>OY728146.1:316804467-321961416 GCA_963277665.1 Viscum album
TTATAACTACAAGAGGACAAAACGACTTATAAGTGCTTTGGGTTTCATTTAATACTCATATATCAAAGGAAATATCATTTATAATCTAATCCAATTAGACATTCTGGGCATTTATTCCAATTAACCAAAAATAATAATTTTCAATGGAAGACCCATGGGGTTTCCATGTATGGTGTATACAACCTATGAACTAAAAAACAAGGATTAATAGGTGAATATTAGGATGTAATGATAAATTTGATATAAAGAAATAAATATAAAGGAGATGCTCAGCAAAGACAGACATATAGAACGACGGCATAATTATAAAACATTCAAAACTCAAAGGGAAAATAACATGACCACATACCTCAAGATCATAGACAACTCCTCACTCAGTATCAGACTCAGATTTAGATTAGGTTAGAAGAGATATAAGAAACATTAAAATACCCTAAAAATAGGTAAAATGAACTTGTACCCAAATTTTATAATAAATGGTCAAATAAATTTTGATAGGATTTGAGATGATAGGGGATCTTATCGAGACATATATGAAGCTTTCAATGGATTGAAGAATAGACATCGGATAAAGAACTTACCTAGATTCCAAGATTTAGGTGTTTTTGAGCTAAAAGAAGGAGAAGAACCTTGGTTTTTCATTGGAGGTAGAAGAAGAAAAGGGAAAACGGTATATAACTTAAAAGAGGAAAAAATGGTAAATTCACCCCAAAGTATCAAATCACATGGTTTAGGCACACAGTTAGCCAAAACATGCACCAATTGTGCACTATTGTCTATAGAGAATGGAACCCCGCATGGTTAGGTGCACAGTTTGACTAACTATGTGCAAACCGTGAAGAATGGATCTCTCCCATATCTACAATCAGTCACACGATTGTGCACCCTGGGTTGCATGGTTGTAGACAAATCGTGTTACCCAATCATTTTTTTTAATTTCAGAGCTCTGAGCTATGAATGATCCCCAGAAATTCATGTGACCTCTTTATCCATACCTTCATTGAAAAACAGGTTTTTATAATATTCTTATTTACATAAAGGAAAATGAAGTTTATGAAGATCATTTGAATATTTTTTCAAGGATCCTAAGTAAGAAAAGGATATATGAAAAAAATTACAAGTATAAATTTTGGCTTCAGAAAGTTTCATTCTTGAGTCATATAATCTCATGTAGGGCTATTTCAGTAGAAACGTCAAAGATTAAAGTTGTTGAATGTTGACCGAGACCAACCACTATGACTAAGATCTATATATTTCTTTATTTGGATGGTTATTATTGATAGTTTTTGGAAAATTTTCCATAATTGGCCAATCCACTCACAAAGTTAACTCGTAGAAGAATCAAGTTCCTCTAGACAGATGAATGTGTGAAAATTTTCAAGGAATTGAAGAGAATATTAGTCAACACACCTATGCTTACATTACCTAGAAGTAGAGAAGGGTATATAATCTATAGTGATGAATCAAAGATGGGATTGGGATACATTCTTATGTAGAATTTTATGGTTATAGATTATGCTTTGGGATAATTGAATGTTCATGAAAATAATTAACTAACTCATGATTTGGAGTTAGCGATAGTAATTTTTACATTAAAAATATGAAGGCATTATCTTTGTGAATAAAAGTGTGATATATATATTTATCATAAAATTATAAAGTATAAATTCACAAATAAGTAGTTGATCATGTTCTCGAGAATATGGTTGGATATAATTAAAGGTTATGAATGTTCAATACATTTCCACCCTAGGAAAGTGAACAATGTGGATGATGCTTTAAGTAAAAAAGGATTATTATAGATTTTCCATGATGAGTATCACAAAAGATCTAATATTTATGTATTTTTAAAGAACATATCTTTTATTAATAAAGAAATGGTAAAAATATTATCTTTCTCAAATGAGTGTTCAACCATCTATCTAAGTGAAGATTAAATAAGTGAGAAAGGAAGATGTAGAGCTATAGAAAAAGGTAAGAAATTATCCTGAGCTTAACCTTGATTATGATGGAATGATAAGGTTTAGAAAGTATGTATGTTTTCTTTCCATACCTGATTTGAAAGATCTATTAAAGGAAGATCATTGTTATTCATTCACTATTTATCCTAAAATAATAGAGATGTATAGATATTTGAAGGAGTATTTCTAGTGGGATGACATGAATAGAGATATAATATAGTTTGTATCTTAGTTCTTGGTATGTTAGGAAGTTAAGGCTGTGAGAAAAAATACTAAGGGGGTGTTACAACCATTACCAATGAAAAAATGGAAATGGGAAAACATCATCATGGATTTTTTTGTTGGACTCCCCAAAACGTCTGAAGGGAATAATTATATATGAGTTTTATTTTATTTCCTTACAAATTCATCACACTTCATTTCTATCAGATAATATTTATCTCAGGATTAGCTTTCCAGGATATAAATTATGGAAGTGGTAAGGCTTCATGGAGTACAACATTCAATTCTACCTGATCAAGATCATAGGTTTACCTCTAATTTCTAGCAAATAATTCATAAATCTCTTGATACAAATTTGATTTTTATCACTGCATATCATCCTCAAACATATGTTCAGTCTAAGGGAAAAAATCAAACCCTAAAGGATTTGTTGAGATCTTATTATATGGATTACAAAGGTGGTTGGGTTTAATACATTCCTCTAGTTGAGTTTTCTTACAGCAATAGATTTCACTTGAGCTTTCAGATGGCTCCTTATGAATCCATCTATGGAAAAAAGTGTAAAACTACAAAGTATGGGGATGAAGTTGGAGAAAGAAATCTTTTAGGATCAAATCTATCTGAAGAAATGGTAGAGAAGTTTAGATCCATTTAGTAACACATAAGGGAAGCACTAAGTCTGCAGAAAAGTTATGTTGATAGTCACCGGTGTGATCTAGAACATAAAGTTCGTGACATAGTGTTTTTAATAATTTCTTCATGGAAGAAGGTAATGAGATTTGGAAATAAGGGAAAACTAATCCCTAGGTAAATTGTGTAGGTTTTGGGCGTAGTGGGAGTGCAGATGGGCCGAAACCCAACTTTAATTTTTACCATGATCAATAATTATTCTGGGATCAATACAATGATGAATTCCAGTCTCCATAGAATAGAATCAAATATTTAGATAAAGAAGGAAGAGACCCGAAACCTTTATAGAGGATCTTGCACATCATGTTTATAATTAATTTAATTAATTTCATAAAGAATAGAATACCTGGATCTTTGGTACTTTCTTCGTTGATGATGTCGATCGTCTGGAATAACCCTTCTAGATTGTCTCATTGTTCTCACAAGGATCCAAAGTGGTGATGTACGCATTCTCTGATAGCCTCTAATCGACACCACTCATTCTCTGGGTGCTAGCGTGGTGAAGCATGTGTCTTGTGTTGGTCATTATTGATCACTTGTTCTTTGGACATAAATAATTTCCCTCATTATTGAGAGTGGAGGGAGGAGGATTTGAGAGAGAAATAATTTAGCTCAACAATTATCAATTCACTGGTCATGCAGTTTGGTGCATGACACAATTGACTTACAAGTCTATTTATCGAAATGGGGCTTCGGTTACAATATTTAATTGTATAACAGCAATTAAATACATTCATAACCTTAGAAAAAACCCATGATTTTAATAATAATACCATGTCATTATTTATGGTGCGCCAACTTACGTAAAATGAAATTATAAATAAAATTCTACATCACAAAATAATAGTAGTGTTATTATTATTTTAACTTGTGACAACTAATTAAATAATTATTTACCGTCTTGAAAATAATTATTTTACAACCGGACCAAACTTGGTCTTCTCGAACTCCACTTCCATTTATTGAACACCTGAATAAATAAATAATTTATTTATTCTCTTAAATAAATATTTTATTTTCAAACTAGTAAACAAATATTTATTAAATGTTCAATAAAATAAATAAATATATTTTCCCCACTATCTAATGAATAAATACTTATCTAATTTATAAAATAATTTTAACATGAATAAAATTATTCTACTTTCTTGAGAATAATATTTTTTCCATTAATTAAATTCAAATAGAATTTAACCGAGACCAACAGAAACACTTAAGTGTGACCCTATAGGATTTTTTCTCATTGGCATTAGGCGGGCTTGCCTAAAGTCCAAGAGTACTGTCTAGAAACGGGTCAATGAACCCAAGGGAAATAACTTAAATTCAAAACAAGGACATCCACATACAAATGATCATTGTGTAATATAATCCATCTATCTCAATATCTCATCAAGCTGGTTTCATGATAGTGTCATCAACCTTTATGCTTGATATGACGTTCTTTGACTACCTGAAATAAACTCATCATTACATGATGTCCATGGGATTTCACACGATGATTATATTTCAATAAAAGGGCCTAGATATCAACTTCCATAAATGTAAGGGACAAATCCTTCCTCGACTTATCCATTAATAACATGTCACTCGTGACGCACTCAACGTACCCTACTTCCCACCAACATATGGAATGACAGTTTTTATTAGTAAATCAAAGTGGGAAATTCGTGACACATATTAATTATAATATTAAATTCTAAGGACCATTACACACACTTATATATAGTAATATCCAATGACACCAAAACATGAGGAATTCCTACTGGAAGGTATGTTCTCATAATCTCCCATCTTAGAGATTACCAAGTGTGAAATTCATGAAACGAAGTCTCATCTGCTTATGAGTACTCACACCTGAAGATCTGTATACTATGTGTCTCATCATAGTATGACATCCAACCACAGAAATATATTTAAGAATATTGTTATAGCATTTCAAGCTTCTCATCATAGTGGGGAACTGACATGACCTTATCAATGCAATAAATATTATACGATATTATTACATCATAGTCATGTAGAACAATGAAAAATATATAATAATATGTTTAATATTTAAATATATTAAATATTCATGTAATCAAAGTACAACCATTTGGTTCTAGGACACTAAATCTTACAAAATACCACTTGGACTAGAGCCAACTTCCTACAATTTTTAGTCCCATAGACCTCACATGATGATCATGTTTCTATTGATTCAAGGATTTAGTCAAAGAGTCTTCCACATTTTCTTCCTTAGAAATAATGATCACTGTAACTTCACCTCTCTGAGAAAATCCTTAAAGAGATGATACTTCTGAAGTATGTTCTTCATCCGCTGATGTGACCTTGTCTCTTTTGAGAGATCCACCGCTGCAATATTATCACAGTATAGTGTGATGGGATATTTATTGCTAGGTATCGCATCTAGATCCTAGACAAAGATTTTCATCCAAACTGGTTATTTATCTGTTTTAGAAGCTGTGATATACTCTGACTCTACTATAGAATCTGTGACCACACTCTACTTTGAGCTCTTCCAGCTCACTAAACCTCTATTCAAAGTAAAGATGTATCATATTTTTGACTTCATGTCATCTTGATCAGTATGGAAACTAGCATCTGCATATCCTATGATGACTATTTCCTCATCTCCTCTATAAACTAGAAACATATCCTTAGTGTGGCTCGGATACTTTAGGATAGTCTTGACTTCCATCCAATGGCAGTCACCTAGGTCATCTTGATAACTTCCTACCGCACTCAATGCATAGGTGACATCTAGACTAGTACATATCATGGAATACATGACTAACCCAATCTTCAATTCTTATTTAGTCCTTTCCATTATATTTCTTTCCTCATGTGTCTGAGAAATCATTTTCTGGGAAATATGAACATCATGTGATGCTTCCAACAATCACCTCTTGGATTGTTCTATACTGAATCTCTTCAGTATCTTATCAATGTATGTACTTTGACTTTGGCCCAGCAATCTATTTGATCTATCAAGATGGATTTTGGTCCAAAGAATATATACTGCCTCACCCAATTCCTTCATGGAGAAGCATTGATTCATCCTTTCCTTAACAGACTATAATACTGGTATCTCATTTCCAATAAGTAATATGTCATAAACATATAATATTAGGAAAATTACTGCACTCCCACTAAACTATTTTTATACACAAGTCTCACATTTATTCTTTATAAAACCAAATTTCATTATGGATTCATCAAAATGAATGTTCCATGACTTGGATGCTTTATTTAATTCAAAAATATATTTCTTCAACTTGTATACCTTATTGGAATCCTTTGGAGTCATAAACCCTTCATTTTGTGTCATGTAGACATCTTCTTGAAGGTTCCCATTAAAAAAGGTTGTTTTTACATCCATTTTCCAAATCTCATATTCATAGTAAGAGGTAATGGCCAATATAATTCTGATGGATTTCAGCATTGCAACTGGTGAAAAAGTTTCATCGTAGTCAATGCCTTGATGCTCCTTGAACCCTTTTGCAACCAATCGTGCCTTATAGGTACTAACTTGTCCTTCCATGTCTAGTTTCTTCTTGAATACTCATTTACAACCAACAGGATTTTCTTCAAATGGAGGATCTACCAAAATCTAGACTTGGTTTCGGTACATGGAATCCATTTTATAATTCATGGATTCTTTCCACTTGGAAACATTTGTGCCACTTATTGCTTCCTTGTAGGTTATAGGATCATTATTATCAACTAATAATGAGTCACCTTCCTCTGTAACTAGAAAACCGTACCGTTCTGGTTCTCTAACCTCTCTTGTACTCCTACATAGTTCTTGTGTCTATGGAACAGTTATTTCTTCCACATGGATTTTTAGAATATGTTCATGTACCAACTCTTGTCTACCTCGAGCCTTGACTTCATTGAAGTTTATCTCACTCCCACTATCTATTTTGGAGATGTTTTCCCTCTTAATGAATATAGTGTGTCTTTCCACTATAACCTTATTTCAAGGGTTTGTATATGTAATATCCCCTTTTTCCTTGGGTTATCCTATAAAGGTACACATTGTGCCTTAGGGTGAAAGTTTGTTACTTGAAGAGGCCTTAACAAATGCATCACTTACCCAAAAATGTAAATTTGATAACATGTCTTTATTTACACTCTAGAACTCATATGGAATACCATTTATTGATTTATTTGGTACTTAGTTTAGTATGTGTGCCATTTTTTGTAACGCATATCCCCAAAAGGATAATGGAATACTCACATTACTCATCATTGATCTCACCATGTCCAAAAAGTTTTGGTTTCTCTTTTAACTCACACCATTCCACTGGGGCGTGTAAGGAGTGAGTTGGGATAGGATCCCAAACTCCCATAAGTAATCAATGAAGTCTTGATTAAGATATTATCCACCTTGGTCTAAGTGGATTTTTTTAATATTCTTACCAAGTTGGTTCTCAAATTCATTCTTTTTATTCTTTGAACTTATCAAAAGAATCCAACTTATACCTCATTAAGTAGATATATCCATATCTACTAAAATAATCAGTAAAAGTTATGAAGTATTAGTACCCTCCACTTGCTTCAACTAGAAATGGTCCACATGCATCGGTATGAACTAATTCAAGAAGATATTTATCCCTTTCACCTTTCCCACTAAATGGGGCTTTGGCCATTTTTCCTTATAAACATGCATAACATATGCCAAGTGTTTTTAGTTTGAAAGAATATAAATATCCATCTTGACGTAACTTTGTCAAGAATTTCTCATTTACATGAACTAGCCAGTGATTCCAAAGTTGGGTGTGGTATGAGTCATGTGAAGTATCATTGTTATTGATTGACATTACTTAGTTTGTGTAATCCAACACGTAAAGACTGTTGTATAAATGTGCCCTACCAAAAAATGATATATTTGTAAAAGAAGAAACATTAATTTCCAAACTTGAAAACAAATCCATATATATCTAATATGGATACATAAATAATGTTTTTAGTAATATATGTCACATAATAACAACCCTTTAACACCAAGATCATCCCAGTTGGCAATGTGAGGTGGCAGTCCCCGACAGCTACAACAGTGAGTCTTGCTTTGTTGGATGCTCGTAGATCTACCTCCCCTCAGTCAATCTTCCTAAATATACTTGGTTACTATAATTGGATACATATATAATCACAAAAAGCTATATCTAATACCCAATTTTTAGAAAATGATAGATTACATTTGATAACAAATGCACCTAAAGCTTCCCCTTGCTTCTTAGGCTGGATGTAGTTTTTATTCTAGTGGCCCTTCTTGCCACATGTGAAACAAACAGTTTCTTATTCACTTTCCTCCCCTTTGATCTTCCTTTTCTTGGAAGGGCATGAAGAAGATTTGGGATCAAATCTATTATCCTTCCCTTTAC
This sequence comes from Viscum album, assembly GCA_963277665.1. Lineage (NCBI taxonomy): Eukaryota > Viridiplantae > Streptophyta > Magnoliopsida > Santalales > Viscaceae > Viscum > Viscum album. The sequence goes on from OY728146.1 coordinate 316,812,731, forward strand.
TATTATTCACCATAATTACAGAAGGCTTTTCTTGCTTCATATCTTTTTCCACTTGGCGAATGAGGATAAGAATATTAGATAGAGACTTCTCAATGTTGTTCATATTGAAATTAGCAACAAATATGGAGAATATATGAGAGAGTGATGTAAGAATGAGATTGGTATCCAGTTCTTCGGGGATTTTAAACCCTAGAATCTCCAAGTGCTCAATGTAGCCAATGTGCTTGACTACGTGAGGCCCAGCTGGGGCACCCTCTCCAAGCTTACTCTGAATGAGTTCCTTGGAGATCGCAAACCGTTATTGTATTGCTCTCTCCTGGTAAATACCACGGAGGTGCTCGAGCATGATATAGTCATCCATGTTTTTATGAGACTTCATGAGCTCAATAGACATTGATGATAGCATCAAACATTGAACGTCGACCGCATCATTCATAGGTTTCTCATAGACTAAGAACTCTTTGTCACTTGCCTCTTGGGAAGGTGGATCAAGTAATGTTGACTCTGGCACATAAGACTTCCATTCATGGCGTATAATAACCTAAAGGTGTCTAAACCATTCTTGTAGGTTACTACTGGTGAGGATGTTGTCTTTATCCAGAATTGATTGTAGGGATAGTTTGGTCGAAGATTTTGTCATTTTATTCTAAAATTAAAAAAGCAGATAATTAGTACTTTCTTGATTACACATTATGAGAAATAAAAAATTAATTTTATTAAGTCTCCCACTATTTTATCAAGTCCAAATGGCCCTCTCCATTGAACTCAGAATGTCTAGTTTCCATGACATTCTAGCAGAAAGGATCCATATTCCCCTTCACATAACACCAACAAGGGTTTCTCAAGCTATTTGAATATATTTAGGTATGCAATTCTTTTCCAACTATAGGCTTACAGCTCCTTGATCTGTTGAGTGGACACCCCAATCCTAAAATCCGGACTATGGATTTCCTCAACTCTTGCCTCCAATATTACACCAAGTATAGCAAGGGATACTCCTCTTGATGTAATATGGTTAATTCAACCCTAAAACTTTCATAAGGGGTTCCTATATAAAAGTAAGTGTCACAACAAGGGTTGGTCAAACACATAGTTTTATTGAGTTTTTCCTTTAATCAAGTAACGGAAGGCTTGGTTTGACTTAATATTTTATTTGAGATATTTTTATCTCTTATGCGTGAATTTATTATTATCATTATCACATTATTTTTAATATTAAGTGGAACTTAATTAAGTGATTAACCATGTATTGATAATATTAATGCATAATCTTGGTTTATTTTAGCACCATCTTACATGCTTGTTTAATTAAGTAATTATGTGATCGTGACAACACATCCATAATGATAAACCATGAAACAGATAGAAATAAAATAAATTAAAGGGCATGATCATAATATTTTATAATGTTTAGTTTATCTAGTGATTAATAAACTAACCCTGACCTAGGGGAGAAACACATTGAACCTTTTGGGTTCGTGTTTACAGCTTTCCACCTGTCCACCTCTGTATCTCCTGGGATTGGTTTTATCTCGGTTCCATCTTGAACTACCTCCACTATCTTTGGAGTTCCATCCATTACATATGATTTTTTAACTCACATGTAGGTGAGGGGTAAAACTGGGGGTTTACATAAAAGAAACCATGGGAACGCAGGCCCTACATATTAATAAGGAGAGATGGCTTACAGGCCGACAATTAATTTAATAAATAAATTAAAAGGAAACCAATCACATTCAAAGGTCTTGGTCTAGCTCATGATCACCCATATATATGCAATGAGTTACATATTTAATAAAACTAGTATTCGGTTCTTTAATCGTTCTTATTAAGATAAATTTCACTTGAATCGATTAATTATTATCTTTAATTAATCAATCCTTTTATCTTAATCCTTTCTTAATTTCCTTGAGATTCTCATCTTTGTACATAAATACACCTTAGAGGTAAGTTGGTGAATACCCGTTTGAATCTCACCAACATGTATTATATTCGTATACTATTTTACTCTTCTAAAATATGGAATACATGATGCTTCAATGCATAGAGTAACAACCTGTAGTACGATTTATACATGATAAGTAGTTTTTAACATTACACAAACATTAAAGTTTTAACTTTTTGTAATTTGGTAAAGTACATTGTGTGTAGTTCCGACTACATGGCATGTACTACCTTCACGATCTTTCCTGAAGTACATGCCTTGGGACTCGACGTGTGAGGCGTACTTCAGAAATTTCACGAGTACACAGCATGTACAGTGGGCTACATGCCTTGTTGTCTCCACGTTACACAGTTACCGGTTGTCTTAGTCATGTGTGGGATACATAGTTTGGCCCCTGACCCGAAGAGACTACACACCGTGTCCAGTGGGCCACACAGCGTGTAAATCAGTATCTGTGTGCTTATTTGTCCTGGTCAAAATGTGGTGTAAAATTAATTGCATCATGTGTAATAAATGCACATGGTTTGAGTAATTTACAAATTACTCCTGATACATTGTACACGACTACACAACGTGTAGTCCGTATTACATGACGTTTATGGAAGAGAACACGACATGTAAGTTCAAACACACGGCGTGTACTTTTGTGTCACCTGGGAAGAATCGTCTATGCCTCCTGATGAGTTCTTCGTTTTAATTTTAATTAAAAAATCATTTGTTGCTGTGAAATCTGCGAGAAACAAAAAGAGGGAGAACAGATCTTGAAATCCAGATTACAAGAATGATTAACCTTGAATTGGAAAACTAAATTATTAAACCGTAAATCATCAACAAATTATTTAAATAATTATAAACTACGATGTAACTGCCCTTTGAGACCACTTGTAGGTTCCGGGCATAGCGAAAGCACATTAGGGATAAAATCCAACTTTTACTTTTACCATGATCAATGATAATTCTGGGATCAATACGACAATGAAAGCCAGTCGCCACAGAATAGAATCAATAATTTAGATAAAGAAGGAAGAGACTCGAAACCTTTAGAGAGGATCTTGCACATCATGTTTATAATTAATTTAACTAATTTCATAAAGAAAATAATATCAGGATCTTCATAACTTTATTCATTGATGATGTCGATCGTCCGAATTGTCTCGTTGCGCTTCCAAGGATCCAAACCAAAATCCCTCTAGCAGTGATCCACACGTGCTCTGATGGCCTCTGATCGACACCACTTGTTCTTCGGGTGCTAGCGTGGTGAAGTGAGTGTCTTGTGTTGGTTGTTATTGATTGTTTGTTCTTCGGCCTTGAAGAAAACCTCTTGTTCTTGAGATGGGAAGAGGATTCGAGAGAGAAATCATTTAGCTCAACAATTCTCAATTCATTAGGCATGCAATTCAGTACATGCCACAATAGACGTGTAAGTCTATTTATCGACATGGGGCTTCGGTTACAATATTTAATTGTGTAACAACAATTAAATATATTCATAACCTTAGAGAAAACTCATGCTTTTAATAATAATACTGCATCATTATTTATGGTGTGCCAACTTGCACAAAATGAAATTATAAATAAAATTCTCCATCACAAAATAATAGCAGTGTTATTATTATTTTAACTTGTGCCAACTAGTTAAATAATTATTTACTATCTTGCAAATAATTATTTTACTACCGAACTAGCCCTATTCCGCTCGAACTCCACTTCCATTTATTGAACACCTGAATAAATAAATAAATAAATTATTCTCTTAAATAAATATTTCATTTACAAACTAGTAAATAAATATTTATTAAATGTTTAATAAAATAAATAAATATATTTTACCCACAATCCAATGAATAAATATTTATTTAATTTATGCAATCATTTTAACTTGAATACAATTATTCCACTGTCTTGAGAATAATATTTATTCCATTAATTAAATTCAAATAGAATTTAACAGAGGCTACTAGAAACACTTAGTGTGTGACCCTCTAGGATTCTTTCTCATTGGTATTAGGCGGGCTTGCCTAAAGTTCAAGAGTACTGTCTAGCAACGGGTCAAGGCATCCAAGAGAAAGAACTTAAAGTCGCAACAACGACATCTACATACAAACACTCACTGTGTAATATAATCCCTTTATCTCAATATCTCATCAAACTGGTTTCATGATAGTGTCATCAACCTTTATTCTTGATATGTGGTTCTTTGACTACCTGAAATAAACTCGTTGTTACACCATGGCCATTGGATTTTGCATGACGGTTCTATTTCAATCAAAGGGTCGAGATATCAACTTCCATAAATGGAAGGGACAAATCCTTCCTCAACTTATCCATTAATAACATCCCACTCATGACGCACCCAATGTACCCTACGTCCCACTAACATATGGTGTGATGGTTTTCGTCAGTAAATCAAAGTGTGTGAGTCGTGACACGTATTAATGATAATCTTAAAGTCTAAGGACCATTACACATGCTCGCAGATAGGAATATCTGATGACACCAAAACATGCAGAATTCCTACCGAGGGGACTGTTCTAATAATCTCTCGTCTTAAAGATTACCAAGTGCAAACTTCATGAGAGGAAGTCTCATCTGCTTATGAGTACTCGCACCTATCGTTCTGTATACTATATGTCCCATCATAGTATGTCATCCAACCACAGAACTATATTTAAGAATATTGTTATAGCATTTCAGAGTTCTCATCATAGTGGGGAACTTTCATGACCTTATCAATGCAACAAATACTCTAAAACATTATTAGATCATAGTCATGCAGAACAATGAACAATATGTAATAAGATGTTTAATATTTAAATACATTAAATATTCATGTAATCAAAGTACAACCAGTTGGTTCTAGAACACCAACTCTTACAAATTGTTCCCTTTGAAATTGTTGATTTTATTAGGATGATAACATATCGGTTGGCGCTTCCACCAAAACTCTCACTAGACCATCACTACAGGAAATATTGGTATTTGCGACAGATTATTTGTGATGGGGAGATGGGCCTCGTCGCAATAGGTTTGGCGCGAGTTGCGCGCCAAATTGCGAGAAGTGTATTTGCGACGGGTATATATGTCGGTTGCAAATACCCGACGGTGTTTTTTAGTATTTGCAACGGGATTTATCTCCCATCGTAAATAGTATGTCGACAGGTTGGTATTTGCGACAGGACCTGTTGGAAATACCTTTTTAACCACCGTCCCTAATTAATAGGCGGGTTAGAATTTGCAACGGGCTGCATCGCAAATAGTCTCGTCGCAAATAATCTAACCTATATATAACCCTCCATCCATTGTTTTCCCATTCCACTTCTTTCTCTACCCCTCTCCCTCTTCACTTACAGTTTTTCTCTCAAAAAATTTCGAAGTTTAAAATTCTAAATCGGTATTCACTACTTATATCCTCTGAAAGATTCAGTTTTAAGGTATTTTTCTATTTCTTTTATTTTTTAGTTAATTTATTTTATTTTATATTAGTTATAATTATTGTTAACAAACTGCAATTAACTTGAATTAGAATTAGATAGTTTTATTTATCATTATTTTTTTTACAAGTAATTATCTGTGATTAGTATTAATTAGTATTAATTAATAGTTATTATATTAATTATTATTAATTTGTAGTAATTAGTATTAATTAGAAAACTTATTAATAAGTAGTTATAATTAGCGATAATTAGTAATAATTGGCGATAATTAGAAATAAATTGAAATAAATATTTATAAATTGTAGTAAATAGTAATAATTAGTGATAATTAGAAATAATTAGAGATAACTAGTAAAAAGTAGTAATAATTTGTGGTAATAAGTAATAATTAGCTGTAATTAGTAATAAATTTTAAGAATTGGTAATAAATTTTAATAATTAGTAATAATTAGTAATAAATTTTAATAATTAGTAATAAATTGTAATAAATTTTAATAATTAGTAATAATTAGTTATAATTAATAATAATTTGTAATAATTTGTAATAATTAGTGATGATTAGTAATAAATTGTAATAATTAGAATTAAGTAGCAATAATTAGTAATAATCAGCAATAAATTGTAATAAATAGAAATAATTAGAAATAATTAGAAACAATTACTAATATATTTTAATAATTAGAAATAATTAGAAATAATTACTAATAAACTGTAATAATTAGAAATAATTACTAATAAATTGTAATAATTAGTAATAATTACTAATAAATTGTAATAAATAGTAATAATTACTACTAAATTGTAATAATTAGAAATAATTACAAATAAATTCTAATAATTAGAAATAATTACTAACAAATTGTAATAAATAGTAATAATTACTAATAAATTGTAATATTTGGTAATTAGTAATAAATTGTAATAATTAGTAATTAGTAATAAACTGTAATAATTAGTAATAAATAGTGAATTTTAATAATTATTGATAAATTGTAATAATTAGTAATAAATTATAATAATTAGTAATAAATTGTAATAATTAGTAATAAATTGTAATAATTAGTAATGAATTGTAATAATTAGTAATAAATTGTAATAAATATTAATAAATTATAATAATTAGTAATAAATTGTAATAATTAGTAATAAATTGTAATAATTAGTAATAAATTGTAATAATTAGTAATAAATCGTAATAATTGATAATAATTGATAATAAATTGTAATAATTAGTAATAAATTGTGATAATTAGTAATAAATTGTAATAAATTGTAATAATTTGTAATAAATTGTAATAATTAGAAATAAATTGTAAAAATTAGTAATAAACTATAATAATTAGTAATAAATTGTAATAATTAGTAATAATTAGTGGTAATTTGTAATAATTAGCGGTAATTAGTAATAAATTGTAATAAATGGTAATAAATTTTAATAATTAGTAATAATTAGTGGTAATTAGTAATAAATTTTAATAATTAGTAATAACTTGTAATAATTTGTAATAATTTGTAATAATTTGTAACAAATTGTAATAATTAGTAATAAATTATAATAATTTGTAATAATTAGTCATAATTAGTAATAAATAGGAATAATTTGTAATAATTAGTAATAATTAGCAATAATTAGTAATAATTATCAATAATTAGCAATAATTAGCAATAATTAGCAATAATTAGCAATAATTAGAAATAATTAGTAATAATTAGCAATGATTTGGAATAAATTGTAATAAATTGTAACAATTAATAATAATTAGGGGTAATTAGTAATAATTAGTAATGAGTAATGATTAGTAATAATTAACAATAAATTGTAATAATTAGTAACAATTAATAATAAATTGTAATAATTACAAAAAATTAGTAATAAATAGGAATAATTAGTAATAATTAGTAATAATTAGCAGTAATTAGTAATGATTAATAATAATTATTAATAATTAGCAATAATTAGAAATAATTAGTAATAATTAGAAATAATTAGCAATAATTAGAAATAATTAGTAATAATTAGTAATTATTATCAATAATTAGTAATAATTAGGATAATTAGTAATAATTAGCAATAATTAGTAATAATTAGTAATAATTAGGAATAAATTGCAATAATTAGGAATAATTTGAAATAATTAGTAATAATTATTAATAATTAGTAAAAATTAGTAATAATTAGTAATAATTAGTAATAATTAGTAATAATTAACAATAATTAGAATTAGTTAGCAAAAATTAGTAACAATTAGAAATAATTAGTGGTAATTAGTAATAATGTAAGAACCCATGTTTTTTGAGACTGTCGTTTTGAGAAGAAATTTGAATTTTTGCGTTCAAATGCTCGTAAGGGGTAAAATGGTCTTTTTTCCCTAGAAGATGATCTTGGATAATTTTTCTAACCACTCTATTGGTCCCAAAATATGGATTTTACCCTAGCATAGGAGTTTGATGGAAATTTGAGCCATTAAAATGTTGGCAGAATAATTAATATTTAATATTTATTAAATTAAATATTAAATTCACACATGTTCATTTGGTCGTATCTTTCAAACGGAGTTTCGGATTGAGATTTCATCTTCGTCATTGATTCTGAAATGGGGAGTTTAGCTTAGTCAAGGCATAAACTCATGTCAGGCACTGGGGCTGGCCTAGGCCCCTTTTTCTTTTCCTTTCTTTTCTTTTCTCTTTTTCTTTTTTCCTTCTCTTCTTCCCTCCTCCTTGCGCACATCTCTTGTGCCTCCTCCTTCACAGTGACCTAAGGAATAATGGGAGAGTAATATTTAGAGGGAGTTGGAAGGAACGAGAGGTGCCTTTGTAGAGACCACGACGCGCTGAGTCAATGTACAACATTTGTTGATGGTGAAATCAATTGAAGCTTCAGAAGTTTCCACCCAAAGGTAAACTCATTTATGTTTTTACCATAGATCCCCTTTAAATGTTTTTTTAAGTTTTTAAAAGCCTATTTATGCTTTCTTGTGGCCTCTTAAGGCCGAATCTGTTGTTCCGGGGGTGAAAACGAGGGTTTCATGTGATCTAAGGGTTTTCCTATCAAAAAACCAGGTTACACAGTGTGTGTTCCAAGGGAACACGCCATGTGTTCTTCACATTTAGGGAAGAATAAGTTTTCTTAATTAAACTTTGTGTACTCTGAGTACACACTATGTGGTGGTACATGGCCATGTGTCCGATCGTGTGAAAAAGAACATGTTTTTTTGTTTTTAAAAAGTACATGTCATGTACTTTGAAGTAAATGTCATGTACTTTGAAGTACATGTCGTTTACTTTTACATAGGTAGAACCCAGGTTATTCTATCCATTTATAAGTACACATCCATGTGGAGGGATAAGAGTACATGTTTTGTACTCTAAACTACACAATATGTACTTTTTTCCAACTTTTTGGTTTGGGTTACTTTGTGCCCTGGAAGTTAGAATTGGGCGTGTGAGTGGTCCATTCTAATATTTTTTTCATGTAGATCATAATGGTGGAATCCTATTTACATTTATAGGTCATATAAATTATTTTTGGGAGTTTTTATCTAAATGTATAGGTTTTTCCTTGAGTTATCAAGTTCATTTGTCACCTAAGAGTGAGACTTGGCAAAGATGATAGGTTGGGTGTTCAGACCAACCTAGTTGAGACCTTTGATCTTAGATGAGTTGTGAGATATCTCCCATGACCTATGCTTTTGAGTAAGTTCCCCTTATGATATGTTCCCTTATATCATACAAGTCCATGAGACCAGATGCTTCCAAGGATCCTTTGATGGATGCCTTTGCTTATGTGCTGACCTAGGGAGTCCCTTGTAGGATATCTCTCTTATTTTCCTTTTATGGGATCCCTATTATACGATGCCTCTTTTTCTCTTAGTTCAAGGATTTCTTATAGGATTCCTCCCTTTATTTTTTCTAAGGATCCAATGTAGGATGCCTTCACTCATGTTTACCGGGAGGATCCTGAGTAGGATGCCTCCTCAGTGTTTTAATTGAGGTACCTAGCAGGTTCCCATGGTTTGACCAACCTTGAGTTGTTACATCAGGTTTAGGTAGAGATGGTGTTTAGGTGTCACCTAGAATCTATACTGAACTGGTAATCCCATGGGGTTGTGGTTGTAGTGTTGGGCTGGGCGTTCAGTCCACCCTCACTCATTTATTTATATCTGAATGGTTTTTCTGATGCAGTAGTGGTTACCATAGGTGCCTCCTGGTTTGTGGTTGTTAAGCCTGACATGAGGAATCTTTCTTTCTTTTAGGATGCCCATATTTTTTTCCTGGGATCTAGATTGCTTATTGGGATGCTCGGACATCCATACCTATGATCCAGCTTCTGAGCCATGTTATTTTTGATATTTTTTGTATAACTAGAAGAAATATCTGGGACTTCACTGTTAATCATGAATGTGTATATGTATATATCGTGATGTATATGTTGTTGGGATGACCAGACGTGATTCTTGGTATCCAGTTGTTGAGCATTTCTTTATATTTCAGAAATGTTGGACCCTGATGTTTAGACAGTGAGAGATTTTCTAGGTGGTCATATGTTATGTTGGACTCAGGGTTTAGGTTATGAGAGCTTTCCCAGGTGGTTATATTTTATGTTAAACCTGAGGGGTTCAGACTATGAGAGCTGCCCATGTGGTCATATGTTACGTTAGACCCATGGGGTTCAGACTATGAGAGTTGCCCAGGTTGTCGTGTGTATTGATTGATGGATTTTTGAACAAAAGGGTTAGACCATGAGAGATTTCCCATAGGGTGACAAGTGGTGGGGATTATTACGCTATCCTCGTCCTGTGATTGGAATGATTACGCTCCTCCAGATCAGTCAGGATTGATCATCAGTATACGGTATCTTTCTTTACAAGATTGATTGTCTGTATATAGTATCCTTATTTATAGGGTTGATCGTCATTATACAATAATCTAGTTGTGATTGGAGGCGAGTACGAGTGAACCCTGGTTTAGGATCAGTTTCCCCCTATGGTGACGTAGCTTTCTCAGAGGTATGATTATGGTGCTGGATAAAGAAGGTTTGTGTCGATCAGGATTACAGAACTAAGGATTGACTGCTGTTGTGGTTTCATGTTGTTTGATACACATACCAATGAAAATTCATAACTATGTATATATGTATAGGTATGGGACTATACATGTGTACATATATAGTTACAGACATCCTTGGTGGAACTTTCTAGTTGAGAGGGATTACAGACCCTGGGTTCGACTATGGTTTCACATTTTCTTTACATTATGTTTATTTATGCTTCATCTAGGATGATTATGTTTCTTTTTCATACACATTATCATCATCGTTATAGGTTTCCTGTCAGGGTGGCCTATTGAGATTCATTCTCACCCATGCACATTCACCTTGGTGTAAGTGTAGACCTTATGTCTGATTTTCAGTTTGATAATGTGTTACATGATGGATATGGATGAGGCCTAGTGTTTTATGATCGAACGGAGATTCTTGAGTGGTTCTACTAGTCAGGCTAGTGTAGTTCGATAGTGTTTGGAGATCGGGTATGTGGTTTGGCTCGGAGTGAGTAGTTGATCCCTTCACTTTTACTTTTAGTTTCTTTTGTACTTGTATCTATATGGTTGGCCCAGTGGGAGATCAATTTTTTATTGTATTTCATATTTGTTTGGTCTTTTAACAACACTTTACTATTACATCTTGTTCTATTTTTATTTCTTTACTTCTTATGTACTCTGTTAATTTCTTTTGTGTACGTTACTTAGTTGTTTTCCACTAATTACTCTGGTATGAGGGTATAGTCTCCCCATTATACCACCTTTATACCCTTGCTTCTAGTTGCCAGCCTTTGGCATACGGGGAGGCACGCTTGAGGCCTTGTGAAGAACCGGCTCAAAGCACCGGGCTAGTGGATTCCGGGTCAGGACGTTACAAAGTGATATCAGAGCTATTCTTTTCCTAGTCTTTACTATTTGGTATTTGGTAGGTCGGAGTATTAATAATTTTTTAGAACCTATGATGGATATCAGACTGTTGTAGCATGAACACTTTTCTGGTAGGAAGTCCTAGTTTCCAGGGTTTTGTATTACTGTTCTAATTTTTCGATGTGATATTTTTATATGATTTTCACCTTGAGGGATGAACATGTTATATGGGTGTTTTGATTTATTGTGTATCTCTATCTCTTGGACAATGGTAAGAGGCAAAAGATGGATTTCGAATCTTTTCTGGTAAATATAAGAGGCATCTCATGCATAATTCTAGGCATATAGGATTCCTAGCATATAGGCCTTCTAGTGTGTGGTTTTACTGATGACTGAGACCTTTGGGTCTGCTTACACATACTTTTATTCTGATGGCAGGTTATGTGGATCTATGTTGAGGCATTTTTTTGAGAGGATGATGACTCATTCCTCATGCACGGAAGGTTCGGGGACCATAGTAGTTCAATGTGGTACGTGATACCTTTTTGTGACTTTTTTGGGGTGTTGTTTCTCAGTTTTGTGGTTATCTATTCAGATCACAGAGTACAATGCCGATAGATACAAGGAATTTTCTGTTGAATTGGAACTTTAGAGGGTATTGTCATATACGAATGCCCGATGAGTTTCAGTTCAGTTTTTCTCCTTCTTGGTTGTGATCTCCAGGGATTCATTCCTTCTAAGGATGCTCAGAGAGGATCAGGTCCCTTCTAGGATGTGTTTTCAGTTTTGAACTTCATCATTCATTGTGATATTTACCTTCTTTTGAGGGGTTGGATCTTTTTGGGCTAGGTGGTTGGACCTTGTTACCGAGTTGTGAGGCTTTTCTTGTAGAGCTAGGTGGGATACCTAGAGAACCTTATTTGAGACTCAGACCCTTGTGGGCTGATATCTGTTTCGTTCTAGGGAAACCTGTGTGAGAGTTTGGACCATGTTTTTTGATTCCTTTTTAGTCTTTGAGATTTGTTTATTCTTGTTTTTTGATTGATGAATGGTAGGTGCTTGAGTTTTTCTTATTAGGAATGCTAATGCCTTCACCTTTTGAAAAAGTGCCTTGGGTGCTTGTTTTTCAAAAATGGCTTTGAAAGGTAGGACTGTTCAGGTGCATGGCCTAGTTGACTAGTGTTTTTGATATTGCTAATGTAGTCAGAGCATGGGTAGATTCTTGTGACTAGAATGGCGTCATGTGTATGGGTCGGGTGATGAAGTTACATGTTGGTTACATGTGGTCTTATTTGAATCTGAATCGTTGAGTAGCCGTGTATGAGCCAAGGACTGATTTTTCAATATTTTTCATGGGTTTGGACCCTGGAAATTATGTTGAAATGACCCTTTGTGGTAAAGGTGATGTTGTGAAATGTTCGGGTACCGCCAGACGGTTGACCCATGGCTGAATCCTGATCAAGTTTTGACAGGATGTGAGTATGGATTAGAGGGAGATATATACGCCTTTTGTAGAATCTTAGTATGCTCATGTTAGAGATGATCATGTGCTATATTGATTCATCTTGATCATGTTAAGAGATCATCGGTCCTTTGCCGAGATCCTTTTTCTTTTCCTTTTCTTTATCTTTCTAAATGTTCCTCCTTGTTGAGGAAGGGAACCTGTTAAGGTTGTGCTCGAGGAACGGTGTAAGGTAAGCGATATGGTGGGGAGTGTACCATTGGAAGTTTGAGGTTGGTGGTCCTCATTTCCCGTTTCTCTTTGGTGTTTTTCATGGGCTGTTGGGATTATAGGTTTCTTTTGATTTGATGATAAGGGTATTCCAATGGTGGGGAGTACCAAATTTGTCACAATTAAACATATTCCGTGTAGAAGATAGTGGTTGGTGCTATGAGACTGGTCATTGGAAAATCCAGATAGCTTGGTTGCGTAGATTCTAGGGTTGGTAGTATGGATTCTTGTCCCTTCACTAGGCTTCTCAGGAAGAATAAGGTTTATGGTGGGGAGTTTGTAAGAACTCGTGTTTTTTTAAACTCTCATTTTGAGAAGAAATTTCAATTTTTTCATTCAGATGCTAGTAAGGGGTAAAATGGTCTTTTCCCCCAGTAGATGATCTCAGATAATTTTTCTGACCACTTTGTTGGTCCTGGAATAGGGATTTTACCCTAGGACAGGAGTTTTGTGGAAATATGAGTCATTTAAATTTTGGTGGAATAATTAATATTTAATATTTATTAAATTAAATATTAAATTATTCATGTAGGTTTGTTCGGTCGTATCTTTGAAATGGAGTTTTGGATTGAGATTCCATCTTCTCCATTAAAACTGGATTCTTCCAAGGATCCCCTAATGGATTCCTTTACTTATGTGCTAACCTAGGGAGTCCCTTGTTGGATCTCTCTCCAGTTTTCCTTTGAGAGGATCCATGTTATGGGATGCCTCTGTTGATCTTTGTTTGAGGATTTTGTGTAGGATTCATACCTATACTTTCTTTAAGGATCCCGTGTAGTATGAATATACTCATGTTTACTTGGAGGACCCTGAGTAGGATGCCTCCTCAGTGTTTTACTTGAGGGACCCAGTGGGCCCTATGGTTTGATCGACCCTGAGATGTTACGTCAGGTTTGGGTAGAGATGGTGTTCGGGTGTCACCTAGAACCCATACTGAATTGGTAATCCCATTATGTTGTGTCTATAGTTTTGGGTTGGGAATTTGGGTCACCCTCACTCATTTTTTTATATCTGACTTGATTTTTTTGATGCAGTAGTAGTTACCAGAGGTGCTTCTAGGTTGGTGGTTTTTGAGCCTGACGCGAGGCGTCTTTATTTCTTTTGGGATTCCCATATGTTTTTCTTGGGATCTGTATTTCTTATTGGGATGCTCAATAAAGTTTACCTAAGATCTGGCTTCTGGTCCATGTTATTTATGATACTTTTTGTATTCCCAGAGGTACTTCCTGGGACTTGGCTATTGAGTATGAATGTGTATATGTATATATCGTGATGTATATGTTGTTGGGATGACGAGAGTTGATTTCTAGTATCTGACTGTTGAACCTTTATTGATATTTTGGGAATGTTATACCCTGGTGTTTAGACCATAAGAGCTTGCCCAGGTGGTCGTATGCTATGTTAGACCCAGGGGTTTTGATCGTGAGAGCTTTCACGGGTGGTTGTATGCTATGTTAAACCCGAGGGGTTCAGACCGTGAGAGCTACCTAGGTGGTCATGTGCTATGTTAGACCCATGGGGTTTAGACCATAAGAGCTGCCCAGGTGTTCGTGTGTATTTTATTGATGGATTTTTGACCAAAGGGGTTAGACCATGAGAGCTTTCCCAGAGGGTGATGAGTGGTGTGGATGATTACGCTCTCCTCGTCCTATGATTGGAATGATTACGCTAGTCCAAATCATTCAGGATTGACCATCGGTATACGGTATCCTTCTTTACAGGATTTACCATCAGTATATGGTATCCTTCTTTATAGGGTTGACCATCGGTATAAGACAATATAGTTGTGATTAGAGACGAGTACGGGTGAACCCATGTGTAGGATCAGTTTCCCCCTGTGGTGACATAGCTTTCTCAGAGGTATGATTCTGATGCTGGCTGAAGCAGGTTTGTGTCGATCGAGATTATGGACCCAAGGATCGACTACTGTTGTGGTTTCATGTTGTTTGATATAGACACCAATGAATATTCATATCTATTTATATATGTATAGGTACGAGACTATACATGTGTACGTATATAGTTATGGACATCCTTGGTTGCACTTACCAGTTGATAGAGATTACAGACCATAGGTTCGACTATGATTTCACATTGTCTTTACCTTCAGTTTAGTTGTATTTCATCTAGGTTGAGCACTTTGATTTTGCATACACATTAGCAACATGGTTATAGGTTACTTATCGGGGTGGACTACTTAGATTATTTCTCACCCCTGCACGTGCACCTTGGTGTACGTGTAGACCTTATGTCTAATTTTCAGGTTGGGAATGTGTTACATGGTGGATAGGTATGAGTCCAAATGTTTCATGATCAAGTGGAGCTTCTTGAGTGGTTATACCGGTCGGGCTGGTGCAGTTTGACAGTGTTTGGAGATCAGGTATGTGGTTTGGCTCGGAGTGAGTAGTTGAGCCCTATACTTTTACTTTTAGTTTCTTTTGTACTTGTATTTGTATGGCCGACCCAATTGGAGACCAGTTTTGTATTGTATTGCATATTTTTTTGGTCTTTTTACAGAATTTTACTATTATAGATTGTTCTATTTTCAATTGTTTACCGCTTTCTCACTATGTTACTTTATGCTGTGTATGTTACTTAGTTGTTTTCCGCTGCTTACTCTGGTATGAGGGTATAGTCTCCTCATTGTACCACATTTACACCCTCGCTACTAGTCGGTAGCCTCTGGCATATGGGGAGGCGTGTTTGAGGCCTTGTGGTGAACTGGCTCGGAGCACCGGGCTAGTGGCCTTCGGGTCGGGATGTTACAAATAATTAGTAGTAATTAGTAATAAATTGCAATAATTAGTAATAAATTGTAATAAATTGTAATAATTAGTGGTAATTAGTAATAAATTTTAATAATTGGTAATAATTAGTAATAAATTGTAATAATTAGTAATAAATTGTAATAATTAGTAATAAATTATAATAATTAGTAATAATTAGTAATAATTAGAAATAACTAGGAATAATTAGTAATAAATAGGAATAATTAGTAATAACTAGAAATAATTATTAATAATTATAAATAATTAGTAATAATTAGCAATAATTAGAAATAGTTAGAAATAAATAGCAATCATTGGTAATAATTATCAATAATTAGTAATAGATATCAACAATTAAAAATAAATAATAATAATTAGGAATAAATAAAAATATTTATAATAATTAGAAATATTTAGAATAATTATAAATAATTAAAATAATTAGTAATAATTAGAATAAATTGACACAATTTCTAATGGAGTAATAATTAGTAATAGATTGGCACAATTTCCAACAGATTGGCAGTATCTCTTTTGCCTTGCGGCTCATCTCCTTGCCACTTTATCTCACTAAAATCACTATGAAAAATCTGCTCAAATGTACAAATATTCATTTTCTTATGCACGAGGATGGATAATAGAGAGGCCTCGTCGCGCTGCTCTCCATTATCATGCATACGAAAATGGATATCTATATGTTTGACTAGATTTTTCATAATGATTTTAGTGGGAGAAAGTTTCATGGAGATGATCCGTCGGGAAAAAGATTTTCCATCAATATTCTAGAAATTATGCCACTCATAATTAGTGGTAATTAGTATAAATTAGATGTAATTACTAATAATTAGTGGTAATTAGTATAAATTATCATAAATTAGTGTATATTAGTATAAATTTTAAAACAAATAATATAAATAATTATGAAATAATAGAAATTATTATAAATTTCAAGAAAAGTGAATTTAATTTTCTTCTCTTTTTTGTATAGTGTTTTTTATATCAAACTATTTAAAAAACTAAATATTTTATATTTTTTAGAGAAATATAGAATAAGGAAGTTGAAAAGAGTCATTATTAGATGATCGCGCTTGGATAAATCAGTATAGGAATCCAAATGGTTCTGGTTTAAATCCTATATTTGTTGAGGGTGTTGAAACTTTCTTATCATTTTCATCGTCAAAATTATAATTTGTTTCAGAAGGAATAATTAAGTTTCCTTGTAAAAAATGTGCTCTGATGATGTTTGACACATTTGACAACGTTGGGGGTAATATATTTCATTTTGGTTTTCAACCAGATTATATTTTTTGATATCAACATGGTGAACGCAATTCCAGAAAAGATACTAATAATTTGGTTCTGGATCCAACATGGTTTCAAAATTTAGTACATGATGTGGAAGGTCCTTCCTTTCAACAAAATGGAACTCAGGATGATATTGATTTAACTCCTGAGTTGGAACCATCTCAATTTTATGAGTTGTTGAGGTTTGTTGAGGATTCCTTATATCCCGATTGCAAGATAACAAATTTTTAAGAGGTTGGAAAATTTATGGGTATTAAATCAAATAATAGAATGTAAAAGAGTTTTTTTGATAAGATATTC
Source organism: Viscum album (assembly GCA_963277665.1). Classification (NCBI taxonomy): domain Eukaryota; kingdom Viridiplantae; phylum Streptophyta; class Magnoliopsida; order Santalales; family Viscaceae; genus Viscum; species Viscum album. The sequence goes on from OY728146.1 coordinate 316,830,119, forward strand.
TCTTTGGTTAAAATACTATTACCTTAAGGAAATGTGTTGCCTATAAATTTCTATGAGAGCAAGAGGTTGGTTCATAATCTGGGTTTTGGTTATCCAAAGATTCATGCATGTTCAAATGATTTCATCATATATTATAGTAGAAATGAGTCATTGGATAGTTTTCTCACATTTAGAAAATCAAGGTATAAATAGTCTCAACTAGGTACATCTGGATTTATTCATATAAAATAGTTTATATATTTCCCACTTACACCCAGATTTCAGTGTTTATTTATGTCTCAAAACACAATGGCATTGATGTCATGGTACAAAAACAATATTCCAAGTGGTAAAAGCTTAAATAATCCCTCTGATGGTGATTCATGGAAACATTTTGACCAAGTGAATCTGTTATTTTCTTTAGAATCCTGAAACAAACGATTGGTTTTTTCTACTAACGGTTTCTATCTTTTTGGTTTTTATGATAGTCAGATTCTTGTTGGTCTGTCTTTATAACTCCATACAATTTACCTCCTTTTATGTTGATGAAGGATCTATATATCTTTTCAACCTTATTAATTCTAGTACATCCAAAAAAGAATATTGATGTTTATTTGAAACCATTGATTGATGAGTAAATTCATTATGGAGTAATGGTGTCAGTACATATAATGTTGCTGTGAAAAAAAAATCTACTGAAAGTTGCATTGATATGGACAATTAGTGACTTCCCAGTATATGGCATGTTATCTGTCTGGAGTACACATGGTCCAAAATCATGTCCATACTTTATGAGAGACAGAAAATCATTTATCCTCATCAATGGAAAAACCTTATTTTTTCAACTACCATCACATATTTCTTCCAACCGATCATCCTTTTTGGAGGAACAAATATCATTTCAAAAAAGGAATAGTTGAAAGAGATGGAAATCCAAAAATGATATTAGGTACAGAGTTAAAATCAATTGTCTCTTCATTACCACCCATCACATTTAGACCAAAAATAAACCAATAGAAAATTGATGGCTTTGAGAAAGAACACAATTGGATAAAACATAGTATTTTTTGGGATTTCCCATATTGGTTGGATTTATTGGTCTCTCACATGTTGGATGTCATGAATATTGATAAGAATTATTTTGATAATTTACTTCATGCAGTTTTGGATACACCAGGTAAGACAAAAGATAATGTAAAGGCACGATTAGATCTTTCCAAAATTTACAGGTGACCAGAATTTGAACTATTTGAAAATGGCAGATCACATAAGTTAATGAATCCAAAATAATATTATACAATATCCAAAGAAAATATATTATTATTTTGTCAATGTATTTCAGATTTGTGATTTCCATATTGTTATGCTTCCAATTTGGGAAGATGTGTCAGAAATGGTCATATTATCGGATTAAAAAGTCATGACTTTCATGTTATAATGGAAATAATTATACTGATTAGATTAAAAGGTTTGTTGAATTCTATGATTTGAGATGAGATAACAAACATATCATATTTTTTATAAGACATTAGTGCAGTGAGAATAGACTACAATGCACTAAAAAGACTGTAAGAAGATGTTATTTTAATTTTATATAAACTTGAAAAAATATTCTCGCTGGATTCATTTGACTCAATAGAACATGTGATATTAAATTTTCTGTATGAATAAAAATATGGATGTCTAGTATAGTTCTGATGGATGTGGCCATTCAAGAGATTCATGCAGAAATTGATGAAAAAAGTACATAACAAAGCATCGGTTAAAGGCTCAATTGCATAAGCTTATTTGTAAGAGGAAATTTGTTTATGCTATCATTATTTTCAATATGAATATCCCTCAAAACATAACCACATGGACCATAATGAGGAAAATGTTGATGATGAAATGATAAATCAATTATTAGTTTTTAATCATCCTAAACTTGGATTTGGTGGAGTTTATGAATGATGGATTTCAGATGATGAACATCACAGATCTCATACATATGTTATGCTCAACTATAAAGAAATGGAACCATTTGTACTATGAGTTCTCCTATCACTTATTCTATAATATATGTTACAGTAAATTAATATTATTTTAGTTATAGGTTATATGATAATCATACCAAGAAACAACTTCCACAAATTACAGAAGTTGCTCTTAAAGAATGTCGGCAAAATAATTTTTCCTACTAGTTTCAAAAACTGGTAACATAAATTATTTATGGTTTAACATAAAAAATTAATTTATTACCTATTATATTGGTAATTATTTTATAAATTTTTAGTTATCTCAACATACTGATAAAATTGATAAATGATTATGTGTATTGAGTAACCCACATCTAAAATGGTTAAATTTTATAATGCATATGTGGTGAATGGTTTTCAATTTCATACACGTGCATATAGGGAATCAAAAAAACAATGAATAGTGGTGTTTTATTGATAGGAACTCATCATAGAGAAATTGAAGTTGAATTTTATGGAATGCTGGAAGAAATTATTGAATTGTATTATCTGGTACAGAATTACATGATGATGTTTAAATGTTAGTGGTTGGATATTGAGATAGGCTTGTGTGTTCATCCGACTTATGGAATCGTTGATGTTAAATATAAAAGTATTCTTGTAATAAATGAACCATTTTTATTGGTTCATCAGGAATATAAATTTTATTATGTAAATTACTGTTCTACTTTAAGAGAGTGGATGATTGGTGGAGCATAATAAAATTTAAATCTCAGAAAAATTAGTTTACTCAAAGTGAATTTTGTTTCACTAAAGTGAAAAAAAATTGAAAATTTTCAAGATACTGATCCAAATCCATATTTTTCATGAAGAGAAATGAATATCGATGTTGACACCCCATAATTAAGGGTCGATGGTGATGATGATGTTAATGATGTTACAAATGAATTTGAAATGACAAGAGATTATAAAAATGAAACTCATATGGAAATTGATGATGTTGAGGAGGAATATAAAGTCATTGACATCCTCAATTATGAATATAAGGATGAATATGAACATTGAAATAGTTAAATGATGATTATAATCATATATAATATATATCTATATATAATAGTTATTTTCAACTATTTTCTAACAACATTCATCTCGTGTTTCAGATGGAATAGGATCTGTTTCATCAGTTGTAAGAGGTTGATCTACCTTTGGACAAGTAGTATGTTGGATCATCTGACCCTCAGACTGTTGGAAATTCAGGTATTACTCGAAGGGGGTATGGTCTTGTGTGATTGATGATTCCTGATCTTATCCCCGAGTGACGTCTACGTCTTGGCTTCGATCCACGCATGCAGAGGTATGTTTACCTGTGCATTTTAGTTATCTTTCCTTAAATTTTTTATATACTAATTGTTTGATTATTTGTTCTTTTTTCACATTTTTTTACATATATCTGTTGGATAAGGGAAAGCTATATTGCCCAATTATTTTTTTTAATCATGGGTCACATGGGATCAAATTACCATTGATGTTCAGCACCATATGTTTGATCATTGGCTCATATGTAAATAAATAATATTTATTTTGAAATTTATTTAATTAATAAATTGATATTATAAATTATTTTTTGGGTTTATGGTATCCCATAAATGAGATCATGTGTAGCGCTATCTAGAAGGCATGGGAGGGGTTTATGCGTGAGTGTTGCCGTCAGGTTTTGCACAATTTGAGTAGGAAAGAATTGATGAAACCAGAAGTGAAAAATTTTAATGAGTCTTATCGTGCCCACCGGCCTGATTACATTTCATATTATGTTTGGAATGGATTATGTTAACACTGGTTGGGTGGTCGCTTCCCTATGATTTCATCAGTATGTCGATAAAATTGTGGGAGATAGGAGGTGACACGTCAAGCCGGTAGTTGTACATTCAGTACGCATAGGGAAAATATGGTAAGTACTTTTTTTAAATAATTTATATAACTTTAAATGTAAACGGTTTATTTTATATTCATACAGGCAGTCAAAAAGCCTGATATTATGGAGTTCTATGTTTATAAGAGGATGTGTAGTGATTCGGTCACTGGAGATATTAGAGGTGATCGCCAGCATCAAATTGTGGTTAGTATAATTTCTTTTTGAGTTTTAAAATTAACTGAAAATAATATTTTAACTATTTTAATTTTAAATTACAATTGAAGGATCCATATGAGGTCACAACATCTCAAACATAGACTGAGAGTCAGGCCGAGACCGATGGTTAGACTAGTGCCCACCAATTTGATAAGACAGCATGGATACAGGCGACCCAGTATGCCTTTGAGAAAGGCTGAGCTGTTGGTATGAGCTCTTGATTGATGTCTGGAAGTTATTATGGTACTATTGCGATGTCGGTGTCTAACTTAAGAGGAGCTTGTGGAGAGTAATCATCATCTACTACAAAGTATCAAGAATAGTTGTGAGGTCAGGGTGATCTTATAGAGAGTATGTGTAGAGAGCATGAGGAGATGCGCTAATGGCAGCAGTAGCAGCTGGAAGAGCTCCGACGAAAACAGCAGCAACAACAACAGCAGGAGATACACTGATGGCAGCAGTAGCACCACGAGCAGATGGAGTACATGTGAAGGCCTGACTCATGGTTTAGGGATGGAGTTCTCTCCACTATCTCCTCCATCTCCTCTAAAAGACCCCCCAGTGATGTATTTATTTTTTATGATAAAACAGTTGAATGTAATTTTTTTGTAATATTAACTATTTACATTTCTATATAGTGTGTTTTTTATATTGTTGAGAATCCTGTATTTTTTATTATTTATTTAATTTTTTATTATTTTATTGTTTTATTTTTTTTATTGTTTTTTATTATTTTGTTTTTATTATTATTTTTTATTATATTTTGATATTTTTAAAAATATTGAGGTTTTTATTATTTTATTATTTTACTAATATTAGTATTATTATTTCATTATTAATAATATTATTATTATTATTATATTATGAATATTATATTATTATTATTGTTAGTATATTATTAATATTATTATTTATTTTACTAATATTAATATTATTATTTCATTAATATTAATATTATTTTATTATTATTATATTAATGGTATTTATATTATTAGTATTATTATTATTATTTTATAATATTATTTTATTATTATTATTATTATTTTATTCAATTTTATTTATTAATTTAATTTTTTAATCTATTTGTGACGGGTCTTTTTGTAACGGAATATGGACCCATCGCAAATATTGTTTTTTTGCGATGACCTATCATAAATATTCAAATTTCCAGTAGTGCATGATGTATTTCATGTATCTCTCTAGAGGAAGTACATACATGATCCTTCACACATACTAAACTCAGAGGTCATACTACTAGAGAATGTTATTTCTTATTAGGAACAACTGGTGGAAATTTTGGATAGTATAGAGAAAGTGTTGCAAAACAAGACCACTCACCTGGTCAAAGGTTTGTAACGAAACCACCAACTTGAAGAAGCAACGTGGGAACCTGAGGATGTATTGAGGTAGAAGTATCATCATTTTTTTGTATCATAGTGAAAATTTTTAGGGGATAAATTAATTTTAAGGGGTTATATTTTACCACATTTATTTTTTATGAACTATTTTTTTAAATAATTTATTTTAAATGATAGCTTATGTAACACACAACACCGAGTTTAAAAAAACCGTGGAAAACTATTAATATTATTTAAACATGGTCATTATTAAGTACCCATTAAACTTAGAAAAATTTATATGAATAGATATATTTTAAAAATTAAGTATAATGGTTTTATATAAATAAATCATATTGATAAAAAAGTAATTAATGTTTATTAAAGTATATATGTTTTGAAAAATACTTGTTTTCTCAAAAAAATGATTTGAATTGCTTTTTTGAACAAATAATAAAATTAATCTTTAAAACTTTATAAATTTTTTTTGAAAAAATTAACTTCAGTTTTTGAATCAACATCTAAAAATTATCTTAGAGTGAATTTTTGGGATTATACTGAAAAGATTAATTTTTTGGTGAATAGTGAAAAATATTGATTTTTATTGAAAATTGCCTTTTCATTTAAAGAATTTATAAGATTTTATTTTGTTTTAAAATAGTTTAAAATTTAAAATTAACTCAATTATATTATAATTAATCCAATATATCTCATTGGAATAAATTTAATATTGAATTTTGATATGAAAACATTTTAAACTTTTGGAAAGTTTCTCTTTGGAAAACTGCTTTTTCATCGTGCCTGTGGGATTAATTTTAAACTAAAATTTTCCAATTATGTGAATATAATTTTAAAAAATTGAATCCATGTTTGGAATAATCATAATTAATATTATCTAATAATTTCAACATAATTTTTTACTATAATGAATAGTAAAAATAGTAAAAATTCATTATCACTGTTAAGGTTAAATCGGGTTTAGTAAGGGGTTAAAATAAGAAGATAAGGGGTAAAATGACCTATAAACTTTTTAAAATCCCATTTTATGGAGATATTTAGACTTTATGACATATAAGGTTCTATAATTACCCATTTTTTATCCTTTTGAAATGTGAAAAACTTGGGTACACTTTATTCTTTTCAAAAATTTCATGTGTGTCCTCGCCCCCACTTATAAAAGGACGCCCCCTCTCCTCTCCTCTCTACACATCCAAAACCCATTGGATCATAAAATAACTAAATAAATATCTTACCTAATTCCCTATACACCTCTTATGTTCCTTGGGTTTATTAATAAAACCTCCTAAGAAGGATTTAGGTCTAAACCTAAAGAGGATCTCCAAAGAAGAGGTAAAATTCTTAACCTAGCGTTTTGTTTTATTTCTTAATACACCTAATTAAAATATTATTAAATTATTATTATATAATAAAAACATTATATACCATATACTTATATGTTATTATTTTAATTTAAGAACCTATATCTATCTCCTATTTCATCAAATGGGAAATGAAATCGCAATCGTGTGTACGGCAGACTACCGCCTCGCGAACCGATTTTATCAGTTTTCCATCACCGCTTATCACGGTAAGATATAATTATGTATTTTATTTTTATATATAATATTTATTATATTATTATACTTATTAAATTATAATACCACATCTACCAAATCACCTACAAACCCTCTGTAAAATAATAATGTCACTCGTGTGTACGGTGGACTACCGCCTTGCGAACCGATGTGATGTGCTTTTCATTTATGTTTTAATTGGATGGTAATAAGGATATATTAAATGAATATATGTGATATTTTTTAAATAATTATACATATAAAATTATTATATCACATATACCTTATTACTTTACATTTCATGGGGGATATGATAACGTCATTCGTGTGTATAAAGGACTACCGTCTCACAAAGCGATGTGATTTGTTTTTCACTAACACTTTGCATGGAAAGTAATAAGGATAAATTTAATGAATATATATGATATAAATGAAATAAAAATTATTATTTAAATCTAATATATTATTTACCTTTTTTCATTTTATCTTTTGAGAAAATGGAAATAGTGTTCATGCGTACGTACGACCTACCGTCTCCATGAACGGTGTATTTCATTTTTTATATATAAATTATATGGGTTACTATAAATACTTTTCAACTGAATATATATTATATTTATATCATTTTTAATAGTATTTATACTATGTAACCATGACCAATTTAAAATTACCAAAAATACCAAATCAAAACATACATGAAAAACAACGCATTTATTACTTGAAACATGATTTTAACAAGGAATTGTTAATAAATAGGTAATAAAATGTCATAAGTAAATCATATATGGTATTATATATATAATTATAGTTATATAATATATTCTTAATAAACCTTTGTTTATTATATATGATGTTCAAACATGTAAAAAGGAATTTGATACTTGAGGTAAGGGATTTTTGTCTAAATTTTCCTTCTTTGAGACATATGTTGTGATATGAAACTATCTTATTTCATGATGTGTATATAATACCCCCTTTGACATGTTATATAACTAATATCCTTATATTCAGGGTATTTAAAGTTTATTTTATGTTATGTTTTAATAGGGATTATGATTCAAAAGTTACCAAAGTGGTAAGGGATTGATGTTACAATCTCATTATTTATCAAGATTGTTTATGATTATGCTTTAAATGATGAAATATTATGATATATTTCTAAATAAATTGATGAATTTTATTATCCTATTATTATTTCTTGAGAATTCATGTTTTTACTTGATTTTCCTATCTTTGTACACTAAATATTCCAAAAGAATGTTTTTAAAGAGAATATACTTTATTTATATCTTGGTTGAAATTTTTTTCTTCCATGTACATGTTTTCTAAAAATTATTTAAATAAAGTTTTAATATTCTCCAAGGATTGTTTAATGTCATTTTTTCCCATATTTTACTTTTTATAAAAAAAAGTAAAAGTAATCTTTATGTCATTTTCTAAATAAGTCATTTTTGTATTTTACTGAAAATGTGAAAGGAATATTTATTTTAACGTGTACAACATGAATTAAATTTCACATCATCATGAACACTCAATGGTTTAAAGCTTAATTTAAAAGTTTCAAAGTTTATTTTCAAATAAAATTATTTCCATAATATTTTTTGAACTGCTAAGAATATATTTTCCAAAATATTCTTTGTCTTCAATAGTGGATATATTTGATCCTAAAATTTCCACTCTTGAAGACCAAGAAGATATTTTCCTTGATTAATTGTAAAATATTATCATTACTTATGAATTGATAAAAATATAATCCTTTAATAAGAATATTAAATATGAAATGGATTTTGAGGACATGAGGAAGATAAAAATCAAATAAAAAGTTAATTAAAATCCAAATAAATCTGGGGATGAAGAAGGGGATAAATACTATTAAATAGTAATTTCTCTTATTTTAAATAATTTCAAGAAGATAAAGATAAATATTAAAGTTAGGATCCTTAAAAAATGTTATATATGCAATGGAATTGGAAATTTCATTATAAAATTTCCAAAGTAAAAAAGGTGGAGATTATGAATCAGAAGAACAAGATGATAAACCTAAAATAAATAAATGGGGAAGAAGTTCAAAATAAGTATCAAAAATTAGAGGAAGTGAGAAGAAATTATCTAAAAACAATAGGAAAAATATTATGAGTAAATAATAAGAAGTTTACCTCTAATATAGTATTATATCATAAGTTGAATCTGGTGATAAATTTACTAATTTTATGGTTCATGTTGAAAGGGCCTTTGATATCTCAAGTTGTAAGAGGGATGAAACTGAATCAACTAAGCTAGAACAAATGTTGAAAGATGAATTATAAGATAATTTGATAATAATAAAAATCTCAATAAAAAATATAAATAGTTTATGAAATAAAATAATAAGTTGATTAAAGATAGGATTGTGTATGTCAATAGATGAGAAGATCACTTTGATATAGTCAAGAAGTTCAAGTTGAAAGCTGATGAACATAAAAAAATAGTGAAGGATCTTGAATCCAAAAATTCTTTGAAATAATATGGTTTAAATAAGTTAAAATCCAAGTTTCTTAAATATATTAATGATATGAAGAAATTTAAATATGAATTTAAAATAATTTTGAAGTTAAGGTTGAATCCTCTAAAGTAACTAAGGAAAATTTCACAAGACATCAACTTAAATCTGCACATGATAAATCTTCTTGTAAATCTATTTTAACTAAAAATTTTGGTTCAAACTCAAAATATAATCATGTATAGGCTAATAAAAATGGTTATGAATATTCACCCATATTAGTAAAATAAGTAAGGAACTCAAAATGCTCATATACTCCCAAACATAAGCAAGTTCGGACCCAATCAGTGAAATAAGAATATAGATATGGGAATTTATTTTTTAGATTTTTTTTATTATTCTATAAGATTTATATTTCAATGATATTGATAGTGTTTTGGATTATTTTGTCATAATTAAAACTCAGGGTGGGTTAATATTTCACTGCTTAGAAAGAGGCATGAATCTAGGGGAAGATATTTAGGGGAGATAAAATTATACTTTAAAAGTGGGAAAGTTGTGATAATAAATATATCTAATCTATCTACACAAAATTTATTTGAGTGCCTTGAATAAATTTGTGTAATTTTTGATCGTCAGGTCCATAGTGCAAAAAAATTACAAGAAAAGCTTACTGGGATAAATTTCCTATGTGAGATAGAGAAGTGAATTTATAAGTCTAAGGAATAAAAACCATATCTATATGATGTTTTATTAAAATCCAACAGAAGAAAAAAAGGAATTTATTCTTGATTTTGGGTATCCTTCCAACATAATTAGTGATAATAAGATTCTAAATTATATTGAGAAACATTAAAAGGGGGTAGTCACTTTTGTAAATTATTCTTCACTAAAAATCATGGGAGTTTTCTCAATTGAAATAGAAGCCTGAAATATGAAATCAATTGATGTTTTATATGTGTAAGGACTAAATCATAATATATTAAGTGTTATTAAACTCTATGATGATGGGCATGAGGTTGTATTCAATAAATACTCTTCTATCAATAAAAATATAAATGATAGAAGGGTCATCTCTCAAGAAAAAAAGAACAAATAGTGATTTTTTCCAAATAGGTTTCCACCAAACTCCTATTACTTGGGTGAAAAATATGAATGTATGTTATGGAATATAAGGTGTGGTCATCTTGGAAAAATAATTCTAAGAAAATTTATAATGTATGATGTTGTGAGAGATTTTTCCAATCTTAAAATAGAAACATATGACATTTGTGTAACTTTTTAGAAAATAAAGTTGACTAAAGGCACTTATAAAAGGGTAGATATTCTTTCCACTAAACCACTGAATCTCATTCACACTATAGCGACCAATACTTTACATATATAGATATTACTTCAAAATTGAATAATATTCATTACAAAATATAAAAAAGTAATGAAAGGACCATATAGGTATAGTGTCTTTAGAAACTGGTAAACATAAACAACTAGTTCATAAGACATCTACATTATCTTCCGCTTATTCCTTTATAACTAGACCCATTTTTGACATATCTTACTTAATACCCTTCTCCATGACCTGGGGAAAATAAAAAAAAGGGTCATATTAGATTCTTTGTAAGGGTAAGCATGGATATATCAATCATATCACAATCATAACACAGAAGAACATAACATTTTAAAATCTTATCCTGTATATGAAAGATCATGATATCATTCTATGGGATAAATAATAAAAGATCAAAAGAATCAAAGAACGTAATCCCAAAATTCATAACATAATAAATGAAATTTTTTTGAATACACATAAGCATATAAAATCATTTTATATTAGTCAAGGCTCACTTCTAAGACCATCATAGCGGAAAAAGTCTATTACTGAACTGATCTCACTCCTCGTTCTAGCCCTGTATTACTAAACCGAGATCATTTCTTGTTTCAACCTTATATATCTCATGAGATATAAATCTTTACACAATCAATTGGAGGGAAATATAGGTCTCACCAAATTCATAATGAAATCATTCTTATGTGTGCCAAAAAAACATAAATCATTTATCATAGTATAACCTAATGAATTAAATGGGTTTCTTAAACACCACTCCATCATAACACAATCCATGTAAAATAAATGGATTTCATAAATAGAATTTCATAAATAACATAATAAAACCATAATAATAATAGGTATATTATACTTGAAACATAAACCTATTAAATAATTCCATCTTAGATGGAACATAATTTTGATTTAACACTTGAAATTAATTCTTGATAAATATTCCTTTCTTCTTCAAAAACATTTTCTTTTCTAAAAATGTAACAAATTTTTAAAAAAAATAATTTCTCTGAAAACAACCTTGAAATATTTTAAAGGAATAGTCATGGAAATATGTTGTTATGAAAACTTAAAAACCCTTCATGCCATATAAGTTAAATGAAAACATTATTCTCATACTTTTTTCAAATAAGTCATAAAGTACCTCATATAGAAAAATAAAAAAATATTCCTTTCATACCATTTAATAAAAACTCACCAATTGGGTAAAATTGAATTTAAAAAATTGTACAAGTAATGAAATAATATTTTTGAATAGATATTTAGGAAACATGGAGATGGAGTATATCTCAGATAATAATGAGATTGCAAATTTATCTCTTACCTTAGGTCGGATATCCTTTGTATGTATCTGAACCTCCTGTATAATAATTTAAATAATTTAATTGATTATTCCAGAATTATATTCATTTTTATGATATCATATATGATCATATTATCATCTGTTTTTTATTAACATTCTACTCATCCATCGAGTATTAACTTCTTTATTTTCTTGCGCATGTTTTTCCAGATAAGTTCTTGTTCCTCTTCTTAGGTTATAGTTTTATCATTTAAAAAATGATATTATTATAATATATATCATATTTATTAATTCAATTAATCTATATAATCATTATTTAATGAAGATCATGTATAATGAATCGCATCGCATCGTGGAGATGGTAGGTCGTACGTATGCACGAGCGACGATATCATTCCCACAATTGTTGAATGGTATTGAAGTGTATGATGTATAATATTTTATAATCAATATAATGTTATAATAATAATATATAATTATTATTTCCGTCATTATAATCATACAAGTAAGTTGGTGGGGAAAAATAGATTACACTATAGTGTGAAGATGGTAAGTTGTACGTACGTACGTGTGGTGATTTCATTTTCTGTAAGATGGATAAAAGGTGGAATATGGTTGTTTAATAGTAATAATAAAATATAATTATATATTTTATATTTTATTTATTAATTTATAATGAAAAAACTTATAAATAAAAAGTAGAAGAAGAAATAAGTTTGAAATAATCGGTAGAGGATATTACCACTTCATCGACGTGTTCCCTATAAATCTCCTCTTAAAGAACTAGAGTTGGTCTTTGGAGAAAACCAAAACATCTATAATGTTACTAGGGAATATTATAATGAAAAATTTCATGGTATATCCAAGATTTAAGACTCAATTATTAGTGAATAAATGAGGGAGAAGGTTCCCTTTTATAATTGAGGTGAGGGGTACTTTTGGAAACTCTAAGAAATATTAATTTATAATAAAATAAAACCACATAAAAAATCCTCAAAATTTCCCCAATATATAATATGTGATTAGATAAGGTTTTAATCTAATAAAATAATAATTTTTTAAAAGTTTTTATACCAATTTAAATCTTATCATTTTAATTAACACTTAGTTATTCTATTTAATTTTTAACTAGGGTAACATATATTTTAATATTAAAAGGGTGAAATATTTACTTATTTGATGTTAATTAGACCATAAATAAATACCTTATAACATTTTATATCATATATTAATTATTATATATTTTTTAAAAATGTTTTATGATTTTTAAATAATTTAATAAAACATTATTTTGATAAACATTCAATGGTTTCAATTTTGACACAATTAAATTCATTGATTTTTAAAAATATTAAAATAAAAATATAAATTCGAAAAAAATATTTTATTATATTACAAATTTGTCAAGTTCATTAATAAAATTCATTAAACATATTAATTATCCCCAATTATATTTATTCTAATATTTTAATAACATTTATTTGTTATCTCCATTAATAAAATAATTACAACATCAATTTTGTGAAATTATTTAATACATGTATTTGTTGAATAAAAATTAAAAATTAAATACTATGATTAATATAAATCTACTATATGTCATAAGAATACTTTTTTTGAAAATATTTTTTGCAAAATCTAATACTAAAAATGTTATACTTATTAAAACATGAATGTGACAACGTTAACATCATTTTAAATCAAATAATATAAATTTTATAATCTCTTCTATAAGGATGAAAATGGTAAATAAAACAACCCTTGGATTATTATGGTCTATATATACTCTAAAAGTAAGATTTGGTCAAGTTTTTTTGTCTTTTAATTGTAATTATCATTTTAATAAAAATTAATTTATTGATTTTTCATCAATTAAATAATTTCTACATCATCAATGTATAAACATTTAAGGTAAATATTTATTTTCTAAAAATTAAAAATAAATTACCATGATAAATAAAAATATTTTATCTTCCAAATTATTATTTGTAATTGAATTTATCTTCTATATAACCTTATATTAAAATTGATATTGTTATTAAAATTTGAGTGATACGTATTTAACTTTTCTTTAAATAAAATAAATTAAGTGTCCTAATCTCATCAAAGTGGCTTCAAAAGGATAAAATTTCAACCCAAGGATTATTTAAGTCTAAAAAAAATCATCCAATGATATTAGGACAAGTTTTAGGGTAATTTTATAATATTATGTTTACCCTTAATTACCCAATTTACCCTTTTAACGTATTAATAAAAATTACCAAAGTTACTATTCATAAAGACCAAATTTAAAATAATTCTATTTACATAATTTTGATATAATTATTTGAAATATATAATCCATTTTTCAAAATTCAAAACACATAAGTTGCAATAATTAATTTAAAATCAATTCTGTGGTTGAAATGAGAAAACGGGTTTTAAAAGTTAAAACATTGCAAAATATTGAAATGTTTTTACATCTAAATTCAACGTAAAAGTAATGATAATTACCTAAATTATATTAACTGATAAAAATATATTATTTTTATAATTTAAAACCATTCAATAATATAATTTATTTATATAAATTATTTTGATGAAAAAAGTTTTTTTAAATTAAAATCAAGTGTATTTTTAGTATTCATCAAAACATTAAAGTTATCAAAAAAATATCAAAAATTATTTCAAAGTAAATTTTTATATCCCACTTTTAAATAATAGTTTTATATTTTCATATAAAAATTATTAATGTGAAAAAAATTTACTTTAAAAATGGTTCGCTATTAAAAGGTTATAAAATTGCCCTTTTGAAAAATAAAGGTTTTATACATAAAATAGAGTTTATTCATACCCAATGACAAAAATATCTATTTGATAAATATAAAAAAAAATCTTAAGTATATATATATATATATTATTAATTTCATTTACTAATAGTAATTCAATCAATTTATTCATACAAAAATACAAATATAAAATTGATTTATATTTTTCATAAATAATTGGTAGCTAATGAATTCACAATACATTTTCATAATTTAGTTATATTTATTCTCTCTAACCAAACTACTAGGTTATAATGGTCATTTTATACTAAGTCTATCTCGTGTTTCGTTTAAACTCATGATTTCATGTGATTCAAGCTATTGAAGAATTAAAATTATTTTAAGAAAATATTTCATAAAAACATATGAGTGTTATATTCTACCCCCTTAAACTAAATTTCACCATAAAAATTCATCACTTGGAAAAAAAAATTAGGATAACTCTATCTAATCACATCCTCAAGTTACCATATAGATTCTTTAAATTTTTGGTTCCTCCATAAAACTTTAACCAAGCTAGTGGTCTTATTTTTCAAAAATGTTTCACTATGATCCAAAATCTCTATCGTTTGTTCTTTATAAGAAATATTGTTATCCAGCGGTATGAATTATAAGTTTATTATATGTGAAGTATCAAGTATATACTTTATCAAGATAGATACATGTAACACATCATGAACTTGAGAGAGATTCGGTGGAAGTGATAATCGGTAAGTTATCTTCCCAAAACGATCCATAATTTCAAAAGGACCAATATATCTAGGGCTCAGATTTCCCTTCTTTAAAAATATCATTGTTATCTTCTAGGGAGATATTTATAGAAACATCATGTCACCCACTTCAAACTCTAGGTCTTTTAATCGGTTGTTATCATAACTTTTTTGTTGACTCTGATCTTCTCTTATGTGTTTTTGAATAAATCTGACATTTTCTTCCATTTAATTAACAAGATCAAGTCCTAATAGCTTTATTTCCCCAAATTTATCCTATCAAGATTGATTTTTACACTTATTTCCATAGAGTAATTCATAAGGATATTTCTGAATACTAGATTGAAAGGTATTGTTGTATGAAAATTCCACCAAAGGTAGGTGTTGATCCCAACCACCTTTGAAATCCATATAGAAAGCTATCAACATGTCTTCTCAAGTTTGAATTGTCCTCTTAGAATGACCATCTGTCTAAGGATGAAAAGTAGTGTTGAAATAAAACTATGTATCCATATCCCAATGAATAATTCACCAGAACATCAAGGTAAGCCTCAGATCCCAATCAGATATAATAGAATTTCATACTCCATGCAATATTAACACTTCTTTGACATATATCCTGGAAAGCTGATCAAGAGAGAAATCCTATCTAATAGTAACAGAGTGATGATTTCGTAAGGTAATCAACTATAACCCATATAGAATTATGGGATTTAGATGTTTTAAGAAGGCCGATGACAAATTCTATATTTATTTTTTCCCATTTCTATTCTATTATAGGTAATGGTTATAACATACCCTTAGACTTCTGTCTTTCATCCTTAACTTGCTGACAAACCAAGCACCGAGAGTCATATTCGGCAACATCTCTTTTCAAGTCATCCCACCAAAAATACTCTATCAGGTCCCTATACATCTTTGTGCTTCCATGATGAATAGATAATGAAGAACTATAAGAATCATCCAATAGATCCTTCTTTAATTTTGGTATGGGATAAATGCAAACTAAGTTCCTGAACCTTATTATTCAATCACAATCAAGGTTTAATTAAAGAACATTTCTCACCTTATTTTGTAGCTCTACATATTCTTTATGCACCTAATTAATCTTAACTTGTATATATGGTGGAACATTCATTTTAGAAAGATAATATTTCTCCCCTTACTTTAAAATTTAAAGATTCTTCCTTTGAAAATCCATAAATATTGGATCTTTTGTGATCCTAATCATGGATAGGCTGGCATGGTCCTTTCGACCCAAATCATTCTACACATTGTTCTCTTTACCAAGGTGGTAATGTATTGGGTAGTCATAATATTTAATCAACTCCAACCATCTTCTTTTAAGCATATTCATCTCCTTTTGTGTGAAAATATACTTTAAACTTTTATGATCAATATAAATATCACAGTTTTCACCATAATGATAATGCCTCCATATCTTTACTACAAATATTACTACATCTAACTATAAATCATGAGTTTGGTAATTTTTCTCATGGATTTTCAATTGTCATGAGGCATAATCTATCAAAATATCATTTTTCAAGAGAACACAGCCCAGCCCCTTCTTACATGCATCACTGTTGATTACAAACCTTTCTCCACTAAAAGGGAGTGTGAGAAAAGGTGCATTGGCTAACCTTATTTTTATCTCTTTGAAATTATTTTCACATTCATTCTTCCACATGAACTTAACTCATTCCCGAGTCAACTTGGTGAGTGTATTAGACAACCATGAAAAATATTTCCCAAAATGTCGATAATATCCAGCCAAACCAAGAAAAATTCAGATCTCATTTATCGTTGTTGGTCTAGGATAACTTTCAATAACTTATTTTTTTACTATATCCACAGATATCCCCTCTCTTGAGATTATGTGACCCAAAAATGAAACATTCTGAGGCCAAAATTCACACTTGTTAAAATTTTCATTAATCTTATCCTTTCTTAGGGTCTTAAGTACAATTATCAAGTGATCTCCATGCTCTTCCTTGCTCTTCGAATAAACAAGAATATCATCTATAAATACTACTACAAACTGGTCAAGATAGTCTCTAAAGACTCTATTTATTAGATCCATAAAGACAATGGGGGCATTAGTAAAACCAAAAGGTATCAATATAAATTCATAGTGTCTATACCTTGTACTGAATTTCATCTTTGGTATATCCTACTTCTTGACCCTTATTTGATGATATTCTGAACAAAGATGAATCTTGGAAAAGTATTGATCTCTACATATTTGGTCTAATAATTCATAAAAGTGGGGAAGAGGATATTAGTTCTTTATATTTATCTTATTAATTTTTTGATAATCAATATAGAGTCTCATTGATCCATATTTATTCTTAACAAATAGAACAGTTTCACCCCAACGTGACACACTAGGGAGTATGAATCATTTTTCAAGATTCACTTGGATTTGCTTCTTCAATTCCTCTAACTCAATTGCGTCTATTCTATATGGTGTATTTGAAATAGTTATAACACCCAGTATAAGTTCTATTGAAAACTCAACTTCATTATTTGGTGTAATACTAGGAAATTCTTCCGTAAATACATCATCAACTCTCATAAAATGGGTTTATTCTTGATTTTGAGTTTCTCCCCCAACCATTTTAGATATATAACCTTCATTTATAGGAATCAATGCCCATAAGATGGAATAAATTTCTACGGGAAGGTCATATTCATCCTTGAATCGATAGATGATCATAGATTGATCCGTAATATGAAATGTGACTTCCCTTCCTTGGAAATTGATATGATATACATATAAAGAAAGCCAATATATATCAAGAATCACATAAAATTCCACTATAAGAAGGATCGTGAGATTTGAAAGAATCACTTTCCCACAAACTTCACTCGAAGAAGAATTATAAACTTTTGATGCAACCTTTGTGACATTAGGAGTTTTCACAACTAAATCAACATATAATTGTTGAGATAATATGAATATAGCCTTAGAAAATTCATTATAAATAAATGAGTGGGTGGATCGAGAATCAAATAAAACATTTTCTACTTTAGATTGGATAGTAAGTGTATATTTCACCACTTCATTATCGTACTCAACATTGTCAATAGTGATCACATGTGACTTTCCTTTTTCTTTGGCCTTAAGAGTTTATTGATGTCGATCAACATCAATAACCCTTGGATTAGGGAATTTATTGGAATAATTCCCCATTTCCTTTCACTTTTAACATTGAAGTGTATAAGGTTTATTCTGTGTAGGATTTTCTCTATTATCATCATTAGAAATATTTTCCCATCAATTTGGCATTCAACTGCCTGATTACCTTCTCTCCCACACTTAAAACATTTTTTAGTCCCTTTAATAAAATTTTCTCCATGTTTCTTTCCACACATTGAGCATAGGGGAAAATTCATATTCTTTTTAGTGCGGTATTTAGATTTTCCCTTGAATTCCATTTTTCTCTTCTTATCAAACCCATAATATTTATGGGTTACTCTAATATCTATCTAAACCTTGAGAGAACATAGAATGATTTCCTCATAGCTATTGAATTCCCTTATAGATAATTCCCTTCAGAGACTTGGTTTTAATCCACTAAAGAATCAATCAAATTTACTCTCATGTTGGATAATAATTCCAGAAGTGTACCTTTCAAGTCTTGTAAAATTTTATTCATTAGTACCAATGGATTCATCATCCTTTTTATTAAGTTCAAGGAACTACTTCTCCATGTTTTTTTGAAGAATATGAGGAAATTACTTATTGAAAAATAAGTTCTTGAACTCATCCCATTACATAGATTCAATTTCATCTCTATACCTCATATTCTTGATCAGATCCCACCATTGATCAGTTCACCTTACAAATGATATACTTCTAAGATGACTTTATCATGTTATGAACATTGGAGAACTGGAAATATATTTTCAGTGGTAATAATACATTGTTTATCCATTAGTGGATCAAAATACCCACTTACAGAAGGAGGACGCTACCTCATGAAGGACTCAACAAAATGTTGTTCCCCCCTTTGTTCGTTTGGAATTCCAAAATGATTCATAGATTTTGAAAGTCATGTGATCATAAAAACAAGGTTTTTTATTCCATATCCCATAACATTTGATTGATAATGAGGATAATAATTTAATTTCCTATCACATTTAGCATTAACACGGTTCCTATGGGTTCCAACCATTGACTAAAACCAAGAAGCATAGTATGATCAACACTAACTATAAAGGGAAAACCACATAATAAAGAATAAAATTTCAATTTAGTAAATTTTAGGTTTTATCTTAGGTTATTCATGATCATTTCTAAAACACTAGGATTATAACTTATACTTTAGAATATCCTTAGGGTTCTTCCTATGGTTTTCTCATCCTATTTTCCAAAGGTTAACTATACCTTTCCTCTGATACCAACTATAGTGACCCATAATTTACATACATATATATTAATTAAAAATTGAATAATATTCAATACAAAATATAGAAAATTCCTGATATGAGCATATAGGTATAGAGTATTTAGAAACTAAGAAACATAAACTACTAGTTCATAATACATCTACATTATCTCATTCTTATTCCCTTATAACTATACCCCTTTTTGATATATCTTACTTAAAACCATTATTCATAACCTGGGGAAAAGAAACATAAAAAAAGGGTGAGCTCAGATACTCATCAAGGGTAAACAGGGATATATCAATCATATCATAATCATAACACATAATAACATAACATTTTAAAATATTATCCTATATATGAAAGATCGTGATATAATGCAATGGGATAAATCATAAAAGTTCATAAGAATCAATGAATGTAATCCCAAAAGTCATAACATAAAACATGAAATTTTTTATCATATACATAATCATATAAAATCATTTCATATTAGTCAAGGTTCAATTTCCAAGACCATCATAGCAGATAGAGTCCATTACTGAACACAGCCCACTCCTCATTCTAGCCCTGTATTAATGAACCGAGATCATTTCATTTTACATCCCTTTATATCTCATGAGATATAAATTTTTACCCAATTAATTTTAGGGATATATAGGTCCCACCCATTTCATAATGAAATAATTATTACGTGTGCCACAAAAACATAAATCATTCATCATAGAATAACCTAAGTAATAAAATGGGTTTCTTAAACATCATTCCATCATAACATAATCCATGTAAAAAAATGGATTTCATAAATATTATTCCATAAAAAACATAATAAAACCATAATAATAATAGGGATAGTATACTTGAAACATAACCCTATTAAGGAAATCCATCTTATATGGAAAATAATTTTTACTGAACACTTGAAATTAATTCTTGAGTAAAATATCCTTTCTTCTTCAAAAACATTTTCTTTTATCAAAATACCACAAAATTTTAAAAGAAAAGAATTTATCTAAAAATAACCTTGAAATATTATAAAGTAATGTTAATGGAAATATGGTGTTATGAAAATTTAAAAACCCATCATACTATATAAGTTAAAAGAAAACATTCTTCTCGTAATTTTTTCAGATAAGTCAAAAAGTACCTCATATCAAAAAATGACAAAATATCCCATTCATATCATTTAATAAAAATTCAACAATTGGGTAAAATTGAATTTTAAAAATTATATAAGGATAGAAAGAATATTTTTGAATACATATTTAGGAAACATGGACATGGATGATAAATATACACCATTATATACTTACATATAAATAATCTTATATAATAATGAGATTGAAAATTTATCTCTTACCTTAGGTCTAATATCCTTTGTATGTATCAGAACCTCCTAAAAAATAATTTAAATGATATCATTTACTTATTCCAAAATCATAGTAATTTTTATGATATCATATATGATCATATTATCATCCATTTGTTAGTAACATTATTACTCATCCACTGGGTATTAACTTCTTTATTTTCTTACACATGTTTTGTCAGATAAGTTCTTGTTCCTATTCTTAGGTTAAAATTATATCATTTAAATAAATATATTAGTATAATATATATCATATTTATTCATTCAATTAATTTATATAATCATGTTTTAATGAAGATCATGTAGAATGAATCACATCGCATCGTGGAGACGGTAGGTCGTACGTATGCACGAGGGACGATATCATCCCAAAAACTGTTGAATGGTATTGAAGTAGATGTTTTATAATATTTAATATTCAATATCATGTTATAATAATAATATATAGTTATTATTTCCATCATTATACCCATCCAAGTAAGGTGGTGGTGAAAAATAGATTACACCGTGGTGTTCAGATGGTAAGTCGTACATACGCACGTGTGGTGATTTCATTTTTCGTAGGATGGATAGAAGGTGTAATATTTTTTTTAATAAGGTTGAGGAAAAAAGTCCCCTATTATTAAAATAGAAATTCATACAAGAAGTAAAGATAGAGGAGTAAAAACAGCAAAGTAGGTTCACAAAAAAGACATCAGCGCACTCAAGAGCGAGTGTTCATACTGTGAAGAGATGTTCGAGCACCCCTTCAACTTGGTTGTCTCCCCCTCCGCCCAGCCTTTGTCTGTATCCAGGGACCTCCACCATCATTTGGGATCCAAAAAGTTACATCAGTGTTCACACACTTAACTCCATACTGATCTTCTGTTGTTTTCCTATCTTCATCACTACTATCAGAATCAAGTAATTGAAACGAATTATAGGTACTCACCTGTTTTATAACTTTTTGAATTTGAGATTGAGGGGTGCCACAGATTTTTTTCCCCTCCAAACTGGGAAGATCCACATGCACTATAGAGGAGTCTTGGACAGATTCCTTCAAGGGACCTGTCTATTTATGCTGCCCAGTTGGAGTGGGTTTATGGCATATGCTATGGGTATTCATGGCATCCTAAGCATTAGTCTTTTTAAGAGATACATATTCTGGAACAGAAATATTATCCCAACCTTCTTTAGCATGAAAAGGTGTAGAATCACCAGCACTAGACTTTTATGGAAAACCATGAAATAAACTGGACTTAACTTGTGATCTAGGAGTACCTTTCAGAGGGGAGACCTCTATATTAGTGGCATGAAGAACTGTAGAAACAGTGGTTGTTTCTCTATCCGCTGTAAAAACAGTATTTTCCATTTGAGGAAAGATATTGACCATAGGTTTGTACCTTTTTATTTTCTTTTTCCAAAGTATAGTTACAAACATCAGTCACCTCTTTCCTTTCTTTAGATTTCCTTGAGATAGGAAGATCCATCTTTTCCTTGCCTCTTCTGCTTTTGGCATTGACCAAAATCTGTTCTTGTCTTAGGCAAGAGTCTACATCTTCTTGAGAAACATTTTCCAAAGCATCAAGGCTATCAATTGATTCATCATATTCATCATCTTTGAGACCTCTTGTCAATATTTCTTTGAATGAGGCTCCATTCATACCATCCATACCAAAATTCTCTTCTACAGCTAGATGGATATGATCAGCAATATCTGCCCAGGATAAGATAACTCTATTGTTTTTTTGTGAAGAAGTGATGGTCTTGATAAGTTTTTCAGAACATCCCTTTTTGGGTTCTTCATCAAGAAACCTTTGAGTCTTTTTAGCAGACACAACAGTCTCTCTATTAGAGTCCTTTAGTTGATCATGACCAATAACAGCATCCTTCTTATTCTGCTCAGTGCTTTGTATCATACCTTGTTTAGGTGGCTTCCTATAGTGTTGTAGGTCATGCCCTTTAATTTTACAGTTGTCACAAATAACATTTCTTCTACATGTAGATTCTTCATGCCCAATAATTTGACAAGAAACACATAAAGGAGGAATGCTTTCATATTCAATCTGAAGACAAATATCATTCTGTTGAGTAGATAAAACCACCTTATCTATTAAAGTAGTAATAAGGTCTACCTCTACTAGGACTTGAGAAAAATGAACATAACATATTGATTCTGTAACATGATCCATTCTAATCAGAATCCCAATAGTAGATGCAATATCGAAAAAAATCTCAGCATGCCACAATACCCAGTTGAGACCATGTATTGTTATCCATACTTGCGCACAAGTATCCTTAAAATCAATAAAATTGAAGTCCAATTTCCATTCATGAAGTCTAAGTGTACCGAGCCTCAGATTGATGTAGCCGATACTCCAAGCGCTACTTTTGAGCTCCACCAAAGGAAACAAGATATGAAAGAGTCCTCGACTGAGGGACACACATTTGAATTCATTGAATCCCAAAATATCATCCAACTGAGAGATGAGATCTGAAGTCCACCAAGGTTTCATACCTTTCATTAAGGAGATGCAAGCGATAAATGAATGTTTTCATAGATCAATCCTAGCCGTTATTGCATCCTCCGAGGCTGAAACATGTGTTTTTGACCCTTTCCGAATTATTCGATGGGGAACGTGATTTGAAAGAGGAATCAATGATCCCCATGAGAAACCCTTGAAGGAGGAAATCTTATTCAGAGCTTCATGTTCCATCTTATTTACCTCTAGATCCGGAAAATTTTGATTTTTGAGTCAAAACGCATCAAATGAGTGAAGATTGACGTTGTGTGGGTGAGATAGGGCATACGAAGCTATGGGGTGCAGCGACGGAGGCTTACTCTCCTTCTCTTACATCCCCAGGAACTCCAATAGAAGGTGTAATATGGTAGTTTCATAATAATAATAACATATCATTATATAATTTATACAATAGTTATTACTTTATATTTAAAAAACTCATAAATAGGAAGTAGAAGAATAAATAATTTTGAAAGAATCAGTAGAGGAGATTACCTCTTCTTTGACGTTCTCCCTCTAAATCTCCTCTTAAAGAAATAGAGTTGGTATTTGGAGATACCATAACCTATATAATGTTACTAGGGAATATTATAATGGAAAATTTAAGGGTATATCTAAGCTTTAAGGTTCAATGAGTTGTGATGAAATGAAGGAGGAGGTTCCCTTTTATAATTGAGGTGAGGGTACTTTTGGAAACTCCAAGAAATATTAATTTACAATAAACTAAAACCACATCTAAAAACCTCCAAAATGTTCCAATTTAGAATATTAGATGATATAGAGTTTTAATATCATCAAACAATAAATTTTAGACAAGTTTTTATATCAATTTAAACCTAATCATTATAATTAACACTTAGTTATTCTATTTAATTTATAACTAGGGTAACAAATATTTTAATACTAAAAGGGTGAAACATTTACTTATTTGACATGAATTAGACCATAAATAAATACCTTACGAAATTTTAAAACATTTAATAATTATTATATTTTTTTAAAAAAAAATTATGATTTTAAAATAATTTAATAAAACATTATTTTGATAAACAATCAATAGTGTCAATTTTGACACTATTCAATTCATTGATTTTTAAAAATATTAAAATAATAAGATAACTTTGAAAAAAAATTATTATATTCCTAATATGTAAAGGTATTATATAAATTTCATTGTACATATTAATTATCCCAAATTATATTAATTTTAATATTTTAATAACATTTATCTATTATCTCTATTAATAAAATAATTACAACATCAGTTTGATGTAATTATTTAATACACTTATTTTTTGAATAAAAATTAAAAATAAAATATTGTGATGAATATAAATCTACTATATTTCCTAAGAATACTTTTAGTTGAATATATCTTCTGGAAAATATAACATTAAAAATGTTATACTTTTTAAAACATGAATGTGACAACATTAACATCACTTTAAATAAAATTATATAAGTGTCATAATCTCTTATATAAGGACCAAAATGGTCAATAACTTGACCATTTTATGGTTATGGTCGAGATATAATCTAAAAAAATATTTTTTCATGTGTTTATATATTTTAATGGTTATTATCATTTTAATAAAAAAAATTATTGATTTTTCATCAATTAAATAATTTCAACATAATTAATGTATAAACCTCTAAGATAATTATTTATTTCCTAAAAATTAAAAATAAATTTTCATGAAAAATAAAAACATTTTATATTTTAAATTAGTATTCATAATCGAATTTATCTTTTGTGTATCCTTATATTAAAAATGATATGGTTATTAAAGTTTGATTCAGACATATTTAACTTTTCTTTAAATAAAATAAATTAAGTGTCCTAATCTCATCCAAGTGCCTTAAAAAGGATACCATTTCGACCCAAGGATGATTTAGGTAGAAACACACTCATCCAATGATATTATAAAAAGTGTTAGGGTAATTTTATAATATTATTTTTACCCTTAATTACCTGATTTACCCTTTTACTATATCAATAAAAGTTATCGAAGTTGTTCTTCATAAAGCCAAAAAATACAATAAATCTATTTACATAATTTTTACCTCCTGATTCCAAATATAGAATCCATTTTTAAAAAATTCAAAAAATTAAAGTTTCAGTAATTAATTTAAAATTATTCTCATTGTCAAAATGAGAAAATGAGTTTTAAAAGTTAAAACAATGCAAAAGATTGAAATGTTTTTACATATAAATTCAACGTAAAATTAATTCCAATGAAATAAATTATATTAACTAATACAAATATAATATATTTATTCTTTAAACCCATTCAATAATATAATTTATCCATATAAATTATTTCGGTGAAAAATTTTGTTTTCAATTAAAATTTAGTGTATTTTTACTATTCATCAAAAATTGAAAGTTATCGGAAAAAATATCAAAAATTTATCCGAAGTAAATTTTTATATCTCACTTAAAAATAAGAGTTTTATGTTGTCATATAAAAATTATTAATGTGTAAAAAAATTAATTTAAAAATGGTTCACCATTTAAAAACTATAAAATTACCCTTTTGAAAAATATAGGTTTTTATACATAAAATAGGGTTTATTCATACCCAATGAAAAAATATATCTATTGGATGAATATAAAAAATATTATATTAAGTATATAAAATATATATTTCATTAATTTCATTTACTAATAGTAATTCACTCAATTTATTCATACAAATATATAATTTATTTATATTTTTCATAAATAATAGGTAGCCAATGAATTCACCATACATTTTCATAAGTTAGTTATATTTATTCCTGATAACATAACGTCTAGGTTATAATGGCCATTTTATACTAAGGGAATCTCACAACTCATTTAAACTCATGATTTTGTGGAATGCAATCTATTGAAGAATTAAAATTATTTAACAAAAATATTTCATAAAAATATTTGGGTGTTACTCACGCTGACTTATGTGGTCCCATGAGACAAAATTATACCTTAGGTTATTTTTATTTCATATTATTTATTAATTATTAAACTCTAATTAGTAATTTTATGTTCATCAAGAACAAGTTATAAGTTTTTGAGATGTTTAAAATTTTCAGAAGACAATTTGAAAAAAGAGTCAGGACTCTACATTAAAAAACGAGATTTGATAATGGAAATAAATATAAATGTGATGCGTTTCAAAGTTAAATTTATAATCATGGAATAATAAATTAATTTATCACACCTTATACACCATATAAAGATGGTTTTTTAGTAATAATAGAATCATAACTAATATGGGTAGGGAAATGCTAGTTGAAAGCAATATCTAAAAACATTTTTGGTGAGAAGATGGGTGTACTGCTATACACATCCAGAACAGATGATTGTTAAGACATGAAACCAACTTAACCCCATATGAAATGTGGTACAAAAATAATCTAACTATTAAATAATTTAAAGTTTTTGGTTGTCCCTACATTATAAAAATTAGAAAATTAAATTTGGGAATGTTTAATGAAAAAGGATATGAAGAAATATTTATAGCCTACCTATCAAATGACAGTGGGTACCTATATTAGAACAATAGATTACAAAAGATTCTTGACTTTTTTTATGTCAAAATTTTAAAAAAAGTGTCGATCAAATCAAGTTACTAAAGAAAATTTAAAAATTTATGAATTAGATAACAAACATATTTATAAAAAGGAAGATAAAAAATAAATATTAAAAAAATGCAATTACTAATGATATTGATTCATAGAAAATAATTTATGAATATGTGATAGATGAAGGTGAAGGTAAATTGTTTCAAAGGTTGAAGAAACATGTTAAAGCTAAAAACATTATTATAAAATAACAAGTTTCTATTAAAACTAGAATATGGCTATGAATGTAGAAATCAAAAACTCATATCTCATATGTTGAACTACACGTCGTATCTAAAGATATTGAACATGAAGATTTGATACAAGATATAAATCATGAGATTGATCAGATTTAGAAAAACTACACCTAGGAGCTGAAACTCAGGCCTAGAAATAAAAAATTTGCTGAAAAAAAGTGGGTATTTAGAAGAAAACTAAATGAGAAAGGTATTATGATAATAAATAAGGAAAATATGGTATGTAAGGGATACTCTAAATTGGAAGGGATCAATTTTAAATAAATCTTTTCACCAGTTGAAAGGATAAAAACCATAAGAATATTTTTGGAAGGGGTTTCACACAAGCATTATAAAGTCTATCAAATGGATCTGAAATTAGCCTTTCTAAATGGTGATAGTAAAGAATAAGTGTTAATTTAAAAACCTAAGGGTTTCCTTCTTGATTTTGGTGGAATCATGGTTTCTAGACTCAGAAAGGATTTTTATGACTTAAAAATGGCTCTTGGGTCCTGGTATTCAAATTTACATGATTTCCTTAAATAGATGGGTTCCACAAAAGGGAAAGTTGATAGTTACTTAATGAAAAAGAATACCTATGTGAGGATATTTCTATGAAAATGAAAAAGGAACATTTAAATGTCTATACTAGGTGAAATTACACACTTACTAGTATTATATATTGAACAAATAAATGGATACATATTTTTATACCAATAAAAATATGGTGTAGAATTATTGACAATTTTTTGCGTGGATAAGTTAAAATAAGTTTAAAATAATATTTTAGTTGAAACAAAACTATGCAAATATGAGGATGTGAGAAATGTTTCTCAAAAAGAGTTTATAATATTTATTGAAATATTATTGTATTTAATAGCTTCAAGGCTAGATATTAATTATTCAGTGACTCTATATTCAAGATTCTAGAGAAATCCAAGGGATTCATACATACTAGTAGCTAAAAGGATTATATGATATATTAAAGGCACACTAAAATATGAGTTATTGTATATGAATAGTTCATATTTGAGCATGTTGGGATTCATAGATGTATATTGGGTTGGTGATTCCACTGATAAAATATCCACTTTAGGTGGAAATTTCATTCTTGGTGCGGGATATGTGAGATGGTATAGAGAAAAGTGGAATTTACTGATACTTAGTACAACTGAAGTAGAGTATGTGGCTGCTACACATGTTTTTACATAGGTTTTATGCATTTAGGTACAACTAAAATATTTTAAGGTTGAGACTAAGAGGCCTATAAAAATACATTTCAATAATCAGAGTGTAATATATTTTTCTAAAACCTTGTGCAATATTCAAGATTCAAACATATAGACATCAGATATCATTTCATTAAAAAAACGGAATCCAATAGATATATCAAGATGGAATATGTTCCAACGAGAAATAAAGTTATAAATATCTTCACTAAATATTTTCCAAGAGATAGGTTCTCTAAATTAAGTATAAAAATACTTGTACATACCTCTCCTCTCACTTGAATATGTGTAGAAATTCTCCCATAAGGATTTAGATTATGTTGGAAAAGGGGGAGAGAAAGTACTCAAATCTTAGAACCAAGTAATACTCTATTAGTTAAAGAGGGAGATTGCAATAATTACTTATTTTTTTGAATCTAAAGATATGGATAATTCATAATGGGGTAGAATTATGGAAGTGAGAAATGGATTTATGAATTGAGGGGGAGATAATCTATGTCACCTGGCCACAATTTCTTATCATCGAGAGATGAAATTTTCTCAAAAACATTACCTTATCAAGTGTTGTGGTGTAAGACGCTTATCATTAGTGAAATTTTATGATTTTATGATTCTTATGAGATTTAGTGAATCTTGAATAGATATGAGTTAATTTGGAAGAGTTGAATGATGCTTCCAAAAAAAGAAAAAAAGGGGTATTGAATTTACCTTAGATTTTTTAATTTTTTTTACTTGTTTTAAATCATTGTTATGAATCTT
Source organism: Viscum album (assembly GCA_963277665.1). Taxonomy (NCBI): domain Eukaryota; kingdom Viridiplantae; phylum Streptophyta; class Magnoliopsida; order Santalales; family Viscaceae; genus Viscum; species Viscum album. Next base: position 316,859,825 of record OY728146.1, read on the forward strand.
TAGAGGTTTTTCAGATGATTTGGAAGCTATGTTGAATGTTTTTTAGAAGCTTTGAGAGACCCTAATATGGTTTCATGAATTTATTTTCATGCTTGTTTATAATATTGAATTTTGGAATTTTCCTAAGTGTTGAACCCTACATGGTTCATAAGGTACAATTTAATATTCATCAAGTATATAAAGATAAGGGTATATAATTTTTAAGGTAAAATCATAGAGTAAAATCTTCTTAAGGTATAACCGAACCCTATAAAAAATCTGAGAATTAATTCTACCCTACAAAAATAGTGAAATACGATTAAGATGTCCTCATAAGGTTCCTTTAGGGACTTCATTACGTACATTTATAAGGAAAATTATGGAAAGATAAATATCTAAGAATTTCATTATGGAAATGTAGAAGGAATTTTAGAGTAAAACATTATGATTAATAGAGAGTTCTATATTTTAATATTCTAAAGTTAATTAAACCTAATGATTTCTGATCCATTCTTCAATGATTAAAATATCACATTTAAAATATGATTCAGTATGATCCAAGTGTCAACTAAAAAATGTAAGAAAATTTTATGAACCATCTATTGTTTCATGTCTTTTTTATCTATAAAATTAAAATAGTGATTAAATCTAATGTTGTTGAAAGATATTATCTAGAAATATTTTTCAGAATGATAATGTGGTGATTCTTTGTTGATATTAAATTCAAATAATAACTTTAAATCATTTCTACAGTGATTCTAGCTAAGTTTTTCAAGATTCCAAATAATATAGTGTAGTTGTGTTCCAAGTAGGTTGAGGAAGATGATAATTGAGGATGATTTGGTAGAATGAAAAAGAGTTTTTTGTTGTGTATTTTTGTAATTTAAAAATAAATTTATTTGTGTATAGTTTTCAATAGTTCTTTAACATACAGTGTATTTATTGAGTGATTTATTTTTACCAAATGTAAAGAGATGAAATAAATAATAATGTAATTTGTATAAATTCTCTAGAGACATGCAGTTAATTGATAGAAATAATTTTCAGTGATTTTAGTGAATGGTTTTGAGCCTAAAAAAATAATGAAAAGAGGAGGATCATGATGTATGATTCTATTTAATGAAGTCTCTATAAGATGAGTTATAAATTTTATTCCTAAATTATTTTTAATTTAGAGATTTTGAGTATGTCTGAATATGAGAATCAGTCATGAGAGAGAGAGATTGTATTATTGTGAGCTAAATATGAGTATCAAATTAGTGAGATAAAAATATATTGTGAATCTAAATCTATAAAAGATTATAAAATATACTAGATCTCGGGTATTAAGGGTATCGAGATTTAGAAGAAGATTTAATTTCTAATCAATACTAAAATATGGATAAAGTGAGCAGGATATATTTGAATATCTTTAAGGCTCATAGGAAACGTTTTACACCAATAATTACTGAATCTACCAAAATACTAAAGAGATATTTCTCATTCTATTTCATCTTATTATATTTACATCGAGAATTTTTGAAGTATAACATGAATATGGAAATCCATAGTGACATGTTATGAACATGCAAGAATCTTTGTAATCACTTGTGTTTATAGTGAAGAATTTTTTTTGGTAGACTAACCAACCATGAAAAGGCTAGGAATCCTAAGAAATATCCAAACCTTGTAAAAAAATATGTGTTCCTCATTATTTTATTCTATACATGTGTGAGTGAGGATATGATTTTATATTTGAGTGGATTGTATCCTAAAAGGACATAGAGGTTTATTTTAATGTGAATGAAATAGTAAAAATAGGTCTCCACTGATTTATACCCCACCCCCACTCCACCAGTGGAGTAGCACCTTCCTAGGAACTTCATAATTATAAATAAGATAAAATTAATTTTTTTGAAATAAATCCTCTAATTCATTAAAAAAAATCATTATAAGAAACATTCCCTAACACTTTAAAAAAATATTATTTTAGACTACTTTATAAGTTTTGGAAATTGAATTTAACATTTTAAAATAAATTATTTAACTAAAAAGAATATTTTAATTGATTGAAAATATTATTATATATCACATAGATAATTTTACCATTTAACTGATAATTTATTTATTTTAAACAATTCCTAAAAACTTACCTTTTCTACATTTCAATATGATCATTCCAAATTTTTTATTCATTTTTTAAATAATTATTTTAAAAAGGAAAATTAAACTTTTAAATTGAATATAAAAATATTTGGGTTTCACATATAAAGGTAGAATTCATAAAAAAAATAATTATATCATTATAATTTATTTGAGTTAAAAGTATTAAAACACTATATTCATTAAATTAAGTATTAATTTATAGTATTTTTTATTATATCAATGGTGTTTATTTACTTATAGTTTTATTTAAACAATAACCCATAAAATTCACTTTAATATTCCAATGATTATTTTATTATTCTAATTATCATATTTAAAATGAAAACCTTACGCATTATTGTAATGAATCATCTCTGATTACCCCAAACCTGAGAAAACTTTTCACTAACTCTGTGTGTGTTTCTCCTAATCACTATAGGCTACCAATTAGCAGTAAGGGATAAATATATATCATGGGGGAACTATTTCCTTCTAACACCACAATGTGAAATTTTTATTATGTTTGATACAAAATAAAATAAAACCAATACTGATAATATAACACTCAAGTAAATTACTAACAAATAAGTGAATTAATGAAAAAATGTATACATAATTCAATCTATTTAATATACAAATAGTAAAATCCAATATCATTAAAATAGTATAAAAGTAATAAAACAAGGATTATAATAGGATGGCTCCGCACTCCCCCAGCACTCTCCTCTTCCTTGCTCGCTCGCCCTTGACTCTTTCTCTGCTTTAGGGTTTTTGGACAAAACATTCTCTGCTCAAGGGTTCTTCTCTCAGCTCATCTTATTTGGATGTATATAAACCTTCAAGGGATTCTCCTAGGGTTCATACCCCTATTTTATTTCATATTCGGTCGGCTCCCAGTCTTCCCTTGGTTCCAACCCTCACTTTGGCTTCAGCGAAGGTGGTTCACTTTTAACCTAGGGCACTGCTACCATTCTCTAACCTTGAATTCCATTGCTCCTCTCTAGGTCAGATCTGGAGTGATGGAATCACAAAGGTTTTGGGCTTGAGGTTCAGCACCTATGGGTATGCTCGGTTTCTTCCCCATTTCCCCCCTCTTTTCTTTTGTTTTGTCTTAGTTTGGGTTGCATCCCCGATTTCTTTGGGTTCTATCCCCATTTTCCTCTTTCTCATGTTCCCTCTGGGTTTCATACCTTTTTTTCATATTTCTTTTATGTTTCCTTTTTGATGTCTTTTTTTTCTCTAGGTTTTTTGATGTTTCTTCAGGGCCTATTGGGTAGTTGTCTACATTGGGGGTCTGAAGTTGTATTCCGTTAAGGTCTCTACCTGCCACCTTGTTCTAGCCCCAGGTCTCCTCCACTCTCTCTAAGAAAGATTTGTGTGGTGGTCTTCTTAGTGCTTTGGGAGGTGGGTTCGAGAAGTCTCTGTCTCAGGGTTGATTAATATCTGTGGTCACTAGGAGGGTGGTGGTAATGGCTTCATTGGTTCTACTCATAGATTCAAGGTTTTTTGTCAATTGTGCTTCTTGGAGGTCATCGGTGGCTAAACGTTGTGGTATTCGGGCGGCTTGATGATTCTATGTGGATTGTTTCTTTCTAAGGGAGATTCTCGATGGTGATGGAGGGTTATGGTATTCATTTCAAACATCATCACTGGGTTTGTTGTTTTGGTGCTGAAATTGATGGTGTGTCAGGGTGTGCTGCCTATGAAGAATCTTTGCTTGTTTCTTCTGATGGCCTTCTGCAGTGGCATGGTGACAAATACGGTGTTGATGGAAACATGATGGATGCTATGGAGATGGATTTCTCTGGTTATCCTCTACAACGGGGAGGACAGTGGCATCTATTAGCCTATCGATGGTGGTTGGTTCGATGTGATTGGCTTACGCGATTCTTGGTCAATCATGGTTTGTGGCTCGAGGTGTCTTGGTGGTTTGAAATTTTTTTAATTTTGAATTCTAAACCTTGTTTCTGGAATGTGGTGTTTAAAGGTTTCTTAATGGAGGTTGAAAATTCTTGATTATGTGGTTGTTAGGTTCCCACTTATCCATAAAGTGTATTTTTAAAATAAAAAAATGGAATTGGATAAAATAAGGCCAATATGAACAATATCCTCTATGGAATAACATTACCACAACCTCTCAGATTCATGTGGGAATGTATCCCCCAACCTACTCAGTGAGAGACATATATTATACACTTTAAAAATATAATAAAATATATATGCTCAGATATTCCATGATACATATCATTACGGTGAGTACATAATACATACCCAGTAATCAATCACCAAATGAGTTGTATTTAAAAACCATATAATCATAAATTTTCATGCTAGTGTTAAAATGATAAAACATTAAATTAAATTTCATTTACAATTCCCAAACTTAAAAAAAATAGAAGAAATTATTTTTAAAACCAAATTTTTATAAAATAATCTCCAATTCCTTTTTAACACCAAACAAATGCAGTTATAAATTATTTAAATCATCTTATAATAGCATTCAAAGAAACAATCCTCATAACGGTCTAATTGGATCTGGATACCTAAAATATAATTACACTAAACAAAATCACCCTACTAGCAGGGATGTAATCCCACTTTCTTAATCGACTCGCTTACTCTAGTCATGATCATGGGAACCCACTTAGCATGCACCCTCTAGACCTAACTGGTGGATAATTTATATCTAAGGTACACTCTATCCCAAACCTCCCATGTGATTTCAAAATAAAAGTGAGTATTATAAGAATTTCAATAAAATATCACATCTCACAACCCAAGATCCCTTTATAGAAATAAACCCTTCCACTTTTATAACAATATTTCACATGAACAATAATGGATAATTTGGGAGATATTTAAATAAGAACAAGGGGAATCATGCATATTTCAATAATATCAATCAGGTAGTTTGATAATATAAACCTTTAGTGAATATATATTTTATACAAGATAAATAAGTCCTTATAAATAAATATAAAGCTTTAATCATTTATCAAATGATCTTTAGAATCATTTAAAAAATAAATAATCATTTATGAAAATCCAAGCATATAATAACCCTTGAATAAATCTTATATTGTATATTTTAATCATGCGATCATGGAAGGTAAATTTTTAATCATAAAACATCTATTTAGTGAAATAAATATATATATATATATATTATAAAAACACTTATAATTCTACTTTAAATTAGAATAAATTACTTAAATAAATGTCAATTATTCAATAAGGGGTTAGAAAAAAAATTAAACATAATAGTTATAACACATATAGGAAAGTTTAAATAGATTAACCTACCTAAAAGGGTTAATAAATAATATAAAATCAAGCATCCATGTCAAGGGATTGATCACTAACATCAAATATAATATATAAAAAAATAGAAATATATTCAGATAAATAATGAGTTTTTTTAAGAACTAGGTATTAATTACTCCCTAATCAATGGGATGTCATGGAATCCAATAAAACTTTTGTGTGGTTTCTCTATAAATTCATCCTATAAATAGAGATCAGTAAATACCTAAATGAACTTAGAGATTAAAAGCTCAAAAAAACTCAAATTGAAGAAATAGAGAAAATTCAACATTGGTGAGTGATACAACACCAAAAGCATTGCTAACAATATTAAAACATGTTATAATATCCTTATTTAGACTTATAGAAGTAAATTACCATTGATATTTAGGGTTTCACCATACCATAGAGAAACCCCAATTTTAAATCTCTAATATAGAAGAAAATGAATGTGGTAAAAATAAGAATATATGAGGAGGAGTATAAAAATAAAGGATAGGGGAAGAGGTAAGTTTACCTCACTTTTAGATGGTGGATTTCCATGGATGAATAATATTAAGAAGAATAGGTAGGGGAGGATCCCCCCTTTCCCTGTGTGTGTCATCAAACTAAGAAATAAATTGGTCTTTATCTCCTTTAAAATAAAACATCAAATAATAATAATAAATATAATAATCTGCATATTTATTTGGGGGTACATGTATATGAAACAACACATAATAACAATAAAATAATATAAAATTATAATAATTATAATAAGAAGAATAGAAAAAATTAACCAACAATTTTAATAATATACCTTATATTGATTGTAATATAATTTACACACCAAAAACATATATTTGATAAATAAATATAATTTAAATACATGTTTCATTTAAATAAATTCAAAGTTATTTTTAAATCCTTGGAAATAATAACTCGCTCTTTAAAATAATCAAAAACACTTTTTAAAGGCTAATAAAAGTCCCATAATAACAAAATTATATAACCCAGATAGTTTGGAATAAAAATTAAAAATGTTGAAAGTTTTTTATAAATTGAATGGACACCATGAATGTTCCTTATAACATGCACCTTGTTGTGAATTACCTACTTGATTATAAAATTGACATGAATGGTCACCATACGCAGTCTCTGTGACCACAAAACCGAGATACATATTAGAAATGTTTTAAGAAAATCAAATTTCATTAAAATTAAAGATAAAATAATTTATTTAAAACATATATAAAATGTGTTTTTTATAATTACAATAGTGATATTTCATTAAAATTCTTTATATATGTAATGGTCTATATCATTAGGTATAAGTGGAACCAAGAGATGAAAAATTCTAGTAGAGAGTAATCCTGAGAGAATTTGAATTTTTTGAGATTGGTGTGATATTGGGATTGGTTTAATGTCTCCATGGAGTTAAAATGAATGATTTTTATAGGGTGAAATATTCAAAAAAGATAATGGATGAAAATTTGGTGTTTGGAAGAAACAATAATAATAGGAGGGTGGATAAAATTTTCACCAAGTACTTGATAAGGAAATATTGAGTACCTGGTATGTGGAAAAAAATTTATATATCACTAGTACTACCATTAAAAATATGGTGGTGCCCCAATGTACTCTTTATGAAACACCGAGTGGCCAATGGAGGACCATTGGTGTTAGGTCCCCAGACCGGTTCTCTCTCAAGTGACCGAGATGTGTCACCACATGACCTCAGGCATGTATCCCTATACACTAGAGGTTTATAACTAGTAGTAAGGGTCTTTAAATATCACGGGGATACTATACCCTCTGTACAAATTAACATAATATTGTAAGCATGGATAAACAAATCAATGATCACATCATTAGCAGAAAAGCAGGAAAATTCCAAACAACTCAAATATAGTAAGCCATGTAATTTCATACTAAAATTATAACATGATGTACTAAAAAATCGGAATAAAACTCATAAAATGACACCAACTAGTTCCAAGGTAAATCTTGATCCCAACTCCCATGTTCCTACCCTAGAAACCCAGACCAATTGTCAATCATTAGTTCCTTTCCCCTATCTTGACCTACATCCATGAAGTCTACATGGGTACCCAATGGAGGCCCATGTAGGGTGTGAGTAAAACTCATTTGACCACACCAATGATGTATAAATCATGTCTAGTCTGATTAATAGTGAATGAAAATATGTAGAAGCTTAATTGAAATTAAAATAAATAAATAGATCATTTTCATGAAAAAAAACATAAAAAAAGTGTCAACATTAGGTTCTAATGGAGCCCCCAGGTCAACCATACATGCTTTGACCAGTGTCAAATGTCTATTTTATTACACCTTGTACAAATAACCAAGAAGGTACATCATTTACTACCCACAATATTTCCCTTAATCATCATGTGTAACCATTCATCAGGCCCTCAAGCACCAAGGAATGAAGTATATCACCCTCGGGTATCAAGTAACCATTCACCTCACCCTCAGACACTAAGAAACCATGTGTCTTACCCTCAAGCATTAAGTAACCATGCATATCATCCTAAAGCATCATGTATATATGAATATCACCCTCAAGAATCAATAAACCATGTGTCTCCCCATTGGGCATCAATTAACTATGCATCTCTCCCTCACAAATCAAGGAACCTATCATCTCATAGAGACAAGTCACATTAACAGGTAACTCATCAAGTCATTCAAATCCTTGTTAACTAACATATTCATTGTTCCTTTATAATCTTATAAATTGTATCTAAATAAAAAACCATAATCAAGTTCTCTAGAAGCACCAAACTGGGGTTACAATGTTATTCCAATAATTGGAACACCCATTGGGAGGATTGAGGTCTTGGTTTGCATCTCCACCAAATCTAGAGGGACCCAAAGATAGTCTTGGAAATCAATATAATTTCTTAAGGAGAGTCTCAAGATAAAATGGTTCATACACATAGCATAACGGAACAATCACATATCATGCATACACTATGAGATAATGAAAGACATTAGAAGATGTCAAAAGACCACCTACCTCTACCATAGATGAAGAAAACACATGAATCAAGCATTCAGACCATACAAAACAACAACTTACCTAAGGATATTATTATACACACCCTTTCAAGGTTGGAAGAAGAATAATTAGGAAGAAAAGGAGTGGAATTCATCAATTCTAGTAAAAACATACCAAAACTAGACCTATGGAACAAACAATGGATCAAGGGATTAAAGGAATCCATTGGAGAAGTCGATGAAGCCCTAAATAACCCTTAAAATTTGATAATCAAAAATTAGGGTTGAAGGAGGAGGTTTAAGGGGTTAAATATGGATTTCATGGGGATAAGATAAAATGTTTCCCCACACTCTATCATCCCAGGTTAATGCCACTAGATAACTACTGGCTACTAATGGCTACCTGGTGGTGTCATCCATAATGGATGCACCCCTAAAAACCCCACCAACTAGATGGTGGGTCTCTACTATAAAGTTGTTGAGTTTCCTATAGGAATTCCTTTCTTCCAAGGCTCCACCAACAAGTTAGTGGGCCTCTTGTATGTTTGATGAGCTCCTACCATTCCCATCGATTAATTGGTGGCACTACAACAACTCTACTACTATATTCCACCACTAACCATTTCTAGATCACCTCCTTTGATCCATTAGTCACATCTAAAACACCAATTTAACCATGTCAACAAGCTTGTTAATATAATTTAAAAAGGTTCAACTGAAAAAAAAATAAGAGAGAAGTACCTAGATAAGTATGGGGTATTACAAACTATCCATAATATAACAACTCATCCACAAGTTATGCTCCCATGAATCATAGAGAGTTATTAGAGAAAAGATCAGGCCACTACACCTTCATATTAGACTCCCTCTATGATGTATCCTCCTAAACATTACCATGTTTCCATTGTACTCTCACTAAAGGCACATTCTTACCAAATATAATCTTCTCACTATGGTCTAAATTACAAATTGAATGAACCTCAAAAGAAACATTGACATCAATCTAGATATCACCAACATCAATAAAATGAGAAGGATCATGGTGATATCTTTGAAGTTACAATACATGAAAAATTTCATGCATGGTGTCGTAGCGCTATAGAACATCCAATCGATAATACACTGATATGACCATCTACACTATATTGAATAGCCCAGCATACCTGGGCACTAAATTTAACTTTTTTGAATATTATATAGACATAGTCTTGGTGAAACTCATGGGAATACCTGATCACCAACCATGAATTTCAGAGTTCACCACCTACGATATATATAAGATTTATACCTGATTTGAGTGGTTATCAACCACTTATGGATCAACTAAACATGTTCAAACATCTCATGTACAATATTCAGTCCATGGAGAACTGTTTTTCCCACCTCTAACCAGTATGATGGAAATGTAATGGACTACTAAAAAAGGATTCAAAATGCACCATTTGGATCAATGTTTGGTAAAAAAAATTAGTCAAACTCCACAATAGATAGTTATTTTTTCCAAGAAATTACAAAGTATAGAACCTAGTATCTCAACATGTCTTCTAGGATCTGAATGATCTGATCATATTTCCTATCAGTCTTAGGGTGGTAGGTTGTACTTAGAAACATCTGTGAACTCATTGCCTTTTGTATCCCCTGCTAAAAGCATAAAGAAAAATGGGGATCCTAATCTAAGAATATACTCCATGGAACACCATGAACCCTCACTATCTCCTGTATATATAGGATACCCAAGTCATCAACAAAGGAAATATTTCATAATGGTAGGAAATGTGCTACTTTATTCAATCAGCCCACAATCACCCATGTTGTATCGTTCTTTTGGGGTGTCATGGGTACACCTAGAATGAATTCCATGGTGAAATAATACCATTCAAACTCAGGAATGGTTAGAGTCTATAATAAACCTATAGAACATTGATTTCTAGCCTTCACCTACCATAAGGTGAGGCTTCAGGTCAAAAATCCAGTTATCTCCCTCTTCATGTCTAGCCACCAATACTAATTGTGAAGATCTAAATGCATCTTTATAAAACTGGTATGTACTTCCCACCTGGAGACATAAAACTCTCTCATAATCTCCTCATTCATGTCATTTGAAAAAAAAAATCCTATGAACATGAAGAACCCCATCCTTATTAATGGTCCAACTAGATGGTAGCTTCCTACCATTTACTCTCTCGCTAAGAGGAAAACATTATGTATCCACCAGTTATAACTTTTTAATATTGTCTAAAAGGTAGGGAATAAAAGATTTGGTGATCATATTCATTAACCCCTAGTACTATTGGAAATCCAAACATATCTTATAAAATAGTGCCATCAACCGCTATCCATCACTAGACTCCTACAGCACCTGATTCTGCACCTTTCTGGTCATGGTGTTGGCAACAACGTTTCCCTTATCAGGTGTATATTCCAATTCAAAATCAATACTACAAGTACTCCACCCACTTCCTTTGCTAAAGTTTCATTTCCCTCTATTAAAAGATATACTTTAGGATCTTATGATCTATATACACCATAAACCTTTCTCCCATCGGGTAATGTCATCAAAATATCATAGCATAAACCATGGTGGAAAACTCCAGATCATGAGTGGTATAATCCACTCTTGTGGTATCAAATTCCTAGAGTCATAGATTACCACACATCTATACTATATAATAACTACTCCCAACCAAATTATATAGGCATAATAGTATATAGTGTACTCCATACTTGGTTCTAGTTAGGTAAGGATCTTTACTAACATCAACCTTCTCTCTAGCTCTTATAAATCTTCCTTATATCTATTGGTCTATTAAAAATGCACCCCCTTCTTGGTCAAACCATCCATCATTACCTCTATTTGAAAGAAATTATAAATAAATCCTTGAGAGTATCTATCTAGATTGAGAAATCCTCGAATCTCAAAAAAAATAGGATACTCCTAAGAAACCATTGCATTCACCTTCTCCATATCCACAAATATTCTTGTCTCTAATATATTATGGCCCAAAAAGTGGACCTGGTCAATATAGAAAGAACACTTTGATAGTTTTACATAAATATGGTACTCTCTCAGTGTACTCAAGACAATATCCAAATGTCATGCATGGTCCTCTTTGGATTTATATTATACTAATATGATGTAAACAAAGACAACCTTGAACTTTTATAGGTATGGATTTAAAATATGGTTCATGAATCCATGAACACTTTTGGTGATATTTTCAATATTAAAGGCATTACCACAAACTTGTAAAAACCATACCAACTTCAGAAGGCAGTATGTGGTTTGTCATATATCCTCACTCTCAGCTGATGGTACCCTAATATAAAATAAATCTTGGAGAATAAGAAAGTACCTCTCAGCTAATCAAATATATCATTGGTGCATAGAAGAGGATACATATTCTTGACTATCATTTGGTTCAGCTTCTGGTAATAAAAACATAGCCATAACTTCCCATATTCTTTCTGGTTGAAGAAAACCAGAGATCCCTAAGGTGATATACTAAGTCGAATAAAACCCCTACCCTCTATATCCTCCAATTAAACTTTTAAATCTCAAATATTTTTTGGTTATATCTTGTAAGATGGTATCGAAACAGGTTCATCTTCTCAAACCAACTCAATAGTAAACCCAGTCTCCCACTCTAGCCACAAGTTAGAGAATTACTCAAGAAATACATACTGATACTAGTCTACTAGTGAAGGAAGGAAGCTCAGTTTTATTTCTCTATTATCTAACATAAGGCTAGCCACCTGAGCTATAATCTCATCTAGATTAAGTTGTGGTGATCCCTCTCATCCCACGTAGATATCCCATTTAGCATGGTGGATGTAACATCCTTCCTCCGGTGGTGAAATAGATACATGCATGTGGTAGAAATTGATATGATCATGATACATAACCATCTAGTTCATCCCCAATATTAGTTCAAATACTTCTATATAAAGAATAAAATGATACTAGGGGAAACAGTAACCACCAATCTTGATATAAAAATCCTTGAAGCACTGAATAACCTATGATCACACCCTTGGTGGTGTGTCGATAAACATAACTCCAAACATATACTCCACAGACAAACCCAAGTCATGGAAAATTTGAGCATATATTAAATAATTTGAATCCTTTGTATTAAATAGAGAATATAAGACGAAATATGATACAAAAATTGTACCTCAAAAAGTGGGTGGTCCCACATCCATCCCAATAGGTACATACTGGACCACATGCATCTAGATCGCACCTCTACGATGAGCTCCTGCCTAAGTTCCCCATGGTATGCCTCATTACTGGTATTGTTATCCCTTACCAAAGGTACCTTGTCCTATGCCTCAGTCTATAATAAAATTTCTATAATGACCCATCCTTTATGTACATATTCATTGCATCACTTTTTTGGAATACACAATACCTTACACAAATAGACACCCAAAGACCATATTAGTTTAGGAACTTTGGAAACTTAGAGAAAAAATATTCTAACTTTTTGAAATATCTTTAATGTTTCCCACAAAGATATTCCCCCTAATAAAATTATTCATAACTTAGGGAAGAAAAATATAACAAAGGGGTGAGCGCAAATGCACTGTAAGGGTAAATAAATGAAATGTATAAGCATACTATGAACATAAGGGTATGATAATGTGATCGTGATCAATAGAAGATCATAACCTACAAATAAAATATCATGAACATGAATCAAGTCATAAAGATTTTAATTTAACAAGACATGAATCATAAATAAATCAATATCATAATCCATGAAATCATAACATGGGAATAAGATATGGAATTATGGAATAAACATAATCATATAAAAACTCTATGTTAAGGTTGTATACCAAGACCTTAATAACATGTTAGGATTAGGATAATCACTCGTGTACCTTCTTTAGGCTTGGGATTCCCTCTCAGGTACCCTCTTGTATCAGGATTGGGATTCCCTCCCATGTACCCTATTTTTTTGGTCTTGGTATTCTCTCTTGTGTACCCTCTTGTTTCAGGCTTGGGATCCCTCTCGTGTTCCCTCTTGTTTTGGGCTTGGGATTCCTTCCTGGGTACCCTCTTGTTCCGGTCTTGGGATTCCTTCCCATGTACTCTCTTATTTCTGTCTTGAGATTCCCTCCCATGTACCCTTTGATCTCATAAAAAATTTATCATTAACCAATAAATTTGAGGGAGGTATAGGTCCCACCCTTCACATAATAAGATAATACATACATGTTCCACAAGATAATAAAACTTGAATCATAATGTGACCCATAAAAATAGATGGGTTTCAAAAACATCATATCATAACCCATGAAAATAAATCGGTACAATAAATATTTAATCATATCATAAACTTTGTAAAATATATAGGTTCTAATCATTTCATTCGAGAATAACCCATGAAAGGATGTGGATTTTAAAAGAAATTATTGTGGTATATCCCATTGAGGAGAAATGGGTTTCACAAGCATATAACATGTGGAAGATGAATGAGTTTCCTAAACATGTAACTCATGAAAGATAAATGGGTTTTCATAAACATCATTCCATAAAAACATAAACTATTCAGAGAAATAATTTTAAAGTAACCTTTGGACAGTTTCCCAGAAATGTATGTGTCACATCAACAGATGTTCTCTTAGATTGGAAATAATTTTGAGATATCTTTTAAAAACAATCCATGATAAAAATATCCTTTCTTCTTTGAAAATTGATTTTTAAAGCATGAAAAAAAAATTAAAGCCTTTATCTTTGAAAATAATTGAAAAAATTATAAATAAATATTTAAAATGTTTAAAATAATTTTTTAAACATAAAACAGTTTTTAAAACCATTTTCTTTAAAAATAACATTGAAACCTTTTAAAGGAATCATTGATAACCATAAAACATTTTTGAAAATATTTTTCATTTAAAATCACTTTAAAAATAATGAATATCCAGAATATTAGGAAAAAAATTTCTTTTAAAAATAATAACTCTTTAATCTTGTAAATAATCTTTAAGGGAATTTTTATCATGATGGCTAGTAAATCTGTACATGTCAAACATTCCTTTTTTACAATAAGAAGTTTAAAAAAGTGCCTTGATCGGAAAATGACAAGAAGATTCCTTTATTAAAGAAAAACACTTTTGTTTAAAAGAAAAAACATGGGTATAAATTTATTTTAATGATCATAGAAGAATATTATAATATTTTTGGAAACTTTTTTTAGAAAACATGGTTTTAAAGGAACACATATTTCTAACCAAAAGGAGAAAAAAATTAAGATTTTCATAAAAACATTTCCTTAATTATATTAAGTACCAAAGAGTGTAAAATGGTACCATTACTTGGTTATAACATGAATAACCATAGTTTAAGAAAATTCAAGAGATTTATTGAGATTTTTGTTATAATATTTCATCAATGGATGAATAATCATAAATAATCTTGATAAACAATGAGATTGTAGCAATAAACTGTTACCACTGTTGTAACTTTGAATCATAATAAAATGGAAAAAAATAACATTAAATCAATATTAAAATATCATGAAAGGAAGTATATTAATGATATAACATGTCAAAGTCAGTATATACACATCATAGAAAAATATATGTTCATAACATGGCATGTGTTTGAAAGAATGAAAATTGAGATAAAGTTACTTTATCGATTTGGTAACTTCTGAAACATAACCCCCATGAAATAAATGTCATAAAATTGATATTTAAATACCCATAAAATTAATTATAATAATCATATAATACATACATGGTAATTATACATACAACACAAACTAAATGAGTGGGGATTAAGGCATGTATCTCACATAAATAAAAAGTGAGATGAAATCCCCTTACCTTGTGTCTTGACTATCATTGTACTCATTCAAACCTCATGTATAATAAATTTAAATTTATTATAAATAAATAATAAAACCATATTATTATATCTAATATCTTATTTGGTTTTATTATGACTTTATATTACCCACTTGTTAACTATTCTATGTTAAGGTTTCACTTCGGGTAATATTCTCTTTGTTCTTTGCATGTGTCTTAATTTACTGTATTTGTGGTCCTTATACTTATATCATGATTTAGAGAATGTAAAAAATGATATAAATATAATTTATATTTTTTATATGTCTATTATAATAATCTATAGAATATATAAGAATGAAATGGAATACATCTTTATGGAGACGGTAGGTCGTACGTACGCATGAACGTTGTTTCTGTTTAATTGCCGTATTGAAATAATGAGAGTGAATGAAATATATGTATTTATATATATATATATATATATATCATTACTCTAGTATAATTATTATATCATATATATCATATATGTTCACTAAATCTATCCTTAATACATTCCATGTAGTGTGTGAACGAATCACATTACTTTGAGAGGGAGGTAGTCCACACTTCCTCAAACAAAATTATTGTATTTACACAAAAATAGAAAGTATAACGGTATGTGTTATAAAAAAATTACATAAGAATAAATACATAATAAATATAATATATAAAATATATACATAGTGTTTCCATCATACTGTCCACCATGAGAGGCAGTAAAGGAAAAAAATGAATAATCATCATTTCATGAGGTGAAAGTTCATCGTACACGTAAACAATATGTTCATTACCCATTAGATGGAAGTGTGTGTAAGTGTAGGTCAACCCCTTATCATAAAATATACAATTATATTTATGATAATTGTTTTTTTTTATAATCATGAAATAAGAATATTTGAGGGGGTGGAGAATGGAAATAACATAAAAGAACTTGAGGAAGAATGTTACCTCATATTCTCTATTAAAAGGTGGTAAAAATGCCTTAATAAAAATATAGTATTTTATACATAAATTTGGGTTTTTTATCTTAATCCTATCAAATATATTGGATGAATATAAAAAATATTTTATTGAATATTATATATATATATATATATCACATTAATATCACTCATTAATTGTAAATAACTTAATTTATTAGGGTAAAACAGCTTTATAGGAATAAAAATAATAATATTTTCCTTTATATTCAAACATTCTTCATATTCATTTATAATTAATTTGTAACCAATGAATTTATTTTATATTTTTGTAAACCATATATTTTCATAAGTTAGTTAATCATTTTCATAACTACTAATTAAGTTGATAGGTTATATTAAATAATATTTTTATAATATATTATTATTCAGTAAAACTTGGTCTTGCATGTTACACAAGCCATTGAGGAAATTCATTATTTAATGTAACACAATATAACTTCTATGTTTCATGTATATAAAGTTTAATTTATGTTTCATGTATTTCACGATTATATTGGTTTTGCATATAACACAAGATAAACAAAGCGCTTTAATATAAAATAAACTATTTTTAGTGTTGCATGAAATGAAAAATATCAAAAAGATTAAATTAATTTGATAAAAAAATATTTCAAAAAATATTGGGGTGTCACATTCTATCCCCCTTAAAATGAATTTATCTCTCGAAATTATTCTAAGTTATCAAAGGTTTAATACTTGAAAGTTTCATTCATAGAAAACCACATTGTGAAAAAGAATACTAAAACATCCCGGAAAAAAGGAAAGTTAGAAACATAACGGTTACCCAAAGTATCACATAACTAGGTTTATACATAGGATAACATAGGTGGGAATTGAAAACACAGACTTAGATGAAAAGCATAAATATTCATAGGGAGTGATTGAGGTCATCAATCACACACAAGTGAATGATCAATGAAAAGTTGAGGGCCTCAAATTCATAACTCTATGATGATTTAAAAGGACATGAATTTAACAAAATTTAGGTATTATTATAACATTTTATTTCTATATTGTTTTCCTAAAGCTGAAGAATTTTCATGAAAATATATACTTGCATGATTTCAGGACAACCTCACCCGTTATTGTTCCTGGATCCACTTCACCTCTTTCTCCAAAACTGAAGGTGACTTTTTTATTCCTGAATTACTAACAGATCATGAGATCCATGATATTCTATCCCATTTGTCATTAGTTATCATCAACATAAAGTTTTTCGATCAAGTTATCCATTATTTAGAAATCCTCATGTGGTCAGATAACACTTTAATCTTACCGACTTCATCTGAAGTTTAACTTAAACTTTTCATAAATAGTTAACCTTATAACCCTTCTAGAAGATGAAAATCCAAATCTTTAGAAATAATGAAATGTAATAATATTAAAATTGATTCCCCATATATCAAAAAGTTTCTTTTAGTTGTCACATTCCAAACATGTGAATACTCTCATCGTATATTCCCTTGAAACATGGTAATAACTTAAATTGTAATAAATCCTTTAGGAAAACATGAATGCTTCCTTATTCCAATGATTACTGGATAAATTATTTAAATCCATGAATTTTTAAACTTCATCCTTTATGACATAGACCAATTTTTCAATAATCAGTTACAGGGTAATCTATACCATCTGATTTACTTATTCATATCCAACATATCTTTATCCAAAGATCATTATCTCAATGTCAAGCATTAATTAAGGGTTACCTTCCCTTAATAAAAATATCACCTTTATATAAAATAACCATTAAACATATCCTTCTAAATCATTAATGAGAACTTATAATAAAAATACTTATATATTTCATGATACATATAACATAATATTTGAATTTTAATACATAAATACTTTATTTATCCAACCTTATTAGTAAACAATTACTCAGGATTCACTAACTTATTCCTTAATACCTATTTTCTAGAATATGAAATATGAATTAGGTCTTAAGGTTACTCAACCTCAATATAATAATTCTTGTTTTGTTTAATGTAAAAAATAATGAAAGAACATCACATGCCATTCACATGTTATTTGCGGTCTCTTTATCTTCATAAGTATAACTGGTACTCGTACCACCTTACTGATTCTCTTTATGATATTTACACTTGGGAAATAGATTCACATAATTCCCACACTTTCCAAATCTGAAACATTCAATGTTAACCTTTTTCCTTCTAGTCCTCATCATTAAAACTAGAAAGCACATGGTGAGAAACACACATCATAAAAGAAAAACATATAATCATGAAAAATTACTTAAAGTATGTATAAATCATAACACCTATTTTTAATCAACAATACCTAAGGTTTATCCTAGGTTATTCATAGTCATATTCTATTTAAATCCTTCATGATGGTTTATAAAGATTTTATGAATTCCCAAAGAATATCCCTTAGTAGTGTCAAACCAAGTGTGTAGTAAGTCCCATTGTCATGTACCAAATTACACCGAGTCAAGATTGAAACACCTTGTTAGAGTTATTACCCCTAGGTACATCTATACTAGAGTCACATCCACTTTTAGTATCTAGATAAGGATTTATTATTAGGAAACCACTCACTCTTTCCTTTACCAAAATTCCAAGACATTTTCCTAAACCTTAACTCATCCTTATAATTATCCTTAGAGACATCCCTATACATATCCTTAGAAATATACCTAGGGATCTCACTAAAGTTTTCTTATCCTAGTTTCCAAAGGTTGAATAAACCTTCACTCTGATACTAACTATAATGACTCGGTCTTAACATACATAGAAATTGCATCACTTTTTCAGAATACATAATAACTTACACAAACAAACTCCCAAAGTAGGTATTAGTTTAGAGCCCTTGGAAACTTGGAACCAAAATATTATAACTCAGTGAAATATCTTAAATGTTTCCTACAAAGATCTTCCCCTTAGTAATTCTACTTAAAAAAACTTTCTTCATAACCTGTTGAAGGGAAACATAAGAAAGGGGTGAGATCAAATTCCCATTAAGGGTAAATAAATGAAATATATAAGAATATCATGAACATAAGGGTATGATAATATGATCATGATAATTAGAATATCATACCCTATAAATCAAAGATCATGAACATGAATCAAGGCATAAATATTTGTAGTTCATAAGACATGAATCATAAAGAAATCAAGAGCATAATCTACGAAAGTATTACATAGGAATAAGAGATGTAATTGTGGAATACACATAATAATATAAAAACCCGATCTTAGGGATTCATACCAATACCTTCATAGCATGTTAGGATTGAGATAATCACCTGTGTACCTTCTTCAGGATTGGGATGCCATCTCATGTACCCTCTTGTTTCAGGCTTGGGATTCCCTCCTGTGTACCCTCTTGTTTTGGGCAAGGGATGACCTCCTATGTACCCTCTTCTTTCCATCTTGGGATTCCCTCCTGTGTACCCTCTTATTTCGGAATTGGTGTGCCCTTCTGTGTACCCTCTTGTTTCGGGCTTGGGATTCCCTCCCATGTACCCTCTTGTTTCAGGATTTGGATTCACTCCTGTGTACCCTTTGACCACATAAAACATTTATCATTACCTAATTCATTGTAGGGAGATATAGGTCCCACCTGTCACATAATAAAATCATACATACAAGCGCCACAAGATAATAAAACTTGCATCATATCATGATCCATAAAAATATGTGGGTTTTATAAACATAATATCATAATCCATGTAATGAAATGAGTACCTTAAATATTAAATCATATCATAAAATATGGAAAATATATAGGTTCCATAATCATTTCATCCTATAATAACCCATGAAAGGATGTAGGTTTCATAAGAAATTATTGTGGTATAACATTTTGAGGAGAAATGGTTTTCACAAGCATATAACCTGTGGAAGAGTAATGATTTTTGTAAACATATACCCATGAAATAGAAACAAGTTTTCATAAACATCATTCCATCAAAAAACATTCAAAGAAATAATTTGAATGGAACCTTTAGATCATTTCCCAAAAAGGTATGAGTAACATCAAGAAATTTTATCTTATATGGGTAATAATTTTTAAATATCTTTTAAAAACATTTCATGAAGAAAATATCCTTTCTTCTTTGAAAATTGATTTTTAAATCTTAAAAACATATTAAAAACCATTTTCCTTGAAAACTTATGGAAGAAGCTTGAAAACATTTATAAAACCTATGTCTTTGAAAATAATTTTAAAACTTATAGATAAAGATATAAAATGTTTAAAATACTTTTTTAAACAAAAAAAATTGAAAACTTTTTTCTTCAAAAATAGCTTTGAAAACTTTTAAAGTAAGCATTGATAACCATAAAACATTTTTGAAAACCTTTTTCATTGAAACCCATTTTAAAAATAATAAATATCCAAAATATTAGGAAAATGTTTTATTTTAAAAATAATAGATTTCTAATCATGTAAAGTAAGATGCTATGGAATTTCGGTCAGGATGGCAGGTAAATCCATACACACCGAACATTCCTTTTTCACCATAAAAGAGTTCGAAAAGTGCCTCTATCGGAAAATGATAAGAATATTACTTTCATTAAAAAATAAATTTTTTTAAAAGGTAAAACATGGGTAGAAATGTCTTTTAATTATCATAGGATAATATTAGAATCTTTTTGGAATCTTTTCTTTTTAGAAAACATGGTTTTTAAGGAACGTATATTTCCAATTGAAAGGAGAAAAAAAGTAGGGTTTTCATAAAAACATTTCCTTAATTATATTAAGTATCAAAGTGTGTGAAAATTGTACCATTACATGGTTATAACATTAATAAGCATAGGTTAATATAAATAAAGAGAGTTATTGAGATATAGATCATAATATTTCATCAATGGATGAATAATCATAAATAATCTTGATAAATGATGAGATTGTAGCAATAAATCATTACCACTATGGTGACTTTCAATCATAATACAATGGAAAAAATAAAATTAAATGAAGATTAAAATATCATGAAAATAATAATATTCATGATATAACATATAAAAGGTATTGTATACACCTCATAGAAAAATATAGGTTCATAACATGGCATGTGTCTCAAAGAAGAAAAATTGAGACGAATTTACTTTACTGATTTGGTAACTTTTGAAATATAACCCACATAAAATAAATATCATAAAATGAATATTTAAATACAAATAAAATTAATTATAAGAATCATATAATAAATCCATGGGTATTATACACACCACACAAACTAAATGAGTGGTTATCAAGGCATGTATCTCACGAAAATAAAAAGTGAGATGAACTCCCCTTATCTTGTGTTTTGACTCTCTTCATAATTATTCAAGTATCCTATATAATAAATTTAATTTTATTATAAATATATTACATAACCATATTATTATATATAATATCATATACGGTTTTATTATGACTTTATATTACCCGCTTGTTAACTATTTTATGTTATGGTTTCACTTCGGGTAATATCTAGTTTGTTCTTTGCATGTGTCTTAATTTGTTATATCTATGGTCTTATACTTATATCATGATTTAAAGAATGTAAAAAATGATATAAATATAATTTATATTCATTATATTTTTATTATAACAATCTATATAGTATAGAAGTATGAAATGGAATACACCATTCATGGAGACGGTGGGTTGTATGTACGTATGAACGTTGTTTCCGTTTAATTGTCGTATTGAAAGAAAGAGAGTAAATGACATACATGTATTTATATATATATATATTAAATTATAATTATTATATCATATATATTATATAATTTCACTAAACTCAACCTTAATACATTCCATTTAGTGTGTGAACAAATCACATCGCTTAGTGGGGGCGGTAGTCCACACTTCCTCAAACGAAATTATCATATTTACACAAAATGGAAAGTATAAAGATATGTGTTATAAAAGAATTAAATAAGAATAAATAAATAATAAATATAAAATATAATATTTATAAACAGATTTCCCATCATAATTTCTACCATAAGAGGCGGTAAAGGAAAAATAAACAATCATCATTTCGTGAGGTGGTAGTTCGCCGTACACGTAAAAAGTATGTTCGTTTCCCATTAGATGGAAGTGTGTGTAAGTGTATGTATAACCCTTAGAATAGAAACATACTAGTATATTTAATATAATTTTTTTGTTTTATAAGTATGGAATAAGGATAATTTAGTGGTTTGATAATGGAAATAACATAAAAGAACTTAAGGAATAATATTACCTCTTATTTGGGTAACTCTTTTGGTTTGCACCAAAGGGATTACTTGGATTAATTTATTCCCAAGGGGATTATTATAAGATTAGTTAAGGAATTTTGAGGAGATATTTTTTCAGATATTTTTCAAGCCAAAGTGGCTTGATAGGTGTGAGGAAGTGGGAGGAGGGGAGGACTTTTTATAATGGAGGAGGAGTTCCACTCTTGTAAATTTTGGGAAAGGTAATTCCACCCATGTCTTTCCCATGGAAAGTGGATCCCATAATGGTAAAATTTATATAAAATGTAGTATAGGGTATAAATATTTCCATACAATGGTTTTTTTATAACTTTATAGGTCATTTGGGCCCTTAAGTTTAAGGTTTAGTCCCTTGTTAAGCTTAATTTCACCTTAATCGTTGCAATTAATTTTTATTACTTTCACTAATTTTTTTGGGTAAAAAACTAAGTTTAAATTATTATAAATTATAAATTATTATTATTAAAAATATTTAATCCATTTTACCAAATTAAAATCACATAAGTGGTAGAAATTAATTTAAATTTAATCATACAGACGGGACGACAAAGCGGGTTTTTAAAGTAAATATCTCCAAACGTTTGCTATGATTTTATATTCAATTTAAAAGTGAAATTTGATTATAATAACATAAATTGTATTATTTGATAAAAATATGATCTAATTAAACTTTAAAATCAATTTAAAATATAATTTTACCCTATAAATAAATTAGATGAAAAAGTAGTTTTGAATTAAATTTCAGTATTTTCCACTATTCATTAAAAATGAAACTTCACATAAAAATACCAAAAATTACCCAAAACTATTTTTTATGTTCCAATTTAAAATTTTAAGTTTATTTTGACATATATAATCTATAAAAGTTCCAAAAATTGGATTTAAAATAGGCTCTCCGTTAAAAGGTGGTAAAAATGTCTTGATAAAAATATAGTATTTTATACATAAAATTGGGTGTGTTTTTATCTTAAGCCTATAAAATCTATTGTATGAATATAAAAAATATTTTATTGAATATATAATATATATATATATATATATCACATTAATATCACTCACTAATTTTAATTAACTTAATTTCTTAGGGTACAACAGCTTTGTGGCCCCAAAAATAATAATATTTTCCTTTATATTCAACCAGTTTTCATATTTATTTATAATTAATTTATAACCAATGAATTTATTTTATATTTGTGTAAACCATAGATTTTCCTAATTTAGTTAACCATTTTCATTACTACTAATTAATCGTCTAGTTTATATTAAATAACATTTTTATAATATATCATTATTCGATAAAACTCAATTTTGCATATTACACAAGCCATAAAGGAATGTCATTATTGCCTTTAATGAAATATAACCTTGGTGTTCTGTGTAGAGAAATATAAAATTTATATTTATTATAGTGCACGATTAACTTTTTTTTCATATAATACAATCCAAACATATTACTTTAATATAAAATAAATTTTTTTTAGTGTTGTGTGGAAAGAAAAATATAAAAAAGATTAAATTAATTCAAAAAATATATTTCACAAAATCCCAAGGCATTACAGTTACAACTCCATATAATCATATACTACTGAATATTATACCTCTTTCTTTAATTTTTCATCTATCTCACTCCCCCATCACTGGAAACCTATTGAGTGTTTCTACAGAACCTCTATAGGTGTCTCATCCTGTTATATGCATGAAACTCTATTGGTGGTCAAGGTCCCTGATATCACTTGTGTTCGAGCCTTCCACGGTGAAACCAGTACACCAGTTAATCAACTAGAAAGGATGACCTACTACCTTTATTACTTTTCCCACTATTTTCCTAACAGTATCGCTCGAAGATGCTTCCTGCTACCAATGGAAGTGTTTCCAGAATTCCCAGTTAAAACCACTTTCCCACCACCTAAGGCCTCCCTCAAGATCCCTTCATAAATGATATTTTGATTCATGATGTATGATAATTTTTATAGTCAAAATATATTCAACTAAGACTTTATCTCTTATCAAATACCCTTCTAGAATCACTTTTCCCTAAACACTGCATCTCTAACTAACATCATAGAAAAATATTGCAGGTCTATGAAATGACTAGTGTAATCTATCACTATCATGTTCCCTTACATTAGGTTCATGGACTCTCAATATCTCTTCTAACTTAGTGTATATGGGTATAAATGATCTATGAATCTTGTTTGGAAATTCTACCTACCCCTCGTACTGATTGGATTAAACCAAGATGTCTTACCATTGCTTGGATGGTCCCCATAAAATGAACACTGCAAGATTCACCGTCCTCTCCATGAGTCTATCCATATGATTAAAGAACATCTAGATAGACTAAAGCTAAAATTATACTACTCAGGGGGGCACCATCCCCTCTAAACATTGGGGGTTCTACATCTGGAACTCCCTCCTAAGGTATAATCTGGTTGGTCTTCCTTGAGTAATGTCCCTTTCTATAGACCGCATCACTCACAAAAAAACTATCATGAAGCTAGTCATCCATAATATTCCTCTAATATACTGGAGGATATGTTTGTGCTATGTGTGTTGTGTGTTCATCAACACCCTCAGCATACTCTATCAGAACATGACACAACATAACACACACCTCAGTCCATATGACAGGAAAAAAGAAAAAGAGAGAAGAATCATTTAGTAATACTAGGAAAATAAAACATAATAGATGCTCAGGGATTCCAACATAATCCTAGATATTTCTAATAGGTTCACAAACTATCTCTGGAACACCTAATTATTTCACGTGCTTTAAAAAAATGAAACTGTTATTCCTTAACTAGGTATCACTATAAATTGTTTAAACATGAATAAAATAAATAAGATGATTTTCATATACATGTGAATGATTTCCTAGAATGATAGTGAAAATGAAAATCTATCCTATATATATATCATGATGCATGAATATCCCCTTATCAAGCCATACTGACACATGAATAAAATATCACAATAGTAACTTTTAAACAACATATTTTTCACTCAATGTGAAATCAAATCAAAAATAACAATGAACAGGCGTGAACAATAATATTTATCACTAGTAACATGGGTTTTTTCCTGTATGTGGGTTAACTACTCCCAAGAACAAGCTAATTTACAAACCTCAACACTTACTATTCTCTTTTATACCTTTCTCAAATAGTATATAAAAATGAAAATAACTCTATTGATATCACTTTGTAACATCCTTGACCTAGTTTCCCAGGTCACCACACGACCGAGATGGGTCACCACGTGACCTCAGGCATGCCTCCTTGTACTCCAGAGGTTACCAACTAACAGTGAGGGTCTATAAGTATCATGGGGATACTATACCCTCTAGTAAAGATTAAATGATTATAGTGGAAACACATATAAAAAATCAACCATCACATCACTAGTATAAAAATAGGTAAATTCCAAACAACTAAAATATAGTAATCCATGTAATGTCATATTGAAATTATAACATGATTTCCTTAAAACCCAAAATAAAACTCATGTAATGACACCAAATAGTCTGAAGGAAAATCTTAATCCCAAATCTCATGATCCTACCCTAGAAACTCAAATAAACCATTGATCATTGGTCCCTTTCCCCTATCCTGGTCTGTATCCATAAAGTCTGCATGGGTACCCAATGGTTTCCCATACATGGTGTGAGTAAAACTCAGTAGGCCACCACCAATGGTGTCTAAATAATTTTCATTTTGAGTAATAGTTATTGTATATATACGGAAGTTTAAAGGCAATTATAGTAAATAAAGAGAAAATGTTTAGAGAAAAAACATAAATTAGAAGTGTCAACCTTGGGTTCCAAGGGAACCCCTAGGTCAACCATACCTACTTCAACTAGTATTGTATGTCTCTGTACTTCACTCTATGAAAATAACCAACAAATAAAACCATATAACACCCCAATATAACCCTTAGGAATCACTTTTAATCATTCATCGTTCTTTCAATCATCAATTAACCATGAACCTTTCCCTCAGAAACCAATAAATCATGTGTCTTGGCCTCAAGCATCAAGTAACCATACATCTCACCCTCAGGAATCATGAAACCATATGATTTTCCCTCAAGAATCATGTATATTTTAATCTCATCCTTAAGAATTAAGCAACAATTTTTCTCTCCCTTGTTCATCAATTAATCATGCATCTCCCCCTCAGGCATCAAGGAACTGAGCATATCGTATAGAAAATTCACATTAAAAAGTAAATCATTAACTAGTTCAACTCAATTTTAACTAACATATTCATTAGACCTTCATAATATTAATCATTGTGGATAAACAAGAAACCACAATCAATTTCTCTAAAAGCACCATACTAGGGCCACAATGTTATTCCAATAAGTTGCACACCTTTTGGGAGGCTCGAGGTCTAGGATTGAATCACTACTAGATCCATAGGGATCCATGGACAATCCAGGAAAGCAATCTAAGGCCCTAAGTAGGGTATCAAAATAAAAGGGTTCATGCGCATGGAAAACCAGTGTAATCACATAGCATGCATACACTGGGAGATAAAGTAAGACTTTGGGAGATGTCAAAATACCACCTACCTCAAGTGCAGATGAAGAAAACACACGAATCAAGCATGTGGATCATGTGAAATAGAAATTTCTCAAAGGACGGTGTTAGACACGCCCCTTTAAGTCTTGAAGAATAATAATCGAGAATAAATCATTAGAAATTCATAAATTTTAGGAAAAAATTAACAAAACTGGACCTCTGGATCGAACAACGAATCAAGGGATCAAAGGAAGTTATTGAATAAGTCAAGGAAACCTGGGAGAACCCTTAAAAATTTATAATAATGAATTAGGATTAAAGTAGATTAAGAATTTAAATAGGGGTTTGAGGGGGGAAAATACAACTTTTCCCTTCACTTTCCTAGCCCATCTTGGAACCACCGTCTTGTCGATAGTGTCAGCCAGGATGGTTGCACCCATAGAAAACCTCGTTGTCAGTCGGTGGGAATCCACCAGCTAGACAATGGGTTTCCTATAGGAAACCCTTTCTACCATGGATTTTCTAAAAATCCAGTGGTTCTCATCAACTAGCTGGTGGGCCTATTGTATGCTTACTGATTTGTTTCCTTGCCCACCAGCTAGCTAGTGGCACTATAGCAACTCCACTACTACATGACACCCCTATATCTTGCTAGATCACCTCCTACAAGCTCCCAAGAACCTCCAAAACATCAATTTAACTGAGTTACAAGGTTTATTAATATAATTTAAAAAGGTTCAATAGAAAAATTAAAAGATAGAAGTGCCTGGATAATGATAGGGTCTTACAATGGGGTACCTGGTGGAACCCGGTTTTTTTTAAGTATGGGTAAAAGGGAGATTTTGTTTTTTATAAAATAAAACCCCCTCGGGTTTTCTTATCTAAGTTAATTCATATTCATGGGAAGTTGACACCCACTCCCCCTTTATCTCCTCTCTTTCTTCTTATCAATCTTAAGTGGTTCTGGTTTGTTTCATTGCATCAACTTAAGGTGATATCTTCCCATATTCTTTTATTGTTCTTTTTTTTTATTCTTAGATTTCCTTTATTTGTGATGAATTAAAATAGGTATTAGGATTTTTATTTCACTAGAGAATGGTTAAATTTCATTACAATGATAGGGTATTCATGTTCAGGGTCTTGATGATACTAAGGGAGGGATGAACAAACAAAGTTGTTAACCATTTCATCTAAGGTGTGTTATCAATTAAATTATTATTAAAATTTTATCAATTTAGAGTTAAATTTTATGGAAAATTAACTTTGGATTTCAATTATTTTTCTTATGAGAAGGACTAGAGGATGTATTGGGTTATCGACATGCCATTTTATGAGTTTTGGAAAAGTGACATTTCTCAGTGAACTTTTCTCTTTTATATTAAGTATATATTTAATGGGTATATTAATTATTATTATTATTGTTATAATTAATAAAATGAAAATTTGGATGAGATGTGGGATCATAGATATCAAATATGGTTGGCACAATCTTAGAGGTAAATGAATGAGAACTGCTTAAGGGGTTAACTCTATAAGGTGGTAGGTGGTCTCTAATACTTATGATTTTATATATAATTATTTGCATTGTGTGATGTGAAAGAATGGGTAAGTGGGTTCAATGGACCACATTGAGAGCTAGAAAGAATATATAAATGAGAGAAAATAGGTGTGACTTATTAGGACTATGTCAAATGTTCTCCACACATTCCCTTGAGATTGGGTTTCTTTATGACTGTTAAATATTAAGCTTGGGAAGGATGATGAGAGGAACCCATAGAGGGTGTCCAACCTTGAATAAAGACCTAAATGGCCTAATGAACTCCAACGTGTTTCTATATGATGCCTTGTTCACTACTACAAAACCCTCAATAAACATAAAAAACCTTTATCAACGGTAGATAAAAGCATTGATAAATGTACCCTTTATAAATGCTTTTATTTAGTATTGATAAAGGGTATGTTCCATTAAAAAAGTTATATCATTAAAAATCATATATTAATATATAAATATATTTATATTGATAAAAATATAACATATTTTATTAAATATGATTTATATATGATTAAATATACATTTTCACTTGATATATAAAATATTTAGTTAAAAATGGCATATAGAATAAAAATTATATATATATATAAATATATGTTTCTTAAATATTATTTATATAATATGAAATATGTATTATAAATCATATAAATTTATATATCACATATTTACTAAAAAACAATTTATTAATTTAATTAAAAAAATTAATATTAATTAAAAAATATTTACTAATTAAGAAATTTTGTTTTATCAATGTCATTTTCTCCATTTAACATATATATAAAATAATAAATATTTAATTATTAATTAAAAAATTGACTAAATATTTTACACTTAATATGCCATATAATAATTTCACATGTATACATATACAAAATTAATTCAATTTTATAGAGATAAACATACAAAAATAATATTAATTGTTAATATTATAATTTTATATTTTTATTTATTAATATTTAATATCATGTTTTTTTAATCATTACATTTTATTCATTTTTTATTTATATTTAATATATACTACTTATTCATTTTTAATGTTTTTTATACATAATTATTCATTAATATATGTAATATTTTTAATATAGAAATATATTCATATATAATATTTCCTTAAATAAGATTTATATAATAAAAAATATGTATATTTACATTAAATAAGTCATATGTTTATTGAAAAAAATTATAATTAAGAATTAATATTAATTAAAAATAATGACTAATTGTATTAAGTAAAGGACATTTAATTAAATGTAATTTGTTTCTTCAATTTAACATATATCAAACATGTGTTCCATTAATTTCACACATACATATACGTAATTAATGTATTTTTATATGGAATGCACACACACATAATATTTCAATAATTTATTCAATTTTAAATATTCATTTTAGAATTATATTTATCAACATATTATATTTAATATGTATCATGTTTCTAATCGGTAAGTTTTATTCATTTTTTATATTTTTATTCAATATATACTATTTATTAATTTTTAATAATTTTTCAAAATTATACATTTTAAATATTATTTATTCTCCAATAATCTTAATTTTTTAATATTTTTTCTATTTATTCATTTTTATTTTTTCACTGTTTAATTTTTTTGGTAATTTTATCCATTTTTAATATTTATTTATACATGTTTATTCATTAACATTTATTGTTTTTAATGTGGTTTTAATTTATATAATTAATATGTATCCATTTTTATTTTAACATATATTTATTTTTACTTTTTTTAATAATCAATATAATTAATAACACTTGTTCATTTTTGTAATATTTTATCAATCTACTGATTTTTTAATTATTAAATTTCACTAATTTTTAACATTCATTCATTTAGTATTATTTATTCACTAATAAGGTTACTTTGACTGAAAATTAATTTTTTATTTAGATAAAGATAAAGCCCCTTTTAAGAGAAAAGGGGGAAACCACTATGACATCAAAATCATAAACAAGTCAAAAAGACCCCAACGGTCCAAAATTCCAAGACCAAACAATGCACACTACATGATAAAAGCCCCTCCCAGCATCAAATAACATGAAATCCAACTTCCACCTTCCACCGCTTATCGCTTAGCTGTCTCATGAAAAAATTCATGGGCCTGGAACCGATGGAAAAAATCATACCCTCTCAAACATCCAATTTTGGAAATCAGAGGTACAGTGGAAACTCTTTGCCTTAAAGCTCATCTGGAACAGCCTTATGTTGATGATATGATTGCAGAATCCTTGAACCCCAGACCACCGAGGCCACATCAAAAACAAACCAATCCGTAGAATGAGAACCACCACCAATTCACAACATCAAACCTTAACTGCCTCCACAGACTTCAAAAACATTCAAAATCAACTGCGAGAAGCAAATCCAGACTCAGCAGTGAACCCAAATGCTAGAATCAACCGCAAGCAAAAAACCCACAGCAAAACTAGATCCAAAAAATGTAGAGCATCCCAAAACCAAATCGTGAACATCCAAATCCATGCCCCACAACCAGAATATACCAAAAAAATGAAAAAATACAAATAGTAGAAAACACATCCTAAAATCAAACAAAGGAAAAAATTGAGAACCAAGAAGCTTTCACCAGAACGTTAGCAACCCGAGCACCAAAGATTTCTAGAAAAGGTCCCCACTGCAAACCAGATCCCATGTCCCATTTTTTCCATCCAAAACATCCTCGTAGACCACCACAGACCACCCAATGAACCCACAGAAGATGATGTTGCAACCCTCAGTCGTAGAGACTGGATCTCAGTTGTGGAACCATCTTCGCACTGCCAAAAGAATCCCTATCTAGAAGAAATAGAGTGAGGTGAGAAGCAGGCCAGTAATAAAGAGTAAGGTTGTGCCGACTGAGTCCACGAGGTTGTCAACACCTCTGTAGAGGAGAAACCATAGCCACAATCATGCTGAGGGAGCTTCAAGGAGGAGAGCTGAGTTGAGTCGAGGCAATGGTAGGTGGAAACAGAACAAATCCCAAGAGGAAGCACCCCTTACGGGCTCATTTGCATTCATCTCCCTTCATTTAGATGAAAATACTTAGCACTAATAAGGTTACATATTTTTTACTTTTCTTTATAATTTATTCAGTTTTAATATTTATTATTTTAATATTTGTGTAATGTATTCATTTTTAAAATTTACCTTTATATACTTATTCATCAATATTTGAAGTTTTTAATATGGTTATAACATACATATTTGATATGTATTCATTTCATTTTAATATACATTCATTTTTTAATTTTTTTAATAATTTATATAATTAATAAAACTCATTCGTTTTTTTATATTTTTGAATTCTAGTCATTTTTTAGTTATTAAATTTCACTCATTTATAACATTAATGCATTTAAGATTATTTATTCATTAATAATGTTAATTAATTTTTACCTTTATATTATTTATTCATTTTAATATATATTAGTTTAACATTTTTTTAATTTGTTTTATATAGTTTTTATCAGTGATTTCCAAAGAACACAGATAAATATAGGTTTTGTCGGTACTAAAATATAAAGTGTTGATAAAGACCCATATTTATCAGCACTTTCCTAAAAGTGCTGATAAAGATAGGTTGTTTCAGCACTTTCTATTTTTTTCACGGATAAATATGAGTCTTTATTTGGGATTTTTAAAAAGTGTTGATACAACCTTTATGATATTTTCAATCGAACCCTAACATAGGACCTCATAGCTCACTTCATTCAAGCTCTCACAGAACTGAATCCTCACTGCCTCTCTTCCTCAAACTCCTTGGATGATCGATACTTTCAAAACCCACGGTATGTGACTTCTAATCCGCTATTCAAACTGTCACACCCCGACCCTGTACGCTTATTTTTATTTTATTTTATTCTTTTTTCAGTCCTTCATTGGTTGTACAAATTTTATTTTGAGTTTCGGTTTGAAATTTTGAAGCTTAGTTTTTTTTTTGGGGTCCTGGTCCGGTGCGCGGGCACCACACCGTTAGCGGTGACCGTGCGTTTAGCCTAGGTGACCGTGTCTTTGCTGAACGCTTAAAATATATATATATATATATATATATATATATATATTTGTTGATAATATAATAATAGTTATCATTATTTTTTTATGATAATAAGGATAATAAATATTTCTTTTTTTTATTTTTATTTTTATCTTATATCATTTTTTATTTATTTTTCTTTATTTCTTCTTCTTCTTTTTTGTTCCCTTATTTTCCTAAACCTAGCTGCCCCCCCCCCCATCACTCTCCCTCTCTTTTCTCCCGTACGCCCCGCCTCCTCCTTCGGCCACCCCTCCTCCCAGCCACGCCGGCCTCTGCCTCCCGCTACAGCCCGCCCCGCCACCACCCTGCCAGCCTCCCGTCACCGCCCCGCGCCCCCCCTACCGCACCTCCTGATAACCTCGCTTCTGACCCGCTACCCTGACTCCACCTCCTCCCACTCGCCGACCAATGAGCGTCGTCCCGCTCACCGCGCTCCAGACTTGCGCTAGCCTCCCGGTCGCCCTCTCCAGCAAGCCTCACCGCCGGCCAGGGGCCTCCGACCCCCTCCGGCCTCCGGTCTGACCTCCGGAAACTCAATTCTCTAGCGTGAACCCCTATCTGAGTGTAATAAGTCTTCCTCGGGTCTCGATTATGCGTATTCCGGCTACCGCTGCCGAAGGCGAGGTGGTTCGGATTGCGTCGGACCGCCTGCCGTTATTCATGGGGT
The DNA here is from genome assembly GCA_963277665.1 of Viscum album. Lineage (NCBI taxonomy): Eukaryota > Viridiplantae > Streptophyta > Magnoliopsida > Santalales > Viscaceae > Viscum > Viscum album. The sequence goes on from OY728146.1 coordinate 316,893,072, forward strand.
GTGCTTGGCCTTTCTCGTCATCGCCATTGAAGCTGAGAGGTTTATTATCATGTGCACATTTAGTTTAGTTTTTCAATTGCGATTGTGTTTCCCTGATATTGTTTTGTGCTACGTTGGTTCTCTCCATAATTGTTTCAGTTTTCGCCGCTGAAGGCGAGTTGTTTGGGGTTGTTTTGGTCTGCTTGTCGTTGTGTCGAAGTGAGGTTTGCGCTGCTTCTTTGTTTGAAATATTTTAAACCAATGTTTTCATGTTTTTGAGTCCCTAGTGATGCCTTTGCGCTGCGTTGGTACTCACCATAGTATTCAGCTTGCAGGTATTTGTGCGCAGGCACGAAGCGGGTCACGTCGTCATGTTTGGAATGCAAGTTGAGGTAGGTTTACCCTCTACACTTACCGTTAAGTTTAGAAATTATTAATTTCTTGTTATTTATTTAATTTTTGGAAAAGTGGAAATAATACTTAATAATTATTTTTAGAATAATTTTTTGCTGGAAATGAAAGTGTTTGTTTTTGTGCATTGAACTGAAATTATTTTTCTTGATAAACTATCGTATCATTGTGATAATGTCGTTTGGTTTTTAAAAAAAATTATTTATGTATTTTTAAGTGTAGTTTTGGATTGATGAGAAATGTATCTTTTTGATGAAAAATTATGTTTTATTAAATAGTGGTTTGACATGTGAATGAATGTGTTGGTTTCATTTTGAGAAACACTTAGAGGCCCAGTTGGCACTTTTAAAATGATTTTTAAATTATTTTGATGAATGTACCTCAGGATGGATATAGCTAAAGGCCCGGTTGGCATTTTGTAATAATTATTGTGAAAGGGTGATGTGTGAAATCTATCCAAATCCCGTTTGGCATTTTGAACTGATTTTTGGTAAAACCCTTCTTGGGTTGGGTTCCTTTCCTAGTTCTGATCCATGTGATTGGGAGGGTCCTCAGTATGGGACCTCCCTTGTGAAATGTATGTCGATGGAAAGGGACTACCCTTGATGTGGACAGGGTGGTGCCAGTTTGCGTGATGTGTTTGGATTATATATTTATATGCATGACTTGTGTTTTAATTGTATGGAACACCCTCCTTATAACTATACATGGGAACCTGGCATAGTGAGTGAATCTTCTGAGAATGATTATTGCACTAGATTAGATTACACACTGGCTAGTGGCCCCATAGCAGGGGAATACTAAGTTATTACTGCTATGGGGATTGGGCGCCTCGGTTAGGCCATGTAGGGTTATGCCAAGTGTTAGGGAATTATGATTTCATCGAGTTAGGGCATGCCTTCAATATGAGTCAGATATATAGCATGTTCTGGATTGTTCATGATCTCCCAGGTTTAACCCATGATCTATTTAGTGTCTATTTTTATGTGGCAGACAATTGAGAGGTCTAGTTTGGTTGTCGACCCCTGTGTGCCACTTCTTTTCCATTTCCCTTATTGTGTGTGTTGTGTGTGGTTTTCCTCTTGATAAGTAACTAAAATTTAAATTTCAAATTGGTTGTAAAAATGTTTTAGGAAAGATAATTCACATGTACTTCAGACTTTAAACTTGTTTTTAAATTAATGAGGGCAATGAATTGTTACTTGCTTTGGAAATGAAAGTGTGTTGAAACCCCATATTTTTATACATTATAGTTGAAACTTGAAATTAGTAGATTTATTTATTTAATGGTATTTCTTTGGGAATAGATTTATCGGGCTAACCTACTGAGTTTTAATACTCACGCCTATATTGTTTTCCTATTTTTAGTTATGTTGCGTGTTCCAGCTTCAGTAGTTCGCCTTGAGCGATGTTGGTTGTGGTTTTGGAGGGTGACCCGAGAGGTCACGTTGAGTTTTGGTCGTGGTCAGGTTGGTAGCGTTGTTGGTTGTTCTTTATTTATTTTCATTTGTTCTATTTATTTTCCACTGCTTATTTTATTTTCTTTTGGGCCAAATCATTCCCACTTGTTTAATGTTGATGACCAACACTAGTTTTCAGCCCATGGGGATCAGGAACACCCCTCGAGACATGTCGCGGGCCATCTCGGGTGATCGGTTCAGGGTCGACCCGGGTTGGTTCGTGATAAAATGGTATCAGAGGCAGGTTAGGGCCCTTGTTATTTGGGGTGTCTGGTAGATGGAGATTAGGATTTTCGGGACTTGATAGGTAGGTACAGTAAGGACGTCATGAACCCACGCCCGTTCTGCACCTCGAATCGCCCGGGATAGTCTGTGAATTGAGTCTATGTTTTTTTCTTGTTTGTTTTGGATTGAGGGATGACAATGGAGGTAAACCGATGTTACATCGTGATCTCACATGGATTAGTGACCCATGTAGAGTCTGGGTACACGGTTTGAATTCCTCCTAGTTGTTGACGCTTACTTGGGGCATGTCCCACTACCATGTCGCCAGGTTATGTGTGACGGCTAGTCCCTCACTCCAGTGGTTTGATGCAAGTTGAGTGTTGTTTTTGTTCTGGTTGGTGTAAGTGCGTTTTTGGAAATGAAAAAGGGTTTTGAAAATGGGACTGATTTCTTTTAAATGACTTTAAATTTATGAAATGGGTTTTAAAACTGAAAGCCTTTGGTTTGAAAAACTGGTGTTTGCTTAGAAATTGGTCAAGAATGGTTTGGGGTGAAACTTTGGGTACTCCTTATGAACGTTTGCACATGTGAGAGGATGCGTGTAAAGTGTGTATTTGTGCATATAAATGAAAGTGGATGAAGACATGTGCAACGGTTCATGGGATTACCTGGGTGTGTTTGAAATTAAAGGTTTGACCATGTTTTCTAAATTGGATTTTAAAGGGAAAATGGTTTTGGAAAGTGATTTTGGTTTGAAAAGTGGATTTGGTATTTGGAAAGTGATCTTGAAAGGAAGCGGTTTTGAAATAAAAAAAAGGTGGTTTTGGAATCGAAAATGGAATGGGAATTTTGGATAGAGAATTTTGGTTTGTGTTTGTGTTTTGGTTTTTTTTTTGAGCTGGTTGTTTTTGGATGAGGATGCTTTATTGATGTTGTTTTGATTGATATCGGTTTTGGCTTGGTGTTATATACGTTGTTCAGAAATTCCGCCCAAAAAGGTCCCCAGAGTTTTGATGAGTCATGCCCAGTTTTTGGTCTTTCTCGGACGTTGTCTGTCCTTCATGGTTTTTGGAGTCTGTTAGAGACAGTGGAGTGGCTTGAAGAGGTAGAACGCGTCTTCAGGGTATTGGGAACTCCCAAAACTGTTAGAGTGCATGCTATTTTGGGTTTGTTCGAAGGTCCAGCTCTGGACGAGTAAGAGTTGTTCGCCCCGCCATTACTGCAAGTTGGAATGATGTGGTATTTCATTAAATCCATCTTCGTTTGATGGTTTGTACTTGTGGAGGTGAAGACGAAGAAAATGGAAGAGCTCATGCATGTTCAACATGGCCAGCAGACGGTGAGAGAATATTTTGACCATTTCAAGGATCTTGTGTCTCTTTTTCCGGGGGTAGTGTCGTAGGACTAGATGAAGACTTCTCCCTTCATGAGGGGTCTTCGTCCAGAGATCAAGGAGAGAGTCCTCCCTTTTTGGGAGCATCACTTTTGAGAAGTTGGTGCATGAGGTGTTCTTAGCTGAGTTGGTTTCCGGAATGCAAATGGTTGGAAATCCACCGTATCCAGTTGCTCGTGAAGGTCCCCCATCTGACGAGTAGAGTGTGTCAGGTAAATATGTTTCTAAAGAGTTCTTTGCAGTGGATCTAATTTCCAGTTCATCGGACTGTCTAATGGTGTACCATCAGTATGGACGTTTAGGGCATACGAGCCATCATGTCACACCCCTCCGAAGACGTGCCATCATTGCAGGTGTCTGGATCATCTAGAGAAGATTTGCAGGAAGCGTCGCCTGAGGAAGACACGGTTACCAGAAGATTCCAGTGTCTGACTGTGAGGCAGGAGATGCATCAACCATCAGATCCCCAACCACGGGTCTTGGGGTGAATCTCGCACGTAGTTAGGAGTTTTTGGGGGTGTGAAGCCTCAGTTCGGTTTTTGTTGTTCTGTGTTTCCAATGAAACATTTAAATTCCTTTCTTTATCATTCTTCCACTGTTAGAGTTTTGGCGTTGTTGTAGGTCCATTGTTTCGTCGTGAAGTTAGGATGGACGTGTTCGTTGTAATACAAACAGTCTGGTTTGTCTGAATTATGATTCTTTGAATCATACATTTTTCTTTAAAAGTGTGTTTGAACCTTGTATGGGTTAATCTCAGTTTGACTATGTTCGTTTGGAGATGTAAGTGCCTATGGAAGGATCGACGTTTGTGGTAATGCTCGAGTTTACTTCTTGGGTTAAGTTCTGTTCAGAGGTTTTTTTTCTAGTGTTTGGAATTTCTTTGGTCTGAGTTGAGAGTTCCATGTTTTGGTAGAGGTTTTGTTTCGCTCGTGCTATAGAGGTTAGTCTAGATTGGTTGGGGGTTACCACATTATCCCCCCTCCCTAGGGTGGTGTATTTGAGTATAAATTTTCGTACTAGTTAGGTCCTTGTGGTGGGGAGAACCCTCTTTTGTTCTCTCATTCTCTTGTGTTGGGGTTTCTTCTAGGTTGGTTGGGTGTGACTTGTGGAGTGAATAATCACCCTAAGGTCTTTGTTTTATCTCTCGGTTTTGTTCGGGTGTGGACTCGAGTTTGGATAGTCCTTTGGCTTGGTGACTTTCTGGGGGCAGAAAGTATCTGTGGTGGGGAGAATTTTCACACCCCAACCTCGTACGCCTCTTTTTATTTTATTTTATTCTTTTCTCGGTCCTACATCGGTTGTACAAATTTTAGTTTGAGTTTCGATTTGAAATTTTGAAGCTTAATTTTTTTTGTTGGGTCCTGGTCCGGTGCGCAGGCACCGCACCATTAGCAGTGACCGTGCGTTTGGCCCAGGTTACCGTGTCTTTGTCAGACGCTTAATATATATATATATATATATATATATATATTGATAATATAATAATTGTAAGCATTATTTTGTTACGATAATAAGGATAATAAATATTTAGTTTTTTTTATTTTCATTTTGATCTTATATCATTTTTGATTTTTTTTTCTTTATTTCTTCTTCTTCTTATTTTTTGTTCCCTTATTTTCCTAACCCTAGATGTCGCCCATCTCTCTCCCTCTCTTCTCTCTCGTGCGCCCCACCTCCTCCTTCGGCCACCCCTCCTCCCAGTTGCGCCGGCCTCCGCCTCCCGCTGCAGCCCGCCGCGCCGCCACCCTGCCGGCCTCCCATCGCCGCCCCCCGCCCCCCTGCCGCACCTCCCGGTGACCCCGCTTCCGACCCTCCATGCCGGCTCCGCCTCCTCCTGCTCGCCAGCCGACGAGCATCGTCCCGCTCGCCGCGCGCCAGACCCGCACCAGCCTCCTGGTCGCTCTCTCCAGCGAGCCTCGCCGCTGGCCAGGGGCCTCTGGCCCCCTCCGGCGACCTCCGGCCAAGCATCGGTGAGCCCCGCCTTCGGCCAACAGCCCTCCAGCCTCTGGTCTAACCTCCGGTGACCCACTTCTCTGGCGTGAACCCCTCGCCGAGTGTACTAAGTCTTCCTTGGGTCTCAATTATGCGTATTCCAGCTACCGCTGCCGAAGGCAAGGTGGTTCGGATTGCATCGGACCGCCTGCCATTATTCGCGGGGTGCACTTGGTCTTGCTTGCCATCATCATTGAAGCTGAGAGGTTTATTATCATGTGCACATTTATTGTCACACCCTGAATACCAAATTTAATTTAATTTAATTATTTTATTATTTTTGGGCTTCACATTATCGCGCTGAGGTCCGGGTTGAGCCCCAGATTAAAATTTGTTTTCATTTAATGCCTTTACTGGGTTTCAGAACCGTGCGTGGCTGCCGCGCGGTTGGCGGTCGCCGCGCAGTCAGCCTAGGTGTCGGGCATTTTTTCCCCTTTTCATTATTTTTGATAATACGGTGTAATTAACATTTTTTTTATTAATCTTCATTTCATTGTATTTATTATTTTTATTCTTGTGTTACTATTATTATTATTATTTCGTTATCATTATTCTATAGACTATTATTTTTTTTTTCATTATTATTATTATTATTCTCATTATTATCTTTATTGTTAAAAAAAATTTATTAATATTATCTTTATTATTGTTAATTTTATTACTATTATTATTCTGGTATTATTATTGGTATTATTATTTTATTTCAATTTTTATTATTTTATTTTAGATTCTATTATTACTATTATCATTATTTTATTATAATAAAATGAAAAAAAATCTAATCTAACCCTAGACCCCCGAGCAGCACCCCCTCCCCCCCCCCCTCTTTCACCCGGTGCGGCGCCCCCTGTTCCCCCCTCGTCGCCCAGCCACCGCCCTGGCGCTCCCTGCCGCCTCGCCTTACCGACCCGGCACACCAGCCTTCTGCACTCCCTCCCGGTTTCCATTCGCCTTCTGACCCCCTGCCCGCGCCGCCATCCACTCTCCTTCTTCTGCGCGCAGCGCCGTAGCCGCGACCCCCTCCCTTTCTCCCTTGCCCAGCCGACCAGCCTCCTCCCGGCCTCCGCGCGACCCCCGGCCTCCGCACGACCCCCGGCCTCCACCGCTCCCCTCCTGCTCCGGCGACCCCGACGCACCTCCCTGCCGACTCCTGCTTGCGCGGCCAGCCTACCCCCTACCCGGGTCCTCCCTGACGTGCTGTCCGCACCCCGCGCCCCCTCATCACCTGACCAGCCTCCTACAGCCGGCTCCCGCGCCCCACTGCTCATCTCCGCCTCCACAGCGCCTCCTCCTGCCGGGTGACCTCCCCCTCCCTCCGGCAGCGACGACCCGCACCCCCCTTCTCTACTCCCTCCGTGCTCTAGCCCCCTTCGGCCAGCGGCCTTCGCCCCCCCCCCCCCCCCCCGACACAGCCCCTTCTTGTCAGCACTAAACCCTCTCCCTTTGGTCATGTTTCTCTCCCTTTCTGGTAAGGGATGTTGTTTTACGATTAAATCATAATTGTTGTGAGTTTGATTTTGTTGTGTGTGTTGGTTTTGGCTTCTCGCAGGTGCGGTTGTGGTGCGAACAAGGTTTCGCACCGGCTTTGGGAGGACTATCCACATTTGAGGTAGGTGGTTATGCATTTAACGATTGTTTTATGAATTAATTTTCTTCTTAAATTAGTTTAGTATATATATTAATTGGTTTTATTGATGAGGATTAATTTTTTAATTGATGTTGATATGTATATATGGTATGTGCATGTTTTCTGTGAACAACCATGCCGAATTGTTTATTTTCATTTCACAAACTTTGCAGCTTGTGTTTTGGTTTAGCGTCGATGTGTGGAGAGTCATAAAAGATGTTTTTGAACAGGTTTTGGTGTGTGTAAACTGAAAAGTAGTTTTTTTTATTTTATTAAAAAAAGCGGTGATGTTTTGTGTGTGCCAACGGGTGCGTAATTTTATAAAATGTTTTTTTGGGTTGGTTGTTAGGTGCGAGTCATGTTTTGCTATGGTGATGTTGTGTGTTTTATTTTAGAGTGATTTCTTATGTAAAACTTAGTATGTTTTGATGTGAACCTTGGTTTCCCCATTTGCGGATGTTTTATAAATTATTCAAGTGGGTTATTTCTTAAATCATGTGGTGTGTATGATGTTTGAAAAGTGGTTGGTGTGTCTATAGGTTGTGATTGGATTCTAATATAGAATTTGTTTGTGTTTTGATAAGTGTTTTGATGCGATATTTTCAAAACATGTTGAGCTAGTTATTTTGCGTTGTTTGTTCGTATGGATTGTTTTAAGTCCGTGTTCATGTGTTTTATTTATCTTTTTGATTACAGCGCGTTGGCGGGGTAACCCCGTGTTACCGCGATCATCAGTTTGTGCGTGCTTGTGCACCTGTGCGAGGTATGTTGCGTGGTCACGTTGTCGTGTTCGAGCTGCGAGTTGAGGTAGGTTCCCATTGCACTACTTTTAAAATTTAAGTTACTTTATTTCCTGCTATTTACGCCCGATATAAATACATATGTACTAAATATTATTATGCAACATAAGATAAATTCATGTATTATGCAACGTTATAATTCAATTCTTATTGTGTGAAAATGGTTTTGTTTTGTTATGATTGCGCACGATAATTTTTCAATTAAATATTTTATTAATTTTAATAAATGAGAAGTAATATAAGATAATTACCTTGTAAATGATTATTTGGTGTAAAAAGAGCCATTTATTTTATACACAATGCTTGAAATATTTTCTTGATGAGCAGACACCCTGTAGTGAAAGAATGCCCGTTTGGATTTTAAACATAATTCATGGAATTTCCAATGTGGTTTTGGTTTGAAAGATAAATGATTTCTTCTGAACAAGTATTCTGGTCCTCATGAGAAATTTCTCGGTTGGCTCTTACAGTTTATTTGGAAAAATAAAATGATTTGGTTTGTTTTGTTTATAAAAATATTTGGCAGCCTGCGAAGTAGTGTTTTGGGGATTCTTAAATGGTTTCAAATTAGTTTTGGTTTTATAAAGAAGTTGTACTTTTTTTAGTGGTGATTGTAAAAATTTTTCAATGCCCGTTTGGTACTTTATAGAAAATGATGAAAATGTTTTGATGAAAACCCTCATAGGATAAATCTATTACCTTGGTTGCAACTGGTTGTTTGGGAGGCCCACGCTTCGAGGCTCCCGGGTACTTGAGTAGTTTAAAGGCAAGAGGTTGTCCCGTGGAGTGGATCGGGGTGATGTATGTTGTGCATTATTATTATTATATATGTATGTATGTGATTGGATGCTCGGTTAGCATCAGTTGGCTCGCCCCCTTTTCAAACACTTGAGACATGGGAATCTGGCATATTGAGAGAATATTCTAAGAATGATTGCTACACTGGTAGGTTATAGTACTGACCAGTGGCCCATAGTAGGTGGATATACTGGGTTTATTACTATGGGATTTTTCCTCGACCTTCCCGAGAAAGGATGGTCGAGCGTATTGTGAATTTTTATTTCATCATGACATGTCAACAAGGATGATTTCGCATGTATTGGTGTCTTATGGTTTATTCTCGATCTCCTAGGTTCACCCATGTCTATTCGGATTTTGTTTCTTGCAGTAGTGATTATGATGCTCATATGTATACCTACATTGCCCTTGATGTGTGTTTTACTTTGTGAATTTCTGGTGTATTTTTTTCCTTGGAAAGTGGGAAATTGCTTTTGATTAGGTTTCTAAAAATGGTTTTCAAATGAAAGTGTTTAATCCTCTTTGTGAAAAATTTGAAAATGTAAACATCACTTTCCCGTTCTAAAAATCCATTGACACTAATGAAATGAACCCAAATTTGGAAATGGTTAAGGGTAATGGTTCGTACTTTGTTTTTACGTAAAATACTTAGAAAAACATACTTTTATAAATTGTATTTCAAACTTGAAATGGTGTTTCTTTTATTTTAAAGGTAGTGCATTGGGAATAGATTTATCGGGCTAGCCTACTGAGTTTTAATACTAACGCCTATAGTGTTTTCTTGTTTTTAGTTCTGTTACAGGTTTCAAATTCAGTTGTTCTCTTTGAGCGACGTTGGTTATGGTATTGGAGAGTGACCCACGGGGTCACGTGTAGTTTTGGTCATAGTCAGGTTAGTAGCGTTGTTGGTTGTTATTTATTTATTTTCTTTTGTTCTATTTATTTTCCGCTGCTTCGTTTATTTTCTTTTGGGCCAAATCATTCACACCTATTAAATTTTGATGCCCGACACTAGTTTTCAGCCCGTGGGGATCGGGAACGCCCTTCGGGCCATGTCGCGGACAGGTTTGGGTTACCGGTTTAGGGTCGACCTGAGTTGGTTCGTGACATTTATTTTAGTTTTCAATTGTGATTGTGTTTCCCTGATAGTGTTTTGTGCTACGTTGGTTCTCTGCACAATTGTTTCAGTGTTCGCCACTGAAGGCGAGTTGTTTGGGGTTGTTCTGGTCTGCTTGCCACTATGTCGAGGTGAGGTTCCCGCTGCTTATTTGTTTGAAATATTTTAAACCAATGTTTTCATGTTTTTGAGTCCCTAGTGATGTCTCTACGTTGTGTTGGTACTCACCGTAGTCTTCGGCTTATAGGTATTTGTGCGCAAGTGCGAAGCGGGTCACGTCGTCATGTTTGGACTGCAATTTGAGGTAGGTTTCCCCTCTGAACTTACCGTTAAGTTTAGAAATTATTAATTTCTTATTATTTATTTAATTTTTGGTAAAGTGTAAATAATACTTAATAATTTTTTTTAGAATAATTTTTTGCTTCGAATGAAACTATTCATTCTTGTGCATTGAACTGAAATTATTTTTCTTGATAAACTGTCACATCATGGTAAAAATGTCGTTTGGTTTTTAAAAAAAATTAATTTATGAATTTTTAAGTGTAGTTTTGGTTTGATGAGAAATGTATCTTTTTGATGAAAAATGATGTTTTATTAAATAGTGGTTTGACATGTGAATGAATGTGTTGGTTTCATTTTGAGAAACACTTAGAGGCCCGTTTGGCACTTTTAAAATGGTTTTGAAATGATTTTGATGAATATACCTTGGGATGGATACAACTAAAGGCCTGGTTGGCATTTTTTGATAATTATTGTGAAGGGCGACGTGTGAAATCTATCCAAGGACAATTTGGCATTTTGAACTGATTTTTGGTAAAACCCTTCTTGGGTTGGGTTTCTTGCCTAGTTCCGATCCATGTGATTGGGAGGGTCCTCGGTATGGGACCTCCCTTATGAAATTTATGTCGATGGAAAGGGACTACCCTTGATGTGGAAGGGGTGGTGCAGTTTTGTGTGATGTGTTTGGATTATATATTTATATGCATGAATTGTGTTTGAATTGTATGACACACCCTCCTTAGAACTATACATGGGAACCTGGAATAGTGAGTGAATCTTCTGAGAACGATTGCTGCACTAGTTTAGATTATGCACTGGCTAGTGGCCTCATAGCAGGGGAATACTTAGTTATTGCTGCTATGGGGATTGGGCCCCTCGGTTAGGCCATGTAGGGCGATGCCGAGTGTTAGGGCATTATGACGTCATCGAGTTAGGGAATGCCTTCAGGATGAGTCAGATGTATAGTAATTTCTAGATTGTTCACGATCTCCTAGGTTCAACCCATGATCTATTTAGTGTTTATTTTTATGTGGTAGACGATTGAGAGGTCTAGTTTGGTTTATGACCCCTGTGTTCCACTTCTTTTCCATTGACCTTATTGTGTGTGTTGTGTGTGGTTTTCCTCTTGATAAATAACTAAAATTTAAATTTCAAATTGGTTGTAAAAATGTTTTAAGAAAGATAATGCACATGTCCTTCAGACTTTAAACTTGTTTTTAAATTAATGAGGGCAATAAATTGTTACATGCTTTGGAAATGAAAGTGTGTTGAAACCCCATATTTTTTTACATTGTAGTTCAAACTTGAAATTTGTAGATTTCTTTATTTAATGGTATTGCTTTGGGAATAGATTTATCGGGCTAGCCTACTGAGTTTTAATACTCATGCCTATATTGTTTTCCTGTTTTTAGTTCTGATACAGGTTCGAGCTTCAGTAGTTCGCCTTGAGCGACGTTGGTTGTGGTTTTGGAGGGTGACCTGAGGGGTCACTTGGAGTTTTGGTCGTGGTCAGGTTGGTAGCATTGTTGGTTGTTCTTTATTTATTTGCATTTGTTCTATTTATTTTTTGCTGCTTAGTTTATTTTCTTTTGGTCCAAATCATTCCCACCTGTTTAATGTTGATACCCAGAACTAGTTGTCAGCCCGTGGGGATCGGGAACTCCCCTCGGGCCATGTCGCAGGCCAGCTCGGGTGACCAGTTCAGGGTCGACCCGGGTTGGTTCGTGACACAAACTCTTTCATTGTTTTAGTATTTTTTAGTTCTTCTTTGGGTATTTTTAATTTTCTAAAAGGATTTTAATAGTGCAAAAGATCAATTTTACCTTGATCTACCTCCCTGATTCTCCACCCAATCTCCCTCACCTCGAGCCCTTATTGTTTCACCCTCTCCCTTGCCCTAACTTTTATTAACTATTATTATGAAATAAGGCTAAGTTGTATTTGAATCCATTGTTGTACATGTTATTTATCTATCTAATTAGTATGTGCATAAACCTATCATTATTAGATGTTGTTAGTATATTTTATTAAAGTATAAATACATTCTAGATTTCAAATTGGTTGTTATATTATCTATTAAATTTTTTTAGTTCAAAATTTTCAATTGATCTATTGAAGTTTCATGATGAGTACATGTGAAATTTTTTAAATCTGTTTGTGCTGAATTTAAAATGAAAAATGATAATCAATTTTTTTTTGAGAGTTTGATGTGCTGAAATTTTCATTGAATGTATCCTTTGAGGATAAACTAAAATTTGTTTTATATAAACAGGACTTTTTATTTTATTTCCATGAAAAATTGAGTGAGTTCCTTAAATCTATCTTAGACTATGGCATACAATACCAAGTCTATTTTGAACAATTTCTTCATAGATGGAATTCATATTTGACATCATTTTGTGGGGTGTTTTTAAATTCCTTATAATGGTTAAAATATTTATTTATTACCCCATCAAAAAATATAAAAAATAATTTTGAATTATACTTTTTCTAATTTATATAGATTGAAACTTTAAATAGTATGAAGATTATTTTTTAAAATCATGTTGATTAATTTAATAATAAGTGTATATGGTATTACTTTCTAATTTAAATCATTTTTTAAAAATACACCATGCCTAAAAAATATTTTTTGATCTTATTTTTTACAAGTATATGGGAATTCCATTTTGAGAATATTTTATTATTATATTTTTTATAACTTCATGTAAATTGATTTATATTGTTGTATATACTTTATTTAAAAATGTATATCTTTAGTCATAATCACTTGTTCTCCATTATCAATTTATTTATCCTTGTGATATTTTCCTCAACATGCATCACATCTCTCGCACATTTGAACCACCATCACACATTACTTCATGTAGTCCTAAAAATGTCCTCCTCAAGTGGGGCTATCACTTGGTTCACCACCAAACTCACACTTATACCGGTCTGCTTGATTCTTCCCATCCTCACTATTTTCTTTTAATTTCAAGTTCAAGTGACTGATACTTGTTAGCAATCAAATTTCACATATGATTTCAATTTCTTGATGTTTTTTCTCGATCTTGTGTGTCTAATCATATGAGATATGTTTGAATTATTCATACGTGACATTTGGCCACTGACAAGTGTCAGTCACCTGAACATTCCCACTCCTTTCACATCTTAAGGTAATTTTATAGAAAGTGATTTGATATAACTTCAAATGCAAGGGAGAAGAATCCACATTCTTGGTATCCTTCCTACTATCATGGATTGAAATTTAGAAAAAAAAAACCCATTTTATTCCATTAAAAGGCAAAAGAACCCCCAAATCATTTACTATTTGTATTTCCAGGAACATCTACGATAGGCATTTCACAACACAAACTGTTAACCTCATGTTCAGTTAAAAAATTACTTCTTGTAATAATGATACAAAAAGTGAGAATACATAATAGAAATTTTTGGATCATTATTAAGTAGGTTAATTCACCTAATTTTCATTCATTGTGCCCCAGTTATGTAAATTATCACTCATAGTAGTTTTTCCCCCTTCTAACCCCATTAAAACCATCTGTATCTACTTCCATATTATTTAAAGCTCGCTCCCAGTTTCCACTCTGACATTTTTATAGATTTTATTCTCTCTATCGGTTCTATTGGGGTTGAGTTGTGTTTTTAGGTGATCCCATGTAGTTTGAATTATACTCAAATCATTAATTTGAGATGAGTATTTTTGTTGATCCCACTAGGGCACTATTACAACTTGTGTTGTAGTTGATTGTTTCTTCATCTGCTAAAAGATCATTAACTTTGGTTCCTAAGAACCCTCTCACTGAAACACCACTTGAACCACCATATACCAAGTTATGAAATGAATAAAAATCAACTCCTGCCTCTTATTGGACTCCCACCTAGAAAATTTATAGAAAACATCCTATAATTACCGCCTTTTGTCCTAAAAAACATCAAATCATGAACCTAGACCAACAAACACATGTTTACCCTAATTTGTTTATTTTCATGTCACCCTTGTGTAAAATTATAGCTTGTTAGGAATCATCACCAATAAAATTAAAAATTTGGGTTCACCTTAATAGAAGTATCCATAACTTTATCCTTTGATTATGAATACCTTATGTGTATTTACTTATTTATTTTACAAAATGACTCGTTTATGAACCTAATAGAATGTATATGAATTGAAAATGAATGAGATTTGATCATGTGACAAAATAGTATGAGGATAGAGATAAAGAGTTCACCAATTTTTTAATGGAACATGCATATGACCCTTCTCAAATCATTTTTTTGTGTTTATGTTGTTGTTATTTAAGAAAAATTAGTCTGAAAGAGTTGAAAGAACATTATAATTTTCATTTAATGGATCAGAGCTATAAATTTTAGACTAAACACAAGGAGAAACTAAATGTACATACTGATTGGGATTATGCTATGATTTATGGATCATTTGATATAAATACTAGTGTAAATTATTATGGATATCATATGAAATAAATGATCATGGAAATTGAAGATGACCTTTATGACAATCTAAAGTTGTTTTAGAAGTTAAATTGCTATGCTAAGAGAACATTGTATATTGTTTGTACTAAATATACAACATTTTCATGTGTATTAAAGTTATATGATTTGAAATATGGTAGTGGATGGAGTGACATCGACTTTATAGAACTACTTGGTCTCCTGGATGATATGATACTAGAATAAAAATGAATTTCATTATCGAACATATGAAGCTAAATGAATTTTATATTCAATAGGAATGATATCTAAAAAACATGCATGTCTAAATGAATGCACATTATTTTTCAAGGACCACGAATCACTCATAAAATTCCCTAAGTGTGGCACAAATCGATACAAGAAAGATGAATCAAGTTCTTTGAAAGTTGCACAGTACTTTCCTATCATTCCATGGTTTAGATGACTATATATATACTGGGAAATTGATAGAAAATTGACATGGAATGAAGATACATTAATTTAATATGGAAATCTATGTCACCCAACAAACTCCCCTTAATGGAAAAAAATTGATTATGAGTATCCTGAATTTGGAAATGGGCTAAGAAACCTTTGTCTTGTGTTATCTATATATGGAATAAATCCTTTTGTTGTATAGAGTAGTGATCATAGTACATGTTCAGTTATCTTGGTAAATTATAAATTTCCACAATGGTTATGCATGAAACACAAATACATTATTTTGTCTCATCTTATATCTAGACCAAAACAACCTGGTAATTATATTGATGTATGTTTGGATCCGTTGATCAAAGATATGAAATTGATATGGGATACAGGTGTCACATTATATGATGCTCATAGAAGTGAAGAATTCACATTGAAATTTGTATTTAAAGGGATGATAAATGAATTTTCTGGTTATTAAAATTTGTCAAGCGATGTCATTAAAGGAATTTTGGGGTGTCCCATTTGTGAAGAATTCACACACTTAGACCCCCTGTGACAAGCTTTGCATTATGGTCAGTTGCTCAGTTTGTACGGGGGGATGCGCTTGGGCTGCATCACTTTAGACCCCCGTGACAAGCTTTGCATTATGGGCAGTTTCTCAGTTTTCTAATAATAAAATAAAAATGCAATTATCGATGAGTTTGGTTGAAAAATTCCTCAAATATGGGTTTTTTAGGGCATTGAAAGTTTTTACCTCAATGACATAAATACTGATCTTAGATGGCATCATTTGATGGGAATATAGAACAAGGTACAACACCATCTCCACTAATGAGTAATCAACTATTCAATAAAGTAAAATATATTGACCATATTTTCAGTAAACCATTTTGGAAAAACCATATGAAATCATGTTGGAAAAAGAAATCAATTTTCTTTGAATTATCATACTGTAATTGTTTGTACATTAGAAGTTTTCTTGATGTCATGCATATAGAAAATTTGTATTTTATAGTGTTATTATAATGTTACTAAATGTTCCTAACAAAACAAAATATTGTATTAAGTCTAGATTGGACATGATTGACATGGGGATGAGGGAAGAGTTGGCATTGGTGAACAGTGAAAGGTGAAATTTTCTTCCTCCAATAACTTACACTCTATCTAGATAAGAAAAATTACAAATTTTCAATTTCCTTAATGGTGTAAAAGTTTTATAGGGGTATTCATAAAATGTCAATAATGATTTATCAATGAATAATTTGAAGTTATAGGGTCTAAAATCATACAATTTTCATGTTTTGACGTAGTATTTGATGTGTGTCTCTTTACATTTAATTATATCTAAAATTGCATGATTTACATTAACCAGACTCAACTTCTTTTTCAAATCCATATATAATAAATTTATAGACTAGGTGAAGTTTCCAATCATAAATAAAGAGATTATAGTCATATTATGTGAATTGGAGATGTTCTTCTCACCACAATTATTTGATATAATGGTTCGCCTGATGGTTCATTTGGTTCGAGAGGTTCAACTATGTGGTCTTACCCATTATAGATGGATGTACCTCATTGAATAATATATCAAAGTCATATAGAAGGTTGTATTACATAATGATATATTATTAAAGAAGTTTTTGAATTCGTTACTGCTTACCTATCAGATATTGATACCATAGATCTCCCAAAGTCTCTTCACAAAGAACACCTTATGGGTGAAGGGATTTTTAGAAGAGATGTTGTTGCAATTACTATCACGGAGTGGGAGCAATCTTACATTTACATTCTATATAATAGTGTAGAGTTTGCTCCATAATTTTAATCCTTTAAATAAATTCTTATAAATTTGTATCCATTGAGAGATGAAGTATGGATATCAAATACACATAATCAACATTTTATAGGATGGTTCCAAGATCATATTTATAAGGAGTTATCTAAAAATATAAATTCAATTTCCAAACGAATTTGATGGCTAGCCAGAGGACAAAATGTAAATGTTGTATCTTACACTAGTTTTTTAATTAGTGGTTATAAATTATATACAAAGGAATATGATAAACATTGTATGATGAAAAAATAGTTGAGTTAAGCTTATGGCGGAAGCTGTGAATGAATCTGATTCCATGGATAGAAATCTAATTTATATGAATATGTCATATTTTGGCATCATTGAACAGATATATGAGTTGGATTATACAAAATTTCAAGTGACTATTTTCCATTTCAAATGGGTTAACAACAGGGGTTCAATGAAAGTTGATGAATTGGGCTTTGTGAAGGTGAATTTCAGTGTGGAAGGGTATAAGGATGAGTTGTTCAAAATGGAAACACATGGAATGCAGGTATTTTATGTCTTAGATCCAGTAAAAAATAATTGGTCAATTTTCTTATTGGTGACTAAAAAAATCACAGGGTCATATAAAAATTCAATTTAAGATGGCCTTTTTCATTGGTAGAACACAATCATTTCATTACAGTCCCAATGTAGAATTTTTTTTATACATTATAGGGGACCACAAAGAGGGGATTTGGATACTCAATAGAGGATCCAAATCCCTTAAAAATTTAAATAAAAAAATATAGTTCAATTATTAGGTTAAGGTTTTTTTAATATACTAGGATTTTCATCATAATATTATGTGTTCTATACTATATTTACATAATCTGAATTAAATGTTTGACTACTCGTACAGATAATGACTTATACACATGATGATGTTACTAATCCCAAGGAAGAACAAATGAGTGATGTTGAAACTATGGAATTATTAGGGGTTAAAAACATATTGATGAATAAAAAAAGAATGTTGTAGAATCACTGTGTTAAATAAAATTATCAAGGAAAGAATCAAGGGTATAAAATATGAGGTTGGTTGGAATTAATGCAGTCAACCTATTGACTCCAACAAGTCAGTGTTCATTAGTTATATTGGACTCACAACAATAATTTATGTTCCAATTGATATAGATATGTAGTACCATGTCTTTTTGGCATTGAAGAAAACCCTTTAAGAAGATATTAAGGTAATGTTATGATATACTTTCTCTATTTTACCAAAAAATTATATAATTAAATGTTGATTTACTTTTCATTATCTATTGTAGAGTTTGTTTATTTTAAATGATTTCTATAATAAATATTTCTTAATAGTCATTGGAAAAGCTCATAGAGACTTATGTACACTTCTTATAAAGCATTATCTCGGGGATATTTGGGGGAAAGTAAAACCCCACCCACCAGTTGTGTATTTACACATTATAAAATAGGATTGATATCCCCACAGGGCATCGTTAGTTCTCTATGATACTATGCAAAAAATAAATTTATAAAACCCAAACTATGATACTCAATTAATTAAAATGTGGTAAAGGGAAGTTTGGGGTCAAACCCACAGATAAAGTGATTTTAGTTTAATTAGTATTTCAAAAGATTAATTTTATTAATTTGTATAAGGTAGTGATAAAAGATTGGTTTGATTGATTTTGAGAGAAGAAATGATGAATGCAAAGCATATTGATTGATTGGTTTTAAAACAGATTTTAAGAAGCGTGCTGGGGTAATGTAGTTTCCAGGTTCGAGTGCAATTGGATTTTGGAAAATAGATTGATTGATTCATGATTGGTGTTGGAGTCGAGACGAGGAAGATCCAATGGTCATGGTATCTCCTCCATAATGCAATAATATCCCATTTCCCTTGGTCCGGTAGTATAGGATTTTGCCGAATCGAGTTTTTCTCGATAACATATTTAAACTTGATTTCCCTTAATGCTGAAAATGGTTGTGAATCCTTTTTGGGTCATCAATTGCACAATTTAAATGTGCCTTTTTGATTAATTTATCAATGGTCACGATAAAAGAAAAAGAAAGGGATTGGAAGTTAAAGAATGAAATTACACAAACCAACTGCGTGAATAATAAATAGAATCAAATCCAATGCACCTTTCCCCCTTTGATTACATCACCCTAGCACTGGTGGGTTTACCCCATTATCCTAATGATGAGAGAATAAGAAAGAGGGAGAAAATAAAACATAAATAAAGGAAAGAACTTGGATAGGGCATAGCAGCTTCGCTCCAAGCTTCTGTCTCCATCTGATTTTCAAATTTCCCCAAGGTACAGCCAGGGGCTCTATTTATAGGCTTCGAACTGGATCTTCTTGACCATCATCACGTCGTGTACTTGGCCTACATGACGTGTAATGTTGATCTTCTTTTTGTGAATTTTCGTGACGTGTGCGCGAATCTCAACTGAGATTTTAGAAATTTTACCGCCTACACGATGTGTACTTGGCTTACACGTCATGTACACCTTGTCTACGTTGCTTCCATCTATGTGAGAATCATGCACAAATCTCGTTCAAAAATTTGAAGTTTAACCACTATCGCGTCGTGTACTAAAGGTACACAACGTGTACTTGCAGTTCACAGCGTGTTTGTTCGTCACAGCTTTCTCTGGCGGTGGCCTGCTTCTCTGATGAAATCACGACGTGTACTTGTGATACATGACATGTAATGGTGTTTTTTCCAGTTTTCCAGCTTGGTTCTTCCTCAAAAATCTAGTGTTGCGCTGCTTCGCTTTGCTCACACCGCGAAGTGTCCTTTTGCTCATATTTACACCCATTTTCATTCCTTTTCCACCGATTCCTCATTTCCTGCCATAAAACATAAAGAAACTCAATTAATTCCAAAATTGGCAAGATTATTCATTTAAATCCAAAAAATCAATATACTAAAACATTCTAAAATGTATGCATGAATTACACTTATCAAGGATACATGAAAATATTTCATTCGTCATCACGATGAGAAATCATTTCAGGTGCAATGTGGTCAATAATATTTTATTTGACATTATTTATTTTATCCACTTTGATTCAAAATCGTTAATTTATGAAACAAAAATGGAGTGTTGAAAATAAACAATGTGCAACAAAACCAATGTACCCCTACCGTAAAGAAAGGATGGGGTATGCTCCACTTGAAAGGAAAATGGTATTTAGTTTAAATATACAATAAAAAATTGTGTAATATGAAACAACATGTTTTTCTTTGCTTATATGTAGATTTATGAATCAAAATATGAAGCCACTTCCATCCCACATCATGTGCAATGGAAGGAGGCCCACGTAAATAAAGAGGGTAAACTAGTAGATGAAAACACATAAGTGGTATAGGAATCATGTGTAAGTATGACATAATAGTAATTCATTATGATTTATAATAGTATTACATAAAAATATCAATTTATGTTTGTATGTTTTTTATACGGTTTAGAGATAAAAATCTACATCGATTGTGTCTAAAGAAAACCTACTTTTAGTAGCTTTGATGCGGCCATAATAATATGGTCATGTTAGAGGTGTAGGTTTTGGAGTGTCACCTCAAATATATTTCGAGAAGAAAAAGATGCAAGGAAATGCATATCATATGATAAAATAAATACATGCACATATAGATGCTTTGAAAGATATTATTGTCTAGTCTAGTTTGGTGAACCAATATATGAAAAAGGATCAAAGAAAACTGTTAGTTAAACAAATATCGATACATGAAAATTAAAATAACACCACTAGATTTGAGGTGTCATTCCCCTCAACCACTTACCTTACTCATGGTAATCAATTTTTTCATTAATCTTTCTCTTAAATGTGAATCAACCAACTTCTGATAAGTTTATATTACAAAAATCATGTAGGGTAAAGTTTTACATGATTTATATCTATCAACACCATGCATCGCCTTATTGCGAGGGGTATATTGTATAATATCCTAGGAGAAATGATACACAAAAAACAACTCCTAAAAGATCACATGAGAGTGGGGATTGAAGTATCTCATGAGTCGAGCACTGAGTTGGATATTTTTCTTGATGATCTGGATGTCACTATGGTCGATAATGCTCTTGGAACATTCATAGCATGGCCTTATAATCTTATAAATATGCATAAGGTGTGTCCTTAACAATTTTTTAAAAATAAAAAACCTTTAATAGTTGATGAAAAAGGTTTGAAATGATGTATGATATTACATATGGATAAAAATATGGGGAAATAGAAGGTGGAATCAAGACAATCCAGCGAATCAACCAAGAAATCAAAAGGACCTTCCAGGAGTACCTTCTCCCTGCCAGTTCCACTACTGCATATATTAACATTACAAGTTCATGCAAACAAAATATTCAAAGATGGAAACATATCCTACATTCAATATGAATAAGAAATATTTAGAGATATCATTACAAACATGGTTGGTCTGGAGAGTATAAATGATATTATCAAGTTTGAATAGTTGGGAGTCTCAGTTGTGAATGCATACATGAGGTACATTTTCATAATCCGTCTATCCAAAAAATGATCCACTATGTTCATTTTAGTTAATAGATATTCATATTTTCTATAGACATATATATTACTACTATATAAAGGGAATATCCTATGAAGAACGATTTGGACTCATTAATTCCAATATCATTTCTATGGAAAAACATTCTTTGGAATTTGAAAAAATTGAAAAGAAAAAAGATGCACTAAAAGAGGTGTCTGAGAAGAAAATAACATATGACTAACTCTTCTTAATGCATACAATGTAGACTCTACAATCTGATCATATAAAATATATTTTTCTTCTTTTAATTACTTATTTGTTTTTTAGGAAGCATTGGATGCTTATCACAACCAATTTGGATACCCTAAAGGTTTATTTTTTTGGATTCAATTCATGGATTTCCATCAAACCAACCACACATGATATCTATTATGAATTTTTAATGCACTACAACCAACATTTTATAGATAGAATTTGAATTATATGTTTCAATTTGTGTTTTAAAGATATTTTTTTATGATAGGGAAATCTATAAGAATCATATGCACCTCAATCTGATATACGGTATACCTAATATGACTCAAAGTGTATGTTTTTAGTTTAAAATCAACATTTTTGTTCAAAACACACATCACATACTCAAAATCGATCAAACTCATTCAGATTGTTTTGATACTTTAGGAAAATGATCCATGAGTCATTTTTGAAATATGGGAATCAACCACATCTCAATTTGATACATGGTGTGCCTGGTATGACTCAAAATGTATGTTTTTATTTTAAAATTGACATTTTAGTTCAAAACACACATGACATACTCAAAACTGAGCAAACACATTCGAATTGTTTTGATACTTTAGAAAAATAATCCATAAGTTATTTTTGATGTGTAAAAAACATTTGCACCTCGATCTGATACACAGTGTGACCGGTCTGCCTTGAAATGTGTGTTTTCAGTTTAAACATGGCATTTTAGTTAAAAACACACGTCACATACTCAAATCTAAACAAATGGATTTAGATTGTTTTGATACTTTAGGAAAATGATCCATAAGTCATTTGTGACTTGTAGGAATTGATTGCACGTCAATCTGACACACGATATGGCTGGTATGACATGAAGTGCATGTTTTCAATAGAGAAGTGTCTTTTAAGTTTAAAATGCATGTCACATATCCGAAACTAAGAAAAAGAGCATGAACTATTTTTAAAGTTTAAGAAAACAATCCATTATTCATTTTTGACATGTAGGAATCAACCGCTTGTCAATCTGACACATGATGTGGTTGGTATGACTCAAAATATGTGTTTTCAATATAAAAGTGTCATTTTAGTTTAAAACATGTCACATATCCAAAAGAGAGAAAACAACTTCGGATTATTTTCAAACTTTAGGACAATGATCCATAATTCATTTTTTGATGTGTAGGAATCGACCATACATCAATTTGACAGATGATGTGATAGGTATGACTCGAAGTACATGTTTTCATTATAAAAATGTCATTTTAGTTTAAAACAGGTCACATAGCCAAAAGCGAGAAAACGATCTCAAGTTATTTTCAAACTTTAGGATAATGATCTATAATTCATTTTCCGATGTGTAGGAATCGATCATACATTAATATGATAGATGATTTTCTAGGTATGACTCGAAGTACATGTTTTTGATATAAAAATTTCATTTTAGTTTAAAACATATCACATAGCCAAAAGTGAGAAAACGGTCTTGGGTTATTTTCAAATTTTAGGACTATGATCTATAATTCATTTTTTGATGTGTAGGAATCGACCATACATCAATTCGAGAGATGATGTGGTAGGTATGACTCGAAGTGCATGTTTTCAATATAGAATTGTCATTTTAGTTTAAAACATGTGTCATGTAACAACTGGGCCCCACTAACAGTACATACACCTCGCCTTAACTATGGAGTTCTAACCAGGTAGGCTCCCGAAAAGAAATGTGTATCTTGTTGACATAAGTCATATCATTTAGTCACTTAACCCTATATCATTCGGGGGTGTTACATTCACCCCACCCCCCTTTAGAGCACAACACCCTCATTGTAGACCCTACATCTCAACTTAGGCAGTGCACCGCACTTAAGGTTGGGTTCCTCCTCTGATAGCAAATGTAACAACTAGGCCCCGCTAACAACACATACACATCGCCTTAACATAGTCGTCGGGTCCTGGACCACTAGGTACCACCTGTTTCCCCATAGATACGTGGCCCCCACCCTGGGGCCCACCCACGTGCCCGAATATGTCATCTGACTAATGACTGTCCCCACAAGTCAACACTTTTTCTTTCCAATATGCTTTGTCATCCCTCACACACACCGTAGGAAACTTTCCAGAAGATCATCCATCATGATCATTACTTCAGGCCAAACATGTTTAACTGTGGAGTTCTAACCAGGTAGGCTCCTGAAAAGAAAGGTGCACCTTGTTAACATGAGTCATATCATTTAGTCATTTAACCCTTTATAATTCAGGGGTGTTACATTCAGCCCCCCCCCATCCCTCTTTAGAGAACAACGTCCTCGTTGTGGACCCTACATCTCAACTCAGGCAGTGCACCGCACTTAAGGCTGAGTTCCTCCTCTGATACCAAATGTAACAACTAGGCCGCACTTAAGGCTGAGTTTCTCCTCTGATACCAAATGTAACAACTAGGCCCCGCAGACAGCACAGGCACCCCCGTCTTAACATGGTCGTCAGGTCCTGGCCCACCAGGTACCACCAGTTGCCTCACATACAGGTGGTTCCCACCCTAGGTCCCACCCACTTGCCCGAATGAGTCATCGGACTAATGATTGTCCCCACAGGCCAACAGTTTTCTTTCCAATGTGTTTTGTCCTCACTTACACACACCCTGGGAAACTTCCCAAAATGTCACTCATCCTGATCACAACTCCAATCCAAACATGCTTAACTGTAAAGTTCTAACCAGGTAGGCTCCCAATAAGAAAGGTGCACCTTGTTGACATGAGTCATATCATTTAGTCATTTAACCCTTTATCATTCGATGGTGTTACACGTCACATAGTCAAAACCAAGAAAACAAACTCATATTGTTTTAAAACTTTAAGAAAACGGTCCATAATTCATTTATGACATGTAGAAACTGACCGCACATCAATCCAACCCATGATGTGGTCAGTATCACTCAAAGTGCATGTTTTCAATATAAAAGTGTCACTCCAATTTAAAATGCGCATCACATAGCCAAAACCGAGAAAATGAGCTCAGATTGTTTTCAAAATTTAGAAAAAATGATCCATAATTTATTTTTGACTTATAGCAATCGACCACATGTTAATCTGAAACACGATGTGGTCAGTATGACTCAAAATGCATGTTGTTAATATAAAAGTGTCATTTTCATCACATAGCGAAAACTGAGCGAACATGCTTGAATTGTTTTCAAAATTTAGGAAAATGAACCACAATTCATTTATGACATGTAGGAATCGATTGCACGTCAATCTGACGCATGATGTGGCAGGTATGACTTGAAGTGCATGTTTTCAATATAAATGTGTCATTTTAGTTTAAAACACGTGCCACTTGCCAAAAATGAGAAAACGAACATGGATTGTTTTCAAATATTAGGAAAACTCTCCATAATTAATTTTTGACGTGTATGAATTGATCACACGTCAATCTGATACACAATGTGGTCAGTATGACTTGAAGTGCGTGTTTTCAATATAAAAGTTCCATTTTGATTTAAAACGCGCATCGCGTAGCCAAAATTGAGCAAACGAGCTCGGATTATTTTCAAACTTTAGGACAATGATCCATAATTCATTTGTGATGTGTAGAAATCAATTGTATGTCAATTCGATGCATGATGTTATCGGTATGACTCGAAGTGCATATTTTCAATATAAAAGTGTCATTTTTGTTTAAAATGCACGTTACTAGCCAAAAACAAGCAAATGAGCATAAATTGTTTTCAAACTTTAGGACAACGCTTCATAATTCATTTGTGACATGTAGAAATTTACCGTACGTCAATCTGACACACAATGTGGCCGATATGACTCAAAGTGTGTGTTTTCAATATAAAAGTTCTATTTTAGTTTAAAATGCATATCACATAGCCAAAACTGAGCAATCGAGTTCGGATTGTTTTCAAACTTTAGAAAAACAATCCATAATTCATTTACGACATGTAGGAATCGATCGTACATCAATCCGACATACGATGTGTCATGTATTACTCGAAGTGCAAATTTTCAATATAAAAGTATCATTTTAGTTTAAGACGTGCATCGCTAGTCAAAAATGAGCAAACGAGCTCGGATTGTTTTCAAACTTAGGAAAATAATCCATAATTCATTAGTGATATGTAGGAATCAATCGCATGTCAATCCAACACACAATGTGGGTGAAATTACTCGAAGTGTGTGTTTTCAATATAAAAGTGTCATTTTAGTTTAAAAAGTGCATTACATAGCCAAAACCGAGCAAACAAACTCGAATTATTTTCAAACTTTAGGACAACGATCCATAATTCATTTGTGACGTGTAGAAATTGACTGCACGTCAATCCGATGTACGATTAGCAGACATATCATTAATATATACGATAAAAAAAATAATTTATCAGGTGTGGATTGTATAACATTAAAATTATAATTTGTTTGCCCCCCCGCACGCGGTTAGGGTGGCAAGGTAGGAGGGGTTTTGGGGCGCTGGTCGCGAGGTCGAGTCCCCTAATCGTTTATTTGTGGATTTTTCTTGTAGTGTGTGTGGGGCGTCATTTGGCGGTTATACCCTACTTTTAAAATTATAATTTGTTTTTTTTACTTACTATTGCTAAAATAAACATTGGTTTTATTGCAAGAACAAACATTTGTATGAAGGTTGATCGTTGGAAAAAGTCCGATAGTTTTGATTTTGTATATGGGTTGTATTTTTTTTTTTTTTGATTAATTGTAAATATGATATCAATGTAAATATTTTGTATATAAATTTTAAATTGAAATGATGGTGCAATACGGTATTTATATTTCAATCCGGTTTTCTGTATATTTTTATTCCTGTTTATGCATTCGAATTTGGGGTTTGTTTTTATAGGTTTGTTGCATGGGTATTTTAGGATTGCAATTGTGTAGCAGATGATATGACCTTTATCACTACCAGAAAAAACGCCAATAAATAACTTCTTTATAAGCGCTAGAGAAAGTGATGATAAAGATTATCTTTATCAATGCTAAAAAAATATCACTGATAAAAATCCTCTTTATCAACATAAAAAAACGTTGATAAAGACCACGCACTTTTAACGACACTTAGGTAGTTAGCGTTTTTTTGTGTTGACAAAACCCGTTTATAGCATTGTTAAAAGCTTCATCTGTTGTAGTGATTGAGGTCAATGAGGTGTGTGGGTTGAGTAATAGGTTCAGTCGAGCATGTATTTTGAAATCGAGTTCACCAAAAAGGATAAAGGATAACTTATGAACGAGGATATAAATTATAGTGAGATATATTGTAAGGGCTACGAAGGGAGAATCTGATGAGGGCTAGTTGTTTAATTGTCTAGTGATTGGTTCACCATGAGGGCCCATGAGTGCATCTGGATTTTCTAACTATTTGGAATGCTTAATTAATTTGTATTTAATACAGTTTTTGCATATTCATATTTTTAAACCAGAGGATGGTATTGATGTGTATGGGGCCTGTTTGCCTAACATTAATTCACTTCATCAACGGGCTCCGTAAGTGATTCGGCCGAGCTCAGTGGGAATGGCTGTGTAAGAATAGTTCAACCACTGCAAATGAATAAACCGATAATCTGCATAAGAAATCTCAAGCTAGACAGATGGATCGAGGATAAAATGAAAATGAATACTCCGTGGGAATCAATTTAAGAATCAGCGGATAACAGAACAAAGGCGCAAGCGAAGAACAAGGTGAGATGAATCGGTGGAGCTGAATTCGAAGAATGTTTATACAGTTAACAGTGACCAGGGATGAAAACCTAAGATTTCCGATGAACAAATAACGACCAGAGATCTCTGAAGCTAATAACGTGGCAAACCAAGCAGAACTGAGAAACAATCTTATGGCCAATTCAAATCTAAAATCAGAGATGAAGCTGGACCTCTTTTCCCTTAGGATCTTGTTTGCTGATACTGACGACGCGTCCAAGGCCGGTTGAACTGAGGCCATTCATAAGTCGTTCTTCCATTGAAGCTGTTGTGTTGTTTCAATTGATTGACCGACAGTCGAAGCAGCCGGGACAGACCGAAATAGAGGATTCTGATTTCAAGGAACACGACTTACCGATCTGGAAAGAGATGACCTAGAAGCACCGGTAGATGTGAAGTCGAAGAAGAGTATCCGAACAAATACAGGTCGTCCATGTGGGCGCCACTCCCAATATCGGGAGGAATCAACTGAGAGGTTTTTGTCTGCTGCAGCGGAAGCCTTCTACGGGCGGCAATCAACTCACGCGGCTGTGAAAGTTGTCTACGACTGGGGATTTCCAATTTTGGTCGGCCTGTTTCATCCGTGGATGTAGGCTTCACGCAAAACCACGTTAAATTCCGTTTCTCCATTTTTCATCATTTTTGTGTGATTTGTGGTGTCACGCATATGCCCACCAACATGGTATCAGAGGGGAGTCGGAGCGAGCAGAGTTGAACCGACGAGGTGACGACGAGTTTTCCGGTGATTGGAAAATTAAAAGTGGTCGGAAAATTTTTCCGAGCCTAGATTCATGAAGAGGACGACAAGACGATTCCAACGGTATAAGCGGTGGTGAAAACGGAGTTAAAACAAAGGAGATAAGTTCGGTCAAAGTTTGGTCAAACTCGCGGGTGAACAGTAATTCAGTGCCGGAGAAGCCAGTACTATTCATGCCGCCGTTGAAAATTCCGACAAGTTTCCGACAAGTGCTTCGGCGTGCTATGTCAGCGCCACGTCAGCTTGCGATCTGGACCGTTGAACTTGTTTTGACTATTTCTCGGTCAATCGGTGTCCAATTTCGACGATCCAGAGGTCGATTCCCACTATTTTGACCGTTCTGAACGCATCCATATGGTTAGTTTTTCAAAATTCTCACTCCACCAGGTGGTTTCATAAGGGTGCGACATCAACGATGGTTGGTGGCGGAGCACTTCCAAAGTTTCGAGAAGTTCGATGGTAGGAACAATTTCGACTTGTGAAAAAACACATTGAAATATATTCTTGTGCAGCAGGGCATGATCAGACCATTGATCAGAGAAAAGCCTGAGACAACCAGTAACGATGATTGAGAAGAGCTCGAGATGTGGTTTGTCAGCACAATTCAACTGTGTCTGGCGAATGGGGTAAAATACTTAGTGTTGGACGAGACCTCATCGAAAGAGATCTGAAAGAAGTTGGAGCAACGGTATATGGTGAATTCGCTCACTAAAAAATTGTTTTTAAAGAAAAAATTGTACTAGTTGCGGCAAGGGGGAAAATTTGTTGGATCATACCAATGAATTCAACAAGATTTTGACGCAATTATTGAGGCTCAGTGTGAAGGTTGGAGAGGAAGACAAAACAATTTTGTTTTTTTCATCACTACCAAGCTCATTTGATGGACTTGTGACTACATTTCTCATGGGGAAGGAAACATTGAAACTGAATGATGTGATGACATCACTTCAAGATTTAGAGGCATTTCGAAGACCCGTGGCACATTCAGGTGAACAAATCATGGTGATGCGAGATGAACAACATGGGAGGAGCCGACATCAAAAGTCAACAGGTAAAGAATGACGACCAAAATCGAAGGGACGCGATTCTTGTGAAATCATGTGTTTCTGGTGTGAGAAAAAGGGTCACTATAAAAGTGACTGTGGAGAGTGAAAATGGTACATTGTTGGGAAAGGGAAAGTTGAAGAGAAGGATTTGAACATCAAAGAATTATCGGCAGATGATAAAGTCTACATGACAACGAAAATCTTGCACTCAGATGTGAGAGTTGAATGAGTAGAAATATAGTGTCATTACTACAAAAGATACGAGCACATGAAGTGAGAATGTCGATTTCTAAGAAGGAAGAAAAAGTAGGCTCAAAATCCAAAGGAAGAAGGATGGGTTTTGGATTCGGGGAGCTCGACACACATATGTACGACAAGAGGTACATTTGATACTTTTCAGTAGGTGTGAGACACAGTGAGACTTGGTGATGGGTCAACATGCGAGGTCCAAGGAGTCAGGATAGTGAAATTGAAGACACCTGATGAAACAGTTCATAAACTGGCTGATGTGAAATTCGTTCTGAGGATGAGACGGAACTTGATATCATTGAGTAGACTCGATACGAAAGGGTTCAATATTTCCATAGCAGGTGGAGTGTTGGAGGTCTCATGTGAGGATTGAACGTGCTGTTGCGACACGTAAAATTGATTATGATTTAAAGATTGATTTATAGTCTAGGGAAGACCCTAGTTCGTCTCTCGAGGAGCGTTGATAGGTTTTGAGTATATATTTTTAATAAGAATTACTAAAAGAGGGGGGAGATTTTGAAAACAAATTTAAGTAAATTACTTAATTAAAGGGTTAAATAGTTGACAAATAAAGGTGGTGTATTAATAAATATGAGAGAAGAAGTTCATTTCAAGTTCACTACACATCTTGGATAGTTCATTGTTCTAAAAAATTTATATGGTTTTGTTTAATTCTTTGGTTAAAGGTTGTGGAGATCTTGACTCCCCTCTTGCCTCTTCAAATGATTCTTAAAGAACCACCCCTCGGCACAACAATCGTGTTGCCACGATTTGGTTATCAAACATAGAATAAGAGGTCTACCAAAGCATACTTAAATCTTATGTATGTGTGAGATAAATGGGATTATTGTGTTGTCCAATCGGAACAACCCAAGATTCCCACTTGAAATATCAACCTAATTAGTGTTGAAATAAAGAGTGTTCCACTTAATTATATCAAATGAAATGTAATCATGGGGAATCATGTAAAGAAAAAAAAGGTGAAATATTCAACAAACAAATTATACAAAACCAGTAGAAGAACATGTGCTGAAACTCCCTCCCAAGTTTTTATAGCTCCCTCGAAATTATCGTCCACCGTTTAGCTCACCATCGAGAGGAGGAGGAGGCTCGGGTGGAACTCCCTCTTCATACATGATTCACCTATGAGGATAGGGGCCTCCAGAACTCCTTGGATAATGAGAGTAATTCTTTGGGTCTCCAAAATACCAGATCTTTTCCTCCTGGCCGAACTTACAAATGGGGAGCCCAAGGTGCCATTTTATAGAAAAATGAGAAGGTGGTTTTGAGCACACATATTTCTCAAAACCACTTATCACATGAGTTTAAACCTGTATAAAGTCTTATATAGATTTTGAGAAAATAAAAAATTTGTATCCCCACCTCTTTTCTATCTCCACCAAAAGTTTGGAACAATTTGGACACCTATAGCCCGAGATATGGATAGATCACAACACTCCACTTTTGACTTCGTGCAGATGCGGTGTGCTGAATATATCAGGTTGGTTGGGCAACCATATTGCCGAATGAGTCTTTGTTTTCTTCATATGAAATGTAGTACAATGAATTTTGAATCAGTCCACAAAATTTCAGGACATTTGGATTCACGGTTCAGGAGCAATTCACGGATGAGTCCACTAGTGTGCATGGATCTTGCACAGTTTTGGCCCATTTTTATTGGACATCATCATGGGCCCTCCAAATCACCTCCTCCTATAATGGAATCATCAAAACAAGTAACATTGCCTTTTTTAACAGTGATAAACACAAAATAAATTATTCAAACATGGGATGCAACTTGTCATTATTTTTCTAATTTTCAATATAAAACAAGTTTAGCACAGTGGTGTAAGGGTGAAAATTACATAGTGAATCGTGGTATGATCAGGGATGCAGTGATGATTACTGGGAAGGAGTCCCAAGGGTTGTATCATTTGATGGGGACCATAGTCAACATGAGCTCGATTTAATACAATGTAAATGCTATGTCATTTGGCATGAAGAAGCCTGTTCGATTTGCTGATGAAGTTTTCAACACCTGCAAGGAGACTGCAGGTCAGGCTTCTACCCCAAATTGGTCGTGGGGGGGGGAGAGATTTGTGGGGGCCACTCCCAATATGGGGAGGAATCAACAAAGAGGTTTTTGTCAGTTGTAGAGGAAGTCTTCTATGGGCGGCAACCAACTCAGGCGGCTGTGGAAGTTGTCCATGGTGGGCAGCCAACTTTGGTGGGCAGTGTGGTAGACAATGCTAACAGTGGGGGATTTCCCATGAGTAGATAAGCTACCCACACCAACCAAATACAAATTGATTTTCTTTATCTATATAACGGGATCAAATCCAATGATTTTGGATGTGAGAAATCTATTGTGTATGGGTGTGTTGTAAATCCTCTGATGAGATTGAGAGAGTGATAATAGAGAGTTTGCTCATTTCTCTCATGGATGTAGGCTTCATGCCAAACCACGTTAAATTCTATGCTTCTCTATTTTTCATCATTTTTGTGTGATTTGTGGTGCCACGCACCTTCTATACACCCCAACACATATTGGGTTGGGGGTCTGGGAAATCTATTGCACTAGTACAACTAATTGATACCGAGGATCGATGAAGAATGCAACGATGGGAGGGGAGTTGAGCTTCGATGAACAAATTGGGAAATTGAGGGAAACTGAGAGCAGTCGATTTGGGTGATGGTGGAGGGAGCCATTGAACGAACAAAAAAACGAGGAGCCAACCTTGGAGAGTGGAGAGAAGGGGGCTACAAATGAGTTAAGAAGAGGAAGAGCCATCTGTTTAGGAGTGAATATTCTAGAATAAATATTTCGATAGAGAGCTAACCGGCTAGATTGAAAGGAGTCTCGCACTTTATTTAAGGCACGAACTACCATTCATCTCTATTGACACATTATAATTTGATGGTTATGTTTTGATAAATAAGAGTGGAATCAATTGTTTATATATTGTTTAAATCTCTCCATTAAGTTTGTAATCAGACACTATTACAGATCAAGGTTTCATCAATATTAAAAATAACTTTTAATAGTTCTAAAAAAATGATGTTGTTATAAGCATCTTTAAAATACGACAATTTTTATCAATGTTTTTTAGAATTTATTGGGATAACTCTTTATTAGTGTTTTTTCGCATTGATGGATACATTTATCAGCACTACAAATAGCGATGAAAGAGGCTTCATTATACCGGTGTGTTATTCCAATTTACAACACACTACAACAATAAATATACAATTTAATTTCAAATAAAATTACATTACAAAAAAACATTGTACAATGGTTACAAACATTACAATTCAAACATTGGCATGTACAATTGGAAAACACTTTTTTGGTGTCTTTGAACTCATTAAAAAAAACTGATCATGGTACCATTTGCTAAACAAATCACATCAGCTCGAACAAAAGAAGATTGTACCTATATTAAAAAACAATGCGTATGTTAATGATACTATAAAGAAAAAAATAAACATAAATATGATATAATGAATTAACAAAATTTCAAGTTTAAATAGAAAACACGTACCTTGAGTCAACCAAGTACACCATGTGTCAAATTAACATGTGGTTGATTCCTATATCTAAAAAATGATTTATATATCATTATTCTAAAGTATCAATATAATATGAGAGAATTTTCTCGGTTTCAAGTACGTGAAATGTGTTTTGAACTAAAATGTCAATTTTAAATAAAAATACAAACTTTGAGTCATACCAGTCACACCGTATGTAAGATTGACAATAAACTAATTCATACACACCAAAAATAATTTATGGATCATTGTTCAAAAATATAAAGACAATCTAAGTGTGTTTTCTCAATTTCCAGTGAATGACATGTTTTTAACTAAAATGTCATTTTTAAACTGAAATCACACATATTGAGTCATATTGGTCATACCATGTATCAGATTGACGTACAGTTGATTCTTACAGCTCATAAATGACTTATGGATTTTTATCCTAAAGTATCAAGACTATTTGAGTGTGTTTTCTCAGTTTCCATCAATTAAAACACATTTTTAGCTAAAATGTCACTTTTAAACTGAAAATACGAACTTTAAGTTATACCAGTCATACTGTGTATCATATTGAGGTATGATTGATTTATACATGTCACAAATAACTTATGGATCATTCTCATAAATTATCAAAACAATCTGAAATCATTTGCTCAGTTTTCAATGGGTGACATGCATTTTTAACTTAAATGTCAATTTTAAACTGAAAACACACACTTGCATCATACCTGGAATACCATGTGTCAAATTAACATGCAGTTAGTTCATACACGTCACAAATGATTTATGAATCACTTTCTTAAAGTATTAAAATAATCTGAGCATGTTTCCTTGATTATGAGTATGTCACGTGTGTTTTGAACTAAAGTGTTATTTTTTAACTCAAAACACGTACCTTCAGTTATATCGGGTGCACCGCATATAAAATTTATATAAGGTTAATTCTTACACATCACAAATTAATTATGATTAATTTTCCTAAAATATTAAGAAAATATGAGCGTTTTGGCTCAGTTTTGAGTATGTCACGGGTGTTTTGAACTAAAATGACAATTTTAAATAAAAACATGCACTCTGAGTCATACATACCACACAATGTTTCAGATTTACATGAAACTAATTATTACACATAAAAAATTATTTATAGATAGTGTTCCTAATGTTTCAAGACAATTTGAGTTCATTTTCTTTTTTTTCAATGAGTGACACACGTTTTTAACTAAAATGCCATTTTTAAAATGAAAACACCTACTTTGAGTTATACTAGTCACACCATGTATTAGTTTGACATGTAGATGATTAATACACAACAAAAATGACTTATGATCATTGTAAAAAATTATCAAGATCATCTAAATGTTTTTTTTTTGTTTTTTAGTGAGTGAAACACATTTTTAACTAAAATATCACTTTTAAATGAAAACACATAATTCGAGTCATATCGGCCACACTGTTTGTCAGATTGAAGTTTGGTTGATTCATACACATCAAAAATGATTTATGGATAGTTTTTTTAAAGTATCAAGGTAATCCAAGTGTTTTTTCTTAGTTTTCAGGGATTGGAACATGTTTTGAATGAAAATGCTTCTTTTAAACCGAAAACACACACTTTGAGTCATATCAGGTAGACCATGTATCATATTGACACATGAATGATTCATATATGTCACAAATGACTTGTGAATTTTTCCTAAAGTATCAAGGCAATATGAGCGTGTTTTATCTGTTTTGAGTATGTGACCCGTCTTTTGAACTAAAATGTCATTTCTAAATTAAAAACATGCACTTTCAGTCATGTTGGCCACACTGTGTGTTGGATTGACCTATAGTTGATTATTATACATTAAAAATGACTTAAGGATTGTTTTTATAAAGTAATAAGACAATCCTAGTGCATTTTCTTGATTTTCAGCGAGTGACACTTGTTTTGAACTAAAATGTTACTTTTAAACTGAAAACACACACTTTGAGTCATAACAGGTACAATGTGTGTCTGATTGATGTGCGGCTAATTCATAAACATAAAAAACAACTTATGGATCATTTTCCAAAATTATCAAGACAATATGAGTGTGTTTGATCAATTTTAGGTGAGTGACACGTGTTTTCAACTAAATTTTCATTTTTAAACTGAATACATGAAATTTGATTTATATTAGGAATACCGTGTGTTAGATTAACATGCAGTCGATTCTTAAATGTCACAAATGAATTATGGATCTTTGTTCTAAAATATAAAGATAATAAAATTATGTTTGATTGGTTTTTAGTTAGTGACAAATATTTTTAACTAAAATGTCATTTTTTTAACTTAAAACATGGGATTTGAGTCATACTGGTCACACCATATATCATATTGATGTAAAACTGATTTCTAAATGTAACAAATAAATTATGGATCATTTTTTTAAATTACAAAGACCATTCTAGTGTATTTTATCTATTGGATTTGGTGTCCTAGGACCAATTTTTTTTACTTTGATTAGATGTATATTTAATGATTTGAATATTGATAAAATATCTTATTACATATTGTTCGTTGTTCTACATGAATTTAATTTAATAATGTCCTAGAGTATCTGACATATTGATAAGGTCATAAAAGTTACCCAGTTTTAGGTAATTAACCCTTTATTTATTCATTTTAAGTATATAAAGTTATTGGGTTAAGTTTCAGGAGGTTTGTAGGAGATTTGGAATGTTTTTGGGGATTTTATGAAAGTTCACGATTTGAGAACGGTTAGTAGAAACCATGAAACACCTCTTAAGAAACCATTCAACTGAAAAAAATGGCTACCGGGAAGGTGCACGATTTGTCAAAACCATGCGGACACCCAAGAGAAACCATTTGATGTTCAATAGAGGGGTTTAACATGGTTGACATACAATTTTTCTAACTATGTGAGCCAATCATGCGAGGCGTGTTTGGAGGCAGTGGCTAGTGCACTATTAGCACACAGTTTTTCTAACTGTGTTCCCTAACCGTGCACCGTTAAAAACAAGATCTAGATTTTGTGGATCTAATTCATATTTCCTTCTAAAGGACTCGTTTTCCCCAAATTCGACCGTAACATGAATTCCACTCCTTCTAAAAGCTATAGATACATCTCCTCTTGATCTGGGAGCAATTTGTAGGAGAATCTAAGTGCATTGGAGAGCCATATTCCTTGGTAAGTGATAGTTCTTGGTTGTCTTCCCTAGTTTTCTTCTTCTCCCCTCTCTTGAATTCATGAATCAATTTTTTTGGGGATAGATTCATATTGTGTGATGACAATCATGTTGAGATATGGTTGTTTTATTTAAGGGGAACAATATTTAAGGACGTTTTAAGGATTTTCAAGGTAGGATTTTGGAGTTTTGTACCATTCTTTGGGTTTTCTATTGTTTGCAATATAGGTGGCTCAACTATTGACCCATCTTAGTTAGAACTTAAAGGCTTGGTTTCAAATTGATTGAATTTCTTGAATTTAATTGTTAAATTGATCTGAAAATCTTGATGTATACCCTCTTTAGTGATGGTTTGTGAAATTGTGGAAATTGGTTGTTTTTTGGAAAGAGATTTGTTTCATGATTTTAAAATGGTGATTTTAAAATATTTTTTTGTTTTGATTCAAGGAAAAAGTTTGTGGATTTTTTTTTAGTAAAAGAATTATTTTATTGAAATGGATTGGCATGTGTTTTGGCATATATAGTTGGAATGTGTTTATGTACATTTGTGATGGATGAGGGTGTAAAGTTTCTCTCATCAAAAGAATGGGACAAATAAGGGTGTGAAGTTTCCCTCATCAAAATGGTTCACTAAGTGAAAACTTAGTGAAAGGATGACTCACCAGTTGTAGGTATAGGGAGGTCCATGGTTGTATGTATGTGAAGATGTGTGGATGTGTGGAAATGGAATGGGTATGCCAAAATGGAACTTGAGAAATGGTTTTAAATAATTTTTTGGTTGCATTCATTGGAAAATTGTTTGGATTGGAAAATGGTTTTTCTTTGATATAAACTGTTTTAAATTTTTTTATATAAATTGTTTTATATAAACATGAAAACATGTTCTATCATAGTGTCATGAGTTGGGAAGACATTGGGGAAATCTTACTGAGTTTTATACTCACCGCTACTTGGGAACTTGGGTGAATTTACAACTGTGATATATCAAGACATAGGTAAATCAAAAGTATCTCATTTATTTAGTGATGCATCGTGATACCATGGGAATGACTTGTTGAGTTGGATCTTGGAGCATATTGGGATTTGATGACTTTATTTTATTTGTTTCTTTGAGTTTTATTGATTTTGTCTTATACATCATACTATGATATTGGTCTTGGTTTCTGTATTGTACTCTGGTATGGTTTAGTTTGGTTTGGTTTCTTTGAGTTGTGTTTTGTACTCATGAATCATATATTTTTTTTGGTTATGGTTATATTAGTTTGGTTGTTTTAATTTCAAAGGGAAAATAATCCCCCAATTGTTATTGAATCCCTTGACATTTATTTCCAGCCTTTGGTGTCTTGAGGATGTCACATAAGGCCAGTAACACCCGCCACCACTTCCTAATCCAATGGGCGATAAGTAGGATGTTACAAATGGTATCAGTTTATTTGATCCTGATGTTGACAAATAATTCTTGTTTAATCCTTGAGTTGGTTTTGTATCAAAGAGATAAGATCTTTATAACTTGAAACATAGAGCATAAAGTGGCGTAGCTACCCTATTTATGCTGAACTTCAAGTTACCAAAGAGTTTGGGTACATAAGTTTTTTGAGACACTTCTAGG
Source organism: Viscum album (assembly GCA_963277665.1). Lineage (NCBI taxonomy): Eukaryota > Viridiplantae > Streptophyta > Magnoliopsida > Santalales > Viscaceae > Viscum > Viscum album. Next base: position 316,930,708 of record OY728146.1, read on the forward strand.
AGTTGCAACCACATTATCATGAGATTAGCCAATGAGAAGAGCATGTCATGCATTAATAGAAATGCCTTCCCATTAGGAGTGCATTTTTCAATTGGAGTAATGATTTATGAAAAGTAAAAAAGTATCAATTTTTGAAAATAGTTGAAAATGGTTTGATTTTCAAAAATCATGTTGTGTTTTTTCAAAAAAGGTTTGAAAATGGAAATTTTTGAATTTTTCAAATCATTTTTGTGATATGTGTGAAGTGGTAAATTTAAAATTTCTATGCCTTTAGTTTCTAGAGAGTGAGACTAAATGGAATTCTATTTTGGTTATAGAAAATGGCATCGATTGGGTGTAGAAGAAACTAACTGGAAGAGGCTGTTGAGAATGTGGTTTCACCTAAGCCACATGTGAACCAATAGTTAGTTCAGAGTGTTGTACAGTCTTTTCAGGATGTGGATAGAGGGAACATAAGGGATGAACCAAGGAAAAGATATCATTCCATTTAATTCCAAAAGTAGAATCCACCCATATTTCAGGGAGATTCAAAACTGAAAAAAGTAGAAGTGTGGGTGAATAGGATGAATTGAATCTTTAATTTCCTAGGAACACCAATTGAGATGAAAGTCAAGTTGTAAACATACATGCTGAAGGATTTATCATGTAGATAGAAGGATTTATAAGTTCAAGTTAAATTGGACCAATGAATTACATGGGAGGATTTTTAAGAATTGTTCAACAAATAATTATATTCTCATACATTTGTAATTGCTATAACAATGGAATTATTTAGCTTGAATCAGAAGAATATATCGATAAAAAAATATAAAACTAAATTTATGAATTTAGTTCTCTTTGCACTGGAAGTTGATTCAAGTGCATTCTTGAAGGCACACATTTTTAATCGGGGTTAAGGCTAGTGATTCACTCGAAGACTGTTATTCTTTGTGTAATGGATTATACAGAGATGATCAATAGAGTAATGATGGTAGAAAGGGACATCTTAGGAATTATTTGTGGACGAAGCATGTTGATACCTATGGGAAATGGTAGGAACTCTAATGTTGGGAATAAGCGGAATAGGGACACCTATTTCCAAGGAAGTGGTATGACTTAGAATTAGATGATAAGATTAGAAAATCTTCCTCCAAAACCCAAGATTAAGATGTGATGTTCTCAATGTGGTTTGTTTAATCACATTAAGTGTGATTGTACAACACCACCTAGAGTATGTCACAATTTCAATCAGATGGGACATCTTTAGCGATATTGTCATACTGCTCCAAGTTCGGGTGCTAGGGATACATCTCATGTTTCATAGACTTTGTATGCTTTAATGGGACAGAGGAAATAGAATAATTCTCTTCAGTAAAACTAAGTAAGGCATAATGATTCTAGGAATACCATGACTCCTCAACCTGTGCTGTAACATCCCAAGTAAATAAAGAATATGAAATTTTTATATTTATTAATATTTGTGAATAAAATGTTAATATTACTTTAAATTGAATGCTATGTTTGATGGCGTGCCCAATACACAACAACGAGTTTCTTTGAAATCTTACGTTGCACACTAATAATATAATAATATCATTTTAAATAGTAGTTAACGCCTAACTATTATAAGGGAGAGAATAAAAATAAATGACTACAAAATGATTATATATGTTTGTTAAATATTTTTACATTTATCCAATAAAATTTAGAGGCTTAAAATAAGAAAAGAATTCGATTTTAAGCATAAATATTCTAATGTTCTTTAAAAGGTCGATTAACCGCCTTTTGATGGTGAAGCCTTTTTAAAACTACTTTTTGTTAATTTTATATGTTATATTTGAAAAAATAAAATTCTTCTTTAGAATTGGGACATCAAAATTTACTTTGTTTAAATTTTTGTTATTTTTCCGATAAAGTTCATTTTTTAATAAATAGTGAAAATGCTGTATTTTAATTCAAAACCTCCTTTTAATCTAATTTATTTATATGGTTATATTATCTTTTTAATTGAGTTTAAAGTGTAGTTGAAATATATTTTTACCATTTAATCTAATGGTGGTCATTGGAATTAATTTCACTTTGAAATTGGACATAAACAAGTGTCAATCTTTTAATAGATATTGTTTCTTAAAAACACGCTATTTTTTTGGACAACGGGAATTAATTATAAAATTAATTAATGAAACTTCTATGTTTTGAATTTGGTAAAATGGAAATCATTTTTGAATTTTTAATATAAAATTAACTTTGGATAAATTTTTGTTATTTTTCAGTCAAATGTTCATTTTTAATGAATAGTGAAAAATATTGCATTTTATTTCAAAACTTATTTTTCATCTAATTTAATTATATAGTAATATTATCCTTTTAATTGGTTTTAAATTGTAATTTAATTATGTTTTTATCACTTAATACAATTTTGTTTATTGGAAGTAATTTCACTTTTCAATTGGATTTAAAAACAAGTCAATATTTTGATAAATTTTACTTCATAAAAACCCGTCTTTGGTTGTGACAACGAGAATTTTTTTGAAATTAATTACTGAAATTTCTAAGTTTGGAATCTAGTAAAATGGATTCCATATTTGTAATCAGAAGTTCCAAATTATGTAATTAAGACTCTTTTGTTTTTGGACATTATGAATAGTAACGACGATAATTATCTTTAATTATCATGATTAATTAGTAATCGGGTAGTTAAGGGTAAAAAAATAATATCATAATAATATAAAATGACCCCAACATGTGTCCAAATCCTCTTTTTTGAGTCATGGACAACCATGAGAATCTTTTTACCTAACTTTAGGTCCCATGGAGTCACATGGGTGTAATAGTGACATTTATGACATTATTTTTTAAAAAGAAGAGAAATATAACAAAGGTTTGTGTATCCTAAGTAAAACAATTTTAATTTTGTTTACATAAATAATCTATTAGATTATAAATAGTCATTTTAAATCTAAAAATATTTCCTACATCATGTTTTTTTTATAATTTTTAGACATTAAATAAATAAATTTATTTATGACACCATGATGATGTAGTGACTACCTCATTAATGAATGATTTAAATAAAATGAAAAGATATGGTAAACTCTAAGACTTACACTTGTCTAAAACCTATTATATGGGTATATTTCTAACCCTTATCACCTTATCCTATAAATATATCATTGTGGGACCTTTAAAATCTGAAAACCATTTTATAATAAAGTAACATTTCAAGACTTTCCAAAAGTGACCATCCTCCCTCTTATAAAAGGCCCCCACCTATACCCCCCTTAACCACACCTCTCATGCCCTTGTCTTGTCCAAACTCTACTCATATTATCTCTTCACATCCATCTCTCACTCCTAGAATACTCACTTTGGGCAGAAGTCTTTCCAAGGAAGCCTTTGGCTCAAATCAAAAAGAGTTACCCGATTTAGAGGTAATGTCTTCTCTCGAGTTTCTTTCTTTTATTTTCCTTCTTCACTCACCTCTATCATCTTATTATTTGATCTCATAATAAAACCAGTATCCTCAATATACTAGGTTTTTTTTATGATAAGGATTATACCTACACTTACACACACCCCGGTCTAATGGTTTATGAACATATTGTTTCTGTGGGTGGTGAATTACTACCTCACGAAACGATGATTGTTCAATATTCTTTTAACACCTTTCATGGTGGCCATTATGATGGAAATATATTTATATATGATATATATTATATTTATTTCCTCTATATTCTTCTGTATTTTATATTTAAAACATACCTTTATGCTTTGCATGTTGTGCAAATGCGATAATGTCATATGAGGAAGTGTGGACTACCGCCCCCTCAAGTGATGTGACTCATTCATGCCAAACATGGAATTTATAAAGAATATAATTAATGAAATTATGTTACCTATATAACATATATATTATAATATAATTTTAATATATCTATTTCTAATTTAGTTTTAAAGTCCATTAATATGACAAAAAAATGAAAGTAGCGTTCATGCGTACGTACAGCTTACCGTCTCCATGAACGATACATTTCATTTCTTATCTCCAAACATTATGTAATATTATTAAATACATATATACTGTATCTATATGATATTTAAATCATGAACACCATTCCAGATATGATGTACTTATAACTACATGGACAATTCTCTTCAAACAAGTTCATTGTTGACTCATGTACCGAACATCGACAAAACGTATGATATGAAATCACATAATTAAATAATTATTATAACATGATAATATGTGATATGAATTGAATAATAAACTTTAAAGTAATTCCTTAAGCAATTATAATTGACCAAAGTTTAGTATTCAGGAATATAAAGAAACGAACAAGACAAGTCAGACTTGAGGTAAGGGGGATTTCTTATCTCACTTTTAATTCTGTGAGATTTCCATTATTCAAAAATTATTTATTTAATGTGGTGTATTGTGTAATTACATATGATATATATTACCATGATTATATTTATATTCATGGTATTATGTGATTCATTTGGTTCTTTTTATCTTTTGGTCATACGACTCGATTTATTACAATGAGGTAAGGGGTTTTTATCTCACTATTTATTCCAGTGAGATTCATGCTATATATGTCACTATCTCCTTTGAGTGGTGTATGTACTTCCCATTATTCTACTCTTTGTGTAATATAATTTCATTTATGGGTATTTACATCAACGTTGTATAGTCCTTATTTCATGGGGTGTACGTTTCAAAAGTTACCTAAGTCGGTAAGGGAACCTTTCACCATCCTCTCTTTAAAAGACTTCTTTTTGTTAGGTATTTTAATTTACATATTATTAATGTTGGGATATGTTATTATATATCCTTATTCCTGTAAATTTTATGTCCAAGTGATGAAATACCCTTTCTATCTCTCATCAACTCTTTTTCTGAATTTTAAAGTGACGTCATTAGGCTGTCGAATTTCTCTAAGAGAACTTCTTAACCCAATTTCAATTCTTTGGGTTAAACCTCTACTTCTTGATTATATCGTAATATGAATATTTTTGGATATCCTATTATTATTTTATACTTAATATCCACTTATATTGGGTGTATTTATATTTTTCACACATAATTATGTAATTGATTTATCCTTAATCTAAGGATACCGTCTGTGTACAAGACTTCGTCTCAATCTCCTTTCGTTGAGGCATACTTCAATTTATATACGACCTTCTTTTATTAGTTGTATAATAAACCGTTTTGACTTTTAATTTCATTAAAAAGGAATCTTTTTACACAAAGCGTTTTACTAAACGAAAAAAGGAATGTTTTTGTCTTATGTATGCGGCGACAACGACTTCTCCACCGCCGTGACCATTATTTGAGTTTTGGCTTCCTCTAAAAGCCATAACATTTTTTAAAAGAAAAATAAATACCATGTTTTACTTGTCTTTTATTTTGGCATTGAAAATGGTTTTGATAATATTTTGATTATATCAATGTGTTGTATTGATATCTTGTGATTGAAATGTGGAAATGTTATGTTTCCTTTATGCATGTTTTATGTGATACGATTATGTTATGGTTATTGGGTATTGTTTATGAAGTTGGGTGGTTCCATGATAAACTAAGGGCGGGTGAGCCCAAGATATCTCTGCAATGCATTGGGTAACGCAGAGTTAAACGCTAAGGTTTCTCCGAAGAGATTTAGGGAATATACTGTGATAGGTATTCCAAATGTAACCATGAGGGTTACTCCCTACATAAGAATGTTATGAATGCCTCAAGTTACCTTTATGTCTTATGATTTTTATGTGTATTTCAAAAATCTTATGATTTCATGAGGTATGTTAAAAGGCTTATGATATGTATATATTGATGATCTAATGTTTTCTCTCTTTGTGTATCCCTTACTGAGCTTTTTATTCTCATCCCAAGTTTTTGAAATGTGTTTCACATGACATAAAGTGGAATAGGGTCAAGGATGGGATCAAGGAAATGTCATGCTATCTAAAACATGGAACTAGAAATGTTTATTTTTAAGAGTTTTTATTGGAAACTGAGTAGAAGTGTCTACTTTGTAATCTTTTGAGATGTAATAGTTATGTCCTAATTCTTTAAAACCCTAAACCTGAAAAGATACTCAATGTAAATTATTCATTTAATTCAAGATTATGTAATATTTTAAGGATGTGTCATTATAGTTGGTATCAAAGGTCAGTTTAGATAACTTTAGAGGTTAGGGTATTCTTTAAGCATAAGTAACATTACCATAATGGTTAGGATTTTAGAAAGAGTCATAGTTATAATGTGAATGAGTTTAAGATAACATGAATAATTATATCTTAGTATTTACCCTCCTCATAAGATATTAGATGATGATTTTACTGTTATACTCACACTGACCTTTTTGGTTTTAGTAAATGGTTGGATCTAGCAGGCACCAAAGTAACAGTGGATGTGAAGAAAACTGTGACGGTTTTCTGAACAAGCAACTGAATGATATGGGAGCTGCAATGAGAACTCTTGTGGTTATTCTCAACCGACTATCTAGAGTCATGATTGACCACCTGAACCTTAGTGATTTTTATAAGGCATCATATATGCGAGAAACAAATCCCTATGGAAGTTTAGGTAATAACCATAAAGGTAAGTATGTTCAAAAACCTATGTGTCAAAGATGTGGAAAGAAACACATAGGAAAATGTTTCAAAGGGACAGAAAGATGCTATAGATGTGGAGATGAAGGTCATAAAGCAAGAACCTACCATGGAAAAAAGAAGCATCTAGTTGACTCTAGGAAAGGGAAAAAAGTTCTTTATGAAGGATCAATTTAATGTTTTAAATGTGGTGTGCATAGTCATTATACAAACACATGTCCTACGAAGATGTTTCGGGAATGGGATCACCAGTATCGTACAAATATTTATTTACCAATACCAAATTCCATTCCAATTGAGGATGAAGAAACTAACAATGACCAATGAATGTTATGGATTATTTCTTAACATATGTTTTCCTATTATTGAATATTAGGAAATGATTCATGATTTTGTTTTTAGGAAAGAAGTATTTCAGAATAATTTGGAAATGAATGGCTAATGGATCATGAAGAATGTTGAATGAGTAAGAAGTCAACATATAAGGGATTCAAGAGTTATGGTAGATTTTAGGATGGTGAAATTCTTAAAAGTATTAAGGCTCTTTTGATGATGGGATTACATTAGAATAATTTTTATAGTATGTGTAACCCTGATGTTTGATATATGAAAATTTTATTCAAGGAATAATTATCTTTTCTTTTTTGTATATAGTTGTAAATAACCATTTGGGTTTATATGATCCTTGAATTTGAGGCAATTACCGGTTAATACATTTTGGGATGCAAAACGAAAGTTATTAGATAACCTTTGTGGTTAAAATATGTTATGGTTATTTTTGATGAATTTATCTCTTTTTGGGAATGTTATAAAATTATATAGTTTTTGAAAAAGGAAAACATGTAGACCGTGTGACAACCCATCACGTCGGATGAAGCTGCGGGAATTAAACCCACAACCAAAGTGCGACTGGTATTTATCGCCTACCACTGGACTACGTGAAGTCCTCGATTAGTAAGACTAATTATTTTTAGTTAGATGATATTATGAATTAGGAATAAGTTGATTTTTGGGAAATGATTAACCTATCATGGAGGATATGTGATTAGGTTAATTACTTTTCAGTATGAGACATTAAGAGTAACTGATTTTATTTGGAGATAAATGTTAAGATTTACCTTGGAAGACTATGTGATTAAATCCTTCAGAGATTTGGGTTTCAATCTTAGTTTGGATTAGTTTGAAGAATTTTATGTATATCTGTTTATTGAATGGTCTTTGATGAACTTTGGGTTTTGTTGGACAAATTTTGGAGATTAAGGGTAGATTTTATTTTTGTGAAAGATTATCCTTTTAGGGATTATCTGATCTTGTACTAACAATTTTGGTTTTGGTTAAGGTCTAAAGACATGAGAAATATATAGTTCATCTTTTGTGGATTAGGTGATTCTCAAGAAGTTGATTATAGTGCTCTTAATGTGAAAAACTCATCCTAAATACTCATCTTTTGGGGAAAATATGAGTTTGTGTAAGAAATATAGTAAAAGATGAAAGTCTAAATGACAAGTAAGTATGTTTCCTCATGATTTAGTTAAACTCATAAATAAATTCCTCAATTAAAAGTAACTTAAAACAAAAATGTTTTCTGTTAAATTTTCCTACCTGGGAATCAAATACCGTTTAACCCATCACAAGTTTGTGATTTTATGGTGGTTAACTTTCTCCTAGACATATTTTCTATCACTCTCCATAAGAACTTGAACCTTTGTTTTCTCTTCCATATCCATATTTTACTACATGTAATCCTAGTATGAGTTAACTCGGGTGACCTTTGTACTTCTCTTTCTTTCTTTTAAAGTGATAGTTTTACTGACTCTTTTTCCGATGTGGGACTTTCAATGAAGTTTCTGAGCCCAATTTTAAAATTGTGAGGGAGAAATTCCCAAAAGGGGGGAAGGATGTAACATCCCAGGTAAATAAAGAATATGAAATTTTCATATTTATTAATATTTTTGAATAAAATGTTAATATTACTTTAAAGGTAATGCTATGTTTGATGGCGTACCCAATATGTAACAATGAGTTTCTTTGAAATGTTACATTGCACACTAATAATATAATAATATCATTTTAAATGGAAGTTAACGCCTAGTTGTTGTAAGAGCGGGAATAAACAGAACTGACTACAAAATTATTATATATGTTTGTTAAATATTTTTACATTTATACAATAAAAGTTAGAGGCTTAAAATAAGAAAAGAATTCGATTTTAAGCATAAATATTCTAATGTTCTTTAAAAGGTCGATTAACCGCCTTTTGATGGCGAACCCTTTTTAAAACTACTTTTTGTAAAATTTATATGTTATATTTGACAAAATAAAATCCTTCTTTATAATCGGGACATCAAAATTTACTCTGTGTAAATTTTTGTTATTTTTCCGATAAAGTTCATTTTTTAATGAATAGTGAAAATGTTGTATTTTAATTCAAAACCTCCTTTTAATCTAATTTACTTATATGGTTAGATTATCTTTTTAATTGGGTTTAAAGTTTAGTTGAAATATATTTTTACCATTTAATCCAATGGTGGTCATTGGAATTAATTTCACTTTGAAATTGGACATAAACAAGTGTCAATCTTTTGATAGATATTGTTTCTTAAAAACACGCTATTTGTTTTGACAGCGGGAATTAATTATAAAATTAATTAATGAAACTTCTATGTTTTGAATTTGGTAAAATTAACATCATTTTTGAATTTGTAATATAAAATTTACTTTGGATAATTTTTTGGTATTTTTCTGACAAATGATCATTTTTAATGAATAGTGAAAAATACTGCATTTTACTTCAAAACCGCTTTTTCATATAATTTAATTATATATTCTGATTTTCCTTTTAATTGGTTTTAAAGTGTAATTGAATTATTTTTTTATCACTTAATACAATTTTGTTCATTGGAAGTAATTTCACTTTTCAATTGGATGTAAAAACAAGTCAATTGTTTGATAAATTTTACTAGTTAAAAACCCGTCTTTGGTTGTGACAACGAGAATTATTTTTAAATTAATTACTGCAATTTATGAGTTTGGAATTTGGTAAAATGGATTCCATATTTGGAATTATAAGGTCCAAATTATGTTATTAATACACTTTTGTTTTTGGACATTATGAATAGTAATGACGGTAATTATCTTTAATTATCGTGTTTAATTAGTAATCGGGTAGTTAAGGGTAATAAAATAATATCATAATAATATAAAATTACCCCAAAATGTGTCCAAATCATATTTTTTGAGTCATGTCCGACCATGGGAATCTTGTTACCGAACTTTAGGGCCCATGGAGTCACATGGGTGTAATAGTGACATTTATGACATTATTTTTTAAAAAGAAGAGAAATATAACAAAGGTTTGTATATCCTAAGTAGAACAATTTTAATTTTGTTTACATAAATGATATATTAGACTTTAAATATTCATTTGAAATATAAAAATATTTCATACATCATGGTATTTTTTTTATAATTTTTAGACATTAAATAAATAAATTTATTTATGACACCATGATGATGCAGTGAGTACCTCATCAATGAACGATTTAAATAAAATGAAAAGATAAGGTAAAATATGAGACTTAAACTTGTAAAAAACCTATTTTATGGGTAGATTTAGAACCCTTATCACCTTATCCTAGAAATATATCATTGTGGGACCTTTAAAATCCAAAAACCAGTTTATAATAAAGTAACATTTCAAGACTTTCCAAAAGTGACCCGCCTCCCTCTTATAAAAGCCCCCCACGTCTACCCCCTTACCCACACCTTTAAAGCCATTGTATCATCCAAACTATGCTCATATTATCTCTCCACATCCCTCTATCACTCTTAGAAGCCTCACTTTGGGCATAAGTCTTTCTAAGGAAGCCTTTGGCTCAAATCAAAAAGAGTTACCCGATTTAGAGGTAATGTCTTCTCTCGAGTTTCTTTCTTTTATTTTCCTTCTTCACTCATGACTATCTTATTATTATTTGATACCATAATAAAAAAAGTATCCTCAATATACTAGGATTTTGTTATGATAATAATTCTACCTACACTTACACACACCCCCGTCTAATGGTTAAAGAACATACTATTTCTGTGGGTGCCGAATTACTGCCTCACGAAACGATGATTGTTCAATCTTCTTTTAACACCTTTCAGGGTGGCCATTATGATGGAAATATATTTATATATGATATATATTATATTTATTTTTTCTATATGCTTATGTATTTTATATTTAAAACATACCTTTATGCTTTTCATGTTGTGCAAATGCGATAATGTCATATGAGGAAGTGTGAACTACCGCCCCCTCAAGTGATGCGACTCGTTCATGCCAAACATGGAATTTATAAATAATTTAATTAATGAACTTATTTTACCTATATAACATATATATTATACTGTAATTATAATATATCTATGTATAATTTAGTTTTAAAATCCATTAATATGACAAAAAAATGAAAGTAGCATTCATGCGTACGTACGACTTACCGTCTCCATGAACGGTACATTTCATTTATTACATCCAAACATTATGTAATATTATTAAATACATATATACTAGATATATATTATATTTAAATCATGAACACCATTCCAGAGATGATGTAATTATTACTACATGGACAATTCTCTTCAAACAAGTTCATTGTTGACTCATGTACCGAACATCGACAAAACGTATGATATGAACTCACATAATTAACTATTTATTATAACATGATAATATGTGATATTAATTGAATAATAAACTTTAAAGTAATTCCTTAAGCAATTATAATTAACCAAAGTTTATTATTCAGGAATATAAAGAAACGAACAAGATAAGTCGGACTTGAGGTAAGGGGGATTTCTTATCTCACTTTTAATTCCGTGAGATTTCCATTTTTTGCCAATTATTTATTTCATGTGGTGTATTGTGTAATTAGATTATATATATATTATCATGATTATATTTATATTCATGGTATTATGTGATTCATTTGGTTCTTTTTATCTTTTGGTCATACGAATCGATTTATTACAATGCGGTAAGGGGTTTTTATCTCACTATTTATTCCCGTGAGATTCATTCTATATATGTCACTATCTCTTTTGAGTGGTGTATGTACTTCCCATTATTCTAATATTTGTATAATATAATTTATTTTATGGGTATTTACATCAACTTTGTATAGTCCTTCTTTCACGGGGTGTACATTTCGAAAGTTACCCAAGTCGGTAAGGGAACCTTTCACCCTCCTCTTTTTAAAAGACTTATTTTTGTTAGGTATTTTAATTTACATCTTCTTAATGTTGGGATATGTTATTATATATCCTTATTGCTGTAAATTTTCTGTCCAAGTGATGAGATACCCTTTCTATCTCTCATCAACTCATTTTATGAATTTTAAAGTGACGCCATTAGGCTGTCGAATTTCTGTAAGGGAACTTCTTAAACCAATTTCAATTATTTGGGTTAAACCTCTACTTCTTGATTATGTCATAATATGAATCTGTGTGGATGAACTCTGATTGTTTTACACTTAATATACACTTATATTGGGTGTATTTATATTTTTCACACATAATTATGTAATTGATTTATTCTTAATCTAAAGATACCCTCTTTGTACGGGACTTCGTCTCAATCTCCTTTCGTTGAGGCATACTTCAATTTATATACGACCTTCTTTTATTAGTTGTATAATAAACCCTTTTGACTTTTAATTTCATTCAAAATGAATCTTTTTACACAAAGTGTTTTAATAAACGAAAAAAGGAATGTTTTTGTCATATGTATGCCGGGACAATGACTTCTCCGCCGCCGTGACCATTATTCTTGTTTCAGCTTCCTCTAAAAGCCATAATTTTTTTTAAAAGAAAAATAAATACCATGTTTTACTTGTATTTTATTTTGGTATTGAAAATGGTTTTGATAATGTTTTGATTATATTAATGTGTTGTATTGATATATTGTGATTCAAATGTGGAAATGTTATGTTTCCTTTATGCATATTTTATGTGATACGGTTATGTTATGGTTCTTGAGAATTGTTTATGAAGTTAGGTGGTTCCATGATAAACTATGGGCGGGTGAGCCTGAGATAGTTCTCTAATGCATTGGGTAACGCGAAGGAGTTAAATGCTAAGGTTTCTCTGAAGAGATTTACAGAATATACTATGATGGGTCTTCCAAACGTAACCATGAGGGTTACTCCCTACGTAAGAATGTTATGAATGCCTCAAGTTACCTTTATGCCTTATGATTTCTACGTGTATTTCACAAATATTATGATTTCATGAGGTATGTTAAAAATATTATTATATGTATATATTGATGATCTAATGTTTTCTCTCTTTGTACATCCCTTACTGAGATTTTTATGCTCATACCAAGTTTTTGAAATGTGTTTCACAGGATCTAAAGTGGAATAGGGTCAAGGATGGGATCAAGGAAATGTCATGCTATCTAAAACATGGAACTAGACATGTTTCTTTTTAAGAGTTTTTATTAGAAACTGAGTAGAAGTGTCTACTTTGTAATCTTTTGAGATGTAATAGTTATGTCCTAATTCTCTAAAACTCTAAACCTGAAAAGATCCTCAATGTGAATTATTCATTTAATTCAAGATTATGTAATGTTTTAAGGTCGGGTCCTTATATGTGCAATCTCAACATGTTAATAAAGAGAAAATTATAGCGGGTAAGCAATTGTATGGAGCTGAGAAAGTGATCATGGACGATCAATAGGGTCCTTCGATGGTGATATGTACGATTCTTTTAAATTTTAACTTTATGAAAGTTTTTTTTGATATGGATGCATCCCATTTTTTTATTGATTCTCATATTGTTGATATTCTAGGTTTTCATGTTGAGATGATGCCTTCCCTTTTGAATCTTTAAATTTATCTTGGATAAAGAGAATATCATGCCTTTATATGAAAAAAATGCTCTGTAACTATCAATGAGGCTGAATTTATTTGGTATTTATATGTATTGTAAATGGATGTCTATGACTTAATCTTGGGTATGGATTGGTTGAAAATGTTCAAAGGTCGCATTTAATTCCATACTTGAAGGGTTAGTTCCACAATTGAGGATGATGTTGAGCATCTATTTGGAGGAGATCAAAATATAAAGGCAGGTGAAATAGGCTTGTTAGCACTAGTGATTAAAACTACCTCATACCAATTGGAAGATTTTAATTTTACATTAGTGGATGAGATCGATAATAGTGGTTTTCCTACATTTTTTGATCAGTTTCCAGATTTTTTTCTCGATAATTTCTCAGGGTTTCTACCCAAAAGAGAAGAGGATTTTATGATTGATCTATTACCAAGGACCATTCTTATCTTACTTCTAACTTATCAGATGGTACCAATTGAATTAAGGAAATTTAAATTCTAGTTGGATGAGTTATAAATCAAATGGTTTATTCTTCCTAGTACATCTCCATGGGAAACACTAGTTTTGTTTGTGAAGAAGTGGATGGAAATCTCAAGCTTTGTGTGTATTATCATAAGATCAACCAACTTACAATAATGAATTAATATCATATTTTACACATTGATGAGCTATTTGGTCAATCAAGGGGAGCCTAGTGGTTCTCTAAAATTTACTTTCATTCAGGATATCACCAATTCTGGGTTCTGATAGAGGATATTCCGAAGATAACATTCAAAAGTAGATATGGACATTAAGAGTATGTGGTTATTCTTTTTGGTCTTATGAATACATCCATATTTATGGCATTGATGAATCATATATTTCAAAGGTATCTGCATTATTTTTTTGTGGCGTCCATGGATGACATAATAATGTATTTCACTTGGTGATAATGTTTGGTATCTTACGAGATCATCATCTGTATACCAAATTATCAAAGTGTGATTTCTAGATACAAGATGTACATTTACCTGGACATGTTATCACTAGAAAATGTGTTTATATGGGTCTAGAAAAGATATAATCATTTATCTATTGGAAACCACAAAATAATTTCTTTTAGATACTCAGTTTCCTTGGTCTAGCTGGTTATTACTGATGTTTGTTTCATGACTTTTCTGACTAGCTTCACTGATGAAAGTGTTGATAAGGAAAAATGTTCCATTCCAATGGAATAAAAAATTTCATAAGTATTTTTAAGATCTGAAATTTCACCTTACTTCAACACTGATATTGATATTTCTTAAATCAGTACAAGGTTATGTGGTTTATTGTGATTATTTGGGATCAAGGTTGGGTTGTGTTCTCATGCATGGAGATCAAGTTGTCGCCTATGGATCATGGAGGTTATGGTTTCATGATAAGAACTAGCCAACTCATGATTTGGAATTAGCTTCTATAGTACATGCTTTGAAGATTTGACACCATTACCTATTTGGTGATAAATTTATGATGTTAATGGATCATAAGAGCTCAAAACACATTTCCTCACAAAGAGATTTGAAAATGAGACAAAGAGGATGGATGGAGTATCTTCAAATGTTTGACTTTGACTTAATGTATACATCAGGTAAAGACAATTTGGTGGCATATGATTAAATATAAATTCATATATTTAGTTAAAGAAAGACACTTCAGATCAATGGGAGTTAATGTTAGTGATATATGACATGTAATTGGATTGTAAAGACCGAGGTAGTGTTTCATTTTTCTTTCCTGTTTCTTTTTTTCCTGATTGGTTGATAATGTTAAAGAGGAACCAACATCTGATTCTGAATGTGTTTCTATAATGTTAAAACTCAATGGTGGGGAGACAATTTATGGATGGAATCTATACAAGAGTTTATTTTTTTGGTTTAGAGATCTGATGGTCATACCTATGGATTTTCAGGAACAACTTATTCATGCTTACGACCATTCTAAATGGGATATTCATCCTGAAATAAAAAAGTTGTATATGGAACTAAAAGTAAAATTTTGGTGGGTTGGAATGAAAAGAATGGTAGATGAGTTTGTTATGAGATACTTCACATGTTAACAATTTAACATAGATCACCAACGAATATCATGAATGTTGTAGTCATTATCAATTTCTGTGTGGAAATGGGAGTATATAACTATGGATTTTGTAATAGTTCTATGAAGAATGGTTCAAAAACATGATTCCCTTTGGGTGATGGTGGACCTTCTTACAAAATTTTCCCATTTAATACTTATTCATGAATATCATATGGTGGAATACTTTTCAAAAATATATATTTGAGAAGTGGAAAAGAGTCATGGAGTACCAGTTTCGATAGTATCAGATAGAGATCTAATGTTCACGTCTTGTTTCTATAAATAATTACAACAATCCCTTACGACTCAGTTGACTATGAGCATAGTGTATCATCCTAAAATAGATGGACAATCTGAGAAGATGATACAAATATTGTATGACATGCTTAGGGCTTGTGTAATTGATTTTAGTGGCTCATGGGATGGGCACGTACTATTAGTAGAGTTCTCATATAACAATAATTATCATACCTCGATACATATTTAATATTTTGAATCATTTTATGGGGTTTCTTGGAATTATACATTTTTTTGGTGGAAACAAGTGATACTTTACTTTTTTCACCAAGCCTTGTGCAAGAGATAATAGAAAATAGTCAGTTGATCAGAAAGAGAATGTTGATGGCTCAGAGTTGTCAGAAGTCATATGTGGATCATCATCAATGGTCATTGTAGTTCATGGTGAGTGATCGGGTATTCTTGAGAATCTCTCAAAGGATTGGGAATATTCATTTTTGAAAGTAGGGAAAGTTACATCTTCAATACATATACCATTTTGAGATACCTGAACGAGTTAGTGAGGTGGCATATCAGTTATATTTTCCACTAAATTTTAGTTACATACATAATGTGTTTCATGTATCTCAATTGAATAAGTATGAACATGATCCAAAACATATGATTTGATGGGATCATGTTGACCTAGAGCCATATGCTACGTTATTTTATATGCCAGCGCAGATTGTGGATAGGCAAGAGAAAGTCTTTCATGGGAAAAACATTAGTTTAGTGTGGGTTTTATGGAAACACAGTTGGATTTAGAAATAAACATGGGAGCGTGAGAAGGAAATGGATGAGAAATGGCCTAAAATATGTTAGGAAAATGGTGGTTTTCAACTTTTCAAGGATGTAAATACCAATGGTGGGGAGAATGCAACACCCCTAGTTTTAGGTAATTAACCCTTTATTTATTTATTTTAATTATATAAAGTTATTGGGTTAAGTATCATGAGTTTTTTAAAATATTTGACATGGTTTTTTTGGATTTTTTGTAGATTCATTATTTGATCATGGTTAGTAGAAACCATGCAACACCTCCTGAGAAATCGTGCAACTAAAATAGTGGCTACTAGGTAGGCGCACAGTTAGTTGAACGGTTTGGCCAAACCATGCATCCACCTAAGAGAAAATGTGTGATGTTGGACATAGGGGTTTATTATAGTTAACACACGGTTTGTATAACCATGTGAGACAACCATATGAGGGGTTTTTGGAGGTAGTGGCTAGTGAATGGTTAGCAGACAATTTTTCTAACTGTGCACCCTAGCGGTGTACTGTTAAAAAAAAATCTGGATTTTGTGGATATAATTCAGATTTCTTCCTAAATGAATCATTTTCCCCTAATCCGACCCTAACATGAATTCCAATCCTTCCGAAGTATATAGATACATTTCATCTTGATTCAGGGAAAATCCGTAGGTGAATCTAAGTGTGTTGGAGGCTTGGATTCCTTGGTAAGTTCTCATTCTTGGTTATTTCCCTTAGTTATCTTCTTCTTACCTCTCTTGGATTAATGAATATAATCTTTTTAGAATATATTCATGTTGTGTGATGCCAATAATGTTGATATATGCTTGCTTTTTTCAAGGGGAATGAGATCTAAGGATGTTTTAAGAAGTTTGAAGGCGATTTTTTGGAGTTTTGTGTCATTCTTTGGTTTCACCATCATTTGTGAGGTTGGTGGATCTACTCTCAAATCCTATTAATTAGAAATTAAAGGCTTGATTTCAAATTTATTAAATTTCTTGAATTGTAAAATTGATTTTCAAAGCTTGATGGAAACCCTCTTTAGCGATGCTTTGTGAAATTGTGGAAATTAGTTGTTTTATGGAAAGTGCTTTGTTTCTTGATTTTAAAATGGTGATTTTAAAATATGATTTTGTTTTGATTCATGGAAAAGGTTTTTGGAGATTTTTTCAATAAAATAATTTTTTTATTGAAAGGTATTGGCATGGGTTTTGGCATATATGGTTGGCATGTGTTCATGTGCATTTTGGGACGGATAAGGGCATAAAGTTTCCCCCATCAAAAGAATGGGACAAATAAAGGTGTGAAGTTTTCCCAATTAAAATGTTTCACCAAGTGATGTCTTGGTGAAAGGATGAATCCCCACTCATGAGTATGGGTAGGTCCATTGTTTCATGCATGTGTGTATGTGTGGATGTGTGGAAATGAATGGGTATTCCAAAATGGAATTTGGGAGATGGTTTTAAATAATTGTTTGGATGCTTTCCTTGGAAAATTGGTTGGTTTGGAAAATGGTTTGCTTTTATATAAGTTGTTTTAAATTGTTTTATATAATTTTTTAAATATAAATGTGATAATATTTTCTATCCTAGTGGTGTGAGTTGGGAAGTCATTGTGGAAATCCTATTGAATTTTATACTCACCTCCTACTTGGGCACTTTGGTCCATCTACATATGTGATATATCAAGACATAGGTAAAGGGAAGGTATCTCATTTATTTAGTGATTCATCATGATACCATTGTCATGGCTTGTTGAGTTGGATCTTGGTGCATATTTAGAGTTTCTAAGTTGATGTCATTGGTGTCTTTGTGTTTCATTAGTTTTGTCTTCCATTTTTTACTCTGATATTGGTCTTGGTTTTCACATTGCACTTTGGTATAGTTTGGTTTGGTTTCTTTGAGTTGTGTTTTTTACTCATTCATCATATAGATTTTTTTATGGTCATCTTGGATTGTCTATTTTATATTAAAAGGGAAAATCACCCCTAATTGTTAACAAATACCTTGGAATTTATTGTCAGTCTTTGGGATCTTGGGGATGTCACCTAAGGCCAATAACACCAACCACATCTTCCAATATAATGGGTGAGGGGTGAGATGTTACAAGAACCTTGAAATTCTATGATGATATTATTATATATAGTTCTATTTCTGGATAACATTATTTGATGAGACATATAGAATGTGATTGCCTGGTGTGAGTACTCATGAGTTTCCAAGACTTCTTCTTATGAAGTCCACACTTAGTAATCTCCAAGATGAGAGATAATAAGAATAGACCCGCTAGTAGGAATACCACATGTTTTTGTGTCATTAGTTATTCATATCTATGAGCATGTGAAATGGTTCTTAAACTTTAAGATTATTATTAATGCATGTTATAACTCACAAAATCTGAAGAATTTCATAAACCTTGATGACACAGTTTATAGATAATCTAGATACATTGGGTTTATCATGAGTGACATGTTATTAATGAATAAGTCAAAGAAGGATATTTCCCTTCCATATTTATATAAGTTGATATCTTGGACCATTTATTGGAATACAAAAATCACATTAAATTCCATGGCCATGGTGTAATGACATGTTTATTTCAGATATTAAAATAAATATGTATCAAGCATATAGGTTTATGTCACGAATGTGAAAACTTCTTGATGAGATATTGTGATAATGAGATTATATTACACATCGTACATTCATATGTAGTTTTCGACATTGTTACATTAAGTTATTTCTCTTGGTTCCCTCAACCTATTTCTAGAAAGTAATCTTGAACTTTATACAAGACCACTTAATTCCATCAATAAATAATCCTATAGGGTCACACACTAAGTGTTTTCATTGATCTCAATTAAATTATATTATAATTTAATTAATGGAATAAATATTATTCTCAAGACCAAGAAATAATTTTATTCATGTTTTATCAATTGTAAATATTTATTGATAAATTAAATATTTATTCAGGTATTCAATAAATATCGAGGATTTTGAGTGGGTCAAGACCATGTATAATTATAAATATTAATTTAAAATATGGTAAAACCATATTTATTATTTCCCAAGATAGCACGTGCACCATAAAATTATAATAATACTATTTTGTGACACGGGGTTTGATAAATATTATAATATTATTTAAGTGTTGGTATACAATTAAATAATATTTTAACATAAACCCTAGCTCTATAAATAGATGGTTATGTATATTATGTAGGATTAATTGAAAATTGAGAATATATAATCACTGTGAATAATAAAATTATCTCTTCCTCTCTCAAATTATTCCTCACTCTTCTCAATAATGTGAAGAATTCCTTCAATCCTGAAGTATCTTAGAGAGATAAAGATGAGAAATGCAATATGAATTAATTCTCCACTATAGTACTAATAAATCAATCATCATAACTCGAAGATCAAATGAGCATGTGTGAATCACCACTAGAGAGATTCTACACATGGATCCTCCTAACACAACAAAGGTAATCTGAGAAGGGATTTTTATAATATCAATATCATCATTAGAGAAAGTTACTAATATGAGGTAAATATTTATTCTGATTTAAATAAATTAATTATAAATTTAACATGAAAATATCCTCTATTAGGGTTTCAGGAAACTCTAAGTCAAATTATTTTTTGATTTATCACCTACTATGATTCTTCTACTGCACCTGGAATCTATAAGTGGTGTCAGAGCAGGTAACATTTCAAATTTATAATTATTTATTTGATTATCAATCTATATACACAATAGTGATTAGATAATTCATTTCATGATAATTTGTTCATTAATATGATTTTACTTAACATGGTTTCAAAAAATTAATCATCATTCTTAAATGTTTCATTTTCTTAAAGGATTAATAATTGATAAAGAACAACTGAAGATTCCATTGAGAAGTGCCAATTTTTTTTTTCAGATAGCATGAGACTACACAATGTGTATCCAAAGTACACTCTGTGTACCCAAGTGCACTGCACCTGGTTGTATCTTGGGATACACGACATGATGATCAGTAACTACATGTGGTGAATTTATTGCACACCACATGTATACTGGAAAAAATGAGCACATAACATGTCGAATTACACGTCCTGTAGATGGTGTAGATGATGTGTAGTCTATATGGTTTAATAGAAAAATTCATGCAAGCTGTGTGGTCATATACATGGTCAAAACCATGTGAGACTAATATCCTGGACCAATAATGACATACAATGTCACAACCTGTCCCCCAGGGCATGTACCTTGATGACCCCAAGCCAGCCTTCCATAGGCCAGGGGCTGGCGACTAGCACCGGAAAGACATATCCCTAAAACCAGGAAGGCATTTCCTTTTAACCTGCAACTCACACAATCCAAGCACACAACAAGATACAATCATAGGTAAACTATATAGTAAATAGAGTGAGTACAGTAAGTAAAGGGGGTTGGAATACAAGCCCAACTAGAAAGTACAAGTAAAAATAAAAACAGCTCCTCTAAACACCTTCCAAGGATCCTACCTGATGGGTAGGTACATATCTCAAACGGTCATCTCTACGGTACGCCTCGTCTAATGGTCCACCTCTGAGTAGCCTCTAGTCTTGGTACCCTCAGCCTCGATCAATGATGTCTGCCGTCTGCACAAGACATAGCAAGGTGCGGGCATAGCCCGTGTAGGGGTGAGTATAACAATACTTAGTAGGGACCTCGAGACCCCCGAAGGTCTCTCAGAATCCAAAAAGGATAAACCACAAAGAAAGACCTCAATCTCAAAGCATGAATCAATAGTCATCAACACTACATAGATATATGCCCATACATATACCTAAGTTATCAATATATACTCATCTCACATGTGAGGGAAATATACTACAAAGGTAACATCATGAAGATAAAAGTACCACACAGGTAACACCACGAAGGTAGAAGTACCACACAGTTATCACCATGAAGATAGAAGTACCACACAGGTAACACCATGAAGGTTAGTACCACAAAGATAATTCCATACAGAATAATACCATGAAGGTATCACCACATAGTAGTGTACCACAAAGTTAAAGACTCAGCTCACATAGGGTAAAACTTAAATACGGAAGTATAGATGATTAGCTGTATTTCTAGATCATCTTACTTCGTCGAGAATATCTGTTGTTGACCCACACAGGATCGAAGATGACCCACACATGATCTAAATATGACCCACATAGGATCTGAAGATGACCCACATAGGATCCGTAGATGCTAACCCACACAGGATTCAAAGATGAACCACACAGGATCTGAAGATGACCCACACAGGATCTGAAGATGACCCACACAGGATCTGTAGATTCTTCAAGTACAACCAGCCATAGGGTTCCCGCACTAATCGTGCTTGATTCTAGGAGGATCCTCTCCTCAAGCCATCGGTTGATAATTCAACTGCCACAAAGTCCCACTAAAAAGTATCTCAAAAGACCTCCATGTCATAAGGGTCCCAACTCAACAGACATCACGTCAATCAGACACCTGGTCTGTAAGTTATTAGTGTTTTCGTTCCGAGGTCCCGATTGGATTTAGGTTCGATCCAACCTAGATGTACTCCAACTTTATCCAAAACTCAAATGGAGTATACCAAAAGGACCATCTCGATCCAAGGATTATAGTGCCATAGACGATTTGTAAAACGGATGCTCGGTTCTCAATATATGGGAAAAAACGTATCTGGGTCCAAGGATTCTAGTGCCGTAGACGATTTGTCAAACGGTCCAGCCCGGACCGCAAAGGGTGTGGCCCGCAGGGCTCGGCCCACTCGGCTGGGTGTGGTTTTCCGTGGCAGGGCCCACCCTAGCCGCTACTCGGGGGGGGGGGGGGGCTTGGAATTCCTAACGGTCCAATGGACCGTTCAACTTTGGCCAACTCGGTAGTGCCATGTGGCGTCGCCTGATGGAATGCGGGACTCGCCGAAGCGGTCCCGCTCAGCTTGACGCGGATGGCTGGAGTTCTAGTCGGCTCTCCTTCCAACGGCGCCGGCTGCCCTCCAGGTGCGCCGCCGCGGCTCAGCAGCCGTAGGCTCCTCCTCGACCAGTGGCGCGGACGCACATTTCCTCGATATCACATGGACGGCTGGTGTGCTGGACACCACCCTCCTCTAGTGGCCTCAAGATGGGGGTACTCGTCAGTCTCTGCCTCAGCTCTTGGAAACTCCGCTGGCATCTCTCCGACCACACGAAGGGTTGTCTCTCTTCATCAATGCTGATAAGGGTGCCACAACTCTAGAAAAGTCAGGCACAAACCTCCAGTAGTAACCGAACAAACCCAGGAAACTCCTCACCTCCGTCACACTCCTGGGTGGCTCCCAAGAAAGCACAACCTCAATATTTTATAGATCCACCACAACTCCAGCCTCCGAGATGACGTGTCCCAAGAAGCAAACCTCTCAGATCTAGAACTGGAACTTCAAGAGATTTCCATAAAACTAGTGTTTTCAGAGTGTGTCCAGAACTATCTACAGATGATAGGCATGCTCCTCCTCTGTAGCTGAGTATATCAAGATGTCGTCGATGAAGAATACCACAAAGAGAATGAGGTACGACTGGAAGATCCTGTTCATGAGTCCCATGAACACTGCTGGGGTGTTGGTCACACCGAATGACATAACCAAGAACTCATAATGGCCATACCAAAATCTGAAGGACATTTTATGCACATCCTCATCTCGTACCCTTAGCTGGCGATAGCTTGATCAGAGGTCTATCTTTGAAAACCACTGTGCTCCCTTAAACTGATCAAAGAGATCATCAATCCTCATTAGTGGGTACTTGTTTTTCATAGTCACCTAGTTCAGGCGCCCATAGTCTACATAGAGTCTCAAAATCCCATCCACCTTCTTGGAGAACAAAATCGGGGCTGCCCAAAGAGAAACACTATGTTTAATGAACCCCTTGATTTTCAAGTCCTCTAACTGTACTCACAGCTCTCGAAGCTCCAAGGGATCCATCCGATATTCTAGTGTAGATATCGGTGCCATCCCGGGGTACAATTCAATATAAAAGTCCACATCTTTTCAAGAAGGTAGACCCATAACATCATCAGGGAAAACATCAGCGTACTGGTCCACCACTACAGGATAGCTCGGACTCTCAACATCAACCGCTCCGAGGGTAAGGCTAGTCAACTGATGTGTGATCGGCTACACCCTTCTATGGGTAAGTCCATCTTGTGATGTAAAGGTTCCCTTCTCACTGGTGAAGGAAAACCTTGTCCCATCTGTGTAGACACACCACACTTTTCACCTAATACAGTTGATCTGGGCATGGATTGTAGATAACCAATCCATACCCAGGATGATGTCGTAAGGCCTCAACACTACTACTAGAAGACCCCAGCCAAAGCTCTCGCATCCTAGAGTAATATCACACTTTCAGAACTAGTGTGTAATGGTCAAATCCTCTCTCATAAAAGTCTCTAGCCATAAGGATCGAGCCAATGGATCCATCAGAATCTCTGAGATCCGAACGAGGGACATGGAAATAAATGAGTGATTGGAACCTATATCTATAAGTACTGTAGATAAGGTAGAGTAGACACAGATCGTACCTTGTATCATCTCCAGAGTGCTTTGGTCATAGGCCTCTGCTGCCTGAAGCTGAGCTCATCCATGTCCACTTGCTCCCTATGGTCGGGGTGGACCACCTGTAGGTGGTGGTGGTAGTTTCTCGAATCACCACCCACCGCCTGCTACACGGCCAGCTCCTCTTCCACATCCACCTACTGCCTACGAACCTCCTCGATCGAATCTTTGCCTCTGCCCAGGCGGTCCTTCGACCGTCTTCTGGTCATCCATACAGTGGGTTGGGCAGTCTCAAGCCATGTGACCTTACCCACCGCATGAGTAACACTGCCTACTCCTCGCCTGTCCTACTATGTCTCGAGAGCCCCACACAACCGACCATGTATCATGCAGTTGTCTACCAGGAGGTTTGGTCCTCTTGGACCTATGCATCATCTATCTGCTTCCAGCTATAGATGAATCTTCTACATAACGTTCAGTGGTGGGTCTTGCTTCCGGTGACTGCTCAACAAGGAAGCTCTAATATCCCGCATGAACTTCTGATCGAAGGTCTGGGCCCTAAAGAAAGGGTCTCACACCATGTCAATGGAGTAGTGCGAGAGGTGAGTGAACCTCGCTGAATACTGAGCCACGGTCATGCTGCCCTACAGCAAGTGGAGAAGCTCTTGTATACACACTAAGCGTAAGTTTGCTGGGATGAACCCTGCCCTGAAAAGGCTCTAGAATTCCACCTAGATGATAGTGACCTCATCGTGAACCAAGAGCATCAAGATCCACCATCTTCCCGCTGCTGCCTAAAGAATACTAGATCCAAGGATCACCATGAGATCAGCTGATGTTTATACCAGTCGAAAAACTCTAACCACGACCTCCATCTAGTCCTTAGCTGCCTGTGGATCCATATCTCCCCAGAACCTCAGTGGCCTCTTGCACTGAAACTCATGCAACTCGCTCAATCGGTGTGTACCCTCTACTGCTGGGGCTGATGGAATTAGCTAACCAACAGGTAGTAGTGCTACTGGTACACCACCCGATGGTACAACTGCCATAATGGGGCCCTGCACCGAAGCCTCATCGCTCGGTGGGATATCATTGCGTACTCTACCTGTAACCCTGACTAGCTGTCTGCGTGGAGGAATCCTGAAAATAAATAGGTGCACAATGGTAAATAAGTTATACCTGGTGAGCTGACTCAAAGAGATCACAAAGAAGACTTTTCAAAAAACACACATGCAATCAGTGTTTTCGTGCACTGAGTCGGAAATCAGAAGTCAGGGTCTTGGTGTATGGATATGTTGGCCGCTACACCAACACTGGGTTCCCCAAACTGACAACCACACTCATAATACTTAACACTATTACCAAATCAAAATATCAGAGTCCAAGTTCTCTAGTAGAACTGACTCCTCTAATACCAATTTTTCACGACCCGTCCCCCAAGGCCCATGCCGTGACAATCCCAATCCCACCATCCATAGGCCAGGGGATGACGACTAGCACTGGAAAGGCATATCCCTATAACCAGGAAGGTATTTCCTTTTAACCTGCAACTCACACAATACAAGCACACAACTAGATATAAGCACAAGTAAACTATATAGTAAATAGAGTGAGTACAACAAATAAAGGGGTCCAGAATACAAACCCAACTGGAAAGTACAAGTAAAACTGAAAATAGCTCCTTTTAACACATGCAAAGGATCCTACCTGATAATTAGGTACAACTCTTGAATGATCATCTCAACGGTACGTATCGTCTAATGGTCCACCTTTGAGCAACCTCCAGTCCTGGAACCCTTAGCCTCAATCAATGTAGTCCATCATCCGCACAAGACAAAACATGGTGCGGTCATAACCCGTATAGGTGTGAGTATAACAATACTCACTAGGGACCTCGAGACCCCCGAAGATCTCTCAGAATCCACAAAGGATAAACTACAAAGCAAGACCTCAATATCAAAGAATGAAGCAATATTCATCAACATAACTTAGGTATATGCCCATACATATACCTAAGTTATCAATATATACTCATCTCACATGTGAGGGAAAAATACCACAAAGGTAACACCACGAAGATAGAAGTACCACATAGGTAATACCATGAAGGTAGAATTACCACACAGGCATTAACATGAAGATAGAAGTACCACAAAGGTAATACCAAGAAGTTTAGTATCACAAAGGTAACGCCACACAGAAGAATACCACGAAGGTATCACCACATAGTAGTGTACCAAAAAGGTAAAGACTCAGCTCACATGAGGTATAGATTAAGTACGAAAGTATAGATGATTAGTTGTATTGCTAGATCATCTTACTTCATCGAGAAGCTCTCTTGTTGACCCACACAGGATCAAAGATGACCCACACAGGATCTGAAGATGACCCACACAGGATCTGAATATGACCCACACATGATCCATAGATGCTAACCCACAGAGGATCCAAAGATGACCTACACATGATCTGAAGATGACCCACACGGGATTTGAAGATGACCCACACTGGATCTGAAGATGACCCACATAGGATCTGTAGATTCTTCAAGTACAACCAGCCACATGGTTCCCGTACTAAGCACGCTTGATTATCGGAGGATCTTCTCCTCAAGCCATCGTTCGATACTTCAACTACCACGAAGTCCCACAAAGAAGTATCTCAAAGGACAGAAACGTCATAAAGGTCTTAACGCAATATACAGCGCATCAATTGGATGCCTAGTCTGCAAGTTATTAGCGTTTCTATTCCAAGGGCCCAGTTGGATTCGAGTTCGATCCAAACCGGTAGTACTCCAAATTTATCCAAAACTCAAGTGGAGTATACCAAAAGGACCATCTCGATCCAAGGATTCGGGTTCCATAGACGGTTCGTCATAAAGATACCCGAGTCTCAAGATTTTTCCAAAAAGGAGTATCTGGGTCCCAATGGGCATGGGTTCGGTCCAACCCAGTCCGGCCCAGCTTGGTCCGACCCGACCCGGTTCGGGTTGACCCAGACTGACCCACTGGGCATAGCCCATGGGGCTCGGCCTGCTCGGTTGGGTGCGGTCCACTGTGGTAGGGCCCACCCTAGCCGCTACCCGGAGGGGAGGTGCCCCCTGGAATTCCAACGGTCCAATGAACCGTTCGACTTTGGCCAACTCAGTGACGCTATGTGGCGCTGCCTTCTGGCATGCGGGACCTGCCAGAGTGGTCCCGCTCGGCGTGATGCTGCCGATCGAAGTTCTGACCGGCTCTTCTTCCAGCATGCGCCGCTACTGCCTCCGCGGCTGGCCGGGTGTCGGACGCCCTCCAAGTGCGCCGCCACGGCTCAGCAGCCGCGACCTCCTCCTCGACCGGCGGTGCAAACGCATGCCGCCCCGATACCATGCGGCCGACCGACGTGTGGCTGCCACCCTCCTCTGCTGCGGCTGACGGGCCGCAACATCCTTTGGTGGTGCGGTTGCGCCGTCACTGCCATCGCGTCTGACGGAGTGCTGGCCGCCGCCTTATGCCCTACCGGTATTGGTCACCGACGACGTGGTCGGGTTCCAATCAACCCGTTGATTCGCCTGCGAAGAACACGTTAACATTGACATAGCATAGGGATTAGGCCGTGTTCGTTTGGCTCGTACCCTCCGCGTTAAGTCGATAGCAGGCAGTTCATAGATTGGAAACAATAATTCAATACAAAGAACAAAATTAACAAATTATCTACCTCATTTGATCATTGGAGGTGGCGTGAGAAAGAAGACAAAGACGATGAAGATGTCAAAATTCGTCGCTCCCACAACACGCTTCCAAACCACGCTCCAATGTCGGTTCAACATTCTTGATCTAGAGAGTTGTTCATTCTTTGTTGGAGCTTCCAAGTTTCTTCCACCAAGAGTTCTCCCAAAAAAGATTCTGAACGCAATCCCCCAACCACAAGAGGTGAAGAGCCAACTTAATTAAGTTTAATGTTGGCTCATTAATTGGGAAATTCCAAGAGTTACCTCACATTAAAAAAAAGTGGTTTCAAGGTCAGGTGATCCCCACCACCAAATTCAAATGAGTGGTTTCAAATAAATAAAATAAAAGTTATTGTTTTATTTTATTATTTTTCTTTTAACTCTCCCATGAAAATATGAGAAACTAACTTCCACCATCTACCTACTGCGGTTGAGGTGAAGGTCTCCTTAAGCGAATATCGGTGCTGTGAGTTCAACGGTGTACTCAGAATTCAATTCCAAGAACCAGTTCAAAAGTTATAAAATGCCGCTTACGTGTTTACTGAACGTACCTAAAAAAAAGTTCAGATATTCAATCTTGACACACCAGGCCTCAAAATCATGCACCTTCAATTTTTGCAGACTCGTAATAATTCCATATAATTAAAAACAATTACATGGAAAATTCGGTGTCTTTATATACAAAACATGTAGCGAGCATACACGGTGTGCGATTTATTATTTCATACATCCAAATTACATTCCAATTCATTTGGTTATTTTTGTGGACACATGACATATATGATACACAACATGTAGCTGGGTTATACATGTCATCTAGTACCACAACCAATGAACACGTCAATTCCTTCGGTGGGTTGCCCAAACACACAAAATTTGGACCACATGACATGTAGCTCATTAGTACACATAATGTAATATGATGATATACATGCAGAAGGCCTAGGTGTGTATCCCAGACACAAAAAAAGTAGAACACATGGAATGTATCTAGTTAGTACACACTATGTAGTACATACAAGGTACATGCTGAAGCCCCAGGTGTGTATCCCGAGTACAATATAACCAAGGTACATGATGTTTAGCTTATAATTACATCTTATGTAGTCTCCCAATAAAGTATATAATTAAAATCACATAAAATTGACAATTATAGTATTAAAACCTTATTATATTGATTGATACATGTTTTGTTTGAAAATTTAATAATGGTTTTATAGAATTATTAAATTATCAATTAATTTATTATAGTTATATGTAATTATTTGTTCTGCCTTTTATTTTCCATGAATTCATTTATAATGGGTATCTCTAATAGAATTCATATGGTAATTAATATTAAAGGGAATTGATCAATGAAAGTGTATTTATCTTAATAATAAAGAACGAATAGATTTAAATGTTAACCAAATGATCTTGACCAAGACCTATGTTTGTGTTGGTTTAATTTAATTTACTTTATTTCACGGGTTTGAAATTATTAAATTATTAAATTAAATAGATATACTACGAGTTATCCCTCCCTCCATTATTATGTAGGACCTTCGCGTCTAAGGTTATTTATGTAATTCCCCTTAACCAATCCTTTGGTACCCCTTACCTACATGTGGGTTATAAATACATGTAATAAATGGAGTATCCTAAGGTGTGTGGAGATGGTTCAAGAAGGAACCAAGATGATGCCAAACAAGGTGATACATAGGTGGATTTGTGGAATGTTGTAACTCATTCCATGATCAACATAATAACTTACCTAGGTCAAATGTTGATTTATTGTCTTCTTAATAAATCAACCATTAGTAAGCTCATTATTAGGTCAATTATTTATTTATTTATTTATATTTTATGAATTATTTATTTTATGGATTCAATACTAATATCACATAAATAAATGAACTAATGTGAAAAGATGAAATTTAAATAAATGGATTATGAATAATTTTTTATCTAACATGGTTAATCACTCAAGTAAAATCCACTTAATATTAAAAAGGTGTGTAAAGGAAAAAATAATAATTTTTAAGAATAATAAATCAAAATACCTTAATATAGAGTCTCAGGATTAACATACATGGATATTAAACCATTTTAGATAAATATTTAGTACATTACAATAATACATGCCCAAGGACTATAATAGCTTAGTGTCTTTGGAAACTTGGAAACAAAATCTTCTATCTTAGTTAAAGATATTCAACATGTCCCATAAATATCTCCCCCTTTAGTATTTATACCTAAAACATTTCTTCATAACCTAGGGAAAGGAAACATAAGAAGGGGTGAGCATAGATGCTCAATAAGGGTAAATAAAAGAAATGTGTAAGCATAACATGAAAAAAAGGTATGGAACTTGAGAATAACATTTGAATATCATACCCTGTGTATTAGAGATCATAATAAATATTTAAAATTCATAAGACATGTATCATAATATAATTAATATAATAATTCATGAAAGTACAATATAGGAATAAAACAAGGAATTATGGGAGACACATAAGCATATAATATGATTTGCATAGTACCCAAGGCATTGCTGCCAAGACCATCTTGGCAGTATGGGTTCAGTCCCTATATGATCTTGGAAGTCATAGTTCACTTTTATGGATATATTAGTAGCATAATTTCACTCCTCATACCATCTTGGTAGTCATGGTTCACTCCCATGGTCATCTTAGTAGTCAAGGTTCATTCACAAGATCATCTTAGTCTATATCATGATATATAAATATTTACCCAATGCATTGGAGGGAGATATAGGTCTCAACCATCTCATAATGAAATCATACATACATATTCCACAAGATAATAAATAATCATATCATAACCCATGAAATGAAATGGGTATTATAAACATGTAATAATATCATAACCTATGGAAAAAGACAGGTTTCATAATCATTTCATCAAAAGCATAACCTGTGAAAGAGAAAAATATTTCATAAACATATAACCCATGAAAGATAAATGAGTTTCATAAAGTTCATGAAATTAATCATAAAATATTCATAGAAATAATATAAATGTAACCTTTAGATCATTTCTTATAAGGGAATGAGTAACATCAACAGATTTCATCTTAGATGGAAAATAATTTTGAAATATCTTTAAAAAATGTTTCTTGAGGAAAATATCCATATTCTTTTATTTTTTTAATACATAAAACCATTTAAAAATAATTTTCTTAAAAAATACCTTGAAAATTTATAAAGAATACTTGAAATAATTTTGAAAACCCTTTTCCTTGAAAACTTATTAAAAGAGCTTCAAAACTTTTAAAAAACCCTTTTCTTTGAAAACACTTTTAAAACCAATAAAGGAAGCTTGAAAATGTTTTGAAAACCTTTTTACTTGAAAACATATGAAATAATCTTGATTTTTTTTAAAACCATTTCTTTGAAAATACTTTGAAAACTTATAAATAAGTCTTGAATACATTTTGAAAACAATTTTCCTTAAAAAAATATAAAAGAATCTTGAAAAAAATTCCCTTGAAAATTTATTTTAAAATAATTTTCTAGAAAATTATTTGTTTAAAAATTAAATTGAAACTTAAAATATATGACAGTGGGTAAATCCATACGTGTCGTATGAGGTAAAAATAACATTAAATTTTTATGGTAAAAATGTTATAAAAATGCCTCATTTAGAAAGATACATGAAGATTCATTTGAAAATATTGGAAAAATAAAAAGGGTAAAAATTTATTTTAATGATCATAGAATATTAATAAAATATTCTTGGAAACTCTTTTTAGAAAAAATGGTTTTGAATGAACATAGATTTCCGACCGAAGAGAGCGTAAAGTTCGGCTTTCTTAAAAAAACTTTCTTAACTATATTATGTACCAAATAGTGGAAAAAATGCTACCAATATATAAATATATCACGAATAAACCTAGGATAAGAAAATTCATGAGTTCTATTGAGATATGGATCATAATATTTCATCAAAGAATCATAATCATTAATAATCTCAAAAAGAGATGAGATTGTTTCAATAAGCTCTTATAACTTGGTAACTTGGGATCATACTATCCATGTAAGAAAATGAAATTAAATTAGGCTTAAAATATCATTAAAAGAATCAATTTCATGATATAACATGTAAAATTAAAGTATATACACCTTAAAAGATAATTTAGGTGCATAACAAAACATGAGTCTCAAAGAAGGAAAATTAAGACAAAACTATTTTACTGATTTGGTAACTTTTGAAAATTAAACCCCATGAATGAAAGATAATAAAATGGATATTTTAATAACCATAAATTTAATTATAAGATACATAGAATATAATAATGTGCAATACATACACCACACAAAGGTAAAGAGTGGCGAACATAGCATGTATCTGAAAGAAATAAAAAGTGAGATGAAATCCCCATACCTTGAGTCTTGAATCTCATTTTACTCATTCAAGACTCCTATATAATAAATATAATATTATTATAAATATATAAAATAACAATATTATTACTTCTAATACCATATACTGTATGATTATATATTTATGTTACCCACTTGTTAACAATTCTCTGTTAAGGTTTCACTTTGGGTAATATCGCTTTGTTTTTCACATGTTTCTTAATTTGTTATATCTTTGGTCCTTATATTTATATAATGACTTAAATAATGAAAAAAATTATTTAAATATAATTTATTTTCAGTATATTTGTATTATAATAATACATAGGATATAGATGTAGGAAACAAAATACACTGTTCATGGAGACGGTAAGCCGTACGTACGCATGAACGCTATTTCCGTTTAATTGTTGCGTTGAAAGAAAGAAAGTAAAAAAAAATAAATGTATATATATATCATTATTATATTATATTTATTATATCATATATTTTCACTAAATACATCCTTAATACATTCCATATAGTGTATGAATGAGTCACATCGCTTTGAGGGGGTGGTAGTCCACATTTCCTCAAACAACATTATTGTATTAACACAAAATGGAAATTAAACAATATATATGTTGTAAAAGGAATAAAAAAGATTAAACACATAATAAATATAATATAAAACATATATAAACATAATTCCCATCATAATTTTCTCCATGAGAGGCAGTAAAGCAAAAATGAACAATCATCATTTAGTGAGGAAGTAGTTCACCATACATGTAAACAATATGTTCGTTACCCATTAGATGGAGGTGTGTGTTAGTGTAGGTTGAAAACTTACCATAGAAAAATCCTAGTTTATTTTGAATACTATTTTTTATAAAATCATGAAATAAATAGAGTTTATGGGGTGTATAAATAAAATAAAATAAAAGATCTTGAGAGATGGTGTTACCTCTTAATCGAGTAACTCCTTTTGGTTTGTGCCAAAAGGATTACTTGGAAGACTTTATACCCAAAGGGAGGATTCAAGGAGTAAGGTAGGTATTTTGGGAAGTGTATTGGGCATATATTGTACTAACATATTTGGTTTGATAGGTGTGGAGAAGAGGGAGAGGTGGTGGCCTTTTATAGGAAAGGGAAAGGACACACTTGGTATTTTTGAAAACAAATTAGGTGTACGCATGTTTTTACCTAAAAAAATTCATTAAAAAAAAATACTCAACAATGGAATGTTAAATAAAGAATAATTTCCATAAAATTGGTTTTGTACATGTGTATAGGTCGTTTGGTTTCTTAAATTTATGGTTTAGTCCTTAGTTAAACATAATTTTACCTCATCTGATGTAATTAATTTTAATTACTTTCACTAATAATTGTGGTCAAAAACTAAGTAGAAATTATTATACATTATTAATTATTATGATTCAAAATATGTAATCCATATTTACAAATTCCAATAATAGGAGTGGAAGAAATTAATTTAAAATTAATCCCACTGATGGGACAACACTGTAGGGTTTTAAAGTAAAAACAATAATCAAAAGTTTGATAAGTTTTATATCCAATTTCAATGAGAAATTGGTTCCAATGACCTAAATTTTATTAATTTATAAAAATATTATATAATTAAACTTTTAAACCAATTTAAAATATAATTTAACCATATAAATAAATTAGATGAAAAAATAGTTTTGAATTAAAATCCAGCATTTTAACTATTCCTTAAAAAATCAAACCTTATAGAAAAATACTAAAAAATTATCCTAACCTAATTTTTATGTTTATATTAAAAATATAAATTTTATTTTGACATATTAAATCTAAAAAAGATCCAAAAATCTGATTAAAAATGGGTTCTCTATTAAAAGGTGTTAAAACTACCTTTATAAAAAATATAGGTTTTTATGCATAAAATTTGGTTTGTTCTTATCTTATGTCTATCCAATATATTGGATGGATAACAAAAATATTTTATTAAATATATAACATATATATTACATTAATATAACTCACTAATTTTAATAAATTTATTTTATTAGGGTAAAATAACTTTATGACCATAAAAACATTAATATCTTTCTTTATATTAAATTGGTTTCATATTCATTTCTAATTAATTTATAACCTATGAATTAGTCTTATATTTGTGTAAAAAAAATATTTTAATAAAATAGTTAATGCTATTCATAACCACTAATTTAACTAATAGGCTATATCTTATTATATTAAATAATAATATTTTAATAATATATTATTGTTTGGTAAAACTCAATCATGCATGTTATGCAAGCCATTGAGGAATGTCGTTGTTGAAAGTAATGCAAGATAAACTCAATTTTCCATGTAGATAACGATAAAATTTATTTTGTGTTTACTGCATGATTAACTTGGCGTTTCATATAAAGCAATCCAAACATAGTGTGTTAATATAAAATAAAATATTTCCAATGTTACATGAAATGAAAAATATCGCAAAGGTTAAATTAATTTAAAAAAAATTCAAAAAATATCAGGGTGTTACATCCTAACCCCTTAAAATTAATTTCTCACTTGAAATTCATCTGGGTTATTAAAGGTTTAATAATTGAATGTTCATTTCATAGAAACCCACATCGTAAAAATAAATACGAAACCTTTCTTTAAAATAGAAATTTAGAACCATAACGATTACCCGAAGTAAAATATAACTAGGTTTCCACCTAGGATAACATAGGTTGGGAGTGAAGATTGGACATGGAGGAAAAATATAAATATTTATAGGGTTTTATTGAGGTCATCAATCACAAACAAGTGAACGATAAAATAAAATTTGAGGGCCTCAAATTCATAAATATGTAATGATTTAAAAGGCCATGAGTTCAAAAAAATTAAGGTATTAGGACAACACATTTTATTTTTATCATTATCCTAACATTGAGTAATTTTTTTATTAACTAAGAATATAAGGAAATATACTTACTTGATATATTTTTAGAAAAAAAAATTTATTCTTTATTTGTGATTTTTTCAATTTCTAATTTATCCATTACTTTGTGTAATGGATGTCCAAAAATTAACTTTGATGCCTAAAGTGCTAAAATACACTTTTAGTAGATCTTAAGTCCCATAAAATAATGAAAAGTATAACTATTTATCAATATATATTCTAAAAAAATCACTATGGTTAATGTATTAATCTATAAACATAAAAGTAACACTATTGTTTCTTCATAAATAGTTATTCATAAAAAATAATTATACATTAACCAGGACATCACATAGGATAGTGGTAGGTGTGAAACCCTTATTATCCTTCACTCATAGGTTCAAGAATTGCGGCCTTTCCGGACTTGATTGGTTGTCACCCGACATACATGATTCCCTTTTCTAAAACCACACTAACATAAATTCTAAAATATGATGAACATCCTTGAAATAAGGTTAATAACTAAATAGCCTTTTAACCAAGGTTTTGAAAACAAAATCAGTGTATAAATACTTCCTATAATGTTTAACTTAAAATTTTCATGAATGGTTATTACCCTTTTGAAATATGAAAATCCAAAAAATTTAAAAAGAGTCATGAAATCAGCTTAACATTTATTCACCCGTATATCACAAAGTATCTCTTGGTTGTCACATTCCAAATATGTGAATACCCACATCATATATTCTATTGAAACATGGTAATAATCTGAATTACCATAAATCCTTAGTGAAATAATTCATGCTTACTTATACAAAGTATATTGGATTTATTCTATAAATCTAAAAATGTTTTAAAATTTATCTATGATAGCATAAACTACCTGTCAACAAGTCCTTAATTAGTTCCAAGGTAATCTACACTGCCCACTTTACTTATTCATGTCCCACATATCTTTATCCAAACATAATTATCATAACATAAGGAACATATTAAGGGTAATATTTCCCTTAATCATGTATTTTCCATGGACATCCCCTTTCCATTATATCACTTTTCTATTATATAGAAACCATTAGATGTGTTCTTATAAATATGTAGAAAAAAACATAGACTGAACAATCCTTATATATTTTACCTTTCATAATTCATGGATACAAATACATAAAAACATTGATTACTCCATCCTTAATCTATTTTCAAGGATACCTCATTATAATACTTCTCTCCTTTCACATTTCATCTGTAGACTCTTCATCATCAACAATGTGACCATTACTCATACCACCTTTATGCTCCTCTTCAGGATCTTTCCTCTTGGGACATTGAGTTTCATAATGAATGTTCATTCAACACTAAAAACACTTAACCTTTAATGATATATTAGGGAGTCCAATATTATCATCCATTTCGTTAATCAAAATCATCATTTTTCTCTAGCAGTCACTTACTTTGTGTCCTTCTTTTCAATAGTCAAAACATATTCTTGTTCCTCTAAGACATTCACTTAGTTTATTCTTTCAACATTATTAACACAAAGGAAACCAAATCTTCTTTCCTATATGGTATACATTACTTGAACTCTTAGTGAACTCCTTCCTTATCTTCCTTGGTGACTCTGAGAGTTGGCTAAGGTACATGTTATTAATCACGTTCTGTGAAAACTGATTAGGAATGATCACAACATCTCTCACTCTAGTGATTATCCCACTTGATTTGTCATCAATAAACAATCCATCACATTAAAGTTTAATCTAGTTCCTTCCGATTGCCACAATTTACTAAAACCAAAATCATAGTGTGAGAATTATTTATCATAGCATAAAACCACAAAGTCATGAAAATAATTACTTATAAGATGTCTAAATCAGGACACAATCCTTAATATATGAAAACCTAGGTTCATCCTAGGTTATTAGTATCCAACATATATTTAAATACTTCATGATGGTTCTTTAAGAGTTTTTGAATTCCCAAAGTATATCCCTCAAGAGTGTCAAACCAAGCGTCAAGCAAGGCCTGTTTTTGTGTATCAGATTACCCCGAGTTAGGCCTGAAGCATCTTGTCGGAGTTGTTTCCCTTAGGTACATCTGTGCTAGAGCCACATCCACTTGTAGTATCTAGATAGAGATGTATTTCTAGGAAACCACTCACTATATCCTTTACCAAAAGTAATTTAAAAAACATTTTCTTGAAAATTTTCTATTTAAAAATGAAAATGAATCTTTAAAGATATGATGGCGGGTAAATTTGTACATATCGTACAAGGTAAAAAGAACATTCATTTTTCAGGGAAAAATGGTTAAAAAACGACTCATTCATAAAGTGACAAGAATATTCCTTTTAAAAAATTAGTAAAAGACAAAAAGGGTAAAAATTTATTTTAATTATCATAGGATATTAGTATAATATTCTTGGAAACCTTTTTTTGAAAACATAGTTTCATAGGAACATAAATTTCTGACCAAAGAGAGGGTGAATTTGGGCTATCTTAAAAACACTTTATTAACTATATTATGTACCAAATAATAGAAAAAATGATACCAATATATTAATATATAATGAATAACTATGGGATAATAAAATTCATGAGTTTTCTTAAG
Source organism: Viscum album (assembly GCA_963277665.1). NCBI lineage: Eukaryota > Viridiplantae > Streptophyta > Magnoliopsida > Santalales > Viscaceae > Viscum > Viscum album. Next base: position 316,968,444 of record OY728146.1, read on the forward strand.
ATATGAACCATAATATTTCATCAAAGAATCATACTCCTTAACAATCTTGAAAAGCAATGATATTGTTTCAATAAACTCTTATAACTTGGTAACATGAGATCATAATATCCATGTAAGAAAAATAAATTACATGAATATTAAAATATCATTAAATTAATTAATTTTATTATATAACATATAAAATAAAAGTATATACACCTTTAACTATAATTTAGTTGCATAATAAAATACGAGTTTCAAAGAAGGAAAATTGAGACAAAACTATTTTACCGATTTGGTAACTTTTGAAACTTAAACCCCATGAAATAAAGATAATAAAATGGATATGTGAATACCCATAAATTTAATTATAATATACATATAATACAATCATGGGCATTACATACACCACACAAAAGGAATGAGTGGCAAATATAGCATGTATCTCATGGAAATAAAAAGTGAGATGAAATCCCCTTACTATGTGTCTTGAATCTCATTGTACTCATTAAAACATCCTATAAAATAAATATAAATTTATTATAAATCTATTAAAAAATCATATTATTACTTATAATACCAGATATGGTTTTATTATAGCTTTATATTACCCGCGTATTAACAATTCTATGTTAAGGTTTCACTTCGGGTAATATCCACTTTGTTTTTCTACACATGTCTTAATTTGTTATATCTTTGGTCCTTATATTTATATCATGATTTCCAGAATGTAAAAAACTATTTAGATATAATTTATATTCATTATATGTGTATTATAATAATTTATAGTATATATAAGTCTGAAATGGAATACACCGTTCATGCAGACGGTAAGCCATACATACACATGAACACTATTTATGTTTAATTGTCATGTTGAAATAAAGAAAGTAAGAGAAATATATATATATGTATAATTATTAAAATTGATTTATTATATCATATATACCATATATATTCACTAAATCTATCTTTAATACATTCCATGTAGTGTATTAACAGATCATATCTCTTTGAGGGGGCGGTAGTCCACACTTCCTCAAACGAAATTATCGTATTAACACCAAATGGAAAGTAAAAAAATATATGTGTCATAAAAAGAATAAATAAGCTTAAATAAATAATAAATATAATATATAACATATATAAATAGATTTTATATCATAATTTCTACTATGATAGGAGATAAAGGAAAAATGAACAATCATCATTTAGTGAGGCGGTAGTTTTCCGTACGCATAAAAAGTATGTTCATTACCCATTAGATAAAGGTGTGTGTAATTTTATGTTGAAAAATTATCATAAAAACATACTAGTATATTTAGGATACTGGTTTTTTATAAAATCATGGAGTAAATAGAATGTAGGGGGTGGAGAAGGAGAATAAAAGAAAGGAGCTTGAGAGAAGGCGTTACCTCTTAATTGGGTAACTCCTTTTGGTTTGTGCCAAAAGGCTTCCTTGGAAGAATTTATGCCCAAAGGGGAGATTAATGGAGGAAGGTATGTATTTTGGGAAGTTTATCAGTTATATATTGTCTGAACCTAAGTTGTTTTAGAGGTGTGAATAATAGGGAGAGGTGGTGGCCTTTTAAAGGGAAGAGAAAGGCCATACTTGGTATTTTTGAAAACAAATTAGGTATACCCATGTTTTTACCTAAAATAGTAACAAAAAACCAAACAAAATCAATAATGGAAGGTTAATGGACGAATAATGGACAAAAATGGGCTTTAAACAAGTTTACAGGTCTTTTTGGGTCTTAAATTTAAGGTTTAGTCCTTAGTTAAACTTAATTTTACCATAATAGATGTAATAAATTTTAATTACTTTCACTAATAACTTTGGTCAAGAACTAAGTTGAAATTATTAGACATTATAAATTATTATTATTCCAAATATGGAATCATTTTTGACAAATTCCAATCACAAGAGTGGTAGAAATTAATTTAAAAATAATCATACTGATGGGATAACACTGTGGGTTTTTAAAGTAAAAAAACAATGATCAAAAGTTTGCAAAGTTTTTATATCCAAATTCGATGTGAAATTGGTTACAATGACCTAAATTATATTAATTTATAAAAATATTATATAATTAAACTTTTAATCCAATTTAAAATATAATTTAATCTTATAAATAAATTAGATGAAAAAATAGTTTTGAATTAAAATCCAATATTTTAACTATTCATTCAAAAATGAAACCACACAAAAAAATACCAAAAAATTATCCTAACCTAATTTTTATGTTTAAATTAAAAATATAAAGTTTATTTTGAAATTTTAAATCTATAAAAGTTCCAAAAATTGGATTTAAAATGGGTTTTCCATTAAAATGATTTAAAACTACCTTTATAAAAAATATAGGTTTTTATGCATAAAATTAGGTTTATTCTTATCTTATGTCTATCAAATATATTGGATGAATAACAAAAATATTTGATTAACTATATAACATATATATTACATTAATACCACTCACTAATTGTAATTAATTTAATTTTTTAGGGTATAACAGAAATGTGACTATAAAAATATTAATATTTTTCTTTATATTCAGTAGATTTTCATATTCATTTTTAATTAATTGATAACATATGAATTCATATTATATTTGTGCAAACCATATATTTTAATAAATTATTTAATAATATTCATAACCACTAATTTAACAGCTAGGTTATATCTTATTATATTAAATAATAATATTTGAATAATATATTATTGTTTGGTAAAACTTGGTGATGCGTGTTATGCAAGCCATCAAGGAATGTCATTGTTTTATGTAACACAAGATAAAATAGATGTTCTATGTAGATAAAGCTAAAATTTATGTTTTTTGTAGTGCATGATTAACTTTGTGTTTCATATAACACAATACAAACATAGTTCATTAATATAAAATAAACTATTTTTAGTGTTATGTGAAATGAAAAATATCAAAAAGGTTAAATTAATTCAAAAAAAAAAATTCAAAAAATCTCGGGGGTGTTACACTCAAGTTTATATTAATTCATTAATCCTTCCAACATCTAAATTAAATATGAAATAATAATTAAAGTATCATTTCATGCCAAAATCTATGGCTCTTTTAATTATCAAGTCTTAATTAATATGATGGGTTAAATTAACTGAAATTATATTGAATTTAATAGCAAAGTCTGTTCAGCATAAATTTAGAGGGAAGTTCTAAGTAACTCCAAGTCAGGATTTTTGGATTGGGGATGGGGGAGGTCCACTCAATGTATTTAGGATCTTCAATCCCAAAGTTGGCATGACTGCCCACCTAAATAACTTTTTATGGTTTTTATTAAAAAAGACTGGATCATTAAGAAGGAAAATATGGATCCTTGATAATAGAATGTCTTAAGTGATGAGACATTCCAAATTTAATGGAAATGACCTTTGAGACTTGGTAAAGTAGTGGGAGATTTAATAAAATTAATTAATACTATTTCTCACAAAATTTGTAATCAATCAAAGTACAAATAATCTACTCTTTTTAAATTTTATAATAATGGAAATTTCATAATACAATTTATCCCTATGATCTATATTGAAGAAATATCATCTCCTTTATAACAGTAATTTCTAGGAGTAGTTCAGATGCCTTTGAGTTTTGTTGCTCCATGAACGGAAAGCTTACATTCTATAATCCTCAATGCTTGATCTGCCTGAAAGTAAGTGAGTGATGAAGATTTCCTTGTATATGAAAATCAATTGAATGATATGATCTAAATTCAATGTTTGATACTATCATCTATGTCTAGTGAACTCATGAAATCACATGGAAACATGGATGCTTATATAATGCTTGAGAATATCCATGGTTTTTACTATGAGAGAGAAAGATAAGAATAGTTTGAGATATCCAAGGATATTATTCAAAGAAATATTGGATAGGGTGCACCCGTTGAGTCTCATTTAGTCAATCTCATTGGATACATTGAATATATAGAAGTTACAGGGCTTAAACTCCCTGATGAACTATAAACCAATCATATTATTACATCAATCCATTAGATATTATCCAATTTTATTATTAATTTTAATATGAAAAATACTGATAAGTCTCTCACAAATCCTCTTACTCTTATTATACAAGTAGATAAGGATATGAAGCATGAAAATCCTTCCATCCTTATGGTGAAAAACAGAAAGTCCAATCAAAGTTCTCTAATACCAAAGATTCTTTATAGTTCCCTTCCAAGAAGAGATATATCAATGGTAAATCTAGGGAGTATTATATTATTTGTTTCACATGTGGTAATAAGGTCCACTAGAAGAAAAACTACACCCATCCAAATAAGTAAGGTAAATCTTCAAGTGTGTTTGTTATCAAGTGCAATTTATCTATTTTTATAAATTAGGTATTAGATACAATTTTTGGTAATCACATATGTATTTAAATATAGGAACCAAATAAATTTATAAATATTTATTGAGGTAAGGTAGATCTATGAGCATCCAATAGATCTAAACTTACTGTTGTAGCTATCGAGGACTACCATCTCACATTGCCAATGCGAATGATCTTGGTTTTGAAAGTTTGTTATTACACACCATTCATTACCAAAAATATTATATTTGTATCTAGACTTGATACAAATGGATTTATTTTCAAGTTTAGGAATAAATGTTTCTTTTTTTATAAATATATCATTTTTTATGGTAAGACACATTTATTTAACATTATTTATATGTTGGACTAAACAAACCAAGTACTAACAATCGATAACGAAACTGTATCACATCAATCATACCACAACCAACTATGGAATCACCATCTAGGTCATGTAAATGAAAAGAATTTGACTAAATTACAAAAATATGGATATTTAGATTATTTTAAACTACACCCACTTGGTTTATTTCATTCATGTTTACAAGTAAAAATGACAAAATCCTTATTTAGTGGAAATGGTTAAAGGGCTAAGGATATTATTGAATTAGTTCATACTGATGTGTGTAGGCCTTTTCCATCTGAATCAAGGGGTGGGTACTCATAATTCATAACTTTTATTTATGATTTTAGTAGATATGTATATGTCTACTTGATCAGGTATAATTTGGATTCTTTTGAAAAATTTAAGGAATACAAGAATGAATTTAAGAACCATCTCGGAAAGAAGATTAAGAAACTCTTCTCAAACTATGGTGGAGAATATCTTAATCAAGACTTCATTGATTATTTATGGGAGTTTGTGATTCAATATCAACTCAAACCTCATTATACACCTCAGTGGAATAGTGTAAGTGAAAGGAGGAATCACATCATGTTGGACATGGTGAGATCAATTATGAGTCATGAAAGTATTCCATTATTCTTTTAGGGTTACCCATTACAAACAGCTTCATACCTACTAAACTGAGTGAAAAATAAAGTAGCAAATGGTATTCCAAACCTATTGTAGAGTATAAAGAAACATGTGTTGTTATACTTACATGTGTGGAGATGTGAAGTGTTTTTTAGGCCTCTTCAAGTAACAAACATTCACCTCGAGGGAAAAAGTGTATTTTTATAGGATATTCCAAGAAAACAATAGGATACTACCTATAAAATCCTTCAGAAATAAATATTTTAGTTCAAAGGTTTCCTAAATTTCTTGATAAGGACCATATATCTAAAATAGATTGTGGTAATGAGATATAATTTGATGAATTCCAAGGTCAAGATACATAATATTTGGAACAAGAATAAATTCCATAAAGAATCATGGAAGAAGATGTTACAGATACACAAATACTATGTAGAAGTACATGAGAGGTTACAGAACTAGAAAAATATGGTTTTCTAGTCACTAATAACAGTGATTCATTATTAGTTGATAATAATGATCTTCTAACCTATAAGTAAGCAGTAAGTGGCATAGATATTTCCAAGTGAAAATAATTCATGAATTATAAAATAGATTTCAGGTACCAAAACCAATTTTGTATTTTGGTAGATCCTCCAATGGATGTAAACACTTTTGGTTGTAAATGGATATTCGAGAATAAACTGTTCATGTATGGGTGAGTAAATACCTATAAGGCACAACTAGTTTCAAAAGGGTTTTAAAAATATCAATGCATTTACTATGATGAAACCTTTTCACCAGTTGAAATGATGAAATCCATTAGGATTTTTCTAGCCATCATGGGCTTCCATTATTATGAGATTTTTCAAATGGATGTCAAAACAGACTTCCTTAATGAGAACATTAAGGAAGATGTCTATATGACATAAACTAAAGGGTTTGTGACTCTAAAGGATTCCAATAATATATAAAAGTTTAAAAAATAAATTTATGGATTAAATCAAGCATCAAAGTCCTGGAACATTTGATTTGTTGAAGCCATAAAGGAATTTTTATTTTTAAAGAATGAATGTGAGCCTTATGTATATAAAAATTTAAGAGGGAGTGTAGTTATTTTCTTAATAGTGTATTTTAATGACATACTACTAATTGGAAAAAAAATACATGTCTTACAAAAAGTTAAAACTTGGATGAAAAATGCTTCTTTATGAAGGACTTAGGTGTGGAATCATATATTCTTAGGATCAAGATCCATCATGATAGATCCAAGAGACTTCTCAGCCTAAGTCAAGGTAAAAATATTAATAAGATAATGAAGATATTTAGTATGAAAAAAATCCAAGATGGGATTGTTTCCAGTGTCACAAAACATTCAAAATGTGTTCATAGACACATGAGAAAAGACAAATTATGACAAGTATTCCATACACATAAATGATTGGGCCAGTCATGTATGATATGATATGTACAAGGCTAGATTTTTCTTATTCCTTGAGCACGGTAGGTAGAAATTAAGATAACCTAAGTGACCTCCATTATATGGAAGTCTAGACTATCCTTAAGTATACGAGGCATACTAAGGATATGATCATGGTATGTAGTGGATACTAGTAACTATTCATCAGAGGATATGTTGATGCTAGTTTCCAAATAGATTAATATGATATGAAATAAAAAAAAAAGATATATCTTCACTTATAATGGAGGTGTTGTGAGTTATAAGAGCTCATAAAAGGTTGTGGTTGAAAATTCTACAGCATAGCCTAAGTATATTGCAGATTCTAAGGAAGCTAAATAAGAAGTATGGATACAAAACTTCATCTAAGAGATTGATGAGGTACCTAGAATTAAAGATCCTATCATAATCTATTATGATAATACTGTAGTGTTGGATCTATCAAAATATCCAAGGTCACATCAGTGGATGAATCACATAATTCAGAAGTATCATCTTTTGAGGTATTTTTCTTAGATAGGTGAGTTTTTAGTGAGTAGTATTTCTAATAAATACAATGTGGAAGACCCCTTGAATAAGGATTTTACTTAGCTAAAACATGATTATCATGTGAGGTCTAGTGAACTAAAAGTCCTAGGTAGTTGGCTTTAGTCTAAGAGAGAGTTTGTTGGATTTGGTGTCCTAAAACCAATAGTTTTTAATTTGATTACATTTATATTTGATGATTTAAATATTGATAAAATAGACTATTAAATATTTTTTATTGTTATTAATGGATTTAATGTAATAATGTCATAGAGTATATGTCACATTGATAAGGTCATAGTAATTCCTCACTATGATGAGAACCTTGAAATGCTATGAAGATGTTCTTAAATATAATTCTATGGTCGGATAACATTTTATAAAGGCACACATAGAAAATGACTATCAAGTGCAAGTACCCATAATAATAATATTATTATTTTGTGAATGGGATTTGATAAAGATTATAATATTATTTAAGGGATAATATGCAATTAAATAATATTTTAACCTAAACACTTGATCTATAAATATGTGGTTATTTTTATCGTATAGGGTTAATCAAATATTGATAATAAAGAATGGTTGTGCACAATGGACTTCTCTCACACTCTCTTGAATTCTTCCTCCATATTCTTAAATGATAAGAAATCCTTCAATCTTGAAGGCCATTAGAGCGATCATGATGAGAAATGCATGAAAAATTTATTCATCGTGCTAGCACCCAAAAATAAATTTGATTCACTCAGAGATCAAAGGGGAATTTTTAGATTATAACTAGAGGGATTATATACTTAGATCCTCCTTAATTAAACAAAGGTAATCTAAGAATAGATTTTTAGATGATCAGTATCATCATCAGAGAAAGTTCTTAAAGTAATGTAACCATTTAGTTCGATCTTAAATAAATTAAATATAAATTTAACATTAAAATATCCTATATTGGGGTTTTGGGAAACTCCATGTCAAATTAATTTTTGATTTATCACCCACCAATGTGTTTCCACTATGCCCAAAATATACATTTTCATTCTTTTAGTGAGTGATCCACATTTTTAACTAAAATGTCACTTTTAAACTGAAAACATGCACTTCGATTCATACCAGTCACACCATGTCATATTGATGTGAGGTTGATTCCTACACACCAAAAATTATTTATGAATAATTTTCCTAAATTATCAAGACAATACGACCATGTTTTCTCAATTTTGAGTATGTCACACATGCTTTGAAGTAAAATGTCAATTTTAAATAAAAATTGGTAGTCATATCAGACACACCATGTATCAGATTGATGTGAGGTTAATTTATTCAGGTTAAAAATGAATAATGGATAATTTTAATAAATCATAAATAAATTCAAAGTGTGTTTAATTAGTTTTAAGTGAGTGACATTCATTTTTAACTAAAATGTCATTTTCAAACTGAAAACATGCATTTTGAGTCATATCGGCCACACTATGTATAATATTGATGTGAAGATGATTATTATATGTAAAAAATTACTTATGGATCATTTTATTAAAGTATAAAGACCATTCAACTTCATTTTCTTGGTTTTAGTGAGTGACACATTTTTAACTAAAATGACTCTTTAAAACTGAAAACATGCACTTTGAGTCATACCAATCACACTATGTCTTAGATTGATGTTCGGTTGATTCCTACATGTCAAAAATAATTTATGGATCCATGTATTAAATTATAAATACAATTAAAGCGTGTTTTCATTTTTTGTAGAATGCCACATGTATTTTGAACTAAAATGTCAATTTTAAATAGAAACACACACTTTTAGTCATACCAGACATACCATGTGTCTGATTAATGTGAGGTTAATTTTTACACATCACAAATGAATTATGTATTATTTTATTATTGTATCAAGACAATCAGAGTGTATTTTATTGGTTTTCAGTGAGTGACTCACATTTTTAACTAAAATTTTATTTTTAATGAGAAAACATACACTTTAAGTCATATTGGTCACACCCTATATCAAATTTACATGCATTTGATTTCTACATATTAAAAATAATATGTTTTTCTATTATTAAAACAAAAATTTATCTCAAAAACATGTTATTAAAAAGTCTTGTACCCAAATAATAATTAATTTCATCACAACTTAATATAAACAAATCAAATAAAAAATAAACAACTCCATGGATAGAATAAAAAATACTTGAGTGTATCATCTGTATCAAAGATTTCATTAAGAATGAATTTTTATCCAAACATTTTATGCCTATGAAGATAAAAAAATTCTTGGAGAAAAATAATTTATTGATGAAGTCAACTCTTCATGATCACTATAAAGATTAACTAAAATAAGTAGTAGATAAAAATGATAGGAAGATTAACTAAAAAATAGTAGACAAAATGATAAGAAAATTAACTAAATAAGTAGTAGGAAATAACGTATTTATGATGTATGCAAAAATTCTATGCCATGAAACAACTCAGGTCACCCCCAAACCATGCACCTGAGTTGACCTATGATAAGGATCGAATGACATTATCAATCTACATGGGATAGTAACTAGTGTCTTGGAATTTAAGAACTTGTTTATGAATGGTTTTCCTAATTAATTTATCAACATAATGTAAATGAAAATACAGAAAAAATCATAACAATCCATAACCAAAGTAAACACCCAAGAATGGAATAAATAAGCATCAACATCCATGTATAAAATAAATGGGATGAGAATCTGAAAAGGGTTATACAAAAGAGGGTAAGTGTACAAAAAAATAAACCCAAAATAAACCAAAATGAATCCACCCATGTCAATGTGACATGAGGATAAAACTCCTACTATGTCACCAACATTACTCGACCAAGGTCCCCTATAAAGAGTAGTCATTTCATCTATGGGATTCATTAATTTTTCCTAAATCCAAAAAAGTCTACATACACCCATTGAGTTTATGTAGGGTGTGAGCATAAAAGTTCAGTAGGGTCCCACTAATCATTCTGTGTATATCCATTGTTAGACAAGAAAAACATGCTAGTTAAAATAATAATTTAAATAAAATATTCTTTAACATTTAAGAATAAACATAGGAATAAGAAAATGGAAACAAAGTAATAACTTTTAAGAATTCCTCTACACTACACTTCAAAAAAATAACCTGAAGAAGTTGTTTCAAAATCCCTTGGTGGAAACAGATTCCAGATGCAACTATCTAATTTTAATATTCTAGAATTTTGGAGAAAAAAATTTCACCAAAATCACTACCACTAAGTCAAAATAACTTCAGACATGTTCACTCCAACAAATAAATAAATAATCATTCAATGAAATTAAAATGAATCAGAAAAAGAGTACTTGGGTTTTACATGGTTCAAATTGAAATTCCTATATCCACGAGATAAACATTGAAACATTTGATTTCTATAGAAAGAAAAATTTATAACTAAGTTAAAAAAGAGTCATTATGGATTACTAGAAACAAGTAATCACAATTTAATTGATTTTCAATTTCATCATAAAAATAAAGGTTGACCCACCATTTACATATAGAGAGTAACTTCTAGTCATCTAATTATAGTGACAACTGAGAAATGAAAGAGTCCATCTGTCCCACTATTCCCACTACCAATCTCCTACAACAATCATTAATATTATCACCACCTCTAGAAAACTAAAAAACACATCATAGAAAAATTAAACACACTAAACTTCTATAAGTATAGGATAAACATATAGAACAAGTATTCCTTGTAATGAACTCATTATAAGAACCTCCTTCCAAACCATATCTTTTAGGAACACTCCTTCTAGAATAATGGAGGAAAAGACACACAACCTCTGTCCCCACTTCAACAAATTGGTTATCTTCTAGAATAAATCCTTTCAATTGATAGATTTTATTCAACTAAATTTGGATTCACACATTTCTAACAATATCCCACTTGAGGAATGCTTCAGAGAAAGCACCATTAAACTACCTTCAACTTATATAAAAAATCCTTCTATATCCACTGCATACAATGATTCTCCACCTCTTTCTGTTTACCCAAGACAAAATGTGGCTTTATGTTGCCTCAATATTTATAAACTCAAAAACTTGGTAAACATATTCATTGGATTCTATTTCCTAAATACCTTCCGTAACTCCAAATCACCATCCTCTAACATCTTCCATAGGAAATGGTACTTCAAATCAATGTGCTTAGTTATCAAATGAAACACTAGAACAAATAAAATAAAATTTGAATATTATAGAATAACAACCCTTTACCTTGGATGCATATGAATTATTCAACTAATCACCTTAACTATATCATCACATTTCTTTCTTCCATAACAGGTACATACTCTTCTTTCATTGTAGAAAGTGAAATTACCAGTTGTATCTTGGTCATCCAACTAACCATGGTTCCCCCTAAAGTGAAAAAATATCTGGTTTTGCTCTTATAAGAATCATAATCACCAAAAAATATACATATATAAACCCAAGTAATAGATCATAATATCTAAAACAAAGAGTTGCACATCTTATTCCTTAAAGATCCCAAATAATCTACGTAATGGATTCTTAATGAACCTTACCTAGATTTTCCATAAACTGGATAAATACTCCCACCACATGAATAGTGTACCGATGTGCACACACCATATCATACAACAAACTTCCAAATACATAAAAATACAAAAATTTTAGCATGTATATCTTTTCTTAAACTATTCATGGAGCCTACTCTTTTGAAAGTTTAATGTGACTAGTTAGAGGAGTTGAAACTGACTTACATCCACTAATTCTGAATATATGAATGATATTTTGAATGCAATACCTATATGATAAAACTATGATTCTGGTTTTCCTATCAGGTTCAATACTCACTCTGAAGATATTTTTACTATCACCATGATCTTTCGTCTCAAACTTTTCAGACAGATCCTCCTTCAACTTCTGAATCAGTTGAATATTAAGACCTACCAATATTGTATCATCAACATTTAGAAGTAATATGACGAAGTGATCTACATTTAAATCATTTTAGTAACAAAATTAAATAGAATTACTTCAAGTGAAACCTTTCTCTTACATTAAGGAATACAAATTTTAGTTCCAATATCTTCATTCTTATTTCAAACCATAAAGAATCCTTCTCAGTTCTCACACCAATCCCTAATTCCAACAATCCATGAAACCAAAATCTTTTTACATATAAATTTATTCTTCTAAACGTATATGAAAAAAATATGTATTTGTATCCATTTTTAAGGTAAAAATTTCTATAATCAACCAAATCTAAAATAGTTCAAATGGTAGTATGTTTTATTGCTAGAGAGAATAACTTATAGAATCCAATAACTTAATTCTACTAAAACCATTTCATAACCACCCTTGATTTATATATCTTTATTCTGTTAAATTCTTCTTTAAATTAGAATAACCACATATTTTCAAGTTATTTATTCCTTACTGGTAATTATATTAACTCTTAGACATTATTCACTAATCGTTATTCTAACTCATATTGCATTTCTAAATCCCAACTTCTAGAATCACCCAGAGTAGTCTATTCTTCCAAAATCTATGGTTATCCTAAATAAGTTAAAAGTAAGAAACTTAGATCATATCAATACCTCTAAAACCGCCTTATGATCCTTTAAGATCTTCACAAATTATCCTATGATTAATATTCTTTTAGAACTGTAACTTTCATATCTTCGAATTCTGGAACTCTAGATCAAGCTTCCCCAGTTCCTAATATTTCAAATATATCTCATGCTAGCTGAACTTCCAATTTTTTTACAACACCCTCTGAAAATCCTTTCAGAATATGATACCTTCTGATATATTTAGAGACATTTTAACATTCTATAACATGTGATCCTCTAGAAACCCCATTCAGATCAACTTAAATTAAAGCTGAATATTCATCCCCAACCTCCTTACCCTTCAAGTTATGATCTTTACACAAGATCATATCATTAAAGAGAACATTATGACTTCAGAAAACTCTCTTATTTTCATTATCCTAAATCCAGAAACCAAAGTATTCATCTCTATAACCTATGAAGAAACATGCTCGAGATTTGACTTCAATATTATCTTTGTATTTTTCATCCACATGCATATATACTAAACTTACAAATACTATAATATGAGAAACTCTTGAAACTTTTCCAGACTAAATTTCTTCAAATAATTTTTATCTAACTGGTTCCAAATGACTTTTGTTGATTATGTAAGTTTTTCTTCCTAATACTTCTAATGAAATATCTTTAAGAATTATGGAATATATCATCAAAAGTATAATCCTCTCCATCAAAATCTAATTAATTATCTTAGAAACACTATTTTTAGGTATTCCTAGACTAGTTATCTCATGTTATATTCATATTTTCTTATAGTAATTCTCTTGGTAAACTTACAAATATGGTAGAACCTTAGATATTTTAACTTTATTACAATTTATCTTTCCACCGTAGCCTTACTTTTGGAACTAGAAAAATGTGTAAAATAAGGGAAAAACATTTAAAAACTTGATCCATAAGCATAGAATGTTTTTTCAGGCTTCCATTTGACTGGTCATAGATCCCGAATAGAGTTACAAATCAAAATTTATGGCTATTTTAAGTTAGGTTGCGAAAGCAGTCAGTGGAAATCCCATTCGCGAAGGTCCTTTCATGGAGGTTGTATTCGTGGAGCCCCCCTTCACAAACACATGAATCCATGATTATTTTCCTCTAAAATACTAATATCTCTTCATGACTATGCTAAGACTTGATGATATTCCTCCGTGATTCTGAGAATCCCACTACCCGATTGCATGAATCCATGATGATGTTCCTCTATGAGTCTGATGAAGACAAGCCCATTCATGAGGCCCAAAAATTATTTGTGAACCACTTCAAATATTCACAAAACCCCTTGCCTATAAATAATTCCATAATTTCATTAAAATGTTGATATTATACAAGGTTGTGGCCTCACCCTCTCAATATGAAAAGCTCACGGGCTTTATGTGACCCTCTTCCGTGAAGCCCCTAAGCATCACGAAACCTCATATCTTATGTTATTGAGAGCCTCCACCCTAGGTGGAGATTCCTTTAACAAAGGAATACACTCTTCACAAAGGAATAAGGACCTATGGGGAACTTGATACTTTGTGAAGCATTCAAACTTTGTAAAGAACCCCTTGGGAATCAGGGCATCCTTTGTGAGACCCTGAGCTCTGTGAATCCCTATCCTTCACGAGACACTAAGCTATGTGAAGCCACATACTTTGTGAGACCCTAAACTCCATGAAGCCCTATACTTCGTGAAGCCCTGTCCTTCATGGATATACTACCTTTGCTCCTTCTAGTCCATACCATAGGGGATGCACCCACACAACCCCACTCACGATCAATGTTGGGCTATGGTACTGGGAAACCGGCCTGGTCCCTTCATGACCTTCACTGACTCCCATGAAAAATGGAGAGTTGCACCACAAAAATTTTAGTCTGGGTCAATAAAATTTTGGGTTGTACCTCTATATGGACCCAACATCCACCCCACATATTACCATGATTCAAGATAATCCTCTACACCCCCCGAAATACCTTGAGTCAACCTACTCCTCTTGGTCCATTTCCCATCTCATGATTTGAGATTCTCATCTTGAATACCCCATGTAACTTGAGTCAAACCATTCCTTAAGAATATTTTGAAACCTAATCACCTTGATCCTATGTCAGGTTGAAACATAAAGTTCTGTTCTTATATAAGTCCCACACCATAAATTCCATAGTCCTCACTACATGAATTTAAACCGTGGCATACCACATCATTCAAGAATATGGTGCCTTATGCATCAATCATAATATTCCTCATGCCATGATCATGAGATGATATTCAATAGTCATCACTACATGACTTTACACTTTTAAATACCCTATCATTCAATAATAAGATGCCACATACATCAAACATAATATGCCTCATGACATGATCATAAGATGACATTCAATAGTCCTCACTACATGACTTTAAACTATAGCATGCCCTATCATTCAAGAATAGGATGAATTTTTCGTCAAGAAAGATATTCCCCATGCCATGATCATGAGATAACATTCAATAGTTCTCACTTCATGTCTTTAAACTATAGAATACCCTATCATTCAAGAATAGGATAGCTTATGCATCAAGCATAAGATGCCTCATGCCATGATCATGATATGACATTCAATAGTCCTCACTACATGAATTTAAACTATATCATACCATATAATTCAAGAATAGGATGACTTATGCTTCAAGAATAAGATGCCTCATGAAATGATCATGAGATAACATTGAATATTCCTCACTACATGAATTTAAACTATAACATACTCTATCATTAAAGAATGGGATTCCTTATGCATTAATCATAAGATTACTCATTCCATGATTATGAGATAACATTCATTAGTCCTCACTACATGACTTTAAACTATAAAATACCTTATAATTCAAGAATAGGATGCCTTACGCATCAAGAATAATATGCCTCATGTGATGATCATGATATTACATTTAATAGTCTTCACTACACGACTTTAAAATATAGCATACCCTATCATTCAAGAATATGATTACTTTTGTATCAAGCATAATATTCCTCATCACGAGATGCACACCAAACATTTATTATGTCCCCATTATCAATTGTAATCCCCAATGATACATCTTGACCCACCAACATGTTGTGATGACCTCATGACTTGACATGAGGTAGATGAATAGGTGGACCTAGTGTGTAAGACCCAATAATATACCTCATTCCACCAATGAGTCAAAATTCCCTCATGAACTGACATGAGGAATCCTGAATGGGAATCGTAATGCATAATACCCATATACCACATCCAATCACATGACATTAAATTGTAAAATTACCCCATGCAATGAACATGGGATGCCCTCATGGCCTGACATGAGGATGCCTGAATGGGTCTCTCCCACACGTAATCCCCAACCACATCCTCATTTATCTTAGTAGTGTATGGGCCTCCTATTTAGTGTAAGACCCAACCTCCATTCAAATGGTTCTTCTATACGGTGTAATACCCAACCCATTCAGAACTACATGGGATTTTATTACCAACTAACTAGGATACTTAGGAAGCCTCCATAAGGTCCAAACCCAACACAAAAATTCACCCACATGTTCTCTGGGTCACATCCCTTGTAAGATCATGCCTCTAACCAAAAACCACATATCCTCTAAGTCATTTGGGAGGATCAATGCATAAGCCCCACACTAACTCCATCCAAGATAAATGATCTTTTGAAGGGAATATTTCACATGTAATCCCCATACCATCCCTCTTCAACACTTTTCACGCCACGAGCATCATTACTACACGATGTTAAACTGCATAGAATGATCCTGTCACATGACCATAAACTACGACATCAAACTACATGGGTTTTGATCTCTGTCTTCTAGAAATGGTACGTATGATGTTTCTTTAAGGTTCAATCCCGACCAATGGTAAACCAAGGTGCTTCCTCCTAGGGATTTGTCTCATTGATCCTCCCCAATGGGTGTTCTGATCAACCTTCATGGTGTGACATGTTCCCTTTAGGGGACACACCCTCGGATATTCCTCCATGAGATGTTATTATCCATCCATCAGTAAACCTTTTAGGTGATCTCTCCTAGGGATGAACCTCCCCGATCCACCTCAAGGGGTGTTCCAATCAACCTTCATGGTGTGACATCTTCCCTTTATGGGAAATAACCCCTAAATATTCCTCCATGGGGTGTTCTAATCCATCCATCCATAAAATTTTCAGGCGATCTATCCTAGGGATGCACCTCCCCGATCCACCTCAATGGGTGTTCCGACCAACCTTCATGGGGTGAAATATTCCCTTTATGGGACACACCTCATGGATTTTTCTCCATAGGGTGTTTTGATCCATCCATTGGTAAACCATTCAGGTTCTCTCTCCTAGGGATGAACCTCCCCGCTCCACCTCAAGGGGTGTTCTAGTCAACCTTTATGGTGTGAAATCTTCCCTTTATGGGACACACCTCCAGGATATTCCTCCACATATGCTTTTATCCATCTATTGGTAAAATTATAGGTGTGACATCTTCTATTCTAGGGAGATACCTAATTGATCTACCTTTATGGGGTATTGTGACCAATCAACTCCATCTACACAAGATGTTAAACTTATAATATAATACCAAATACATACCTCATGAAAAAATGGAATGCCTGAGGTGAAAAACATGGAAGATATGTGAATATGGTGTTAGATACCTCATGTAAAACATGGAATGATTGAGGTGAAAACCTTGGAAGATATACAACCTTGTCATTAGATACATCTTTATTGACATAGGATTCCTTGGGTTCTATGCTTGAGATGCCTCACAAGAGATGACATACCAAGAGGAAGAATGCAGGTTCCCAACACACATAGCATCCATAGATACCTAGACATGCCTAACATTAATATATAATGTGATAAATGGTTTCTATCCTATCAGACAGAATTAATGTAATTAATCAGTGTCCATAAAGAGATGACATCAGTAATGAGTTCAAAAAATAGGAATTAATTTTATGTGGGAGACCTGGACTAGGTAAAAAATTCCAAGGAGGAATCCATGGAAGTAGGAATAGACATCCCATAATCCCATTTTTATCAAGGAGAAGACATCAATAATGAAAGTGATGGAAGATTCCTACCTTTGGAATGTGGGGTAAAAAATAATTCCAACATACATTAACATACATGCAATGTGCCCCAATAAAAGCATTAGAAAAAAAAATGGTGCACCTAACGTAAATATCTTCTCCTTCAACTGTGAGTAGATAAAAAATTTTGGGCCTGTACAAATTGAGTCATCACTAAGGTAAATACCATATCTATATATGAGAGAATGAAAAACATTAGTTAAGTGAGGACTAGGGGTCATCAGTGCCTCACCACCACCACCACCCTCATGGGCCACATAGGGGGAAACAACCCCATATTCCATCAACACCTCACTAACACTGATCCCTTCATGGGATGCACATGTGGAAACCACACCCCATTCTATCAGCTCCTCATCGACACTGCCACCCTCATGGGCCATAAAAGGGGTAACCAACCCCATTCCATTAGCTCATCACCACCAATTCCACCCTCATGGGTCATGATGGCGGAAACCCCCCCATTCCATCGGCTGCTTGCCAACACCGCTGCCCTCATGGGCTGCGTAGGGGGAAACCACCCCCATTCCATCAGCCGTTACCCCCCATTACATTGGATCCTCACCGACACTGCTACCCTCATGGGCTACATAGGGGGAAACCACCCCCATTCATAAGTTCTTTGCTAACACCACCACCCTCATGGGATGCACAGGGGGAAACCACCCCCATTCCATTAACTCCTCAATGACACCACTTCCCTCATGGGCCATGTTGGGGGAAAATACCCCCATTCCATAATCTCATCACCAACACCACTTACCTCATGGTTCGTGTAGGGGAAAACCATCCCCATTACATCAGTGCCTTGCCGGCACTGCTGACCTCATGGGTCATGTAGGGGGAAACCACCCCCCATTCCATCAGCTCCTTGACGACACTGCCATCCTCGTGGGCCTCTTAGGGAGAAACCAACCCCCATTCCATCATATAATTTATAACACCACTTCCCTCATGGGACACACAGGGGACAATCATCCATGTTCCAGTGGAAAACCTCTTCGAGAGACTCTCCTCAAAGTGCTTTGAAAGCTCACTCTCCTATGCTAAAGATGTTGGGGATGTTCGATCCCTATCTATAGTGTCATTTATTTGGGTGTTTATCTAGATGGATCCTACTAGGTTGTGTCAGTTTCATCAGTGGATAGTTCCATAGGTCGATGAGTAGGTTGACTCCTTCCCCACCCTAACAGACCCGATCCAGAACACCCAATGCTGACACCGGGGGAAGACCCAAAACATTTACCAATAAGAGGCATCTTATGTAGTTCATCCATTGTAGAGGTCCTCCATGCACTTCCATCAATTGAAATGAAGGTCCTCCCCATCACAACCATCATCCATTACGGTGAGTCCTCCCCGCACTTCCATCAACCGACAAAGAGGTCCTCCCCATTTCCATCATTAGCCATTGCGGAGGTCCTCCTTGAACTATGATCAACCTGGAGAGAGGTCCTCCACATCACCATAATTATATCATGTAGAGGTCCTCCCCACACCACTATCACCAGAAAAAAGGTCCTCCTCATCACCATCATCAGACATTGTGGAGGTCCTCCATGAACTACCATCAACCAAAATAAAGGTCATCTCCGTCACCATCATTATCCATTACAGCGTTCCCCCCCACACTACTATCACTGACACAGAGGTCCTCCTCATTTCTATCATCATCCATTGTAGAGGTCCTCCCCACACTGCCATAAACTAGAACGGAGGTCCTCCCTATCACCATCATCAGCTATTATAGTGGTCCTCCCCGCACTTCTATCACCGGAACAAAGGTCCTCCCCATCACCATCATCAACCATTGTAGAGGTCCTACCCACACTGCCATCAACCAACATAGAGTTCCTCCCCATTTCTATCATCAACCATTATATGGGTCCTCCCCGCACTTCCATCAACCAACACATAGGTCCTCCCCATCTCCATCATCAGCCAGTGCAGAGGTTATCACACACTATTATAACTAGAATAGAGGTCCTCCTTGTTTCCATCATCAACCATTGCAAAGATCCTCCCTGTATTTCAATCAACCATCAAAGAGGTCCTCCCCATTACCATCATCATCTATTATAGAGGTCCTCCCCACACCGACATCAACAGGTAAAAAGGTCCTCCCTATCTCCATCATTATCTAGTGAGGAGGTCCTCCCCACACTACTATCATCAGGAACAGAGGTCCTCCACATCTCGATCATTGTCCAGTGTAGAGGTCCTCCCATCATCGCTATCAGCAGGCATAGAGGTCCTCCCCATTTCCATCATTAGCTAGTATAGATGTCCTCCCCACACCACTACCAATCCATGAAGAGGTCCTCCTTGTATCGACATCAATAATAATAAAGGTACTCCCCATACAAATACCAATATGTGAAGAGATACTCCCTGCACCAATATCTACTAGTTCAGAGGTCATCCTCACACTACCATAAGACATCACATAGGTCCTCCCCATTTGGAAGACATTCCTTTCTCTAAAGAATCATCCTAGGGAAGAAATGCTCCTTAGTGAAAGCACCCAAGGTAGGTCAATCATATCCCTTCTCTGATATCTATGCTCTATGAGATACCACTATGATAGGATTCCACACCTCTAGGGTGGCATCACCCCTTCATACTAATGATCCAGGCTTCCATACCTCCTAGGCACCATCGCCCCATCGTATTGATGATCTAGGATTCTACACCTCCTGGGTGCCATTGCCTCGTCATACTTGTGATTTAGGATTTCACACCTCCTAGGAGACATCAACCCCTTGTATCAATGTTCCAGGCTTCCATGTCTTATAGGAACCATCAATCCATTGAATAATGTTTCTAGCTTACACACCTTTTAGGAATTATCACTCCATCGACCGATGATCCAAGATTCAATGCCTTAGGGAACCGTAGCCCCATTGATTGATAATCTAGGCTTCCAAACCTCTAGGGAACCATCACCACATCATAACAATGATCCAGTATTCCAAAAATTTGGGGTTCCATTGCCCCATCAATTAAGATTATAAGATTTCATGCCTCCCAGTCCCCATAGCCCTATCGTACTAATGATTCATACTTCCATGCCTTTAGGGATCCATCGCCCCATTGACAGATATTCCAGGATTCCATGCCTCCCAAGATCCATCATACCATTCTATCAGTGATCTAGGATTCCACACCTCTTGGGTTCCATCACCTCATCATACTGAAACTCAAATATTACACACCTCCTGGGAACCATCACCCCATCGTACCAACATTCCAAGATTCCATGCCTTTTGGGCCCTGTTGCCCCATCTACCAAGGTTCTAGGCTTCTAATCCCCCTGAGCTTCATCGCCCCATCGTACCGATGATCTAGGATTCCATGCCTCTTCAGCGCCATCACCCCTTTATACCAATGTTCCAGACATCCATGCATCCTGGGAACCATCACCCCATCATACCAATGCTCCAGGATTCCATGCCCCCAGTGTTGTGCCTTGTTGACCAACATTCCAAGATTCCATGACTCCAAAGATATATTTTTCCATCATACCAATGTTCAAGGATTCCTTCCCTTCTAGGCTCCATTGACTCATCGAACTGACATTCCAGGATTCTATACCTTCCTGATTCCATCACCTCATCAAATAGACATTCTAGGTTTCCAAACTTCTTGGGCACTGTCACACCATCCATCCATTGAGGAGGTATCTTTCTCAGGGCACTAAACCTGTAGGATCTAAATAATGATGTAGATGCTCAATATACAAGAGGGGGGGGGGGGGTGAATTGTATACTTTAAAAAATTCCTTTTGAACCTTTAAAGTTAGTTACGAATAACTATAATTTCCTTAAGCAATGGAAAGGGCTAAGTTTAACAAAGTTTAAACTAAGCAAATTCACAACACCTCTAATACCAATGAAAACCTGGAAAGAGATTCCGAAAGTAGGTTCCAGAAATATGGTTCTGGAAATAGAAACTTAACAAAAGATTAGAACATGATATTCTACCTTAAAGAGTATATAATCTAAATGAAACATAGTACAAGTAAGAAAGTATAAGAAAGTTATACTTTCCTTATAATACAAAATGCAGCGGAAATAAACAGGTAGTAAAAATACAAGTAACAAGATATAAGTCTTTTAACCCAAAGAGAAGGGTATCCAACAACCTTGGATAAAGGTCCCTTGATTTATACTTTCAAGCAAGTCTGTCTTACCCACACCAGGGTAAGCCCTCGATACGAAGATCGGAGTCTCTTTCTTGCTATCCCCGCAATCCCTCAACTTCAAGGTAGTTGGCAACCTCTGTCTTCCTCAACAAGGAATCCCTCAAACTTTAAGGTAGTTGGCACCTCTGTCTTCCTATCCCCGGAAGTCCTCGAATGTAATCACCAACATTCGGAGTCGCACGAAGCAAAGGCTGAACGAGCGGTTCAGTATGCACAAGGCATGAGAAGCTTTCTCTCTCTAGAAATCACCTTAGCAGCGTATGGTCTCTAGATTGATCAACTTCATTCTCTATATTGATCTCTTTCAAATGAGCTCCTATTTATAGGTAAGGTCGACCTCCTTCCCAACAGTCATATTTTCCTTAAAAATCGGAGGGACCTGTACACGTTTCACTTAGCCAACGATTAGTTTTATAACAGAATAGATGACATCGTTTTATAACAAAACAAGTGTAACAGAATGTACGACACCGTTTAAAATCTAACTCAAAAGTTCAGAATGAATGTTCGGAGTGTAAAAAATATATTTTCGGAGTCCAAACAAATACGGAGTGTATAAAACAAAGACGATCAGATTCTGTTTAATAGATGAATTCGGAATGAGAATTTGGAATGAGAATTCATCATCAGAATTCTTAATGAGAATTCATCATCAGGTTTCATAAAGAGAATTCATCATCAGAATTCGTAATGAGAATTCATTATCAGAATTCGTAATGAGAACTCATCACAAGAATTCGTAATGAGAATTCGTTGTCGAACTTAATAAGGATTCACATCCTGAATCTGATGTAGAACTTAATTAGAGTTCGTATCCAGAGTTCAGAATGAAACTTTATTACAGTTCTTATCTGGATTTTGAAGTGAAACTTTATTACAGTTCTTGTCCAGAATTCGGATCCTAAAACAGAATTATTCATATCAAAGTTTCAAAAAATTCTGAGAAAATAGAAATGAATCTGAATTTTATACTTAAGAAAAATATGGATGAAAATATGATAAGGATAAATTTTCTTACAAAAGTGATTTTCCTTATAAAAGCAATTTTTCTTATAAAAGTGATTTTCCTTATAAAAGTGATTTTCTTAAATATAAGGTGTTTGTGATTTTCAAAATAAGAAGGAATGGAAAAGTCATAAGGAAAACCTTATTGACTCAACAATCTCCCCCTTTCTGTAAAGCACAAACATCCTTGAAAAAGAAATTCTAAGAAGAAAGAAAAACATTAAGGCTTATCTCCCTTTACTTTAAGGATATTGATGAATATGACTAACTCTCCCTTAGGCTTTGAAACTCTAAGGATCGTATTCTAGATTTCCGGAGTGACATTTCATTACGAATAAGAAAGTCTTCTTTAATGAAAAACTCCCCCTTAGACAAGATCTTATTAGAGTTCTTTTTCCTTAAGGATCTTTTCCTTCTCCCCCTTTGTGATTTTCAAAAATAATTCGAGGGAATGGAAAATATAACAAAGTACCTGAAAAATTAGTAGCAACAACAAAAGAAATGGGCAAGTACAAAATTTTCATTAAGTTTGAAAGGCTCAACAAAAAAGAAATTTATATACAACAAAAGATCAGATCTTTCTATTTTGGATCTTTTTCCTTCTCCATGAGACCCTTAAGAATAGTCTTTATCTTCTTTAAGTCTTTATGATCTTCTTCAGCTTGATTCTCTAAGACCACTATTCTTGCATTTTGGGCTTCAATCTTTTCTTCCTGGGCTTGAAGCTTTTCTTCATGAGCTTTAATCTTTTCTTCCTGAGCCTTAATCTTTTCTTCCTAAGCCTTCAATTTCTCTTCAAACTCAATCCAATGATCCCTTTCAAACTTCCAGTTTTGAGAGAAAGAATTTAGCTTCCCATTCAGATCTATGACTTCTTGAATCTGGAAGTTCTTTTCATCCGTCAGCTTCTCTTCAAAGGAAGAAGTCAGCTCATTTATCTTCCTGTCCTCAGTGTAAAAAGCATCCTTAAAATTATCTTGAAATTCATCAAAGAGCCTCATTTCTTCCACAGTATTCCTCGACTAGCTAGTCATCCTCTTGCAAGATCTTTTGTGGGCTTCATAGCCGACAAAGAACGTTTTGAACTGAGCCTCTATTTCAACACACTTGTCCATAACCATAGATATGGATTCTGATTTCTGATTCAAAGCATGTTGGAGCATTTGGCATCTTGAATCAATGCTTGAGAAGGTCGGAATAGAACCTACCAGCTTCTTTAAAGACTGAACAACAAAATCATGACCCAACGAAGATGACTCCGAATCCGAGACTCTTCTTGGAGAAGTTTCTTCTTCAACTTGATCAAGCTTTCTCTTTGAAGAACTACTAACTTCCTTTCTCTTCACTACTACTGAGCTCGGAGTATCAGCAAGAATTTGCTTTCCCTTGTCTCTTTTCAGAATGAAATCCTGTTCTGGAGTTCTCTTTTCACTATCATATACTTGAACGATATTTTCTTCCTCATCAGCAACTTTTTGAGTAGCAACCTCTACATTCTCCATTTGAGCAATATCTTGTAGAATTTGTTCTTCCTCTACATGATAAGCTACTTCTTCTTCTCTTTTCTCCTCTTCCGTTGCTGGAGTGACTAGCTTAGAAGACTCAGCTTTTGAGGTTCGGAGCGACAAATGTTCCGAAGGTTTTCCCTTATAATCATCAACTTGTTTCAAAACATCTCTAGTTTCACCACTTCTTTCAGCAACAACTTCTTCTTCTTCCACTTGCACAACTTGCTCTACTTCCTCAACAGGCTTAGCTACTGCCTCTTTCGGAGCAACAAAGTCTCTTCCTGGAGTCTCAGGTAGAGATTCCAATGAAAAAGATCTTGGAACAGGAATGTTTGCTGAAACCATATCATTAAACTTTAACAAAGCCTGAGCTAACTCAGCCTCAAACATCTTCTTCTTGATCTTCTTTTCTTTTGCTTGTTTTTTGAGCTCATCCGCAGTTATTTCCTTCAAGGCCTTAGCCTCCGTAGGATCCAATCCAAACTGAGGCTCCCCTTGCACTCTCTTCTCTTTGATCTCCCTCCATTTAGCAACAAACTCATCTGGGTAAGCTTTCTTATTATTTGGTTTTGGAGGTGCGGAATGGACTTCCTTAGACTTTGGATTCTTTGCTTCTACTTCCACTTCCTTCAACTTTCTCTTCCTTACCGGCTTAGGGGATTTTGGATCAGCAACTTTCGGAACTGTTTCTTCTTGAGCAGGTGAATCAACAAACTAACCAGTCTTCTTATCAAAAGCTACATCCATTCTTTTAAGTGTACCATCACTCACCAGCATAATCTTGCAAACTCTTGGCTTAGAATTGAAAGCCTCCTTGCAATACTCAAGGCACCGAACTATCAACTTCGAGAGGATTTCTGGATACATAATAATCTGAGCTCTCATATTTCCTTTCTTCATATTCTCAAGACTGATAAGAATGTGCTTCATCAAATTAAACTTCCTCAGATTTATCAGAAAATATAGGATGTAGATCTCACTCTTCTTTAAGCTATCTTTTTCACCCTTCCTTGGTATGATAAGGCCTTGTACCCATAACTCTAGAATCTGGAAATTTGTAGATAGAGAAGCAATCTTCGGAGCCTTGTCATCTACCAGTACGAGAGTTTCTAAAGATTTTTCCTTGTCGAAGCTACCTTTTGAATCCGGCAACACATGAGATATGAATTCAGCTTCACCTTCATTATTCAGCCCTACCAAGCTGGCTGCCTTGGCATATGAAAGCTTATAAGTCTTACCATAAGAATTAAAAGACAACTTCTCACTTCCATCTTCCTTAATAAAGGATACTGTTTCATAGAACTCTATAAGCAAATCTAAATACACTTCATCTTGATTCCGGAGTTTTGACACCGAAACATCTTACCAACCATTAAGCTTAATATTCTTAGAAATAAGAGAGTCATACTTGTTAAAGAAATCCGGATAAACCAGCCTCTCCCTATATACTAACCACTTTGAAATCGGCTTAGAGGAAGACATGTCTTGAGAAGCTACTTCCACAGACATTCAGATTTGAAGACCTCTGAGAAGTTCGGAACTGAGAAATCTGAAGTTCGGAACGGTCTTAAAATAGAGAGGCAGAACTTTGAGATGTTGGAGCTTGAAAACCGATGTGGGACAACCATTTGGGGTCCCCTTTATACAGGCAACGAGAAAATAGTTCAACTTCCACGGTTGATCGAACGGTTGTGATAGGCTGAGATCATATCTGACGGTCGAAAACCAATTCTCTTGAATCTGATCTTTTGAGGTTTTTATTAAAACAAAGAATTAAGAAAACTATAATCCGAAAACAAAATATAAGAAAATGCCAGCAATTAAAGTATGATTACGAAAACTTGGGTAAGGAAATCATACCTTTCGGATTGGATTAGGAAGATTATTCATAATTGGTAACATTCTTACGAAAACTACGAAAAAATATTTAATACGAAAAGACAAAATTCGGAAAACTCACTACGAAAAACAAACTCAGTAAGGAAAACTCAGTACAAAAATTTCATTACAAAATTTGAAAATGAAAAACTTATTATGAAAGATTCAGTATGAAAATCCCGTTATGAAAATACCAGTACGAAATTTTCCATTCCGGATGTTTTCAATACGAACATTTCCATTCCAGAAGTTTTCTATACGAAAATATCCATTCTGGAAAGTTTTAGTTCCGGAAATTCCATTCCGGAATTTTAGTTCCGAAAAGTTTGAAAACAAATTTTGAAAAACTTTGTTAATCTAACAATCAGATGTACTCCCCCTATAAAAAGGAGTTTATTGCTAAGGAGACTTTTTCAACAGAAAGTTAATTAAGAAGGATTAACTTACGGTTATCATTCCTAACTTCTGTTTAATATATTCAAATCTATCAGAAGGAAAAGATTTTGTGAAAATATCAGCAAGTTGATCTTGTGTTTCGATAAACTGAAGAATAATATCTCCTTTGAGCGTGTGATCCCTAAGAAAGTGATGCCTAATATCTATGTGTTTTGCATGGGAGTGATGTGCAGGGTTCTTACTAAGAGAAATGGCACTTGTGTTATCACACAAAATTTGAGTTTTAGTAAAACTCAAGCCATAGTCTGTGAGTGTGTGTTGCATCCACAACACTTGAGCACAACAACTTCCAGCTGCTACATATTCAGCTTCAGCAGTGGAGAGTGCTACAGAATGTTGCTTCTTGCAGGACCAAGAAACTAATGAATCTCCTAAGAAATGAAAAGTTCCGGATGTACTTTTTCTATCCATTCTACATCCACCAAAGTCAGCATCATAAAATCTTTTTAGGATAAAATCATTTCCATAAGTATAAAATAATCCTAGATCCATGGTTCCCTTAAGGTAGCGAAAAATTCTTTTTACTGCCTTTAAGTGAGATTCCTTAGGATTGGATTGATATCTTGCACATAAGCATACTGAAAACATTAAGTCTGGTCGACTAGCTTTTAAGTATAGTAGGCTACCTATCACACATCTAAAATATGTTTGATCTACTGGTTTCCCAGCTTCATCAAGATCTAAAGAGTTTGAGGTACCAATAGGAGTACTTATACTCTTAGTGTTATCATAACCATATTTTTTAAGAAGATATTTAATATACTTATGTTGAGATATGTAAGTTCCTTCTGGTTTTTGAGAAATTTGAAAACCAAGGAAAAATGTTTACTCACCCATCATACTCATTTCAAACTCAGATTTTATTAGACTTGCAAAAGAGTCAGTCAAAGATTGCTGAGTTGAACCAAATATGATGTCATCAACATAAATTTGAACAATCAAAACATTTTTCTTATCTTTCTTTATGAAAAGGGTTGGATCTGCATTTCCCTTAACATAGTTATTTGGAATCAAAAATCTAGTGAGTCTATCATACCATGCTCATGGAGCTTGTTTAAGTCCATACAGAGCTTTGGTAAGTTTAAAAACATAACCAGGATGTTTTGTATCTTCAAAGCCAGGAGGTTGTTCAACAAAAACTTCCTCTTGAACATAACCGTTAAGAAAATCACATTTCACATCCATTTGGAAAAGTTTGAAATTAAAGAATGCTGCAAAGGCGAGTAGAATACAGATAGATTCAAGTCTAGCTACTAGAGAATAGGTTTCTTCATAGTCTATTCCCTCTTGATGATTATAGCCTTTAGCAACAAGTATAGCTTTATTTCTTACTATGACTCCATTTTCATCACATTTATTTCTGAAAACCCATTTTACTCCAATAACAGAAGTTTCCTTAGGTCTTTCAACCAAGGTCCAGACTTTATTCCTTTCAAATTCATTTAGTTCATCTTGCATGGCTTTGATCCAATCATTATCACCTAAAGCTTCATTAGTGCTTTTAGGTTCTAATTGGGAAAGAAATGCTAGATGTTCTACTTCATTTCTTAAGGAACTTCTAGTCCTTACAGGTTGATTTACATCACCAATGATACTATCACTGGGATGATTCTTAAGAAACACCTGATTTGGGTTTTGAAAAGCCTGTTCATCAACATAGGGTAGAAAGTCTTCTGGGGTAAATGTTTCAGGAATATCTTCTTGAACATTATCCTTATCAGAAGCTTCTTCTATCAAAGGTTGATAATCAGTTTTTGAAAACACATCCGAGGATGTAGGCTGGGATGGTTTAAAAACAAAAGGATCAGACTCATCAAATTTTACATGTACTGTTTCTTCAACAGTACAAGTATTTTTATTAAAAACTCTATAAGCCTTAGAAGTTGTGGAATAACCTAAGAAAATTCCTTCATCAGATTTTGGTGCAAATTTATGTAAGTTATCTTTAGTATTCAAAATGAATACTTTGCAACCAAAAACCTTGAAGTAGGATAGTCTTGGTTTTCTACCATTCCATAACTCATACGGAGTTTTATTAAGAAAAGGTCTAATCAAAACTCGATTTATAGTATAGCAAGCAGTACTTACAGCTTCAGCCCAGAAATTTCTAGCTATAGAATATTCACTCAACATGGTTCTAGTTATCTCTTTAAGAATTCTATTTCTTCTCTCAACTACACCATTTTGTTGAGGAGTTGTAGGTGCTGAAAAATTGTGAGTAATACCTTTTCTACTACAAAAAGTTTCAAAATCAGAATTTTTAAATTCTCCTCCATGATCACTATGAATAGTTTTCAATGGAAGGTTTTTCTCATTTTTAACTTGAGCTCTAAAACTTTTGAAATAAGAAAAAGCTTTAGACTTCTTTGCTAGAAAATAGACCCAAGTAAATATAGTGTAATCATCAACTAGAACAAATACATAGTATTTTCCTCCAATACTTCTAGTTTGTGTTGGACCAAAAAGATCCATGTGCACTAACTGTAATGCATCAGTTTTTGAGACTTCACCGATTAATTTAAAACTATATTTATGTTGATTGCCATAATGACAAGGATCACAAACTTTAGAAGAATCAAATCTAAGCTCCGGTAGATCCTTAACTAGTTTCTTCTTAGAGAGTTTACATAGGTTCCTAAGATTACAGTGACCCAGTCTTCTATGCCATAACCAGAAATGATATTCCATTGCACTTAGGCAAGGTAAATCATGGCTTCTAAGGTCTTCTAGGTTCAAGGTGTAAACATTCTCTTACCTATTGGCTGAGAGAATAAATTCTTCCTTGGAATTGTGAACTAAGCACTTATCATTCCTAAAATTCACAAGGTAACCTTCATCACATAACTGACTTATGCTAATGAGGTTGTGCTTAAGACCCTTAACAAAAAGAACATTTGAAATCAAGGTTTTACCAAGAAGAACAATATTAACAATACCAAAAATCTCTCCCTTAGCATTATCTCCGAAAGTTACCTTTCCTCCTTTCGTTTTGATAATCTTTTCAAAATAGCTTTTGTTACCAGTCATGTGCCGGGAACATCCACTATCCATATACCATGTATTATTGCTGGTACTCTCTTTGTTTTCCGGAAATTAAGAAGAGAATTAAACTTTCGGTATCCAAACTTGCTTGGATCCGAGGTTTTCAGATAATAAAATTTTAGGTACCCAC
Organism: Viscum album; assembly: GCA_963277665.1. Classification (NCBI taxonomy): domain Eukaryota; kingdom Viridiplantae; phylum Streptophyta; class Magnoliopsida; order Santalales; family Viscaceae; genus Viscum; species Viscum album. The sequence continues at coordinate 316,998,634 of OY728146.1, forward strand.
ATCTTCTTAGAAAAATAAGCTTTGTGAAATCCTAGAGATTGGGTTTTGTTTAAGGAACAATTCTTTGCCCAGTGACCTCCACATTGACACTTGGTACAAAATGGGGAACTTTGAGGAACAAAATAATTGTTACTGAAAATTGGTTTTTCATGGGTATAACCAAATCCAGATTTATTTCTTAAAGGTCGTATTTGAGAATACATTTTATCAAAATTTTCCTTACCATGGGTAAAGTTTGATAAACACTTCTTTAAGGAAAAAATTTCAGAGTTGAGTTTTATAACCAAGTTTTTATCCTCAAAATCATTAGTTTTAGAACTAGAACTAGGCTCGAAAACATTTTTCTTAGAAATTACTTTTTCTAATTCTTTAGAATGTTTGTTCTTCTCAGAACTTACTTCCTCAAGATTTTTTGAAATACTTTCAAAATCAGCATTTTTTCCTATCAAGATCTTTAGAAAGATCTGATATCTCTTTTGTAAGAATAGAATTCCTAGAGTTTGCCTTATCAAGTTTTTTATTGAGTTTGAAATTCTCAATCTCAAGAAGTTCAGCAAACCTAGAGGCTTCTTCATAAGTAGGTAAAGTATTTTCTTCATCAGAAGAGGATTCTTCATCAGAAGAGTTATAATACTTACTATCATTAGAATTTAAAGAAACATTGGTCAATGATTCAACATTTCATACCTTATCCATAAAACAATGATTATCAATAGGTAATCTGGCTATAAGACCAAGATTCTTCTGTCCTGAAGATTCATAATCAGAAGATTCATCTGAAGAGTCACCACCACTTGCACTCCAGGTATCATTAGCTTTCAAAACTTTCTTAGCTTTGGATTTATAATATTTCTTTCTGTTCCTGTCTGAATTCCTTTATTTCCTTTCTTTCTTTTTGAGCAAAGGGCAATCTGGTCTAATATTTCTAGCTCTCTTTCATTCATAACAAGTAACTTCTCCATCTTTATTATCTTTCCTGTCCTTTTTCTTATACTTGGATTGGAAATTTCTCTGGCCAGCTATCTTGTTCATCCTTCAAGCAAGATTTGCTAATTCATTTTCTGATATTTCACTCTCACTAGAATCTGACTGAACTACCATCTTCTTAGACTTGGATCTGGTTACTCTCTCAGGAGTCTTAGCTTTCATATGATTTGATGTTGTTGTAAAAGGAACAACACCATTTCTATTTTTCTTTTTGATGTTGTCAGCATCTCTCTTCATTCTGGTTTCATGTTGGAGAAGAGTTCCAAATAACTCATCAAGAGAAATTTGAGTCACTTTCCTGTTCTCATCTATAGCAGTTCTCTTGGATTCCCACTCATTGGGCATGATATCAATTATCTTATCCACAAGAACTTCATCATCTAAACCTTTTTCTCCCATAGACTGTAGGCTGTTGACAATAGTCATAAATCTCTGTTGAAGTTTACAGATTGGTTCACCATAAGGAAAATTGAATCCATGATATTTAGCTCTAAGCATAGCTCTCCTAGTCTCAATCACCTTAGAAGTTCCAATGTGTGTAACCTCTAACTTCTTCCAGATACAATTAGCTACTTCACAAGAAGAAATTTGGCTATATATATTTCTGGTCATTGAACATAGTAAAGTATTGCATACCTTATAATTGAGTTGATAATCTTGCTTTTCCTGGTTAGTAAAAGTTCTAACTTCCTTATCAAAAATTTTTTAATCTCCAGTAAGCATAACAAAATTGTCTACTCCAGTATTGATAACAAAAGTTTTCATTCGATCTCTCCAGTACTCATAGTCATTACCATCAAAGATTGGTGGTCTTGTAGGATTTAGATTATCAATGGAACCAACATTAATTCCAGCCATACTTATAAACCTTCAACACACAAACTTGTTAGTATAAAAAGATTCGTAATAACAAAGTTAGGAATGAGAAAGTTCGGAATGGGAAATTTCGGAATGGGAAAGTGAGAAAGAAAAACTTATACGTGAGTACAAGTATTTTAGAAACCTCCTCTGATACCAATTGTAGGATCGGAATAATGATGTTGATGCTCAATATACAAGAGGGGGGGTGAATTGTATACTTTAAAAAATTCCTTTGGAACCTTTAAAGTTAGTTACGAATAACTATAATTTCCTTAAGAAAAGGAAATGGCTAAGTTTAAAAAAGATTAAACTAAGAAAATTCACAACACCTCTAATACCAATGAAAACCTGGAAAGAGATTCCGAAAGTAGGTTCCGGAAATATGGTTCCAGAAATAGAAACTTAACAAAAGATTACAACATGAGATTCTACCTTAAAGCGTATAGAATCTAAATGAAATAGAGTACAAGTAAGGAAGTATAAGAAAGTTATACTTTCCTTATAATACAAAATTCAGCGGAAATAAACAAGTAGTAAAACTAAAAGTAACAAGATATAAGTCTTTTAACCCAAAGAGAAGGGTATCCAACAACCTTGGATAAAGGTCCCTTGATTTATACTTTCAAGAAAGTCTATCTTACCCACACCAGGGTAAGCCCTCGATACGAATATCAGAGTCTCTATCTTGCTATCCCCACAAGCCCTCAACTTCAAGGTAGTTGGCAACCTCTGTCTTCTTCAGCAAGGAAGCCCTCGAAATTCAAGGTAGTCGGCACCTCTGTCTTCCTATCCCCGGAAGTCCTCGAATGTAATCACCAACATTCGGAGTCGCACGAAGCAAAGGATGAATGAGAGGTTCAGTACGCACAAGGCATGAGAATCTTTCTCTCTCTAGAAATCACCTTAGCAGCATATGGTATCTAGATTTATCAACTTCATTCTCTATATTGTGCTCTTTCAAATGAGCTCCTATTTATAGGTAAGGTCGGCCTCCTTCCCAACGGTCATATTTTCCTTAAAAATCGGAGGGACCTGTACACATGTCACTTAGCCAATGGTTAGTTTTATAACAGAATAGACGACATCGTTTTATAACAAAACAAGTGTAACAGAATGTACGACACCGTTTAAAATCTAACTCAAAAGTTCGGAATGAATGTTTGGAGTGTAAAAAATATTTTTTTGGAGTCTAAACAAATACGGAGTGTATAAAACAAAGACGATCAGATTCTGTTTAATAGATGAATTCAGAATGAGAATTCGGAATGAGAATTCGTCATCAAAATTCGTAATGAGAATTCATCATCAGGTTTTGTAATGAGAATTCATCATCAGAATTCGTAATGAGAATTCATTATCAGAATTCGTAATGAGAACTCATCACAAGAACTCGTAATGAGAATTCGTTGTCGAACTTCATAAGGATTCACATCCTGAATCTGATGTAGAACTTAATTATAGTTCGTATCTGGAGTTCAGAATGAAACTTTATTACAGTTCTCATCTGGATTTCGAAGTGAAACTTTATTATAGTTCTTGTCCAGAATTCGGATCCTAAAACAGAATTCTTCATATCAAAGTTTCAAACAATTCTGAGAAAATAGAAATGAATCTGAATTTTATACTTAAGAAAAATATGGATGAAAATATGATAAGGATAATTTTTCTTACAAAAGCAATTTTCCTTATAAAAGCAATTTTTCTTATAAAAGCGATTTCCTTATAAAAGCGATTTTCTTAAAGATAAGGTGTTTGTGATTTTCAAAACAAGAAGGAATGGAAAAGTCATAAGGAAAACCTTATTGAATCAACAAAACCCGCACTAGGGAATCATATCATTCCTACCCAAGTCAAACTCTCTCCAATAGCTCATGTGGCCCCTACCATGCTTGGGGTTATCTATGTCACTTTGATCGTTGCATGGAGAAACATGTACATCTAATTGGGATCGAGACCCTAGCCATCTGTCAGGCATTTCGGGTCAACTATCCCTAATAACTATACCAATAAAAACCATAGAGGTCCTCCCTGTATCCTCAATTATAGCATGTTGAAATTTCCCCATGACATAGCCTATCTCACGCTTAGAGAACATCTTCACGTATGCTGGGAATTTTTTTGGGTAATCTCATCTACAAATTCCCCTTGTTCGTTAAGGACCCCAAACCATTGGAATGGGGTGAGGATGAACATCCCTCTACTACAATAATAATTGTGTCCAAACATCCTAGTTTCATGACATTAAACTTCCCAACAACCATCCTCTTGGTTGCATGATGTTAAACTGCAGGATGACGTCTTGGTCACACGATGCTAAACTATATGTCATTTTGGTCAAAGCTATGCGACCTAAAACTACAATAACCATGGTTAAATATACATGACCTTAAAAAGTATCCACTGTTCATTCTAGATGAATTACATTAAACTATATTGCATCAACATCCCAGTCACATGACATTAAACTATGCGATACAAATCCCTAGCTACACAACATTAAACTATGCAACATCTTAATCCATGAGACATAACCTTAAATTGTTTACAATGGTCCATGTAATATGAGATTAAATAATTTTTAATTGGTCTGTGATATATGACCTTAAACTGGAAGCAACACCATAGTTTAAGTTGTATAACATTAAAATACAAATACTAAATCATCCTTAGTACATGATGTTAAAATGTAGCCTTACCCTATTTAGAGATCACAGGATGAATCATATTCTAAGCATGAGACAACTCCATATCCCCATCGCGTGATGTAAAATTTCATAATTCCATGATCCCTCATATGAGAGATCACTCCGCATTCAGTTCTGATCCACTATCATTCCACATTCATGAACTACCTCTAGACCCCATCCTTGAGAAGGGGTTTGACTCCCTATTTCTGATACACCCCATTAGCATGCTTGAATGTGATATGGTGTAGACCCTAGAGTGTTGTATTCCACATGTAAATTCTCTGAATCCATCTCCATGATTCTCATATACCTTTATTTCTATCCCCATACTCTTCCACATCTAAAGGGACCCCCTAACAGCATGGTTCCTTACCATAGTGGCTCAACTACCATCATGGGATAACACCCCAGAAGACTTTGGACAACATTTTGAGATAGGTCTCATGTTTTGAACATGGTCAATGGTTAAACCTATTTTTCCCCACCCCATGTAACACGATATGGATGTTTTGTTTTGAATAGGTTCAGCAAGTATACCCCATCATTACACCACCCTCATTATGTTCTAGATATCAGGTGCTACGATTCACACTTTCCACCTCCTAATGTTCTGGTGGAACTCAATCACCCTTGATGTTACCCTTCTATGAACCTGTGCACATTGAGTAAGTAGGTCGGTGTTGCGGGGACATTTTCAACCTGGATTCTCCTTTCCCCTACTGTGTGCTTCTATGTGTCAGAAAAATCCCCACCACTCCTTGTTTCTCACACTGCGCATGACTCATGAAGTTTTAGGATTATTTGTAGGATGTTTACCCATGTGTCCAAGTCACAGAAAACATCATTATAAACTCTATAACCTTAAACTAAGTTCCTATCCATGGTCTAAACTCTATGACCTTAAACTAGGATCACAAGTCCAAGCATCATGACTTTAAACTATGTGTGGGTGTTCCCTGGGAATGTGTTGTGCGCCGCGGGCCTCTTTGGTCCTCATTCACATTGGGTTTTTCCTATCATTCCATGCATATCCCTTATGGAATACTCACCCCATTTGTTACAAACTCCAAAACCTTAAACTAGGATCCCAATTCCCATCATCGTGACATTAAACTATGTGCGAGTCTTACTTTGGAGTGTATTGCAAGATGAGGGCCTCCTTGGTCCTTATTCACGTTAGGTTATACCTACCACACCACACACATATATTTTGGGAAACTTCCCTCAAGGTTTGAACTCCATGACCTTAAAACTAGTACTAGAAGTACCAACATCATGAATTTAAACTATGTGTGAGTCTCCCTAGTAATGTTTTATATGGATAATTCCTCTTTGGTCCTCATTCACGTTATTTTACTCCTTTTTCTCCCCACATATCCCTTTTGGTTGAGATTCTCCCCTTAATAGTCCAAACTTTATGAACTAAAACTAGAATTCCATGTCCATGGAACATAACGTTAAATGGTGTGCTAGGTCCAAAATCTATGACCTTAAACTAAGATCCTATGGTCCATGAAACATGACTTTAAAATGTTTACTAAAGGTCTAAGTTCCATGACCTTAAACTAGGAATACTAGTCCAAGTATCATAAATTTAAACTGTATGTGGGTTTTCTTTAGGATGTGTTGTGTGGTGGCAGGCCTCCTAGGCCCTCATTCACATTGGGGTTGTTACTCCTCTACCCTACACTCATTCCTATGAATCAATTCCCCTCTTTGTTTCGAACTCCATGACCCTAAACTGAGATACTATATTCCAAGCATTATGACTCTAAACTATATGTGATTTCTATCCAGAATATGTAGTGTGGAACTAGGCCTCCTTGGACCCTATTAACATTAGGTTTGTCACTCCTTCTCACTACACAAACCCATTTGATAATAAACCTTTCATCAGTCCAAACCTTATGAACTTAAACTAAGAGCCTATGGTCCAGGAAACATGAACTTAAACTATTTAAAGCAATTCCAAGTATCACAACTTTAAATTGTATATGGGATTTTTTTCCCGAATAGTGTTGTGTGGAAGTAGGCCTCATAGGACCACATTCAAACTGAGTTTGTCATAACACCACACTACACATATCCACTTAAGGAACTCCCCCTTCTCGTTGGTCCAGACTATAGAACCATAAAATGTTAGCCTATGGTCTAGGAAACATGACCTTAAACTTTTTATAGTAGGTCTAATCAGTATAAACTTAAAACTATTTGCATCCTCTATAACTCGAGTTGTACAAATTTAAACCACAAAGTCCAAATTCCTCAATACATGACGTTAAACTATAGTCTTACCCCATAAAAAGTTCAGGATGCATATGAATAAGGGATAATCATACCCTGTATCGAACAAAGATGCTTCGTATGATGAATATGGGATATAAAAAAACTTCCTCAATGCACGATGTTAAAGTGAAGTCTTACCCCATCTAAAACTGGGATTCCTTTTAAATTTTACGCAGATATGATGTTTAACCCGTTATGAACTAGGATGCCTCATATGCTAAATATGGGATGGTTAATGAACTTTACCCCATGCTCTGAACATGGTATGCCTCACAATAATCATGGGATGGCCCAATTACCTTTTCAGAGAGGATCACCCCTATAGCGACCCAACTTTTTCTTACTTGACTATTACATCATTTTAAAGATAGAAAATAATAGCGTTACAAAACCAAGATCCAAAGGTTTAGTGTCGTGGGAAAATTAGGACCATATATAGAATTTACATAATAAAACATAAAAATTATTTAATTCATTCTTCTCTATATTATTAGTGGCCGTCATGTACCCCTTAGTACAAGTAATCACTTGAGGATATACATCAAATAAAGGGGTGAGCTAAAATCCCAGTAAGAGGATAGATAAAAACCTGAATCAATATGACATGGGTGAGCATAATAATCATCATCATAACATAAGAATGGTATCATAATTATAATAATGAGAGGAATAATTATATAAAGGAATGGAATGTGGAAATTTATAAAAATGAAGGTCAAATACCACACATAGTTGTGAACAAAACTAGCATCATGTTCACGTATAACATATGTGAATAGTCCTAAAATCATCATTGTGAACAAAGATAAAATCATTTTGATGTATATTTAATACTATCTCATGAGATATATCACATTACCCAATGAATTTGAGTGCTGTACAATTCTGGGTGCCCCTACCATATCATAAAACTTTCATAATCATTCATTACATATAGAAGGTATATCAATCTTAGACATAAAATAACCCATGGAAAGGAATGGGTTTTATTTAATAAATAATAAATTCATGAATAAACTTTTGGGGTCCCCAAATGAGAAAGGGAAAAAAATATTTTTATAGGATTAATCATTCTTGAGCGAAGAAGAAACAACTCAAGAGGTTTCAAAATGTGTTTTGGAAAGAAGATTTCATTTGGAAAATCATTGTATTTTCCATAAAATCAGATTGGAAACATATATATACTCAAAAATAAAAATGGAAGTATAATGAAATTATATTTGAGTAATATTAAAAGAAAATCCACACTGAAATTTGGAATGAAATAGGAATAACCCAAAGAAAGGGAGTTGGGTTTGAGAATCCCCTTACCTTATGTCTGAATGCTTTATTTACTTTAATATACCAAATAATAAAATTAGATTCATTAATTACTAAATCCTGAATATATTATATATTTATTATATTAATTATAATTTTATTAAGTTTTTTATGGTTATTTTTATGAGTTATAGAGTTCGATTTCATCATTCGGGAGTGTTCATTTTTTAGGTTTTCATGATCGGTTCACTTGTATATTTGTGTGGAAGATCATGTAAAATGAGAATAATTATCCAACATTGAAAATATATATTATTAATGAACCTAAATAATTTTAAATGGTATTATATATATATATATATATTCATATATGAGGATTATTCATTGTGTAAAACGTTAATGATAACCATTTAGATTAGTTTGGCGGTTTTTTGATCATCACATACCAATTTTGTTTTATTATTTAATATTATGTATATATGTTAGTTCCATAACATAAAAAAGGTTATAAAATAAATTTTAAAAACTATTCAAACCATTATAATTCTTTTATTACTAGACATGAAGGCGGTAAAGGAAAATAAAAATGCATCATCCATAATGACGGTAAATCGACACATCACAGATGATGTTTTCATTTTTAGAATAAAAGGGAGAGGAGGAGTTTGATGATGTATATTCCATTAACAAAATAAAATTATAGTATATATAAGATACTAGAGTTATCACACCACTTGGATAAGGGGATGTGGGGAGATAATAAGAAAAGAAAATAAATTGGAAAGAAAATAAAAGAAAACAAAATATGATTTACCTCTTGAATTCATCACCTTGAGAACCTCATTAGGGAAATTGGATTTGGTATTTTATTGAGAAAAAATTCTCCTGGAAGAGATTTAGGGTCTTTTTAAGAGTATTGTGTGGAATTTGGATAATATTTAAGGCTTAGAAGGTGCGAGGAGAAGTGGTGGTGAGGGGTGTTATTTATAGGGGAGGAGAAGGGTGTTTTTTTGATTATTTTAGTCATTAGTTTTTATTTAGGCTCAAGACTATCAATATTTTTGAAAATTATCACTAAATATATTAAATAATGAATAATAGTTGGATATTATGGTTCTTACATCACCAATGACTCAATAAATATTGTATTGAACATATAATGTTATATATCATAAATTAATGTATTTCACTATTCACAAACAATTCAACTATTTTAGAAAAATCCAAAAAATTATCCCTAAACTTTTTTCAATGTGTAGAATTAAAAAATGGGATCCATTTTATGAAAATAATTTTATATATATGAGAAATTTTATTTTTTATCACAATCATAATTTATTCGAAAAATAATGATTTTAATATTATAACCAAATTTTTTGACAATTTAAAAATTTAATTAAAGAATCATAAAATTATCTTATAATCATAAGAAATCAAAATATTAATTTATGAATCTATTTTATGAAAATAAAATTTCTTTTAAATAATTATATTAATTATAAAATTGTAAACAAACATTTATATTTTACAAAAATTCCAACACATAATTTATCATTTTTGATAAATTTATTTACTTATACTATGATATAATTATATCATATTTTAATTTATTAGATGCATAAATTTTATTTATACTCTCATAGGTGAGTTTACTATTCTATTGGCTAGATTACTATTTCTAATGGTAATGGTACTATTCCATGGGTCAATTTACTATTCTATCATTATAGGCTATTTAATTTCTATAAATATCACTTATTTCATTCTTCATTTATGAGAATAAATTTTTTATTAGGATATCTATGATATCTATGTTTTTATACCGTATAACATAAATATAATAAGGGAAATTATATTGATAAATGTTTGGGTCATTGCATTCTTCCCCCCATTTTAAATTTCTCCAATGATTTTTTTACATAATTAGGTGACAAATATTTATCCTTTATTGCTTCCTATGGTTCCCAAGTCACTTCTTCAAACTTATGGTTCCACCATAAAACTTTTACAAGGTTAGTAGTCTTGTTGTGTAGGACTTTGTATCTTTGGTCCAAAATCTTTAGAAGCTGCTCTTTGTACGAGAGGTCATTCTCTAGTTGTACCACCTTCAAATTCAGTACATGTGAGGGGTCAGGTATGTACTTCCCCATGATAGATACATGGAACACATCATGATATTGAGACATATTTGGTGGAAGTGAAATATGAAATTCCATTGCTTCTATCCAATCAATAATCTCAAATGGGATAATGTAATTTGGGATAAGATTCCCTTTCTTTACATACCGCATGACTGTCTCCTATGGTGATATTAAAAGGAAGAATTTTTCTCCGAAGTCAAACTCTAAGTCCCTTATACAGTTGTTAGAATAAAATTTTTTCTGAATTTGAGCAGCTTTGATATTTTTTTGGATGGATTGAACCTTATTTTTCATTTCTTATATAAGATCAGATCCAAGTATCTTTCATTTTACAACTTCATACCAAGAGGTTGGAGTTCTACATCAATTTCCATATAGAGTTTCATATGGAACCATCTGAATACTCTAGTGGAAGCAGGTGTTGTATGATAACTCAACTAATAGGAGATGTTGATCACATCCACCTTTGAATTTCACTGAGCATTCTCTTAGAATGTCTTCAATCTTTTGAATAGTATTTTTAGATTGTCCATCTGTTTGTGGGTGATAGGACATGTTAAAATTCAATTCAATACTCAGGGCATGTTGGATGCTTCTCCAAAATTTAGATGTGAACCTTGGATCATGATCAGAGATGATCGAAAATGGAACCCTATGAAACATCACCAATTCCTTCATATATATCATGAAAAGTTATTCAAGTTATAAATCTCACCAAATAGTAATAAAGTGGTAAGTCTTGACGAGTCAATCCACTACAACCCATATCGAATTGTTTCCTTTGGATGTTTTCAGGAGACCAGTGAAAAAGTTCATAGTGAGATTATCCCATTTCCACATGGGTATAGGGAGTGGTTGAAAAATCCCCTTATACTTTTTTTCATTCTACTTTAACTTACTAACATGTCAAGAACCTTGACATATACTCTGTAATATTCTTCTTCTTATTGTCCCACCAGAAGTGTTCTCAAAGATCACATTACATCTTGGTACTCCTAGGATGGATAGTGAAAGTTGATATATGAGAATTATCTAATATCTCCTTATTTATCTCAGGTGATGAATGTACACACAACCTTGTTCCAAACCAAATCACACCATCATTATTGATATGGAACTCATGTATCTTTTCTTCCTTTACTGCATTCACATTCTTTTGTAACTCCAGATCATCCCTTTATGCCTCCTTAATCTTCTCTTGGATAGATGGTAGGGAAATAATTTGGAAAAGGTAGGATGTATTCTCTAACATTATGATTTTCAAATCCATCCTTTGTATATCCATGAATATAGGGTCTTTCCCAATCCACATCACGAATAAAGTAGCATGTTTTTTTTCTAAGAGCATCGACTACCTTCTCCACCTTCCCATGATGATAGTGAATAAAGAAATAGCAGTCCTTGATTAACTCTAACCATATCCTTTGATAAATGTTGAGTTCCTTCTATGTGAATATATACTTTAGACTCTTACGATCAATATATATTTCACACTTCTCACCATAGAGATAGTGACTCTAGATTTTCAAGGCAAAAATCACATCCTTTAGATCCAGATCATGCATCTGGTAGTTATGCTCACAGATCTTCAACTACCATAAGGCATTGACTATCACTTTATAATTCTACATGAGTACACAACCCAATACTTTCTTTTAAGCATCACTGTATATCACAACACTTTCTCCACTCATTGGTAATGTGAGTATATGTGTAGTGATCAACCTCTTCTTTAGCTCCTTGAATCTTTCCTCACATTCTTCTGTCCATACATACTTTACCCCTTTCATTGTTAACTTAGTTAGTGGGCTAGACAATCATGAGAAATTTCTCACAAAAATGTTGAAATTACCCTACTAAGCTAAGAAAATTGTGGATTTCTGTGACACTATTTGGATGGATCTATTCCTAAATTTCCTTTTTTGAAGGGTCTATAGAAATTCCTTCACTTATGATCATGTGCCCCAATAATGTGACTTGCTACATCCAAAAGTCGCACTTTTTGAACTTGTCATATAATTTATCCTTACTTAATATCACCAACACAATACTTATATATTCTTAATGTTATTTCTTAATCTGGGAGTAGATGAGAATATCATCAATAAAAACTACCACAAAATTTTCAAGGTAGTATCTAAATACTCTATTCATCAAATCCATTAAGATTGCAGGGGAATTAGTAAGTCCTAAGGGAATTACTAGAAAATCATAGAGCCCATAACTTGTGCCAAAAATAGTTTTATGAATATCTTCCTTATTCAACTTTATTTGATGATATCAATAATGAAGATCCACATTTTAGAAGTATTGATCTCCTCATAACTGACCGAATAATTCATCAATCCTTGGAAGATGATACTTGTTCTTTATGGATATCTTTTTGAGTTCCCAATAATGGATACACAATCGCATTGATCCATCCTTTTTATTTACAAAGAGCACTGGCTTACCCCAAGGTGATGTACTAGGGAATATTAAAACTTTGTATAAATGCTCTTATAGATACTTATTTAATTCCTCCAGTTCGATCAGAGCCATCTGGGAGATGTTTGGGTAACTCTTTGGGAAATACATCACTGTATTCCCTTACAATGGAAATTTACTCTAGGATTACACGTTCCTTTGACTCAACCTTTTGAGAAAGGTATTCTTCTTCACATGGCATCAACACCCACATAGTTTTACAAAGGATATTCATGATCTTCCATAAACTTGTAGAGGGGAATGGGATGGTTTTAATTTTGAAAATATATTTCCTTTTTTCAATAGTTGATGTGTGATCTATATAATGAGAGCTAATACATTACTAGTATATCATAAAATTCTACCAAAGGAATTATCACAATATTCACTAAAAGAATCTCACCACATACATCAATAGGATGAGAGTATAACACTTGGGTTTTAATGATTTTACCACCATGTGTTTTTATGGATATCTCTACTTCAAGGTTTGAGGGATTTGATTCAATAATTATAGAAAACTTTCAATATATAAAGTAATTAATAGAACCAAAATCAAATAATATTTTCCATTATTGATTGAATAGTAAGTGCACCTTGTAAAACATCATTTTCTTGACCCACTACAACAATAGTGATGGAATAATATTTCCCTTTATACTTTGATTTTGGTGGATGCTAATGTTGATTCCCCTTGAGGACTCAAGGTTTAGTGCACTGATTTTCATAATTCCCTTGCTCCCTATAGTTGAAGTATTGAACCATGGTTTTTGATCTCCTTTCCTCCATTATATTGGCTGAATTATTTATATATATTTGAAATTCAAGTGATTCATGACCTTATCACCAAAAATTGAAGCATTTCCCCATCCCTTTGAGGTAATTCCCATGATGTTTCTTCCCATATTTTTGACACGTGGGTGGTTGGATCCTCTTTCCTCATTGTCATTTGATCCACCAACATCAAAATCAATTATTCTCTTCTTATCTCCATAACCATGGGACCATTATACGAACTCCATCTCTACTTTAAGAGAACACTAGACCACTTCTTCATAACTACCAAAGTACCATATAGCTAGATACTTTTGAAGGTGTGGTTTTAAACCACTAAAGAATCTATCATTTTCTCTATTATTTTTGATAAAAAAACCCCAAGTCATACATTGAAATCCTTATGAAATTTTATTCATAATCTGTGACAGATTCACCTTACTTTTGATTCAGATCTATGAATTCTCTCTCCATCTTCATATGAAGAGTTCGAGGGAAATAATTATTAATAAATATTTTCTTAATGTATTCCCACTCCATCTCTTCTAGTTCATCCTTTGGGTTTTTGTTCTTAATCAACACCCACCATTGATCGACATCTCCATCTAAAAGATAAATGGCCAAAGTCACCTTCTCTATATCATAACAATGAAGTATATAAAAGATCTTCTACATTGATTTAACCAACTATTTTATGACAAGTAGATCAGAAGACCCACTAAACATCAGTGGTCATTTCCACATAAAATAATTGATAGCTATTTTCACCCTCTTAGGTGAAGGAGGATGTTCCACATTATTCGGGTTATTGTTTTTATCCTTAGAGAGCTGGGTAATCATCACCATTAAATTTTGAACTCCACCTCCCAAGGAGTTGGGGATATAATTTGGTTAATCACTGCATTGTCCCTCATATGGGTTGTTGACCTAGTTTATCCTGGTTCCCACCATTTTCTAAAATATAAAAGGTTTGAACAAAACATAAATCAACAATTCATGAATAAAAAATTTATTTCTTTGTGAAATTAACTCTAAATTCTTATCTTGTGGGATCCCTATGTTTAGAATTTTTCTAAAAGAAAGATTATTGGGTGCTTACATATACTTAGTCTCATACTAAGGGTTTTCACTAATATTCTCTAATACTACTTCCAAAATTAACTAAATTATTCTATGATACCAACTATAGAGACCTTGATTTTTTACTTGACTTTTACATCATTTTAAAGATAAACAAATAATAATGTCACAAAACCAGGATCCAAAGGTTTAGTGTCTTGGGAAAATTAGGACTATACATAACATTTAGATAATAAAATATAAATATTATTTAATTCCTTATTCTCTAGCTTCTTATTATACCTCATTTACTCCTTAGAATAAGTAATTACCTGAGGATATACCCCAATGAAAGGGGTGAGCTAAAATCCCAATAAGAGGATATATAAGAACATGAATAAATATAAAATGGGTGAGAATACTCATCATCAACATAGTTTAATCATGGTATCATCATCATAATCATGATAGGAATAATTAGATAAAGACATGATATTTTTCAATTCATAAAAATGAAACATCATGTCTTAGTGGTTAAATAACACACATAGTTGTGAACAAATCCAGAATCATGTTCATGCATAACATATGTGAATGATCATAACATCATAATTGGGAACAAATATAACATAATGTTCATTTATATTGAATATTACCTCATGAGATACATCACATTACCCAATGCATTGGAGCGCCATAAAATTCTGGGTGCACCCGTCACATCATAACATTTACATAATCATGCATTACATATAGAACATATATCAATCCTAGAAATAAAATAACCCATAGAAAGGAATGAGTTTCATGTCATGAAGAATAAATTCATGAATAAACTTTTTTGGTTCCCAAAATAATTCTTAAGGGAAGAAGAAACAACTCAAGATGTGTCAAAATGTGTTTTGGAAAGAAGAGTTCTTTTGGAAAATCATTGTATTTTCTATAAAATCAGATTGGAATTATGTATATCCTTGAAAATAAAAATTTAATAACAATGAAATTATGATTTATAAATATTAAAATAATATCCAAACTAAAATTTTGAATGAAAGCAGAATAACCCCAAGAAAGGGAGTTGGGTTAGAGAATCCCCTTACCTTATGTATGAATGATTTCTTAACTTTAATATCTTAAATAATAAAATTAGATTAATTAATTAATAAATAAATAACCTCTTATATATTTATTTGATTCACCATAACTTTATTAAGTTTGTTTATTTATATTTTGATGAGTTATAGAGTTCAATTTTATAGTTCAGAAGTGTTCGTTTTCTTGGTTTTCATGATCAGTTCACTTTTATATATGTATGAAAGATCATGTAAAACGAGAATAATTATCCATAATTGAAATTATATATTATTAATGAACTTTAATTATTTTAAATGGTGTTATATATATATTTACCCAAATATTATGATGATTCATTAGATAAAATGTTAATGATAATCGTTTAGATTAATTTGGCGGTTTTTCAATCATCACAAACTAGTTTTATTTTATTATTTAATATTATGTATATATGTTAGTTACATAAAATAAAAAAGGTTATAAAATAAATTTTATAATATTTTTCAACCATCATAATCGTTTTATGACCATCCTTGAAGTCTATAAAGGAAAATGAAAACACATCATCCATGATGGTGGTAAATCGACACATCACAGATGATGTTTTTATTTTTAGAATAAAAGGGAGTTTAATGATTTATATTACATTAACATAATAAAATTAAAGTACATATAATATAATAGAGTTATAATTCCACTTGGATAAGGGGATGTGGGTAAA
This sequence comes from Viscum album, assembly GCA_963277665.1. Classification (NCBI taxonomy): domain Eukaryota; kingdom Viridiplantae; phylum Streptophyta; class Magnoliopsida; order Santalales; family Viscaceae; genus Viscum; species Viscum album. The sequence continues at coordinate 317,014,947 of OY728146.1, forward strand.
TAATAATAAAATAAAATAAATTAAAAAGAAAATAAACGAAAACGAAAGAGGATTTTACCTCTTGAATTCTTCTCCTTGAGAACCTCCTTAGGGAAATTAGATTTGGTATTTTGTTGATACCAAAGGCTCATGGAATAGTGGGATGTTATTGGGAAGATTATTGGGCATAATTTGGACAATATTTAAGGCTTAGAAGGTGTGAGGAGAGGTGGTGGTGAGAGGTGGTATTTATAGGGGAGGAGAGGGGTGTTTTTTTGATTATTATAGTCATTGGTTTATTATTTTAGATCAAGAATATAAATAGAATTGAAAATTATCACTAAATATATTAAATAATGGATTATATTTCTATATTATGGTGATTACATCATCAATGAATCAAAAAATATTGTATTTAACTTATAATGTTATATACTATAAATTAATTTATTTCATTATTCACAAAAAATTCGATTATTTTAGAAAAATTACAAAAATTCAGCCTAATTTTTTCGACATGTAGAATTAAAAAATGGACCCAATTTTATGAAAATGATTTTATAAATATGAGAAATTTCATTTTTAATTAAAATCATCATTTATTCAAAAAAATACTGATTTTAATATTATAACTGATTTTTTGACACTTTGAAAATTTAATTATGGCCTCATAAAATTATCTTATAATCATAAGAAATAAAAATACTAATTTATGAATCTATTTTATGCAAATAAATTTTCTTTTAAATCATTATATTAATTATAAAATTTTAAATAGGAATTTATATTTTAAAAAAATGCCAACACTTAATTTATCATTTTTAATAAATTTATTTACTTATACTATGATATAATTATATCATATTTAAATTTATTATATGAATAAATTTTATTTATAATATCATAGGTTAGGTTAATATTCTATTGTCCAGATTACTATTCCTAATGGTAATGTTACTATTCCAAGGGTCAAGTTACTATTCCATTGGTATAGGTTCTTTAATTTCTATAAATATCACCTATTTCATTCTTAATTTATTAGAATAATTTTTTATTGGGATCTATATGATATGTATGTTTTTTATACCATATAACATAATTATAAGAAGTTAAATTATGTTGATAAAATTTTGGGTCATTACAAACCCTAACTGCGTTGGTATCTTGCCACGCTGTATTCTAGAACTATGTGTGGCTTGATTCCCATCCTTATAGGACATAAAGTGGCACCCATACTTCTCATCTCCATGCCCAGCTGAAAATTCATTAACTCTCTAGCCCCTTGGCCTTATTTACAGTCCACACATTACAACTTTTAAACTGTATTCAGTTCATCTTAAGGTGTGTTTATGTAATTTGAGCCTCCTTGGCTCCATTCACATTGGGTTTTACCTATTTAATTCCATATATATACCCTTGAAGTGAATGTTTCTACTATAGTTCAAGAAACATGACTTTAAACTATTTCCCATGGTCTAGATTGTACGACCATAAAATATATATTCCACCTTTCAAAACCATGTATGGATTGATTATCATCATTATGGGATACATATTTACACCAAGACTTCTCATCTCTAGGCCCAAATGAAAATTCATTAAATCCTTCAACCCCTTGGCTCCATCATTGGACCGAGCTTTAAGATCTTAAACTAATAGCTTCCCTCATTCTAAATAGCATGAATTTAAACTACATTCAAGTATTCCTTGGAACGAGTGGTGTGGAATTGGTCCTCCCATGACCTCATTAACATCAGGTTTATTTCTCTTCCATGCTACACATATCTCTCTTTATGATACTCCCTATGGTCCAAACTCAATAACCTTAAACTAAGAGCTCATGGTCTGAAATTTAAGATCTTAAACTAGTAGCCATGGTCCATGAGATATGACCTTAAACTTTTCACAAAACCTGGTTTAAATTATACTTTCTGATACAAAAAATTGGTGTTCTCGAATGCGTTGTGGTGTGGAACCTAGAATATTGAAACCCACATAGATATTCCCTCCTTTAATTTCCACACTTAGAGTATTTCTAGGTTTGGATTTCCATCATCCTTCAAATCCAAATGACCTCTCTAATAGTGATGGTGTCTAGACAAGCCTCACCTCCCATCCTAGACAATGCACTGATAAATCTATGCCTTCAAGCAGTGGATCTTGTGTTTTGCACTTGGTCAATAATTGATCCTGTATTTTCTCACCCCATTCTTGACTGGTATGGTTGTGGTCCCTATGTTTCATACATGGTCAATAGTTGATCCCTACTCACTAATATCCCCCTTTATCAAGATCTCACAAGTCTCTATTTACCTCCTTTCCTCCTACTTATATATTTATGGAATTTAGACACCCTTTTATTAACCCCTTTATTCATTTGCGCTCGTTGAGTAAGAAGGCCTTTGTCACTAGGAAATTCTCAACCTGCTATCTTCTCACCCCTACCATGTGCTCCCATGTTTCAGGGAAACCCCATAACCACTCCATATTTCCCACACTAATCATGACTCCCATGGGATCATTAGTTTTGGTAGGGTGTGTAATAATGTGGTTGATTTGCACAAAACACCCCAAGGTATGAACTCTATGACTATAAACTATGATTATGAGTCCAAACATCATGACTTTAAACTATTTTCCTTATAGCATAGGTCCAAGAATTATGACCTTGAACCATGTTCCATTTGTTTCCTGATACTTTTGTAGTGTGAAAGCCTCCTTTGGTTCATTCACATCAGGTTTATCTTCTTTATGATGCATTATTACCCTTGGAACAAACACTTCTATAGTCCAGAAATCACGAATTTGAACTAATTGCTTGTGGTACAAGTGTTATAACCATAAAACACTCACATTTGGTCCAGACCATAGGACCTTAAACTATGTGAATCCACATCTAGATCTATATGTGGATTGATTCCCATTCTTATGGGATACATAGTGATTCTTGGACTTTCTATCTCCAGGCCTAGATATAGATTAACCGTGAAACCAGTTATCTGCGGTGCAATCACCCCAAAATAACCCATGATCCTCTTTTCAGGTATGATCCCCATTTAATTACTTTGACCCATTAGTGGGATAGTATTACCTCATGACTTGATATGAGGAAGTAATATCCTCATCACATGACATTAAATTATTGCCTTACCTTAGGTAAATTATGGATTCCTCATATCTAAACATGATAAGATTCAATACTCTCATCCGAGAGGGTAACCCCTTTGCAGCATTAGTCTTTTACCACACTGTGTTTCATGTTCCAATGCTCAAAACTTTAAACCATGATAAATTTGTCTCAGGTGTGTTTTTTGTGGTGTTAGGTAGCCTTCGAGGCCCTTCATTCATGTCAGGTAACCTTTTAAGTTCCACACACATTCTTTTGATACACACTTCCTCGGTCCAAGAATTATGAACATAAAATATTTGAAATAGTTATAAACTCTATGAACATAAACTAGGAATATTTTTCCATTAAATACAAACTTAAACTATATGCGACCCTCCCTAGATTCCATTTCTTGGTGTAGGGTTTCATCGTTGTGCTTCTTTCCTTTTCCCTCACTTTCATGGTGAGGCGTGCAACACTCACATCGATTCTCTATGACCTCTTTTGCATGAGGATAAACTGTGACTCTAACCTATGAAATGAACATGGAATTCCCTATTAACCTAAAATGAGGAAGAAATTATTGGTGGATTCAAGCATAAGCTCCACGTACCACATCCTGATCACATGATGTTAAACTGTACAATACCCCATCCTCACCGTACGATGTAAAATTTCACTTCTATCATCCTCATTGTACTGAATGGATAAAATGCGTTAAATTTTTATTCATTTTTTTGATAATCCCCCCTTTTAAGGGTTTAATTGAAACCCTTACGTGTCTCATAGGCTTCATGACATTATAGGACTCAAAGGTCTTAAAGGAATTCATCCCAGAATATCACTACTTGAAATTTCCCCTCCCCAGCATTTGCATCATGATAAGATCTCCACCTTTGCATGGCTGCTCGACTAGATATCCTATATAGGGATGCACAATATTGGTACCAATTAAAAATTACATACCCTCTCATTCTTCCAAATTTGATAGCTCTTCTCTGGTGAATGCGCCTGATCTGAATCATCCTTTGGAGCATTTTCCTTGTAGAATATGTATGTTTTTTCATATGCACATCATGTAGCCCAAAGTCCTTGAGGTGGAACAAAGGCCTTAAGGTGGACCAAAGGTATTAAGGTGGTTCAAAAGCCTTACAGACTCAAAGGCCTGGGTGGATTGAAGGCCTTAAGGACTCTAAGACCAAACCAGTGTCTCGAAAGTGAATAGTTCTGGACACTACAATACTAAAGATTATCTGCTACAGTACCCCAGAAATATTCCTCCACCTAGATTCGATCCTAGTTCTCATGGATACACTTAAGGAGTCCTCACCAATTGGTTTGAGGCTCATGTTCTATCATCCTCATTGCATGGCACAAAAACTGTCGGGTATCTTAGACCCTTTCCTAATACCCCTTCCTTCAATGAAAATCATCTATCACATCACTGATGTTACTTTATCCATCAATCGAAATATGAGACAATGCTCCCCCTACAAGATGAGGTTGACCCTTTTTCAGAACAATACGACCACACCCAATGTGCTCCAAGTCACAACAACATAATTCAAAGAGTGTTAGAAACCATTCAAACATTCCATCACATAATTCCCATACTTTGTGTGCCCCTCATTTAGATCCTCATCCCCTTACATGTCTAAAGGGACCCACTAACAGAATGGTTTTTGGAAAAGTCCCACCTACCATCATGGTAAAATGTTTTGAAGGACTTTGGTTGGAATTACGAGTCAGGTTCTATGTTTCGAACATGGTTAGCGGTCGACCCTTGTTTGTCTGTCCCCATTCCTGGCGAAGCAATAAGGATATTATGTTTCGAACATGGTTAGTATTTGTCCTATATCATGAAACCACTCATATTGTGTTCAATATTTTGGTCATTATGATTAGAACTCCCCATTCTCATTTTTTCAGGTTGAATTCAATGCCCCTGGAGTTATCCCATTTATGCACTAGTGAACATTATAGAAGTATCTTGGTTGTGTAGAGTTAAACTCACCAACTAGGGAATTCCTAGTTAGGACACTATCAATGGTGATTGATGTACTATTACAATCCCAAAATTTTCCCCTGTTTATCACCCTTGTAAAATAATACAATCGATATATATTGGTCCCAAAGGTAGTGATTTTCTTCAAAACACAGTGCGCCTCACCCTCCTCATCCTTGTTAGACCCCATTCCAAGGGGGGGGGGGGGGTTGAAATTGAAAAAATGCATCCAATAAGGGTAAAAATGTTGAAAAACTTTATCCATAATCATATCATGGTTCACATACTTTAATTTAACTAGTAATAGATTCTGAATTAAGTTACAGATCAGAAGTTATGGCCATTTAAAGTTAGGATGCCAAATTAGTTCAAGAAGATATCATTCACACAGGTCCTTTACAGAGGTTTGATTCATGGAGATACCCTTTGAGAATGTATAAATCCATGATTATGTTCCTTCGTGATTCCTACATCCATTTTCAACAACACTAAGACTTGACAGTGTTCCTCCATGAGTATGAGAATCCCCCTTCATGAATGTGCGAAGCTATGACGGTGTTCCTCAATGAGTCCGATGGAGCCTGAACCATTCACGAAGCCCAAACATTCTTCAAGAACCAATTATAATATTCATGAAACCTCTTTCTTATAAATACCTAACCTCATGTATTCGTTAAGGATAAGAAATTCCATCGGGTTGCGACCTCATGCTCTCAATTCATGAAGCTCATGGGATTCATGAGACCCTCTTCCAAAAATCCCCTAGGAATCACAAAAGCTCCTCTATTACATTCTTAAAAGCCTCCACTTCATGTGTATATGACATTCATAAAGGCCTATTATCTTCATAAAGGAATAAGTCCCTCTGAGGTACTTGAGGCTTTATGAATCATTCAACCTTCATGAAGCACTCCCCATGGGAATTAGGACATCCTTCGTGAGACCTAGAGCTCCAAATATCGCTATATTTCATGAGACCCTAAGCTCCACGAAGCCCTATCCATTTTAATACCTTGAGCCCCAAAAATACCCATCCATTTCAAGACATTGATCTCTTTGAAGCCCCATATTTCAAAGATCCCTATCCTTCATGAAGCTCCTACCTCCGTGCCTGCTGGTCCATACCATGGGGGCTACACCTCCAAAACCCCACTCAAGATCAATGCCGATTTGTAGTCCCAGGACTCCAGCTCAGTCTCTTGACTACTATTTCTAACCCCCATGAAACATGGAGAGACACAACACGAAATTTTTGGGCCGGGTCAATGACATTTTGGGTGCGCCCTTATATGACCCCAACATCCACCCCACATTTTACCATGATTCAAGATACTTCTCTATACCCCCTAAAATACCTTGAGATGACATACTCCTATTGGCCCCTTTCCTATATCACGAGTTAATATTCTCATCTTGGATTCCCTGAGTACCCTAAGTCAAACTGTTCCTCATGTATCTTTTGAAACCTCATCACCTGGCTCCTATGCCAGGTTGAACCAGAAAGGGCCGACCTTGCATAAGACCCACACTAGACATTCCATAGTCCTCACTAAATGACTTTATACTTTAGAATACCCTATCATTAAATAATAGGATTTATTATACATCAAGAATAATATAGATCAAGTCAGGATCATGAGATGACATTCAATAGTCCTCACTACATGTCTTTAAATTGTGTTATACCCTATCATTCAAGAATATGATTCTTTATGCATCAAGCATAAGATTCCTCATGAAAAGATCATGATATGATATTCAAAAGTCCTCACTACATGACTTTAAACTATAACATACCTTTTAATTCAAGAATAGGATTCCTTATTCATTAAGCATAAGATGCCTCGTGCTATGATCATGAGATACCATTCAATAGTTCTCACTAAATGAATTTAAAATATATCATACCCTATCATTCAATAATAGGAATCGTTATGCATCAAGCATAATATGACTTATTAAATGATCATGAGATAATATTCAATAGTTCTCACTAAATGATTTTAAACTGTAGCATACCATATCATTCAAGAATAGGATTCCATATGCATCAAGCATAAGATGCCTCATGCCATGATCATGATATGACATTAAATAGTCCTCACTACAAGTTTTTAAACTGTATCATACCCTATAATTAAAGAATATAATTCCTTATTCATCAAGCATAAGATGCCTGATGCCATGATCATGAGATGACATTCAATAGTCCTCACTACATGACTTTAAACTTTGGCAGACCCTATCATTCAAGAAAATGATTCATTATGCGTCAAGCATAAGATAAATCATGCCATGATCATGAGATAAAATTAAATAGTCCTCATTACATGATTTTAAAATATATCATACACTATTATTAAAGAATAGGATGCCTTTTTTGTAAGGTATAAGATTCATCATCACGAGACAAACATCAAACATCCATTATGGGATTCCTCATCAGGTGTAAGTCCCAATCATATACATTGACCCACCAACATGCCAAGATTCCCTCATGACTCGACTTGAAGAAGATGAATGGGTCACCATATTGTGTATGACCCAATCATATACCTTGACCCACCAGTGAGTCTAGATTCCCTCATGACCTGACATGAGGAAGCCTGAATAGTCAGCTTAATGCATAAGCCCCACATACCACATCCAATAACATGATGTTAAATTGTAATCTTACACCATGCAATGGTCATGGGATGCCCTCATTTCTTGACATGAGGATTAATTAATGGACCACTCCCACGCATATTCCCCCAACACATCCTCATTACTCATAGAAATAAATGGCCCTCCTATTCAGTGTAAGTCCTAACCTCCATTCAAATGGGACTCCTATATGGTGTAAGCCCCAAACCATTCCAAACTATATGGAATTTGATTCACAACCAACTGGGTTATATAGGAATCCTACATGAGGTCCAACACCAACACCCAAATTCATTCACATATTCTCTAGGTCACATCCCTAGTAAGATCATGCCCCTACCTAGAAACCACATCTCCTCTAGGTCCCTTGGGCATCACAATGCATAATCCCTACACCAAATCCATCTAAGAGAATTCCTCTAGAGAAGGGAATATTCCATGAATAAGACCTATACCATCCCTCATCAACACTCCTTTTGCATTATAAGAATCCTTACTGCAAGAAGGTAAACTGTATGGATGAGTCATGTCACACGAACATAAACTGTGGTATCAAACTACATAGGTTTTGATCCCTGGATTCTGGATAGGGTACATAGAATGATTATTTGAGATTTAATCCTGAACAATGGTAAAAAAAGTGCTCCCTCCTAGGGATGTACCTCCCCGATCCAACTCAAGGGGTGTTCTGATCAACCATCATGGTGTGGCATCTTATCTTTATGGGACACACCACCCGAATCCACCTCCACAGGGTGTTCTAATCCACTCACCAATAAACCTTTCAAGTGATATATCCTAGGGATGTACCTCCATGATCCACCTCAAGGGGTGTTCCAATCAACATTTATAGTGTGAAATATTCCCTTTATGGGACCCCCAGACCCAGCTCCATAGGGCATTCTAATCCACCCATCAGCAAACCTTTCAGGAACTCTCTCATAGGGATGCACCTCCCTGATCCAATTAATGGGGTGTTTCGATCAACCTTCATGGTGTGAAATCTTCTATTTAAGGTACAAACCTACTAGACCCACCTCCACATGGTGTTTTAATCCATCCATCGGTAAACCTTTCAGGTGATATCTCCTAGGGATGCACCTCTCTAATCCACCTCAAGGGTTGTTCCGATCAACCTTCATGGTGTGAAATATTTACTTTATGGGACACACATCCTAGATCCACCTCCACTGGAACTCTAATCCATCCATTGGTAAACTTATAGGTGTGACATCTTCCCTCCTAGGGACTCACCTCATTGAACTACCTATATGGGGTGTCATCATAAATAAAATATGTCTCCACAATACTTTAAACTTATGAAATTATCCCAAGTACATTCCTCATGGAAAACATGGGATGCATGAGGTAAAATACTTGGATGATATATGCCTACAATGCCAACTACCTCATAGAAAACATGGGATACATGAGGTGAAATCCTTGGAAGATATAAACCCTTGACATTAGATACCTCATGATCAAAACATGATGACTTGGGTTTTGTTCCTAATATTCCTCAAAAGAGATTCCCTCCCAAGATGAAGAATGAAAGTTCCCAACACATAAAACATCCCTATATTCCCAAAAATGTATGACATTACCATATACTCTGAAGAAAGGTTGCTTCCCTATTAGAAAGAAGCATTGTAATTAACCAGTTTCCACAAAGATATGGAACTGGGAATGAGTTCCATGAACATGATTTAAATCTACAAGGGAGACTCGGACTAGGTGAAAATTTCCAAGGAGGAATCCATGGATGAAGGAAATTACATCCCATCATTCCATTTTGATCAAGGAGTAGACATCGCTGATGAATGTGATGGAAGCCACCCAACTTTGAAAATCAGAAATGTAGGGTATTGAAGCATACCATCACACATTAATACGTAGGCAGTGGGCCATGGAGAAATCACCAGAAACACTTCCATTGAAAAATGATTAAAAAACATCACTTTTATGTTTTAGAATGTATACCCATAATTATCTTCTAGAATCATCAATGAAGGTAACAAAATACCAATATTTTCCATAAGAATGAACTAGGGTAGGCCCTGAAACATCTATATGAACCAAATCTAGCTTCTGGTATTTAGGTTTTATTAAAAAAAGACACATTTCATTGCTTCTTGAGTATAAAAATTTCACAGATTCTAAAGTTTGAATGATCCATCTTCATTGTGACTCTTTCTGGTAGAATATTTATACCTATATCACTGAGGTTCCCAAACTAATTATTCTCAAGTTATGAAAATCTAAAATATTTTATTTCATAAAGTGTATCTCTCACTTCCATTCCAATCAGATATAATGATCCATATTTTACACCTCTAGATATGACAAGAAAACCTTTAGTAATCTTCCATACCCATTCTGAAAATCTCATTTCAAAAATTGATTCATATAGCTATCCTACTAAAATAAGGTTATTTCAAAGACCTAGTACATTCCACACTTCCTTTACTTCAAGAAAAATCCTATTACTAAAATGACATTTTACTTCTCCCATTATCACAATTTTAGGAGCTTCATTATAAACAAGATGCACTCTACCAAAATTTTTGGATACATAATTTGATATATACCCATTTTCACTTGTAAATATAATAAATCCTTAAAATTTATGATGCATGATTCCATTTGTGTATAAACATTTTCATGTACTACTAAACTCAACTCTTCAGATGAATTCCTTCTGTAATTTGAATTTCTTTCACAAAAATATTTTTTAAGGATACCTCTATTTCCACAATTTCAATAAACAAGAACACTTATAAAAGACTTCCATATACTCTTCTCTCTTGATTTAATTTTTGAAAACTTTATATTCTTTCAATTAGTTTATATTTATATTCCTTATGTATTTAATACATCACCAAAATATGTTCCACTCTATTTTATTCAAATATCCCCATTTAGAATGAAGTTTTGAGCATCAGTGAACACCAAGTCATTATTTTTTATTGAACTACTCAAAACTATCACCAGGGATTCCCATGATTTTGGTAGAGATCATAATAAAAAAATATCCGAAACATTATCTAAAAAAGTAACTTTTATAGGACTTAGCTGGATCAATATTAAGTTGAAATCACTCAAGAGATATGATGGTGATATTCCTTCTGATAACCCCATGTCGAATAACCTTTCAATCAAGAACACCTTATTCAGTGTTGTAGGTTTATCATATATATCTTAAAGGTAGACCATCAAATCCACCATGTTATACTTATCCCAAATATCAAAGTCACATTCCAGACTAATAAAATTTTTATAAAACCAAGCACCTTCAAATCCAGATTTCCCATTCACCTTTTCCATTGCTTCCCATTTGACACCCTTTAATGGAAACTCCAAATATTTTTGAATGAGATAGTATTCCATCCACATTAAATAGAAACTAAAAAAATATTCTATTGAATCTATTATTATAGAAATTTCCATCCCCTGATTCCATACTTCTTAAAAACCAATGACTCCCATTTAATATTAAAGAACATCTGTGAAAACAAATTTTACCTGAACCTTCAAGTGAACAACTTATCCTCCTGAGAACTAAACACTCTGTTACAACATTTTTATAATTACTTCAAACTTTCCTTCTAAAAAATAATTGAAATAATTAATTCTGAAATCACCAAGAAGAAATAAATTCCCAATGTAACTCTTTTATTTTAATGTTTTAGAATTTATAAGAAACAAATTTCACCCAAATAATCATCACTAAGCCAACATAACTTCATCCCTATTCAATCCAATAGATAAAAAAATAGAAATGCAATGAAAATAAAAGTAATAAGGAAATAAACACTTTGGTTTTATGTGTTTTAGACTAAAATTCATATATCTATAAGAGAAAAATAACAACATTTCATTTCTCTGGAAATAAAACTTTATAGCTTAGTAACTAAAGAGTCACTTGGGATTACCAGAAAAAAATAATCATAACTTCACTAAGAGTCAGTTTCATCATACAAAAGAGGAAACCCCACCGTTTATAAATAGAGAGTAACTTCTGATCATCCAATTTCACCAACCTTGGATAAAATTGGGAGTAAATCCATTGCATTGTTTCCACTACCAATATCCTGTAGAAATATTCAATATGACCACTGCCTTTAGTAAGCTAGAAAACACATGACAACAAAACCAAACATCCTAAACTTCCAAAAATATAAGAAACACTTCTAGAACAAGACTTCCTTGTGAAAAAATCATTGGAAGAACCTATTTCTAAACTATCTCTTTCCAGAATACTCTATCTAGAATGATGAAGGGAAAAATACACAAACACTATCACCACTTCAAAAAACTGAATATATTCCAGAAATACTCTTTCCGATTGAATAATTTCATTCAACTGAAGTAGGGTTCACATATTACCAATAAAACCAAGAATAATGGGAAGACATAGGGTAACTAAGGTAGGGTTCATACTAGGATCCTCATACTCTCAATAGTAGAACCATTCATAATAATTCCCATGCATGAGTCTCTAGAAAGGATGAGGCCAATTTTCTAGTGGTAACCACCTTTATAACATGGTTTTTTAGTTAGTGTTATATAATAGTACAAAGGATATAGAGGGTATACCTTTTATAGAACCCATTTTTTCAATTAAGTAACCCTTTATTTATTATTTTTAAGTATATAAAGTGTTTTGCTGAAGTTTTAAAGGGTTTAGAGAACTTTTGGAATGTCTTTGGGGCTATTTATAGAGATGTGCAGTTTGAGCATAGTTAATATAAACTGTAAAAGTCCTACAGAAAACCATGAAAATTGAGGCAGTGGGATTAGGATAGACACATGGTTATGTGAACAGTTTGGCCTAACTATGCAGCCACCTAGGAGTAGCCATGTTTTTTGGAAGAGAGGGAAAAAAATTGGTGTAAAATTTGTTTAACTATGTGATCCAACCGTGCGAAGGGTGTTTGGAGATTTTGGATTATGCATAATTTTCCTAACCATTCACCACAATTGTGCACAGTTAAAATTTTGATCCTAAAATTGTGGATCTCATTTGTAATTACTCTTTAAACACTAATTTTTCCTCTATAATGACCTTAACTCAGTTTTCTCTCTATTTAACGTCTGTGGAGACTCTTCCCTTTGATTTGGGAGTGATCTGTTGGAAAATATTGGTGTTTTGAAGCCCATATTCCTTGGTAAGTCCCCGTTCTTGGTGTTTTTTCTTAGATGTCCTCTTCTTTCCTCTCTTGGATTCATATATCTAATCCATTGGATATATATATATGTTGTTTAATTCTAATAATAATGAGATTTGGTTGTGTTGATGTTAGGGAATGAGATCTAAGGTGGGTTTTTGGAGTTTCAATTTGGTTTTTTTAAATAAGTCATGTTGTTCTTCATTTTTTCCATAGTTTCCAAGGTAGGTGGATTCACTCTCAAATCCTATTATTAGAATTTGAAGGATTTATTTGAAATTGATTATTTTTTCTTGAATTTGATTGTGAAATTGTTGTTAAGTTCTTTATGTAAACCATCTTTGGTGATAATTTTCAAATTGTGAAAATTTCTTATTGTAAATAGTTATTTTTTCATACACTTTAAAATGATGATTTTAAAATTTGAACATGTTTTGATTCATATAAATAGTTTAATGGTAATTTTTTTAATAAAAGAAATTTTTAATTGAAATGGTTGATTTGGATTTGGTTTTGGAATAATGGTTGATGTGTTTCCATGTGAATTTGGGATGAATAAGGGTATGAATTTTCCTCCAAAAAAAGTGGGATGGATAAGGGTATAAACTTACCCCATCAAAATGGGATAGATATGTGAAAAAATTTCCCCCCATAAAAAGTGGGAGGGATAAGGGTATGACATTTCTTCCATAAAAATGGTTCACCAAGTGGCGAATTGGTGAAATGATGAATCGCCAATTTCAAGTATAAGTCTATGGTTTCATGCATGGTTAGAGGTGTGTATATGTGGAATGTATCAAGTTATACCAAAATGGGATTTGGGAAATGGTTTTAAATAATTGTTTGGTTGATTTCCTTGGAAATTATTTTAGTATGGAAAAATATTTTTTCATGAAACTTCTTGGCTTGATATATAATTTTAAAATGTTTAAAATGGGTTTATATAAATTATTTTATATAAATGTGATAACTTTTTCTATCCTAGTGGCGTGAGTAGGGAATTCATTTGGATAAAATCTAATGAGTTTCATTACTCACCCCCTACTTGGAAACTTTGGTGCATTTGTACATATTTTTTATTGAGACATAGGTAAAGTAAAGCTATCTCATTTTTTTAGTGATGATACATGATACCTTGGAAATTGATTATTGATTTAGAGCTTGGAGAATATTGGGAGCTGTGGAGTTAGTGTCTTGGAGTCTTTGAGCTTTGTTGGTTTTGTCTTCTGCTTTTTTACTCTGATATTGGTTATGGTGTAGTTTAGTAATGTTTTCTCTTGGTATTTTATTAATTTGTATCACATTGTTATCATTCATCATATAGTGGTTGTGAATTATGGTTATCTTGGTTGTGGTAATATTATTTCAAAGGAAAAATCATCCACCATATGTATTGAATCACTTGAAATTTATTTCCAGCCATTGGTGTCTTGATGATGTCACATAAGGACAAGTAGAAATTCCACCTCATCTCAATATAATGAGGAGGGGTGAGATGTTACAAGTGGAATCAGTTTGTTCAATCCTTGGGTATCAGTTGTGTCAATCTTGGAGTTGAAAATCATTTTGGTTTAGTCATTATGTTGGGTTGGTAGAAAGGAGTAGGATTGCCAGGACATGAAATATAGAGCATAAAATAGCCTAGATAACCTATTTATGATAAACTTCATGTTACCAAGGATTCGGGTGTATAAGCGTTTTGGATACACTTATAAGAGTGTTATATCATTTTTATGGGTTTAACTAATGAGAAAGTCACAACATTCATTGATAGAAATTACTTCCCACTAAGAGTTAATATTTCATTTTGATTAATGATCTATGACTTTGGTTGAAAAAATGTTGATTTTTGAAATGTATTGACAAATGTTTTCAAATGTGAGATTTTGAAAATAACATGACAGTGGTATCTTAAAAATGGTTTTCTTTTCAAAAGAATTGTGTACTTTTGAAAAATGGGTTAAAAAAGGAAAGTGTGGAATTTTGTGAAATCCTTGTTGTGATAGTTATGATATGGTAGATTTGAATTGTTAAGCCTTCAGTTTTCAGAGAGTGAGAATTATAGATTATTTTTTGTTACAGAAAATGGAACTTGGTAGGTGTCATTAGAACCAACTAGAAGAGGCCATTGAGAATATGGTTGCACCTGAGCCACAGGTGAACCAATAGTTGGTTCAGAGCATCATTTAATATTTTTAAACTGTTGAATCAGGACTATAACCAGATACTCTTTTTATAATATCTATCACTTCTGTAAATTCAATTGGATGAAGTATGGTTTTTTCATGAGAGGAGGTGAGAACTTTAACACTGAGAGCAAGAGGAAGAGGGACACCTATTCTGAAGGATGTGGAACACATTAGAATCAAACCACATAATCAATTAACCTTCATACAAGACTCAAAAGTAAAAGGGGGTGTTTTCAATGTGGTTTCTTAAAGCATATCTAGAAAGATTGTATGACACCACTTAGATCATGACAAAATTGTAACCAGACAAGGAATTTTTAGTGCTATTATCGCAGTGCTACAAGGTCAGGTGAATGGGACATATCTAATATTTTTCAGATCTCATATAATTCAACGGGATAGGGTCAGAAGAATAATTATAGTTAGCATAACCGATCGATCCATGGTGATTCTAGGAATACCATGACTCCCCAGTTAGTTCAATCTCAACAGGGCAATATAGAACAAAGTGTAGTGAGTAAATAGTTATATAGAGCTGAGTAGGTGATTATGGATGATCAATCTGGACCATTGATGGTGATAGGTACAATTATTTTGAATTCTACCCTTCTGAAATATTTTTTTATATGGCTATATCTCATTTTTTCATTTCCTCTCATGTTTTTGACTTACTGGGTTTTCATGTTGAGATGATGCCTTATGTTTTGAAACTTCAAACTCATGTTAGACAAAGATAATGTCGAGTCTTTATGTGAAAATCATGTTCTATAACTATTGATGTAGATGAGACGATATTGGATTTATCTATTCTTGATATGTATTTATATGACATAATCCTAGGTATGGATTGGTTGACAAGGTTCAAGGATCATATTGACTATTATACCTGATGGGTTAGTTATATGACGGATGATGACATCAATCATCTCTTTAGAGGTAACCAGAATGTAAAGGCAGGTGAAACAAGATTATTGGCACCATTTTTTAGAACTATCTTATAAAAAATAGTAGCTTTGACTTTGGAATCAGTGTAATAGATTGATAAGATTCATTTTCCATCACTTGTGGATCATTTTTCTGATTTTTTCCAAATAATTTCTCAGGGGTTCCACCCATAAGATAAGTGGAGTTTATGATTGATCTCCTTCTAAGGAACATTTCTATTTACCTTCCATCTTATAAAATAGAACCTAAATAATTAAGGGAATTGAAATTCCAGTTGTAGGAGTTATAAGGCTAATGATTCATTTGTCCAAGAACATATCTATGGGAAACACCAGTCTTATTTGTGAAAAAAGTGGATATAAATATTTGGTTGTGTGTGGATTATCATAAACTTAACCAAGTTAAGATAAATAATCTATATCCACTTCTATGCGTTGAATCTTTGTTAAATCAATTAAGGGGATCCCAGTGGTTCTCTAAAATTGATCTACATTCAAGATATCACTAATTGAGGGTTCATATAGAGGATATTCCAAAGACATCTTTCAGGAGTAGATATGGATATTATGAGTATGTGGTTATTCGTTTTGGTCTTACGAATTCACCAGAAACATTTATGTAATTGATGAATATGATATTTCACTGGTATCTAGATTATTTTTTGGTGGTGTTTATGGATGAAATATTGGTGTATTCAAGGAAAAGGGCTAAACATGAGCAATACTTGGTGACCATGTTGAGAATTTTGTGGGATCATCATCTATATGATAAATTATTAAAGTTTTTTTTTGGATACAAGAGTGATGTTTAATTAAACATGTTAACTCTGAAAAGGGTGTTTCTATAGATCTAGAAAAGATAGAGGTAATTATCTCTTGGAAAATTCCATGGAATGCCTTTGAGATATGCAGTTTTCTTAGCTTAGACAGGTATTACAGACATTTTATTCATGATTTTTCATGATTTAATTCACTAATGATAGCTTTGACAAGGAAAAATGTTTTATTATAATGGAATAAGGACTTTAAGAAGTCTTTTCAAGAGTTAAAGGTTCACCTTACATCAACACCGATCTTGATTTTTCCAGAACCAGGATAAGGGTATGTGGTGTATTGTGATACTTTGAGATCTGGGATGGGATGTGTTCTTATGTAGGAAGATCATGTTATTTCTCATGGATCACGACAGTTATGGTTTCATGAGAAATATCTACCCAAAACATTATTTAATATTATTTTCCATGCATTGAAAACTTGGCGTCACTACCTCTTTGCTGAGAATTTCATTGTGTTTATAGATCATAAAGAGCTTGAAAAATATTTATCACAAAGGGATTTGAACCTGAGAAAAAGAATATGGATAGAGCATCTAAAATTTTTTGACTTTGAATTTATGTATACACTAAGTAAAGTAAATTTGGTGGTAGATTCATTAAGCATAAATTCATATTCTCAATTAGAAAAAGAGGCTTCAAAACATTGGAAGTTGATGTCGGTGATAGCCAAAATCAACTTGGATTGTGAAAAACGAGACAATGTTGTTGTTTTCTTTCTAGTTTATTTTGTTCCTAATTTGGTTGACATAGTTAAAGAGGAAAAACCATATGATTCAGAATACGAATCTACGAGGTCAAAACTCAATGGTGTGGAGACCATTGAGGGGTGGAAGTTGGATAGATATTCAGTTTTGTGGTTCAGAGATCGGATCTTCATACCTTTTGATTATTAGGTACAACTTCTTCATGATTACCATCATTCTAGATAGGCTATTCATAATTGAATACAAAATATTTATATGGCATTGAAATAACAATTTTGGTGGGTTGGGATGAAATGAAATTAGGATGAGTTTGTGATGAGATGCCTCACCTTACAGCAGGTTAAGGAAGATAACCAATGACTAGAAGGTATATTGTAGTATTTAACTATTATTTTTTAGAAATGGGAGCATTTAACCATGTATTTTTGTGACAGGTCTCCCAAGAATGGTTCAGAAACACAATTCCATATTGGTGATAGTGGGTTGGATCACAAAGTCATCCCATTTCATTATTATTCTTGAATATTATATGGTGGATGACTTGTCTAAAATCTATATATGAGAAGTGGTAAAGAGGCTTGGAATACCAATTTCGATAGTATAGGACTGAGATTCAAGGTTTATATCTCATTTATGGAAATTATCACAATAAGAACTTGGGACTCAGTTGACCATGATTACAACATATCATACTCATATGGATGGAAAATATAAAAGGGTGATACAAACATTATAAGACATACTTTGGGATTGTGTAATAAATTTTGGTGGCTCATGGGAGGATCACATTCTGTTCATGGAGTTATCATATAATTTTTTTTATCAAGACTCAATACATATGGATTATTTTGAAGCATTGTATGGGATTCCCTATCATTATGTACTTTGTTGGGTGGAAACAGGTGAGGCTTCATTAGTTGGGATGGTACTTTTCTAAGAGATAGCGAAGAAGATTCAGTTGATCAGGAAAAGGATGAAGGCATCTTAGAGTCATCAAAGATCATATGTGGATCATCATGGATGACCATTGTCATTCAAGGTGAGTGATCGCGTGTTCTTGAGAATCTCTCCAAGGCATAGACATCGTCATTTTGGGAAGCATGGCAAGTTATCTCCTCAATACATATGGCCTTTTTGGACACTTTAAGGGGTTGGTTAGGTGGTGTATCAGTTGTAATTTCCACCATGGTTTAGTTCAGTGCACAATTTGTTTCATGTATCTCAGTTGAAGAAGTAAAACATAATCCTGACCATGTGATTCAATGGGATAACATTGACCTAGATCTAGATGCTTCAATTGTTTCTATTCTGGTACATATTGTGGATAGGTAAGAGAAAGTCTTGGATGGGAAACAAATCAATCTAGTGCGGGTTTTCTGGAAACATGTCTAGATTTAGGAAGAAACTTGGGAACGAGAAATGGAAATGGTTGATCAATGCCCTAAACTCTTTTAGGGAAAATGTGGTCTTCTACTTTCTGGGGATAGAAAGGAAAATGGTTAAGAGAATTTAGCACCCCTGGTTTCAATTAAATAAACATTTATTTATTATTTTTAAGTATGTAAAGTGTTTGGGTGAATTTTGGGAGGTTTTGGAGGAATTTTGGAATGTTTTTGGGGATTTTATGGAGGTTCATGATTTGAGCATAGTTAGTATAAACTGTGATACTGCTAGAGAAAACCGTTCAAAGTGAGGAAGTGGTCTCATGATAGGAACATGGTTAGGTGCATGTTTTGGTCAAAACATGTGGCCACCTAGAAGTAACCATGCTTTTTAGAACAAAGGTAAAATCATGATTGGTGCATGGTTTGTCTAACCGTTCAATCCAACAGTGATAAGGGTTTTTGGAGATAGTGGCTGGTGTATAGTTTTCCTAACCGCGCACCCAAATCATGCACAATTAAAAATTATATCCTAAAATTGTGGATCGTATTTTTAATTTCTCTTTAACCTTTCATTTTTCCTCTATTATGAACCTAACTTGGTTTTCTCTCCTCCTAAGGACAATGAGACTCTTTCCTTTGATTCAAGAGTGATTCGTTGGAAAATCTTGGTGTGTTGAATCCTAGATTCCTTGGTAACTCCGCATTCTTGGTGTTTTTTATTAGATATCCTATTCTTCCCTTTATTTTATTCATATATATAATCCATTTTGGATATATCAATGTTGGTTAATGCCAATAATGATGATATTTGGCTATGTTGATGTTAGAGAATGATATATAAGGTGGGTTTTTAGAGTTTCAAACTTGTTTTGTTAAATAATTCACATTGTTCTTCATTTTGGCCATAGTTTCTGAGGTAGGTGGATTCAATATTGACTTATCTTATTATAACTTGAAGTATTTATCTCAAATTTATTATTTTTCATAAAATTTATTATAAAATTTTTGTTAAATTCTTGATGGAACCCCTCTTTGGTGACAGTTTAGGAATTATAAAATTTGGTTGTTGTGAAAAGTTATTTTTTTATTGATTTTAAAATGATGATTTTAAAATGTGAACTTTTTTTGATTCATGAAAATGGTTTAATGGTAATGTTTTTAATAAAAGAAATTATTTATTTAAATTTAATTAAATGGAATATTTGGATTTTTTTGGAATAATGGTTGGTGTGTCTTAATGTGCATTCAGAACGGATAAGGGTATGAAGTTTCCCCCATCAAAAGAGGGATGGATAGGGGTATGAACTTTCCCCAATCAAAATGGTTCACCAAGCGGTGGATTGGTGAAAGGATGAATCACTAATCATGATTATAGAAAGTTCTATGGTTTCATTCATGGTTGGAGGTGTAGATATGTGGAATGGATCAGGTTATGACAAAATGGGATTTGATAAATGGTTTTAATGAATTGTTTGGTTTATTTTCATAGAAAATGTTTTAGTATGAAAATATTTTTTGGTGTAAAATTACTTTTCTTGATAAATACTGTTCAAATTTCTTAAATGGTTTTATATAAATGGTTTTATATAAATGTGCTAACTTTTTCTATACTAATGGTATGAGTAGGTTTGTAATTTGGGGAAAATCTACTGAGTTTCATTACTCACTCCCTACTTGGTCAGTTTGGTGAATTTTCTAATATTTCTTATTGAGACATAGGTAAAGGAAATGTAGCTCATTTCTATAGTGATACTCTATGATACCTTGGGAATTGATTATGGAGTTGGATCTTGTGGAATGTTGAGATTTGTGGAGTTAGTGTCTTGGAGTTTTTAAGCTTTATTGGTTTTGTCTTCTGCTTTGTAATATGATATTAGTTATGGTGTAGTTTGGTATTGTTGTCTTTTGGTATTGCATTGAGTTGTATCAAATTGTTATCATGCATCATATAGTTGTTGTGAGTTATGTTTATCTTGGTTGTGGTTGTTTTATTTAAAAGGGAAAATCATCCCCCAAATGTATTGAATCCCTTGTAATTTATATCTAGCCTTTGGTTTCTTGGGATGTCACCTAAGGCCAAGTATAAATTCCACCTCATCTCAAGCCAATGAGGATGGGTGGGATGTTACACCTTTTCCTAGTTACCCCTCCTAGACACCCAAGTTTCCCATGTGCCTTCACCTTTTTAAAAAATTAATTATATAATCTAATACATTCCCATTACCATTTATTTCAATATATTACCATAGAAAAAAATTTAGAAAAAAATTCTGCACACCAATGAGGTTCTCAAAATACCCTTCCATACATCAAGTCAATTCAAACATATTTGATAAATTTATCCAATCAATTTCAGTTCATAAAAAAATGACATAACATAAAATCACCTACCCTTAAAGATTGAAATTGGTTGGAAGTCACTAAACTATGGATGAAATACATTATAATAGTCAATAGAGACCCTAGAGAGGTAATAATAAATCATAATCACTAAGGCACATATCATTAGGTATAGATTCAAAAATCCTTAGGCCTTCATGGCCATGAGAGAGTAGTGAAACCAAGATAAAGGAAAAGAGAGATATTGGGGAAGGAATATGAGAGGATTTATTGAAGGAACCCTAAATACATTGATAAATAATCCACCTGAAATTCACCCAAAGAGGGGGGATAATGGGGGTTTGTGTACTTTGGTTGATAAATTTTAGTGGGAGGGAGAGATGAAAGAAAAGGGTAAAAAGAAAGTACGAGTAAATAAGTAATTTCAATTTTTTATTTTTATAGGAAGGTATCAAAATTTTTACACATGGTTTTTCAAATCATACACTAACCATGTAGGCCACACTACCTCATCCGGGCACTCACATAGTTGGTTCCCAGAGTTTAGTAAACCATACACCAGTTGTGCAACCCCTATAGTTTTTCAAAAACACTAAAATTTAAAAATAAAGACACCCAAAAAATATAGAGAATAAATAAATAATAAAATAAAGAAAAACATACCTAAAAGTAATATCATGTGTGCAATAATTCTTTCCACCATCTTAATTTGTATCCCTAGAAAGTCAACTTGAAGCACAATCAAGAAACAGATGAGGCCACTGCTCCTTTATAAATAACTCCTGCTCCCAAGTCTTATGAGAATCATTCCCATGGAAACATAATACTTAGAACCATAGAATTAATTTCCATAAAAATATTTCTATTTGGATTCAGTTATAATATCCCTTGTTTTAAACCAGTTGGAAATTCTAAAGGATGTTTTTTGAAATTTTCATTTAGTGGATGGTCCAAGTTTTAAAACGAGATTCAGAATGTAATTATGAGCATTGGAACACTTTAAAGTGTTTTTGAATAGTTTTTAAGGCCAAAAATATTTTTTAAGAGTTTGTATGAATTTCAAAAGCATCAATATTTGAAAAATAACTTCCGAAGGGGATAGATCTGGGCACATAGTTGGCGCATGGTTAGTGCTAATTGTGCTTCCCAAACTGTGCAACCTGTTTATATAGGGGCATGTTTTTTTTAAACCATGTAACACCCTAGGGGTAACCATGTGACTTGGTGAAGGTGTGAAATGGGACCACACATAGTTGAAACATGGTTTGTCCAACCATGCGCTGCAACCATGAGAGGTGTAGTGTGTGTACAATAAGACCTTCATGATTGGCACACGATTTTCCATACGATGCAGCTAAACTATACAACTCATTAAAGGGGTTTAAATGACTATTTCCCCTACCTAATTTTACTTTTATTTATCCTTTATTATACCTCATTTCACATGCCCACCAACCTATAGAGCTCTCCTTTGGATCTCCTTCTAGACTTGGATAGTTCTCATTCACTCGACCTTTGATTCAAGCGTCATCGGGTGTGTTGAAATCATAATAGTTAGTCTTTTATTACTCTTCCTTTATTTTTTTTATCTTTACATATTTAATACCAATTAAATTCAATCTTATATGCCATATTTTATGGGTTCTTGTCTATTCTTCAGATTCCTCTCAATCCAGCTTGAATCAAAGCTTAATAATGGATGAGTAAAGCATCCAAAGTATGAGGTTAGTAGTTTATAGATTTTACCTTAATGTATAGAATTTTTATAAATTATAATATTATTCCATGCACCAGACTCTCCATGAATCTTCTTTTTTTACATAAAATTTATTAAGTAATTTTTTAATTCGTTAATTCAAATAGTTCCTATGCACCTTAATGAACCATTGGAGGATGTATACCTCAAATTAAGCCACCCCTTTTTGGGTGTGCTGCTTATATGGCCTGACCCTTATAATTTTTCTTGGAATTAAAATCACCCTTTAAGGAATGTTAACTTTATTTTTTTCAAATGAAATGGTTAAATGGAATTAAATGAACTATAAGTGGTGTGGATAGCCTAATTAGATTATGAGTATTATTTATTGTAATGTCTCGGATTTTCCATGTATTATTTTTAAATATTATATGGATTAATTTTGAGACCAGGATCTCAGATGATGTACAATTCTGAATGCTGGTGTTCCTGGAATAAATTTTCAAAAATATATTAAAAAATTATATATCACGCATGTTAAATTTTCCTAAAAAAGTAGAATAACTTCTAAATAGGTTCCTAGATAAGAAATCTGAGGGAACTGTTGTGTTCAGAGTAGCGGCTTTAGACTAGGCGCAACTTAACATCAAACAACGTGGGTTGGCTATGATAAGTAGTTTCAAGAGTTTTTAAATAAATAAAACAAATTTAAGATTTATTTTATTTATCTGTTTCATTGACGCAGTGACACTTATTATTTTAAGTAAGCCTTTAGGAAGAAATCGAGGGTTAGGCTCATAACCCTGGAAATTCCCTAGAGGCTCTGGAGAGAAACCCTAAAGAATTCTCTCAGCAGTGAAGGAATATAATTGGATCAAAGATCATTCTTGATAGATCTCACCAGTGGAAATCGATCTTCAACAATGAATGATCTAATCCCCAGGTAGGATTCATTATTTTGGATTTTCCTTCCCCGTACTTAAATTCAACGATGAACGTGAACCAACCAAAGAACATGTTGATCAATGGTTCGATCATTCCTTATAAGATGGGTTTAATTTTAGGATTTTTGGGTTTGATTATTTGATAATTGATTTAATTTTATGATCATTCTTATAGGAATGGATCGATGTTGGAATGAACAACATTTGAGGTTCATTCTACAAATTTGTTCCTTGTGTTTTTCTCCCCCACATTTTCTATGCGTGTTCTTTGTTCTTCATCATGTTTCTGAATGAATGATCATTGTACCTTCTTTTATTGGCACAAAAATCCAGAATTGAAGATCTGGCCTCAGGATGACTTAATGGAGGTACAACAACAATGACAATAGTCAAATCATAGCGAATCGGAAGAAACCGTTATTCGAGCGATTTGTGTCGAAATTGATTTAAAAATTTTTCTAAGTAGATTGAAATACTAAAACATATAAATTCAATGTTAGGGTGATGAAATGATCCTAGATCTAGAGTTTCGAGGTAAAAAAACCACAAAATCTAAACCTAGGAGATCGACCAAAGAGCGTGGAGGAAGAACACGACATTCTAGAAAAACCCAATGAACATAGTGTGTAACCCAGGGTTATACAGGGTGTGGGCCCCCACTGAGTAGAGACTAGGGTTTCATAGAATAGGTAAATATCACACGGCATGTGACCTAGGTCACACAGTGTGTAGGTTCTCCCCAGAGACTCAGTTTGTATCTCAGGAGATACACAGACATAGGTTGGAGTACACGGGTTTCCTACACAACATGTACCCCACCACACGACTTGGCCTAGAAAAAGTACCCAAACTACTCTTCATATTGTACATGGGTAGAGAACACGGTTTGAAACCATGTACTAGAACATGTCCAGAGCACACGGGCATACAACAGATGGAAGGACACATCATGTGACTCCCTCTACCCGCTGTGTACCCATCTTCTACATGACATGTTCCAACAACATGGTCCATTGTACATGGGTAGTACCTGAGGTCAAGGGACACAAAATGTGACCCTAATAAACACTGTGTACCCATTTAAACATGTATTTATTATCTTTTCCACCGTATCTTGGATAATTTTTGTTAGGGTTCGTTCCCTTGATCATTTCCCTAAAAGTTAGTGTGAATTGTTTCCTACTCATAAAAGTATAAACCCTTTAGCAGGACTTCCTGGATAGAGTTGTTGGAATCCCATGAGAGTCCCAAATTGGGATTCTTTATTCATTTTTCATGCCTAGGTAGAGTCTTTGATATTGATGTGACCAACTTTACAGGGCGTTTATCCTCTACTTAGCATGTTAAATCAAATTGAGTTATTGGTATCAACCCATAGCCCTAGTTGTGATCCTAATATTTGTATCACGTCTCTCTCTTTAGATCTATCTACATATCTCTATCATAGTGAGAATCGATAAGTAATACCTCTCAGAAGTATTTCAATAGTTCCATTATACTTAGAAGTGTGTTCTACCGAAAGAGCGCTTCATGGAATCTTTGAAATAGATCCCTAGTGTTGGTATATGGTAGTCGTGACTTACCTCTAGAATGAGTGTCTTGTATTGAGTATATCTGGATATTATTATATGTGTTGTAGACATATACTTGTATATATATGACTGTATATTTCCTTTTTTATATCTCATTGTGGTTTCAAGGTGTCCTACTGAGTATTGTAATACTAACCCCTACACAGGCTTTTCCCGCACGTTTCATGTCTTGTGTATATGAGAAACCCTTTGACAGATTCCTAGGTATACCAGGATTGGATGATGCATTATGATAGCAGGCAGGCTGAGGTGTGTTTCTACAGCTAAAAACAACATTCCCAGTACCTTTTCATATAGGTTGGACTTGTGATTATAGACTTCTTTTGGTGGGATTGTATTTGGAATAGTTTCAATTTTATTTACTTTCCCATCGTACTTTGTTGGTTGGGATATAGTGGTATTCATGCATTGTTTACTTTGTGGGTTTTTTTTACATTTCATCATTTTATGGGCTTGGATATGGGTGTGTGCATATAAGTATATAGGAAATGCCTCCCATGTTAGTGATATGTCTACCTGGTCCTAGTCTTCACCCCCTAGCCTATTGGAGGTGGGATTAGAGAGTCACAACAGGGGCCCCACTGGGACGGGTCGTGATAGAGTGGTATCAGGGGTGGTTGGTTCTACCTTAGGGCTGGGAGTCTGTGAGATAGGTTTGGGGAAACAATGTTAAGTATTTTGAGTTTGTATTTGAGGCTAGAGACTCCAGTTTTGGTGTAGGTGGACGATGTATCCATACAACAAGACACTGATAACATGATTTTTGAATTGATACATGAGAACACTGGTTGTAGAGAAAATAATGCTACCTGAATCATATAAGAACGGGTTGTGGTTTCAATTTACTTCTTGAGTCAGCACTCCATATATACTCATTACCATGGTACATCATGTTTTCTTATAGGATGCATCCTCTAAGCATACCATCTAGGATTCAATAGCTTGATCATGTTGATGAACCCCTCACTAAAGAGGATTCGATATCAGGAAAAGTTACCTAGATGTTACCTCTAGGTGGTCCACCTACTATACCACCACTAGTTGAGCAGCACGAGGTACCCGCAGTACCAGAAGATGAGGATCATAGTCTGAGAATGCTACACGAGTTTCAGAGACATAGACCCCTTATGTATTGAGGCGATCCTGACCCTCAGGTGGCTGAGGAATGGCTTGAGGTGGTGACCTGAGTTTTCCACCCAGTTCAGAGACCAGCAGATCAGATGGTGGTTCTGGTAGTGAGCCTTCTACTCAACTAAGAAGGGTGATGGTGGGGTTTTGATATCCAGACTCATGATGAGGTGACTGTTTCATGGGTATAGTTTGAGCATCTCTTTATATAAGAGTTCTCACTAGTTACACTGAGATATATGAATATACAAGAGCATCTTCATCTCTAGCAGGGTATCATGATAGTGGATTATTATTCATAGAGATTAACCAACCTTTGTATATATTTGATGAATATAGTTATAGATCAGTACTTTTCAGGATCAAACCTTTGAGCAAGGTTTTCATAGAGACATTTGAGCCGACATTATCTCTCAAGGCATTTGGAATCATACTGGTGTGCTTGAGAGAGATTTGGTGGTTGAAAGCTTCTTGGTTGAGAAGATACAACCAATGATATCCAGTAGTGGATGAGTAGGAGCAGAGACCTCAGTAGTAGGGAGATGATGTCAGTCCCAAGGGCCTAAAAGTGGGAGAATTTTTAGGAGGATCTCCTAGGATAAAGAATCTGTAGTTCATGGATCACAGGGTGGGTCCAGTTAGTCTAAGGAGAGGTAGTTATATTCATGTGATGGTAGGGGACATCTCACTTGAGATTGTATGACCCGTCGTGCTACTAACAAGGATAATGTGGATGAACCACCAAGGTAGAGATAGAAACAAGAGAAGGTTGATCTATTGGGTGGTGGATGTGGTAGAGGATTTGGGAGAGTAGAAGGAGGTGGTTGATGTTTCGA
Source organism: Viscum album (assembly GCA_963277665.1). NCBI lineage: Eukaryota > Viridiplantae > Streptophyta > Magnoliopsida > Santalales > Viscaceae > Viscum > Viscum album. The sequence goes on from OY728146.1 coordinate 317,042,448, forward strand.
CTTATTACCACCACCACCCCCAAAAGGTCCATGCCAGGCTTAGAGAGCTAGAGGATAGTGGAGGGGGTAGCTGCATGTGGTCAAGTCATATGACCCAAGGGATCCAAGAATGATTCAAGGTATAATCTGTGTCTTTTATAATTTAGCTGCAATACTGATACACATAGGTTATATTTATTCCTTTATTTCCAAATATCTTGTTCGAGACCCAGATATTCATGTTAAACTATTTACTCGACCCTTATACTTGGAGACACCTACTGGAGAAGATACAGTGATCACACACTTGTGTCGACAGTGTGACCTGAATTTTATAGGTGATCGTTTTGGTTAGAACCTATTGGTGGCAGCATTGATGCCTTATGAAATCATTCTTGGAATGGATTAGTTATCTAAAGCCCATGCCCTAATTGACTATTTTAGGAAAATAGTGTGATGTGTCCAAAACAATGGAATACTGATTTCCTTTTTAGGTGAAAGGGAAACCCATGTAGCACAAGATGGATTCATGCATAGGTGGGTGTAACCAATTACTCATAAATTTGTATAGACTGACCCTCAATGCAGTAGATTTTATGAGATTCCAGTTTACAACGGTGGTGGTGTATGGGGACATATGTTTGGAAGATGTTCCAGGATTACCTCCCCATCGAGTGATCGACTTCTGCTTTGATTTACACCCTAGGACAAAACCGATATCTTCATCATCATATCAGATGTCACCCACAGATCTTTGCGAGATGAGGGTGAAGTTGGAGGACTTACAGAGGAAGGGATTATTAAGACCCGGTGTTTCAACCTAGTCGACCCTAGTTTTGTTTTCCAAAAAGGAATACGGGAGCTTGAGGTTTTGTGTGGACTACCAGTGCTTGAACCGGGTGATCGTGAAGAACAATTATAGACTACCAAGTATCGATGACCTCTTTGATCAGTTGATAGGGGAACCATGGTCCTCGAAGGTTGACCTTAGATCAGGCTATCCCCAGTTGTAAGTACATAATGAAGATGTACCTAAGATGGATTTCATATGTCACTAGGGTCACTATGATTACTTGGTGATTACCCCATTAGTGTTCATGGGACCCATGAACCGAATATTTTATACTTATTTAGACCAGTTCAAGGTAGTATCAACTGATGAAATCCTTGTATAATCTGCGTCTGAGGAGGATCACATGAGTCACTTAAGGAAGGATCTAGACGTACTCCGAGAGAACTAGATTTATGGGAAACTCTCAAAGTGATAGTTCTAGATTCATGCGGTACACTTTTTGGGACATGTTATCTCAGTGGATGGAGTGGCAATGGACTTGGGAAAGGTCAAGGTACTATTAGCATGGTAGCCACTTAAGAACATGATGGAGGTGTTGAGATTACTTGGGCTAGTAGGCTATTATCAGATATTCATACTTGATTTATATAGGATATCAGCACATACGATAACTTTAACTCGAAAGGGTCATCCTATCATGTGGAAAGAGAAGTTCCAGTATGATTTTCATCAGTTGAGATGGAGTTTGATGAGCGCTCAGATCTTGAGAATACCGGAGGAGGGTGTCATGTAAGTAGTGTTCTACGATGCATTAGGAATTGGGCTTGGTTGTGTCCTGATGCATGGGAAAGTAGTGACTGTCTATGGTTCATTCTAGTTGAGACCACATGAATATAACTACATGACCCACGATCTTTAGTTAGCAGTGGTAGTATTCACATTGAAGATGTGGTGACACTACCTGATGGGCGAGCAATTTATTGTCTACTCAAATCACAAGAGTCTCAAGTATATCTTCTCTCAGAAGGATCTGAACTTGAGACAAAGGCGATGGATAAAGTTCCACCAGGACTTTGAATTTGAGATTTTCTCTACTCTTGGGAAGGGGAACGTGGTGGAAAATTCTCTAAGTAGAAGATGTAGTTCATAGTTGATGAACAAGGAATCAGAGCAGTTGGCCTCATTATAGTTATCCTTTGTGGATGGGGAGAGAGAAACTTAACTCTAGTGTATGGTTGTTTCCCCTCCACTTTTATAGTGAGTTAGGGAGGAAAAACTTGGGGACACTGACTGTGAGACCCCACATGCTTAGATATCCACTAGGCATTCTCCTGATGGATATTCACAAGGTGGTAAGCATGTAATTATTTTTAGATGGCGCATAATAGCACCAGTGGCATTAAAGGAGGAGGTTTTTAGGGGTTTCATATATTCCCTTTGGTGGTACATCCAGATGTAGTGAAGATGTACTAGGAACTCCAATGCTAGTTTTGGTGGCTAGGGATGAAGAAAGGAGTTACAAAGTTTGATTATTGATGCCTTGTCAACACGTGAAGTCTTAAAACCAGGTTCCAGTGATTTTACCTCAACCCCTTGAGGTGCCAAAGTGGATGTGGGATGGGATATCGATGGACTTCATGATGGGTTTACCATGTATGTCTAGGGGACACAATTACATCTGGGTTATATTCAACCAACTCACCAAGTCAGACCACTTCCTAGCTACCTGAGAGCATAGTTCACTAAAGATCTTGGGAAGCCTCTATATTTAGGAGATTGTTCAACTCCCCATTGACAATAGTTTAATATCGCGATGCTCATTTTAAATACAGATCATGGAAGGTATTATAGGAGGTGTTTAGGACCTCATTATGCTTGAGCATGATGTTTCATCCATAGACAGGTGGCTAGACGGAGCATACCATTTAGGTCCTATAGGATATGTTGTGAGCCTGTATGTTGGACTTTAGACATAGTTGGAAGGATCACTTACCACTAGTGGAGTTCGCGTACAAAAAAAGTTATCATTCCACCATTGGTATGGCACCATTTAAGGCTTTGTACAGGCAACCTTGAAGGTCACCACTTTCCTGGACTAATCCAAGAGAGTCAACACTCATGGGCCTGGAGTTGGTGTGAGCTACTAAAGAGAAGGTACAGATCATCCAAGAGCGGATGGAGACTGCACAAATCCATCAAAAATCATATCCTGATAGTTGAAAGAGCCCTTTGGAGTTCTATTAAGGAGAGAACATATTCTTATGGGTTTCACCTCAATGTGGATTACATAGATTTGGTTAAGATGACAAGTTATATTTGAGGTTTATTAACCCTTTTCAGATACTTTATAGAGTTGGAAAAGTGTCATACCTCTTTTCTCTACCTTCACAGTTAGATTAGGTACATGATGTCTTCCATGTGTCACAGCTGAGGATATATGTGCATGAACCATCACACGTCATCAACTGGGGTGAGTTGGACATCGATGATGGAGAAAATTTTTCTGAGTACCCAATAGAGATTGAGGATTCTCAAGAGAGGATTCTTCATGGGTGATCTATTCCTTTTATGCGTGTTTGATGGTAGCATGAGAATCTACAAGAGAGTACATTGGAGCAGAAGGCTCAGATTCGTGCACAGTACCCACATATTTTTGAGTATCCATTGTTTTATATTTTTGGGGATGTAAATCCCCAAGGTGGAAAGAATGTAATGTCCCATATTTTCTGAGTATTATTTTTAAATATTATATGGATTAATTTTGAGACCACACACTGAGAAGAAATGTGATTCTAAGGCCCTGTGTGCCTAGAATAAATGTTTGAAAATATATTAAAATATTATATAGTACACACACATAGTTTTCCTAAAAAAGTAGAATAAATTGTAAATGGTTTCTGAGATCATAAATTCTAGGGAACCATTGCATTCAGAGTAGTAGCTTTAACCTAAGCATGACCTAACATCGGCTGACACAGGTCAGTTGTGAAAAGTAGTTTCCATAATTTTTAATGAAATAAAGTAAATTGAAAATTTATTTTATTTCTCCGTTTCATTGATGTAGTGACATAGTGATGCTTATTATTTTAATTAATACTTTAGGAAGGGATCCAGGGTTAGGCTAATAAACCTGGAAATTCCTTAGAGCCTCTAGAGAGAAACCCTGGAGAATTATCTCGGTGACGACGATAGTGACTTGGATCGAAGATCATTCTTGATGGATCTCACCAGTGGTAATCGATATTCAATAAAAAACAATCCAATTCCCAAGAAGGATATGTTATTTTGGATTTTTATTCCCTATTCTTGAATTCCATGATGAACACAAACCATCCAACAAATAGGTTGATATGTGGTTCAATTGTTCCTTACGGGATGGTTTTAATTTCAGGATTTATGGTGTTTGATTATTTAAGAATCAATTTTATTTTCTGATCATTATTATAGGAACTGATCGAGGCCAGAATGAGAAATGATCAAGGTTCATTCCTCATATTTTTTCCTTGTGTTTTTCTCTTCCCCATTTTCTATGTGTGTTCTTAATTTTTCATATCCTTTATGAAAGAATGATCATTTCACCTTTCTATATTGGCACAATAATCCTAAATTAAATATCTGACCTCAGGAAGACCTAATAGAGGTGCGGTGGTAACAGAGACAGATGGATCATAGTGAACTAGAAGAAACTGTTCTTGGAGTAGTTTGTGTCAGAATCAATTTAAACATTTTTCTGAGCCAATTGAAGGCCCTAAAAACATCGATTCAGTGTTAGGGTGATTAAAAGAGCCTAGATAAAAATAATTTAGGTTAAAATAACACAAAATCGAAACTTGGAATATCGGCCGAAGAGCATGGAGGAAGAACACGACTTTTGGAAAAAACCCGATGAACACGGCGTGTAACCCAGGGTTACATGGCATGTGGCCCCCTACTAAGTGGAGGCTAGGGTTTTGAGGAATAGTTAAAAATTAAATGGTGCATGACCCTAGTTACACGACATGTAGGTAATCCCTAGAGACTTGGCATGTATCTCAGGAGATACACAGACACAGGGTGGAGTACATTGGTTGACTACATGGCGTGTACCCCACCACACAACTTTTCCATGACCAAGTACATGGACTACTCCACATATCGTTACACTGGAAGAGCACATGGGTTGACACCATGTATTGGCACATAGCTAGAGCACATGGGAAGACCCTATATGGAAGGACATGACGTGTTAATCCCTCTTCACACCGTGCAACCATCTTCTACATGGAATGTTATAACGAAATGGTTTGTTGTACAAGGGAAGTACCCAAGGTCAAGGGACATGACATGTGACCCTATTGCAAACTGTGTACCCCTTCTTACATGGCTTGATTATCTTGTCCACCATATCTTGGACAAGTTTTATTAGGGTTTGTTCCCTTGAACGTTTCCTTGAAGGTTGGTGGGAATCATTTCCTACTCATAGGATTAGGATCCCTTCAGCAGTAATTCCATTGTTCGAATACCCTAAGAGGCCTGGAGAAATATCCTATATTCATCCTTCATTCCCAGGTGGATTCCTATGTATTGACATGAGAAACTTTACAGGGCATTGATCTTCTACTTAGTGTGTTAATCCATATTGAGTTGTTGGTATCACCCCATGGCCCTGGATGTGATCTATATATGTGTATCATATTTGTCTCTTTAGATCTATCTATGTATCTCTATCATAGAAAGAATTTATGAGAAGTACCTGTCAGAAGGACGCCACTAGTGCTATCATACTCAAGATTTCATTCTCCTGGATGAGTGCTTCATCGAATCTATGAGACGAATCCTTAGTGTTGATATGCAGTAGTCATGACTTACCTCTAGACTGAGTGTATTAGATTGAGTATATATGGATATTTTTATATGTGCTATAGACATATAATTGTGTAGAACTGAATGTATCTTTCTTTCGTTATATCTCTTTGTAGTTTTAGGGTGTCCTACTGAGTATTGTTATACTCACCCATGTACAGGCTTTGCCAAAATGTGTCGTGTCTTGTGAAAAAGAGAGACCTTTTGAAAGGGTCCTAGGTGGAACAAAATCAGATGGTTCTTTGTGAGATCAGGAAGGATGAGGTGTGTTTCTACAAATACAGATAGTAGTCCTAGTACCTTTACTTATAGGTTAGAATTGTAGTTACATACTTCTTTTGGTGGGATTGTATTTGGAACAGTTTCAATTTTCTTTACTTTCTTATCATACTCTATTGGTTGGGATATAGTGGTATCCATGCATTGTTTACTTAGTGGTTTTTTACATTTCATAATTTTATGGGATTGCAGATGGGTGCATGCATAAATGTACATGAAAAATGCCTCATATTTTAGTGATATGCCTACTCAGTGATAGTCACCAGCCCCTGGCCTATTGGCGGCAGGCTTAGGGAGTCACGAAATGAGTCCTATAGGGACGTGTTATGAAAGAGTGGTATCATAGGTGTTTGATTATACCATAGGGCTAATATTTTGTGATATTGGTTTGGGGTAACAGTGTTAAGTGTTTCAGGTTTGGATTTAAGGCTAGGGACTCTAGTGTTGGTGTGGGCGGCTGACAAATCCATACACCAGGACTCTGATAATCTACTTTTTGACTCGATACATGAGAAAAATAGTTTCGGGGGGAAATAATGGTACATGAATCATATAGAAATAGGTTATGGTTTCCATGTCCTTCTTGAGTCATCTCTCTAGATATAATCATTGATCTTGGTACATATTGTTTTCTTGTAGGATTCATTCACGATGAATACCAGCTACGATTTAGTGGATTGATCATGAGGATGACCCACTGAGTGATGAGGCATTGATATAGAGAATAATTCCCCATATGTTACCTCTAAGTGGTGCACTAGATATACCGCCACCTGTTGAGCAGCACGTGGTAACCGCGGTACCAACAGATGAGGAGCACTGGATGAGTGCGTTACACATGTTTCAGTGATAGACAACCATTAGATTTAGAGGAAATCATAACCCTCAGGCAGTTGAGGATTAACTTGAGGCGGTGACATTAGTTTTCTTCCTAGGCAGGACACTAAGAGATTAGATGGTGGTTCTGGCGATGATCCTTATACATGGATCAGCAGGGAGATGGTGGAGTTTGGCTATCCAGACTCACAAAGAGGTGACTCTATCATGGATAAAGTTTGAGAAACTCTTTAGAGAGGAATTCTCACCATTTATGCTGAGATTTGTACATATGAAATAGCATCTTTAGCTCCACCATAGTAGCATGATAGCGGCAGATTATTTATCAAGATTCACCAACCTTTCCAGGTACTCGATGTATATAATTATAGATCAGTACTTCAGGGCTCGAACCCTTGAGCAAGGTTTGTGTAGACACATTCAATCGAACATTATCCCTCTATGAATTCTAACTTATGTGGGGTGTAACGCCCCAACCCCAGAATCCCAGAACTGGTGCATTATTTTAATACATTGGCATGATTACAAGGAATCAAGTCCCAAAGGACTAATCAGTTTAGCAGTGTTGGAAGATATATTATGTTGGAATCACCATGTATTAATCATTTTTTAATGATCACAAATCTCAATAATAATTAAAAATCTTATTAATGATAAAAAATCTCAAAAATCTTATTAATCATGTGTATTTATGTTTCAAGTTATCTCATACTTTATAATGGTTAAGCTCAATTCATTTAATGCATATTACTGTTTAAGTCTGAATATAGTTATTTTCCTAAGTACAAGACACCGTGAAGCTTGACACAGTAAGTTAGACACTGTGAGTAAGACACAGACATCGTGAACACAAGACACCATGACCATGAGCCACCATGACACAGTAAGCCTGGAACCGTGAAGCAAAACACTAAGAATAGACACCGTAAGCCAGACACTCTATTTGCCTAAGTGCCAGACATAGTTAGCAAGATACAGTCATCAAGACACCGTGAAGGAGATACCGTGAAGGAGACACCGTGAATGAGACACTGTGATGGAGATACCGTGAAGGAGACACCTTTAAGGAGACACTGTGAAAGAGATATCGTGAAAAAGACACCATTTTCATAACTACTGTGACACCGTTTCCTAAACCATTTTTTCGTTTTTCTATTTAACCTTTTAACGGTCATATTTGACGCCTTTAATGCACTAACATATTTAATGTTTATTTGTAGCCATAGTACAAGGTATGATGTATGAAATACATGAAACCTGTCAGCTAACACTCATGCATTCAAAGATAAAGTGAAGTGTTCCCAAGAGGAAGATGAAAAACGCGACAACTCCAGAAACGCGAGTGCACTGTACTAAACAGAAAAAAAAGATGACAAGAACGACCATGAAGAAGACATTTCAAGATCTTCAAAGAAATAATTTTCTCATGCATGCAATCCGACTCTACTGAAGAACACACAAAGTACACTGGGATCAAGAGAACATATTTACTCCTGAAGAACAAAAGATGAATCACGACACTCTGTTTTTCAACACAAAAACCAGAGGACTCAGAAACATTTCTGCTGAATCGAAGGATTCTAGAGATGAACTGCTAATCACTAGAGCATTCTAAACTCATATTTACTCTCTCTATCAGTGATTATTTTATTTACTTTAGAGCAGTGTGTATACTCTGTATATCTTACACACACTGACTCCTGCGCTGAACTGGAGGATTTCAAAATCCTCACACCAAAATCTTTACCCTTGTTTACCCACGAAAACTGTGGAAGAGGTCCCTGTGTGTCCTGGTCATTACATGTGTTTACCCACAAAAATTGTGGAAGAGGTCCCTACGTGGCCTGGACAGTCTATGAACTGTTCTTAACCCCGATCCAGGTTGTGGATCAAAGTTTATTTATATAAACTGTTTGGTGGCAGGTGATCACCAAGTGGAGTAGATTAGGTCTCGGCTTGAGATTGAACCACTTGTTTTATATCCGATGTGCTATTTTAATTTAGTCTACTCTATTTTACTGCTTACTTCATAATCCAGAAAAACACTAATTTCACTTTGATAGTTAGTCTTGGAAAGAAGTTATATATGATTTGTCTTAGTAGGATAACTTCAAAAGTAATTTTAATAAAACCATTTAAGATTACTTAGAATTAATCAATCTTCTAAGAAGTTGTTTAAAAAGTCAAACTCTTATAACAATATAACCTTTATTAACTGGGCTGTATCTATTTTTAGGGAAATAATTATTTGTAAAACAAATATTCTTTTAAACAGAAATTTTTATAGTTACTCAATTCATCCCTCCCCTATTGAGTTAACTAATCCGACCAACATTTGGTATTAGAGGTTACTTTGTTAGGACTCTGTGTAATTTTATTCAACTGTGATTATAGTTTTAATTGAAATATCTGTAAATATCTGTTAATTCTAAATTTATAGCTCTTTTAAAGTAATTTGTTAGTATGGACAATAGACTAGAAGGTGCTGCTACCAACATGCCACCCTTCTTTAATGGTACAAATTATACCTAGTGTAAACTTAAGATGAAAATTAACTTAGAGAGTATGGGATTTAACATATGGACTGCTATAGAGACTCAATATAAGATTCTAGAAACTGAAAGAACAACATGGGTTGAAACTACTAAAATAGATTACAATAATAATTTTAAAGCTATGAATGCCCTGTATTGTGCATTAGGAGATGAGGAATTTAGTCAAATATCTACTTGAAAAACTGCCTATGAAATTTGGGATACCTTGGGGGTTTCTCATGAAGTAACAACCAATGTTAAAGAAATGAGATTGAACACTTATACTATTAAATATGATAATTTTAAAATGAAGCCTGATGAACCTATCTCTGACATGTATCTCAGGTTAAATGAAATGGTCAACACTATGAGCTCCCTTGGAAAGACTGTTCCAGCAAAAGAACAAATCATGAGAATACTGATATGTCTGCCAGACTGATGGAGAGGCACATCTGTCTCGATTAGAGAATCTTGCGATATTGGTACTTTACCTGTTAAGGAATTAATTGGTAAGTTAATGATGTATGAAGAAGAACTAAAGGTAAACCAGGAAGAATATGATGGACCAAAGATAAAGTCAGTGGCATTTAAGTCTACTACCTCAAAGAGCAAGGACAAGTAGAAAGTTCACATACCTACAGAAATCTCAATTAGTGATGAGACTGTATCTGATAGTGATCAAGAGATGGATCAGATAGATAGGAGATTTAAGAAGTTCTATAGGAAGAAGAAATTATTCAGAAAATAAAACTAAAAAGGTAAATATGACAACAAAGGATACTAGAAGAAATATTGGAAGAAATCTGATAAGAGTGATGAAGTTGTCTGCTATGAATGAAAAAGAAAAGGTCACATAAAAGTAGACTGTCCAAAATTGAAGTTCAAGAAGAAAAATTACTACAAGGATAATAAGTACAAGAAGGCAATGAAATCAACTTGGAGTGCTTCAGAAGATACTTCAAGTAATTCTGATTCTACTAAGGATGAATACTCTCATAAAGCTAACATGTGTTTTATGACAAACACATCAGAGGTAACACCAGACACTCCTGCTTTGAATTCATATTATTCTGAAATTGATTCTGATTATGAATCTGAAAAAATGTCTAGTGAGGAACTATTTGAATACTATAACATGCTGGAAGAAACCTATAATGAGCTTAAGGAAAAATATAAGACCTAGAAGAAAAAACATGCTTTGACCAGTTCTGTTAAATCTACCCTTGATGTAGAAAAAGGAAAGAATGCTCAATTACTTAAGGAAAATACTGAACTGAAAATGTCTAATGAGAAACTAAGAAATGACTTATAAAAGTTCACAAATGGAAAAGACACACTAACTCAAATGTTAATTAAAAAAGTGGCACCAAAATATACCACTGGAATAGGCTATCATCCTGGAAAGAGACAGATTACTAAAACTAAATTTGTTCCCAAATATGGATAGAATACTGCTAGTTCTAGTTCTGGAAATTCATATGCTTCAACTAGTTATTTACATTGTTATAGACCAAATAAAGTCTATCTTTAAAAATCCATTGATTCTATGAATTATATGAGAACCATAAGAAAAATATGGGTACCTAAAGCTTTGCTTGCTAACCTGTCTAGACCCAAGAGAATTTGGGTACCAAAATCATTTTCCATCTAAACCTATTTTGTAAGATACCTACTTAAAAAGTTCCTGTAGGAAGACATGGTACTTGGATAGTGGATGTTCAATACACATGAAAGGAGACTTCTCATGTTTTAAAAGTTTAATCAATGTTGATGGAGGCTATGTCACCTTTGGGGATAATTCTAAAGGAAAGATCATCAGCCTAGGCCAAATTGCTAACACTAACTTAGTTTTAATTTCTAAAGTTTTATTTGTTGATGGATTAAAATACAACTTGTTAATTATTTATCAGTTATGTGATGATGGCTTTAATGTTAAGTTTGAAAATTATTCTTGTAATATTTTTAATTCTAAAAATGCTTTAGTATTTTCTTCCTTGAGAAATGAAAATGTTTATGCAGTTGATTTAAATTATTTAGCCGAAGAAAATATTACTTGTTTAAATGCTTTTCATAAAGAGTCTTGGCTTTGGCACAAAAGATTAGGAAACTGAAATATACATTCACTTAGAAAACTGACTAGGAAGAACTTAGTTAGAGACTTACCCAAACTTGAGTTTCCAAATGACAAATTTTGTAATCCCTGTCAAAAGAGAAAACAACAAAAAATCTATTTCAAACCGAAGAAAGAAGTTTCTACTTATCAACCTCTCGAATTGGTTCACATGGATTAGTTTGGACCATCTAGAGTTTCTAGCTTAAATGGGAAGCACTATGTTTATGTTCTAGTAGATGACTTCTCTAGATATACCTGGACCTTCTTCATGGCTCACAAAAGTGAAGCCTGCTCTTATTTTTCTAAGTATGCCAAGTCTGTAGAAAATCTTATTGGCCTTAAAATTAAATCTTTAAGAAGTGATCATGGCCGTGAGTTTGAAAATCAAGAGTTTGAATCCTTTTTCTCAGAAAATGGTTATAATCACAATTTATCTGCCCCTAGAACCCCTCAGTAGAATGGTGTTGTAGAAAGAAGAAATAGAACCCTACAAGAAATTTCTAGAACAATGCTTAGTGAATATGACCTACCTATTTACTTTTGGGCTAGAGCTGTTAACACAACATGCTACATAATCAATAGAGTATTGATTAGACCAATTCTAAAAAAGACCCCATATAAACTTTGGAATAATAGTAAGCCTAAGGTTAATTTCTTTAGATTTTTTGGATGAAAAATCTTTATTATCAACACTAAGGATAATCTTGAAAAATTTGCATCCAAAAGTGATGAAGGAATTTTCCTAGGTTATTCAATATCAAGTAAAGATTATAGAGTATTCAATAAGAGAACTAAATGTGTGGAAGAATCTGTCCATATCAAGTTTTATGAAATAGATCCACATGATCCTAGAACAATCCTAGAAAATATGGAGGATGATGTATCAAATTTGAACATAAACTCAAAATCCTCAAATACCTCTGTGAAAGAATCTGTGAAAACTTCCAATTCTAGAAATTCTGTGCAATCAAGTCATAATGAACCTGAATCGGTTGATGAACCTGAAATATCTAGTCCGTCTTTTTCTAGAAAGGTTAGAACCCTTAGAAACCATCCCTCAGATGCTGTTGTAGGAGACTTAGAGAAAGGAACACAAACTAGAGCTTCTCTTAGAAATCAGGTTGAACATCAATCCTTCTTGTAATAGCTTGAAACTAAAAACATTGATGATACCATAAAATATGAATTTTGGGTAATGGCTATGGAAGAAGAACTCAATCAGTTTGAAAGAAATAAAGTTTGGAATTTTTTTGAAAGACCCAAGGACACTTTTGTCATAGGCACTAAATGGGTGTTTAGAAATAAGGTAGATGAAGTTGGAAATATAGTAAGGAACAAGGCTATATTAGTTACACAAGGCTATAGTCAATAAGAAGGAATTGACTATGAGGAGAATTTTTCTTCAGTATCCAGACTTGAAGCCATTAGAATTTTACTTGATTATGCTGCACATCTGAATTTCAAACTATATCAAATGGATGTTAAGAGTGCACTCTTAAATGGGTATATAGATGAGGATGTTTTTGTTGAACAACTCCCTATATTTACAAACCCTCATTTTTCCAATCATATTTTCAAACTATCAAAAGATTTATATGGTTTAAAATAAGCTCCAAGAGCTTGGTATAATAGATTAAGTACTTTTATTATTTCCAAAGGTTTTAAAAAAGGAATAGCTGATCCTACCCTCTTTATAAAACGTATTTCTAATGATGTTTTAGTTGTTCAAATTTATGTAGATGATATTATTTTTGGATCTTCAAAAACTTCATTATGTATTGATTTTTCTAAAATGATGCAAAACGAATTTGAAATGAGTTTAATGGGCGAACTAAAATTATTTCTTGGATTTAAAATCTTTCAAAATAATGATGCAATTGTTTTAATCCAAATTAAATACACTAGATATCTTCTAAATAATTTTGGATTGGATAGAACTAAAAGTAGTGACAATCCCATGAGTACCACCTGTAAGTTGGATCTTGATGAAGATGGAAAATCTATTGATCAAACCACTTATAGAGGAATGATTGGAAGTCTACTCTACTTAACTGCTAGTCATCCTGATATTATGTTTAGTATGTGTATGTGTGCTCTCTTTCAAGCAAACCCTAAAGAATACCATTTAAATGATGTAACGATAATTTTTAAATACCTCAAGCATACACCCAATTTAGGACTGTTCTATCCTAAATGACAATCCTTTGAACTAGTTAGTTATTCTGATGCTGAATTCGGTGGCTGTAAGTTAGATAGAAAGAGAACCTATGGAACATGTCACTTTTTAGGCAAGTCACTAGTATCATGGTGTAGTAAGAAACATAATTCTGTTGCATTATCTACTACAGAAGCTGAATACATAGCTGCTGGCAGTTGTTGTGCACAAATTTTTTGGATGAAACACACTTTAATAGATTATGGATATCAATTAAAACATGTATCAATAAATTGTGACAACACAAGTTCCATCAACATCTCAAAAAATCTTTTTTCACATTCTAGGACAAAAAATATTAATGTAATACATCACTTTTTGAGGGATCATTATCAAAAAGGTGATATCACCTTGGAATTCATTGGTACTGAATATCATCTTGCTGATATATTCACTAAACCATTAAATTATGAGAGAATAGATTACATCATAAATGATCTTGGCATGATAAATCACAAATAGATATCTTACTAGTCTTATTGTTTTAAATTTTACTATATTTTACTTTACTATTTCATGTTCACGGTTTCTCGATTACCGTATCATGTTTGTGGTCTCACAGTTAGCACCTTGTGTTCACGGTCTGTCACTGACTATCTCACCGTGACTGAACAGTTTACTTACTGTCTCACCATGACTGAACATATCATTCACTATCTCACCGTGACAATCACTGATTGTCTCACCGTGACGATCACTGACTGTCTCACCGTAACGACCACTTACCATTGCACCGTAACGACTATTCACAGTCTCACTGTGAAAATTATTTTTGGTTTTCTTTTAATCCATATCGCGGTAATTATCATTTCATCACTTTTTTACTTTCCCGCGTTTTTACTTTTGTGACGTTTGACATTCCCAAATGATAAAACAAAAGGGTTTCACTTGGTTCTTCACTCAGACCTCCGCTCGAACCCTCTCAACCTTGAAACCTTTCTCCTTTTCTCTTTCTCGAACCTCTAGTGGATTCCAAGGATGAAGCGTCCATCTTCATCTACTCCTGAGAACTGTAGCTCGAAGAAGAAGAAAATATCACCAAATCTGGCACTTGAAGGACCCATAAATCCAAACCTGGTAAACCATAGTGTTGTACCTGAAAAGAAAATTTTCCCTAAGTGGATGTTGTCTAGAAAATCTCTGGTTTTAAGAGTTTTAAGAGAACAAGGGTGGCTCGAATGGTTCTCTAGGAAGGATAAACCCATTTATCCAAAGTTAGTATCTCAGTTCTACCAATATGTATAGTTTTCTTTTGATGTTGGTGAAAGCTATGTTGTGATGAGTTGGGTCAATGGAAAAAAATGCTCATTCTCTTCAAGGATCCAGGATGCATGCCTTAGGATACCTCATGAAGTAATTTGTGATGATTATCAGAGACATCCCCCACCTACAACTGATTTCTTTGACCTTGAAAATGAACTAGAAACCCTAACTGGAAATGGCACCAAGAGAAGGGCCATAACTACTGAACTTGATGGAGAGACAAGGCTGTTGTTTAAATTTTTTCAAAATATGATTAGCCCGAGGAAAGGTGACTTTGATGTCTTGAAATATCAAGATGTGTTCTTGATCCATCTGATGAATAATGGACACAAAATCAATCTGTGCAAGTATATCATTCACTATATGTGTGAATTGATCAAGGTCACATCCAAATCCACATATCTGTTCTACTCTAGGCTGATTTCAACCATGCTTGTTGCCAAAGGAGTAGTTGGACCCAATGAATAAGTACTTATGGACCATGAATACAGTTTATCCAAAGATACCTTCAGGAGGATGAAAATAAACTGGAACCCCTGGAAGAAGGAGTGGGTTGAAGATAATGATAAGCTCTATGAGAAGTTCAATCCTGTAGATTATCCAACAAGGCCGAAGGGATTTTATGATCTTGGTTTGGAACCAGATTAAGTTGTGGAATATTCAGAAGATAAAGAAGAATAGGAAGAGGCAGCTGAAGTACCACATAGAGAAGAGTCTGACATACCTCATAGGGAATAAGTTGTTATTGAGAAAGAAAGGACTATTGTTCCTCCTGTTGTTCTTCAAGAAGAACCTCCTATCCCTAGAGGTGTTGTTAATCTGGAAACCCAACCTGAGGCTACAAGAGAATTAATAGTCTCAGAATCTGAGCAGAAAGCCATGAAAGAGGCTAAAGTAGAAGAACTCCCTTCTATGCAAGAAGCAAATCTAGAAGAACTCCCTGCAATGGAAGAAGAAAATCTAGAATAACTCTCTACTGTGCTAGAATAAAGTCTGGAAGTACTCCCTATGGAATAGTCAGTACCTAAGTTCATACCTTTGCTGAAGAGAGGATGGAGATAGCCTTTTAGTTGTCTAGGTAAGAAATGGATGAGGAAATTAGAGCTGACCCTGTGAATTTAGAACAAGTCCCTGAGCCTCTAGGTCCTGAAAAAGAAGCACATGTTGAGGGGGAGGAACCTCAAAATCTTGAGACTAATGAAGCTGAGGCTGATGAGGCTGAGCCTGATGAAGCATCTCAACCTACTGAGTCATATTCTGTGTACACTCAGTATGTATTACCTAGATTCTATGATGTAATTGAATCTCTATAGGTTACTGCAACTAGGATTGATCTTTCTTATCTATTTCAATTGAAGTCAGTCACACACCCTGAACCTCAACCTGAACCTGTACCAATACCTGCACCTACACCTTTACCTGAACAATAATCTTTTGTCATCAAGGACGATTTGAAAGTCTTTGTAGACACTATCTTAGCTGTAGTTGAGAAACTTATGTCCTCTCATCTTCGTCTTGTGACCAAACTGAGTCAGGAAGAGGCCTCACTGCTTTTAAAAAAGATTATCTTGCACATTCAACCCAAGATAATCAATGAGATTCAAGAATTAAGTGTTGAGAACAAGTTGCTCAGTACTGTAGTTGCAACCCAGAAAGGTATGGTTGAAAACCTACAGAAATAACTGCATTCCAGATCAGAGCCTACTTTTTCTTGTCCTGAACCTTCTGTTTTAAACATCTCTCGAGATATTGTGTCCCAGATTCACCCATACCTGTTATCCTTTGATGAAAAGATTTTATAAAGGCACACGCAGATGTTGCACCGCATGGGAGAGATTCTGGAGAACCTTAATAATCTCACAGATGAATATACTGATTGTCTTCAAAAGGTCCTGAAACAGCTCAAATCTCTGACCATAGCTGTCAAAGATTCTTCTTCCTCTGGTCAAACCTATACTCCTTCTTTGGATAGTTCTTTTCTCAGATCTATAGTCAAGAAAGATATTCAAAATGCCTTCAGTGGCTTTGAAATGGATCTTTTATCTGAAGTTGTTAAGAACAAAAATAAAGTTCTTGACCTGGTTTAGATTCACTCAAAGATTGCCAATGATTCTTAGTAAGAGATCACTAAGAAAATAGATTTTTATTTCAACTAGATTTTCTCCAAGACTGATATGACCAACCACTTCAAATACCTTGTATAGAATATGAGGATTCCTCCTGTCACCCAAGACTTCAAAAACCAAGTCCAGAAGCTCACCAAGTTTACTAGATTGTTGGACAAGTTCATGGAAAATAAAGATGATTTTGAAAAGGCCATGCAGTATGGAGGAGAGATTATTGCAGACTTCATTAAACTTTTGAGACTGTATCTTCATGTTTAAAGTACAAAAATTGTTTCTCGAGTAGCTGCTCCTCTCAGACCTGGATTACCTACTTTCACTTATGCCTTAACTTCAACATCCATGTCTGTTGGCTAGGCTCTTAGTCAGATCAGGCCTGTCATTCTTGACCAGCAACTGCCTCGATCTTCTATTGCTGCAAATTTGGCTCCCTTAATCTTTTAAGGTCTCCCTTTACCTTCTCTATCTACCACTTCTATGCCTTCTTATACATCAGCAACTGACCCTATGGCTTCCTCTTATGCTGCTGATAAAGTAAAAGAGAAGGCCAATCCCTGAAGAAGACCAGTGACTACTTTTTTTTGATGGGGATGTCATTGATTTTTTGTATTTCTACTGTATATTGTCTTCTAAACACTCTTAATGCCATATGCACTATTTGCCCTCTATTATTTCTTCTTTTTGATAATCCCAAAAGGGGGAGAAAATGTGAGAAGTTATCTAGGGAGAAGTTATATTCTATGTTATATTCTCTATATTTTAATCTAATTCACACTCTTACTGTACATGATTTATGATCATCAAAAAGGGGGAGATTGTTGGAATCCTCATGTATTAATCATGTTTTAATGATCACAAATATCAATAATAATTACAAATATTATTAATGATCACAAATATCACAAATATTTTTAATCATGTATATTTATGTTTCAAGTTATCTCATACTTTATAATGGTTAAGCTCAATTCATTTTATGCATATTACTGTTTAAGTCTGAATACAGTTATTTGCCTAAGTAAAAGACACCGTGAAGATTGACATAGTATGTCAGACACTGTGAGCAAGAAATAGACACCATGACCACAAGACACCATGACCACGAGCTAGAGTGACACAGTAAGCCTGACACCGTGAAGCAAGACACTAAGAACAGACACCGTAATCCAGACACTCTGTTTTCCTAAGTTCCAGACACAGTTATCGAGATATAGTCATCAAGACACTGTGAAGGAGATACCATGAAGGAGACACCGTGAAGGAGACACCATGAAGGAGATACCTTGAAGGAGACACAGTGAAAGAGACACCGTGAAGAAGATACCGTGAAGGAGACACCGTTTTCATAACTACTGTGACACCATTTCCTAAACCATTTTGACATTTTTCTATTTAACTTTTTAACGGTCATATTTTACACCTTTAATGAACTGACATATTTAATGTTTATTTGTAGCCATAGTTCGAGGTAAGAGGTATGAAATACATGGAACCTATCAGCTAACACTCATGCATTCAAAGATAAAGAGAAGTGTTCCCAAGAGGAAGATGAAAAATGCGACAACTCAAGAAACGCGAGTGCATTGTACTAAACAGAAAAACAAGCTGACAAGCACGACCACAAAAAAGACATTGCAAGATCTTAAAAGAAATAATGGTATAATGCATGCAATCCGACTCTACTGAAGAACACACAAATTACACTGGGATCAAGAGAACATCTTTACTCGTGAAGAACAAAAGCTGAATCACGACACTTTGTTTTTCAACACAAAAACCAGAGAAGGACTCAGAAGCATTTCTTCTTAATCAAAGGAGTCCAGATATGCACTGCTAATCACTAGAGAATTCTAAACTCATATTTACTCTCTCTATCAGTGATTCTTTAATTTACTTTCAAGTAGTGTGTGTACTCTTTATATCTTACACACACACTGACTCCTGTGCTGAACTGGAGGATTTCAAAATCCTCACACCAAACTCTTTACCCTTGTTTACCCATGAGAACTATGGAAGAGGTCCCTGTGTGGCCTGGTCATTACTTGTGTTTACCCACGAAAACTGTGGAAGAGGTCCCTGCGTGGCCTGGACAGTCTATGAACTGTTGTTAACCCCGATCCAGGGTGTGGATCAATGTTTATTTATATAAACTGCTTTGTGGTAGGTGATCACCAAGTGGAGTGGATTAGGCCTTGACTTGACACTGAACCACTTGTTTTATATCTGTTGTGCTATTTTAATTTAGTCTACTCTGTTTTACTGCTTACTGCATAATCCAGAAAAACAATAATTTCACTTTGATAGTTAGTCTTGGAAATAAGTTATATCTCATTTGTCTTAGTAGGATAACTTTAAAAGTAATTTTAATAATACCAATTAAGATTACTGAGAATTAATCAATATTTTAAGAAGTTGTATAAACAGTCAAACTCTTATAATAGTATAACCTTGATTAAATGGGATGTATCTATTTTTGGGGAAATCATTATTTGTAAAACTAATATTCTTTTAAACAGAAATTTTTATAGTTACTCAATTCACCCCTCCCCTATTGAGTTAACTACTCTGACCAACATATTACATACATGAACATTATATTACACATTAAAACATAAAACACAACATAAATAATTTTTTGATAATGCCATTATTCCCCTAGCTTAACCCTGCATATCAATCATATCAAACTTCTTGGAATTTTGGTAAAACAAAACATAAGAAAGGGGTGAGCTCAGACGCTCAGTAAGGGTAAATAATTTAGAAGAAGCTATACACTTTTAAGGAAATATGTGTAATAAAAACAACAACCTTTTAAACATAAATTTGAACATAATATGGAAAAAATAAATAAATCATTACTATATAAACATGCACATGGATATTCGACTAGTCAAATAATCACATGTAATAACTAATTTTATAACGAGGGAATTCATAATGTCGAACATCATAACCACATAGTCAAGGCCTCATGCCAATACTAAAAATAAAAATTTTGTCAAGGCCTTGTGCCAAGACACTAATTTGTCTCATGAGACCTACCGATACATTGAGGGGCTATAGCGGGCCTCATCTATCACTTAATATGTCCAATGCATTCCTCATATGAAAATTTTGAAACATAACATAAATATCCATATTAAAACTAGCATACGAAATGTCAATACTTTAACCATAAACCATGAATGGTTTAAAAATAACACATTCATAGTAAAATAGATCATAACTCATTCAATACAATATGGAATATTGTATTATAATAAATCAACCTCAATCAAGAAAGATATCCAATAAAGGATGTTGATATCGTTTAAAATGATCAGTAAAACTCTTTGAGAGAAATACCCATTTCCCATGAAATCATTTAAAAGTCACACAACTTATAAAGGAATAAATTTAAAATATATTTTTGAATAAAAGTTTCTCATACCATTTTGAAACTTTTTAAAGTAATTAACATTTAAAAAGATTCATGTCTATATAAATAAATCCTTAAAACCATTTTGAAAACATGGACATTAATGAGAATGATTTAGAAGAATAAATATTTAAAACATTAGAAATGATGTTTTAGTTAAAGAGTCCCTTAAATGAATCATTTTGAAAAAACTTTTATGAAACATGGACATGGATAATAAATATTTCTCAGTAAATACTTACACATAAACAATCTCGGATAATAATGAGATTGAGAAATTAAACCTTACCTTGTACCTTCTTTGGGTAGAGGGTACGTTTAACCACCTGTATAATGACCATAGTATGTTATTAAATTATACCAGAACCATATTAATATTTATGATATCATAATTTATTCATTTATGACTTTATACTACTTATTTAATAATTGTTTCCATGTTAAAATAACATTTCGGGTAATAATCTCTTTATTTATCGTACGTGTTTTAACTTGTTATTCTTGATCGTATCACTTATATCATGATTTAATTTCTTCCATAATATAAAAAATTATTTATGTATCATATATATTTAGAATATAAATATGTATAATATATAGATATATGAAATAGAAAACACCGTTTATGGAGATGGTAGACCGTACGTACGCATAAACACTATGTCCGTTTTCATATCGTATTGAATAGAAGTAAGTGAATGAGATATATGTAAATATATATATATATATATATTTCCAATAGAATTATTATTTAATGTATTAAATTATTATTAATAATATATTTTTTTATAGTCATCGTTGAATGGTTAATGTGGAAATGAATCTCATTGCGTCGTGGAGACGGTAAGTCATACGTACGCACGAGTGACGATATCATTCTATTGATGGTGAAATAATATGTAATTGGATGGTATATTATATATACAGAATCATTTAAATGTAATATTTATTATCTACATAAATTATACTCATTTTTATACCCATCTAAATAATGAAGCATTGAATAATAAACTATACCCCGACGTGGAGATGGTAAGCAGTACGTACACATGTATGGTGACTTTGTCATTCAAAGGATGGATAGAATAATGAATATGGTTTTACCATATTTATAATAACATATAAGCATGTACAAGGTACTGGGGTTATTATTTTGGTATGGAAACAAGAAAAAGGAAGTGGAATAAGAAACTAACTTTGAAGGAGGTGATGAAATAATTACATCTTCTTCGGGTTCTTCCTTTTGATTTGAACAAAAGGGATCCTTAGATTGAATTTATGATAAAATTAAGGAATATAGGTTGAATTGAGGGTAGTTGGGAGGATATTTTATTAGGGTTTGTCAGATCCAAATGGATTTGGAGGTTTGAATTTAAGATAAGGGGAAGTACCCTTTTACAAGGGAGGTGAGGGGCACTTTAAGAAAAGTTTGAAAAATTAATTTATTATAAAATCATTTTCGGTTTATAATAGCTCCAAATGGATTTATTTATAATAAAATGTGGTTATGGGTATAAATAATCTCAACAAATAGGTTTTAGAAAAGTTTAGGTCGCCATATTAACCTTATCTTTTTGATTTAACTCTTAGTTAAATAGTTTAACATTTACTATGTCTTCTTGTATTTTTATATTACATGGTTAATAAACTTACTATAAAATTCCAATATAAAATAAAGTAGTTAATTAATGACATATCTAACCTTATATAAGTCCTTTGGCCAAATCTTTTATTTTTAGGAATATTATATCATTTAATAATATAGTATTTATTTTAAAAACTCATTTATGTCAATTTTGACACTATTTAGTATTCGGTTTCTTTTAAAGTCATAACATATTTATTAATTAGAAAAAAATACATTGAATCAACCCTAATATGTCATATTCACATAGAAAATCATTTTATGGCATAAAAACTATAAATTTAATTTACTTTAAAATTTATAATATCATTTATTTGATTCCTTCATTAATAAGGAAAATAACACATAATTATTGTGTCTTAAATAAATATATTTATATTATGTCTAAAAATTATAAATAAAATATAATGATGTGTTAAATCTTTTTATACTTATAATGACTATTTATAGTCGAAAATATCACTTATATAACCCCATATAATTATTTTTACTAAAAGATATATGTTTATTTTACAATTTCCTTAACTTCAAATTAATTTTTATAAGGTGTCATTTTCACATCCAAGTGGCTCTATGGGGTCCCAAAAATAGACCCAATGATGACCATGGTCAGAAATATTTAATCCAATAAGGTTAGAACATGTTTAAGGGTAATTTAATTTTATTATAATATTATTTTTTACCCTTATTTACCGGATTTACCCTTTAACCATGGTAAATAAAATATTTACTGAAATTACTATTCATAATGTCGATAAATAAAAGTTACCTATTTAAAAAATGTGTACCTTATGATTCTAAATATGGAATCCAATTTTCCAAATTTAAAACACAGAAGATGCAGTAATTAATTTAAAATGAATTCCTTGTTGTCAAAATCAAAAAGTGGGTTTTGAAGAAGTAAAAACTATCAAAAGATTGACACGTGTTTATGTACAATTTAAATGTGAGATTACATATAATGACCTAAATTATATTAAAGGATAAAAATATAATCTAATGATACTTTAAAACCATTCATATGTATAATTTAACACTATAAATTATTTTGATTTAAAAATTTGTTTTTAATTAAAATTTAGTATTTTTCACTATTCATAAAAACATGAAAGTTATCAGAAAAATTCAAAAAAATTACCCAAAATAAATTTTTATGTCATTATTATATATAAGAATTTAATTTAATCAAATTTAATATATAAATGTGTCAAATATTGGATTTAAAAAGGGTTCTCCATTAAAATGTGGAAAAACCATATTTCTTGAAAAATACTTCTTTTATTGAAAAATTGTATTTGTCCCCATATTATGTCTTAGAAACTCAAAATATGGATGTTAAAATTATATGGTATATATATAAAATTCATAATGTGGTTAATACTATTCATAGCTACTTTTTAAACGGCTAGTTTGATAGTTCGTGGTGCGCTTGAACTCGGTGTTGGGTACATCACACACTATTGTATTATTCAAAGAAAAATGTACCATAGAAGCTTGGGGTGTTACATTATTCTCTAATTCAAAAAATTGTGTCCTCACAATTTAAACTTGGGATTGAAAACTAAGGGGTTTGACATTTCAAAATATCTTAGTTGAAATCCCACATCGAAAAATGGATATATGAGGCCCCTATTTTAAAATAAAGAAAGGTAAGTATGAAGGTTACTAGAGATAACACAAACTAGGGTTCCATGTAAGAAAACATGGATATGGAAGAGAAAAAAACGATCATGTTCTGATGGAGAGTGGTATATAATATTATTAAGATAAAGTTAACAATTAGAAAGCTATAAATCCACGATGATCTAAGGGACCATTTGACCCATCACAAAATAAGGTGCTAGAAAAACATTTTTGTTTTTATGATACTTTTTCTAGTGTTGTAGAATTAATTTAATTCCTAGACTAAGAACACCAGGAAGCATACTTAATTTACATGTTGAGTTTCATCCTCTACCACAAACATATCTTTCTCTTTAAAAGATAAAATTCAAAAATATTCTATTTATCTCAATCGTATAAGGTTAAAAATATATACATATACCATTTAAATGAAGAAAAATATTTTTTAATAACCGGGGACCTCCTATAGGCTAGTGGTAGGAAATAAATCCTAGTCTCACTAAGGTTGTGGGTTCGATTCCCGCAGCTTTGTCCGATGTGATGGGTTATCTCCCGACCTGCAGGTTGTCCTTTTTCTAAAACTACAGTATTATAATATTCCAAAAATAATCTTAAGAAATGTTTTAACCTTAAGAAATACTATCCAAAGTTCAACTTAATCAATTCCAACATTTATAGTTATCCAAAATCCTTCTATCCAAACTCTCCTTAAAAGGTCTCTAAATTTCCAAAATCAATTGTAACATCAGATTCCTGAAACAATGTAATGTTTCTCTTATTGTCACATAATGAATATATGTTTATCATATTAAAACCATGATGAAAACAAAAATTATTGCAGTACAATCCTTATATATATATCACATTATTCTTATAACCATAATACTATTCTTGAATCCAATAACAAAAATACATTAATTATTCCACTTGAACTGTAGTAACAACATAAGCTTGACATTGATCCATTTGATTTTTCTGATCTATATTTCCTTGACACTTTGGACAATAGTTTTCATAATGTCCCATATCATTATGATTATAACATTGCACAAATTCTTTATTTACCTTACAATCACGAGCCTGGTGACCTTTTTCTTCACATTTGTAACAAACTCCCATTCCTTTTAGGCAAGTACCAGGGTGATTCTTCCCATAATTATCACATAAGGGAAAATACTTCTTTCCCTTTTTCCCTTTATCTGTCTCTTGATCCACCATTCTCTTATTCTCTTACTTTAATTTAATGTAATAAGACTTAGAGAATTCCTTTTCTGTCTTGATAGCACATGAGACTATATTTTTGTATGATGAGAAAGACTGTGAGACTAATTCTCGACGGAGAAATGGTTTTATCCCATCAAATAATTGATCAATCTTACTTATTGGGTTATATATGTAGTCCGTAGCATGCCTTGATAACCTTGTGAAGATATCCTCATACTTTGAAATATTCTCATCCCCCTTTTTCCTCAGGCTCAGAAATTGTCTTTCCATATCATCTCACTGTTCACGAGGAAAGTATTTCTCTAGAAAAAGTTATTTAAACTCCCTCCATTCTATATTTCCCAATTATTCATCATACTCTTTGTTTTGAATTAATGACCACCATTGATCCGAATCTCTTGAGAGGTGATAAACTTCCATGGAAACCTTTTCCCTTTCATTACTTCCTAAATCAAGAAATATTTTATCTACGGAACTTATCCACTACTCATCTACAAAAGGATTTGTAGTCCTACTGAACGTTGGTGGTTGTTTTCTCATGATGTAGTCTAACATTGATCCTCCGTATTGTGGATCAGGGTGCTCCATATGGGTAAGGTTATTATTCATAACCTGAGTGAGTTGTCCCAGTAGGGTTATAAGATGATCAACACCAGTTGCATCACCATCTTCACTATAATTATCTTGAGTATGAGGGAAATCCTTACATGGATTACATATGTTGATATAGTTTCCATTCCTTCCAATAGGATCCATTTCTAAATAATGGTATACACTATATTAGTTTATGAATCATAAAGAATAATTCTAAACTCATAAAATACTTAACATAAATTTAATAGTTTATGAATATAATCCATAAAAATTTTTTCTTTGGGAAAGTATTTTCTCATAAATGCTTCATAATGGTTTGTAAAGAAAATTTGAATTATCCTAAGCATATCCCCTGGAAGTGTCAAACTAGGTGCACAGTAATGCCCGTTGTCGTGTACCGAGATACCCCAAGTCAAGACTAAAACTCCTTGTTAGAGTTTTCACACTTAGGTACATCTGTACCAAAACCGCGTCCACTTGTAGTATCCAGATAGAGATGTATTGCTTAGAAAACTCACATAATCCATACTTTACCGAAATTCTATGGAGTTCTTCTATACTTATCTACAAAGTCTATTGTAGGGTTATGATCCCTAATATAAGTGTTATAAATAAATTTCCAAGGTTGTTTCTAAACTTCCTCTGATACCAACTGTAACACCCCGACCCTAGAAGCCCGGAGCTGGTGCATTATTTTAATACATTGGCATAATTACAAGGAATCAAGTCCCGAAGGACTGATCAGTTTAGCAGTCTTGGAAAATAGATTACATACATGAACGTTACATTACACATTCAAACATAAAACATAAAATAAATAATCCTTTGAGAATTACATTTTTACCCTAGCTTAACCCTACATATCAATCATAATACACTTCTTGGAATCTTAGGAAAACAAAACATAAGAAAGGGGTGATCTCAGATACTCAGTAAGGGAAAATAATTTAGCGTAAGCTATAAATATTTAAGGCAAGATGTGTAATAAAAAAATCCTTTTAGACATAAACTTGAACATAATATGGGGAAAAAATCAAACATTACTATATAAAAATGCACATGGATATTCTACTACTCGAATAACCACAAGTAATAACTAATTTCATAATTAGGTAATCCATAATGTCGGACATCATAACCACATAGTCAAGGCCTCATTCCAAGACTACAAATAAAAATTTTGTCAAGGCCTTATTCCAAGACACTAATTTGTCTCATGAGATCTACCGATGCATCGATGGGCTATAGCAGGCCCTTCCTGTCACTTACTATGTCCAATGCATTCGTCGTATGAAAATTTTGAAACATAACATAAACATTCGTATTAAAACTAGCATAGGAAATGTCAATACTTTAACCATAAACCATGAATGACATAAAAATAACACATCCATATTAAAACAGATCATAACTCACTCAATAAAATATGGAAGATTTTATTATAATAAATCAACCTCAATCAGGAATAATATCTAGTAAAGGATGTTGACATAGTTGAAAATGATCAGTAAAACTCTTTGAGAGAAATAACCATTTTTCATAAATTCATTTAAAAGTTGCACAATTTATAAAGGAATAAATTTAAAAGATATTTTTGAATCAAATTTTCCCATACCACTTTGAAACTTTTTAAAGGAACTAATATTTTAAAACATTCATGTCCATATAAATAAATCCTTAAAACCATTTTGAAAACATGGACATTAATGAGAATGATTTAGAATAATAACTATTTAAAATATTTAAAATGATTTTTTAGTTAAATATTCCATTAAAATAATCCCTTTGAAAAACTTTTATGAAACATGGACATGGATAATAAATATGTCCCAGTAAATACTTACACATAAACAATCTTGGATAATAATGAGATTGAGAAATTAAACCTTACCTTGTACTTTCCTTTGGTCGAGGGTATGTTTAACCTCCTGTATAATGACCATAGTATGTTATTAAATTATACCAGAACAATATTAATATTTATGATATCATACTTGATTAATTTATTACTTTATACTACTTATTTCATAATAATTTCCATGTTAAAATAACATTTTGGGAAATAATCGCTTTCTTTATTGTACGTGTTTTAACTTGTTATTCTTGATCGTATCACTAATATCAGGATTTAATTGCTTCAAGAATACAATAAATTATTTATGTATTATATATATTCAGAATATAAATATGTATAATAGATAGATATATGAAATAAAAAACACCGTTTATAGAGACAGTAGACCGTATGTACGCATAAACGCAGTTTCCATTTTCAAATCATATTGAACAGAAGTAAGTGAATGAGATATATGTAAATAAACACACAAAAACACACACACACACATATTTAATTATCATTATTATGTCATATATTACATACTTATTAATAATATATATTTTTATAATCATTGTTGAGTGGTGAATTTGGAAATGAATCTTATCGCGTCATGGAGATGGTATGCCATACGTTTGCATGAGTGACGATATCATTCTATTGATGGTGAAATAGTATGTAATTAGATGATATATTATATATAAATAATAATTAACATGTTATATTTATTATTTAAATCAATTATACTCATTATTATACCCATCCAAATAATGAAGCATTGAATAACAAACTACACCCCGATGTGGAGATAGTAAGTAGCATGCACGCATGTATGGTGAATTTGTCATTCATAGGATGGATAGAATAATGAATATGGTTGTACCATATTTATAATAAAATATTAGTATGTAGAATTTAATGGGGTTATTTTTTTGTTTTGGAAACAACAAAGAAAGAGGAAGTGGAAGAAGAAAAGAACTTTGAAAGAGGTGATGAAATAATTACCTCTTCTTCGGGTTCTTCCTTTTGATTTGAACAAAAGGGATCTATATATTGGATTTATAATAAAATTAATTCCTCTAGGTTGAATTGAGGGTAGTTTTGAGGATATTTTAGCAGGTTTTGGCTGGTCCAAATGCCTTTGGAGGTGTGAATATAAGAGAAGGGGAAGTACCCTTTTATAAGGGAGGTGAGGGGTACATTAGGAAAAGTTTGAAATATTAATTTATTATAAAATCATTTTCGGTTTCTAATAGCTAAAAATAGATTTATTTAAAGGAAAAGGTGGGTGTGTGTAGAAATACTCTTAAACAATAGGTTTTATACAAATTTAGGTCACCATATTAACCTTATATTTTAGATTTAACTCTTAGTTAAATAGTTTAACACTTACCATGTATTCTTGTATTTTGATATTAAATGGATAATAAAATTAATATAAAATAAAAATAGAACATAAATTTGTTAATTAATTAATTATATATCCTTATATAAGTGTTTTGGCCGAATATTATATTTTTAAGAATATTATATCATTTAATAATATAGTATTTGTTTTTAAAACTCATTTATGTCAATTTTGACACTCTTTAGTATTTGGTTTTTTTGAAAGTAATATCATCTTGACTACTTCGAAAAAATAAATTTAATCAAATATAATAGTTTATATTCATTTATAAAATTCTTGTATGGCATCAAAAATTTCAAATTATATTTATTTTTAAATTTATAATATCATTTATTTGATTCCTTCATTAATAAGGAAAATACTTTATCATTATTGTGTCATAAATAAATATATTTATTTTATGTCTAAAAATTATAAATAAAATATCATGATGTAGGAAATTTTTTTATATTTATAATGAATATTTATATTTCAAAATGAAACTTATATAACCTCGTATAAAAATTGTTTTACTAAAAGATATATGTTTATGTTACATTTTCCTTAACTTCAAATTAATTTTTTTTAAAGTGTCATTTTCACATCCAAGTGCCACCATAGGGTCCCAAAATCGACCCAAAGATGCCAATGGTCATAAATATTTCATAAAATAAGGTTATAACATGTGTTAGGGTAATTTAATAATATTATGATATTATTTTTTACCCTTATTTACTGGATTTACAATTTAATCATGGTAAATAAAATATTTACTGAAGTTACTATTCATAATGTCTATAAATAAAAGTTACCTATTTAAAAAATTTGTACCTTTTGATTCCAAATACGAAATCCAATTTTCCAAATCCAAAACACAGAAGTTGTAGTATTTTATTTAAAATTAATTCCCACTGTCAAAACCAAAAGGTGGGTTTTTAGAAGTAAAAACTATCAAAATATTGACATGTGTTTATGTAAAATTTAAATGTTAAATTACATACATTGACCTACGTTATATTAAATGATAAAAAATATAATCTTATGGTACTTTAAATCCACTCATTTGTATAATTTAAAACTATAAGTTATTTTGATTTAAAAAGTTTTTTTTAAATTAAAATTTAGTATTTTTCACTATTTATCAAAATATGAAAGTTATCAGAAAAGTACCAAAAATTTATCCAAACTAAATTTTTATGTACTAATTTTAAAATAGACTTTAATTTCATGAAATTGAATATATAAAAGTGTCAAATATTGGATTTAAAAAGGGTTCTCCATTAAAAGGTGGAAAAACTGCATTTTTTAAAAAATTATTCTTTTGTTGAAAAATTGAATTTGTCATGATATTATGTCTTATAAACACCAAATATTGATGTTAATATTATATGGGATATATATAAAATTCATAATTTGGTTAATACTATTCATAAACGATTTTTTAAACGGCTTGTTTGATAGGTCGTGGTGCGCTTGAACTCGGTGTTGCGTACATCACACGCTATTGTATTATTCAAAGAGAAACATACCATAAAAGCTTGGTGTGTTACAATGGGGGGATTGAGTGATCTTTGGCAGTTGAAATATTCTTGGCTGAGCAGATAAAGCCAGCGATAGTCATCAGTGGACGAGCAGGAGTATATACCTTGGTAGTAGGGATCTAACATCAGTCCTAGAGACCTGGACATGGGAGACATTTAAGGAGGAGGTACCAAGATAGAGGATTTGTAGTTCAGGGCTCACAGGGTGGGTCCAGTCATCCTAAAGAGAGGAAGTGCTATTCATGTGATGCCAGGGGACATCTCGCTCAAGATTTTATTACCTGTTGTGTTGCTGACAGGGAGAATATGGATAGACCACCAAGGTAGAGATAGAGATAGGAGAAGGTAGATCCATAGAGAGACATATGTGGTAGAGGAGATGGGAGAGAAAAAAGAGGTGGTTTATGTTTGGACTTATTAGTACCACCACCCCCAGGAGGTCCAAACTAGGATCAGGGAGATGGAGGATAGGAGAGGGGAAAACTGCATGCAATCGAGGCATATAACCCTCGTGATCCAAGAATGATTCAAGGTACAATATATGTTTTTTCTACTTTAGTTGCAGTACTGATAGACATAGGTTATATTATTTACTTTCTCTCTAAATATCTTTTTTAATAACTAGAGATTCTAGTTGAACTGTTGAATCGACCCTTATGCTTAGAAACACCTACCGAAGAAGACATAGTGATCACACACTTGTGTCGACAGTGTGACCTGACCCTTAGAGGTGAGAGTTTTGGTTGGAACCTCTTGGTGTAAATGTTGAGGCCATACAAAATCATTCTTGGTAGGGATTGTTTATCTACAACCATTTCGAAATTGATTATTTTAGGCGAAGGGTGTGGTGTGTCTACAACAATTGAATGAGGGTTTCCTTTATCAGTGAAAGGGAAACCCAGGTAGCAGAAGATAGAATCATGCATTGGAGGGTGCAACCGATTACTCATCAGATAGATTGCTTGACCCTTGATGCAACATATGTTATGAGCTTCCAGTTTCTAGTGGTGGTGGTGGTGTACGAGGACGTATTTTCAAAAGATGTTCCCGGATTACATCCCCATCGAGAGATAGACTTATGCATTGATTTAAACCCTGGGACGACATTAATATATACATCAGCATATGAGATGGATCCCATAGAGCTTCGTGAGATGAGGGCGTAGTTGGAGGACTTATAGAGGAAGGGATTCATGAGACCCAGTGTTTATCCATGGTCAACACCAATTTTGTTTTCCAAAAAGTCAGACGAGAGATTGAGGTTGTGTGTGGAATACCGATGCTTGAACTAGGTGATCGTAAAGAACAAGTATCCACTACTTAGGATCAATGATCTATTTGATCAATTGAGAGGGGAACAATGGTTCTCAAAGGTTTACCTCAGATTAGGCTATCACCAGTTGAAAGTACATGATGAGGATGTATCGAAGATGACTTTCAGGTGTCGCTATGGTTACTTTGAGTACTTGGTGATGCCCTTTGGCATGACGAGCACCCCAATAGTGGTCATGGGACTCATGAACCAGATATTTTAAAATTATTTATACCATTTCGTCATAGTATTCATCAATTATATCCTTTTATACTCGGCATTTGAGTAGGAGAACGCGAGTCACTTAATAATGGTTCTGGACATACTCTGAGAGCACGATATTTATGGGAAACTCTCAAAGTTCTAGTTATGGATTCAGGTGGACCACTTTTTGGACATGTTATCTCAGTGGATGGAGTGGTAGTGGACCAAACCAAGGTCAAGGTAGTTTTAGCATGGGAGGCACCTAAGAATGTGACAGAGGTGTAGAGCTTCCTTGGGATAGTAGGCTATTATTGGAGGTTCATACCTAATTTCTCCAGGATACCAGAACTTATGGAAACTGTGACTCAAAAGGGGTATCCTTTCATGTGGATATAAAGTGAAAATAAGCTTTTCATTAGTTGTAATAGAGTTCGAAGAGCACTCTAATATTGAGATTTTAGTATGAGAGTGTCGAGTACATAGTGTTCTACGATTCATCAGGAACTAGGATAGGTTGTGTCCCGATGTAGGGGAAAGTGGTGATTTCCTATGGTTAGAACCAATTGAGACCACATAAGAAGAACTATGTGACCCATGATCTTGAGATAACAGTGGTAGTCTTCTTGATGAAGATGTGGTGACACTACCTGATGGGCGAGCGGTTTATTGTCTACTCCATTCATAAGAGTCTCACATATATCTTCCCTCAGAAAAATTTGAAATTGAGATAGAGGAAACAACTAGAGTTCCTCCTGGACTATAACTTTGATATTTTCTATACTCATGGGAAGGGGAATGTGATAGTAGATTCTCTCAGCAGAAGATCTAGTTCCCAATTTCTGAATGAGGCATCAGAGCAGTTGACCTCTTTATAGTTATCATTTGCGGATGGGGATGGAGTAGCTTAACTATAGTAGATGGTTATTACCCATCCACTATTATATAAAATTAGGGAGAAAAAAATTGGGGATACATACTGTGAGACCCTACGTTCTCATATATTCAATGGGAATGCTCTTGAAGGATATTCACATGCTGGGAAACACATCATTCTATTTAGAGGATGCACAATTGTACTAGTGGTGTTGCAGGAGGAGGTTTTGAGGGAGTTTCATAAGTCCCCTTTGGAGGCACATATAGGTGTGGAGAAGATGTACCAGGACATCCTATGCTAGTTTTGGTGGATAGGGATTAATAAAGGAGTTATGGAGTTTTTTTCTTGATGCCCTACTTGTCAGTAAGTGAAGGATGAACACTAGGTTATAGCAGGTTTAGCTCAACCCCTTGAGATGATAGAGTGGAAGTGGGATGGGATATCTATGGAATTCATGATGGATTTATCATTTACATCCATAGAACACAATTCCATATGGGTGATATCCAAACAACTCACCAAGTCGGCCCACTTCCAAGCTATCTAAGAGTAGTGTTCACTAGAGATATTGGGAAGCCTCTATGTTCAGGAGATAGTTCAACTACACGGATTCCCATTGATTATAGTTTCATATTGTGATTCTCATTTTACATCACAGTTGTGGAAGGGATTACAAGAGGTATTTGGGACCCAGTTACACTTGAGCATAGTGTTTCATCCACAAATGGATGACTAGATGGAGCAGACTATTCAGGTCATGGAGGACATGCTATGAGATTGCATGTTGGACATTGTCCATAATTGGAAGGATCATCTTCCACTGATGGAGTTCATGTACAAAAAAAGTTATCTTTCCACCATTGTTATGGTTCCATTCAAGGATTTTTATGGGAGACCCTATAGGTCATCACTTTTCTGGACTGACCCAGGAGAGTTAGCACTCATGGGCCTGAAGTTGGTGTGAGCTACTAAAGATAAGGTCCAAATCATCCAGGAGTGGATGAAGACTAGAAAGAGCCATCATAAGTCTTATAATGAAAAGAAATAGAATCTTTTGAAGTTTGAGGAAGGATACCACATGTTCCTGGGGGTTTCACCTCAATGTAGATTACAATGATTTGGCCAGGGCGGCAAGTTATCTCTAAGGTTTATCGACCCTTTTCAGATACTAGTTAGAGTTAGTGAGGTTGTGTATCGCGTAGAACTACCTTCATAGTTATATTGGGTACATAACCTCTTCCATGTGTCATACTTGAGGAGATACGTGCATGAACCATCACGCGTCATTGACTGGGGAGAGATAGACATCAATGATGGAGCGACTTTTGTTGAAAACCCAATAGAGATAGAGGATTGACAAGAGAGGATCCTTCATGGGAAATTGATTCCTTTGGTGTGTGTCTCATGGTAGCATGTGAATATCTAAGAGAGAAAAACAGAGAAGGAGGATCATATTCTTGCACAGTACCCACATATTTTCAAGTAGCCCTTGTTTTGGCTTTTCAAGGTTGTAAAGACTCAAGGTGGGGAGAATGTAATATCACAGATTTTATATTTATTATTTTTAAATATTATTGGGATTAATTTAGAGACCATTCACTAAGATGAAATGTGATTCTGAGGACCAGTGTGCTTAGAATAAATGTGTAAAATATATTAAAATATTATATAGCACGCATGCGTAGTTTTCTTGAAAAAGTGAACTAACTTCTAAATGGTTTTTTAGATCTAAAATTTGAGGTCACCGTTGCAATAAAAGTAGCGAATTTACCCTAAGTGTTACCTAACATCATCTAGAGTAGGTCGTATGTGAAAATTAGTTTTGGGTGTTTTTAAAGAAATAAAATAAATTGAAGATTTATTTTATTTCTCCATTTCATCGACGCAGCGACACATAAATGATTATTCTTTTAAGTAATCCTTTTGACAGGGATCCAGGGTTAGGCTCATAACCCTAGAAATTATCTAGAGGCTTTGGAGAGAAACCCTATAAAATTATCTCGGTGGCGATGACAGAGATGTGGATCGAAGATCGTTCTTCATGTATCTTGCCAATGATAATCGATCTTCAACATAGAACAATCCAATTCCTAGGTAGGATACGTTATTTTGAATTTTTCTTCCTTGTTTTTGAATTTAATGATGAATGCAGATCAAACAATAAATAGGTTGATCTGTGGTTCGATCATTCCTTTAGGGATGGGTTTAATTGCAGGATTTATGGGGTTTGATTATTTGAGAATTGATTTGATTTTCTAATCATTCTTACAGGAATGAATCAAGGCTTGAATGAAAAATGGTCAAGGTTCATTCCTCAAATTTTTTCCTTATGTTTTTATCCTCCCTTTTTCTATACCTGTTCTTTGTTCTTCATCACATTTATGAATGAATGATCATTACACCTTCGATTCTTAGTACAAAAATATGAAATTGAAGATTAGACATCGGGAAGACCTAATGGAGGTGTGGCAGTGACTGTAATTGACGAATTAGAGTGAATCAGAAGAAACCATTCTTTGAGCGGTTTGCATCCAAATCAATTTAAATTTTTTTACAACTCGATTAATGGACCAAAAAACCTCTATTCAGTGTTAGGGTGATGAAATGAGACTAGATTCAGAGTTTCAAGGTGAATGGACCACATAATCAAAACCCGGGAGATCAGATGAAGAACGCAGAGGAAGAAAGTGACTTTTTAGAGAAACTTGATGAACATTGTATGTATCTCTGGGTTACAGAGCATGTAGGCACCCACTGAGTGGAAGCTAGGATTTTGGGAATAATTAAATATCACACAGTGTGTGACCCCAGTAACATGGCATGTAGGTACTCCCTAGAGACTCAACGTGTATCTCGAGAGATACACGGACACGGGGTGGAGTACATGGGTTACCTACACAACGTGTACCCCACCACATGACTTATCCTAGACTAATTACATGTATTAATCTACATATTGGTACATCATAAGAGGCACATGGGTTGAAACCATGTACTGGAACATGACCAGAGCACACGGGAGGACCCCAAATGGAAGGAAATGGCATGTGAATCCCTCTACACATCGTGTACCCATCTTCTACATGACATGTTCTAACAACACAATCCGTTGTACACAGGAAGTACTCAGGGTCAAGGTACATGGAGTGTGACCCTACTACACACTATGCACCCCTTTCCACATGGGTTGGTTCTCTTTTCCATTGTATCTTGGACAATTTTTTTTAGGGTTTGTGCTCTTGATCATTTCCTTGAAGGTTGGTGAAATTTTTTTCCTACTCATATGAGTATGGTCCCTTTAGTAGGACTTCCGGGATAGAGTTTTTGGAATCCCTCAAGAGTCCCAGATAATGATCCTCTATTCATCATCATGCCTAGGTAGAGTATTCAGTATTGACATGACCAACTTTATAGGGCATCGATCCTCTACTTAACAGGTTAATCTAGATTGAGTTATTGGTATCACACCATGTCCTTGGCTGTGATACTCATCTATGTTTCATATATATCTCTTTAAATCTATCTATATATCACTCTCATGTAGAGACCTAATGAGAAA
Organism: Viscum album; assembly: GCA_963277665.1. NCBI lineage: Eukaryota > Viridiplantae > Streptophyta > Magnoliopsida > Santalales > Viscaceae > Viscum > Viscum album. The sequence continues at coordinate 317,078,641 of OY728146.1, forward strand.
TACCTATCAAACGAATGTCACTAGTGCTATCATACTTATGAGTGTGTTCTCCCAGATGAAAACTTTGTGGAATATTTGAGATGGATCGCTAGTGTTGTTATACTGTAGTCGTGAATTACCTATATATTGTGTGTCTAATTGAGTATATCTAGATATTATTATATGTACTTTAGATATATACTTTTGTATAAATGATTGTATATTTCGTTTATTATATCACTTTGTGGTTTTGTGGGGTCCTACCGAGTATTGTTATACTCACCCCTGCATGGGATTTTCCTACATGTGTCATGTCTTGTGCAGACAAGCAACCTTTTGATAGGGTCCTAAGAATACCAATACCATATGGTGATTTATGATATTAGGTAGGATGAGGTGTGTTCCTATGGATACAGACAACAATCCCCGTGCCTTTTCTTATAGTTTGGACTTGTGGTTACAGACTTCTTTCGGTGGGCTTGTATTTGGCACAATTTCACTTTTCTTTACTTTAATGTTGTACTCTATTGGTTGGGATATAGTGGTATTCATGAATTGTTTACTTAGTGTTTCTTTACATTTCATCATTTTGTGGGATTGGAGATGGGTTCATGCATATAGGTATATAGGCAATGCCTCTAATGTTAGTGATACATCTTATCGGTGATAGTCATCATCCCCTGACCTATTATAAGTGAGCTTGGGGAGTCACAAAAGAGGCCCCACCAGGATAGGTCGTGACATTTATATTTTGATATATCCATCCCTCATAAAATAAATATCTAATTAGAATCAAGTGGGATGTTTAAGGTAATGATTTACCCTTGTCCATGACCAATTTGTTAAATATAATTCCTATCTCATTGCATTTGATAAACCTATTATGATGAATTGTATCATGATATGATGATCACATGGCTATCTAAATTATTAATTATTGATTTACAAATTGAATAATCACAATTAATCATATTTAAATGGAATGATTGAATTCTCATGTGCTATATTTAATTATTAAATGTGATATTTCTATACATGAATTATTATAACTTCAGAAAATCTTGGATTACCAAGTAGAAATACCTTGGATGGGATCATAGGTCAGATGGGATACACTATGCCTTGAGCAATACCTGGATCCAATTTCAGAGAACCTTAGATAAGGGTTCATAGGGAAAGTGGGATTACCTTATACATGAATATTATTGAGAGGCCTCATCTTGGGTTGTTAGACATGATGTTTCACACCCCCTTGGTATAGGATGTTGGACATGGAAGTCTACATCCATTTGGGCGGTTGGACATGATGTTTTATGCCCTGTGACGAGGATGATGGACATGATGTTTCATAATAGTTTATGTGATTTTTGATCAAGGCACTCTATGTCCCCTATTAAGATTCATGGGTTTGTACCCTCATTTATATGATGATACCCCTTATCATCATCATCATCATCATCATCATCATCATCATCATCATCATCATCATCATCATCATCATCATCATCATCATCATCATCATTATTTTATTATTATTATATGTGAATTCCTTGGTATTACACCTTGGGTCCTTACTGGTGCATGTATATCTCTACATATATATGATCACATATATTCATATTTATACATGATGTCATGTTTAGATATATTTTGGATTAGGACAAAGTAAGTATAGTCAGACAAAAGTCCTTTGAGGAACTCGATCCTGAATCATTTACAATTATTTATTCTCTTCTTTATTTAATATAAATTCACACTACTTTATTTTATATTCACAAACTATATGAAATTAGACACCATTGGTGGTGGCCCAATGAGTTTATCCCACACCCTATTCAGGACACTTTTTGGTACCCAAACAAACATCATTATTGTAGGATCAGGTTTGGGATTCAACTTGCGTGTTGTTATTCATTTTTTTAGTTTCCCTTGGACATGAGAGCTTAGGAGCATACGAATAAGACAGTGCTTAGGATTCTCATGGAGATAGACTATGGGTATTTTATTGTCTTCATTATGAATATTTATGTATTACCTACTATATATCTACTACTTTATATTTTAACATCATTATGGACATGCAGGATTATATATTTGGTGTCGGCTAGTTTTTCAATTATTATTATCTTTCACAGAACTGTTATTTATTATGATTTCACTATATTTTATACTAATCCAGAGGGTATATTATTTCCACTATACCATCATTAGACCCTCACTACTAGTCATTAATCTCTGGTGCATGGGGCGGTGCGCTTGAGGCTATGTGATGAACTGGCTTATGGCGCTAGTTTAGTGAAACCTAGGCTAGGACGTGAAAAAGTGATATTAGTTGTTTCTTTTCCTTTTATATTACTATTTTGAGATGATAGACAAGAGACTAGGAATGTGTATGCACTTGTTAAATATCTTTTGTCTAGGTTTGGATAACCCTCAATGAGGGAAAGATTAAATTTTCAGAGGTGGGATTATTTATGTTGTTTCTATTATAGTTGATTACTATTTAAGCTTGATTGATTGATGTACTTTTCCACTGCTTAATGATTGTGGGATTTATCATATTTTACCCTTGGAATAGTATAGAAAGGAATTATTGTTCATTCAGCATTGTAAGAACCTGAGGATTTAAGTGTCATGCATATGCTAATCTATTTTTATTTCATTGCCTATATTTCTAGTTGTATATGCTATGTGCCTAGAATGCCATGATTAAAGTGTGATAACGTTTCTTTCAAGAATAATGAGAGAAATAAATGGTTATTGAAGTTTTTTCATCAACCTAAATGGGATTTCACACATAGCTTGATTTTAGAAACTTAACTAACAAATTTCCATATGTTTAAGCCATGGAAATATAGTTACTCGAGTTGAAAAACTGGTGGTTGTGATTAAATGGGTACCAATAGAATTTTATAAAGAGTAAAAGCCTTTATAAATTTGGAAGGGTGACCTATATAATTGAACAATCACATATGGACTTGTTATATTTTTGAGGCTGAAGGTAACAACATGGTCCTAGTTACATGAATGCCAATTATATCTTATAATGGAAGGTACCTATATAACACGGTAATGGTAATTCATCTAACTAGACCATCTTATAAATAGAAAAGTTATTAAAAATATGACTCATAATGTGTTTTAGTTGGTTATGGATATTAGACTTGACTCGACCTGAATAGGCCATTCATGATGTTCTATGCTTAAGAAATGAACTGGACTCAACCCAAGTAGGTCGGTCTTGACATGATATTCTTATGTGATAAAACCAATAAGGGTGTAATTAATCTTTAATAAAATAAATGTTATTGGGTTTCACTTATATGGAACCGGGTTGGTATGATGGAACCCTCATGGGTCGCCTTTATCTTTTTATGCCTTGGTACTTAACACCATGGGGGTGGGCTTGTGATAAATATGGGATGGTTATTTAAGGTGGTAGTAGTCACTTATATGGTGTTACATATAAATATGTGGTATCATCTTAATAAACTGATTCAATTAAAATTATAAATACCATTTATCTACTTTTGAGCTTTATTATTATGAGGTTTTCATTAATTAAAATTCCAACTACAACATAAAGGGTGTTTTCCTCTATAGATTGGAAATTGAATTTTTATTTAACTAAGAAAATTGTAATGAATCATGGAAGATTAAAATATTTTAAAAATAAATTATAAGAAAATTTTCCAATAATTTTTCATGGAGTCTGTTAAATAAAGTTCTAAGTACGGTTTGAAATTTTTTTCCTTTATAACTGGTACTTTCCATTTTGATATATATGAGATTTTTAAAATCTATAATAAATATGAATTGATGTAATGGATCAAATAAAACCTTAATGTTTTATTCTTAGATTCAATATTAAAATTCTACCTAAGATGAGAACATGGATATTTCCCATAGGTCTCAATAGACCTTTTTCTTTTACATTGAGCTTAGAGGTTAGGCTAATAAGTCTAGAGACCTTTTCAGCATGACCTATTTATAGAGTCAGTGATTTATTCCTTAGTAAAAAAGGACTAGCCTATTTTGGCAGCACATCATAAATGAGAAGAATAAATGGATTTTTCCTTGAGTTTTCAGATTAGAGGTTTTGTTTGGGTGTTTTTTGAGTCATGTAAGACTCTTAGTTTATAGAAAAAAACTCGGGTAAGGTGGGTGGTCGTAAACTAGTTAATTTTTTTTGGAACTATGAGAATTTTTTAATGCTCTACTTTAGTGGTCTAGACATGCCTTGGGCATGGTCATACATTTTTTGATCGTGAGACGTTTCTTATATTCTATTGGTGCACAAATCATGATTTTCATCCTTTTAATATTCATATAGATAAAATGAATATGAGTTGATCCATGTGTATTCTATTTCATTCTAGGAATGTGTGGTGCATGTTATACTGTTTCAATATTAAAGTATCACGTGTCATTACATGTGTTGTCCTTTGAGTTAAGAAGTGATTTTTTAAACCACATGTAGTTTTAATGACAAGGTCATGTAATACTCTATACTATGTGGTTTCACGATTTATTGGAAAGAGTCATTAGTACCTGAAGGTTCCATTCATAGGTCATCTCCAAAGTAGAGTGACCTGGGTATTGAGAGATCATTGCGAGTGTTGTAGCATTGAGATGATAATCTGAAGTAGTGTTATCCCAATGATTCAGGATAACTTTGTAAAAAAGGATTGAGTGAAATTACACTACTTATATGGTTTAGTTTTTTATTTTATTCCATATTTTAATGACGTGTGTAAACATGAATTGGGATGAACATCACGCGTACATCAAAGAGAGAACCTATTTGACTACGCTTATAAGTAGTTGGATACTCTCTCATCATATTAGTGCTTGGCATAATCAAATTGGCCATATCCAAGTGATGGGTTCAGTGTTGAGGGATCATGTTCAATGGGAGAAGTTCTTTTTTTCAGTAAAATTATTCCTATAAAACTCTTATGGTAGGGATAATCCTGTCAGTTCTGAAGAGAATGTCCTTTTAAGTAGTGGGAATGTGACTGTAGAGGACCATTTGGGAGTGGTTATAACATATTTTGGAATTCTTGAGGCTATCAAGTTCTTGTTTTCTAGTTTTTGAGATGATGTTTGATATAAAAATCCAATTATGGGTTTGGATAGAGTCTAAATAATAGATTAGGGTGCATGAATGACCCAAAAAATTATTCTATAACACATTTTTTCTTTCAAGGTTGCATGAAAACAATGTGGTTGGTTGAGTACCTAATCATTGATGAATGTTGAGAGTCAGGTTCTGTGGTTGACATTGAATGATCATGAGTACCTTTTTATTTAAGGTGACATGATTGATCCTTTAAATACTACATCAGTTGTTAAACTAAATTCATCTTAAACAGGTTAGTTTGGACTAGATTTATTGACACTTCGGTAATATGATGAATATGTTTAGGGTTGGTTGACCCATAGCGGGATGTAGACAGAAATCATTGGGTGATGTGGTTTCAAGGGTTGGTTCAAGGAAAGTATATCTCGTTTTGATGAAGTGTGGCTCAGGATAGATATACATTCCTATCGATGGTATTTATCATTATCATATTAGTGTAAAACCTATTTAGATATGATCATTCCCCATATCATGACATTTTCTAGAGTACACTGAGAGAGAATTGGTTATATGCTGAGATAAATAAAGAAATTTTTTTGGTTAATGGATGGGCTCTATGGGAGTTGTGCTTATGGACTGGTATAAAGAACAATATATAGTGTGAATTACATTATAACCTGTTGAGGTTGACCCTAGTATGGGATTAGTCATTTTGGAATTCAAATTTCATTTTATAAATGGGACCATGTACGACTAGATCTTGTTATGTTGGATATGATGATGGTAGAAGGACTAGAGGGGGAGGGGGTGTGAATAGGCATTCATTAAAATTATTGAAGTTATTAAATATTATTTTCATAATTTAGTGATTTAAAATTATTAAATTATTCTTTATTAAAATAATAAGAATAATGGATGTGTGAAGAGTGTATGAAAAAAATTAAATATATGAACACAAATAATTTTATAGAAGTTTGGATCTAAACAATCATACATCCACTTGTCACACCCCAACCAATGGAGTATGGCACCCACTATGAAATATAGAGGGGCTTTTACAAGGGAGAAATATAAACCCATAATTTTAAAAGGGAGAAATCCAAACCCATAAATTTGTTATGAGAATCCTCAAAACAACAAAAACATTATTTTGTAGGTGAAAACAGAAACCCAAAATTTTTATAGGAGAAACCCTAGCCTTAGTGTTCTTCTCTTTGGTCAGGTTTAAATAACCAAATGAATACTTTTTAGAGGTAGTATAACCTATGAATAAAAGGATTTTTTACAAAACTCTAACTAGAAAGAAAATATATAACAAATAATACAACTGGATAGAAGTAGAAATAATCACTGTTGATGAAAATATTTGAAGTAGGTTCTTTGAGTATATGCATATAATGTAGTCTGAGAATTCCAACAAAGGTACAATACATGTCTTCAAGGAGAATGAATTTGAAGAGATTTAATCATAAAATATTTAAATAGAGAGTATAGGATCACTTGTACTTATTTGATTATTATCACATGTAGTCTTCGTGTATTGTTCCAAGCATCATTTGAGTGGTTTATATAGAATCTATAAAAGCTAATAATCCAAACTCCATATGTATAATTCAAATTCAAATAACACAATTATCTTGGAGAGAAAATATTATTATTGATTATAATGGCAATCAAATTAGTTTGAATTAAAAAAACTAAATACTGATTCAAACCATTTTGAATTACCCGTTAAATGATAATAATAAGTCAAGGCAATCCCATAAAAATCATAATCCTATTTAAAAACAAATATTAAATACATTTTAATTTATTATAGTATGAAATTTAAAAATTAATTATACAACTTTCAATAACATAAAATGTTTTTAAATAAATTTATTATTATTAAATAATAATTTAGAAAATATTAAGTCAAAGAAATTAACTAAAAATATAAAAACATAAATGTGTTCCAAGTGTTATGTAAGAATAATGAATAAGTTTTAAAAAATATTTTTAAACAAATTTAAAAATTATATTAACACTTTTCATGGATTATAATATATATATATATATTAAAAATTAATAAAACACTTAAAATAATTAAAATAAATAGGCAGTTTATCAAAACGTAAAAAAAGTTTAAAAAAAAATCATGAAAAAAATTTCTAGTACAAAAAAATTAACTGGCATTTGTATAGATAATTAAGTAGAAGTAAAGAATTATTTCAACCGATGGTGGGATAAAATAATACCCAGAAGTATAAATAATTTTCTACTACTACTTTTGAAGAATAAGTGTTGCACTGCTACTGTCACAGGTAGTGCCTCTAGTAGAATAGAGGATCTACCACTAGTTATGTGGTGCTACCGTCACGGTGGATAGTGATACTTCTTGTAGTGAGGTGTTTCTACTGTTGTTGATCTACCTTCTCAAGAAGAGCATCTACTGTTGGGAATAGTGCTGCATATCTACCATTGAGAGGAGTAGATGATCTACCATTACTTTTCAAAAACCATATACTAGTGAACTGTAGAAATATATAGAATTGACGTTTCTTTAGATAAATCTACCTTTGTTTTAAACATAATCTACCATTGGTTGATAACTTAATCTACCATTGATATTGAAACAGTAATTGACCATTGATATTGAAACAATAATCTACCATTGGAAACCTAAAAAATGGACAATCTACCATTAGAAATAGTGAAATTACCTACTATCACTTGAAGAAAAATTAAAGAGTGACCTAATTTTGGAGAGAATGAGCTCGAAGGTGATGCCATGAAAGAAACTGAATAGAGGTAGGAGATTATTAACATTAGTTCATTATTTTATATAGAGTTTTTTACACAAGATTCAGTGAATTTTTAACTACATAAATGATATAATTAGACATTGGTCTAGAATAATTAAATTAATATAATTTCAATATATTTCTAATGAATCAATAAGTACTCAAATACAAAAAGTATATTAATAGATATAATTGAAAAACAGTGAAATAAACAAAAAGAATCTTCAGAAAAAGTACTCGAAAAATTACAAAGCTTAGGACATTTTTTATAAAACCAAAAGACATTTTTATATTTTCATGCAGTTTAATGAAATTTATAAAAAATTCATAAATTTAAAACCCAATAAACTTCAAAAAATTCTAATGTGAATTGAAATAGTTATTAAAGAAAAAAATATTATAAAAAAATAAAAAATAAAGACAATTATAATTAAATAAAGAAATTAAAATGAAATGTACAAAAATGTAAAAAATGTGTTGGATTTCTAATGGATTACGTTTCATAAGAATATGATCAATATAACTCATGTTATAATTAAATAATGAAATAAAATTTAACAGCAAAATAAGAAAAAAATATTATTCATACAAAAATCATTTATAATGTTTGTATCAAAATGAGAACATGTTAGAGATTGAATTATACTTTATCATATTTGAATAAAAGTTAGATAAAATTTTTATCTTTCAAATGAAATTGGAATTATAAAAATATAATCACTATAACTCAAGATATATTTAAAACACAGTGAGATAATAAAAAATCATTTTCAGATAAAATGATAAGAGGGTTTTTTAATATTCAAAAAAATAAAATATTAATTTTATTTTTCATAAAAAATATAAAATACATGCAACCACATTCAAAAACAATCTCCCCCTTAATTTATTACAAAATATAACATTTGAAGACAAAAATTTCCCCCTTTTTGTAAATAAACAAAAAATAACTTTTAATTTTATTTACAAAAATTTTCATAAAAGATAATTATCTAATTTTATATTTTAAGCATAAATATTAAATACAAAATTAATTATAATAATATAAAATTCCTCTAAATACATTCCATGTGATAAAATTATAAATCACATGCTATAAGTAATAAATAAAAGATAAAATTTTCTATGAATTTATTAGTTATTTCAAAAAATTACACCTATAAAAAATTATTAGAGAATATAAAATTTTAAATACTCCCTATAATTTAGTGAAACAAAATTTTATTTAGATAATATCCACCATTTTATTTATAATTTAAGTACATGTGGGAGAGTCTTGTAAAAAATCAAACGTAAACATTTTTTGGATACCCATTCTATTTTGGGTCCAATTGGGTTAGTAACTATTTTTTTAGTACCCATGCAAAATTAAATTATTTATTATATTGTACATGACAAGATAATTTCTTAGAGATAGAAAATCATATAATATCTAGTGATTGAAGTAACCTTATAGTAAATTCATTTTCATAATTTCTTTACAATCGATATTTAAAACAAGTAACTATAGAGACCTTCCCATAGAAATTTTAACGACAAAGGTTTTGTACATATTTATAATTTGATGATTATAAGAAAAACTAGACTTATCTATACTATTTTCATCATAGATACCATATTATCATATTTATCTTTTCTTTTAATAATGGAAAACAATGTTTCTTTCAAATTTTTAATTTATTTTTTTAGATTAACATTTTCTTTCTAAACTATCTCAAGATCATAATAAAATTTATCTTTTATAGATGAAGAAGAATTTATCAAATTTTTATTTTCCTTTTAATTCTTAGAAAGATTATTTTCGATAATTTTAAATTTCTCTTATTCTTTATGAAACTCAAAAATATAATTTTTCAATATTTCATTTTTGAAAATAAGAGTTTTCTTTTATTTATAATATTTTTTATAATCCCGTTGACGCTCCTTTCCATCACAGAGTCTAAATGAATGGAAAAGGAAATACCTTGAAACCAAAGTGATTCATTCTTGAAGAAACATCAAAAATTGACAAAGGCATGAACAAAGGTTCAAATGCACTTGGGTCGCGCAAGTTCCACCAAGGTCATGCAAGTATACTTGCACGCCGCCCATTGGTCACGCAGGTGACTTGCGCGCCCTCTTTGAATTTTTCCCAGGGTCTTCTCTAGCCTATAAATACCCTTTGTGGGCCCCCCATTTGAAGGGGGAAAAATTCCAGAAACTTAGATTTTAGCTCCCGACGCCCTAGTCTCTTCTTAGAGCTTCTGAACACTTCTAAGGTAATTTCTTACCTAGAACGAAAGATCTAAAGAGGTGGAGTAAGGAATAAGGGTTGAAACTCATCAACACTTGCGTGCCTAAGTGGCCAGCCTTAAGGGAAATGGCCACACTTGCACGCCACCTTACCCCTTCAACAGAACTTGCACGCCTCTCTTCTGAAAGCCCCTAGGGATAATACTAAGGGCTTGAGACAAGTCTCGCCCAAGTATTTCCTTAAGGATTGACCGTCGCGCAAGTACCCCTTTGTCGCGCAAGTATACTTGTGCGACCAGGACTTGTGCACCCACGTGGTACTTGCGCGACCACGCAGAACTTGTGAGACACCCTCTTTTTGGGTGCCCCTCTTGCCTATTTAACTTCTCCTATGTCTATCCACCTATCCTCTTCAATATTAATCCTTCAGAACTTTCTCCAAAGCCATCTATGGCATGATTTCCTTGTTTTCTTCCTTATCTGAAAGGAATTCTGTGGAACATCTCTTAAAATATAGTGATTTACATATCTTTATGTCACTAAGGTTAGATATTTCATTCATTCAACCTCATCCTTTAAGATGAGAGGATCCCCTAACCTAGGCCTCCTTTTCAGGAGTAAGCCCCAGTCTTCAAGATCCCTTAATTTTGGGAATCCTCCTTAGGAGTAATCCCCAATCATAAATTCTTTTAATATGGGCATCCTCCTCAGGAGTAAGCCCCAAGTTCCCAAAAATCATAATTCCCAACCTGGGCCTCCTTTTCAGGAGTAAGTCCCAATCATAAGTTCTAAATCTGGGCCTACTTTTTAGGAGTAATTCCTAATCATAATTCCCAAAATATGGGAATCCTATTTAGGAGTAATCCCCAAGTCCCCTAATTCTGGGATTCCTTTTCAGGAGTAAGCCCCAGTCATAATTCCCCTAACTTGGGCCTCCTTTTCAGGAGTAAGGCTCAAATTCCCAAATATGGGCATCCTCCTCAGGAGTAAGCCCCAACCATGGTTCTCTTAACCTGGGATTCCTTTTCAGGAGTAATCCCCAGTCTCAAAGTCTACAAATATGGGCATCCTCCTTAGGAGTAATCCCCAAGTCCCTTAACCTGGGCCTCCTCCTTTGGAGTAAGCCCTAGTTCTCAGAACCTTTTAACCTGGGCCACCTTCTCATGAATAAGCCCCAGTCATAATTTCTCTTAACCAATCTTATTTTACTTTTGATTTGGGCTTCCTTCTCAGGAGTAAAACTGAATCACAAGTCCCCTTCTAATTTGGGAATCCTCCTCAAGAGTAAGCCCCAAGTTAGAGTATCCAAATCTCCATAAAGAACATAATCCTTTATGGACCTTGTTCCTGGGTTTCTTCCCTAAAGTAAAACCCAAAATTCATCTATTTTGGGCAGTCAAACATACATAATCCCCACATCATTGCATCTTTTGTGGCACAATTGTCTGGTTTCACCAATACCTCTTGTTTCTCACACCGAGCATGACTCACGTGAGCTTAGAGTGTAAAAGTAATCATGACATCATTCTTTGATCCATCAATCATGCTTAAACATCATACTCCCTTAATCGAACTATGTGGGTTCTAATTCCTTTTCTAAACAAAGGATACGTAGGTAGCCCATCTGTGGGTATGATCCCAACTATGAAATAATCCATTTCCTTATGAATGACAATAAACTTCAAGTGCCCCACTGAGTGTATTTAAAACTAGTATGGTCATCATAACGATCAAGAGACTTTTATGTATTGAAGGATACCATTTACTAAGAATCTCTAACAAATACAGATGATTCTTTATCGATGAAGAACCTCGAATACATATAAAATATTCTCTAAATTTCTTGGTCTAAAGGAAATCTCATTTTATACTAGGTAATGTAATAAGGAATCATGAACATGACTTAAATCTATAAAGAGAGTCCCGGAGTAGACAATAATTCCCCCCAAAAAGGTGTGATGAGTCCGACCTCCCATCCTCTCGACCAATGAAAATTCTTAAGACTCATCAGTCCATAACTAGTGAGCACCTACCTTTGGAATGTAGGTCCAAATGGATATGGAATCATTGGATGTTTCCGGTTCTACGAACAAATCCGTTAGAAACCGATTGGAATGTTTGAACCTTAAATCAACGAGTTCATCCCCAATTCCAGAGAAAAAAATGGTGAACCCGACGTGAATCCTTAACCAAGTTAAAATGATGTTTTACTTATTTTTTAGGCCCCTATTTAAACTCAATGAGAGGGCCAACAAAACAATCAATAACATATGTTTTTATCCAAAAGTTATAGTGGCTGAACTTATCTTGATTACGTCTGTTATATCAAAAAGGCACTCTTTTACAAGATCTTCTATGTTACAGAAATGGCTTCTCTTAAGTTCACACCCGTGAATACTTCTGCTGTGAATACTTCTGCTATGAATACTTCTGCTGTGAAGGACTCTACTGCTACTCCTACTGGATCGTCGTCTTCTCTGAGGATGACATCACCTACTCAACATATTCAACGCTGGGTATCAAATGAACTGGTTAAGGAGTACTGTCAAAATGGTACTATTCCAACTCTGGAGGCTGCTCGACAAGCCCTCCAAGTCAATAATTCACCCTGGTCGTCCGGACAGTGACGACCAGCGATTAAGAAGCAGGTGGTTCCAACCACCGTCTCCAACCATTTCAGGTCGTTATCCCCGGAACAAAATCACCATTCAATCCCATATTCTTTGGAGGTAAATGAGAAGGTCCCTCAGGGCCTTAAGTCAAGGAGATAGGAGTCCATCCTGAGGGATCCAATCAACAATCGCCACCAGACTCGTGCAGCAGTGCGCCCTCAACATGATGAGGGTATCGTCTCCAGGTGTTCGACTCAAGTTACTCGAACCCGAGCAGGCAAGACGAACCACCAGAGGAGAAATACGGTCAATAGTGAGAAGGTTCTCATCTCTTCCATATCCGGAGAAGTCCACCAACCTAACTTGGTGGCAAGAAATGAGCGGGCACACACACCCGTCCGTTTTAATTCCACTGTCCAGAAGACTCGTCTGGAAGCAGCACGCCAATCCCGCTAGGAAATTATGGCGGAGTACTATAGGCAGGAACATACACCTGTTTATAAATCATCAGCTATTCAGCAGGCTCATCGGACTACATATGATGGAGCCCGCCAACCCAATGTGTTGACACCTGGTAAACAGGAACATTCACCTGCTTACACTCATCAGTCCTGCCAGCAGCCTCGTATGTCAGTATTGAAGGAAGATCTTTAACCACATTTGGTGAAGTGCAATCAACAGGCACATACACCTGCTAGTATTGATCAATCCTAACAACAATCTCATTTGGTATCATTCAGAGAAGTCAATCAGAAATCTCCGGTGACAAATAGGAGGCAGAATCAACTTTATTCCCCCACACATGAGTACTATTAGAATTCACTGACAAGAAAAGGAGGACAGGAGCAGGCACATACACCTACTCCAAGAACGGAATGGACGTATATCCCTGTTTCAGCCACTGAAGTCACCAAGCACATTCTGTCAATGGTGAAAGAGAAGAAGCAAATCCCTACTCATATTCTGGATGCCTGCCAGGATATTATAATAGCTTCAGCAGGATCTCATGGAAAGAAACATAAATATATCCCTACCAGTGGAGTGACACATCAACAGTTCACTCCAGAATAGACACACACATCTGTTCTAGTCCAAGAGGGTTGTGGTGAGTACCCCCCCATATCATACGAACAGCCAAGTCAGGCACATACACCTGATCTGAGTGGAGACAATCATCCTAACCTGATCATTTCTCTTGAGCAGGCACATACACCTGCCCATAAGGACCAATTTCTTCAAAAATTGGTTCCTAAATTGATTAATAAGGAGTATAAAAATAAAACCCACCCAGCACAATCAAGAAATCAAGAGCCAATCTGTAACAAGGCCTTGCTCGATGCTGGGGTTCTTGATGCACTCAGACAATTATCTGTTGCAAATCAAGATTCTACTCCCTCATTTCCCAACAGTGGGAACTTTAATTATGAAGGTATTCATCAGACACTTACTCATGAAGGCTTGATTCATGACATTTCGGTCGATATCGAAGTTTCATCTTCAGATGAGAGCCATAAGAACCCTCTGGGTGGCCAGAAGACTAAGGAGCAAAATGTTTCACCTTTTGCTGTAACCCACCATGGTGGTCCTCCCCATGATGATGAATTAATCTGCAAAAGTCCTCTCCGTATTAATAATTTGCATTGCCTGGAAAATGATCTAATGGAAAATGTAGTGACAAGAAAGCCCTCTTATCTTGAGGCACTTGAAAATGTGAAGCCAGTCATGTCTAATGCTTTACCAATAGCAGGTGAAATACTTTATCAATCAGAAGATAGCCCGGGGTGTAAATCATTCTCTGAACCACCCCTGGGTCATTCATCTTCTAATTTGATCAGTGAATTCTCTACCGATATTGTTGAATCCAATGAATCAACAGAGAAGCACCAAATCTGGTCTAATCAGGTAGAATAATCTTCATTGAATGATAAATAAGAAGTACTGAATATGAGAAAACAACTGGAGAAAGGTGAAGTGCCAGTCATGTTTTGGCCTTCATCTAACTCTCTGTATGACATTCCAGAGATGTTGACGGAAGATGGAATTCATGATATTCGTCTCAACATATGGAAAACTCTTTGTCAGTTGAAAAAGAAAATATTATCTTATGATGAATATAAAAATCATGTCAAGATAATAGAAGGGTCACAATGACAAATTGACTTGGCATCTCTCTCAGTTTCTCGATATCCGAATGCTGAAAAGCAGCAGAGAGCCCTTCATCGTTCATGCCTTGGCGTACTAAGAAGATTGCGCCAGTTAATTTCCAATGCCCCATATGGTATTCATATTAGGGGATGAGGTGTTCATGGAGCACTACATTTCACTATGCTCTCCAGTCAGCAAAGTTCGCCGAAAATGGTCTCATGCAATGTTATTGCCCATGGCCGGCCACAATCAATTGGATTTGTTTGTAATCAAAGGCTTGAACAAGAACAGGACTCAAATAGTTCTTCTCAAAATCAATCATACAGAGAAAAAGTTTTTGAATTACTCCTACATCAAGCAAATGAGAATATTGAACAGGTATTTCATTTGGAGAAAGCACATCATCAAGTGACAGAAGTGTCAGAAATCATCCAACGGTCTTTTGAACCGGGTGATAAGAGTGGAAGTAAGTTGATGCATTCAGCTAATTTCCGGACTAAAGTCTGCAAGATCAGGAGAGATTACAAGAAGGTTTCAGATATAGCATGTTAAGAACCACTCTAGCTTGCCAGACTGGGGACTCTTTTAACCCAACCCTCAAAATCAACAAATTGGATTCCAGGTGTTGAGCAGGAACAACCCCAATCCACCGGACTGAGGGCTTTTTCAAATCTTCAATCTCTCCCTCAGAGAAATTCAGTCTTCTCTCGATTAGGGAAGAAGCCTCAAGAGGAACGAAGAGCCAAACTATCAAGAGATTCCATCCAAATTACGGTTTTTCAAGAAGTTCCTGAGGGATAAAATCGAAAAAAGGCAATGTCTCATCAGGAACATGGAAAAAGTCATTATTGAAGAAATGCTGATAGAAGGGATGAAATACATTATGAATCAATTAATGTCATTAATGCCATTATTGCTGATCCACCAGATAAGGTTCACTCAGAGGGATCAGGTGAAGAGGTTCCTTCTCAAGAAGTTGTACGCACAGACACAAATGAAGAAGGTGTGCGTACACGAAATCAAAGGATTACCCAGATTCTAGGTAATCCTTCAAGTAACCCACTACCCCCTCCCCTAAATGTGTCCAATAAGGGGAGATGAAAGAATCAGGTTACATACCCTTCCTCTGGAGAAGGCCAATCACTCTCATTAGAGTAAAGATTCGCACAACAATAGGAATAAATGAAGGAATTAAGGAGATTGAAGGCATAACTACTTCAAGGTAGTCTTACTCCTAAGCATGCAGGAGTCAGTCAGCCAAGTGAATTTGTTGTGGCTAATGAGATGGATCATGAATATCCTTCTCTACCAGTACACCCTCATAGGTCTAATCATACGGGTCAAGTGAAACAACAATTGGAGATGCTACCATCAGTTTCCGCACTAACCACCACATCTGTCCAAGCTCCAGTTATTGCACCGACTCAGGTCCAAGCTCAACCGGATGTTTTTCAAAAGTTAATAACTACTATTGAGTCATTAACAGATCGGTTGGAAGTTATTGAGGGAAAACGAGAACAAATTCAACTAGAAAAGAGAGCTTATCCTGAATGGGTTGATGCAATTACTCCTCCATAAAATTTTGCAAGTACCACATTTCCAATCTTTAATAGTTCGGGAGGCCCAGAGCAACACTTAACACATTTGTTTCCCATTGCAATCCTATGATGGGAAACCCTCAGCAACAAGAAGCAGTTAAGCTCAGGTGTTTTGTACAGTCATTACAAGGGTCTTCCATTGTTTGGTACACAAGATTGCAATCCTGATCAATTACCAGATGAGAGGATCTCCTCCAAAGATTCCTTCTCCAATTCGGTTCAACATTTCCAAAGACAACAGTTTTTGATCTTAAAAATTGTAAGCAAAGGGAAAATGAAAGGGTTTCATATTTCATTGCTCGCTGGAGGGGATTAACATATTCCTTGAGCTTAGCACTCCCTCAAGAAGAATTGTTTTCAATCTATGTGGTAAATATACATGATGAATTACAGATGCCGTTGATCCCTGTGAAATACACAAGAGGGTTTCGAGACCTTACTTCAATCTCTCAATAGATTGAAGATTCTCTTATGAAGACTAAGGATAAAAATCGTGTAATTCCATCAGATCCAGAAAGGAGAATGGGTAAAGTATAGATTGCTACAGTTATGCTTAAACAAGAACATGTACCTACTTCTACTTCAAAACCTTCATCTTCTCGAAGGGCTCCGCCTCCTGAGCACCAACAACAGAGGCCATTTCGTTAAGATGATCAAAGAGATTAAAGACGAAAACAATTTTAGGATTTTAAAATAAAAGTTTACTCTTTCCTAAATGAACAAGTTTCTAGTTACTTCATTTCGGCTCTGGAAAATAATTTGGTCCAATTGACAAGGCCCAAAAGGCCAAACAAAAAATGAGATGAAGACCGCCCCAATTATTTCCCCTTTCATCAGATGTTGGGGCATCCCATTCAAGAGTGTTTTGTCTTCAAAGACCTCCTTCAAAAAATGGTCGACTCGGGACAAGTCAAATTGAAAGGTTCTTCAGCTCAGGTAGCTTGTGTAACTGCTACAAATCCAGAGGAAGAGGGTGAGTGGCAAGAAGTCAAGAAAAAAATGCACAAAAATATGATGATTGGATGGTCATAAAAACGATCAACCGAACTCATGCTATTTTGCGAACACAATTGAAGAAACCAATTGTGTATTCTGCCATGAGTGCCACAGCAAAACCCTCTTCATCAGAGGGAAAATCCTCAAAGAAACGGCATAATCCAAAGAAAGAGGAACAATCAGAAGAAGAAAAAATTGTGTCAAAGCCCAAGTTGTCTTTGACTCTGGCAGATTTTATGCCATATACTTCGAAATTACGGGCAACGCCCCACCAAATGGCACAACCTAAATTGGATAATCAACGGGCACCACCCCACCAAACGACATAACCTAAATTGGCTAATCAATGGGAACCGTCCCACAAAACGGCATAACCTAAATGGGCTAATCAACGGGCACCTCCCAACTAAACGGCAAAACCTAAATTGGATAATCAACGGGAACCACCCCACCAAACGGCACAACCTAAATTGGCTAATCAGGCTGAGTCTTCACCAGATGAAGAGTTGATATTTGGTTCTGTTAACATGATTCATTTATCAGACCCCTCTACCCAAGCTTGATCCAAAGTGGGAAGGACCTTATTCAATACATAAGTTCTACTCCAATGGAGCTTATTCTTTAATCTAAATGGATGGAGAAATCATCACTACTCCAACAAATGTCATATTTCTAAAGAAGTATTTTGTATAAACACAAAATACACCAGGGGTCCATTCATAAGACCTTAAACTATTGGAATTTCTCTTGTCCAGCAAGACGTTAAACTGCATCATCAGTTACGGTCCATGCATATGACCTTAAACTATTTGTATTACTTACGTCCAACATGACGTTAAACTGTGACATCCTAACTACATGACGCTAAACTGTAAAGAAGTCCCTTATGTCCAGCAATACTTTAAACTGCATAACCAACGGTCCATGCATACGACCTTAAACTATTTCAATTTCTATTTTCCAGCAAGATGCTAAATTGCATCATTATCCACAGTCAATGCATATGACCTTAAAATATTTTCATCCCTTTTGTCCAACATGGCGTTAAACTGTGTCTTCTTTGTCCTTACTGCATGACATTAAACTGCACAGTCCCCCTTTTCATCCAACATGACGTTAAACTGTATTGTCTCCATCATCTTAGCTATAAGACGCTAAACTGTACAACACCCTTACTGTCCAACATGACGCAAAACTGTGTTCACGTACAACATGACGTTAAAATGTGTCCCTATTTTTTCCTACCATATGTTAAACTGTATTTTTTCCTTGCTACATGACAATAAACTGTGCAGCACCAATAGTCCTCACTGCAGGACTTTAAACTGCATAGTCCCTTCATATGTCCTACATGACATTAAACTGTTCATTGTTAGGGTTGTTTCTACCTCTTGTTTCTCACACTGAGTATGAATCATGTGATCTTAGAGAAAACTTCAACCATAACACCCTTTCTGGGCTACTAACCATGTGTAAGTCCCAACATCATTTTTAGGTCGTTGTCCGCAAGAACAACTTGATCACTAACTCATTCTTTAATTGAACTACGCAGAGTTTGATCCTTTCCTTCTAGGCTGGGTACGTAGGCAATCTCCCAAGGTTCAAGCCCAAAACCAATCTCTTCACATCGGTTCACCTCCATCTCATATGATGTTGATCTGTGAAGTAGCCCCAGAACCAATACTTTTTTACATTGGTTCACCACCGGTCCATGCATATGACCTTAAACTATTCACACTTTTGTCATATACGACAACAAACTACAACATTATTTGACACCCTCACATGAGAGGGAATAATTATTTACATTGATCTATGATCATGTTATATTCTAAAAACTACGTGCATACATGGAAATGCCAGAACTTTTTATCTTGAGTTAAACCATCATTGCACTAAAGTCCCCTTTCACCCATCATATGTATGAACCAAATCTGTACAAAGGGTATTTTAAGAACTACATGTGGCTTGATTCCCATCCTTATGGGATACATAGGAACGTTCGAGTATCCCTCAAATCCATCCCCGAGTCTTTGGGCATAACCCCAAATTCCACTTTCAGTCCCCTGGATGAAAAGGCCCTGTGAAAACATACACGGTGTATTCATTATTATGGTCCGAGCTCTGTGACCCTAAACTATGATTTACTACACTTTCGTTCTACATGATGTTAAACTGTATTTCAAGAACTACGTATGGATTGATTCCCATCCTTATGGGATACGTAGTGAAGTCAAACATTTCAATTAAGGACCCAGCCACAACATGATTATGGTTAGCATTGATCTATGTATCTCTTTCATGAATTGGACAATACTCATTTTCATGTGTCATATTCCTAACCATAAATACTTCCAGATCTCTATAACCCTTTTCTCTACTTCTGGTTACAAAATGTCCAATTTTTGAGAGTTCTTTTTCCTGAATATACAGCACATTCCCTTAGGAGGCCTTGCATACATAGTCTACATAACCGACTTGTCAGCCAAAAGATGCTATTATTTGACTATGCAGCCAATGCCCTTAGGTGGCCTTGCATAATTCAACCCCCTAACGGGTTTGTTAAATAATGGTAACTTAATTCTTGGGAAGAAAACCTCTTTTTTCCTTATTGGTCTTATCGACAATATGTAACGATCCGCAGAAAAAATCCATCCTTAACATATTTGTCCCATGTTCTTTTTCATGATATGAAAGTATTCAAGTCTATGGTTTATATTTACCTTCCCTATGTTTGGGTCAGACCTTCGTAGGAGTGACACTAATCCAGTTCTTAGACGATATTGTTTGGAAATATATTCTCCATATTCAAGTACCTCTCTCCATATAGAAAACTCTATGCTTTGGAAAATTTGAATCCCCATAAACTTACAATGGATTTTTAGCAGTAGAAAAGTAAACTTCTGAGAGTTCTTTTGCCTGACTATGCAGCACGTGCCCTTAGGCGGCCTTGCATAAGTAGTCTACATAATGAACCTATCAGCCAAAAGATGCTATTATTTGACTACGACACCAATGCCCTTAGGCGTCCCTGTATAATTCAACCCCCTAACGGGTTTGTTAAATAGTGGTAACTTCATTCTTGGGAACTACTTCTTCTAATGCCTTTTAGCCATTTTTCATACCATTCCTCAGATTCAAAATTTCTTAAGTCATTGTTTACATATTTTCCCTCATAATTTAACATGGTAATATGTTTCCAAATAAATTATCAAGGAATTGAGTCAATGTTAATCTATTCGGTAAAAGCTATTTCAACCTTAAACATTAGCCTTTTTAGTCCGACATGCATGACTTTAAACTGCCATATTTCTTATTTCTTCTCACCTCAGAGTCAAATACTCTTTTCTCTCCAGATCCAACTCTGAGGGGGGACTTTTTTTTATTATTCTTTCCGTCACAGAGTCTAAACGAATGAAAAGGGAAATAACTTGAACCAAAAGTGATTCATTCTTTGAAGAAACATCAAAAATTGACAAAGGCATGAACAACGGTTCAAATGCACTTGGGTCACGCAAGTTCCACCAATTTTGCGAAAGTATACTTGCGCTCCACCCATTGGTCATGTAGGTGAATTGCGCGCCCTCTTTGAATTTCACCCAGGGTCTTCTCCAGCCTATAAATACCCCTCGTGGGCCCCCCATTTGAAGGAGGAAAAATTCCAGAAACTCATAATTGAGCTCCCGTCGCCCTAGTCTCTTCTCAAAGCTTCAGAACACTTCTAAGGTAATTTCTTACCTATAACGGAAGATCTAAAGAGGAGGAGTAAGGCTTAAGGGTTGAAACTCACCAACAATTGTGCGCCTAAGTGGCCAACCCTTAATGGAAATGGCCACACTTGCGCTCTGCCTTACCCCTTCAACAGAATTTGCATGCCTCTCTTCTGAAAGCCCATAGGGATAATACTAAGGGCTTGAGACAAGTCTCTCCCAAGTATTTCCTTAATGATTGACCATCGCGCAAGTACCCCTTTGTTGCGCAAGTATACTTGCGCGACCAGGACATGCGCGCCCATGCAGTACCTGTGCGACCACACATGACTTGCACGCCACTATCTTTTTGGGTTCCCCTCCTGCCTATTTCACCTCTCCTACGTCTATCCACCTAACCTCTTCAAGATTAAGCCTTCAGAACTCTCTCCAAAGCCATATATGACATGATTTCCTTGTTGGATTCCTTATCTAAAAGAAATTCTGTGGAACATCTCTTAAAATCTAGTGATTTATATATCTTTATGTCACTAAGGTCAGAGATTTCATTCATTCAACCTCATCCTTTAAGATGAGAGAATCCCCTAACATGGGCCTCCTTTTTAAGAGTAAGACCCAGTCTTCAAGTTCCCTTAATTTTGGAGATCCTCCTCAAGAGTAAGCCCCAATCATAAGTTTTTTAATATGGGCATCCTCCTCAGGAGTAAGCCCCAAGTTCCCAAAAATCATAATTCCCAACCTGGGCCTCCTTTTCAGGAGTAAGTCCCAATCATAATTCCCAAATCTGGGCCTCCTTTTCCAGAGTAAGTCCCAATAATAATTCCCAAAATATGGGCATCCTCTTTAGGAGTAATCCCCAAGTCCCTAATTCTGGGCTTCCTTTTCAGGAGTAAGCCTCAGTCATAATTCCCCTAACCTGGGCCTCCTTTTCAGAAGTAAGCCCCAAATTCCCAAATATGGGCATCCTCCTCAAGAGTAAGCCCCAACCATGGTTCTCTTAACCTGGGATTCCTTTTCAAGAGTAATCCCCAGTATCAAAGTCTACAAATATGGGCATCCTTTTTAAGAGTAATCCCCAAGTCTCTTAACCTGGGCCTCCTCTTTAGGAGTAACCCCCAGTTCTCAAAACGTTTTAACCTGGGCCTCCTTCTCAGGAATAATCCCCAGTCATAATTTCTCTTAACCAGTATTAATTAACTTTTGATTTGGGCTTCCTTCTCAGGAGTAAAACCCAATCACAAGTCCCCTCCTAATTTGGGCATCCTCCTTAGGAGTAATCCCCAAGTTAGAGTATCCAAATATCCATAAAGCACATATAGCTTTATGGACCCTGTTCCTGGGTTTCTTCCTTGAAGTAAAACCCAATATTCATCTATTTTGGGTAGTCATACATACATAATCCCCACATCATTGCATCTTTTGTGGCACAATTTTCTGGTTTCGCCAATACCTCTTGTTTCTCACACCGAGCATGACTCACGTGAGCTTAGAGTGTAAAAGTAATATTGACATCTTTCTTTGAGCCATCAATCATGCATAAACATCATACTCCCTTACTCGAACTACAAGGGTCCTAATTAATTTTCTAAAAAAAGGATACGTGGGTAGCCCATCTGCGGGTATGATCCCACCTATTAAATAATCCATGTTCTTCTGAATGACAATAAACTTCAAGTGCCCCACTGAGTGGATTTAAAAACAGTATGGTCATCATAACAATCAAGATAATTTTATGTATTGAAGGATACCATTTACTAAGAATTTATAACAAATACAGATGATTCTCTATCGATGAATAACCTCAAATACATATAAAAGATTCTCTGAATTTCATACATATCTAATCATTGATTGTCAGGTCTAAAGGAAATCTCATTTTATACTTGGTAATGTAATAAGGATTCACGAACATAACTTAAATCTATAAAGTGAGTCCCGGAGTAGACAATAATTCCCCCCAAATAGGTGTGATGTGTCCGAACTCCCATCCTCTAGACCAATGCAAATTATTAAGACTCATCAGTCCATAACTAGTGAGCACCTACCTTTGGAAAGTAGGTCCAAATGGATATGGAATCATTGGATGTATCCAATTCTACGAAAAAACCCATTAGAAACCGATTGTAATGTTTGAAACTTAAATCAATGAGGTCATACTCAATTCTAGAGGAAACAAATCCTTAGTCATAAATTCATAAATTTTAACAATCTTTTCAATTTCCTCTTGAAATTAATCACATAAATCACTTAATTATTTAACTTTATAATTTTTATGATCAGAACAAGAAGAGTATTTAGAATCATAATCATAATTATAAGAATTATTGACCTTATTTTATGTTTCCCTTAAACAAAAATTATATTTTATTACCATATATTTAAAAGGATATATTACCTTTGTGTGTTTCCCATCAGATCAATGTTACTAGTCTATTTTTCACTTCCAGATTCTCTAATTTTTTTTGATTCTTTAGTGCATCTCCAACTAGCATGATAATATTTTTTAATTTTATTTTTTTACTTATTATATTTCTCTTCTTGTTTCAACTTTGGAAACTCATATTTGATATGAAAATTTTTCTTGTATTCATAAAAAATATTGCATATTTACCATTATTAAATTTTATTTTGAAATAATTCTTGTATCTCTTGCTTTTCCCTTCATCCTTTTCCGTAGTATGATTTTACTTTATGAGAATTTGAATGCATTTAGAAACTTTAATTAGATCATTATATTTCTCTGAGATAGAAGAATATGAGGAATCACTAGAAGCGTTAGAAGAAATATATTTATATTTAAAATAAACTTTATTTCTTATATCAGATGAATTAAGTACATTGTTATTCAATTAAATCTCTTATTTTAAGATCATATAGAGAGTATTCTATAAAATATTTTATTTATTCAATGGATAATTTCCTTGAATTCTACTTCTTTGTAAATAATCTAAGTATTATTTCAATCAATACTTCATTCATCATGGTTTTACTAAGTGTTATTATGTTATTTACGATCTTTTTGAACTTATTGGACATCTTATTCACACTATCATGATCAACTATTCTAAATTCTTGAGATTCAACCTTATGAATTACCATATTAGTTCTATAAAATTTTTTAGTTCCTTGATGAGTGAATTTTGAAGTCCCCCAAATGTTAGAAGCATTTTTACATGAAGATATATGATTTTATACACTTGTAATAAGAGTGAAGTAAAGATAATTCATGTATTTATATTTTAATACATGTTTTATAGCATCATTTATAGATAATGTTTCAATTTATACTTTATGTATTTTATAAGGTCTATCCATGATAGTCCAATATTTAATACCTATATTTTTTGAAAAATAAATCCATTATGTCTTTACAATATCCGTAATCACTTCCATTGAAATGAGGTGGTCTCAATAAATTTAATAATTCCATCCCATGAGTTTCTATCAAACTGAAAAAGATATTTCCTTATTCTTGTTTAGTACTAGGATACAAATTAGCTAAAAAACTAAAGAAAAATTTAAAACAATCCTTTTATGGACTACAGAGTAGAACTGAATATTCCTAAAAGGGTATCCCTTAGATACCAAGTTCTGGTATCTGGAAAAAGAATAACAGAGCTAATATATCCTTAATAAAGGTTGACCTCTAATACCAATTATTAGGTATCATGTTATAAATATTATTTAGTCTAACTATCTTATAAGGAATGACCCTTTGATACTAATTGTTATCTCAGATTTGATGATAGAAGTAAGACTAAAGAGGGGGGGGGGATGAATAGGCCTTTATTAAGATTATCAGAGTTATTAAATATTAATTGTGAAATTTTGTGATTTAAAATTATTAAATGATTATTTTTTAAAATAATAGTAATAGTGGATGTGTGAATAGTGTATTCAAAAAATTAAATAGATTAACATAAATAATTTTATAGTAGTTCACATCTAAGCGATTCTATCTCTACTCTTCAAACCCCAACTAATGTAGTATGACACCCACTATGAAAAAAGGAGATAATTTTAAAAGAGATAATTCTAAAACCATAATTTTACATAGGAGAAATCCCAACCCAAGACTTTTCAAGGAGAAGCCCCAAACCTGCTCACACAGCCTTTTGCGGGAGAAGATAGAAACCCATGATTTCTATAGGAGCAGCCCCAACCCAAGTGTTCTACTTTTTGGTCAGGTTTGCATAACCTAGGGATTAATTTTTATAGGTAGTATAACCAGTGTGATAAAGGATTATGATAATAACTCTACTAGGATATAAAAAATATAATAAATAATACAACTGAATAGAAGAATAAAGAATTGTTGTTGATGAAAAAAGTTTATGTAGGCCCTTCAAATGGATGCAGAAAATATACTCTGGTCATTCTAGAAAAGGTACAATATATATCTTCAAGGAGGATAAAGTTAAAGAATATTTTTTCCTTACTTGATATTTCATCACAAAATATGTAAATAGAGTGCATGGGATCACTTTTATTTCTTTGAGTATTATTACATGTAGTCATCGTGCATTGTTCCAAGCATCCTTTGAGTGCTTTATATATAATCTGTAAAAGCTAACAATCCAAAATCCAACTAGGAAATTAAAATTCAATTAACACAATTATCTAGTACAATGAATATTATTATTGATAATAGTGTTAAAAAAATTCATTTGAATTCAAAAACTGAATACTGATTCAAACCATTTTGAATTACCCGTTAAATGATAATAATAAGTCAAGGAAAACCCATAAAAACCATAAGACTATTTAAAAAAAATATTAGATACATTTTAATTTAATGCAGTATGTAATTTTAAAATTAATTATATTACTTTAAATACCTTAAAACGTGTTTGAATAAATTCATTGACATTAAATAATATTTTGGAAAAGGGAAATTCCAAGAAATTAACTTAAAATATTAAAACATAAATATACGTAAGAATAATGAATAAATTTTAAAACATATTTAAAACCAAATAAAATATTGTAATAACACTTTTCATTTCTTAATATATATATATATATATATTAATTTTAGAAATGAATAAAACACTTTAAATAATTAAAATAAACATATTTTTAATCAAAAAATAAAAAATGATGAAAAATAGAGTAAGGAAAAATTTTCCTAAATAATAAAATTAATTGATGGTAGCATAAATATTTAACTCACAATGGAATATTATTTTAATTTATCATAGGATAAAATAATACCTAGCGATAGTATGAATTTTTTACTGATACTATTGAATAATAGGTGTCATGTTGCTACTATCATGGGTGGGGATACTGGTAGAACAAAGGATCTACCGCTAGTTATGCAGTCCTACCATCACAATGAACAATGATACCATTGGATGGGAAGCATTGCTACAATTTTTATCTACCGTTGCTGGTAGACCATCTATAGTTTTGAAGAGTACTGCACATCTACCATTGAGAAGAGTGGATAATCTACCATTACTTTGCAAAAACCATTTACCAGTGAACTGTAGATAGATATACCATTATCATTATTATAAAAATAACTACTATTATTGTAAACTTAATCTACCATTAGTGGAAAAATTAATGTACCATTGACATTGAAACAATAATCTACCATTGGTATTGAAATTGTAATATACCATTTGTATTGAAACAATAATCTACCATTAGAAACTTGAAAAAATGGGTAACCTTCCATTGGAAATGGTGGAATGAACTACCTTCACTTGAAGAAGAATGAAGGAGTGACCTACTATTTGAGAGAAGAATTTGGAAAGTGTTTCCATGGAGAAAAAAAACTGGAGGTAGGAGATGATAAACAATTTTTAATCAATTCATATAGAGTTTGTCACACAATATTTGGTGAATTTTTAAACCCTCTAAATGGCATAATTAGATGTTAGTCCTGAAGTATTAAATGAATATAATTTTTGAGATGTTTCCAAACAATCATGAAGAGATTAATTTTGAAAAGTATATTAAGATATATGATAAAAAAACTTTGAAATACACAAAACAAAAATTTAGAAAAAGTAATTGAAAAATTGCAGAACTTAGGCCATTTTTAA
This sequence comes from Viscum album, assembly GCA_963277665.1. Taxonomy (NCBI): domain Eukaryota; kingdom Viridiplantae; phylum Streptophyta; class Magnoliopsida; order Santalales; family Viscaceae; genus Viscum; species Viscum album. The sequence continues at coordinate 317,105,835 of OY728146.1, forward strand.
GGCACTTACAAGACGTTTTTAGATTTTCATGTAGTTTAATTAAATGTATAAAAAATTATTATATTTATAACTAAATAAACTTAAAGATATTACTATGTGCATAAAAATAGATATCGATGAAATAAAAAATATTTTCAATTCCATAAATTCTAGAATTACAGAATTATTTCATAAATTTAGGATATTTTTTCACCACTTAAACAACAAATTATGATTTACATTTATTATAATGAAATGTATAAAAATGTGTTGGATTTATAATAGAATATGTTTCATAAGAATATGATCAAAATAACTCATTTTATAATTAAATAATGAAATAAATTTTAACAACACAATGGGCATAAAAATATTGTTCATACAAAAATCATGTATCATGTTCGTATAATAATAGAAATATGTTAGTCATTAAATTACACTTCATCATAGTTGAATAAAAGTTAGGTAAACTTTTTATATTTCAAATTAAATATTAGTTATAAAAATATGATCAATATAACTTAGGATATATTCAAAATATAGTAAGATAGTAAAAAGTCATTTTCAAATAAAATGATAATATGGTTATTTAATATTCAATAACATAAAATATTATTATTTTTGTAAGAAAATGAAATATAAAATACATGAAATAACCTTCACAAATAGATTTCATAATAAATGATAAGAATGATCTCTATATTTTTTACTTATTACTTTCTTGAGATAGACCTAGATCTCTATATAGGTGTGGAATATCTTGAGTGACACTTGGATTCCTGAGTAGGGATTCCTTGGATGGACTCACAAACATCAAACAATTATTTAACTCAACCAACAGGTGAGATAACACATTTGAGCTCAGTCAGTGTTCTTGATAAATGGATATCTTAGCTATGTAATGACATTTCACTTGTAAACTCTAGTGTGTAGACTATCTTGGATGGGCTCCTTGGACTTTATTAGTTTGATCACAAGGTTACCACAAATTCATATTTGGTATCAGTTGATATGGTTGGTGATGAACTGTACAATGCACATTGTGGGTTGATATGGGTGAGGTGCAAAGGTCATTAATGGATTCTAAAGGAAAAGATGGCATGAAAAGACTAATATGGGTCCATTGGAACTCGACCATTTCAATCATGTTGAGGACCAAAGGTAGATTCTTCACATATTATTGGGTGTATGATGTTCAGATTTTTTCTAAGAGAATCATTAGAACACTAAGTATGAGCTTAAATAGAAAATTCCAATGGTGGGAGTACTATGAATCAGAATTGTCTGTTCAAGGATAGGACCTATGATGGGGAGTTCCATAGTCCAGATGATGAAAGAGACAATGGCATGATCATTTCTTATAATATTTGGGTTAATGAAATTTCTGTTGTGATGTTTGGACTTTAACAAATGTTAGATCAAGTTATAGCGGGTTAAGAACCATATGCATAAAGTAGTTCTTGGAGGCACGTTGGGAGTTTAGAAATGCAACATGGCCATTTGATTGGAAATTCATGACCCATGTAGCTTGGGTGGTGTTTTTGTTGTTCCCTAAGGATTATTAGGTATGAGAAGTTCCAAGGTGAAGTAATTTTAAGATCCCATGTTTTAAAATGGTTGTAAATCCTATTTTTTTTTTCAACTTTTCATTTTTTAGATGGGCCATGTTTTAAAATGATATTTGGAATGGAATTTTGAGAGTTGGAACACATTAAAGTTTTTTTTTGATGGGTTTTAAGGCCCAAAAAATTTCTCAAGAGTTTGGGTGAGTTTTGAAATCATTAGTATTCAAAAAATCAGTTTTATAGGGGAAAGACCTGGGTGCCCAGTTAGTGATAATCATGTGACCCAAACAATGTAGCCTGTTTGTATATGGGCTTAGTTTTTTGAAACCATGTGGCACCCTAAGGGAAACCATGTTGCTTAGTGTAGGTGTGAAAATGGACCACACATAATTGTTTTATGTTTTTTCTATCAATGTGCTATAACCATGTGAGGTGTGGTGTGTGGATAGTGAGACTCACAAGGTTAGCACATGGTTTTCCAAAAATGTACAACCAAACCACGTGACTCATTATATGGGGTGAAGTGATTGTTTTCCACCTTAATCCTTTAACTTTTGTTCCTCCTTTCTTCTCTATCATTCCCTACATCCAGTAGCTACTTGAGCACTCCCTTGGAACTCATCCTAGGCTTGGATGGTTCTCCTTCACTCGACCTGAAATTCAAGTTTCACTTGGTGCATTGTAAGCATAACGATTAGTCTTCAATTCCTCTTCCTTTATTCCTTCATTTATCTTTCTATATCTAATGATATTTCAATACGAGATCATATGACATATTTTTAGAGAGTTTTTCTATTCTTATGATTCCTCTCATTCTGACTCTAATAAAATCTTGATAATGGATCATTAATGTGCCCTAAGAATAAAGTAGGTGGTATATGGACTTTGTCTTAAATTATAGCATGTTTATAAATTTTGTCTTTATGCCACATGCCAGACTCTCTATGCACGACCATTGTTACATAAAATTAATTATGTAATTTGTTAATTCCTTAATTTAGATAATCCTAAAGCACTTTAATAAACCATTGGAGGATTTCTACCTTGAATTGAGCCACCCATTTTTGGGTGTGTTTCTTATATTCTATGATCCTTATACTTTAACTTGAAATTAAAATCACCCTTTGAGACAAGTTAACTCGATTTTCTTCAAATGAAATATTTAAATACAATTAAATGAAATATAAGTTGAATGAATGACCAAATTAGCTTATGATAATTATTTATATTATGCTAGATCCATCCCTCATAAAAGAAATGGTCCATTAGAATTGAGTGGGATGTTTAAGGAAAAAATTTACCCTTGTCCATGACCAATTTGTTAAATGTAATTGTTGAATCATTGAATTTTATAAACCTATTATGATGAATTGTATCATGACATGTATGATCACATAACCATCTTAATTATTAGTAATTGATTTATAAATTGAATAATCATTATGACTCATATTTAAATGGCACGATTGAATTCTCATAGCCTGTGTTTAATTATTAAATGTGAACTTCCTACACATGAATTATTATGACTTGATAAAACCTTGGATTCTCAAGTAGGAATACCTTTCTAGGGCTCATAGTTAATATGGGATGCACTATTCCTTGGGTGATACCAGGTTTATCTTTTTGGAGCACCTTGTTTAAGGGATTATGGGGCTAGTGTGATTACCTTATACATAACTATTATTGAGAGGCATTATTTAGAGTTATTGGACATGATGTTTTATACCCCCTTGGTCCGAGATGTTGGAAATGGAATTCCACACCCATTTAGGTGGTTGGACATGATGTTTCACACCCCGTGATGAGAATATTGGACATGATGTTTCACATCAATTTTTGGGATGGTTGGGCATGGCTCTCTATGCCCCTATTCACATGCATGGGCTTGCAACCTCATTTATATGATGAGAACTTCCATAATAATAATAATAATAATAATAATAATAATAATAATAATAATAATAATAATAATTATATATGGCTTCCATGGTCTTAAACCTTAGGTCATCAACATTTCACGTATATCTTTACATATATATGTTCAAATATATGCATATTTATACATGATGGAATGTTTATAGATATTACATCTTAGGAAGAAGTAGGTATGGTTGACCAGGATTCCTTTGAGGAACATGATCTCGACTCATCTATAGTTATTTATTCACTTATTTATTTTTTATACCTACACACCTCGTTATTTTATATTCACAGACTGGATGGAATTAGACACCATTGGTGGAATCCTATTGAGTTTATCCCATACCCTGTTCTAGTAACTATTTGGTACTTGAACATACCTCAAGGTTGCAAGATCTGGTTCTAGATTCGAATTTCTTTCTATTATTCATTTTGTGTGGTTACCCTTAGACATGGGATTTTAGGAGCACATGACTGAGCTGGTGCTCAATATTCTCATAGAGACAACATTTGAGGCTTTTTTTCTCTTCATTATGTTTGTTTATATATTACTTACTGTATAACTACTGCTTTTTTATTGTAACATCATTATAGACACACAAAGTTGTATAATTAGTGTTGGTTAGTTTATCAGTTATTATTATCTTCCACTACACTTTTATTTTTTATACTTTAACTATATTTGATACTGATCTAGAGGGTATAATCTCCCCACTTCACCATCATTAGACCCTCTCTTCTAGTTGATAAACTCTGTCATATGGGGAGGTTCACTTGATGCCATGTAGTGAACTATATTTGGGCACCCCGGTTGGGACGTGACATTAGTAATCTGGATTGTCTACTTGATATGTTGAGATCCAACTCAAGATATTCCTAATTTAGAATATAATAAGGATCCAGATTTTAATTTTTTAGTTGGGAGATATAAAATACATTATGTATGGAAGTCAATTAAGGAAGAAACTCAAATTTATATTCCACTTTTATAATTGTATCAACAATTTCATAAGACTCGACATAGCTTAGATAAAGTTTCCACTACTTATTGAGTCATCAATGACCTAACTAAGGTGAAAGCCTAAAAAAGACCATGCCCCAAAATAAAAACTCTAGGGGAAAATTCCAACGATCCACATATGACTTGTGTAAAATTTGGTCCATCACCAATTGTGGATGAATATTTTGAATATTTGATGTCTTATCATATAAAATGCTTGACTTGATGACATAGGTCTCACCCACTTCAATCCATTAGATGGGAGACTGGAATAACTGAACTTACATAGATTTGAAGGGTGTCATCATGATCAATGAATGGTAAATAATTTTATAAGAAAATTTAACCATCACCAAATGGGAATCCCATGATCCACCAAAATCTGAAATACAGGTGCAAAGCATATACTCTAGTGTAACACCCTAATATTTTAAAAGAGAAACATCATCTTCGATAGTGCATATGACACAAAAAAATGATATTGGAAGAGAATTTAACACCCAAATAATTTATTATATATTTATTTTTAAATAAATTCAATCTCTTTGATATCTTGTAATTCACACAACAATAGGTTTGAACGAAACATGATACTCTATTAATATATTATTATTTAAACATGACCATTTTAACCTAAATGTTAAGTTGGAAGGTATCAATATGACTAACTAAATTATAAAAATTATATGGATTACACACATATAAAATAAATACAATGGTTATCAATTGATTATAAATAATATAATATCCATTTGAATGAAAAAGAAACATTTTTTGAAAAACTACATTTTTTAAAAGGTGGTTTAGTCACTATTTGGGAACATAATTTAAAATTAATTTTTACCAATTTTAGGAAAGGTATTTTAAAAAAATTATTTTTTGAAATCTACATGTCAAAATTAAATTTTGGGGGATTTTTTATAATTTTCTAAAAAGATTAATCTTTGGATAAAAAAGGAAAAATACTATTTTTTATTGAAAACTACCTTTTTGTTTAAATTATTTATATGGTTAAATTATATTTTAAATTTTTTTAAAGAAAAACTAGATAAATTATATTAAAAATTAGCTTATTTATATCATTTAGATCAATTTTATTTTCAATTCCATTTAAAATCTTTCCATACTTATTAGAACTTTTCTTTGGAAAACCGCTTTTTCTTCGAATATATGGGTTTTATTTTAAATCAAATTATGCCAGTTATGTGAACTAAATTTAAAAAAATTGATTAAATATTTGTAATAATAATAATTAATATCATCTAATAAGTTCAAATTAAATTTTTACCCAAATTAATAGTGAAAAAAATAAAAATTAATTATCGCGATTAAGGTAAAAATTGATTTATTAGAGATTAAACTAAAAAGTAAGGGTTAAAATAGCCTAAAAAAATATCCAAAAACCATTTTATTAATCTATTTCGATCTTATAAACACTATTTTTCTAGTATTACCCATTTCTAGTCTTGTTTCGTGATAAAAATATGGGTATAATTTTTTTTTTCAAAAATTCCAAGTGTGTCCTCTCCCCCACTAATAAAGGCCAGCCACTCTCCCTGTCTCTTTACACTACCAAAGCCCTTTGGTTTGAAAAATAACCCCTAAGTCCATTAATTACTTCCCCCACACATCCTAGATGTATTATTTTGATTATTAATCCATTATAAGAATGATTTAGGTATAAAACTAAAGAGTATCTCTAAAGAAGGGGTAAAATTCTTAAATGTGTGTATTTGCTTTATTTCTTCTTCCAAATATTTAAAATAATATTAAACTGTGATATTATAATACCAAAATATACAATATATACTAATATGTTATTATGTTAATGTAATAAACTAGATCTATCTTCGATTCCCTCAAATGGGAAACAAAGCTATTGATCGTGTGTATAGTGGACTACAGCCTCACGGACCAATGTAATTAATATTCCATAACCACCTTTAAAGCATGTATATAATGATTAATTTAGAATATTTATATGATATTTATGAAATAATTATAATTAAATAATTATTATCTCATATATACCTTCATACTTTCCATTTCACAGGGGATACGATTACGTTGCTCATGTGTACGACAGACCACCGCCTCACGAAGTGATGCGATTTGTTTTTCACTTATGATTTACATGGAAGGAAGTAAGGATTAAATTAATGAATATATGTGATATTTATGACCTATAAATACTTATAATAATAAAATATCATATATAAATTCTTAACTTACAAATCCATTGGAAAGCAATATCATCGCTCGTGTGTACGTGTGGACTACCGCCTCTATATAGTGATGGGTAATGTTTTTCATTTTATTTTTACATGGATGATAATAGGGATGTATTTAATTAATGTAAATTATATATATTACATAATAAATATTTTTACATTTGAATTAATATTTATTTTCCTTTCATTTCATCCATCGAGAAAAATGGAAACTACATTCGTGCATACGTACGACCTACCGTTTCCATTAATAATGTAATCCATTTTCTATCTATAAATTTTATAGATTACTATAAATAAATATATAATGAATATATAAAATATTTATATCTATCTTAACATTTTGGATATTATGTAACTATGATCAGAGTAAAAGGACTGAAATTACCAAACCAAAACAAACATGAAAAACAAATTATCACATAAAAAAGTGATTTTAACAAAGAATTGTTAATAAAAAGGTAATAAAATATCATAAGTAAAGAATATATTGTATGATATATATGATTATGTTTCTCTAATATATTTATAATAAAACAATATTTATTATATAGTATGTTTTGAAATATAAAAAGGAAGTCAAACCTCAGGTAATGGATTTTTGTCTCAATTTTCCCATGTCATGTTATGCTCATATATTCTTTTATGATGTGTGCATACAAAAAACATGACATGTAATATCATGAATTTATTTATTCTCATGATATTTTAAGTTTAATTTAATGTTATTATTTCATGGGGCATAATATTCAATTTATACTGAAGCTATAATGGTTTTATGGTACAATCTCATCATTTATCAAGATTATTTATGTTTATGCTTCCGATGATGAAATATTATGATTCATATATAAATTAAATAAATAATTTTCTTATCCTCAGGTTATGTCATGAGAATAAATATTTTACCATCATTTTCCGCTCTTTATGTACTTAAGATTTAAAAGTAGAAAAAATCATATTTATTTACCTTTTCAGTCGAAAACCCAATTTCTTCCAAATACATGCTTTATAAAAATGTTTTAATTTTTTTTAATGTTATGAGAATAATTTATTAAAGAAAATTTTACCCATTTTTTTATTTTTAAAAATTTTTTAAAGTATTATTCATGTCATTTCCCAACAAGGCCTATTTTTATTTTACTGAAAATGTGAAAGGGATATTTTTTTAACATGTACGACATCTATGGAATTTCATGAAATCATGACCAATAAATGTTTTAAAGATTATTTTATAAGTTTCAAGGTTTTTTTCAAAGTGAAAAGGATATTTTTCTAAAGATAAATTTTAATGGAGTTTTTATTTCATTTCTATTCTTTAATAATATCAAACCTTTATTTTAATTGTAATACATTGGGGATATGTTAAATTTATATCATTATTATCGTTTATCTGATTGGTTTATGATTAGTTTGATTAGAATGTACTATTTTTAAACCATTCACCGTATTACTCTAAATGGTTTATAATTATGTTTATTGATTGGGGAAAGTATTAACATTTCATATGATAGTTTTTCAATATGTATATTTATGTTGATTATGTTTCACCCCTTTCATATGTGGATTGAATTGAACTTATTAAGTGATTGGTGGGTCCCGATATAGCCCCTTGATACATTGGTAAGTCTCATGAGGGAAACTTGATTGGGTTTTTGCTAAGGATTTACACATTTATTTAATATTTCTTAGAATGAGGCCTTGAAAGTATGGTTGTGATGTATGAAATTATGGATTCCCTTATTATGATATTATTCATTTATGTCCATGTGATTATTTGATTAGTTAGAATATACATGGAATTTTTTTATGCTCATGTGATTATGTATAAGGAATTATTTAGTCATTATTTTTTCCTGCCACATTATGCTCAAGTTATTGATTAAATGACATGTATTTCAATTATTTACCTTTACATATTGATTATTCTTTATTTATTCATATATTTCACTATAATCACACCCTTATTAAACATTTGTGCTCACAAATTTCTTATGTTTCTTTCTCTGGGATGACAAGATGAGTATTATGATTGATATATAGGGTTATGCTAGAAGAAATAATGATGCACTTGAAGAAAATATCTTGTTATAATTTATGATTTTATTTTTAAAATGAAATTCAAGTATGTATATAGTTACAAAGACTAATAAACTATTTGGTCTTTTGGTATATGATTCCTTCTATCTTATACCAATTTGATAAAGTAACCACTGGCATTAGAAAACTAGGGTTGGGGTCTTTACCATTGGTAATAGAGGAATTTTATTATTGAACATGGGAACTAAATTTTGGAAAACATAGACTGAGGAACATAACTCTATGATGGACATTGAGGATAAGTATATAATAAAATCCTAATGTTTTGGTATGGTATAGATTATGTTGTTTTTACTAGAAATACATCCCTTTCTATATACTATAAGTGGACATGGTTCTAGTATAGATATACCTAAGGATAACAACTCCCAAAAAGGCACGTCAGGATTGAATCGAGCATTACTTGGTAAATGACAATGAGACTTATTGTGCATCTGATTTGACACTCTCAAGGGATATAATTTGGATAATTTATATTTTCTTTACAAACCATTATAAATAATTTTCATTTATGATGTTAATGAAAGATCTAGGTTAAAACTAAGGTGTCTTAGATTGAAAATAAGGTGTCATGATTTTTACATCCTATAAATGATTATATGGTTTTCCCATTGTGATTTTTTTCTCACACTATGATTTTTGGTTTTAGTCAGTGGTTGAAACCTGAAGGAACTGTGTTAACCCTGAATATGATCAACCAAATGGGATGATGATTGGAGTAAAGGATATCATCATTATTCCTAATCAGTTTTCCTGAAATATGATCAACAACCTACACCTTAACCAACTCTTGGACTCACCATAGAAGATAAATATAGAGTTTTCTAAGAGATTGAGTGGTGGAGTCCATTGAGAAAATAAGGCTCAATTTCATTCAAGTAAGAAATGTTTAAATATACACCCAAGAAACTATCTCAAAGGAACTGGAAAATGTTTTATATATATAAAATAGGGAAATAAATCATTGTATTTACAAGTAAAAATAAAGTGTATGATGGAATGAAATAAATTTCATCATAGGGATCCATTTATTGTTCACTTTATTATATATGGGGAACCTAGGAATTATACAATTCAATGATTTTTTCTAAAGGTTAAACCTTAAACCAAGGAATGACTTATATTGAAGTAAAAGGGTTAAAATATTTATGTATTGGGATTCAAGAATTTAATTTTAGAATCATTTTTATTAATGATATTTTGGGTATAACAATCATGAAATACCTAAGGATTATGTGGAATTTTATAAGTATCTATGTCTTCATTAACTTAAGCGTTATGGATACCATCATGGGTTTATGAGTTTAAGGTTGATAATAAGTACAAGGTCTTAAAAATACATTTTTATGTTTTATGTGATGGGAGTTTATCAAGATTAAGGATATTTTAGGATACATTTATGGTAATAAAACCCATTGGTTTTGTATAAATTTTAGTGAAAAATTTATTTAAGGAAGAACGCCTTTACATTTTTTGGACATAAGTTTAAATTTCGGGTAATCTTTAAGGTTTATATTACCTTATATATTAAGGAACTTATGGGTTATTATAACTTGGTACCATTATAGGAATTATATTTATAATTTTTTGGAAAAAGGATAACATGTATACTATGTGATAACCCATTACATCCAGCAAGGGTGTGGGATTGAAATGAAAACTGAAGGGAGATAAGGGTGTAACACCTACCACTGACCTATGCGAATTCCTGGTTAATATGATGTTTTTTCTCAAAATTTTTGACAGATAAATATTAAGTTGATCAAATCTTTTTGAAGTGATTAATGATATTTGGGGAAAATATTTTATTATGTTGATGTATATATAACCTTTATATTTAACATAAAGGATTATTTTTGGATAATTCTATTATGTTTTTGGAGAATTAAGATGAAGGGTTTTAAGGATAGAAACTTATTGAATTAATTAAGTTAAACTCTGTGAGTTACTATTGAGGTATTAGAGATTAAAATAATATATTAGACAACCTATTAAAACAATTTTGGTTTTAGTAAAGATAATAGGAATGTATTTTTAATCTTTTTGGGGTTATTTGATCCATTAGAAGTTAATTTCAGTGCTTCAAGCATGAAAAATTCATGTTGAATACTCATATTTAGAGAAAAAGATGGGATTGAGGTTTGAATTTATTTAAGGATGAAATTATAATTGTTAAGTAAACATATTTCATTATGTTTTTAGTCTAGATGGTAAAATAATTTCTCAACTCTAGAAAAAATGATCTTGAAAGAAAAATATTATCCTAGTACCTTCATTTCTAAAGAACTGATAGAATTTTTCCCACCTTATAAATTTATGGATTTTAGGTATTTAACTTTTTATTGATCACTCACTTCATTGTTATCAATTACCTCTATCAATCTCCATAATTATTTACTCTTTTCTTCCATGTCCATATCTTTACTTTCCACCAATGTTCTCTTATTTGTAAACCTAGTATGTAATATTCTAGATGAAATTCATAATTTAATATCTCTTTTATTAATATAAATATTAATTAAAAGTTATAATGATTTATGTTTTCAAAAATGGTATTTTCAAATGTTAAATATTTAATTTTTGAGACCACGATTAAATTGTGAGGACACAATTTATTTAAGGGGGTATAATGTAATGCCTCGAGATTTTGAAAGAGGAACATTTTCTTTGGGAGAGTATATGACTTGAAACACCAAAATTTGAATAGAATATAACACACTGATACTTTATAATAAATTTATTTTTAAATAAATTCAATATCTTAGATAACTTTTTATTCGTGCAACACTGGGTTTGAATGAATCATTATAATCTATTAAAATATTATTATCTAAAATGATCATTATAACATAGACATTAAGTTGACAGGTATGAATAAGAACAAATAAATTATGAAATTTATATGTTTTACACATGTATAAAATAAATTTAATGGTTATCTATTTATTATAAATAGAATAAGAACCATTTTAAGGAAATAGAAATGTATATGAAAAATTGTATTTTTTTAAAATGGTGAACTAGTCATGGTTTTTGCACAAAATTTAAAATTATTTTATACCAAATTTAGAAAAATTATTTTAAAAATTAAACATAATTTTTTAAATCTACATTTAAAAATTATCTTTTGGTGATTTTTGGATAATTTTCTAAAAAGATTAATTCTGTGATGAATGGTAAATAATATTGATTTTTTATTGAAAACTACTTTTTGTTTAAATTATTTACAATCTTTAAATATATTTTTAATTTATTTTAAAGTAAAATTATTTTAATTATATTAAAATTTAAATAATTTATATTATTGAGATCAATTTTATGTTCAATTACAATATAAAATCTTTCCATACTTATGAGAACATTTTTTTTGAAAAACCGCCTTTTCATCACATCTGTGTTTTTTATTTTAAACTAAATTATGACACTTATGTGAATTGAATTTTGAAAAATGGATTCCATATTTATAAAAATAATAATTAATATTATATAATAAGTTCAACTTAAATTTTGACCATAATGAATAGTGAAAATAGTTAAAATTAATTATCACCGTTAAGGTAAAAACTGATTTATCCAAGGTTAAACTAAAACTATAAGGGTTTAAATGATCTAAAAACATATCCAAAATCCATTTTATTGAAATATTTTGACTTTTTGACCTCTATGGTTTGATAATTAACCATTTTGAAGGATTTGTTATGATAAAAACATGGGAATAATTTATTCATTTAAAAAATTCCAAGTGTGTCCTCTCCCCCACTTATAAAAGGCCACTCACTCTCCCATCCTCTTCACACTCCCAAATACATTTGTTTAAGTATAAAACTAATAAAATACATTCCTTACTTACATAATCACATAATAGAGGCATATTTTTACTATTAATCCCTCCTAACAAGGATTTAGGTATAAACCTAAAGAGGCTCTCTGAAGAAGAGGTAAAATTATTAAATGTGAATATTTGTTTTATTTCTTATTCCACCTCATTAAAATATTATTAAACTCTAATGATATAATATAAAAAGTATCCAATATATAATTATATTCTATCATGTTAAATGATTAACCCATATCCATATCCACTTCCATCAAATGGGAAACAAAAATGTCGATTTGTGTGTATGGTAGACTGCCGCCGCACGAACTGATGTAATTCATTTTCCATAACCACCTTTCAATGATGGATATATTGAAGGATTTAAAATATTTATATGATATTTATGAAACTATTATACTTATTTAATTATTATATCACATATAAATTCTTAATTCCCATTAATTGGGGGATATGATAACGTCGCTTGTGTGTACGGTGGTCTACTGGCTTGCGAAGCGATATGATTTGTTTTTCACTCACACTTTACATTGAAGTTATGATGGTTAAAAGTAATTAATATATGTGATATTTATTAAATAATAATAACTATATAAATATTATATTACATCTAACTTCTTAACTTCTAAATCTGTTGGACAACAATAACGTCGCCCGTGCACACGTGTGGACTATAACCTCTACATAACAATGTTAAATGTTTTTCATTTTATTTTTTCATGGATGGTAATAAGGATGGATTTAATTAATATAAATTATATATAAATATATATAATAATTAATCTATAAATTTGAATTAATATTTATTTTCCTTTCATTCCATCCATCGAGAAAAATGGAAACAACATTCATGTGTACGTATGGCCTATCATCTCCATGAATGTTGTAATGCATTTTCTATCTCTAACTTCTATAGATTAATATAAATAAATATATAATAAATATATAATATATTATATCATGTTTAAAATTATTTATATTATGGAATATTTATCAAATTAAAAGGTAAGAAATTATTGAACCAAAACATACATGAAAAATGAAGTAATTATCACAAAAAACAAGGATTTTAACAAAGAATTGTTAATAAAAGAGCGATAAAAGACCATAAGTAAATCATATATGGTAATATATATATGATTAATTTTCATTAATATATTTATAATAAGTAAATATTTATTATAAAATATGGTCATACACATATGAAGGAAGTTGAACCTGAGGTATGAGATTTTTTGTCTCAATTTACCTTCTTTGAGACTTATGTCATGTTATACACCTATATTATTTTATGAGGTGTATATACAACACATTTGACATGTAATATCAATAATTTATTTATTATAATGATATTTTATGTTTCATTTAATGTTATTATTTCACGGGGCTTGCGATTCAATGCTACTAATGTGGTAATGGTTTTATAGTACATTCTCACCATTTATTAGGATTGTTTATGTTCATGATTATGATGATGAAATATTATGATCCATATCTCAAGAAAATTATTAATTTTATTATCCTATTTTTATTTCATGATAATAAATTTTTTCCTTCATTTTCATCTATTTATGTTCTCAAGAGTTTGAAATAATTTTTTAAGAAATAATCATATTTATTTCTTTCTTCTGTTAAAAACCTATTTTCTTCCAAAACCATGTTTTCTAAAAAAAAATTAAACAAATGTTTTTAAAATTATCCAAATGATTTATAAAATTTATTTTTACTAATATTTTATTTTTCTAAAAAATGTTTTTAAAGGAATCTTCATGTCATTTTTCAAACATGACATGTTTGACTTTTTCTGAAAATGGAATGGAATATTTGTTTTAGCGTGCACGACATGTACAAAATTTACCACCATTATGACCAATAGATGTTTTAAAGATTAATTTATAATTTTAAAAGTTTTTTTTAATATAAAGTATTTTAAAAATATTTTTTGAACTTTTAGTAAAAAAAAATGTTTGTAGTGAAAAAATATTTTCCAAAAAAAATTTTTTAATGAAATTTTATGGTCTTTTATTCATGAATGACATCAAACCTTTTTTATAATTATGATCCAATTAGGATATGTTATATTAATATTATAATTATTATTTTTATAGATGGTTTATGATCAGTTTGGTTGGGATGTACTATTTTGATACCATTATCTATATTACTTCTAATGGTTTATGATTATGTTTATTGATTGGGGAAAGTATTAAAATTTAGTATAATAGTTTTTAAATATTAATATTTATGTTGATTACATTTCAACCCTTTAATATGAAGAATAAATTGGACTTAAGATGTGATTAGAGAGGCCCTTTATAACCCCTCGATGCATCGGTAGGTCTCATCCGACAAACTAGATTGAGTTTTTGTCTGAGGCCTTACTCCTTTATATATGGTGTCTTAGAAAGAGGACCTAATGATATGATTATGATGTTTGGTATTATTAATTAACTCATTATGATATTAGTCATTAATGTCCATGTGATTATTCAATTAGTCAGAATATCCATGGATAAGTTTCAGTCTCATGTGATTACATATATGGAATTATTTTATAATTATTTATCCATATCATATTATGCTCAAGTTATTGATTAAATGAAATATGTTTAAGTTATTTACTTTGAAATATTGAATATGATTTATTTATTCATATATTTTTATGTACTCATACCCTTACTTAACATTTTTTTCACCCCTTTTTTATGTTTATTTTCTTAGGATTCCAAGATATGTATTATGATTGATATATAGGGTTATACTAATGATGTAATTGAATAAAAAACCTTGTTTTATTTAATGTATTAAATTGTAAAATGATATTAAAGTATGTATCTAGTTACCAATACTACTAAACTATTTTTTTCCTTTGTGATGTGATTACTTTTATCTTATTCCAATGTAATAATGTAACCACCAACTCTAGGAAAATGGGGTCAGGGTCTATATATCTTGAATTAAGATCACCCATTCCATATGACCATTGGTCTAAGGATAGAAATCCATACTTAGCTTAATTTGAGATACCATAACCTCCTAAAGGATCTTATAGAAAAGAGAGGTAAACTAGAGATATCAATCTAAGATAATATCATATGTCACCCCATACAACCTCATAATTTCATAGGCACATAACTTTCCAAGATCCTTCACATTATCTATGTTCTTGATCAAAATTAAGTGAGAACACATAGATAGCTAATAAATTATAAATTATATAGAATTATTACCTCATGATATATATGGTAGCCCAATGATGAAGTCCATGAACACCTTTTCCCACATCCATGTTGGAAGTTGGAGTGGATAAAATAGACCTGAAGGCTTATGATTTTCAGTGATGTGAGTTAGAATTTTCAACATTTAATGTATATTATATATTGAAAATACCCCAATTTTAATTCAACTCCTAGATAAAAAATTATTTTTGATATAATTTATAAAATTTGGACTTATTTAGAAATTAAATTTAAATATGGTGTTTATTAATACATTCATCTTTTGATATAAATTGTGAATCCATGATGGGGAAAGGAATTGTCTCATAAAAAATTATAGAATGAATTAAATAATACACTAAGAAAAAATGTAAACCTTTTTTGTTTTGTAGGTTAAATATTTACAAAGACTGGAAGTGACTATTCCAAAATTACTATGATTACCATGATCATATCTCATGGTCATAATTCCACCTTACCTCTCCCCATTTTCATAGTAGGTTTACCTACCGTGCGTTCTATCAGCTGACTGTGTGTGCTCAAAAATCCCAGAAAAGAAAAATAAGTTTACCACATTAACAAAATGAATTGAACAAGACACAAATATCATAATAGTAATACCTACTATGATCCCCCTCTTAACCCACCATATCATGTTCAACACACTAACTGTGACCTACTTACCGCAAACTTTTTCCACCTCTTCCTACTATACCTTTGAAATGTGGCCATAAATGGACCACAAGCTTCCACTTTCCATGAAGAATATGATGCATTTTGAATGATGCTTGGAAAAGATTCAAAAAACTGGGTGCTTCTCTAAAAGTTTCCACTACCATTTAACTTCCATTTCCATGAGGAAAATCAGGGTACCACTTACCTTACCGATGCTTCTTTCTACTTCCACCTATGGATTTGAAATAATGATAGTGTAAATCCACCTTTATAGGAGAATCAAAACAGTACAAAAATCCAATATGGGATCTATATCAATCAGTTTTGAGATCTATCTAAAAATTCCATGAGTGAATCCACCCTTCCTACATATACATTGAGGGATATTGGGTATTCCACTATATCATCAAGGAGATCACTGACTGCCGACATCAGAGCTGCATGATGAAGGACCAAGATCCCATGAGAATAGGGTAGCAGTGTTGAAATAAATATTTTGAAGATTCCTTAACCATTAAATATGTTTGAACCTAAGGTAAAGGAGAAAATCCATCTTGCTAGAAAATTTAGTGCCACTGAAAAGAGATGGTTGGCATTCATCGAACAATTATTGGAAATCCAAGTCGTAGATACTAGAAGAGTGTGACATCTCATGGGTAAAAAAATAATGTACATGTGATAAAAAAATAACAAGGACCATAAACTAAAATACCAAATACATTTTTCCATACCCAATATGATTTGAAGCATGGGAATACTCCACCATCAAAAGGATATTGGGCTAGATCATGTAGCAACATCGATGCATTACAAAAATCATCCAAACCCCTTATTCTGGATGCATGTCTACCATCAATCTAAAAGTAAACCTACTCTATAGTAAAAGTATAATTTTATAAATTATATGAAGAAACCCATTACTCTCACATGGAGGTAACCACAATATTTATCTATTTATGTAAGCATAAGGAGGTTAATAAAGAACCAACTCTTGGAAAAAACACTCACTCACCATCATCCGTAACTCTTGTGATATTTTTATTTCTTCTTCAAAACTCTAATGATGTCACACTAGGCCATCTATGGTTTATAAAAGGAGAATATCCTCACCTCACCTATTGATGAATCTATTATTTCAATGTTATTAATAACTCCCCTATATAATTTTATTGTTTTATCAGTAGAGGTATCTTATGATTTTAAATTTTTAATTCTTCTCTTTATTATTAGAATTACACACACAATACACTTAGATTAAATCCACTACATGAAATAGAAAAATAATGAGGGATTCATGGGTGAATGAAGGTATCCAAACACCAGGATAGAAAAAGGAAAAAAATAGTGATCATTGTATTAACTTCTCTGAACTAAAATAGCCTAATAAAGGTATTTAGTTGGATTAAATTTATGAGAGGATGATCATAAAATAATTTAATAATGATTCAATAGGAAAATGAGGAAATGAAACCAGGATAGAAAACTATTTATTTAATTTATTTTAAAACCAAGCAATTTTACTTGATATTTATTTAAAAGTGAACCCACAAAACAATATTTCAAGACTCATAAAATTTTCTTCTCTAGAGACAATCAGAGTCCCAATTTTAATATATATTTCTTGGGTCCAAAATTATTTTGTTGAGTGTCCTGTGATTGGTGTGAATCAAACCTAGAACCATTTTAGGGGAAGGCAATGTTTTATTTAAATTTTTCTTGAAAAAAATGTTTTAAAATGAATAAATCATGTTCTTCCAACATCACTAGTTTTGATCTTGAGGTTTAGAGAACTATACTGAAAGAATTAGAAATTTGAAGTACAAAGAACAAGAGGAAAGAGAGTTTTTTACCATTACTTTGGTTAATTATCTTTCCTCAGTTTAATCTTCTTCAAAATATACCATAGTAATTTAATCAATGGAAGGTAATCTAGTACAAGTAAATAAGACTTTGATAGAAATTTATGCACCCAATTTTAATATTAATAATAGATAATTGAAATTAAATGATCAATACGAGTGTGAATTCAAAAACTAGAATTAAAGGAATAATTCATAAGTTTCATGGGTTATCTGGTGAAGACTCCAGTGATAATTTAAGGGAATTTAAAGAAGTTTTCAATAGATTCAGATCTGGAGGATTCATAGAGGCTCAAATAATCTAGAAGGATTTTCCTTTGTCACTTGAAAGGGCATCAAATGAGTGGATCTATAATATACCTTCTGAAGGAGTCTCTTCATGGGAGGATTTACCAAATAGATTCCTATAAAAATTATTCTCAGCTTCAAGAAGTAATCATCTTCGAAAGGAAATATATGGAGTCAAACAAAAAATAGGAGAAACTCTATGGGTTTTGGGACATATTCAAGAAACTGACTACATCCTGTCCACACCAGCCATATGAAGAACATCAATTATTTTTATTTTTATACTAATGAATGATGGAAAATGATAGGAACCTACTTGATTCTTATTTATGAGGAGAATTGATTGGTAAGTCACCAGTATTAGGTAAGAGAATTCATTGAGAGGGTCTCCCAAAATTCATAATAGTTTGGTACTAGAACTATAACCAGAGGACTATATGAGGTAAAAAATTCCAAATCACCTTTGTTAGAATTTTTTTAAAAACTAACTTACCTTTTGAGATAGTTAGATGTGAACAAAGTCCATGAATCATCACCCAAAAAACCCCCAAGGACCTACCAATTATGCTATTCCTAGGACCATTTCCTTGATGGGTGTCCTCAAATTCAAGAAACTAAAAGTCGTGATGCTATGTTCTAAAGGAAATTATAGAAGCAACCAAGTGGTAAACAAGGATTTATATAATTTTACACTATCCAATTTGGAGTTAGGATACAATATACTCAAAGAAAAATATTTAAACTGGCTTCTCAATAGCCTTTTCAATCTTCATCACTATAGAGATTAAATTTTTAACCATATACAAGCTACATTCAAGGACAATCACAAGAAACTTCAATAAAAAAAATTATGTTATAGGTAATAGAATCTAAAGATAGCCAACACACCACCCTCAACACTCATGGGTCATAATTAAATGAATTAAAGGGGAAATTAGACCAACCCATAAACACCCTCAATAGAATGGTAAATCAAGGCTCAGATAAGCTTTATTTTCCCAAATTCTATTTTTTATTTTTAAAATCCACTTTAGGATGATTGGTAACCTTACATATTTCCATATATTACAAAATTCAAAACATAAAAAGGTTCAAAATTCATACAAAAACCATGATCATCGACACATTCCACACATCTACTCCAAAGGTCATTGAAATCCACATCACTGCTAAATGAGGATAAAGAGAAGATTCAAATTTAAAATTTCAAAGGAAAAAGAGAATCCATCATCACCACCTTGGTTGAAGATCCACCTCACGTCATATACCCTAACACAAAATGATCCTCTTGGACACAACATTACTGTAATTTTCCTTTTAAAAAAATTACAAACCCTAAGGTAAATGTTAGTGTTATTACCTTAAAGAGTGGAAAAGAACTGGAAGGTAGAAAAATATTACCCTAGGAAATTAAAAATATAAGTGAACAACAACTAGAATTTTAAGAATACAACTAAGAATAGGGATATGAGGAGGAGGAGGTAAATGTGTCATTAAAAGTTAAAATAAAAACCATGGAAAATCCACAAATACCCCCCTCCCTTCATTGTGAGAATAAAAGAATCTATAAAAACTATAGAAAAATAACTAAAATAGGGTATTTGGAAGTATTCAATAAAAGTGGAGATCAATATCTCCATATTGGAAGCTATTCGCTAGATTCCAAGGTATGAAAAATTCATTAAGTACATGTGAATTGGTAGAATAATGTTGAAAGGAAATTAATAGGTATGACTAAGTAAGAATATTTGTTCTCTTGACACCATTCAAGTTCCCAAAAAATTCCAAGATGCTGGTACTTTTTCTATTCCTTTTATAATTGGTATAATTACTTTTTCCAATTCACTATTTGATCATGTAGATTCAATTAATTTAATACCTTATTCCATTTATTATTCTTTATATATGGTAGAAATTAAACCCACTTGTGTGGTTGTAAATATTTCTAATTGATCCATCACCTACCCTATAGGTGTCCTTGACGATGTTTTAGTAAGTTTACAAGGAAACCCTTTCCGTACTGTTTTTTACATATTGAACATAGAAGAAGTAAAGGGTAAGAATATTTCCACTATAATCTTGGGTAGAAAAGTTCTCAAAATGGATAATAAAATAATATATTTTAATGAAGGAACACTTTCCTATACATTTGGTTAAGAAAAAGTGCATTTTAATATACTAGATTCAATAAAACACCCATTGAAGAAAATTCTATTTTCTTATTAATTTTTTTTGAACTCTCCCATTCCTCTAGAGAGGAAATGAAATTTTTGATGACATAATAAGATTAAGAGAATATTTTTAAACACCAAAACTTCTGTAAAAATATATTTTTGATACTGAATTTAATTTGGAAATAGTCTCAAGTGTTAAACAATTTAAATAAACTGATGAAACTTATTTTGAAAAGTTACTAAGATATGGAACTAAAAATTATACCTTACATGTGAAGGTATCCATCATGGAAGAAAATAAAATGAAAACATCTATATAAACACCATAAATTAGAATTAAAACTAATTCTCTCAAATTTAAATTAATATTTTTTTAAAAGATAATAAGAAACTTCCAAACATAATTTCCATCAACTTAGAACCAATCCAAGAAAACAAACTGATCAGGATTCTTGAAACTAATGATAATGCCATATATTGGACATTGAGAGATATTATAGTAATAAGACCTACCATATGCATGCATATACTTTTGTTGGAAGAAGGATCCAAGTTAGTAATATAACCACAAGGAAGGATCAAACCAATCCTTTTGGAGGTAGAAAAAAAGAAATTAAAAATACTTTTAAAATATACAATAATATATCCCATCTCAAACTCCCAATTGGTGAGTCCCATTCAAATTGTTCCAAATAAAAAAGACTACACAATTTTAAAGAATTAAAAAAATCAATTAGCACCCAACAGTATCTTGAATAGTTTGATATTTTCTGTCAACTATAAGAGATTAAACCATATAACTAAAAAATATCACTTCCCCATACCCTTGGTAGACAAAATACTAGAGTTACTAGCTAGGAAAGTAAGTTATTTTTTCCTTTATGATTTTCTCTATATTTTCAAGTAGTAATAGCTCCCTGTGATAAAGAAAATACCACCTTTACATGTCCCTTTAGTACATTTTCTTACCAAATGGTTCTTTTTGGTCTTTGGAATTCCATAGGTACCTTTCAATGATATATGGTAATTATTTTATCAAACCTAATTGATAGATTCTTAGAGGTATTACTGGATGAATTTACTATGTATGGGATTAGATTTATTTTTTTTAGAATGTATAGAAAAGGTTTTAAAATGATTTATTTTGAAAAAATTGGTTTTTAAATTTGAAAAATTTCATTTTATAGTGTAAAAAGGAAATGTCTTAGGTCATTTAATTTCCAAGGATGGGATTGAAGTTGATAAATACAAAGTTAATGTCATTTCTACACTACCCTACCACACCAATTTCAGGAACATGAGATAATTTCTATATCATATTGGATTTTATAGAAGGTTTATTATGAAATTTAGAAGAAAATGATTTTCCCCTAAAAAACATAATAAAAATGAAATTTATTTTGTATTTGGTGAATCATTAATGACAATATTTGAAAAATTGAAAGGATTCCTTACCACTGCCCCCATTATCCTTCCTCCAAACTAGAGTCACCCCTTTGATATATTGTGTGGTAATTCTAATAGAGATGTAGGGGTTGTCCTTTCCCAAAATATTGAAAGGATTACACAAGTGATAGACTATAATTCACAAACCCTAGACACTACTAATATTAACTACCCAATAATGGATAAGGAGTTTCTATCTATTATTGCAGCTTTTGAAAAATTTAATTCCTATATTTTTAGGAATTAATGTAATTATTTATTCTGATCATGAAACCCTAATGTATTTGATTTAGAATACTGATGAAAATACAAAAATGGTAAGATGGATATTTTTTTCTCTAAGAGTTTGATCGAGAGATTAAAGATAATAAGGGTTGTGAAAATATAGTGGATAACCACATGATCAAGATGCCTCACACTAACGAGGTAGAACCAATCCCAATGACAAGTTTAGACGATTCATTCCCAGGTGAGAAGTGATATATTCTAACACAAGTGCCCTGGTATGATAATATGGTAATTTTTTGTCACCATGAAGGTACCTTCATTCTTATATAAGCATCAAACTGCTAAATTAAAATATGGATGAAAACACTATGTTTCAAAAGACCCTTATTTTTGGAAAATTTGCAATGAAAAAATCATTAGAATGTGCATTCCCATTGAATAAATTAATTCTATGCTTTTTCATGCACTTTCACATAAAGGACATTTTGGTCCTCAAATATTCGATATAAAAATTTTTTAAGCTATATTTTTTTTCTCAATCTTTAAAAATTCACATGATTTTTTTAAAAGATGCCCAAAATTCCAATTTACTAGTGGAA
This sequence comes from Viscum album, assembly GCA_963277665.1. Taxonomy (NCBI): domain Eukaryota; kingdom Viridiplantae; phylum Streptophyta; class Magnoliopsida; order Santalales; family Viscaceae; genus Viscum; species Viscum album. Next base: position 317,128,955 of record OY728146.1, read on the forward strand.
TTTCCAATAGATAAGAAATTCCCCAAAAACATTTGTTTTATAATGAAATATTCAATGTATAGGGAATTGACTTCATGGGCCCATTTCTAACGTCATTTGGATTTTCCTATATCTTGTTGGTAGTAGAATATATGTCTAAGTGGATTGAGGCCAAAGCCACATGGGTTGATGACTTAAAAAATATGATTGAATTTCTAAAATCAAATATTTTTTGTAGGTTTGGAATAGCTCTAGATTTAATCATTAACCAAGTAACTCACTTCTACAATAAGAACATGGAGGCCCTCATGAGGAAATATAAAGTTCTCTATAAAACCTCCACTGCCTACCACACACAAATAAATGGACTGGATGAGGTTTCCAATAGAGAATTAAAAAGAATTTTGGATAATAAATCAAAAACCAACTACAAGGATTTGAGTAAGAAAATAGAAGATACACTTTGGGAATACAGAACTACCTAAAAGACCCCATTAGGTATGTCCCCCCTACTGAACTTTTTGTGGTAGACATTTACACTTTCCAATTAAACTACAACATAAATCTTATTGGGTAGTCAAAAGAGTGAACCTAGAGTTTATCAAGGTTGGAGAATATGGGAAACTACAAATAACAGAGATTGAGGAGCTGAGAAGAGATAAATATGATAGCTCACTACTGTATAAGGAGAAAAAAAAATCTTTCCATGAAAAATTTATCCAGAAAATAGAATTTAAAACTAGAGACAAAGTGCTACGTTTTTCTTCTAGGATGAAATTATTCCATAGTAATATTTGTTTTAAATGGAGTATTCCATATAAAGTAACTAATTCCTTTCCTTTTGGAGTAGTTGAAATTTAAGGAGAAGGTTCAAAGAAACCATTCATGGTGAACAACCAACAACTAAAGAAGTACTGAGAATAATTTTAGAAAGAACTTATGGAGAAGTCCAAGATCCTCCCTGATACTAATAAATAAGTATTGCGAGGTTGTCTCTTTCCTTCATTCAGTTCTAGTTGTTTATTTTTTTCTAAATGGTCTTTCTTAAAATAATTCATACTAAAAATAAACTAGAAGAATATTGGAACCAAGTTTGCGGGAAGATATAAACCAGAATCATTAAATAAATTAAAAAAAAATCATGAAAACACAATTCCATACCTTGATCCTTTTGTATAATATTTTTTTTTATTTTTAAGATTTTTTTTAACATCATTTATTTCCAACTTAATTTAAAGTTACTAATTCTAGATTTTAATAATTAATTGGTTTTAAAAATATAAAAATTTAAGTGAATGCTGGGTAGAGTTAGACACTATATTCATGGAAGTTTGATCTTTGAAATCAAATATAGAGTGTGAGTGAAAAGATTTATGTGGAATCAATCTTATAACTTTAATTCCCTGGACTTTTGAACTTAATTTGAGGTAACCAGACCTATGGTAGATAAAAAAAATTAGGGAGATAACTTAATTGAAAATGATTTAAGTAATTTTAACCTAAAATAAAAAAAATGAGAAATTAGGAACCCATAATGAACCTCAGAGATAGGGGCACTGCATGCATTTCTGTAATTGAATAAATATATATCAATAAGTTCTATGCACAATGCTTTGAACAAAATTTTGGATGGTATAAATTTTAATAAGGGCCTTTTAAAAAACGAGTTCATTTAGGTGTGGGGAATATTAAACTCATAGAAAAATGGGCAATTGAATTATAACACATTCATTTAAGTTGAGTCAATAAAAGTGGTAAATAAAACTTTGGTTTGATGAAACTTAATAAAGAGGGACAAATGGAGGTGATTTTCATTAGAAAATTTATCACACTTAATTATAATTCGATTAACTCCTAAACTAAAACTTTAATTAAATTTAAGTGGGGAAGTGGATTGATTCACATATGATGTGTGATAATTTTTACAGTGGATAGGCCATTGTTTGCATCTTCTATGATCGGTAAATTTAGATATAGTAAGGATGAACTTATTTTTGAATAAATTGAAATTCAATATTACTCAGGAATGAAATAGTATATATGTGTGTGTGTGTGGGGGGGGGGGGTGATGTGAGCTAAAATTTTAAACATTTATTGTATATTATACATTGAAAATACGCCAATTTTAATCCAACTTTTAGGTAAACAATGATTTTTAATGACTTTCTAAAATTAGAACTTATTTAGAAATTGGATTTAAATATGGTTTTTGTTGATAAAATAATTTTAGATATAAATTGTGAAGACATAAAAAGGAACATAATTGTCTTGTGAGGAATTATAGAGTGAAATAAATATTTCACTAAGAGAAAATGTAAATCCTTTTGTTTTTCAGGATGAATATTTACAAATGCTAGAAGTGACTATGCTATAATAACTATTATTAACATGAGTATATCTCATGGTCAGCTATCTACCTTACCACAATTCATTTTAATGGTAGGCATACCTTCTATGCATTTCATCAGCTGACCATGTGTACTAAAAAATCCTATAAAGGAAACAATAACTGACCATATGAATAAAATATATTTACTATTCCACAACTCTCACAATAGACATACCTACCATGATCTCCCTCTTAATCCACTATCTTATAGTTAGCACACTGACCATGACCTGCTTACCATAATATTTTTCCACCTCTTCATATAATACCTTTTCTATCTGGCTATTAATGGATCCTAAGTCTCCACTTCCCTTACAGAATAAGAGAGTTATCGACCAATTCTTGGAGATGATCCACATACTAGTCACTTCACCAAAAGTTTCCACCACCATTTAATTTCCACAACTGCAAGGAAAATAAAGGTTCCACCTACCCTTCCGACGCCACCTTGTGCTGTCACCCACAGATTTGAAATGATGATGGAGTGAAGCAAGATTTCCCATAGAATTATATTAGTACTCTGATATAATATTACCTCTTAATAAATCAAGGATTAGATCTAGCCAAATGCTCTATGAGAAAATCCTCCCTACCTGCACAAACTTTGAGGGAGATTTGACATTCCACTCTATCATGATGGATATTATTGCCTATGAACATCAGATCCATGCGATGAAGGACCAATATCCCAAAAGAATAGGATAGAAACATTGGACTAAATATTTTAAAGCTTCTTTCACAATTAAATAGAATCACTGGAAGGTGTAATTATCAAACTTGAGGTAAGGGATAAAATACATCCTATTAGGAAATTCAGCACCACTAACAGGAGATAGTTGGAATTTTCCGGCCGATGATAGGAAATATGAGTTAGAGATACTGACATAGTGTGATGTCTTATGGGTAAAAAAATTATGTCTAAAATCTAAAAAATTAAGAGTTCCATCTGGGAAAATTCCAAGAGCATTTTTCCATACCCACTATTTTCCAAATCAAAAGAACACTCCACCATCAAAAGGATATTGGGATAGATCATGGAGGAGCATCGATGCATTACAAAACTCATACATGCCCCTCATTCTAGAAGCATTTCAACTATCAATATAAAAGTAAACATGATCTCTACTAAAAGAAAACTTTTCTAAATTTTATGAATTATCTTATGCCTCTCATGTGGATGAAATCATGATAGTTATCTATTTAAGGAAGAAGAAGGAGGGGATGAAGGAATTGACTCATGGGGAAACCACTCACTCACCATCAGCCAAGACTCTTGTGATATTTTAATTTATTTTGTAAAGCTCTAATTATAGAACACTCAGACATCTTTGGTTTATCCAAGGAGAATATCTTCACCTCCTATGTTGATTAATTTTGCTATTTCAATGTTATTACTAACTCCTCTATATGATTTTATGGGTTTTTAGTAGATAATTCTTTTGATTTTAAAATTTAAATTATTCTGCTTGTTATCAATATTTTACACACAAGAAACTCGGATTAAATCCACTACATGTGAAATAAATCGTGGGTGGGGGGATTCAAGGGTGAATGGAGGTATCCAAATACTAGTCTTGGTAAAGGTATGAAATACAATGATCATTGTATTTACATATCTAATCTGAAATATCTTGATAAAAGTGACAGAGAAAATTTATATACATATTTTTAATCTAGTAATGATGAATTGATTATATTTTTAAATGATAAAACCCATGTATTTAAATGTTTTAATAATTAATGGAAAATTTTGATTATAGAATGAAAATGAGATAAATTTTGAAAGGTTCTTAATTCTGTATTTTGACATATTTTTATGTCAAGGGTATTTTGGCCATTTCTTTTAAAATACAATTCCAAATTGATAGTTTTTTAAAAAAAATACTTATATAATTTCCTTCAATTTTTTCTTCTGGATCAAGGGATGATTCGAGCATCTAGAGGCTGGAAAAATTCAATGATGTTGGGAAATTTTTCGAGCGCACAACATGGACCCCACTACCGCAATAGAATCCCATCTTGGCCTACACACCTTGAATTGATGTTATTACACTTGGAATAGAATGAGGACACATAGACACATTTACCCTATTAATTTGAAGTATTTTGGAAGTCAATAAGATTTACATTGGATGTTATACTTTTTAAGGAATCTTCATAGAACCCTAATCCATAAAAAGTAATAGTTAATTAAAAAATCATAACTTATACATATGGTGGCCAAATTATCTGAAATTTGGAGAGGAGACGTGAAATAAAATGTTGAACAACTTTCATGCAGAAAACAAACGTGAAGTTTCCATTTAAGGTATTAAAAATGCATCAAGTTTTGGGGGACATAAATCTTCCTATAAAAGGAGTGGAGCCCCTTCCTCTCAAACCATTCCTTCCCATCCCCATTATATCTTGGAACCAAGGAGATGAGGCTAAGGTCCATTTAGAATTTTATTTTATTTTATTTTTATTTTAGTTTTGTTTTCCCATATAACACATTCATTTTTTATTAAAGTGTTTCCCATTTCTTCTTCCATATCTCTTTTTCTTCAAACTATAATTATCTCATTCTCTTTCTTCCCTATTTCCATCATGATCTCATCTCACTTTGCAATGGAAAGTGACTAACCTAAGGCCTAAACCTGGTGGAGGTTTCATGGTGTTATTTTTTATTGAGATTTAATTGAAAAGGTTCTAAATATATTTGTGGGGGAGGTGGGTGGTATTGCACGGGTGCGGTGGTCGTCCACCACAAAAATATTTTCAAATCCATTTATTTTCCTTGATTAATTCATTTTTCCTCCCCTATATTAGGAAAACCATTCATACGGTGGATTTGGGGTTTCTATAAGGGTTGAAAATGAAATATGGTGAAGCCGGGTCTTGTAGGAATACCATTCTCAGTTGAGGTGTTACCCTATTTGACTATTGGAGGAGGTGTGGTTTGCTGTACTAGACGCATGCTAAAATAACACACTCAATAAATTAGGGAAAATAATTCATTAACTAAGTTTCACTAAATGAATTATAAAATCTAATTTAAACAATAAATAAAATGATGATTGAACCCATGTTATCCAAAATTAGGACCAAGAACTTTCTTCCATAATTTCATTTTTTCTGTATCTTCATATGCATTTATATTTAATGTGTTCAATTTATTATTTTAATTGCATGATTTTCTAAAACCAAAACCATTTTTTTCAATAAATAATAAAAAAACCAAAATGATTTTGATTAGGTGAACTAGATTCAGTGATGGAATCAACTATGATTCTCCTCAAGTGAGATGACCCTAGTTATCCTTTGAGTTGTATTAGGAAATTTAAATTTCTTTTTCCACACCATATGATAGGTGTGCATCAAAACTGGTGCCATTTCTAGGGAGCTAAAAAGTTATTTCAATTACCTTTTCAAAATTCATATTTTTTTACATATTTTTCTTTGTTTTATTTATTATTATTTTTTTAAAAATTCTTTTTCAATGATGTTTTCAAACTACCATCTTTTCAATTTAGGGAATGATTACTCATAGGTGTAATAACAAGAAATAGATTATTCTGACGAGGAAATCCAACAAAGGGGGGAATCTCTTATGATAATGTTAAAATAGTTTCAAAAAGGCCAAGGGATATGGATCTCACCACAAGTTTTGTTGATCATGATCGAAGAACTCTAAACCGACTTGCAATATTTCAAGGCTAAGAAATAAGTGCCCCCAATTTTCAACGATTTCACTAAAGACGTCCAAAAAGTTTAGGCCAAACTCAAGGTGGAGGAGTTTGACTACCTACCTCTATCTAGTGAAGATCGACTCCTAGAGGTACTTCACATTGAAGAAAAGATTAAAGCTAAACCAAATTAGGGAAATGATACAATCATGAACTCAAAAACTTCTAGTTTTATTGAAACTAATTTGAGTATCATCCCTAATAATTTTAAATTTTAAGATTCATCCAACTTGTATGATTCCCTAGAGGAAGATAATGAAAATGAAAATGCACCTGTTGAGGAACATTGGAAGGTCCTAGAAGAAATTTAATATTAACTAGAGGGAGTGTAAGAAGTGAAATAGAACATTTAACAATTGGCAACAAAGGAGGATGAGGTTCCATACTTCATCCCACCCCACCAAGTAAGATGTACCATATTACGAAGGGGCAGATCTGGTGTACTCTATCCATGGAGTTATCTTCAGTAAGAATAAATAACTACAAGGTAGGATAATCCACATGTGGTGGTTCAAGTCAAAGAAGCTTTATCCACCATCATTCTTTGGATAAAAGCTGGTACTACCCACTGGAGGCAGTAAAAATTCAGGGCCCACTTGGGGGATCATACCAAATTTTTTATTTAAATTCTTTCTTTGAGTTTAAATTTAAATTTACTTTTTTAGATTAGTCCAGCATACGACCCACTCCCTCTTTTCATTTTGAGCTTAAATGAATGATCATTATGATTGATGGAGTAATTTTCTTTTGTAGGACCATGATGGCAGAAGGATGCACCAAATAGTGGTGGAAGAGGATTGAAGGTTTATTTCAAATTGGAGTTCACTTTTAATTTTTAACTTTTAAACTCCTTAAAGTTTTTTTCAAATCATGATTTGAGATTTAAAGATAATTTTCATTCCCGCACTTGAATTATTCTCTACTTGAAATATCTATGAGACCTGAGATTCCTAGGAATCTAGTGATTCCATGTTTTATATTTCAATGTTAATAATATTGAATGAGTAAAATGGAAAATTGAATGTTTAAAGTGAATCATGGATATTTAAATGATGAATCATGATTTAAGGGAATTAGTTGATTTATGTAAATGAAATTTCCCTACCATTTTTCATGCTTTTAATTTTTAAAATTCATGTAAATTTATTTGTTATTATAGATTATTCCTTAAGTGATCATCCCATATCACATGTATCAATCCTGAGAGGATTTCTAGACTAAGTATTTCCTATTTAATTTTGAACATATTTCTTGAGTGATCTTGGGACATGTCACCTACCAGAACATGCATTTTAACTTGTCAAAGCTATGACTATACCAAAACACATTTAAAATGATTGAGGCATCTTCTGAAAAGCCCTTATCATTAAAGAAACCTTTACACCGATCCTTCTTTTAGCCCATAGAGACCATGAATGACCTTTATATGGATGATATATGTTTCAATACATTTTTATCCATTCCTACCCTACTCTTGGTATTTTTGTGACATTTTAAAGATGAATTGTGGGGTTGAAGGGATTCATGCTGGAAGAGATGATTTAATTTGTAAGGAAAAAAGTGTGGGGGTTCTATTTTGAGAATTGTAAAAGGTTGTGGAATCATTCATTGTACTTCAATATTTTCCCCTATTGAATTCAAAAAAATAAAAAAATGACAAAATGAACAAAAAAAAGATAAAAATGGGTTGTGATTTGGGATAACCAAAAATCACCATTTTCCAGACCGACAATCTATTAATAGTATGTGGTTAAGTGATGGATGTGATGTTAGATCTAATAATAACTTTCTAAAAAAAGAAAAAAAGTATGAAATTTTTAAAAAACATCAAGAGGTTGCATTAATAATTCTTTATTATTTGCTTTGATCATGACCTTACTTTGAGTTTTGGGTGAAGTGGGTGTTTCTACTTTGATGGGGAGAATTTCATTACACTTTTTGATATCATGTATTGTAATTAAGAGATAAAACTCTTCCTTGTGCCTCAATTATTAAAATATCAAATCCTAATAACCTTAATTCATAGATTCATTTAAACCTTCTTTAAAAATTCCTCATGATTTTATGTGCCTTTTGTCTTTACAAAGTGGAGAAAGTAGTTCTGTTACAAGCTTAGGGATAAGATGAATTTTCTCATGATATGAGAATAACTCAAATTGTATCATGAGAGATGAGAGGAAAAATTTAAAAGTGCGGTAAATCACGATGTGTCATACTTAATGATAATGAATTGAGAAGCTCGAATGAATGAAAGAATAAGTTCCATCATTTTTCAAATGGGAAAAGTTAAATATTTGAATTAATTATTTTTTAAAAAATTTTAAAATTAAATTGATATTTTATGTAGATTTTTGAAAATTTGATTTGACATTGAATTTTTTTTTACTTTAGAATTTGAATATTGGTAACACTGGTGACCTCTGAATTCCATGTTGAGATTTTATTCTTGAGGGAAAGCATGGTTTAAGTGTGGGGGTATTTGATAGAGAAAATTTATGTACAGATTTTTAATCCAATAAAGATTAATTGTTGATTTTTTTAAATGACAAAACCCATGTATTTAAATTTTTTAATAAATTAATTGGAAATTTGTATTATAGAATGAAAATGAGCTAAATTGTGAAAAGTGCTTAATTATGGATTTTTGACATATTTTTACATCAATTGTCTTTTGGCCTTTTATTTAAAAATAAAATTAAAAATTGGGAGATTATTTATTTTTTTAAAATCCTTATTTAATTTACTTCTACTTTGTCTTCTGTACCAGGGGATTATTCGATCATCTAGAGGACCAAAAAATTCAATGAAGTTGGGAATTTTTCCGTGTCACAGCATGGATCCCACCTCTATAACAGAATCTCATCTGGGTTTAAACACCTCCAATTGAGGTGATTACACCTATAAAAGAGTTAAAAAACAAAGGCTCATTTCCTCAATTAATTTTAAGGATTTTAGAAGTCAGTAAAATTGTCATTGGATGTTATATTTTTGAAGGAAGCTTCCTATAACCTTTATCCAGAAAAATTAATAGTTAAATAAAAAATCATAACTTATACATCTGGTGGAAAAATGAGTTGAAATTTGGATAAGAGATGCAAAAGAAAATGGTGAAAAACATTAATTAAGGGGAAAATGCATTAAGTGTCCATTTAATACATCCAAAACATGTCAACTTTCAGAGGACAAAAATCTGCCTATAAAAGGAGTGGATCCCCTACCACTCAAATCATTCATTCCCATCCCCATTCCATCTGGGTACCAAGGAGATGAGGACAAGGTCCATTTAGAATTTTTATTTTATTTTATTTTTATTTTAGTTTTATTTTCCCATGTAACACATTAATTTTTTATTAAATTATTTCCTATTTTTTCTTCCATCTTTATTTGTCTTCAAACTCTAATTATCTCATTCGCTCTCTTCCCTCTTTCCATAGTGATCTCTTATCACTTTGAAATGATAAGATACTAACTTGAGGCTTGAACTTGGGGGAGGTTTCATGGAGTTCGTTGTTATTGAAATTCAATTGAATATTTTTTAAATCTATTTGTGGTGGAGACGGGGGTATTACATGGGTGCGGTGGTCATCCACCACAACACTATTTCAAAATCCATTTATTTTCCTTGATTAATTCATCTACCATCCCATATCTCAGGAAAACCATTTATACAGTGGATTTAGGGTTTCCATAAGGGTTGAAATGGAATACGGTGGAACCAGGTCTTGTAGGAATAACATTCTTGGTTGAGGTGTTACCCTATTTTACTATTAAAGGAGGTGTGGTTTGGTGTGTGAGATACATGATAAAACCACACACTTAATAAATAAAGATAAATTAATTCATTTAAAATGTTTCACTAAATTAATTATAAAATCAAATTTAAATAACAAAATAAAATAATGAATGAACTTGTGTTATCTAACCCTAGGACCAAGACATTTCTTCCATAATTTCATTTTGTCTACATCTTCATATGCATTTATATTTAATGTTTTCATTTCATTATTTTAATTTCAAATTTTTCAAAAACCAAAACCATTGTTTTCAATAAATAATAAAAAAACAAAAAAGAGTTAGATTAGGTGAACTAGATTCAGGGATTGAATCAACTGTGACGTTCCTCAAGTGAGACGACCCTGATCAGCCTCTGAGCTACATTAAGAAATTTAAATTTCTTTTTCCACACCCTACGATAGGTGTGAGTAAAAAAGTAACTAATTAGATTCAATTAACGATAGGATGATTAGAAAATAATCTAATAATGATTTAACAAGTGGATAAGGGAATTAATCAAGGTCGAGACACTAATTCTTAAATTCATTTTAAAACCAACCATTTTACCTATTGTTTCTTTAAAACTATACCCAGAAAATAAGATTTAAACACACACAAAACTATCTTCTACAAATAAATATAAGTCCCACTTTTACTATATATTTTTGGGGTTCAAAAAATTGTTTTTTGAGAACCCCACGATAGGTGTTCATTACTAAACCTTTATTGTTTGGAAATTTAAACACTAGGGAAATAATCCACTATATCCCACCTCATAATAAGACACCAGAATAGATTCTTGATGTAGAAAAATATATTTTTAGCACCCATGGGGATGACCCTCTAAGAGAAATGACAATTATTTATCACTACCTTCATAATCAATGATGGGACTACATAATGGATTCAAAAGTAGAGAACACTTTTAGGAGACTGAGATCACTCATTAGTGGTCTCCATACTATTTAATATTATCCTAAAACATTGAAATTACACACAAATTTCTTTTTTTCCTTGAGTATAATCTAATTAAGAGATGGAATCAACCAGATGCTAGAATGAAATAATATTTATTTATCTTCCCTCACCTCTAGTTCCATTTGATATAAGAGGACTATCAAGCTCCACTCATCACTGGAATCCTTAAGATCTTGTGGTGATAATTTCTGACTAAGAGCATCAAAAACCACATTTCCATTATTAGTCATGTAGGCGATGTCAAAATAAAATCCCCGATAGTATTCCACCTATCATTGCTGATGAAGGTTCAGGTCCTTCTGGGAAAGGATGTAACTCAAGGTAATATGATTCAAAAAGTTTATAAAAATTTCTTAAAAAATGTAGTGGAAAAAAGTTTGAGAGATTTCATCATGGTTATAAAATTAAGTGGATCAGGTATTTCCTTTAGTATATAAGGAGTTGGAGAGATTCTTATGCCATTACATGGTCACCGTACATAATAACACACCCCAGATCCATACCAGATGTATTAAAATAAACTATATAGCCATGGATAGACTCTATAAGTATCAAAATCAAATATTAAGTCAACGATTCCTTTAACTCATCAAAGGAATATTGACACTTTATGCTCTATAATAACTTCACCCCTTTCTGAGTGAGTACTGTCAGTGGTGATGCAAGTTGAGAGAAGTCCTTCATGAACTACCAATATTATTCTTCCAATACTAATAATATCATAATCTTGAATAAATTAATATGATTACCTCAAGATATTATGACACTAACCTTGTCTGGATCAACTGAGATACATTGCTTCAATACTACATGTCCAAAAAACTTGATCTCTCAGATCTAAACTCTATACTTGGAAAATTTAGTAAAGAGGAGGAGGTTAAAAATGATTCCTAGAAAAAGTTTCAGGTGCAATGTTTTCTATTACATTTTCATTGAGTAAACTAGGATATCCTCTAAAATATATATGATAAAGCTATTGATATGTCTATGGAATATTAAGTTTTTGAGTTTCATGAAAACTGAGGGAGAATTTGTCAAACCAAATAGAATTACCAGGTATAAAAAATGGTTGTATTTACTTTGAAAAGAAGTCATGGGTACATCAGCCTCTCTGACCATGAGTGTAAAGACCCATGATTGATGTATATGGATATTACATTACTTTTGTGTAATAATTAATATATTACAAAAAAATTCCCAAATACCGTATTAGTTTAGCGTCTTTAGAAAATTGGAACACATTCTTATAATTTCATTAAATTTATTCAACATCTCCCATAAAGATCTTCCCATTTAATATTCCTATCTAAAACCTTTCTTTATATCTTGGGGAAAAGAATCATAAAAAGGGGTGGGCTTAGATTCTTAGTATGTGTAAAAATGGAAAATATCAAAAAAAAACATGAACATAAGAATGCAAGAACATAATCATAAATTTTGAAAACCATACCATGTATAAAATATATCAAAATCTCAAGTCATGAAATACATATTGGAATTTCATAAGACATAAATCATAAAGGAACAAGATCCATGACAAAATAACTTGGGCATAAACCATAGAATTTTTGAAAACACATATGCATATAAAATAATTTCCATATAAGAAAAGGAACATTGTCAAGACCATTATAGTGGAAAATTCATATACTGAACTGAGTTCACTCTTCATTCCAACCCTATATTACTAAACTAGATTTACTTTCCATTCCACCCCTGTATTACTAAAGTTGATTTACATTTCTATCCAACCCTGTATTACTGAACCCGATTTACTTGTCATTTCAGTTATGTCTATCTCATGAGATATAAATATTTACCCAATTAATTAGAGGGAGATATAGGTTCCACCCATCACATAATGAAAACCTTACATATGTGTGCCACATGAACATAAATCATTCAATATAACATAACCCAAGGAATAAAATGGGTTTATAAACCATCATTCCATCATTAAAAAATCAGAAAAAAGAAATGGATTTAATAAAAACCATAAACACAATAAATCCATAGGAATAATAGGGGAAGTATACTTAAAACATATCCTTAATAAATAATTTCATTTTATATAGAAAATAATTTTGATTAAACACTTGAAATTAATTCTTGAGAGAAATATCCTTTCTTTTTCAAAAATATTTCTTTTCTCAAAATGACACACAATTTTAAAAGAAAATAAATTCTTTGGAAAATAAACATGAAATCTTGAAAAGGAATATTCATGTAAATAAGGTGTTATAAAAGGTTAAAAATATGTTCATGTTGTATATGTTAGAAGAAAAAATTATTCTTATACTTTTGTCGAAAAGTAAAAAAGTACTTCGTATAGAAAACGAAATAAATATTCCTTCCAAACCACACAGTAAATGTAAAAAATGAGTAAAAATGAATTTAAACATCTATATGAGAATATTAAAACATTTTATGAAATAACTTTTATAAAACATGGACATGGATGATAAATATACCCTAGTAAATACTTATGTATATACAATCTCGAATAATAATGAGATTTCTGAATTATCCCTTACCAATTTATAATCAGTCAAATTATTGGCCTCATAAAATAAATAAAATTATACTAGTATGTAAATATCATAACCTTCATAATAAGAATCATAAAAACATTAATGGGAAGTATGAACACCACACAAAATAAATAAGTGGTGTATATGGTATATGTCCCACAGAAATAAAAGTGATACAAAATAATCCATTACCATATGTATGGGTTCCTTCATACATGTTTGAACCTATTGTATAAGGGTTTAAATAATTAAATTAAATTATTCCAAAAATAATATTAATTTTTTTATAATATCATAAGTGATCATATTATTACTCGTTTGTTAATAACATTATTACTAATCCATCAGGTATTAACTGTTTTATTTTATAACACATGTTTTGTCGGATAAGTTCTTATTCTTCTTCTTAGCCTATTGTTATATAATTTATATAATGATATTAATATAATATATATCATATTTTTTCATTATATACATTTATATAATAATTCTTTAATTAATATCATAAAGAATGAATCATATCGCATCATGGAGATGGTAGGCCGTACGTACACAGAAGTGATGATATTGTTCCCTTAATTGTGAAATGGTATAGAAGTGGATGGTATATATTTTGTTCCATAATCCATATAATATTATATATATATATATATATATATATATATATATTATTTCTGTAATTATACCCATCCAATTAATATGGTGGTGAAAAATAGATCACACCACGACGTGGTGACGATAAGTCGTACGTACGCACACATGGTGATTTTGTTTTTCATAGGATGGATGGAAGGTGGAATATGGTTGCTCCATACTTATAATAAAATATCAGTATATAATTTATACTTCATTTATTACTTTATAATGGAAAAAACTCATGAATAAGAAGTATAATAAGAAATAAGTTTGAAAGAATCGGTAGGGGAGATTACCTCTTCTTCGATGAGCACCCTCTAGATCACCTCATAAATCACTGTAGTTGGTTTGTTGAGAACAAAAAAACATCTAGAATGTTACTAGAAAAGTTTATAAGGGAAATAGATAGGGTATGTATGAGATTTAAGGCTAATAGTGAAGTGAAGAGGTGACAGAGGAATTCCCTTTTATAATTGAGGTGAGAGACACTTTTGGAAACTAATATAATATTAATTTATGATAAACTGAAAACACATCCAAAAACCTCAAAAATGTCCATATTTAAGATTATAATATATAAGGTTGTAATCTAATCAAACAATAATTTTTATACATGTCTTGATTTTATTTTAAACCTTATCATTTCTGTTTACCCTTAATTATTCTCTTTTAATTTTAACTAGGGTAACAAATTGTTCAATATTAAAATAATGTAATTTTTACTTATTTAATGTCAATAAGACCATAAATGAATAATATAGAACATATTAGAGTAAAAAATATATATTTTATATTTTTTAAAATATTTTATGATTTTGAAATAATTTAATAAATCATTATTCTGACAAAATATCAATAGTGTCAATTTTGAAAATATTCATTTAATAGATTTTTAAAAATATCAAGATAAGATGTTAACCTAGAAAAAAATATTTTATTACTAATATAAGGGTTAAAGGTCATATATAATTTTTTGGATATATTAATTATTCCAAATTATATTTATTTTAGTATTTTTAATAAAATTAATTTGATATTTCCATCAATAAAATAATTACTACATCAGTTTTTTGTAATTTTTTAATATATGTATTTTTGGGGTAAAAATTAAAAATAAAATAATATGATGAAGATAAATCCTTTATATTTCATAATAATACTTATAGTAGAATATATTTTTGGGAAAATCAAACATTAGAATATTATATCTATTAAAACATGAATGTGACAACTTTAACATCACTTTAAATAAAATATTAGAAGTGTCATAATCATTTCCATATAGCTCCAAATGGTCACTAACTTGACCCTTGTATGATTATGGTCGATATATACTCTACCAATAATTATTGGTCAAGTTTTTTTTGTCTTTTAATGGTTATTATCATTTTAATAAAAATTATTTTATTCATTTTTTCATCAATTAAATAATTTATGCATAATCATTCTATAAGACTTTAAGGTAATGATTTAATCTCTAAAAAATGTAAATAAATTAACATGATGTAGATAATTTCATTATATTTCTATATATTATTTATTATCAAATTTTTATCATGTTTATTACTATATTAAAATTATTATACTTATAAAAAATAAGTGGGTGACATTTTTCCACTTTCTTTTATTTTAATAATATTTTTATTATTTTTATAGATAAAAGTATATTAAATTATTCAATTACTATACTTAGGTTTTAAGGTTCTATGGTTAATAAACCAATATTATTTTGGAAGGTTTTAGAGTAATTGTATAATCCTCATTATATTAATTTGTTACGTAAATTACTTGATTTACCTTTAACCGCGTTAAATAAAAATTGCCATAATTACTATTCATTATATCCCAAAAATAAAAGCAACATTTTAACATAATTTGGTCCCATTTATTTAAAATATGGAATCAATTTTTCAAAATTTAAAACATAGAATTTGCAGTAATTAAATTAAAATTAATCCAGATAGGGAACGAGAAAATGAGGTTTTAAAAAGTAAAAACCATCAAAAGATTGACATGTGTTTATATAATGTTTCAATGTAAAATTAATTCAAATGAAAAAATTGTATTAAATTATAAAAATTTAATATAATTATACTTTAAAACCAGTTAAAAGTATAATCTAACAATATAAATAAACTAGATAAAAAAGCAGCTTTGAATTAAAATGCAGTATTTTTCACTATTCATTAAAATATGAAAGTTATCAGAAAAATACCAAATATTTATCCAAATTAAATTTTTATGTCCTAATTCCAAAAACTAATTTTATTTTTTGAAATATAATATAAAAAAGTATGAAAAACTAGATTTAAAATGGGTATGCCATAAAAAAGCGGCAAAACTGCATATTTTGAAAAATACATCCTTTATTCAAAAAATTGATTTTGTTCTTATGTCATGTCTAAAAACATATAAGATGAATTTTAAACATTATATTGAATTATATATATATATATCATTAATAAAATCCATCAAGAGTGATCTTCTATTTTAAAAACTCGATTAAACTCAGTTTTGCATGAAATGAGTTCTATCAAAATAACTAGTAATTCTGTGTAACATAAGCAAAGCATTGTGTTGCGTATACCATAAGACAATACAGTGTTGTGTATAACACTATCTTACCTTGGTGTAGTGTACAACACAAGACCACAAATAAATTTTAAAAAAAATATTTCTCATAAAAATATCAGGGTGTTACATTCTACCCCCTTTAAAATGAATTTCTCCCTTGAAATTCATCAAGGTTATAAAAGGATAGAAACCCACATATTAAAAACAAAGACTAAAACTTTATTTTAAAAATTAATAGATTGAAAATAATAGTTACCCAAATTAAATCATAACTTGGTATCTAAATAAGAGAACATAAGTGAAGACTGGGCATGAAAAAAAACATAAATATTTATAAAGATCACTGATCACAAGAAAGTTAGTGATCCAGAGAATGTTAAAAATCACAAAATAATAAACTAAGAAAGAGTGAAAGGGGTAATTGATATCATAAAAAATGATGATAATAAGACACCCTTTTACATCATGATCCATTTTCCTAATGTTGAAGAATTTTCATGAGAAGATATACTTACTTGCTTTCAGTACAATCTCACCATTGGTCATGCCTTGAAAAATTTCCCCTTAAGCTTTTATTCAAATAAATGAAGTTGAATTTTTCATTCCTTAAGCATTAGCAGATCATGTGATCTATAAATAGAACGATAGGTCATTCCATTATCTTTATCACGATAAAAAGGTTAGCACATGTTATTGAATATGCATAAGTCCACCTATAGTGAGATAATACTTTATTTTAACAAAATTCATCCAAAGTTTAACTTAAAATTTACATAAATTGATAAACTTACAATCCTTATGAAATCTAAAATTAAAAACTTTAGAAGGAGGTTCACTAACTTGGATTAAAATTTATCCCCTATATATCAAAAAGTTTCTCTTATTGGTTACATTCTAAACATGTGAACATCTTCATCATATATTATGGAGTCATGGTAATAACCTTAATTACTCTATATCCTTATTGAAAACATGAATGTTTCATTATTACAAAACTTATTAGATATATTAATTAAGTCCCAAAGAGTTGTATACTTTATCCATGATAGCATAACCCACATGTCAACAAATACATAATTAGTATCATCCAATTAATTATATCCAACATATCTTTATCCAAGATAAACATAATTTTATCCACATATTAATAAAATTAAAGGTTAACTTACCTTAATCAAAATATTACCATTCCCTTAAATCACTTTTCTAATTCTTCATCACCATTCAAGATATCCTTTTTAATCCTTAATGAAAAACTTATACAGAAAATACTTATACATAATTGTTGAATTCCAAAACAAATACACTTTAATCGTTCAACTTTATTCTTAACCCATTACTCAAGCTTCATTATTTTATTCATTACAAGAATATGAAATGTGAATCATGTATTATGGTTCCTCAACCTTAATATAATCATTCTTATTATGTTTAAGGTAAAAAACACAAGAAGAACATCACATACCTTTCACATGTTGTTTACAATCTCTTTATCCTCAATATTATAACAATTACTCGTACCACATTTAGGATTCTCTTCATGAGATTTCCACTTAGGAAATATATTTTCATAATTCCCATACTTTCCACATCTGAAATATTCAATGTTAAAGATATTATATCGAGTTAAAACTATTTACTAAGACTAGAAAGAAAAATGTGAGAAACAATTATCATAGATGAAAATCTCATAACCAAGGGAAATCACTTATAATATTTCAATCTATGACACCTTAGGTTTAATACAAGGTAATTCATGGTTGATACCAAAATTATAGGATTGTAACCTATAGTTAGACATATACTTAGGGACATCCCGAGACATATACTTATAAATATCTCTATGTATCTCACTAAATTTTTCACATCTTAGTTTCCAAAGGTTAACTAAACATTTGCTATGATACCAATTGTAAATACCCAAGCATGATGTACATGGAAATTACATTACTTTTGCGGAATACTTAAAACATTACACAAAAAATGCCCAAAGACCGTATTAGTTTAGCGCCTTTAGAAACTTTGAAAACATTATTATAATTTGGTGAAAGATCTTCAACATCTTCCATAAAGTTCTTCCCCTTTATTTTTCCTACCTAAAACCTTTATTTATATCTTAGGGAAGATAAACATTTAAAGGGGTGAGCTTAGATGCTCATTAAGGGTAAACATGGAAAATATCAAACAAAACATGAATATAAGAGTGTAAAAACATGAACATAACTTTTTAAAATCATACCGTGTATAACATATATCAAAATATTGAGTCATGAAATAAATATTGGTATTTCATAAGACATAAATCATAAAGGAACATGAGCCATGAAAAAATAATTTTGGAATAAAACATGGAATTATGGAAAACACATAAGCATAAAAAATAATTTTCATATTAGCCAAAGCTCATTTCTAAGTCTATCATAGTGGATAAATTCCTATACTTAATAAAGTTCACTCTTTGTTCTAGACCTGTATTATTGAACCGAATTTACTTGTCATTCCAACCCTGTATTACTAAACTATATTTACTTTCTGTTCCAACCCTGTATTACTGAACCAAATTTAATTGTCATTCTATTCATGTTTATCACATGAGATATAAATCCTTACCCAATTATTTTAAAGGATATATATGTCCCACCCATCATATAATTAAAACCATACATATGTGTGCCACAATAACATAGTTCATTCAATATAACATAACCCAAGGAATAAAATGGGTTTCCTAAACATCATTTCATCATAACATAGTCCAATAAAAAAATAGATTTAATAAATAGAATAAAAACAATAAAACCATAGGAATAATAGGTATAGTATAATTAAAACATGTTCTTATTAAATAATTTCATCTTATATGGGAAATAATTTTGATAAAACACTTAAAATAAATTCTTGAGGAAAATATCATTTCTTCTTTAAAAACGTTTTCTTTTCTCAAAATGCCACACAATTTTAAAAGAAAATAATTTCTTTGAAAATTTACTTGAAATAATATAAGGGATGATTCATGTAAATAAGGTATTATGAAATTTTAAAAATACATTTATTCCATATAAGTTAAATGAAAAAAAATTTCTAGCACTTTTGTAAGAAAGCCAAAAAGTACCTCATATGGAAAATAAAAGAAAGATTACTTTTAAACTATGTAGTAAAAGTCAAAAAATTTGTAAAAATGACTTTAAACATCCATATGATAATAATAAAACATTTTTTGAAATAAATATTAGAAAACACGGAGATGGAAGATAAATATACCTCAATAAATACTTATGTATAAACAATATGAGATAATAATGAGATTACAAAATTTTCCCTTACGAATTTATAACCAGTTGAATCATATGAATCATAAAATAAAGAAAATTATATAAATATTTAAATATCATAACCTTAATAATAATAATCATAAAAACATTCATGAGCAACATAAACATCACACAAAAGATATAAGTTGTGTATAAGTTTTATGTCCCACATATACAAAAGTGATACAAAATTTTCCCTTACCTTAGGTCTGGGTTCCTTCATACGTGTTCAAACCTCCCATATAAGGGTTTAAATAATTTCATTAACTTATTATAGAATCATATTAATTTTCTTATAATATCATAAGTTATCATATTATTACCCATTTGTTAATAACATTATTACTCATCCATCGGGTATTAACTACTTTATTTTCTTATACATTTTTTGTCGGAGAAGTTATTGGTAATCTTTTTCAGTTATTTTTATATAATTTCCCTAATTATATTAATATAACATATATAATTTTTTTATTTTATAAATTTATATAATCATGCTTTAATGAATATCATTTAGAATGAATCACATCATATCAGGGAGACGGTAAGCTGTACGTACGCATGAGTGATCATATCATTTCCTTATTTGTGAAATGGTATGGATGTGAATGGTATATATTTTGTTCCATAATAAATATCATGTTATAATAATCATATATAGTTATTATTTCTATCATTATACCCATACAAGTAAGATGGTGGTGAAAAATAGATTACACCAAGGCGTAGAGACGATAAGCCGTATGTATGCACATGTAGTGATTTCATTTTTAGTAGGATGAATAGGTGGAATATAGTTGTTACATAATCATAATAACATATCAATATATAATTGATACTGTATTTATTACTTTATAATGGAAAAAACTCATGAATAGGAAGTAGAAGAAGAAATAAGTTTGAAAGAATTGGTAGAGGAGATTACATCTTCTTCGACGAGCTCCCGCTAGGTCATCTCATAAATCACTATAATTGGTATTTTGAGAAGAAAAATAACTCTATAATTTAACTAGGAAATTTGATATGGTAAATGATTTGGGTATGGTCAAGATTGAATTCTCAAAGTGAATTCAACAGTTGATGGAGAAGGTTCCCTTTTATAATTGAGATGAGGGGCACTTTTAGAAACTCAAAAAAATAAATAAAATAAAACCACATTAAAATACCTCAAAAATTTCTTTATTTAAAATATGAGATGATATAATGTTTTAATATCATAAAAAAATAACTTTTATACATATTTTTTATTTCATTTTAAACCTTATCATTTTGTTTTACCCTTAATTATTCTCTTTTAATTTTAACTAAGGTAACAAATTGTTCAATATTAAAATATTGTAATTTTTACTTATTTGATGTCAATAATACCATAAATGAATAATATATAATATATTAGAGTGGAAAATAATTATTTAAAATTTTCAAAATATTTTATTATTTTTAATTAGTTTAATAAAACATTATTTTGACAAAAATATCAATAATGACAATTTTGAAACTATTTATTTAATGGTTTTTAAAAAATATCAATATAAACTTTTAATCTCTAAAAAAATATTTTATTATATCTATAAGGGGTCAAGGTAATCTATAATTTATTTTGGATATATTAATTATCCCAAATTATATTTATTTTAGTATTTTTAATAACATTAATTTGATATTTCAATTATTAAAATAATTACTACATTAGTTTTGTGTAATTATTTAATATAATTAATTTTTGGGTAAAAATTAAAAATAAAATACTATGATGAAGATAAATCTTTTTTATTTCATAATAATACTTATATCTGAATATATTTTTTGGAAAATCAAACATTAAAAATGCTATATTTATTAAAACATTAATGTGAAAATTTTAACATCACTTTAAATAAAATATTATAAGTTTCATAATCAATTCCATACGACTCAAAATGGTCAGTAACTAGAAATTTGGATGATTATGGTTTATATATACTCTTACAATAAGATTTGGTAATGACTTTTGGTCTTTTAATGTTTATTATCATTTTATTTAAAATTATTTTATTTATTTTTTCATAAATTAAATAATTTCTACAACATCATTGTATAAGCCTTTAATGTAATTATTTAATCTCTAAAATTTTTAAATAAATTACTATGATGTAGATAATTTCATTAGATTTATAGATACTATTTATTATCTAAGTTTTATCATGTTTATAACTATATTTAAATTTTTACACTTATAAGAAATAAGAGGGTGACATTTTGTCACTTTCATGTCACTTTATATTATTTTAATAATATTTATATCGTTTTCATGGACAAAAGTACATTAAATTAGTCAGTTATAATCCTTAGGAGTTATGTTTCTATTTTTACTAATATAATATGAGTTTATATGGTGTTAGGGTAATTTTATTGTCCTTATAATATTAATTTGTTACCTAAATTACTAGATTTAACTTAAATTGCATTAAAAAAAATTACCATAGTTACTATTTATAAAATCCAAAAAATAAAATTTAAATTTTAACATAATTTGGATCCACTGATTCCAAATAAGGAATCCTTTTTTCAAAATTTTAAATACACAATTTATAGTAATTAAATTAAAATTAATTCTGTTGTGGGAATGGGAAAACAAGGTTTTAGAAAGTAAAAACCATCAAAAAATTGACATGTGTTTATATTAAATTTCAATGTAAAATTACATCCAATAACCAAAATTTTATTAAATGATAAAAAATTAATCTTATTATACTTTAAAACCAATTAAAATAAAAATCTAACAATATACATAAATTAGATGAAAAAGAAGTTTTGAATTATATAGCAATATTTTTCAATATTCATTAAAATATGAAATTTATCATAAAAATACCAAATATTTATCCAAAATAAATTTTGATATCCTAATTCTAGGTAAGAAATTTATTTTTTCAAATAGAATATAAAAAACTGTGTAAAAATATATCTAAAATGGGTGCACCATCAAAAGGCGGCAAAACTACATTTTTTGAAAAATACATCTTTTATGTGAAACATTTATTTTGTTCTTATATCATGTATATAAGACATATAAGATTGATTTTAAACATTATATTGAATGTATTGAATATATATTTCATTAATAATATCCATTATAAAATTGATTAAACTCAGTCTTGCGTGAAATGAGTTCTATCAAAATAACTAGAAATTCTGTGTGACACAAGACAAACATAGTGTTGCGTTGTCACAACCTGTCCCTCGGGGCCTGTGCTATGACTACCCCAAATTCACCTCCCATAGGCTAGGTTATGGAGACTATAGTTGATAAGTAATATCCCAAAAAGAATAAGAGACTTTTGCCTAAGTATCTGTACACACGTACACAACTCCAAGCCCAGATGCAGGAAGGTGAATACACTAAGTAAAAAACACAAAGAAAGACAATTTAAACTGAAGGTAAACAGGGCCAGAATACAAGCCCAACTGAAACAGAAAATTAAAAGTTAAAGTCTTAATACTCCTCCATAGAAAACCCTACCTAAAGGGTAGGTACAGAAACAGTTGTCTGAACTTGCAAAAACACATCTCGTCTGTTGGGTTACTCTAATCACCACCTAGACCTGGACCACCAAGGACCCCGTCAAAGCGTCGATCGTCTGCACAAGACACGACACATTCATGAGAAACCCATGTAGGGGTGAGTTAAACAATACTCAGTAGAGACCCAAACCACAATGGTATACCACCAAGAAATAAAGAAAGAAGACTACCAAAGAGGTACATGAAGAGTAACCTCTAAGAAGTACAATCAAGAGAGTCACTAGAGTCAGCACACATAGGTATAAATCCAAAGTATGAAAAGTAATACTATAAACCATAAATTTTTAACACCTTGTACTATTGAAAAAATCATCCGTAATGAGTCACTTAGGCTTGTTGGGGCACCTAGACCCACTTGTCACAATATCCTCATCACAACCAGCTGTTGGATTCCCGCTCGTAGCACACTTGATTCTAAGATAACTTAATCCTTAAATCATTGGTCATATCTTAAAATATAACAAAACCCAATTAGAGTATGTCAAAAATATTGCCTCATCTCGAGGGTCCCAACACCACATACGACTCATCAATCGGACGCATGATTTGGAAGTTATGAGCCATTTAGTGAAAAGGGACTGGTTGTGTCTGAGTCCAGCTTGACCCGCTCAACCTGACCCGACCCGACCTGACCTAGGGTCTACCGACCCAACCTGGTAGGTCAACCCAACTCAGACCTATTGGGCCCATCTCAATCCACTGTGTTGGCCTGGTATGCTGAAGCCGTCTAGTCTCTTAAGCTCGTGACATGGCGGGCACCGCGTCTCCGAACCACCCTGCGAGGTCCTCCACCGCGGTTCATCCGAACTGTGGCCCTTTAGTCGCGTGATGTGGCATGGATTCCATGTCTGCCTGAACCATCACTGATCTCTTTTTGGATGTCTTGGATCACCACGTGTGACAGATGCTGTGGGCCTCCTTTACCGCCACGTGCCACTGCCACCGACATCAACGGGTGCTTCTACAGGCCACCAAACTCGCTCTGGTGGCCCGTTTTCTGATCCGAAAGTCCCGTTTCAATCTTTGGGTCTCCACTTCCACTATTGTGTTATCTAAGCCATATTTTCATCGATCATACGGTCCTACCACATTCAGAAACTCCCGGAAAGAATCCGACGCAACCATGAGGGTCTGTCGGCAAAGAACACGAGGAGGAAGAGAGATCACAGTGAACACCCAAGACATTGAATGTTGGACTTGTTCATTTGGCCTTATTTAATTGTGTTAGGAAATAAACAGGATACATTAAAATATTTTCCATGATATTGTTCCCTTTTAAATCCCTATATGTCAAAAATCCCATTCCCACAAGGATGATCAATCTGCGGATGAACTTTTTAGTGAGTTGATCCACATTTGTCATTTATAAGAGAAGAATGGGTAAAGGTAATAAACTAGAAATAAAATCCCACCTGGTTTTGGATTGATTGCTAGAAAAGGGTAAATCATGCTTTAATTTTTCATCAATCCACTAACGTATGATTTGAATCCGTTCATTGATTCTTCATTGTTCGTCACTTCTAGTCATTCACCAACGAATTTCCTCCATGGATTTATAGAAAACTCTTGGATCTATCCCTAATATATTATCTCTATTAATCAACTTAATGGAGGAAAAACATTTCAGCATTTCTATTACATTGAGTCTCTGTGTCATTACGCTATTTCATTTATAAGATGAAACATCGTTTCTGTTACGCTTGAGTTGCATCATCATTATGCTATTTAATTTATGAAATGAAACAGCTGGATTGATGTTTCTTTATAGAAAAACATTTTTTAAAAAAATAATTTTTTTTAATTTTATTTATTTTCTTTAAAATACCCAAAAATTAACTTTTACCCTTGACCTGTGCCAATTGAGGTTAGGCCCCACCTAAGGAAATCACACCCTCATGAGTTCAACAGTACTCTTAGATTTCCAATATGAGTTACCATTTATGAGTTATTGGATTTGAAAATAAAATATTATTTATTTAATTATTGTATTTATGGTCACATTCCCAAAACTACTTTCCAAAATTGGCCTGCGCCGACCAATGTTAGGCTCTGCTTAAGGAAATAATGCTTTCACGAGCTCAACGGTGGTCTCAGATTTTTAATCCAAGTCACCGTTCATTAGTTATAAGGACTTTAAAAATAAAATAATTTTTTTTAATAATTTTTTTATGGTTATTCCATTTTCAAGTTTTCTCACTAGAGGCCTGTGCTGAATAAAATTAAGTCGTGCCAAAGGTAAATCTTCCATCTTGAACACAATGGTGCCCTAATATTTTTAATTTGGGTACCCATTTAAGATTTATTCTATTTTTTTTCAAGAAAATATCTCATGCGCCCTATTTAAAAATATAACATTTCTTAACAGATCATTCCAAGCACACTGGGCCTCAGAATCGTATGTCATCTCAGTGCCTGGTCTCAGAATTTTTCATGAAATTTTCAAAAAATTAAACTAGAAAAATTTGAGTCATTAAATGCATATACTTCAAGCTAAGATAGTGTTACTTATAGAAAAATATTACCTTGGTGTAGCCTAAAACACAAGACATCAAATAAATTAAAAAAAACATCATCATAATACTTTCAGGGTGTTACAAAGAGTTAGTGATAGTTTGAGTGGAGATTGATCTTAGATTACCACCTTGATCCCATTAATTGATCAAAGAGGTCATCATTGTGGGGAAATGATAATTTATTATTAACATTGACCTAATTAAACTTTTGATAATTAATAAAAAATCAAAGGTTCCTATATTTCTTTTTAGGAAAAAGCACTGGGGTATCCCATAGAGACACACTTGGGTAAATGAAGTGTTTAGTTTTCAAATCATCTAGCTAAATATTCAAATCCCTATATTCTGAAAGTGACATTTTATACATAGGGAGAGATATCGGTTGAGTCCTTAATACCATATTGATATTGAATTCCACATCCTAATCCAAGGTTAATTTTTAGAAATCCTCTAGAAATACCTCAAGAAATCCCTTGACCACAAGTGGTAACTTACTCCCTAAATATCACTCACCGAATTCCAATTATATAGATGAAATATGGTAGATGCATTTTCTTATCTCTAGAAGAGGAGGTCCCTCCCAGCGAGACTATAGGTCCCATTCTACCCTAAATACTTGAGTTTTGATGTTGATGATGGTTAAAGTCATTGTCCAGAGATAATAATCGATATTTACTTTGTAGGATGTCATATATTCCTTCCTAATAATTTCATCAAATAGATCCATTTCAAGGACATGGACGTCGCACAACAACTCAAAATATGATAAATAAATATCACATGAGGGGCACAATAAGTCTTACCTTATCTTTCTTTAAGATATGTGACTATATCCATAAAATAAGGCATAATATCAGAAAGAATTTTCAGTAATTCAATAGTATGAGTAGATATAAAAGAGTCTGAGTCACCAATATTGAATAAAGTAGTAGTTATACTCTAGGTAATAAGAATTATACCTCTCACCTCATGATTCCTTCCTCAAAATCTAACTGTGATTGTTCAACTATATGAAACCACTTTGCCTCATAGTAAAATAGAGGTTTTCCACTGGCCTAAGGTTTAGTCCTCAGAGGAATATTTCCATAAAAAGCCCTCATCCTACCTTAATGCCCATGAGACTGGGGTTCCATTTCTCAGGTGTCATCATACTATATAGTAGATCCCATAGGGGTTGAAGATCCCATACCACTATGGACAGGAATGTTAGATCAGAATAACCTATGTAGATGGCACATATGTCTACATGAATAGAAAGACTTGGGTGCCACTGGTCATGAATAATTCATGTACCCAAGCTTCCTAAACTGATGGTAGATGTAGGACCCAATACCTATAATTACTGATGATAATGAGTGTTGAGGTAGGTACCTAAAACTACTACCACTTACCTTTCTCCACTCTTCACACTTTCTCTTCTTCTCTGATGAACCATCTCCACCTTCACAAGAGCAGGAGGAACTCTGATCAATCCATAAATCTTAACCTGATGAATCTAAACCATTGATCCCTATAAACAACCTTGTCACAAGTCTTAAGATTCAACAGAAATATATGAGGATAGATTTCAGGTCGTAGTCCAATATCAATGAACTTAACCTTTATCACCTTATTGCTAACGATCATAGGATCAAATTGCAGCAACTCAGTGAATCGATTTACATGCTCCATGATTGGATGAACCCCCCTGTTAGAGGAACATGATCTCTTTGTATTTTGATAAGTCCAAGGTTTTGAGGTAGAAATATTGGATGAATATTACTTTAAAATCCTTCCACTCTAGGTTCACATGCTGTTTTTTTATGAATGAAAAATTCCCACCATTTTCGACTAGGGTCTTCAAGAATAAAGGTAATATACATCACCTTGTAAGAGTCCATAGTTCTAAAGAATTAAAATATATTACCATTTTATCTATCTAATCCTTGGATTCCTAAGTTTGTTTATTTTCCCAAAAATAGGGAGTCTTATGCTTAAGAAAATTATAAGCTCAATCCTATTCAAGAGCTGGACCACCTTCTTTATCTAAAGAATAATCAAAACACACTCCTTGTTGCATATCTAAAAAAATGGACCAATGCCTCAATTATATTCTGATTAACTGGTGGATATTATCATATAAAATTATTGACATCCCCCTTTAGAAGATTCATCAGTTTCATTATTGGGGGAATACCACTACATGAAACTAATTAAATAAGAAAATAATTAAAAACAATAAGAAATAATCATTCCAAAATCATAAACATTTATTGAACATAAAAATAAATCAAAATCAAAAGAAAAGAAACAAATCCTCACCTTCCATGAGCTAAGTCATGTTTCCATGGTCTGAAACCCTTGCACCATACCTAACAAGTAAGGGAAAAAAAATCCAAAAATCAATAACCACATTTACCACATTCACTATAAAATCAAGGGAGGTTACTAACAGTGTTAGAAACATAATCCTTAATGTCCATTACTTGATCCTTTACAATATTATCTCTATTCTATTCCAACATCCCAAATAACATATGTAATGACCCACGTCATTTAGGGTTGTAAATTCTTAGGGAAGTTTGAATTTTTCATTTAGTGGGAATTTCTTTTTGATAACCAAAGACTAAGTTTGTAATATGAGGGTTTGAATTCATCTTAAAGATGTTATTAAGAAAATATGATGATATCAGGTGGTCCAAGAGAAATAATGAGTGAATATGAAATGTTTCTTTTAGTTATTTGGAACTTTAGTAAGGATTCACAAGGCAGAATACTTTATCACACTATTAATTATCTGGGTCAGGACCCAAATTATTTATTATCTTAAATTTTCATAATATGAAACAATGTTTCACACCATGAACTAATCCTTGGTAGTACTTCAGGTGTTTTAAAGTGAGGGGCATGGTTTGAGATCCCCTTATTTGATTCCCCTAATTCCATCACCTGATTTTAGATAGAAATGAAGAGTTTTATCCTCTGAGAGATCTTCTGACCATGTTTCCTCATCGATCAAAGTATTATTCACTGTGTTGGATTAATCTTGGTAAGTATTATCCCAATATATCCCTTCATGTACTAATTCCATTTGAATTATCCTTAATCTATAAATCCTTATCTAGATACTCATTATATAATTGAATGAAAATATTAGTGAATCTTTGTGGAATTATCTGAGATGATGGGGCTTTTGATCGAAATAGTGGAAGGATATCCCATGACGATGAACAAATTTCGTTGATGTGACATTAATTTAATTACATTCCTTGAAGTTTTTTCTATTATTTTTTGGTGTATTTTTAAGTGAACAAATAATAAAAATATGGGTTTTGTTTCTTACTTGTGCATTGGTGATTATATGTTATTCTTACATAGTCTATATATATGTCATATTTACTTTTTACTGAGCTTAATGCATGAATGTGCACTGAATTTAATGGTTACATACTAAACCACGTTGGTGGTTCCCTAATGAGTTTTACTTACACACCTCTTTGTAATTCATGACACTTGGGTAACCAAGTATCCCTTACTTATTATAGGTACTGGTCAGGCTGAGTCCCAAGTATGATTATGGAGTGGGATTGCTCGCTATGAGTTTGGAGATAAGGAGGAGGTGGGGATTGTATTTGGGTGGAGAGCCTCTATGTAATATTATTATTATTTTTCTATCTACTGTATGTGATTTTCATAATGAGTTATTAGTGTATTGTAATCATCTAAGATAGTCGAGACTATTGTTTACACATTTATTCATTACATATGGGATGATTATTGGCTTCCAAGTATTCTGATAGTTTATTGTTATATGTTAGGTTATTTATCTATTATTGTGCACTCTGATTGAGTGTATAGTCTCCCCAATACACCACTTTAGATGCTTCTATTCAGAATCCTCTATCATACAGGGAGGCATTCCTATGATCATGTGTCACTCCAGCTCAGACCCAATGATCTGGGTCGGGGTGTTACAAAATGACATCAAAGGGTCTTGTTTTCTTGATTTGGAGATTTGTTAGATCGGTTGAATATGAATGTGGAAAATATTGTGATTAAACTTGGTTTTGTGTATCATGAAAACATTTCTCAAGAGAATTAAAGGTTATTAGGTTATGGGATTGATGTTCTTGGTTTGTGGCATTATGGTTATATGATTTCACCTCATGTGATTCACATGGTTTTTTTTTGAGTTTTTGATTTCATATATTTGACTCTTGGATGTATTATCAAGATGTTTCACATGAATCATATTCATAAAATAGGTTTAACATGACATATATGTTTCTTGTGTGTGATTGTTATGAAGATGGAGGAATTAGCTACTTTAGTGTTAGTAATTTTTATTGTGTTTTCATGTATAAGTTCATGGTTACAATCTACACATTTGAACCCCCATACATGTCAAATTATAATGGAAGGTAATGTGATACTATGACATAGTGCACCAGGGTGATGATGATAAAAATGATGAAGATAAAGACCCTCTATGCACATATAGTATATTGTACCGTATTAAGTCTTTATCATGCACTAACTTCCTTAGTAAAGAACTTTGTGCAAGTGTTTATTTGATGGGTTAGATTAATTTTAGTTCAAAATATATCCCATATGGATTTATATATGTAGCTCCGGATGGAATTCTGTTTCACTAAACTCGGAATCTATAGCCCCTCGACACAGATGATCTAAGGGAGAATCCGTCATGGAATATATTTGGAGGTGTTCCTAGATGATGTTTTGTGGGTTATGACCCTTAGTAAGACCTTATTTTTGGGTTACAAATAAGACCTTTTTATCCTTAAGTATGTGAATATGGTTTCTAGTGAGTCGATACATCATTTTTCATATGGGTAAACTAAGTGGTGATATATTATGTTAATGGATATCCAGGTTATTAGTTCCTTAAGGGAAGTTTTCATCAACAAAATTTCCTTGTTCATGTGAAGAACCAGTGGAAGTCTCATGCCAAAATCTAATGAGTTTACTTATAACCTTGGAGTATATATCAATTAGAGTTCTAACACTCATTATATGAAGTTTTGTTTCATTCAAGGCAATAGATTTATGCCATGGAATCATGTTTTATAGCATGTGAACATTTATGAAATTGAGTAAAGTACCATGCGACATCTATCATGATAGTTTGAGATGTGTTTGTCATTGTATGGTGAGTGAATATCCTATGTGGTCATACCTAGGAGAGATATATCTTGGTTGGGTTCTCCATGGTTTTAAATTAACACACGTGTGATGGGTGGTGTGTAGTTAATCTTTTAAATTAAGTGTTTTTGATTTTGAAAAGGATTACTGAGGATACTCTTAGTTTAAAGGAACTAACATGCATAAAATCACTGTTAGAGGTTAGTCATGTGATCCTAGGTTTTTGAGACACAAATCACCATATTATTAATTGGGGGTTCATGATTGGGTTATGTGGGAGCATATAGAAATTGGGTATGATGTGATCAAACATGATCCTGAATGAGGACTGTGAGCATGCAGTGTATGGTGTTTTACTTGGAAATCAATTATGAATGAATTATCACATTTAGTCATCACATTTGGTGATGAACATGTCATGGGATGGGTTGAACTATGTATGTATTAAAATTTTATGATAAGTGATAGAGAAAATATTTTCAAAAAATTTACATTGAATTTAATTTTTTTAAATTCCACCAAATTGTCACTTTAAGAGAAATTTCCACATTTAATGATATTAGTGGTATTTTGAGATTAATTGTAAAAATGACCCATTTTGGATTTTTAACAGTTTTAAATTATTTATGTATTATGGACATAAATTTATTTATATTAATACAAATTGTGAAATTTTTTATTTTTAGGATTCTACACAACCATGTAATTATTTCATCCTTCTTGAACAAAAGCTTAATTGACCATATGGAAGCTTAAAAGTATCTCACTAGTTGCACCATGAAAACTATTTACAGATCTGTATATTTTTGTTGTTGGTTCCCTAACTCGTTCATGGTGGGGCCAATTATTGTGAAATTTGGTGGGTGGATGAGAAAGAAGTTTTGAAACATATTTTATGAAGGATTAGATGCGTGAAGTGTCTGTTTTCATGGTCATTAAGGAATTCTAATCAGAAGGTTTTCAATTTGGAGAGTCTGAATGGATAGAATAAATTGTCAGAGTAAAATAGAAGTAACTATTGGAATACTTGTCCAAATATGCTAAATGTTTTAGGAGAGAAGGAAAAGATATTTATGAAAAATATTCATGAATGGTGAAATACATAAAGTAGTCATTTAATGGGGCTACAACACGTCAAATTTTTGAGGAAAAATTATTCCTATAAAAGGAGGAGAGGTCCTCCCTCTCAAAGCATCTCATTCCATCACATTCCTAATGAGACAACAAGGATGATCAATTTTCAGCTTTCTCTATTTTATTTATTTTATTTTAAATAGATTTGTAATACCTTATTCTTCCCCATTCATCTCTATTAACCCTACCATGGTGGGGTAAACATTTTGAGTGATTGGGGAAGGGTTGGTTCTCTATTTTGTAATACTTGAGTTCTTGGACATAATTGAATGAAATTTAGTTCTTCTTAAAAGTTGTTTTCAATTTCATACAGAAGATTTTATTATCAAGTGTGATCATTCATGATTTTTAATTCCATTATTGAATTTTTTTCTTTGTTAAATGATCATTATCTCCATCCATTGATTTTTGGTTTATATGCGATGGAATAGACTATTGATTAGTGGTGAAGTACTCGATGATCGTTAGTACATGTAAAAGTGGTAATGTATGTTCTTGATTGTTCAGGTTAAACTATACCTAATCAGGTATTTCCCAAGTCAATTTAGGATATTCATTGCAACTCTCTTTCACATGAAAGGATATTTGACCAAACTGAGATCTTGGCAAGGTTTTCTCTCACCATCACCATTTCACCAAGAAATTGAGAGGAAACAATTGTGGAATCTCAATTTAATCAACTCAAAAGAAGACGTTTGAATTAAATTGAACACAAATAGCATTAAAATTGGGAAACTGAACCTAACCTAATCACCCTTATAATATCATAGTTTTCATTCATTTGAATTTCAAATTTCATTTCAATCATTTTCTTATTGATTTATCCTAAAAAACAATAAATTTTTTTCCCTTGTTAAAAATTGACAAACTATTTTCTATGCACTCCTATTCAAAAGACTACCTAGGTTATCAACTAAACTATATATTAATAAAAAAAATATCATTTTGAAATTACCTATGGCTGACCAGCATCAATAATGATACTCCTTGGGTGCAGAGCATTGATATAGGAACAAGTGAATGACAATTTCATGGCAAGGGTTGTGGAATTGTATAAGAATTACCCTTGAACGGTTGTGGTATCCACAAAATAATGATGCATAAAAAACCCAAGAGCATATTATTTCATAAAAAATGTATGATTAATGATTCTGATGTGGAATTTTATAGAGACTAGATGTGGGTATTGAACTCACATCACAATCATCATGATTAGAGAGTGAGTTAGATTAGTGGTGCATTAGTGCACATTCGAGAGCCTTATGGCTGCAATGAGTAGTTGGGGAACCAACCAAGAAAATTCCTTCAAAGTAGGATTATATTTTATTGAGAATTTTTTATTAATTTAATAATTCCACAAATACATAATTCATCATGATTAGTGGATTCATGGAGGATTGGTTGTTGAGGAAGTGTACCTTTGTAGGAAGTCGGCTGGAAGAGTACCAACTAGTGTTTCCTCATGAAACTAAATATAGTGGATTGGAAATTCATTAAGATCACTATATTAGTTATGAAAAATGAGTTTTATGAATTAATTGGATATTCTAAGAGAGCTTGATTTGTTTAAGTTGTTTTTGGTCGGTAGAGAATCATTAGTTTATTTTAAAATCCAAAACAAGGTTTTGGATCTAACTTTTAACCAAGTTTCATCACATAGCTGAGGGGGTGAATCATGTGAAAAAATGTTTTTTGAAATATTTCAAGGGGTGAAACCAAGTTTCATTTCATGGATCAAGGGTGAATCATGTGAAAAAATGTTTCATGACATGTTTTAGAGGGTGAAACCCAGTTTCGTTGCATGGTTCAAGGGGAAAATTATGTGAAGAAGAGTAGTGAAATTGGATTTTTTGACGATTTTTTTAGAAAGAAATGGGGTGAGAGTATTTTAGCTTAGGTTATGAGTGGGGACCTATGTATGTTATCATTAGTGGAAATGTTGGGTTGGAGGTAGGTGTTTTTTTAAGGATGTGTTGACAGCATGACCAAGTGTTTTGGGAACACTTGTCCGACAGAGGTCAAACTAATGTTCTTACTTGAGGTTGGACATGATGAGGGGGGAAATGTGTTTGGAATTTCATGTGGAAAAGGTTTAGCAGGTCCATGAACTAATAGAATGTAATATTTGGTAGTCGATTCCTCTAGTGGGGAGCACCATAGTTTGGGAATCAACCATTGAAAGTGGAGTCTTATGGGGAGGCACCAAGAGATTTGAGGAAAAATAGTGGTAGAAATTGGGGAATACTGAAAGAAATGGGTATATAGAGAACTATTATGGTGTTCATGGGGGTGATAAGTAGGTATATTGGCCCTTGGTGGTTAGTACACCTTAGTGGTTGGTGATGTTCAATTAAATTAATTTTGGAATTCAAAGAAGTAACATGGAAAATTCTCAATGATTAGATGGTTGGGGGAGTCATGAGATGTGTTTTAAGAATTTACATGGATTATATAGGATGATAAGAATTATAGTGGATATATTTTAATGAACAAATTCATTATGGGTTGGAAATTCCTAGTGAAGTTTGAATTTTCCATTTAGTATGTAGTTATTTTTGAGAACTGGAGTTCAGGTTTGTAATCTGAGGGTTTGAATTACTATAAAGGATATTCTTAAGAAATTATGGAGATGTAGAGTGGTCTAAGAGAGATAATGGGTGAATTTGGAAGGGTTACTATAGATGCTAATAACTTTAGGAAGTATTCATGGTGTGACATACTTCATCACACCGTGAACTATTGGGTTCATGCCTTGGAGGAGTCCTGTCAAGAATTACCATGACATGAAACCATGTTTCATGATGTAAAATACTCCTGGGAAGTATTTTAGGTTTTTTAAAGTGATAATATTGGTCTATAACCTCCTCATTTCATTCTATCACCCCTTATGTGATTTTTTATGAAAATTAAGGGTTTTGGACTCTGGGAACTCCTTCAACCTCATTTCCTCATTAATTAAAGTGTCATTCATTGCGATGGATTCCTCTTGGTAAGTATTAGCACTTGTGATCCCTTGATGTCCCAATTGTCCTAAAACTATCCCTCATCTATTTATCCATGGCTATATCTTTATTATATAATTGGATGATAATTTCATAAAATCTTAGTGGAATTGTCCGAGAATAATGAGGATTTTGATTGACATGGTGAGAGGATATCCCATGAAAATGAACGCGTACTATTGATGGGAGTTTCACTGAAGTTACATCCATTGGAATTTTATTCTATGATTTTTGGTTGAATGAATTTTTAATGACTATCTTATCATGGAATTAAATTGGGGATTTTGTTTTCCATAGATTCTAGAGTGTGCTGATAGTGGGAAAACTTAGCTGGATGACGTTGTGGTAAATGTACATCACTTAGTTGTTTTATCCTTGTGTTTCCAATTTAATTTTATCAAATTGTACTTTTTTAGTTTTTTAATAATATATATTTTTCCAAAATTCTATTAAAAGAGTATTATAGACATTACATGGGTGGTTGTTCATGGTTCTAGCTAGACGGTGAAACCTAGTGATTCCTTAAACAAATATTCCATTTTCTTTTGTTTGTGAGTCATCTTGTAATAATTTAATTAATTATAATTTAGTTATAATTAATTAAATTTGAATTATTTAAAATTATTTAACCTCATGGATATTTATGGGGGCTTAATAGACTTGGGAAAACATAGATAAAGAAGTTGGACTTTTCTTGGATGGGAGTTGGCTTCTTATTGAGGTAGGTGGTCCCATGTGCTCTAGCTATGGTATTATTCATGGATTATTGGAATGTGATATGAGATTTTACACTTTAGTTGAACAACCCTTATGTCATAATTAGTTCATGAACTTCGTGTAATTCATAATTAGTTAATGATATGTATGTCTTAACAAATTAAGGGAAACATTACAAATGTAACTAAAAAAACTTGCAAGGGCTGTGATGGAACCTTTAACATTTTTTTAATGTTTAATGATCACAAAATAGGATTTGATCACATGTGTGTACATTTTTGGAACATGAGACCCATGTTTGATATTAATCACATGTGTGTTTGTGTGTAGACTATTAGATTCATGGTTGATACTAAACGCACGTGTGTGAGCGACTAGCTCATCAGAACCA
The DNA here is from genome assembly GCA_963277665.1 of Viscum album. Classification (NCBI taxonomy): domain Eukaryota; kingdom Viridiplantae; phylum Streptophyta; class Magnoliopsida; order Santalales; family Viscaceae; genus Viscum; species Viscum album. The sequence goes on from OY728146.1 coordinate 317,165,315, forward strand.
TGTTTGATATTGATAACATGTGTGTGAATGTGTAGCCCAAGATACCAATTCTTGATGTTTTTTTCACGTATAGATTTGTTATGGTTTTGAATCATACTTGATATGAATTGATATTGATCTTTCATCCTATATTTATGTGTTGCATGAGTTTTATTTTATAGTTGAGCATACAGGTTGAGCCATATGAACTATCCCCTAGAGAGGGATGTGTTAAAAATTGGTCGGCATATACATGGGATATCCATTCCATTGGGATGTTTCAAATACGTTTTTTCTCTATCCTATAAATGGGGGATGTTTCAGGTGGTCATATGACATTCCTTCAGACATGGATCCAAAAAAGGTATGATTGGGGTTCATGGAATCTTAGTAAGAACAAGATCGCTTGACATATGGTTATTTGTTTCTTACTTGTTCATTGGTGATTATATATTATGCATGAATAATTTATGTATTTCCTATTTACTTTATGCTAAGTTTATCAGATGCATGTACACTCGATTTATGAGCTAGGTACTGGACCAAATTTGTGGTTCCCTACTAAGTTGTACTCATACCATGCTTGAGTAGTCCTAGAACTTGGGTAATATAAAAACCCTCACTTATTAAGGGTATAGGTTAAGATGATTACCATGTTTGATCATTGTTAGTGATAGTTCACTACAATTCTGGATACTGGGAGGATGTGAGGTTTGGATCTAGGTGTAGAGCCTATGTACTTTTATTATTATTTTTTCTATCTTGTGTATGTGATCAACCCAGTGGGAAATCAGTGTCCTGTAATTAGCTAAAACTTTTGAGTCAATATTTTTGGCATTTATTCATTATAGATGATATGATTATTGGCTTTTTATTACTTTGATTTTTTATTATTACATGTTGGGTTATTTATCTATTATTATGCACTTTGATTGAGAATATAGTCTCCCCACGAATTCAATTTATACCCTTTCTTATATTTTAAATCTTATAGCATATGGGGAGGTGTGTCTGAGATCATGTGTCACTCTAGCTCGGAATCAATGATCTGGGTTGGGGTGTTACAACATTGAGCTAAAAAAACATGGATTTGATACCATTTTTTTCATGAACCAAAACAGGTCAACCACGAATAGGCCACCCAAGATGGCCCATGATAAGGCCTAAAAAAATTCTCAATCCCCATGGGTTGGAAACTAGTGAATGATCATTGAAGATATACTTTATGAATAGTTTTATCAATGAATTTCTCAAAATAATGTAAATAAAAACATAATAATAACCGTAACAATCCATAAACAAAGTAGAAACCCCAGCATGGAATAAATAAGAATCAATATCCTTGTAAAAAATAAAAGGTATGGGAAGCCAATAAGATTTATACAAAATAGGGTAAGTGTAATAAAAAATAGAACTCAAAATAAACCAAAATAAAGCCACCCATATCCGTGTAAAATGAGGGTTGGACTAATACCATTTCATCACCATCACTCAACCAATTCCCCCTAGCAAGATTAGCCTTCGCTGTCATGGGATATAATTATTTTAATTGAGTCCAACAAAATAAAGTCTAAATACACCCATTGAGTGTATATAGGGAGTGATCATAAAATCCGAGTAGGGTACCACCAAGTATTATATGTATAGTCATTGTTATACAAGTTAAACATGTTGTTTTAAAGAATAATTTAAATAAAATATTATTTATAATTTAAAAATAAACATAGTAATAGGAAAATGGAAACAGAGAAAAAACAAACACAATGGGTATCCCTTGGGTATCAAAGATCGGGTTTATTCTAGGAATCCTCATACTCTCAGTGGAAGAACCATTCACAACATTTACCATGCAGAAGCTACTCGATAGGATGAGGCCAAAGTTATAGTGGTAATTGATTTCATAACATGAATTGTTTAATTTGTATTGTATCATAGTCTAAAGGCTATGGAGGGTGTATCTTTTCCTAGAATATTTTTCATAGTCACTCCTCCTAGGTACCCGAGTATCCAATGTGCTATTTACTTTTTAAACAATTCATTACATTAGGAAAGACATGCCCATTACCATCCATTTTAGTCCAATTCCAAAGTTAAATAATTTATAAATCAACTCAACACACCCATTAAGTTCACAAAATAACTTTCCATGAAAAAATTCAATTTAAACATATTTTAGAAATTTAGACAAGAAATTTCAGTACATTAAAAAAGAATTTACACAAAAACACTTACCATTAATTCTTGAAACCAATTGGAAATCAATTTTATATATAGGATACGCACTTAAAGAGAAAAGAGAAACCCTATATAGGTAATAATAAATCATAAACACTAAGGTGCATATCATTAAGTATGGATTCAAAAATCCCTAGCTGTTATTGCTATGGGAGAGAAGAGAAACTAATTTAGAGGTAATGAGAGAGCCTAGTGAAGGAAGAAGAGAGGCCTACTTAAAGTAAAATTGATGAAATTGATTAATAATCCACTTGAAATTCTCCCAAAGAGAGGGTAATGAACAAGGTTCATGAACCTAGGATAAGAAATTTGAGTTGGGGGGGAAGTGGGTAAAAAAAGCCAGCATAATGAAGTAATATTAATTTTTTTTAAGTTTCTGGAAAGATAGCATGGTTTGGTCACATGATTTTATAAACTATGCATCAACCATTAAAGACACGCCACCTCACCTTGGCACTCACACAGTTGGTTCACATAATTTTATAATTTTTGTTCCAACTATGCGAAATGATACTATCATGTTGCAGACCTGTTTAACATTATTGCCACATGGTTATCCCTAACTGTGTGCTAACTATGAGAAACCTTACAATAACTCTAAAATTTCGAAATAAAAACACCTAGAAATGATATATAATAAAAAAATAAAAAAATAAAGGAAAAAAATACCTAAAAGTAATATCATTGGTGTGAATTATGACACCATGTGTTCTGCCTACTCATTTATAAATAAATATACTTCCCCTTTTGAATACACTATTAATAATCCTGATAGTACTGGAAAAGTATAAATAAATAAACTATTAGTTAATATTTGAAATTAAATTGTAATTATCATAAAAAATAATTCTTTGAGGATGATATTTTATTGATGGAAGACAATATCTTTCATAAATTTAAAAACATAATAACTATAATAGTTTTAATTATTATTTTTGGACATTATAGAAATATTGAGATAAATAAGTACATTGTTTTTTATATGTTTTTATAGTGAAATATTATTATATATACAATAATAAATATACATTTATAGAAATCAATAATATTTTTGTGCCCTTGGACCATCCCCATACCATGATTTTGATGATATTGAAACACCATCCCATCATAAGAAAATTTTCATTAAAACATAATATAAAACTTATAACTTGAATATTATTTGTCAAATACCAAATGAAGTGTAATAAAAATGATAAATATCATCATGTATAGTCTATTTGTTGGAATCCATGCTTTTAATCCAAAAAAATAAATATTTTGAGTATCCAAAATTGATTTCAATAAGCAACCAATGCTTCTTAAAAAATAAAAAGGAACAAGTAATGAAATAAATGAAAATATATTTTATATGATTAGATTTTATAGTTTTACCCCTCCATTGTGGGTATTAAGAATAGTTTTTCATTTTTAAGTATATTTTAAAAAATTACGGTCTGTTTTTCCACTATTATTGAAATTTATTTTTCTTCTAATGACCATTTTTGTTTAGTAGTGATTTGAGGACTAATAAATCTAATTTTTTGTTTGCAAGATTTTCCCTTTACATAATATTGATATATATTCCTGCAAAATATATGAATAATATTTAAATTAAATTAACAAATTAGATAAAATATTTGACAAACAGATTATGAAAATACACCCCATGTATACATTTACAACTGAGGATCCAACAATCCATGCTTGGGAATTTTATTTACATTCTCAAGACCAATATTTTATAAAATAGCCTCTTCATACATTTTTTCTTCAAAATAAATGAATTTAATGTTATTATCTTTTATAATTATATCTATATAAAATTTTAATCTTAGAAAATGAAATAGTTGAATTGGCAGGGTAAAGGTACTCTCAGAAGGTCTTTTAATTTTGTTGGATGATCCTTTAGATTTTTTTTATTTGAAATTCTATTCTTTATTCCTTTTCTCTCTCTATAATAATATTCCTCAGTTAATTCATTTTTCATTATTTTTTAATGGTTTTTCATAAAATTAAATTTTAAAGGAAATTCCTCATTATCATCATGTATTTTTAAAAGATTAAATAACCTGGCTATGAACGTTTCAATAATAGGTTCAACCATGTGAACATATAGATCGTTAGGAGGAAAATGTATCATGGTGCTCGACTCATGATCTATGTGAATCAGTACTCTCACATGATCTTTAGAAAGTTTATTTGTAGAATATCTTCTTTAATAATTAACATTACACCCCTCATAACAAGGTGATGGGTGGGTGTTGATAGATATGAATCAAAATAAATTTTATCCTATATAATTTTATTAAAATAAAGGAATTAATAATTTTTTGATTCACATTTAATATAAATAGTTATGAAAAAATAGATTACCTCAGGTAAGGAAGGTCTTTAAGGAGAATATATTGCCTCAAAGGTGGGAGTGTATTCTTCATGTGGTGGATTTTGAGTCATTTTTTATTCTTTTTGATTCATTTTCATTAACTAATCTATTAAATTAATCTTCCAACTAACTTTTTAGTTTATAGAATCTATTTTTTCCTCCATTTATTTTATTCTTTAATCTACATCCCATAGGCCTTTACATTTTTAAAATATGTTTGAGGTGAAATTCCCAAACCCACACCTCTAACAAAACCATATTGTTCTAGCTTCTTGAAATCCACTAAAAGTAGTTATTCATCGATTAAAATTGATGACGACTCTTATGTATAATCCAAATAAAAAATATAGTAAAATAAGTAGTCATAGTTATATAATACCAATTTTAAGTAGAATAATTTTTTATTATTTCATACTTATACATGATTCCCATACTCTTTTGTGTGTTTTTATCTATTAGTATTCCATCTATATTTACATGAGCCTCCTTCCATATCACATGAAATGGGATGGAAGTGGATTTGGATTCTGATTAAGAAATATATATATATATATAAAATGAAATAAAAGTATTATTATAGATTTAAAATACATACCATTTTCTTTTCATGATAAGTGTACCCCGTCTTTTATTTATGGTAGGGTTATATTGGTTTTGATACACATTGATTATTTTCAACACTTAGTTTCCTTTTTATAAATTAACAATTATTAATCAAAGTGATTAATACATTTATTTCCATGTAAAATATTACCTAATCAAAATGCACCTGAAATGTTGCCTCCTCATGATGGCTAATAAAGACATTCCACATTTCTTGGTTTATCCTGTATTCATATATATGTGGTGGGTGGGGGTTATTTTCCCTTCAACATCCATGAGATGATTCTTTGTAATAATTTTATGAAGGGATCTTTGAGCTTTTTCTACAGCATTTGATACAAATTTCATTCTATAGACATCTAATATTAATGCACTTTGAAATGGGTAATGAAGATTAAATCAATGTTTCATTATATTATTTTTAATAAAATAAATTATATCATAATGATACCTTAATATCTTTCCAAATTATCATTGTATACATAAGCATGCCATTGTTCCATGTATCTACATGAATCAACACATGCATTTGAGTGAAAACCCCAATGTAACTAATGAAAATGGACTTTTTGGGGTTAACATGCTTGTTGTGTTCATTCTATCCAAGCTTAAATTTTATGACTTTGATTCTTACCTTAATAATTTTTATTAAGACTTTTGTGCTATGTTTCTTCTATTTTTTATCAGTCATAAGTTGTTTTCATTCTACCATTTCCTAAGTTTCAACATTATTAATATGTTTTTCCTCAGGATTGGTAGCATTAGATTGTAGAGAAACCTATTATTCTTCACGATTGGGAGCATCAATATGTCAAGAATCCATTATCTATAGAATTTTTTGAACATTTAATTTATATTATTTAAATGTATAACGGTCACATAATATAATGAGGTAAGGTAATATATATTAAAAAAATCCACCCAATTAGTGAACTCTATATTTTTTCTTTAAAGGTTGAATGAATTTGACCCCTCTATTGAATATACAAATCCTATCCTTGTGCCCCCCTCTTACATACAAAACCCCAACTGCATTGGGAATACTATAAAATAATTATGACATTCAAATGAATGTTTCACCCTCAATTGAATTGTCATATGACCCTATAAAGGTTTTGGTTAATAACAGAACAATCGAACACTTTCTGTTTATAATATTTGGGACATAAAATACATATAATGCCTATAATTCCATTATGAACGGTTTATTCTTGTACCATTCCTTACTGAAATCAACTTTGATGAATCCCAATTCATCAATTTTAACTACACTTATGTTATCGAACCATTTTTGTAAAAAATAGACACTTGGAATGTTTTGTAATTCAACTTCCATATATTTTCAATGATGAAAAATTATGACATATTCATATAAGTTGGGTTTTTTTCATTTATACCAGATACTCATTTAATTTCTTATATAAGAGTAACACCAATATTTTTCATATTACTACATTTATTCCATTCCTTTATATAGAATGTATAACCATTAATTACATGAATATTATAAGATAATACATGAACACTTGGTCCCCTATCTTTCCATAAAAGTTGTTCTAAAATTTAATTTGAAAACACAGATGAATCCTTAACAATATGGTCTTGAAACCACCCTATAAATTATTGATTATGTGTATTTGATATCCATCTTTCATCCCTTGATGAATAAAAATGCATAATAATTACTTTATTGGTTTCAATATATTGTGTAACCTCTAAATTTTTATGTAAAATGTAAAGGTGATTATACTTCCACTTTGTAATGCAAATTGCAACAAAAGTTATTCCAAAAATTCTTTCACACAAAATCCACCCGTTGTGATGAGATTTTGGGAGACCATTTATATCCACATCTGAAAGGTAGTCCGTACAAAATTCAATAGATTCCTTAACAATATATCTCTCTATAGAAAAACATTTTGGAAAACTTCAATTTTTGACATACCCTTTCAAAATATTTATATATTGTTCAATGGGGTATATTAATCTATAATATACATGACCACATTACTGGATATATCTAACCAAGTAAATCATCAAATAAACTATCTTATAAAAGAATGAGGTTAAGAAGAACATATCCAATTCACTTAATATGGAAAATTTTTGTTTTACATATTTATAAACTTCACCAAATCTATAAATTTACTACATATAGATTAAAAATAGAAACAATGACTGGATACTATATTTCAATTTTTTTTAGGAAAAATGAAATGTAAATATACAGGCATTAAATCTTGTATCAGAACATGAAAGTCATTTTATTTTAGGCCATTTAACTTTAGATAATTTATTGAAACAATATTCTTTATATTTTACAAATTCCCTTATAGAACCCATACATCATTCAACAAGTTGTAAAAATGATATCTCTCTTTCCTCGAAAGTGTGTAAGCCACTAGAGGAAGAAAAGATTTCCTTTCACCTTTTACATGCACTAACTCTTCCCTTATCCCCATGTTAATCATGTAAAAACTATCCTTAAATCCATACTTTCTAGGTTTATTTGTTAATGTTATAATGACGCAATCACATAAATTTTTTCCTATGTGCATGGAATCAAGAAAATGTATGACATACAAAAAATTCAAGTATAACAATTAAAAAAACCAATCACCTTTTCCAACCATTTTTGATAAGGTTTTTTGAAAAACGTTTACCAAAAAATGGTGACTATATCAATTACTATATCAATTATTTTATCACATATTAGTAAAGATGGTGATGTGACTTCTTCAAATTCCCATATAATGATGTCATCGAAGATCAATATTTTTGTTTTCAAGGTAAAAATTCACTATTTTCTAGAAACACGGTTTTCAAATAATGTTTCAACCCAAGTGAGTGTGTACTGTGTTCACAAATGGGACACCATAGAATTCCTTTAATGATATATCCTAAAAAAATTATATAACTAAGAAATTAATTTTTAATTTTCTACAACGTGGATCTCAACATGGAATATTCATTTATATAATCATTATATAGCACAACACTTGGATCCCATACTAATTTTAGATCTTTGATGAATGGATCCAAATAAACATCAATATCATTACTTGGTTGTTTTGTTCCTGATATAACTAGTGACAACATAATTTATTTTCTCTTAATGAATAACCATGGTGGAAAATTATAATTTACCAATATAATTGGCTATGTACTATGAGTAAAATTTTGTACACTAAAAGGACTCATTTTATCTATAGACAATGAAAGATAGTGGTTTCTTAGATCATTTAAAAATTCAGGGTACTCATGATCACTTTTCCTCCACCGAGGAGAGTCCGTTGGGTGAAACATTTTCCAACCTTGAATTCTTATATCTACATGCCACATCAATTACTTTACAGTATCCTCACTTTAATATAGGCACCCAAAACTTGGAATGATTGGAATGTACCATACAAGTTTTTAAGGACTTGATTAATATTTCATATATTAAGAAGAACTACAGTTAGGGAATTTTTTAAGTGATTCATGGTCCTTGTGAAACAATATACAACCATTTGGATATACATGTATTCTTTCATAGATCATACCCATTGACCAGAACATTCAGTTAACAATATATGTTAGTAAAGAAAGATCATTATCTTACAGTCGCATATCATTTTGGAGAGAAACTAGTTCAGTAAAGTTTGTTTCAATCCCTTGATTTCCCACCTTCAAATTATATAGCTTCGGTATTGTTTAAAATTTTGTATATTTTGTACAACTAGCATAAAATGGAATCATTACATAGATATTTAACTTATAAAATATCTTTGAACAACCACAATGTTTATCTTTAACATGCAATTTCATTTCCTCAACAAGGTCTTCATCATTGTTTACACTTATAATCATATCTTTGATACAATCTTCATCATTGTTCACACTTGTAATCATATCAAATGATCCATACACTATAGTGTTATCCCAGACACTAGATATACTCAGTTCTTCCCTGTTCTTAGTATAATTTTTATGACTTTGATCTATTCTGTGAAAAATAATTTGTTCTTCCAACTCCTCTAGACTAATTAGTCTTGAATAATAGAAAATTAAAAAAAAAGGTTTGAGAAGGTTTGTATGCATGATCTTTTTCCAACTTGATTAACACTTTAACCCCAATCCTCATACTCTTTATAATTTGATCGAAATCCATCCATTTTTTATTCATATCCATCCCATTTGATTCAGTAATATCTATATTTAACATAAATAAAAAAATAAATAGAAGGTATGAGGTTAGATTTATAAAAGTCTATCCTTTACACAGAAACATAGAGTTATCACATTTAACAAAAAATGTTATTACATCAATAACTTGTTAAAACATTTGATGATGAAGAATTATATGAATAAAAATTATAATAGCACTTATTTTTTATTCCAAGTAGACGCATATCATAGTTTATTCTACTTTTGAAATGGATTCATCAAAGTAGATAATTCACTCCTTCTCACTATAAATGTGAAAAATAAACCTATAGATTTCTACATCTGGATAAGTATTAGGGTATATATAATAATCTTTTACTATAAAAACATATATCAAAACAAATTATTTATTTTTCTCAATGTTTCTGCAGTGTTCGAAGGTACATGGTGTGACAACCTATTTTAATGATGACTTTTAAATTTACAAAAATACATTACCAAGAAGGAATAAGGTGTAAAAAACCATTTTAAGTTATTTAACTAATCATTTACCAACCATTCCAAAATATTATAGACAATGTTGGATTTAAAATACTCATAGAATTGAGAAAAGTACAAAAAGAATAAACTAATGTAAAATTTCATCACATAAATTATAAGTTTTAAAATTTAACCCAAACTTCCAACTTGCAACCTCACACACCTCAAAAAATAGTTTTATAGATTTGCATTCCAACAAAAAACCTCTCAAAATAAGACCCATGGGTTCTAAACCCAATTGTTAACATTCTAACTCAAATAGACTTTCAAAATCTCATCATAGACTTCCTCATTCCATTAAATAAAAACCAGATAAACACCAAATCAAAAAAACACGCCTTTTCATTAAATAAACATATATTTTGTAACCAATGAAGGAGTGGCCATTAGACCAACATAAAAAACAAAAGAAGACATAAAAGATAAGGGAAAGAAAAAAAGATAAGAATCACCACTCTAATGACCTGAAATGAAAAATATCAAGATTTGGAAAACAGTGGTGCGCCACCAAGAGATTAGTTGGAGGAGTTGCACGCATCTATGATAAGGTACTTTTAAAAGAATGGGAAGTGTTTTAAAAATTCTAGTAAAAAGTAGTGATAAAAGACACCTTTATTAGTGCTAAAATGAAAATCGCTTTCTATCAGCGTTAAATATAGCGCTGTTAAATACTAGTTTTTAAAAAGTAAATATAAAATTTAAAAATTACGGTAAATTACTAATTAAATAATCATGAATAATTTAAAACAAAAAATTACTTTATAATAAAAAAGAAAAAATATTTAAAATAAATAAATTAATAAATATTAAAAATTATTAAATTACAAAATATTAAAAATGAATATGTAATATTAAATGAATGAATAATTTTAATTATATAAATTAAAAAGTTTAGAAAAAAATGAATTAATAATATTAATTATGTAATTTAGAAAATATTAAAATGAGTAAATATTAAAATAAAAATTAATAAATACTAAAAATGAATATAAATAAAAAATATTTGCAACAAATTACTAATTGAAAATGAATAAATAATAATTGTATAAATGTTTAAATAAAAAATATTAATATGAATAAATAAATAAATGTGAATTTTTTAAATCACAAACATATTAACAATATTAAATATTTACAAAAAAAAATTCATAAATAAATATTAAAAATGAATAAAATATAGAAATATCAAAGGAAAAAATATAAAAAATAAATAAATTATAGAAATATTAAAAATAAATAAAATTTAATAATTAAAAAAAATGAATTTATTTCACAAGTATTAAAAAATGAATTAATAATTTAAATTGTATAAATTAATGAAATATTGAAAATGAATAAATTTTAAGATAAAAATAAAAAAATATAAAAGAAATATTTTAAAAACAAGAGATTTTTTTATAAAGTACTAATTAATAATGAATAAATAATAATTTTATAAATATTTAACTACAAACTTATTAAAATAAAAATTAATAAATAATAGTTATAGAAATTACATACAAATTAAAAGTATTGAATATTAAGATTAAAAAATGTATAAATAACAATAAAAAATGAATGCACTGCAAAAATATTAAATGAATAAACATTAAAAATGAGTAAATATTAAAAATGTATAAATTTAAAAAAAATATTAAAAATGAATTAATATTAAAATTGAATAAATAATATTAAATGAACCAATGTTAAAAATGAATAAAATTTAATAATTAAAATAAATAAGTTACGACAACTGTTAGAAAATGTATAAATAATGTTAATTATATGAGTTACAAAAAAATTAAACCTGAATATATATTAAGATAAAAATGAATAAACATTAAAAATTACATTTAAATTTGAAATATTAATATTAAATTACTAATTAAAAATGAATAAATAATAATTGTATAAATATTTAAATACAAAAGTATTAAAATATAAATGAATAAATATTTAATATTTAAATTATAATGAAATTAAAGTCTTAAATAATTATTTTACTTCTTAGGGTTATAGGCAAAGGACACACACACACACACACACGTACGTACGCACACACACGCATGCACACACACACACACACATGAATGCTCGTGCCTGCACATACCTATGCACACACACACACACACATGTACACGCACACACACATGCACGAGAAGACACACACGCCCACACACCCACATACACCCTCCCTGGGCTAGCAAGGCTTAGACCTCATCCCCCCAATGATAGGCCCACAACCAAGCTAGCCCATTACAAATTTGTGGCTTGAGTGACTAGTGGGATTTGATGCCCATTACATGGCCCTAAGGCCCATTTTTGGCCTAAAGGCCCAGTGGTGCATCATTGTGAAAATGGATCTACACCCCAAATTGCATCATCCTGGCCGCATCACCAGGCTTGTGTCATGGCCATGTCACTCTCAACCTACATCACCTTCTTGCGTTTTTCTTTGCATCACCGTCTTACGTCACTGCCTGCATAGAGATACATATACATAGACAAATTACTTTTTCTTGTTATATAATGATATATTAATATACAGAGACACAAATATACACATTACAAACATACTCATACACACATACATATACATACACATATACATACTTATACATACACATACACATACTTACACATAACCATACCCATACCCATACCCATACACATACACATACACATACACATACACATACACATACACATACCCATACACATACACATACGCATACACATACGCCTATGCATACACATACACATACGCATATGCATACGCATACACATACACATACCCATACGCATACACATACACATACCCATACACATACACATACACGTACACATACACGCACACATACACAAACACATACACATACACATAACCATACCCATACCCATACCCATACACATACACATGCACATACACATACACATACACATACACATACACATTCACATACACATACACATACACATACACATACACATACACATACACATCCACATACACATACACGTACACATACACATACACATACACATACACATACACATACACATACACCTACACATACACATACACATACACATACACATACACATACACATACACATACACATACACATACACATACACATACACATACACATACACATACACATACACATACACATACAGATACGCATTCACATACCCATACCCATACACATACCCATACCCATACACATACACAAACCCATACACAAACACATACACATACACATACACATACACATACACAAACACATACATATACACATACACATACACATACACATACACATACACATACACATACACATACACATACACATACACATACACATACAAATACACATAGAGATACACATACCCATACACATACACATACACATACACATACACATACACATACACATACACATACACATACACATACACATACACATACACATACACATACACATACACATACACATACACATACAGATACACATAGAGATACACATACCCATACCCATACCCATACACATACACATACACATACACATACACATACACATACACATACACATACACATACACATACACATACACATATACATACACATACACATACACATACACATACACATACACATACACATACCCATACACATACACATACACATACACATACACATACACATACACATACACATACACATACACATACACATACACATACACATACACATACACATACACATACACATACACATACACATACACATACACATACACATACACATACACATACACATACACATACACATACACATACACATACACATACACATACACATACACATACACATACACATACACATACACATACACATACACATACACATACACATACACATACACATACACATACACATACACATACACATACACATACACATACACATACACATACACATACACATACACATACACATACACATACACATACACATACACATACACATACACATACACATACAAATACACATACACATATAGATAAAGATACACATACACACACATACATGCACATGCATACACCATCATACATACATACGTGTACAAATATAAAAAAAATACTTACACGTCACATACATCTATATACATACACATAAGCATACAAAACACATACATACACATACATACACATACATACACATACATATAAATACAAACACACACATACAAAAACATATACATGCAAACACATACATACACATGCATACACATACATACAATACACACACATACATACAAAAACATATACATACATACACATACATATGCATGAATACATGTATATACAAATATATGTGTATATTTTAAATATTTAATATGAATATAAATATATAAATTTTAATATGAACTCTATTTAATGTATTTATATATTTATTTACATATTTATTATATAGTTCATATCACTATAGTTTAACACACACACACACAAATATATGTTTGTAATTCTAACATTATATAATTATAAATAATCATAAAAGAATAAAAAATTATATATATTTTCTATTATATAAATCATATTTACGAATATATAAATATGTACATATAAATTATATATGTATATATATTTACAAATATCATAAATACAATTAAATAAATATATATTCATTTATAAACTTATAAAATTATTTAAGTAAAATTATAATATATTATATTTATATATAAACTATTTATGTATATATATATATTATTAAGCATCTTTATTGAGTAATATAAATTTGATCATTATATATATATATAATCATAGAAAATAATTGATAATAATTTTTTTATTACAATATATTTATAAATCGTATTTATATAAGCACACACACACATAGACTGAGGGTTCACTCGCCTTGGTTTGAGTCCCAAGGAGTACTTGTTTGTCATGTACGTTCCACGAGGGAGGATGTATAATATCTTATTATATTATATATTTTATAATATATATTGTATTTATATAAATATATACATGTATTGGTATATTAATCATATTTAAAAATATAAAAATATGTATATATATATTAAATTATTCACAGTTCCATTTTTCAGTACTAACTAAAGTGATGATAAAATAGCCCTTTATTAGTTATAATAAAGGTAGCCTTCATCTGTACTAAAAGAAGCACTAAAAATTGTATACTTTTATCATATATTTTTTACCACTAGTAAAAGGTATAGTTATTAGCGCTTTTAGTTATAGATGATAAAAGAATATCCTTTATTATTATTTTTAGTGTTGATAAAGGGTGGAAAAAAATACTTTTGAATCTATAGTAGTGATAATGTGCATTCGATTGTATTCAATAATTAGTGAATGAAAAATTTACAATCCATTCTTATTAAAAATGATATTATCCAACATGATTGAAATAAAAAACTTTTTTACTTATTTAATTTTATCAATTCCTGGTTAATGATTATGAATCTTTCATTGAAAATGTATTTTTGAGAGAAGTTATTAGATAGGGATGGAAAAGTCCTCAATGGTTATAAATTTGTGAAGTCATCATTTATAATTTTATTTCATTTTACTCATAAAACCCAATTCAATTATTTATCCATTATTTACTTAGATAACCACTATTTTATATTAAAAATCCACGTACATTCACATCTTAGGATATAGTTTAGAAAATTAACATAATAACGTGACATTGAATCAAAGGTATAATCCTCCCATTAAGTACCTTGGTTTTAGAATCAACTATACTGATTGGATGCTCAGTCACAAATATATCTGTTCTGACATCAAGATCACTCCAACTCGGAATATGATATGGATTAGAAGGGTACTTTCAGAGCTCTGATACATAGTACATGTTTTGTACCTACCTCAACTTTGGAAGAAGTATTAAATGATAGGCCACTTTCCCGACATACTCAACAACCTCATAAGGTCCCAAAAAATAAAGAAAAATCTTTCCTTTCCTCCCAAGACACTGATGACCCAAACAAGGTGAAACTTTCAAGAACACATAGTCACCCACTAAAAATTCCAATGGTCTACGATGGAGGTAAGCATAAGATTTATACAAGATATGTGACATCAAAATTATATGAAGAATCAAATAAATATATTTTTTTTCATATCTTGAATAAATATCGGTAAAACCAAGTAAATTTCACCAATATTAGACTAACATAATAGAGATTTATAAGGACTTCCATAAAGACCCTCAAAAGGATCCATTATGATCAACTTATAATCAAAATACTTTTTAAAAAAAATTTAGAATAAAATCAATTTATGGTTAAGTGAGAACCATAAAAGAAAAAAGGACAGTGTATCCTATATAGATCATCGTGATCCAGGCCTTGGGACTAATGCGCACACTACCTCAACACAACACGTCCCTAAAGACCATTGCACACATGCCACATCACACCATGTCTCGTGCTGCACCTCAAGACACACAACACTATAACACCTCAGACATACTGATGAAGAACACTGTGCCACCACACCGAAAAGAATGGTCCAAAAACAACCAAAAATCCCAAGGAAGGACCTTCATCATTGGAACCACCAACACCATCCCAAATCACCTTGGATACCTTCGAACCTGACCAATATGGGGTCATGCATGAAGGAATAAGGAAAAAAAGGGTAGCGAAGGACCGACACTGGACTAAACCATGCCCGGGAAAAGAAAAACCAAGAATAAAACATGGGGACACTGAGTCTCGTTAAATGAAGCGGCATGATTACCCAATAAAAAAGAAAAACCAAACAAAAAACCACATAAAAACAAAATATTATACAACATGGAAAAAACTAGAGAGAAATACTAGCTATTTAGCCTTCATAGGATTAGAAATGATGAAGGTACATTGATAAAGCTTCAAAAAGTAGAACCATAGAATCTTCAAATCGAAAATATGACCACACAAAACAAAAACCACCGATGAGAATGAGAAAAGTAACCATCAGAGTCAGACCAAAAGAGAGTGAGGCAAAGCAGGGGCAAGAGAAAGGAACTGCAAATAGGTTTTGTCAGATGAAGGTGATTGACTATGGAAACTTCATCGATATGAAAATCCATGAATCTGAAGGGCCATCGAGCAAACACTACATCACATAATCAATTCCACTTGACTGGATCGAGGATAGAGCCATGTCCAAGAGAAGAGATAGTGAGTATATGAGGAGGTAGGGAGGGAGAAGAATTCATGCATGAATAATATCTTCTCGAATCTATATATCTCATTCTATCTGGACACCCGACAACAGATGATATGACAAACTCAAATGGACTTGAGATATCATTTCCTCCTAAAGGCATCTCTAAAAGAATGAAGTAAATTGGGGATCCCTATTAGATACTATCATAGATTAAAATTCATTAAAACAAACAATATCTTTCACATAGATATTTCCCAAATCCTAAACTTTGGTTGTATCATGAATGGATATAAAGTGAGCCGATTCTATCAGCCTATAGATCACAACCCATATTTCATTCTTCTTTATCTAGGTATGTGTAAAACCAACCACAAAGTCCATAGAGATATTATCCCACTTCCCAGTTCGCACTAGAAGTGGCTAAAGAAAACTTGAAGGTCTCTGGTGCTTGGCCTTGACCTATTGGAATGTATAACAATGAGAGACAAAATAATCAATTCCCCACCTCATACTTGGAAAACATAATCATCATCGTATATAATAGAACATCTTCGTGGTTCATGGGTGTACTTCCCACTAGGAATTATGGAAACCCCCATCACAGTTTTCTCATAGGAAAAGGTACAACATACCAGTTCCAAAAACATAGGATACCCTTCATGGAGAACAAACAATCAGAAATGGTCACCCCACCATAATAGAGTTCCTAATGCCACATAATTCATCATCAAGATATTATTCCTAAATAAGCATCTTGATAAGAGTGGAGGTCAACTAAACACTGGTCAAAATAAAATCATCCCCTGATCCTCAAACTCCAATATGCAACTATTAAAAAATATCCATCATGTTCCACTCTTATAATGATTATTTCATGACCTATGTCTAGTTTTTTCTTATTCAAAGCATAAGCAACGACATTATCTTTACTTGGGGTATAGGAAATTTCAATGTAAAAATATTATAGGAAATACACCCAACTCCTCTAGTAGATAGTCAAATTTTTTTAATAGAATATATAATTCAATCCCTTATGGTCAGAATGCATGGTAAACCTTTCTCCAAAAAGGTAATGCCGTTATCTCTTAAGTGCATGAATCACAACTATGAGTTCAAGGTCATGGGTCGAGTAATTCTTCTTGTGTGTCCTAATCTTTCAAGATCCAAAAGAAATGAAATAATCACCCCGTATAAGAATGCAACCCAAACCTGAACCTGATGAATCATAGAAGACCATATATCCTCGACCATTATCTGAAAGATTCAACATCTACACAATCATCAAAAGACATTTTATCTCAAAAAAAGAACTATGAAATTTCTCATCCCAAGAAAACTTTACTCCCTTATGATTTAGAGAATTCCTTGGATAATACAACTTTGAGAAGTCCTTTCAAACTGGTGATAATATCTAGCTAAACCCAAGAAGCTCCAAATCTTGAAAAAATTTCATGGTTGCTCTCATCTCATAAAATCTTCCAGATTTTCCAGATTAACTGAAATACTATGTTCCAACACCACATTTCTCAATAACTTCACTTCCCAAATCTATAAATCACATTTTGATATCTTTTCATAAAGTTATATATTTATCAGTAATTACAGAACTACTCACTTATGATATACATGATCCTCCTTGGACTTAGAGTTACAAGGATTTCATCTAAAAAGACTACCATGAAAGTATCAAGATATATTTATAAAATCATATTAATTAAATCCATAAATACTATAGGAGAATTGGTTAGACCAAAAGGAAGGAAAATGTACTCATAATGGTTGTACTAGATCCATAAGGTAGTTTTCTGAATGTCATGTTATGTTATTCTCAACTGATGGTAACCTGATCGAAAATAAATATTTGAAAACCACATCACCCCCTTAAACTGTTCAAATAGATCATCAATCCATGACAATAGATAATTTTACATTATCTTAACTTAATTGAGTTTTTGATAATCAACACAAAGAAAAAGTGACTCATCAACTTTCTTAGCAAAGAGAACCGGAGCCACCCATGGTGACACACTCGGACATATAAATCCTTTCTCTAGAATATCATCCAACTGATTCTTTAACTCCTTCATTTCAACTGTTTCTATTTGGTAATATGGAATAAATACTATTTGAGTACCAGACACTAAATCAATAAAAAATTCTACATCCCTTACTGGTGGGAAGCCATTGAATTAAGATTGGGAAATTTCAGGAAACTCCATGAAAACTAGAGGAATACCATTGCTCAAAGATTCTCATTATAGGTCAAAAGTGAACACTGATATCAATTTACCCAAATCTGGATAAGAAGGTATGGCTCTACTCGACCTCAGGTCCCATTCTCCCTAAAAGTTATGACACATCCCATTAGGTACAGTAAAGGATGCCCATCGAAGATAAAAATAAATTTAGGATATATTAACAATGATCTAATCCATCCTAAATATGATGTTAAACAGTTTCATGTCAAGAACCAGAAAGTACCAAGAAATATCGATATATGATAAAGAGAAAAAAAAGCAGGACTACAGAGACCATTATCTCTCTTTATTCTGAGGTGTGTAGTAATATCCATTACATAAGATAAAATCTTCATAGGAAGATTTACCAGATTTACAATACAAGTTGAAATAAATGAATGAGATGCACTAATATCAAATAAATAAGTCACAAAATATGAATAAATAGCAACGGTACCTATCACTATCACTGGACCCATATCTTGTTCATCTAGAGACTCTTCCATTGCATAAATAATCTTCGTTCTGGATAACTGTTGCTAGAATCCATTTTTTTTGAAGTATCTGATTGAACTATATTTTTAGTTGGAACTAATGATCCTATGCCAATATGTGGAGTATAATAGACATGGAATAACTTCTGCAAGTGACCTGAGCATCCTTAGGAACTTCAAGAGGTATAGAAAAACCCCGTGGTTGAGAACCACCAAAAGAATCATCATGATTCTTCTTTCCTTTAAAGGAAATCACACTGCCACTGGGAGAAAAAGGAACTCCCATCAACCCTCACTTATCAGCTAGGTCCATCTCTACCATCAAAGATCTATATTAAACATCAGTATATGAATTTAGCTTCAACAAGAAATCATGATAAAAAATATCATATTGAATTCCCACATCAAACCTTTGAGTTTTCATCTTCTCATTCGATACAATCTTTGGTGAAAATTGCACAAGATTAGAAAAATGGTTTTCATATTCTGTCACATTCATGTTAGCCTACTCAAGTTTGAAAAACTCAGTATCCTTAGAAAACACCATTGAATATAGATATAAATGGTCAGTGAAAAGTGATATAAAGTATTTACAACCTAACCACTCATGCTTTTTCGTTATCACCATAATGTCCCACCATATTGTTCTAGATCTCTCTAGCTTGAAGGTGGCACATTTCACTATGATTTCATTTTGAGTCTAGAAGAACTCAAATAAAATATCGATATTTCTCACCCAATCCTCATCTAGTTGAGGATTATTAGAGCCTTAGAACATTGGTGTATTATTCTGAAGGAACTCCTGAGCACAAATCTTGAATTCACCCCACTGAGGTTCCACAACTGAATCCTAAATAGGTACAAGTGTATGTGTATTTACCAAATCATAGAAAAAACACACTATAACTTTAACCAGATTTTGGTCCATGAGAGGATTTTCTCACGATGGTTCATAAGAAGCTTCCTCCTGGATGTGATTCACATGTCTTATTAGAGGAATGATGATACACAACATCAACAGACAACATTTGAGACATCAGATTAAAACTCAAACATAGAAACAAGATAAATTAATCCCATCAAATAGAAAAACAAGATTTGGATTTCAATTTATCTAAAAAAAAATTAGGGTAAATACTAGAAATAATCCTCAATATGTATTTCCCAAACCACCCCTGGTCACTTAATAATCATTACAATGAGAGATGGCCATGCACTCAATCACAATCACCTCCAAAGTCCCAAAAATATTACTCAACCACATACTAACATAAAGGAAATATGATTAACTTTCACCTTTGATACTACTTTGTCACAAACCAGCCTAGATAACCTGGAACCCTGATAATCAAGCTGACACTGACATGGCCCGAAGGGTATTCATGATCCCCATGGGTTGGCGACTAGCACCTGGAATCATACGGAATAAAATTGGGAATGGTTTTCCCACATAAATAGTGGATAAAATAGTAACAAGTTAGTATGTTCAAAAGAAAACATTATAGGGAGAACTATACTATGAGTCAAATAGGTAAAAAAACCCAAAGTACATCCATAAAGTACCATAAAATATAATAAAAACCCCATGTCTTAAATGACACAACAAATACACACCAAAAGATCAATAGAAACTACCACCTCCAAGTGGTGGCTTCCCCTTGCTTGAACTGGGTAAGAGGAAATCTAAAAACTTCTGATGGCATAGGTAGAGTGTGAGATAAAAGCCCAATAGGGTCTCACCATGGATTCTATAATAATATTACACATTGATTAACAAGATAAATCTATCACTTTTGAATTAATCTCGAATGGAGGTACAAAGTAATATTTAAAACAAATCATGATTTTCATTTCAATTTAAGGATATATTTCTAAATAATGGATTAATAAAATTTTTATATAAAATAGTTTATATTATTTCACTAGGCATGCGTAAAACAGTTTACAAATAATGAAAAATATATATCAAAACATTAACAATGAAAAACATGATCATCTACCACAAGGTATGATAGTTCGAGTTTATGGGATCCTCACACACTCGAATAGGTGATCATGGAAATATGTCTACACATGTCCCTCAGATAGTGGTCAATTTGGACTCAACATCATTCCATCAGGGATGTTACCTCATGCACATGTTTTGTTATACTTATAAAGAATCAATAGAGTGTTATCTTGAATATCTCACTATCTACTTAGGCTTTGAAATTATCTAATAACAATGAATAATAGGAAATTTATCTCAAAAATGTTCAAAATACAATTAACCCATTTTCATTTCAATATGCCAATTTCTATTTAAAATAAAAAACATATATTTTTATCAATTGATGTCTTTTTTAGGATAAAAAATAGGTTTCTATCAAAATAATTTAATCCAATTTTTTCAAATAAAAAATTTAAATCAATTTCAAAAATAAATTTAAAATTTTAATTTCATAATTTAATGTAAAAAATTCCATCAAATTTCATAATCACACCCCTATTCACTAGAATTGGGGGGGGGGGGGTCCCAATTTCATGCCAAAAAATCAATCCCCCAATTCACTAATATTGATTTTTTAACAAACCAATTAAAATAAATTTAATTTAAATTAAGAAATTTAATTTATATCAATAAATTTAAGTGAAATTATTAAATTTATGGTAAAATCAATTGGAAAATCAAAAATGGAACCACCTACCTTGGGATCACGGGAACACGAAACACAACACCCGCAACAGGAAAATCCAACGAAGAACGTCAGTAAAGGAGATATAAGAATCAAACCTATATTCAAGATCTAAAACAATGGGAATTAAATCCTCTAAAAACATGAATATCTAAATACCCTATGGAGAAGAGGAGAGGAGATAAGGATAAAAGGAATGAGTATAAAATTCATACCGAGAAAGGATCGAACATCGATCTCCATGCTTTGATTCACTTCAGAAGGAATTTGGAGGAGAAAAAATGGGACCTTTAGAGTTCTAATGACCTAAAAGGATGTGAAATATAGAGTTATGGATGAGCATAAGAAGAAATAGGGGTTCATAAAATTTTAAGTTAATTTTAAAAATAATTACCAGTCATGCGCACAGTTTCCTAGAGGGGTTCATATAGTTTGTCAATCCATGTTTCCTAACTATGTGCCCATACTAGTTGGGTTTCATGGTTTATACTCAGTGGGAACATGATTTTTAAAACCATGTTCGAACTGTGAAAATCCTCACTACTTGGTTTGGTATGGTTTTCACTAGCAGGGCTCACATTTTGGGAAAACCATGCGCCAACCGTACACAACACAAGAGCCCTTAAAAAATTCCAAAATTTAACCTAAAGAACCCCTAAATGATACCCAACAAAAGAATGATTAAAATAGGGGTTTATGAGTAATTGAAAATAGTGATAGGATGTTATATGATGATATACAAGAGCTTTCATCATCGATAGTTATCGCGAGCGCTGATAGATTCTTATCATAATTTACAAATCCCTTTCCCCTTTATAATTTTTTTATCCAAGATATATCATGAGATACACCTTATCTATATCATAATTAATGACCTTATTGGGTGGATTTTATTTATTCATTCCATTAAACCTTCAAAAAACCATGAATGACTCCCAATATACAAAAAATAATAATTATGTTGGAATAGTTAAAAATAATATATAAATAATAAAAAGTTAATTTCTTAAATAATATACATAGAATTAATTTAAATAATATAAATAAAAATATAAATGTATTTATAAAAAACTATTTTATATGTAATACCATAAATTAGAAAGAACAAAATCATCTTTAAAAAATGTATTAGAATATAAGAAAATGATGTTTTAATAAATTGGATCAATTATATTAAAAAATGAAATGAATTATGTATATCCTAATAATGATAAACTAAATAATAAATGAGGGTATTTGGTATAAAAAACACACAAAAAACAGATAAAAATGATTGGAAATATTAATAAAAAGATACCCTAATCACATACTCAAACACTTAAACCATATTTGTCCTCAAGAATCAACCTTAACATTATTGTAAAGGGGTTCACTCCATGATAAGATTAACCATCATATCATTTTAACACATTAAATCAGGGATTTTAATTAAATATTAATATTAACAATATGATCTCTCTTATTCCATAACTCATTGAATTAGTTTAGTAAACGTTATTACAATTTACTCCACTCTAAAATTTCACCTTAAATGTTTTATTTATATTTGGAACCCGATTTTTAATATGTGACATGTGAAATAGGGTCCTCCATTCCATCCAATGATGCAGTACACACACACAAAACACTTTCTATTGATTTTTTTTTAATTTTTAATTTTTCAAGATATTATGTGAAAAAAAATTATTCAATCATGATTTTAGCTAATCTATAACTAATATTTAATAAAATTTATTTCAAATTACTATACTCAAAAATTTCAACTTTAATGTTTCATTGATATTTGGAATATTATTATTTATATAAGACATGTACATAATCATCCTCAATTATCTCTTATTATGAATTATACACACACCATGCTATTTTTATATTAATTTTTAATTTTTTAATTTTTCTCAACACATTATGTGAAAAACACTTATTCAATGGAGAGTTTAACTAATTTATAACCAATAAATTTCAATAATAGGAACCTTGAAGACTATTTATTATAGATAAGTCGAGGAATAAAATTAGTCAACACACTCTTATATAGCCTTTAAATCTTATTCATTGGATCAATACACTTTTTTATTTAATATACTCTTTTTACACATACTTGAGAAAACATGTTTGAAAACTTTAAACTGATTTGGTTATATTTATCATACTACTATGAGTAATTACTATATCTATAAAAAAGTTAAACTAAAAGTTTAAAATATTTTACCATAAATGATCATCAACTCACCCATGTGATGATTTCATAATCTAATCCATTATTCTAACTTAATAATTTAGGCTGATGCATTTTAATTTATGTTTAAAAATAATATGCTCTAAAAAGAAAGCCATTAAATATAATCTTAGGAAACATATATATCAGTCCATTAAATAAATCCATGTTGAAGTGGGTACCCCTACTATTAATTTTTTCCCACACTTAGCATAAATACATATCAAATTAATATAATTGAGGATGCCTGTAATGGTTTGTGCCTTCTCAGACTTTTAAAATTTTAGTTTAAGAGTTAGAGGTGTTCATAAGTGGCTTAAGAAGGGTTAGATAGATCTTGGGGGTGTAATTATACTAAAAAAAGTTATTCATGATGTGAACTGGGGTTCAAGACATGAATGTGTGTTTTCAACTTAGAGGATGGTGATTCATGACTGGGAGTTTCATATGAGAGTTTTATACCTAATAAAATCATGACATGACAGAATTATTCAAGATGTAAAATAAATCAAGATTGAGGTTTCATGAAATTTAGTGGATGTTCAACAGGTTTTGAGTTTGATAAATTCAGGTCCTAAATCTAATTCACAGCTTGAATTGGAGAGCATCCCTAAAACTAATGGTGTGAATATTTTTTTCATGTCATCAATGTGTTAAGGTACAACCTATTTATACATTCTAGATATCTCATATTTTATTTCATTCCTCTCTCATTTCCCTAAAACCATGGTTAAACCCTAGATGATTTCGGGGGGATCTTCTATCCCTTCCCCTATGTCTTTCATCCTTGGCTTCTGGAGGCTTGGTTTTGGAAATGTGAGGCGAGTTCTTATCTTTATCCCCTTGTTTTATTTCCTTTTATGTTTAGGAACTGTAGTGGTGAGGTATGGTTGGGATGTTATTTTAATGATCCTTGGGTATTATTGAGGTTGACCCAAGGTTTTCTCATGCAATTTTATTCTTTGGGTTGTTTCTCTTTTACCCTTTGGTGTGTGAAATTTTGGAAAGATTATTTGAGGTAGGGTGTAAATACCTCGACCCTAGTATCCAAGATTCGATGGTTACTTTATTATATTGGAACTAGATACAAGTAATCAAATCTCAAAGGACTGAATAGTTCATTAGTCTCAGTAAACTAGATACATACTTGAATCTCATATTATTTTTGAAAACATAAAATACATAAAATCTTAAAAGTAAATATTATAAATCCTTGAACTAATTCAAATATTAATTCTTCATATCCTAGGGAAAGGAAACAAAATAAGGGTGATATCAAATGATCAGTAAGGGTTAGATACATTGGAATCTATTATGAGAAAATAAGGAATAATTAATATTTCAAGATAAATAATTGAAAATACATTCTTTTAATCAATAACTTGCACATGAAAAATAATATGGAATGAAAAAATGAAGACAAAATGATTCCATATAAATAATCGAAAAATCTTGAAACTTTCCATGAATATTATTTAAAATAATTTTGTAGACATTGATATCTGATTTCATAATGATGGAATTCATAATGTTATAAATATGAAAGTTACTGTCAAGACCTTGTTCCAAGATAGTTTAAACCATGGGTAGGTATACACTAAAAACCCATTTAATAAGTCTAGATAACCAGTTTGTCTCATGAGACATATTGATTCATCGAGGGTATATGTAATTATAGGCCCCACCCATCAGGTAGTAAGTCCAATGTATTCATCATATTAGTAAACAATACAACTTAATCATTATGCCTTAAAAATCCATAAATTGTCATATTAGAAAAAATAACATACAGAAAGCCTATACTTTAACTAGAAAAATGAACATAAACCATACATAAAAATTATAGGGGATGGTATATTTATCTTATGTACTCAGTAAATCTTAATATTCAACATAGGATGTTAAAATATCTAAAATTACTTTAAAAGTATCACTGGAAATTTTCTTGAGGAAAATACCACTTTTTTAGTTTGAAATTGATTATTTAAAATCTTAAAATAACCCAAATATTAAAGAAAATATTTATTATAAAAGAAAATGTAAAATATTAAATTAATCTTGAAAACATTGAGTGGTCATGGTAGTGGAAAATTTGGTTCATGCTGTATAAGTTAAAAAACATTCCTTTCACTCTTTTGTAAGAAAAGTCAAAAAGTAACTCATTCAGAAAACAACAAGAAGATTCATTTAATTATTTTAATTAAAAGAAAAAATGGATAAAAATTTATTTAATAAATCATTGGATAATATTAAAAAATATTTTAAAATAATTTAAAGAAAATATGGACATCGTAGAAAAAAATTACAGACTGTAGAAAAACAAGTAAAATATTCCTTAAAAACCCATTATTTTAGTCTCTTGAGAATTTAAGAGAGGAAAATGAAAGGAAAACCTATAATTTCTAGAAATATATAGAGTATAATAAAATATATTAGGTGTAACACACCAAGATTTTATAGTATATTATTTCTTCAAAGTAATTCAATAACTTTCACTACACGCAACGCTGAGTTCAAGCGCACCACGATTTACCAAACTAACTGTTCAAAAGCGGTTATGAATAGTATTAACTGAATTTTGGACATTATATAATAATTAAAATTTTTAGAATCCATATTATGAGTTTCTTAGATATAATTAAAGAAAAAAAACATTTTTTCAGATAAAAGAAGTATTTTTCAAAAAATGCAATTTTACAGCCTTTTAATGGCGAACCCTTTTTAAATCCAATATTTGAAACATTTATTTTGACAAAATAAACTTATTATTTAGAATTGGGACATAATAATTTAGTTTCAATTTTTTTTGTTTTTCTAATAACTTTCATATTTGGGTGAATAGTGAAAAATACTATATTTTAACTGAAAACAACTTTTTTAGTCAAAATAATTTATAGTGTCAAATTATACATTTTAAGGGTTTGGAAGTATAAATAGATTATATTTTCACCATTTAACCAAACTCTAGTCATTGTGAGTAATTTCATTTTGAGATTGGACATAAACAAGTGTCATTCTTTTGATAGATATTGTTTCTTAAAAATACACTTTTTGGTTTCGACAACAGGAATTAATTTTAAATTAATAAATAAAATTTCTATATTTTTAATTTGGTAAAATAGACTTCTTTTTTGGATTTGTAATATCAAAATTATATTAGGTTGAAGTTTTGGTACTTTTCAGATAACTTTCATATTTTGATGAATAGTGAAGATTACTAAATTTTAATTAAAAACAACTTTTTTAATCGAAATAATTAATAATGATAAATTATGAATTTGAGTGATTTTAAAGTATAATTATATTATATTTTTACCATTTAATCCAATGTTGATCATTGAACATAATTTCACATTTAAACTAGACATAAGCAAGTGCCAATCTTTTGATAGTTATTATTTCTTAAAAACACGCTTTTTTGTTTTGACAACGAGAATTAATTTTAAATTAATTTCTGCCACTTATGTGTTTTGAATTTAGAAAAAATAGATTCAATATTTAGAATCTGGAGGTCCAAATTTTGTAAATAGGTAACTTCTTTTTAGACATTTGGAATAATTACTTCGGTAAATATTTTATTTACCATGGTTAAAAGGTAAATCCGATAAATAAGGGTAAAACAATAATATTAAAATAATATTAAATTACCCTAAAACGTTTCCTAAACCTATTGGTTTATACATGTCCGACCATGGGCATATTTGGGTCTATTTTGGGACACCATGAAGCCACTTGTAAGTGATAATGACACTTTAGATTAATTAATTTCAAGTAAAGACAAAATTGACAAAAATATTTTAGTAATTAATTTTTATATGGTGTTATATAAGTAATATTTTTGAATATAAATATTTTTTGGGAATATAAAAATATTTCCTACATCATGGTATTTTTTAATAATTTTTAGACATTAAATAATTAAATTTATTTATGACACAATGATAAAGGAGAAATTACCTAATTAATGAAAGAATTAAATAAATGGTATTATAAATATTAAAATAAATATAATTTCAAGTTTTTATGACATAAACGAATTTTATAGGTTAATATGACATGTTAGGAATGATTCAATGTATCTTTTTTGAAGTAATCAAGTTTTCATGACTTTCATAAAAACAAAATACAAAATAGTGTCAAAATTGACATAAATTAATATTTAAAACAAATACTATATTATTGGTTGATATAATATTCCTAAAAATTTAAGGATAAGACAAAGGGATTAAATAATATTATATATTTCATTAATGAGACACTTTAGGTTCTCTTGGAAGTTTATAGTATGTTTATTAACCATATAGAGTAAGAATACAAGAAGACACGGTAAAAGTTAAACTAATTAACTAAGAGTTAAATCTAAAAGATAAGGTTAATATATTGACCCAAACCTGTCTAAAACCTATTGGTTGAGTTTATTTAGACCCATACCCACCTTTTACTCTAAATAAATCAGTTTGGAGCTATTATAAACTGAATATTAATTTATTATAAATTAATATTTCTAGCTTTTCCAAAGGTTCCCCTCACCCCTCTTATAAAAGGGCACTCCCCCTTCTCTCAAATTCCAACCTTCAAAGCCTTTTGGCTCAGCGAATACCTTCCCAAATATCCTCCCAACTATCCTAAATTCATCCTAGAGGCCTTAATGTGGTCAGAAAGCTAACTTAAGGATCCATTTTGATCAAATCAAAAGGAAGAACCTGAAGAAGAGGTAATGATTTCACCGCCTTCTTTCAAGTTCTCTTAATCTTCCACTTACTCTTTCTTTGTTGTGTTCATTATAAAATAATAAAAACACTATATTATATATACTATGATTTTATTATAAATATGGCACAACTATATTCATTATTCTACCCATATTATGAATGATAATGTTACTATTAGTGCGTACGTACAACTTACCGTCTCCACGCTGTGGTGTAATTTGTTATTCAACACTATGTTATTTGGATGGATATAATAATGAGTAATATGTAAATAAATAATTAAAATAACATGATAATGACTCTTTAAAATTAATATACCATCCAATTCCATAATTTTAAGGAAATGATATTGTTGCTCGTGCGTACGTATGGATTACCGTCTCCACGGCGCGATGAGATTGATTTCCACGATCACCATTCATCGATGATTATAAAAATATATATTACTAATAATTATTTAATATATAACATAATAATGAAACTGTATATATATATATATATATGTGTGTGTGTGTGTGTGTACTTACATATATATTATTCACTTATTTCTGTTCAATACGATATGAAAACGGAAACAACGTTTATGGGTACGTACGGACTACCGTCTCCATAAACGGTGTTTTTCATTTCATATATATGTCTATTATACATATTTATATTATAATATTTATGATATATAAATGATTTTTATATTCTTGAAGTATTTAAATCTTGGTCTAAGTGATACAATCAGGAGTAACAAGTTAAAACACGTACGACAAAGAAAACGATTATTACCTGAAATGTTAATTTAACATGGAAATTATTATTAAATGGGTGTTATAAAGTCATTAATGAATCATGTATGATATAATAAATACTAATATGGTTCTGGTATTCTTTAATAACATACTACGATCTTCATACATAAGGTTAAACGTACCCTCTACTAAAGGAAAGTGCAAGGTAAGGGGTTTCCATCTCACTCTTTATTCCCATGAGATTCATGCCATATTGCCACTATTACCTTTTGTGTGGTGCATGTACTGACCATAATTGTATTTTTTGTGTAATACACATTAATTTATGTGTATTTACATATTCATTGTATGGTACATATTTCATAGGGTGTATGTTTCGTATGTTACCAAATTGGTAAGGGTCAACTCTACAATATCTTCATTATCTGAGGTTGTTTATACGTAATTATCTACTGGGACCTCTTTATCATCCACATCCATGTTTCTTAAAAATGTTTTTCAAAACATTTTTACTATTTACTAGATAATGGGTTAAATTAATTTATACCCTTATGTGTTCTGAAAGTAATCTTTCTGTTGTTTTCCAAATAAGGTACTTTTTAACCTTTTCGAAAAATTTAAGGTTAGAATGTCTTTTTTAACTTATATGGTGGGTGCAGTTATTTTCTGCCGATATATAATAATTGAAGCTTCCCTTACAAGCTTATAAGAATACTTTCAAAATAAATTATTTCTTTATAATTACGTGACTCTGAAGATATTTCAAAATATAAAGATTTATTTCTCTAAAAAGGGTTTTGATTTCATCTATGTCAACATCCTTTTATGGATTTTAAGTTTATTTGAAATTGATTTATTATGATAAAAAACATCAATATTGTATTGAAGGTTTTGTGATATGTCTGACTGTGGATGTGCTATTTTTATACCATTCATGGTTTATGGTTAAAGTATTGACATTTCATATGCTAGTTTTAATACGGATGTTTATGATATGTTTAAACATTTTTATATGAGGAATGTATTGGACTTAGTAAGTGACGGGTGGAGCCCGCTATAGCTCCTCTATGAATCGATAAGTCTCATGAGACAACTAGATGTGGGATTGGATGAGGCCCTTTCCCAATTTTGAAATATGGTTTTGGCTGAGGCCTTAATCATTTTTAGACGTCTCGGCCAAGGCCTTGAAAAAATGTTTCAGAATGTCCGACATTATACATTTCCTCATTATGAAAATAATATTGATAGTTCATGTGGTCATTAGACTAGTAGAATACCAATGATTATGTTTTATTATGGAATTATTTACTCATCTCATATTCCTGCCATAAAATAATTCATGATTTTAATTGGTAAAGGAATGTGGTTTCAATTATTCACCATGCTTAATATTTATGTTATCTTCTACTATATTTCTTACCCTTACTGAGCATTTGAGCTCACCAATTTATTATGTTTCATTTTCCCAGGACATGAAGAAGTTAGTTATGAGTGACTTTCAGGCATTATTTATGAGTCTTAGATGTTTCCAATGGAATAAATTCGGGTTGTATTTATTTTCAAGTTGTAAAGTTGAACTTATGTATGAATCTTGTTTCTAAGGCTACTAAACTGATCGGTCTTCGAGAGTTTATTTCCTTGTGATCATGCCAATGTTATGTAATAATGCACTGACTCTGGGTAACTGGGGTGGGGGTGTTACAGTTGGTATCAGAGGAAGTTTAGAAATAACATTGGAAACTAGATTTAGATAAACTCTGATTAGATCAAATTACCCTAAGAGAGACGTTGAGGATTAGTATAGAAGAACTTCCTAGAATTTTGTTAATGTGGTGTTTTTGTGAGTTTTCCAAGAAATACATCCCTATCTGGATACGAGCAGGTAGAGGCGGCTCTGGCACAGATGTACCTAGGGGTAAAACCTGAAAACACCGCTTTGAGCTAGACTCTAACCGGAACTAGTGAACGACAACGAGCCTTGTTGAACTCTTGGTTACAAAACTCCCGGGGGATATGCTTAGGATAATTCAAATTTTAATTACAGGCCATTATGAATGATTTATGAGTAAATAATTTCTCAAAGAAAACATTTTTATGGATGATATCCATAAACTCTTCAATTTACGTTAGATATTTTACTAGTTCGAAATTATTCATTGTGATTCATAAAATGACCTAGTGTATTCCATTGTTTAGAAATGGAACCCAGTATAAAGAATTTGAACTCCAACAATACGTATGATCCAAAGAGTAAGAATGATCATATCTTTCACGGTATTAAGCCTATATTTATAAGGGAAATTCTCTCTCATGTATTCTCAACATATAAAGAAATAGTATCATGTGTTAAAAAGATAAGTAAAGAATTCTTTGAGTCCTATGGATTTGAAGGGAAGCAAGAGAATAAAAGGATGAAAGAGATAAAGATGGATAAAGGGAAGAGGGGAAAAAGGATTTTCCCATATGTGATAACTATGGGAAGAAACACCCTGGAACTTGCCTGAAGGGAAAGGGAGTTCGTTATAAGTGTGGAGAAAAAGGACACCATGTACATGACTGCAAGGGTAAGAAAAATATTTCCAATGTACAATGCTTCATCTGCAAGGAGTTGGTACACTACGCAAACCAATGTTCAAATCATCAGAGTATTCCCCAAATGATGCTTTTGGATAATGATAAAGTTATGATACTACCACAGATGAGGAGGAATGATTAGATTTCTTATATTGTTATCAAAGAATTATGTCATTTGGGTGTTGTATCAACGCTGTATTGGTTTTAATAATTATGAATTATATAAGGATTGTACTGTAGTACTATTTCATTAACGACTTGAGATTGTGTGGAACAAAGAAAAGTGACTCAATAGCAGGTTAATTTTTTGGAAAATATATGGCTAAGAGAATGATAA
Source organism: Viscum album (assembly GCA_963277665.1). NCBI lineage: Eukaryota > Viridiplantae > Streptophyta > Magnoliopsida > Santalales > Viscaceae > Viscum > Viscum album. The sequence continues at coordinate 317,198,345 of OY728146.1, forward strand.
ACCATAATATGGTTTTGATACTGAGATAGCGATTTTGGAATAACACATGTTTGATTTGGATAAATTATGTTGGATATTCTTGACTACCTTGAAACTGATTAATGATTTGTATATTCCATTATTGTTTGAGTTTATAACATTTTTGGATAGAAGGAGTATATCCAGTATTCTATAATGAATAAGGGAGAATGAATGTAATCAATAAGGTTTTATGGTAATTCATGATGTTGTAGAGTTTTAAAAGAATACATGATGAAGGTGTTCACATGTTATTACGTGGGAAAAACGATCTTCATTGTGTTTAACTTCCCTATAAATTTTGGACTGTGAGTTTGGACATAAGTATTTTGGATAAGTCTAGTTTGATATTATTTTTGGATTTCCATACAAAGGACAACCTAGAGTTCGGGCGGCAACCCGTCGCGTCCGGCAAGGCCGTGAGACTTGAACCCGCAACCGAAGGGTGACAGGGGTGTATCACCTACCACTGACCCACATTATGTACTGGATTGAATAATGTAGTTTTTCTAAAGGGTCTGGTAGATGAATTATAAATTTTTTTTTGAACCCTATATGAATAGGATAAATAGAATATTTTTTAAGTTATATTATATTTTAGAGTGAAAGATGAGTTTGTGGTACAAATTAGTTAAAGGATGAAACTCTACTAGTCAAGTGTATATATATATATTTCATCTCTTATTCTATGAAGAAATTAATTCTTAAACTTTAGGTAAGGGATCTTATAACTAAAAATGTGTTATCCCAATACCTTATGTTTTGTTGAACATATGATATTTTAAATCATCATAGATTGATGGATTTAAGTCCCTCAATTCTACAATTGTTTATGACTGATGACCTCAATCAATCCCTATAAATATTTATGTTTTTCCTCCAATTATGTGTCTCTAATTTCCACCAATGTTCTCCTAATCAAGATCATAATTTGGTGGTGACTTCTTTATTCCCCTTTTCCTCTTATTAAGACTAAATTTTATTAACCCAATTTCTGATGTGGGTTCTCCCACAAAGCTATTTTCTATTTTCATCCTTTTATTTTCGAAGAAAAAATTCAAATTGAGAGAACACAATTTATTTATGGATGGAAGAATGTAACACCCCAAGATTTTTTATGTAACACCCCGAGCTTCCACGATACGCTTCTCATTCAATAATGCAATAGCTTGCATTGTACGCAACTTCGAGTTCTAAAACACCGCGACTAATCAAAGTAGCCATTATGAATAGTAATAACCACTTTTTAAAATTATAGAAATTTTAAATTTCAAAATGGACTTCATTTTTGAATTCGTAATATCGAAATTATCCTAAGTTGAATTTTTTGTAACTTTCTGAGAACTTCCAATTTTTTTATGAATAGTGAAAAATACTTAAAACAACTTTTTTAATAAAAATAATTTATTGTGATAAATTATTCTATTTAGTGGTTTTAAAGTATAATTAGAATATATTTTTACCATTTTATCCAATTGTGGTCATTAGAATTAATTTAACATTGAAATTGGACATACACAATTGCCAATCTTTTGATATAAATTGTTTCTTAAAAACACGCTATTTGTCGTAACAGCGGGAATTAATTATAAAATTAATTAATTAAACTTATATGTTTGGAATTTTGTAAAATAGACATCATTTTTGAATTCGGAATATCAATTATAGATTAGGGTGAAATTTTGACATTGTTTTGAAAAACATCAATTTTTGATGAATAGTGAAACCACTAAGTGGTAGTTAAATAACTGATTTTTCGTTTAAATGAAATATTACCACTTCTGTGATTTGATTTTCAAAAATCCGACATACATGGTTGTAATTAAGAAGTAAAATGTGGTTCAATGAGATTAAAATAATTTTTTGGTGAATAGTAACTTTTAAGTTCTTAATCGCGATTAGAGGTAATTAGTGTAGTTTAAGGTACAAATAATGTTTTAATAATGTGAGATGAGCATGACACTTGTCCTACTCCTATTGGATGAGTCATGGCCGACCAAGAAAACCCATGGGTCAACTTGGGGACCCCATGGAGCCACTTTAGTTGGAAAATGACATTAATATATATTTATTTAATGTTAAAATTAAATTGACACAAACATGAGTTGTTTTACTAAAACAGTTTTTAAGTGGGGTTACACAAGTCAAAATTTTGACTATAAATATTCATTAGAAATATAAAAAGATTTCCTACATCATAGTATTTTTTTTATAATTTTTAGACATTAAATAAATTAAATTATTTATGACATCATTATGATGCAGCGATGACCTCATTATTTAACGATTTAAATAAAATGAGAAGATAATGAAACATCCAAGGCTTACACTTGTCCAAAGACTATTGGATGGGTAGATTTAGAACCCTTATCACCTTATCCACGAATTATATAAGTGTGGGACCTTTAGAATCCTAAAATCATTGTGAAATAATGTAACATTTCAATCTTTCCAAAAGTGCCCCTCCTCTCCACTTATAAAAGGCCCCCACATCTCCCACCTCATTTACACTTTCAAGCCATTTGGCTCAGCCAAACTATGCCCAAATACTCTCCCAACTTCCCCCTCTTACTCCTAGAAGCATCACTTGTCACGACCCGCCCTCGGGGTCCGTGCCGTGACTACCCCAAGCCCGCCTTCCATAGGCCAGGGGCTGGCGACTAGCACCAAGTCGTAAATCCCAGTAAAAAGGGAAGGCATTGCCTTTGAAAAGTAAAACAAACACCACAGAGTAAGCAAGCAGAAAGTAAACACTAAACAAAAGCAGAGTACTACTGAAAGTGCGGAAAAGTAAATGGGCCAGTATACAAACCCAAACTGAAAGTAAAGTACAACTCGAAAGGGGAAAACAGCAACTGAAAAGTAAAAGCCGCTACTCCGAGCTGTCCACTGGAAATCCCACCTGAAGGGTGGGTACAGATAGCTCCTCTGCTCCACGGGTCCCGTCGTCCGCTCCGTGCACGTCCCACCCAGTGGTCCACCTCCGGGTACCGTCCCGCTCTACAAGCCTCAGCTAAGGTCAACGCTGTCCGTCGTCTGCAACCAACACAACGTAGTGCATGCGAAGCCCGTGCAGGGGTGAGTATAAGCTACTCAGTAGGGACCCCGAGACCCCTGAAGGTCTCTCAAATCCACAAAGGATAAACTACGAAGAAAAGTACAATCACGAAGTAACAACCGACACTGCTTAGGTATATGCCCATACATATACCTAAGTCATCAATTAAAATACGCTCCAACCTCCGAGCCCAAGTGCAACTCAGTCCACGCAGGAAAGTATACGTATTCCACATAGGAAAGCAAAACATAATCCACACAGGATTGCACAACACAATCCACACAGGAAAACAACAGGATTCAGCTCACACAGGTATACTTCTTCAAGGACGATAAAGATGATCACTGATCCATCTAAGTCGTCGGACCCACGAAGGATCGATAGGTAACTAACCCCCGCAGAAGACCCACACAGGATCGGGCTCACACAGAACCTGTAGGCGCTGGCTCACACAGAACCGCTGAGCGCAAGGACCCACACAGGATCGGGCCCACACAGGACCTGTAGCACTGATCCACGTAGGATCGCTGAGTGCTGTAGTCGTCGTCGTCGAATCCACACAGGATCTCTGTACTGTCGTCGTCGAATCCACACAGGATCTCTGTACTGTCGTCGTCGCTGTCACAGTAGCAGTCGTAGCAGTAGTAGCAGTCGCAGCCAGCACTAGGGTTCCCGCACACAGCAAGCTCGTACGGAGGGTCCGCTCCACGAGCCGAGAGGCTGATACATCAACTGTCACAAAGACCAGAGTTGATGTATCCAAAAGTTCCGTATCGTCAACAGGAACTCAACGCAACAGACGGCGCGTCGATCGGACGCCCGGTCTGAGAGTTATTGGCATTTTCGTCTCCGGGGCCCGGTTGGTTTTTAAGGAAAAACCAACCCGACCGTACTCCACCTGCGTCCAAACCTCAGGCGGAGTATGCCAAAAGATCCGTCTCACTAAGAGGAACACTACGCGACTAACGGCACGTCAATTGGACGTCCGTAGCTCAAGATATGAGCGTTTCCGCTCCGAAGGCCCGGTTGGTTTCGTGAACGAACCAACCCGGCCGAACTCAAATTAACCCGAAACCTCGAGTGCAATATACCGAAACGACCGTCTCGATCCAAGGATCGCGTTGCCGCTGACGGTTCGTCGATCGGAGGTCCGAGGCTCAAGTTATGAGCCAAAAACCAAAACTGGTTCGAAACGGGGGGGTCCGGGTCCGGGCCGACCCGGCCCGACCCCCCCTGGGCGGCACGGTGGCCGGCGGCGGGCGGCCGCGGCGGCGGGCGGCGGCGGCGGACCGCGGCGGCGGCGCCTGGTGCCGCACGTGGGGCTGCGCACGCGGGGGCTAAGCCCCGCGGTTCTTCAAAGTGGCGCGGCCTTTGTGCCGCGCCGGTTCTTTTAAAACCGCCCCCCCTCACGTGGGGGGGCCTGCTGGCGCCGAACCAAGGGGGCGGCTGCCCCCTTCCCTCAAGAACCGCCCCCCCTCATTAAGAGGGGGGTTTTGTTGAACCGGCCGGGGGATTTATTCCCCCGGTTTTATGACATCCGGCCGGCCAGCTGGCCGACCGGTTTTTACCAACGGGACCGGAAATTCCGGTCCCGCCTTCGACTTCCGACGCCGGCGGCCCGGCCGCCGGTCTCCTCTTCCGCCGTGGCCCGGAACCGGCCGCGGTCTTCTCGTCCCGCCGCGGCCCGGAACCGGCCGCGGTCTTCTCGTCCCGCCGCGGCCCGGAACCGGCCGCGGTGTTCGTCGTCCGGCGCGGTGCGACGGCACCGCGCCCCTTTGCCGTACTTTGATTCTTTTCAACGCGGCGCGACGGCGTCGCGTTCTTGAAGATTTTTCCTTGACGTAGCGCGACGGCGCCGCGTAAATTAATTGTACGATCATCCGCGTGGTGCGACGGCACCACGCCACTTGCTTCCACCCGCATGAATAAACATAAACGATGGAGGGGGGGGGGGGGGGGGTTCGGCCGTGTTCGTGCGGTCCGGCCCCCCCCCCTCGCGTTAACAATAACACTTATATAAAATATTTAAATGCCTCACGTAGACATGCGATCCACGAGCAAGAAAAGGAATAAGGAAACCAAAATGAAATCAACAACCCCTACCTCGGGTCTAAGATTCGAAGATTCGTCTACGTTCCGCGGAAGACGGCGTCGCGGAGATCGGGCGTCGTGGTCGTCGTTCGTCAAATCCGTTGACGAAGAGTTATGCCCGAAGAGATACGTCGTTGGCGAATCTTCGTATGCCGACGAAGAAGGTCCGAGGAGGGTGCGGCGTTCCCTCTTGTTGACACCGAGGACGAAGAAGAGAGGCGTCGTTCTTCGTCGGAGTTTGAGCGTTCTTCGTTCTTCGTCAGAGCTTGAAGATGAAGAGGAGCTCTCAAAAAGACAAACAAAGAACTCAAAATAAAATAAGACTACCTCTTATTTTATTAACACATTACATAAAAGAATTTCAAAGTTTGAAATTCAAAAAGACTTAACTCCCATAATTAATTAAGAGTAACTTAAGCCAATAAAGAGGGGGTTAAGGGAACTTGAAAAGTCTAGGGGTTCGTGTGGGCCCCACCACACTTAATCCTCCCAAGGGAGGTTAAGTGGGTGTGGGTCCCACTTCCAACCCCCTTAGGTAGGTTTTTAACAAACTAAAAATAAAATTTGTCTTACACAAATTTTATTTAACTCAACTGAAAACCCCAAAACTTAACTTTCAACCCGCAACAAACGCAACTCCAAAAAAGGTCTCTTTAAGCGAATATCGGCGCTGCGAGTTCATCGGTGCTCTCGGATTTCAATTCCGAGCACCGGATCAAAAGTTAGGAATTCCCGCTCGTTCGTTCACTGAACGTACCCGAGCCAAACTTTGGAAATTAATTCCGGGCACTCCGGGCCTCGGAATCAGGTGCCGTCTGAAACCGCGCTCTTGTAAAATTCTAAAGAAAATTAAGAAAAAATTTCCCTTGAATTTTACGGGTCTTTACATTACTCCCACCTCAGGGCTTTACGTCCCCGTAAAGATACATCAAAAACTAGGGAAACAAATGAGGGTACTGAGCACGCATCTGAGCCTCCCGCTCCCATGTGCTCTCCTGGAGATTCCCGTGCCGCCATCTGTTGCGCACAAGAGGAATCGATCGCCCATGTAGGACCCGCTCCTGTCGATCCTCTATCTCCACCGGGACCTCCGTAAAAGTCGCCCCATCGTCAAGGATGTGCGTCGGGTCGTGCACGTATCTCCTCAGCTGAGACACGTGGAAGACGTCGTGCACCCGGTGCAACTGAGGTGGTAGAGCCAGGAGATAAGCCACCTCGCCAATCCTGCTGAGAATCTGGAAGGGTCCGATGAAGCGCGGAGATAACTTGCTGCCCCGGCCAAATCTCCGAATACCACGTCGAGGTGAGACCCGCAAGAAGACGTGGTCGCCATCCTCGAACTCCAGTGGCCTCCGCCTCCTGTCAGCATATGACTTCTGCCGTCTCTGAGCTGTCCTCATCCGCTCCTGGATGACCTGGACCTTCTCTGTCGTGGCCTGGACCATCTCCGGTCCCACCAGTGCTGACTCCCCAGGGTCTGTCCAGCACAAAGGAGATCTACATGGTCGGCCGTACAACGCCTCGTACGGTGCCATCCCGATGGTGGAGTGGTAGCTGTTGTTGTACGCGAACTCCACCAAAGGTAGGTGGTCCTCCCAGCTACGACCAAAGTCAAGGACACATGCGCGGAGCATGTCCTCGAGAGTCTGAATGGTCCTCTCCGTCTGACCATCTGTTTGAGGGTGAAAAGCTGTGCTAAGACGTAGCTGAGTACCGAACGCCTCCTGTAACCCCTTCCAAAGCCGGGAAGTAAAGTGGGAATCTCGATCGGAAACGATAGATGATGGCACGTCGTGGAGCCGCACAATCTCCTGAACGTAGAGACGTCCCAAGCTCTCTACTGAGCCCTGCTCTCTGATGGGTAAGAAGTGTGCCGACTTGGTGAGTCGGTCAACAATCACCCAAATGGAGTCGTGACCTCTGGAAGTGCGTGGAAGTCCAGTCACGAAGTCCATAGATATGCCGTCCCACTTTCACTCCGGAACCTCCAAGGGTTGTACCAAGCCTGCTGGTACCTGATGCTCAGCCTTCACCTGCTGGCAGGTGAGGCATCGAGAAACGAACTCTGCTACTGCCTTCTTCATGCCCGGCCACCAGTGCTGTCGTCTGAGGTCCTGGTACATCTTCGCCACTCCAGGATGTACCGCCAAAGGAGATGTGTGAAAATCTCTCAGCACTTCCTCTCGCAATGCGACTGGTACCATGGTACGTCCTCTGAAAAGGATGTCGTGCTCTGCTCCAAGGGAGAAACCATCAGGTGCCTGTCCCGAGGATATCTGTGCACGCCGTGTCTCACAGTCAGCGTCCCCATGCTGTGCCTCCCTGACTCGCTGCAGTAGTGGAGGAGTGAGTGTGAGAGACTGAAGAAAGGCTGCTCCGTCTCTATCCACGAAGGATATCTGCAAAGAGGCTAGCTGCTCTGTTGCCTCCTCAAGTAGCTGAATGCCCGTCCTCCTGCTGAGGGCATCGGCTACTACGTTCCCCTTCCCAGGAGTATAGACTATCTCAAAGTCATAGTCCTGGAGGAACTCGAGCCATCGTCGCTGTCTCAGGTTCAGGTCCTTCTGCGAGAAGATATACCTGAGACTTTGATGATCGGAAAAGACTGTAAAGCGCTCGTCCATCAGATAGTGTCGCCATGTCTTCAGAGCGAAGACCACTGCTGCTAACTCCAGGTCATGGGTAGCGTAGTTCTGCTCATGCGGCCTCAACTGTCGTGATCCATAGGCGATCACTGCCCGCTCCTGCATCAGAACACATCCGAGTCCGGTCCCTGATGCATCGCAGTAGACTACGTACCCTACTCCCTCCTCAGGCAACCTCAAGATAGGTGCGCTAGTCAATCTTTGTCTCAGCTCCTGAAAGCTCTGCTGACATCTGTCTGACCACACGAAGGGTTTCCCCTTCTTCGTCAAAGCTGTGAGTGATGCCGCAACTCTGGAGAAGTTCGGCACAAATCTCCGATAGTATCCAGCTAGTCCCAAGAAACTCCGAACCCCATTCACGCTCCTGGGTGGCTCCCATGCTAACACAACCTCAATCTTCGCAGGATCCACTGCAACTCCCGCCTCAGAGATAACGTGTCCCAAAAAGTGGACCTCACGTATCCAGAACTGGCACTTCGAGAGCTTACCATAAAGCTGGTGCTCTCGGAGTGTGTCAAGAACAACTCGCAAGTGATAGGCGTGCTCCTCCTCTGTCGTAGAGTAAATCAGAATGTCGTCGATGAAAACCACAACAAACCGATCGAGGTATGGCTGAAAGATCCTGTTCATGAGAGCCATGAACACTGCTGGATCATTGGTTACACCGAAAGGCATAACCAAGAACTCATAGTGTCCATACCGACATCTGAAGGCTGTGTTCTGCACATCCTCGTCTCTGACTCTGAGCTGATGATAGCCTGACCTGAGGTCTATCTTCGAGAACCACCGTGCTCCCTTGAGCTGATCAAAGAGGTCATCAATCCTCGGTAGTGGATACTTGTTCCTCACTGTCACCTGGTTCAGGCGACGATAGTCAACACAAAGTCGCAAGCTCCCGTCCGCCTTCTTGGCGAACAATATCGGGGAAGCCCAGGGTGAAACACTGGGTCGGATGAACCCCTTGCCCTGCAAGTCCTCCAACTGTACCCGTAGCTCTCGAAGCTCGGCGGGGGCCATCCGATATGCTGGAGTGGATATCGGGGCTGTCCCGGGGTACAAGTCAATATAAAAGTCTACCTCTCTGCGAGGAGGTAGCCCTGGAACGTCGTCGGGAAAAACGTTCGCAAACTGATCCACCACTGCAGGAAAACCAGGACTCCGCACGTCAACTGCTCCAAGGATAAGGCTAGCCAACTGATGAGTGATGGGCTGTACTCTCCTCCGCTGAAGTCCATCCTGTGCTGCTAAGGCTCCCTTCTCGCCGGTGAAGGTGAACCTGCTCCCGTCGGTGCGTACACATCGCACCTTGCGCCTAAAACAGTCAATCTGTGCATGGACCGTAGACAGCCAATCCATGCCCAAGATGACGTCGTAAGGCCTCGACGCTGCTACAAGAAGATCCCAGACGAAGCTCTCGCATCCTAGAGTAAGCTCACACTGCCGACACCAGTGCGTAATCGTCGAGTTTGCTCCCGTAGGAGTCTCTAGCCGTAAGGATCGAGCCAACGGCTCTGTCGGAATCTCCGAGCTCCGAACAAGGGCAGCGGCTATGAAAGAATGACTCGCTCCTGTGTCTATAAGAACTGCAGCAAGGGTGGAGTAGACACAGATAGTACCTCGAATCATCTCGGGTGCGCCGTGGTCGTAGGCCTCTGCTGCCTGGAGCTGTGCCTGTCGCTGCCCGCCAGCTCCCTGTGGTCGGGGTGGACCTCCTGGTGGTGGTGGTGGTAGAGCCTCAAAGCGTCGGCCACCACCAGCTGCTCGTCCAGCTCCTCTACCTCGTCCGCCTCCTCCCTGCGGACCGCCACGGTCGACCCTCTGCCTCTGCCTCGGTGGTCCATCAACTGACTGCTGCTCCTCGGCACGGCGGGTCGGGCAGTCGCGAGCCATGTGGCCCTGCCCGCCGCACGAGTAGCACTGTCTGCCTCTCGTAAGACTGGCTCCGCGCTGTGTGCCCCGCACTGCTGAGCCAGTGCCCTGAGGTCGTCTGCCTGAAGGTCTGGTCTGTCTGGACCCCTGAGTCATCCGTCGACTGCCTGCTGCAGATGACTCTGCCACGTGCCGCCCTGCGGTGGGTCGCTGTGCTGGTGAAGACTCAGCAAGGAAGCTCTCGATCAGAAGGGCCCGCTCCAGTACTCCTGTCTGAGTCGGTATGCTGAGGGAGATCAGCGATGCCCTGATCTCGTGTCTCAAACCCTGCTCGAAGGTCCGGGCCCGGAAGAATGGGTCCCGTACCATGTCGGTCGAGTAGCGCGAGAGATCGGTAAATCTCGCCGAGTACTGAGCGACCGTCATGCTGCCCTGCCGCAGCTGTAGAAGCTCCTGGATGCGCACCGCTCGGATGGTGGCCGGGACGAACTCAGAGCGGAAGAGGCTCTCGAAGTCCGTCCAGAGAAGAGATGCCTCATCGTGCACCTGGAGCATCAGGCTCCACCATCGTCCTGCTGCTGCGTGTAGTAGGCTCGCAGCGAGGATCACCATGAGGTCTGCTGGTGTCCTCACTAGCCGAAACACTCGAACTACTGCCTCCAGCCAGTCCTCTGCTGCCTGGGGATCCGTCTCCCCGCGAAACCTGGGCGGACGCTGGCGCTGAAACTCATGCAGTGCGCTGAGGCGACGTGCATCGTCAGCGGCTGCTGCTGGAAGCATCGGGGGATCGGCGGGTAAAGCTACCGCCAGTACCACTACTGGAAAAGGGCCCTGCACCGAGGCCTCGTCGCTCGGTGGGCTGTCGTCTCGCTCGACTCTCGGAACCCTAGCTGGCTGCCGTCGTGGGGCCATCCTGAAAAGGAAACAGGTGCGCCACGGTCAGAACAGTATACCTGGTGAGCTGATATAAGTAATCACAAAGAAAACTTTGAAACACACACGCAATCAATGTTTTCGTTCATTAAGTCGGAAATCAGAAGTCAGGGTCCTGGTGTACGGATACGTCGGCCGCCGCACCAACACTGGACTCCCTGGACTGATAACCACACTCAATACGCTAAACATTATTGCTTCACAAAGAAAAGATCAGAGTTCACGGTAGAACCGAACTCCTCTGATACCAATTTGTCACGACCCGCCCTCGGGGTCCGTGCCGTGACTACCCCAAGCCCGCCTTCCATAGGCCAGGGGCTGGCGACTAGCACCAAGGCGTAAATCCCAGTAAAAAGGGAAGGCATTGCCTTTGAAAAGTAAAACAAACACCACAGAGTAAGCAAGCAGAAAGTAAACACTAAACAAAAGCAGAGTACTACTGAAAGTGCGGAAAAGTAAATGGGCCAGTATACAAACCCAAACTGAAAGTAAAGTACAACTCGAAAGGGAAAAACAACAACTGAAAAGTAAAAGCCGCTACGCCGAGCTGTCCACTGGAAATCCCACCTGAAGGGTGGGTACAGATAGCTCCTCTGCTCCACGGGTCCCGTCGTCCGCTCCGTGCACGTCCCACCCAGTGGTCCACCTCCGGGTACCGTCCCGCTCTACAAGCCTCAGCTAAGGTCAACGCTGTCCGTCGTCTGCAACCAACACAACGTAGTGCGGGCGAAGCCCGTGCAGGGGTGAGTATAAGCTACTCAGTAGGGACCCCGAGACCCCTGAAGGTCTCTCAAATCCACAAAGGATAAACTACGAAGAAAAGTACAATCACGAAGTAACAACCGACACTGCTTAGGTATATGCCCATACATATACCTAAGTCATCAATTAAAATACGTTCCAACCTCCGAGCCCAAGTGCAACTCAGTCCACGCAGGAAAGTATACGTATTCCACATAGGAAAGCAAAACATAATCCACACAGAATTGCACAACACAATCCACACAGGAAAACAACAGGATTCAGCTCACACAGGTATACTTCTTCAAGGACGATAAAGATGATCACTGATCCATCTAAGTCGTCGGACCCACGAAGGATCGATAGGTAACTAACCCCCGCAGAAGACCCACACAGGATCGGGCTCACACAGAACCTGTAGGCGCTGGCTCACACAGAACCGCTGAGCGCAAGGACCCACACAGGATCGGGCCCACACAGGACCTGTAGCACTGATCCACGTAGGATCGCTGAGTGCTGTAGTCGTCGTCGTCGAATCCACACAGGATCTCTGTACTGTCGTCGTCGAATCCACACAGGATCTCTGTACTGTCGTCGTCGCTGTCACAGTAGCAGTCGTAGCAGTAGTAGCAGTCGCAGCCAGCACTAGGGTTCCCGCACACAGCAAGCTCGTACGGAGGGTCCGCTCCACGAGCCGAGAGGCTGATACATCAACTGTCACAAAGACCAGAGTTGATGTATCCAAAAGTTCGGTATCGTCAACAGGAACTCAACGCAACAGACGGCGCGTCGATCGGACGCCCGGTCTGAGAGTTATTGGCATTTTCGTCTCCGGGGCCCGGTTGGTTTTTAAGGCAAAACCAACCCGACCGTACTCCACCTACGTCCAAACCTCGGGCGGAGTATGCCAAAAGATCCGTCTCACTAAGAGGAACACTACGCGACTGACGGCACGTCAATTGGACGTCCGTAGCTCAAGATATGAGCGTTTCCGCTCCGAAGGCCCGGTTGGTTTCGTGAACGAACCAACCCGGCCGAACTCAAAGTAAACTGAAACCTCGAGTGCAATATACCGAAACGACCGTCTCGATCCAAGGATCGCGTTGCCGCTGACGGTTCGTCGATCGGAGGTCCGAGGCTCAAGTTATGAGCCAAAAACCAAAACTGGTTCGAAACGGGGGGGTCCGGGTCCGGGCCGACCCGGCCCGACCCCCCCTGGGCGGCACGGTGGCCGGCGGCGGCGGCCGGCAGCGGCGGACGGCGGCGGCGGGCGGCGGCGGCGGCGGACGCGGCGGCGGGCGGCGGCGGCGGACCGCGGCGGCGGCGCCTGGCGCCGCACGTGGGGCTGCGCACGCGGGGGCTAAGCCCCGCGGTTCTTCAAAGTGGCGCGGCCTTTGTGCCGTGCCGGTTCTTTTAAAACCGCCCCCCCTCACGTGGGGGGGCCTGCTGGCGCCGAACCAAGGGGGCGGCTGCCCCCTTCCCTCAAGAACCGCCCCCCCTCATTAAGAGGGGGGTTTTGTTGAACCGGCCGGGGGATTTATTCCCCCGGTTTTATGACATCCGGCCGGCCAGCTGGCCGGCCGGTTTTTACCAACGGGACCGGAAATTCCGGTCCCGCCTTCGACTTCCGACGCCGGCGGCCCGGCCGCCGGTCTCCTCTTCCGCCGCGGCCCGGAACCGGCCGCGGTCTTCTCGTCCCGCCGCGGCCCGGAACCGGCCGCGGTCTTCTCGTCCCGCCGCGGCCCGGAACCGGCCGCAGTGTTCGTCGTCCGGCGCGGTGCGACGGCACCGCGCCCCTTTGCCGTACTTTGATTCTTTTCAACGCGGCGCGACGGCGTCGCGTTCTTGAAGATTTTTCCTTGACGTAGCGCGACGGCGCCGCGTAAATTAATTGTACGATCATCCGCGTGGTGCGACGGCACCACGCCACTTGCTTCCACCCGCATGAATAAACATAAACGATGGAGGGGGGGGGGGGGTTCGGCCGTGTTCGTGCGGTCCGGCCCCCCCCTCGCGTTAACAATAACACTTATATAAAATATTTAAATGCCTCACGTAGACATGCGATCCACGAGCAAGAAAAGGAATAAGGAAACCAAAATGAAATCAACAACCCCTACCTCGGGTCTAAGATTCGAAGATTCGTCTACGTTCCGCGGAAGACGGCGTCGCGGAGATCGGGCGTCGCGGTCGTCGTTCGTCAAATCCGTTGACGAAGAGTTATGCCCGAAGAGATACGTCGTTGGCGAATCTTCGTATGCCGACGAAGAAGGTCCGAGGAGGGTGCGGCATTCCCTCTTGTTGACACCGAGGACGAAGAAGAGAGGCGTCGTTCTTCGTCGGAGTTTGAGCGTTCTTCGTTCTTCGTCAGAGCTTGAAGATGAAGAGGAGCTCTCAAAAAGACAAACAAAGAACTCAAAATAAAATAAGACTACCTCTTATTTTATTAACACATAACATAAAAGAATTTCAAAGTTTGAAATTCAAAAAGACTTAACTCCCATAATTAATTAAGAGTAACTTAAGCCAATAAAGAGGGGGTTAAGGGAACTTGAAAAGTCTAGGGGTTCGTGTGGGCCCCACCACACTTAATCCTCCCAAGGGAGGTTAAGTGGGTGTGGGTCCCACTTCCAACCCCCTTAGGTAGGTTTTTAACAAACTAAAAATAAAATTTGTCTTACACAAATTTTATTTAACTCAACTGAAAACCCCAAAACTTAACTTTCAACCCGCAACAAACGCAACTCCCGAAAAGGTCTCTTTAAGCGAATATCGGCGCTGCGAGTTCATCGGTGCTCTCGGATTTCAATTCCGAGCACCGGATCAAAAGTTAGGAATTCCCGCTCGTTCGTTCACTGAACGTACCCGAGCCAAACTTCGGAAATTAATTCCGGGCACTCCGGGCCTCGGAATCAGGTGCCGTCTGAAACCGCGCTCTTGTAAAATTCTAAAGAAAATTAAGAAAAAATTTCCCTTGAATTTTACGGGTCTTTACATCACTTTGGGCATAACTCTTCCCAAGGAATCCTTTGGCTCAAATCAAAAAGAGTTACCCGATTTTGAGGTAATGTCTTCTCTAATGTTGTTTTGTTTTATTTTTCTTCTACAACCCCCTAAAATCTTTTTATTCATTAATTTTGTAACAAAACCAGTATCCTCAATATACTAGGATGTTGTTATAAGAAGGATTCGAACTACACTTACACACACCTACATCTAATGGTTAAAGAACATACGGTTTCTGTGGATGGCGAATTTCTGCCTCACGAAACGATGATTGTTCAACACTCATATAACACCTTCAATGGTGGCCATTAAGATGTCACTATATTTATATATGATATAAAATATGTTTATGTTTTACTTATGCTTCTGTATTTCTCATTTATGGCATACTTTATGATTTCCATTATGGGTAAAACACGATAATTTCATTTTAGGAAGTGCGGACTACCTTCCCCTCAAAGTGATTTGAATCGTTAATTCCATATGTGGGATGTATAAAGGATGGATTAAATGGTATTATACACTATATTATACTGTAATTATATTATAAATTTATATCATTATGATTTCATTCCATTAAATACGAAATAGAAATGAAAGTAGCGTTCATGCGTACGTACGGCTTACCGTCTCCATGAATGGTGCATTTCATTTCTTACCTCTAAATGTTACGTGACATTATGAATGAATGTATATACTGTATATATGATATATATGATATCTACATCATGAATATAATTCTGGATATAATGGATATTTCACCACATGAACAAATTGTAATTATAAGAAGTTTATTTTTGACTCAAGTACCAAAGATCGACAAAACGACCGTTATTAACTTAAATAATTAAATAATGTTCATAACATGGTAATAATGATATAAAAGGAATAATAAACATGAAAAAGATTCTTAAGTAAATAGAAATTAACTATAGTTTATTATTCAGGAGGTTAAAGAACGGTCGAGTCAGGACAAGACGCAAGGTAAGGGAATTTCTTAACCCAACTTCCATTCTTTGGGTTAATCTCCTACTTTCAAATTATGTCATGATATTATTATGTCCTATTTTGTATTTTTACATTCTTTATGTGTACCTATAGTGAATACACATAATAGATCTATCTTATTTTAAAAATGATCCTTTTAAGGACTTCGTCTCAATCCCTTTCATTGAGGCATATTTGGTTTTATACACAACTTTCTTTTATACGGTGTATAAACCCCTTTGACTTTTACGGGAATATTTTTTATACGAAGCGTTTTACTAAACGACAAAAGGGAATGTTTTTCTTTCCGTACTTATGCGGCGACAACGACTTCTCCGCCGCCGTGACCATTATTTGAGTTTCGGTTTCCTCTACAAGCCATCATTTTTTTAATGAAAAATAAATACAAAGTTTTATCTTTCTTTTATTTTGGTATTGAAAATGGTTTTGAAAGAATTTTTATTATATCAATGTGTTGTATTGATATCTTGTGATTGAAATGTGGAAATGTTATGTTTCCTTTATGCATGTTTTATGTGATACGATTATGTTATGGTTTATGATATGTTTAAACCTATTCATATGAGGAATATATTGGACTTAATAAGTGATGGGTGGAGCCCGCTATAGCTCCTCGATGCATCGGTAGGTCTCATGAGACAACTAGACGTGGAATTGGCCGAGGCCCTTTCCCAATTTGATATATGGTTTTGGCCGAGGCCTTAATCATTTTAGACGTCTTGGCCGAGGCCTTGACAAAATGTTTCAGAATGTCCGGCATTATACATTCCCTCATTATGAAAGTGGTTATTGATATTTCATGTGATTATTCGACCAGTAGAATATCCATGTGAAGAAGTGAATGGCATTATCTCATTTTACTTTTTCCATATTATGATGATGTTCAAGTTTAAAAGGATTTTGTTTTAGTTATACATTGCCTTAAATTTTTATGTTTATTTATGAAAGCTTCCGCAATATTGTTATCCTTACTGAGCATCTGAGCTCACCCCTTTCAATGTTTTAATATTTTCCAGGATGTGAAGAAGTATTTTATGAATGACCTGTAGGGATAGTCCGAAGAGGATAGAAGTATGGACTATGGAGACTATGTTATTATAGTTTTTCACTTTGTGATGTAATGTAACATTTATGAATGTATCTAGTGTTTCCAAGGCTACTAAACTAATCGGTCTTTCGAGACTTGATCTTTTGTGATCATGCCAATGTTACAAAGTAATGCACTGGCTCTGGGTAGCTGGGGTCGGGGCGTTACAGTTGGTATCAGAGGCAGTTTAGTACTAACCTTGGAAGCTAGATTTAGATAAACTCTGATTAGAGAACATAGCCCAAAGATAGAATTTGAGGATTAGTATAGAAGAACTTCCTAGAATTTTGGTATTATAGAGTTTTTATGAGTTTTCCGAGCAATACATCCCTGTCTGTATACGAGCAGGTAGAGGCGGCTCTGGCACAGATGTACCTAGGGGTAAAACCTGAAAACACCGCTTTGAGCTAGACTCGAACGGGAACTAGTGCACGACAACGGTCCTTGCTGCACTCTTGGTTACGACACTCCTGGGGGATATGCATAGGATAATTCTCATTTTATTTACAAACCACTATGAAGAGTTATGAGTACATACTTCCTCAAAGAAAACATTTCTTTTTATGATTATGGATTATATCCATAAATAGTTCAATTTATGTAAAGTGTTTAACAAGTATGGAATTATGTATTTTGATTCATAAACTAATCTAGTTTATGCCATTATTTAGAAATGGAGCCTAGTGGAAGGAATGGAAACCGTATCAATGCACGAACTCCGTGTAGGGATTGCCCTCCTGGTCAAGATAATTATTGTGGATATGGAGATACAACTGGTGCTGATCAACTTATTACCATACTGGGACAACTCACTCAGGTTATGAATAATAACCTTACTCGTATGGAGCACCCTGATCCGCAACATGGAGGATCAATGCTAGATCGATTCATGAGGCAACAACCACCAACCTTCAATGGGAGTACAAATCCTATAGTAGCTGAGCAATGGATAAATTCCTTAGAGAAAATATTCAATGCCTTGGGGAGTAGTGAAAGGGAGAAGGTTGTCATGGCAGTTTACCGCCTCACTGGAGATGCCGATCAGTGGTGGTCGCTGATTCAAAACACAAAGGAAGATGATGACGTATCGAATATGGAATGGAGGGAGTTCAAAAAGCTTTTCTTAGAAAAATACTTTCCTCGTGACCATCGAGCAGATATGGAAAGGCAATTTTTGAGTTTGAGGCAGAAGGAGGATGAGAATGTCGCAAAGTATGAGGCTAACTTTACAAGGTTAGCGAGGCATGCTGCCGATTATATACGTAACCCAAGGAGTAAGATTGATCGTTTCTTTGATGGGTTAAAACCATTTCTCCGTCGAGCTTTAGTATCACAATCCTTCTCATCATACGAAGATATTGTCTCGTGTGCTATCAAGACAGAAAAGGAATTCTCTAAGTCTTATGAAAACAAAGTAAAGCAAGAGAAGAAGAGAACGGTGGAACAAGAGACAGATAAAGGGAAAAAGGGAAAGAAGGATTTTCCATTATGTGATAATTGTGGGAAGAATCACCCTGGTACTTGCATAAAAGGAATGGGAGTTTGTTATAAATGTGGAGAAAAGGGTCACCAGGCTCGTGATTGCAAGGGAAAGAAAGAGGATGTCAAAGTTGAATGCTACAATTGTAGAGAAATGGGTCATTATGGAAATGAATGCCCTAAGCGTCAGGGAAACTTACCTCAGAAAAGGCCAAGGGATCAAGGCCAATCTTATGCTGTGACTACAGTTGAAGCGGAATAATTAATGTATTGGTGCTTTTGGACTCAAGGATTATATTCTGGTTATAAGAATAATGTGATATATATAAAGATTGTACTGCAGCACTTTTTGATTTCAGTAAGGTTTTAATATGATTAAGGTAATCAAATTTTTAGTATGTGACAATAAGAGAAACTAATCTTTGTTTGGGGAATCTGATAAATTGATTTTGGAATTAAGAGACCTTTTAGAGAAAGTCTGGACAGAGGTATTTTGGATAACTATAAAGGTTGGAGTGGATTAAGTTGAACCTTGGATAGTAAATTTAAGGTTAAAAATTTTCTGGAGATTATTCTTGGAATACTATAGTTTTATGAAAAGGACAACCTGCAGGGTGGGACATAACCCGTCGCGTCGGACAAAGCTGCAGGAATCAAACCCACAATCATAGTGAGACATGCCTTTATTTCCTACCACTAGCCTACAGGAAGTCCCTGGTTATTAAAAATAATTTTACTAATCTAAATGGTATGTGTTAACATTTGGAACCTTATACAATTAGGATAAGTATAATATTTTTGAGTTCTATTATCTTTTTGAGTGAAAGATGAGTTGAAGGTTGAAACTCTAATTGTCAAGCATAAATATATATATACCTATCTCTTATTCAATGAATAAATTAATTCTTAAACTTTAGTAAAGGGATATTAAAACAAAAAAATGTGTTATCCTAATACCTTATGTCTTGTTGAACTGATTATATTTTAAATCAACATAGATTGAAGGCTTTGAGGCCCTCAATTTGACAGTTGATTGTGATTGATGACCTCAATCACTCCCTACAAATATTTACGTTTTTCCTCCAATTATATGTCTCTAATTGCCACCAATGTTCTCCTTATCGAGATCATAATTTGGTGGTGACTTTCTTATTTCCATTTCCCTCTTATTAAGACTATATTTTATTAACCTTATTTTCGATGTGGGTTTTCCACAAAGGTATTTTCTCTTTTCAACCTTTTATTTTCAAAGAAAAATTTCAAATTGCGAGGACGCAATTTATTGAAGGAGGGGAGAATGTAACACCCCGAGCTTCCACGATACGCTTCTCATTCAATAATGCAATAGCTTGCATTGTACGCAACTTCGAGTTCTAAAACACCACGACTAATCAAAGTAGCCATTATGAATAGTAATAACCACTTTTTAAAATTATAGAAATTTTAAATTTCAAAATGGACTTCATTTTTGAATTCGTAATATCGAAATTATCCTAAGTTGAATTTTTTGTAACTTTCTGAGAACTTCCAATTTTTTTATGAATAGTGAAAAATACTTAAAACAACTTTTTTAATCAAAATAATTTATTGTGATAAATTATACTATTTAGTGGTTTTAAAGTATAATTAGAATATATTTTTACCATTTTATCCAATTGTGGTCATTAGAATTAATTTAACATTGAAATTGGACATAAACAATTGCCAATCTTTTGATATAAATTGTTTCTTAAAAACACGCTATTTGTCTTAACAGCGGGAATTAATTATAAAATTAATTAATGAAACTTATATGTTTGGAATTTTTTAAAATAGACATCATTTTTGAATTCGGAATATCAATTATAGCTTAGGGTGAAATTTTGGCATTGTTCTGAAAAACTTCAATTTTTGATGAATAGTGAAACCACTAAGTGGTAGTTAAATAACTGATTTTTCGTTTAAATGAAATATTACCACTTCTGTGATTTGATTTTAAAAAATCCAACATACATGGTTGTCATTAAGAATTAAAATGTGGTTCAATGAGATTAAAATAATTTTTTTGGTGAATAGTAACTTTTAAGTTCTTAATCGCGATTAGAGGTAATTAGTGTAGTTTAAGGTACAAATAATGTTTTAATAATGTGAGATGAGCATGACACTTGTTATACTCATATTTTATGAGTCATGGACGACCAAGACAACCCATGGGTCAACTTGGGGACCCCATGGATCCACTTTAGTTGAAAAATGACATTAATATATATTTATTTAATGTTAAAATTAAATTGACACAAACATGAGTTGTTTTACTAAAACAGTTTTTAAGTGGGGTTACACAAGTCAAAATTTTGACTATAAATATTCATTAGAAATCTAAAAAGATTTCATACATCATAGTATTTTTTTTATAATTTTTAGACATTAAATAAATTAAATTATTTATGAAATCATTATGATGCAGCAATGACCTCATTATTTAACGATTTAAATAAAATGAGAAGATAATGAAAAATCCAAGGCTTACACTTGTCCAAAGACTATTGGATGGGTAGATTTCGAACCCTTATCACCTTATCCACGAATTATATAAGTGTGGGACCTTTAGAATCCGAAAATCATTGTGAAATAATGTAACATTTCAATCTTTCCAAAAGTGCCCCTCCTCTCCACTTATAAAAGGCCCCCACCTCTCCCACCTCATTTACACTTTCAAGCCATTTGGATCGGCCAAAATCTGCCCAAATACTCTCCCAACTTCCCCCTATTACTCCTAGAAGCCTCACATTGGGCAGAACTCTTCCCAAGGAAGCCTTTGGCTCAAATCAAAAAGAGTTACCCGATTTTGAGGTAATGTCTTCTCTAATGTTGTTTTGTTTTATTTTTCTTCTACAACCCCCTAAACTCTTTTTATTCATTACTTTTGTAACAACAACAGTATCCTCAATATACTAGGATTTTGTTATAATAAGGATTCGAGCTACACTTACACACACCTACATCTAATGGTTAAAGAACATACGGTTTCTGTGGATGGAGAATTTCTGCCTCACGAAACGATGATTGTTCAACACTCATATAACACCCTCAATGGTGGCCATTAAGATGTAAATATATTTATATATGATATAAAATATGTTTATGTTTTACTTATGCTTCTTTATTTCTCATTTATGGCATACTTTATGATTTCCATTATGGGTAAAACACGATAATTTCATTTTAGGAAGTGCGGACTACCGCCCCCTCAAAGTGATTTGAATCGTTAATGCCATATGTGGGATGTATAAAGGATGGATTAAATGGTATTATACACTATATTATACTGTAATTATATTATAAATTTATATCATTATGATTTCATTCCATTAAATACGAAATAGAAATGAAAGTAGCGTTCATGCGTACGTACGACTTACCGTCTCCATGAATGGTGCATTTCATTTCTTACCTCTAAATGTTACGTGACATTATGAATGAATGTATATACTGTATATATGATATATATGATATCTAAATCATGAATATAATTCTGGATATAATGGATATTTCACCACATGAACAAATTGTAATTATAAGAAGTTTATTTTTGACTCAAGTACCAAAGATCGACAAAACGACCGTTATTAACTTAAATAATTAAATAATGTTCATAACATGGTAATAAGTGATATAAAAGGAATAATAAACATGAAAAAGGTTCTTAAGTAAATAGAAATTAACTCTAGTTTATTATTCAGGAGGTTAAAGAACGGTCGAGTCAGGACAAGACGCAAGGTAAGGGAATTTTTTAACCCAACTTCCATTCTTTAGGTTAATCTCCTACTTTCAAATTATGTCATGATATTATTAGGTCCTATTTTGTATTTTTACATTCTTTATGTGTACCTATAGTGAATACACATAATAGATCTATCTTATTTTAAAAATGATCCTTTTAAGGACTTCGTCTCAATCCCTTTCATTGAGGCATATTTGGTTTTATACACAACTTTCTTTTATACGGTGTATAAACCCCTTTGACTTTTACGGGAATCTTTTTTATATGAAGCGTTTTGCTAAACGACAAAAGGGAATGTTTTTCTTTCCGTACTTATGCGGCGACAACGACTTCTCCGCCGCCGTGACCATTATTTGAGTTTCGGTTTCCTCTACAAGCCATCATTTTTTTTAATGAAAAATAAATACAAAGTTTTAACTTTCTTTTATTTTGGTATTGAAAATGGTTTTGAAAGAATTTTTATTATATCAATGTGTTGTATTGATATCTTGTGATTGAAATGTGGAAATTTTATGTTTCCTTTATGCATGTTTTATGTGATACGATTATGTTATGGTTTATGATATGTTTAAACCTATTCATATGAGGAATGTATTGGACTTAATAATTGACGGGTGGAGCCCGATATAGCTCCTCGATGCATCGGTAGGTCTCATGAGACAACTAGACGTGGAATTGGCTGAGGCCCTTTCCCAATTTGATTTATGGTTTTGGCCGAGGCCTTAATCATTTTAGACGTCTTGGCCGAGGCCTTGACAAAATGTTTCAGAATGTCCGACATTATACATTCCCTCATTATGAAAGTGGTTATTGATATTTCATGTGATTATTCGACCAGTAGAATATCCATGTGAAGAAGTGAATGGCATTATCTCATTTTACTTTTGCCATATTATGTTGATGTTCAAGTTTAAAAGGCTTTTGTTTTAGTTATACATTGCCTTAAATTTTTATGTTTATTTATGAAAGCTTCCGCAATATTGTTATCCTTACTGAGCATCTGAGCTCACCCCTTTCAATGTTTTAATATTTTCCAGGATGTGAAGAAGTATTTTATGAATGACCTGCAGGGATAGTCCGAAGAGGATAGAAGTATGGACTATGGAGACTATGTTATTATAGTTTTTCACTTTGTGCTGTAATGTAACATTTATGAATGTATCTAGTGTTTCAAAGGCTACTAAACTAATCGGTCTTTCGAGACTTGATCTTTTGTGATCATGCCAATGTTACGAAGTAATGCACCGGCTCTGGGTAGTTGGGGTCGGGGTGTTACATTATATTACATTATTTCTTCAAAGTAATTCAATAACTTTCACTTCACACAACACGGAGTTCAAGCGCACCACGATTTACCAAACTAGCCATTCAAAAGCAGTTATGAATAATATTAACTGAATTTTGAACTTCATATAATCCTTATAATTTTAGAATCCATATTATGAGTTTCTTAGACATAATGTAAGAACAAATACATTTTTTTTTTCAGATAAAAGAATTATTTTTCAAAAAATGAAATTTTACCACATTTTAATGACGAACCCTTTTTAAATCCAATATTTGAAACTTTTATTTAAAAAAAATAAAAATTTTATTTAGAATCGAGACATAATAATTTAGTTTCAATAAATATTTGGTGTTTTTTTGATAACTTTCATATTTGGGTGAATAGTTTAAAATACTATATTTTAACTGAAAACTACTTTTTTAGTCAAAATAATTTATAGTGTTAAATTATAAATTTTAAGGGTCTGGAAGTATAAATAGATTATATTTTTACCATTTAACCCAAATCTGGTCATTCTAAGTAATTTTACTTTGAGATTGGACATAAACAAGTTTCAATCTTTTGATAGATATTATTTCTTAAAAATACGCTTTTTGGTTTCGACAATAGGAATTAATTTGAAATTAATAAATGCTATTTATATGTTTTTAATTTGGTAAAATAGACTTCATTTTTGGATTTTGAATATCTAAATTATATTAGGGTGAATTTTTGGTACTTTTCTGATATCTTTCATATTTTGACGAATAGTGAAAATTACTAAATTTTAATTAATTTTTTTTAATCGAAACAATTAACAATGATAAATTATAAATTTGAGTGATTTTAAAGTATAATTAGATTATATTTTTACCATTTAATCCAATTTTTGTCATTGAACATAATTTCACATTTAAACTGGATATAATCAAGTGCAAATCTTTTGATAGTTATTTTTTCTTAAAAACATGGTTTTTGTTTTGACAACGGGAATTAATTTTAAATTAATTTATGTCACTTATGTGTTTTGAATTTAGAAAAAATGGATTCCATATTTAGAATCAGGAGGTCCAAATTGTGTAAATATGTAACTTTTATTTTTAGACATTTTGAATAATTACTTCGGTAAATATTTTATTTAACATGGTTAAAAGGTAAATCCGGTAAATAAGGGTAAACAAATTATATTACAACAATATTAAAAATATTTCAGTAATTAATTTTTATATGGTGTTATATAAGTAATAATTTTTACTATAAATATTATTTGGAAATATAAAAAGATTTCCTACATCATGGTATTTTTTTTATAATTTTTAGACATTAAATAATTAAATTTATTTATGACATAATGATGATGCAGAAATTACCTTATTAATGAAAGAATCAAATAAATGGTATTATAAATATTAAAATAAATATAATTTCAAAGTTTTTATGACATAAACGAATTTTATAGGTGAATATAACATTTTAGGGCTGATTCAATGTAACTTGTTCGAAGTAATCAAGTTGTGATGACTATAAAAAAACAAAATACCAAATAGTGTCAAAATTGACATAAATTAATATTTAAAACAAATACTATATTATTGGTTGATATAATATTCCTAAAAAAGTAAGGTTCGGCCAAAGGGCTTAAATAATTTTATATATGTCATTAATGATCCACTTTAGGTTCTTTTGGAAGTTTAGAGTAAGTTTATTAACCATATAGAGTAAGAATACAAGAAGACACGATAAAAGTTAAAATAATTAACTAAGAGTTAAATCTAAAAGATAAGGTTAATATAATGACACAAACCTCTCTAAAACCTATTGGTTGATTGGATTTTGACCCATACCCACCTTATCCTCTAAATAAATCAGTTTTTATCCATTAGAAACCGAATATGAATTTATTATAAATTAATATTTCTAGCTTTTCCAAAGGTGCCCCTCACCCCTCTTATAAAAGGGTACTCCCCCTTCTCTCAAATTCGTACCTTCAAAGCCTTTTGGCTTGACCAAACCCTTCCCAAATATCCTCCAAAATATCCTACCTTCATCATAGAGGCCTTACTTTGGTCAGAAATCCAAATTAAGGATCCCTTTTGATCAAATCAAAAGGAAGAACCCGAAGAACAGGTAATGATTTCACCACCTTCTTTCAAGTTCTCTTATTCTTCCGCTTACTCTTTATTTGTTGTTTTCATTATAAAATAATAAAAAAAGTATCTTATATATACTGTGATGTTATTATAAATATAACACAACTATATTCATTATTTTAACAATCTTATGAATGATAATGTCACCATGTGTGCGTACGTACGACTTACCGGCTCCACGCCGTGGTGTAATTTGTTATTCAACAATATGTTATTTGGATGGATATAAAAATGAGTAATATGTATATAAATAATTAAAATAACATGATAATGACTCTTTAAAATTAGTATACCATCCAATTCCATACTTTTAAGTAAATGATATTGTCGTTCATGCGTAAGTATGGATTACCATCTCGACGACGCGATGCGATTCATTTCAACGATCACCATTCATCGACGATTATAAAAATATATATTACTAATAATTATGTAATATATGAAATACTAATGAAACTGGAGATATATATATTTATATTTATATATATATATATACTTACATATATCTTATTCACTTAGTTTTGTTGAATACGATATGAAAATGGAAACAACGTTTATGCGTACGTATGGACCATCATCTCCATAAACGGTGTTTTTCATTTAATATATATGTATATTATACATATTTATATTCTAAATATATATGATATATAAATTATTTTTTATATTCTGGAAGTATTTAAATCTTGGTCTAAGTAATACAATCACGAGTAACAAGTTAAAACACGTACGATAAAGAAAGCGATTATTACCTGAAATGTTAATTTAACATGGAAATTATTATTAAATGGGCATTATAAAGTCATTAATGAATAATGTATGATATCATAAATACTAATACGGTCTTGGTATACATTAATAACATACTACGATCTTCATATAGAAGGTTAAACGTACCCTTGACTAAAGGAAAGTGCAAGGTAAGGGGTTTTCATCTCACTCCTTATTCCCATGAGATTCATGCCATATTGGCACTATTACCTTTTGTGTGGTGTATGTGCTGCCCATAATTGTATTATTTATGTAATAAACTTTAATTTATATGTATTTACATATTCATTATATGATACTTCTTTCATAGGGTGTATGTTTCGTAAGTTACCAAATTGTTAAGGGTTAATTCTACAATCTCTTTATTATCCGAGGTTGTTTATATGTAATTATCTACTAGGAAATTTTTATCATCCACATCCATGTTTCTTAAAAATGTATTTCAAAACATTTTTACTATTTACTATACAATGTGTTAAATTCATTTATACCCTTATGTGTTTTGAAAGGAATCTTTCCGTCATTTTCCAAAGAAGGTACTTTTTAACCTTTTCGACAAATTTAAGGTAAGAATGTCTCTTTTAACTTATATGGAGGGTGCAGTTATTTTCAATCCCTATAAAACCGTCGAAGATTACCTTACAAGATTATAAGAATATTTTTAAAATAAATGTTTTCTTTATAATTATGTGACTCTTAAATGATTTCAAAATAAAAAGAGATATTTCTCTAAAAAGGGTTTTGATTTCATCTATGTCAACATCCTTTTATGGATTTTAAGTTTATTTGATATTGATTTATTATGATACAAAACTTCCATATTGTATTGAAGGTTTTGTGATATGTTTGACTGTGGATGTGCTATTGTTATACCATTCATGGTTTATGGTTAAATTATTGACATTTCTTATGCTAGTTTTAATACAGATGTTTATGATATGTTTAAACCTTTTTATAAAAGGAATATATTGGACTTAGTAAGTGATGGGTGGAGCCTGATATAGATCCTCGATGTATCAGTAGATCTCATGAGACAACTAGATGTGTAATTGGCTGAGGCACTTTCCCAATTTTTATATATGGTTTTGGTCGAGGCCTTAATCATTTTTAGACGTCTTGGACGAGGCCTTGACAAAATGTTTCAAAATGTATGGCATTATACATTTCCTCATTATGAAAATAGTATTGATGGTTCATGTGGTCATTCGACTAGTATAATACCAATGATTATGTTTTATTATGGAATTAATTACTCAGCTCATATTCCTGCCATAAAAGTATTCATGTTTTTTATTCGTAAAGGCATGTGGTTTCAATTATTCACCATGATTAATATTTATGTTATCTTCCGCTATATTTATTACCCTTACTGAGCGTTTGTGCTCACCACTTTATTATATTTAATTTTCCTAGGATATGGAGAATTTAGTTATGAGTGACTTGCATGCATTATTTATGAGGCTTGGATGTTTCCAATGGAATAAATTCATGTTGTATTTCTTTTCAAGTTGTAAAGTTGAACTTATGTATGAATACTGTTTCCAAGGATACTAAACTGATCGGTCTTTCGAGACTTGATTTCCTTGTGATCATTCCAATGTTATGTAATAATGAACCGACTTTGGGTAATTGGGGACGGGGTCTTACAGTTGGTATCAGAGGAAGTTTAGCAATAAACATAGAAACTAGATTTAGATAAACTCTGATTATATCACATTACCTTAAGATAGACTTTGAGGATTAGTATATAAGAACTTCCTAGAATTTTGGTAATCTAGTGTTTTTGTGAGTTTTCCAAGTAATACATCCCTTTCTGGATACGTGCAGGTAGAGGCGGCTCTGGCACAGATGTACCTAGGGGTAAAACCCGAAAACACCGCTTTGAGCTAGACTCGAACAGGAACTGGTGGATGACAACGGGTCTTGTTTAACTTTTGGTTACGACACTCCCGGGGGATATGCTTAGGATAATTCACATTATCATTACAAGACATTATGAAGGATTTAGGAGTAAATAATTTCTCAAAGAAAACATTTTTATGGATTATATCCATAAACTGTTCAATTTAAGTTAGATTTCTTACATGTTTGGAATTGTTCATTACGATTCATAAAATAACCTAGTATATGCCATTGTTTAGAAATGGCGCCCAGTAGAAGGAATGAGAACTCCAGCAATACGTATGATCCAAAGTGTAAGAAGAATCATATCTTTCACGATATTATGCCTAAATTTAGAAAGGAAATTGTATTCCATGTATTCTCAACATATGAATAAATAGTATCATGTGTTAAAAATATAATTAAAGAATTCTCTGAGTCCTATGGATTTGAAGGGAAGCAAGAGAATAAAAGGATGGAAGAGAGTATATGGATAAAAGGAAGAGGGAAAAGAAGAATTTTACTATATGTGATAACTATGGGGAGAAACACCCTGGAACTTTCCTGAAGGGAATGAGAGTTTTTTATAAGTGTGGAGAAGAAAGACACCATGTATGTGACTCTAAGGGTAAGAAAAATGTTTCAAATGTACAATGCTTCCTCTTCAAGGAGTTGGGACACTACGAAAACCAATGTTCAAATCATCAGAGTATGCCCCAAATAATGCTATTGGATAATGATCAAGTTATGATACTAACATAGATGAGGAGGAATGATTATATTTCTTATGTTGTTATCAATGAATTATGTCATTTGAGTGTTTTATCAACGCTGTACTGGTTATAATAATAATGGAGTATATAAGGATTGTACTGCAGTACTATTTCATTAAGGACTTGAGATTGTGTGGAACCAAGAAAAGTGACTGAATAACAGGTTACATTTTTGGAAAATATATGGTTGAGAGATTGATAAACCATAATATGGTTCCGATATTGAGATAATGATTTTGGAATAATACATCTTTGATTTGGATAAATTATATTGGATATTCTTGACTTCCTTGAAACTGATTAATGATTTGTATATTCTGTTATTGTTTGATTTTACAACATTCTTGGATAGAAGAAGTATATCCAGTATTTTATAATGAATAAGGGAGCATGAATGTAATCAATAAGCTTTTATGGTAATTCAGGATGTTGTAGTGTTTTAAAAGAATAAATGATGAAGGTGTTCACATGTTTTTACGTGGCAAAAAGAATCTTCATTGTATTTAACTTCCTTATAAATTTTGGATTGTGAGTTTGGACAGAAGTATTTTTGATAAGTCTAGTTTGAGATTTTTTTTGGATTTCCATAAGAAGGACAACTCGTAGGTCGGGCGGCAACCCGTCGCATCCGGAAAGGCCACGAGACCTAAACCAGCAACCGAAGGGTGACAAGGGTGTATCACCTACCACTGACCCACGTGATGTCCTAGATTGAATAATGTAGTTTTTTTAAAGGGTATGGTAGATGAATTATAAATTCTTTTTTTTGGAAACCTATACGAATAGGATAAATAGAATATTGTTTTTAAGTTCTATTATCTTTTAGAGTGAAAGATGAGTTTGTGGTAGAAATTAGTTAAAGGATGGAACTCTACTATTTAAGTGTGTGTGTATATATATATATATATATATATACATTTATTCTCTTATTATATGAAGAAATTAATTTTTAAAATTTAGGTAAGGGATCTTATAACTAAAAATGTGTTATCCTGATACCTTATGTTTTGTTGAACATATGATATTTTAAATCATCATAGATTGATGGATTTGAGGCCCTCAATTCTACAATTGTTTGTGACTGATGACCTCAATCACTCTCTATAAATATTTACATTTTTTCTCCAATTATGTGTCTATAATTTCCACTAATTTTCTCCTAATTGAGATCATAATTTGGTGGTGACTTCTTCATTCCTCCTTTCCTCTTATTAAGACTAAATTTTATTAACCCAATTTCTGATGTGGGTTCTCCCACAAAGCTATTTTCTATTTTCAGACTTTTATTTTCAAAAAAAATTCAAATTTCCAGGACAAAATTTATTGAAGGATGGAAGAATGTAACACCACAAGATTTTATAGTACATTATTTCTTCAAAGTAATTCAATAACATTCACTACAAGCAACATTGAGTTCATGCTCACCACGATTTACTAAACTAGCCATTCAAAAGCAGTAATGAATAGTATTAACTGAATTTTTAACTTTATATAATCCTTATAATTTTAGAATCCATATTATGAGTTTCTTAGACATAATGTAAGAACAAATAAATTTTTTTAGATAAAAGAAGTATTTTTCAAAAAATGCAATTTTACTGCCTTTTAATGGCGAACGATTTTTAAATCCAATATTGGAAACTT
This sequence comes from Viscum album, assembly GCA_963277665.1. NCBI lineage: Eukaryota > Viridiplantae > Streptophyta > Magnoliopsida > Santalales > Viscaceae > Viscum > Viscum album. Next base: position 317,228,529 of record OY728146.1, read on the forward strand.
TTATTTTGACAAAATAAAATTCTTATTTAGAATCGATACATAATAATTTAGTTTCAAAATTTTTTTGGTGTTTTTTTGATAACTTTTATATTTGGGTGAATAGTGAAAAATACTATATTTTAACTGAAAACAACTTTTTTAGCCAAAATAATTTATAGTGTTACAATATTCATTTTCACGGTTTGAAAGTATAAATAGATTATGTTTTTACCATTTAACCCAATTCTGGTCATAGTGAGTAATTTCACTTTGATATTGGACATAAACAAGTGTCAATCTTTTGATAGATATTGTTTCTTAAAAATATGTCTTTTGGTTTCAACAACAGAAATTAATTTTAAATTAATAAATAAAATTTATATGTTTTTAATTTGGTAAAATAGACTTCATTTTTTTATTTGGAATATCGAAATTAGCTTTTTGTGATTTTTTGGTACTTTTCTGATAACTTTCATATTTTGATGAATAGTGAAAATTACTAAATTTTAATTAAAAACAACTTTTTTAATCGAAATAATTAATAATGATAAATTATGAATTTGAGTGATTTTAAAATATAATTAGATTATATTTTTACCATTAAATCTAATGTTGGTCATTGAACATAATTTCACATTTAAACTGGACATAAGAAAGTGTCAATCTTTTGATAGTTATTATTTCTTAAAAACATGATTTTTTGTTTTGACAAGGGGAATTAATTTCATATATATGTCTATTATACATATTTATATTATAAATATATATGATATATAAATGAATTTTTATATTCTAGAAGTATTTAAATCTTGTTCTAAGTGATGCAATCAAGAGTAACAAGTTAAAACACATACGATAAAGAAAGCGATTATTACCTGAAATGTTAATTTAACATGGAAATTATTATTAAATAGGTATTATAAAGTCATTAATGAATCATGTGTGATATAATAAATACTAATATGGTTTTGATATACTTTAATAACATACTACTATCTTCATATAGAAGGTTAAATGTACCCTCGACTAAAGGAAAGTGCAAGGTAAGAGGTTTTCATCTCACTCCTTATTCCCGTGAGATGCATGCCATATTGCCACTATTACCTTTTGTGTGGTGTATGTACTTCCCATAATTGTATTATTTGTTTAATAAAATTTAATTTATGTGTATTTACATATTCATTGTATGATACTTCTTTCATAGGGTGTATGTTTCGTAATTTACCAAATTGGTAAGGGTTAATTCTATAATCTCTTCATTATCTGATATTGTATATACGTAATTATCTATGGGGACCTCTTTATCATCCACATCCATGTTTCTTAAAAATGTATTTCAATTTTTTTACTATTTACCAAACAATGAGATAAAGTCATTTATACCCTTATGTTTTTTGAAAGAAATCTTTCCGTCGTTTTCCAAACAAGGTACTTTTTAACCTTTTCAAAAAATTAAAGGAAAGAATGTCTTTTTTAACTTATACAGCGGGTGCGGTTATTTTATGCCATTATAAAATCGTCATATCTTCCCTTACAAGATTATAAGAATATTTTAAAAATAAATTTTTTTATAATTATGTAACTTTTAAATGATTTCATAATATAAAGACATATTTCTCTAAAAAGGGTTTTGATTTCATCTATGTCAGCATCCTTTGATAGATTTTAAGTTTATTTGAAATTGATTTATTATGATACAAAACTTCCATATTGTATTGAAGGTTTTAGGATATGTTTGACTGTGGATGTTCTATTTTTATACCATTCATGGTTTATGGTTAAAGTATTGACATTTCGTATGCTAGTTTTAATATGGATGTTTATGATATGTTTAAACCTTTTTATACGAGGATTGTATTGGACTTAGTAAGTGGTGGGTGGAGCATACTATAACTCCTTGATGCATCGGTAGGTCTCATGAGACAATTAGACGTGGAATTGGGTGAGGCCCTTTCCCAATTTTGATATATGGTTTTGGGTGAGGCCTTAATCATTTTTAGACGTCTTGGCCGAGGCCTTGAAAAAAATGTTTCAGAATGTCCGGAATTATACATTTCCTCATTATGAAAATACTATTGATGGTTCATGTGGTCATTAGAGTTGTAGAATGCCAATTATTATGTTTTATTATGGAATTATTTACTCAGCTCATATTCCTGCCATAAAAGCAATCATATTTTTTATTGGTAAAGGCATGTGGTTTCAATTATTCACCATGCTTAATATTTAAGTTATCTTGCACTGTATTTCATACCCTTAATAAGCATTTGAGCTCACCCTTTCTTATGTTTCATTTTCCCAGGATATGAAGAAGTTAGTTATGAGTAACTTGCAGGAGTTATTTAGGAGGCTTGGATGTTTCCAATGGAATAAATTCGCGTTGTATTTCTTTCCATGTTGTAAAGTTTAACTTATGTATGAATCTTGTTTCCAAGGCTACTAAACTGATTGGTCTTTCAAGACTTGATTTGCTTATGATCATGAAAATGTTATGTAATAATGCACCAACTCTGGGTAACTAGGGTCGAGGTATTACATTAGGATTAGTAAATAAATATAAAATAATTTCCCCATTAGAGATTAAAAAACAAAGAGTCCTGAATAATGATAAGATTGTGAAATAAAACCTTACCACTTTGGTAACTTTTGTATCATTACCCCCACGAAAAAATAACATTAAATTATTTTTTAAATAACATTAATATAAATTGAATAATGATATATTATATAAATAGATCAATATATACACCATATGAAAGAAATAATTAGTGAATATGGAATATGTCTCACAAAAACAAAAGGGATATGGGAAACCCTTACAAAGATTGTATCATTGAAGTGATAATTAATCAATCTAGTTATTATTTTTAACAAATTTAAATCAACATAAAATAACTTTTACAAATAATCATGGAATAACATAGTCAATGAAGTAAAAATATAACATAATGAATAAAAATTGAGTTAAGAAACCCCTTACCACTTCGTAACTTTCAATTAAAATCCCATAGAATGAAATAATTTTAATTTAAAATTAAAATACCATTAATTATGAAGGATTCATTATATAACATTTAAAATTTATGTAGATACACCATATAAAATAAATTGGTGCATGACATAAAAATATGCCTCAATGAAATAAAATTGAGATGGAATCCCTTACGTCATGCTCGTCTCATCACATATGTTCGTTATATTATTAAATAATAAACTTATGTTAATTATTTAATTATTTAAGAACATTTTTAATTTTTATTAAAAATTTTATTTTATTTATTACCATGTTATATTTATTTACATAGTCAATTAATTTCACGTTGTGTGTTTTTAAGACATTCAGTTCATATGTCCAAAATGACTTTAGTAAGTTGAATATGGTAAAAGTGGTCATTTTTTCATAATATATAGAATAATAATAATGAAATAATTGTATTTTTTTATATATTAATTATAATTTTAAAACCAATCATGAAATATGGTTATGAAAAAATGAACTACATTATAATCATAGAGACAGTAATCTATATATACACATGAGAAAAGTTTCTATTTCTCAATGATCATGATGGAAAGAATATAAGTTTTATTTTATTGTTAAATAACTATAATTATACCATAGATAATCAATTATTTTATTAAATAAACTCATATATATCATCCATGTGATGTGGTGGTGGAAAATGAATCACATCGCTTCATAGAGGTGGTAGTCCACATGTACGCACAAATGATGGTATCGTTATTCAATGGGAAAAAGGTAAGAAATTAGATGATAGATTATCTTTTAATAATGATATATATGTCTTGAATATAAAATATAAACATTAAATCCATCATTATAACCATCCATGAGAGGTGGTGATGGAAAATGAGTTACATCGATTCGCAAGGTGGTAGTCCCCCGTACACATGAACGATGGTTTCTTTTCCCATTTGATGGAAGAAGAGATAAATATAGGGTATTAAATTAACATAACAAAATCTCATAATATTTAAGATACTATTTATACTATTTAATCATGTTTTAATGAGATTTTAAGGAGGTGGAAGAAGAAATAAAACTAAAATATTCTATTAAAAGTTATACCTCTTCTTTAGCCAACCTCATTTTATTTACAACTTAATCCCTCTAAAGATTATATTATTCCAAAACTAATACCTTAATAATGTGTTAATTGATTTTATGAAGATATTGTTTTAGGTATTTACCAAACCAAATGGTTTTTTAAATATTGAGAAAAGAGGATATGAGGTTTCCTTTTATAATGAGGGGAGGGGCATTATTGGAATTTATTAAATTATAAAATCAATATAAATTAATTTTAATTTTAAACCATTTAAAAAAATGAAACTTTTTAAAATATTCAAACAAAAATACAATTTTTAATTAAAAATAGTCTTTTCACTATTTATTGGAAAATCAGTCTTTTTAGAGAAATCCCAAAATTTTACCATAATCTAATTTTAATATGATGATTTATAAAATGATATTATTTTTATTAAATATAATTTATAAAATTTTCATTAATAAATTATAATATTCACTCAAAAATAAAATAAAAAATATTTTTGAAGAAAATATGTCGTTGAAAAATAAATTGACATTACTAAGAATTTAGTGCTTATTTTATAAGAATTAATCAATAAATTTATATTTAGTTTGAACTTTATATATTTTTCATAATATAGTTAATCTTATTATTTCCCTCCAAATCAATGGATAGGTTACAACTATGAAATTTAAATATTAATATTTTGTTGTTCTTTTAGGCTTAGTGTTGCATGTCGTATATACTATCAAACATAGTATTATTTTAAAATATCATGGTTTTAAATTATTATCCATTAATAAATTGAGTCCTCACAATTTTTACTTGATATAAATAATAAATGTTTTTAAATTTGAAAATAATTTTATCGAAAACCCACATCATAAAAAGGTTTAATAAAACTTCCTATTAAAAGAGTGAAAGATAAATACGAAGGTTATCTAGTATAAAACATAACTAGGTTTCAAAATATGGGGATATTAGTGGGAAGTGAATATATGAACATAGAAGAAAAATAAATATCATAATAATTATCGGTAGTGTCAAAGAACATTGTACACAAGAAATTGAATGATCATGAGAAATTTAATTACCACAAAACTATAAATCAATATAGTGTGAAATAAACCTTCAATTCATTAAGAATGAATTTATTAAGATTACATTTTTTCAAGATCATTTTCCAAGATTTGAGGAATTTATTTACCATACAGAGTGAAAACATAAGGATATATACTCACGTGATAAGTATAATTTTATCCTTTAATGAATTTCCACCACAATATCATATTTTTCTCCAAATAATGAGTATTCAAAATGATTTTTTCTTGCATGGAGCACTAAAATAAACCTAAAATTGACCATGAGGTATATAAAAGGAAGAAAATATATCCTTCTTGTATTTATATATTAACCTAGACCAAAATATTTAGTACTATATTAGATATTACTCAAAATTTATAAACCTTTATATGAAGAAAAAATGCATTAATCTCTAAAATTTAACAGTATACCCAAAGTTTAAACTAAATGATTCCATAAATAATTATACTTAAATTTTCTTAAAATATTACTTACTAATATTGAAATCCAAATATTAGAATGATTTCATCACATATTCTTCTATAATAAACTTATCATTTATCTCTAATTAGCATCAATACCTCTTAAAATATCATATAAAAAATGTATATGCCTTTGTCATATATTCTCAAAAATATACTAACCATTTCCCAAGATAATGTCCCAATAAAATAATTTATGCTTCTAAAAGACAAATCATACTTTATTCTTAAAATAAGAACCCATATTAGCTAAAAATATTTATATTTACCTTAATTATATAATTTCCCCACAGTAGAGAACTTCTTTAAAAATAACATTAGTCACATAGTCACTAAATCACTTTTCAATACAATGGTTAGATATATGATAAATCATATGTTCCCAAATTATAATAACCCACAGTTACCTCAACATAAAACATAAGATAAACCCTAAAGGTTACCAATACCTTTAAACTAATGTCTATAATATGTAAATGGATTCATCCTAAAATAACCTTTTAACTAAAACCCATACTAACCCAATGGGTTGTATTCCCATAAGTGCCTAAAAAAATACCCTTAACCGTACGCGGGTTTCTTCCTCCCCGCAATCGACGTTGCTCCGAAGGTTCCTGGGTGCGTTTCTGGACAGCCTATTGTCCCGGTCTCAGTGAAGGAATTCCATGAAGCTTCAGCTTTACTCTCCTCGGCGCTAATCGTGAGGTTTACGAAGCGGCGTCCGCTGGTGGAGCACTTCGACAAAGCAATCAACTCGGAGTGGGGTTTGAAACACCGTGCGCTTGTAAGTATTCTGGGACCGCGTCAATTCCTTATTTTATTTGCGGATGAGGAAGATTTGGGAATGGCTTGGTCGTGAAAGAGGATTCCTTTCTGTGGCCTCCAATTCCACTTACTGCGCTGGTCATTTGAGGCGCACATGAACCGTGACTCGTCTCACACAGCAATTTGGATTCAATTGCCTGGACTTCCTCTGCCATTTCAGAATATTGGATTATTGAGATCGATAGGCAACTCGATAGGGCGTTTTTTATGTAGTGATCAAAGAACAGCTTCCATGTCTCACCCCTTTTCGGCTAGAATATGCGTGGAAATGGACGTTGCAAAAGTGCCTCCGGAGATTGTCTGGATTGTAATTGAAGAAGAGTACAGGTACGCTCAACCAATAGTCTATGAATCCTGGATCCCTTTCTGCTCCTTTTGTCACAAGCAGGGCCATGATGAATATGGCTGTCGAAGGAGGCTCAGGGGTGGTGGAAGCTTTGATGTGCCCGATGTTCCAGCAGGTGTTCCCTCGGAAGGAGAAGTGGTCACTATGGGTACCGTGAAAGGTAGCGGTCAGTATTCACCTGCAGGCAGGCTTCAAGGTTTTCACGCTCCCTCTAAATCAGTTGGGGACTTTGAGCCGATGGATCAGGGGGTGCTGTCAGGGGAGGTGGATGTTCCATTGATAGGAGTACAGGTGGAAGTGAATGAATATGGGAGAAAGGAGACCATATCAGGGGCTGTGGTGTCTACCCCTCTAGAGGTTTCTGGATCGGCCAACCGGGAGAATGGCAAGCAGAATAAACTGACCCTTGATGCTGCAATCAATATACAGGGCCGGGACATGAATGAGGAATGTAATCTCCAGTATATGAGCAGGGGTCATGAGCTTCAACAAGGCTTGGGTGAGCCTGAAATTCCAGACCAGAACACCTCAACAAGTCTGATTAAGGTTGGGGTGGATGAGGCTATTCCTTGTTCACCAAACCGTTTTTCTTTACTGGAAAATCTGGATGTTGTAGTGGACCAGGCTGGGGAAGATGAGCCAATACCTTTCCATCAACAGAACGAAGGTGATATAACTAATTGTGGCATTTCCCACAGAATGATGGCTAACCAGTCTGGGGGTGGTGTGGCTGATTCGACGGGAGTCAACAGGGCCGAATCGGATCAGGTGATTGAGGGGGTTCCAACTCAAAAGAATAGTATGAGTTGTAGAAAGAAGAAGGGGAAAAAAGATTACTCCTTGCTTCCCCCTCCATTAGAGACCCGCTCTGTGAAGAAACTACCGGTGACAATGTCCAATGAGGTGAATCAGGCTTTAATCAAGGGGAACATAGATGAAATTGACATCTCTACGGGGAAGATAGGGACTAGAAAGGAACCCATCCTTAGTTCCGAGGAGGATATGGTAGAGGAGTTCCTGTATGTGGACATTCCACAGGAAGAGGCTGACATGATGGGAAGGGCGGTAAGAGTGGAAGTCGATCACGAACTGGCAAAGTGGATTGACAAACAAGACTTGATATTAATGAGAGGCTTCAATGACAAGAAAATCAGCAAAGAGGAATATATCTGCACTTGGGACAAAATGGCGAACTATTTGGAAGATGTTATTGGAGAAGATCCTGGGGCTAAGGTATGGATATTACACTGGAATCTCTACAGGGAAGAAAGCAATAATAGGCTAAGGTTGTGTTTTGGTAACATCTCCTTTTCTTATGAGGCTTCGCCCCCGGTTTGACTTGGGAAGTGCAGTCGGGGCTTCCTCATCGGGCTAGAGCACTCTACCATTTCCTTGGAAGGTCATTCGGGACATGGCTGATTTGGAGGGATGGCAACATCGGGAGGGACCATGCTTGCATGGGATCGTCGAGTGTCCATCTTAGGGATGGTGGTGTTGTTGTTGCTTGTATGTGGTAGTTTCTGCTCTTTCTCGTGTTTTTCTGGGTTTGTTTGGCTGCTTTGTTGAACTTTTGGTTTCTCACTTTTCCCACAAAAGTGTTTTCTTAATAAAAAAAATAATTGTCAGTTTATAAAGAAAATGTGAATTAACCTAATCATATCCCACCAAGATCATCAAATTGGGTAGGTAGTAATGGTAGACTCACTATGAACCAGAATGATGGACAAGATATACTCGACCAAATCTTTTCGGGGTTATTACTCCTAGATGAATCTGTGCCAAAACCATGTCCACTTACCATATCCCGATAGGAATGTATTTATAGTAAAACCACATAATCTCTACCAAAACATTTAGATGTTTTCCAATACATAGACTTATAATAAAATTTATTTATATAGTTATATTCACTAATATATGTTTTCCTAATTATAGTTCTGAATTTTTCTACTAAGATTACTATGATAAAAATTGTAAATACCCTGACCCTAGTAGCCCAAAGTCTATGGTTACTATATTACATTGCCACTTGATACAAGGAATCACATCTTAAAGGATTTAATAGTTTAGAAGTCTTGGTAAACTAGACACATACTTGAATATCACATTACATTTGGAAACATAAAATAAAAATATAATGAAAGTAAATATTCTACGTCCTTGAACTCATTCAAAGATTCCTTCTTCATATACCAGGGAAGAGAAAAAAAATAAGGGTGAGCTCAGATTCTTAGTAAGGGTTATATACAATGGAAGTTATCATGATTAAATAAGGCTTAATTTATATGGAATACTAAAAAACAAGACTTTAATAGTGTTAGCCTTTATCTGTGTTATAAAAAATCATTGATAAAGGCTCCCTTTATCAGTGCTAAAAAGGAATTGATAAAGCATACTTTTATCGGTTCTTTTTTTTTTCTAGTGCTGATAAAGGTCCCTCTTTATGAGCACATATTTTAGCACTGATGAAAAACAACTTTATCAGTGCATTTTGTTTAGTGCTGATAAATGGCGTCCTTTATCAGTGCATTTTTAGCAATGATAAAAGTCTAAATAAAATTAAATAATTAAATAAATAAAAAATAAAAATGATTTTATTAAAAAAAATAATAAAAATTATATTAAATAAGTAATTGTTGATAAAAATGAATAATTTATTATACTATATATAAATTCTAAATATAATATATTAAATATATAGATATATGTAAAATGAAAAATGAAAAATAAAAAATAAAAAATAAAAAATAAGTAAATTGAGAAAAATATAAAACATTTTATTAATTAAATAATTATTGATAATGTTAATAAATAGAATATATTAAACATATAGATATATATGAATTTATGTAAATATGATTTATATAATAAAAAATATTTATTCTTTACATTAAATAGTAATATATTTAGTGAATAATGGTTTATAATTAAAAAGTAATATGAATTAAAAATACTAACTAATTGCATCGATTAATGGAAATAATTTGAATGTCATTTCATTTTTCAATTTAACATAGATAAAAAATATTATATTGATTTTTTATATTTGTAATTAATGTGTTTTTATAGACATACGCACACATACAAATATTTTTTGGAAAATTTAATAAATTTATATTATTTATTTTATATTTTCAATATATGTATTCATATTTATTTCAATATATATCCATTTTTTAATGATTTAAATTTAATTAATCAAACTTCTCTAATTTTTAAATATTGTTAAAGTTTACTCATTTTTAATGATTCAATTTTACACATTTTTAACATGCATGCACCTAAGATTAAATATTCATTATTAAAGTTAAGAATATATTTTAAAAAATATTTATAAATAAATATATTTATAAATTTATATTTACTATTTTTGTATATTTATTATTATAAATAAATAAATAATATTTATTTAAAAATTATTTATTTAAATATAAATAAATAATTATAAAATTATAATAAATTTATTTAAATAATGAATATATTTACTATACTATATGTATATGTATTAAATAAATAAATAAATATATTATGTATATAATAATATAAGTATATATAATGATATAAATATTTTTTTTGAAAAATTATTTCAATAATTATAAATAAATAATTATATATTAAAATAATTAAAAAATTATTATTTTATAAAAAGTATTCTTATAAGTATTATAATTATATATAATAATTATACTTTTTTTATAAAGTATTATTTTTTTAAAATTATTATAATTATTTATCAGTGCTAAAAAAGCACTGATAAATTCATCTTTATCTGTGCTAAAATTTTAGCGTTGATAAATATTCATTTTATCAGTATTTATTGAATTAACACCGATAAATGTGTCCCAAATATATTTTTAGAACCCTGTCCATCATGAACCTGTTCAGGATATCCGAAGCTCTCCATGGAAGCCACCAGCTACCAACGCTCCTAATTGTAGAATCCAAGCTCAAATCTAGACTAGAATATAGGCTTCAAATAATGCAAGGCATGAATCCAATGTTTGAGCGATTCAAGGGTTGAACGATTCCAAGGGTTGAACGAAATCCATGTTTTTCAATATCTCTAATTTTTCTTGGTTATCCACTGAACCATCCCATCCCACATTCATGTATCCTAACAACCCTAGTTTCACTATCCTATAATAAAACAACCCAAAATTCATTATTTTCTAGATATATTGAAGTATCATCTTCCCCAATATCCTATGGATCTCTATGGGACAACATTGGTACTGCGCGACTTGAAATATATCAAACCCAATGTTGGGTCATGTTGTTGTGAGGTATAATAGGCTCTAAATATATATATTTCAAGACATGTACCTCTTTGAAATTGTAAAATTTTGAAAAATTAATCCATATAGTGGTTGATGTTGTCATTGGTTTGAAATATTTCATTGAAAATCACTTGGGAACCTCTTTTCATATCTTGATTGAGAAATTAATGTGCTATAATTTCCTTGAACCAAGGAAAATGTTTCACCGATCATATACATCTCGTTATCATACATCATATGATTCAAAAAAAATCATTGTGCTTTGTCCAATCCTCAAATATTATGTCTCCGACATATATGAGTACCAACATCCTTTGATCATTCTATTTCTTTATGTAGAGGCTGTGATCAACTCCACCTCACTAAAAACCAAGATTTCTTAGGTATTGATTCAAACATAAGTACCATGTCCTCAGTGATTTCTTTATTATATACAAATAATTCTTTAACTGGAACACATTTTTCTCATTTTCATCCATAATAAACCCATAAAATTTTTCAATATATACTCCCCCTTAATAACTCCATTGAGGAACATAGATTTGACACCCATTTGGTAAACTTTAAAATACATTTTCACTAAAGTAGAAAACAAAATAAAATGGTTTCCATTCTGGATATAAGATTAAATTTATCATATATATAAATTTATTTTATTTAGGATTTCCCCTAACACACTATCAATTCTTTATTTTGAGTCAATTTTCCATAGTCAATGAGTTTGTTATTGAGAAACTAATCGGTTCTAATAACAAATCTATCTTCCAGCCTTGGAACAATTTCCCATGTCACATTGTTCTTATTCTGATCAAGCACCATATTCAAAAATTTGATCCAATTATCATCCTTTTCATTCCTTTCCAAATTATTTATTCCCTACTTAGGAATAAATGATGTTCTTTGTAGAGTCTTACTCTTTCATGTTTTCACCGAAACTATCCAATCACCAAGGAAATTTTATTCATTGATTTAAAAAATGCTTATATTTTTTCAAGTTGATAATACCTCTTATTTTCCTTACCATCGATGTATTATTTTGATTCTACCTCATCCTTGTGTTCTCCCCCATATACTAATTTATTCAATATCAATTTCTTCCAATGTTTCATTATTATTTTAATTATTAATAATCTCTCCATTCTAGTTAGTAAAAATATCTATCAATTTTATATTATCATCATAAAAAAATCTCAACCCACCATTTTTATATCAGTATTTAATTGTCTCATTATCTAATATGATCAATTTTTAACTACCACAAATCAATTTTCACTTTTAAACACAATTACCATAAATTTTTACTGATCCCAAATCAAAAAAAATCGACTAGTTTTCTATACCTTTGTAAAAATATACACATATTTGAAATGTAAACTCACTTGTTAATACTTGTTAAAAATCAGTTCATTTATTTCATCACACGTCTAATAAATACAATGTATGTTTTATTTCAATCTGTCTAAAAACATATCATTCTCTAACATTTCCTTTTGGTTCCACCCTTACGAATCTATGATTACCTTCCACGTAATTCTTATAAATGGGTGGAATTATCCCTTAAAGAGAATACAATGGAGTACAACTATCATCCTCATCAGTTTTATCTCTCAAAATTTATTATTCCAATTTGTTTCTTGGGACTCATCTTCCATCCCTTTTATGTTTCTTGTACTACTCTGAGCAGCAATCATCATATGGATGACTACTGCTTTGAGTATTTCAAGAAACATATGTGCATGTCTATAAGAGATGGAGGATGGGTGCCAAACAAAAAAATATGAAATGATAACTATTCAGAAGATGAGTTGATGCTGATGAAAATTGTCTATAACTTTAACCTTTAGATGAATTCATAGGATAACACCTACTATAGTGGAGTAAATTTTTTCTTAAATTAAATAACCAATTTTCTATAAAGCATACTAAAATTATTTGAAGCAATCAAATGTTGAGTTTCCCTTATTATATTTATATATAACTTTCACCTTTGATAATGAATATCTTATGTGTTTTTATTAATTTATTATAAAAAATGAATATTTTATCAACCCAATAGGATATATTTACTTTCTCTCAGATGATTCAATGCTTCAATATAATATATCTTATTTTCTCCTCATCCTCCTCACTTATTTATTGATTATTTAGAGAGATATATATGTGTTTTTATTTTTTCATCATTCTCACTTTACCATTGGTAGATCCCTATGGTTAACAATGTTTTCATAGTAAAATAATTATCCATAGAATTAATGTATTGTTTCATATTTATGTTTAATTTATTTCTTTTTCATATTACTCATATAATAATTGTTTTCATATACAATTGGATTATTTTGTTTGAGTTGGGGTGGTTTTTTAGAAGCTTCTCATGATCACGAGGGAATGGACTTTGAGCCTGCAGTTGAGATAATTAAAATAAAGAAATGCATCAAGAATTTATACAACCATCCAGAAAAAGAGAATTCTTACAACTTATTTAATTAATTTTGTCATTATTTTATATACTATTTGTAAGTTAATTTCTTTATCATTTTTATCTAATACTTATTTAGTTTTTTTCACAAATATTTTTAGAGGTCATATTTTTCTTTCAACTATCTACAACCAGACACAAAAGAGATAAAATGAATCTTTTTGCTAATGTTACCATGTTTTCCATTTTCATTTACTTTCTTTGTCAAACTTTAAACACTTTATATTGATTCAATTTTTTAATCTAAAATAAATTTATTATTGTTAAAAATAAATAATATTATAGGAAGATCATGTTCCCATTTTGGTGAATTGTCATGATATAATGGGTACATGAGATTCCTCTACTCTTCTGACTTTCATCAACAAGAATTTTTTTTGCAGCTAAGAACATCGAGTCAATACACAGTGTTGGTAGTTATGCATAGAAAAAAATGGAAACATGTTAAATTTGGAATTTAATATTTTTTTTGAGACTTTGGGATGTGTAGAAATTATTTACACCTCAATCTGACACATAGTGTGATTGGTATGACTCCAAGTGATTATTTTTATTTAAAACTGACATTAATTTTAATAAAAAGGAAAAATGATATAATACAAACCAAGATAACATATTCTTATTGTTTTGATACTTTATGGAAATTATCCATAAGTCATTTGGTTTGTGTAGGAATCAAACACACCTCAATTTGATGCACATTGAGACCACTCTAACTCAATGTTTCCATTATCAGTTTAAAATCAAATGTTTAGTTTAAAAAATTATACTCATTGAAAAAGGATAAACCACACTCATATTTTATTGATAATTTATGTAATCAATTCATAAGTCATTTTTGACATGTATAAATCAGTCTCACATAAAATCGATACATGATGTGATTGATACGAGTCAAAGTGCGTATTTCTAGTTTAAAATGAAATTTTAGTAAAAATGAAAGTGGAATAATTAAAAATAATCAATCAAATTTATATTGTTTTAATAACTTATAAAAATGACCCATAAGTCATTTGATATGTATACTAATCATCAACACCTCAATCCAATTCACGGTGTGACCGGTATGACTCCAAGTGCATCTTTTTATTTAAAATTTGAATAAATTTTAGGAAAAGATATAACTAACCTACTCAAAAACAAGAAAACACATTATAATTATTTTAATATTTTAGGTAAATGATCCATAATTTATTTGTGACATTTCTGAATTATCCTCACCTCAATCCGATACATGATGTGCCTGGTATTACTCAATGTTTCTATTTTGAGTTTAAAATCGATAGTTTAGTTTAAAAAATGTCACTCGCTAAAGCCCATTAAAAACTGATCATATTTTATTTCTAATTTTGGAAATATATTCATGAGTAATATTTTACATGTATCAATCAGTATCACTTCAAACATATACATGGTTTGATTAGTATGAGTCAAAGTGCATGTTTTGAGTTTAAAATGACATTTTAGTAAAAAATAAAAGATACATACTCTAAACCAATAAAAAAAATTTGGATTAATTTTATACTTTATGAAAATGATCCATAATACATTTTGGATGTGTAGAAAGTATACTACCCTCAATTTTATTCATGGTGGGATTGATATGACTCAAAGTACATCTTTTAATTTAAAATTGAAATCAATTTTAGTAAAAAGGAAAACTGACCCACTCAAACCCGAGAAAAAACTTTATATTGTTTTGATACATTAGGAAAATGATATATAAGTAATTTTGGATGTGTCAGAATCATCCCCAACTCAATTATACATACGGTGTGACCAGTATGACTCCAAGTGTGTCTTTTTATCTAAAATTAACATCAATTTTAGTAAAAATGAAAACTGACCTACTCAAAACTGAGAAAATGAATTTGGATTGTATTTATAATTTAATAAAATGATAGATATGTAGTTTTTGATATTTATAAATATGTATCACATAAATCTGATACATGATATTCTCGGTATGACTCAATGTGTCTTTTATCAGTTTAAGATTGACATTTTTGTTCAAATAGTGTCACTCACTGGAAACTATGAAAATGTTCTTGTATTGTCTTTTATAATTTATGAAAATGATTCATAAGTCATTTGTGATGTGTGGGAATAATTTTCATGTCAAACTAGCACATGATATGACCAATCTGAGTCAAAGAAAATGTTTCTAGTTTAAAATGACATTTTAGTAAAAAAGACAAGCAATGTACTCAAAACCAAGAAAACACAACCATATTGTTTTAATACTTTAGTAAAATGATACATAATTCATTTTAGATGTGTAATAGTCAACCATACTTCAATCTGATGCACAGTGTGACCAATATGACTCCAAGTTTATCTTTTTACTATATAAGTGTCAATAATTTTGTTTAAAACATGCATCACATTGCCAACACTGATCACAGAGGCCTAGATTTATTTATCATCATTACATATGATATTAATTAATTAATTTCCTCGTCATTTTTATCTTATACTTATTTATTTTATTTTCACTTAGATAATGCTTGTAGTTGGACTACAAATGGTGTGGCATGAAAGAATCAATTACAACTCAATCTGATACACATAATTCCTAGTATGACTCAAAGTTCTATTTAAAATTAACAATTTATGTTATTTTATTTGTTTATATTACTACTAACATAAGAATTTTTTTCTTTTACCAGTGTGTTTTTTTTCTCGAGCATGGGTTAGGATCAAAAGATAATGGAAGACTACTGGTTTTGAATGTATGTAATAATTTTTACTTATGCTATTGTATAAAATAATGTTTTAAATGCCTTTAGAAGAGTTTTTTACATGTATTTTTATTCTAAAATTTATTTCTTTTAAGTTCTGTATTTGTACTTGATATTTATGATTTTTTGGTGTTTTTGGTGTTGTGGTGTACTATAACAGCACACCGCACTGGTGCTGTAGTGTGTCAAAATATCACACTACAAAATTCCCCTATATCATCTCTTCTAAAAGTAGTGATAAAGGACCATTTTATTATTTATAAAAAAATCACTGATGAAGTTTTCCTTTATCATCATTTATATAAGCGCTAATTAAGGTATTCTTTATCAATTCTTATTGAAGAACTGATAAAAGACTAGGGTTTTTAATCTCACTCTGGTAGTTAGCACTTCTCTAACATTGATAAAGGTCATTTTTAGTATTGTTAAAGGCTTATTTTATATTAGCGATGTCGAAGTAAATAACTTAAAACACGTACCATTTAATCAATAGCTCGAGCATGAATATTAATATTGAAAGAGTAAATGAAGTTCAAATGATTCCATGAAAGTAATCACATGAGATTGAAACTTATCCATGGATATTATTTAAAATAAGCACCTAGAAATTAATAACTGATTTCATAATGATGGAATTCATAATGCTGGACATCTGAAACATACCATCGATACCATGTTCTATGATAGTTTAAAATTTGGGTAGTTATAAAAGAAACCCCATTTACTAAGGTTATCCAACTAGTTTATCTAATGAGGCCTAACAATTCATTATTGAGATATATTGTTTTAGGCCCCACTAATCACTTAATAAGTCTAATTAATTCATCATATGAATAAACAATACAACTTAATAAATATGCCTTTAAAATATATAACTGTTTATATTGGGAGAACTAGAAAAAGAAATTTCAAAACTTTACCGAGTAAAACTAAATGTAAACAATACATAAAAAATATGGTCGATGATATATTTGGAGTATATCCTTAATAAAATATAAGATTAAACATAGGGTATGGACATATATGAAAATAATTTAAAAAGATCATTGTAAAATTTATTGAGGAAATACCCCATTTCACTTTGAAATAAATAATTTAAAATATAAAAATTTACCAAATATCACGAAAATATTTTTATATGAAAATAACCTAGTAAACTTATTGAGAAAACTTAAAAATAATTGATTGGTAATGACTATGGGATGTTATGTTCAATCCGTATAAGTTAAAAAACATTCATTTCACACTTTTGTTAGAAAAGTAAATAATACCAGTTCATAAAATGATAAAAAGATTCAATTGAAACATTTTTATAAAAACTATAACATGGGTAAAAATTTCATTAATAAATAATTGGATAATATTAAAAAAATTAAAACATTTAAAAGAAGATATGGACATGGAAGAAACAAATTCCCAACCAAAGAAAAAGAATGCCAATTTTCCTTAAAAACATTATTTTAGTATATTGAGTCTTATGAGAGGAAAATTATAGGAAATCCTACAATTTACAGAAATAATTGGTATATAATAAAATATATTGGTTTTAAGATATAAATATCAAATAATTCCTCTAATGGATACTTAAAAATAAACAATCCCAAATAATGATGAGATGGTGAAATAAATGCTTACTGCTTTGGTAACTTTTAATTAATTACCCCATGAAATAAATAACTTGAAATTAATATTTAAATACCATTAATATAAATGGAATCATTATATATCATATCAAAGAGGTATTATGTACACCATATGAAAGAAAAAATTAGTGAATATGGCATATGTCTCACAGAAACAAAGATGAGATGAGAAACCCTTAAAAACACCATATCATTGAAATGAGAATTATTCAATGACATGATCATGTGTAAAAAATGTAAATCTAAATAAAACAATTTTAAATGAACCATAATAAAATCATAGGCCATTTCATATATAAGCATTCCACAACATAGTCAATAAAGTAGAAGTATGACCCAATGAATGAAAATTGAGTTAAGAACCCCTTACCACTAGGTGGTTTTAAAGTAAAATACACATGGATGAAATAATTTAAATTTAAACTTAAAATACCATGAATTATTAAGTATTAATGATATAAAATTTAAATTGTATGTATATACACTATATAAAAGAAATTGGTACATAACATTAAAGTATTCCTCAATAAAAGGAAATTGAGATGAAATCCATTACCTTAGGTCTGACTCATTATGTACATTATTTATCTTCTTGAATAATAAATTTATATTAATTATTTAATTGATTAAAATACTTTTTTATCTTTATTATTCCTTTTATTTTATTTATTATCTTGTTATATTTATTTACATAATCAATTATGTTTACGTCATATTTTTTGACGATTTTCAGTCATATGTCCAAATTGACTTTGGTAACTTTATATAATAAAAGTGGTCATTATTCCATCATATATATAATAATAATCAGGGTATAATTATAATTATTTAAACATAAATTATACTTTTAAAACCAACCATGAATGATGGTTATGAAAAATAAACTACGTTAATATCATAGATATGGTAAGCCGTACAAACACATGAGTAATATTTCCAATTTCTGACAATCATGATCGAAAGAATGTAAATATTATTTTATATATAATAATTATAATTATATCATAAATAATATATTATTTATTTAAATAATCTTATATATATCATCCATTTGATGTGGTGATGGAAAATAAATCACATCATTTCGTGGAAGTGGTAGTCCACATGTATGCACGTACGAAGTTATAATTTTTAAATGGATGGAAAGTTAAGAAATTAGATAATATATTATCTTTTAAAAATTATAAATATGTCATTAATATCTCATATAGCCATTAAATCTAATATTATAACCAACCATGGGAGGGGGTAATGGAAAATCAGTTACATCTGTTTGTGAGTTGATAGTTTTTTGTACGCACGAATGCCGGTTTAATTTCCAATTTGTTGGAAGAGGAGAAAAATAAAAGATAACATAAAAACATATTATTATATGTAATATATAATTTTTTATTTCATAATGTTTTAATAATATTTTATGTAGGTATAAGAATAAATAAAACTAAAACATTCAGTTAAATGCTATACCTCTTCTTCAGACAACCTCCTTTTCTTTACACTTTAAGCCTTATAAAGTCAATATTATGACCAAAATAGGATATCTATAATCTGTTAAGGTATTTTAGGAATTTATTTGTTTATATATTTTCCTATATAAATGGTTCTTTATGATTTAATAAAAGATAATATGGGGTTTCCCTTTATAATGAGGGGAGGAGCATTCTTCAACTTTCTTAAAGTATTAAATTAGTATAAATTAATTTTCATTTTAAAATGACTCAAAATTGATATAATTAGAATATTATATGATAATTAGTATGAATAAAATCATAAAATAAAAATTTCACAAGTTTAGATGATTTTTTCACCCTTAACTTTTTCTTTTAACCCTATGTTAACCCTTTTGACGATTACTGCAATAATAAAGTTTTTTTACTCTTTTGGGGTCAAAATAGTTACTATAAAAGGAAAATTGGATCATAAATGGATAATTTTTTATATTTTAAACTATATACTAACAAATTGTATTAATATAATATTTTTTTATGAATTTTAAGTCATTTAATAAAATATTATTTATTATAAAATATCATTAATGTTATTTTTAAGAACTATTAATCTAATTTGACATTGAAAACAACATGGAAAAAAATTAATTAGAATGTAATATTTTCAAATATCCATAAAGTTTTATATTTATCTATTTTTTTACATAATAATTCATTCAAATAATATTACTTTTAATATTTTTATAATCATTTATTTTATTTTCCTATTAATTAAATAACTATTGTATTGGCGTTGTATACGAATTCAATGTAATTGTTTCATAAAAAAATTGTAAATAAATTCACATGATAAAAATATAATTTATATTTTAAAAATACATTTATAACCAAACAAATTTTTTTATCCCCATCACAAAAGATTATTGTTATTTAAAGCTACAAAAGTGATATTTTTTACTTTATCATTTACTTAAATATTCTAAAATTAAAAATTCAAATAAATATGTCCCAAATTAGACATCTTTTTAAAATTTTGATGTAAATGGATGAAATTAACTCATAAAATATGATAAATTAAAGTTTTAGGGTCATATTTTATTCCTTATCATATTATTTTTAACCTTAATTACCGGATTTACCCTAACTGCAGTGAAAATTATTTACTATGGTTACTATTCATAATGATAAAAAATAAAGGGAACTATTTTCAAAATTTGGACCTCATAATTCCAAATATGGAATCAATTTTTAAATATTCTATTTCAATAAGTGGTATAAATTACTTTAATATTAAAACAAAAAATGCAATGAAAAACAGTTTTCCAGAAAAATGATTTTTAAGTTTTAAAATGTTTCTATTCCAAATTGAACAATAAAATTGATTCCAATTAACTGAACTAGATTATTCATAATTTTTTATAACTATTTTTACCTTGAAACCATTTTGAAACAAAGTGTATCTTTGTAATTTCAAGAAACAGAAATAAAGGTTTCAATAAAAAGAAGTATTTTTCACTATTTACTAAAAAATAAATCTGTTTATAAAAATAAAAAAAATTTACCCAAAGATAATTATTATATTATTATTTAAAAAATAATATTATTCTTATTGAAAATAATTTAAAAATATTTTATAAATTAATTATAATATTCGCACACCAAAATTAATAAAAACTTTTTTGAAGCAAGTGTATTTTTGAAGAATAAAACAACTTTTCTAAAAATTGAGTGCTTATTTACAAAGGATTAATAAATAAATTAATATTGATTAAGAACTTTATATTTTTTTTCATAATATGGTTAATCCTATTCATAACCTCTAATTCAATAGTTAGGTCGTAATTGTAACAATTAAATAATAATATTTTTTCGTTCGTTTAGGCTCGGTGTTTCTTATCGTATATGATATCAAACATATTATTATTTTAAAATATAGGGGTGTTACACAGGGTATAATAATTTTCTCTATATTATGTGAATATGTCAGTATTTGATGATTTTTCTTTCCTTTGGGTAGACAGTAAGGGTGGGTGTAATAAAGATAATAAATTAACTTAACTGAAATTGTTTTGATGAATAGAATTCACATGTTTTCTGGATTTTTATGATAATACTGATGTGATTATACATTCTTGTATACATTTCTAGAAATCATGGTTTTAGGGACCCTTTATTGTATTTTATTTTATATTATTATGGAAACCTTGTTGTGTTAATTATTTTATATTACCCTAAATTAAAAGTTACGGATGTATATGTGGCCAATGAATTGGTTTCCCATGGAAATGTGGAATTTATGTGATAATACCTTTTCTAAGTAATGAATTAAATCAATTAAATTCCTTTTTGAATTTAAATTTTGGTAAATTTTGGAAGTCAGGATGTGTTGTTATGTATTGATTTTCTTGTTGTGAATTTTTGGTGGTTGTTTGAAACCTGTTGGGGATTGTATAGTGATGGTGGTGAACAAATTAGGCATGTAATGTGTTGGGAAGCGATGTGATAATTGGTTGGAATGAGATGTGACATGCTCTATTGTGTAGTAGTGGTGACCTGTGGCTATTATAGTGAGTTTTCTTGGAATATTTTGTGTTGTAGTGGTGGTGGATGTGATATGGGAGAACTGTTATGTGGTGTGGTTGCGTTCGTTTCCTTGGTAGCCATGGAATTAATTGAAATATTTAAAAATAAAATGATATGGGTTAGTAAATTAATAGTATTAGGAAGAAATTAAATATAATAATTGATTGGAATTAATGTGTGGTAATGGGAATAATTAAAATTAATGATAAATGAATGGGTTGTGTTAAGATGAAATGAAATATATTATTAAATGGGAGTAAGCGTAAGATTATTAATTCTGGAAAATATTGTAACTAGTTATTGAAAGTGGAATTGTGTGGTTATGTATGGTGGTTTTGTGGTTTGATGCACTTAATGATGGGAGTGGTTATGATCGATGTCAAATGGTATAATGGTCGTGCTGTGGAGTACGCTAATGCAGTTGATGTTAACCCATGGGTTGGGTATTGTGTGCTATATAATTATTTTATATTTTTATTTTATTTCTATACAATCACCACCCAAGTTGGATTCCTTACTAATTCCCAAGGGTTTTGGGTTCCAGGTGTTTTCCCCAACATCTAATATAGTGTTGAATCAGATGGTTGGATACCATTTCTTTCCCTAATATTCATTTAGCAGTGGTGATTATGATATGGGTTGGTGTTGAAGATCACTCAGTGATGATATGGGGTGCTTTTGGAGATCATTGAGTGATGATGAGGATGTGATATGTGGTGTGGGGTTATGTATTGTGTGAGGTGGGAACCTGGTTGATGTACTTCAGGTTCATAATACCATACTACCCTGTATATGAGATGTGATCTTTTGATGAAGTTGTGATGTGGATGTTGAATGATTCTATAAATAGAAGTTAAACCCTATGACATGTTGGGATATGTAGAGATGCATCTTGAACCACACTAAATATGGCTAGATATGTGATGAGATATGTATAAATGTTATGAGAGAACACGACATTTGATGTTTGGGTGTGACAGTACAAAATAAGTGGGGAAGCGGCTGTAGGTAGCCATTTATTTGTGTTATTTGATATTATTTTACTATATTGGATGTGTTATTTGGTGAGAATTACATGGTGAAGTTGGGATCAATTATAAGACATGTTTAGGTGCATGTTGATTTTATTGTTTATTCCTTGGTGCATCAGTATGCTCTTTTTACTTGTGAACTTGAGACCTTGGGTATGATCTTACTAATTATTCATATTATAATCACCCTATATATATATAAACTATTTTCAGGTTTCTAGTAGGATTTTGGGGATTCAGATGGACATTAATAGCTTGGATGTTGGAGATAATTTTTAGTCACTATTGTTGGAATTATACTTTGGGTTTTGATTTGGAAACTTATATCCATTTTTTTATATTTCTGATTCATTATTGGATGGTTTGGGTTTAATTTTATATTATATGATGGATTTATTTTTCAAATGAATTATCCTATCTCCCATTTCTTGTTATTCTTGAGGGAAATTCATCCCAAATGTGAAATTTTTATACACTCAATGATATTTTCCAACCCAGGGCCTATTGAAGGTGGGACTCAGTTGACATTATCTTTTTTCATTTATTATCCGCCCAAGAGGGATAAATCTTGAGGGAGGATGTTGTGACCAAAATGGTATCAATGGTAAGTTGAGAGATATTATAGAGTTTAGAGTTAGGAATTATGAGGATAAGATGGGTTGGTAGGGAAATAATGCAAGTTGATCTTGGTGTGTGACATAGGACAGGGAGACTGACTAGGACATAGGATTTTAGGGCCCCTATAACATTCCATTACCTTCCTTCAACTACTTTTTGACTCTAATCATTACTCTTTTTTTGGGTGTGTTTTAGGCCCTATGATGATGGAGACATTTTGTCAGAAAAAATGACCTAAAGTCCAAAAATGCTTGTTTTTTTTGAATTAGTAGAGTCTAGGTATAAATGAGTAAAATTCTTAATGGGTTATCATTGAGTTCGAAAATATTTGGATATAGTTTCAGATTTTTCTATATAATTAGGGTTGTGGACTACCTTATGGACATATTCACATCATGAAATAGTTACACAATTTGAATTAGTTGCATGGTAGATACCATGAGTCCTATTCATAGATTGAAAAATTATAGTCCATGAAATATTTTCACAATGTGAATGGGTCAATTAGGATTAAATAAACCTCAAGAAATTCATTTTTAGTACATTTTTAACATCATAAAATTCTTGACATAAAAGGTATTCATGATGTGAATTATTCCGGTCCAACATTTTTTATTATTCTTCATGACTGAACTCTTCCCCATTCAATGTTCATTCATCCCTCTTGAACCTTAGGGTTATTTTGGGTGATTTTGGGTTATTTATGGAGATCTCCATCCTTTCGGATCACTCCATTCGGTGTTTGATCCTAGTGGTGGTTGTGTTGCTTCACCATAGTAAGCATTCATCAAATTTCTCCTCAACCTTTATCCATATAAGAAACTTTGGCTGTGTTTTTGGATCCAGTTGTGATCAATTGGTGTTTTATATAGATACTTTATAGTTTTCCCTTAATACTTATCTTTTAGAGGTCTATATTATTATTACCTATTTTAGTTTTGAAAGAAAACTAGGTTTCATCCAGTATTGAGGTAGGTGTATCTATACAAGTTGTTCTAATTCGTAAATTTAATTAAGTTATTATCAATTATTTTGGGATTTTTTATTGAAATTGATTGATTTAAAATTGGAAAGGATTTATTGGAAAAGATACACATTTTTAAAGGTGTCTTCCCAAACACAATTTTACGCACCTTAGGTATTTGATTAAATAATTTAAATGGATTTCTTATATTTGAAATCGATTTTAAAAAAAATAGATCATTGGGTAACTATGGGGTCATTAGGAATAGACATTTCACTCTTGTAGTGTGATTCCAAAAGAGGTTTATTATCACTTTAGTTTGTGTAATTCCACTAGAGGTTATAGTGGTTGGATTCCCCTTAGTCTTGGATTTGGAATTTTATTTCATGTGTAGTATGTATAACCATAGGTTAGAGACCAAATTGTTTTCTTTTTCATTTATGATTGGTTTATCACATGATGTTTGTTTCATAGTTTTTCAATAACATGTTTATCTTATGGTGTATCCATGGTTGATTTGCCTATGTTTACCTGTTTTCTTTTATTCTTGATATATTCCTTCATTTTGTGAATATGATATGTTTTTATGAAAACCAAAGGATGGATTATAAAATGGTTTTAATTTATGAAAATTATTTGTGATCTTGATTTGTTTTAATGCTAGAGATAATGCATTCTTTCTTTAAGAACATGTATGGATTCTTTGGTGGTATCCTACTGAAATTTGTGCTCACACCGTACTTTTTTCCTTTAGGAAGTTGTAGATGTTGTTTTTTAGGACTCAGTTAAAGGGAATGACATTGTATAATATTCCAATTTCTCCTGTGGGTCTTTATATTCATAGTATTATGGTTTGGTGGTAATGTATGGTCACACTAGGACATGATTTTCTTGTTTTATTTTATCCTTTTGCTTTGGCCTATTTGGATTTAATTTCTTAGTCACATATATGTTTATCATTATTCCCTATTGTTCTCTAGTTTTATACCTTGTTGTTGTTACACATGAGACTGGTTTTTTGTTCCTTAGTTTCACCTTACTATGTGTCGATCCATCTCTGGTGACTTGTTTAGTTGACTTAGACTGGTTCATTAAAAATTGGTATTAGAGGTAATAACTTGCTTAAAGTATGGGGATACTTACTAGGTTTGGTTTTGTTTCTTTAGTTGAAAGGATTTAGGACCATAAAGATTGAGATATAAAGTGTGGAAAAGGGGCTAGACTAGTTCACTTCTATGTCTAAATCCGAGTTACCATGGGTGGAATGACTTTTTTTCCAAGCTTGTGACTTTATGGTTGAGGTTGTTTGAATAAACTAAATATATAAGTTTATTTAAATAAACTTATTTATTTCTTAATCACTTTATTTTTTTTTAAAAATTCATGAATGATTTAAATTATCATTTTTAAAGTCATTGATATGGATTCTTGAAGTAGTCTTTTGATTTTGAAAATTACTCTTAAGATGATTGGTTATTTTATTGTGTTTATTAGAAAATTATTATTCTGAATCCAAGTGAGGAAGTTGAAACATAGGTTTGATAGGTAAGTCCTCCAATGGACCCTTCTTTAGTGGAAGATGTAATCCTCACTATTCGGACTCTTAGTCAAGTGGTTGTCAAAAACCCAAGGCGAGTAGCGAATCATAGCTCAGAGTTTTCTAAGTATAATCCACTTATCTTACATGGTGACAAAGGACCCTAGGAATTTGAGGAGTGGATTAAGTAGATTGAGATTATCTTTAACTTTATGATGACTCATGGGGACTCTAAGGTGGGGTTTTTTACTTATATTATATAGGGATTGGGATGGATAAGGTGGCACTCAATTGGGTGAGCTAAGTTGCATGAAGATCTTACCTTTTAATCATTCAAGAAAATATTCAACCAAAAAATTTATCCTGACACATTACAAGGGGAAATACCTAGGAGTTTCTAACCATAGATAAAGGAGAGTATACCATTATATAGTATTCCACATACTTTATTGAGTTAGTGCACCTGGAACTGGAGCTTTTTACCAATGATTACATGAAATCTCATAGATTCTATATGAGGATGGGGGATGGTATTTGATCAATGTTGGCTCTCATGTGCCTTTTGGCTTTTTTAGAGGTGGTCAATAAAGAATATTTTGCAGAGGAAGACATAACTGGGAGAATAGGTTTGGGTGGAGCTTCTTTTGGTGTGGTTGTTGGCCAGAGTGTGTTTTATGTCTAGAAAAGAATGTGAAAAGGTAAGTATTTTTCTTTAGGACCTGTCTTAGGAGATCTATTTTGACAGCAGCAGGTTATCTGCTATTAGTGTGAAAGGACTAGTCATACCAATCCTAATTTTTTGGATGCTTCCAGGACATATCATTATTATGGAAAATCTGTCCATCTTAGAAGTTTTTGTGAGATGATGTCCCAAGGTAGTAATGTTGGATCCACTCTCACCGAGGGTTAAAAGGTTTATTATGATGCTTCTAAGGGTGGTGGGTCTTATCCTCAGTTCAAGGGTGATGTTTATGTGTCAAATAAATACTAGAGAGACGTTGATACTGGATGCCATTATGTGGTATAGTGTGCATTATAGGAATCTAAAGGAGGGATGGATACTTTAGAGGTATAATGTTTATTTCTTCTTATATGGTGCTAGATTATTTTGATACAGGTTCTACTCATTATTTTACAACATAAAATTTAGTTAATGCATTAGTATTGTATTTGGGGCTTATCCCATTGTTGTTGTATCTTTCCATGCCTTTGGGAAAGAGGTTCCAACAAGCTTTCAAATGTCCCACATATTGGGTAATGACAACTAACTTTAAAATGGTGTGTGATTTCATAGTTCTTGATCTTGATATATTCAAACTGATTATTGGAATGGATTAGTTGATCAATATTAAGGTCCAAATCAACTGTTATCATTTCCATGTTCAGTTTTTATCTCCATAAGGAGTCAGTCATGTCTTCTAGGGTGAGTGGAATTATAGGTTTGGGAGAATGGGGCCTATTATTCCATATAATGGGGTGATATCATGTTAGTTTTCAGAGATGTTTATAGATTAATTTCATCCTTATTTTAGCACTCCACATCTTATGTTGGTGTGTGCATACCTCAAGGTCTTTTCAAATTAATTTTATGTTTTACTTCCATAGAGAGATTTCAAGTTTATAATTGACCTACTACCTGGTACGATGCCCATTTCTATTCCTTCCTATTTTATGGAACATACAAATTGGTGTAACTTAAGGTTCAAATTACAAATCTTGATGCTAAGGTATTAATTTAACCTAGAATGTCACCATGGGATCCTCTTTCCCTCTTTGCTAAGAAGTAAGTGTAGTGACTTAGAATCTATGTGGATTATCAAAAGTTAAATCAGGTGACAGTTAAGAACATGTATCCATTTTCTAGGATTTATGATCTTTTTGATCAACTCAGGTGGCCACATTGGTTTTCAAAGA
The DNA here is from genome assembly GCA_963277665.1 of Viscum album. Lineage (NCBI taxonomy): Eukaryota > Viridiplantae > Streptophyta > Magnoliopsida > Santalales > Viscaceae > Viscum > Viscum album. The sequence goes on from OY728146.1 coordinate 317,256,528, forward strand.
TCAACCTTTATTCATTGTACCACCAATTGAGAGTTCGAGAAGAGGATATACCTAAGATAGTTTTTAAAAGCTGGTATGGTCATTTTGAGTTCTATTTATTCCATTCAGCCTCACTAACTATCCTATGGTGTTTATGGAATTGATAAACATGATATTTCATCAGTTCTTGGAATATTTTGTTTTTGTGTTTGTGGATCATATTTTTTTATACTACATGTCAAAGGAGGAGAAAATGGACTATTTGGATGTCATTATCTAAACTTTTTGGGAATATAATTTGTATGGTAATATTTACAAGTGTGAATTATAGATTCAATAAGGGAATTTTCTATGGTAATTTTACTTATAAGAGGGGAATATTAGTGGATTCTGAAAAGATACAGGTGGTTATATACTTGAAGAAATAACAAAATGTGTTTGAGATCCAAAATTTCTTGGGATTGGATGGTTATTACAAGTGGTTGGTTTATGGCTTCTCCATGATTACATCTCTAATGATAGATTTAACTCTTAAGGGTGTACAATTTGAGTGGGATAAAAAATAAAATATAACTTTTGAGTAACTTAAGGAGATGATGAATTCATATCTTGTTTTGATTCTTTCAAAACTATGTTTGAGTTGTGATGTCTTCTGTGATGATTCTAGCATGGGTTTGGGGTGTGAATTGATGCAGGATAAATATGTGGTGGCCTATGGATCTGTCTAGTAATTCCCTCACAAGAATAACTACTATACCAATGATCATGAGTTGGAATTGGTTATGGATGAACTCAAAATGTGGTGTTATTACATATTTAGGGAGTTTATTATGGTATATTTGGATAATAAGAGTATGAAGTATATTTTCACTCAAAAGGATTTGAACATGAAATAGAGACAGTGGGTTGATTATCTCCAGAATTTTGATTTTGATATTTCTTATACTTGTAAAAAATGTAATGTCGTTTCCTATGAATTGAGAAGGAAATTACCAACTTAAGAAGTGAATGAATAAGTTGAAGAGTGGTCCCTAATGAGTTTGTTTGTTGAGATGGTCTTGGGAGTGGAAGATGCTGGTTGGATGGTGTACTTGGATTCGATAAAGGCCGAATCATCACTTGATGAGTGGGTTTTTTATTTATTAGGTATCTAACATGGAGTGTGAGTACTTTAGTAAAATCCTAAATGGTGGGGAGAGCATGGGTGAGTGGTCTCAGCCTACCAATGGCACTTTGTGTTTCCAAATAAGGTTGGTTGTTCTTTTTTCTATGAGGTAGGAGTTGATGGACATTGGGCACCATTATTGTTGGTCTATGCACCCTAAGAATACCAAGATGATTATTACTTGATATGTTGGTATTGGTGGTTAGGGATGAGATGGTTGATTGTAGTTTTTATTTCATGGGGTCTCACATGTTAGATAAATAAGGTAGAGAACGAGAGACTTGATGGTTTGTTATATCCCTGACCCATTCTAGTATAAAAGTAGGACGATATGTCCATGGACATCATCATTGGTATATCATAGAATCCTAGAAGGAAGGATGTGATTTGGGTGATTTTTAATCGACTCATGAAATCGATGTTTTTCATCCACATCAAGGAGATGAAAAAAGTAAAGTAGCTAAGGGGCTTGTATGTTTGAGAGGTTGTGAGTCTTCATAGGGTTCCCTCTGTAATTGTTTTTGACAAGGAACTTAGGATCACATCCAGTTTTTGTAAAGCTTTGTGAGAGCTGATGGATTCCTATTTAAAATTTAGCACGACATATCATCTGTTAATGGATGGACATACAGAGAGATCTATCCAGGTCATTATGGATATTCTCTAGGCATGCATTCTTGATTTCAGTAGTTCTTAGGAATAGTGATTTTTTTATGATTTTTTTGGAAATATATTTATTTAAATAATCCTAGTTTTTTATAATTCTAATGAATAAAGGAAAGATTGACCATTACACCTTTTGGTTTTTTTCCAAATGTGTCAAGGCTGACATCACCTTTTCCAAAAACTAAAAAAACAATTAAAAAATTAAAAATATATATGTTTGTATATTTTGATATATATATATATATATATTGTGTTTTTGTAGAATTATGTCCATTAATATTTTAAATTTAAAATGTTAGGTTTTTAAGCAATATATTTTTTTACATTTAAACTAGGTTTTACTTATTATATTCATTATTTTTTTATTTTCAATTATGGTTTATATATTGAGTTATTTTTTAAAATATCATTTAGATTACATTAACGTTTTATATGTTATACGATTTCAATGCCACCTACATGAAACATAATAATGTTTCAAGTGGGTGGCTTTGAAAGTCTATAAATAAGAAAGTTGAAATAAAATATAAATGAAATTTGGCACACTTACTAAATATATAAAGAATTATTGAAAATAACAAACATTTCATAAGAAAATTAATGAAAAGTAATTTTAGTGGAACAATATATATATTTTAAACCATTACATTTGTAGTTATAATTTTTTTAAATTCCTTTATTTTTTCAATTATTTATTATATGTTTATTCAATGTTCTAAATTTCATTTAGATTTTAATTATACTATATTATATGTGAATTTATTTTATTTACTTTATATATATTATGTTTTTAATCAATAATATTTTTCGTGTAAATTATATTTGGTTTTTTATATTAAAGAATTTTTTTTATTTTTAATTTTTTTACATGTTTAGGATATGTTTTATGTTTTATTGAGATTGTTTTTATAGTTTATATTTTATAATATTTTAATATTACCTACTTAAAATTTAATAATTTTTTCTATGTTTCAAGTAGTTAACATTGAAATATTATAAATTATAAACTGGAAGTAAAATATAAATGAAAAGTGAAACAATGGTTAAAAATGTAAAAATGGTTGATAGTAAAAAGAATTTCATCATTCTAATAGACACACAATCATATAGTGGATATAATAAATTGTTTTTTCAAATCCTTTTAGTCAATATAACACATATAAATAAATGAGTAGAATCACTGTCTATGATGAGGTCCCATCCCACAATCTGGTGTGTGAGTGGGATGCCCGTATCGAGATCGTCGGCCTCTATGCTAAGGTGGAGTATGATGAAATGGAGAGGGATCTTCCTTGGGTGTTGGAACCTCAAATTTCAGATGCTCTGCATATGACTCGTTAATAGGAGGTGTCAAATGAATTTCATCACGTGCACCTGATTTTTCTCCCACTGCATGAGTAGAAGAACCTACCGTTATCTTATGGGGGAACCATAAAGCCTACAAAGGTTGGATCACAAAAGGTAGAGGCATAGGAAATGAATACTGAATTAATATCAGACCAGATGTACCTATAGAAAACCGTGGATATCCTAAAAACTCAAATGGATCCCATAACACTTGATGTACATCCCCAATCAGATAAGGTTAGATTTCTAGAGGGCTGAGCTCTACCTATGGAACAGGTGAGGCCTCACATACAACATTGCGTGGTCTATGACCACATCCTCATGGATCCTCAACATGAGAAACTACTGGAGGAGGTGCTTGAGTAAGACCCTCCACTCCCTGAGCAGGAACATCATATCCTTGGGGTGGATGATCAAAGATTTTATCGTATATAACATGATATGCTGGCATCATCCCCAGTGCTGCAGTACTGTACATTACCTAGATAAAAACGTCATCCTACTATATATTAGACATGTGGATAATATTTTGTAGTTGAGTATGATATAAAGTGATTCAAAATTAATTAAAAAAATATGAAACAAAAAAACTAATGTAAATTTATTAAATTACCAGATCCTAGGGACCTCTTTTGTGTGTTGTAAGATAGAATATAAACTTTAGTCTATACAATAGATCATACTCAAGAAACTATTATTGAGGGAATCACATAGTATGAATACACTTAATATGAAATGATTCTTGTATGTCCCATATGTCCATATACTCTTCATGTCATCGATGTTAGTCGTTATCCTGCCTCCTTGTTAGCTTCACAGAATGAAGTGTTGTTGACTATCTAGGTATAAAGTTAATACACTGAACAAATCAAAACTGGTGCATGAATCTATTAGGTTGGTTCCACTCAAAAATATGAAAGTTAATTAGATGAACTATAGACATAGAATCATGAATCTTATAAGTTTATTTTGTGGAAAGTTATACTAATAGATCCCAATATGGCGTCCATGCAATCTGAAAGTACATCTGACATTTTTTAAAACAATATGTTACTAAAAACAAAAAGGACATTATTATAAAAAAAATTATCCATGAAAATACTGGATATAATTACATCAGTGGGTACTAAATATTCTAACATGAGATGATATCCACCCAAATTGTGCCTCAGTGTCCTAAAAATGTGGTGTTTCTGACTCCACCTATAATGTACAACATAGAAAGTGATAAATAGTAAGAAATTAAATTTAATAACTCGTAGTACTATAAAAAATGTAAATATGAGTGATCATAACAACATCCACATGGAGCATCACAAAACAAATCTATATGAATCTCCGGACTAGAAAAAATAGCAGATAGGGGAGGGATGCACTCACATGCCCAAAAAATAATAAGGATGACACATCCTATGATATTAGTGTGATATGATCGACATGCCATGAATAATGATCTACAAGTGTATTCCCAGCATGAAGATCCCCAAATATATCTCCCAACCTGATCAAAATCCTCCAGTATCCCCAAATACATCATTTTTTTTAAAAGGTTAGGGCCAAAGCCTCATTTTATTATTAAAGCAAAGAAAAAACCTCTTTTAACTAGGTAGAGGGAGACCAATTACATAGCTCGAAAGCCTACTGGGATTGGAGCCCATAACATAGCCCGTAGAGTGATCAGTACACAATGTCCCTCCACTAAGCCACAAGATATATGCATGAGTATAATACGTGATAGTCTGCTCATCAGGGTTAGTGGGTAAATGTGAAAAGTGTATCCAAAGCCATATCCTAGACATCAACCCACAATTTATAGAATCATCAACTCCTAAAATGATGATTCCCAGAAATCATTGTACAGTCTCAGTACAACCTCCATAATTGGGTTCTATAACAGCATCCCCCTAGATAAGAAGTTTGAGTAAAACTACCACATCCTCAAGGGTGATGGACATCTCTCCCTCGGGAAAGAAGAATGTGTGTGTCTTAGGTCTCCATCTCTCGACGAGACCAGTAATGGGTTGATGATCAAGGAATGTAAAATAAAATATAGAAATTATATAAAAGACATCATAACACAGGTATGGTTTAATGGTTTCTATAGGTGGAATGTGATGATAATGGTGTTCTCTACACACCCTGGACCCTCAAACCTTAGGGCCCACTATCAATTGATGTGAAACATGACTAGACTAATCAGTGAGTAGTATAGTATCCTCCAACTCTATGTATAAAAATTAAATATGGATTAAGTGTAAAATTTAAATATAATGTTATGATCAACAGAATTTTATGACTGGTAGAATATAATACATGGCATTTTTAAAGGGGTTTTACTTTAAAAACATATTTTTGCACACATAGGTTATATTAGTTGGACCCACCTTATGTATTGAGGATTTCATTGATGTCTAGAACATATACCAATAATTTAGATCCCAAATGGTGTGATTTTTAATTTGTCTATGATTTCTCACATGATAATATGTTTCATGATTATTTTGTCACATGCTTTCTTTATGGTGTATCTATGGATAGTTTTATTTTTCTTTCATGTCACATCACATGTACTTTTCATATTACATGTAATGTGACTATGAAATATCTTGTTCCATATAACTAATTTTTTTTAACTTGATCCATGTTTAGGAATTGTTCTTGAAAACCATGTTTTTTATAAAAGAAAACCAAAGGAATTTTAAAGGTTTACTTGAGCTTTATTTTCAAGTAGTTTAGTTTTGATTTTTTTTTCAAACTAGTTTATCTATTTTCATGGATAATTTCCTTAAATAGATTCATTATGGTATCCTATTGGGCTTCATGCCTAACACCCTACTTGGGACTTTCTTGGGAATTTGTATATTTTATTTTCAAAATATCAATTTTTGAAGGTGACTAGTGTTTCCTCTATTCTTGTTGGAATAGTGTCATGTTCAAGAGGGTTTTTACTTTAAAAACAGATTTATGCACACATAGGTTATATCAGTTTTACCCACCTTATGGATTGAGGTTTTTTTTGATGTGTAATAAAAATACCAATAAGTTAGATCCTAGATGGTGTGCGTTGTAATTTATGTATGATTTATCACATGATGTTATATTTAATGATTATTTTCTCACATTCTTTTTTTTATGGTGTATCCAGGATAGTTTTATTATTATTTCATGTTAACTCATATGCAATTTTCATATTTCTTGTAATGTGAATATGAAATAGTTATTATTATTTGATAGTAAAAGTATTCAGAAATGTCAAAAAATAATAAAAAATGGAGGTATTTATATTAACAACATGTAATTGATAATATAAAAAATATAACATTAAATGAAATACATAATTGTGGCTGAGAGTGTGAACTCGATCCAGCAATGTTGTGCAGCAGTCCCTGATTGAGTTTAGCTCAATGCGGAGTTTTTCGGTTTTACCCCTAGGTATATCTATGCTAGATCCGCATCCACTTATATCATCTAGACAAGGATATCATTGCATATATAACTACATAATCTTTATTATAACGAAGTTATACAACATCTTCATATATCCTAAAAGATGACACTAATGTTTCTTAATACAATTTTTTATCTGTCTAAAGATATGTTCAATATTTTATAAAGAAAATATGAATCATCTAAAGCATATCATATAAAGGTGTCATAATAGGTGTGCACAAGGAATGTTTTCATGCACCAGTTCTCAATCGAGTCTATCTTAATACAGTGTTTTCAAGTTTTACCCCCAGGTGCATTTATTCCAGAGCCACATCCACTTGTAGTATCTAGGAATGGATTTCATTTCTTAGATAAAAACATAATATTTATGATACTAAAATTTTAAAACATCTTTTTATATCCTAAATTATGACAAAATTATTTCAAAGTACATTTTTTGTCTTCTAACAGGTATGTTCAGTGTTTTATAATGAGACTATGAATCATCTTATACATACCCATCGATAGTATCAAACTGGGCATGTAATAAGGTATGAATCATCAAAATAATTAGAGTAATAAATAATACGTGCAATTAAGACTCTCTATCATCAAGTTATCTATCTTTGATCCTATGTTAATTATATGTTAATCCAAAGTTAATAAATAGTTAATTATTAATTATTATATAATAATTCATTAATCATTAGTTAAACGTATCTTAATAATTATATAATCATTATATAATAATTTGTAAAGCATTAGTTAATCTTACATTAATTATTCATTAATAATTACTTAATCACTAGTTAGTCATTACTAAATTAATAGACATCAAGTAGTTACTTTATAGCTAATTAATAGTTCATCATTAATTTATTATCAGTTAATCATTCATTAATCATTTTTTAATCATATGTTAATAATTATATAATCATTAGTTAATCATTAGTTAATCCTATATTAATTATTCCTTAATGATTTCTTAATCACTAGTTAATCATTACTTAATTAATTGATATCAAGTAGTTACTTTATAGATAATTAATAGTTAATTGTTAATTAATTATTAGATAATCATTATTCAATCATTCATTAATAATTATTTCATCATATGTTAATCATTAGATAATCATTAGTCAATAATTTGTTAATCCTACATTAATTACAACTTAATCACTCTTTAATCATTAGTTAATCATTACTTAATTAATAGATACCAAGTAGTTACTTTATATCTAATTAATAGTCAATCATTAATTAATTATTAGATAATAATTTATTAATCATTAGTTAATCAATATCTAATAATTAGTTAAGTATCAGTTAATCCTATATTAAATATGCCTTAATCATTCCTTAATCACTATTTAATGATTACTTAATTAATAGATATCAAGTAGTTACTTTATGGATAATTCATAGTTAATCATTAATTTATTATTAGTTAATAATTTATTAATCATTAGGTAATCATATTTTAATCATTATATAATTATTAGTTAAGCATTAGTTAATCCTATATTAATTATTCCTTAATAATTCATTAATAACTAGTTAATCATTACTTAATTAATAGATAACAAATAGTTACTTTATAGTTAATTTTTAGTTAATTAATAGTTAATAATTAGTTAATTATTATTAAATCAAACTTTAATCATTAGTTAATCATATTTAATTCATTAGTAAATCATCAGCTAAACATTAGTTAAGATTTAAATATTCCTATATTAATTATTCCCTAATCATTCATTAATCACTAGTTAAACACATGTTATTAATTAGTTAATTATTATATAATCATTAGTTAATCCTAAATTAATTATGAATTAATCATTTATTAATCACCAGTTAATCATTACTTAATTAATAGATATCATGTAGTTACTTTATAGTTAATTATTAGTTAATCAATAATTAATAATTAATCAATTAGTAGTTAATATTTCTTTGATCATTGGTTAATCATATGGTAATCATTAATTAATTATTATCTAATAATTATCTAATCATTATTTAATACTATGTATTTCATTATTTAATCTATAGTTAATCATTACTTTATAATTAGTTAATCATTAGTTATTTAATTTTTAATTATTAACAAACCATTATTTCACCATTATTTATTTATCATCTAGTTAATATTAATTCATAATTATGTGACTAATATATAAAAAAATACTAAGTTATACGCAATATTATTCTTATTATAATAATAAATCCCTTACTAATTCTAATTATAAAATTTTTACTGAAAATTCATAAATAATTAATAATAATTTATTTAATAATAACTATTATTCATAAAATATATCTAACTAAATAAACTACTAATTAAATAAAAAAATTAAAATTAACTAAAAATGAATCTACTAAATAAATAAATAATAAAAATACCTCTAAATTATGCTTTAAAAAATTCATCACTCCTTTTAGGACACTGAAATCGTTGCATGGAAAGGGATAAGAATAGATAAAATTATATAGAGAGAGGGAGTGTACTTAGAGAGAGATGGTGTGAAATTAGTGAGGAAAAGGGGAGGGGGAGGGTGACTTTTATAATGGTTGGGGGAAAGGTGGCATCATTGATGCCCCCTTTCCCCTTATTTTTGTTGAGAAATGCTACATCGCGAATGCCACCTTTTCCATGTCATCAATATGAGTTGATGAGCGGAAAAATTGGAATCAGATATGTTTCCTTTTATCATTATAATTAAAAAAATATTATTATTTAAATAAATATTTTTCCAGAAAAACTCATATTAAAAAACTAGGAAAATAAATTTTCTCTAGTATTGTTTGCCTATAAAAATAGTTACTAGGACTTGATTGGGATGGAACCCTTTGAGGCTCTGTATGATTTTCTATGTAGATATCCCTTATGATGAGTAGAGTTGGGAGAGAAATATTTGGTTGGTATGAGTCTTGTTTATTATATGACATATAAGGTGCAGCTGATTTGAAATTGGTTGATCATAGAACAGAATCATTTAAAATCCTATGCGGATCGTCATCGTTGGCTGCTAGAGTTGTAGGTTGGTGATTAGTTTTTTCTTAGATTTTCACCACACCTAGGATACTATTGATATGGTAGATAGGGTAATTTGGAACAAAATTTTATCCCTTTGATATTTTAGAGCATCTTGGATTGGTGGCATATTGGTTGGACTTTCCATCTCGTTTGACTTCTATCCATGATGTGTATCATCTTTCCCAGCTGAGGAGGAGGTATCAACTGAATCCTTCCCATGTGATTGAATGGGAGGATGTTGGTCTTGAGGCTGAAAACACTTTGGTTGAGAAACCTTTTTATATTTTGGATCATTGTTAGAATGTATTATGTGGTAAAACAATTCCATTTTTCCATATACTTTGGTAGGGTGAATGAGATAGCCATGAGATGTGGTAGTGGAATTTTTTGATGAGGTAGCAATGGTATTCCCTTTTTTCAACTCTAAGATCTTTAATAATTTATGGGGATAGAAATTGTTTATGGTGGGGTGATTATAACATTCAATTACATTACTTCAGGTACTTCTTGACTTCAGTCTTCACTCTTTTTTTGGGTGCATCTCACGCTTTATAGGGATGGAGAGATTTTGTCAAGTAAGATGACCTAAATTCTGGGGATGTATGTTTTTTTAATTTATGGAGTCTAGTTATAAATGTTTCAAATGTTTAATTGTGTTCTCCTTGGTTTTGTAAAACTTTGGGGACAATTCAATATTTTTATATAGAATCTGGAATGCGGACTACCTTATGAACATATTCACATTTTGAATTAGTTATATGATGTGAATTCATTGAAGGGATGTTACTGTGATTCCTTTTCATTACATGAAAAATAATAATCCATGAAATATTTTCATGATATGAAAGGGATGATCATGATTAAATCAACCCGAGGTGATGCCTTTTTTGGCATATTTGTAAAATCTTTGAATTCCCATCATGAAAGGTGTTCATGAAGTGAATTATTCAAGTTTAGTAGTTTTTATCACCCTGCATGCCCAACCTATTAACTATTAAATGTGAATGCATCCCTCTCAAACCTTAGGGAGATTTTGGGTGATCTCCTTCCTTTCATATCACTCTATTCAACTTTTGATCCTCATGGTGGTTGCATCACTTATCCATTGTTAGAATTATTCCTATTTATTCACTTCATTTGGTCATAGTAGTAGCTTTGGTAATATTTGTAGATCAAGTTGTGATCAGTTCATGTTCTTTGTTAATCTTTTACAATTCCCCCTTGATACTTTTCTTTTAAAGTCTAATATTCTAGTTACCCATTTCAATTTTCAAATTTGATTAGGTTTCCTCCATTATTAGGGTAGGTGTATTAATACAAGTGGTTCTAATTAACACATTACCTTAAGTTTTTATCAATTCAATTGGGTCTCTCATTGAGATTTATTGACATTGGAATGTATTTTTGAAAAAAGATACACATTTTGAAAGGTGTTTTCTTTAAAAATGGGTTTTCACACGCAAAGTATTTTATTAAATGCTTTAAAGGGTGGTTTTGATTTTTGAAATGGATTTTGAATGAAATATAACATTGGGTGCATAAAGAATAATAGTGTCACTCTTTCACATGTGATTCCATGAGAAGTTTATTATAGACTTAGTGTGTGAAATTAAATTAGAGGTTATATTGGTTAAATCCACCTTAGGCCTAGATTATGGATTTTATTTTATTTATAGTATGTATACCCATAGGTTATAACCCAAAGGGAATGTGTTTTCATTTATGATTGTTTTATCACATGAAGGGTTTTCATGGTCATTCACTCACATGTTTGTCTTATGGTGTATCAATGGTTGGTTTTCCTATTATTACCTTATTTATTTTATTCTTAACATATTCCTAAATTCCAAGAAAATGGTATGTTTTTATGAAAACCAAAGGTTGATATAGAAAATGGTGTTACATTATGAAAATTATTTTTAAATTTTATGTTTTAAGTCAGAGACAATTAATTCTTGACATTAAAACATGAATAGATTCTTTGGTGGTATCCTACAGGGATTTTTGATCACACCCTACATTTTCCTTTGGGAAGCCGTATTTTTTTTTGCAAGACTCAGGTAAAGAGAATGGAATTGTGTAGCATGCCAATTTCTCTTATGGGTCTTCATCTTCGTAGTAGGATGGTTTGGTGGTGATGGACAATCACATAGGGACATGTATTTTGTGGCCTATTTTATATTTCTAGTTTGGCCAGTTTGGATTGAATTTATTGGTCTCAGGGATATTTGACATTATTTTATATTATAGTAAAGTTTTATACCTTTTTTTTACAAATGATACTAGTTTTGTATCCCTTGGTTTCACCTCACTATACAGAGGGCCATCTTTGGTGACTTTTTTAGTTGACTTGGGATGGTTCATTATATCCCTTTTGACCCAAAAAATGGACTATGAGATTATGTAACAACCATGTGAGGTGGAATTGTTTTCAAGTTAGATACCTAGGAGTAGCACATACATCATTATTTATTGTATTAATTCCTAAATTGATTTTTTATAAATTAAAATGTAATTAATTAAATTAAATTTTATAAAATTTCATGATGTCAAGCATAGGGTTTCTTAATGATTTTAAGAAATAGATCCAGTTATTATCCACACACATATTAGGTAATAAATATTTAAATGGATGAATTGGTTAATCATACGAGGATTTCATTTTGGAGGATTATGGGGGTGTGGGAATGGGACTTGTGTTCCTTTTAGTGTAAGAGTTTTGGGAAGTATGAGGGATGCGTCACTAATATGGAGACAGATCACTGGTTGGAGGAACTTGAGATTGATTTCAGTATAATTCAATATTAGAATGATTTTTTGGGTTCTATTGGTAGTTATTCACATATAGGGAGCTACACATAAATGGATGATGTTTTATATTGGTTAAAAAAAGAAGCATATGTTTCATGGGATGTATTTTAGAAGGAGTTTCATTTTTTATTATTTTTACCGACATTGAATGTGACAAAGATATAGGTGATACTCTCCTTTTAGTAGTGGAACCTAAGTCTGAAAATGTTTGGGATTAAGTTCAATGACCTTATAAACATTTCCATTTATTTATTTCTATATAATGTGTCCAAATCATGGCATCTATAGGAGGTGTTTCATCCAATGATCGGGTATACAATCTCCTCATTTACACTCCCTATGCATCTTGTGGTATAGAAGATAGAGTTGGTTATTGATTGGATGCTTTATTTATAGGTGATACTTGATTTAGTGGACAAAATCATATAATAATGAGAAAGGATTTAGTAATTGGATCACAAATTTTTAGACAGTCTGGGTTTTGACCGACATGGACCTGACCTCGACAAACCTCTCCATGCCATTATGGGGTAGGTTTATCCCGATAACATATCGAGGCTTCCCAATTTCATGTTATTTATATGGATTCATGGTCATCCTCATGATCAATGTCCAAAAAGTCATGGAATTATGATTAAGATGGGTGTTTATGACTTTTTTTATAGTAGTAACGTTTCCTCTGAGGCAGTTTTAGGAGCGGAGACTTCTGGCCCTTGTTCAGCAGTGGAGGGAATTTAGTGTTAGTAGTGGGAAGCCTCACGCTAGTGCTCATTATTAAATATATATGATAGATCATGATCATGGATTTTGTAAGAAAATAGGCATATAATCTGGGCATGGTTAGATACATGTGATGAATATGGCAACACCTATAGGGTTAGAGGTTGTTTGACGTGCGATCAGTATATTTCCTACCCTTGTTTGTTCCTTGTTTGTTCCTTGTTTGATTCAAGAGCCTCGTACCCCTTTGTTTGACCTTCCTTTTTATGTGCTTTTGGACTGGATTTAGAGACTTACTATGCCCATATTTTTATCCATTCTATTTAGTGGTTATAATTTTTTTATGTCTACCAAGGATGTAGACTGGTGATGGGGCCACAACAATCAGTTGGGTATTTCTTCTTGCTATATATAAAAATCTATGATGTTATCCTTGTCATGGATTGGTTACACTCCATGCATGAAGTTATAAACTATTTATTTTGTAGAGTTCTATTTTTTGATGTGGATGGACAGTGAGTGGTGATTATTGGTTGGAAGGGTTATCAAATGGGTAAAAAATAGATGGATCCTCTCTTATACAGGTTTGAAAAGCAATCAAAAGATGCTTAGAAAAGATATATTCCTAGGGTTTTGGAAAAGTTTCTTGATTTTTATTACAAATTTGTTTATAACCATTCCCCCTTGATTCAATTTAGACTTTAGGATAGAGTTTCAACTCGGCGTATCTCTGATATCAATGCCTCCTTATCAAATGAAGATTATAGAGTTACATGAGTTAAGGTTGCTGGTTGATTATCTGATGTAGAGGGGTTTCATATGATCTAGTGTGTCTCCTTACAGTGCTCCAATTTTGTTTTCCAAGAAGGTGGATGGTATTCTTAGGTTGTGCATAGACTACTGAAGGTTTATTTAGGTGACGATTAAGAATCGTTACCCTCTTCTGGGGATTGGAAAACTATTTGACCAGCTAAAGGTAGCCAGTTGGTTCTAAAAGACTAATTTTTTGTTTGGATATAATCAAATGAGGGTAATGGATGAGGATATCCTAAATAATACAATTTGATGAAGATATGGTCACTATGAGTTCATGGTCATTCCATTCTGTCTCATGAACACACCATCTATGTTTATGGGGATCATGAACTCTGTGTTTCATGAGTTCCTAGACTAGTTCTTAGCCATGTTCATCAATGATATCTTGATCTACATGAAGTCATAGAAGGATTATTCTTTTCACATTGAGCTATCTTGAAATTCCATCAACATCATCATATTTATGTAAAACTATCACAGTTTATGTTTTGGATACAAGCGGTGTATTTCCTTGGGAACGTGGTGTCTTAGTAGCATATGTAATTGGACCCATAGAAGGTTAAGTCATTTGTTTCTTATAAAGATCCCATTAATTTGGTATAGGTTCATAGTTTCATTGGCCTCATGGGATATTATTGGAGGTTTGTTTCTGGTTTCCATTGGGTTATATCCCCACTAAAATCATTGACCTGGAAGAACCAAAATTTCATATGTACTAATCAATGTCAGGAAGCTTTTAGTTACCTAAAAGAGTATTCAATTAGTGCCATGACACTTCGGTTTTCTAAGGAGGGTGAGATGTTTGAGGTTTTCTGTGAAGCATCCCGTCAGGGGTTGGGATGTATCTTGATGTAGTAGAGGAAAAATATCTCCTATGGTTCAAAGTGGTAACAGTACCATGACTGTAACTATGCCACCCATGATATGAAGTTAGTTTTATCCATGTTTGTTATGAATTTTGGGTAGTATTACCTCATCTATGATCAATTTCTAGTCTTCATGGACCATAAGAGATTGAAATATATTTTCTATTAGCGAAACCTAAATCTAAACCATCATAGGTGGATTGATTTTCACCGAGATTACATTTTTTATATCTCTTACATCCTAGAAAATGAGAATTCTATTACTGATGTGTTGATTTTTAATTCTCAAGGAGTTATGGTTCAAGAATCTAGGGATGTTTAAAAGGGGATGGAGGAGCTTACAATGATTCATCTTGATGTGGGGAAAATCAATGATTGAGGTTGTTTTTAAGATGACCGTAGAATAATTCTTGATATAGTAGGCGGTAGAGTCTCAGTTGGGGAACTTATAGGTAGTGGTGATGCATGCCCATGTTGGCTATGGTGATGCTCTAGAGGGATGGTTAGAGGATGGTCAGAACTAGATATTGTTTTAGGGGAGACTGTTTATTCCACTCAAAATGCATGAGTGAGTCCTCAGTGAGTTTCATTGCTCACCCTTAGTAGTATATCCCATTTTTACTAAGATGTATCATGGATTGAGGATACAACTTTGGTGGAATGATATAAAATGGTTTATGGTAGAGTTTATGGCATGGTGTCTAGTTTTTCAATAGGTAAAATCCGAACATAATGTTCTTGGAGGTTTTTGTAGACCTTTTGTGTTTTTGAGTAGAAATGGGAAGAAATATCAATAGATTTATTCATTTAGTTACCCTGGGCTCAAGTAGTATGTGATATAGTTTGGGTGAGTGTGGAATAAATGAATAAGTCTTCTTATTTTCTGGCTATATGTGAATCGAGCGATGTTGATATTTTGGCAAGGTGGTAGGTGGATGATGTAGTTAGGCTTCACAGGGTTCCAAAAACCATAATATCTAACCATAATCCTTATTTACCTAATGGTTATATAGGGGATTCAATATAAATTTGGCTCCAAGTTGTTCCTTAAGACTACTTTTCACCTTTATACAAATGGAAAAAAGAGCGGGTTATCCAGACACTAGAGGATATATTTAAATCTTGTATCTTCGATTTTGGAATATCATGGGTAAAACACCTTCCTTTGGATGCGTTTACCTACTAAAATATATATCAATCATCCATTGATAGGGATCTATTTAAGGAATTTTATGGCAGGTCGTGTCATTCTCTATTGTTCTAGACAGAGGTTGGGGAGTCGGTGGTTCTTGGTTGTGATTTAATACAAAGAATAACTAGGAAGATCCATAAGGTCTGAGAGTGCATGAGTGTGGAATAGGGAAATAATCAATCCTATTTTGATCATAGGTGGAGTACCCTATAGTTTGAGGTTGTAGACCATGTGTTCTTGAGAGTATCCCCTCAACGACAATATTAGAGGATCAGAAGAGGGAGTAAACTTTCTCCCCAATTCATATGACATTTTATGGTTTTGGGGAATGTTGCAGAGGTGTTGTATTGGTTTGAACTACCAAAATAGATATAAAATATCCACAATGTCTTCCATATGTCCTAGCTTCATCAGTATCTCAATGATTTCCCCCATATCATTGATTTGGGAGAGTTGGCAATCAAGGTTGATGTGATGTTTGTAGAGCAACCAGTAACGCTCCAGTATCTTTTATAGATAGATTTTCATAGAAAAATGATCCCCTTGGTTCATGTTATGTGAAGGAATTATATATTAGAGTATAGTACCTGGGAACATGAGGAATAAATTCATTCCTAGTACTCAGAATTGTTTTGAGTTTTTACTTGATGACATGGAATTTGAATCTTTCTGATTTATGTGTTGTGCATTTTTCCCATTCAAGAAATGTATCCCATGTCTTAAATTATATGATGAGGGTGAAATACCTTCCTAATCAAGATTAATTATATTTACGATGCATTTTAAAACCATGAGGGTTAGTAAGTTCCACCCAAAGTGGATAATATCATGAAATGGAGGGAGAGTTTCCTTGATTTGTATATGAGGGTAAGCGTTATGTGATAGATAAAGAGGTTGTTAGATTGGGATATATAGAGGGTTAAGTGGTTGTGGGAGTGGTTATGTAGAATATAGGTGTTTTTCAGTTGACGTAATATAGTGAGGTGTTATGACTGGTGGGGGTTGGGGATGTTGTTATGTGGGGTGTTTTATGAACATTGTTTATTGGCTTGGTGTGCTTGGCTGACAGTAGTGTTTGGGGTGTAATGAGATCTTAGATCCTTCCCTTTATTCTAGGTTTGATTTTGATTTTCTAGGATGAGAATCATTTGAGAGGCATATAATGTAATGGTTAATGCCTTCTCATCCCCATAATTTGTTGGTTTTAGAGTTAAAGGTGTTCAAAGGAGGATCATACATAGTTAAGTGGATATTGGAGATGTAATTCTACCGTGGAGGGTTATTCATGATGTTAATCAGGGTTCATGGCATGAATGTGTCTTCATGGCTTAGAGGAAAACTATTCACAACATGATGTTTTGTAAGGGAGTTATGTGCCTAATAAAATCATGATATGAATGAATTATTCACGACATGAAATAACTCTCATTTGCAGTTCCATGAAATTCAGAAAATGTTCATCGGGTTTGGAGTTTATTGAATTCCTAGTATGGATCAAATTTATGGACTTAATTGGTGGGCCTCCCAAAAACTAACAACATAAACTAGTGTTTCACAACATGAATGTGTTGCGGTCTAGCCTATTTATAAATTCTAACGATCTTCTAATTTCTTTTATTCCCCTCTCATTTCCTATGAACCTTTGGAAAACCATAGGTGATTTTGAAGGTTCTTATAGACCTTTCCCTATATATTGGATCCTTTCCTTCTGGATTCATGGTATTGGAAATTTAAGGTGAGTTCTCTTCTCTATGCCCTTGTTTCAGTTAATTATTATTTCGAGGAATCACAATAGTGGTGTTGTTTTAATCGAGGTGTGGTTGGGTTGTGATTTTGATTAGTCTTGGGTAAGATTTAGGTTGACCCAAGGTTTTAACATATGGTTGTGGTCATCTAGTTGTTTCTCCTACACCCTATGGTACACGGTGTTTTATAAATATATTTTGAGGTATGGGATCCTTGTTCTCTCCCTATTTTTGTGAATTGGTGGGGTTTTCATGAGTTTTTCCTTCCTTTGGGTGGATATTAAGGGTCAGATTAATCAATATAATGAATTATATTAACTGGAATTTTTGGGAAAGGATAAAAATAATATTTTTTACTACTTTTGAAGATATTACTGATGATAGTATATATTTTTTCTTCCATTTATGAAAATCACAACTATTGGGATCTTGGATTGTGTTGTAGTTGATATGCCTATTAGAACCTTGTTGTGTTGATTATTTTATATCTCCCTGAATAAAAGGGTACAATCTTATATAAGGATAATGAATTTTTTTCACATGTAAATCTAGAATTTTTGTGATAATACCCATGAAATATAATGAATAAAAGTAATTAAATCCCCTATTGAATCTGAATTGTGGTAAATTGTGGAAGTAAAGATGTGTTGTTATGTGTTGATGTGCTTTCTGTGAATCTGTGGTGGTTTTTTGAACAATGTTGGTTATTGTGCGGTGATGGTGGTGAATGGATTAGGTTTGGACTGTATTGGGATAAAATTTGATGGTTATTTGTATTGCGATATAGGTATAACATACATGGATATTATATCATTTTAGATGAATATATAGAACATTACAAAAGTATATGCCCGAGGACCATAATAGTTTAGTGTATTTGGAAAATTGTAACAAAATATTCCAACTTAGTGAAATATATTCAATTTTTCCTACAAAGATCTTCCAATTTTTTCTATTACATAAAACCTTTCTTCATAACTTAGGAAAAGGAAACCTAAGAAAGGGTGAGCTCAGATGCTTAGTAAGGGTAAAATAGGAGAAAAATGAGCATACCTTGAACATATGGGTATGATAACATGAGAATAACATATTATTATCACCCCCTACATATCAAACATCATACATAAAATTCATGGCAAAAATATTGGAAGATTAAAGGTCATGAATAATAAGATAATCAAGAGCATAATCCATGATATCATAGAATAAGAATATGATGTGGGATTGTGGAATAAACATAAGAATATAAAATGTTATATCAAGGATACCGACGAAGACCTTCACAACATGTTTGTCTTGGGATAATCACCTATGTACCCGCTTCAAGCTTAGTATGACCTCTTATGTACCATTTTTTGGGATTTGGATTCCCTCTCGTGTACCCTAATGTTGAAGGCTTGAGATTCCCTCTCGTATACCCTCTTATTGCAGACTTGGTATTCCCACCCATGTACCATATTGTTGTGGGATTTGGATTCCCACTTTTGTACCCTCTATTGTAGGATTGGGAATCCCACTCATGTACCCTCTGGTTACGATCTTGGGATTCCCATCTGGGTACCCTCTTATTGTGAGCTTGGGATTCCCACTCATGTACCCTCTTGTTGTGGGCTTGGGATGACCTCCCGTGTACACACTTATTGTGGGCTTGAGATGACCACCCTTGTACCCTTTGATTTCACAGAACATTTATCATTACCCGATGAATTATAGGGAGATATAAGTCCCACCTGTCACATAATAAAATAATAAATATGTGTGCCACAAGATGATAAAAAATTCATCATATCATAACACATGAAATGAAATGGGTTTCATAAACATAATATCATAACCTATAGAAAAGAGTTAGGATTCATAATCATTTTATCATAACATAACCCATGAATAGAAGCGGGTTTTATAATAATTTTATCATGGTATAACTTGTAGAAGATAAATGGTTTCACAAAACACTTTTCATTATAAACATAAACTATTCAAAGAAAGAATAAGAGTGATTTACTTGGATAATATCCTTAGTAAAAAATAAAATATATCAAAAGATATCATATTAGATGGAAAATAATCTTGAATGATCTTTTAAAAACATTTCTTGATAAAAACATCCTTTGTTATTTTAAAAACTATTCTTAAAACATAAAACCTTTTGAAAACCTTTTTTTTGAAAACTACATTAAAAAAAAATTCCTGAATATTTTGATTTTTTTATTTAAAAGTAATATTGTAAACATTAAAGGGAATGTTAAATTAAATTAAGGTCATGATGGAATATAAATCCATATATCCCAAATATTCATTTTTCACTATATTTTTTTTGAAAAGTGCCTTAATCGAAAACGACAAGACGATTACTTTTAAAATAATTTTTTAAAATGGTAAAGCATGGGTAAAAATGTTATCTAAAAATAATAGGATAATTTTATAGCATTTTTTAAAACATTTTTTTAAAACATGGTTTTAGGAGAAAATATATTTTCGACCAAAGAGAGAGATAATGTCGGATTTTCTTAAAAAAATTCCTAATTATCTTAAGTACCAAAGAGTGTTAAAATGGTACCATTACATGAATATATCATGAATAAATATATAGGAATAAATATTTATGATAATACTTGAGATATGGCTCATAATATTTTATCAATGGAATAATTATCATAAAAATATCGTTAAATTATGAGATTGTATCAATAAACTCTTACAACATTGGTAACTTTGAATTATAATAACCATGAGAGAATAAAACTACATTAATCTTAAAATATCATGAAAATAATTATATTTATGATATAACATTTAAAATGTAATTATATTCACATTATAAAATATATTTAGGTTCATAACATAACAAGTTTCTCAAAGAAGGAAAATTAAGACCAAACTACCTTACCGATTTGGTAACTTTTGAATTGTAAACCCCATGAAAGAGAGATCATAACATGGATATGTTAATAAGAATAATTTTAAGGATAATACTAATAAAATAAGTTCATGGGAATTATATACACTATAAAAAATAAATTAGTGGTTAATATTCCATAAGTATCGCATAAATAAAAGTGAGACTAGAAATCCCCTTACCTTAAGTCTTGAAATTCTTCATACAATTTCAAACCTCTTATATAATAAATATAAGTTTATTATAAATATAAAAATATAAAAATATAATTATATATAATACCATATATTATATTAATATGAATTTGAATTACCCTTTTATTAACAATTCCATGTTAATGTTACGTTTTAGGTAATATCTGCTTTTTTATATGTTTTGATTTGTTAGTTTTTTTCCTTTTTATTTGATCGTGATTTACTTATTTAAAGAATTTAAAACATGATATAAATATAATACATTTAATTTTATATGTATTTATAATAATATATAAATACATAAATAGAAAATGAGATACATTGTTCATAGAGATGGTAGGCCGTACGAACAAATGAACGTTGTTTCCATTTTATTATTGTATTGAAAGAAATAAAATAAATAGAATATATATATATATATATATATATTATCATTATAGTAGAATTATTTTTTCATATATATCACATATTTTTATTAAACCCATATTTTATACATTCCATTTAAAGCGTGAACGAATCATATCGCTTTGAGGAGGTGGTAGTCCACATGTCCAAAAACAATATTATCGTATTCCCACAAAATGAAAATCATGAAGGACACCGTACAGATGAATGATGATTGTGTGTACCATTTGAGGGAATTGTGTGAGGTTGTAGGTGTTACCCATAATATAAAAACATATTAGTATATTTAGGCTACTAGGGTGATTATATATTCATGTAATAATAATAATTCAATTAGTTTAGAAAGAAATAAAACAAAAGTGCTCGTAAAGAACATTACCTATTCTTCAGGTAACTCCTTTTGGTTTGCACCAAAGGACTTACTTGGTTAGTTTTATACCCAAATAAAGACGTCTAGGATGATATGAGTTATTTTGGGAGATTATTTTTTAGGTTTTTATGAGAAAAGTGATATATATGTGTGAATAAGTGAGGGGTGAGTTCCCTTTTATAGTGCAGGAGTGACATTCTTGTAAATACAAAAAAGTAAACACTATTAGGGGTGTCCCTTACATAATGTGCATCCAATAATGGTAAATATTATATAAAAGGGGTTAAATGGTCTAAATTTTAATATAAAACAGATTTTGTAAAATTTTCTAGTTCATTAGGACCCCTAATATTAAAATTTAACCGTAAGTAAACTCATTTTAACCTTAATCGTTATAATTAATTTTAATTTCTTGCACTAATATTTTTGGTAAAAAATTGATTTTACCTTATTATAAATTATAAATTATTTCTAATCCAAATATATAATCCATTTATACAAATTAAAATCACATAAGTGGCAGAAATTAATTTTAAACTAATCCCATAGACAGGACGAAACAATGAGTTTCTAAAGTGAAAATGCTCAACAGTTTGAAATGTTTTTATATCCAATTTCAATGTGAAATTGATTCCAATAACCTGGATTAGATTTATTGATGTATAATTGAATTAATTATACTTTAGAAACAAATAAAGAAAATTAACTATATAAATAAATTTTTGGAAAATTCATCTTTCAAATTAAAATTTAGTATTTTTCACTATTCATAAAAAATGAAACTTCTCAGAAAAATACCAAAAATTCATCCCTAAGATAATTTTTACATTATGATTTAAAAAATAAATTATGTTTTTAAATATAATTTATATAATTGTCAACAATTATTTTTAAAATAGGTGTTCCATTTAAAGACGGTAAAATTACCTTTTAGAAAAATACACATCTTTATGCGTAAAATGGTATTTATTCATATCTTTTATCAATAAAAAACATAATATGAATTTTAAATGTTTGATTGAATATATTATGTATATATATTTTATTAAAATCATTCACTAAAATTGTTTTGTTTAATTTATTGAGATAAAACGTGTTTTCACATATAAAAATAGTTTTTTCAGAGAAATAAATTTATTTATTTTCAAATAGTTATTAATCTTGTTTATAATTTATTGGAAACCAAATAATTCATTATGTAAATCATATTTTCATAATTTAATTAATAATATTCATACCCTTCATTCCAACAACCAGTTGACAACTGTTATAATAATATTTTAATAATATTATTAATAATATATTATTGTTCGGTAAAACTCGGTCTTGCCTGTAACACAAGATATATAAGGAACTTAGAATTTTGTGTAAAATTAGAGAAATATAGTGTTGAGTATAATTAAGTCTAATCTAAGTGTTTCATATAGCACAATACTAACATAGTATTGTGTATGAAAAATTATAACTTCCTATAGTGTGCAATGAAAGCCATCAAAGAATTTTAATTTTATTAAAAAAACAAAAAACTTAGGGTGTTACATTTTATCCCCTTAAATTGAATTTTTACCTCAAAAATTGTTTAGGTTATTAAAGTTTTAATACTTGAAATTTCCTTTTGTAGGAACCCAAATCGCAAAAATGAACAGTAAAACTCCCATTAAAAAGGGAAATTTGGAAACATAATGGCTACCCAAAATAACTCATAACAAGTTTTCCACATAGGAGAACATAGGTGAAGATTTGGATATAGAATAAATGTGTAAATAATTATGGAGAGTGATAAATATCATAACTCTCAAGAAAGTTGGTGATCTATAAAAAGTTAACAATCACAAAACCAAAAACCAAATATGCATAAAAGAGTTCATTGATATTATAAAAATGATGATAATAGGATAAAATTTTATTTCAGTATCCTTCTAATAAAATAGAATAATTTTCATTAGAAAATATACTTTCTTTATTTTACTCCATTTCATAATAATAATCTAACCCTTGGGTTATGCCTTGAACAATTTTAAATTCATCTTTTTCACCAAGAAATGAAGGTGGATTTGTTATACCTAAATCACTAACAGATCATGCGATCCATAAATATGATAATATGTCACTTCATCTGTATTTATTTAGCATCATAGAAAAATGGTTAGCACATATTATCTAATATGTATAAATCTTCATGTGGTGAAATAATACTTTAATCTCTAAAACCATATCTAAAGTTTACCTTAAATTTTCCATAAATGGTCAACTTTGTAACCATTTTGAATGATAAAAATACAAAACTATATAAAAAAGGTCACTAAATTTCTCAAAATCAATTTAACATTGATCCCCCATATATCATAAAGTAGCTCTTAGTTTTCACATACTAAACATGTGAATACCTTCATCATTTATTTACTTGAAACATGGTAATAACCATGATTACCATAAATTTCTATTGAAAACATGGATTATTTATTATTCCAAAGATTATTTGATATATTCCTTAAATCAAAAAATGTTGTATACTCCATTCATGATATCATAAACCATTTTTTCAAAAACTAATTAATCTATTTATAAGGTAATAAATATTATCCAATTTAATTTAGCCATATCAATAATCTCTTTATCTAATATAGACATAATTTTCTCAACATCAGGAAGACATTAACAATTTCCTTCCCTTGATTAAAATATCACCTTATATTAAATCACTTTTATAGGTCATTAAAACCATTCAATATAATTTTTAAAATCATTAATGAAAAAATATACCTCATGATTCATATAACATAATTCTCGAATTCCAATACATATACACTTGAATCATTCCAATTATTTCTCAAACCACTAACCAGGCATCATAATATTATTATTTAATACCCTATTCCTAAAATATTAAGTAGGAATCATGTCATATAATTAATTAAACTCAATTTAATCATGCTTATAAACAATACTATTAGAATAGTACAAACCTATAATGTGTCTCTTATAGTATCTTCATCATCAGTAGAAAGAGAATTAATCTTACAACCTTGCAGATTTTATTCATGATATTTCCCCATAAGAGGTTGATTTACATAATTCTCATACTTTAGACATTTAAATAATTAGATGGTTGATGATGCCTTAAAGAGTCCAATATTCCCATCCATTGTGTTAATTTTTTTTTTCATTTTTTCATTTGCAGATACTTTTTTTTGTTCTCTATTTTCCACAGTCAAAACATGTTCCAGTTCCTCTAATAAATCCACTTGTATTATCTAGATAGAGATTTAATTTATATTAAACCACTCTCTCCGCCCTTTACCAAAATTCCAAGACATTTTCCTATAATTTAACTCATCCTTAGACTTATCCTTAGAGACATACCTATAAATATCTTTAGAAATATCGTTATGGATCTCACTAATTTTTTCTCATCGTAGTTTCCAATGGTTGACTAAAAATTTCTATTGATACCAAATATAGTGACCTAGGTTTAACATACATGGATATTACATCATTTTAGATGAATATTCGTCACATTAAAAAAGTAAATTTCGGATAACCAAAATATTTTTGGGTATTTAGAAACATAGAACAAAATATTCCAACTTGGTGAAAGATATTCAATGTTTCCCACAAAGATATTCTCATTTAGTTTTACTACTTAAAAAATTTCTTCATAACCTAGAGAAATGAAATATAATAAAGAGTGAGATCAGATGCTCAATAAGGGAAATAAAAGGAGATCTTTAACCATAACATGAAAATAAGGTTATGGGAACTTGAGTATAAAATTTGGTGATCATAACCTGTATATCAAAGATCATACACAAGATTAATGCCGTAAATATTGGAAAATAATAAGACCTAAACAATAAGAGAATCCAGAGAATAATCCCTGAGATAATAGCATAATAATATGATTTGTTATTTTGGAATAAACATAATAATAGAAAATATTATTTCATGTATACATAAAAAGATCTTCATAACATGTTAGGCTTGGGATAATCACGTGTGTATCTGCTTCAGGATTGGGATGAACTCTTGCATATCATCTTGTTTTGGGCTTGGGATTCCCTCCCATGTACCCTCTTATTATGGGCTTGAGATTCTCTAATGTGTATCATCTTATTATTGGCATGGGATTCCCACCCGTGTACCCTCTTGTTGTGGGCTTGGGATTCCCACCTATGTACCTTATTTTTATGAGCTTGGGATGCCCACCCATGTACCCTCTTGTTGTGGTCTTATGATAAACACCCATGTACCCTCTTGTTAAATGATTGGGATGCCCTCCTATGTAACCTCTTGTTACGAGATTGGGATTCCCACCCATGTACCCTTTGAGACAATATATCATTTATCATTACCAAATTCATTGGATGGAGATTTAGGTCCAACCCGTCACAAAGTAAAATCATAAATACATGTTCCACAAGATGATAAAACATTCATCATATCAAAAACCATGAAATTAAAATTTAATCATAAACATCATATCATAACCTATGTAAAATACAGAGGTTTCATAATCATTTCATTATAACATAAACCATGAAAATAAATCGTTTTAATAATCATTTTATTGTAGTATAACTCATATAATAGAAATAGGTTTATAAAAAACTTATCATAATAAACATAAACAATAAAAAGAAAGAATAAGAATGGTGTACTTTGATCATATCCCCAGTAAATAATGAACTATATCAAACAATGTCATATTATATGGAAAATAATTTTGAAAGATCTTTTAAAAATATTTCTAGAGGAAAATATAGTTTCTTCTTTGAAAAACTCTTATTAAAATATCAAACATTTTGAGAATTTTTTCCTTGAAAACCACTTTTAAAATAATTATTTTATATAATATTAGGAAAAATAATTTCTTTAAAAAAATATTGTAAATATGAAATGTATGTTTCAAAGAAATAAAGGCCATGATGACAGATAAATCTGTATATGCCGAACATTCCTTTTCACCATAAAAACATTAGAAAAGTTCCTTCATTCGAAATGAAAAGAAGATTACTCTTAAAACCATTTTATATAAAGTTTAATAATGGTTAAAAGTTTCATTTAAAAATCATGGCGGACTAGTATAAAATTTTTGAAAACATTTTTTGAAAACATGGTTTTAGGAGAAAATAGATTTCTGATCGAAGATAGAGAGAAAGATAAAGTTGGATTTTCGTAAAAACATTTTCTTAATTATATTAATTAACAAAGTGTGAAAAAATGATACCATTACATAAAGATATAGTGATTAAACATATTATAATAAAACATCATGATAATTATATAGATATGGATTATAAGATTTCACCTATGGAAGCATAATAATAAACAATCCTGATAAACGATGAGATTATATCTATAAACTCTTACCAATTTGGCTACATTGAATCATAATCCACATGAGATAACAAAATTACAAGAAGCTTTAAATATCATGGAAATAATTATATTCATGATAAAATATGTCAAAAGTAATTATATACACATTGTAAATGAATGTAGATGCATAACATAACAAGTGTCTCAAAGAAGGAAAATTGAGAGAAATTACCTTATTGATTCGTTATCTTTTGAGCCATAATCCCCATGAAATGGATATAATAAAATATATTTTTAAATAACCATAATTTTGAGGAAAATAATCATAGAATAAATTCATGGTAATTATATACACCACACAAAAGAAAGGAGTAGTGAATATAGAATAAGTCTTGTAGAAATAAAAATGAGACTAGAAATCCCCTTAGCTTAAGTCTTGAATTTCTTCGTACATGTTAAAAACTACTTGAAAAATAAATATTATCTTATTATACATATAATAATGAAACATATTATTATATATAAAACCATATATGATCTTAGTATGACTTTATATTACCCATTTATTAATAATTCCATGTTAAAGTTACGTTTTGAGTAATATTCGCTTTGTTTTTTGTATATGTTTTGACTTGATATTTTTTTTCATTTTTATTTGATAAATATTTACTTATTTATATAATTTAAAACATGAAATAAATATCATATATATTCATTCTATATGTATTTATAATAATTTATAAATATAGAAATAGAAAATGAGATACGCCATTCATGGAGATGGTAGGTTGTACATACGCATGAATGTTGTTCCCATTTTTTGTCATATTGAAAGAAAGAAATTAAATTATATATATATATATATTATCATTATAATTTAATCATTATTTCATATTTATCATATATTTATATTAAACCCATACATAATACATTCCATGTAAAGTTTGAATGAATCATATCGCTTTGAGAAGGCGTTAGTCCACATGTTTACAAATGATGTTATCATATTCCAAAAAATAGATATCATGAAGTTATGCATTGAATAATATTTAAATAAGTATAAATAAATAATATATATCATATAAAAATAGTAATTACATCATTATTATCAACCTTGAAAGGAAGTAATGTAAGAATTAGTGTCATCAGTTTGCGAGGCGTTAATCCACCGTACACACGAATGATGATCGTGTGTCCCATTTGATGAAACCGTGTGAGAGTGTAGGTCAAAAAATTAATATAAAAAATATCATTATATTTATTATAACAATTTTTTTATATAATCATGTAATAATAATAATTGAAATTGTTGAGAAATAAATAAAACAAAAGTGATCGTGAAGAACATCACGTCTTCTTCAGGAAACTCTTTTTGGTTTACACTAAAGGACTTCTGTGGTTTTATTTATTCCAGAAGTGATGATTATAGAATTATATGAGGGATTTTTTAAGATTATTTTCAAAGGGTTTTTATGATAAAAATGATTCGATAGGTGTGAATAAGTTAGGGGTGAGTTCCCTTTTATAGTTGAGGGGTTACATTCTTGTAAATACAAAAAGGTAACACTATTTAGAGGTATCCCTTACATATTGTGCATCCAATAATGGTAACTTTTATATAAAAGGGGTAAATGGTATAAATATGGATATAAAAGTTATTTTTTAGAATTTATTAGGTCATTTATTCCCTTAAGATTAAATTTTAACCACTAAATAAACTTGTTTTTACCTTAATTGTTGTGATTAATTTTAAATTCTTTCACTAATAGTTTTGTTCAAAAATTAAGTTTACTATATTATAAAATTTAAATTATTATGATTCCAAATATGGAATAAATGTTTTCAAATTAAAATCACATAATTATTGGAAATTAATTTAAAATTAATCTCACAGATGAGACTAAAAAACATGGTTTTAAAGTAAAAATGTTCTAAAATGTTCTAAAATGTTTTATATAAAATTTTAATGTGTATTTGATTCTAATGAACTAAATTGGATTTATTTATGTATAATTTAATTAAATATACTATAAAATAAAATAAAATTATAATTTAACTATATAAACAAATTAGATGAAAAGTCAGTTTTCAATTAAAATTCAGTATTTTTCACTGTTAATCAAAATATAAAACTTCTTAGAAAAATACTAAAAATTCCCCCCTAAGATAATTTTTATGTTAAAATTTAAAAAATGAAATTAATTTTTTCAAATATAATTTATAAAAGTTTCTAAAATTATTTTTAAAATAGGTACTTATTTAGAAGGTGGTAAAATTACATTTTAAAAAAATAAATCTCTTTTTGCATAAAATTGGATATATATATATATATTATTGAAAAAAATATAAGATGAATTTTAAATGGTTTATTTAATATTATATATATTTCATTAAATTCATTCATAAAAAACAGACTGTTTAATTTATTGAGATAAAACATGTTTTCACATTGAAAATTAGTTTTTCAGAAAATAAATTTCTTTATTATTAAATAATTATTACTCTCATTTATAATTAAAATTTTTACCAAATAATTCATTGTTTAAATCATATTTTCGTAATTTAGTTAATACTATTCCTACCCTCATTTCCAATAGCTTATTGAAAACTATCATAATATTTTTTTAATAATAATATTAATAGTATATTATAGTTCGCTAAAACTCGGTCTTGTGTGTAACGCATGATATCAAAGTAAATTGGATTGTGTAAAATACAAGACAAACATAGTTTTCAGTGTACCGAAAGATAATATAAGTTTTTTATATAGCGCAAGCTTGACACAGTGTTTCATATTTAGAAATTATAACTTAGTGTAGCATGTAATGCGCTCCATTAAAGAATTTTAATTTATTTGAAATAAAATCATAAATCGCGGGGTTCTACAAGTTGGAATGTGATGTGACGTGGAATGTTGTGTGGTGGTGGTCATTCATGGTTTTTTTCTATAATATTGGTTGATTTTTATAGTGATTTGGATTGTCATACATTGTGTTGTGGTGGTGGTGGTTGTGATATGAATGAGCTATTATATGGTGTGGTTGTGTTTGTTTCTTAGGTATCTATGGAATGAATTGGAATTCTAAAAAATTAAATGACATGGGTTGGTAAATGAATAATATTGGGCTGAAATTAAATATAAGAATGGGATGGAATTGATGTGTGGAAACTGGATTAATTTAAATGTATGATAAATGAATGGCCTATGTTCATATAAAATTAAATGCATTAGTAAATGAGAGATATTGGAAACTAATTAATTCTAGAAAATAGTGGAACATATAATTGAATTGTTAATTTTGTGGTTATGTGTGGTGGTTATGTCGTGTGATAAATTTATTAGTAGAAATAGTTGTGATGGATATTGTGTGGTGTAGTGGTGGTGTTGTGGAGTATGATAATACAGTTGACGGTAACCCATAGGCTAAGTATTATGTTTTATATACTTATCTTGTATTTTTATGTTATTTCTATATGGTCTACATTAAATTTGGATAACCATAACAATGAATAAGTGTTTTGGGTTATGGGTGTTTTTTATAATATATTGTATGTTGGTGAATTGTATGGTTGGATACCCCTTATTCCCAAATATTAATTTAGTAGTGGTGATGATGATATGGGTTGGTTTTGGAGATCACCCAGTGGTGGTATGGTTTGTTGTTGGAGATTACCCAGTGATGACATAGGTTGGTGTTGGAGATTTCCTAAGGATGATAAAAATTTGATATGTATTGTGGGTCATGAATGGCGGGAGGATGGAATAAGGTTGATTCCCTTCACATTCAGTATACTCTACCACCCTAGATAAGATATGTGACATTGTAATGATTCTATAATGGGGATATTGATTGATTCTCATGTAACACACCACAACATTACAATATTTTACTTTTAGAATAAATTTAATTTTTTTCCTAGATTACTTTATATAAAACACCAAGTAACTATTATTTTAAATAAAACATAATGTTTAGATTTCTCTATACAGAACAATGAGGTTACCTTGCATTACATGCAATTCTGAATTTTCTTGATGGCCCGTGTAACGCGTAAGACCAAGTTTTACCAAAAAATAATATATTATGAAAAATATTATTATTTAATAAGAAAAAACCTTGACATTAACTTTATGTTTATGAAAATATATGATTCAATTCATTGGTTAAAAATTAATTAGAAATGAATATAAGAACAAATTAAATATAAAGGGAATGTTTTTATAAAAAACTATTTTTTTGCTCACAAATTCGTTATATCCTAATAAATTAAATTAATTACTATTATTGAGTGATATTTATGTAATATATATATATATATATATTATATTCATTATAAATTTTTTATATTCATCCAATAGATTTTATAAGCATAATATAAGAACAATCAAAAAATTACACACAAAAACCTATATTTTTATAAAGGCATTTTACCACATTTTAATAAAGAACCTATTTTAAATAAATTTTTGGAACTTTTTTAAATATTATATGTCAAAAAAAACTTTTTATTTTAAATTGAAATATAAAAATTAATATTGTATGATTTTATGGAATTTTTCAGTGATGTTTCATTTTTTGATGAATAATGAAAAATAATGAATTCTAATTCAAAACTACTTTTTCATCTGATTTGATTATAAGGTTAAATTATATTTTTAACTGATTTTAAATTTTAATTAGAAGAATTTTATAATAATTAATCTAATGTAAGTAATTGGAATCAATTTAACTTTGTAGTTAGATATAAAAACTTGGGAAAATTATCAATGTTTTTACTTTAAAACCTTGTATTATCATCCCATCTATGCGATTAAATTTAAATTAAATTTTACTACTTATGTGATTAGTGTGAGATACTAAACTTTTTTGAAGATATATTGGGCTAGTTTATAGTTACTCTTTTTCCATATATTGAATATTTTTTCTTTAGGTTTTAACTTGGGGTGTGTTTGGGTGGAAATATGAGAAAAAACTGAAGAAATAGGGTAGTTCATGGTTGGTGCATGGTTTTCCCTAACTGTGCGCCCAAGCCCATAAAACCATGTAACCTCAAACATAGGGTAATTTCATGGTTGTCACTTAGTTTTTAAAACCATTCACCCACATAGAAGTAATTGTGCACCCCTATAAAATAGGTGCATAATTTAGGCAGATGGTTTGGGGAAACCGTGTGCCCATTCCCGTCAAACCATACTCAACTTTTAAATTTAGCCAAAAAATAGATTTTTAATTACCCGATCCCCCATTTTAATCCCTAATTAAACTGCATTCTAACCATTATAATTTCACATGATTTTGGAGCCTCTTTGAAATATTCTAAGACCTCCTGACCTTCATTCATCACGATTTGATGTTTGGATCAAAGATATGCACCTCTCCTGGTGAGAGAATTATATCCCAGTTACATTCCCATTCATTACCCTTTCTTATCTCTTTATTTAAGGGATATTATAATTTGTTTTTCTAATATCTATTTCTAGTTTTGTGGATATATATCTAGGATTGTAGATCAAGATCTAGATTTAAGATATCTTCAATTGTTAAATCTTAATTTAGGTTATAGATCCAGATATCATTCTACGCCATTACTCTAATGAATTTTGAGGATTTTTGTTGGGTGATTTTTCACCAATGAATCGAAGTGGTTGGTCTAATATTCAAATCCCATGGCCTTGATTTTGATTTTGTGTATGAAAAATTTATAATTTCTTGAGTTGTTTGTAAATTGAATATCCTAATTGAATTAATTAATTGTGGAATCAATTATGAGTTATTGGATTACTGAATTAGATAATTAATTATGGAATTAATTATGAGTTATTGGATTTTTTAATTAGATAATTAATAGTGTAATTAATTATGAGATACTAGATCATTGAATTAGATAACTAATTAAGGAATTAATTATGAGATATTGAGATTCTGAAATATATAATTTATCAATGAATTAATTACGTGATATTGGAATTATTTAAATGGAAGTAATTAATTATTGAATTAATTAATAAACTTGATGTGATTAATTAATTGTATAATTTATTAATTGTATGAGTGTGATTAATAAATTATTTGATTGATTAATGGGATTTATTTATATAATAGGATTAATGTTGATTAATCTTTATTGGTGAGATATAGTGATATAGTGATATTTGTGATATATGTAATATATGTGTAGTTGATTAATAAATGAGTGTGGGAAATGGTTTGACACTCCAAATACCCATAAATTTTGAAAGGGAATGAATGAGAATATTTTATGAGATAGGGATTGATGCTCTAAATACCCATGGGGCGCGGTACAAATACTGAAACTCCAAATACACATGGGGTGTTAGAAATGACGTTCTACACCCATAAGACTGGATTTGGACTATGGTTCCAAATAGACATGACAGTGAATTGAAATGAAATGGACAATGAAAGACCATTTTTTAAAATAATTGTGAAATTATAATCTGAAATGGTTCAGACTCTGGCATGGGCCAAATTAGATTTTGAGGTTCGGGTGTCCTCAAGAACTTAGGGGTTTATGTGGTTAAATAAATAATAAGTGATAATGTGATAACTATTTACTTATGAATTATACTTATTTTCTTATAGAACTTTTTATACTATTATTTACTTTATCTTATTTTAGATTTTTTTGGTGGTGGTCTACTGATTTGTACTCACACCCTACTTAGGTTTCTAGATTGGTACTCGAATAGAGCTCCTAGTTGTTGGACAAGTTAAGTGAAAATTCATTTTATTAGATAGTTGAGTCAAGAAAAAGCATGAATAAGGGAACCATTTGTTGTTCGGGACCCTCTTAGTAGTTTTTAGTGTATTTAATTTTGATTTTTCATTTGAAACTTGGATTATACATTAGCATGTCATATCTATTGTTCAGTTTTGATATTTTATTTCCAGTTTTGGTCAACTTGTGACATTAGAATTATTCTAGTTATAGTTATATATTTGGTTATTTTTTATTTATTTTCAAATGGTGTTTTACTTTGAAAAAGAGGGTATAGTATCCCCATGAATGATATTAAACCATCACTTCTATTTGAAAGCCTCTGGAGTATGGGGAGGATCTCTTTTGGTTATGTTACTAATCGGCTCACGACACCAGGGTGTGGCGCCTAGGTTGGGATATTACAAAGTGGTATCAGAGCCTTTATTTCTTTTCTTTTCATTTTTTATTACTATTTCAGAAAGGTATATTAGATATTTGGGAGAGTCATCCCTTATACATAATATCATTCATGGGAGTTACAAACCCATGCATGGGGGGAAACCCAAATACCTAGGGTGAGATCATGGTTATTGATATTTGATGTTGTAGTTGAATATTATTTCACCTTGGGTGACACACTTGTTGTGTGATGTGAAAATTATTGTTGAGATTTTTTGAGTTTTTAATCATGGTGAAGTAATGTATGAGAGTTGATTATGCATGAATCATTCTAATAACTCAGGATTATTTTGTGACATGCATCATTTTAGGCACACATGAGAAAATGGGTTTTGGGTAAGTTGTTGAGCTTGAACTATTTTTACTTTCTTGTGAAATTAAAATTAAAATAGTGCCTAATATGAAATTGAAAGTGGTAAAATGAAAAAATATTTGAATAATTGGGTGTATAATTGAATGTGAATAATGAGAATGTGTTTACCCTTGTTAACCAAGACCTAGTTGTAAGATGGTTAAGGGTAGTAATATGGCCACAGTTTTGACCGCATGGTGAGGTTTGGGGAAAACACTTGTTGTAATTTTTCATCTTATGTAAATGTGATAAAATTGTGTTATGATTCCTAATACATGTATAAATAATTGTAGAGATATTACTCCATTATGATGCTTATTTAGAGGATGACAAGAGGATATAGCTGGAGATTCTCCACTAGTAGTGGAACATGAGGAACTGATTGTACTAGTTGAGGAAGTGGGGGAGAAGATATATGAGAACTTCAATTGTTTCATGCAATTCATGGAAAGATATCTGGGATAGGTTATAAAAAACATGTCTTATCTAACGAGGTAGTTTCAACTGCACCACCCTATAACTTTTACTAGAGAGGGTGGACCTGAGGAATTTGAGTTCTGGATTGAGTCGATCCATAATATACTTGATTACTCGAAGACTCCCGCTGAGAAGATAGTCAAATTGGCTACCTATATGTCACATGGTTAGTAGAATCATTGGTGAGATATACAGACTCGATATGGAAAACTGGAGACTATGAAATGGAAGGTATTTTAAGAGAAGTTCCCCAAGTACTTTCATCCAGACACATTGAGATAGGATAAAGTAGCCGATTTCATGAGGTTGACGTAGATGAATATGTCTGTGATGAATTATTTTGGATGATTCACATATTTTTAGTGATTTTTTTAGTGTGGGAATGATATAAGAATATTACCAATAAAAGAAGTTATAAGATGGAATTAAGTGAGAAATTAAGTCCCAGGTAAATATCTTTTGACTCAAGAAGTTTCCAGAGGTAGTAAATCAGGCTCTCATTGTTGAGGGGAACCTAAAGAAATATTTTAGTGGTGGAAAGATGATTTCTGCTGGATGATCAGGAGGTGAGACTTCTGAGAGAAGGAAATATCATTATGAAAAGTTTAACCAAAGCTATGGGAAGAAGAGTGGCTAGACAAAAAGATCAGTTACCCCAGATCTAACATGATTACTTTTCCACCTGTGTGGTAGTTCGAGACACTTTGGTAAAAAATTTCCCCAAACACTATTAGAGTGAAGATCTTGATTCAATATGGGACATATATATAGGTTCTTTAGGAACCCATGTTAGAAGATTAATAATGGAGGATCTAGACAGAACTAGGGTGTGGGAAGGGGATCTTCTGAACCATATCAGTTTGGAAACTGGAGTTCTACTAGATGAGGCAGTATTGAAAGTGGATGTGGTTATTATACGAAAGATTTCCCATATTAGTAGAGTGGTGTAGCTCAGGTGAGTCAGACTGCCTCATAGGTAAGAGGGGTAGGATAGTTACATTCCATTCCACCTACACTTATGGATACAAAGGCTAGTCTATCAATAGTGAGAGGTATTATTATTATAGATTATACATTATCAAGTATCTTATTTGATATTGGTTCCTCTCATCCCTTTATATCTTAAAAAATTTATAATGGTTTGATCCTAGCAGTGGATTTTGTGATTGGAGTTTTGATGATAGATACATCATTGGGAGTACAATCTAGATACATATTTTTGAACAAGGGATGTTCTCTTGAGATTAGAGAGAACCATTTTCTTTGGGACTCTATATTCCTGACATGTTAGGCCTCGAACTAATTATTGGTATGTAATGTATAGAAACATACTAATCCCTCATATTTTGTTACCATAGGAGAGTGACTTTTACTTCTCCTAAGAGTGAAAAAATATTCATCATGGAGAGTGGGATATCCAGGTGGGCCAAGCATAACCAATTACTCAACTACTGAGAGATTTTACAGCCCAAGTTGATAGTATATTGATGAATGATGAAGGTGTAAAGCTTGATTTCTTTCCACCTATATTGAAAAAATTTCAGGATGTGTTTCCTAAATAATTATTAGGGCTTCCACCTCAGAGAGATGTGGAATTCACTATTGACCTTATTCCAAGAGATGATATAGTTTCAATTACACCATACTAAATTGGACTAAGATAGCTTCAAGAGCTCAAGACTTAGCTAGAGGAGTTGGAGGATAAGGTATTTATTCGACTAAGTACATTTACTTGGGGTTCACCAGTTTTATTTTTGAAGAATCGGGACATGACTCTACACTTGTGTGTTGACTACTGAAAGTTTAATCAGATGTCCCTAAAGAATTGGTATCCACTTCCACGTATCGATGATATTTTTGACTAGTTTTGGAGATATTATGTCTTCTCAAATATTGAATTTATTTAGGCCATCATCATAGAAGAGTTCATACTACTAATATATTAAGGACTAATTTCATTATTAGGTATGGAATTTATGATTTCATTGTAATGCCATTTGGTTTGACGAATGAACCAACAATGTTTATGAAATTGATGAACACAATCTTATATATATACTAGCATAAGTTTTTGGTAGTATTTTTGGATTATATCTCAGTGTACTCCAAGAATCATGATGATCATTCCCAACACCTTGACATCATCCCAAGTACATTGAGAGAGAATTGGCTATACGAAAACCTATCTAAGTGTCATTTTTGGATTGATTGGATAAACTTCTGGGGTCACATCATCTCGGAGGAAGGTGTGTCTATGGACTCAGATAAAGTACATGAAGTTGTGTCTTAGAAGCAACCCAAGAACATTTTTGGAATCCATAGATTATTGGGTCAGCTGGATATTATCCTAGGTTCATCTAGAACTTTTTCTGATTGGAAATTACCCTTATGGGATTAACCAATAAAGGGATAATGTTTGAATGGTCCCAAGTATGCGAGAATTAATTCTAGGATATGAAGAAGAATTTGAAATTAGCACTAATATTGTTCCTACCCAATCTAGGTGAGAAGTATATGGTGTATTGTGAAACTTTTGGGATCATAATAAGAGCTATGTTCATGTCGGGAGATCGAGTTGTGCCATATGGGTCTCAGAAGTCGATGCCACATGAATGGAACTACCCTACAAATGACCTTGAGTTAAAAGTAGTGGTTTATGATTTAAATTTTTGGCAACATTATCTATAGAGAGAAAAGGTTTCTGTGTATAATGATTATAAGATCATGAAGTATATCTTTTCAAAGAGAGACTTGAATCTCTGGAAGTAGATATGGATTGAGTATATGCAATCTTTTGATTTTGAACTAGCATATATGTATGGGAAAGGAAATAATGTGGATGATTCTTTGAGTATAAAAACTCAGACTCAGGTAGTTCCAGAGTTTAATGAAGAATGGAAGATGATGACTTTGCTAGCTGAAATGCATATGGTGGTTTAAGAGATCCATGAGTAGATGGATCTCATATCAGTTTCATTAGAGTCTATGATTATTAGCTGAATTAGAGACATGTAGTGTGAGGATCGATATTGTATGAACTTGAGAGAAATCCTTGAAGGTGGGGAGTCACCTTTCGATTGGATCACAGATGAGGATGAGATGATCTATGTAAATAATCGATTTGTTGTGCCTACAAGCATGTGATTGAAGCTAATACGAGAATCTTATGCCTAAAAGTGGGTGGTACATCCAAGAGGGACCAATATATACCATGACCTACATCAATAGTTTTGTTGGATAAGAATTAAAAATGATATATCATGGTTCATGACACGATGCTACACTTTTTAGTAGGCGAAGGCTGAGCATCAATGACTTGAAGGTTTACTACAGTCATGTCCCATTTCGAAGTGAATGTGGGATGAAGTTACCCTGGTATTTGTGGTGGGTATCCCAATGATGCCTCAGAAGAATGGTTCTATTTTTGTTTGTTGTGTAAAAACTGTTGAAAGTAAAAAATTTCTTTAGTATGTGGGATACTTTATAAATGGAGAAGTTGGGAGATTTTTATGTCCGAGAGATAGTCCATCTGCTTGAGGTGCCATGGATTATAGTTTTAGATTGCGACTCACACTTTACTTCATGCTTCTGGTAGG
The DNA here is from genome assembly GCA_963277665.1 of Viscum album. Taxonomy (NCBI): domain Eukaryota; kingdom Viridiplantae; phylum Streptophyta; class Magnoliopsida; order Santalales; family Viscaceae; genus Viscum; species Viscum album. Next base: position 317,295,095 of record OY728146.1, read on the forward strand.
GCTTATAGCAGGCACTTGGTACACAGGTTTTTTTGAGTATGGATTTCCACCCACAGACTGATGGGCAGTCAGAGTATACTCTTCACGTTCTTGAGGATATGTTGTAAGTGTGTGTTCTATACTTTGATGGGTCTTAGGAGAGGCGCCTATCTTTGGTGGAGTTTTCCTATAACAAAAGTTAGCATGCTATGATAAAGACATCACTGTAAGAGGCTCTTTATGGTAGAACATACAGATCACCACTATGTTGGATAGAGGCTGGTGAGTAATAGTTGTTTAGTGTGAGTCTTTTGTAGGATTCGTCAGAGCTGGTATAGTTGATTCAAAAATTTATGGCTACAACTTAGATACACTGAAGTTATATGCTGATAGGCATCGACAACCCCAAGTGTTTTAAGAGGGTGATTGTGTATTGCTTCAGGTGTCACCTAGATTGTGTTACCACAATATATATAGGTAGGGAATGTTGGCACCCATGTTCGTTGGACCATTTGAGGTTGTGGACATAATCGGGCTGGTGGGGTACCAATAAGATCTTCCACATAAATACAGTATTATGCATGATGTTTCCCATGTAGCACAACTACAGTTGTATCACCCTGAACCTTATCAAGTGATCAATGTGGATGATGTTGAGCTTGAGATAGATGTGTCATTTGAGGATCGTTTTATACGCGTGTTGGATCATAGTGAGAAATTATTACAGGGGAAAACCATACTGATGTTCGTGCATTGGGGAAACATGGGTGTGTATAGGTGGAAACATGGGAAAGGTAAGTAGATATATAGGCTCAGTGTCTTGGTATTTTTGACTCAGAATCTTAAAGATGCTTGGGAGAGAAGCTCGAGGATGATCTATTATACGGTGGGGAGATTGTAAGATCCTAACCTTTTCTAAAGATGTATCAGGCTTGTTTAAATGTATTATTTTTTAATATATTGATTACTTTTCATTTGAGTTTTACCATGGTATTTTTTGGGGGAAATATTTGATAAAATGGAAGAAATAGAGTATTGCATGGTTTTTCCTAACTGTGAACCCAAACCCAGCAAACCATGCAACCCTAGACAAATAGGAATTGCAAGGTTGGCACACAGTTTATAAAATAGTGTGCCATATTAAGAGTAACCATGCACCCCTATAAAAGAGGTTCATGGTTTATGTACATTATTAGAGGAAATTGTGTTCCCATTCACAACAAACCATGCTTGACTTATTAGTTCACCCAAAAATTATGATTTTAAATTACTTGAACCCCCATTTTAATCCCTAATCGACCCCCATTTGATCCTTATTGATTTCTAATTATTTTGGAGCCTACCTAACAGAATCCAAGCCTTCCTGACCTCCTTTCTTTGTGATTCAAAGCCCGGGTCAAATATTCTCAACTCTATGGGTAAGATAATTCTATCCCAGTTACTGTCCTATTCATATCCATTTCTTCTATATTTCTTTAAGAGAAGTTATTATTTAATTTGGTTAGATATATAAATTTTTTTTGTGTATCTAGATCTAGGATTCTTGATCTATATCTATATTTAATAAATCTTTAATTTTTCAATCTTGATTTAGGTAATAGATGTAGATCTCATTCTAATCTGTTACTCTGTTGAATTTTTAGGATTTCCATTGTGTGATTGTTCGTCAAAGAATAGTGGTAGGTGGTTTAATATTCAGATCCCATAGTAGTGATTTTGATTATGTGTATAAAAATTATAGACTTGCTAATTTATTTTTTAAATTAAATTTCCTAATTTAATTAATTAAGTTGGTAAATTAATTAATGAAGGATTTTGGAATTATGGGATTGGTGATAATTAATTATGGAATTAATTATGAGATATTGGATTGTTGAATTAGATAATTAATTTTGGAATTAATTATGAGTTATTGGATTGTTGAATTAGATAATTAATTGTTGAATTAATTGTGAAATATTAGATCATTGAATTAGATAATTAATTGTTTAATTAATTATGAGATATTGATATTTTAAAATATATAACTAATCGTTGAGTTAATTATGTGATATTGGAATTGTTGAAGTGGAATTAATTAAGTATTGGAAGAATTAATAGAATGGATGTAACTAATTAATTATAGAATTAATTAATGACATGAGTGTGATTAATTAAATATCTGATTAATTAATGGAATTTATTGTGATAATAGGATTAATGTTGATTAATCCCGATTTATGTGATATAGTGATATTGTGAAATTTAAGGATAAACGAGATTGAGACATGGGATGACACTACAAATTACCATATAATGTAAAAGGCAATGCATGCAAATATTTCATGGAATAAAGAATGATGATCCAAATACCCATGGGGTGTGGGATACAGACAGACGCTCTAAATACCCATGGAGTGCTAACATGACGTTCTATGACCATAAGATTGGCATAAAACTATGGTTCCAAATAGAAATGATAGTGAATTGAAATGAAATAGAAAATTAAATACCATTTGTTAAATGAATTTTTAATTAATAATGTGAAATGGTTCAAACTCTATCCTGGGCCTAAGAAGGTATTGAGGTTTGGGTGTCCTCAGGAACCTAGGGGTTTATGTGGTTAAATAAAGAATAATTGATAATGTGATAACCATTTATTTATAAATTGTAATTATTTATTTATACAACTACATACAATATTATAGAATGGATGTTGTTTTAGGCATCATTGGTGGTGGCCAAGTAAGTTGTACTCCCACCCTACTTATGCTGCCTGATCGGCACCCGAATAGATTTCAAGGTTATAGGACATGTTAAGGGAAACGACCCTATGTTAAATGGATGAGTAGGGATGGAGCATATATGAGAGAACCAAACATGGGTTGAGACCCAATTTAGTGTTGTCAGTGTCTTTACTTTTGATTTTACATTTTACACTTGGCACATACAATAACATGGTATATCTATTGTACATTTTTTATACTGTATTTCCAATATTGGTCAACTATTGATATTGGAATCTTTATGGATATGGTTATATATTTGGTTATTGTTTATTTATTTTCCAATTGTGTTTCAATATGATAAATAGGGTATAGTATCCCCATGAATAATATTGGACCCTCACTTCTAATTGGTAGCTTCAGGCATACGGGGAGGCGCGCTTAAGGTCACGTGATCGACCGGCTCAGGGCACCCGGGTGTGGCACCTGGGCTAGGATGTTACAATTGGAATTTTAAAAAATGGATTCCATATTTGGAATAATCATAATTTTTAATTTATAATAAGTTCAACTTAGTTTTTTACCAAAAATATTAGTCAATGTAATTCAAATTAATTACAATGATTAAGAGCAAAATTTTCTTAATAAGAGACTAAACCTTAAAATTAAGGTCCAAAATGTCCTAGAAACATGTTCAAAATCTATTGGATGTCCATATTTTGATCCTATACTCCATTTTATATAATTCTATTATTATTGGAGCTACTTTACATAGGGAAAAATTGATGGGAATTTCCTTTCCAAAACATTACAAAAATGCCACTCCTCCTCCACTATAAAAATACACTCACTCGTCCCAATTACTCATATCAATCAAGACCTTTGGCTCAACCAAGATATTCTCAATAAATCATAAACATCCCTAAACGCATTCTAAAAGCCTAAATTTTGTAATAAATCCATCCAATGAATCCCTATGGTGCAAACCAAAATGAGTTACCCAAAGAAGAGGTAACATCCTTCCTCGTGCTCTTTTGTTTTATTTTCATTCTCCACCCCCTAAAATATTTTTATTATAGGATTAAATAATAAAAAAAATTATCCTAAATATAATGATATTTTTTAATATTAAGGGTTTTACCTACACTTATACACACTTCCATCTAATGGGTAACAAACTTCCTATTTATGTTTATGGTGAACTACTAACTCAAGAAACAATGATTGTTCATTTTTCATTTAACACATTTCATGGTTGGGAATTATAATTGACAGAATATTTATAGATGATATATATAATATAAATAATATATCTATTTTTCTATATTTTTTTATATAGAATGAACCTTTACGATTTCCATTTTTTGGTAATACGATAACACTGTTTCAAGAAGTGTGGACTACCGCCTCCTCAAAGCGATGTGATTCATTCATGTGATACATGGAATGTATAAAAGATGGTTTTAATTAAAAATATTTGAAATAAATTAAATTTATAATATAATAATAAAATAATTACATTTATTAAAAAATAATATATCATTTTCATTATTTCCCTTTTCACACACTAAAAAGTGATAACGTCGATCATAGACATGTGAACTACTCCCTCCTCGACATGATGTGGTTCTTTTTACATTAAAATAAATATATATGTAATTATATGTGATAAAATAAAATTTATTTATGATATAATTATCATTATTTAATGATATAATCTTACATACATTCTTTCTATAATGATCATTGAAAATGGGAACGTTACTCATGCATTTGTACGGTCTACCGTCTCCATGATTGTAACTTTGGATAATTTTTCATAACCATATTTAATGATTGGTTTTAAAAGTATAATTGATGTATAAATTTTATAATTATTTCATGATTATTATTCTGTATATGTTTATATAATGACCTGTTTGACCGTAGTTGACATACCAATGTCATTTTTGGCACACAAACCAAATATTGTCAAAACACCCAATGTAAACTTAATTTTTGAAGTAGTTTTTTACAACATTGTAATAAGTAAAGTAAATGTAATAATAAAATTTAAAAAGGTTCTTAACAAATAAATAATTAACAGAAGTTTATTTTTCATGAAGATAAATACACATGTGTTAAGTCAGAATCAATGTAAGTGATTTTCATCTCACTTTTTACATCAATGAGATAAGTTTCATATTCATCACTTACTTCTTTTGTGTGGTGTATATGCTATACATTTTGATATATTATATCATGAAACATTTTATCCTCATGGTATCAAAAACATTAATTTAATGTTTTTATTTCATGGGGATTGTGATTCAAATGTTTCAAAGTGTCATGGGACACTTTAGAATGTTTATAGATTATTTTCTTCAAGAATATGTTCAATGATTACCTTTGTTATATCACTTTATCATGTAATTGTTAACTTTATGTTGAAACAATAACATTTTAATGATCATTTTTATGGTACATTACATTTGTCTTAATTATACACATTCTCATGGAATGAATATTATTACTTTATAAACTGTATACAATTTTTTATATGGTGTTAAATTTGATAGTTATTTGATTAAATGGGGAATTATTGATAAATCCATATCTTTTATTCAATAAAAATATTTTATAAGGCACATTATTCAAAAGTTAAATTGATTATTGGATATATGAGTAATTCTTTAGACACATACGACATGGTTGGGGCTTGGTTATAGATATCCCCTTGATACATTCGTAGTCTCATGAGATGAATCGGTTGGCCAAATTAGATGGGGTTCCCCCTGGCTTATTATAAATCATCTCGTGAAAGTTCTTGAAGATAAATGTATCTTGGTACTGGGAAATATAGAATCCAATAATTAATCATTTTACTCATTTATATTCTTTTATTATTTATCCATGATATTTTTTATTTGACATATCTATGGATACATTCTATTATCAGTTTATTGATTAAATGGAATGTGTTTTAGTTTCTTAATATGCTATATTTTTATTTCCTTATCAAGTTAATTGAATGGAATATTTTATCATTTATTTAACTTTCCATGTTGATTATTCTCATAAATTAATTATTGCTTCTGTTATACTTACCCTTACTGAGCATTTGAGCTCACCCTTATTTTGTTTCATTGGACTAGGTTATGAAGAAGACTCCTTGGAATGAGTTTCAAGGAGTTTTTTTATTTCATTTTATTATGTATCATGTTTTTTATTTTATATTCCCAATTTACTATGGGTATCATGTATGTAATATTGTTTTCCAATACTACTAAACGTTTTGCCCCCTTGGTATTTGAAGCTTGTATCTATGCCAATATAATAAAATAATACACCGAATCCAGGATTATGTGGTTGGGGCGTTATAGTTGGTATCAAAGAATCTTTAACAACATCCTTGGAAACTAGATTTATAAAAATTAGATTAGGTAAATAACCCTAATATATACTTTAAGGATAAGTATAGAATACCATCCTAGAAATTTTTAAAGGTATATATTATATTGTACTTTCTACCAATACATACGTATCTGGATACTAAAAGTGGACATAGTTCTGGCACATATGTACCTAGGGGTAACAACTCTGATTAGGTGTATCAGGCTTGACTTGGTGTAACTTGATACACGAAAGTGGGCCTTACTATGCACCCGGTTTCACACTCCCATGGAGTATGCATTAAATAATTCACATTTTCTTTACAAACCATTAAGAAGGATTTAAAAGTAAAAATGTCCTCAAATAAACCATTTTTATGATTATTAGATTAGCTATGAATGAAAATTTCAATTTATGTTAAGTATTTTACATGTTTTGGGACTATACATTATGTTTTATAAAGATATTAACTGATTTAGTATATATCTTCATTTAGAAATGGATCCTAGCATAAGTAACATGAACCTAAAAAATGTAAATGATCCAAAGAGTAAGAAGGATCATATATTTTGTGAACTTAGGCCAATATTTTGAAGGGAAATAATCACCCAAGGTTTCTCATCATATGAGTACATAGTATCTTGTGAAAATGAGATGTGTAAAGAATTATCTAAGTATTATGGCTTCGAAGGAAAGTAAAAAAAAGAAGAGGATGGAATGAAAAAAGATATATAAAGGGAATAAGGAAAGAAGGTGTTTTACCACATTTAATAATTGTGGAAATAAAACCTCGATTCTTGCTTGAAGGGAATGAGAGTTTGTTATAAGTGTGAATAAAATATCCAATAAGTTCATGGTTTCAAGGGAAAGAAATAAAATTATGATGTGAAATGCTTCCACTACAAAGATATGGGACACAACACAATTCAATGTCTCATGTTTCAAATTAATATGTCCCAAAAGAGGTTAATGGATCATGGTCAAGATTATGATACTACCATAGATGAAGATGAATGACTTATGTTCTTATGTTTGAATTCAAGAATTTTTACAATTGAGTATTTTATCAATGATGTATTTGTTATAAGAATTATCTAATATATTGGGATTGTACTACATCACTCTTTCATTAAATATTTAAGATCATATATTGAATGGTACTCAGAAAAGTGATTTGGTATCTAGTAAATGTTTTTGTAAAACAAATGGTTAAGGAAAGGATGACCCTTAATGTGTCCCTAATAATGAGATAATGTTTTTGGAATAAATATAAGATTGATTTGGACTAATTAAATTAGATGGTACCAACTACCTTGGAACTGATTAATCGTTTGTTAAAAAAGTGTTTATTCCATAATTTATGGAGTTTTAAACACTTTTGGATTTTTTTAATGTATCCTATAACATGTGTTTTACTTAAGGAATATGTAAGCATGCATATTTTCAATAAGTGCTGTATGGAAATTTGAGTCATTACCATATTTCAAGAGAATACATTATGAAGGTGTTCTCATGTTCGGTATGTAATGATTAAAGAGCTAATTCATGTTGATTAAAGGAAAATGATAATTTCATTTTTGAAATTCAGTGACCTTATTTCTAAAGTATTGGGTCATAATATTTTTTAAAATTTAACCATTGATGAAATGGTTTAAGTTGAACATTAGATGTGGTTTTAGAGATTGATGTATTACGTTTCCATATGATGAAACCTATGCTAAGAAATAAAGTAGAAGTAGTTCAAGGAACAACCAAAGGATAATATAGTGTTTATGAAATTGAAATGCATGAAGTAATTATATTTCCTTACATTCATATAGAGTGAACTAATTCCTCAAATCTATGAAAAGGGTTTTTTAAAACAAATTTTTTTCCCTATTATAATTATTTTTTCACACCTATAGTTAATGAATTTGTGTTCATCAGCTTTTAGTTAAACATTTTCTCTAGTGTTATCTATTAGAACTTGACTGTTAGATTTTTCTTCTGTATCCATGTTTCCATTTCCCACCTATGTTCTTATATTAGGGTACATAGTTACGTGACCATTGTACCTGCCTTTCAATATTATTAAGAAGATGTGTTATTAACCCTATTCATGATGTGGGTTTTAAAAAATAGTTTATTTTCAAATATCAATCCCTTGATTATTGATATCAAGTTTAAATTGTAAGAAAACAATTTATTTAAGGTGGGTAAATTTAACAACCCAATACTTTACAATATTTTACTTTTAGAATAAATTTAATTTTTGTTCCTAGATTGATTTACATGAAAAAACAAGTTAATATTATGTTACATGTAATATAATGATAAGATTTATCTCCATGGAACAACGAGGATAGTCTGCATTACACGCAAGACTGACTTTCCACAATGGCTTGCGTAACATGGAAGACTAAATTTTATTGAAAAATAATATATTATTAAAAATACTATTATTTAATAATATAAAACCTAGACATTAAATTAAATTTTATGAATTTTGTTAACTAAATTATAAAAATATATGATTGAATCCATTTTTTAAAAATTAATTAGAAATGAATATCATAACCAATTGAATATAAAGGGAATGTTTTTATAAAAAAACTATTTTTATGCTCATAATGTCATTATATCCTAATAAAATTTATTAATTATAATTAGTGAGTGATATTAGTGTAATATTAATATTATATATTCAATCAAATATTTTTAAAGTTCATCCAACAGATTTTATAAGAATAATATAAGAAGAAACCCATTATTACAAATAAACACCAATATTTTATAAAGGTAATTTTTACGTGTTTTAAGGGAGAACCTATATTAAATAATTTTTTCTGAAATTTTATAAATATTATATGTAAAAATAAACTTCTTATTTTAAATAGGAACATAAAAATTATATTTGGGTTAATTTTTTGTATTTTTATGTGATGATTCAGTTTTTAATGAATTGTGGAAAATACTGAATTTTAATTTAAAACAGATTTTCATCTGATTTATTTATATAGTAAAATTATATTTTTAATTTTCTTTAATATTTAATTTGATATATTTTTATTAATTAATCCAATTTAGGTCATTGGAATCAATTTCACTTTTAAATTGGATATAAAAACATAGCCAACTTTTGAGTGTATTTTACTTTAAAAACCCTCAATGTCGTCTCATCTGTGAGATTAAATTTAAATTCATTTCTGCCACTTATTTGATTAGAATTTAGAAAAATGTATTCCATATTTTTAATCCGGATAATATATAATATCTAGTATGTTCAACATATTTTTTACCAAAATAATTTTTTAAAGTAATTAAAATTAATTACAACGATTAAGAGAAAAATTAGTTTAACAATGGTTTAAAACTTAAAATTAAGTGCCGAAATTACCTAAAAAAAATATTTATTAATATTTAGAACCTATAATAACTGTTATGGAATTTTTTACATTATTGGAGCTACTTTAACTTGTAAAAACGTGGGTGGAATTACATTTCCCAAAATTTATAAGAATACCACTCATCCTCCACTATAAAAAGGCACTCACCCCTCCTACTTGTTTACACCACTCAAGACTCTTTACTAGACCAATATCTTCCCAAATAGATTCAAAAAATACCTATCCTAATCCTATAATCCTCTCTTTGGGCAGAAATCCATCCAAGGAAGCCCTTTGGTGCAAACCGAATAGAGCTACCCAAAGAAGACGTAACATCCTTCCTTATGATCTGTTGTTTTATTTTCATTATCCACACCCTCAAATTTTTTTATTCGAAGATAAAATAAAAACCTCCGTATAATAAATATAATAATATTTTTTTATATTTAGGTTTTTACCTACACTTATATACACTTCCATCTAATGGGTAACAAACTTACCAATTATGTGTATGATGAATGACTGCCTTACGAAACAATGATTGTTCGTTTTCCCTTTATCACTATACATGGTTAGCAAATATGATGGTCATTATGTTTATATATGATATATATAATATTTATATTTTTATTATTCTTATGTAATTATTATATAGAAATACCTTTATGCTTTCCAATTTTTGGGAATACGATAACATCATATGTGGAAACGTGGACTACCGCCTCCTCAAAGCAATGTGATTTGTTCACGCAATACAGAATGTATAGAGGATGGTTTTAACTAAACATATGTGAAATAAATTAAATATCTATGATATTAATGACAAAATTATCTTTCTAGAAAAATAATATATCATTTTATTTATTACCCTTTTCACACACTTAAAAGTGATAACGTCGGTCATTGACGTGTGGACTACCACCTCCTTGAAATGATGTGATTATTTTTACATAAAATGAATTATATATATATAATTATATGTGATTAAATAAATGTGATTTTTATTTAATTATTATTTTGTAAATATATAATGTTACATACCTTTTTCCCATAATGATCATTGAAAAATGGGAACATTACTCATGCATACGTATGGCCTACCATCACCATGATTGTAACGCTGGTTCATTTTTCATAACCATATTTCATTATTATTTTTAAAAGTATAATTTATGTATAAATATGATAATTATTTCATTATTATTATTATTATTTATACTTTTATATAATGAACCCTTTGACCATATTTGACCTACCAAAGTCATTTTTGACACATAAACCAAATATGGGAAAAACACACGACGTAAACTTAATGGTTTAATTAGTTGTTTAGAATATTGTAATAAATTAATTAAAAGAAATAATAAACTTTAAAAGGGTTATGAATAAAGTAAATAATTAAAATAATTTTACCATTTAGGAAGATAAAGACACATGTGAGTAGTCGGACTCAAGGTAAGGGATTTTCATCTCACTTTTTAAATCTGTAAGATAAATGTCATATTCACCACTTAATTATTTTATGTGTTGTATCAACAACCCATTTTGATATATTATATCATGAAAATTTCTATCTTAATGGTATTAGAAACTTTAATTTAATGCTATTGTTTCATAGGTATTATTATTCAAATGTTTCAAAGTGATATGGGACCCTTTGGAATGTTTAAAGATTATTTTCCTGAAGAATATGATGAATGATTACCTTTTCAATCTCACTTTCTTTTGTGATTGTTAAAATTCTCTTAAAAAATAACTTTCTTATGGTTATTTTTATGGTACATTTAATTTTTATTGAATATCAATATTCTCATGCAATGAATATTATTATTTGATAAACCGTATACCATTTTTCATATTATGTTCACTTTGACAATTATTTGATTAATTGGGGAATTTTTTATAAATCCATATCTTTTATTCAATAAAAGTATTTCATAAGGAACATTTTTTAGGAGTTAAATTAATTATTTGAAATACGAGAAATTCTTTCGGTAGGTACGACATGGGTGGGGCATGATTATAGATAGCCCCTTGATACATCAGTAGTCTCATGAGACAAATCAGTTGGCCAAATTTGTGTGGTTTTTACCTGATATGTTATAAAATGTATTGTGAAAGGTCTTGATGGTAATGGAACCATGTAATAATGAAACATGACGTCCAATAATTGTGTATTTCCCTCATTTATATTCAATTATTCTTTATCCATGAGATTTTTGCATCGACATATCTATGGATGCATTATATTATAAATTTATTGATTAAATGGAATGTGTTTTAGTTTCTTACCTTTCCATATTGATATTTACTTATCTAGTTATTTTATTGGAATGTGTTATCAGTTATTTACCTTTCCATGTTGATTATTCTCATAAATTAATTATTACATCCATTGTAATTACCCTTACTGATCATTTGAGATTACCCTTATTTTGTTTCCTTTCACCATGTTATGAAAAAGGTTCCTTTAAATGAGTTTCAAGGATGTTGTTTATTTCATTTTATTATGTATAATGTTTTTATTTTCTTTTACTAATGTATTATGAGTATCATGTATGTAATATGGTTTTCCAAAACTACTAAATTGTTCAGTTTTTTTGGATTTGAAGCCTGTATCTATGCCAATGTAATAAAATATTGCACTAGTTATGGACTTCTAGGGTCGGGGAATTACGATTGGTATCAAAGTAGGTTTAGCATCATCCATGGAAACTAGATTTAGAAAACTTATATTAGATAACATAAACCTAAGATATACTTTTAGGATAAGTATAGAAGAATATCCTTCAATTTTGGTAAGGTAGAGATTATTTGGTTCTTCTTAGCAACACATCCATATCTGGATACTATAAGTGGATATGGTTCTTGAAAATATGTACCTAGGGGTAACAACTCTGACACGGTGTGTCGGTCTGGAATCAACATAACCTGATACATGACAATAGGCCTTACTGCACATCTGGTTTCACACAACTGGGGGATATGTTTAAGATAATTCACATTTTATTTACAAACCATTAGGAAGTATTTGAATGTACAAATGTTCATAAAGAAACCATTTTCATGATTATTAGATTATATATGAATAAATATTTCAATTTATGTTAATTATTTTACTAATTTTCGGATTATAAATTATGTTTTATAATGATTTTAACTGATTTAGTGTATGCCGTCATTTAGAAATTGAAGCTAGAAAAAGGAACATGAACTTAACCCATGTACATGATCCAAGAGTAAGAAGGATCCAATATTTTATGGCCTTTGGCCAATATTTTTAAAGGAGATTATCTTTCAATATTTCTCATCATATGATGACATGGTATTGTGTGATAATGAGATGGGTAAATAATTCTCCAATTCCTACGACTTTGAAGGAAAGCGAAAAAAGGAAGAGGATGGTAAGTCAAAAGATGTATAAAGGGAATAAGGTAATGAATTATTTTCCCACATGCCGTAATTGTGTAAACAAATACACTAGTACTTACTTGAATGGAATGCGAGTTTGTTATAAGTGTTAAGGAAAAAGCCACCAAGTTCATGGTTTCAAGAGAAAGAAATAAAATTCTAATGTGAAATGATTCCACTGCAAGAATATGGGACACTACACAAATCAATATCTCATGCATAAAAGGAATATACCCAAAAAGAGGATAATGGACCATGGTCGAAATTATGATACTACCATAGATAAAGGTGAATGATTAATGTGATTATGTTTGTATTCAATAATTATGTCACTTGAGGAATTTATCAATTATGTACTAGTTATAAGAATTATGAAATATATGAGGATGGTACCAAATTAATTTTCTATTAAATATTTTTGATCATATATTGAATGTTACCTAGAAAAGTGATTCGGTAGCAAGTTAAATTTTTGGAAAACACATGGTTAAGGTAAGGATAACCCTTAATATGTTCATGATATTGAGATAATGTTTTTGGAATAAAGAGATGATTGATTTGGATAAAGTAAATTGGGTAGTATTGACTACCTTAGAACTGGTTAATGGTTTGTTTATAAAGTTTTTATTCCATCATTGATGGAATTTAAAACACATTTTTATTTAGGAAATATATCAAATAAAATGTGTTTTACTTATGTAATATGAAATAATGAATGTTTTCAATAGGGTTTTATGGTAATTGAAGTTATTACCATATTTCAAGAGAATACATAATAAAGGTGTTCACATGTTCAGTATGTGATGATTAAAGAGCTACTTTATATTGATTAAAGTCTAATAATAAGTTCATTTTTGAAATTTAATGACCTTATTTCTAATGTATTGGATCATAATATTTTGGAAAAGTTAACCATTTATGAAATGGTTTAAGTTGAAATTTTTATGTGGTTTTAGAGATTGAAATATTACTTCACCATATGATACAACTCGTGCTAAGAAATGAAGTAGAATTAGTTCAAGGGCCAAATAAATGATAAGATTGTGTTTCTAAAATATAAATGAATTAAGTAATTATATTTCTGTATATTCTTATAGAGTGAAATAATTACTCAACTCTAAGAAAATGGTTTTTGAAATAAAAATGTTTCCCTATTATCATCATTTTTTCGCAGCTATATTTCATGGACTTGTGGTCATAAACTTTCATCTGAACATGTACTCTAGTTCTATCCATCAGAACTTGATTGTTATAATTTTCTTCCATATCCATGTTTCCATTTCCCACCTATGTTATCCTTCTAGGGAACCTAGTTACATGACCATTGTACCTTCCTTTATATATTATTAAGAAGATGTGTTATTAACCCTATTCAATATGTGGGTTTTCAATAATAGTTTATTTTCAAATATTAGTCCCTGGATTACCTATATTGAGTTTAAGTTTCTAGGAATAAATTTATTTAAGGTTGGGATAATGTAACAACCCAAACAATACAATATTTTTATTTTAAAATAAATTTAATTTTTGTTCCTAGATTTCTTTATACGAAACACCAAGTTAAGATTATGTTACATGAAACAAAAATATTCTCTTTTTTAACATTTAATGTTGAGTTTATATTATATTACACATAATATTGACTTACCTTAATGGCTTGTGTAACATGCAAGACCGAGTTTTACTGAATAATAATATATTATTAAAAAAATTATTATTTTATAAGATACAAACTAGATATTAAATTGATGGTTATGAATATTATTAAATAACATATAAAAATGTATTATTTAATTAATTTGTTACAAATTAATTATAATTGAATATATGAACCAATTGAATATAAGAACCAATTGAATATAAAGGTAATTTTTTTTATAAAAATCTAATTTTATGCTCACAAAGTTATTTTATCCTAATAAATTTAATTAATTACAATTAGTGAGTGATCTTAATGTAATATATATATTATATATTCAATAAAATATTTTTTACATTCATCCAATAGTTTTTATAAGAATAAGATAAGAACAAACCCAATATTACATATAAAAACATATATTTTTATAAAGTCAATTTTACTTCCTTTTAATGGAGAACCTATTTTCAATCAAAGTTTTGGCACTTTTATAAATCTTATATGTCAAAATAGACTTAATATTTGAAATCTTAACAAAAAAATTAGGTTATGGTGATTTTATTTTGTATTTTTCTATGATGTTTCGTTTTTTGATGAATAGTTAAAAATACGGAATTTTAATTAAAAATTTATTTTTTATATGATTTATTTATAAGGTTACGTTAAATTTTTAATTGGTTTTAAAGTTTATTTTGATAATTTTTTTATAAATTAATATAATTTTGGTCATTGGAACCAATTTCACTTTGAAATTGGATATAAAAACTTAGCAAACTTTTGAACATTTTTACTTTAAAAACCCGCATTATCAATCCATCTATGTGATTACTTTTAAATTAATTTCTAGAAATTATGTGATTTGAATTTGTAAAAATTGATTCCATATTTATAATCAGAAAAATTTATAATTTCTAATATGGTTAACTTAGTTTTTTGAAAAAAAAATTTAGGGAAAGTAATGAAAATTAATTATAACGATTAAAAGGAAAATTAGCTTAACAATAGACTTCAACTTATACTTAATGGACAAAATGATCTATAAACTTCTCATAAATACATTTTATGTTCATATTTATACTCTTTCCTCACTTTTATATAATGTTTTTAATTATTTCATCCACTTGACATTGTAAAAATGTGGGTGTAATTCCCTTTCCAAAAAATTAAAAGAATGTCATTCTTCTTCCACTATATCCCGAATGGCCCGAAGGCCTTCATTTTTATTGATTTTTGATAACCCCCTTTCAAGGGATTAAGGGGAACCCTTACAAGGCCCATAGGCATAGATATTTCATGGCTCATAGTCTTAGAAGATTAAATGACCCGAAGGTCTTAGGAAATTCAACCAGACTATCTACAAGGAAATACCCCTACCCAACATCTGCATCATGACAATAGGTCTCCACCTTCGCATGGACATCTGTCTAGGATTCCCGTGTAAGTACAGGCTGGTCCCTATGGCACAACCATACCCTCTCATTCCTAAAAATCCATTTGGCTCTACTCTGGTGAGTGCACCTGCTCTGAATTCTCTTATGGGGCTGCTCCTTTTTTGTAGAGTCTGTCTAGGGAAACTGCATGTGACCTGAAGGCCTTGAGGTGGCCCGAAAGACTTAAAGGTATCCTGAAATACCTACTAAACCGAAGTCCTGGGTGGCCCAAAATCCTCAAGGACTCCAAGCCCAAAATGGTGGCCCAAGGTGAATAGTTCCAGCTGCTATAGTACCGAACAATACTTGCTATAGTAACTACTACAGTACCCGCACAACGTACAATTCTATTACAGTACTTGCACAGTGTACTATGTGCTACAGTACCACACCGTGTACAGTACTGCTACATTACCCCCCAAAAATATGCCTCTACCTGGTTTTGAACATGGGTCTCATGGATGAACTTAAGGACACCTCTCTAACTGGGATGAGTCTCATGTGCATTCTTCCTCCACTATAAAAAGTCACTCACCCCTCCCACTTACTCACACCACTCAAGAAATTTTGATAGAATAATATCCCCTAAAATATATTCTGGACATACCTCCCCTCAATGTATAATCATCCCTTTGGGTATAAATTCATCTAAGGAATCTCTTTGGTGCAAACCAAAAGAAGTTACTCCAAGAAGAGGTAACATCCTTCTTCATGCTCTTTTTATTTTATTTTAATTATCCACCCAATTTTTTTATTACATTATTAAATTATAAAATAATTTTCCCCAATATACATATATTTTTTTATTAAATTTTATACCTACACTTACACACACTTCCATCTAATGGGTAATGAACTTACCGTTTATGTGTAGGACGAACTACCGCCACATGAAACGATGATTGTTCATTTTTTACTTTACCAACTTTCGTGGTTGGGAATTATGGTGAACCCAATATTTATATATGATATATATTATATTTATAATGTCTTTATGATTCTTTATTTTTTATATATAACATGCCTTTATGCTTTATATTTTTTGGGAATACGAGAACATCATTTGTGGAAGTGTGGACTACCACCTCCTCAAAACAATGTGATCCGTTCGCGCGATACATGGAATGTATAAAGGACAGTTTTAATTAAAAATATGTGACATATATGAAATATATATAATATTTATGACAACATAAAATTTATTTAAAAAAAATATATCATTTTTTTATTACCCTTTTCACACACTAAAAAGTGATAACATCGGTTGTGGACGTGTGGACTACCACCTCATCGACAAGATGTGATTCCTTTTACATCACAAGAATTATATATATAAGTATGTATGGTAAAATAATTAGTATTTAAGACATAATTATCATTCTTTAAATAAATAATTTTACTTACCTTTTTTCCATAACAATCATTGAAAAATGGGAATGTTACTCATGTGTACGTAAGACCTATTGTATCTATGATTGAAAAGTTGGTTCATTTTTTATAACCACATTTCATGATTGATTTTAAATGTATAATTGATGTATAAATTTGATAATTATGTCATTATTATTGTTCTGGATATGTTTATATAATGAATCTAAAGATTCGAAAATTCCATGTAAATTTTTTAATTAAATGGAATTATTACGAGTGTGTGAAAATTGACGGCACATGGTTTCGAGGCCTGGAGAGCCCAGAATGAATTTTTGAACTTCTTCTACGGTATTTTCAGTAAATGTACGGGCAAGAATTCCTATCTTTTGAACCAGTTCTAGGATTAAAATTTTTTGGCCACCATTGAATTCACAGTTCCAGGATTCACTTTAAGGAAAGCTTATCTTTGTTCAGAAAAAGTCAGACAAAAAAGTTAATTTTTGGACTTTACAAAAAAATAAATCCATAAGTTATATTATTTATTTCTTTGTAAATGATGAGCGACGTTGGTGGGACCTTTGGGTTGTCAGATCATTTAATGGCTGGTTACATTTGGTTGTGTAACCGCACTGTTGGGAGATTAATGGGTTCACTAATTAAACACATTAATGAACCACATTAATTGGGATACATGTTAATATCCACTTTCTTTTATTTAAAGAATATGTTATCATGGGTTTTGGAAACCCATGATAGAATTTTTGATGATGTGCTTGTGGCGTCTTCCACCATCATAAAAAAAAGCTTGGATGCATTTGATGATTCAATACGGAGATCAAAAAATGCCAAGGAACATGATTCGAATGCAGACTTTTCTCCCTCATCCTCACTATCTACCAATGTATATGAGGTAAGGGTTTCTTTTTTTAACTAGGATTTGTTCATTCTTGAATTGCTTCCCATGTTATAATGCTAACACGGAGGGCGCATGAAAAAATAACAAGGCCTAGACCCTTCGCTGATCTCGTTATTGGTTGTGTTCTTCATGGGCAACTGAAAAATATAGTGTCAAGGTGAAACCGAGGGCCACACAATGTAGGTGCCATATCTGGAGGTCCATAGGTGTAGAAAGGAAGAAAATCGGACCACCGGAGCTTCACTAGTGGCTCACGGAAGCTCTGTCGGTGTGGCGTCGCTGGTGACCAGAGGAGGTGGCGATCGGATCTTTCCGGTTATGAAGGGATGGAGGCACACAAAGGTGCCATGGAAGATAGGGGTAGTCAGCCTTTTCTGGCCACATTGAATTTGGGCGGCACGTCGCGGAGGAGGGTTGTGGCTACGAGATGCGGCGGAAAGCGGACCCGCGCCCGCGGGTCCCCAGGTGACCGGTCCACTCGGACTGGCCAGGTGGAGCGGCACCAACCAGTGATACTGATTGAAGGACCCGAACAACTGATTTGTTTGGGAGGGGAGTGGACCCCCACACTAGCTAGTGGGCCGGGCGGTTCTACGGCTTGGAAGGCAGGATGGTTCCGCGACCCGGTGGGCAGGGCGGTTCCGCGGCTCGGCAGGCCGCACCCCGTCGGGTGGGCTAGCCCGAACCTGTAGCCTAGTGGGCCAAATTGGGCTAAGACTAGCCCCTTCAGGTTGGGCCAAGTGGGATGGGTCAGGTCGGTTCGACCGGGTCAGACCAGACACAGACCCAGACCCACTTACAACCCAGTTTCGCTTACATTAGAATATCTCCTAAACTAGATGTCCTTTTGATGAACCGTCTACGACACTGGAACCCTTATGATGAGAAAGTTCTTTTGAGATAATTTACTTGTGATTTGGAGAAATCTGGAGTATGGCCAGGTTGGATCAAACCTGAATCCAATCGGGCCCTCAACACTAAAATGCCTATGACTTTCAGACCGGGTGTCTGATTAATGCACTATCTATTGCATTGGAACCCTTATAAAATGGGTTTTCATCGATTTTATTATTAATGGGACTTTCTACTGGTTGAAATATGACTCATGTCTTGAGGAGTGGATCCTCCCAAAATCAAGCGTGCAAAGTGCGGGAATCGAGTGGCTGGCTATGGCGTGGGGAATGAAGAGAGTTGTTGTGTGGGTTAGCGCATACCGATCCTATGTGGATCAGTGCTTAGTGATACTATGTGTGTTAGTTCCTATCGATCTTGTGTGTGTTAGATCCTATGTGGGTCAGCACTCAGTGATTCTGTGTGGGTTAGCGCCTATTGATCCTGTGTGGGTTAGTGCTCAGCAATCCTGTGTGGGTTAGTGCATACCGAATATGTGTGGGTCATTAGTAGAGTCTCTGGACAAAATAAGATGATCTAGTTTTACAACTAATCATCTATACTTCAGTAATTAAGTTATACATGGTGTGAGCGATATTTTTATTTGTGATTTATGATTGATATCATGCTTTTTGGTTATTCTTTTGTGGAATTCAGAGAGACTTCTGGGGGTCTTGGGGTCCCTAATAAGTATTTTTATACTTACCCCTACATGGGATTCGCCCGTACCTTGTTATGTCTTGTGAAGACGATTGGTATCTTTGACTGAGACTCAGGGATCCAGGACTTGATGGTGTACAGAAGTGACCGGTTGACGTGGAGAGCCATAGTGATGAGTTGTACCTACCCTTCAGGAAGGATCCTTGGTGGGTGACCTCAGGAGATGATTTTTTCTTCCTATAATTTCATTTTTGTTGGGATTGTATTCTGGACCCTTTTACTTTTAGTACTTACTTCTACACACAATTGAGGTTTTTAGTTATGGTTATAACTTTCTTATTCCATTGTGTTTTACTTGTGCACTGTGTGCCCTGTCTGTGTGTGTACAGGTTTTGAGGAAATTCTTTCCCTTTTTAGGGATATTCCTTTCTGGTGCTAGTCGCCAACCCCTGGCCTATTGAAGGAGGGCATGGGATAGTCATGTAATGGGCCCTGGGGGACAAGTTGTGACAAAGTGGTATCAAAGGGGTCAGTTCTACCATAAAAACTAAGAGTCTATATTTCCAATGGATCAATAGTGTTAAGTGTCTTGAGTTTGGGTTTTAGTTTGGGGATTCCAATGTTGGTGTGGTCGCCGAAGTATACATACACCAGGACTCTGAATTATGATTTCCAACTTGGTACATGAAAAAAATAGTTGTGTGTGTTATGAAAATATTGTTTTCTTTTTGATCTCTTTGAGCCAGCTCACCAGGCATAACTTATTGACTATGGAGAACCTGTTTCTTTTAGGATTCCACCGAGTAGACAGCTAGACATGATTACAGAGAGAGATCATGATGATGACCCACTGAGTGATGAGGCATCTTTATAGGGACCTCTTATAGTGATATCACCTTCGGGTGGTGTACCAGTAGCACCACCACCCGTAGGGAAGCAGTTTCCCCTAGCCCCACCAGTAGACCATACACGCCGACTGAGGGAATTTTATGAGTTCTAGAGACAGAGGCCTCTGAGGTTTCAAGGTGAGACAGACCCTCAAGAGTCTGAGTACTGGTTATAAGTTGTGGCATAAGTGTTTCACTTAGTTGAAACACCAACAGACCAGATGGTGATCCTAACTACTAGCCTCTTTCAAGGCACAACAGGGAGATTGTGGAGTCTGATGCTCTAGTCACACGAGGAGGAGACACTCTCCTAGTTAGAATTTGAGAGACTTTTCAGGGTGGAGTTCGTACCAGTGAATCTACGCTCCATGTTCATTCAAGATCTGCTTCACTTACAGCAGGGCAACCTGATAGTGGTCGAGTACTTAGAGAGATTCACTGACCTGTCTTGCTACTCCACCAACATGGTATGCGACCCTTTCTTCAGGGCCCAGACCATGGAGTAGGGTCTCTGACAGGATATCATAGGGTCTATGATATCACTCAATATCCCAACACAGTCTAAAGTGCTTGAGAGAGCACTTTTGGTGGAGAGATTTCTAGTTGACCAGGCACCGATAGTGAGAGCCACCATCGGAAGACAGGTAGCAGAGTCATCTACATCACGTAGTAGACAGATGATGCAGAGGTCCAAGTGGTCCATACCTTTCGTAGGGTGACCCCAGGATGTAGGGTCATAGGTGAGGAGCTCACTAGATAGAGGGGGTCAGCAGAGGAGCAGACTATGCTACATGTGCAGCAGCCAGGGTCACATGGCTCGCGACTGCCTGACCTGCTGCAGTGATGATTAGTAGACGGTCATGGGACCACCAAGGTAGAGTCAGAGATTTAAGAGAGGATGTCTAAAGGGTTGTGGATGTGTAAGAGGATCTGGCCAAGCCGTAGGTGTTGGGCAGCGATTTGAGGTTCTATTTCCACCACCTCTAGGAGGTCCACCACGACCTCAGGGAGTAGGTGGACAGGGACGAGCATAGCGTCAGGCCGTTGAGGCCTACGATAACGGTGTCCAAATATGATTCAACGTATGATCTGTATCTAATCCACCCTAGATTCAGTACTTATAGATATAGGTTCCAGTCACTCTTTCATTTCCACGACTCTCGTTTGGAGATCCGAGATTCCGATGGAGCTGTTGGCTCGGTCCTTACCTTTAGAGACTCTTATGGGAGAGGATTCAATGATTACACACTTGTGATGATAGTGTGAGATTACTCTAGGAGGCAAGATCTATGGCTGGGATCTCTTAGTAACAATGTCAAGGCCTTACGACATCATCTTGGGTATGGAATGTTTATCCACATTCCATGCTCAGATCAACTGTTTTAGGCACAAAGTGCGGTGTGACCACGAGGAGGGGGCAAGGTTTTCCATCATCGACTAGAAGGGAACCTTTGAAACTTAGGATGGATATTCTCGGAGGAGGGTGCATCCAATCACTCATTATTTGGATAACCTTACCCTCGAAGTAGTTAATGAGAGGAGTCTGAGTTATCCTATATTGGTAGACCAGTATACGGATGTATTTCCTGATGATGTTCTAGGATTACCTCCTCATAGAGAGGTGGACTTCTACATCGACATGTACCGCGAGATGACACTGATATCTACACCATCATATCGGATGGACCTCGCGGAGCTTCATGAGTTGAGGGTATAGCTGGAGTACTTGCAGGGAAAGGGGTTCATAAGGCCCAATGTTTCTCCATGGGAAGCACCAATTTTGTTCTCCAAGAAGGCAGATAGGAGTTTGATGCTTTGCATGGTCTATCAATGCTTGAACCAGGTGACCGTGAAGAACAAGTATCCACTCTCGAGGATTTATGATCTCTTCAATCAGCTGAAGGGAGATCGGTGGTTTTGGAAGATAGACCTCAGATCAGGCTATCATCAGCTCAGGGTACGAGATGATGACGTACTAAAAAAAGCCTGTAGATGTTGGTATGGTCACTATGAGTTCTTGGTGATCCCTTTCGACATGACCAATTCCACAGAAGTGTTTATGGGACTCATGAATAGGATCTTCCAGCCTTATCTCAATCACTTCGTGGTGGTCTTCATTGATGGCATCTTGGTGTAATCAGCATCGGAGGAGGAGCACACCACTCATCTATAAATAGTTCTAGATACACTTAGAGAGCACCATCTTTATGGTAATATCTCGAAGTTCCAGTTCTGGATACGGGAGGTCTACTTTATGGGACATGTTATCTTTGAGGATAGAGTTTTGGAGGATCCGGAAAATATAGAAGCAATGATTTCTTGGGAGCAACCCAGGAGTGTGACTAAGGTGCATAGTTTTTTGGGATTGGCTGGGTACTACCAGAGATTCATACCTGACTTTTCTAGAGTAGAAGCACCCTTTTTAGATTTTATAAAGAGTGTAAATCCTTTCTTGTGGATATAGAGATTTCAAAAAAGTTATCCAGGAGATGAGGCGGAGATTGACAGGTGCCCCCATCTTGAGGCTACCAGAAGAGGGCGTTGGGTATGTACTCTACTGCGACACATTGAGGACTAGAATGGGATGTGTTCTAATGTAAGAGAAAGCAATGATCACCTATGTATCATGATATCTGAGGTAGCATGAGTAGAACTATTCTACCCATGAATTAGAGTTATCAGCAGTGTTATTTTCCTTGAAGATGTGGTGGCGCTACTTGATTGGTGAACAATTTACCATCTACTCTGATCACAAGAGTCTCAAGTATATCTTCTCATAGAAGGACCTGAACCCAAGATAGCAGTTATGGCTTGACTTCCTCTAGGATTATGACTTTGAGATAGTCTAAACTCCTAGGAAGGGGGGCGTGGTTGTAGATACACTCAGCAGGAGGCCTGGTTTACAGTTTCTTAGTGTAGCGACAGAGCAGTTAGCCACACTACAGTTATCCATTATAGATAGTGATAGAGCGGCTTATCTCTAGTCTATGATTATTACTCATCCACTATTTTATAGAGTTAGGGAGGCACAACTTGTGGATGTTGACTTCAAGGCCCGACGTGCTTAGATATCCTTACGATGGGCTCCTGAAGGATTTTCTAAAGTGGGGAGCACATCATCATTTTTAGGGGATTCACCATGGTACCGGTGATGCTATGAGAAGAGGTATTGAGGGAGTTCCACACATCCCCTTAGCGGTACATCCTGATGTGGAAAGGATGTACCAGGACCTCTGGTGTCAGTACTGGTGGCCACAGATGAAGAAATTAGTTGCAGAGTTTATTTCACAATTACTCACTTGTCAGTAAGTGAAGGTTGAGCACTAGGTTCCAATAGGCTTGACTCAGCCGCTTGAGGTGTCAGAGTTGAAGTGGGATTGAATCTCCATGGATTTTGTGACAGGACTACCACATACATCCAGGGGCCACGATTCCATCTGGGGGATCATTGGATGACTCACCAAGTCATCTCACTTCCTACCCATTTGAGAGCAGGGATCAGTAGAGGTCTTGGGACACCTCTACATATGTGAGATTTTGTGGCTTCACAAGGTTCCATCGACTATTTTCTCATATCGTGATGCTTGTTTTACATACTGGTTGTGGAAGGGATTACATGAGGTGTTCGGGACTCAACAAGGCTTGATCACTACCTTCCATCCTCAGACAGATGGTTAGACAAAGCAGACCACACAAACACTTGAGGAAATGCTTTGTGCTTGCATCCTTGATTTTGACCACAGTTGGGAGGACCACCTTCCACTAGTGGAGTTCTCATAAAACAACAGTTATCACTTCACAATTGGCATGGACCCATTCAAGGATTTATACGGGCGACCATGAAGATCTCCTCTATGCTGGAGAGACCTAGGGGATTCATCACTTATGGGTCTTGAGTTGGTATGGGCTACCACTGAGAAGGTGCAGATCATCTAGGAGCAGATGAAGACTGCATAGAGATGGCAGATGTCTTATGTTGAAAAGAGACATATACCCTTGGAGTTCGAATAGGGAGACCATATCTTTCTATGGGTCTCACCTCGTTGAGGATTGCTGAGATTTGGCCGAGGCGACAAGCTATCTTTGAGGTTCATCAAAACTTTCCATATCCTTAACAGAGTAGGAAAAGTGGTGTACCGCCTAGCTCTTCCCCCATAGATGCACCTAGTGCATATTTTTTTCTATGTTTCATAGCTGAGGAGGTACGTGAATGATCCATCATACGTTATCGACTGTGGCATGCTAGAAATTGTTAATTGGGAAACATTCGCAGAGTTCCTAGTGGAGATAGAGGATTGACAGGAGTAGGTCCTTTGTGGATGGTCGATTCTTGTGTGAGTTCGGTGACAACACAGGAACTTCCAAGAGAGCACATGGGAGCGAGAGGCTCAGATACATGCTCAGTACCCCCATTTGTTTACTTAGATTTTGTCATATCTTTCAGGGATGAAAATAACTAAGGTGGGGATAATGTAAAGACCTGGAAATTCTATGTAATTTTTTAATTAAATGGAATTATTATGAGTCTGTGAAAATTTAAGGCATGTGATTCTAAGGTTCAGAGAGCTCAAAATGAATCTTTGAACTTTTTTTAAGGTGCGTTTAGTAGACGTACATGTGTGAATTTTTATATTTTGAACCTTTGATCAAATTAAAAATATAAGGGCATTGTATAATTCGGAGCGTCGTGATTCTCTTAAGGGAAGCTTAAATTTGTTCGGAAAAGTCTGACGAAAATGTTAATTTTTGGAATTTACAAAAAATAACTCCATGATTTATTTTATTTATTTCTTTGTAACCGATGAGCAATGGTGGTGGGACCACTGTGTTGTCAGATCATTTAATGGTCATTTACACTTGTTCGTGTAACCGCACCGTCGATAGATTAATGGGTTCACTAATTAAACTCATTAATGAACCACATTAATTATGTGACAAGTTAAACTCTCATTTTATTTATTTAATGAAGAGGTTGGCATGGGTTTTTGGAAAACCATAGAATAATTCTTGATGAAGTGCTAGTGATGTCTTCCACCATCATATAATAGAGCTTCAATGCCATTGAGGATTTAATATGGAGATCAACGAATGCCAACAAACACGCTATGAATGCGGACTCGTCTTCCTCATCCACACCGTCTACCAACGTATTTGAGGTAGGGGGTTTCATTGTTTAATAATATTTGTTCATTCTTGAATTTCTTCCTATGTTATAATGCTAACGCTGAAGGTGCAAGCTGAACAAACATGGCCTGGACCCTCCACCGATCTCAGTATTGGTTGCGTTCTTCATGGGAAACTAAAAAATATGGAGACAAGGTGAATTTGAGGGATGCGCAATGTAAGTGCCATCCTGAGAGGCCCGTAGGTGCGGTCAGGAAGTAAATCGGTCCAAAGAGCTTCACTAGGGGCATGTGGAAGCTCCACCAGTGCGACAGTGCTGACGACTAGAGGAGGCGGCGACCAGTTCTTTTCGACCGTGAAGCGACGACGACACCCAAAGGAACCGTGGCAGACAGGGGTCACTGACCTTTTCTAGACACATTGAAGTTGGGTGGAATTCCGCAGAGGAGGGCCACAAAGAAAGGAGGACCCATGCTCACGGGTCCGCAGGTGACCGGTTCATGTGAATCGGGTAGGTGGAGCGGTGCCAACTGGCATCACTGATCGAAGAACTCGAACGGCTGCACCGTTCGAGAGGGGAGCAAACCCCCGTATGAGTCAGCGGGCTGCAACTAGTCAGGTGGGATGGGACGAACTCATGGCCCAGTGGGCCAAACTAGGCCTAGCCAAACTGGGCTAAGTCCAGCCCCTTCGGACAGGGCCCTGTGGGCCGGGTCTGGTCGGTATGACCAGGTCGGACAGGACCCGGACCCACTTATAGCCCAATTTTGCTTAAATGATAAAATCTCCTAAACCAGATGTCTGTTTTAAGAATAGTATACATCACTGGAACCCATAGGATGAGACCATCCTTTTGAGATACTCCCCTTGATATTTGTAGAAGTTGGAGTATGGCCAGGTTGGATCGAACTCAAATCCAATTAGGCCCTCAACACTAAAATGCCTATGAATTTCGGATGGGGTGTCTGATTGACGAGTTGTCTGTTGTGTTCGAACCATTATGACATGGTGGTCTATCAGGTTCCTTCTTCATGGGACTTTGTACAGGTTGAAATATAACCTATGGCTTGAGGATCAGATCATCCCAAAATCAATCATGCTAAGTGCGGTAATCTAGGGGTTGGCTGTGACATGGAGAATGAAGAGGGGTCATGTGTGGGTTAGCACATACCAATCCTGTGTGGGTCAGTGATCAGGGATCCTTTGTGTGTCAGTGCCTATCGATCCTTTGTGGGTCAGATCCTGTGTGGGTTAGCGCTCGGTGATCCAATGTGGTTCAACACCTATCGATCATGTGTGGGCCTGCGCTCTGCAATCCTATGTGGGTTAGCACATACTGATCCTATGTGGGTCAGTAGCATAGCCTCTTTACAGAATAAGATGATCTAGCTTTATGACTAATAATTTATACTTATATACATAAGTTATACCTGGTGTAAGTTGTCTTTTGCTTTGTGATTTGTGATTGAGATAATACTTTTTGGTTATTACTTTGTGGAATCTGGAGAGACCTTCAGGGGTCTGGGGTCCCTACTGAGTATTTTTTTACTCACCCGTACACAGGCTTCGTTCGCACCTTGTTGTGTCTTGTTCAGACAACGATCATATTTGACTGAGACTTAGGTAGCTATGACTTGACGATGTACGAAGGTGACCGGTTGATGTGTAGATATGTAGTGATGATCTGTACCTACCCTTCTCGTAGGATCCTTGGCGGATGAACTCAGGAGATGGTTTTACTTTTTCCTATAATTTAATTTCAGTTGGGCTTGTATTATAGACCCTTTTACTTTCCATACTTACTTTTACACTCAGTTGAGGTTTTTAGTTGTGTTTGTACCTTTCTTCTTCAATTGTGTTTTACTTGTGTGTAGTGTTCCATGTCTCTGTGTGTACAGTTTTTAGAAAATGTCTTCCCTTTTTAGGGATATGCCTTTCTGGTACTTGTCTCCAACCCATGGCCTATGGAAGGAGGGCTTGGGGTAGTCACGGTACGGGCCCTGGGGGATGGGTTGTGACAATAACCCCTTTGACCATAGTTGACCTACAAAATTAATTTTTGACACATAAACCTAATGTATTCAAAACACCCGACGTTATTCTAATTGTTTATGTAATTATTTACAACATTGTAATAAGTGAAGTAAAAGTAATAATAAACTATTAAAAGGTTATGAAGTAAGTAAATATTAACATAAGTTTAATATTCATGAAGATAAATACACATGATAAAATTTGGACTCAAGGTAAGGGATTTTCATCTCTCTTTTTACGTCTGTGAGATTAATGTCATATTCATCACTTAATTCTTTTGTGTGGTGTAGCTACTTCCACTTTGGTTATATTATATAATGAAACCTTTTATATTCATAGTATCCAAAACATTCATTTAATGCTATTCCTTTATGGGTATTATGATTCAAATGTTTCAAAGTGGTATGAGACACTTAGAAATGTTTAATGATTATTTTCCTCAAGAATATGTTTAATGATTAACTTTTCAAGCTCAATTTTTTTTATTGTTAACTTTCTGTTGAAAAAATCACTTTATTATGATAATTTTTAAGGTACATTAATTTTTTAATAAATATCCATATTATCATGAAATGAATATTATTATTGCTTAAACCATATACCATTTTACATACGGTGTTCACTTTAAAAATTATTTTATTAACTAGGGGATTATTAATAAATCTTTATATTTTATTCAATAAGAATATTCAATAAGGCACATGTTTCATGAGTTAAATCGATTATTCAACAAATGAATAATGCATTGGATTGGTACAACATGATTGGGGGCCAGTTATAGAGAGCCCCTTGATGCATCGATAATATCATGAGATGAATCAGTTGGACAAATTAGATGGGTTTTACCCTACATGTTATAAACCATCCTATGTAAGGTCTTGTTGGTAAAGTTACTATGTACCTAATAAATATAGAATTGAATAATTAATCATTTCTCTCATTTAGATTCTGTTATTATATATCCATGAGATGTTTTCATCGATATGTCTATGGATACATTATATTCTCAGTTTATTGATTAAATGTCATGTGTTTCAGTTTATTACCTTTCCATATTGATATTTCATTATCAAGCGATTTGAATGTAATGCGTTATCAGTTATTTACCTTTCCATGTTGATTATTCTCATCAATTAATCATGTCTTCCACTGTACTTACCCTTACTGAGCATTTGAACTGACCCTAATTTTTTTCCCTTCCCCATATTGTGAGGAAGATTCCTTTCAATGAGTTTCAGGGATGTTTCTTATTTCATTTTATTATGTATCATGATTTTATTTTATTTTCCATTTTATTATGGGTATCACGTATGTAATCTGGTTTTCCAAAAATGATAAACTATGATTTGAAGCTTGTATCTATGCCAATGTAATAAAATAATGCACCGGCTCTGGGATTCTGGGATCGGGGTGTTACAGCTTGAACTATATGCTAAAACCTATATGAGGTTGGGATATATAAGGATGGATTCTAACCCACATCAGAAATTGATGGTTATGTGATGAGATATGCATGAAATGGATGAGAGAACAAAATGTTTGACTTTGGGGTGTGAGTAAAAATTTAGTGGGGAAGCGGTTGTGGATCACCTTTTATTTTTGTTGTTTAATACTATGTTACTCTATTATACTCATTATTTGGTGAGAATTCCATGGTGAGTTTGATATTGGTTAATAAACCTATTTAGGCTCATGTAGGTTGTGATGTTTATTTTATAGTGCATTAGTATTCTCATTTCACATGTGCACTTGAGACCTTGGGTATGATCCTACAGAGTATACATGTTATGATCACCTACATATATATAAACTATTTTCAGGTTTCTAAGATGATTTTGGGAATTAATATGGACATTACTATCTTGGATGTTGGAGTTACTATTAAGTCACTGTTGCAAGACTTGTATTTTGTGTTTTTATTTAGGTGATTTTATCTAAATTTGTTTATATATCTCATGTATTTTGGGATGGTTTGGGTTTAACTTTATATTATGTGATGGATTTGCATTATAGTTTAATTATCCAATTTCTCATTATTTATTATTCTTGAGGGTAATGCCTCCCATATGTCATATTTTTATACCTTTGATGCTAGTCTCCAATCTAGTTCCTACTAGAGGTGGGACTCAGGGGTCATTATCTGTCTTCATTCATTTTCAACATAGGATGGGTAACTTTGGAGGGATGAGATCACGAAATATGAAATAATTAATCAAATTTATAACATGTAATTATAAGTATATGAGATAAGGAATGAAACGCCCCAAATTATGTTCATCTCCTCTTTTTGGTAGTGGGTGTGGGATTCCTTTTTTGGAGCCCAAAATGGTGTAGGTTTCTACTAAAAACAATTAAAATAAGATGGTAAAATAAAAATTAACCGAAAAAATAAAAATTACCTAAAAAATCCTTAGATACCTCTAAATAGTGCTTACTTTTAATCCTTTAATGAGGATTCACCACAATGATTAATCCGTAGTATGTGGGTGTATGTGTGTTCCTCAAAAGGAACAAAAAAATATGGGTTACTCTTCTACTCTTCAGGAAGACAATTACCACTTGATATATTGAAGGATCCATGGTATCAACCTTAATATTCTATTCTATAAATGAGCCTTGGATTTCCCTTGATGCATTAAATTTTAGTAAACAAACCACCTCTTCATTAATGTATATTCTATAAATATCCCTTGAATTTAACTTGATGCCTTCATGTTTTATTTATAATTAGGTGTTTTCAGTTATAATATACCTATATGGGAACTGTAGCAAAACTCCCAAAATAGAGTACCATGGACTGGTGATGATATGTCCTTGTCACAATAAGTGATTAGATCATTGAAACTAATATAGTGTAATCATAAGAAGTGAATCACCAGTCCTCTTTTATTTATAGTATATTTCTTCTTATAGTATTGATGTGTTGTATCTAGGGTATCCAATAACATTGATTTATCACTCTTGGTTTGTGACATGAGTAGTGACATGTTGTATTCACTCTCCTGTGATATCATATTTCCATTAGTTTTCATGGACCGTGGGCCACTAATATGTGGTATTTTGTACTATAATTGGTATCATAAGTGTTGATAGTATCTTTTCACAATTTATAACCCCATACCCTATATAATCTATTAATCTTTTCATAGGATCCATCTTATTTGTATCGTAAATGATGTTATACATGGATGACTTGTATCACTATAAAAAATAAGGATTAACATTGATTATTTTTCCTACTAATAGAAATTTAAACCATGAAGAAAATAATTATTGAAGATTATAGAATTTTTTATGTGTATTTCTTGATACATGATTAATTAACAGCAATTTATATAATTTTTTTGTACATTTAGTAGTGGTTTTTTTCCTTTACCAGTAATTTTCTTCATTGACATTTTTACTTAATAAGTTAGAAAAAAAATTAATTGTTACTATATTGTTTAGTAGTAGTTTTTTTGTAATGTTTCACATAAACTTCCAAAATATAGATAAATAAAAAATTTAAAATTTGATAAAATAACCACCACTATTTATTTTAGTGACAGTTCACAGAAACACTACTAAAAATTTCAAATAAAAAATAATTTTTTCAAAATATAATTTTTTTAAAATATTTAACATAGAATTTAAATAAACATTAATTAATTAAAAATATCAACATAAAATAAACCCATTCATACATTAATCAGTCATATATAAATATATATATATATATAACCATCAGTCATACATTTATGCTCAATGTATTAATCATAAGCTTTGTAATCATATACACATAGAATAGGTCAAACATCCACCATCAACCCATAACCATCACATCTACATCTCCAACTACAACATATCTGAACACATCCATAGATAGAATAATCATATGTGAAATCAACCACATCATCATCGTATCAATAGAAAAAAATATAGAAATTAAAACAATTGAATATAAAAATAACAATTAAAAGAGAATCAGTGATAATATTTAAGCATAAAAAACTATAATCCATCATAATTACCTTATAAATAGTGTCAGATATTATAATGATCAACCTAATTCCAATAATTTATGTATTTCACTTATAACATAAACTATAATATTTAATAAAAGTATCATAAAATAGAATACACATAGAATATATTCATAATTTTTCACATTACATTTGTTATTTTGTTAATCTAACATATGAAATTTCAGTAAAAAACAAAAAATATATTTGCAAGAACATATTGAGAACCTAAAATTACCTATTTAAGATATGAATAAACTCTTGGAACTCAAAATAGAGAAGTATATAAAAATATAAGTAGTTTTTAAACTAACATACAATGTAATCAAAATTAGTCAATAAGAAATTCTTAAAGACATTAATATGACATTAGTTCCTACATTTTAAAAATCATTATGTGGTGATTTTTTTGATTATTTCATGGAAATAAAAGGTTGTTTCATATAGTTTTGACCACTACAAGCATGTTTTAGAGTTTTAAAACACTAAAAATACATTTACAATCATCTCAAGTAAACCGAAACATGGATTGATGTGTAATTGGCTCCTAAATTTTAAAAACAAATATATAATAATTTCCCAATTATTTCACTCCAATATAAGGTTGTTTTCTTGGTTTTAACCATGCAAGTCATGTTTTTAAAGCCTTTGATATCTTTTAAAACCACGTATTGAGTCATTCTGAGCACACCACACATTATATTGATATTTTATCTACTAGTAAACATTATAAATGACTCAAATATTGTTTTATAATGGCTTCAAACCAATCCAAGGGTGTTGTATTTTCTTTTGACCCTCACATGGATGTTTTAGAGTTTTAAAACACTAAAAAAGTGTTTATAAACATCCTGAGAGACACCCAACTTGAATTATTTTGGAATCAGTTCCTATATTTCCAAAATCGAACTTTGGGAATTTTCCTGTGATTTCATAGTACTTAGAGCTTGTTTTCTTGGTTTTTAACCCTTAATGCGCGTTTTAAAGTCTTTGATATCCTTTAAAACTAATAATTGAGTAATTTTGAGTATTCTACATGTATAAGTTATGTTTCTTATAATATTATAGATTAAAAATGATTCAAAATTGGGTTTGTTATTATTTCATAGTAATCCAAGGTTGTTTTCTATGATTTCGAATCTTACATGCATGTTTTTGAGTTTTAAAATACTGAAAATGAACTTACTTCCACCCTAAGAAAACCAATACATAGATTGATGTGGCTTGAGTTACTATATTTAAAATATATATCTATGGTCATTATCATATGATTTCACTCCAATATGAGGTCGTTTACTTGGTTTTAACCCCAAAGGAACTTTTTTAAACCATTTGATATCTTTTAAAATATCGTATTGAGTTATTTAGAGCACAATATAGATTAAATTGATGGGTTTTATACTCATATAAATAAAAGTGATTCATGGATGGGTTTATATGATTTTAATACTATCCAGGATCACTGTCTTTGCTTTTTATTATCACCTGCTAGCTGTAGAGTTTTAAAACACTAAAAATAAGTTTACAGACATCTTGAGAAAACTACCACTTAGATTAATGTGGAGTTAGTCCATAAATTTATCAATCTAGTCATTATCCAATGGTTTTACATCACCCTGACCATGTTTTATTAGTTTTATCCACTTAAGGAATGCTTTTAAAGACTCAAATATAAATTAAAACTACTTATTGATTCATTCTGAGAACAACAATTTTTTTATTAATGTGTCGTATACTCGTACATGTAAAACTTGATTCAAAAAAATTCCTATGAATTCATGGTAATATGAGGTCGTATTCTTTGGTTTTGACTATTACACACATTTTTTAGAGTTTAAAAATGATAAAATTTATTATCATATTAAAAAAATGAAACTAAAATTGACATGATTCTAGTTCTTATATTTAAAAATTAATTATATGGATATTTTACTATGACTTCACTTCAATTTGAGGTTGTTTTCATGGTTTTGAACCCCTAAGGCACGTTATTAATGCCATTGATATCTTTTGAAACTATAAATTTAGTTATTATAAGAATACTGGATGTTGGATTTATGTTTCTTCTAATCATACACATAACTTTTTTTATCAAATATTGTTTTCCTATGATTCCATTCCAATCTGAGGTTGTTTTTTATACTTTTGACCGTTATACGCATGTTTAAGAATTTTAAAACACTAAAAATGTATTTAAGGGAATCCCAGGAAACTTTCTACCCTAATTGATGTATATTTGATTTATATATTTCATAAATAAATCTATAGTTGTTTTCCAATGATTTTATGGAATTCAGAGGTCATTTTGTTGATATTAACCCCATAAGGCAGATTTTTTAAAAGTTTGATATCTATTAAAATGGATAATTGAGTCATTCCAAGAATAACACACATTAGATTGATGTTAATTCTATTTTTTGAATTAAATAATGATTTAAATATGGTTCTTCTATGATTTCACTCCAATATGGGGTCATTTTCTATGGTTTTGTCCATTACACATGCATTTTAGTGTTTTGAAACACTAAAAAAGTGTTTACAATCATCCCAGGAAAATAGATACTCAAATTCATGTTTTATTGGTTCCTATATTTAAAAATTAAATATAAAGTCATTTTCCTTTTATTTCACTCTAATATGATGTTGTTTTCTTGGTTTGAACCCCTAAAGTCATTTTTTAAATCCTTTGATATTTTTTAATATAGAACATTGATTCATTCAGAGCAAACCACATATTGTATTGATGTTTCCTTTATTATTACACATCATAAACGTTTAAAATATGCTTTTACTATGATTTCATGCCAATATGAGTTTTTTGGATATGATTTTGACTGTTACACACATTTTTTAATGTTTTAAAACATATAAAATTCATTTACAAATATCCCAGGAAAACCCTCACCTAAATAGATATACAATCAATTCCTACATTTCAAAAATCAATCTATAATAATTGTACTATGGTTTTATGAATCTCAAATACCATTATATTGGTTTTGACACCCAAAGGAATGTTTTTAAAGACTTTGATATCTATTAAAACTGTTAATTGAGTCATTATGAGAACACCACATGTTGTACTGACATTTCGTATACTCTTACATATAAAAAATGATCCAATGATGCGTTTTCTATAATTTTGTGCAAATTCAAGGCCATTTTATATGGTTTCTACCGTTACATGCATGTTTTAGAGTTTTAAAACACTAATAATTGATTTACTTCCATACTAGATAAACCAAAACTTGGATTAGAATTAAATCAGTTCCTACACTTCTAAAATTAATCTATAGATATTTTCTTATGATTTCACTCTAATATAATATCGTTTTCTTTGTTTTGACTTAATAAGGAACAGTTTTAAAGCCTTTGATATCTTTTAAATCCATTTATTAAGTAATTATAAGTACACTACACCTCAGATTAATGTGGTTTATTCTCATGAACATCATAAATGATTCAATGATGGTTGTCCCATGGAATCACAGAAATTCAAGGTTGTTAAAAATGTTTTTGACTATTGCACGCTTACACTAAAAATAATTTTACTATTATCCTACGTAAACTATAACTTTTATTGATGTAGAATCCATTCCTAAATATCAAAAATAAATCTATGGTAATATTCCTATTATTTAACTTTTATATGGGGTTGTTTTTTTGTTTTTGACCCCATAAGGCACGTTTTTAAAGGCTTTTATATCCATTGATACTACTTATTAAGTCATTATAATCACACAACTTGTTGGATTGATGTAATGTCTCATAATAAATGTTTAAAATTATTTAAATATTATTTTCCTAGGATTTCATGCCAATTTGAGGTTGTTTTATATGGTTTTAACTATTACACACATGTTTTAGAGATTTTAAACACTAAAATAGGGTTTACTGTCATCCTAGAAAAATACTAATATTGACATATAGTTAGTAATTACAACTCAAAAATAAATCTACAACCATTATTCTATGATTTCACTCTAATCTGAGATTATTTTTTGGGTTTGAACCTCCATATCATGTTTTTAAAGTCTTTAATATCTTTTATAACCACATATTGAGTCATTCGGAGAACACTACATGTCGAATTGACGTGTTATTTTCTCATACATGTTACAAATGATTCGCTAATGGATTTCCTATGATTTCTCACTAATATAAACCCACATAATTAAAAGTGAATGATCATCTCACATTACCCCCTATAGAAGAAATCCCAACATGATACAATATCATTGTAGAAATAAAAAATTGTTATTTAGTCATGTCTTGGAATGAGTTTAGAATTTAACATTATAGGATGTGTATAAGACAAATAACTTCATTGAGGATTGTTCCCACCATCCTCTAAAATAATAATACGACGGTGTTTTATATTTCCAAACCCATTGATCCTATGTTTTTCTATAGGATTCATGTTCTTTCACTTTTTATTTCATCCTTAAAATTTCCCTCTATGCTTCCCATTCAAAGATAGTACTTGAACACACACTAGATAGTGTAGAAGTAAATGATAATGGGTACCTACTAAATACAGTTGATTAAATGGTCCCAGAAAACATCCCTTATACATGTTTGAGATTCTCTTTCCCAAAAATATTGAAACCACATCGTTCTAGGAAACTGATGATTACTATCCAGGGTTCACATCCTAGGATTCTTGAATTTTAACTAATTAATACAAAAAATTTAACAATGAATTTATAAATTATTTGAAAATCATAATATTATCTAATTAGTTTTTTTCATTGTTATATTTTTTATTAATGTAATAACATTAAATGGTAATGAAAATTATTTACACCAATATCTATAGTAGGTTTATTTATAAAACTTCCATCATGTTTCTGATCAACATTAATCCACATCTTCGTTCATATAATCAAGTGACATAAATCATTAACCTTTATAAATAACTATATATGTGCTAGTTAGAAAAAATAGGTATAATAAAATAATATAAATAATAATATAAAACATACAACTAATGTTTCTTTTTTTTTCAATAAAAACTCTACAACCCAACGATATGATGAATAGCTTGTTTTTCACGATTTATTTTATTTTTTAAGATAATTCCTACAAAAATAGTATCATTAGTAAAAATTATATATATTTTTGTTTTTATGTTATTAAGATACTTTAAAA
The DNA here is from genome assembly GCA_963277665.1 of Viscum album. Lineage (NCBI taxonomy): Eukaryota > Viridiplantae > Streptophyta > Magnoliopsida > Santalales > Viscaceae > Viscum > Viscum album. The sequence goes on from OY728146.1 coordinate 317,332,031, forward strand.
TATAGTAATAACTTATGAAATTAATCATTGTTAATATCATCAGGCATCTTCCACTTCTCACGAGACATGCCTTTGGGAACTTTCTCATACATCTGTTGAGTGCTCAGAGAAGTTTCATCAAACTCACACAATAATATCCACTTAATTTATATTCATTTTTGGCCCAAAAAGTTCAAGGTCCATGGGAATGAAACAAAGGCAAGGACATAAAAATGAAAAACCTCTTGAAATAAAAAACACAACAATTTATAATTATATTAATCATTCTATTCATTCCTTTTAAATTATTCATTAATTAATTTTAAATGAGTTTTACCATTAATTGTTTTAAAAACACTAAATTCTTCCAAGCTATGGGAATATGTCTTCAATATTTATAATGAATGGGAATAATCACTACTTTTGAAGTAATATTTCCATGAATCTCTTCATAAATTCTGGAAGTATCACTAGTAGGCGCCTCAAACTCATCAAATGGAATAACAATTTTATTATCTTTCAAGTACCATACATAAACTATATAACAATTCCTACTTTTATAGTTAATTCATTTGGATATTTTTATATATATATCTCAATATTTTTCCTTAAATTAGGTATTGTAGTTAGGCATTGCAGGAACTTGAAATTCATATATTAAAAATATTAATATATATTAAATAATGCATGCACATATTTTTTGAATTAATAGTTTTCCTATTATTTGGGACCGTGGATGAGAAATACGAGACCATAATTGTTTTGGGATGTAGGGTTTACACTATGATAATCATAAAGTTGATATGTGTTAAGAATTAAATGGAATGAAAACATTGGTAGAGGCAAAAATTAATTAAATATTTTATTTTATTTAATTAATTAAAAGCGGTAAAAGACCCCCTTTCCATTTTTCATAGACAATTGAGGGATAGGTTTATGCCTTGTGTGATAGAAAACAGGAGGAGGATAGGAGGTTCCTACCAACTTCTTCCTTGATGGAAAGAAAGACCAGATCAGGGTGGAACGTCTTTTGGGGGTCGATTTAGACCCAAAGCTTTGGCATTTACACCATATGGTAGGAATATTTTATTTTTTGAGCCCTGATCCCTATATATGTGTTGTTTAATAATTTTATTATAACTACTAACAATACACTATGGGTCAATCTATATTTAATTGTGGGGAAACAAGGGTTTTTGGAAGATCAAAGTTACTTCCCATTTGATAATCCTGATGACACGATGTGTAGTTTCGGAGAACATGACATATTTTTATCTGGTTGGGGGAAGAAGGAGTTTTTGGGACTACACAATATGTTCTATGATTACACACCATGTAGTGGGATATGAACAAGTGGTTGAGTACATGGGTAGACACCCTGCGTAAGGGGGATATGGTTGGGTAGTAGTATATGGCCAAACCCTGACTATACACCAACACGATCTAGGTACACATGGAATGGGCTAGGTGCATGGGAATGGGATAAGTGAGACAAGACACACTATTTAGTTCATGTACACACCATGTAATTCCATATGGTTAGAAAATCTGTGTGAAGGAGAGGACCCACCCAGGAATCCAGGTGAGGTCACACACTATGCAACCCAAGTACACATTGTGTAATTTTTTTATGAGACTTCTACATTGTGTATATAATTATTTGGGATTTTTATTTGATCCCACAAGTATTTTATACCGAGTGTTATTCCATGTAGAATGTGATGGTAGTATTTTTTTTGGGATTAAATATTTGACATATGGTGTCAGGGACATGACACTTCCTTCAGTGATGCTTGGATGATGGTAGTGGTCAGGTTAGATCACCAGAGAGATATTGGGGTTAGTACTCCCCTATCTCCCAGGGTACGAGTACCCCATACTCTACACATAGGTATAATTGGTACTCCTATACAATATAAAGGGTTTGGGTCCTCTATCTATGGAGTTTTACTCTCATGTTATCAAGTTCTGGTGGGGAGCAGGTCCTCCACATGAATTGGTGATCCCTTGGTTGTAGAGTGCAGTAGTGAAGAGAAAACCCCTCCACTCATATTTTGATAATGTTTTGTTTTGTTCAAGGAATCATATATAGACCTCTAGACCTGTGTGAAGACTCGCCATTCTTATCTCGAATGTGGATATTGAGATCCACTTTCACTCTCATTTGGGTTTCTTTATGAGCATATTTATTAGGTTTCTCTTAACCTCATATATATGGGTTTATATGACTTGTGTGTCTTTATATTTCTCCCTTATTGATTTTTTGGGTACCCAATGTGTATTTATATACTCACTCATGTAAGAGCTTCACCCGCACTCATAGTTTCTTATGCAGATTATAGGCATATCGATAGAGATATCGATTGACCTAATTTTGGTGGAGTTTAGAAACTCTTGGCACAAACTGTTCTCTGTGGTTGGACTTAGGGATTATGAGTCAGGATATCCTCAGACGTTCCCTTTCCCCATTTTTTGTTAGGTTAGAACTACTTTTCTAGTTGGGGATGAATTTTTACCTTTTATAATTTATACTACATTGTTGTACTCTAATTCTTTCCTAGGGATTTTTTCATGCATTGTAACACTCTATATGTTCAAACATTTTATTTTTATCTCTTTACTATTGTATGGATATGGATGAGTTTCATGCATACATGTATAACGTCAACGGCCTCCCATATTCATTATTGACTACTTAGAACTTATAACCATCCCCTAGCCTATTATATATTGGATTGTGGTTATCATATTCATACTTATGTCGGAATGGTGGGAACTAGTGGGTCAGGTCATGAAAGAATGGTATCAGAGTAGTCTTTCCCCATGAAAGAGTTGAGAGTTATACCTTGTGGTGAGGTTTGGTTCAGGAACTCAGGGAAACATTATCACAGTGTCTTGAGTTTGACTCTCAGTTCAGAGAACCCGGTGTTGGGGTGACGTTTGACGTATCCCTACACCAAGACTTTGACTACCTTCTTGTCAACTTGACATGTTGAGACATAAATTTTAGGGAAACAATGGTATATGAATCATATGGGATTGAGTTTTTTTGCATTGATTTCCTTCTTGAGTCATCTCCCTGAATATAATCATTCAATCATGGTACATCTTGATATTTTTTAGGATTCCTTCATGAATTCAAATAGCTAGGATGTTGGTGTTGGATCGTGAAGACAATTTGTTGAGTGATGAGGCCTCAGTTCAAGGACCCACTCATGTTGTGTTTCCACTAGGTAAGAATAGAGTAGTTTCACCACCTATTGAGAAATTCATAGATCCACCTCTAGTGGTGTGGGTTGATGATTAACTACCTTTTGGGAAGCAAATAGCTCCATCATGGTAGGATAATGATGATCATAGGCTTAGCTCCCTAAGTGAGTGCCAGTGATAGAGACCGTTGAGGTTCCATAACAAGCTAGATCCTCAAGAAATGGAAAATTATCTTGAGTCAGTGGTCTAAGTTTTTAGGATTTTTGATACTCTAACAGTTTAGATGGTTACATTTTCATCCAGCGTTCTTCATGGAGTAATAGGGTGCTGGTGGGGTCTAATTACATAGACCCATGATGAGATTAAAATCTCATGGCTATATTCCAAAAAATATTATGAAATGAGTACTTCCCCTCAAGATTGTGCTCTTTGGACATTCAGAAGCTTCTCAACTGCATCATGGTGATATGTCTTTTGTTGAGTATGCTGGTAGGTTTATTGACATCATGTGATACTCCCTCGATATAGTGAGAGATAGTTTCTTCCAGGAATAGAATATTGAGAAGCATCTTCACAAATAAATCCATGTTGGTTTGGTCACCTTATTCCTACTCATTTATATTGGAGTGTTGCAGTATGATTTGGTTATAAAGAGATTACCAAAATAGGGAAATAATGTGTATGGAGTCAATAGTGGTTATCCAGAGGCAGAGTCATCTGTATTAGTTAATAGGCATCAGCCATCAGGGGTTCGACATAGGAGGTAAACTCATGCTCGGACTCAGATTCATAGATATATTGTGCATGGATCATGTAGAGGATATAGTTAGAGTATATATGGGTGATGTTATTACTATGATGGGTTAGGTGACATGTCTCGTGATACCTGACTTGGTGATCCGAGGAGAGTATAAAGGCAGTTGATAGACATCCATTATAGTGCCAACATTGTAAACAAGGATCTCCCATGAATGATTATGGATGCCCCTAGAGAGGTGGTGCTAACATAAAAGTAGGTATATTTCCATAGATAGGATCTATTGGTGTAGGATGATGTTATTAGCTACTTCTATCACCAAAATATGGTCCATGTTAGGCCTATATGTCTAGTAGTTGAGGCCGTGAGCAGCTGCAGGCAATGGAGGGTTATGACCAGGCTACTCGTGAGATGATTTGAGGTACGATTTGTGTCTCTTATACTATTTATATAGTAATTTTTTATACAATAATGATTCATTCCTTTATCTTCATATACCTCATGTGATATCTAGATCTTCCCTTTGACTCTTTTTTCCCAACAGATATGGCTAGAGGTTCCAACTGAGCATGTGTCATCTATATTGCACCTCTGCTGACTATGTGAGTTGTAAATTGTTAGAGAGAGTTTCTCATGGAAAATTTTGGTCATCATGGGGAATAATTATGATTGAATATTGGGTATATACTACATTTCTATGATTTATTCCCGGATAAGATGTCATCATAGGTGTGTTTGATGAATTTGGTTGGAGGAGTCAAGATTTTACTTCATTGGTGAGAGAGATATTATGATTGAATGAGTGGGGATCATGAGTAGAAAACTGCAACCATCAACCATAATTTGGTGAAATTATTTGTTTGTTCATTGGAAACATCAATATTCTAGATTCTAGAAATAATGGGTGATTATATGGATTTATTCCCCAAAGATTTTCTTAGGATACGTCCATGGTGGGAGATAGACTTCGGCATTGAATTGTACCCTGGTACTGCACCAATATATTAAATAGTATATCTAATAGACCCTACCGATATCCTAGATATGAGGTTATAATTATAAGACCTTAAAGAGAAAGGTTTTATTAGATCCACTGTGTCCCCTAGGGCAACTCCTTCTTTGTTCATGAAAAATGTGGATGATATATTGGGGGTTTGTGTAGATTATTGTCACCTAAATTAGGTAACAACAAAGAATAAATACCCCTTTCTAAGGTTTGATGATTCCCTAGAATAGTTTAGGGGCACTAGTTGGTTCTCCAAGATCGATCTCATGTCCAGCTACCACTAGTTGAGTGTTCATGAGGATGATATTTTAAAAATTTCATTTCTATGTCCCTTTAGACATTATGAGTTCATAGTTATGACTTTTGTTATGAATAATTCCACTGATGTGTTCATACAATTTATGAACTAGATCTTATATCCATTCTTGGACCGGTTTGTAGTTGTATTTATTAACGAAATTGTCATTTACTCTGTATTAGAGGAGGAGTATGTAAAGAATTTGAGTATTTTCTTAGACTTACTATAAGAACACCAAATTTATTGTAATCTCTCAAACTATCAGTTTTAGATATGTGAGGTTCACTTTCTAGGGAATGTCATCTCTGTGCATTTTTTAATTGTGTATTAAGTGAAGGATGATGCATCACTTTCTTGGGAACCACTCGAGAGTGTGTTAGAGGTTATGAGTTTATTTTATTTGGTTTGGTACTATGGGAGGTTCGTGGAAGACTTTTCTAGGATATAATCCCCTTTTAATTCCTTGAATTGGTAAGGGAATTTGTTTATCTGGACTGAGTAGTGTTATAGTACCTTCAAGAATTTGAGGGTGAGGTTCACTAGTGATCATATGTTAAGACTACCAGAGGAGGGAAATGATTTTATGGTGTTTTATAATTCCTCTAGATCTAGGATCAGTTTTGTGTTGATGAAGATATAGGTAGTGATGACTCTTGTGTTGAGGAAGTTGAGACCCCATGATAAGAAGTACATGACTCATGAACTAGAGTTGGCAGTATTAGTCTTCGCTTTAAATATTTAGAGGTACTATCTTTTGTGTATGAATTTTTTTATGTACTCAAACCATCAGAGACTCAAGTACATATTTACTCAGAGAGACCTTAACTTGAGATAGAGGCCTTGGTTGGAGTTCTTGTAGAATAATAAATTCGAAATATTCTATACTCCTAGGAATAGAAATGTGATAGTAAATTCCATTAATAGGATTTCCCGTTATCTCTTGGTTGAGGAGGAGACTGGGATTTTTTATTCATTATAGCTAACCTTGGTGGAGGTGAGGATATAAGTTCTTCTTCAATCAATGGTGGTGAGTCCTCTTCTTCTTCAATATTTGAGAAAGGATTAGTTGGGAGAAATTAAATTTTAGGTTCAATGTGACCATATATGTTTAAGATATGTTCCAAATATATTTTATGAAGTATGGGATCAAATCATCCTTTTTGATGATGGAAGGTGGTTCTGGTCATGTTATGTGAGAAGGTGATGAGGGAGTTTCACATGTTTTCCTTAGATGTACATCCTAGTGTGGAAAAATTGTAACCAGACATTGAATGGTACTTTTTTAGGATGGAATGAGGTTGAGTGTTATTGAGTTTTTCTCTTATCGTGTCACATGTTAGTAGGTAAAGGCTGATCATCGGGTTCCAATTGGTTTGACCCAACCCCTTGAGATCATGGTAGAAGTGGGAAGTAATTTCAATGGATTTTTTGAAGGGATTCTATGGAAATTGACAGTTCATGATTCTATCTGGGTGATTGTTGAATAACATAATAATTAATCACACTTTATTTATATTTGGGAGTAGATTTAAGTTGAGAGTTTGGGGTAGTTGTACATGTGTAAGATCATCCAGCTTCATGGGGAACCCACAATGGTCGTCTCCAACTATGATGCTCTGTTTACATCATGGATGTGAAGGGGACAATAGGAGGATTTTGGGACATAGTTATGTATGAGAATGATATTTCACCCTCATAAGGATGGGAAAACCAAGTGGAATATATAGGTTTTGTTGGATACTCAAAGGGCATGTGTGTTAGAATTTGGCTAGAGCTATGTGGATCATTTTCCATTGGGAGAATTATCTTAGAATAACAGTTATCACTATATTTTTGGCATGGAACCTTTTGAGTCCCTTTATGGGAGACCTTATTGGTCACCCTTATGATGGACAAATATTGGTGATACATATCTTAGTTGTCCATAGATGGTATTAGAAATGTTAGATAAGGTTCAAGTAATCCATGAGCATATAAGGATAGCCTAAAACTAATAGAAATCTTATATATATCATCATCCTAGATAATTGTAGTTCAATAAAGGAGGCCATGTTTTTTTGCGAGTCTACCCATGATGAGTATTAAAGATATTTGGTTGGGGAAGTAATTTATCCCCAAGGTTCATTATAACATTCCAGATTCATTATAGGGTTGTCAAGGTTTCTTACCACTTGGCCTTACCCACATAGTTGGATCAAGTGCTTGATATCTTCCATGTATCATAGCTGACGAGATACATACATGACCCTTTACATGTTATTGATTGGGGATAGATGGACATCATGGAAGGATCCAAATTTTTTGAGTACCCAATAGAGAATTAAAATTTTAAGGAGAGGAACCTATAAGGAAAGACTATCCATTTGGTTTGAGTGATTTGGTAGCATCAAAGCCTATAGGAGAGCTCTTGGGAGTGTAAGATCCAAATGTGAGCTTAGTACGCCCACTTTTTGTAGCTTGTAATTTTTAAGGTGAAAATAATTGATGGATGAGAGAATGTAATGGTTTTGGTTTCACTGATTTCATTCTTTTGATATATATATATATCCATTTTTTCAGATTCTTCATTGTTATCAAGCATAACATGAACCCAAAATTTATATATTAAAAATATTAATATATATTAAATCCCACACATGCGTATTTTTAGGAATAAATGGGTTTCCCATTGTTTATGACCTCAGATGAGAAATCCAAGACCATTGTTGTTTATAGGATGTGAAGTTTACCCTAATTGTTATATAAAGTTGGAAAACATCGGGTGGTCAGTGAAAAGATACTATTTCCATACATGATAATTTTTTAGATATTTGACTTTATTTAATTAATTAAAAGGGGTATAATACCCCCACCCTTCCCTTTGGGTTTCATAAAAAATAGAGGGAGTGGTTTCTCCCTTGTGCGATGGAAAAACTGAGGAGGAGAGGAGGTGCCACCAAAATTCATCCTTGACGATGATCAAGACTAGATCAAGGTACAATGGATTCTTGGCATTGCTTTGGACTATAAGATTCGATGTTTACACCACAAGGTAGACAGATTTTGAGTTTTGATCTCTGGTCCCTATAGATTCATTTTTTAAGAGTTTCAAATCCATTTTATGACTACTAAGGATCCTTTATGAGTTTATCTTTGTTTAATTTTGTAAAATGGGGGTTTCGAGTGCTTCACAGTGATTTATCATTTGGGAATCCTAATAAAATTATGTGTAGCTCAGGAGAACACACGGTGCGTTCTTCTCATTGGAGGAAGAAGGAGTTTTTTGGACTACATGTCATGTAATCAGAGTACACGTTGTGTAGTGGGACATAGACATATGACTGAGTACATGGGAATACACCCCATGTAACGGGGACATGAACATGTAGTAGTACATGACCAGACATCGAGTGTACATGGGTACGGGCTAGGTGCATGACCATAGTCTGGGTGAGACAATACAGACTTCATACTTTATATACACACTGTGTACTTCTGCATGGATAGCCAAGCCATGTTCACGTTAGGATTCAACCAGAAATCCATGAGAGGTTACATGCTATGTGACCCCTATAAACATCATGTAATTTTTGTATGATACTTGTACATGGTGTATATTTTTCCTTGGAACTCAGATTTGGGTGTATGAGTTGCCTATCCTGAGTAGTTTCCCACATAAGACATAATGGTAGGATTTGTTTTAGATTTATAGATATGACAAGAGGTATTACGAGCATGAAGATTACTTTAGCAATGCTTTCTTGATGGAAGTGGTCAAGTTGGATCACCTTAGAGATATCAGGATTAGTACTTTATTGTCGTACTAGGGTGTGGGTTCCCCATACTCTTTACATAGGTTGATTCAGTACTCCTGAACACTATAGAGGGTGAAAGGTCTATATCTGTAAAGTGTAACTCCTTTGTTAGAAAGCTTTAACATGGAGTGGGTCCTCTACATGAGTTGGTTCTCCCTCGACTATGGAGCACAATAGTGAGGAGAGGGATCCTCCACTCAGATTATAATGAGGATGTATTTACTATTGGGAATCAGAGATAGACCTTTAGAGCGTTCTTTAGACTCATCATTGTTATCTCGATTGTGGATATGGATATCCCCTTTATTTATTATTTTGGTATTTTTATGAGTATATCTATTGGGTTTTTCTTATCTTCATGTTTATGGGTTGAGATTATTATTGTGTATTTCTATTTCTTCCATATTGGTTTTTTGGGTGCCTACTAGGTATGTATATACTAACCCCTTCATGGGATACACTTTCACATTTTGTTTGTTGTGTAGGTGAGAGGCATACCAACAGAGATATCGGTTGACCTAGTTTTGGTGGAGCTCAGTGAATCTTGGTGTTGACCATGTTTGTTGGTCGACCTAGGGAATTATGAGCCAATCTCTCCATATTTTCCTTTACCTAGTTTTTTTTATCTTGGGACCACTTTTTTGGTTGGGTGTGTATTTTTTCCTTTTTAACATTGTAATACACTACAGTACTCTGGTTCTTTCCCATAGGTTGTTTCATGCATGGTTACACTCTAGATATTCTGCCCTTTTGTTTTTATCTCTACGTTTCTGCATGGAGATATATGTGTTGTGTGTGTATAGAAATATAGGCCAAGGCATCCCATATTCATTATTTTCTACTTAGATATTATATCAATCCCCAAGCCTATTAGAGGTAAGCTTGGGGTTGTCAGACTTATCCATCTACTAGTCAGGCGGACCCTGATAGGGTTGTTCATGACTTTTTGTATTCATATTTTTATATATTTTATTGATATCTTAATCTATTTAAAAATGAATTAAATAATTATTAACAATATATTGTTTTTTCAATAATGACATACATACCAGTAAAGGTAAATATCAAATATCCCCTAGATGGAGGAGTTGCCAAATGCTCCACCATCAGATGTGCATTAGATAGCGAGTTACCAACAATATCTAGGGAAGCCGGTGGATCGATAAAGTATTTACTATAGTTGAATAACTTGGATCCACAGAAGGTGATAGTAGAGGTGAGGTAATCAAAAATAATTATCAAATAGGATCTCAATTTTTTTTTGTTTTTGGAATCCCTACAATTAAAATGGATTAGAATATATTCCATTTAAAAAACAAAAGTAAAATATTAATACAAAAAGAAAAAAACAGAACAATGTATATATTTAAAAAACACATATAGATGTGAAATTTTAATATAGTTTCATTGAAAATTTATTCATTAAATTATATACATATTCATTTTCCTCATTTTGATCAACCTACATTGAAAATAGTACTTCCTTTTTACGCTCTCTTAGAGGTTCAATTGTTTTAAAATTATCTGGGAACAATTTTTTAACTTTTTGTGGTTAACAAGGTTCACTGTTACAAAGTACCAATTGATCTTCATCACCCATATCATACAAGTATCTCCATTTTAGGTGTAAAAAACACTCCAAACATCATGCACATAATCATCCATATAATAAACATCATTTCTTATGAATCCAAGATAAATGGATCATGATCTTCAAGCTCGCCAGTATGAATCATGTGAGAGAAGTTGACTGAATTAAAATGTAATTAATCATTCATTATACCCATGTTAATGATGACCCATTTTATTTTGAATATTAAAGTTAAACATTTACCATAATAGTTCAATTTTATTATATGAACTTTCATTCCATAGCATCCCATATCTTAAAGTGTAAATATAACACTATTTTCAGTTTTCAAACCTTCTTCGTGATTAATTGCACAAAATATGGAGCCAAGAACATTGTAGGCATTGAATCTTATATCCCACCTTATAGGACCTTGAACCATAAAAATTAAGTCATTTTAATTTTTTTCTCATTTATAAAAATTCATTATCATGAAAAAATATATACTATGTTACTTTTAACATACACAAAATAACTACACGTTAATAATATTAATACGAGTATTCACTTACCCAAATAGTAAACCATTCGTCAATCTTCTTATTAATATATCTTGTTAATTTTTTCTAATTTCAAGATTGACCCCTTATTCATCTATAACAATATTCAATAATTGCAAAAAAAATTGTTCTAATGGTTTGGAATTGTTATTATAACCTTTCAAACCATTTGTATAGCCTATACCAATAGTTTGATGGATCATTGGGTTATTTGTAGTCAATATAGACCTATACCAACAGTTTGACCAAAATATTGGTATATAACACTTTTACATATAATTATCAAACCATTGGTATGGACAATTTCAGTGGAAACCTATATCAATGGTTTGACCAAACCGTTGGTATTGGTCTTCTATTGAAAAAAATTACAATGATGGGTTTTGATCCCAAAACCTCCCACTTATGTTCCAAAGATATTACCACTACCCTGAAAAATATTTTATATTATTATATAAAAGTATTTATATATGTATTTATGTACAAAAAATATTTATATTAAAGTATATATTATTATTTTTATTATTATGCATGAATAATGGAACCATCTATGCCAATAGTTTACCCAAACTGTTGGTATTGGTGTCCAAAAAAATACCTATACCAATGGTTTGGTCAAACTATTGGTATAGGTGTCTGAACAAAATACGTATACCAATAGTTTAGTCAAACTATTGGTATAGGTTTCATATACCACATATTAATGGTTTGGTCAAACTATTGGTATAGGTGCATATATCATACCTATAATAATGGGTTTCTCAAACCTTTGGTATTGTATTCGAGAAACAATACCTATAAAAATTGTTAGTTCAAGCTGTTAGTATAGGTACCATATACCATACTTATACCAATAATTTTCCAAAATTTTTGGTATAGCATAGATCTCTACTAGTGACTATTGATTATCACATATCTATGTTCTTGTAATAACTCTAGTTTAGTCAAAGTAAAATTTGATCCCTTTCCAACTGGTTATATAGTAGTTGTAAATAAAAATGAATATTTTTCAGAATGATAATTTTTTGAGATGTCATAAACACACACAACATTATTGAATCTAGTCTCAATCCCTTTTAAATACCTAGAACAGAAGTCCAAACACACTTAAACTATTTAACCTTCAGTAATAGATCTTTTTGGATGAGATTTATTCCTAAAATATGATTTCAATTATAACGACTCTAGAATTTAGTATATGAATATTATATATTTTTAGATTAATATTCATTACATTTTACATATGCACACCTGAGGACCGTAACAGTTTAGTGCCTTCAGAAACTTTTAATACATTCTTTTATCTTGCGAAAGATCTTCAACATCTCCAATAAAAATCATTCCCTTTAGTACTCATACATAAATGATTTATTTATAACCTAAGTAATGTAAACATAATAAAGGGTGATATTAGATGATTTGTAAGGGTAAGCAAAAAATATATGAACATATGAATATAAGAAAAACCTGAACATAACTTTTGAATATCAAAATCTTGAGTCATGAAATAAATATTAGGATCTTTAAGGCATAAATCATAAAGTAATATTAACCATGATAACCTAGCATTGGCATAAAACATGAATTTTTGGAAAACAAATAATAATAGAAAATCATTTCTATATTACCTATGGATCATACCCAAGACCATCATAGCGGACAAAGTCCATTACTCAACCGGGGTTACTTGTCGTTCCAGCCCCTCTATTACTGAACCAGATTTACTTGTCATTCCAATAATGTCTATCTAATGAGATATAAATCTTTACCCAATTCATTAGAGGGAGATATAGGTCCTAACTATCTCATAATTAAATCATTCTTACATGTGTCACAAAAATATAAACCATTCATTATAGCATAACCCAAGGAACAAAAAATGGGTTTCTTAAACATCATACAATCATAATCCATATAAAATAAATGGATTTCATAAAAATACTTCCATCATAAACATAATAAAATCAAATTAATACTAGGGATAGAAACATTACCCTATGAAAACATAGATGGAAAATAATTTGGATAAAATATTTGAAATTAATTCTTGAAGAAAATTTCCTTTCTTCTTAAAATATGTTTTCTTTTCAAAAAATGCCGCGCAATTTAATAAAAGGAATTTAATTGAAAATACACTTGAAATATTATAAAGTAAGCTTCATGGAAATAAGGTGTTATGAAATCGTAAGAATCCATTCACATCATATAAGTTAAAAAAAATTCTCTTCATACTTTTTCTGAAAATGTAAAAAAGTACCTCATATCGAATAACGAAAAAATATTCCTTTCATACAGTTTAGTAAAAAACTTACAAATGGGTAAAATTGACTTTAAATTTTTTTAGAAGAATAGAAGTATTATTACATATTTAGGGAACAGGGATCTGGATTGTAATGCCCTGACCCCAGTTACCCAGAGTCGGTGCATTATTACATAACATTGGCATGATCACAAGAACGATCAAGTCTTGAAAGACTGATTAGTTTAGTAGGCTTTGAATAACTATATACATTCATAAAGTTTAAAATAAATCATAAAATGAAAACTACAAAAATATAGTCTCCATATTCCACAATCTTATCCCCTCATACTATCCCTGTAGGTCATTCATAAAATACTTTTTCACATCCTAGGAAAAATAAAACATAGAAAGGGGTGAGCTCAAATGCCCAGTAAGGATAACAATATAGCGAAAACTTTCATAAATAGGAATAAACATTTAAGGAAATGTATAACTAAAACAAAAGCCTTTTAAACATGAACTTCAACATAATATGGCAGAAATAAAATTAAATAATGCCATTTACTTATTTAAATATATATTCTACTAATCGAATAATCACATGCAATATCAATAACCACTTTCATAATGATGGAATGCATAATGACAGACTATCATAACCACATAGCCAAGGCCTCATGCCAAGACTACAAATAAGATTTTTTCAAGGCCTTGTGCCAAGACACTAGTTTGTCTCATGAGACCTACCGATGTATTGAGGAGCTATAGTGGCCTCCCCCGTCACATATTAAGTCCAATGCATTCCTCATATGAACAAGTTTAAACATAACATAAACATTCGTATTAAAACTATCATAAAAAATGTAAATACTTCATCCATAATCCATGAATGGTATAAAAATAACACATCCATAGTCAAACATATCACAAAAACTTCAATACAATATAGAAGTTTTGTATCATAATAAATCAACTTCAAATAATCATAAAATCCATCAAAGGAAGTTGACATAGATGAAATCAAAACTCTTTTTAGAGAAATATACCTTTTTATTTTGAAATCATTTAAGAGTCATATATTTATAAAATAAAACATTTTCATTGAAAATATTCTTATAAGATTGTAAGGGAAACTTTGACAATTTTATAACGGCAAAAAATATCCGCACCTACCCTATAAGTTAAAAAAACATTCTTACCTTAATTCTGTGGAAAAGGTTAAAAATGACCTTGTTTGGAAAACGACAAAAAGATTCTTTTATAAACCACTTATAAATGTTAACAAGGGTTTAAATGAATTTAACCCATATTCTAGTAAATAGTAAAAAAAATGTTTTCGAAATACATTTTTAAGAAACATTGATGTGGATGATAAGGAGATCCCAGTAGATTATTACGTATAAAGAACTTCGGATAATGAAGAGATTGCGAAATAAACCCTTACCTTGTACTTTTACTTGGTTGAGGGTAGGTTAACCTCCTGTATATTGGTGAAATAATTTTTATTAAATTATACAAGAATCATATATATTAATATGATATCATACATGATCTTTTAACATTGATTTGTTAATAATATCTTAGTATTATCGTTGTTTCGGGTGTTAACTTACTCGTTTTATTTTATATGTTTTGTTATGTAAGCCATGTTTTTCATGGATAGGTTGTATATTATTCATATAAATAATGATATCAAGTCCTTAAACATTTTTTTAATCATCAAATGAGAATTATACTTGAATGGATACGATGGAGAATGAATCTCATCGCGTTCTTGGAGACGGTAGTCCGTACGTACGCACGTGCGACAATATCATTCTTTTGATATTAAAATAATATTTAATTGGATGGTATATAATATATAAAAAATCATTATCATGTTATATTTATTATTTACATGAATTACACATCATTATTATAACCATCCAAATAATAATGTTTTGAATAACAATTACACCACAACGTGGAGACGTTAAGCCGTACATACGCACGTATGGTGACATGTCATTCAAAGGATGGATAGAATACTAAAATATG
This sequence comes from Viscum album, assembly GCA_963277665.1. Lineage (NCBI taxonomy): Eukaryota > Viridiplantae > Streptophyta > Magnoliopsida > Santalales > Viscaceae > Viscum > Viscum album. The sequence continues at coordinate 317,347,484 of OY728146.1, forward strand.
GTTGTACCATGTTTATAATAACATCAAAGTATATATAATATACTGGAGTGATTATTTTATAATGGTAATAACAAAGATAGAAGAAGTGGAAGAAGAAAGGAACTTGAAAAGGGGTGGTGAAATCAATACCTCTTCTTCGGGCAGGGGTTGGCCGAACCAATTAATTATTATTGAATAACAAATTGCACCACAGTGTGGAGACGGTAAGTCGTATGTATTCATGCATGGTGATATTGTTATTCATAGGATGGATAAAAAGAGGTATAAGGTTTTCCCATAATTATAATAACATATCAAAATGTGTAATATACTGTATTTATTACTTTAGCATGGAAACAACATAAGAAGAGGAAGTAGAAGAAGAAAATAATTTTGAAAGAGTTGATAAAACAATTACCTCTTATTTGAGTATCTCCTTTTGATTTGCTTAAAAGGTCTCCTTAAGAAGGAATATTTCCAAAAGTTTGGTCTCTAGAAGGAAGGTAGAGATGTTGGGAGATTATTTTATTAGAATTTGGATGATACAAGGGGCTTAATAGGTGTGAGTAAGTGGGTAGATTTGGTTTTCTTTTATAAGAGGGAGCAGAGGAGCTTTAAGAAAGTCTTGGAATATTATTTTGTTATAAATTTATTTTCAAATTATAATGGCTCCAAGGTGATATATTTCTAGGATAAGATAAGAATAGTTCGAAATAATATCATACAATAAAATTTAGACATGTATTTATTTTATGTAAAACCTTATCTTTTGAGTTTACCCTTAATTACTCTCTTTTAATTTTAATTAAGGTAACAACATTTTAATTATTAAGAGGCTATTAAGTTTTCTTATATGGAGTAAATTTCCAATAACTGGAAAATTAATTAACTTTTATACCTTATCAAATCCACTTTTTAATTTTAAAATATTTTTATGATTTTTAAATAATTTAATAAAATATTATTTTAATAAAATATGAATAGTGTCAATTTTTACACTATTCATTTCCTTGGATTTAAATAAAATCCAAACAGAGATACAGATTTGAAACAAAGAATTTAATAGTCTGATAACATGTCATATTCATCTAAAAATATTGTGGATGATATAAATTATTTAAAATAATATTTATTTACTATTTATAATATCATTTATTTAATATTCCTCTTAATAAAATATCTATTTTATCACTGTGGTGTCAATATTTAGGGTAATTATTTAATATCTCAAAATTATAAATAAATTCACATGATATATATAATTTAATTATATTTCTGAAGACTATTTACGAAGTTTTATCAAGTTTATCACTACATTAAAATTATTATACTTATAAGAGATAAGAGAGAGATATGTTGTCACTTTCTTTTATTTTAATTATAATTACATCACTTTCATGGACAAAAGTCCATTAAATGAATCAATTATGACCCTTATGTGATATTTTTCTACTTTTATTCATCCGATAGTATTTTTTAAGGTGTTAGGGTAATTTTATTATCTTTATCATATTGTTTGTTACCCTAATTTACCTGATTTACCTTTAACTATGGTAAATTAAAGTTATCGTAGTTACTATTCAGAATATCCAAAAAACTAAAAGTAACTTATTAACATAATTTGAACCTATTGATTCAAAATATGTAATAAATTCTTCAAAATTTAAAACACATAAGTTGCAGTAATTAATTTCAAATTAATTCTCGTCATCAAAGCAAGAAAATGGGGTTTTTTAAAAGTTAAAACCATCAAAAGATTGATGGGCATTTATATCTAATTTCAATGTAAAATCACTTCCAATTACCAACATTGTATTCAATGATAAAAAATAATATAATTATAATTTAAAACCAATTAAAATAAGAACCTTTCTGTATAAATAAATTAGATGAAAAAGTAGTTTTAAATTAAAATGTAGTATTTTTAACTATTCATTAAAAAAAGAATATTATCAAAAAATACCTAAAATTAAACAAAATTAATCTTTTATTTCCTTACAAATAATAAGTTTATTTTGTAAAAAAGAACTTATAAAAGTGTAAAATAAAAAAATGGGTTCTCCATCAAAAAGTGGTAAAACTGCATTTTTAGAAAAATGCTCATCTTATCTACAAAATTGAATTATTTCTTACATAATGTCTATAAAACATATAATATGAATTTTAAACATTAAATTGAATATATTACATATATATTTAACTAGTAAAATCCATAAATAGTGATTTTATTATTTTATAAAATCACTTATTATTATTTAAATAGTTGTTATAAGGAAGTTAATACTATTCATACCTTCCATTATAATTAAAAGGTTATAATATTTAGTTATCATATATAATCGATCTTGTGTGAAGTTAATCCTATCAAAATAAATTTAAATTTTGTGTAACACAATCAAATAATAGTGTTGTGTATACTACAATTTAATATGGTGTCGCATATAATGAATGATAATCTTGGTATAGCATACAACACAATACATCAAAGAAATAAAAAATAATCTATCCCATAAAATCTAGGGGTGTTATATTCTAACCCCATTAAAATTAATTTCACCCTTAAATTTTTTTGGGGTTATAAAAGGTGTACTACATGAAAGTTTCATTCATAGAAATCCACATTGTAAAAAGGAATACTAAAACTTCAATTAAAAATGAAAGTAAGAAACATAATGATTACCCAAAGTAAATAATCATTGGGTTTCCACATAGGATAACATAGGTGTGAAGTTAAAATGTAGATATGGAAGAAAAATCTAACCATGAAGTTCTGATGGATAGTGAAGGAGAACTAGGTTTGGAGAAAGTTAATAACTAGAAACCCATAAATCTACAATGATCTAAGGGACCATCTAATCCATTTGATAAGAAGACACTAAGATAAAAAAAATTATTTTCAAGATCCCTTCCCTAAATTTGATGAATATGAGAAGAAATAATTACTTGATTTCAGTACAATATCACTGTTTTTCATGCCTTTACCAATTTCCACTTCAGCTCTTATTCAAAGAAATGAAGTTGAATTTTTCATTCTTGAAGTGTTAATAGATCATATGATCCATAAATAGAATGATAGTTCATTCCATATGTCTAAAAAAATGGTTAACACAGATGATCAAATATTCATAATTCCACCTCTAGTGATATAATAAATTAATCTTACAAAATTCAACTGGAGTATAACTTATACTATCCATAATGGGATAACCTTACAATCCTTCAAAAAACAGAAAATCTAAAACTTTAGAATGAGGTGAACTAAATAATTTTAACATTTATCTTCCATATCCCATAAGTTATTTCTTGGTTGTCACATTCCAAACATGTGAATACCTTAATCATGTATTCTCTTGAGTCATAACAATAACCTGAACTATCAGATATACTTGTTGAAAAGATGCATGTTTTCTTATTTTTAAGTTCAAAAAGTTGTAATCTTTATCCATGATAGCATAACGAATATGTTATTAAATCCTTAACTAGTTCCGAGTTATCTAATATCATCTAGTTTACGTATTCCTATCCAATATTCCTTTATATAAATATTATTATCTCAACATTATGTTCATATTAATGATCATCCTTACCTAAATCATGTGTTTTTAAAAAACATCACCTTATTACCTCAATCACTTTTCATGGTTACCATTACCACTCAACATATAATTTAAAATACTTGTGGAAAACCACATTGGACCAATACATAGATATTTCATTATTCCATAATACCATAAAAGAGATTCTACAACATTATTATGGAATCCCATTACATAAACACTCAATCATTCCACCACTTCATTTTCATACTCAACATCATCAATAGTGATCGCATGTGATTTTCAATTTTCTTTGGTCTTAATAGGTTGTTGATGTTGATCATCATTTATCACCCTTGTATTAGGGCATTGGTTATCATAATACCCCATTCCCTTACACTTATAGCATTGAAGTGTGGGTGGTACATTCTATGTAGACTTTTCTCTATTCACGTCATTAGATTCATTTTTCTCATTACTTCAGTACACAACTTCAAAATTACCTTCTTTTACACACTTAGAAATCATTTTATAGTCCCTTTAAGACAGTCTCCACCATAATTCTATCCATACTTTGATCATAAAGAAACACTCATCTTCTTTTCACCATTGTTTTGATATTTTCCTTTGAATTCCACCATTCATTTCTAGTGAAAACCATGATATTGATATGTAACATAAACTTCCATTTATACCTTGATAGAACAATTCACAATCTCTTAATAGTAACTAAAGTATCTTATAGATAACACCCTTCAAAGACTTGGTTTTAAGCCACTGAATAATCGATCAACATTACTTTCAAATTAGATGATAAATCTAGAAGCATACCTTTACAGTCTCATAAAATTTTCCCCATATTTACCAATGGATTCATAATCCTTTTACTGAAGATAAAATAACTCCTTTTCCAATTTCATTCAAAGAATACAAGGAAATTACTTATTGAAAAATAAGTTCTTGAACTTGTCCCATTTCATGGATTCAATTTCATCATGTGGCCTCATATTCTTGATTAGAGTACACCACTGGTCCACATCGCCATCTAAATGATGAAAAACCAAAGTGAATTTTTCATGTTCCGAACAATGAAGGTTGGAAAATATCTCTCCAATGGTACTAATCCATATTTCAACAATAAGTGGATTAGAAGACCAACTGAAAGAAGGTGGATGTTTCCTCATAAAGGACTCAACAGAATTTTGTTCCTTTCTTTGCTCATTTGGAAGTCTAGAATGATTCATAACCTGTGTAAGAAAAAGATAAGATCTTGCATTACATCTCCCATAACATTTTTTTTCAGGAGGAAAATCCTTGCATTGCTCGTTTCATTGATCATAAACACGGTTCCTTCGAGATCCAACCATTATCTAAAACACAAAAAAGAATAGTGTGAGAGGAAAAATCATACTAAGGAAAAAACATAATCAAGGGGTGTATTTTAAATATCTAACATCTTAGATTTAATCATATTTTATTCACAATTGTTACTATAATTATAGGACTATAACCTATAATTATACATATCCTTATAAAATCACTTAAAATATGTCTAGGGATTTCACTAAAGTATTCACGTCATAGTTTCCAAAGGTTGACTAAACCTTTCCTCTGATACTAACTTTAATGAACCAAACATGACGTTTTTGAATATTAAATCTTTTTAGATGAATATTCATTACATTTTACAAATTCATGCAGAAGGACTGTAAAAGTTTAGTGCCTTTTGAAACTTGGAATACATTCTTCTAAATTGTGAAAGTTATTCATCTATCATACATATTTTCCCCTTTAGTACTCATACATAAATGATTTTTTATAACCTAAGGAATGGATACATAGGAAAGGGTGATCTTAGATGCTCAGTGAGGGTAAGAAAACAATATGTGAACATATAAATGTAAAAATAAACATGAACATAACTTTTGAATATCAGAATCCTGAGTCATGAAATAAATATTAACAGTTCATAAGGAATAAATCATAAAGTAACATTAACCATGACAATATATAATTGGAACAAAACATGAATTTGTGGAAAACATATAAGCATAGGAAATCATTTCCAAATTATCCAATGCTCATAGGCAAGACCATCAAAGCAGACAAAGTCCATTACTGAACTAGATTTACATTCCATTTCAGTCATGTATATCTCATGAGATATAAATCTTTATCCAATTTATTGGAGGGAGATATAGGTCCCATCCATTATATAATTAAATAATTCTTATATATTCCACAAAAACATAAACCATTCATCATAACATTACCCAAGGAAAAAAATAAGGGTTTCTTAGACATCATGTCATCATAATCCATATAAAATAAATAGATTTCATAAAAAAATTATATCATAAACACAATCAAATCAAATTAATAATAGGTATATAAAAATAACCCTATGACAACTTATATGGAAAATAATTTTTGATAAAATACTTGAAATTAATTCTTGAAGAAAATATATTTTCTTCTTCAAAAACTTTTTATTTTCTCAAAATTCTAAAAAAATTTAAAAGAAAAGAATTTGATTAAAAATACAATTGAAATCTTGTAAAGTAATCTTCAAGAAAATAAGGCGTTGAGAAATTTTAAGAATACATTCCTGCCATATAATTTACAAGAACATTCTTCTCATACTTTTTCAAGAAAAGTAAAAAAATGTACCTCATATCGAATAACGACAAAATATTCCATTCATACCATTTAGTAAAAAATTCACTAATGGGTAAAATTGAGTTTGAAAAAAAAATATAAGAATATAAATAGTATTACATATTGAAGTAACATGTATGTGGATGATAAATATACCCCAGAAAATAATTATATATAAACAATCTTAGATAATAATGAGATAGAAAAATTAACCCTTACCATAGGTTTGATGTCCTTAATATTTATATGAACCTCATATTTAATTATTTAAATATTGTTCTTTTATTATTCTAGAATAAAAAACATTTTTATGATATCATATATGTTAATATTGTCATATATTTGTTAGTAACATTTCATTGTCACTCATTATTCAGATATTAGCTTCTTTATGTTCTTATCGAAGTTTTGTCAGATAAGTTTATGTTACACTTATTAGGTTATCGTTATATCATTAAAATAATGATATTAGTATAATATATATCATATTTATTCATTCCATTCATGTATATAATCATGTTTTAATGAATATCATGTAGAATGAATCACATCTCATCAAGGAGATGGTAGGTTGTACATATGCACGAGCGACGATATCATTCACTTAATGGTTAAACAGTGTGGAATTGGATGTTATATTAATTATAAATAATAATTATCATGTTATATTTATTATTTAATTCCATTATACTCATCATTATACCCATTCAAGTTAAGTATTGTTGAATAAAAAATAACACCACGACGTGGAGACGGTAAGTCATACGTATGCACACATAGTGATATAATTATTCATATGATGGATGAAAGGAGGTATATGGTTGTACCATTATTATAATAACATCAAAAAATGTATAAGATACTGGATTTATTACTTTAGTATCAGAACAACATAAGAAGAGGAAGTTGGAGAAAAAATTAATTTTTAAAGAGGTGATAAAACAATTACCTCTTATTCTAGTATCTCCTTTTGATTTGAATAAAAGGTCTCCTTAGGATGGATTTCATCACAGATTTTGGAATCTAAATGTAAGGGAGGAATTTTGGGAGATTATTTTAGTAGAGTTTGGATGAGACAATGGGATTGAGAGGTGTGAGTAAGTGGGTAGATGTGGTAGCCTTTTATATGAGGGAGGATGGTCACTTTAGGAAAGTCTTGAAATATTATTTTATTATAAATTTATTTTCAAAGTATAATAGCTCCAAGGTAATATATCTCAAGGATAAGATGAGGATAGTTCTAAATAATCTCATACAATAATTTTTAGACATGTATTTATTTTATAAAACCTTATCTTTTAAGTTTACCCTTAATTACTATATTTTAATTTTAATTAAGGTAATAACATTTTAATTATTAAGAGGCTATTAAGTTTACTTATATAGGGTAAATTTCCCATAATTGGACAACTAATTAATATTTATACCTCATAAAATACACATTGTAATTTTAAAATATTTTTTATTATTTTTAAATAATTTAATAAAATATTATTTTAATAAAATATAAATAGTGTCAATTTTTACGCTATTCATTTAATTGAATTTAAATAAAATACAAATAGATATATAACTTATAAACAAAGAATTTAATAGTCTTATATCTTGTCATATTCATATAAAAAATCATGTATTATATAAATTATTTAAAATAATATTTATTTTACTATTTATAATATCATTTATTTAATATTCCTCTTAATATAATATTTGTTGTATCACTGTTGTGTCAATATTTATGGTAATTATTTAAAATCTAAAAATTCTAAAAATATTAACATGATTTAGTTAATTTAAATATATTTCTATAGATTATTTATTTTAGAAGTTTTATCACGTTTATCACTACATTAAAATTATTATACTTATACAGATAAGAGAGTGATATGTTGTCACTTTTATTTGAATTATAATTACATCACTTTCATGGAGAAAATACCATTAAATGAATTATGTTTTACCCTTAGGTGATATTGGTAGACTTTCATTCATCCGATAGTATTTTGGAAAGTGTTAGGTTAATTTTATTTTCTTTATCATATTGTTTGTTACCCTAATTTACCTGATTTACCTTTAACTGCGATAAATTAAAGTTTACATAGTTACTATTCAGAATAACCCAAAAAATAAAAGTAACCTATTAACATAACTTGAACCCATTGATTCCAAATATGTAATAATATTTTCAAAATTAAAAACACATAAGTTTCAGTAATTAATTTAAAATTATTTCTCGTCATCAAAGCGAAAAAATGAGGTTTTTTAAAAGTAAAAAGCATCAAATGATTGATGCACGTTTATATCTAATTTCAATGTAAAATTACTTCTAATGACCAAAATTGGATTAAATGATAAAAAAATAATACAATTATAATTTAAATCTAATTATAATTATAACCTTTCTGTATAAATAAATCAGATGAAAAGGTAGTTTTAAATTAAAATGCAGTATTTTTCACTATTCATTAAAAAATGAATATTATCAAAAAATACATAAAACTAAACCAAATTAATTTTTTATTTCCTTCAAAATAATAAGTTTATTTTTTCAAAGAGAACTTATAAAAGTATAAAAAACTAGATATAAAATGGGTTCTCCATCAAAAGGTGGTAAAACTGCATTTTTAGAAAACTGCTCATTTTATCCATAAAATTGAATTTGTTCTTATTTAATGTCTATATAACATATAATATGAATTTTAAAGATTAAATTGAATATATTAAATATATATTTCACTATTAAAATACATAAAGAGTGATTTTATTATTTTATAAAATAACTTATTTTCATTTAAATAGTTTTTTAGAAGGATGTTAATACTATTAATACCTTCCATTATAATGGCTAGGTTATAATAATTAGTTTTCACATATACTCGGTATTGTGTGAAGTTAATAATATCAAAATAACTTGAAATTTACGTGTAACAAAATCCAAGAATAATATTGCGTATACTACAAGCTAATACGGTGTTGCATATAATGCATGCTAATCTTAGTGTAACATTAAACATAACACATCAATTAAATAAAAAATAATATATCTCATAAAATATAGGGATGTGATATTCTACCCCCCGAAAAATTAATCTCACCTTAAAAATTCATCATGGTTATAAATGTTTTATGACATGAATGTTTTTTTTCATAGAAACCCACATCGTAAATAGGAATACTAAAACTTAATTTTAAAAATGAAAGTTTAAAACATAACGGTTAACCAAAGTTACTCATAATTGGGTTTCCACATAGTAGAACCTATGTGTGAAGTGAAAACGTGGATATGGAAGATAAATCTTACAATGAAGTTCTAATGGATAGTGATAGAGAACAAGGTTTGGACAAAGTTAATAACTAGAAACCCATAAGTCTACGATGATATAAGGGACCATCTAATTCATCTGATAAGAAGGTACGGAGATAATTGTTTTTGGTTTTCAAGATCCCTTCCCTAAATTTTCAGAATATGAGAAGAAATAATTATTTTATTTTAGTACAATATCACCATTGTTCATGTCTTGAACATTTTCCACTTCATATCTTATTCAAAGAAATGAATTTCAATTTTTCATTCTTGAAGTGTTAGTAGATCATGCGATCCATAAATAGAATGATAGTTCATTACATATCTCTAAAAAAGGTTGAAAAAGAAGATAAAACAGTCATAAGTCTACTTATAGTGAGATAATACATTAATATTAAAAACATTAACTAGAGTATAAATTATACTATCCATAATTACATAACCTTATAATCCTTCCAAAAACTGAAAATCTATAACTTTAGAAAGAGTTGAACTAAATCAGTTTAACATTTATCTTCCATATCTCATAAGTTAGTTCTTGGTTGTCACATTCCAAACATGTGAATACCTTAATCATTTATTCTATTGAGTCATAGTAACAACTTGAACAATCAGATATCCTTATTAAAAACATGCATATTTTTTTTATTCTTAAGTCCAAAAAGTTATAATCTTTATCCGAGATAGTATAACACATATGTCAATAAATCTGTAACTAGTTCCAAGGAATCTAATAACATCCAATTTACTTATTCTTATCCAACATACATTTATCCAAATATTATTATCTCAACATCATGTTCATATTAAGGGCCATTCTTCCCTAAATCATGTGTTTTTCATAAACATCCCTTTATTACCTCAATCACTTTTCATGTTTACCAATACCACTCAACATATACTTTAAAATACATGTGGAAAACCACATTGGACCACTACATAGATATTTCATTATTCCATAATACAATAAAAGTGATTCTATAACATTATTATGGAATCCCATTACATAAACACTCAATCATTCCACCACTTCATTTTCATACTCAACATCATCAATAGTGATCACATTTGATTTTAATTTTTCATTGGACTTAATAGGTTGTTGATTTCGATCATCATTGATCACCCTTGTATTAGGGAATTGGTTAGCATAATGCCCCATTTCCTTACACTTGTAGCATTGAAGTGTGGGTGGTGCATTCTCTATAGACTTTAATCTATTCACATCATTAGATACCTTTTTCTCATTACTTCAGTACACAACTTCCCAATTACCTTCTTTTCCACACTTAAAAAACATTTTCTAGACACTTTAATATAGTTTCTACCATACTTCTTTCCATACTTTTATCGTAAGGAACCACTCATCTTCTTTTCACCATTTTTGATATTTTCCATTGAAATTCGTCTTTTGTTTCTTGTGAAAACCATGAGATTGATATGTAACACTAACTTCCATTTCTACCTTGATAGAACAACTAAAAATATATTCATAGTAACTAAAGTATCTTATAGATAACACCATTCTAAGACTTGGTTTTAAGCCACCAAAAAATCGATCAACTTTACTTTCAAGTTAGATGATAAATCCAGAAGCATAACTTTCAAGTCTTATAAAATTTTACTCATATTTACCAATGGATTAATCATCCTTTTACTTAAGCTCAAGGAACTCCTTTTCCAATTTCTTTCAATAAATATAGGGAAAATACATATTTAAAAATAGGTTCTTAAACTCGTATCATTCCATGGATTCAATTCCTTATTGTTTCCTCACATTCTTTATTAGGGTACACCACTGGTCCACATCACATTCTAAATGATAAAAAACTAAAGTGACATTTTCATGTTCTGAACATCGAAAGTTGGAAAATATCTTTTCAATGGTACAAATCCATATTTCAGCAATAAGTGGATAAGAAGACCCACTAAAAGAGGGTGGATGTTTCCTCATGAGGGACTCGATATAATTTTGTTCCTTTCTATAATCATTTGGAAGTCCATAATGATTCATAAAGTGTGTAAGAAAGTGATATGATCTTGCCTTGCATCTCTCATAAAATTTTTTATTCAGGAGGAAAATCATTTCATAAATCATTGCATTGATCATAGACATGGTTCCTTCAAGTTCCAGCCATTATCTAAAACCCAAAAAAGAATAGCGTGAGAGGAAAAACCCATACTAGGAAAACAACATAATCAAGGGGTTTATTTTCAATCTCTAACATTAGGTTTAATACTAGTTTATTTATGATTGTTACCATAATTATAGAACTATAACCTATAATTATACATATCCTTATTAAATCCCTTATAAATATCTCTAAGGATATCACTAATGTTTTCACATCCTAGTTTCCAATGGTTGAATAAACCTTTCCTATGATACCAACTATAATGACGTAAACATGAAACATTTTAATATTAAATATTTTTAGAAGAATATTCATTACATTTTACAAATGCATGCATGAGGACTGTAATAGTTTAGTGCCTTTGGAAACTTAGAATACATTCTTCTAACTTGTGAAAGATCCTCAACATCTCCCATAAACATTTTCCCCTTTGTTACTCCTACTTAATTGATTTCTTTATAGCCTATGGAATGGGAACATAAGAAAGGGTGATCTTAGATTCTCAGTAACTGTAAGAAAACAATATATGAATATGTAAATAAAAAAAACATGAACATAACTTTTGAATATCAAAATATTGAGTCATGAAATAAATCATAGCAGTTCCCAAGACATAAATCATAAAGTAACAATAACCATGGTAACATAGAATTGTCATAAAACATGAATTTCTGGAAAACATATAATCATAGAAAATCAATTCCATATTATCCAATGCTCATAGCTAATACCATCATGGAGGAAAAATTCCATTACTTAACTAGGTTTACTTTTCATTCCTGCCCTATATTACTAAACCAGATTTACTTTCCATTTCAGTTGTGTATATATCATGAAACATAAATCATTATCTAATTAATTGAAGATAGATAGAGGTCCCATATATCTCATAATGAAATCGTTCTTACATGTTCCACAAAAACATAAACTATTCATCGTAACATAACCCAAGGGACATAAAATGGGTTTCTTAAACATCATATCATTAAAATCCGTACAAAATAAATGGATTTCAGAAAAAAAAATATCATAAACACAATCAAATAAAATTAATAATAGGGATATAAACATAACCCAATGACATCTTAGATGGAAAATAATTTTGATAAAATACTTGAAACTAATTCTTGAAGAAAATATCCTTTCTTCTTCAAAAACGTTTTCTATTCTCAAAATGACACACAATTTTAAAAGAATTGAATTTAATTAAAAATACACTTGAAATATTATAAACTAAGATTAATGTAAATAAGTATTTTTAAATGTTTAAGAAATCATTAATTCCATATAAGTTAAAAAAAATTCTCCTCATACTTTTGCTATAAAAGAAAAAAAGTACCTTATATCGAATAACGACAAAATATTCCTTTCATACAATTTAGTAAAGATTTCACCAATGGGTAAAATTGACTTAATTTTATTTATAATAATATTTATAGTATTAAATATATAGGGAACATGTATTAGGATGATAAATATACCCTGGAAAATAATTATATATCAATAATCTCAGATTATAATGAGATTGAAAAATTAAACCTTACCTTAGGTTTGATATCCTTTGTATATATATATGAACCTCATATATTATTATTTAAATATTGTTATTTAATTATTCTAGAATCATAATAATTATTATGATATCATATATGAGAATATTATCATCCATTTGTTAGTAAGATTTCATTGTCACTCATTATTCGGATATTAACTACGTTATGTTCTTATGCAAGTTTTGTCAGATAAGTTAATGTTACACTTCTTAGGTTGTAGTTATATCATTTAAATAATTATATTAGTGTAATATATGTCATATGTATTCATTCCATTCAAGTATATAATCATGGTTTAATGAATATCATGTAGAATGAATCACATCGCATCGTGGAGACGGTAGATTGCATGTACGCACGAGCGATGATATCATTCACTTAATAGTTAAACGGAATGGAATGTGATGTTATATTAATTATAAATAATCATTATAATGTTATATTTATTATTTAAATACATTATACGCATTATTATACTCATCCAAATTATGTATTGTTGAATAAAAACTACACCATGGTGTGGAGACGGTAAGTCGAACGTACACACACATGGTGATATTATTATTCATAGGATGGATAAAAGGAGGTATATGGTTGTACCATAATTATAATAACATATCTGAATGTATAATATAATGGATTAGTTACTTTAGTATCAAAACAAAATAAGAATAGGAAGTAGAAGAATAAATTAATTTTGAAAGAGGTAATAAAACAATTACCTCTTTTTAGGTATCTCCTTTTGATTTGCATAAAAGGTCTCCTTAAGATGGCTTTATGCCCAAAGTTTGGTATCTAAAATTAAGGGAGGGATGTTGGGAGATTATTTTATTATAATTTAGATGAGCCAAGAATCTTGATAGGTGTGAGTAAGTGGGCAGGTGTGGTGAACTTTTATACGAGGGTGGAGGGGCACTTTAGGAAAGTCATGAAATATTATATTATTATAAATTTATTTTCAAATTATAATAGCTCAAAGGTGAAATAATATAATTATACTTTAAAACCAATTAAAAGGATAAACTTTATGTATAAATAAACTTGATGAAAAGGCAGTTTTAAATTAAAATGTTGTATTTTTCACTATTCATTAAAAATGAATATTATTAGAAAAAATAAAAACTTCACCCAAAGTAAATTTTTATGTCCTGATTCCAAATAATAAGTTTATTTTAAAAAAAAACATATAAAAGTGTAAAAAAGTATATTTAAAATGGGTTCCCTATGAAAAGCCAATAAAACTATATTTTTAGAAAAACACTCATTTTATCCATAAAATTGAATCTGTTCTTATATCATGTTCATAAAACATATAAGATGAATTTTAAACATTAAATTGAATATATTACATATAAATTTCAATAATAAAATAAATAAATATTGATTTTATTATTTTATAGAATCACTTATTTTCATTTAAATAGTTTTTTAGAATGAAGTTAAAACTATTCATACCCACCATTATAATGAATTGGTTATAATATTTAGCTATCACTTATATTCAGTGTTGCATGTAATTAATTCTATCAATATAACTTGAAATTTTTTATAACAAAATCCAAGAATAGTGTTGTGTATACCGTAATCTAATACGGTGTTGTGTATAGCGCAAGCTAATCTTGGTGTAGCGTTCAACATAGGACATCAAAGAAATTAAAAAGAATCTATCTCATAAAATCTCAGGGAGTTGCATCAATGACCTAAGTACCTAATGAAAAAATATTATAAAAATGTAAAAAAATTTATATAATTATTTCATAAAATTGAATTCATAAATTAAAATAAAAATAATATTAAAATACCTCTCAATTAGATAAATTTTTCAAATTTTTACCAATCTACCAAGTTTAGTTTTCTCATCCAAATGAACAGTCAAATGAATCGTGATAGTGAAAAATAATGGTGTAAATAATATATCAATATGAAAAACTATCCGAAAAAATATTTCTTGAAGTTTTTCATGATCAATAGGATTTATAGTTTTTCTAAAAATCTCTCTAAATAAGGTGAAAAACTCAATTAGAAATGTAGTTACTTTTTTAGGAAACATATTATGCAATGCCAAGGGTAGAAAATGGTCCACTAGAATATGTCTGTAAGGAATTTTAAATCAATGAAACTTTTAATGATTTAATTCAAGGAACTGTGAAATGTTAGTTGAATATCTATCTAGCACTTTTACATTATTTAAAGTTAAAATAACAACGTCTTTCTTATGAAACTTTGTTGTAAAAAATATCTGATGGACACTTAAAATCCAACATGAAACTTAAAACATGAAAATCTTGGAAGTTGTATCCTACAAATACTAAAATGTTATTTATGAATTTACAAACCGAATTATCCCAGGGCGGGCCAATTTTTGTTTCATTGAAAATTTATTTATTTATTTGACCTTCCATAACATTGGATTCTCCTTGAAAATCCAATATATATATCAATAAGAAAACTATTTAAATATCATGTTCTCATATACTTTTTATCTATTCAACCATTGTTGGAATTTATAATCAGGGCATAAGAATTTTATTCTACCATCCATTGATTGATTTTATATTTCATATTCTAAATATTATTCCAATCCCTTGTCATACCGAGGTTTGTTTTGGGGGAAACTATTCCAATTTTCATTAATTTGTAATGGTTTACCACTCTTACTCCTATACATTCAATAATAAATATATAAATATTTAATCAAACAAGTAAATTCAACTATTAACATCACTGTGTAATAAAAATTTCTTCAAAAAAATTATACTGATAGGAAAACTCAATTTAAACTAAAAAATACAAAATAAATTAAACTGATCAATAACATATGGTAAAATGATTTTAATACTAATAACTATTTTAATAAAAAATAATATTTATGATGATTTAATAATTTTAGTATAAGTTCTAAATATAGTGAAAATCCATATCATCGCATAATTAATATTAAAAAAATAATTTTAATACATAAAAGTGTAAATATAATTTTAATATATGTAAAACATAATTAAATAAATAAAGGTATATAAATACTAAATAATTAATAGTAATTAATCATGGTAATAAATATTGATTGAAGATTTAATCCATTTTAATGTATAATTATGAATCTATAGTAATTTATAATATAGTTTAAGAACATTATTGGAGGATAATAGTTTCTATATTTTTTAAAAAATGTTGATCCAAAATGAAAACATAAACATATAGTATAAAAAAATATTGATCCAATCCAACATGAAACATAAAACATGAAAAATATAAACAAAATAAATGAAAAATATGATTTATTGACATAAATGGGGTAAGATATCATGGGAGAAGGATAACAAGGCAAGGGATTGGATGATAGTGAGGAGAGGGAAGTAATAGTAATGGAGTTCAGGGAGTTGACACCAAAGATATCCAACTCAAAAAAAAGACAGGGGGTCAGGGGATACAAGTAGATGTACAAGAGTAAGTAGGAGGATGAATGGTTTTGGTCATGTGAAACATGGGGTTAGGGTTAGTGTTAGGGTTTTAGGTTGTGATCGATTGGAAAGAGGAAGAGGATCACTAGGAGAAGGGGAAGTGTGGAACTTTTGGGGGTTGTGGTCTTAGGGAGAAGGGTTGTGATCAGGAGTTTCCACCGTTGGGGGTGAAAATAAAGGAAATAAGGGAGGACATGCGGTCGGGTTCACAGGGGGATTTATTTGGGGTTTTTTAGATATTTAGTATTGATTTTATTAAAAGTATAGCTAAATATAAATGTATTTATTATTATTTAAAATATAGTGGTGGTTATAAAAACTACCACTATACTTTAAATAAAAAAACTACGTTTTGTTTTAGCGGCTATTATTAAAATTTACAGTAGTGAACTACCACCAAGACATCATTTTTCTAGTGGATTTTATCATTAAACCTTCGACTATTCGGGTATCATTCCCCATGTATAAAATAAGTAATATCAAAATAATTTAAAAATAAGATATAAATAAAAAAGATAAGTGATTTAATAATAACCATATAATTAATTTACATAATATTTTGATTAAAAATGAATAATAATAAATGTTTTTACAAAAAAATATAATTTATATGTTAGAAATTATATTAAAAAGTGTAAAATCATCTAAAAAGTATTTGAGGATGAAAAATTATGTTCTCAAATAATGAATCAACTATATTTTAAATTGAATCAATTTTATAATTTATGTTTAAATTTAGAAAATAAATTATATATTACCCTAAAATAATTAAATCAATAATAAATGAGGGTATTTGGAATGAATAACACATAAAAACACAACAAATGATAGGAAATATTAGTAAAATAACACCCTAATTGATGAGATACGAATGGGGAAAGGGATCATCATTATAGGTCTTGTAAGATCTATGATTCTTATAGAGGAGAATATAGTGATATAATATTAGTGGGTTAACAACATGATGACTAGTTATCTATGAATATTCATGTATATAATGAGTTAGTTATGACCCTTATAGGTTAAGACACTGCATTAGAGGTGACTCATGGGATAAATAAAAATTTAATGGTTGAGAATAAATATAATATCGTTTAATTATGATTGATGACTTATAAATGGAAGAGTATAATATTTTATAGATGATGATAAGTCTTTTTAAAGACCATTGACATTGGAATTATGAGTTACAACCTATGAGCCTCCATCACTAGGAAGGTGATTGTTGAGGGTTATTGGATGATCTTGGTATGTTTAAGATTTGTAATGAGATAATTATGATACTAAATGATATGATTTGATCATGGATATTAATAAAATTATTTGATATTTTTTCATTAGGATATGTTATTCATGAGGTGAGGTAGTATATTAGTCAATGAATAGGGTTTGGAAGTGTGTTTCCCATGATTATGATCATTATCCTGAATCTATTTTTATCTTGTAATGTTCCATCCATTTCCAATAGGATCAATATGCGTTTGTTACCAATATCATGAGGATATTTCTAGATGGTATGAAGTTTTACTTTAACCTATCACTCAAACAACCTACCTCTACACCGCAAGAGTCTGAGGCTATTCCCAATCATATATACAAGACTATATGTGTTGCAATTTTTTTTACTTTGAGATAGTTCCCCTTTAATTTTAGGATAATAAGGTTATCATAAATCCTATTATACTTTTTCCTTCTTCATAACATGATGAGGTTATTCTTGAGACTTACTCCAGGACTAGATGAATTACTTACCTATGATAATAATCATTTTATCCATGCACCATAACTTAACCATGTGTATACCATAGAGTAATTTTATATAGGATGTCCCTCCACCTAGTGTTAGGTTAACTAAGGCTTCACCCAATCCCACTTTATCATGGCCTTGTGAGTGGATGTGTTTTTACCTGACCACTTATTCAATATGACTTGCATTTAGATTCATTTAAGTCAACTTGGTATTAATTAGATCAGTGGGGTTGACTATTGTGAGATGACCCCATATAGGATTATTTGATTAGTATTGATAAATGCATATCATGTGAGGTCCATCGATTGAGTGGTGATCCTACCTTACTTTTGTGATCAGACCTATGAAACTTTGTATCAAAGGAGGTCCAATTATTTCATAGAAATCCAACCTTGATCTTGTGACCACACCATATAAAAATGTATCCCAACACTTTTATCCTAGATGAAAATGATCCAAATCATTGGCCCTAGACATATTACTTAAGGTTTAGATATGTGGTATCTTGGTTGGTGATTTAAGGATTGAATATTTGTTGTGTATTGTAAGGTACTACTTTTCACATTATGATGAAATTATATTCTCATATATTTGGATTATATTTGAGACCTTGTTGGTGGTGTCCTATTGAGTTTTATGCTCACGCCCCATATATGCACTTTGACAGAAAGATACAACTTATTTTCCGCTTGAAGTGAAATGAAAGGTCCCCAAAGCAAGTGAGTGCATTTGAGTATCTCAATTGGGATGGGGATATATTTCCAAGGTAAGGATAGGGACTAATAGAGATATATCCCTTATTTATTGTATTTTACTTTTTTCATATATATCCTTTTATATGATCATCCCATTGAATGATATTCGTTTTTTATAACTCATATGACATAACATGTATTTTATCTATTATAAATTATTTCATATTATTTATATGGTTATATTTTTACTGTGATTCCATTTTGTGATATCGTTAAAATCTATTTTATAGATTATTTTTTTATTCATCTATTATTTTGTGCAATGATACTGATGGTATAGTCTTCCCATAAGATATTATCTGACCCTCAACATTAGTAAAAACCTCTAAAATTTATGGAGGCACACCTAAGTTGTTTTGGGGTTTCATATCAGGGTGGTATATAGGCTCTAGGATGATCCATTATAATATATACCACTTTAATACTATACATTTAATTTAGTTAGTTTTTCCCATGGTTCCTTACATTTCTTTAGTAAATTTCATACCTTATTTTTGAACCTTTTCATTCTGAATATAATATTTTTTGGGATTGTGGTATTTTTAGGAAACTATGAACATCACATTTTTTTATCTTTTAATCATTATATTTACTGTTGCTTATTTTTCCATTGTATATGCATTAATATTTCATAATGTATTCATTTTTCATTTATAATATCCTATATCGAGTCAATAATATTAATTTTATTATTTAATTCATGTGACTTATTTATTTTATACCTTATAATTGGATTCATGGATTCAAAAATATATAATATATATATAATTATTTTACACATATGTGTTATGTAAAGAAATTTCATATTGAAAAATATAGGCCACTGCATTCTTACTCCTTTTATATTTTTCACCCTTAAAGTTTCAATTTCTTTCACATTTCAAGAATAACTGATGGTAAATTTTTTTCATTACATAGCCAGACTCCAACCTAGCCTCTTTGTATTTATTGTTTTTATACAATAACTTGAATGGGTGATTTGTCTTGTTTAATATAACTTTATATCAACTATCTATGATCTTCAATGGTTTTTCCATAATAATAGAGATCATGACCTATTTGTAATACCTCCATATTCAATATAAATTTGGGGTCTAGTATATATTTCATAAATAGATGTATATAAAACCAATTATGGGTTTGATATAGGTTTGGATGAAGTTCCAGTTGATATAACACAACTCTTACATGATCAAGAATTTTGAAGAGGAATAAGTATATAGGGTTTTCATTTTCCTCCTTTAAAAACATGATAAATATATTTCAAGGTATTTTCAAAGTAATAATTTATCTCCAACATCAAAATTTAGTTCCCATTGATGATTATTAAAGAACCCAATAGACTCTGATGATGTTGAATGTTGTAGCTATTCTCAATAAGAACCCAATAAGTGATGATAGGTACTAAATGGATTATTAAGTCACTGAGTGATGAAAAGTAATGTTGGAGATTCCAACAGGTGTTTTGAGAAGTTAATATCCTGGAAGTTAACTCTATGGAATATAGGTATATTTTGAAGATACATCTAAAATTTAAGACTGAAGGCGACTGTGAGATAACTAACTTATTCAGATGATGGGATAATTTTTTTAATATATTAATGGAGTTTTTACTACTGAGTAAATATGGATATTCCTAGAGGTAGTATATCTAATGATTGTTGAGATTATTTTAGGTGTGACTCCATGAAAAGTGAAATTTTTTTCTAAAAGATTTGTCATATAAAACTAGATAAAGAATGATTCTTGTCTGAAATTTACAAGGTGGGTTGTGAAGCTAGGATAAAGTAAATTTGGAAGGTGTTCTCATGGAAAATTGAACTGATGAAAGAAAATTCATCTAAAATATTCACTCCTAGAAGATAATTTATTCTAATGATACACTCATGGAAGATAGAATATGAATGAGAACAATGAGTGCTCAAAATTTATGATATTAAATATAGATGTGAAGCTAAAGTGAATCTAGAAGGTAACAGATAAAGGTAAATAAAGATCCAAAAGTTAAAAGATGTGATTTCATAAATGATAGTTGTGTATGTTATTAATGATTCATAAATCCTATATATTTGAGGAAACTTTATGTTGTATGATAAAATAAACAAAGGAAATATTATTATACTGGTTTGTAAGATATTTTTCTTATAGAATATATTTTCTATAGCACGTTGAAGAATTCAAAAGAAAAAAATATTACATAAGAAAAAAAAAATTATTATGTAAAATTCATGTGCATTAGAAATAGTTTATGTATTAAGACTCATAAGAATACATAATAATAAATATTGTCTTACATAAAAGTCAATAAGAAGAAATTTAAGGGTCTATCAGTTAGCCAAATTTAAAAAATGGAAGGAATTATATAAGATAGTTCAAAAGTGATGTCTAAAGATGCTACACTAATCTTTAATTGAATCAAACATCATAGTGATTGATGAGATCAACTATGACTCAAGCTAAGGAAAATTAAAAAATCCAAAGTGGGAGTGATAAGGCTAATGTTTAAATATCTAGGGGATAAAAGGGGTGGATAATCGGAAAATTATCTAATATTTTACATGATATATATAATATTACATATTTATTACATAATTTTCATTAGTTAAAGAGGTGGAGATTTGATGAAGGTAGAAGGTTTGTAAGACCAATATTGAATTTTTCTGGAAGATATAGCTAAATCCTAAAACAATATAAGATAAGTATTCTCTTATAGAATCAAGCATTGAAAGGTATAATAGAGTTAAAGAATAAATTGAGAATACTGAGCACCAGAAGTTAAAGTAGTCGATAATGATGATAACTCTAGTTGATGTAAATCTAGAAGTTTCAGAGTATTGAATAGTGTGATTAACTACTTCAAATTCTAATGGAGTTCATGATAATATGTGAATTAAAAAAGTTCTACTAATTTAAAATAATAACCCTGACATTTAAGAGTTACAAAAGATGAATATGTTTTTGTTTAAATTGAAAGGTGTTTCATGTTGAGGATTTTCCTAACTCTAGTAGATCTAATGTTACAAACTGTGAAAACTAGGGAAGGTCAGATGCCCTAATGATTTGATCATCAAGAGATATTGGTCATAAGATAGATATTACTGAAATATAATATTATTGGGAGTTAATTTGATCGAAATATGAGAATATGAGATTTCATAGGAAAAAGTTTGAAACATTTAATAGAGTAACTTAAGTAGAACAATAGAATCATAGGAGATATTATATAGTTAGTTTGAAGATATAATGTCTATGGATGATTGATCAATGTATAAAAAAAATAAAATCTTGTATGTGAAGCAAAGTGAATTATATGGATGTTAGAAAACTAGAAGATTCCATAGAGATTTTACACAACATTTATGTGAAGTCAGTGTCAAGGTGATGATGCTGATCTGAACAAAAAATATACGAAATTTTTAGTGGTTGAAGTCATAATTATTGTAACATCGAGTTAACTTCTTTTAAGTATTCCTTGTCTCATGTTTTCATTCTCTTTTTTCCTTGTGTGTTTCATGATTTTTGAGTGGGAAAAGAATTTATTGGGGAAAATGACATAAAGCTTAGGGATATATATTTTTTTGGATTAATGTTGTCTTGGAATAAATGTTCCAAATTCCTAAGATGGTAATCTTTAGGTTTGGGTGGATTTGGATTATTTTCTATGTTTTTTCAGTATTATCTAGTTGTGTACTATATTTAGGAAAAATTCATGATGTGAATTTATTTCACAACGTGAATCCATCACCCAACAAAAGCCATGAAATACTTTTAGAGTGTGAATGTAATATGATTAATGAATTTACATCAAGACATGAATCTATAACCAGATATAATACATGAAATAGTTTCAGAGTACGAATGTAATACAAGATTGGAATTAATTTGAGGATTTGAAAAAGTCAGGATCAATATTTTTAACCAAAGGTGATGTAATATTCAGTGTATTTTCTACTCAAGATATTCACTTCATCAATCTAGGATTTAAATCATGAATTACTCAAGGTGGGTGGGTTTTTTTATGGTGAATATTGAGAAATAATTCATTCTTCATGTAGCCTCTCCTCTCAAACCCTTGGGAAACTCCATGAAATTTTGGGTTATTTATCCCCCTCTGGGAATCTTGGTTTGGTTTTTTATCCCCAGTGAGTTTCCTCAATTTTTTTTCTCCCTCTCCCCACTATAAATCTTTTCTAGTTAAATGATCCTGTGTTTTTTATAGAATCAAAATTGATCTTGATGATTTGTGATCAAGGATTTATTTTCTAGTATTCTTCGCATTCGATCTTCATTAGTGTTTCTTGTTGTGGGTGTTATTTTGATCTCTGATTCCAGTTAGGTGGTTCCATATAACTTTTTCTATAATTGAAGCCTTTAATTACTATATTTATTAGAAATGATTTTTAAAATGAATTAAAAAACTAAATTTTACATAATATATAGATGATTTTTAAAAATTCATGGAGATTATGAAACCAACCAACTGAATTTCAATGGAATTGGAATTGTTGGTCAGATTTGAGAAAATTGAGGGCTTGATTGGGAAATTTATTTGTTCAAATGATTTGAAATTTACTAAATTGAAAGATGATTTGAACAGACATAAATTGTTGAAAACCAATGATTTGGTTTTGAAATGGGAAAGTCATGTTTAAAAGTAAAAGTATGAAATTTTATTTTCTTTTGAAATGATCTGGAATGATTTATTTTCCCATTATTACTAGATTTATTTACTAAAGAACATGTGAACCAAGGTAGTTAGTGGGAAATTAGGAAAATAATTCTAGTATCTGACCCCCTAGCACTGGATTGATGATGAAAAAATGACTTAAATATACCGCTACATGATTTTATCTCTAATGGGGAGTTGATCACCAATGAATTTAGTTTTGGGATGTGTACACATTTTGAGATGAGATCACTGATGAGTAGTGTGAGGATCCTATTAATAGAAACTAATGTACCACCAAGATTGATAATTTTTTTATGATATACTTTATTTTATGATTACATTCATATGATTTATATAACTACGTTATTCATGCCAACTACTTTATAGAATTTTTTTATAAAATGTTTATTTAAGCTAGTTTTGATGTATATTCTATCTTTTGATTATGAATGCATGTTTTTTTTAATCTAAGAATTTTTTCCATTATTTTTTTATTTAAATTAAAAAAAACTTTTGGTTTAATTATTATGGAATTGATTGTGGAACACTTGGTGTGAACCTATGGGAATTTATATCTCACACCCAACATTTTCCTTTGGGAATTTGTAGATTATGTCATACTTGTTCCAAGAAAATAAAAAAAGTCACTTGGTGGTGGTGGATGTTCTTCATCATTGGGACCTGGAGTGATGGATGTGTCTAGTGGATATGTGATCTACTATTAACATGGGTTTATATTTGAGTTTTATTGTGTAATAATTTTTTTTCATTTTATGATTTATTATTTGTGTACTTTTTACCTATTTTATTTTGGAACTTTATCTCTTTGGAGTGTTGAGCATACTAACTTGTATCTTTTTTCTTATATTATTTTTTCGAAAAAATAATTCTTATGTATTAATGTATGATTATAGGTGCTAGTTTCTATCCCATGGGGATTGGGAATTCTCTTCAACTTGAGTTAGATATGGATCAAGTATTAGCGTATAAAAGGTATCTAGGATAGTTTGTGACAAAGTTGTATCAAAGTTATAGGTTTTGAATATTTTCTTTAAGTCAGTATATAGAAGATTTGTCCCGGTAGATAAAAGGTAATATTTATGGTACTTTTGTGGTGGTTGTGAGTGAGTTCTTGTCCACATCTCATCATAATGATCCTTAAGTCACCAGGTCAATTGGGAAGGTGTCTTGAGGAATGTTTTAATCTATTTTCTAGTATTTTATCTACATTTAATATGAGTATATTGAAATCCCAAACATTAATTAAACTTTATGGAATTGATATTCCTATTATTTAATGTTATTTTTATCCTTGATTATTCTTTTAGTGTTCTATGTTGATGTTGTGTAGAATTATACCTCCTATAAATTGTTTGAAAAGGCCATGAGGGAAGCTACCGGTGAACCACAATATGAGTATCCTCAAGTCAACCTAAATCTTTTTGAGATAGTGGTGTGTGCTATCCAAGCTTTTGAATAGGCATATCTATATATTCCCATTTAGGATCCTTTTATGGAACCTCAAATGGATGAATCAAGAGATTTTTCTCAATAGTTTATTCACCAAAATCCACTAGTTTTCCAAAGATCAAATGATTTTTAAGAGGCTAGGTATTGGTTTAAAAAGATTGAGTTACTTTTTGAGTTAATGGAAATTCATAATTTGATAAAGGTGAAGTGTGTTTACTTTAAACTGAAAGGACATTGAAGATTATGGTTGGATTCGATAGTGATATTGATGAAAAATGAGGGTTTGGAGTAAAAAGACATTAGAGTTCTTTTCACTGATAAATTATATCCAGAGTCAATGTTTTTTGAAAAACCCATGTATTTTCTCAACCTCTAGTAGGTTGATAAGTTCATGAATCAGTACACAAACCAATTTTATAATATTTTTTAGTTCTTTTTTGAGGTAGTGAGTAATGAGAAGTTGATGGCATGAATATTCTAGTCAGAGGTTTTATTACTAAATATCACTTTTTATACTAACATACTAAATAGAGCATTGATGTTTGATCTTGAACTGGTTGGAATGTCAGGGTTGATGGGAGTTCCTTTTTCTCTCAGTGGATGTTTCATGGGTCTATTTAAAGTAAAGAGAAAGAATAATGATCCCCATGGTGGTTCTTCATAGTAATTATTGTACAAAACTCCTATAATTCCATACATAGGCCCATTCACTTGATTCTATAGTAGCAAGATTGGGTATTATAGATGTTTGTATACTGAGGAACCCAATATCTATAGTTTTTGTGGTCGCTCAGGCCACCTACATAAGTTTTTCCATTTTTTTTCTACTCCATATAGTTGCATGGGATCATTAGCACAAAAAAGTACTTTGATGCAATCAGATGCTTCAAAAATTAAGGGGTTCTAGACAAAAGCATCTAGAATAAAGATTATTCAGGCAATGAAATAATCTTTAGAGGAATATGATGTGTGTCCAGTGACCATGAGAGGTACCATCACTATAGATTCATCTTCAGTGACTGATTTATTTAATAAAGGTTTATCTCACTTGTTTTTATTGACTCAAGTTTTTAATTTTTTGAATATTGTTATGGAGATTTTATATTATGTGATGGATATTTCTACACCCCTCTAAACAAGAAAAGAGCAGGGTCTTAAGTGTCATTCTATTTTTTCTTTATCAGATATTGAGTTTATCTAGAGTTTTATATTTCTCAACATGAAACCTCATAACACAATTTTTAGGATACATTAGATGATGTATCACAAGGCTCAGGTTGAATATTACATTTAGTGAGTCTCCTTTACTATGCTCGATGGGGTGTTCTATATATTTTGGGGAAAATGATACCCAATATCATGTAGGGTCGGACCTCATTTTCAGAGGTCGGTGGGGGTAATATCTATTTTTTTATTTCAACATGGAGTGGAAATCTTTGAGTAATGATGTCCTACTTGTTTTCATCCATTTTCTTAATGTTTTTCCTTCTAATTTCACTAGATCACCACCAGTAAGAGTGAATCATCTTTGTAACACCCCAAGCTTCCACGGTACACTTCTCTTTGAATAATACAGTAGCATGTGTTGTATGCAACTTCGAGTTCTAACACACACCACAACCAATCAAAGTAGCCGTTATGAATAGTAATACCTAATGTTTGAAATTTTATAAATTTTATCTTGCCAAATGGACTTCCTTTTTGTATTTGGAATATCAAAATTATCCTAATTTGAATTATTTGTAATTTTCGGAGAACTTCCAATTTTTTATGAATAGTGAAAAATACTTAAAAACAACTTTTTTAATAAAAATAATTTATAGTGATAAATTATACTATTGAGTGTTTTAAAAGTATAATTAGAATATATGTTTACCATTTTATCCAATAGTGTTCATTATAATTAATTTCACTTTGAAATTGGACATAAACAATTGTCAATCTTTTGATTGATATTCTTTCTTAAAACACGCTATTTGTTGTGACAACGGTAATTAATTAGTAAATTAATTAATGCAACTTATATGTTTGGAATTTTTTGAAATAGAAATCATTTTTGAATTCAGAATATCAATTATAGCTTAGGGTAAAATTTTGGCACTATTCTGAAAAACTTCAATTTTTGATGAATAGTGAAACCACTAAGTGGTAGTTAAATAACTGATTTTTTCATTTAAATGAAATATTACCACTTCTGTGATTCGATTTTCAAAAATCCAACATACATGGTTTTCATTAGGAAGTAAAATGTGGTTCAATGGGATTAAAGTAATTTTTTGGTGAATAGTAACTTTTAAGTTTAATTAATCGCGATTAAAGGTAATTAGTGTAATTTAAGGTAAAGATACTGTTATAATAATATAAAATGACCTTTACACTTGTCCTACCCCTATTGGATGAGTCATGGCCGACCCAGAAAATCCATGGGTCAACTTGTGGACCCCATGGATCCACTTTGGTAGGAAAATGACATAAATAACTTTTTTTTAAAGTTAAAATAAAAATGTCACAAACATAAGTTGTTTTACTAAAACAATTTTTAAATGGGGTTATACAAGTCATATTTTTGAATATAAATATTAATTAGAAATAGAAAAATATTTCCTACATCATGATAATTTTTTTATAATTTGTAGACATTAAATAAATTAAATTATTTATGACACCATGATGATGCTGCGATTACCTCATTAATTAACGATTTAAATAAAATGAAAGGATAATGTAAAATCTAAGGCTTAAACTTTTCAAAAACCTATTGGATGAGGAGATTTAGAACCCTTATCACCTTAGCCTCGAAATATATCATTGTGGGACCTTTATAATCCGAAAATCATTTCGTAATAAAGTAACATTTCATGACATTCCAAGAGTGCCCCTCCTCTCCACTTATAAAAGGCCCCCACCACTACCACCTTACTAACACATTCAAGCCATTTGGCTTGGCCAACCTCTGCCCAAATACTCTCCCAACTTACCTCCCTTACTCCTATAAGCCTCACTTTGGGAATAATTCTTCCCAAGGAAGCCTTTGGCTCAAATCAAAAGAGTTACCTGATTTTAAGGTAATGTCTTCGCTTAAGTTATTTTGTTTTATTTTGCTTATCCAACCCCCTAAACTCTTTTAATTCATTTCGTTTGTAACAACACCAGTATCCTAAATATTCTAGGATGTTGTTATAAGAAGTATTCGAGCTACACATACACACACCTACATCTAATGGTTAAAGAACATACTGTTTCTGTGGATGGCGAATTTCTGCCTCACGAAACGATGATTGTTCAACACTCATATAACACATTCAAAAGTGGCCATTAAGATGTCACTCTATTTATACATAATATATAATTTTTTTATGTTTTACTTAAGGTTCATTATTTTTCATTTATGGAATACCTTTATTTTTTCCATCATGGGTAAACGCGATATTTTCATTTTAGGAAGTGCGGACTACCGCCCCCTCAAAGTGATTTGAATCGTTAATGACATATGTGGGATGTATAAAAGATGGAGTAAATGATATTATATATGATATTATACTAGAATTATAATATACCTTTATATAATTATTATTTCATTAAATACGAAATAGAAATGAAAGTAGCGTTCATGCGTACGTACGGCTTACCGTCTCCATGAACGGTGCATTTTATTTCTTACCTCTAAACATCATGGAATATTATAAATGCATGTATATACTGGATATATATGAGATATATTATATCTATATCATGAATATAATTCTGGATATAATGGATATATTACCACATGAACAAAGTGTAATTATAAGAAGTTTAATTTTGACTCAAGTACCTAGGATCATCAAAACGAATGTTATTAACTTAAATAATTACATAATGTTCATAACATGGTAATAAGTGATATAAAAGGAATAAAAAACTTGAAAAAGGTTCTTAAGCAATTATAAATTAACTCTAGTTTATTATTCAGGAGGTTAAAGAACGGTCGAGTCAAGACATGACGCAAGGTAATGGGACTTCTTATCCCAATTTCTATTCTTTGGGTTAATATCCTACTTTCAAATTATGTCATTATATTATTATTTCCTATCTTGTATTTATACTTTCTTTATGTGTACATATAGTGAATACACATTACAGATCTATTTTATTTTAAAAAATGATATTTTTAAGGGACTTTGTCTCATTCTCCATTCATTGAGGCATATTTAGTTTTATACACAAATTTCTTTTATACGGTGTATAAACCCCTTTGACTTTTACGTTTATTCAAAAGGAATCTTTTTATATGAAGCGTTTTACTAAATGACAAAAAGGAATTTTTTTCCCGTACGTATGCGGCGACAACGACTTCTCCGCCGCCATGACCATTATTTGAGTTTCGACTTCCTCTACAATCCATAACCTTTTTTTAATGAAAAATAAATACAAAGTTTTAATTTTCTTCAATTTTGGTATTGAAAATAGTTTTGAAAGTGTTTTTATTATATCAATGTGTTGTATTGATATCTTGTGATTGAAATGTTTAAATGTTATGTTTCTGTTATGCATGTTTTATGTGATACCATTATGTTATGGTTTATGATATGTTTAAACCTATTAATATGAGGAATGAATTGGACTTAATAAGTGACGGGTGGATCCCACTACAGCTCCTCGATGCATCGGTAGGTCTCATGAGACAAACTAGTGTCTTGGCACGAGGCCTTGAAAAAATTTTATTGTAGACTTGGCACGAGGCCTTGGCTATGTGGTTATGATAGTCTGGCATTATGAATTCCATCATTATGAAAGTGGTTATTGATATTTCATGTGATTATTCGACTAGTATAATATCCATGTGAGTAAGTAAATGACATTATTTCATTTTACTTTTTCCATATTATGCTAAATTTCAAGTTTAAAATGCTTTTGTTTCAGTTATACATTGCTTTAAATGTTAATGTTTATTTATGAAAGCTTCCGCAATATTGTTATCCTTACTAAGCATCTGAGCTCACCCCTTTCAATGTTTTAATATTTTCCAGGATGTGAAGAAGTATTTTATGAATGAACTGCAGGGATAGTCAGAAGAGGATACGAGTGTGGACTATGGAGACTTTGTTATTGTAGTTTTTCACTTTATGATGTAATGTAAGACTTATTAATGTATCTAGTGTTTCCAAGGATACTAAACTAATCGGTCTTTCGAGACTTGATATTTTGTGATCATGCCAATGTTACGAAGTAATGCACCGACTCTGGTTAACTGGGGTCGGGGTGTTACAGTTGGTATCAGAGGCAGTTTAGTACTAACCTTGGAAGCTAGATTTAGATAAACTCTGATTAGAGCACATAACCCAAAGATAGAATTTGAGGATTAGTATAGAAGAACTTCCTAAAATTTTGGTATTATAGATATATTGTGAGTTTTACGAGAAATACATCCCTGTCTGGATACGAGCAGGTAGAGGCGGCTCTGGCACAGATGTACCGAGGGGTGAAACCCGAAAACACCGCTTTGAGCTAGACTCGAACGGGAACTGGTGCACGACAATGGGCCTTGCTGGACTCTTCGTTACGACACTCCCGGGGGATATGCTTAGGATAATTCTCATTTTCTTTACAAACCACTATGAAGGGTTATGAGTATATACTTCCTCAAAGAAAACATTTTTATGGATTATATCCATAAATAGTTCAATTTATGTTAAGTATTTTACAAGTATGGAATTATGTATTTTGATTCATAAACTAATCTAGTTTATGCCATTGTTTAGAAATGGCACCTAGTGGAAGGAATGGAAACCATATCAATACACGCACTCCGTGTAGGGATTTCCTTCCTACTCAAGATAATTATTGTGGAGCTGGAGATACAACTAGTGCTGATCAACTTATTACCATACTGGGAAAACTCACTCAGGTTATGAATAATAACCTTACACATATGGAGCACCCTGATCCGCAACGTGGAGGATCAATGTTAGACTGCTTCATGAGGAAAAATCACCAACATTTAATGGGGGTACAAATCCATTAGTAGCTGAGTAATGGATAAACTCCTTAGAGAAAATATTCCACACCTTGGGGAGTAGCGAAAGGGAGAAGGTTATCATGGCAGTTTACCGCCTCACTGGAGATTCCGATCAATGGTGGTCATTGATTCAAAATAAAAAGGAATATGAAGAAGTATAAAGTATGGAATATAGAGTTAAAATATCGTTTCTTAGAAAAATACTTTCCACATTACCATCGAGAAGATATGGAAAGGCAATTTCTGAGTCTGAGGCAGAAGGAGGATGAGAATGTCGCAAAGTATGAGGCTAACTTTACAAGGTTGGCGAGGCATGCTGTAGATTATATACGTAACCCAAGAAGTAAGATTGATCATTTCTTTGATGGGTTAAAACCATTTCTACGTCGAGCATTAGTCTCTCAAACCTTCTCGTCATACGAAGATATTGTCTCGTGTGCTATCAAGACGGAAAAGGAATTCTCTTAGTCTCATGAATTTAAAGAAAAGAAAGAAAGGAAGAGATCTTCTGATCAATCTGGAAATGGAAATAAGGGGAAGAAGGGAAGAGTTGAATATCATTCCTGTAGTAAATGTGGAAAGAAACACCCCGGTACTTGCTTGAAGCGAATGAGAGTCTGTTACAAGTGTGGTGAAAAAGGCCACCAAGCTCAGGATTGCAAGGGAAAGAAAGTTGCTATCAATGTGGAATGATATAATTGTAGAGAGATGGGGCATTATGCAAATGAATGTCCTAAGGGTCAGGGGAACTTACCTCAGAAGAGGCCAAGGGATCAAGGCCAAGCTTATGCTCTCACTACTGCAGAGGTTGAAGCTCCGAAAGACGTGGTGGCAGGTAATTTAATGGTTTCCTCAAGTTTAGAAAATGCATTATTTGATTCTGGATCATCGCATTGTTTCATATCTTCTCAGTTTTCTAAGAAAATTAGATATTTCTAGTTTTATTTAATAGGAGAATTGTCAGTCAAAACTCCTAAAGGATATATTATTGCAACCAAGTTTTGTGAATCAGTCCCCATTAGAGCACATAAATATTCTTTATCCGATGATCTCATTGTCATACCAATGATTGAGTTTGATATAATCCTCGGTATGGATTGGATTTCAGACTATGATGCAACGATTTATTGTAAGAAGAATGAGGTTATGATTTTTGATGATGATGATAAGGAACACCTTATTTTTTTGAGTAGAATAATTACCACCTAATTCTTATTTAGATCCACCCCCAATAGCTCAACTAAATTCAATTATTGGGGAGGAAGAGAATGAAATGACGAATGGCGAGGAAAGGAATGTTCAAATAGAGGATGTACCTATTGTAAAGGAATATGTAGATTTGTTTCCGGAAGATTTACCTGGACATCCTCCAGAATGAGAAGTTGAGTTTTCCATTGATTTAATTCCTGGATCAAGGACCATATCGAAGACCCCTTATAGAATGGCCACCGTGGAATTAGTTGAACTAAAGAAACAACTAGAGGAATTGAGTAATAAGGGATTTATTCTCCCTAGTGTTTCTCCATGGGGAGACCCTATCCTTTTTGTTAAGAATAAAGATGGATCTATGAGGTTGTGCGTTGAC
Organism: Viscum album; assembly: GCA_963277665.1. NCBI lineage: Eukaryota > Viridiplantae > Streptophyta > Magnoliopsida > Santalales > Viscaceae > Viscum > Viscum album. The sequence continues at coordinate 317,380,337 of OY728146.1, forward strand.
TACAGGGAGATCAATGCAATAACAATAAAGAACAAGTATCCCCTACCTCGCATTGATGATTTATTTGACCAATTGCATGGATCTCAATACTTTTCAAAGATTGACCTTGGATCTGGATACCATCAGTTGTGTGTGAAGAAGGAAGACATTCCTAAGACAACATTTCGAACAAGGTACGGGCATTACGAGTTTACAGTAATTCCTTTTGGATTGACTAATGCACCCTCTATATTCATGGATCTAATGAATAGAGTTTTCAAGGAATATCTTGATTATTTTTTGGTGGTATTTATTGATGATATCTTAGTGTACTCCAAAAGCTACGAAGATCATGAAAATCATTTGCGCATTATCTTGAAGACTCTTAGAAGGCATGAATTATATAGGATGTTTAGAAAGTGTGAATTATGGCTTCAGGAGGTTTCTTTTCTTGGCCATATTGTCTCTAAGGATGGAATTTCCGTTGATCCTTCTAAGACCAAGGCAATCCAAGAATGGCCAGCACCGACGAGTATAACTGAGGTACACATCTTTATTGGTTTGGTAGGTTATTATCGATGTTTTGTCCAGAATTTTTCCCGATTGGCTAACCCATTAACGAAGCTCACATGTAAAGGGGTTAAATTTGTTTGGACAAAAGAGTGTGAAGAATGTTTTGAAGAACTGAAGATAAGATTAGTTAACGCTCCTATATTGACTCTACTATCAGGGAGTGATGGGTTCGTTATTTATAGTGATGCATCAATGAAAGGGCTTGGTTGTGTCCTTATGCAGAATGATAGGGTTATTGCCTGTGCATCACGACAGCTGAAAATTCATGAGCAGAACTATTCTACTCATGATCTCTAGTTAGCTGCTGTAATCTTTTCCTTGTAGATATGGAGGCATTATCTCTATGGTGAAAAATATGAGATATATACCAATCAAAAGAGTTTGAAATATATTTTCTCACAAAAAGAACTCAACATGAGGCAACGAAGATTGCTTGAACTACTCAAGGATTATGATTTCACGATACACTACCACCCAGGGAAGGAAAATAAGGTTGCAGATGCTATGAGTAGAAAAGATCATGGAGTTTTGAACATGATGAGAGTGGAAAGGGATCATATTTTCATGGATCTAGTAAAGATGGATATGGGAATCACCATGGAGGGTGAAACATCAAAAAAGTTTCAAATGGTTGCCAAACCATCTTTACTAGAAAGAATAAAGTGTTCTCAGGCCAATGATGAAGAGTTGAAAAAGAAGATTAAAGCTGTGAATGATGGGCGATTGAGTGACTTTGTGTATGAAGATGGAATTTTGAAATTTGGGAGGAGAATTTATGTTCCCGATATACCGGATTTAAAGAGGTAATTGTTGGATGATTCTCATAGTTCCAATTTCTCTATACACCCTAAGAGCACCAAAATGTATAGAGATTTAAAGGGACATTTTTGGTGGGACAACATGAAGAGGTAGATTGATGATTTTGTGTCAAGATGTATGGTTTGTCAACAAGTGAAAGCTGGAAGGCAACTGCCTGGTAGAGTATTGCAACCTCTTCCCATACCTGAGTGGAAATGGGATAATATTACGATGGATTTTTTCATGGGACTACCAAAGACTCTTAGAAGGAATAACGCAATATGGGTCATTGTTGATCGCCTCACGAAGTCTGAACATTTTCTTGCTATAAGGGAAGATCTACCACTTGAACGTCTAGAAAGACTATATATTAATGAAGTTGTGAGACTTCATAGAGTACCTCTGTCGATTGTCTCGGATCGTGATCCTCGTTTCACATCAAGATTCTGGAAAAGTCTTCAGAAGACCTTGGATACTGAACTTCTTTTGAGCACTGCTTACCACCCTCAAATAGATGGACAATCAGTAAGAACTATTCAAACCTTAGAAGACATGTTGAGATCATGCTCACTTGACTTTCAAGGAATGTGGGATCAATATTTACCTCTGGTAGAATTTTCCTATAACTATAGTTTCCATTCAAGTATTCAGATTGCACCATATGAAGCATTATATGGAAAGAGAAGTCACACACCAACCTGTTGGGATGACGTTGGTGAAAGAAAACTTGTAGGCCCAGAACTGGTGGAGGAAACAATGGAAAAGGTAAAGGTAATTCAAAACCACATCAAAGCAGCTCAAAGTAGGCAGAAGAGCTATGCTGACAATCGAAGGAAGGATTTGGAGTTTCAGGTAGGAGATCATGTTTTATTGAAGGTATCACCATGGAAGGGAGTTATACGTTTCAGTAAGATGGGTAAATTGAGTCCCAAGTACATCGGACCCTTTGAAATTCTAGAACGAATTGGGGCTGTAGCTTACCGTTTGACAATGTCGCAAAGTCTCTTCAAAGTTCATGATGAATTCCACGTATCACTGTTGAGAAAATACATGCCTGACCCAACACATGTACTCACCTATGAGGAATTAGAACTGGAACCCGATCTGTCTTATTGCGAAGAGGCCGTCAGGATTCTTGATACAAGAGAACAAGTGCTGAGAAACCGAATGACTCGTCTGGTAAAAGTTCTATGGAGAAACCATAAGATGGAGGAGGCAACATGAGAACCCGAGGAACTTATGATGAAGAATCACCCGAGTCTTTTTATATAGGGATATTATATGAAATTTCAAGGACGAAATTATTTGAAGGAGGGGAGAATGTAACACCCCAAGATTCCACGATACACTTCTCTTTGAATAATACAGTAGCGTGTGTTGTACGCAACTTTGAGTTCTAACACACACCACAACCAATAAAAGTAGCCGTTATGAATAGTAATACCTACTTGTTTAAATTTTATAAATTTTATCTTGCCAAATGGATTCGTTTTTGTATTCATAATATCGAAATTATCCTATGTTGAATTATTTGTAATTTTCGGAGAACTTCCAATTTTTTATGAATAGTGAAAAATACTTAAAAATAACTTTTTTAATCAAAATAATTTATAGTGATAAATTATACTATTGAGTGTTTCAAAAGTATAATTAGAATATATTTTTACCATTTTATCCAATGGTGTTCATTAGAATTAATTTCACTTTGAAATTGGACATAAAAAATTGTCAATCTTTTGATTGATATTCTTTCTTAAAACATGCTATTTGTTGTGACATCGGGAATTAATTAGAAAATTAATTAATGCAACTTATATGTTTGGAATTTTTCAAAATAGACATCATTTTTGAATTCAGAATATCAATTATAGCTTAGGGTAAAATTTTGGCACTATTCTGAAAAACTTCAATTTTTGATGAATAGTGAAACTACTAAGTGGTAGTCAAATAACTGATTTTTTTCATTTAAATGAAATATTACCACTTCTATGAATTGATTTTAAAAAATCAGACATACATGGTTTTCATTAGGAAGTAAAATGTGGTTCAATGGGATTAAAATAATTTTTTTGGTGAATAGTAACTTTTAAGTTTAATTAATCGCGATTAAAGGTAATTAGTGTAATTTAAGGTAAAGATAATGTTATAATAATATAAAATGACCTTTACACTTATCCTAAACCTATTGGATGAGTCATGGGTGACCAAGACAATCCATGGGTCAACTTGGGGACCCCATGGAGCCACTTTGGTAGGAAAATGACATAAATAACTTTTATTTAATGTTAAAATAAAAATGTCACAAACATAAGTTGTTTTACTAAAACAAATTTTAAATGGGGTTATACAAGTCATATTTTTTACTATAAACATTCATTAGAAATATAAAAATATTTCCTAAATCATGATAATTTTTTTATAATTTTTAGACATTAAATAAATTAAATTATTTATGACACCATGATGATGCCGCGATTACCTCATTAATTAACAATTTAAATAAAATGAAAGGGTAATGTAAAATCTAAGGCTTACACTTGTCAAAAACCTATTGGATGAAGATATTTAAAACCATTATCACCTTAGCCTCGAAATATATCATTGTGGGACCTTTAGAATCCGAAAATCATTTCTTAATAAAGTAACATTTCATGACATTCCAAGAGTGCCCCTCCTCTCCACTTATAAAAGTCCCCCACCACTACCACCTTACTCACACTTTCAAGCCATTTGGCTCGGCCAAACTCTGCCCAAATACTCTCCCAACTTCCCTCCCTTACTCCTAGAATCCTCACTTTGGGAAGAATTCTTTCCAAGGAATCCTTTGGCTCAAATCAAAAGAGTTCCTCGATTTTAAGGTAATGTCTTCGCTTATGTTATTTTGTTTTATTTTGCTTATCCAACCTCCTAACCTCTTTTTATTCATTTCTTTTGTAACAAAACCAGTATCCTCAATATACTAGGATGTTTTTATAATAATTATTCGAGATAGGCTTACACACACATACATCTAATGGTTAAAGAACATACTGTTTCTGTGGATGGTGAATTTCTGCCTCACGAAACGATGGTTGTTCAACACTCATATAACACCTTCAAAGGTGGCCATTAATATGTCACTCTATTTATAAATAATATATAATATGTTTATGTTTTACTTAAGGTTCTGTATTTTTCATTTATGGCATACCTTTAATGTTTCCATTATGGGTAAACGCGATATTTTCATTTTAGGAAGTGCGGACTACCGCCCCCTCAAAGTTATTTGAATCGTTAATGCCATATGTGGGATGTATAAAGGATGGAGTAAATGATATTATATATGATATTATACTGGAATTATAATATACCTTTATATCATTATGATTTCTTTAAATACGAAATAGAAATGAAAGTAGCGTTCATGCGTACGTACGACTTATCGTCTCCATGAACAGTGCATTTCATTTCTTACCTCTAAACATTATGGAATATTATAAATGCATGTATATACTGGATATATATGAGATATATGATATCTATATCATGAATATAATTCTGGGTATAATGGATATATTACCACATGAACAAAGTGTAATTATAAGAAGTTTATTTTTGACTCAAGTACCTAAGATCGTCAAAACGACTGTTATTAACTTAAATAATTAAATAATGTTCATAACATGGTAATAAGTGATATAAAAGGAATAAAAAACATGAAAATGGTTCTTAAGAAATTATAAATTAACTCTAGTTTATTATTCAAGAGGTTAAATAACGGTCGAGTCAAGACAGGACGCAAGGTAAGGGAACTTCTTAACCCAATTTCTATTCTTTGGGTAAATATCCTACTTTCAAATTATGTCATGATATTATTATGTCCTATATTGTATATATAATTTATTTATGTGTACATATAGTGAATACACATTATAGATCTATTTTATTTAAAAAAATGATATTTGTAAGGGACTTCGTCTCAATCTCCATTCATTGAGGTATATTTTTTTTTATACACAAATTTCTTTTATACGGTTTACAAACCCCTTTGACTTTTACGTTTATTCAAAAGGAATATTTTTATACGAATCATTTTACTAAATGAAAAAAAGGAATGTTTTTCTTTCCGTACGTATGCGGTGACAATGACTTCTCCGCCGCCGTGACCATTATTTGAGTTTCGACTTCCTCTACAAGCCATAACCTTTTTTTAATGAAAAATAAATACAAAGTTTTAATTTTATTTAATTTTGGTATTGAAAATGGTATTGAAAGTGTTTTTATTATATCAATGTGTTGTATTGATATCTTGTGATTGAAATGTGGAAATTTTATGTTTCCTTTATGCATGTTTTTTGTGATACGATTATGTTATGGTTTATGATATGTTAAAACCTATTCATACGAGGAATGCATTGGACTTAATAATTGACGGGTGGAGACCGCTACAGCTCCTCGATGCATCAGTAGGTCTCATGAGACAAACTAGTGTCTTAGAACGAGGCCTTGACAAAATCTAATTGTAGACTTGGCACGAGGCTTGGCTACGTGGTTATGATAGTCTGGAATTATGCATTCCATCATTATGAAAGTGGTTATTGATATTTCATGTGATTATTCGACTAGTAGAATATCCATGTGAGTAAGTAAATGGCATTATTTCATTTTACTTTTTCCATATTATGCTAAATTTCAAGTTTAAAAGGCTTTTGTTTCAGTTATACATTGCCTTAAATGTTAATGTTTATTTATGAAAGCTTCCACAATATTGTTATCCTTACTAAGCATATGAGCTCACCCCTTTCAATGTTTTAATATTTTACAGGATGTGAAGAAGTATTTTATGAATGACCTGTAGGGATAGTCAGAAGAGGATATGAGTGTGGACTATGGAGAATTTGTTATTGTAGTTTTTCACTTTATGATGTAATGTAAGACTTATGAATGTATATAGTGTTTCCAAGGCTACTAAACTAATTGGTCTTTTGAGACTTGATCTTTTGTGACCATGCCAATGTTACGAAGTAATGCACCGACTCTGAGTAACTGGGGTTGGGGCGTTACAATTTTTTTATTAATCTAGCACCTGGTACTCAGACAGTGTCTATCCTTTTTTATAGTATGGCACTAGAAGTGATGAAAGAGTTTAAATCTTAGTTGGATGAATTTATAAAGAAAGTTTTTATACACCCATGTATGTCACCTTGGGAAAATACTATTATCTTTGTGAAAATATCTGATGAGACACTTCACATATGTGTTGAATATCGAAAACTGAATCGAGTTACATTGAAAAACAAGTATCAGTTGCCATATTTTAATCATTTGTTTTACTAGTTGAAAGGGATGAAGTTACTTTCAATGATTTCTCTTTGATAAGGTTATCACTTGTAAAGAATAAAATATTCTTAAATTTACAATACAACCTTCAAGAATTTTTATGTCTATTATGAGTATCTTGTTATGCCATTTGGTCAAAAAAATGCTCCTTTAGTTTTTATGACTTTGATGAATAGGATATTTCAATAGTACCATGACTCATTCATGGTGGTATTTTTGGATTAAATCTTGGGTTACTTAAGATCAATTATGACCATGTGTGTCATTTGAGATTAGTTCTGGAAACATTGATAAATCATCAAATTTATACTAAATAATTGAAATGTAATATCTAGATTTGATAAGTGATGATCTTAATACACATAGTCATGGAACATGGTATTTCTGTTGATCCTGATAAGGTGAAATCTGTTATGACATGGGAGTATCTGATTAATGTTTTTTAGATCCATAGATTCTTGGGTTTGGGATGATATTAATGTATATTTGTTAGATATTTTTTATAGTTTATTTCTCCGATGACTTCTCTCACTCAGAAATGAGTTAAGAATGTTTAGGATAATAAATGTTAGAGTTATTTTGTAGTGATGAAACATATTTTTACTTCTACACTAGTGTTGAATCTTCCAAAGGTTGGGAGTGTCTATGTGGTCTTTTGTGATGCATTGGGTTCGAGTTTAGGTTTTGTCCTTATGTAGGGTGATCACATGGTAGCCTATGGTTCTGTGAAGCTTATGAAACATGATAATAATTATTTTACCCATGATATTGAACTAAAAAATGTGATTAATGTTCTTAAGAGTTGATGATATTTCCTTTTTTGTGAAATGTTTACCATTTATTCTGACCATAAAATCTTGAGTTATATCTTCTCTGAAAAATATTTGAACCTTCGATAGAGGTGTTGGGTGGAGTACCTGCAATGTTTTGATTTCGACATTTCCTACACCTCTGGTAATGGGAATTTAATTTTTGATGCCTTGAGTAGGAAACATTTGACATAGGCCATGAAATAATCATCCAAAGATTGGAATTATATGGATCTCTTTTCTCAGTTTTATTTGGGAGTTTAGGAGAATGAATCTAATGTTGTTTTGGTAAAATATTAGTTAAGATCATTTCTTCTTGAGATTATTCTTTAGGAAAAGTAGTTTTATGGTAAATTTTATGGAATTAGGGACTCTATTTATGGTGGGGAGACCATTAGTTAGTGGATGCTCTATTCATATGGGATCCTATGTTTTTGGAACTGGAAATTGGTTCCTTTTTCCATAAGAAAGGTCGTGATGGGGGACTTCTATAGTTCCCAGTGGGTTACAAAACTTGGAACCACAAATATGTTCTATAATATGATATAATTATTCTGGTGGATATTTATTGATGAGATATCAATGAATTGGTATCTCATTGTTATACCTACCAATATGTCAAATCCGAGCACTAGAGACCTTCAGGTTTTCTTCAACTACTTCTCGTGCCGAGTTGGAAGTGGGACAAGGTTTATATAGACTTTGTGGTTGGGTTATTGTGTACCCCTTGAGGTAAGAACAAGATATTTATTATGATATATAGGCTATCCAAATCAGATCACTTTATAAACATTTGAGATGAACCAAATATGAGGAATTGTGATGTCTCTGCATGCAAATATTATCATATTTCATGGAGCTCCATCTACTATAGTCACTGAAAGGGATCCATGTTTCACTTCCCGATTATGGAGAGGAGTTTAGGAGGCCATAGGATCCCATGTAAATTTGAATATGTCCTATAATCTATATATGGATAGCCATATAGAGTGAGATATACAAATTCTTAAGGATATGCTATGTGCTTGCGTTCTTGACTTTTTCAGAGTTTGTAATGATAATTTGGGATTGGTTGAATTTTCCTACAATATTAGTTACTAATCTGCTATCAAAATAGATCTATTTTAGACCTTGTATGTATATCCTTGCAAATCCACATTATATTAGTTGGAGATTTGTGAAAGATTCAAGGTGGTACTGATTTTTGTTCAAGAGATGATTTCAAGGATTCAGTTGATTCATCATAGAATTTTGAAAACACAGGTCTATTATAAATTATATATTGGTCATCAATAATAGCCATTGGAGTTTTTTGTTGGTGAATAAGTGTTCTTGATAGTTTTACCTCAGTTGTGTCACTAATGACTTAGAAAATATTAAAAGACTACACTAAGGTTTTTGGGTCCTTTTGAGGTTGTTTAGTGAGTGGGGAAAGTGTCTTACTATTTGTAATGTTCACCATAGTTGAATTTGATTCAAAATGTGTTTCATGAATTATAGATTCAGATGTATATTTCCAACCCTTCTCATGTTTTGAGCTGGGAAGATTATAATTTTGAGCCTAATTTATCCATGTTTAAGCATATAATTAGTATTGTTTATTCTCAGACAAAGGTTCTTCATGGGAAGGGGATACCTTTGGTTCGTACTCTATAGAATCTGGGTTATGATTGTCATGAGACTTGGGAGCATGAGGCACTAATAAGAGAATAATGGCCTCATATATTCTATAGGTAATCTTTTGAAAAAGATTTATGGGGGCATAAATTGTTTACGGTTGGAAGGTTGTAACATCCCATTACCTTCTTTTAGGTATACCTTACCTATTTTTTTATTCCATTTTTTTTCGGGTGAATTTCAAATTTTTTTAAAGGGGGGATCTTTTTTCAAGGTAAAAAAACATAAATATTTGGGGTGTATATTTTTTGGATTAATGGAGTCTGGGCATAAATGTGCCTAAGGATTAAGAGGATACTATTTGGATTTGGGTGGAGATGGATACTTTTTTGATTTTTTATAATTTTATAGTTATGAAATATCTTTATGATATATTCATAACATGGATGCATTTCATGATGTGAATCCATTTCCCAACAGAATTAATGAATTAGTTTCAAATATTTAATGTAATAGAAGTTGTGAATGTATTTCATGATGTGAATTTGTCTCATGAAAGAAGCCAAGAAATAGTTTGATAGTGTCATTGTAATATAATCCATTAATTGATTCATGATGTGAAATATCCAAGACTGGTATTTTTATCCTAAGTTGATGAAAGTTTTTATGTATTTTCCACATGTGATATTAACTTAAATGATCTAGGATCCATGTTGGGAATTCCTTCGAGTGAGGGTATTTTTTTATAGTGAATCCTAAGAAATAATTCATTCTTTATGTAGCCTCTCTTATCAAAACCTAGGGAAACTCTACAGGATTTTGAATCACTTATTCAACTTCATACATCTCTTTTTTTATCCTCAGTGATTTTAATTTCTTTTGTTTTCTCCCTCTTCCCGCTAACTATCTTTGGTAAGAGAATGATCTCGGGTCTGCCGGTGGAATTAAAGACAATTTTGATGATTTGTGATCTAGAATTTTATTTTTGGCCTCCTTTTCCTTTAATCTTTATTATAATTTCCTATTTTAAGTGTATTTTTATCACTGATTAAAATTAGGTGGTTCCATATGTTTTTACCTACAATTAAAACCATTAATTTCTTTACTTATTTGAAATGGGTTATTAAATGATTTAAAATATTGGGTTTGAGATGATTGATGGATTATTTTTAAAAGGGCATGGATATTATGAAAAAACTCAAATTTCAATGGAATTTTAATTTTTGGGACTATTTGAGAAAATTGATTACTTGATTTGGTAATTTATTTGGAAATTGATTTGATCAAATGATTTGAAATGGATTAAATTTAAAGATGATTTGAAAGGGAATGAATTGATGAAAATCTATGATTTTGTTTTAAAATGGGAATGGTAAGTTAAAAATTGAAAGTGGAAAATTTTATTTTCTTTTGAAGTGATATGGAATGATTGAATTTCCCACGATTGATTGATTTAGTGAATCACATGTGATTCTAGGTAATTAATTGGTAATTAGAAAAAACATGCTAGGATCTGAACCTTAGAACTAGATTGAAGATGAAAAACATTACTATAAAAAAATCTATAGCCACTGTTTCAAATTGTGGATATAGGCCTATGAACCATGGATGGTATTGACATGGCTATAGGGAAAACCCTGTAGCCATGGTTTCAAACTGTGGCTATAGGCGAAGCCACATAATACCTATAGCCACGATAAGAATCATGGATATAGGGCTATTACCATGGTTCAAAACTATGGAAACAACCACCACATTCTATAAAAAATAGCTACAAAACTAATCCTTCCCAACCCACCAAAAACTTTCTGGAACTTCAAATCCTCCCTAGCTACAACTTCAAATCCTCCCATAGAAGCTCCCTACATCTTAAAAACAAAAATAGATTTTGAGGTATAAAAATATCAGCAAGGAAACAAATGCACCATTAAAAAACCAAAATTTCATCAATACCAATGCTCCACCACAAAGAATCACAATAAACAAGCAACATTCATCATTATAGAACAAAAAAATGAATAAACATGAACAAAACCTCAACACACAAAACAAAAGTAGAATGAAATAAGAAAATATAGGACCTAAGGATGTGATTTGCTATTTTTCTAACCATTTCCTATGACAGCCAAAGGATATCCCCTTCCTATTTTATTCACAGTGGGCTTGGTCGACGTTTCTCACCGCACTGATCTTCAAAATCCAGTCATATAAACTAGAACTATATAGGCAACCACATCAAAAAAATAGTGAAATAAAAAATCAATAATATAAATCATGGAAACTGAAACTAAATTGGCATCATATTATATGATAAAAGATAAGATAATGTGATAATAAAAATAATTTAATGGTCATGGTAGGATAATGGACATAGGTTCCCCTCAGTGGAACATAGTGGTCGGGGTATGGGGATTGTTGTTAGACTTGTGGTTTTATACTGAGATTTCTTTCTCTATTTTTTTATCTATGACCTAATTATAAATTTTTGGCTTGTATTTTAAACTCTTTACTTTGATAGTGTAGTTTCTTAGATATTTTTGGGATATTATAGGATATATATTAATTTATTTTGTTTCATCTCGTAAAATTATAGATTATTGTAGAATATATATAGAGATATATATGTGTGTCTATGTGTGTTTGTGTGTATGCAAGTAGATTAGGATATGACCTACCATATGTGTTATATGACTAGTTAGTTCTATTAACCTACCCTTGGCCTATTAGATATTGTATTTGGGTGTCACTTTTGATATTTTACCAGCTAGGATAGTACATAATTTGGTTGGGATTTGATAGGTATTGTGGTTTGGAGGCAGAGTGGCTCTCAACCCCACTTGCATCTAAGTTCTTAGGTTTTCCATTTATTAATTAATATGTATGGAGTCCTTATTTTCCATTCTAAAGGAAGTTTGTTGAAAGGTATTTTTCTTTGGTTGTCTTATTGGTTATTTTCTTTTTTTGTTACTCAAATAGGTTTTGTTTTCTTCATTTCTATTTTTGGGTTACTAGGACAATAAGTTGTTCCCTATTTTCCTCATTCTTTGATCATTTGGAGGATAATTTTTTGAAATGGTAGGTTTTGTAACCCATTGAATGTATGAAGGAATCATGATACCTAGAATTATACTTGAACACTTTTTCTAGATTTTTTATTCAAAGGTAGATGATTCCATTGATGAAGAAGATTTTTTTCATATTTTGTGTGTTCTCTAACCCCATTATCCGACTTTGTTTCATCAGGGTGGGGGACTATTGGGATTATTCAGTTACAATGATAATTTATTTTGATGAATCTGTTTATTTATATATGTTTCAATATTAGATACCTACATGCATATGACTTGAGAAACAGATCCAGAACAGAGTCTCTAGTTATTTTAATGTACTTATGAATTTTGTTGTAGATGAGGATGTGAAGGAATGAGTTTTAGTTTATTCTTTTTTTATTCACCTAGTTTGGGTCAGTCACCAATGAGGATTGATAAAGATAAATTTTTTAGTTATCATGGTGGAAAGGAGTCCTAGTAAGTTTCAAATTTTATGTGTCAGGTGGAAATCCTATGTCAAGTGCACACATTCTCAGATTTCAGAAACTAGTTATCTAAGTATGTCAAGAAAGATGAAAAAAAAAATCTCAAAAACGTTTTCCACTATAAGGAACATGAAAATTTAAAGACTTCACATTAGTCATCTCTTGACAATGGAAAACACATGGAATTAAATCTCTAGCCATGGAAACAAAAAAAAACGGTTATGAGATCAATATCACTTACAAGATGGAAATGTTCTCAGCGAAATTTGAATTTTGTTTTGACCAAACAATGGGATTTGATTTGATGGATCCTACAACCATTTATAATCATCCTCTAGGAATATCTGCAATTAAAAGATTAAATTACCAATAAAAATATCAATTTAGATGTCGTGATAAATGTTATTATTGAAAAAATTGATGTCAGCTCAATGATTAAACATATTTTAAAAGTAAAACAAGTAAACAAAAAAACAAATAATGTTAATAGAAGAATAAATTTGTAAAAATATTTTTCTGAGAATTCTAAGAGTGGCCATACTATCAAAATCCATGATCATTTAAATCTCTATAATAAGATTTAGAACATGTCAAGAATAACTGAGAAGTAAATTCCATGCCAGCTAGCTTCAGCACACAACTATTGTGAGATAATTTGTGAAAGAATAACTCGGGCTCTATTAAATCTTAGAAATATTATTTTTCTATTATATGAAATATACCTTCAAATTTGAAGAAAAATTTAAGGAAAATAAAACAACATTATGAACAAAAAATTTGAAATCATTCAGGTATTATTTGTACAACTATAGAAAGTAAATAGAAAGATATAGAGTTGAGACCTGGTCATCTGAATTGTGAGCAATCAACAAAATTACAATATGATGTTTGAAAGGTTTCTAGTTATATATGTGTGTGTGTGTGGGCACTTTATAATGCCTTATTTGGATCATTATACCATCATTTGTGATGATCTATGGTTTTCTGATTTGGTTTTTCACTATTTTCCATTTTAATTACTTGGGGGACATTATGTATTCTTTGGGTATTCCATAAAGAATATATGTTAGACCAGTGGTATAATCTAATTTCTAGACACCACCAAAATCTAGATTTAAAAATATATAAAGAATAAGGGTGGAGAGAATTTTGATATCCCTAGTTTGTGGAATTTTGGTGTCATATTAGTTATTTTTATGTTATGAGGAGTCTTGGATTGGTCTCGGGATGTATTAGAGAATACCTTCGATGGAGTGTGAAGTTTTTGGTTCTCTAGGATTCCAAGAGATGCATGAACTATGGTGATCATATTTTCTTGAACATTCCATTTTAGATATATGATTTTTGTGTTATAGCATTAGCAGAAAAAATCACTAGTAACTAGCTTCCTTAAAGCATGCATATCCCATTCATAACAATTTATGACTATTTTCAACTAGAAAACCAATCAATTACAGCACATCAATCTAGAAAAATTACCAAGAAATCACTGTCATCATCTTATAAGTCCAACCATATGACTTCTATTCAACACGTCCCTCATACAAAGCCTCAAGTGTTCCTCTACTCGACCAGCACCCCCTTCCCCCACCAGCACCCCACCCCCATGTCCCCCACCCCACCCCGACCAGCACCCCACCCCCTTCCCCCCACCAGAACGCCACCACCTCCACCACCCCCACCCCTTACCCCCCCCACACCAGCACCCCACCCCCACCCAACCCCCGACAATTCCCCACCCACCCTGGTCCCCCCCCCTCCGACCCCCCTCTACCCCCCACACACACCCACACACACCCCATATACCCCCTACACAACCTCATGGACCTCTTGCTCATTAGGTACCAACTAAAAAAAAGGTTATCAGAGGCCGACACATTTTATGGTATTGCATCAAAAAACTCTACACTACCTATGGGGTTTTCACCTTCCAAGAAGTGATTTATACCTGCAAGAAGATACTTACAATAAAAAACAACCATATCCCAACCACATATTGATCATTTATGAAGGTGTCATTTTCCTAAATGATATTCAACTTAATGATCTGATTCTTTTCTTTTACACATTCATGGAAGAAGATGGTGTTTATATCACCTTCCTTCTACCACGTAATATGGGATTAATTGTGCACCAACCATTCATGCTCGAGGAAAATATCTTAAGGGATATTTTTCATGAGATATTGTTTCATTCAACTTCTAACATAGATTATATTTGATCAATGTTAGTTTTGATTAGTTCCATAGTCTAGAAACATTGGGGCTGAGTGTTGATCCAGGATTGGAGGCCACTTATGAGATTTCAAAGATTATTGTGAAGGCTATTCTACTAGAATATCTACACAGGTTTGGTCCAAGAAGTTCTCACCACCTGGTGATAATCCAGGGTGTAGGTCTCTTACTGGGAGAAAAATAAATGCCTAATATTTTTTTTTCTAGATGATAAGGTCACATAAATTGGAGAATGATCTAAGAGGGATCTTACAATATGTGTAACCTTAGCATCTGGGAAGGGGGAAATAACATTAATGTTTGTGACACATTGATCAAGATGAAACCATGTGTGGTTAGCACCCTTATTATTATTGCATGAGGTGAAATGGTCATCTGTGTAACCCAAGCCCAATACCCATGGTCCCAAGCCATGAGAATTCCATAATAGGAAGGAAATCATGGGAGAACTGATTTAGTGGCCCTAGAACCCACCGAAAAAGAGGTTGATTTGCTGTACTCCATTGTGGCATTAAAGGATTTATTTTCAAGCTTGGTTTGAACATCGCTTGGAGTAGAAAAAGGCATGACTATATCTTTAACCGATACTTCTAATTCATCAATTTCCCAAGAAGTTATGTATAATTTGGAGAAGGCATTAGATAAAGGGATAGAATGGATGCTAGAAGACCCGAAGCATGACTTTTTCATACCACTTAGAGTATTTTAAAGACAAGTTTGATTTGAAATAAGGGGAAAAGTATGGTATTCTAGGAAAATAGTAAATCACCAGTGCCCGATCTAATGATTCTTATTATGGAGGATGGGGAGAGACAAGTTTTATTTGAAATAAGGGAAAAAGTATGGTATTCTAGGAAGACAATAAATCAACAGTGCCTGATTTGATGATTCTTTTGCTAGAGGATGGGGAGATACACTGGAGGAAGGTCTAGGAGGAGGCATACTCGAAGATGAAGGGGTATTAGAAAGGATAGGGGTTTGAGTAATCACATTAGCATGTATTGTAACCCAGGTGGGAGGGATATCAACAAGATTAGGGGATAAATTTTGGGAAAACATGACTGAGAGATGAGGAGGATGGTGAGAGGTCAAAGAAGAAGCATGTGTAGAAGCATGAAGAGAATACCTTCTCTTTCTGCAATCTACGGTATAATTCCCTTGCAAATGGTAGTGCGAGTATAAGTATAGTGGGGAGGATTGGAAAATTTTTTACCACCAAAAGAAGGACTCTCCTACCCGCAAGAAAATATGCTCAAGAAGAGGCCTGGATTGGTCCACTTCAATATAGATCTGATCCATGGAGGTATCGAGCAATTAAATGAGGAAAATTACAATCTATCAGCTATTATTGAGGCTTCTCACAAGGTATCCAACTCTTCCAAACACAAATTCCATTATTTGAGACTTCTTTTATAACTCTAATGGTAGTCATCTATTCTTATTTACCTATAATTCATTGATAGATCTCATGGTTTCATATGGTTGGTCTAATCTAATTCTAGTACCCATTTCTATATGAAATATATTGACATACACAATGATGATAAAGATAAACATAATCAAATGGGGAAAGAAATATATATATTTATGATATGCCTAGGGACTATTTCGGTTGAGTTGGATAGATCTTTCGTAGTTTTCAATTTCCTGAAAAATTAAAGAGAAATATCGATTATATAATATTTATGTGAATTGAATCCAAAGAACAAAATGCTTAAAACATCCAACTTGTTCCCACAACTCGTTAGCCTCTTTAGTATAGCCACACATTTTTTTCATGACTGGATATTTTTATAGCCCAATTATAATAATCTTATAACAAAAAAGATAATATTAGAATAGAAAAATTGCAGTTACAAATCATCAATTAAACAAATTCATGGAAGCTGGAATATTTGAAAATAAGTCTATGACATTGAAGTTTCATGCTACAAAATAAACAAACCATCAGTGGTGTGCCGAAATGGGTTCTACTATAGAATAAATTTATTATATAGGCAAATTAGGAGGAGAAACTAATTGTAGAAAGATAAAAGAATCAACAAAAAATGAAACATTGGACTACATGCCGTCGAAGGCACGCTAGAGGAGATAGAGGGGCCACCTCGGAGCAGCGTAGGTGAGGAGGTAAGATGGTCACATCAGAGGAAAATAAAATTCAATATAATAATAATAAAACTTAACTACTCCCTAAAAATACATACATAATAATACAATAATTCAATATATATAGAAACAAACATAAAAAGTACAATAAAATTCAATATTACAATAATCAAACTTCACTGCATAATAAAATTCCATATATTAACAATCCAAAAAATACATTTTACACCAAAAGTGAGTATCAATATTTGTATCATCATAATAATGATAAACCTCATCCATGTCTCAGATAGAAACACCATAACCACCTCTCACACCACCAACACCATCATCGACATCAGCATTGGTATCGGCACAGGCACCGACACTGTGCCTGGCTCCGACTCCATATTTGGATCTAGATCCACCTCTAGAAAAAGAATCTATATTATCAGAATGCATTAAAATAAAACATGCATCAACCACTACATATTCTTTTGGTGGAATTATAGAAGAAAGGGCAGACCTAAATTTCAACATATTTTCAGTTATCACCTTTTCTGTATTTTTACTTGCTTCATTGATTGTGACATTCATTTGTTCCACTGTGACCAAACAAGAACTGGTAATCAAATTAGATTTTCCATTAGATTAGTATTTATATGGTACAATATTCTTCCCAGGTCGATAACACACTCTTCCCTGATTCTCATCTCTTAATACCTGACGTAGATGATCGTTCGGGCCCAAATTTTCAGGTTCTTTTTCTTCCAATGCCTCTAAAGCATTCTATTAATTATTATATAACAGAAATTAAAATGATAAAATAATATAAGGAATTAAATTCAGTCAAAATAAATGAAATTGAAAGATACTTACAATTTTCTTCTCGGTGTCAGTATTTGTCACAATACTATCTTTCTTTTTTCAGCTTGTAGAAAACAAAGTAGAGTGAGGAACATGGCCCTTAATATTCAATGCCATTTTATGAAAAAAATAAATAAAAAATGCAAGTTAAAAAATTACGCTAAATGAAGCTAAATATTTTAAATATTAAATTACCCATGCTTTCTCATGATCTGGGAGTGAAGTGTGTCCATAAGTATAAACATGTTTCATTCCACTCTTATTTATTTTATTTTTGTCTGATTTATCCTATAAAAAAATAATTATATAATTTCATTAACATAAATAAAACATGTAATTTATACATTAAAAATCATTTTCAAATAAATAAATGAATATATATATATATATATAAATTTAACAAATACCTTAACTCTGGACTCTTACAATAGTCGATCATCTCTTTGTATTGTGATATTAAAAAATCATGAATCACTGGTACTTCTTCAAGATCCATACCAACACTCTTTTTCCAACCAAGATATAAGTCATACTTGTATGCTAGCCACATTTAACCTAAATCCATTATCCTTTCATCCTTGAAATTTTATCCATTAATAGAATTATATCAAAGTTGTAATAGACAAAATATTTTTTAAGAAAATATTATAAATTAATATATATAAAAGTTGATTAACATTACTTACCCAGATCTCTACCTAGGCATTGTCCTTTATTTGTTCTCCAACTTCCCTCCAACTTATTGGTTGAACTAGAATGATATTGTTATGTCTATAAAGTGTTCACATAAAGCATTTACATTCTATACCATTTTTTTAATTATAGAACTATCCTCATTGTATTCAACCATGATTTTCGTGAGTCGATTCCAAACCTATCACATTTTTTTGTGGCCTCATAATCTGGTAGACTCAATAGCTAATCCTGAATAATGGAAAATAATATATATGAATTTATCATTAATAACTAATAGTAATGTTTAAACACATACCATTAAATAGGGGATATGCTGACCCCTAAAGTGCTATGTCTAGTGGGGGATTAGCCTCTATGGTAGGTGGGATATCTACAGTAAGAGTACTATGTATAGTATATTATGATAAGTGTACTGATGAAGGGAGAAAACCCAATGGATAACCCTATATAGATGAGGTTGGATATGGATATGGATATAGTAGTGGGATATATGGGGGCACAATGCCTTATACAGTGTATTATGTAATGAGGAGAAAAAAGAATCTATTACCTTTGACTTTAACCATCCAGATAATTCATTGTTGTTCAATAGTTCATTCCTCTTAATATATAGGGAGAGAGGTCTCTTTTTTATAATTTCTATATTTTTTTTACTAATATAAAATATTTAAAATGTCAGAAGATATAAAGAAATCACATAATGAAAATAATTCATATTTATTAGTTTAATTACTTGATATAATCATCAAGAACAACACAGTTGAATAATATTGTATGATGAGCCATTTCCCAATCATCCCTAATTAAAGTACATAATGATTATGATCCAGAAATCCCCCCTGTTTGGGGTAGTGAAGAAAATGCAGGCTCAATGGGATCATATTGCTCATCTTCAGTTCTCAATAGTTGATTAGACCTCGTAGTGATGTTATCCTAGTATGATGAATATAAATCCCTGAATTCTTATGCTAAATAGCATTTCACAATAGAGCCTTCAAGATGATATGTATTTGTCAAATAATATTTCAATGTAAACATAATTATTTATATAGGATACATCCACCGACTTGAAAAAAGACCACCAAAAATAACATATGTGGGAATATGCATTGTCAGATATAATATTAATGTGAAAAATGATTGTGGGAAATTTTTCTCCAGGTCACAAAGAATAATCATTGCACATCTCTGCAATTAATGAAAAACACTTATGATTAGTCTTTTGGCACAAAGGTCTCAATAAAAATGACATAACATAATCACAACAACTCTAAAATTATGTTAAAGTAAATTCAGAATGGAAATGGGAATAACCATCTAGAAACTTCAAACTTTCCAAGAACTAGAGAAACTGTTTCTTCCCTACATTTTTCATCGAATAAAAATGAAAAAAGGACTTTCCACTTATTTTTACTAATTAACTCAGTATAAAGTCTTGATCTTATACCCCAATCCACCAAATCATAACGAGACCACAAATTTTATTTTATTTTTTTCTTTGACATTTTAAATTGTATCAATTAACATCTCATAAATGTTTTTCTTGATATTAATTACATCCAAAAAATGACTTGATAAATTTGATGTCTAATACGACAACTCAAAGAATATGGTTTTCTTTCTCCAATTACTATTGGAATTAAAATTAACATGATTTTTCTTTATGATATTTGATTGAATTTTTCCAAGAACATAATTAAAATCATCAAGTTATTTAACAATATAATTCCCTGAAATTCTTTGAGGTGTATCATCTGTCTTGATGACATTATCGAACTGTCTCTTATTTTTCATGTATGGATAATCCATTGGTAGAAATCATCAATTCCTTATGAATCTGAAATTTCATCGAAACTTTAACATTCAAGACCATGTATTTTTTTATACAAATAGGGTAGGATAATTTACCTTTAGTACTCAAACTAGAAATCATTTTTTAATCAGGGAAATCATTTATTGTCCAAAATAAAGCTACATGAAACACAAAGTACTCTTTCTTGAATGCATCATATGCTTCTGCACCAACAATCCAAATCTCCTTTAACTCCTCTATTAACTGATGCAATTATATATCAATATCATTTCCAGGATCACTGGTTCTGGATATCAATATACTCATGATAGTAAATGGTTTCTTCATACACATTCATGAAGGAAAGTTATAAATGTGAATGAAAACATGCAATGTACTGTGTGTAGTATGCATTTGGAGAAATAGCTTGAAACCATCACAGGATAATCCCAATCTAACATTTCCAGGGATTAAGTAAAAATTAGTATGTAACCTATCAAATTTATTCCAAGCCAACCCATCTACAGGATGCACTATTTCATCATTATCCTTATTTCATTCATCTTCATGATATATCATATTCCTTTCCATTTGTTCTGATATAAAAAGTTTCTAAATCTTGGGAATTAACGGGAAGTGCCACATAACTTTATATGGTATGTGATATTGAGTTCCATCTTTATTAGTATTCCACCTTAATGTACCACACTATTTTCAATGTCACATCTCTGTATTTTCCTTCTAGAAAGAAAAATAATCTTTGGGGAAAGAATGAATCTTAATAGATGAAAATCCAAAATATTCAACCAAATTTGATGCCATCAAATCATTTTTTGGAATACATTCATCATCGGGTAGTAAATACTTAATAAATGCAAGGATATAGTCAACCACAATATTAATAAATCCATATATTTTTCCCATGATATAATCACATTAAAATGTCTAGTTTTCTCATTTTTACACATGCTTGATATACTAGGGTATTTTCATCTTCCATCAGATATCTAACACTCTCAACATCATCATCCTGATTAATATACACAAACTATGTTTCATTATTCATTTACTCTTTCAATGGTCTACATGAGGATGTGACTTTAGAAACAAAAGGAAACTGATCATAAATCATATTTTTTTTCATACCAATCCTTTCTGCTGAATCAATGTCATTCACCACATGATATTTTTCTCCATTTTGATACCACACATGATAATTATTTTGGAAACCATGTTTATTGATATGGTAACTCACTTCCCCATGAGTTAAGTATGGTATTACAACACAATCCAAACAAAAGCATCAAATCAATCGGTCATCTGAATCATTAGTGAATGCAAAGTCCAAAAAATATCATAACTCCTTCTGAAATTCATCAATGATATGATCAATAGTGTACATATAGCATCTATCCATTCTGATTCATATAAATATAAATTAAATAAATAATCTAGAAAATAACTTAACATTATATGTATTGTTTCATTTAATAATAAGTAATCACCAATAACATGTTAATAAAAATAATCATAAAAAATATATTAAAATTATGGTTTCGGGAATTCATAAATGTTATAAATTATAAAATAGAATGAATAGTCACACATAAGTTCCAAGAATGGGGATTTATTATAATAAAATGAGTTTATATAAAATATAAGAGATAATAATAATAAATTCCTAAAATTATTTGGATGGATTCATAATGAATTGTGATGTTTTGTATTAATTATACAAAGATTTATTGAAATTTAGAGATATTTTGAAAATATAAACCATATCATATGACATAGTGTGTAGAAGGACTCCAATATACCATAGTGTGTTTAAGTTCTCCATTCTATTGTTATTTTTAATCATGTATTATAACACCACATCATATTGTTAATGGGAATGATATTGGATACCATTTGATCAATTTTTATAATCTAATTATCTTGCGTTCTTCAGTTTTAAAAGCATAAATTTGTAATGTGCTAAATAAAATCAAAATATAAAAATGTTTTGGAGTTTGGTTTAATCAAAGAAGTATGATCCATCATATGAATTTTATGTATGCATTCTATAAATGGATTGGGTCATGATCTTAAAATCATTAACAGCTTCCATAAATAGTTTTCCACGTGATTTAGTTATCGAATCTTGTATTTATATTAGTAAATGGAAAATACCTATGAGTCAATATCCATTAAAATGTCCTATTAATGGTCTTTATGACATAATATACCACTATTCAAGGTCATTGATTCTTCTATTTGTGTCAATTGAAATTTATCATAAACCTTAATATATAATAATCATAATAGTCATTGTATAATGGCTATATTATTAATGTTTATGAATTTTATTATTATTTTTAATCTAATTATATATAAGTTACAACCATACAATAAAAAAAACTAATTTAATTTATTTTTATAACATCATTATATAACTAGTAATTTATTCATTTTAAAAGGGAATTTCATCTATAAAACAAGAAGGTCGTTATAGTGTCCCTAAAAAATTACAATATAAATTTTTTCAAGTATAATGTTATATGAATTTATGTAAAATAATAGGAAATGGAAATGATAATAATAATAAATTTTTTCACAACCATGGGTACTACACAACCTCACGATTTTGAATATACCTACTTTATAAATTTTTATGATGTCTCATTAAAAATCACGTAGAAACCAACTAGAAATAATGTTCAAAGTCAGAACCAATTGGTATATTGTCCATTCATTGTATATTTTCTAGTATATGGAAAATTAGTCCCCAAATAATATCCATAATGATTTTCATAACATTCTTCTTATAATATAATCATCATTACAAGGGAATCATATCCTTATAGAATGACTACGACTATGGGATTATCATCCTCTATAAATAATATTCAATCGATAATTTCATCTCAACTATATTAACCTGACATGCCTTATCAACCTATATCCATTTTATATTGGTTTTAATTATGTCCTAAAAACATCAACAATGAGATGTCATAACATCCCTAGTAGTAGAAATAAACGCAGTAGAAGGAAAAGAGACCCTAATTCTAGGACACATCTTAAGAGAGAGCATAAAATTCCATTAAATATATTCCAAAGTATCTCTTACCTCAATGGGTGATGAATAATATCTAGGAAAAATATTCCATCTCATGATTCATGATGAAAATGGAAAGTATTCCCCACACCATGTAGATAGTAAACACGTTATCAAGGTAAACACATGCCATTTGTCTCATTAAAACAAATTTCCATATTATCTTAGGTCGTAAGATTAACATAGTGAAATGGAATAACTCCTCATAATTGAACAATATATCAAAAAATGGGTATCTCATTAATCTCATAATAGAATAATAAAACTGAGAACATATACCAATAACATTTCTACAACTAAAAAATCATAATCAATTTCATAAGGGAGGAACATAATCAAAGAACAATTTGTTTTCTATAACTTAAAACTCACTCTTTACCACAAGCATGGTATTCCCTCACAGGAAAAACCTCTAACAAAATCCAAAATGGGGGTATCATATACCCGGTTAATATATTCAAAAATAAGGAGGAAAACTCACCCCATTCATCAATCATGTAAATAAAAAAATTTAATAAGGAAACACTGGTGTTCAATTTAACTCAAGCCTAATCTGACCTCACATATTCCACTCATGAATAATTAAAGAATCTTATCCCATTTCCCTTATTCTATGGTTTACTATGAATAACTCTCTTAGTTTGAAAGACCATGATTCCAAATACTTTATTTACCTGTTGATTGACCTCAATGGATATGGTATCAAGCTATATAAAATTTGACGCCAAACATATCCCTCATTGTATATAGTCACTCTTATGTGATGAATGGAATATATTAAGTATAGGATCTTTCTAATCACCCTAATTTACAGATCTCTCCTATGATAAAAGGGGCTAAAAACACCTAATGAATTTCATTGGAATCATAACATCCCTTAATGTAATCCATATTATGTTCCATGTATAAAATCCAATGCCCTCAATTTTATTCTTATGATCATCCATGGTTAATGAAATAAGGTATTGCATTATAAGGACCCATAATGTACATATAAATACTTACACAACATATACTGGTCAGGGAAAATAGATTATTTAATTTATGGCCATTCACAAAAGGGTATCAAGAATTTACATCAAACATTTAATGATCATTGAATAAAATGTAAGGATTAGTTATGAAAAACCAACCACAAGTGGATTTAAACCTTTTAGGAAATGTTTTCCATCATCTCCCAAGACAATAAAACCCAAATCAATCACTATTAACAATATTATTACTACATGATACCCTAATACCATTAAAATCTATGCCAGTTATTTATAGAATAGTTATAATCAAGGAGGAGGTGGATCACTTGAAGAGGGTGGTTGTGTCGAAGGCGTGCTAGAGAAGGAGGTGGGGAGGCCACCGAGGAGCAGCGTTGTCAGGGGAGGTGAGGTGTCCCACAATAAGTGGTAGTGTTGAGGGAGGATGGTCCAAGATGAGACCTCGCAGTGGGGTTTCCTCGTTCGGTTGCAGTGAGGGGTAGTGTCGTGAGGGGCACCGTCAGGGGTGGAAGATCGGGGAGAGGAGAGGTCGCAAGGGGAACCATCGGGAAGAAGGGTTGCACGCAGAGGGTATTGTGAGGGGGGTCGTGGATAGGTGGAATATGATTTGATTGAACCCTATTACTACAGGTTTAATTTTAAATTTGGATATAAATAAACCTATATCCAAAAAGCTCTAGAATTATGGCAATAGTTATGTGGCAATAATTCATTTTTCTTGAAGTGAAAACTCACATAAACATACTGCACCATGATATTTTTCCTAATGGTAAGTTGAGTCCCAATGTCCTATGTCATGACCTGCCTTCACAAAGAGGAGGGAAGGGTCAAAAGATTGCCAGGCCCTTCCTTCTTCATGTTGAAGGAGAGATAATGACCCCCGAAACCTGCCTTCAATAGGTCCCGGAGTCGTGACCAGCGCCAAGGGTATAGGATCACTCACTAAATGGAAGGCATTACCCTTTTTCTTTTAATAGGATCGGGAGATAAAGTAGTAAATCCCACAACACCGAAACTAAAAGTGCGAGAAAAGCCAAAACAAACATTCCCATATGCATGTCCCAAAAGTAAATACCACAAAGTACAAAATGCCTACAAAGGTAAAGTACCAAAGAAAGAAAAACAGCAACAAAAACTATCCCAAATGTCCCATGCTAGTATGGTCTTGCGCAATCCCTTAAGTCCTCCTGGAAACCTGAAAGCAGTTTTGTATACGTAGGGTGAGCATACAAGTATAATAAGTAGGTAAAAACCAAACACTCTTGTGCACAAGTGGGGGAACGTACTAAAGTCCCGTGAGAAGCAAACAACCAATACAACCAAGGAGTTCATCCATCCCACTCACCGGACACACTCACCAAATAACGCAAGAAAGTAATATATATTAATAGCACATCGATGTTTGTGTACCCCACACCACTTTCCCACTGGTTATTGAAGACACCCTACACATCGAACCAATCCCGCCATTCTCACCACAGTCCCACTGCCACACCCTGCCAGCACACACCTGGGCCATATCCTCACGCAGTCCCACTTCCAAACCCTACCCACAAACACCTGGGCCACAACCGCTATCCCGCCTGCAGACACCTGGGCCACCACTGTTACACGTAACCACGCCTGCAAACACCTAGGACAGAACAACCACTTCCACACCCGAAGACACCTAGGTTAGAATATCTACTGCCACGCCTGAAGACACTTGGGCCTCATCCTGAAGACACTTGGGAAACCACATGCCTGCACACACCTGGGATAACCACCACACTATCCTACCCAATGGTTCTTGGGATAATAATGGACTTCAGGCCATCACAGTCTGCCCAAAGATACTTGGGCTATCCGGGAAAGGGAGCAGAAAGGAGCTAATAACCAGCCACTAATAGAAGTGTCAGGAAAAAAATACCCTCCCCCATGAAATGGGGGTGTTCATCACTAAGTGCTCAACTTGGGTGGGGCGCGGATGAGAAACATAAAACTACAAGTATATGTATAAGTAACAAGCACTCACCCAACCTATGTTTTTCTTCAGCCAGCCTAAAGAACACAAACAGCGCCCAAGTCACAACTCAAACCAAACCAAAACCCATTTGTCGCATCCTTGTTTCACCTTCATTGATAATGTTTAAATAAGTTTCATCTCTTACTTAGGCAACTAGAAAGCATAGCACAAGCCAAGGAAAGAGTACAACCAGACATCAACTTAAACATTCACAC
Source organism: Viscum album (assembly GCA_963277665.1). Classification (NCBI taxonomy): domain Eukaryota; kingdom Viridiplantae; phylum Streptophyta; class Magnoliopsida; order Santalales; family Viscaceae; genus Viscum; species Viscum album. Next base: position 317,406,953 of record OY728146.1, read on the forward strand.
CCGGTTCTCTTGTAAAGTCACAACAACAAAGGGATAAGTGAGATCCCTCGAAGTACTGGAACCAAAAGAAAAACCCCAAGGTGCAGCCCCATGTACCCAAGATCTAGGAGCCAATGGTTTCTCAACAACAAAGGATCCCTCCCCAATTCGTGATATAAACAAGATAAGCACCCGACCTTAAACTCATAACCACTGAATCCGTAACAACAGGGGATCCCATCCCCACCAAAACCACCCAGAAATTGGCCCGTGAAGTAAAAAAACCCAACCACAACTATCCACACAAAGCAGGCCCATGCCGGTATTTTCAGATTTAAAAGATTTAACACACTCCTGGATTTCAATTCCGCTGTACTTTAACTGAGGTTATCACAAAAGAGGGATTGATCCTGGTGCTTTCAATTTTGTTCACCCGAATATACGTGATTAAACCAATTCCTTTACACAAAAAGGGTCCTCAACCACAATAGAATCCATTTAATCACCAGAGGTAAGGGTTCATTAGTGCACAGAGAAAGACCACCAACGACCATGATTTTCTGTAGGCGCAAGACAACACAATTCAGAAAAGAATATCATAAAAAAAGTAGCATAATCGATCACAAACCCCCCTTCGTTCTTTATAGAATCATTTTCATTATCTTCATTTAGGTTTGGTTCATCCAATTCTACAGAAACAAAAGCACATCCACCCCACATGATACCGAAAGGGAGAGACGAAAGGGAAAAATCCCTACTTGTTGATCAACGATCGACGGTAATCCTGGGCGTGGAATTCCACGGATAGCGATGTGTCTCATCTGAACGAAGGGTACTCCTAGAACAAGGTGATCGAGAAAAGAAACCTAGGTATAACCCTTATGTTTATAAAGGCTGGGGACGGTTGAGATAAGAAAGAAAAACCGCGTAAGGAGTGGGGTCATGGGTTGACCGCGCGACCCCACACGTCATTAAAGGTCCCCGCCCTTTGGGGTGGTTTAAACCCACGCACAAACCAAGTTAATTTATTTTAATTAAACGCCATTTATGGGCGTTACTAGGCTTTTAAACAAGGTAAGGTAGGGTTTAAAAAGGAGCGCTACTGGAATAAACCCATGGGGGTAGGTGAGAGCCACCGGTAGCCGAGCTACCGGTGGGCTGCAGCCACCGGTAGCCAAACTACCGGTGGGATCCAGCAACCATTATTTGAGAGCTACCGGTGGCTAACAGCTACCGGTATACTGAGCTATCATTATGCTGCGACTATCGGTAGACCGAACTACTGGTAGGCTGCGGCTAGCAATAGACCTAGATACCGGTAGGCTGCAGCCACTGATAGACTGAGCTACCGGTAGACAGAGCTACCGGTAGACAGAGCTACCAGTAGGCTGTGGCTATAGGTGGACCGAGCTACCGGTAGGCCTGCTACCGGTAGGCTAAGGATACCGGTAGGCCTACTGACTTCAACGAGATTCCCAGACTACCCAGAACACCTAACAACAGATTTTTACAAAGTAATGGACCCCCCCCACCAAAAAACCGGACCCTTACATTAGATACCTCTCAACCGATTCTCATCCTCGAGAATCAAAACAACCCAGAAGGAAAGAGAGGGTCCAAACAACCACCTCTAAAGGTACCTCTCAGGAGTGAAACTCATTTTTAACTAAGAACACATTCCTGTCAGGAACCAGGCAATATACCATGTCCACTACCCAGCCATGTCGGTTGGGGAGTCTCCTTCCCCATGTCAAGATACTATCCGCTTTGGGTGGCACTAACTCGCCTGCACGGGTTTAATCGCATCGATCATAATACGCCTTGATTAGGGGTCAGGTCCTCCCCTCCCCATAGCCAGGACTTTTCACACATATTCAGAGGAAGGAAAACCGCATATTTCATAAAAAAATAAGATAAAATGTTCTACCATAGCAGGTATAACAGAACATCACAAAACTCAAAACAAATCTGGGTACTGGGCATGCATTTGTGCTTCCCTCTCCGACGTACTCTCCTCAATTCCACCGTGTCTCCATAACACACGAACTAAAGGAATGTCTCACCCACGAAGCACCTTCTCCTTGCAATCATCGATCATTAATGGTCTCTCCACAAAAGTCACGTCGTCCTCGATGTTCAGCTCTCCCCAGCCAAGGACGTGTGAATCATCGTGCAGATACCGACAGAGCTGGGACACATGGAAGACATCATGTATCCTCAGTAGCAGCGGTGGTAACGCTAGATAATAAGCCACTTCACCGACCTGCCACAACACTTAAAAGGGTCTGATGAACCTGGGAGAAAGCTTACTCCCCTTGCCGAACCTCCGTTGTCCACGCCGAGGGGAGACCTTCAAGAACATGTGGTCTCCAACCTCAAACTCTAAAGGAATCCTCCTAGTATCAGCATACGACTTCTGTCGGTCCTAGGCCGCCTTGATCCTTTTCCGTATGAGCTGAACCTTCTCTGTCGTGCTCTGCACCACCTCTGGGCCAAGGATTCCTCCCTTTTCTACTTCGGTCCAACACACAGGTGAGCGGCATGGTCTCCCGTACAAGGCTTCAAACGGGGCCATACCAATGGTAGTGTGATAGGTATTACTATAGGAAAACTCTACGAGAGGAAAGTATTTCACCCACGATCCTCCTGAGTCCAGAACACATGACCGCAGCATATCCTCCAAGGTCTGGATTGTGTGCTATGTTTGTCCATCTGTATGGGGATGGAATGTAGTGATAAGACATAGTTGGGTTCCAAAAGCATGCTGCAATCCTCTCCAGAATCGTTAGGTAAACCGTGAATCCCTATCCGAGACTATGGACCTCAGAACTCCATGCAGCCACACCACCTTCTCCACATACCTTCATGCCAAAGCATCCAATGCACTCGACTCCTTGATCGCCAGAAAGTGAGCCGATTTCGTCAACCTGTCCACTACCACCCAGATGGCGTCGTATCCCCCTTGGACCTTGGGTAGTCTCGTGATGAAATCCATCGATATGTCATCCCACTTCCACTCGGGGAAATCTAGAGACTGCAGTAGGCCGCCTGGAACTCGATGTTCAACCTTCACTTACTGACACACTAAGCACTTGGCCTCAAACTCTGCCACTGCTCACTTTACTCCGGGCCACCAAAACTGTCTCTTCAGTCCCTGGTACATCTTGGAAACTCCTGGGTGTACCGCTAGGGGTGAGTTGTGGAACTCACTGAGAACATTTCTGCTCATCACTTCTATAACAAACAACCTTCCCTGGAAAATCATCCGGTTCTAACCATCCTCCGTCCACCCTTCCAGAGCATTCCTCTGGTCAACTCGGCCACGCATCACTTCGCACTCTGGGTCTCCCCATTGAGACTCCTCCACTTGCTAAAACAGAGACGACTGTACTGCCATCTGATACAGGAAACCTCTACCACTATCCATCCCCACATCCAGGTGTAAGGCAGCCAACTCCTCCATTTCCTTCCAGGTGTCTCCCGACTCTCGGACCGCATCCTTCTTGGATCTACTGCTCAAGGCATCAACCACTACATTCCCCTTCCCTGAAGTGTAGGAAACCTCAGATTTGTAATCCTGGAGGAACTCCACCCACCTTCACTGCCGCATGTTTAGGTCCCACTGGGAGAAGATATACCTCAAACTTTTGTGATCTGTGAAGACCAAAAAGTGTTCTCCGATGAGGTAATGCCGCTAAAACATTAGCGAAAAAACGACCGCTGCAAGCTCCAAGTCATGGGTGGCATAATTATGCTCATGAGGGCGTAGCTGCCTAGACCCATAAGTGATCACTAGTTGTTGCTGCATCAACACAAATATGAGGCCTTTCCCTGAAGCATCACATAACACCTCATACTCCACCCCTTATTCTGGTAATCTCAGCACTCGGGCACTAACCAACTTCTCCTTCAGATAGCTGAAGGCTGCCTTGCACTACTCACACCACACGAAAACCTGGTATTTCTTAGTCAAGGCTGTAAAAGGGGATGAAACATGGGAGAAGTTGGGTACGAACTTCCGATAGTAACCCGCCAGCCCGAGGAAACTACAGACCTCTGACACATTCTTAGGTGCTGCCCAAGAAACAACTGCCTCAACCTTTGATGGGTCCACTACTACCCCCACTTAGACACCACGTGCCCAAGGAAGTGCACTTCTCATGTCCAGAATTTTCATTTTGACAACTTCCCATAGAGCTGATGTTGTCGGAGGACCTCCAAAACTGTCCTCAAGTGCTCTGTATGGTCCTCCTCTGATCTCGAATAGATCAGGATGTCGTTGATGAACACGACTACAAACCGATCCAGGTACTCCCGGAAGATGGAGTTCATAAGCCCCATGAACACGGCCGGGGCGTTCATAACACTGAAGGGCATGACTATGAACTCGAAGTGTCCATATATTCACCTAAACGCCATCTTCAGGATGTCACCCTCTTTCAATCTCAACCAGTGATACCCAGACTGCAGGTCGATCTTCGAGAACCACCCCACCCCTTTCAGCTGGTCGAAAAGATCATCTATCCTCAGAAGAGGGTAACGATTCTTGATTGTTACCTGATTCAGCCTCCTGTAGTCTATGAACAACCTGAGACAACCATAATCCTTCTTTTCGAACAAGACTGGAGCACCCCACGGTGACGCGCTCGGTTGAACATAACCCCACTTCATCAAATCTTCATTCTGAATCCACAATTCTCGTAGCTCCGAAGGTTCCATCTGGTAAGGAGCCATCGAGATCGGCCAAGCACCAGGCTGCAAGTCAATCCCAAACTCGATATCCCATCGAGGGGGTAGATTCATCACCTCCTCAAGAAAGACGTCCATAAACTTACGGACGATCTCTGGAACCTCCACCATTTCGGCATCTACTGACTCCACTGACAGCTCAGCTAGCAAGGAGAGGAGGGGTTCCTCTCACCTATTGCCCTTCGGACTACTCTGCTTGCCGGTGAAGGTAACACGCTGGCTACCCATGTCTGAGAACACACCCCCTTCTTGGAAATAGTCAACAACGGCACACACAGAGAATAGCCATTCGATGCCTAAGATGACATCGTATGGCTGTATCTGTAGTAGTAGTAGATCTCTGACCGACTGATGTATCCCTATCATCAGTCTGTATCCTCGAAAAACATATAACAAGTAGGTCTGACCTTTGACTGGTCTTCTCAGTACCAGGGGAATTGGAAGTCTCTCGGCATCTAGACCCAAGGCACGGGCTCGACTCGGTGCAACAAAGGAGTGCGAAGCTCCGGTCTCGAACAAGGCATAAGCAAGGGTGCTAAACAAACTGATCGTACCTAAAATGTCCTCCGACCCTGCTGGAACTGCTTCTTCCGCGACATGTAAGCCCACGCCCAGCTCCTCTACCCCTCGGCTATTGGCCACCTCCCCGACCATGCCCTGGTCTAGGTCCCTGAGGAGCGCACTGAGGCCGACCTCCTCCTGCAACATCTGCCCTCGGAGGAGTAGGTTCTCGCTACCCCTGCTACTACTACTGGAAAGGCCTGGCTGGAAGCTGCTATTGGGGCGAGTGCTGGGGATTTCCTCCACCACCGTACTGTACTCAGTCCGGGCACTAACTCTGGAGATGTCCATGGCTCCCACAGACGAAGCACCGCAGTCCTGGGCCTGATGGAAAAGGGAGAGGACCGGGGGACCAAAACTGAAACTGCTGCGGCCTGCTCCCTGCTGGTCGGAACCTGGAGGGTCTTGACGTTGGAGGCCTGGAACTGATGGCCTTCCCCTTCGATGATCCCAGTTGGATCCCCTCTCGTGTCACACCTCCTAGAGAATGCATCCTCTCTACCACTTCATCCTTCATCTGGACCTCCAAGTACATTGGCAGGGTAAAGGGGGTAACAACATACTGGAGGGAGGGTCAGAGTGCCTCCTCTAAACGTCTTGCTTGAGACTCCTCATTGGGAAAGAGGTCCGGAGCAAAACGTAAGAGGTCCTTGAACTTGATTCCCAGCTCCCTTACTGACATACCCCCCATCTGGAGGGAGAGTAGCTCGTGTCATTTTTCTGCCTTCATCGTCGAAGAGATGAATTCCGCTCGGAACTCCCTCTCGAAATCATCCCATGTCACCTCAGCCTCTCTCCTCTCCCCTAGGTAAAGCGCCCACCACTGACGCACCACTCCCCGCATCTGGCTGACAGCCAGAGAAACCTAGTACTCGGTCGGGGCCCGAATCAGGCCGAAGGCTATCACCAGCTCTTCTAGCCAACCCTCCTTCTTCATGTGTGAGGTGCTGCCCTCATACTTCTTGAGGGTCTGTCATTGGAAGGACCGAAGAGTCTTTTTCCACTGGTCCTCCTCCTCATCTCGATCAGCTCTCTACTGATCGGCCAAGGTAGCCTCCTGGGCCTCGATCGCCCGTACCACACGTGGTCGCCTTCCATGTTCCATAACTGCAAGGTAAGAAAGGAATGCCTAAACCCAAGTAGTAAAGAATATTGTTCTTAAAACTTCTAAAACTTTTTTTATTTATTCTTAATTCCCAAGACACCCTAGAAACACGAGAACACAAGTCATTATGATGCATGCACCTTCCCTATGGTTTCTACCCTGAAATCAGCGTGGCCTCACTTGGTCGTTTGGTAGGTCCAGATTCCTTGCATCAGATCACAGGGGGACTAAAATCCCATGTCCTAGCTGGTCTTCCTTGGCATAATTCAAGCACCAAGGTCACCCAACACCATTTCCCTACCATCCCATGCAATCCTCACTGTGCCTAACTCCAGACTCCATCCTATCTCTCAACCTCCCTCTAATACCATTCTTTCACACCCGCCTTCACCAAGAAGAGGGAAGGTTTAGCAGATTGCTAGGACCTTCCTTCTTCAAGTTGGAGGAGAGATAATGACCCCCGAAACCCTCCTTAAATATGTCCCAGAGTGGCGACCTACACCAAGGGTATAGGATCCCTCACTAAATGGAATGCATTACCCTTTTTCTTTTAATAGGATCGGGAGATAAGATAGTAAATCCCACAACACCAAAACTAAAAGTGAAAGAAGATCCAATACAACCATTCCCATATGCATGTTCCAAAAGTAAATACCATAAGGTACAAAGTGACTACAAAGGTAAAGTACCAAAGAAAGAAAAACAACAACTGCAATTGTCCCAAAGGTCCCGCGCTAGTATGGTCTCATGCGATCCCTGAAGTCCTCCTAGAAACCTGAAAGTAGTTTTATATATGTAGGGTGAGCATACAGGTATAATAATTAGGGAAAAACCAAAGACTCTCGTGCACAAGTTGGGGAATGTACTAAAGTCCCGTGAGAAGCAGACAACCAATACTACCAAGGAGTTCATCCATCCCACTCACCGGCCACACTCACCAAATAACACAAGTAAGTAATATATAGTAATAGCACATCGATGTTTGGGTACCCCGAACCACTTTCCCACTGGTTATTGAAGACATCCTACGCATCGAACCAATCCCGCCATTCTCACCGCAGTCCCACTACCACACCCTGCCCGCACACACCTGGGCCATATCCTCACACAGTCCCACTGCCAAACCCTACCCGCAAGCACCTGGGCCACAACCACTATCCTGCCCGCAGACACCTGGGCCACAACTATTACACATAACCATGCCTGCAAACACCTAGGCCAGAACAACCACTGCCACGCCCGAAGACACCCGGTCTAGAAGATCTACTGCCACGCCTGAAGACACCTGGGCCTCATCCTGAAGACACTTGGGAAACCACCTGCCCGAACACAACTAGGCCAACCACCACACTACCCTGCCCAAAGGTTCTTGGGATAATAATGGAATTCAGGCCATCACAGCCTGCCCGAAGATACTTGCGCTATCCGGGAAAGGGAGCAGAAAAGAGCTAATAACCAGCCACTAATAGAAGTGTTGAAAAAAAACACCCTCCCCCATGAAATGGGGGTGTTTGGAACTAAGTGCTCAACTTGGGTGGGCCGCGAATAAGAAACATAAAACTACAAATATATGTATAAGTAACAAGCACTCACCCAACCATGGTTTTTCTTCAGCCAGCCAAAAGAACACAAACAACACCCAAGTCACGACTCACACCACACCAAAACCCATTTGTCCCATCCTTGTTTCATGTTCATTGATAATGTTTAAATAAGTTTCTGCACCTACTTAGGAAACTATCAAGTATAGCACAAGCCAAGGAAAGAGTACAACCAAACATCCACTTAAACATTCACACCCGGTTCTCTTGTAAAGTCACAACAACAAAGGGATAAGTGAGATCCCTCGAAGTACTGGAACCAAAAGAAAAACCCCAAGGTAGATCCCCATGTCCCCATGATCCAAGAGCCAACAATTTCTCAACAATAGTGGATCCCTCCCTAATTCGTGATATAAAAAAGATAACCACCCAGCCTTAAACTCATAACCACCGAATCTGTAACAACATGGGATCCCATCCCCACCCACACCACCCAGAAATTAGCCCATGAAGTAAAACAACCCAACCAAAACTATCCACACAGAGCAGGCCCATGCCGGTATTTTTAGATTTAAAATATTTAACACACTCCATGATTTCAATTCTAATGTACTTTAACCGGGGTTATCACAGAAAAGGGATTGATCCTGGTGCTTTCTATTCTGTTTATCCGAATATAAGTGATTAACCAAATTCCTTTACACAGCAAGGGTTCTCAACCGCAATAAAATCCATTTAATCACCAGAGGTAAGGGTTCATTAGTGAACAGAGAAAGACCACCAACGGCCATGATTTTCAGTAGGCGTAAGACAACACAATTCAGAAAAGAAGATTGTAAAACAAAGCAGCATCATTGATCACAACCCCCCTTCATTATTTATAGAATAAATTTCATTATCTTCATTTATGTTTGGTTCATCCAATTCTACAAAAACAAAAGCACACCCACCCCTCATGATACACAGAGGGAGAGATGAAGGAGAAAAATCCCTACTTGTTGATCAACGATCGGCGCTAAGCCTGGGCGTGGAATTCCATGGATAGCAATGGGATCGTCTGAATGATGTGTAATCCTAGCATAGGGTGATCGAGAAAAAAACCTAGGGAGAACACTTAGGTTTATAAAGGCTGGGGACGGTTGAGATAAGAACGCGAAACTATGTAAGGAGCGGGGTCGTGGGCTGACCGCGCGACCCCACACGTCATTAAAGGTCCCCGCCCTTTGGGGCGGTTTAAACCCATGCACACACCCGGTTAATTTATTAAATATTTAATTAAACGCCATTTATGGGCGTTACTGGGCTTTTAAACAAGGTAAGGTAGGGTTTAAAAAGGAGCACTACTGGAAAAACCCCGCGGGGTTAGGCGAGAGCCACCGGTAGCTGAGAGCTACCAGTACACTGCAACGACCTGTAGACCGAGCTACTCGTAGGCTGTGGCTACCGATAGTCCAAGATACTGGTAGGCTGCGGCTACCGGTAGACCTAGCTACTAGAAGGCTGCGACTACCGGTAGATCGAGCTACCGATAGACAGAGCTACTGGTAGACAGAGCTACCGGTAGACAGAGCTACCTGTAGGTTGTGGCTACCGATAGACCGAGCTACCGATAGGCCTGCTACCGGTAGGCTAAGGCTACCAGTTGGCCTACCGAATTCACCATGATTCTCAGACTACCCAGAACACCCATCAATAGATTTTCACAAAGTAATGGACCCCCCCAAAAAACCTGGTCCATTACATCCTAGGTCATTGGATGTGTGCACACACTGATCTATGGTCACTGATGAGTAGTGTAGGGATCCTATTAATAGAAACTAACATACCAGAGGTATTGATATGTGTTTCCATGATATACATGATTTTATGATTACATGCCATTAATTTGTAGGAAAAATATATTCATATTGACTACTTTATATAAAATTTTTATATAAAATTTTCATTCTATCCAGTTTTGATATATCTTCCATTTTTTCATTATGAAAGCATGTATTGTTGAAAATATGTGAATTCCATGCCATGATTGTTTTATTTAAATCGAAATCACTTTTGATTTAATTGTTGTGCAATTGATTATGGAACACATTGTGATATCCTAATAATATTTATAGATCACACCCTACCGTTTCCTTTATGTGTTTTTTGATTATGTTATACCAAGTCCAAGCATAGTAAAGTGCCACTTGGAGGTGTTAGATGTTCTTGATTATTAGGACTCGGAGTGATGGAGGTGACTGGTGAAGATATGATTCACTTGTTACATTCTTTTACCTTTGTGATTTATATTAGAATACATTGATACTTTTTTGATTTAATACTTCAGTATTATTTTACCTATATGATTCTGGTATTTTCTCTCCTTAGATTTTTATCATACTGACTTGTATATTTTTTCTTCCAATATTATTTGAAAAAAATTGTTTCCTCTTTATTCATGTATGATGTAGGGTACTAGTTAATAACCTATGGGGATCAGTAATTCCCTTTGGGACTTTTCATATTTTCCTCAGGTATCAGGGTACCCAAGTATCCTGGTTGGTTCATGATAATTCTAGCTGAGTTTTATGTAATACTAAAAGATTGTTGATACCAAGTTTTGAAGTGGGTTTGATGAATTAAAATTATGATATATTTAAATGAATTAAATGAGTTTGATTGGGTTTTGAAGAAGTAATAATATATATATCTTGAAGATAAGATTTATTATAGAATATGCATTTATATAAAGAGTGAGTTCATTTATAGAAATATATTATCACTTAAAAAAATTGATAAGTGTGTAAGAGAGGGGGTGACCAACTAGAATGTTCTTCAGACCAGTTGGGTTGAATATTTTTAGGGTTTTAATCTTGAAGTTTTGAAATTTAGTGAGGGGTTTATTGGAGTTTGAAAACAAAAAGTTATTGAGCATGACAAGCATTCAACGACAACTTATATAAGTTCAAAGTGTTAAAGTTCATGAAGAAAATTAATTTTTTGAAGCATAAGTTCTAAAAATTGTTTAGAAATACCAAAATTTATTATCCAGAATAAGTTTTACGAAGTTGGTTGATAAAATAGATCAATATGCATATAAAGGTATAAAATTTTCTATTGGATTTCAAAGACTTAGATTATGAAATAATATATCACTATGTGTTGTAGATATATCCAGGAGAATTTTGAAGATATTCTTCTAGATTTCATTTAGTGGGAACCATTGTAAGTTGTTGGGACCTAGTAGAAAAATATTATCAAGAGACAATATAGGATTAAAGGGAGATAAACCATTTTTATTCACTTGTGTCATATTGTGAATAACTATTTAATGGGATAATAATTGAATTAATCATAGAGTAGTTACCTACATTGGTACTACACCTTATAAATACAATATGTTACACTCTAATAATTTTCTATCTTTCCATGTCATGTGAATGTGTATTGGGAGTAAATAAACTAATCTATAAATCTTAACTGGGGTAAAAGTTTTTAAAAAAATGGGATAAAAATTTAAGTTATAATAAGTTGGTAAAATTGGTCGACACTAATTCACCACCTCTTAGTGTGACTGCATGATCTAATGAGATCTTTAATTATCAGTATAGCTCTTTTGTAAAATTTTTATAGATTTAATATATTTCCTATGTTGTACCTCACTCTCTCATCTGGTATTAATGTTATAAAACAGCCAAATGTTTTTGAAACTTTTTTATTTCATGAATACCATTGTTTCAATTTTGAATATTTTTTAATAAGTTTCTTGAAAAAAAAGGTCTAAAAAAGGACGTGGAGTGCTTTATTAAAGTCCTTCACCTATATAAATTATTCTAGGAAGTTTACAAATAAAAAAGAGGGATCAAAATGGATGTTAAAGACCTTATTGAAGTCCTCCACTTATAGGTACCACAACTACCCAATGGAGTGAAAAAGATGGTTGGTGTAATCTAGAGTGAAAAAATGTTCCTTCTAGGTGACACCATTAGGTCGGTGACACCCATTGGTTATCTGATGGTATTCAAGTAGATAAATAAATCATTTATGGTGGAACCTATCAACTTAATTTGACTCCCAACATCTCTCTACAACCCATATAGGCTCTAGAATGTTCCTAAAACCATTGGTGGATATAAATACACCCCAAGGTTCTGTGAATGGTGCATGCTACCTTGAACATCATTATAGTGCTCTATTGGGTAATTAATTATCTCTTTGTATTTTTATCTTACATTTGTCTCACATCCTCCCTCTATTTATTGTTCTAAATTCTTGTTGAAGTGTTGTGAGTGGGATTCAAATAGTTTTAATAATAAACCCTCTTCCTTTTTCTTTTCTTGGGTTCTCACTACCATTGAGTGTGAGGCATTGGGTGCTTATTACCATTAAGTGTGAATGGGTTGGTGTAGATTACCATTAAAAGTGTAAGGATTGGGTGTCTATACCCAACCACTAAAAGGCCAGTGGGTTTCCTTCTATAACTGCTAAAAATTAAGATATGTTGTGTTTCTTGGTATAAACACTAAAAATTAAGGGAGATTGGGATTCTTACTTCAACTATTAAAAATAAAGGGTATTATTTTGTAATGGGGTTCTTGGATTCCCCTAAATCCAAGGGTTATTCCAAAAACTCTCAAATATATTTAGGGGAGGTTAAGTAGGGAACCCTTAGTGGATTATATACTAACTACTTTATCAATGTATTATTTTGTTGTATTTTAATTTATATTTTCACTTCACCACGACTCTTATATTTAGTTTAAATTATTTAGGTTTAATTTTTAAAAATATTTTAAAAGGAAATTCACCCCTATATTCCCATATTCACCTATACCATAAATTGAATGGATTATAATTTCACTATTATTTATTTTACAAGTTATAGTTTTAAAAAATTTCATTCACCAACATTATCCTAAAAAGTTAGTGTTCAATATGTATTTTCATAAATCAATTCATATAGAGAAATATTTAATATTGAGTAAAAATTACTAATATATGAGAACTTGACTAGTGGAATAAGTGTATCCCTGCCACTTTTGAAGGAAATTAATTAATATTTAAATAACCTTTTAAGTTTCTAAATGTTTCTTTTACATTAACCATCTATTTAAGGATTATGGTAAATACTAAAGTTCAAATATATGTTCAGAACCTATTGGAGACTCCAATAGAACATTGAGGTGAACCTTATGTCTCAATAAGAAAAAATTAAAAGTGTTACACCATATAACCTCAATACATTATATATATCATGGAAAGTATGCCACGTTTGAAATACTTTTGAATAAAAAATAATTGATCTATTTTTTAATCTGATCCACCACAACTTATATATAATTATTGATTTTAGATGTTCTTAGAAGACCCATGAAAAAAATACATTATGATGTTATCCTATTTCCATGTTTGTATATGTAATGGTTTCATGATATCCTTAGAAAATTTTCACATTTACTTAACATGATACCCTTATAATCACCGTGATATATATTACAACAACCTATCCTCAATCCTAAGGGTTCATGTCAAAACACAACAATACCTATGACGTGATTATTGATTACCAAAGGTTGGTGTAAATGATGAGGGACAAATAGAATGGTGTGGGAAGTGATTTTACCTATAAGAAGATTAACCTATGTTCTTAATAGATCCTTGAAAAAACTAACCTAGTCCATTAATATAAATTACTTGTTATAAATTCAAAACTTATTTACCAAAGGAGTGACTGGTATGACAATGTTACTTATTATACCTGAATAGTAATATACCCAATAATCTATATGTATATTTAATATAGATAATTATAGGCCAAAACATACACATAATAACCATTTACTAGTCATAAGATAAAATAATTTACATATATAATTACAATGGTAAGAAAAAACACCAAATTATACAAATGAATTTTTATACATGAGGTATCCCAAAAAGAGAACCCATGGATAGCCATGATTTCATAGCTCAAGCCATCCAACAGAATTCTAAAATAGTCCACAACACTCCATTCACTATGTCACAATCCTCCTCATACTCTAGTGGCTTCCCTTTACCTAGATCACATATAATATGATTTACACACATCCCCATGTGACTTTCGTAGGGTGTGAGTGCTAGTAGGCAGTCACCACCCAACCCCTATCAATTGGTCTAAAAAACTAGTTGTAACAACAACAAAATAGGTAAATAAGAAAATAAACAATCATTATTCTTATTAAAAATTTACAGAAAAGTAAATAATAAACCTATTACCATGTTATTGGTTTATATATTCATTCTAAATTTTAGTTTAACTAACTATATCTACCTCAAACATATCTCAAAATCTTGAAGAAATGGCTAAATCCTCTTGGTCAAACCAAATAGGTGGGAAAATATATAAATGTTTTCTATATACACCCTGAGAATAGGAAAAATAACTTAGGGAAGGGTCTAGATCATATCAAGAGAGAAAAAATATAAAAGGGAGAGAGATCAATATATATATATATCCTATTTCGTTTTTCATATCATATAGACTCTCATTTGTCAAATCAAGGAACTGAAAAGTAGTTTATACAAATATTATTTCCATTCCATCCATTTTAAATGAAAATAAGAAAATTGTGTATATATATATTAAAAAATTATTGGAATACTGACATGGAATATTTCATATGAAAATATATAAAAGTAATTTTTATAAGTCATAATATATGGAATGGTAAATACAAGTCATTATGAAACAGAACATAAATTGACCAGTCATATTATAAATCCTATTAAGATATATTAATGAAAATATTTATTTAGAGGGAAATTGAATTTAATTTTTTTTAATCTAACCCATACTATTAAAGCCAAATACAAATCAAAATTTTATAAAAGAGGAGGAGTAACCAACCCAATATCATGCTAAACATAATCTAAAAACCTGTAGAAATAAATTATTCCACTACCTTAAGCATCATACCAAACTATACCTATAAATTTATGCATTTATCCACATCATAATGAAAAATAGTAAATCTAGAAAATAAAATGTTGGTATAACCTTATATTCACAAAAATTTATCTTCTAAAACAACTTGATAGAGGAAAATTTAAAGGATTTGATTTATTTTAAAACATACAGGAGAAAGGAATTTTGGGTTTCCCTTTCTCTCTCAAGTATTTATAGAAAAATAAAATATAGTAATAAGATACTATCATTTATTTTACCAAGATTCCATCCTATGGTATCTTGACAATGATCAAAATCAACATGGAATGAGGGAAATACATAGGCATAATAAATAAAGGATAAATGTATGAAAGGAGTACTAGTGTCAAATAGGGAGTAAATCCTCAGCTAGGGTTAAATAGATTAAAAGTTTTAAATTGAAATGTGATCATTTTAACCTCATTTAAAAAACCACTAAGGTTCCTACTAGGAACATGGTAAAATTCCACTAGGTACCCTATGGATACACTAATAGCCATTGTATGACATACTAGATAGAACCAGGTAACTAATACCCTTCCACTATATGCCCAATGACACTCCAACACCTACACCATATTCTAGTTCCCCTTCCTTTTATTTCTCTTCAATCCTTCATAAACATAAAATTTTAATGATTTAGAAATTAAATTCATTAAACATAAAGAGGGAAAAAATTATCTATATAGATATAGGTCATAAAAAATTCACACAATAAATCTTTTTTATCCTTTTTAAGCTTCAATGAGCCTCTTTAAAACAAAAATTTTGGCCATTGAGATTTCATCTTAGCATCTCATTCCTAAGTTTTATCTTATAGCCTGTCATATTTCCATAACACATGAAACAAAGGAATTACCTTCCATATATCACATTTTTACTCTAATAAAAGATACTTTCAAGTTTCACTACATAGAAACAATATTCCTCCTCAATATTTTTGAATCATATTATATTTATAGGAATATGCATGTATCTCCACAATTATGAAACATGGAATAAATTATTCATAATAAAAAAAATTAATAGGTTGAGAAATAATTTATGTAATTACTCCAATTATCTTTAATATATTGAATGATACAGTAATAATTGGATTTATATTTTACTATTTTCTTATATGTAGGTGACCTAAACATAGAAAAACATAATGAAATACATAATCATCAATCCTAAATTCCAAGATTCATCTTATGTAAGAAGTATAATACATTTGGTATATTTTTATTGTGATCAACCATTTATATATTTTTTGTACTTATTCACCCATTTCTTGAATTATTTTCGAACCAATAAAAAATAAATCATTGATTTATATCTAATATAATGAAAAATAATAAGTCCTAACATAGAGAGACTCAAAAGGAGTCATCTGGATGAGTGACTGATAAATTTTATTTTATGAAAATAGTACTAAAATAGGTTATCCTTCTAAGAGTATAAAGTAAAGAATATAGTCTTAAAGAATTTATTCAATAATGTGAATGGTTATCTTACACTAGTTATCAATTTGAGAGTGATAAGTTGTACTTAGTTTTACTAGGGTACCTGAATCCAGTTGTAACCCTTTCTAGAACTAAGTTGTGGAGCTTGGGTCTTGATATGAGATGATGCATTCCATCATCCCAAAGTTTCATAATCTTCTCAGAATATAATTTTTCTAGTTTATCTATATAAGGATATTCCTTAATGGGTGATTTGTCTTGGTCAGGTGGTTCATGATCACCCAAATTTTACCTTTGTCTCTTGATGATCTCAAAAATTTTGTCACGAAATCCACTATGATATCATTCCCTTTCCAAAATATAAATTTTAAGTGGTTCTAAAATTATTATAGGTCACTGGTGATCCATTTTCAACTATTTACTAGTAAGGCGTCAAGAAACAAAACTACGATTTCTTTTTTCATATTAGGATACTAGAATTTCAAACTTATTTCATGATATGCTTTCACTATCCGATAATGAATATATCACATAGATGTGTTATATTCCTTTATCGCTTCCTCCTTTATAATGGAAAGGTCCACAATTATTCCATAAATATGAGGAAAATATTATTAATCTTAGGACCAAATTTTATTGATCTCCCCACAATCATTTTTTTTTTCTCGAATGATAATACAATCATAATTATATATTTATTAGTACTTATCTCACTCCATAATAGATGATTTCATATCAATTTGGAATAAAAATATTCCATATCAATCCATAATTACATATAATTGGACCACAACTATCAGTGTAATCAAATTTAATTATTCTTTTTTATCCTGATATATTCGAGGCTAATATTTACCTCTAATAGAATATACAATAATTTTTTCATTTTATGGTGATAAAAAATCTAATTATAGTTTTTAAACCCATTGATATTTCCTTCAATTTAAATCTCACTGATAAATGGTATACTTAAATATTTTATAGTTGGTTAATACAATAAATCAATCGCTAAAAAAATAGTGTATTCATCAATTTAAAGATTATATTACTATGGATAATTCAAGATAATGGTTTAGATAGATCCTATTATAAGGATGAAGTTATCTTGAACTATAGGTTATTTAATGGTGATTCTATATGAGTATACAAACTAGACCCACTAAACTGGAATCATAATAAGCCTTGAATCATTTACCCAGTTGAGGCTGAATCAGGATAGGAAAAGTGGTAAAACTATTATTTAATTATTATAAAGTTATTTCATACTACATTAACAACAAAAATTTAACTCCTTTCTTTATAAATTTTTTCATGTATGAATATATCTTGGAAAAATATTGAATAAAATGATGTTAATATCCAACAATACCAGGAAAACTCATGACCTCAAAGAAATTCATGGGAAATTTACAAAGAATAACCATCTATACCTTCTCAACATCATTGAAAATTCTAGATTCAGAGACCACATACACAATTAATTTCTCTTCTCCAATATTTAATTGGTGTTTTAAATGTTTATCATAAACTTGGTGCACTCATAGTGTCTCCGAGACAATTGAAATATATATATTTTTATTTTCCTCAGATTTTGAGTACATATGAATAACAAACACAAAGGCCACTATGAAAGAGTCTAATAGTTGTTTGAATATATTTTACATTAAATATATTAACACTTCATGATAATTATTCAACCTATAAGGCATGTATAGATACTAATAATGGCCATATGGATTTCAAAAATTCAAATTAAAAATGTCGTATAGTCTCACTTGGAGATAATGATAAGTTAAATACAAGTAAATATTAGAAAACTATTTGTCCCATTTTAGATTATCAAATAAAATATAAATTTACATCAATGGATAGTAATTATTAACTATTGCATAATTTTACCATTATCATTCCACACATAATTATACAATTCCATTAGTTTTCTTAGAAAAAAGGAAATGAGATATCCATAGAGAAGTGTTAAGTCTGATAAACCCTTTAATCTTGATATTTTCTAGCCATTTTTTGAACTCCTTTAATTCAGTAGGATCTATTAAATATTGTACAATTTAAATTTTTTTCTTTTTATGAAATATCTTAATAGAGAATTCCACCTCTTACTTAGGAGGCAATAGAAAAAAATAATTGGAAAAAATTAGGTAAGGGGTTCTATAAAAATGGTAAAATCCTATGATCCCTCACCTTAACTTCTAGGAGCATAAAAATAGACATTTTTTATAATAACAGACACAAAAAACCCTTTATCTATGGATTCTTGATCTACTTATAATTCCCAATATCAAATAAGTGTATAATTATTACCAATTAGAGAAGATAAAGTAACACACCTTCAATAGTAATTGATTTCTGTTTAGTACTAGGTTAACCACTCTATACGTATATTAACATCAATGATATTCATATTAGGTTGAAAATTTATAATAAATTCCTATATGTTACAATTAATTCCATATAGTATATAAATTTACTAATTCATTCCACATATTTTCCCAAAATAGTATCAAAGATCATCATCATTGAAGATGCCTCCATTTTCATTCTAATAAGAGATATCAGTTTATCATATATAAAGAAGTGATAAGTTCCTATATCAAATAAAGAAAAATAAAGTATATAAGATACTAAAATAATACCATTAATAGTATAGGGGACCATTCCAATGTCAATGGTAGACTTCTCATCCATGTATACCCTACCTACACCCTTAAGTTCATCATGAGGATAAAAAAATATCCATGATAAGGTGAAACTTCTTACTAACTTTTAATGCCTCACATGGATCCCTAACATGATCTATCTAAAAATAGTCAACTGCCTACCTAGATGGGTATGTGATTCCTCAGTCAACGATGGTTACTACCTGAAAATCTTTAGGGGATTCATCTGAAAAAAACTATAATGATATCCATACTATCCACATAAGTGACACTAATTTAATTTTTAGGAACAATTAGGCCTAGAATAACCAATATTTATACACTAGTAACATCGAACTAGTGGCCTCCCCAATCAAGGTTTAAAAATAATTCTTCCCTTTGACTGTAATGTCTGGGACCCGGTTCACGAATAAGTAACTGAACTTGGTTGGTCACATGGCTTTAAATGTACCTCCCTATATGTCATAGGCTAGAAATTAGCAACAAGGGTCTAAGGTGGTAAAGTTGAGAGACTATACCCTCATGATCAGAGTAAAATAGTAGTGATAATAATGAATAAATAATAGAATCATAATATTGAAAATAGAGTAGTATAAGTAAATCATCTAGATAGTAGTAATAATCAAGCCAAAAGTAGCATCATGTACAAAATTATGAGCATGTTATGGATATTTAAAAAAGAATGAATACATTTTAGAAGAAACACATACATACATGTAATCAAAATAACCAAAAATAACAAAACATTTGTCTCCAATAGCATCACGATCCAAGGCTTAGTTCCTTTCTCCCGAGCCATAGGTCAATTAGACATCCATGACCGCGTGCTTTCCCTTATCCCTACTTGCATACATGAATTCTATCTGGTTACTAATCAGTGTCCTAAATACTAAGAATGTCTTTAAAAAATGAAACCAAATTCTAAAAAACTATAACTATGTGAAGGTGAAATAGGTAAAACTATCAAGTGAATGATAGATATAAACAAAACTGTGAACAGAGATTGTAACTATGAGTAAGAAAATAAATAATGAATACCAGTATATAAATTTAAAGCATGTATTAACTAATATCTTTGTAATATGAAACATAATTAAAATGTATATGAACTACATGGGCCAGGTCCCAAGGATGAAGGCCAAAGCGACCTCCTCAAGACCAAGGAATACATCCACGGGAACTCAAAATAGTGTATAACTATACGGGAAAGGAAAATAGGACTCATGGACCATGGAATACATCATAATATATTAATATATATGTATATATAGGGTTCTTAGGTTCCATTCCTTTATCCCCCTCATTGGTGCCATACCGTAATCCAAATCAGTGTTATACCGTAACCATATTTGGGGCCATATTGTACTCGTCAATAGTGTCATATCATAATGTCCAAAATCAAACAAGTAATATAAAATTCAAGGGATATTTTAGTTTCCATACCCAAATAAAATCATCTATATCATTAAAATATCCATATTTAATCCATTTATTAACTCATTTAATTTACTTAAGGTTTCCACAACCAGGTGGAAATCTCACACACCCAAAGGGGTAGTTCTTAGCTTAATAAGATGAACAAACCCACCACATATGAAGTTTGATTTAAGATCTACAATCTCCAGCCAAGTTAAGGTTCTATCTGATAAGCACATTTAATGTTTAAACAATTGATTTAAGATATTTATTATTTTTAGGAGAAACTTATAGAAGGTTCGACATGAAACACAACAATGATAATTCAATAAGCGAAAATACCTTATGGAAAAGGTAAAGACCTCATACCTTACGATGATATGGGATCACTCATCTAGTATCAACATATGATTTTGAGTATAATCATATAAAATTATGAAATAGAAAAACTCCCTGAAAATATGGGAAAATGAACTATATGAAGATCGCACAATAGATGGTGAGAGAAATCAAGTAAATAAGGAAAAGGATCAAAGATATTACCAGAATCTAACAAACATGATAGATATCACTTGATTCAGACTCCAATTAAAGAAGAGGGATGAAATCCTAGATGGGTTTAGAAGAAGCACTTAATGTGGGTTTTTACTAAAGAAATGAAGAATAGAAGGGGTATTAGATTTAATAAGAAAAGATATAAAATTTTGAATTTCACCCTAATTTGAGGGGTCAAATGGTTGAGCAACATAGTTGGCTAAACTATCCACCAACCATATAATAGTCACTTTCCAAATTCACCCCTCTCCGGGGATAGGAACAGAATTAGAGTAATTATACACAACCTATGAAAAATTCTTGTACAAAAATGTCTACAACATTTTCATGGTCATGTAGAATAGGTTTCACGGTTAGAAAAATCTTTATGCCCCTCTACTATGTGTTGGAGTACCCCATATGGTTTAAACAAACCATGGGTAATGGGATGCGTAGTTTAAACTAACCTTGTGACCCACCTGTTTCCTCCATAGCTTGAGGTTCCAAACTCCATACAAGCCTCATATACCATAAAAACTCTCCTTAACCCACAAGGAATTAATATTAGGACAAAACCAAATAATTAAAATTGAATTAAATGGATTTTTACATTATAGTAAAACCAGGGTGTTAAAACCTTTCCCACTTAAGACAATTCGTCCCCGATTTTCCCTTTCAGGGGTAATAAAGGACTATATAAGAAAATAATGAGCCATTGGGAACATAATTTGACCTCTATCTCCCAGTTTTGGTCTTGAACATAATCATTCTTCCATATCACCCATACTAAAGAAAATGAACTTACTTGGAGAGACATTTTTCTCTGATCAACGATAGAAATGAGGTTCTCCTAAAAAGAAGAATCACCATCCCGTTCCACCTCATGAGGCTGGAAAACATAAGATGGGTATGATTAGTAGTAACATAACTAAGAAACTTGAAATAAATCATGTATAGATCCATATCTATATGGGAGTTCTATCCAATAATCTACTGATTCATCTATCTCCACAACCGTAAAAGGTCCAAAAAAATGAGGCAACAACTTATCTTTCCATATGAACCATTGACGCCCCAGTATAGTCAAAACAAGTAAGAATACCCAATCCATATGATTCTTAATTAACTAAACCTTCTCCAACGTCTCCTAAATGAGATGAGGTCCACATAGCACTGCCTCATCTACCTCTAACCCACATAGAGGTAATCAACATAGCCTACCATATAAGGCCTCATAAGGAGCCATTTGTATAGTTTATTGAAATATATTATTAGAATCAAATTTTACTAGAGGTAAATTTTTCTCCCATAAAACTCCAAAACTAGGGACACATTCTCTAAGAATTTCCTCCAACACCCTTATTGTTCACTCATGCTTCCCATCGGTCTGAGGGTGGAATGTTGTACTCAAAAGTAGTTGTGTACCTAGTACCCTCTACAACCCTTTATAAAGTTTAGAAGTGAAACAAATATCTCTGTATGATGAAATAGTTCATCTAACTCCATGAAGTTGGATAATATCTCAAACATATAACCTATTGAGATTATCCACTAAAAGGTGACATTGATAGGTAAAAAGTGAGAAACCTATGTGAGCCTGTATATGATCACCCATACTACATCATTAACTTGAAGGGATCTTGGTAATAAAGTAATAAAATCCATGGTGACATCATCCCATTTCTAATCAATAATGGACAATGACTGTATAAGACCTATTGGTCGTTGGTGTTCCACCTTCACCTACTGAAAGGTGGAACACCAAGTAACCAAACCATTTGTCTCTCTTTTCATCACTAGGCACCAATTCTGATAGTGAAAATAATGGTACATATTTATGATTCCATGGTTTACCATTCAAGTAGAGGCATGAGACTCTCCCATAACTTCATCTTAAATGTATAGAAGAACCTAGGTGTGTCCATGGATTCACAATTTCTCATCCTTATCAATGATCATTCCTGACCGTGAATCCTTTCCTGAAACACTTTACCTTAGGAGTAATTCCTTAGGGTCTAAAAGATGCCTCATATTCACCCTTTTCAGAAGTGAATAGTTCACTAAAAATCTATAAGGACAATATAGTTTTGATTCTATTGGAACTCTAAGTAAATATAAAAAAATAGGGCCATCAATTACCAAACACTAATAGCATCTTGAACTATATTTATAAAAGTCCTCTAACTCAAAGAATCCACAATATAATTTCCCTTCCCAGGCATATAGGCAAGATAAAAATAGAAAGACTACAAGTATTAAACCAATATTCTCTTCTTGAGGATCAAGTCACACTATATAAAGATATACCTGAGACTTGTGTGGTATGTATGCACTTCATAATTCTCTCCGATTAAATAATGTATTCGAAAGATAATAAGCATTCACCTCAACTACTATATTGAGATCATATGTTGGGTAATTCATCTCATTTGACATCAACTAAAATGACTCATATTCCATGATTCTATCTCCCTATATCATAATGGCTCCCAGCCCAATGCCTCGTGGATCATAATAAATGGTATAGATTTTTCTCATCTCTAGAAGAATTAGGATTGACATTGAAGTTAGTCTCCCTTTCAACTTCTGAATTTCCTCCTCACACACCTCATACCACATAAAATTCACACCCTTTTTGGTTAATATTGTGAGTAATATTTTAAGATGTAATAAATCTTGAATGAATCACCTATAATATCCAGCCAACCATTAGAAACATCATATGAAAAATTCATTCTTGGGCTGATCCTAGGAAAATATGGCACTTACCTTCTCTAGGTCAATAGAAACTCCCACCACTTAAATGGTCTGACTCAGAAATTGAAACTTGTCGATCCAAAAGGGTAATTTTATAATATTAGAATTCATCTAGTTCACCCTTAGTGTATTTTGTATGATCAAAATATTTTTTACATGGTTTTTCCAAGTGTGACAATACACCAGTAGACATTCTAAAAAGACCACAAAAAATGAATCCAGATATGGGTATAAAACATGATTCATAAAATCCATGAAAATGATAGGCATATTAATGAGACCGAACAACATAACCAAATACTATTAAAGACAATATCTACTTTGGAATGTTGTATATGGTATTTCAAAAGATATAAAATGTGCTTGATGATAACATGATCTCAAATCGATCATTGAGAAAACCCAAGCTTCATAGGGATGGTCGAAGAGATCATCTATATGAGGTAAAGGATACCAGTTCTTCATAATAATATGGTTCAATTTTCAGTGATCCACACAAAACCTAAGGGTTCTATTCTTCTACTTGGAGAAAAAAAAGTTTGAACTCCAAGGTTAAGTTGTATTTCATATGAAACCCTTAGCTTCCAAGTCCTCTATCTAACTCTTGAGATCCTACAACTCAATAGTGTTCATCGTACAATAAGTAATGGACATTGGTGAAGCTCCCAGAACTAGTAAAATAGAGAAATAAAACTCTCTATTAAGAGGAAATCCATAAAATTAATTAAGGAATATGTCCCTAAAATGATCTACCATAGGGGAAAATAATTCTGAAATGTTCCCTAATCATCCATATAAGGGCTAGAAATCTGATTTTTCACTCTTCTCAACCCACAATTCTCTATTCGTGCTCAACCTTCTTAGACATCTCATTCATCCTTATGAATATAACTATTTACCTATAGTGATGTGAAAGACACCCTTCGATGATAGAAAATTATATAATCGTAGTAAGAAACTAAAAAATAAATTATAAGAATAATGTAAAATCATGTCATTTAAAGGATGAAGAAGTCCCATAAGAAATTATAGTTTCCTACCTTAAATTGAAATTCCCTGCACTAGCATACACTCTGTGCTATTATTCCTAATGGAGTATAGTGTTTCATCAGTACACATAAATATTGAATATCAAGCCTAATTATTTCCGAAATTTCTAAAAATATAAAGGAGTGGGATGAACCTGTATCAAATAAAAGAGATGGTAAGGTAGATGCTACTAAGATGGTACCTTTAACTGAAGAAGTAATGGGACTCTAGTCCTTTATTACATGCTAAAATTCATAAATATGGACCAATATGCAACCATGAGATATATCCTAACTTCCCTGAGTAGGACCAATTTATTAGCATTATACAACTAGTGTCTAGATCCCATGACCATCACTACCCCCTCAACCTGATCAACTAACAACACCTTAGCTCCCTGATTGACATGATGCTGTCAATCCAGCTCCAATACCTGAAGCTAGTGCTGATACTCTCTCACTAGAACTGGGAAGAATATTCTTCAAAAATTATGTAAATGGACCATCCTGCCACAGGATCAATACTCAACTTGGACCCTCACACACTGAGGTTTCATATTCCCTTTATTTACACTCTGGTAAAAAACTATGAAACTTCTAGCATCTATACTCTGACTAGGACTACCCTCATAATAGATCTCAAAACAATTATTCCTACCACCAAGTAATTTTACCTTGAGTTGAGAATAAGGTCTACTCTAATTTGTACCTCCATCACCCCTCATGTCAAATTTGGTAATAAGATCCTAGTTTACTATTTCAGATATGATAGACAACTAAAATATGTTCACCTAAGATCAAATATGATTCCAAATGCCATCCTTAAAATATATTTCTCTAGATGGATCACTAGTAGTATATATAGGTGAAAAGTATTGAAACTCTATAAAGCGAGCTGAATAATCCATCATAGATATAGTGCCATACTCGAAGTGCATAAAATACATGTCTCAATCAACCCAAAAATTATTATCTAAAATGTAGTCATATAAGTTAGATTGGAAATCTATCTATATTATTTCCCTATGCAGATCTTCCTGGTTCTAGATGTCCCACCAACATTTGGAATATCCATAAATAATATACATCATGAACTTGATCCTCATTTCTGGAGGCATCTCCAGATGCTCTATGATAGTCAAAATGGTATCAATCCACAACTCATCATCCTCGGGGCCACCATCCCTTTATAAAATAGGTAAATAATGTTTTTGAAACTCTCACATCAACTCTTCCATAAAAGACGAAAGTTTTGGATCTCTCTACATAGTTTACATAAGATATATGAATCCCTCCAAAAAACTGGGAATCATCACCTTCTTCAAGAAAATATGAAGTTACATAGGTGGAATTACCAGAGGTAACACTGGTTGATCAGGGCCCACCACCTATGGAGTATTTTTATTTCCACCCTACTGGTGCATGACTTAAAGAAGTTATGGTTTCATAGATCTATAAATTCCAAGAACACACCTAATATTTTATTTGATAAGAATAGACCATAAATTTATATGTAAGGACCGATACAAACCTTCATATAAGTAATTTAGGCCCCTATTCCTGCTCTTAAAGATAAGACCGGGTGACATATTAAACCATAAATAATCATAAGAGATACTACCTACCTCCCACAAATAAGGCCAGGTATGGGTTAATATCTCTATTTTATTTATGGGTCCTAGTATATGGAGTATAAATTTCAATATGTAGAAGACAACACCATTTAAGTTGCAATTTTGATCCCCATTTAATGATGACTATGTTGGGTTATGATTTATCAATTCTTTTATTTTTCACTATAGAATAGTTAGATGAAGAACCATTCCTAATTTATCTATGTACATGATTTATAAATTACAATTGGTAATTCATGTAACTGTATCCAAACCTTTACAATCAATAACAAAATGTAACAATTAATATAAAGTGATTTGACAATATTAATCATCATTACTAATTTATATAGTTAAATTAACTCTCTAAATTACAAATGACACTCATATATTCAAAATAAAGTAATGTTTCTGTCTATGTAACCTTAGTTACATAACTCAAATAAGTAATAATTGGTTAGTTAAGGTTTCATCATCAAGATACATGGGAAAACACCATTTACGTTGATTATTACACTTTAATAACTAATTATTTAATCCATTTTTCATAAATAAACATTATTTTTATAACATATATATCATTTAAGGCATATACTACTAGTATCATGAAGTCAGGCAATGAAACCTACATGGAATCTTTCATGCATGACATATTAATTCCAAAAGGTGCTTAAAATGGTTCATGAAT
Source organism: Viscum album (assembly GCA_963277665.1). Lineage (NCBI taxonomy): Eukaryota > Viridiplantae > Streptophyta > Magnoliopsida > Santalales > Viscaceae > Viscum > Viscum album. The sequence continues at coordinate 317,433,990 of OY728146.1, forward strand.
GATTCTACCTTTCCATACTAGGCCAAGGATAAAATAGATTCAACAATAATAATAATAAACACCACACATCATGTGTATCACCCAATAATGAAATCCATACAACATTCACATGCATAATCCAAAACATTAAATCCCATCCCAATAAATTTAGATTTTCCCCCATATGTGGGTTAACTACTCCTTGGTGCAGGCTCATTACTAAATTATGACACATCCTTGTCTCTTATATACTAACCCTAAATAGTAAAAAAAGGGAAAATAGACACCTCTGATACCAATTTGTAATATTCTATACTAGGTTCACTCATTTGTAACTAAACCTGATTGGTAACATAACATCATGTACACCTCCCGATATGCCTAAGGTTTATGACTAGTAGCGAGGGTTTAAGGTGGTGTGGTGTGGAGAATAAACCCATAGGATCAAAGTATCATAACCATGATAATAAATGAAAAAATATCTGAATAATAATACTGAAAAACATCGCAGCAAAAGAAAATCATCCATAAAGTAGTAATAATCAATCCAAAATAGGCATAATATATAAAATGATTATTATTCAATGAAGCTATATAAAAATTAATTCATACATGGTAGTAGGAACATATACATACATGTAATTAAAATAACCAAAAAACCAAAAAGGCTATATCTAATATCATCATGAGCCAAGGTTCAACCTCATGCTCCCCAGTTGTAGGTCAACCAGATATCCATGATCGGGCACTTACCCTTGTACCCACTTGAATCCATGAAGTCTTTCTGGGTACTAATCAGCAGCTCGAATTGGGTGTGAGATATACTCAGTGGGACACCACTAAAAGTGTCTATAAAAAATATAGTCTATGTATAAAAACTATAACCATGTGTAGGAAAAAACATATAAATTTTTAACGTGAATGACATATATAAATAATTCTATGAACAGTGGTTGTAACTATGAGTAGGAAAATAAATGATGAATATCACTGCATAAAGGTAAAGTGTGTAGTAAAGACTATCTTTGGAATATGATGCATATATAAAAATTATCATACCTATATGGGCTAGGTCATAAAGCAGAAGACCAAAGCATCCTCCTCTAGACCAAGGAACTCATCCAGGGGAACCCAGAACAGTGTAAACCTACATGGATCTAGAACCCATGTCCCATGGACGAGGCATCCTAATATCCAAAGATATATGCATATACAGGGGTTGTAGGTTCCATACCTTGATATCCCTCATCAATTCTATAGCATAATCAAAATTGGTTCCATACTATAACCATCATCGATTCCATACCATACTCATCATCAGTGTCAAAACATAATGTCCAAAATCAAACAATTAATATAAAATTCAAGGGCTATGTTAGTGTTCATACTCAAGTTCAATCATCCATATAATTACAATATCCTTATTTAATCCATTCATTAACTCATTTAATTTACTTAAGGCTTCCACAACTCGGTTATAATCTCACACACCCAAAGGGGTAGTTCGTAGCTTTGGAAAAAGAACAAACCCACCTCAGAGGTGGTTGGGGTTGAGGTTGAAAAACTCCAACCAAGTTAAGTTTCTATGTGGGTATCACATTTAGGGTTCAAAAAATTAATTTAATACATTGATTAATTTTTGGAGCAATGTTCATAAGGTTCGACATATGGTAAAATGACAATAATACAATAAGATAAAGGACCTTAAAGAAAAGTTATAAACCATTTACCTTATGTAAGTATAAGACAACTATTCTAGTATCGACTTATTATGTCTAGAGTAATTATAGAAAATTAAGATATAAAAGAAATCCTTGAAAATATAGAAAGAGATCCTACAAGAATATCACACAAAAAATGGAAAGAGAAATCAAGCAAATAAGGTAACAGATAAAATCTCTTACCAATGGATAACCAACGTGATATATAGTACATGATTCAAACTCCAATTGAATAAAAGGGATAAAATCCTAGGATTGGTGGAGATTTAGATCTTCACATGGGTTACTTCTAGAGAAATAGGGAATAGATGGTTTCTTAGAATTAATAAGAAAGGAAGGAAAATAGAATTTCACCCTACATTAAGGGGTCACAGGTTTTGGTTGAATGGTTGGCCAAAAAATGTTACAACCATGTGATAATCATTTCCTAAAGTCACTCATTGCATGGGCTAGGTGCACAGGTAGACTAAGTATATGTATCTTCTAAAAAAATACTCTACAAAAATGCCTGTATAATTTTCATAGTTGTGCATCCTGGGATTCATGATTAGAACAAATTTTTTCATCCCTATTCTATGAACTATAGAACCCCAAAAAATTTAAATAAATTGTGTGGAATGGGCTACACAGTTTAAAATAACAATGTGTCCCATATTTTTTCTCCAAAATATAGGGATATGGTCTCTAAAAAAGCACTTGATACCCACTGAAATGATCTTTAACCCATTACAAATTCATATTGGAACAAAACCAAATAATTAAACTTTTATTAAAATGTTTTTTACCTTAGAAAAAAATTGAGGTATTATACTAATTTTCCTAAAATATTCTATCATCGATAATCTCCTCACAACACTGATTCCAAATAGTAGAATATCTCTCGATTCTTCCTTGACCAAGGATTAAACCACCATCCTTTGTACCACCTTTAGAACCCATGTTTTATAGAATTTATTTATTTACAACTTCAAAGGAAGTGGATATATTCTTTTAACCCCATTTCAATATGCCTTACTTTGGATTCCCCATCTCCACTCAAGTAGGGAAAAAAGTGGATTAAATCGGTGAATTTGGAAAAATATTATATCATTTTCATCTCCCATTACTTTAAATATATAATTTTTTAGACATTAATCAATAAGGGTTGTTATGGTAAAATATCTCAATGAAAAAATACTGAAATAAATTCTAGGTATGCCCATGATCTTTCTTTTCCTTGATAATAACATCCCATCCACTACTATAAAAACGAGCAAGCAAAGCGCTGATAAAGTTCAGATTTATCAGTGCTTTTCTAGCACTGATGAAGGATAGTTTTTAACAGCACTAGAAAAGTACTGACAAATCCACCCTTTATCAACGCTAAAATTTTAGCGATGATAAAGGGTGGCTTTATCAGCACTTTTCTAGCACTGTTAAAAACTGTCTCCGATTTTATTAAAAGGAGGCAGACAGTCTCCTCTTTTTTATCGTTCCCTAAGCTCTCGCAGTACTGTACCCTTGCGACTGCTTCCCTCCCCCCGATCTTCCCTTTTCCATACCTCCGCCGTACTCTTTCTCCTTATCCTCGACCATCTTTTTCGGATCTTCCTCCCTTCCGAACCCTACTCCTCCTCAACGGTTGGCGGCTCCTCCCGTGCACCCCCACTCCGGTGGTCGTGTCTTCCAGGCAGTGCAGAAGGCTCCCTCACCTTGTGTTTTCCGTGGACTTCCGATTTCTTCACCCAAGGTCAGTGGATGCCCTAAATATGGTTTTTTAGTGTAGGTTGATCTTTAGGTTTTTCATGCGGTTGTCATTTATTGGAATTTCTTGTTCACAGTGAGTTGGAAAACCTTTTTTGTGGTTTGGAATTTCTTCATTTCTCACTTTTTTGTTTCATGCAGGAGGGGTTTACTCTTGTCTATCATTGGGGATGGTTAGCACTAGCCTAATTAAGATAATTAATAAGTTAATTTAAATTCAAGGGGAAGGGTTAATGATTCTTGTACTTTTACAGCATTGATATTATTGTGATGTTGTGTTTGTATGGACTGAATACCTCGCTAAAAATCATGGATATTGGGCTCCCTTTCTTTCACTGTATTTGTTGTCATATGGAAGACTTTTTTCATGTTGTTGTGATATCACCCCAAAATGGAAATTGGATAACCACTTATATTTGGCTGATGAAATGCTTTCCCCTGGATTTATGGAATGCGTGATAACACTCTTAAAGTAAAGTGAAATGTGCTAAAAGTCCCTTTGTTAAATCTATAAAATGGTCTTTGATGTGTTGTGAGGTGTGGTCATGCTAGTGGGGGTCACGATAATTGGTTTTGATGTGGTGTGGGATGATGTATGGTTTTTTTTCCATGCTTTTGGTTTGGAGAGGTTATGGTTTGTTTTGCCATGCTTTTTGGGTAGTGAGGGGATGATTCATTTGGTTTTTCTTTTTGGGTGGCAAGGTGATGGATTGTTTGGCCATGATTTTGGGGTGGTGAGGTAATGATTTTTTTGATCATTCTTTTGGGGCGGTGAGGCGATGATTCGATGGGAATGATGAGTTACACTTTATGTATGGTTTCTTTGTGCTAGAAGCCTAGGTAGTGTAGTAATAATTTTTTAATAATTATAGAAATGGTTGGATTCTGGTTTGGATAATGGGATTGGTTGGAAATTATAAATGTGTCTTTTGGATTCAACCCCTTTCCAAGATCCACCAAGACTCATCCATAATCAAGAATATGACTTTATATTATAGGGAACATATATCTTAAACATGGATTTAACCCATTTCCAAGATCCACTAAGACTCATCCAATATTTTTAATGTTTATTATGAATGAGGTGACTAGTAGGAGTGGTTAATGGATGTTTAATGTTTTTTTGCAGGGTGGTGGGTGCTAAAAATATTGGTAAGGGGGATGGAAAGTGTGTTCATTTTGATGGGGGTTTATCCTGGTTCTGTTGATTTCCAAATCTTTATTGAAAATGGTTAGGCTATATAAGTATCTATTTTTATAAGGAATTAGTTCTTTGCTACTTTTTATTTGGAAGTCTTGTTTTGTGTATTTGAATCATAAATAATAATATTTTAGATTCAAATAGGATGGAGATGAATAAAGATTCGATGGATGCTAATCGTTTGACAATAGAGTATGAGAATGGAGTGAAAGAGTTTATCATGTTTTCAAAGTATCATGCAAAGGATCCTTCTCAAATCCTTTGTCTGTGTTTACATTGTTGGTATTCTAGACTAATTACTCTAGAGGAGTTGGAAGAACATTTGATATGTCATGGAATTGACCGGAGTTATAAATGTTGGAATAAACACGGGGAAAAAGAGAATGTAGCTACTGGCTGGAATAAAACTGTATTTTATAGATCATCAGATATGATTACAAATATGGATAATGAAGAAGACCGTATAGAGGATGTGATTACAGATGTCAATAATGATGAAGATCGTATTGAAGAAATGACAAGGACAGTTGATCATGAACTCCGTGATTTCCCAAAATTGTTTGAGAAGTTAAAGAGTTGTGAAAAGACGCCATTGTATGCTGGTTGCACTAAATATACTGCATTGTCACCTTTACTGAAGTTGTATAAATTTAAATCAGGCAATGGATAGAGTGATGTCAGTTTCGCGGAACTACTTTCTCTTTTGAATGACATGCTTCTAGAAGATAATGAGCTCCCAAGCCGGACATATGAAGCTAAAAAAATTCTACGCTCGATGGGTATGATTTCTGAAAGAATACATGCCTACCTGAAAGACTGTATATTGTTTTTCAAGGAGAAAAAATCACTTACAGAATGCCCAAATTGTGGTGCTTCTCGATACAAGAAAGATGAACGCAGTCCTACGAAAGTTGTATGGTACTTTCCAATCATTCCAAGGTTTAGGCATCTATATGGAAGTGAAGAAACTACAAGACAGTTGTCGTGGCATGCAGATAAAAGAAATAAAGATGGAAAATTACGTCACCCGACCAACTCTCCTAAATTTAAGAGAATTGATCATGAGTATCCTGAATTTAGAAATGAGCCGAGAAACCTGCGTCTTACGTTATCTACCGATGGAGTGAATCCTTTTGGTTTTCAAACCAACACTCACAGTACTTGGCCTGTTATGTTGGTAAATTATAACTTGCCACCCTGGTTATGCATGAAACAGAAATTAATTATGTTATCTTTTCTTATATCAGGACCAAAACAACTAGGTAACAATATTGATGTATATATGGCTCTCTTGATCGCGGATTTGATGTTACTGTGGGATTCACGTGTTATGTTGTATGATTCTTATGAAAAATAATACTTCACGTTGCGAGCGATGTTGTATGGGATGATAAATTATTTCCCTACTTATGGACATTTTTCAGGCTATAGAATTAAAGTAACTCAAGGGTGTCCTGTGTGCGAAGAAGATACATAATAAATTAGGTTGAAACATTCATCTAAATATGTGTTTCTAGGACATCGTAGATTTCTACCCCGTCGACATAAGTACCGATCTTGGATGGCATCATTCAATGGAAGTTCATAACAATGAAAAACATCGTCTCCACTAACAGGTGATTGACTGTTTGAGAAAGTAAAAGACGTGAACACTGTTTTTGGTAAACCATTTTAAAAAAACCTTACGAAAATCGGTTGGAAAAAGATATCAATTTTTTTTGAATTACCATACTGGAAATGTCTGTACGTCAGAAATTTTCTTTATGTGATGCATGTGGAAAAAAATGTATGTGACAGTGTTATCAGAACGTTTCTAAATGCGCCTGGAAAAACAAAGGATGGAATTAAGTCAAGGTTGGACTTGGTTGACATGGGAATAAGAGAAGAGTTATCTCCCGTGAAGGGTGAAAATTGAACGTTTCTTCCTCCAGCTGCGTACACTCTTTCCAGGGATGAGAGATATCAGTTTTGCAACTTCTTCAATGATGTAAAGCTTCCAGAGGGGTATTAATCAAATATCAAAAACATTGTTTCAATGAATGATTTGAAGTTAAAAGGATTGAAATCACATGACTGCCATGTTTTGATGCAAGATTTAATTCCTATAGCTTTACGTTGCATTTTTCCCAAGAATGTTCGTCATACGTTAACCAAACATTATTTCTTCTTCAAAGCTATATGCAGCAAAGTTTTAGACCCGGAAAAATTTCCAGCTATGGAAAGAGAAATGTTCATCATATTATGTGAATTAGAAATGTTCTTCCCGCCAACATTCTTTGATATGATGGTTCATTTTATGGTTCATTTGGTGAGAGAGGTTCGACTTTGTGGTCCTATGCACTATAGATGGATTTACCCCATTGAACTGTATATGAAGATTTTGAAAGGGTATGTCAAAAATCAAAGTTGGCCAGAGGGTTGTATTGTATAGAGATATATTGTTGAGGAAGCCATTGAATTCTGTACCGAATACCTATTTGATGTGGAAAGCATTGGTCTACCGAAATCTCGTCACACTGGACGCATTGAGGGTGAGAGAATTTCTGGAAGAGATGTTGTGACAATCAATATTACAGATCGAGAGCAGGCCCAGCTTTATGTTTTGCATAACAGTTGGGAGGTTGCTCCATATATTGAAACCCACAAAGAAATTTTGAGATAGTTGAATCCATCAAGGGCTGAAAAATGGATATCAAATACACATAATCACCAGTTTATAGGATGGTTTCGAGACCATATTTTTAAGGAGTTAGATGAAAATCCGAATTCAATTTCAGAATGAATTCGATGGCTAGCTGCCAGACCAAGCGTGTATGTATTATCTTATAATGGTTATGTAATTAATGGTTATACATTCTATACAGATAAACATGATGAAGATAGTACCATGCAAAATAGTGGAGTAACACTTGTGGCTGAAGCGATGCATGTTTCTGGTAATAAGGATAGAAATCCAATTTATGCGAATATGTCATACTTTGGCATTATCAAAAGAATATGGGATTTGGATTATACGACATTCCAATTGCCAATTTTTCAATGTAACTAGGTTGATAACAATAGTGGTGTTAAAATAGATGAATTGGGATTTGTGAAAGTTTATTTCAGTAAAGAAGGGTACAAAGATGAAAAATTTATAATGGCATCACAAGCGGTACAAGAATTTTATGTGCTAGACCCCGCAAACTGAAAGTGGTCGATTGTTCTGTTATTGTCCAAAACTACTGAAGGGTCCGATGAAAATTCAATTGAGGATGATCCTTTCAGTGGGACGTCGCAATCATTTCGCAACGGTCCCAATGAAGACAACGTTTTGTATGTTAGAAGAGACCACAATGAAGGGATTTGAATTATCGATAGAGGTGTCAATCCCTTCAGCCTTTGAAAAAAAAGAGAGTTCAATAAACAGGTTATATTTTGTTTGTAATATAGATCTTGTTATCTCGTGTTATTATCTTATCATTATTGCATTTATGTAATCCAACTTAATTGTTAAACCTTTTTTTTGCAGAAAATGACTTGTACACGTTCTGGTGCACCTAACCTCGAGGCTGAACAAGCCTCTCAAGCAGCAGCTGCTGCTTCTGCTGCTGTTGCTTCTGAACAAGCCTCTCAAGCCTCTCAAGCCTCTCAACCTCAACCTATTGTTGTTGGTGCTGCTACTGCTGCTGCTATTGGTGCTCCTCTTGTTCAGGTCTAACAACTATCTGAACATGCTGATGCTAGCATTTTAGATGAAAACATTGATGATGCTGATATAGATGAAATGGTCAGGGATAAAGGAGCGGCATCATAGAAAAAATAGGTGTGTCATAGTTTAACAGTGTTGGCTAACGTTCTAAAGGCAAAGAGAAAATGAATCAAATTTGATGTTGGGTGGAATGCATGGGGCCAACACGTTAACCCCAACAAGGCAATGTTTAACAGTTACATTGAAATTGTCACTCAGCAACACGTGCCGATTGACATAGCTTTATGGAACCATGTTGCATCCGGCCAGAAGGATGTGATGTGGGAAGAAATTATGGTAACATTTTGATTTTATTTATTTAATTTACTAGAAAATAAAATAATGAAACAATGTCTTACTCTTCACAATCCATTGCAGAGTGCATTTATAGTAGATGATTCACACAAGACTTATGTACTAAGGTTTGCGGGAAGGTGTCATCGAGGTTTTCACACTCTTCTTACAAAATATCATCTGAAAGATTCCAAGGGTAAAATAAACCCGCACCCACCCATTGTCTACACTCACTTGATATCCCAAGAATCATGGGATTCATTTGTTGGTCATCGTGGGGATCAAAAGTTTCAGGTATATTGTGACTGATAATATGTTGTTTGAGGATATACATGTATTCATCACTTTGATTGTCAATATTTCATTTATGAAACAATAACTCTGTACTGAAAACAAGGAACGCACATCAAAAACGACGTACCCCTATTGTAAAGAAAGGATGGGGTACACCTCACTATAAAAGAAAATAGTGCATATTTTAAATTTATAGTGATATTGTTATGTGTCAAGAAACAAATTTATAAAAATATTTCTCTATTTATATGTAGATTGATGCCTCTGAAACCAAACACACATCCATCCCTCGTCATGTGCCATGGAAGGAGGCACGTGTGGATAAGGAAGGGAATCTAGTTGATGAAAACACACAAAAAGTGTGAGAAATATGTGTAAGTATGACACGATAAAATGTTTTGTTTTAAATTGATATTACATAATAATAATTACTTATTTTAATATATCCGACAGTCACAAGTGTCAGGTACTCCTACAACTGGTGCAGACATATTAGCGACAGCTTTGAAGCGACCAGAAAAATACGGTCGCGTCAGAGTTGGGGGATTTGGGGTGACACCCCGAGTATATTATGAGAAAAAAACAAGAGGATGAAAAAAATGAAGAAATGACAGCAATGAGAAATAGACTAGCAACTCTTGAAGAACAGTTTCAATGTCATAGAGAGGTGCTAGCAACTTTAATGGGTGAGAATCCAAGAGAAGAGACAACTCAGGAACAACCAGCGCATGAAGATCCTACCCCACACCCCACCAGCTTTGAGGTGAGCCATTCCCCTCAAAGAGCTGTCTTAGCCATGGTAATAAAGATTCTATTAATTGTTATAATGAAATGTGAATCAGGAAAACACTGATTTCCTCCTATACTAATCTTCTGTAGGGTGATAATGATTGTGATTTATATCTTTCAACACCCATCTATCACATTGTAGCGAGGGATACAGTATTCAACATCTCAGAAGACACGCTTCACAATAGACCAGTTCCAAAAGATCATCTGAAAGTGATGATTATAGTAGCTCATGAGCCAATAGCACAACTACCTATTCCACTTGATGATGATGATATTTTTACAGTCGAACAGGATATTGGAACATTTATTGCATGGCCATCACAACTTGAGAGACTACATGCCGAAAAAGAGGTATTTATTTACAGTTTTTTAAGCCAAACCTTTAACAAAAAAAGGTCTGAACCAATGAATTTTATTGTAGACGAAGAAAGGGGATGAGGTGAAAGGAAACTTGGGATCATCGAAAGGATCGACCAGCCGATCCCAAAGATCCACTGAAAGCAGAATTACACCGCCTATTCTCTATCCACATTTAATTGCATTGAAGACTCATGTGGATACGAAGTTGAGAAATGGTAGTACCCATGTAGTTGTTTTTGAAGAGAATATTTATGGAGAGGAAATACAAGATTCTTTTTGCTGTTGATAATGTAAACAAGATCCTTGAGTATGGGTGGCTCGGCGTTACAAGTGTAAATGTGTATATGAGGTATGTTTTCAACCCTGTCGCTTTTCCAAAAGCTGATATATTATGCTAATTATGATTAAATACATTTTTTATTATTGGCAGACGTATATATGAAAAGCAGTTGAAGGGTTTTCCTCATGAGCCAAAATTCAGACTCTTCAGTCCTCATATCACATCAACACAAGAAATACAATTATCAAAATAAAAAATTAAGGAAAGAGAGACTGCTTTGCTGAAATCATTTTACAGCAAGATAATGGATGATATACTCTTCCTCATACCAACCATGTAGGGGTAAAACTCTATGATTAAAGAATATCAATTATATTTTCATTTCTTTCATTACTTATTCCTTTTTGTGTATTTAGGCAACATTGGCTGCTAATTGTGGTGAATTTGGATACTTCCAAGATTTATTTTCTGGATTCAAAGCACGGATATCCAACAAACCGATCGCATGTGATGCAGTTTTTCAATCTGTAAGACACTACATCCTACGTTTTAGGTCTAAAAATCAAGTTATATAATATATATTATCTTTTACTGAGGATTCTGTTATGATAGGGTGGTGTACCAATATCATCTAAATCATGGTATGAGGACAGGGGATAAGCATAAGGAGCCGAGCAAGTACTACGTCTGGACAAATATCATGGTATATATAATAAAATTGCACTATCCAAACATATATCAAAACAAGTTACTTACTCACCTCATGATCAATGTTTCTACAGTGTCCAAAAGAGACAAACGGAAAAGATTGCGGTTATTATGTTTTTAGATTCATGAGAGAGATCATTGTCAATGGACAAACTAGAATCCCTAAAGAGTTATTTTTGAAAACAAGTACTATTTCATTTAAATTATTTATTAATTATTTATTTATATATTTTTTAGTACTATTAAGAATGCCGAAAAGTGTCATATTCACAAGACAATGTAGATATGTTCAGAAACGAGTGGGCCGCGTACCTGATGCAAGATTTTCCAGAAATAGCATGAAGATCTGACTTTTATTTCAAGAGTTGTAGACACGTATAATTGGCGGAAATTTTTGATAGGGGTTCATGGGGATGAAAAGATGAAACATTCTTGTATGTAAATGTTTGTATAAAAATTGTAATTATTATTAAATAAAACATTCTTTCTCCAATGGGACATTTTTGCATTTTAACAGATGAAATGCACCAGCAACATGCATGAATGATGAACCACATTTATTTGGCATTTGGACACAAAAACCAGTAAAATCTCCAAAATACCTTCATATCATGCATGGACCAGTAAAATATCCAATCATTAGTTGCATGTATGTGGAAACTTCCATGACAGATTGGAAGTTCACCAATCCATTTGATGAATAAGATGGGATGTTAAATCTGGCATTTAGAACATCCAATACAGGAAATCGTTCCGATGATTTGGCAATTGACGCTACATTTAAAGATCTTTCCTCTGTTTCATCAAGCGAGTAAAAATTCTCTTGGCGAACTGGAATGGCAACTCACTCTTGTGATTTTGCGTCTCTACCTGTCTCTTAATGTGTGTATCTATTTCCATTCCAAATGCCTTCGGATTGTGTTGACACTTTAGGACAACGATTCATGGGTCATATGTGACGTGTACGAGTGAACCCCACCTCAATCTGAGGCGCGATGTAACCAGTATCACTCCAAGTGTATGTATTTTGTTTAAAATGGACAATATTTTACATACATATGCCAAACCGATCTAACGGCTTCTGATTGTGTTGATACTTTTTCACAACGATCCATGACTCATGTGTGACGTGTATGAGTCAACCCCGCATAAATCCGAGTCCCAGTGTGGCCGACACCACTCACAGTGTCACTGTTTTGTTAAAAATGAACTTAATTTTAAGTGAAATCAACAACTGATATACGGAAAACTGACCAAATGCATTTGGAATATATTGAAACTTAAGGACAGTGATCCATGGGTCAAATGTGATGTGTACGAGTCAACCACACCTCAATCTGAGGCGTGGTGTGACCGGTATCACTCCAAGTGTATGTATTTTTTTTCAAAATGGACAATATTTTACGTACATACGCCAAACCGATCTAACGGATTCTAATTGTTTTGATACTTTTTAACAATGATCCATGACTCATGTGTGACATGTATGAGTCAACCCCGCATCAATCCGAGGCCCGGTATGGCCGACACCACTCACAGTGTCTCTGTTTTGTTAAAAATGGACTTAATTTTAAGTGAAATCAACAACTGACAGATGGAAAACTGACCAAACGCATTCGGATTCTGTTGAAACATAAGGACAAAAATAAATGGGTCAAATTTGATGTGTAATAGTCAACCTTGACTCAATCCGAGGCTCGGTGTGGCTGACACCACTCAAAGTGCCTCTATTTTGTTCAAAATGGATTTATTTTTAAGTGAAATCAACAATTGACATACGGAAAACCCACCAAACGCCTTCGTATTGTGTTGAAACTTTAGGAAAACGATTCATGGGTCATATGTGACATGTACGAGTCAACCCTACCTCAATCCGAGGAACGGTGTGGCCGGTATCACTCCAAGTGTATGTATTTTGTTTAAAATGGACAATATTTTACATACATACGCCAAACTGACCAAACACATTCAGTTTCTGTTGAAACGTAAGGAAAACAATACATGAGTCAAATTTGATGTGTAAAAGTCAACCCCGCCTCAATCTGAGGCCTGGTGTGGCCGACACCACTCAAAGTTCCTCTGTTTTTGTTAAAAATGGACTTAATTTTAAGTGAAATCAACAACTGACATACAGAAAACCAACCAAACGCATTCAGATTATATTGAAACTTTATAAAAATGATCCATGGGTCAAATGTGATGATTAAGAGTCAAACCCGCCTCCATAGGAGGCCCGGTGTGGCCGACACCACTCAAAGTGCCTCTATTTTGTTCAAAATGGACTTATTTTTAAGTGAAATCAACAAATGACATACCGGAAACTGACCAAACGCATTTGGATTCTATTGAAACTTAAGGAAAACGATCCATTAGTAAAATGTGACGTGTATGAGTCAACCCCGCCTCAATATGAGGCATGGTGTGGCTGACACCACTCCAAGTGCCTCTCTTTTGTTCAAAATGGATTTATTTTTAAGTGAGAAATCAAAAATTGACATACGGGAAACTGACCAAACGCCTTCAGATTGTGTTGACACTTTAGAAAAATGATCCATTGGTCACATGTGACGTGTACGAGTCAACCCTGCCTCAATCAAAGGTGCGGTGTGGCCGGTATCACTCCAAGTGGATGTATTTTGTTTAAAATGGACAATATTTTACATACATACGCCAAACAGACCAAACACATTCGGTTTCTATTGAAACTTAAGGAAAACGATTCATGAGTCAAATGTGATGTGTACGAGTCAACCCCGCCTCAATACGAGGCCTGGTGTGGTCGACACCACTCAAAGTGCCTCTATTTTGTTCAAAATGGACTTATTTTTAAGTGAGAAATCAACAACTAACATACGAGAAACTGACCAAACGCATTCAGATTCTATTGAAACTTAAGGAAAACGATCCATGGGTAAAATTTGATGTGTATGAGTCATCCCCGACTCAATCCGAGGCCCGGTGTGGCCGACACCACTCAAAGTGCCTCTGTTTTGTTCAAAATGGACTTATTTTTAAGTGAAATCAACAACTAACATATGAGAAACCGACCAAATGCCTTAGGATTGTGTTGAAACTTTAGGAAAACGATTCGTGGGTCATATGTGATGTGTACGAGTCAACCCCACCTCAACTGTCGTGTACGCATACTCAGATTCAAATTCATGGGTGCAAGTACAAGGCACAGATGAAGATAAACAATTTCCAAAACAAGTTGACCAACATGCATCATCCTCGATGGAAGTAAGATAGAAATTCACATCGACATTCTTAAAGATATGATTTTGCTGTATATAGTGAAAGGGTGGTGGATTTTCATTGTTGATGTTGTTCGTATACAGGACCTTCACCTTCTCTTCTCCTCTCGCTATGTTTGAACATCATGCAATAGCCTTATATCATGTGGGGTTCTAATGGTTCTTTCCCGATAATGGAGGTGTTAAACATCAGATGGTGGTGTTTGTGAGCTAAAGCGTATAGTGGGGAGCACCATAGAAATTAAGTGGTTGGTTGATTACATGATCAGCGTTTTGAATTAGATAGTCTTGGGTAAAATCCATCTTAAGTGTTTAGATCGGTTGAGTACATTGAGATGAAGGTTGTGGTTGTGGTTGGGTTGTTTTATGGGTGTTTGGGGCAATGTAAGTATTTAATGTTTGGGTTGTGATTATTTCATGACATGTTTGTGGTTGATATACTGGTTTTTCTGCAGGTCTGTTCGGCTGGCTGTACTGATGCATATTTTTTATTTGCAGCAGGCAGGGATTTAACAGCGCCAAAAAAGCGCTATTAAACGACACCTTTAATAGCACTAAAAAAGCACTGTTAAAGTCATGGATTTAACAACGCTGAGCTTTACAGCTCTTTTCTAGCGCTGTTAAAGCCCGATTTTAGCGCTTATATTGCCCGTTTTTGTAGTAGTGATCATCGATCAACTTCCTCTTCAAGTGTAAAAGTATCCAAATGAACAATATGATTACAAGGTGTCTCAATACTATAAAATATATAGTTAACACATTTTACCCATTATTTTTCTTCATATAGTGAAACTTCATCCTAAAAAGTTAGGTGTGATTGAATTAAAAATCCCACATAACATTAGTATTAGTATGTTCCCATTAATAAGATTCATGACATATTTCTTGGAGTAGCTGGTCAGGCCTCTTAAGAACCAGTGAATCAACTATAGACCTAGTAGATATAGATTTCTTGTCAGCTCTTTAATCCTAGATATAAGTGGTAGATATTCTAGATTACTCTATATTAAATTAAAGAATCACATATGATACTTTTTTTTATAAAAAACATTAAATTTTAAAATAAATATTTAATTTTCAAAAGAATCCTTTACCGCTCCCTCATCATTTTCATTTTTATCAGTTCTTATACTCTTAAAAGTATAATTCAAACTTTTTAAAAAAAAAATACTTTGATAATAAGAATGAAAAACCTAATCAAGAATTATATAAAAAATTTAATTTCTAAATCATATGAATCAATTGAAATTTTATATTAGCCTAATTATCACTACTAGATAAGGAAAAAATATTATTTATTTACTATTGATGTTCTATTTAATATAAATATATAATTTATTATTATAATTAAATAAACAAACAAAAACACACAGATATATATATATATATATATATGATATTTTGTGCTTTGCTATATAATCCAACTTATAGTTGGCTATTAATTATGCATGTGGCTCAAATTAATATATTAAATTAAAAATTAGACCAAAAGAAAACCTGGAATAACCCTACTATCTTAAACTTACACTATAATTATATTGGGTAAAAATAACTATGGATTATTTATAGAGTCTTGATGGTTCTATCTCCCAGTTATCCCTAGACATAATTGTCCTAAGTTGGATTAGATATGATTTTTATTGACTTGGATTGAATTATAAGGTTATGACCTAAAATGAAACAATACCTCACGCACACTTCCTAATTGAAAAAGGATGGCACAAACACCAAAGGATAAATATAATGATGTGGGAAATAATTTTTCCTCTTTGGAGATCAACCTAGAATCTTAATATAAACTTCTTAAAAACCAGAATGAACAATCCATATATAAGACTTAATTTAGAATAAAAACATATGTATATTAAAACTCTATAGGTATAGGATAAAGTAAAAACATACAAACCATTTAAAAAAAATAACTAAACATAACTAACATATATAGGGTTAAGTAGAAAAAAATCAACACCAAATGTTGAAAATAAAGTTTTATGAAAGAGGTATCCTAAAAAAGGGAACCTACGAATGTCCATGAAATCCAAGCTTAATCCATCCAATGGATGTTTGAAAAATTCCAACACACTCCAATCATCATGTCCTAATCCACCATGGGATCAAATGACCACCCTTTACCTATATCATATATAAGAAGATATACACGTATCCCAAAGGTACATGTATAGGGTGTGAGTAAATCATACCCAATAGGGAGTCACCACCCAACCCTTACCAATCTATCTTAAAAACTAGGTGCATAATGACCCTGAATTATATCAATGGAATTTACCTTATGATTATACAAATGTGTCATATTTCTTATTATAGTGTTATATAAAGAATAGAAACCACATGATAGAACCAAAAACATTTTATTATATTGAATTGTTCATTACATTTAGATAATAATTATATCCATAAGAATTACAAGTATTACAATGAGATAAAAAATAGAAAATATGATAACTATAATATGAAATTTTGGATTTTCTCGATCCCCTAGAATAATCATACACATGAAAAACACTATAGAAATGAAAAATAATTTAATTAATTAAATACAAATTGTGAAAATGAAAATATATATAATATTGAGATAACATAAAAGTGAATGAATAATGAATTAAATGTGAAGTATTTATAGAAGGCAGGGACCCCATATGATATTGTTACAAATCTGAACATTGGAATAGTTATATGAACGTTGGGAATAGTAACATGACCATTAGAAGTAACCTCACCTATATAATTCTAAAATAATATTTAGATATCTTATAAAATTAAAATATATAAAATTAATATTATGATACAAATAGATAAATATTTTAAAATTGATAAAAAAAATGTTTGGATTTTTGTAAAACAAACATGTTTTATTTAAATTTTTATGATAAATATATAAATTTTAAATAAAGTTTATTTTCAAAAAATGTTTCTATAAAATAATATTATGTTTCATTAAATGATAATATCATTTTATGAGACCATATGTAATTTTTCAAAGTGTCATAAAATTCATCGTAATATAAAAAATTGGTTTTTTCAAATAAATAAGGATACTATTAAAAAATTAAATATCTTGTATTTTGAAATTTATTTTTATAAAATGTATTTCATTTTTGAAAATACATTTTGATAAATTATTTGGGTAAATTTTTTATATTTCTCTAAATTAAATGATTTTTTGTGAATAGTGAAGTATGACAAAATACGGTATTTAACATTATAATATAAATAAATGAATTAATGATTCGTAGATGATGTAAGAATCCATTATATTAAACTTAAATTCACTAATTACTATATTTAATCACAATACTAATCACTATTTATTGTCTTGAACAAAACTAATAAACTAATAAATATAATATTCAAAAACACCCATATCCTCCTCTTATAAATATCACCCTTTATCCTCACGACTTATAAGACTTGTAGATAGTTCAAAATCTATGTATTTTTCTCCCCAACCCCCATCACCAAATATAAGGACTTATGATATTTCAAAAAGGTCATTACATGGAGCCTTAAGGGATAGCCTAAGAGGAGATGTCCAAAGTAGAAGGTAATACTCTCCACCGAGATTTTTAATCTCTCTTCCTCTTCATCCTCCAAAAAAAATTCCATACAACATGACATAATGACTCCAGTATAATAAATATAATATAATTTTATTATGTTAATATAATATCCATTATCCAACCTCTTCTAATTTCAATCTAAAATGAAAACACTATTCACAATTTGGTAGGGTCACCACCTCCAAAAACAATGTACATAGTTTTTAGTTTATATCACTACCTTCATGGAGGGCCTAAATTAACTTATTATGGTTTAAAATGATATAAATAAGTATTTTATATTTTATATCACATTATATAATCAATAAATATTCATAACATTAAAATAAACCTTATATGTTCATCGTGGTTGGAAAACCCAACTAACTGAATTAATCATATATTGATAATAATTAAACTATTTAAACCATATGTATTTTTTATACCATTTGAATAGTACAAAAAATTTTAAATTTAAAAATATCATTCATATCATTTCATCACTGTTATTTATTTATGTAATCATTTCATAAAGAACTTCTATAATTTCCTATAAGTGATGCGACCTTGGAATAATGACATGAATGACCTTGGGACAACCGAAAGAGAATTGATATCTCAATTAAATGACTATAAAATAACATAAAATATTTATAATAAACAAAAAATAATAAAATATGGTACTCAATCATGTATTTAATAAATCTAATTTGATTATTGAGGAGGTTAAGTGAAAGTGAAGAATGAATCTGAACCTGAGGTAATTGAACTCTTTGAACCAACCTCTTTGCTTTGGGTTATTCCTTATATCTCTCTACCTCACCTCCTCACTTTAATTTTTTGACGAACTAATTCTATATTATTTATATATGTACATTTGATTTATACCTAGTTTATCCTTATTTTATTTCTTGGGGATATACAATGTTTTGATATTCTCTTGCCAAATATTTCTTTTAAGTATACCATATTTTAAAGGAACTTCTTGTTTCTTATTTCATGTTATGAAACACCCCATTAAATGTTTCAAATAACCAAAGATTTTATATAAATACTAATTATATTATGGATAACCCTCCCTATTCACTTCTTATTTTTTGAAAAATATAATGTGCTTATCATTTTTAAATAGTTCATACCATTTTCTTAAAAACTTTCCAAATATGTTTAATACTAAAATTACTCCTCCATACATAATTATGATAGTTTCTTCAAATGGAATCTATTTTTGAGAACTTTAATTATTTATGAAAATGTTAATATTCAAAATACTTAATTACTTCTTCTATTTTGAATCCTTATGAGATATCCTTTGAAAATTATTTGAGGAAAGATTATCTAACCTATTACATTCCATGGGTATTTCTTATGCTTATGACTTATGTTTTATTCCCTTATTTGGAACACATATGAATGTACACATTATAATGGGTGAACCCATATATCACTCCAATAAATTGTGTAATTTTTATATTGCATGAAATAAGATGTATAAGATTAAGTAGTAAACATAATCCACTATGGGTCTTTTACCATCATGTTTTGATGTCTTAGTAGTGGACCTTGTATTATGGTTAATATGTCATGTATTATGATATTTCCACATTCTTATAATTATATGATCTTATGATACCATCTTATTTATTTCATTCTTCTATATGATTATTCCTATGCCTTGTATTTTATGATATCATGTTATGTCATTTGTCTTTTATGTTATGCTCCATTATCATACTTATTCCCATAATGAGCTTTATATCTCACCCATATTATTTATGTATTACCTAGGTTATATTATGTAGTATTATAATCTTCAAGGTATCTAAGAGATCATTTTAGAGATTAAAATAATGTTGTTTTATTTATGTTTTACATTGATGTATCATAAACCAAGTTTCCCAAAGACACTAGATCTCAATATCCTTGGGTTGTGTTTTGTGGATATTTATATTGAAAATCATTTAATTATATTTTTAAGAGGCTCAAGTCCCTATAAGCTGTATACAATAGAAACATAAAACATGTAAATCAGAAAATGAAAAATCATAAAAATTGTCACACTAATGATAAAATGTATGTAATAAACCTCTTACTATAGTTTTGGTTCCTATATTATAGTTTAACTAACCATACCTACTTTGAGAATATCTTGAAATCCAAAGGAAAAACTAAATACTCTTAGAAAAATGAAAGTAGGAGGAAAGAACACATGTTGATCAATAACCTCCCAAAGGAGGTAAGTCGTGCTTGGGGAAGGGACACTATCCTCTTGAGAGAGAGAGAAAATATAATAGTGAAGAGGAATCAATATATATATATATATATATATATATAATGTTCCATTGGAAACATTCATGAGTACCCACTAGATTAAAATGAGGGACCAACAAGAAGTTTATTCAAATATCATTTACCTTCCACCTTATTTAAATAAAAAGTAGGAAAAATACAGACACAAACACAAACTCATATTAAGAAATATATGAAATAATAATAAGGAATATGTAACTTATTTGACCCTTTTCCTCTAAACACAATACCAAGACGTCTTCAACCCTTCCAACACCTAAAATAACCACAAATACACATGATTAGGCCTAAAATACCTTAACCAAAGAACCAATTCATCTAAACTATTCAACCTATGAAATATCATCCATGATTTGTATTAGGAAACACATTGACCAACCCATTTTGAAACCCAATAATCCTACAAAAAATACTCCCATAATACCAACATTATGTTGAACTCATATGTTTATTCCCAATTATCATGACTAACAAACTCAAATAAACCAATTCCATTTTTGGGTACTACTCACTATAAGAATCACCTACCTGGTCTCACCTCAACCAATAATTCTTCCATAATGATATCACTATACTAATTATTATATCAAATTCTACACATAACAATTATTATACATAGTTTTCACACATCATACCCGATTCCCATACCTTAAACAATACCTTTTCGGTCCATTTATACTTAATGTACACCATGAACCAATACCCATCACAAAAAACATTGAAACTAGTGCACTCACCTCATATATATGACCACCAATAGATCTACAACATGTTTTGATAAATTTATTTTGATCCAATGTAGTTGACCCAAATACTGACTTTCATATAGAGTCACACTCAACATCAACCATTTCCCACACAACTGAATATTCTATTTACTACTATTACAAGAGTATGCCAATGACTCCTAGATACCACCTCCCAACACTTCTCTTTATCCTACCTTAGATTTCTAAGTTGGTCCCAAACCATGACCACTATAAAATTGTTTGATCATCCTAAAAAACTACTCCAAATTCCCAATATCTCCATAATCATGACACTTTTTGGTTGCTGAAAACACTAATCATGAACATGATTTATTTTTTTTAAAACTGATGACACTTCACTGATAACCCACTAAATGGTGGGAATGCCACCCCCAAACTCTAATCACCATAATAGGTCTCCTTATGTCCACAATTCCCCACACTATATGCTTAACTACTAGCCTCACTTTATACTAATCTATATATCAGTATAATATTGTTAGTCAAGTCTCACTCTTCTATCAAATATTGGTTCACAACCACCAAAAATGAGGTTAAATTGGAGATCTTTACCTATACCCTGATGGCATGTAAAATTACATCCTTAAATCACCAAACCATGGAAATCTTTTCTCCCAGCAAAATTTGTGAAAAATGTAAAAAAAATTAAAATCTAGTGGCATAGTCCATTATAGATGTCTCTATAACAACCTAGATGTTATATGTGGTTTTTTGTTTCTTCAATAAATGTGTGTTATATTATATTGTATAGTTTTATACACATACAACACATATAAAAAATACCTACAATTTATTTCATTAATGAAAATCGTTACATTAGTTAACAACTAAATCCAAAAAAATACATATATTACAAGGGGATAAAAAATAGAAAATTGAAAAAATAGAATGGGAAAATTTGGATCATATCGATCTTCTAGAATCATTGAACAAAAATATAAAAAAGAAATAAAATATTAGTAAAAAATCAAAATTTTTGAATATAAAAAATAGAACCATGGTAGAAATTGTAGTGAATGGGTTATAATGGAATGAAGAGGTATTTATAAAAGGCAATATAACTATTGGAATAGTAATGTGACCAATGTAATATTAAATTTACCTAAAAATAGTAAAATTTCATATAAATAAAATTTATATTAATAAATTTAAGAAAATATAAATATTTTAATTCCATAATATAAATATCAATATTAAAAACTAAATGAAATCATAAATACTTTTTAAATAAATTATACTTTAATATATTTCATAAAAATAATAAATTATATATTAAAAATTAAAATTACATTTTTTTATAAAATTATATTAATAAAATGAATATCATTTTTATAATCTTCATGTAAAAATTCTCTAAGAGTGTTTTTTTGGTAATTTTCTGAAATATTTCAATTTTTAGTTGAATAGTAAAAATACACTTTTTCTATAGCTCGTGTGTTTTCAATTATATAATTCATGATTTAATAATAAAATAATAAATTATAGAAATTGTGGTTTAACCAAAAAAGATTTTAATGAGTTAAATGATTCATTTAAATAGAATGAACTTATTTCTCAAACCTAAAAATAATTTTACAAAGTCTAAGGTCAAAAGTATTTCATTAAATTAAATTTTTTCATTTATTCACTTTCCTTTTTAATAAAATAATTAATTTGGTTTTGGAAAGACATAAAGTCCTAAAATAATTTTATTTTATTCATATATGACTTGAAATGTCAATAATATCACCTTGAAAGTGTTTACCATGGAAATTATAATATGTTCAATATCTTATCCTTATAATGTCCCTCTCATGAAGTATAAATAACCCTCACCCTCTCTTGGAAAACAACTTACCTTTAACTAAAAAATCCAAATATCTACCTAAATCCCCTCTCTTAATATGCTTATAATCCTTACCAAAATTCTAGAGTCACTTAACTCCAAGAATTCAAGGAGTTTAGCGTTGTAGAAGAGAAACAACATTAAGAGGAGGGTATGTTTTTGTCATTATTTTCTCTAATTTTCATATTTTCTTCCTCTTTGTCTCTATTCCTTTCAAACCCAAATATTTTAAGATTAATTGAGTAGTATGTTAACATTATACTAATGATTTTAACCAACTATAATGATTATATTTATGACATATTTCATGTCATACTTTTCCTTACTCCTCTTTTAACAATGCCCTATCCTTTGGTTGGTTAGCCGCCCACAAGGATGTTTCCAACTCTATAATTATCACTACCATTTTATATGACTATGAAAAATTATTTATAATTTATAAATGTATAAATTTTTTTATATTTTTATTCTTATGTAGTTAATTTTAATAATTTATAAGTAGAAATAAATATAGATCATTAAATCTAAGCAAGATGATATATTTTAAGAAAAACATTATAAGAAAATGTTTCACATTTAACAAAAGGGATTAAGGAATAAAATCCAATGATTATATTTGATCAATAGTGAAAAAACGAACATAATTCAATTTTGGTTCCATGTTTTAATAAACCTACATTTATTTTATAGAAGGTGGTAAAGTGATGAAATAAATCCGGATTTAAGGTAAGTGTATTCTCAAACCCAACCCCATCTCATTTGGGTTATGGCCTATTTAACATTATTTTCAATATCTAAATTCTAGTAATATCCTTAAAATTTACTTTCAATATTTTTCCTTTCCATTTCTAAGTATATACATATTTATACATTGTAAAAATGATTTTGAATCCAAATACAAATATTTTTTAATGAGACTTTATTTTCCAGAACACCAAATTGAATCCTCTTAATTTGATTCTTATTCAATGAACAAAGATATTTTATTCCAAAATATTATTTCCCTTATTCATTTGAGAACCCACAAGGTTATTCATGAAAGTGTTATTTATTGAACCATAATGAATTTTTATTCCTTTCCATGGGTTTATTTCATTACTATGATTGATATATGTTCTATTCTCATGTGGAATGCTTGATTATGATCATTTTATGATGGGACGGGTGGGGATAGAATTATGTTTCCCTATAATGTATTGTGTAATGTGAAATGTCGCATGATATTATATATATTATCCATGAACAGGATTCTATATTTTATTATAATTATGATGTTTTGATTTATGCACATATGTTATGTGTGAGCATGATGCTATATTTGTTCACAAATATGTGTTGTATTTGACCAATATGTTATTATATTTTATTATTTTTCATATTCCACATTCTATTACTTTTACAAATGTCTCCATCATGATTGTGATGATAATACTATGATTATTTTATATAGTGATGATTATGATTTCCCATGTACTATTGATTTATGTCACTTATTACTTTTATGTTATCCCTCCCCTTATTAAGAATCTAGTTCACTGCTTTCTTTGATGTATATTTTCAAGTGATTACATGTACTAATCATAATATGAGATATTTTTTTAGGATAAATAAAAGATATCTAAATAATTTTTACGTTCTATTTTATACAAGTGATTTATGAACCTAATTTTCTCAAGATACTAAAACTTTTGATATTGGAATGCATTAATATTACATTATTTATCTGAAAATGATGTAATATTCATGTAAGAAAAAATCAGGTCTCTATATTTGGTATCAAATAACTATTTAGTTAATTTATGAATTTAGACTAGAAAATGTTAGTCAGTGACATAGGAACAAGAATGTGTTTTATGGGAAATATCTTGAAGTTTTTGTAAAGTATAAGCGAACATGGTTTCTAAGCAATGAAATCTCTATATGGATACTAAAAGTGGATATGACTCTGACATAAATGTTCCTAGGGGAAATAACCCCCAAAAGGGTGTATTGTATATTAACTTGATTATCACTTTGTGTATAACAAGGAGGCATGTTTCACACCTAGTTTGACACTATTATGGTATAAGATTTATTTAATCACAAGATCTATACAAAACATTATGAAGTAAATATATCTAATTTAAATTACCTAATAATGTTATAAATGATTAAAGTGTATGATCCTAGAAGAAGTTTTTTAGGAAAAAGGCTAAATATAGTGATCCTCTAATATATTAATTTATAATAAATTTGTGCTTGAGAATCAATTATTTTTTCCTGATTTATTGAATTATGGTTTTTTAAAACATTTTTCATTTTATAAAATGGTGGGACTAAAGAGAAACCAGACCAATAGCCCATGTGAGTGACAATATAATGATTTTCCTATTGAAAAAACTTTATAAATATACTTACCCATCTATATCAGGATATGAATGATAACCTGAATAGTATGGAACATATGGCTTCGCCCAAGAAGTAATAACTAGACACTGAGTGCTTTGTGTGGTAAGGGCCACAACATTTAGCAGATCTTATAAACCATTTTTTGTTAAATAGTGAGTTAACTCAATAGAGAATATATTTTTTGTGCTACACTATTTTGAATGGGATAAAGTTACTCTATTAATCTATTATTTTTATAGAGAGGCTGATAAATGGTGGGTATTGATAAATAATAAGAATAAAAAAGATAAAATTGAATGAATGGAGTTAGAAGAGTTTAATAATATATTTCTTAACAAGTATCTCCCTTTAAAAATTCAAAAAAAGATGGAGAAAGGACTTCTAGATCTTAAGAATAAGGAGAGTGAATCTACCACAAATTATGAGAAAATTTCATAAGGATTTCAAGACACTCCATGGGTTTTATTATTAAAAATGTTAGAAAAATAGATAGATTATTTTTTAGTTTAAAAACACACCTCTTAAAGGCTCTAACAATCCAGTAATTCGGGAGTTACGAAGAATTATTTATATGTGATCTGAAAATAGAGATTGTGTTTGGAGAATGGTGTCATTTATATGAATAAAAGACGATAGGAATTAACTTTTAAGATGGGGGATTGAATAAAAAAGGTGGAATAAGATCAAACTACCTATATATAAAATATGTGGGAAGAATCATCATGGTAATTACTTTAAAGGGATGATGAAATAATTTAAGTGTGAGTGAGATGTCCACCAAGCTCATGAACTTCAAAGAGACATGATGAAACTAACCAATGTGGCAGAGGAAATTGAGGAACCCTTTAATACCCCACCCAAGGTTCAATAATTAAACTATATAGAGAAATGGAACAATACATGAAATTTCACTAAAACATGAGTCTTTGAGGGTAATTGACATAAATAACCAAAAAACCTAAAGGATTAAGGGAAATATTATGTTATCACTACTGCTGACATAGAAAATGAAAATGAATTTGTACAAGGTACACTTTATATTCTCTCAATAATGGAAAAAATATATTTTATTCGTGTTATACACATTCATTTATATCGGATATGTTTTCTACAATTATTGAATCAAAACTTTAATACCATAAATTAGATATATATGTAAAAACCCCAAGTGGCGTAATCAATGTAATCCAAGTGTTGGAATCTTCTCTTATTATCGTCTATGGGAAGATTCTTTTAGTAAATCTCAAAATCCTTCTCTTAGTGGAATTTTTTGTTATACTAGGTATGGATTTTCTCTCATTACATATATCTCTCATCAACTATTGAGAAAAGGAAATAATTTTTTTAATTTTGAATCCTCCAATGATCCTATAAAAATGAAGGGAAGATCATGAATCTCATTTGTAAAATCCCTCAATGGTTTTGGTGATGATACACAGTAAATAATCATACATTTCTCAAATGGTTGAGTCAAATTAAAGTAACAACCTTGAAAATATTCCCATTTTGAGAGTATATGGATATATTTCCTAAAGATTTTCCTAGACATCCCCTAAATTGTGAGGCATAGTTTCCAATTGAGCTTATACTAAAAGACAATCCTATCTCTAAATAACAATATATGATGGCCCTGATAGAACTATTGGAGTTAAATAATTAGCTATAAGATAATTTATACAAAGGGTTTATATTTCCTAGTGCATCACCTTGGGGTGCACCAGTGATATTTATTAAGAAAAATGATGGATCAATGCGGTTGTGTATCAATTATCCAGAGCTCAACAAGATCACCAAATAGAACAAGTATCCCCTACAAAGGATTGATGAATTTTTTGATCAACTTTGAGGAGATCAACATTTATAAAAGGTGGATATTTGTTTTGGATATCATCTTCTGAAGGTGGAGAAGGAGTATATTCACAATACAACCTTCCATAAAAGGTATAGACACTATGAGTTCATAATAATTCTTATTTTTCATACTAATTCCCCAAAAATGTTAATAGACTTGATGATTATTGTCTTTAGAGACTTCTATGGAAATGTTTTGGTAGTATATTTTAATTATATTATAATTTACTCCAAGATAAAGGAGAAACATAAAGATTCACTAATTATTTTTCTAGATGTATTAGGAAAGGAAAAAATATATTCTATGTTTAGTAATTATAACTTTTGGATTAAATAAGTCATATTATTGGGGAACAAGTTTTGTTTCTTAATATGACCGAAGAGGAGGCATCTACGATGATGGGGAGGTCTTTAAGGGTTGACCACAATGAGGATAAATACTCTTGGATTGATAAGCAGGACATAATCCTGGTAGTGGGCTTTAATAAATGGAGGATCAGGTTGGAGGTGTACATTAAGTCATGCGATCAGCTGGCTTCCGAGTTTGAAACTCTAGTGTTTAGTGAACCAGGTATTCAGGTATCTTCAATCTATTGGAAATTGCGTAGGGAATCTGTTTCTGGGAATCTTAAGATTTTCTTAAATGGTGTTAAAATGGTGGAGCCTGTTGACTGATTGGGGAGGTTTGCTTGTTCAGTTTGAGTTTGTTTATGGTTAGTTATGGCTGTCTTTTTATTTGATGTTACTCTTGTGATTCACATCCTACTCTTTATTTGGGTATACCACAGATGAGGTTCAGATCATTTTTCCCTCACCAGAGCATGACATTCAGAAACAGTAGTTGAGAGGGTATGGCTATGATATCGGTTCCGTGTCCGTGCATCCCTACACAGGATAGTCTGCTGAGTGGTCATGTAATGGTGAAGGTTGGTCTTCTCAGTTTAGTTTCTAGGGAGGGTTAGATCCTCTAGATGTGTTTGGGATTCTCTACGGTTTGGCCTTTGGTTGTAATGTTGGTTCTTGGTTTCTCACTTGCTCCTCAAAAGTGATTTGATAATAAAAAATTAACTTTCACTCAGTAAAATTGGCCACTAGCCACACATTAAATACCGATGATGATAGGAAACTCTCTTTTATGATGACCATGACTCATCAAGAAAATCAAACCACATCCAATCTAGTAGAGTGGGAATGAAAACTGCTAGCTCTGATGAATTGGGTTGAAGAGGGATAAGACCTTCTCCCTACTAAATGAAACTTCTTCTGACCAAGAAGCTGAGAAGTCTTAGTCACAGCTCTACTCCAGACAGATTCATGGAGATTACCATCCCTTGATGATCTAGTCCAAGTTAGTTCCATCATAATGACCTATACCTTTTAAAGTACCTTGGTATATAACTTTAACATAATGAAGTGACCTGGTGCTAGATATCTGGATGCAAATCCTCCTTGAAATATCTCACCCTAGCCTAATCATATAGAAGAAGGTCTGAAGTAAATCATTGAAGGTTCTTGTAGTGGATAATGGAATCTAGAACACTGTAAATCCCTTATAGAAGGGTAAGTATATCCTATAAGAAATCCTCTTTATCATTCAATGAAAATAACTCAGCATTTTACATGAAACAACTGATTCATCATGATTCCCAAGAAATAAAAGCCACCACTACTGAGCTGACCCACATAAAATAGTCAAAGCTAAAGAAATCCAGTATTCTCATCAAGCACATATCAAACTAAATACTATATCCACATCCTCCAACCAATTCTTTGTCTCCTAATATTAACTGGAGCCTTTATACCTCTACTGACCCATACTCTAGAACTCTTAGAGTATACCCCTCCAAGTTTCATTATCTTTGATGTCTACTCTATGATGATCCTCTCAAAAAAATTTTTTAACATATTCTACATAAACTTGATAAAGATGTTGACCCAGTTTCATAGATACAAAAGAAAAAAATTAATTACTCCTAAAACCAAGAAAAAGAACATTTTAGAGTCAATTAATTAATTAATTCATTTAAACCTATTTCACACTATTTACCCAAATTCAAACATAGGTGCACAATAATAATGATGTAGATCCTTAACCAGGTCTCTACCCTGAAAGAAATATCTCTTTTCTTATCATGTTTAGTAGAACTGAAGGTCCTCACATCGAATCATAGGTGTCCATAACTTCCTATGTCATAGATGGTATCCCTTGTTTATAGTATACACTAAACCCAAATGATATTGTTTCCCTACCAACCCATGTATCCTCAACAATGCCTAACCATGAACTCTATCCCATCTCTCAAACACCACATTTGATATAAATCTATCCAAACCCCCTATCTCTAAAGATTCCCCACCCAGATCGGTAATGAAGAGATAGAGATAACAATGCCTAATGATTTCCTCAAATACGGCATGAGATGGAGACTAGCACTAAGGGTATATCAATCACACACATGGGAGGTATTAACCTCTATATAGATTAAGGAATAAGAGATAAGAAGGATAAAGCTCAAACCATCACCATGAATAATCTAAAAAGGAAACCCAATACATGTAATATCATATATAAATAATAACAATAGAAAGAAAATATTAAAGTAAAAAAATAATACTAGGTAGTGATTGGTAACTCTAGTAACTCTTAACACATGCTCAATAACTCCTACGTGCTAATAATTTATAGCATGATAACCAAAATCTCCATACTGACTTGAACAACAATTTGTAAATGCAGGGTAAAAATGACATGTACAATTAGTAAGATCCTCCCGAAAACCATTTATTTTTTATAGAAGCATACTAAAGCCCAGTGAAGAAAAAGAATGAATCTAACCTATCACCTAAACAGGAAATAATAGTTTCTCTATCCTCACCATAGATCACTCACTAAATAACACATAATAGTAAAACATTCTATATCAAAAGCATATATATATATATATAGGTACATAGATTGCACTTCCCCACAAATTTTTTCACTCTCAATCCCCAATTCCACACATCATTTTATCATCACTACCATGTGTAAGTTATCCCAGACATGTGTAGGGTCTCAGACCTACCCACCTCAGTCCCGTACAGGGCCCAACATTTCATGCTGGTATCAGTCTATATGTAAATATCATGAACATCACCATCCCATATGTAATAAAGTGTATGAACAGAAACCACTATATCCAATATAAGTGGATTATACCATAAGCCATCACAACCCATGCACGTGCACCCATGAGAAATTGGAACCATATTGACCAGATACAAGTATGAGTTGTACCTTGAGCTGTTATAACCTGAACATACAGGTATAGTAAATTGAGAGCCATAAAAACATGGTTATAAACCCACCTTATATAATAATCCATTAGATCCTAGGATACACATACTCATCTATGTCTAATGATTGAGTAGGGAAGAGGGATAAGTCATCCATCTATTTTCTCACCATCCTGGATATTAGAGAAAACACCCCGAAACATTTGTGTGTCATTTTCTGTACTGACATGGGTGAGGTAGCATATGAAATCAAAAAATATAAATATTGTCACACACAAACCAAAAAAATGAAAAAAAACTAACCTTATACTCATCAGTTTCTATCATCATATAGGACACCTCGAATGCCATTTTGAAATACTATGAATCAAAAAATCACATAAGTATTAGATTCCCTATTAATTAATTATTTAGGTATCAATTAATTTACATTTACATTATACAATAATAGCATTTTAATATTCTTAATCCAAGTTCTAAAGGTACAATTAATTCAATTTCTCATATTCTCAAGCACGAAATATTTATTAAAACCGGTTTAACCATTTTTTTATATACAAGGGGATTTATTAAACCACATTACCAAAACCAAATTTCATACCCATTCTCCATGGAGAATATCATTGAACCACCCCATGGTATCCATTATTTAACATTAAAAACTATTCAAAATCAATTCCATCCACAACACCCTATCCTATGGGTTATTTATCATTCATTTATTTTTCACGAAAAGCATCTGGGTACTCCAAGAGTTTTTATAATCTACTAAATTATAATTTCACATTCCATGAGAAAGTATTACTGCCTCAAGAAGTTGGAACCAAATAAAAACCACAACATCTATCCAATATGCCATCCAAAAATAATCATGCAAGAAAAATAATCGATGAGAAATCCCTAATACAAACTTATCCTAACTGCCCTGGTGTCCCACACTATTGTGCATAACATGAAACTGCCATTACATAATTGACATCAACCATTATGACAACCTAGTCTCCCATCCAATTTATTATCAAAGGTTCCTAACCATATCAAAAAAATAATCAAACAAATAAACCTGAGTTCCTAGACCATAAACAGTCCCAGGCCCCCAGACCATTTCTCATCAAGAAAAACCAACCTCACATAGTTATCAAAAAATTAAAAAGGCTATAAAATTATAAGAGCACAAATAAATTTCAAAGAATATTTTCTACACATAATAAAATACACTAAGGTAATAGAACAAAGGCATACAATACTTCCACAAAAAATAAAAGGCTTTATCATTTCCAAACATTTATCTTTAACAAACAACTATTTTAATTCTCATCTTGTATTAAATCGTTTATTAGGAATATGTTTTTAGTAATATGAAAACTATAACTTTTCAGATATCAATATCTTTGAAACAAATTAAACATGAAATTATAATTACTTTTACTTTCTAATAAAAACATGGAATAAAATATATCAGATTAAAAGACCCTTTATTCTACCAAATCATCATAATTATTATACATTTATGTATTTTATCATATTTTTAGAAAAAAACCATGTTAAGAACAATAAAATATAAAATTAATGATAAAAAAATATCTTAGACAAACACAAGGAATTATAGGTATAAAATCAAAATTAATAACAAATCCAGACCAAAAATCTATCCTTCTATTTAATTCCATGTTCTCATATTTAATAGGTTAATTCCAATATTAACAAAAGTATGAAATCATGATAATCCCACACTTAAACTTTACATCAAGAAAAAGTAAACATATCTTCTACTTTAACATAATGATCTCAATGTTCTCTAGGAATGAATGGAACACCAAGAACTAAACTCAGATTACATCTTCCATAGGAAACCAATGATCCCAAAAAAACCAGACCAAAATATCCCTCTATCATTCATATAATATCCTCGAACCTACACTCCCAGATCTGGGGCTAAAAATATAATATTTTCAATTTTTTCATTTATATAGATAAATGTGATCCAATTTTATCCATCAAAAAAATTACATATCCAACGATATTTCGGCCTCAATCATCTTTTTTTTGGCATTTCAAATAACACTTTTAATGGTAACTGTGAACCCAACAATTCCAACCAAATAACAGCCATTAAAAAGTAAAAGAAAAACAAATCAAGACTATTTAGAGATGCCCCCCCAGTATCTACATCACATACCCAAGGACCTTTTAGGTTTAGAGGTTAGGGAACTTGGAAAAACTCTTTCAAAGTGGACACTTACACATAGTATAAATATTTTTCACCAAATATGTCCTTTATAAATAAATGGATTCTTCATTCAAGGTAAATTCCATATTTAGAACTATGAAATTACTAACTTTTATAATCATACTTAAGCCCTATAAAAATAATTTGAAAACATAGGAAGAGAAAATAATAATCTTAGTATGGTACATAAAAGTATGAAATATGTAAGTCTAGTGAAAAAAAAATAAAAAACCAATTTTTTACCTTTTCTATGCTATTCATTGAACTTATAAAATAAATAATGCCCATATGAAAAAAATGTATTTTTCTCAAATAAAACCTTTTAAAAACCATATCAAGAAATTAGAAACCCCTTTAGAAAACTTAGAACATCATATTCATAACCTTTGTTCATAAATCCAAAATACATCCATAAGAGAAACCACCTAGGTTAACTCCCTCATTCTTTCCCATAATGATATGGAATATTACCCAATTAATTGGAGATCTATATTAGGATCATACATTCTTATAAGATGTATCAAGATAATTTGTTTATATAAACTACATCAAGATCACATATTCAGATAAGTTATATTAGGCTCACCCATTATCATATATAATTATCAATTACCATATCATAAATAAAAAAATTAATCTTGAACCTTTTTATCTTAAAGACATTTAGAAACTCTTTTGAAACCATATGAAAAACACTTTCAAATATTGAAATACCCTTTATTATTAAAAACCCATTTTCGAAACTAAAATACATAGAAAAAGGGAAATGAGTATTTTATTTTACGAAAACCTTAAATAATTTAAAGGAATCTGAACATTAAATAACTATTATGTTATAGAAAAAAATAATTTAAATTGTATATGTTAAAATAGAACATTACTTTTTTCCTTTTGGTAATGAAAGTCAAAACATTTCATATAAAATACATAAAAAGATTACTTTTGAAATTTTTTGTAACAGATTAAAAATATACATAAATATCATTTATAACTCATTTAAGTTCATATAAATATATCCATAATATAATTTTAAGAATATGTACATCGAATAAATATATTTATAAAATAAATCTTTAAAATATTTAAAACAAGGTTTCAAGTTAAAGTATCTCTTACCTCGAGTCTGAATCATCATTTATGTTATTTATCTTCTTGAATAAAAATATTATGTTAATTATTTAATTATTCAATAAGAATTATTAATTTTATAATTCCTTTTATTTTATTTATTACCATGTCATATTCAATTACTTAATCAATTAATTTCTTGTTAGACAATTTGATGATATTCGAATCATATGTCCAAAATGACTTCAATAAGTTGGCTATGGTCAAAGAGGTCATTATTACATAATCTATAGAATAAAAATCATTACATAATTATAGGTTTTATAAATATATTATAATTTTAAAAAACAATCATGGAATATGTTTATGAAAAATGAACTATGATACAATCATGGAGAGGGTAGGTCGTACATATCCATGAGTAACATTTCTATTTTTCAACCAACATAAGAGAAATAAGGTAAATATATTTTTACCTATAAAGAATTATGATTATATCATAAATATTTTATTATATATTTAATAAAATTATATATACAATCTGTGTGACGAGGTAATGAAAAATGAATCACATTATTTCATGGAGATGGTAATCCACACGTTCGCTTGCATGAAATTATAATTTTTCAATTATTAAAAGGATAAGAAAATAGATGATATATTATGTTCCCAGAATTATAATTATTTCATTAATATAATATATATATATACATACATTAAATATATCATTATAACCATCCATGACATGTGGTTATGGAAAATGAATTACATTAGTTCGTGAGGTGGTAGTCCACCGTACACACGAATGATGGTTCTGTTTCCCATTTGATAAAAAAGGAAATGGGTATAAGTTATTCCATCAGCATGATAAAATCGATGTAAATTTAATATACCGGTGTTATTATTTCTTCATGTTTGAATAATATTTTAATAAGTTATAATAATAAATAAAATGAAAATGCTCGATTAATAACTATATATCTTCATAGGACAACCTCATTTTATTTACACCTTAAGATTTATAAGGATGATATTATTCCCAAAATAATACCTATATAATTTGGGTTGCGATTTTATTAATATATTTTGGTATCTATTTCTATTTCCAAATGACCCTTGAAGTGTGAAGAGGAGAGGAGTGGGGGTTCCCTTTTATAAGTAAGGGGAGGGGAACTCTTGGAAATACTTAAATTATAAAATTAATATAAATTAATTTTCATATTCATGTGGCTCAAAGTTCATATAATTAGAATATAGTTTGATTATGAGTTTAAATACCCTCATATAATAAAAATGGAAAATTTTAGGTTATATTTTCAACCTTATCTCTTTGTTATAACACCCCGTTAACTCTTTTGACGATTACTATGATACCAATTTTTATTACTCTTTTGGGGAGAAAAAAGTTTCCATAAAAGGAAAATTGATCAATAAAATATACCATGTTTGATTTTTTTAGTCATATCATATTAACTTGGATAATGATTTTTTTTTAAAAAATTAAATCATATAATAAAATACTATTTATTATAAAATATCATTAATTTCATTTTTGTAACAATTAATTTACTTTGACTTTTAAAACAACACAATATAAAATATATTCAAACATAAAACTTTAAAACATACCTAATATGTTTTATGTATATATAATATTTAAGGAATACTATAAATAATCTAAAAAAATACTTTTATAGTTTTTAAAAAAATTTACTAGAATTGTCTACTACTTGGACATGCACTATGCTGGCACTGCCTAAGCATTTAAGGTAATTATTTTATCACTAAAAATTAAAAATAAATTAACATGATAAAAAAATAATTTACCTTTAAAATAAATATTTATAACTAAACAAATTTTTTTATCCTGGTCACAAAATATTATAGATATTAAAAGCAAGAGAGTTAAATTTTTGTCTTTATAGTTACATAAAATAATATAAATATTATAATCATTGGAAAGTGGAAGGAAATTTATAAATATTTTATAATTTTATGTTCATGAAACTTAATAAATAAAAATATTATGTGTTTTGGATGCATTTTAATCTGTAACTCATAGTTAAACCACATTAAACACATTTTAACCTTAACCATGATAACTTAATTTTTTACCATGATAACTTAATCAAATGACCAAAAATAAAAGGGGACTTTCATTTTTTTGTAAAATTTAATTAAAAATTTGGAATATAATTTACTAGGTTCAAATTTTAATGTTAGAAGAAATTAATTTTAATATAAAACAAAAATACACATGAAAAACTGTTTTTAGTAAAATACCTGATTTTAGAGTAAAAATCACCCATTTAAATCAAGTAATTAATTGGTTTACATGATTTTTTTGGTTAAAAAAACAATTATTTTTTTAATAATTTTGGATAAATCCAAAACCTAATGGAATATTCTAACCATTCCATTACATGAAAATACCCAAAAATAGTTTTTAAATTTGAATAAAATATAACTTAACTTCATAAATGTCATGCATGGGTTCCCAATTTCAAAATAATATTTTAAAATAAATTATTTAACACATTAAGAATAAATATTCTTGATAAAAACTTATATATTATGATAAATTGAAGTGTTTATTTTATTTTTTCATTTTAACCTATAGTTTTAACCTTGTTCACCTCAATTTACCCTTTACAGATATTATAAATTTTACCTTGGTTACTATTCATAATGCATAAAAATAAAAGGGACATATTTACCAAATTTAAAATTCATAATTACAAATATGGGATCAATTTTTAATATTTTAATTCCTAGAGGTTTCATAAATCAATTTAATTTAAAGACACAAAACACAATGAAAAATAGTTTTTAGAGAAATGTGTTTTAAGCCCCAAAATAAACTTATTTCAAAATCAAATACAATGATTATTCAAATGTAATAAATTATATAATTTAAAATTAAATTATATTTATGTTGTTTTAATATCAAATTATACTTTTAAATTACTTTATTTAATAAAAAAATGATAGGTTTACAAAAATATGTATTTTTTACTATTCATTGAAAAATCAATCCTTTCGAAAAAATCCTAAAATTTCATCCTATGAAAATTTTTGTATGCTGATTTATAAAATGATATAATTTCTATCAAATAAAATTTATAAAATCTCTAGAAATTAATTATAATATTTACTCTAAAAAATCAATAAAAACCATTTTTGAAGAAAACATGTTTTGAAGCATAAAATGACTTTACTGGAAAATTTAGTGATTATTTTCTAAGAATTAATCAATTATTTTATATTAATATGGAAATTTATATATATTTAGTAATGATATTAACACTTATTCACACTCACAAATTTAATGACTATGTTATAACTATAACATTTAAATATTAATATTTCCTAGTTCATTTAATCTTAGTGATGTGTGCTATTGAACATATCATTCTTTTAAAATATATAGTTGTTAAATTATATCCCTTAATAAATTGTGTCCTCATAATTTTAACTTGACCTTGATAATAAAGGGTTTGAAATTTGATTTTTTTTTTGAAAACTTGCATCATAAAAAGTTTTAATAAAACTTCCTCTTGAAAAGAGGGAAAGGAAAATACAAAAGTTATCTAGAATAACACATTACTAGTTTTCAAAATAGGAGAACATTTGTGGTAAGTGAAATATGTATATGAAGGAATAAATAAATTCTAAATAATGTTATAGAGTGATAGATAACATTGATCAAAAGTAATTGAATGATTATGAGAAATTAAATGACCACAAAACCATAAATCAATAAGTTTTGAGAAACACCATAGATTCATAAGAAATGAAGCTAATAGGATCACCTTTTTATTTAAAGATTCCTTTTGCTTGATTAGAAAAATTAATTTACTATATTTACTATGAAAATAAGGCAATATACTTACTTGAAATGTAGAATTTCTTCATTTAATCAATTTCCACCATAATCTCATATTTTTCTACAAATGATGAGTATTAAAGATGACCTTTTCATTTTTGTAGCACTAAAATCAACTTCCTAGTAATAAAAAGTTCTATGAATATATAAAAAGTAATTATTTATATACTTAGACATTAACCAAAACCAAAATGTTTATAATAAGATAAGTCAATATCCAAAATGTATAAACCTTTCAATGAATAAATTACACAAATATTTAAAATTAAATCATTCAAAAAATATATAATCATATATCCTAAATAACCTCAATAACTTAAATAATAAATAAAATTTTAACCTCTAAATTTATCACACACATTTTAGCTTGCATCCCAAAAAATGTAATAACATTCTTCCAAAATAATCCTTCATATTAAACCTAAGGGTTATATAAACCTAAAAATAATAAAAAATCTCCCAAAATATTATTAACCACCATGATAAATCCCTATATAATTTTATAATTTAGTAAACTTCACAAAAATTTATGAATTAAATTTAGATACTAAATTGATAGGTAATCCTTAGATTCACCATAAATATCTCCAAAAATATTACCTTATCATTGAATCACTTTTAAACAATCAATATTATTCAAATCCCATATCCTATTAGACTATAATTAACTTCACATAAAGTCATATATTAACCCAAATGGTTATTTAAACCCTAATAGAGTATTCTTACTAAACCTAGTAATGGTTTCAAATCACCTCAAAATCCCATCACTTAAAACCTAAAAAGGGGTGTTTATGCCTTTGAACTTATGATAATACTTAAAATTATAAACACATTATGGTATTTATAAATATTAAGTTAACCTCCCATGAAAAAATATCAGTCTATAAATTTACATAAACCATTCTATGATACCAACTATAACAGCCCCACACCCGCACTCTCGGATCCAGTGCTAAAAATATAATCTTTAAATTTGTGGCTTTGATACAGATAAATGTGAGCCAACATTAACCTTCCAAAACATATAACATAAACCTAAAATATTGGATCACTTACATACCCAAGAAATTTATATGTTTATAGTTTTAGAGAATTAGGAAAATTTATTTCAAAATGGAAACTTCAATAAAATATTCATTTTAACCAAAAAATAAGTTCTTTATAAATACAAAATTTCTTTGTTTAAGGTAACTTCCATATCTGGAAAGCTGACCTTATTAACATTTCTACTCATCATTAATACCTATGAAAAATAATTTTAAAAAATGGGATAAGTAAAACAGAATGCTCAGTAAGGGACACAAAAGTAATAAATATGCTTGTCTATTGCAAAAAATAAAAACCCATAAATTTTTTACCTTTTCCATGTTATTATTTCAGAATATAAAATAAAAAATATCCATATAGAAAATACACTTTTTTCTAAAATAAAACTTTTAAAAACTGTAGAAAGTAAATATAAACCCTTTTAGAAAACTTAGAGAATAATATTCATTGCCCGTGTTCACTCTTGTTAGAAATAAAAATATCCCTTTTAAATCCACCGAAGAAACCACCATGGTTAACTCCCTATTTATTTCCTTTGATGACAAGGAATATTTACCAATGAATTGGAGAGCCATATCGGGCTCACCCATATGTATAATCTATATCAGGCTCACCTATTCGTATAATTTGTATCGGGCTCACCCATTTGTATAAGATGTATTAGAATAAACTATTATCATATATAATTATAAAGTACCATATCACAAATAAAATATTTTAATATCTAATCTTTACATTATAAAACCCTTGAAAAAATATTTTGAAACCATATGAAAAAAAATTAGGATATCAAAATACCCATTCCTTTTAGAAACCCATATTCAAAATAAAAATACCCAAAAAAATTGAAATAAGGTTTTTATTTCAATAAAACAAGAAATATTGTAATGTAATCTAAACATAAAACAACTTTTATGGTGGTGGAAAAAATAATTGATGTCATATATAATAAAATAGAACATCCCATTTTCCTTTTTGTAAATAAAGTTAAAACATTCTGTAAAAAATACATAAAAATATTCCTTTTGAATTTTTTTTAAGAAATTACAAATTGATATAAAATGTACTTTATAACTCATTTATGTCTGTATAATTATATCTATATTATAATTTTATGAATATGAACTTGTAATAAATATATTTAGAAAATAAATATTTAAAACATTTAAAATGAGGTTTTAAGTTAAAGTGTCCATTACCTACTTTGACTCACCATGTGCATTATTTATCTTCCTAAATAATAAAATTTTGTAAATTATTTAATTGATTATGAATATTTTTAAAGTTTATAATTCCTTTTAAATTATTTTTTACCATGTTATATTCAATTTTGTTAATCAATAAAATTCCCATCATACATTTTGACGATATGTGAATCATATGTCCATAATGACTTAAGTAGGTTAATTATGGTCGAATAGATAATTATTTAAATATATATAGATTAATAATAATTAAATAATTTTAATTTTTAAAGATCAATTATACTTTACAAAAACCATGAAATATGGTTATGAAAAAAGAACTATGCTCTAATCATGTAGATAGTTGGACATACATACAGATGAGTAATGTTTCCATTTTTCAAAGAACATGTGGAAAAGAAGCTTAGTATAATTTTATATTTATATAATTATTATTATATCATAAATATCATATTATATATTTAAATACAATTATATATACCATTCATGTGACGTAGTGATAAAAAATGAATCACATCGCTTTGTGTAGGTGGTAATCAGCACGTACACAAGAATGACATTATCAATTTTTAATGAGTGAAAAGGTAAGAAAATAGATGATATGTTGTATTTATATAATGATAATTATTTCATGAATTATACATATATATATATATATATTAAATCTATCATTATAATATTTCATGAGTGGAAGTGATCGGAAACAATTACATCAGTTCTCGAGGCGATAGTCCGCCATAAACATGAATGATGGTTTGTTTCTCATTTGATGGAATATGATATGGGTATATGTTATGAAATTAACATGATAAAATATTTTTATATTTAATATAATAGTTTTATTATTTTTTCATGGTTGAATAATATTTTAAAAAGTTAGAATAAGAAATAAAACAAAATTCTCGGTTAAGAACTATACCTCTTCTTCGGACAACCTCTTTTGTTTTAAACCTTAATC
The DNA here is from genome assembly GCA_963277665.1 of Viscum album. Taxonomy (NCBI): domain Eukaryota; kingdom Viridiplantae; phylum Streptophyta; class Magnoliopsida; order Santalales; family Viscaceae; genus Viscum; species Viscum album. The sequence continues at coordinate 317,474,720 of OY728146.1, forward strand.
ACTATAAGGATGATATTATGAATAAAATAATACCTATAGAACAATGGGAGGAGTTTTATTAATTGATTCAAATAGGTATTTTTTTAACCAAATGGCTTTTGAAGCATGGAGAGGAGTGGAGAGGGGTGCCCTTTTATACGTGAGGGGAGGGGTACTCTAGAAAATACATAAAATATTAAATTAATATAAATTTATTTTCATTTTAATATGGATAAAAATTAATATAATTAAAATATAAGATTATTATGAGTCAAAATACTCTCATAAAATAAAATCTAGACAATTTTATGTGATATATTTACCTTTATCTCTTTGCTTTAACCGCCCATTAAATCTTTTGACAACTACCATGATATCAATTTTTTTACACTTCAGGGGTTAAGAAATACAATATAAAATTAAAATTGAACAATAAATAGACCATGCTTAATATTTTCAACCATTTATCATTCACTTGTCTTAAGATATGATTTTTAAAAATTTTAGATCATTTAATAAAATATTGTTTATTATAAAATATCATTAATGTCATTTTTGGAACCATTCGTTAACTTTGACATTGAAAACAACATGAAATATAGAATTAAAATATAAACATTTAAAATATACCTAATATTCTATATTTATCTATAAAAATTGTGGGATACTATAACTCACTGAAAATAAATAACTTTTAGAGTTTTCAAAATCATTTACTTGATTTTTCTATTACTTTCATAAGCATAATGATGACATTGCATAAGCATTTAAGGGTATTATTTCATAACTAAAAATTAAAAATAATTTACCATAATAAAAAAATATTTATATCTAAAATGAATATTTATATATCAACATATGTTTTTTATCCTCATGACAAAAAATTATAGATGTTAAAAGAAATAGAGTGACATTTTTGTCTTTATATTAACATAAAATAATCTAAATGTTATAATAAAAGTAAAGTATAATGAAATTACCAAATTTTTTATAATTTTATGGTCATGGTAGAAAAAAGTATCCAATAATATAAATACAAGTGTTGAATACATTTTAAGGTATATATACTAGTTAATAAACTTTAAAGACAATTTAACGATAATCACGATAAATTAAATTTTTATCATGATAACTTAATTAAAAGACCAAAAATAAAAGGAGACACAAAAAATAATTTATAAATATTGATTAATTTTTTTTAATATATTTTATAAGTTTTATATTTCAAAAGTGGAAGAAATTAAATTTAAAATATGAACATAAAACACATGATTTTTTTTAAAATACCCAATTTTAGAGTCAGAATCATTCCACCTTGAAACACGTAATATATTGATTTCCATGATTTTTATGGTCAAATAAAAATATAGGAAGGTTTCTAAATTTTTTAATCAATCTAATATCGAATTGAATCTTCCAACCATTCCATCAAATGCAAAGTCCCAAAATAGTTTTTTTTAATTTGAATAAAATATAGATTAACAATTTAAAAGTCAATATTGGGTTCCCAATTTAAAAATAATGTTTTAGAATACATTATTTTACTAATTAATAATAATTAATGTTGAAAAACACTCATACAATAGAATAATGTAAAGTGTTTGAATTATTTTAAAGTTTTAACCTACAGTTTTAACCTTATTTAGTCCATTTACTCTTTACCAATATGATAAATTTTAATATGATTAATATTCATAATGCCTTAAATTAAAAGAGATATATTTACCAAATTTGAACTTAAAGATTCTTAATATGGGATAAGTTTTTCAATGTTCTATTCTAGGAAATGGAAGAAATTAATTTATGGTAAAAACATAAAATATAATTAAAAATAGTTTTTAGAAAAATAAATTTTAAGCCCAAAAATGTACTTATATCAAAATCAGGTATAGTGATGATTCCCATGTAATTAAGTATATTATTTATAATTAAAATATACATATGTTACATTAAGATGAAATGATAATTTAAATTATTTTATTTAATGATAAGAAATGATAGTTTCTAAAAAATTGATATTTTTCATTATTCACTAAAAAATCAATCCTTTCAAAAAATACCAAACTTTTACCCTAAGTTTATTTTACTATTATGATTTTAAAAATAATAAAAATTTTATTAAATAAAATTTATTAAAAATTCAGTGATTAATTATAATATTCACTCATAAAAATAAATAAAAACAATTTTTGTAGAAAACATATATTTGAAGCATAAAATGAATTTTCATTAAAATTGAATGATTAATTAAACTTGTATCTCAAAACATGGGTTTTCCCATTATTTTAAAACAAATAAAGCATAAAAAATGATATAATCATAATAAAATATATGGGAACGCCACTTTAGTGTGAAACTACCCAAAAATGATCCAGTATCACTCATTACTTTCTTGCCTTACATAAGATAATCAAGAGGCACCTCGCTTTAGCGGCAAAAGTCCCGGTTGGATGAAAAATTTATTTAAAAGTTCCAAATTGGAAGGAATATAACACTTACTATTTTATGGTGATTTAATCTCACCATATTATATCAAGGTATTCTCTTTTATATATGCATGATTCTAGTAATTTATTTTAATCCTATCCCCTCTACCTAATCAATATGTTCAAACCATATTGATGTGTAACTCTTTACGCAACACAAAAATTTTATGTTAATTACCAAAAAATATAAGTTAAACATATTTACACATAACCATAAGAAACATATTCATATGTTATATGAACACTTCATGTAAATCTATAGAGTTATATGAGATTAAAAATATCCACTTGAGTAAGCCTAGAGCGGCATATAGTCAACTCCATTCACTATCCTAGATAAGAAACAAGCCTCAAGGTAGGTAAGTAGTCTGATCCCAAGTACCTCCACCAAGGATACTTTACTCAAGGGATAATTTAATTCATCATAAATTTAAAATCTAACATGCACAAACTATATTCAAAAACTATATTCAAGTGCATAAATTTAATTACAAACCATGATCAAGGTAGATGAAAAACTAAATTCATCATAGATACATTCCTAGCATATAATGCAAGGAATTATCTAAAATAATTTCAACATTTTAAACTAAATCATACATCATTCATCATATAATGTTTTTATAACTATGAATATAATAAGGGTAACTTTTAAATAAATGAAAAATTAAGACATTTAAACATGAGATAAACATTTATGAAAAATTCATAAATAAAATCTAACTATAATTTTTTTATAATGTCAACTTTCACATTATGGACATTCTATAGGTATTAATATAAAACTTTTATATTAATTCCAATATGAACACTTTCATATTTATCATTATATGGAATTTTCATTTCAAATATATAATATTTTTTGAACTATAATAGGTATATAATTAAATATCTTTTATGTAAACATTGTAAATAATCTAATATCACACATTTAATCATAATTTTAAACTTGATCACATCAATCATCAAATCACTTTTTTTTGGATTAAATAATATCCAAATAAGGCCGCCTTTTATTTGGAACTATTCAAAATAATTAATTATAAACAATTCATAATTTAAATAATTTTTTTTATATTTTGGCCTTATTTCATAATTTATAACTCTTTATAAATTATCACTTATAATTTTTAAAAGAACAATTTTATTTATATATCATCATTTATGCTATATAATTTAGTTAAAAGTAATTTAAAATATTAACATTTAATATTTTGGAGTAAAATGTTTCATAAACATCAAATTAATTGACTTTAAACCATTTATTATCAATTAATTAATTTATAAATTCATTATAAATTAAATATTCCCACAATTCATTTTATAATTATTTATAAACATTTTATAAACCACCTAAATAATTTTAAATTGTAATTTTTTAACAATTTTAAAACAACTTTGATTACCCTTTAGCATTTGGGTATTCTTGTGTAAGGGTAAATCCTTCTACCTTGACACAAGACATTTGAAAGTCCTTTTATAAAGGAAAGTCACTACTTTACTTAACAAAAGTATAATACACTATATAAAGGTAATTCAATGATAAAATTTAGCATCTCAGTCTATATAAGGGTAAAAATGAAATTACCTTTACAAGAATGCTTCACATAAGGGTAAGTATAATTTACCTTTGTGTAGCCCTTAGGAACCACTACATAAGGGTACTACCTTGAAACAAACCTTTTTTATAATTTTATAAAAGATATTACCCTTACCCAAACCTTCTGTGTAAGGGTATCACATAAGGGTATCAAATAAGTGTAAGTCATCAGTTACCTTTACCGAACCCTTTTAAAAATTTAATTACCTTTACTCAACCCTTATTTCACATATGGGTAAGTTGTTATGATGCTTATGTAGAAAACTCTACATAAGGGTAATGCCTTATTTACCCTTATGCATCTTATCTACATAAGGGTAAAGTTTTTGTTACCATTACATACCCTTGCTACATATGGGTAAACCCTTTTTGAAATTAAAATTTGGGAAACACAAAATTTCTCTATTTTTTATTTTTATTAATTTCAAGAATGTTTTCAGAAATCTAAAGCATAAACTACTCTAATACCACTAAAGGGTTTTTTAAGAGTCTAATAACAATCATTAGATGAATTGGAATCAATATAAACTCTTTTATGAGGATCTATTCGTATGATAATTTGAAACATATGATAAAACTAAAATGAAAAACTACTATAAATCTACCATACCATACACAAAATATTAAATGCATTATTCTGGATCTCCTTTGTATAAGTTTGGGAGAGATCAGAAAGTTGTAAACTAAATATTCCCACCTTCATAGTGTATCTACAGGTCAAATTGAAACACTTATCTCACAAGAGATATCCACCCTTCTATTCATGATATGATAGTATCTCATAAAAAATAAGGAATATGAAGATATCCATGAGTATCTATGAGTTTGGGAAAAGCATGAGGATCTCAATATTTCCCACACTCACAACCATTACATGATAATGGTTTATAAATCCATGAGTAAAACCCTCGGGCTTTAACATTTACTCATACATTCCTAATGCATGAGTGAATTCTTTATCCAATAAAAACATTCATCATATAAATGATATACCTCCTCACCATTTCATCTTATGAAATAGTTCCTTGAATGCTAAAATTTGAGGGTGAAACACAAATTAATAATAGCTATCATTTTGTTTCAATCACATATTTCATAAAATAATATACCCTTATCAACATGGAAATATTAATTCACATGAAATATGTATATATCACCCACATATATAAGGATTTAAAAAATATACCCTTTAATATATTCTTCAAAAAATACATCACATCAATTTTGAGTTTAACCTCATGATATCATCAATATGGAAGCTCAAAAAATAATATAATTTATTCTAAATATTTATTTCATTTTTATATCATTATTTCATTTAAAATATGATATCAATGTTTTTAATCCTTTCAAAATACCGATTGGTTGTCAAAGGATTTTGACAAATATCAAATTCCCATGAGTTGTTGAATGCATTTTTCAATATTTTTTAAGAGTGATCCTTTAAAAAAAATCCTTTGATGGACTATGTATATTGTTTTTCAACCATGTTGTAACTAATAACAAGAAGTTTAATATTCCCAAATTGTAAAATCTTTATGCCACTTAACACTGAATTGAGACAAATTTCCAGATACTAGGAAGTCATTTACATTTCACATAATTGTTTTATTCATTTGAAAATATTAATTTTTATAAGAATAATACAATTTGATACCTTCATAACATAAAAGTTTTAAATAATCAATTAATTATGACATGTAAACATTTATATAATTTCTAGTATATTTTGGTCTAGAAATTATTAAACTCAACATGCTCTACTTTCACTTTATATAAAATTATAGAGACCTGTTATAAACTACCAAAAAATTAGCCATGATTTATTTTTTATACTAAGGTTATGATATGAATTAATTCCATATGTGTATATTTTGTGTCAGAGAAATCTAACTGCATTTCCAAATATAGATTTTTTTTGTTAAATTTTATCCCATTGTGGAAAATAATATGGGTGATGTTATTTTTCATATGATATGTTTACATTAACATGAAAGTTTAATCGTTTTTTATCTTTTTTATTTGTTCATAAATCTTTCATATAAGGAATTACATGAAGATAAAAAATTATATAAGAATTAGTCTTGGTAATTGGTATAAACGATAAATAAATATTTTATTTTTCTTTTAACTTATACTATGATATCTCATATTTTGGACACTCTAATAGACCTTAATATTCCTTCCTGTATATAACATAATAAATGGGGATTAAATGTATCTTATCATAACCCAAACCCATTAGACATATTTTTTTGATGTTATCATATTAATTTAGAAGATTGTTTTCATCAGAAAGTATTTATTTCAATCACTATAAAAACTCTATAAAACTTGTATCACTCCATCCATTTTAGGAATTACAGTTAACTAATCTTAATATAGTTGATAAAACCATAAATTTATTATATGTAGGACATAATATTTTTTCTGTATCACCATATAAGTTCTTAGTCGTCAGTATTTTCTCAATTTCTTTAACTTTAATATCATGATTTAGTTGTTCAATTTGCTCCAAATTATCATCTTGAAAATATCTATCATTATTAAATCACATTTTTTTCCAAATTTCACCATGGAAAATATAAGGATTATAACTAGTATTAAAATAATTTCTAATTAAATGATTTTTAATTTATCTTCTTTTTAAATTTCTTACATTTAAACATTTCATGCATGGATAGAAAGACAGGATGTTGTTTGGAATATTTCATTTAGAAAATTCAAAAATAACCCCTTATATTCATCGCTTGTTTAGCATGGTTTAATACAAAAATTATTTATTATGTCCTATACAAAAATTTATGTATTAAATATTAGTTACTATATTTTTACATTTAAATTTAAATTTACTTTGATAAATAACAATACAAAAAAAAAAATATTTCACATATAAAAGAAAGAAAAAAACAAAATACAAAAAATACAAACAAAATAATAACAAAACGTTTCACAAAAAAATAGAAATGGAAATATATAAATAGAATTATCCACATGACACACCCAATTAAAAGCACTAAAATTACAATTAAAAATCCAAAAAAAATAAAAAAATAGAAAAACCCTAACACTAAGACAATAGACTATAGAGATTCTTCTCATTTTTAATTCTTCTTCTTCTTTTGTTTATCAAAAGCCTCTAATGGATATAAAATACCATTTACAACATCCTTATTCAAGTTTCTATAATTAAAATCTCCCTCTATGATCCCACCTTAACACTAAAAATCAATTACATTTTTTTCTTAGGGGTCAAGGTATCAATTTTTATGTATATATCGTACCTTATAGATATAAATTATAATGTCCTGGACCTTTAGGCCCATTAATTTTTTTGGATTATGGTGGTGGATTTGTCTCAAGGATATCTCAAGGATTTGGATAGTGAATGAGTGGTTGAAGCTAGAAAACCTAGATGAGGTGGTAGATGCAACGTGGAGCATGGTTCTATGCAGTAGGGGTGGCTACTGCGGTGTAGAAGGGATGACTATGGCATAATGAGTGGTTGGAGGTGTCTTTGGTGATACTTCAAACTCAGGGGTAGCTTTATCATGGAGCCTTGGATACGGTGTATCACATTCTTGGAAGTCGACGTCTGCGACATGGGGCATCAGCTATGGTGTGGAGTTTGTAGGGAGGTTTTTCAGTGGTTCTAAAAATTTTATGGTATTTTTTCCATGATGATGGGGATGTAGCGCTACCTTATTCCTAATTTTTTGGGTCTATGATTTAGTGTTATGGGATCCTCCATGGTCTTTCCCCTGGTATATATGATCTACAATTGTTCTGTTCTAAAATGATAAGGGTGATTTCCTCTGGTTCTTGATGGTGGACTTAATCTAGTTCTAACCTTGTATAGTGGATCACAAATCTTGTTTAAGGTAGGGGACCTTCATTTCTTATCTAATGTATCACATGGGAGGGGTGATACTCTTGTTATATTTTGGGAATATAGTATACATAAACTTAATAAATTTAAAGAAATGGTTTAATTAAAATTAATGGGAAAGGGGTTTGAATTATATATTTTTATAACTTTGATATTATTTGATATTGGATTGTACATTCTTGATTCCCTACGGAAGATTATGCCATTATGGGGATTTATTTTCACTATATTTGATGAGTTGTGGGATCCTTGTTTTGTGATTTATTAGAATCAACACGAATAAATAGCTAACCACTAATATTAAGCTAATAAAATGGTTATACATGGAAATTATACCTTGTGTGAGAATTACCTTAAAATAAAGAAGTGGATGTGATAAAATCCCCTTGATAAGTCTAAAAGAAATGTTACATGTGAATGTGTGATGTGTGTTTGTGATGTGTGTGTTTTCACTGATATTTTTTAGTTTTATTTATTTTATTATATTTTATATTGAAGTACTATTTCTTAATTTTAATTAGTATATGTCGATCACACATTACATTTATTTTATTTTAAAATTTTCACTATCTACCATTGGTGTATCATTTTTTTGGAAATCTGTTTAAGTGTTCGTGCCTTTTCCTAATAACCAGACAACATGGAAATCGACTACACGACATAGAAATCGACCTAACATTATTTTATACACCAATCATAAAATCAAACATAAGTTAAAATTCATATATTTATAAACAAATCATGTGTTATTTTTTTTTTAATTTCCACCAAATAATTAACACTTCTAATCACTCTGATAATTATATTCAATTGATTAATTTTTTAAAAGGACTATTCACCTCACTCTAGTCAATCTTTTCATATACTAGGACCTAACAATTGGTATCATAGTGTGATGCAGTTTTAACGAATTTATTAATATGATTTCATTATATTTTTTAACTAACCATTATCCTAGACTTAACAGTCTAAGGAAAGATCCACTTCTTTGATTATCAAAAGTTAGGAATTTGAGATGTTGAATCCCATTAGACCACCTCACTTAAATTTAAGTGATTATGTTTACAAGAAGGATAATATGGATATATTTATAGAAAATATAGTTCTTGAATTTTTTGATATCATGTAAAAACCTTATAAACATAATAATGTAGATTTAGAAACTCTAACTAGTAGTGATGCTATAAAGTGTGTTCTAAACACAAATCTATAAATTATTTATATTTTTTATTTAAGTAGTAAAAACTATAGCCATATTTATTCATGTAAAAATAGATTCTAATATCCAAATTACATTAATAGTAACTCACAAGGAAATAAATAATTTACATAGAATCAAAGTAGGTATTCATAGGGAGGAGTTTCAAGAATTTAAAATTAATGATCAACAGAGAATCAATGAGATGTTCCGAAGATTCACTAAAATTCTAAACATCATGGTTGCACTATGGGAGACCATGGTGAATGAGGTTATCATTTAAATAATAATTTGAGCTCTACCAAAAAGGTGGCACTAAAAGTAATTTGCGATTAAATATGGTAAGGATTTCACTAAGTATTCAATGGATGAACTAATATGATCAGTTCTTCAATATGATATGGAAATGAAGAATGAAAATACTGATGAACATGAAAAAAATTAAATGTATAAATTTAAAATATAATACAAATGTTTATGAAAATTATTCTAATTTTGAGTTTTTGCAAAGTAAGAATAATGATATAAAAAAATTATTCAAGGAGTCCACAAGTACATGAAAGGAAAGGGTTGTTTTAAGAAGATTCCAGGAATTTATCATCAAAAGGATGATAGAAAGGGAAATAAGAAATGAAAAAGTAGTAAATAAGTTTTTTTTAAATTAATATGTTATGAGTGTAGAAAAGTTTATATATAAAATTATACTTTCTAAAATTGAAACAAGAATGGAAAAACAAGAAATATAAGGAGTTAAAAAATGCATTTTATACTGGATATCGTTTCATAGAGGAGTTAGAATTGAGTAGTGATGATCCTAAGAATGAAAAAGAATCACATAATATATATTTGATCACAAAAAACTATGAATGAGGTAAAAATCAATTCTGATTATATTTTAGGTTTTGAGTTTGATATTGAAAATAACGTTAAAAAATTAATTAAAAAAATTAAAAGTTTCAATGTGATATCTTTAGAATGGATGATTTGGATAGAGAAATTAAAAGATAAAATTATAGAGTTAAAAAAGAAAATGATAAATTGAATGTTTCTAATCTAAGTAATGTAGAAGAGAAAGGGTTATGAATTCTTCCATGATAAATCTAAAAGATTAAAATGAATGAATAAAAATATTTCTTTTAAAAAATTAATAAAGATAAATATAAGAGATTTAAATTATTTTACAATGAATTAGAAAAATTGAAAATCAATGTAAGAAGATTAAACATGAAAATACAAAAATTAAGAAATAGAGGATCATTTTAAACTATGAAAATTCATGACAATATGGAATTTATTCAAACATATAATTAAAATATTAAAAGGAAAATTACTAGATTAAAATAAACATTATCTGTTTTTGTTCGTGGTCAAGAAAAATATGATAAGATTATGGCAATGGTAAAACCTAAAAAATTTAAAACTGGGTTTGGATATAATAGTCAGATTCCTATTAGTAAAAAGCTATTTTTTTTAAAATTAGTAATGGAAATTTCTCAAAAGTTACATTCTTTAGATGTGATTTTAAAATGAACTATTAAAATAAATGTTATTTAATATTTACCCAGTCACTAGGCCACACCAAGTGTTTTATTTATCTAAATATATCTTCTGGATTACCCTGAATAAATGTATTAAATTAGTATTGGTTTTTAAGAGTTTTATTATTGTTGCACTTGGACAAAAAATAGATCAGGTACCAAAACAATTATCCGCTTAACCTATTTTATAGGAAAAATACCTAAAGATTTATAAATATTCATGGTATATGGATATCGGGTGCTCAAGGAACATGAATGGTGATATCTATAACTTTTTATCTTTTAATTATTGTGATGGAGGCACTGTAACTTTTAGTGATAACTTCAAATGCATGGATAATTTTTTTGGAGAAGTAGGAATATTAAAATCATTTATAATATCTAAATTATGGTATGTAGAGGGATTAAAAAACAATTTAATTAGTATATCACAATATTGTGATGATGGAATGACTGTGAAGTTTTAAGATAATTAAAGTCTTATTTATAAAGATAATACTCTTCTATTCTATAATAATAGACAAGATAATATCTATTCTATAGATTTGTAGAACTAAACTAGTAAAATTTAAAGTATTTAAATTATATAGAAACAAAATATATTATTTTTAATATAATATTATGACATTTTCATCTTATAAAAATTTATTTGTTAGAAAAACATATAAAAGTTTTGAAACTTCCAAAATTTAAAGCAAGCATATTGTCTGTGATTCTTACTTAAAGGGTAAGAAACACAAAGAGTATTTTAGATATATTAATAATATAAATACAACTAGATTCTTATTATTGATTCATATTGATCTATTTAGACCCATGAGAACTTCTAGTTTAGATATTAAGAGATATGTGTTTGTAATTGTGGATGATTTCAGTAGATTAACTTAGAATCTTTTCTTATGTCACAAAATTCAAACTCTAAAAAAGTTTATTACTTTTTATAAAAAAAATATTAAATAAAAAAGTTCAATTAATAACATTAATTATAAGTGAAAAATGAGAATTTATTAACTTATACTTTGAGAAATTTTGTGAAGATAATGGATATTTCTATAATTTTTCTGCCTATATAACACCACAAAAAAGGTATTGTAGAGAGGAAAAACATAACTATTCAAAAAATGGAACGAAATATAATTAATGAATTCAACATTCCAAAATATTTTTAGGTTGAATTAGTTAACAATGATTGCTATATCTTAAATAGATTTTACATTAGACCCATGTTGATGAAAACTCCTTATGAAATTTTGAATGAAAATAAACCTAAGATTGGTTACCTTAATGTTTTTGGTTGTAGAGATTATATTTTAAATACTAAAGATAATATGAAAAAAAATTGATACTGAAAGTGAAGATACATTTTTTTGGGATATTAAAATAATAGTAATGGTTATAGAGTATATAATAAGAGAACCATGTTAATGGAGAAATATGCGCATGTAAAGTTTGTTAAAAATAATAAAAAATAGCATACAGATTATGTTGATCATGTTGAAGAATTTATAGAATTCAAATTTGATGAAGATAAACCAGAAAATGATAATTAATTTTTCAAGGGAGATACATATGTTCTCAATTTGAAGCTATTAATTAGAAAACACACTCATATCATTCATTAGAAAATGTAATTGGAAATTTTGAATCTAGAATAAGAACTAGAAAACCAGTTTTTAATTATTTTGTTAATTATGCCATTGTTGATAATTTTTTTCTTGTTAATATTAAAGAATCATTAAAATATTAAAATTGGATAAATTATATGCATTATGAACTTAATTAGTTTGATAGAAATAATTTTTGGAATCTATTTGAGATACCTAAAGATAAAAATTACATTGGAACCAAATTATTATTTTTGAAATATTATGGATGAGTATTTTAATATAGTTAGAAATAATGCCTGATTTGTTTCCCAAGGTTATTTACAAGAAGAAGGAATTTATTATGAAAATTTATTTTCACCATTTTTTATAATATAATGTATTTAGATTTTATTATATTTTATATGTTAGTAAATTTTAAACTATTTAGAATGGATGTAAAAATTGAATTTTTAAATGGTGTAAATTTTGAGGAGGTGTATGTTAATTAACTACTTGGTCTAGAAAATAATGAATTTCCAGATCATTTTATAAAACTGTCTAATGTTTTTTATGGTATAAAGAAATCTCCAATTTCTTGGTATGACATACTAACTATATTTTTATTAAAAAAGGATTGTAACAAAGGAAAGGTTGATCCAAAAATATTTATAAATAATGTTTCTAATGATATTTTAATTATAAAAATATGTGTTGATGATATTGTATTTTGGATCTATAAATGATTTAATTAGTAAATAATTTTCAAAATTAATGACAAATGAATTTTATATGATCTTAATGGGAGAATTAAAAAATTTCCTTGGTCTTTAAATTTTTAAAATAAAAGATGAATTTTTTATAAATGAAAGAAAAAATTCTAATGATTTAGTTGAAAAATTCATTATTGATTTATGTAAAAGATCAATAACTTTAAAGGGAATTCATTATAAATTGTATATGGATGAATCTGGAAAATCTGGGAATGATAAAATGTATAGAAGAATGATAGGAAGCCAACATTATTTTACTTTATCAAGGTTTGGTATTGTATTTTTAGTCTTTATGTATGCAAGGTATCAATATAATCCAAAATAAAGTCATTTAAAGGTAAATAAAAGAATAATTAAATATGATAAGTAAACTCTTAACACCGTTATATTTTACTCTAATCAATGTTGTTTTAATCTTTTATCTTATCTGACTTTGACTTTGGAGGCTGTAGACTTGATAGGAAAGCACATCTAGTAGGTGTGAATTATTATGTAAAATTTTAATATCATAGAGTTATAAGAAGTAATTAGTACATTGCTACTGCAAATTTCTTTGTTCAAGTTCTTTTGATAAAATAAAATCTATTTGATCTGATGTTTATTTAAATAAAATGACCATATTTTGTGATGGTAAATATGATATTTCAATATCTAAAAATTCTTTACATCATTATAGGACCAAACATATAGGTGTTAGATTTAAGTTTTTAAGATATCATGATAATAAAGGGGATATTATTCAAGGATACATTCCAATATAAAATCAACTTACAAATATTTTTACTAAAGAACTAGATTCAGTGAGATTTTAAAAATTAAAGTTTTATCTAGAAATGATGAAAATTTATTTTTTAAAGCCATGTTAAACTTATTATTATTATTTTTATATCTTTTTTAGTAATCCATAAAGTTGTTGAGAGTTATCCCTTTCTTGTAATTTTTTAACAATATTTTAATTGATATTAAGTTTACTTGTTGTTTCTTTTTTCTTTTTGATAAATTTCAAAAGGGTGAGAAAATTTGGTGTTATTTTGAAATTAAAATTTTGGTTTTGGTTTTGACATTTTCAAAAAGGGGAAGATTTTTTTCACTAATATTTTGTGTTTTATTTTTTTTATTATTTTGTTAAATTGAAATAACTTTTTAAATTTTAATTATTATATGTGAATAAGACATCAAATATAGATTATTTTAAATTTTTACTACCTACTGTGAGTGTATAGGTTTTGTGGAAATTTGATTAAGCAATCATGCCTTTTCTTATTGACCGCACAACATGGAAATATATCACACATTATTTTGTCCACCGAGTATAAGATCGACCATGAGTTAAAATGGGTATCTGTTAGATCAATCATAAGTTAAAATTGTTAATTGTTAGATCAACCATACGTGGAAGTTAATTGAATGTAATTTTAAGTTGATCGATCATGAGTTAAAATATCATATACAAACCTTATGTTAATATAGATCAACTGTATATTGAAGTGACGATCTTTTCAACCAACCATCCATGGACAAAATCATGAATAAACAATAAGTTTTAATTGTTACCATGAGGTACTCTTAGAACCTACTGTGAGTTCAATGATGTTTACATCAATTGGTCTATGTGAATTCAAATATGTTGATTTACTTATTTGAATTCAGCTACGTTGATTCACCTATTTTAATTTGGCTATATCGATTCGCCTATAGGAATTCAGCTATGTCAGTTCACCTATGTGAATTTAGATATGTTGATTCTCCTTCATGAATTTTTCTACATTGATTCAATTATCTGAATTCAACTACATTGATACACCTACATGAATTTATCTATATAAATTTTCCTACATGAATCATATATGTGAATTTTCTAAGGTTGTTATACATGTTTCTATTTTTTATTCTTAAATATAGAAATATGATCTTTTTATGGTTATTTTGATACTTTTAATTACTATGGGTTTATTAAATTTATTATTATCATTATAATGATATTTATAATAAATATATTTTATAAATACCTTGTTATAAACTTTGGAAATAAAAATCATCAAGGAAATTATTATGAAAAAAATATTTTTCATAACAATTATTTTATTCTTCATTTTATATATCTTTTTATTTATCGAACCAATAAATTTTTTTAAATATTTTTCAATATTCTATTCACTTGGATAATTTTTCTTATCTTAATGATATTATTTGAAGTGTTTCAAAGTTATTTCATGAAGAAATAAAAGACCATGAAGATTATCTAAGTATGGGAATGATAATTCAAATTACTGGTATTATATACATTTTCAATGTTTATTATTTTATAACTTGGATTTTATTGATTAACCAATGAGTCACTCCAAGATCCAAGAGTTAATTAAACTCATTCTTCGATTTCAATGAAAATAAATAAATGAAATAAAATAAAACCGTTGAAGATTATTCAACAAGATTTTTTTGACGATGATCATATGATGAAAATGTTATACTACCATAGTAAGAGTAGAATATGACTTTCATACTAGAATTGTAAAGTGATTAATTTCTTCTATGACAATTATCTCATCAATTTAATCATGATGGTCTTCATCATTTGGATTATCCACTTCTAAAGTGGTCGAAGTTTCTGAGCTACATCAACTTTCATCATCATCTTCTCAATTGTTTTTAATTATTATGTTTTTCATTATTGTATTTATTTATATCCTATATTTTTTCTTCTAGAGTTAGTTTAAGATTTTCATATCCCTAATCTGTCAAACAGGTTATTACTCCCATATATAAGGATGGTTCGGTTGTGACTCCTATACAAAATTTAGGTAGGTCGTGAATCCTATAAAAGTCAATTAGAGTTATACACCAGGTGAGAAAAAGGTACGTACTTATATAAATTGGGTTATCAATCCATATAAAGAGTAAGGAACTATTACATACTAAATTTATTTCTGAGTAAAGAATATTCAAGAGTATACTAGGATATTGGTGATCTCAACTCTATAAAAGCATCAAGTTTTCATTGTATTATTTTCCATAGCACAATTAACACTATTAATCACTCTCATAATTTTATTTAATTGATTAATTTTTCTATATAGACTATTCACCCCATATATTCAATATATCCATAAAATGAGACCTAAAAATGTGGTTTTGATGTGTTTTTATGATGTTTGGTTCTATTTTGGGGTTGTAATGTGATGAGAAGTGGATGTTGTATCTAGTGGTTGTGCTATGGGGGTAGATGTGATGATTTTTGTGGTTATGATATGGGGCATTTGTGAAAGGAAATGGTGCGGATGTAGAGGTTGTGATGACGAGGTTGATATGGTTGTGTGATGGTGTTAGTGTGGATTGGTTGGCCGGGGGAAGAAGTTTGTATTGATAAGCTTAAACATCTTAAACAACATCTAAAAGGTTGGTTTAAGGAAAAATTCAACCAAATAGACA
Organism: Viscum album; assembly: GCA_963277665.1. NCBI lineage: Eukaryota > Viridiplantae > Streptophyta > Magnoliopsida > Santalales > Viscaceae > Viscum > Viscum album. Next base: position 317,491,195 of record OY728146.1, read on the forward strand.
TGGATATTATCACCCTTGAAAAAGAACTTATCCAGATTCAAACTATCTCCACCAACTCTGATCTTTCTATTGATCCTCAAAATGAAATCAATATCTCGAGTAAGCTTAACTCTCTTCTTCTGCTAAAAGATAACTTACACAAGCAAGTCCTTAAAGATAAGTGGATCGCAGATGGTGATAGGAACACTAATTTTTACAATGCCCTGCAAAGAATTAGAAAATTCAATAGGCCTCTGTCCATTCTTATGAACAATGACTCCATATTGGACTCCAAGTCCTCCATTTCCAATCAAGTGGTTTCTTATTTTGATATTCTTTTCCATGAAGCAGATATAAATAATGAACTTCTTTCTGGAGTTATCCTGGTCTTAGTGACTGATGAGGAAAATAATAATCTCCTGAGCATACCTCTTTATCATGAGATAAAAAGCACGGTCTTTAGCCTCAACTCGGATAGTGCCCCAGGTCCTGATGGTTTCAACAATGGCTTCTATCAAAAATTCCGGGACATCATACATGTTGATGTCTGTAATCTTATCAGTTCCTTTTTTATGCATGGGGTCCTCCCTCATGGTCTCAACGCTCAGTTCCTCACTTTAATCCCCAAAGTGGACAATGCCTCTGAAATCCACCTTTTCCGGCTGATTTCCCTCATCAAATCCCTATAAAAAATCATCACTAAAATTCTCACCAACCGTCTCTCTTATATCTGTAATAAAATCATATCTTGGAATTAGTTTGGTTTCATCAAGGCCAAGTCTATCCAAGACTACATTTTCCTTGCCTCTGAATGCACCAACTCTTTAAATTGAAATACTAGAGAAGGTAACATTGCCATCGAACATGAAATTAGGAAGGATTTTGATACTAATGATTAAGGTTTCATATTTAAGGTCCTCTAAGATTTTGGTTTTAATAATTCCTTCATTTGCAGAATTAACACCTTATTTTCTTCATCCAATATCTCAATTCTTATTAATGGTGCACCTAAAGGCTATTTTAAATGTAATAAGGGTGTGAGTCAAGGTGATCCCCTATCGGCCATCCTTTTTTAAATTATAGAGGATTACCTTAGTAGATTACTTTCCCGAATTGTGGATTAAAACAAGCTCAAACCTATTCAAGCGGCCAGAAATCTTAATGTGCCTACGCATTTCTTATACACCGATGAAATTATTTTTTTCTTTCAAGGTGGTAAAAGAAACGTTCAAACATTAAAAAATTTCTTAGCTCATTATGAAGACAAACCTGGTCAGTCTATAAGTTGGAACAAATATTTTGTCTTTTTTGGGAAAAGATTCTCGCATAACAGAAAAAATAGTATCATAAACAATATAGGTATCAAAGAAGGCTCTTTCCCTTTTATCTACCTGGGGGATCCCATATTCTGGGGAAGGCCTAAATCCTTTTATTTCAACTCAATTGTGAACCAAGTTATCCATCAACTTGCTTCATGGAAAGGAAAATACCTCTCCATGGCTGGGAGAGTTTTCCTTATTAAATATTCCATCATTTCTAAAATGGTTTATTCTATGATGGTCTATAGATGGCCTACCGGTCCTTTGAAAAAAATAAATGGGTACATTAGAATTTTTTTTTGGTCTGGTAGCATTCTGGTTAGGAAGCTTATCCCCATCCCCTGGTCTAAATGTTGCATACCTCTTGAAAAGGGTGGTATGGGCATCGAAAATCTCAAACTCTTTAATGAGGCTCTTTAAGCCAAGTTTACCTAGAATTTAATACATAGATCCTCTGACTCTCTTTCCTTCTTTAAGAATAGGTTCCTCATGAAACTTATGAAATGAAATTTGAATTATGTGAAATCTTAGATATGGCCTTCCATCAGACTGTCCTTCTTTAGTATCATGAATAATTCTAGATGGATGGTTAGCGCTGACACTACCATGAATTTTTGGTTGGATAATTGGACTGGCACCCCCTCCTCTCTATGATATCTCCTAATTCAACCCCGCCTACTAGAACCAATTTTTATATTAATTATTTTATGCAATTTAATGTTTCTAATCATCCTGATATCATCTTGAATGTGGTTGACAATTATCATTTTTCTCACACTGACGATTTCCTTATTTGGGAGCCTGCTCATAATGGGGTGCTGGACTCTAAAAGTTTTTATAATCATAATTTCACATCGACTAACTCTTGCTTTAATTGGATGAAATATTTAAACAAGCCTTGGATTAAACCCTCGAGGCTCAACCTGATTTGGCATATTTCCCACAACCGCATTCCTACTGAGGTTTGTCTTCAAATTTTTGGAATTCAGCTTTGTTCTAAATGTCCTCTTTTCCATCAACACAGGAAATATACCAATCACTTTTTCTTGTCTTGCACCATGGATTCAGTGCTTTGGAATTATATTACTGATGTGTTTGATTACAGGTGGTTTCATTTTGACTCCACTATTTCTCAAATCAAAGGCTTTTTGGCGCATGATTTCCCCCCGCAAATTATGAATTTTTTCACAATTGCAATTGCGGAGCTTCTCCACGTTATCTGGTATGCTATAAATGATTTTTTCACAAAAATTGGCCATTTAATCTTAATTCAGGTAGGATATGAATTATTATTTCCATCAGAGAGGCGGCTTCGATGCAAAAATCTCTCTGTCAAAATACTATTGGAGTCCTGATGATCCTTCGACATCTTGTAATCAAGGGTCTTTACAAGCCACCACGGCGCACCTTTGAGGTTTTCTGGAAAGATCCTCTCCCTAGTTGGATCAAAGTTAACATGGATGGTGCTTTTACAGGCAACTTGGGTCCTGCTAGATGTGGCGCTATCTTCAGAGATTTTCATGGTTGAACTCTTGGTTGTTTCTTCACCAGTTGCGGTTTGGCCACCTCATTAGAGGCATAAATGTTGGTCATGATCCATGTGATTGATTTTGTCAGTCAAAAGGGATGGAACAACATTTTGATCGAAAGTGACTCTACCACCATTATCCAAGTTTTTTGGAATGGTACGATTCACCTTCCCTGGCCACTCACCACCTAATAGATGATCTGTCTCGACTCGCTCCGTGAGACCAATTACATAGCCATGCATGCCTTTTGTGAAGCGAACACGGTTGCAGATGGTATTGCCATTAAAGGTTTCAACCAGGGACTCTCTTGGATAGAGGATTTAACTATTGAGTTACTCCCCCTATATGAAAATTATTGTAATAAGATTCCATCTTTCAAACTTTTGTAGTTGTTTTTTTGATTAATAATAAATTGTGTCTTGGCCTTTACCAAGACACCTCTTATAAAAAAAATTGTTTCTTAATGTTAAATTAAATAGGATGGATGATGAATGGGATGAATAAATGTAATTGGTTGGTAATTTGAAATATGAAAAATGAATTCAATTGAGAAGTAAGATGAAAAGTGTCTAAATTATTATATCTTATCATACAATGTTGCACATTTAGTTGTGGTAAAATATTTGGTGGATGTTTTTAGGTTTGGTGTTAATGCTACAAGTTGGGATAGTGATTTTTTGAACCTGTAGGTTGGGATATTGTGTGGATATTACAAATATATCTTTTATTTCCTTATGATTTCTATACATTCCCCACCCATGTTGATCACCTTGTGTTGACAACCAAATATTTTGGGGTTTTTTTGCAACATCCTGGTGGTGGGGATGGATGACTAGCTAATCGATCTTTTCGGATCTCTCTTCCAGGGGATGTCGACATACATGGGTTGTGATGGATAAAAGTAAAAAGTGAACTTTTTATATGTGATGTGATGTGTGGTTATAACACAGGTGTATTCGGGTGAGATGTGATGAGATGACTTATGGTGGGGGTCATGCATGTTAGGAAGATGACTTGAGGTTGATGTCCTTCATGTTCATGATACCCTACTGTTCTGGTTATGGATGTGGTGTGATGGAACAAGTGTATTCAAGTGAGATGTGGTGTGATAGACCAGGTGTATTCGAGTGAGATGTGACATGATGGCTAGTTTCACACAAGACTCGTGGCATGATGTGATGTTTAGAAGAGAGGGGCACACCATAACATATAATTTTGGGGTGTGAGCGTAGAAAGTTAGTGATAAAGTGGTATAGGTAACACATTATAGATATGTTTCTTATTATGTTATTACAATTGGTTTCTTTATTTGACGAGTGTTCCTTGATGCGGTTGGGATTAGTTAGTTGAGCTAGTTAGGTCCTATTGGTTCTGCTATTTACTCACGGGTGAATTAGTATACTCTTTTGATATGTGCATAGAATAATTTGGTATGTTTCTATTGATCATACTTCTATTCTCACCCTATATATACAAAAACTACTTCCGGGTATCTAGTAGGACTTCATAGACCATGATGAACATTACCAACTCGGACCTTTGGGCTATTTCGGTGTCGCTGCCTTGTCTTCTTCTTTTGGGCATTTATTTAAGGACTTTTATATATATCTATTTTACTTATACATGCATTGTGAGATGGTTTTGGTTTCCTTTTTATACTATTTCATGGAGTTTTTTGTGATTCATTTATCCTATCTACTGATTTTATCCTTATAGGGGTAATACCTCCCATTTTTGATATTTTTATACCTTTAGTATTAGTCTCCAACCCAGGGGCTACTAGAGGAAAGAATCATAGGTCATTATCTATCCTCCTTATTTTATGGATGAGTAAGGGTAGAATTGAAGGGGGGGAGGTTCATGATAGAGTAGAATCATAGGGAGGTTAAGGGATAAGTTGGAGTTTGGAGTTAGGAATAGTTAGGATTGCATGGAATATTATGGAAATGATGTTACTTGATCGTGGTGCACAAAATAGGACAATGAAGACTGGGTAGGACATGAAATTTTAGGCTCCCCCATGATCTAACATAATAACTTTGAGCCTATTGAATAGACAAGTGAGGAAACATAACTTGTAGTGTAGATATGTAGAAGTGGTACATGTATCATGATTGACTTGTGTTCTTGTTAGAAATGGGTGGTTTTTGTTCTGGTAAGTTAAAACAAATTAAATAAATATTAAAAAATTTCCTTACTATTGGGATTAGAAAATCCTTGTGTCTCTTTAAACTATGTCTCATGGTCTTCATCCACATGTGGTTTAGGTAGTGGTGGTTCAACAATCTAGTTCAGTTGATCATCATAGGGTTGATCTAGTTGAGGAGGATGATTAGTGGAAAAAAAACATTGTTAGATTTTCAGGAGATAACTTTGGGAAAGTATGATGGAAAAAGCTAAAATATAGAGATAGAGAGTTAATAGGAGGATATTTAGAGCACCTTTAGTTTTATTTTATCCTCAATGAAGTACTGGGTCCCTTTGGTAGTTAGTTAGATGCAGGGACCTGTCTATTAGTGGTGGATTATTTCTATTGGTGATTAGAAAGGGGAAAATTTTTGGTGGGTCAAATATTAGAAATAGTTATGGGAAGAGTTCATTTCAATGAAAATAAATGTAGTAAAGAGGTAGGAGCTTCTCTCTCTTTAGTAAGGGAGTGTGTCTATTCCATAGTTGGGAATCAAGTTCAAGGACCTTCTGAGTTTCACCCCATATTTTTTTTTCTGATGAGTAGTCTTGAGAACAATGACTTGAGGAGGAACTCCATCCTTGCATCCAATATACACTTAATCCTTTTATGTTTCCAATATATCATGAGGTTTATAAAAATGTAGGGGTGATCGAGAGTATTCACTCATGAGGTGGTTTACCACCTGAGGGAAACTAGTAGGTTTCCTTAAGAAGTAGAGTTGTTAGTGAAGGGTGTTAGGTGACATGACCTTTTAGTTTTTGATCTACAAAGAGTTTACCTCATCAGATTCCTTTCTAGATATCTGGGGCTAGTGGATTTTATGTTTATCATATTGTTTTTGGTATAATGTTTTTTTCTTTGGGGTATATTTCCATTTTCATAATTAGTTTCTAATGGTTCCTTAAGATCAGTATGGGGGAGGTGGAAGTGTTCAATTTCAGCCTCAAAATAATATTCTAGTGAGAGAATTTTAGTAGCAGTGGTAATAAACTTATGAACCATCAAGAAAATATGGGGAACATAGAGTTAGAATTTAGAATAATCCTTGTTTTGAGGGATCTTGACTTGATCATGGTCTTGGAGGTGTCCACCAGTAGAGAGAGAGATCATTTGGGTGTGGTTTATTCCAAGTAGTAGAGGTGGAAGCACTAGAAGGGCCAATGATCATTTGAGGCATGATTAGATTGGCGTATAATCTTGTTAATTAATTTATAGATTTATTAACTTCTCACTCTTTTGTTTCACAAACTATATTCAATTCTCTGGGACTTGACCTATAGAGTCTTCCCATGCCCCTGATGTTGACTATACTAGTTAGAGTCTAAACCATCTTGTTTGTTGTGCCCCATGGGTGTAAACTAATGATGAGGCCACATCATCCCCATGGGGATATATTCTTACTTTATATTCAGTCATAAGATTCCATCCTCATCATATATAAGTTTTATTCTATACATGATTTTATTTACAACTTTTGGAGCAGAGTCATGGTCTTAGGTTTGTATGGATAGCCTATGGTTTTAGTTAGTGAGCAGAGTTTTTAGGTGGGTAGTAGCCATATGGATACCCTTATTTATTTGATGGTCGTGTAGTCTATAGAACCAGTATATTCTTGGATAGTCGATATTCCTAGGGTTATTAGGGTGATTATTAATGTTTTCGTTGAGGATGTTGTGATGATTCCCCCTCGATATGATGTTGAGTTTATGATAGAATTATAGATCAATGCTTCTCTGATCTTGGTTGCTCCTTATGAGATGTCACATTATGAGTTTTGGTAGTTGAGTATTCAGATATATGATTTGATGAAGTAGGGTTTTATCTAACCCTATGTATTTCTATGGGGAGATCTAATTTTTTTCTCTAAGAAGATGGACGATTGTCTGTGGTTTTGTATAGACTACTGGAGGTTGAATCAGGTGATGATCAATAAGAGTTACACTATTTCAAGGATAAATGATCTTTTTGACCAACTATGATGGGAGAGTTGGTTTTTTAAGATTGATATGCAGTCTAGGTATCACTAGTCAAGTTTAAAAGCGGGAGATATCCCAAAGACTGACTTCAGATGAAAGTATTTTCACTTTGAGTTCATGGTCATGCTGTTCGGTATCACAAATTCACCAGCTTTGTTCATGAGGATCCTAAACTCTATGTTATGTGTGTTCCTAGACCAGTTCATATTCATGTTCATTGAAAACATATTGATCTACTCAAAGTCAAAGTAGGGGCATGTTGATTAACTTAAATCTATCTTCCAAGTTATTCAACACCATTAAAAGAATGAAAAACTATCTATGTTTAAGTTCTGGACATGATAGCTAAATTTCCTTGAGCATGTGTTGCCTCATTAGGGTGTGTACATGGAACCATTGTAGGCTAAGGCTATTGTTTCTTAGACAGTTCCCAATAATGTGGTGGAGGTTCATAGCTTCCTTATTATTGTAAGATATTACTAGAGGTTTGTATCTGAATTATCAAAGATTATGGCCCCATTGACAGCTTTGACTAAAAAGGACCAAATATTTATTTGGATTGATCAGTATCATGCAGTTTTTGAGTACTTGAAGGGGAAACTAACTGGTGATCTAACGCTCTAGTTTCTAGGGTAAGGGGTGATGTTTGAGGTGTTTTGTGAAACTCTCCATTTGATAATAGGATGTGTCTTTATGTAGTAAATTATATTGATCTATTACGGGTCTAGTAACTTACAAATCCACAAGAATAACTATGCCACCCATGATCTAAACTAGTAGTGGTTGTGTTTTCACTGAAGTTGTGGTGACATTACCTCATGGGGGATATAAGGCCCCATCCTTAAAACTTACTTAATCTTGAGTTACCACAAGATTACACGTTGAGGATCTTTTCAGGTTTAGAGTTTTAGAGAATTAGAACATAACTATTACATCTCAAAAGATTACAAAGTAGTCACTTCTACTAAGTTTCCATAAATAAATAAAAAACTCTTAAAATAAACATGTCTAGTTCCATGTTTTATATAGCATGAAATTCCCTTGATCCCATCCTTGACCTTATTACACATTAAGTCCTATGAAAAACATTTCAAAAAAACTTGGGGTGAGCATAAAAATATCAGTAAGGGATACACAAAGAATGAAAACTGTTAGTTTTTCAAAATCACGTAAACCATGTATACTCTATCAAAGTAATACCTTCACCTTCATGAAGTTGTAAAAACTCTTCACTGAATAAAGTATCATTACTTACCTTTTTGTAACCAAAGGATTACCATAAAATCCATAAAAAGAACACATAACATTTATAAAGGTAACTTGGGACATAAACATACTTAAGTGGAATAACCATACGGTCGACTTCCACACATATCACATAATGGAATAGCCATACGGCCAATTTCCATACATACTTAATGGAATAGCCATACGACCAACTTCCATACCCAATGCATTGGAGGTTATAACGTAACCACCCGTCCTGGTATTCACGGCACCACCCGTCATATGGTTTATAATGTAACCACCCGTTAAAATGTCTAAGTACCAATATAAAATCATAAAACATAAAACCAATATAAAGGAATGATAACATTTCCACATTTCAATCAAAATATATCATAAATATATTGACATAATAGAATCATTTTTCAAAACCATTTTCAATACCAAAATACATAAAAGAGTATATGGTATTTATTTTATTCTAAAAACATTACGGCTTGTTGAGAAAGCCAAAGACCAAATAATACTCACGGCGGCGGAAAAGGTCGTTGTCACCGCGTACGTTAAAAAAACATTCCTTTTTGTCGTTTAGTAAAATGCTTCGTAGAAAAAGATTCCTTTTGTATAAAAGTAAATGTCAAAGGGGTTTATACACCGTATAAAAGAAAGTTGTGTATAAAACGAAATATGCCACAATGAAAGGAGATTGAGACGAAGTCCCTTACCTCGGGTTCGACTTGACTCGATCATTCTTTAACGTCCTGAATAATAAACTTGAGTTAATTTATACTTGATTAAAAACCTTTTTAAATTTCATTATTCCTTTTATATCACTTATTGCCATGTTATAAACATTATGTAACCATTTAAGTTAATAATGTTTGTTTTGTCAATATTTGGTTCTTAAGTCGAAAGTGGACTTCTTACAATTACATGTTGTTCGTGTGGTCAAAGGTTCTTTATATCCAGAATGAAATTCCTGATTTGGATATAATATGTATCATATATATCCAGAATAAACATGTATTTATAATATTACATAATCATTTAGAGGTAAAAAATGAAATGCACCGTTCATGGAGACGGTAAGCCGTACGTACGCATGAACGCTACTTTCATTTATTTGTCATATTAATGGAATTAAAACTAAATGAGAGGTATGTATATTTTAATTCCATAATTATATTCATCATTTAGATATATCATTAATTATATATATCCATTATATACATGTACTTTTAATAGTACATTACATTTGGGGATAAGAAATGAAATGCACCGTTCATGGAGACGGTAAGCCGTACGTACGCATGAACGCTACTTTCATTTCTATCTCATACTTTAATGGAATGAAATAATAATGATATATAGGTATATTATAATTCTAGTATAACATCATATATAATAACTTTAAATCCATCCTTTACACGTCCCACATATGGCATTAACGAATCACATCACTTTGAGGGGGCGGTAGTCCGCACTTCCTTAAATGAAGATATCGTGTTTACCCATAATGGAAACCATAAAGGTATGCCCAAAATGAAAAACACAGAAGCTTAAAGAAAAAAAAACATATTATATATCATATATAAAAATAGTGACATCATAATGGCCACCTTTTAAGGTGTTAAATGAGTATTGAACAATCATCGTTTCGGGAGGCAGAATTTCGCCATCCACGGAAACCGTATGTTCTTTAACCATTTTATGTAGTTGTGTGAGAGTTTAGCTCGAATAAATCTTATAAAAACATCCTAGTATATTGAATATACTGTTGTTGTTACAAAAGAAGTAAATAAAAAGAGTTTAGAGGGTTGGAGAAGCAAAATAAAACAAATGAACAAGAGAGAATGAATTACCTTTAAAAGTGTAACTACTTTTGATTTGAGCCTAAAGGCTTCTTTTGAAAGGATTCTGACCAAAGGGAATCATCTAGGATGAGGAGAGGGATGTGTAGAGAGTAAATGGGCAGGGGTTGGCCGAGCCAAAGGCTTGAGGAGTGTGTGAAATGAGGTAGAGGTGGGGGCCTTTTATAAGAGGAGAGGAGGGGCACTTTTGGAAAGTAAAGAATTATTACTTTATTTGAAAATGTGTTTCGGTTTTAAAAGGTCCCACATTGATATAATTAGTGGATAAGGTGATATGGGTTCGAAATCCACTCATCCAATTGGTTTTGGACATGTGTATTTCATTGATTTTACATTATCTTTCCATTTCATTTAAATCATCAAATAATGATGTCATCGCTGCATCATTATTATGTCATAAATACATTAATTTATTTAATGTCTAAAAATTATAATAAAAATACTATGATGTAGAAAATCTTTTTAGATTTCCAATTTCTATTTATAATCAAAAATCTGATCTTTATATCCCCATGTAAAAATTTTTTTTGTAAAACATATTATGTTTGTGTCATTTTTACTTTTAACATTAAATAAAAATATATTATTGTCATTTTCCAACTAAAGTGGCTCCATGGGGTTCCCAAGTTGGACCATGGCTTGTCTTGGTCGGCCATGACACAACCAAAGAGGGTAGGACATGTGTCAAGCTCATCTTATTTTATTAAAGCATTATTTTTATCTTAAACTACACTAATTACCACTAATCGCGATTAAGAACTTAATAAGTTACTATTCACCAAAAAATTATTATAATATCATTGAACCACGTTTTAATTCTTAATTACAACCATGTATGTCGGATTTTTGAAATTCAAAACACAATGATGGCAAAATTCCATTTAAACGGAAAAATCAGTTTTTATAAGTACTACTTAGTGGTTTCACTATTCATCAAAAATTGAAGTTTTTCAGAAAATTAACAAAAATTCACCCTAAGATATATTTGATATTAAAAATTCAAAAATGAAGTCTATTTTACAAAATTCAAAACATATAAGTCACATTAATTAATTTAATAATTTATTCCCGCTGTCAGAGCAAATAGCGTGATTTTATGAAACAATAAGTATCAAAAGATTGACACTAGTTTAAGTCCGATTTCAAAGTGAAATTAATTCCAATGACCACTATTGGATTTAATGGTAAAAATATTTTCTAATTTCACTTTAAAACCAATTCAAAAGATAATATAATCATATAAATAAATTAGATTAAGAAGAGGGTTTGAATTAAAATACAACATTTTACCCTATTCATAAAAAAATGAACTTTATCAGAAAGGTACCAAAAATTTACACAAAGTAAATTTTGATGTACCGATTCTAAAGAAGAGTTATATTTGGTCCAATAGAATTTATAAGATCGATCAAAACTATATTTAATGACGGTTCTCCGTCAAAAGGTGATAAGTGGACCTTTCGTGAAAATTAGGGTATAAATGCCTAAAATTAAACTCTTTCCGTATTTTAAGCCTTTATCTTTTATTGGGTAAATGTAAAAACATTTAAAAACATATATAATTATATTTTAGTTATTTCTATCCATTCCCGCCAGTACAACGGCTACTCTTTAAATAACATTTAAAATAATATTATTCTATTACTTGTATGCAACGTAAGTTTTCAAAGAAACTCATCGTTGCGTATCGAGTACGCTATCGAACGTAGAAACCCCTTTTAATTAAAATTAATATTTAATTCGTAAATATTAATAAATATGAAAATTATTTATTCTTTAATTACCTGGGATGTTACATCCTTCCCCCCTTTTGGGAATTGCATCCTCGCAATTTTATTCACTTATCAAAATAAGTGGGGGTATTTATTCCTCAAAGCATTTTCAGATTCCCATGTTGCCTCTTCAATCACATGGTTTTTCCACAAAACCTTTACCTGATGAATCACCTTATTCCGTAACACTTGCTCCCTGTGGTCAAGAATCTGGACCGGCTGTTCCTCATAAGATAGGTTCTCTTCCAGCTGAACTACCTATGGACTCAAAACATGAGATGGATCAGGCATATACTTCCTCAACATTGAAACATGAAAAACATTGTGTACCTGAGATAAACTCGGAGGTAAAGCCACTCGGTATGAAACTGATCCAACTCTCTCTAGAATTTCATATGGTCCAATGAACCTTGGACTCAGCTTTCATTTCTTACCAAATCTCATCACACTTTTCCATGGTGAGACTTTGAGAAAAACATGATCACCTACCTCGATAGATAGATCCTTCCTCCGGTTATCCGCATAACTCTTCTGCCTGCTCTGAGCTGTTCTCATGTGCTTCTGAATCAACTGAACTTTTTCTGCCATCTCTTCTACCAATTCTGGTCCCATCAGCTTCCTTTCACCCACTTCATCCCAAAATGCTGGAGTTCGACACCGCTTCCCATATAATGCCTCAAATGGTGCCATCTGTATACTAGAATGAAAACTGTTATTATAAGAAAACTCAACCAAAGAAAGATGTTGGTCCCAACATCCCTGATAATCCATCGAACAAGCTCGTAGCATATCCTCCAAGGTCTGAATTATTCGTTCTGACTGCCCATCTGATTGAGGATGAAAAGCTGTACTAAAATTTAATTCAGTACCCAACGACTTCTAAAGGCCTTTCCAAAAGTTAGAAGTAAACCTAGGATCACGATCTGATACAATGGAGAGAGTAACTCCATGTAACCTGACTATCTCTTTAAGATACAAACGGGAAAGTTGATCAAGAGAGAAAGTATCTCGTATAGCAAGGAAATGAGAAGATTTGGTCAAGCAATCAACAATATCCCAGATTGCATTATTACCTCGAGATGTCCTCGGTAATCCCACAACAAAGTCCATGGATATGTTTTCCCATTTCCACTCTGGCACTGGTAAAGGCTGAAGCATCCCTTTTGGTAACTGCCGCTCTGCTTTAAACTGTTGACATGTCAAATACTTCACAGTAAAATCAGCAATATCTCTTTTCATTCCATCCCACCAGTAATACTCCCGCAGATCTCTGTACATCTTAGTACTGCCAGGATGAACTGAAAACGGGGAACTATGAGCCTCACATAACAACTCATTCTTCAACTGTGAATCACAAGGCACACATAACCTCTTCCCAAAACTCAAAACACAAACACAAACTTATCCAAGAACTCATGGAAGATTTTATTCATAAGGTCCATGAATATAGCAGGTGCATTGGTTAACCCAGAAGACATAACTAAAAATTCATAATGGCAATATCTAGTATGGAACGCAGTCTTCGGAACGTCTGCTTCTTTTACTTTCAACTGATGGTACCCCGACCTCAAGTCAATCTTCGAAAAATATTGAGCTCCCTGGAGCTAATACCACCTCATTCAATGGCCCAACATCTTCTGAAGTTGTTGCAAAGGATTTCACCACCCCTTTCTGCTTGTAGTCTGGCTGCATTCTCCTAGTTGAGTTCTTCGTTGGACACTCGTTTGCATAATGACCCATTTCATTACACTTAAAACATCTTACCATTGGCTTTTCATTTCCTGCTTGAGAATATTCCTTACAGTTACGAGCAATATGACCAGACTTACCACACCGAAAGCACTTACCAGACTTGGATAAACATTCTCCAGGATGCATTTTACCACACTTCTCACAGGATGGAAATTTGGTTTTCTTACCTCCTTCCTTCTTTGATGAATTCTTCCCCTTTTCCTGCCAACTAGATCTCTTATTCTGTTGTTTGTCATAGAACACCTGATCATCGGAAAACTCCATTTCCACCTTCTCCGCACATCGAACAAGTTTTTCATAACTTTTGAACTCACGAGAAGCTAAATCCCTTCGATACTTTGGCTTTAACCCTGAGTACAAATGGTTTATTTTACTCTCAAGATCTCGTATGAAGTTTGGAGCATACCTTGCCAATCGAGTGAACTTTTCTTCATAAGCAACCACTGAATCATCCTCCTGATTCAATTCTAGGAACTGTTTTTCCATCCTAAGACGAACCACCTTAGGAAAATATTTCTCAAGAAACATACCTTTGAATTCGTCCCAGTGAAGATCCTCAATCTCATCACTATCCATTATATTTTTCACCATCGACCACCACTGACCAGCTTCACCTTCAAAACGGTAAACAGCAAGACTAACCTTTTGATGTTCTGAACACCCCATGACATCAAAAATCTTCTCCAGTGCTTTAATCCACCCTTCAGCTTGCACAGGGTCAGATGATCCTCTGAATGATGGGGGATGTTGCCTCATGAAATGTTCCACCACTGACATGTTCCTCTGCGGTTGATCTGGCTGATCTTGTGCATGGATACCACCACCATTTATAGCCTGATTCAACTGTGCCATCAGTGCAACAAACTGTTCAGTTCCGATTCTGACCATCTCAGGTTGTTGATTTGGAAGGTTATCTTTCTCCTGATGTCGTCCCAACATAGCTGCTTTGTTTCCTCTGCAGAAAGCCATTCTGAACACAGAAATATCTTAGGGGAAGTGACATGGTAATCCGTAAATGCTATATCATTTCAATCATATTATAATTTAACACTTTTCTAACTCCTAAAGTTATCTAAACCGACCTTTGATACCAACTATAAGGCCCCAGCCTTAAAACTTACTTAATCTTGAGTTATCACAAGATTACACGTTGAGGATCTTTTCAGGTTTAGAGTTTTAGAGAATTAGAACATAACTATTACATCTCAAAAGAATACAAAGTAGTCACTTCTACTATGTTTCCATAAATAAATAAAAAACTCTTAAAAGAAACATGTCTAGTTCCATGTTTTATATAGCATGACATTCCCTTGATCCCATCCTTGACCTTATTCCACATTAAGTCCTGTGAAAAACATTTCAAAAAAAACTTGGGGTGAGCATAAAAAGCTCAGTAAGGGATACACAAAGAATGAAAACTGTTAGTTTTTCAAAATCACGTAAACCATGTATACTCTATCAAAGTAATACCTTCACCTTCACGAAGTTGTAAAAACTCTTCACTGAATAAAGTATCATTACTTACCTTTTTGTAACCAAAGGATTACCATAAAATCCATAAAAAGAACACATAACATTTATAAAGGTAACTTGGGACATAAACATACTTAAGTGGAATAACCATACGGTCGACTTCCACACATATCACTTAATAGAATAGCCATACGGCCAATTTCCATACATACTTAATGGAATAGCCATACGACCGACTTCTATACCCAATGCATTGGAGGTTATAACGTAACCACCCGTCCTGGTATTCACGGCACCACCCGTCATATTGTTTATAACGTAACCACCCTTTAAAATGTCCAAGTACCAATATAAAATCATAAAACATAAAACCAATATAAAGGAATGATAACATTTCCACATTTCAATCACAATATATCATAAATATATTGACATAATAGAATCCTTTTTCAAAACCATTTTCAATACCAAAATACATAAAAGAGTATATGGTATTTATTTTATTCTAAAAACATTACGGCTTGTTGAGAAAGCCAAAGACCAAATAATACTCACGGTGGCGGAAAAGGTCGTTGTCACCGCGTACGTTAAAAAAACATTCCTTTTTGTCGTTTAGTAAAATGATTCGTAGAAAAAGATTCCTATTGTATAAAAGTAAAAGTCAAAGGGGTTTATACACCGTATAAAAGAATTTTGTGTATAAAACGAAATATGCCTAAATGAAAGGAGATTGAGACGAAGTCCCTTACCTCGGGTCCGACATGACTCGATCGTTCTTTAACGTCCTGAATAATAAACTTGAGTTAATTTATTATTGATTAAGAACCTTTTTAAAGTTCATTATTCCTTTTATATCACTTATTTCCATGTTATAAACATTATGTAACCATTTAAGTTAATAATGTTTTTTTGTCAATATTTGGTTCTTAAGTCGAAAGTGGACTTCTTACAATTACATGTTGTTCGTGTGGTCAAAGGTTCTTTATATCCAGAATGAAATTCTCGATTTGGATATAATATGTATCATATATATCCAGAATATACATGTATTTATAATATTACATAATAATTTAGAGGTAAGAAATGAAATGCACCGTTCATGGAGACGGTAAGCCGTACGTACGCATGAACGCTACTTTCATTTCTTTGTCATATTAATGGAATTAAAACTAAATGAGAGGTATGTATATTTTAATTCCATAATTATATTCATCATTTAGATATATCATTAATTATATATATCCATTATATACATGTACTTTTAATTGTACATTACATTTGGGGATAAGAAATGAAATGCACCGTTCATGGAGACGGTAAGCCGTACGTACGCATGAACGCTACTTTCATTTCTATCTCATACTTTAATGGAAAGAAATAATAATGATATAAAGGTATATTATAATTCCATTATAACATCATATATAATAACTTTAAATCCATCCTTTACACGTCCCACATATGGCATTAACGAATCACATCACTTTGAGGGGGCGGTAGTCTGCACTTCCTTAAATGAAGATATCGTGTTTACCCATAATGGAAACCATAAAGGTATGCCCAAAATGAAAAATACAGAAGCTTAAAGAAAAAATAAACATATTATATATCATATATAAAAATAGTGACATCATAATGGCCACCTTTGAAGGTGTTAAATGAGTATTGAACAATCATCGTTTCAGGAGGCAGAATTTCGCCATCCACGGAAACCGTATGTTCTTTAACCATTTGATGTAGTTGTGTGAGAGTGTAGCTCGAATAAATCTTATAACAACATCCTATTATATTGAAGATACTGGTGTTGTTACAAAAGAAGTAAATAAAAAGAGTTTAGAGGGTTGGAGAAGAAAAATAAAACAAATGAACAAGAGAGAATGAATTACCTTTAAAAGTGTAACTACTTTTGATTTGAGACTAAAGGCTTCCTTTGAAAAGATTCTGCCCAAAGGGAATCCTCTAGGATGAGTATAGGGATGTTGAGAGAGTAAATGGGCAGGGGTTGGCCGAGCCAAAGGCTTGAGGAGTGTGTGAAATGAGGTAGAGGTGGGGGCCTTTTATAAGAGGAGAGGAGGGGCACTTTTGGAAAGTAAAGAATTATTACTTTATTTGAAACTGTGTTTCGGTTTTAAAAGGTCCCACATTGATATAATTCGTGGAGAAGGTGATAAGGGTTCGAAATCCACTCATCCAATTGGTTTTGGACTTGTGTAGTTCATAGATTTTACATTATCTTTCCATTTTATTTAAATCATCAAATAATGATGTCATCGCTGCATCATTATTATGTCATAAATAATTTAATTTATTTAATGTATAAAAATTATAAACAAAATACTATGATGTAGAAAATATTTTTATCTTTCCAATTACTATTTATAATCAAAAATCTGATCTTTATAACCCCATGTAAAAATTGTTTTCGTAAAACATATTATGTTTGTGTCATTTTTACTTTTAACATTAAATAAAAATATATTATTGTCATTTTCCAACTAAAGTGGCTCTATGGGGTCCCCAAGTTGGCCCATGGCTTGTCTTGGTCGGCCATGACACAACCAAATAGGGCAGGACATGTTTCAAGCTCATCTTATTTTATTAAAGCATTATTTTTACCTTAAACTACACTAATTACCACTAATCGCGATTAAGAACTTAATAAGTTACTATTCACCCAAAAATTATTATAATCTCATTGAACCGCGTATTACTTCTAAATGACAACCATGTATGTCGGATTTTTGAAATTCAAAACACAATGATGGCAAAATTCCATTTAAACGGAAAAATCAGTTTTTATAAGTACTACTTAGTGGTTTCACTATTCATCAAAAATTGAAGTTTTTCAGAAAATTACCAAAAATTCACCCTAAGCTATATTTGATATTACGAATTCAAAAATGAAGTCTATTTTACAAAATTCAAAACATATAATTCACATTAATTAATTTAATAATTTATTCCCGTTGTCAGAGCAAATAGCGTGTTTTTATGAAACAATAAGTATCAAAAGATTGACACTAGTTTAAGTCCGATTTCAAAGTGAAATTAATTCCAACGACCACTATTGGATTTAATGGTAAAAATATTTTCTAATTTCACTTTAAAACCAATTCAAAAGATAATCTAATCATATAAATAAATTAGATTAAGAAGAGGGTTTGAATTAAAATACAACATTTTACACTATTCATAAAAAAATGAACTTTATCAGAAAGGTACCAAAAATTTACACAAAGTAAATTTTGATGTCCCGATTCTAAAGAAGAGTTATATTTGGTCCAATAGAATTTATAAGTTCGATCAAAACTATATTTAATGACGGTTCTCCGTCAAAAGGTGATAAGTGGACCTTTCGTGAAAATTAGGGTATAAATGCCTAAAATTAAACTCTTTCCGTATTTTAAACCTTTATCTTTTATTGGGTAAATGTAAAAACATTTAAAAACATATATAATCATATTTTAGTTATTTATATCCATTCCCTCCAGTACAACATCTACTCGTTAACTAACATTTAAAATAATATTATTTTATTACTTGTGTGCAACGTAAGTTTTCAAAGAAACTCATCGTTGCGTATCGAGTACGCTATCGAATGTAGAAACCCCTTTTAATTAAAATTAATATTTAATTCGTAAATATTAATAAATATGAAAATTATTTATTCTTTAGTTACCTGGGATGTTACAGGGGAGCTCTTTATTCTCTTCATGGATCAAAAAATTTTGAGTTATATATTTTCTCAATGTTATCTAAATCTATAGAAACATGGGTGGATAGAGTTTCTTTAGGATTATAACTTTGATATCTCGTATACCTTAGGAAAAATAAATCTCATGGATGAAACTTAAAAAATGAAGTCTTGTAAGGATTTTGTTTAAGAGTCTAGGGGTGATTGGAGGGTAAAAGAGGATTGGGTATCCAAACATTTAGATACAAAGGTTGTTGATGGTGGAGGTTTCTTGTTTTTGATGATAGTGTAGTATTATCTAATGTAGTAGGTGGAGTAGTTTTAGTGGAGAGACACAGAGGTAGAGGTAATGCATGATCGTGTTGTCCATGGTGATGCTCTAAAATAATTGTGGGAGGATGGTAAGAACCAAATGTTGTTTTAGGGGAGGCTAATTTTCCTGGTAACATTGTGTGAGGGATTCTTTCACGAGTTTCACATCTTAACAGCGGTGGTATAATAGGGGTAATACATGTTTGATAGTGGCTTGGGGAAAAAATTTTGTGTCCTAGGATGAAATGGGTGGTGACAGAGTTTGTGTCTTGATTCTTGGTTTCCATTAGGTAATGGTATTGCATTATTTTTCGGGTGGGTTTTTAGCACCCTTGGATGTTATTGAGTGTAAATGGGATTACATCTTGATAGAATTCATCATAGGGTTACCTTGATCTTAGAAAGAATGTGATTATATCTGGGTAATTGCGTATTAGTTGAAACAATTATCCCACTTCTTAGTAATCAAGGGGTCCAATTTCATGGATGTTATATAGGGGAGGTATGTGGAGAATGCGGTGTGGTTGAATATATTTCCAAGATCCATTATATTGAATCAAAACACACATTTTACCTCACAATTCTATGGGGGATTTCAACATGCTTTTGGAACTTAGCTATGCCTCAATACTACTTTACAACCTCATATGGATAGACATATGGAGTAGACTATCCAAATTATAGAGGACATGCTATGGATGTGCATATTATAATTCATAAGATCTTGGTTAAAACACTTTCATTTTGTTGAGTTTTATTATAAAACAATATGTCATTCATCTATTGGAATGTCCCTATTTGAGGCTTTGTGTGGGAGACCATTTTGTTCTCTATTGTGTTGGGATGAGGTTGGGGAGTCATTAGTTCTCAATCCTGATGTGGTGAAATGTATGATATAAAAGGTTCAAGTTGTTCATGAGGGGATGAAGGTAGCACAATATTTGCATAAGTCTTATGTCAATCACAGGAGGAGGCTCTTTGAGTTCAACCTTCAAGACCATGAGGTCTAAAAAAATTTCTACTATATGCGGGAAGTGAAGGTTTGGCAGGGTGGAAAACTTGAATCGTAGTTTATTTTTCTTATTGAGGTCCTGGGACACCTTAGTGAGGTGTCCTATCTGTTGTAACTCCCCCCACAACTATACCGAGTTTATGATGTCTTTCATATCTCATAGATCTTTCAATATCTTCATGATGACTCCCATGTCATTGACTGGGGAGAGTTGGATATCAAGGACAACATGGTGTTTGTGGAGGAACCAGTGGAGATATAGGATTATTGGGATAAGGTGTTTTGAGGATAGAACATTCCTTTGGTTCATGTGTTTTTATGGAATTGTGGAATGAATTAGAGTACTTGTGAGCGTGAGATATAGATTCATGATCAGTACCCATTGTTATTTTGAGTTTTGTATTTATCTTTTTTTCTTGTGGAAGTGATGTTTAAATATTTTCAGTTTATGAGATATGATTTTTCCTTGATGGTGTGATATATGATGAAGATTACAACACATGAATACGGTAAAAGTGATTCCCAATCAAGGTTCATTATACTTTTAAATGACTAAAATAGTACATGTGAGTTAGTGCCACTCAAAGTAGATAATATGTTGATACGAGAGATGAAAATTTTGTGATTTGTGTTATTGGGGATCTACTGTGAGGTGGTTATGGTAATCAATTTTCTATGTTTTGTGAAGGTTGACATTTTTGTGTAGATAGATGTGGGAGAAAAGTGTTTTTAGGATGGTAGAATAGTGTGTTATTGTGGTTGTGTGAAATATTAGGTGAACATTTTCATCTTGGTTTGGTGTGTTTCATTGTTGGTGGTGTTTAGTTGTAATGAGATCCTTTAGAGCTATCTCAAGGGATGGTTGTTTGGTCCCTTTTCATTATCCTATCTAGGATTTGGTTTCAATTATCGATGATGAGAATAGTTTTAGTGGTATATTATGGAATAGACTAAACCATTTGGTCTATTACATTGTGAGGATTATATGGTGGAGGTGTCTTGGAGAGGTCCTGAGGAGTTGGAGAGTGGAGGATTTGATGCAGCTGGAAAACCTAGTTGAGGAGGTAGCTGTGACATGGAGCATGGGGATATTCCACATAGTAGGACAATGTAGTGTAAGAGGGTCGACTATGGTGTAGTAGGTGGTTGGAGATGTTTTTGGTTCTACAAAAAATTTGTGGGTAGTTGTATCATAGATGCTTGGCTATAGCATAACCCCTTATTTAATGTTGAGGGATGTGGCATGGTGGTGTTGGATATGGTGTGAAGTCTATGGGGAGGTGTTTTAGTGATTGTTTTTTTAGGGTAGTTGCACCCTGGAGCTAGGGATGAGACACAACCTTCTTCTTTGTTGATGGGGGTCTATGATGTAGTGGTGTGGGATGAACCCTGGTCTTTCTCCTAGTATATATAATCTCTAAAGTGTAAATAGTTGTAGATCTTATAGGATGATTTGACTAGCCTGGTTACAATGTGGTCATCCCTAGTGTGTCGTAGTCCCTTGTTTATCCAACAGTTCTATGACATGGTCCTATAGGCTATACTGTGGTATTTGTTTATAGGCTGGGTATAAATTCGTAGACACCCTTAGACCCAATCACTTTTCAAAATTTTCTATTGGTTTTTGGGTGAACCAATTGTGGCCCAAGGGGCTCTTTTATCCCCTTTTAGTATATTTCAAAACCAATCTTGGAGTATTGAACCGTGGTGGTTTCGATGAGTTCCCCTCCTATCCTCCCCCGATTTTTCTTCTATATCTTATTTGAGGAGGTTTATTCCAAAGTAAAACCATGGTTTTTATATTTTTTGATAAGGTGGATGATGTGGTTTTTGTTTTCTAGTTTGTTATGGGTGTTCGCCTTTGTTGCAGTGTTCAGTGGTGGCCTTTGACTTTTTCCAACCTTGCACAGTGGACTAGAAATCTCATTTTAGGTAGGGGATCCTTTTTTCTCATCTAGTGTATTATTTGGGATGGGATATACACCTGTTATATTTTTGGAAGATAATATCCTTTTATTTAATAAAGTTCAATAATTGGTTTAATTTGATTTTATAGGGAATTGTTTTGACTCACATGTTTATACATATTAGATATTTAATTGTATGATCTTGATGCCATTATGAAAATTATGTTCATTAGGGGCTATATTTTCACTGTATTTGATGAGTTGTGGGACCCTTATTATGTGATTTATTGTAATAACATTGAAGAAATGATTAAACAATTATATTCATCTAATAAACTGGTTGCACACAAAAATTATTTCTTGTAAGAGTGTTCGCTTGAAAAAAAGAATGAATGTGATCAAATCCCCTTGATAAGTCTAAAAAAATTTATGTGTGAAAGTTTCATGTGTAGTTTTCATGTGTGGTTTTGTTGTGGGGTAGTAATTTTATGATAATTTTATGTGTTAAATGTAATTTGTGATGTGTGGATGTGTATGGGGGTGTATGTGTTGAGTTTTGTGGTTGTGCTATGGGGAAGTTGTGATGGAAAAGTGGCGGTGATGTGTTAGTTGTGATGAGGAGGTGGTTGTGGCTGTGTGATGGTTTTAGTGTAGGATCATTAGTAAGGGGAATATGTTTGTATTATGTTGTGTTATTATATATTCATGGTCAGTGATGGAATAATTCTTTTTAATAATGAATGTTAAATGGATTGGTTTGAAATTTCCAATGAACATTGAATTGAAATGGGAAGTATGGATTAAATGATTGTTTCTTAATGTGTAATTAAATAGGATTTATGATGAATGAGATAAATGAATAGAATTGTTTAGTGATGTGAAATTTGTAAAATGGCTTAAATTGAGAAAGAATATGAAAAGTGGCTTGTGGATTATGGATTATCAGGTGGTATTGTGCATTTAGTGGCAGTAGCAAATACAGTAGATGTTGTGAGGCTTGGCGGTGATGTTTTAAGCCAGGATAATTCTTTTGTTATGAACCCATAGGAAAGTATTTTTTGTTTATATTATAAATATATATATCTTGTATTTATTTGTGATTCGTATATTTTCCCCCACCCATGTTGAGAACCTTGTGTCGAAAACTAGATTTTTTGGGGGGTGGGGGTGTTTTTTCCAACATCATGGTGGCATGTATGGATGGCTGGATACCCACTCTTTCTCATTATCTCTTCTAAGCAACATTGAAATTCATTGTATATGATGGATAGATGTCAAAAGTGCACTATTAAGATGTGATGTGATGTCCCAAGCATCTTCAGTTGATATGTGATGAGATGGCTTATGGTGGATATTGTGAATGGTTGGATGAGGACACAGTGTTAGTTTTCTTCATGTTAATGATACCATAATGTTCTAGTTATGTTTATAGTGTGTTTTCCAAGGTGTCTTCATATGATATGTGGTGTCACAACCGAGGCATCTTTGGGAAAGATGTGATGTGATGGCCAGTTGTATACAAGGTTCTTGGCATGATGTGATGTTTAGAAGATATAAGGAACCATGATATATGATTCTAGAGTGTGAGAGTAGAAAATCAGTGGGAAAGTCGTGTCCGGTACCCTTTATCAATATTCTTCTTTTTTATGTTATTATAATGGGTTGTTTTATTTGGTGACTGTGACTTGGTGAGTATGGTATTAGTTAGCTAATCTAATTAGGTTTTGTCAGTCCTGCTGTTTTCTAATGGGTACATTAGTATTCTCTATTCAAATGTGCAAAAGTTACTTTGGTATATTCATACCGAGTATACTTATATACTCACCCTATATATATAAAAACTAATTTCAGGTTTCCAAATGGTCTTTGTCGATTATAATGGACATTAATAGCTCAGACCTTTGGATTGTTGCTGTGTTTCTTCCTTAGCTTTTATTTGTAGTAATTATTTATATATTTTTATCTATATATATTTTACTTATACATGAATTATGGGATGGTTTTTGTTTACTTTTTATACTATTTCATGGATTTTATTTTTTTACTTATCATATCCCCAACCTATTATTATGGAGTTTAAAGCCTCGTATTTTTGAGATTTTTATACCCTCAGTGTTAGTCGCCAACCCGAGGCCTTTTGGAGGTAGGAATCGAGGGTCATTATCTCTCTTCCTTTATTACTGGCCCATGTGGGGTACCTTTAGAGGGACGAGGTCATGTCATAAATAGTATATAAAACATAAAAAGATTGATAGACTGAAAATCAAGTACAATAAGAAGTTGAAAATTATGATAAATACATATTATTAAAGGAGATATATGGTGTAACTATATTATAGATTATGATGGAGAATTAAAATGATGAATGAAAGTAGAGTAAAACCAATTTTAATAGAATCATTATATATGATATTTTCATAATATAACATAAATAATTAAATCATAAACACAACTTCTATCCATTCACATCGATCCAAAGATTGATTCATCCTAAACTAGGGAAAAATGGTAATGTAAAAAACCTAAAATAATAGAAAATAAACCTAAGAGTTCTTAGAAGATAAATAGAATAGTGGAAAAGGTGGAGAGAGGCTGACTTATATGAAAACTAATGAAAATTAAAGTAATGGTAGTGGTTGTGGTAGTTTAAGAAAATCATTGGATGATAGTCTTGTAAAAGAAGGTTTTGGGTTTGGGTTGAGAGAGAATTTTGAGAGAAAGTGGAATAAAATAATTCTAAGCCTGAAATTTGAATATTTTTTGAAATATTCTCTGTGATTTTTATATATTAATAAATATAGAAAATAAAGTTTTATTTTGGTTATTATATAAAAAACAAATAAAACTTGTTTTCAACATTAGTTATTAAATAATCTATATAAAAAACTCTAGGAAATAATTTTTTACAATAATTATTAATAAAAAACATAAAAATGTATTTATATAATTAGTAATAATAAACTAACATTATAAATGATTCATTTTAAATAGATTTTATACTAGTAAATGAGTAATTAAGGTACTTAAAATTTAGAATTTTTTTGAGAGATCCATCATTAGTTTAGTTTTTTTATTAAAGTAGGGTCATATTTTAACTACAAATAAATATAAAAAACATGTAAAAGAATTTATATGTTACCAAAGTAGTTTAAGAAAGGGCTATTGAAGTGAATTCCCCACATATTAAAATCTTATATCACAAAAACTGGGTGGTGAGTAATCTCAATTCACATTACAATGGTTCCTTTTATTTATAAATTGTTACTTGTTTCCATATAGTGTCTTGTATCCAATTGGAGGGATATCTATAGAAAAAATATTTTAAAGAGATTTTCAATTATTTAAGTATGTTCCAAATCAATAATAATCTTTACAATGGATTCAATCATACTCTTAAAAATAATACCATCTATAAAATATTTTAAATGAAATTTATCATCCCATAAGTAGTGATAAACTTCAACTAAGAATATATATATTTTTTCTTATATATAAAGTTTGGATACAATGTCTCACATTGCAAGTAGTTTTCTAGATTAGTAAACCATAGATGAGCCTATAAATCACTATAAAATAATTTTTTATATGTAAAATAATCATCATTGTCTGTATCATGCTCATTATATTCATGCCATAACTTCATTGTTGGTATGTAGTTAGCCACTAATTTTTATATTCCATTCTTATCTTTTATTTTGATTTCAAAATCATAATAAAATAATCCATTGGACCTATATTGGTTTTTTATTCTTTTTCATTATCAAATATGTGAGCAAAACATAATATATTTAGAGTATTATTTTAGAGATAACATTATAAAGTCTTGAATTTCTAAAAGTAATAACCATTATTAGTAGTTATTTCTCAATAGTGGTGTAATTAAGTTAATTATCCATGCAGTTTCAACTTGTTTAAGATATAGGTTAGAATATGTGTTAAACCCACTTTCAAATACCTAATCACATAATATAGTCACTTATTTTTCAAATTATCTATAAGGGACCTACCTAGTTGGAAGGAATCATGTTATGTGAAACCACTAAATTTTTCTTCAATTACTCAAAGTGTTCTCTATGTGAATATTTAAAATAAAATGGTACCACCATCCATAGTTTTTGTATAAGTGGTTGTGAAATCAAATAAAACCCCTTAAAATGTCTTTTATAGTACCAAAATTAAAACACATACACCCAAGAATTCATAACCCAAGACATGAGTTTGGATTTAAAAAGGCCTCAAGTGTATCCCTTGATCAATAAATGTTGTCAAAAAGTGGAGTGTGATAACATAAAACTCTTTGGAAATAATTTTCCATAAATTAACCACAACCATGAATGATCAAAAGAATTTTTTTAAATAAAACCATTTAGAAATTTTTGATAGTGAAAACCAAAATAGTCAACAATAAATCCAATATAGTACACAAATGAAAAGGAATGACACATTCTGACAAAGAAACAATTTCTTGAAGCATAAGATAATATCACCTCTACCATAACTCCCAAGTGGAAATATAACTACATATTAATTAAAAGTATTTCTTCACCTTAATTGCATCACATCTGATAGATTTTACAAATCCTATAAAATGAACAAGTAGGGGGTAAATATAGAATTCTGTAGGATATCCCCAGGGCTCTAATACATTCCCATTAAATAGATATATCAAATTTAATCACAATATACCAAGACAAATAAAAAATAGTTTTTAAACTAAAATTCTGTTTTTTATATTTATTTTAAACCAAAACCACAACATTTATTTATAATAAAAATATATATATATATTTAAAGTAAATACTATCAAGTAATATTTAATCAGTTTTTCAAAACCATGTGTTCTCCTAGAAAACTCAAATTATAAAAAAATACCAATTTCCTAAATTCTTAGAAAACCATGTTCCACATCACATTGAAAAAATTACCATTTCTGGAAAAACTATTATACCTCCTCTTTTCTCTAAAATAAATTCTCGTTCTAGGGATTCTTGAGGATCAAAAAATTGAAAACTCTATTTTCCATGTTTTATTTATTTCTAGAATCTACAATGTATGAATTTTTTTACACATCAAAACTCATACCATAGTGGGTTTCACCTTTAATACCCAATAATCTCATCCGTTTTCTCACCTTAATGCACACTCCCTAAGTTCCCCACTTTTCCATGATGGATAATAATTTTCAAAAAAAGTCTCACAAAAACATTTTAAACACATAGACATACCTAGTATGGCAAATACCAAAATAAAAGTTTCAAACCAAATTTTATAATTTGATTCAAAAATTTGAATTATGAAAATATAATTAATCACACAATTACATAATTTTTATAAAATAAATCTATTTTGAAATGTTATTTTATTCCATTGAAAAATATATTTTCAGTTTTAAAATAAACCTTCAATATACATTTAAAATAACACCATTTCCAAAATTCAGAGTAAAATTTAATCAAAACATTTTTAAATTACCCAATATCAAATTCATGATTTCATTTGAAAATTTAGTGAAATAAAGCCCTGCAAAATTTATACCAAAATCCATTATATCCAAAATAATGGCCTTTATAAATTCAAAATTTCATATAAATCAACCAAGTTAGTCCTAAATGAGCCAAAATAAATCAAAAATTCATTGATAATTAACCAATTAATATAATAGATCAGATCCATCTACCTAGTCACATCATTTTTTTAATTATCACATTCAAAATTCAATGAATTATATCTATGAGGTTAAATCATTCAATCCATAAATATCATTAATAAAAATCCTCAATTATCCATCCAAATAATTCATAAATTCATCATTGACATCCCTAGATTCCATAAAAATAAATAGATAGAGTAAATTAGTCCTTCTTTATAATTTATTTTAATTTTATATAGCTCAAACAAAATTCTCCAACCTAAGAAAATTTGTGTTAGAATTATCATGTTATTATTAGTATAGCACCCCATGATTTTAGTATATATGTTCCTTTTAATAAATCTTGTGTGTTCTATATCTTGTGATATACAGAAAAATGAACAAAAATAAAAAATTCCTTATTTTATTATGGTATAATATTACAATAAAAAATTATTTAAATTACAAGATAAATAATTGAAACAAAATTATTAAAATTACACAAGGAATGAAACCACATATAAATAAAAATTATATAAGTCTAATATTCTAAACATCAAAATCTTCCATCAATAACATACTATCAATGACAACTATATAAAGAATACAATGTGTTAAAAATATGATAAACATATTGAAAAAGAAATAAAAAAATAAGATGAATTATTTTAGGGATGTATGAAAGGCTGTATATATGAATCAAATATAACCATTATATATATGTTCGTTGGTTATATAGTAGTTGGACATAAGGTCATTGAATATATAGTCATTGGATATAATATCATTGGATATATTTATACCCAATAGTTATAGTAAATTTTTTTAGTAATCATAGATAGTAAAAAAAATAAAAAAATATAATTCACATATAATAAATATTTCTATAAATAAATAAAATGAAAATAATTAATTGAAATATATTTTTATAATAATATTTATTTTATTAATTATTTTTATTATTTTTATTATTTTTATTATTTTCAACGAATGATTTTATGTGTTTATAAAATTAAAAGAAATATTATAATATAAATGGATTGATAAAATTTAATAGTTAAAAAAGTAATAAATCATTTTAATGGGGTTTGTTTAAAATTAATTGATGTTAAAAAGTGATATTTTTCAAAGAATTTTAATTCGAACTATTTTGTATTTTTTTAATTAAAAAATTAAATTCATAATTTTTAAAGGATGAATATAAAAAATGTAATGTTTTTATATTTGAAAAAATAAATTAATATTCATTTAATTAGTACTTAATGTGAAATAATATTAAGAACACTTAATACTTAAAAATTCATTTTTCTATAAAAATAGTTTTTTCTATATTTTTTTTCATTTAAAATATAAATTTATCATATATTTAAATTGAATTATATTAAATGGATTCTAAATTTTTAATCCCCAAATAAAAATTAGGCAAGAGAGGTCTTCTTGTTTTTCTATTACATATTATTTTTAGTAAATTATTAAACAAGGTAAAAAGAGGTAAGTTATTTCTTCTTGACTTTTTTGTAATTAACTTGATATTTAGACATTATAGAAGCCCTTTGTTAGGTTTGGGATTTAGTCATACATTTATCACCAATATTTTATTACCTAACTCAACCAACTCCCATGTGATTCCATCTTTACCCTTCACCTAACTCAAGTTTCTAAATAAAATTCATTCATTTTAGCCTATAAAAGGAGATTGCCACTACACATTAAAAACCAATCATATAATTTATTTCAGTATTGAATCCAAAAAATATTTTCTCTATTAAATTATTATTTGAAATATGGCATCTTCACATCCTTAAAAAGAGTCCAAAATCCTTCATTCCAAGGAAACCCACTATGAGGAGTGATTATATCTAAGTATATACTTATTCTAAATATTTTTCAATTTCATTATCAGATAAAATCATTATAAATACCATTTTGAATTCTAATGATATTTTATTAAAATAATTATGATTATGTTAAGTTCATATTTCTATAAAATAACTCCAATGTAATAATTA
This sequence comes from Viscum album, assembly GCA_963277665.1. Taxonomy (NCBI): domain Eukaryota; kingdom Viridiplantae; phylum Streptophyta; class Magnoliopsida; order Santalales; family Viscaceae; genus Viscum; species Viscum album. The sequence continues at coordinate 317,520,847 of OY728146.1, forward strand.
TTCATTAGTATAATGTGTTCTTATTTGCATCATTTTAACCACCTACATGAACTATGTTATTACAACACCAATTAATGCATATCAAGACATTATTACTTGTAATATATGATATTAAAGAGTAATTTATGTCATTATTATGATTTTATAAGAGTAATACAAAAATGAATGGAAATTATAAAGAAAATCATTATTATCTATAAATTAATCAGATCAAGATCATTGTGGATTTCATTATCACAAACCATACTCATTTCATCCATAAAATTAACCCAAGACTGTATAAATCATTTCAAAATAATGAATCCACTATCATGAATATTTTGATAATGTTGAAATTTTTATCAAAGAATGAGGATCCGTATCACGATTTTAAAATTTGTAAAAAACTATCAAAACTACCAATACTTGATAATGAAAATAAGATATAACCAACTAATATATATATATGTAATAAATGAATGTAATTGAGAAGAATAAAAGATAATAGTCATGAATAACGGTTTGAAATAAGTTTTTAATATGTGATTCTAATTTTTTCACTGGGGATAGCCTGTGCATTGATGTACGCTGGTAATCTCTTTCTCTATATTCCAACTTTCCAATGGCGCATGACTTCCGTCACTTTCATTGGAAATGTATTCTCCTTGATTGAAACATGATGATGGTATGTTAGTTCCTCCTTCCATGGAATCCTCCTTGCTTCTGGTTCCCTAATCCCAATATTCCTCATAGATTAAGGACCTGTTCATGAAAATCATTCCTGATGCCATATCTTTATGGACATCAGTTAATTATACTTATTCTATCTTGAAAGGGAAGTAACCTTTGGTCAGGAGAGTAGTTACATTATACATCTCTAGGCATGTCTGAACACTGGGCACATTGGTCAGCTTCTAATCTTACTATTGGGAGTGAATATCATATGAGGATTCTTATGTGTGGAAGCCAGGGTATCCCATGATGATCACGAGGTAGTTAATTCCATGGGTGTAAGTATTCCAAGGCGTTTTACCTTTGGGATTAGATGTTTCTGTCATGAGTTAAGTGTTTTGGGTCAGGTCGGAAGTTCAATGTCCTATGGAAGAAAATCATAACATCTAGTTGAGATGAATTAGGGAATGAGTTTAACATCTTTTGGAGATGAGATTGGTTGATTAGAACAACCCGTAGAGGCTGATCAATGAGGTGTGTCCCTAAGAGAGAGGACTTGGATGATTTACTAATGGATCAGAATACCCCGTGGAGTTGAATCCAGAGTTGCGAATCAGAATACCCCGTGGAGGTGAATCCAGAGTTGTGGATCATAATTCCCCATGGAGGAGGATCTAGGAGGTCCACATCATGGAGGGGAACACCATGATTTTACCACTATTGGGATTGAAAATTAGAGAGGCATCCTATGTACCCTACTTATAAGACAAGAATAAAAAACGACATAGTTTGATGTTGTCGTTTAAGGTCATGTGATAGTACTGATCCATGTAGTTTAACATCATGCATTAAAGACAATCATTTCGTAGAAGGAACATTGATAAGGGATGGTATGGGGCATATGAATAGAAGTTTCCAAAATGGGTGTCACATCCAACGTTCAATAAAGATGATGTGAGGATTAAACAAGGAAGCTTCTCAGTATGGGAGTAGCATCCCATTGATGGGGAGAAGGTTTTGGGGCTTATGTGTGGAAGATTCCTAATATCAGAGTCACATCCAATTAATGGGGAAGGAAGTGTGGGGCTTACAAATGAATGTTTCCTGATATGGGTGTCACATCCCACTGATTGGGAGAGGATGTCATCTCATGATGACTATACATGAGGAATTCTGTTTTCATTGCACAAGGTAAGGCTATAGTTTTACATCATATGATGAAGATGTTTTCATGCTTTTTAATGTCCTATGACTATGAAATGAAGCTAGGAATCTTTACACCATGCAGTTCGGATGCGGGGGGACTCACTCCTAACCCCTTCGAATTATGTGACCACTACTCATGCACCTTTGGGAGGGGCATGGAATTGGAACTACCATGTAAGAGTGGGAAATCACTAGGTCCATGTTAGAGTCCCAATGATTAGAATAAAAAGGTATTAGAGCATCCATGATTAGAAGAAACATGTTGGGTAATAGTTTCACTAGAGGCATAGTGGAATTCAAGTAGGGGACTGCAAATTTGTTTCATTCAACTAGGTTGGTTTGGGTATAAAAGTTTCATGAGCAAAGGGATCTAGTAAAAAATCAACTGATGGAGTCAAGAGGCATGGTTGCACGCATGGTTTGAAGTTACAGGCAGATCAAAGATTCATGTAGGAAGGTTATTTGTGCGCACTAGACCAGCCTTAAGTGTAGTTAAATGAGGATCAATCTATAGTAGTATGAGTCCTATTTTGTCCCATAGGAGGTATTTCACATATATTTTCTACCTTTGAAGGTCTATATTCATTGGTTTTGTGCACTGTCATGGAGGATCCAGAGTTTCGCGTAGTAGAGAAACACTTCATCTTCTTTTGAGCCTCTTGAAAGTGGAGGGGTGGTGAGCTTATATTTATATCCAAAATACTTTCCTATCTATGCACAAGGACTTAGTGTATATATTGCATCGTGATTATATCTATCCTTTTCTTTTGGTGCTTGGATATGCAAGATTCTTGGATGGATGTCTCCTTCGGAACACAAGTGGGGTGGTTGTGCATGGGTTTTCATGAAACACTTTATTCTTATGTGCAGTAATGATTTATTTTGTGCAGTGTATTTAGATGTGGTTTTGGACCATGGGCCATCCATAGAACTATATGTCACCTTTGGCGTGTAAGTCAGTTGCACGCGAAATCGTCACTTTGTGCACACTCATCAAAACCAGCGTGAAACTACTTCATTAGCCCCAGAATGGTAATTTGGAGTGGGTCACATGCTTGGTTCACCCAAAAATGGTTCTTGTAGGCACTGGATGACACTTCAGTGCCAAAAAGACCCCCCTCAGATCATAGAAGATAAGGGAATGAAGGGTCGGGTTCTGAGGGTAACACCAAAGAGAGTGTCCCATTTCCGTCACTGTTCAACATTGGGTTTGAGGAATACAAAAATGTTGTGTGCTGAATGCAATCGGTATTCATAACCTATAAATAGGATTAGGGTCCCCATGTATATCACTTGTACTTCTTGTGCAATAATACATTTATCTCATGCGCATAAATCCTTTTTTGCGTGAAAATTTCAAGCCTTCAAGCACATATTTCAGGCAAGTAGAACTATTACATCATAGTGTACCTTTTGTGAGTACATCTCCAAAGTTATGCTCCAATTTTTACTTTTCACGCCATATCCCTTCATTTGAAAAATGTTCCTTTGATCCTGCAAATTCATCCTAAATGTGCAATCAACCAATTCAAGTCGAGATCGGAGATTTCATTACTACTCAGAGGGCTAAAATGGTGGGAATCCCATAGATTGTTTGATAAATAAGGGTTATATATAAAAACCAGATTCTTCTAGTCATGATTAAAGAATCTAAAAGAAACTATCCATTGAAGAACCACCTTCTATTTTGGAATTTTAGATTGAAGGATGAAGTGAAAATTTTGGGTTTTGAAGTCAACAAGACATGATATTTGTTCATGAATAGAAATGGGATCACCCACTGGAACATCATTTTACATGGCCGACCTTCCTAGGAGTTCAAGGAAATCACTGTCTACACGCTGAGTGGGTGGATGAGGATAATTATTGGGGAGAAACTGGAGGCCGATGAATACCTAGCTCGATATGCCAACATCCTCCAGAGCAGAATGCGAGAAAAAATGGAAGGTATAAGGACCAGGACTTATGGGAAAGAGTAAAATTCACTAACTAGTGGGCCTAATCATACTAGGCATGCTACACTTTCTTGGAATATGGGGATGGGCTGTGACACATCAGCTTATATGAGGCATGTGGAGGTATCAATTCTACACCTACAATAAAAAATGACTACTACCAGAGCTCCTCATTTTTTGATATCTAGATACAAACACATTCCATCTTCATCACGGGGTGGTGGGAATCAATTTTTGGGATGTTCACTTCATTTCTGACATCATACTAGATGTATTATAATATGGCTAATTCATTCTAGTTCCAAGAATCTGGGCTGATAGGCAGAAAAATCCTCTACCAATACAATATCTTCTAGAGGATTTGAAGGAAAAGCTGAGCCATGATCTCCACTCTCACAAGGATATCACATTCAAGACATGGAAATAGATGTTCTTGAAGAAGGAACCAAATGTGAAGATTCTCGAATGGAAAAAGTAGTGTCCAGAGGCACCATAGAGTAGGAGGCTAAGGTTGTACTGGCTGATTCTATAGGAGGGGTAGTTAGAGCAGTGGGGATTTACTATGGTGGAAGACTAGAAGCCACTTGTTCATTACACTTCATTCCTCACTGAATCTCTCAATGGATAGCTACTTCTAGTCAGAGACAATATTATGGTCCTATTCCCAAGGATGCTAGTGATGGAGGTGATCATGGAAGTGGGAAACAAAGTTAAATTGGGCATGTCAGTGTTGGCATGGCTCTTTAACTAACTGGGGCATGTGGTGAGGAAAAATAGAAACATGAGGTTTTATGGATCATTACAATTCCTATGTAGCTATATTGTAGCACACTTCATAGGCTGTGAATTTTTGAATGCAATCATCCCACAAGAATCCCGACCTACTGACTTCTCTACTCAATATGTTTGGGGTTAATCTAGTGATTCTCCGTGATAAAGGGGTTATAATTGGCATTGGGAATAATGTTAACTTCAACTTCCATCCCTTTAGAACCCATTTGACACATTGGTGGATAAAATCAAGGGTATATTAGAGTATAGGGAGTAACTTTAGTCCTTTCGAGGATGAGTGCTAGTGGCTATGATCGATGAAAAAACTACTATGATCCATACACATTGTCTTGGTTATACAGGAAATTTGGGATTTTCTAGCAGCTGATGAGGAGAGTCTATATGGGGGTCGTTAAAGAGTGGAATCCTTGTATCCTTCTTCTACTATGGGGTATAATAATAGATGAAAACTCAGGAGAGACAATCATTCTACCATCCACCAATGTGAATGATGGTATGTATCAGGATTATGCCAATAACTGGGTGGTAGTATAAACAGACGCGATCTTGAGGAAGTGTATAATAATGATTGTGCCAAAGTGAGAGGCCCTAGAGTATTAGGGAGCTAGGTGGGATGATCTCTAAAATGTAATCCAAATGTATGGAGTGGATTAATATAGAGATGCGGTGGGGGAAGTGTATGGTGTGGATTCACCCACATCTCCTAGAGAAAATGGATCCTAGAAATAGTATTGTGAGTAAGAAGGGGGATATCAAGCTGGGGTGAGCAGAGCCAAGGGTAAACCCAAGAAAAGGATAAAATAACTACTACATTCATCTACTGATTCTATCTTTCCCATGATCTGGATGGATTGGAAGACACTATGAACATCCGGGATGATTGAGGACCTATGGTGGAAGTTGATATGGTATGGAGTCATGTTGCCAGAAGTAGGGCTCACTCAGATCATAGAAAAGGTGAGCTTCCATGAGAGGCATATGGTACTAATGACCATATAAGAATTCATATAACAAAGATGGTAACTCGATCTTCCTTTCACCCTAGTGAAGGTAATGTTTGACAGTGAGATGATACATGAGGATACACCACCTGTCGATGATTCAATGGAGGGGGTATCAACCGATGAAGGCGCACATGGCTCCATCAATAAATAATCCTGGGTTCTGTCACCGATTAGTCATTCCATTGAGATAAAAATGAAATTTTAGCCTCATATTATGACCTGGTCATGATTCTAGAGGTAATCCTATTAACCCACCTTCATTTTTCATCCCTTCCTCTTTATTATTCATAATCTATAACTACAATTTACCTTATACAGGAGAAAGATGAAAAAACCTAAGGGGTCCCTTATGGAGGTGGTAAAAGAACTCTATAAAACAAAGAGGGGGACACTCTGGGGTCTATTCACAATGAGGGAGTAACTAGTGGGACTATTTAAGAGGCCATATAAGCGACATCGAATCTATAAGTCCTCTCTATCATTTATGAAGGACCATGCCCTGGAATTCCAATGACGACATCAACTGAAGAAGAAGTGTGTCCATGTATAATCATCATAAAAATAACACTACCTAAAGGTTAGAGCTAATATCAATTCACATTCCCTCTTTATAACTTTCATAGATCTTTTAATTCAACACTTGTTTCCATTCACATACTGCACCTGCTCGACCAACACTAGAAGATCAGGTGCGAGCTATCGAGGTACCGACTGGGGTCAAGGGGTCCCTTGTAGTGGAAATCTCTATGGAGACATAGGGACTAAGTCTACTGATTCTTATCCACTATAAGTATTTCACTCTCAAATGATCTCAACTGGTCATTTTCTGATTAAATTGACTGATATTCTATTATTTCAAGAAGTTATAAAAAGACTGTGTTCCTAGCAAGCTGATGCAACTAGAAAATATGGGTCCCCTTCCATGATGGATATGATGACCCTTGGGGATCTGGTCGATCAATTTAATATGTATTTTTCCCCAAGAGAACAATCTATAATGGTCACGAGTGACGTCGTTGGTGGGGTGGAACTTGAGGTTGGCAGAGGTGACGATGTCAAGGAAGTGTCAGATGAAGACTTCCGACCTCTTAATATGGACCCCTAACAGACCTAGAAGATCCTATAAGAGGACCTTACTTCTTCTATTCTCATTTATTTTCTCTAATATGAGCCTATTCCCATAAATGATTTGGAAGATTCTGGTTCTAATGTTGATGAAGAGAACTACATTGTCTGGTGCATAGCCTGGATACAAAGGTTCCTCACCTAGTCTTAGGAACTGTATCTAATAATCCAAATTGGTTCAATTCACTATTTTATACACCAATTGGGAACTATAGGGGTGGTTGATCATGATAATCATTCACTGGTCCATGTATTCCTTCCCGATCAGGTTCCCAAGGAAATCCAACATTTAGATGCTTCCTTGCACAAGAATAATTATGACAGCACCCAGAAGCTCTAAGAGGTGATCCATGAAATTCATCACCTAGAAGAGTAAAAAATTACATTTTATACCTTCCTCAATGATCAAGATGGGGTTATTATTAAAATAAAGGCTTATATGGAGGAGTATGAGAATCAAGTGAAGCTGGAGATATCTCATATAGAAAGATCTAAGATGAGCATGATTGAGTGATGATCAGGGCTAGCAAGCCTTATCCTATGGCTGAGGAGGAGTAAGTAGAGCTTTAGAGGCAACAATAGGTCCTTGAAGCCACACACAAAATGATTTAATAATCAAAGCACTCAATTACTAGGGTGGATCCATAGGGAAAAATTTTGTTAGGTCTTAAAAGAGGGTCTAGTATGTAGATGGCCCTCATATATTACCAATGTTTGAAATTTAAACTCTCATGCATGCATGGGAATATTTATTCTATTATAATTAATTATTACTCTCTAATCATGTTTATGAAACAACCGATGAAAGATCCCTAATATTACATGATTCATGATTAGTGTGAGAAACAAGGGATGAGTACATGGTTACTAACTTATATGAGAGTGTCAGATAATCATCAAACACTAGGTGGTTTGATATTGTTGAGTAACTATCAGGGGAGTTTAGGATGAGAGTATCCATGGATAGATAATGGGGACTCCAAATAGATGACTTAGTATTCCAACATGCACTAGTGAATGAATGGGGTAATAATAGGGGTGTTGAATTCTACCTAAAAAAGTGGAATAGATAGTGTGAATCAAAATTCCTAAACTATGGATCACAAGGGGAGTGGAACAATGATAAAGGATAACATCTTACCATCTTCTACACACAACATCCACACCATTTATCTACGAATGGGGGGTAGAAAAATAAGGGTCGACCACTGACCATGTTTGAAAACATGGGACCTATATCAAAATTTCTTCCAAAGTCCTTCAGGGCATCATCCTAGGATGGTAGGTGAGACATTTAAGCCAAAAACCATTACTATTATAGGGTCCCTTTAGACATGGAGGAGGATGATGATCTAAATAAAGGTCAGGAAAAAAATTGAAATTAAGTGATGGAATGTTTGAATGGATTATAACACTCCTGGAATTACACCACTATGTCTTGGAGCACATTGGGTAGGTAAATTAGTCTGAAAAAAGTCAAACAGATCATCTAGGGGGAGAATTTTATCAAATTAAAAATGATAGTCTAAGAACATGAATGATGTGGTAGATAACCATCACTAAAGGAAAGGACCTCTTAGGAAAGAGACTAAGATTCCTTACAGTTTTATATTGGGCAATGAGGATGAAAAACATGTATTTTAACATCATACAGTGATGATGTTAAACATAAATTTTACTTCCATATTGTAAAGATGATTCATATTATAGTTTAACAACATGTGATCAGGATGCATCTCATAGTTTAATGTTATGTGATCAGGATATAGTGAGCCAATGTGAATGATTCCCACCTCACCATTGGAGAAGAGGGTGTATGAGGGTAACATGTTGAGAACAATCCCTAAAAAGGCCTATAAAGAATGAGAATATTTTAAGACTTACTTATAGAAAATAATTTGGGGCGATCCATTCATTGTTTATGGTTTTGATTCTTGGACCATGACTTCAGCTTAAGGTCATAAGGCTTGGACCCATTACAAATAGTTTAAGGTTATGTTGAATGGACTATGAAGGGGGGGGTGTCTCTAAGGAATGTATAGGACATCTAATGAAGGTTACCCAACATGAATGGAGGGGCCTATGAGGCCACCTGATTTCATAAAAAACACTCCTAAGACAAATTACACATAGTTTGATTTTGTGATGTTTGGACCATGGATTTTAGTTTAAGGTCATGAAACATGGAACTATGATCATACAAAAGTGTTTTATGTGGCAGAGAGTATTAGTATCCGAATATGAGTGAGGGATAAGAGAGGGCCACATATGAAGAAAAACAGAAGGGACAAGCTGTAGAATGTTTAGGGTCAAGAAACTAGGACCATGGCCCTTAGTTTAAGGTTGAAGAGTTTGGACTAGAGGAAAATGGTGGAGAAACGTAGAAAAAAGTTTGACATCATTATTCTGGGACATTGGAGGTTTTGGTCTCAAGGGAATTTATGGAGCACAGTAGAGGCAATACCCGATGTTAAAGGAGACAAGGAGGCTCTCATACCATGTGAATATCTTGAGAAGAACCACATGCAGTTTAGGGTCGTGATTCTCGGACCATAACTGAGGACAAGGGGCCAAAGAGATGGTATATTTTTAGCTAGGCCCAAAGATGATAAGTCCAAGAATCACTATATATCCTATGAGTATGGGAATCAAACTACATGTTGTGTTGGAACATGGTGTGGTAGGAGACTGGCACTGATATGGTCGATCCTCCATGGCGAGGGAATTGAATCATCCCATGATTATCATGGGGAATCCTGTGTTCAGAGAATGGGGTAAGGTTTGTTGACTATCCCATTAATATCATATGATAAATATTAGTTCTCCATGGGGTAAATATAATATCTTATTTAATATTTAAGAGGCATTTCAGTTCCATATATTGTAAAATCATAGTTTAGCATCATGCATTGAGGATGTGTGGTGTTATAGTTTAAAGTTAAACAACTAAGAATATAGAGGATACATATAATTTAAGTTCATAATGCTTGGACCTACTATAAAATATTTAAGGCCATATTTCCTAGATCATAGGACCTTTTTTTAGGTCATAGAGTTTTGGACATGAGGTGAGAATCCTAAAATGGGTATGCATGGCACTGTAGAAATAACTCAATGTGAATGAGGGTCTTAGGAGGCCCCTTTTTCCACATAACATATTCCTAGGTAATACTCACATAAAATTTTAATTCTTGATTTTTCGACTTGGGATCTTAGTTTAAGGTCACAGATTCTGGACCCTCCTCTTCTCATGTGAAGTACTTCTTGAGAAACTTGGAATTGATAGGAGGTGTAATACCCTCTCCATCCATGGTGATCAAAGAGTACACTCTATTGTAATGACCATATGAATTATATATAGTGAATCCCATTTGGGATCCAAATTTGCGGGATTCTTGCTGAGTGTTATTGGCATTTGTAATTATAGTACCATATTACCCTAGAGAAAAGAGTGGAGGTGAACATTCTAGTTGAATTCTATTCCTATTCTATTATACTACCTCTCTAGATTGTGGAATACCCGGAGCATGTTCTCTTCAAGGGATTCCAACTCAACTAGATAAACCTCTTCCATTTTTTCTAGAATCATATGTTCATAGAAAACTATTAAGAGTGATGGAAACTAAACCTAAATGGGTATGAATGCCTCTATTACATACACTAGGGAATATGGGGTTACTTGGGTAAAATTACGAGTTTTCATCTAATAAGCCCAGAGGGCATTAGGGAGCTTATCTGGAAAAATATTCTTATTATAGCACACCATTTTATATAGAATGTTAGAGAGGGTACTACTGAATTCCTCAATCTATCCATTTTTCTACCCATGGTAGCAGGAAGTATGGGTGGACCACATATTATACTTGGCATACAATCTATTCAGTTTGGAAGTGGATAAATTGGTGCCACTATCAGTGATAATAAATTCAAGAACTCCATATTTAAGTATGATGTGGGAGATAAAAAACCCAATAATGGATTGAACCTTTAATTTCTTTAGTGGAATGGATTTTAACACTTGGAGAAAAAATCCATCGCATTCAGAATGAACCTTCACAGGAGAGTCGTCACTGGCAGGTACGACCCCACAACATAGAGTCCCCATGCTACAAAGGGATAAGAATATTTGGTGGTGTGGAGGGTTTTTAATGGTTGATACATTAATTTGGCATGGATCTATCATGCATGAAGCCTATTGGAATACTTTATGAAATCATGGACCATGGTGGGACAAAAGTATCTGAGCCTCCGAATCTGGTGGGAGAGATTAAATCCTACCTGATGGGAACCAAAATACCTGACATGAACTTCTTAAATAACCTATGGAATATTATCTTCTTGGAAAAAATAGGGAATAATTAAATCAAACCCACATCTATATAGATTATATTCAAGGTTAGGATCACTACTAATAGTGAACTGCACTTCACATCGACAAATTTTCTCATGCTTAGCTTGATCTGGTGGGAGAATTCCATGACAGAGACAATAAAAAAAAGGAATTTTCTAATAAATAATTTCTTCTACTATGCAGAAACCTATGGGTCCTAATATAGAATCACCGATAGTCAACTAGTTCACCTATTTCCTATCATAACCATCTAAAATTATGGGAGAAATGACCCATCTGATATGATACATGTATGAACAGATCACCTTGGTCATGATCTAAAAGAGACGTGGATAAACTATCGAAGGAATCACCTTGACCATTAAGTGACTAAGGGACATGAGTTACTTACAATTAATAAAGTAACTGAGCCATTATCTGTAAATTGTTCTCCAGTAGCGGAAAAATCTTTGGATTCTTGAAAATGAAGTAACCATTAATATGTTTGATGACTAATTCAAATTCAACCTTTACATGAAAGCGGGGGACATAAATATCAAGGGCCATCTCAATACTAGTGATGAGAGCCTGATACTCTGTCTTGTTGTTGATGCATCCCTCTGACAGTATGAACGAGTATGGCGTGATGACCAATAATGGAGTGATAAAGACAATCCCCATGCCCACTCTGTTGAGCTTGGGATTGTTGATCCTTCTCTCAGTCAGGCTCCTGGAGGAACCATTAAAATGGATTTTCCATTATCGTGTAACATGAATGATTGAGAGAATATCATCACATTGGAAGTCAAAATATAGGGGATTTTCTTTAAGGGACGGATGGGTGACCAAGAAGTTTTCCAATGCCTTACCATTTACAACCTTACGTAGAACTAATCTGATAATAAATTGCTGAAGGATCACTAATAAGTATTCAAAATATCCCATAATCATGAGGGGATTTATGATATACCTCAACGAGTTGACATGGTACAATAATTATATATCTTAATTCTGTATATAGTCCCATAATTTCTACACTATGAAAACTAGAATGAGGTAGCTCTTCTCGATAGGAAAGTATCTCATATCTATGTTAAGGAGAATGAAATTAAGATAGTATAAATTATTTTCTATAGACTCATTATTTTTATGAGAAATAAGAGAACATAGGGGCCATTACACAATGGTCATTTAGAAGACCAAAGGTTTCATGGATATGTGTGTCATCAGAACTAGAGTATGTAGTATATACTACTTGATTTCATTGAATGCAGTCCAGAATTACTCATTACAATCGTAGATGATTACTTTCTTCATGAGTCTCAAAAATAGATTACACTTCTAGGAAAAATTCACGATGAACCAGATTATATAGTCTAAGTGGCCTTGGAGGCCTCATAGCTTCTAGAGGTTGCTCAAAGGATCCATTTGGATGATGGCCTATATCTTCTATGGGTCGATCTTAATGCCTCTCTATCAAATGAAGAAGTCAAGAAACTTCCCAGAGAGAACCTCAAATACACACATCAATGGGTTTAACTACATGTGATGGGTGTGAAGGAAGTTGAATAATTCATCAGGGTATCCAAGATGGTCTTGAGGCTAGTGGGATTTGACCACCAAGTCATCCACATATAATTACCAAAATTTACCAAGATTTAGTTTGAAGATGTGGTGAATGGCCCACTGATATGTGGATCCTGCATTATTTAGGCCAAGGGGAATTACCTGATAGAAAATGGTCCCTTGCAGCATCCTGAAGTCAATATACTTCTCATCCTTAAGGGCCATCCAGATCTTGTTGTACCTATAGTTTTCATCCAAAAAGGATAGGGCCTGGAACATGGATATAACATCGATCAAAAACACTGTCATTGGAAGGGTAAAATCATCCTTTGGGAAATGGTGGTTGAGGTCTCATAATTCGATAAAAAATCTGATACTCCCATTCTTCTTCTGGACTGGGATGGTTTTGTCTAGCCACATGGGGTACTGGAAGTCCTTAAAGAAGTTGGATTTTATAATCTTATCAACCTCGAACCGGACCATGGAACCATTGGAAGAGTGCATCTTTCTATGAGGATACTTCAATCCTTGGTGGCTCACTGGGAGACCAAGATGGTGGAAAGATATATGAGGATCCCATCCTAGAATCTCATCATAGATCCCAGAGAATAAATCATGGTGATACTTCAGGAATTCCACATAATACCTCTGCTTTACTAAGGGCATAGTTTCAATGATTAACATCAACCTCATATCTTCCACGGTACCAAGGTCCACCTGCACCAACTCACCGAGGGTAGTGTATAAACCCTCTTCAAATGTAGGTGGTGCATCTTCCAAATCATCTTTATCCTTTGATGTTGGAGAATCCGTAGGGGGAGGTGGCTTATCTAGGCTAGATCACTCAAGAGAAGCATTGGTGCCTACTTGGGTGGACACATAATCCCCACCAAGGGGTTTATGCTTTGTTGAAACCATGTGAACAAAATCTATTGAACCAATTCTTTCTAGCCTTTGACTACAATGTCCATTCATGTAGTCCAATTAGTGTTGGTGAGCCTACTTTCATAAATTCATCCCTGATCTACAAAACACATGGTATTTCCACGAAACATTGGATATAGGGTGAACGTATCAATAATTACTAGGGGTAGAGGCTTATGGTATCACCCAAGATTGTCATGTGTAATAGTATTAGTTAATTTTTAGATGCTCCTTATTTTTAGGGATGGTGAAACCCTTTTTATTGGAGATAACAAAGAAACCTCCAAGGTCTGGTGTTGTGGACTCCAGATGATGAATTTGGATAATGAAAGCATTATCCATGTTTTCCCATGGGCTGGTCATGGTGGTTTTTAGATAATTGGTGTGCTCAACCCCATAAGTATAAACCTTCTCCCCCTCTCACTTTTAGTATACAACATCCATATATAATGCCTTACAGGAGTTAAAGGGAGACACATCACACTAGAGTACCCTTACTCGACTGTTGAGTGAGTATTTAAGGAATTGATGATATGAGGAGGGGACTATCGCATAAAGATTAAGGCATGGCCTACCCAACATCATGATGTAGGTGATATCCTATGAGGCTATCATAAATTCAGTTCTTTCTATCAAGCCACTAAACTAGGTCTTCAAATATACCTTTCCACATGGATTCTGATCAATCCTGTCATATCCATGGATTTTTAGGTTGGAGGGAGTCAGATTTTCATCAGTAAACCCAGTCTTATGGAGCGTTTGTTTTGGGATGAGGGTGATCCCAAAAACTATGTAAAACAAGTAGGATAGGATCTACACACCATTAAAATAACTTGTAATGTAGACTGGACATATGTTCCCCAATATGATAGTGCCTTCATCTTCCCCAGAGAATGAGATGATGGCTTGTCACTCCTCTTTCTCGACCTCCTATTCATAGTTGGTCTTTGGGATAGTGACCTCATCTTCAAATTAAAGATGGATTTTTAATTCTTATTCCAAGGAATAACACATTTATTTAAACAAAAAGAGGTCCTAGAGGATCAAGTTCCTTACTGGTATACTAGAGATGTGATTCAACACACTGTAACTTTATGCCAAAGGCATTTTTTCCCTCAGGGGGGTGCTCCTTGGAATGAGGTACAATAGATGCAGCCAGCTATACCACTAGGTTCTGTATAGTACTAGAAATATATAGACACTAACTGAATGAATCACTCTGAACCACTATTAGATGGCTGAGATTCGACTCTGGCTGGATATGGCCGATTATGATGCGGTCATGGCTAAATTCCTTGGTCAGTTAACATAGTTGATTGTGGTGGCATATCTGAAGGATCAGACTATGAGGACTATGCATCCTGATTTCTATGAAAAAACCACTTCATAGTATTGGTAGTGTTCATATCTTGGCTTGAGGTGCTTTCCTGAGAATTCTAGTGACTCACATGTCCACGACCCTTCCTTTAACGGCGTTGGCCAGAGGCACTCATGGGTTTTTTTTGGTATTTATCAATGTCGGGAACCATGAAGGGATCTACAAACTTGATGAAGATTATAGAGGAATACCATTACTTTTCATTAGAGGGGTATTCCAATACTGGAAATACTCTTTGGGAGATTCTCAACTCAAGAGGTAAGAAATCACTCAGGGTGTGAGATGAATTCGACCTCAGTGGGGGAATCTATTTTACCTTGTACTATCAATGCCTATTATTATGACACTTGGAAGGATATGATGAAGACACATAGCTAGTATAATGAGAATAAATAGTGAGAATAGGAGTTTTTGGCCTTCCTAAATTTTCACGGATGACACCATGGGCACAAGTAACTTCTCTACAAGCCATCCAGTCAACATACTTTTGGGTTTCATGGCCAGAATTCTGATTCCATTCACTAGAAACTTCACAATCACTACCAAGATTAGTTGATATACTCACCACTTATGCTAGGACGTCACCCAAATTGAACAAACCATGATCCACTTGGTCTTGGAGCCAATATTTGAATACATAGGACTCTTTGATGACATGTTTGAGAATCATGTGGGATGGGTAATGGTCGGGGAAGCCAGTGCATCCAGCTTCCTAGGGATTCGTGAACTATAGAATCTTTAAAATCTCCTTCTATAGGGAACATATGAAATAACCATGGAACTATTGATCCTTTAAATAATAGGTTCATTCCATTCTATCTAGAAAGGGAACTCTGGGAGCTTTGACCTCATGTGAGGATGGAGCCAAATTTTCTCATCTAGGAGGCTACACTTGGTGAGGCGGTGCCTTATAGTTCTGTTTTAGGAGAGGCTAAACTTGGTAGGGATAATTCATTCATTAAGGCTCTTTATAAAAAGATAACAATACCTCTATTGGGCCAGGGGCCTCTACCCACACGGTGACAATAGCCTCTTCTTTGATAGGCCTTCTCAAAAGAACTGGGAGATACAATGGGTGAGCCTGTTGAGCCTACTGTAAGGATTCTTCCAAACATTGGGCCTTATCAGAAAAATCCCAGAACCCACCTAGAAAATTCTATGTGATGAGGGTAGGAACCAGCTAAATCTTGATATAACCCACTCACATCCTTAGAATCTCCTCTTGAGTTAACGGTTTGTCAAGTGAGTATTTAAGGCCTTTCCACTGGGAATCAAAGTCCATGACTTAGTCAATAGGCATCTGTATTCACTTGATGTGGTTGGATATTCTTGTCTTGAATGTGGTGGAGGTGAACTCATAGAATAACTACCTACAATGATCTTCCCAAATATCGATGGACCCTATAGACATCTAGTTGTATGAAATAAATGCAGGTACTTTTAGCATCTGAACAAATCAAAAATATTGACGGCCTCCTACTATTTTGGGGTTCCAAAAATATGACAACACCTTGAGATGAATTTGGTAAAATGCTGCAGTGGTCACCCATACTATTTAACGGGGATAATCTAGGATTAACAAACTCCAAAGGTGATCATATGTTATCTAAACATGCCAGGTATGGTTTTACATGAGTCGATATCATCACTTACTATGTTTTTAGGGCCTTGAGGTGAGTGGATAGAGAATAAATTTTGTCGTACTAGAGGGGGTATCTATCTTTAATAGGATAACTAACCACAAATGCCTTGAAAATGTCATTTAATTATGGATATAAATCATTTACTCGAAGAGCATCATGATCCAGATCTTGAGGGGGATAATTGCACTACTTGGGTGGTCTTAATGACTCATACCTTGGTTTATGTCCATATAATACTTCCTCTATTATACATGGATTCATTGGGATTCTGAGATTAACTCGGATAATTTGATAAAATAGGACTTGTTTCCTTGCTGGAGGATAAATGGGGTCCCGTCGAGTGCTGCTGTAATCCAGAAATTGACCAAAAGTGTGTTCAACAACGATCCTTTTATTCTCTTAGAGATACTAAAGTAATGTGGCTACTATGAGATTTTCCTTTTTTTGGTGTTACCTTGAATGGAATAGAAGGCCAAATGTGATCCTTACCCTTGTCGATGTTCTGAAGGATAGGCAATGATGCCTCATTAAAAGGATCCTTAAGGCCACATGTTTGACTTTACTGACTAGTAAGGACACCAATTTGAGGGTATGTATGGTATTTCAACTCCCCTTATGGTGAGTGTTACCAATCAAGCCCTAGATCAAAGTCCATATTCTCTATAAGCTTAAGAACAACCATGTTCATCATAATAGTAACAAGAGGGGAACAATCTTCGTAGGTAGGTAGGTCAGGTTGTCTCAAGATAGGGATATAGTAGAGAGAAACATATTGTCCCCAACCTTTGATCTACACATATTGATACACCTCTTCCATAATCCAGAAGAGAACTGTGATACTCTTGATGCATCTATGTTAGAGGGTCTGGTGGTAGTTGGACGACTCAGGGAACCGAGCCACTAAGAGTGATTCCAACTCAACCCTTTGACATTTCTATTTGATGACATTGAGGTGATACTAGAGTACTAGATAGGCCAAATGACAATCATGTAGGTAGTGAGATGTCACCCAAATGATCTGGAAGAAATATTCATCCTTTTCCTTGGTCAAGGACTCTTTGATGTTGAATTTTTGAGTTGGACGATGTCAAAACACCACCGATAATTGGTCAGTGGCTAAAACCTCACACATTCCCTATTTCTCATAGAAAGGGCCCTGTACATTGTCAACCCAAGATCTAATCAGTGTTAGAAGATATATGGTTGGTGGAATTGATATGTATTGGATATGAAATTGGTTGACCTATAGAGGATCACTACAGGAGTCATTAGTTCCCTGCACATCGAGACGTCTCTCAAGGGTAGTACCAACCACATCATCAAATCTTTATATGATGGGGTATTCACCACTTTCTCATGTATGAGGTAATAAATACTCATATGTGGCAGAATAGTGTACTCACCATCTGAAGTAATCCTCCCAAAGCCCAATATTTCTCCCATTTCCGAGTTAGAGGTAGAGAGGAGGTAGACTAGTGGTAATAGGGACGGTTGCACTATGAGCCCATGGAAGGGGGCCATAACCTCCTCCACCTGAAAGAATTTGTGGAGGGATATGTGGATACTATGGATGTTATATTATTGGATAGATAACCACAACTGTTAGGATCCTACCCTAGACTCTAGGAGTTGGTGTGGTGACTCCATTATCGATTCATGTATCCCCTTAGATTCTGAGAGGTCAAAAAGGTAAACGATGACTTGACATTTCCCAGGATTTCACCTATGGTGAGGAGTGTTCTCCATTCTTTCTTAGGATAGTTTTTTAAAAAAGGCAACCTCTTCGGTATGCGGAAGACCTCTATGATGGATGATGGTAATGTAGGGAGGACCTCCACCTTCATTGGTGAATGAGTAGTGAGGATTTTCACTCTGGTTGGTAGGAATATGGGGAGGACCTCCGTGTTGGTTGGTAGTGACATGGGTAAGACCTCTATGTTGAGAAAAACAATTATGGGGAGGATCTCCATTTTAGTTATTGATGGAGTAGTGAGGACCTATTCCTGGGTTTATGCTAGAGTGGGGAGGGCCTCCACTAGGGAAAGTGATAATATGAGGAGGTCCTTTATGATTATTTTTGAAAGATCTAGGAGGGAAATAACTTACGTTTATGAAGGTTCTGGAAGGACCTCTGCACTAAGTCTCATCATTACAGGTTGGATTGTAACAACAGTTGGTGGTTCCGATGATTTAAAGAGTCAACTCAGACTACCTATGTGGTGACTGGTGTCATGATCCCAATTGGGGGAAGTGATTTTTCTATTAATCTACTACAAGGAATTGGTGGGATGAACTGGTGGTATTAGGGGACATTGTAGCATTGGATGATTCCATTTTCAGAAATTCTCCATAGCATATCCCTGGTATTGGTGTCAACATTAGACTAGGGACGATGGTGTTGGGGTGAAGTCCACCTTTATTTTAGTCTTAGGGTCTTGTTGATTCATGTGTTAATGAGGCTTAGTGGGATCACTCCTTGGAAGATAATAGGCAGTAGTCATAACCAGGATGACTTGAACACCCCAAAATTCTTTTTCATAGGGAATAAAATCATCAGAAAACTCAAGGGAGAGACTTATAGAGAGATTCATAGTCATAATGGGGGTGTTTTAACACTGCCTGGCCCTCAAGGATAGCAATGTCAGCGAGGCACTAATTCCTCCAGGTCCTAGAATGAAATGTACCTTGTGGGAATGAACCACTCTTACACCGTCATTTGGATGACCTTAGAGGTTGAGATGGGGCATGGGAACCCGATAATCGAAGGCGTAGTGGAAGTCATAGAGGAAGCGTGGTTGTGTAGGATTGCCACATCAACATTCCATAATCCTCAGTTCTTGCAAGTTTTTGGTTACTAATTTCCTAATCCAGGGTCTTATAAGGAAGGTGGATTTATTCATCTGTATAGGTATAAGGAAATAGATTCCCATTTCCCCAACATCTTCAAATATTCGGAAGGTGGAGATGGATTCACACTGACAATTTCACAGACCGAGGATTCCTAATGTCAACTACCCCAATACACAAGTGAGTTTTATGCTAGGTCCACCATTTTTTGGTGGGACCTAGCATTGAATTTCTAATTGCAGTGACATTCTAATTTTATGGTTCCCCAACACAACTAGACTCCATGTTTAGGAGAAGAGTTTCATGTTGGGTTCATCATTTATATTTTAGATCCTTTCAATATGGATCGCCTACGCATTGATATACATTGATATTATATTTCCCTATATTCACACATTTCAAAGGTGGGAGGATTCCATCACTTTCATCAGATATGTCTACTCCTTTATTATAATGGGATGATGGTATGTCAATTCCTCCTTCCAAGGATTCCTCCTTGGTTCTCATTCCCAAGTCCGTGTCTCCCTCATAGATTTAAGTCATGTTCATGGAACTCATTCTTGTTCCCATATCTTTTTTGATGTTGGTTAATTATACTAATTCTATTTTTATAGGGAAGAATCCTTTGGGTAGGATATTAGTCATTTTGGGCATCTCTGGGCATGTCTGGACATTGGGCTCATTGGTCACATGTGAATATTCCTCTTGGGAGGGAATCTCACATGAGGAATCCTTGTTGTAGAACACATGGTATATCATATCAATCATAAGTTAATTAATTCTACGGTTTTAATTCTTTTAGGGTTTTTTACATTACACATCCCATGTTTATTTCATGGGGTAGGTGTTTTGGGTCATGTCACAATTTATACATCCTATGGAGATGGATCAGAACGTCTGCTTGATATGGATGATAGAGATAATTTTTTTATAATTAATCATATGATTTTCAATGATTTAATCCCTTAAAATTAATCAATTTGATCTTATTTTTATCCTTTTAGTATTTTTGGTGATTTTTTGAATTAATTGTGAAAATTGGTTAATTTTGGAAATTTAGTAGTTTTCTAGAGTTTTGTTTTTTGGGCCTAACTTTTAAATATTTTATTCTATTTAAGTGATTTTTTTTCTTAGGATTCCTTTTTTTATGATCTCTAACTTTGGATTCTAGACCTAGATCCAATTATAAATACAATGACCTAGAAAAATAAATCAAGTGTAAAAGGTTTGCTGGCTGACAGAATAGACCCTACATTTGTTATTGAATCCTTTCTAGGTTTACATAACTAAAAATTAAATTATTCTAGCTAGATTAGAAATATGACTCTGATACACATCTTCATAATAAATTTAATAAAGAAATTCAATCATTGAGGGTTCAATTTCATGCTCCAAAGTGGAGGGATTTGAGTAGTCTCCTTGGGAAGAAAAATTCATTATCAGTATTTCGGGCATAAATTTTGTGATACATGTATAAATTTACTGAGATTTTGTTCTTACATGAACCAGTTATAGGGTAAAAACTCTTATGAAGATAACTTCTCTATATTAATCCATTTAATATAATAATTTAACTCAAAATTTTAGAGGATTGAATCAGGATAAAAAATTTTCCACCCCTGAAGCCAATAAATATGAGGGTTCAATTTAATTAAAATTTGTTGAAAGAGGAGGATGAGATATGCTGTAGGATTTGAATATTATTTTTTTTGAATTTTCTCTTTTACCTTTTATTAGTTTTATAATGCTCACTTCTCCCCCTTTCAACTCTATTACCCATTACAAAGAGGGGTAAAACTCTTGAGTGATCCGGGAAGGGGGAGTTTTCATTTTGTAATGGCCGAGTCTTGTGCTTTAATGTAAAACTATATTTTCTATTTAATGATATATATTTAGTTTTTTTTACAATTTTGTTAACGTGATCCTATTTTGGGTTTTTGTTTCCTTCATTATTTATAGCTTGTGTTGAAGAACTTTAAAATCCCTCCACCAAGTGAAATTTGTCTCAATCGATAAGATTGTATTAGGCGGTGAGTGTCTAGAGATAATTGACCCATGTATGAAACAAGTGAATCACTTATATATTTTTAAGAATAAAAAATTCTTTATTAGGACTTGCCTTAGTTTTTTGGGAATTTTCTATCAAATTCTATGCACATAGGAGTGGGTTCCATTGCATTCTTCAACCAAGGGTTATTGGTAACTTGATCGAGGAGTCTTTCATTTATCATTCAATAATAAGGGAGGAGGAATGATATTTACAACTATTATGACATTGAAAAATATAATCCTACCCTAACCCCACAACTCTCTTCATCCATTAGTGTTCAACCATTATTTTTAATTGTTTTCTTTAAATCTAAACTCAAACAATTAAAAAAACCTCTTCTTCTTTCTCAAATTTAAAGGAAAATTGTGATTGTTGTGAACTCCTATATGGAGACAACCTATTTTAACTACTATATATAATTTCAACCTAGGAAATATTTGTTTTCGTTACACCCCATGATAGGAATATTTCCAAACTAGGTGTCGTTGCCGGGGAGGTAGTGCCGACATTTTTTTCTTCTCTATTTCTTTTCTCTTTTCATCTTTTCTCTTCAACATTACATGAATATAACCTCATACACTAAACCTTGACCCCTATATCCAAAAAATTAAAATAATGTTGTTTAATATAATTATAAACCTTAATTTTCAATCTATATTTTAGGAAATTTCTTTTGCAGACTCAACTGAATCATAAAGTGTTCACTCTAAGCCTATCATCATGGCTAGAAATCAAACCCCAACCCTTAGAGACCTCTATGCACCCTAATTACTTAATAAAAATAATCAAATTTCAATTAAAATGTTTCAAAATGATTTTTATATGAATCCTAACATGATTCCATTGCATCCAAAGTTTCACGGATTGGCAGGTAATGATTCAAAAAAACATATTAAAGAGTTCGCACTTGTTTTTTCTACTTTTAGACATCATGGAGTAGCTAAAGAACAAGTAAAGTGGACAGAATATCCATTTTCATTAGAAGGAGTTACCAAAGAATGGGTTTTTAGTATACAACTAGGAGATGTGGATAATTGGAATTACTTGGGGATGCTCTTCATATAATGATTATTCCCCACATACAGAAGAAAAACCATCAAAAAATAGATCTATGTCATCAGTTATTCATATGGAGAAACCCCTAACGAGTACTGGGAAATTTTTAAAAAGATATGTTCTAGATTCCATCATCAATAAATTTAGGATCATCACTTTCTTTTATTCTTTTACCAAATATTAATGGACAATGATATAAACCTTTTGGACGTGTCATCTAGAGGTGCATTGATTGACAAGTATCCAGAAGAAGTTAAGGTATTGATTGAGAAGATATTTCAGAACTCACAATAGTTTAGTACAAGAGGTTCTGGTATAAGAGGAATCTATGAGGTAAGAAATTATTATCCATCACCTTTATGGGAAACTAAGATTAATGAGATATCCAGTATAGTGAGATAGATGTCCCTGGATCAATGAATTGAAACTTTTGTGGAAACCTCTCAGTCAAGGTCGTTCCAACAAAATAAAATATAGAGAGATCCTAACCATGTTCAATATATATTTTTAAATTAGTATAATCAATCAAGACCCCCATACCAAAACCAATTCCAAAACCAACCCCCATTCTAGTAACAAATCCAAAACCCACCAATATTTCAACAAAAGAAATCTTATAACTAGCCTTCAAACCACCAACCACCCACTTTCCCAAGACCCTATGATGACCCATCCACCAGCACACAAACTTTTGTGGAACAACTATAATATAAGTATGATGAATTAGTAGATAAGGTCGATAAGCTAGAAAACACGGGGGGAAGTTTTGTTGAAATCATGTCCCAAAAACCAAGAAAACATCTTTCCCAGACAATCCCAAACCCATAATAGATTGTTAAAATGATACGAAAATAAGTGGAAATTAACTCTCACCACCAACATCCAATGAACCTAAAATAAGACCACTTGATTTGAGTAACAATGAAGTTTTAAATTCTGAAAATTCTATGAAAATGAACCATGAAGAAGAAAAGAAAGAGGAGGAGGAGAATGATAGGATGAAGAAGAAGATACAAGAAACACAATTTCAAAGGAAACAAAGGGAGAAGAAATACTTTCCCCCACCATTTTCATCAAGGATTATTTAATCAAAGAGATTTCAAGAAGAAGAACTTCAAAAATAAATTCTAGACACCTTCCAAAAAGTCAAAATAAATATCCCTATAACCGAAGCACTCAAAAAAATTCCAAAGTATACTAGATTTTTTAATTATATTTACACCAATAAGAGGATACTTCAAGGGAATTAAAGGATCAACTTGGGAATAAGTGTCTTATCCCTTATCATACCACAATTTCCAATCAAATGACATGATCGAGGTACATTTTCAATTCCATGCACCATTGGTTATTTAAATTTATCTAATGATTTTTGTGATATAGGTACTTAAATTAATGTATTTACTCAATAATTATAAACTTCTTGGTATATGTGAGACCTGAATCCTATAAGAGTGGTGGTCTACCTTGAAAATAAATCCACAGTCTTCCCTTCATGAGTTCTAGAGGATGTCCTTGTGAATGTAAAATATTTCTTGTTCTCAAATGACTTACAAATGAAGAATATGGAAGAATATATGATCTCATCACATAAACCTATTATTTTGGGGATTCCTTTCTTGAAGATGTCCAAAATCATCATCAATGTCTACAAAGGGACACTCACCATGGATTTTAGAGATAGCATTGTACACTGCAATATTGTTGAATCCATGAGGCACCCATCAGATGATCACTCAACATTTGAACTCTCCCATGAAGTTGGTAATAAACCCACTGGAGAATCATTTATGTTTAATGAATTATTATCCTTGGGAGATACTTCTTCCATTTAAAATATCAATTAATATGTGGATTCTCAAAATGTTTGAGATTATGATTTCATGTCATAGGAAGAGGTAAAATATGATTTCTTTGATGATTTTTTAAATGATGAAGAAGAAGATACTATTTCTTTTGTATAGGAGGTCCAACCTTTGATAGTGGGGAATGTTAGTTTACTTTCATATCTTGAGAATCCCCCTAATATAGAATTTAAACCACCCAACTTATTTGAAATATGTGTACCTTACAGAGGGAGAGAAATTACCAGTGAAGATTACAAATAATCTGTATGAAACCCAATAAATATATTTGATTTATATTCTGAGAGATAATGTACAATTAATAGGGTATATCTTAGGTGATATCCCTAGAATAAACCCAAAAATATGCTAACAAATAATTTTATTTGAGGAAGATTCCGAACCTATCAGACAACCCCAAAAGAGGTTGAATCCCACCTTGATGGAGATTGTGAAGAAAGATATCAAGAAGCTCTTGAAATCCGGGATCATCTATCCCATCTAATATTAATAATGGGTTATCCCCATTCATGTAGTTCCAAAAAAAACTGGTCTAAGCACTGTGAGGAATGAAAAGAATGAATTAATCCCTATGATAATTTATAATAGTTGGAGAGTGTGCATTGATTTTAGAAATTTGAATTTGGTTACTCAGAAAGATCATTTCTCTATTCTCTTCATTGATCATATTTTAGAGATATTGGTAGGGAGAAATAATTATTTCTTTTTGGATGGATTTGCAGGTTATTTTCACGTACCTGTTTCTCTCGAGGTTTAAGAGAAGACAACATTTACATGTCCCTTTAGTAATTTTTCATATAAAAGGATTCCATTTGAATTATGGAATTATCTAGGTACATTTAAAAGGTGCATGGTAAGTATTTTTTCTAATCATATTGAAGATTTCATGGAGGTTATCTTGGATGATTTCATAGTTTTTGGAAATTCCTTTGACAATTTTTTAAAAAAATTTAAAAAAGTTTTGAAAAAATGCATTGAAAAGAATATTGTTTTAAATTTTGAAAAGTGTAATTTAATGTTTTATAGAATAATTTTACTTTGGAATGTCATTTAAAAAATGGCATTGAAATAAAATATAAAAAATTCAATTGATAAATTCATTTACTTATCCAACTTGTGTGAAACATGTTAGATCAATTTTAGGATATGTAGAATTCTATAGGAGGTTTATCAAAGATTTCAATAAGATTTATTTCCATCTCTCTAGATTGGTTTTGAAAGATTTTGATTTTTATTTCAATAGTGCATGTATGTAATCCTTTCATGAGTTAAATAGGAGATTGATTACACCACCCGTGATGCAAACACCAAATTGGGAAGAACCATTTGAGCTACTTTGTGATTCTTTTAACCAAACAGTTGGAGAAGTAATTTCTCAAAAAATTGAGGGTAGGACAAAAGTCATTTCTTATGAATCGAGAACCTTGGATGTGACTCAATTAAATTACACAACCATAGAAAAGGAGTTTTTAGCATTTTTTTCTTTAGAATGATTTAGATCATACTTGTTTGGAACTAATGTGTCTGTGTTTTCTGATCATACATCTCTTAGGTACTTGATGAAGAAGGATAAAGATAAATAAAGGCTAGTGATATGGATGTTATTGCTGTAGGAGATCAACATAGAGATCAAGGAAAATAAGGGATATGAGAACCAAGTGGATGATCATTTAATTAGACTTCCCAACATCGTTGAAGATGAAATTCCAAAAAAAGAACCATTGAATGATCACCTTCCAGGAGAGAAGTTGTACTTGTTTGAAGGAGAAGTGCATTGGTATGCCAACATGGTCAATTATATAGTAACATCTCAGGTCCCATCTCATTTAAATTTTCACCAAATTCACAAACATGAAGGTGAATCAAGATATTACATTTGGGATGATCCATTTATTTGGAATATTTTTAATTACCAAGTGATAAGAAGATGTTTTCATGAGAGTGAAATTGGTTCTATCTTTGAGTTTTGTCACACTTTAGCTTGTGGAGGACACTTTGGACCTCAAATAACACCATGTAAGGTTTTATAATTTAGAATTTATTTGACCACACTTTTTAAATATTCTCATGAATTTTGAAAATAGTGTCAAAGTTGTAAATTTTTTGGAAACATTTAAATTGGAAAATAAATTCCCCAACAACAACTTACCTTTTGTGAGATTTTAAAGTATGAGGGATAGATTTTATATGGCCATTCCCAATATCATTTGAAAATTATTATAGTTGGATTTCAGTTGATAATGTTTTTAAATGGTTAAAAGAAAAATCCCCTAGGACTGATGATACTAAATTTGTTTATGATTTTTTCTGTACTAATATATTTTGTAGCTTTGGAGTCCCTATAGACATAATAAATGATCAAGGGACTCACTTTTGGAATAAGAGAATAGAGTATTTGATGAATAAGTATGGTGTGTATCATAAAACATCAACTCCCTATCATCCACAGACAAATGGTCAAGTTCAAGTGTCCAAAAGGGAAATAAAATGAATTTTGGAGAATATTGTTAAACCAAATAGGAAGTATTGGAGAAAAAGATTAGAAGAAAAATGATGGGATTATAGGAAAGCCTACAAAACCTCGATTGGAATGTGTATATATAGGATAATTTATGCAAACAACTATCACCTATCTATAGAATTTGAGCATAAGGAATATTGGGATATGGGGAAGATGAATTTGGATCTTGAAAGCACAGAGAATGATATAAGATTGTAGTTATAGAAGATGGAGAAAATTAGAAGGGAGTATTTTGAAAATTACAGGATTTAGAAATAAAGAAAAAAAGTGGATCATGATAAGCTGATCCAACGGAAAGACTTCCGTCATGGAGACAAAATGTTATTATTCAATTCAAGACTCAAGATGATTCTAGGTAAAAATCATTCCACATGGGAAGGTCCATTTATAGTGTTCATGTATAACCTTTTGGCTCTATGCTGATTGTGAAGGATAGAGAGCAGGAGCCATTCACTATTAATGGAAACAAGTTGAAGAAATTCCATGGGACCATTCCATAATATCCTGTGGAGGAGATCACACTCATCCAACCAATTGATCAATAAAATCTATTAGTTTGTACTTCTTCTTTACTCTTTATTACTTGTTCTGGTTCATTTTGAAATTTTATTACATGTTAAATCCATTTGAATGCATTGAGTAAACTACATCATTTAGGTGTGGGGGAGGGAACCTTTGTAGTTTAATATTTTCATTTGTTGTATGTTTTCAAAAAAATGTGTGTCTTTTTAATTTTTTTGCATTTATTTTTCAGTTTTTGTGCCTTTTTGAAACATTCAATTTGAGATGATTATAATTTACGTTTTTAAAACCATATCAATGAGTGAACCAATCGATTCCATGAAACTGAACATAAATGAATACTAAAAATTACTTTGTTTCAAGATCCATTCTTTGGTAATTTCATGAAAAGTACTATAATTTTTGAATCCCATGCCACATGTTAGTGTCATTATCTTTGAAATCACTTTCTTTTGAAGATTATGAACCAGTTTTTTCATATTCTTCTCATTCACCTCACATCTTGAGATAACCAAACCATTCTTTATTTATCTATAATTTTATTTATTTCTATCAAAACATAAGGGTTTGAGGTACCTGTTTTTTAAATTATTGAAGATATTGTTTGGATTTAGAGCCCCATTTTGATGATAACCCTTTTATTTTGGCCTACCTTATACCTTTAATCCTTTTATCCATTAAATCCATGAAAAACCTATTCAGATAGCCACATTACAAGTTGTTTTTCCCTATCCAACATGATCTTGAAGTGATATTTCATGATATAGTTAAACTTAAGTGTGTGTGTGGGGGGGATATCTTGTATTGTGCTACCTCATTTGGTGAAACATTGGGTGGAAAATAAAATGATTAAAAGATGTTTTTTTATACTAAAAACCCATTATATTTAAAATTTTGATATTTCTTAGGCTATGATGGAAAAAGAAGTTCTGCCTTTTTAGATATTCCAACAGAGAAAAGAAGGTGTGCTTATTTAGAGCAATCAAGAAAAGTCATGTTTGAGAACATTGAATTTTTTGCTGATGAAATACTGAATGGTGTGCACCTTACTTGAGTTTTAATATAAATGGATCTGATTTGATACTAAGGGGAGTGAGGAGGAGACCATACTTGAGTGAAAATTAGAATCTTGGAATTTTTCTTCAGAAAGAGCCTAGTCCTCCTCATCCGGCCTCAGAATTTTTACCCTCTAAATCCTACTGGCCAAGAGCCATAGAAAAACCCTGAAAATTCCTCATGATAAAAATTTTTCTTAACTCACATAAAGTGGATAAGTAGGAATTTATCAAGACAATGGCAACTCTTTCATTGGTTTGGATGAGGAAATATTGGTTTAAAATTGATATTTGTGAGATTAGAGAAAATTTAGGTGAGGTAGGTGTCTTGTGTGTACGGGAGGAGAAATGAAGAGAAAATATATTGAATTATTTTGTTTTATAACTTGAATTAATGGGTTTTTATGAGTCTTGATATCTTTTTTTTATCAGTATGGAATTGGTGGATCTCATGCATATGTGTTTTGAATATTCTTTGATTTGATATTGATGTTGAATTATCCCGGATTCCAAGTTATATGTG
This sequence comes from Viscum album, assembly GCA_963277665.1. Lineage (NCBI taxonomy): Eukaryota > Viridiplantae > Streptophyta > Magnoliopsida > Santalales > Viscaceae > Viscum > Viscum album. The sequence continues at coordinate 317,549,860 of OY728146.1, forward strand.
TGAGGTAATTTATAGAGTTAATATTTTCATAATTCATCATATTATTTTCAATGATTTAATCCCTTATAATTAATCAATTTGAGATATTTTCCTAATTTTAGTATTTTTGGTGATTTTTGGTCTTAATTTTGAAAATTGGTTAATTCTGAAAATTTATCATTTTTCTAGAGCTATAGTTTTTAGAAAATAATTATTAAAATTTTGATCCAATTTAATTGACTTGTTTTTTTTGTGATTCCTTTATTTGCTGGATTTGATTTTTTCCTCTAGACCCATAACCAATTTGAAACACAATGGACCAAAAAAATATATCAAGTGCAAAATGTTTACTGGCTGAAAGATTGGACCCACATTAGTTATTGAAGCATATCTCGATCTACATGACTAAAAATGGAATTATTCTTACTAGATTGGAAATTGTACTCCTAGATTAATCTTCAAATTAAATTTAATAAATAAATTGTATCATTAAGGAATCTATTTCATGCACCAATGTGAAGGGAGTTGAGAAGTCTCCTCCGAATGAAAACGTATTCCTCAGTAATTTGGCCATACATTTTGTGACACTTGTCCAAATATATTGAGATTTTTTTGTACATGAAAAATATATAGAGGAAAAAATATTATGAAAAAATATTCTCAATATTTGTCCATTTAGTATTCTAATTGAACTTAAACTTTTATAGGATTGAATTTGGAGGGAATATTTTCCACCCCTCAAGGCTATGAATATGAGTGTTCACTTTCATTGAAAGTTGTCCGGGGAGGAGAATGAGGGGATGTAATAGGGAATTTAAATCATGAAGTGATTTGTATTTTTTCTTTACCCTTTCATTAGTTTTATAATTTCCATTTCTCCCCCTTTTAACTCTATTAACCTTTACATGGAGGGGTAAATCTCTTGAGTTATTGGGAAAGGGAGAGTTTTCCTATTGTAATATTGGAGTCTTGTGATTTAATGTAAAACTATTATTTTCTATTAAATGATGTCTATATTCAGTGGTGTAAAATTCTATTAATTTGATCATATTTTGGCTTTGGTTTTCATTCCTTGTTTACATCTTGGGTTGAAGAATATTAAACTCCCTCTGCCTAGTGAAATTTGTCTCGGTCGAGCAGATTATGTTACGCGGTGGGTGTCTAGAGATCATTAGAACATGTGTGGAACCAGTGAATCATTTATAGATTTATAAGGATAAGAAGATTGTGATGAATACTTTCCTTAGTTGTTTGGGAATTGTTTATGAACTTTTATGCACATAATAGTGGGTTCCATTGCATTCTTTAACCAAGGGTGATTGAGAACACGATTAAGGAGTCTTTCACTTATCATTCAATAGGAAGAGAGGGTGAATGATATTTACAAATATGATGAAATTGAAAAAGGTTATCCTTTACTAACCCCATCACTATCTTAATTAATTAGTGTTCAACCTTTATTTTTAATTTCCTGATTTATTTATAAACTCAAAAAATTTCAAAAACAACATCTTCTTCATTCTCAAATTTAAGTGAAAAATGTGATTAATGTGCACTAATCTATAAGGACGACCTAGATTAACCACTATAATTTATTTTAACTTAATAAATATTTATTTTTGTCACACCTCATGACAAGAACATATCAATGGATCATGGAATGAGATTAATGTCATGTGAAGACATGATTTTTTGATCATAACACCCCACAATGGTGGATAAAAGTGGTGATTACCATGGTGGGAAGACCTAAATTGTTTAACAATGGATCATAATTCCCCGTAGAGGAAAATATAGAGTTTTGGTTCATAAATACCCATGGATGTGGATCCAAGATGTGAATCTATAGGAGCATAACCCCATGATATTACCAATTTTAGGATTGAACCTCAGAGAAGAGTCCTACATACCCAAATTTGAAGGCATGATTCAAAACCCACATAGTTTTATATTGTAGTTTAAGTTCATGTGGAAGGATTGATCCATGAAGTTTAACATCTTGTGGTAAGGACTCTCATGTCATAAAAGGATCATTGATGAGGGATGGTATGTGGATTATGCATAGAATTTTTCCAGAATGGGCATCAATTCTGATAGTAAAGAAAGATGATGTGGGTTTTTTGCATGGAACCTACCCATTATGGGAGTATCATCCCATAGATAGGGAGGAGGGTGTGGGGTTAGCACATGGAATATGCTCATTATCATAGTCACATCCCACAAATGGGGAAGATGGTGTGGGGATTAACATGGAAGATACCCGATAAGGGTGTCACATCCCATGGATGGGAGGAAGGTGGGATATCATTTTGATCATATATGAGGCATCCTGTGTTCTCCACATAAGGTAAGGCCACAGTTTTACATCATGTGCTGATGATATTGTTTTCATTTAAAATTTTCATAACTAGAACATGGTGATACACAGTTTTATGTCATGCATCTCAGATGTGGGGAGACTCACTCTTCAACCCTTGGGATTACCCGACCACTAATCATGTTCCTTTGGGTGGGGAATGGTGTTGGAATTACAATGGATGAGTGTTCAATAATTATTTCCAAGTTAGATTCCCTAAGCTTAAAAGAAAAAAGGATTAGAGTAACCATTTTTAGAAGAAATAGATAGGGTAATGATTGCACTATAGGAATAGGGGACATCAATTAGGGGACTAGGAAGTTGTTGCGTGCAACTGAGTTGGGTTGCATGAAATAGTTTTGGGAGAAGAGTGATCTATCGCTAGTGAAAGTAATGCAGTCAAGAGGCATGGTTTCATGAATGTTTTGAAGTTGCATGCAAATCAAAGTTTCATGCATGAAGGTTCTTTTCATGCACCTAAACATCCCTAGGTATAGTTTCATGAGAATCACTCTACAAAATGGAAATTCAAGTTTGGGCTAATAGGGGGCCTATCATGAAATTTATCTACATTTGAGGGATCATATTCATTGGTTTTTCATGCTGTCATGAAAGATAGGGAGTTTCTAATTGAAAATAGTAACTTTGTCTTTTATAGAGACTCTTAGTGAGGGAGATGGGGGGTGGTGAGCTTCTATTTATAGCTGAAATCCTTGGATGTATTCATTCAAGGCCTTTTCATGGAACTCAAGTTGCACAAATCTTTTTCCTTTTCCATTGGGGGCTTGGACATGAAACATTCTGGGATGGACATCGCCATTAGCGCATATAGGGGTGGTTGCACATGAGTTCCCATGTAACACTTCCTTCACGTGTGCAATAATTATTTCTCATGTGCATTGTCCTGAGATGTGTTTTCGGTCCATGGGTCATCCACGGAACTATTTGTCACCATTGGTGCATAAGTCAATTGTGAAAAATATTTTCACTTTGTGCGCACTCATCGAAACTTGCATGAAACTTCTTAATAGGCCCCAAAATAATCCTTTAGGTTGGGTCATGTGATTAGTTCAAAAAAATGGCTGTTGTAGGCCTTGGATGAGATTTCACCACTATCAATATAGTTATATTCATTATATATGAGGTTAAAGTGTTTTTAAGGAAGTCAAGAGTACAAGTACTGGTTTATTTTCCAATATCTATTTTGAAATCAAGATTGTATGTAACTAATTTCCCAGATGGGGAATTTTTATATTTTTGATATATAAAAACCCATATATTTTCTTATTTTATAGTGATATTTATGGTGGTGGGTTAGATGAATTTTTTCCATTTCCCCTCATATTGGTTTATAATTTACCCAAAATGACTCTTATAATTGGAGATGATATTATCTCTTCTCTTTATTAAGGAACGTTTTTATTGAATTTCTCTTTTTTTCATATAGGTATGACCCCATCCCTAATTATATTTTTTTCTTAAGATCATTTTATATTTAATTTTACATTATTTACAAAAGTGTGAACGACATATTTTTTAACATTTTTTGCATGATTGATTCCTCCTACTATTTTCTTAGATTTTCTTTATGAATATTACTTTCCATGTTTCCATGATTCTATAATGTATTTTTTATTTACATTACCAATATTTTAAAATAATTAATTTATAAAATATTTGTTTTTCAATTTTTTTATAAAAAACTATGGGTTATTTCTTCTAATTTTTTAATAAATATTTTAATTCCCTAATTATGTTTTTTTACTTATGTTAGTATTATTTAATGTTTATTTTCTTTCAGTAGTGATGTTTTTTAATAGAATTATACACTTTCTTTCTCTGGATGATTCATTTTTATTAATTATGTTGATTATCATGAAACCAAATTCATTCTAATGGGTTAATCATTCTATTATGAAATTATTAATTCTTTGACATGGTACATATTTATATTTTTTAATTATGTGGTTTGGGGGCCCATGAATATATATCCCTCCAATAAATTAGGCAACACTTTATAGATCATGAGATGACATGTATGAGACTGGGGAGTGGTAACAATCCATAATGTTTATGGGAGAGGTGAGTAAACCCAATCCACTAGGTTATGGTACTTTTTCCACTTTGTGATAGTGATTTTCATTGTGATCCTAAACATAACAAATTATTTTCTATTCTTATATTTATTCCACATTACTATGTTATAATTTATGGATCATGATTATTATCTCATATTTCCACATTTATAAGCCTCATTTCACATGTTATGCTAAAAGCACACATGTCATTATTTTTTTGGGTTTCTAAGGAATGAATGACACTTATTCAATGTATTTGAAACAAATAGAAACCCATATTCTCTATATTACCATGTGTGAAACCCAAAAACATGATATATGTAAAACAAATAAACCATTGTTCCCCTAACATGGAAGATATTCCATCTAAATATTCATTCAATATAACTAATAAAGATAATTAAAGTGAATCCTTCAAACTCTCCTATCCATGGTATATCCATTGGTTGAAACTGAATCCTCTGATGCTAGGGTGGGATCATCCACTCATCCATGATATTCTAGTTCTTCATTGGTCAAAGTATGAATAATGACGAGTGATTAATTAGGAAGAGAGTGATATCGAGGGTTTTAGATGAGGCATGAGAAATATTTCATACTAATTTCATGAGTATTTACATCTAGTATATCCCTTATCCTATCTCCATGCATCAACTCAATGATTTATAACACATGATTAAATGCCTTATTATTATAATATTTTTAACCTCATAGCTAATATATTTATTTCTGCATGTTTCATATTATGAAATTCTCATAATAATTATTTCCAATGTGTGAATATTAATGAATGGCAACACATGGAATTTGGCCACCCATAAATAATAGAATAATCTCTTGGATATTTACAAAGCAGTAGAGCCTTACAATCTATATATATCATGAGGAATGATATACCAAAACAATATATTTCATGAAAGGATATAATAACATATGATATGTGCCAAATATATTATATATTAAATGATTTAATGGTATTTCTCCATCAACATTCCACTTAAACTAAATCCTTATAGATATAAAGACATTTAACTTTATATTATATCATATACCACAACTTGTGAAATCATATCCCAAACTAATTTTTTTGTTTTCCAAAAAAGTTTTAGAGAGTTATCATGAAATTTATGTTATATCACATATATAATACCTTTTTAATCCCCATCCAAAACTCTTTTTTATAATCTATAAAACACATTTAGAGAAACAAATTGAGTAAAAATAAATCCCCAATAAGTCAACCACAAAGAATGATCCCATGAGCCTTAATAATGATGATAACAAATATAAATTCTCATATAAAAAAAATAAGAAAAGGGTAACCTCTAGAAAAAATAAATGCCACTCAAGATAGAAAAGGGTATAGAATGATATATATTAAACTTATGTAGCTTTTACTTATGTCCCCAAGTTGCATCATATGAAAGCATGAATTTTCATGTGATCCTTTTGTCTAAGAAATCCAGTTACCATGGGATGAAGAGTATGAAAATACCATATATCCAATTTATAAATTCTTGATTCTTAGAGTTTAAGTTGACCATGTCAATGAATAAATCACATGACATTCACTTTTATAGATGAACACATCACATTTCCCTCATATAATAGATATGAACATCATATCTGCTATCTAGGAATAAATACACACTCCCTTAGTCTATCCCAATTGAAGTCTAAAATTCCATACTCGTCATATGATAGGATAAATATCATCTTGGCTCAACTATAACAAATGAGATGATAAAAAAAATACCCAATCACCCCTAATTAGAAAAACCTCATGGATTTTTTAGGAAATTTATAATAGTATAAAGTTTAAAATTATAGGTATCTCACAAACCTCATGTATAGGAAAATAAAAATATAAACCATGCACCCATATTATACTAATGATATAGTGTATGACACTATATGTGGTATGCTTTATGGTCTATATAGAATAAAAAACTAGTTTTTTACCTCATGAGCATATTATGTATCACAATACAAGAATCCTACTCATTCTAACCATACTTTTTTTTCACAGCCTATAATAATCCATGAATAGAATTCGTTATGGATAACTGAAATTTTTTACTTTGAGAGGTGAAATATCATTTCGCTTCATGATATATATATATTTATACAACCAAAAGGAAAGGATGATAATGTGTATATATCCATTTTTATAAAAGGATATATTTTATATCCTTAAACTCTGATGGCCTGAAGGCCTTCATTTTTTATTGATTTTGGATAATCGACCTTTCAAGGGGTGAGGTGGAACCCTTAAAAGGCCCATAGGAATAAGTATTGCATGGCCCACATCCCTTAGAGGAATTAATTTCTCGTAGGATTCAATCATTACATACAACCCAGACTAACTAATTGGAACTGCTCCTCCCTAGCATCTCCACCATGAAATCAGCTCTTCACCTTCACATGGATATTCAGATAGGCTTTCCCATGCATGCACAAGCTTGTCCAGATGGAAGGTGACATACCCTCTCATTCTTGAAATCCATTTATATTTTTTTCTACAGTGAAAGCTCCTTGCTCATCCTCTTTATAAAGCTTGTTCCTTGTAGGTTGTCTAGTTTGTATCTACACTTAAGGTGGACCGAAGGCCTTGAGGTGGCCTGAAGGCCTTACTGAACTGAAGGCCTAGGTGGCTTGAAGGTCTTAAAGGACTGAAGGACCAAATCGGTGACCCGATGGCCCAAATGGTGGAGTAGTCCCAGATGCTACCGTGCCAAACAGTACCAACTACAGTACCTGCAACAGTACTGCTATAGTACCAAAAATATGCCTCCGCCTGGATTTGATCCTGAGTCGCTTGGATTCACTTAGGGAGTCCTCACCAACTGGGTTGAGGTTCATGCGTTAATATCCTTAAACTTATTTAAGAATACTTAACGAAATCATACATAATTTCTAACCTAAAATATCATATATGATAAACTACCAGATCTTCCTTACGTTTGTTTCACTTGTAAGTGTTTTATTAAAATCATTACATCTCTATGTAATTCATAAAAAATTACTATATAACTACTTAATAAAACCCTCCCACTAAAATATTTAATGGGTAATATCTATGTAGCAAGATAGTTTTAATAATGGGAAGATTTTTTAATGATATTTCTAATGTTTAACACTTTTAATAGATGTTAAAACTTCTTTACTACAAAAAATCAAATGTTACGATGTTAATAACTTTTATTTTTTACATAGAACTCTTTATAAGTTTATAATTATCATCATAATTAAAACAAATTCCATCAAAATGTTTCTTTTAAGTCATTTGGTATCTTATATAACCCTTTATATAACCTTTCAGTGAAATATCCTAAACCCATTTAGATACTATATTATATTTATAATATCATGCTAATATACACTAATTCATTTTTTATAAAATAATACTTATTTCCTTAAGTGTAAATATTTAAAAAATAAACTATTATTTATATATCACATATGTAATTCTATGTGTTTTGAAAGTTATTCTAAAATAAGATTTTATTCTTTTCAAACATGTCACTAATGGGGGTGGAATCTCAATTCCTTATATTTTAACAATATTTTGGTTAAACTTATTTATACCAGAAAATACTATATTTTAGCATTTTATTCATTTCAAACATGTTACAGAAACCTATGAATCACAAACCTTGTAAATTGAATCCATCATCTCATATTTTTCATAAAAAAAATTTTAATAAAAAAGTTCTTTTGTCATATAATAGAAATAAGGTGAAAACACACATCCTTTACAAAGATTCACTAAATCTTGATAAATTCCTTTTCAATAAATTATTTTTTTAAACAACCCAATGATTTATAAGTTGAGTATAAACTAAAATCCCCACCAATCATTTCCTTGATTTTAAACTCCTATATATTTAAAAAATTGTTTAACACATAGTCAATATCATATACCCTTATAAAATCAAAGAATTTATTTCTATAGCATCAAAACTTGACATAGAAATTACATAGAGTTTCATAAACCCCTTTTGGTATCTAAAAAAATTAGAGCATATTGAAATACCACCTTCCTTATATACACTACCTTAAGGTTTCAATGACCCTATCTAGCTACTTTAACAAAACAATTTGGACTTTTAAAATAAGTTTCCATTCTATAGTTTTAACATTTACTCACTTATACTATTTAAAAAGCACCGAAATCTAGACATAGTATACCATAGTTCAACTATACTCATCACTTTATATTAGGTTAAATTTATCAAAATAATGTAAATTATTATAATATTTCAAAAAATAATAATGGAATGAATTATATAACTATAATAATCATTAAGTAAACCGTTAAAAAATTATTTTATGCTTCACACAATCATATAGATATGCTTGTTGAACTACTTAATTAGTTTATTACATAATAAGGAGTTACTCTAACACATATAATTTATACATTATAAAAAAAATTGACTTAAGTTTTTATATCAGCATAATAAGTTTATTATATTAAGATTCACCTATAAAATACTGATCTCAAACATAATTTTGATGATCATTATTTAATTAATATGCAATAGAATTTTTTATTAGATATGTATAAGGTTTTACGTTCATTTAATAAGAAGTTTAAGTAAATTTTCTCCCAATAAAATGATTCTCCCTTTTAAAGTATTCATATACATTAGTGGGAAAAGATCCATATTTCACTATGATTTGGGTGGCTTTAACATTTCTCCCTTAAATTAGATATTTAGGTATTTCCCTAATGCCAATCATATCATATATGAGTCTTGTATTATAGATTGTAAAAATAATTTATCAATCCAATGTATGGATAAATTGAACACCATTCCTCTAGTAACCTAATCCTATTAGGGTCTCCTAAATAGGTGTAACTGAAATAAAATTCCTTGAATGGGAACATAATACTATTAGAGTCACTAATTAATTTATGTCCTTACATAAGATAATGTAGGGGTACAAATCATTGCCATAACTTACCTAAATAGATTACCATCTTCCTAAAAAATGTTGAATTTATAAATAATCATACACATAGTATTTTGAAGGGGATTTAATCTCACCATATTATATTATGTTAATCACTTTTCATGTATGCACGATTATAGTGATTTAGTTTAGAATCATATTACATACACTAAATTAATATTTTCAAACCATATTGATGTGTAACTCTTTACACAACTCATAACTTATATTACTAACCCAAATTGAAATCCAACTATATTCATAAATATAAAAATGCATACCATGAATATGTTATATGAAAATAATTCATATAAAGGATTATAATCATATGAAATTATTAACCCCTACATGAGTAAGCTTGGAATGAAATATATCCAACCCCCACTTTTCTTAATAGGGTATAAGCCTCCAAGAAGGTGAGTAATTTGACCCAAAGTCCTTCTACCCAAAGCTACTTTACTCGAGATAGATATCAATCCCTTAATAATTTTAACACCAATTACGTATACACTATAATTAACCTTTTAATTCAAGATCATAACCAATGCAACCCAAATTTAGGGTAGAGAAAAACTAGATCAATTATCATACCCAGCATGTAACTCCTTAGATACATGTATAAAAATATATAAGAAGTTTAACATTTAAACTAATTTATAAATCAAAATTCATAATATAAAATTTATAATTATGAATAATGTGGGGAATATATTAAATAAATAAAAAATTCATAAATTTAAACATGATATAAACAATTTATAAATGATTAATATATTAAATAATTATAAATAATTTATAAGTTATCTTATGAGAATTCCATAATTTAAATAAATATAGAAATTTTATATTTATTTATAAAATGAACTCATTCCTATTATTCATTATATCAAATTCTTACTTAAATATATGGTATTAAATGAAATATAGAAAATTTTATATTCTAGCTATATTATGTAAACAATTCATACAGTCTAACTATCAAATAAAAAATATTATTTAAACCATGATCATATCAAATATATAAACTCATTTTGACATGGTTTAAATAATTTTCTAAATAAGGTCATCTAATTTGGACTATTCAAATTAAATATTATGAAAAATTCATAAAATTAAATATAAATTTTTTTTTATTTTTACCCCATATAATAATTTATAAACAAATTATTATAATTTACATATAAACCATTTGTATCTAAATTATAAGTTATGATATATAATTTTTAAAAGTTATTTCAATATTAACACTTAATATTTATGAATATTTATTTATTTAATGTGTCATAAACATTTAGTTCATTTGTTATAAATAATTTACAATTTATTAATTTAGTAATAACTTTATAAATTAATAAATATCCTAAAATACCTTCTATTATGATTTATAAACAAATTATAAACCACTTATATCAATTCTAAATTGAAATATTGATTTTTTTCTTATCCTCCATAAGAGTAATTTAAAGTGCCTCCCTATAGTATCCTATTACATACCATCCCAAATAAAGATAAATTTAGTGGATGGTTCCAATGTAAGAGTAAATAGTAGTATGAAAGCCTTGCATAAGGATAATACCCTAGGCATGGGATTTATAGCTTATAGTAAGTTTCTACATAGGATTAATCCTGGATGACGATGATCCATGTAAGACTAAAAAAGATACGGTGACCTATGTATAGAGATATCATGCATGACTTATGATTAACACCCACATTAGAATAACCTAGTGAATGATAACCTATATAGGATTAACAATGAATTTCGAGAGATCATGACTTATAATAAACTGATACATAAAGGTCATCCCATATAAATTGTATATGCAAAAGAGTAATATCACATGCCTATATCACACATAAGAATAATTAATACTATATTATGACATAGACCATATATAATTAAACCCTTTGGTGAATGGAAAACCACTCTCAATGATATACCCTATTTCATATAGATGTTATGAAAGTCTATTTTTATAGTATCATTCAAAAATTCATTTTAAACATGATTTTAAGAATAAAATTTCATTAAATCACTATGATACCACTATTAGGTTTGTAAGGAATTAATTACACTCATTCAAGATAGTAGAAACAAATAGAAACCAATATTCCCAAGATCAAAACACATAAACATGAAACCATACTATAGGTAAAATGAGGAAATTGTAGTGTACCTTACACTGAAGCATCATAACTTTGATCTTCATTAAAGACTCTCAATAATGATCAACCTAGGGTAGACATAAAACTCCTATCTCCATGATGAATTATTATTTTCACACCTACTCATATGAGGCTCAAGTGAGATCATCCTATCATCCACAATATGCTTGTACGTTCCTGGGAAAAGGATGAATAATTAAGAGATCATCATAGGGAAAAGAGAGGTATTTAACATAGGTTTGAGAAATCTAATATAACTATATCATGGGATCTACTTTTTTTATAGTCCTCCAGTATCCTACATTAATTAAAAATATACATTCATATGATGTGAGTTAATTACTTTCCATTTCAATACTTGTAGCCTCTCAGCTAAGACATTTCTTCCCATATGTTTCATCTTATGAATAACTCATAATGATGATATACAATGTATGAAGATTTAAGAATGATAACACTGATCATTTTTCCACATTTCAACAAATTATTATTCTCTATGATTTGTCTAAGGAAGTTGAGCCTTAAAATATCTCTATAATACAAGTAATGATATACCCAATGATTAGATTCTATTTTTTTGGTTGGAAAATCCTAGTGGTGTGTTGATTTCATAATAAGTATTCAAAAATTCTTTGATTATGGTTTATGAGAATATGATTCTTGAAAATCTTGTTTATATCCTTTTGGTTGAGTTTGATGTCATTTTGGGCATGGATTGACTCTCTATGCATAGATCTGATATCAATATCCAGTATTGGGAAATAAAATTTCAAAGCCCAAATCAACCATGATAATATATCGATGTCTGGATAACTATGAACTCCCTATGGAAATTACTTCTCCTATATGGGTTTTAATACCCAATAATGTGTTTTATTTACCTTAAATAATTGGGGATAAATTTAATATTTAGGATACATCATTTGTGAATGAATACATCGATGTTTTTTCTAAAGTGTTTTTGGTTTTATCCCAGATCATGTGAATTAGTTTTTCATTGAACTCATACCAGATACAATGATAATATAAATGAATATTATAAAATGGTTCTAATTTAAAAAGATATATTAAATAATAAAATACTTGAGAATATGGATAAGGGTTTTATAACCTCAAGTGATTCACTATGGGATGCATGAGTCATATTTGTTAAGAATAAAAATGGATCAATTCATCTCTGCATTGAATATCATGAACTTAATGAGATCATTATCAAGAACAAGTATTCCCTAACCTGTATTGATGACTTGTTTTATCATCTATAAAGAGCTCAATATTTCTCAAAGGTAGTCCTTCAATCTTGATATCATCAAGTATTGGTGAAAAACATAGGATATAACAAATAAAACCATCCAAACTAGATTTAAATACTATGAATTCATAGGGATTCCTTGTAGAATTACAAATACAGCCACTATCTTCATGGAAATGATTAATAGAGAATTTTGATATTACCTCAATCAATTTTTTTTGTAGTCTAAATAGATTATATTATCATATATTCTAAAATCAAGGAAGATCACAAAGAAAATTTGACAAATTTTTAAGATATTAAAAAAAGAGAAATTATATACTAAATTTTACAAGTGTGAATTCTAGCTACATAAAGTATCATTATCAGTTCATATAATCACAAGTGATGATATATCTTTGGATTATTTAAAGAAATAGGTGATCGATGAATGACATAGACCAATCACTATAATAGAGATCTGTAGTTGTATTAGATTTTATGGATACTATGGAAACTTTCTGAGAAATTTCTCATAGCTATAAAATATACTAAGAAATTTAATATGGAACATAGTCTAGTTTTTATAGACAAATTAATGTGAAGAAAATATCAATGATATTAAAAGAATGTTTTTCACTTCACTTTTACTCATACTAACCTATATTTAATAAGGGTTTTGGATATATAATTATGCATCAATGAAGGTATTGGGGTGTGTTCTTATTAAAAATGAAAATTTGGTAGCTTATGACATGTGTTAATTAATGTTCTATGAGATAAGTTACCTGAATCATAATCTGGTGCTAGAAAAAGTAATATTTGAATTATATATTTTAATTAATTATCTCTATGGTGAAATTTGTGATGTGTATAAATATAATAAGATCTTAAAGTATATATTCACACAGAATTAGTTGAACATGATCCAAAAGAGATGGTTATAGTTGGTTGAGGACTCTGAAAACTCAATAAATTACCACATGAGGAAGGAGAATATGCTAATTTATACTCCAAGTAGTAAGGATCATTCTAAATTATCCACAATTAGGATTAAAAGAGACCCAATACCCATATATTTTTAAATAATTGACCTAGAAATCTCAAGAAAGAAGGGAAATCCCATATTTCTCAAATGAACAATGAAAAATTCATATATATTAAGATTAAGGAGGTATAGAAGGAATATATGGAGTTATAAAAGATGAAAAATAATATTTCATAGTTCAACCTTCATAATTATGATATTATAATATTTATTAAATGAATATGTTTCCCTTAAAATACCATAATTAAAGAAGGATCTTTTAGATAATTCATATATCTCATGATTCTATATCTATCTTAGAAGCACAAAGATTTAAAGAGATCTCAAGGAGAACCAATGGTGGGACAACATTGATAGTGATATTGTTGAGTATATATCTGTTATAGGTTTTCCAAGAATTTAAGGATGAATTTCGTAAGTCTACTTAGATTATGAAACAATTACCTGTACTAATATAGAAATCATGGAACAACCCCATGGATTTTGTTGCAGGACTTCCCAAGACTTCTAAAATAAATAATTATATTTGGGTTATGGTTAATCACATTAAAAAGTCTATACACTTCATTTCTATTTTATAGGATTTATCACTTGATCAAATCATACAAATTTACATAAAGTAATTGGTAAGGCTATATGGAGTACCACTTTCAATTATATTTAATTGAGATCCAAGATTGACCTTTACATTTTTGATAAGTGTTTAATAAACACTAGATATATTACTATGGTTTATTATAACTTATCATAATCAAAATAATGGTAAATTTTAAAGTAACAATTATACTATTGAATATATACTATGATCTCACTCAATAGATTTGAAAGGAGGTTGGGATCAACATCTTCCTCTAGTTGAGTTCTCATATAAAAAAAATTTCTACTCTAGCATCCAAATGGAACTATATGAGGATTTATGTAATAAGAGATGCAGAACTCTAACATGTTAGGATGAATTTAGAGATGGGAAGATTTTGGGACATGATCTTGATTAATAAATGATATAGAGGGTTTGAATTATTCAATAAAATATCAAAGCTGTAAAAAATTGATAGAAGAGACACATTGATAACCATCAGTGATATTTTTATTTTTGAGTTCGAGACATTGAATTCCTTAAGATATCACCATGGAGGAGGGTTATAAGACTCAATAATAAGAGAAAGTTGAGCTCTAGATACATTTAAACATTTAAGATCCTTGATCATGTGGGTATGGTAACTTATCACCTTGTGCTTCCACTAAACCTATCACAAGTGCATTATATGTTCCATGTATTAATTTTGAAGAAATATATACTTGGCCCTTAACATGCACTAATCTTAGAGGTAGTACAACTAGAATATGATCTTATTTATGAGAAATAACTGGCAGATATCTTGGATTGTAGAGATAAATTACTACAAAAAAACCACTCACATGTTTAAAGTTATCTAAAGAAATTATATGTTTAAGGAAATAATGAGGGAACCTGATGGTGCAATGAGTCAAAATTTCCCTCACTTTTTTTCATCAAAGTTATTAAATTTTGAGGGTGAAATTATTTTAAGGGGGTAGAATGTTACACCCCATAAATTTAGTATGCATTTTCATTTAAATAAATTCTTTATATTTGATAGATTTTGATACAAAAAACACTAAACTAAAATGAATTATTCCTAATATCATTATGGTAGAATATTACAATACAAAATGAAATACATTAAAAGATAACTAAATTAAAAATAATATATAATATTACTAAATGAATCAAACCACATGTAAATAAAAATACTACATGATTGAAATATTTATCAACATGATTTTATATAAATAGCATACCACTGATGATTACTATAAAGGAATTTAATATGTTAAAAATATGATGAAAATCTTTAAAAAGAAATAAAACAATTGGATTAATGATTTTTGAAAAGTAAAGGCTATATATAAAATTTTTTTATGACCATTATAAATTTGGTCATTGGTTATATGGTTGCCCAATTATTGGTTTTTAGATATAGTGTCATTTAATATATAGTCACTGGATATATTTGTATCCAATAAGTGATTTTTATTTAATTTTTATAGATAATGAAAAATTAAAAATATATAATTCACATATAATAAATAATAATATAATTATATAAAAAGATAATAATTAATTAAGATATTTTTTATAAAAAATGTATTTTTTGATTTGAGGTATTTATAAAAATAAAATAAATATTCTATTTACCAAGGATAGATTAAATTTAATGGTTAACATATAAATAATTAATTTTAATGGGATGTGATTAAAAGAATTTAATGTTAAAAGTGATATTATTCAAAGAACTGTTTTTGTAAGTGTCATGTATTTTTATCTAAATAAATTGAATTAATCGCTTTTAAAGGATTAATATAATAAATTTCAATGTTTATATTTTTGAAAAAATAAATTAAAACTGATTTAATTTGTAATTATTATGAAGTGAGATTAATAAAACTTAATGTTTAAAAATGCGTTTTTATAAAAATAGTTTTTTAATATACTTAATGTTTTAATTTAAATGTTAAATTTATAAAATCTAGATATTGAATTAGATTAAATGGAGTCTAAATTTAGAATTATCATACTAAAATTAGGCAAGAGGGCTCATCTTATATTTTTAGTAAAAAATAATTATCATAGCAAACAATTTATTAAGGTAAAAGAGGTAAATTACCATGGATCGAATTTAGGGTAATTAACTTGATATTTATAAATTTTAGAATTATTTTTTAAATGGGGGAGTCAGAATTACAATTCTAACCACTGTTATCTTATCTAAATTAGCTAACTCACTGGTAATTACATCTTTACATGTCACCTAACTCATGTTTCCAAATAAATGTCACTCATTTGTACTTATTAAAGGATCTCTCCACAACCCCTTCTAATCCACTCATATCCTTCATTTAACTCTTGAATCCCTATACATTTTTCTTCTCTTAAATTATTATTAGATATTTATGTTACAATCTAGTATCTATAAACTCAAAACACATAGTTATAGTATAAGTTTTTTATAGAATATAAGAGTTCCAAAAATATCCAATAGCTTAATAGTCAAGGAAGAATAGATACATACATATTTTTCACATTACACTTGAGAACATAAAATATAAAATAAAAACTCTATGATAACATTATTATCACTTATATAATATCCTTGAAAATTACACATAGTTATCTTCTAGGATTCTTGGGGAAATGAAAACAAAATAAAGTTGAGTTTGGATTATTAGTAAGGATTAGCATACAATGGAAGCTATCATAGAATAAGCATGGAATAAATATTATAGTAGAAATAAACGATCGAATTAATTCCATAATTAAATTAAATTGAGGGTATACTATATATATTATAATAAATAAAAAAAATGGATAATAATTTCTAATCTCATGATGATTGAATGCACAGTGTCGAATATCATAAACATATCGTTAAAGGGATTGTTCCATGAAATCATACATAAAAAATTAGGAATATGCCAATAACCAAACTTGTTTATCTCATGGTACCTACCAATGTATCAAGGGGATATCTATATTGGGACCCACCCATCACTAATTATGTCAAATACATTCATTATACGAGTTAATAAGATATTTCATAAAATTCCATAAAGAACTTTTTAATTAATCATAGAAAAAAATAGAAAAATGAAAATCCGTATGATGGAAATAAAAAAAATAAATATTTCCCCAATAAATGGAATAATGTGGTTATCTAAAAGAATATCTTGAAAATAAACTTAGAAAAAATGGGGTATTCTCAATGTAATAAGAAGAACTATTTTCAAATAAATAAAGAAAAGGTGGTATAGAGAGAACTTTCAAAGTATTGGATTATCAATATATGATAACAATTGAGTTAAATATCCTGTATTAACATAATTCTAAATAAATGGTTAGAAAATCCTTAAATAAGGGTTATAAGGATTAGGTGAATTATCCAAATCACATCCCCTAGGAGTGTTTAGTTAGGTGTGCATTCTTAGGTCCACTCATCAAACACTGAGTAAAGATTGAGTTGATACTCAACCATAATTTTTTATTGTGATTAAACCTAGGTTCATATTTTTTTACCATCACATGAACTTTCCAGTATCCAAATAGGTCTACATTATTTAAAAAAACCATACAAAATTTACATTAAAAATTTTAATTTTTTTGGACATTATGACAGCTTAGGTAACATCTCAATCAAAAACCATTTAAAATATAGAGATTATAGTTGAACTTAAAATACGATGAATAAAATAAATCCATGATATAGTAAATAAAATATTTAGTATATACATAATATAATTGGAATTACGTTCACAATACAAAACATATATCTAGAAAGGGAATTTGAGATAAAAGGCTCATTACCATAATTCCTGACTTCTAATAAATCCCTTGAATATCCTATATAACAAAACTAAATATAATAAAAACCTACTTCAAAACATTATATATATATATAACACTTTATAAAAATCATTTATAATTATTCTCTTCATTTATATTAGTTATTTATTATATATTTTCAATGTCGGGTGTGAGTTATCTTTATCATTTTGAACTAGTTTCATAATAGTTATATTATTAATTATTCTTCTCCCAAAGTTCATAATAAAAAGTTAAATTAAGGTACTTTAATAGATAACTTATTATAATTTATTAATCTCTTATCTCAACCCATAATTATCTCTTTTATGTTGTGTGAAAGTGGAATCGATGTCAGATTATTCCAATAATTTTAGCAATCACAGATGATATTTTGATAATAATTTAAATAATCAATATAGACTTTATTAAAAAATAAAACAGTAATTATTTTCTTATTATATAATAATAATAATAATAGAATTTATTTTACAATATAAATCCATGATATATTTTTATAACATTTTTTAAGTAGGTGGTTAGATTGACCTAAACATAAATGAACCACAATTTGATGTGTGTGTATGGTTAAGAAATTATTTTTATTATAACATAATATAATTTTAAAATAAGAATAATGATAATATTTATATATTTTAAATGTTTTTAATCATATTATATGTGTCTTAGATAAAAATTTAAAATCAAGATGAAAATCAAAAATGTTACTTCGTGGAGGCAGTAGTATGCACTACAGACAATTAACATTTCCATATCCAAAATAATGATAGAAAATGAAGGTGCATTGTAATTTGAATATTCAGATTCATAAATGTATTATATATTTAAATTCTATTCTTCAATTACACAATTTAAATAATAGAATATATGTAATGGTGAGAAACTGAAGATGCCGCTCCGTGGAGGTGGTAGCCTGCACAACACAAAATAAGCATTATTTTTTATTTCTATGTGGATGGGATAGAATAAATAAGAACTATGGAATTAATATAATAACACTTAATCATACTAATTTTACTTATTTAATTATATAATTATGGTTAGGATTGGTTTTTAAGGTAATGAACAAGAAGAAATGGTTAAGGATTATGTAATACTTATGTTGCGACCTTGAACATCCACATGATAAACTTCTTAGTATTAAAGGACATAGGTTAAAATTTAGTGAAAAGTGGATATAAGAAAATATAAATGACTTCTATCATAGTAAAATTTGTCTGGTTATAAATTATATTTCTAAGGTAAAGTGGAGTATTGAAAGGGTGTAAGTGATCACCTTTTATAAGTGAAGAAAAGGGTATTTTTGTGAATACCCTTTACTTTTCAACGATATCATTAAACTATTAAAGGGTCAATGATAAAAAAATTCTAATTAATGTATTTTTAGGGTGATATTTTGTTGATAAAATATCAACCGATTATTTCTACACATTTTCTAAACATGTTGGAAGTCATTTGTTCTTATATTTTTACATTTATCGTTTTTTTGTTTTTATTAGGGTAACTCGTTTTTACCCAAGTAATTTATGTGTTACTAATCCTTTAAAATAACCAATATTATATAAATTAGGTGTTTTTAAACAATATGTATTCTAATTCAATTTTAATAAATATTAAACTGTATTTTAAATTAAAACTTTTTATATATAGAAAAATTGTTTTCTAGAAAAATGTCATTTTCACCATTAAGTGTTCTTAACATCATTAAGTATTTAATAACAATTGAACGGGTGATAATTTATTTTAATATAAGCTTTATTTTTTTTAGATTCATTTTTTATAAGATATTAGTTTTGTTGATTAGATAAAAATTACACAATATCAATAAAATAATTCTTTGAAAATAACAGTTTTACCATTATAATGGTATTTAAATTTAATCTCAGTAATCCCACTTTTATGAAAAAAATTAAATTGAAATTATTAAATAATATTATAATGTTGATTTAAAATATCAAGTATTTCTTTTGAATTTAATTTATTTAAGTTATGAAAACCATTTTTTAATATTAGCGAATAAATTAGTTTCTAGAGTTAAATATTACTTATGTTTTTAAAATGATATACATGGGTTGTATAAATAAAAAATAGTAAGTTAAAATGATTTATTTTAATTTTTTAAAACATTTAATATAAACGGTTTTCAAAAACATTTAATTCATTTTGTTATTTTTATTATGTCATAAAAGTGATGGTTTTAGCAATATTAATATTTTGTACTATTCACCTAAAAATCACATATTTCAGAAAAATACCAAAAAACTATATTAAGTTAATATTGACATTATAAATCCAAAAGTTAAGTTAATTTTGTTAAATTATATTTAAAATTTACCTTTTAAATAAATTAGTGATTAAATTCTCTTTAGAGTGCACATTATATAATAGTTTTGGGATTTAGTGTTTACATGCTATAGTAGG
This sequence comes from Viscum album, assembly GCA_963277665.1. Taxonomy (NCBI): domain Eukaryota; kingdom Viridiplantae; phylum Streptophyta; class Magnoliopsida; order Santalales; family Viscaceae; genus Viscum; species Viscum album. The sequence goes on from OY728146.1 coordinate 317,570,497, forward strand.
GTCTTTAGTATTATATTATCCCCCATTAATTAATTTTTTCCTTAAAATTTGATACATGTAAGATAATATATAAATATGTGTATTCCTTCCTTATATATATTTAGGCTATCTTTTTTCCTCATCTAGTTTGTGATTTCTCCAAAGGACTTTCACCAGTCAAGTTGTCCGATTTCACAACACTTTCTCTATAGTGTTAAAAATCTTGATAGTATATTAATTATAAGGAATGTCAGGTTCAAACTCTATTCCCTCATATATGAGTTTGTTCATTGTATTAGACATTTATTTTTGCAATAATGAAACATGGGAAGCATCATTCCCTTTATAAAGGTTGGGTTCCATATCCAATCGATAAGCTATAACTCCAATTATCTCTATAATTTCAGAAGGCCAAATATACATTGAGATTAACTATCCAATTCTACAAAATCTTAGAACTCCCTTCCATGGGTACTCCTTTAAGATTAAATTATTCTCTATTGGAAATTCCAAGTACTTCCTTTAGTTAGTAGTATAATTGTTTTTCTACTTTAAGATGCTTGGAAATGATTTTAAATTGTCTGTATATTCTTAGTTGTCTCTTCCATAAGTTCCCAACCATATATCTTCATTTCTCCAACTTCTTTCCAAATATATAGAGTAAAAAATTTCTTACCATACAATCACTTATATAGCTCCATCTGGATTTTTGAATGGAAACAATTATTATATGAAAATTCTATCATAATTAAATACTAATCCCATGATCAATGGAAGATAAGAGATATTTATCTCAACAAATATTCTATTTTATGAACAATCCTTTCAAACTACCCATAATCTTGGGAATGATAGGTTGTGATTAAATATATACCGGGATTAATATAATTTTGAATTATCTACTAGAATTTTGATATAAAATGAGGGTAATGATCAGCTACAAATGATATAGGTTCCCTGTGAAGTCTCACAATGTGTTGGGAAATGCTAAATGGGTGGGTCTTCCATTAGTATTTAGAAATATAAATACATCCTATGGTGATCAATGATGACCTATATAAAATCATTCTTCCATACAGTATTTGGAATTCTAGTGAAAAACTCCATTGTAATATTGTACCCCTTCTATATTGGTATAGAAAGAAGTTTCATAACTCCCTTAGGATGTTGTCTTTCAGTCTTTAATTGATGGAACGCTAATAATATGGATAGATAGTCTATAATTTACAACTTCATACCAGCCCACGAAGCATGTTATATTAAATAAATATACATATTTTTGCTACCAGGGTGTATAGAGTAATTTGATCTATGTGCTTCATCTTGTAGATCCCTCTTTAGTTTAGGTATAGATGAAACACATAACCTCTTTGCAAACATCAAAACTCAATCTTTATAGATGAAGAATATTAATATCCTATCATTAATTTCTTTAATACTCTTTTTTGTATCCTTATAATACATTTTGGATTTCTCTATCTTTTCAAGTAGATATGGTTTATCAATTTCATAGAAAAGAATAATGACTCCCATTAGTTAAAAATTTCCATATACGTCTATACTAGATACCTAGATATATAATCCTAATTAATCCTCATGCTTTTAAAAACTCTATGTTCCAGCCTACTGAATGCATCAGTAATTTTTTTTCCTTCCTACGGTTTTAGAGTAATAAAAAATAATAGTCCTTGAGTAATTCCTACCATATACTTTTCCTCATTTTGATATTTTTCTAAGAGAAGATATAATTTATTATTCTGTGGTCTATATATAAGTTTCATCTTTATATATAGTAATGGTGCCTCTATATCTTTAAGGAAAATATTACAACTACCAACTCAAGGCCACAAGGAAGGTAATTCTATTCACGAGTATTCAATTTCCTTGGTGCTTAATGAAACCACTCTATGTTTCTAGATGAGGACACAATGTAGTCCTTTCTCCGATGCATCACAATATATTATAAATACTTCATTTTTTATGGTGAAGTCAGTACTTATGCATTAATCAATCTCTTACTAATCTCTTCAAAAATTTCTTCACATTCCCTGGTTTATGTGAATTTAACCCCTTTACTTGTTTACCTAGATAAGATGTTGTCTAATCATAAAATTATTTGAACAAACCTTTGATATTAACCTTGTAATCGAAGGAAACTATGTACCTCAATTATATTTATTGATGTAGAAAATTATTGGACTAATTTTTTCTTATAATTATCAATGTATATTTCAACCTTGGTGACAATATAACCATGAAAATAAACTGTATGGTTCCAAAAATCACACTTATTGAGTTTCCCATATAATAGCTTTTCTATGAGGGTCTCAATAATTTTCATAGATAGTTCTCATGATGTTCATAGATTTTAGGTTATATGAAGATATCGTTAATAAATATCACTATGAAGTTATCAAGATAATCCTTGAATACTCTATTTATCAGATCCATACTAATAGAAGAAGCATTAAGAAATCTAAATGAAATTTTTCTAAAATCATATTGTCTATATCTCTTATGAAATTATTTCTTCGATATATCCTCCTTATTCACTCTTAACTGATGATAACTAGAGTGTATTAATATCTTTTTAAAATATTAAACTCCTTGAAATTGATCAAATATGTCATCAATTAATGGTAAATAACATTTATTCTTTATGGTAATGGAAATTACCTCCCTATAATAAATGCACAATCCTGTAGACCCATCCTTATTTTTTACAAATAAAATAGGTTATACCCATGGTGAAACACTATAGAATATAAATACCTTATTACACAACTCATTTAGTCGTTCATTAATCTCTACCAACTTTACTAGTTCCGTTCTATTTGGATATAGGTATTTCATTAAAAATGGGTTTAATAAAAAACTCAAATTTACTCTAAGGTGGATGACAAGGTAATTCCTTTGTAAATACACTGATGTGATTTTATACAATGGGTACATACTCTATCCTTAGGATGTACTTTATATCCATAGATATTGTTTTCTCTTCCTATTCTCCCATATTTTTATTAAGGTGATTCACAATAGGTGGGTTTAGAAATGATTAAGGAGGTGAAGTATCAACCTTTAAGAAAGGGATTTTATACCCCCTTAAAAATAGTATTCACCTTGACTCACTAATAAATTATTTAATTATACACTGAGATCCAATTCATACCAAGGATTAAGTGAAAATTATCCATTGGTATAACAATCATGTTTTCCACAGGTAATATCTATGCATCATAATAGAGACTGCTTGGTAAATCTTCATTGAAATAAGACCCCATTAGTTGTCTTAAATGAAAAATCCTTTATTAGAGTATTGGGTGATTATTTAAAGTCCTCATAATACCTGAATTTCATAAAAGAGTGTGTAGATCCAAAATAAAATAAATTATTAACTAATTTTTATTTTATGATCAATGTACCTATTATCATGTCATTTAGTACTTTTACCTCAGTAATAGTGACCCCATATTCTCAAAATTTCTCCCCTTTCATTTTGTTAGGTAAATTCCCATGATGCATGGAGAATTTGTTTTCATAGTTATCCATATCATTATAGTTAAATCCTTTAACATCAAAAACTTCTTCCTTTAATTTTTATTCATGGGATTGATGGATTTTTGTCTCCACATATGAAACAATATCCAATTCCCTTTAATAAATTCCCCAAATGCTTCTTTCCTTAGTTATTACAAGTAGAAAAGTATACCCTTCCTTTTTCCTTCTTTGACATTATTTTCCTCGATGCTTTTAAAAAGGCCTCTTCTTCTCCATATCACCTTTGAAGTCAAAAGTATTAGAGAAAAACTTTTCTATATTAATAGTACTTGAAATTATACCATTATATATTGAAAATTTATAAGAGACTAACACCCTTAGAATGTTCAGTTTTATCTAGTAAAATAAATGAAAAATTTATCTTTTGGGTATATATACATAGTTTAAATCATTTATAGCTAACCTCATAATGTTAATCTCAAAATCTGAAACATTTTTATCCTACTTATATCTGATATTGAGGAATTTTCTTTCCTTTTCAACCCTTTATACACTAGGAAAGCATTTTAAACAGAATCTATCCTCAAATGTTCTCTATTCAATGTTCTGTATCTCCACCTCCTCTTTAGTATTGTTAATTAGTGACAACCATTGATCTGCTTCTCCCCTCAAATGATATACCATCATATAACCTATTTTTTTCACTATATACCAAGGATAAAAATATATTTTCAAGGGACTTTATCCATTTTATAGCTACCAAAGGATGGTTCCATTGAATAGAAGAGGTTTTTTTTCACATGAATCATTCTAAAATAGTTACAATACATTATGGATCAGTAGGCTGCTCAATATGGAAGAGGTTATTTATCATAACATGGGTCAACTACCATAATATTGTTATGAATATATTAGGTCAAACTCAAAAATAATGGAATTTATTTGGAAGAGAATCCCTATATTAACTACAAGTGTTGATATGATTCACATTACCCCATTAGTCTTCATCTATAAACAGTGGAATACTTGTAATTAGAGAATGATAGTGAATATTAACATACAATACATATAATAAACATTCCTGGGTTGATATGACACATCACCTGAGATAACCCACCATAAGGGAAAGTGAAAAACATAAACCCAAAATTTATCATGAGTAACTAGAAAGAGAAAAATAAATAGAGCATAATATGGAAGAAAGGATAAAAAATAATGACACTTATAATGTCAATCCATAAGTAAATCCCTGAAAGAAAACAAAATAAGAACAAAAAACAATATCCATGTAACCAACCATCACCACTAACCCATATCACTAAGAAGGATACAATATCTAATACAAGGTGATGAACTAAATAGATCCCTAACCTTTACCTATTCCCTAAAATCCAAATATAAAAAGTCCCAATGACAAAATTAATGTGTGAGAAATAATCCTAGTAGGATACCACCAAAGACTCAAAAAAAATTATAACACCATCAATATGAAAATACTACGCATTATTTCACATTAATACATGTTTTATTACATAAGATTACAATTAATAAAACCCACAATACCGATAATTTTAGTGTATTTTGTAGTTAGGTTCATTATATAATAAATTAAAAAAGTAATTACACCATCTTTAATAAAAACTCCCTTAACATGATCATACTATTCCATGTATTTTAGAACTACACGTGATAACTAGGGGACATACATAAGAAAGGGGTGACCCATAAATCTCAGTAAGGGAATAATCATAGAATAAGGTAAAACATGTTATAAAATAGTCATATAAATGGGGAATAAAAGGAACATGAGAAATAATGCATGATATGGCATGATAATCATAACACGGGAAATGTGGAAATAACCTAAAACACTATATCATAAACATAGGAAAAGGATAAATATAAAGGAATCAAAACAGAAAAAGTATTATAAAGGAATAATGTTCACTCCCTATACCAACATGACGTCACATGAGACTAAACATTACCTAATTCATTGGTGCGCTATATAATTCTCGATGCACCCATCACTTCCATTTCATTCTCATACTTAAGTGTGCCACATAGATAATACAAAACAATTTCATTCATCATCATATTTTATTAAATCATTATGGAGTATGAAATACATAAATTTAATTCCCAATTAAAGTAATTATAATTTCATAAATGTGAATACCCTTTATAGGAAATGGGTATGGAATTCACAACACAATTGTTTTGGTATAGAAAATCATGGTGAAAATTCGGTAGCATAATGGCATCACATAAAAATTAATAAAATGGATTGATGAAAGATAAAGGTGTATATTATCATTTTTACCTCAAATAGGCCATAATAGGGAAATGTAAATACATATCCCAAAACATGTAATTGGAAATAGAATATAATAAATATACCTGAATAAAGGAGAGAATATGAGGATCCCTTACTTTAGTATATGACTCTAAATGCTTGGGAGGGGTTCTTGAGAGCTTAGGGTAACCTTGGGAGGACACTAGAGAGGGTAGGGTAGATTAAAGATTTTATTTAAAGAGTTTTAGTAAATATAAATGGTATATTGGGTGGGATTATATAGTAAATGAGAGGGAATTTCATTAATATTTCTCAAACTTATGTTTTGAACTCTATATAATAAAATAAACAAAGCCAAAGACCTTACCATTTTTCCCATTGTTTTTAAAAATGGGAGTGGATTTAATTATATTATAAGAAAAAAGGCCTAACATATTAAAATAATTCCATTTATTATGTGGATTTGAGTCATTCTCTTAAAGAAATGATTTCAAAACCATAAAATATATTATTGATTTTGGAGGACTCATAATGGATTTATAAAAGTAATAAAATAATCTTTAAATCTAATTATTTTAAATATAAAACATATATTTTGTTGTGGATATATTTTATAATATTTATTACAATACTTTTGGGTCATTATGATGTCATAATACATAAAGTATATTTATATGGTATTTAATTTTTACCCGAAATTTTGATTGTCTCATAAAATTATGAAAAATTCACCATTAGATAATTTTGACATTCTGATTACAAAAATAATATTAATTTTATATTTTTTTTTATATATATTTTATTTTTTATTTTTAAAATAAAATTGACATTTATCAATAAATGATGGTCTTTTTGACAATAACGGTTTTCAAATCCTTACAAAAATTACATTTGGGTTCAGAAAAATTAAATGATCATTTATATTTAAAAAAAAAATTAATAATAATATTTTAATAAAATATTATTCATTTAATAAATCCCTTAATTCCTCAAAATAAATTCCTTAGTTGAATTTGAATATTACCTAAAAATACTATTTGTGTTTCAATGTATCAAAATAAAAATCATTTATAAAGTAACAATAAAAGGATTAAAATATGTTTATTATTATTTTAAAAAATAATGTACATACACATATCTCTAGGGTCATGATACATATCCCTTTAATACAACTACAAACTCCATAAGAGTAACCTGCACAATGGTCAGACCTTCCTGGGGCGGTTCATCGTAAATGGTTTGGGCTGTAATCTTGAGGAGCTTGAACTTCTATCATAAATAGTTTTTCTCAGGATTAAGTTGTTGGATCTCAAATTGGGATTTGTCAAGGGAAATTCCCAACGATGCTATCTCCCTCAGAAGCTCCGATAAATGGGATTCATAGGGTAAAATCCTACTAGTTGGGGCCATCAATTACTTTATCTGTGTCAATTGAATTTTCTAAAATCCTATATTTATACAAACCATGTGATCACTATTCAACGACTATATTATCAAACTTAATGACACTTTAACAGTATTTTTTAATCAGATTGAATCTAATAAAACCAAATAAGTGCATGTGTTTCTATAACCATGTTATGTGATAATAAATTTAATAAATTGTAAGTGGAAGTTTATTTATAACAGTTCGGGTCACTACAATCTTCACCTGTAAAGAAATTTAACCCTCAAAATTTTCTTTCCCCACTTTAAAATATATGAGGGTAACTCTGTTTCATCACCTACTCTACTACCCATATTTCTTTTCCCACCAATAGTTCTCATGGAGATCTCGATACCTCTTATTTTCATCCAAGGTGAATGGAGAAAGTAAAACTATGTGCATTATCCAACAATTCCTTATTTAACTTAGGATTTTATGGAACACATAGTCTTGACCTAAATATCACTATTCCTTCTTCATTAACATTAAACTATGATTATTTCCATTTCCACATAGTTTCAACATTATTATGAATTCCCATATCATATATTTAACATCCTTTATACTACCCAGAAGGGACAGTTGTGAAATCATTTGTGAAAGTATTGATAAATTGCCTTCCTTTATGATTCCAATGTCCACCCTCTCCATGTCTAAGAAGACTAGATCCCACTCAATTCTCATTAATGATATACTTTCTAGATATTTTATACTTAGAGTGTCTACCACTTTGTTTTCTTTCTTGGGATGGTAGTGTATTGAGTAGTCATAGTCCTTGATAAACTATATCCATCTTCACTGGTTCATATTCAACTCTTTCTGTGTGAATATATATTTGAGGGTTTTTTGATCTGTATATATTTAACACTTCTCCCTAAATATATAATGCCACAAAATTTTCAAAGGGAAACCACTACATCCAACTCTAGATCATGTGTTGGGTATTTCTAATTATGAACTTTCAAACTCCTTAAATCATAGGCAATGAATTTTTCATTCTATATTAACATACAACATAATCCCTTCTTCGAAGCATCACTGAATACTATGAAAAGTTTTCACTAGTGGGTAGTGTGAGTATATGTGTAGTGACAATCCTCCTTTTCAACTCCTTGAATATCTATTCACATTTCTCATTCCAATCAAACTTGAATACATTTCGAGTTATCTTAGTTTGAGGGTTTCAAAATCATGATACATTTCTCACTAATCAGTGATAATACCCACCTAACACAAGGAAACTATGGATATCTATCATAGATGTTGGCATCAGACATCCTTCAATTACTTCTGTCTTTGAAGGTGTTATAGATATCCCATTTCTTATGATTATATTCCCCATGGATGATACTTCCTTCAACCATAAATCAAATTTTATAAACATGACATAAATACTATCCTTTCATAAGTTCTTTAGATCAATACTCATATTCTCCTCATGATTGTCACGACCCGGCCCAACGGGGCTGAAGCTGCAACTCCCCAAGAATGTCTCTAATAGGCCAGAGGCTGGTATCTAGCACTGAGTAGGCTATCACACACAAGGGAGGCATTAGCCTAAGGTACCAGTACACATGCACCCACATACACCTCCATGAAACAGTGCAGAAATATATAAAACTGAAAAGAGAAATGCATGCATATGTCTATCCCAAACCAGAGTACAACAAAAGTAAAAAAAGGGAAAAATAGGGCCCACCAAAAGAAAACAACAAAAGAGTCCAACCTGCTCAGAAGGAGGGGTACGAGCCAAAAGCACCACCAGAATGCTCCTTGGCACAACTCCGATAAGACTCCATGGTCAGTCATTCTCACTCAGCTTCACCTGCTCCAGGTCCTCCTGGGACATCGTCGAAAGGCCTGTGGTCTCCATAGGACCCAAACATGTGCGGGAAAATCCTGTGGATGGGTGAGAACAACAATACTCGGTAGGTATCCCAAAAACCCAAAACAAAAGAGAGAAACTGAAAGGAAACAGTCTGCTCATCCCAGCTATAGGGAACCCAGACAAGAGAGAAACTCCATCTCATGACCATCCTTAGCTAAACACAACTTGTCAGCTCAATCCAGGTGTATTCCAAAATATGCACCTTGAACATCCAGATATACTCAGCTTACACACCAAGCTACTTGAGGTACCGACCGCATCACCAGCAACTATCCAAAACCAGTAGAACACACTCCACAATCACTGTCATCCAAGATGACACCCATCCGAGAGATACAATCCAACGGGTCCCACACAAACATCTTAGATGCTCACCCAAGAGATCATGCTCGTCAGATACAGTCACTGAGGAAACCTCACTGAAACAATATAAAAAGAAAACTCCTCGGATATGGGATCGCTCCTAGGGTCCGCTACGGGATACTAGAACCCACACCGGTATACGAAGATCTCACAGATAAGGGATCACTCGTAGGGTCCGTTGGGGGATACCACAACCCGATCTGGCATTCCTAGATCTCACAGACAGGGGATCACTCATAGGATCTGCTGGAGGATACCACAACCCGATGTGACATCGATAGAAACATGTCACTCAGATAGATGATCGTCACCTGCATCACAATGGTCACGATGATACCGAAAACCTATCTCGTACATCTCACGCTGTAGGGGATCGAACTGATGATGCCACAACCCTACTGACACCACGGGTTAAGTAGGGGATTATATAACCAATGACACCACAATACTACTATAATTATCATACTGAGTAGAAGATCGTATGCCCGACGATGCCACAACCCTACTGAGCTCGGCCCACTACGTAGGGGATCATATTCTCGATGATGCCACAAACCCTACGGGGATAACCTCTTAGATAGGGGATCGCCGCCCGTGGCTAAGCGGTCACAACGATACAAAGAACCCGATCTAGGGAAACGATGCTAGAAGATCCCACTCCTTCCCACTGGAGGGATGCCAGAAATATATGAGATTAAACATCCCATCGAGAGGATCACAAACCCATACTAGGGTTGGGATGCCGCGTGAACCCCCATAGGAACGAACCAAGGGAGTACCCTCAACCACTGCTGGTCCAAACATCGATAAACCAAGCGAACCACCAGAATAACAACCCACGCACCTCCAAGGCCGATATCGAGGCCACCATCGTGATCCACACAGAAAAACACACAGGATATGCTGTTTACTCACCCGAAACAGAAAACTAGTGAAAAAGGCACTATTCACCACAGCTATCCCATGAAGGGCCCACAAAACGATCCTTAAATTCATCAAGAGGATTATACCACTGTGATCCCCTCGAAAAAACACACAGGATCCACTACTCGTTCGTCCCAAACAGACCCCTAGTGAAATAAGCACTATTCACCGAAGCCAACTTGGGTGGCGCCCATGCCTCAATCACGAAACTCATCGAACGGATTTCCCCATTGCAATCCTCTTTGAAAAAAACACAGGATCAACTATTCATCCGCCAAAATCGGACTCCTGGTGAGAAAGTTGCGTTTCTCCGTAAACGCCCAAACCAGACCTCATGGGGTCGGTAACCCAAACTCGATCCCAACACCTGGAAACTATCAAGAAAAGTCTGTCGTACCATTAGGGTCTCAATGCCACTGACGGTACATCAATCAGACCCTCCGAGTAGAAGATACAATGACCCAAAGTCGAATAATAATAAAATATTATTATTTTATTCGACGTTTCAAGCTCTCGGGCCACGATGCCGAAACATACGACTCTCGAACCCAATCTGAAGGGTTCGCCTTATCTCTAGGGTCGCGTCGCCGTAGACGGAATGTGATATGTACTTCTAGGGAGAAAGATACGGGGTTTTAAACCCCCCCCCCCCCCCCGTGTATTTAAAAGAGGTTCGGCCGGCCTGGGCCGGCCCGCACCTGCTGACCCAGCCGCCACCGCGCTGTGGCTTGTGCCGCCACAGAACCGTGGCCTCCGCCACACTGGGTGGTGTGCCGCCGCGCCTCAGGCGTCCGCCGCCACGTCAATGCCCTGGCCCGCCGTGGCCGTCCGCCCCTCGCCGGCGCCGGCGCCGCCGCGTCAGGGCCGCGCCGACGAGGCTTCCACGGACCGCCGAGACCACCCCAGTGGTCCGTTTTTCAATCTGAAGCTGCCTTCATGACCCTTGTGACCCGATCTTCCCTGACAAGACAAGAAAAGAAATAAATTCGAAGCAAAAATAGGACCGGGGAATTAAAACTCAAACCGCCTACCTCGCGGGGGAAATGTCGAAGCTTCGGGTGCAGAACGACGCCCGCGACGCCCTGAAGCTCGACCTGCTGACGATCGGTAAAGAAAATAGACGACCGAGGATCAATCTAGCAAAGAACAGAGGGATAGGGGGTAGGGTTGTGTCACCTATATAAAAGAGGAAATGGGTTGGGGGGAGATGATTGATTTTCCCTTTTTTATTTAAAAACTACATTTTAACTCCCCGCCAACTCGCCTCCGACCTAGCACCCAACGCCGACTAAAATTATGTCACGCCTAGGGTAAACAAGGAATTCTGAACACAACGGCGGGCTCAGATTTTCGATCCAAGACTATATTCCAAAGTTATTCGACCCAACGCTCATAATTAAACTTTTCCATTTCTTTACAAAAATTCCCATGGTGGCTTTTCTCACAGCAGGCCCGCGCCCGTAATGTTTACACCTGACCTAGGGTAAACAACATGCTCTGGATGCAACCGTGCCCTCAGATTCCCATTTTGAGCTACGTTTTAGGAGATATCACACCCTCTCCATGTGCATAGTATAAAAATACTTAATATTTTTATAAAATTAATTCCGGGAACACCAGGCCTTGGAATCGCATACAGTCATCGCGCCTAACTTTGGAATTATTCATAGAAATATTCCAAAGTCTGACAGGGCCAAAAAATGATTCGATACATCTTCCCCCCATAGAACTTTTCATCCCCCAAAAGCCATATGCACAAGGAAAGCGAATGGAACATCAACTGGGTCTCCCACGATAGAAAGTTCACCAACAAACACCCCTTCCGAAAGATATAAGTCAGAGGGACTCATCCACCACACCTCAACACTATTTTCTTTGGGCAGCACTAACTCGCCTGCACTGTTTTAATCACGTCACAAAAACGCGTCTCAGTGGGGGAAGGATCCATCTTCCTCAATCATTAGAAGCACGCCGAACAACACCCACACAGGTTCTGACCAACGCCCTGAACAAAACTCGAGCAAACAATGAAAAGGAAAGAGTACCGCTAAATAGTGTTTATCAAACTACTGCAGAAAGTAGAAAAGACACAAGGTGTACCTCTATCCATCCATGGAGCCTCTGGGTAAACAACCTCTAGGGAATACGGCTGACCTCTCCATCAGCCACCAGCTCCCTGACCTTGGCGTAGACCACCTGGGGATGGGGGTGGTGGCAACTAATACCGCCTACCACCTCCTGCTGCAGCACCAGCTCCATCGCCACGTCCGCCACCATGCAGACCTCCTTGCTCGAGACACTACCTCTGCCAAGGCGGTATGTCGATTGGCTCCCTCTCAGCAGCACGACCGGTCACACAATCTCTAGTAATATTTCCCCAACCGTCGCAAGCATAACACCGCCTCTCCTTTGGCTGACCCAAACTGGCCTGTGAGCCCTAAGCCTCAGATCCTTCATCCTGGGGTCGCCTCCTGAAACATCAGCCACATTCAGGCCCCTGAGTCTGTCGTCTACTACCAGATGCTGATCCGACTGACGAAGTCTCACCTCTCACGTTCCCAACACTAACAGGCGAGATCTACTCGTCCTGAAATCTTTCCACCACCAAGGCTCACTCCAGCACTCCAGCATAGGTGGGAAAACACAAGGAAACCACACCTACTAGGATGTCTCCGCGTAGGCCCTGCTCGAAGGTCCGATCCCTAAAGAACGGGTCTCGAACCATATCTAGGGAGTAGCACGACAGGTCTATAAACCTCGCTGAGTACTCAGACATAGTCATGAAATCCTGTCGAAGAAGCAGAAGCTTCTAGATCCGCACTGACCTCAGCGTCACCTGATAAAACTCTTCCCTCAAGAGCTTCTCAAACTCTACCCACGTGATCGTCTCCTCATCGCAAGACTATGTCACTAGGATCCACCATTTCCCGGCCAAACCATGCAGAAGGATCGCCGATAGGACCACCATCTGATCTGGGGGAGTTCTCACCAGGTGGAAAATTTGGGTGACTGCTTCGAGCCCGTCAACAGCTGCCTGAGGGTCTGGATAACCCTAGAACCTTAGAGGTCGCTGCATCTGGAACTCGTGAAGTGCACTGAGCCTGCATGCAACCTCATCCTACACTCCCAGCACAACCAGCTGCTCGATAGGTGGTGGATGAACTGGCGAACCACCTAGAGGTCCAGCCTCAGTACCTGTGCCCTGGTCCACAGCCTCTACACGGGGCGGATCGTCCCCAAAATACCGCTGCAGAACCCTCACTGACTTCCGTCGTGGTGGCATCCAGAAATACAATAAATATTACCCATATTCAAAGCGTATATCTGGGGAGTTGACTCAATAAGGACATGGAAAAACCCAAAACCCAGTCCTATATGATGCTTGCACCATTTTCCCCGGTGACCAGTGTACGAATGTCCCGAGTCTAAAGGCAGGTTATCCCAGTCTTGGTGTATGGACACGTCGGCCGCCGCACCAACACTGGAGTCCCTGGCCTTAAATCCAGACTCGAAACATCCTAACACTGACGTTATGCAACCCAAACCAAACTCACAGCTAGACCAGCTACGCTTCGAGATCCCAAAGGTAGATGCTCCTCTGATACCACTCTATCAAGACCCCAACCCAACAGGGATCAATTCATGACTCCCCAAGCCAGCCTCCAATAGTCCAGGGGCTGGCGTCCAACGCCGAGTAGGCTATCACACACAAGGGAGGAATTAGCCTAAAGTACCTATACACACGCACCCACATACACCTCCATGAAACAATGTCATGATATATAAAACTTAAAAGATAAATGCATGCATATGTCTATCCCAAACCAGAGTACAACAAAATTACAAAAAGGGAAAAACCGGGATCACCAAAATAAAACTAAAAAAGCATCCAACCTGCTCAGAAGGAGGGGTACGCTGCCAAAAGCACCACCGGAAAGATCCTCATCACATATCTGGTAAGACTCCACGGTTAGTCCCTCTCACTGAGCTCCGCCTACTTCGGGTCCTCTTGGGACATCGTCGAAAGGCCTGTGGTGTGCATAAGACACAAACATGTGCGGAAAAAGCCCGTGCAAGGGTGAGTATAACAATACTCAGTAAGCACCCCAAAAACCCAAAACAAAAGTGAGTAACTGAATGGAAATAGTCCGCTCATCCCAGCTAGAGGGAACCCAGACGAGAGAGAAAATCCATCTCATTAGCATCCTCAGCTAAACCCAACTAGTCTGCTCAATCCAGGTGTATGCCCATACATGCACCTTGAACATCCAGATATACTCATCTCACGCACCAAGACACATTAGGTACCGACTGCATCACCATCAACTATCCACAACCAGGAGAACACACTCCACGATCACTGCCATCCCAGATGACACCCTTCCGAGAGATACACTCCAAGAGGTCCCACACAAACATCTCAGATGCTCACCCAATAGATCATGATCGTCGGATAACATCACTGAGGAAACCTCACTGAAAAAACATAAACACCAAACTCTTCATATAGGGGATCGCTCCTAGGGTCCTCTAGGGGATACCAAAACCCACACTGGTATATGAAGATCTCACAGACAGGGGATCACTCCCAGGGTCCATTATGGGATACCACAACCCGATCTAGCATTCGTAGATCTCACAGATAAGGGATCACTACTAGGATCCGCTGGGGGATACCACAACTCGACCTGGCATCGACAGAAACATATCACTCAGATAGAGGATTGTCATCCATATCACGATGGTCATGATGATACCGAAAACCTCTATGGTACATCTCACGCTGTAGTGGATCGAACTGACAATGCCACAACTCTACTGACACCACGCGTTGAGTAGGGGATCGTATAACCAACGATAACACACCCCTTCTTTAATCTTCAAGCTGAGTAGGGGATCATATACTGGATGATGCCACAACCCTACTGAGAACGGCCCACTATGAAGGGAATCATATTCCCGTTGATTCCATAAACCCTAAGGGGTTAAACTTCTAGATAGGGGATCGCTGCCCATGGATAAGCGGTCACAACGATACCAGGAAACCGATCTAGGGAAACGATGCTAGAGGATCATGCTCCGGGCCCACCGGAGGGATGCCAGAACTCTAACAGATTAAACATCCCATCGAGAGGATCATAAACCTATACTAGGGTTTTGATGCCGCGTGAACCCCCGTAGGAATAAACCAAGGGAGTACCATCAACCACTGCTTGTCCAAACGTCGCTAACCCGAGCGACACACCACAACGCCACCCCACACACCTCCAAGGCTCATACCGAGGCCACCGTCGTGATCCATGTGAAAAAACACATAGGATAGGCTGTTCACTCACCCAAAATGGACAACCTGTGTAAAAGAAATTATTCACGGCAGCTAGCCCGTGCGGGGCCCACACAATGATCCCGAAACTCATCAAGCAGATCATATAGCTATGATCACCTTAGAAAAACACACGGGATCCACTACTCATTCGTTCCAAATGGACCCCCGGTGAAAAAGGAACTATTCACCAAAGCCATCTCGGGTTAGGCCCACGCCTCGATCGCAAAACTCATCAAACAGATCACAACATTGCGATCCTCTTAGAAAGACACACAGGATCAACTATTCATCTGCCAAAATCGAACTCCTGGTGAGATGGTTGCATTTCTCTGTAAACGCCCAAATTGGCCCTCATGGGGCCCACACCCCAAACTCGGTCCCAACACTTGGAAACCATCATGAAAAGTCTTCCGTACGATCAGGGTCTCAACGCCACTGACAGTACGTCAATTGGACACTCCAAGTAGAAGATACAATGGCCCAAAGTCAAATAATAATAAAATATTATTATTTTATTCGACATTTCAAGCTCCCAGGCCACGATTCCGAAACTTAAAACTCCCAAACCCACTCTGAAGGGTTCGCCTCCTTTCCAGGGTCACGTCGCCGTAGAAGGCACGTGAAACGGACATCTCGGGAGCAAGAGATGGGGGTTTTAAAACCCCCGTGTATTTATAAGGGGGATGGCCTGGGTTGGCCTGCGTCGATCGGGGCCGGTCCGCATCGGCCGACCCGGGCGCCGCCGCCGCCGGCCGTTCCGGCAAGCGGCCCTCCGTCGCGGAATCAAGGCCTCTGCCGCACTTGGTGGCATGCCGCCGCGCCTCAGGGGGCCACCGCCGCCCTGCTGCGCCGGCCCGCTGTGGCCGGCCGCCCCTTGCAACTGGCGCGCCGGTGCCGTGCAGAAGAGGCTTCTGCGGACCGCCGGGACCACCCCGGTGGTCCATTTTTTGATCCAAAGGTGTCTGCGTTACCCTCGGGACCCGATCTTCTCTTCTAAGACAACAAAATGAAGCAATTCGATGCGAAAATAGGATTGAGGAATTAAATCTCAAACCGCCTACATCGCTGGCGAAACGCCGAAGCTTCGGGTGCAGAACGACGCCTGCGACGCCCTGAAGCTCGATCCGCTGACCATTGGCGCAGAAAACGGATGGCCGGGGTTCGATCCAGTGAAGTACGGAGGGAGAGGGGGAGGGGTTGCATCGCATGCGTACAAGAAGAAATGGGGGGGCGGATATGATTGATTTTCACTTTTTTTAATTAAAAACTAAATTTTAACTCCACGCCAACTCGCCTCCGACCCGGCACCTGGTGCCTACTAAACTTATGTCGTGCCTAGGGTAAATGCGAAATTCTAAACACAATAGAGAACTTGAATTTTTGATCCAAGAATCTGTT
Source organism: Viscum album (assembly GCA_963277665.1). Classification (NCBI taxonomy): domain Eukaryota; kingdom Viridiplantae; phylum Streptophyta; class Magnoliopsida; order Santalales; family Viscaceae; genus Viscum; species Viscum album. Next base: position 317,587,595 of record OY728146.1, read on the forward strand.
CAGAAGTTATTCGAGCCGACAATCATAAATAAAAGTTTCAATTTATTTACGAAAATTCCCTCGGTGGCTTTTCTCACAGAAGACCCGCGCCCGCAAAGTTTACACCCCGCCTAGGGTAAACAGCACACTTCGGATGCAACCATGCATTCAGATTCCTATTTTTGAGCTACTGTTTAAGAGATATCACACCACCGCCACATGCATAGTATAAAAATACTTATTATTTTTATAAAATTAATTCCGAGAACATCGGGCCACATAATCGCACACTGTCTTCGCGCATAGCTCTGGAATTATTAATAGAAATATTCCAAAGTCTGATAGGGCCAAAACCAAGTCTCTATAACGATCCTAACTTGATTTTGGAGTATATTAGAATATCATCTATAAATACTACCACAAATTTGTCTGTGTAATATCTATAGACTCTATTCATCATGTCCGTGAATATTTTAAGATAATCAGTGAGTCCTAATGGAACTACTATGAACTCATAATTCTCTTATATTGTATAAAAAGTAGTATTAGGGATTTATTTTTTTCTATAACCTTACTTGATAATATCTTGTCTAAATATCCACCTTAGATAAGCATTATGATCTACGTAGCTGATTGAGAAAGTACTCAATCCATAAAAGTGGATACTTGTTCTTTATCATGATATTTTTGAGCTCAAGATAATAAATGCAAAGGTTCATTGACCTATACTTCTTAATGAAGTGGATTGGTTCACCCCTTGGTGAAGCACTTGGGCATTTGAAACCATTATCCAGATTCTAATGTAGTTTTTTCTTTAGATCCTCATGTTCCACAACATCTAATATATATGAAGTCTTGAATAATGGAAATTCCCCATGTATAAGCTTGATTGAAAATTCAACCTCTCGATTAGGAGGAAGACTTGTAAATTCCTCCTGAAACACATCTGCGTATTCCCTCACAATAGGCATGTCTTCAAGGATGGTTCTTTCTTTATAATCAATCATTTTCGCTAGATATTATTTCTCATATGGAAATGATATACATTCTTGATATGTTGGTTCTTAATAAGATTCATTCTCTACCTTTCACTTGTACATAACTGTGGGTTGATTCTCTATATAGAGAGTGATTTCCTTGTCATGACAATTTATATTGGACCTACATAGGTAAAGGAAATCCATTCTCAGAATTTCATCAAATTCCACTAAATGAAGTATCACAAGGTTCACTAGGAATTTTCACGCAGAAATTATGATAGTGGAGGAGTTATATAATTGAGCTGCAATAATTTCACCATTTTCCATTTTCATTGACATCTATATTTCCATGCTTTTGTGGTAGTATTTGAATAGTTCTACTAAAATTTTATGATATGAAGGAATGTGTTGAATAAGAATAAAAAAGTATGTGCTCTATTCTTAAATGAATAACTAGCATACCTATCACCTCTTCATTGTTAGGATCTACCTCAGCAGTTGTGATGAAAAAATCTCACCCTTATTTCCTTGGAGATTTTTAGTTGTCACCAAAAACCCTTGGCTTAGAAAATTTATTTGAAAAGTTCCTCAATTCCATGTAGTTGATTCAATTAAAAATAAATAGAGGGTTGATTAGAGAATTCCTTTCCTCCATCCCATTAGCGAGGTTCTCCTATCAAAAATAATTATCTAGGTGCACTTCATTCCTATATCTAAAGAATTTCCTCACTCTCATTAGGAAATTTTAGGGGTGATTCATTCCACACCTTTAACAAGTGGGATGTTGAAATTTATTGGAGATATTAGATTTCTCTATCGAACTGATAAAATTAAACTTGAATTTCTGCTTCTTATCCCAATGATTCCCTTGAGATTTTTTGATCTCCATTAATAATTTGAGGGTTTATTAGAAAATTTATTCATAGCTATCAAATTCTCAGGTCAATAGGTATTTTTGTAGACTAGGTTTTAGACCACCAAATAAGTGGAAAAACTTGTATTCGGTGGTAACAACAAAGATAGAGACGTATTGTGCAAGTATTGAAATGTTTGAATTGTCCGTCCTAATAGATTCATCATCTTTTTTCTTGAGAAAAAGGTAACCCCTTTCTATTTTATTCCATAGAGTGTGAGGAAAATATTTATCGAAAATCATTTTATATAATTATTTCCACCACATCACTTCGATCTATTCATTAGGGTTCATATTTTTGATCAATGTACACCACTGATCATTTTCTCCCTCCATACGATAAATTTCTAGTAGTTCTATCTCTTGTTTAGAACTTTGAAGGATGGAGAATATATTCTAAATGGAGTTGATCTATTGTTTTTGATTAAGGGATCAGATGATGTATTGAAATTCAGAGGCCATTGTCACATAAAGGACACAGTTTCATCTTGTTCTCTCTATTTACATGGATAAAGTTTCTTGATAAACCACTTACTCTATACTTGGAAAAATATAAGGATGTTTTCTTATACTTAGTCTTATCCATAAGTCTTTTTCTAGAGTTTTTAATCCTAATCCAAAAAATAACTAAACTTTTCCATTCATTCCAACTATGACAACCCTACTCCTTATTTAAAATTAATACAAGATTTATTACATAATATTAAATATATAATCTCATTAATTCTAGTGTATTTGGGAATTAAGAACACTACATAACAACTTAAAATAGGAAATACATCAGCTTTATTGAAAACTTCCTTAAGATGATCATAATATTCCATGGCTATTAAAAATACATGAGATAAGCTGGGGACATACAGAAGAAAGGGGTGAAATATAAATACCTATAATTGAACAAAAATTTAATAAAGAAAAACAGATTAAAAAATATACATATTAGTGGGGAATAAAAGGAACATGAACAATAAGGCATGATATAACATGATAATCGAAACATGGGAAATGTAAAAACAACTTAAAACAGTACATGATAAACAGAGTTCAAGGATCTGTTCCAAGACATCATAATAAGAAAATTCAGATAAAGGAATCATGTTCACTCTCTGTCCCAACATGACATCACATAAGACTAAAAATTACCCAATGCATTGTAGTTCTATATAATTTCGGGCGCACCCATCACTTCCATTTCATTATCATGATTAAGTGCTCCACACAGATCATACAACATGGTTTCATTCATCGTCATAATTTATTACATGATAAAGGATTATGGAATAAATAAATTTCAGTCCCAATTAAAATAATTAATATTTTATTAAAGTGAATACCCTTTATATTAAATGGGTATGGTATTTACTACACAATTATTTTGGCATGGAAAATTGAAGTGAAATTTCAGCAGCATAACAACATCACATAAGAATTCATAAAATGGATTGATGAGAGAGAAATGGGTATCTCATAATTTCTACATAAAATAAGAATTAATAGGGACATGAAAACACATATCCCAAAATATGTAATTAGAATAGAAGGCATAAGACAATAATGAAACTAGAATAAAAGAGAGAAGGTGAAGATCCATTACTTGAGTGTGTGACACCAAATGCTTGGGAGGAGCTTCTTGAGATCTTGGGGGATCCTTGGGAGGAATATTGATCTGGGAATTAATATTAAGGACTTTATAAAATGTGTTATAGTGAAGAAAAATGGGATTTTGGGTGTGTTTATATAAGAAATTATTGGGTATTTATTTATTATTTCTAAAACATAGTTTTTGGACTCTATATGACAAAATAACCAAAACCACAAACCTTACCATGGTTTTTTCCCAAGGTGTTTAACAAATGAGAGTTGATTTTATTATTTTATAAAGTTAAGGGACTATATTAATCAAATAATTTCCTTTATTAAGTGGAGGTGAGTCATACTCTTAAAGAAATGATTTTAAAACCTTAAAATACATTAATGATTTTGGAGGATTCATAATGGATTTATAAAATTAATAAAATAAACATAAAATATCATTGTTTTAAAGAGAAAAAATATATTTTTTTTATAATTTATACCTTTTATAGTATTTTTCATATCACGTTTGGTTCATTATGATGTCATAATAGACAAAATATATTTAAATGGTATTTCGTTTTTACCTGAAATTTTGAATGTCTCATAAAATTATAAAAAAAGCATCCTTTGGATAATTTAGAAATTTTAATTAAAAAAATAATATTCATTTTGTCCAAATTATTTTTAAAATATGTGAATTTCCACTTTTAAAATAAAATCTACATTTATCAATAAATGATGTTTTTTTGACAATAATAGTTTTCAAAACCTTAAAAAAATTACATTTGACTTCATAAAAATTATATGACAATTTATATTTAATAAATAATAATAATAATATTTTGTAAAAATATAATTTGTTTAAAAAATAAATTAATTCCTAAAAATGAGTTCCTTAATTGAATTTGAATATTACCGAAAAATACTATTTGTGTTTTATTGTATCAAAATAAAAATAATTTATATAGTAATGATAATAGGATGAAAATATGTTCATTATTCTCTAAAAAATAATGTACATACTCATATATCTTGGGTATTGATACACATACATTTAATAAACTAGAAAAATATCTAAGAGTAAGGTATGTGATGCTGATAATTTCACAGAGTGGTTTGACGTACATGGTTTGGGTCATGATCTTGATGATCTTGAACCTCTCCCATAAATGGCTTCGCTCATGCTTAAGTTGCAGGATCTTATCTTCGGCTTGGATAGGATAAAATCCCAGTGATAATATCTCCCTTAGAATCTTTGATAAATGGGCTTCATAGGGTATGATCCTAATTGTTGAGTCCATCACATCCTTTGTTTTTGCAAATTGTATTTGTTAAAACCCTATATCTGTACTAACCATGTGATAACTATTCAAAGAATATATTATCAATAGTAATGACACTTTAATGGTATTTTTAAATCTGATATCATATAATAAAACTAAATAAGTTCATGTGTTTTATATTACCACGTTACATAATAATACAAATAATTAAATTGTAAGGGGAAATATATTTATAACAATTGTGGTCATTACAATGAAACTGTTAACTATAAATTTATAACACTACCAATTTATAAAGAAAGTTCAAATAAAAAACCATTTTTAAAACATCGTTTAGTTAATTTTAAAGAATTTCATATTCTCATAAACTAAGAATGTGAAAATTACATGAAATAATTTATAGAGGGAATACTCATATTTATCCATCGAAATACCATAATTTAAGAATGTGATAATTTAAACATTAAATAATAACATCATGTATAAAACCAAACACAAATGGTCTCTAGACTATGGGAATACAAACTCATACTTGTAAGGAAACACTAATCTAGGAATAATTTGAATCACACTGATATTGAGTCTTTTCATAGTCTATCGATATCATAAGAATAACCCCTAGTCGTTCCACGCACAATAAGGTTGAATGTCTCCATAACCTGACACACCCAATGTTCCAAATCTAATTTGTTTTCCAAAACATTTAAATAAACCCTGCTCAAAATTTATAAAAAATATTCATATAAAATAATCACCACTACCATGCTTTAAAATCCAATTTAGAACAAAATTTTCTTTGAGAATTTCATCAAACAGATAACATACAAAACTTTTTTAAGATAAAACCCCCTTTAAAACCATTTTTAATGCCACAAAAGATGTATTTCATAAAACAATTCATCCTTGATATCAAATTAATCAATTTAAAAAACCAAAAAAAGGAATTTACAAGCACATTAAGTAATTTTTGGGTTATCACGATTTTATTGAGAAAAAAACCTCATCAATGGATGAAAAATAATAACCTTATCAAATGGATATTGGAAATGAGTAGATTCGGTCCACATAAGAATATATCCAAAAGAAACATAATCAATTATCCATTAAATCCATTAGATCCATTAATCATTTCTTGATTGGTTTTCAACATAACATGGGAGAGTAAGATCAAGGAGATATCTAGAAATAGGTGATGAGATCATATAAAAAAATAACATAACTTGATGATATCCAATAATAATAAAAGGTAATCACGAAGGATCCAATGAGGGACTCTCTAGAGTGATGGAGAGAGGTTAGTTCCATCCTAAGAGGGATAAAAATGAGATTATATATAAAAACATCCAAGGGAATCAGGGTAAATTAAAACTTTTATATGGTCTATATCAGGTCATATGGTTAAGATGTACAGTTTGTTAAAAAATGTGCCAACTCTTCATAACTATATTCCCTGAAAAATCAAGTCACAATGTTTCTAAGATAAGGTTGCATTGTTTTTTAATTTATGAACCAACAATGAGTGGGGAATTTCCATGGAATCTTAAGTTTCACGACCTCCTCGGACATGCTAAATATTTTTTGAAACTATTCTTGTAACACCCTAATATTTTATGAAATATTTTTTTGAATAATATATTTTCGATATCTTTCGTTACACACAACATTGAGTTTTAGTGAACCATGATAAATTATTAGAATTATTACTGAAACCCCCAAATTTGATACCTAGATTCTAAACTTGGTGGAATGATTAGGAATAACCAAATTTTAAATATTAAGCATAATGGTTTTAAATAAATAAAACGTATTGATAAAAAAGTACTTAATTTTAGGTAAATTTTTTACATGTTTTGAAAATACTATTTCGTCAAAAATTGTTTTATGAACAAATAATAAGAATAATTTTTGTAAATTTTTTGAAAATTGTATTTTAAAAAATAAAATTAATATAGTAAATCTACATGTAAAAATTATCTTAGGGTGAATTTTCTGTATTTTTTTTGAAAAGATAATTTTTTGATGAATAGTGAAAAAACTTGTTCTTATTGAAAACTGCCTTTTAATTTAAAGATTTTATAATTTTTTTTTGTTTTAAAATGGTTTAAAAAGTAAATTTAGTTTAATTATATATTAATTAATCCAATTTAGGTCATTATAATTAATTTTACATTCAATTCTAATATAAAAACCTTTTAATCTTTTGCATGTTTTCTCTTTAGAAAACAACTTTCTCACCACGTCTGCTGGTTTAATTTAAAATTATAATTTTCCAAATGTGTGAATGAAATATTAAAAAATATATTACATATTTTTAATAATAATAATTTTTATAACATAATATATTCAATTAAATATTTGGTTAAAATTAATAGTAAAAATAGTTAAAACTAATTACCACAACTTAAGATAAAACAGGTCTATGGGGGTTTAAACTAAAATGATAAGGGGTAAAATGGCCTAAAAACTTGTAAAAAACCATTTTATGGAAATATTTTGACCCAATAAACTATAAGGTTCTATAATGTCTCATATTTTAGATTTTTATATTGTGAAAAACATTGGTACATGTTATTCTTCAAAAAAATTCCATGTGTGTCGTCTCCCCCACATATAAAATGCCACCCCTATCTTATCCTATTCACACTTACAAAACCATTGGTTTTGGAAAATAACTACCCAAATATTTTTCTTAAGTCTATATCAGCATCTTATTGTCCTCGATAAGATCATAAATATAATCTAGGAAGGGTTTATGTTAAACATAAAGAGGTTGTTTGAAGAAGAGGTAAAGTTTTAAATTATGGGATTTTGTTTTCTTTCTTCTTTTAACTACTTAAAATATTCATTAATTAGGTTGATATAATAAAAAAAATTATCTAATATATAGTTATATATTTTTAGTTTAATTTAATAACTTAAATTCATCTTCTCTTCTATCAAATGGGAATTGAAATAGTCAATCATGTGTACAGTAGAATGACACCTCGCAAACCAATATTATTCATTTTGCAACGCCACCTGTTAAGGATGAATATAATGATGGATTTATTGTTTATATATTATATTTATGATATTTTTATGGATATATAATTATAATAACACATATACTTTCTTACCACCCAAGTCATTGGAAAACAATAACATGGCTTGGGTGTATGGTAGACTACTACCTTACAAAAAATGTGATGTGTTTTTATTTTTTGTTATAAATGGATGGTATTGAGGATATATTAAATTAATATATATGAAAATTTTAAAATAATTATGCTTAATTATGTTCTATATCACATATACATATTTAATTACTATTTTGTGGTGGATTTGATAACATCGTTCGTGTGTACGGTGGACTACCGTCTCATAAAGCGATGTGATATATTTTTCTCTAACGCATTGAATGTAAGGTAATTAAGGAAAATTTAATGAATATATGTGATATATATGACATAAAAATGATTATTTAAAGTTAATATATTATTTACCTTTCTTTCACTTCATCCATCAAGAAAAGGGAAACAACGTTCAGGCGTACGTACGACCTACGACCTGTATGAATGGTGTGTTTTATTTTCTATCTCTAAGTTTTATAGATTACTCTAAATAAATATATAAATTATATATAGTATATTTATATCAGGATAAGAAATTATGTATATTATGGAACCATGATCAAAGTAAGAGGACCAAAAATAAAAAAATCAAAACTTACATGAAAAACAAAGTAGCTATTGTTCGAGACATGATTTAAACATAGAAATGTTAATAAATAGGTAATAAAAGATCATAAATAAATCATATATGGTATTATATATATAATTATGGTTATTTAATAGATTTATAATAAAATTATATTTATTATAACATATTTTCAAATGTGTATAAAGAAATCTGGGACCTAAGGTAAGATATTTTTGTCTCAATTTATCTTCTTTAGAACATATGGTATGTTACGCACCTATAGTTTTTTAGGAGGTGTATATATCGACAATTTTAAATTTCATATAATTAATTAATTTATTCTCAAGATATTTTAAGATTAATTTAATGTTATTCCATCATGGGGATTATAATTAAAAGTTATAAAATTGGTAAGGTTTTTATTATATAATCTCTTTGTTTATTAGGATTGTTTATGATTATACATATAATGAGGCAATATTATGAAATATATCACAATAAAATCATTAATATTCTTCTTATATTATTATTTATTTAGTATGAAGAAATGGTATCATGTGTTGATAAGATGAGTAAAGAATTATCAGAGTCCTATGGCTTTGAAGGGAAACAAGAGAAGAAAAGGATGGAAGAGAGAAATATGGATAAAGGGAATAGGGAAAAGAAGAATTTTCCCATATGAGATAACTGTGGGAAGAAACACCCTGGAACTTGCCAAAAAGGAATGGGAGTTTGTTATAAGTGTGGGGGAAAAGGGCACAAAGTACGTGACTGCAAGGGTAAGAAAATGGTTTCAAATGTACAATGCTTCAGTTGCAAGGAGTTTGGACACTACGTGAACCAATTTCCCCGTCATCAGACTTTGCCGCAAATGATACTATTGGATAATAATCAAGTTATGATAATACCACAGATGAAGAGGAATGACTAGTGTTCTTATGTTGTTATTTTAGAATTATTTCATTTAAGTGTTGTATTAATGATGTTTTGGAAATAAATAAGGACTGTACTGGAGTACTATTTAATTAAGGATTTGAGATTTTATGGTAATAAGAAAAGTGACTCTACAGTGAGTTAATTTTTTTTGGAAATTACATGGTTGAAGGAAAGATAAAACATAATATGGTCCTAATATTGATGTAGTGATTTTTCGAATAAGAGATGGTTGATTTTGGTAATTCAGGATGTTGTGGTGTTGTAATAGAATATATGAGGAAGGCGTTCACATGTTATTACCTGGGAAACCAGATCCTCATTATGTTTAACTTCCTTGTAAATTTTGGACTGTGAGTTTGGATAATAGTATTTTGGATAAGTCTAATGGTTGGAATGGATTAGGTTTGAAAGGTTATTTTTTTTTGGATTTTTATAAAAGGACAACACACAGACCGTGTGATGACCCGTCGTGTTGGACAAAGCTGCGGGAATCGAACCCACAACCATATTGCAATTGGGATTTATCGCATACCATTGTGCTACATGAAGTTCCTGGATGGTATAATGCAGTTTCTTTACATAAAGGGTCTGATATGTGAATTATAAATTCATTATATTTGGAACCCTATACGATGAGGATAAATAGAGTATTTTTGATTTGTATTATGTTTTGGGGTGAAAGATGAGTTTGTGGTAGAAATTTATTAATGGATAAAACTCTAATTATAAAGTAAGTATATCTCCTTATGATCTTAGCCAATCTTATAAATAAATTCCTCAACATTAAGAAAAGGAACATAGAACAAAAATGTTTTCCTAGATTGTACCTTAGATCATCACTAATTTATGGCTTTGGGATTGTTGGCCTTTTCATAGACATGTTCTCTACCACTGTCAATCAGATAATTGATGGTTATATTTCTCTTCCATATCCATATTTTCCTACATGGAACCCTAGTATGCATTATTTTCGGTAATCTTCATAATTTCCACTCTTTATTTTAAATAGAGGCCTCATTAATTCATTTGTCAATGTAGGATTTCAACTAAAATATTTTGAAATGTCAAAAATGTGTTATCCTAATACCTTATGTCTTGTTGAAGAAATGGTATTTTAAATCATCATAGATTGATGAATTTAAGGACCTCAATTTTAAAATTGTTTGTGATTAATGACCTCAATCACTACCTATAAATATTTAAGTTTTTCCTCCAATTATATGTCTATAATTGAAACCTATGTACTCCTAATCAAGATCATAATTTTTTGGTGACCCTTTCATTTCTCTTTTCATCTTGTTAAGACTAAATTTTATTAACCAAATTTCCGATGTGGGTTTTTCCACAAAGATATTTTCTATTTTCAACCTTTATTTTCAAAGAACAATATCAAATTGTGAGGACAAAATTTATTTAAGGAGGGGATAATGTAACACCCCGAGCTTCCACGGTACACTTCCCTTTGAATAATACAATAGCGTGTGTTGTACGAAACTTCGAGTTCTAACACACACCACGACCAATCAAAGTAGCCGTTATTAATAGTAATACCTACTTTTTAAAATTTTAGAAATTTTATCTCTCAAAATGGACTTCATTTTTGGATTTGGAGTATCAAATTTAGCCTAAGGTAAAATTTTGGTACTTTTCGGATAACTTTAATATTTTGATGAATAGTGAAAATTACAAAATTTTATTTAAAAACAACTTTTTTAATCAAAATAATTATTAGTGATAAATTATGAATTTGAGTGGATTTAAAGTATATATAGAATATATTTTTACCATTTAATAAAATGTTGGTCATTGTACATAATTTTACAATTAAACCGGACATAAACAAGTGTCAATCTTTTGATAGTTATTATCTCTTAAAAACACGCTTTTTGTTTTAATGATGGGAATTAATTTTAAATTAATTTCTGCCACTTCTGTGTTTTGAATTTGGAAAAATGGATTCCATATTTGGATTCAGGATGTTCAAATTGTGTAAATAGGTAACTTTTATTTTTAGACATTTTGAATAATTATTTCGGTAAATATTTTATTTACCATGGTTAAAGGGTAAATCTGGTAAATAAGGGTTAAAAAATAATATTATAATAATACTAAATTACCCTAAAACATGTCCTAACATTATTGGTTGATACATGTCCGACCATGGGAATATTTGGGTCGATTGGTGGACCCCATGGAGCTACTTGTAAGTGATAATGACACTTTATATTAATTAAGTTAAAATAAATGCAAAAATGACATAAGCATATATCTTTTAGAAAAACAATTTTTACATAGGATTATATATGTTGTCATTTCGACTATGAATATTAATTAGAAAGATAAAAATATTTCCTACATAATGGTAGTTTATTTATAATTTTTAGACATTAAATAATTTAATTTATTTATGACACAATGATGATGCAGTAATTAGCATAATAGTGAAAAATTAAAATAATTGATATTATAAATAAAGAAATAAATATAATTTGAGACTTATAATGAATTAAACTAATTTTATAGGATAATATCACATATTAGTATTGATTTAATTAACTTTTTTCGAAGTAATCATTCTGTTATGATTTTTACCAAAGTCAATTATTGAATAGTGTCAAAATTGACATAAAAGAGTTTTTAAAACAAATATTGTATTATTAATTGATATTAAATTCCTAAAAATATAAGGTTAGGCCCAGTAACTTATATCATGATATTTATGTCATTAATGGACCACTTGGGGGTCTCTTGGATGTATATTGTAAGTTTATTAACTATATAATATAAAAATACAAAGTGACATGGTAAGTGTCAAACTAATTAACTAAGAGTTAAAACTAAAAGATAAGTTTAATATAATGACCCAAACCTGTCTAAATTCTATTTTTTGAGTGGTTTTCGACCCATAACCACCTTAACCTTTATATAATCCACTTTGGAGCCATTATAATCCGAATATGAAATTACTATAAAATAATATTTCTAGCTTTTCCAAAGGTTCCCCTCACCCCTCTTATAAAAGGATACTCACCCTTCTCATTAATTCACACATTCAAAGCCTTTTTGTTTGGCCAACCACTTCCATTACTCTATATACTTCCCTCAATTCATCTTAGGGTCCTTACTTTAGTCAGAAAGCCATCCTACGGAGCCCTTTTCATCAAATCAAAAGGAAGAACCTGCAGAAGAGGTAATGATTTCACCACCCTTTTTCAAGTTCCTTTGTTCTTCAACTTCTTCTTTATTTGTTATTACCATTCTAAAATAATGAATCCAGTATCTCCTATATACTGTAATATTATTATAAATATGTTACAACAATATTCAGTATTCTATCCATCATTTTAATGACATGTCACCATACGTGTGTACGTACGGCTTACCGTCTCCACGTCGTGGTGTAATTGTTATTCAATATATTATTATTTGGATGGGTATAATAATGATTTGTAATTCATGTAAATAATAAGTATAACATGATAATGATTCTGTATATATGATATACCATCCAATTATATATTATTTTAATATCAAAAGAATGATATTTTCGATCGTGCGTATGTACGGATTACCGTCTCCACGACGCGATGAGATTAATTTCCAAGTTCACCATTCATCGACGATTATAAAAATATATATTACAAATAAGTATGTAATATATGAAATAATAATGCTATAGGATATATATATATATATATAAAAGGATTTATGTACTTACATATATCTTATTCACTTACTTCCGTTCAATACTATATGAAAACAGAAACAACGTTTATGCGTACGTATGGACTACCGTCTCCATAAACGGTGTTTTCCATTTCATATATATGTCTACTATAAATAATTATATTCTAAATATATATGATATATTTATCATGTTTTATATTCTAGAAGTATTTAAATCATGATCTATGTGATACAACCAAGAGTGACAAGTTAAAACACATACGATAAAGAAAGTGATTATTACCCGAAATGTTAACTTTACATGGAAATTATTATTAAATGGGTAATATAAAGTCATAAATGAATCATGCATGATATCATAAATATTAATATGTTTTTGTTATAATTTCATAACATACTACGATCTTCGTACAGGAGGTTAAACGTACCCTCGACTAAAGGAAAGTGCAAGGTAAGGGGTTTTCATCTCACTCTTTATTCCCGTGAGATTCATGCAATATTGCCACCATTACCTTTTGTGTGGTGTATGTACTGCCCATAATTATATTCTTTTTGTAATACACATTAATTTATGTGTATTTACATATTCATTTTATGATACCTCTTTCAAGGGTTGTATGTTTCGTAAGTTACCAAATTGGTAAGGGTTTATTTCGTAATCTCTTCATTATCTGAGGTTGTATATACGTAATAATCTACTGGGATCTATTTATCATCCACATCCATGTTTCATAAAAATGTATTTCAAAACATTTTTACTATTTAAAAGAATATTGGTTAAAGAAATTTATACCCTTGTTTGACTTTTTATAAGAGGATTATAAAAGAATCTTTCCGCCGTTTTCCAAACAAGGTCTTTTTTATCATTTTTGACAAAATTAAGGTAAGAATGTATTTTTTTTAACTTATACAGAGGGTGCAGTTATTCTCCGCCGTTATTACACCTTTGAATATTCCTTCACAAGCTTATAAAGATATTTTCAAAATAAAGGTTTTCTCTATAATTATGCGACTTTTAAATGAGTTCAAAAAAAGAGATATTTCTCTCAAATAGTATTGATTTCATCTATGTAAAAATCCTTTGATAAATTTTAAACTTGTTTCAAGTTGATTTATTATGATACAAATCATCCATATTGTATATGAGGTTTTGTGATATTTTTGACTATGGATGATTTATTTTTATGCATTTAATGGTTTATGATTAATGTTTTGGCATTCCGTATTCTAGTTTTATTATGAATGTTTATGTTATATTTTATCCTCATCTTAAGATGAATGTGTTGGACTAGTAAGTTCCAGGTTGGGGTCCGGTTAAAGGAGACCCTCCGTGTTGGTGTCCGGTTATTATAGGCACTCCGGGGTGGTTTCCGGTTGTTAGAGGCACTCCGGGTTGGTGTCCGGTTTTTAGAGGCACTCCAGGTTAGTGTCCGGTTATTAGAGGCACTCCGAGATGGTGTCCAGTTATTAGAGGCACTCCGGGTTGGCGTCCGGTTATTAGAGACACTTCGGGTTGGTTTCCGGTTATTAGAGGCACTCCAGGCTGGGTTCCGGTTACAGTTAGCCCCTCGGTCTTGGCACGAGGCCTTGACAAAGAAATTAATGTTCAACATTATGCATTCCATCATTATGAAAGTGGTTAGTGATATTGCATGGTATTATTAGATTAGTAGAATATCCATGTGAATAAGTAAATGGCAATATTTCATTTTATTTCCTCCAAATTATGCAGAAGTTCAAGTTTAAAAGGCCTTTGCTTTTGTTTTATACATTTCCTTAAATGTTCATGCTTATTTTTGAAATTTTCTGCTGTATTGCTTACCCTTACTAAGAATTTGATCTCACCCCATTATATGTTTTATTTTTCCCAGGATTCCAAGAAGTGTAATGTGATTGATATGTAGGGTTAAGCCAAAGGAATAATGGATTTAATAAAGATTATTTATGTTGTTTTGTACATCTTAAAGTGAAAATGTAACATTCATGTATGTGATCTATTTTTCCAAGACTGCTAAACTGATCGGTCCTTCGGGACTTGATTCCTTGTAATCATGTCAATGTATTAAAATAATGCACTGACTCTGGGTAAGTGGGGTCGGGGAGTTACAAAATGTGTATCTATCTTTATAACACTAATGAAAAACACCACCTCCAGGATCAAACCATTATACAAGTTATAAGATATAAAGGAATGAGAGGCATTAGTATCAAATAAGGCACTAGATAATGTAGAAGTTACCAGAATAGTACATCTCACTATTGAAAGTACAACCTCACTATCCACAAGTGTCAGTTGAACCATATGCAATTGTCCTACCCCTTTTCCCTGTGATGCTACTCGAATCCCCTAAGTAGAACCCCTTTACTAATATGGGTGCTATTTCCTAGAAGAACCACGTCCGCTACCTCTACCACCTCATCCATCATAACTCCAAATCTGGGACTAGTAAGGTGTAGACGATCCTTTTCCCACATTATTACTCTATCTAGATGCTTCATCAATATGTGACTGCCTCATGTTCTTGTAGAACCTCTATAGATGTCCCATATTTCCTCAAGATCAACAATCCACTGGCGGTCGAGAATAGTTCATACGATAATCTCCCGACCCACCACATGGATGATAGATCAATCTAGTAAGGTCCTATGCTACCAAACCTCTTGTATATGTACTATTCTTCCCACTATCTTGAATACAATTTTCATAATGGTGATTCTTAATCTCATTAGTTTCACCTCTTGATCATCCAATAGCAACTATCTATCCAGTACTGGAAGCTTCCCACAGGTTCCCTTCAGCTATGAGAGCCCGATCCACCACCTCATAAAACTTCTTTAATCAAACGAGATTGAATTTGGACTTCATCTCACACTATAGTCCATCCTGAAATAATTATTATTTAGCATCCTCAATTCCTGATAATTCTGGAGAAAATAACTGTTGATCTGTGAAGCATCTAGTGCAATCCATAACGAACATGCTCCCTTGAGTTAACTTCATGAAATCATCTGCTTTCTCCTGCCTTAGTTTCTATAGATATATGTTATCCAAGAAATTATCCAAAACATCCTTTCATAGAATTCAATCATCCTTTCCTGTCAGGACATGAATATACTACCAATGCTTCACTAATCCTCGTATCATATAAGTGGAAATATTGACCCTCTTCTCAGTAGGAGTATCTAAATGGTCAAGTATCATCTCGATGGACTCAACCCAAAACTCATATCTCTTAGGTCCACCCTCTCTAGTAGATGTTGGAGGATACAACAACTGAAACTCCCATATCAGATCAGACATGCTTTTCACAACCCGACCTGGGTCACTTTCCATTGATTTCATGAAATGAGTGAAGTTATCTTGGAAATTCTCTCCTGCGTCCTCCACTGGCACTATCAGTGCAACAAGTTCCACTACTAGAGGATGATCCACTACCATGTCCTCAAGTCTTTCTCTCAATAATATCCTTCATGGAGGCATATATCTACAATCCAAACACACCCCTTATAAACAGTATTCATAATGCATTCTATCACATTTCACGTTAGACAAAATATCAAAACATTTAACAACAAGTCTCTTTACCAAATCTCTCCACACATTCAAAACTAGGACGTTATCACTACCCTTGACCATATTACGCCTAGGTTAAGTTAACAAGGTTAACCACATTCTCATATTCAATTTTTTCATATTACGCACCATTTTCATTTCACTTTTAGAATAAAGGAAAAATATTTAATTTCATTGACTTAACCATAACTCGTTTTCACATGTGTGCCTAAAATTTTGCATGTTGCAATAATCCCATATTCCTAGAATGATGCATAAAGACTCAAATGTCATGACATTCCATGCCAGGAATCAATACTCAATAATTATTATAAGAAATAATCACATCACACCACAAGTGCATCACCCAAGGTGAAATAATATTCAACTATAACAACAAACAACAACAACAACAATCCCATCCAAAGTACTCAGGTTTTCCCACATAAATGGGTTTTCAACTCCCATGCACGAGCTCATTAACTATCCCCAGCAATTACAGGTCTCCTATCTACATTTCCCCAATCATTAAGATAAAATAAGAAGTAAGAAAAATCCTCTGATACCACTTTGTGATGTCCAGGAAAGGGTGCCACACAACAGTGCCCTGAGACGGTCGGTCAAATGACCTCAGGCATGCCTCCCCATATGACATAGGATGCCGACTAGCAGAGAGGGTCTGGTATGTCAGTCATGGAGAGACTATACCCTATTTTATCAGAGTAAAACACCCATCGAAGTAAATATGTAGTAGAGGAAGCATTTATAATCATAAAAAGTACCAATGTCCCAAGATAATGAAAACCGAAAATACAGTACTTGAACCATGTACGGTTACCTCATTCATGCTCTATCCCCAATCAAAAATTCGATCCATGACCATTTCTCTTAACCTGTCCTACAATAATAAAGTATATTTGTGTACCAATAAGGTATCCTGAATAGGGTGTTAGTATGACTCAATAGGCCACCACCAACAATGTCTAAAACAAATCCATCCAACAATAGTGTATGAAATTGTAATAAGAATAAGTATAATGAAAAAATAAACATTTTATCACATTACTAAATAGTCTATATTTAATCATATTAAACCCCGGGTTCCTGTAGATACCCGTACCTCAATACTTGCTTCAGCCCATACCAGAATCTGATCTTTCCCAAGGATTACCATGTGTTTGAATTCCCATGTTACCATTCTTATTTCACAAATTAATGAACATGTAACCATTAATTAAAATCTAACACTTTGAATGACCTTGTTACCAATCTTATTTCATAGATGAATGAACATGATACCATTTATTTAATCACACCATTTGAATGACCATGTTACCATTTGTATTTCACAAATAAATGCCAGTGTTACCATTAATTTAATCACATAATTTGAATGACCATGTTACCCTTCTTATTTCACAAATTAATGAATATATTACCATTAATTTAACCAAACAATTGGAATAACCATTTTACTATTCTTATTTCATAAATGAAAGACCATGTTACTATTCATTTAATCACACAATTTGAATGACCATGTTACCATTATTATTTCACAAATGAATGACCATGTTACCATTTATTTAATCAGACAATTTGAATAACCATGTTACCATTCATAATAGTCGGCTGAATTAGCATGTTACTATTCACCATCTCACACATATCTCATAGATATCATTTATCAAGGATAATAATCATTAATCGCATTATCACTTATAACACATCATCACATTAAGTAGGATTAATCGACATTAAACCTCTTACCCCAATATCACATCAATTAATTTATCAATTAATTAATCACCACATGCTCATTTCTAATTTGACAACTAGTCTTCATATAAAATACCTTAATTCATTCCCTTATTTATTAATCACATTAATTTATTTAGTTAAGTCAACCATTAATTAATTAATTACTCATAATTAATGCTTTGATTAATTATATCAATTTTACAAACTCAAAATATCACAATTAATTAATCAATTAATTATTTAATAAAACTATTCCAGAGTCTTATAATTAATTCACCAATTAATTATCCATTTCATGGAATCAATATCCCATAATTAATTATCTCGAACCACAATCTCAATTTCCTATAATTAATTTCCTAATTAATTATCCCTATTCATAACACCCACAACCCACAATTAATTACATAATTAATTACCCAATTCAATCATATCAATTCCATAATAACTAATTCCCATTATTAATTATTAAAATTAGTAATATCAAAAACCTTTTAATAATTATCTAATTAATTATCTCATTCAACGATCCATAAATATCAAAATTTCACAATGATCTCAATTACTTAATTTACCACATTAATTAATTCAATTAGGTATTTTAATTTCTAAACTCTATAAATTTTAAAACATTAATATACATAATAAAATCATAAATATGTGATTTATATTTTTTTACCAACTACCTTGAATAATTGATGAATTTTCGCTCAACAGAAATCCCTAAAATCCTTGAATCCTGATGATATAGATATCAGATCTAGATCTAATCCCTAAACTAGGATCAAAGATATCAATATCTAATCAAACTAGATTTAGATCTATAATCCTATATCTAGATCTAATAAATTAATTTTAGACCTATATAAATAGAGAATAAACTTCACCAAAAGATTAAAAAAAAGTAAGAATAGATGAAATTCGGATCAAGATGAGATCCTCATACCATAAGAAGATTTGATCTTCAATTCGGGATTTGAATCTTGAAAAATAGAGGTCATACAATCTTAGATCCCTCTAGAAATTTATATAATTTCCATAGAACATTAATTCCCAATCCAAGGTCAAAATGAGGGTGTTTCGGGGATTTGGGGGATTTTAAAATATATTTTTGGGTGTAATAAATTAGTGTGCACATTTTTTTTGGAAAACGAAACATGGTTTAACAAACTATACGCCAACCATGTGAAACTCACTTCTTAGGTTGCATGGTTAATTGGGGTTGGTCCCATGATTTTTGAAACCATATTCTAGCCATGTATATCCCTCTTTTCTAAACATTTTCTTAATACTACACCCAAACTCAACCCAATTCATAACTCTAACCAAATGTACTTTAATAAAACAAAAAAGTATCTAAATTTATGCCTAGGACAACTTCAGAAAAGGTTGGGATCATACATTAGTTATACCCAAAATCGTACCAAAAACTATATTAAAAATTCAAATCCACCATAAATAGGGTTTGGTATTCTCATAAAAACATACCTCAATGGATTACTCCCCTTTTCAAATGAGATAATCTAAGAAGTGAGGTATAAAATTCTAACTTCTCCTTTCTCATTTTTATTTATTTTTTGTAGTTATTCTTCCTCAAATTCCATTTCACCATATTAAAATTATAACATTATTATTATTAGTATACTAGTATGATATTATAATTATGGCACAATCATTAATCACCTTTCATAATTTTTATTTCAAGAAAAATGAAACTATCATTTTTGGGTTGTGCTGACTATGTACCGCTTCTACGATGCAATATATAACAACCCAAAATTTTATCAATGGATTTTTCCTTCTGAATATATAATCATTTCATATTTAGTGACATAATATAATACAATACACATATAAATCAAGATAAAACCAAATAAATTTTATTATATTAATTTAATCATTACATTTAGAGAATAAATATTGCCATTTGGATTGAAAGTATTAAAATTTCACAAAAATTATAAAATAATATAAAAATAATAGGAAAATATGGACATGCTCTATCCCCCATTATAACATCACTAACATACTACAATATTGAAATGAAGAAGAATATTAGTAATGCAATATGTATTTGGAAAATGAAAATATATATATGAATTTGAGAGAAAATAGATGTGAAGAAGAATGAATGAAATATGATGTATTTATATAAATTAGGGAACCCATATAACCATTACAAATCTAACCATTGGAATAGTAATATGACCATTAAGAACTGTAACTCAACCATTCGAATCACAATGTCACTTAGGGAAATGTAAAATAAGATTTAGGTATCTTTTAAAATAATAATATGACATATTTATATCATGATACAAGTAAATAAATGTTTTAAATGATAAAATAAGTGTTAATATGTTTTTAACCCATAAATATTTTATTTTCATTTTTATAAATATTATAAACATTTAATTGATATTTTATTTTCATAAAATTGGTTTATAAATTAATATTATATTTTATTATAATTATAATTAAATTTTATGATAAAATAAGTAATTTTTAAAAGGGTCTGAAAATTGATTATAACATTAAAATTATATTTTCTCAAATAAATTAGGTTTTTAATTAAAAATTAAATTTATTATATTTAAAAAAATATTTTCATAAATTGGATTTCATTTTTTAAATATACATGTTAAAAAATGGTTCGGGTGATTTTTTTGGTATTTTTCAAAAATAGTTGAATTTTTAGTGAATAGTGAAATATGAAAAAATATGATATTAATCATTATAAGCTATCTATATGAATTTATGAGTCATAAATGATATAAGAACCCATTACATAGAACTCAAATTAACCATTTACTATATATGGTTAGAATATTCATCACTGTTGGTAGTCTTGTTGAAAAATAATAAACTAATGATTATAATATTAAAAAACACACCTCTCATCCCCTTATATTTACCACCCCCACCCCTTATCCCCACATATTCAATGCTTTGTAGCTTTCCAAATTTTTTCCCAATTATACTCAATATCTTATCTCTTACTTCCTAGTACTTATTGTCCCATCAAATACAATTTCAATGAGCCTTAAGGGATAGACTAATAATATACAACCAAAGGAAGAGGTAAAATTATTGACTAACCCATTTCAATTTTATTCCTCATATACCACCCCATTATGTTTTATATCCACCGGGCCTTCGGGCCA
This sequence comes from Viscum album, assembly GCA_963277665.1. Taxonomy (NCBI): domain Eukaryota; kingdom Viridiplantae; phylum Streptophyta; class Magnoliopsida; order Santalales; family Viscaceae; genus Viscum; species Viscum album. Next base: position 317,609,104 of record OY728146.1, read on the forward strand.
TTGAAGACCATGAAGTAGCCCAGTTCACACAGAGCATGCCCCATATGAGGATCAGAGCACCAGTAGCAGTCACCGAAATCAGAGCTAACCGGATTGGAAGAATGAGAGGGTATGGCAGCCACCATCGGGACAAGGCACTGTGCAGCTTTGTACGGGGAAATGCTAGTCGATCAGAAATTCAGGTGGGGAGATAAAGGCAATCAATGATGAAGAAGCTGGGGAGGGTCATTTATAGTGGGCTGGGCCTACTAGTCATGTATTGGGCATAGTATGCCTCTAGGCGTTCGGGTCATGTATTACGGGTCATGTTGGGCCCTGTGCCTTGGGCCAACGGGTCATGTACGGGTTCCGCTTCAACCCTTAAAATGGGGATTATCTATAATAAAATAACAAGATGGCCATCGGGCCATTCAGGCTAAATATAATGATATGTTAATATTATGGTGGTATATCCATCTTCTACCCCCCTTTAGATTCTTAAATGAAAACATTGTTTACAACATTGTTGGTTCCCCACCTCCATGAACAACATACTTCATTTTTATCCACCACCTTTAATGAAGGTCATAAATGTAATATCCTCGATATGATGATCACTCAAGTGACCAAGATGGATTGACTATGGGTCCTTAAGTACATTTTCTTATATACCAGAGGCTACCGACTAGCAGAGAGGGTGTAAGAAATATAGTTGGGAGACTAATCCTTCTGAAATAGAGTAGAAATACAGTTGAAATATATAACACCGTAGAGGAAATAACATAACAAAATAATCATAAATATCTATCCATAATATAATAAATAACAACTCTGATATCTCATTAATAGTGTAACCATGTAACGACATGCTGAAATTCAAGTAAATAACGTGATGAAAGTCAAATTAATATAAGACTAATAAGATTTCAATAGAGACTACAAGATACCAAACCCAAACCCCGTGTTGGTGATGTATCCAAGATTTAACCCATAAATAAAGAAATAATCAACAATAGGGTCCCTTTCTCTTCTTCCAAATAGATTACATTAAATATTTTTGGGTACTAAACGAAGGCATGTATAGGGTGTGAGTATAACTCAGTAGGTCGACACCAAAACATCTAAACAAATACTATATGAGATAGATATTTTGAAATAAATAAATAAATAAATATAGTATTAATTTAATCAACTAATTCTACACAAAAAATAAATCCACTAACCCTTGAACATTCTATTGACACCTATGGTTATCCCGATCCGGCTTCGACAACAAGATGGATATCCATGAGCATGTCACAGAATATACCAACCATTTCCATAACCCTACCATCATATAGCCTATAAACCATCATAGGAGGACTTGTAGGAACCCTATAATCATTACAACATAATCATTCTAAGACCTATAAGCAATATAGAATAACCGAGCGATGCCCTATAAGCCTTAAAACATAACTAATATAGGCCATATAAGACTTACAACATTACTGAGCCAAGCCCTATAATAATTATAATATAATCACGACAAGTCCTATAAAAATTATATCATAAATTGTCCCAGACTTATATGAATTATAATAAAATCAGACCTATCCCTATAATCATTTCAACATAATCAGGCCATGACCTATAAGCATTAAACAACACCAAGCATAACATATGTCATCACAAACCATTATGTTCAATTCATAAAATTACCATATATTTATCCATTTACACTTCATAATTCTGATATTCCAATTATCAACATAATTAAATAAATTCGCATCCCATTAATAATTTAAACTCCTAAGGTTATTTGCATGCCGATTAGCAATTTTTAGTATGTGTGATTCTATCTTAAGAAATCACAAAAATTTCAAAAGTTTTTACGAATCACATTATTAATCCAATAGTAAACCAACCCCAAAACATCATTGGGGATAAATTTAAATTCATCCATGTCTTAAGAAATGTTAAAGGTAGGCACACCTATCTGGTGGTCGCTTGTCTCAATCTCATCACCAAAGGACCTGAAAGGATCTAGTGGGAGGTTTATAAATGTGTAACTCATCAAAAAAAGGTTGATCAAATTTTTTAGGTCACACACATGGAATACCAGGGTTATCAAATTTAATTTACATACTAGGATAAATTTAAATATACAATAGGGATATGTTTTAGACCATCCACCTCAAATGAAGAAGACATGGGAAAACTTATGACATCCAAGGTAATGTTTGGCTCATTATCCATTCCCTTCATCGATGAATACAAATTCTTTCAACAAGGGTTACCCAAGATAAAAAAATATATATATAAGAAATAGAAACACTAGAATTCTTACCATCAAACTATAGTCCTAAAACACCAATATTGGAAGGACTAGTAAACCATGGATTTATCCCAGGAACGAGAGTGCTTGAATACAATGGATAACAGGTACAACATCCTTTAAAAGATATATGAGTGCAATAGGGTCACGAGGAAAATATTGGATCAATTTTTTTTAGAGGTCTTAGGGGTATTTTTATGCATACTAGTAACAAGAGTACCACTACATAGCCTACTTGTCTATGCCATAAAATCTACTGATATATGGTGCACTACGATGCAAGCCATGGGACTACGTCAAAACCTCTTATTCTCAAAGTGTGTCGGAAAAAAATTCCTAGGTCCATGAAATAGATCATATTTTCCCAAGGATATACATGATATATTTGAGGACACCATACTTTAACTATGAATTTTCCAAGGTAGAAGCTACACTACAACCTCCCTCCACGCCACCGGGGTACCATATTTTGTCGAACTGACCAAATCTGACCCCAAAACCCTTATGCCATAGCAACTATATCTTTACTGAAACACTAATTCACCAAGGTTGGTCCTATTCCCCAACCATTATTTATAAATAAGCTATACCATAATTGGAAGTAGCATTGAAAATCCTCCCTCCATTCCACTACATCACAACCTTCATCTCCATGTTGTAACGACCTACACTACAATCTTGGCTAGAGCTCCATGCCATAGTCTACCATGAACCTATGATTTTATCTCAACTCACCCTTTTCACTTTCTTTCTTCAATAAACTCACCCAAAAAGTCTTTAAAAAAACTTTCTATCAAAAAAACTAGATTAAATAGGTTTAAAAAACTATAAAAGAAGGATGCACCTAAAAAAATATGATATCTTACGACCTCCCAACCATATAAAATATCTTCCCCGAGATACTATAATCACCACTATTGGGTATTAGTGAAAAATTATGGCCATAATGTTCAAATATTATATTACCCTTCTAAAGTATTCTCTTTCACATGCCCATGCTACCACTTCAATCACACTAGAGGTATGGTCATCCCCTAGAGATTATTCTCACTATGGTTCGTAATACAAATCTGATTCTCCAAAAACGACACAACAATATCATGCTTGAAATCCTAAATTTCTATCATGTGAGAACGATCAAGATGATATCTAAAAATCTGTGACACGTGAAAAACATCATGCATGAAACAGTCGCATAGTGTAATGGATAAATGGTATGCCACTAGATCAACCCTTTACCCTATCTCAAATAGCCAGATAAACATTTTTTTCTAGATACTCCTATTTCTTAATACAATTTTCCCCAAATTAGGATAAAATTAAAAGAAAAAATGATGACCAACCTAAAACTACTCAGATGCATCCCACATAAGACTAGGTCTAACAAGCACGGACTCAGTGTCCTCTAAACATCAAAGAGGATAATGATAAGGGATTGCATAAAAATATTTGAAACCAGTTATTTGGTTCGAAGCCTATAATATGTTATTATAATAGAACTCCATAAGTGCTATATGACCCCGCAAAACCCTCCAAAATCGAAGACATAGTCTCATAACAGATCCTCTATGAATTGAATCGTTAGCTGAGATTGGAAATTAGTTTGAGGATGATAGGATGTACTCAGAAGAACCTATGATACCATATCCTTCTAAAGACCCTTCCAAAACCAAGACAACAAACATAGATCTTGATCTGGAATGATACTCATTGGTACACTATAAAATTGAACTATCTCTCACGCATAAATATTGCCTAGATCATCAGTGATGAAGGTCTCCCTGATAGAAATGAAGTAGGATACCTTCGTCAGTAGATAAATGATCAATGATATAACTTAATTATTTTAGTAAATCATGGGTAAACGTATCATTTATCCATATTTAAATCCTCCCATTTATATTCAGGAATTGTTAACGGCTGAAACAACCTAGTAGGCATCTAATTCTTGTCATTCAACTTCTGATATGTTAAACATCTCACCATAATGACTTTATATCCTTTTCCTTCCCTAGACACTATTATTTCTTATAAATACCATGATACATATTTATCATTTCTAGATGTTACACCTGTCCAGAAGCATGAAACTCTCTAATCATATCCTCATTCAAACCTATAAAACCCATACTCAACCTTGGAAAAGAAAAACATCGATACTAATAAAATAACATCCTGGTGGTGAATCCCCACCATGTAAGCTATCTATTAGAGATATTCCGTCCAGATTAGATAACTTCTCTATCCTTATATGTTCATGAAACATAGTTATAATAAATTTCAAGGTTATATATACTCATACTAAGGGATATTTAACATTGAGATGAATATATGAAAAGAGTTACATTAGCCAACACTCTTTGAAAGACTCTTACACTGCCTCTTTCTACATCATCTAACTAAAATCATCGACAATGATATCACCTTTATTGGGTTTTAATATAACTAAAATTCAACATACTATAGATACTCTAACCCCCTACTCTATTTAAGGTTAAAATCTCACTAGGAAAAGATGTACTTCAGGATCTTGTGGTCTAATTATTCCACAATCCTATCACCCAATAGATAGTTTCTCTGACATTTATGTGCATGTACCACCATAGATAACTCTATATTTTGAGTAGGTTAATTCATCTCCTGTGGTATCATCTATCTAGATCTATAATCAACCAATCATTCCTCCTGCATCAGAACTATTCCGAGTCTGATTTTGAATGCATTACAGTACATAGTATAATATCTGTTTGGAAATAGATAAGTGAAGATTGGTGATGAGTCCAACATATTATTAATCTCCAAAAAATATCCCTCATAATAATATGAACAAATAAAATTCACTGCTTCTTAGTCAACCCAGACATCGGTTCGTTCAAATAGAAGAAGTCCTAGATTAAATGCCGATAATATCCTACAAGACCATGAAAACTGTAAATAGAAAATAAATTCTTGGGTCACTCCCAAGATAATATAGATATACCTTTATGAACATCCACATCCACTCCATAATCTAAGATATCATGGACTAATAAGTTTACTATGTCAATCCATATGTATTATTTAGATATCTTTGCATAAAGTTGATGCTCTCTCAGTATACTCAGGATGATTTCATGATGATATAATGATCATTTTATTAATAGGAGTACACTAATATTTAATTAAAAAAAACAACCACAAATTGATCTAGAACATGATTATATATTTGATTCGTTAGGTCCACGAATACCTTTGGTTCATTTTTTAAACCAAGAAACATCACTACAAACTCATAAAAGCCATAACTACTCCTATAAGGAGTCCAGGGTGTGCCTGATGGTCTCAATTTCAACTGATGGAACCATAAAATCAAGTGTATCTTGGATAATATCCTGACACCTCTTAGATGATCAAAGATATTAATGATGTATTAAAGATGATACTGATTTTTTACCATTATCTGGTTTAATATCCAATAATCCACGCATAAGAAAAATTTTCTATCATACTTTTTAGTAAAAAATACATGATAACCCCATGAATAATTACATATCCATATGAAAATATTTTATTCTAGATCTTAGTATTGATAATTCAACTCAAATTTCTCTATTGGATCGATTTTGTATGGTCAGATAACAACTAAATCAACTTCTGACACCAACTTGATTATAAACTCAATGTCCCTATTGTGTGGTAAACTAGATTACTTTTTAGGAAAGACATCCTAAAAATGGTCTTCCACTAGAAGAAATTTATCCTAATACACTCCACTATCATCGAGAATAAGGATTTCTGTTTGAGTCGTTAGTCAATATAATCTGCACTGAATTTTTCTTTCATGAACAACATGAAAATATCACTCACCCTACTGTGAATAGCTACCTACTTCTCGAGAAAAAATAAAAATATCTTCTGATAAAATTTGATATTAGAATAGTATATAATTGTACCATGTATACCAAGAATCAAATTTAAGCATATAATTTCCAATATAACTAGATCCCAAAGAAAATTGTAGCCACCAATTTCTAAATAACATGAATTTCAATGTTTTATATCTTATGAATGCACTACCAATGGTGTGTCTATGGTTATAATTCCATCTAAAAACCCAATAACATACCCAAATAGCTAAAACATGATCGGATAAAAAGTTATGTGACAGTCCTATATCAAATAAAATTTTAGTAGGGGTAGAAGATACAAGAATCAGATTTATGATGGTATAAGATCTTGCATCCAAACTGGACATATTATACTACATAGCATGAAATTAACTTTCTATTATTCAATATGATCAAGTATTACTCCCCTATAAAATTCTCTCATAATGGTATTTTCACTCATATTATGGGGCACTACATCCCCCACCTCATCATAAATATCCAGTGGATCTCCAACCACTCATTTTATAAGGGATAACTGAGTCCCTTTGCGACTCAGGTTCCTGTCTTGATCCCATTCCATTGATATATTGTTTTAGGACTCTAAAAAACTATTGAAGATGACCCATCCTGCCACTAGACAAAAAATCCATTGTGAGGTAAGAATACTACAAGATCTTGTATCCATACTTGACACACTAAAATAACTACAATAGACCACATTCCTATGATGAATTTCCACTTCACTGGTTACAATGATTGATAATACAATGATAGTAATTTTCGTAGTGACGCTTCCTACATCCACATGAAGAGGTCCCAAATATTCCTATATAAATGGATTGACCACAACTTGGGGGCCTATATTAGATTACCTTACAAAATGAGATACTGATTCATCATGTCTACCAAGTTTCTTAGAAAAAATAGGTTCATCTATGATGAAATATGACAATGAATCCCATCCTGGAAACACCTCATCCTAGTAACCTCATCTACTGCTAATGATGAAGAAAAGCACTATAGGTATGTGAAGAATCTAACACAGTCAATCATTGACCTGACCTCCTATGTCATGTGCATAAACTCAAGATCCATCTAACCCCTCAAAATATCCAGATATAAGTGACTCCAAATCTTCACCTTGAAATCCTTATAGGATATCTAATGTAATCCAACTTTCTCTAGGATATTCCAATAACTCTTGACCAGTCCTCAAATAATATAAGTAGTAAGATTTAACCACTTATTAGTTAGATTATCAAGGTTCATAAAGGTAATTTGGGATAACTAAATATTGTATTAATCTACATATGTTCCTCCCTCCCCAATTAACATAGGAGGATGTTGTATCTGGAACTATATCATCAGCTCAGACATCGAAGGAGTAGTAAAAACAGTCTCCTTCTCCATTGATTGTCTGAACCTCAATAAGATATTTACAAAATGATCTTCCATACATAGAAAGTTCTGGATCAGCTACATTAATATTTTTTAATTATTAGTCTCTTGATGTTCAACTCAAATATGATACAGATGCATTATCTCTACAATGATCAACACTCTCTTTAAAACATAATAACACAACCAGACTAACATCTATTGGGGATAAAAATAGAGAACCACTGAATAACGGTTCCTTAGAACTTTTATTAGAAGTTTAATTGGAATAACATAACAAGTTTTCTCATTTTATTTATGATATATAACAATTGATTTCATTTCACAGTTTATATGGGAAAATACATCACATGTAGTAAATACATCCCTATGATGAAAAATTCATGTGAGCATATATTTCTACATTCCAATCAGGATGGATTCATACTAATATCATGCTATATAGGGACAAAATTAAAATCTCATTAAGTTATAACATCAAAAAATAAGTGAATAAACCAATGTGAAATAATTTTAAAATTGTAAAAAGAGAACAATATGAACAATAATCTTATCCCTAGGCACTCAAAATTTCCCCCATGCATGGGTTAGCTACTCCCATTCACAATCTCATTACCAATTTACAAAACATGATAGTATCCATTAAAACTTTTTTAAATATTAAGGCAACATAATATACTCCCTAGGGCTCTAATACTAATTTTTAATGTCCCAGACTTGGTGCTCCCTCAAGTGATCAGGTCAGTTTGGATAGGCAACCTCAATCACACATCCCCATTAGCCAGGGGCTTTCTAAATACAAAAAGGGTGTATGTAATATAGTGGGGAGAATATAACCTCTAGGAAACTATAATAATATAGTTGAAATATACAAAAGAGTATTAAAAATAGAAGAAATAAAATAATCATCAATATATATCCATATAAGAATAAAGAATAACTCCAATATCTAATTAATAATAGAATCATTTAAAGATTGGATAAAATGATACTAAATTATGTGCTAAATTTTATACAAATAAATGAATATGAAAAATATAATAATGAATTCATGATTCTGAGCTCGAATCCCATGTCAGTACTATATCCATGATCCAACCCATCAAGTAATAAACAATCAAAAACAGGGTCCCTTTCCCTTATCCAAACTTAGATCCATGAAATTTTTCCAGCTACCAAAAAGTGGTTCATCTAGAGTGTGAGTGAAACAAATTATGTTGACACCATAATGTGTAAACAAATACAATCCCGAGATGTATATAGTGTAGGTAATAATGTGATAAATAGAGCATTAACTTTTCCAATTAATACTACACATGAAATAAATCCACTTATCCTCAATCTACATGCTGACACCAGAGGTTAGACCCAACCTGATTTGACTCTAATCCAGATATCTTTTTACATTTTGTATTACCATTATAAACATTTATATAACCCTCATAGTTTATTGACTATAATTCATTACAGAATGACCAGGAATAACCCTATAAGAATTACAACATAATTGGACCAAGACTTATAAGCATTATAACATGTCAAGGGAAAAACCTATAATCATTAAAACATAACTGGAACAAGACATATAAAAATTACTACACAACTAGGACTATAACTATAATAAATACATCATAAGAAAGCCAAGCCTTATAATCATTATAATATAACTCGGATAATACCTATAATAATTATAGAATAACCATGAAAATCCCTATATGAATTACAATATAAATAGAACCAAGAATATCACATTTCATTATAATCTATTATATTCAATTCATACAATTAAAATTTATATATCCATTTACACTTCATAAGTTTCAGATCCCAATTATTAACATAATTACATCAATTCCCATCCCATTTATCATTTAAACTCCCAATGGAGTTTTCAAGTGGATTAAAAAAAGTTAGTCCATGTGATTCTATTTCAATAAATCACACTAATTTCACAAGTTATTACAATTAAAATTATTAGGACAATAATAAATCAACTCCAAAACATCATTGGCTGTATATTTCAATTTTTCAAAGTCACATGATATTTCCAAGTTAGGGACACCCATTGGGTGGTCATATGTCTCAGTATTAACAAAAAAATGATATGAAGTGATTCAATAGGAGGTCTATACATGTCTAAATCATATAAAAGAGGTTGAAAAAATTATCTAGGTTATGAAAATAATATTCATACACAATCACATATATTTAATATAATAATATAAATTGAAAAAGACAAAAGGGATATGTTCTAATCCACCCACCTCAAACGAAGAAGATGTGAAGAAACTCCTCATGTCGAATATATTGTTTGGTTTCTTATCCATTTAATTTTTTGATAATATGTAATTATAAAATTTTTTTTACCCAAAATAAATCCAAATAATGAGAAAATAAGTTACATTTGAAGTCTTACATTTAAACTCTTGGCCGAAAACACCAATTTGAAAGGATTGGGACACCATGGATTGATCCCTAGAAGGTGAGGGTAGAATCTAATGGAATAGTGGTAAACATAAAATTGAAATGATATTCATGTCACCTATGAATATATATAAAATTATTGGATCAAAATGAATTTATAGGGATTGGGGTTATTATTATATAGTCTCTTAAAAAGAGGATCATGTCGTAGTGGGCTGGGACACGCCACAAAATAATCTGACAGAGGGTGTGCTATGGTGGCACAACCCAAGGGAACACATAATATCCTACATCGGTAATATTAATTTTGAAAACATGATGAGGTATGTTAAAAAAATCCTAATTTATTGAGGATATACCATGACACAACTGATGGCATGACACAACAGTCATGCCTTTTTGAAAGGAAAAAATCCATGTAACAGCCTACCTGTATGTTGCAGGGGTACTAAATCTGGATGAATTGACCAAATATAACCTAGAGACCCTAAAAATATAGAAACCATCCCCAAACAATAGTATTCATCCTCTATGTTATGTACTATTCCACATCCATACTCTATGGCGCAGATATGCCATAATTAGAAGTAGCCTAAAAAATCCTCCCTTCAGGCCACTAAGCTACAGCCAAGATCTTCACTCCTCAACGAACCACAAAAAAACATGACCTAAACCTAAATTACATAGTCTACATTATATGTAAAAATTAATATAAACTACTCTTTCCTACTATCTTCCCCCAATAAACTTACCCTAAACAAGTATTCACAACAAGATTCTAACAAAAAACAAGGGGGTAAAAGAGGTTTAACAAATCTTTTAAGAGGGATGCACATGAAAAAAGATGTGATCTTATAGTAAAAATATTAGTAGGGTTAAAAATGATTATAATAAGTATATTATAACTTATTTCAGGTAATTTATTGAATATATAGATATAATATTAAATTTTAGAAAACTAGTTCTTGATGGTCAGTAAAACCACATAAATGAACTAACTTTAAAATGTTAATATGTTTAATAAATTAGTTAACCCCATATATGAATACAAAAGAATATTTTGGACCATTTAAATTAATATAATAACATGAATATAAATTCATTTACCTTATATATTTTTTGTACCATTTTTTTAAGAATATCAATAATTATCCATAATTGATTTGACCTTGGAACCATGAAACAAACACCCTCAGAATAATAAAATTAAACATTAAATCTCATTAAAATGGTTATAAATGAACAAAATAAAATTATATTAAATCACATATATTTTGAAAAGGTTATTAATTATGTAATTAATGAATATAATTTGATTATCATGCACGTTAAGTAAAAGTGATGAATGATTTTGGAACATAAGTTAAAGGATATTTCCGAAAAACTCTTTTTTTCTTTGGGTTTTGATCTTTATCTCTATAACTCACATTATATATCTATTTTTTTAATATTTATAAATTATGTATATATTTATATTAAATATATTAGTAGAATATCATATATTATTTTGATTGGTTAATACATTCTTTAGGTTTATTTATCAAATTTTTTGTTTAAAATCAAACCAAATTAAGGGGAACATTTCTATCCCTTAACCCTTTTATATAACACTATTTTAACAAATTTACTCCCAATAATGATTTTAGTTATAGAAGTAATATTTTAGGTATAACTATTCTAGTTTAGCTATGGTTTTCAAATAAAATTCTATATTTATTTTCTTCAAATACTTTAATCAATTCCTTATACTAAAATTTTGAAAGTTAATTTATATACCCCATTTTATACCCTTTATCATGATTTTTTTTCAAATTAACAGCATATTTTGAGACCTTTTATTATATATTTAGATATTATCTTCCAAAAAAATTTAATTCCTTATTAACCTTGAAATCTCTATTAAATCTCCTTGGATTTTGATACGAGGAAATGTTATACAACCCATTTCTTTCCATAGGCAATTCTTATATTTATTTCCTATATTTAATTTCCATTTTTGGAACACATAAGCATGTACATGTTATTATGGGTGAACATATATGGTTATATAATGAATTAGGTAGCATTAATGTCTCATGAGATTATATTTATAAGATTATGGAGTAATTGTAATCCATAAAGGGGTTTTCTCTACCATGTGATGTTGTCTTGATAGTTAGCCTTGAGTTATACTTATGTCATGTTATATGTTTCCTACTCTTTACTATGTTTCAATGAACATATGATTAAATTTTATTTATGTTATTATCTAATATTATTATTCATGATAATTTTATTCTATGACATCCTCTTATGCCTTCTAACTCATATGAAATGCTTCATTATCATGTTTATTCCCTTAATTGGTTTTTTAGTTCAACCATTTAGTCTATGTATTCCCTAAGTTATCCTTTTAAGTTTTAGGAAGTAAAAGTTATTTAGGATATCATTATTAAAATTAAAATAAATACGTTTTATTTTACATTCATTTTGATTTTTTTGTACCTAGTCTTCCCAAGTCACTGGGCATTTTGATCATTAATTTGTATTTATTGGATATTTATGTTAAAAATAATGTAAAAATACATGTAAAAGGATTGGGTCACCATAGTTAGTATTATAAAAAAGTACAGTTATATTTAGGGATTAAGAATATAATACTTTTGTGATAAACCTAGGGGTATGTCTAAGTATTGAAGCATATCCTTAAATCTTTGTGAAGTATAGAGTTAGTGGTCTCTATGAAATTACATCACTGTTTAGATAGTACAGGTGGATGTGGTCATATAACAGTTTTACCTAGGGGTAATAAACATGAAAAGTGAAGATTTATTTTTAACTATATCATCACCATGTTCGCATGAAAGACGAATTTCTATACACATTGTTTGACACTCTTGAGATATATGCTTTGGAAAAGTCACCAACTCTTTATGACCCATTATAAAGGATATGAATAGATTGTTATATTAGAAAACATAATAATAAATTTACCGTGGATAATATATATTTAATCCTAAATACTCATAATTGTTCATTTTATTTTCGTTTATTAGTTATTCCTTCCATGTTAATAGTTTCCTTTTTTTATATAATTTTTATTTTTAGTATTTTCATCCATTTTTTACCTTATTTTATTTAATGGAAAGAAATAGAAGTAAATGTCTCATCAAAAAAGGTGTTATGAAATGTGACGTTTCCCCAATGAGATGCATAACCTTTTTGGAGAAAGAGATGATAACTTTATGAAAGAACTGGCTTAGCCAACTCATGTTATGAATAATAACTTGAATCATTTCAAACACCCTCCTTCTCCAAAGAAAGAAAATTTTGAAGTTAAGTATTTTATGTGAAAAATTAATCCTACCTTTATTATATATTTTAATCCCCTCATCATGAAACAATAGATTAACTCTATTAAAAAAAATATTCACTATCCACCAATGCTCAGAATAAAAGGATGTTGTGTTGCATATAAAGGGAAACTAATATGTGATGGAAACTAATCAAGAACCCAATGTCCAAAAAGGAAATTGATTCCATGGAATGAGAAAGATTTAGTAAAATATTATTAAATAAATTTTTTACCAAAATATTCATATTAAAATAGAGATGGAGTTCCCCAGAATAAAAAATGGATGATGAGTTTATTGGTGCCTACGAGGAAAAATTCCCCAAGGATTTCATGGTATGCCTCCAGCATTTTCATCATCAATAAAAGTATGGTGGACCACTTATTAAATGGATTTATGCCATGTATATGAAAATATTTGTGTGATTGATGACTCTAAAAACAATGAAGAGACTATTCGTTACTCCCTTAAAGCTGATATATATATTGGTGGATCTTATTGGTATAATGGGGCAAGATATAAAAATCATAAAATATAGTTTAATTAGGATAAATGGATAAATCCTTTATAGGAAAGAAAAATCAACATCCCACATGTCAAAAGTCTGGGAAGAAGAATCTAATAAACAATATCAAGGGAACCAAGAGTTGTTTCATGTGTGTAAAAGAGGGGCATCAGGCTTATAAGTGTTGAATAGATATGAATAAATCTACAAATAGGATGGAAGAAAAATAATTTCATATATACATATAACTTTAATTAGGTGTTTCATTTGTGAGGAAAAAGATCATTATACAAGACAATTTCCTAATCCAACTGTTTTTAAGGATAATCAACGATAAAAATCTACAAGTCCTGGAGGGAAAGTAAGGGAATATGCCTTCGCTACTACTGATGTGGATACCGATTATGATGTGGTGATAGGTATAATGGTTATTCATCTAATAATAGTAAATATACTTTTTTATGAAAACCCATGACATTCAAACACTTTATATAATGATTTGTTACATAAAGATACACAAAATAAAAACCTAGAAGATCAAGAGTCTTAGTGTCTTGGAGAAATTATATATATAACACAATAACTTATACCCAAATACAATGAAAATATTCTAATATATTTAACTTTATCTTAAAATTAAATTTTAATTTTAAAAATTAAAGGGATAACCAGGGGATGTACATAAAAAAGGGGCGAGTTAAAAATCCCTATAAGGGAATAATAAAAGAATAAAATAAGCAGTACATGTGAGTAAAGTGGCGTAAAATGATGAAATATAGAGGTGAGAATCATAATCATGAACATTGAAGCGTTGTTATATGTTTACATCAATGTAACAATGGAATTTGGAATAAGACAAATGATAACATAAATACGATTCAAGGATAAAGGCCAATACATAATAGCATATTGTTCTTAGGATAACATCTTTTGTACCATACATGGCATCTCATGAGATAAAAATATTACCCAATGCATTGGAGGGATATATAATTTTGGACCCACTCGTCACATTCATATCATGTAAATGAATAAGTGTTCCACATCGATCATAAAACATAAGAATATCATTCATTACTTTTAACCCCATTATTAAGTAGTGTGGGTTATATACATTGAATGAACTAATAAATTAAGGATAGGTATATCTAGGTGAATATAGAGTAAGAGGGAGGATCCCATACAATGAGAGGGTGATTCTAAAATATTGGGAGGAGGTTATTAAGAGAATGGAAAAAAATTGGGAGGTATATATTGATAGAAAGTCAGAGTAACTTCACTCTTAAAGGGTTTCTAAAGAAGATGAATGAGAGTTTGGTTGAGTTTTTATAGAAAAAGAGGGGACAATTCTTTATTAATTTCTAAACATAGGATTTCTAATATATATGATAAAATAATAAAAACCAAAAACCTTTCCATTATTCATGTTTTCTAAAGAATAGGAGGGGTCTTAGATATTTTATAAGGATAAGAAATAAACTCATTAGAATAGTACCCTTGGTGATGTGGAAGTGAGTTATGTTTTTAAAGAGTTAATTTTAAAACCTTAAAATTTAATATATGGTTTATAGGACTCATTAAGTGTTTATATAATTAATCAAATAAATTGAAAATTAATAATTTTAAAGGGAAAACATTATTTTTTCCCTGAATACTCTTTATAGTATTTATTACATAACTTTGGATATTTTATGATGTCATAATACATATTGTATATTTATACCATATTTAATTATTACCCAAAAATTTTATTGTCTCTGAAAATTATGAAAAATGCACTATTGGATAATTTTGACTTGCTTATTTTTAAAATTACAGTTATTTTATAAAAAAAATATATAAATATTATAATTTAATCTTTGGTATCGAAGTATAAATTAATTGAAAAATACTTTTTTACGATGATAACAGTTTTCCGACCCTTATAAAGATTATATTGAACTTCATTAAATTATATTATCATTTATATTTAAATAAATTTTATTTGATAAGGATAATTCATTTATGTATCATTAATTTCAAAATTCTTAAATTTATATAAAAAAAATTAAAATAAAACCATATATTTTCAAGAAATATAATTTTGGTTTCTTCATATCAAAATTAATTTTTTATAAAACAAATTATCTAATATTTATTATTATAATAATAAAAATTTATAATTATAATAATTATTTTATTAAGAAGAAAATACATAAATTCATTTAGTTAGGTCCTAGAAACATAACCCCTTATTACACTAGTGTATGCCCAAATGGTATGGTATTCAATTTTGACACATTATTAGGGTGGTTTGGCGAACATGGTTTAGGTTATGATTTCGATAAACTTGAAATTTTCTCATGAATAATATCAATCCTGATTTAGTTTTTGAACCTATAAATGGTCTTGGTTAATTTAAAATACCATTGATTCCATCTCCCTTAGAATCTATAAGAAATGGGATTCATAGGGTACAATCCTACTGGTCAAGTCCATCGCTTCCTTTATCAGTATCAACTTGATTTATCATAACAATTAATATATAATAATCATAATGGTCACTATAAAATGTCTATATTATCAATGGTTATGATTCTTAATTGTCTTTTAAATATGAGAATATATATCTTATAATGGTCCAAAATATCCAAAGTAGTGAATTTGTTTCCTATAAATTCACTACTTAATAAGAAATTTAGTCATTTAAAAATGGAATTTCATTTATTAATGTTTTATTTGTTACATTTTTTATTTTGGTTTTACACATTCTTTCATATCTTATAGGTTTGATAGTACAATTCAAAAACCACCTCGAAACATGGTGGTTGAGCTATATGTGAGTATAAAAAATGGAGAAACTATTGCATCCCAAGTATGTAACACCTCCCAATTCCATGTTTGTGAACCAAACCTCCTAAAACATCCTTTAATAATTCATTTAGTGGAATTTTATTCTATTTTTTGCATGGATTTTATGTCCTTATATAAATAACAAATCAACTATTGGGGGGGGGGGTAGATCACTCTTCACTTCCTGAGTCATCCTTTGATTCTATACAAGTATAAAGAGGAGGATGAATATCTTTTGGAATATTATTATCAAGTGTGCATGTTATTTCGTTATGAGAAATCATATGTATATCAAATTATTAAGACCAAGGATAGAATCATGATTAAAGATATACCCATTATGAGGGATTATACTGATGTATTCCTTGAATAGTTTTATGGTATTCCTCCTGACTGAGAGTTTCAGTTCTCAATCAAACTTATACCTTGATATTTTCCTACGTGCAATAATTCATATAGAATTTCCACCATGGAGTTTTAATAATTGATGAATAAGTTACAATATTATCTGGAAAAGCGTTTTATATTTCATAGTGCTTCATAGTGGGGTGAACTAGTCATCTTAGTCAAGAAAAAGGACGGGCTAATGCATATCAGTATTGATTATCATGAACTCAAAAAAATAATGATAAATAAGAAGAATCCTTTTCCATGGATAGATAAATTGTTCAATCAACTATGTGAGGAATAATATTTCTATAATGTAGATCTTCGGTCGGGATATCACCAATTAAAGGTGAAGAATAAAGATATTACCAAGCCCACCTTTTTAATAAGACATGGTCATTATAAGTTCATAGTGATTCCCTTCAGACTCACCAATGCTCCATAAATATTTATAGACTTAATGAATAGGTTCTTTAGAGACTACCTTAATAAATTTGTTTTATTATTTATAGATGATATTATGATATACTCTAAATTTTATGAGGATCATGAAGATAATTTAAATATTATGGTAAAGACATTTCAAAAGGAGAAGCTATATGAAATGTATGGTAAATGTGAGTTATTGATAGATGAAGTATCATTATTAGGGAATGATATCACTAGATAAGGGATATCTATGGTAACTTAAAAGGTAAATAAAGATAAGTTGTTTCCTAGAATAATGTATGTAAAAACATTCATATATTCCTTGTACGATCTAGGTATTACTGATGATTTATGAGAAACTTATCATCATTTTCAAACCCAACAACCAATCTAACTTCAAAGGGATTGAAGTTTTTCTTGACTAAATATTTAAAATAGATATTTAAATAATTGAAAATATGATCATCCATATAGTAGTCTTCACTCTTCCCTCAAGTGGGGAAATTTTCATGGAATACAGTGATTATTTATAGAATGGATTAGGCTATATACTAATTTTGAATGATAAAGTGATAACATGTGCCTCAGTGTCGTTGAAAAACCATGAGTAGAATAACCAAACACATGATTTGGAGTTGGATTTAGTGATATTAACATTAAATATTTGGAGGCACTATCTTCACAGTGAGAACTGTGAAATGTATATGAATCATAAGAGATTCAAATATATATTGACACAAAAAGAGATTAATATGCACAAATGAGGACAATTATAGATGATCAAAGAATATGAATAATCAATCCACTATCACCTTTGGAATGAAAATAATGTTTTATATTATCTAAGTATAAAGGATCTAACAACCTTATCAATGATGATAATTGAGAATGACCCAATTTTCTTAGAGTTGAAAAGGATGTAATTGGGGATTATAAAGGATGGAACGTCATCATTCCATTCTCAAATTATTTCTAAAACATACCTTAATAAATAGATAAAGGATTATAAAATATATGATGTGGAAATAAAAATGAATGTGAAAGATATACGAAAATGAAAATCCTTGAAATTCAAGATTGATGAAGAAGGAGTTTTAAGATTTGGGTCACGACTATGTGTACCATCAAATCTTGAGATAAAGAAGGAGTTATTGAATGATATAGATAGCTCGACCTTCTCAATCCACCCAGGGATATTGAATATGCATTGAGATAACCAAGAGCAATATTTTTGGGACTATATGAAGAAGGATATTGAAAAATATAAATCAAAATTTCTCGCATGTCATTAAGTGAAGGATGAAAAGAAAACGTACAAGGGGATGATGTAACCATTACTCATACATAAATAGAAATAAAAAAACATAACTATGGAAATTTTATATGGTATTTAATATACATAAAGAATAAATAATGATATATATGTTGCAGTGGATCATATTAAAAAGACTAATCAATTCATTGAAATTCGAGAGGACTTCACACATGATCAACCTGTAAGGATATACATTAGAGAAGTGGTGAGGTTTCATGGAAAACCACAATCGATTATTTATGATCGATATCCTAGATTTACCTTAATGTTTTGGAATAGTCTCCAATGTGATCTAAATAATAAATAGAACTTTCTTATAGCTTACCACAACCAAAATGATTTCCAATCTGAGTGGACCATCCAGACACTTGAAGACATGTTGATATAATGATCGATGGACTTCAAAGGAGGATGGGATCGACATATTCCTCTAGTCAAGTTATCATATAGTAAGAATTTCCACACAATCATACAAATGGATATATATAAATCCCTTTATCAGAATATATTTAGATTAATTTTATACTGGGATGAAGTTAGTGAATGCAAGCTGCTGGACCCTGAAATTGGTTAATAAATGGCTGAAAAGTTTAAAACCATTCATCATCACATCAGGGCTACTCAAAGTCGATAGGAGTGCTTTAATAAAAATCATTTATGAGACCTAATGTTTGAGTCTAGATTTAAAATTTTCTTACACATATCTCGGTGTACAATATTCATGAGATTTAGTTATAAGGGAAAGTAATATCCTTGGTACATCGAACCATTGGAGATTCAGAATCACATGAAAGCTATGGTCTATTGACTAACATTCCCAATAACCCTTTCTGAAGTACATGACACATTCCATGTATCCATTTTGAGTAAGTACATACTGGATCCCTTACATGTATTGAATTCATAGGTGGTACAACTAGAAAATGATCTCTCTTATGTGGAGAATCCAGTGAAGATCTTAGACTGTACAGATATTGTTTTATGGAACAAGACAACTCACATAGTCACTGAACTGTGGATAAACTATAAGTATGCAAAGGTCACAAGGGAACTGGAGAAATCCACAAAACAAGAGTACCCTCAGTTGTTTTCACCATAGTATATAAAATGAAATTTAAAGGGATACATTTCTTAAGGGGGGATGATATGATTCCAAATTTTATTAATGGAATTTCCATTAAAAATATATATTTGTGACATATTTAGTAATATAATATTATATAATTCACATGAAAAACATGATAAAACCAACTATATTTTATTATATTATTTTAAAAATTACATATAAAGAATAAATATGGACTTAAGTAATTGAAATTATTAAAATGGATAAAATAAAATAAAATAAGATAACAATAATTGGAAAATTTGGGTATGCTCGATCCCTCAGAATAATCACACTCACGTAAAACACTGTAGAAATGAAGAAGAATATTAGTAATGAAATATGATTTTATAAAATGAAAAAATATATATAAATTTCATGGAAAATATAAGTGAATTAAAAATAAATGAAATATGTGGTATTTATATAATTTAGGGAACCCATATAACTTTTACAAATCTAACCCTTGGAATTGTAATCTAATTGTTAGGAATGGTAACCTAACCATTAGAATACTATCCAAACCTATGAAAATTTAGAATAATATCTATGTATCTTATAAAATGATAAATAACATATTTATATCATGATATAAGTAAATAAATGTTTTAAAGGATGAAATAAGTGTTAATATCTTTCTAATAAATAAATTTTTTATTTTCTTTTTTATAAAAAAATAATTATTTAAAAGATACAATAATTTTATAAAATGGGTTCAAAAATAAATATTAATTTTATTATAATGATAATTCAATTTTATGAGACCATAAGTAATTTTTCAGATGACTCAAAAATTGATCATAATATTAAAATTGGTATTTTTTCAAATAAATAATGATTATAATAAACAATTAATTTCATTATATTTATAAAATTATTTTCTTAAAACGAATTTTATTTTTGAATATAAATTTCAAAAAAATGTTTAGTTTGATTTTTTTAAAATAGTTATATTTTTTTTGAGTAGTGAAATACGAAAAAATACGATATTCAACATTATAAGATAAATACATGAGTTTTTTACTTATTGTATAATGTAATGACTCATTAGTTTGAAATAAAATGAACTATTTAGTATATATTGTCACATTAAACATCACTATTTTTAGTCGTGATCCCAAATAATAAACTAATGATTATAATATTAAAAAACACCCCTTTCCTCCCCTTATAAATACCATCCATCACCACCCTTTTTACTCACATAATCTAAGACTTGCAGCTTTATTTTTTTACAAATTTTCCTCCCAATCCTATAACCCATTTAATAGTTTTTATGGTCTCACCGAATAAAATTTCAAAGATCCTTAAGTCATAGCCTAATAAGATAATACCAAAGTAGGAGGTAAAATTATCGACTAACCTCTTTCAATTTTATTCTTCTTCCACCAGCCCTTATGTTTTCCTTACACCTATAAATTGAAACATTAGTATCATAAATATACTAATATGTTATTATTATGTTGTAATATCGATATTCTATCCTACCTTATTTATATTCTAAAATGAAAATTATTTTTACAATATGGTTGGTTCACCACCTCAATGAACTACATTCATAATTTTCTCCACTTACTTCAATGTTTGGAAGATAATATTATTACGGTTCAATAAAATGATAATAATTATATTGTAACTTATATAATGTTCTATAATGAATATGTATATACATAATATTAAATAAAATATAACTTGTTAATGATGGTCTATAAAACCACCTGAATGAACTAACCATATAACATTAGAGTTTCACTCAATGAATCATCCCTATGTCAGAAAACAAAAGGATATTTGGGACCATTTAAATTTCATGAAAGAAATTAATACAATTTAATTTCAATTATAAAGTTTAATTCCATTTTTATAAGAACATCAACAATTATCAACCTGTGATATTACTTTGAAACCAAGAAACAAACACACTCAAAACAATGAAATTAAACATTGTATCTCATTGAAAAGGTTATAAATGAAAATAATAAAATTATAGTAAATAATATATATATATATATTGAAATTATTTTTTAATAATTAATAAATTAATCTAATTTTATTATCTAGGATGTTAATTTCAAGTGAAAAATGATTCTAGAACCTAAGATAAAAGATCTCTTTAAACCACACTATTTTCTTTGTGTTATGACCTTTATATATATATAGAACATAATGTATGAATTTTATATTATTTAAATTATATATATATATGTGTCTAATACATATATAACTATCTTATTATCCCTCAATTTGATTGATTAATACATAATTTAAGTTCATTTGTCAAATGTGTTCTTTAAAAGCATACCCAATTAAGAGGAATTTTTCTATCCTCAAAACCATTTATGTATCACTATTTTTAATTATTTATTCCTATTAAAAATATAAATAATTAAATAAATATTTCAGGTATAAAAATTCTAGTTAATCTCTATTTTTCAGAAAAAAAATACATATTTATTCTTTCCTTAAAGTCTTTAACTAATTCCTTAAATCATCGTTTTAAAGATCATTTAGGTACTTAATTCTCTACCTTTTCTCATGATAGTTTTTTGTCAAATGAACTCCATATTTTATAAAATATTATTCTAAATTAATATATTAACATAAAAAATATTTAGTTCCTACTTGAATTGGGAATCTTTACAAAATCAATTTTGATTGTGATATGATAAAATATTACGAAACTCATTTCTTTCTATGGGTAATTATTATGTTTATACATTTCATTTTATTTCTATTTATGGAACACATAAGAATGTACATGTTATGATGAGTGAACCAAGACAGATAAATAAATAATTTTTCAATTTTTATGTCTAATTATATTATATTTATGGGATTAGGGATTAAACCAAATCCACGATGGGACGCTATCCACCATGTGATGTTGTCTTGGTAGTTAGCCTTGAAAACTTATTATGTCATTTTATATATTTATACCAATTTATTATTTTTTCATGATCTTATGATTAAATTTTATTCATTATATACTATCATATGATTATTCATGATCCTTTTCTTTTATGAAATCATTTTTTGACTTCTGAATCATATGTAATGTTTCATTGTTATGTTTATTACCTTACAAGGGGATGATTCATGAAACCCTATGATGATCTCCCTCTGCTGGTGATGATGGCGTCTAGTCTGGATCCTCCTCCCTTTGCGGGGGAGGGAGAATCATCGATTCCCAGGATAACAAGGCATTCTTTTCAGCCCTTCTGCAATCCTGACTTTCTTCCTCCATTTCCAAAAGCATTCGTGAGCCCCAATGTTCCGGATATTTTGGATGGAAACCCTAATCTTTATATTTTGACATCTGAGTTCACAAAATCATCCTTTCTATTTAATCTTACACTAGTTTCTCGGTTCAGATAGAGGAGACCTTCCGTCGATGTGTTCGACAGGTTTGTTTTCTCCTCTTGGGATCTTCAAGAAAGGGCGACCGTTTGGTTGCTGGACATACATCATATTATGAATCGTTTTAAGTCAAAAGAAGACTGCATCTAAGCCTTGTCCAGATATCATCGTAGTTTCAATGGTATTTGGTTTTTCCATCTTCGTTGGTCGTTTGATTTTCATATGAAATAGGAATCTTCTTCGACAGCGGTTTGGGTTAGTTTACCTAATATTCCTTTAACATTTCAGAATCCCTCTGTTATAAGATTTTTGGGTAATCTTGTGGGTTGATTTCTGTGTGCGGATAGCCACATTGAAGAGGTGTGTCATCCGATTAACCCTCGTGTATGTGTTGTGGTGGATTCTTCTAGGGTTCCATTTGAATTTGTTTGGATTAAAATTGGCGAGGAATACAGGTTTAAACAGAAGGTTATCTTTGAGAACTGGAAAGATTTTTGATTGACTTGTAATCGTTTTTGACATCTTCTGTGGAGATGTCGAAGATATTCATCAACATAGGTGTTGAAACCTTGGCGTCAGGAGTACCAGGCCTTAGTTTGGAGGGAGGATGCGATGGGGATTACCCCTGTGCCCTAGCCATTGGTGGGTCTGGAGTTGAGGACAACTGATGTCGAGGGGGAAAATGGGGGTTCCCAGTCGTTGGGTCCTTTGGTCTAGCAGCTAGTAGAAGGGCTTGGAAAGGATTCTACTCAGTTGAATCCGGAGGTGCCTGATGCAGGCAAGAGACAAAGACAAGAGAATTATAATAAGTGGAGCTCTCAGATTAATGATGACCCATCTGTCGAGGAGAATTTGGGGGATCATCATCTGGGTGATGCTATGGAGATGTGGGAGCAGAGGGAGGAAAGCGATAAAGGTTCCTCTATAATGGCATTGGGTAGGAATGGGAGAATCTATGATTGTGGGGGACCAGGTGTTTCATCTACTCCTTGGTTTCCTTTGAGTAACAGGTTCCAAGGACTTGCTGAGGAGGGTTTGAATTCTGTTTTAGTGGAGCATGATGAATCTTTGGAGATCAGTATGCGGGATTTCATGGTAGGAGAAGCTGACCGTGAGGATTCCTATAAGGTTGTGGAGGAATCCACTATGGTGAATAACATTTTTCAGTAGTTCAAATCTGCCGACTTGGGAGATGTTTTTGAGGGGAAAGGAAAAGAAACATTTAATTATGATGGCATCACGGGAAATTATCTGTCTGGGATTGACTGCAACAGGCATGATCAGAGAAGAGGAAGAGATGTGGAGGGCAAGGAATCAACATCAGATATCATTCTTGGGAGGAAGGGGATGATTTCCAGGTGTGACAAGGAGAATAGAGGTGGTATGGTCAATCTCTCCTTCTGTGATACAGTGCAAGGTGGAGATACAACCAGGACTGAGGATGGAGGAGTGGCTTCTGATACTCCAAAAAGAAAAGACAGGAAGGATTAATCATATCTTCCTCGATCATTGTGCACCATAGCTTCCTTTAAGCAGGATCATAGGGTGACCCTGGCTTTTTAAAAAGGCAGCATATCCAAGCAAGATGATTTTGGGCGAATCACTTTGCATAATGTAAGGCGGGACTATAATGGTGATTTCATGAGGAGTTTAAATCTGGATTCTAAATGGGTAATGACCACCGTGGAGGAGGGTTGCTGTGTTGGTTGCCATGACGGATATGAAGATTATGGTTTTTAGGTTTTTTTGGTTTCTTTGGGTGTTTGTTTCCTTGTTTGGCTTTGGATGTGTTTTGTGGGATTGAAAGTGACTTTGGGATTATCAATTTTCCTAAATGTATTTGGGATATAATTAAAAAAATTATTTTGACTCTTACAAGGATTTTCAACTCACCCCTTTTATCTATGTATTCCCCAGGTTATCGAATGTAGTTATAGGATCTTAAAGGATTTATGATCTCATTATGGAGATTAAAAAAAATACATTTTATTTTAGTCACATGTTGATGTTTTATGTATTCATTATTATAAAGAAACTATGACTTTCTATCCTTGGTTTGTATTTATTGGATATTAATATTAAAAATCATATAACAATATATATAAAAGTCTTGGGTCTCTATAAAAATGGTTTCATTTTACTTAATGAAATTAAAAGTCTAGTATAAATAGTTAATTTAATATATATGCATGATATTTATGAAATACTTTACACTATTAAATAGTAAACTATATTACTACTTATCCATGTTCAATGGAAAACTAAATAATCATCCATGTATACATGTGAACTAATTCCTCAATGGATTGATATATTTCCATTTTCTTTTCATAAATTCCTTAAAAGGATGGTCATTAGACTTATTTTAAGGGATAAATATGTTTTTTATGAAATAACTATGATTTTTGAATGAGAAATTGAACAACCTATTAACAATGTGAGAAATAAACAACCGTAGTAAATTCAACCATTCAAAAAGAGAATTATAAGAGTAAAATATTATTTTTTTGTACTATGAAATAACTTCAAATAAGTTATTTTATTCTTTTAATTATTTCCAATTATCATATTGAACACTAATAAACACTAAATAAGATCATTATTTTTATGGTATAATTATATTACAACTAAATCACTTCATAACCATCCATTAATAATGGTATGTTCTTGTTTGGATTGGTTTAACAACCTACATGAACAATGATACAAATTTCTATTATGCATAAAAATGGGAATTTAATTTATGGTAATATATGAAATAAATAAGTAATTAATATTTTTTGGGTTCTGTAATGTTAATATAATTTTTAAAATCATTATTTAAGGAAACACCATTCGTTCACTAAGAATCATCGAAACATGTTCAATCCCAAATTCAATTTTAAGAATCATAAAAAAACACCAATATAATGAAATTATAAAATTATAAATAATTATAAAAAATAAATTTTAATACCTTTTATGATATGGTAATAATGAAATCTTCAAAAATAATGAAGAAAAACACAGCTATTATGAAACTAGTTTAAAAATGATAATGATTACTCAAAAAAGATATGAATAATAGATAATAACTAACTAAATTACATGTAGTGAATATTTATTAATGAAGTTTATAAAAGTTTATAGATATGAAAAATGTTCTTAAGGGTAATTAAGATATTTATTTTTGTTATATAAGAGGATGAGCACATATTGACTATACAGGAATTCAGGTAAGGTGGTTCAATGTCATAAATTTATTTTATTGAGATATATTTCTTAATGTGAACCATGATACCTTTAATATGGTGTTATTACTAACTAATTAATTTGTTTTACCACACTCATCAAGTTTTAAGATCCATATAATTCAATTTATTTAAATATATTTTGATTCAAAAGAAAACAAAGTTTAAAGTAGTTTTGATTAAAATTATACTCAAACCATAGGTTTTTAATTTTATAATATTATTTTCAAATATAGATTTATTTAAAAATAAAATAAATCTAAATGAATTTGTATTATTTTTAAAAATACTCATTATTCTTATTGAATATTCTTGGGGTTTTACATTTCTGCTCAAATTTTCTATTCCCCTTGACTCTTATTTTACCCAAAGTGTTTCTTATTAGTGAAATAGACCCCGTCTCTTTTTCCTATTCAAGAAAATACATTTTATCTATATCTATATTCATTGTATTCATTTTCAAGTTTCATTACATATTTCTAAATAATATGTTAATGTCATTTTAAACTACTTTAACTTGTTTTAAAATTTGGAAAGAAATTTTAACATTTCTTGTATGGGTCATTTTCATCAAAATGATAGAAGTTTTTTAATATTTACATGTTACCACATAATTCCAAAGCCTTTTTCGTGTTATATACACCTTTATATATTTCTTTTAATTGTTTCTCAAAGAAATTATTTTCTTCTTGTTTTAAAAAAGTTTCCCTTTAAAATGCTTTCAAAATATCAAAAATATTTCTTATTTTCAAAGGTGGGTTTTTATAAAACTTCAAAAAAAATTATTTAAACAAAGTAATTAATTTTTGACGTATCTTATACATGATCCTAGAAATTGTTTAAATGATACAATCAAATTTATTTCTATGGATGGATTATGTAATGTCCCTCTCTTTTTGCGAAGTGACCTATCACTACCTTTATCTTTCATAATCATCCATTATGTTAACCCTTTATCTCTATGGTGTAAATACCATATTATTTATTACGTATAATAAATTTTATTTACTTATAAACTTAATTGATGTCATTAAATAACCATTTATTTTTCATGTTTTTATCATATTTTGATTTTTGATGGAATTATAAATGAATTACTTATGTTAATCCACTTGAAAAAAATACAAAACCCATTTTATTTTCATGTGATATTTATGATGTGTTGAATGAAACCCATTTAATTTCAATGGGTTATTTATTCTATAAAAATTGAATATTTTTTATTTCAATGTTTTATGAAACCCACTTTATTTCTATATGTCATTTATGATGTGATAAGTGAATGATATTCATGTGAAACACATAAAAATTATTAAATGGAATGTGTGGTCCTTTATCTCCCTCCAATTAATTGTTTAAAAGTTTATATATCATAAGATAAGTATTCCTAATGATGTTTTAGTTTGTTGTAAGAGTGGGAATTTATGGTGTATGTCATAAAATTAATGTTTCCCTATACTAATATTTGTGATACATTTGAAGGATGTTTCACTATTTTATGCTTATTCTAATTCTTGTGTAATGTTCTCATGTCTCATGTTTATTTAATCATTCATGTAATATGTTATTCTCCTAATTATGGCATGTTGTCTAATCTATGTATTTTTGGGTATAAGTTTCTTATTTATTATGATTATAACTATATTCACATCTTATAACCACCAATTATATTTAATTCTTATCATTTATGTTTCCCCTTAATAATCATCTTATCTCACCCCTTTATTATGATTTTATTTCACCAAATTATTAAGAAAGAAAAATTATGAATTGTATAGATTAGTTTCTTATGTGGTGGATTAATTTGTATATGTGTAAGTCTTTTTATTGAATAAGTATTTTATTATATAATGTGAAAATGCCCTTTTTATATAAAGAACATGGGGGTTTCTGTTAATTTTTTTTCTTAATTATATAAAACTATAAACCTAAAATGAATTGGGAATATTTTGTAATGAAATATTTTATTTAATTCAAGTATCTGAGATGGAACATACATGGGCTTCTATATACTAATCCCTTTATTCTAATATTATTATATATCTCACATTTAATATCATCATTTAAACTAAATCCATTTTGATCCTTATTTATGTATAGTTTAGAATTATCCCCTTTAGTGACAAATAACCAACTAAGAAACTATTTCTCCTTTTATGAATGACCTATGCATTATTTTTCATATTTTTTATCCTTGTAAGGGATACTCCACCAATTTTATATTCTTGATTTATTATGGTATAAAATAAACTTATCAAGTATTCCAGTTTATTTTCTTCTCTGAATACCATGAAATCCATTTATTTCGTATTATTTTATCTCAAGGACTACTTTATTTCCAATATGGTTGTTGAGTACACACACATTTTAAATATTGAACCACACTTTTACTTCTTCTATTACATTTTCTAAGATCTTGGTCTTATATTAATTAGAACATACTTATTTAGATTAAAAAATTATTTCATTAATGGATGTCGTGAACAAGACATTAGATATACTTATGGAATCTCCATTAGAATTCTTATTTTATTAATATTTATCATACATAATTTGGTTCTAGGTTAACCAGTTTTATTATCCTTCCATTCATGTTCTCTTTTAGTTAATGGAATGCATAATTTTCTATTAGAATTTTTTTGATTCCATTACTGTTGTACATTGGAGAATGACTTATGTTAGAATATATATAACATTTATCATTAAAACTGTACCATGTATTCAACTACATAGAGGGAGATTTTTTTATAGTAGGTCTTCTTTTCTTATTTAAACTCATTACTTCCCTACACACACCCATAGTGTTTCCATTACATCCTCATAAATAACACATCAACTCCATTATACCTGAAGTATAATTTTAAATTGTGCTATCTAATCTGGATTTCATTATTATTTTAATGAGGCTAGAATATTGTATACTACTAGATTAATTCTCCATATAGGGCTCTTCAGTTATCTCATTTCTATTCAAAACATATAGCTCATCCTTATGTTATTTAATTTTCAAATTCATCAACTTTAGTTGGTCATATATTTTCCCGATCTAAGAGTTATTTTCACCATGAAATATATTCAATTTATATTTATATCATTCAATAATATTAGTTATGAATGATTTATAGAGATTCTCTTTTACATGATTGATTTCACCTGTTGAATAATTTCCTTAATTATATCACTATCACCTATTATATTCTTGGTCATTTTTGTGATAATATCCTTTGAATCCATTCCTTCCTTCATTTAATTCTTATTTATTTCCTCCAAACTTTTTAAGAGATCACACTTATTCTCACCATCACCATTTAATAATTTAATATTAATTTTTGGGATGGAATGTTATTTTGAAGGTTTCGCTAACATTCTCTAGTTTTCCACTTTAAGTTGTTATTTCAATCTCAACATATTAATATGATACAAAATATGCATCTATATATTTTCATGGAATATATTCTATAATTTCAGAATTAGATATGTCTAGGTAATATTTTTCATTTACCATATTTCAATTGGAGTGTTAGATACCCTTTTCTAGATAATCTTCCTTTGGATTTTAGAAAAATGATATTCTTATTCATTTGAATTAACATCCTAAATATAAATAGATTTATGCAGTGACATCCTGAACCTGGACCCACTTAATGGGTGCCCTGCGACTGGTGGGCCACATGGCCTCAAGCACATCTACCTAAATGATAGATTATTGCAACTAGTAGTGAGGGTCTAGGGTGTGTCCGTGGGAAGACTATGACCTCATTATCAAAGTGTAGCACAAAAGATTAATGTAAACATCAGTAAAGAGAAGAAGAAATACAAGTAAGAAGAAGGAACAAAAGAAAATATAGACAATAAAAATGATAATTAAAACAACTGGAATGCCATTCTAGAATACAATGATGATATTTAATGTATGTAGAAAACTGAAAAACATGGATATAAGACAACCGACATAACATGTTCAAAAAAAGTATAAAGAAATCAAAAGATTATCCCAAAAATCCAGAGATCTGGCTTCTTCATCTTCCATCAAGATTCCTCCTAAACTACAATAAATCACGTATTGGAATCCATATTCATCCCATTATCAATACTTTTATTCATGTAATCTACTCTAGGTTCCAAATGGTACCCGGATAGGGTGTGAGATAAATCTCAGTGGGCCACCACCAATAGTGTGTATAACATCAAACCCGTGTAATAGAAATGTAACAGTGTGCAAGAATGCATATATAAAGTAAAGTAGTACAATGTAACTAAATTCCCAAGTACATGCTTCAGCCCTCACCTAGCATCTGAACATAACCAGTAAATTAATTGATTATTACCAGTTTATAAATAAGTCACATGGTAACAATATTGAAGGTTCTATGTTATGACAAGGAAAAATATAATGATATTTAAGCATGAAGTCTTGAGGTAAAAACCAAGGTGACATAGACCTCAAGGGTCATCAAATTAGTAGTAACTATATCCTGGAATGAGGTAAGGGTGTAATCCAAAGATCATAGTCAGAGGTATTTCATAATGATACAACTACTGAGTCCAAGGAGTTCATGCAAGGTAAAACGAGGCTAAGAAATGAATGGGACCGATGGGATTTAACCATGGAACATAATTTTCAGTGCTGGATCCAAGGAGTGTATCCAAGGAATCCTATAATGACATTGAAGTGATACTATGGTGTTATACCGAGCATCCAAATAATAGAAATGGATCAGGATCTAGGTGGGTCTAAACCTAAGCAATCTGTATCTTTGAATCGGAATAGGGTTCCCATGTGCTCATGGCATTCTATGATCAGAATCCAAGGAGAGATCAAATCAAGTAACCCTTATTTGATATTGATTTCATGTAACATTTCATTTGGTTCATGCATTTCCTTTCATTAGTATGATAAGGTCAAGTAGCATGAAACCATTTAATCAAGTCATAATTAATCAATAAGTCCATTTGGTCCAAGCCTTTCCTTTCATTAGTGCGACAAGTCCATGTGGCATGGAAACTTAATAAATTGGATTTAATGAATATTTAATAGTTATGGTTCATTACACTACCTTCCATTAATATGCTAATGGGTTTTATGGACATTCAACCTACTAATAATTCACAAATAATCTGATCAAGTCATATAATTATTATACTTCCCAATTTCCATTTCACAATTAATAATCAATTGAAGCACCTACCTTAGGAGGGTCAAGTGGTGATCATACAAGGTACATTCCCTTATGCAATTCAAAATATTAATAAATACATTTAATATATAAAATATTACCCTTGAAGGGTCAAGAAAAGTCACACCCTAACGGTGTATGAAACATGTGAAATACTAAAAACTCAATTATGGCATAACTTCCTAAAAGGGATGAATAAAGTTGTAGTTATAACCACCAAAAATTAATCACATATATGGAAAGAGAATATCCATATAGTTATAATGATTATAAGCATGGGATATAGATTCTATAAATGACACCTTATGAAATCAGTGGGCCCCACACAACAATCCCAAAATCAATGATCTTAAGGGATGTGTTATATATCAACCACCTTAGGCATGTATGACTGTCCTCCTTTAGTATTGGCCCTTTATTTGGCTCTAATTTAAGTAGATCTATAAAATTAATAAAAACACTCATACACTAATAACTAGTTCGAGAGAAAGAGAGAAGAGGAAAGTCTTAAATTAACTTGAGTACTTACCATTGCACATCCAACATGATGAATAGAAGCATGAACAGATTCTTGATGAAGGAGATCTTCAAATCCCTAGATTTTACCATAAAAAAGATCCAATTTGGGATAGAAATAGATTAATCCTACTAGCTCTTGGATTAGGGAAGTAGGAGGGCTCTAATTAGATCATTGAGGGAAAACATGACAATTTACCCAGAAAAATAGCATGTGCATGGTTTGTCCGCACAGTTTGAAAAACCGTGAAAAAACCATGCATGGTTACTTGGGAATAAGTGGAACTTGCATGGTTAGGATAAATTGTCATGCAACAACCATGCAATATGGTTCTGTCTAAAAGTTTACAATATACAGGTTTATCCAAACCATGTTCCAACCATGCACTAACCATGTGACATGGCCATTTCCCCCAAAAATTTGGGTTCTAAGCTCCAAAATTTTTCCAAACACCCTAAGACATTTTCCAACTCATTAATCATCCATATTAGGTCAAATGTAAAGATTTATACTGAAACTTAAAGGATATATACCTAAGTGAAAAACAATTTTCTTACACTATCCCCCCTTAAATAAACTTATCCCTAAGTTCAACTTTCAAGGGTGTAGAAACAATATCTAAGAACAATTCTAGTCATTGGGAATGTACATCAGCTTCCATATCCCAAGTACCATCCTTTACCTGGCCATGCTTCCATATTACCCATACTAGGGGGACACACCGGCCTTTGAGAGTGTTTGTTCTCCAGCCAGTGATGCATACTAGATATTCCTCAAACATAGTATCAAAATCTTACTCAACTTCCTAAGGATCAAAATCATGAGGTGAATCAGCATGATATTGGAATTGTTTTGAGACATGGAAGATGTTGTGCATGGCATGGTACCGCTAAGGTACTAGGAATCAATAGGCTATCAGACCGAATCTCTCTAGAATTTCAAATGACCCTATATAATGAGTCAACATCATACCTTACATCTGTAACCCTCTATACCCTATCGTGGGTGATACATAAAGGAAAACAAGATCCCCAACCTCAAACTATAGAGCTCAGCAATCACGATTGACATAATATTTTTGTATAGACTGGGTAGTATTCATACACTTCTTTATCATCTAAACCTACACCTAAGTCTCCTTAATGAGTTGAGTACCTAGTAGGTTTGCCTCACCTTCCTCTAGCTAGTACAGTGGTGAATAACATAGCTTACCATATCGGGCCTCAAAAAGAGCCATCTGAATTGTCACATGGAAGCTACTATTATAGAAAAACTAGATTAGAGGGATAATCATTTCCCAAGAACTTCTAAAATCAAGGACACCTTCTTGGAGGATATCCTCATGAACATGTATTGTTTATTCCGATTATCTATCAACCTGAGGGTGAAAAGTTTTTTCTTAAAAACACCCAATTACCTATAGATTTATACAATACCTGCCAAAATCAGGATGTGAAATGAGTGTCCCTATCTAAAACGATAGTACGAGGGACCCCATGTCATCGTATGATCTCACAAACATACAGTCTTCCCAGCTTATTGACTGAGAAAGTATACTAAATAGAAATGATGTGGGATAATTTTTCAGTCAATCAATGAAATCCTATATAACGT
The DNA here is from genome assembly GCA_963277665.1 of Viscum album. Classification (NCBI taxonomy): domain Eukaryota; kingdom Viridiplantae; phylum Streptophyta; class Magnoliopsida; order Santalales; family Viscaceae; genus Viscum; species Viscum album. The sequence continues at coordinate 317,642,891 of OY728146.1, forward strand.
CACTACATTTTGGAAACCTAGTTAAACCAACTACAAAGTCCAAATAAACATCTACCCATTTTTATTTTGGGACTATAAGTCGATTTAACAAGCCTGTAGATCTATGGTTCTCCACCTTCACCAGCTAACAGGTGGAACACCTATTGATAAATCCTGATATACGATGTTTCATTCAAGGCTACCAATACTGGTGTTTTATATCTTGATACATCTTGGAGATTCCTAGATTAAATTATCACTAAGAAGTGTGGGACTCTTTCATTAACTCCACTCTCATGTCTACAGAAACCCAGATACATCCATGTAGACAAAGGATGTTTTCTTTGTCCACAAACTAATTCATATGTAGGTTATCTCCTCTTATACTTTCATGGATAACCAGGTGTTAAGGATCCAATAATTTTATACTCTTCACCTTTTCAAGGAGGGAAGAGGTAACTATCAAGGATGAGAGGTATGACTACTAGTGACTGTCATGAAACTCTATATAAAGATAAAAAAAGAGGGCCATATACGTTCATTCATAACTAGCTTCCTGTGGTACTTATTCCTAAGTTTTACAAATCAGCGCATATAAAAATACATTTCCCTTCCCAGACATATAAGAAAGCTCAAAATCAATGTATTATAAATATTTGACCCATCTCAACTATCAATGGTTCAATTCATGTTGTGAAAATTTATATTTGAGGCTCTTGTGGTCTGTGTACACCAAAAATCACTCACCCAATAGATAGTGTCTCTAAAAACCTATGGTGTGGACAACTTATTCTATATCATGGTTATGTGTCAGGTAATTTCTCTCATGAGGTCTCAACTGTTGAGACCTGTACACAACGAATTTGTCCCCCTGTATTGACACTTCTCCCAGGGTGATTCCTTATGCATCATAGAAGATGGTATAACCTTTTATATGTTCTAGAAGAAATAGAATAGGTTATAAAAAAATCCTCCCTTTCATATCCTTATAGTCTTTTGCACATGATTCTGACTATAGGAAGTTGACACCCTTCTTTGTAAGACTAGTGAGAGGTAAATCAAGGAATGAAAAGTCTTGTATGAAACACCTGTAATATCCATCCATCCCCAAGGAACATTGTATATCAAACATGTTCATGGTGTGCTCCAAGGAAATTATAGAACTAACTTTTTCAGGGTCAACATATACCCCTGATTCCAATATTATATGACTGAGTAAGTGGACTTTGTCGATCTAGAAGTGAAATTTTTTAAACATGGTGTAAAGATGATTCTCTCTCCGTGTAATCAGAATGATCACAAGATTTTTGGCATGGTTTCTATGAGTGTAAGAATACAATAAGATGTTGTAAAAAAAGACCACAATAAAATAATCCAAACAGGGGTGGGACTCCCTATTCATCTGATCCACGAAAATGGTGGGCACATTCATAAGACCAAACAACATAACAAGGTACTAATACAAACCATACCAACTACAAAAATCTATACGAGGTATATATGATGGTATGAATTGTACTTGATGATAACCTAATCTCTGGTTGATCTTAGAGAAGACCTTTATCCTCAGAGCTGGTCATAGAGATCATCTAATCGAGGTAGTGGATATTAGTTCTTGACCATAAACTGGTTCAAGATTCTATAATCCATGCACATACATAGGGATCCATCCTTCTTCTTTGTGAAAATCTTGAGAAAACCCCAAGAGCATGTAATGGGCCATATAAATCCTTTGGACTCCAAATCCTCTAACATCCACTTGAGCTCTTGAAGATCTGTATGTTCCATCATGTATAAAGGAATGGACACTGGATTATATGAAATGATCCACTAGTAGAGGTAAAACAACTTGTCATAAATCATGATCCTGCATGAAGAGATTTGTAATCTGTGTAGTCACTCCACACAACCCATGATGATCTAGTCTAGATCAACCAACCTAGACATCCTAATCACCCTTATATAGATAAATTCTATATTCCGATGATGTAAAAAATACCCTGAGGTGATTGATGTTTACCAAAGAGTGATAGGGAACCAACTATTCTATCTTGAGTATGAAATTTAAGCCCGTCATCTCAAGAATAAAGAGGTTCCATAAGAAAGGGTAATGGAATACCTCAAGGGGAAAGTCCCTACACTGGTGTATGCCCTATTTTCGTACCCCTAATTGAGGATCTAGGGTCATTACGCCATAGTAATACTATATCGATTGTCTGATACTTTCCATGATAGATACAAAGATACAAGAGTTAGAAGCATCTGTATCAAATAAAATAGATACTATAGTAGATGCCACAAGAATTGTACCTCATTCTGTAGATGGTCCCATAACTAGATCCTTGGGCATCATTTGTAGTTCATTCAACTTTCATGATCTATAGCCCAGTGAAACAGATGGACTACCATGATAAAAAATACTCTTCTGGTTCTGTTGGTGATCGGGGGTCTGACTACCATGGCTAGGACCTCATCCTCAACCAAACCTACTGGTGCTATTCCAACTCCCTGCCTGACACGGTGTAAAAGAACACTTTCCTGAAGGTAGAGTTGGTGTGGATTATTTTCCACTTGATGCTAGTGTAATGTTCATACAAGAAATACTGAAGATTCCCCATACATTCATAAGACCAGCACTCCAGTGGATCTCAATAACACATAGGCTTCAAATTCCCCCATAGTCCACATTGATGAAACAATTTATATGTATCTAAATGGGTACTCAGGTTATCATTACCCTGAAAAGAGACCTTTAGGGAATGTTTCCTACCACGGGAAAAACTATTGGCCTACTGCCACACTGATCCTCTATACCCAATACTATTTCAACAATTCAAGTTGCGCTCAGTGATAAGAGCCTGATTTACTATATCAGAAAAATTATGCTGGTGAAAAACATTCACTTGCATACAAATGACGTACTGAAGCCCATCCCCAAAAGTTCTAGAACACAAAATCTCATCCCCATCTTGATGTGGTGTAATGCGATGAAACTCTATGAAATTCACTGAATATTCCATAACTGACATAGAACCCTACTCAAGATGCATGATCTCTCTGGATATATCATATCTCAGCGTATGAGGAATGAACTAACCGTAGAAGATAGTTTGGAAATCAATCCATAACATGCCCCGATGAGGACCATCCTGGGAAGTAACATCCCACCAATGCTTGGATGAATCCTGAAGCATCTATGTGTCATGTTTGGCCCTCCGCTATAGAGGTGTCTTCAGTTTATCAAAGATAGATAGGGTGAATTCTAGCCTAGACTCAGTAGCTTGTGGACCTCCATCCCTTAAAAAGGTAAGGGGATTCTAATATTGGAATTCTTGAGTCAGATCATCTAGCATAGGTTCAAGCCCTGGAGCACCATTCATAGACTACATCAGACGTATGAAACTATCATGAACTTGGAAATCAGTTCCCAAATGAGGTAAAATAGGTGGTTCTTCTAGTGGAACTCATGGAGGTAAGAGTGGAGGCTCAGGGGCCACCACATCTGAATCATAGTCATTTCCACCCTCTTGGAATACAACACAAATACATTATGGAAGAATTGATCTACAATTAAAAAAACACCTTAGAACAAGATTAAACATAAAGATAGTACCACTAGTGGTATATGAATGTAAGAAAACCCACTACCAAAGGCATAATACCCCAAACAATCCGCTTATACAGCCGAGTATCAGTATGTGCTCAAGTATAATTTTAATTTCATTTTACATCTAATGATCTGGTTCACTCCTTTACCTTTCCTAACTATGACAAGGGGGTATAAGGATGTACAAAGAATTCCTTTTAGATTCAATGATTCAGTTTATAAATGATATCCATTTCTGGTGAATCAGTGCCCAAACACATTATCACTGGAAATGACAACCATTTATTTATAGCATAATGGATTGACTTGGTAAATTACTCATTCCAACCCACGAGGGCACATACACCTCATGAATTGAGATAGTAAATCACTCAATCGCAACCACGAGTAATACAAGCATAATATAACTATCACAACATCACTCAATAATCATAGGCATATCAAGTAATGAAAATAGTGAAATGAAACTATATTGCATGACAATATGCATGACATGTGAATTATTTATGCCTATAATGATGCATGTAACAGCGGTCCTTGCCCTCATATCATCGGGCCAAGTATGAAAGAAAATCCTCAATAAAATTAATATTCAAAAAACACTACACAACATGGGCATCACCCAATCGTGAAATAATATTACCTATAATAGAAAAAAGTGGATCAAAAATTAATTTTTTTTGGGGTACTTGGGTTTTACTTCAAACATGGGTTCGTGATGCCAAAGAACATCTTATGACCAAGTTCTCAACATTCCTAATACCCAATATGTTATCTCTAAATAGTTATGAAATAAAAGAAAAATTACAATGACACCACTTGTGACATTCCAAACCCGGATGCCACTTAATGGGTTCCCCAAGCCTGGTGGGCCACATGACCTCAAACACATTCCCTTGAACGCCAGAGGTTTCCAAATAACAGCGAGAGCCCAGGGTGTGTCTGTGGGGAGATTATGATCTCATTTCCAAAGAGTAGTGTAACAGATGAATCTAAACATCAATAAAGAGACAAATCAATATAAGTAAACATAAGGCACATCATAAAATACAGACAATAGTGACAATAATAGTAAAAACTGGAATAAAATTCCAGAATACAATGATGATATGTCATATCACTAAAAAACTAGAAAACACGGATACAAGATAGCATACATAACATGTTCCAAAAAAGTATAAATAAATAAAAAGACAATCTTAAAAATACCGATCTCTGGATTATTCATCTGCCATCAAGCTATATCCTAAAAAACAAGAAATCAAGTGTTCGAACCTATATGATTCTATTTATCAGACCCTGTATTAATTTAATCTACATTAGGTATAAAATAGCACCTAGAGAGGGTGTGAGATAAATATCAGTGGGCCACCACAAATGGTGTCTATAACATCCATCATGTGTAATAGAAATATAAAAAATGTGAAAGCATGTATATATAAAGTAAAAGAGTACAATGTTACTAAATACCCAAGTACCTGCATTAGGCCTTAGATGGTGTCTGAACATAACAAGTCCACTAATTTATTATTACCATTTTATAAATAAGTCACATGTTAACAAAAGTGAAGGTTCCAAATTATGTCAAGGAAACCTATAATGTTATTTAATCATGAAGTCCCAGGTAATAAGTATGGGGATATAGAACTCAAGGGTCACTATCTTAGTAGTAACTATATACTAGCATGGGGTAAGAGTCTAATACAATGATCATAGTCTAAGGAATTCCACGATGAGATGCCAACCAAGTCCAAAGAGTTCATCCAAGGTAAAACAGGTCTAATCAATGATTGGGCCCAATGGGTTTTAACCATGGAACCTACTTGTCAATGCTATATTAATGGAGTGTATCCAAATAATCCTATAACAATATTTAAGGGATCCTTCAGTATCATAATGGGCATCCAAATAATAAAAAAGGATTAGTATCTAGGTGGGTCTTAACCTAAGAAAGACATATCCTTGAATCCAAATGGGGTGACCGAGTGCTCATAGAATTCTATGATCAAAATCTAAGGTGAGCTTGAGTCAGGCCACTACTATTTGAATTAAAGTCATGTAAAATTTAATTTGGTTCAATCCTTGCATTTCATTAGTGTGATAAAGTCAAGTAGCACGCAACCATTTAATCAAGTCATAATTAATCTATAAGTTCTTTGAGTCTAAGCCTTTACTTTCATTAGTGTGACAAGGACAAGTAGAATGAAACCTTTATTAATTCCATTTAATAAATATTAAATAATTAAGGTTCATTATTATACCTTTATTTAATGTGGTAATGGGTTATATAGACATGAAACCTAATAATCATTCACAAATAATCTGGTCAAGTCATATACTTATTATAATTGTTAGTTACAATATCACATTTAATTATCAATTGAAGCACTTACCTTAGGTGCATCAAGTGGTGAGCATACACAGTAATTTCCATTATTCAATTCACAATATAAATAAATCCATTTAATATTGAAAATATTACCCTTTTAAGGGTCAAGTAAAGTCACACCGGAATGGTGGCTCAAACATGTCAAATACTAGAAACCCAATTATGTCATAACATCCTACAAGGGATGGATAAAGTTGTGGTCATAACCACCAATAAGTAATCACATATATAGAAAGAGAATATCCATTAATTTATAATGATTATAAGCATGGAATATAAATTCTATAAATGGAACCCTATGAAATTATTGGTCCCCACACGACAATTCCAAAATCAATGAACTTGAGGGATGATTTATAGACCACCCACCTTAGGCTTGTATGACTCTACTCCTCCGATATTGGTCATTGATTTGTCTTGTATTGTAGTAGATATATGAAAATAAGAAAAATGATCAAACCCTGATAACTAGGTTGAGAGATAGAGAGAAGAGGAAAAGCTTAAACGAACCCTAGTACTTACTGTTGGGCAACCAACGTGATAAATAGAAGCTCAGAATGATTCTAGATGAAGATGATATTCCAATCCCTTGATTTGGATTTCAAAAATATATAATTTGAGAGAGAAATAGGTTATTCTAGATGGTTCTTGTATTAGGGAAGGAGGAGGGATCTAATTAGATCAGTAAGGGGAAAAAATTAGCCAGAATAATAGATTATGCAAGGGTTGTCCACACGATTTGAAAAATCATGTGTAAACCATGCAGGAATACCTAGGAAAAAGGGGAACCTTTACAGTTAGGCCGCAAAACCATGCACCAACCATGAAATACATTTCTGTCTCAAAATTTACCATCTGTATGGTTATTCAAACCATGTGCCAACCGTGTGCAAACCGTACGACATGGCCAATTTCCCAAAAAATATGGGTTCCGGGTTTCGAACATTTTCTAGACACCCCTAATACCTTTTATAACTCACTAGGCATCCATATTAGGTCAAAAGTAAATATTTAGACTGAAACTTAAAGAATCCATACCTGAGTGAAAACCTGGTTCTTACATATGAACATCAATTGAAATAACTAGAAGTCTTTCTTTTATCATAGATGTGTTTCTATACATATATTTCAATTTATACCACATTTAATTAAAAAATTTGTAATTAGACATATATTTGAATATATATTCTCCTAGATATTCCTTTATGTTTTGTTTAGTACATGCATCAATGAAAATGTTTCTTAGATGTGACTCATAAATACTTATTGGTTGACTTCTCAACATAAACCCATCTATCAATACATGACAAAAAAATACCAACATGTATTTCAAAGTGTGACATAAATTGAATCTTCCATTTAAATAATTTATTTATATTGAATATATAATCCATCAAAGTAAATTATGTATATTAAATAACCACTAAGAACATAAAAACCATGTATTATGGGATGAATATATTAGAACATTTAGGTTTTGATTCAACTTATTGGGACCTGAGACAACTTGGGGGGGGGTAAGTTTTTCAACTAGTTTATACTTTTTATTTTTTTGTTAATTATATAGGATCTTTTTCCCTTATTATAAGAAATAATCATTCAAACTATTATCTAATAAAAATAATATATATCAAACCAAATTAACACATTTATAAATTAATGTAAACAAGAACATTAGATTTTATTAGTTAACTCAAATGGGATAATCCAAGGAGAACACCCCAATGATGTGTTAGTGTTGCAGGAATGTAATAATAACTCACTATTTTTTTATTACAGGGATTTAGTAAAGTCACACTAATATTCCATGGGTCACTCTCTCCACTTACTTGAATCAGACAATTATTTAAGATGAGTCTAGTGTATTTTATAGATGATTTTGGTTTTCTTCAATAGTTCATAAAAAAGAGGCTATTATTTATGTAATACATGGGTTTCATCTTCAATTTCTCATTAATGCATGATGATCTACATTATTATACCTTATCCTTCAATCTATATGAACAAAAATAATCAATGGTGAGTGTTGTGTATTATTTGTTTACTCATAATGTTGCAACACCTCCTCCAGATAATAATTATAAGAATAGAATTATTATTTACATGCTCTTTATTCTACAATCACGTATAGAAGTGATAATACTTATACTTATTTTCTTTCACTCTCCATGTACAATATAATGAAATGGAATATTCTTTTTCTTATTATTATACAACAACCATATATTTCACTATATGAAGGCTCTTATTTCTTCTTCTTTCGAACCAGATACTGTGTAAATTTACATGGATATCCCTTAAATTTCAATTTGAAACTAGATAAAACTTTATGTCATAACTACCTCTCTTCCATGAAATATTTGAGTTTATCCATTTAAATCCTTTAATATCATAGACTAATATTTCCATTAAAAACCTTTTTAATATTCCCAAATACCATGGAACTAAAACTATGTTTTAAATTCCCATTTGGAAATCTAGGTATTTAATCATTTGAACATATATTTAAGGTCTCTAGAAAATATTCATTAAATTCTTCATGTAACCAGTTTTGATATAATTGTGATATTATAAATTATATATGATGAAGAACTTATATTCAGTTTGAACTCTTAATTCATCAAACTTTAACCCTTGCATGTTCAAAATTTACCATGTTACAACATCACATGGATTAGAGGAAATTTACAAAAAATCCCTTATGTGTAGCCTGAATACCTTTACATAGATACCATATTAGCCTGAGTAACCTTATGTAGACATTCCATGACCCTTATATATTTCATTAACAACTTCATAAAGATTATGTGTCCTGAAAAATACTTGAATAACTTTTACAAACATGACTGATTTTACACATATGAACCTCCTATTTTCATTCCTTATGTTCTCCATTACTTTGATATTGGGCTCAAATGACTCTCACAGATTTTGTTTTACATGTATTCATGGTGAAATCATCTACATACATATAACATCATGACATGAACATGAGTATTGTCATTTAAACCTCAAAAATATAAAACTAATCTAATTTATAACCTTTATCAACTAGAAAATAATATTATATCTCATCTATGAGTTATGTAATATGAAAATTCTTCTTTAATACCTTTTTCAGGAACCCTTAATGAAATTAATGCCACTAACCATTTTATTCACAAAATCATGACATCCAAAGAAACACACCATACTACTCATTTGAATACTCTCTTTATTATATTATAAAAAAAACCAACAACAACTCATGGTTTTAACATAATCCATGAATACTGATATTATTCCATACCTATGTCCAATCATGGAAAAAAAACCACAAGCACTGAAAATACTCAAATAGCATAGTGAAACATAGGACATGTCCCCTATTCCTAAAATCAATGACTTATATTGTATAATATCCCAATTGGGTATACCAAATTATTACTTGTATCTCATTAGATATAAAATTGTTAAGATCACAATATAGAGGAAAAATATCACTCATCAGAGTTCTTCATGATCTATCAATAATATCAATATATATAAATTAATCCAAACCCCCAAATTTCATGGAATTAATGATCATATTAATAAATAAAAAAATATAAATCAAATATGGTCTAACCATAAATGAAAATTTTCCAATGATAACAAAAACAACTATGGTGTTCAAAGTTTTCCTAAAGAATTAAATAAAAATATAACAAAAATCACAAAATAAAAAAATTGAATAACAATGAATGAATCTCTATTAAATTAAATATAAATCTAATCACTCATTCCCTACTTTTTAAGGCCCTGACATTAAACAATATATAATCTTAAGTTTAATCAAGAATTTACTTTTTTTAAAATTGAGTATCATTTTAGGTTTATATTTTTAGATAATTGGACATATATATTTCATAACAAAACCATATAACATAAAGTGGACACTTTTGAACAATATCATTTTTTCCACCATGTAAACATTATAGAAAATAAAGCATGATCTCATTTATGGAAACAATTTCTAAATTTCAACTTGACCTCTTCAAATCCATTAATCATCACTAAATCCTATAAAAAACATTTAAAAACATGGTGTGGGAATAAAAAGCACAGTAAAGGATATAAAAACAAAAAAATAATGAGACCATTGATAAAAACTAAAACTCATGAAAAAACCCTTTTTTTAAAAGATAACATTTTACGCAAAAAGGAAATATCATTATTTTACAAATATCCTCAATTTACCTTTTGAAAACAAATTATTTTGAAGAAAAATCATTAGAAAACATAGAAAATTCATGTAGGTACATTGGGAAATCATCATGTTGAACCCTTACAGAGCCCTTACATATTGGAATAACCATATGGACAACTTCTAATATAATTCTCCAATGAATATAATCATTACACAATGCATTGGAGTGATATCTAGGCTCACCCATTATTTAATCTATAACAGGCTCAGTCGGTGCTATATGGTAACACCAATCATTTATAATTTCAAATAACAAAAACCTAAAATAATAAATTTCATCATTTGAAAAAATAATTTAAAAATTTATTAAAATACCTTTCAGATATTAAAATAGCATTTTCTTTTAAAAAAGACCATTTTCAATACAAAAACACCTTTATTTGAAAAAGTATTTTAAATACCAAAATTCCCAAAAAATGGAAAGATTTTTTTTTCATTTAATAAAACATGAAATATTTAATGGGAATCCAAATAATAAAATATTAAGAACAATGGTGAAAAATTAATTTCCCCTTTATGTTAAAATAGAACATTCTTTTTTTGTTATTCAAAAAGTTTCATATAAAACATGTAAAAATATTCCTTCTTAATACCTTTGAATGAAATTAAATATAGTCATAAAAATATATTTTATAAAACTTTTATATTTATATAAATAAATATGTAAAATTATATCATAAATATTGACATGGAGAAAAATATTTTAAAATTAAATATTTAAACATTAAAAGCATCTCATACCACTTAGAACATTGAAATCGTAATCCCCATGAAAGAATAAAATTTTAAAAAATAGTAAATAACATGAGAATAAATAAGTTTATGACATTATATGTCAATTTTAATTTATATACATCTCATAAATTAAGGTGGGTGTATAACATCAAAATATTCTTCAATGAAAGAAGATTGAGACGAAATCCATTACCTTGAGTTCGACTAATCACGTGTGTATTTATCTTCATGAATAATAAATTTATGTTAATTATTTACTTGATTAATAAAATTTTCTATGTTTATCATTTCTTTTATTTTTCACATTACAATTTTTTTATGAAAATACATAAACAATTATGTTTATGCCGAGTGTTTTGATTGTATTAGATTTGTGTGTCAAAAATGACTTTGGTTGTTCAGCTATGGTCAAATGGGTTATTATATAAAATCCTGAAAATAATAATAATGACATAATTATAATATTTATACATCAAATATACATTTTAAATCAATCATGAAATATGGTTATAAAAAATGAACCAACGTTATAGTCATGGAATTGGAAGGCCTTACGTACGCATGAGTAACGTTCTCATTTTTCAATGATCATTATGAAAAGACGTTATTTAGGTTTCAATAGTGCTAATTATATAATATATACCATTTTATTTAATCATATATACTTATATATAGAATTATTTTTATGTAAAAGTAATAACATTTCACTGAGGAGGTGGTAGTTCACACATCCACGAATGACATTATCACTTTTTCAATGAGTGAAAGGATAATGAAGAAAATGATATATTATATTTATAGAAGGAAAATGGGTCGTGAATATAATATATATGTTATTTATGTCACATATTTTTATTAAACACATCATTAATACATTCTATGTAATGTTTGAATGTATCACATTTCTTGGAGGAGGCTATAGTCTACACATCCACAAATGATGTTATCGTATTCCCACAAAATGGAAAAAATTAAGGTATGTGTATAAACTTTTTTAAGATGTATTAAAAAATAATATTATACATATATCATATAAAACTAGTTTTTCCATCACAATTCCCAACCGTGAGAGGTGGTAAAGGAAAAATGAATGAAATCGATTCACGAGGAGGTAGTCTGCTGTACAGATGAATGGTAATTTCGATAACCATTTGATGGAAGTGTGTGTAGGTTTAGGCAGAACCATTATAATAAAAAAAATTCATTATATTTATGATACTGATGTTATTATATATGCATGTAATAATAATAATACAATGGTTTTTGAAATAAATAAAACAAAAGTGATCGTTGAAAAATGTTACCTCATTTTCGGGTAACTTCTTTTGGTTTAAACCAAAGGACTTCCTTGGATTTATATTTTCCCAAAGTAAGGTTTTTAGGATGATATGAGGGATTTTGGGAGATAATTTGGGCATGGGTTTTATGATACAAAGGGTGTTGGTAGGTGAAAATAATTGGGGGGGGGGTGAGTGCATTTTTATAGTGGAGGGGGAGTGGCATTCTTATAAATATAAAAAGGTAAACACTACTGGGAGGTCTCCCATACATCATGTCACTACAATAATGAACCAAATTTTATAAAAGTGTGGATATTGTCAATTGCTTTTCATAAAATTATTTTTATATGTGTCTAGGTAATTTGGACTCTAAAGATTGATGTGCAACCACTAAGTAAACACATTTTTACCTTAATCACTGTAATTAATTTTAAATACATTCACTATTATTTTTGGTCAAAAAATAAGTTGAAATTATTTGAAATTATAAATTATTATGAGTCCAAATATATAATCCATTTTTCTTAATTCCAACATCAAAAGTTCCAAAAACTAATTTAAAATTAATCCCATTGACGGGACGAAAAATCACATTTTTGAAGTAAAAGTGTTTAAAAGATTGCTAAGTTTTTATATCTAAATTCAATGTGAAATTGTTTACAATGACATAAATTGGTTTAAAGGGTATAAAATTTATCTAATTATAATTTTAAACCAATTCAAAACATAATTTTACTATATAAATTATTTATATGAAAAATTAGTTTTCAATTAAAATTCAGTATTGTTTACTATTTATCAAAATATTAAAATTCCTTGAAAAATGAAAAAAATACACCAAAATTAAATGTTTATATCCTCATTCAAAAAATTAAGTTAAAATTATCATATAAAAACTATGAATGTGTCAAAATGTAGTTTAAAAATAGGTGCACCACTAAAAGTTGGTAAAACTACTTTTTACAAAAAAATAGAGTTCTAAAGCGTAAAACTGGATTTATTTTTTATCTTATGCTTATAATATTTATTGGATAAATAAAAATTTATAAAAATAGTATATTTATTTATTTTTACATCCAATAATATAATGTCTAAAAGATATACACCTCTTAAAATTATAATATTAATAGTATATTATTTTTTGGTATAACTCAGTCTGGCATGAAACACAAGATTTCGAAGAAATCATTATTTCATATCAGGTATACTGTTGGAAATGAAATTACTTTTAATCTAAAAATAATATAAAATTTATAAATATTAATAAAAATGAAAAATACATATTATTTCATTACATGAGATATTACATCCTCCCCCTATTGGAAATTTCATCCTCACAATTTTATTCACTTATAAAATATGGGGGTATATTTTTCCCTCATAGAATTTTTAGATTCCCATGTTTCCTCTACAATTATTTGGTTTTCATAAAAAAAAATTAACCAAATAAGTCACCTTATTTCTCAACACTTTTTCTATGTGGTCCATAACCAGAACTATTTGTTCCTCATAAGAAATATTCTCTTCCATTTGAACTACTTTAGGTCTGAAAACATTAGATGAATCAAGTACATAATTCCCAAATATTAAAACATAAAATAATTTGTGTACTTGGGATAAAATTGGATGAAAATCCACTAAGTAGGAAATCCAAATTTCTCTAGGATTTCATAGGGTCCACTGAATATTGAACTCATCTTCCCCTTCTTACTAAATCACATCACACTTTCCCTAGAGAAACATTGAGAAAGACATGATCACTTAGGTTGAAATAAAGATATTTTATATGGTTATTTGAATAACTTTTCATCCTACTATGAGATGACCTCATGTGTCACTAAATCAACTGAAAGTTCTCTTCTATTACCTTAACAAACTCTAATCCCATAAAATTAATTTCTTATAAATCATACCTAAAAGATAGTGTCTGACTCCACTTTCCTTATAATGCCTCAAATGGCTCCAACTATATAATGGAATGAAAACAATTATATAAGAAAAATAAACCAAATAAAGTTGTCAATCCTAACTTCCCTTGTAGTCAATTATGATATAATGAAGAATATCTTCTAATGTATGACTCATCTGGTCTTACTATCCTCTTGATTTTCGAAAAAAAGATATTTTTAAATTTAATTTAGTACCGAACAGATTCTAAAGTCCTTTCCAAATATTATATGTGAACCCGAGATCTCAGTCTGATACACTAGAGAGATGCAATTCATGTAACCTGATAATCTCTTTTACATACAGTCAAGAAATCTAATTTAAATACAATGTATCTATAATGGAACAAAATTTTTCATATTTATTTCATTGATAAATAATAAAATAAATCACATTATTACCTTGATAAGTATTTGTAAATCCTACCATGAAATCTGTTGATATATTCTCCCATTTCTACTCTAATATTGGAAACGGTTGAAGTATCCCCTTCGATAACTATTGTTCTAATTTAAACTTTTGACATTAAAAACACTTCACAATAAATTCAGAAATTTAAATTTTCATTACATCACACCTATAATACTTCCAAAAGTATTTATACATATTAATGCTTAATGGATGAATGGAAAAAAGATAATTATGATCTTTGTTCAATAACTCCTTCCTCAAATTTGAATCACAAGTCACACATAATATTTTTCAAATCATAAAACACCTTATTCATCAATATTAAAATCTTGAAACTTACCATTATTAATAGATTCTACCTTTTCTTGAAAATATTGATCGATATTATGGTCCTTCTTAATTCTTTCTAAATTTTTTTACTACTTTGAAACATGAAATAAAATAGTGGATGTCCTTGCATACAAAACTTATAGGATGAAATTCATCATATAATTTACCAAAGGGTTACATTATAAACACACCATGGTTAAAAATATCATTTTTTTTTGAATCAGAGCATTGAACACCATCTTTTATTTTCCAGGATAATAATGAATCATTCAACCATATTCCTTGATTCGTTCCAACCACCTTCTATGTCTCATGTTTAATTCTTTTAGAGTGAATATATACTACAATCTTTTATAATTAGTATATATTTCAAAATTTTCTCCTTAAAAATCATGCCCCCAGAATTTTAATGAAAAAAAAACATCATGTAATTCCAAATCATGTGGAGGTTAATTTAACTCACAAGGTTTCAACTGATGTGAATCATAAGAAATTACCTGATCATTTTTCATTATGACACAACATTGTCCTTTCAATGAAATATCATTGTAGATGATGAATTCGCTATTTCGAAATGGCAACGTAAAAATTCATTAACCATTATTATTTATGGTTCCTCAAAAGAATCATTATATTATTTTTTCCAGATAAACTTAACTCTGTTTCGAGTTAACTTAGTCAGTAGCCTAGAAAATTGAGAAAAGTTTTTAACAATCCACTGATAGTAACCTGATAATCTAAGAAAACTATGAATATCATTGATATTTATAGTTCTTTACCATTCTTCAACAACTTTCATTTTATAACAATCAATAGTTATGACATATTTATAAAAAATGTGACCATGGAATGAAATTTTATACAACCAAAATTCAAACTTGCTAAATTTCCTATACAATTTATTTTATTTTAAGGTTTAAAAAAAATTATTAGATGCCTTTAATTTTATTCTTGACTTTTAGAATATTTTAAAATTTCATTAATAAACCCAACCAAAAAATCATCCAATAACTCATGATAAATTGTATTCATAATTTCCATAAATATAATAGGTTCATTAGATAACCCAAACTGTGTAACTACAAATTCATTGTGTCCATATCTAGTTCAAAACACAGTATTCATAATGCCATATTCCTTCAAATTAAACCGATGGTACCTCGAACTCTATCTATTATTTGAAAAATACTATGCTCCCTAGAGTAGATACAAATAATATATATATAAGGAAAAAGATACTTATTCATAATAGTGATGTCATTCCAGGCTCTATTATCAATAAAATGTCTCATTGATCCATATTTAAATTTAACAAACATGATAGGAGAACCCCATGGTGATGTGTTAGATTAGATGAATCCTTTATCTAATAACCCCTTATAATAGATTTTTCAACTCTAAAGGTTCCACTTGAGGAATTCAATAAGAGGATTTAGAAATAGAGTTATTAGTATGTACTAATTCAATAGTAAACTCAGCCTCTCGATAAAGAATAACACTATGGAAATCATTCGAAAAATCATCCATGTATTCATTTTATACTAGCACATCACTAATTTGAAAAGTTACTCCATTTTAAATAATGTGATCTACATAACTTTCATTTTCATATATAATCAATTTATCATCTTCTTGGTAAGTTATCAAAGGCATGAAATCATTCAACACAACTTTCTTAGCACTACAATCTATCTTATCATGATAAAATACTACTAAGTTAATTTTTTATTAAAACAATTTTTAGAAAAAGTGTGAAACCATCATGTACAACTAGAAGCATTAAACACAGTAGAACATAAAAAACCCTTAAAGGCTAACTTAATCATATTTTATGCGAACTCTCTTAAAGGCTATCTTATCATGATAAACTAAAATCCATTCCATGCCAAAAATAATATTAAACTCTACCATGGGTATTTCAACAAGATTTGTAGTAAAGACAATCCACTAATTAAAACTCAAATATTTCTATAAATATTGGTTTCTTTATTTCTTCCGCCTATAGTTTTTACCAATATTTATATCTTACTTTTATTATGTGACATTCTCAATTTAGGTGAAAATTTATCAAAAATTAAAAAATGTACAGTTACAGAGTCAAACGGGGTATTGATATAATTTGAATAGACAAGTAACATACCTTCCACCACTTCATTTGATAGAACAACATCAACTATAGTAGTATAAAATGACCTCCCTATACATTTCTAGTTCTGATCATGGATATTTCCATCCTACACAACTAACTTCATACATGAATTATCATAATGACCAATCTCATTGTGACTAAAACATCTTACCATAATATGGATATGAATTACCACATTATTTGATTCCATATGATTCTTTTCCTTGTATTCCGAGCCATGTGGCCAAACATTACACATTGATAACACTTCCATGTCTTCATAATACATTCTACATGGAACTTTTTCTACACTTACTAAAAGATTGTAATGTCGTTTTTTACCTACATATTTTTTTTATGTTTCTCAATTGCCTACCATCTTTAACACTTATTAATTTCATAATCATAGGGAAAATAAGAGTCAGAAAACATAAACTCAACCTTTTTAGCACAATGAACAACTTTCTCATAAATTTTAAATTCTTTCATGGCCAAATATCTTTGAATACTTGGTTTCAATCCTAAGTAAAACCAATTAATATTTCTATCAGTGACCCAAATAAATTCCAGCCCATACCCAACCAATCTTGTGAAGTTTCCTCCATATTTAGCTTCATAATATTCATCTTTTTTACATAAATTCTAGGATTTTTTTTCATTCAGAGTAGAGAAATGTTAGGGAAATATTTCTCAAGGAAAAGTTACTTGATTTTTTCCCATTCTAGGGAATCAATATCATCTTTCTCTTTGACATTATTAACCAAATAACCCCATTAATCATCTTCAAATTCAAAATGATAAATGTAACTACCTATCTTTTGACATTATAAACATCCCATGATATCTAATATTTTACATAGCATTGATCTATCCTTATAATACCGTGGGGTCGGATGATCTAATGAATAATGGGAGATGTTACATCATGAAATAATATAAAAAGACATGTTTAGTTAGGGTAGATCAAGATTCTCTCTAGTATGGATACCAACAACATTTCTCTCTATATTCAAATAGTCCATCAATGGAAAAAACTATTTTCTTTCGATTACAACCATCATAGGGGTCTAATTTAAAAGGATATCTTCTCCTCGGTTCCTTCCCACTACTACTCCCCAATTTCCTCTATGGGAAACCATTCTGAATAGACAAATTTTTGATGAATTAGTACAGTAATATTCAAATGCTATAACATTTTAACTTTTCCATAATGTAAAATATTTCAATGTAAAGTTATTAATATTTCCCTAACCTATAAAATTATCTAAAAAACATTTGATACCAACTATAAGGCCCCAACCTTAAACATTACATAATGTTGAGTTTTAGACAAGAAATTACTTTTTTTACATTGAGTTTTTTTAGGTTAAGAGTTTTAGAGAATTAGGCCATATCTAATATATAATAAAACCATATGATAAAAAGTGGAAACATATTAACAATATCTATTTTTCCCACCATATAAAAAATAAAAAAATAAATCACGATATCTTTTTTGAAAAATATTCATTACATTCAACTTGACCTCTTCCAATACCATACCCATCTTAAAATCATCTAAGAAAAATTTAAAAACATGGTAGGAACATACAAATATCAGTAAGGTATATAAAAAGAAGTAAACCCTTATTCTATTGATAAGCATTAAAAAAATGAAAAAATCTTTCTTGTAAACATAACATTTTACCCGAAATAGAAATATAATTATTTAATAAATATTATTTATTTTAATTTTTAAAGAAAAATGATTTCCAAAAAAAAATTTAGAAAATATAGAAAATTCAAGGAGTTACCTTAGAACATCATCACATTGAACCTATACAGAATCCTTACATATTATAATAAACATACAAAAAACTTCCAATATAATTATCTAGAGAATATAATCATTATTCAATGCATTAGAGCACTATCTGGGCACAACCATTATTTAAGCTAAAACAGGCTCACCCAACACTATCTGGGTGCACCCATCATTTATAATGTCCAAGAAACACAACATTAAATAAAACACTTCATCATTTAAAAAAAATCTATCAAACATGTACGAAAATAAATTTCATATATTAAAATACCATTTTCTTTCAAAAATACAATTTTCAATAAAAAATACACCTTTTTTGGAAAACCATTTTCAATACCAAAATAACCAAAAATATTAAAGACGGTTTTCATTTAATAAATCATGAAATATTTCAACGGTAAACCAAAAATAAAAGAATGGACATAATGGCAGAAAATTATTTGTCACCATGTAAGTTAAGAATAAAACATTCCTTTATTTGTTGGTTAAAATGTTCCATATAAAACGCATAAAATGATTCCTTTAATTTTTTTTAAATGAAATTAAAAAGAGGAAAAAAATTTACTTTAAAATTATTTAATATCTATATAAATAAATTTGTAAAATATTATCAATAATATTGACATGGATAAAAATATTTGAAAAGTAAATATTTAAACATTCAAGGTGTCCCATACCACTCTAAACATTCAAATCATAATCCCCATGATAGAATAAAATTTTAAAAACCATTTATTAACACGAGAATAAATAAATAAATGATTTTATATTTCGTAGGGTCTATATATATACCTCATAAAATTATGTGGGTGTATAACACCAAAATATTTCTCAATGAAAGTAGATTGAGACAAAATATCTTTCCTTGAGTACGACTTGTCACATATATCTTTATTTTCATGAATAATAAACTTATGTTAAGTTTTTAATTTATTCATAAAATTTTCCTTGTTTATGACTACTTTTATTTTTCATATTACAGTGTCATATAAGAATATTTAAATAATTAGGTTTACATCAGGGTTTTTTTACCATATTCGGCTTGTTTGTCAAAATGACTTTGGTATGTCAACTATAGTCAGAGGGGGAATTATATAAACATATAAAGAATAAAAATCATGAAATAATTTTCATCTTTATACATGAATTATACATTTAGTACCAATAATGAAGGATGTTAATTAAATATGAACCAATGTTATAACCATGGAGACAGTAGGTTGTAGGTATGCATGATTAACATTCCCATTTCTCAATGATCATTACAAAAAGAAGTTAAGTATGATTTATATTCAAATAATGATAATCATATTATAATTACCATGTTATTTAATCTTATATAATTATATATTTAATTCTTGTGATTAAAAAGGAATCACATTAAGTCAAGGAGGTGGTAATCCACATGCCCACAAAAGACGTTTTAACGTTTTTAGTGTGTGAAAGGGTGATAAATAAAATGATATATTGTATTTATATAAAGTTAATTATTTATATATTATAATATAGATTTAATTTATGTCACACATATTTATTAAAAACATATTTAATTAATTCCATGTAATGCTTTAATTTATCACTTTTTTTTTGAAAAGGTGGTATTCAATACGTCCACAAATGGTGTTATCATATTACCACAAAATGGAAATATTGATACTATGTGTATATAAAAATTCTATATGTTTTAATAAAAAAAAATATCATATATATATAATATATAGATATTTTCCATCATAATTCCCATCCATGAGAGGTGGTGAAGGAAAAAAAAACGACATCATTTCTCTAGACGGTAGTCCACCATACACACGAACAGTAATTTCATTACCCATTTGATGGAAGTGTTTGTAGGTGTTGGTATAACCTTTCACATAAAAACATATCAGTATATTTAGGATATGTATTTTATTATATAAAAATGTAATATTAATCAAAAATTAGTTTAGAAATAAATAAAATAAAAGGGATTAATGTTACCAGTTTTTTGGGTAACTCCTGTTGGTTAACACCAAATGATTTTTTGAATTTATTTCTACCCAATTCAAGGCTCATAGTAGTAGAGGAGGGATGTTGTTATATTATTTTTGAATGGTTTGGATGATACAAATTTACTTGGTAGGTTTGAATAAGTCAGGGGGTGAGTGCCTTTTTATAGTGGAGGGGGAGTGACATTCTTGTAAATATGAAAAGGTAAACACTATTGGGTTCTATCCCTTACATCATGTGACTATAATAATGAAACATTAAGATAATAGTGGGTATATAGTTAAATCATGGATATCCAATTGTTTTTGGACATGTTACTTGGTCATTTGGACTCTTAAGATTAAATTTCAACCACTAATTAAACACATTTTTACCTTAATCACTCTAATTAATTTTAATTACTTTCACTAATATTTTTGGTCAAAAAATAATTTTAAATAATTAATAATTTTAAAATATTCAGATTACAAATATATGATCCCTTTTTAAAAATTTCATTCACATAAGTGGCATAAATTAAATTATAATTAATATCATTGATGAGATGACAAAGTACATTTTTAAAGTAAAAATGTTCAAAAGTTTTCTATGTTTTCATATCTAAATTCAATGGGAAATTATTTAAAACAGACTAAATTGGAATAAATGTTATAAAGTTTATATAATTATTATAGAAAACCTATTAATGTTATAATTTAAAAATATAAATTATTTAGATGAAAAGGTAGTTTTCAATTAAAATTCAGTATTACATACTATTCATAAAATTTTGAAATTCTTAGAAAAATACAAAAAACACAACAAAAATTAATTTTTATATCCTTATTTAGAAAAAGATGTTTATTTTTTCATATAAAAATTATAAAATTTCCCGAATTAAGTTTTAAAATAGTTGTGCCACTAAAAAGCGGTAAAACTGTTTTTTAGAAAACATAGAGTTATAAGCATAAAACTAGATTTATTCTTATCTTATGCCTATAAAATATATTGGTTTAATAAACATGTGTAAAAATAATATAGTTATTTCTATTGACACCCAATAATATAATTTCTAGGTGATAACTTTCCCTTAATATAATTATAATTATTGTATATTATTGTTTGGTATAACTTTTTCATGCGTGTAACACAATATTGTGAAGAACTCATTATTGCATGCTGGGTATGTTGTTGGAAATAGAATCCATTTTAATTTAAAATTAATATCTAATTTATAAATATTAATAAAACTGAAAATTACTTATTCTATCATTACCAGATATGTTACAAACCTTATCTCACCTCATTGATCCTCCCTAAATATATTAGTAAGATTATCTATATAGTACCTTTGGATTTTTTACATATATTTAAAGTATCATAGGGTATGGATCAAAAAATATGATAATATAAAACTACAACTATAAATTAATCCATCAGATCATATATGAATTTTAACAATATCAAATGTCTCATGTTTCATGGATATGGCCCTATTATGGTGAAGAATGATAAAAGGAAATCCTTCTCTAAGGTAGATACTATCACTTATATAAAAAATAACTATAACCATAATGGCTTACTCATTGGATTTACTCAAATATCATCAGTCATATTATTACCCATGAAGTAATAAAAAACCCCAAATATCTAGAATGTCATATTTTTATAAATAAATTAAACAAAGTAAAATAAAATATGAACCAATAATTAATGAAAAATGAAAAATGAAAAATGAAAAAAAATTAGTGTTGTTAAAGAGGTCTTGGAGCATCAAATAATTACATGACCACAATCCCCTATTAAAATACATTTTTAATAGGGAATGAGGCCCAACCAAATAAAATTTAAATCCAATCGCTCATCACCAAACTAATCCAAACTCATCGATCCCCATTGTATATATCATTTATAATATCTATAGACTACCTCTAGATGTGTCACATGTATTGAAAGTAATCATAGGGGATGTATAACACAACATAAAATACAACAATACTGCTCTAAAATGATCTTTAAAATCCTATACTAGTGTCATCAATATCAAATATCTCATTTTTCATGGCTATGGTTTTACTATTGTGAAGAAATATAGAAGTAAATCCTCCTATAAGGTTGTTACTACCACTCATTTTAAAAAAATAACCCTACTCATATAGAGCTTAATCCGCTTATGCACTAAGTCCAGTTACCAAAGAGGAAGAGCATCACTATAAGTGGCATCATCACTAACTATGAATATCGTAATCCATGTGATTGAAATCACAAGAAGGTAGCACAAAACACTCATGATTTATCACAATCCATGAGGTCATCACTAATGCCACCTACCCATATGAGTCACATCATGATCCCCGAGGTTTTCCATGATGCCACCAACATAACTGAGGTCCACTTCTAAATAAAAACCAACCTTGAAATCTATGTTCCTTATTACTCTATCTCACACTATAAAATAAAACTCCAAGAAGGATGAAAAATCACTCCACTTTTATCTCATGATCCAGATCCCCCATAATGTATTATCATATTACAGGGATTAACTACCAACACCTGGCCTTATCTATCAATAGATACATCACTAGGACAATTTCCCTTATTATCTATTGAGGTTAACCGAGATGTAACTCCTGTAATAAACTAAATATCCCTAACACTCATTGATAGTTTCAATCAACACTTTAAGGATATCAGTGACCTCATTATCAACAGTAAAATCCACCATAGGTGTATCACACCATCACAAGGTCATCCCATGATGTGATCACATTCTATGCATGATCACTCACAATGTTTAACTAGTTTTACTCTACTTAACTTAAATATGATGGGATATAAAGGGCCACTAACATAGATATAACCTAAGAAAACTGATTAAGTTCTCATATCCATACAATCATCAATAAACTAACTTGAAACCCCAACCTATTCAAACCCATCTATCCCCCAAAATATGTATTTAAAAATTTTACCGATACTTTCATGGATTTTAATGAAATAAGAGATAACATAAAAGGACAAAATAATTGAAATATCTTATACATGCACACAAAATTTATAAAATAAGGAGTTTCCATATTGAGCTTAATTTAACGAAATAATTTATCAAAATTATATTTATTTGTTTTCGTTTAAAATATATGTTTAAAACTTCCTTTAAATACATTTTAAAATTGAATTGCAATACAATTTCTTCCATATAATTACCTTAGTCAAAATTTTATACAAATCCTCTAACAAAACCATCCCCTTATCTTGAAGTCCCATTTAAAAAACCTTCTTTTGAAACATTTCTTTTTTCCTTTAGATATTCTATCCCCTTAATCTACTTCATTTTGAATTCTGTTATAAAGGTATAAACATTTTACTCTATAAAAAAAGTTAAAACCCAGGTCACACCACATGTAAAAACAATAATATAGGACACCAACACTCGTTTGATCAAGACACTATAAAATAAATTATTTAGTAAGATAAATATATCATTAGAGACTATGAAGATTACATGATCCCATACCATTTATAGATTAAAAAAACCATGTAATAAGATTATGATGATTATAATAATAATAAATTTATAAGAATAAAATCCACTAGTAAATCCCAAAATAACCAAAGTGATGAAAATAATCAATGCACACATGATCCCCACCTAAATACTAATCCAATTTATAATAATAATATTTTATTGATCATTATTAAGATAATAGAAACCCATTTGACCAATAATCATTCATGAATGAATTAATAAAACAATTATATATAATTTATATAATCATCCTAAATGGTGTAAAACTTACTTATGTCATCGTAGTGTTGAAACAATGAGCAACATGGGGTGGCCCACTCCCATCATACATTGAGGACTGTAATGTATATAATCCCCAATTTATAAACGTAAAGTTAGAGTAAAATTTTACCAATTTCTTCAAAATTAATTAATAAATTCCCTTGGTGACATACCACATGTCAAATGACATGAAATTATGAGAAACTATAAATCTTCAGACTCCTATACACACAACACATGAACACATTATCATCCAAACACTATTACATTATTCTTTAGTAAAATAGTTTATAAATAAAAAATTCCATCAAACTTAAATTATAAAAAATGAAGGGGAAGAAGAGAATATGATGAAAGGGAAAAATTAACAACCATAACTTTGGAAAAAAATAATCCATATCAACCTAACTCAATGATGAAGAAGATGAGATAATAATAAGAGAATAAAGAGATACCCCCTTCTCATCGGCCCTCTAGACCCAAGGAACCTCGAGAGGGGTTGTTATTGAAATGTGGTACAATCCTATTTTAAAAATAGATCATGGGGCTACCTACATTATATTTTATCTCACCAGACTCTGGAAAAGGCCATCATGGATTAAGTGGTAAGACATTGAATTTCAGTGGAATGCGTAGTGGGAAACCCCAACTGCCTAATACACCAGAATTATAGTGGTGTAATACCATGAGTTTCATGGGGGTATACATCCCCTACCATACCTCAGGGGTTTCCTCTCAATATTAATTCCTTATATTAGACTTCTAGAAAAGATACTCCATGTCCAAAACATCTATTTATTCTTTTATAAATTAATTAAATGGAACCACCCTGCATCCATTATAAAGGATTGTAATTATCTTTGTTAAAATATCAATGATAATATGACCCTACTTTTAGTTCACTGGTA
The DNA here is from genome assembly GCA_963277665.1 of Viscum album. Taxonomy (NCBI): domain Eukaryota; kingdom Viridiplantae; phylum Streptophyta; class Magnoliopsida; order Santalales; family Viscaceae; genus Viscum; species Viscum album. The sequence goes on from OY728146.1 coordinate 317,668,392, forward strand.
CCCAAAAAAATGGTTCATTACAAACTTCCTACAACAACACATCCCATCCTCAGGAAGCCTCACTAATCATTCACATGAAATTCATGGCTTATACAAGTTATTATACTTCCAATAACTCACCAAAATCTATCTCAAAAATCTAATATCACTTCTACTATATTATTACCACCACTGTGAACACTTTTCACTGATATATACACTACCCCATCATTGATTTTTTTAATAATTATGAAATAATAACCAATATCTCATTTTAATTTCTTTACTAAAAATCACCCATAATTTATCTCATGGTAAATCCCAGTCATCATATTACCCTACATGCATCCACTACCCTTACATAAATATAGTGCATGGATGCACCCACCAACCCAAAACACTAAAGATGAACCCATATCTAGCCTTAAACTAGTAGTAAAAATGATTTATCATCACAGTTTTAACATCATTATTGGAATGGCCAATGTTAATAGATACACAAGAAGTATTTTAACAATAGTTATGATAAAATGAATGTTAAAAGTATTTCATAATGACTTTTAACATTATATTTAGAATAAAATGATTTTAAAAGCAATTCCAAAGAAATTTTAACATTAGTTTTATCATAAATGATGGAAAAATATTTTTATAAAACAAATATTCATGTTCTTATACTTATTTTTTTGATGTAATCCTTATAAATTCTTCATCCTCTCAACTCATGAAACCAATTCACCTACCCCTGATATTCTACAATTATTTTATTTTCAAACTTATTTTTTACATTTTTTCTCATCAATCTTTCATCATTCATCTTTCTTCCATGACAATAAACTTTATTCCCTCCAAATAAACCCTAATCTGTTTGACTCATGAATTCATTCCAACTATTTTGGTTTAATGTATTTTCTACTTTGTTTTTTGCAAATTTTTCCCTCAATCTGCATCTTTTTCCTTTCTTCCTCTAACCTCAACTATATTCTTTGGACTTTAATATCTATTTACCATAACTGAACTCCAAATTTTTAAGATGATTTTTTATTTTTATAAGATTCATTAGTAAATTTTTAGTTATAAATTTTCTTCATTAATTTATTCATTTGTTTGTATATCATTATCAATTATAAATTTTTGAATTTATAATTAGTTAAATGATATTTTTTTCTGATTATAAATTTTTTATTATTGTCAATGATGAGTATAATTTTTTTGGTTATAATAATTTTTATTCATAATTGTTTGTATTTATAATTTTTTTCATTATATTTTTTTAGGATCAAGTAATTTTTTTATGTTTTATATATTTATAAATTATTTTGATCATATAATTACTTTTGGATGTAAATTATTTTTTAGTTGAAAATTATTTTTTAGTTATAATATTTTTACACATATAAATTGTTTTTAAAAAATTCAAGCATTTTTACGTATTTATATGACTTTATGTTTTAAATTTATCCTTTTATATTTATATTTAAATGTTTATATTTTTTAATATATTTATATATTATATTCTGAATTTAGGTAATTAATGGATTATGATAGGATAAATGCACAAAGAGTTTGGTGGTAAATATGATAAAGGGGTTTAAAACTTATTAGATGTTTCTAAAGAAATTTTTTGAAAATAAATATTTTATTTTCTATCCATGCATGATGTTTTTGAATATGAGAAAATTAGCTTATAATGAAACAAAACACCATCTAATTTTAAATAATTTTTAATCATAATTATATAACTTAGATTTAGAATAGTGAAATGACAAACTATCCAAGATCCATTCGTGATAATTATATTCAACATGAGATAAATGATCATCTCAAATAATTAATTCATGATCTAGGTGTTGAAATAATTTAAAAGGCAATAATTTTTTTGATGATTGTGTGAATATACTGATAAACCACTATTCTTAGGTTGCACTAAATTTATAATGTTATTAGTAGTGCTGAGAGTAGTCAACATAAAAGTAAGATGTTTTGGAGTGATAAAAGTTTTACTGAATTTATTATAATTTTAAAATATCCACGGACAGAAGTTGACATGCTTATAAATTCCAATTATGAGAAAATAAAATATTATACCAAATGGGTTTGGGGTGTAAATTTTTACGTGATTTCCCCAATTATTGTGTATTGTATAATTATGAATATGAAAGTACATGCAAATTCCTTAAATATGGAACATAACAATATAATATGGGTTAATAATCTAACCTTGATTCATTCTCAAGGTTAGAAACCAAACTTCATTCTATAGAAATACAGTGTCTTCTAATAATTTATCATTTGAAGCATTTATTAGAAAATTAAATTAGTGAAATGAGTCTAAGATGACATATAGACAAGTGTATATCTAATGTAAACCTACAGAACACTTCTATTTCACCACAATATAATATATTTGATTATAATTTTTTTGATTTTTGAAAAGAAGGTAGAAATCTAATAATGGGATTGTGCACAAATAGAATGGATCTATATTAGAGACTCAGTAGCCAAAATATTTTGTAAACTATTTTTTAGGTTTTCTACAACTTGTACCCACAGTATTCATGGAGAGAAAATATGTGATGATGAGTTTGACTATTTTAAGAACAAAATAGCATAGAAATTATATTGATATTTACTTATCACTACTCACTAATGATTTTAAATTTTCCTGAGATTCAAGTGTTACAGTATTTGATGCATAAAAGAATGATTATTTTCTTTTCCTTTAAAATAAATTCACTATAAATTATTTTCTTATATATGGGAACTAATCTAAATACAATTTTAAGGGAAATAAAAATTTTCCGATTTTTAAATAGGGGACTTTATATCATCAATTTCAAAATAAAAGATAGAAAGTGCACATGGGAAAATGATCTTTTTTTGAATGTATCATCCTGATAAAATATTGAAAAAGGATTTTAATGGTTTATAAGATTATTATTTTTCTCCATACCATTTCCAATTGAATAATATTATGATGAGGTAAAGAACATTGATTTTACACGTTTAAAGTATATAAGTTCTAGTCGTAAAATAAATATATTGAAAAAATGGTCCGTTTTATTCAAGCTACCTTATTGTATTTTTTGAAGTAAAACATAACATTGAAATTATACATGTTGTGAAAAAATATGTAATAGTTTTATCAAAAAAATTTTAAATAGGAAAGGATAGTAAAAAAGATGGATTTCAAGAAAGAATAGACTTAATAACCCTTGGAATACATTTGGAGTTATCTCCTAATATGAAAGGAAATAAAGCATATTTATATCTAGATTTAAATACCTTAAGAAAGAGTGGAAGTATAAATTTTGGTCAATGCATATATGGTATTAATGTACATAGTGGTTTTTTTAAATGTGAAAAATTTGTTTTCCTTCTAGGTTTTAATGTTAATACGAATGAAATATCATTATTTTCATTTATTTATGAAATAAATTCTATTGGTTTCATTGTGTGGAATATTTTTGATACCTATTATAAATTTTATCATTTGGTTTTGTTTCTTTTTCAATCCCATTTTAAAAAAATTCATAGATCCAAATTTTTTTATGTGTTTGATAATGAAGCTATCCTCTCACTTTTTCATCTAGGAATGTATTCTATACTATAATTTTTTGATTTAATGGGTCTTATATTGATTAATTTTGTGAAATATATAATAATAGGTGAGACCATTTATTTATATTGAATATATACTTTTGAAATATATATAATTTTTATGAAGGGATATTTTAATAATTTTCATCAATCATAGGAATTTATTATTCAAACACATATATTAAAATAGGTGATTGAGTTTTTTGTTGATTATTTGTTTTATTTGGATTATACTAGCCTCCACACATCTTAGTATTTGATCACTGATATTGATAGTAAAGGTATTTTGGGCTTAAAGGTAAAGTTAATTCCATGTGATGAAGTGATATATATAACTTTATAAATTTTGAACAATATAGTTGAGGATAAACCATATATATCATCACATATTTCCATATTTAAGGTATAATATTAGATAATAAATAAAAAGTGGTTGATGAATGAACATAAAAAAAAATTTATTTAATGGTTTTAGGAGAAAGTAAAAAATTAATTTTATGCATCAGAAACACTAAAATGGTTAGCATGGGGGAACACATTTTAATGTGATCACATGGTCTAGTTTTGATATTATTGGTAACACCTTTTAGAAAAAAAACTAGGATGAATAGGGTACCATTCAAAAGAGCGTAGTAATAATTATTTCTAAAGAACATTAATTTTTACGTGTTAAACATTAACACCTAATTTCTCAACCAAAAACTAATTTTAGGGTTATTGAGGATATATAAGAGTTTGGTTGTACTAAATTTTGAGTTAAAGTATTTATTTTTTACTAGGTATATATTAACAGTGGCATAAAACAAGATAATTATGGATTTTAACTTGTTTATTTGAAAATATTCAGTTTCAAATAGGAATCATTTATCATGGAAATTTAGAAAAAAACAACTATTTTATTTTTTCAATCCATAAAATGATCAGTGTTCTATTATTTTTAAACGCAAAAAAATCAGTTGAGTAATGAAAATATTAATAATATTTAATACCTATGTAAAATATCTTCAAAAAGTACATGATTTTGTAAAGATAAAAATGAAAACGATGTTGAAATAATATATGAAAGACAAATTTATCATCCGGAAGGGATATGGGAAGCCACTAAATTACTCTCCTAATTAATCAGGTAAATATCTATTTTTTGTGAAACTAATATTGGTAAAAAAATTAATTTTTATAATTAGAATTCAAATATAAATATTTTAGATAAATCCTACCATTTTCGTAATATTTTTTATATTAATTTTTTTTTCAATGATTCATTTTTTGGCTCAAAAAGGTTTCCTTCATCATTTTTTGTGACTATTTTTTTTATATTTTCTGTTTTCAGGTATAAAATTTTATTCAAAAAAATAGTTATAATTTTAATCTTATTATGGGAAATAAAAATTTTTCTTATAACATTTATTTATTTTTAATAAAATACAAGTATAAAAATTAAACATTTTTAGGTGATAATAATTTATTATATTTTTTATTTTTTTATTCATTAGTTTTAGTTATAAATTTTTTTGTTGAAAATATAACATTAATTATTTTTATTTCTATTATGAACATTTAAATTTTTATTTATAAAAATTATTTTAACTGAATAAAATATTCTTTAAAGTAGAATACATTATTTTAAATGAAATACATATAGGCATAAGAAAAAAGTATATATGTTTCATCATATAAATATATTTTTAATAATTAAATTAATTTATGAAATTAAACTTATATTTCTTGAAATTATGTGTAACACATATTCCTCTCTAGAGATCATTATACCTAACGATGATAGAAATGAGATTACACATTTACCAAAATATTAACTTACACATGGATAGAAATGTTTGATAATTGAGTTTGATGATAACGACCAACCAACTAGCCCACATTCTAAGCAGTTTATGAGATACTTGGTTATCTAGAGTAATTGAAGTATAATTATTTTATTACATAATTTGAGGATTCTATAATTTACATTTAATATCATTTATGGGATTCCATAACTAAAAAATTTCTAATGTTATTTATTTATTTTTTCCATAGTTTAAATATTATATATTTCATATGATTAATATTTAATCAGTTTAATTATAAGTGACACTTAATTTTTAAGAGTCAAAAGTATTTATGAAAATGTTTCTATCCTTTTTGGAAAAAAATATATATTTTAAGAAAAAGTTGAATTTATATTATATATTTGGAGTAAATAAAATGAATATCTATAACATAAGTATGATTTTATATAAATGGATACATGGAAGAAGTTTGTCTCCAACCGATGGGAGAAATCCTTTATGGTATGCAATTGTTGTTTGTAAAATTTATTTGTTAAATTTATTTTATTAACTTGATAACTTTCTAATTTTTTTATTATTTAACATACATCTAATAAATCATGAAAAGAGATATAGTTTTAGAATTTATACCATCATACATTATCTCATGGAGGGAATCCTTTATTAGAGGATAAAATGAATGCCTAAAAATTTAATGAATTAAGGGACAAAATAATTAGTGACTCTAAATAGGTTCAATATGAACCTACATCTCCTCCCCCTCATCATGAAAAATATAAAAGGGTAATTATGAGAAAATTGGATGTTTATTAGTGATCCCAAAAAAGAAAAAGCTGATAACATTTTAATTAATTATTTTATTAATATTATTATTTTGTAAATTCAACTCACGAATATATCATTTGATAATATTATATAAGACCCCATTCAGTAGAAAATTATGTAGGGGACCTTTATACGTAAGGGTAGGATAAATATTCTTAAAACTACTTTAGGAGGGTCGGATTACCCAGGCCTTATCAGATGATATAAGGAGTGTATCGATTTTATAAAACCTTTAGCAACCCTAGTTTGAAATTTATGGAGCTGTGATATAAGAGTGAAATAGATTCAAAGAAAGATGAGATATTATAGTTGAATGAGTCAATAGAAAATATAATTTAATCATATATATATTCTATATTTTCCGAAACTGTGAGATAAATGCCACCTATGTAAACTTCTTACCCTGATTATCCATCTCCTCATTCAGACCTGAATGTGTAGTATGAGTTGTATGTTGGGGATCCCCATGTAAATATTATAACATAAATAATTTCACATCATTTATGGGATTATATAAATCATCATATTAAGAATTTTTATTTGTTAATATTAATGGTAAATGGTATTATTGATCTAACTACTATAATTCCACTACCTAGTAAGGAGGTGACCATATTTGGATAGAGTATTGTTTAATTTTTGTACATTGGTCAACACGTCCTTTTAAGCAGTTGACATAATAGGTATGTGTTTTTTTATTTATCACTAAATTAAAAATAAATATAATTTTTTCTTAAAATTATATTATATATAAGTATAGGAAATAAATTAAATCATTTCAATAGAATATTTTGGGAGCTGATACCTTCAGATACTCATAATATTTTTATGTGATAGAAATGTTAATATTTATTTAATATATATTATATAATAATTTTAATTTTCCTCTGAGTGATGATATTTTTGGAAGATATTATACATTATATATATTTAAAAATAACATCACTGATGTTGTAAAGCCTGAGGATCTCACACTACCCATATTGAAATTATTTTCCATGTAAGTAAGCTTCAATTACAAATTTCATTTATTTAAGTAAAAAATATGTTATATTGATATAATTTATTAATTTTGTAATTGAGTATCTCAACACCATTTTCGAAAATGTGATTTTTCCATTTTAATTGTTTCATTGATCCAAAATACATATCAATAGATATGTAATACCTAGATCAACCTGCTAAAATTTAATATATATATATATGAAAGATTAAAAAATACCCAGATTATGTGTTAATGTTTCCCATTCCATGACTAGAATGAACACATATATAATTATGAAACACAATTAATTATACTATTAATAATTATATATTTTTTATATTTTATTTCACATTGGATGATATGCATATTTTTTTCCAAATGAAAGCATCGAATATTTATAACATGATTTATTGGGTAGTGTTTGATGAAGATTTAGAAAGTTGTTAAAATGGTAATTCAAATTCTATTATTTTAGTAATTTAAAAAAATAATTTCATTTTACCCATGTTTTGATAATTAAAATTTAGAATTACATAAATTCATTGGTTGGTTTCAATAGGAATTAGTTTTCTATAATGGATCAAAGGAATTGAATATGTGAATGTTTAGGAAGATAACATATATATAAATTAATATTCCTTTATTATTACATAACTAGTGTTTATATTTTAATAATAATTCTATATAGACATAGTTTTACCATCAAATAAAGGGTTATTAATTCTAGTATTATGTTTCATGATTTATTTTTGATAAAATTACAACTAGAAAAACATTTTTTTAAATACTAGTTTTATTATAACACTTGTTATATAAGAAAATATGTGGTATTTTTAAATTGACAACACTTTATGTTGTTTTATGTTTCTGATGATGTTTCACCATATACACCAAATGACTTAAACAAACATAATAATATATTTGTAGAATATTTTATATGTTTGAATAATTAATAGCTGTTGTTTCAAAAAGGATTATATTATTTGTAAAATATTTTGTAAATTATTTAATGAGTTTTTATGTAGCTATTTTTACTATTTGTTGTTGTTTTTTATATTATGATGTTGTGAAGATATTTAAATAACCTTTACATATCAGTTTTATTGGAAGATTTTTTGGAAAATCAAGTATGAAGGATTTCAATGTTGGTGTTATTAAAAACTAGCTTTGAAATAATTTTTATTTGTCATTTTACAGTATAATGTTCAACATCAATTTTAGAAAACATGATGTAAAAACTATTTTTTTACATAATCTATATTGATGCCACTTTTTAAACAATGTTAAAAATGAAAAAAACCCATGTTAAAAACATTTATTCCACTTTTTTATTGAACTCCCCACTATAATTACTATCTCTTAATGTCCAATTTCAATTAATAATTCTAACCACTATAGTAAATTCTTATTGAATTTATTCCCCAAGAAGTATCATCTATATAAAATATAATTTATCTATTTGGATACTTCATACTTAAAGAAAAAATTTAGTTATAAACCCTAAATCATTTTGATCTCTCTAATTAATTATGATATTGAAGCCGAAACATTCAATTCAAAACATTTTAGACACTCCTAGTTAAAACATTGAAAAGAAAGCAATCTGGTTGCTATAAAATTTACACATGGTGTTTTTCTTCTGGTTTTTTATATAAAATACTGTATAAAGTTACTTATAAAGGATCTTACTTATTGATATATGAGCTCGAAGGTGTGTTAGGAGAATATTTAGAAGTTCTATCTACAGAACATGAGTCATGCAGTGACATAATTATTGCATTATAAAAGTGATTAAAGTAGATTTTATTGGTAATATTTATTTAAATGTCACACAATGAAGGGGTCACTACAGTATAAAGATTTATTATATAGGACCATGTGATTTTGGTGTATAAGTGATAACTCTATGAGATAGAGTCTCATGATGTGATTGAATTTGGAATGATTTGGTGGTTTTTTCTAGGTGATTTTTGTGCCATGAATCCGAGGTTCACACCATGATTGGATTTGGGTAGATTTCAGTGGTTATGTTAATTTGAGGGGTATTCTTTGAAGAGAAGATTCATTAAATATTTGGTTCAAGGATCAATTTAAATTTGGTGATTCTTATAATTGCATTTAGTTGGATTGAAGGTCCATGCCATGATTCTGAGATAATTAAATATGATGATATTATATGGAATTTTGGGATTTGGTATTTATCCCAGAATCATGTTGTGAAGGCAGCAGTATTTCTATGAAATATGAGAAATTGATATGATCATTACATAACATAACATGTCAGTATGTGATATTGTAGTTTTTAGATTACAAAATATTTACAGTTTTAATTTTAAATGAATCATTTTTGAATTAGATTATAGGGGATGAATTGGATAAATTGGCATGTTATGACCACACTATTACTATGTAAGTCCCAGTAGATCTGTGTAGACACACATAAGATAAGGGGTGAATCATGTGTGGTCACCTTTTTACTAAATCCCAAAATACTATTTTTAATCCTTTCTACTTTTTGTATTTTAACCCCTATAATCTATTAGGATATAAATTTATCATTTTATCTTTACCCAAAATTTTCAAAACTCCATAAAATTGATAATTTTAATACATAAACACTAAGTGATTTTTTAGAATTTTTATTCCAAATATGGTTAACCCACTCCTTGTTATGTTCAACTCTTATTGAGACAAAAATTATCTACTAGTAAAATTATTATCAAATACCAGTGGGTTAGATATAGATTATTTTAAATATTGGTTCAGAGTATTACAAAGGGAAAAATTTAAAATATTATATATTTGAAATAAAACTAAATCCATTGGGTTCATTGTACTGGAATCTCACCAGTTTATAGTTTAACATTCCATTTTTATGTAGATCTCCACTGAGCTCAAGATTTCCTTACAGAACAAGAGTTAGATTTTATTCCCCATGAGTGTAATAAGCTTCTTTAAAATTTTCTAGAATAATAGAAATCTACCCAATATATCTAAAACCACATAGAAATAAGATATTATTTCGAGGCCAGTTGTTAGGCTTCATTTAACTCAAAACACTCAATTCTTCCTCACTACATATATACACTAGAAATTTTTTATCTAATTGACACAAAAAACATAAGCACACAATATTTATAGTTTTTAAGAACAATATTGTTTTTTAATAAAATTATTCTCTCCTTATTCAATGACTGAATCTATTCAAAGTTTTAATTCAACATTTCCCTTTTCTCTTTAATATACCTTCTATAGTTCACTCAACTATAAAAAATTTCTTATTAATTTAAGATAGCTTCATCAATCTTGGATTAACGCCGTTAGATTGAGAAAATAGATACTTAGATAAATACCACATAAAACTATCCTACAATATTTCTACCTTTTATTTTATCTACAATGAAAGATGAGGTATAAAAATATTTAAATACCTTACACAACCTCATATTCGCACCCATCACTTATCTTACACTCAATATACTACTCTTTCACAGGTGTGTCATCTTTTCTATAACACAGCTTTCTGCACAAAATATTGTATTTCTATTTGAAATTTTTCCCTTAGTTGATATTATTATTATTTTGTATAGAGGGTAGCATTAATATTTACATTATTTTAAAATTACCCAAAATAGAATACTTTATGTTCTCTAAAGCCAGGAAAAAAATAAAATGTTTACTTGACCATTTTTTATCCATGATCTCATGTGATCTTCTTGTAAATTCCAACATGTGGCAAAGTAACCCACATCCTTTTTTCTAAAGGATTTTCCAAAACTACCCTATAATTTTTTTCCTTATAATATAATAATCTTCGAGTCACTAAATAGAACTCAATAGAATGAAACTCATTTGATCTTCACAATACTTAACAAAAAATCATTATCCTTATAAATGCAAAAATGTCCAAAAAATAATATTTTCATGATGAAATAATATATTTTTGAAACCATTGCATTCTAATATTTTTAATATTATATTCAAAATGAATACACAAAACTCATTAGATATAACTCATATTAAATCATATCATGGTTAGAATTTGATTTGGGAATTAGATAATAGAAAAGAATCATCCCATTTAATAACATAATTATTCTTAAAAAAATCAGTTTCATTTTGAGTTATAATCATCCGATTGATCTGATTATTGATAATGTTATGAATTAAATAAGTATAAATTATTCTTTTTTATTTCATAAATCACATTTTAAAAGTAATTTTTTTATCACTAACTAATATCTCTTTAATCTCTTGGTTTAATCTCAAATTCATCAATATGAAGTTTATAGAAACCCAACTTTTCATTCAATAGGATACAAGAAAATTTATCTAAGATCTAATGTCATAAACTATTGTATAAATCTATTTCATATGTCTTTGAATTAATATGAAATTAAAACGTAATATTATCTAGCTAATAAGTCTTACAATTTCCAACACGACACATTTTGTATGACTTTTATGTCGTAGAAAATGTCTGAAATTCTAACACCCCGAGATTTTTCAATTTTTTAATTTTTTTAAATGAATTTAATATTTTTGATATTTTATTACATGAAATACTAATTATAGATTGAATTAAATGAAAAACTGAGTTTATCTTTAATTACACACAATAATTAGTTTCTTCAAAAGTGTGCAAGACATGTGACACTGAGCTTCTGTGAACCTTGAAATAATATTATTTTAAATAGGTCTATTATAACCTAGAAATTTAATATGTATGTATAAATATTAATAAATAAATTAATAAAAACGCATATAAATTTCATACCCAATATAATTTTTTCCATAAATTCTTAGTAAATAATAAATCAATTGTTAATAAGTAATTATATTCATCAAAAATATGTTCTCCACAAAAAAAATATTTTTATTGATTTTTATGATAAAATATTATAAAAAAATTGTAGATATTTTAGAAAATTTATTTTATAAAATGAAATTAATGTTTTTAAATCATCATATCGAAATTAACGTATGGTGAAATTTGGGGATTTTTCTATAAAATATTGATTTTTTTCAGTGAATAGATAAAAGACTGATTTTTTTAAAACTCTCAATTATTTTCAATAAATTATGTAATTTAAATGGAAAATTATGTTTTAAATTAATATAAGTATTATTTATTTATATTTAATCAACTTAATTAATTTTTAATTAACTTTATATTGGATTTTAGTATAATTTTTTTTGGATTTAGAAGAGGGCTTTTCTGAAAACTGTTTTAAAGTGCATAATTGTTTTCCATTTTATTTAATTAAAATAACCAGTAATGTGGAATTTTTGAAATGATATTTATATATTATATATAAATAAATTTTAATTTATATTCATAAAATTATTATTATTTTTCATAGAGTCAATATGAAATCATATTTTGCATGGAAATTACAATTCTCAAAATCCCTCCTTTTTGTCACGTCTATAGGTTTTTTAAATTAATTTTGTCTAATTTTAGGAAATTTAATTTTAAAAAAAAGATTTAATTTATAAATAATAATTGATAAAATTATATTATGGTTTAATTATCAGAATATTATGAAAAAGTTAATTTTTTATGAATAGAAAAAAATACTCAATTTTAGTTGAAAAATGCATTTTTTTATATTATATATAAATAAAAATTGTATTTTAAATTAATTTTTTCATAAAATTATATCAATTACATATATATTAATAAAATTATTGTTATTTTAATCAATTTCACATATGAAACTAGATATAAAAAACTTTATAAACCTTTAAACATTTTCTCTTTAAAAACCTACTTTCTCATCACGTCCGCGAGACTAATTTCAAATTATCTTTTTAAAATTATATGAATTGAATTTGTTGAAAAGGATTATATATTTTTAATAAAGACAATTTATATTTTATAATAAGTTCAACTTAATTGATTTCCAAAATTAATTGTGAAATTAATAATAATTAATTACCCTGGTTATGGTAAAAATGTGTTTACTGAGGGGGGGGGGGGGGGGTAAAGTAAAAATATAAGTGTTAAAAATAACCAAAAACGTTTCCAAAATCCATTTTAGGACCCTATTTATATCTTATATCTTTTTTTATTGATAATGTGACTTATTTTATCCTTTTTAAATAAAAAATTATGTGGAATTATTTTTTAAAAAAATTTAAGCATGCCACTAACCTCACTTATAAAGGAAACCCCTTATACTCTCCTATTGAAACATTAAATAATTTTTGGTTTGGGAAATACTTAACCAAATCACTTCCCATATCCACTAATATAATACTAGAAGGCTTATTATGGACATAAATCTAATCAAGGACGGATTTAGTGTGAACCAAAGAAGGATATCCGACGAAGAGGTAACGTTCGTCAATGAGCATTTTTTAATTTCTTCCTCCACCTAATTAAATTTCTATTATAAAATGGAAATATAATAAAATAAGTATATTATATATACTATGATGTTATTATTTTTAGTTCATGACCTAAAATAGTTTCCACTTCCATCAAATGGGTTATGAAATCATCATCTGTGTCTACGGTGGAATTCCTCCTCACGAACCATGTCATTCATCTTTCCATTACAACCTCTCATATTTGGATATGATGATGGATATAAAGTAAAAATATTATATTTATAATATTATTATTCATCAGAAGTAGTTATATAATATATACCTTTTTCATAAAATTTCGTAGGGGATACAATAACATCATTTGTGTGTACGATGGACTACCGCCTCGCGAAGTAATGTGATTCATTTTCACTAACACTTTACTTGGAAGATAAAATATATAAAGTATATATATATGATATAAATGACATAATTATGATATCAATTACATATTTATAATTCTAAAAATATAATATATCATTTTCTTTCTTACCTTTTCACTCACTGAAAGATGATAACATTGTTCGTGTATGTATGGACTACCACCTTCTCGAAGAGATGTGTCTTTATAATTTCATCACCACACTACATGGATGAAATGTATAAGTATATTTAAGGTAAAAATATGTTATTTATGGTTTCATTATATTTGTGTAAATATAAAACATTACTTACCTCATTTCAATAATGATTGTAGACAAATGAAAACATCACTCATGTGTATCTATAACCTACCATCTCCTTGATCGTAATGTTCTTAATTTCTCAAAAACATATTTCATGATTGGTTTTAAAAGAAAAATTGAAACATAAATATTATAATTATTTCATGTTAATTATTCTGTATATGATGTATTCATGATCAAGGTAAGTGGAATTAACAAATCCAAATATACATGAAAAACAAAGCAGTTATTACTTGAAATACGATTAATACGGAATTTTTAATAAACATGTAATAAAAGTTCATAATTAAATTATATATGGTATGAAAAATATATTATGGTTCTATAATATTTTTATAATAAATTTATATTTATTATATATAAGGTTCAAATGTGTATTATGGAAGTATATACTTATGGTAATGAATTTATAATGTTATTTTTTTGAAATATATATATTAGAAATATTCTATAAATTTCATTTTATTTTCTAATAATATACTACATATAATCCTAACTTTTCAAAAACATTATTTCATGGGTGAATAACCTATTTTTTTTCCATTTTAATTATGTGGGTTTACCTAGATTCCATTCATCAATTGGTTGGTTAAATTATTATCATAATCATTTAACCATTATCTATGAAGTATAAAAACCAAATTCTTTATTATCTTGATTGAATGGTATTTACCTATAAAGATACCGAATATCTTTGGAAATACATTTACATTCATGGGTTTATCTTGTAATGATTATTAAATATTTATTTATGTTGTTCCATTTGAAATGGATATAAAATTCTTTTTATTTTTATTTATTATTTATGAAATAAATATTTAATTATTTTTATTTTAATGTTTTATTAAAACCTTTTCATTTCCATAGGATATTTATGGTGTGAGAAGTAAATTATTTTTTATGTGCAATGAATTAGTATTGATGAATATTATTTAGGGTCCAATATTTCCCTCCAATGCATTTGTTGATATTTTAAATCTCATGAGATAAGTATACGTGGGAACAATTTAGTTGTTTAAAATTGTGGGTACATGTGTTTGACTCACAAAGGTGAGGTATAAATTCGTATAATTATGCTGTCTCACAAGCATGGGTGTATGTTTGTGGCACATAGAAGTAATTTTTCCTATAATAGTATTTGTTCTATATTTTAATGATGTCATAGTTTTATTATTCTCCTCATGACTATGTAATAATATAATATCTCATATTTATTGAGTCATCTTTCCAAACTATTTTTTTTATATAAGACTTATTTTTTAATTTATGATCCATTGTTTTTTAAGTATAAGTTTCTTATGTGATCTGATTATACCAATATTCTTATCTTATGATTAATTAATATACATGATTATTTTTACTTATGTTTACCATTAATAAAAATTATATCTCACTACTTTCTTATGTATTAATTTCCACATGTTATGAAGAAAGGAAAATTATGAAATATATTGAATTTTCTCTTTTTGTGGAATAATTTTTTAGTGATATTAAATAATTTTTATGGATAAAAGAAATTATTAATATATAGATAATGTATGTAATGAAATATTTTAATTAAATTCATGTAACTAAGAGGGAAACATCCATGGGATATCAAATTTGGCATCAAATCCAGTAGGTAAATGAAGTGTTTTTAGCATCAGATCTTGACTTATAGGTCTAATATATCTCAATCAATAACACAATTCCTTCAAATTTCATCACTTTAAGTTCACTATAGGAAAGGGTTATCTAAAATGTACTGAAAACGATCATTAATAAGTCACTAGGATTGGTTTAGGAATGAGTGTTGTTACCAAATAATTTAAAATATCAGTATAACATGGAATAATTTATTTTACTTGATAAAATATATCATTAGTAAATATATAATTTATAGTAATTCACAAGGATGGGTCAATGTTTAATTATATAATGATCCTAACAATATGGTCAACCACAATGTTCACTTTTACTTTATTTTATCTAATTTTAAAATTAAATTTTATTGAAGCCTATTCTATATGGAGAGATATTTTTTGGAATTAAATTTATTGATAAGATATTAGAGGATTTTATATTATTTGAACACAATTAAATTGGTCCCTAAAATGTAATATAGGATTTTATCAATAGAAAACATAATTTATAGATTGGTTTTTCTATATTTGGTATATTTTCATAGAATGGGTTTAAAATACATAAAATATTTGTAATTTAATGGGGAGATAAATCAATATAACATGTTAGTATTCATCCACCTACAAAATTTGAAGTATCAAACATAAGTTCAAATAGTAAATCCCATAAAGGTGGTTTTATTTGTGGAGGAAAAATAAATATATTTTTAACTTATTTAATTATTCCTAAATTTTATAATTAAATAGAAATTAAATATATTGTTTGAGTAATTTGTATGGGGGAGGGAAATCATATTAAATTATCAAATGAAATTTATATAAAATTCCATATGTCCAAAGATAGATAACACATTACATATATTTCAACGGAATGGTGAAAATGAAATTATATTCATTTTTGATTTATCTACTTGGATACCTTCATTTTAAATGAACATTACCAGTTATATCATGTATTATACCGTGAAATTAATTTATCCTAATTTAATTAACGATATTTTGAATATAATGGTGAAAGAAAACTCCAAAACTACCCATAAAATTATAAAAAAAGGAACTATAGATGGTAAAATTATATATGGATCATTCCATTAAATCATCCATGAAAACATAAAAAAATTACTATGAATCACTAGAAAGTACATGGGGAATTTAATAGGGAAAGGGAATCAGCCTATATGTGTTTAAGGGAGAAGGTAAATATATATATTTTTAATCCCCAAGATAAATTTGGATATAAAGATTTCTGAAAAAACCTATTTAGAAAATAGTAAAATTAATTCCCAACCAAACTATCTCATATACTGTTACTAAAAGATAACGGGAAATGATTATTCTTAGTATATTATTTTAGGAAAATATATTATTTTGAAATATGCAATCTATTTTTTTCACCTATATTGTTTCTAATTCAATATATTTCTTTTCGATGGCAGTGATACCAATTTTCATAAGAACAAACTATACTGGGTAAATCCACAGGATTTCAAAATTTTTTGTAAATAATTCCAATGACCAATAATTTACTCAATAATTTTTTTAAAAACCATAGACATTAATTTTTAGTCATTAGTGTACCTACCAATCCCATTTATACCAATCATTTAATAAAATATAATGTGCATAAAAGTTTGGGATAATTCATTGTCAGCAAGTGTCTATTCTTTACATTATTAGACCCATTTGGGCCCCACAGACGATGATATTAAGTTGAGTGAAAAACTACAATACCACCTTCAATATGATGGGGGTGTAAAATAACAATAGGAAGGAATATATATATATATGGTTGGACTCTAACTTTATCAACCTTGAACATTAATTCAGCTATAATACATAAAAGTATTAATAACAGTAAGAATATATATAATCAACAAAAAAGTATACACTATAATATTGAGGAGGTAAATGATAAGTGAAACACCCCAAAGGGAAAAAAACATAAAAAAATAATAGAAAATATCATTAGGAATAAAAAATATTGTAAATACCTTGACCCTAGTTTCCCAGAGTCGGTGATGAAATAATTACATTGGCACTAGATACAAGCAGACACATCCAAAAGGGATGAATAGTTTATTAGTCTTGGAAAACTAGATATAGATTTAAATATTAAATTACATTTTTCAACATATTTTATTCGTTAAGTACACTGCTATTCCATTTATAATATCCCCAAATATTAATTATAATATACTTCTTGGCATCATAAATAAAAATAAACTTATGAAAGAAGTGACCCTGGATTCTCAATAAGGGTAGGCATACAATTGAAGCTAACATAAATAAATAAATAATAAATACTATGTAAAGTTAAATATCTAAAAATAAATATAATTTATTCAAATACATAAACATGATGAATAAAATGGAAGAAATAAATTATGACAAAATAATTCCATATAATTAATCACATGATCTTGAAATATATCCATGGATATCATAAATAATAAAATAATCACATGAAAATCTAATAAAAAATCACATAATGATGAAATGATTATTTTAAAAAATCATAAAAATACAATTGAGGCCTTGTTCCAAGGGATCTTATATAAATGGGTAATGCCATAGAAAATATCCAAACTTGTTTTTCTCATGATACCTACTAATTCATTGAGGGATTTAGTGGGCCTCTTCCATCATATACTAATTCCAATGAATTAATCAAAAAAGGGGTGAAAATAATCAACATTAACATTCATATTGAATCAAAAATAAAAAATGTGAATAATTACCCAAATCAATAAACATAATCATAAATTATCCCATGTAATATGGTGAATGGTATCGAAATAGTATATCCTCATTAAAAATGATCATAATCTACCTAATAAAATATGTTTAATGGTATCATAATTGAAAAACATTATTAAATAATAAGATTAATTAATGTATTTTTGGCATAGATAAAAATAGTTTAGAAATATCATTGGAAAAGTTTTGAGGAAAATACCTTTCCACTTAGAAATCTCTTATTTAAAAAAAAGTGCAATTATAAAGGAAATATTTTCTTTGAAAAAAACATGAAAAATTGGAAATAAATATTAAAATCAAAGATTTATCATGATAGTGGGAAAATAAACTCATGTTATATAAGTTAAAAAAAATTCATTCAATATTTTATTAGAGTTATCATAAAATACCTCATTTAGAAAATGATAAAAAGATTCCTTTTAAACCATTTTTTAAAATATAAAACATTGGTAAAATGACTTTAAACAATCATATGAGAATAGTTAAAATCATAAATAATTCATTTTTATAAAATATTGATATGGAATGAAATTTGTTTTTGATCGTAGAGATAAATAGAGTCAATTTTTCTTAAAAACATATTTTTGGTATCTTGAATTCTTTGGATGAGGAAAATAAAAGGAAACATATATTTTAATTGAAAACCAGTGTAGAATAAAATTCAGGATTTTTCTTGAGTGTTAGATCATAAAATTTCATCATAATAAATTAATTAGAAATAATTATAATATACAATTAGATTGTAATGTAAAACCCCTTACCTTATATTTAATTTCCTTTCTATGTGTTCGAACCTCCCCTTTTTGAGGAGACCTTCTTTAGACCCTTTTTTTCAGAACATACGTTTAGTGTTTTAAGGAGTCCAAAAACTCTAAAACTTGGATACGTATATTGATAAAAGGAATGGTAAGGGCTTGGTTGAGCTAGGTTTCTCAATGTGGTGTAAAGAAGTCAAGGAATAGGTTTTCTCTAATAATAGAGGTGTGGGGAACATTCATAATTTCTTAAAGAAATAAATTATAATAAATTAATTCACATTAAAAATGATTGAAAATGTATAGGGATTCCAGAATAGCATAAGATATGGTTAAAAACTCATCAAGTAGTAAAATTTGGAGGGTTTATGTAGTGGTTTAAACCTTATCATTTATTTTAACTCTTTAGTAAACCAATTTTAACATTAACCATAATAAATAATTTTGCACTCTTATAAGTAAATATTTTTACATATATAGAGAAAATAGATCATAAATGACCAAGGGATAACATTTTAGGCCATATATTACTCAAAATTTCTTCTTTTAACAATTTAGTTATTTTCATATAATTTTTTAAATTATTATTTTGATAAATTTTCATTAATATCAATTTTGAAACTATTCATTAAATTTGACTTCAAATACATCAATAGAAACTTTTATTTTTAATATAATTAATTTTAACAACACTAAGATATCATATTCATCTAGAAAATTAATGCAACACTGTAAATCACTCAAATTATATCACTTTTAATATTATTGATACCATTTATTTATGTTTTATATTAATAGAATAAATTTTCAATCAGTTTTGTCTAAGCATTTAATATAATTTTATAATTATGAAAAATTAAAAATAAAGTATAATCACGATGAAAATTTTATTGGGGACAAAATTGAAGTTTATATTCACTTATAACTTTTTTTCCCTATGCTGACACATAATAGATATTTAATACAAAGAGAGTTACATTTTGTAACTTTATTTGATTTAAATATTATATTAATCATTTTTATGGAAAAGTTTCCAAAAAAAATATCAGTTTCAACCCAAAGGTGATATAATGAAATTAACTTAATTCATTAATAATTTAGATAAATAATTATGACCTTATCATATTGTTTTAACCTATATTAATTGGATTTACCATTTACCAAGGTGATAAATTTTACCACATGTACAATTCATATTTAAAAAAATAAAAGGGATATATTTAATAAATTTTAAACATCATAATTCAAAATAATTAATCCATTTTATAAAATTCAGTAACAATAGGTGGTATAATTTAATTCAAAATCAAAATAAAAAACATAATGCAAAGTATTTTTTTAGAAAAATTCTATTTATTTATAAAAATGTTTTTATACCAATGTAAATCATAAAATTAATTACAATGAAATTAAATGATTTATTAATAATATAATTAAACTAATTTATTTTTTAAATATCTTTAAAAAACAATTAAACCTTGTAAATTTCGGAAAAAAGCACAATTTTTTTAAAAAATTGGAAATTTTAACTATTCCCAGAAAAATCAGTCTTTTCAGTAAAACAAGAAAAATGTCACCCCAAGATAATTTTGAAATTATGATTTCAAATGTGATATTTATTTTATAAAATAATATTTATATATTTTCCATAAATTAATTTAAATACTTTCTCACAAAATATAATAATTTTTCTGAAGATAATATATTTTGAAGAATAGAATGGATTTGAAAAGCATTGAGGGACAATTTAATAATACTTTATTTATATTGGGTTGGGAGTTTATATTTATTTCATAAATCAATTAATCTTATTCATACCCATGAATTTAATGGATAGGTTATAATGGTCACATAATAATATTTTAATAGTATATTACGGTTTGTTTAAACTCAGTGTGTGTGTAATGAAATCTATCAACGAAATTAAATTTATTATTAAAAAACATACCATAAAATTTATGGGTGCCACATTGTCCCCTAAATTAAAAAATCACATCCTGACAAATTAAAAATGAGTTCTTTTTTTCTGGATTGACATATTCAAATTCATTTGTGCAAAACCAACATCATAAAAAGTTTAAATAAAGATTCTTCTTGAAAAGTGGGAAAAATAAAATTTAAAGGTCATCAAAAAATAGGTTTTTAAATAGGATAAGCTCAGTGGGAAGTGAAAATATGGACATATAATAGACAAAAATTCCCAAGGACTAATAGATATTAATAGATAATATGGCCATGATAATGTTAACCACAACAAAATAGTAAATCTATGATGGGATAAAAAGACGTTGACTTATCATTAATAAATGTAAAATACCAACATTATTTTAAACATTTCCTTAAAGTAATGGTATTATTTTAATATCCAAATAAGTAAATAGATAAAATAAACTTACTTTATTTTTTTTCTATGTCATAGGTACAATCTAATCCTTTAGTCATGCTTTGATCAATGTTGACTCCATCTATTACTCTATGAAATGGATATTCAAGATGAAATTTTTTATAACTAAGGAACTAAAATAAATTTATAATGAAGGATAATAATCATAATTCACTCCTTCAACCCCTGATAATTTACCAAAACTAAAGTGGTTAGCACAGTTTATACAATATTATAAATCATAATTAAATCTCAAATGATACTATCCGAAATTCAACTTAATTTATTCCACAAGAATTTATCATTAAGGATACTAAATAATATGTCTTCCGAAATTCAAAAATACAAAAATATAGGAATAAGGTTACTAAATTTACAAAATCATCTTATCATTAATCTCCCATAAACATACTCTTAATGTCATATGTAAATACCTTGATCACGTGGTAATAACTTGAATCACCATAAAACTCTAATGAAAATATAAATGATTCCATGATTTAACTACCTTTTTATTCCCTTTAATAAAATATAATATTATTGAATATAAATCCAAAAAATGCAGTAAACTCTATCATGAAATAATTTTTTATCAAATCACTGACCATTTACAAGGTCACAAAAAATATACCATTTTATCCTTAAATGTTAATTGTATCTTTATCTTATCTATAAAATATTAACTGAACATCATTAAAATATTAAGGTTTATTTTTCCATTATTGATGTATTCTATAAAAATATCACCGTACCAGTAAATCAATTTTCTTGATTATTAGTACCATTCAACATATTCTTTCAAATCCTTAAATAAAAAATACTTCATTATAATACTTATTCATTTCATGATCTTTATAACAAGAATATAATTTATAAAACAATTATACAACATAATTATTTAATCCAAAATATAAATTCGTAATCTAAATACACAGGAATATTAATTAATCCACTTCTACATTAGTAAAAACAAAAGATTAACATTGATAACTTTTTTTCTTCTAAGGTATATTCCCCCTATTCTCTGGGAATTCATTTTGGAATTTCCCCATACGCTTATTGTTGAAACACTAACAATTAGAGTTTTCATTAATATATTCCCTTGCCTGATGGTATTTCCCTCCATATATGATGAAAAATCATATTCCCTTCAAGAACGTACAAGGGTGTATCATTCCACAATCATCACATGTGGGAAAATCCTTTTCTCTATTCATCTATTTATCTATTTTTTTACCCATTCCTCTTCTTCTATTTTTTCCCTCGGAGCCATAATAAATGGATAATTAATTGTATATCTTGATTGGAAATGATACGATATCCTTATATGATGAAAATATTTTTGAGACTATTTCCCTTTGAATAATTGGTGTTAACCCATCAAATAAATGCCCAATCATACTATTCAGATTATGTATATACTCTAAAGCATACCTCGATAACCTTTTAAAGTTAGTCTCAAAATTATAAATATTTTCCTCAACCTTTGGTCTCTTAATTAATAATTTTATATCCATATTTTATCATTATTTGGGAGGAATATATTATTCCAAGATAATTTCTTTAAAATATTTATATTACATTCAAAATATTTAGTCCTCATACTTACTATTTTGAATCAATAACCACCATTGATCTGCATCCCTTGAGTGATTATAAAAAACCCAAAGAAATATCTCCCTTTCATTACATCCCAAAAAGAGAAATATAATATCTAATTAAGTTATCCACTGCTAATATATAAATTTATTTTTATTCCAAGTGAATGGTATCGGTTTTTGATGAACTAAGTGGTATAATATTGGTGTACCATGATGTGGATCATTGTGACTATACATTTGTGCAATTCTATTGATCATAACCTAATTATTTTTCACCAATATAGTTATAATTTGTTCAGTTCTAGATATAGCTCTATATCAAGCTTCATTAACTTTATTAAAAGGCAAATCTTTACATAATTACATGTATTGATACAATTTCTCTTCCTTCCACTAGGGTCTATTTTTAGACAATGTCATACACAATATTAGATCACAATATTACAAATAAGAATTTATAAATTCTAAACTAGTGAAACTATTAATATAAATTGAAAATTTTATGTATAGATAATATTATAATCATAATCTTGGTTTCTTTAGGAATATTATAAGAGGATTTAATAAGGTTACGTTACCTAATATATTTTTTTCCTAAATATAGTTCTAAAGGTTTCTACTAAACTTCATTTGATTTTAATTGTAAATTCCTCATCACTAGTAGTCGAGAGTCAGTGGTTACTTTATTAGACTAGCATTATATCCAACCAAGCACATCCCAAAAGTCTGAATAGTTTATTAGCCTTGAAAAACTAGATAAATATTTGAATATTATATGGTATTTTACAAAATAGTATTTTCTATGGGTAAATCATTATTCCCTTTAGTATATCTATTTATTTTAATAATAGTACACTTCATGGAATCCTGAGAAACAATAATCTTAAGGAAGTATTGAGCTATGATGCTCATTAAGGGTATTCATAAAATATAATATGACATGAATAAGTAAAGAATAAATAATATGTATTGGTAAATATATAAAATAAAATTCCATTTAATCAATAACATAAGCATGAATAATAATATGTTTGGAATAAATTATGACAAAACAGTGCCACATAATTAATCACATGATCTTGAAACATAATCATAGATATCATAACTAATCAAATAATATGATGGAATAAAAATAAATATTACTTTAATGAACAAATTCATAATGATGGACATCATAAACATATCATACAAGAATCATGCCAATACATCTTACATAAATGGGTAAGGCCTCATCCAATACCCAAACTAGTTTGTCTCATGAAGCCTATCAACAATTGAGGGGTTATAGCGAGTCTTTCCCATCACATTCTAAGTACAATATTGCGTTCATCATATGAATGTAGTGAAACATAATCAACATAAACACTCATATAGTAACTATCATATGAAGTGTTAATAATAACACCAATCAATAAAATTTATCATAAACCATCCTAATAAAAATAGAGAAAGATACCAAAATAGTACACCCCTAGTCAAAATGATCATATACCATCCAATAAAATATGATATATCGTTTCATAATTGAATAACACTATAAAAAATATGATTTAATAAAGGATTTTTACATAGATAAAAATAAATTTAAAATTTAATTGGAAAACTCTTTTGGAAAATAGACTTTTCACTTTAAAATCAATTATTTCAAAAATGTTGCGCAATTATAAACAAAACGTTTTCTTTGAAAAGAACCATGTAAAAATTTAAAGGATTATTCAAAGATAATATTATCCATTATAATGGTAAAATCTATTCATACTATATAAGTTAAAAAAAATTCTTCTATATTTTTGTAGAAAAAGTCACAAAGTACCATGTTTGAAAAATGATAGAAAGATTCCTTTTTAATTGTTTTGTAAGAATTAAAACATAGTAAAAAATGAATTTAAAAAATAATAGAATAATAATAAAAAACTAATTTAGATAATTTTTAGAAAATATGAAAATGGAATAAAAAATATTTTTTTCAAATGAGGAAAAAAATAAAGTCAATTTTTCTTAAAAACTTATTTTCAGTCTCTCGAGAACTTAATATGAGGAAAATTAAATTAAAACTTTAATTTAATAGAATAACCAAAGGAATATAAGAAACATGAGATTTATTGAATGTTAGATCATAATATTCTATCATTTGAAATTAATGATATATAATCCGAAAGAATAATGAGATTATAATGTTAAACCCCTTACCTTAGGTCTGATTTACTCATTATGTATTCGACCCTTCAGGAGACCTTATTTAGATCATTTCATAAGGAACTTAAGGGTTTTATTTTATAGGGACTAGAAACTTAAAAAATTTTCTATATATTTTGAACAGATGAATGGGCAGGTTGTTGTGAATCTAGATTGCTGAAAGTGGCGTAAAGAAGTGATTGAATGAGTGTCGTTTTATAATTGAGGTCTGGGAACTTTTGGAATTTCATAAAAGATTAAATTACAATCAATTAATTCTCATGAAAAATGAATCCAAATGGTTAGCAATTCAAAAATTGGGTAGGATATGGTTGAAAACTTATTAAACAATATAATGTGGACTGGGTTGTGTTTTTTATACCTTATCTTTTGGTTTAACTCCTTAGTTAATCTATTTTAATGTTTATAAAAGTAACATCTTTTACACTCTTAAAAGTTTACAATTTTACATATAAGGTAAAAAATGGACCAAAATTGGAAAAGGGATAAAATTTTAGGCACTATATTAAACAAATTATCCTTTTTATGATTTTTTAAATAATTTCATAGAATATTATTTTGATAAATTATCATTAATGTGAATTTCAACACTACTCATTTAATTTGAATTCGAATACATCAATACCTAGTGGGATTTGGAATATATTTCATTTACGAAACATTAATATTGCGCATTCATCTAAAAAGTTCATGGAACATAATAAATTAATCAAATTATATCACTTTTAGTATTTTTAATATCATTTATCTTAGTTTTTTATTAATTAAATAAATAATGTATTAGTGTTGCAAAATTTTTTATGTAATTATATAATTAAAAAAATTATAAATTAATTATCTTCATGAAGATAATTTTATTATGAATTAAATTGAAATTTATATTCTTTCATAAGTTTATTTTGTCTCTATATAGACACATAATAGATATTTAAAACTATGAGAGTGATATTTTGTGACTTTCACTTAATTAAATATTATGTTGGATATTTTCATGGAAAATGTTCTATTAAACATATCAATTTTGAGGATAATGTAATATGGTTCAA
Organism: Viscum album; assembly: GCA_963277665.1. NCBI lineage: Eukaryota > Viridiplantae > Streptophyta > Magnoliopsida > Santalales > Viscaceae > Viscum > Viscum album. The sequence goes on from OY728146.1 coordinate 317,694,989, forward strand.
ATTACCTTTTTCCAATAATAATTAATATAAAAAATTTTCCTTATCAATTAGTTTTACCGTAGATTGACTGGATTTAACATTTACCATGGTGATAAATATTACCATGGTTACTATTAATATTTACAAAAAATAAAAGGGGCCAATTTAAAAAAAATCCAAAACTCATATTCTAAACATGGAAAAAATTATTTAAATTAATTATATATAAGTGGTTTAATTTAATTTAAAATAAAATTGAAAAATAGAAAAAACATTTCTCAAAAAATGCCTTTTATGATTAAAAATGTATTTAGATCCAATTATATCCTAAAATTAATTAAAATTAAATTAGTTTAATTTTTAATAGTATAATAGAACAAATTTTATTTTTAAATCATTCTAAAATAAAATGTGACTTTGTAAATTCCTAAAACAAAAATACAGTTTTCAATAAAAATTAGTATTTTTCACTATTCACTGGAAAATCGATCTTTTAAAAAAAATATAAAAATTCAACCTAAGATAATTTTATTACTCTTATTTAAGAAATGATATTATTTTTATAAATTAAAATTTTTAATATTTCCATAAATTAACTATAATATTTTCCCATAAAAAATAGAAAAAACCATTTTTGAAGAAAACATATTTTTGAAGAATAGAATGGATTTACTAATAAATTGAGGGATAAATTACTATGATATTTTTATAAAATTATATATGAAAATAATATATATTTAATAAATCAGTTATTTCTATTCATAGACACCAATTTAATAGTTATGTTATAGTGGGTACAAAATTATATTTTAATAGTAGATTGTGGTTATTCTTAACACGCTGCTGTGTGTAACATAGGCTATCAAAAAAGTAAAATTATTTAAAAACAATAAAATTTAAGGGTGTTAAATACATGAAACAAGGGAAGAAACTTCTAGGTAAAATGTTCTCGAGGGAAGAAAAAGAGAACAATAATCATCTCAACTAATATCAATTGTATGCTACTATGCTTCAACATTACCTACTCCATCAGTTTCGTGTCCACCAATATCACACACATACTATGTAAAATTTTTATAGAAATAAAACATTTCATTATAGGGACCATGTAGGGGTGAGTATAAAAATATATACTAGGAAACTTTTAAAACATAATGTAAAAGGGAAACCATTAATCAACTCAAGCCAATGATTTCATGGAAATAGGAATAAACCTAATGTGATAGATATTCATCGAAGGAAAGATATCTATAAAATAAGGAAGAATCAAAATATTCACTTCCCATCTCCATGAAGGTTCACATATCACGAGAAACCAAAGATACCCAAAATATAGAATGAATCATAATGATTAAATTCAACAACCCATCTATAGGTCATGATTTGAAGGTAACCAAATACACATTATATAATGAATGACTCATATAATTTGTATAATCCATTATTAGAATTACCTAGACCTGCAAACTCCAAATATACCTTACTGTAGTTGTAGTGTAAGACTCTTGACTCACTAATGTGTTCATTTCAGTCAAGGGAGTATGTCCACCTTATAGAGGACCTTCAACTCATCGTATGTTTTATGAATCGACCATGGGGGTTATAGAATACATATATAGAGGGCCTAAACCATTTCATACATGGGGTATTACCTACTCCACTAAGTTTATGGAGGTCCCATGACTTGGAACCATAATGATGTCAATGAGGTTACATAACCCATTCCTACTCTAACTAACTCTCTCACTCCCCCATCATCATCTAAATGACCTAAGGAACTATATATTCTCATATTTATGAAAACAATCAACCAAAAATGAAGATATATTCCCTATCATTTTATATTTATAAAACCCTCAAAATCGATTATTCTTGTTTATGATTCAAGAACTCAGGAAAGAATAATTAAAAAACATTATGGAAGACACAATAATAACTTGTTTTTATTATGTACATTAATTTTATGACTCATTAGTAGCTGGGTCATCCTTCATCACCCCTAGTTAATATAGAATCAACCAATATGGCTGGCCTATAAGGGTTTTTTCCCATATGTGACTCATTGTACCACTTGGGTCATGTACTGATCATTCACATAAACCCATACGATATGGTTAAATGGTATATACTCCCAAGTACATAGAAGGTGTACTTAAATAAAAAAAATTGTTGCTGGTTTGGCCTACATGGTGATTACAAAAGGGTATATAGCATATGGGACCCACATACCACTCGGTTGTATAATTCTAGAGTTTCATGATCTATGTACCTATGTGTACACAAGGCATACCATAGTCTAAATAGAATGTGGGGATATCTTGTTGAATGGTAATGTACTCCAATACATTGTTGAATCAGGTAAAAAAACACATATAATGTGACTCAGATTCACACTCTTTGGGTCTTTTATAATCGGTAGAAACCCTAGCACCATAAAACAGTGACATACATAGTTTTTATACTGGAGAACTATACTCTATAAATGTAACACCCAAAGGTTTTAAAATAAATAAATTAAAATTCTTGAAACACTAATTCTATAAATAATGATTTTTTTAAGATATAGTTATAAACTAGCCATTAAACATAATTTTACTAATTCTATGATTTGAATTAAAAAAATGAACATCTACGGTTGCAATAAGTAAGTCATTTGGAGTTTCATAGAACCAACATGTTTTTTTGTGAATAGTAACAAACCCTTATAAATAGTAATATGAATAGTAATATGACCATTATAAATAGTAAATCATATTATTATTTTTTTATGATTATAAGGTAATAAGTTGTTGAATAATTTTTCAAGGTGATATAAAATGAGGTATAGTTTTAAATTTTTAATTTTATAATAAATCATGATTTTACTTTAAAATTTAATTAATAATATATAGAAAATTATATCCAAAAAATGGAGTTAATTTTTTAATTCTACACATCCAAAAATGGTTAGGGTGTTTTTTTTGATTTTTTATAAGATAGAAATTTTTTTGGTGAATAGTAAAATACAGTTTAATGTTTTCAGGTGTTTAATGACATAATAATGATGTAATAATGATTTAATCATTCTTGTCAACTATTTAGGATTAAAATATATTATGAAGTGTCCCAAGTGGATAAATCCATGAGAAATCCCATGGTTTTTTGAATACTACTAATGAGGTGTTCTTTCAAATTAATTAAAAACTCTCTCACATTCACTATAAATACCACCCTCACCACCTATTTCTCTTATACCTCTCAATAATTGACCATTATCTAAATTATTACCAATAAAATTCACAATGATATTAACTACATCCAAGATCTACTGGTCTAACAAAAATTCCAAAACCAAATTCCTTAAAGAGGATCTCAAAGAGAAGAGATCAAGACGTAAAGATCCCCTTTCATTTTCTTACACTTTCTTTTCAATTATTTTATTTTTTATAATCTATTCCCCTCCCCTTATCTAAGAAGTCTGAAATCTAAAAAATCTTATATATTCTAGATGTTATATTTTTTATGAAAAAATTCATCAATTTAATTCTCCTCCTTCCGCCTATTATTCAAAAAATAATAACACTATCTGCGATGTTTGGATTTACCAAAATCAAGGGCGATGTATTTTCAATTTCCTTTACTACTTTTAAATATATTTTCATAACCATTTTAATGTTTTAAAAAGTTTTTCAAGTCTATTATATTACCTCTCTAATGATTTATAATTTACTTATATGGATAAAATTAAAGGTATATGATGAAAAAAGTTCATGATTATCGAAGAACCACTAAAATAATCTAAAAGAAAATCACTAATAATTAATCAAAACATTCATCCTCACACCATATAACCAAAATTATTTATGGAATCATTTAATAATATATAAAAATATTAAAAAAATCTCATACAATTTTTATAATTTCTCATCCATTCTATAAGAAAATCATTTACAAAACGACCATGGAAATGATGTGAAGGACACTCCCAAAATAATAGAAATAACTAAATATTATTAATAAATGGGTTGAATAATGTTAAAAAATGATCATATAAGGTTTTATAAACCTGATTATGGTTCTTTAAAATATTAATAGCATCCTTTTAACCATTATACTATACTTTTAAGCAAGTTTAAAGTAAGACAGACTTGAGGTAAGGGATTTCTTAACCCATTTTCCATTCTTTGGGTTAACCATATATTTCATAAATTATATGGTACTAAGATCATTTGGGTAATTAATTTAACTAATATAATGTATTATTATGTTTATTTTTATTTAATAAAAATATTAATTTCATTTAATCAATTCTCACTTCAATTATATGATATTTTAAGGGGATTTTCATTAAGAATTATTTTTCAAATTCTATTTTAAAAAATTAAAAAGCAATATTTTTATGACATTATTCATATTTTATGATTATTTTCTAGTTATTGGGAATTTCTTATGGTAAAGGTTGGGACCTATATCTCCCTACAATGCATTGGGTATGTGTACGTTGGATGTTGGTCTCATGGTTACTCCAAGGGTAACTGCAACAGTTACACCAAAAGGTTGCCATGAGGGTCAGATTGTAAGTTAACTGTGACGGTTACAAATCATAAGGTAGGCATGAGGGTTATGACATAAGTAATTAATTCCCCAAGATTCATTTATCAATTTATATATATGATCCGTTCTGTTTTATGAAAATATCACGTTTCACAAATTAAGTATATATGAGTGAGAAGTATGTCTTTGTGAAATGATTTCATATGTTTAAAAGTACTCATGGACTAATGGTTTATTTACTTCATTTTATATACCTTTTTGAGATTTTAATGATCATCCCATGTTTTTAAATGTTTTCAAAAGTTATAATTATGTGTAATAGAAATGATGAAGTCTTGTTAAATGTTATGAATATTTATAAAAGAAATCTTGTTGTTATTTTGTGTTAAAATTTTTATGTTTAGGAAAGAAATGGATACTGTTTTAATGGTACCCATCTTGTATTATTGTGGGTTTATATGTATTAGTTATCCTAAATTAAGAAAACTCTATAAAAAAAATATTTTTGGGAATGTAAATAAGTAAAATATATTTTAAATAGATATATTATGTATTGTTTAAGGCCATGTAATTATAGTTGGTATCAGAGTACGGTTTAAACAAATTTTAGGGATGGGATTCTGTTAATAGAATACCAGAAATGATTGTTACCATATGTTTATATTGAAATGGTATTGAATTTAAATATTACCATATTTCTTCATCTTAGATATGTTTATTCAGAATGATTTTCTATAGAAGAAACAGGGAAGGTGAAGTTGAAAATAATTGAGAGACTGATATCTTTCTAAATCCACAACTAGGAATAGTGGGAATTGGAACAGAGATTTTTTTTATGGAAATGGATTAGCTGAAGCTGGAAATAAATTGAGGTGGAATCCATGTAAGAGTACAAACTGATCTACCATAAAGGAACCTGATGATAGTAAAACATTTTATTAGGCAACACCCTCCGACATTAAGTGGATATTTCCAACCAATATAAGAATAAGGATGGATTAAAGCCCTTGAAAATATATTCTTTGTTATGGTATGTTCATATAATAAAAGGTTAGTCTTTCTATTTATCAATTAAAAGGTGAAGATGATCATTGGTGGTCAATGGTCAGGAATATCAAGGATAGAAAGGATATTGATGCCTTGGAGTAGGATGAATTTAAAGGTCTTTTCCTTAAGAAATATTTTTCTAAAGTGGGTTGAATTATGATGGAGAATAAATTCCTTGAATTGAAGAAAAAATAGAAATATTCAGTGGAATTTTATGAAGAAAACATCATCCAAATGGCAAGGTATGATCCAAATCTTATTCAAAAATATTGTTAGAAAAATCAATCACTTTTACTGGGGAATGATTCCATGATACAAAAGGGAATTGGCCTCCTGAGAATTCAAAAGTTATGAAAATATTGTCTTATGTGATGAGATAATAGAAATGTAGTTTTTTTATGATTATGTTTACTATGAAGAAAAATCGATTAATAGGACCATATTACAAGTGATGGGTAAGAATCAATCAAAGAAATATAACGGTAAGAAATTCTAGTTTTTAGTGTGAAAAGTCTAGTAAAAAGCACCCTGGGGAATGTATTACCAAAAATGGGAAGTCTTTTCGATGAGGTAAGTTTGTACGTATAGCCTTAGATTGTAATAAAAATGATATTAAGATCAATTCTGATAAGAAAAATGTAACATGTTTCAAATGTGGTGAGATGGGTCATTATAAAAATTCCTTCCCAAATAAAGATTCGAGTGATCGAAAGCTGCAAAACTATAAACAGAAAGGTGTAGTGAGATCCTTTGTGACTACATCAGTAGATTTATTTCCATACAATGAATAGGTATCATGTACTTTGTTTATTTACTCAGATTTTTCTAAACCCTTCTTTGATGTGGGGTATACACATTTATTTATTTCTAGGATATTTTCTGGTAATTTGGAAATATCACCTCAACATATGAGACCCCGACTTATTTTTAAAGCACAAGGTGGAAATTTTATAGAAAAAATGAATTTTAGGAATCTTTCTATTATTATTTGTGGAAATAAATTACCCAAAGACGTTGTTTTTTTCCCTTATTAGTGTTTGATGTCATTATTGATATCTATTGGATTTCTATTTATCATGCTAAGATTGATTATAGTGTTAAATAATTTTTCTTTTAGAAAAAGTTTCTGTTTTCATACATGAATAAAAGCATAAAATTGATAATAAACTAGGAAGATGAGAAACTATTTAAATATGGAAATTCAAGTTATCTTACTCATATTGTTGAAAACAAGGGAACTGTTTAGATTAATGATGTGAAAGTGGTAAATGAATAACTTATTGTTTTCTCTGATGAGTTACACTGTATTATTATTGATCAAGAAATTGAATTCACTATTGAATTAGTTCATAATACTAAGACAATTTCAAATCCCCCTCATAAAATGTCTCAAATGTAATTTATTTAATTAAAAAATTAGTTATAGGAGTTCCTTTATAAAGGCTTCATTCATCCTATTACTTCACCATGGGGGGATCCTCTTTTGTTTGTTAAAATGAAATATATTTTCATGGGAATTTTCATTGATAATAAATCTTTGAATAACATTACAATTAAGAAGAAGTATCCTTTGCCACACATTGATGAATTTTTTGATCATCTATAGAGAGCTCAGTTTTTTTCTAAGATTAACATGAGATCGGGTTTCCATTAGCTGAAGGTGAATAAGGATGACATTCTAAAAAAGCTTCTTGATCTAGATATAGTCATTATTATTTTTTATGTTATTTGGGTTAACTAATGCACCTTATATATTCATGGATCTTATGAATATAATCTTTCATAAATTCTTGGACAAGGTTGTGGTTTTTTTATTAATGTCATTATGGTATATTCTAGATGTAAAGAAGAGCATGAAAAACATCAAAGGGTTGTTTTAAAAACAGTAAAGGAAAATAAATTTTATGTAAAATTCAGCATGTGTGAATTTTGGTTATAGAAAATTTATTTCCTTGGTCACATTGATTCTAAATATGGAATTAGTATTGATCATTCTAGAATGAATGTTGTTGAAGAATGGAAAAGACCCACAAATGTAACTAAGATTCATAGTTTTCGGAGTTTCGTAGGCTATTACCAGAGGTTTTTTGAAAACATTTCATGGTTAACTAGTAAACTAAATATATCAACTCAAAAGTTATTTAAATTCATATGGTCAAAAGAATGTAATGATTGTTTCTAGTAATTGAAAATAAGATAGATGAATTCTTCAGTTCTGACCCTAACTTCTAGAAATGGTGTGTTTTTCATCTATAATAATGCTTCATTAAAAGGGACTTGGTTCTGTTCTGATACAGAATCATCAGGTAATTTCTTATGTTTCAGGATAACTAAATACTCATGAGTCAAATTATCCCACACATGAATTGGAATTAACACTGGTGGTTTTATATTTAAAAATTTGGAGACATCATTTATACAGAGAAAACTGTAAAATATATACTGACCAAAAAGTCTGAAGTATATATTCACTCAAAAGGAATTAAACATGATGTGGAGAAGATAGATTTAATTGGTATAATATTATGATTGTACGATCAACTACCATCCTATAAAAGTAAACAAATTGGTAGATGCCCTGAGTCAAAAATATCATGCATCATTAACTATGTTACAGATGGAAAAAGACCCTTTTATTAACAATTTGACAAACTTTGGATTGAAATTTTTTGGTCGAGGAAATTACCTTGTTTTTTTCAGGTTTCAATGCACTCATATTTGTCAAAAAAAATTAAGAAAGCACAAAAAGAAGAAGGGGAGTTACAGAAAAAGGAAGAATTGGTTAAAATGGGTATGTTTCTCGAATTTAACATTGATAATGATTACGTTCTAATATTTGGAAAGAGATTATGTGTGCATTATGATTCTCAGATGAAGAAATAATTATTTTGTGAATCTCATAGTTCTCTATTTTCAGTTCATCATGGCAGCACAATGATGTACATAGACATTTGGGAGTATTACTGCTGGGATGGAATGAAAAAGGATATTGTAGATTTTACTATGAAATGTTTGATATTCCAACAGGTTAAGGAAGAGCCGTTTTTACCATAGGGGATTCTCCAGACTTTACCAGTTCCATAGTGGAAAATGGGAAAATATATCCCTTGACTTTGTTGTGGGACTACAAAAAGACTTCTCAATGTAACAATGAAATCTAGGTTATTTTTCTACTGACTAAATATGCCTATTTTTTCTTATTAGAGATACAATGTATTTGGATCAGATTTCTTTACGGTACTTGTAACACCCCAGGTAAATAAAGAATATGACATTTTTATATTTATCCATATTTGTGAATAAAATATTAATATTACTTTAAAGGGGATTTTATGCTCGATGGCGTACCCATTACGCAATAATGAGTTTCTTGGGAATCTTACATTGCACTCTAATAATAAAATAATATTATTTTAAATGGTAGTTAATGCCTAGCTGTTGTGATGACGGGAATGAATAGAACTAACTATAAAATGATTATATATGTTTGTCAAATATTTTTACTTTTTACAATAAATGTTAGAGGATTAAAAATGCGAATGAATCCAATTTTAAGCGTAAACATTCTAATATTGTTTAAAAGGTCGATTAACCGCCTTTTGATGGAGAACCTATTTTAAATCCACCTTTTGAAAATTTTATGTGTTATATTTGAAAAAATAAAATTCTTCATTAGAATCAGGACATCAGAATTTACTTTGTGTAAATTTTTGGTATTTTTCCGAAAAAGTTCAATTTTTAATGAATAGTGAAAAATGTTGTATTTTAATTCAAAACCTCTTTTTAATATAATTTATTTATATGATTATATTATCTTTTTAATTGTTTTTAAAGTTAAATTAGAATATATTTTTTCCATTTAATAAAATAGTGGTCATTGGAATTAATTTCACTTTGAAATTTGACTTAAACTAGTGTCAATCTTTATATATATATTGTTTTATAAAAACACGCTATTTGTTCTGACAGCGAGAATTAATTATTAAATTAATTAATGTAACTTATATGTTATGAATTTTCTAAAATAGACATCATTTTTGAGTTCAGAATTTCAAATATAGCTTAGGGTGAATTTTTGGTATTTTTCTGAAAAACTTCAATTTTTGATGAATAGTGAAACCATTAAGTGGTAGTTAAAGAAACTGATTTTTCGTTTAAATGAGACTTTACCACCTCTATGTTTTGAATTTCAAAAATCCGACATACATGGTTGTCATTAAGAATTAAAATGTGGTACAATGGTATTAGAATAATGTTTTTGTGAATTGTAACTTATTAAGTTTTTAATCACGATTAGAGGTAATTAGTGTAGTTTAAGGTAAGAATAATGTTTTAATAAAATGAAATGACCTAGAAACATGTCCTAACCTTATTTTATGTGTCATGGCCGACCATGAAAATATATGGGTCAACTTGGGGACCCCATGTTGCCACTTTGGTTGGAAAATGACACAAATACCTTTTTATTTGATGTTAAAGTAAAAAGGACACAAACATGAGATGTTTTACTAAAACAATTTTTACATGGGGTTATACAAGTCAAATTTTTTACTATAAATATTCATTGAAATGATAAAACTATTTACTAAATCATTGTATTTTTTTTATAATTTTTAGACATTAAATAAATTAAATTATTTATGAAATCATAATGATGCAGTGATGACCACATTATTTAACGATTTAAATAAAATGGAATGATAATGTAAAATCTAAGCCCTACACATGTCCAAAACCTATTGTATGGGTGTATTTTGAACCCTTATCACCTTATCCTCGAAAAAAATCATTGTGGGACCATTAAAATTCGAAAATCATTCTAAAATAAAGTAATAGTTCCTTACTTTCCAAGAGTTCCCCTCCTCTCCTCTTTTAAAAGGACCCCACCTCTACCTCCTTACGCACACTTCCAAACCCTTTGGATCGGCCAAACCCTGCCCATTTTGTCTCTCCACATCCTTATATAACTCCTTGAAGCCTCACATTGGGCAGAAGTCTTTCCAAGGAAGCCTTTGAGATCAAACCAAAGGGAGTTACCCGGTTTTAAGGTAATGTCTTCACTTGTGTCCTTTTGTTTTATTTTGATTCTCCAACCCCCTAAACTCTTTTCATTAATTAATTTTGTAACAAATACAGTATATTCAATATACTAGGATGCTTTTATAAGAAGTATTCTAGCTACACTTACACACAAGTACATTTAATGGTTAACGAACATACTGTTTCTGTGGATGGCGAATTTCTGCCTCACGAAACGATGATTGTTCAACATTCTTCTAACACCTTCAAAGGTGGCCATAAAGATGACATTATATTTATATATGATATATAATATGTTTATGTTTTACCTAAGCTTATGTATTTTTCATTTATGGCATACCTTTATGGTTTCCATTTTGGGTAAATGTGATATCTTAATTTAAGGAAGTGCGGACTACCGCCCCCTCAAAGTGATTTGATTCGTTAATACCATATGTGGTACGTATAAAGGATATATTTTATGATATCATATATGATACCATACTGGAATTAAAATACTATTATGAATCATTATGTTATAATTCCATTAAATATGAAATAGAAATGGAAGTAGCGTTCATGCGTACGTATGGCTTACCGTCTCCATGAACGGTACATTTCATTTCTTATCTCAAAATGTTATGTACTATTATAAGTACATATATATAATGGATATATATGTAATATATTACATCTAAATTATGGATATCATTCTGGAATTATAACATATATATATCTTTCTCATTTTGTTTTAATTCCATTAATATGACAAAAAATGAAAGTAGCGTTCATGCGTACGTACGGCCTATCGTCTCCATGAATGGTGCTTTTAATTTTTATCTCCAAATGCTATGAAATAGTATAAAATGAATATATATTGGATATATATGATATTTAAAACATCAATACTATTTTGGATATGATGTACCTATAACTACATGGAAAATTATTTTCCAACAAGTTCAATTTTTGACTAATGTACCAAACATCGACAAAAACGTCTGATATGAACTCATATTATTAACCAATTATTATAACATTAAAATATTTGATATGATCTGAATAATAATATTTATAGGATATAATTAATCAATTATAAATTTACCAAAGTTTATTATTCAGGAATATAATGAAACGAACAAGACAAGTTGGACTTGAGGTAAGAGATCCTACTCCCCTCTTTCTTTTTAAGTACACTCTTTTATGTCATTCCTTTTAAAGCTAATATTTATTGTTATTGGGATGTTCTTTTATATTAATCTTACTGTAATTTTTATGTTTATATGATGAGAGACCTTATTTTCTCTCATCAATCCATTTTGGAAGTTTTGAGTGGCGCCGTTTGGATGCTGAATTTTCTTAAGAGATCTAACCTCTCTCTTTCTTTTTAAGTACTCTCCTTTATGTCACTTCTTTTAAGATCATATTTGTTATGATGCGGGATGTTCTTTTATATTCCTCTTGCTTTAAATTTTATTGTAATATGATGAGAGACCCTATTTTATCTCATCAATCCATTTTGGGAAGTTTTAAGTGGCACCGTTAGGCTGCCGAGTTTTCGTATGGGATTTTTCATCTCACTTTTATTCTCATGAGATTTATGCTACGTTTTCCACAATTTCCTTTGATTGGTGTATGTACTACCCATTATTTTACTCATTCTGTAATATACTTTCATTTATGAGTATTTACATTAGTGTTGTATTGTCCTTCATTCACGGGGTGTATGTTTCGAAAGATACCCATGTCGGTAAGGGAACCTTTCACCCTCCTCTTTTTAAAAGACTTCTTTTGTTATGTATTTTAATTCACATAACATTATGTCGGGATATGTTAATCTATATCCTTAGTGATTTAAATTTTATGCCCAAGTGATGAGATACCCTTTTTATCTATCATCAACTCATTTTCTGAATTTTGTAGTGACACCGTTAGGCTGTCAAATTTTTTGCAAGGGAACTTCTTAACCCAATTTTGATTCTTTGGGATAAGCTTCTACTCCTTGAATATGTCGTTCTATAAATATGTGTGAATAACCTCTGATTGTTTTATACTTAATATCCACTTATATTTCGTGTATTCATTTGTCACACATAATTATGTAATTGATTTATCCTTAATCCAAGGATACCGTCTTTGTATGGGACTTCGTCTCAATCTCCTTTCATTGAGGAATATTTTGTTTTATACATAACCTTCTTTTATACGGTGTATAAAACCCTTTGACTTTTACGTTTATTCAAAAGGAATCTTTTTTATATGAAGCGTTTACTAAATGACAAAACTGAATGTTTTTGTCGTACGTATACGGCGACAACGACTTCTCTGCCGCCGTAACCATTATTTGAGTTTCGGATTCGTCTACAAGCCATACCTTCTTTTTAAAAGAAAAATAAAAACCATGTTTTACATTTCATTTATTTTGGTATTGAAAATGGTTTTCATAATGTTTTTATATCAATGTGTTGTATTGATATCTTGTGATTGAAAGGAGGAAATGTTATGTTTCCTTTGTGCATGTTTTATGCGATACGATTATGTTATGGTTCTTGGGAATTGTTATGAAGACGGGTCGTTCTGTGATAAACTAAGGGGGGGTGAGCCCGATATAGCTCTCCAATGCATTGGGTAACACGAAGGAGTGAAACATTAAGGTTTTTCCGAAGAGATTTAGGGAATATACTGTGATGGGTATTCCAAACGTAGCCAAGAGGGTTACTCCCTACGTAAGAATGTTATGAATTCCTCAAGTTACCTTTATGTCTTATGATTTCTATGATTTATTCATGATTTTATGAGGTATGTTAAAGTTCTTATGTTTTATGGGTAAAGTATGATTTCATTCTTATGTATACATGTACTCATGTTTCCTTTCCATATTTTTATATCCCTTACTAAGCTTTTTATGCTCATACCATGTTTTTGAAATGTTTTTCACAGGTCAAGGGAAGGGTACATGATATGATGATAGTGTCAAGGAAGTGTCAAGAAATAATTCATGCTTTATTTCAAATATGTTTCTGTTTATGGGAAAAATGAATACTATCTTTTATGTAACCACTTTGTTTAAATGTGGAATGTAATGCACGTTTTATGATCTAATTCTCTAAAACTCTAAACCTGAAAAGATCCTCAATGTGTAATCTTGTAATAACTCAAGATTAAGTAAGGTTTAAGGCGGGGCCTTATAGTTGGTATCAAAGGCCGGTTTAGATAGCTTTAGAGGTTAGGGTATTCTTTAAGCATAAGTGACATTACCATAATGGTTAGGATTTCAGAAAGAGTCATAGTTTTTAGATAAAGTGAATGAGAAAGTATATCTTCCTAATTAGTACATGATGGTTTTGTTGATATAATCACACTGACATTTCTGTTTTTAGTGAATGGATGGATCTAGCAGGCACCAAAGTGAAAATAGATTTGAAGGAAACTGTGGTGGTTCTCTGATTAAGAGACTGGATGAAATAGGGGATTCAATGAGGAAACTCGTGGTTGTTCTAAACCAACTATCAAGTAGTCATGATAAACCACTTGAACCTTGGTATGTTCTGTAATGCATCATGCACGAGATGACCAATCAATGTGGAAGTCCAGGTAATAATTATAAAGGTAACCATTATGGTTTATATGATCCTTATTTTTGAGGTAATTATGGGTTATTATATGTTATGATGGAAAATGAAAGGTATGAGATAAACTTGAGGTTAAAATATGTTATGATTAATTTTGAAGATTTCATCTCGTTTTGGGGAATGTTTTAAGAATTATATAGTTTTTGAAAAAGGACATCACGCAGACCGTGTGACAACCCGACGAGAATCAAACCCACAACCAAAGTGCGACTGGTATTTATCGCCTACCACTGGACTACGTGAAGTCCCTAGTTAGTTTGACTGATTCTTTTTTAGTTAGATGATTTTATGAATTAAGAGTAAGTTGATTTTGGGTTATCTATGGAAATTTATTAACCTATCATGGAGGATATGTGATTAGGTTAATTACTTTTAAATACGAGACATTAATAGAAACTGATGTTGTTTGGAGATAAATGTTACGATTTAACTTGGAAGACTATGTGACTAAATCCTTCAAATATTTGGGTTTCAATCTTAGTTTGGTTTACTTTGAAGAATTTTATGAAGAAATTGTTTATCAAATGGTCCTCGTTGAACTTTGGGTTTTGTTGGACAAATTTTGGAGATTAATAATAGATTTTCTTTTTATAAAGGGTTATCCTTTTCTGGATTATCTGATCTTTTACTAACCTTTTTGGTTTTGGTTTTGGTTAAAGTCTAAAGACATAGGCAGTATATAGTTTTCTTTTGTGGATTAGGTGATTCTCTAGAAGTTGATTATAGCACTCTTAATGCAAACACGTCTTCCTAAATACTCATCTTTTGGAGAAAATATGAGTTTGATTAAGGAATCTAGTAAAATTTGAAAGTATACATGACAAGTAAGTATGCTTCATTATGATTTAGTTAAGCTCAAAAATAAATTCCTCAATGAAAATTAACTTAAAACAAAAATGTTGTCTGTTAACTTTTCCTACTAGGGAATCGAATACTGTTTAACCCATCACAAGTTTGTGATTTTCTTATGGTCAGCTTTCTCATAGACATGTTTACTATCACTCTCCATCAGAACATGGCCCTTTGTTTTTTCCTCCATGTCCATATTTTCATACTTGGAATCCTAGTATGGGTTAACTCTGGTGACCTCTGTACTTCTGATTCTTTATTTTAATGTGATTGTGTAACACCCTAGGTAAATAAAGAATATGACATTTTCATATTTATCCATATCTGTGAATAAAATATTAATATGTCTTTAAAGGGGATTCTATGCTCGATGCCGTACCCAACACGCAACAACGAGTTTCTTGGGAATCTTACGTTGCACTCTAATAATAAAATAATATTATTTTAAATGGTAGTTAACATGTAGGCGTTGTATTGGAGGGAATGGATATAAATAACTAAAATATTATTATATATGTTTTTAAATGTTTTTACATATATCCAAAAAAAGATAAAGGCTTAAAATACGGAAAGAATTCAATTTTAGGCGTGTAGGCCCTAGTTTTCACTAAAGGTTCACTTATCACCTTTTGATGGCGAACCATCATTAAATATAGTTTTTCTCACTCTTATACATTCTATTGGACCAAATAAAACTATTCTTAAGAATCGGGACATCAAAATTTACTTTGTGTAAATTTTTGGTATCTTTTCGATAAAGTGCATTTTTTAATGAATAATGTAAAATGTTGTATTTTAATTCAAAACCTCTTTTTAATATAATTTATTTATATGATTAGATTATATTTTTAATTGGGTTTAAAGTGAAATTAGAATATATTTTTACCATTTAATCCAATGGTGGTCATTGGAATAAATTTCACTTTGAAATTAGACTTAAACTGGTGTCAATCTTTTGATACTTATTGTTTTATAAAAACACGCTATTTGCTCTGACAGTGGGAATTAATTATTAAATTAATTAATGTGACTTATATGTTTTGAATTTTGTAAAATAGACTTCATTTTTGAATTCGGAATATCAAATATAGCTTAGGGTGAAGTTTTGGTAATTTTCTGAAAAACTTCAATTTTTGATGAATAGTGAAACCACTAAGTGGTACATATAAAAACTGATTTTCCGTTTAAATGAAATTTTTTCCATCATTGTGTTTTGAATTTCAAAAATCCGACATACATGTTTGTCATTAAGAAGTAAAATGTGGTTCAATGAGATTAAAATAATTTTTTGGTGAATAGTAACTTATTAAGTTTTTAATCGCGATTAGTGGTAATTAGTGTAATTTAAGGTAAAAATGATATTATAAAAATGTGAAAACACCATGAAACTTGTTCTACCACTATTGGATGAGTCATGGCCGACCAAAAAAACCCATGGGTCGATTTAGGGGACCCTATAGAGCCTCTTGGGTGAGATAATGACTTTAATGCCTTTTTTTTAAAATAAAGGTGAAAATGACACTAATATAAATTGTTTTACTAAAACAATTTTTAGAAGGGGTTATACTAATCATAATTTTGTCTATAAATACTATTTGGAAAGATAAAAAGATTTCATACATCAGGATAGTTTTTTTTATAATTTTTAGACATTAAATAAATTAATTTAATTATGACATCATGATGATGCAACGATGACCTCATTAATGAACAGTTTAAATAAAATGAAAAGATAATATAAAATATAAGACCTAAACTTGTAAAAAAACTATAGGATGAGAATATTTCGAAGCCTTATCATCTTATCTTCTAAATATATCAATGTGGGACCTTAGAAATTCGAAAAACCTTTGAAAAATAAAATAATAGTTTCATGATTTCCAAAAGTGCCCCTCCTCTCCTCTTATAAAAGGCCCCCACCTCTACCGCCTTTCACACACTCCTCAAGCCTTTGGCTCGGCCATCCCCTGACCATTTACTCTCTCCACATCCCTCTCCTCATCCTAGAGGATTCCCTTTGGGCATAATACTTTCAAAGGAATCCTTTAGGCTCAAATCAAAAGCAGTTACACTTTTAAAGGTAATTCATTCTCTCATGTTCATTTGTTTTATTTTGCTTCTCCAACCCCCTAAACTATTTTTATATACTTCTTTTGTAACAACACCAGTATCTTCAATATACATGGATTTTGTTATAAGATTTATTCGAGCTACACTTTCACACAAATACATCAAATGGTTAAAGAACATACGGTTTCCGTGGATGGCGAAATTCTGCCTCCCGGAACGATGATTGTTCCATACTCATTTAACACCTTCAAAGGTGGCCATTATGATGTCACTATTTTTATATATGATATATAATATATTTAATCTTTCCTTAAGCTTCTGTATTTTTCAGTTATGTCATACCATTATTTTTTCCATTATGGGTAAACACGATATCTTCATTTTAGGAAGTGCGGACTACCGCCCCCTGAAAGTGATTTGATTCGTTAATACCATATGTGGGATGTGTAAAGGATAAATTTAATGATATTATATATGTTATTATACTGGAATTATAATATACTCTTATATAATTATGATTCCATTCCAGAAAATATGAAATAGAAATGGAAGTAGCGTTCATGCGTACGTACGGCTTACCGTCTCCATGAACGGTACATTTCATTTCTTATCTCAAAATGTTATGTAATACTATAAGTACATATATATAATGGATATATATGTAATATATTACATAAAAATTATGGATATCATTCTGGAATTATAACATATATATATCTCTCTCATTTTGTTTTAATTCCATTAATATGACAAAAAATGAAAGTAGCGTTCATGCGTACGTACGGCCTACCGTCTCCATGAACGGTGCTTTTCGTTTTTTATCTCCAAATGATATGGAATAGTATTAAATGAATATTTACTGGATATATATGATATTTTAATCATTAATACTATTCTAGAAATTAGTTACTTATAACTACATGGGCAATCTTTTTTCAAACAAGTTCATTTTTGACTCATGTACCAAACATCAGCAAAAACGTCTGATAAGAACTAACATTATTAAAAAATTATTATAACATTATAATATGTGACATGAACTGAATAATAATCTCTATAGGAGGTACCTAGGAGATTATTAATTGACCAATGTTTATTATTCAGGAATATAAAGAAACAAGCAAGACAAGTTGGACTTGAGGTAAGGGATCCTACTCCACTCTTTCTTTTAAAGTACACTCTTTTATGTCATTCCTTTTAAAGCTCATATTTCTTGTTATTGGGATGTTATTTTATATTAATCTTACTGTAATTTTTATTTTCATGTGATGAGAGACCCTATTATCTCTCATCAATCCATTTTTGGAAGTTTTATGTGGCACCGTTAGGCTGCCGAGTTTTCGTAAGGGATTTTTCATCTCACTTTTATTCCCGTGAGATTTATGCTACATTTGCCACAATTTCCTTTGAGTGGTGTACGTACTGACCATTATTTTACTAATTGTGTAATATTCCTTCATTTATGAGTATTTACATCAATGTTGTATTGTACTTCTTTCACGGGGCGTATGTTTCGAAAGATACCCAAGTCGGTAAGGGAACCTTTCACCCTCCTCTTTTTAAAAGACTTATTTTGTTATGTCTTTTAATTCACTTAATATTATTTTGGGATATGTTCTTCTATATCCTTATTGATGTAAATTTTATGTCCATGTGATGAGATACCCTTTTTATCTCTCATCAACTATTTTTCTGAATTTTGAAGTGACGCCGTTAGACTGTCTAATTATTTCAAGGGAACTTCTTAACCCAATTTCGATTCTTTGGGATAAGCTTGTACACCATGAATATTTCATTCTACGAATATGTGTGAATAACCTCTGATTGTTTTACACTTAATATCCACTTATATTTGGTGTATTAGTTTGTCAAACATAACTATGTAATTGATTTATCCTTAATCCAAGGATACCATCTTTGTATGGGACTTCGTCTCAATCTCCTTTCGTTGAGGCATATTTTGTTTTATACACAGCCTTATTTTATACGGTGTATAAACCCCTTTGACTTTTACGTTTATCCAAAAGGAATCTTTTTTATACGAAGCGTTTTACTAAACGACAAAAGCGAATGTTTTTTTCATATGTATGCAGCGACAACGACTTCTCCGCCGCCGTGACCATTATTTGAGTTTCGGCTTCCTCTACAAGCCATACATTTTTTTAAGGAAAAATAAATACCATGTTTTACTTTTCTTTTGTTTTGGTATTAAAAATGGTTTTCATAATG
This sequence comes from Viscum album, assembly GCA_963277665.1. Classification (NCBI taxonomy): domain Eukaryota; kingdom Viridiplantae; phylum Streptophyta; class Magnoliopsida; order Santalales; family Viscaceae; genus Viscum; species Viscum album. The sequence continues at coordinate 317,714,347 of OY728146.1, forward strand.
TTTTTATATCAATGTTTTGTATTGATATCTTGTGATTGAAATGTGGAAATGTTATGTTTCCTTTATGCATGTTTTATGTGATACGATTATGTTGAGGTTCTTGGGCATTATTATGAAGACGGGTGGTTCCGTGATATACTAAGGGCGGGTGAGCCAGATATAGCCCTCCAATGCATTGGGTAACGCGAAGGAGTGAAACATTAAGGTTTCTCCGAAGATATTTAGGGAATATATTGTGATGGGTATTCCAAACGTAACCAAGAGGGTTACTCTCTTCGTAAGAATGTTATGAATGCCTCAAGTTACCTTTTATGTATTATGATTTCTATGATTTATTCATGATTTGATGAGGTATGTTAAAGGGGCTATGTTTTATGGGTAAATTATGATTTCATTCTTATGTATATATGAACACATGTTTCTTTTCCATATTTTTTATAACCCTTACTGAGCTTTTTATGCTCATCCCAAGTTTTTGATATGTTTTTCACAGGTCAAGGGAAAGGTACATGACGTGATGATAGTGTCAAGTATGTGTCAAGAAAGAATCAGTGTTTTATTTTAAATATGTTTCCGTTGATGGGAAGAATGAATACTGTCTTTTATGTAACCACTTTGTTTAAATGTGGAATGTAATGCAAGTTTCATGATCTAATTTTCTAAAACTCTAAACCCGAAAAGATCTTCAATGTGTAATCTTGTAATAACTCAAGATTAAGTAATGGTTAAGGCTGGGGCCATATAGTTGGCATCAAAGGTCAGTTTAGATAACTTTAGAGGTTAGGGTATTTTCTAAGCATAATTGACATTACCATAATGGTTAGGATTTCAGAAAGAGTACTAGTTTTAGATAAAGTGAATGAGTAAGTATATCTTAGTGTTTACCTTCCTCATTAGTACATGATGGTTTTGTTGATATACTCACACTGACATTTCAGTTTTTAGTGAATGGCTGGATCTCGCAGGCACCAAAGTGAAAATTGGTTTGAAGGAAACTGTGGTGGTTCTCTGATTAAGAGACTCGATGAAATGGGGAATTCAATGAGGAAACTCGTGGTTGTTCTAAACCAACTATCAAGGAGTCATGATCAACCATGTGAACCCTGGTATGTACTATAATTCATCATGTACGAGATGACCAATCGATGTGGAAGTTCAGGTAATAATTAAAAAGGTAACCATTAGGGTTTATATGATCCTTACTTTTGAGGTAATTATGGGTTATTATATGTTATGATGGAAAATGAAAGGCATGATATAAACTTGAGGTTAAAATATGTTATGTTTATTTTTGATGATTTTATCTCATTTTGGGAAATGTTTTGAGAATTATATAGTTTTGGGAAAAGGACAACACGCAGACCGTGTGACAACCCGTCGCGTTGGACAATGCTGCGGGAATCGAACCCACAACCAAAGTGCGACTGGTATTTATCGCCTACCACTAGACTATGTGAAGTCCCTGGTTAGTTTGACTGATTCTTTCTAGTTATATGATTTTATGAATTAAGAGTAAGTTGATTTTGGGTTATTTATGAAAATGATTAACCTATCATGGAGGATATGTGATTAGGTTAATTACTTTTCAATACGAGACTTTAGGAGCAACTGATGTTGTTTGGAGATAAATGTTACAATTAAACTTGGATGACTATGTGACTAAATCCTTAAAATATTTGGGTTTCAATCTTATATTGGTTTACTTTGAAGAATTTTATGGAAAAATTGTTTATCAGATGGTCCTCATTGAACTTTGTGTTTTGTTGGACAAATTTTGGAGATTAAGCATAGATTTTCTTTTTAATGGGCTATCCTTTTCTGGATTATCTGATCTTGTACTAACCTTTTTGGTTTTGGTTTTGGTTAAAGCCTAAAGTCATGGGAAGTATATAGTTCTCTATTGTGGATTAGGTGATTCTCTAGAAGTTGATTATATCACTCTCAATGTGAACAAGTCTTCCTAAATACTCGTCTTTTGGAGAAAATATGAGTTTGTGTAAAAGTTGAAAGTCAACATGATAAGTGATTATGTTTCCCTATGAATAAATTACACAATAAAGAGCAACTTAAAACAAAAATTTTGTCTATTAACTTTTCCAACTGGGGAACCCAACACCGTTTAACCCATCACAAGTTTGTGATTTTCTTATTGTTAACTTTATCCTAAACATGTTTTCTATCACTCTCCATCAGAACATGACCCTATGTTTTCTCCTCCATGTCCATATTTTTCTACATGAAATCCTAGTATGGGTTAACTCGGGTGACCTTTGTACTTATATTTCATTATTTTAAAGTGATTGTTTTACCGACTCTTGTTCCGATGTGGGACTTTCAAGGATGTTTCCAAGCTCAATTTTAAAAATTGCGAGGACGCAATTCCCAAAAGGGGGGAAGGATGTAACACCCCAGGTAAATAAAGAATATGACATTTTCATATTTATCCATATTTTTGAATAAAATATTAATATGTCTTTAAAGGGAATGCTATGCTCGATGGCGTACCCAACACGCAACAATGAGTTTCTTGGGAATCTTACGTTGCACTCTAATAATAAAATAATATTATTTTAAATGGTAGTTAACATGTAGCCGTTGTATTGGCGAGAATGGATAGAAATAACTAAAATATTATTATATATTTTTTTAAATGTTTTTACATATATCCAAAAAAAGATAAAGGCTTAAAATACGAAAAGAATTCAATTTTAGGCGTTTATGCCCTAGTTTTCACTAAAGGTTCACTTATCGCCTTTTGATGGCGGACCATCATTAAATATAGTTTTTCTCACTCTTATAAATTCTATTGGACCAAATAAAACTATTCTTAAGAATCGGGACATCAAAATTTACTTTGTGTAAATTTTTTGTATCTTTTCGATAAAGTGCATTTTTTAATGAATAATGTAAAATGTTGTATTTTAATTCAAAACCTCTTTTTAATATAATTTATTTATATGATTAGATTATATTTTGAATTGGTTTTAAAGTGAAATTAGAATATATTTTTACCATTTAATCCAATGGTGGTCATCGGAATAAATTTCACTTTGAAATTAGACTTAAACTGGTGTCAATCTTTTGATACTTATTGTTTTATAAAAACACGCTATTTGCTCTGACAGCGGGAAATAATTATTAAATTAATTAATTTGACTTATATGTTTTGAATTTTGTTAAATAGACTTTATTTTTGAATTCTGAATATCAAATATAGCTTAGGGTGAATTTTTGGTAATTTTCTGGAAAACTTCAATTTTTGATGAATAGTGAAACCACTAAGTGGTACTTATAAAAACTGATTTTCCGTTTAAATGATATTTTTCCATTATTGTGTTTTGAATTTCAAAAATCCGACATACATGGTTGTCATTAAGAAGTAAAATTTGGTTCAATGAGATTAAAATAATTTTTTGGTGAATAGTAACTTATTAAGATTTTAATCGCGATTAGTGGTAATTAGTGTAATTTAAGGTAAAAATGATATTATAAAAATGTGAAAACACCATGACACTTGTCCTACCCATATTGGATGAGTCATGGCCGACCAAGACAACCCATGGGTCGATTTAGGGGACCCTATGGATCCTCTTGGGTGAGATAATGACTTTAATGCCTTTTTTTAAAATAAAGGTGAAAATGACACTAACATAAATTGTTTTACTAAAACAATTTTTAGAAGGGGTTATACTAATAATAATTTTTTCTATAAATACTCTTTGGAAAGATAAAATGATTTCCTACATCTTAGACATTAAATAAATTAATTTAATTATGACATAATGATGATGCAACGATGACCTCATTAATGAACAATTTAAATAAAATGAAACGATAATATAAAATATAAGACCTACACTTGTCCAAAAACTATTGGATGGGAATATTTCGAAGCCTTGTCATCTTATATTCGAAATATATCAATGTGGGACCTTATAAATTCTAAACACTTTTGAAAATAAAATAATAGTTTCATGATTTCCAAAAGTGCCCCTCCTCTCCTCTTATAAAAGGCCCCCACCTCTACCTCATTTCACACACTCCTCAAGACTTTGGCTCGGACATCCCCTACCCATTTACTCTCTACACATCTCTCTCCTCATCCTAGAGGATTCCCATTGGGCAGAATCCTTTCAAAGTAATCCTTTAGGCTCAAATCAAAAGGAGTTACACTTTTAAAGGTAATTCATTGTCTCATGTTCATTTGTTTTATTTTGCTTCTCCAACCCCCTAAACTCTTTTTATTTACATATTTTGTAACAAAACCAGTATATTAAATATACTAGGATATTTTTATAATATTTATTCGATCAACACTCTCACACAACTACATAAAATGGTTAAAGAACATACGGTTTCCGTGGATGGCGAAATTCTGCCTCCCGAAACGATGATTGTTCAATACTCAATTAACACCATCAAAGGTGGCCATTATGATGTCACTATTCTTATATATGATATATAATATGTTTATTCTTTCCTTAAGCTTCTTTATTTTTCATTTATGGCATAACATTATTGTTTCCATTATGGGTAAACACGATATCTTCATTTTAGGAAGTGCGGACTACCGCCCCCTGAAAGTGATTTGATTCATTAATACCATATGTGGGATGTGTAAAGGATAAAGTTAATGATATTATATATGTTATTATACTGGAATTATAATATACTCTTATATCATTAGGATTCCATTCCATAAAATATGAAATAGAAATGGAAGTAGCATTCATGCGTACGTACGGCTTACCGTCTCCATGAACGGTACATTTCATTTCTTATCTCAAAATGTTATGTAATACTATAAGTACATATATATAATGGATATGTATGTAATATATTACATCAAAATTATGGATATAATTCTGGAATTATAACATATATATATCTCTCTCATTTTGTTTTAATTCCATTAATATGACAAAAAAATGAAAGTAGCGTTCATGCGTACGTACGGCCTACCGTCTCCATGAATGGTGCTTTTCGTTTTTTATCTCCAAATGATATGGAATAGTATGAAATGAATATTTACTGGATATATATGATATTTTAATCATTAATACTATTCTGGAAATTAGTTACTTATAACTACATGGGCAATCTTTTTTCAAACAAGTTCATTTTTGACTCATGTACCAAACATGGGCAAAAACATCTGATAAGAACTAACATTATTAAACAATTATTATAACATTATAATATGTGATATGAACTGAATAATAATCTATAAAGTTGGTACCTAGGAGATTATTAATTGACCAATGTTTATTATTCAGGAATATAAAGAAACAAACAAGACAAGTTGGACTTGAGGTAAGGGATCCTACTCCACTCTTTCTTTTAAAGTACACTCTTTTATGTCATTCCTTTTAAAACTCATATTTCTTGTTATTGGGATTTTATTTTATATTAATCTTACTATAATTTTTATTTTCATGTGATGAGAGACCCTATTCTCTCTCATCAATCCATTTTTGGATGTTTTATGTGGCGCCGTTAGGCTGTCGAGTTTTCGTAAGGGATTTTTCATCTCACTTTTATTCCCGTGAGATTTATGCTACATTTTCCACAATTTCCTTTGAGTGGTGTACGTACTGACAATTATTTTACTGATTGTATAATATTCTTTCATTTATGATTATTTACATCAATGTTTTATTGTCCTTCTTTCACGGGGCATATGTTTCGAAAGATACCCAAGTCGGTAAGGGAACCTTTCACCCTCCTCTTTTTAAAAGACTTATTTTGTTATGTCTTTTAATTCACATAATATTATTTTGGGATATGTTCTTCTATATCCTTATTGATGTAAATTTTATGTCCATGTGATGAGATACCCTTTTTATCTCTCATCAACTCTTTTTCTGAATTTTGAAGTGGCGCCGTTAGGCTGTCTAATTATTGCAAGGGAACTTATTAACCCAATTTCGATTCTTTGGGATAAGCTTGTACTCCTTGAATATTTCATTCTATGATGATGTGTGAATAACCTCTGATTGTTTTACACATAATATCAACTTATATTAGGTGTATTAGTTTGTCACACATAATTATATAATTGATTTATCCTTAATCCAAGGATACTATCTTTGTATGGGACTTAGTCTCAATCTCCTTTCATTGAGGCATATTTTGTTTTATACACAACCTTCTTTTATATGGTGTATAAACCCCTTTGACTTTTACCTTTATCCAAAAGGAATCTTTTTTATACGAAGCGTTTTACTAAATGACAAAAGGGAATGTTTTTTTGTACGTATGTGGTGACAACGACTTCTCCGCCGCCGTGACCATTATTTGAGTTTCGGCTTCCTCTACAAGCCATACTTTTTTTAAGGAAAAATAAATACCATGTTTTACTTTTATTTTGTTTTGGTATTGAAAATGGTTTTCATAATGTTTTTATATCAATGTTTTGTATTGATATCTTGTGATTGAAATGTGGAAATGTTATGTTTCCTTTATGCATGTTTTATGTGATACGATTATGTTGAGGTTCTTGGGCATTATTATGAAGACAGGTGGTTCCGTGATAAAATAAGGGCGGGTGAGCCCGATATAGCTCTCCAATGCATTGGTTAATGCGAAGGAGTGAAACATTAAGGTTTCTCCGAAGAGATTTAGGGAATATATTGTGAGGGGTATTCCAAACGTAACCAAGAGGGTTACTCCCTTCGTAAGAATGTTATGAATGCCTCATGTTACCTTTTATGTCTTATGATTTCTACGATTTATTCATGATTTGATGAGGTATGTTAAAGTGGCTATGTTTTATGGGTAAAGTATGATTTCATTCTTATACACATCTTTCTTTTCCATATTTTTTTATAACCCTTACTGAGTTTTTTATGCTCATCCCAAGTTTTTGAAATGTTTTTTACAGGTCAAGGGAAAGGTACATGACGTGATGATAGTGTCAAGGATGTGTCAAGAAAGAATCCGTGTTTTATTTTAAACATGTTTCTGTTGATGGGAAGAATGAATACTGTCTTTTATGTAACCACTTTGTTTAAATGTGGAATGTAATGCAAGTTTCATGATCTAATTCTCTAAAACTCTAAACCCGAAAAGATCCTCAATGTGTAATCTTGTATTAACTCAAGATTAAGTAAGGTTTAAGGCTGGGGCCTTATAGATTATTTTACCAACTCTTGTTCTGATGTGGGACTTTCAATGATGTTTCCGAGCCCAATTTTAAAATTGCGAGGACGCAATTCCCAAAAGGGGGGAATGATGTAACACCCCAGGTAAATAAAGAATATGAGATTTTTATATTTATCCATATTTGTGAATAAAATATTAATATTACTTTAAAGGGGATGCTATGCTCGATGACATACCCAATACGCAACAATGAATTTCTTGGGAATCTTACGTTGCACTCTAATAATAAAATAATATTATTTTAAATGGTAGTTAACCCCTAGCTGTTCTGATGTCGGAAATGAATAGAACTAACTAAAAAATGATTATATATGTTTGTCAAATATATTTACTTTTTACAATAAATGTTAGTGGATTAAAAATGCGAATGAATCCAATTTTAAGCATAAACATTCTAATATTCTTTAAAAGGTCGATTAACCCCCTTTTGATGGCGAACCTCTTTTAAATCCAGATTTTTAAAATTTTATGTGTTATATTTGACAAAATAAAATTCTTCTTTAGAATCGGGACATCAAAATTTACTTTGTGTAAATTTTTTGTATTTTTCTGAAAAAGTTCAATTTTTAATGAATAGTGAAAAATGTTGAATTTTAATTCAAAACCTCTTTTTAATCTAATTTATTTATATGATTAGATTATATTTTGAATTGGTTTTAAAGTGAAATTAGAATATATTTTTACCATTTAATCAAATAGTGGTCATTGGAATTAATTTCACTTTGAAATTTGACTTAAACTAGTGTCAATCTTTTTATATATATTGTTTCATAAAAACACGCTATTTGTTCTGACAACGGAAATTAATTATTAAATTAATCAATGTAACTTACATGTTATGAATTTTGTAAAATATACATCATTTTTGAGTTCAGAATATCAAATATTTCTTAGGGTGAATTTTTGGTATTTTTCTGAAAAACATCAATTTTTGATGAATAGTGAAACCACTAAGTGGTAGTTAAAGAAACTGATTTTTCGTTTAAATGAAACTTTACCACCTCTGTGTTTTGAATTTTCAAAATTAAACATACATGGTGATCATTAGGAAGTAAAATGTGGTTCAATGGTATTAGAATAATTTTTTGGTGAATAGTAAAATATTAAGTTTTTAATCGCAATTAGAGGTAATTAGTGTAGTTTAAGGTAAGAATAATGTTTTAATAAAATGAAATGAACTAGACACATGTCCTACCCTCATTGTATGTGTCATGGCCGACCAATACAATCCATGGGTCAACTTGGGGACCCCATGGAGCCACTTTGGTTGGAAAATGAAATAAATACCTTTTTATTTAATGTTAAAGTAAAAATGACACAAACATGAGATGTTTTACTAAAAAAAATTTTACATGGGGTTATAAAAGTCATATTTTTTACTATAAATAGTCATTGGAAATATAAAAAGATTTCCTACATCAGAGTATTTTTTTTATAATTTTTAGACATTAAATAAATTAAATTATTTATGACATCCTGATGATGCAGTGATGACCTCCTTATTTAATGATTTAAATAAAATGGAAAGATAATGTAAAATCTAAGACCTACACATGTCCAAAACCAATTGGATGGGTGGATGTAGAACCCGTATCACCTTATCCTAGAAAAAAATCAATGTGAGACCATTTAAATCCGAAACTCATTCTAAAATAATGTAACATGTCTTTACTTTCCAAGAGTGCCCCTCCTCTCCTCTTATAAAAGGCCCCCACCTCTACCTCCTTACCCACACTTCCAAAGCCTTTGGAACGGCCAAACCCTGCCCATTTTTTCTCTCCACATCCGTCTATAACTCCTTGAATCCTCAATTTGGGCATAAGTCTTCCCAAGGAAGCCTTCGAGCTCAAACCAAAGGGAGTTACCCGATTTTAAGGTATTGTCTTCACTTGTGTCCTTTTGTTTTATTTTGCTTCTCCAACCCCCTAAACACTTTTTATTCATTTATTTTGTAACAAATACAGTTTCTTCAATATACTAGGATGTTGTTATAAGAATTATTCGAGCTACACTTACACACAAGTACATCTAATGGTTAAAGAACATACTGTTTCTGTGGATGGCGAATTTCTGCCTCACGGAACGATGATTGTTCAACATTATTCAAACACCTTCAAAGGTGGACATTAATATGACAATATAATTATATATTATATATAATATGTTTATGTTTTACTTAATCTTATGTATTTTTCATTTATGGCATACCCTTATGGTTTCCATTATGGGTAAACGTGATATCTTCATTTAAGGGAGTGCGGACTACCGCCCCCTCAAAGTGATTTGCTTCGTTAATACCATATGTGGTACGTATAAAGGATATATTTTATGATATAATATATGATACCATACTGGAATTAAAATACTATTATGTATCATTATGTTTTAAATCCATTAAATATGAAATAGAAATGGAAGTAGTGTTCATGCGTACGTACGGCTTACCGTCTCCATGAACGGTACATTTCATTTCTTATCTCAAAATGTTATGTACTATTATAAGTACATATATATAATGGATATATATGTAATATATATAATCTAAATTATGGATATCACAATGGAATTATAACATATATACATATCTTTCTCATTTTGTTGTAATTCCATTAATATGACAAAAAATGAAAGTAGCGTTCATGCGTACGTACGACCCACCGTCTCCATGAACGGTGCTTTTAATTTTTATCTCCAAATGCAATGGAATAGTATAAAATTAATATATACTAGATATATATGATATTTAAAACATCAATACTATTCTGGATATGATGTACCTATAACTACATGGAAAATTATTTTCCAACAAGTTCAATTTTTGACTCATGTACCAAACATCGACAAAAACGTCTGATATGAACTCATATTATTAACCAATTATTATAACATTAAAATATGTGATATGAACTGAATAATAATATTTATAGGATATCCTTAAGAAATTATAAATTGACCAAAGTTTATTATTCAGGAATATAATGAAACGAACAAGACAAGTTGGACTTGAGGTAAGGGATCATACTCACCTCTTTCTTTTTAAGTACACTCTTTTATGTCATTCCTTTTAAAGCTCATCTTTCATGTTATTGGGATTTTCTTTTATATTAATATTAATATAATTTTTATGTTCATATGTTGAGAGAACCTATTCTCTCTCATTAATCCATTTTTGATATTTTGATTGGCGCCGTTAGGCTGCTAAATTTTCGTAAGAGATCTGACCTCTCTTTTTCTTTTTTAGTAGTGTCCTTTCTGTCACTTCTTTTAAGATCCTATTTGTTATGATGTGGGATGTTCTTTTATATTCTTCTTTATTAAATTTTATTGTAATATGATGAGAGACCATATTTGATCTCATCAATCCATTTTTGGAAGATTTAAGTGGCACCGTTAGGCTGCCGAGTTTTCGTATGGGATTTTTCATCTCACTTTTATTCCAGTGAGATTTACGCTAAAGTTTCCACAATTTCCATTGTGTGGTGTATGTACCACCCATTATTTTACTCATTGTGTAATATAATTTCATTTATGAGTATTTACATCAATTTTGTATTGTCCTTCTTTCACCGGGTGTATGTTTCGAAAGATACACTTGTCGGTAAGAGAACCTTTCAGCCTGCTCTTTTTAAAAGACTTCTTTTGTTATGTCTTTTAATTCACATAACATTATGTTGGGATATGTTCTTACATATCCTTAGTGATTTAAAGTTTATGCCCAAGTGATGAGATACCCTTTTTATCTCTCATAAACTCATTTTCTGAATTTTGTAGTGACGCCGTTAGGCTGTCAAATTTTTGCAAGGGAACTTCTTAACCCAATTTTGATTCATTGGGATAAGCTTGTACTCATGGAATATGTCGTTCTATGAATATATGTGAATAACCTCCGATTTTTTTACACTTAATATCCACTTATATTTCATGTATTCATTTTTCATACATAATTATGTAATTGATTTATCCTTAATCCAAGGATACCATCTTTGTATGGGACTTCATTTCAATCTCCTTTCATTGAGGCATATTTTTTTTATACACAACCTTATTTTATACGGTACATAAACCCCTTTTACTTTTACATTTATTAAAAAGGAATATTTTTTATACGAAGCGTTTACTAAATGAAAAAAAGAATGTTTTTGTCGTACGTATGCGGCGACAACGACTTCTCCGCCACCGTAACCATTATTTGAGTTTTGGCTTCCTCTACAAGCCATACCTTCTTTTGAAAAGAAAAATAAAAACCATGTTTTACATTTCATTTATTTTGGTATTGAAAATGGGTTTCATAATGTTTTTATATCAATGTGTTGTATTGATATCTTGTGATTGAAAGGAGGAAATGTTATGTTTCCATTGTGCATGTTTTACGTGATACAATTATGTTATGGTTCTTGGGCATTGTTATGAAGACGGGTGGTTCCGTGATAAACTAAGGGCGGGTGAGCCCGATATAGCTCTCCAATGCATTGGGTAACATGAAGGAGTGAAACATTAAGGTTTCTCCGATGAGATTTAGGGAATATACTGTGATTGGTATTCCAAACATAACCAAGAGGGTTAATCCCTACGTAAGAATGTTATGAATGCCTCAAGTTACCTTGATGTCTTATGATTTCTATGATTTATTCATGATTTTATGAGGTATGTTAAAGTGCTTATGTTTATGGGTAAAGTATGATTTCATTCTTATGTATACATGTACTCATGTTTCCTTTCCATATTTTTATATCCCTTACTGAGCTTTTTATGCTCATCCCAAGTTTTTGAAATGTTTTTCACGGGTCAAGGGAAGGGTACATGATACGATGAAAGTGTCAAGTAAGTGTCAAGAAAGAATTCATGTTTAATTTTAAATATGTTTCCGTTGATGGAAAAAATTAATACTGTATTTTATGTAACCACTTTGTTTAAATGTGGAATGTAATACAAGTTTTATGATCTAATTCTCTAAAACTATAAACCTGAAATGATTTTCAATGTGTAATCTTGTAATAACTCAAGATTAAGTAAGGTTTAAGACCGGGGCATTATAGTACCTCAACGATATTAGCAGGTTACATGGAGTCCCTAACTACATTGTATCTGACCGTGATCCCAGGTTCACTTCTAATTTTTGGAAAGGCCTTCAAAATTTATTAGGAATAGAATTAAATTTTAGTATGGATTTTCATCCATAGCCAGATGGGTAGTCAGAACAGACAATTCAGACATTAGAGGATATGACTTGAGCTTTCTTAATTGATTACTAGGGAAGTTGGGATCAACAAATTTCTTTAGTTGAATTTTCTGATAATAACAGTTTTCATTATAGTATAAAGATGTAACCTTTTCAGGCATTATATGGGAAGTGGTTTTAAAATCCAGGTTTTTGAAATAAATTCAGGGAAAGAAAGTTGATGGGACCAGAATTAGTAGAGGAAGTGGTTTAGAATGTTAAGATGATCTAGAAACACATGAGGATAGCTCGAAGTAGGTAGAAAAGTTATATAGATAATAGGAGAAAAGAATATTCTTTTGAGGTAGGTGATCATGTTTTTTCTTAGAATCTCACCATGGAAAAGTGTTGTGTGTTGGTAAGAAAGAGAAATTAAGTCCACAGTTCATTGGACCTTATTAAATCTTGGAGAAAGTTGGACAAGTTATCTACCAAGTAGATTTTCCTCTAAGTTTATCACATGTATACAATTTTATTCATGTTTCTATATTGAGAAAGTATGTTCTATATTTATCTCATGTTTTGAGCCTAGAAGGAGTTCAGATCGAAGAAAATCATTCATATAAATAGAAACTTGTTTAGATTCTTGATCAAAGAGAACAAGTATTTCAGAATAAGTTAATCCCCTAGGTAAGGGTTTTTTTAGAGAAACCACATGGTTTAAGAATCAATATGGGAATAGGAAAATTCTATGAGGAAAAGGTACCCTCGTTTTTTTAATAATAAAAAAATTGTGAGAAAGCAATTTCGAGAAGGCATAGATAATGTAACACACAATGGTTTTGAAAAAAAAAATAAATTGAAATGCATGAAACAATGAATTTCTACATAATTATTCTTTTTAAGGAGGTAGTAATAAAATATCCATTAAACATAATTGTTTCCATTTTTATGATTTTAATTTCAAAAAATGGACATCTACTATTGTGATCAGTAAGTTATTTAGAGTTTGATAGAACCAAATTGTTTTTTTTGGTGAATAGTAACCTACCCTTATGAATATTAATATTAATAGTAATATGACCCTTATGAATATTAAATCATATTATTACTTTTTTTTCTTATGGTTATAAGATAATGAGAACTTGATTAATTTTTCAAAGTGATATAAAATGAGTTATATTTATAAAATTGTTATTTTTTAATAAATTATGATTTTATTTAAAAAATAAATTAATAATATTTAGAAATGTTTTTTAAAATTTTTTTTTATCTTTGAATTATATACATCGAAAAATGGTTATGGTGTTTTTTGGGAATTTTTTGAGATAGATGAATTTTTGATGAATGGTAAAAATACTGTTTTATGTTTTCGAGTGTTTAGTGACATCATAATGATGTAATAATGATGTAATCATTATGGTTGAATCTTGAAGATTAAAATATGATATGAGGTGTCTCAAGTGGTTAATAACATGGAAAAAACCATGTTCCAACCCATGGTTTTTCAAATACAAAAAATGAGGTGTTCTTTGAAATTAATTAAAAACTCGATCACTTTAACAATAAAATGCCACCCTCACCCCCTCTTTCTCTCACACCTCTAAAGCTTTGAGAATTGTATAAATTATACCCAATACCATTACTAATTATCTTCCTCACATCCAATACCTTATGATATCACCAATATTCCAAAACCAAAGGCCTTAAGGACGATCTCAAGTAGAAGAGATCAAGAGGTAAAGATACTCTTTCATTTTCTCATGCTTTCTTTTCAATTTTTTTATTTCCTATTACAATATTCCCATAGAATTTTCCGAGAGGCATTAAATCTCTATAATATTATATATTCTGGATTTTATCATGTATATCAAAAAATTAATCAATTTACTTCTTCTCCTCCCCCTCTTATTCTAAAAATAAAAACACCGTCCGTGATGTGTCGATTAACAAAATCATAGATTATGTATTTTAAATTAGTATTATTTGAATAAAATATGGTTGTAAAAGTATTTAAAGTCTATTATATGACCTCTATTATTATCATTAATTTACTCATAAACATAATAGTGAAGTAATATGGTAAAACAAGTTCGTGATTATTAAAGAATCGCCAAAATGATCTAAACGAAAATCATTAATGATTTATCTTATCATTAATCCTCATACCATATAACCAAAATTATTAATGGAGTAATTTAATATTATGGAAGCATATTAACACCATTTAATTACACATCTAGAGATTTTCTTCCATTCAAAAAGAAAATCTTTTATGAACTGACCATGGAAATGTTGTGAAGCATGCACCTGATATAACGAAAATAACAAAATATTATAAATAAATGGGTTAAATGATGTTATAAAATAATCATATAAGGTGTAATAATCATGCTTATACTAATTTAAAATATTAATAACACCCTTTTAACCATTATGGATTAGGTTTAGACAAGTTTTATCTAACAATAACCCAAGGTAATGGAATTCTTAATCCAATTTTTATTCTTTGGGTTAACCCTCTCTTTCATTTTTTATGGTACTAAGATCATTTGGGTAATGAACTTAATTCATATTGTTTTTTTATTATTTTTATTTATAGTTTATACACATATTCCTTCCATTATATCAATTCTTAATATAAATATATGATATTTGTAAGGAATTTTTCATTAAAAATTCTCATTTTAAATTCTATTTTACAAAATTCAAAAGTAATATTGTTATGAAAATATTCAAATTTTATTATTATGTTATGGTTCTTGAGTATTTTTTATGATTAATGGTGGGATCTATATCTCCCTACAATTCATTGGGTATGTGTAAGTTTGAGGTTGGTCATATGGTTACTCCAAGTGTAACTGCAATAGTTACACTATAAGGTAGTAATGAGGGTTACCATGTAAGGTATCCGTGAGGATTATAAATCATAATGTATCCATGAGGATTAAAAAATAAGTAATTCATTCCTCAATATAGATTTATGGTTTTACATATATTATCCTTAAATTTTTTTATAAATTCCTTGTCTCACAAAGTAAGTATATATGGGTGAGAAGCAAGTCTTTGTGAAATGATTTCGTATGTTTATAAGTACTCATAGAATAATGGATTCTTTCTTTATTTTTATATCCCTTACTGATATTTTTATGATCATCCCATGTTTTTAAATGTTTTCATTGGTTATAAGAAAGTGTAATAGAAATACGTAAGTCAAGTTTAATGTTATGAAGATTCTTCAATGAAGTCATGTGGTTATTTTGTGTTAAAAAATTTATTTTTTGAAGAAATGGACATTATTTTAATGGTAACCACTATGTATTTTTGTGGTGTATGAGTTAGGTACTAAATTTCTGAAGCTATAATCCAAAAATATATTTGGGAATTTAAATATGTGAACTATAGATTAAAAAGCTATATTATGTATTATTTAAGTTCAGGTCCTTATAATTAAGTTAAAAAAATTATAGAAAATCCAAATTTTTATTTAATGACCTCATATTCCATTCTCATAACCTATATTAATATTTTAAATTATTTATATACATTAAAGACTTCTACACATATTACTCAATGATTTTTAATATAAAAATCCAATATACATAGCCCAAAGAATTAGAGGTATAGTTTCTTTGTAAGAATAGTTCCATAATACATTAAAATGAAATTAAAGAAACAAATTTATTTTAATATCAATAATGAGATTATAAATACCTTTGAGCTCATACAATTGTATAAGATTTCATAGGTAATACATAAACAAAGGGACGATCCATAAATCCCAGTAAGGAAATAAACACAATGAAGAAGTGTAAATATCAATCAAAAGTCATAAAATCATATCATAGAAATCCATGCCTCATGAATAATCATTTGAAAGAAAAACATAAAAAACATGGAAACATAAGGGCATGGAATTATAGGAATGTGTAAACCACATAAAACATGACATAAGAATAAGTTAAGGATAAATTTCAATATAAAATCACATGGTTGAGAGTGTCTCATCATGGATTATGTTTACTCCCTTATCTAATTCATATCATACCATGAATCAAAAACATTACCCAATGCATGAAAGAACTATATGGGGGG
The DNA here is from genome assembly GCA_963277665.1 of Viscum album. NCBI lineage: Eukaryota > Viridiplantae > Streptophyta > Magnoliopsida > Santalales > Viscaceae > Viscum > Viscum album. The sequence goes on from OY728146.1 coordinate 317,730,764, forward strand.
CATACTTTATAACATGTACATGCTTTTGTGTTCTAAAAATTTAAATGAAGAATAAAGAATAAACATAATAATTACCTATGGAAAGAAATGGGTTCGAAAATCTTTCCTCATATCACAGTAAAAGGATATTTCATAAATATTATTAAGATAATAATAAATAAAATATTCTAGATGTTCATATATGAATAAATAATCACTGGTCTAAAATTTAGGGTTCATTTAAAAAAATCAGAAGAATGGGTATAGAATTGGGTACATAAGAAACATGTGTTCTACCAAGAATCATTTATCCTTTTATCCCCTCAAAAGATTGAGGTGGGTTAGAGGAATTACCTAAAAAGTGTCCATCAAACCTTGAGACCAATCGTAGGTTTGAAAGAATCAAAGATGTTATACAAGCATGGTATATGCAACATCATTAGGTGGGTAGATCAAAATATATATGGTTGTGATGGATGCCATCATATATCCCTCCTCTCACATTGTGGATGTAGGGGTTCCCTGCCATAAGGAATCAACAAGAGTGATACAATAGTTCATTATAGGGGTGGTGAAACGTTTTTAATAGAATCAATGTGTGATGATTATCAATATGGGGTTAGTGTTAAAATTTACTACCGAGACTACGCTTTATAGTCTGTTCTCTCTAGGGACACTAGGACATCATGAATTATTATTTTTAGCATACAAGACACTTGGGCCTTAGATTTTAGTAAGGGTTACCTCTAAACAAATTTTAAAATAGGATTTATTTTTTTTCTAATCAAAAGTGTACTCAACCCCAACCTATATAAAAATGTGAAATAAATATTACTATCACTATTAAAAGGGTTTTTGTTTTATGCTTCCAAAGGTTGGATCAATTATAGATAATTATTGATTTTCCTATCAAATGGGACTATAACTCAGAAAGTGAACTGAAATGATTTTCATGTTTTAAGAGACACAATCCTAGAAACTCAAATATGGTACTCAAAACATAAAACTCTCATTTTTGGCTTTAATACTGATAAATGTGACCTAATGTTTTTAATCCAAAACATATAACTTGTAAAGAAAATACAAGATCACTTAACTGAAAAACGACCTTCTAGGTTTATAGTTGTTAGGAATTAATAAAAAATTCAACACAATATAGATTCATAAACAACTTGTTTATAAAGATCAACATCAGCTCCCACTGTACCTAGATTTTCAAATTCCATATTAAGTCATAAGCATATCCCACAATTTTATTCATAAATAAATCCTTTATAAACTCTAATTCTTTAACATCAGTCTTAATAACCTGGGGAATATGAACCATATGTAGTGTGGGAGAATTTTTTTAATTTGGGTAAATATAAGAATTAACAGTTGAATTTCATCATTGAGCACAATATAAGAATTATATAAATCAAAATCGAATCAAATTTAATTAGAAAAATATTAAGATAAATCATACCCATTAATACAAGAATAATAAATAATGAAGCTTGTAACAAATCATTACCACAGTACAAGATTCAAAAGAATCAATAATCAGGAGTAATGTGATGTCAACCTTGATCAAAAGAAACATTTATAACCCATAAAAAGCATAGATAAAATGTGTTGGTGCCTTGGGAAATCATCATCAAATAATATTTATAATCAGAATAACTATACATCCAAATTCTAATACAATTACATAGAGAACATAATCATTACCCAATTTATTTTAGTTCTATATGGGCACACCCACTGTATAAACTATATCAGGCTCACTTGTGATCTATAATAGGGCTCAACCCTTCATAAATTCTATATCAGGCTTTCCCATGAGCTATAATGGGGATTAAATATTTGTAAACATTGTCAAATAACTATAAGATGAATAAAAAATTTAGAGTCTTTCACTTTACAATATAACACCCTTCAAAAACTACCATTAAATATTTCTCAACCCATGAGAATGAAATGGGTTTTAGGAAGATATCTTTAAATAAATTATGGTAAGTCATCTAGAGAAATAATATAGATGGTATCATATGAACAAAATCTTAACAAAATAAATAAATCACTATAGGTGATTAACATAGATTAACATACCTTAAAATTTTATTTAATAAATTTCTTTAAAAATAATGAAAAATATACTTTTCTTTGAGTAATATTTTATAAACATTTAAAAAATATGGGCGAAAAAATATTCTTTGAGAATAAATATAGAAAATTATGTTATAAACATAAAATAAAATAACGGTCCTGATGGTTGTAAAATCTATTTATATCCAATATGTTAAAAATAAATATTCTTTTCAAACATTTTGAAAAAGGGAATCAAAAGTGACCTATTTGGAAACACTACAACAAAAGCAGCCCTTAGCGACGGTTTTTTCCCATTTAGCGGCAGTTCAAATTTAATTAGAAAAATATTAAGATAACTCATACCCATTAATACAAGAATAATAAATAATGAAGCTTGTAACAAATCATTACCACAGTACAAGATTCAAAAGAATCAATAATCAGGAGTAATGTGATGTCAACCTTGATCAAAAGAAATTTTTATAACCCATAAAAAGCATAGATAAAATGTGTTGGTGCCTTGGGAAATCATCATCATATAATATTTATAATCAGAATAACTATACATCCAAATTCTAATACAATTACATAGAGAACATAATCATTACCCAATTCATTGTAGTTATATATGGGCACACCCACTGTATAAACTATATCAGGCTCACTTGTGATCCATAACAGGGATCGACCCTTCATAAATGCTATATCAGGCTTTCCCATGAGCTATAATGGGGCTTAAATCATTGTAAACATTGTCAAATAACTATAAGATGAATAAAAAATTTAGAGTCTTTCTCTTTACAATACAACACCCTTCAAAAACTACCATTAAATATTTCTAAACCATGAGAATGAAATGGGTTTTAGGAAGATATCTTTAAATAAATTATGGTAAGTCATCTAGAGAAATAATATAGATGGTATCATATGAACACAATATTAACAAAATAAATAAATCACTATAGGTGATTAACATAGATTAACATACCTTAAAATTTTACTTAATAAATTTCCTTAAAAATAATGAAAAATATACTTTTCATTGAGTAATATTTTATAAAAATTTAAAAAATATGGGTGAAAAAATTTTCTTTGAGAATAAATATGGAAAATTATGTTATAAACATAAAATAAAATAACGGTCCTAATGGTAGTAAAATCTATTTATATCCTAGATGTTAAAAATTAATATTCTTTTCAAAAATTTTGAAAAAGGGAATCAAAAGTGACCTATTTGGAAACAATAATATTTTTAATACATTTTAATGAAGGTAAATGAGCATATGATATAGATTTAGCAAATAATTTATTTTTATAAAATATCATTTTTGAATACATTTTAGGATATATGGATAAGGAAGATAAATGTTTCTGATATACAAGAAAATACTTGATCAATATCACTTATAATGACTTTATTGATGTAGGATTAATCAGTAATTGATGAAATGGAAACCAAACATTTAAAGAAAATTCAAAACCATATGATAATATATGATATTTGTTTTAGGAAAATAGAAGCATATGATTTACACCAACAGATGTTAAACAAAAAAATATTGAAAAGAAAGAATATTATAACATAAAGGATTTTCAACATTGGTAACATTTTAGTCATATGACCTGGGAAATAAAAATATCAAAGGAAACATTAAAAATTATGAAAACATTTATATTCACAATGGTCAATATAAATATCCCATAAAATAAGTTACACTACACAAAATTAGTGTTTAATGGTGATTTATTAAAAACCGCGGCTAAAAATATTATTTTTTCCACAAACCTAACACTTCTCTCCCATTGCCCCCACTCCCCTGATATCTATGACCCCTACAACCCTCCGACCCCATAAATACCTACCCTCTATGCACCTCCCCATCCGTCTCGAGCCTTGCCGCCCGTCGCCACGCCTCACTGCCGGCCCCATGCCTTGCAGCCCCTCACCATCTGTCCCGAGCCTCTCTACACCTCTCCATGCCTCACCACCCCTCGCCACCAGTCCCTAACCTCACCACCACCCTAACACTTTGTCGGCCCTCACCCCTCACCACTTGTACCAAGACTTATTCCTTATCTTGAATATTTTTTATTTATCTTATGCATTGAGTGTTCCATAACCTGTATATTATTTGTAATGATATTTGTATGATGGACTACTTTATTACAGTATTTTATTTATGAAAATATGAATGTATTTTAAATGATTATTCAAAATATCAGTTTCTATCATGTTATTGTAGTATTAAAACCATGTAGAGTGGGAAAGTGCCTTATGTTTTATTCTAGAAGTTGTTTTTTATATGAATAAATTATAATAATATATTGTTTTGATATTAAACATGTAAAGTCATTTAATCTAGGGCACATTTATTTTTTTGATATGAATCATGTTTATGGTTATGAAGTAGAGAATTTTTAGTGTGTAAATATGGAAAACTTTGTGTTTATCTATCATTAATTGATTAAATTATGATTACTTAAGGTTTTTTTATTATAAATTTCACATGTATAACCTTAATTTTGTTATGAATATCATATTAAATATATGGGAATTATATTACAGGTTTCATCTTGAAACTTGTCTACTAGATAAACATAGAGGTATATCTATATGTATATCAAGTTACTCCCTATGAAAAGTCATAACCTTTAATAGAGGAAGGATTACATATATGTATAAGACTATTGATATATATTTTTATACATAAATATTTTCTCTCATATGTGATTATGATGCCCCTTAAGTAAGGATGATAAACATATAGTTCCTTCGTATGGTAAGATGAGGCCAACTACATAAAAATGCTATTAAAGAAATTCCATCACATAGTAATATGTTGTTTCTTATATAGGATGAGTATACAAACAAACAAATAGATATTTATATTTATATATATATATATCTGTCCTCCTTTTCCTATATGAGGAAGGGTTTCGGTGTAAATCCTTGATTGAAAGGTCCATAATTGTAGAAAATTACACTATATGGATTCTGGGCACATATAAAAGATGTTTTGGATGACTTTGATGAAATTTTTTAGTTTCCTAATAAAGTATTTTATTTTTTAACTATAGATTATTATTATTCTTATATTATTGAGTTTCCATATATCATTAGATAATAAGAAGAGGTGGTTCGATGAGTAATCTCAACTCTTATGGGTTATGTAATTCTATATATTTAAATGTATATTGAAGGAGATAAATTGGGTTTAACAAAAAATTATACTCAATAAGAATATATACAATTAGTCATTAAACATTGATCCTCTTCAATTACTCTAGCTTAGTTTTTATTGGTTATATATATTTTGGCAAAAAAGATTCAGTTTTCTTAAGTTTCTAGTGAGCAATGAATATAGTTAAACATTTTTATTTCACTTTGTCTAAGGAACATTATGTTGGTGGTACCTGGTACCTTATTATAGTTACCGGATTAATATAATTATTTTATTTCATGAACTCATGTCACCATCTTTACTGTGGTACATTTCTCAACTGAACACCTCATTAACATGTCCCATGAAGTCATGATCATTTCGAACATAACATACAATGTTGGAGTCTTTCTAGTCCTATAATAAATTATTAACATTGGATTGTGATAATTTTTTAAATGTTTTCTTAAAAGAATATTTTTATTAAAAATATATTTCAACATGTATTTTCCTCTTCGGTTTCTTAATGGGATGGAAATGAAAAAGTTAACTATTTTAGACATCATTTTCCTCACAACCAGACATCATGGATTCCAATTATCCTTTTTAAAATGCATCATTATATACCAGATGTATTTATATAGGAAAACCATAATTAACATATTTATATTTTTTTCAACTAGTATATATTAATCTTTTTTCCTATTTAGTAATAGTTATGTGTTTTATTTTTTTAATAATGTGTTGGCACATTGTGATATATATGGATAAAAGCTGGATCAAATTATAGAGGAACACACCTCAGTATGCTAAGGGTTTGGAGGAGTTTTTAGATTTTGAAATGTTCAACTGATCTGTCAATGTGATAATAAGATATCCATGTCCTAAATGTAAATTTAGAAGATGTTTGAAGAGAGATGAAGTTTATGAGCACTTAATTTTGAAGAAATTCCCTACTCAATATTTGTGTTAGATTTGGAACGGAGAATAAAATTTTATATAAAGGATGATTACTGATGTCCATCCACATAATGAGCTCGAAACTTCATAAAAAATGGAAAATGAAGTGAAAAAGCTTATAAATGATGCATTCATAATTGCAAGACACCAACATTAATATCAAAACATATCAAAACAACTAGATGAGAGTGCTATAAATAGTGACGTACAATGTGATATTTTTGAGATAGAAGTAAAACTAGATCAATATTGTAACATATTATAGGAACATTATCGTGATTATGTGGAGACTAATGTAAGATAAAAATTAACTGAGTAGGAAGATGCATTTCATGGTTTAGTTGACGATGGAAATCAAGAGTTGTATAGTGGATGTTTGAAATATTTATAACTTTCTTTTCTACTTAATTTGTACCATATGAAATGCCTATGTGGAATTAAAAATAAGACAATATGCATGATATTGAATCTATTTCATGATGCATTTCCTGTAGTAAATATCCCTAATTTTTTTGATGATATGAAAAAATATTTTAACAAGCTTAGTATGAGTTATAATAAAATTCAATCATGTACCAATGATTGTAATCTTTATTAGGGAGAGGATTCAAGCAGACAAAATTGTAAAAAATGTTCTTCTTATAGATTGTTGTCTGTGGGAGATGTTATAAGTCTGAATCAATATACTACCATGAAGAAGAATAAAATGAACATACATGCAATGGTTTTTCATTAATTTTCTTTAAATCCTTGATTGAAAAAATTATTCATGTCATCGAAAATCACCAAACACAAGAAGTTGAATTCTGTAGATAGTAACAATGATGGGTCAATAAAACAAGCAAGAAATTTGCAATTATGGAAGAAATATGATTTATTACATCTATATTTCTCATTTTATCCAAGTAATTTTTTATTGGGACTGGTTACTGATGGATTCAACCCACTTGGGAATTTGAGTAGCTGTTATAGCATTTGGTCGGTTGTTTTGATCCCTTACAATCTACCTCCATAGATGTGTATGAAAAAAACATTTTTTATTATTTCAATGATTATTCAAAGATTTTACCCTAGAAATGATATTAATTTATACTTACAACCTTTAATTGAAGAATTATAGGAGTTATGGAGAAACATTGTTGCGACACATGTTGCATCTTCTAGAATAATGTTCAAAATAAAAACTACTCAAATGTGGACCATTAGTGACCTCCATTGTCTTCGGAATTTAGATGGTTGGAAAACATACCCAGGTTTGGATTTTCCTACTTGCAACTTTGATTTTGAGACCGAATGAATACCTCACTGTAGAAAATGGTGCTTCTTGTGTCATCAAAGATTTCTCAATGCCTCTCATAGATTCCGGCTGAACAAGTCAAAATTCAATGTTTTCATTGATCGTAGACCACCTCCAGAGTTGTTAATAAATTCTAAAATATTACTACTACATGGAAATGTTGAAACAAAATTAGGGAAGGTGCGTCATTCTAATGATAGTGATAAATGAGTTCTAAGTGCATTGTCAAGTGAAATATGAATGCAACAATTGAAGAAAAAAAAGCATATTATTCAAAATTCTATATTGGGAATTTAATTTTTTGTGGAATAATTGTAATGTGATGTATATTGAGAAGAATTTTTTTTATAAATTTATCTTTACATTGCTTAATGTGTATGGAAAGTCTAAGGATCATCTCAATGATCAGAAAGAATTACCAGAAATGAACATAAAACATGATCTCTGATAAGATGAGAATGGAAAGTATGTTCTGACAAAATTTTCAATGAAAAATAGGGATAAAGATACATTCCTTTGAAGTTTAAAACATGTGAAGGTTCTTATGGTTATTCAAGTAACATCTCAAGGTGTGTTGACTTAAAGCATTATAGGTTACATGGATTGAAATTCTCCGATTCACATATTTGGTTATAGGAGTTACTTCTATTGGAATTTCATATATTATTACCTAAAAATGTTACTGTTGTTGTACTCCAATTATACACATTTTCAAGAAAAATATGTGAAAAAAATCTATATCTATTTCAGCTTGTCAACCTTCAGGAGTGATTTTTATTGACACTTTGTGTAGTGGATATTATTTTTCCTCCATTTTTTTTTACTTTTATGTTGCATTTAACTATGAATTTGGTTAAGGAAGTTAAAGTAGGATGCCCCATACAATATTGATTTATGTTTCCAATTGAGAGGTACTTTATTTATATGTTTTCTATTTTAGTAAAATATTCTTGGAACTTAATTCAATACATAATTATTTTTTTATTTTATTTCATAGATATCTTGTGCATTTGAAATCATACATTAAAAGTAAAGCTAAACCTGAAGGATCCATTTATGAAAGATATTTGGTAGAGGATTGTACTACATTTTTTCTTGATACATTTATTACACTGAGACAAGATTCAATCAATTTGGACATGTTGATGAGACATTGACTCAATCTGAAGTACAAGGGAAATAAATATCTTTCCTGCTATTGTCTGATCAGTTGGAAGGATCTCAAATGTTACACTAATAGAAAAAGAATTTTTATAAAAACATAGATATGCGTTACTGAATAGTGAAATTTAAGATCCATTTATTAAAGATTTGAGGATACAAAAAAATAGACTAATGAGAGGAGAAACATGAAATGATAAACATATAAAAAAATATTTTAATAACGATGTTGTAGAATTGCTTAAATGATGTGTATGTTTATAAATATTTCAATCAATATAGATATTAGGTTGATACATAAATTTTGAAAATATTTTAATGTATATTAATTTTTTTAGATCATGAATACTGATACTCCCACAAAGTTTCATATGATTTGGATTTTCTTTATTGAGTTCCTCTAAAACAATCAAGAAAGTTCGACGCTTACAACGTGAATGGATTTAGATTCCATATAGTTGATCAGGAAGAGGGTTTGAAAACATAGAATCGTGGAATATTTATGTTTTAAAATGTGGAATACTATGAAAAGTTGACTAATATTTTCAAATTAAACTACCACAGACATTTTTCAGTTGTTTTATTCAAATTCAATTGGGTGGATATTATCAAGGGTGTTAAAAGAGATTCCTCGGAATTTACTTCTGTAAACTTCTCTCAATTGACGGATGTTGGTGACCATGAACTACATGATTGGTATATCTTATCATCTCAAGATAAAATGATATATTATGTGAAATATGTTGTGGATAAAGGGCGGAGTCTAGTTTCTCATGTAAAACAAAGAGACTTGTATGATATGTGTGATGAAGTAGAAGGTTTGACCTCTAACATTGAATCCCATAAAAAATAAAAATAAGACTTATTTGGCCATCATTATATTGAAAATATTATTCTTGGAAGAGAGTATGAAGTAGATGAAGTAATGATGAAGAAGGAAACAAACATGATTTATGGAGAAAATGATTGTGTGTGGAGTTATCCATTAAATAATTAACCACTTATGTCATTTGTGCAGTCCTTCATTATCATTGTTAATTATATATTGTTTTTTAGTACACTGCATATATTAATATTTTTTTTTCTGCATGATTTTTTCAAAATATATTTTACATACTTAATTTTATTTTATTAAATGATAGGAATGCCAATGATTAAGTGTTATACTCACACTATAGGGTCAAATAGTTTTTCTAGAAGATGATTGAATCTGGTAATATTTTCATCAGTTTAAATATTTATTAGAAAATGTTATCTATTTAATATATTAAATTTTTTATTTTTCTTTTTTTAATTCAATAACAAAGTTTAGGCCTCCAAGCATCTTGAACAGAAGTGTGGTTAAATGCTCATAAAAAATCTAATGGGAGTTTTGTTAATGAGCCTCCAAAATAAGTTGGTGTATGAATTCATTTTTTCATTATAATAACTTGTTATCAATTATCATCATGTTAAAATATATATCTTATAATATGATTGATATTTGATTTATAGGTAAAAATTAAACTATGGGATTTCAATCCCATATAGTCCTACTCAGTATCCCAAGATGACCTTGTTAGTGAAGTCATTAGAAAAGAGAATCATGCTCGAGTTCGCATGATGGGTTTGGTACCATTACCATCTGAGGTCTTTGGCAGGAAAATATAGATTGTAAGTGATGAATTGTGGGGAGAAGTAAAATCACCCAACTTTAAAAAAAAAATTAGTTCACAAATTTTTGTTGATTTTATGTTTAAATATAAATATACAACATTGTTTAATTTTCAATATAATTTTCTTACAAATGTTGGTAGCAGGAACTAGAGATGAATATAGAGAGGGAGATGAGAAGAGTTAATCATTAGTTAATGATTAGTAGAGAGGGTTTTTTCATGTATCAATATGTCCAAAGTGGGTATTTTTATTATATTTTTCTCATATTTTTGATGGGATCAAGACAACGGATTCCCTATGTATGTGTTGTAAAACAATCTGTCTATATGAAATGTTTCAACTAGGTATGAATATTGAAATTTATTTATGATCATATATAATGTTTAATTTTTTTTTTATCTCCTTTATATTTAGGTTGATTTTACTATTATATTCTACTATTTCACACTTTTTCTCATGGATCCCTACTATGTTTGTGTATACTCACACCTACATGGGATTTGCATGCACACTTTTTTTTTCTTATACTAAAAACTGGTAGATGGTGTTCTTAGTGGACCTAGTATCCATGGGTCATAGAAGTAAGTGGAGGAAGTAACCATGTTTGGTGGTCAAACATAGGGATCTTGAGTTTAGAACTCATCTTCTTTTTTATTTCATTTGTTTCTTGATTGGGACCTACTTTCCATCTTCTTGGTTTGGCATGTATTTTATCCTTTTCCTTTCGTAGATATTTATCTATCTTATTCTGATGCCTTTCTTAGAGGCTACTACATGATTTTTTACATAGAGAGGTTTTATTTTTTTATACCTTTGCAGTATTTCATGGAGATGAGTGTGAGTGTGTGTTTTCATGTACAATAGGATAATGCATTCCACTTCCATGATATTCTTACTATGTGCTAGTCTCTATCCCTTTAACTATTGGGGGGGTGATCATGTGGTGTCACCCTCAATTTACTGGTGTCCCACATAGAGCCCCTATAAGTCAAGTCATTATACAAAACCCCACGGTTTTCTCTGAGACTGTAATCACTATATAACCCTAGCCATTATAGGAAAGTCTATACCCTTTTCCAATCCTCACATCACGACCCAGTCCTACTGACCAGGGATCATTCTAAGTCATCTCTCACTAAACTAAGGTCCTATATCACTTATCCATAAAATGATATCTCAAGCCTATAACATATATGATTACCCCTATCTATTGGACCCTATGTCCTATTAGTATCTTATTGTTTTCACCATCATGGTTAGAGCTCAATCTTGATGTGTTATGTGATCTCACTTTTGAGAGACTTTTTTGCTCTATTTATGCATGTACCCTATTTTTTGAGCATTGCCTTGTTGGTCTGGGATAAGCCGTGGTGATGTAATCGGGTAACTCAAACTATGTGAATCATTATCAAACTGCGAACCAAGAGGCATCTATGTTGTTTTTTATAATCTCATAAAGGGGTGAGATCAGTGTGGGAAGTCCTAGGATTTCATAAATTATTTACCCATTGTATAAATATAAGTCAGATTTAATCATCTATTGTGTAAGTTTAGACCTTTTATATATATTTAGGGTGATTTATATGTTGGATAACGATTGCATATTGGTTTTGAATCATTAATGACAATTTTTATAAAAATTGTATTCATGATAGATGGCTTAATATTGAGAATTATTTCTTTATTATTATATTATTTTATCTTGTTTTTAATTATGGTGGATTTCATTTTAACATTTGAAGCCTCATTTTAATGGAAGTACGTTGATTCTTTATAGCTAGTTTTAAATGTATTAAATATATGTTTTCCTTGGAAATGTGTTGTGTAATAGTTTAATGAATCAACATAATTTCAATGGGAAAAGTATTGAGATATTTATTGATTCATTCAATGTATTGAGAAATGTATTGATTCTTTCAATGTATTGAGAAATGTATATTTATTCTTTCAATGTGTAGATTCTTTCAATGTATTTATGTATCATTGATTGTTTTAATGTGTTGTGTCTTTTTTTATTCTTTTAATGTATTGAGAAATGTATTATTTCTTTCAATGTGTCGTTTTCCTAAGTCAATGTTTTTATTAATTATGTTTTGGTGAGAATAAAAATACGTTGATTCTTTAGTTTTAACATGTGTTGTTTTCCTTTTATGTTGATGATAATTTTGATGATCTGGTAAAATATTCAGTGTCACTTATGTGTTGTTCTGGCTGTAGGTTCTGGGGTTGTAGAACATGTATCTTGTTTTTTGTAATTCATGATTTAGCTGTGGTTTAAACCATCACGAGATATAGGTTTTTTCATGGCATTTTAAACCACCACTATATTGTGGCATTTTTAGGGTAGTGGTTAAAAATGTGTCTAAATATTAATTTTTTTACTTAGCAGTGATTTTATTCATTTTAGTGGAAGTTAAATACTACTGCTAGATTTCATTGATTTTGTTTATGTGAAAACTTCCATTACAACTAACAAAACTTCCGTGAAATATGCATTCTATGACAATTTTCAGAAATCCCTGCTAAATATAAGGAACCTTTGCGTGTTGAATGCCAATACCAATTTTTGCGGCAGATTTTTAAAACCATCAGAGAACCATATAGAAGTTATTTAATCCACCTTTAGATAATAAACCACCACTCAATGGGAATTTTTTCATAGTTTTAGGTGCATAATATCAATATATGTCTCAAAGAAATATAATTTGAGATGAATAGCCATTACAAAGATCATATCATTGGGTTGTGTATTAATCAAATGAGATATTATTGTTATCAATTATAAATACACACAGAAAATGTGGACATATTTAATAAAATAATTTAGAGATAAATTCACACATACTCATCGTATAATAATGTCAATGAAGAAGAGTTAAAACCCAATGAAAGAAAATTGAGTTAAGAAACCCTTTACTACTTAGTAACATTCATGTCAAATACCATTGGATAGAATAATTGAAATTGAAATGTAAAATACAAATAACTATGAATTATTCATGATATAACATGTAAAATGATATTATATACACCATAAAAAATAATTTAGGTGCATAATAATAATATAAGCCTCTATGAAGGATAATTGAGATGTAATCCCTTAACTAAAGTCCATGATTTCCATCTATATCTATTAACTCAGGTATAATAAACTCTTTTAAATTATATTATTTGTTAAAAAAAGTTTATAGGATTAATTCATTATCCATAAAATATATATTTAATCTATTTTAATGACATATTAAATTACTTAATATGTTTATTCCACATAAGGTATTTTGATTATGTTCTATTTATAATTTCAAAATAGATTCGATGTGTAAACCATGGTTAAAGGGGTAATTATTACATCATATACATAATAATAATCTAAAAAATATATAATTTTTATACATAAATTTTTATTTTAAAACTAATCATGATATATGGTTATGATAAATGAATTATGTTACAATTATAAAGATAGTAGGTTGTACGTAAACATATGTAAAATTTTCATTTTTAAATGATCATTATAGAAATAAGGTAAGTACTATTTTATCCATAACTAATTTTAATTATATAATAAGTACCACATTATTTATTTAAAGATACTTATATATTTATTAATATATCATCTATGTGGTGTGGTGTCGAAATAAAAATCACATCGCATTGTGGAGGCGGTAGTCCGCATGTACAGACAAACAACATCATTTTTTAGTGAATGGAATGGTACGAAAGTAAATGATATTTTATATTTGAAGATTTATAAATATATAATGAATATAATATATAATAATTTAATCTATTATTATAACCATTAATGAAAGGTGGTGATGTATAACAAATTACATTAGTCTGTGAGGTGGTAGTCCCCTGTGCACACAAATGATGTATTCCTTTTCCATTTGTTGGAGGTTGGAGATGAATACATGTTATTAAATTAAAATTAAAAATATTATTATATAGGAGATATTTATGTTATTATATATTCATGTTTGAAAAATATATGAAGGAGGTGGAAGAAAAAAAATAGAAACACTCAGTTAAGAATGATATATCTTCATTAGGAAACCTCCATTGATTTACATCGCAAGACCTCTAATATTTGTATTCTTCTAGAAATATTTCCAATAAAACACTTATAGGGATTTTTTTAATGTATTTGGGTGGATAATTTTTTATTCAAAGTTTTTATGAGGTGTGATGAAATAATATGAAGAGGTTCCCTTTTATGAGATAGGGGTGGGGTACTCCTAGAATTTCCAAAAATATTAATTTAATATAAAGTAATTTGGATGTCCAAACTTTTAAAAATTGATATATTTATAATATAATATAGGTAGTAATATAAATAATTTTATACAATTAAATTTATATTGGGAATTACTCGGTTTTTACCCTTATATTTTGGTTTTAACCCTCATTGACCCTTTTCACACTTACCGTGATGACATGGTTTTTTACTCATTGTGGGTCGTGATAGTTACCAAAAAAAGATAAAAAGACCTATAAATTGTCCATGGTAGATACGTTGAACTCTATCTTAATAAAGTGACCAAATATAGGATTTTTAAGAATTTTATATCATTTTATAAAATGTCATTTAAGTAAAATATAAATAATTTCAATTTTAGAAATATTCTTTTACTTTGACTTTTATAACATCACGAAAATAAATTAACTTTGAAAAAAAATGTTTTAATACATCACTATAATGTTATTTTTAATTATAAAAAACATGTTTAATAATAATTCCTTCAAATTATCTAACTTTTAATATTTTTATATCTTTTTTTATTTTTCCAATAATTAATTAATCACTGAATTAGTGTTGGGTAAGTAGTTAAGGTTATTATATATTCACTAATTTTTTTAAAATAAATATCATTATGAAGATAATTATTTATATTTTTAAATAGTATTTATAATTGGAAATGTTATTTAGTTAAACCCATATTAAAAATATTATCGTTATTAAAAACAATAGTGTTACATTTTTTACATTTCTTCACATAAAATATTAGAAAGGTCATAATCACATTAAAATGGAAACAGAAGGCCATATTAAGAAACATTGGATTGTTATAGATCAAAGAGTTTCATCTAATAAAATCAACTCAACTGTCAAGGTCATTTTATTGTCCTTATCATATTATTTTTAACTTTAGTTACCTGCCTGAATGGCCCAAAGGCCTTGTATTTTTTATTCATTTCTGATAATCACCCTTTTAAGGGTTGAAGGGGAACCCATACATTGCCAAAAGTATTGAGTGACATTACATGAATCGAAGTCCTTAGAAAAATTCAACCAAGACTATGACTACTTGGAACTACCCCTCCCCAACATCTACATCATGTTAACAGCTCTCTATCTTCACATAGCTATTCATCTGGTAGTCTTATGTTGATATTAAAATTCCTCGTATCGATGAAAATTTTTATACTCTCTCATCATTCCAAATTCTTTAGCTCTACTCTTGTGAATGTTCCTACTCTTAACCCTCATCTAGAGCCTTCTCCTTATAGTGTCTGCTTGGTACTTCTTCACAACATGTCACTCAAAGGCCTTAGGGTGGACCGAAGTCCTCGAGGTGTCTTGAAGGCCTTAAGGTGGCCTGAAAGGCTTACTAGCCCAAAGTCCTGGGTTGCCTGAAGGCTTCAAGGACACAAGAACCAAACTAGTGTCTCGAAGGATGAAATAGATGAATAGTTCCGACTAGTACATTGCTAAATAGTACCTTCAACATTAGTTCTACAGTACTACTACAGTAGCTGCTACAGTACTACTACAGTAACCCAGAAATATGCCACTACCTAGATTTGATTATGGGTCTCATGAATTCACTTGGAGAGTCCTCACCAACTATACTGAGGCTCATGTGCTTTGGTTACCAGATTTACAATTTATCACTGTAACAGAAATTAGTAAGGACACAATTCATATCTACCAAAAATAAAAGGGACATATTTAATTTATAATTAAATTATAAAAATTCTATTAAAATAGTTTTTTTAGAAAAAGTCATTTTCAATTATAAAATCCATTAATACTAAATTAAAATATAAATGTAAATTAAACAACCAAAATTAGATTATTTTAAATCATAATTAACTAATTAAATATTAAAAGTAATAAATAGTTATATATTTTACTTTATAAATACCTTCAAAAAAATATATTTTTTAAAAAAATCATTATTTTTCACGATTCACTAGAATTCAGAACTTCTCATAAATTCTTAAAATTTCACCATTAGTTAATTTTTATATGATGATTTAAAAAATGATAAATTTTTATAAAATAAAATTTCTAAATTTTCATGAATTACTTATGTTATTCTCTGGAAAAAATAAATAAAGAAGTATTTTTGAAAAAAACACATTTTTAATAATAAAATGGATGTATTAAAAAATGTTTACTTATTTATTAAGAATTATTCATTACATTTGAATTTATAATAAACTTTATACTTTTGGATCGAAATATGACTGTAGATGCTCAATTAAAAGAGGTGGTGAATTTTATGTTTAAAAACATTCATTTTTAACCTTAAGGAAAACTATTTTTAACAAAGTTAAACAAGGTAAATTCACAATACCTCTTTTAATTCTACAAGATTGCTAGGTTCCGAAAATATGATTCCAGAAATAAAACTTAAGAAAAGTTTACAAGGAAAATATTCTACCTTAAAGGGTATGTAATCTTACTTAACAGAGTATACAAATGAACAAAAAAGTATAAGAAGGTTATACTTTCTTCTTTTATCAAAATACATCGGAAATAAATTTGAAACAAAAACAAGTTAACAGAGTATACAAATGAAACTTAAGAAAATTTTACAAGGAAAATATTCTACCTTAAAGGGTATGTAATCTTACTTAACAGAGTATACAAATGAACAAAAAAGTATAAGAAGGTTATACTTTCTTCTTTTATCAAAATACATCGAAAATAAATTTGAAACAAAAACAAGCTACAAGTATGAAATATTTTAACCCAAAGAAAAGGGTATCCAACAACCTTGGATAAATGTCCCTTGATTTATACATTCAAGAAAGTCTATCTTACACACACTAGGGTAAGCCCTCGATAAGAATATCAGAATCTGTCTTGCTATCCCCGCAAGCCCTCTAGTTTTAAGGTAGTCAAAACCTCTGTCTTTCTATCCTCAAAAGTAATCAAAATTTAAGGTAGGAAGCACCTCTATCTTCATATCCCCGGAAGTCCTTGATTTCACATTGCAATAATCAGAGTCACACGAAGCAATCTGAACAAGATGTTTAGTACGCACAAGGCATGGGAGTCTCTCTCTAGAAATCACATTAACAACATGAAATATCTAGAGTGATTGAAAAGTTATTGAGCTCGTTCAAATGAACTCCTATTTATAGGATCTTTTCCAATGTTTGGCTACCTCTTACAATGGTCATATTTATCCTTGATTTTTAGAGGGACCTATACACGTGCCACTTAAACAACGGTTAATTACAAACAGAATGTTTGATATCATTTCATAACTATAACAAGTATAAGAAAAATAAGGCTTGATAACAAAAACTATTTTCGGAGAATAGGAAAAAATAAAATTTTGGAGTCTAAGAAGATGGTAATTTAGAGAATATATATCATGGATATTCAGATTGTATTTTCCACATAATTCGGAAACGGAATTCTATATATTTTGGAATTGGAATTCTAATGAATTTGAAATCTAAATTAAAAAAAACCAGAGTCTGAATTCGAAAGAATTCAGAGTTAGAATTTAGAGGAATTCAGAGTCATAATTGTGAGGAATTTTAAGTATGAATTATGATGAATTTGGAGTCTGAATTCTGAGGAATTCTAAGTATTACTTTTGAGGAATTTGGAGTCTTAATTTTAGAGAATTAGGAGTCTGAATTTCAGAGAATTTGGAGTTTGAATTTTAGAGAATTGTGAGTTGAAATTTCAGAGAATTCAAAGTCTGAATTTCATAGATTTTAAAGTCTTAATTTTACAGAATTTGGAGTTTGAATTTTAGAAAATTTGGAGTCTGAATTTCAGATAATTTGGAGTCTAAATTTCAGAGAATTCAGAGTCCAAATTTCAGAGAATTCAGAATTTTAAATCAGAACCTGAAAATAGAATACTCTAAAACTAATAATTTATACGATTCTGAGGTTTTAGATATGACAATGAATTTTACAATTTATAAATAAAAATAATTATATCTAGAAACTATAAAATGAAAATTAAAACATAGCTATGGATAAATTTTTCATGAGGAAGGAAATTTTTCCTTATTAAGATAATTTGTAGGGAAAATATGATTTTCTTTAAGATAAAGTATTTGTGATTTTCAAAACATATAGGAATGGAAAATTCATAAGGAATCCTTATTGAATCCACAATCTCCCCCTTTTTGGAAAGCACAAACATCCTCAAGAAAAATAATATAAGGACTTAGTGTTTTTTTATGAACATAAAAAAACTAATCTCCCTTTACATATGAATCATAACGAATATGACTAACTCCCCCTTAGGTTTTGAAATCCACAAGGAACGTATTTTTGATTTCCTTAATGATATTTTACTCTATCTTGCATATAAAAATATTATTTTATAAGAACTTCCTCTTAGATGAACTCCCCCTCACATAGGGAAATTTATTCATTACATAGAATTCATTTTATCATTCCTTTATCCCCCTTTGTGATTTTCAAAAAGGAATACAGATAATGAGAAAAAATGGTACCTGAAAAATTTATACTAAACAACCAATTATATGAAGAATAAAAAAAATTCCATTAAGTTTGATATAATTTTTACAAAGAAGAAAATAAAAAAAAGATCAGATTTTGGATAAACATCCTTCTTTCTCCTTTGGCATAAACTTCTTCCCAATGGTTTTTAGTTTCTTAATATCACTGTGATCTTCTTCAAAATGCTTCAGTAGATGATCCTGATCTTTACTTTTCTTCTCCAAGGCTTTAATTTTATCTTCCCAAGCCTTAAAAAATTCTTTTTGATCCTTCAAAAATTTTCTTTCTTAACATGATTTTCTTCAATCTCAATTCAAAGACCCCTTTATCTCTTCCAATTCATATCCATAGAATTTAGCTTTCCATTGAAGTCCTTGACTTCTTGCTTCCAGTTTGTCTATTCGAGAGTCATATTTTACTCAAAACTCTTAGTAGGATCATTAATATTTCTATCTTATGTGTCAAAAGAATCATTCACATTATCTTGAAATTCATCAATGACTCATAGTGATTCAACTATCTTTTTTGAACAGCTTTTACTATTCTTGCAAAATATTTTATGAGCCTCACAACCAATGAGAAAATATTTGAAATCTGCCTCACGTATAAAAAATTTATCAACAAGAATTCAAATTGAATCTGATTTTTTATTGAATGAATGATAAAGAAACTGGAATCTTGAATCTATACTCAGAAATAAAATAATGGTATCAACCAACTTTTTCAAAGACTGTACAGCAAAATTATGTCCAAGAGGGGACGATTTGGAATTGGAGTGTTTGCTTGGTGAGGATTGTTTTTCAATATCTTCATCATTTGTCTTCGATGAAGCACCAAATTATTTCTTTTTCACCATAGATTTACTATGTGTATCCACCAACAAATTCTTTCCATTATCATATCTTGGAATTATTTCATGTTCATTGGGAGATTCATGCCCACTATCTGATAGCTAAACAATCTTATGTTCCTCAGAATTTTCTTTCTCGGTATCTACCAAAACATTCTCTGGCTGAATAAAATCATGATTGATTCTTTCTTATTCAGATAGTTTATTCACATCTTCCTCACACGTATCTTCTTTTCTAGGTGTATCAAGTTTTGAAGACTCTTCATTAGACTTTTTGATTGAAAGTTTCTCAGAAGGACTCTCCTTCTCATGATAATACTCCACTTTCCTTATCATTCCTTTTGTATCACCGCTTTTTTCTTCTTCTTCTTCAGCTTATTCTTCTTCGTCCTATTGAGATATTTCTTCCTGTTGTTCAGGTTCCGGAATTACAAACTTCTTTCCCAGAGTCACAGGGTTTGATTCATTCAAAAATGATTTTGGTACATGGTATTTTTTAGAGGCTTTGTTAGCATCTTTGAGAAGGGATTGTACTATATCAGATTCAGACAACATCTTTCTTTGCTTCTTTTATTTTTCTTACTTCTCAAGATTCTCACCAGCCTTCATCATCAAGGCTTTTGCTTCAGTAGGATCCATGAAAAAATAGGCTCCCCTTATTTCTTATTCTTCTTTCCTTCTCTTCACATAGCCACTAATTCATCAGAGTAAGAATTTTTCTTTTTTGCCTTTGGATATGAAGATTGGGTTTCCCTAGTCGGAGCGGGTTTTTATTTCACTTTAGATTCCTTTGCCTTCCTCTTCCTTCCACCATTTTTAGGAGTTTTATCCACTTCCAGTTATTTGATAGATCTACGATTTTAGCTTCAGAAAATTCCTAGAATTATATTTATTGACTATTAAATCAATCCTTCATCATCCTTAGAGTATCACCACACAATAACATTACTTTGAAATTCCTTGTCTCAGAACTACATGGAATTTTGAATGACTTAAGACAAAAAACTAAAACTTTCGAGAGTATAGCTGGATATATGATAATTTGAGACTTCAAATTTCCATTATTTATGTTCTCAATCATAAAAAATATACTTAACCAGGTTTATCTTCTTGAGGTTCACTACGAAATCCAGAATATATATGTCACTTTTCTTCAAGGAATCCTTATCCCCCTTTCTTGAAATGATAAAAACATGAACCCATAATTCAAGAATACAGAAGTTTGTAGATATAAGAACAAAATTAAAGACTTCACACCTTTTAAACCAAGATAAGCTAAAGCCTTCTCTTTATCAAAAGATCCTCATACATTGGGTAATTTGTGAGTAAAAAATTATTCTTTACCATCATAAGGAATTCCAATCAACCATAAAACCTTGCTATATGAAAGGGAATAGGTTTTCCTATAGCTCTTGAAAGGAAACTTATCTCTCCTTATTTCATTGAAGAAACTTGTTGACTCATAAAATTCAATCAACAACTCTGAATAGACTGTATTTTCCACCTTCGTTTTTGATATACATAGACTCTCCCAGCCATTTTACTTGATATTCTTTGAAATAATAGAGTCATACTTAGCATAGAATTTTAGATCGACCAACCATTCTATGTAAATTTACCACTCAGATATTTATTTTACTGAAGACATATCATTTTTAGAAGAGGCTTCTATAGACATTCAGAACTAAGGAAATCCCGAAGATTCAGAATGGGATTAAGTACCAGGGTAGAGCTTCAACATGCCAAGGTTAGAAAATCGATGCGGGAAAAATATCGAGGGGTCCTTATATAGGTGTTTGAAATGACAGTTCAACTTCCTTGATTGATCTAATGGTTGAATAAATTCTTGATCAAATCTGACAGTTATGATTAAATCCAAAAAAGGGATTTGGTAGATCTTGATCTTTTGAGGTTTTTAAGATAAAAATTTGGATTAAAAAAAAAGTGAATCTGAAATAGTTTTTTTAAAAAAGATAAAAATACCAACATGTAAAAAAAATTATTATGAAAATTTAATGAAGAAACATACCTTTTGAATTGCTGGGATAATTTTTCGTAATGAGGTAGATTCGTCTCGAAGAACATTAGATTCTGAAAACCCTTTTTTTTTAAACATAAAGAAAATTTTGATTACGGAAAAAAATTGAATATAAAAATTTTGATTATGATAATTTTGACAACAAAAATATTGATTAATAAAATTTTGATTATGAAAATATTGATTATGAATATTTTTATTACGAAAATTTTTATTATGAAAATTTTATTTCGAAAATTTTGACCATAAAAATATTGATTATAAAAATTTTGACTTAAAAGAAAATATACCCCCCTATGAAAAGAAGTTTCATACTGTAAGAGGATATATTTCAACAAAAAGTTAATATAGAAGATTAAATTACTATTATCATTCCTAACTTTGGTTTAATGTTTTCAGGTCTATCAGAGGGTAATGATTTTTTGAAAATATCAGTAAATTGATCTTGCATTCTGATAAATTGAAGAATGATATCTCCTTTTAGTGTCTAATCCCTAAGAAAGTGATGCTTGATATCTATGTGTTTTGCATGAGAGTGATGTGTAGGGTTTTTTCTTAAGAAAATGGAACTAATATTATCAAAAAAATATTTTTTTTGGTAAAATTCATACCATAGTCTTTGAGTGTGTGTTTCATCCACAATACTTGAGCACAACAACTTCCAGCTGCTATATATTCAGCTTCAGCAGTGGAAATTTCTACTAAGTGTTTCTTTTTGCATGACAAAAAAACAAATGAATCACTTAAGAAATGAAAATTTCTAGATGTACCTTTTCTATCCATTCGACATCGACCAAAGTCAGCATCCAAAAATCTTTTTAAAACAAAATCATTTCCAGAAGTATACAAGAGTCCAAAATCCATGGTTCCCTTTAAGTCAAAAAAAATTATTTTCACTTCCTTTAAATGATATTCCTTAGGATGGGATTGATACAATGCACATAATCATACTGAAAACATTAATTCTGGACGACTAGATTTCTAGTATTGTAAGCTTCATATCATACCTCTAAATGATATTTGATCCACTGGTTTCCCAGCATCATCAAGATCAACTGAATTTGAGTTACCAATGAGAGTATATATACTCTTATTGGTTTCATATCCATACTTTTAAAGAATATATTTAATATAATTATTTGAGATATATAAATTCTTTATAATTTTTGAGAAATTTGAAAACCAAGGAAGAATGTTAACTCACCCAAAATACTCATTTCGAACTCAGATTTCATTAGATTCGCAAAGGAATAAGTTAAAGATTGCTGAGTTGAACCAAATATAATGTCATCAACATAAATTTGAACAATCAAAACATTTTTTATCTTTCTTTATGAAGAGGTTTGGATCGACATTTACCTTAATGTAATTTTTTTGTAACAAAAATATTTTATGTCTATTATACTAGGCTTTAAGGGCTTGTTTAAGTCCATATAAATCTTTGGTAAATTTGAAAACATGTTCAGGATGTTTTGTATCTTCAAAACCCGGAAGTTGTTCAAAAAAACTTCCTCTTGAACATATCCATTAAGGAAATCACATTTAACATTTATTTTAAAAAGTTTTATGTTATAGAATCCTGCAAAGGCATGTAGAATATGGATAGACTCAAGTATACCTACTGGAGCATATGTTTCTTCATAGTCTATTCCTTCTTGTTGATTCTAGAATTTAGTAACTAATATTGATTTATTTCTTACTATGATTACATTTCATCACATTTATTTCTGAAGACCCATTTAACTCCAATAATAGAAGATTCTTTAGGTCTTTTAACCAAGGTCCGGACATTATTTCTTTCGAATCCATTAAGCTCATATTGTATGGATTTTATCCAATTATCATCACATAAAGACTCATCAGTGATTTTTGGTTCTAATTGAGAAAGGAATTCTAGATGTTCTACTTCATTTCTTAAAAAACTTCTAGTCCTTATAGGTTGATTTACATCAACAATGATACTATCACTATAATGATTCTTAAGAAACAATTGTTTTGGGTTTTGTAAAACCTGTTCATCAACATATGGTAGGAAATATTCTTGGGTAAGTGTCTCAGAAACATTTTCTTGAAAATTTTACTTATCATAAGGATATTCTATCAAGGATTGATAATAGTATTTTGAAAAGACATCCTTAGAAGTAGTCTCAGGGTGTATAAAAACAAAAGGATTAATTTCACCAAATTTAACATGTACTATTTCTTCAACAGTACAAGTATTTTTATTAAAAACTCTATAAGACTTAGAAGTTGTGGAGTAGCCTATGAAAATTCCTTCATTAGATTTGGGTGTGAATTTATGTAAATTATTTTTAGTATTCAAAATGAATACTTTTTATCATAATATCTTGAATTATAAAAGTCCAGGTTTTCTACCATTCCATAACTCATTGGGAGTTTTATTAAAAAAATGTCTAATCAAAACTTGATTTATAGTATAACAAACAGTACTTAGAGCTTCAACCCAAAAATGTCAGGTTACAGAATAATCACTCAACATGGTTCTTGTTATCTCTTGAAGAATTCAATTTCTTCTTTCAACAACTCCATTTTTTGAGGGGGTCTTTGTGCTGAGAAGTTATGAGTAATGACTTTTCTACTAGAAAAATTTTAAAAATCATAATTTTAAAATTCTCCTCCACAATCACTATGAATAGTTATCAATGGAATGAATTTCTTATTTTTAACTTGGGATATAAGGATTTTAAAATAAGTGAAAGCTTCAAATTTCATTACTAGAAAATATATCCATGTAAATATTGTGTAATCATCAACTCGAAAAAATAAAAAATATTTTCCTCCAATGCTTCCAGTTTGTGTTGGAACAAAATGATCCATATGCACCAACTGTAATACATTAGAAGTTGAGACTTTACCGATTGAATTAAAGATTGATTTATGTTCCTTCCCATATTGACAAGGATCAAAATCTTTTGAAGAATCATATCTAAGTTCTGGTAGATCCTTAATAAGTCTTTTCTTAGAGAGTTTACATATGTTCTTAAGGTCATACCGTCCTAAAATTCTATGACATAACAAATATTGGCCTTATATTTCACTAATACAAGTTATATATTGGCACCTAAGGTCTTTTAATTTTAGTGTGTATAAATTTTCTTGACTATGGGAAGAAATAATAAACTCTTCCTTGGAATTTGGTACAAAGCACTTGTCATTCTTAAAATTCACAATGTAACCTTTATCATATAATTTATTTATTCTAATAATTTTGTGCTCAAACTTTTAACAAATAAAATGGTTGAAACAAAAGTTTTTCCAAGAAGAATAACATGACCTAAAACAATAATTTCTCCCTTAGAATTATCTATGAAAGTTAATTTTCCTTCTTTCATATTAATAATCTTTTTAAATAAGTTTTTGTTACCAATCATGTGCCAGGAACATCCACTATCCATGTACCATGTATTTTGGTTGGTACTATATTTACTTTTCTAAAAATAAGAGTGTTAGACTTTCAGAACCAAATATTTCTTGGACCTGGAAACTTCAAAATGAAAAATTTTCTGTATCCACATTTTCTTATAAAAATAAGCTTTATAAAAACCTCAAAACTGAGTTTTGTATAAAGTAATTTTTTTTGTAATGTCCTCCACACTGGCATTTAGTGCAGAATGGAGCACTTTGAGGAACAAAATAATTATTACTAAAAATCGGTTTAGAATGAGTATAACCAAATCCAGAATTATTCCTTAGAGGTCAAATTTTGGAATACATTTTATCAAAATTTTCATTACCTAAGGTAAAGTTTTACAAACACTTCCTCAAAGAAAATATTTCTAACTTCAGTCTAATAACTAATTTTTTATCCTAAAAAACATTAGTCTTAGCACTAGAGTTGGTCTTTAAAATATTTTTCTTAGAAATTACATTTTCAAGATTCGTAGAAAATTTATCTTTCTAAGAACTAACATCCTAATGGTTTTTCGAAATACTTTCAAAATCATAAATTTTCTTATCAAGATATTTAGAAAGATCTAATACTTCTTTAGTAAGAAGATAAATTAAATAATTTTCCTTATCATGTTTTTTCTTGAGTTTATAATTTTTATTCTCATGCTTCTTTGCAAACCTAGATACTTATTCATAAGAAGGTAAAGTATTATCTTCATCAGAATAAGATTCTTCATTAAAAGATTCATAATATTTATTATCACTATAATTTTCATTTAAGGATACATTAGTTATAGATTTAGCATTGTGTTCCTTGGCCATTAGACAATGATTTTAAATAGGTAACTTAGTAATTAGACCAATATTCTTCTGACCATAAGATTCATACTCTGAGGATTCATCAGAAGAATCTTCACCACTGGCACTCTAGGTTTTATTAAATTTAAAAACGTTCTTAGAATTATCTATCAAGTAATTATTTTTATTCCTCTCAGAATGGTTTTCCTTTCTATCCTTCTTGTTAAGCATAGGACAATATGACCTTATATGCCTAGATCTTTTTCATTCATAACAAGTGACTTCTGAGTCTTTCTTGTCCTTCCTTTATTTCTTCTTATACCTATACTAAAATTATTTATTTCCAATTATATTGTTCATCATTAAAGAATGATTAGCTAGATCATTCTCATAATGTTAACTTTCACTTGATTCAGATAAAACAATGACTTTCTTTGACTTGGATCTTATAATCCTTTCAAGAGTCTTGGATTTTGTAGTAGTAAAGGCTACACTTTCATTTCCATTTTCTTCTAATTCATATCAGCATCTCTTTTAGTTCTTGTCTCATGTTGAAGAAGCATTCCCAAAATATCACCAAGAGTAATTTGAGATACTCTTCTATTATCATAAATATATGTTCTCTTAGATTCCCACTTATTTAGCATAATATCTATAATCTTATCCACAATTTCCTCATCATCTTAACCATTATCACCCATTTATTTTAAACTATTAACAATATTCATAAACCATTATTGTACCTTGAACAATGGTTATCCATAAGGGAATAAAAACCCATGATATTGTACTCTAAGCATAGCTCTTATAGTTTTTATATCCTTGGATGTACCAAAATGTGTAACCTCCAATTTCTTCCAAATACAATTTGCATCTTCACAAGAAGAAATCTAACTATATATATTCTTTGTTATGGAACAAAACAATGTATTGTGTACCTTGTAGTTTTGATGATATTCTTACTTTTCATGATTAGTAGAAGTTTTGACTTCTTTATCCAGAATCTAGTAATCTCCAGTAAACATAATGAAGTTTTCTACTCCAGTATTAATAACAAAAGTCTTCATATGATCTCTCCAATATTCATAATAATTCCCATCAAATATTGGTGCTCTATTAGGATTTATATTGTCAATCGAGCTGAAAACCATTCCTTCCATCTAAATGAAAATATATTTCCACAAAAACTTCTTAATAGTAAAAGTTTGTAGACAAGGATAAAAATCCTATGTAATGAAAATATTTATAACAATGAAAATTTGAGTAATAAAACCTATATGTGAATTTAGGTATTTTATAGATCTTCTCTGAAACCAATTATAGGATCGAAATAGGAATGTAGATGCTCAATTACAAGAGGGGGTGAATAGTATGTTTAAAAACGTTCATTTTTAACCTTAATGAAAACTCTATTTACAAAAGTTAAACAAGGTAAATTCACAAGAACTATTTTATTTCTACAAACATTATAGGTTATGGAAATATGATTCTGTAAATGAAACTTAAGATAATTTGACAAGGAAAATATTCTACTATAAAGCATATAGAATCTTACTTATCAGAGTATAAAAATGAAAAAAAGTATAAGAAGGTTATACTTTCTTCCTTTATCAAAATAAAACAGAAATAAACTTGAAGCAAAAACAAGTTACAAGTGTGAAATCTTTTAACCCAAAGAGAATGGTATACAACAACCATGGATAAAGGTCCCTTGATTTATACATTCAAGAAATTTTGTCTTACCCACACTACGGTAAGCCCTCGATAGGAATATCATAATCTATCTTTATATCCTTACAATCCCTCGATCATTAAGGTAGTTGGAACCCATTTCTTCCTATCCTCGAAAGTCCTCAAACATTAAGGTAGTCGGCACCTCTGTCTTCTTATCCCCAAAATTCCTCAATTCTACACAACAATAATCAGAGTCACATGAA
The DNA here is from genome assembly GCA_963277665.1 of Viscum album. Lineage (NCBI taxonomy): Eukaryota > Viridiplantae > Streptophyta > Magnoliopsida > Santalales > Viscaceae > Viscum > Viscum album. Next base: position 317,758,809 of record OY728146.1, read on the forward strand.
GTAAGAAGAACAAGAAATTTAGTATGCACAAGGCATTTGAGTCTCTCTCTAGAAATCACTTCATCAACATGGAATATATAGAGTGATTAACTAGTTATTGAGCTCATTCAAATGAGATCCTATTTATAGGAACTTATCTAATAGTTGGTTCCCTTCTTCAACAGTCATATTTTTCCTTGAATTTTGGAGGAACCTGTACACGTGTCACTCAAATAATGGTTAATTAGAAACATAATTTACGAAATCATTTCATAACTACAACAAGTATAAGAAAAATAAGGTTTTTTAAACCAAACCTATTCTTATAAGTCAAGGAAAAAATAAAAGTTCAGAGTATAATAAAATAATAATTTGGAGACTATAAATCATGGATATTAGGATTATGTTTTCCATAGAATTCTGAAACCGAATTCTATAGATTTCGGAATTATAATTCTAATGAAGTCAGAATATGAATTCTTAGGAATTCGGAGTCTAAGTTCTGAAGAATTCAGAGTCATAATTCTAGGGAATTCAGTGTATGAATTATGAGGAATTTTGAGTCATAATTGCGGGGAATTCGGAGTATGAATTCAAAGGAATTCAAAGTCTGAATTTTATGGAATTAGTAGTCTGAATTTTAATGATTTTTGAGTATGAATTATGAGGAATTTGGAGTCTAAATTCTAAGGAATTCGGAGTCTGAATTTTAGAGAATCCGGAGTCTAAATTTCAGAGAATTTATAGTCTGAATTTCAGAGAATTCAGATTCTGAATTTTAGAGAATTTGGATTCTGAATTTCATAGAATTCAGTGTTTTAATATCAGAGAATTCAAAGTCTGAATTTTAGAGAATTCAGAGTCTGAATTTCAGAGAATTCGTAACCTTAAATCAGAACCTGAAAATAAAATACTCTAAAACTAAGGATTTATAGGATTATGAGGTTTTAGATATGAAACCAAATTTTACCATTTATAAATAAAAAGAGTTAGATTTAGAAACTATATAATGAATAATGAATACATAGGTAAGGATAAAATTTCCTTGAGGAAGGACAATTTTTATTACTATGATAAAGCTTAGAGAAAATAGGATTTTCCTTAGGATAGAGTGTTTGTGATTTTCAAAACATAGAATAATGGAAAAGTCATAAATAATCCATATTTAATCAACATATACATATTTAAAAAATTATTCAATATTTTTCTTACTAGTCAATGTTAAATTTGGGTTATGATTTTCAAATTAAAAAAAATATTTCACATTTTTCGTTATGTTTTGTGTTGTGTGTCGTGCATTTTATCGATCATAATGTTCTGAAAAAATATTGGGATATTACATTAAACGTCTATTAATAAATTGCATCATCATAATTTGAACTCAATATTGATAATCAAAGGTTTTACTTTTGAAAATTTGTGTTGATTTCCTACATCGTAAACAGAGTTAATAAAACTTCCACTTGAAAATAGTGGAAGAGAAGCATGGAGACCATTTAGGATAACATGTATTATGTTTCCAAATGGAAAACATTATTGTGAAGTTAAAATATAGGCATTTAATAAAATATTAATTTCCAAATAAAAATGGAGAATAATATAGATCATTGATCATAAGAAAGTGAATTATTATAGAAATTCTAATGACTAAAAAACCATTAACCAAATTGTTGTGGAAAAGACCATATATTCATTATAATAGAATGTAATAAGATATTATTTTTTTCAACAAACTTTTCTTTAATGTTTGGTAATTACATTACCCTATAAAATAATTGAAAATTAAAAAAAATACTTAATTTTGAAGAATAATTTCATCCTTTAATCAATTCCAACTATGATATCATATCTTTCTTCAAATGATGAGTATTAGAGATGAATGTTTCAAAACAAATCACTAAAATAAACTTCTAATGGATCAAATAAATCCACTAAATGAAAAAAAATATTCCTCGTATATTTTTATATCATCTAAAACAAAAATGGTTATCACAAGGTCATATAATTCCCATATTAGTAAGCCTTTGTATGAATATATAATGTCTTAATCATCAAAATTCAATAATTACACTAAATTTTAAACAAAGATTCAAAAAATTAAAAGGATTTGATCATGTATTATTCCAATATAAATTAAACAATTATCTCCAAATAATACAAATCATTCATAAAGTCTCCTAATAACATTGTATATTCCCTCATCACATAATATCCCTGGTATGAAAATAATTTTAAAAAAATAACACCATATCTCAAATACTAACATTAATAATAGTTTTATCCTTAAAGGTTTTCTCATAAATTTCAACTTACATCCCTAAAAGTGTAATATAAATTTTTTAAATAATACTTCATGCTAAACATAAGGGTAACATATACCTCAACCTAAAAAAATGTCACCCAAAATATCATCAGTCACCTTAAAATTCCTTCACATAAAACATGAAAAGGGGTTTCTAATATTTTGAACTTATGATTAACCTAAAACTCATAAAAATATGATGGTATCAATAACTCTTAAAATAACATATTATTAAAACATCCTAATATTCAATGTTTTCTAAAACCTATTTTGATACCAAATCTTACAACCAAGAACCCGCACTCCTAGATCTGGTACTAAAATAAAAAAGGTTACATTCCTTTATTTGATACAAATAAATATAACCTAATTCTAGTCATAAAAAATATAGAACATCAAAAATAAATATTGTATCAATTACCCACCCAAGTACCTTTAATATTAAAAGTTTTAATGAATTAGTAAGAAATCTAAGCAATATGGATTCATAATCAACATGTTCATAATGATCAACATCATCTCCCACTATACCTAGATTTTCATATTCCATATTAAATCTTCAATATCTCATAATTTTTTTTAACAAATTAAACCTTTATATACTCAAATAATTTAAAATCACTATTCATAAACCAGGGAATATGAAACACAAGAATGATGGGCACAAATTATCAGTACTTGTAAACATAAGAATTAATAATTGAATTCCATAAATGAGAATAAGATGAGAATAAGAGAAATGATAAAATAATAAAAGTGAACAATCATTATCATAATATAACTCATAATTAGAAACACATGGATTATCAATAATGAAACATGGAAAAAATATTTAATATAAGACAAGATTCATAATAATCAATAATCTCAAGAAATGTTATGTCAACCTTAATCAAAAGAAATATTAATAACCCATAGAAATCATAATAAAAACATGATGGTACCTTGGGAGATCATCATAAATAAACCCTTAAAGAACCTATAAATACCCAAACCTCTCACATCTAGATATTAAATATTTTTACATTAATATTCATTGCTTTAAAAAACATTTATGAGGATAATTAAGGTATAGTGTCTTTGGAAATGTGGAGACATTAAAAAAAAGTTCATAAAAGTTCTATATCACCTACCACTTAGTTAGTCATAACTATAACCCTTCTCATACAAGTCAAACATAATAGTTATCATCCTATAATGGGGAGATGAAACATAATAACGGGTGAGCCCAGATGCTTAGTAAGAGTAAATAAAAGAGATATAAACATATCATAAGAATAGAGGTATGGTAACATGAAAATACCATTTTAAAACCATAACAAATATATCATAGACCATAGACTTGAGTCATGGATTAAATCATGGAATTTCATAAGACAAGAATAAAAATGGAATCCTATAACATGAACCATGAGAGGATAACATTGGCATAATACATAGTTTTTTGGCCTACACATCTGAAAATAAAATCATTTTTGTATCATTTCATGGATCATTTCGAATACTTTCATAGGGGATTTAATTCACTCCCCAAACCATTATAATAGTCAACGTTCACTCCCAAGACTATCATAGTGTACATATCCCCTTACGGAGCTGGGTTCACTCCCCATTGTAGTCCTATTTATCTCATGACATATAAATATCTACGTAATTAATTAGGGGGGGTATAATTCTCACCTATAGTATAATGAAAACCATACATATGTATGCCATAAAATCATAAAACATTCACCTTATCAGAAACCATGAATTAAAATGAGTTTCATAAAAATTTCATCACAGCATAACTTATTTAAATGAAGTAGGTTTCATAATCATTTAATAATTTCATTAAATTATAATCCATGAAGAAAATATAGTTTTATAAGTTTTTTATCTTGGTATTGCCTGTGGAAGATAAATGAGTTTAAAAAAATTATTGTCATCATAAATAGAAACAATTGACAGAAATAATAAAAATGGTATCATTGGATCATATCACTAGTAAATAATAATTAACATCAAATTATTTCATCTGAAGTAGAAAATTATTTTGAAATTAAAATCATGTGAAAAATTTGATTATAAAATTAACCTTACATTGAAAATCACTTTTAAAAATAAAACATTATAAAATATTCTAGATATCCTTTTATTTTAAAAAAAACTTTGAAAACTTATATAGGAATATTTAAAAATCATGTAAAATTTTCTCGAGGAAAATTTAATTTCCACTTTCAAAAACACTTCTTAAAAATTAAATCCTTTTAAAAATACTTTTCTTAAAAGACAACCTCTGAAACTTATTAAAAAAGCATTAAAAATCATTTAAAACTTTTCTTGAGTAAAATATCCATTCCACATATGATTTTTTTTAAAAGCATAAAAATTTATAAAAATAATTTTCTTTTAAAATTATCTTTAATATCTTATAAAGTAAAAATTAAATTTTTTAGTGGCCATGATCATGGGAAATTTCATTCTTAAAATTTATGTTTGAATAAAAATTCTTTTCAGATTTTTGGTAAAACATAAATGGTCATTGTTTAGAAAAAAATATGAAACATTATTTAATTTTTTTTTAAATTAAAGAATGTGTAAAAATGAATTTAATATATCATTTTTAGAATATTAAAAAACATAATTAAAATACTTTTTTTGGAACAATACTTATTTTTGACTGAAGAGATTAATAAATATTCTTGTTCTCAAAAATATTATTTTGAAATATTGATTACATAAAGATAGGAAAATGAATGGAAAAATGTATTCTCATGATATATCTATAGGAAAATAAATTTCATGAATATACTATGATATGGATAATATGTTTTCATCATCAGAAACATAATAATAAATAATCTTGTAAATAATTCAATTATATCATAAAACTCTTACCACTTTGGTAACATTAAATCATAATACCCATGAAGGAGTAAAATAAAATGAAACTTAAAATATCATGATAATAAATAAATTCATGAAATTATATTTCAAAGGTCTTTTATATAGACCTCGTAAAAAAAGATAGGTTCATAACATAACATATGTCTTAATGAAGAAAAATTAAGATAAAAATAATTTACCACTTTGGAAAAATTTGAACCATAAAATAATAAATGATTGATCATAAAATATAAATTGCAATCACCATATGATTATGTATAAGAATAAGAAAATACATTCCCAGGACTTATATACACCAAATAGAAGAAATATGTTGTGAATATGGAGTGTGTCTTACAAAAGTAAAAATCGAAACGAAAATCCCTTATCTGAAGTCTCAACTTTATAAATGTTCAAAAATCATGTATAAATAATACATGTTTGTTATAAATATATTAAATAAACACACACACATATATATATATATATCATACCATATATTATTTAATTTTTGACCATTTATTATATGTCTATTAAAAATTCCATTTTCAAGTCTTTTTTTGGGAAATAACTACTTTGTTTTTCATGTATGTTTTATTTGTTATTTATGGTATTATTCCTTTGATAATAGTTCCATGATATCCATAATTTTATCCATTATTTATATATCATATATATTCTATATATATTCATTTATTTTGATCCATAATTTTTTGAGATAGAAAATGAAATACACAATCCACGGAGACATTAGAACGTACACACGCATGAACGATATTTCCATTTTCTTAATGGATTGAAAGAAAGGTAAATAAAATATTAAATTTAATTTATCCCTTTTTAACATATATATCAAATATTTAAATTAATCCCACTTTTATTACCTTCCTTGATAAGTGTGAATGAATCACATAATGTGGTGAGGTAGTAGTCCGTTGTACACAAGATCGACGTTGTCGTATTCCCACAGAATATAATGTAAGAAGGTGTACGAGATATAATAATAAAATCAATATAATAGTAATATATATCATGTATAAACTCTTAATTCATCATTATATCTATCCTTGAGAGGTGTTGATTCCAAATAAATAGCATCAGTACGTATGGCAGTAGTCTACCGTACACATGAATGTTGACATCATATAACATTTGGAGGAAATTTTGGGGGTTTTAGGTCATGAACTAATCAAAAAAAATATGATCATATTGAAAAAAATTATTTTATTATATTATAATTTTTTAATTATAATTTAAAGATGTATATAAATAAAATAAAATAAAAACCCCCATTGTAGAATGTTACCTCTTCTTCGGGTAACCTCCTTAGGTTTGCAACAAAGTACTTCCTAGGTTGGATTTATAGCCCAAATAATGATTATAGGATGAAATTAGGGAACTAAGTAAGATATTATTTAGGTATTGGAAGAAATTATGGTTTTGGATGTGATAATAGGATAGGATAAGTGGTGGCATTTTATAAGTTATTTTGTTGGAATACATGTATTTTTTGGAAAGAAAAATGTGCACCCACATTTTTTACATAACAAAAGGATAAAAATAGACCATTATAAAGAATTAGACATGATAAGTTCTAAAAATGGTCATAAAATGTGTTTTTAAAAGTTTTAACTATAATTTTTAACCTATATCTTTTTTGAATTACCCCCCTCTAAAACAATTTTTACCTTAACCGCTGTAAACAATTTTTACTATTTTAACTATTCATTATAGTCCAAAATTAAGTTGAACTAATTAAATATTATTGGTTATTTTGATTAAAATAATGGAATCCATTTTTCCAAATTACATGCACAAAAGTTAAAAATTTTAATTTAAAATTTTACCTATAGATTTGATGGGAAACTTGTTTTCCAAAGAAAATTAGGAAAAAATTATAAAATGTGTTACATAAAAATATAATAAAAAAATTATTAAAATGACCTGAATTGGATTAACATATATATATAATCAAACTAATTTTCCAATAAAACAAATTTTAATATGAAATTTATCCTCATTAATTCTTTAAACAAATAATAATTTTTCCATAAAAATCAATATTTTTCACAATTAATCGAATAAGTATTATTTTCTGAAAATTAAAAAAATTAACCACATGATAATATTGATATTATGATTCCAAAAATAATTTTTTATTATATTAAATCCTTTTTATAAAAGTTTCTAAAAATATTTTTTTGTTTTTCACAAAACAAAAATATAGTTTTTTTGAAAAAATAGTATTTTCAAATCGTATAAAGACATTTACAAAAATTAGGATTTTTTATCAATATGTTCTATTTATATAAAAAATTATAAATAATATTTAAAATTTGGTAATTACTATTATTGACACCCTGTTTAATATCTAGGTAAAATAATCTTGTTCAAATAATAATATTAATAATTTTTATGGTTTGTTAAAACTCGTTGTTGCATGTAACATAAGCTATCATTAGCTTTTAATTTATCCAAAATATATATATCATAATATATTAGGCTATTTAATTCTACACCCAATAACATATATTTATCCCTAATATTTCATCAAACAGATAAAAATGGATAACGATAATTCTTCCTGATCATATACTGAAGTTCCCACACAACTTCTTCATACTGGTGGTTTTTCCAAAAAAGCATCGACTAGATGAGTACTCTTATTTCATAGAACACACTCTATACAATCCAAAATCTGTATTAAATATTCCTCATAATAAATATCCTTCACCTGTGGAACAAACTATGAGTTTAGTACATGTTAAGGATTAGTTATGTTCTTCCTCTAGAGATATACATGGAATACATAATGAATTTGAGAGAGATTTGGTGGCAGAAGCAAATGATAAGATACTATCCTGATAAAATCAATAATTTCAAAGGGACTAGTATAAATAGGGATTAGTTTTACAGTATTTATTTCTATAGAAACACCTTATCAAAAATAGAAAACTAAAGATCACACTGGTGATCATTAGAATACCTTATTATCCAAATTTTTACTAACCTGATGTGTTATTGAATAGCTCTGACCTTATCTTTTATTTAAATAGATAGTTCAAGTCCTGGTCACATTATTCCAACAACTTCATTCCAGTACATTAGAGTTCAATCCATGATTCCCTAATGGTCTTTAGAATTATCCTTCTCGAAGATCGAGTGAAAGCTATTGTTTTATGAAAACTCTACTTGAGGATGGTGTTGATCAAAAACACCTTTAAAATCTCTATAACAATATCATAAAATATTCCATAGGGTTTTAATTGTTCTATTAGATGAACCATATATCTGACAATGATACAAAATTTTGAGACTCAACTTCATATCAAGATATTAATAATGAATTCATCAAAAATTTATGGTAAACATTGGATCCAGATTAGATTAAATTGAATGTGGTAATCTATGAAACCTTAACACTTCTTTAATGTATATTATTATATGTATATTTGAAGATAAATATTCACTGATAGAAATAAATTGTGATGGATTCCTATGTAAATCAATTAAAACCCCTAATTACCTCAACATCAAAGATAATACAAAACATAAAGTTTACCAACACCTTTAATATTATTACCATAAAGTGTAAATGAATTCCCCGTCCAATAAATTTCTTACTAAAACATATACATAACTAAAGGGTTGTATTTTCATAAATGAATCATAAAATATCTTTATTATTTATACACTCCCATCACATAAAAATCAAAAGGGTTGTTAATGACTTTGTACTATTAACAACCTAAAACTAAGAAACTCATGATTTTATTTGAATCTATAAATTTATTCTTACATAGAGATATATACACTTTCAAAACATATTTCAACCATTATTTATTATATAATATCTTATCTTATAAAATAAAACTTTCTTTGGATTCTTGGGTTCATCCTTATACCAATAGAATTTGAAATTTTATTTAAGTATTCTTAAATCCATATAGAGGGTGGTAATCACATGAAGATTAACTTAAAATGACGAACAATTTGTTTTTCATAGGTATCATTCAAAAAAATAAAACATGAAATTCCAAACTAAGGAGGGAATGAAAAGTGTTCCAGAATTATCATGATTCACATAATCCATTGTGATTGTAAAATAATTCCATTATTTTTGTCTTCAAAGTTTGTTGTGGCGCATCATAACAATATCCCTCAAATTGGGGAATTGATTGGAATAATTCCCTAACTCCTTTAATTTGAAACATGTAAGTGTGAACAGTTCACTCTTTTGAGAACACTCTATTCATATCATTTACTAGCCTTTTCATATCATGTATACTTTTTTTTGGTTCTATGGAGAGGGTTTTCATAACCATAAAACCCTTTTATTTTTTATGCATTCAGCTAAGTGCTTCATCGCACATTTCTAGAATGTGTGTGACTGAACAATATTTCCACCATTTTATTTATTATGGTTCTTATCATATTGACCTTCATTTTATTATCAAAACCATGAATATGGTTGGAATCTACAAATTCCATTTCTACTTTCAGTGAACATCGATTTAATTTTTCATATCTACTAAATTCTCTTCTAGACAACATCATTCAAGTATTCAGATGCAACCCACCAAATAATTGATCAAAATTTCTTTCTAGAATGATGATTAAACAATAAGCATACTAGGAATAACCTTGTAAAATTAGATTCATCTATACTAATAGATTCACCATCCTTTTATTTGAACTTAAGGAATTACTTCCCCATCCTTGTTCATAGAATACAGGGGATGTACATACAAAAAATGTCTTGTCAAACACATCCCATTACATAGAGTCAATTACCACCTCTTGACTCATTTTCTCAACCATTTTCCACTTCCTATTTTCTTTTCCTTCTAAATTTCAGGTAGTTAAAATAACCATTTCATGATCCAAAAATTGGAGAATGGGAAATAACATTTCAGTGAAACTGGTCTATTTTTCATTAATTATTTTAACAGTACATCCACTTAAAGAGGGTGTATGTTTCCTCATAAAGGACTTAATAGAATGTTTTTCCCTCCTCCTATCATTTGGGAGCTAATAATGATTCATATATGGAGATGGCTATGTGTGTATAAAAATGAAGGTTTTTATTCCAGATCAAATAACATTCAGTTTCTCTGGTGGAAAATCAATTCACTCTATATTGAATTAATAATTAACATGGTTCTTTCATCTTCCATCCATTTAATAAAACCTAAAATCAAATTATGAGAAAAATTTATCGTAGCGTGAAACAAAATAATCAAGAAAAATCATTTATAGGATGTATAAATAATTACACATTCTTTTCAATCTAGGGAAACATAGGTTTGAACTAGGTCATTATCCAAATCCTTCATGATTTTTCACAAAGAGTTTATGAATTACCAAACAATATCGCCCAAGAGTTTCAAACTAGGTGAAAAGTATGGTCTACTGTTATGCACCAAGTGATGATCGAGTCTATAATAATGAACCCCTTTTAATGTTATTACCCCTAGATACCTATATATTCGATCCATATTCACCTGTAGCATCTACAAGGGGATGAAATTTCTTAGAAACCAATCACATTGTCCTTTATCAAAATTCAACAAAATTTTCCAATACTTTAACTCCTTCTTATACTTATCCTTAGACATATCCTTATATTTCTCACTAAAGTTTTCATATATATGTTTCTAATGGTTAAGTAATATTATCTTCTGATAAAAAACTATAAATACCCAATCATATCATATATGGACATTAATTTTTTAGATTAATACTCATTAGGTTACACAAAACCATGCCCAAGGATTTTAAAGGTATATTTTCTTTGAAACATAGAAACATAATCAATAGATTCATAAGATTTCTACATAATCTCCCACATAATTCCTCATAACTAGAACCATTCTTAGACATATTAGACACAATACCTATCATCATAACATAGGGAAATGAAACATTTTAAAGGGTGATAAATGATAGTTATTAAGGGTAAACAAGATAGATATCAACATATCATGATTATAGGGATTTACAAACATAAAAATAACATTTGAAAACCACACCCTGCAAATCATAGATCATAAAATTGAGTCATGGAATATATTTTAGAATTTCGTAAGAATAAATCAATATGTAATCATATATCATTAACCATGAAAGCATAAAATTAAGACGTATATTTGTGTAATACACATAATAATAGAAAATAATTTCCTTGTTAGTTCATGGATCATTTCCAAGATAATAATAGTTTATTATGTTCAATCCCCAAACCATCATATTAGTTAGGGTTTACTCCCAAGACTCTATAGTGGACACAGTCCCTAACTAAACTGGGTTAGCACCCCATTCGAGTCTTATTTATCTCAAAATATGACAAACTTTACCCAATGTATAGGATGGAGATATAGGTCCCTCCAGCCACATAATAGAAATCATACATATGAGTTCCACAAGATCATAAAACACCCATCATATCATAAACCATGAAATGAAAAGATTTTTTAAACAATTTTATTAAAAAATAACCTATGGAAAATAAATAGGTTTCATAATTATTTCATAATTTCATCAATGAATAACCTGTGAAAATATAAGCATGTTTCATAAGCATTTTATCATCATATAACTCGTGGAAAAGAAACTTATTTTATAAATATATGTTCATAATAAATAAAAAACCATTTTGAGAAAGAATAAGAAGGGTTTCCTTGGATCATATCCCTAGTAATTCATAAGTAACATCAACAGATTTTAGTTAAAATAGAAAATAATTTATAATGAAAAATTACATGGATCATTTTTGAGAAAAATAAATTTTTTTTGATAATCACTTTTTAAAACTAAATTTTATAAAAGAGTTTTAAAATCTATTTCTTTGATAATAAACTTTGAAAACAAAAAAACGATATTTCAAAAATCATTTAAATAATTTCATGATTAAAATACCCTTTACACTTCGGAAAACAATTATTAGTGTATAAAAAATTTTAAGAATCCTTTTCTTTAAAACATCCTTTGAATCTTATAATGTCATATTTAAAAAATCATTTCAAATATTTCTTGAGGAAAATATCCATTACAATTTTATTTTTCTTATGAAACATAAAACAACATTAAAATCATTTTATTTGAAGATAAACTTATATTAATTATAAGTGAATATCTAAACATTTTGTGTTCATGATGATGAGAAATTCCATTCACTCCATCCATATGAAAATAAATATTCTTTTCAATTTTTTTTGGTAAAATAAAAATAGGAATTTTTTATAAAATGTCATGAATTTCCCTTTCAAAATAATTTGTAAAATTTGAACATGTTTAAAATTTACTTAAATAAATAATTTGGATAATGCTAAAAATATTTTTTATTTTTTTTAGAAAACGCTATTTTAGAAGAAAATGAGTTTTCGACCAAAGAGAAAAATAAATATATTTTTTCTTAAAAACATTATATTCACATATTGAGTATATAAATAGTGGAAAATTATAGGAAAACAAGTATTTTCATGACATAAGTTGAGGATTATAAAATACATGATATTATTTAGAGGTTAATCACACATTTTCATTATCAGAGTCCTAATCATAAACAATTTATATAAAAAAATGAAGTTGTATCATAAAACCCTTACCAATATGGTAACATCAAATCATAAGACCAATGAAATAATAAAATTAATAGAAACTGAAAATATCATGATAATAAATAAATTCATGAAATTAATTTTCAAAGGGGATTCATACATACCTTATAAAGAACGATATGCGTATAATATAACATATGTCTCAAAGAAGAAAAATTTAGATTAAAACCCCTTATGTATTTGGTAAAATTTGAACCATAAAAAATGAAAGGGTGGTCCTAAAATGGATATGTAAATACCTATAAATTTATGTATATTCATTATAAAATATTTTCATGGGTAATATATACACCATATATAAATAAATTGGTGGTGAATATGGAATGGGTATCAGAGATGAAAAAAGTGAAACGAAAATCCACACCTTAAGTCTCAAATTCCTTCATAAAAATTGAAAACACACATATAATATATAAAATTTTGTTATAAATATATAATATAACAATAATTATATATATCCTGACATATATTATTTACTTATGACCTTTTATTACCCGCTTATTAAAATTCTATGTTAAAGTCACGTTTCGAGAAATAACCACGTTATTTTTCATTTATGTTTTGATTTGATATTTTTCATATTCATACATTGATCTGGGTTTCATTATCTACATAATTTCAACCATGATAATAAATCTTATATATTATTTATATATGTATTTATAGTTATCTATAAACTTTTGAGGTAGAACATTAAATACACCGATCATAGAGACGGTAGGCCGTACACACAGACGAATGTTTTTTCAATTGTATCAATCGAATGAAAAAAAGAATGGTAAATAATATTTAATAATTATATAATAATTTTTATAACATATAAATCACATAATTTCATTAATACCAACCTTATTACCTTCTATATAATTAGTGAATTAATCACATCACTTCGCGAGGCGGTAGTCCTCCATACACTTGAGTGACAATATCATATTCTAAAAGATTTGAATATAACAAGTTTGATGTGATATAGTAAATAAATAAGTATAATAATATAATATTTATCATATTTTAACATTTAATAAATCATTATATCTAGTTTTTATAGGTGTTTATGGAAAATGAATAACATTGGTTCACGATGGGGTAATCCACTCTACACCTAAATGAATTTTTCGTATCCAATTTGATGGGGGAGGATGTGGTTGTAGGTATTGAAATAAAATTAAAAAAATATAATCATATAAAATATATTTAATTTATTTTATTATCATGTTTCAATATCAATTTAATAATGTGGAGGGAGAAATAAAATAAAAACACACACTGAAAAATGTTACATCTTCTTTGCTTATCCTCATTAGGTTTTCATCAAAAGCCTTCCTAAGATACCTTTAGGGCCAAAATAAATCTTCTAAAACTATTATATGAAATTAATTAAGATATATTTTTTTAGGTCTTGGATGAACCAAATAGTTTTTAAATTGTTAATAGGAGAGGAGAAGGGGTGGCCTTTTATAAGTGAGGTGAGTGTCACACTTGTAATTTTTAGAAATAAAAAGGTGTACCCACGTGTTTCAAATTAAAAAATAATCTAAAATGGAACGTTATCAATAATTTTTGAATATTTGGTATATATGGCTATATAATAGGTTTTAGACATATTTTGGGGTAATTTTTAACCCTTATAATTTTTGTTTAACCCTTTTATAATCTTGTTTTTACCTTAACCTCAGTATGTAATTTTTTCTGTTTTTATTATTCATTTTTGAAAAATATTAATTTAAACCTTTTAGATAATATGAATTTTGATTATACCAAATATTTAATTAATTTTTCAAAATTCTAATAAAATTATTTTCAAATATTAATTTAAAATTATACTTCTAGATGTGATGAGAATGCTATTTTCTAAAGAGAAAATGTTCAAAAGTTTTAAGAGTTCTTATATCAAAATTATATATTAAAATGTTTCCAATGAACTAAATTGGATTAATTTATAAATAATTCTATTAATTAAACTTTTTAAAAAAAATTAAAATTAAAATAAACCTTAAAAACGCTTTAAACGAAAACGTTATTTTTAATAAAAACTAGTATTATTTCGTATTCATCAAAAAATCAATATTTTTAGAAAAAATACAAAAAATCTCCCAAATATAATTTTCAGATGATGATTTCAAAATTAAATTTTATTTTATCTAATTAATTTTCTAAAATTTTAAATAAATAACTTTATTATTGTTCAAAAAATGAATAATTTTTTTTCTGGATTTTTTTTCTGAATAATATAAAGACTTTACCAAAAAATAATTATTTTCTATCAATATGTTTTTTATATAGTACCATTATTCTTAATATTTTAAATTCTTATATTCCTATTCATTTTATAAAGTTTAACATTTAGGTAATAATGTTATAATTTTAAAAATAATATTAATAATTTGAGTTGTGGTTCGTTAAAAATCAATGTTTCATGTTAGAGAAGCTATCAAAGAAACTTAATTTATTTGAAAAAAATATTTCATTAAATATTGTGGTGTTATAGAACCCTTAAAATTGGAATAACCATACACCTGAATTCCAATATAATTTTCCATATAATGTAATCATTACCCAACGCATTGGAGCATTATCTCGGTCCAACAATCATTTAAACTATATTAGGCTCACCTGTGAGCTATAATAGGGATATACCCTTTGTAAAATATGTATAGGGCTCACCCATGATCTATAATGGAGGTAAAACCTTTTAAAAAAGTTACAAATAACTATAACATTAATAATGAAATTAAAATATTTTACTTTTAATCACAACACCATTGAGAAATAATAATCACAACTTTCTTAACCTGTGAGAAAGAAATGAGTTTCATGATAATATCTTTAAAAAAATTACTTTAAGACAATAATAGAAATAATTTTGATAGAATCATATGATAATAAATTCCTTTAAATAGAGGAATCATTAGAGTTTATTGACATAGTTTAAAATACATTTAAAAAAATATTTAAAACATGTCATAGGAAATAAATAAATATACCATTTTTATTTATTAATATTTTATAAAATTCATAAAAATATTGGGAAACCAATTTATTTGAAAATAACCATGGAAAAAAATAATTAATATTCAAATAAAATAATGGTCATTATGTAGAGAAAATTCATTCATGACATAGATTTGTAAAATAAAAATTCTTTTCAAACATTTTGAAAAAGGGAATCAAACGTGACTTATTTGGAAAACATTAAGAAATTATATTTTCAAATATCTTTAAAATAAGGTCAAGGACTATGTGAAATAACTTTATGTAATAATTGATGCTTATATAATAATATTTATATATATATTTTCGAAATAATGGATTTTGAATAGATATATTTCCAATCCAAAATGAAATATAAGATTAAAAATGACTTTCTTGATGTTTTTTAATAAATAAGTCCGAAAATGGAAACTAAATATTTAAAAATAAATTCACAACCAAATTAGAATAAAAAATATATAGTTCAATAAAATATTATCCTATAAATTTTCCAAAATTATCTTGATCAAAAAACCTCCAATGGAAATGATATTGTAAAATAAAGAATATTCCACTTTGGTAACTATTCAATTGTATGCCCCATGAAATAATTACAAAAAATGAATCTTTAAATATCATAAAAAAATTATATTAATGATACATCATTTTAATGTGGAAGTATATTCAAATAATAAAATATGTTAGGTGCATAATATCTACATATGTCTCAAAGAGAGTGAATTTAAGATGGATAACCCTTTTCGATTTTCATTGATTGTTGCCTCTTCTTCTACTAGGCACGCGCTGGCTCTGACTTCATCAGCGGTCCCTACCCCCGGTTTATCCCATGACAGTTTCCCTATTTTGAGCCTGTCATCTCTCCCGAATCACTCTGGCATCCCCCTAGGTCACAACCCCTCATTCAAGGAGGCTCTCTATGCCTCACATCCTGGCTCCTCTCAGCCATGTTTCCTGGAGGTGTCACCCTCCCCCTCGGTGGTGTCTATAGAGGGTTTGTGTCTCTCGGTGGATTTCTTGATGTCGGCCTTCGCAGTAGCTTCTACCTAACTCAAATTCTCTCTTTCGGCTTGGTTTAGTGTGGCCAAACCCTCCTAGAAGATTTTTAATACTTCGTTGAATATTGGGAATTTCTCTCCTCAGCGAGGATCTCGACAATCCACAGCAATTCCTACTGTATTGTTATTGGCTCGGAGGCGGAATTTTTCCAGGTCGGGTGTCGTGCTCCTCGCACCTCTGTAAGATGGTACTTCAACCTCATATTTTGGTCATTGGATGTCCATAGGGGGAAATAAAAACCCCCGGCTTTCTTCTGGCTTAGATTCATAAGTCTAGCCCTTCCATTTCAACATCATGGCTTCCCCAAGACCATTGGTGAATCCTTGGGAGGATTCTTGTGCTTGGATGTCCGCACCTAGAGCTTCTCAGACACCTCATAAGCATATATGTTTGTTAAAATAGACATTGAGTTTCCCCCCGGACAACATCTCCTTGAAGGTGAAGGATTCCTTTTAGTGGTCGCAACCCATCCTGTATCTGGTGTTCCCTTTCTTCTGTTCCTCTTTCTTTCTATAGGGCCAATCCTTCCAGGTTTGCAGGAAGTGGCATCGTGTCGGCCAGTGCCATTCATCTTCAGAGGTACCGGTTCACGTCCATGTTGTTCCTTCTCCCAATGCTAGTGGGACCCATGCTTCACTTCCTAGTGCAGGGGAGGGTCTTGCTATTGGGGCCCTTTCCTCTACCCCTTTTCCCTCACAAGGGTATCTTTCCATCCCCTTCCCCTGGTCAGTGGGTGTGTTCCCCAGGCCGGCCTCTATGGCTCTCTCTTCCTCACTACTTTTGAAGCTTAAGAGATTCCTTGAGTCTGGCTTCCTTCTATCCCTTCTTTTTCCCATATGCTCTTCGGCCACTCCCCTGTTCCCCTCTCCTTCTCCCCCACCCCACCCCCTCCTTTCGAAGATCCCCTCCTCCTCCTGTGTTCACTGCCTCATCTAGGCCTTGTCCCTCCAATTCTTTATTTTCCCTCTTCTTTCCATCCTTCCCTCCCCCATCCCTCCTCCTTCTTCTCCCGTCCCTTCTCCGACCACCGAGTCCCCTACTCGGGAGGCTGGTCTGCTATTCCCTTTTTCACCATCCTTCCCTATGAGGTCAGCCCCCAGTCACTTGAATGCCCCATTTCCACTTCTCCTTTCCTCACCCACCAATTTAAGTAGGTTCACGAGGTCCCAATCTAAAAAGATACACTAGTCCTCTCATTCGTGCTCACCCAAGGCAAAGAGTTCCAAAGAAAGTGCTGGGACCCTCCCTGTCCGATGAATCCTTTCATCCTCTAAAATACCCATGGCCTTGGTGCCTGGGTGAAGACATACTGTATTGCCTCGGAGGACCATAACCAAAAGTTTAGTCTTATTTCCAATCTCAAGAAGAAACAAAAATCCTTCAGAATAGATGACTTCTTTAGAAGGTTGACGATTCATGAGCATATGTATACAGAGCCAAATAAGTCTCACATCTGTCTCTTATGGAATCGGAGTATCTTAGTTAATTTTTTATAAGAGGTGAATAGTTCATCACCAAAAATAACTCACATGAAAAAGGAGTTTTATTCTTGTCCTTCATCTATGATAGTCATGACATCCAATGACAAGAGTCTCTATGGGAGGATCTCTCGATCTCAGACCCTAGTGGAATCCCCTAGTTTGTAGGAGGAGATTTTAATGTGGTTGCAGAGCCGGAGGAATGGAAGGGAAGCTGCCCTTTTCCCGGGAAGGAAAGTAAGGACATTGTTTATTTCATGGCGGATAACGGGCTTCTCAATATTAAATTTTGCGAAGATCATTTCACATGGTGCAATAAAAAATGAGGTTCTCGATGCTCCTGGTGTCTTCTTGAATACTGCTTGGCCAACATGTAGGCCATCTCTTTGTATCCTATCATCTATGTCAGTCACTTGACGCGCGACATTTCTGATCACTCTCCAATCCTTGTCTCCATCACGATGAGGAATCCAAGTCCTGACCCTTTTAGATACTACCACCAACGGGATAGCCCCCCTGGATTACATGAAACAGTTGTTGATTCGTGGAAGGTGTCGTCTCATGGAAGCATGTGGACAAATTTTCACAACAAACTCTGAAGGCTCCAAAGTAGGCTCCAAGTATGGTTAGACTCTTTCCCCCAAAGTGATAGAGACATGGATACCACCGTGGATGAGATCATTTGTGTTGAATCCAACCTCTAGGGTTATTGGGATTAATGGGTGTTTGGAGACCATTCAATGAAAAAGGACACCTTTGTAGATATGGTGCTTTGCTAGGAATTCATGGTAAGGGGGAAGTCGATGATCAGGTGGATTAATGAAGGGGACTGATATACCAACTTCTTCCATGCATGTATCAAGGAGTGTAAACAAAGGGTCCAACCCAATATTCTGATGGAGGATGGGGTTTCTCAAATGATAGGGATTTGGTGGGAAGAATCGCCCATTTTTTTCAAAGACCTTTTGGTAGGACTAAACCTCGACATGCTGGATGGATACCCAAGAGGGGAAGTAGAGTTCCTTGGTTTAATTCCCAACCAAGTTATACTCCAAGATAATGCACTCATGGAGACCATTCCCATAGAAGCTGATATCCATGCACAAATACTCCACCTTAATGTTGATAGCACCCCTGCCCCCAACATATTCCCAGGTTCCTTCTATGGGAATGTGTAGGATGTGATCAAAGATGACCTCTCCACTACCATTCATGATTATTTAGAGGGGGCAGTCTGCCAAGAGTGTCTTGTTCCATGGCTCTTGTTCTTCTTCACAAAATCAAAAACCCATCTGCCATCCATCACTACTGCCCAGTTAGCCTGTGTAATTTCTTCTATAAAGCCCTTGCAAGTATCCTCAATTCCAGAATCTCTATCCATCTACCTTGCTATATCTCCTTTGAGAAACATGGGTTTGTGAAGGACCGTTTATTCCAGGGAGCAATCTCCTTAGCCCAAGAATTTATCTGAGACATCAACACCAAGTCCCATGGCTCAAATCTGGGAGTAAAACTCGACATGAATAATGCTTATGATCATATTAAATGGGGATTTATCAAAAAGGTCCTCTTAGGTATGAGCTTCTCTCCCTGGCTATCTGACCTTCTCTTTCGTTGATTCAACTCTCTATGGTTGGATGTCCATTTTATGGGAAAGTCTCATGGTTTTTTCAAGGATTCTTGGGGCCCGAGGTAGGGAGACCCCTTATCTCCAACCCACTCCATTCTCTCACAAGATATTCTCAGTCGCCTCATTCTCCAAGGAATGAACAATAGAACCATTCTTCCCTTTAGGAGAAAGTGGAACACCCCCTCTGTCTCCCATATAATGTTTGCATACGACGCCCAAGTTTCCTAGAATGCATCAAGGTGATCAATTCATCGCCTCATTAGGGTTATTGATGAATACTACCATTAGAGTGGGTAAGTTATAAAAAAATTAAAAGTAGGCTTTTCTTATTGAGGAAGTGTCCATGCAACTGAGAACTCTCTCTATGCAACCTTATCGATATCTGAAGTCATTGTTGGCCAATGAAATATCTGGGAGAACCTATTTCCTCCACATGTCTCTGTATTTGAGATTTTGACCAGATTTTTAGTCGTATATCTGATCGAATCCTCAACTGTCAAAACAAGTTTCTATTGTTTGGGGGGTGGATCACCATGGTCGATAGTTTCCTCTTTATATCCCCGATCCGTGCACTCTCTTGTGTTAAATCCCCCCAAGGAGTGATCTCATAAATTGAAAAAAATCATCGCTCTCTTCATATGGGATGCCCGAAATGTGGATAAAGCAGTCTTGGGTCTTTCGGAAGAGAATGGGGAGGCCCATTAAAGAAGGTGGGATAACTGTTCACAGTTTGGAAGATACTCTGCTCTGCTTGCACGCAAGATTGGCTTGGGATCTGATTGATCACCGAACACTATGGAGAATCACAATGGGGGGCTCATTGTCATGTGGAATTATGTTAGATGTTGTGCACATGTAACCTCTCATGGATTCTCTGTTCCCTCTGTACTCATCCCTCCTTCCCCAAGCTTGTTAGATTATTGGAGAAGGGAAGGTGCCCTTCTGGCATACCAATTAGGTGGGTTTCACTCTTGGTTTTTCAAGGTGTCCAGCCTATAAAATCTCATGTGAGGAGGCCATTAGATTCCCGACCTTGATCAAGGTAGTTCTGTCCAAGTATCAATAAGAGACCATCTAGCTTATTGAAATCAATGAGAAACCTGACAAGTGCGTATTTCCCCTTTCAAGAAAGTTCTCCTTCTCTTTTAAAGAATGTATCCGGCTGATGGTGAACTCAATGGAGGAGAAAACCTGGAATGAAACACTCTAGATCAAGTGTATCCCCAAAAAATAAAGCTTTATGACTCAGTGGATCACAAACAACTTTGTGACCACAAACGAGAACGTAAAGAAATGTGATGTTCTCATGGCCTCTTCATGCGCTTGCTATAAGGCCAATCAAGAGGAAAGCCTGAAGAACCTATTTTTTGAAGGAGAGTGGGAACGTGATGTTTGGTCGACCTTTGGTAGTTTTTTTGCAGCCTGCTTCCCTCTAGAAGATTCCCCATTATTGGTTCAATAGTATGATAATTTGGGAAGCAGGGGAGCAGAATGCATGGATCGAGCCATAATCCTACATTCAGGTGTCTAGTGTCTTTGGTAGACGAGGAACAAAGAGAAATTTGAGGGGTGTGGCTCTTTAGGTAAAGCAATCCTCGTACGTACTCATAGTTTGCTTCGGGATATGATCAAGCGAACTACCAACTAGCAGGATTCTCTCTCCCTTCACTTCCTGATCTCAACCTGTTAGGCCCACCCAAATGTTCGCCCTCATGGCCATTGGGTTTGTTAGAATCCTCCGTCCATAGGCTTGAAACTCAATACAAATGGATCATGATCTACAGGTATCATGAAGGGCATTGGGGTCCATTGTGACTCCAAGGGATATTTTGTGTTCACATTCTCGATTTTCTTTGGCGGGGGCTCTTATCTTCTTGTGTAAGAACTTGCTATGCTCTCTGGCCTCACTCTTCGTATAAAAGGTGGTATGCATATTGAGAAAGTTGAAACCAACTCTCTAATTCTCTAAAACTCGCTTCAAGGTTTCGATCATGTCCCCTGGTCTATCTCCTACCCCATTCAGAAGTGTTTTGCTATCCTCTCTAGTAAAACCTGACTGAGACACACCCGGTGAGAGGGAAATAAGACGGCGGACCACATGGTTTCACAAGCTACTCAAGCTAATGGTACCACTTTATAATAAAATATTTTCCATTTGAAACCGAAGGGGGTTAGTATTGTAAAAAGGGATGCCCTCAGGTTGCATTTTTTCCGGCCTCGCTAGGCCTCCTAGTCATGTGTTTGTATCTTCCTTGTTTCTTCCTACTTTCTATTTAAATAAGAAATGATGATGAAGATGGATAACCCTTATAAAGATCATAACGTTGAATTAAGAATTAATTTATTGAGATATTATGTATAACTTGTGTAAATACATATAATTATTGTTTAAATATAGAATAAAAAATTAGTGATAAATTAACTTATAATTATTGTATAACAAAGTCAATGAAGAATAGTTATAACATAGAAAATGGAAATTAAGTTGAGAAACCCTTTACAAATTGGTAACATTCCAGTCAAATCCCCTTGGATAAAATAATTAAAATCTCATAATAAAATATAAATCATTATGAATTATTGGTGATATAATATGTAAAATGGATGTACATATACCTTATAAAATAATTGAGGTTCATAGGAATAAAATTTTCCCAATGAAGTAAAATTAAGATGAAATCCAATACCCATGGTACTTAATTTTGATGTATTACAATTAAGTATTATATAATAAAATCATATTAATTATTTTATTTATGAATAAAACTTTTCAGGTTTAATCCTTTATCATTAAAGAATTTATTTAATTTATTTTAATGACATTTAATTACATAATATATTAATTCCATGTTGTGGATTATGAATATGTTCAGTTTAAAATTTCAAAACAACATCGATGTATTGAGCTAGGTAAAAGGGAAAAATGTTTCATAATATCAATAAAAGTAATAATTAAATAATTTTCATTTTTAAAAATAAAGTATACTTTTAAAATAAATAATAATTTATTTTTGAAAAATAAACTATGTTAAAATAATGGATATGGTATGTTGTACGTATGCATAAGTAACGTTTTTATTTTTCAACGATCATTATGGAGGAAAGTAAAGTTCTATTTTATCCTTAAAAAATGAGAATTGTTTAATAAACAAAGTATTAATTATTTTAACATATTTATATTCATATAAAATATGGTATGTAGTGATGAATTATGAATTATATGGCTTCATGGATGTGGTAGTCCACATATACTCACAAATAACATAATACTTTTTCATTGAATAAAATGGTAAGAAATTAAATTATATATTATATTTTAGAAATAATAAATATTTAATTAATATTTTATATAAACCATAATTCTATCATTATAACCATCCATGATATGTGGCGATGGAAAATAAATTACTTTGGACCGTAAGGTTGTAGTTCGCAGTACACCTGAATGATGGATACCTTCCAAATTTAATGTAGGTTAAAGATGGATATTGTTTAATAAATTAACATAATAAAATATCATTATATCTAGAGATATTTAAAATATTATATCTTCATGGTTTAAGAAGATATTAAGGAGGTGGAAGAAGAAATAAAACAGAAAGGCTCAGTTAAGAACATTACATCTTATTCAGACAACCTTCTTTTCATTACACCATAAGAACTATAAGAGGGATATTATTCCCAAAATAATTCCTCAATAACATGGGGATAAATTTTAGGAATTTATTAGGGTGGAATATGGATAAACAAAGAGGTTATTTATGTGTGCTAAAATAAGAAAAAGAGGCTCCCTTTCATAAAAAAAGTGGAGGGAAATCATAGAATTTCTAAAACTATTAATTTAATATAAATTAATATTGATTAAAAAATGGATAAAATTGAAAATATTAGAATATAATATTATAATGAGTCTAAATAATCTTATAAAATTTAATATGTAAAATTTTTTACTATGTTTTTACCTTTTTTCCTTTGGTTTTAACCCCCGTTAACCCTTTTAACACTTACTATGATAACAAGGTTTTTTACTTCTTGAGGGTCAAGACAGTTACCATAAATGGAAAAAACCCACAAATACACCATGTATGATATATTAATCCATATAATAATCAATTATCTAATTTTATGATTTTCAGGATTTTTATATAATTTAATAAAATATTATATTCATAGAATACCAACAATGCCAAATTTAGATTTATTCATTTACATTAACATTTATACCATAAATACTACAATTAAAATTTGAATAAAATACTTTAGTAACATGATACATTTATATTGAAATTTTTTGGGTCACATTAATTATATAAATTATTCAAATTTTAATATTTTTAATATAATTTATTTTTTCTATTAAATGAATAAGTACTGTATCGGTGTTGCATAATTATGTAAGGAAATTATTTATTAACTAAAAATGAAAAATAAATTACCTTGGTTAAGGTAAATATTTTATATTTTGAGATAATATTTATAACCACACATATCCTCTTGTAATAGCCTTGAAAAAAACATTATAGTTATTAAAATCAAGAGTGTGGCATTTTTTACTTTACTTAAAATATTATAAATGTCTTAATCACATCCAAATGGAAAACATATAATATAATAGAATATTATATTTTTATGGATGATATTTAATCATAAAATAAAATTAAGGCACGTGTCAGGTTCATTTTCTTATCCACATCAAATTACTTTTAACATTAATTAATGATCTACCCATTACCGCAAAACATAAAATTATTAAGGTTACTATATATATTGATAAAAAATAAAAAGGAAATATTTAACATGTTTGGAATTCTTGATTATAAATATAGAATAAATTTTTCAAAATTCGAAATATATAAGTGGCATAATTTAATATATAGTTAAACTAGAAAAATTATATGAAAAACAATTTTTCAGAAAAATGACTTTTTCAAATATAAGTTGTTTGTAGGCTAAATTCATGGTTAAAACTCATTTCAAACACTATAATTGGATTATTTTAAATAAAAATTGACTTCAATAATTTTAGAACTAATAAAAAATCATAATATTAATTTATAAATATGATAAATTGAAATATAGTTTGTAATAAAAATCAATATTTTTTACTATTCACTATAAAATCAAACTTTTTTGAAAAGTCTCAAAATTTCACCTAAATATGATTTTGATATACTAATTTAAATAATGATAAATTTTTTATAAAATATTTATTTTAAAGTTCTATAAATTATATATTTTATCCTCTCACAAAAATCAGTTGAAACCAATTTTTAAGAAAAAATATATTTGTAAAATAAAATGGATTTACTAAAAATAGATTTCTTATTTTCAAGAAATTAGTCAATACATTTGTATTGATTATAAACTTTATATATATATATATACACACACACACACACAGATATATATATATATATATATATATATATATATTTCAATATGTATTTAATCCTATTTCCACCTTCTTATTTAACAGTTTTGTTATAATAGTCTTATGTAAATAATAATATTTCATAGCACATTTAATCTTAGTGTTGTGTGTCATACATGTTGTAAAATGTTATTTCCTTTATTAAAAATAATATGATATTAAGCTTTACTCTCCATAAATTTAAATGGACTGAAATACCCATACGTGTTCTCACATATGGTTGATTCATTTATTAAAAATGTTAACACTATATGGTTAGTTCATTTAGGTTGTTTTACCATCTATCACGAAGTATATTCATTTAGTTTAATTTAATTATTATTAACAAATTAAAGAACTTAATATAAGTTATATAATACTTATAATCTTCATATTTATTAACAATCATATTTTTATAGCCATCATTGAAGGTTACAGATGAAAAATGAACTAAATTATTCATGGAGGTGGTGAACAAACCATATTATGAACAATGTTTTTATTTAATAGTCAAATGAAGGGAGAGTAGAATATATATATATATATATATTAGTAACAAAATAAAAGTTTAGTATATTTATAATACATGATTCAATATTTCATGTTAGATGAGGGAGAATAGGATAAGCTACATGAAGAAAATAATTTAAAATAGAATGTTTTAGAAAATTACCTCTTGAATACCATCTCTAAATATAATCATTAAGTCACATTGGGATTATAATTTTACAAGTCCAAGGATTATAGTTATTTTTTGGGATATCCAATGAGATATTTGGTTAGTATTTTAGAAAGATACATGCCTTATAAATATGATGAGAAGTTGTGGCAAGGGTTTTTATTTATACACGGAGAGTGGTGCTTTTAACTAGTTGAGGTTATAACCCACCTATAGAAAAAAATCTTATAATCCTACATATTAATATTGATATTTAATATTATATTCCACAAAATTCGGTGGGATATTTCATAGCTTATGGTTTGGATTTTTAAGCAGTTGTCTATGATGGTGAGAATAGGGAATGCATAGGGTCCTTGGCAATGGTAGAGGATATTGATGTCAGTGTTATAAGGGAGAAAACCTTGATGGATTAGCACAATAGTGGAAAGAAATATTGGTGGTTTCTATCATGGTTAGAGGTTAATCATGGTTTTGGAGGGAGGAATCAATGGATTCTTTGTTGTTTGGAATCTATAGTAGTTCAGTGCAGTGGCAGTAGACGGTGTATGTTGTGTTGGGTGATGATAATGACCTCAGTACAACACAATGACAAGGATTCACCAGTGTTAGGAACAATGATGTGAAAAACAGAAGATGTGTCAATGGTGGTAGGAACATTACAAATTGGCTCAGGTTTGGTAAAAATCCTTGAAAACTGTAGTGACTCTGACCATAATAAAAAATAGAAACTCTCTAACATTATTTCATTAGAATAAGATACAAGTGATTTTTTATCAAAGGAATAAATAGTTTAGTAGTATTTATAAAATTGATACATACTTGAGTCCTACATTATATTTGAGAACAAAAATTAAAACACAATTATTTTTCGTGAATAATATCATTCCTTCTAGAATATCCCCTCATATCAATCATAATACACTTCATGGATTTCTGGAAAAGAAAAATAAATAAGGGTGATATAAAATTCACTGTAGGGGCTAAGTACAGAAGAATATATCATGAATAAATATGAATAATCAACACGATAAGGTATATATATGAACACATATTCCATTTAACCCATAATATGATAATGAAATGCATCTA
The DNA here is from genome assembly GCA_963277665.1 of Viscum album. Taxonomy (NCBI): domain Eukaryota; kingdom Viridiplantae; phylum Streptophyta; class Magnoliopsida; order Santalales; family Viscaceae; genus Viscum; species Viscum album. Next base: position 317,785,913 of record OY728146.1, read on the forward strand.
TAGATAATATCATTGTGAAAATATGATGGATAATGAGATAAAACATAATCAATATAGAAAAGTAAATAATGGAAAACAAATTCCATTTAATAAATAAACTATGAATGAAATGGATAAATAGATAATATCATTTTGTAAACAACAGGGATTATAATAAACTAATTCATAATTAAATAAATTCTTAATTATTGGACCTCATGTTCTCAAGTGCATGATACCTCTACCATCAAGGAATTTTTTTAATATTGTTTAAATTAATAGGTAATTGAATGTTTAATTATATAATATTGTTTAACCATAGGATACTACTAATGCATTTATGGGATATATAATTTTTGGACCCACCCATCACTGTACGTCCAAAACATTACTCATATATAAAATAATCTATAAAATTCATGAACCACCCGCCTTACCCCTAAATATCCTTATTTAAGAGTGAATATAAAATATAGATATTTACCCATATAATCCAATGAATTGAAAATAAAGATAGTATTTTTGGAAATAAGATAATGTTTAAGAAATAAGAATATCCATGATAAATAATATGGAAATTTATGGAAAGTTTAATGTTCAATGATCATAGTAATGTGAATAGTTCAATAAAATGTTAGTGAGTACAGAAATGAATCTAGCAAGTGAATGAAATTTCTATCATTATTAAAAATAATTATAAACCATCCATATAAAGAATAAGGATAATATAAATCCAATATATACCTATTGAAATAATAATAATGGGTTGTTTTCGTTGAAAAATATAAATACAATAAAAGAATCTTTCAAAACATTCTTGAGAAAAATATACTTTTCATTTTGAAAATATACATTTAAATTTAAAAGTTATCAAATTTTTTTCAAAACAATTCTCTTTAAAAATAACATTTGAAATTTATAATGAATTTCAAAAAACATGGAGTGGTCATGATAGTGGGAAATTTTTTGTATGCCCAGTGTGTTAAAACAAAGATTGGTTTCACTTTTTTAATAAAATCCAATAGAGTATTATTGTGAAAATGACATGAATATTCCATTAAAAGAATTTTGAAAAAATAAAATTGGGTAATAATTTATTTTAAAAATAAATTTTTAATTTTTAAAAACACTTTTTAATATTTTTTAAAAATATAGTTTTGGAAGGAGCCAGATTTCCAATCGAATAGGGAAATTAAGTATGCTTTTCTTAATAAAATTTTATAAATTATTTTATTTATTAAAAAGTAGAAAATGGTAATATTACCTGAAAAAATATTGACTAAAAATTGTATAATAAATTTAAAGGCTTTTAGTAGACAATGGTCAAATTATTTCCTTTAACTAAAATCCAAGAATAAACAATCTTGATTGGAATGATATTTTGAAATTCACCCTCACAAAGACAATAATATTGAAGTCATAATTAATCAATGAATCAATTTTGTGTGTCACATTTAAATACACCAAAAAAAAATTGAATGAAAATATAATATACTCAAATGTAATTAGATTAATAATATTAAAATATAAAAGAGAATAAAGTGTAATACAGTCCAATAAACAAAAATTGGGCTATGAAATTCTTTACCACTTCGTGAATTTTGACTAAAATTAACTTAGATTAAATAAATCAACATGAATCCTAAAATACCAAGAATTATTTATTAATCATGATATTTCTTGTCAAATGGACATTATGTGAACCATATCAAAGAAATTATGTGCATACCATTACAATATGCTTCAATAAAGGTAAATTGAGATGAATTCCATTACTTCATGGTTTCTTTTAGTGGAATGTGATTAAACCACCATTATAGTGGTTTCAAACATGTTATTGACTTATAATAAAACCATATTAATATTTATAATATCATATAAAATCCTTTTATGTCATATTATCACTATTTAATTAATAATATTTCTTTATTTTCAATGTTTCAGGTGTTAATTACCTTGTTTTCTCATTCATGATTTATCATGATAGTTAAATTTTTTATGCATATTATACTAGCCCATAATATCTAGAATAATAATCATGAAATAATTATAATATTTTTACATCAAATACACTATTAAAACCATTCATTAATGATTGTTATGGAGAAATGAATTATTTTACAATCTTGGAAACCGTAGGTTGTATGTACGCATGAGTAACATTTCCATTTTCCAATGATCATTATGGAAAGTAAGTAATATTGTATCATTAAAAAATTATAATAATATAATATATAAAATATTTTTTCATTAATTATACTTATAAATATCATCCATGTGGTATGGTGATGAATAGTGTGTCACATTACTTCTGGAAGGTGGTAGTCCACACATAGACAAATGGTGTTATCATTTTTCAGAGTGGGAAAGAATATGATATATTATTTTTTATAATGATTGATATGTAATAATTATATCATTTATATAACATATACTCATTTAAATTATCTTTATTACTTTCAATATATAGCGTTAGTGAAAGATCAATCATATCACTTTCTAAGGCGGTAGTCCACTATACACACGAGCGGTGTTATCATATCCCATACAGAATGAAAACTAAAAAGGTATATATTATATAATGTATAAAGTGGTAAAATTATGTTATAAATATAATATCTATATTTTATATCCACTATCATACCCAACCATTATATGTGGTAATGGAAAAGCGAATGAGATTTATTACCGTGCCAGTAATCCATCGTATATAAGAATAATGATTTGGTAACTCAATTGATAGAAGTTTTGATGGTTGTAGGTAACTAATATAACATAAAACATATTATTATATGTAATATACTTTTATTATTGTATAATATTGATTTAAAAATAATTTAATATGGTGGATTAAGAACTAAAATAAAAACATCCATTGAAGAACATTACATCTTCTTTGAGTATCCTCCTTAGGTTTACAAAAAAATCCGTCCTAAGTTTAATTTGTAACCTAAGTCTTATAAGATGATAAGTGGTAATTTTGGGAGTGATTTGGGAATGTTTTTTTCTGAACCAAAAGGTGGTTTAGGTGTGATGAAGATAGAATATAGAGTGACCATTTGTAAGGGAGGTGAGTGACACACTTTCCACGAACTAGTACGAGTCGACCCTGAACTAGTCACCCAGGCCAGCCAGTAACAAGTCCCGAGAGGAATTCCCGATCCTCTTGTGATAGCGACAATCACCAAGGGCATAAATATATTACACAAGGGAATGATTTCTCCCATATATGAACAATCAAACAAACAACAGAAAGAAATGTACAACCCAAAAAACATTTATATAAAAATTGAAATGAACATTATTTGTACAAGAAACTGAAAGTACAACTATGAAAAAAACCCAACTGACCAAACCCAATAACCAAATAACTCCATGTGACCCCATTGTTTACTCTCCAACAAATTTATCACACATCACCCAAGGAAAACAAACTGAAGCTGAAACCTGCACAAGGGCTAAAAATAGAAGAATACTATAAGCATGAGTATTAAATCTCAGTAGGTTAGCCCGATATTCTATTCCCAGTGCACATCCTTTAAAAAAAAGAAACATCAATTACAAGTTTTAAATATAAATATAATGTTATTTTTTCTAAATGAGGTCCCATGCTATAAAAAAATTAGTAGACAAAAACATGAATGTTTTATAATCAAGAATGCAAGTAACAACTTTCAAAGTGATGCAAATTTAAAATGAAAATAGTTTTCAAGAGGGATACTTTAAAGAATTTTAACTTTTAAATAAATCACACTCACTTCTGAATTTACCAACCAAACACATTGTATGCCGACGGTGACTACAAAAGATCCAATGAGCACAAGTCACGGGAACACCCCTAGGAATTAGTCTGTTGTGAGCTCTAGGTACCTCGTATCAGGGTGAAAGTAACCATAATAAATATCCATTCTCCTGAACATGAGCCACTAGTAGGGAGTATACCCATAAACTAGTGTTCCCCCCAAAATCATCATCAACATAGTTTATTTAGTGTTGTCATCGTCAGACTTGCTATGTGAAACAGGGGCCAAACCCCACAGGATCACTAGCGTACTAGTACATGTCTACCCACCTAGATACCTGAAATTCCCTTTAGTTCTCAATAAAGTTACACATATTATCAAATACAAATTTCATATAAAACTTACATCCCCAAACCATAAACACAAAAACATCCCACGAACTTTCATCACATTTCGTTCACGAATCAACAAACAGCTAAATATTTTTGTAAAACAATTTCAAGGAGTGTATTGAGGTTTTTCACATGAAAATCATTCAAAAAAACTATTTCAATTATAAAAAAACATTAAAAACATACCAAAAAATATTTTTCAGACCTAAAAACATTTAATAAAATCATTTCACGAACCATAAAACAATCCCAATTGAAAAATTTGGTATATACAAGTAAAACACTCATTCTTCATTTTTAGGAAAGGCCAAACGTGCCTTCAAACATTTTCTAAAAATTAAAATTTGAAAAAGTTATAAAATTAAACTTTATTAAGGAGGTGTGTAAGAACCATTTATAGAATAAAACCACATTCAAAAATACTATAAAACACTCTGGTGATATATTCAAAACACAACCATTTTTATAAGAATGTGAAACAGGCCACTTTCCAGCAACTCAGGCCAAAACATATTATAAACAAAAAAAATATTTTTTTCTAAAAAAAATCCAAATTTGAAAGCCAAAAATGTATCCCAAAAATAATTTTCTTACATGCTTCCAATATATTTATAATTCCAAACAAATTATTTTAAATTTCACTAGACACATAAAAGCCAACCTGGCAATTTACCAAACACATCGCATGTACTCTTTAAAAAAACAACTTATGTTACGCACTTAAAAAGGGATAAAACACCATTTTCATGACATAAAGTTATTAAAGATACTAATAAATATTCAATAGACCATAAAACAAGTGAAAAAGCTCATGGAATAACTTATCAAACAAGAGGAGTGCACATTTATACCAAAACAACAATATTTTTAACAAAATAAGTCATAAAACCTAATTTGCACACAAAACCATTAGAACCAAAGTTTAATAGCAGATCAAATCATATAAATAAAGTTATAATAGAATTAAAATGATGAAACATAAATTATAAAGGTTTGTTCAAGGGATATCCTACCTCAAAACCTTGTCCTAATGGAAACACACCCCCGAAATCAACCGTTGCGGGTTTATGAACCCTAAAACTATGAAGACCAGACCTAAATGAATATAAAATACATCAGAAACCATGGGATAACAGAACTCTAGGTCGATCAAGAGTAGGGGATATTATAAAACCAATAAATAATGAATGGAGGAAGAATAGGGAAGATAATGGAGATGTAATCTCACCTTTTCCACAAGAAAACTATTTTTATTTCATTATATCTTCACCCCTAGAGAATATGGAATGGGATGAAACTTCATGGAGAATATCTTACGGTCTGGAAGAACCAGTTAAAGAGGCTTTTTTTGAAAAAGAGCACGAATTGAATGAGTTATGTATAAAACGATTTACCTTATCAATTCTTGGAGATTTGAGGTACCTGAGAACTTTCAACCTAATCCGCGACCCATATGAGATCCAAAGAGTGTATATAGATAGTGGGGGTGATTATAGGGATATTTGATTCAAGGATGAGGTGTAATCACCAATCAATATTAATAATTGAATTAGATATAAAAGAAACAATTTTTTTAGAAAAACTGGAAATGGGTTCACAGTTGGCCAAAATCATGGAGTAACCACCCTTTCATAAAAAAATCCTAAACAAACAATGGGGAAACCAAATTAGGGTGATTAGACATATATGAAACTTCAAAAATCAATATTAAACTCACCAAATACCCATGAAAACGATCCATATTTCCAATGGACCAGATCAATACAAAGACAAAAAAACCCGGGTGTGGCACACTTCTAATGATTTGAAAGAAAAAGGTATATCCACATTCTTCACATGACAGAAGGGTAAAAAATGTGGTATAATTGAGAATTATTCACTATAGTGTCTAAATATTACAAAAAAATAGATTTAAAAAATGTGACTAGGTCATTTTAAGACATACTTATTTAGTTTAAACCCCGGTAAATCCTTTTTTTACTTTAACTGTGATTTTTTTTACTACTTTCATTGTTCATAATTGAAAAAAATTAATTTGAGAAAATTAGATAATATAAATAATGATTTTTCCAAAAATTTAATTATTTTTCCAAATTCAATTCTTAATGATGTAAAAATGCAATTTAAAAATAATCATGCAAATGTGATGAGAAAGTGTGTTTTCAATGTAAATATTTTCAAAAGCTTACAATTTTTTATATAAAAATTAATTATAAAAATTATTATAATTACCTTAATTTTAATAATTTATATATAAATGATCTAGTTTTAATTTAATAAAAACTAAAAATATAATTTATCGTTGTTAATAATTTAAAATAAAATTCTGTTTTCAATTAAAATTATATATTTTTCACTATTCATCAAAAAATTATAAATTTTAGAAAAATAATAAAAAATAAACCATAAGATTATTTTGATATTATAATTTAAAAAATGAATCTAATTTTATAAAATAAATTTTCTAAAATTGGGAGAATTTAATTTTAAATTATGTGCACAACATGTGAATAAACTGCCTTTAGAAAAAATACATTTTCATAGAAAAAATTTCATTTTATTTTAATTTATTCTTATATTGTTTATAATCAATTTATAACAATAATTTTAATAATTTAATTATTACTATTCATACCTTCAAATTTAATTACTATGATATAATGATATATTATATTAAGGTTCATTTAGACTCGAGGTTTCATGTTCTGCAAGTAATCAAAGGGATTCATTTTAATGAAATATATTTTTTGGGCTTTTTAATATTGTTATTCCATGTCGCATATGCTATAAATAAATTGTCAAAATTTTAGTATTTCATAGTGTTACATTATACACACCTTAAATAAATTTTATCCTCCCAAATTAAACTTGATCTCGGTAATCAAAGGGTTGATATTTGAAAATAAAATTATTCAAAAACCCACATTATAAAAGGGGTTAATAAAATACCCTCTTAAAAAGATAGAAATTGAATTAAAATGGTCAAATAGAATAATTAGATAACTAGGATTACAAGTTGGTTAACATAGGTGAGAAATGAAATATTGGACATAGAATATAATACTAATTCTCAATGACTGATGGAGAGTGATAGAGGTCATTGTTCTAAGGAAAGCGAGTAATCCAAAGAAAGTTAACAATAAGAAAATCAGAAATATGTGATCATTTAAGTGATCATTTGATTCATCTAGTATAGAAGGTAAAAGGATAATGTTTTTCAAGATCCTTTTATCTTGGTTGTGGAATTCTTTTACTATTTATGAATATAAGTAAATATACTTACCTTATATGATTCAATTTCATAAGAACAATTTCATCCTTCCATTGTGCTTTGATCAATTTATAATTCATCTCTTACTCCATGAAATGAATATCCTAAAATGAATTTTTTATTCTTGAATAACATAAAATCACTTTTAATAGATCACAATATCCATAATAGAATTATAATTCATTCCTTAGATCTCTAGTTAATATTATTGAAACAAATTTAACATAGGTTATCTAATATACCTAAATCTCTATATGGTGAAGTAATACATTAATCTATAAAACCTCATCTAAATTTCAACATAAAAAATTTCACAAATGGTAACCTTATGTACCTTCCAAAATATTTTGATACAGAAATTTAGTAATAAGGTCACTGGTTTTCCCAAATGAACTCATCATTAATCTCTCAAACAACATGAAGTATCTCTTAATAATTACCTACCAAACGCATGGACACCATTATCGTGTATTCTCTTGAAACATGGTAATGTACTAAATTACCTTAAAACCATATTTAAAACATAAATTATTTATTATTACTTAAATAAAACACATTTTATTTAATATATTCCATAAATTAAAAAATGATGTTAACTCCGTCAATGATAACATAAAATACTCTATCAAAAAACATTAATCAATTCCAAGGTAATTAGTAAAATCTAATTTAATTTATATGTATAAATCATCTATTTATCCTAACACCATTATCTAAATATTAGGAATATATTAAGGGTTATCATTCCCTTAATCAATTGTTTTCCAAGAAGTTCAAACTACCACTGAATCATTTTTTTTGGTCATCAGTACCATTCAATATATGATTCAGAATATTTAAAGAAAAATAACTATAGTACAATCTAAATACACTTCATAATTCTTATAACCATGATATCATTGACTAAAGACACAAATTACATAATTATTGAATAAAAAAAATAAAATTAATCATTCTACTTTGTTTTTGGAAATATCATTAGATTTAAAATGAACTATTGGATTCTTTTTAGGTATATCCCTTTGACTCTTGGGGAATTTATATGTGTAGTGCACCGTCTCCTTGAGTTAATAATTAAACATTGGAAACAATTTTCATTTCCTTAGAATCAAGATCATGGTTGAATTTCTCTCCACACTTTTAGAAAACTCATATTCCCTTAATGAAAGGTTTATAGTGTCTCTTTCCATAATTAATACAACTGGGAAAATCTTTCTTTCCCTTCATCCAATTATATTTTTTTCTCTTCTGTCTTGTTTTTATTTGTATTTCCTTCGATTTAATAATACATATATTATTATTTCTCTATATATATATCACATGATACTATGCATTTATATGATGATAATGTTTGGGAGACTAGTTCCCTTTGAAATATTATCTTAATCCCATCAAATAAATGACCATTCATACAATTTTGATTGCGTAATTTGATATGGTTTCTATTCCTTTCACTAGTAAAAAATTTTAAAGAATGATATACACTAGATTAGATCATATCATTATAAAAAATAATTTATAATACAAACACTAGTAAAATACTCAACATAAATTGAAAATTTTATTCATAGATAAGATCATAATAATAAAGATGATTTCTTTGGGGGTGTTATCATCTATAAATCCTTTATAATGGTTTGTAATAAATATGTAAATTATCCAAAGAATATCCCCCAGGAGTTTCAAATTGGGTGCATACTAAGGACTATTTTTATTAACCATGTGATGATTGGGTCTATCACAATGAACCCTATTTAGAGTTAATACCTATAACTACATCTATTCCATAACCATGTATTATTATAATGTCTAGAATGGGATTTATTACTAGGGAAAACCACACAATATTTTCCATTCCAAAACATTATAATGTTCTTATATACTTATCCTAAAATTCTGTCATAAAATTATGTTCCTTAATCAATGTTTTTCTAAATCTAATTCCCACATCTCGACTAAAATCTTCCTAATAGAAACAGTAGTGACCCCGAGCCCAGTAATCCAAATTCGGTGACTTAATTTTTTTACATTGTCATAAGATACAAGTGATTACATCATAGAGGTCGAAATAGTTTAATATTATTTGTAAAATAGATACATAATCAAGTCTTGAATTACATTTATAAAAAATACAACATAATTTTTCATTCAATAATTGAAGGATCCCACAACACCCTAAGAGGGGAAGGGTGAATGACGGTGTCAAATTTTTATTTTAAAGTGATGGATCATGTTCCCATGTTGGTATGAACTTGTTAAATGTATTTTTTTGGTAATGTGTTGTAATTTAAACATTCAAACGCTGAAGGAGCACCCAAAAGTTTTACTTTGTTCACCACTAAGGGATATCCCAAGGAGCATACAATAAAAAGTTTTTGGTCATACCAATGTCCACTAATATTCACTAGTTGTGGATTTCCAATGTTTAGCACAATCACTCTGTGCCATACACAATACCATTACAAGGTATTAGGGATATCAAAATGCATCCCTCAAACCACTTCCATTGACTCCCCCTTGCTCACTACATTGAGAATAATCTGAAATAATTTTATTAAGATGAAGTTTTCTTTAATATGTTGGAATTAAATCATGAATCATTAAATATATATAGATTCTCTATTTAAGTCTTATTTTTACTCATAGATCTAATCCACTTTTTTGTGCACTGTTAGTTCATTAACTATTCCTTTATGAACTGAACTAATCCCCATACCAATTCTGCATACTACCTTTACAAACAATAACTGCATACTACCTTTGTAAACCATATCCACATATTGAATTCTAAAATTGAAACTACATATGGACTTCACAAACCATGTCAGCATATTGCCTTCGAAAACCATGTACGCGTACTACTTCTTCTCTACAGACCAACTCATCCTTTGTAAACTATTTTCTATGAACCATCTTCCTTAAACCATCTTCCAAGAACTATCTTACTCGAACAAAATTTAGTGAACTGTCATCGGTGAACCATTATGGACTTCACTGAATTCCATTCATATTTTATAATCAATGTATTTTTTGTGCGGTTGTCTTCCTATGAACCATTCAATAAATCACCAAATTCCTCCAAGATTTTTTATCTCATTCCTGCACCCTAATGAAGGATTAGTTCTCTTTACATTGGAAAAAAGATTTTCATTATTTTCTAAACCTATATTTACCAAATCTTTAATATGGAACTCCCTTTACAACGTATCATGTATCTCTTGCAAACCATATTCCCTACGTAGTCCACATACCACCATTATCCTTATGAGGCAACAAAAATATCTTCCTCATTTCCATTAAAGACACTCTTCATGGCTTCTCAAAACTCTACCCCATTTCTACAAATAACATACTCTCCCCTGACCCATTTTCCTTTCACAAACTGTGAGCGTTCCATGAACCTTTTCCTCTACTTATTCTACAAACCATGCTTCACAATCCACTAAGTGTTTCTATACAGAACTCCAGCAATACCATTTTTCCTTGATTCCCCACATAATACACTTTTCTATCAGTTTACTGTGCTATGTGGTCTGCAAACTATGAACTCCTATGAAAAAAACATACCTTTACCAAAAAACTTCAAATTTTGAGGCCCAAAAATTTGGAAACCACTGGGAAACTGCACGACCATAAAAACCTACTTTGGACTATACTATAATATAAATTGTCTTGAAACTTCCTTCATCAACACTATTTTTATTGAAAACAAAAAAAATCATACTTTATTTCATGTTAAGAACAACCTTAGCTCCCACAATCTCCCCCTTTTGGTTTATTGGCAATCAATAGATAAATTCAATGAATCAAAAACCAAAATAAAAACTTGATATGCAAGAAATAACTTATCCAACAAAAATATAACTCTATATGACCAATGATCATTGTATGAAACAAAAGGGTAATCATTAATTGATATTTCCAAGTAAGATCTGAAAATTTTCTAATAACAATGAGTTTTTTTTTCATTCTCATTCTTCCCCATTGTAACTCATTAAATTTCCCATGTATCTAAAAAAACATTCAAACCTTTATTCTTCTTCTCCTCCTTTATCCATTCTATATTCTCTGTTCAATTGAATTTATCCATTATCCCTAATTGGAAATAAACCCAAAGAATCAAATTTTGAATTATAGATCTCAAAGCACAATCCCCTGGGATTATATATCCCCATAAACCTGCAATACTTCATTAAATTGATTAAAAGTGTTTGCACGACTAGGGAGAGTGGAAGTTCATAACTTCCTCTATCACAGGGAGGTGGTTGAACATAAAGGTTCAACCAATTATTTTCAAACACATATGATGAAAATTTCTTGGTCTGTATATTAGCCACTTGATCATCAGTTCCAACATGATCCATTTTAATCATGCCTTGTTCAAATTTTTCCATTATAAAGTTATATATGATTTCAATGTGTTTTGTATGAGAATGATAATCATGACTCTTTGTAGGATCAATTTCTCACTTGTCGTCACAGTGAATCACCATTGATGGTTTAACCTAATCTCAATTATCAATTAGTTATTACGTCATCTATAATAGATGAGTCCAGACCTTTATAGAAGTGATATATTCTACTTCAACTATACTAAGATAAGTACTTTCCTTTTTCATTCTCAACCAAACTACACATTTCTGGCTAATAAAAAATGTTGCACCACTTGTTGAATTTCTATCAACCACATATCAAGCCCAGTTAGCATCATAAAATGTTTATAGTTCATTATTTCATCCCCCAACAAAGTATAATCTATAATTGTGAGTATATTGAATGTATCCAAGGATTCGTTTAACTACTACCATATGTTCTTCCTTTGGATTATCTTGAAAGAGGGTCACAAATCATGTTGCAAAGACAATATCTGGCCATGTTTCTGTTATGCACAATAAGATTCTGATTATTCTCCTATACCTAGTGGTATCTAAAAAAGTCTCATCATTATGATTTCTATGTTTAGTTCCAACCACAATCAGAGTCGACATTTTTTTGGATTCATGTATATTAAATTTCATTAGAAATTATATTGCATAAATTTCTTGAGAAATAAAATTTTAGTCTTTCCTTTAATTCACATGATTCATGAAGAAGTATGTAATTTCACCAATAATAGACATTTCAAATTTTTATTTCTTGTGATTGGAAAATTTATCCACTAATTCCTACCTTCTTCCATCAAATATAATATCAGTTATGTACTCCAAAACCATGAACTGATCCATATGACAATTCGTCAAATAGTGATTGTGATCCAATCCTCCTCTTTTAGATTCATGATTCTTTAGATAATAATCTAGCAGATATTACCATGTATGTGGTTACAGTTTTAGAATATATAGAGCTTTATTTAATTGGAAACCCATCATTTCATCATTACCAAGAATAAATCCCACTACCTTTTCAATACAGACTTCTTCTTCTAGAACATAATTTATGAAATCTGTCTTGACATCTATTAGATACAATTTGTATTCTATTTTACTATCCATGGCATTAAATAATCTGAATGACTCTAGTATTTCCACCAGAACAAATTTTTCTTCAATATCAACACCTTAAATCTATGAATAGCCTTTACAAACTACATGTGACTTATTTATGATCAAATTTCCATGATCATCAAACTTATTTATTAAAATTCACTTGGTACCAACAACATTGTGATTTTTAGGTCTCTTAAATTGGTCCCATGTTTGGTTCATATTGATCTCAACCAACTCTTCATTCATGGATTTAAGCCATGATTCCTCCTTTGTATCTTTTTTAATTGGGGATGGTTCCAAAACTGATAGGAATGCATAATGTGCATTATCAGCCATTCTCCTGATCTATGTGGGAACTATATAATCCTCAATAACATTGTATTGATCAATTTATGCTCTTCAATTTCTCTTGTGAGGTTCCAGAGAATTTTATTTCAGCTATGGTTTCCTCTTCCCATTCTTCTTCTTGGTCAATATCAGGAATTGATTATTGTGTTTTTTTACTCCTTTATATACTTATTTATTTGGATCTCTTCCATGTCAATATTCCTCCTCATCTTTTATCACATCAGGTTATTAAAATTTTCAGTCATTTTTTATTTTATCTTCAATGATCTTCACATAAATACTTTTAATAAATTTTCCAAGATTTTTATTGAAACATTTGTATGATTTTCTATTCATTGAATATCTTATGAATATTCCTTTATCTACAACATCAACATACATGAATTGATTTGTTTATTTGTTTCGAATAATGAATTTACTTCTGAAAATAATAAAATACTTCAAACAGGGATTCCTTCTATGCCATAGCTTATAAGGTGTCTTGGTTTCCCCCATATAGATCCCTATTAAGTTTTAAATTTAAACTACAGCTTGAATAACCTCTTTCGAATAATTTCAAGGGATATGAATCTCAATCATTATTGTTCTAGCCATGATATTCACCTGTCAATTACTATACTCAAAAACTCTATTTTTCTATGGGGTTCCCATTAATGCTACCGAATTATGTATCCCATGATTCTCCAAGTAGTTTTTAACCTCAATAGATGTATATTTTCTTCCATTTTCAGATTGTAGAACTTTGATTGTTCGTTCATTATCATTATCAACTTTTCAGTGATAATTTTTCATGAAATAAATCACTTTTAATTTCCTGTATATAAGCATCACACACGCCATTCTACTATAATCATCAATGAAAATGAAAAGGTACATTTATCTATGAATTCTAATGACATTTCTCGGACCACATACATATGTATGGATGAGATCAAGAAGATTTGATTCCCTTTTCTTATTTGGACGATATGAACTGCAAAACAACTTCCCCCGAATGCAATAACCACAAGGCTTTTCCTATTAAAACTTCATAATGGTGATATCGATGAATATATTTATATTAGATATGTTTTCCATGTCATTTTGATTGATGTGACCCAATCTCTGATGCTACAAGATGTTTTCTTCTTTATGAGTCATGTTTTGAATGTTCTATTTACTATAAACATGATATAGGTTGCCATGTTTTCATAAACCATTCATGATAGAATTCCATGTTTTTCCTTTTATAGTGAACCCCTTTTGATTAAATGTCACTATAATTCATGAGTCATAGAGTTTACTCAAACTTAGGATATTGTGACACCACCCATCCACATAAAGTACTTCGTTCTTCTTCATCACTCCATTGGCTAGTCCAGTACATCCATTACCTTTTATCTTCAAAGAACCATCATTACCAAATCTCACTATTCCATAGATGTTTTTTTCATAAAATTCATTAATAGTTATTTATTTCTGATCATATGGGATGAACATCCACTATGGAGAATCCACATGCTTCTGTTCTTGGTAGCTTTAAGATTTACATCTGTAAGGTTGGATTTTTAAATTTTCCTCTTTTTCTTCCAGGAAATATTGGTTTGAATGAAGGATAAATAAAGCTTTTAAAATATATTTTCTATGTTCATAGGTTCATCATAATCACACTATTCATCCAAAGGAGAGAACCTATTAGTAATAATAACACTATCTAGTTGGCGAGTATTGACTATTCTCTGCGTTCTATGCAAATTTTTCCTGTCATTCATTTTCCATCAATCTATATATTTTTTTCCAAAGTTAGAAAAATGAATTTTTTTTGTAGAAACTATTAATTATATAAGAATTATAATATGAATTCAATATTGTTTTTTGACTTCATAACTCTTCCCCACTCAAATAGCTCCTTGCCTCTTAACAGTATGACATGATATGGACCATATTTCCACAAAGTTGTCATTCAATGAGTGAAAATGTATTTTAACTTATATTAATCCTAATTTAAGCTTTCTTAGGAGGATAGTTTAACAATATATCATCTCGAGAAACTTGATTATAGTTTCCAGTCCTCCTTCAGTTTGATTTGAGATCTTCTTTTTCTAGACTTCAAGAGTTTTTGTGATATGTCTAACTTTAAGGTTGCCTTTATTTTATCCCATTTTACTTACAAAATTCAATGTTTCTGTATCAGAACCTATTCCTTTATTTCCCATGCATGAGGGTCTTTGATATTTTTTAACTTTTTCAACTTCATCAAAACCATGATTAGATCTCTCTATCAGATCACAATATGAGAATTTTCCAAAATGAATTTTTTTCATTATTTCTTTTGGACTTGATTCAAATTCATGTTTACTCATTAGAGTAATTATTTCTTCTTCAATTACCTCAATAGTTTAAGAATTCTACTATAGTACAGATGTAATGTCATTAATGAAATTTTCTTGTTCTTCCATAATGAGATTTAGTTCAATTATATATTCTGAGCATTCAAAAATTTTCAAATGTTTCTTCACTACTTCATCAATTCAATCAATTTTAGCTTCTAGTATATCAATGTATTTTAAAGACTCTTCCGAAATTTACCTCCACTTTTTGAATCTAATCATTGATTATCAAGCTTACCAAAAGAATCATTAAGTTGAAACTTCAGATCAACATCAGTGGTAGAATTATTATTTCTAGATTTATCCTCTGGTGGTTTTGTCTTTTCAAAAATAGCCAACATTGAAACATGGGTTCTAGATTTAAATTTCATTTCTTCTTCCTCAAATAATTCAATATCATCATAATCTTCTTAACAGACCAAAATCTTTCCCTATAATTTCATACTAGACTTAAAGTATCCCTTTTTGATAAACCTTTCCCAAGTCTTCTTCATGTCTCCAAACTCACTTCATTCATCATAAATTTTTTTTGTTCACCGATAGACAATGTGCTCAACTCTTCTATATTGAAAACAAACCAGAGGTAACATGCCTTTAAATTTCACTTTTCCATTATTGAATTTCTTATAAATGAGAGAAAGAAATTATTTTTACTCATTATCTTCTTTAATACCACCTCTTGAAATTTCACGTTTTTTCCTTTTTTGAATTCCATTTCCTTACTTACTCGAGTCGTTGAATCTTCTGGTTTGACTCTCATCTCACATGCCTACTAGATTCTTAGTAGATTGTCTAGAGAAATTTTGGAAAGATCCATTTTAACAAGGGATAATACCTTTTCATTGTAAAGAGGTGGAAGCCTTCTCATGTTTTTATTTAAAATATCAATTTATTTTATTTCATCAACAATTCCTCATATTCCCTAACAACTATAGTAATTTGATTGAAAAAGGTATCTTCATTTTTTTAGGATGCATCTTTAGATCATTAAACCTATTATAAAAAAACTTACAGTTTCAAATCCATCACTTTGTTTTCACCTTCATAAATATTCTCTATTTTTTTCCACATAATCTTTGCTGATGTAAAGCTCATCACCTTTAGATATATCTGATCAGAAAGAGCTGCAATGAGGGATTTCTATGCATTGGAATCAGCCTTAACAATTTTCTTCTCTATATCAGTCATATAATGCCTTGTTGGATTAGTGACCTTTATTCGTTATGGAGTGGAATATAGGAATTCTATTCTAAGAGATCTTAAATGAGATATCATCATATTATTCAAGATCTAAATGTTTCTTCCATCAAATAGGGGGACTCCCCTGATGTTCAATATATTCTCCATGGTCTAAATGAAGGGAATATTTAACACCAAAAACATTTACCCTATGGCTCTAGTTGAAGGACCATAGAAAACCCTGAGAGGGGAGGGGTGAATCAGGGTGTCAAATTTTTATTTTAAATTCATCAATCTTGTTCCTATATTGGTAGGAACTTGTTTAAATTTTCTATTAGTAATGTGCAGTAATTTAAACATTCATATGCAGAAGAACCACACAAATATATTATTTGTTAACTAATAATGGATAGTCCCAAAAGCACATGAAGATAGTTTTTTGGTTATACCAAAGTTCAATAATCTTCACTAGTTTTGGATTAAATTTTTTTAGCATAGTAACTTTGTACTGAGCACACTTTATCTACATTGTTTTACGGATATCACACGTCATCCCTTAAATAACTTCCATTGAGTCCCCCTTTCTCACTACATTATGAATAACCTAAACCATGTTAATCAACATGAAGTCCAATTTAATGGGTTATAATTAAATAATTCATCCTAAAATATATATTGATGCTCTATTGAAGTCCTTTTTTTCCCATAGATATTTGTAATATCTCAGATTTTTCCGTGTTTAATTTTTTAATATTATATGGAATTATTACGAGACCAGCTGCAGAGATGACACATCATTCCGTGGCCTAGTGATCCCAGAATGGTGTTTTGAACTTTTTTTTAAAGTTAACTGAGTCGGCACATGTGTGTCGTTGTGGCTGTTTCCAAACGGATGCCCGGATTAAAAATCTCAGGGCACTGTTGTGTATGAGATGACAAATTTACCAAATAATGAGTCTAACCTCGACCGGCGTGGGTCGAGGGAAAAAGTAAATTTTTGGACATCTTTAGTAAAATAAAATAAAATAAATTCACCAAGTATATTTTATTTTCTTTGGAAACATCCGTTGCAACGCAGTGACAAGGATGTTGTTTCATTAATTAATGTCATGCCATAATCACACTGAAATAGCAATGTTGACTCATTAATTCCACAACAAGATGGAATTCAAAATCTTGTTTCCTCTTTTTAATAGGTTAATCGAATGTTTCTCATTGGAAAAGGTGGAGAGAATCTCTAGAGAATCTGTGGATCTTTGAAGAGAACTCTCGGTGATGAACGATGATAGATCAAAGCTGTGAATCGCTACACCAACGAAGTTGAAGGATCCCAACAATGACAGAAGCATGACCCCTTCGTCAGCGACCGATCCCTTCTTGATGTAGGGGTTGTTATTTCAATTCCTTTCCCCCATTATTGGATTAAACGTTGAACGCGGACCAACCCACAAATAGGTTGATCCGCGGATCGTGTGATCTAGAGGGAGGGTTTTTATTGTGATGTTTTTGGGGATTAATCCATGATTATTTTTTATTGTTTTGATCTTTCCCCATTTGATCCTACTAATGGGAGAAGATCAACGTCGTGACAAATGATGGTGGAGTTCCATTAATCAATTTCTTTTTTGGGATTTCCTCCCCTTTCTTATTGTGCGTTCTTCACATTCTTTGTGGGGGAGAGGATAAATGGATTGTTATGCGTAGTTTTTGAGATGAAATGATCCCAAAATTAAGATCCGATGTCATGATGACCGAATAGTGATGATAGCGGATGAAGAATCAAACCAGATTGGGAAAGACTGTTCTTTGAGTATTCTTAACGTGGGTGAATCATTACGTGTTTTCAATATCGATCAAAGACCTGAAAACAATAGAATTATCTTTGTGGTGTCAGGGTGACCAAAACCCATGAGTTTTATGGTGATCGGATGACCAGATTGATGAACGGGGTAGCATAGAAGGCATGATGGTGGGATTTGGCAATTCTGAAAAATTCCAGAATACACGGCGTGTACTTCCGAAGAACACTCCGTGTAGTACAAGCTACAGTGTCTAAGGTTTTAGGGATCAGATAGGTATCACACGGCATGTGACCCCGGTCACATGGCGTGTTGGACCTTTCCCAATGCTCGGGGTGTATTTTGAGACATACAGGGACATGGGATGGACTACACAGCTTTGGGACACGGTGTGTAGACCCTATGCGGCATGGCAGAGGCAACTACACTGGACTCGGTTTGTATCCAGGGGATACACAGACACAGGATGGAGTACATGACCCTATACTCTACCACACGGCTTGGTGAGGCCAGTAACATGGGTCACCCTGTGTACCGATTACATGGGTTGGCACACATGGGTTGAGTCTGTGTACGGGGACATGGCCAACATATATGGAGCCAACCCCAATCACTCGGACACAATGTGTACTCCATACCACACACCATGTACTGAGTTTTTCTACATGACTTGCCTTATGGCACGGGCCGTTGTACACGGCCAGTACTTGGGGTCAGAAGACCTGGCGTGTGACTTTTCTACACGCCGTGTACTTTTTTGAAAATGGCTTGGTCCTCTTTACCACCGTATCTTGGACATGTTTTCTTTGGGTTAGTGTCCCTTCTTCCCATTCTCCAGAATGTTAGGCATCATTTCCTTCTACAGGAGTATTATCCCTTATGTAGGACTTTCTATGATAGAGTCATACATCCCTCCAAGAGGCCTCGAGTGAGATCCTCTATCCATTCTTGACCCTAGGTAGAGTCAGGCATCGATGTGACAAACTCCACCAGGAATTGATCCTCTACTAAGCTGGTGAATCCAGATGAGTCGCGGTATCCTCCATGGCCCTAGCAGTGATCCTCATCAGTGTAACGTGATGTTTCCCACTCATGAGTGTGTTCCCCCGTAATGAGTGTATCTATCTATCATGATCTCTCCCACGCAAGTGTGTGTTCTCCCTTAATGAGTGTTTTTATATCTTGTGACTTTTTTCCGATGAATAGTACTTCTTGGATGGACGTCAACAGAGCTATTAGACTCAGGCAGTGAGTTCTCCCGGAATGAGTGCTTCATGGGATCCTCAAATTGAATTCCCAGAAGGGGTGTGCGGTTGTGTGACTATCCTATAGACCACAGGTCTAGGTTTTGGGTATATATGGATTTTGTTCTCCTATTTTTTGTTTAGTAGACATATACTGTGTAGAGATGACTATGACATTCCTTTGTGTAATGCTTTGTATTTTCTGAGGTCTTCTACTGAGTATTATTATACTCACCCCTCCACGGGCTTTTCCCACACGTGTCATGTCTTGTGAAAATGAGCAGCCTTTTGACAGAGTGCAGGGTGGACTAGGACATTACCGAGATTTCTGATTTCCCTATAGGTCGAAGCATTCCTATGGCTACGAGAAGTATTCCCAGTACCTCTTTGTGTATAAAGGTTGGATTTTGCAGTTTTCAGACTCTTGTTTTTGGGGGGCTTGTATTCTGGCCCAGTTTACATTCAATACATTACTTTCCGTCATACTCTGTTGGTTTGGTTTTGTTTTATGCATGAATTATTTTTCCTTAGTGGTTTTTACATTTCAATATTTGTGTGCTTGAAGATGTGTGTGTTTGTATAAGTTCTTAGGTAATTCCTCCAATGTAAGTAATATGCCTACTCGGTGCTAGTCAAAAACCTCTGGCCTATTGGAGGCGGGCTTGGGGTGTTGCGGTGCGGGGCCTACTAGGACAGGTCATGACAGAGTGGAATCAGAGGTGGTCGGTTCTACCTTAGTAGAAAGAGTCCGTGATATTGGTTTGGGGAAACAATTTTAAGTGTTTCGAGCTCAGCTTTCTGGCCAGAGACTCTAGTGTTGGTGTGGGCGACCGATATATCCATACTCCAGGACTCTGATAACCAAGTTTTCGACTCGTTACAAGAAAACACTATTTTTGGGGGAATAAAAGAATGGTACATGCATCATATAAGAATGGGATGTGTTTTCGATATAATTTGTGTCATCTATCAAGATATACACATTAACCAAGGTACATCTTGTTTCCATACAGGATACTTCTACGATGCATACCCTCTAGGATTCAGCAGCATGATCATTTGGATGACCCCCTCAGTGACGAGGCTTTGATACAAGGACAAGTTCCCCATTCATCACTACCAGGTGGAGCCCCTACTATACCACCACAAGTGGAGCAGCCCGTGGTACCTGCATTACTGACAGACAAGGTGTGCAGGCTGAGTGTGCACCATGAGTTCCAGAGATAAAGACCCGTCAGGTTCCAATGCAAGCTAGACCCTTAGTCGTCAGAGGACTGGCTTGAAGTAGTGACTCTAGTTTTATGTCTAGTGAGGAAACTATTAGAACAGATGGTGATCCCAGGAGCAATCCTTCTTTAGGTTTCATTGGGACGATCGTGGAGTCTTACCAAACAGTCTAACGACGAGGATAATTTTTCATGGACGATGTTTGACCAACTCTTCAGGGAGGAGTTATCTCTGGTTATACCAAGAGCATTACTCATCCAGGAGCTTCTTCAGCTTTAGCAGGGCAGTATGATGGTAGCCGACTATTCATCGAGGTTCACCAACCTCACCAGGTACATAGTGCATACAGTCAAGGATCAGTACTTCAGAGCTCAGACCTTCGAGTGAGGTCAACAATGAGACATCTGATCTAGTGTCATTCCACTATGCATTTTGACCTATACTGGAGTGTTCGAGTGGGTGTTGGTGATTGAGAGCTTCTTGGTAGAACAGAGACAACCGACGACAGTCAGCAGCAGGCAGACAGGTCCGGAGACCTCGGAAGCCAAGAACCAATGTCGGACACATGGATCAGGATGTGGGAGGTATTAGAGGAGGACCCAGAACATGGAGTCGATAGTCCATGCCTCTCAGGATGGATCCATCCATCCTAGGGAGAAGCAGTGCTACTCGTGAGATGGAAGGGGACATCCCCCTCGGGATTTTCTGACCCGTTGATATGATGCCAGGGAAGTAGTGGATGGACCACCTAGGTAGAGTTAGAGAGTGGATCAGGACGACCCGCCCTGTGGTAGACGTGGAAGAGGAGCAAGGAGAGCTATAGGTGGTGGCAGTCACATCGACTTACTTCCACTACCACCCCTAGGAGATCCGCCCCAGGCTCAGGGAGTTGGTGGACAAGGGTGGGGACAGTTGCATGCGGTTGAGGGATTCGATCCAAGGGTGCTCTAGGGATGATCCAAGGTACAATATGTGCCTTCTATACCTTAGATTCCTTACTTACAGACATAGGTTCCAGTCATTCCTTCATCTCCACATGTCTTGTGTGAAACCATGAGATTTCGGTAGAGCCATTGACTCGAACCTTAAGCTTGGAGACACTTACAGAACGAGACTTGATGATCATGTAGCTTTGTAGAAAGTGTGATATTAACCATGGAGGTGAGAGTTTTAGTTGGAACCTCTTGGTGGTAGCGTCGAGGCTTTACGATGCCATTCTCGGTATGGATTGGTTATCTTCGGTCCATGCCCAGATTGACTATTTTAGGAGAAAAGTGTAGTATGTCCACAGTGATGGAATGAGGTTTTGTTTTGTCAGAGAAAAGGAGATCCAGGTAGCACATAATGATCTCATGCATACGAGGGTGTAGCTAGTCACTCATGAGTTGGATACCCTTTCCCTCGGAGCAGTCAATGTAATTAGTTCCAAGTTCCCAGCAATAGTGGCTGAGTATGAGGTTGTGTTTCCCGAATATGTTCCAGGACTACCTCCCCGCTAGGAAATCGACTTCTGCATCGACTTACACCCTGGGAAGACAACGATTTTATCATCATCATATCAGATGGCTCCCACCGAGCTTCGCGAGCTGAGGGTGCAGTTGGAGGATTTGTAGAGAATGGTTTTTGTGAGACCTAGCGTTTCACCCTGGGCGGCCGGAGACTTGTTTTCCAAGAAGGAAGACAAAAGTTTGAGGTTGTGCGTGGATTATCGACACCAGAATTAAGTAACGGTGAAGAACCAGTATCTAATACTAAGAATCGATGACCTCTATGATCAACTAAGAGGGTCACAGTGGTTCGAGACGTTTGAACTTTGATTGTGTTATCACCAGTTATGAGTATAGGATGAGGATATACCGAAGACAACATTCTGAAGCCGCTATGGTCATTATGAGTACTTGGTGATGCCTTTCAGCATGACGAACACCCCTGTAGTGTTCCTGGGACTGATGAACTAGATCATCCAGACATACGTAGATCGGTTCAT
Organism: Viscum album; assembly: GCA_963277665.1. Lineage (NCBI taxonomy): Eukaryota > Viridiplantae > Streptophyta > Magnoliopsida > Santalales > Viscaceae > Viscum > Viscum album. The sequence goes on from OY728146.1 coordinate 317,808,937, forward strand.
GGTGGTCTTCATCGACAGAATCCTTGTGTAATCGGAGTCAGAGGAGGAGCACACGAGACACCTGCGGATGGTTCTAGATGTACTCTGAGAGTACCAGCTTTATGGGAAGCTCTCAAAGTGCCAGTTATGGATTTAGGAGGTCTACTTATTGGGACATTTCATATTAGTAGATAGAGTATTTGTGGACCCAACCAAGTTGGAGGCATTCTTCGCATGGAAGCCACCTCGGAGCATGACGGAGGTGCGAAGCTTCCTTGTGCTAGAAGGATATTACCACATATTCATTCCTGATTTATCCTGGATATCATCACTGATGATAGCCTTGACCCGAAAGGGGAAACCCTTCATATGGATGGAGAATTGCATGTAGGATTTCGTGTAGTTGAGATAGAGTTTGACGAGCACCCCAATCTTGAGATTACTGGAGGAGGGTGTCGAGTACGTAGTTTTCTATGATGCATTAGGGATTGGGCTTGGTTGTGTCATGATCTAGAGACAGGTAGTTATTGATTATGGTTCACACCATCTTAGGTCACATGAAAAACACTATGTGACCCATGATCTCAATTTGGCAGCGGTAGTCTTCGCATTGAATATGTGGCGACACTACCTCATGGGCGAGTGGTTCATCGTCTACTCTGACCACAAGAGCCTCATGTACATATTCTCACAGAAGGATCTAAATATGAGACATAGACATTGGCTAGATTTCCTCTTGGATTATGATTTTGATATCATCTATACTCCTGTGAAGGGGAACAAGGTGGAATATGCTCTTAGTAGAAGGTCAAGCTCACATATGTTGTGTGAGGCCACAAAGTAGTTAGCCACGCTGGAGTTATCCTTCATGGATGGAGATGATACAGCTTACCTGCAGTCGATGATTTTCACCCCTCTACTCTTAAAATGAGTTAGGGAGGTGAAGATTGGTGATGTAAACTGTGAGGCTTTACGTGCTCAGTTATCCACATGAAATGTTCCTGATGGATATTCGCAAGGTTGGGAGCACACACTTCTTTTTAGAAGATGCACTGTTGTACAAGTGGAATTGCGAGAAGAGGTCCTGAGGGAGTTTCATACATCTCCATTAGTGGTAAATCAAGGAGTGGAAACGATTTACCAGGGTCTCCGATCACAGTTTTGGGTGTCGGGCATGAATAAGGCAGTAGAAGGGTTTTTTTCTCGATGCCTTACATGCCAGAAGGTGAAGGCTGAGCACAAGGTTCCAGCGGGATTAGCTCACCCCTGGAGGTTCTAGAGTGGATGTGGGATGGAACATCGATGGAATTCATGACGATATTGCCACAAATGTCCAAGGGGCATGATTCCATCTGGGTGATTGTTGAATGACCCACCAAGTTGGCCCACTTTCTTTCTATTAAGTAGTAGAGTTCTGTAGAGAGCCTAGGACACCTCTATGTACAGGAGAGAGTTCAGATTCATGGCGTCTGTTCGGAAATAGTCTCGGATTGAGACACCCGTTTCAAATCCCAGTTGTGGAAGGGATTGTAGGGGGCTTTCAAAACTCAGCTACACTTGATCACAACATTCCATCCCCAGACCGGTGGTCAGACGGAGTGGACCATTCAGGTTCTGGAGGACATGTTACGGGCATGTATCTTGAACTTCAGTCGTAGTTGGGAGGACCACCTACCATTGGTGGAGTTTGCGTATAATAGTAGCTACCATTCAACAATTGGTATGGCTTCGTTCAAGGCCTTATATGGGAGATCCTTCCGGTCACTGCTTTGCTAGACCGACCCAAGAGAGTCAGCACTCCTGGGTCCAGAGTTGGTGCGAGCTACCACTGAGAAGGTGCAGGTCTTCCGGGAGCAGATGAAGACTGCATAGAGCTGGTATAAGTCTTATGCTGATAGATTACAGGGACCTCTAGAGTTCGAGGAGGGATACCAAGTGTTTCTTTGGGTCACACCTCGTCGAGGATTGCAGAGATTTTGTCAGGGCAGCAAGTTATCTTTGAAGTTCATTGGACCTTTTTAGGTACTACACAGAGTATCCGAGGTGGCATACCACCTAGTTCTACTGCCACAGTTGCATTGGGTACATGATGTCTTTCGCGTGTCATAGCTAAGTAGGTACATGCATGACCCATCACACGTCATCGACTGGGGCGAGCTAGACATCGAGGTTTGGGAAACCTTTGTTGAGTACCCAGTGGAGATCGAGGATCGGCGGGAGAGGATCCTTCATGGGTGATCAATTCCCTTAGTTCACGTTCACTGGCAGCACAAGAATCTTTAAAAGAGAACGTGGGAATGGGGGGCTCAGATCCATGGCCAAGACACACATATTTTTGAGTAGTTGTTGTTTTGGGTTTTTGGGGATGCAAAGCCCCAAGGTGGGGAGAATGGAATGCCTCGTATTTTTCTGTGTTTTATTATTAAATATTATATGGAATTATTATGAGACTAGGCGCCGAAAAAAACATCATTCCAAGGCCCAGTGATCCTGGAATGGTGGTGTGAACATTTTTTTAAGTTATGTGAGTCGACATATGTGCGTGAAGGTGGATGTTTCCAAACGGATTCCCAAATTAAAAATTTGAGGGCACCATTGCGTCTGGGAAGAAAACTTTACCTAAGAATGAGTCTAAACTCGACCGCAACAGGTCGAGGGAAAACATTAATTTTCAAATTTTTTTAGTAAAATAAAATAAAATAAATTCTCTAAGTTTCTTTTATTTTATTTGGAAACATCCGCTACAACACAGTGATGAGGTAGTTATTTCATTAATTAATGGCATGCCATAATCACTCTAAAACAACAACACTGAATCATTAATACCACAACGTGATGGAATTCTGAAACATGTTTCCTCTTTTTAATAGGTTAATAAAATGTTGCTCATTGGAAATGGTAGAGAGAATATTTGGAGAATCCATGGAGGTTTGGAGAGAACTCTCATCGACAAACGATGATGGATCAAAGCTGTGAATCGATGCACCAATGAAGTTAAAAGATCCCAATAACGACAATTTCTTTACCCCTTTTTCAGTGACCGATCCCTTCTTGATGTAGGGGTATTTATTTCAATTCCTTTTCCCCATTCTTGGATTAAACGTCGAACGCGGAGCAACCCATAAACATGTTGATCTGTGGATTGTGCATTCTAGTGGGATGGTTTTTATAGGGATTTTTTTGGGATTAATCCATGATTATTGTTTATTGTTTTTATAATGATCCATTTGATCCTACTAACAAGATCATATCAATGCCGTGAAGAATGATGGTGGCGGTTCGTTCCTCAATTTATTTATTTTTTAGATTTCCTCCCCATTTCGTTTCGTGTGTTCTTAATTTTCATCGTGGGGTGAAAAAAAAACAGATCATTGGGCATTATTTTTATAATGAAATGATCCCAAATTGAAGATACGACATTATGACGACCTAGTGGAGGTGCGACGACGATAGCAGACGATGAATCAAATCGGATCAGGAATGACCGTTCATCGAGCGTTTTTCGTGAGGGTGGATCATTACGTGTTTTCGGGTCTGATTGGAGGCCTGAAAACTACTTAATCAGCTTTATGGTGTCGTGGTGACCAAAACCCTTGAGTTTCATGGTGATCTGACAACTAGATCAATGAACAGGGCATCACATAAGGTGCAAAGATGGAAGTCAGTGATTTTGGAAAATTCCGGAATACACAATCTGTTCTTCCGAAGAACACGCCATGTAGTATCGGCAGTGGCAACTAGGGTTTTGGGGGTTAGATAGGTATCACACGGTGTGTGACCCCAGTCACACAGCATGTTGGACCTTTCTCGAAGCTCGACATGTATTCTGGGAAATACACGGACACAAGATGGACTACACGGCTTCGGGACACGACGTGTAGACACTACGCAACATGGCAGAGGCAACTACGCAGGACTCGACATGTATAAAAGGGATAAACAGACACGGGATGGAGTACACAACCGTGTACTCCACAACATGGACAAGCGAGTCCAGTAACATGGGTCACCCCGTGTACCGATTACACAGGTTGGCCCACATGGGTTGAGGCCGTGTAAAAGCACATGGCCAGTGTACACGGAGCCGACCCCAGTCACTCAGACACGACGTGTACTCCTTACCACATGATGTGTACTAACGTTTTCTACACGACCAGCCATACGTTACGGGCCATTGTACATGGGAAGTACCCAAGGTCATAAGACACGGCATGTGACTTTTCTACATGCTGTGTACTTTTTAGAAAAAGACTTGGTCCTCTTGTCCACCATATATTGCAAATGTTTTGTTTGGGTTAGTGACCCTTCTTATTTTTCTCTTTAAGTTTAGGCATCATTTCCTTATACTAGAGTATGATCCCTTCAGTAAGACTTTCTGTGATAGAGTTAAGCATCCCTCCGAGAGGCCCAGAGAGAGATCCTCTATCCATTCTTGACCCTAGGTAGAATCATGCATCGACATGACCAACTCTACCAGGCATTGATCCTCTACCTAGCTGGTGAATTCAGATGAGTCACGGGTATCCTTTGTGGCCTTAGATGTGATTCTCCTCTGTGTATAATGATCTTTCCCACTCAGGATTGTGTTCTCCTGCAATGAGTGTATCTATCTATCATGATCTCTCCCACTCATGAGTGTGTTCTCCCGTAATGAGTGTTTTTATCTATTGTGAATTTTGCTGATGGAAATTACTTATCATATGGACGTCATCAGATCTATTAGACTCATGGAGTGATTTCTACTGGAATTAGTGCTTCATGGGATCCTCAGACTGAATTCCCAGCAAGGGTGTGTGGTTTTTTGACTTGTCTCTACCCCACGAGCCTCTGTTTGGGTTATATCTTGATTGTGTTCTCCTTTTATATGTTTTGTATACATATACTGTGTAGATCTGAATGTGCCTTTCCTTTGGATATTGCATTGTGTTTTTTGGGGTCCTCTACTGAGTATTGTTATAATCACCCTTTCATGGGCTTTTCCAGCACTTGTTGAGTCTTGTGCAAACGAGCAGCCTTTTGACAGAGTCCATGGAGGACTGGGACAAGATAGAGCTTTCTGAGTTCCCTATAGGCCGAGGCGTTCCTATGGCTATGAGCAGCAGTCCCAGTACCTCTTTGTGTTTAAAGGTTGTAATTTTCACTATTCAGACTCCTGTTTTTGGTGAGCTCATATTCTGGCCTAGTTTACTTTCAGTACATTAATTTTCATCATACTCTGTTGGTTTGGTTTAATTTTATGCATGCATTTTTGTTCCTTAGTGGTTTTTACATTTCCGAATTTGTGGGCCTGGAGATGTGTGCATGTGTTCAAGTTCCTAGGAAATGCCTCCCATGTTTGTAATATGCCTACTTGGTGCTAGTCACCAGCCCTTGGTGTATTAAAGGTGGGATTGGGGAGTTGTGGTGCGGGCCCCACTAGGATGGGTCTTGATAATATTATTCACTTTTCTGTGAACTATTAGTTCATGAACTATTTTTCTACAAACTGCACTGCTCTACATACCACTTCTGTGTACTACCTCTATAAACTATAACCATGTACTGCCTTCAAAAACCATGTCCACATACTAAATTCACAATATGAAACTGCATACCTTCTTCAAAAACCACATCCACATACATCCTTCACAAACCACTTCCATATACTACTTCTTCTCTGTGGACCAACTCCTCCTCCGCAAACTGTATTCCACAAACCGCCTTCTACAAACCGTCTTCCTCGAGTAAAATTCTGCAAACTGTCTTCCATGAACCATTCTGGACATCACTGAATTCCTTCCATATTTCATAATAAACGTCTCCTTTATGAGGTTGTCTTCTCACAAACCACTCTAGACTTCACCGAATTCCTCTTAGATTTTTAATCTTAGTATTTTACCCCAATAAATGGTTAAGTTCTCCTTATATAGGAAAATATATCCGTATAAACTACTAAACTGAGATTTACCAAATCATTGATACAAAACTTGCCATTACCACATACCATGCATCTCCCACAAACCATATTCCCTACACGGTATATGTTTCACAATTCTCCCTACGCTATAGCATAAATCACCACCTTCTTTCCAAAAATGACACCCTTCACAGCTTCTCGAAACTTCGCTTCATTAATGAAAATGATCAAATCTCCCACTAACCTTTTTTCTTCCACAAATTTTGATCATCCCATGAACTATTTCCTCTATACAGTCTACGTACCATGCTTCAGAATCTGTATAGTGCTACTATGCGAAACTCAAACCATTCCAATTTTCATTACTTTTGTATGTACTACAATTTTCTATTTGTGTACTGTGCTACATGGTCTATGATCTATACACTCATACATGGAAGAATATCCCATTTCCAAAAACAAACTTCTAATTTGAGGCCCAAAAATTTGTAAAACACTAGGAAACTACGCCACTTTAAACACCTACTTCGACTTGTTCTATAATATCACTTGTCTTAACAATTCCGTTATTAACCTAATATAGAATGAAAAAAGACAAATCATAGTCTATTTGATGTAAATAATAGCCCTGGTTTCAACAAGAACAAAATTATTCCATGTTGCATATCCATTCACATCAATCATAGTATACTTCATGTATTTCTGGTAAAGGATAAAAAACATTGGTGAGATCAAATTATTCATAAGGGTTAAGTAAAATGGAAGATATCATCAATCAATATGAATAATCGACATTGAAAGGTAAATATATAAACACACATTCCATTTAATAAGTGTGGTAAGCATGAAATTAATTCTGGGATAACATCATTATAGAAATCTATTGGATAATAAGATACAACATAATCAATTTGGTAGGGTTAATAACCAAACACACATGCCATTTAATTATTAAATTGAAAATTAAATACATAAATAACTAATATAATTATGAAAATATCATGGATTATAATAAATGAAATCTTAATGAAGTAAATTCTAAAATATTGGATTTGATATTCTAAGGAACATGAGACCACGACCATTGAGACCTTTCATAAGATAGATTAAAACTACAGGTAAAAAATTGTTTAATAATACCTTACTGATATGCCTCATGAGATTACTAATGAATTGTGGGGAAATATAATTCCAAGCCCCGCCCTTGACTATATTTCCAATGAATTCCTCATATATAAAATTATCAATTTAATTCATAAACAATGTGCCTTACCTTAAAATATTCTTATTTGGGAAATAATACATATTATCAATATTTTCCCATAAAATCAAATAAATTTAAAAGTAAAACACAATATGTAGAAATGAGATATATTTTAATAAATAAGAATATCCATGATAAATAGTATGGATATGTAAGAGAAATTTAAAGTCCAATGATCATAGGAAAGTGAATAATTCAAGGGAAAGTTAATAAGTACGTAAATGAATTAAGGAATTTAATGTCAATACTATCCTTGTTAAAAATAATCATAAAACATCCAAACATATAATAAGGATAGTACTAATCGAACATATACCCATTGGACTAAGAATATTCGGTTTTTGTCTTTGAGGAATATAAATACCACAAAAATATATTTAAAAACATTCTTGAGGAAAATATAATTTTCATTTTAAAATAACCTTCGTAAAACTAAAGGTTAAAAAAATTAATAATTTTTATTTGAAAAAAATATTTGAAAAATATAAATGATGTTTGAAAAAATTTATTTTTCAGAAGAGTATGAAATTATGTACATACCGAGTAAATTTTAAATAATATATTTCATTAACTTTTTTGGTAAATCATAGATGATATTTGTTTTCAAAATTTCCTACATATTCTATTTGAAGGGGTTTTCAAAAAATAAAAATGTGAAAAAATTATAATAATAAATCATTTTGAAAGGGTTTAAAACATATAAAAAATTGAAAGCATTCTTTTGAAAGAAAATGGATTTCTGCTCGAAGAGAAAATGATTCTGGATTTTCTTAAAAACATTTATCAGTTATTTTCCTTTATAGAGAGTGGGAAAATTGTACTATTATTTGGAAACTTTTTGAATAACTAAAGTAGATGAATATTAAATGGGTTTATTAGAAAATGGTAAAATAATATCCTTCAACTGAAAATATGGAATAAATAATCTCAATTATAGTGAGATTGTGAGATACGACCCTTACAAACATCATAACGTTGAAGTAAGAATTAAAAAATGAATCAGTTTTCTATGTAAACTGTAAATGAAACTATAATAATAATAAATAAAAAATAATATAATGAATTTTTTTTCACACATAATATTATAATAATAATGAAAATGAAGATGTAATATAAGTCAATGAAATGAAATTGTGTTATGAAACTCATTACCACTTTGAAACATATAAGTCAAATTATCATGGATGAAATAAGTCAAATTGTATCTTAAAATTACATGAATTATGAAGGAATCATTATATTACATTCTAAGTGGGAATTATGACACTATATGTAATAAACTAGTTTAATAACATTACAATATAACTCAATGAATGTACACTGAGATGAAGTCCTTTACCTCATGATTTCTTTTTTTAAATATACTTGAACATCAAGTAAAATAGTTCTAGGAATTTTATTAACTTATACCAAAACCATATAAATATTTTTGTTATCATATATTTTATATTTTATCATCTTATCATAATTCCATTATTCAAATATCATTTTTTAATTGTTTTCGGTGTTAATAACGTTACTTTCTCATTCATTCTTTATCCCAGAAGTTCCAATTATTGTGAAAATTATATAGTCCCATCATCTAAAAACTAATAATAATTACTTAATTGTCATGTTTTTACATAAAATATTTTTTCAAAACCAATCATGAAATATTATTATGAAAAATGAACAATGTTACAAACATTTAGACAGTAGGTCATACGTATGCATGAACAACATTTGAATTTTCCGATGATCATTAGGGAAAGAAGATAAGTACTATTTTTATATCTATATAATAATAATAATATAATATATACCACATTATATATTTAATTATACTTATATATATCATCCATTTGGTGTGGTGATGAAAATAGAGTCACATCACTTCATGAAGGTGGTAGTCCAGACGTACACAAATGATGTTTTCATTTTTTCATGTAAGGATGAAAATGAAATATAATATTTTCAGAATGATAAATATATCATTAAAATAATAATTATTTCATGTATGTCACATATATTAATTAAATCTATTCTTATTAACATCCATGAAAAGCGTTGGTGAAATGCGAGTCACGTCACTTCGTGAGGCAGTCGTCTGCCGTACACACGAGCAACATTATCATATCCCCTATAGAATAAAAATAAAAAATTTATATATGATATAATGAATCCATAGTTATAATTATGTTACGTATATCATGTATATAATTTATATACATTATAATTCCCATCCTTGAGTGGTGGTAATATAAAAATTAAAGACATCGATTCGTGAGGTGGTAGTCTGTCGTACACACAAATGAAAATTTCATAACACCTTTGATGGAAATGGAGATGAATGTTGGTCATTACCATTGTATAAAAAATATATTTATATGGATGATACTATTTTTGTTAAATCATAATGTTTTAATAATAATTTATGTAGGTGTAGGAAGAAATATAATAAAAACACTCATTGAAGAATGTTACCTATTCTTAAGGTATTCCCTTTTGGTTTACACCAAAATCCTTCTATGGTTGGATTTATGAGAAAAATTAGGATTCTAGGATGAGATGATGGATGTTTGTAAATTATTTGGGAAGGTATTCACCAAATCATAATGGGTTTAATGGGTTAAGAAAATATAATAGTGGTGGGATTTTTATAAGTGAGGTGAGTGGCACACTTATAATTTTAGAAAATAAAAATGTGTACCCATGTTATTCACATGAAACAAGGTTAAAAATGGATTATTATAGAAAATTATAGATTATATGGTTTAATTATGATCATTAGATATATGTTAGACATGTTTTTATTTCATTTTAACAATTATCGTTTTAGTTTAACCCTTGGTAAATCTATTTTTACATTTTTTTTCAAAATTTATTGTGGATAAAAATAAAGTTCAAATAATTACATAATATAAATTATGGTGATTCCAAATTTGGTGTTCAGTTTTAAACATTCAATTAACGAATTTGTAAAATTTTAAATAAAAAATAATCCTACAAACACAATGAGAAAGAAAGTTTCAAAAAAGAAAATGTTCAAAAGTTTACTAAGATTATATATCAAAACTCAGTATGAAAAGGATTATATTAACATAAATTGAATTAATTGTCATATAATTCATATAATTTTACCTTAATACCAATTTAAAATATAATTAAACATTATAAATAATTTAAATTAAAATGATGTTTTTTGTTAAAATTCATTATTTTTCACTATTCATAAAAAATGATACATTTTAGAAAATCCAAAAAAATAAATATTAAAATAAAATTTTAATTAAAATTTAATAAAATTATTTGAAATTTATCAAATTATTTTTTATAAAAGTTTTATGAATTAATTTAAAAATTTTTGGGCAATGTATGACTAAACAATCTTTTAGAAACAAAATATAGTTTTTTCCAAAAACATTTCATTTTATTTTAAATGGTTATTATTTTATATTAAATAAATAGATAAACACAATTTCATTTTTTAGATATTAATATTAATAACATCTATTTAAATAGAAATTTTATAATGATATAATACATTATATTTCATTTAGGATCGGGGTTGAGTGTTCTGTAAAATATCGAAGGGATTAAATTTAAAAAAATATATCTCTCTGGGTTGCTTAAACATAGTGATACATATCTCATATGATATCAAATAGAATTTTCTTATTTTATAATTGTAGGGTTTTACAGTAGTACGTAGGACATGATCCACTAGTGCATCCCAGATGAGGTTGATATCACATTGAAACCACCAGAAGTACTATCCAGATTAGGAATGATGATACGGTATGGATTTCACCATTGGTACTAGGAAACATTGAAATTTTCATGGGGAAATTCTAGTTGTTCAACTATTCATGGTGAAATCATAGGTTAAATTGAATCAGGAGCTAGGTAGGGGTTTCTTTTTTTCATTTTTCCCTTTGACATCGAGTCATGTAATAAGTCCCTCTGCCTCTAGGCCAACGAGTAATGTGAGGTTACCTATTTACCCCTAAAAAGAGTGGTTTTCAAAAATTAATAAAAATAAAAAGGCCTTTGGGTTTGGAGGAGAGATTTTTTAGAATACTATATTCATTAGTTAATTATTTCATCTCATGACAACTGATATTGATGAATCTTGTGACTTTATAAAGTAAATGTTGTATGTGAGGATGAACTAATGGGTGCTTACATCATCTCAAATTAAAAAAACCATGTATTTAACTTATAATTTTAAATACCATATATTACCTTATTTCACTATTCACAAAGAAAAATAAAATATAGAAAAAAAACCATCTTAACTATTTTTTGACATGTATATAAAAAATTAAATCAATTTTATGAATATAATTTTCTCAATTTGAGAAAAATAACTTTAAAATAAAATCATTTCTTGTTTGAAAAATACCAATTTTAATATTAGGATCAATTTCACGACCCTTTGAAAAATTTCTTAAGGTATCATAAAATTATATTACAATTATAATACAACATTATTTATAAACCCATTTAATGACAACAAATATTTTAATCCATTATATTTTTTTTATAAAAATGAAAATGAAAATATATATGACTTATAAATATAAAACAATTATTTTACCATTTGTAAAAAATTTATTTACATGTATCAACATATAAATTTGATATTTTTTTATATGGTAACTAAATATTATTTTACAAATACATAGGATCAGATACTATTCTAATAACTAGTTTAATATTTCTAACAATTAGATTACTATTCTAATTGTCCCGTTACTATTCTAATGGTCATATTTATAATAGTTATATGATTTTTCTAATATCTTTAAAGACCTTATATTTCATTCATTCTTTATTCAGTTCAATTTTTTTCTTAAGGTTATATATATATATATTAATTTTCATTATAAATATTTTATAAGTAATATTATGATATATTTCTATAGTTTTTTTCTTGAATTATCCTATTATGGTGGATCAGTTAGATCCAAATATTTATATTTTAGTTATTTTATTTTCTATTTTTAACTCCATTGTATTATTTTCAATTCTTATAGACATATTTATTTTCTAAATTTAATATTAAAATTGATAAAGTGTTTTTTGATTATATCATGTTGTTCGTTTTCATTATATAATACTATATTATTAAATATGACACCACTATTTAATTAGAAAAAAATTCCATTAAGAAAATTATGAGTCATTACATTATTATCCCCTTAATAAATTTCACCCCTAAAATTTCAATTTCCAAAATAAGATGAAAATAGATGTGGGTATGTCTATTTAATCACTTAATCTTGTTCCAAATTTCCCACTTTGTACTAATGGTTCTACCATAGTAATTTGACTAGGTGAGTTGCATTATGGTGGAGAACTTTTTCTTTATAGTCTATGATCTCCATCAGTTTCTTCTCATAAAATATGTCATATTATAGTCGTACCACCTTTGAATTCTGTACATTTTAGGGATCTGGTATGTACATCCTTAGGAGGAATATTTGGAGCATGTTTTGTACTTAAGACATGGTCGGTGAGAGTGTAAGTTGATAGGAAAAAACTCCAATGCGATATAGAATCTCAAATAGTTAAATGTACCTAATACTCATCTTTTCCTTCTTCCTAAATATCATGAATATCATCCATGTATATATAAGGAGGAACAATTTTTCATTAACCTCAAACTCAAAGTCTCTCTGATGATTGTCTGCATAACTCTATTGTTTGCTTTAAACTGCCCTGATGTACTATAGAATAGTTTTTATCTTTTACAACATTTCATTCAGAATTTTGGGTCCCAATAGCATTATTCAAAATACTTTATCCAAGAACATAGGTCTTCTAAATATCTTCCCATAAATATCTACATAATGAACCACTTGGATTATTGAGAGAATATTATAAATATAAGTGAACTCAACCAGATGAAGATTTTTAACCCATCCTTTTTTTAGAGTCCATCGAGTATGGTATCAACATTTCCACAAGTGTCTAGATAATATGATATGATTTTCCTTTTCTTTGGGTGATAATCCATAATATAGTTCAATATAATGTTTATATCATATTTTATACTATTCAAAAACCTAGTGGTAAATCTTGGATCTCAATCAGATACCATTGATAGTGGTGTTCTATGTAGAACCAAAACATATCTAATGTATATCCTTTAAAATTTATCATGTGAGAAGTAATATTGAATCAAAATGACATGAGGAGACTTTGTAAGAAGATCCACCATAATCTATATAACATTATTTACTCGTGATGTATTTGGAATATAATTGAAAAAATCCAAAGAGATTTTCTCTTATTTCTATATAGGTATGGGTAATAGTGTAATCATCTCCTTGTACTTTTATCCTTTCAGTCATCAGCTACTGACATACTAGGAACTTTTATGTATATTCTTCAATATTTTTCATTGTATTTTTTTAATAATTGTTCTCTCAAATATCTTGATACATCTTTATGATCCATGGGTTTACTGAGACGGTTGATAAATTTTCATCATTCAACATCTCTATATTTAACTCTGGATTTAATGGATCATATAGTCATGAAACAAACATTACAAATCCATATTCATCAATTTTAATATATAATAATTTTCCTTTTCTTGTATCCTCAACCACCTTCTTAATTTACAAATAATGTATTTGAGCATCCTTTATATTCTCTAAAAGGGATAGTTGGGAAATGATTTGAAAAATTAATGATGATGCTCCTTCTTTTATTATTAACTTTTATATACATTTGAATTATTAGAATATTGGATCCTTCTCAATTATTATCATGGATAAGGTTATAGGATCATTTCCAGTTAGATAATCTATTACATTATTCATCTTCCCTAGATTGAAGTGGATTGATCAATCACAATCCTTGATGAGATTTAACCATATTCACTACAACATATTAATCTTATTCTATGTGAATATATATTTTACCCTCTTATAATCCATATATATTTCACCCTTATCCCCATAGAGATAATGCGAACAAATATCCATGTGAAGATCACTATAGCCAACTCCAGATCATGCATTAGGTAATTCGACTGATGAAATTTCAACTACCTCAAGGTGTATGCTATTACATTATCATTTTACATTGGTATATAGCCCAATATCTTATTTGAATCATTAATATGTACCATGAATAATTCCACACACGTTGGTAGTGTCAGTACTAGTGAAGTGATAAGTATATTTTCGACTATTTGAATCTTTCTTCACACTCAACAGACCAAAAAAACATTACTCCCTTATAAGTAAGCTTGGTAAGTGGGTTTAAAAATCACAAGAAGATCGTAGAAATTAGTGGATAATACCCAAATTTTCCAATGATAATTTAAATATCTATTACATAAGCTAGTATTTTACATTATTGAATTGCTTTTATCTTATAAGGGTCCAAATATATCGCATTTTTTATTATAATATTCTCTAATGATGATACCGCCTCTATATAGGACCCAATATTATTGTACTTCACATATTGACTTGCATTTTTCATAGTCATTAGTATATAATTCAAATTCTCCTCCTATTATTCCTTACTCTTAGAGTATATCATAATATCATCTATAAAGAAAACCAATTTTTTAATGTAATCTATAATGAATCTATTCATAAATTCCATGATGATTGTCAGAGAATTAGTGCTTCTGAAGGGCATCACTATTAATTCATACTATTCATACAATTTTTAGAATATATTTCTTGGAATATCTTCCTTATTCACATTTAATTGGTGATATCCCAATTAAAGGTACTCCTTAGAGAAGTACTGGCCCTGTGTAGTAGATATAGGAATTCATCAATCCATCGTAGGGGATACTTTTTATTTATTATGATTTTTTTCAATTTACAATAATCAATGTAAGGGTGCATTGAACCATAATTCTTCTTGATAAGGATAAAATACACATGAGACTACGAATTACATGGGGATATAAATCCTTGTTTCTATATTGTTTTGTAAATGCTTATTCTGTTCATCCAACTCAATGGAATACATTCTATAGTATGTATTGAATATGTAAAGAGATACAGTTATAAGATAAATTTAGAACAAACCTATCAATCATAAGTAAGACCATAAAACTCTTTAAATAATACATTAGTGTAGTCCCCCATAATAGGAATGTCTTAAAAAATGATTCTATCCTTAATCTCTATCATTCAAAACTGATATAGATTTTCTTAAGGAAATAATATTCAATATTAAGTATAATATTCAATAGGAGATTCATCCTCATGTTTACAACTAGAGGACAACTTAATATTTGAAGAGTGATCTACCTCTCCCTATAGTTTTCACTGGATTTAAATATGTACAACCAATATATGCACAATATCTCATAAAACTACACTAAAAGAAGTTGGAAAATATTTTCTTAGAGAATTAGTTGGAAAATAATGATTAGGGCGTAGTTAAATACTTGGGATACAATAATTTTTTTATTTTTCATTCTCAAGGATAGTTCATCCCTATGTTGTGATATAGTGTGTAGTATTTGTTTTAAGATGTCATTACATGAAGGAATTAATATAACCATAATCAAATATTTTATTCCTTATTCATTAATGATTAACTAGAATACTTTTTACCACATATTTTCATCAATCCATCATAGAAATTATGAAAACATATTACATTCCTATATCTCATGGGCTAATATGGTTTTTTATTATTTATTTTCTCTAAAAACCCTTATTTTAAGGTATTGGATTAAAATTACATGTGTTCCTCATAGTTGAAACACTATATTGCATGCTATGTTTTGATCAGGGCATTCTTTTCCTCAATAGAATTAGTGTATTTATTTATCCCCCTTTAATATTAATTAGCCCAATTTTCCTCTTTTACGCACTTCCAACATATCTTGGTTCCCTTGAAATTGTTTTTGGGATGCTTAATCCCACATGTTTTATCATGTTTCTAGTTGTAATTTATTTCCACCATGGAATTTATCCATTGTAAATACAAAATTAAATTCCATTTTTCTTCTTCTTATCTCTATCCACACTAGACCACTAAGAGTAACCAATCTCCACATCCATGTTAATAGTGAAATAGACAATATCTAAATATATGTCAAAGATTCAAATCAAAAATTATATATATATAATGATATTTAATACACTAAATAAGTGTTCCACCATACATTTATTGTTGATGATAAAGTATTAGAAATACCAAGAAATCCTTGTGATGTTTTACTTATATTCCCCAATATACTGAAATGCCTTTTAATTTAATCCAACGAACTCCTTCTCTATTTTAAGATAGAGAGTTTGGGGAAAATATTTATTTTAAATTATTTTCTTAAATACCTCTCAATCTATGGAATCAATTTCCTATTTCGCCTTTTTTTCTTCATCAGTTTCCTCCATTGATCAACTTCTCCATCAAGATGATATATATCCTCTTTGACTTTATCTTATTCCAAGAATTAGAGGAAATGGAATATATTCTTAGTGCAGTTAATAAAATTTTTCAGTATATGGGTAGTAGAAGATCCACTAATATTAGGGTCCTTTATATCATAGATGACTATATCCTAAAATTCTATTTCTTTAGAGGAGGGAATTATACACAATTCATGTAATTATTAATTAGTTGAGTAAGTTACTTCAATACTACCATAATGTTCTTAAGTCCCACTCCCAACATTTTTGGAATGTCATTAAGGAAATCATCACATTTCCTATAATAATTATTCTGTCACAAATTATCCAATTTACCACCATAAACAAAAATAAAAGAAATAAAATTAGGGATGATAATTCATAAACTGAAAAATTATATAATGGGATACTATAAAAAAAAATAAGTAATAAAATGTAAATACCAAATTAAGGTTGTCAAGATTTCAATATACATTATTCATAGTAATTTCACATCATGTTTTTTAATATAACAATATATTCAATTCATTCATAATTGTTCATAATGTTTTTGTGAATGTTTTGAAGCATATCCCTCAGAAGTGTCATACTATGTGTACAATAATTCATATTTGTTGTGCACTAGGTTACTATTGAGTTAAAAACCAATCCAACCTTTTTAGGTTATTTATCCCCAGGTAAAACCATGTAATATTCACATCCACTTTTAGTATCTAGACTTGAGTTTAAATTCTTGGAAACTACTTTCTCTATACATTACTAAAATTTCATGAAATTTTCCTATTAATAGAATTTTCTGTAGGGTTATTATTAATATATTATTGTACTAATCCTCCATAATATCTATTAATTTATTTGAAAAAAAACAATATCTATCAAATAATTTTAATCATATTATTACATTATGCTTAATATAAACATCTAATAATCATAACCCAAATATTGAGAAGCCTATTGTATTTGGAAGACTAGGTTAAAAATACATCAAAATTAAACTATAAAAAAACAAATTTATTTTAATCAACATAATGAGATATGAAATCTCTTTGATCTTCTAGAATTCCATAGGTCATCCCTAGTAAATACATAAAAAAGGGGTGAGCTATAAATCCCATAAATGTGATAAACATGGTGAAGAAGTATAAACTATCATTCAAAAGGAATGACAAGATATCATAAAAAATCAATGACCATGAATAGTAATATTGAATAAAAAAATAAATAACATGGAATTATAGGAATGAAGAAAACAACATAAAACATGACAAAATAATAATTCAAGTCTAACTACCAAGAAAAAATCACGTCGTAGATATAGTCCCATCATATATTAATTTTACTCTCTAATCGCAGACATAACATCTCATGAAAAAATCATTACACAATAAATTATAATTCTATTTCTATACAACCATAATTATATTTATATTCTTATTTTTACCACAAAAAGAAATGAAACAAAAGGAATAAAAATAAAAAAACATTAGAATGAAATGTATTATATAGCTCTGCTTTATATCAAAATCAAATGTGATTTCAAAAACATTTCAGAGATAATAAAGAATTTCATATTTTAGAGATTCATATCATAAGAAATAATCATAGATATTAATTTTTTTTATTTAAAAAAATATCACGAGAATAGGTTAATAATTGGGTATTTATGTAATCTGTTAAAATATTTTTTAATGGAATTGACCAAAGTATTTTTAAGAAATAATGATCCTGGAATTTAATTAAAAAACCAATGGGGAACTAGAATTGTATCCCTAAAATATTACATTATTTAATGAAATATTTATTAGAAATAGATATTTTAAAAGAGTATTAAATATAAGGATTAATGTATAAAAAGGTTCCCTTTAATCGGAGTTCATTTTAAAGAAGGAATTTTATAAATAGAATTAAGGCATTTATTACCCCATAAAAATATGGGAGAATAAGATAGGTATATATGTAAAATAAATATATAAATAATTTATAAGTATTCTATAACAACATAGAGAGATAAATATTGTTATAGATAGAAAGGTTATAACCCAATGCAAATAGGGAGGTTTAGAGAGATCCCTTGCATTATGTTCGGATTCATTCTACACATGAACGTAACATCCTAAATAATCAAATTAAATTAATTAATTAACTAATTGAAAAAATTAATATATATTTTATTTAATATAATCATATTATGTTTATTTAGAACCATTCCAATGTGATATAATTATTAATTTCACTTTTATGAAGGCATTCATTTCATGGTTTCAAGGTCGGATCCCTTGTGGATAATTATTAAACATCATGTAAAATGGAACTAAAAATCTAAAGGTGAAATGAAATTATATTACTCACCTTATATAAAGTGAAAAGATCCTAAATTCCTATATTTGTTTCAAAATAGAGATTATTCTTTTAGTAAAAATGGTAACATTATATTGTTAGTTAATTTTTGTAGATTTACTGACCACCAAAAACTAGATTTATTTTAATTATTTAAATGATTATTAAGAAATTAAAAAACATTAAATAAGTTACATAATATTTATTATCATAACATTTAATATTAAAAATATTTTTATAACCATTATTAATGGTGGTAGAGAAAAAATGAAGTATGTTTCTAATAGAGGTGGTGAACCAACCATATTGTGAACACAATTTCCATTTGATAATCAAATGATTTGAGGGTAGAATATGGATTTTACATTTGAAAAATAAAATTATTGTATTTTTATAATAATGGAGTCATTATTTCATGTTGGATATGGGATGTGATGATAAGGTAGATGTAGAAAATAATTTTAAAGAAAAATATTGAGAATATAATCTTTTGAATGTCGTCTCTGGACATATTACTTAAGGAAATTTCGTACTGTAATAGTAGAAGAAAAAAGTAATATTAGTATGTGGGGAGAGATGTGAGTTTATATTTGGGTAGAAATTTTTGAAAGCTTCCAGTATTAGAATATGTGAGGCTAAGGGGAAGTGAATTGTGGTATGTAATTAGGGATGAGAGGGATTTTTTGAATATTATAGTCACTATATTATTATATAGCTTAATATAACCAAAAAATGATAAATCATGTGACTATATAGAGTAAATAGTGCATGTGAGTTCAAGAAAATTGGTGGTTACATTGTCACACATGAAACAAATCATATATTTAACTTATAATGTTAAATACCATATTTTATCATATTTTTCTATTCACAAAAAATATAACTATTTTAGAAAAATATGAAATATTCATTGTAACAATTTTTTTATATGTAGATTTCAAAATTTTAAATCAATTTTAAGATCACATTTTTTTAAATATGAGAAAATTTACTTTTGATTAAACTATTATTTATTTAAAAAGTACCAATTTTAATATTATGATAAATTTTTTGACATTTATAAAAATTAATTAATATCTCATAAAATTATATTAACACTAAAATATTAAATAATTTATAAACTAATTTTATGAAAAGATATATATTTTTTAAATCAATATATTTATTACAAAATGGAAATAAAAAATAAAAGTTTTTATAAAAGTAAAAAAAAATTATTTTATCATTTTAAAACATTTATTTACTTTTATCATTATGTTAATATTCCATATTTTTATTTTATATGTTAATTAAATATTATGTTACACTTATAGAGGTAAGGACACTATTCTTACACGTAGTTTACTACTCGTAATGGTCGGATTATGATTCAAATGGTTGGATTTGTAATGGAAACATGGGTTACCTACATTCTATAAATACCTCATATTTCATTTATTATTTAATAAATTTTATTTTATCTCATGTTTATATATATATTAGATTATCAAGGTGAATATAACATTACTAATATTATTCTTTATTTCGACTTTTTTGTCTATCAACACGGTTATTCTGGTGGATCGAAAAGATCAAAAATTTCAAATTTAAGTTATTTTATTTTATATTTTCATCCAATAAAAATGTTTACAATTGTAATGCCCAATTTATTCTCTAAATGTAGTGTTAAAATTAATAAAATGTTGGAAGTTATATCATATGGTTCATGTGCATTATATAATACTATATTATGAAATATGAGACAACTATATATTCATTATAGAAATTACATTGATAAAATTATGGGTCTTAAAATCTATTTGTGATTCCCAAAAATGATGAACCACCAGTAATTTTCCAATATATTTATATAATATCTATTTATCCTTCTTCAAAACAACTTTTTAAACCCATATAATCCATTATACTCTCCATGAACCACCATTGTTTAGGATATCCATCCATAATCTCATTATTTTTACACAAGGTCAAACCATTAGCCACCACACAGGACTATAATAGAGAGTTCTCAGGAGTAATAAATGAGATGAAAAAATGTTATTTTTAACATCACAGTAATAAATGAGATGAAAAAATGTTATTTTTAACATCACATGTCATAATTTATCATAAATCATCATCATTCATCTTTATTCTTCATTTCTAACCGCAACATCAAAAAATAATATTGAAAATAGTATTGAATAAAAATAATCCATGAATGATTCATTTATACCTTCTGAAGTGAAGAAAATCCATTAGCTCAAAAAAATCAAATATTCATCAATCAAAAAGAATTTTTAATAAATAAAATCAATAAAAATTTTAAATTCATTATAATGATATTTAACCAGTTTTTTATGGATGTTATATTAATAAAACTACAATGTGAATATTATTCTATCAAAAACTATAATAGAAGAAACAAATTCCCCAAAAAATAAAAAAATATAAAAAATTTCATCAACAGAGGTTTAAGAATATTATGGTTAATTATAATAATAATAAATATATTATTTTCAAAATAATTGTTCCATATTTATAAAAAATATTGACATTTGAAAACAAGTTAAAATAAAAGAATAGTGAAACAAAATAAAAATTTAAAACCCTATATGAAAAAAAATAAATAGTTTGATTTATACATTGAAGCCAAAATACTCAATAAAATTTTTATTTTAATTATCCTTCACTATAGGGTGTGATGTTGACCCCATCGAAGGAAAATATTCTTCTCTTTATTCTCTTATTGGTAATTATATATAATGAAACAAGACTGATAAAACATGAAGATTTTTAAAACATGAATATATATTTTCACATCTATTTTAATCGAGTAAGCCATCTAAACCCAAAAAAGTTATAGTCCAAAACACAATATCACAACGGATAACTTATATGTATCCTAGTTAAAACTCCCTAATCTAGACACAACCAAAATGTTTAAATTTACATCCATTATTTTTTTGGTATATTCTAATGTTCATATGATAATGATAAACAATAAATATCCTTTAATATTTTACTAGAATTAAAATAAAAAAAATTAAACCCAAGGGATTACAACATATCCTAATATAAGAGAAAAAATGAGGCCATATTCCAAGGTAAATATATGATTTCACCCACATTAAATCACTCGATAATTTGAAACTAAAAAATGTGCTAAGTTTTGATGTAGGAAACCTACGAAACTATATTGAAAATTCTATTTATTCTAATTTAAAATGTAAAATGGTCATCATTTATGATCTAAAAACAATGAAGTAGAAATGATTACTCAATATATATTTTCATTCCCATGATAAATAGATATTAAAATTTTAAATTAGTCTTTTTAGTTATAATTCCAATGGATTTTTTAATTGAAGAGAGAATAAGGAAATGGAAACATTCATGAAATTATCTATCTTGTTATTATTAAATTATACAAATAAGGAAATAAATTTTAAAATATATATAGAACCATTTATGATAATTGTTTGTTTAGTATAAAAGACTTCTTCAATTAATAAAGTGGCATGAAAATTTTCCAATTCATTACTATAATAACAACATGTTTTATTTCTTGACAAGCCTATTAATGATAAGAATTCCAAAAAGGATCATATGATAAAATAAAAGTTTTTATGGATGTATTATTATGTTAAAAATATTTAGAATAAGAGTTCAATAATTCTTAACATGTGAACATTAGGATACCCAATGTTTTTATTTGAATAATACCACCACTAAAATAAATAGATAATATAACATTATGAACAATAGTTATGGTCTTGGTGATCCTTATTAAATGTAACCTTAATAAAATTATAGAATGAAAATTTATAGTATCATATTCCATTTAAAAAAAATAACAATCAATAAGATAGATTTTGTTTTTAACCATTACTATAATATAACTTCTATCAAACTAGAATGGAGTGAAATGATTTGGTCATGAAATTGAACTACAATACTTTTGAAATTTTACTTACCAACCTATAAATATGAGAATAAAAAGTGATACATTACATTTAATAAAATTCTTAAATCAATAATAATGTTAGAAATGAATAAATACCATATGGTGAACAAAATTACATTTTTTTCATTTGGTGAGAAGCATAATTTAGATCAATAAAAACATACTAATTAAAAATATTGCACAATTATCCCTCAAATTATTCATAAATGGGTGTGCATGTCCTTTAAGAAAAATTCATTCCATATAATATGTATTACTAAATTACTCATATAGAAATGGTGACACCGTCTTATTTCTTGAGTACTTTAATAAGATATTTTGAACAAAATTTGAGATTTTTTTAAAATGTAAATGTTTTTTGTGGAAAAAAATTTATTTATTTATTAGATTTAAATACACCATATATCTATAATTTCCCCCATAATACATGAGATATAACCTATAATGTTTTCACGGGTGATTTTTGGACCTCCACCTTCCTCTCTATGACCCTCTTCTCAAATATTAGAGTAATCAACCTTTAGATCAAAACAAATAACATTTTAATCTCTTTTATACTTCATTAAATTTAATTCCCACATTATTGGTTCCCTAATACCCATCACCTTTTATTTTGAGAAAGTTTTATAGTTTTTTTTTGTAATATTCTATGATTTGTTCTTACATGTATGTGGATTTTCCTAAAACTCAATATCATTTATAATCAATATTTGTTGTTATATGATACATCAATTAATGTAGGTAGATTAACATATTATTAATCTATATTGTAATAATTTTTCTTAAATATATATATTTGAGGAAAATCTATTATTGGAGGATTTGTATTCATTGTGTTTTATTTTAATTTTGAGACAATTGATTTTGACTTAGGATGGTTGGTTAAAGTTTTTAGAATCCCCAGCTAGTTCTAATTAGATTATTAAATTTAATCTTTCAATCAAATAAAATCTTTTTATTTAAATTCAGCCACTATATTGTTTTGATAGGAATGGATTGATATTTCAAGTTAGGTATAATAAGATCTTCCTAATTAGATGTATACGCATGGGATGCATGTAAAACCCCATATTTTAGTATAACTATTCCTTTTATAATATTAATATTTTTTTGAAATTTATTTTTTTATGAAATGAAAATATAAAATGAATAATTATTTATTTCATTAATGCGTAATATTACCACATAAATTGAAATAAAAATTAATATATGACAAGAAAAATATGTTAAATATAATTATGAAAACTATAAGAGGAAAATAAAAACATATAAATAAAAACTAATTATACATCAAGTATTAATCATCACTATATCATATTAGAATCATTCTGCTAATTACAGATATATAAATGAAAAAATAGAAATATAATACACATTTTGAAGAAATTGGTTGAATGAATTTATGAAAAGTATATGAGGTCATGTACACAAAAATGAAATTTTAATGTGATTTTTATATATCTATTGGTTATATATGGTTTTTGGTTATATAATCATTAGGTAAACATAACTATTATATATGTAGATAGTGGTTTTCTAATTTTATTAATGGAATAATTTATTTTATTATTTGGTTGGTTGGAGATAATTGCATGATCAAATAAAGTATTCATGAGAAATGACTATTATAATATAGTTGTTAATATATTTAGTAAAAATGAAAGTAATAGCACTATGAATTTTTTTGAAAAAGGATAATTTATGAAATTAAGTAGTATAATACTTCTATTTTTGGCTAATTTTTCTAATAATATGATTTATGTAGCATTAATAGGTTTATCACTTAACTATTCCTTTAAATAACCAACCTAAAGAAACATACCACATCTCTAGTGCAAGATCTATACAAAGCCTGAGGTTCATTACTAATTTCCTTGAGTTAGAAATTATGGAAAGGGTGTTAGATATACCCCTGTGGGAATGATTTTACAAATAAGTATAAATAAATAAACCATACACACATTCTAAGAATATAGAATAGTGTACCCATATGTTGGAATCCTACACATCATAAATAAATCACATTAAATCAAATGTTAAACCAAGAATTTCATAATATTAATTAAACATAAAACCACATAATCAATATTAAAGGGAAATATGGAAACATAATATAAATAGTAAGAAATTAATAAATACATAAAGAGAAAACAAATTTATAGTACAAAATAATCTTAAAATGAGAACTAAGTCTCAAAATACCATATGATCATCTCTATGTGTATCAATGTCACATATACATCCTAAAAAATACATCAAATGATATAATAGTTTGTGATATAAAAAAACATAACTTGTACACTTTCATATTACATGGTAGAAACATACAAACCAAGGTGTGTATGTAGGGTGTGGGATCAATGTTCCCAGTAGTAATTCCCCAGTGATTCTATGAACACCTTTTAATAATACACATCATGAAATATATTATATACTATAAATATTAAATACTATTTATTCATGTGAGGAAGTGTAATGAAAACCAATGAAAATCCTTTAACCTTTAAGGAAAAAAAGCTTCTTTTTAAATAGAAAAAAAAGTATTTCTAAAAAATAAATATACATTACAAGAACATTTAAAGGAGCACTAAATTTCATGAAAATGGAAGAAGTATTTTCTTTCTTTTTACCCATATAATTTCATCAAAAAAACTTTCAAAAACTAATTGAGAATAAAACTAATCCATAAGAAGAAAATAAGAACTAAATAAAATCCAAGAACCTAATCCAAAGAAAAAAAATATAAATAATATTTTTAATGAGACATATGAAACATAAAAAAATTTATTTGAGAAAAAATAAATATAAAAATCATGGAAAAAAGATAAAAAAATAAAAACATAAACTATATTATGAATATCATAACAAATAATGAAGTAATTACAATGATGAAATAAAAAAATGTAATGAATAACAATGAGTAAAGAAGACCAAATAAAATCCTTCATATAATGGAAAACACCTAAGGTACTAGTGTGGGCAACCTAGATGTACTCTACAGAAACTATTTATGATATTTTTTATAGATTTGTAGTAACCCCCAAATATACTCTTCCAAGTCTTTCTAGGTATCACATCCCATGGAAAGAGAATGTCAGATACTGGAGAATACTAGTCAAAGTAGAATAATAATTCACACCAAAATCGTCACTTGACCTACCACCTACATACAAAGGG
The DNA here is from genome assembly GCA_963277665.1 of Viscum album. Classification (NCBI taxonomy): domain Eukaryota; kingdom Viridiplantae; phylum Streptophyta; class Magnoliopsida; order Santalales; family Viscaceae; genus Viscum; species Viscum album. The sequence continues at coordinate 317,834,916 of OY728146.1, forward strand.
TTCCAGTGAAACTAAGTAATAAAAGTGAGTGAACATGAAACATGTGACGCCATAATACATGTAAAACACAAGAAAGTTTTTTCCTCATCCGACAACTATTTACTATTTAATAAATAACCCCATTCCATTTTCATAATAATCAAATAATTGATAAATTTATCTTAAAATTAATACAAGTTTATATATACCATAACATAATGGGGATTAACCAAGTGTTTATAAAGTAACTATAATGAAAAACGTTTTATAAAATTTTTTAAATAGGTCTTTAACTTGAAACCAATAGTTGAAAACATAATATTATTCTTTGAAAATAATTTTTAGAATAAACAATTACTAAAAATATCATGAGAATGAAATGAAAACTCAAAAATCTAATCCACATGATCAATATAACTTGTAATAAAAAATCATTAAAAATATAGGTAACATAGTAATATAATCAATAAACATATTAATATTCAATAACTACTCAATTTCACCCAAAACATCACCTTAAAAAATAGAAAAATGTATAAATACAAGAAATAGATAATATAAAATCATTTATAATTCATTTATAAACTCAATGAATCCCTTTAGTTTTTAATTATTTTGAAGATAACCTTTCAATTTTTTTTAAAAACACATTGTAAGCATAAATAGTTATTTTAAACGAAATATTTATAAGAATCATGGAAACCCAATTGATGCCAAATGAAAATAATATCAAATAATATAATTTTTTTAATCTCAAAATGGTTACTAGATTTATTTATAACTCATTAAATAATTGTTTTATAAAAAACAAGCACCCAATGATATTCCAAGTGAAGGTGTTTGGATAAAAACACCAACCTCAAAGAGATGAAATGAATCCACCATCAATGAATAATAAAACATTAGGTCAAGAAGGGTTATTCAACAACCCTTGACATCATGAATTCTATGATTAAGAAAAACCTATATAAATACATATCCACCACAACCATTATAGTTTTAGAAATAGAAATAATTTTAGAAGAGAGGAGAAGGGTAGTCTATATGAATAATAAACAAGGATTTAACATAAAAACAATATTAAGAGAATCATGATTAGAAATCCAAAATCCATAGAGGAGGAGGGGAGAGAATCTTATATAGATCTCCTAGGTTGATTAATTAAAATTATTAGAAATAGGAGTCCAAATATTAATAAAAATTAGCAATGGAAAAATTGGAAATCCAAAAATAAGTTTCTAGGTAAACCACATGGTAAGGTCATCTAATTTATCAAAATTTCCACTAGCTATATAAAAGGAACTAGAGAACTTGGAAACACCCAAACCTTTAGGAAACATGCTTCATTTATCCTTGAATTATCCATGTGATATTCACTATAAAAGAATTTCATATAGTGAGTGATTAGGCACGATGGTTACAACTAACTGTTAATTGACCAAGTGTCCTATAATTTTTTTCAAAACATTAAAAAATAACACCCATGCTCATTAATTCTAACACAATTCAATAATAAAATAAATTAATATATAAAATTATATAGTGGTGACATAATTCCCATCAACATTCCAATTGCTTCCCTTCTATATTCATCATGGAATTTATAAGGAATAAGTAATAAAACCTAAAAACACTATCCGAAAACCTGACACATAAATGAAAAGACTAAAAAAGACCCAATGAAATATAAATAAAATATTTTATATAATTTAATGAAATATGAAATAATAAGGGCTTCTAGCATACCGAAAAAATCAATATATTTCATTATAATTCCAAAACGTCCATAAACCCAAAATACCACTATGATCCTTAACTTGGTTCACGGATGGAAAAATGAAATCAAAGGGGTTGATTTTAAATTGTGTCTAATCTATTAAAATTTCACTAGTATTCCATTTGAATATAGAGTAAGGGTTAAATGAGATGGTCTACCATAGAAAATTTTGAATGACCCTAGCTGAATGAGTTAATAAAAATTATATTTAATGATTTTTAAGTGGTTCCAAACTACCAAGAATAACGTTAAACATGATAAATCATACTGGTGATGATCAAGACTACACATGATCTCTACATTTTTTAAAAGTAGAAGAACTACTATAGGTCTCCCCATATTGAAATTCATAAAATTAATATTTTAAAACAAACTAAATTTCACTTTCTTGGTCGGACTACTACTGAAAGAATGATGATAATTAATAATCTCATTCAAACTAAAAAATGTTATTTTTATAATAAAATGGGAACCATTATATAAAAGTGAATTATCGAAATAAAAAATTTAGTTTAATTAAGTAAAACATATCTCACAAACTATACATATAATATACTGACATCAATTACATAGTAACCATTAAATGATACATTAAGACTAAGATACATTGATATATAATGCTACCTAGCTTTTGTTTGAATCAAGGAATTCCTTTTAATTTTTCCAAAATTTAGTTTAAAATGATTATAAAGATTATAAAAATGAAAGAAATGATGATGGGTCTTTATAGATTCTAAGTATAGGGGTTAAAAAGGAAATGGTTTTCCACATTGAAACACATAGGGGATGAATTCTTCTTAGGAGGATTAATTGGATAATGAGAGGATCAGCCCATATAGATCCAAAAAACCTTCTCAAGGTCATATTTATTTTTCCCTACCAGTCAGTAGAGAATCATTATTCATTCCTAGAATAATAAAAATTCCATGAATCACAGTTTTTCCTAAATTTTTAGATTCAATTATCATGGACTTATTGACTAGTTCCAAAGAAGTTATCAGGTTGAATTCAAAAACATCTACTATGAGGTATAGGTGGAGAACCATTTTATAAATTTGACCATTTAGAGAGTTATTAATGTCTAAATAAAGTGGAAATAGAACCAAAATATAGAATCATTCATTATATTCTTCTATTTTTTTGATCACCCTATTATAGGCTCATAAATTCCATTGAAATATCCACATTCAACCAATTTGGATAATTTCATGGGATGAATATTTTATTTAATAATTCCAAAAACATATCATATTACAACTAAATAAAATCATTGGTACCCCACCATTATCAAATCTATACTTAAAAAATTCCTATATTAGCTATCAATTTCAAGGGTTTACGTGTTTCAATAGAATCATTGACTTCCATGTTCTTCCCTATCAACTCAGTTGGGTCTCATGAACCCTGATCATAGTAAAACATACATTGATTGATGAAGTCTTAGATTTTTTCCATGTGTATAGAATAAGTTTTCTCCATTACTATATTCATATTATAATTATAATAATAACTGGAAAGGCTATACTCTACATAAGGTAAAGATTAGTGTAAGAAATATCCTTAGAAATGGGATTTATATGATTTTTCAATATCAATCTGTGAAGGATAATTTAAATAACATTAATCATAAAACCCCAAAAAACATAACTCAAGATTAATGACACATAATTAAATTTTGAAATTGGATACCAATTCCAAAATATAGCATCTCAAATAAATTCATGAATATCACATAATAAAGAAATATGTCTTACATTAAAGAATTATAAAATGATGATAAAGTTTTTATAAAATCTTATGAACATTGAAAAGAAATTAAGTTATTAGAAAACTAGTAAATTTAATATTAAAATCTATTCACCAATAAAAATACATCCCTTTAAAAAAATTCTAAATATAGTTCAAACCACTTACGTTACAATGAAAACTGCATGATACCTTTTATAAATTAAATATAGTTTAAAACCATACATTTTAGTCCAAACAAGCTCATAATAAAATTTCAATATATACCCATAAAAGACCATGAATATATGTTATAAGGTTTGAGATAATAAAAAATTAATCCATTAAAAAACTTTGTAGGACTCACATTCATATTAAATGAACTTCATGAAATCCCCTTTTAACATGAAACATAACCATTTTAGCTTAAAACCAACTATTATAACAAATAATACCAAAAATAATTTTATCAAAAAATATGGAAACATAATTGAAAAAAATCAATTCATATTAAATAATGAATAAAAAAATAAAATACAATTTAGTAACTAAATGAGGTAAAATTACATGAGAGATATTATTTTACGAATGTACAATGTTTGACTACATGGTTAAGTAGATTGTCTAATAACCATGAAACAATCATTAGAAGGTGTCCAGAACTATATGAATAGGATCAATAAAATTTATCCTCTAAGAATTCATTAATACCCGCCCTATAACTAGTAAATATTTAATAACCTATCATATAATCACAATGGTAAAAAACATACCATCAATTTAAATTAATATATTAAATAAATATCTGGAAGTAACACTAAAATTTAAGGAACATTTTCTAATACCCATGACATGTAAAGATTCATCTTGAAAGGTGTCTATTAGAAACCTTCTCAAGACTTTACTCTAGAGTTATGATGGTCATATAATCAGTCTACATGATCTTTCTAAATAACAGATGTGTTTTAATACCATTTTATAATGTAAAATCCCGGGTCAACCAACCACATAAACCAAGCATGCTCTCTATATGTATTAAGGTGAATTCCTATTTTCCTTTAGACTAAAATTAGTGATAGGGTCTCAAATATACCCATGTGTGGATGATTTGGGATCATTTATAAATAAAATAACCATATACCCTTATAGATTATTTTTTATGGTGCAGTAATATATTAGACTGAAAGGCATCCCAAAAGAAACTTATAAATAAATACAGGTAAAAAATATGATATAATCCCAAATCATCAAAAAAATACTGTAAAATAAATATATATAAATATGGAAACATAATTATATCAATTAAAAAATGGAATAAATTTATAAGGAATGTCAAAATATCCAATGCATAAATATCTCAATATGAGGCATAAGTCTAATAGAAAGATACGATCATCTCCATAGAACCTGAGGTCACCTTCACATCCCAAAAATGTCTATTAATGTGTATAATGTTCCATGATATCAATATATAAGCATAAATTATATACCTTGTTAATACATCATAGATACAAATAATCCTAGGTGTGTATGTAAGTTGTCAGCTACTAATTTCCATAATGATTTCACTAAAGAGGCTATTCATTTCATTTTACAAGACATTTCATGAGTACATGTATTAACTTTAATTATAAAATACATCATATTCATATCGGGGAGATTTATAAAAACTAAAAAATGCATTTAACCTTTGAGGAAAATACTTATTATTTTTAATTAACCACTATAAAGAGTGGCATTTTAAAAAAACTATACATTAAAAAAACCTAAAATAAATACACATAATTGTATGAAAACGAAGCAAATTTTTTCATGACTTTTATCTATGATATTTTATTAAATGAAACCCTTTTAAAAATTAGTTTATCAAAAAACTAAGAACATAAATGAAAATGAATCACTAAATAGAAATCAATATCAAAAACCAAAGTAAACTAATATATATAAAAAATAATATTTAATAAGCATTGTTGGAGTTGGTTACCAATAACCAACTACATTTACCTTTTAATTATTATATATTCATGGTTTTTAATATTAATAAATATAATGTAACTTGTTGGTTTTTCTTTTTAATAAAATTTATTGTGATAACATCTTAAGGATATTTATATCATTGAAATACTATAATAGTTTCCTACTATGATTATAACCTATAAATTATATGATGATATTATTAAAATACATCTTCTATAGATGGATGAAATAATCTAATTCCACATAGATGATATAGGATATTAGGGTAAGGAGGCTCCTAAGACATGAACACATATTCACAAGGAGTTCTCCCATTGTTAACTCCAAGAGTAGAGGTTATGTGAAAAGGCACACCCATTGAAATTCCACATGTTTAATGCATCATTGAAAATTTATTTCTATGGATGTGTGTATTGGTCCTTAGATTTTGTATTATTATTAATTCATATCACAAGTCACATATTTTGATGCATTAAAGAAAACCATAATGACCCATGTCCATGTTGTTGTAGGATACATTGGGTGCATCAAGATTGATTTGACATTAATTAATAAGTCAAAAAAGGATCGGTACCTTTCGAGTTAATGGGTGTAGATATATCTATCCCTTTAATTGGAATGAAATAGCCTAATTAAGTCCCTGGTTGGGGTTTTTTATTGATGATTTCATTCCAGGAATCAAAAAGAGAATATATCATGTTTATAGGTTAATTACACATATAATGACACCAAATTGATTATATATCAAGACAAAGTGATTATATAACATAATAAACATTCATATTGGGTTATTTTCATTGAGAAATTTAACTACATTCCCTATAAGTTCCTAAAAATGTTTCTAAATTCTAATCTATATCTTTAGGTGAGTAAGCATAATTCTACTGAGGAAGAGGAATAGATGGTCACACACTATATAAATCCAAAACCACAGTTAATATATATTTTAATTTAATATTAGAATAAATATCACTCTCTTGTTCTGATGAATAATATTTACTCATAAAATGTTGATCTTATATATTCAATCACTAGGTATATGAGAGAATAAATATGTGAGTTAAATATTAAATAAATATTTAATCATAATTTTAGTTAATATTATATCTACTTATCTATTGAATGAATAGTGTAGTGAAATTTATTTATTTAAAAAATAGTTATTACTCAAATTCTGATAAAAACTATGAAGGGAAGATGAACTGAGTAAATTTTTTGGTCATGATGTTATATTAAATATTAATATATTTATTTAATATTTGAATTTATATTATCCATGAGACATGAATTTTTTAGGGAAAATAATAGTAATGATAATAGTAATAAAAATAATAGTAATCATTATAGGGTTTTCTAACAATTAAGATAATTTTTATGGGACAATGTGAAACAACTAATTATCTAACCAAGTTATATAAACCCAATTATATCATTTCTGGGGTCAAGTTTGGTTATACAGAAAAAATTCATCTCTGTAGAATTCTCTTAACCCTAGAGAGAACTTACTCTTGGATTCTCTCAAGAATAAAGATATTCAATCCTCCTCCATTTCAATCCTTGAGATATATAGAAGATATCTCTTATGCCTCAAATGAAATTTTATTCTCAATAATAGAAAATGATTCAAGTGGTGAGAATCATTCAAACTAAAACCCAGTGATTATATGATGATGTTTTGAGGTTCTTGGATCATGTTTGGATAATTATTGATGTATTCTATACTTGAATTCATCAACTCAAAGACAATACAACAAGAGTATTTCAACTCAATCCAAGACAAAGAAATAATTTTAGGAAAAAGTTAATTCTTATTTAGATAATTTAATTATAAATTAAATGTGAAAGATCATATAAAATGTATTCCTGTGTTGTTATTCATCAATTTATATGAAATAAACTGATGAAATCGATGAAAACTGTTGCTGGTCACTGGCCCGACAACTTCTTCTACACCTCAGAACCTTAAATTGGATTCATTTTTTAACATATTAAATTTTAATTATTTCATAATTGTTGATAGATATATGTATTTATTTAGTTTTTCAACTTGATTTTAAATATTTGTTGATTTTTAAAGTCCCTATAAGTTGTTCATTTTCGTTCATATGACCAAGAACATACCAAGTACATATGGAGAACAACCCAAAATTTCATAAGGTGGTTCCATATATTCTTTTTGGATAACACATATATACAACATGTGACAAAAACATACATGTTGTGTGACCGTGTTTAATTCAGCATGACATGTTTTCATAAATAATGGATCATTGTATGAGTGAAAAGTACATAAAGGTATTATACATTTTGTATTGACTAGGACAGATGAGAAGAAATTTGGTTGGTTACACTTTGTGTAGCTAGTGTACACATCTTGTAACACAAATGATTTTACCCACAAGAAACATAGATGTTGTGTGGTCAATGGAAGTGGCATGTATAACTTAAACATCTTGTATTGACCACCATACATGAAATATATTCTAAATTAGATTACACGATGTGTATCTAGATTTCAATCAATGTATATAATAAATTTTTTCAATGCATACACGCTAATTCCCTAATTATATATCATGGAATGTTATAGATCACATTACATGATGTGTGGAAGGTTTTACATGCAATGTAATTGAAGTGTCTAATTGATTGTGCAGTCACATTGAGAGGGGTTAAATCAGTTGTGAAATATTTTAATTAATTGTTTACATTTTTTTATACACATATAAATCAAACCTCTATCATTGGTTATGATTGTTAGATCCTGTATGAAATGAAAGAAGTAAATGAAACATAGTATTAAATATTTTTACACGGTTAATTACTAAGACATACTCATTGTTGTAACCAGTTTGACCCCCTTGTTATATATTCTTCACTATAATTTATTTATTAATGAAAATTATCTCACAGAAATAGGTTATACTCCCTAGTAGTCGATCCAGTAGATGATATTGGTCATACACCAAGTGATCAAATTCTATTGTTTTAGTTAGTTATACCCCTGAACTATTAGAATGGTTAGACCCCCTAGTCTCTCAAGATTATTTTGAAACATGTTAATCCCCCCAGTCACAAGTTCCTTATTCTTCTCTTAATCATAGGTTGAATGATATCTAGGTATTCCTCCATGTACTTTTTACATCACACTTGGTCATGTAAAACATTATATACCTTAAACAAATCAGTGATTAAGCCAATTAGTCCTGCTAAATAATTTTTATCACATAAATATGATCATTTGCATCAATGCATAAATTTTTTCGGTTATTATTCTTAATTATGATGTTGTCCCAACCCCACATTGATTTCTTAAAGTGTTGCAAAAAAAAATTCATTGATATTATTTTATGAAAGAGAGAAATTTCATAAAATTAGTATGATATATCTTCAGATTCTCGTCACACTGATAACTCAGGTATGAATACCTTTTGAATCTCTAACTAGTTTAGTTTCAAAAAACTGCACAATATTCATGAAAAATATACGTAACGGGGTTCATAATCAATTTTAATGTACAAAACAATGCATTTTGTTATTATCTTCTTTATTATATTTTGTGAAAAAATAAAAAACCATGATTCTACCTCACTTTAATTTATAAACAGACTAGTTTCACATTTCCAAAGAACACCTCTATACTATTAAAAAAACCATAAACCATATGTTACTCTTTCACTTGATCCGTATACATGACTATTATATTATACATGTCGTTTCTCATATTCCCCATGCAACAAAACTAATCACTTAATCTTGGTAAAAGCTTTAAACTAGTATCATGAAATCCTCAACCTTATAGAAGTCCCATCAAGCATGAAAAATGAGATGAATCGGTCTACAATACTTTGTGTATCAATCAGAATATGTGATATGTATAATTTTTGAGAAGTATAAAACTAAAGTATATCTTTATAGATTCCTTCACATGATATAGTGGGATTATATACATGAGTTTTTAGAATCAATCAGACATAATGATATCCTAAAGACTTTATAAATAACAACACAGATATAGGGAAACTCTGCATGAATACAAAGAGTTATTATTATCTCTATTTCACTAAAAGATCTCTCAAATTATCTTTCAAATATGAATTCAATTTTTTTATTACAAATGATCTTGTATGGGGGTATTCATAGACAACATCCACCACAACTCCACCACCTTAGTTGATATACGTACCACCTATATTTTACATGTGCACTACCTTATCTTACAGGACTATAAAAATCCATCTTTAAAAAAATTATATTTTTGTTCACACTATATCTCATCTCTTTGGACATTTTTTATTCATAGAAACAAATTTACACAATGGTTAAATTATATTTGAATTTCCAGGATGATTAAATGTTACTGGAACGCATAAAATTGATTAGTAGATTTTAGTGGCATGAGGAACACCTAACACATGAATTAAAACATGGGTGGTTGATATTGAAGATGACATAGCCTTGATAAGATAGTTTAGATAAAGAATATTAAATGTCTGATGTTCTGTATGTATCATTTCATGGAGGATGAATAATTCACCACTTCACCAAATCTCACATCAACAAGATGAATAATTTTTCTCCCCATAATAACCCATCTCAGGCCATTGATAACTTGATCCAACACTAGGGTCAGTACATGGATACACTTTTCGAACATTGGGATTTATGTTTTCATGCCTCCAAACATAGTTCCACTAGACCTCCTCCATAAAAAATATACCAATAGAGGAACAATACATCCCACCATTTCTAAGAACTCTTTCTGGGAACTATGGACTCCAACTTTCATCTTCCACAACACATAACTATCTAAAGGTAAGTTGAACAACTATGAAGTGGAAATATTCCATTTGGATGGATAGTGTGGTTGGCTATTTTTTAATATTAACTAATAATGATAGTTATCGAATGGAAAATGGACATTTCATTAAAAGAAAAAAACTCAATGTGCATCCTCCACTTCATTACTTCAAATAAAAATCCACTAATGATGTAATAATTATTGAGTAAAAAGTTCTTTTTAACATTTTGATTCCTTTTTTTTGGAACTCACAAACTCTTTATTATATACTTAATTATTAAATCTTTTCTATCCAAATTATATTATGGATTTTTTTTAGAAAATGTATTTTCTCTACCCTGATTAGAATTAGTATTCATGAATATAAACCAACTTTATACATTATAATTTTTTTAATGAGAATGGATCTACTAATGTTCAGAATCACCTTTATCAAATCAGATTTAATGAAATTATTTCTTGTCATTGTAATAACAAAAGTTTTATAATTGATCTTGAAATCGGAATAGATATCATCATAATCATACTCATAATGATAATCATAATGACATTCTATAAGGAAAACCACTAGATTGACTAAAGATTAAAATTGTGAATATATAAAACTATTTTATATCATAATGGAATATATTTAAAAATGTAAATTTTTATATGAAAATAATGTCATAAGTTATGTTATAATATGATCATTGAAGTGCCAAGCGCCCAAGTACTTGGGGAAATATCAAAGAAAATATGATTGTTGGATGATCAAGATGATCATTAGGGAGTTTCTTATAATTACCAGTTCATTTGAAGATTTTTAAAGTAGATGTAGACTCAAGTAGGGATACTAAGTGAACACTCTACTGATTTTGGTGTTGTGTGAGATCTGAAAATCTTACAAGAGTGAACTTATTTCTCCTTGTACTTTCAATCTTCTTTGAGAACATTTTTTAATTTCTTTGTGAATTTGACCACATGAATATGATTGAGGGTTCATGGGGATAGTGAGATAGAGAACCTAATCATCTGATCAAGGGCTTGTGTGTATAGAAAGGCCAAAAAGCTGATGATTATATCAATCTCTCACGTGGATAGTGATAACGACAGATCATCGTATTCAGGGATTTCTCTGGTCAGATAAAGGAATAATTTATTATAAGTATAAAAAAGGGGACTTGTATTCTAGGTTATTGAACACCAACCTCATTGGGTTAAGATAAGTGTATTAATTTTTATTACTTGATTTATAAAAAGTCCTTTATTTTCAGTGCATGTTATAGAAAGTGATTCTTTTAAAATCATTGTTCTATTTGTATATTATTTATCATTATAGCATTTATTATGATATATTCTTTCAACTCCTTATTATATTTTGAATACATTTTACTGTGATTATAGTACTATAATCTTTAAAATAGAATCACTATTTTTTTGTATCATTATGATATATCATAACTATTGTGATTATGATTCTTTTTGTATTCATTTTTGTGATTAAGATCAATCTTTGAATATGTTATAACCACATACTGAATACGATTCTACACAACATAAGTATAATATCAATTTATTGTAATGAACTATGATTTATTTTAGAATCTATCTGAATATGATATTTCTATTATTATACCCTAGGGCCAAGTCCAGTCACTTTTTAATTACTTAGTAGTTTTTTTTAATATGATTTATTTGACATTGTTAAAAAAAGTTTTTTTAGATTAAAAATGATAAACTTAAATCTAATATTCACCCCTATTGTATTTATCAATCTACATATACATTTCAATCCAACAATTTTTAATAGAGACAAGTATCTCTAATACTAATACCATTAATTGTTATCAAAGGATATTTTCATTTCTGTTATACTATTTTATATTAAAAGTTAGTTTTTATTTTAATATAAATTTTTTGTTTATAAAACAATTCTACACTAACGTGTACTGTGGAAAAGTTTTTGTATCTATTTTGAAATACGGTAGGAATAAATTTTAGGTCAATTGATAAAATCAAACCCACCAGACCACCAATAATTGATGGTAATTATTATGAATATTGAAGATAAAGAATGAATAATTGTGTGCTCAATATAGGAGTAGATAATATTATTATGATGACTAGTGATTACAAAAGGCATGATAAAAAAGTCATAACCTTTTCTAATCAAGAGAAGAAGAAATATTAGTTGAATTACAAGGTAAGAAACTATTTAATATGTTCTATTATGAGAAACACGTATTACCAGATATCTTATTTAGTAAAGCTCATAATATTTGAAAAATGTTAGAGATTACTCATTTTGGAACATATATAGTTTTTGAGACTAGAAAAGAAATTCTTAGATCTAACTATCAAGATTTTTAATTTCCGGATAGTGAACTTATTATTAAGGTAAAATAAAGGTTTATTAAAATATTAAATAATTTGAAATATATGGGAGATAAAGGGTTAGAATATTAAATTCTTGTTTAAACTAAAAATGACATCATGCCCAATAATTGGGAATTTCATAGAATAACTATTTATGAATCAAGGAAGAAAACAAATTTTACTCTTGTTGAATTATTTGGAACTCATTTTTCAATATGAGAATAAATTTTAAAGAGTCAATGAGAAAGAGAAGAATAATATTTATGAAGTTTCTTTTAATTCCATTATAGTTCCTATAAAAGTTCAGACTCTTGAAAAAAATTTCAAGTTGATGAAGAAAAGGGAAGTTGTTATTCGATCTGATTCAAGTGATTATGAAAAGCATGAACATGAATTAGAAAATATTTCTTGAAAAAACGAATAATATTTTAGGTAAAAATTATTTTTCATTATCATTACATGATAAGTAACAAGGATAATAATTAAAAGAAATATTTATATGTTACTTTCTATGAGAGTAAGAAAGTTGGGAATATGAGGGCTGGTTATCCAAAGTCAAAAAGGAAAGATCTGAAGGAAATAAATTCTGAAAGAAATCAAAAAAGTATTACAAGTAATAAAAATGGAATGTTATAAAATATAATTATACATAGAGTGCTAGTGAAGGTTACTCTTCACATGTTTCTTTTGATAATGAAAATTTTGGACATAAGAATATTGTTCTATTTTCCAAAAACATTCTAAAGATCAATGTTTTATGGAAAATGTATGTCTCCTAAATCCCTATTTAATATGTCTTCAAGGGAAAATTACCCTGATGAGAAAACTTGAAAACCCTCAGATGAATAATCTTTCTTAGCATAGAATAATACATTACCTTTATATGATGAAGTATCTTGTTTTCCAAAAATCCTTGAAAAATAAAAATTGGAATGTTTCTAAATAACATGAAAAATCTAATTCACAAATTAATGTTTTAACAAAATAAATATCATATCATTCAAAATATCTTGATAAAAGTATTTTTGAAAAAGATAATATTTCAAAATATTTTTAAAATTAATAAATGAAAATAATTCATTAATTACTAGTTTTGAAAAACTCACTTTTGAAACAAATTCTTGTGATTATAAGGAAAATGATTTAGTTATTAAACTAAAATATAAAATATCTTTTATTAATAAACTCTTATCAAAATTTAAGATATAAAAATAAAATATTGATAAGATATATCAAAAAATTCTTCCTCATGGTACTAGTTCTAGAGTGGTTTATACACATGAAAAACCTTTTTTAAAACAATTACCATTCTCCAGTGAATAGTCCCATTTTCAAAAAATGACATTATTAAGGATATTAGAAAAATAAAATTTCCTTAAATAAATTTTAATCTTTAGGTTTTCACAAAACCTCTTTTTGAAAACAAATTTTGATTACAAAAATATTCCTTCCGGAAATTTCCCGACCCAAGAAGGTTTGTGTTCCCAAAATCTAATTACTTTTTTTTTGGAAAATAAAGAAAATTACAATAATAAGAAAACATAGTACATGGAGATTTGTTTTTCTCAATATATGTATGATTAAAAAATATTTCTTTGAAAATATTTTCAAGATTAAATGTGTAAAAGTTACCTTAGGAGATAATTCTCAAATAGAAGTTATCAGTCTATGTAATATTTTTTTCTCAGGAAAGCTTTAATTTCTAATAATTTTTTTGTTAATAGTGTAAATAAATACATTATAAGAATAATTAAATTATTTTATGAAGGTTACATTGTGAGTTTTATGAATGATGAATGTGTTGAACACAATTCCAATGATTAATTCATTCTTTCTGCTAATTGGCATGAGATTTATACCCACTAAATTTATAGAACTTAGGAATCAAGACTTTCCTTATCATAGTGAAATATGAGGTAAATCCAAGTTATAGAATGGAATTATAAGACAATGTAACATTATAAACTTCTGTAATTTTACATTTAAAGGGCCTGTTAGGGATTTACCAAAACATAAATTTGATTATTCAAAAGTCTACGACCTTTTTTCAATATGCTAAGCAATATAAGTAAAGTATTAAATATATTAGTGAATTCTCAACTAATGATGCTTTATAGTTAGTTCACATAGAAATATTTATTCCAACACAAACTAGAAGTATTAGAGAAATGCACTATGTATTTTTTTCGTTGACGATTACACTAGATAAACATGGGTCTATATTCTAGTAATGAAATCTAAAGTCTTGTTATTTCATAACTTTTGAATCCAAAGTTAAAAATGAGAAAAAACATACCTTTATAAATATTCTTAGTGATCTTAGTAGAAAAATTTTAAATTGTATTTTCGAAACGTTTTTATAGTAATAAAGGAATTACACATAACTTTTTAGATCCTAGAACTCCTCAATAAAGTAGTGTTGTTAAAATAAGAAATAATTTTATTAAAGAAATAACAAGAACCATGATGAGTGAATAATCAATTGATAATAATTTTTAGGATGAAGCAATTAGTGATTCTTGATATACAGTAAATTGATCATTAATTTTACCCATTATTAATAAACCTCCTTATGAGTTTTAGACAGGCCAAAAACCAAAAGTTTCCAACTTCAGAGTATTTTGATGCAATATATTAATCCTATATATGAAAGATAAATTACATAAATTCATACCCAAATCCTTTTAAGGTATATTATTAGGTTATTCCACTACTTCTAACACATATAATGTTTTTAATAAAAATTATTGCACTATTGAGGAAAAATTATATGTTAAATTTGATGAAACTGATCCTTTTGTTATTAAACAAACCCAGTCAACATAATTTGATGTGTTTTATAAAACTAATTTTAAACCTTTGATATAATATTCTAATAATAAAGAAAATACTCAAGAAAAAATTCTAAATTATTTACTAAGAAGTCATTCTACATTATTTTGATAAAAAGGTTTCAAATTTAGTGGTTTCCTAGGATTCATCCTAGTTATAATATAATTGGTGTTGTAAATCAACCAATTATGACAAGAAGTTCCTTAAGAAAGGAAGAACATATTTATTTTCTTTCCCAATATGAATATAGAAATCTTGATGAGGCTTTAGGTGATGAGAATTTGATTAAGTCCATTAAAGATGATCTAAATTAATTTGAAATGAATTGGGTCTTGACGTTGTTTGAAATACCTAAAGAAACTTTAGTAGTTGGAGTAAAATTGGTTTTTATGAAAAAAATATTATTAAAATGTAATTATCATTAGAAATAATGAAATAGTTGTTGTTGAAGGATATATTCAATAAGAGGGTATATATTATAAAGAAAACTACACTCCGAAAGTAAGACTAGAATTTATTCATATTCTATTAGCCTTTGCAGCATTCTATATTTTAAACAATTTTCAAATGGATGTGAAGTGTTCTTTACATAATGGTTATGTACAAGAGGATGCATTTTTTAAAAAACAATTCTTTTTAATAAAAAAACAACCTGTATACATTTATGAACATTCCAAATATTTATGTGGACTTAGAAAATACCCTAGATCTTTCTGTTATAGATTAACAAGGTTTTTGTTATAAAAAAATATGTTAAGGGAAATATTGATCCAACTATTTTTGTAACGAATATAAATAAAAATATTTGTACATATTTATTTTGATTTCATTATATTTACATCAAATAAAAAATATTTAATAGAATATTTTATGAATCATATGATGTCTGAGTTTAAAATGAGTATGATTGGTGAGTTATCTTTTTTTCCTTGGTTTTCAAATTTCTCAAAAATTTAAATGTACTTAAATATATCAACATAAAAATATCAAATATATTCATAAAATGTATGAAAATGATAATTTTAAATGTATTGGTACTTCAATAAGTACCTAAAATATACTTGATCTAGATGATGCTGGATAACCAGTTGATCAAACAAATTTCATAGGTATGACAGAAATTGTTCTATACTTAATACCTATCCACCTAGACTTAATGTTTTTAGTATGTTTATGTGAAAGGTATCATGAAAATATAAAGGAATATCATTTAAAAGAAGTAAAATTAAATTTTCATTATCTAATGGGAAATATGGATTTAAGACATTTTTATTCCTTTGGAAATGATTTCAAATTAAAATGTTTTTCAGATACTGACTATGGAGGTTGTAGAGTAGATAGATTTTTTTTGGAAGTTTTCATTTCTAATGAGATTCCTTATTTTCTTGGTCTTATAAGAAACAATACTCAGTATCACTTTTCATTACAGAAGATGAAGATGTGGAAATTGGAAGTTGTTGTGCTCATGTATTGTGGATGTAACACACAATCAATGATTTTGACATGAGTTTTAATAAAACTCAAATATTATGTGATAATAATAGCTCTATTTCATTAAGTAAAAACCCTATACATCATTCTAATGTAAAATATGTATATATTAGGAATCACTTTTTAGTGATCACACCCAAAAAGAATTTATCATTTTACAATTCATTGGAATGTAAGAATAACTTGCTAATATTTTTCAAAACCATTACCTTATGATAGACTTGAATACATTAAAAAAAATATAGGAATGATCAATATAAAGTAATCATCAACATATACTTATTATATAAAAAATCCCTTAACAATAATTTACTATTTTTATACGGGGTACATATTATTTCATTTTACAAAACATTTAGTCTTTCAAAATTCATAGTTTTTCCAAATATTTTTATAACCAGTTTTCCATATTTCAGATTGAAATCAAAATTTAAAATTTTCCATATTCAATATGGAATGAAAAATTGGAAAAAATTTGATATTCATGATTAAAATTGGATTTGAAAGGTTTTTCTTTTTTAAAAACATATCGTATTCCAGTTTTCATTATTTATCATAATTGAGTTTTAATTTTAATTCATCATAATGCTATTTTGACTAGATATATACTATTATTTTCAAATAATGGAATCTATAATAGAACAAATAAGAAAAATTTATCATATAGATTATTCCACTCTAAAAGGTATTCTTATTCTCTTTTATTTACTAACACTATTCCTTTGTAATTAATTTTTTCTTGGATTGTTGTTATTTTCTTGTGTTTTTTTAATTTGTTTTTCAATCATATTCACCTGATAAAATTAAAATGTTTTACAAAACCTCAAGATTTTTTTTTAGGAAAATATTTCCTTTTATATTCTATCAACTTTTAGATTATAAAGATTAAATCTCATCCATTAGATTTTTTTGGAAGCTCAAACATAACTTTATATCACCTATATAAATAGACTCCCATCGTGTCCCACGTCATTTATTTCATATTATTTCCTCAATGTGCTAACTCATTTATGTTTTGGAGTATAAATTCAATCCTTAATGTATGATTCCACATTTTATTCTACAAATTCAATAGCTCCGGTGTGGAATTAAAACAAGGGGATTGTATTTTTCAAATGGTTAGTTTCAAGATCATTTTATGAGATGTATGATTCATATTTGAGAAGGGTGATAGATTTTCAAGGTTGGGAATCATTATTTGTAGACCCATCAGAACTAGAATATGATTTGTTCTATTATGATTTTGTAAGATAATTCTATTATTATTTAATTTTTTTAAAAAAAATGGAAAATAATTTTTTTCTTTTCGTATTTATGAGAAGGAATACAAGATAACACCGTAGGAAGCTACTAGTTTCTGAAAAAATTTAGATGAATGAGATGTATTTTTTCCATATCATAAATTATTGGAATCAATGGTTTTGTTTGTAAGAGATAGATATGAAAAGTATTTTTTTTTCAAAAAACGTTTTTGATGATGAACTGAGGAAATTTACTCACTTAATTCCGAATCTAGAGTGTTATCCCTTCGGATGCATGTTTTTATGATTCTGAGAAAAGGTGATAGAGATACTCTTAAATTTTTTGATATTTATATTCTAGATTACATTGTGCATATTGGGAAATCAATTTGGTAGGATTTTATCTATTGAATGTTAAGAACATGAAATTTGTGTCGACCAAGTCTCAAATAATAATGTTTCCCACTTTGATTAGTATGTGGATTGTATTAATTATTGAGTATTTAAATATTGAGATCAATTCAAAACATGTGATAGAAAAAATTGTATTTATAAGTGATGATACAATTAGAAAAATGAACTTTGTTTTTGATTCGTAATAAAAGTTGTTTGTTAAGAATACACAAGTTTCTCCATTAGAGGAATAACCTTATATGACAAAAAAAATATAGAAATTATAGAAAAAGGGAGAGGATGAATCACTGCCTTCAAATAAATAAAACAAGTAAAAGAATTTTTTTTATGAAGTAGAAAAATAATTGAGAAGAAAATAGACATGAATAAAATAAGGAGATCCACAGTTTGGTATTAACCTAGTTGAAGATTTTACAGTCAATTTACATGGTGAAGAAGTTTTAGAGAAAAAACTAAAAAAACATAATAAAAATAAATCATAAGTAATGTTGTGTGAAAGATTGATTAATGGTGTAGAATCAGTTTCTATAATTAAATTTTTACCAAATCCATATGCAATATTTAATTTTCATGAAGCAAATATTTTTTAAACTTGTGACTCCTCAATATTAACTAATGGAATAGAATTTGTTGTAGATAAATAATCCATTCAAGTTAGAAAGGATGATTTTATATTGGACTCTCAACTTCATGAAGAGTTTTTTAGTATATATAAAGAAATTTGTTAAAGGTATTTATAAATATATAATCTTCAAAAATATATAAGAGTTTGAAGAAGGAGAATAAAATTATGAAGAAGAATAAATGATAAATAAGAAGAAAAACAAGGGAAAGAAGAAAATTATAATGGTGAAAAGGATCATGAAAAAGGATAAAATAAAATTTATGATAAAGAAGACCATCCTTCTGAGAATATCTATTTTAATACCTCTCAACCATCTTAAAAAAAATTATCTTATTTGGTAAATCCGAAGGAGAAGTCAGTTAGCCCAAAAAAAAATTCCCCATCTATTAAAGAAGTTGTATCTTTATCTAAGAGGGATAAAAAAAATAAAAACCATAAGAATGAAGGTAAAATAGTTTCTATTGATGCAATAAAAATCTATGATGGAATGTAAAAAAATCTGAATGAAA
This sequence comes from Viscum album, assembly GCA_963277665.1. Lineage (NCBI taxonomy): Eukaryota > Viridiplantae > Streptophyta > Magnoliopsida > Santalales > Viscaceae > Viscum > Viscum album. The sequence continues at coordinate 317,854,642 of OY728146.1, forward strand.
TAAAAATAAAAGTAAATAAATTCAAGAAGATATCAAAACCAGTTGCATAAACATTTAGTCCAAATCAATGTCTCTAAATATGATTACAACTTAGGTCTTGATTACATCTTTCATACATTGACAAGATTAGAGAAAACAATTCCCTACATTCATATATTATTAAAAAAATGATTATTAGGATGTTTAGAATCAATGCGTTGTTTTAGATTCAGTGAAATATTTAAAAGGATTATTATTATGTTTAGATGTATATTTCAATATTTTTTAAGAAAACTTAGAATCCCACAGGAAAAGTTGTAATATTATAGTGAAATGGTCTCATAATGCTGATGTTGATATCAAGATTCATGATGATAACCTTGTAAAATCCAATAATTCTATGGGTGAAATTGGTATTTCTTTAATTAGTCTAGTAAAGGATATATCCACCAAGGTTAAAAATCTTGAACATTTCATAAGAACATATGAGATAAAGACTCAAGTTATGTTATATTTAAAAACAATATTAAAGTTTCTTCTTCATGATATTTCAATATACATGTACGGTAAAGATAAAATTATTTATTTAAATAAGTATAATGATGTCTTATAAGAAAAGGTTAAAGCTCAGTAAGATCGTAATAATATTTTGGATGAAAATATTAAAGAAAAAGATGAAAATATTTGGATTAAAGAAGAAAGAATACAAGATCATGAAAATAATGACTAGTATCATGAAGAGTTTAAGGACAAGGTTTAAGAATATAAAGAATAGATCAAGAAGTTGAATAAAATTTTCAGATATTTAATGCTGAAGAATTTTTAACTTCTTAAAACACTTGTTGAAATTTCGTTGTTTGGACTTTCAATGAAATACTTTTTCATCTACTTAAAATTTGTCTGAATGTCTTCTAATTTTTAGTTGGTTGAATTCTATTTCATTAATTTTATATGATCAAGAATTTTATTATTACGTATAGATTTTTTTTCAAACCCATTTCATGTATTTCATGACTATTCCATATTTATTTTTGAAAATACCAATGGAGGAGAATGTTATAGATAGGGGATAATTTTTATAGAAAGGGGTGATGATTTATGTAATGGGGCGAAATACTTCCAAATAATTGAATATGACCCTTATGGGATTTCATATCCTAAGGGGGAGTTAGTCGTATTCATCACTTTATTATGTTGAGTTACAAACTCAAGGAGAGATAAATATTTATATCATTATGAGGTATCTAAAAGATAATGGACTTATGTTTTATATTTAAATGTAATTTATTCTGTATGTATTGTGGTTTGCGCTTTCCCAAATGGGTGATATTATTGAGTCAAAAGTTATTTTTTACTTTTCCATTATTTTTTTTAAAATCACAAACACTTTATTAAATACAAAATTACAAAATCTTTCAAGTCCAAAGTATTTTAATTTTTTTTGTAGAAAAAATATTTTCATTACCATTCATAGAAGTATTTGTAAATATAAACCCACTTTATACATTACAATTATCATAATGATAATGGATCAGATAATTTCCATAGTCACTTATATCAAATCATATTTAAAGACTTGTTGTCATGTCCTTATACTAATGAATGTTTTATAATCAGACTTGACACAGAAATTGATAGAATTAGAAGTGTACTATTAATGAAAATCATAATGACATTATGTAAGGAAATCCATCAGATTGAATAATGTTTAAAATTATGAATATTGAATAAACTATATTCTATCGTAATGGAATATCTTTCACAATGAAAATTTATATACCAAAATGGTGTCATACATTATGTTATAATATGGATGTTGATGTACTAGGTGTACAAGTCCATGTGGAAATCGAGGAGAAAATATGACTTTTGTGGATCAAGATGGATATTGGGGATTTTCTTATTAATAAAATGTCATTTGAAGATCTTTCAAGTAAATGTAGACTCTGGTAGAAACACTATGTAATCACTACTAATTTTACCGTTGTATGAGAGATGAGAAGGTTACAAGAGTAAACTAATTATTCTTTGTACATGTAATATTTTTGAGTTCAAATCTTTAATTTCTTTGTGCATTTGATAACGTGAATATGATATAGGACTCACAGGTATATTGAGATAAAGAATCTGATCATATGATCGTGATCTTTTGAGGATAACAATATTGAAAATCCAATCAACATATCGTGGGATCCTGAGGATAGTGAGATAAAGTGATCATCATAATGAGGTATTTCTCTGGTTAGAGAAAGATAGAATTTTTTGTATGTATAAAACATGGGACCTTTATCCTAGGTTATTGGATACCCTACTCTTTGGTTTAAAATTAGTATATTCATTTGTATTACTTATTCTAATAAAAGTCCATTATTTCTACTACATGTTATAGAAAGTGGTACTTTTATAATCATCATTCTATTTTTATATTGGTTATCACAATAGATTTGATTATCATTCATTTTTATACTCTATATTATTTTTTAAATACATTATAATTGTGATTGTCATTCAAAATGATTTAAGATAGAATAACTATTTGTTTTTATTATTATTATGATATATCATAAATTTTATTTTTATGATTCCATCTATATTCATTTTCTATGAAGATGATCAATCTATGACTGTGTTACAAAAAAATAATTAATATGATTCTATATAATATGAAGATAGAATAAATTTATCATAACAACCTATTAATTTTATATGAATATAACTGATTATGATATTTCAATTATCGGACCCCAGGGATAAGTCCTACCACTTTTTAAATACTTAAGAGGCTTTATGAATATGAATTGTTTAACCTTGTAAAAAAATTATTTTTTTATAAAAAAGAGAAGTTTTAAATGTAAAATTCACCCTTCTGTATTTAGCTATATACATATACATTTTGATTCAGTAATAATGTTTTTTTCCAAAAGAATCTTGAATACATTATTTTTGTTAAGAATAGATCAACCATAATTTCATTACATGGTCAATTTCTCAAAAATGACATGCAATTACATCAAGTGAATCCATAAAAATTTTATAATAATCACAAATTCATCCACCGATAACTCACAAAACACATATTGACATATAATTAAAAAAAATGAAACACTATTTCCAATAATACCAATCTTTTTTTTCAATATCTCATCACATATGTATTAAAAGTAAATATGTGCTCTCAAAAATTTCTCCCCATTATTAAGAATCTAATGAAAAGGGTTATTGGGGTGTTTTATGATCATATTAACCCTCCCAAAATTTGTTCTTATCCCTTTTATTATATATTCCTGAACACATAAGAGAGAGGGATGATATCACATTATTTTCATAGAAAAGGTCCTTTATTTAACAATCGTTGGTTCTCCATGGGTTGATATAATTTAGAAAATAAGAGAGATATAACCAAGGTTATCCATGATTTCCATAAAAACCCATGAATGTGAAATCATACTAATAAATTCACAATTCACAATTCTCACTTAATGGGTTACCAATAATAAAATTTTTCAATAAAAGGTAAAATCAGGTATACACTTCAATAAACACATTATAAATTTCTGCTGCAAAGAAATTTCCCCCCTTGTCTCATCTTATGATCAACCGAGATATCAACATTAATTGATACAATTTATATAATTATGAATATAATATTAAAGTGTGATTGAAAAATATCATCCTTCTTTTGAAATATATCTATAATTTCCAAATTTATTGGATTTTTTTAGTAAACTGATAGATTCATATCGTGATTTATTACCATAAATAATACACTCATTTTCTTCCATTTTATAGAGGTCATCATACTACATAAAGACTAATTTCTTATTATTTTATAGAAATGATTGCTTCAAACATTTGCATCAATTATCTTCATGCTAGGTTAAAACCAATAAAATAATATGGAATATGTAGGGACCTTATATCTCTTTAGATATAGAAAGAGAGCCAAGAGTTTCTTTTCAACCTAGACATATTATTATATGAAAATGTATTCTTCAAGTTTTCTATAAAATTAGTTTTAGTTTTCAATACTATATATATCATTCGATCCCCTTATAACTATTCTATCCATATAAAAAATAATATTTTTAGAACATTATCATTCTCCACATTGTGTAAAAACTCTTTTTTCCCAATAATATTTTTAGCATAAGAAGTGAGATGTGATTTCACTATGTTATTCAAAAATTCTTATTGTTTAGGAATTCATGTCAAATATTTGTTTCCTAAATGAACAAAATTATTACACCTTTCACACACTTATTTAACATTAATCATGTTTTATTTTTTTATTGTCTTTTTAAATTCTTCATCCGAGATGTATTTGACCAACTAAATCCTATTATTTCTTTTCTGGATTGACTCTTTCTTCAATTTTTTATTTCTTCAATTAGTGTTGATGTTCATAGAAAATTTAAAATAGTCGATGATGTAACCTTTATTACCATAATAGAAGAATATTTTATTTTGTGTGACACTCTTCCTATCATTATTGATAGACCAATTCCCTTTTTGTCAGTTATTCTTATATTGGGGAGGTTTCCACTTTTCTCCATCTTTTCTCCCCCCAAATTTAGGAATTATTTAATTTTCATTTCATGAAATATAGTGCCAATAATTTATTTCTGTATTCCCAAACATCCAATTGCACATAAAGCTTCCAAAAAATATTGATTCATTCTTTTGTGATACATTCTAGTTGTCTTTGATATATTTACAATTTTAGAAAACACATTTATTCTCTTGTACATTCATTGGGAAAGTATAATTTCTACACTTATTCACATCCCACATTGAATATTTTATGTATTACTAATAATTTTTCCCACCCATGTTGTCGATATTTTAATGGTAAATTTGAACTAGTCATTAAAGAAACATTAGTATTCATAGATTTATCAGGACAAATGGTTACTTTCATCAATGATCATGTAGTACATTTATCGTTAGATAATCCAAATCTCTTATTGTCACTATAACTAAGCCATTTTTGATATATGAATCTTATATGAATAATTATTTAAAGTAATTATTTTCTCAGAAGCTTAGAAATTATCATCTTGTATCTCTTCCATATTTATTAATTTCACAAATATTTTAATATAATTTTTTTGAGATTAATATTTTTATATCCAGGAGATTTCAAGATCTCTCCCCACAAAATATTCATCATATGAATCTCAACATCATGAACTATGTTGTCCTTATGTAACAAAATTTTAATCTCATTTATTCTTTCTACTTTAACCTTAAACTGAGAATCTTCTAAATTCAATGATATTTTATATAGCTTTTCCAGTTCATGGAAAACATCTATAAAAACCATTTCCACTAAATCCTTATAAAAAACTCCTTGGAAATTATTATTAATCATATATTTTTTTGTTGAAATGTGACACTGATTTTTATTTTTCATCTTAAACTATGGATATTCTTTATTTCTACATTTTCATATTCTCTTCCTTAGCTATGGAATGATTTAAGAGAGTTGTGTAGTCTTGGACCTTTTTAACTGATTCTTATACCATTGCATCATCTTCTTATTCTAGTTGGGATTTTCTATTCTAATTTTTATTTAAACATATGACTATAAATGTGATAGATTATTTGGGAACATTATTCAAATTATCTATCATTTCATAATTGAACACATCTTCATCAAAAAATATATTGATTCATTATAACCATAATTAATGAACATTATTTACCAATTTCTACTCTTTATTTACCCAAAAATTGGTTTAATATGTTTTATTTTTTTGTTCTGCATTAGCATATTTTCCATACTTTTATTCCATTTTTACGAGACTTGACTAAAGCATAAAAATTTGCAACATGAGGTGTATAAGTATGATTTTATATCTAAAACCCTTCTAAATTTTCTTCAAAATAAAATCTATAATTTATATAATTTTGATATATAGAATATGTAAAGAAATGTAGATCCATTTAGAGGAGAAACATTTTCTCTAATGCCAATTAAAATTTCCAATAGGCTATCGAGTCACATTGTGAGGCTGGGTGAATCATGTGTGTCATGTTTTAGTAAAATATTTTAGTTTTATTTTAATCCATTATAATTGAAACAACTAGAACTTATTAAGATGAGTGGATCCTATATTCAATGTATAATATAAATAAAACAATGTACATAATTTTTTTAATGGTTGTGTACTAAGACCCACTCCTTATTGTAACTATTTATACCCCGTGGTTATATATTCTATACTTTAGTCATGACATCAATTACAATGGTTTAGGAAGAAAATGTTTATACCCCACCCCCCAGTATTCAATCCTCTAGTTGATCCTAGTTATTTCTCCTAGTGATCTAGTGATTCTACATCAATTGGTTATACTGCCAAACCATTCTACTGGTTAAAACCCCTCATCTCTCTGATCTCTTTTACGATAGGTTAGACATCCATATCTCTTGAGCCTCTTTGGTAACTGGTTAGACACCCCAGTCACATGATCCTTATTCTTTTCATGATCTATTGTATAAGGATTTCATGATCTTACTCCATGATCATTACTGACCACACATTCTCTTATACTACTTCTAGTACCATCAACAACAACTAATCAAGTCTTTAGATCTTGCATAAAAAATTGAATCACTTGAATCTAACTAGTTTCCATACTAAAATTAATTATTCGAATATTATTATTCCATATTATGAAGTCTTATACCCACTTAGATGTGTACAAGTGATGCATAAAAACTTCTTTGATATTATATTATGCAATATAGAACTTGTAAAAAATAGTATGATCTATCTTTGGATTATCATCACAATAACAACTTGGGTATGAATTATTTTAATGACATAGCCCAATTTAGCCTCAAAACACTTCACAATATTCATTCAATATATAACTCATATGGTACTCACTCTTTATGCGTGTAAAATAAATGAATTATATTCTTATATTCTACATTTTATTTTTTGAAATAATAAAAATGAACAAGACTTCCTCACTTTCCTTAACAAACACATTAGTTCCGCCCTACCAAATCACACCTCTATACTCTTCATGAATCTCAAAAGAATACCATACTTTTTCTCTTGATTAAAATTCAAGATTATCATTTATGCATTATATTTCCCATATTGTCCTTAAAACACATCTGAAACATTTTTATTTTAGAAACATTAAAACTAGTTTCATAAAACCCCCAAGGTTATAGAATTTATTTCATAAATGAATAAAATATTGTATCTGTCTACTATTTTTTACATATCATTCAGAATATGTGGTATGAAATAGTTATGAAAAGCTTAAAGCTTCCATAACTATTCACATATTTCATCATGCACAATAATGGGATTATTTGTATTAGATCAAGAAATCAACCAAATAGCATATGATCACAAATCGTTTGTAAAGATCGACGCGAATGCATAGAAACCACATATGAATATAAGTAATTCTTATTTTCTCTATTACTATCTCATCTATATCAAATTTTATCTCAGATATGCTCTCTATTTTTTACTACAAATGGATACATCTGTAGATATTTATAGACAAAACTAATCAAATCAACTCCAACACCTTAGATGATATGTGAACTTTTTCTATTTTACGTGTGTGTTGCCTCATTATACACCACTATGAAAATCACAATCTTTGAAAAATCATATTTCTTATTCACAGTGTATCTCATATATTTAGACATCATTTATTCCTAAAAATTATATTTAATGATGATTCAATATTATTTTCATTTCCAAGATGATCTAATCATACTCAAATTCATCTAATTGATCATTCGAATGTCATAGAAATATGAGCACTCAATGCATGAATCAAAACATGGGTGACTAATATTGAAAATGTCATAGCCTCGATCAAAATACTTGGATGAAACGGATTACATGGATGGGGTATTTTTTGTATAATTTAATAGGGTATAAACATTTCACCACTTCATTTTATCCCACATTGACTTGTAAAATGGGTTCAATGTCTTTAATTACCCATCCTGTACAGTAGCTAACTTGATCCAACATTAGGTTCGTCACCAAGATAAACTTTTCAAACATTAGGATTCATATGGTTGTGCCTCTTAATATAGGACCACTAGACCACCTCCATACACATTTCACATATGGGATAACTATGTAATTCAACATTTTCAGGATCTCCTTGTGTGAACTATTCATTGTCACACACCTCTCTTACAACCCATGTTTGGATAAAGTTCAACTGCCCGACTATGAAGTTGTTATTTTCCTTTTTTCCAGCTAGTGTGGTTGGATATTTTTTAATAAATCCTAATAAAGAGTGTTGTACAAAAAAAATATCCATAGCATTCCAATCCAAAAAATCAATATTAATTATCCACTTTATTAATTCAAACCAACATTTTCTAATGATACAAGAATGTGAATTATATAACCATATCTTGCGATGGTCATTTTCATTAAGAGTAGTTCAGACATCATCAAATTACAAGGATAATTTATAAACATGACATCCAATTCCATAAATTGAATCCATAAAAACTCTATAGACGTCACCACTTCATCCACTAATAACTCACCAAATACATATTTCCAAATCATTGAAGAAAATAAAACACTGGGAACAATAGAAACACATTCTTCTTTACACGGTGTACACATCGAGCCAATCTGTACACTGTGTAAATTAATTACATAAAGTAAAAATTAATTGAAACACTAAACCTAAAATAAAAGGCATGTGGATAGATTACATATCATGTGATATGGTTCAATGAATATTAAATGTTAAATTAATTTATTTTTAATTTTATAACTACACATTTTTTAGTTTCATTATACACATCACATACCTAATTATCATTAGAAGAGGTACACTATTTATATTGAAGGCATGACATACATCATAGATGCTTTTTAAATTACATGTTTTGACTCACTTAGATACTTGTTCTGTAATATCATGGAACCCCATTTATTCTACACACTCTATAAGTGTACAGTAGATGACAAGGACCATACAATATTTTTTTAGTTCAAACAGGTACACACCATGTTTTCTCTAGTACACGTTGTGTACTTAAATAATTATTAGTTAAAATGACTTTTTTGATATGTTTAAATTTATAAATTATAGTAATATTATTGAGTTTTTAGATGAATAATTAAAATAAATGAATGAATGAATTAAGAAGATAGATAATTTATTATTTCGAGTGATTTATATTGATAAAAATTAATAGAAATAAATTCCATATAGTTTTTAATTTTTTTTTCATTTATAGATGATCTAGATCTTTAAAAACCTATGTATGTGTTTGATTTATTTTAATTTATTTATTATTCATGGTTTTTGTGATAATTAGTATTAATTAAAAAATTTATATGTGTATCATTTCCTATTCCTATTATGTGCAAGCCTTCATGTCCATATATTTCTTTTTGAAGTGACCTTTGCTGCATGTGGAATAGTAGTGTTGTATATGTTGTCAACACTAATTTTGGAAGTAAATTTATGCTTGGAGACTTGGGTGATGGATTTGAGTATCCATCCAACACATGAAGTAGAGGCTTCGTAATGTCTCCAAAGTTGTGTGTAATTTTTTTAATTATATAAAATTATTTTGAGACCAGACACTCTGACGAAAGTTGATTCCAAGGCTAGGTGGGCCTGAAATATAAATTTGATCATTTTTAAGTTAATTTTAAAAAATTTACAAGTGGGTTTTTATAACATTTGAACCGGTTGCAAAATTAAAAATACAAGGGAACCATTAAACCCAGAACATCAATATTTTCCTGAGGAGGAACTAACATTTACTGGTGAGGGTCGGCTAGAAAAATTTATTTCTAAAACATCTTAAAGAAAAATATAACAAAATTAAATAAACTCATTTTATTTTATTTCTTGAATTTCCAAACTATTGAAGTGAAACAACAAATAATGGAATGAAACCGAAAATTCTATTTCATAAATGAAACAATGTAAGGAGTTTGTAACAAAATTTAAATAAAACATTGTTTCCCATTTTTTCCTTTAATGGTCAAGGAAACAATGCAAGATTTTTTGCACAATCATGGTTCTGATATGAAGCTCTGGTAGGTGTAGATAAAGAATGCCAATGACTGCAAAACAATAGATCGTAGAGAGATGAATGGAGGACGCAGTATTCTTCCACCATTCAAACAAATCATCACCAATGAATGAGTTACACAAGTAGGGGTTTACCTTGTTTAAATAGAGTTTAAACACTATTCATTCTAAAACAATGAACACAGATTAACCCATGAATAAGTCGATCCACAGATCGCTCTTTCATTCAAGAGTGATTCTTTTCTTGAGGTTTTTGTATTGAGATTAATTATATGGATGATAGAACATCAATAATAAACCTCCCCATGTTTAAAATATTATGTAGATAGTGAGGGATGACATGAACAAGGCCCAAGCCACTCTGCCTAGTGCATTCTTCAAGGATTCCCCATAGAAATAGAGAAAAAGGGGTTTCAAGGCCATAACAGGAGATATATAGACTTGAGAAGGCCTCTAGCATAGATGGTTTATGAGAGGAACCACTTGAGTGGACCTAGTGGTCTGCAGAATGTGTTAAAGGCAGCAGCTACGGGTGGGTGGTGGCGCCCCATGACGGTGCGCTGTGGTGGATGGAGTTTTGGACAGTTAGGGCCGATAAGGTTAAGTAGGAGTCAACGATGCTTAGGTCAATGAATGAATGGGATGTGAATTAGCCAAATGACTGTGTTAGGTGGAGTGGCCCACACCACTCAGGCCATGGCTCCCCACTAGCATGCGGTTCGGCAACCGCTATAGGGACCAGGTGGGGCAGCCAGCTCCTTCCGGCATCGTGCAGTCGAACCATCCCGCCTTGTGGGATGTGCCATGGGGGTTCCAAACTAGACTCCATTATGTGTCCGGGATGAGGGATTTCGGCCCACCAGTTTCATGCTAGACAAGGGTATGTATTCCGGGCCGCTACGCGGCCTTGGAAAAAATCAAATCCGGCTCAACTCTGTGGGCTGGGCCAATGAAATTATAGCGGGCTACTAAGTGGCTTGGGATAAGAACAATTTGGTCCACCGGTTGCATGCAGGGCTGAATGGGACTGGTCACCAGGCATCCCAGTAGGCTGGACCCCCGGATGAACTGGGTCGTGTCCCGTGAGGCCCAAAGAACTATGGCCCAGACCTGAATCAGGTCATGTGGGACCCACAAGATGGGTTGTTCATGTTGGTCTAATTAGGTTGGACCAGGCCCGGACACATCCAACCCCAGACACAACTAACCCATATTTATTAAAACTTCAATATCTCTGAAACGAGGAATCCGATTGGAGATCTCTTTGCGGAGTTGGACCCTCACGGCGAGTTAGATATTTTGGAATACTCTATGTGGGATTTAATGTAATTTGGAATACTCTAAATGGATCGAGGAGAGGTTTCTACTGAAATAAAGTGCACTATGTGCAGAGATCCTAGGGATGACTGAGACAAAATACTGATGATAAGAGACCCTATGTGGATCAGCTACGATGGGCCAACAGGAAGTGGCTCTATGTGACCTGGTAGACCCACGGTGTGGAGAAACACTCTGTGACCTGACGGACCCATGGTACACATTGGGAAGGAGTACCTCAGTACGATGGCCAAAGTGGGAAGCAACTCTATGTGACCTAGAAGGCCCACAGTACAGAGGAGCTCTGCGTGACCCATCATACCAACGATACTAACCAGGGATGAGTACCTCAACAGTCCATGTCTAGTGGTAAGAGACTTTGTGCGACCCAGCAGGCCCATATTGGAGAGTGGATCTGTTTACCCCAGCATAACCACAATACTCATGAGGGAGAAGTACCCCAACATCCCATGGTGTTCAATGATATGACCAATTTTTTTACATTCCTGATCTAGATTATACATGGTGTGGGCTATATTTATTCAGTATCATGCCTCATGGTTTTCTTGTGGATGGATTTATGGTATTTAGTTTTTGGTTTGAGGTCCCTAGTGAGTATTTTGTTACTCACCCCTAAATAGGCTTCGCTCGCACGTGTAGTGTTTGGTACAAGTGACTGATGACTTAGTGGAGGACATAGTATTCTAGGACTAGGTGGTGACCAGTGAGATCAGGCAGGCGGGATTTTCTTCTACGGCTTCCGGAAGCTAATCTGTACTTACCCATTAGGTGGGGTTTTCAGTGAACATCATGGCATCAATCTTGTACATACTCTTGTTGCAGTTTTCTTTTTTTTTTTGGGTTTTTTATAGACCATTTATTTTTATTGTACCTTTACAGTCATTGGTTTTTTATTAGCATGTATGTTCTCTTTTCCATCTTTCATGGGATGTGGTTGTATGTCCGTGTGTATAGGTACTATGGAAAATACCTACTACTTGATGGTCGACACCTTAGGCACTAGTCGCCAACCCCTGTCCTTCAAGAGGATGGCTTAGGGTAGTCATGGAATTTTCCCTGGGGGATGGATCATGACATAGTGGTATCATAGGTGGTCAGTTCAACCTCAAAGATCAGGAGTTTGTTGATTTGTTTTTGGGGAACAATGTTAAATGTTTCAAGTTCAACTTTAATATTCACAGATTCCAGTGTTAGTGTGGTGGCTGACATATCCATACACCAAGACCTTGAATTCCACTTTTTGTCTCTATAAATAAAAACATTGGTTGCATGCATCATATAGGAATTGGGTGCTTCCTCATGTTCTTCTTGAATTAAAGTCAACTCACCATGTATAATCTATTTAATGTGTTACATATTGATATGTTTCATGATTCATAAACGTAGAAAGACGACTGGGATTCCATTGCTGGATTGTGAGGATAGAACACTTAGCAATGAGGCATCAGTTCAAGGACTAGTGATAGAGATGGCCTCGTCGAGTGGTGCACAACATTACCACAACCCGATGATTGGCAGTTAGTACCAGTGTTACCAGTAGAGTAATCACGTAGGCTCAACACCATTCATGAGTTCCAAAGATAGAGACCTCCCTAGTTCAGAGGAGAGACAGATCCTTAGGTTACCGAGGACTGGATGGAGGCGGTGACGTGGGACTTCCACATAATAAGGATGCCACTTGACCAGATAGCTCTATTAGCCATGATCCTTATTTTGAGATCAATAGGGAGATGGTGGAGCCTGATGATTCAGGCTCGTGATGAGGTGACCCTCACCTGGTCAGACTTAGATTGTCTTTTATAAGAGGATCTCTTCCCCATGACCTTGCGCTCAGTGCACATACAAGATCTGGTTGACCTACAGTATGACAACATGTCATTGGTTGAGTACTCTATGAGGTTCACAAACCTCTCCCGCTACTCTAAAAATATGACGTGGGAAACTTTCATTAGGTCACAGACCTTTGACAAGGGACTCAGATGGGTGATCAAGGTGTTGATGATTTCTCTCTACATTTCCACTTAGACTGGAGTTCTAGAATGAGCTCTACTAGTAGAGATACTCTTTACAAATAAGGAACTGATGGTGGAATCTACAACCGGATGACTGGTGGAAGAGTATTTAGTGGTGAGAAACAGGCTGTAGATGTGGGGATCCAAGCAGGCCAGACTATCTAGAGGGTGACCCCAAGACATAGGATCGATGGTGCGAGGCCACAAAGGAAGTCAGGGTCGGCAGAGGTGTAGGGCGTGCTACTTGTGTGGTGGGAAGGGACACATGGCTTGTGACTGCCTGATCTACCACACAAATGATCAACAGATGGTCGAGGGACCACCGAGGTAGTGGCAAAGTATCAATAGTGGAGGTCCATAGGGTGAAGAATGTGGAAGGGGAGTATGCCGAGAAGTAAGAGGTGGGAGATGGTTTGAGGTACTACCTACACCACCCCTAGGTGGTTTACCACGACCTCAGGGTGTAGGTTGGAATGTACAATCTCAACTTCAGGCAGTTGAAACCTACGAACAAGACACTCTAGAGATGATTAGATGTACAATCTGTTTCTTCTCCTCCTTAGCTATAGTTCTTATAGACACAGGTTCTAGTCATTATTTCTTTATCATAGACCTCATTTGGGGCATGGATGCTTCAGTGGAGCCATTGGCTCGATATTTACGATTATAGACTACATCATAAGGGGATTCAATGATTACAGACTAGTGCAATCAGTGTTAGCTTACTCTGAGTATCAAGAGCTTCAGTTGGGATCTCCTAGTAGGGGCATCAAGGAATCATGACATCATCTTGGTCATGGACTGGTTATCCGTAGTCCATGCTAAAATTGACTGTATTAGGCATAGAGTGCAGTGTGACTATGAATATGGGACTAGGTTTTATACCAGTAGTGAGAAGTGGAATATTTTAGAACATGTTGGACTTTCTCATAGAAGGGTGCAGCCAATGACTCACTAGGTGGCTAGCCTCACTCTTGGTGTGTTGGACGAGAAGAGTCTAATATTTCCTGTAATGGTGGATGGGTATGAAGATGTATTTCATGAGGATGTTCTGGGAATACCTCCTCGCATAGAGGTAGAATTATACATCAATATATACCCTAGTATGACACTAATATCCACACCGGCATATTAGATGGCTCTCACGGAGCTTCGCGATTTGAGGGTACAACTAGTGGACTTGCAGGAGGACATTGTGAGGCTGAATGTTTCACCATGGGCAGCTCCAGTGTTGTTTTCCAAGAAGGTCGATGGAAGTTTGAGGCTATTCATGGACTTCCAACACCTGAACCTGGTGACCATGTTGAACCAATATCCACGTTTGAGAATTGATGACCTCTTAGACTATCTGAAGGGAGCGATGTGGTTCTCAAATATAGACATCTGATCAGGCTATCACCAGCTTCGGGTACGGAATGAGGATGTACCAAAGACATCATTTAGATGCTAGTATGGACACTATGAGTTATTTGTGATGTCGTTCGGGGAGTCCAATATCCCAACAATATTCATGGGACTCATGAACATGATCTTCCAGCCTTACCTTGATCACTTCATGGTGGTCTTCATTGATAACATCTTTGTGTAATCAACATTAGAAGTGGAGCATGCTACACAACTAGAGATAGCCATGGATACACTTCAAGAGCACTAGATTTATGGGAAGATCTTGAAGTTCCATTTTTGGATTCGGGAGGCCCACTTTCTGGGACGCATCATCTAAAGGATCATGTTTTAGTGGATCTGGAGAAGATAGAGGCAGTGCTTTCTTGGGAGACACCGAGAAGCATGATTGAGGAGTAGAGTTTCTTGGGGTTGGCTGGGTACTACCAAAGGTTTGTGCCTAAATTTTCCAGAGTAGAATCACCCTTATTTTCTTTGAAATGGAAGGTATAGACCTTCATGTGGACAGAGAAGTGCGATAAGAGTTTCCATGAGCTGAGGAAAATATTGACTAGTGCCCCCATCTTGAGACAACTAGAGGAGAGAGTTCTGTATGTAGTTTTATGTGATGCATAAAGGACCAAATTGAGTTGTGTCCTGATGTAGGAGAAATCCGTGATCACTTACGGTTCATGGAATTTGAGGCAACATGATCAGAACTATGCAACCCATGACATGGAGTTAGCAGTAGTGGTCTTTTCTTGGAATATGTGGAAGAACTACTTGATGGGTGAATGGTTTACCGTCTACTCCAACCACAAGAGTCGTAGGTATATCTTCTCCAAAAAGGACTTGAACTTGAGATAGTGGTGATGGTTTGAGTTCCTACAGGACTATGACTTCAAGATAGTCTATACTATTTGGATGGGGAATGTGGTGGCAGGCGTGCTCAATAGGAGATCTGATTTTTAGCTGCTGAGTGATGCGATATAGCATCTAGTCGTGATGCAGATATCATTCGTCGATGATTATGGAGTAGCTTACCTTTAGTCAATGAATTGATATCTCCCACTTTTATAGTGATTTTTGGAGGCACATGTTGTGGGTGTTCACTGCAAGGCCCGACATGCTCAGTTATCCTCCTGACAGGCTCCTAATGGATTTTTGATAGGTGTAGAGAACATAGTCCTTTTTAGAGGGAATAAAGTAGTACCAATGACATTACAAGAGAATATTTTGAGGGTGTTCCATACCTCCCCCTTGGCGATACATCATAGGGTGGAGAAGATGTATTAGGATCTCCAACGATAGCACTCTTGGTCGGGGATGAAGAAAGCGGTGGACTAGTTCATTTCATGGTGACTCACTTGTCAACAAGTGAAGGCTGAGCATTAGGTTCCAGCAGGCTTGCCACACCTACATGAGGTTCCGGAGTGGAAGTGGGATGGCATCTGAATGAAATTCATGATGGGATTACCACACACATCTATGGGTCGTTCTTCTATCTGGGTGATCGTTGAACAAATCACCAAGTTGACTCACTTCTTACCCATCCATGAGTAGGTATTGGAAGAGGGATTGGGATTCCCCTATGTCCAAGAGATAGTGTGTCTACACAGGGTGCCTTCAATGATAGTCCCAGATTTTGATGCTCGCTTTATATCCCGACTCTGGGAGGGATTATAGGAGGCATTTGGGACTGAGCTGCACTTGATATTGGACTTTCACCCTTAGATAGATGGTCAGATAAAGAGGACCATAAAAACCATGGAGGACATGTTTCATGCTTGAATCCTTGATTTTTTTCACAGTTTGTCAGACTATATACAACTGGTGGAGTTTTCATAAAACAACAACTATCACTCCATTATTATCATGGAATCATTTAAGGCCTTGTACGAGTGGTCAAAAAGATCACCTCTATGCTGGACAGACACATAGGAGTTAGCACTCATGAGTCTACAGTTGGTATGGGATACCACTGAGAAGGTGTAGATCATATAGAAGTGGATGTGGACTGCACAAATAAGGAAGAAATATTATGAGGACATGAGACAAAGTCCCTTTGAGTTTGATGAGGGATATCATGTGTTCCTTTGGGTCTCACCATGATAGGGATTACAAATATTTTTTCGGGGTGTGAATTTATCTCCAAGGTTCACCAAACTTTTCCAGATTTTGATCAGAGTTGGTGAGGAGGTATACCACCTATCTCTTCCTCCCCAGATACACCTGGTGCACAATTTTTTTCATGTCCCGTAGCTACGGTGGTACGTGCATGATCTATTGGACATCTTCGATTGAGGATAGCTGGGCATTGATGATGTGGAGATGATTTTGGAGTTCCTGGAAGAAATAGAGGATCGATAGGAGTGGGTACTTCGTGGGTGGTCGATTCCTCTAGTTTACATTGAGTTGTAGCTTAATAATCTCTAAGAGAGAATTTGGGAGTGAGAGGCTCTGATTAGTGCTCAGTACACCCATTTGTTTGTTTAGTCTTTGTTTTAGCTTTTGGGGACTTAAATCCCTAAGGTGAGAAGACTGTAATGTCCAAGAAATTTTGTGTAATTTTATTTTAAATTTTAAGGAATTATTTAGAGACCATACGCTATGATGACACCAAATTATGAAGCCTGGTGAGTCTAGAATAGAATTTTGACATTTTTTAAGCTCATTTAAATAAAGTTATGAGAAGGGTTTTCCTACATTCCACTACCCAGATAAAAAATATGAGGCAAAATTGAACTCAGAACATTGAGATTCCCCTATAAAGGACCTAACTTCGACCAAAAAGGGTTGACCCATAAATTTATTTTTAATACTTTTTAAAGAAAAAGTGAAAAAATAAAATAAACTTGTTTTCTTTTATTTTTTGAATTTTCAAACTGTTGCAGCGAAACGACGTATAATGGAATGAAACCAAAAATGCTATTTCTTAAATGTAACAGCGTCACAACTTCATAAAATAATGTAACTGAAATGGTGATTCACGTTTCGTCCTTTAATGGTCGAAAAAATAATACAGGATTGTTGGTACAATCCTAGTTCTGTATTGAAACTATGGTGGGTGATAATGACGAATGCCATCGACTGCAAAACAACATATCACGTAAAGACGAACGGGGGAAGTGTTCTTCATTCACCCTTCAAATAGATCATCCTCAATGAACGAGTAACTCATGTAGGGTTTTACCTTGTGTAATTGGAGTTTCCTTGTTCTTCTTTATAAAATAAAGAACAAAGATCAACCCACAAACATGTTGATTTGTGGATCACTTTTTCATGTGGGAGGTTGTTTTTCTTGGGGTTTATGTTCCAAGATTAATTGTTTTATTGATATAACTTCAATCCTAAACCACCCATGTTTAAAAGTTAATGCGGAGGATGTAGACCTACATGAACAAGGATCGAGCCCTTACACCTTGTGAATTCTTCTTGCATTCTTCATGGCCGCAAATTCGAAATGGTAACAAGGTGTTTTTAAGGCCATAGAAGGGGAGATGGTGAGCCTAGAAGACTGTCGGTGTAGACGATTCGTGAAACAGACCACATGAGCATACCCGATGTTCTGCGGAAGGTGTCGGTGACGACTGCTGTTAGCGGGGGGTAGCGCACCATGACTGTGCACTGTGGCGGATAGACACGTGGCCGGCTGAGGCCACGGTGGTGGATAAGGAGCCACTGGTGCTCAGTAACGTGGTTGTTGGGGATAGGACATTGCCAACCAGCCACATATCCCCACTGGCACAGGGTCCAGCGACTGTGTGTGAGAACAGATGGGGTAACAAGATCTTGTTATCCAGATGAAGCTGAACTGGTCCACCATATGGGCCAGACCGTAGGGCATCAAACGGAGCACCATTAGGATCCTGGGCTGAGGGAGGCCATCCCATTGATTGCGGGCTGGACCAGGGTGCACAAGTCGGACGACTACACATCCCAGGATAGAATCTATTTCAGCCCTCTTCTATCGTCCGTGTCGACCAAATTAAATCAGGCCGCAGAGCGACCGAGACTGAGTATAAATCAGACCGCCAGTTGTGGGTCAGGCCGGATGGGACCGGGTCACTGGGTGACCCGATAGAATAGACCCCTGACCAAACTGGGCAAGGTTTGATAAGGACCAATGGGCCTAGCCCGCTGGCCAGGATAGACCAAACCGGACCAGACCCAAACTGAGTTAGTTTGGGTTAGTCGAACTGGGTGGGCCATGTGGGTCGCACAGATCGGGTTGGTCTGGTCAGTCCGACCGGGTCGGACCAAGCTCTGACACAACTAGCCCTTGTTTATTAAAACTCTAATATCTCTCAAACTATACATCCGATTGATGAGAAGTTTGTGTCTTTGGAACCCTCGTGGTGATCCAATTCATTTGTAATAATCTATGAAGGTTTTCATGGTTGTTGGACTAAAAATAATGTCCTAAGGAGTGGTTTCTCCTAGAATCAAGCGCACTACGTGCAAAGATCCTATAGTTGACTGTGACCTAAAGACTATTGACAAGAAACCCTATGTGGATCAGCTATGATGGAATAGTTGGAAGCGTAATTGGGTGACCCAGTAGGCCCACAGTGGGGAGTGACTCTGTGTGACCCATCAGACCAATGGTACTCATCAGGAATGAGTACCTCAGTACGATGACCAAAGTGGGAAGTGACTCTATGTGACCTGACATGCCCATGGTGGGGAGCGACTCTATGTGAGCCTGCATATCCATGGTACTTATTAGGGATGAGTACTACATCAGTCCTAGGCTAGTGGGAAGATGCTCTATGTGACTTGGAAGGCCCTAGGTGGGGGTAGGCTCTGCGTGACCTAGAAAACCCATGATACTAATCAGGGAGGAGTAAACCAATAGCCCCAGGTGTTCTGTGATATGAGTGATGGTATTACTTTCCTAATATAGATTATACCTGCTGTGTTATATCTGGATTCTTGATCATGCTTCATGGTTTTATAGTGGATTTATTTGTGGTCTTTTCTTATTGGTTTGGAATCCCTACTGAGTCTTTTGTTACTCACCCCTACACAGGCTTCACCTGTACGTGTTGTGTTTGGTGAAACGTAAAGACGAATTAGTGGAGGACTTGGTGACCTAGGACTAGGAGATTTCTAGTGGGATCAGGCAGGCATGATTTAATTCTATGACTTATGGTAGCTACTCTATTGTTGCCCATCAATTGGGTTTTTGTACATATGTATTTACATCAATCTTGTAATTGCTCTAGTTTCAATTATCTTTTGTTGGGTTTTTATTCTAGACCATTTAATTTCAGTTTTACTTTTACACTCACTGGTTGTTTTGTAGAATGCATGTTCTCTTTTCTAGTATTCTTGGGACTTAGTTGTGTGTGTGTGTGTATAGGTACTCAGTGAAATGACTCCCACTTGCAGGTTGACACCTTCAATGCTAGTAGATAACCCATGGCCTTCAAGAGGTGAGCTTGGGGGAGTCACAACACCATCCCTAGGGTACGGTTCATGGTGTCTTTTTCATGCTTTATAGGAAAATAATAATGAATTAATCCACCATTGTAGTTCAAAGGACCAATAAATACATTTTAATGAAAAATAAGAGTAGTTGGATACTTTTTCACACATATTTGGACATGTTCTAAGGAATGTTCTTACATAAAATTATTTTTAAACTAATCAAAATGTGGGCAATAGGTACTGAAGTATGAAATCTAGTTCGTTCTATAACAATACCTCTAGAAGTTAAATTATGGTTTTAATAGATAGTTTTTTGTGTTTTTATTATGTGAGCTAAAATGATTGTAGATTAAGGTGTTTAAATGACATGATTTAGGAGAAGACCATCCTTGCATGTCATTAGTATTTTCTACTAAAATCAATGTTTAAAATTCCTAGATGGTGTTTTAGGAAGGATGAAGTGGAGTTGATAGTAATGAAGGAAATTGAGTTTTTGAAAGATACTCAATGTTGTGTAAATATGTTTCATGAATAATTGGGAATGGATTTGTTGATTTTATAATACTTTGAAAAATTAACAAATTTGATTTTAGATATTTATGAGTAGTTGAGAATGGTAAGAGCTATGTTGAAGCCGTAGTAGAGTTTATTAAATAATTTTTGAAATATTTGTCTCAGTTTTTATTGACTATGTTTCAATTGCAATGTTTTTATGTGTCCACGAAGACATGTGTACGTGTCAATGAATGTTATGTATGTTTCATTGAACATTATATATTTTTCAACATGACTAAATTTATATATCAATATACTAGAAAAGATTTATGTATATGTGTCATAAAGGATATATGTGTACTTCAACTAGATCAATGTATGTGTTAAGTAGATCTGTGCATGTCTCATCTGATAGATTGAGAAAAATGTTGATGTTACAGACTGTAAAATTTGAGTTTTCATGATTTCATTTATGATGGTGAGGGTTAAATTGGATGATTCGAATGTTGGGACTCAAGGATTAAATAAATATCCTAAATCATGAAGGGTGAGTGATTCAAGCATGAAAATATAGAGAACATTACCCTCATGCATGATGATAAGGATCAAAGAATGAAAGAAATTTTTAAATATTTTAATGTTATTTTAATATAGAAACACCAAAATAAGAAATAATTGATTTTTCAAAATGCTAATTTTTTCCTTAATAATAGAAATATAAGTAATATTTTATCAATAAATGATTTGAACATGATTTTAGCTTAAATAATTAGATGATATTAAGGATCATTATTTTATCAAATTATGATTTTCAATGAGAATATTGGAAAATAAACATTAGTGAGAAAATTATGTAAAATATAAAGTTACTTGTGATGGTTTGGTATAATCAAAATTTTACAAGGAAGGATGTGATTAATTCTAAATGGATATTAATATAATATGGATATTAGTTTTATCTAAAAATAATATCATCTAGAAGATTGACCTATGATTCTTTGATGCCCTCTTGTTATTAAAGACTATGTTGACCTATATGAGAAATTCTGTATAATTTCTATAATGTTGGGGAGTTTGAATTTTTGTGAGTTTGAATTCTTGATTCTAATGACTATTTGTGTTCTATTTCTTGTTTCAATTCATCATTCCATAAGAATTAATTATATGATTTCGATTTGAAAATCCTGAAAATAGAGAAAGGGCATTCTAAGAAATATAGTATTAGAGAAAAAAGAGGTCATGTCATGCTAGAGGAGTCTAGAATATCTGATACTGGTTATGAGAATAGAAAAATAAAAGTGAAATATTATAAATATAAAAGATACAATGATTGATATAATATTAAAATAATTAAATAGAGAGAAAACACATATGGGAAAAAGTTACAAAAGTGAGAAGATAATGGGAAATGGAATATTGGATTTGATATTCTATATTTAATATATAAAAAATATAATTTCTCAATTGAACTATATATAAAATGAAAAAAATGATTGAGAGTATTACATATAGTGTATTCAAGAACTAAGAGTCCAAAATATATTATATACACTAAAAATGAATCTCAAGAAAAGATATAAGGATGTTGAGCCTATGAGAAAGCTATAGATCATCTTGCTATCAAAGATGAAGAAAGAAGAATAGAATACATATGCCAATATATATTTAGTTCAGTGATTCAATGTTATAATTTAGAAGGAATGGGAACAAAGTAAGAGGCCAACTATATGATTATTCATAATACTATTTTGATCATTTTAGTGAATGAGGAGTTGTTGGATCATTGATTGTAACAATAGTTTTGTTAGGGGTAATAAATCTAGGTGAGTAGTTATTATGGAGTCCTCTAAATCTGAACTACAATTGAGATAGATTTCTTAGGTATTCCAAAATACCTTCTTGAATTTGAAGATTCTACATGATAATAAAGAGATTTTAATTGTTGATGTAGGAGGATCATGTGCATACATGGTGATTGAGTTCCAAAGGAGGATCTAAAAGAAACACTTTATTATACATGGTGGTATGTTGTTGAACCTGATGGATTCAGGGTATATAGGGAGATCATGATAAGAATCTATTAAAATAGTGTAAATTTTCTCTTAATCCCTATGGTAATAAGTAATATGTAAGCACGATAAGATTCTATGTTGGTTTGGGATGAAATAATGGTTTTAAGATGATACATGTCCAAATCCACTTGAATTTAGAAAAATATTACAGGGGATATTTTTTACTTGGAAATCCAAAACATAGAAAGGAATATTCCTTTAAGTCAAATCTTATAAAACTAATTCAAGCATCATTATTATCATTAATTACATTTCATTTAGTTGATGATTTCTAGGTAAAAAAATATATAGTTTAATATGAACTAAATATCAATAGGTGTTAAATTCCAAAGGGTGGTCATATTTCCTGATAATTTGAAATTTAGTTAAAAATAAGACACATTTAATTCATCCCCTCTATTATGTGTCTACAATGATCCAATTGTGAATTTAAATTGGAATATTGGAAAAGTTTATCCTCTGATTGGATTTATTTTAAATTCCCAAAGAATTTTATGAGGACTAATAAAGCGTATATTTGGGATGTTTGAAGTTCCTCAGATATACGTATATAAATATATTCATATTATTACACTTCTGGAATTATCTCTTCAAAATATGGAAAATAAGAGATTAAAATAGAGAAATAATATATGAAAGGTCTCAAGAAATAATATGATCGACCAATATCTAAAGGTAATTTAAATGATATGTGGTCATCTTTGGAATCTGGTTACGGATATCCTTTTTTTAAATCTAGATCAATATTTGGATAGAATTAGGAGGTAAAAACATTGAATTAATATTATTCCCATGTCAAAGTGTATCTAAAAAAAGTCTGAGATGATTTATTTTTTTTCATTCATAATTTTTTTATCAAGGAACATTTTGATGATAAATCATTGTTAGAGAATGAAGCTGATTCCTTCGATATTATATTAAATAAAAATGTTATAATATGCAAATCTATCTCATAACATTTTAATTATAAGGGATATATTGCCTCACATTACAATTATAACATTTCTTAGGTTGATGAATTTTTTTAAGAATTTTGATTAAGAAAGTGTTTAATGTTTTCATTACTAAGGTATTCCAAAAATTAGAAAACCTACACAAAGAGGTTATGAGTGAAAAGGATGAATAACTAGAAGTGAAAGATATAATTGTGAAATAACATGATAGTTTAATAGAATACATAATAAATATGCATGATGAACATATTAAGAATATAAAGAGTGATTGAGAAGTAATATAAAATGAATTGATGAAGAGAATTATTCCCTCAACATTATGTTCTTATATATGGAGGAAAAGTTGATAAATCAAGTAACATGGCAACGTGGACCTTGCCACATGGGGTTGAAGAGATGTGATACGACTCTGGTTTTGGAAATTAGTTTCTCAAAAATATTAAATCACGATGATGGTAAATAAATATTGAGCTTATGTCGATAATAATCCACCTTAGGAACATTGAAAAAGGTACTAACTTTTTGGTTGAATCTACAATTTTCACAAGTGATATTAAAAAATATAAAATATCTAAAAATTTGGAGGAGTAAAAATATTGGGACACTAAACTATATATTAAATAAATAGGTTATCTTGTCCCATAATTTTTCCAATAAAAAATAGTATAAAATGATATTTTTCAACTTAATAACATTAAGGCACTCGATATGAATAATTTATACCTATAAAAAAAGGATGATGTTTGTTGGGTATTATTGGTGTTGTTGGAGATTTGGCTATATAAAAACTTATTATAGGTACAATATGTCCAAATAGGAAATTCAAATATGTAGTATAAATATGGTAATTAGATCCTAAGAGAGATAAAAACATGATAGTTCAAAGAATAAATCATCAAAAGAGTACAATATATCTTCTAAGAATAGATATCAGTGTCTTGAAAATTTATGTGAGATGTGTAAAATTTGTTTTTATTCTTATGATGAATTCTATTTCAAAATAGCTAGGTATTATTCACATCTAAAGAGAAAATTAAAACCCTAAATATTGATTAGAATTTGAATAAAAGAATATAAATCTATGGAATTATAACTTTAGGGATGAAAAATAGAATACATATAAATATTCAACTTCATAGAATCTTTAAAGAGATCTAATGAAGAGGGTTTCAAAAAATATAGAAGAATATTCTTCACTATGGTAAGTGAGGATACAACACATACTATTGTAAACAATTCATAGTAATAAAAAATGGAAGGATTTTGGTAAAACTAAAAGTGGAATGATTAAAATATATATAATATAGGATTTTAATGGTTATTAATTCCCCTAATTAAAAAATCTAGGTAATTCCCAATATGGTTAACCCGAAAGATAATTATTTTTTATAGAAGTTTAAATTTACTTGCAAACACTCC
This sequence comes from Viscum album, assembly GCA_963277665.1. Lineage (NCBI taxonomy): Eukaryota > Viridiplantae > Streptophyta > Magnoliopsida > Santalales > Viscaceae > Viscum > Viscum album. The sequence goes on from OY728146.1 coordinate 317,879,788, forward strand.
TAATGAATGAATTACTGGATACCTAGCCAAAAGGATATCTCAAGAGTCAAATTTGAAGCACCATTGATTCCTAATGCCAAAATAGATTCTATGAGGAATATTTCCATGCCCGTGAAGAAGTATGAATATTATAAAAAATAATTCATGATCATATTTACTAATCAGTTATAGTTGGAAAAAACATAAGTCAATATGAACAATGTAATGGTTTTAATTTGGTTCAATTTAAGAAAAAGTTACCAGTAAATTAGAAATGTGAGTATGAAGATAAAACCATGGTACTTAAATATGTTCAGATATGGAATTCTAAAGAGAATTAATGCATTATAGGGTCCATAAATTTTATAATCTATAAGAAATTAGTCTCTAGGGTAAGGAAGAATTCTCATCCCTAGTTCAATAACATGGAATTAGTGTAATTACATCTTATGCGGACAATTTTTTTTATTTTTCCTTAAAGAGGTAATTGATGGTGAAGCTATTGAAATTTGATACATCATGGTGCGATAACATTTTGTTTAGTATTCAGTTTAAAAGTTATATCAAGTTTCAACTAGTAGCATAATCTCTTAAAGCATATTTCTAGAAGAAAAATGACAATTTTGATGCATTATGCAGTGTATCCCTTGAGGCAAGATAACAAAAGAGATCAAGCTTCTAAGATCATTAATACCACTATAAATATAAAATTTAGTTATTTCTGACATATTTTGGACTTTAAAGTATGATACTCACTCTCTTTTCCATATTATGATTTATATTAAATTTTATTCAACTAGGGGAGTGTTTTTCTATCAAAAAGGAAAGGAATATACGTACACATAATCTTTATAATGTGTTTTTTGAATATGAGAAAAGGTTATTGTATTCTTGAAGAATTTGTTTATAAAGAACCTATGTGATGAAAATCTGAGTTGCTAACACATGAAGATATGTGAATGGGAATCTTTTATGCTTAGGTAAAATCAATCATGTTTTCTAAACTAGGATATTTAATTTAGGCACATATATTAATTAATCATTACTCAATTCAATGAAATATGTGGTTCCATAATTCTATAAAAATGAATGGCAAAATCTCTCAAGAAAGGGGGATATTGATTAAAAGGAAGAACATTGGTGGAGAAGAACTTTGTATATCATGTATATAAGATAACCCTTACATTAAAGGGGAAACAATTTATTAACAAATTATATTCAGTGTCAATATGGGGGAGTTTAGAAATATTGAATTGAGGACTTTAAGAGTTATTGATAACAAATCCATAGTGGGATATTTAATTTCCCTTATGGTTTTTGTGAGGCTAGTATTTTACTTACTATTAATGATGTTAGTGGAAGTAAATGTCTACTTGGAGACATGGGAAATGGATTTTAGTATCCAAAAAATACATTAATTAGAGTCTAATAATGAATTATGGATATATATGAAAGGATTTAACTATCATTTATGTTGTAATGGAACGATTAATATGTTGGTAATATAATAGAAGAGTTATTGGTTACCTTGGAACATCTAGATAGACATTTTTTAAGGGAATGCTTTACTTCATATGATTGTTTAACTGACCCTCAGGTGAAATAAATGTTCTTAAGGATTGAATTTAGTTTTTTCCACAAAAATATCTCTAGAACTGAAAATATGGATACAATGAATAGTTTTTAGACCAATAATTATTTGAGTTAAAAGGATTATTGATTAGGGATTTTTAAGATCCCTAAGTTGTGAAAAGGATGTCCTTGTTCTTTATTAGTATTTAATACTAATGTAGTGTCCACAATAATTTGAATATGTTTTGGAATGTTTTAGGTGGTGCTGATAGTAATGAAGGTAGTGGAGTTATTTGAATATATTCAAATTTCAGTTCATATAAAACATGTGTTCTTGGGAATAGAACAGATGAGTTTAATAATTTTAAAAAAATACCCATAGTGTAATTTGATATATTAATTGAATGATTTGGGTGTAGTCATAACACCTATGAGGTATTACCCAACTCATCTTTTTTATCATAATAAATTAATAATATAAATTTAATATAATGAAAAACATCATGAAAAATGAAATTAGTTCAATGATTAATTAAAATAAGCATCGGAACTAAGAAGAAAATATTTTTTAAAATATAATTTATAATTAATTTATTTGGATAAAGAAATACCTTTAAATTAATTAATTTATTCAATGATCAATAAGTAGACCAATTCTTGTCATTATTTTATTCCGGTGAGTAAATTGAATTGTATAATCCATTTATCATTAATCAAAACATGCACTGATAACCTCCAAATGTCACTATATAATTTTTTGGGTACTTTCATGGAAAATCCTGATGCCTACATCATTCACTATTAATCACATCTGGAATCACATTAGATTAAATTAATCTCATTGATCTCTCTAATCATTAGGATTTATTAGTGGAGGATCTCTCTTTTTTATTGATAGTGTTCTAGGAGAAAATCTCTATTGAGATTGAGAGAATTATCACTTGGGTTTCATAGATAAAAACTATGATTAGATTTGGAAATACCATTATTGAGTTTAAATAGAGTTAGAGTTAAAAATAATAATTTCACCTAAGACCTTGTTATTTTTTTAGTACTTGGAAAACCCCTATCTAAATAATAATAATAATAAAATTTAATTAAAATGTTCTAAAATCATGGATAAATAAATACCGTTTCATTTAACTAAAAAATTAATATTTGTTCAAATAATATTTAATTTGAATTTTCTTTTTGGATCACCAAACTCAATCCCATATCATCCTCAAAATTTAATAGGCCATAAATAATGACCATTTATTTAATAAATAAATATCATGACATTGTTAACCATTAAATAAATATATATTATATTCACCAAATTAGTGAATTATTATTTAATAAATATTTACATAACCAAATATATATATATATATATATATTACCATGTCAATATACCAAAATAAATAAGTGTTATATATTCCCATTGTTAATAATTGCATTAATAAATTAATATTTACTTAAATATTTAAATCACATACTATTAAATCAAATAATTTATGAGTGAATATATGTGATCAATTAAAAATGAGTAATTAATAAACCATCAATGAATAAAATATTTATTGAACATTTTAAATTCAATATAGAATTTAAATGAGATTTTGAGTACACTTAGTGTGTTAAACTATAGCCCCTTTCTCAGTGGCTTTAGGTTGTGACACCAAAATTCCAAGTATTACATATAGAAACATTCTAAGGAATATATTTTGAAGGTGTTTAAATACTACAATGAATGTAACCATCTACGAACATACATTGTTTAATATAATCCCTTTATTAGGATATCTCTCATAAAGATGGTTTCAAACTAGCTTCATCAATATATGTTCTTGATGTATCTTTCATTGAATTTTAGGAAAGTAGATTTTGTACAGAACTCCATGGATAGGGACTTAATAAGGAAGTTCAACATTAATTAAATTACCTGAGGTGTCTATTAAAGAACATAATTGAAAAATCCTTTTCTCGCATTATTCATTAATTCTATATCACTTCTGACATGACCAATGTATCCTACCTCACCCCAAGAATATATCATCAGAGTTTTCTTTAATACACAAAAATACATGACTCATGACATGCATTACTAATAACCCTAAAATATATGGATCACTACACTAGTATATATATAGGAATATATCGTGACACCTATAAAATGTAGATTTACAACTGGAAGGTCAGTTCACATAATCACATACTCTAGAGACTACCAATGGAATATCCCATGAGAAACTTTCTCAGTGTTCTATGAGTATCACGAATTTATACCCTTTATCGTTTGAATGCCCTAAAATGATATCACCAAACATTATAATGCATGTTTAAGAATACCATCATTAAATTTCTAGGTTCTCATCATAATAAAGAACTTCTACGTACATTAAATGCATCAAGTACCCCAAGGACATTATATTATAGATTTTATACATAAAAATGATATTCACATGAAAAGTAAATAATTAATATTCATGAAAAATCATTTTATAGTAATATATTGTCTGAATTTTTTTTCAAGGGAACCAAATTTAATTGACTCTTACTTTAACTAAAGATATCTCACAACACTCTACTAGTTACTATCACGTTTTAAACATTCTTATACTCTGATATGGTTATAGCTTCGAAGTACACCCTGATACCTAAGGTTGATTTTCATAAAATCAACTTAATTATTTGAGAAAATCCCTAATGAGATTATATTATTGAGTATATGTCCTATTCTGTACCCGACACATTGAGTAATACCATAGATAAAATTCATTATGATATGATTTAGTTTTATTAATTGGGTATTACTCTAAAATCTTGAACAAATCATTTCTAATTTCATTTATTAAACTTCATTAGAAATTGAAATACACTTAGTAAAATATGATATGAAAACTAATTCTAATAAATATATTTACCCATTCTTATTATACTATCCACATTATGATTCTATATTAATCTATCCAAAATAATACTAGTCTTATATTACATAAAAAATAGTGTTACAATTTCTCAAATTTCTAAGAAGTCATCATGTTTGTCATTATCAAGCACTGTCACAATATTCTGGCAACTTACCGGTGTAGTTCTCCATGTCTTGTTTCGATATTTACATTATATTTTTTTATATAATAAATATAAAAAAAAGTTTATATATCATGTAATGTGAGATGGATTACTAAATCATTCTTAGGAATATGTACTCTATAGATCACAAAAACACCATGTGATAGAGTTATAATATGGGTGTATTGTTATGTATTGTATCTTTTGATACCATGTCAACTTTATACTATTACTTGGATTAAGAAACCAATTGATATATTATAATATATATTGTTCCTTATATTTTTCATTTCTACTTAATTTATCTTTAAATAAATTCTTTAATGTTATATAGGCATTATAAAAATCACTTATTTTAAATATATGTTCAAACATATCAACCATGGAAAAATGTCTAACTCTTAGTAACCACTTCTAGATACCTTGGAAAATTTGGTTTCAAATGAATATTCTATGATAATTAAACATTTTTGGCCCCATAAATGGATCCTTAAACTAGAATTTTATATTATCATTCTTTGAAATCTACAACCTTTCTAGTCACATCATATAGATATGACTTATAATTTTTAATCGAAGGGAGTTTTCATAGAAATAAAATTCTTAATATAAGGATAATAGTATCTATGAAAAGTATAAATACAATTATTTTCTGTGTTATAGATTAAGAAAACATGTTTAGAATTTCTATTAAATATATCATACTATCCATTTATATTTTCTATCAAATTTTAATAAATTACTTTACATCAACCACCAAAATATAAATTGAATTTCGGTTCATGGATCACAACTTTGAAATCATAATTTTTTTCAATCATAACTAGATATAACTTACTACTCTCTGTAGGATTTATTTTTCATATCCAATTATACATATCACCCACCATGATGAATATAAAATCCATGCTATGATTTTTTAATTCTTATATAATATAAGTCTCATGAATAATTACCCCCACTAACAATTGTATAGTTTAATTTTATTATGAAAGCATGTGCATATGGAGACAAGATTCAACTGAAGTATTACATGATTCCACTATCTGAAAACTGATGAGCTTCATTATTGAAATATAATTGGTATGATTTAATTCATTATATATCTTGGGGTTGTTAATATATTTAGTAAAAATAGATTCGTTAACTAAGATGAATTTTTAAGGATTTACATTTGAAGAATTCACCAGCTTTATAAATGGATCCCATCAAAACCATCTTAGGTTGTGACACGATGGACTTCCACTATACAATAATTTATATGATAAACAATTTTCAATTTAGTTGGAATATGGTAAATGTTTATGAAAATATTTTCAAAATATATCATGAAAGTATTTATTGAATAATTATAACATATATAAGACTCCACATATATTTACCATATATTATCACCATCCCTATGATGTGAATAAGGAAATATGATTTTAAGAAAACTGTCACTCCACATTTTCTTGTAAATGAATCCACGATTATGATTTTTTTGCAGATTGTCCCAGATTATCATGTATCATTTTCCATGTTAATTCATTAATCTCATATTTCATTCCTAATATTTATTAATGAAATTTAATGAAATATATGATATTACTTCTATCATCAATTTTAAAATTTTCATGTAATGTAGATGAAATAATTTCGAAATATTTATGTCATTGCTTTATTTTTAATGGTTTCACGATATAAAACTCAGTATGTAATATGTCAATAATATGTAATGTTTTTAGATAAAAAGATAATAAATACTATTTTTATTATATCATTAATAAAAACTGTTCCTTTTACAAGACAAAATATTTATCATTGCATAACTTGGTATGGATCTCATAATTTATATTAATCATATATCCCCATCATTGGATATTAGTGATTATAGTATTAGTAAATAGTTAATTAAGGTTAAAATAACATAATGTAATTAATTTAAAAAGATATAATACCTCATTATATTCCTCAAAACATTGAGATATAAGTATATATAACATATAGTACAAAACAAATTCAACTGAAATATCTCCACTGGGAAATGATATGTTGTAAGATTCTCATAAGAAATATAATAATAACCCTTTTAGACTCTAAGTGAATACACCATACTTATAGTATGGTTTATTTCTTGTTTTTTTGTATTTTAACATAATATAGTATTTGAAACCCATAAATTAAAATAGAATCATTACAATCCATGATGAAAATATTTTATGTAGATTAAAAAACATTCATCTTCTTCAACTTATTATAATTATCTTTAAAATGACCATTTTTTCCTTATAAGAAGAAAAAACTCCTGATCATCGCACCACTTCTAAGTATTTTTCCTCATTGAATGATGTTATAGAAGAACCATTTAATATAAAATATTCATTGTATTTTAAACCTTATCTTTTGAATTTGTTCACCATAAGGATTATAGAACCAAGTTCTCTACAACTCTTAATTACCCAGTGAATCTATATTAAAAGTTTCCAAAGAAATTCATCCCATTATTATAAATTAATAAGGGTAACTTATAAGGAAAAGGTGATAATATGAGATTTATGGATAATTTCATATCCCTATAAAGGCCCAAATTTTCTATGTGGTCAACTAACTTTAGTATATTGATGTCAATATCAGTAAATAAATTCCATCTTACATATTACACTAGTATTGTTTAGTGTTAATCTCATTTATATACAACCTCTTTTTCTCATTTCCATGAGATATGAGATGATATAGTAGGTTATAATTTGTTTTCTTCATTATTTTAAATTATCAATTCTCTAAAATAACTAATAATTCAATGAATATGGAAATTAATTCATCCCCATTTACCTAATATAGGCATCCTTATATTCATTGAATACTATGTGAGGTTACTGAACATGTTTAGGTAATTCCAACACATTAAAGAAATATTTATGTATTAGATCAATGTATAAAACACTTATAAAACCCATAAAGATATTTATCAATGAAGGAACCGATTGTGTCCTATAAGATTGTAGTGTTGTAATTGTTTAAATTTCTATAAACTAAATTAATTAGAAATATATTTAAGTAGCATATTGATGAACAATGTTGTGATATAATACGTTTAATTTATTAGTCACCCATGATATTATTGAAACCTAATATCCCTCACCATTAGTTTGGGAATATCCCATATCTTGATTATTCTAGTGTAAAGGATTCACATGACCCTTCTCATAACCCAATATTAGTTCTAATAAGCTACTTTAAGATATATACGTAGTTTTCTCTTTCCAACTACAATAACTCAAAGCACATTAACTCATTGAGTTGACTCCCTAGTCCGGAAATCCAAATCATGGATTTTCTCATGTATTACCTATTAGTTACACCAAAACCTTATTAGGAAGTCATAACATTATTTGAACCAACATATTTCAAACCCGAACTTATGTTATAATTCTTTGATAATTGAAATAACCCCAACATGGGAAAATTAAGCACTTTGAGCTGTGGTTTGATCAAAAATATAGTAGTGGAAGGTTATATCGACTTAATAGGCATTGATTTTAAGGATTCTATATTATGAATAAATTTACCATTTTATCATTATTTCATACATTTTAATATTAAATGGAATTACTTAAGTGATTAACCATGACATAGATAAAATTTATAAATAATCCAACTTTTAATTTCATCTTTAATTAAAGTTAACTAATTAATTTAATATGTGCACCATCCATTCAAATAAAGTAATATCTACGAAACTAATAGAAAAATTTAAGTTGTATGATAATAAGATTTATCGAATAGTAGGTTTGTCTAGTTTATGCAAAACCAACTTTGGACCTAGGGAAATAACTCCTCAAACCTTCACTAGTTTGAGATACAACATTCCACTTATCCACCTATGAACCTTTTAGATTGATTTAACTCTAGCTTTGTATTTAACAACCTCTACTCACCTGGGATATCCATCCATTATATAATATTTACTTACACAAGTGTGAGTGGAATAAAAGTATTGGTTAAGGGTTTTACATAAAATAAAATTTGCGAACCTAGAACATTACAAATTGAGATAAAGGGATGACACAATAGATATAATTTTAATTTAAAAATATTAGTATAAAACTATGAAATGATAATAAATTAAAAGAAACCAATCACAAACACAAGTCAAACTAAGCCCATGATTATCCACACACATGAAATTAATATGAAAATATTAAATAGATAGCATTGAATTTAATTTTTTATTTTTTATTAATATATGAAGACTAAAATTAATTCTATTAATTAATTAATTATTTCATGTTCATGTCCATTTGAAAATTATTTGAGATCCATTTATAAATATTTTTTTAAAATAAAATTAACTAAACTGTGTGTAATTATGATAAATATCTGTCATATCTATGTGCTACATTGAGTGGTATTTTGTTTTTATTTAATATAGCATGTAACATAAACAACGTGTAATTTATTAAATGGTTTGTAATGTATTAGGCCAAATAAGTTCATTATATTCAAGATACACTAAAAATTTAATATAAATGTTTTTTAAATCATTAATTATTTTATTAAATTGGTTGTATATGATAACCTTTCATGATATATGGTTATAAATTTACATACCAACTAGTTAGAATTTCAAAATATTTTGAAATTTATTACTTTATGTGTACACCAACAACATGCCATGTTGATTATTTTAATTCTATATGTCATTTTTCTATTGTGTTATTAATCAACATGGTTATAACGTGGATGATGTGTTATAATTATACTAAATTAGTGGTAATATTAAATGTATAAGTAGATAAAGGTAGTGTAATGGATTCCACAACACATGTCTAGGGACTAAATATATATATCATCCATAGTTATTAATGATATTGATTAATTTTATACCTGGTACATACCATATGAACTCCGAGTTGATTGAACCTCGACATCCTATGTTCTATAATAAAATACCTTAAATATCATTAATAGTATGTATTCCATAAATTTCATTGCAAATAAACATAGACTGCACAAAATATATTCCATCAACACACCATATAACTTGGAAAACCATTAATTAGGATAACATTGTACACAAATGATGATAATTAATTTACTCTACAAGAATATACTACATGGTGGCCCAAATTTCAGTTGATTTATCCTTGTTTTGATTAAATTGGTAAAAAATATATACAAATGGGATACACAGTGTGTAGTCTTGTGTTATCCTTCATAAACCCATGCAACCACTTGATGGATTCTTTACATATTTCTACCTTTATTTTTAAGTTGTTATTGGTTATATGAAAGATAAAAATAAAGAAAATGGAAGACATCGAAATTCATTTTTTAAAAAAATAATACATTAATGAAAAATAAAACAAATGTATATCATAATTAAAGAAATAATTATTAATTATTAATTATCTATATGACTGCTTTGATACCGCATCAAGATTTATGCTGTAGTAGAAAAATTATTAGGAAGGATACAACTCATATTATTTTCATAATTAATGAACAATATGATATGTAAATGATGAATAAATTCATCAGTAATTAAAATAAATTGAATACTAATTGACAAAGTCACTAAATCAAAAAAAAACCTGACCTTTTCCCATATAATTTTTAATTATATATTTTCATAAAAAACACCATTCATTGAATTTATTTATTTATTTATGAATTAATAGACAACATAATATATTTTTAACTAAATTGAGAGAATTATATGGTATAATACATCTGTCAGTGATTTAAAAGTGCATTTCAAACCTCTAAATGTTACCATATAAATCACTAGGTTCTAGAATAGAAGATTCGGATGCTTGCGTCATTAATCATTTATCACATCCAGAATTTTTTTAGATTGAATGAATCTCCTAGATTATTCCAGTCTTTAGAGGTTTGGGAGGTAGAATCACACATTATTCTTAAGACTATTCTCGGATGAAATCTATCCATATTTTGAGATAATTCTACCTATATTATTATTATAAACAATAATGATTGAGTTTAGAAATAATAAAATTAGGTTTATATAGAGCTAGGGTTTGAAAAATAATAATTGCATATGAGACCTCATTTTATTAGTCCTTAGTGAACCCCTTATCTAAATAAAAAATATATAACTATTATTTACATAGAAGGTTCTAAAATCAATGATAAATGAATATTATTTCTCAGTGTAAATAAATTAATATTTATTAAAATAATATTCAATATGAGATTTATTTTCAACTCATTAAACTTGACTTGATGAAATACTTTATATTTATCGATCCTTGAATGATGACTATTTTATTAATAAACAAATATTAAAAAATTATTCTCTAAAAATAAATAAATATTATATTCACAAAACTAGTGAGTAAATATTTATTAAAAATTCATATAATCAAAGAGATTAATATTTGATACCTTTGTGCATGAATCCGAATAAGTAAATATTATATATTCATGTAATTAATATTTACCATGTGGAATGGAATTTTATTTAATATTTTAATCACATAATACTCATTTTAATAACTGGTGGCTAAATTTATGTGATAAAATAATCATTAATATTTAGTGAACCACATATGTTAATAATATTTATTCAACATTTTTAATTCAAATAAAATATAACTAAGGTTATAAATTCACTTATTGTATGAACCTTTAGGCCCCTATCTCAGTGGAATCAAGTTATTAGACCAACATTTTGAGGATAACATCAAATAACATGCCATGGAGCCCATAGATAATGAGGTTGATTTCCAAAATTAAAATTACCACATACAAATATACACTACATAACATAATTATTTTATCTTGAAATCTGTAATCATGATTGTTATAGGATAGTTTCATTAACCTATGTGTTTGACGTATCATTATTTTAATTTAAGAAAATGAATTTATTGATATAATTCCATGGACATAGACTTAATTAGGTAGTTTAATTTCCATCAAAGACCCTTTGATATTAACATCCACTTAAGGATAGAAGGGGAAAATCCTTTCCTGCATTATTCATTAATGAAATATCACTCAGGATGCACCCAATGATTCTTAACTCATCATGATAATTTATCATTGTGGTTTTCATAAATACATAAAAGTGAATGAATGGTTAAATAGATTAATAATAATATAAAATTATAAGGATCATTATACACATCTGTATATAGGAACATACAACCACACATTTAAAATATGGATTTTTTATTGGAGGTCCATATTCTTATAATCTCATATGCTGAAGATTTCCAATGGTGTGAATGGTAAAGAAATATCCCAAAGTCCTTTAATCCTCCACCATTGATATACCATATCATTTGAATTTCATCAAATAATATCTTCCAACAATAAAACATATACTTATGAACACTATCATGGAACTTCTTGTTTTTCATCATAGGGGGGACTACTATAACCTTTCAGTGTGACAAGTACCCTTTGTATATTATCACATAGATGTCACGCAGGAGAACAACCATAATGTTATAAGTAATTAATTAATATCAAAGACTATGAATATTTTAGAAATCTATTATATATAGTAGTTGGTTCTAGGGAAACAACTCCAATATTCTTGAGTGGTTGAGAATGGATTGATTTGAGTTAAAGCATATTTGGATTTTATTAATGAAATTATAAAAATATTTAGATATACTGACTTGTTTATACACAAATTAGACTTTGAATATGTGTATACCATGAATCATTTATGTGTCAATAGATGTTTTTATGTTTCATAGAGCACTATATATGTGTCAATAGTTATCAATTCATGTGTCATTCGGTAGGAAAAGTTCTCTATGAATGAACATGAATGACCTATGTATATTTCAACTGGAAAATCATATGTGAGAAGTTGATCTCTATATATGTCATTCATCCATTCCATATGTGTCATATGAAACTTATAGGAAAATGATGATTTTGTTGTTTTTGAAATTTAATCTTTTCAAATATCATATTAGAAGAATATGAATGGATGGGATGTTGATAAATATGATCCTCAAGGATTCATACATCACAAAGACCAAAACGTTTGTGTGATTAAAGGTTTAAAATAAAGAGAAACTTATCTTGAAGATTCGTTAAAATGATACAAGATTAAAGGAAATTCAATAATATTTAATTTTTTTGAAGTTGAAATTAAAAAATACACAAGGAGTAATTTAGGAAAATACTGATGTTGTTCCTTATCAATAAAAATATAATGAATCTTCTAAAAACCCATGATCTATGATTTATTTCTATTTAAATAATGATATGTGATTAAGGATTTAGTTCTATTTAAATATTATTTTTAAATGTGAATATTTTAAAATCACTATTAGGGAACAAAATTCGATAAATATGAATATCCCTATGTTGGTCTAAAATGATCCTCATATAGGAAGGAAGAATGTGATTAGAATTGAATGCATAGAAAGTTGATATGGAGATGATATTCTATATGAATCTTTTGATCACCAAGAAATATACATTGAGATTCACTGAAGATCTCGTGAAAATAAATACTAAGTGGAGATACAACTGATGTGATGTATAATTACTATATAATTGGGGAGTTTGAATTACATAGATTTTGAATATTTAATGTTGATGAGTATTCATGTTCTAAATCATGGATTAGTTCATATTTCCACATGAATGAAAGAGATGAGTTTATTTCTGATGCTTTCTGCTGGGGCACGCGTGCATTCATCATGCAGAGGAGGATGTGCTGCTTATTGCCCCGCATTCCCGCTTTCAAAAGGCGGGTGATATCCATTCCATATTTAGGGACGTTTTCTCCTTGATCGAAACTGGGATGACGGGATGTTAGTTCTTCCTTCCGTGGATTCCTCCTCGGAGTTCGTCACCTAGTCCGGGTCTCCCTCATAGATTTAAGACGTATTCGTGAATCTTGTTCCTGGTGCCATATCTTCACGGACACTAGTTAATTACACTGCTTCCATCGAGACACTCCAAGGGGTTTGGTCAGGGCAGCAAACTTTGGTTAGGATAGTGGTCATGCTGAGGTGTCTTTGGCCTGTCTTGACGCCGGGGGATTGGCATGTCTGTTCTGTGGCCCTTATTATAGGGCTTCTCGAGGGCGTGAAAGCCTAAGGCATCCCACATCAACCGGTGGAATTGCATGCCATAGGCATGTATCTGAGGTTTTCCTTAGCTTCTCATGTTTAACATGGGGTGTACCACGATTTTAACGTCCAAAGGGGACAAATCTAACTGATCAGAACACTAAGAGTGGATCAGATAAAAGAACCCCCTGAAGGGAAATCAGATGTTGGGGCCAGCACGTGGGCGGCTTCCCGAATGTTGTGGAGTGGAGTGAAGTGGCATGATCCCCTCGGGATGTGGCAGCCCGGGTAAGAATCATGATGGGTGACAAAGTGAAGAGGGCTTGAGCCTCATGGAGGCTTCCTGCGTATCCCCGTGGAAGGGAATCAAAGTCCGTGTAGTTCGATGATATGGTGGGACACCTGAAAAGGAGACCCGTGAGAATGAATGCATGGATGGAACCTAGAGGGAGTAAGGCCTCTAGGCTAGGGCATGAGCTTCCCGATGCACATGGGATCGAGGGAGAGGTCGGGATGAGACGAGGGTGTTGGGATTGAACCTCGTGGAGGCTTCCTACGTACCATGCCTTAGCACGGATCAAAGTCCCCATAGTTTGGGTATACAGTTTAACGTCTTGTAGGATGGGGGAATTTGTGGATTACGCTCTAAGGTGGCCCACAATGGTTGATATGGGGCTTACGCTCTGAGGCAGCTCATGGTGGATATGGGTCTTATGCTCTGAGGCGGCCCATAATGATGGATATGGGGCTTACGCTCTGAGGCGTCCCATAAAGATGGATATGAGGCCTACTCTCTGAGGCGGCCCACGGTGGATATGGGGCTTACGCTCTGAGGAGGTCTATAATGATGGATATGGGGATTATGCTCTGAGGTGGCACATAAGGTTGGAGAACCAACGCGAAGGGGTCGGGACGACTGAGTGGCAGGCTTGAACCTCGTGGAGGCTTCCTACGTACCATGCCTTAGCACGGATCAAAGTCCTCGTAGTTCAGATGCTGCAGTTTAACCTCATGTGGGATGAGGCAGATAGTTTAACTTCGTTCTAGATGCTGTAGAGATTAACGTCGCACGGGACGACATTTGGGGCTTACACACTACGACGGCCCAAGGAGTTGGTGAACCGGCGCGAAGGGGTCAAAACAACCGGGTGGTGGTCTTGAACCTCGTAGAGGCTTCCTACGTATCCCTATGGCAGGGAATCAAAGTCCACGTAGTTCGGGTGTACAGTTTAATGTCATGCAGGATGGGGGTTGGTGTCATATTTGGTGCATACTCTAAGCCCATGTGAGTCATGCTCAGTGTGAGAAACAAGAGGTAGCAGAGACCAGATGATCACGTTGCGAAAGGTGTGTCTGTGGGAAGTGGAGAGGGGCTTACTCGTTGAGTAGCCCATGGTGCCGGGACTTACTCCAGGATGGAGGCCTGAGGTGTGACAAAGCGCAGAGGGGGAGGGATTTGGGACCGAACAAAGGAGATGCCTCATTCTCTATCACACCCTCCACTAGCCTTGGATGTGGAAAAGTACGGAGGTTCATGGGTACTACCTTCCACAAGAGAGGCTAGGGGATTACACCAAGGATGCTTCCCTTCCCCCATGGACAAATGCCACTCCAAGAAGGAGGATATCATTCCATGTGAGGAAGATTCCATTCCCATGGAGACGAGCAGCGTAAAGAATGTCCAAGCTGAGGTGACCCTACGTGCGAGGCACGAGGCCAGATCACAGTTTAACGTCATGTGTTGAGGATGAGGTGCTTGACAGTTTAATGTCCAATAGCTCGGACAAGGTGGATTTTCTCCACACCCCAGGACTTACTTAACCAGAAACCTCTTCCCCTTGTGGGAGGGAAGGTATCGGCAAGGCCGTGGTGAGGGGGGGCTACAGAGAAAACAATCTAGGGGTCCACGTTAGCATGGCTATGAGAAGAAGAAATAACCATTAGCGTGCCTATTAGAAGAATCATAAGGCAAAGCAACACAATGGGAAACACCACCCAAGGGACCTAGAGGTTACTTCGTATGAGCCTGGAAGGCCGTACGGGAAAACAGCGCATGGCGTGCATGCCCGGTATGGAGGACATCGGGCGCCTATGCAAGGAGGCACCCAGGGGGTGTCAAGTTGAGGGATCATGGGGATTGCATGAAAATAAAAGGTGTGCGTGCAAACCCCTGGGATGGCGTGTAATTGGGGTAGAGGAATTGTGCGCGACTTAAGAGAATTGCGCGCAAGGGAAGTGAATTGTGCGCAAGGGGCAGACGCCGGACCCTAAGGCAAGGCCACACCCTCCGAAGGGACATCGCGCAATTGGACCTTTTGCGTGAAATAGAAGGAATTGTGTTCAAGGGGGGAACCTTGAAGAGTTTGGATTTTTCTTTAAGACGGTAGGATTGCACGCAAAGGTGGATCCCGGGGTGAGGTTTCACAAAAAGTGTCAATACCTGATGGCCATATTGCACGCGCTGAAGTCCTATTTCACGCACGAGAGCCGGATCAAATTCCGCAACCCCGAAACGGGAGGGGTCTCCTTCTATTTATAGGCATCCGGTGTCGCGGAATCCAGGCAGCACGTGAAATTTTGTGCGCCAGAGATAGCGGCGTGCAAACGGTAACCACGCGGGCGTGGGCATGCAAAATTGCGCACCAGCACCGGGGACCTTTCGTGAATCCCGACCTCCTTCTGTGCAACCAACCTTTTTTCGCGCACATCCTCCGTTATTTCACGCAACGCTTCCGTGCCCTTCGGACTGGGATTTCGGGTCCGTATATGAATTCTCTTCGTCATTTCGACACTTTTTTCAGTATTTACGGACTTTTAGGCATCTAAAAATTCCCCCCCTCGGAATTGGATCGGCGAGAGGTCGCAACAATCGGATTCCTATGGAAACACCGAAACCCCGAAGTGTTGGATTTCATGGGTCCTTTGCATGAAAAAGCTAATGATGCATTAAAAACTCTGTTTGGGCATGGAATTCGCTTTCCGCGTGGTGAGAAACCCCGAACTAGCCTATAAAAGGGGCCCTGGGTTCCCTGCTCCGTACTTAAGCTTTCTCGCGTGATAGGCTCTGAGATCTCACGCGTGAAATTTCCTTTGCGACTGCACGGAAAACATGCTGTGTTAGCATGTAATTCTTTCTGAGTTTTAGCCGCATTTATGCGCAGCCCGTGATATTTCATGCCGACGGTTGTAATTTCGAACCCAACTCTAGAATTGCGCACCACCGCTCAATATTTCGTGCAACTCTTCAAAATTTTGCGCAACTCATCTGGATTTCACGCAACTCCCAAATAACTCAAGATGGATGCGAACCAAGTTAATGAGGGGGAATCCACCGCTCGTAGATCTCAAATGGTAGTGAATGAAGAGGTTTATGGTCCCAAGGTGGTTGTTTCCGACAACCTTACCATGTTTAACCTACGGACCCCCACCCAGAAGGAGTATCCTCTGTCCAACAACCTCCTTCTCTAGAACTTTGGCATCCTGGAGGAGGTTCTACTACTAGGCTTCGAGGTGGACACACCGCGATCATGGGTGACCCGGGAGGACGACCTTCCCCGCTAAAATATCACCAATAATGTCCATCCCGCCAGGGAGACCAGACACATGGATGTGTATGCCTTGAACCCGACGACCAGGACAATTGCTAGGGGTGATCCTGTTGCGGAGAGATCTCTGGACCTCTTTGCAAGCACGTTCCATCAGAGCGTCATGGACGACACTAAGGGCTGGCTGCAAGATTGGGACCTGCGGTCCGGAGGAAACTTCACTAGTGAGTGGGCCTAGGCGTACTATGTTTTCCATACGTGCGACCAATTTGGGGCTGATCTGCGGCACATTGGTCTGTTCGAGGCGGTGTGGACGTCGCAGTTTCACTTCTCCCGCCAACCTGAACTTCGGCCGGAGTTGTTTACCCGTTGGTCCCCTGATACCAACACATTTTATCTTCACCATGTGGAATTTGGTATCAGTCTCTGGGACGTCCACTACATTGAAGGTATCCCACTGGAGGGCTACCAATATGATGAGTTCCTTCCTCCAACGAACACCTGGGAGGACAGGTCATGGACCCCCATGCTGATGTGGCACCTTCTGGATCCGGCCAAAGAGAGTCTCAAGGTGAAGGATTTCCTGAAGGACATCACCTATAAGGACTGGTTCAGCCAGTTCCGGGAGAAAGACCCAATGGTCAACATGCCCGGATGGGGAAAACGGTGCCCAATCACGGCTCAGAGGAGAAAGAAAGGATCATACTGGAGGATCCTGGAGACTGGACAATACCATTCATGGGGCTACCACGTCATTGAGGCCCGGGACACGAACGTCCGATATGCCTAGTTCTTTTCCCCCTTCCTAAGCGGGTGGATCCTGCTGGTGCGGGGCATGAGGATGGGCGTCCGTCTAGCAACTCTAGTGATGGCGAGCACTATGTCCACCAACAAAAGGTTCAATCTGGGGGTCCCCATGCCGGATAGGTTGTACACCATTATGGGACGCATCTCCAGAGGGGGGTCACCTTGGAGGGTGTGTGGTCACTTCCAGATCTTTCACTGCTGGGTGATGGATCATCTTGGCGGATACAGTTTCCCAAATGTCGTTCGTCCTCCGGGCAACATCCTGCGACCATCTCTACTGAACATTGCCGGGGTTGAACTGATGATGCTCAACAAGGAGGGCATTATGATCTGAATCGGTAACCACGCCAGTTTCAACATCAGCCCATTCCCCATCATGGTCGGCCAGATGGTGGACAATGGGAAAGGCTATCTAGAGTAGCAAGAGTATTTCTAGAGCATCCAAGGTGGGGTACTTGTGGCTCGGATTGATGGGAAGATCATCTGTGAGCCTTACATGCCATCCCGATTTTCCAGCCAGTTCGAGTGCGTCCAATGAATGCAAAAGAAGGTATTTATGGATGTCTGGGAGGAGAATAATCCCTAAATCCTTTTCCAGATATGGTAAATGTTCACCACTTATGGCTCCGGTGACGTCATTACCCTTCCTCCCATTGAGGTCGACGCTGGCCTATCAACCGAGTATGTCGAGCATTGGGCTATCGCGTACCCTGAGGGGATTTTACGCAAGCAAGTCCGAAAACTCGAGACTACCCGTGTGGAACCCAGGCGACGAGAGAGTAGGCAAGGTGCCGCTAGAATGGGGGGACCAGGGGCGTGTCAGGCAGCAAGGCATGCGCAGGCCAGGACCTCAGCAGCGGGGACATTGCATGGTGTCGTTGCGACCTCGTTTCCCGGAGGGGGGTTACACGAGGCGGCCAGGGAGCTACCCGAGAAGAAGATAAGATACCTACTCAATCCCTCCCATGATGCAATCTTCCCAACATTTTGGTCTTCCTGGATGACCCTGCAGCAATCAATGAACATTGAAGCCCTTTAGCAGAAGATAATAAGGGGTGGGATCTAGCTTCCAGAAGTCAGGCTCATTCGGGTTACCGACTGGGTAAACTTCCATCGGTGGCATGCATATCTAACATACATGGACACATACGCACGCCATCAGGGTCGGCGTGTGGATCCACCTTTCTTGGTAAAAGTGATGCTCAGCCAAGAGCATGATCCAGAAATGATGTCGTAGGAGAGGGCGACAGTGATGACGAGTCGGAGGGAGGGGATGAAATAGGAGAAGATGAATGCGAAGGAAAAGATGAAGGAGAAGGTGAAAGAGAACCCGAAGGTGAGGGGTCGTAGGGGGAGGCCTACCAAGGGAGTCTCTAGGAGAGCGGCGAGATTTTAGGCTATGATCTTGACCTAACTGAGATACTTGTGGTCTGTCTCTATCCTTGTTCACCCTCCTTCCTTGTCCATTATCTTTGGAAATTTCTATTCTGTTTCTCTATCTCACTTAGGAGCCTATTGGCACTGATTAGGAGTCCTCAATAGAGGAAGGATAAGAGGAGCCGGTGGGGAAGGGTGGGGCTCCGATGCCTATCATCTAACCGACAAGCGCTGAGAGGTCTCCTGCCACAACAACTCCGGTAGTGGCCAGAACACCAGAGGCTGACGCTCTGGGTTCCTGTAAGTTCCTTGCCTCGCTACTGGTGATTACTGTTAGAGAACTCAACTAATCAGGATGTTCCTTGTAATGTGATCTTGGCGTTGGAGGGTCATCGGGCTGCTAAGCTCGGGCCGTCTATGAGTGAACCAGTGGCGGATGTACCACCTCCTCTAGAACATACTTCCCAAACTGAGTCGGCCCCAAAAATTGGTGAGCAGGGGGCAGCGGACATCAATGGTGTTGTCATTGGAGCAAGGCCGGATGCTGATGAAGGCACGACCGTTGATGGGGTGAGAGATTAAGGTTGCCCAAACCTCTAGGATCCTATTCCTCATGAATACATCCCTGAGGAAGACCTTGCTGCCGACCTGCTGGCTGCCTTTCCTGCATACCGGCCTGCTGATCCCGAGGAGATAGATGATTCAGACTTGGATGCAGCTAAGGAGAGCCGGATGACACAGTGCAAAGGGTATAAGTGTATCCAATGCATTCTCAGGAAGACTCAGATTGACTGGGTGAGGTGGATGGGATCACTACAGACTTGGATGTGTTTCATGTGTGTGGGAGGGGCTGACGCTCAATGCCTACGACTAATGGTCCGTGATTACATGGCTGAGAAGATACGTGAGAGCAACCTGCACACTGATGTTGTCTAGTGTCAGGAAATATTGGTGAGCACCTGATAATTCTTGAGGGAGGATCAGGAAGTCCGGCGCCTTGAAGGGCCGATGGCAGAGAAGGAGGCCTTCGTTGCAACATGCTTTGAGTTTGTGGAGCAACTGATGGCTCAGCTGGCTGATGCCCAAGAACAATTGATGGAGGCGAGTTACCAGATGACCATACTTCAAACTGAATGGGAACAGGAACAAGCTAGGATTGGCGAACTGCACTCTGTGGCCGCTGATGAAGAGAGAGTCTTCAGGGAGCGAGAAGCAGTCCTAGAGGCTATCAGCCAAAGGGTAATGGCGTTGGAAAGATAATTCCCGCATACTGATCCTTAAGGGCTCTATTTTGTCCATCTCATGAACTTCTTGCTTTTACTGATCACCATTTCGAACAAATGTATGGACGAATCCATTTATCTGTACCTTTTGGTTTAATACGCTCAACCATAATCCAAAAATAAATAACAATTCACCCGTAAGCTCATGTGGGTCATACCTAATGTGAGAAACAAAGGATGCTCGTGTTAAATATTTCGTCCGACTATGGGGCGTCAACCAAGCTTCAGGAATCCGAAATCAGGCCCGGATTTCTGAGGAGGAGAGGGTGGTCCAGTCGAGAGGAGGGGACCTCAGACCGATCTATATATCATCTCTTCAATGTGTTCTAACACACACGAGCGGGGCAATGTTAGGGGCATTGAAATCCATTCAAACATAGGGAGATGAAAAAGTTGAATCATTTTACCCAAATTCAGAACACTATGGGGGGCGTGACGATGAAGGATAACTATTACTTGTGGCGGGAACGCAGTATCCATGTCGCATTGGCCTGAAATGAGGACAACAAATGATGGCTGACCACTGACCATGTTCGCAACATGGGGCCTAACTCAAACATCATTGATCAGTCTTCCGGAACGTTGGCCTAGGACAGGAGGTGGACCGTATGTCAATCATCCATACTGTTACAATAGGTAGACCAAAGGTCTATCATCAATATTTTTACAGCAGGTGGACCACAGGTCGAGCACCCATACTATTAGGGGGTCCCATCAAACATGATCAGTCTTCTAGAACGTTGGCCCAGGACAACAGGCAGACCGTATGTCAATCATCCATATTGTTACAATAGGAAGACCAAAGGTCTATCATCCATATTGTTATAATAGACGGACCATAGGTCGAGCATCCATACTGATAGGGGGTCCCATCAAACATGATCAGTCTTCCAGAACGTTGGCCCATGACAGCAGGAGAACCGTATGTCAATCGTCCATACTGTTACAATAGGCGGACCAAAGGTCTATCATCCATATTGTTATAGCAGGAAGACCACGGGTCGAGCATCCATACTCTTAGGGGGTCCCATCAAACATGAAAGAGGATGAGGATATGATTAAAGGCATGCAAAGCATGGAAGGTGGAGTGGTGATTTGTTCAAACACAATAAAGCACTCCCAAAATTGTTCCACTATGGTGGAGGCTCATTAGGAAGACGTATTAATCTGGTCACAGATCCTCCCAATTTTTAGACAGGACCTCTCTGGTGAGAGAACAGTTGCTTCCCAACATCACTATGGGGTATCCCAAACTTATTCGGGGCAGATGATGCAGTTACACAACTCCCCAAAAAGTCAGGCCACGGGGCCGACAGTGAGGAGGGACGGGATTTTGTAATCCCTGGGGCTAGACCCAAGACGAATTGTCCAGGCATTCCTAAGTATCTCATAATTATTAGAATCAGGCCACAAATAGTTCTATAAAGGGTATTAGTTTAAATTATTAAAACTCGGACCAAGGATTATTATGGAGGATGGGAGATGCATGGTAAGGTGATTACAAAACCCGACGTGAATGAGTACGAGGTCCTTCTTACCATGCATTCCTTGGAAGTGTTTCGGTCAAGAGACTGAGCAAAAAAGTTAGGCTGGGCCCGTTGGGAAATTCCCGAGTGCTCCTATGTATCTCATAAGGATGAGAATCAAGCCATACGTAGTTCTTGGTTGCTCCTTTTAACGTCATGCAGGACGGGACAAAGGTGGGCTTATTCATATAACAGGTCGTACACGGTGTGGCTATTGAAAATCCAATGTGAACGAGGACGAGGTCCTGCTCACCATGTCACGCAATCCCGTGGTCAAGGTCCCAAAGGTGGGACAAACGTGATGAATTAACAGAACTCATGCTGGACCCAAAGACAAGAGGTCTTGGCTTTCCTACATACCCCATAATAATGGGGATCAAGCTACACGTTGTTCTTGGGGGGGTGGCCTAGCACGACATGGTACATGTGCAATGGATGAAATAGGCGTGTGGGTCTAGCCCTCGCACCAAAAGAAGTGGTATTTGATGTATCTTGTTTGTTCCTGAAGGTGGATGGTTTTTCTTTTGTGGAGTGAAGGGTAGAAACTCCTATCATTTCCAAAATAATCAATCCATGTATAGGCGTTGAAAAATGGTATGGTAATTGACCAATTCCCAATGTGATGTACCCTATTGAGAGGTAATCACAATGTAGTGCCGTTTTCCGTCGGGCGGCCGTGATGATATCATCACAGTTTATGGTCATGTGGTTGGACCAACCAGCACATATTAAGGTCATATGGGTTGGACCTGGGGGAATATGCATGATGTGATAAGGCATACCCAATGTAGATGAGGAAACAATCCCATACCATCACCGCGCACAATTTCAGGAGAGGATCCTCGGGCCAAGGAGCTGACGAGGGTCCTATAAACAGGGGGTATGAGACACTAGCTTCCACCTGAGCTGGGCCCAAAACGCAATGTCTGGGTGACTCCTCATTTCCCATGGGGATGAGGGTCAAGATGGACATGGTCCTAAGAGAAAACCCAAGCATATAATCTTAGTACTCGGATTGCGGGAGCCCCGAGAGACGCCATAACCCAGCTTTATCTGCCTGATATGTGAAGGTGCACCAAGGATTAGTTCAAGGAGTGTCGAGATTCCACCTTGACATGATGGGGTGTAACATAATGTGAATCATACAACCAACATTCAGGGCCTGCAGAAGTTGGCTTGACGACGGAGGATTACTGCTGAACAGGTTCGCAACACAGCATCCCGTCATGTTAGCCTTGGGGACAAACAAATGCGCATCTACCGCTGACCATATTCAGAACACGGGATTTGTATCAATTTGTTGTATAAAACCCTCGGGGGCGTTGTCCCGTGATGGTAGGAGAGCCCTTAGGCGTTGTATCCAAGCCATTCTTGGGGGGTCCCACCGGGAGTGAAAGAAATTGGGGGCCCGAATGAAGGGGAGCACGAATCTTGGAAAGTGGACAGAACATTCCTATGTTGAATCTGACACTCCGGGTCCTAGACCAGTGTACTCTGAACACATTAGAAGAAAATTTGAAAGGGTCGAAGGGCTCCATTTGAAAGAGTCCAAAAGATGGAGGATTCCCGGGAGAAAGGGGGCATGGTACCAAAAACCCTGTACCACACCTATATATCCCCCCCCCCCCCCCCCCGTGGGGAGGGACATGCCAAGAGGATGAGGTGATCGGGAGATCATGGGATCTCCTAAGAGACATGGATGGACCTGAAACGTAGATATTTAGGCGGTCCTACGTATCCCATAAGGATCGGAATCAGGCGGCACATAGTTCTAAAATCATAGTTTAACATCATGTAGGACGAAATGCAGTTTAACGTCACACGGGACGGGGAACACATCTCATATAGTGATCGGTACGGTACGAAGAGTAACCTGACGTGAATGAGGACATAATCCCACACCACACCGTAAAATCCCACAAGAGAGACTGGGTCATGGAAGGCCAAGGGGCCTGAGACTGGGCTCAGTCAGGGAAGCCTGACCGGCTTGCAGTTTAACATCTTGCAGTGTGGACGAACATGGGGGAATAGGATTCCATGAATAGTAGAGGTGTATGGAATAGAGAGTAACCCGACATGAATGAGGATGAGGTCTTGCCTACCACACCATACAATTCCAGAGGAGAGAGTATGAGTCAGAGGCCTGAGGCTAGGACTCGGTCAGGGAGGCCTGACCTTCTTGTAGTTTAAGGTCGTAAAGGACGAGTGTGCGGTTTAGGGTCATGCTGGACTGTAGGGCAGTTTCAGGTCATGGGGGACCCTAGGGGCCAAAATGTAGGGCCAAATGCAGTTTAGGGTCTTGTGGGACCGCAATCCAGTTTAAGGTCATGGGGGACCCCAGTTGCAGTTTAGGGTCATGCAGGACCCCGATTGCAATTTAGGGTCATGCAGAACCTGGGTTGTAGTTTACGGTCATGAAGGACCGCAGTTGTAGTTTAGGGTCATGCAGGACCCCGATTGTAGTTTAGGGTCATGCAGTACTGTGTTGCAGTTTAGGGTCATGCAGGACCCCGGTTGCAGTTTAGGGTCATGTAGGACCCCTGTTGCAGTTTATGGTCATGGAGGACGCCGGTTGCAGTTTAGGGTCATGCAGGACCCGGGTTGTAGTTTAGGGTCATGCAGGACCCCGGTTGCAGTTTAGGGTCATGCATGACCCCGGTTCAGGAAATGTACTTCTTGAGGAACCTGGCATTTGTGGGAGGAGTTACACGCTCACCATCCATGGTCACCAAGGAGTATTCTCCATTGGGTAAATCCTTATGGATAATGTATGGTACCTCCCATTTGGGCTCCAACTTGGGTGGTTTCCTATTGGGGATCATTGGAACCTAGAGGGACTTCACCAAGTCACCTTGAAAGAAGGAGTGGAGGTGAACCTTCTTATTGAAAACTCGATCCAACCTGCTCTAATTCCTTTCTAGGTTGTGCAAACCACTAACCCTATTCTCGTCCAGCACTTCCAATTCAGCTAGACGGATTTTAGCAACTCTATCCGGTGCTTTCTGGTCATAGACCACCGTGCGCAATGAGGGAAACTAAATCTCGATGGGCAGGACGAACTTAGTTCCGTACACTAGGGAATACGAGGTCACCTGGGTGGAATTATGAGTCATCGTCCGATAATCCCAAAGGGAATTGGGGAGCTTGTCTGGCCAAATTTTCTTGTTCTGACCAACCATATTTTGCATAATGTTAGAGAGGTTTTTGTTAAACACCTCGATCTGTCCATTCTCCTGCGCAAGATAGCGGGAGGTACGGCTAGAGAGAATGTTGTACTTGGCATACAATTTCTTCAGTTCTGCCGCTCGGAAATTGGTGTCGTTGTTAGTGAGGATAGTGTGAGGTACTCCAAATCGATAAATGATGTTGGAACTCACGAAGTCGGAGATAGAATGGGCTTTGAATTCCTTGAGCAGAATTGCCTCTGCCTACTTGGAAAACAAATCCGTAGCGGTCAGGATGAACCGACATTGGTGGGTCATTGCCGGTGGGTAAGGTCCTACAACATCCAACCCCTAGACTGCAAAGGGATAAGAATAGTTAGTAGTGTGGAGAGGCTCCAGGGGCCGATGCATGAAGTTAGCATGAACATGGCATGCATGGAACCTCTTGATGAACTCGATGCAGTCATGGATCATGGAGGGTTAGAAGTATCTGAGTCTCCGAATCTGGTGACACAACTTCGACCCAGCCTGATGGGTTCTGCAGGAACCAGCATGAACCTCTTGCATGACCTATGGAATCTCGACTCCTTGAAGGCAACGGGGGATAATACCATAAAATCTTCATCTATAAAGGATCTGCTCAAGGCTGGGAATGCACTAAAGGGAAAACGGTAGCGTGCGGCGTCAGGTTCGCTCACGCTCAGTGTGGTCTGTCGGAATATTGACGTGTTGGAGGTTTTCAACCAAGGGTGTCCTCCACTCTGGAACTATTTCAATCACCGTATCTGATGTACCCGGGGATCCTGACGCCGGAGCACCAGTGGTAAGGAGGTTTACCCTGAAGAAAAAACCATCCTCCGGGGTAATGGGAGCGATGACTCTCTGATGCGCCACGTAGATAATCAGGTCATCCTGTTTGGGCTATGCAAGTGACACGTCCAAACTCGCCAAAGAATCTGCTCGACCGTTCTGTGACCGGGAAATATAAACGACTTCCGTTCAAGAAGGGAACTAGGACATTAGATGGAGGGAGCACTTCAATAATGGCACGAGTTATATCTTTCTAACAACATAGTCACCATTGAACGGCTTGATGACCAGCTCGGAATCCCCCTTCACATGCTGATGGGGCACGTCGATCTCGAGGGCCAGCTCGAGGCCAGTGATGAGGCCATGATACTATGCCTCATTATTGGTGCATCCCTCTGACAATAGGAATGAATATTGCAGAACGGCTTGCTCTGGGGTGATGAAGAAGATACCCAGGGCCACCCTGTTGTGCCTGGGATCGTTGAGTCTCATATCGGTGGGGCTCTGAGGGGTACCATCAAAGTGCATCTTCCAGCATGGGACGACATGATCGACTAAGAGGATTTCCTCATCAGGAAAACCTAGGTCCAACAGCTGATCTGCAGAGGTTGGGTGGGAATCTAAAAATTGTTTCAATGCCTGTCCTTTGATAGCCTTCTGAGGTACGATCCTGATGTCGAACTGCGGGAGGATCACCGCTCACCGCGCTAGTTGGCTAGTCAACATAGGTCGGTTCAGGATTTACTTCAACAAGTCCACTCGAGAGACCAACTGTACCTTGTGGTGCTATAAGTAGTGCCACAATTTCTGTATGGAAAATACGAGTTCCAGGAAGTTCTTCTCAATGGGAGAATATCTGACTTCCGTATCGAGGAGCATGTGTTTGAGGTAGTAGAGGCTATTCTCTGTTCCCCCATTTTTCCTCTGGGCGAGAAGTGCGCGAAGGGACCATTCCAGGGTAGTCACGTAAAGGACCAACAGCTTCCCAGAGACAGGAGGCATCAAGACCAGAGGTTTGGGCAGATACTGCTTGATTTCCTAAAAGGCGGTCTGACACTCTTCATCCCACTCATAGGTGGAGCCTTTCTTCATGAGCCGGGAAAAGGGATTACACTTGCCAGCCAGATTCGCAATGAATCGGCATATGAAGGCTAAGTGGCCTTGGAGTCCTCGAAGCTCCTGAATATTGCTCGAAGGAGGAATCTGGATGATGGACTTGATCTTCTTCGGGTCTATATCAATGCCTCAATATCTGACAACGAAGCCAAGGAACTTTCCTGAGGTGACCCCGAAGGCACACTTCAACAGATTCATCTTCAGGTGGCGGGAACGGAGGAAACCGAACACTTTCTCAAGGTCCTTGAGATGGTCCTGGTGCTGGTGAGATTTGAACACCATATCATCCATGTATCATTCCACTAGTGTTCCCGGAATTGTCTTGAATATGCACTGCATGACCCGTTGATAGGTGGCACCCACATTCTTCAGGCTGAAGGGCATAACCCTGTAACAGAAAGTACCTTAGGGTGCCCTGAAGGAAATGGACTCCTCGTCCATGGGGGCCATCCAGATCTGGTTATACCCAGAATATCCATCCATAAAAGAGAGGGATTGGAACCCGTCCATGGAATCAATCAAAAATTCTATCCTTGGAAGGGGAAAATCATCCTTCGGACAGTGGCGATTGAGATCGTGGAAGTTGATACAGACTCTGATCTACCCACTCTCCTTTTCGACTGGCATAATTTTGGCTAACCACTTGAGGCACTGGACATCCTTGACAAAGTTGGCTTTGATGAGCTTATTAACATCAGCCTCAACCATATCACTGTGAGAAGGGTGCATCTTTATGGGTGGCTTCTTGAACCCGCGATGGTTTGTCGGGAGACCAAGGTGGTGGACGGCTACCTGAGGATCTAGTACTAGAATCTTGTCGTAATTCCAAGCGAACATATCACAGTGCTGTCTGAAGAATTCCACAAAACACTGCTACTCCTCGGGGGGCATGGAGGTGCTGACCAATTTGGGTCTTGGGTCCACCTCGCTACCGAGGTTCACCTGTGCTAACTTGTCGACCATGGTGGAGATGCCCTCCTCAAAGGTGGGGGGATCATCTTCCATGTATACCTATCCACTTGTGGAGGGATCATCTGTGGGGGGAGCTTCTTCTGAGCTATCAAACCCTGATGGATGGATGGTGCTGGCTTGGGCGGCAGTGGTCATCATATTAGGCGACTCATGCGCCACTGAAACCATAGCGATGAAGTTAGTCGATCCAATACCATCTGGTCTTTGGCCCAAGGGGCCACGCTTGATGACATCAAAGCAGTAGTGGCGTGTCAGCTTGAGCTGGCTAATTCAAACCTGGAGAAACAGACTTGTATAACGTATCGTCACTGCCATGAGCCTGACATCCCGATACCGTACAGGGGTAGGAGGTTCCGAGATCACCCGAGCCTGGT
The DNA here is from genome assembly GCA_963277665.1 of Viscum album. NCBI lineage: Eukaryota > Viridiplantae > Streptophyta > Magnoliopsida > Santalales > Viscaceae > Viscum > Viscum album. The sequence goes on from OY728146.1 coordinate 317,908,417, forward strand.
TGGTGTAGGATTATGAGGTGATTTTCCACCATCGCTTGGGCCTAGAAATGTGATTTCCACTTGTACCCCAAACGACAAAACACCACCCCATGTCGGGGTTTGTGTCCTCCAATCGATGGATTGGGAAGACGTAAGCGTCATTCAGACCTGCCCAAGGATCACTTGTGTCAGTGACTGGCTCGATCTCACCTACCAGAATCTGCCTATCCTTGCTCTTGTAATTGTCGGCGTCCAAATAACGGGCTTCACAAGAGGAAAATGGAGACACGTCTCCTTGGAGCATGCATAATCGACCATTGAGGGAGTATTTGAGGCATTGGTGATATGATGAGGAGACCGCTGCATGCAGGCGGATCCATGGCCTTCCCATCAGCGCATTGTAGGCAGTGCCCTGAGAAAAAACCATGAATTTGGTGCTAGCAATTAGGCCACTGAACTAGGTCTTCAAAAGAAGCTTTTCGACTGGAGTTTGGTTGGTCCCATCATACCCCTGGATTCTGAGGCCAGAGAGAGTTAAATCATCCTCATATAACCCCATCTTTCGCAGTGTCCAAGTTGGGATTAGGTTAATCCCAGAACCCGTTTTGACAAGACAACAGTGGACATCAATGCCATTTAACTGGCCAGTGATGTACAACCGGAAAATGTGCCCTTGTATGATCGGGTCTTCATCTTAACTGGAGAATGAGATAACTGCCTAGCATTCGGCGTCCTCAATGGCCTCAGCATGGAAGTCTTCTGCAGCTGCTAACTCTGTCTCAAACTAAAGGGGGATCTTTAGGGCCTCAATGAGCACCTCACGCATTTAAAATGAAATATGAAGAGCCTCAAGGATAGAAATACTTGATGGAATTCCGGCCAGGTGCTTTAGAACATCATAATTTCGGGCCAAACGCGAGCTTCTGCTTACAGGAGTCCATTCTGTGATTGGAGGCATGATGGGCCCTGCCGGCTAGACCGGTGGCTGACTGGTACTAGGAATATCTCGATGTTCACTAGTCAAAGCCCGAAGAGTGGCTTCCGGATGAGGACCGGAAGTCTAGGGTCGGCTGGTGACATGGTGGAGTTGGTCGCGGTAGGTCCGAGGTGGTTCCACCAGATCCAGCAACACAGGCGGTGGTAGAGGCGGACTTGTCGCCACCGGATGAAGGGGCCGCGTGTGCTGAGCTCTGCACTGGGCCTACTATCTAGTCTCAGCTGCGTGCACATCCTATCTGTAGGTTCCAACTGTCGTGCCCTGGCAATTCATGTAGCCACCACCTCCGACGACGCTGGCGATGGCTGGGAACATTGGTAAGGTCTACCCGACGTTCCTCATCGTCGGGAGTCAAAAAGGGATTTACTAACTCTACGGTGTTAACCGAAGCATACCATAGAATGTCACTTGAAGAGTCATCTTCCATTTGGAGGATTCGAGGAGGGATTCCCATCTCCGGGGGAATAAAGTCTCCAAGAGTGTGGGACGACGATGGAATTGGCAGGGCACATTCTTTCTTCTTACGCCACCGCTGCTTTCTCTTCTGGGAAGAGGCTGGATGAGATGATGATGCCGAAGTAGTAACTGTATCTTCTGAGGGCTCTGGCTGATTAAGGCATGCACAGATGATGCCATGGGCGCAGGCAACCGTCTTGCGGGCCATCCAGTCATTATACTTCTGGTACCCACGGTCGGAAACCTGCTGCCATTCGTCCTCGTCGCCGCTACTGCCATCTAATCTCACAAAGACACCTGCCACTTGCGCCGGGGCTGGGACCAACCTGACTATATTATTATCAATCTGGTCTTGGAGCCAGTCCTTGAACATGTAGCATCACTGGATGGTGTGCCCCATGGTCCGATGATATGGGCTGTATTTTGGCTGATCAGTGAGATGTGCCTTTTCTGGGTTCAGGCACTCAGGCAGCCACACAATCCTCTGCTCCAAGGCACTACGAAAGTAACTGGGGACCTGAGCCACGTCAAACGAGTAGGTACAATTCCTTTTGTTCGGAAAGGGGGATCTTGGAGGTTGGCCCTGATGAGGGGCAGGAGGAGCATGCAGAGGAGGTGGAACCTAATTATCTTCCCTAGGCAGTGGTGGTGTGTTACGCAGAGGTGCTTGCCGATTTTGAGGCGGTCACTGCTGGGCGGGAAGCTGTGCCCGTGGAGGCAGACCTCTATGGGGCTGCAGAGCTGACCTCACTGGTAGTAACTCTAGCTGCCTGGGGGCCTCAATCTGGGCCATAGCAGTGGGCGCAACTCTAGCAGCTCACAATGCATGTATTACAGGAGATAGTGGGCGTGCCTGATTGTCCTATTGTAGGGCTTCCTCGAGGCACTGAGCCCGGTTGGAGAAGTCCCGGAACCCTCAGGGGTAATTCTGAGTGATCATAGAAGGAACCATATCTTCCTTGATGTTCCCTACACACATTGTCAGTAATTTTTCCTGAGTTAATGGCGTGTCAAAGGAGTATATGAGCCCCTTCCACCGAGCGATGAATTCCGCGACTCACTCATCGGGCCTTTGCTTACACCTGAAGAGGTCTGCGATGTTCTTCTTCCAAGTTATGGAACTGAACTATTATAGGAATTTCCAGCAAAGGTCCTCCCAGCCAGTCACAGATCCGACTGGGAGCTGGCTATACCAGACGAATGCCGGCCCTTCCAGTGTCTGAACAATGAAACAGATCTTGGTGGCCTCCTGCTACACTAGAGTCCCTAACATACGCACACTCCTTGATTTGAAGTGGTCCAAGTGCTGTAGTGGGTCTCCTGTCCCGTTAAAGCGGGAAAAGTGGGACTCCAAAATCCCAGAGGTGCTGGCATATCGTCCACCCTTGTTGGGTACGGTTTGCCGTCTGGTGGGATCGCCACCTGCTGAGTCTCCAAATCCATTAAGCGAGGAACGATCACTGCCACCAGATCTTCTGGACGTGTGTTCCTATCCGGATGAGGAACCCTAACCACAAGTGCATTGCTGGGTTCTTCAATTCAGTAGACAAGCTCAGAAGCTCATGGGTTAGCTGGGGGAGCGACCATTAGCGTAACAGGGGGAACCCAAGCTATATCCCTTGGGTGATCATGTTGCTCATGAGGGTTTGGAGAAACATATCGGGCCATCTTTCCCTGAGCTCCGCCCTCTCCTCTGTCAGCGAACACAGCGTGATCGAGGTTTCCTAGGAGAATCTCACCGATGGGTAGTTGTTACTACCCCTACTGCCAGGGTCTAGGATCACCAAAGTTAGGTCACCACTCTGCAATGCATTCAGCCAGAAGCTCATAGACAAACATCTTCAGCTCAGCAAGCTATTGGTGCAGCATGACCTTCTTGAGATCTTCCTCTGCCTTCTACACTGAGGCAGATGGTTCGGCGAGCTTGATAGCCCCAATGTGCTCTTTACCCTTGCCCGTGTTCCGGCTCAGTGTTAATGCCTCAATGGGTGTGGGAAGACCTAGGAGGTTCCTCTGTTGACAAGTAATCCTCCATGATGGGTCTAGTAGTGGATTGTCTCCAGGGGATGAGTCCCCATTGAGGAGTTCCAGACTGTTTCCCTCTCCAGACAGATCAACAATGTTGACCACCGCTGCCCTCGAGGGCATGTCCTTGGAGTTTCCCAGGGAGTTAGGCTGTCGGTGAATCGCACATAAGAGGAGGGTGGTGTACTGACCCCATCCACGGACATGCGCGTGGGGGGTGGCCTCCTCTATAACATTGCGGAGTACTTGAAAGCTCTGAATGCATTGTTGTTGGAGGGCCCTGTGGTAGACAAGTGATTCGGGGTGCCGAACCGTGGGGAGCGTGGCCAGGTCAACCTGGAGACATTGCTTTCCGATATCCTTGAGGTGTGATCAGCTCCCGGGATAGTGCACATGCTGATGGCAAAGATGGGAGTGAGTCACCTGGAGAGTCTGGAGAAAACATTCAAGCTCTCTTGGGGTGAGCGATTCTGGTGTATCAAAATCCGACCCTACAATCGGCCAAAACTTTTCGGGGAAGTGGCCTGCTGTGAGGATGGTCCAGAAGCTCCACTGCCTAGGTTCTGGATCAAGCCCTTGATATTCTCGGTCATCAACTGGGAGTGATTGGGGCACTGGCAGTGGTACCGAGGTAGGCCGCTGGTCCAGTGGGCTGGCTGGCGGGGAATACGGCGAGCATGCCGATTGGCCGCCGAACCCTAAGTCTCCCTCCGAGGGTTGCAGTGTCCTGGATGCCACACCATGATATGATGGAACGGAGAACGGGCCTCCTATCACAGTGTCGGTGCTTGCCGGGGATACACTATGTCGTGTCTCTTTCGCCATCGACCCCCATAAAAGGTCACTGTCGTCTCTGGCCGAGATGGAAGGTGCTTCCAGACAGGCCGATGGTGACTGCAAGATTGATCCCTAGGGGTACGCCAGGTCCTCATCCTCCAGTATATACCTTCAGAGGGAGGTGGGGATCATATGGATCTCGCATTCGGGGAGTACGAGGCTGTCACGCCGCGTCCCTATCCCAGCCCTTGACTCAAAGGACTGGAAGGAAGGCTCCATCACCGGGTAATACTCTGATGTGGAATCTGATAAATGGACTGGTCTGATTTCTGTCTGGCCTTCCTAGGAGTTTCACTTATGGCGACGACATCCCTCCTTCCTACACTTGGGTGGCTCTTCGGGGCAAGGTTGATTTCCGTCATGGTGTCCTCTGGCCACACTGGTGCCTGAGCCGAGAGGACTGAGGGCATGGGTGCGGGGAGCACCGGAGGAAATGTCGAAAGGGGCATGGGGAGGACCTCCATGCGGGTGGGTGACCAGACATGCAACATCTCCATACTCGCGGTTTGTGGTAGAGGAAGTTACCTTGTACCCTGTGTAGTGGGCGCTGGAGAGAGCCCCAGCCGGAGTGTTCCTGTTACAGCGAATCCCCTTACCTGCAGTGAGGGTGGTCCTAGGTAGGCCTCTAAGCCGAGGTTGGAAGGAGGTAGGGCCCATACCTTCTAGAACGGTGGCACATAGTAGTCCTTCACGCTAGATGGCACAACATCTATTTGGTCCACGGTGGCCGTTTCATGTGCCAGTGACCGGGAGAGTCGACCTAACCTCCCTCTGTGGCGGTACGGGGCCTCGATTCGGATCGGGCATATAACTGCCCCTTCTCAACGTGTGCGAGGGTTTGATTATAGGAGTCAGTAGTGGCTCGAGCCATAGAGGTTGCTGAAGTTGATGCCCCGGGGCAGGCATTCTCTTCCGCTCGTGCCTGACGCTGGCGTCGGGTTAGGTGGGTTGGAGCCGGTGGTGCGGGCACATGGATTGCCTGCTTCTAGGCCCGGGGAGTCGGGCGGCGGCGTCGACGCGGCCTGGCGGGGGCCCTTGCCGTGAAGCCTTTAAGAGGGTACTCTATCTGTTGAACACGGACATCACCTACCTCGTCGGCATAGGTGGAAGAGGTTTCAAGGCGTTCTGGGGATAAGCTCCCAAATCGGTTGAATTTCAGGGTGGGGAGCAGCTGCTCCCTGCGCTGCCCTTAGGGGCGGCGATAGCAGTGAGGCGCAGCTGCCTCGATATCCAAATGGGCCATGTCCTTGGTGGGGATGATCCCTTCCTCCTCTTACCTACGTACAAGGTCATTGATCACCCTCCGTTGGATAATACTTGATGGGGAGAGGGGGCGTGCGCGCCCGGTAGTCACGACGGTCAGACCAGCAATGGAAAATGCCGAACTGTGCGGGGTGGCCACGTCGGTACTTCCCATGTCCTTACGCCGGTGGGCATGTGGTGATCAAGCTCTGGATGCAGTGGTCTGAATCTTGAAAGCAGTGAGATGAACCCATTAACACTAACAGGAAATGAAATTGACAACCAATAGCACAACGCCATCTCGTCTTCCGTATTTGGTAAGAGGGATCCACGCTGACAACATCTGAGAATAGAGTGCTCAATGTCCTGACTTCCCCAACCCCTAGCGGGTATCACGTCCTGCTGCTGGGTGCCCGGACCTAGTGACATGATAATCTTACGACACCCCAAAAAATAACAACCTCCATATTGAGGAGAAGAGATTCATGTCGGGTTAACCATTTTCTATTTCCGACGCTTTTTGTCGGGGCACGCGCACATCTGTCACGCAGAGGAGGACGTGGTGCTTGTTTCCCCACATTCCCACTTTCCAAAGGCTGGAGGCATCTGTTCCTTACTCAGGGATGTCTACTCCTTGATAAAAACTGAGATGATGGGATGTCGGTTCTTCCTTCCATGGATTCCTCCTCGGAGCTCGTCACCTAGTCCAGGTCTCCCTCACATATTTAAGATGTATTCGTGAATCACTTTCCTGGTGCCTTATCTTCATGGACACCAGTTAATTAGGTTGCTTCCATCGAGATGATCCAAGGGGTCTGGTCGGGGCAGCAACCTTCGGTTAGGAGAGTGGTCACGCTGAGGTGTCGTTGGCATGTCTTGACACTGGGGGATTGGGATGTCTATCCTCTGTCTCTTATTATAGGGCTTCTCAAGGGCACATAATGTTGAGGCATCCCACATCGAACGCGGGGAATTTCATTCCATATGCATGTATATGAGGTTTTCCTCAGCTTCCCATGTTTAACACGGGGTATGCTGTGAGTTTAACGCCCATCGGGGATGGATCAGACTGATTGGAACACTGAGAGTGGATCAGATAAGAGAACCCCGTGAAGGGAACTCCGATGTTGGGTCCAGCACATGGGCGGCTTCCCGGATGCTGTGGCCTAGAGTGAAGTGGCATGATCCCACCGGGATGTGGCAGCCCGGGTAAAAATCAAAATGGGTGATGAATTGAGGAGGGCTTGAGCCTCATGGAAGCTTCCTACGTATCCCCGTGGAAGGGAATCAAAGTCTGCGTAGTTCGATGATACGGTGGGACACCTGAAAAGGTGACCCGTGAGAATGAACGCATGGATGGAACACTGAGGGAGTAAAGCCTCTAGGCTAGGGAATGAGCTTCCCGATGCATGTGAGCTCGTGGGAGAGGTCAGGATGAGACATGGGTGTTGGGATTGAACCTCGTGGAGGCTTCCGACCAACCATGCCTTAGCATGGATCAAAGTCCTCGTAGTTCGGGTTTACAATTTAACATCATGTTGGATGGGGGTATTTGGGGCTTACGCTCTGAGGCAGTCCACAATGGTTGATATGTGGCTTATGCTCTGAGGCGGCCCATAATGATGGATATCGGTCTTATGCTCCGAGCCGGCCCCTAACGATGGATATGGGGCTTGTGCTCTGAGGCGGCCCATGGTGGATACGGGGCTTACGCTCTGTGGTGGCCCATAATGATGGATATGGGGTTTACACTCTGAGGCGGCCCATAAGGTTTGCGAATCGACGTGAAGGGGTCGAGACAACTGAGTGGTGGGATTGAACCTCGTGGAGGCTTCCTACGTGCCATGCCTTAGCACAGATCAATGTCCCCGTAGTTCAGGTGGTGCAGTTTAACGTTATGCGGGATGAGGTAGACAGTTTAACGTCGTGCTGGATGCCGTACAGTTTAACGTCGTGCGGGATGGAATTTGGGGCTTACACTCTGAGGCGGCCCAAGGAGTTGGTGAACTGACGCGAAGGTGTCAAAAAAACCGGGTGGTGGTCTTGAACCTCATGGAGGCTTTCTACGTATCCCCGTGGTAGGGAATCAAAGTCCCCATAGTTCGGGTGTACAGTTTAACGTCATGAGGGATGGGGGTTGGTGTCATAGTGGGTGCTTAATCTAAGCCATTGTGATTTATACTCAGTGTGAGAAACAAGATGTAGCAGAGACCAGATGATCACGTCGCAAAAGGTGCGTCTATGGGAAGTGGAGTGGGTCTTACAAGTTGAGCAGCCCATGGTGTCGAGAATTAGTCTAGGATAGAGGCCCGATGTAACATCCCAGGTAATTAAAGAATAAAGAATTTTCATATTTATTAATATTTAAGAATTAAATATTAATTTTAATTAAAAGGGGTTTCTACGTTCGATAGCGTACTCTATACGCAACGATGAGTTTCTTGGAAAACTTACGTTGCACACAAGTAATAAAATAATATTATTTTAAATGTTAGTTAAAAAGTAGCCGTTGTTCTGGCAGGAATGGATATAAATAACTAAAATATGATTGTATATGTTTTTAAATGTTTTTACATTTACCCAATCAAAGATAAAGGCTTAAAATCTGGAAAGAGTTCAAATTTAGGCATTTATACCCTAATTTTCACTAAGGGTTCACTTATCACCTATTGACGGAGAATCGTCATTAAATATAGTTTTGATCAATCTTATAAATTCTATTGGACCAAAAATAACTCTTCTTTAGAATCGGGACATCAAAATTTACTTTGTGTGAATTTTTGGTATCTTTCCGATAAAGATCTTTTTTTTAATGAATAGTGTAAAATGTTGTATTTTAATTCAAAACCTCTTTTTAATCTAATTTATTTATATGATTAGATTATATTTGGAATTTGTTTTAAAGTGAAATTAGAAAATATTTTTTCCATTAAATCCAATAGTGGTCGTTGGAATTAATTTCACTTTGAAATCGGACTTAAACTACTGTCAATCTTTTGATAATTATTGTTTCATAAAAACACGCTATTTGCTCTGACAGCGGGAATTAATTATTAAATTAATTAATGCAACTTATATGTTGTGAATTTTGTAAAATGGACTTCATTTTTTAATTCAGAATATCAAATATATCTTAGGGTGAATTTTTGGTATTTTTCTGAAAAACGTCAATTTTTGATGAATAGTGAAACCACTAAGTGGTACTTATATTAAACTGATTTTTCATTTAAATGAAATTTTACCACTTCAGTGTTTTGAATTTAAAAAATCCGACATAAATGGTTGTCATTAAGATGTAAAATGTGGTTCAATGAGAGGAAAATATTTTTTTGGTGAATAGTAACTTATTAAGTTTTTAATCGTGATTAGAGGTAATTAGTGTAATTTAAGGTAAAAATAATGATTTAATAAAATGAGATGAGCTTGACACATGTCCTAACACTATTGGTTGTGTCATGGCCGACCAAGACAACCCATGTGCTATTTAGGGGACCCCATGGAGCCACTTGGGTGAGATAATAACTTTAATGCCTTTTTTTTAAATAAAAGTAAAAATGACAGAAACATAATATGTTTTACGAAAACAATTGTTACATGGGGTTATAAAGATCAGATTTTTTATTATAAATATTCATTGGAAAGATAAAAAGATTTACAACATCATAGTATTTTTCTTTATAATTTTTAGACTTTAAATAAAATAAATTATTTATGACATCATTATGATGCAGTGATGACTTCATTATTTAACGATTTAAATAAAATGGAAAGATAATGTAATATATAAAACCTACACATGTCCAAAACCTATTTTATGGGAATATTTCGAAGCCTTATCACCTTATACACGAATTATATCAATGTGGGACCTTTTAAAACCGAAAAACTTTTTCAAATAAAGTAATATTTCTTTACATTCCAAAAGTGCCCCTCCTCTCCTCTTATAAAAGGCCCCCACCTCTACCTCATTTCACACACTCCTCAAGCCTTTGGCTCGGCCATCCCCTGACCATTTACTCTCTCCACCTCACTCTCCTCATCCTATAGGATTCCCTTTGGGCAGAATCCTTTCAAAGGAAGCCTTTAGGCTCAAATCAAAAGGAGTTACACTTTTAAAGGTAATTTATTCTCTCTTGTTCATTTGTTTTATTTTGCTTCTCCAACCCCCTAAACTCTTTTTATTTACTTATTTTGTAACAACACCAGTATCTTAAAAATACTAGGATGTTTTTATAAGATTTATTCGAGCTGCACTCTCACACAACTACATCAAATGGTTAAAGAACATACGGTTTCTGTGGATGGTGAAATTCTGCCTCCCGAAACGATGATTGTTCAATACTCATTTAACACCTTCAACAGTGGCCATTATGATGTCACTATTTTTATATATGATATATAATATGTTTATTATTTCCTTAATCTTCTGCATTTTTCATTTATGGCATACCATTATTGTTTCCATTATGGGTAAACACGATATCTTCATTTTAGGAAGTGCGGACTACCGCCCCGTGAAAGTGATTTGATTCGTTAATACCATATGTGGGATGTGTAAAGGATAAATTTAATGATATTATCTATGTTATTATACTGTAATTATAATATACTCTTATATCATTATGATTCCATTCTATAAAATACGAAATAGAAATGAAAGCAGCGTTCATGCGTACGTACGGCTTACCGTCTACATGAACGGTGCATTTTATTTCTTACCTCTAAATGATTATGTAATATTATAAATACATGTATATGCTGGATATATATGATATATATACTATCAAAATCAGGAATTTCATTCTGGATATAAAGAACCTTTGACCACACGAACAACATGTAATTGTAAGAAGTCCATTTTCGACTTAAGAACCAAATATCGACAAAACAAACATTATTAAATTAAATGGTTACATAATGTTTATGACATGGAAATAAGTGATATAAAAGGAATAATGAACTTTAAAAAGTTTCTTAATCAAGTATAAATTAACTCAAGTTTATTATTTAGGACGTTAAAGAACGATTGAGTCAAGTCGGACCCGAGGTAAGGCACTTCGTCTCAATCTCCTTTCATTGAGGCATATTTCGTTTTATACACAACTTTCTTTTATACGGTGTATAAACCCCTTTGACTTTTACTTTTATACAAAAGGAATCATTTTCTACGAAGCGTTTTACTAAATGACAAAAAGGAATGTTTTTTTTAACGTACGCGGTGACAACGACTTTTTCCGCCGCCGCGAGTATTATTTGGTCTTTGGCTTCCTCAACAAGCCGTAATGTTTTTAAAATAAAATAAATACCATATACGCTTTTATGTATTTTGGTATTGCAAATGGTTTTGATAAAGGATTCTATTATGTCAATATATTTATGATATATTGTGATTGAAATGTGGAAATGTTATCATTCCTTTATATTGGTTTTATGTTTTATGATTTTATATTGGTACTTGGACATTTTAACGGGTGGTTACGTTATAAACCATATGACGGGTGGTGCCGTGAATACTAGGACGGGTGGTTACGTTATAACCTCCAATGCATTGGGTATGGAATTCGGCCGTATGGCTATTCTATTAAGTATGTATGGAAATTGGCCGTATGGCTATTCCATTAAGTGATATGTGTGGAAGTCGACTGTATGGTTATTCCACTTAAGTATGTTTATGTCCCAAGTTAACTTTATATATGTTATGTGTTCTTTATATGGGTTTTATGGTAATCCTTTGGTTACAAAAAGGTACGTAATGATACTTTTTTTCAGTGAAGAGTTTTTACTACTTCATGAAGGTGAAGGTATTACTTTGATAGAGTATACATGGTTTACTTGATTTTGAAAAACTAATAGTTTTCATTTTTTTTTGTATACCTTACTAATCTTTTTATGCTCACCCCAAGTTTTTTTGAAATGTTTTTCACAGGACTTAATGTGGAATAAGGTCAAGGATGGGATCAAGGGAATGTCACGCTATATAAAACATGGAACTAGACATGTTTCTTTTAAGAGTTTTTTTTATTATGGAAACTTAGTAGAAGTGACTACTTTGTAATCTTTTGAGATGTAATAGTTATGTTCTAATTCTATAAAACTCTAAACCTGAAAAGATCCTCAACGTGAATTATTCATTTAATTCAATATTAAGTAATGTTTAAGGCTGGGGCCTTATAGTTGGTATCAAAGGGAGGTTTAGACAACTTTAGGAGTTAGAAAAGTGTTAAATTATAATATGATTGAAATGATATAGCATTTACGGATTACCATGTTGCTTCATCTAAGATATTTATGGGTTAAGAATGGTTTTTCATAGAAGAAACAGAACAGCTTTTCTGGGAAGGCATACAGTGGGAAATGACCTTTCAAATTAGTATCCTGAGAAGGTCAGAATCAGAACTAAACAGTTTGTTGCAGTGATGGCTCAATTGACACAGGAGTTGAAATGAAGATTGGTGAATGCTCCAGTTTTAGCATTTCCTTCTAGGAATGGTGAGTTTGTCATATACAGTGATGCTTCATTGAAAGGACTTGGTTGCGTCCTAATGCAGAATGATCAGGTAATTGCTTATGCTTCACGACAGTTGAAAACTCATGAGGTAAATTACCCGACACATGATTTGGAATTAGCTACTGTTGTTTTCGATTTAAAAATTTAGAGGCATCATTTGTATGGAGTAAAGTGTGAAATATATACTGATCAAAAAAGTTTAAAGTATATATTAACTCCGAAATAATTGAACATGATACAAAGGAGGTGGATGGAATTAATCAAGAATTATGATTGTACAATTCATTACCATCCGGGGAAAGCAAATAAAGTGGTTGATGCTTTGAGTCGAAAAAGTAATGCTTCATTAGCAATGTTTCATTTGGAACGTGATCCTTTGGTTAAGCATTTGATGAAATTTGGCATAGAAGTTGTTGGTGCATGAAGTCCTTCTGTTTTGTTTTAGGTATCAGTGAGATCTTCTCTATCAGACAGAATCAAGCAAGCACAGAAGCAAGACAGCGAGTTGCAGAAAAAGGTAGAGCTCGTTCAGAAAGGTAAGTTGCCTGAATTAAACATTGATAATGATTGTGTTTTGAGGGTTGGGAAGAGATTATGTGTGCCTTGTGATTCATAGTTGAAGAATGAGTTGTTATGTGAGGCTCATAGTTCTCCATTTTCAGTTCATACTGGTAGTACTAAGATGTACAGAGATCTGCGGGAGTATTACTGGTGGGATGGAATGAAAAGAGATATTGCTGATTTTACTGTGAAGTGTTTGATTTGTCAGCAGGTTAAAGTAGAGAGGTAGTTACCTAAATGGATGCTTCAGCCTTTACCAGTGCCAGAGTAATGGGAAATCATATCCATGGACTTTGTTGTGGGATTACCGAGGACATCTCGAGGTAATAATGCAATCTGTGTTATTGTTGATCGCTTGACCAAATCTGCTCATTTCCTTGCTATACGAGATACTTCCTCTCTAGATCAACTTTCCTCTTTGTATCTTAAAGAGATAGTTAGGTTACATGGAGTTCCTCTCTCTATTGTATCTGACTGTGATCCCAGGATCACTTCTAACTTTTGGAAAGGCCTTCAGAAGTCGTTGGGTACTGAATTAAATTTTAGTACGTCTTTTCATCCTCAATCAGATGGGCAGTCAGAACGAACAATTCAGACCTTGGAGGATATGCTACGAGCTTGTTCGATGGATTATCAGGGAATTTGGGACCAATATCTTTCTTTGGTTGAATTTTCATATAATAACAGTTTTCATTCCAGTATACAGATGGCACCATTTGAGGCATTATATGGGAAGCGGTGTCGAACTCCAGCATTTTGGGATGAAGTGGATGAAAGGAAGTTGATGGGACCAGAATTGGTAGAAGAGATAGCAGAAAAAGTTCAGTTGATTCAGAAGCACATGAGAACAGCTCAGAGCAGGCAGAAGAGTTATGCGGATAACCGGAGGAAGGATCTATCTTTCGAGGTAGGTGATCATGTTTTTCTCAAGGTTTCTCCTTGGAAAAGTGTGATGATATTTGGTAAGAAAGGAAAGCTGAGTCCAATGTTTATTGGACCATAAGAAATTCTGGAAAAGTTGGATCAGTTGCTTACCGAGTGGCTTTACCTCCGAGTTTATCTCAGACACACAATGTTTTTCATGTTTCAATGTTGAGGAAGTATATGCCAGATCCATCTCATGTTTTGAGTCCAGAGGTAGTTCAGCTGGAAGAGAACCTATCTTATGAAGAACAACCAGTCCAGATTCTTGACCATAGGGAGCAGGTGTTACGAAATAAGGTGATTCATCAGGTAAAGGTTTTGTGGAAAAACCATGCGATTGAAGAGGCAACGTGGGAATCTGAAAATTCTACGAGGGATAAATACCCCCACTTATTTTGATAAGTGAATAAAATTGCGAGGACGCAATTCCCAAAAGGGGGGGAAGGATGTAACATTCCAGGTAAATAAAGAATAAAAAATTTTCATATTTATTAATATTTACGAATTAAATATTAATTTTAATTAAAAGGGTTTTTTACGTTCGATAGCGTACTCTATACGCAACGATGAGTTTCTTGGAAAACTTACGTTGCACACAAGTAATAAAATAATATTATTTTAAATGTTAGTTAACAAGTAGCCGTTGTACTGGCAGGAATGGATAGAAATAACTAAAATATGATTTTATATGTTTTTAAGTGTTTTTACATTTACCCAATAAAAGATAAAGGCTTAAAATACGAAAAGAGTTCAATTTTAGGCATTTATACCCTAATTTTCACTAAGGGTTCACTTATCACCTTTTGACGGCGAACCGTCATTAAATATAGTTTTGATCAATCTTATAAATTCTATTGAACCAAAAATAACTCTTCTTTAGAATCGGGACATCAAAATTTACTTTGTGTGAATTTTTGGTATCTTTCCGATAAAGTTCTTTTTTTTAATGAATAATGTAAAATGTTGCATTTTAATTCAAAACCACTTTTTAATAAAATTTATTTATATGATTAGATTATCTTTTGAATTGGTTTTAAAGTGAAATTAGAAAATATTTTTACCATTAAATCCAATAGTGGTCGTTGGAATTAATTTCACATTGAAATCGGACTTAAACTACTGTCAATCTTTTGATACTTATTGTTTCATAAAAACACGCTATTTGCTCTGACAGCAGGAATTAATTATTAAATTAATTAATGCAACTTATATGTTGTGAATTTTTTAAAATGGACTTCATTTTTGAATTCGGAATATCAAATATAGCTTAGGGTGAATTTTTGGTATTTTTCTGAAAAACATCAATTTTTGATGAATAGTGAAACCACTAAGTTGTACTTATATTAAACTGATTTTTCGTTTAAAAGAAATTTTACCACTTCTGTGTTTTGAATTTCAAAAATCCGACATACATGTTTGTCATTAAGAAGTAAAATGTGGTTCAATGAGAGAATTTTTTTTTGTGAATAGTAACTTATTAAGTTTTTAATCGCGATTAGAGGTAATTAGTGTAGTTAAGGTAAAAATAATGCTTTAATAAAATGAGATGAGCTTGAAAAATGTCCTAACCCTATTTTTTGTGTCATGGCCGACCAAGAAAACCCATGGGTCGATTTAGGGGACCTTATGGAGCCACTTGGGTGAGATAATGACTTTAATGCCTTTTTTTAAATAAAAGTAAAAATGACACAAACATAATATGTTTTACGAAAACAATTTTTACATGGAATTATAAAGATCAGATTTTTTATTATAAATATTCATTAGAAATCTAAAAAGCGTTCCTACATCATAGTATTTTTTTTATAATTTTTAGACTTTAAATTAAATAAATTATTTATGACATCATTATGATGCAGCGATGACTTCATTATTTAACGATTTAAATAAAATGGAAAGATAATGTAATATCTAAAACCTACACATGTCCAAAACCTATTGGATGGGAATATTTCGAAGCCTTATCACCTTATCCACGAATTATATCAATGTGGGTCCTTTTAAAACCGAAACACATTTTCAAATAAAGTAATATTTCTTTACTTTCCAAAAGTGCCCCTCCTCTCCTCTTATAAAAGGCCTCCACCTCTACCTCATTTCACACACTCTTGAAGCCTTTGGCTCGGCCATACCCTGACCATTTACTCTCTCCACATCTCTCTCCTCATCCTAGAGGATTACCTTTGGGCATAATCCTTTCAAAGGAAGCCTTTAGGCTCAAATCAAAAGGAGTTACACTTTTAAAGGTAATTCATTCTCTCTTGTTAATTTGTTTTATTTTTCTTCTCCAACCCCCTAAACTCTTTTTATTTACTTCTTTTGTAACAACACCAGTATCTTCAATATACTAGGATGTTGTTATAAGATTTATTCGAGCTACACTCTCACACAACTACATCAAATGGTTAAAGAACATACGGTTTCCGTGGATGGCGAAATTCTGCCTCCCGAAACGATGATTGTTCAATACTCATTTAACACCTTCAAAGGTGGCCATTATGATGCCACTATTTTTATATATGATATATAATATGTTTATTCTTTCCTTAAGCTTCTGTATTTTTCATTTATGGCGTACCATTATTGTTTCCATTATGGGTAAACACGATATCTTCATTTTAGGAAGTGCGGACTACCGCCCCCTGAAAGTGATTTGATTCGTTAATACCATATGTGGGATGTGTAAAGGATAAAGTTAATGATATTATATATGTTATTATACTGTAATTATAATATACTCTTATATAATTATGATTCCATTCTATAAAATACGAAATAGAAATGAAATTAGCGTTCATGCGTACGTACGGCTTACCGTCTCCATGAACAGTGCATTTCATTTCTTACCTCTAAATGATTATGTAATATTATAAATACATGTATATTCTGGATATATATGATATATATGATTTCCAAATCAGGAATTTCATTATGGATATAAAGAACCTTTGACCACACGAACAACATGTAATTGTAAGAAGTCCATTTTCGACTTAAGAACCAAATATCGACAAAACAAACATTATTAACTCAAATGGTTACCGAATGTTTATAACATGGAAATAAGTGATATAAAAGGAATAATAAACTTTAAAAAGGTTCTTAATCAAGTATAAATTAACTCAAGTTTATTATTAAGGTCGTTAAAGAACGATCGAGTCAAGTCGGACCCGAGGTAAGGGACTTCGTCTCAATCTCCTTTCATTGAGGCATATTTTGTTTTATACACAACTTTCTTTTATACGGTGTATAAACCCCTTTGACTTTTACTTTTATACAAAAGGAATCCTTTTCTACGAAGCGTTTTACTAAACGAAAAAAGGAATGTTTTTTTAACATATGCGGTGACAACGACTTTTTCCGCCGCCGCGAGTATTATTTGGACTTTGGCTTCCTCAACAAGCCGTAATGTTTTTAAAATAAAATAAATACCATATACTCTTTTATATATTTTGGTATTGAAAATGGTTTTGATAAAGGATTCTTTTATTTCAATATATTTATGATATATTTTGATTGAAATGTGGAAATGTTATCATTCCTTTATATTGGTTTTATGTTTTATGATTTTATATTGGTACTTGGACATTTTAACAGGTGGTTACGTTATAAACCATATGATGGGTGGTGCCGTGAATACCAGGACGGGTGATTACGTTATAACCTCCAATGCATTGGGTATGGAAGTAGGCCGTATGGCTATTCCATTAAGTGATATGTGTGGAAGTCGACCGTATGGTTATTCCACTTAAGTATGTTTATGTCCCAAGTTACCTTTATATATGTTATGTGTTCTTTATATGGGTTTTTTGGTAATCCTTTGGTTACAAAAAGGTAAGTAATGATAATTTTTTTTAGTGAATAGTTTTTTCTACTTCATGAAGGTGAAGGTATTACTTTGATAGAGTATACATGGTTTACATGACTTTGAAAACTAACAGTTTTCATTTTTTTTGTGTATCCCTTAATGATCTTTTTATGCTCACCCCAAGTTTTTTTGAAATGTTTTTCACAGGACTTAATTTGGAATAAGGTCAAGGATGGGATCAAGGGAATGTCATGCTATATAAAACATGGAACTAGACATGTTTCTTTTAAGAGTTTTTTTATTATGGAAACTTAGTATAAGTGACTACTTTGTAATCTTTTGAGATGTAATAGTTATGTTCTAATTCTCTAAAACTCTAAACCTAAAAAGATCCTCAACGTGAATTATTCATTTAATTCAATATTAAGTAAGGTTTAAGGCTGAGGCCTTATACCCGAGGTGTGACAAAGCGCAGAGGGAGAGGGATTTGGGACCAAACTAAAGAGATGCCTCGTTCCCTATCACTCCCTCCACTAGCCTTGGCAGTGGAGAAGTACGGAGGTGAATGGCTGCTACCTTTCGCAAGAGAGGCTAGGGGATTAAACCATGGTGGCTGCCGTTCCCCCATGGAAAAACTCCACTCCGATAGGGAGGATATCATTCCATGTGAGGAAGAATACATTCACATAGATATGAGTGGTGTAAAAAATGTCCGAGCTAGGGGGACCCTGCGTGCGAGGCACCAGGCCAGATCATAGTTTAACATCATGTGTTGAGGATGAGGTGCTTGACATTTTAACGTCCTGCAGCTCGAATGAGGTGGGTTCGCTCCACACCCCTAGGACATACATACCCAGCACCCTCTGTCCCTTGTGGGAGGGGAGGTATCGGCAAGGCCATGGTGAAGGGGGGCCACAGAGCGAACCATCAAGGGGTCCACATCAGCGTGGATATGTGAAGAAGCAATAGCCGTTAGCGTGCCTATGAGAAGAAGAATAAGGAAAAGAAACACAACTGGAAACACCGCCCAACGGACCTTGAGGTTACTTCGTATGAGCCTGGAAGGCCGTACGGGAAAACAGCGCATGGCGTGCATGCCCGATATGGAGGACATCAGGCACCTATGTAGGGAGGCACCCGGGGGGCGTCAAGGTTAGGGATCCTGGGGATTGCGCGCAAAGAAAATGTTAGCGCGCAAAACCTCGGGATGTCGTGTAATTGGGGAAAAGGAATTGCGTGCAACTTAAAATAATTTCATGCAATGGATGTGAATTGCGCGCAAGGGGCAGATGCCGAACCCTAAGGCAAGGCCACACCCACCGAAGGGACTGCACGCAATTGGACCTTTTGCGCGCAATAGAAGGAATTGCGCGCAGGTGGGGAACCCTGAGGAGTTTGGAATTTTCTTTAAGCCAGTTGGATTGCGCACAAAGGTGGATCCCAGGGAGATGTTTCATGAATAGCGTCAATACTTGATGGTCATATTGCGCGTGCAGAAGTCCTATTGTGCGCAGAAGAGCGGATCAAATTCTGCAACCCCGAAACGGGAGGGGTCTCCTTCTATTTATAGGCCTCCGGTGTAGTGGAATCTAGGAGGTGCATGAAATTTTGTGTTCCAAAGATAGTGGTGTGCAAACAGGCACCTTGCAGGGGAGGGCATGCAAAATTGAGCGCCTGCGCC
Source organism: Viscum album (assembly GCA_963277665.1). Classification (NCBI taxonomy): domain Eukaryota; kingdom Viridiplantae; phylum Streptophyta; class Magnoliopsida; order Santalales; family Viscaceae; genus Viscum; species Viscum album. Next base: position 317,927,435 of record OY728146.1, read on the forward strand.
GTGGACCTTTCGCGATTCCCGACCTCCTTCCACACGACCAACCTTTTTTCGTGTACATCCTGCTTTATTTCACACAACACTTCTAGGACCTCCGAACTGGGCTTCTAGGTCCGAATATGACTTCTCTTAATCATTTCAAAACTTTCTTCAGTAGTTATAGGCGTTTCGGCGTCTACAAAGTTTCAGATGAAACTGTAGAAACAAGATAATGAGTATTATGAGGAAAAAAGATGAGAAATAAGGGAATTGTAAGGAGTGTTCGAAAAGGAAAAAATGAAAATTTTAGCCTTTGGAATTAATAAAATAAATGATAAGAAAAAAATAAAAGGGAAATATTATACATGTGTAATAAAAAAATTTTGAGGGGGAATCCTAATATTGATATGTTGGAAACAACCATGTACAAATAATTTGAATAAGTGAGAGGATCATCGAAACCAAATTATATGATGGGATATTCTATAATTCACATATAGAAAAAATATTTTTCATTGTGAATGATTGGATGATGGAATAGTGAAGATCATAGAAGTTTAGTTTGGAGTTAGAAATATAGGACACCGGTTTCTATGAAGAGATTGGAATCTGAGCTACATAAAATACCAAGTTATTGGGTATTCTGGAAAACGATATAGTATTATAAGAATATTTGGGAGAATAAGGGGATCTATATTGATGATTATGAATAATCTTGTATAGACTCGGTGATGAAGTTACCAAGGAGGATCAAAATGAAATAGTTCATATGAATAGTGGGATGCAATGGAACCTGAGGGGATCAAGGTATATAGGGAGATAATGGTGGGAAACTGTGAAAATAGTGTGAAGCTACTGAGAAGTCAAATAGGATATAGGTAATTTTAAACACAGTAAGTTGTTGTGTTTTTGTAACATCCCAAGTAAGTAATGAATAATAGATATTTTTATCCATGTCTATTAATGATTAAGATAGTGTTTTAGAGGCTTAAAATGAAAATAAATACAATCTTATGCATGGAATAAACTAATATTCTTAAAAGATTGTTTTACTGCCTTTTGATGGCAAACCATTTTTGAATCTATATTTTGACAATTTTATAAACTATGTTTGTCAAAATAAACTTATCCTTTATGATTGGGACATCAAAATTTACCTTGTGTGAATTTTTGGTATTTTTCTGACAATATTCATTTTTTAATGAATAGTGAAAAATACTGCATTTTACATCAAAACTGCTTTTTAATCTAATTTATTTATATTATTAGATTATGTTTTGAATTTCTTTTGAAGTGAAATTAGAATATATTTTTACCATTTTATCCAATGGTGGTCATTGGAATCAATTTCACTTTGAAATTAGACTTAAACTGGTGTCAATCTTTTGATACTTATTGTTTTGTAAAAACACGCTATTTGCTCTGGCAGCGGGAATTAATTATTGAATTAATTAATGTGACTTATATGATTTGAATTTTGTAAAATGGACTTCATTTTTGAATTCGGAATATCAAATATAGCTTAGGGTGAATTTTTGGTAATTTTCTGAAAAACTTCAATTTTTGATGAATAGTGAAACCACTAAGTGGTAATCAAGCAAACTGATTTTTCAGTTAAATGAATGTTTACCACTAATGTGTATTTAATTTTGAAAATCCGACATACATGGTTGTCATTAAGAAGTAAAATGTGGTTCAATGAGATTAAAATAATTTTTTGGTGAATAGTAACTTATTAAGTTCTTAATCACGATTAGTGGTAATTAGGGTAGTTTAAGGTATAAATAAGGCTTTAATAATATGAAATGACCTAGACACATGTCCCAACCTCATTGGTTGTGTCATGTACGACCATTACATTCCATGGGTCAACTTGGGGACCCCATGGATCCACTTTTGTTGGGAAATGACATAAATTACTTTTTATTTAATGTTAAAGTGAAAATGACACAAACATAATATGTTTTGCGTAAACAATTTTTTAAGTGGGGTTATACAAGTCAAAATTTTGATTATAAATAGTCATTGAAAAGCTAAAAAAATTTCCTATATCATAGTAGTTTTTTTATAATTTTTAGACATTAAATAAATTAAATTATTTATGACATAATAATGATGCAGCGATGACATCATTATTTGACGATTTAAATAAAATGGAATGATAATGAAAAATATAAAACCTACACATGGCCAAAACCAATTGTAAGAGTGGATTTCTAACCCTTATCACCTTATCCACGAATTATATCAATGTGGGACCTTTTGAAACCGAAACACATTTTCAAATAAAGTAATGTTTCTTTACATTCCAAAAGTGCCCCTCCTCTCCTCTTATAAAAGGCCCCCACCTCTACCTCATTTCACACACTCTTCAAGCCTTTGGCTCGGCCAACCCCTGACCATTTGCTCTCTCCACATCCCTCTCCTCATCCTAGAGTATTCCCTTTGGGCAGAATCCTTTCAAAGGAAGCCTTTAGGCTCAAATCAAAAGGAGTTACACTTTTTAAGGTAATTCGTTCTCTCATGTTCATTTGTTTTATTTTGCTTCTCCAACCCCCTAAACTATTTTTATTTACTTCTTTTGTAACAACACCAGTATCTTAAATATTCTAGGATGTTGTTATATGATTTATTTGAGCTACACTCTCACACAACTACATCAAATGGTTAAAGAACATACGGTTTCCGTGGATGGCGAAATTCTGCCTCCCAAAACGATGATTGTTCAACACTCATTTAACACCTTCAAAGGTGGACATTATGATGTCACTATTTTTATATATGATATATAATATGTTTATGTTTTTCTTAAACTTCTGTTTTTTCATTTTGGGCATACCTTTATGGTTTCCATTATGGGTAAACACGATATCTTCATTTTAGGAAGTGCGGACTACCGCCCCCTAAAAGTGATTTGATTCGTTAATACCATATGTGGGATGTGTAAAGGATAAAGTTAATGATATTATATATGTTATTATACTGGAATTATAATATACTCTTATATCATTATGATTCCATTCCAGAAAATATGAAATAGAAATGGAAGTAGCGTTCATGCGTACGTACGGCTTACCGTCTCCATGAACGGTGCATTTCATTTCTTACCTCTAAATTATGTAATATTATAAATGCATGTATGTACTGGATATATATGACATATATGATATCTACATCATGAATATAATTATGGATATAATGAAACTTTGACCAAATTAACAACATGTAAGTGTAAGAAGTCTATTTTTGACTTAAGAACCAAATACCGACAAAATGAACATTATTAACTTAACTGATTACATGATGTTCATAACATGGTATAAAAGGAATAATGAACTTGAAAAAGATTCATAATCAAGTAGATATTAACTCTAGTTTATTATTCAGGAGATTAAAGAACGGTCGAGTCAAGTCAGATACGAGGTATGGGACTTCGTCTCAATCTCCTTTCATTGAGGCATATTTTATTTTATACACAACTTTCTTTTATACGGTGTATAAACCCCTTTGACTTTTACGTTTATTAAAAAGGAATATTTTTTATATGAATCATTTACTAAATGAAAAAAGGGAATGTTTTTGTCGTACGTATGCGGCGACAACGACTTCTCCGCCGTCGTGACCGTTATTTGAGTTTCGGCTTCCTCTACAAGCCATACCTTCTTTTTAAAAGAAAAATAAATACCATGTTTTACGTTTCTTTTATTTTGGTATTGAAAATGGTTTTCACAATGTTTTTTGTGTTGTATTGATATCTTGTGATTGAAATGTGGAAATGTTATGTTTCCTTTATGCATGTTTTATGTGATACGATTATGTTATGGTTCTTGGGCATTATTATGAAAACGGGTGGTTCCGTGATAAACTAAGGGCGGGTGAGCTTGATATAGCTCTCCAATGCATTGGGTAACACGAAGGAGTGAAACGTTAAGGTTTCTCCGAAGATATTTTAGGGAATATACTGTGATGGGTATTCCAAACGTAACCAAGAGGGTTACTCCCTACGTAAGAATGTTATGAATTCCTCAAGTTACCTTTATGTCTTATGATTTCTATGATTTATTCCTGATTTTATGAGGTATGTTAAAGTGCCAATGTTTTATGGGTAAAGTATGATTTCATTCTTATGTATATATGAACTCATGTTTCCTTTCCATGTTTTTTTTATAACCCATACTGAGTTTTTATGCTCATCCGAAGTTTTTGAAATGTTTTTCACAGGTCTAGGGAAAGGTACATGATAAGATGATAGAGTCAAGGATGTGTCATGAATTAATCCATGTTTTATTTTAAATGTGTTTCCATTGATGGGAATGAAGAATACTATCTTTATGTAACCACTTTGTTTATATGTGGAATGTAATGCAAGTTTTATGATATAATTCTCTAAAACTCTAAACCCGAAAAGATCCTCAATGTGTAATCTTGTAATAACTCAAGATTAAGTAAGGTTTAAGGCTGGGTCCTTATAGTTGGTATCAAAGTGAGGTTTAGATAACTTTAGAAGTTAGAATTCTATTAAATGATTATCCAAAAATATTTTTTTGAAATGATATAGCATTTAAAGATTACCATGTTGCTTCATCTAAGACATGTTTTTTCAGAATGGTTTTCCGCAGAGGAAACGGGGAAGCAGTGCTAGGAAGGCATACAGAAGGAAATAACCTTCCGAATCAGCATCCAGAAATGGTCGGAATTGGAACTGAACAGTTTGTTGCAGTAATGGCGCAGTTGACTCAAGCGATAAATGGCGGTGGTATCCATGCACGAGATCAGCCAGATCAACCGCAGAGGAACATGTCAGTGGTGGAACATTTCATGAGGCAACATCTCCCATCATTCAGAGGATCATCTGAACCTGTGCTAGCTGAAGGGTGGATTAAAGCACTGGAGAAGATTTTTGATGTCATGGGGTGTTCAGACAATCAAAAGGTTAGTCTTGATATTTACCGTTTGGAGGCATCATTTTTATGGAGTAAAGTGTGAAATATATACCCATCACAAAAGTTTAAAGTATATATTCACTCAGAAAGAGTTAAACATTAGACAAAGGAGATGGCTGGAATTAATCAAAGATTATGATTGTACAATTCATTACCATCCGGGAAAAGAAAATAAAGTGGCTGATTCTTAGAGTCGAAAAAGTAATGCTTCATTAAAAATGTTGCGTTTGGAACGTGATCCTTTGGTTAATGATTTGATGAACTTTGGCATAGAAGTTGTTGGTGCAGGAAGTCCTTCTGTTTTGTTTCAGGTACCAGTGAGATCATCTCTATCAGATAGAATCAAGCAAGCACAGAATCAAGACAGTGAGTTGCAGAAAAGGGTAGAGTTGGTTCTGAAAGGTAAGTTGCCTGAATTCAACATTGATAATGATTGTGTTTTGAGATTTGGGAAGAGATTGTGTGTGCCTTGTGATTCACGGTTGAAGAGAGAGTTGTTATGTGAAGCTCATAGTTCTCCGTTTTCAGTTCATCCGGGCAGTACTAAGATGTATAGAGATCTGCGGGAGTATTACTGGTGGGATGGAATGAAAAGAGATATTGCTGATTTTACTGTGAAGTGTTTGACATGTCAACAGGTTAAAGCAGAGCGGAAGTTACCGAAAGGGATGCTTCAGCCTTTACCAGTGCCGGAGTGGAAATGGGAGAATATATCCATGGACTTTGTTGTTGGATTACCGAAGACATCTCGAGGTAATAATGCAATCTGGGTTATTGTTGATCGCTTGACCAAATCTACTCATTTCCTTGCTATACGAGATACTTTCTCTCTTGATCAAATTTCCCATTTGTATATTAAAGAGATAGTCAGGTTACATGGAGTTCCTCTCTCCATTGTATCGGATCGTGATCCCAGGTTTACTTCTAACTTTTGGAAGGGCCTTCAGAAGGCTTTGGGTACTGAGTTAAATTTTAGTACAGCTTTTCATCCTCAATCAGATGGGTAGTCAGAACGAACAATTCAGACATTGGAGGATATGCTACGAGCATGTTCTATGGATTATCAGGGAAGTTGGGACCAACATCTTTCTTTGGTTGAGTTTTTTATATAATAACAGTTTTCATTCCAGTATACAGATGGCACCATTTCAGGCATTATATGGGAAGCGGTGTCGAACTCCAGCTTTCTGGGATGAAGTGGGTGAAAGGAAGTTGATGGGACCAGAATTGGTAGAAGAGATGGCAGAAAAATTTCAGCTGATTCAGAAACACATGAGAACAGATCAGAGCAGGCAGAAGAGTTATGCGGATAACCGGAGGAAGGATCTATCTTTCGAGGTAGGTGATCATGTTTTTCTCAAGGTTTCTCCTTGGAAAAGTGTGATGAGATTTGGTAAGAAAGGAAAGTTGAGTCCAAGGTTTGTTGGACCATACGAAATTCTGGAGAGAGTTGGATCAGTTGCATACCGAGTGGCTTTACCTCCGAGTTTATCTCAGGTACACAATAGTTTTCACGTTTCGATGTTGAGAAAGTATATGCCAGATCCATCTCATGTTTTGAGTCCAGAGGTAGTTCAGCTGGAAGAGAACCTATCTTATGAGGAACAACCGGTCCAGATTCTTGACCACAGGGAGAAAGTGTTACGGAATAAGGTGATTCACCAGGTAAAGGTTTTTTGGAAAAACCACATGATTGAAGAGGCAACATGGGAATCCAAAAATGCAATGAGGGATAAGTACCCTCATTTATTTGATAAGTAAATAAATAACGGGGACGCATTTTCCTAAAGGGGGAAGGATGTAACATCCCAAGTAATTAATGAATAATAGATATTTTTATCCATGTCTAATGATTAAGATAGTGTTTTAGAGGCTTAAAATGAAAATAAATACAATCTTATGCATGGAATAAACTAATATTCTTAAAAGATTGTTTTACTGCCTTTTGATGGCAAACCATTTTTGAATCTATATTTTGAAAATTTTATAAACTATGTTTGTCAAAATAAACTTATCCTTTATGATTGGGACATCAAAATTTACCTTGTGTGAATTTTTGGTATTTTTCTGACAATATTCATTTTTTAATGAATAGTGAAAAATACTGCATTTTACATCAGAACTACTTTTTAATCTAATTTATTTATATTATTAGATTATGTTTTGAATTGATTTGGAAGTGAAATTAAAATATATTTTTACCATTTTATCCAATGGTGGTCATTGGAATCAATTTCACTTTGAAATTAGACTTAAACTGGTGTCAATCTTTTGATACTTATTGTTTTGTAAAAACACGCTATTTGCTCTGGCAGCGGGAATTAATTATTGAATTAATTAATGTGAATTATATGATTTGAATTTTGTAAAATGGACTTCATTTTTGAATTCGGAATATCAAATATAGCTTAGGTTGAATTTTTGGTAATTTTCTGAAAAACTTCAATTTTTGATGAATAGTGAAACCACTATGTGGTAATCAAGCAAACTGATTTTTCAGTTAAATGAATGTTTACCACTAATGTGTATTGAATTTTGAAAATCCGACATACATGGTTGTCATTAAGAAGTAAAATGTGGTTCAATGAGATTAAAATAATTTTTTGGTGAATAGTAACTTATTAAGTTCTTAATCGCGATTAGTGGTAATTAGGGTAGTTTAAGGTCTAAATAAGGCTTTAATAATATGAAATGACCTAGACACATGTCCCAACCTCATTGGTTGTGTCATGGCCGACCCTGACATGCCATGGGTCAACTTGGGGACCCCACGGATCCACTTTTGTTGGGAAATGACATAAATTACTTTTTATTTAATGTTAAAGTGAAAATGACACAAACATAATATGTTTTGCGAAAACAATTTTTTAAGTGGGGTTATACAAGTCCAAATTTTGATTATAAATAGTCATTGAAAATCTAAAAATATTTCCTATATCATAGTAGTTTTTTTATAATTTTTAGACATTAAATAAATTAAATTATTTATGACATAATAATGATGCAGCGATGACATCATTATTTGACGATTTAAATAAAATGGAATGATAATGAAAAATCTAAAACCTACACATAGCAAAAACCAATTGGAAGAGTGGATTTCGAACCCTTATCACCTTATCCACGATTTATATCAATGTGGGACCTTTTAAAACCGAAACACATTTTCAAATAATGTAATGTTTCTTTACTTTCCAAAAGTGCCCCTCCTCTCCTATTATAAAAAGCCCCCACCTCTACCTCATTTCACACACTCTTCAAGCCTTTGGCTTGGCCAACCCCTGCCCATTTTCTCTCTCCACATCCCTCTCCTCATCTTAGAGGATTCCCTTTGGGCATAATCCTTTCAAAGGAATCCTTTAGGCTCAAATCAAAAGGAGTTATACTTTTTAAGGTAATTCGTTCTCTCATGTTCATTTGTTTTATTTTGCTTCTCCAACCCCATAACTCTTTTTATTTACTTCTTTTGTAACAAAACCAGTATCTTAAATATACTAGGATGTTGTTATATGATTTATTTGAGCTACACTCTCACACAACTACATCAAATGGTTAAAGAACATACGGTTTCCGTGGATGGCGAAATTCTGCCTCCCGAAACGATGACTGTTCAACACTCATTTAACACCTTCAAAGGTGGCCATTATGATGTCACTATTTTTATATATGATATATAATATGTTTATGTTTTCCTTAATCTTCTGTTTTTTCATTTTGGGCATACCTTTATGGTTTCCATTATGGGTAAACACGATATCTTCATTTTAGGAAGTGCGGACTACCGCCCCCTAAAAGTGATTTGATTCGTTAATACCATATGTGTGATGTGTAAAGGATAAAGTTAATGATATTATATATGTTATTATACTGGAATTATAATATACTCTTATATCATTATGATTCCATTCCAGAAAATATGAAATAGAAATGGAAGTAGCGTTAATGCGTACGTACGGCTTACCGTCTCCATGAACAGTGCATTTCATTTCTTACCTCTAAATTATGTAATATTATAAATGCATGTATGTACTGGATATATATGACATATATGATATCTACATCATGAATACCATTCTGGATATAATGAAACTTTGACCAAATTAACAACATGTAAGTGTAAGAAGTCTATTTTTGACTTAAGAACCAAATACCGACAAAATGAACATTATTAACTTAACTGATTACATGATGTTCATAACATGGTATAAAAGAAATAATGAACTTGAAAAAGATTAATAATCAAGTAGAGATTAACTCAAGTTTATTATTCAGGAGATTAAATAACGGTCGAGTCAAGTCGGATACGAGGTATGGGACTTCGTCTCAATCTCCTTTCATTGAGGCATATTTTATTTTATACACAACTTTCTTTTATACGGTGTATAAACCCCTTTGACTTTTACGTTTATTCAAAAGGAATATTTTTTATATGAAGCGTTTACTAAATGAAAAAAGGGAATGTTTTTGTCGTACGTATGCGGCGACAACGACTTCTCCGCCGTCGTGACCGTTATTTGAGTTTCGGCTTCCTCTACAAGCCATACATTCTTTTTAAAAGAAAAATAAATACCATGTTTTACGTTTCTTTTATTTTGGTATTGAAAATGGTTTTCACAATGTTTTTTGTGTTGTATTGATATCTTGTGATTGAAATGTGGAAATGTTATGTTTCCTTTATGCATGTTTTATGTGATACGATTATGTTATGGCTCTTGGGTATTATTATGAAAACGGGTGGTTCCATGATAAACTAAGGGCGGGTGAGCCCGATATAGCTCTCCAATGCATTGGGTAACGCGAAGGAGTGAAACGTTAAGGTTTCTCCGAAGAGATTTTAGGGAATATACTGTGATGGGTATTCCAAACGTAACCAAGAGGGTTACTCCCTACGTAAGAATGTTATGAATGCCTCAAGTTACCTTTATGTCTTATGATTTCTATGATTTATTCGTGATTTTATGAGGTATGTTAAAGTGCCAATGTTTTATGGGTAAAGTATGATTTCATTCTTATGTATATATGAACTCGTGTTTCCTTTCCATGTTTTTTATAACCCATACTGAGTTTTTATGCTCATCCCAAGTTTTTGAAATGTTTTTCACAGGTCAAGGGAAAGGTACATGATAAGATGATAGAGTTAAGGATGTGTCAAGAATTAATCCATGTTTTATTTTAAATGTGTTTCCATTGATGGGAATGAAGAATACTATCTTTATGTAACCACTTTGTTTATATGTGGAATGTAATGCAAGTTTTATGATCTAATTCTCTAAAACTCTAAACCCGAAAAGATCCTCAATGTGTAATCTTGTAATAACTCAAGATTAAGTAAGGTTTAAGGATGGGGCCTTATAGTTTTTGTGGGATGAACAAGTGGTTTAAGGATAATACTTGGAAAACTCCACTTGTATTGATGAAACCATTATACTGGAGAATTCATGACTTGGACATGCCAAGATTAGTAAAGAGTAGATATTTTATCCAAAACTTATAAAAATATTTTGTTCATCATTAGTATCATTACTTGAATTGAATTTTATTGATAATTTATATTTAAAATATTAAATATATTAATTTGATCTTACCAGAAATAGAGGTTAAATTCTAATTAGGTTTAAAGATTCAATATAGTTGGAATTTGTTTAAAATAGAAAACACATGATTCAGCCCCATTCTCATGTGTTTTCTGTAATCCTATTTGGATGTTCACTTTTATGTATCCCCACACCACTGGTTCCCATCACATGTGTCTGAGTATAGAAATTTAATGCATAAAGATTATAGGTGTGTGGAGGTGGTTTAAGTTGGTATAACCTTCAATTACTAGAGTAAAAATGAAACCATAATTCAAAGTACTTGTTTGTCCTTTGTTTGGGTTATTCCAATTATTGAGGTGTTTTACAAAAAATTTTGTGTTGACATAACCTTGGGTAGATCTCTTAAATAAGATTTAGAGTTACTAGAAGATTTATTTTGAAAATATGAGTCTATTATTTTAGGATTGTAGAGTCAACTCAATGGATCATGGAGTTGTGAGTTAATACTGTAGAAAATAATTTCCCACCTAAATTAATTAAAATGACATTCAAGGACCTTGTATAAGTTATGTGATGGTAAATATGTATCTTTTACAATATAATATACATGATACATGATATTCTATATCCATTGGTGAGGTAAATGGAGACATGATAAACTACTAAGAGACTAATTAATAAAATTATTACACCTCGCTTATTTTAGTTACAATGATAATGTTCTAAAACATGATTTTATTTTGTTATAGATAATGGAATGTAATTTTACATTGAAAATACTACTATGATACATTTTTTAGAAATATATTATCCTCCCCAATAGTATCTTTCAAAAGTGGTATATGATCATAAACATCATACTATTCCAATAGGGGAGGTATTATATGCTAGAGTCTTGTGTTCTTAGTGAACCTTCTATGAAGGCTATTGCAGATGAGATATTTGTCTAACAGAAACAGTTTGATGATTTTATGGTTAGTGTCTCATGTTTCCTTTCATGTACAGTAATCTCCATAATCTACAAGAGGAAATTGATTTGTATAACTTGTTGTCTCACATTTATGATTTCTACTGGGAGAAAGATATGTAGGAGTGGTATAATATATTCAAGGAAAATGTTTCATGTATCCTTGGAGAATTTTTTCACGTTATAGAATATTCATTGAATATAATATTTCTTATTAATAATTTAAAAATATAAGGCTTTATCTTTAAGAATATTTTCATACTAAAATCATGCTTCTCTCACTATCTCAAAAATTATATAGATTTATTATTAACTATAACATGAATAATATTGATTAGTATCTCCTGGAACTCCCCATATGGATTCTATATGAATATAAGGTTAGATTCCATGAAAAACAAGGAGCTTCTATGGTGAAAAAATGATGTTAAAGGAAAAAAACCTAAGACTCCCTCAATGTATAAGTATTCTTAGAATCATCCATCCAAAATGAGGAAGTCCCGAAGATGAGAAAGAGAAAATGATATAGAATTTATTTCATATAGAATTAAGGGCCACTAGAAGAAGAACTACACCACTATAAGGGTAAGGGGAGTCCTAGAGTGTGTTTATTTCCATGTGTAATATTTAAATTTCAAGTAGTTTTTTATTATATATAGTTTTTGATGATCAAATTTTGATTCAGATATAGGATCTATGTATACTCATGGTTGTTTTTATAGGTTAGGTGGATCTTTAAGCTTCCGTTAGAGTCAGACCAGCTACCATGGATATAGGATACAATCCCCTTACATTACTATCTAGATAGATTCTAGTCTTAATGAATTATATTACGTTTTTATTACTACTAAAAAATTATATCTATTTTATGTTTATAAAATGATGGGAATATATTCTGGATTGGTAATAACGGATAATACTTATATATTGACAGCATTCATTATGGTATAGAACATATTAATAACAGATATTATATACAAGAATATAATAAAAAAGTGTTATAAATTGATAACAAATCATGTTCGCATGACTCATATCACACCCACTTTTGGTATAATTGACCTGGTCATGTAAATGAGAAGAATATGAAAAAGCTCTACCAAGATGGGTATTTTGATACCTTTGAACTAAAACCACATGACATATGAAATTATTTTCTACAAGTAAAAATAAATAAACCACCATTTTTTATAAATGGTAAAGGGATAAACATATTCTTTTATTGGTAAACACATATGTTTATAGAATATTTTTAGTTTCAACTAGTGGAGGATACTCATATTTCATCAGTTTGACTAATGAATTTAGAAGACATTGATGTGTCTATTTAACAAGTCATAAGTCAAAATCATTTGATAAATTTAAGGGGTTAAATAATTATGTAGAGAAATAGATTTATAGAAGATAATGAATCCTTTATTATATCATGTTGGATAATTTCTAAACCAATATTTCATCATCTACCATTGGAATTTTTGGTTCTTATACCTTATGGATATGGAAAGGTTGATGATGAGTCATGTAGATATTCCTGTATCCTTTTGGGGATGTGGATTTCTTGATATATCACACATTCTAAAAACATTTCTGACTAATGTGGTAAAACAATCCTATACTAGTTAATGTATATGAGGAAACAATGTGTTGTCACATACCCATGCATGGTTTTTGAGGAATTTTTTAAGACCACTTATGAAAAAAATCTACCACCTCATATCAAAAAGTGTATTTTTATAGGATATACCAACAAATAAGGGGGATAGTATCAGTACACCCCCATTAAAAAGAATGTAATAGTGTACAAATAGAACATATTACTTGAGAGAGAAAACATCTCTAATAGATATAGTGAGAGAAATATTAAATTTAATGAAGTTGATGTTTAAGATACAAAGGAGTTATTATAGGAACAACTTCAATAAGAACCTATAGAATATTATTTTCTATAGATACCAGTACTATGTAGGATCCCAAGAGAGGTTTAAGAATTAGATAGATATGGTTTTCTGTTATAGATGATGGTGAAACATTATTGGTTGATAATGAAAAACCTTTTTTTCCTACACTGATATAGTAAGTAGAAATTTTTTTTCTAGATAATATGAATTAATAAATTATGTGATACATTCAATGTTCTAGAACCATTTTTGGGCTCTGTTTGATCCTCAAGTATATATAAATCTTGTTGAGTGTAAATTGGTATTCAAGAAGAAATAAGAAATGGAAGGTAAATTTAGTAACTATAAGGAATGATTGGTGGTTATATAGTTTAAGAGACCTCAAGAAATAGGCTATGAAGAAACATTTTCACTAGTTTTCATGATGAAGTCCATCATAATTATTCTTAGCATAACATCTTTCCGGTATTATGAGGTTTAGATGATGGTTGTGAAGATGGATTTATTTAATGGGAAACTTAATTAATATGTATATATCTCATAAATTGATGTATTTATGACTCTAAAAGAACCCAAAAATGTATGAAAGTTACATATATCCAAATATGGATTACATCAAACATCCAAATCATGAGACTATTACATATAAATCTATAAGAAAATTTGGTTTCATAAAGAATGAATGAGATCCCTATGTCTTCAAATGGATTACTATGAGTGAAATATTTTTACTAATAGTATATATTAATGACATATTAATAATTTTAAATGAGATACCACTCTTACTTTCATATAAATAATGGTTTATCAAGTGATTTTCCATGAATGAATTTATTGAAACAACCTAAATTCTAGGGATAACGATCACTCATAATTTATCTAAGAGGATTCTTGGAAGAATTTTGGGTGGAAACATTGATGGGGAACAAAAATGATGGAAAAATGTATTATGGTATTGGATCTAGTGTCACATGGTATACATATCTATTTGAAAATGTGTCCTCTAACATAATATGAGAGATAGAGAGATGCTGAGTAGAATCCCATGTGATTCTGGGATATGATCTATCTTGTATGCCTTCTTATATCCTAGGATTGATGTTTTATATGCCCTGATCGTTGTAAGAAGATATCCAGAAATTCTAGGATAATTTCACCGAACTGTTGTGAAGGTTATCCTTATATATCTAGATCGTTCAAAGAATATATTTATAGTATATGGAGGTGATAAAGAGCTAGTAATTGGGTTATATAAAAATTACAGTTTCTTGACATATTATAAATATCTTAAACCATAGTTAGGATATGCATTCATCCTCATTATAGGAGTCCTAAGCTGGGAGAGGTCAAATAAACTATTGGTCATCAATTTTAAATCATATTATGAGTATATTGTTTCTTTTGAAATATCTAATGATGTAGTGTATCTTTGAATTTTTTTTTATTGGAACATGATGTGGTGTTTATAATTAGAGACCCAATGAAGTTGAATTTTGATAATATTGTGGTGGTGGATTAATCCAAGAAGACAAGGACACATCAATGGATGAAGCATATTAATCAGAAGTATATCATATTCTTGATTTTATTAAAGGTGTGTGGTTATAGTAAACAAGTTTTTCTTGGAGGAGAAATTTTCAGAAACATTGACTAAAATTTTATCCTATAAGAATCATGAATATCATGTGATATCTTGTGGATTAAATGTCATTACTAGTTGTCTTTAGTACTAGTGGGAGTCTATTGGAGATAGTTCCATAAAATCAACTAATTTTTATTTTGTATTATGTTTAAATTATATTTTTTATTATTAATAAATATCATATCACTTTATTATAATTCTTCTATGTAACATTTAATTTGATAATGTACTTAGTGTATTTATCACATTGAATGTTCATAGTTGTCTCCTGTTTTGATGAAGACCTTGAAAATATATGATGATATTCCAAAATACGTATTCTATAGAAAAATGGAATCACCTAATTGGAAATTGATGATATAGGATATGAGGGGTAAGAGTATTATAAGACATTGATATATCATATCATGATGTTTTCCTTTACTAATCTCCAAGGTAGGAGGTTATGAGGAAAAACCCACCCATAGAAATTAAATATATTTTATATGTAATAGGATATTCCAATATCTAAATGTGAGGATTGTTCCTTAAAATTTATAATATTATTAATTCATATCCCACGTATCGTAATTGAATGTATAAATGAAGACTATATTGACATGTGTTTTTTGAGAGGTAAGATATGTTTGGTGCATCAAGAGTGATATGAAAATAATGAATAAGTTGATAATGGATTTTACTATTTTAGTTAGTGGGTGTAGATAGCTTTATACCTATGATGGAAATGGAATCTTCTAATCAATTCAAGTAACATAGTAGTTTTATTAGAGGGTTCTTCTCAGGTAATTCAATAAGAATATATCAAGAAAATTGGTTTATGACATAGTTTATACAACCCTCTTTATGTGATATCAAGAAAAATTGACTTTATTACACTGGGGACATTTTTAGCTGGTTATTTTCATTAATGGAATTTAGCTTATTTATCTATTCGTACATAGTCATGCTACTAGAAACTATCTAGGACTTTAATCCTGTTATCCTAATTAAATTTAAAAACATACCTAAATATTCAGACACTATGTCTCTATAACATTAGTTTAATTTTACTTGAATTTAACATTAGATTGAATATAATTCTCATGTTTTGAGGAATATTTTTTATTCGTGATATTATTATTATAAGTATTAAATTTCATGTTATTATACAGAATTTACATGTGCGATTAATATAAAATAAATATTTATTCAAATTTTATTGAATAATATTTATTTATTTATTGAATTAGTAATGAAGTGATGTTTATTTATTTGAATAAATATTCATTTTTAAAGGTTTGATAAATGATGAGGAGGGAAGAATGACCGAGTGATGTGTATGGTGGGAATTAAAAATTAAATAACCTTTAAATAAATATGAATTAATTTTTTTGTGAAATAATATTTCTGTTATCGGTCATACATTATTACATCAATAAAATAATAATAATAATATCATTATTATTTGACATGGGGTTTGCTAAAAATCAAGATACTCTATAAGGGCCTATATAGAATTAATAATTCTCTGACATAACTATATAATCGTAGTTATTACATTAATATATTGTGCACAAAAAATACTCTCATGATAATTATCTCACCCCTAGAGAGAACATTCTCTAGAACACTCATAATAATAAAGAGCCTAAATCCTCCTCCTCACTATCAGGCCCAAAAAAAATATAAGAAACCATTCAATGCTCAAATGAATTCCTATTGAGATCAATATAAAATAATACTAGAAAAAAGAATTATAACCCAATTATCCAATGAGGAACCTCTAAGGTTTATGGATCACATTTGGATGTCATTAGATAGATTACATGATTAAATATTTTAACTCAAGTGTGGTACAAATAGTAGATGACAATTGAATCAAAAATGATGAAAGAATTAAAATAAAAGTTAATTCATATTTATATAAAATAATTATAAATTATATGTGGAAGATATTATATCTTGTAACATTTTTTTTGTCTTGTTTAATGGATACATATATTGAAATTGATGAGAAATTGTTACTAGGAATGAGCCTAACTACCTCTCTTTCAACCTGAAATGTTCAGATACAGGTTACATCACAAATTACATAAGTTAATAAATAAATATAACAAATCAATTATAAAAGATCATATAATTAAGAACATAAACTATATAATTCCAATAATAAAAAATAAAAAAATAAAAATGATTGATGAAACTAATAATATAATATATAATTATAAATATGGAAAGCTATTTCAAATGATACATAGCATTCCCATCACCTTGGGTACGATTGGTATGATCTGGGACATTATATAGAAGAACCATCTTTTAGTCTACCGATATATTCATATAACAATAACCTCCAGCTTACTCTTATTACTTATACTAAGTGAAACTCCCCATAGATAAAAAAACATATACCAGATATAAATTATGGTAGATTAATCATAAATAGAATAGAATTCATATATTGAACTCTTTCTTTGATACATAGGGTTCCCATGAAACAAGCTAATGAAGGTAAGGAAATATATAAAAAGTGATATCAAAATACCCATAAAACAAATAAAATTATATTCCTTATGTCACATCTATTCACACTTTAATAAACATCCCCATTCCATTAACATTAGCATAAAAAAATAATTAAATTCATATCCCATCATACACAAGTACATATAAACATAACTTAATTATTCCTAACCATGGGAGTCTCAAGTATCAAAAAAAATATTTAATTAAAAGTACCAAATACGACTCTAACTTAATCTCAATTTTTTAAAACATAAAATCCTTCTTCAAAATTAATTATGGAAGCCAAAAATTTTCTATCAAATTCACTAATAAATAATGGGAGTTCAAATATTCAATAAAAAAATGATAAATATTACATAAAAATAATAATCAATCAACATATAAGATACCATATAATATAACCTATGAATACCTAAAAGTTAACTGAGAACTCAATTAGGCCTATAAAATCACATAAAACATTGAAAAATTAACAAATCCTTGAAATATATTATATAAATACATTAAAAATTCATTTTTAAAATAAAATCATCGTTTAATTTATCAATTATTTTTTTTAGATATACTCTTAGTAATTTTCAACAACATATTATAAGAAAAAAT
Organism: Viscum album; assembly: GCA_963277665.1. Lineage (NCBI taxonomy): Eukaryota > Viridiplantae > Streptophyta > Magnoliopsida > Santalales > Viscaceae > Viscum > Viscum album. The sequence goes on from OY728146.1 coordinate 317,945,506, forward strand.
ATTCATTTAAGGGAAATTTTTACAAGGACAATGGAAAAAACCTTAACATGAAATCCAAATCCTATAAGATAATGGAAGAAAATATGTAAGGAAAATAAGGGAACTATATTTATGTATATATCATTATAAAAATATTTTGGAAATCAGTCTCCCAATGATATACTATGTGAAAGGGATTTTACAATCACCTACCTAAAAGAGATGAAATCAATCCTCCATTAATGAATAACACTAGATTTGGTCATGAAGGGTACTTAACTATTCCTTTAAATCCAAAGTTATTTGATTATAAAAATCCTAGATGAGAACGTGGTGACCATAATTTCTAGGATTTGAGAATGATGATGAATATGAGAGTGGAAGAAAAGGGGAAGGTAAGAGAATAAGTTGAAAATGACTTTCTATGAGAAACCATGAGAGAATCAATATTAGGAAGATAAAAACCCATAGAGGAGGAATGTAGGGGCATATATAGGGATATATTTCCTCATGTCATCCAAATGAGAGAAAAAGTACTACGAATGGTAATAAAATAAAGCTAGGGGAAAAATGGAAATATCAATATAAACATGTTGTTAAAATTAATGGTTAGGTCATATTGTTTATTAAACCTTGTGGTAACCGTGAAAAATCTATCAGAAAACCCAAAAACATAAATGTGGTTCCCTAAACCCTGTTTTAGTCATGCAACAACAAAGAAATGAATCTCATACTTGTAATGATTAATACTAAACGTGTGTCAACATTACATCATATAAATTACTAGAAATCATTTAAAAATATAAACCAATACTTTACTATTCTTAATAAAAAAAATAAATATTAAAAAAACACAAAAATGATACCAAGTATTCACATATCCCATGATATAACTTAATGAGTGTGACATTAGAGAAATCGTATATGGGAAAAATTCATATCCATATATATCACTACAAGATCTATACAAGCTAAATCTCTATCATCAAGTACCAGCTTTCCTATTCTCACATTTAGGGATTGTGTACATGCATTTATGGAATTATAAATAGTTTCTAAAATATAATAAATATGTACTGAATAATGTGATAAATGGTATTTGTAATAAAGATATATTTTTTATAAGTATTATGAAAATACAATTATATAAAATTAAATAAGAATATTATATTTTTTATTTTTGGAAAATAGGTAATTAACATTCTATAAATATATTAAAATTATAATTATTCATGGTCAATGAAATAATTTTAATTACAAAATATTGTTTTTATTATATATTACACATTTATATTTTAAAGTTAAACTTCATATATTTAGAGTTTGAATTTTGGATATGGATTCAATATTTCTAATTAGGACATTAAAATAAGGTAATATGGTGAATATCTTTTTTAAGAGAAAATAAGTTACCATGATAACAAGTGAATTATGATGGTAAAAGAAAAAATGAGGTAATTGTTTAAAAATAAATAATAATTTTATAAAATATCTATAAACCTTATAACTTATAAGTTTGAATGAAGAAATGAATAAGTAGTATTATTTCATTATTTATTTTGAAACATAGTTTTCTATCTATATTTTACTTGAATTTTTTTTAAATAACTAAAATTTAGTTGAGGTGGTGTAAAATAAAATGAAATATTCAAATGAGTAATTATTTGCTGCATAAAGAATAAGAATTATTTTTCTGATGATAGAAGGTGAATTAGAGTAATTATAATGTGTTATGGAGTGTTTTGGATAATTTGAATATAATTTGACCACACTTAATGAATTTTGGAATTCTGAGATAGTGGATGAAAATTGAAAAAGTCCTAGAGAACTCATAATATCATTTATAAGAGTCAGAATGAATTTTAGTTTTTTGATTTAAAAAAAGTTTTCGAATCTAGTTGATATTATAATAATGTTATAGATAACATGTTGGAGACACTTCTAAACTCTCACTAAAAAACATAAGAGCCTGTCTAATGTAAAATGGAAATAAGGAAGAGGGTGGAATGTCTATTTGAAATGTCAGATTTAAAATATCTTAATGAAAATTCATTTTATTTGTGTATTTTAAAATTTGAAAAGATGTACCATACATAAGATAAATTTTTTAATACATTTGTATCTTTTTGAAGTTGATGGAATTAAATTTTGGTAATTTCCATGAACCTAAGATTCATTTTTAAAATATATAGAGGTTAATAACTTTGGAATAATATGAGGTTTCTAGATGTTACATGGTAATTTTAGAAGAATAATTTTAAGATGTTAAGGATAATTTATATGTGGAGAATTTTAGAGAAATTATTGAATTAGGTGATTCTTGTTCGATTACTCATTGATTTGAATATCATAGTTTTTGTTATGAACTTGACTTGGTACATGTTATTCAGTGGTATAGGGTGAATAAAAAAGAATGTGTTACACCTCATAGTTCATGGAAAAGTAGATGACATGGAAAATCATCACACTACACTATCAGGTTGTGGAAGATAGGTTCATTACTAAATTTGTATAATGATCTATGTCATGTTGTGAATGGGTATGCCATTGTTCTACCATATTTATATCTAGAAGAGATGCATCATTAGAGATGTCTTCACGAATCAATAGTTTTACTATACAGTTTCATGTTGTCATGTAAATTAATTTCATGTAGTAACTATAAAAATAGAACGAATTGATAATTGTGATTATAATGTGGTGGTTGAATATTTATTTTAATTTCATTTTAATGACTGAAATATCAGTACAATTTGAATTGATATGAATTAATTTTTTTCTTATTATAATATGAGAATTAATATATAAGAACGTATAAATAATATTAAAGAAGAATAAAGTTAAATTAAATGTGTTTCTTAATATAGTTATAATTTTAAATATTTCATATTTGAGGAAAATAAATAATTAGAAACATGTATTGTTTTCGCAAAAAGAATATTTTATATTTAAGGTGGAGATTATTGATTGTTATCTCTGTGTGATATTTTGTGCATAAGATAAAGATTTTCAATTCTATTGAGAAGGTGATTAACATTGTTTATTAAAGATAAATAAGAATATAAATAGATTAACCCTTTGTCTGTTCATTTATCATTCATTCTGAATAATTAAATGAAATCCTGGATTGTCTCATGGTCGATACTGCCTTATAATTGTATTGTGACTTATCCCTTGAGAATTCTTTTGCAGATCATGGAATTATATTAAATAGATTTATTACATGGGGGAAATGAGAAAAACTAACACTGATCATACTTTAGGGTGATATAATATAAATCCAACATTGAAAGAGATATGTTTTGTGGGTGCTAGAGCTTAATATCCACAAGTCATGGATTTCATTGTAAATTGTTTGCTATTGATGTACCGGTCCTAGGATATACCCTTTTATAAGATTTTATTGATTTTAAATGTTGATAAGTATGTGAGTGAGAAAAAAACCACCAGAAACTACGTATGTAATCACCCATCTTACAGTGGAACCTCATTAAAATTATTATGTTCCTTAATTTATTTGATTTCCTACATACAACACATGCATCAAAGCTGAAGGCGAGGAAAAGGTTTATAAATACATTCACTAAATTGGTGATGAGGTAAATAATGGAAAAAAATTTAATTGAAAATAAGTAATAAAAATTTACCCCTAATGTTGTTAATATCCAAATTGACCCGAACAATTTGTATTAAATTCTATGTTTCACCTATGGTTTGATTCTTAAAAATTTAATTCTTGAAGGATTTAAGGTTTTTATTTTAATTTTTCAATGGCTTTATAAACTATGTATTTGAAAATTCATGTGGGTTATTTTTAAAAGAAACCATATAAGAGGTATCTTCTAATAAATTGAATTAAAAGAATAAAAGAGATCATTATAAAATGGAAAAGGATCTATCATAAAAACAAATGATCAATGACAATTTACTCGTTGAAGGTGATCAGTGTAGAGTTCATTATGTTATATCTGTTGGTAACATTTTTCTTGAAGAAAATTTTGAGAAGGAATCCATCTTAATAAAATAGTAAAAGAAATTAATTTCATAATGATATAATCATGATTTAAAAAATCTAGCACTGTTGTAGATTATTTTTTGGTTGAATACACTAAAAAAGAGATAAAAAATCATTCTACGTAGGAAGCATCAAGTAATTCATGTGATAATGAGGCAAATAAAACCTCTTGTAGAAAAGTTTTTCCAGATTAACCTAGAATCAGTGGGGAAGATCATAATATTTATGATTAAAAAGATGAACCAAATGATGACTTAATGGACATCATTCCTAACTATCAAAAATAAATAATTACATTTATCATTTGAACTTTTAAAATCATAAAGAAAGAAATAAATCTGCTTTAGTAATTATAATAATGTTTATATAAATCATCGAAACATTGAGTAATTTTATATGTAGATATTTCGAAACAAATAGAAGCCAAAGTTCATTAATTATTAATCTCAAAAATAGTTTCTATAGATTTTAAAATCAACCATGTATTTGAAAAAAATACATAATGAAATTAGACTGAAAAATTATATGTTTATGAGAAATAAAATAGATATTTCTTTAGGACATGGGAATGTAAATAATTTGTGAAAATTATACCCAAGAATTCAAAGAAGTGTTCTATACCAAAAATGAATGTCTAATTCATTTGAGGTCGGAGTGGGTATACCTTGGGCCATTATAAACCTTCCATGAATATTAGTGATGATGGAAGCATAATGAAGCAACATATAATATAATCAATCCATAAATAAATAAATAAATTATTATAGAGGATGATATTCGTGATTAATAAATCATGTATAATGTATGTTTTACAAAATTTGGTTTCATTAAGATTCATGAGAAGACATGTGAATGATCAAATCAATACGATCATGTTTAAAAAGACAAAATTATAAATTTTGCAACATAAATAAAAATAGAATAATCAAATGTTAAGTCTTATGCCAATGGGTGGAAATTAATTCCACATGGTTTATAATTCATTTGGAGTTTATTTTGAAAAGATGAAAATTAAATGTCTCATGAGGAACTATGTGGATGGTTCAAGAAAATTGATTACATATCAATATATTTCTTGATCATATAACTATCCTGAGAAAAGATATTGAAGAAGTTAAATATAGAACATATATTTCAATGTTCTTTAATTATTGATGTAAAAAAAAGATTCCAGATAATTACATTTCAATAAGAATAAAATAAACCATTATTCCCTATATTTATATTTAGAAAATCCAAAATAAAATAATGAAGATATTACCCAAATATAGTGTAGAATGGGATAAATTATCTCGTTTGAGAATCAACTCTCAATATAATTTCTCTCATTATGGAACAAATAATCTATACCTTATTCCAATATATTGTGTTTGTTCTTTATATATAGGGAAATGAAGGTGATACATTTATTAAAGGGAATAACTAATAGGGAAATGGATTCTATTAAATTTTTATTGTATATTAGATGTAACATTATTAGAAATGATCTAACATTTGATATAATAAATATTAATTGAGTATGAGATATTCATAGATAAAGTGAATATGGAATTATTCCCTTGAATGTGAGTATTTTTAAAATATCCCTCAAGTTATTATTTTATGAGATTATTAAATTCAAACATTATGCTTGAATTTTTTCTCTCAAGAGGTATATATGATATTCTATCATTCTTGTTTTGAAAGAATAAATTCTAGTGTTAAGGTGGGGTGGAATCTAAGATTATTAATGTACTAAATATAAACAGAATTTAATATGTATAAGGGTTTATTTTAAAAGATTTAATTGTAATATATTTTTAAGTGTTTTTAAAATTGGTTTTATGATAAGAAAAAGAATATCGTGTCGAAAAAATATCAGTAAAAGTTATTCATCAATTTTGTATCAGCCAATAAAAATTTGAAAATCCCCTGAGAAAATGGTTTTTGAGCTGATATAATTTTCTATTTATTGATGGATGACTTTGGGGTGTAAATTACGCCCTCTTGTTTTCTACACTCATCACTTGTCCTGTAGGGTTAGATTTAAATAAAGGATAGAACATTTCTTTAATAGAATTGATACCATCTTCTAATAATTCTCTTTGTATATATTTTTAAAATGGGGAGAATAAAATTAAATAGAAACATATTATCATTAATTTTTTTATTGGTATCAGAAAAAAATATAAAGGTGGATACTGTTAGACAAATTTTATGTCGTGTTTTGTTTTTTTAATAAAGAAGGGTATAAAATTGATTTCAATATATTAAGATAATAACAAGGATATGGTTTTAGTTCCCACTAATGTTGAAGTGATTCATATTAATGTTCATAATTCATGATTTCTATGTGAAATGTCTTGATAATATTGAAGAATACCATGTATTATAGTGATAGAATATGTAATTGAGCTTCTACCATTACTCATATGACAGTAGAACAATTAATGAGTATGTTTCTAGGATATTCATGTTGAAATTTTTTTAATAAAATTTCAGAATATTAAAATCTATTGATATACCTAAGAATATTCAATGTTGTTTCCAATAAAAGTTGTCTATATTTATTTCATTTAAAAATATAATTGAAAAAATTAGAACAACCTTTCATCTTGGAAAATTATTTTAAATCTTTTTATATTGAAATTAATATGTTTCTAAAATTGAAAAGAATGATTAGTTGAATTTCTACCATTTTTAGTAAGTTCTACTATAGAATAGTATTTTTGACATATTCAAATGGAAAAGAATATACTTAAATAGTATTTTTCTTGATAATTTACATAGATAATCTATTTAAGTAGGTTTAATGAATTTTGTTATCTAATAACAAAATTACTCCACAAAGAAGGTTCAATTGGAAAATTTGGTTAAAGAGTAGTATAAATATATTCCTCATATAAATTGGGTTATAAATAGAATTTATATTTTTTCATTCAGTGATTTAGTGGATATCACAAGCTATATATATTTCCATGGACTGTATATATTTATATATGTTAAATCTCCTGGAAGATTTTTTTAAAGTTAGTTATGAAGTTACATCATAGGGAATATCATACATAATGGTAAGTAATTGTCTACATTATACATGGTTGATTTTTTTGTGGAACTGAAATTGAGTTGAGGAAGGTAGAAAATAAGGTGAAATACATTAAGGACTATTTATTATCTAAATGATGTTTTGGAAATATTCTAGTGTTGATTGAAGTTGAATTTGATTAATTCTATTTTGTATGATGTGTTTTTGATATTTTGAAGATGTTTTGAGCTCAGTTGAAATGTATTTGAATTTTTTGTTTGACAATAGAAATCAAATGTGTCATGTAGAAATCATATGGTCCTGAAAAAGAGTTAGTCAGTGATTCAGTTTAATGATTTGAAAAAACTATTTGAATTTGTATGAGAATGTAAGATTCAATAGGTGAAAATATATGACTCACTTCATGACTCTCACAAAAAAATATAGGAGTTTATCTGGTTTATAGTGTAAATTAAGTAAAGTGGGGAATCAATATGAGGAATATAAATTACTCATTTTTATGTGTCATTACATTTGGGGAGTTGAAAATTAGCAATGGCATAAAATTCATAGGAGTAACATTCTTATATGAAGGAGTCATTTTAAAGCAGATGGTATAGATTTTGGGAAAAGGCCTTAATTTTAATATTCATTCCTAGAATACAAAAAGGATACTTAATTTTAAAAAAATATTAAATTTCTTTAATTTATATTGTAATTACTGAAGTATAATTTCCATAGGTTAAGGATATTTTTAGTAGGATAATTTGGGAGAAGTGTTTAAATCAAAGAATGCTTGTTCTATTCTTTATTGATTTATATATCATGATTTATTTTATAATCATGATTCAAGTTATGGTATTCAGTGATAAAGGGTGATGAAGAAAGATATTTTTCCATGAACTAGTGCGTGGTTATGAATTTTTATGGGGAAATCATAACACTTTGATATCATGTTATGGTATTTAGGCTCAATACGAATTTGAGGTATTGATCTATAAAGCGGTGTGATTATATGTTCAATGATGAAACCATGAATATATCTATATTAGTTGTGTGATTAAAGATTTATTTATGTCACAATGGTTTTGATATTTGGTTTCATAAATGTATGTAAATTAAGGGTATAGGCCGTTATTATGGAAATATAAATTTGGGATAACATTGAATATAAAATGGTAGTTAAATATTAGACTTAAAGGTGTTTTAATGTCCTAAATTTTTGGGATATTTTAAATAAAAATAATAAAAATATTTTTTATACTAAAATATGGAAACTAATATCTATGAAAATTCAAAAAATATAAAATAATTATATGGAGAAGTATAAGGTGTTCATTAACTCTGTTACTATTTTTTTTTTGTTATTTGAGGAAAAAATTGATAAGAGAACTAATATTTAATTTTCAAGTCAAAACATGTGTATCAAATAAATTTATAACTGAGTGATATGGATTTATGATATTTTATGTAAAAGAGAAGGATTTCCAACACTACTGGTAAGGTGATGATCCAAATGAATTAAAGAAAAGGAAGAAGAGATTGACCCTTTGTTAATTTTTTTTACAATTCAATACAAATAATTAAAAGAATCCCTTTATTATTTCATGGGTGAGATAGCCTTGTGGCTGTTGTGTGATTAAAATATTTTGATTATTTCTGTCTAATTAAATATCCCAAATACATGATTTCTATTAGGGATAGGAGCCAATAATACTTCTACTCATACTTTGAGGCGATATAAGACAAATCTAGTATTAAAATTGAAAGGATTAGTTGATTCCAAAAAGTAACATCAACATTTCACTTCTTGAATTATTCCATTTTGGTTCTAGGTGTATAGATAAAACAATATAACTTTTCATGGGTTTTTTTATTATAAAAGTGGAGTTTTTGGTGAGTTGGATTACAACCAACATACATCTGGTATGTAGTAATCCATCTTGGAGGTGAACCTCTTTAATAAATATTATGTGAGTTTATTTATTTACTTCCTTAATTACACTAAATATATCATAAAAAAGTTTATAAAAATATTGATAGATTCATTAATAGTATATGTGTAGAGGTAAATAAGGTAAAAGTATTTGATTGACTATAATTAATCAACTAAGATTAACTTGCCTCTCAGTTTTGATCATATCCCTTGTAATCTTTATAGTTGGTATCAAATCATACTATCCACCTTTTATTGGATTATAAATAATATCTATACTTTTAGTATTTAATTTTTTTAGTTTCTCTTTTTAAAAGAATTTTAAATTGAAGATTTTTGGAATCTTGTGAGTTCCCTATAAAAGAAACCATCTAAGAGATATCTTCCAAGATATATAAGAATCATAAAATATGTAATGAATATAAAGTGATAAATACCTCATCAAATAAACAAGTGATCAATAAATATATATTATTTTAAGGTAATTAATGTAGATTTCATTATTTTATATATGTTGGTTACTTTTCTCTTGGCGAACTTATGATGAAAAGTCACCCCGCAAAAGAAAATATGATTATAAAATAGTTTCTCCATACAATAAATATGATTAAGAAAAAAATAAAAAATAAGAAGAATATTTAGTGGTGGAATAAACTAACAAGGGGATAGAAAATAATTTTACCTTTTATTGTATAATAAATTCATGTGATAATGTGATCGTTGATATCTCTTTCTGAAAATTTCCTCTAGGGAACTAAGAAAAAGTGGGGAAGTTTAGATATATGAGGATTGAAAAAATTAATCAATTTGTGATTTAATGAAAATACTACATAATTACTACAAATAAATATGAACTTTTATAAAAACATTTATCAAAATAATGTCAGATTAAATCACTAAACTTGAGGAAGAATCAATTTTTTTTATATATCCATGGAAGAAATATTTCTATCATCTATAAATAATTTCAAATATTTAGGATCCATAAATACCAGGAATATAGAACTTTAAGAGATATTTTATATATTAAATAATTAAATTATTAATAATATCTAGGAGGAGTATGAATATAATAATGTTCTTAATAAATATCTATACATTAAAATAAGTAATCTATGTCAATAATTATTATCATGAAATCAGTTCCAATAAAGGAAGAGAGCATGATTTTTTTATAATAAATGAATAAAACTTCTAGACATGATAATGAGAAAATAATAAAATGGTTTATGTAAAAATTAAGATCAGTAGTGGATAATAATAATATATTTAAGATAAAGTGTCAAGCGTTTGAAGTAAAAATAGAAAATTAATCAGTGACATAAGATGTGCAACATAGGAAGCATAGAAATGGCATATTGCTATCAGAAGTTATAAGAAGTATATTTGTAATAAAATAACTATAACCACTTGTAACAAGTTTTTTAAATCAATCTCTTATAAACCTACTATGGGCTCAAAGAAAAAAGTTTTATCCATTTTAGAAAATGATTGTGGTCAATCCATTTTCATACATAGTGCCTATTCCAAATAAAATACAATAAAGAGATGGACAAATAAAAATGGTGAGAAATGAATCACTACATATATGGAGGAAAAAATAAATTTTAGTATAATATTCCACTGAAAATATTCTCATCCAAAGGATGAATTTTATCAAAAATAATAAGGAACACAATCTAGCCAAACAACATCAAAACAAAAGAAAACATGTTTTGTTGGATACTGCTTATGCTGTGGATGTTTTTGTTAAATGTTTTGAGAATATTGGCATACTATATCATCCTTTTTATGTAAATTAATTCTAATATGATGGGTAGATAATATTAATTAATTAAAAGTATAGTTATGAGGGACAAAAATATGGTCGCTTAAAATAAATTTGGAATATTGGAGAATATTTATGGAAATTGAAACAAGAATGGTCATAGTAAAGTCAGAAGGTCAAAAAAATAAACTAAGAATGTTTCAAAAATAATCTAAGAATAAATACCACTAAATTATAAGTTGAATTATTACAAAGGAGAGTCTTTATTGGATAATAAAAAATGAAATCAACTAATAAAAGTACACCTGCGAAGTCTAATAATGGTGATACAATAAAAAATAAAATATTCTTATTTTTTGTTAGAAGAATTCATACCATGAACTATTTTATATAAGACATAAATTTTAGTGGTTATGGAAGAATGATGAAGAAATATATAAGTTAATAAATGCCTAAAATAAAAAAATATTGGTTTGGTTTAAGATATTATTGATGAAGAAATTATGTCTCATGAAAAGTATTTCAATGTTGGTAACATGAAGTTTTATGAGAATCCATGTGAAATATCTAAGTAATATAACCATGTTTATAAAACAATCAATGATATTTTTGATTTTATAGTTGTAAATGAAAATAAAATTGAATAATCACAAGTTAAGGCATGAGTAAAATATAAAAAGGTATGTCCACATGATGAATCCAAATATTGGGAATTGATGGAAGGAAAAGGTGAAATATCGAAGACTCATAAGTATCTATATGGAAGGTGAAAGTAAAATTTTAATACATCAAAAGAATTTTTTTTATTACTAGTGAAATTTGAGATATTGAAGAAGTTAAATAAATCCATAATAATTTCATTTTCTTTTATTTTTGATATAATGTAAAAGAATCCACACAATGAGATTAATTAAAGAAAAAAAGAAACCAGGTTTACCAGGATTTCTATATGGATTGTCAAAAATTAAATCATGAATATATCACCCAATCATTGTGATGAAAATTATTGAGTATCTCTATTGAAAGGTCCCAAGAAAAATAGATCTACACTCCCTTGGAGGCACTATCACACATGGATAATGGCTCCCCATGATCTAAAATATCCAGAAATGATGATGTTGTAGTGCTCCATTCCCCCATTAGTGGTCTATTTTAGCTCATCCTAGATTCTTATAAATGATTATAGAACATTCATATGGGTTCCATGAATGTAGTCACATTTAATTTTTATCAATTCTAGGTTATACATCATCGAGGGATGTTGTGGATGGAGTTTGTTTATGGATTTGTCTATCAATATTGGATTGATATTGTCCGGTCATGATATAGAGGCTGAAACCACATCATCAGCTTGGTCTCACATTATTATGGTGGTCTCCCATGTCTTATCTATTCTGATCCAACATTTTTGGTGGTCCAATTTACATCATTAGGTTTATGTTATATATTTTCTTGCCTTGTGGGTGATGGAATGTGTGTGTCCATTATTTTCTTGTGATATACAATGCGTATCACCGACTTTACTACAACATTTGAAAGAATGTCACCAACCAAGGTTTGTTTCTAACTCATTCTATTTACAAATGTATTTTTCTTCTCTATATCAGCTTGTATCATTTATGGTATTTATCTATAACATGTCATCGTCTCTGCTATTGCACTCGAGAATGTCTCGGTCCCCCATCCTTGTTCAGTCATTGGATCTATTCTGTTTTTCCTTTGTTCCTCTCATAGTGGTTATTCTTATTGACCCTACTTATCCTAAATATCCTCTACCATTTCATCATGATTTTATTTTTAATGACCCCAATTTTTTATAGTTTAATGGATTCCCAAGTGTTTGGGTTTATAATGGTTACTTATTTGATGACAAATATGCCCAATGTTCTTTGGTTTTTTTAATTAGTTCATTCTTGGAGGTGTAGGAATCAGGTGGTGGGGTTGTATCCTCCTAATAGTTAAAGATAATATAATGTATTTGATGATGTTTTGGTGATTCTTGTGGATTTGGATCCATCGGTTATTTGGCTGTAGTGGTCCCAAATATGAGTTTCTATAATCAATGATATTGACGGTGAAATGTCCTCTATTGAAGTAGGGTACCTTGATTTGTTCCATGATTTGTGAGAATAGGATTTCTGTGATGTGTTACTTCAGTTTCTTTTTTCTTGTCATCATGATCCCAACATTTTAGTTTCAAAGGTTCTTGAATCACATGTAATGGATGGTTAGTCTTTTATGGTATTATTTTTATCTTGCAATCAAGTTATCTTCCCATTCCCAGTAATATTTTTGGTGTTCGATTTTAGTGGTTATGTATTTTGTATAGTTTATCCCATATATGGGTTTAGGTATTTTCCAATCCCATTGAAAATGGGGGATCATGTTGGTTCCCATTTAACCATGTTTAAAAGTGGGATTTGGAAAAATATATAAAAAATAATTAATAATCAGTATCTCATTCCTAAAGAATATCTCAATCCTACTTCTGTAAATAAGAAATGAAGAAGTTACCCCATAATCATATATATTGTGTTTTTTCATTTTTACATATGAAGTTTAAGGTTATAAATTTATTAAGGGGTACAAGTTATGATGAAAAGGATTCTATAAAATATGAACAATATATTAGAAGTAGCGTTCTTCAAAATAAACTAATAATTGATATCTTAAAACATGCTTCATGAAGAGATCTACCATGATGAATTCATGATGGAATTTATCCCACACAGGGAATTATTTTTATAAGGAATCTCAAGGTATTATTTTATAAAATTATTTATTTCTAGAAATAATCTTATAATTTAAGAGTTATGTATGAATATTCCATCATTATTATTTTGAAAAGAATAACATTTAGTGATGCTGAAGAGAATGTGAATTTATTAATGACAAAAATATAAAGATAATTGATGTAGTTAAAGGGTTGATTTATAATTCTTTACCTACTAACTATTTTTTGAATTCTTTTAATGTTGGTGTTAAGAGGAGTGAATTGATGTTTGGTTGTAAATTTCAATTCTAATTTTCTCATTAGACAGTTATTTACCTAAAAATATATGAATAACCCTAAGAAATGGTTTCAGATGTGGTATCAATTTCTTATTTTTTATGGACAACATTTTTTTATGGATTATAACCTATTTATTTCTTAGTTGATCCTTTCACAGTGATACATAGAGTAGAATAATTTAGGTCACATTAATTTAAGATAATTAATTCCATCCAATATCAAATTAATTTATATTAATTGTAATTAATATGGGGGAGATAAATGAAAAATGAATACATTGACATATATTTTATATATTCTTATCAACAAAAAATATAGAGGGAGATATTACTGGACCCACTTTGTGTTTCAGTTTTATTTTTGATAATATGCCTCAAGGCAATCGGAATAGTGTCAATGTGATAGGAGAATATCATTGAAGTAATTTTTAGTTTCGATGCATGTTTAAGAGAATGATATTTAATTCCCAATCCATGTTTCTACATAAACTGACATGATAATATTAGATAACATCTTATTATCTTGTGTTTTAAGTAGTAGCTGATTTATTTTCATAATTCATACTATGTAAAGGTCTATGGATATATTGTAACCTAAATTCCATCTTGATAATAAAATTTGAGTTGTGTGATAGTGGGATACCATCCCCTGTATAGTGGGTACATAGTTATCCATCTTGAAGGTAACCCTCCTTACCAAATCATTAGTGCATTTGTTTCTTTTCTTTCCATCTTACACTACTTTTTCCAGGCTCAAGTTCAGAAAAATATTTAGAGAACAACTCATCTAATAGGTGTGGAGTTAAATAATGGAACATATTTTAATTGACTATAAGTCATAAACACAAATTCACACCTTTAGATTTGGACACATCCCATGTGATCCTAACAATTTGTATCAGATCATATGTCCCACCATTGAAAATATTCAAAAAAATTTACTATAATTTATGTTTAAATTTTTGAGTTTCTCTTTATAATGTCTTTAGGAATTTTAAATTTAATGAATTATATGATTTTTTTTCAAATAAACTATGAGAAAGATAAATCTAAATACATTAAATAATAGTTAGAAAAACATGAAATGAAATTGATAAAGAATCATTTAATAAAGTGATCAATTAAAATATACAAGTTAAAGGTATTAAAAGTTGATTTACTTCTGTTATATCTATTAGTACCTTTAATCTTTAAGAAACCAGTTATGAGAAGGAATCCCTTTTAATAACATAGGAAGAGGAATTAGTTTATGTATGTTTTAATTATGATGAAGAAAAATATTGAATGGAATAATAATATTTAGTTCTTGAATCTACCAATGGATATGTAAAAACACTCTACCAAAAAATGTTCAATGAATTAATATAATAATGTGGTAACTGAAATACCATTATAAAAATTAAATCTAGATAAACCATGAAAAATTGAAGAATATCACAATTCTGAGGAATTACAACATGAATTCCTTAGAGATATAATACGGATCAAACATAAATATCAAAAAGAAAAAAATAAATTTTATCGTTGAAATTTTAAGAATCATGAATTTAAAAATAGTATTTATTAAGGAAAAAATATAAGGTTTGGAAAAAATACTTATAACATAGAGTAATAAAACCTATAAAGTCTTCCAAATAGGTAGGATCCATAAATTCCATGAATATAAATATTGAAGAAAGATGATCCTGATTATTGTGTGAATGGATAAATACAATCCAAGAGGATAATGAAGATAATAAAGGGATTAATAAAAGATCATTTACTTTAAAAAGTAATTGGTTTCATAATTTTCATCATAAAATCAAAGTCCAATATGGTAAAGGAGCTTTAATTTTTTTAATAAAAATAAAAATATTCAGAAATATGATGTTGATAAAAGGAATATAGAGTTTGAGAGAAAAGTGATATCGTTTTTGGACAAGAAAAATATCCTCAAATTTAATTCTATAAATATTAAAGTTAAATTAATAAACCATTAAGTTACCCAAGTTGAGTCTTCAAAAGATTCAGAAAAAACAATTGCATCAATTAGAAGTTGTATAAATTTTTTTTGAGAGAAAATACATTTAACCACTAAAAAGATGCTTTTTTTAAATCACAATCTAATAACCCAACTGCATACCCAGATAAGAATTTAAATCCAATCTTGATAATAAAGACTATTCTAAATTTATTTTCATACATAGTCTAGGTTTGAAATCATAATTTTAAAAAATATTCATAAAAAAATGGTAAGAAACCAATAAAAATATATATTGGGGATAGAAGTAAGAATATAATTAGTTTCCCTACACAAGAAATCTAACTAAAAGTTGAAATTTGTCAAAACATTCAAGGAAGAAAATATGGAATGATGGAATTACAACGATGGAGAATAATGTTTTCTTGTTAAATATTATACTATAGAATGTTTTTGCCAATGGATTTAGATTGATGGCATAATATTTAAACTGTTAGATGTTAAATAAAACATATATAAAGTTTCAGAAAAGTTCATGTAACAAAAAGTTTAGAGAGGAAGGATAAATATATATTCACCTCAATTAAATTTTAAAGCTTAAAGAATATCTATGGAAATTACAATAAGAGTGGTAATAGTGAACATCAATGATACTCAAAATAAATCAAAGAATAGGGCGAATTCACAAATAATGATGAAACAAATCATATGTTGAATATGAATAAAGGAAAATATTTCATGGTCTATGTTCAAAATAAATAAATTGGGAAAATTATACCCAATAGTCATGAGAAGGGTGATACACCAAAAAGTGAAATCAAATTCTTTTTTGGTTGAATAGGACACATCATAGTGCATTATAAACAGCCATGAAGATTATTGTTGACTGAATAAATATAAAGTAGTATATAAGATAATTAGTCTATGAAAGAAATAAAAGTATTAGTTTGTTGGAATAAATTCTTGTTGAATAAATTTAGTCTCATGAAAATATTCCCAAAGTTGGTAACATGAAGATTCATAAGAATCCATGTAAAAGATCAAAGAAATATGGGCATAATTATAAAGAGTGAATAATCATTTGGATGTCCAAATTGGAAACATATAGTAAATTAAAGAGGAAAAAGTTAATGAATATTAATATTTTAAGTAATAAATTACACATGAAGAAGTTGAATTTAATTAGATATTTTGAATAAATGATGAAAACTCAAGTTCACATCCGGAATAATGTGGATAGTGAAAATAATATTTTAATATCTCAAAATATTTCCTCATCAAATTACCAACGAAAAAGAAACTATTTAAGAAGTTAAATAAGTATAAATATGTTCATTTTATGATGTGAAGAATAATATTTCTAAAACGATATTTCTTCCAAATATTTCTACTTTGAAAACACAAAATTAAATCACAAAGAGTTAACTTAAACATTAACATCATTAGGTTAGGTTATTTTATTGATAAGGATATCACAATATTTCTACATTAATTAATGAATTAAGAAGTCACAACTTATTACCATATATTATGCTTGTTATTTTTAAAAAGGTAATTGAAGTTGATTTAACTATTATGGAGGAGAACTATAGAAAAAAAGGTGGTGTAAAATATAAATAGTAGAGTAAAAGTAACCATCATCGAAATGATCTAAAATTTGACATCATAAATATTACATGATGAAGAGATCTACCATGATAAAGTGATGATGAAATTTATCCCATTTAGGGTTGTATTTTGAGAAACTATTAAAAATAATTATTTCATAAAAATCTAGAATTTTGGAATTATTATTGAAATATATCATTAAAGAGATATATATAAATATATTATCAATTATATTATTCACAATAAATATTTCTATCAATGGGGAGTGGATGAGTGGATTAATGACATAAATATAATTTTTTATGATGTTTAAGGAATTATTTCATTATCCTTCCCAACTAGTGGTTTTTAATATTTTTAACTTGGGTTTTAAGATTATTGAAGAAATTTTAAGTTGATAAAATGTCTTGGAGATAATTTCAATAATTTGGTATCAGTCTAAAATTTTTTAACAGCCCTTGAGAAAGGGTTTTAGGGTTGGTATCTTTTTATTATTTTTTATGGAGATATTTATTTTCTAGATTGTACAATCTTATTTTTTACAATAAGAATTGATCAAGTTGAAATAGAGTGGAATTATTGATTGAACATTACTTTAATATAATTAATAAAATCCTCCTCCAATATTCATTATATTTATTGTAAATAGTATAAGAGAGGGGAAAATGGAACAGGAACATATTAACATGTATTTTCTATATTGATATAAACAAATACTAGAAAGGGGTAGATTGTTAAACCCAATTTTTGTTGTGTTGTGTTTGTTTTTAATAATAATTAAGGTTATAAACATGATGTAAATAAATTAACATATTTTCTTGTAAGTAGTTTTATGTGCCTAAAAAAATTTGATTAAAATGATATTGGAGATCTAATATTGGGTAGTCTATATGCACTGACTTGCGTATATTAAAAAATTTCTTTTAATTTGATATTGGAATATCTAATTGAGAAACAATTATTATTAAAATGAAAAAGGAATAATGAATAAATAATCCTCTTATAGGTTCATGTAAATATCCATTTAAGAATATTTGATAAGCTTGGAAGAATTTTAATTACCCATGAAGATTCAAAATATTTTCTATGATTTTTTTGTATTGGTTAATCTATATCCTATACCTGATATTAGAATAACCAAAACGAATCTTAAAAGTGGTTACTATATCAATTTAGTAGAAAATATATATAAACCTAAAATACAAATGAATAATAGTTTAGAGGATTCTATTTATATTATATGTTTCAATTGTTTTTATTAGAGATTCATTCACATGTAAAAAAAATCATAATGAACAATTTGATGATTTATATTCAATATATAGATTATTTTTAAGAAGGTTTGATGAATTTGAGTTTTTTCAAACAATAATTTCTTGTGAAGAATTTTTATATGAAATTATATTTTAATATGATTATAAACATATTCGATATATGAAAAAGTGTAGATTTAGTTTAACAGATTGTTTTATTCACTAATGAATAGGAAATATAAATATATAATGATTTAAATGGAGTGTGTATATTAAAAATTGTTATATCTCTTTTACGTAGTTGATAGAGTCATTTATTGTTCTATAACCTATGGAACATCATGCATAAAGGTAGGATTTTTTTGTATATTATACTTAGATAATTATTTTTAGTGAATTAAAATCTAGTCTATTCAATGTAAAATAAATTGAAATATTTCAAGGATTGTTTTTTTAAGATTTAGAATATTCAGGTAATAATTTATGGTAATATAATGTAATTTAAAATTATTTTTAAGTGTTTTAGATAATTTGAATAGGGTTGAGAATAATTGAAAAATTTGTAAATTTTGAGTTAAATGGTAAAAATTGAAAAAGTACAAAAGAAATCATACTTTCATGAATAAGATTCAATTTGAGTTTTTTTTGATTATTTGAAAAAAATATTGGAAGCTAGATGATAATGTTATATCTGTATAAAGAACACATAAGTGTCACCACAAAACCATCATTAGGGAACACAATATTCAATATATTGAGGTGTTGAAATGTTTCAGAGGTAGGATTATCTCAAAATAAATAAAGAATAAATATCACTTATGTATGATTAATTCCAGTACTAGAGTTGAAAATTATTGAGAATACACCATTCATTTATGTATACCTCTAATACATATTACTCATTTTGAATCAAATGATCTTTAATTTTGGAAAAGTCACTAGACTTAATACTCATTTCCAAAATTCATAGAGGATACAAACTATTCAAAAATATATGGTTTAAGAATGTTATAAGGTAATTTTAGGTGAATAATTTATGTAAGATAAAAAAAACTCAATGAAGAAAATTTTGGATAAGTCTCTAAATTAGATGATGCTTATTTAAATTCTCATTGATTTAAATATTATGATTTTTGTTTTGAGCATAATTCAAGATATGGTATTATTTGATAAAGGGTTCAAAATAAATACATAGTGTTATTTTATGGAGTGTGGTATAGAATATATCAGGGGAAAATTTCTCACTAATGATCATGCTGTATAATCCTAACTTAGTGATGAATTGCGATAATGATCTATGACATTCTTGGATTAGAGATTCCAAAAAGTTACCAAGAATATATCTAAATGAGTCTCATCCTTAGAGATATATTTGGGTTAAAATATTTTCTCTATGTATCTTCATATAGGTGTGTAAATTAAATTATTTTTTTGTTGAAATAGAAGTCCAAGATTATTGTTAATAGAATATAGTTATTAAATGTTATTTTTGAAGGTGTTTAATGACAAAAATATCATGGATACTTTATATACTAATAATTAATGGGGTTTAAATTTATTAATATGAAAATTAATATCCATGAACGTACTTAAATAAAAAATATGAATAATAATAAGGAGAAGTAATTAAATAATGTTGTTACTGTATTGAATATTTTCCGAGTCACGAAAAAATGAGTATAGATAATTGATACCACATTCCAAAAGATAATCCTTTTTATCAAAAACTAGAGAGAGATAAACGTTATCATTATTCTATTTATTGTGTTGGAGATAGGGAGTTCCAATGGTAAAATATAGATGATGATAATTGTGCATTTTTGATGAAGAAGAATAGATTGATATTGGCCCTTTGTTTCTTGTATTTACTATTCAGGATAGAGAATTAGAGGCATATCTTAATTGATTCATTTTTGAGAGAGTCATGTAATTTCTATACAATGTAGAACAATAGATTTATGAATATTATATAAGGAGATTAAATATATAATATCGAGTAGAGGAACTAGAAAATACTACAAATAATCATACTTTATGGATATATAATCCAAATATTCTATTCTAAGAGGAAGCCTTGGTTGGTTCTAGAGATTGTATGATCACATTAGTTCTTGAATTATATAAGGTTGGTTCCAAGTGTATAGGTATAAGGATATACCCTTTCCTTAATTACTAATTGATAAAAAATATTTACTATATGAGAGTGGGATAACAACCACCACACACTTGGTACATAGTAATTCATATAATAGATGAACATAATTAATAAGTCTTTGGTACCTTTATTAGTTTTCTTTTCTACTGATACTACATGCATCCCAACCAATGGTGATAAAATAGGTGAGACATACATTAACTAAGGTTTATTGTTTTATATGGTAATATGTTTTAATTTACAATAATTTATTAATACTAATTCACCCCTATCAGTGTTATCCATATACTAAGTGATCCTAACAATTAGCATCAAAGCATAGATTACACTTTTTATTATATTATAAATAATCATAAGATATTATATATTTGATGTTTCGATTATCTCTTTGTAATGTATTTATGAAGTTCAAATTTAAAGAATCTTGTGAGTTCCAATTCAATGAAATCATAGAAGAGATATCATCCCTGACATTAAATAACATGAAAAATATATTTAATGAAATCGATAAAGCCTCATCAAAGAAATAAAAGATTAATGACTATATATTTGTTAAAGGTTAGAAAAGTTGTGGTCATTATGTCATATCTATTTGTATCATTTCTTTTTAAGAAGCTTAGGATGAAAATGAATCCATATTAATATATGAGGAAGTGAAATTAGTTTCCCTTTTTAATAATTCTGATGATAAAATTAGTAATAGAAGAAGAATATTTAGTTGTTTAATTGAATGATATGGATATATAAAATATTTCAAACTTATAAGGTTCAAGGAATTAATGTGATAATGAGGGGACTAAAATAAATTTAATTTTTTATTATAGATGAACTAATCACAAGTGAGGATGATCATAATTCCATGTCTTTATATGATTAAACAATTAGTGATTTAAATTAAATCTAGCAATAATATCCAAAATAAATTTTTATTTTTAAATTTGGGTATTTTAGGATTATGATGGAGGAAATCGTGCATCTTGAGGAAGAATATGTAACTTTATATAAATACTTGAAAAAATAGTGTATATATCTGTAAATCTTTCCAAATGGGTAGGAATCATAAGTTTCATAAATATAGATCTCTAAGAAATATCCTCTATATTTCATAATGGATGGATAAATATAATCCAATAATATGAAGAATCTTCAAGATGACTTATATAAATGATCTATTCGTTTTAAAAATTAATTAGTGGTAAAATCATAAAAATAAAATCAAATCTAATAGTATAAAAGATATTGATAATTTATCATAATATATAAACACAATACAAGATGATGGTGTTGAGAAATGAAGAACAGATTGTGAGTAAAAAGGGAGATCAACTGAGGATGAGAAAAATTTCCTCAACTTGAGTTGTGTAAAGCTCAAACATAAATAAAGAAATATGTATGTGACATAAGCTAAGTCCTCACAAGCTATAGAGAGAGGAAATTCAAAAATAATAAGTTCTAAGATTATTTTATGTAATAAAACACTTCTAAACATAGGTAATATATTGATGAAATCATTATTTGATAAACCTACTATAGGGGAAAATGGAAACATCCATTATAAGAAATAATTATTTTGAATTGTTTCCCCTCTATATTGCATGTTTTAAAAAAATCATTTTACAAATATGGATGAAGAAAAGTGGGGATAATATTATCTTTATATTTTATGTGTATGGAATAAAATTTAGAAGAATTTTCCCCTCAAAAGATTCCAAAATAGAGGATAAAATGTCTCAAAATTAGTAAGAAACAAAATCTATCGACTCAGAATTACAACATAATAAAAAAAACTATTTTTTCAATAACATGTGTTATAGATGGTTTAATTATAAATATTTGAACAATTTTCATAATATATCAATCTTTTAATGTTTAAAAAATTAAATCAAGGGGAAGAGATGATTAAGAAACATAAAGTATGTAGGGGATGGAAAAATAACACCTCTATTAAATTTTTATTCTTTGAAAATATTTGTGGTAATTGAAAATAAAGAAGTCACATTGAAGATAAATGCAAGTAAAAATGAAAAACATGTAATAAATTTACATAAATAAAGCAGAAAAAATTAATTGTTGAAGAAGAATAATGGAGTGTTTTTTATAGGATAAGAGAAAAATAAATTAGTTAAGAAAAGTAAAACAATGACGTTTGTGATAAGTTCTATAACTATATGAGAGAATTTTCTTCTTTTATTGAATAATATTCCACACTACGAACTATTATAAATCAAATTTGAAGATTTGTGTTTATGGAATCAAGGTGAATGAACATAAAAGTTAATCATTACATAAAATAAGTATAAGTATTGGTTTGGTGGAGGACATTATCGATGAAGAATACAAGTCACATGTAGGCTTTTCTAAATATAGTAACTTAAATATTCATGATAACATTTGTGATAGATCCATGATATATGACAATTTTTAAAGAAGAAAAATATTTTCGACAAATATTAAAAATTTAATAAAAAAATGAAAAACAATAAGTTGTGAAATTTTCTAAAGGTATAGAAAAATGTCCACATAAAGAAGTTTAATTTATTTAGAGGTTTTTAAGATAATTTAAAAACTTAGTTCCTTGTCAAGAATTATGTGGAATGTTAAACAAATTTGACCATATCTAAAAAAATTATAGAATCATATTATTTGACTTAGATTAGAAGTTTATGAAGGTAAATCTAATTCAAATAATTTCATGTTCTCGGATTATTGATCTTAATAAGATGAATTCACACAAGAAGAATTCTGAATGAATAAAAGAAACCAAAAGTCTCATTATTTATAATTTTAAAATTATAAATAAAATCAATAAGAGATCACTGAATCATGGATAAAAAATAATACAGTATATTAGTTGAGAAGTAACTCCAAATATTTTTTCTCTCACTAAAAAACAAATATGTTCTACCATATTCCCAAATATTATATATTTTTTTATGTGGAATTGAAACTGATGAATTTATTAAGGTGGAGAATTTACTAAAAAAGAATACTATGTTATATGGAAAAATATTAGAAGTAACCATATTGTAAATATTCAAAAATTTGATGTCTTAAAATTTACATGATGAATAGATCTTCCATGACGAAGTGGAAGTGGTATTTTTCCCTTGAAGAGGATTATTTTAAAAATCTATCAGAAAGAATTATTTCATATAAATCATGAATTCTAGAATTACTATATAAATTCTTCATTTAATATGTATGTGTGAATATTATTTCAATATTCTGAAGAATAAATACTAGTTTAATGGGGGAATCTAAATTGATCAGTTAAATGAATATAAAAAAAGTTATGATGTTCAAAGGATTATTTCTGAAGCATTACCTTTTTTTATATGTTTTAACCTGGTTTTTATGATAAATGTAGGAATTTTAGGTTAAGAAAATAATAAAAATTTATTCAACAATTTTATATCATCCAAAATACAATATAATATACCCTACAAAATTTTTATTGAGTTAGTATTATTTTATAATTTGACTATGAAAGACATTTTTATCTATATTCGACCTTACTATTTTATACATCTATCCCAGATCAAATAGACTAGAAATGAAATAATTGATGGAACATTAATGTAATAGAATCAATACCATACACAATAAAATCTCATTGTATTTTTTTAATAATATGGAGATAAAATACAATTAAAATGAATATATTGATATGAATTTTCTGTATTGGTGTTAATAAAGAATAAAATAGAGGTTATTATTGGAACACATTTGTGTTGTGTTTTTTTTATTTGTTAATATGATTGAAAGATATAATCATAATGTATATATATTACGACAATACTATGGAAGAAATTTGGAGTTCCCAAGAACATTTAAGATTTGGTGTTCAGATTTCCCAAGCCGAGTTTTATTCATGTAGTGACTTGAGAAGATTGGAGAATACACTGTAGTTTTTTACTAGAAGAAGTAACTAATATGACATCATTATTCATACGAAAAAATAAAAAAAATGACGATTTTTCTTCTAGGTTCCATTGAAAATTCATTTAATAATATGTGAATATATTATAAGATGTTAAATTACTTAAGACAATTCAATATAGTTTCTAATCACTGGTGTCTATATCTAATGATCTATGAACTATACATGAGAAGATAGGAACCAACATGGGTCATTAAAAAGATACTTCCACTATTTATATAAAAAAAATATTCAATTAAAAAAATTCATGAGTATTTTTTATTACTACATTTTCAATAGGTTATTACATTTGATATTGATATAAAATCATTCACATGGTAATGAAGATAATTAAATCATTTTATACAATAAATTTTATGCAGATAACATGTTTAAGTATTTTAGATGAATTTGAGTGGACACCAATAATAACATTTTAAAAATATGGTTTAGATCGGAAATCATGTGGAAGATGAGTATACAAATATTATTAACACCCATTAGTACTGAATTAGTATAAAATATTATTATATTAACTGAGTTAGAGGAGATCACACTCTAAGAAGATTCTATGGAGTGTATATATTGAGAATTGTTTTATATATACGAAGAAGTCGTGAAATCCATCTTTGAAGTTACTTCCTAGAAAATATCATGTATAAAAGTAGGTTTCTTTGTATATTTTACTTGGATGATGTTTTAGGATGAAATAAATTTTTTTAATGTACTGTAAAATACATTACTTTTTTTAGGTGAATATATTTATTTTATATTGATTTGGAATTATTATAGTCCTGATTGAAGGTGAATTGGAATAATTTCAACGTTTTTGGTAGTGTTTTAGATAATTTGATGAATTATTGAGGCCACATAATGAGTTATGGAATTTTTAATTAAAGTATTAAAATTTACAAAGTCAAAAAGACGCATATATCCATGTATTAGCATTAGTACAAGTTTTAGTTTGATGATTTGAAAAGGTGTTTGAAGCAAGATGAGAATGTAAGAGTCCTTACGAGACCACATAAGATTCACATGTAAACTCTCACTAAGGAATATAGGAGACTACCTGATGATAAGTGGAAAAGTTATAAAGGGGGTAATCTCACAAAGGAATAAAAAAGTAATCATATCATTTTCTAGTGTAATTCCTAATTTGGAGAATAAAATTGGAAAAAATACTAGAATTCAAGCTATTTGTGATGGGATCTCGTCGCAAATGAGCTTTTGCGATGGGGTCCCATCGCAAATAGCCCGTTGCGGAAAATAACATTGAGAATAGTATTTTTTGCAATGGGCCTGTCACCAAAAATACTATTTGTGATGGGAAATTGTCATTTCACACATATATCTCTAATTATATACATCATATATATAACAACAAGTTGCGATGATCTCTTTGTCCCATCGCAAATAGTTCTCTGTTTATATTAGTTATAAACAATTTGCGACGGGGTCCCGTTCCAAAAGGTCCCATCACAAATACGGAATAAAATAAAAAAATATAGATTTAATAAAATTATGATTAATGAAAAAATAATATTAATATTATTGAAACAATAGAAAAAATAAATAATATTAAAATTTTTAATATTCTCCATAAAATATAAAAAAATAACAAAATAAAAATATTATTATTTGTATAATAAAAAAACTTTAATAAATATAATACTAAAAATAAATAATAAAATATTAAAAATTAAAAAAATTAAAAAAATTAAAATTATGAAATATTTTCACCATTATAAAAGATAGAAACTGTTAATAGATTATATTACGACAAATCATGAATTCAAATGTTTTTAACATAACAAAAAATAACTGGGGGGCTAGTTTTCTCGAGGAGGTGGTGGAGATGGAGGAGATGGTGGAGGAAACTCTATCTATAAAATTGGAGTCATATGACATATGTACTTCATCTTCTTGTGTTGCTTGTGCTACCATCAACGCATCTCCTCATCATGCTAATGCAACTACTGCTGCTACCATCAACACATATCATCCTCGTACTGCTACTACTATTGCTGCTACTGACGTATCTATTCCAGCTGATTCTGTAAACTCTACATAATCTCACTCTAATCTCACAACTGGTCCTGATAATATGAGCCAGAATATGATGCCTCTCCACAAGTTCCTCTCGAGATGGACGCCGACATCTCACAAGTACCATAATAATTCCCAGGAGTCAAATGAGAGTCGATACCAACTACTCGACCCTTCTCGAAGGCATACTAGGTCAGCTGCATCCATACAACCTCATCTAAATGGTGGGCACTTGTCTGATCAGATGTATCAGCCTAACCCTCATCTTGTGTCTCAGAGGTCACATGCTCATATTACTCCTTCAATTCCAATTTGAATATAAAATAGTGAAAATAATATATGCAGTTAATTTTTAACCTGAAAAAGAAATAATACTGACCACAATCTGAAACTGCTGATCACCTCTAATATCTCAAGTGGCCAGATCACTGTACATCCTATGATAAACGTCGTACTCTATAATATCGGTCTTCTTGACTACCTATATGAATATAAAATGAACTGTTTATATTTAGAGCTATATAAAATATTTAAAAAAGATACTTACATGATTCTCTCTATGTGTACTAAATGTAAGGCTTCCGGCTCGATGCATCTCCTCCTGTCTTCCCTAGTTCTGCCGTCCCAATGAAGATATCCTCTAAAATACACCACCCAACCAGTTTGAACATAATCCATCCCAAATGATAGATGAAATGTACTTTGGTCGGTGGGTTCTAAACAACTCATCAAATACCGTCGCTCTTGCTTTTTTTATGGTCATCCACAAATTGATAAAAAACTGACAGAAACAGTCATGCACAGACACCTCCCATGCCACATGGATAGCATCACTCATGCTATCATTGGTTGGATACCATAAAACCAACAAATAATTTATAATATCATGTTAATAATGAAATAAATTTTAAAATAAATATTACTTTTTTATGTACCAGCCAATTATTGAACATGCCAAGCTACACATAACGATAATTTTTTCCCATGTGATCCATGGCAGGGAAAAATAATTGCATAAGATAGCACCACCCATGTCCAACACCTACACATGAAAAATTGTGAAAAAAATAATAAATAATCAAACAATAAATGTATAAATAAATTAATGAAAACTAACTAAAATACACAGGTTAGCATACCTCCATGTGTGTGGATCGAAGCCAAGACGTAGACGTCACTTGGGGATAGGGTCATGAATCATCAGTCACACAAGACCTCACCCCCTCCGCATACCCCCAGAACCTCCCTTAGGCTGAGGGTCAGATGATCCCAGATCCCCCTCATCAAAAGATACCTTAGCCTCATGCAAATCACGAAGTAGATCAAGGTCCATCTAAAACACAAAATGATTGTTGCTAGATGATAGTTGAAAATAACTATTATATATATATATTTATATATTAGTTATGATTATAACTTGGATTTAACTACATCAATGTTCACCTTCATCATCATCTTTATATCTGACAATGTCAATGTCTTCATATTCCTCATATCCATCATCCATATCCATATGAGTTTTAGTATCATCATACCTTTTAATTTCAAATTCATTTGTAACATCATTAACATAATCATCACCATAGACACTTAATTATGGGGTGTCATCATCGATATTCATGTTTTTTCTGAAAAATATGGATTTTGGGTAGTCTCTTGAAAAATTTCAATTCCTTGCACTTCAGCGAAACCACATTCAGTTTTAGTAAACTGATTATCCCAAGATTTCATTTTTATTATGCTCCAGAATTCACTCAAGTCTCTTGAAGTAGCACTATACTTTAGGTAATAAATTTTATGTGTATGTTGAGCCAGTAAATGGTTCATTTACTTCAAAAAGGAATTTATATTTAATATCAATGAATCTATGAGTCAGATGAACATGTTATCCTCTCTCAGTATCCAACCACAATAATTTAAACATCATTATGTAATTTTTCATAGATAACATAGTTTAATAATTTCATCCAACATGTCATAAAATTCAACTTCATTTTCTATATGAAACTATCCTCTCAAGAAAACACTATTATTCATTTTTTTTGATTCCCCATATTCATCTGTATGAAATCAAACACTATTCAACATATATGTATTATAAAATTTAACCATTTTGGATGGTGGGTTACTCAATATACACAGTGAATTATCAATTTTATCAATATTTTGAGACACCTGAAGAATTGTAAAACAATTATCAAAATAATAACTAATAAAATGAATTGATATATCAGACCATCAATAATTTATGTTACCAGTTTTTGAACCATTGATAAATTTTCTTCCTCTGAATTCTTCAAGAGAAGCTAATGTAATTTGTGGAAGATATTTATTGATATCATTATCATATAACCTACAAATAAAAAAAGTTTACTTACTATAACATAAATTATTGAATAAGTGATAAAATCAATCATAGTACAAATTATTTCATTTCTTCATAGTTGAGTAGAACATATGTATGAGCTATGTGATGTTCATCATCTGGAATCTATTTATCATGAACTCCACCAAAGTGAAGCTCCACCTGATTGAAAAATGATAACTGATTTTCCATTTCATCATCAAAATTCCCATCATTTCATCCCATGTGTTTATGTTTTGAGGGATATTTAGATTCAACATAATGAGAGAAAAAAAAATTTCATCTTGCAAATAAGCATCAATAATTGAGCCTTCAACTGATGCTTTGTTATGTACTTTTTTATTCAATTTCTGTATACATCTCTCAAATGGGTACATCCATTGAAAATGTACTGAACCTCTACATTTAGCTTTATGTGGAAATTGTAATATGATATGTTTCATTGAGTGAAATAAAGACAACATGAATATTTTCTCCAGTTTATATATAATTACAATAACATCTTGTTCCTGTTTTCATAGTGCATTGTAGTCTGTTGTCACCGTACCAATATCTCAAAAATTATAATTTTTTTCTGTTATTGAATCCCAAATCATAAAATTCAACAAGCCTCTATGTCCAATCATCATAAGTCTTTCCATTATTGTAACACCTCGACCGTCTATACTGGAGCCGGTGCATTACTTGTGATATTGGAATGGTTAAAAGGAATGGAAATCCTGAAGGAATGATCAATTTAGTAGTCTTGAAGAAACTAGATACATATATGTTTCTAAAATTACATTAAAAGGTTTACAAAATACAATATATAAAAAAACTAAAACTACAACCACTTGAACTCAATAAATGTCCTTCTCTTCATCACATGTTGAAGGTAAACAATGAAAGGTGTGAGCTCAAACGCTCAGTAATGGTTAAAAATAGTAGAAGAATGAATACAATAATAAGGGAATCATAATCAATCTGAAATAATAAATATGTCATAGTGAAAAAATGAAAAACTAATTCCATTAAAAACTGAGAATGAAACTGCATCCATAGATTTTGTCATAGTGAAAACCTCATGGATAATAATAATTGGTAATTAATAAAGAGAATGATTATTAATTGGACTTCATGTATCTAGAACATGAAACCATAATACCATTATAACAGTTTAGTTCTATGGGTATAAACACGTCTCATTTTTGGAAACAAACTCGAAGGGTTTTTCGCCAACTGATTTGTCTCATGAGACCTACCAATGCATCAAGGGACTGTATCGGGCCCCACCCACCACTTCATGTCCAAATAATTCCTTATACATTGATTCAATATAAGATAAATATGCCTTTTCAATATCTGTATAGAGTAGAGTATACAGATTCATCAATATTTCCATAAATAAAATAACTTTCCAAAATAAACACTGTATGAAAAATAGTATATGGTTTATAATACAAGATATACATGATATGAGATTATGGATATTTAATATGAATATAATTTCAAATGAAAAGTGATCTCAAATGGGCAGTAGTTACACCACATATGGATTATTATGTGCACAATACAAAGTTAGTCACAAAAAATGGTAGTTGAGACAAAGGCCCTTACCACAATGTAATCGGTCGAATCATATGAAAAGAATATATAAATATCAAATGAATCATTTAATAACATTAATATAAAGAAAATAATGTTATTTTATATCAAATGGAAGTACACTTTTACCACATATATATAATATAAGTGGTGAATAATGAAAATCTCACAGAAATGAAAGTGAGATGAGAAACCCCTAATAAACATTTTGGCATGGTAACGAGTGTTATTGCGAGGGATTAATGAGAGGTAAAGGGGTATTACATTATTTATATGTCACAAGGGAAGTATGGTGGAGGTGCGAAAATATACCCCATCATTAGGAATTAAAAATAAAAAGTCACAACATAGGGGGGATTCCTGAACAAAAGTGAGAGAGAGGATCCCTTACCTTATGCTTGAAGGTGTTCTTGATTGTTCTAAACGACCTGAATAATCATATTTAGATTCATTAATTAATAATTATAGAAAATAATAAATATATAATTGATATGGGATAACCTTATTAAGTACATTAATTGCCTTTTCTATGGGTTTAAGAGATTCAATTTTATTGTTTTGGAAGCATCTTCTTACTTGGTTTCATGATTTGTTTACTTGTATTCATGAATGGAAGTTGGTTTGAAATATGGTTAAACATCCTGAATTTTTAATATAAATTACTATTTACATTAAATAGATATAAATGATCTTATAATTATTATGTTTATATACCATGAGGATGACTCATTCGATGAATTAAAAATAAACGCATGAATTTGGATTGGCAGTTTTGTACTCAATAAACATGTTTTATATTATTTTTCCATATTATGTATGTGTAAAGATTACAGAACATTAATAAAAATAAAATACATATATTATGACCAGGTTCAACCATAAATATGGTTTCATGACCAGTAATAATATAACTATTGAAGAATGAATCTTCGTCGTCCACGAAGGTTATAAATTGGAACCTCATGGACGTTGATTTCATTTATAAAAATAAAAGGGAGCGAGTAAGAATATTGATGATGGTTCTTCCATCCACATGATATAAATCTAGTATATAGATGATACTAGAGTTATCATGATCATTTGGAAGAGGAGGTGAGGAGAGGATAACAAATGACGATAAATTCAAATGAAACTAAAAGAAAAAAGAAAGGTGTTTTACCTCTTGAAATATCTTCCTAAAGAACCTCCTTAAAGGAAGGGATTTTGGAATTTTGGAAAGAACAAGAGATTTATGGTCATGGGGAGTGACTAGGGAAGGGTATTTGGGCAGAACATTGAGTATATTAAAGGGTTAAAGGTGTAAAGAGAAGAGGGATGGGTGAGGGGTTTTTATAGTGGAGGAGAAGGGTAAATTTTGAATATTTATTTCATTATTTTATTATTTCCCTCAAGACAACCAACAATATTTTTTACTGTGACCCATAAGAGTAATAATTTCATTTGAGTTCGATCCAAGTGGCCTTTCATCACTTATGATGTCATAAATAGTGTATTTAAATGATAATTTGCAATTATGGTATTTTATCGTATTTCACTATTCATAAAAAATTCTAGAATTTCAGAAAAAGCCAAAAAACATACCCCTAAGAATTTTTTGATGTATAGAATTCAAACATGAACTCCATTTTTTAAAATTTATTTTATAAATATTATTAATTTAATTTCTAAATAAAGTCATAGTTAATTCGAAAAATAACAATCTTAAAGTGCAATTAGTTTTATTTCTCATTGAAAAACTAATTAAGATCTCAATATCTTATTTCCTTAAGAAAATAAATTAAAATAATTATTTATTATTCATAAGGGTCATATTACTATTCAGATTACTATTCATAAGGGTGTGTTACTATTCACAAAAAATCAAGTTTGTTCTATCAGACTCTAAATGACTTACTGATCACAACTCTAGGTGAGCATTTTTCGAAATTCCAAACATAGAAGTGGAAAATTTATATTTAATGGCTAGGTTTTGACTATCTCCAAAATAAACTAGTGTTGTTTCAAAGGAACACAGTGATGAATAGAATGTATTTAAGAGAAAAATTTTATAATATGTTTGGGGTGCTACATTATTCCCTCCTTCGGAAATTTCATCCTCGAAATTTTTTGAATATAGCCCACAAAAAATAAGTAGGTTATTCTTTTTAATAACATCCTCAGGTTCCCATGTTACTTCCCCCATATTCTTGTTTCTCGAAAGAACCTTCACTAGACGAGTTGTCCGGTTTCTCAATACATGTTCCCCTGTGTCAAGAATTCTGATAGGCTCTTCACAATATGAAAAATCAAGTTCCAGTTCTAATTATTCATATGTGACTACATGCATTGGGTATGGCATGTACTTTTTTAACAATGATACGTGGAACACATCATGAACTCTGGAGAGATTTGGAGGCATCGCTATACGGTAAGCAACAGATTTGATTCTTTCCATAATTACAAATGTTCTGATGTACATGGGGCTTAGTTTCCCTTTCTTACCAAACCATAAGACACCCTTCCTTGGAGATACTTTCAGAAATACATGATCTCCCACTTGAAATTCCAAGTCCTTTCTCCGGTTGTTAGCATAACTCTTCTACCTACTTTGGGATGATTTAGTATGGGCTTTTATTTTATTCACCTTTGTCGTGGTCTATTCAATAAGTTCTTCGCATATAATTTTCCTTTCACCAACTTCATCCCAACAAGTTGGAGTTAGACATCTCTTTCCTTACAATTCTTCATATATTTCCATTTGAATACTAGAATGGAAAATATTGTTGGAGGAAAATTCCACCAAAGGCATGTATTGATCCCACATACCTTGGAAGTCCAAAGAGCATGATCTCAGCATGTCTTCCAGAGTTTGAATTGTCCTTTCAGACTGTCCATCAGCTTGAGGGTGATATGCAGTACACATACGAAGCTTCGTATTCAAAGCCTTCTGGATACTTTTCTAGAATTTTTATGTAAACTAGGGATCTCGATTAGAGACAATTGATAGAGGTGCACCATTAAGTCTCACATCTTCATTAATATAAAGTCTTTCCAGGCTCTCAAGTAGTAAATCCTCTCTTATTGGAAGGAAATGTGCTGATTTAGTTAGACGATCAACAATTACCAATATTACATCATTTCTTCTAGGTTTCCTCGGTAGTCCGGTGAAAAAATACATTGTAATGTTATCCTACTTCAACATAGGAATAGGGAGAAGATTCATCACTCCATTGGGATGTGGTCTCTATGCCTTCACTTATTGAAAAACTAGACACCGTGACACGTAGTCATCAAATTCTCACTTCATATTATCCCACCAAATTTATTCCATCAGATCTATATGCATCTTGGTGCCACCCTGGTGTATAGAGAAATTTGTGCTATGAGCATCGTCTAATAGTTCCCTTTTTAGCTCAGGTCCTGTTGGAAGGCATAACATATTCCCAAACCTCAGAACTTCTTCTTCATACATGAAGTCAGCCAGCCTCCCATCCTTAACTGCATTAATTTTCTTGTGCATATTCTTATCATTAGATTGAGAAGTTTTTATCTTCTCTAGTAAAGATGGTTTATCAATCATTTGAAAGAGGAGTAATGTTTCCCCTTTTTTAACAATTCCCATATCCATCTTCAGTAGATCCCTGAATATAAGATCTCTTTTAATCCTCATTTGAGTCAAAAGGTTGTGATATTTCCTGGTTAATGCCTCACCACCGTATTCGCCTTTCCTGGGTGGTAGTGTCTTGAAAAATCGTAATCTTTGATTAACACGATCCATATTTCCTCCCACATGTTGAGTTCTTTTTGTGTGAAAATATATTTCAAACTCTTGTGGTCTGTATAAATCTCACATCTCTCTTCGTAGAGATAATGCCTCCATATTTTCAGAGAAAAGATTATGTCTGCTAACTCAAGATCATGAGTTGGATATTTTTTATCATGAGTCTTCAACTGTCTTGATGCATAAGTAATAACTTTATTATTTAGAATAAGAATGCAACCCAATCCATTCTTTGATGCATCATTGAATATTACAAATCTATCACTTCGAGATGGAAGATTAAAAATTTGGTTATTGACCAATATTCTTTTCAATTATCGAATAATTATGTACATTATTTTTCCCACACAGAAATAACTCCTTTACATGTGTTTTTGGTTAGCTGGTTAGCCAGTAAGAAAAAATTCTGAACGAAACGTCGATAATAACCTACTAAGCCTATAAAACCGTGTACCCCAGTTATGTTTATTGGCATGGGCCAATATTGGATTGCCTTTTTCTACATAGGATCAGATTGGATTCCATCCTTAGAGACTATATGGCCCAGAAAAGAAACTGATTGAAGCTAGAATTCTCAATTTCTAGACTTCCCATATAATTTATTTCTTCTAAGAGCTCTCAGAATAACCCGAAAGTGATTATCACGGTCATTACAGCCTTTTGAGTATACGAGGATATCATCGATGAATACCACAAAAAAAGTTATCAAGATATTCCTTGAAAACTATATTCATTAAATCCATGAAAACAGAGGGTGCATTTTTTTAGTCCAAAAGGCATCACTGTAAACTCGTAATGCCCATACCTGGTCCGAAATTCTCTCTTAGGAATATCTTCCTTCCTCACAACCAACTGATGATATACGGATCAAAGTTCGATCTTTAAAAAGTATTGAGCTCCATAAAGTGAGTCAAATAAATCATCAATCCTGGGTAGAGGATACTTATTCTTTTTTCTAATAGCATTGATTTCCCTATAATCAATGCAATTCCTCATTGATCCATCTTTCTTATTGACAAAGAGGATAAGGGCACCCCATGGAGAAGCACTAGGTCGAATAAATATTTTTTCACTCAAATCCTATAGTTGTTTATTTATCTCTACTAATTCGACAATGGCCGTTCTATAGGGAGTCTTTGATATAGGTCTTTCATCATGAATTAAATCAACAAATAACTCAACTTCCCGCCCTGGAGGATGTCCAGGTAAATACTCTAGAAATACATCAATGTACTCTTTCACTATGTGCACATCTTCAATTTGAATATTTCTTTCCTCACCCATAGATATTGGTTTATCTTCCTCTCTAAGTATTGTATTCAGTAGAGCTATTGGGGGTGGTTCTAGATAAGAATCAGGTGGAGAAGTTTCTACCCTAAAGATAGAGAATTCTACACCATTTTCAAAAATTGTAACTTCCTTCTTCTTACAATAAATCTTCGCATATTAATTTGACAGCCAATTCATACCAAGAATTATATCAAATTAATTCATTGGTATGATGATAAGGTTAGAAACTAGGGCGCATTTTGGTGTCTGGAGGGGGACTAGTCGACATAGATTGGTTTTAATGATACTTCCCCTATGAGTTTTGACTGACAGCTCCTTTATTAATTCAAATTGGACATATATAATTTTCTATGCAAACTGGGAAGATATAAATGAATGCAATGATCCAAAATCAAATAAAGTATTGGATAAGTTTGAGGAATCAATTAAAGTACCTCCCACCACGTTATTAAGAACACCAACCTTCGTGGTTGTAATCGAAAAGGCTCTACCTTGATCTCTTGTCCTTTTCGGTGTCGAGTTTCCTTAATGATTAGGATACTCATTCTCATAGTGTCCCATATCTCTATAATTTTAGCATTGATTATCATTTAATTTTTTCTTCCCCTTACATTCATCAGATCGATGACCCTTTTCTCCACAGTTATAACAGAATCCCATGCCTTTCAAGCATTTCCCGATATGATTCTTTCCATAGTTCTCACATAATGGGAATAGCTTTGTTCCCTTTCTCTTCTATGGTGCTTCTGTTTTTCTTAGTTATCAGAGTATTACTTCTTATATTGGTTTCCTTTGAAAATATTTGATCTAGAAAATTCCCTCTATGTTTTGATGGCACTTCATATAGTTTCATCATATGATGAAAATGATTGAGAAGCCAATTCCCTTCTAAGACATGGCTTGTGACCATCAAATAAATGATCAATATTGTCTGCTGAGTCACGTACATAATCTACGGCATACCTGGACAGCCTTGCGAAGGTAGCCTCATACTCTACAACACTGTCTTCTTCCCTTTGTTTTATTCCAAGTAACTTCCTCTTCATTTTGGTTCGTTGCTCGCGAGAGAAATATTTTTTGAAGAATATTTCCTTAAAATCCCTCCATTCCATATCTTCTATTTCTTCTTCCTCCTTGGTATTTTGAATCACGTTCCACCATTGACCAGCATCATCCTTGAGACAATATACCTCCAGTAATACCATTTCATTTTCATTGCATCTTAAAGCCATGAATATCTTTTCAAGGGACTTGACCCATTGCTCAGATAACACTA
This sequence comes from Viscum album, assembly GCA_963277665.1. Classification (NCBI taxonomy): domain Eukaryota; kingdom Viridiplantae; phylum Streptophyta; class Magnoliopsida; order Santalales; family Viscaceae; genus Viscum; species Viscum album. Next base: position 317,982,436 of record OY728146.1, read on the forward strand.
GTTTAGTAGTCCTACATAAATATGGGGACTTCTTCCACATGAAACAATCAAACACATTTGTGGAGTGGTTATTTGTTACAACTTGAGTAAGTTTCCCCAATATGGTCATGATCTGATTTGCTCCAACATTGACTATGTTGACTTGATCAATAGGGAGATCCCTACATTTCCCATGAGTATTGATCCCCCTTCTTACATTAGACGCTATTTATAAATAATTAGAGACAATAGGTTAGTTTATGAATCTCAAATAGAAATGAACTCAACAAAGATTGAAATTATATTTATAGCTAATCTTATAAACATGGTTTTTCTAAAGACAAATTTACATTAAACACCTTCATAATGGCTTGTAAGTAAAATATGAATTATCCTAAGCATATCCTCCAAGAGTGTCATAACCAAGAGTGCAGTAAGGTTCGTTTTTGTTCACCAGTTCCCGTTCGAGTCTAGGTTAAAGCGGTGTTTTCGGGTTTTACCTCTAGATACATCTGTGCCAGAGCTGCCTCTACCTCCTCATATCCAGACGGGGATGTATTTCTTGGAAGATCCACATAATCTATTCGTTACCAATATACCAGTACATTCTTGTATTTGTATCCCCAAATACTACCTTATGGCTTTGTTCCCTACTATACATTTCCTACTCCAGTTTCCATGTTTTCTACTAAACTTGCTCTAATACCAACTGTAACACCCCTACCCCTCTAGGTTAGAGTCGGTGCATTACTTGTGATATTGGAATGGTTAAACGGAATGAAAATTCCAAAGGAAAAACCAGTTTAGTAGTCTTGAAGAATCTAGATACATAGATATTTCCGAAATTACATTGAAAAGGTTTAAAAAATACAATACATAACGAAAACATAAACTGCAACCACTTTAACTCAATAAATTTCCCTCTCTTCATCACCCGTTGAGGGTAAAAAATGAAAGGGGTGAGTTTAAATTCTTAGTAAGGGTTAAAAATAGCGAATAATTAACACAATAATAAGTGAATCATAATCAATCTGACATAATCAATATGGCATAGGGAATAAATGAAAAACTGCTGCCATTAATAAAATGAGAATGAAATTGCATCCATAGATTTTGTCATAGTGAAAATATCATGGATAATAATAATAACTAGAAATGAATACAGAGAATTATTATTAATTGGATGTAATTTATATGGCACATGAAACCACAATACCGTTAAAACGGTTTAGTTCTATGGGTAGAAACCTGTCTGATTTTTGGAAACAAACTCGAATGGTTTGTCGCCAACTGATTTGTCTCCTGAGACCTACTGATGCGTCGAGGGGATATAACGGGCAACACCTACCACTAAAAGTCCAGATAATTTCTTATACATTGATTCAATACAAGATCCATATTCCTTTTCAATATTCGTATAGAGTAGAGTATATAGATTCATCAATATTTCCATAATTAAAATAACTTTCCCAAATAAACACCATATGTAAAATGGGATACGGTTTAGACAACAACATATACATGATATGTGATTATGGATATTTATTATCAATATAATTTAAAATGAAATGTGATCTCAAATGGTTAGTAGGTAAACCACATAAGGATTATTAGGTGCACAATACAATTTTATTAACAACAAAATGATAGTTGAGACAAAGGCCCTTACCACAATGTAATTGGTCGAATCATATGACCAGAACATATAAATCTCAAATGAATCATTGAATAACATGAATATAAAGATAATAATGTTATTTTATATCAAATGGATGTACACTTATACCACATATATGAAATAAGTGTTGAACAATGAAAATCTCACAGAAATGAAAGTTAGATGAGAAACTCCTTACAAACATTTCGGCATGGTAACAAGTTTTTTTTCGAGGGCTTAATGAGAGGTAAAGGGGTATTCCATTTTTCATATTTAATAATGGTAGTATGGGGGAGGTGTGAAAACATACCCCATCATTAGGAATTAAAAATAAAAGGGCACAACATAGGGGGGTTCTTTAACAAAAGTGAGAGAGAGGATCCCTTACCTTATGCTCGAAGTTGTTCTTGATTGTCCTTAACGACCTGAGTAATAAAATATAGATTCATTAATTAACAATTAAATAACCTAATATACATTTAATTGATATTTTATAACCTTACTAAGTTCATTAATGGCCTTTTAAATGGGTTTAAGAGATTCAATTTTATTGTTTTGGAAGCATTTTCTTACTTGGTTTCAATGAATTAAAAGGGTTTTCAGATTTGAATATGTAAACTAATATCCTAAAAGGTACTGAATATATGAAGAAGAAAAAATAAAATGGTGGAATATGACTTGATGTTGTTACTATAATAGATATTTTGGGAATTAGAGAATAATGATAGTAGAGTACTCACATTTCATTCCCATAGAGAAAATTTGAATCAAATATTGAGAGAACTTACTTCTATTAGTATATGATATTTTATATCAAATAGAAGTTGTTATAAGTTTTCTATGATGGTGATGACCCACGTGTGTTAAAAAAGAAGAAGAAGAAGAAGAGAAAGATATAGACCCATTTTACTGTTTACCCTTCTGGTCAAATAATTAGTGGTATCCCTTGATTTCTTCATGTATCATAAATCCTTGTGATTATTGTGTTAAGTGGCCATTGAGATTGTTATAGATTAACAAAGGGGAATCGATACATGTTTTCTAGAAGGAACAAAATCCTACACAAATTTCAACTATTCTTCTTAGAGATAAATGTTAATTCATTTATGGAAAGAGAATATTGGGGTTGGGGACACAATCTAATATCAACAAGTAAGTACCTTCATTATACCAATTTTTTCTAGGACCACATGTCTAATGATATACCCTTTCCCGAGTTCATTATTGATAATAAAATAGGATTTGTTCATGAGTAGGATAACAACCACCATACACCAGGTATATATTCATCCATCGTGGAGGAAAACCTCATTAACATATCATTTGTTTCTTAGTTTTTTTTCTTAGTTTGACTACATGTATCATAACTGAAGGTGATAAAAAGTGTGGTGGTCCATTCATTGAATATGTGAAAATGTAATTGATGGAAAAGTATTTAATTAAATATATGTCATCAACATTGATTCAATCCCCCCATATATGATTGACATATTATAATTATTCATAAAAATTGGTATCTTAGAGTAAACCCCACCTATAATTATATACTCAATAATCACTATATTTTAATAATTTAATGTTTTTAAGTTCTTATTTACATAGTATTTATAATGTGAATATTTTGAAGAAGAAAGTGTGTTCCCTATCAAATAAAACATAGAATATATATCTTATAAGGAATTGAAAAGGTGGAAGAGGAGAGATGTATTGAATTAGAGAAAAGTCTTATCAAATGAAGAAGTGATCACTGAATCTATACGAGTTGTGGGTAATAAATATAGATTTTACTATGTTATATTTTTCATTTAATATTTTCTTAAAGATAATGTGATTATAAATAATTACTCTTAATCAAATATAAATATAAATTAGATTACCCATGTTGCAATTCTATTAATGAAATATTTTTCATAGAAGAAGAATATTTAGTAGTTTAATCCAACAAATAGGATATGAAAAACCACTTTTACTCATAGTTTTTAAATAATTATTGTGATAAATAGGTAAATTATATCTCTTTCTAAAATTTTCCTTTAAATGAACTAATTATAAGGTGGGATGATCATGATTATGAGGATTCCAAAGATGAGTCGCATGTTTACTTAGAGGATATCCCACACAACTATAATAAATATTTAGTCACCTTTTTTTAATTTCTATTTCAAAATTATATAGGATTAAATCACCCAACACGAAGAAGAATAACATTTTTTGGATAAATAATTATAATAAACGACACTAAGATATATAATGCATCCCAAAAAAATATAGGATCTACATGTTCCATGATTATGAATCTTTAATTATTTTACTATGGATTTTAGAATGAAGAGATCAATAAAATCCAAGAGAAACAATATAAGAAGGGTCTGAAAGAAAATAAGCATACATATTGAGAATTAATATATGTAAAAAATGATCAACTTGAAATCAAATATAATATGGTAAAGGAGAAAGATATTTTATTTCAGGAAATAAACAAGATATAGCAAGATAATATGTAGAAAATAATAATATTTTTTGATAACAAATGATATTAGATGAGAATAATAAAAATATCCTCAAAATTATGTTCCTATAATAGGAAGTTAAATTAATAAATCTATTACTGATGAAAAATGAGTCCTCATAAGCAATAAATAAAAGTCTTTCTATAATCCTATGTTCTATGAATGATATTTATGATAAAATACCTTTAACAACATGAAATAATTTTATGAAATAACTCATCAATAAAACCAATATTTGGATAATTAATAAACTACCATCCTTTCTATAAAATAATAATTGTACTAAGTCTATGTTCATGCATAGTACAAGTTACAACTAAAAAAACTAAATATAATGATTAATAAATATACTGAGAAAATCATTACTACATATATGGTTTATTGAATAATTTTTTTTAAAATTTCACCTTAAAAAATCCCAAATAAAGGATGAAATGTATCTAAATTAATATTGAACTAAATATAGATAGAATACTTTACAAAGAAATAAAAAAAATATTTGGCTACTATTTATGTTATAGAAGTTTTAGACCCAAGTCTTTGGATGGTGGGAATAACATATTATCCTTTGGAAATCAATTAAGGACTATATCAAGAAGGAGGGAATCTAAAGTAATGAGAAGTATATAAGGAAAGTATAAAAAATTTTCACATCTAAAAAATTTAGAATCCTGGAGAATCCGTATGGAAATTAAAATAATAGTGGACACAAAAAATATGAATTATTAATGAAATCAACCAATACTGTACCAAAAATACATGAATAAAGAATAAAAAAATTCAATTTTCAATGGGTAAAAAAGAGACTTGTTCTTGGGACTTGGAATAAAAAAAATTAGTTTCGAAAATTATACTGAAGAAGTCTACGAACATTGTTACACCAAAAAGTAAATATTTCTTATTTTTTAATAAAATAATCCACACTTATAAAATTGTAAATAGTACATGGATATTTTTGTTTATGGAAGAAATATTACGCAATAATGAAGATAAAAAATATATGAAATAATTAAAATGATTCTTTATGCGGGGGGGGGGGGGATTTATTAACTAAAAATTAAAGTCTCATGAAAAGATTCCCAAAGATGGTAATGTGAAGAATAATGAGACACCTTGTGAAAGATACATGAATGATAACCATGATTATAAATAATTCATAAAAAAGTGAACAACCCAATTAAAAATGTAATGAAAAATGGAAGATGAAAATGTGAAATAATTTTCTAAAGTGAAGGAATTAACTCCACCTAAAGAAGTAATATTTCAGGATTGGTTGTTAAGAGATGATAAAAAACTCAAAGCCTCATTTGGAATTGTGTGAAAGGTGAATATTATTTTTTAACATCTTAAATGATTTCATAATCATATTAACAACCCAAGATGGATTTTAAGGAAGATAAACCCATTATAAGGAAGTTCATGATAATTTATTGTTGATGTAAAGGAGAAGAATCTACACAATGAGATCAGTGAAAGAAGAAAAGAAACTATATTTCCCTACAAAATAAAAATACAATCGGGCTGATTTCACTTAAATATAGTTATAGGAAAAATATAGAGTATGTAGGTTTACAATTAACTCTCAATATTAATGATCTCGTTATGAAACAAAAAAGTTCCAAATTATTCTCATATATTAAGTTTGTTCTTTCTTTAAAAGTAATTTAATGTGAAACATTGATTAAGATGGATAATGGATAATAAAAATAATTATATCAAATATAGATATAGTATTATATGTTGAAATCTAGGAAATTACCTACCATTTTAAATATTAAATATTAATTGATGAATAGATCTTCTGTGATAAAGATAATATGGAATTTATCCATTTATATATAGTATTTTAAGATTATATCATAAAGTATTTTTTATACAAATACATACTTCTAAAATTATATTGGAAATATATAACTGAAGAGGTATGAATTATTATTATCTCATTGTTAGATTACAAGAATAAATTTTTGTGTTATGGGGGATAAGTACAATTGATCAATGACATTAATGTAAAGAGAATTTAATAAGTTCAATTATTATTTCTAAACCTTTACCTATAATATATTTTTTAATGTTCTTGACCTGGGTTTTTATATGAGTGATGGAATTACATGTTGTAAAAATCTCTTAAAAATTCATTTACAACGTTTTTATCATATTGAAAAAAATATGAATTTCCCATGAGAAATTGTTTTTGAGTTAGTATCGTTTTTATTAGGATATTTATTGATTTGTTTTCAAGATTATACCCTTTAGTTTTCTACACCAATCATTCATCAAGTTGACATGGAGTTTAAAAATTATTGGAATTTGGTTTAAGATAATTTAAACCATACTCTTTAAAAGTTCATTGTATTTGTTAATAATTAGGATAGAGAGACAGAGTAAATAGAAAAAGAAACCAATATACATGTATTTTCAGTATTGTTATTAACTAAAATTAAAATGTGGGATAATATTGGACCTAATTGTTATGGTGTTGTGTATATTATTAATAATAATTAAGGATATAATAATGATTTAAAATGTACTGAGATCCAATTAGATGTATTTTGGAGTTCCCAATAATGTTGAAGAGAAGAGGATTGGGGTTCTCAAGATAGATCAAATGAGAAGACTCCCAAAAATTTTCTAGATGCTTTAATGATTCTTTAAGTTTAAAACCAGTGTTGTGGTCTATAATATAACTTGGTGGGAATGATTTTTTCCTCATATAGAAAAAAAACAATGCATAAACCCTTACAAAGAATCCATAATTGTTAACCCATAAATTGGAATACTTCAGATCACAAATTAATAGTTTAATATAAAATAGTAAACCAAATATGATATAATCCCAAATCAACATATAAAACCAAAATTAACATTAAATGAAAATAATGAATCATAATTACAATTTTTATGAAAAAGTAATAAATTTATAATGAATTTTAAATGTCAGGTGAATGAAAAATTATTTCACCTTTGAACCAATAGTTCTTGATTTAAAAAACAAAATTTCCTAATGCAGTTCATATGAAATCACGTTTCCATAAAACATATCATTAATTACTTTAAAAAAAATCCATATCCTAAGCCATATGAACATGGAAGAAAATAATATATGATTAATTAAAGGAAATAAAAAAATTAATCCATTCATAATAAAACAAATAGTAAAGTAAAGAACAATATTATAGGTAATTTCTATTATTGATGTGAAAATGGGCCATAAGACAAAGTCAAAGAGAAAAGGGCATCCAATGTATCAAGTTTGAATAATGAATCTAAGGTACCTATCAATACATTTATACTATAGTCTTACCCAAGTTCCATAGTTACCAATATGTTTAAGGGAATCCAATTCCAATAATTTGAAATTATATTTTTGTGATTTTAAGAAACAATTAATGTTCATAAAACTATATTAAAATAAAAACCCACTTAAAACATTTCCTATTACCACCAAAGACTATGTAAAATAATGGATTTCAATTTATACCTTAAAAACATAAAAATAGTCAATTTAATTATCCAAAATCAAATGATTTCACAAGAACATTCAATTTTCCATGATAAAGAATCCATTGGATAGAGACACCCGCCTCACCAATGGAGGAAACTCCATCACCTTTGAGTTAATTGAAGGGAAATGAAGAGATTTAGTCTGCACAATACTAGAACTATATGGAATGTAATAAATTGCCTAAAAAAACCTCTAGATGAAGAAATTTAAACCAATCACTGTTTAGATTAGATAAGGGGATGAGATATCAAGAGAAGATCTAGAGAAAATGGGAGAAATCGAGAGGCAATTCATACATACCTTGAAAAAATATACCCCAAATGATGGAGAATCACTAAGGAATGAAGTAGATAACTTTATACTATATGAGCCTCAGCCCAGTTGGTGAGGAATCTTAAGTGCATTCACACGACCTGAGATCAAATCTAGGTGGAGGCATAATTTCTGGTGTATTGTAGCAGTATTTTCGAAGTACTATAGTAGGTACTATAACCGCACTGTAGCAGGAACTGTGCATTACTATAGCAGGTACTGTAGTGAAACTATAGCAAGCACTGTAGCAACCAGGAATTTTCACGGTTTGGGCCTTCGGGCCACCGATTTGGTCATAGAGTCCTTTTATGCCTTTGGACCACCCAAGCCTTCTGGCCAGTAAGGACTTCAGGCCACCTTAAGGCTTTCAGGCCACGATCAGTGCAGATGCAAACCAGAAAACCTACATGGAACAATCTATATGAGGATCAGCAAGGAGCATTCACCATAGCAGAAGATACATGGATTGCAAGAATGAGAGAGTATGGCACCTGCTATCAAGACAAGCCTGTGTATGCGTGCGATAGCCTAGCCGAACAACCATGTTAAGGTATAGAGCGGATTTCATGATGAAGATGCTGGGGAGGAGCAGTTCCATGTAGTTATTATGGGTTTTATGTAATTTTTGAATCCTATGGGAAATGAATTCCTCTATGGCCTACGATCCATGTATTACTTACGCCTATGGGCCTTGTAAGGGTTCCACCTCACCCCTTGAAAGGTGGATTTTCAAAATCAATAATAAAAGAAGGACTTCGGGCCATTGGATAGAAGTAGATAACCCTTTATAGAAACATGTAGGAGATGCTTCAAAATAATAAGGTATTGCGAGGATTTGAGTGTTAAAAAATCCAAGGTAATTAAGGTTATTTTTCATTCAAATATGTTTGGATTAGGTCACATGGTTAGGATATATGGCTAGAAAAACTATGTGATAATTGTATAGCAGCCACTATCCACTAAAATCTAAGTTGAACTATTTACTAGGAATAACCAAATAGTTTAAAAAACCATACACAATCCATGTAAAAGAGTCTGGACCCAAACCCAAACATTCAGATGGTTTTCCTAGATTCTTGAATGGTTATGAAAATGATTATCAAACAAGGTTAATTGTCATTGGAACCAACATAGATACATCCCTCATTTACTACATGGTTACCAATAACCAAGTTCTACAATCATGCACCAGGAATATTTATTATAAAACTATTTATCTTCAACCCCTAACTTATGTAAACCTATATAACGTCAAAGTAGATAAATGAAGAACAAAAAGAACCAACCTGAGAGAACATGACATGTAACTCGAGCTTGCTTGGTACATGTCCTAAAGAATGTTCCAATTAACCATAGGTTTCAGTGAAGAACCTGGGTATAAATAAATAATAAATGTAAATTATTTAACCATAAAAACATGTCTCATATACAAAAGGAAATATATAAATATATACACCCAAATAAAATTACAATGAATAAAATACAAACAACTATGAGACATAACAAAAAAAATCCAATGGATAGTCATCGAAGTAGAAATACCCTAGGCCAAAACTATGTATACAAGAAACTATCCATCACCAATATCTCAAACTACAATGGATAAAATATCAACCAAGATATGAAATGATTCCACATAATTCCCTTCCCTTTCGAAGTATCATGAAAAACAAAGAATAAAATTACCAATGGAAAAAAGTTGGATTTGGGAAATACAACTTGATATGATTCACCAAAGAAAGTATATAAAGTCTCTAACCGTGAAACAAAATTTATAAATTAATGAAAAATAGATTATATAAACAAGTTCACATGAAAACTCATTTTCATAAAAATTTACATTGGATTTTATTTTCCAAACCAATTCTTATCCAAAGAATTAAGAACTTGAAATGAAAAAAAGTTTGATTAATAATATTCTATAACTAAGAAATACATTCATAAAAAAAAGTAGGAAATTGAAGTATAAAAATCCATGTAATTCTGACTAATGACATGCACATGATCCACAAGATGGATTATATGATACTAGGACATCGAATTCCTATAGACACCATAGTGAATCAAAATTCCCCAAAAATACATGTATCATATGGTCATCGAAATGTGAAAAAGTTTAACCTTACATTAAATATAATCCAACCCAAATTATTTTAAATTATCATTATGGAATTTCATTGAACACATAAATCTTATAAACCTATTTTTAAAGAAAACACCCTTTAAATTATTTCCTATTACTACTAAAGTCCAAGTCAAATATGAGATTTAAATTTAACCCATAAAAAATCAAAAAAATCATTATGATTTTATAAAATCAATTTATTTAACAACAATATTAAATATTCCCTGATAAAAAATCCATTAGATAGAGGAGCATCCCACTCCAATAGATGTCTATACCTTTGAGTTTAGTGAATGGGAACTATGATCAAGTCATCACAATACTAGGTCTATAAATAACATCTTAAATTACCATATAACCCCTATATATATAAAAATCAAAACAAATTAATGTTCTAGTGAGACGAGGGGGGGATATAGATCTAGATAAGATATATTGAAAAGAGGATAAACTGGGAAAATAATCATACATTCATCGAAGAGATCCACCCAAAGTGACAAATAATTACTATGGAACCAAGGGGAGAACCTTCTGAAGTGTTATTAAGGGGTGGTTTAGAGATAATTTGGGATTTAAAAGATTTAATAATTAAAAAACTAGGGATTTATGGTAATTTTACATTTTATAAAGTTCAAATCAGTTCACATAATTGGGTTACACTGTTATAAAAACATGTGCACAATATTTAGTAGATACTATTCATTACAAACTACATCACATGGTTTCTTAATAATAGACTCATGATTTGACTAAACATGCTGATGTTGTGTGATATGCACTAGTAAAAAACCCAAATATCCAAATATTATTTCTATAGACTCGTTCAGTTAGACAAATTGTGCTCAAATAGTGATAATTTTCATTTGAACAAACATATCCATATTTTAATATTACTATATTGTTACCACTAATAGTGTAATTAACCCATTCTCTTTTCCTGTTTCGCCAAAACTCAAAATTTTTAACCCGTGACTACAATAGATCTATAGAAGCTAAAAAGAGATAAATTGAGTTCAAAATTAACCAAGCTTGTAACATGAAAAGCATCACAATCCCCCCCACAACGAATGATTTGGACCTTAAATAGTTCCCAAGATTCTATACTATTGAATAGATAATTCAAATACAACCTCACAAATGCTTCCCACTCCCATGTCTCATATTTAACCCATCTACACTTCCATACCACATATACCAAAGGAATCATTTTACATTATAACAACTTATCCAGACAACCCATAATATGAACTAGGAAATTAACCATGGAGGTGACAGAATAAATAACAACATTATCCCATTCTATATAATGGTAATGATTCAATCAAAACCACCATAATTAGGATACACGGAAAACAATATTAATTTATGTCAAGTGGGATGATATGTCCCATCAATAAGCCACTCTTCCATGACATTCAATGATCACGAAAGGGATAATAACACTTGGTTCTTAATAAAGATAATATTTTAATTATTTTTCATGTGTATTTAAATGATTTTATCCCTTAAAATTTAACAGTTTTATGTGATTTGGATCTATTTTTTGATATTTGGTGAATTCAAGTATAAAATATGAAAATTTCATAATTTTGGAATTTTAATGGTTTCCTATCACCATTGTATTTGAGCATAAGGTTTTAAATATTGATCCAAAAAGATTGATTATTTATTTTAGGATTCCATTGTTCAAGGAATTCATCTTTTTATTTTCAGTATATATATATTTCGAACATCAATAGGCCCAAAAAAGTAAATCAATTTGAAAAATTTTTCTGGCCAATATTATGGAACCATACTCATTAAATGAAAAAAAAGATACACACCATAAAATGAGATGATTAATAGTTTATTTGATATAAGAATCAAATAATAATGAGAAAATTTAATTTCAAATAGAATTTCACTCATTAAGGTAGTCATTTAACACACCATATAAGTGGAATATGAACTGTATCTTTATCCAGAGAATGTTTTCATGAGTGATTCAGGAATAAATTTGAATAGTCATGTCCAAAATCATTTACTATTTTAATGTATAAATCCAACTCAATATTTAAAATAATTTAATAAAAAACTTTTGGATTTTTATATGTATTGTTGGAATAAATGTGGAAAAATCCTGGTGGATAGCTTCTCTAGGAAAAAATAACTACATTTATTTTCCCAAATTTTGTGCTTCTTAGGTTTTTTAGTTACTTCATTTTCCCCCTTCATTATGGATACCCATCACATAGAGGGTTGAAATTATGAGTGATTGGGCATGTTTAGGTTTTATTTTTTCAATGTCTATGTTCTATCACATCATGGTGTAAGAATATTATCTCTCATCTATGAAGTTGATTTCAATTTCGAATAGTATTTTTTTGTTTTCGTGTATGACCATATTTTGTTTTAGATTATATTTTTATTATTTAGTTGGTAAAATATCATTATATCCCTATTCTAGGATCTGGTTTATATATGATCTAATAGACCAAGTATTAGTGGAGAAGTACTTAGGGATCTTCAGTATACGTGGGAGGGGTAGTTGACATTCTTGATTGTTTGGGATAAACAAGACCTTATTGGGAAATGCCTAAGTCAATTGAGGTTATTCACTAAAAATATCTCACACGTAAGAATGATAGTAGAACAATATGAGATATAATCAAGGACTATTACCACTATCACCATTTGACCAAGGGATTGAGATGAAGCAATTATTTAATCTTACTTTAATCAACTTAGTGGAAGAGGATTGAAATTTTTTAAAGCAGGATAGCGTTTCATTTGGAAGAAAAAACCCAACCACAATAACCCTTTACATATCATGGTTTATAATACATTTATTAATTGAAATATTTTTTTAATTTCATTGTTTTATTTTCAAAAAATAAAAATAAAAAAACACCTCCTTTTCCATCTAAATAAAGATGACAACTGAATTTTTGTGTGGTCCTCTGTAGAGAGAACATTAACCACTATAATGCATTTTAACTTTGAAAATAACTTTTTTCATACCCTATTTTAGGAACATATAAATACATGAAATTATTTTTGGGGAGGATGTTTCAATAATCTAATTTTATATATTTTAATCTTTTCAAATTTAAACAATAAATTATAAAATTTTTAATTAACTATGGTATATGAAGGATAATGTTTCATTCTTTGCTAAACAGATTAGGGGACCTCAAATACAAATCATAAAGGATGAGTAAGTCATGGCTATTTCCCATGAACACAATTATTCCCTTTAATACATAATTATGGAGGGAATACCCATATAATTAATTTTTCCTTATAAATACTTCTTGTAATTTTATCAAAAAATGATCATGGTTCTAAAAGATACTTCCCTTGCTTCCTAGAAATATATTTTAATAAATTCCATAGGTGAATTATGAATATTAATTCCAAAATAATCTGATTTTTAATGGCTTGGATAAAAAATATAGCACTTGAAAATAAAAATTGAATTTTTAATTGAATATCTCTACATATCCAAAGAGAAACCCAAACCTAAACCTGATTTTTTGATGGATGTGTATTCCAAACTTCTATTAAATACTAATAAACCTGGGGAGACCTTAATAAGATTCAAAGAAGATCCATTCAGTCCATTTAAATAAATTATAGAGAAGATTGATGAATATTATTTTCCTACAGAGATATGTAGTGGAAATCAACATGTATTTGATGATTTCAATAATTAATATGAGGTGAAATATGTTCCTTATATTCATGAAGAAGTCTAAGAATCAAAACCATTATATCTATCCATATATTTAAAAGAATAAGAAACCCCTCAAGTGATGAAATTTAATGAAATGATGTTGGATCAGGACAACCTACCTCTTTATTATAAAATTAAACTCTATGAATCACTTTCTAATGATAAAGAAATTGATGTCGAGCCACTTAAGGTAGATAATATTTTCCTAAACTATTTTCATTATAGTCTCAATAAATATGAATTGAGTATCATGTGATTTTTTTTTCAATTTTAAGATTTAGAAAAAACATGTATTTCTTTGGTGGATGAGTAAGAAAAATAACTTACACCTATTGAAGAATATTTGGACATCTATGTACTTGTTGAAAAATTATTGTAGGGAATATATGAGGAAATCATATATAATTTTATGAAGGAAACCAACACACAATCTTCTTATATAGAAGTGGAAAAATTTGATATTTATTTTTAATCTTTTAATTTTCTTCAAATATAATTAAACTCTCATTTTTACTTTTATTATTCCATTGAAAAAGTATACCTAATGAAAGAATAAAATAATGTAGAAGAGTTTGTTCAAGTGGAAACCAATAAATAATAGGACTAATTATTTATACCACCCCAAATATTGAAGTTTAAAATAATTTTTTATAGAGGTGGATTTGAGGTACTATATCTATGGAGTCCAAAAAAAGAAATAAGTGAATTTTGGAAATAAGATTTTCTTTTTGTTAATCTAAAAGAAAATAACCAACCATCATAATGGGGTTAACCAAATGGAACATCCCATATGGATATAGTCGAATCCTAGGGCCCACTTGGGTGACTAAACCATGATCTATACTTCTATTCTCATTCTGTTTCTATTTTATTTTCTTCCAATTAATATTTTATGTTTTTATTTCTTCTTTTGGTTATATTTTTTCGGTGATAAGAGCATAGAATATTAAATAAACATTCCAATACCAATAAGTTAGGTTGTACCTATCCTTTAAAATTGATTGTTATGATTAATGTAAAATTATTCTTACATATTATATCTAATTGAATTCATTAAGAGCCTGCATCTTTTAAGTGTGTGGTAGGGAACCATTGTAGTTGAGTATTTTTCAAAACCAATTTAAAATCTTTCTTTTTTTGGAATATGTGTGTGTTTCATTTTAATTTTTTTTGAATTTCTGAAACTTATGAGATAAATGATTATATTTTACATTTTCTATACCCATGTTAATGATTAAAAAAATTTATCCAATGAAACTGAACCTAAATTAATACTGAAAATAATATTGTTTCAACTTCAAAACATTGGTTGTCTCATAAAAATACCACTGAATTTTTAATTCTATTCAATGTTTCACTGTCCTTATATTTGAAATAACCTTAATGTGAGCTTTCTAAACTTTTTTTACATATTATTCACATTCACCTCATTTCATGGGAGAACCAATCCACACATTCTTTTACAATAATTTTATTTTTTTTATCAACACTTTAGAGTTTTAGGTACTTGCGATTTTAATGATTGAGGCATTTATTTGGATTTAAATTCACCTTTTCAAGAGAATAATTTGTATTCTTTCCTTACTAATACATTTAATTCGTTTATCTCTTATAATATATGAATAACATGTGTATCTAGGAACATTACAAGGCATTTTTACAAATTTAACCTTCTATTGAAGTGAAAGTGCATGATCATGTTAAACTTAATTGTGGGGGAAGCTATTTTTGGGTGTCCCATAATATTTGGTGCGACATTGGGTGGAGAATAAAATTGTAAATAGTTCTTTTGTGAAAAAAATAACTATTCAGTTGAAATATATTCCTTTTAAGATATTTCAAAAGAAAAAAAGCTGTGAATTTTTTGAAGCCTTTTAAGAGAAAAAAATTGTAATATTTTGGGAAGCAGTTGAAGTGGAAAAGATAAAAAATTAGACAATGTATGGACTATCAATGAAAAAATTGACATTATTTGTTTCCTTATTTTCTTATAAGGGGAGTGAGGACGGGACTATACTTTATTAAAAATTATAATCATTCATTTTTTCTTCAAAAAAGATCCAAACCCTCCTTATTAGGCTACATAATGTTTTTAGATATAAATACCTCCAAATAAACTGAAATGGGCAATGCTAAAAATTCATCATGATAAAAAAATTTCCTTGAATCATGTCCAGTACAGATGTAATAATTAATCATGCACATGGTGACTTTTTAATGTGTTTGTCTGATAAAATCCTCATTAAAAATTGATATCTGTGAGATAAGAGATCATTTCTGTGAGGTAAGAGTATTTTGTGCACGGGAGGAGAATTTAATTGGAAATGTATTTAATGACTTAAATAGAAAAGTTGAAATAATTTTTTTATGAGGAATGGAATTTTTTTGTTTCTTATTTTCAAATTGGTGGATCTCATGGGTATGTGTTTTGAATTTTCTTTGATTTGATTTTGATACTTACTAGTCTAGGAGTCTACATTATATGTGTGGGGTAATAGATAGGGATAACATTTTAATTAATTTTCATATTAATTAATATGATTTAATCCCTTCCAATATAATAATTAAACTATTTTGGATGAAATTTTCATTTTTAGTGAATTTTGGACGAAAATATAAAAATTCCTTAATTCTAGAATTTTAAAAATTTTCTATAAATATTGAATTTAAAGCATAACATTTTCAATATTTATCCAAATAAAGTGATTAATTTTTTATGATTTCATTTTTCATTGGATGAAACTTCTTCTTCTAGAGCTAGAGAACATTTGAAATTTAACAGGACCAAAAAAATCAATCATGTTGAAAAAAACATTCTAACTAATATAATGGAACCTTCCTTATTAAATTAGGAATATCTCCTGATGTATAACTCCAAATGAGGTTACTATAAAAGTATTTGAAAGGAAAATTGATTTCCCATGTGAAAATTAAATTTCATGATGAAATTATCACTTTAATAAATCTACTGAATGTGCCAAAGTAGAATAAGATGAAATGTATCTTCATCCATAAAATGTGTTAATGAGTAATTCAAAAAGTTATTTTCTTACACCAATATAAATGAATTTAAAATTTTATAGTGTATATAAATCAACATTACAAACAACATTTAATAAATAAGCTTTCAAATTTTATTTTGTATGTTTGGAATAAATTTAGAGTATTTTTGGCCGATATATTTTGGAGAAGAAAATTTTGAATTTTCATTTTCCCTATTTTATTTTGAAATGAATTATTGTTACCCATTATTTATGGATACACATTATAAAGAGTGGTAAAATTATGAGTTATAGTGGAAGGGTATGTTATGATTTTTCAGTGATTGAGTTCATTAACTTCATGGTATAATTTGTTTCTCTCTTCTGTGAAGTTGATTTCAATTTCAAATAGAGTGTTTTTATTATCAAGTATGATCCGGTTTGGTTCTACATCCATTTTTTGTTATTGATTTTTTCAATTATCATTATCTCTCTATACTATTTTCTAGTTTATATAAAAGGAAATATACCAAGGCATAGTGGTGAAGTACTGAGAGATCATTAGTACGTGTGGGATGGGTAGTGGAGACTCATGATTGTTTGGAATATAAAAGATCCAACTTGGTATTGACAAAGTCAATTGAAGGTATTCAATAAACCTCTATCACATATAATAAGGAGTGTATACTAAGTAGATATCGTGGAAATGTCTATTCTCACCATCACTATTATACCGAGGTAGTGAGAGGAACTGATTGTGGAATCTCTCTTTATTCGAATTAGTAGAAGAGGATTGGATAAATTGAAAATTTGATATAATTGCATTTAGATGACTCAACCTAACCTTAAAACCATTTTTATATCATAGTTTACAATCTATTACTTAATTTATTTATTGTATGTTCAAAATCTAAAAATTTCAAAAACACCCCCTTTTTACTCTCATTAAAGGCAAACACTTTATTTTTGTGAGATCCTCTTTAGAGACATCCTTGGTTAACCACTATACTACATTTTAACATAGAAAATAATTGTTTTTCAGACAACCCATGATAGACACATGTTAGTTCCATATTTCCATACTTACCCAAATTATGATGTCCCAAATGTGTTGAAATCCCATAAAAATCCCAATCACCTGGTGAAAATTACCTAAGATAATGACAATGGACTGTATAAAATTTATAGTGGTGCAGAAATATCTACATCCTTTTTCACGATAACCATAACTTCTCTCTATCCCATAAAGAATACTTATTCCTATCAGAGACTCTTCACCTACCCTTTACCGACATCAAGGATATCCACAAGGCCTCTCGTACAACACTTCAAAGTGCATATCCTTTATGGAAACCTATTGCATATTTTTATAGGGTAGATTTAACCCCAAAATATAATAAACCCAAAATCTATAGAAATAAGTAATGCCAACCCACAAAATAATAACAAAATTTTGATCATTTAACTAATATGATTATCCATCTAAAGATAAAACATTATGCTAGACTTCAATTGGGAACCCATAACATTGTATAATTCCTTCCATATTTTAAATTTAAAGCCAGAGTATCTTCAATAAATACTACCCAGAAGAACACCATGAAGATTTAATGACCCTAAAAATAAAAAACAGCGATCTATTCTACTATAATAATCTATATGGATTTAATTATATGAGTTTATTTTATGATTCAATTGATGATAACACAAAATATATCTTCATCCATACATGGAGTTTGGAAGTCCAAGATAATGGTCTAGGGATCCCTTATCCAAAAATTATTATGGAATGGGTAATTATACACTAATAAAAGGACTATGGGCTTTTGCCTTACCTTTCTAGAAGGTAGGGAATCATGAATAGTGGTTTATAATATAATTAATCATTCTAGAGAACTAATTATAATGTATGAAATTATAACACATCTTGATAACAACAGAGTGCATGAAGCAATAAGACTTATATTCCGAATTCATCAACCCATGAATTAGATCACCTGTAATGAAACACTACTTTAAAAGACACAAAGCACCAATCAGAAACTGAAACCATAAACCTTAGGTCTCCACACCAAAAACGGTTTCATTAAATATCTTCTAAATGATATCCACTAGTATTTCAAGCCAATGTTGATGGCACAAGGAAGAACTAGGTTACTCATAAGTTGAGTCCACAAGGACATTATATCTTTAATCACAACAGATATAATTTATAAAAATAGGTCCACTAGGGACCCCTCCTCTTTTGATTCCTCTGAATCCTACATTGTTAATTACATTATCAAGGTATCTATGATCACACCACCTTATTAGAGATTTTAAAAGATATCAAAATCAATTAATTGATATCACTTTACCCAAAATTTATTTCATAGGATTATATCCCTCATAATGAAAATACACTTTAGGCGTCTATGAACTGAATATATCATAAAAAGATCTCGTTGGTTTTAATATCCCCATTTTATAAGAGTATGTAAAACTAATATCAACTCAAGATCATTGTGAGATATATTCTTTCCATTTTGGAATCATTATAGAAATCATTTACCAATCAACCATTTTTATTCTTCATGGTGTATTCCAAATCTATGCCTGAGGTTTTGCAGTAATGTGATCAAGACCCAACTTTGATTATAATGAATCAACATTAGAGATTAATTTGACGTACATTACATCTATTAAAAGGATTAATCATTTCTAGATTATGCATGAAAAGGTTTTGAGGAGAACATAGACTAAACAAGGGTTTCGCCGCCATTATGATTCAATCTTAAATAGGCATAAAATGAGAAACTACATCAATGCAGGTGATCATAAATTGGGAAATTTTTGTTTCAAATTCCATTAAAATTAAAACCCAAAAATATACATTAATAACCAATGGAAACCATCATTATATCTCATGTTACAACCAAAAAATAGGGAACTAGATTGATCCAAAAAATCACCATCCCAAACAAATGTTATAATGATCAACATGTCAAGCCACCACAATGGTTATTAGGAAAGAATAAGCCATAGTATTAGATCCACTAGTAATATCATAAAAAAATAATATAAAAACAATGATATGAGTAAGTTAAGAAATACATGGCTTTAGTCCTGGGTTATGAGAATACATTCATAGAATCACAGGTTTAGGGGATTCAACCTAGTGGATCATATAGTTTAACCAACAAAATTTGTATCTCTGATGGATTACATAGCATGTATGATCATTAAACCAAACCTAATACTCATACACACAGAAAAGGATAACCATGCCTAGGAAGCTAAGAATAACTCATTAAATATATATTACCACAAATGTATCCTTATAAACAAGTTAAACTATAAGGCCCCAGCCTTAAACCTTACTTAAAATTGAATTAAATGAATAATTCACATTGAGGATCTTTTCGGGTTTAGTGTTTTAGAGAATTAGGACATAACTATTACATCTCAAAAGATTACAAAGTAGTCACTTCTACTAAATTTCCATAAAATAAAAAACTCTTAAAAAGAAACATGTCTAGTTTCTTGTTTTAGGTAGCATGACTTTCCCTTGATCCCATCCTTGACCCTATTCCACGCTAAGTCCTGTGAAAAACCTTTCAAAAACTTGGGATGAGCATAAAAACTCAGTAAGGGATACACAAAGAATAAAAACTTTTAGTTTATCAAAACAAAAAGTAAACCATGTATACTTTATCAAAGTAATACTTTTCACCTTTATGAAGTAGTAAAAATTCTTCCCTGAATAAAATATCATTACTTACATTTTTATAACTAAAGGATTACCATAAAACCCATATAAAGAACACATAACATATATAAAGGTAACTTGGGACGTAAACATACTTAAGTGGAATAACCATACGGTCGACTCCCACACATATCACTTAATGGAATAGCCATATGGCCAATTTTCATACATACTTAATGGAATATCCATATGGCCGACTTCCATACCCAATGCATTGGAGTTTATAACATAACCACCCGTCCTGGTATTCACGGCACCACCCGTCATATGGTTTATAACGTAACCACCCGTTAAAATGTCCAAGTACCAATATAAAATCATAAAACATAAAACCAATATAAAGGAATGATAATATTTCCACATCACAATATATCATAATAGAATCCTTTATCAAAACCATTTTCAATACCAAAATACATAAAGAGTATATGGTATTTATTTTATTTTAAAAATATTACGGCTTGCTGAGGAAGCCAAAGACCAAATAATACTCGCGGCGGCAGAAAAGGTCGTTGTCATCGCGTACGTAAAAAAAACATTCCTTTATTTCGTTTAGTAAAACTCTTCATAGAAAAAGATTCCTTTTTTATAAAATTAAAAGTCAAAGGGGTTTATACACCGTATAAAAGAAATTTGTGTATAAAACGAAATATGCCTCAATGAAAGGAGATTGAGACGAAGTCCCTTACAAAGACAGTATCCTTGGTTTAAGGATAAATCAATTAAATAATTATGTGTGAAAAATGAATACACCAAATATAAGTGGATATTACGTGTAAAATAATCAAAGGTCATTCACACATATTCAAAGGATTACATATTCAATAACTACATGTCGAACCCAAAGAAATCGAAATTGGGTTAAGAAGTTCCCCTGACAGCCTAACGACGTCACATCAAAATGAGTTGATGAGAGATAAAAAGTGTATCTCATCACTTGGAAATAAAATTTACATCAATAAGGATATATGAGAACATATCACAACATATCAATATGTAAATTAAAAGACCCAACAAAAGAAGTCTTTTAAAAAAAGGAGGGTGAAAGGTTCCCTTACCGAATTGGGTATTTTTCGAAACATAAGCCCCGTGAAAGAAGGACAATAAATCATTGATGTAAATACTCATAAATGAAAGAATATTACACAATGAGTAAAATAATGGTCAGTAAATACACCACTCAAAGGAAATTGTGGAAAATGTATCATAAATCTCACGGGAATAAAAGTGAGATGAAAAATCACTTTACGAAAACTCGGTAGCCTAACGGCGCTACTTAAAACTTCCAAAAATGGATTGATGAAATCAAATAGGGTATATCATCACATTACAACAAAATGTATAGAAATAGGAATATGAAAGAACATCCCCCATCATAACAAATAGGATCTTAAAAGAAGTGACATAAAGGGGAGTACTTAAAAAGAAAGAGAGAGGTTAGATCTCTTACGAAAATTCGGCAGCCTAACGGCACCACTCAAAACTTCCAAAATGGATTGATGAGAGAGAATAGGTTCTCTCATCTCATGAAAATAAAAATTAAAGTAATTTTAATATAAAATAACATCACAATAACAATAAAGATGAGCCTTAGAGGGAATGACATAAAAGAGTATACTTAAAAAGAAATAGAGGAGTAAGATCCCTTACCTTGGGTCCGACTTGACTCGATCATTCTTTAAAATCCTGAATAATAAACTTGAGTTAATTTATACTTGATTAAGAACCTTTTTAAAGTTAATTATTCCTTTTATACCATGATATGAACATCATGTAATCATTTAAGTTAATAATGTTCATTTTGTCGGTATTTGGTTCTTAAGTCAAAAATAGACTTCTCACACTTACATGTTGTTAATTTGGTCAAAGGTTCGTTATATACAGAATGATATTAATGATTTGGATAAAATATATATCATATATATTAATCATATACATGTATTTATAATATTACATCACATTTAGAGGTAAGAAATGAAATGCACCGTTCATGGAGACGATAAGCCGTACGTACACATGAATGCTACTTCCATTTCGATTTCGTATTTTCTGGAATGGAATCATAATGATATAAGAGTATATTACAATTCCAGTATATTAACATATATAATATCATAAAATTTATCCTTTACACATCCCACATATGGTATTAACGAATCAAATCACTTTCAGGGGGCGGTAGTCCGCACTTCCTTAAATTAAGATATCGTGTTTACCCATAATGGAAACCATAAAGGTATTCCCAAAATTATAAATACAGAAGCTTAAAGAAAACATAAACATATTATATATCATATATAAATATATTGTCATCATAATGTCCACCTTTTAAGGTGTTAAAAGAATGTTGAACAATCATCGTTTCGGGAGGCAGAAATTCACCATCCACAAAAATAGTATGCTCTTTAACCATTATATGTAGGTGTGTGTAAGTGTAGCTCTAATACTTCTTATAACAACATAATATTATATTTAGGATACTGGAGTTGTTACAAAAGAAAATAATAAAAAGAGTTTAGGGGGTTGGAGAAGAAAAATAAAATAAAATGACTCAAAAGAAGACATTACCTTAAAATCGGGTAACTCCCCTGAGTTTGAGCTCAAAGGCTTCCTTGGGAAGACTTCTGCCCAATGTGAGGCTTCAAGGAGTAATAGAGGGATGTGTAGAGCCAAAATGGGCAGGGTTTGGCCGAGCCAAAGGCTTTAGGAGTGTGTGAAATGAGGTAGAGGTGGGGGCCTTTTATAAGAGGAGAGGAGGGGCACTTTCGGAAAGTAAAGAAATATTACTTTATTTGAAAATGTGATTCGGTTTTAAAAGGTCCCACATTGATATAATTAGTGGATAAGGTGACAAGGGTTCGAAATCCACCCATACAATAAGTTTTGGACATGTTTAGTTCATAGATTTTACATTATCTTTCCATTTTATTTAAATCGTCAAATAATGATGTCATCACTGCATCATTATTATGTCATAAATAAATTATTTTATTTAATGTCTAAAAATTATAAAAAAATTACTATGATGTAGAAAATCTTTTTATCTTTCCAATTAATATTTATAATAAAATATCTGACTTGTATAACCCCATTAAAAAATTGTTTTAGTAAAACATATCATGTTTGTGCCATTTTTTACATTAACATTAAATAAAAGGTATTTATGTCATTTTCCAACCATAGTGGATCCATGGGGTCCCCAAGTTGACCCATGGCTTGTATTGGTCGGCCATGACACATCCAATAAGGTTAGTACATGTGTCAAGGTATTTTCATTTTATTATAATATCATTTTTGCCTTAAATTGCACTAATTACCTCTAATCGCGATTAAAAACTTAATAAGTTACTATTTACCGAAAAAATATTTTTATCTTATTGAACCACATTTTACTTCTTAATGAAAACCATGTATGTCAGATTTTTAAAATTCAAAACACAGAAGTGGTAAAATTTCATTTAAACGAAAAATCAGTTTAATATAAGTACCACTTAGTGGTTTCACTATTCATCAAAAATTGAAGTTTTTCAGAAAAATACCAAAAATTCACCCTAAGCTATATTTTATATTCCGAATTAAAAAATGAAGTCCATTTTAAATAATTCACAACATATAAGTTGCATTAATTAATTTAATCATTAATTCCCGCTGTCATAGTAAATAGCGTGTTTTTATGAAACAATAAGTATCAAAAGATTGACACTAGTTTAAGTCCGATTTCAAAGTGAAATTAATTCCAACGACCACTATTGGATTTAATGGTGAAAATATTTTCTAATTTAACTTTAAAACCAATTAAAAAGATAATCTAATCATATAGATAAATTAGATTAAAAAGAGGTTTTGAATTAAAATACAACATTTTACACTATTCATTAAAAAAATGAACTTTATCGGAAAAATACCAAAAATTTACACAAAGTAAAATTTGATGTCCCGATTCTAAAGAAGAGTTTTATTTGGTCCAAAAGAATGTATAAGAGTGATAAAAACTATATTTAATGACAGTTCGCCATCAAAAGGCGATAAGTGAACCTTTAGTGAAAATTAGGGTATAAAAGCCTAAAATTGAATTCTTTCCGTATTTTATGCCTTTGGATAAATGTAAAAACATTTAAAAAACATATATAATCATATTTTAGGTATTTATATCCATTATCTCTAATACAACGTCTACATGTTAACTACCATTTAAAATAATAATATTTTATTATTAAAGTGCAACGTAAGATTCCCATGAAACTCGTTGTTGCGTATTGGGTACGCCATCGAGCATAGCATCCCCTTTAAAGTAATATTAATATTTGATTCACAAATATGGATAAATATAAAGATGTCATATTCTTTATTTACCTGGGGTGTTACATCCTTCCCCCCTTTTGGGAATTGCGTCCTCGCAATTTTAAAATTGGGCTTGGAAACATCCTTGAAATTCCCACATCAGAAGAAGAGTCGGTAAAACAATCACTTTAAAATAAAGAAAGATAAGTACAAAGGTCACCCGAGTTAACCCATACTAGGATTACAAGTATGAAAACATGGACATGGAGGAGAAAACATAGGGTCATGTTCTGATGAAGAGTGATAGAAAACATGTTTAGGAGAATGTTAACCATGAGAAAATCACAAACTTGTGATGGGTTAAACGGTATTCGATTCCCCAGTAGGAAAAGTTAATAGACAACATTTTTGTTTTAGAATACTTTTTATTGGGGAATTTATTCATAAGGAAACATAATCACTTATCATGTTGACTTTCAACTTTTACTAGATTAATTAATCAAACTCATATTTTTTTTCCAAAAGACGAGTTTTTAGGGAGACTTGTTCGCATTAAGAGTACTATAATCAACTTATAGAGAATCAACTAATCCACCAAAGAGAACTATATACTTCCCATGTCATTAGGCTTTAACCAAAACCAAAACCAAAAAGGTTTGTACAAGGTCAGATAATCCAAAAAAAGATAACCCTTTAAAAAGAAAATCTATGCTTAATCTCCAAAATTTGTCCAACAAAACCCAAAGTTCAACGAGGACCATCCGATATACAATTTGTCCATAAAATTCTTCAAAGTAAACCAATATAAGATTGAAAACCAAATATTTTAAGGATTTAGTCACATAGTCTTCCAAGTTAAATCGTAACATTTATCTCCAAACAACATTAGTTGCTCCTAAAGTCTCATATTGAAAAGTAATTAACCTAATCACATATCCTCCATGATAGGTTAATCATTTTCATAAATATCCCAAAATCAACTTAATCTTAATTCATAAAATCATATAACTAAAAAGAATCAGTCAAACTAACCAGGGACTTCACGTAGTCCAGTGGTAGGCGATAAATACTAGTCGCACTTTGGTTGTGGGTTCGATTCCCACAGCTTTGCCCGACGCGACGGGTAGTCACACAGTCTGCGTGTTGTCCTTTTTCCAAAACTATATAATTCTTAAAACATTCCCCAAAATGAGATAAAATCTTCAAAGATGATCATAACATATTTTAACCTCATTTTTATCTCATGCCTTTCACTTTCCATCATAACATATAATAACCCATAATTTCCTCAAAAGTAAGGATCATATAAACTCTAATGGTTACCTTTATAATTATTACCTGAACTTCCACATCGATTGGTCATCTCGTACATGATGCATTACAGAACATACCAAGGTCCAAGTGGATGATCATGACTCCTTGATAGTTGGTTTAGAACAACCATGAGTTTCCTCATTGAATACCCCATTTCATCCAGTCTCTTAATCGGAGAACCACCACAGTTTCCTTCAAACCTATTGTCACTTTGGGGCCTGCTAGATCCATCCATTCACTAAAAACAGAAAGGTCAGTGTGAGTATATCAACAAAACCATCATGTACTAATAAGGAAGATAAACACTAATATATACTTACTCATTTACTTTATCCAAAACTAGGACTCTTTCTGAAATCCTAACCATTATGGTAATGTCACTTATGCTTAAAGAATACCCTAACCTCTAAAGTTATCTAAACCGACCTTTGATACCAACTATAAGGCCCTAGCCTTAAACCTTACATAAAATTGAATTAAATGAATAATTCACATTGAGGATCTTTTTATGTTTAGAGTTTTAGAGAATTAGGACATAACTATTACATCTCAAAATATTACAAAGTAGTCTCTTCTACTAAATTTCCATAAAATAAAAAACTCTTAAAAAGAAACATGTCTAGTTTCATGTTTTAGGTAGCATGACTTTCCCTTGATCCCATACTTGACCCTATTCCACGCTAAGTCCTATGAAAAACATTTCAAAAACTTGGGATGAGCATAAAAACTCAGTAAGGGATACACAAAGAATAAAAACTGTTAGTTTATCAAAACAAAAAGTAAACCATGTATACTTTATCAATGTAATACTTTTCACCTTTATGAAGTAGTAAAAACTCTTCCCTGAATAAAATATCATTACTTATCTTTTTGTAACCAAAGGATTACCATAAAGCCCATATAAAGAACAGATAACCTATATAAAGGTAACTTGGGACGTAAACATACTTAAGTGGAATAACCATATGGTCGACTCCTACACATATCACTTAATGGAATAGCCATACGGACAATTTCCATACATACTTAATGGAATATCCATACGGCATACTTCCATACCCAATGCATTGGAGGTTATAACGTAACCACCCATCCTGGTATTCACGGCACCACCCGTCATATGGTTTATAACGTAACCACCCGTTAAAATGTCCAAGTACCAATATAAAATCATAAAACATAAAACCAATATAAAGGAATGATAACATTTCCACATCAAAATATATCATAATAGAATCCTTTATTAAAACCATTTTCAATACCAAAATACATAAAAGATTATATGGTATTTATTTTATTTTAAAAACATTAAGGCTTGCTGAGGAAGCCAAAGACCAAATAATACTCGCGGTGGCGGAAAAGGTCGTTGTCACCGCCTACGTAAAATAACATTCCTTTTTGTCGTTTAGTAAAACGCTTCATAGAAAAAGATTCCTTTTGTATAAAAGTAAAAGTCAAAGGGGTTTATACACCGTATAAAATAATGTTGTGTATAAAACGAAATATGTCTCAATGAAAGGAGATTGAGACGAAGTCCCTTACAAAGACGGTATCCTTGGTTTATGGATAAATCAATTACATAATTATGTGTGACAAACGAATACAAAAAATATAAGTGGATATTAAGTGTAAAATAATCAAAGGTCATTCACACATATTCGAAGGATGACATATTCAATAACTACATGTCAAACCGAAAGAAATCGAAATTGGGTTAAGAAGTTCCCTTGACAGCCTAACGACGTCACGTCAAAATGAGTTGATGAGAGATAAAAAGTGTATCTCATCACTTGGACATAAAATTTACATCAATAAGGATATATGAGAACATATCCCAACATATCAATATGTAAATTAAAAGACCCAACAAAAGAAGTCTTTTAAAAAAAGGAGGGTGAAGGGTTCCCTTACCGACTTGGGTATTTTTCCAAACATACGCCCCGTGAAAGAAGGACAATTCATCATTGATGTAAATACTCATAAATGAAAGAATATTACACAATGAGTAAAATAATGGTCAGTAAATACACCACTCAAAAGAAATTGTGGCAAATGTAGCATAAATCTCACGGGAATAAAAGTGAGATGAAAAATCACTTTACGAAAATTCGGTAGCCTAACGGCGCCACTTAAAACTTACAAAAATGGATTGATGAGATAAAATAGGGTATATCACCACATTACAACAAAATTTACAGAAAGTGTAATATTAAAGAACATCCCCCATCATAAAAAATAGGATCTTAAAAGAAGTGACATAAAGGGGAGTACTTAAAAAGAAAGAGAGAGGTTAGATCTCTTACGAAAATTCGGCAGCCTAACAGCGACACTCAAAACTTCCAAAATGGATTGATGAGAGAGAATAGGGTCTCTCATCACATGAAAATAAAAATTACAGTAATTGTAATATAAAATAACATCACAATAAAAAGAAAGATGAGCTTCAGAGGGAATGACATAAAAGAGTATACTTAAAAAGAAATAGAGGAGTAAGATCCCTTACCTTGGGTCTGACTAGACTCGATCATTCTTTAACATCCTGAATAATAAACATGAGTTAATTTCTAATTGATTAAGAACATTTTTAAAGTTCATTATTACTTTTATACAATGTTATGAACATCATGTAATCATTTAAGTTAATAATGTTCATTTTGTCGGTATTTGGTTCTTAAGTCAAAAATAGACTTCTCACACTTACATGTTGTTAATTTGGTCAAAGGTTCGTTATATCCAGAATGATATTAATGATTTGGATAAAATATATATCATATATATTCATCATATACATGTATTTATAATATTACATCACATTTAGAGGTATGAAATGAAATGCACCGTTCATGGAGACGGTAAGCCGTACGTACGCATGAACGCTACTTCCATTTCTATTTCATATTTTCTGGAATGGAATCATAATGATATAAGAGTATATTATAATTACAGTATATTAACATATATAATATCATTAAATTTATACTTTACACATCCCACATATGGTATTAACGAATCAAATCACTTTCAGGGGGTGGTAGTCCGCACTTCCTTAAATGAAGATATCGTGTTTACCCATAATGGAAACCATAAAGGTATGCCCAAAATGAAAAATACAGAAGCTTAAAGAAAACATAAAAATATTATATATCATATATAAATATAGTGTCATCATAATTGCCACCTTTGAAGGTGTTAAAATAATGTTGAACAATCATCGTTTCGGGAGGCAGAAATTCGCCATCCACAGAAACAGTATGTTCTTTAACCATTAGATGTAGGTGTGTGTAAGTTTAGCTTGAATACTTCTTATAACAACATCCTAGTATATTGAGGATACTGGAGTTGTTACAAAATAAAAGCATAAAAAGAGTTTAGGGGGTTGGAGAAACAAAAATAAAACAAAAGGACTCAAAAGAAGACATTACCTTAAAATCGGGTAACTCCCCTTAGTTTGAGCTCAAAGGCTTCCTTGGGAAGACTTCTTCCCAAAGTGAGGCTTCTAGGAGTAAGATAGGGATGTGGAGAGACAAAATGGACAGGGTTTGGCCGAGCCAAAGGCTTTAGGAGTGTGTGATATGAGGTAGAGGTGGGGGCCTTTTATAAGAGGAGAGGAGGGGCACTTTTGGAAAGTAAAGAAATATTACTTTATTTGAAAATGTGTATCGGTTTTAAAAGGTCCCACATTGATATAATTCGTGGATAAGGTGATAAGGGTTCTAAATCCACCCATCCAATAAGTTTTTTACTTGTGTAGTTCATAGATTTTACATTATCTTTCCATTTTATTTAAATCGTCAAATAATGATGTCATCGCTGCATCATTATTATGTCATAAATAATTTAATTTATTTAATGTCTAAAAATTATAAAAAAATTACTATGATGTAGGAAATATTTTTATCTTTCTATGTAATATTTATAATAAAATATCTGACTTGTATAACCCCAATAAAAAATTGTTTTAGTAAAACATATCATGTTTGTGCCATTTTTTACATTAACATTAAATAAAAGGTATTTGTGTCATTTTCCAACCAAAGTGGATCCATGGGGTCCCCAAGTTGACCCATAGCTTGTCTTGGTCGGCCATGACACATCCAATAATGGTAGGACATGTGTCAAGGTATTTTCCTTTTATTATAATATCATTTTTTCCTTAAATTGCACTAATTACCTCTAATCGCGATTAAAAACTTAATAAGTTACTATTGACCAAAAAAATATTTTTATCTCATTGAACCACATTTTACTTCTTAATGAAAACCATGTATGTCTTATTTTTGAAATTCAAAACACAGAAGTGGTAAAATTTCATTTAAACAAAAAATCAGTTTAATATAAGTACCACATAGTGGTTTCACTATTCATCAAAATTGAAGTTTTTCAGAAAAATACAAAAAGTTCACCCTAAGCTATATTTGATATTCCGAATTCAAAAATGAAGTCCATTTTAAAAAATTCAAAACATATAAGTTGCATTAATTAATTTAATAATTAATTCCCGCTATCAGAGTAAATAGTGTGTTTTTATGAAATAATAAGTATCAAAAGATTGACACGAGTTTAAGTCCGATTTCAAAGTGAAATTAATTCCAACGACCACTATTGGATTTAGTGGTGAAAATATTTTATAATTTCACTTTAAAACCAATTCGAAAGATAATCTAATCATATAGATAAATTAGATTAAAAAGAGGTTTTGAATTAAAATACAACATTTTACACTATTCATTAAAAAAATGAACTTTATCGGAAATATACCAAAAATTTACACAAAGTAAAATTTGATGTCCCGATTCTAAAGAAGAGTTTTATTTGGTCCAAAAGAATGTATAAGAGTGATCAAAACTATATTTAATGACAATTTTCCATCAAAAGGCGATAAATGAACCTTTTGTGAAAATTAGGGTATAAAAGCCTAAAATTGAATTCTTTTCATATTTTAAGCCTTTGGATAAATGTAAAAACATTTAAAAAACATATATAATCATATTTTAGTTGTTTCTATCCATTCTCTCCAATACAAAATCTACATGTTAACTACCATTTAAAATAATATTATTTTATTATTAGAGTGCAACGTAAGATTCCCAAGAAACTCGTTGTTGCGTATTGGGTACGCCATCGAGCATAGCATCCCCTTTAAAGTAATATTAATATTTTATTCACAAATATGGATAAATATAAAGATGTCATATTCTTTATTTACCTGGGGTGTTACATAAGCAAATTGAAATGAATAAATGAGGCATGAAGGAACTCATGTTTTCCACCTCAGTCGATGTACTAGCCAATAGAATATACAAATGATCATGAATAAAGAAGTATATACAAAAAAACTCTCCAAAACTAAAGAGTATGATGTCATAAGGATAACTAACCAGATTAAAGGATACACCCAAGATTCCACTCCACCCTTAGAACTCATCATATCCAAGAAAACTTGATCTTACTGAATCAAATACCCTGTTAAACCAATATATTTCTCATGTCATGAAATAAAAAAACAACAAAAGAGAAGATAACACTCACCACCCCATTTGGATTTTTGGTGAGGCTAAATCTATAAGAAAATGACCACTCTTAAAGAAATAATCTAATAAAACTAAAGACTTCTTTGAGAGACTTACTCAATATATTAAAGTATAGTAATCAATTAGATCATGTACTTTAAAGAACTTAAGATGAACCAATACACATAATAAATGATTAACCAAACATAAAAATAAACTAAAAAGACAAATAGTTTCAGATAGGTTTCTAAATATCCACTTAAATAAAACAAACCAATTTCAAATTTTTTTTTAAAACCTCCAAACACTATTTGGAATGGATTAATACAAATTATCCACTTTAGGAGTATGAATATATCATTATATTAGAAAAAATATCTAAAAGTGAAATAGTTCAAAACATCTCAATTGAAATTTGAAACCTCTTACAATTCAGGTCAAATCATTAAATGAGATTCATTTTTTTCTTTAATTTCATTATACATGTTTGAAATTCATTAAACAAAATCACTATTTAAACACCCAATGTGTTTCATGAACCAATAAAGTTATAAAACTAGATTTTCCTAAATTATGAATCTTATTTTGATTCATTATTAATCTTTAAAAACCATTTTATCTTTAGAATTTCAGTTTTAAAACATTCACAAATATTTCCCTAAAACCAAAATGCTACGATTTGTGACTTTATTGTAAATAACCATTTATTTTAAATAATTTATCAAATTTTGAAGACATGATTAAAGGGTGTAAAATTCCTAAATGTAGATTATTAAAGTCTTTGAAAAAAAAATTATAGTTTTTGAGTTTTTAAAAACCATTTCTAAAAACATAAACTACAAATCAAACATTCTTTTAAAAGAAAATAGATAATTTTTACTTTTTAAACTAAAATATTTTTTTTGAAAACCCTTTTTCATACATAGAACAAATCATAATACAAACACAAAAACAAAATCATGTCATAATTGTCAATAAAACCAATTATTGGCATCAATATGTTATAGTTTCCAACTTTCTTGTTTTTAGGTGAATGAGGGTTACTGAAAGAATTAAAAAATCATGGGTCATAGACAGTAAAATAAAACTGATGTACAATCATGCTCAACATAAGCACATGGTTCAGGACCATGAGCCAAGCATGTCACAAACACATTAACATTCCCAAAATCATGTTTTTGATCACTGAATGGTTTTTCAACACATACAAGTTGATTACACAACATGACTCTTATTTCTATTTACACTATAAATATAGGAAAACCCCAAAAGAAACCAACACATTATAATTAAGTTCATTTCCCATTATGTAAACAATAACTCATTGAAGGCAATAAGTGAAATTAAATCTTTAGTACCCATGGTAATTCATGCGTCATCATGAATGTTGGTGACCAAGAACCTACTTGTAATGTACTCCCTAATCATCAACTAGTCATATACCCAGTCTACCAGACCCTAAACCAAACCCAGGAATTGTCATCACACTTCTAGTAGGGTAATCGATCAGGCACCATGGGTCATTATCAAAACTATATGGGCCATGAACCTAGTTATCTGACCCCATGGGTCTCATATAATTCCTTAGTTTTCTTCCCATTACACAAAAATCTATATTACACACATGGTACACTTATTAGACAATGTATTGTCCCCATATGCCAACACATGTTTTTTAGTGTTCTTTATCCTCACCCACACACACCGTAGGAAACTTATAAGAAGATCACCTGTAATATCTCTGGCAAAGGAAAGGATTAATTAACTATCAATATTTAATCATGTAAGAACCATAAAATTAAATATTGACCTTATTAACATGGTTAATAACATTTTCCTTTTAAGTCTCAATTTTTAAGGGTGTTAAGATAAACTTTATACCTGAATAAGACAAGGGAACTATAAAGAAATAAAGGTGTGTATTTATGTCATGAGATATGATTTCCCAATATGATTCCACCAAATAGTTTTTACATTCTCTTTCACAATACATTTCATGAATTCTAGCTTCAACTGTTAATATGAAATAATATCTAGTCATCCATGGAAGAGTAATGATAACCAAAAATATATTAAACCATTAAGGAAAACACATATTTTATTTTCATATAACTACAGTAATGAATATAATTTTAAAGATCATATATATTAAATTGATCATTAAATGCAATAAACTCAATTTTATAAAAATAAAAAAGTATTATATTCATTTTTATGCATATTCGTTCTTTAAATGAAAACTGTTAAAAAATATCGGGAATAAAACATAGACATTAAAACAAAATAAGTAAAAAATATTAAAAAATATTGTAAAACCATTTAAAAAACAAATATTGAAAATATTATTAAATAGATACAAGTGACCCACAAAATTTAATAGGTGAAAAAAGAAATTTAAAAATCAAGGTGGAATGTAACACCCCATAATTTCACAATGTATTTTTCCCATATAATTTTTTTGTAAAATAGATTATTTCACATGTAAAACCAACATAAAACATAGCAAAATTTGTTTTATAAGGATAAAATATTTCAATAAACTGTATATATTAATACATTTTGAGAATATAATATAAAACATCATTTGGAAAATGAGAAGATAAATAAAACTACATGTAAATAAAAATATAATGAATATAAAATCATTAACCTCATTATTCACTATAAAGATCGCAAACTTGATATAAACTCTAAAAATAAGAAGCATTATGAGAAATGAAATAATATTTTTGATAATAAATTTAATAAATAATATAAATGAGTCTATAGATGTATGTATGGATATATAGAAATCTAATATGGTTGTTGGACATATGGTTATAGGATATATTATCTTTGTACATATGACCACTAGATATATGGTTTTTGCAAATATCGTTCTGGGATATTTGATCAGTGGATATATGGTTATTTTATTTAATCGTATTCAAAGGGAACAATGATTTTTTTTAATTTTAGTAAAACAATAAAAGTAATTTCATTCAAAAATAATAAATAATTCTAGAATAAAATTAAAAAGATAATCTTAAATTAAAATATTTTATATTTTATTAATTATGTATTATGAATTATTATTATTATATGACATGTTGAAAAAAATTTAAAAAATGTATTCTTTTACCAAAGGATTATTGGAATTTATTTTTTTTGAATTTACACAACTAATTTAATAGGATGTGATTAAACTCATTTAATATAAAAATGGTTGTATTTTTTGTAGAAATATTTCTAATGTGTTAACATAATGAATTAAATTGATTACTACTTAATAAAGAATTTAATTTAATTTTTTAATTAGTAAAAAAATATATAAACACTTATTTAATTTTTAATTTATATGAAATAAGATTAATAACACTAATTGTATAAAAAGACATTTTTAATACAAATATATCCTATATATATTATGTTTTTAATTAAAATTTATATTTTTTATATATTTAAAATAAATTATTTTAAATTTTTCAAAAAGTTTTAATTAAAAAATTTAAATTAGGTAAGGTGATGAATTTCATTTTGGGGAATAGAAAGAAGTTATCGAGGTAAAATATTAGTTACATTGGTAAATGTATAATTAATTAAATAGTAAAATTAAGTGGTAAAAACATAAAATATCAAGTAAAATTGTTTATAAATTGTGTAAATAAGGGGAATAATGACCCATATCAATTATTTTTTAATTTTTTATCCACATTCCTTTTCAAATGGAAACATTATAGATTTAAGAAAAAGTATTTATAGAAATGACACTAAAAAATCACCTATAAAAGGAACCACCTACACACCTAACAAGACAGTAAAAAATTATATTTTCTATTGAATTTTTTTTATCTACAACCCCACACCCAAATATTTATTATAAATTTGTAAGATTATGGTTCGATGAATATAGACTAAATCCTGAATTTTGAATGGATCCGTGTTGAGGAGTGAGTTCATAGAAGTAAGTGTATTGTTCTTAACCATATTCATTTTCAATTACTTTATCACATATAATATTTAAAAAAAATACCATATTTAATGATGTTATATTAACTTAATTATTATTTAAATTATTTTATTGTTATATAAATCAAAACTCTTACACATTTTTAGTATATAATGTTATTCTTTAGGTCGGTTTAACCACCCATATGAATGATGTTATACAAACATCAAAATACTAATTAGGAATAAGAATTCAGACACTAATAAAGGTAATATATGATATTATGAAATAATTTATGTCATGAATATAGTTATATCAGGCTGCATATATAATTAATGGTCATTATAATGTAGAATGTTGTTATTAGTAAATTACTCAAAACATGCTCATCATCGATAACATTCTCCTAAATCATACCCATAATTTTATTAAAATGAACTTGATTATGATTAATTAATTATGAAATAATTATTTCACCACCTTAACTAATTTGGGAATTCTGAACTTGTTATCAATGATTGATTATGAAAATTTATATTATGAAACCTATACTAAACAATCAAAATCACTAACATATGATGATAAAAATAATCCATAATTACAAAATATATTTTTACTAAATGTTTATAATTAAATAATATTGAAGATAATATATATGAACAGGTTTTAGAATAATATATTTAGATTTCTATTTTTATTATATAAGATCTTAAAAATATTTTGTGGAATAAATGACTAATGGTAAGGGTTTCTTTACCAAACCCATTTTTGAATCATGATTTTTATTTTTAAACTTCTATATATAAAATTATATGTTCTTTACCTCTAAAACACATATATTTTAAAATTTATTATTTGTTATGTATGATTTAATTATATTGTTTAAATATACCTTCATTATATTTTCATTCCCACATGTTTATCTTATTCTCACTTATGATCTTTATTTTTTTATCTCACGTTTACCCATACTTTGAATATGAGCTCTCATATTCTTATGTTTTTATTTACTCACGTCTCGAAGATGATTACTATGTATGATATGACAATAAATATTTAATATAAAAAAATATTTATGGTATATTTTGAATAAAGGTTATAAAATAAGGTTATTACATATCTATTCTCTAAAAAAACAAACCTATCAGTTTTGGGGTGTGATTTACTATCAGGTGAAATGATTGTTTAGACAAAATGATGTAATATGAATAGATGTTGATCTTGTGTCCCCTAAGTAAGTATCATGGATGGGTTTAGTTTTTTTTTGGATTAATATATGAGGAATAAATAGATAGAACATAAAACAACATTTGAAAAATGAAATTTTATGTAAAATGATGCTAAAATGTACCATTTTGAAAAAAAGGATTAATAATTTAAAACATATTAGGATTTATTTTCTTTATCATATGAATTCATACTCTAATTATTATTTTTTAATACTCACAGTAACCCTTTTAGTTTTAATCAAGTGATGGAACCCAAGGGAATCAGGTTAACAATTTTTCTGATAGAAAATAAAATGATATTACTAATGAAAAACCAAATGGATTGGGATATTAAGTGAAAAATACAATGGCCATGCTC
Organism: Viscum album; assembly: GCA_963277665.1. Lineage (NCBI taxonomy): Eukaryota > Viridiplantae > Streptophyta > Magnoliopsida > Santalales > Viscaceae > Viscum > Viscum album. The sequence continues at coordinate 318,019,588 of OY728146.1, forward strand.
ACCAAACTCTCTCAATCTATGAATGATAAAAACAATAAAGTTGAACCTCTAAATACACCATGGATGTAACAACTCATTATTGAATCCTTCATATGAAGCATCTAACATAAATTAATGAGTCTTACAACCTACTCGTTTTTGAGAAATTGATCATGAAAATAGATAATATATGTTATATTCTACCATTCTTGTACCCTAAAAATGTTTTTTAACAATTTATCACATTGAAGGTGAATCTGAATAATGGTAGAATATCATTAAGAATAAAAAATAGGAAGATGATAACTCCATTGAATCAGAGGAGTTTGAGAAGGTATTCATTAATTAATAGATTTCTAAAACTCTTTAAACTAAAATGGAGAGAAAATTACTAAATTTTAAAGAAAATTAAGATTAATACATTAGTATCAAAGAATAATACTTTAAAATACATTGAAGTAACACTTTGGGTTTTATCATTGATCCTAATGGTAAAATTGATCATTTTTAGTGGAATTAAACTAGGTTACCAAAAATAATTTAATATAAGTGGCATTAGTATCAATGAAGATATTGTTTGATTTTCCCTCAATGTATAAATTGATATTAGAGACTCCCATTATTCTTGTTGTTTTTGGGAGAAGTAGAAGAAAATAGATTTTCAAGGAATTTAAAATTATAAAACCCATAGAGAAAAGACTATTATACTTACTATATGCCTATTATGTGGTATGTTGTATGAGGTAATTTCCATAAATGGATATATGAATGCTTCAATTGTGGAAGATAAAGTCACCATGAACATGAATTTCAAAAAGATATATGGAGTTCAACCAATGAAATTTATTTAAAAAATACTCTACCCAATCTACCACCCACATTATAAATAATTAATTGTTAAGAGTATAGATATTACACTATCTAGTGAACTATTCAATTGTTTAGTGATGAATATCGAAGTGATTAATCATAAATGGAATAGGAGAAAGTTAAATCCTATGAAGCCACAACTAATAAAGTGGGTCATGAAAACCAAGAAGTGAAAGGTACACTTATCATCCACTCAAAAACTGAAAATTTTATATTTGATTCTAGATTTACCCACTGCTTCATACCTAAGAATTTTTTAAGAGAATAAAATCACCCCCAATGGTTATATATTAAATTATCAGTGAAAAATCATTATGGGAAGATGATTGAAACAAATTTCATTAACTCCTCTCTGATAGAATATTATAAGAATGTTCTTATTTGAAATCTTATTATTCATCTTTTAATGTAATTTGATGTGATGTTGTGAATGGACTTATTTTATGTTTATTAATGATATAGGGAAGTCAAATTTGATATTCTGAATAAATCTATGATATTCTATTGAGTAAAGGTAGTCCATGAACTCTCATTGGAATTTAATTCGATTATATTGATATTAATAACTAATAATGAGAGGTATTTACCACAAATGGTTAAGGATAAAATAACTACTAAGGATATAATTTTTTTATTTAATACATTGATATTTGTTGTAGAGTGTTTTTAGATCATCCCCTATATTGTGAGGTTGATTTTCCCATAGAACTCACACATGGATCTATTTTTATATCGTTGAATCCTTATATAATGGACTCAATTGAATTATATGGAATGAATAAGATACACTAAGTGAATATTGAAAAATGTTTTATATTCCCATGTTCTTCACCATAGGGAACACAAGTCATATTTATTGAGAAAAAATACGGATCTATGAATCTCTGCATTGATTATTATGACCATAAAAAATAACGATGAAAAAGAATCTTCTTCCTAACATTGATTAACTGTTTGATAAATTATAAGGGGATTAATAGTTATTTAATATTTACCATGGATATGAATATCATAAATTATGGGTGAAAATATATATATACCCAATATAAACTTTTGTACAATATATGAGATCTATGAATTCATTATGATGTCATTCAGATATAAATATTCCCATATTATTATAATTTATGTGATAAATAGAGTCTTTATAGATTACCTAAATAAATTTTTATAGTATTTATAAATGATATTCTCATATATTCTATATGAAATTAAAGTAATGAAGATCATTTTTGGATAGTGATAATGAACTCGAGAAATGAGAAACAATATTCCAAATTTAACTAGTGTTAATTCTATATATAAAATGTATCATTCCTGTTTCATGTAATCATAAGTGTGGATATATATATATATATTTCAATGATAGTGGTTATTTGAGAATAGACCATTCTAAACAATATAATATAGATCTATAGGTTTTTAGGATTAGCAAGATACTATCGATAATTTGGGAGAAACTTATCAGAATTATCATATCCACTAACAAAGTTAAGTAATAAGGTATTCAAATTCCTCTAAATAAATGAATGTAAATAACATTTCAAGGATCTCTTGTGATGTTTGTTCACTAAATTTTTACCCAGACTGCCTAGCTATGGAGAATGTTTTGTAATATACAATTATGCATAAAAAAGATATTTTTATATGTCCTCTTACAGTATCATATATTGGTAGATTATGCCTCACATAAAAAATTATTTATGAGAAAAATAAGATGATATATGATATATAGCTTGAAGTTTAAATATTTAGATTAAAAATTTTGAGTCACTTCCTATATGGTGAAAACTGGGAAATATATACTAATCACATGAGATTAACACATAAATTCCAACATAAGAAGTCGAACATGGGCTAAAAGATATGGTTGGAGTTGATTGAGGACTATGATTACTCGATACAATATCTTCATGAAATTTTAAACAAGGTGGATAACACACTATGAAAGAACTATCATATTACCTTATCTATCAAGATGGTTGAAAGCGACCCAATACTCAAGTGTTTTCAAAGGATAGACCTCAAAATCCCAAGTTAACGAGAAATATCATATATTCAACATATGAATTATCAACCATCCATCCATGTAAATATTAATAAGGCATATAAAAAGGTGATGGAAATGAAAAATAATATGGTGGAACATTCCAAAGTTCAATGTTGATAGTAAGTGAATTATATTTCCCTATATAAGAATAAGTGCTTCGTCAATAACATAATTGAATAAAGAGTTATTGTACGAGGCACATAGATCATCATTATTTATCTATATTAGAATCACAAATATGTATAGAGATATCAAGACTCATTTAGGACGGAAAATAAGAAAATTGAGAATTTAGAGTACATATATCATTATTTTTATGTTATGAGGTTAAGGTGGAGTGATATAAGTCCAAGGGGTGACACAACCATTAATCATACTTATATAGAAATGGTATAACATCACAATAGATTTTTTTAGGACATACCAAGACAGATAAAGGATAGAATTAAATTTTAATAGTATTATATCACATTATAAAGTTTACATATTTCAATTATTTTCGAGATGATTTCTCACTCAATAAAAATTTAATGATATACGTAAAGTATGTGGTAATAATTCATTAAGTAACACTCTTAATTGTATTTTTGAGGTTTAAAGATTACTTCAATGTTCTAAAGAAGTCTCTAACAAGAATTATATATATATTTGATCTTTAATATGGATTATTATCATCTAAATGAAGGATGATATAAATTTACATGTCAAAATTTAGATGATAGACAATTATCCTATTCAATAGACTTCGATGGAGGTTGATATCAACACCTTCCCTCGGTAAATTTCTCATATGTCAAAACTTTTCATTAAATAATTCATATCGAACCATATGAGGATTTATATGGGAAGTGGTGAAAAAATATAACATATAGGAATGATGTTATAGAGTGCACATTGTTAGAACAAGATCTTTCTCATGAAATGTTATAGAATATTCAAACTATTCAATGAAACATTAAAAATATACAAAGTTGAAAAAATTTATATATTGAAAATCATCTGCGAGATTCTGAGTTTGAAGTTAGAGAAATGGAATTCAATCAAATATCATCATAGTATAGATATATGAGACTCATAAATAAGTTAAACATAACCCATATATGTATTATACCCTTTTAAATCATTAATCCTATAGGGATTGTAGCTTATCATTTTACAGTTCCTCGAAATCTCTCACAAGTACATGATGTGTTCTATATGTCATGTTTGAGGAAGTGGATACATGGTACATTATGGGTATATGATTCAAAACAATTTAATGTTGAAAAACATGCAATTTTTCTTAGAATTACACATAAAGTCATTTGTTAATAAAGTTAATTGATCAGTCTTTAATTATAAATAAAATGAAATTTTTCAATGAATAAAAATTATATTAAATATTGTTGATTTAGTAATTGATATGAGATAATATTAATAACAATTCATGATGAAAAATTCATTTTTCTATAAAAACATTTTTTTTCTATATATATTATGTCTTTAATTAAAAGGTAAATTTTTCATATTTAGATTTTGATTTAGATTAAATGGTTTCAAAAATTGTAATTAGAAAATTTAAATTAGTTAAATATATGAATTTAATTTTTTTTATAAAAAGATGGTATCATGGTAAAAATTGAGTTACCATGGTAAAGGTAAAATAAGACAAAGAGGCTTAATGTATGTTCTAAAGGCTTAAAATATCTAGAAAAATTTTCATTAAATTGGGTGTATGAGAGTATTTGAGACCAATATCAATTTATTTATGTTTTTTCCACTTTCCTTTTAAAATGAGAACCTTAAACATAAATGAACTATTATTATTTGAAATACTACTTAAAACATACCTATAAAAGGTTCCATCCTCTTCTCCTACCAAACCTCTTAAAGCATTAACTTATATATTAAATATCTGACCATCTTTTATCTCCCAAATAATTCCTAGATTTTTCTATCTTATGATTCCAAAAATGAATGAATAAATTCCTTATTTTGAAGGGACCCTTGCCAAAAAGAAGGGTATTCATCATGGTAAATAATTAGTTCTTGACCATCTTCATTAAAATTAATTTTCATATCCACTATTTAAAGTTATAATTATCCATTTTAATTATGTTATATTAAAAAAAATTATCTTCTATTTAAATTATATTAATATTATATAAATGTATACTCTTACTCATTCCCTAGTATAACTTGTTCTTTTTTGGGTCAGTTCAACCACTCATATGAAAGATGATTTAACAACATCAAAATTTTCATCATGAATAAATAACAACAGATTAAAAGTGTTAATATATGATACTAGAGATTAATTTATTTTATAATTATGGATCAATAATTTTGACAATGAAAAATCAATGGTTATTATAAAGTAACTTGCTTTTATTGGTAAATTACCAAAAACATGCTCATCATGAATACCATTATCAAAAACCATACCTATAAATTCCATCAAACAAACATGGGATAAAATGAATTATTTGAAAAAAATTATTTTACTACCTTTAATAATCTAAGAAAAATGAACATGATATCAATCAATCAATATCCACATCGATATTAAGATACTTGTACAAAATAATCGAAATCACTAACATCCAATAATGATAATGAAAAATAAAAAATTAATATATGTATAATAAAGTCATATAATTGGAGTGTATAAAAGATAAATTACTTGAATAATTATATTAAATGATTTATTAATATTAATATTTTTATTATACTTGAGGTTAATGTACATTCATATAATTCATGATTAAATGTAAGAGTTTATGTACTAATATCATTTTAAAATCTATATTGTTTATGTTTTAACTATGATATAGAGAATTCTATGTTTATTATTTATAAAACTCATATATTTTATTTTATTATCTTTATTAATGGGTTTTACTATCATCATAATATTTCACCTCCATTTAGTTCACAATTCATCCAAAAGGATGTTTTTTGGTGGATCAAACTTTATCTATTGTTTTCTGATCACAAATCATTCTACTCTAAGTCAATATTTACTATATTTAATTATGAATTTTTTATCTATAATTTTATGATTTATTATGTTCAATTTCATAGGAAAATACATTTTAAAAAAAATTAATCTTTATTTAATGTTTTCATTATGGTCATTTTCTACAAAATATAACCTTATTTATAATGGTGTGAAAAGAATGAATTTTTAAAACTTTTTAAATATGAATAAATTTTCACTCCATCTTTATTTTTTTTCATCAAGAAACATACAATTCATGTTTCCATGTTTTTACAAATAATTTTTATCATCTTTTTTATATATTATTTGCATTCAAAATAAAAGGTTTAAGAACTTTTATGGGTATTTATTATTATTTCTCAATGTAATTCGTAATGGTATTAAATGTATTTTTTAATTTATTTAAACACCCTATAATATTTACTGTGCTTCATGAAAAATATTATCTATTGATAGAATCTATTTTATTTCCCTTGATGCATTATGATAATGTCTTATGGAATTTTTCCAGAAACCCATTTCTTTTTCATAGTTTAATCAAGCTATGATGCAATTAAGATTATTTTCATGTTCACATGTCACTCATTTGTATTGTCATTTATTCTGTGATCAGTGAGAACACAATTATATATCCCTCTAATTAATTGGATAAATATTTTTATCACATGATTTGACATGTATGAGATTTGGGAGTGAATCCATTCCATTATGGGATTCTACGCACTATGTTTATGGGAATGGGAATTGATCCTAATCTACCATGGAAGTCTATACACAATGTGATCATTTCCTTATAAGTGACATTAATCAAAATAATTTATTTTATATACATATTTATTTGTCTTATTATTATTCCTATGTTATGGTTTCTAGTCTCCTGGGTATTGACTCATGTTTCCACACTTCTATTACTAATGTCTTATGTTATAACTATATTATTATACATTGAACCATTATTTATGAACAATGATTTATTTTATATTCTTTTATTATGTTATTTACATTATCCTTGAATATGATCTCATTCCCATATACTTATCTTATGCTCACTTATGATTTTCAATTGTTATCTATTGTTTTTACCCTTACCGAGCATCTGAGCTCAAAATTTCATATGTTTTTATTTTATCAGGTTATAAATAAGATCACTACTTATGATATTTCTATAAGTGTATCATATGTAAATAATATTTTTTGGATAGATTCTCTAATTTTGTAAAAAAAATGAAATATATATATATATATATTCTCTAAATACACTAAATATATTGGTTCTATGGTGTGGTTTATTATGAGATGTAATGAATATTAAAATAAAATTATTTAATAATTCTGTATGTTTTTCTTGGGTTTCCTCAAGAAAGGATTGTCAAAATAAGGTAAAAAACCCCACATTGAATATCATAAAAATAAAAAAAATTATAATTGAATCCAAAAAGGAATCCGGAGCCTATGAATAAGGAAAACTATTTCAAATCAAGCATACCATGGGAAACACCTTATTTAAAAGTGAGATTATCCTAGACATACTCAATCAAAACTATTTACCACAAAGTGAATATATTACTTGAATAGTAAATACTAATTTACTCTTCCTAAAATTAATAGGTAACACATCACATATATATATTACATCATATACTAAAAAATACCTATTATAGAAAAATCATTTATAATAAAGAAACATTCTCTTAAAATACAAATAATACCTTGGATTCTCATGAAAGTAGATAATTTATATAAGGTAACAAGTTACAAGTCATATAATAATACCCATAAAAAACGGAAACATATATTTTTTTATCTCACATCCATTCACCAATTAATTAAAAAACCTGATAGTATTTACAAAATCATTAAATAATAATTATATTCATCTCACATTGTTTACATACTCTTATAAGTAATAATGGTGCTTAACTAAGGGTGTATGAATTATTCTTAAAATAATTTTCTATAATTTTATAAAAAACCCTTTAACATTAACTGAATAGTTTGAAGAATAAAACACTTCTTTGAAAATCATTTCAAAAACAATGAATTTACTATAAATTTCACTAAAACCATCAAGTATCTCAAAAATTTAATCAATATGATTTATATATCATACATAGAAAATAAATATCCACATACATATAGAAAACATAATAATATAACCAATGTACACATTAAAATTCAATGACAACTAAATTCCACCCAAACAATCACTTAAACCATTAAACAATCCTCAAATCAGTAAAATATCTTATGGAAAACAAATTATAATTAATTTGGAATCTCAAAAAAACCCTTCAGTTACCAATTATTTCGATGATACCCTCATATTAACTTTTAGAAACACATTGTAAGAATATAAATTTGTTTAAAAGGAATGATTTACAAGAATTATAAAAACCCCCTTAATTTCAAAATCTATATCAAATAAAACTCTGAGAACAATTTGATAATTTCAAAAAAAGTAAAAAATATCAAGATATAAATCATTAAAAATTATTTTAGTAAACTCAAGCAGCGAATGATATTCCATGTGAAATGGATTTAACAAAACACCTACTATGAAGAGATCAAATCAATCCTCCTTTAATTTATAAAATGAGATTAGGTTAAGAAGGGTACTTCACCAAACTTAGATTTCATTAACCCATTTATTTAAAAAAACTACCTGAGAAAATAAAAACCACATCCTTGAGGATTTAAGATATAGGTAGAGTATGAAAGGATAGGAGAAGGAGAAGAGAGAATCAGAGGAAAAAAGACATTCATTGTGAATACTGAAGAGAATAATGATTGGGAAGATAAAGTACATAAAAGAGGATAAAAGAGGATATTATAGAGATAATGTGGGTTGACTAATTCTAATGACATGAAAAAGGATTCCAAAAGATAATAAAATCAAGAAAAGGAATAAACATGAAATCCTAAAATAAATTTCATTGTAAAAAATATGGTTAAGTCACATGATTTCTCTAAAAATGTGGTAACAATTAAAAATATATAATAAAACACAGAATTAACCAAATGGTTAGGACACATTGTTCTTTAAACATGTGCTAGAAATTTAGTAGCTTTTGGAATGGAATCTCATAATATTCACAATTAAGATGTATGGTAATTATTAAATATGTGACAATTGTGAAAATAATAATTTTTTTCAAAATATTAAAATTTATAAACAATGAATTTAACAAATATTAAAAAAATCAATAAATTCATAAATTTAAACACAAAATTATCATAGGGTGTCAAAAATATCAAAATAAACCTTAATAAGTGTTACTTGAGTGGAATTAACAATGGGACATAAAATGATAAATGGTATTTTAAAAAACATTTTTTATTTATATGTATTATTATAAAAATATTATTTAAAATAAATTTAAAAAATAATAAAATGTTGTTTATTTTTTTATATTATTAATTATCATTAAATAAAAAATTATTGTATTATGAAAGTAAAAAAATTTATTACTCTTTCTCAAAAAATAAATTTTATTTAAAAAAATATTAATTTTATTTTATATTTCATGTTCATATTTTAAATTTAATTTTCTCATATTTAGAGTTTGAATTTAAAAAATGGGTTTAACATTTGGAATCAAGACATTAAAATTGGTTTGTATGGTAAATGTCATTTTTTGAGAAAATTTAATTTACGATGTTAAAACATGAATTATGATGGTAAATGATAAAATGATGTAAATATTACAAATAATGATTATAAGTAAGAAAATATATATAAACCTTATTGCTTAAATGTTTTGATCTGGGGGTCGCTATCCAATATTGTTTTTTATCCAATTTCGAGTCACCTTCCTAATAAAATTACAGTCCTTAGGCATTAAGAAATAACTATTTGAAAAAAAAGCTTTTCATTCTCAAAATATGAAGGCTACCAAGATGAATATTGAATTTATTTTTTATATATAATGATTCCTATTTAGTATTTTCATTTCAAATTCATATACCAAATTACAATTTAAAATGATTTTAAACATTTATAATATCTAAATAATTTTTTACCTTTATTTAATAATTATATTATAATAAAATCAATTTATATTCATACTCATATATTAATTATAAAATGTTTATGTGTGTGTCGGTTTAACAACCTGCCTGGACAATGCTACTAAAATTTCTTCACTAATGATTATGAAATCACAAATAATTGTAATTTAGGTTATTAATAATTATATTATATCATTTGGAAAATTCATAAATTGTATTATATAATAATTTATTTATTATTTTAAAATGACAATTTTTATATATTAAATAATCATAAACAAACAAATCATTGATGTTTATTAAAAATAATAATAATTACATCCATGAAATAATGGATTATATATCAACCCATACTTTTCATTCATAGATATAACATATCAATAGATTCATATTAATTTGTTAACTTAATTATCCATTCCATAATCTTATAGGTATATTTCTTTTGGAAACATGGATACATAAACAACTAGTCATAGGTGAACTACATCATCTATCATTGAGTTCTTCGCAACTAGCACCATTCTTAGACATATCATAAAAAATACCATTCTTCATAACCTAGGGGAAGGAAACATAAGAATGGTTGAGCTTAGATGATCAATAAAGGTAAATAGTATAGATATCAATGACCACCTTTACATCACATGAGCACAATGGTATGATAACATGATGATAACATCAGAAAACTCTACCATTCATAACATAGATCACAATCATGAGTGATGACATAATTATTAGAATTCCATAAGACTTATATAAAAAATGGAATCCTAGAAAATAATATATGAGAAAATAACATTGTCATAACACATTGATTTGTTCCATACAAATAAGCATATAAAATTATTTCTTTAGTAGTGAATGCTCATTTCCTAGTATATCTTTGTGGGATGGTTTCACACCCTAAACCATTATAGTAGTCAAGGTTCACTCCCAATATTATCATAGTTGACAGATCCCCTTACTAGTTTGGGCTCACTCCCAATTACATCCCTCTTTATCTTATGCTATATCAATATTTACCCAATCTATTAAAAGAATATATAATTCTAGAACCACTCATCACACAATGAAATACATATATATTTGTTTTGTAATGACTAAATCCCTCCAAAGATACCCCTACTGAGCTGAAAATGAAGGAATAGATATAATAACCACCGAGTCCTTCCCCCAGAAGGCCATGGGTGGATACTAGAACCAAGGGTACACAGATCTCACAATATGAAATGCATTACCCTTTATTAGAAACTAATATCGGGAGATGAGGTGTTTAATCCAAAAAAAACTCCAACACACACACATACACACACACACATATATATATATATGAAATCCAAAACAATCTCACATGCATGTTTCAAATATAACTATTAGAAAACATGAGTCTCCAAAAATAAGGCTATGCAGCGACACAAAAAAAACTGCCCTAATGTCTAATCTTGTAATTCCCAACACAGTCTACAATGTCCTCCTGGAAACATGAAAGTATTTTTATATATGTATGGTGAGCATATGAGTATACTCAGAAGGGAAAACCAAATTCTCTCATGCAGAAGTGGGAGAACAATACTAATTCCCTAGTGAGAAAACATAAGAAACCAATAACACCTAACAGGGAATACTAGCCACCCCAAAATCACTAAGGAATTCTCACCAAATAACAAAATTCAAGTAATATAATATAATAATCACATTAATGTTTGGGCACCCTTCATCACTTACCACTAATTAAGAGCTCACATACTAATGGTAAATGTCTTGGCGCATCCACACACTTCCACAAGCCCCATGTCACAACCCACCTGCACACACCTAGGCCTCATAGCTAGTCCTATAATCTAGGAAAACAATGTTCACCACATCCCGATCGCAAACACTTGGGCCACAACCAGACCACATCCCACTCGTAGACACCTTGGCCACAACCACACCACATTCCAAATACATCTAGGAAAAAACATTACATCTCATATCATAGAAAGCTATGAAATCTCAACCTTGCCATAATACACCTAGCCCTCACAACGACACCACAACCTACCTGAAGAGTATTGGGATACCAATGCCTAGAAGAGGGAGCAGGGATGATCAAATAACCATTCATCCATTCTCTAATCAAGATGTTGGGTAAAGACACAACCCCCCATGACAATGGTGGTTTTTTGAAAATAGTGCTCAACTAGGTTGGGGTACATATATAAATCATAAAGAAGTAGAACTATAAATATAGGTATCAAACACTCAGGCCAAACTGTTGGTTTTTTCAAATAGACAACCAACCCAAAAAAACACCTTTGCTGCTACCTCTAAATGAACAACTAAAAAATAATCCATAATTTGATTCATAACCTCATCCAACTCATTTAACCAGTTATCATTCAATATTATGAAATCCGCCTATTGATTCCATACCTACCTGGGAAGATTAGAAGTAAAAGACATCACAAGACACATAGTATAAACCACACAGAATAAGATGATCAAAGTTAAAATATCGCACTCCAAATTTCCACTCCACTTTATGCCCATTCCAACCACTACCATCATCATTCTTCAAATTCATTCTGCCCAATCCACTATATCAACCATAAAAAAACTGGAAACTCATAGCCACTAAAATAAACTCCCCTTATCACTAACATTGACATTCCCACTGCACAGACACACCACAACAAGTTACACAAACAAAACAGAACCATGTTTCAGTCCCACTATAGAAAACTTCACACCCATTTCACAATAAATAAATCTCTCAAATTTAGATTCCATTACACCACCCAAACCACTCGAAACATATTCATACCCTCAATAATAGCACCACACAACCAGACAAGGAACAACATCCATATTTAACAAGGCTCCTATTATTTAATTACAATTTTTAAATTCATGGGTTATTAGAGAACAAGTACAATCCCGGGGAATCCATTTATTTATCCAAATATATGTGGTTAATAAATTTCATATATATAGTTGTTATAGAGAATTCAATCAACGTGAATTCCCAACTCCTCAAATTTTCACACATGAAGACCACCAAAAACATGATTTTTAGTAGGCATGTATCCATTACAGATCACAATATCAACAGATAACTGACAAAAACAGAAGTAATTTTTCCCCAGCACCACATGTTAATATTTAAACCAATTTAATTACCTTTACTTAATTTGAATTTTCCAATCTTCACAAGAAGATATTTATACACCCACCCCACAATATAGAAAATTAAAATAGAGATGAAGGGGTCCTTACCTTGAAGAATATATGATAAAAAATTCCTACTTGCCCCAAAAACAGGGGGTGTGCATGCATCAAGAAAGAGAATCTAGGAAAACGTGATCTAAAGGCCAAAACACAATGCATGATTGATTAAGGAATAAATTTTCATGGTATTCTTAGTAGAAAGGGAAAATGGAAACATACCTAGAAGAAAGGGTCTCAACTTTATAAATTCCAGATCCAATAACAATGGTAGAAATAGTTTCAAAAGACATTAAAGTGGGATCACAATGAATACCACTCATTTTGATTAACTAGAAGCCTCTCGAGCATTAGGAATTGAATGTTATATTTTATATCCTTTAAAATGGATTAAAAATTTACTTAAATATGTTTTAAAACTCCTTTTACATTAAAAAATGTTAAAGCGATGAAACTGGAAAAACTAGAAGAAAATGGAAATTTAAAAAACTGGTGAAATGACTTATCATTGGATGAGTAACCATTGTGATTCACTGGTTGGTGCATCATCTGTGGATGAATCAACATTTTGAGTCACTTGCGGATGAGATACTTTTTGATGAGTCACCATTCACGGAGCTACTAGTGGATGAGTCACTATTGGGTGACTCACCATTGGATGACTAACCATTTGATGAGTCACTATCGCACATCTTACATAGATCCCAAAATTTTCAAACCATTTCTGAAAGTCACTGGTGGATGAGCTACTGGTGGATGACTCACTATTGGGTGACTCACTTTTGGAAACCTACTGTCATGTTTCATCGTCAGTGAATCACCATTGCGAGTCACTTATACGAGTCACCATTATGACTCACTCGTCCTGACTCACCAGTGAAACCAACCATCATCCCGTACTACTAGATGACTCACCATCATATGAAATGCGGTTGACAAAATTTAATTTTGAAAAACTCTTGAAATGAGTCATTATTGCATCCCAAATCACCTCATAAACCATATTTTCACAATGTAATTGGCTGATGATGTCCATGCCCTTAATCAGATACCACTCAAACTATTCTCTCCCTTAAGAATTTAAAACCAAACCCATAATGAAAAGAGGGGTCCTAACTACCACCCTATGAGATACATCTCAGGAATCTAATTAAACTTGAAACACTGTTACTTACATCAATGTTCAATTATTAACCACCCTCTGTTGTTCAAAAGGTTGAGTGAAACCCTGACATCCAAGAACAACTACTCCAATATCTGATAACCCAACCGACCAGAAAACACACCACACAAGCACAAAAACCACATAGTCTAGATATAATAATTAGGAAATTCATTCATCCATGTCAATATACTATCTTCTCTGGGTGTACTGACTCACCCAACACGAGTTTAATCACATTTCAATTAATGCATCTCGATTAAAAATTAAGTCTACCATTTTCCACATTTCAGGAAATCATCACACATTATGAAACAATGAAACAAATCATCTCATAAAAATTAATGTATAATCATCACATTACAAGGAAGAACAAAACAAGTAGAACTCAGAACAACTATTGGTATTGGGAATGAATTTCTTCTTCTGGATCCCAAGTAACATCTTCTAGGCCATTATTCCCTCGCAACACATGATCCCAAGGAATGGTTCACCAGTTAATCACCTTCTCCAGGTGATCCTGGATATCTACTATCCGCTCCATGAATATCATGTCATCTTTTCCTTCCAACTCCTCCCAGTCAGTGACATGGGAGTCATCGTGATGATACTGATGAAGTTGAGAGACGTGAAATATGTCATGAACCATCTCCAACTAAGGAGGAGGTTCCTACTAGTATTCCACCTCACCAACTCACGCCAAAACTTCAAAGGGTCTGATGAACCTAGGATAAATATTTCTCCCTCTGCCGATCCTCCACTACCCACATCGAGGGGAAAACTTCAAGAACACGTGGTACCCAAACTCGAACTCTAGTGGCCTCCTCCAACAATTGGCATACAACTTATACTGGTAATTTGCGGTTTTTATCCTATATCAGACAAGATGAACCTTCTCTATTTTTCTTTACATAACCTTGGGACCAAGAGCATCTATCTCCCCAACCGTTGTCCAACACATTGGCAAACGACAGAGTCTTCTATACTAGGATTCAAATGGATCCATGATAGTGGAAGATTGATAATTATTTTTGTAAGAAAACTATACCAAGGGGAATTTTCACACCCCTGATCCACAAATGTCAAAGATGAATACCCAAAACATTTCCTTTAACATAAAGATGGCATGCGCTATCTGCTCATTTGTATGATGGTGGAAAGTAGTGTTGAGATGTAACTGAGTGGGAAAAGAATGATGAAATACCCTTTAGACTCATGAGGTATAATGTGTATACTGATTTGAAACAATGGATCTCAGAACACTATGTAGAAAAACCACCTCATATACAAACCTTCTATCCAATGAATCAACTATGCATCACTCCTTAATCACTAAGAAGTTAGGTGATTTTGTCAGCGAATAAACTACTACCCAAATAGCATCACATCCTCCCAGAACCCTTGGTAACCTTTTGATTAAATCAATCAATATTTCATTGCACATCCACTTGCAGTAATTTAAGAGCTGAAAAAACCACTAGGAACATGGTGCTCATCCTTCACCTACTAGTACACTAATAACTTCACCATAAACTCTGTTGTGGCTCATTTCATTCCGATCCTTAAAAACCAATCTCTCAAGAAATGATACATCTTGGAAACTCTTGAGTATACTTATAAAGGATAACTATGAAACTCATAGAGAACTCTATTTGCACATTTACACTGAACCAAATAGCCTTTCATGAAACAACATGGTATTTTTTAATCCTTCGACCATCCCTCTGTTTCATCACCATGGTCAACGTGATCGTCCATCACTTATGACTTTGAGTCCCCCCCACTGAGAATCCTCCACATGACGAATTATAGAATACTAAAGTATCATATAAAACCAATAGCCTCTACCACCATACATTTATTTATCTAATTGGAAGGCTGACAACTCCTCCATTGCCTTCCAAGCATTTAAAGATTCCAAAACTACATCCTTATGTTACTTCTTGCTCAATGAATCAACTACAACATTCCCCTTTCATATGTTATAGGAGATCTTGAAGTCATTTTCATGAAAAAACTCCACCCACCTCCACTGTCACATGTTTAGATGGCACTGGGAAAATATATACCTATATCTCTTGTGATCTATGAATATCACAAAGTACTCCCCAATGAGGTAATGCTTCCAGAACATCAGCACAAACACGATTGTTGTTTGATCAAGATCATGGTTGGAAAAGTCATGTTTGTGGACACATAACCACATAGACCCATAAGAGATAAATCCCAATTACTTCATCATCACACATGCCAATCTTAGATGGGAAAGATCACAAAACACCTCAAACATCGCCCCTTCCTCTCGAAACATGAGGAATAGATAAATAACCCTCTTCCCCTTTAGATAGCCAAACATTTCCTAGAACTAATCACTACACACAAAATCCTAGTCCTTCATGGTAAAATACATCTACAAATCTACAAATTGAGATTAATAAGGTTTGAATCTCTCATAATATCCCTCCAGACCAATAAAAATAAGAACCTCTACCACATTCTTGGATACTTCCCAGGAAATAACTGCATCAACCTTTGACGGGTCCACTGCTACACCCTACTAAGAAACCACATTCCCAATTATTCTAACCTCTCATGTACATAACATACTTTTTTACAACTTCCTGTAGAGTTGGTGGTGCCAAAAAACATCCCAGATAGTCTTGAGATTCCTGGTTTTCTCTTCCTATAACTTCAGGTAGATAAGAATTTCATAGATGAATATAAAGATGAACCAGCATAAGAACTTACAAAATATATAGTTTGTAAGCCCCATGAACACGTATAGTGTGTTTTTAATAATGAAAAAAATGAATATGAACTCTAAGTTCACATACATTAATCTAAAATAAGTCTTTGGGATATCAACATCCTTCACCCCTAATGGGAAATATGTAAACCATAGATCAATCATAGAGAACAAACTTTCTCCCCTTAGTAGGTCTAAAAGATCATATATCCTCAAAAGAGGGTAATGATTCTTAAACATTACCTGATTCAACCTCTGTTAGTCTATGCATAACCTCATAGTACTATCTTCCCTCTTATCAAACAAGACTAGAGCATCCCACAACGATACATTTTACCTGATAATGTACTTCTTGATCAAGTCATCTATCTGGATCTTTAACTCTCGAAGCTCTAAAGGTTTCATCCAATAAAGAACCATCTAGATAGTAGAAGTGGCATGCTATAAGTCTATCACAAAATCCACATCATTTCAAAGGGATAGATTCACAACCTCCTCAGAAAACACATCCATGAACTCCCCAAAAACTCTAGGGGATTCATAATCTGCTACGTCCAGTAACAGCTCATCCAAAAAGAAATATCGAGGTTCCACATGCCGATTTCTCACCTATCATCTCTGGTCACTGAAAAAGGACACAAATTTACCATATACATCAGAAAACATGACTCGTATAGGGAATAAGTCGATAATGGCATGAAATGAATACAACTAGTCGATGCTAAGAATGACACCGTATAGTTGTATCTACCGCAAGTAAAGATCCCCATGGGACTGATGCGGTCCCATCATCAGCCTATATCCTTTTCCCACATCAAATATGATGGTCTAACATATTACTAGTGTACTCAATGATAGGGGAAGCAGAAGCCTTTCTATTTCTAGTCCTAGATCCAAGGATATATTGAGTTCCATAAAGGAGTGTGAAGCTCCCGAATCAAATAAAGTGCAAGCTAGAGTATAGAACAAACTTATAGTTCATTGAATGTTCTCTAGCCATATTAGAAATACTGCCTCAAAAACATGTAACTAACCATGCCTAGATCCTCTTACATTTTCATTATGACCACCTCCATGACAAACCCCAGGTCAAGGTCCCTAAGGAACACCTTGAGGTTGACCTCTACTTTCTTTGTCACTCCTCGGTAGAGCGTGAGCCTACTATCATAATGCTAGAACTACCCTACTAGCAACTTCTACTGATGTAGGTACTAGAACTACCCACCTTCACCATACTGAGCTCAAATGACCATCATGAACTAACTCTTAATATTCCCAAAGGCCATTATAGGAAAAAACCTCAGTCCCATGTTCATTAGAAAAGCACGAGGATCTCATGGCCGATACAGGAACTATTGAGGTCAACTATTCACTGGATGAAACCTCAAAGTCCCTGGCTCCTAAGATCTACAACTAGTAGCCTTTACCATAGAAGAACCCTACTTTCTCCCCTCTCACGGTATACCTCCTCACAAGTGAATTCTCTAAAATTCCTCATCCTCCTTCTAGATATCCATGTACATCTGCAAGGGAACGTGCGTAACCGTATACTAGAGAGAAGGATAATGTTCCTCTTATAGACGTCTCATATGAGACTCCTCACCCAAAAGGAGATCTAGAGTAAAATGAAGAATATACATGAACATGATCACCATTTATCATACCAACATACTCCTATACTAGATTGAGAGTAAATCATTCTTCTTCTAAGCCTTCATGGTCAAAGAAACGAATTCTTCTCAAAACTCCTTCTCAAAATTGACCGATAGAATGTTATCCTCTTTCCTATCCCCCAGTTATTACATCCACCACTGACCTTCTGCTCCCCACATATGGGTCACTTCTAAAGGAACCCATTACTACATCAGTGCCTGGATCATGTTGAAGGAGATCAAAAGACCCTCGAGCCAACTCTTTGTCTCCATGTCCAAAACATTGCACTCATACATTTATAATGATTGTCACTAGAAATAACATAACATCGTGTACCATTGATCATCCTCCTTTACTTGATCAACCCTTTGTCGATTGATTGGCTCAGCCTGCTGAGACTCCTTTTCCTACACTATAGGTAGATCACAACCGGGTGCCATGGATAAAAAAGGTAAACAAGGAACTCCAAAGACTTAGTAGTATGGAATTTTATTTAAGATTTATTTTAATTATTTATTTATTTTAATTCCATGATACACATAATTGAAACATGAATACAAGTCATTATGATGTATGAACATTTCTCAGGTTCTATACCCTACAAATGGTGTAGCCTCACTTGGTCATTAGATAGACTCAAAGTCCTTGCATTAGATCACGGGGGGCCCTAAAATCCCATGTTCTAGCTTGTCATCCCCAACCAATTTCACACATGAAGATCACATGATAATATTTCCCTACTAGCCCATCCAATCCACACTATGAGTAACTCAAAACTCTATTATATCTCCCAACCATCACATATGATACCATCCTATCACAAATCCCTCCCTCCAAAGATGCCCCTACTAAACTAGAAATGATGGAAGAGAGAAAATAACCCCCAATTCCCACCTCCAAAAGGCCCCTGGGTGGAGACTAGAACCAAGGGTATAAGGATATCACAATATGAGAGGCATTAATCTTTATAAGAAAACATGATCAGGAGATAAGATGGATCATCCCCAAAAACTCGATGACATTTATATATAAACAAAATCCAAAACCATCCGACATGCATGTTTTAAATATAACTATTACTAAGAAAGATTCTCCTAAGTAAATACCAAAAATAAGGCTAAGTAGTGATATACAATCTATACCAATGTCTAACCTAGTAAATCCCAATATGGTCTATATAGTCTACCCCAAAACCTTAAATAAAGTCTTATATACGTAGGGTGAGCATAAAAGTATACTCAATAAGGAAAATCAATGTCTCTCATGAACAAGTGGGAGAAGAATACTAATGACCCAGTGAGGAAAAAATATAAAACAATAAAACCTAACATGGAATACTAGCCATACCAACCTCTCCATGGAACACCCACCAAATAAAACAAGTGAAGTAAACTAATATAATAATCACAACGATATTTGGAAACCCTTCAAGACTTCCCACAGGTTAACTCCTCATACCCTTATAGAAAATGTCATGGATTTTCCACATTCTTCCTCAAGACCAAAGTCACAACCCACCTGCACACACATGGGAATCTTATCTAGTCCCACAACCTAGGAAAACAAAGCTCACCACATCCTGCCCGCAAAAACCAGGGCCACAACCACACCTCATCCCAAAGACACCTAGGAAATAACACCACATACTATTCCATATAAACTTGGGAGGTCACACCTCAGCCACAAGCACTTGTGCCTCATAACCATAACAGAACACACTCGAAGAGTCTTGGGTTACCAATTCCTAGAAGATGTATCATGGAAGTGCTTATAACCATCTATCAATATTCCCACCAGGATGTTGGAAAAAACCCCTCCCCATTGATAATGGGGTGTTCGTCACATAGTTCTCAACTATGGTGGGGGTGTGTATTGAAATAAAAATTAAGTGAAACTATATGTATAAGTATCATTCACTGATCCCAACCTATGTTTTTTTCAAATAAATAACAAACCCAATAGACTACCTTTTTCTCTACCTCTAAATGTACAGCTACACAATAAGCCACAATTAAATTCATAAACCCATCCAACTCATTTAACTAATTATATTTCTTTATTAAGAAATACATTTATTCATTATATCCCTACCTAGGAATCAACCAAGAACAAAAAATCAAAAGGCACAAAACATAAACCAAATAGAGGAAGAAAAACAAAGTTAAAACAACCCACTCTATATTTCCTATTCACATTACGCCCAAGACAACCACTACCATCATCATTCTTCAAATTCATTATGACCAATCCTCCATCTCAACCACAAGAAAACAACTGCAAAATCATAGAAACTCCCATCAACTCCCCTGATCACAACCATCGGTATCCCCACTCCACAAACACACCACACCCAAAAAAATAGACAAAAAACAAATTTGTTGCAGTCCCACTCCACAATAGTGCTCATCCATTCCACAATCAATCAATATCTCAACCTGAGATTCCACGACACCACCCAAACCAACCTACACACATCCATACCAAAAAAAGACACCATAAAACCATACAGGGAACAACATTCAAATTTAAAAAGGATCTCATTCTTTAATTCTTCTTTTTAAATTCGGGTGTGATCACAGAAAAATTTTGATCCATAGAAATCCATTTATTTAACCATATATACATGGTTAATCAATTCCATATATACCGTAATTCAACAAAATACCAACAAAAATCATTCAAAATTTATCATAGGTGAACACATAAAGACCACCAATGACCATGATATTTACTAGGCATATATCCCATAAAGATCACAATATACACACATAACAAAGAAAAAAAACAAGTCACTTTTCTGGAGCCTAGAAAGTTAATCATTAAATAAATTCAATTACCTTTACTTAATTATAATTATGCTACCTTTGAAAGAATAAATTAATACACCCACCAAACATGATACAAAAAAATAGAGATGAAGGGATCCATACCTTCATGAACAAACGATCAATAATTCTTACATGCACCCAAAATAAGGGGTGTGCATGCAGCAATAAAAATCCTCCAGGGAAATGTGATCTAAAAGCCAAAACACAATGCATGATCACTCATGGAAGAATGTTTTTTGGGAATGATCAATATTAGGGGTAAAAGGAAACATACAAAGTAAGAAAAGGTCTCGAATTTCGAATGACCAGATCCTATATCAATGGAATAAATGGTTTTAAAATCCATTAAAGTTATATCATGATCTATACCACCCATTTTGACATAGTATAAGCCTACTGGGCATTATAAATTTAAATATATATTTTATATCCATTTAAAAATATTCTAAAATGACTTAAATATGGTTTTAAACTCATTTTATGTAAAATAAAATGATAAATGGGAGAAATTGGAAAAATTGGAATTTTGAAAACTATATAAATGTCTCACCATTGGGTTAGTCACTATCGCGTGTCACGGGAAGGTGAGTCATTAGTGGATGAATCACTATCACGAGTCACTAGTGGATGAGATAATAATAGATGAGTCACCATTCAATGATCTACTGGTGTATGAGTCATCATTGGGTGACTGACTGTTGGATGAATCACTTTGTATGAGTCACCATCATGAGTCACTGCTGGTGACCTACTATTGTGACCCACTACCAAAAGTCACCAACGGATGAGCTACCAGTGGATGATTCATGATTGGGTGACTCACTATTGGAGACCTACAATCACGTCCCACTGTTAGTGACTCACTGTTGCAAGTCACAAGTGTGATTCACCTTTTTGATTCATTATACCAGAGTCACCAGTGTGACCTACCGTTTCCACCTACTAGTTGATGACTTACCGTTAGATGAGCTATCATTGAAAAAACAAGATTTAAAGAACTATTAAAATGAGTAATGGTTTCCTCCCAGAGCACCTCATCAACCATATTTTCATAAAGAAATGGACTAGAGAGGTCTAGGCCATTACATGATCTATAAGATAATGAAACATTCTCTATATCATAACCCATGAAAAATAAGTGGGATTCATAAACATTTCATCCTGGAATTACCCATGGAAATGAAAATGATTTAATAAAAATCACGTAATCATAGTAGAAACCATATAGATAATGAATAAGGATCTTATGATTGGATCATATTACTAATAAATCATAATTAATATTTAAGGATTTCATCTTAGATGAAAATTCCTTCAAAATATCACTTGGAGTATTTTGTCAGGAAAATATCCTCTTTACATTAAAATCACTTTTTTAAAATCTAAATATTTCCGAAATATTAAAGAAAAAACTTTCTTTGAAAATATACTTGGGTTATTATAAAGTAATATTCAATGTATTGAGGGTTCATGGTGGAAGTAAATTATCTTCATATCGTATATGTTAAAATAGAACATTCCTTTCACACTTTTGTAAAGAAATGTCAAAATATACTTTATTAGGAAAACAAAAGGATGATTCCTTTAAAAAGATACTATAAAAATTAAATATTGGGTTACATTGAAATTAAAAATTTATATAGAAATAATAAAAACCATAATGAAAATATTTATATAATGCATCCATATAGATGTATTTTTTTTTGACTAAAGAGAGAAATTAATGTTGGTTTTCAAAATAATTGTTCTTTTACTATATTTTTCACTTAAAGAGACTAAATTAATGAAAACAATGTATTATAAAGAAATAATCAATTTAGAAGATACGTAATGAGTTTATTGGGAGATATATCATAATATTTCATCATCTGGATGTTGATTAATAACAATCCTAATAAATAATGAAATTGTACCATAAAACTCTTACCATAGGTAAGACATCCACTGTATGTAATTTAAAATCATGTATAATAAATATAGGTTTTAAAAATATATATTCTAGAATAATAATAATATATATCATACATACATATTACTTATTTATAACCCTTTATTAAATGTTTATTAACAATTCGTTATTAAAATCACTATTCTGGGTGATAACTGCTTCGTTTTTCTTATATACATGGGTTTAATAGTTTTTTTTCAATAGATATTGATCATGGATATATGATATAATTAATATTAAGGATGATATAAAAACAATATATATTCATTATATAAATACTTATAGTCCTCCAAAATATTTATAGATATAATAATGAGTTACGTCATTCATTGAGATGGTCGGCCATATGTACCGACAAGTGATACTTTCACTTGACATTTGATGGGAAAGAAGGTTTATAATGGTGTTTTAATAATAATAATATAATTTAACTATATTAAGGATAGTTAATTTATTATTTTATGATATAAACCACTAATTTATAATAGGAAAATTATTAACTAAAAAGCAAGTGATCGAATATGGTAATTACCTCTTCATTGAAAGAACTCATTTATATATCCTATTAAATATCTTAGGGATATTATATTGGAAAGAAAATAACCTCCAAAATGGGTATAATGTTTTTGATAAGATATTTTGTAATTATTTGGTCAATCTATAAGGCTCAAAGTTATTTAAAATATAGAAAGGAGGGATTCCCTTTTATAAGTGAGGGGAGGGTAACTTTTGGAACTTCTTAAAAGATTAAAATATAAAAAGGACATTATATATAAAAAATATTGTAAATTGAATGAGATTTAATGATAAGGTATAACTACTTTGAAATTAAATATTCCAATAAAATTTGGTTAGGTTTATGTGTATTTTTTAACCTTATATTTTGGTATAACCGATGAGTAACCATATTTTCACCTGAACAACAGTGACAACTATTTCAATATTAAATGGTTATGAATATTATCATAAACGTTTAAATGAATTATAAAATGATCATGGTTGATATTTTACACAACATTATATTCACTCATCTGAATATAGTATTTTTATTAATTTTAAATCATTTAATAAATTATTACTTTTTTATAAAATATCATTAATATATTTTTTGGAAATATTGATTTAATTTTACTTTTAAAACAATGTTAGGGAAAAATAATTAAAATACATTAGTTTATAACATCTATAAACACTAATATATATATCTAAAAAATAATTTAAAACAATAATTATTTAAATTTATATTAAATTTAATAATCTAAATTTATTTATTTATTTTTCTATTAACTATATAAATATTATGTTGGCATTGCGTAAGATTTTAGGTAATTATATAATTACTAAAAATTAGAAATAAATTAATATCCTGGAAATAATTTTATTTTTATCATTATAACCATTAATATTAATTCAAAAATTTATTTTTACCCAATGTGACAACATAATAGGCATTTAAAAGAATGAGTGTAACATTTTTCCTTTTTCTTAACTTTATATATCATATATGTCGAATTCGTGGATAAGTTTCCCATAAACAAGTGAATATTGATCATATGGTGATGAGGGTAAAAATTACCTCATCTAATAAGATTTAATATAAAAAATTGTGGCCTTGTCACATAGTTCTATCCTTGGTTAACCAAATTTATCCTTTTACTATGGTGTTGAATGTTTATGGTTTTTACTATTCATTACGACCGAACATTATGTTGAACTATTAGATAAGATTAATATTTTTTGAATAAATATATAGAATCAATTATTTTAAATTCCATTCACATAATTAGTATACTTTAAATGAAAATTAAACTCTCAATTGTGACGAAAAGAGGTTTTCTAAAGAAGAACTTTTATTAAGTGTAAAATGTTCATATATTAAGAATCAAAATAAAATTGTTTCTAATGACTGAAATTGGATTAATAATTATAATATATTTTGACTATTTTTTATTTTAAATATATTGGAAACAAAATTTAACATTTTAAATTCTTTAAATAGAATGGAATTTTTAAATAAAATCAATATTTTTCACTATTTTTAAAAAAAATTAATCTTTTCAGATAATTCTAAAAAAGACAGTGTAAAAATAATTTAAATGTTTATTTCAATAATTAATTTCATTTTTTTTAATTAGGATTCTAAAATTATAAATTATTAGCTTAAAAATAAGTGTGTAAGATTTGATGAAACCATTTATTTGAAATATAATTTTTTAGGAAAAAAACTTGATATATTATTATCACAAGTGTAGAAAAAATATTATATAAATATAAAGTAATTTGTTGAATTTATAATATATAAATTTTATTTAAATTAATCTAAAATAGTTATTAAATAAATTTATTAATAGGAAAACACATTACACATATTTAAATAGTTTTTCATAAATACATATGTTTTAATTTCAAATGAATATAATTTTAATTTATAATAAATTGATAACCAATGAATTAATTTTATACATTTGTGAACCATAAAATGGAATAAATTTAGTTATTACTGGTCCTACCTGCTAATTTAATGTCTATTTTATAATATAATTCTATATTATGGTTAATTTAGACTCAGAGTTTAATGTATTGGAAGACATCAAACATATTAAATATATTTAAATATAAATATATCATAAAATATCATAGTGTTATATTCTACCCCAATTAAAATTAATTTCACCCTCAAAATTTCGTTACTCTAATATAAGAAAAAATGATATATCTACCACATCACATCCTCAGGTTCCTATATAGCTTCTTCATATCTTTAATTCCTCCAGAAAACATTAACCAATTTACTAGTCTTGTTCCCTAGAACATTATACCCATGATCTAATATTTCTACTAGGTTTTCTTTATGACAAACCTACTCTTTTATTTCACAATTAAACATAATTTGTTACATAAACTTAACTGGATACAACATAGAAGATCGAGAGGACTAATATATTTAGGGATTAGGATCATTACATAACAATTTAAAACATTAAATTCAACATATTTATTGAAAACTTCCTTTACATGTCCACTACATTCCCTCGTACTTAGCACTTCATGGGATAACTAGTGGACATGCATAAGAAAAGGGTGAGCTATAAAGCCCAGTAAGGGAATAATCATGGAATAACATGAGGAAAAAAATACATGTTAGACAATATTAATATTAATAGAGCACAATAAAAGCATAAACATAAAGGCATGATAAATCATGATAATCATAACATGGAAATGTGGCAACAACACTTAACATGGAATTAGCATTTGCCATGACTCATTGCACATGGAGCATGAGTAAACCCTCATTGCAAATGAAGCATGAGTAAACCCTTATTGCACTTGAATTAGCATGAGTCCACACAAATTTCACATGACGTATCATTATACTATACTTTACCCAATGCATTGGAGCGCTATAAGGGTGCACCCTTCATAAAAATTTCATTTCATTCATAAGTGTGCAACATGGATCATAAAACATTGATTCATTCAACATAATAATTTATCCCACAAAATATTTATCTGGAATACATACATGAAACACTTTAAACAATAGGTAAATGTGCATAAAGGTGAATACCCTTTATTGAAATATGTGCATGGTAATCACTACACAATGACTTTGGCTTGGAAAGCGCGATGCAATTTCGGTAAGCATAACAGCGTGACATAAGAACTCATAAAAATGGTTGATGAGAGAGAAAGGGGTGTCTCATAATATTTTCATTACATGGATAGTAAGGGGGTCATATAGATACATGTCCCAACAAATTTAATGTAATTTAGATTCATGATACGAAAGAATTGTTTGAATGTAATTGAGGAGAGAGAATTTATTTTCGGAATTTCAGCATAGTAACATGTGTACATGGGAGGAATTTAATGAAAGGGAAAGGGGCCTACATTCATTCAAAAATAATGAGGGAAGTATGGGAGAGATTTGAAACCATACCCCAGCAGGTATAATTGATATTTAAAGGGAATAACAATTTAATGAATATTAGACAAATTGAGAAAGGAAGAAAAACCCTTTACTTGGAAGTGTGCTTCCAAAGGCTTGAGAGAGGCACGGGAGAGGCTTCTTGGGAGCTTGGGGCACTTTGAGAGGATTATAGAGAGGGAACAGAAGTGTTTGGATGAACTCCAATGGCTTTGAGTGAGGAGGAAGTGGGAGCATGGGAGGGTTTATATAGGAAAGGTGAGGGAATATTTTATTATTTAGGTTTGGGACCCTCACTTTAAACTAATCCAAAACAAAAACAAGCATACTGTTTTGACCATGGTTTTTCGAAAAGGGAAGTGTAAAACAATATTTTATAAGGAAAAAGTACGAAATTATTAAAATAATGGGGTTGTTTATGTGGAGGTGAGTCACACTCCCAAGGAAAACAATTTAAAAAGACCAAATGTTTAATAAGTATTGCAGGGTCCAGTAAACCCTTGTAAAATAAAAAAAAACCAAAATCACATTATTTTTATGAAAAAACATATATTTTCCGATCATGAGGTTTATATTATTTTATTACATCTTTATTGGGTCATTATGATGTCCTAAAACACATTATATATTTAAATAGTATCTAATTTTTACCCAACAATTTGACTATCTCAAAAAATTATGAAAAATTAACCATTGGATAATTTCGACATCCTGATTCCAGAATTAATATTTATTTTATCTAAATAATTTTATAAATATGTTAATTTTCACTTTTAAAATAAAAACTGGCATTTATCGAAAATTCACGGGTTTTGAAAAAAATGGATTTCAAACCATAATAAAAATTACAATTGCATTCATAAGATTAGATGATCATTTATATATAATAAAAATTAATTTAATAATAATAATATTTTATTAAAATATTATTTAATTCAAATATCTATTAATTCATCAAAATAGATTTCTTAGTTGAACAATAACTCAAAATACTATTCGTGCTTTAAGAACTATTTACAAGGTAACAATAATAAAATGAAAGTATATTAATTATTATATAAAAATATAATGTACATAAACATAGTACTAGGTATTTGTAACATAACCCCTTAAAACAGCCGCATAAGACCTAAGGGTAAGGTGCGCGATAGTGACAAACTCTTGGGGTGGCTCAGAAAACATTGCACATGTGGTGATCTCTATCAACTTCCACTTCTCCCATAAACGGCTCTGTTTGATCTTGGCATGATGAAGCCTGGCTTGGGGTTGGTCAAGAGCGAAGTCCAATGACTCCACCTCCTTTCCAAGATTCGACAAAGGTGCTTCGTATTGAGCAATTCTACTGGATGAGGCCATTTCTTCATTTGTCTGAGTAAATATGGATTTGTTAAAACCCTATATTTATACAAATCATTTGATCGTTTTTCAAGGACTATAATAGCAATGATCACCAATAATAAAATAAAACCAAATAATTTGACATTTTATATAAATTTTTACAAAATGATACACTTAATTGGATCAAGAGGGATTTCCATTAATGAATGTTTTGGTCATTACAATATTCCCCCCTTAAGAAAATTTTCCCTCAAAATTTCCTTTTCCCACCCTAAAACAGATGTCGGTAACTCTTCTTCATCATTTCTATGATTCCCACATTGCTTATTCAAACTTGTGGTTTCAACGCAACACCTTGAGGATGGGCATTGTCTTACTTCATAGAACTTTTTCTCTACAATCTAAGATCTTCACTGGTTGCTCCCCATAAGAATGATCATCCTCTAACTATACCACCTCTGAAGAAAGTACATTTGAATGGTATGGTTTGTACTTCCTTAAGAGGGATACATGAAATACATCATGTACTTTGGACATGGTAGGTGGAAGTTCTAGTCGATAAGCCACAACCTCAAAATGATCAAGAATCTCGAAGGGGGTGATGTACCTCGGACTTAACTTCCCTTTCTTTCCAAACCTCATGACCTTATTCCGTGGAGATATGAATAGAAATACCATTTCTCCAACTTTAAACTCAAGGTATCGTTAACAGTTATCTGCATAACTCTTCTATCGACTTTGGGCTGCCTTGATATGCTGCTGAATGGTTTTCACCTTCTCCACCATTTCTACGACCATTTCTGGTCCAAGCATCTTACGCTCATCGACCTCATCCTAGCATGCCGGTGTTTCACACCTTTTCCAATAAAGGGCTTCATATGGTTCCATTTGGATGCTCGAGTGTAAAGTATTATTATAAGAGGACTCAACCAGAGGAAGATGTTGATCCCATCCTCCTTTAAAGTCCATTGAGAATGCTCTCAACATGTCATCAGGTGATTGGATAGTCTGTTCGGATTGGACATCATTTTGAGGATGATAGGCCATACTGAAGATCAGTTTAGTATTTAGAGCATGTAAAATACTCTTCCAAAACTTGTAGGTAAATTTTGGATCTCGATTGGACATAATAGATAGTGGTAATCTATGCAGCCTTACCAAGTCCCTGATATATATTCGTGCTAGTTGATTCAATTAGAAATCCTCCCAAATTGCACTGATGTGTGCAACCTTTATAAGATGATTCACCATATCCCAGATTGAATTATTTTATTTAGATGTCTTTTGAATACTAGTAAAAAAGTCCATGGTGATGTTCTCTCATTTCCATTCTGTTATGGGCAATGGTTTCATCATCCCATTAGACTTCTGCCTCTCTGCCTTTACTTGCTTACACGCCAGCCACTTTGATGTATATTCAGCGATCTCCTTATTTATATTATCCCACAAATAATGCTCTCGTAGATCTAGATACATCTTTGTGTTTCCTAGGTGAATATAGAAATCTGAACAATGTGCATCATCCAAAAGTTCCTTCTTCAACTCTAGAATTTATGGAAGACATTTTATTTTCCCAAATCTCACAGTTCTTTCTTCATTAACATTAAACTCCAAGGATTTACCTTTTCCGATAGCTTCCACTTTTTCCTGAATTCCCACATAATCGTTTTTAGCATCCTTTAACCTTTCCAAAAGTGACAGTTGATAAATCATTTGTGAAAGGATTGATGATATTCCCTTCTTTATGATTCCCATGTCCATATTCATCAATTCTAAGAATATTGTATCCTTTTCAATTCTCATCAATGATAGAATCCATGTGTCCTTTCTAATTAGGGCATCTGTCACCTTGTTTACTTTACCAAGGTGGTAATGGATTGAGCAGTCATAGTCTTTGATCATCTCTAACCATCTTCGTTGGTGCATGTTCACATTTTTCTATGTGAATATATACTTGAGGCTTTTGTGGTCTGTATATATTTCACAATTCTCCCCAAAGAGATAATGCCGCCAAAATTTCAAAGCAAAGATCACTGTAGCCAACTCGAGGTTAGGTGTTGGATAGTTCTGTTCATGAACATTCAATTGACATTAAGAATAGGTTATGGCTTTGCCATTTTTCATTAACACACATCCTAGCCCCTTCTTCAAAGCATCACTGAATACAACAAAAAGTTATCCACTTGTGGGTAAAGTGAGCATGGGTGCAGTGATAAGCCTCCTTTTCAACTCCTTGAAGCTTTATTCTCATTCATCACTCCAAGAAAACATTACTCCATTATGAGTTATCTTGGTAAGAGGGTTGGACAATCGTGAGAAATGTCTCACAAATCATCGATAATATCTATCTAACCCCAAAAATCTATGGATATCTATTGCCAATATTGGCCTCGACCATCCCTCAATTTCATCTGTTTTGGAGGGATCCATAGATATCCCATTTCTTGTGATGAGATGGCCCAATAATGAGACCTCATTCAACCAGAACTCACACTTTCTATACTTTGCATGGAGTTTCTCCTTCCACAAGGTCTCTAGTATAGTTATTAGATGCTCCTCATGATCCTCCTTGGTTTTAGAGTATATAAGAATATAATCAATAAAGAATACCAAAAATTTGTTGAGGTAATATCTAATGACTCTATTCATCATGTCCATAATGATTTATGGAATATTAGTGAGTCCAAAAGGCATTACTTTGCATTCATAGTTCCCGTATCTTGTACAAAAATTGTCTTGGGGATATTGTCCTTCTTCACCCTTATATGATAATATCCCGACTAAAAATCCTCCTTTGAAAAGTATTGTGCTCCACACATCTGATCAAACAAGTCATAAATTCGTGGGATAGGATACTTGTTCTTTATCATGATTTTGTTGAGCTCACAATAATAAATGAAAAGGTGCATTGACCCAACCGTCTTCTTGATGAAGAGGACTGGTGCACCCCAAGGTGAAGCACTAGGGCGTATAAACTTTTTATCCAGATTCTCCTGTAGTTGTTTCTTTAACTCCTCAAACTCTACAACAGGCATTATATATGGATTATTGGATATTGTCAATGCCCTAGGTATAAGATCAATTGAGAATTTAACATCTCTTCTAGGAGGAAGACCAGACAATTTCTCAGGAAATACTTCAGCAAATTCCCTCACAATAGTCATGTCTTCAAGGATGGTTGCTTCCTTAGAGTCAATAATCATATCTTGATACGCGTGCTCATAGGGAAGTAATATCCATGATTGAGATGATGGAGCTAAAGAAGATTCATCTTCCTCCTTGCACTTGTATATAATCTGGGGTGGATTATCCACATGGAGAGTGATTTCCCTCTCATGGAAATTTATGTTGGCTCTATATAAGTAAATCCAATCCATGCCAAGAATTGCATAAAATTACACTAGAGAGAGTATAAAGTGGTTTTTTGGGAAGTTCAATCCATAGATTATGACAGATTAGGAGTTATATTCATGTGATGAAATTTTTTCCTCATTTGTCGTACTCACTGACATCTTCACTTCCATGATTTGTGGTGGTGCTGAGATTATTATACTAAAACTTCGAAATATAAAAGAATAAGTAGAACCTAAATCAAAAATTATTTTCGATATTCTTTAATTAATAACAAGCATACTTGTAATCACTTTGTTATCGGGGTTCACTTAGGAAATAGTGATAGAAAAAGCACACCCTTGCTGCCTAGGATGTTGTTGGTTGCCTCTAAAAACCCTTGGCAAAGGGCACTGATATGCAAGATTTCATGGTTCTTTGTAGTTGGAGAAATGAACCATGCGTTGAGGTTCGAACGTAGAATTCCTCTCCTCTATTGTAGTTGTGGGTATTTCTTGCTAATAGTTAACAGTTAGGTTCCCTTCTCTACCACACATAATGCATTTCTTCGTCCCCTTCAGGCAATTTCAAGGGTGCTTCTTTCTGCACCTTTGGCTAGTGGGGTGCCAGATCTTCTTAGCACCATTGTATTTATCCATCGGACTGCCAGTATTGAATTCCACCTTACGCTTCTAATCCCCATGATACCCTTGAGATTCTTATATCTCTATTTCAACCTTGATGGAACATAAGACAATTTCCTCATAGATTTCGAAGTCACGGATCACCAGCACTTTCTATAGGCTATGTTTCACCCCACCAAAGAAGTAGTCAGCCTTGCATTCAGGGTTAACGACAAAGTCAGAAGCGTATCATGAAAGCATTGTGAAGTTTGTCTTATATTATCTGAGAGATTCATTTTCTTTTTTCTTGAGGGAAAAGGAGTCTGTTTCCATCTTAAGCCGGAGGGTGCATGAAAAATATATGTCAAAAAACATCTTCCAGAAATCCTTCCATTCCAATGCCTCAATCTCCTCCTCAGGCATCATATTTTTTATCAATGTCCCCCATTGATCAGCTTCACCCTCCATATGATAATAATCTAGAAGAACCATAATTTTTTAGAACATTGAAGGATGGACAAGATCATTTCAATGGAGTTGATCCATTGTTCAGCGATTGAGGGATCAGATAGTCCATTAAAAGTATGATTCCTTTGTCTCATGAAGCTCTCAATAGTGACTTGTTATTTCTTAGGGGGGGTTGAACATTCCTCTTGACCCATGTTTTTATTCAAAGCATGAGTTAGATGAGAGAGAATCATGACAAAGTTCATGATTCCCACTCTCATTGGATTGGGAATCTCATTAGTAGAGTCATCACATTGATCTTCACATCAATTGTTAGCCCGAGTCCTCCTATTACCGGCCATTGGCAGAAATAAAAGGAAAGCTAGGGGTAACACATAAAGGGTAAAACAAGGACAAAACTGATGACTTATAAATAACTTTTATTTCCTTGACATATGAATCTATTGGATTCAGTCTATGTTATCCATGAGCTACTTTCTAACATATATTCTTAGGGAATTTTTTTGTCCCTTAATAATGGTTCATAATAATATTGTGAATTTACCAAAGCATATCCCTCGGGAGTGTCATAACCAAGAGTATAGCAAGGCCCGTTTTCATGCACCAGTTCTCGTTTGAGTCTATCTCAAAGCGGTGTTTTCAGGGTTTACCCCTAAGATACATCTGTTCCAGAGCCGCCTCTACCTGCTCATATCTAGACAGGGGATGTATTTTCTTAATAAACCACTTACTCAAAACTCACCAAAACTTAGGGATGTTTTTATTATACTTAGTATTGTCTTTAAGACTATACTAGGGTTTTCTAATCTTAATCGAAAAATTAACTAAACCTATCCTCTCATACCAAATATGACAACCCTGATCTTTTATTTCACGATTAAAAATAATTTATTACATAAAATTCACTTGATACAACAAAGAAGATTGAGAGTTATAGTGTCTTTGGTGATTATGATCATTAAATAACAACATAAAACACTAAATTTAACATCTTTATTTAAAATTTCCTTTACATGACCACTAAATTATCTCGTACATAGCATTACATTGGATAACCTGAGGACATGCATAAGAAAAGGGTGAGCTATAGATCTCAGTAGGGGAAAAATCATGGAATAACATGAGGAATACAATAAATGTTAGACAATAGGCATATAAATAGGGCACAATAGAATCATAAACATAAAGGCATGATAAAGCATGATAATTATAACATTGAAATGTGGCAACAACACTTAACATGGAATTAGCATGAGTTAAGGGTAATTGCACACAGAGCATAAGTAAACCCTCATTGCACGTGAAGCGTGAGTAAACCATAGTTTTACATGAATTAGAATGATTAAACACTCATTGTAAATGACATATCATGATACTATAATTTACCCAATGCATTAGAGTGCTATAAGGACACACTCTTCTTAAACATTTCATTTCATGCATAAGTGCGCCACCTGGATCATAAAATATTGAATAATTCAACATAACCATTTATCACACAATAAATGAATGTGGAATACATACATGATACTCTTTAAACAATAATTAAATGTACATAAAGCTGAATACCCTTGATTGAGAAATGGTCATGGTATTCACTACACAGTGACTTTGGTTTGGAAAGCACGATGCAATTTTGGCAGCAAAACGATGTGACATAAGAACATATAAAAATGGTTGATGAGAGAGAAAGGGGTGTCTCATAATATATTCATGACATGGACAGTAAGGGGGTCATATAAATACATGTACCAAAAAAATTAATGGAATTTAGATTCATGATAAAAAATAATTGCTTGAATTAAATGAGGAGAGAGAAATTCCTTTCGGAATTTTGGAATCGTAACAGGTGTACATGGGAGGCATTTAATGAGAGAGAAAGGGGTCTCCCATCATTCAAACATATATAGGGAAGTATGGGGGTGTTATAAACCATACCCCAACATTTATAATTGATATTATAAGGGCATAACAATTTAAAGAATATTGGACAAAATGAGACCGAAAGAAAAACCCCTTGGATGTGTGCTTCCAAAGGCTTGAGAGAGGCTTGAGAGAGGCTTCTTGGGAGCATGGGGAACCTTGGTAGGATTCTAGAGAGAGGAGTAAAGAGGTTGGAATAACTTAAAAGGTGTTGAGTGAGGAGGATGTGGGAGCTTGGGTGGGTTTATATATGAAAGGTGAGGGAATTTTTTATAATTTAGGTTTGGTACCCTCGCATTAAACTAATCCAAAACACAAAATAGCCCATGGTTTTTGCCCATAGATTTTGTAAAAGGGAATTGTAAAAAAATATTTTATAATTCCAAAGTACAAAATTATTAAAATAATGGGGTTCTTATGTGGAGGTGAGTCACACTCCAAAGGAAAACAATTTAAAAAGACAAAATGTTTTACAAGTCTTGATGGGTCCACTAAATCTCTGTAAAATAAATCAAACAGACCAAAAATCACATTATTTTAATGGAAAAACATATATTGGCCGAACATGAGGATAATATTATTTTATTACATCACTATTGGGTCATTATGATGTTATAAAACTCATTATACATTTAAACTGTATTTAATTTTTACCAAAAAATTTGACTATCTTAGAAAATTATGAAAAAATCACTGTTGGATAATTTCGACGTTATGATTCCAGAAATAATATTCATTTTATTTAAATAATTTTTTAAATATGTTAATTTTCACTTTGAAAATAAAAACCGACATTTATCGAAAATTCATGGGTTTTGACAAAAAATGGCTTTCAAACCTTAATAAAAATAAAAATTTCATTCATAAAATTATACGATCATTTATATTTAATAAAAATTAATTTAATAATAATAATAATATTTTATTAAAATATTATTTAATTCAAAAATCCATTAATTCATCAAAATAGATTTCTTAGTTGAATACTAACTAAAAATACTATTTGTGCTTTAAAAAATATTTACAAGGTAACAATAATAAAATGAAAGTATATTAATTATTATATACAAAAATAATGTACATAACCATAGTATTAGGGATTTGTTACATAACACCTTAAAATAGCCGCATAATACCTAAGGGTAAGGTGCACGATGGTGACAAACTCTTGGGGTGGCTTGGATATCATTGCTTGTGTGGTGATCTCTATCAACTTCCACTTCTCCCATAGAGGGTTTTGTTTGAGCTTGACGTGATGAAGATCAGCTCGGGCATGGTCAAGAGTGAATACCAATGACGCTACCTCTTTTTCAATCTCTGAAAAATGGGCTTCATATGGAGAAATTATTCAGGATGAGGTCATCTCCTCCATTGTCTGAGTAAATTTGGATATGTTAAAACCCTATATTTATACTAATCATGTGGTCACAGTTCAATGAATATATTAGAAATGGTCACCATTAATAAAATAAAAACAACGAAGTTGACATTTTATATTAAAATTTTACATAATGAGACATTTAATTAGATTAGGAGGGATTTCCATTAATGAAAATTTGGGTCGCTACATTCTTCATAAGTATGATCATGATGCTATGGTAGAACCTCTGAGTTTAGTAAATGTGAGGGATAATGTATTCACTTTCTTATGAGTGATACAAGGAACACATCACAAACATGAAAGAGGTTTGGTGGAAGCCCTATATGATATACTACCATCCAAAAATAATACAACTTCTAAAAATTGAAAATATATCATGGGATTAACTATTAATTTTTTAAAAATATCATAATATTCATCCATAAATAAATTCTCAGAAAAACCTTCTCACCTACATCAAATCTATATCACATCGATGACTATCAACACAAATTTTTTTTATAACTTTGAGCATCCTTGATGTATTTTTGAATATATATCACTATCTATATCATTTACTCATATATCTCATATCACAATATATTTATTTCTCCAACTTAATCTATGAAAAGTGGACTTTGTCACTTCTTAAAATAGAGGGCCTCAAAAGAAGAATTCTGAATGCCCATGTGAAATATATTGTTGTATGAAATGTAAACTATAGTAATTTTTGATCCAAAACACCTTTGAAATTCATAGAACCAGATATCATCATATAATATAGGGTTTGAATGGTATGCATATAATGAACATCTATATTAGAATGATATGTAATGCTAAATCTAAAATCTATATCAAAATCATTCTGAAGACTTTTCCATAACATCAAGGTAATCCTCGGATCCCGATCAGATATAATATAATATGGTACTTGATGAAACCTCTCCCCTCCCATAAGGTATATCATGAAAATATGATCAAGAGAGAAATCTTCTCTAATAGAAATTAATCGTGCTGGCTTTGTACATCTATTATCTATAATACATATAAGATTTTAGCCTTTAGTTATTTTGGGAAGTCTAATTAAAAAGTTCATAGTGATTTTTTAATATTTCCAATACGGCATGGGTAATGGTTTTAACATCCACTTAATTATAAATTTCTCTACCTTATATTTCTGACATACGAAGCATTGACATACAACATCATTAATATTTATCTTAATATTATCCCACTATAAAAAATATTTCAAAAGATTATATATTTTTTACTTCTATGATGAA
Organism: Viscum album; assembly: GCA_963277665.1. Lineage (NCBI taxonomy): Eukaryota > Viridiplantae > Streptophyta > Magnoliopsida > Santalales > Viscaceae > Viscum > Viscum album. The sequence continues at coordinate 318,057,275 of OY728146.1, forward strand.
TATATAATGATTAAATAATAGTGTCATCAAATATATCCTTACTCTAATCTATTTTGGATAGAATAAATACATGATTATTCAACCATATAATTCAATGATAATCACAGTTAAACTCTGGAAATTTTTTCCCCTCTACTATAGTTCTACATCTTCATTCTATGCCTCCTTAGTCTAGAGATGGATAGATTGTTGAACACTAATTTAATATAGATATTATTTTTACCCTTTTAATAATATTTCTTGATCAATTATTTGAAAATCCATAAATATTATATGTTTTTTATCCTAAAAACAAATAATCTTGCATAATCCTTTAGACTAATAAATTTTTTTACATAGTTCTGTTTACCAAGGTGGAAATTTATTGAGAATTTATAATCATTAATCAGCTCTAAGAAAAATCTCTAGTTCATATTAATCTATTTTTTAGTGAATATATACATTAAAATTTTATTTTAAATATATATATTAAATATTTATCCGTAAATATAATTCCTCCATATCATTAATTAAACATTTTCCAAAACTAACTCTAAATTATGAGTTAGGTATTTTTTATCATGAACCATCAATTTTTGTGAGACATAAGCTATAACCATATTTTTTTTCTTGATAACACATCCCAAACACTTCTTCGATGCATCAATATAGATTAATAACACTTCACCACTATAGGAAAATGTATGCATAGGTGGGCCGTCTAAAATTCCCTTTACATCCTTGAAAGTTTTCTCACATTCATCAGTTTAAAGGAACATGGATCCCTTTCAAGTTAACGTAGTTTGTGAATTATATTACAGTGATAACTTACTTACAAAGCGATTTTAATATCTTTCCAAAAAAATGAAACTTCTAATCTCATTCATAGTGGTTTGTATGTGCTAATGTTCAATAACATTTTTCTTTGATGTACCCACTAATACACCATCTTTTGTGATTACATAACCCAGAATAAACCTTTTCTTTCCAAAACTCTCAATTTTTAAATTTAAAAAAAAATTATCCATCCTTATGGTCTTTAATAAAATCCTCAAGGGTCTTCATGATCTTCCATTCTATTTTAAAAGATAATATTATAATTTAAAAAGGCTACAAAAAATCGATCAATTTAATCTCTAAAGACTCTATTAATTAAATCTAAAAAAATAGTGGGGGAATTAGTAATACACAATTACATTACTATAAATTAATAGTCTCCATACATTGTAAAAAATACTATCTTGGGTATATCATTTTTCTTGTCCCTCAATTATGATATCTAGAATGAAGATTAACATGGAAAATTATCGTGTTCTATGAAATTGATCAGACAAGTCATCAATATGAGGTATATGATACTTATTCTTGATTTTGATCATGTTAAGATCCTAATAATTAATGAATAGTCTCATTGATATGTCTTTTTTTATAATAGAAAGGACAGTTTCACCCCATGGTGATGCCCTTGACCAAATAAATCCCTTGTAAACATTATCCTAGAGTTTGTTTTACAATTACTATAACTCAATCAGGGCCAAACAATATGGAGTATTTAAAGTATGTTTAACAATAGGAATGAGTTTTATTGAGAACATAACTTCATAAGATAGATAAATACTAGGAAATTATTCTAGAAAGACAATATTAAACTCTTTCAAAATAGGTATATCATCATTGTTGAGTTTTTTTTCAACCAGATGAGATAAACACCCCTTTAGAATAGGAATCAAGACCCATAAAATGGATTTTATTTAAAAAATAAGATCATGTTTATCATAGCATATATAGATGATCAAAGGATGGTTTAGAATATCAAATTTGACTTCCCTTATTCATCAATTTATGTGGGATTTGTTTTTATAAATACAATGAATGCATGTGATAACATCAAATTAAACTAGAGGGGGGAATAACAAGATTTTCAAGAAGCACATTCCCAAAAACCTCAACTCGGGAAGAATGATACACATGAAATGTGATCATAATACCATTATGTGTTTTCACTTCTAAATAAAACTATAATTATTAGTGTGTCAATTTAATATCCTAATAAAATTCTTTTGATATTAATGAGTTGGGGGATCCAATGTTAAATATGATATTTTCAGTTCTAATGTGGTTGGTAATTATACCATTCATCACGTTCTTATTATACACCTCATTGAAAATAGTAATTATATGAGATTTCACTTTGTCCCCTAGATTAAGAGGTTGTTGATGTTTATCATAATCATTAACCATAATATTTTAGAACATTTTATTATAATTTCTACACTCCTTAAATATAAATATTTGGAATGTGTGTGTTGAATTATATTAAACTTTTTCTCTATTCACATTATTATATAAATTCATCGCAATACTTCAACAATCAATTTCTTGGCGACCATATTTTCCAAAAATAAAAAATTTATGAGTCCCCTTAAGAAACTTTCCTCTAATTTTAGTTTCATACATCAATAATAATGGAAGGTTCATCTTCATCTTTTCATGGTTCTTAGAGTTTACTTTGAATTTAATATTTATTTTTTACAAAAACCAATATATTTATGGGTAACTATAATATAATTTTCTACCTTGAAAGTGCATAAAACAATTTATTCATAGCTACTAATATCCCTTATGGATAATTCACTTTAGGAAATTTGTTCTAAGTAATTAAATAATTGATCAACCTTCATTGCATGTTGGATGATAATACAAGAAGTGTACCTCAATAGTCTTGTAAAATTTTCCATAAAAGTACCAACAGATTCATCATACATCTACATTATATCATGGGATTATTTTTTAATTTTTTCATGAATAATACTATGAATGTTTTTATTGAAAAATAATCTTTTAAACTCATAAAAATCCATGGATTCAATTTATTCATCTTTCCCAGTATTATTGATAAGATTCAACCATTGATATTCTTCACCTTCCAAATTAGAGATAACCAAAATGACTTGTTCGTGTTATAAAAACTGTAGAATGGAAGAAATATTTTTAGTGGTACTCATCTATTAATGATCATCTTAAAGATTTTTGGAAGAACTAAAAGATGGTGTAAGTTTCCTCATTAAGGTATGGACATAATATTTTACCTTCTTTTTTAGGATGCTTGGTATGATTTATATCTTCATAAAGTTTTTTAATCATTGAAATGATATTTTTTTTCCAAAACCCATAGAATTTGACAGATCTGGAGGAAAATAATTTCATTTTCTAACAAATTCCATATTAACATAGTTCCTCTAGGTCCCTTCCATTGAATAAAACCAAAAATAATAGTGTGATTCATAATGAGAATCCATATAATCCTGGAAAATCATTTATAAGATGTATAATTCATGATTATTTTTTATATATGACACATTAGGTTTAACCAAGTTCATTCATGGAAATTATATATTCAAATCATTCGTAAGGGTTCATAATAAAAATTTTAAATAACCCAATCATATCCCATCAGAGTATCATTCTAGGTGCGCAGTAAGGGCACACTCAACAAGCCCCAGAATTATGAATGAGATATTATCGACCAACTCATTTTAGTTTTATTACCCCTAGATGAATCATTTCCAAAACAATTTCTACTTATACCATCTAGATATGGATGTTTTTTTAGGAAACACACACACTTTTAGTTACTATAACCTTGTACATTCTCATAAACTAAGGATTATCCTGTGGATTCTCAGTAAAAATTTATCATCTTATTTTTTAAATGATAACTAAATCTTTATCTAATACCAACTATAGTAACCCATAAATTCCATGTATATATATATATATATATCACATCTTAATAAATTCATAAACCCAAGATTACATAATCATCCATGAAAGAATCGTATAGGCATAGTACCTTTGGAAACATAGATTCATTATCAACTGGTTCATATGTAGACTACATTATCCCCCACAATGTTCTTCATAAATATCACCCTTCCTAGAAATATCATGCAAAATAACATTCTCCCTAACCTTAGGGGAAGGAAACATACTAAAGGGGGAGAAAATATTTTTATTAAACTTAAAGAAGGTAGATATCAATTATCACTAAATCACTACATAAGAATAAGGGTATGACAACATGAGAATAATATTTTAAAACCTTGCCCTATATATAATAGAACGTAATCTTATGTCATGTCTTAAATCCTATAAATTCAAAGGACCCAAATCATAAAGAAATAAATGAATATAAGCTAAGAGAAAATAATATTGGAATAAGTAATATATCAATGGAATAAACATAAGCATTGCAAATAATTTACTCTATATGCAAGGATAGTTTCCAAGACAATCATAGTAGAATGGGTTCACTCATCAATCCATTGTTGTAGTCAATGTTAACTCGGAAGACTATCATTGTGGAAAGATTTCTTTACTAAAATAAGTTCACACCCCATTAAAAACATATTAATCTCATGCTATATCCAAATTTATTCAATGATTCAGTGGGATATTTAATTTTTATACCACACATCATTAAATGAAAATCCTGTGTACAACTTCCAAACCCTTATAAATCATTCTTCATATCATAACCATTGAAGGTGAAATGGGTTTCACAAACATTTCATCTGGGAATAACCCAGGGAAAAGAAAAATATTACATTTACATCCCATTATCGTAACAAAAAACCATACATAGAAATAATAATTATGGTATCATTTAGTAATATTCTTAGTAAATTATAAGGATCATCATAGGATGTCATATTGAATGAAAATTCCCGTAAAAGATCACTTGAAATATTTATGGAGGGAAAATATCCTTTTTTACTTTGAAATCACATATTTAAAATCATTAAATTTCCCAAATATTAATTAAAATTATTAATTTTGAAATAACCTTGTAATATTATAGTTTAATCATAAAATTATAGTGGTTTCATGATTGTGGTAAATTCTATTAATTCCTTATATCATAAAATAGAACATTTTTTCACACTGTTATAAAAAATGAGAAAATATACATTGTTTGGAAAATGATAAGAATATTACATTAAATTTTTTTATAGAAAATAAATAATGGTTAAAAATTTATATAATAATATTAATAACATTATTTTAATAATTTTTCTAATACATTCATATAAAAAATGATTTTGGACTAAAGAGATAAATAAAAGTTATTTTTTCTTAAAAATGTTCTTTTGATATCTTGAGTGCCTAAAGAGAGGAAAATGAAAGGAAAATATGTATTCTAAAAATAAAACAAAGTATATAAAATCATTAATTTTTTTAGATATATATTGTAATATTTCGCAATCATTAACTTAATAATAAACAATTCTGATAAACAATGGGGTTATAATATAAAACCCTTACCTCATGTATGAATTGAATTGTACATGTTTGATCCTCCATTATAATAAATATAGTTCTATTATAAGTATATAATATAACCAAAATATTATATATAATACCATATATGATTTAATTATAATCATTTATCACATGTTTTTTAATAAGTATTTATTAAAATGACTATTCCAAGTGAGAACTACTTCATTTTTCTTGTATATTTTGGTTCGGTAGTTATTTACCTTCAATATTGATCATTGTTCCATCATATAATTTTAATCATAATATAAATATCATATATAATCATTATATACATATTTTTAATTATCCATAAATTCTATATATGAAAAAATTAATTACAACATTTATGGAGACGGTAGGTCATATGTACAGATGAGAGATACTTCCACTTTCCATCGGATGTGAAATAGGGTGGATAATGATGATTTAATAATATTATAAACCTTTATTTATATTTATTATACCGAAATTTTTATTTAATGATAAAAACCATAGATTTAGAGGAGGTAAAAGAAGAAATAAAAAGAAAGTGATCAGTTATGGTGATTACATATTCTTTAAAAGAACTCCTTTAGATCTCCTCTTCAGGATCTAAGGGATGGTTCTATGGGAAGAATGAAATCTATATAAAGTAGATAAGATTTTTTATAATATTTTTTGTTGGTTTCCATCAATTTTGTGGGATGAATGTGGTATAAGGAAGAGAAAGGTGGGGCTCCCTTTTATATGTCGGGGAGGGGCACGTTTGTAACTTTTTAAAAGATTAAAATATAAAATTTAATTATCTATAAAAATTCATCAAAATGGAAAAATATTAGTATATAATTTAGTATTATTCTGAAATCACATCAAATAATAAAATTTGGATAGGTTTAAGTGGTTTTTTAAACCATATCTTCAGCTTTAACTCCTTAGTTAATAAATTTTAATGTTAACCATAATAAAAAAAATTCAATTCTACAGGGTAAATAATGTTACCATATATTAAAAAATGACTCATAAATGGACCATGGTATACATTTTAAACCATATTTCCTTCACTTTCTTTAATATAATTTTTTTAATTTTAAATCATTTAATAAAATCTAATTTGTTATAAAAACTAATTAATTTCCTTTTTGAAACTATTCCTTGAATTGGAATTTGATAATAGAATTAATACTAAATAATTAGAATATATTACATTAAAACCTCTCTAAAATTTTATATATTTCTAATAAATTAATAGAACATAATAATTATTTCAAATTATAATAATTCTAAAAAAACATATAATAATTTATTTTATTTCTCTATTAATCGAAGAAATATTATGTGAGTGTTATATAAAAATTTAAGGTAGTAACATATTTCCTATAAAGAAGAAATATTTCATCATAATGTAAATAATTTTATTTTTCTGAAAATAACAATTACTATTCATTCAAAACTTATTTTTTTCATAAGTGATCACATAATAGTATTTTAAAAGAAAGAGAGTGACATTTTTTATTACTTAACATCTTATATACGTCAATTTCAAGTAAAATATTCCCATAAAAAATAAATATCAATTCAAAGGTTATAAGAGATTAAATCCCTTCATATAATAATTTTTAATATTTATAATGGTGGCCTTATCTCTTAGTTTTAATCAAGGTTATCCTAATTTACCCTTTTAATGTGGTGATGGAATTTCATTGTTTTTACTATATAACTTGATAACAAATATATTTAAAGTTATTAAATAATATTAATTTTTCAAATTAAAAACTTGGAATCTATTTTACCAAATTAAATTTCTATAAGTGGATGAATTTTATGAAATATTTACCACATAATCACGATGAAAAGATGTTTTCCAAAGAAAATGTTTTCTTACGTGTAACAATGATTTATAGAAAAATTAAACATAAAATTTTTTCCCTTGACATAAATAGAATTAATAATAACATAATCAAACTATAAAACACCAATAATTTAAAATATTTTCATATTTGAATAAAATCAATTTTTTTCTAGATTTATTTATATGAAAAACCATGTTAAGATTATGCTACACACAACACTGAGTTTCTTTTTGATATAGGCAAGTTCGAGTTTTATTGACTTTTAATGGAAAAATATTTTTAATCCCATTTTTACAAATTTATAAATTTTAGTTATCAAAACAAACAGAATTTCATAATTTGTAATTTTAAAATTATATTCGATTGAATTTTTGGTACTTTTCTATGATGTTTTGTATTTTGATTAATAGTGAAAATACTATATTTTATTTAAAAACTTCCTTTTCATTTAAATAACAAATAATGTCAAATTAGATTATAAATTCATTTTTTAAAGTCAAAATAGTTCAATTATACATATATTAATCCAATTTAAATCCTTATAATAATTTTTATATTGAAATTGGATGTAAAAACATATTGAACCTCTTAACATTTTTACAATAAAAACTCATTTTTCACCACATCTGTAGGATTAGTATTATACATAATTTTTCCACTTCTGTATTTTGAATTTTGAAAAAAAAAACCCAGTTATAATCATAATAATATTTTTGGATAAATAAAATCATATTAATTTATTACGTAAATGATTAGTTAAAGTAATTAAAATTAATTATAGTGATTAAGGTAAAAGAACAAAACAAAGACTAAACTTTAGTATTAAGGACAAAATGACCTAGAAACTTTTAAAAAATTCATTAGATGCCAATATTTTGAAATTATCCCCTCTTGGTTCAAATTTTATGGTTTATTGGGATAATATATCAAGAAATTTCATCGTATGATAAGCTAAGTAGGGAAAAAAGATAAAAGGGGACATTTCTTACCTTTAAAATTTATAAAACGTTGAGATATATATAAAATACCATATTTTCGGTTATAAATATCATTTTTAATGATAAATGGGATATCTTTATAATATTAATTTATCATTAATTTATATATATGAATTAGTTACTTAAAATTGTTAATAAATGCAAACATAGTGATTATTTTTTTAATAATCAACTAAAATAAATGGTAGTTTTAATATTCAAAATTTTACAAAAATTGGTAAATTATTGTATTTAATTATTTCATAGATGAATATATAATGTTATAAATATATAATGTTTATATATTTTAATTAAAATATTTTTTTGATATTTTTAAATTAAAATTAAATAAATAATGTCAAAATTGACAATTAATGTTATTTTATAATAAATTATATTTTATTAATTGATTCAAAATTTATAAAAATACAATATTGTTTCAAGGGATTTTAAGGGTTAATAAATATTAAATATATTATATTAATAGACTAATTTATCGTTTATAATTAACATATTGATCCATAGTTTTTTAAAACATTATTAGCACGGTCCTAGATAATATAGTGTTTTTGCGTGTTGTAAGAAAATATTTTAAAATTAATTTCCAAATCACTTTTTTTTATTTTGTAAATTGTATATAATATTTATAATTAATTGGATCATTATTTTATAATAAATATTAATTTAATGTATTCTTCGTTGTTAAATTACATTGGTTAGAAAATTAGTTTCTTTAATAAAAACTGAAATGATAAAAATTGGGAGACTTAGAAGTTAAGGAACCAAATTATTATAATGAAAATATTTTAGTGTGGTGAAGGTTTTCCTAGAAAATTATTTATATTTTAAACAGTATTTTTCTATTTTGGAGGCACATTAGGTAATGGAGACCTCCCATTAATGTATAACTTTTGGTATTTACAAGAGTGCCTCTCCTCCTCCACTATAAAAAGGCATTCACTCTTATCATTCCTCACTCCTCTCAAGACACTTAGGCTCAACCAAGATCTTAAAAAATAATTCATAAAACACTTTACATAATCCTATAATCCTCTATTTTTGAATAAATCCTTCCAAAGAATCCCTTTGGTGCAATCCAAAAGGAGTTACCAAAAAAATATGTAATATCTTTCTTCAATCTCTTTCGTTTTATTTCCATTATCCACTGCCTAAACACTCTATATTTCCTGGTTATATAATATAAAAATTACACCCAATATACTGATATGTTTTTGTGTTATGTTTTAGACCTAAACGTATATATACTTTCATATAATTATCAATAAACATACAATTTATGTGTATGGAGAACTACCGCCTCACGAAACAATGACTGTTTGTTTACCTTTACAACCATTAATGGTTGGAAATTATGATGAAAAAAATTTATATATGATAAATAAGATATTTATTATGTCTTTATGAATCATCAATATTTTCATAGCATATACCATTATACTTTCCATTTTGTGTAAATATGATAACATCATTTATGGAAGTCTGGACTACCACCTCCTCAAAGTGATGTGATTCGTACAAACTATACATGGAAAAAATTAAGGAATATTTTAACAAAACTATGTAAAATATTGGATATTAATACTATATTTTAATTATAATATACATATGTATCATTTAATTATCACTATTTTAATACGAAAAAATGAAATTAGTGTTCATGCGCACCTAGAACCTACCGTCTCTAGGAATAGTGCATTTCATTACTTATCTACAAATATTATGGATTATTATAAATACATAAGTAATAAATATATATGATAATTAAATAATGTTTTACATTTGTTAGATGATTAAATCATGATCTAAGTAATAGGAATAATAAGTAACAAGTTAACACTTACTTTAGAAACATTGCAATTAACACATGGAATATTTAAAATAACAAAAGAATGTTTAAAAAAATGTAATAAGATATTATTATATGATAATATGTGATATAATAAATGTGAATACGGTTCTATAATCAGTTATTAACATGTTTAAATCCATTATAAATGAGTTTAAAGGATGATCACCATAAAGAAAACACAAGGTAAGGGATTTCATCTCAATTTACAATCTATTTAGACTAATTTGTTATTATGCCCCAATTCAATTTTATATAGTGTATACACTTCTTTGTTACATGTTATATCATTAATTAAATTATTATCATGATTCTATAAGTTCTATTTAACGTTATTCCTCCATGGATATTGTGATTCATATGTTTGAAAGTTGTGTGGGACACTTTAGAATGATTAAATATTATTCTCAACAAGAACATATATAATATTTATGATTGCAATATCACATTATTTGTGATTATTAAATTTATACTTAAATTATAAAATTATTTTAAATATCCATATTCTTGGATGATAGATGTTATTATTTCAAAAACTATATGCCATTTTTACACATGGTGTTCACTTTGATAGTTTTTTAATTAACCAAGGAATTATAGACAAATTTGTATCTTTTATTCAATATAGATTTTAGATAAGTCATATTGTATACTTATGTAATTTATTACTTGATATATGAGAAACTATTTGGATAAGTATTTCCTGGGTGGATCTGATTTTAGATACCCCCTTGACCCATGCATATTCTCATGAGACGAAATAGTTGACAAAATAGATGGGTTTTTACATGAAATGGTAAAATTCTTGTGAATGGTCCTGAAGGTAAAAGTTCCATGTACAAGGAAACATGGAATCCAATAATTAATCATCTCCCTCAATTCAACTCAGTTGTTATTTATCCATGAGATTTTGTGTCGACATATCTATAGATGTATTTCATTATTAGTTTATTGATTAAATGACAGGTGTTTCAGTTATTTACCTTACTAAATTTATTATTTCTTATCTAGTATTTGAAATGGAAAGTATATTCAGTTATCTAGAATTCAATATCAATTTATTCATTATTATTCTCTTGCACATAGCCTTACTGGTAATTTGAGCTCACCCGTATTTTGTTTCCATTCCCTAGGTTATGAAAATGAATCCTTTGAATGAGTTTTGTGGATGCTGTTTTTTCTTTTTGTTATGTATAATGTTTATATTATCTATTTCCTTATGTATTATGTGTATCATTTGTGTAATTTTGATTTTCAAAAAATTCTAGACAGATGGATCCATTGAGATTTTATTACCTGTAATCACACTAATGTAATAAAATAGTGTATAGGCTTCGGGTTTTTGGGATCGAGGAAATACAGTTTTTATCAAAGCATGTTTAGATGCAAACAAGGAAAATAGATTTAGAAAACATTGATTACAGAAAATAATTCAGATAAATATTATTAGTATAACTATAGAATAACATTTTAGAGAACCATGTTTTTCTTGTAAGACTTTTGGAATATTTTTACATATATTTCTTTAGCTAGGTGCTCACACGACATGGGATTCCAAGACACGGTGTGCTGAGAATTAATTTTATAAAAATAATAAGTATTATTATACTATACACATGAATAAAATAGGATAAATCTTAAAGGAAGATCATATCAAATATATGAGGCCGCTGTTGATTTGAAACATAGCTTTTACCCTAGGTAGGACATAACTTTGGTCAGCATGAGAATTCTGTGGAAAAATTACCCAAGGGAAAAATTATAATAAAAATACATAAATATAATTATTTACCCCAGATGTTGTATCAAATAAATCCTAAATGAGTAGTTGGATTTTAAATCTAAGATCACCTTTAAGTTCATAATGGATTGTTTTACCAGAGTGCAACATGAAATGAGGGGGGCATGAGAGGTTATAAAACACAACCATTGAAAAGTATTCTATAAATAGAAGTTTCAGAGTTTAGGATTAATGTTATACCTAACCCGCTCTCTCTATCTCTCCTCCAATCCCCCAATCTCTCCCATCCTTCATCATTCTAAGGATCAATGGGGAATCTCTAAAAAAACATCAGCGGATCAAAGTAGGAGCATGGAAAAAATGTTGGCAGCAATAAAAAGATCAATAGAGGTTGGATTATTTGTATATATCTCTAATTTATGTTTTTTATTCCTTTATTTGTATTTTAAATTCATCATTTAAATTATCAATCATCGATGGCCATAATAACACACCTTAAATCAATGTTAGAATGTTAAAAATTGATTATTCTTCATTGGTTATTCACAGATAATTGCCGTCTACTTTTGGACATGAAAAATCAACAATGGATTATTGAGAGGAGGGTGGTTTTGTGAAGCTCTCATCACAAGGATAGTAGATCTATTAATGGATTCAAGTTTGGGATACCAGAGAAGGTCTGGTGGTTCAAATAAGGGACCACTGGAGAGTTGCCGCTGGCAGCCAACAATGGTGCTGCAGTGGCCATAGGATCTGGTAGCTATGGTCGGTCATGTGATGGGCTACAGTCAGTGAGAGTTCAATGGTTGCGTTGATGGACGAAGGAAGGAGGAGCTAGAGAGTGGGGGTTTGTGAGGAAGTGTGGCCAGACGATGATCTGATGATGTCCGAGACAACGCGACGCAGTGGTGAGACGAGGTGGATGGATGTGGAGCTAGGAGCCAGTGGTGGCCAGTGATGAAGGACTCGACGATAGGTTTGGGTACTATAGATCCACAATCTTCAAGTGAAGATTTCATTTTCAAAAAGAGCAGCGACCTGATGCTTGGGTATGAAGTGAGTAGGAGGAGGAATTTGGGAATGGAGGGATACATGTTAAAATTCCATATGTGAAACCCCCTGGAAGAATATAGGGAGAAACAAAATGAAAAATAGAAATATAAAGCAAAAAAGAAAAGAAAAATGAAAAAAGAAACAAAAAGAGAAAGGGAATCAGATGGTTGTGCAACTATTTTCTAGTTTGAATGGAGGGGGCCTTAAGAATGTCCCATCCTTAGAATAAGTATGGTTTTTAAAAAATATTAAAAATAATATAAAATATTATTATTATTACCAAAATTAAATATCTGTTGTAACTTTTAATCAAGACATCAGATTGGTGATCTGTCTGCGGTAGATTGACCTTAGGATTGTGACGGTTGAATCAAGGCTAATGTTGAATATTGAATTCTGGTTTAGGGATTGAATCCAAGAAAAACCCATTATTATTATTATTATTATTATTGTAGTGTAAAATTGTATCTGTCATGACTACTTCATACAACATCAAATTGGAAAACCGTCATCGATAACATGACCTTGATTTCGAGATGGTCATCATTTAATCCTAATGTGTGATACTTAATTTTGGATCATGGATGGAATGCATGAAATGAATAAGAATAATAATAATGATAATATTGTTATTATTATTAGAAAATATTGTATCTGACATAGCTTCTCATTACGATGTCCGATTGAAAAATCGTCGATGTCATTGTGACCCTGAGATTCAGACAAATCTTTTGATAGCAATTTCAGGTATTTAAATTGAGATCGAGGTGTGGGTCGTAAGAATCCTGGTTCAGGTGTGATGCAGTGAAATGCGTATTTTTTAATGGGTGTCCAATTGAGGCAAATGAATAGTCAATGTACGTCCTGGTTCCGGGTGCCACTCAACAGGTGCCCTAAACCCGGTTCATCACGTGACTTCAAGCGCATTTCCCCAAACACCAGAAGCTACCGACTAGCAGCGAGGGCCCAGGTCTGATAGTGGGGAAACTATGCCTTCATTTTTCAAAGTGTAGCGCAACAGAATAAAATAAAAAGCATACAAAAACAATGGAAGCAATAAACCATACACATTATTATAACAACTGCAGTAAAAGATAACCAACAAGGTATATAGATATTATGAAACATGTCTCATGTTCTAAGAAAACACCTAGAACATGTTACATAATAGTACCATACAATACAGAATATAGAAAAACTAAACAAAACGGCCGGTAGCATCGCGAGCCTAAGCCCCATCCATGCTCCCCTACTCATCAGAAGCAATCAAATACCTGTATAGGGACCCTTGACCTTATCCACACCAGAAGAAATGCAATTAGTTTGGGCCGAAAACCATGACCCAAACAGGGTGTGAGAAATAATCCCACTATGCATCCACCAAAGGCCCGTGTCTAACTTTGTGAAAACAAGAAACAACAATGTGAAAAAATAAATTCAATAAACTAAAAAGTACTCAAAAGTAACTAACATTACCAGTTATATTGTCATTTTATCATTCATGTAATCATTCATTATAAGGAAAACCACCATAGTGAATTTTCTATGTAAACAGTCAGTGTCCTCAGACATGCAAACACTTACCCTCTGGTAATCATAATCTTACCTGCAGGTAATCAGAATATTTCCCTCATGCATAATAGAATCTTTCCCTCAGGCATAACAGAGTTTTCCCTCAGGCGTATGAAGTGTCTCCCTCAGGCACATAAGTCACTACCCTCAAGAATACGAATGATTTTCCTCAAGAAAAATATAACGTTGCCCTCAGGCTAATACAGTCATGCCCTCCGACTATAGTGAAACATTTCCCTCAGGCACAAGTAACCACGCCCTCAGGCTATAAAGTAACTGGTCCATGACCAACATTTAAACATGCAATTATTTACAATTTATCTAGAGGAAAATGTAATTCATAAAGTAAACATGGCATACCCTCGGGTATCCTAGCCAAATAGCTAAACAAAGGAACGCACCCCTGGGGTGGTCCTGGATCCAAGTTGTGATCCCCAAACAGTAGTTTATTATCACATTCAACTACCTATAAAATTATAGGTATTGAAAATAGCCACGACCTTATCCTCACGACACCCCAACATGGGTTAGTGGCTCAACGGTCCACAAAACGCACAACAGTTGGAAATTTAAACACTAAGCCACCTACCTTTAACACCAATGAATGATATACCCGAATGGTGATCCTCAATTATTCCTAGAACGATTTAGATCTGAGGTGAAAGAAAACTTTTTTAAACATAAATAACTTACCTTAGAGGAATAATTGGAAAGAACAACTTAAGAAGAGTGGAGGGCATACCCGTGCGGTTCCAACAAGATCATCCGAGGCAGAAACGAATTCCTGACATGCGCTCGACAGATCCTCGATGATTAAGCCATCCCTCCCGAGCTCCCGTCCAGTTCTAAGCCTTCCCTGTGAACAGGGGAATCTACTGCCCATTTGAAGCGAAAAAATAAAGTACATAGTGTGTACTTCCTTCATTTAGCTGTTTATCTGGCGGTTTCTCGCCAGTGTGGCACTGTTCATCTGCTGACATGACTATACAGTGTGTCTTCTTGAGTACATGGCGTGTTCTGTCGTACAGCTGGCCACCACCTTACTATTTTCATGCCAACTGACTACACGGTGTTTAAATATCCACTACAAGGTGTGTAGTCGGTTTTAACACCCTTCGTTGCCGACATGGCTACACACCCTATATACTCATCCCACACAGCCAAATGTACACAGCGTGTACTTCCAAAATTTGGGATCTTTCCCCATTTTCCTTATTTTCTAAAAAATGCTTAAGGATAGGAGAAAAGAAATAACCCATACCTTAAAATAAGAACCGGGTTCTTACAAACTTCCCCCCTTAAAACAATTCATCCCCGAATTTCCCTCCCAAGGGTGGTGAAGATATAGCCGTGAACAACTCCGGCCATTGAGCACATACATCGGTCTCCCGCACCCCAGTTACATCCTGTACATGGCCATACTGCCTTAGCACCTGTACGAGAGGAACTGACCAGCCTCGGAGAACTTTCATGCTCCTATCAATGATACGAATCAGATGCTCCCCAAAGGACGCATCTACCTCCAGCTCAACCTCCTCGGGCTGAATCACGTGAGACGATTCTAAATGATAGCGACATAACTGAGATACATGGAAGACGTTGTGCATGGCTTGGTACCTCTGTGGTAACTGAAACCGGTAGGCAACCAGCCCAACTCTCTCCAGAATCTCGAATGACCCCACATACGTCTGTGAAAGTTTACCCTATCTCATGATCCGCCTGTGTTCTAGCCTCAGCGAGACACCAAAGAAAAACTAATCCCCGACCATGAACTCCAAAGGTCGTCTGCGGCGATCAGCATAAGACTTATTACGAGACTGCGTGGTATCCATCCGCTTCTGAATCAATAGGACCTGCTCAGTAGTCTTCTGCACGAGCTGTGGTCCTAGTAAAGCTTCCTCACCTACCTCCAACCAGCACAAAGGTGAACGGAATGGCCTACCATATAAAGCCTTGTATGGGGCCATCTCAATATCTTTTTGAAAACTGTTATTATAAGAAAACCTGACCTAGGGTGTGTGCTTCTCCCAAGAGCTCCCAAGGTCTAGGACGCATGCATGATTCATGTCATCAAGCACCTATATCGTACACTTTGACTGGTCATCAGCCTGAGGGTGGTAAACTGTGCTCAGAAGCACCTATGTACCTAGTCCCCTCTGAAAACTATGCCAGAAAAAAGATGTAAAACGTGCGTCCCTATATGAAACGATAGAACGAGGGACCCCATAAAGACGTAAGATCGCTCAGATATACAACTTTCTGAGTTTGTAAACACCCAAGGTCTCATTGATTGGAAAACAGTGAGCTACCTTCATGAGTCTGTACACAATAACCCACATGGAATCATTGCCTTGAGGTGACCTCTGCAATCCAGTCACGAAGTCCATCGCGACATCATCCCATTTCCACTCCGGAATGGGTAACTGCTATAATAGTATAGCTGGTCTATGATGGTCTGCCTTCACCTGCTGACAGGTGGAACATCTCGTAACAAAACCAGCTATCTCCCTCTTCATACCCGACCACCAGTACAAACGTCTCAAGGCACAGTACATATTGGTAACTCCGGGATGAACTGCCCAAGCTAAATCCTGAAACTCCCGCATCAGCCCCTCGCGTATATCCCCTAGAACCCACACTCTTCCATGGAAAGGCATAATTTTATCATCACATATCGTCCAACCAAAAGGAGGGTCCTCACTTGCCACCGAATCCCGTAGAACTAAGCCTTCTGGATCAGATAGTTGTCTCATCCTCACTCTATCCAGGAGGGTAGAAGTCATAGCTAAAGATGAAAGATAAGTTTCCCCTGACTATCATGCTCCTCCAAATGCAACTCAGAGAACAAAGCCATAAGCTGCCACTCATCACTGGCCTCCAGCACAGCCTGTATCTGAGTCTTCCTTCTCTGTGCAAAAGCTACTGCATTACCTTTACCAGGTGTGTAGGCAAGCTCAAAATCAAAGGACTAAATGTATTCGACCCACCTTCACTGCCTCATTTTCAAGTCACTCTGAGTAAAAATATACTTGAAACTTTTGTGGTCGGTGAAAACCACAAAATTTTCTCCCAATAGATAATGTCTCCAACAACGCAATGCATGCACAACATCATCCAACTTGAGATCATGTGTCGGGTAATTCCTCTCATGTGGCCTCAAATGCCGAGAACTGTACGTAAGAACTCGATCAATCTGCATCAACACTACTCCCAACCCAATACCGGATTCATCACAGTAAACTATGTAGCTCTTACCCTGCTTTGAGAGTATCAGGATTGGTGATGATGTCACATTTCCCTTCAGGTCTTCAAAGGTTGTCTCACAAGATTCTGACCAAATGAACTTTACACCCTTCTTAGTCAAACCTGTCTACAGTGCTGCTAAGCGGGAGAAGTCCTGTATGAATCTTCTGTAGTAATCATCCAGCCCTAAGAAACTCTGTATCTCAAACATGTTCTTAGGCTGCTTCTAAGAAACTACTGCTCTCACCTTCTCTGGGTCTACCGCAACTCCTGCCTCTGAAATGATATGACCCAAGAAGTGAATCTGGTCAATCCAAAAGTGGCACTTTGAGAGCACAACATACAGCCGATGCTCTCTTAGCGTACTCAATATGATCTCAAGATGGATGGCATGGTCATGTAGAGTGTGAGTGTACACCAATATGTCATCCACGAATACTACCCAAAAATAATCCAGATAAGGATGGAACACATGATTAATCAGAGCCATGAAAACTTCTGGCACATTCGTGAGTCCGAACGGCATAACCAAGTACTCGTAGAGACCATATCTGCTCCGAAAAGCTGTAAGCGTTATATCTGATGGTCTCACGCACACATGGTGTTATCCGGATCTCAGTTCAATCTTCGAGAACACTCGTTTTCGACAAAGTTGATCAAATAAATCAACGATCCTCAGTAAGGGATATCGGTTCTTAACTATCAACTGGTTCAACTTCCGATAATCCACACAGAGTATGAGGGTACCATCTGCCTTCTTGATGAAAAGGACTGAAGAACCCCAAGGAGAAGTACTGGGTCGGATAAAAACCATTGAATGTAACTCCAATAACTACCTATTGAGCTCCTGCAACTCAAGTGTGGCCATCCTATAAGGTGGAATGGACACCGGTGATTCTCCTAGAAGAAGCTCAATAGAGAAATCCACCTCTCGTTCCGGAGGTCGACCTGAAAAGTTGTCGGAGAAGACATCCATGAAATGATCAACCACTGGAGGGAAATCCGTCTGATAAGTCTCCTGATCATCCAGATATAAACTCGCAATTTGGGCAGTGACTCCACATCGCCCATGATGCTATAGTCCAGCTCAACTCACCTAAATATCCCATTCAGCCTTGTATAAAAACTCTCTTCCCTCTGGTGACGTGAAACACACCCTGTGAAGATAGCAGTCTACAAAGGCTCGAAAGGGAACCAACCAGTACATCCTGAGAATGACGTCATAAGATGTAATCTCTAATACATAATGGTCCCAAAGAAAGTGAGACCCACCAACCTCTAGGGGGAACTCCTTGCACTAACGCACACCAGTCATTCTAGTCCCCAACAGAGTGTTTGGCGTCATCCCTGCAGAAGAAAAAGAAATAGAGAGCCCAAGTCTCTCCACAATGGGCACAGATTCAAAGCTATGTGTAGCACCCATATAGAAAAGCACTGAAAATAAAAGAGAAGCTACTAGAATAGTACCTCTGATTGTAGAAGGTCCGAGATCCTTCTCCTGCTGGGTATGTTGCACTGTATATGCCTACCCAGTGTTGCGGCCCTGCGACACAACCTGGCTACCCTGAGCTGTCCTGCCCTACTGCCGTTGAGATCCTAGTATCTGGCTAACACGTCCACGACCACCATCTCTGTCTGCATGCCCTGATGTATTCCAGTTTCCCGACTGGTAAGAAGCTTCTGGTCCTGCTCCCTCATGTGGAGTCTACACAGAACCCCTCTCACTAGCCAGTAGTGGAACCACCCTGAAAAAGCGTTGCAGATGACCCATCTTGCCGCAAGCTCGACCCTCCACTGGATCAAGTAGACACTGCGGTCTCTTGTTCCCCGCTTTACAACACTGGTATCACCTGACCTGTCCACCTGAAGAAATCATCTGGCTGGTATTGCCACCCTGAGAGAAGTCCATATCTCTCTTCCTCTTTCCCATAAGAAACAGTACCAGAAACTGGTGCTGAGCCGCCTTGGCCCACACCACTAGCTTCCCACAGGTTCCTTTCTATAATCAGCTCCTGGTTCATAATAGCATGTACAATAGGCAACCTGAAAACATTCACCTGCACTCAGATGTCATACCGAATACCATCCTTGATGCGTCTGGATATCAACGTCTCATCACCCACCAGAACGGGTGCAAAACGCTGAAGCTCTATAAAACGAGCAGAGTAATCCATCACCGACATAGCGCCCTCCAGCAGATTCATGAACTCTCAAGCCCTATCTACCCTCAGCGTCTCTGGAAAGAAGAAGTCATAGAAGAATGCCTGAAAATCTTCCCATCCCATGCCCCTTCGATGTTATGACTGAGTGGTAACATCCCACCACCTCTTGGAAGAATCACGCAGCATATACGACACGAGCTTGACCCTCCGCCCTGGAGGCGTCTCAAGATGCTAAAAAATAGTCTACATCGACCCCAGCCAAAACTCCGCAGCCTGTGGTCCGCCATCCCCTAAAAACGTAGGTGGATGCTTCTACTGGAAGATACGCGTCATCTCACCAGTAGATGTGTCATCCAGCGTTGCTCCCTGAAAGGTCTGCATGAACCGCATAAAGCCTTCACGAAACTGCACCTCTATGCCTATGTCTGATATAACGACTGGCGCCACATCTGGCTCTGCTGTAGGATCAACTGGTAGTCCATGGCCAACCTTATCTAGAGTATAATCGTCGTCGCTTTCCTGGAGAACAATGTGTGGTCATCTCAGCGGCATGACACTACAATGCCAAACACACACCTTATATCCACAATTATCACAGACAGAAAACAAAGGAACTGAAAAGGGAACATGAAGAAGAAGGGATTCAAAATTTAAAAAACTACACTACACGATGTGTATAATGACCACACGGTGTGTACTTGGCTTCTCTTTCCTTGCTCGGGTCCTTCTACACGGCTCCCGTTGAACAAAACTACACGGCATGTATATAATCTGCACGGTGTGTATGGTGTAATTTTCCAACTGCCCGTGTAGTTTGTGACACGGACGACTACTCGGCTTGCTGCAACATGGCATGTTACACCTACACACGACATGTACACCAGCCCATTTCTCAGTCACACGGCTAAGTCCATATGGTCTGTCCTCAGACAAGACTACACGGCGTGTCCCAGAGGTACACGACGTGTTCTAGATGAGCTTCGCCGACCCATGCTATTAGTTACACGGCAGGACCCACAACTCAAACTACACGGCATGTTGCAAATACGCACGGCGTGTACACGAAATGATTACACTGACCCGTGTTGTTAGTTACACGGCCGTATCCCAGGTTAGACTACACAGCGTGTGCCATAGTGGAAACGACATGTATGTCATAAGGTATCCTTCGTCCGTGTTTTTAATTACAAAGACGGACTCCGGGTCTACAGTAAATGACATATACATCTGGTACACGGCGTGTGTTCCCCAAAATTTTCCTTCCCCATGTCACCGCCTACACAGTTTGTGACACGGGAAGAGACAACACAGTGTGTACTTAGGGTACACGGCGTGTACTCAAAAACTTTTCTTTTCATCCTGCACAGAAGAACATACACAATGTGTTTAAGGTACAACATGGCGTTTATACTGGATTTTCTGGACAGTATGCCTCATAAACTTCTCCAGAACATAGAAAATACTGAAATCAACACCTAAGTGCCAAATTCTGACTGGTGAGGGCCCATACTCCCCGCAAATCAAAGTTTATCATCTTATCTATGTTATAATAAAATAAACAGTCAGCGATTCACCAAATTCTGGTGAGTGGAGGCCCATACTCCCCAAAATCCAAAGTTTGGCATCCATTCACATAACCATATCACACAAAAATACCCTATCACATAGATAGTATTTATCAAGCAGCAATCACAACAGCATGCTTCTTTAGCATGACAACTATCACAACAACAATCAATTTCTAATGCACCTACATGGCATGGAACTATGCATGGCATGAGATTTATAGCATGTGCCTAAATGATGCATGAGATGGCATACCCTCATCCTATCAGGTTGTAATGAAATACAACCCATGGATAAAATATAACAGCACAATCCCAAGTGTGTCACCCAACGGTGAAAATCAAATCAACTGTAAATATTTCAAAATCAATAAAATTGCAATACAAGGTAAATTGGCTCTTCTCTGTACACAGGTTAGCTACTCTCGGACATAGCTTATTACCAACTACCATTTCTATCCTATCCCTGACTAAGGCTCCAAATAGTATGTCAAAGAAAATAATTCCTCTAATACCACTTTGTAACGTCCTAGTTCCGAGTGCCACTCAACAGGTGCCCCGAACACGGTTCACCACGTGACCTGTAGCGCATTTCCCAAAATGCAAGAGGCTGCCGACTAGCAGTGAGGGCCCAGGTCTGATAATGGGGAAACTATGCCCTCATTTTTAAAAGTGTAGCGTAGCGGAATAAAATAAAAATCATACAACATTAGTGGAATAAATAAACCATACACATTATTATAACAACTGTTGTAAAAGATAACCAACCAGGTATATAGATATGATGAAACCTGTCTCATGTTCTAAGAAAATAGCCAGAACATGTTACATAGCAGTACCATACAATACAGAGTATATCAAAAAAAACTGCTAGCATCGCGAGCCTAAGGCCAGTCCCATGCTCCCCTACTCCTCAGCAGCAATCAAGTACCTGTATAGGGACCCTTACCCTTATCCACACCTGTAGAAACATAATCTGTTTGGGCCGAAAAGCATGACCCAAACAGGGTGTGAGAAATAATCCTAGTAGGCACCCACCAGAGGCCCGTGTCCAACTGTGTGAAAACATGCAACAACAATGTGCAAAAATAAATGCAATAAACTAAGAAGTACTCAAAAGTAACTAACATTACCAGTTATATTGTCCTTTTTTATTCATTTAATCGTTCATTATAAGGAAAACCACCATAGTAAATTTTCTATGTAAACAGTCAGTGTCCTCAGACACGCAAACACTTACCCTCAGGTAATCAGAATATTACCCGCAGGTAATTAGAATCTTGCCCTCAGCCATAACATAATATTGCCCTAAGGCATAACAGAATTTTCCCTCAAGCATACGAAGTGTCGCCCTCAAGCACAAAAGTCACTACCCTCAGGCATACAAAAGGTTTCCCTCAGGCAAAATATAACGTTTCCCTCAGGCTAATACAATCATTCCCTCAGGCTATAGTGAAAAACTGCCCTCATGCAGAAGTAACCATGCCCTCAACCTATAAAGTAACCGGGCCATGCCCAAAATTTAAACATTCAATTATTTTCAATTCCTCTCAAGGAAAAAATAATTCATAAAGTAAACATGGCATACCCTCGGGTATCCTGGCCAAATGGCTAAATAGAGGAACGCACCCCCGGGGTGGTCCTGGATCCAAGCAGTGATCCCCAAACAGTAGTTTATTATCACATTCAACTACCTATAAAATTCTAGTTATTTAAAATATCCATGGCCTCAACCTCAGGACACCCCAACATGGGTTCGTGGCTCAATGGTACACAAAACACACATCAGTTGGAAATTTAAACACTAAGCCACCTACCTTTAACACCCACAAATGATATACGTGAACGACGATTTTCGATTAGTCCTAGAACGAAGTAGATCTGAGATGAAAGAAAACACACTTAAACTTAAATAAATTCCATTAGAAGAAAAATTGGAAAGAACGGTTTAAGAAGAGTAGAGGGCTTACCCGTGCGGTTCTAACGAGATCGTCCCAAGCGGAAACAGATTCCTGAGGTACGCTCGGTGGATCCTCGAAGATTCGGTCGTCCCTTCCGTGCTCCCGCCCGGTTTTAAGCCTTCCCTGTGAACAGGGGAGGATACTTCCCATTTTAAGCAAAAAAACAAAGTACACGGCGTGTGCTTCCGAGTACACGGTGTGTACTTCCTTCATTTAACTATTCTCTTGGCGGTTTCCCGCCTGTGTGGCACTGTTCATCTACCGACATGACTACATGACATGTCTTCTTGAGTACACGGAATGTTCTGTCATACAGATATCCACTGACTTACTATTTGCCCGCCGACTGACTATACGGCGTGTAAATATCCACAACACAACGTTTAGTAGGTTTTACACCCTTCATCGCTGACATGGCTACACACCCTGTGTACTCATCCCACACTGTCAAAAGTACAAGGCATGTGGAAAAGTACACGGCGTGTTCATCCAAAATTTCAGATTTTTCCCCATTTTCCTTATTTTCTAAAAATCACTTAAGGAAAGGAGAAAAGAAGAAACCCGTACCTCAAAATAAGAACCTGGTTCTTACATTCGATCCCATACATTTTTTATGAGGACCAAAATGGAGTGTTCCATATATTTTATTATAGGATTGAGACGTCGGCCCCATGAGGTGTTATTCATCTATGACGCTACGAAATGAATCATCTTCATTGGGAATCTAGTATGGGTGAATGAATAGTCGATCATGTTCACTTTTACATAAGGATTACAATAGTGTGATCCATTTTTTTATTCGAGGGAATTTAAGGAGACATGTCAATGAAATCACATTTTTCCATTAGGACCAAAAATGAGCATCAGGAACACATCATCCTTTTGAAAAGAATATTCCATGTACTCTGGAAGTACACTGGAACACCTAGGGGTACTTGATCACAGTTTTGTACCTAAGTATAGCTTGGTAAAAATTCATGTTATGAGGTGAGGTCACACATCATTTGGTCACCACACCTTACTTGTACCAATTTATGAATATTATAAAACTTGTTTTATCCTTCATTTGGGACTCAGATATCGGTCATGAGTAGCCTATCCTGACTGTAGTTCCTATATTCTCTCCGATACATATCATCCAACATGGATGGTTAATGTTGTTCCTCGATACTTTCTAAGAGGTACCATCTAGAAGGGATGTCCAGTGTAGTTCCTCAATGATTTATGAGATGCATCATCTAGTATGGATGGGTAGTGTAGTTCCTTGATGATTTTTGATAGGTTCCATCTATTACAGAGGGCCAATGTAGTATCGGTATTTGGTTCCCTAATTGTAGTACCAAACATACCCTCTAGTTGGGTTGTGCAGTGGGTTCCCCAATGGTAGTACTAGGATTACCCTCCAGTTGGGATAAAGAGTGGGTTACCTCATGATAGTAAAGGGTAGTGGGTTCCCCAATGGTAGTACTTGGATAACCCTCCAGCTAATATGGAAAGTGGGTTCCCCAACAATAGTACCAGGCTAACCCTCTAGCTAGGATGGGTAATGGGTTCCCTGACGATAGTTCCTAGTGGAACCCTCCATTTTGGTTGGGCATGGGTTGTCGACCTTGAGAAACAATGTATTGGATGTGAGACACAATGATGAGACATGATTTCACTTTGGACTCTTGAGAAAGAGGGGTGCTTTCCCTACTGAGACACATTCATGTGATGCGACCTAAAACCATGAGGGTGAGACAGGGCCACCCAAGAAGAACAAATCAAGGTGTTATTATTGAGTCCCTTCTAATTACAGTTCTGGGTAGATGTATAGGATGTAGGGCATCATTTGATGGGACTTATGGACTATTGGATACTCTTATTCTTTGAAGAAGCTATGAGATGGATATCCCCATACTCTCTCGTTTGGGATTCTTTTATTGAGTATATATATATATATATATATATCCTATTTTAGTACCCACTCCTTGTATTTTTTGATACTCTCCTTCTAAGAGAGGAGAAGATGAGTGGGGTATTCCACATGCTTTCTCTGTCTAGATTCTCTTTGGTTGATGAGTCAGTTATCATACTACAGGTAGAAATGACTCAATGATAAGTTAATTTTATACCCATTTCATGCTTCTTGTGTTTTTATGGTCTTACTTTCACTCTCTTGTTTGGTTGATCTACAATCCTATTACTGTACCTTGTCCTACCTACTTCTTTCATGTTTAGTATATCTTTCACAGCTCCCCTTCACCTTTTCCGGGTGTTCTACTATGTATTTGTATACTCACCCCTGCATGGGATTTTCCCACAAGTGTCGTTCATTTTGAAAACGATGGATCGGTTGATCAAGATATCATAAGTGCTAAGGGATACATGTTCTTAGACTATGTATGGTGGTCATAGATTGGGATCGAGGAGTGTCACACTTTCGTTTATTTTAATTTTTAGTTACTGACATGTTTTGTCACTTTTCTCATTGGGTATGTATTTTTCCTCTTTCCCCTTTCAGTTTTCTTTTAAATACTTGTCCTGGATATAGGTCAATGCATATTTGGTTTTCTTTTATAGTAGTATAGTATATTTTATATCTTTTTCCTCTTCACTTTTTCATTAATTTGGCTGTGTGTGTACAGATTATTAGGCAAATGCCTCCATGATTTTTTTTGTTCCTTAGGCACTAGTAACCACCCCTTTCCTATAGAGGCTAGTTTGGGGTAGTTTTATACATATATAGACTTGATTTAGGTCATGAAAAGGTGATGTTAGAGCTAGTAGGACCCTTGGGACGTTGTTCAGATGTTTCCCTAAAAAGTTCTTGATTGGGTTTAGGGAAATAGTGTCAAAGATTCTCGAGAGCATCTCTCGGGCTATAGAGTCCATTGATGGTATGGGCGGCCTATATATCCATTCACCATGACCTTGATTACCCTCTTGTTGACTCCACACCCTGAGATACTTGTTTCAGGGAACAATGGTTCATGCATCATTTAGGATTGAGTCTTTGATTTTCCTTCTTGAGTCAGCTTCCCATTGTTGTATATACATACATATATATATATATATATATATATATATTCTTATCTAACTACAGTAATCCTTGATAATATTCAGGATGTCTCCATGACACTATCCAACTAGGGTACCAGCTCTGGTTCATGACGATGACCATGCAATAAATGAGGCATGTGGTCAGGATTTATCATGTGATCCCCTTCCTCTAGGTGGGTTGGTAGCATCGCCTCTTTCTATTGATAATCATATATTCCTAGTGAGTAAGATGAGGATAAACATAGACTGAGTTCACTTTTCCAGTTCTTGTTATACATACCACTGATGTTATGCACTGAGCGAGATCATTAGGTAAAATAGGATTGGATGGAGTTGGTGGTCCACCTCTTCAGGCTTGTACAGACACTGGAATATCAGATGGTGGCTTTGAAAGCTAGTCATTTCCATGGGATGCCTAGATGTTAGTAGAGATTGGTTACTGAGATACATGATGTGTCATCACTCTCATGAGATGAATTCCAATAGTCGTTCCATGAGAGTACTACCCAACCTACTTATGCTCCATTTGGGTTCAAGAGCTTATAGAGATTCTGTAAGGAAGGATGATGATGGATGAGTACTCAGAATGGTTCGTAGACCAGACTTGGTACTCTTTGGAAATAATCTGTGATGACTACTTTTGAGCATAGATTTTTGAGCAGGGACTCCATAGAGATATCCATGTTATCATTGTACACTTGTCCATCCCCACATATGTTGGGTTACTAGAGTAGGTGCTCGTCACAGAGAGATTTTTGTTAGAGAGACAACACATAGCTAGAGCTGGTAGTGGGTGAAATAGAGTTGAGGCATCTTTGAAATATAAAAGACATCAGTGGATAAGAACTCAACATAGGAGATCTTGTCATGATTAAAATTGGGAACATAGTCAAGGCGCACCAGGTTGTCCTGAAGTGGGACAGTGCTATGCATGAGAAAAGTGAGGTCACATGGTGTGTTACTGCCTGTCCATACTTGCTAAAAACCCCAGGCAGACAACTGGTGGACCACCACGGTAGAGTGATCAACATGATCAGGTATCTCCTAGGGGGAGACATTGTGGTCCCCATGGAGGCAGTGATGTAATAAGAGAATGAGGAGATGGAGGTAGAGGACAATGTTGTGAGGTCCATCCAACACCACCACCACCATGCGGCCCATGTCAGGGTTAAGAAGCAAGAATATGGGGCCATATATGGAAAAAAGCTTTGGATTTCGACGATCCAACAACAGACAAGATGATAAGTGGTTTTCTATGTTCTTCTTCTACTTCTTGCAATAGAAATTTTGAGGTACTATGTGAATTACAATTTTTTCCCTGTTTCTTGCTCTAGGTTTTTCGAGGGTGACATTGGGCATCAGTGTAACCCTATGTTGATGTTTTTCGACGTAGTTTTGAATGCACCACAAATAGGGGTCCTTATCCCACTCATATATGTTTTTTCTGACTTGATTGAAACATTGAGGTAGAGTTTGTCCTACCTAGAGGTGATAGTTTCATGGTGTGGTGGATGAGTCCCTGTGACTTATGAATTCTAGGATAGGTTGTGTGATAGAGTGTCAGAACAGGTCTGGAATTACCAATGTAGTTTTCATTCTTCACACTTTTTTCTTGGGATGAATATAGTGGGTGTAGAAGAGTATCTTGTTTGGGGATAATCTCTTTCCAAGGGAAATGGAGAAAGATGTGGTGTGCCTCATGCATTCTGTGTCTAGCTTTCTACAGATTGATGAGTTTTCTCAACTACCTTGTTCATTGGTACCTTTACGTACTCAATGTGTCAATGGTGGCTTTAAGTAGCTATGGACCTAGGAAAAGAACTAAAAAACTCAATAAATGGTGATAATAGTGGTATTATTTCCCTAGAGAATGTGGAGACACTATCTCTTGGGATTTTTAGGTACGTAATCACTCAGAGAGACTTGAACGTGAGGAATCAACAATGGTTGATGTTCATGAAGGAACATGACCTCAAGATAGTCATTATTCTGGGAAAGGGAAATATTGTATAAGATTATATTAGTAGGATGTATGATGCTCGATTGTTGTGGGATGTTTGAGAGAATTTAACTTCCCTTCAAGTAGCCCTAGTGGATCAGAAGGGTGTAGTTTTTCTCCAGTCGGTGGTTCTGACTCTTTTACTCCTTGAGTATGTGAGAGAGTCTCAATTTGGATACATGTATAGTGAGATCATACGTGACCATATATCGTTAGGAGTTTCACCTGACAAAAATTATGAAGTAGGGAATGATGAAATTTTTATCCAGAGGAAAAAAGTGATTCCCATAGTGATGCGGGATGTAGAGGTTCGACCGGGGAGGAAAACAATTCCCTTAGTTTCATTGGTCCATTTAGGATTGTGAAAATAGATAGATAAGATTCCTACAAACTTTTCCTACAACCAATAGCTGGAGGGGGTGCATGGCATCTAACAAATGTTACAGTAGAGAATATACATGAATGATCCAATACACATCACAGATAGGAGTAGACCATATGAGGAAGGACTACCCCCTTGGTTTTCATGTTTTGGAAGCACTGAAACAAGAAGAAGTGTTCTTGGGAGTAGGATATCCATGTGTGGGATCAGTATTCCAAGTACCTTCACTGGGTTTGCTTTTCCTGGTAGGAAATATTGAATGAGGGAATGATATAGAGACCCTATTTTTTCCGTGTAAGACATTGGAATATTTCTAAATATATTTATAGAGCTAGGCCGTGTGACGGCGTGCGATTCTGAGGCCCGGTGTTTGTAGAATTAATTTTATAGGAAAATTAATTATTTTTATAATATGAATGCGAAGGAAATGGGATAAACCTTAAACAGAATATTGGATCAAAAATCTAATCCACAGATGAGTCTGGAATATGGTGTTTACCCTAGGAGGGATATAATTTTTGTTGGTGCGAGAGTTCTGTGAAAAAACTCACCTTGGGAAATAATAATAATTAATATGAATAAAATTAATTATGTTACCCCTAACATCATATCAAATAAAACTTGAAAAACGTTACGAATTTTAAATCTTGGATCTGTATTGAGTTTTTAATGGGGTGGTTTACCTAAGTAAAACTTAAAATGAGGGGGTCATGGGAGGTTCAAAAATGCGGTCATTAGAAAGTCTCATATAAATATAAGTTTAAGAGTTCAGGGTTAGGGTTAGTCATAATCCTCTCACTCACTATCCTTTATGAACTCACTCTCTCTCATCCTTCATTATTTGACAGATCAAGGAGGAATCAAAGATGAAACATCAGCAGATTGAAGTAGGAGTGCGGCGAACACGTCAGTAGTGATAAATGGATCAATCGAGGTATGATTCTTCCCTTTTTATATTTGATTAATTTTTTTCATAAAAATATATTCCTTGTCATTTAAAGTTTTTGTTTCAATTATCAATCATTGATGTATGCAAAAACATGACCATCGATACATGTTAGAATCATGTAGATTTTCGGTTCTTCTTCTGTTCTTCACGTATAATCATCTCCAACTTTTAGACATGAAAAATAAAAAATGAATCATTGAGAAGAGGCCAGTTCTATGAATCTCTCTCTAGAAGGATTGAAGATGTATTCGTGGATTCATGTTTGGGATACGAGAGGAGGTATGTTAGTCTGTGGAAGGTTCCACTAGAGAGCCAATAACGACAGCACACGGTGGAACCATAGTGTCTGCGAGTTCAAGAAGCGATGGCCTGGCGTTTGAGGGGTTGTGACTAGAGACAGGTCGAGGGAAGTGTGGGAAGACAACAGCAGGCAAAGATGGAGAGCGGTGGTTTGGCCAGATGATGAGTTGGTGGGGTCCTGTACAATGCAACATGGTGGTGAGCTGAGGTAGATGGAGACGAATTTCAAGAGCCGGTAGTTTCCAGTGATGTAGGAGTCAACTAAATGGATTGGTTATTATATATCCATGATATATGAGTGAAGATCTCATTTTATTGGGAGCATAGGCATGATTTTAGGGTACTAATTGAGAGGATGAGATATTCTAGAATGGGGGATACACATTAGGGATTAATCAATGAAACACATTGAAGAAGATAGGGAGAAATTAAAAAAATGGAATATAAAGCAAAAATAAAAATAAAAATAAAAATAATAAAAGTAACAAAAAAAGAAAGGTAATCTGATGGTAGGGAGCTTATTTCCTAGTGTGAAAGGAGGGGGAGAGACTTGGGTGTGTCCTCTCCTTATAGGGTTGGTTTTAAAAAATATATATTAATGATAATATAAATTATTATTATTATTATGAAAATTATATTTCGGTTATACTCATTAACCGAGATGGTGGGTTGGTGATCCATCTATTGTAGAGAGAATCTGGGATTAATAAAGATGATTCAATACAAATTTTAAATAATAAATTCGGATTTGGGGTTTAGTTTCACTATACACCCAATATTATTATAATTATTATTGTTGCGAAAACTTGCATCTATCATAACATCTTCATGTGGCATCGAATTGGTGAACCATCAGCGATAGCGTGACCCTGATTTTGAGAAGGTAATTTTAAGCCCATTATGGGATACTTAATTTGGGATCATGGATATGATGCATCACATGCCTATGAATAATAGTAACAATAACGAAAAAAATATTATTATTATTATTATTGTGAAATATTGTATCTGACATAGCTTCTCGGTACAATGTCAAATTGATGAACATTTGTGGTCTCATGGCCCTAATAGTGAAGAGGATATTTTGATACCAATGTTATGTATTTAAATTGATATTGAAGTACAAGCCCCACAAATCCCAATTCGGGCATGATGTGGTGAAATGTGAATTTATCTCTTGGACTCCAATTGAGGAAAGTGAATAATTATTCCGTGCATTTTTTTGTGATGATCGAAATATTGCAATCCATATATTTTATTTCAGGATCAAGACCTGAGCCCCATGAGGTGCTATTCATGCGTGATGTTGTGAAATGAAGCTTCTTCACTGGGTCTTTGATATGGGAAAATGAATAGTCTCTCATGTGCACTTTCCTGCAATGATTTTAACAGTGTGATCTATTTGGTTTTTTTGGGGATGTTTTAGGAGGCATGTTAGTGAAATCAAATTTTTTCCTTTCAAACCAAAAAAGATCATTGTGTTCTCATCATCTCTTTTGGCGTGATATTCTATATATACATAGAGTATACTATAACTACTTGGGGTACTTGATCGCATTTTAGTACATGAGTATGGCTAAGTACATGGTCGGGCGATAAGGAAGGGTCAAACATCATGTGGGCCCCACACGTTCCATGTACCTATTTTTCAATCTTATAAAACTTTTATTATCCTTATTTTTTGACTCAATTTGTGGACAGAAGTTTCTTATACTATGTGTGATTACATGATGATTTCGTAGAGGTATCATCCGGTAGGAATGGCCAGTGTTGTTCCTCGATGCATTCTCAGAGGTACCATCTAGTAGGGATGGACAATATAGTTCCGAGATGGTTTAAGAGAGGCATTATCTTATAGGGATTGATGGAGTAGTACCAGGATTGTTTTTCCCTATGGTAGTATTGGGTTTACCCTCCATCTAGGCTGGGAAGTGGATTCCTTGATGGAAACACTGTGCTTACCCTCCAACTAGTCTAGGCAGTGGGTTCCCCGATGAAAGTACTAGGATTAACCTCCAGCTGTGATAGACCCTGGGTTCCACGATGATAATATCAGGCATACCCTCCAACTAGGGTGGGAAGTGGATTTCCTGATCGTAGTTTTGAGTGGAACCCTCCAGTCGGGATGGGCATGGGTCCTTAACCTTGAGCTATGACCTCTCGACTGGGCGACAAAGTGATCAGATATGCTATGATGTACCTTTAGACACTTGATAGAGAGGTGAAATTTACCCACCTATATGTAAATATGTGACACAACCTAAAAACATGAGGGTGAGACAGTGCCGCCCAATGTCGGTAATATCAAGGTGTGTTGATTGAGTCAATTTTACATGCAGTTCAGAGCATACATGTTGGATACTAGGAATCAATGGGGGGTACTTTTCGACTGTTGGATACACTTTTTATTTAATTGAGCTATGAGATGGAGATCCCCTTACACCCTCATTTGGGATTATTTTCATGAGTATATATTTATATATACATATACATCTCTTACTTCAGTACCCACTCCATAGTGTTTTGATCCACTCTTTCCAAGAGAGGAAAATGTGTGCAGGGTATTCCATATGATTTTTGTGTCTATCTTCTCGTGATTGGATGAGTCTAGTATACCACTATAGGTAGAAAATACTTGACATGAAGTTCATTTTATCACCATTTTGAGATCCTTGTGTTATGATAAACTTTATTTCACTCTCTTGTTGGGTTGAGCTACACTCATTTTAATGTACCATTTCTTCTCTACTATTTTTCTATTCTGTGTATCTATTACGACAACCCCTTCTCCTTTTTAGGGTTTTGTACCTCATATTTTCATAATCACCCCTACATGGACATTGTTGTATATGTCATGCTATATGGAGATGACGAGAATGTTGATCATGACTTTATAATGGCTTAGGGATGCAGGTTGATGGTCTACGTACAATGGTCATTGCTTTGGATTTAAGAGTGAATGTCTCTAAGTTGTTTTAATTTTCAGTTACTGCCAGGTTGGGGCACTTTTCTTGTTTGGTGTGTATTTTTTCCCTTTTCCATTTTATTTTTTTGTACTTGTACTAATTAGTGGTCAATGCATGTTTGGTTTCCTTTGATGGTAGTGTTGTATCTTTTATTCCTATTTTTTCACTTTTTCATTGATTTGGAAGTGTTTCTATACAGGTTCTTAGGCAAATAAATCACCATGTTTATTGTTCATTCAGTGCTAGTTGCCACAACTTGTCCTATGGAGGCAAGCTTAGGGTAATTACGGATCAAACCCAGAATGGGTCAGGTCATGAAACACATCATATAATTTTATTAATGTATATATTCTTTGGGTATTCATAGAAATACATCCCTATATGGTAACTAAAAGTTTAAATGGTTCGGGAACAGATGTATCATGGCGTAACAACTTTAATAAGGTGTGTTGTGCCAAAATTGGTGTAACCTGGTACATGACAACATGCGTTATTGGGCACCTATTTTGACACTCCCTAGGGATACACATAAGATAGTTCACATTTTTTGTTCCTATAATTATGAAGGATTTGAATGTAAAGATATCCCCAAAGAAGTTATGTTTACAATTATGTGGCCATCTACATATAAATTTTTTAATTTATATTTACTATTTTTTTAGTTTTGAGATGATACATTATGATATGATCTAACCTATTGTATCTCGTCATTTAGAAATGGTTCATAGTAGAAGTATTATGAACCTCATTGATGTATGTGATCCAAATAGTAAGATGAATGAAATATATCATGGTGTTAACCTAATATTTTGAATGGAAATATTTTCTAAATCATTCTCATCATATGTAGAAAAATTTTCATGTGATAACAGAATATGTTAATATTACTCTATGTATCATAGATTTAAAATAATCAAGAGAACAATAGGAAATCATGGAAAAATATAGATAAAGGGATAATGGGAAATAAGTATTTTATTTTATATGATAATTGTGTAAAGAAACACCTTGATATGTTCTTGAAGGGAATGGGTGTTTTTTATAAGTGTATAGAAAAATTCCACCATGTTAGTTATTGTAACAAAAAGAAAAAAAATCAAAATTTTCAATGCTTCCACAACAATGATATGAGACAATATGAAATGCAATGTCTCAAGAATCAATGTTATATAGCCCAAAAGAGGCTAATGGATCATGGTCACGATTATTATACTACCAATGTAAAATAGGAATGATTAATTTTCTTATGTTTTTTAAAGAATTATTTCATTTTATTATTTTATAAATAATTTAAAAGTTCAATGAATTATAGAATATATGACGATTGTACTATAACAATTTTTTCATTAAGGAATTGTGATCACATGGTGAATGGTAATAATAAAATTCATTCGGAATAAAGTAAAACATTCTGGAAAACACATGTTTTATGAAAATTTAACACATAAAATACCCTTAATGTTATTAAAATGATTATTGTATAGAGAATTTATTGGTTTAGATGATGTAAATTAAAAAATTGGTGATTACCTTGTAAATGGGTAATGATTTATACTGTCATTTATGGAGTTTACATCATTTTTGTATTTAAATAATATATCCAATAACATTTTTCCTAAAGAAGTAATAAGGAATAAATCATGTTATTACTAATGTTTTATATTAATTAATGTTATTACAATATCTCAAGAGAATACATGATGAAGGTGTTCACATGTTTAAAATGTGATGATTAAAGAGCCCCATAATGTTGGTTAAAGGCCAATGATAAGTTCATTTTGGAATTACTTATATTGTTTTAAGTCATAATATTTTGGAAAATCTTACCATTTAACAAATGATTTAAGTTTATCTCAGAATAATGTTTTAGAGATTAATGTGTTAATTCACTATATGAAGCGTCCTGTGATAAGAGATGAATTAGAAATAGTTAAATGCATAATCAAGTGAAAAGATTATGATTATAGAAAAATATATTTATTTATATTCTTAGAGTGTTAAGGAATTTATAAATTATAGGGAAAAGGATATTGAAATAATTTATTTTTCATATTATCATCATTTTTTATGATATCAATGACCTTTATTCGCACCTCTGGTTTATGGTTTTTTGGTAAACATCTTCCAGATGAACGTGTTCTCAATAACTCCCCATTAGAAATTATTAGTTAGATATTTCTTCCCTATCCGTGTTTTCACTAATGATATACTATTGAAAAGACTTGTTTTGTGCTGACATTCTCATTTAATTTTACCACTTCTTAAGAATATGTGTTATTAACCCGATTTATGATATTGTTTTTTTGAAAACATTCTACTTTCAAATATCATACTCTTCATTACTGAGATCAAGTTTAAATTGCAAGGACATAATTTAATTAGGGTGGGGAAAATGTATAACCACAATATATTACAATTTTTTTTGTTTGTAATAAAATTATTTTTTTCAAGATTTTGTTATACACAACACCATGCTAAGATTACACTACACACAACACTATGTTTTCTGAAAATACACATAAAATCACGTTTTTATTCCTTTCACTAGAGAACTTATTTTAAATCCAATTTTGACACAACATTAAATTTTGTTTTTTTAAATGAAAATTAGTTTTTAATTTGAAATTTCCATATTACCTGAGGGAGATTTTAATTTTTTGGAGAATTTTTTTAATGAATAGTTAAAGATACTACATTTTAGTTAAACCACTCTTGTCATTTAAATAATTATTAGAGATATATTATATTTAAAATTGCTTTATTAAATGTAAAATAGATAAATTATATATATATTAACCCATTTTAGGTCATTAGAATCATTTATATATTGATATTGGATATAAAAACTTATTGATTTGTTTAAGTCTTTTACATTAAAAACCCTCTTAATTTCCACGTATGTGGGATTAGCGTTAAACATAATTTTCCCACTTATGTGATTTGAATTTGAAAAAACATACATACATAGTTGTAATAAGTATAATATTTTTGGTCTATTAAGTTCAAATTATTTTTTGACCAAAAATATTAGTGGAAGAGATTAAAATTAACTATAATGATTAAGGTAAAATTAAGATTAACATGGGACTGACACTTTATCTTAAGGGAAAAATGACCTAGAAAATTGTCCAAAATACATTGGTTTCCAATAGATAGACCATATCACCTCATTGTTGAAAATATTTGATGAAATTTTCCGTTATGATATGTTGAGTTAGGAAAAAGACAAAAAGGGAACCTTCTTTTCCTTTAATGTTTATAAAACATTGAGATATATTAAAAACATGATATTTTTTAATAAATATGCTTTTGAAATGTAAATTGATTACATTAACCATAATAATTTATCATTAATTTTTAGAGTTGATTTTGTTACCTAAATGCTTAAAAAACGAAAACATAATGATTATTTAGTTAATAATAAACTAAAATAAATAATACTATAAATATTAAACGTGAAAAAATTGAATGAATTGTTGTCTTTAATTATTTTTTAGAAGAATATATAATTTTTAAAAGTGGTAAAATTAATTTATTTTAACTCTAATATTATTATGATATTTTTAAATAAAAATTAAATAAATAATGTCAACATTGACATTAATGGGATTTTATAATAAATTATATTTCAATAATTGAATTAAAATTAATTAAAATCATATATTCTTTCAAGTAATTCTCAAGTTTTAATAAATATTAAATATTTTCTATTAATGGAAAAATTTATCTTTTATAATTGACTTATTGACCCATAGTTTGTAAGAACATTGTTAGCATAGTTCGGGTTAAATTACTATTTGTGTGCATTACATAAGTTATTTTAAAATTAATTTCTAACACACAAGGTATTTTTATTTATCAAATTATATATCATATTTATAATTCTCTGTCACTATTATTTAAAATAAATGTCACTTAATTTAGTATTAATTGTAAAATTTTATACGTTTAAAAACTAGATTCTTTAATAATTTACAAAATAAAAAATTAAGGAAACATTGAAGTTAAGGAACCACGTTATAATAATAAAATTATTTTTGTGCATTGAAGGGTTTTCTTGACCATGATTATCCTTTAAAACATTTTTTCCATTTTATGCTCACTAGGTAAATGAGACTTCCCATTAATGTATACCTTTTGGTATTTACAAGAGTTTCACTCCTCCACTATAAAAATCCATTCACTCATCCCATTCCTCACACCTCTAAAGCCAATTTGGCTATACTATTATCTACCCAAATAGGTCATAAACATCCCTCCCCTAATCCTAGAATCCTCACTTTTGGAATAAATCCATCCAAGGATACACTTCGTCATAATCCAAAATAGTTTTCCCAAAGAAGAGGTAACATATTTCCCCAAGCTCTTTAGTTTTATTTCTATTTAACACCCCATAAAATATTCTTATTTCACGGTTATATAACAACAATAATATCCTAAATATACTGAGATGATTTTAGGTTATGGTTGGAACCTAAACATAACCACACATCCATATACTATTTATTGAAAATAATGTTCATGTGTACATGAAATGACTTGAGAATATATTAAAATACCTTTTAGTATAGTTTTGGGATAAGTAACTATGTTATTGTAATTATTATTATGAAAAATGAATAAAATAGGAGGAATTATATTATATGTTCTTGTGAAAATTAGTTTAATTATATTTTTTATTTTTGGAAGAAGTTAAAGTACCCGTGTAGATTTAGATATGTAAATAAGAACATGTTTACAAATCTTATGATTAATAAATTATACACGAGAAAGGAGAACCACCAGTGCAGTTGGAATAATTTTTTTTCCTATTTATGTCAAAAAGATGAGGAAATTGAAATGTAAAATAAGGATTTTTCAAGTTAATTCCATTTTTTGTTTGTTATTGCATTAAATATTGATAGAGATTCATTTGTATGGGAAAATATAATTGATTTTTTTTCTTAGTATTTTATGTAAAGAACCTTTTCAAGAAGGTTTTATGATTTTTAATTACTACCAAAAATAATATTTCATGAATATGATTCATTTGGAAAATCAAGATAAAATATGAATAAAGATATTCTTCATACTCATTGGTGTATAACTAGTATAATAAATTACTAAATTTAATAAGTTAATGGATATATTAAGATAATAAGAGTTTGATGGAGTGTGTAGATTGATAAATGTTATATATTTATAGTGAAGTTGTGAAATTAATTTATGAAATTTTATCATAGGGAATATTATGTATAAAAATATGGTTAAATCTATATTATATATTTGATTATGTTTGATAAGGAACTAAATATTTAGTTTTTGCAATGTAAATATATTTAAATTTTCATTAATGTATTTGTTTGTTAAAAGTTGTTTGGGAATTTTTCATGTTATGATCAATGGAGAATTATTATAATTATAAAGTGTTCTATTTTAGATAATTTGATGAAATTGTTGTCTAACTTGAAGAATTTCAAAATTATGTGTTAAATGATGAAAATTGATAAATTCATTGAGAACTCATATTTTCTTTAGTAAGATTTAATATGAGTTTTACTTCAATGATCTAAACGGTTTTATAAGATTGATATGAATATAATATTCTACTCATGAATAGAAAAGGGTAAGTTCTAGGGTTCAAAATTGAGTATAAGAGATTGTGTGATACATAGTGTAAATGTTGATATGATAGTAATCCCACTCAGGAATATAATATTAAATATATATCTTATGTAATATTCATTCAAGTAGTAGAGTTCAAAGTTAGAAATTCCATACCATTCATTGGAGTAATTTTTTATTATGTAGTAGACGGCCAAGAACATTAGAAAAGTCCTGAAATATAAGAATCATTTTTAGAATACATAGAGGATTCTGAATTTGATAAAATATTTTGTTTCTGAAATTCAAAATATAATTTTAAAATAATAATTTTCTTATGTTAAGGATAATTTCCACGAGTAGAATTTGGGAGATATTTTTAAATCATACAATGTTTTTTTCTATTCCCCATTGATTAAAATATAATGATTCATATTATCATAATGAATCAAGATAAGGCATTTGAAGATAAAATATGAAGAAGAAAGAGATCGTTCCACTTTGTAGTGCACGATGAGGAAGATTTTATAGGAAATATCCACATTGTGATATCATGCAATAGAAGATATGCTCATTTCAGAATTGACTTAATGATCTATGTCATCTACTGAATATAGATTCCACGATTTTCCATGAAGATATCTAGAGGAGTCATATCATGAGAGAGATATTTATGTCCTAATATTTTATTTGTATGGTTTTATGTAGGATTGTAAATTAAATTCTTATAGTTATTATAGAAATATGTTCTCATGATAATTATGAATAACATATGGTGGTTAAAAACCCTTTTTAAAAGATGTAAAAATACTGAATTATTGGGGAGATTATAATTTATAAGAATTAAAAGGTTTTCATATTTAGATATGGAAACTAATAGGTAGGATGATATTGATTATATAAAATAAGAAATAGGGGAAGAATAAAATTTGACCCAATACTATTACTATCATTAATGTATTGTGAGTTAAGGTAAAAAGAGAAGAGTGATTGCATACTACAATCCAAAATTTAAAATTCTATTTTAAGGAAACAGAGAAATGATTGTTATTATAATGTGATCATTTATGTTGAAGAGAAATAGTACCAATATTTCTAGTAAGGATATAATCATTGTTCATTGAATAAAAATAATAATAGAAATATATAAGACCGTTGTTTCATTTTTTATCATTCAAAACGAATAACTAGAGGCAACCTTCCTTGGTACATGTGTGATACAACCCTGTGATTGTTATTTGGGGTGACCCTTGAGTTGTTTGTACATTACAAATGAGACCAAATATATGCATTCCATGTGTGAAATTATCCAACACTACCATTGATCATACTACAGGGTTATACAATCTAAATCTTGTATTAGAAAATAAATCCATGGTTATTTTTCAAATATGATAACAATAAGTTGGTGATTGAATTTTTCTTAGTCCATTCCAAGATTATGGGTCCAAGGATATACCCTTGTTTTTAGTTATTTCCTGATAATAGAAAAGGTTTTTTGTGTGAGTGGGATAAAAACATCCATACATTCGGTAAATAGTCATCAAACATAGAGGTGATCCTTCCTAAAAAATCATGTGTTCCTTGTTTCTTTTATTCAATACTTACACCATATGCATCCCAATCAAAGGGTATAAATATAGTGAGAAATCCATTCACTGAATAATTGTAGATTTAAATAAGGGAAATGGGTTTAATTTTCTATTAGTCATCAAAATAGATTCACCCAATGTGTTGTAAATATCCCAAGTGATCATTAAAATTTTTATTAGGACATAATTTATACCCTTTATTGGATTCTCTACCACATCTTGATTTTAAGTTCCTTATGTTTTGATTTTCTCATTGAAAAGGATATACAATGTGGAAATTTGAGGAATAATATTAGTTCCCTTTAAAATATACCTCGTAAGAGACTTCCAGAACATTAATGAAAAGGAAGAATAGTTATATAAATAATTTTATAAAGGTATCATCAATTAATGAAGAGATAAAAGATTCTATACTACTCTATGGTAATAAATATTGATTTTTTTCTATTATATTTTTTGTAAACATTTATCTTGAAGAAACTTATGATGACATATCATTACTATTAATAAAATATGGAAGAAGAATTATATTCTCCATGAAATCATTGAGATAGAGTGAAATATGTAATTAATTAATGAATATTTAGTGGTTTTATCCACTGATATGAATATGTGAAATCTTTTGACCTCACCAGGTCTAAAGAATTAATGTGATAATGAGTAAACTAGTATCTATTTCCAAAATTACACTATAGATAAACAAATAAAATTTGAAGAAGATAAAAATTATATAGATTCAAAAGATGAATCAATTAGTGATTTAAAGGTCACCTTGAAGGAATTTACAATAGAAAAATTCATTTGTTTCAATGGATTTTTAAAATCATGTAGTTCTAAATCACCCATATCGATGAATAATCATAATGATTAAAGAAATCCCTTGAATAAATAGGGATACTTTTTTTAAATATTCATAAATATATCAGTTACATAATATAGATGAATATTTTTCTTGAAGAAGGATTCTACAAATTTGAAAATTTATATCACAATACAATCTAGGAGGATGTATAATCAAAGAAAAATAATAAAGAAAATATTTATGTAATAGAAGAATTAATCAGAGTAAAAAATTATTCACTAGAAATAAAATAGAATAATGTCACGGATATGGAAAATATGTTATGATAAATGAATAATATTCATAAATAAAATTTTCATAAAATAATAAGAGATCTGTAAGAAAAAGTGAGAGGAGTTTACGATGAGAAAAATATCATCAAAACGATGTTTTTAGAGCTATAAGTTAAATGATAAAAAATCTATTAGTGACAAAGATGAGTCCACATAATCTACATAGAAATATCTAATCTATAATCATAAGTTCCATGTGGGATATTTGCGATGGAAAACCTATAATAATTGTAATGATGTTTCCAAAATCACTCTTTGATAAACCCACTATAGGAATAAAGAATAAGATTATATCCATTCCAAAAAAATAATTATTTTTCCAAAACTATTTTTATTCACTTTAAAGGTTTAAAAGAAAAATATATACACATTTGGAAGATGAAAAATGGTGAGAAAACTATCACTTTAACTATGGTGTATTGAATAACAATTAAAATAAATTACCATTAAAATAATGTCAACTAAAGGAAAAAAAATTGTTTCGAAAAGCGTGTGAAATAAAATAATTAAAAAACAACATTTTAATGAAGTAGAGAAAGGATTTTGTTTATTTAATGTGCTTTGAATGGTTTGGATAAAAGGATTTAGAATTTTTTTATTTTTATATTAATACTTCTAAATCAAATAAATTCAATATCATGGTGGTTAAATGCTCATAAAATGAAAAGTGAAAGTAATATGGATACAATTGTTCACCATTAGCATATTAGGATTTGTGGAGAATGTGTATGGAAATTATAATAGTAGTGGGTAAATGATGATAATTTCTAATTAAAATAATCCTATAATGTTTTTAAAAATTCTCGAAGGAAGAAGAACATAAAATTAGGCATTGAAGTGGATTACAATTTAGTCTTTCTTGGGCGATGATAAAACAACCCAACTGCGTAATGTATACCCAAGAATCCTGAAAAAGGTGTTATACCAAAAGTGAAAATATTCATCATTTATATTAAAAGTGGACACACCATGGATCATCATAAACATGACTAGAAGATTAGTGAGGGTAGATGAAATATGAAAAAAATATAATATAATCAAGCCATAATACAAATAAAGGGATTTATGTCATGGAATAAATTTTTGATAATGAATTTATGTCTCATTAAAATTTTAAAAAATTTGGTGAGATAAAGATTCATGAGACTATATATGAGAGATCCAAGAATGTTAACATGATTTCAATGAATGAAAGGTCATTTATCTAACCATATTATAAATGGAAATAAAATGGTTTGAAGAACAATTAAAGGAATATTCTAAAGGGATGGAATTAATTCAACATGAAGAAGTCTAATTTGATGAGTGATTATTAAGATAAAATTGGAATTAAAGGCCAAATAGAAAACTATGTGGTTGGTGAAATAAAATTGTTCATATCTCAAATGATTTCTTCATTATATTACCAACATAAGAGGTTAAAATGAACTAGTTAAATTTATAAAAAATAAGATTATATCCTTTGGTATATGTGAAGAAAATAAATTATCATATAGATATTTCTAAAAGGTGTTAATAGACCACACTATCCATGTTTTTTTCATTGAAAATTAAAAATGAAAGCATAAAGAGTTTACCCAAACATAGAGATGAAAGTTATAGAGTATCTTGTTAGATAAGAAACTTTGAATCTTACTACTCTCATTAATGAACAAATATGTTTCATGAATTTTTTATATATTGTGTTTATTGTTTCTAGGTGGGGAATTAAAGGTAATGTATTTATTAAGGAGTATAACTAATGAAGAAAAGTATCAAATCAGGATAATATATTTTATTTAACCATATTATAAATGACTGACTAAAAATTTATTTCTTATTTCCAAACACTTTTAGGAAAAGTGAGAAACCAAGAGCCACAAACCGTACAAGAATACCACCCACAGAATCCAAAAGAAAATAGCACAGAGACAAAAAACAAGAACATACCAACACAAAAACTAATATCAAAATAACCATAATCGTCACCACACCCGACACATGAGTCCTCCTCCGCAGTGGCCGATTCCCATTCAGAAGCTATATTATACTGCCTCGAGAGATTATCGCATTGGTTCTGGTTCCTCATTTGATCTAGATAACACTACCCCGATCACGGTTCCATGGCAATTCTGTCTTTTTTGAAAGAAAGTATCACCCCGCAATCTCACTTAGAAAAAGCACTGGTATTCACCGGTCGCGGAAGATAAGAATAACCCTTCCTTGTTTTCCTTCTTGGCATAACCGACAATGCTCCAACATCCTCATTTATTCTCTTTTCCCCACCTTGAAAAATATCAATAAAGTACCGAGAACCCGAGCCTCTCATATTTTCATTATCACCCCCAGTAATATAACCCCTCTTGTCAAAAAGAATCTCCAAAAAAGGTTCTTTGAACCCCTTGTCCTTGCCCCTCGTCGGGTCAGGCGTGTTTCATTCGATCACTGAAAGGCACGTCACCACAACTCCAATGTCTTTAAGCATTTTCTTTCCCTCACACACTGCCATTATCCTAAGCTGCTCTTCTTTTTCCTGAAAATTTTCAATGTCTCGGTTAGGGAGCTCCTCCACCATCATAGAGAACCCCTTGTGACCCTAGTTCTCCTGGTATCCCTCATCCACATCACCGGAATCCACATGATCAGTGGTCAAGACAACTTCAGAGAGGCCATCAAATCTGTTGCTCAGTTGGAGTAAAGGCCTCACCGGTAGAAAATGACCTCCATCATCTCAGTTCCTATCTGAGCAAGCCACCTCCATGGAAGGCACAACCCCTTCTCCTTCAGTCTCTTAAATTCTCTCCTCCGCATCCCCATTCCTTTGATGCTATACGAGACTCTACCCACGATTAGAATTTTCCTCATTCCATAAGAAGTGCCTGGAAGGCCCCTCTAAGTCTGGCCTCAACCTTCTAAAAACTTCGGACACCATTGGTTTGGGAGGACCACGATCATTAACCTAAGACACCTTGCGAGCACCCTCCAAGACATCCTGCTCCAACAGAGGCAGTGGATGAACCCCGCCGCAACCTTCTGAACCATGTGCCCTCTGTTTTGGGACAACTCCCATGAAAACCGCATGTGCTTTAACTTTTGACCTTTCCGTCCTTATTTCTGGGACCTTAGGGGCCCCATAATGAGTCTCCCTTTGAGTTGTAGGTCTTCTTCGGCAAACCTCCAACGAGTATATATAGAATGTATCCCTTGAAGGGAAATATTTTTGGAATCTTACAGAAGGTATTATATCATAGAAATATTAATTCTAGAATTATTTTTGAAATATATTATTAAAGATGCATGCATTTATGTTGTCTCTTTCTTAGTCACCAAGAATAAATTTTTCTCTTAATGTGGGGGAGTTGGATAAGCCAATGGAATAGATATAAATAGAATTTATGAAGTATTGAGGTATCATTTCCAAAGATTAACCTATAATATTTATTTGATTTTTTTAATCTATGTGATAATATAAGTTCTATAATTTTAGGTTGAACAAATATTAGGAAAATTGATTCAGTGATCTTGAATCAACAAAAAAATATTTTCAGTGATTCTCAAAAATTATTTATGTGTTAGTTTCATTTTCTTATTTGTATATAAATAATTTTTTCTCTATATTAGGCTTTCTTATTTATTATACTGATAATTTCTCAAGTATATATTGTGTGAAATAATTGAAGGAACATTACATTAAAATAGTTTAT
The DNA here is from genome assembly GCA_963277665.1 of Viscum album. Lineage (NCBI taxonomy): Eukaryota > Viridiplantae > Streptophyta > Magnoliopsida > Santalales > Viscaceae > Viscum > Viscum album. The sequence continues at coordinate 318,102,176 of OY728146.1, forward strand.
AATATACTTTCTCATGGTTTTCTATATTTATGTTCATAATGGAGGATATAGATGAAAATGAGAAAGAGTATATTATTGTGAGTTTTCTGTATTGGTGTTAACAATAAAAACAGAGGTGGAGATTTATGGACTCAATTTGTGTTATATTGTTTTTTTGTTAATAATAATTAACTCTATAAGAATGATATCAATATTTTTGGACAAAATAATTAATGTATTTTGGAGTTACCAAACATGTTAAAGGCAATGATATTAGAGTTCCCAAACTAGGTTGTCTATATTCGATTACTTGAGTAGATTGGGGAATAACTTATAGTCTGGTGTGAAAATATATAATATAACTTTTATAGCTATTTATATCATAAAGGAACACATAATTATTAAGTTTATTCAGGGTTCATGAGAAAATATATTTAAAAATATTTTAGAATCATAGAATAATATTCAGTACCAAATCATATTCAGTGTAGTTCTGAAATAATGGTTTCTATATTTGTTGAGTTGTGAAGTATATACGAGAATAGAAGAATCCCCTATATTGGTAGAGAATATGGTAAATATTTATATATAAAATAACATTAATCTTAAAAGGAAATGAAGGATTTTTTGAAATTATTCCATTTTTCGAAATTTATAACCTTGGATATTGTTAGAGATTAATTCACTTGTAAAATAAGATGATTAAATAGTTTTTTGTTTGATATTTTAGGTAGATAATATTTTTATGTATGTTTAATGAATTTGAGTTATATAAAATAATAATTTTACATGAATAAAAATCTCATATATGGTTAAATGTGATTATAAAGATATTATATATACTCATAGATAAAAAATTATTATAACAAGTTGTTTCATTTAATGAATTGCAGATGATTATCAGATAAAAATAGTTCCATATGTTGGGACTAAGTTGGATAGTGATGGGTCTTTGTAAGTTTAAAGAAGTGTTTTTTCATGTTGTCTATTTTTTCATAGAATAAATAAATCAATTCACTTTTTAAAACATGAAAATTATACTTACCATTGTGTTTAGAACATATGACTCAAATTACTTAAGAAATTTAATCAGATTGAAGAGAAACTTTCTAGAAGAAATGGTTATTCAGACTCACCTCGTGTTTAGAATGAATGGAATATTTTTTTAGAATCTTGTAACGATTTTGCGTGGATCTGATGTAAATCTAATCATAATTTTATATTTAGTATTTGATAAAGCCATATGTTTTCTTGAGAACATATGATGTAATATTTATAATTGAAATGAGGAGAAAAGAAGCTTCCAATCGTGTTGAGGCTGATTATAAAGAAAGAATGTAATGGTATGAATAAAAAGTTATAGGAATTACTAATTAAAGTGATATTATGGTTATATCCTAAACTTATTCAAATTCATGATGATGTCATGATACAAGATGAATATTTTTGATGAAAAAAAGTTTGTGAATTCAATGTTTTATGGTCTTAGTAAATTGGTGCGAGATCACCAAATGTAGAAATGTTTAAATGCTGGGAAGGTTTGTTGGAAACGTAACAAAATTAATATGTTGGTTTTTAGTCAGACCATTAATCTAAAATATTTAAAGCTTCTGAGAATAAAGGTTGTTTATTTTAATCATAAAGAGAAAGAAGTTAGTGAAGTCAATGATTCTGGAAGCAGTCGGTCCATCAAAGAGTTCCAATGATCTTCAGAGGAAGAATTTTTCTTAAGGGGGATTTCTGGGACCAATTAAAAAGAGAATATGTAAATCTATTGGAGTTGAAGAAAAATTATATCAGAGAAAATCGATAATGTTGTCTACTGTTTCCATGAAGATAAAATTGTTTGGTTACATCTCAAGTGGGTCAAGACTAACAGACCAAAGATAAAAATGATGACTTCATTGGACTCACGATCTAATCTCTTGGAAAAGAAGAAATGGATAATTTATTGAAGCTTCTAAAAGAGTTATAAAGGGGATCATAGAAATGATTGATGAATTATGAATAATGGTTTTAATAAGTTTCATTTGGATAATATCAATATAATGAAGAATCTATTTTCACCATTATAATAAATAAATAATAATGAGTAGTTGGTCACAAGAATCATAAATAACATACATAGGTTTTTTTTGAAGAAACATAACAAAGAATATGTTGTCTTCTTTGTATGGGGAAAATCATATTTGACAATTACAATCAGACTAAAGATTGTTAATAAAATATAAAGGGATCTGAATATTAGAGATGGTTTGAGATGAGTTAGAAAGTGTCTAACAACACTATTATTCATCCAAAATGTAATTGAAATTTATGATTTAGGAAATTTTGTTGAGTAATAATGTTTTTTAAAATCCATTCTAAACCACATTTAGGCCACTTATTAATAAGGGTGGTACTTATTACATTCCTAAAACTTGTAATATTTTTCAAAAATAGGAGAGGTAAGGTTCAAAGTCATAGGGAGAAGATGTTTATGGGTTGTGAGAACCTAAGAATGTTTTCCTGGTTGAAGAAGAAATCAGAACAGAAAAGATCATAATCAGAGTTTCCAAATTAGATTGAGAAATTAGACTAGGTTTTCAGTGATGAGGAAGAAGTAGTTCAGTATTTTCTCAACCATATTTTGATATTCCCATATTTTCATATTGAGCAATTGGACTGGGTAATTGGGCTTGGAAATCAAACTGAATATCATTATGAATTATAGGGAAGTACTTTCCTCCAGTAGTGTAATAATGTGATTAATTGTTTTAAAATTTATATTTGTAAAAGTTGATCAAGAATCACCATAACATGTTTGTTTCAAAAATAGAATTAAATTATTTCATTATACTTGAATCAAAAACACTGTTTTATTGAACATATTTCTACATGATAGTATGTTCATATCCAACTCATTTAATTCCTCAAAAAAAGAATTTTTAGTTTATAATAATACCATGATAACATATAGGGGGTGTATTGTGTCCTTTTGAAAATCTTGACAGATTATGGTTTGTAAATTTCATAGCAATTTATGAAGATATACATTGTTCTATTCAATAATGAGTATGAGTAGCAGAGAAAAAGAAATAATGAACACATATATTATATAGTGGTTCGGGGCATAAAGATCTCCTATTACACTCCACCAACACTCTCTCTCTGAGCATGGGGAATTTCACTAGAAACATCCTCTTATATGAATATATTAAAATCCATAACTGATTGCATGTCATTGAAGCCTTTATAAGAAGGCTAAACAGAGACTTATAGTTCTTTAATAAGAAACCAATTATCCACAACAAATTATAAGAATATGATACCTAAACCACAACTGAGTTCAAGGAGTTGATACTCTAAAATCTTAAGATTTTGATTTCATGATGGTTCATGTTGATCTCCATAGTCACAAATTCAAATGAAAGAAAAATTATGTTCTTCTTCATAAATGAATTTCATCATGAAAGAATAATTTTCAAGTTATAATATTTTAAAATTTTATTCAATTTGAATATAAAAAATAACAACATCAATCTAACAATAGAAAGAGTTTGAAATTTATGGAACATTCATGTGTAGCCTCTTTTGAAAATAAAAAAGTTGATCGTCCATTGCAGTTGTATAGTAAAAGAAATTCACTAGCATATATTGAAATGTGTGAATGTTCTATCACCCATATCAGGTATATCACACAAACCACACATTTATTCAAAGGTGCATCGATCATATAAATATCATTATTTTTGTTGAATAAATCCATGAAAATAAACTAATAGAGCACAAGAAAATCAAATCTAAATTGACTACAGGAGTCCTAAGAGCTCTTAAGAACATGCGTGATTTTATCCGATGAAGATGATTCTTTCAATCGATCATAATGAGATTTTAATCATTCGTAGATGATCATTCAATTTTACTGTTATTTTTTATAGATCATTGCTATAATCTCATATAGAAATGCATCTTTAAAACTTCATTGTTGAATAGTTAAATGTAGAGTTCAACTGTATAGTGGAGGGTTCATTTTCATTGCTTAGGTTTCCTTTGCATAGCATATGGTTCATTTGTGTAGCATAGGGTTCTTACCAACATAGGTTTCTTTAACTATATTTCCATCGGCATGTAACTTAGAAAACAAAAGTAACATAGGGATGATGACACATACGTTCATCTTTTCAAGAAGAAGATTCTCGACATTTCATTGATTAAACATACATTTAATTTCTTTAATGTAGGGTGTGAACAATGATTCCATATTCCAATGTAGGGTTGACATTCCATACATTTGTTGATTGTCCAAACATAGGGTTCTTGATCTATATGAAAACTATTCATCATAACATAAGGATGATGAATCGTATGTACATTTACTGAACATAGTGTTTGAACATAGTTTATATAACACATCCCATATCAATTCATTTCATCAAATATATAAAAAATCTTGATAAATATTCCAAAAACATACATAGTGTAACTCTATTAGAAAACAAACAATGGTATTTATGAGCCTCAAAATCATCATAAATTATAGATTATTATTGATAAAATACATTCCAAAAAATATGCCCATTTTTATGATCAAAAAACGCAAAAAATAACTAAAAATATAGGATTTTTTAGACACATTTAATGAAAATATCACAGTCTCTCAAAATTATTTCAATTTTGTAGAACTATCTTGATGTAAAAGATTTCTCTCAAAAATATGTGTTTCTAAAATATTCTTTCCCTTTTTGTGATATTAAAAAAATTATGAACGAGATAATTATATAAACCATAGTTAATATAGCACTGAACTATAAATAAATATTAGAGCCTACTAGGTAGAAAAGTGAGATATGCGATATAGTAGTGGAAATTTGAACATAAATAACATATAAATAAAATTAGAATACAATATAAAACACACAAAATAAAAAAGTATGGTAAATTAAAGTTAAATGTAAATCAAGTGTTTTGAAAAATTAAGAGTTCGCACCTTAGTCAACATAAGAAGTCTTCAAAATGACGTGTTTTGATCAAAATGGCCATCTTGGTCAGAATCTCTGTGGTTGGTAGTTGCATTTTAATGAGGAATGGTCTTAAAATCACTATTAATTTCATGTAGTTTCAATAGCATTTATATCAATAGTATTATAAGATAATTGATATTTCGTATTAACAAATTCTAAAGATATATCCTTTTTATGAACACAATATCTTAGAAAATGGTGCTTGATATCAATGTCAATAATACTAGAATGACTTATAATTTTTTTTTAAATATTTATAGAACTAGTATTATCACATGGAATAGGTAAAGTATTAAAATTTAGTCTAAATCCTAGTAGTGTGTTTAACCACTATCAGTAGAAACATTATATCTTAGTGGTTGAAAGTCCAACTGAGTGTTGTCTATTACTTGACCATGATACTACAGATTTTCATAAAAAGTGACAGGTTCCTGAGGTTATTTTTGTATCTAATCTACAACCTCTAAAATTAGAATCTTAATATGAAACTAAATTAATATAATATTTTTTTTGGATAAAGAAGATATTGATAAATAGTTACTTTTAAACATCTATAAAATATTTTGATGGTAGTAATATTATATCCTTTTGGAATTGACTGAAATATAGCTCATCAACATATAGAAAACATAATGTCTTGTATATTAACAGCAATATACAAAAAACTATCAATCATACCACTATATATCAAATTGGTTTTCAGCTTCAACCAAATCATATTTTATATTGATAGACATAAGAGTTGTATCGTTATTACTATTTTCATGTCAAACATTTTTCAATAAATAAATAATATATTTACATTATTTTAAAACATCCCCATAATATTTTTGATAAATTTTAAATCCTTAACAGAAATTCATTTCTCCCATTATACTCATTTCTAATACTTTTTGAATTAGTTTTGAAAAATCACGATAAAGATTTTATTTGGGGAACCAAAAATAATATAATTAGTATAAGTTTTTACTAATAAAATATTAGAACAAAAAGTTTTTTAAAAATTGTAGATCTTTCAATCAAATATTAATGTCATTTTTTAGAATAAAAGATCTCAGTTTTTCATACTAATATATATGAGCTTGTTTAAGGCCATATATAGAATTAGTAAGTATAAAAATATAATTTGGTTTATAAGGGTTTTTAAAACTAAGAGGTTCTTTAAAATAAACATCCTCCATTAAGTATCCATTCAAAAAATAAGATTTAACATCTGATATAATATAATATTTAGATGATATGCATAATATATAATTATTCTAATGGCTTCAAATATAGCTAACTGGAAAAGGATTCATCAATATATATATCTTCCTCATGATTATATAATTTTTCTATTAATATAGCTTTGTTTATACTTATGACTGTTTCATCATCATGTTTATTTCTAAATACCCACTTAGTACCAATTATTGAATAATATTATGGCCTTTCTACTAAATCCAAAACATCATTCATTATGAATTGGTTTAGTTATTCTTTTAATGAAAACAACATACTCTCATCTTCCAAATATTATTCATTATATTTAGGCTCAAACAGATATACAAAGGAAGATAATTTATATAGGGTCAATAAATTACTTCTAATTATAATTCTTGTGTATAGGTATTATATGAAAATTTCTAAAGGATAGTTATTTAAGATTATTTACTATCCAGGCTAGACACTTTTAGGATATTCCATTTTATGCTCTTTTGAAGAGGATTGAATTTTATTAATATTATTTTCAAAATTAGATTTAGGAATTTTAAGTCACATTTTTTCAAAAGAATAAATAATGTAATATATTTGATCTTTATCTTTAATTATAGGCTTAGTTTCATCAAACATCACATTAAATGATTCTTCAAAAAACCATGATTTTTTATTAAACACTCTAGAGATTTTTGAAGTAGAAGAATATCCTGAAAATATCCCTTCATCATATTTGGGATCGAACTTACCAAGGTTATACTTTATATTCAATATATAAACCTTTCATCAGAAGATCTTAAAGTACATTACTTTAGGTTTTCAATTACCCAAAAGTTTATATGGTTCCCTTTTAAAAATAGGTCTTATTAAAACTATATTCCTGATATAACAAGTTCAGATTATAGATTATTCCAAAAAAAAGAAGGAAGAATATATTAATTAAACATATCCATTTCCATTTCATGAATTTCTATATTTAATACTTCAACAATTTCCTATATTTTGAGGCATTCTTGGTAGAGAGAAGATGTGTTTAATACCTAGTTTTGAGAAAAAATATTTAAATTCTCGATTCTTAAATTATCAACCATGATCCCATAATAATGAAATTATTATAAAACCTTTTTCATTTTAAGAAATTTTACAAAAAACATTCAAAGATAATGTTTACTTCACTTCTGAGTTTTAGAAATTAAACCCATGTAAATCGAGAATAATAATCAATTAAAACATAAACATATAATTCACCAGCCAAAATTTCTACTCAAGATGGTGAAACAAATCCACATGGATATGTTCTAATGTATTAGATATATAAATTTTATTAATATATTTTAAAGAATATTTTTACTATTTTCTAATTTGGAATTCCTCATAGAATCAATTATTATCAAATTTAAGACTAGGTAAATTAGAAACTAACTTTATATTATATAATTTTTTAATGAGAAAATATTTAAATGTCCAAATCTTTTATACCAAGTCTATGAATCATTTTTCTTATTAGTTATACAACTCACTTTTTGTTTACATAGTGAATTTCAATCCAAATTATAAACATTTTCACTCCATGGTGCTCTAAATTTAAGAAATTTATCTTTGAAAACATAGGAAGAGTTGTTAGAAAAATCAACATAAAATCCATCATCATAATGTGGAGATATACTTATTAGATACTTACTTTTCACTTAAATATACATTAAAATGTTGATGGAGATAGTCTTTGGATTTTCAATAGTTCCAACTCCAACAATTTATTATTTTTCATTATCACCAAAAGTGACTAAACCACCATCCATTTGAGTCAATGTGTGGACATTTTATGAGTCTCCACTCATGTTTCTGAAATAACCACTATACAAATACTATATATCATTTTTGTTCTTATGGCCTTTCTCCTGCAAAATAATTTAATTTTTTTTTGTTATGGTACACTTATTTTATTAGGTCTAGCCGTGTTAGTGAGAAAATATATTGGAATATAGATATTCCTTATATTTCTAAAATTTTTATCACTTACTTCAAACATACTCTTAGACATAAAATCATTTTTAATACCACTGATTTTAGGATTTCTCAAGTAACAAATATTATTTTAATATCTTTTTCCCTCAATAACAACTGGTAGTAATTTTTGAATTTGGCAAAAAATAATTTTTGTATACTTTGATTTTTGACCCTTACTTCCTATTCCAAATTTTTCCCTTTTAATTTTATTCCTTCCATGAATCCCATTGAGAGTATTATATCCTTTAGTAAAAAAAAGAATAGAAATTTTATAAGATTCTTCTTCATCCTGTAATTCATTTATCATTTCTCATGACAAAAATACTGTGATGTAGATGAATTAAAATATTCCATTAATTTTTTATATTGTTTTAACATTGCGTCTCTTTCACATAAAATAGTATTGTGAATAATTTTCAATATTTTTTGTTTATATAATAAAGAATACTATTTCTCTTAAAACATTGTACAATAGGCATCTACTTTACAATCTAATAAAATTCTAGTTTCTGAATCAGAAGTGTAATTGGATTGTACATTTTTTTCCTTAGCCATAAACACATGTTTGATTCAAGTTTTTGTGGATCTTTTTCTGAATTGGAACCTGATGTGAAACTAGAGTCTTTATATACACTCTATTTAGGTTTGAAGGATATTTTTTATACTCATAATCAGTATTCTTCTGATAATTTATTTCTATCCTTCTTCTTTCATCTTTTATTTGTAGAAAATCAGGTCTGATGTGACCCAAATTTTATCATTCATAGCATTGAACTCATCTAGGTTCTTTCTCATACTTATTGAAGGATTTTTTAATACTCTTTTTTTCTTGTAGAATTTATAAATTTTTTATCTAGTAATTCCATTTCTATTTCATAATCTGAGGAGTCCAAATTTGTTTTCTGTTATGACTTCTTGATTTGTTTTTTTGTTATGCTTCTGAGATGTCACTTTGAGAGAAGTATTATTTCTTTTTTACTAAGATCCTATGATAATTATATTATTATTTAATCTCAGAATCATACATCATCAATTTTCTTATTAGTTCCATCATAGTTAAATTATTGACAGGTGATGATTATTGGATAGCCACATATATTCCATTCCATTCAGAGGAAAATACTCTTAGTACTTTTAGTACCTGATCAAATTGATTTATGGGATCTCCAAAGGTAGTAATATAGTTAAAAATATCTATTATCATTTCATTAATATATTTGATGATTTCACCATAAAGCATTATATAGTGTCAAATTTTAGTTTAGAATTATCATATCTCATATTTCTGATATTGTCTATTTCTTCATAAGATACTGCAATATTTTTCCACATATCATAGGATGTAAAACCTTCTTATACATGAGTAAAATCATATGGTTCATTTCCATAAATAATAACATTCAATTATTTTGTGTTTATGTCATATATAGATTCTATTTTAACAATACAACCCTTTGGTTATTATGGAATATCATAATGTGTAATGTTTGTAGAATAGAATTTGAATCCAAGATTCATCCAATAGATAATAATTCATGATTCCCAGCATCAATATTTTTCTCCATTAATGTATAGACCAGGAACCATAGACATTCCATATTTTAGATCATACATTGAATTTTTTTGTACATACCTTATTAATTTAATATTTCTATAGCTCTATCACAAAAACTCACATCTGATACAAATTATTAACGTATAATAATACAAAGATAACACAAGGGGGGGGGGTGAATTGTGTCTTTTTGAAAATCTCAATAGATTCTGGTTCTAAAATATCTTTGCAATTTATTTAGATAGATAGTTTTATCTTCTATGATGAGTATGGGTAGTGCAGGAATAGAAAGAATGAACACAATAAATTTATAGTGGTTTAGGGAACAATGATCTCCCATTCCACTACATCACTGCTCTTTCTGCAAAATTGGTGAATTTTACTCACAACAGAACTGAGTTTGAGTAGTTAATACTCCGAAATCAAAAGTGTTTTACTTGATGATGGTTTGGGTTGATCTTGAAAATTAAAATAACAACATACTATAGATGGGTATTCTTCTTCTTCTGAAATTAATTTCCTCAACAAATAATAATTCTAAAGTGATAGTTGTTGAAATTTTTTCTCAATTTTAATTTCAACAAACAAGAGTAGTAATCTTACAAAAATACAAGATTGAAATGTATATATCTTTATTGTGAATCCTCTTTTGAAAAAAGAAAATTTGGTCATTCCTTGAAGTAGATCATTAAAATAAATTCACAATAGTACTGTCAAATGTGTGAATGTTATATCACCTATATAAAATATATCACAAACACCACACATTTATTCAAAAATACATTTATCATATAAATATATTAATTTTGGTTGAATTGATCTAATAAAATTACAGGACAGAACATGTAAAATCATATCTAAATTGACCAGGGAGTCATAAATTCTATTAAAAATATGATTGATTTTATCCGATGAACACGGTTCATAGATTTGATCATAACGAGCTTTGAATTAGTCATAGAGAATATTTTAATTAGAAAATTATTCTTTCATGACTTTTTCAAGAATCTCGGATGAAAACGTGTCTATACAATTTTTATGTTGAATTGTCAGATGTAGGGTTCAACTGCGTAGAATGTGGTTTTTTTGTAGTGTAGGCTTCCTTTTCATAGAATATGGTTCCTTTCTCTAGGATAGGGCTCCTACTAATGTATGTTTCCTTTACCATACATTTATCTACACATAACTTAGGGAACAAAAGTAACATTTCGATAATGATATGTACATTCATCCTTTTAGGCATAAGATTCCAAACATAGAATTTAATAACTATACATTAAATTTATTGAATGTAGGGTATGAACAATGACTCTAGATTCCAATGTCGAATTGATATTCCATACATTCATTGATTCTCCTAATGTAGGGTTGTTGATCCATACACAAATCTTTCTGCATAACATATAGATGATAAATTGTACGTTCATTTTCTAAATGTAGGGTTTGAAAACTGTTTCCATAACACATATGGTAGAATTAAATTTCATTAAAGATATAAAAAATTAATTATATTTCTTCATGAAACATACTTAGCACAACTTTATTAAAAAAAGGGTATTTTCGAGCATCAAAAGCCTTATAAATTATAGATTATTTTTGAGACAATATATGACCAAATTTTTTTCCAGTGGATTCTGTGGTATTGCGTTGATTCCGAATCATACCAAGGATGTTTCTACTCTTTTTGAGTTGTGAACCATGTATATTGTTTTGTTCCAATAGATGTCTGTTTAATTTTTTTAGAAATAAAATAAATCATTAATAGGAGGTGAAGGTTGTTTCAAAAGTAATGAAACTGAAAATGAAATAATATCACTGATTCACATCCTCCCCTTATACATGATTCATTGATCCAACTTGTTCATTATCAATTATTGTCAAAGGAAAAGGTTCCCTTATTTTACTCTTTGTACAAATTTGGATAGGGAAATTATAATGGATAATCTAAATGGTGTAAATATTAAGGGGATTCCAGTCTTCAATGGTATGAACTACCATATTTGGAATGATATAATGTTTCATTATCTATTGTCTCTTGGGTTTGATGTTATTTAAGTAGTATCAGATATATTTCATTCTATTGATCATAAAGTTAATATCACATCTATTAACAAGAAGAATATTGAGAATTATGGATGAGATAATAATTATTTAATTTCATCATATTCCTAAAGTGAGTTTTTAAGAGTGAAATGTGTATCCACTTACAATAGTGTATGAAATAATATAGAAAATATTTTTGAAGGTAATACAAATGTTAAAATAAAAATATTTAAATTAGGATGCTGAATTAAAATGTTCTCATGATTGGTGAGTATGTATATTTTAGTGAATTTTTTAATTGGGAAATGACTTTTTCAGGACTATAAGACATTATGGGGAAAGTTACAATATTCATAGTTATTGGAAATATCATGAGAATTATTTCAGAAGAGTTTGAAGCTAAATTTTCTTTATTGGACGATAGTGATCTTGAAAAATTATCTATGGATTATTTTTATAGAACCCTCATTACATATGATATGATATGGAAACAATTTATGAAATGAAAGCCAATAGTTGATATTGGAATGTCTTTCAAGATTTCGAAAAAATAAAATTTAGAGAATATTCTTTTTGAAGAAAAATTTGGTGATTATAATTCCTTAGATGTGGTATGTAAAAATATTTTTGAGTATTTGTCCTTATTTTGTAAAAATGAGAAAATCTGTACGAGGAATTATAATGCAAAAATACGTTGAAATGTTTTTAATGTAGAGCCACTAGGAACATTTACACTAATTTAAATTTAATAAATAATAAAGATAATATGAGGAAGTTGATATAAGGACTAAGTTATCATGGAAGAAACATGGTGATATGGCTAAATCTTATTCCCAAGGGAATGATATAAAATTATTCAAATCCAAAACAATAAGTTTTTATGGTAAAAATGATGAATAAGAAGATAATGAGGCTAAATTCATAAAATCTTTTGAGAAGGTTCGAGAGAAAAATTTCATCATAATAGGGGAAAATGAAGAGTTTGGAAGTATTATTTTTTAAGAAGAGACTCAATAATAATTCAATATAATAGAATAATTGAATACATGTCTGAGAAAAAATTGGAGGCTTGAGAAATAAATTAGGAAGATGAAAATTGGATACTCTTTAACAAAAAATCAAGAATGTTTTCTTGATGAAAAATTCAAACTGTTGGAAGATATTGATGGATTAAAATAATCTCTTGAAAATCGAAATAATTGTAATTAAATTCTGGAAGTGAAGTTTTAGGAAAAAGAAGAATATTTTCAAATTGAACTATTTTTTTTTCTAACAATGGAAAGATGGTTACATGTTTCCATAATTCTACTTTTGAAGTTATTGAAATCTCTAAAAAGAGTAAACCCGATAAGGAGAAAAATTTACATGTAAAGATTGAGAAGAATGTTGAAATTTTTTCAGAGAAGAAAAATATGGGAAAGATATGTATGTGTCCAAGATAAAAACAAAATAATATATGTATGAACATTAATAAAATTATGGGTCTAAAAAATTAGCAAGTACTTCTTGTTCTGATAAGGATGAATAGAAAAAATAGCTAATAAATAAGACTCGTGTAGAATATATAATGTTTTTCGGTCCACAAATATCTAATAAGAAGGATAATAAGGATTTTGAGAAACATGGTAACAACTCTAGGAATTATAGAAGTTTTAGAGGAAAATATTATTTCAATGGATACTGTTGATATTGTGGTGGATTTTTACATATATAAGATATGTTTTTGTCCCACCAGAAACATTAGTGTTACTCCACAAATTAAAAAAAGAAAATATTGAGGGGGAGTCAATCTCCCTAGAGGATGATGTCTAGGAAAAAATATTCTGATGATTTTAGAGAAGTTTCAAGTAAAAATAAAAAAAATAGATTCCAACATATTGAAACAATTTTTGAGATATGTGAATAAACTATAAATCTTTAAACATATATTTTTTTATCCTAAAAAACTTGTTTATAATTCTAATAATACAGATGTTAAGAAAGATAACAAAATAGAAAATATCTTATTGCGAAAACTGATCACAAAACTATTAATGGAGAATGAATATGGATCATGGATAGTGGGTGTTCTTGTCATATGACAGGGAATATAAAAGCTTAGAAGAATGTGAAAGACTTCAAATAAGGAACAATGAAATTTGGAAATGATGAATCCCTTAGAATCAAAGGTATTGGGTCAACTGTTATCAGGAAAGAAAAGATGAAGTCTATGAAATATTTTTATTTTGATTGGTTGAAACACAAATTTTTAAGTGTTTCAAAACATTGTGATGAAGGAAACAATTTTATTTTTAGAAAAAGATAGTTTTTTGGTGAAAATTGAGAAATATGGAACGATTTTTATAAGATGCCAATGTAAAAAATAAATCTTATTCAATGTTGGTGAAATACAAATCTCTTGTGACATAGGCATGGTGGAAGACAATTAGTTATGGCATAAAAGGATAGGACACATGTTTTAAAGAAACATGAGAATGTTTAAAATAAATATTTTGTCTTAGGTATTTCTAATATGTTGAGAATATGATATTGGTTTTCCACAATCTATCATAATGGAATGATTATTAATTCTATACATAAATGTTTTTTCATTTGTTCAAAAAAACCATTGGAAATTATTCATTCCAAAATTTGTGTGCTAATAATAAAAAAATAAACTAATGGAGATAAGTAATTCGTCACTTTAATTGATGAATTTACTTGAATTACATGTGTTATATATATGAAACATAATCCATATGATCTAAATATGTTTAAAAGTTTTAGGGGGAAGATGAGATGGAATTTGAGTATTTAGTGAAGAAGTTGGGAAATGGTAATGGAAATGAATAAATTAATGACGAATTTGAATGTTATTATGAGAAACATGGAATTTGGAATGAGTTTCACACACCATACAGTCCTAAAAAATGGTTATGTTGAAAGGGAAAAAATAATTCTAGTTGAAATGGGAAGAACTATGTCAACTAAACATGGTATCTCTCATTAATTTTTTAGACAATCCATGAGTACTTCTGTCTATATTCAAAACTAATATTTCTATTATTCAAGTTCAAATCTGAATCGATATAAAATGTTTTATGGAAAAAACAAATTTTGAACCACATTAGAGTTTTTTGGAGTCTATGCATCATAATGAAGAAGGTGGAATCATTGGGAAGTTTGAGCAGAGAGGTGAAGATGTATTTTTTCTTATCTATGATCTGGAAGGAAGAGGATAATTATGTTTCAACAAAGAATTAGGAGGATTAGTTAACTCTATTGACATGAACGTTTTTTTAAAAGGTTAGGAAGGAAAACATACTCATGATGATAAGTATGATGAATAGAATTAAATAATTTTTATTGAAATTCTTGATAAGAATACTGACAATGATAATTCTGCTTAAGAAGAAGAATTAAGCTCAAATATTTCTATTGATGAGGATTATTCTCAACAATCTCATCATAGGATGAGGAACCAAGTGGAATCTCATAACGTTATTAGTGATCAACATTAAAAGGATCAAATAAGAAGATCATCAAAAGTTGTTACACATAGTTCTTTTTATTCAAAAGTCGATTCAAAAGATGTTAATGAAGCTTTTGAGCATCTAGAATGGGTCCCTAAAATGAATAATGATATGGATTACATAGAAAATATTGGTACATGGGAACTCATACCTAAATGAAAAAAATGTTATTGGTAAACAATGGGGTTTCCAAACAAAACTGAATGAGAATGGTGAAGAGATAAGAAATAATGAAAGATTAGTGTGCAAATGTTACTCATTAATTGAAGGTAATAATTTTTAGGAAATTTTTTCCCTAGGGGTATGGGTAAATGAAATTAGAAACTTTCTTTATAACACCATAAAATGAAGTTATAACTTTTTCCCATGGATGGGTAATTATCATTTTTGAATGGTGATCTTGATAAGGTAGTTCATATTTAACAACCATGGGTATTTTTTTTCAAAGTTTGGATGTTATGTGTACAAGATTAATAAATCCTTGTTTGGGATAAATCAAGCTATAAATGAATGTTCTTAAAAATTGGATACTTACTTATGAAAGATGTGTTTTAAGAAAGGAATAAAGGACAGTAATTTGTATATCAAATAAATTCAAAAGGATTACCTCATCATAATTGTCTATGTTGATGAAATTATATCTCTGGGAATGATAAAATAACATTTTAATGATTTAACGAAGAGATTAAAATAGTTTTTGAAATGTACATGATGGGATAAATGAAATACATTCTTGGGATAAAAATCCTACAAAATTAGAAACACATATTTCTTTATCATAAAAATTATTCTTAGGAACATCTTAAAATGTTCAGAACGGAAAATTAGAAAGTATTTTTCACATTTATTTCAATGGGAACCTTGTTGGCTAAATATGTATAAGGAATGAATGTGAATATGATATATTTTTAAAATATTATTGGAAGTTTGATATATTTGATTGCATGAAGATCCAAAATTGTTTATGTTGTTACATTATGTAGAAGATTTCAGAGTGCCCAAATAGAATAACACTTAACGGCTAGAAAAATAATTCTATAATATAACAGAGGCATACAAATTTCAGAATCTTGTATGGATGCTTAGAAATTTTTGATTTGTTTGGGTATTCATATTCTAATTAGTTAGTAAATTTTGGTGATAAACGATCCACATCGAGTGGAATTTTCTTTCAGGGGATAATTTGTGTTTGTTATCAAAGAATGAAACATAATTTAGTAACTCTTAGAACATATTAAAATGATTATATTTCTTCCACTCAATATTGTACCCAACTTATGTGGTTGAAGTTTAGTTATAAGACTTACTGTTTGAAGTGAAATTACCCTTGACATTAAGTTGTTATAATAAAATTAAAAATAAACTTATCATAAATCTTGTATGAATTTGTCATTCAAAAAATATCGATATATAATATAATTGTATCAAAAATAGTGTAGGGAAGAATAAATTAATTTTATAGTATATTCCTATAATGTAATAGTTGCTGACATTTTCAAAAAAAAACATTATCGAAGGAACCTTTTCAAAAACAAAGGTTGCACAAGGGCATCCAACCTATTTCTAATCAAGGTTGAGGTATTTGGTTTTCCACCTCTCTTATACTTTTATCAGAAAGTTTTTTCATGGTGGATAATTATTTCATTAATATATCCATTAATATGGTATAAACATTTTACGAAATAATTTAAGTTGGGGGAGTTGTGGGTAAGATATGATTTCATCATGTAAGCATGTGAAGTATTGTAATTGTTTTTTGGAGGGGTAGTTAGAAAATTTTATTGATATGAATGTTGATGAAGTGAAGAATGTTTTGAAGGAAATATGAAGACATTTCATGAGTCTCTATAATTGGACAAAATGGTATTATTTTCAATAATTCTTGTTTTGTACATTGAGTTATCTCACACATGCTTATAATTGATGATAAGTAATCCATATATTGAGGCTAAAAGTTTTAGTGATTTATGAAATTTGGTTGAAAAAAAATCCAAATGGGAGATTGTTGGGACCAATTATGCTGGATTAGTGTTCTGGAAACTGAATGAATTTTTTTATGAATTATGATTTATTTTAAATTAAGAATAAAATAAATTCAATTTTTAGACCCTGAAAATTTGACATACCATCATTTTTAGAACATTGGAATGAAATTTCTTATTAAATTTAATCATATTGAAGAGACATTTTCTTAAATAAATGGTCAATCGAAATCACCAAGGATCTGGAATGAAATGAGATCTTTTTGAGAAGTTTTTTTAGAGATTGTATGGCTTCAAAGTAAATGTGATGAAGCAATGATATTTTTTATTTCAAGAAAGTCATATTTTTTTGGAGAAAAAGTGATGCAATTTTGATAAAGGAAATGGGGAAAAATGATGTTTCCAATAATATTGAGGATGGTTGGAAAGAAATAAATTTGTTTTAAGAATAAGAATTTATAATACTTTCTAATGAAAGAGAGAAAATGCTAATGAAGATAATTTTTTTAGAAGAAGAAATTTTTTTGAAGTCAATATTCTTCGGTCTCAGTCCTTCACTGCAAGATCACTAGATGCAGAAGTGTTTGAAGGCTAAGAAGGTTTTTTGGGAACATAAAAAAGAAAAGATGTTGGGTTTTATTTTAATAAAAGGAAAAATATTTTAATTTTAGGATAATAAAGATAGCGTTTCATAATAAGAAAAGGAAAGAAGTTTCTGAAGTCCAAGATGTTGGAACTGGTCAATCAGACTCAGTGTTTCACTGATCATCAGTGGTATAATTTATCATTTTTGAAATTTTTAGGGCCATTTGAAATTAAAATAAGAAAATATGTTGAGACCAATGAAAAATTGGATCATAGAACATCAATAATATTGTCAGTCATTTTCTAAAAAGATGAAATTATTATTTGTTTATCAAGTTGACCAAGAGAAACAGACTTGAGATGACATCGTTGACTTCATCAAATGCAATATAATAGGGTTGGGAAAAGAAAAATAGGATAATTTCTTGAATATTTTCAATGAGTTATCAAGGGGCTCATAGAATCAATTGAATATGTTTGAATAATTGTTTTTATATGTTTCATTTACTATAGACCAATATAATGAAGAATCTATTGTCTCTATCATAATATAGAAATTAGAATGTGTAATTGGTTATAAGAATCATAATGAGTAGAAATATTTATGTATTTTTAATGGTGAACAACAACATAATAATGGATCTTCAATATTCATCATAATTAGAAAATCTGATTTTAAAATTTGAATCGGACTAAATATTATGAAGAAAATATGAACGGAGATGAAGATTTGAGGTGGTATGAGATGAATTTTGGTGTGATGAATAAGTGAAATATTCATTCTAAATGTAAGGAAAATTTATGATTAGGGAAATTTAGTTGAGTGGGATGGTTTTTCATAATCCCACCAAAACCAATTATCATTTTCTTATAAATAGAAGAGGTACTTTTTACTTTCATGAAGATTGTATTATTGAGAAAAATAATTGAGGGAAGATCCAAAGTTCTGTGGAGAAGACATTTCTAAGTTGTGGTTACCTGAGGATGTTTTTCGTGTATGAAAATAAAGGATAATATTTATGATCATAATAAATGTTTTCGGAATGAACTAAAAAATAAGATTAGGTTTTACAGACTGAGGCAGAATCAGTTCAGAATTGTCTCAATCAGATTTTTAAAAAGAAACATTACCATATAAAGTAATAGGACTAGTTAATCACTCATTGAAATTAGAATTATAATAATTTATAATTCTAGGGAATTTCTTTCCTACAATTGGAAACTAATGTGAATAATTGTTTTGAAGTTTATATTTGTAAAAGTTGATAAAGCATCACAATAACATGTTTCTTACAAATATTTTATTACATCATTTCACACAACTGTAAGAACATCCACTATTGCATTGAAAATAGTGCTACAGAAGTGTAAGGGAATATCCTACTCATTGTATTCAACACAAAATGATTTTTTTCATGTGGATTGTGTGGTATTGGAATGTTTCCAAACCATACGAAAGAAGTAGCTACTATTTCTGATTAGTGTACCTTGTAAATTCCGGTGTTCCTATAGTGGTTTGATTGATTTGATTATTACATAGAAATTAATCATTAATATGTGAGAAGTTTGTTTCAAAAGCAATGAAACTTAAAAATAAAATATATTATTGATTCACCCCTTCCCTATAAATGATTCATTAATCCTACTTTGGTATTTTCACATGGTGTGTGTAGGTTGCTAAATGTTATATCTCTTTTGATAAGTTTTTAAAATTTACTATGAAGTTCTATCCTAGTGAATATAATGCATAAATGATTGTTACCATCTATATTATATATTATTGATATTATTTGAATAACATAAATTTTGTTATTGTAGTACAAAATAAATTTTATTTTTCAAATGGGTATTTATTAGTTGCATAAGGATTTTGAATTATTCAAGTGTTGATTAAAATTAAATTGGAGTAATCATAATTTTTTAATGTTTTTTATATAATTTGATGATGATTTAGATCACATTATGTATTATGGAATTAAGAGTTAAATTCTTAAAATTGATATAGTTATAGATAATTCATGAATCCTGGTACATGAGTCAGTATGAGCTTATGTTTGCTGATTTGAATGAGTATTCGAAACTGGATGAAAGAATAAGATTCATATGAAGACAACATATTTATCACCTCTAGACTCTTACTAAGAAACCTAAGAACATGTATGATGAAAAGTGTAGAAGTTAAAAGGATAAGATTCTCTCCAATAATTGTTGGAGTAAATATCACTTAAAGAAATACAATTCCAATAGTGGAGTTGAAATAAAAAAAATGAATACCATTAATTGGATTATTATTCTAGTATGTAAGTGTCATTTTGATGAAGAAAATTTTGATTGATGGAAAATTTATCAAATATAAGACTCAATACCAAAATAAATGGAGGTTACATGGATAATATATGAGGTTTTTAAAAGTGGCATGGTAATGTGCTAAGAAAAATTTCGGGAAGCTAAAGAGAATTCATAGGAGGAGATTTTGGGAGAAGTGTTTAAATTAAAAGATTCTATTTTATTTTTTAATGATTTACATATCCTGATATATGCTACAATCATGATTCATGTAAGGCTACAAGGTTATGAATGGTGAATAATAGAGAAGGAGTGTTATGTTAGGGTGCGTGATAAAGAATATGTTTCAGAAAATATTCAAAATTCAATGTCATGTTACTTAAATTTAGATCAATGGTGAATTAAGAAGAAAATTTATGTCCTTCCATTATTAGATATTCCATGATAAAATCAGGAAAATATCTTGAGAAGGAGCATCGTGAGAGTTTTTTAATGCTATTTCAATTTTTTTGTATTGTTTTATGATTGATTTAAAATTAACAGATTGTGTTTTTTGTGGAATGAGAATGAAATGATAAATGTGAATAGAATTTGGAGGTTAATGATTATTTTTAATGAATTTTTAATGACTAAAATTTTTAGTAGATATAAAATACTTAGAATTTAATTATTTTTTATGTTAATATATATAAAATAATATCCAGGCAGGTAGTAAGTATATAAACTAATAGTAATGATAAAGAGAATCTATGGCTCAATGTTTTTACAATCTTGAATATTATTTTGAGTTGAGAAAAATGATAAGATAGAACCACTACTAAAATAATAAAGAGAAACATTTATATCGACGATATAGATAATCAAATTCCATTACAATGTGATCTTTTTCTTCAATGTTTGGAGTTACAATGATGTTCAGAAGGTAATGAGAAATATTCATTGAATAATAAGAACATTAATATATTGATTATTGAACTATATTTCTCAATTTTACCATTTGGGTTTAATAATTAAAGGCATCCCTTGATTGAAACATGTGTAAGACAACCATGGGATTATTGTGTGAGGTAGACCTTATGATTATAGGGAATCACATAAGGATATTAGAACATGTTTCTAAGAGGGAAATGATACTAATTTACTAATAATAATATATCATGGTGATACATCTTATATGATGAATTCAAAGGGAATGACATGGTTGGTTCCATATTCTAATATTAGAAAGTTGATAATTTCATTATACTGGGTTGGTTCTATGAAAATTTATCCAAGGATATACACTATCATGAGATCTTTTTTTGATAAAAAAGTGTATTTTTTTAAGATTTCTATAAAAACATCTATGAAATATGGATATTTTCACCAATCTTTCTAGTTATCATCACTCATAAATCAAGTGCAACATATTTTCTTTTATTTCTTTTGTGTAATACATGTATCCCAAAATTTTTTGAGAAAAAATGTCATATATCCATTCACTGAAAATATGTATAGATTAGAATGTAATCGGTTTTAATTATCTACATGTCATAAACACTTATTCACCCATATTCACTTACTGTTGGACATAACCCAAGTTATCTCAGTATATAAAAAATAAAATTATTTTCCAAATGAATAACCAAATATTATGAGATCTATTCTAAAAAATATCTTGGAAATTCATAACTAGGTGTTAGAAGTTATTAATAATAACCTCAATCATTTAAAAATCCAAAATACCCAAAATTGGGAATAAATATCCATTAAATAATTTATAAAATTATGATTATAAGCCCTTACTAGATCTTCAAATCCATTATTTATTTTTCAAAAATTGATTATGTTTAATGGAAAGATATTATATTAATTCTCCATTGATGATAGAGTATCCATAGTAATTTATTTTTTATAATTTTATGTGAATCAATAGTTTCCAATAATCAAAACACAGAACCAATAGATGAAATTGAGACTATTTAAAAAGAGGAATTCAATAAAAATTTTACTAAAAATATTTTCAAACATTTTCAGTAAAAAATGGTGACAAAATTCCATAAACTGTACTAAAATGAGGATGGATCCATTGCTTCCCATAAAAACAAATACACA
The DNA here is from genome assembly GCA_963277665.1 of Viscum album. Classification (NCBI taxonomy): domain Eukaryota; kingdom Viridiplantae; phylum Streptophyta; class Magnoliopsida; order Santalales; family Viscaceae; genus Viscum; species Viscum album. The sequence goes on from OY728146.1 coordinate 318,124,419, forward strand.
AGACTTGTGAGGTACACCTACAAAAATTCATGTACCCGTGTCAATCTTATTAACAACTAATGAAGTGTATTAAAAAAGAGTAATGAATAATTAAAATATCAATTTATGAATATTTCTGATTGAATATAAGTTGTTTTTTGAGCTTACCTTTGACATTGAAGTTTAGTTATCAACATAACTTATATATGGAGTTATACTTAATGTAAATATTACCTTATCTATTTTCACGGGGGAGAAAAAAATGAAATTTCAAGAATGAAATTTTTAAAATTTATTTCACATAAATACAACTATAAAATGAAAAAAAAATTATTTCATTAAGGTATAATATTTGTATTTAAAATTAAATAAACATTAATATTTTACAAGAAGTGTAACATACCATGTTTTCGAAAAGTATAAATTTTCCCATGGAATTTGAAATTATCATTTGGTGGATTATATTTTTCAGAAATTCATATAATAAATATAAATTTTGAACATTATAACACATAAAGTGTTTTTAGATGGGATTATTTCCTAATACATTTCTTTAATGTTTTGATATGTTTCGGGAGCATCAGGCCCGGGACATTTTGTTTCTGGAGAATTAGACAAGGGTGCATTGTTGGTCCACTGTCAGTTCTAACCATGAGACACAACCATGAGTCCTATTTTGTTAAGGGATATGTTTTTTAATAGTGTGAGGTGGAAGACATAGTCATGAAACCTTCTATAATAAATTATAGTTTCCTCACATGATTGGTGGATGATTTGTCTAATCATGTGTCTAACCATGTGATGGGATGAAGAACATGGACAATGGCTCTGCATGGGCTACACAAGATTTTTCTAGTTATGTATATAACCTATATGGTTAATTTTTTTTAAATTGATTTATAATGGTTGGAACATGGGTTTACAAATCATTTGAAATAACCATGTGACTCATTAAAGGGATGGAAATTCTAATTTTTCCCTGCATCCTTATTTATTATTTACATATTTTCATTTCATCGTCTCCCACACATATCAACCGCTCGAATCCTCCATTGTGATATCCTATGGGGATTCCAAGGATTTACCATTTTTGGAATCATAATCAAGATATATTAGTCTTGTTGGATATTTATCAGTAAGATATTGATTCATATCACATATTATATTATTTTCACTCACCATATAGAATTATAAATCCATGTGGGATCTTTTTCCCAATTTTAAGGATGTTTTTCTATTTCATATGTTTCTCTTAGATATATTCATATAAAATCCTAAAAATTTGTGAGTTAGGTAGACTATGTATAAGGTAGGGGGTCTCATGATTTTCCCTAAATATCGATCCTATTTATAAACAACATTATTGTGTCGCATGCCAGAATTCTTATATTTCACCCTTAAAATGTAAAGTTAATAATTTAAAATTTAATTCCTTAAATTAAATAGTTGTTATAAATTTATTTTCAACATTGGAGGTTTTTCATATTAACTTGGACTATCCACATGGGGTATCTTGTTTTAAACTCAATTAAAATTCTGCCCCGACTTATGAAAATTAATCTTCCCTCTTGGGGTGTGGTGTTAAATGCTCATAATTATAAATAATGTTTGATCCTGAATCACCTCATAAGGTGTGAGTAGTTTTAACCATAAGTTAAAGGATGATTGATCTGAATAAAGTGAATTGGAATTAAGTCCTCACTCAATTTTTTAATAAAACCAACTAAGAGGTTCACTGTCTTGAATAAGAAAATAGGTCATTAAAATGATGATATTTGGATGGAAGGTAAAATTCTTCTGGGAAAAGGAAGGTTTATTTTTACATGTTTTGTGATGAATGGAATGATTACATACATACAATTATAATTTAAATTATATGGGATTATCTTTTACAAGTTAAATTTCAAAAATTGAATGAAATGGGTTTTGATACTTAAAATTGTCAGTAATGAAACCCACGTATGATGAATAAATGGTTATATGTGACATGTTAAAAATGGAATTATACTTTTCATTATGTGATACTTGGTTTCAATATTAGATAATTATTATGATGGGATCATAGGTTTTTTGGTATTATATATACTACTAGAAATATAAGTTTCCTTTTTATGGAATACCTCAGATGGTCTCATAGGTTACTTGAATAATATTACACCTTGAGTTATACTTGGGATTCATTTTTATAGAACTATTTAGATGAAATCATAGTCTAGATAGTTTTTTTAATGGTATGAGAAATACATGGATTTTCATTTAATTAAATTCATCGGACAAGTTCATAGGGAAATTGGATGTTATAAGTGATACTTGGATATCCTCATTATAGAACACCATGGATGGGATCATAGAATAAATTGGATTAGGTTAATCCTTGGGTGATACATGAGTTCTTCATTATAGGACTCCTTATATGTTATAATAGGAAAAATTAATTATTTTATTCTTTTTTATTAAAAAATTTGAATAGTATTATGTTTTTATGATGATTATTATACTAGGACGCCTTGGCTTGTAGCATATTTCATTGAACAACTAATTTTATTATGTTTAGATACATGTGACTACCTAAAATTAATAAATGGTTTATAGAAACTAACTAAAAATGGAATACATTTATTTACCCTCAATCCTATCCAACTATTATACATCCATGACCTTGGATATGTTCCCTAGTTAGGATGTCTTGGTTTATTTTCTTAATTAAATAAATGACCCTTGTGCTACTATTATGTTGATTCCTTGTTCTTACACCTCCAGTACTCACCGATGAATTTATATCTATTCATATATATATATATATTCATATATAAATATATGTACTTGATGACATGTAGTAGATATTTCGTCTTAGGCTGATGTAGGTATGGTCATCGGGGTGTCCTTGAGGAACCTGAGTTGACTTATTTACATTTATTTTTGTGCTACATCATTCATTATACCTACACACAACTAAATTTTATATCCACATACTAGATTGAATTAGAAAATATTTTTTGTGTCCTAAAAAGTATTTCTCACACCTTATTTGATCCAACATTTCACTGGGGTACACAAAATGTCCTCATGATTAAAGAATTAGGTTCATGGATTATGATTGAGCCATTATACTGTGCTTGGGATATTTGGAGCATAGGACTGATTCCAAGATCCTAATGCTCATGAATATATCCAAATGTTGTTTTTTAGTTTTTTTTATTTATAGGTTCATTCATGAATATTTATTCAATTATTATTATCTTCCACTACTCTATTTGTCTCTTTCCACTGGTTAGTTATTTAAACATATTCCAATGATGATTATATATCACACCATTGTGTAAATATGTCCATGATGTTATATTTTACCCAATGTACCACTATTGGACTCTCTCTTATTTTTTTAAGCCTCTTATATACATGGATATTCCCATGTGGCCTAGTGGATGACTGGATTTGGGAACAATTTTATTGGCTTCTGGTCTAGGACGTCCTAAAATGGTATCAGGGAAATTTTAATTTAACATAATATTTGGAGATGGTATAATGGAGACTATGAATGTAGAGAATAATTGGTAAATAGACTTGTGAGGGAGTTATAAATCCACACATGTGGAAAAAACCAAGTGGTCAGAGATGAGACTATTTTTCATATTGTTTGTTATTATAATTGATTATTATTTTACCTTGAGTGATAGATGTACTTTTCCAACATTATGATTTATGTGGATCACTATGTTCTACCCTTGTTATAGTATAGATGGATTTATTGATACATGAATCATTATAGGCACATATATATTCACTTATCATGCATATTCTATGGTATGTAGGTCACATTGCTTGACTACCTGATACATGTTGGTTGTGAATTTTTTATTTAGTATAATTCTTATATATATGTCCTGATGGTTGATTATTTCACTTTATTTTCCTTACATATTTATTTTTGATTGACATTCTGGATAGAAATTTGGTAAATTATAGGTTATTAATGTGTATGCATCAACCAAAATAGTGTTTTCTTGTATTTCTTGATGGTGGCATATTAACAAACCAATCACTACATGTTTGATCCATGGAACATTGTTCACATTGGATAAAACATTTAAGGGTGTGATTTAATATATTTTAATAACTATTTATATAGTTTATGGGCCCTAATAAATTGGGAAGGGTAACCCATTTCACAAACCATTAAATATTAACAAGTTATATAATGAAATTATAAGTAAAAACATGATTGCAGCTACACGAATGTTGATTTTCAATTATAAAGGTAGGTTGATTTATAATTTAGAAATGGTAACACATTTAAATAGACCATGTTGTGCACTAAATTGAAATCCTCTGGAAATGTTTTCTTTTATATAGGCTTTTGGATCTATTTTTTGGGTGTGATGACCGATATGACTAAATTCTAAAATGCACTATTCGACCCAAGAAAGTCATTGGAGAATGTTTTTTACAACATAAACCCACTGAGGTTGTTTTAAAACTTTTAATGAAATGAGAATAACCTTCAAAGGTCTCCCTTCTTTGATATTCCCAAGTAGTTTACCCCATGGGGGTAATCTTATAATACATAAGAATGGTTGTTTGAGGTTTCAGTAGCCTCTTATATAGATTATGTATAAGTGTATGGTGGAATTACATTGAACCAATAACATTAAAATTATAAGGTAAATTTTATATTATTTTTATATATATTATTATGATTATTTAGTTTATTAAAATTCCAATTATAGTCTAAATGGTGCCTTCATCAATAGATTCGAATTAAATTTTTCTATAATTACACTAAATTGTGAGAACTTTATGGATTAATAAACTATATAAAGTATAATTTTATAAGATAAATTTGTAAAATTATGATATTATTTTAAATAAATATGTAATGTTTGGAATAAAGATAGATATAAATTTCTTCTGTTTCCAAGTGCTGTTAGCAAGATGAAGTGCAAGAAATTTGTTCAATATATTGGTTCCTTGATGTTATTTAAACTGAGCATCCTTAATTTATTTTAAAACATTATTTTATGTAATATCGTAAATTATCCCTTAATAGTTTTCATATCATGAACCTAAAATAAGGGTAGTTTATATCTGCCTCTATGGTTTTTTTTGATAGGAATGTGATCATTTATCGTAGTCTTCATCTTCCATCACCTAGACTTAAATGACAGGCTGTATGGTATAGTGATGTTTTTATGCATGAATCTAGTTTCGTGATGGATGTCTTATTTTAAAAAGGAATGGGATAGACTTATTTCAATAGTACCATTAGAAAACACAACATTTCTAAATTCTTGTGAACCATTCCATAAAAGAGGTTCTATTAAGGTACAATTTGTTCTGAGTAAGTCTCTTACTGAGGAAATGAAACCTCAAAGAGGACAGGTGGTCTTTTGGTATGTGTGAATTTTGTAATTATCTGATTTAGAAAGTTAAACATTACTTGGTCACGACCATGTACTTAGTATATTGTGTGACCCTTTTCATTTTTCAAATATAGGACTACTCAGTATGTCATTTGTTATATTAATCTTCATATGGGGGGTAATATGAAAATGGACTTAAATATTTTTTATGAGACATAGATAGTAAAATGTATTGGGAAGATAGGCCTATGGATAAAATCAAATTGTGTTTTTTTGTATGGATGGAATCTTAGGGCTGTATGCATTGATATACATGGTACCTATCAAATTGTTAAAATAGAACATTTCACTATATGTGTATGGTGGAAATAGTTAATCCTTGATTTCTTACATTATGTACATGGTTTATATTTATACAAAAATTTCTGATATGTATAATGAATTTATAGTTATCTCGATGCTGGGGGATAACATTATAGATGGATCATGTGATGTAACACTACCGACCCGTTTAGTTTGGATTACATGCCTAATACTGATAACATGTGTGAGTGTGTCTCTAGAGATCATCCCACATATTACCATAGTAAAATAGGACTGATCACACTTTTATGAGGTTAGTTTTCCTCCTGTTTAAATTAGCACATGATAAAAGTGTGTTGGAGGTATCTGTAACCCATGTTTGGTGGCGGATGGAGTGTACACCATGAGATGAGTTCATATTCTTGGTAAAAGATTACTAGGACACTACTATGTTGGGTATAATCCTATCAAATGTGTTTTAGAATTATCTATCAATTAGGGGGATCAAAACCATAAAATAACATTTGGGAGTGGTCCCATTTTCTTATGAAATTATATGAGGCTAGTTGTTTGGGTTATTTAGTCCATGAGATGATATTGGAGACAAAACATGGTTATGGGTTTGGATGGAGTTTGGAAGCTTGATTCTGGCTCTATCTTCATGAAAAACCTGTAGATTGTAATGTTTCTGACCCATGTCAAGTATTATAATTCACCACAATGAATAAATGGTCGGTCATCTTTTCACCCTTTGAGAAAATAGTGAGTCATTATTAGACTATGGTTGTAGTTTTTGAAATAATAAAATAATTACAAGGTAGTAATGGAATTATGTTTATTTAATAATGATATGTCAATATATATAGTCATTCTCTATTGAATGTTGTTTTCTAGAAGTGGTATGACTATTCTTTCCTATGTATAGTTTTGAATGGTTGGTTGAAAACCATGTCGGGCACTTCATCTTGTTTATTACAGGAGTGACTCAAGCCATATAAATAATCATTGATATCTACTTAGTGTAATAAAATCATAGTGATGGTCATTTCCCCTCTTTTGACATCGTCTAAGGTACACTAACATAGCGTTGGTTATACGCCGATCTGAAGAAAGAATTAAAGGCCTTACTGGATCAATAAGTAGACACTTTTTTAAGATTCAATTAGGTAGTGTGGATAGTCTTCGAGTGATGTAATATCTTAAGTGATACTAGGATTCCCCAGAAAGAATACCTTTAACATACTCATGGTAACATCACATGTTTTGAAAAATAAATACATTGTTCGATATCGTGCATGATATGCTAAATAAAAAACTAAATATAATTATTTAAATTTTATCATTATAAACTAGATATTAATATGGAAGGAATGAAAAATATTAACTAAATAATGAAAATACGGTTTATACATGTTTATATAATGATGATTATTTGGTAATAAAGTTACTTAGAAATTAAAAAACTTAACAATTGAATATAAAGGTTGTGTTTTTATGAAAAAATATTTAAGTGGGAATAATTGTGTTTGTAAAATAATCAAAGAATTATTGTTGGATTATATTAATGATATATAAATTCTATCGGATGTTTAAAATTCATATTATGTTTTTTCTAGACATAATTTATGAACAAATCCAATTTTATGCATAAAAGGAGTATATTTTCAAAAAGGTATTTTGACTACCCTATTAGAAAAACCCCATTTTAAACCTTGTTTTTTCACTTTTATAAATTATATTTCAAAAAATAAAATTTTTATTTGGATGATAGATATAAAAATTTAGTTGGGGTAATTTTTTTTATATTTTTGATAGATTTAATATTTTAATGAAGAGGAAAAAATACATCATTTTAATTCAAAACCAATTTTTCATCTAATTTATATGTATAGTTATATTATACTTTTAATTATTTTAAAGGATTAACTAAATTATGTTTTTATCAGTTAATATAATGAATTTCATTGGAATAATTTTTATATTGAAATTTTTTATAAAAAACTTATTGAAATTTTGATCATCTCTTTTACTCGCCTTCTCGCCACATTTGCGGGATTAGTGTTAAACCAATTTTAATCACTTATGTGAATTGAAATTTCAAAAGCCCACACACATGGTTATAATTATTATGAAAATTTTTATCTAACATGATCAACATATTTTTTTGTGAATAATAACTTTTTAATATTATTTACCACGATTTAAGGAAAATTGGGTAATTAAGGGTAAAACTAACAATATAATATTATAAAATTACCCTAAAACTTGTCCTAATTCCATTTAATGAGTTATTTTAGACCTAAATCAACATTTTTCCAAAATTATAACATTTTTACATCACATGGTTAAGAATATGACATTTATTATATTTTGTTTAAAGATATGTTAAAATGTCATAATCATATTTTTAATAAGTAAAACATATTTAACATATGGTCAAATAGAAGATAATTTATAATATAAATAGTAATTTAAAATCTAAAATGTTTATATACATCATAATAATTTATTTCAAATTTTTAGAGATCATATAATTAAATTTAATTATGACATAATGATGATGCAATAAAATATTTATCAATGGAACAATCAATTAAATGATATTAATAAAATTAAAGTACATAAATTTTATATATTTGATTCCATAAGATACTTTTATGAATGACTTTGATATGTTATATAGGTTTTAAAGGAGTTTTTTTGACGGAATAAAGTTATTATGATTTTTTAAAAATTCATGTTGAGAATAGTCTAAAAAATGATGTTATTTATATTTTAAAATATAAAATATTTAATTAAATGATATAAAATTTATAAAAAAACAAATATTTGGACCCATACTTTAGTAAAGTTTAAAAATTTCCTTAATAAATCATTAATCGGTCATTTGGCTTGTTATGGTAATTAATTAAACCCTCAAATTGTAAATTATATGATAAAATGGTAATATTTAAAAGGGGTTAAAAAAGTTATGTTTCAAAATAAAATCATTACTTGTCCAAAAATTATTGGTTAAGGGGATATAGAACCATACTCATATTAGATTTTAACTAACCTAATTTTGAATCATTTGGAGTTAAAAATTAATTTATATTGATTTAATATTTCAAGGGTTTCTAAGGGTTCCCCCTACTATAAAAGGGTACCCATTCATCTCTATTTCATACACTTAAAAAACCATTTTACTCAATCATTATCTACCCAAACATATGCTTATAATCCCTCCCCACATTCATGAAGCCTTTTTTTATGCCGAATACTCTCCTTATAGGTGTTAATATGATAAGAATGGCGATCATCGGAAGGAATGATAATATTTTTATTTAAGTGTTTCTATTTTATTTATTCTTATATTTCCTTAAAATATTATTCATCCATGATGAAATAATAACTCTATTATCCAAAATATATTGATATGTTATTGTGGTAATATCATCACCTAAATCAATATCCACTTCTATTAAAGGGAAAAACTATTAATCATTTGTATGTACATGTTAATTAGCACCTCCACAAACAAATATTATTAATTTTCCATAACCGACTCTCATGAATTGTTATAATGATGGAATTAATTTTAATAAGTTATATTAATGACATATTAATAATATTATGATAATAATATAGAATTTATGTTCTAACTTTCCATGCACATAAAAAAGATAGCATTATTCGTGTGTACTTGTGAACTATCCCCTCCACAAAGTGATGTGATTCATTTTCAATCACCAAATAAATCGGATAGTATATATAAGTATATTTAAATGATTAATATGTTATTAAATGTGTTATTATAATTAAATAAAGATAAAATAATACTTACCATCTTTATATAATGATCAATGAAAATTGGAAACCGTTACTCATGCGTACATACGACTTATCTACTTCTTGAATATATCGTTGTTAATTTTTCACAAAAATACATAATGGATTGATTAAAAATTTTAATTAGTGTATAAAATAATAAAAATTTTATTAATAATATTCTGGATATGATGAACTTTTTACCAAATGAACTATTACCATTATACTATGTTCATTTTTGACTTAAGTGTAGAATAACAACAAAACGTCGGATATGAATTTAAATAATAATTTATTTTTTATAGCATGGTAATAAGTGATATAAAAGTAATAATAAATAATAAAAGGATCTAAATAAAGTAATAATTTACTTAAGTTTATTATTTATGAAAATAAATAATATATGAGATGATTCAGACTCAAAGTAAAGGACTTCATCTCAATTTCATTTCATTAAGGCATATCTTGATGTTATGCACTTTTATTATCCAATAAAGTGTATGTAAAACAATTTTGAAATGTTATATCCCGAATTATTATATTATCAATATATTTAATGTTTTTTAATATCATTCATTAATTATTTTTATTCAAGTGTTTCTCAAGTGGTTAGGGACTCTTTAACTAGAACATCAATTTAATTGTTTTAATGATTTAATCTTCCAAAACAATCTATTTCAGGTCCATGTTTTCAAACTGTTTTTTAGGAATTTATTTATATGGACATTAATGTTTTTAAATGTTAATTTCTTTCCAAATTTTCAAATTGGTATGGAAAACTTTGATTCAAATATTTCTTTATTAAATATTTTATATGGTTTTGGAAATAGATTGAATATTTCAATATATTGAATTGATTTTTTTTATTGATGAGTAAAATATGGATAATTTCAGTATTTTATGTGTTATGATTATGTAATGGAACATAGAAATTTGATAGGTGGTTATATGATAAACCAAATATGGGTGGTTCCATGTTAAACTAAGGCTAAGTGGTTATATTATAACCTCAAATGCATTGGGTATGGAAGTCGGTCGTATGGATATTGGATTTGTAAGAGTGACACATATGGAAGTAACCTGCATGGGTATTCCATTTTAGTAGGTTTTTTTCCAAGTGACCATTATATGTTGTATATTCTTTATATGGGTTTTATTGGAATCTATTGATTAATGAAAAGGTAATAAATTATATTATATTCAAAGTAAAGTTTTTAATACTTCCTAAGGGTGAACTGTATTACATTATAATACAGTATTCATGGTATACATGTTTTCCCAAGACTTACCATTTTCCTTCATTGTGAACCCCTTACTGGTATTTTTATGCTCATCACAAGTTTTTAAATGTTTTCAATGGATTTAAGGGGGAATATAGAAAAGGATGGGATTAATGGAATAGTTATAATGATTAAAATTAAAGAAAACCATGATTCTTTTCCAAAGTTTTTATGTTGTGAAAAAATGGATAGTGAGTAGATGTATTTACATTTAATGGGTCGAGTTGTTATTTATGAATTAAGGCATGATTATCTTAATATATAAACATGAAAATATCCTAGAATGTGAATTATAGTTTAAAAACACTAGAATAAGGTGTGGTGAAGGTTGTGTCCTTATACTTATGGACACCATCTAATTATTTTATTCAATCACTAGGAAAAATTATACTCTTGGGATTAGTCAGTATTTTGGAGACATAGATGTATCAGCTATGTATTGACATATCACTGGATGCTATCTAAGATTGTGATACCATTGATGACATCTTTGGACCCCATTAGTTGATTCTATGGTTACCCCAGGGTTTTGTTCATGTTTGGATGATATGTTTTAAGTGTGAAAATATAGGGGTGATTGATCGAGTATGGACATATGTTCATATTATGGAACAATGATAGAAACAATTACTGATGTTAGATAGATCAATAGAAGATGTTTATGGGCTTCAGTGAATATATTTTAAGGTATATCAAGGTACCTTAGTTCAAAGAATTCATGATCTAGTTTTCAAACTTGTAAAAAATAAAATCCAAGAATTTTAAGATGTATTTATCTCATAGTATCCTGACATGATTCCCCTTTTTTAGTATCATGAAATCAGTGGGAATCCAAATCAAGAGCATCTTCATAATGAAATGAGTGTGGTAAAATGATTGGATAAGAATTTATATACATCTAACGGTCTCAATGACATTGATTGGGAATCAAACTTTTTATCTAGTTCAAAAATGTGTTGACGTGGATCGTTAAAACAATAAAGGAATATTTAAATATTAAATTTTTATGATGGCCGAACCATCAATTAAAATTTTCTACTCAGAGTTGGAGCATATGGTGGGGAGAACCATATGATAGTTGATAAAAGGGTTAATTATTTTACCAAGTATTAAGTTATATAATATTAGGTAAGCACCATATTGATGTTTGAGTTTTGAATAAAATATTTGGATCATGTTTCAGTGGCCTAAGTACCATGTGTTTTGTTGTGATTTTTATAGGTGTGTTGGAAATTTAAAACAAAATAAAACCATTTTTGTGTAATTTTAAAGACATGGGTAGGACATATTATGTTTTCTTGTTTCCATAAGTCTTTTCAGGGATAAGATGATCTAATACAAGGAGGTTATAACATCCCAAGTTTTCAAACGATGGATTTTTTTAAAATAAATTTGAAATTTTAATTTGGTGGATGGGATGTTTTCTAAACATAGAATTTGAATATATATATTTTACACGTAACACTTAAAAGTGTTTCTTTTATATGGATTCAAGGACCAAGAGTTTTGTCATATTTTTGGTATGATTTTTGAAGTGTTGGGCCCCAAAAAATCATCACCAATAGAAGAAGACAAGGGATCATGGTTATTGATAACTATGAAGGGTTTTTAATGGAATGGTTTGATTAAAAATATGAGGTGGACTATTAATCCATGTAACCCTATGTAATAAATCACATGTTAATCACATGGTTAGATCAACATTTGTCTAACAATGTTCATAACTATGTAAGGGGGGTGGAGTACTTGGATAGTAGCTCCACATAGTCTAATAACATTTTTTAGGCCGTGTTCCTAGACCTCATGGTTTGTATCACTTGGGTAGTGATCCCGCATGGTTAGCGCATGGTTTTCCAAACCATGAAACCAAACCATGAGGCTTATTAAAGGGATATAAACTTTTATTTTTTCACTTCAACCCTATTAAATCTTTCCATCTGCTCCTTCACTCATTTCCCATGAATTCTATCCACTCAACTACTACCTTGGTCTCTCCAAAAGGCTTTCATTAATTTCCCACATCCAAAAATGGAATCATGCTCCATTGGTATCATTGGATCCGTATCATTGATATTTCAATTCAGCTTGCTTCTTATTTAATTTTACCTCACTTAATGGAATACTAAATCCATGAAGGATCCATTCCACTATTTTTAAAATGATTTTCTAATTTATATATTTATTTCCAATTTCATTGAAAAAATCTTTATAATTGATAGGAGAACAATCCTAAAAATAATGTTAGTGGGAATTTGTGTTTACCAAAAATTATAGCATGTTTATAAGCTACATTGTTGTTCCATGCACCAGAACCCCGATGTGCTTCCCTTAAAATGTAAAATTGATAATTTAGAAGATAATTCCTTAAATTAGATAGTCATTTTAAATTAAAATTTTCCATTTGAGGTTGTTAATATAAACTCTAACCCTCCCCATGGAGTGTGTGATTTTATGTGTTACGACCTTTATGCCTCGCCTTGATAAATTATGCTACCATATTGGGGTGTGCCGTTAAATTCTCGTAATTATAAATCATTATTTATATTTAATAACCTAATAAAGAGTGTTTGGTTTTAACACGCATTTTAGAGATTATTAATCAAAATTTTTTAATTATAATGATACACTCGCCTTGTTTTGTAATAAAACCACCTAAAAGGTGCAATGTATTCTTTAATAAAAACATGGATTGAAATGGATATATATGTATAATAGGTGAAATTATTATGGTAATGGACCTAATTACGTTTTTATGATGAATGCTATGATTACATACATGGCCTTATTAATTAAAATATAATAGGTTAATCTTTAAAAAATGAAATTGAAAATGAAGGAATGAAATGAGTTATGATAATTTAGATTGAAATGGATGAATCCTATGGAAAATAATAATATAAAAGATGTAAAAATTGTAAATACACTGTGACTTTATTTATTCTCAGGTTTCTTTTTATGAAACACCTATAGAGGCAACATTGACTATTTGAGACTATTTGTACCATGACCGATAGTGGTTTCTTCTTTATAGAATATCATAGCATGTCTCATAGGTTACTCGAAAAAAATTATACCTTGGGTAATACATGGGATTATTTATTATGGTACAACTTAGAGATGATCAATGTCTATATTACTTTCATCATGCTTAGATAGATACATGGTTTTCCTGTTATCGAATGACTTGGCTGGTCTCATAGGGAAATCGGAAGTTAAGAGCAACACATGGGAATCCACATTATAGAACTCCATGGATAAGATGATAGAATAATAAAATATTATGTTAATTATTTAGTGATACTTAGGTTCCTTGTTATTAAAAATATAGATATGATCATAAGGAAAATTAATTATATTAATCTTTTTTATTTAAACATATGCCTATTGGTGTCTTCATATGGGGACTAATATACTAGGACACCATATCTTGTATCTCAAGTACTTGAAAAACAAATGATCTTATGTTCAGATATATATGACTAGATATAATTTCTTTACGGTTTAAGAACACTTATTATAAAAGGAATCCATTGGTTTACCCTGATTTCTGTACAACTGTTTTACTTTTATGACCTTGGATAAGTTCCCTGGTTAGGATGTCATGGATGATTTCCTTAATTAAATAAATTTTTCTTGTGAAACTATTATTTGATTTTCTATTCCTTAAAACGTGATTCATATCTTGTTCATGTATATATATATATATATTCAAATTTTCATATATATATATATACATAAATACATTTCAGATATATTCCATCTTATGTCAAAGCAGGAATGGTCTGCTGGATTTCCTTGAGGAACATGAGCTAACTTATTTAAATTTATTTATTTACTTTCTTATTCATTATGTATGTACAATTATTTATTTCATAATCATTGAAAGGAAAGAAAATGACACTGTTGGTGGTGTCCTACTGATTATATCTCACATCATGTTCGTTTTTTCATTACACAGGGGTAGCTGAGAAGACATCGTGATTACAGGATCAGGTTCATAGATTATGTTTGTGTTGATACATTGGACATGAGAGTTTAGGATCACCATATTGTGTCATAGATCAAGATTCTCATGACTATATCCTCTGAGTATTTTTTCATTTATTAGTATATTTTTTATTCTTAAATTGTTTCAAGAATATATTTTTCACTATTTATATTTTTCATGAATGACTATTCATTCATTTTTTATCATCATCAACATATCTATTTTTCTTCTTCATACTTATTAGTTTTTTATATTAAATTATCTTAATATTTTCTCTCACACTATTCATTGACTCCAATAATAAGGCTATAGTCTCTCCAACATACCACCATTTTTCTATCACTGTTAGTTAGTATCCTATGTTTTATGAGGAGGCATGCTGAAGGCCATGTTTCCAAATAGCTCAAGGAACAGTTTCACTACCTCCTATGTCAGGTTGTTACATAAATAATTTTATAAGAATATTAATAAAACCCATAAAATTAAAATAAACATTTGTCAAAAAAATAATAATTTTATGTTTTATTCATTGTAGGATCCCATTAGAGTCACTCTAATGAGTATAACCATTGAATTAATGAATAACTTTTGAAATATAATATGATTTTTGATGGAATTGGATAAACACTTTTCAGAGGTGTAATGTTATATAGAAGAATGTGAAAGGTTAATGTAAACAATATATAATCATTAAATATAATACCATTTGGTTTATAGAGCCATTGATTATATATATATTTATTGGGTAAAGTGACTATTGGGATAATATATTTCCTTATGTAGCTCGTTGAAGATTATTGAATACTCAAAAAAATATCATGTGATTTTATTGAAAGAATATAATTATTGATATGATGAGTGAAAATGGAGGTAATAACTTTATAAAACATAAATAAAATTATAATTTGCGGGAAAATGTAGTATAATTCATCTATATATGTCTTACTCATTCAATATTGTGAAGGATGATGCCTGAATAATGTTTTACCTTGAACCAACCCAAACTAGAATTAAATAAGTACAACTTGAGAAGAATCATCTATGAGAGATCTTCAAGATCAAGGAGATCACTATGAAATCATTTTTAAATAAATCCCCACCAATGACTACCACCATTTTTTAGGTCTCCTATAGATATTATGAAAATATTTTGTAGGATTTTGTTTATAGAAATTACAAGGATATAAATATTTATTTATTAATATGATAACTAATATTTAAAAAAATATGTATTTCATTATAAGTAATATTATAAGAATAATATTCCAAATAAATTTAAATAGTAATTATTTATTATTTATATGTTTCATATTCATAATTAAAATTTGTGAAAGATATTTTATGAAATAAATTTTTAATTATCCCCAATCAAAGAACTATTATTTACTTAAAATAACATTTTATTTAATATTATATATATCTTTAAAATTTAAATTTACAATTTTTTAGTTTAAATTTTTTTAAATTAATTAGAAATTTTTAAACAGAACATATAAAATAGTTAATAAGATAAATATCACAATTTGAGAAAAAATAATTTATTGAAGTAAAAAAGGGAACATGATCATAATGGTTAAAATAAGATGAATGGTTAAAATAAAAAATAACATAATAATATATCTCTAAAATTAAATACATAAATTTTTTTATTGGGGAATACAAGAATTATATTATTTCATTATGTAATGTGATATTTATAGTGGATCATGCAGTCACTTGATAAAAGAGGGTGAATTAATGAAACTCTTTTGGAAAATTATTTTCTATTTGGTATTAACCCTAAATATATTTAATCCTATATCTTCATTAAGATATATAAATCTACTAATTCAATCTAAATTTCCAATAACACCATAAAATACAAAATGTAAATAATATACAATAACACATAGTGTTTTTACATGGTTCAAACCAAATGTGGAAATAATGTCCTTGTTGTGTTTGAGTTTATTACAAGACACATATTATCACAAATAAATTTCATTGACCACAAAATCATGATAAAGGGTATCATCCCTAATATAAATACATACAAGGGGTTGGGGGAATAATCCTTATCCATTGGGTAGGTATTACAGTTTTCTAATGCTATCTTGTGGTAGTAGTCATCTCTAGAAATCACTTCAATGTCTTAACTGATATATATAGTATTATATTAGATCATTCGGTTTGGTAAAGGTACAGGACATGAAATCCTAAAATATTTCTCTAATATGTGTTGGATTCCATATCATTAACTAGTGATAACTTTCTCCTTCCAAAAAAGTCATCAACTTCCAAGACATAAAACATCAACCCTCTATACACATCGCCACTGTTTTCTTCCATGGTCAACACCATATTGAAAAAAATGTTACAATAAAATCACACAATATTCTTCCTAAATCCAATTTTGTGATAAAATAATATCATAGGGATTCCTCATCAAATATTTTCCATTGATGATAGAAGAGTTATAAATCATATCACCACATCATGTTTCTTCTTTAATTTGACCTATTCTACTTCCCATATTTTTCTTCAATGTACATATTCTAATATCATAATATCATCATCATTTTTTTCTTCAATATAAAAGGGTATTCATTGATATGATATAATATTCGGTTATTTCCACTTTTTTCCTTTACTCAATAAATAGTAATGATAAAATCACTATGTTAAACCCATTTACTCTTATTATTCTTCTTCTCTTCATATATATTCACAATATATGTGAATATTATCTCTATATTATTCATAAAATTAATTTACAAAAATTTATAATATTAATTTTAATTTATAAAAAATATTTTTCTTAAATTCTAATGAATAATTAGTTTATTAATAATACATGGTATTCATAAATATTACAATTACTTATTCTCCATAGAAACTACAAAAATTTATTTTCTCCACTTTGGAACATATGAATACTATCATTCTATAGAATATCATACCACATCATGGAAACTCATTGTTTCTTATAAATTATTCATCACTAAAAAAATATCTTGAATCATGATAATAAAATTAATCATAGTAGTTATGTCTCTTAGAATCACTAAAAAATAATCACATTTCTTCTGGACGTTTCTTCTATAAATCATTCAATTTACCTATAATTTAATAATTGATTATTTTTCATAGTGATGAAGTTATTATTAAATTTAATATTTTGGGTTTTTTATTTACTAAATTTTATTCCTATACTATAGTAGGGTACACATACACATGATTTAAATGAATCATATGTTTTTTAATGGTGTTCAATACATTTTGAATCCCTCATCTCTTATAACATTTCGAAACCACAAAAACTAAACCTTAGAATTTAATAAATTTTACAGAATAGATATTATATAAGAAAAAATTAATCTTAAATTTCACTAAATTATTATTATGTTTGGGTTAGTTTTGTCTTATGTAAGTCAGCGTTTTCTCCAATTCATAGAAAAATATCAATTTGGCTATCAAGACTACTATTAATCAGGTCTGGATTGAATCATACTTATTATATATTTAAATCAATTTATAGATTTATTCCAGAGAGACTTTATACAACAATGACTTCTCGAAATTCTTTCTAAACTATTGTAATACTCTCATGTTTACACTGTAGTTACTCATACATGTTCCATTCCACTTCCATTTCATTAGTCCTACTTAATGAGTGAGTTTTAAACAAAAAAAATCATTTCAAATTTTCGAAAAAAAACTATTATTTTGATTTCTTCAAATAGGCTCAACACTTATTCAATTATCCTTAAGGAATATCCAAAAACTCTAAATAAACTCTAGAAACATTAAATTACATTGAGAAATATTATAAAATATTTTATTCTATTCACCAACATTTCAAATGCCTTAGAGCATATGAACACTCAAACATTAGTTCATAAAAATACCTTCATTTCCTTATTATATCTATCTTCAAATTAAAACATCTTTTAACCACATCTAATAGATATTCCAAATTCATTAAATAAACCATAATTATTTATAGTATATTGATATATTATCCATATGTAATCTAGAATATCTCATCATCCAAATGGATTTATTCTATCAATAATAATATCCCACTTCACACATCTCCTCTAGAAACCATCTTTTCATTCATTACTCACCATTCACATTCAATTTTTTGATAGCTATCTTAAAAACCATATAAATTTTTATTAGTTCACTAAATACAAAATTATCAATAATCACATGTATATGAAACTATCATGAATTTTTCCGTACATTAATTGTAATTATTTGCAGTATCCCTTTTCCATTATTAAGGAAAGTATCTTTAGATTCCTTTTCCACCATATTAGTGAATATTCATAATCTAATGAAAATAAACTCAAATCATGTGCTTTATTTTATCATCCAAGATGTACATTATAGTTACATTAATTATCCTCTTCACCATCACCCCACTTCACCTCCAACATATATTTACTTTACACCATTTTTAGATATTAACACTATACAAATAATGTGTCTCTTTATCACAGTAGAATTAGGATCTTCAATCTCCCTGTTTGATTTTTTTTGAAATAGTCATTTAAATTTTATGAATTTAAATTAAATTTTAATCTCCCCTTTATTATTAATAAATACAATGGTGTATATGTAAGAGAACAACCAACTCATCTCATGCATCAATAATAAATTAAAATATTATCTTTTTATTTTATTGAATGTTATAGAACATTTTACTTAGAAATGATGTATAAATTTACCAAATTTATTTTTATATAAAAAATAATTGATGTTGAAAAAAGTTTTTTTAACTCATAAATAAATAATATCCTTAAATTATTCAATAGGTGATACCAATATCAAACTTATATTAACAAGGGTTTTACAAGATTTTTTACTTATAAAATTATAGATTCCACTTCGAGAACATAATTTAAAACATTCAAGTCAAAAAATGTATCTATCTTTTTTCAGTCTAACACATTTCCCCCCATTTGAATTAGAAATGATTTAGTCGACAAAAGAGTTGTCAAATATGATAATAATACCTCAATCTTCAGTATTGTCCCAAAATTCTAGAGCTTTACAAGAAATTATATGTTTTTAATTGATTACTCATCCTTTCATAACCACCTAAAGGGGTTTACTACATTAACTCTTTATCTTGATTGATTGTCTTCAAAAAAAACACCAGGAAACATTAGATAAACCTTAAAACATTAATAATATTCATAAATTACACCCTGATGGATGTATTACTTTGTTGAAATACTGTTATAACATTTAGTTATTCCCTTAAATTCATATCCTTAAATTCCATTAACATATGAAAAAATAAAATGATAAAGGTATAAGGTGGATTACTCATTTAATTTTTATTGAGAGAAATAAGGTGGAGATTTATTTCTAATCCCAAAATAATCTTTCTTCTCCAAATTTAATAGAACACATCATGCTTAATTATAATTTCATATTTAATATTTGGAAAATTTTAAGTTTCACAGTTTTATTTTTATTTTCAACTTTCTTCTTATGTGGGATAAACTTTATATTTTGTTTAATAAAGAACATTCACAATTTTATGCAAGTTCATTATTTCCACCTGACTTTAATTGTGATTTGGGTTTATTTATCAACATTTCATCTGGTATTGATAAACATGCCAAGCATTTTTCAAGAATGTGACCATATTTTTTTCACTTTTTAGAATATCCCCATTAACAATTTCTTTATCACCTTTTGATAGTTTCTCATGGAAGTTGATTTCTTCAGGTGAAATTACTTTTCTTCATTTTTTACATTCATTTTAATATTCTTTCTATATATGTCTATACATATAATGTCATGATTGACATGCTGTCATTATCTCTTTGAAACAATACCTAGATTTTTATGCTTTTCTATATGTATTATTTTCCACTTTTTTGTAACCCTTTTTAGAAAATTTCATATACCCTTTATCTTAGATGACTTCCAACAGACCAAGTATCTTAATTATTTCTTGGATTGATTATTTTCTTAATTATATCTCAATTACATCATCATTGATATTCATGGATAATGTGTAATGGTCCATGATGTGAACATTTCTTCAATGGGAAAATCATTTCTTATTTGGTGTTACATCACCTTTAGCATTAATTTTTGGAGTATTATTTAACAGTTTTCTTCACATGTTTATATCCTAGGGTAGACACATCTTGATTTTTATTTTCTTTCTTCATCTATTTGTGATGATTTTATTTTTTTAGGTTGGGGTAAACACATGATAGAATTATACAAGCATTGTTCATCATTACGATAACTTTTCCTTTAATTCTCAAGTAAGTTATCAAGACATTCAAATATGTATTTATTTAAAAAATATATTCTTCTGTGTACATTGAGTTTGTTCATAATGGATCCACTTTAATTTCAAACTATTATAATATAAATCAATTGATAGGATATATTAATATTCAATAACTCTTTGTCCAAACTTACAAGCACACCAATAGTGACCAATGAACCTAGTTTTCAACATTTCTATTTCAGTCTGGATAGCTTGTGAATATTGATATTTTTTGGGCTATATAACCCTCATTTTTAGAAAACATTGGAGTTATTATCTTCATATATATGATTATATAAACCCTTGAATAAATGTTATATTTTTATATCATTTCTTATTCACCATTCTTTGTCCAAATATCAATTTATAGTTTCTATTTGTAGAAAAAAAACCATTAATTTAATAATAAATATCTAAATCATGGGTCAAATTTTTCTTAAATATTGTTGTAAGTGGATAAATTTTTTATTTGAATCTATTTTTCCCTATAAATCAAGTCTTTTTTGAGATAAGATAACTATCAAAAAACTGGATGACAACTGTCCTTTAACTTCTTTGGATGTTTCAAGTCGAACCTCTTCCAGATTTCTCGATTTAAACTCACATTCATAAAAATTCATGTTTAAGGTATTTTTCTCATTAACAACTAAATTTAAAATTTATTCCCTTTATTTTTACATATTTTAAATTGGATATTCATGAATCCTACTACTATCATGTAAATAATTATCATTATGTTTTTACATTGGCTTTGAATACCAATTGTGAATTTTTTTAGGTAAATAATAGCTTTGTAGCTTTTTTCTAAAGAATAGATATTTTAATCATTTATTATATCAAACTAAAATTCCTCATAAATTTTAGATTATAAATATTCATGGAATATAGAATTTTTATTTATTTATTACTAATGGTTTCTACATTCCATAAATGCATTTTAAGATATAGTTATAATTTTAAAACTCCATTGGTAAATTCTTTTTTCACATCTTTTCTATCGACTACAAGCTATGTATTTTAAAAATATAATTATTTCATAAAATAAAATATATGAGTACAAACATTTATAAATATTTTTTTATGTAATACTTAATCATAGAGTATTGGTTTTCAAATGATTTGGTAGAACTATCATCTCAAATTTCTTAACATGATTTCTTAGGAGGATGATTCTTTACTGATTTATCAGATGTGATACTACTTGACTACTTTAAATTAGTTGTATATACTATTTCTCCATTTAACTGTTGTTCAACTCATTTGAATGTATTATTCACATTTTCTTCAGTTTTTTTGGTTAAAAAATATATATTTATAGTATCCCGCTCCATATAAAACACTTAATTCATTATTATACGTCAATATGACTTTCAACTTAATCATTGTCACCCAATCTAAATAATGGATGTTTTAGAATATTTGATGTCAACATACAGATGAAAATTAGTTTAAGATATTTATAAACATTTTTATATAATTAAACTATTTTGGGAACCATTTTATAAATCTATAGGGTTATAATATTTTTTATAACCCAAATTCCTAACTTCCACTGACGTTCCTGAATCTTGTTGGGACCTTGAACCTTCTCATGAATGCATCCATGGAAATAAAGGGATCATGAAAAATAATTTAGACCTGAGGCTTATTTAATGGATATATATTTCTAGAAGGAGAATTTTTATTGATTTTTAGGATGAAATTATAAGTAATAAGGGTGGAATTTAAGGGTTGATGTATAATTTATCATTTTATAAGTGATGAAAAGAGATATTTCTTTAATTCCCCATATTGTTTAATAAGGGAAAGACACCTTTCAAAGGTAAATGGATCTAAACTACTAAAATAGTGTATTTTGGGGTGAGATAAGGTGTATCCCACCTCCACCACTAATTTTACTAGATTTTTTAATCATATTTCAATACTTTTACGTTATTTTTACATTTTCGAATTTTTTACCTTGGCAGTTGTTTTTACCCTAGTAGTTTATATTTCTTTAAAAATATAAGGTAAATCTTATAACCAAATTTGGATTTTTTTAATCCTAAATTTAGTCTTCATATAGTCTGATTTAACTACTAAACATTTGAAAATTAGCTCTAAAATTAAAATATTAATATGTCAAAAAACTATTTTGAAGAAAAAATATTTTTTTTACTATTAAGTGTTTTTAATATTATTTGGTATTAATTACCAATTTAATAAGTTATAATAGATTAATAAATATTTTTAAAAAGTATATTAAATTAATTTTTTTATGAGATTAATTTATATTATTGTATAAAAATTAAACTTTCTTATTAAAAGAATATTTTTCAAATAACAGTATTTACCATTATCGTTTCCATCAATGTTAATATGAGTAATTGTAATATAATTCCTAAAAAGGAAATTGATCATATAAAATTTTATACACATGATCATATAAAATATAAAATCTATTTTTTGGATTAATTTATATAATAAATGGAAACGATTTTTTAATATAAGTTAGTAAAAAATATTATTTATGCTAAAATATTACTTGAGTTTCCATAACATTAAACATCATTTTCATAAATTCAAAATTTTATTTTAAATGTTTTATATTAATTTATTAAAAAAAATTCTATAAAAAATGCTTTCAAAATATTTTTATCACCTCCTATATTTTGATAAAGTCATAAAAGTGACGATATTAACAAAATTAGTTTTTTTTTTCACTATTCACCTATAAAAAATTTATTATATTAAAATATAAAAATGTTATCCTAAAATAATTTTGAAAATATTAATCCAAATATAGATTGTATTTTTTCATATTAAAAGGTTAGTATATATAAATTTATCTTATAAATAAATAAAAAAATATAAACAAAAAATAATTTTATTAAAAAACCCTTTTAGTAATTTAAGTGTTCTTAATCATATTTTTTTCGAATTTAAAATTAATTATAATTTCTTTCTTTACAATAGGTTTTTTAATTATTAAATTTTCTTGATAATATTTATCTAATATATACCAAGATATTTTATTTCAGTGTTGTGCTAAAAAGTCTATTAAAAAAACTATTAATTTAGAGAAAATATATTCCAAAATCTAGAGATGTCATATCCCCCTCCCCAAAAAAATATCGTCAAAATTTTAACTATAATTCATTAAAAAAGAATAAGATAATATATCCCTAAGAAATGTAATAAATATATTTTACTAATATATACACTTAATTATCCTTGGTAAAACTAGGTAACTATTTTTCCCAAATATGATTCTAAGGAGTTCTTAGGGACATACCATTAATATATTCATTTTTATGATCCCATTTAAAACCAGATAATACAAAAAAGGTAAGGGTAATTTCCAACTAACTAACAGTAAAATAACATATGTATATGAAAACTTAGGATTAATATGTCTTCTCCAATGACTACTTCATTTTAATCTATGATAGTTTCAGTTCAATTATAACATAATTGGACCAACCAATCACTCCTTCAATTTGAGGTAGGTTTTATATAGTAATTTCCCTATTCTGTTCTATATCTTAACTCATCATAAACTTAAAATATTTTTAAATAATTACTATTGTTTTATGGAGAGTGTAAATTTCAAAATAATATCCATTAGGAGTGTATCACCATCTGTGAAATTTTAATACCACTCAACTTGTACCAGAGTGAACATTGAGTTGATACAAGACCGTTATTTTTCAAGACGATTAACCAAAGTTTCATTTTTTTACATAGCCCAATCCACTTTCTTGTATCCATATAGGAATGTAATTTTATGTAAATTCACAAACTCAAAAAATCAGTAAATTTTTTGTATGTTGTCAAATATTTAAACATATCCTTAGGACTAATATCAATTGTTTTCACTATTGTTATCTTATAATAATCATAAAAATATATAGAATAATCCTAAAAAAACCTACTCTGATACCAACTATAGTTATCTATGTCAGATAAATATACATAATTTATTATATATATCATTAATCCTTGAATATAATAAATGGCTTCACAATCCCAAGAACGTAAGGTTTAGTATCATTGAGGACCTATTGCATAGAAAAGTTAATTTATAATACTTGTCAACATTTATACATAATCTCAATTTTCAATATCCACATTTTAATTCTACTAGGATATGCTCATCTTCATGATATTAATTCATAACTTTCCCATAAGTGATTGAATTTCATCAGGAGCTTAAAAAGTTTCTCCAAAGTCTCCTTGGAAATAGAGGGCATATAATCACTAATTGAGTTGAGTGTTTTATAAAATTGATTTAGTTTTTAATAAATTGAAATTTTTGAGTGTATTTGGATTAGTTTATAATGAAAATTTATCTTATAAAGGGGTCAAAAGTGTTCCCCATTTACAACTGAAGAAAATAGATCTTTTTGAATTCCCATTATTTATCAGTAATCAAATGTCAGGATTCAAATTACAAAAGATAAAGAATCTTTAAATAATGTATATAGTGTTATATGATGTATTGAATTTTTACACCACTCATTCTCCCACATATTTTTACCATTTTTTAATAAATTAACTACTTGTTTTTTTAAAATTTTACTATTTTGGTTTTTACATGGATATCTAAGTTTTACCTTAGTAGGTTAAAATTTATAAAATATATAAGGTAACCAATACATAAATAATTTATTTAATACATCTAAATTTAGGATCCATTTACTTTAATTAAATTTATAAATACTATAATATTAACTTTAAAATTAAAACATCTAAACTATTAAAAAAAATTGTTTTGTAGAAAAAATATCACATTCACAATTAAGTGTTCATAATATTATTAATATTAATTCCAAATAAATTGTGTGATAATATATTTATAAATAGGTTTAAAAATTATATCTATTTAATTTTATAAGATATTAAATTAATTTATTAGATGTCATTTAAACAATATTAATAAATCCAATGTATGCAAAAAAAACATTTTTATCATTATATTTTTCATTGAATTTAATGTTATTAATAAAACTTTTTTGAATATACATAAAATTAAGAGTATTATATTTTCATAGTATATTTATAAAAAATAATATAAAAGAATTAGGTATAATTTCAAAAAATTATAAATATTTATTTCTAATATAAGCGAATAAAAAGGGTTTTTTTAGTAAAATATTTCTTATGTTTCCAGAATGTTTAACTTTGGTTTCATAAATATAAAATATTATTTTAAAATTATTTAATTTAATTAATAAATATATACTTTTTATAAAAAACATTTCAAAATATTTTAATTCATTCTTGTATTATGATATTCTTATAAAATTGACGACATTAGTAAAATCATGTTTTTAAAATTTCACCAAAAAATATATTACTTTAGAAATATATAAATAATGCATCCTAAGGTTACATTGAAATTAATAATAACAATATTTAATTTACTGTTTTAAACAATTATTCAAATATTTAAAATTTTATGTTTTAAATGAGAATATAGTATCTAAATTAAAACTTCTATTTTCAAAAAATACCATAAATTAATTTACGTGTTCTTAATACCATATTGTGTGCATTTATAATTGATTTAAATATATTTATTTAATAATGGATTTATTATTATTAAATTTTCGTAATAATATTCATCTTATATTGTTTGGGACATTTTATTTTCATATTGTGTGTGATGAATGCTATTAAACATAGAATAATTTTGTGAATATGTTTAAAAATATCAAGTTGTTACAACATTTTCCTCAACATGAATTGTCATTTAATTTTCCATCTAAGGAAATTTTGAAACTTCTTCAAATATTAAATTCATATATATCAACTTCAAAAAAAGTGAAATAAAATATGCCCAGTTAGATAGAACTAAGTTTAAGATTGATACAAATTGAGAGAGCCAATTGATATTGAAGTTACCCGAGTAAGGGTAAATCAATGTGGCTATTTTTATAAGTTATTTTTTTCTTTAATATTACCCACTATTGGTATTAAATCCTCTATATTAGTTATGTTGTATGTAACATTTAATGTTCTATCAATACGTAACACCATATGCAATATTGAAAGTAATCAAGAGAAAAAAATGTATAGTATTTTTTATCATGTATTAACCCAATGTGGGTATCTAGTCGTTATTGTGTTCAGGATGAGTCTAATACATATATTACTAATAAAAAACTTATTATTTATAAAATAATGAGAAAGGTTATTATCCTCAAACTCCATTTTCCCAAGGGGTGGGTGGGATCATACTTTATCATTGGGAATGTTTCACCCCTTCCCAATGTTATCTCATAGTAGTTTCCATCTCCCAAAATACCTTCAGTATCAATACTAGTAGGGATTTTTAATACCATTTAACACTATTCATACAATGTTCTTCCCCATATTCTCCTAGCTAATATCTCAAATATGTTTCTGATTCCACTGCATCAATTGGTGAGACCTATATCCTTAGTAATTGGGCTTCATACAAAGACATAAATGACACTACATGCACATCAGTATCATTTTATTCCTCACTCCATCTCAGAATTAATAATAAATTCAGATAAAATAATTTTCCATGTGGTATAATTTCCCAATATTAATTTATGATATTATAATATCATAACGATTATTCTTCTTCTAATTTTCATTCAATGATTTAAGGGTGAGTAGTAGTATCCCTATGTTAGTTATCTTCTCATCTTACTCATATTCTTCCATTTATCTCATTTTATTAATAGATTATACTATTATAATATAATCAAATTATTTCAATTTGATACATTGATTATTCACTGATAAAATAAATTATCATGTTCTTTCTTGTTTCAGCTGTACCTCACTTAATAGTAATGAAACAAATCAAATTTGAGAACCCATATAATATTCTCCTTCTTATCTTCATATATATTTCAAAATCATGTGAATATTATCTCTACACTAATTTACATTTCAATTATCTTTAATTTCTCGTATTAATTTAAATTTATCACGAATATTATCTTTAAATTTGTTTTTCACATAGTTTGTTAAATGCATATGCTATCAAAAAAAATATTTTAACATATTATTCTCCATAATATCCATAATAATTTTTTCACTCCAAGATGGAATGTATGAATATTATCACAAAATGGAATAAAATATAGAATGTTTTTTAGGATCATTATATGATCCATGGTATTGGATGTGAGCCCAAAACATAGGCATATATATTTCTATTAAGAAAACATGATAAAAATATTTAAAAAAAACATAGAAAAAAATAATTCCATTATGGTTACCTATAAATATAGCGTATTAGCCTCCATCATCTTCTAGTATAGATAATTTTCGATTATGATCACATGTATAAATAGAAAATTTACTTCAACCTTTGAGGGGGGGGGTATCAGCTAATGGATCTAGGAATATTTCATGAGGACTCTTGATCACCAAAGGGGTTCTCTCACCATCTTAGTGGGACAAAACTTGATAAAAAAGAAAGATATATTTTGATATAGTTCCTTGGAAACTTTTTTAGAACCATGGTATTTTAAAATTAACATAATTTTTTATATCTTATACAACATGCAACACCAACCATAAATGAACAACGAAATATTATTATTTGAATACGACCATTATAACTTATTAAATTGGCTGGTATCAATCAGATTAAATACTTTATGATATATATATATATATAAATTTTATAATCAATTTAAAAGTATCAATGAAATCATAGAAAACAATCACTCATTTTTCATTAAGTCGTTTTTATTCTTCAAAAAATTAGGGTTTCACCAAAAATGATTTATATTGATATTTATGATCAAATATTATAAATAATTTCAAAAAAATTAGGAAATTTATGTGAGAAAATTAAATATATTTTATATATGATAATATATAAATAAACTTTGGGTGAAATTTCTAGATTTTTCAGATAATATTTATTTTCAAGTGAATAAGGAAAAGTACTTATTTTTTGTAAAATGATTTATTATTATTATTAATTTATGTAATTTAAATATACCATTATAAATAAAAATTCATTTAAGGTAAATTATTTATTTTTTAGTAATATTTAATATAATTAATTAAATTTGAATTATATTTATTCTTTATTTTAGCATAATTTTATTCTTAGGCTCAGAAATATATTTTTTGTAAATACAATTTTAAAGTGCATTACGTTCCTCCATATTAATTAATTAAAATAACCCATAATATTGAATAATATAAATTAAATTTTAATTTTATATATCTATATTTTTAAAACAAACTCATATAATGATGACATATTAATATATTTAATATAAGATCATCTTTTCTTTGAAAAATGATTTTTTTTTCAGAAAACCGATTTTCAGCCCGCTTGTGGGTTCTATTTTACATTATATTATTCTAATTCATTAAATTTAATTTGATAAAATATAATATATATTAATTAGGTATAATAAGTTATATAATATAATAATTATAACTTTAAGTTTAGTCATATTTATTATTATAAGCAAATAAATAGTTACTAGAGTAAAAAAACTAAAATTGTAAAAGTGGGTAACCTTTGAGGTAAATATGGTAACAGGTTTAAAAAAATACTTTTTTATTTTTTAGTGGTTTTTATTATCCTTATATGTATTACAATACGTTTTTCAATTTTAGAGTAACTTTGCTTGATATTGACTTCCCAATATGAAATAGTAATTGGTACTTAAGAAAATTCCACTTCTCCTCAATTATAAATTGCCATCACCCCCTCTCCTCTCCACACTTAAAAAATGTTTTGGTTCAACTAAGACTTTCAAAAGCCCATTAATAACTTCCCTAAACATTATATATAATAATTTTTTTATTATAAACCCCTCTAATGAAGTATTCTATTGAAAACCTAAAGAGGTGACACGAATAAAAGGTATCATTCTTATCAAAACAAATTTGTTTTATTTCTTCTTCCAAATCATTGAAATAATATTAAAATGTAATCTGACAATAAAAATATTATATCTCACATATTTCTATTTTATTATCTTAATTTTATACCCTAAATCTATCTCTAATTCAATAAAATGTTAAATGAAACAATCATTTGTGTATATGGGAGACTACTACTTCGCGAACCGATGTAATTCGTTTTAGATAATCACCTATAACATGTATTCATGTTGATGGGTTTACTTTTTATATATGATATTAATTAAATATTAATAATTATTTTTAATTAATATAACATATATCTATTACCTCACTGTCCAATGAAAAATGATAACATTATTCGTGTTATGGAGGATGATTGCCTCATGAAGCGATATGATTTATTTTTTTATTACCCTGACACCTTGATGGCACATGTAAGAGTATTTTATGAAATAATATGATAATTATGGGATAATTATAATTTTTTAAATATAAAATAATATAAACCTTATTTCCATCATGATCATTGAAAAATGAAAATGTTACTAATGCACATGTATGACTTACTGTCTCCATGATTGTATCATAGTACAATTTTCATAACAATTCATTATGATTGTTCATAGAAGTAAAATTTATTTATAAAAATTTAATTTATCTAATTATTATTATTCTTGATATTATGGAAAAATTACACCTTTTATCATGATTAGTGCACAAATTCCATTTTGAATTTACAAACTAAACATCCACAGAACTCCTGATATTGACAAAACTGAATAAGTAAATAAATATTTAATAATAGATGTAGTAAATAGTTCAAGTATAATTTGTTAAAACTGTAAAATTCTCAAAAGTAAAAAAATATTTGATATATTTTTATTATATATGAGATAAAATAAATAAACAATAATATTTGGACTTAAGGTAGGGGTTTCATCTCCTATCTTCTTCCTTTTGGGACACATGTTCATTTATGAACCAAATTTATTTTTAATGGTGTATATAATTAACCTTAGTATATTATATCATAATTAATTTTTAAACAATTAAATTTTATGTTACAATTCATTTATTTCATTAATGGGTTTTATGATTAAAAATTTACTAAAGCGATAAGGGTTTATGTCTCAATATCATTTTTATTTAGAGTGTCTATGGTTGAATTTCCATTATAAAAAATTATTTGATAATTATTTAATAAAAACTATAATTTTATTATTTAATAAAATGTATAATTTTATTATATAATTTATATTCATGGAATTTTCAATTAATAGTTCTATTTCTCTCTATTTGGTATTTAAAATAATTTAGAAAAAAATTTAAAAAACAAATCAAATTTATTTGTATATTCAGTCAAAAACAATTTCTATTCATTGTATAATTTTTGTTTAAAGTGATTTAATTTTTTTATAATATTATTATATGATTTCACAAAGATATTTCAACTTTTTTTACTTTAAAAAATAAATTGGGAACATTTATTCATTTTCTGAACAAGGTACTTTTTAAACTTTTTGAAACTGTGTAAAAAGAATGTCTTTTTAAAATATACGACATATATGGAATTACCTGATATCATGAACATTATTTTCCATAATAATTACATTATATTAATATAAATTATTTTTCAAATAAAATGATTTTGATATTTTTTTGTGAATTTTTTGTTTTACAAATGTGATTTTAAAATTAGAATGTTTATTTTATTAATGACTGTTTTTAGTCTTTTTAAAATTATTTTAATTCCTATACTAAAATAACCTTTAATGTCAAGGAAATTATATAAATTATATATAAATTTCCCTTACATATATACATATCTCACTCATCCTTCATTTTTTGGGTTAATATTTTCCTTGTGCTTATTTCTCAAATACCTTCATCAGAAAATTTCACTTGATTATGATATGAGCTAATATTATACAACCCATTTTATTTCCATGGGTAATTGTAACGTTATGACTTATAATTGATTTTATTTTGTTTCACACTTAAATAATGAATATGTTATGATGGGTGTTCTCAAATAGATCTCTAATGCACTGGGTAAATATTTAGTCTGATGAAAAATTATGTATGGGATTAGGAAGTAAAAAAAATATATTTTGAGACTTCTACCACCATGTTATTTTGTATTAGTAGTTATCCTTGACTAATTTCTATGTTAGGGTATATTTTTTTCCATATTTCGAATGATTCTATGAACATATTATACCATGTTCTTTATGTCATTCCCCCAATTGATTACACATGATCATTCTCTTTTATGGTACCATGCTAAAACATTAACCAACGTGTTATGTTTCCTTATCATGATTATCCCCTTACATGATCTTTTAGATCACCCATTTCCCTTATATATACCCAAGTTTATCAAGTTTATCATTAATATATCATTACAGAGAATAAAAACAATTCATGTTTTACGTTTCATTTTGAATTATCATGAACCGAGTATCTTAAATACAATAGGCCTCGTGATATTTGGGTTATACATATTAGATTTTATGTTTAAAAATTATGTAATAATATGTGTACATGGAATGGGTCACCATAGTTGTATTCAAGGTAAGGTATTATTAATTTTTTTTTACTAGAATTCATTAGTGAGATCCCTAGGGATAAGTACAAGGATGAGACTATGTATCAAAAAATATATTAGAATGTGTTGATGCTTTGTGAAAATGGTTCCAAATAAATTATATCCTGAACTAGATACTAAAATTGGATATGGATTTGGTATAGTTGTACTTAGGGGTAATCACCCTAAAAGGGTTTACTGAACTATATTTAATTAGCACCTGGTGAATGAGAATGATACTTTCTTCAAACCTAATTTGAAACTCCCAGAAGATTTGTTTTGGATATTTAAAAATCTTTACGAACCATTATAAAAGAATACAAAAAATTTTACGTTAGAATACCTAATAGGAAATGTAACCATGGATAACCAAGATTTAAAAATATAGATTCATAAGTCTAGATATTCATATCATTTATAATATATTACTATTATGTTTATAGTTTTACAATCGTGAATATTTATTCATTCCTATCTTGTGTATTTTTTTATTATTTAAAGGTGGGAGATTCGAGAAATAATTCCAATTACCAATGTCATCAAAAAAATAAATATTTACCTAAAGAGAATAATATCCTAATGGGAATGAGATTTAGAAATATTATAATCATTCAAAATTATCTATCACTAATTTTGATTAATAACTGAAACATGGTTTAATTTCCAATCACATCAAAAAGAGAGGGATGATTCTTTATGGATGTTCAGGTATTAAATATGGAAAAGAATAGAATGTTAAATTTTCAACATGCCCAAAGTGTGGGTATATGTGATATGGAAAATGAATTAAAGTTACAAAAATATTCTTTATATGTGAAAAAGGAGGCTGTAAAGTAGCAAATTTATTACGAAAAGTGATGAGTCTAGGTAACAAGATGTTGGTAAATGCAGTTCAACCTAATACACCATTAACAATTCACTGTCATAGATGTGGGAAACATGGACATTATTTAAGTCAATTTTTTAATATAAGGATTAGTTTCTAATTTACTATGTTATTACATTCATTGAAGTGTAATCATTAATTTATTTCTATGTTGGAACTCTAGAATCATGTTTTTGATATATTTTTATTAATTATATTATGTTTATAAGAATCATGAAACTTCTATGTTTTTTCTACAATAGTTTTGTTTATTTATTTGAAATATTATTTTGACTCATACCAATGACCTAGAAAAGTGATTTAATGTCATATTTATACATTATATGAATATATATTATTGAGTAACATATAATCATAGGGATGTGATTTATGTTGCAGTAATTATATTCAATAAAAATTATTTGTTTACTTGGAAAAGAAAGAGCTGGAACAAAAAACATAGATGTTAAAAAATATGGGTATTTGAGGAATTATGTTATTTTTAATATTTTCATCATGCATTTTAGAAAATTATAGAATCATGTTGATTTATGAATATGATTATCAATTTGAATTTTCAATAGTTTTTGAAAATAGGCAACTCACAAGATGGGTGCGAACATGTCACACCCGACAAGGCCATGGGGCATGAAACCAAAACTAGTGGGAGGTAAGGATTGATCACCTACCACTAGATTATAGGAAATAATGGTTAGTATATATATTTACATTAACTATTTAATGGATAAATATTATTTTTATATTAGGAAACAAATTTTAGGAACAAATCTTTTTGAATATATAGTATTTTTATGTGTAATGATATTTTTGGAAATTATTCATTTGATTGATCTCTATGTATCTCTTAGGTATAAAATTTCATTTAATTTGAATGCGTATTTTGGAATAACATAATTAGATCATTTGATGTTGAGGTCATTGGGATGTTCTATTATTTAGTTATAGAATGATTAAAGCTAAATTTTGGATTTTGATATTAATATGAAAGAGTGTTTATTTTGGTAATTATCTAATATTATGAAAAACAATTCTATTTTTTAGGGACTATGTGAAAGAGAAATATCTTTATACAATTTTATATAATTATGCGATCCATTAAAAGTTAATTTTAGTGTTTCAGGTATATAAATTCTTGTTGAATAATCTCTATATAGAGCAATAAGTGAGATTTTTAAAACATTTATTAAAGGGTGAAATTATAAAATTCATAGAAATATATTTTCTTTTTATATTAATATAAATGACAAAATAATACCCCATCTTGAAGAGAATAATCTTGAAATACATATGTTATACATTTTCGATAAATAAATGGTCTCTTCTCTCCTAAAAAATTATAATTTTCTCTCATAATTGATTTTCTTTTAAAATTCATGTTTTCACTTTCCTATAATTTTATCCTTTTGTGTAAACTTAGTTTTATATTATTTTAGATGAAATTTTCACCCCAAATTCACCTTTTTTAGAGAAAATTTTATTAACCCTTTTTATGTTGTATGTTTTCAATAAAGGAATTTTCAAATGTAAAACACTTGATTAATGAGTAAAAGTTTAAATTACAAGGATGAAATTTATTTATCAATTATATAATGTGACATTAATATATTTTAAAATTATTTTTTTTGATAGTGTATATGACATGCAACAATAATCCTAAACAAACCATGAAATTTTATTATTTAAATAAGATCATTATTAACTAGATGTTAAATTTTTGGGTATAAATTGGATATTATAATGTAATAAATATATATAAATTTCTTACCCAATATAAATTTATTGATAAATTATTAGTAAATAATCATTCCATTTTATTTGTAATTCATATTTATTATCCAAACAATATATTTTCTACAAAATGATTTTTTTTATTTTTATATAAAATATTATAATTAGTTTCAATAAATTTTATAAAATATATTTTATGAAATGATTTTTTTATAAATAATCATATAAAAATTAACTTATTGATAAATTATGGGTTTATTTGGAAAAATATTTATTTTTCAGTGAATAGTGAATAATACTATTTTTTGTAAAACTATCATTATTTTCAACAAATTATTTAATTTAAAAGTCCCAATATGATTTGAAATTTATTTCGAGTAACACAAGTATTCAAATTATTTTTAGTCCAATTAACTAAATTTCAATTACCATTATAATTTCTTTAAAAAATAATTTGATATTTATGATATAATTATAATTATTTAAATATAATATAACACTTACCATTTTGAAAAATTCAGTGTGGATTGGGGTTGTAATTTTTATTTTTCAAATGAAAGTAGGAAAACCTCCAATTTTGGTGAACCGTGGTGTGATTTTGGGATTTGATGGAAAATTATGCTATTTAATTATCTATTTATATTTTTATTTTGGATTTCATGAAAATTGTGTGAAATTTAATTTTTTATTTACATTGTGATTTGGATTTGATGGAAAATTGTAAAATTAATTTATTGGTTTTAATTTATGGAAATTGAATTGTGAAATTGATTTGTGAAATTGATTTCATAGTGATATTTGATGAAAATGGATTAAAAATTGTTTTCATTGAAGCCAAGTGTTTTTATCATGGAAAAATAGATGATTTGATTCAAACCAGAAGATTAGTTTTTAATGAGAATTTAGCATAAAAAATGGGAAAAATGGGTTGAATTTTGTTTTGAACATTTTTGAAATAAATTACCCATTAAATATTATTATTTTCGAACATGAAAGCATATATAGTTAGTGAGTTATTGTGATAGAGATCTTTTTAATCTTTATAACTAAAACAAAACTATGTTTAGCGAGTTACATACCATATGTGATGTTGATGATTCCTATTTCACTAGTGTCGATGGGATGTGTGTATAGAAATATTATTGTGATTCACCTTTGAGTGTGGGGGGATCCCACATCTTGGAACTATCCTACCTCTTGGTAGATGAACCTGCTACTCACCTATGTTTTTTTTGATATATATATTCAAATTTTTTTAAAATATTTTACATATTCCTTTTGAATTTATATATATTGTTTTATATAAAATGATTTTAAGCCACTGTTTATAAATTTTTCCATCACTGAAATATAATGCATGATTTGTTTTAAATATATATTAAAATTCAATGCATGTTAATTGTTAAGTTGAAAGATATTTTTGGTTAATTAATAATAGAATATGATTATTTAATCTTTGGTGAGACCATAATGTGATTTCATCTCACACCCAACCGGTGCCTTCAGGTGTTTATATATTTTCATCTTCAAATATTGAGAAAGGGTAAGATTCCACTTAGAGGTTGTTCGGGTTATTGATCCTTGGGCTTAGAGGGTTGTGTCTACTGATAACTGGATTTTACTCATATTTTTTAATTATGTTGAGATATACCTTGGGTGGTTTAACTATTTTAATTATGGTACAATTGTCCCTTTATATTTTTTTGTGTATGTATACTGACTTGTTTATATTGCTTCTGTTGTGTTTGTGGAAAATATGTTTCCACTTTCATATTGTATGATGTTGGGTGCTAGTCATCAACCCATGGGGATTTGAAAATCCCCAAAAGCTATGTTATTTCTAGCTTGGGTATCAGTGTACTAGGGTATCCGGGATGTTTCATGTAAAAGTGTTATTAAAGAGAGGTTGAAAATATATCCTTGATGTCAATTTGATGTTTTGTAATATTATTGGGACTCAAGAGGTAGTTCTGATTGAGTTCCCAGATAACTCTCACCAAAGTGGGAATTAATTAACTAGGGGTGGTTTGGTAAATGAATCATGAGGATTATTTCTAGTATTTTCTTTTCTTTTGATTTGGAAAATTGGAATCCAAATATTGTTTGTCTATCTGTTAAGATTAATGTCTTTTGTTACTCTGTTTGAGTGTTTATCAAATGTCTTTAATGATGCCTATGGATGTTGTGTAGGATCATGACACAAACAAGATGTTTGAATGAGATCTAGGAGGAAGATTTTAATGAACCATTTTGAAAAAATCCTCTTATGGACCTAAGTCTGGTTGAGGTCTTAGTGCATACTATCGAAGATCTTGGACAGGAACCTGCACTAGTTCCCGTTCAGGCTACAGTTGTATATCATCAAAGACATGTATTATGGAATCATGTTGAATATTTCCTTTACTAGAATAAACCATATTTCATGGGCACAAATGATAAAAAAGTCCTACAAATGGTTGACCATTATTGAACATTTTTTTGATTTCTTAGAGACACCTAATGAAATTAAGGTGAAGTGTTCCACCTTCGTACTAGAGGGGCCAAGTAGGAGATGGTAGGACACAATGCTGAAGAAGAATAAGCATGAAGGCTTGAAATAAAACATTAATTCTCTTTTCACTAACCAGTTATATCTAGATTCGATGGTTTTCTCCAAGGATATTGAGTTTTTCAAACTCAAACAGGCTGATTGGACCATGACTGAGTATAAAAATTACTTAATTGAACTTGTGTAATTTACAAAATAAATTGTATCGAATGAAAAGTTGAAGACCTAAGAATTTGAGATGGGACTTTTATATGATATTCATTCTTAGGATATCTTGTTGAAAGTTTATTATTATTATGATGTTCTTGATATGGAATTTCAGGTTGAAATAGAACTAGCTAGAATGTCAGGGTTGATGAGGGTTTATTTTCATGCCTATGGTGGTTCTATAAATTTCTCTGAAGGGAGGATGACTCATGATGATTATCAAGGCGGTTCTCAAAATATTGGTTTTTGAAAACCTACTTATATGATTGTAAGAGGACTATTTATATTATACTAGTGTGAAATGAATGGCCATTCTAAGAAGGATTCCACTAAGGCACCCATGTTATGTGGATCTTATAGATGTTCAGGTAACTATCATGAGTTCTTCGTTGACTTTTCTACTCCTCATATTGGGACAAGATCAACATCACCTATTAGAATTGTAGTGGAATCAGATGATTCACATATAAAGGTGTTCTATCCATAAGCATCCAAAACAAAGCTTTTTCACACAATGAAAGAGTCTCCATATGATGCAGATATGATTATAGTGATCATGAGAGGTACCATCACTATATATTTGTCACTGGTGACTACTTAATTTGATAGCGGTCCATCTCATTCAATTTTTCAACCCTTATTTCCAATTTTATTATTATTCATATAGAGCTTTTATCTTACGTGATGGATATTAATACACTCCTCAAAACAAAGATGGAGCAGGGTCTTAGTAGTCTTTCTTGTGTTTTCTCTCTTTTAGATATCAAGATTTATTGGGGTTTTCTAGTTCATGACATGAAAACTATTAACTTAATATTCAGGTTATTTTGTTTCATTGCCAAAAAATCCGTTATTGGATTTTATCTTTGATGGGTCTCCATTAATGAATTTGAAGGCGTTTGCTGAATCAATAAAAGAGAATGAGACCCAATATTGAGTAGAGCATGAGGTTCTTATCCAAATTTGGGGAAAGTAATATATGTTTTTTCTTTTTATATGGAGATAGAATCCTTGAGTTTTTATATTGCACTATAGGTCATAATTTTTCATAATGTTGTTCCTTTCAACTTCTCTAGTTTTTCACTAGTATGAGAGGTAAATTTTTCTGCCGATTTAGTGCCTAGAAATCAACCAATCTCTATTACTTCATACCACATGGAACCTGCTACAATTAGGAAGTTCAAAGATAAATTGGTTGATATTTTAAGGAATTTATTTATATTCCCAGGTGTGTCACATTCGGTGGCTCAAATTCTCTTTTCTAAGAGAGATGGTGGATCACTTCACATTTGTGTGGATTAATGAAAACAAAACCATGTTATGTGAAAGAAGAAGTATCTATTTCCATGGATTGATGATCTATTTGACTTGTTAAAAGAGGATAATTGTTTCTAAAATATTGATCTTCTAAATGGTTCCCATTAGTTTAGAATTACAGAATTTTACATTTAGAAGACCACCATTCAGAGCAAGTACATACATTATGAGTACCCTATCATGGCATTTGGTCTAACCAATGATCTTGTAATCTTCATGGATTTAATGAATAGGATCTTCCATGATTATATTAATTCCACATTTTATGTCATTGTAGATTACATACTTTTTTAATATATGTTCTAGGAGGATCATATGAGCCTTCTGAGACTAATTCGGGAATTGTTGAGAAATCCCCGACTTTATGCCATGATTTTCAAATGTAGCTTATGGTTTCGGGAAGTGGTGTTCTAGGGCCATGTGGTATCATAACACAGTGTATCATTTAATCATAATAATTTAAATATTGTTATTACATGGGAACAACCACACAATGTTTTCGAGATTTGTATATTATTGGGGTTTTTGCTGGCAATTATGGTTGGTTCATAAAGAACTTCTCAAAGTTGGCTTCCTTGATGACCACCCTAACGTGGAAGGAATATAGTATGCTTTTGATGAGAAATTTCACCGTTATTTTTTTTTTGAAGTGAAATATATTTTTACTAGGATACCATTCTTTAATATTCTAGATGTCTGGAAGGGCAATATGGTCTTCTATGATGCATCTGGATCAAGTTTTGAATGTGTTCTCATGCAACGTGATCATGTCATTACATCATACTCTTGTTATCTTAGGCCACACAAGATGAAATATATGACCCATGGCCTTGAACATTCATCGGTGATTCATGATCTTAAGTTATGAAACCATTAACATTATTGATATAGGATTTCCATGTATTCAGACCACAAGATATTGAGTTATATCTTCTCTCAAAAATATTTGAATCTCTACCATAAGAATTTGGTAGAATACTGGCAATATTTTGACTTCAAAATTTCCTATAATTAAGGTAAAGGGAATGTCATCCCAAATACGTTGAACATGAAACTTTCGACAAATGATTTGAAAGATTCATTAGAAGAGTGGATCTTGATAGATATTTTTTCATAGTTTCATATTGGAGTTCAAGAATTAGGGGTATAGGTTTCGTTGGCCAATTATCAGTTGAACTCTTCTCTTATAGAGATGATTCTCCATGTACAATTACATGATGATGAGTTCTATATAATTAGAGACTCTAATGGTGGAATGGAGTCCATTTTTTACTTTTTGTTCTCCTCAGTGGGAATTGTATGTTATCAGAATTTCCTTGTTGTGTCATTAGTGGTAAGGAAATAAATTATAGGGGATTACCATAATTATCATTATGTAGTGAAACCATGAACCATGAATATGTTCAATTGAATGCGTCTATTATTCCTATGTCTAGGTATGAGATGAGGAATTTCTGATTATTTCACCCATCATTATACTTTCCAACTTGTTAAGTCTGAGCACCAAGGACCTCCACCTTTTCTTCAACCACTTCTAGTACCCACATGGAAGTCTGATGCTATATCTATGGACTGTGTGTTTGGGTCTCCACATACCCATAGTAAGAATAATGTGATATTATTTGTGAAAAATTTGTTATCTAAATCATCTCACTTTATACCCATTCATGTTATATCCAAATTTGAGGAGTTAAGAAATA
Organism: Viscum album; assembly: GCA_963277665.1. Taxonomy (NCBI): domain Eukaryota; kingdom Viridiplantae; phylum Streptophyta; class Magnoliopsida; order Santalales; family Viscaceae; genus Viscum; species Viscum album. The sequence continues at coordinate 318,165,254 of OY728146.1, forward strand.
TCTTTTTATATTGGATTATTTAGTTTTAGAGACTTCCATATCTTATAATCTATGATTGATATCCATGGTTCACATCCCATTTTCAAGGAGTCCATCAAGTGGCATGGGGATATTAGTTCCATTTGAGTATAGTATACTATCTACAGTTGGATGGGTAGACAAAAAGATATGTAAAAAATCTCAAGCATATAATTTTCCCTCTATCCTTAACTTTGGTTAATCTTGGGACGATCATTTGGGGCTACTAGATTTTTCTTATAATAATAGTTAGCAGTAATTGATTATAATGGATCCTTTTGGGTCATTGTATAGTTGACCATGTATATCTCCATTGTGCTGGACATAAATTGGTGAAACATCCTTTATTGGACCAAGCCTGGTTCAAGATATGACAACATATATTTGGTATATTCATCAGAGAATGGAGATGGAAGAGATCCGATATAAGTCTTTTGATGATCATCACGGTAGAATGTTGGACTTTTCAATTGGCGACCATGTGTTCTTGGATGATTCACCCCATATTGGTCATTGACAGTGTGGGGGGACAGAGAAATTTGATCATTATTTTGTGGGAAATTATGAGGTTTTAGGGATAGTGGGGAAAATTTATTATTATTTAAAAATTCGCCCATAGTTGACATTGATACATAGTGTGTTTCATGTATCTCATTTATGAATGTATCTTTTTAATTCTTATCATGTTCGGAGATGGAGTGATCTTGAGGTTAAATCTGATTTATCCTTTGATAAACTTCCAGTTAGGATAATGGATTCTAAAATCATGGTACTTCATGAAAGAACAATTCCATTGGTTCATGTTCTATGGTGGTACAGTTTTTATTTTCATGAGATTTGGGAGAGGGAGAAACTGATGAGGTAGAATAGGCCATATCTTTTTGACATGGATTCTTTTTATTTGGATTTCTGGAGACTGGATGTTTTTAGGGTGGAGAGGTTGTAACATCCTGTTACTCTTTTAAGGTACTTGAAAATCCCTATTTTGATATTTTTTTGTTTTTTTTCTGGGATGGTTTAGGTGTTTTTTTGAAAATTTGATTGCTTCTAGTATGTGCATGTTTGGTGTATGGTTTTCCCAAACCATGCACCCTCTGAATTAAGACCATGAAAACACAAATAGTGGGAGTATTCATGGCTAGAACATGGTGAGACAAAATGTTCGCCCACCTAGTAGAAACTATTCACCTTATCCTGTCGGGGAACACAGTTAGGGAGCATAGTTTGTCTAACAATGTGTCCATGCTCAGTTAACTACGCATACATGATTTCATTAATCTGAAAATTAATTTTGAAACCCCTAAACCATAGATTTATGTACCCGGTGAGATTATATGAGCCAAATTCAATTTCCCCTTCCTTGGTGGCTCCAATTTTGTGATTTTGGCACCTATACACCCCTTTGAAAGTGAATTGATGCAGGGTGATTGACATTCAATATCTTTATGATAAGGCTTCTTCCCACACTCTCTTTCTCCCACATTATCTTTCTTCTGACCAAGTCTTATATTGAACTATATGTTGTAAAACAATATAATAATCGTAGTTTTATATATTGAATCTAGGTAATATTCTCAAATATTTATTTCCTGATGTTCTTTATTGGAGTTTCCCATTACAGGTACTATGTTCAGGATCCTTCAATCTTCGATAAGTGAATCCATTTATGTTTTTCTAATTAATATAACCTATAATTTCTTAATTGTTTTATATAATTTAAATTAAATTGTGAGAAAACCAATTTGGTGTGGATGGGGGTATTGATTTTGACATGGAACGTGAAATTTGAAAAACCATCAATTATGATGAATTGGGGTGTGATTTGCATATTTGAAGGAATAATTGTGAAAATTAATTGTTGAATTAAATTTTAATTTGGTATTTCATGGAAAATTATGAAATTTAATTGTTGAATTACATTTTGATTTATATTTTGTGGGAAATTTTGAAATTTATTTATTGGTTTTAATTTTTGGAATTCAAATTGTGAAATTGATTTGAAATTTTAATTTGATGAAAATGGATTAAAATTGTTTTAATAGAAACATAATTGTTTTTTGTTAAAAAACTAATGATTTGATTAAAAACACATGTATTGGGTTATAAGAAGATATTTTCATATTGAAATGGAAAAAATTGGTTTAATTATATTTTGAATAGTTTTGAAATAAATTACTAATGACTGATTATTGTTAGAGAACATGAATGCCTAGGTAGTTAGTGATTTTTTGGTACAAAACACTTTTGATGATTAAAAACAGGAAAAAACATAGTGTTCTAGGTCACATCCGCAATGGGATGGTGATGAGTCCTCATTGACCAGTTTCATGGGGACGTGTGTATACACATATTACCATGAGTCACCTTTGAGTGTGTGGGGATCCTGTAGCCTGAAACTATCATACATTTAAGAAGATTACCATGTTCCAATCTTGTGATTTTTTATATGTATATTAATATATGCCATTTTTTTGTAAACTAATTTTCACATTCCTTTTGAATTTATATAAAATATTTTTTATTAAATGATTTTAAGCCATTTTTTAGAAATGTCTCTATCATTGAAATGTAATTAATTATATGTTTTAAACATGACATTAAATTGCATGCTTGTTGATTTTGAAGTTTAAATATACATTTTTTAAATTAATTGTGGAATATTAGTATGGAAGAATTAGTTAGACCCTACTAAGATTTCATCACACACCCAACTTATTACTTCATGTGTTTGTCTATTTTCTTCTTCTAGGATCAAGCAACGGTAAAGCGCTACTTGGAGGTGGGTTTGGTTGTTGATCCTTGGGCTTGGAGAGTTTTTTCCACTAGGACATGGGTTTTAATCAAATTTTTATAGTGTATTGAGATGTACCTACAGTTTTTTACAAGTCTTACTTTTGGTATTATTCTAGCTTATGATTTTTTCATGTATTCATACTGACTTGTCTATCTTTCTCCTATTGTTTTTGGGGAAAATTCATTCCCACTATATTATTGTAGGATTATAGGTTTTAGTCACCAACTTGTGTTCATGAAGAACAAATTAGGTATTTTTCAGTGCCAAATTGGGTATCAGGTTACCAGGGTATCCAGGATGGTATATGATAGTTACCCCTTTCACCATGATCAATACACTAACTCCATTTTGAATATATAAACTAAACATTCTTGAAACACCCAATATAGAAAAAACTGATTATGTTATTAAATATTTAATTAAAATTTATTATGTAAATTGTTTAATTATAATGGTTTAATCCTATCCATTTTTCTTAAGAAAACTAATTATAAATAGAATTTTATTTTAAAGGATTTATATGATATACATGATAATATCTGGACTCAAGGCAAGGGTTTTGTCTCAAAACGTCTTTCTTTGGGACCCATGTTCTTTTATGGACCTAATTTATTATAAATGGTTCATATAATACCCATTTAAATATTATATCTTTAATCCTTTACACTTAATTATATTTAACGTTACAAATCATTTATATAATTAAATGGAGTTATGATTCAAAAGTTACTAATGCAATAATGGGTTATGTTTCAATCTCATTTTAACCATGATCATTTATGCTTGAATTTCCATTATAAGAAATTATTTTATTATTGTATAATAAAAACTATTTATTTTATTATCCACAATTTATTCATGAAATTTTGATTTAATAGTATAATTTTTATATATTCATAGTTAAAACAATAGAGGAAATGTTTTTAAATAAAATCAACATTATTTCTCTCTTTAGTCAAAACCCTTTTCCCTACTATGTCAATTTTTTTCTTTAAATTGTTTCCAAAATCGTTCTTTATATCCTTATATAATTATTTAAAGTCATTTTACCCTTATTGAATTTTTAAAAAATGGTTTAAATGTAATATTCTTATCATTTTCTGAACATGGAAATTTTTACCCTTTTTATAATAGTGTGAAAGAATTATTATTAACATATAACACATGTATGCAATTATCCTTTCTCGTGACCACTATTTTCCATGTTTAATTTCAAAGAGTAGTGTTTATAAAAAAAATTAATTTCATTGAAATGGTTTTTAAGATGGAATGTTTATTTTTCTCAATATATTTTTCTCATTATTTTTAAAAGTCTTTTTTTTCATCAATTGAACAAATAAATAATGTTATGGAATGATTTTAAATATTAATTAAATTTCTATAACATATATTCCTAGACCAATCTCACATGCTTTTATGAGGTAATACATTCCTTATTCTCATTTCTAAAATTAATTCATTATGAAATTTTATTTGATTATCACATGAGTAATTATAATGAAACCAATTTTTATTCTATATAAAAATATTTTGTTATAATATATGATTGATTCACTTTTTTGGAACAAATAAGTAATGTAAATGTTGTTATTAGTGAGACTACATGGAACTGTAATGGATTGGGTAGTGATTTAGTCTCTTGACACGTTATTTATGTGCTTATAGAGTAAACCAAATCCATTATGGGACATTGATCACAATGTGATATTTTCTAGGAAGTTATCTTTGACTCATGTTCAAGTCGTGTTATATGTTTCTACCATTTATCATATGATTCTATGAACTTATTATGTCATTTTCATTTTTTTATGCTCCCATTTTATTACTCACTAGCCTTCTCTATTATGATATCATTTTATACATTTGACTAAAATGTTATGTTTCCATACCATGTTCATTCCCTTGCTAAATGTTTTCTCACCACATTATTTTTTATATTTCCTAGGTTATACTAATAATTTTTAGGATATCAATTTGAATAATAAAATTCAAATTTCATGTTTTGACATTCATTTTGATGTATCATGAACCTAGTCTTCAAAATACACTAGAACTCATGATTTTTGGGAATGAACCTAATGTATATTCTCGTTTTAAAATAATTTAATAATATTTTTAAAAGTAATGGGTTACAATAACTAGTAATACTCCCAAAATAATCAAAAATATGTATAGAATTCTATTATATAGCCTTTATAATTTTTAATAATGAGGATCAATGGGTATATGAAACTTATTGGGTTATATCACATGGAAAACCAGAATTACCCCATGGGCTATAAGAATTAAAACTACATATCCAGAACTTATAAGATATATTAGTGAGACATCCTTATAATGATGATTTATCCCAATGCTTAGGATAAAATTGTAAAAAGAATTGGGTTCGACAATAGTACTGATTAATTTTAATCGAGACATTTTTCTTGTTAAAGATGAAGTTCATAAACATGACTCAATATGAGCATCATACATGTGTCTGAGATAAAACCTATACTTCAACACTTTTAAGAAGATAGTGATTTCTCAATTCAGGGTGATGATTAATATAATTGCGTTATCCTGGTTTTGGAACCACATTTAGTATTGTATAATTCATGTTCAATGGAATGTATTTTATTTTAATAAAAATTTTCATAGATAATTCTTAAAGTCGGGAGAATGATGAGTATGATAGAAACAGTGTCCTTTTATATAGAGGGACAAGACTATTATGGACCAATTGGAAATTTTCTGAATTACTTCTTCAAACCGAGGAGTTGGTATATTTAATATTTAATTTCTCAAACAAGATGATGACTTTTAAAACATACGATTGAGTTTAAACTAATTATGGACGATATATTATTTCTCGAGATAAAGAATCAATCCATGAGTTTCACCAGTTGGTAGTGTGTCTTTGAATTCCTGGAAACACAATGGAAAAGTGGTTTCTTGATTACCTAACCATTGATGAATGATGAGATTAATTGTTGGAATGTTTTGGTTATACATGAAATAACATGGTATCATTGGGATCTATGTTTGTGTGATCAATACCTTAATTAAAAAACACGTTATTAAGATGGTAATCTCTTAAACAAGTAAATATGGAGTGGATTGATGGACGCTTCAGTGATAATTTTTTGAAAGAGAGCTGAGACTTCCATATATTCATCATTTTAAATAAGATGTGAAATTTTTGGGGGGTAACTCTTTAATGATATACCATAGATAGACAATGAATGTTTTAGGGTGCACTGAGGTGTTTAATTATTATAGGACCTAGTCACACATCATCAAGAGATGTGGAATCAAGGGTTGGTTCAAGGAAAGTATGATATGTTTTTATAGAGCAAGTATCAGAAGTCCTAAATAAGACTATCAATATTTTTTTTTTCAAATATATCTGGATGTTTTTATTTATGGACCAATAATGGGTAATGTTTAGAAACATGGTGTATTGCTATTTTATATTAAGTTATTCCTAATATAATGACAGAATCCTATGTATGACGAGAGAGAATCTATATACCAAGATAACTATTTAAAACCAATGCCTTTTTATTTGGATGGAAGTAATCCATGGGTGGTTTACAAAATTATTGATTTATAGAAATCCTTACGATATGGATTACAAATTTCTAATATTAAAGGGTAACAATCATGTGAGTTTTTTACCAGTCGTTGGATGGTTGTTTTAGTTTTTCAATTTCATGATAACTGGAACTAGGTACTGTTATATTCCATGATGAATTCCAGGTACTCGTTCAAATGCATACTTGGGAGAAGCTCAAGTCTAGGAATTAGGCATATGATACATTTGGATTATCTAGGTGTGTTTGATTATGAATGCATTTGAATGTTTTTTTTGGATAGGTGACATAAAAAAGTAATATTTTGTGAGATCAAGAGATGTCACTAGAAGATGGTTACAAGCTGTGGTCATCATGATCAAAGTGAAATTGGGGTACCTTGGTTAAAGGTGTTAGATTATGGCTTTAGAGATGCCGACTAATAAAGTTATGTTTTATCAAAATGTACTCAACCAAAAGTAGTTCAATTTGAGTTATTTATAAATGTAGTATGTGGTGAGTGAAGAACCTCTTCTGTCGCATAGTTTGTTGAGACTGGTTCATTTTAATGGTTTTCGATAGATTTTAAAGGAAAATATAGTGTGAATAGTATGAGCTTGGTCAGTTGGTTTTCAACCATTTAAATAAAATTGATTACTAGTGGTAATATCCTCCTATGTAATATAATAAATGTGTTAGGAGAACCGTTAGGAAATTGAGGACTTACGTAAATAGGAACATACGATAGTGGGAGTACCACAACTCAGAATTGACCTATAAAGATTAAACTTTTCTATGGGTATATCTATATTCTAGTTGATAATATGATTATTGGATGATCATTTATTAGTATATATGGTAATTTTTAGGATCCATATTAACGATTTTGTTGTTGGGTACAAAACAATTTCTTGTTTTTTATTAGTTCATGGGTTAAATGATTTATGTTTCTTTGAAATGAATTTTGGGAGGATGGAAATGAAATGTGGAATTTAGTGTTCGGATTACCAAACCATGTAGGATGGTTCTTGTTTATAATTTCTCCAATGTATTCTTGGTGATGAGAATATCTATAGTGGTAAGGTTGTAAGATCACTTTTTTAGGAAGTGATAAAGTTTTCAAATGAATTTCAATTATTTGTTTAGTGCATGGGGTAAATATAAAATTAAGCTTCAGAATTAAGTTATGAACATTGGAAAACATAATATTTTCATTTTTTATATATTTTTTGAGGATTGAGTGGTGTCTTGGAAGTCTGAATGAGTTTCAAGAGCATCAGAATATGAAATCTCATTGTTGGTAGGGATAGTCTTAGGAACTCTGTTGGAGCATGGATAATACTGAAAATTACCCACAACTTCGAAACCAATTTTTATAAAGCACATGGTTTGTAAATAATGAAATAAATCTTCCATAAAATCATATATGACTTGGACTGTTTCACAATGTTTTTCAAACCATAACCCCATGGTCACATGACAATGTGATAACTTTGCAGTTCATTATAGAGGAGTGTGCATCAACACTTCATTTTTTTGTCAAGTTGTGTGCCCAAACCATGTAGGCTTTGTGGATAAGATAGTGAAAAATTCACAGTTATCACATAGCCTACATTATATATTTAACATAATATGTGGTATGTGGGTCTTAAGTAGTGAGAGGTGCATGGTTTGAAAACTGTGCAGCCAAAATGTGCACCCCCTAAAAAGGTGAAACTACATTTTTCCCCTCTAGAATTTATGATTATTTTCTCAGAGTTAATAGTGTTTCATAGATCTAAATATAATACTGTAAACTATATTAAACAAATTTCTATGTTGTATGCCTTTAAAATACATAGCGTGAACTTATTATCTATAAGACATTAAACTATATAGCCTAACATTGACCATCTTGGTCTAGTTTGTAACGAACATGAAATTCTAGCCCTTTCCAGACATGCATTTCTATTCTAATGATGGTCATATACCACACTGATTTTCAAACCTATATATCGATGGATTTTATGTTTCATGGTATACAAAGAAATTAGAAATCTCATATCTTAGTCTCATCCCAAACAATGAAAAACCTTAGGGACATCCCCTTGAAAATAGGGTTTAATCTCTATTATATAGTGGCTCACTCATTGTGCTTAAGCACACAGTGGTATAGAAACCAAAGTAGTGAAATATAGAAAAAAATAACTTAATACTATCCTCCACACCTTAGGTCTCCCTTACATAGGATTTCCATTGTCCTTCAAGTATTATTCTTCTCTATAGTGATGGTGCATGGCCAAAATAGTCTCACATACCATCTAGGTCGCAAACCTCAAAGGATCTCTTGAGAGATGTGATCATTACCATGTTTCTAATGTGGTCACTGGTCGACCCAAAATTTTGGGGCCCATCCTTGAATGACACGATTGTGGGTATTTCTTATCCTACACAAATAAAATGAATCAAATGAACAACTTAAATGTTAGTCCAAAATATTAATATACACATCCTAACATGCCTCGAATGAAACTATTAAATATCTCCATCTTCCATATAGAACATAGATTAATTCATACTCCACCAAATTCATAATTTACCATTATATACTCACTACATTACTAAATCATCAAGCCATATCAAATTCCAATGCCTTTATAAAACATGGGGAATCATGAAAATGTTAGGTCATGAAAATTTTAGGTGACTACTATGTGCCACAGATGATACATGACACATGGTACATGATACATGAATGAAAACAATGTTTCCATATTATTCAAATATATAAACAAGACCACTAATCATTGTACGATGATGAACACTTCTTATCACCCTCTCCACCTTCATCTCTACTTCCAACTACGAGCACCTATAAGAAAATTATATTCAAAATTAAATAATGTTGTATATTTATATTTAAACTTAAGACCATTAAATGTTTGAAAACTAAAATATTTTTAATTTGTGTGATTAAACTTCTCACCAATTATCATCGATGCAATATCACCATGGACATATCCAGTCGTCTCCTGATATAAATCAGCCAATGCATTCTCAAAAGTGGATATCTGAGACCCTTTTTCCTGAATTTTGATTTTTATAGAAACATAACCTCTTTGATCATCTTGAATAAATCTAGGAGTAGATGCATCTTCAATACCCGATGGAATTCTAAATAACTTAGTTAGAAAGGGTCCCAAACCCATCCCATGCTTTAGAATAGGATGCTCCATACCAAGCACATTACCCACTAGGTCATCTATGGAGACTGAGTATAACTGTGTGGGATTAGCATCACATAGTTCTTTAATTTTTACCAATAAATAAAATATCATTCATATTATATTCTATAAATATTAACATAGTGAAAACTGATAATAAGTTATTATAATGAAAAATTAATTCATACCCAATCTTTTTTGGCAGGCTCATTAACAAAACTCCCATCAAATATTTTATGAAAATCTAACCACACATCAGTTAAGGATTCTTGGTGACCTAAACTCTGTGACGGAATTAAAAAAATATAAATATAAAAGTTAATATATTTAATAGATAATATTGTCTTATAAATATATAAACTAATGAAAATATCAACAGATTTTATCAGCTTATAGAAAAACTCTTTGACCCTGCAGAGTGAGGGATGATTTTATTAACATGACTCTATACATTCCTCCTTGAAAGATCCTGAAATAAATAAAATTTAATTTAATAGTAATGTATTAAATGTCATACCCTTTTAATATACATTAATAAATGTAAAATGACATTAATATGATAATACATATTTAAATACCTTGTTCATCTCATCACAATGTTTCCCAATAAAAACTTTTGATTTCTCTCTAGGTACCACATTGGGTACCTAGTCATACATATATTGGTTTCTCAATGAATTATTGTTGACATCACCCCATAATATCTTTTTAATTTCTTTCCATTTCTTGCTCATATTTTTCAATGTCCACTTTCATGCTAGCACACTAGAAACTACAATGTAAAAAAATATCAGAACACATAAATTCATTTTGAAAATATTAGAATATAATAACATACTAACATTCAATTACACCATAATATATTAAAATTAACTTTATTTGTGAATCAAAAACATAATTTTCCAAGATGAAGGAATATTCCTCAAATCATCATACGTAATCAAAAGGAAACCAGCTCTACAACTAGTTGACCTTTAATCTTGCCATATAATCCAGCGACATCATCTGTAGGCATCAAATAGAAATAAAATGGGAAAAGTATCTTTAGTTTGGTTAGATTCTATACATCTGAACATTTAAATTTTTCTCCATAGTTGCATTGTTTCAATCTATTATGAATAAAAACTTAGTCTAAAATAATTGTAATAAATTAATTCATATTAAAATTTGTACCTATAACTCTAACCCACCAATATACCCACAATGAACTCGAAGTGGTGTCCTACTGCCTCACTTATGAGGCTGATGAATGGGATGAAGTCAAATAAGATACATGTGGGATGCTTAAAAAGGGTGTGAGAGATGGTGCAGGGGAAAATAGATAGTATCTCATATGGTATCTGGAGAGAGGCAGATGGATCATCATCTGTTGGTGTGTTCGATGGAATAGTATAATGTTCCCTCCTTGTAATTCCAATCATTTAATCAAATAAAATTAAATTCAGAATATATATTTGTAATTTTTTTTACAAAAAAATTGAGAAATGATAACATATGAAAACTACTAACAAAAAGAATATACATGACAATAATAAATAATGATGCCTTTTAAATAAGGTTTTCTATTGCATTCTTACTATAACCGGTTATATAGACATCTCTTGAGGATGTCATACAAATATTTGTGGTATTTATAAAATATCCATAGATGATATAAAATTTCTTCTAGGTATACGATGAATCATCAAAGAAGGTTGTGTTCAACATGTTGATATATGGTTGAAAAAGACAAAAAAAATGCATGACACCCATGTTAAATGATGAAATTCTTGATTGGTAGAGTATCATATAAAATTGGTCAAATAAAAAAGGACTATTCCCATGTTGTGAGGAACTTTAAAGGCCTAACTATCATCTGGGATATATAGTGTATATGTAGTGGTGTGAGTGCTTCATGATTTTGTGGGGGATTTGAGAGTTGTTCTATGGGTATTCCACAAGGGAATTGATATCTATAATTTCTTAAAGGACACCATAATTATCTTGGATTTTGGAATGAGTTGTTTTGGAAATGGTATGAACCATAGGAAGTTACATGAAGGGATTATAAGGGTTTATTCTTGAGAAATATAGTAATTAGTGTAGGGTCATAGGAATTATATAGGATAAGATATAGAAATAAACATAGAATTGTGAAACTCCATGGGAGAGAAGATTGGGATGTGGGAAGGTGTCGAAACGACACAGATAAGTAATTGGTCTTGGTGTATTTATGTTGGTGGATCTCAGAAGAGAACATTCACTCTCTCTGGGTGTTTTTAGTGCAACTTGTTGATTGTAATTGGTGGAAGAGTCTCTGTTGAGTGTGGGGATCCTGAGGGAGTGAGTAGAAATCATGATATAAGTAAAAATTCCTAGTGAATAGCCATGTAAGACTTAGATAGCATTGAAAGGGCTATGACTTGGAGAAACTGAGTGGATTTGGGTCAGCTCAAATACAAACTTCATTCTTTGAAAATTCATCACTCTTCATTTTATTTTCCATTTTGATGATTTGTTTTTTATTTTGAAATTGTTTATTAATAACCATCATATGTCAATCATCATCCCTTCAATAGGTATGGATTGTATTTATCCAATATAGTTTCAAATTATCTTCAATTCTATAATTTTTTTGGATGCTATAGTTTTATTTGATCCCTAAAATATGGGGGAAAATATTGTATTTAACATTTTTTAGGTTGATATGAGACTGTATCATTTAATTATGATGGAATCATTGCACACTCTATGAGTATTTCCAGAATTTGAAGGGTGAAAATAGTGTTATAAATTTTGTCTTTCTAACTCAAACTCCATAAGTGTGAATGATTCCATATTCTTCTCAATTTTTTTTCAAATAAAATTTCAATGATGTGATTTTTTTTTTCTTTTATCTATGTGTGAAATTATTTTATTTTTTGAGGGAATAAAATTTTAAAAACAATCAATTTCAGTAGTGTTTATCTCTTTTATATTATTTATTCTATCTGGGTTTTATAATATAGAAACATTATGACTCATGTTGATATTATATGATCCTATTTATAATGTAATTGAAATATTTTTCATAAAAATGACAATGAAAAATGTATAAAATGTTTATAACCTGTCTATACTCCAGAATAATATGTTCCATAACCAGTGTATAATCACGAATCAGCATTTTATACCAACAAGTTTTTTAGTAAGTGTGAAAAAATTAAAATAGGTGTATAAAAAATGTTTTACAATTTCTAAATTATGTATTCTATACAATATATGTATAATGAATGTTTCCTAATATTCAATCTACTTCGGATAAACCATTATTTTAATAGGAAATTAGTGTATAAAAAATATATTTTTTTTATTTTTGTAACCTTCGATCACTGTATAATCTCTATTAATTATCTAGTAATTTATCAAAACACAAGATTTCATATCTAATATAAACCATAAAATCCATAAAAAAACTAGAGGGAAAACAAAATCTTGTATACAATCCAGTGTAGCATAAATATTGAACATTATCATATCCTAGAGTAACTATGAATTAAAACAACCACAGGTGAGAAATAAATCAAATCATATAAGAAAAAAAATTTAAATAATTATCATATGACATATAAATCCCTAAAAATAATTTGATTTGATTTTATCATTCATTGTTAAATAATAATATATATCATAATCATCGATCAAAAACCATGAAAATTATTACAAACCATGTGGGATTCACTGGGTAGAACATCCCATGTGACAATTATTCACATAGTTTCCACTAATAAAAGAATACTTTTCCCTAAAGTTTTGTGCTACCCATGAAATCATATATTTTTTGTATAAAATAACTATATCCCACCTCCACATATGGTCACCCACACAATTTAGAATAAAATTTTTTATTTAACCATCAATGTAATCCAGTTTTTGATAGAAACCATAAAAAATTGACCAGTGTGTTACCTTCACATACCACTAGACCATTGAGTGGAAATGAGGTGGAGGGGTCATGGGTTCTAAGGGAAGTCAGGGGTTTGGGGGGAGGGGGAAAGTGTAGCATGAGTTATATTTTTTAACCATTTAATGGTGGTTTATAAAAAAATACCATGGAATTATTTTAAAAACATTTAGCGGTGGTTTAGGATATTATTACTAAAAAATATTTGTTTTAGTGATTCATATAAGTATGGGAGGGCTGAATAAACTGTCTGGGATTTTGAGGATACGATGTGGTACTGTATAATAGAATTTATGTAGAGTAGGGAGGATCGCTAACCATAAGTGGATCTCAATAATAATAAATATTATCACTCTAAAATCAGCATGGAATAGTTTTACGCTCTGTATGGGAGACCTTATTGGTCACCCATGTGTTGGAATGATAATGGAGAGACATCTAATGTTGGTCCAGAGTTTGTGTAGGAAATTAGAGATAATTTTTTAACCAACCCACAATAATATTAAGAAAAATCATATACAAAACAATTCTTCTGCATACCAATGTTGTAGGCCTTTGGAGTTCATGAAGAGAGACCATGTTATCTTGAAAGTATCTTCTCAATGGGGAATATAATGATTCTGTTGGGGTATAATGATATCCTTAAGGTTAATTAAAACATTACTTATATTGCGTAAGGTTGAAAAGGTTACATATCACTTTTCCTTACATTCATTGTTGGAATAAGGGAATGATGACTTCCACTTGTCACAACTGAGATGGTATGTTCATGACCCATAACATGTTATCGACTAAGGAAAGATGAAAATTTAGGATAGAGACACATTTTATGAGTACCTGAAAGAGATTTTAGATTGGTGAAATAGGGTCACGTATGGGTGGACCATTCAACTAGTTTTAGTACATTAGAAGCATGTGAACATCTAAGAGAGTTAATGAGTGTATGAGATCCATATGTTGTTTTATTACCCTAACCTTATTATGTTACTTGTGATTTTTGTTGTGAAAATCCATGAATTTGAGGAAAATTTAACTTTTATATTACAAATTAGACCCTTTTAATATTTATATATATACATATATTTGGGGTTTTCTTTGGAGTTGGAATAGAATTATTGGTTTCATAAGACTCCAAAATTAATCTATTGAAAATATAAATTCTCTTAAAGCATGTTCACATGATATCTCTTAATAAATGGATTTACCATTCAACTTAGTATTCGACAAATAAAATGAGTTTGTCATTGGTTTTAGAATGTAGGATTTACATAGTTCGTGACATTATGTTTGTTCATATAGGACCTTGGGTAGATGCTCTCTGAGAAGGTAATGATAAATGAAATAAAATAAAATAAAATAAATAAATAAATTATTTATTTTAATTATCATATATTTAAAAAAAAATTGTAACATCATTAGGGATAGTCACATAAACTGTATAAGTTTCTAGAGAAAAATGAGTTCCCTTTTTGGGAGAATATTTGGTAGATGAATATAGTATGACTAACAATTAGATTCCCATGGAGTTCATTATTGATGATGGAGTTATTTTATATCACCAAAAACTATAATGTTAAATCTTTGTTCTCTAATGATTGATCCAATTAATGGTGGGTATTTTTTATTAGATTTTTTTCTCATTATCTATGTTTAATAAAATAAAATATTTTAATTCCATTGAAATTGATATCTTGGTGTGTCTCCACAATTAAAAAAATTTATTAATAAGATTTTGTTTCTAAATGAATCATTATTCTCCATTATTAAATTTATATAATAGAGATAAGTGTTCTTGTTTATTTTACAATAATCTTAATCATATTTGTTATTTATTTATTTTCTCCCAATTTTCTACATGTTCTTCCCCACTATCCATATTTCAGGTGGCAGTTCAACTGTTCAGGGTCCATTTTGAATCATGATCAAATCTAGAGATTCATTTCAACATATGTGAGGATAAACATGATAAATGTGGTTTTTTATTATTTATTATATTTTTGATAAAAATTAATTAAAAAGATGAATGGTAGGAGTTAATTCTATATTTGGGTTTATGAGAACTACAAGATATGGTGAAAATTAATTTTTTGGTGAAAGTCAATCAGAATCAAACTTCTCGGAAAGCTTTGATTTCAGTTAATTTAGTGAAAAGGTATTAGGAATTATTTTTCGAAATATTAAAGGTAAATATACATTTATAGTGAAGGATACAAATATATACAATAAAACAATACTGCATGCTAGGTAGTTTGAGTAACAGACACCGTTTTCCCTCTTTGATTGAAGCGGCTTGGATATTCTGTTGAGTTAAGTATCACATGTCCATGGGGTGTTCCCATGAATCTTAAGATGTTACTCATATATATATTTTCTGTTCAACATGAACACATCCTATGACTTGGGCAATCCCACACATCGTATAGATGTGAGAACATTTCATGTACAATGGTTTTCAGATTCCATGAGGGGAATGGAGATATGACCGAGAATTGACATGGGTGTACACCCCATGTACCATAAGTAATAATTTTTTTACTTTTATTGCGATGATTTATCACTTATATCTCCTTTTTGAGATTCTGATCTAGTCCCAAGAGTAGTCCACTGTGATTGGTTTCCCAATAGTCTGTGATTGTGGCCTTTATTTTGACATCAGAGATCTGATGAAAGGTGGGGTAAGAAAGATGTTATTCCATAAAATCTTTGCATATGGTAGGACTTGGGTATGATCACCAATGTGATGTTGGGGTTTTTACTCTTTTATTACTTGATTTTTCTTCAGGGATCATGTACCCTATATGTTATATATAGGTGGATTCCAAACTCACCACATTTAAAGTGTGTGGGTACTCTATCTATAGAGTTGTACTCCCCAGTCATTGAGAACTAATGATGATCAGGTACTCATTTTGAGTCACTGATTTTTCAGCTACAATGTCTAGTGGTGAGGTTTGGGTATTCCATTCCATGTCTTGAGATGTTTCTCATAGTGTTTGTCATCATTGATCAAGCCCATAGAGCTACAGGTACACTGCATGCTCTTTGTTTCGTGTAGAGATCATGATTCTTCTATCTTTGATAAGGATTTCATTATTAGCTTATATTTTTTCGATTTTCCCCCTCCTTGAATTATTGGTTAATATAGCAATTTAATGATATTTATTCCCTCTTGGTTTATTTTGGTGTCCTAATAATAATATTTATACTCACACATGTGTGGGTTTTCCCCACATGTTGTATCTTATACAGATGACCATAAGCTTAGTGTAGTCTTTGATGAACCTGATTTCAATGGAAAATTGGAATAAATCAATTCACTGACAAAGTTCATTGGTCATACTGAGAAATATTTAGCTGGGATGTCCACTACATTTCCCTTTTTTAGTTATTTCTATATTTAAAACTTTTCCTTGTTCGCGGTTGGGCATGTATTTTACCCTTTTATATTCATAGAAATTTTATCTATCACACTATTATAATTTTTTTATGGTCATTTCATGTATTTTTTATACTATATTGGTTTCAGTTTATAATTTATGTACATTGTTTTGTGGGGATAAAATTTTGTGTTCTTACAGGTTCATTAGGTTAAGGCCACCCATTTCATTGATATGCCTAATAAGAATTAGTGATGAGCCCCTGGCCTATTGGAGGTAGGCATGGTGTGCCACTCTTATCTTGCAATTGGCCAAGTCAGGACCCTGATGGGCTAGGTCATGTGACCTAATATGTACATAGTATTCCTAATACCTAAATTGAATCTTATTGATCCAAATTACAAACCACAATCAAGGTAGATGAAAAACTAAATTTTATATATTCATACCTTGAATATAATGTAAGTATTTATCCTCCTTAAGAAGATCAATAGTTAAAAGAAAAAAATATATATTCATAATATGATTATAAATTATCTAATAAAGTAGAGAATATATATTAAATACAGGAATAATTCTGTTATTTAAACATGAGAGAATAATTTATGAACTATTCATAACTAAGTCTAACTAATAACACTATTATAAATTACGTAAAATTATTGAGATTAAATAATTTTGATTAAATTCACCTTTACACACAATCCAATATGATCTCACTCATATTATATTGGGTTTTAATTTATTTTTATACATACTCAATGAAAATAAAATTTGGGGTGCTCTAAATAATATCTTTAAGTAAGGACCTAAATTAATATGAATAATTTTTATATAACAGATTATGGAAAATTTAAAATCTTAAATATATAAAATCCTTTACATTTATTTATTATTTAATAATTTATATATTTTATACCTGTTAATTTATAAATAACCATTTTATTTATATAACCTAATATTTTCCATACAATTTGGAAAATGATATTATGAAAATTATAATTTAATATTTGTGAATATGAATGTTTTATAATCATTAAACCTATTAATTATAAATAATTTAAAATTAATATATATCCCATTTCTATAAAACATCACAATTATAATTTATAAAAATTTCATAAACTACAAGAAAATTTTTCCCATAATAAATTTTAATGATTTTTCATCTTTACCCATACATAATGGGTTATATTAGTTTAAGAGTATAGATAGATACATTAACAATGTTTTCATATTTTAAAGTTAATACCCCTTGTTAGGATCCATCATGTGAAGGTAAAACAATGATTACCATTACAGAACATATATGGGTAAAGTTAACTTAGAGAACCCTGAGATTCTCCATGCTATTATGCACTTTCTATGGCTATTTTATGATTTTTGGTATATTTACCCAAAGGTGAACACCAATCACCATGGAAAGGCCATACCATGAAGAATAGAATTTTTCTATATATGAACCACCACTACTTACACTATGGGGCGATGATAGTGATTTGGGAATTTATTAGTCACTATAGGTAAACCATTGGGACTATAATGCCTTGGTGAAGGTAATGTTTCTAAAAAATAGAGAATTCACATGTTGAAACCTTGAATAATATTGTTCTATGATACAACTGTTGGGTTTATTTGGATCATCAAATGATCCTTGGCGATGAATGAAAACCAAAAAACAAATAAAAATCTATCTATGATAATTAATTTGGGAAAATATTCAAAATAACAGATCATATATTTTGACTTATTTGTAACTATAAATTCAATTAGGTAACCTCCATCTTCAACTATAATGGATAAAATTTGATGACAATAATTATGAGAAGAATAAACATTACTCTTACCTATACGGTTGAACTATATAATGTACACACTACCATTTTTTGAGGACTCATTATTACCAATGGGGTACTATATTTTTACCTAGGAGATAAATAATTATCAAGAATGAAGAAAGATTTATTTTTGGTTTCGGAGAAAATATTCACATACTGAAACTACAAAATTGGGAAGGTCACATCCAATTATATAAACTTCCTCATTTTTATTCATTAATGAATAGTTTCTCCCATATGAAATGTCTCTTGTCACATTTCACCAAACATAGGTGTTAAACCCTATAAGAGTTTATTCGTAGAACTATTTTCAAGGAGAGTTACTTTTCCATAAATGAACTAGTTTTTTGGTTAATTATGGAAAACAAAATTTAGGGGGAATATAAAGACACATTAATAACATTCATTCTTAAATAGTAGAATAATGGCACATCTTCACGATTTCCACAAGAATCACCATGGTTAAGTGCATCTTGTATTAGTGCATATCCAATAATAACATTTTGTGGAAACTCATTACTTATTCATTATTCTAAAATATTAAATACCTTATCTTGAATTAGGAAAATAATAATAATATTTATATTTAAGTATATGATACTAAAAAAAGCATCATCACATAACCTCTATTATTATCTTCTGAAAATTCATTAATATTCTCATTTAGTACTAACTAGTTAATATTAAATACTTTTAAGGTACTTTTATATTTCATGAAATGGTATTGATAATTTATCAAATTTCCATCCCCAAATATTGTAGGTTATGCTTATGTATGAGTCCAATCACTCATACAAATCTAAGTGGTGTTTGAGAATATTTTAATTCCTCTAATCTTTTAACATTAAGTAATCATAAATTTCTGAGAAGGGGCCTTTATCATGTTTCCAATATCATATCTCACATAACATAAATTACCTCTTATATTTATCTCAATGACTCTTACAATTGAGATAAATTACTCTTACATATGTCATTATGACTCTAGTACTTATCTAAATTTCCTTTCATCCTTCACATATACTGTCAATTGAATAATCCCAAGGGGTTTATGAATTTGGTATTATACATATTTTTAAATATGTTTATGTAAATAAAATAATATGTATGATAATGTTGAAATCCAATTTAGGGAGTATGAATGATGTTTCACATGGTTAATTAAGAGTATCACAGAAATAGGGAGAATGTTGGATTTAGTTGTTTCCAATTGAATTATCTTCTGAGTCATATATTAGTTAGATATAAAATGTGAATATGAATATTTGATTCTTTCAATTAATTAAACCATAAATCTAATGATTATTGGTATGATATTTAGTTTCAATGAATTTTATGTTTTAATTTAATAAGAATACCCTAACTATGAGAAATTTTGGATTAATATTGAAATTAATATGATTGAAAATCTTAAAGAGGTGTTATTCAAAGAGTAACCCATTTCGTTGTGATATTAGGAATCCATTAAATTAATTATTATAATAAAGGGTTATAAATAAAATGATACATGTCTCTTAATTTAATGTTTAGTGAAGTGTGTTCAAAATTTGAAATAATAATAATGTGATGATTATAAAGGTGGATTCAAAGAAGAGTTTGATTTCCATAAGACTTTATAAATCTTTAGAAACCCCTTATTAACATACATGGATATTACATCTATTTATATGGATATTAATTAAATTACACAAACACATTCTCGAAGGATGAAATAGTTTAGTGCCTTTGGAAACATGTAACACAATCTTCAAATTTGGTAAAATATCTTCAACGGTTTCCCCCAAATATCATCCCGTGTAGTACTCCTGCTTAAAACCTTTCTTCATAAATTATGGAAGGGAAACATAAGAAAGTGTGAGATCAAATGCTCAGTAATGGTAGATAATGTAGATAGATAATCATGAACATAATGGCATGATTACATGAGCATAACATTTGAATATCATACCCTATATATAATATATCATACACGTGAATTCTGGAATAATGATTGGAATATCACGAGACATGAATCATAATGAAATTAAGAGAATAATCCGTGAATGTATGACATAGTTATAATAAATGGAATGGTGGATGACACATAAACATATGAAATGCTTTCTATAGTATTCAAGGCTCAATAAAAAGGCTATCTTAGTGGAATGGGATCACTTCCCAAACCATTTTACAAGTCAATGTTCACTCCCATGACTATCTTAGTAGTCAAGGTTCACTCCCAACACCATCTTAGCAGGAAAAGTCCCTTACTGAACCGGTTTCACTATCCATTTTAGCCACATCTATCTCATGAGATATAAATCTATACCCAATGTATTAGAGGGAGATATCGGTCCAACCCATCACATATTAAAATCAAACAAACATGTTCCAAAATATAATAAAACATTCATCATACCATGTCCTAGAAAAAGATATGGGGGTTCATAAAAATCATAACATAACCCATGAAATTAAATGGGTATCATAAACATTTAATCATATAGTAACTTGTGTAAGATAAAATGGTATCATAATCATTTCATCATATAATGACCTCTAAATTAAGCTGGTTTCATAATATTTTTGTCATGGTAAAACTCATGTAAGATAAATGGGTTTCATAAACAGCATTTCATCTTAAAAAGAAACCATTAATGGAAATAATAATAATTTACTCCTTGGATCATATCCCAAGTAAAGCGTAAACTATATCAAAGGATGTTATATTATATTGCGAAGGATTTTGAAATATCATTTTGATCATTTATTAAGGAAAAAATCTTTCATTGACTATCATATCTTGATAAATAAAACATTTTCAAAATATTTTTCATTAAAAATACAATTGAAATAAATGAAGTAATATTTAAAAATATTTAAAAAAAATTCTAGAGTAAAATATCCTTTATTCTTTGAGAAAATATTTCTCCTAATCATAAAATATTTTGGAAAACATATTCTTTGAAAATAACGTTGAAAACTTATAAAAGAATCTTTGAAACCCATTTAAAAAATTATTATAACATAAATAACTTTTTTTAAAAAAATTCCTATAAAATTATCTTATAATATCATTTGAAAACATTATTTATTACATTTTTATAAATCATTTTTTGGTTAAAATATATTTATGATAGAAGATAAAAATACAATCATATTTTCATAAAAACACATTCTCAATTATCTTTTGTACCAGCGATTATAATGAAGTTACCATTAATTTAAGATATCATGAATAAATATAGGAGGAACAAATCCTAATAATTGAAGAAATATGAATCTTATGATTTAATAAATTGTATAATAATTATAAACAATCATGATAAATGATTTTATTGGAGAAAAATACTCTTAGAACTGTTTTTACCATAAATGAAAATAATGACGAGAGAATAACATTACATAACGAAATAAATTTCATTAAAATACTTATAATAATTATTCAAAATTTCAAAGGGGTATTATATATTCATAGTAGATTATATAGGTTCTTAACACAACATGTGTCTCAAAGAAGGAAAAGTGAGACAAAATTCCCTTACCAATTTGCAAATATTTGATCCATATAACCCATGAAAGATAGATCCTAAAATAGATGATTATATAATATAAACTTTAAGTATAAGAATCATAATTTAAATTCATGGAAATTTCTAACACCAGATAGATGAAGGTGGTGAATATATCATGTGTATTATAGAAGTTTAAAGTTAGTCGTAAATCCCTTACCTTAATTGTGGACTCTTTTCGTACTTGTTCAAACATCCTATATAATAAATATAATTTTATTATAATTTTGTCACAAAACCATATCAAAATAAATGATACTATATATTTTTTAATTATGACTATATTATAATCATTTTTTTAATTCTATGTTACATTTATGTTTCATGTAATAACCACTTTGTTTTTCATACATGTTTTGACATGTTATTCATATTACTCTTACTTATATCATGACTTAATTATCTACAGAATGATAACCATGATATAATTATAATATATATTCATTATATATATTTATAATAATCAAAAAATGATATGTATTGAAAATGGAGTACACTGTTCATGGAGATGGTCAACCATTTGTATCAATAAACAATGTTTCCAATTTTAAGTCATATTGAAGAATGAAATTTATAGAATATATTATCATTATATAACCATATTTATTTCATATATATCATAAATATTTATTAAACCCATCCATAATACATTTCACATACAATGTGAATGAATCACATCGCTTTTTATGTCGGTAGTCCTCCGTATACACGAATGACGTTATAATATTCCCAAATAATAGAAATCATAAATCTATGGGTCATATAATAATTAAAGAAGAACAAAAAACCTAAATATAATATAAAAATAGTATTTCTATCATTATTCCCAATAATTAAAGATGGTTATAGAAAAACCAAACTCCATTGATTTGTGAGGAGGTTGTCCTCCGCAGACACAAATGATGATTTCAAATCCAATTTGATTAAAGTGTGTGATTTTGTAGGTAGTAACATTAACATAAAGACCTATAAGTATATTTAATATACTAAGGCTACTATATTGGAATGATATGTTTTTCATACCACCTTTGTCATTTTATAATGATTTCATTTAAATTGTATAAATAAAGGATCTTTTAAAATTTATGTTTTTGTTAGAAATAAGGTACATAATACATGAATGTATAAAAACATTATAATCCAAATAAAGGTATTATTAATAGGTTATTACAAATTAAATTTACTACATCTCATTTCCTGGGGACATAAATTAATGGAAATGGGTGATCATAAGGCCCATTACGGGAAACAATTTATTTATATTCATAAGTAATATTAATAAGAATCATGAGAAATATCATAGTGGCATGTGCAATGGAAAATGTCTTATCATAATAGAAATAACATTATTCATTACATGTAAATTTTTCTATACCATTTAATTTTAAAATTCCTATGCAAATAAATAAGGTTAACCACTAAGGTGTTGTAAATTAAAATTACAAATGATATTCACCACGGTATCGTAAAAGATATAATCTATAGAGACTAAATTATTTACCAAATAATTAGATTAGTATCAAGGTCCACCCTTAATTAGTCTTAATTAATGTGATATATATATATATCATAATAAATAATTTCATAAATAAACAATGGATATTAAACATTTTGTATCATATCAAAATCATAGTGTTTCAAAAAGTGCTTAAGAAAACAGGATCATTGTGTCATTCTTAACCCATGAAAAAGTAATTTATTTTGGATGTATATTAATCCTCGAACAAAAATAATTTTTTTTTGATTTAGTTTAATTCAATTATAAAAAAAATAATTCGGTATTCAAAAGAAGAAAATAACAGAGAATTTTGTTGAGGAGAAGGGGAAACTTTTGAGAAGTAAATTCGGCATCCTAATGGGTATAAAACGTAGTTTTGAGAGAGGTAAAATGATAGGGGAAAAATGTATCCCATTTTTAAAACATTATTTGGAGGTAATTTTATTATAAAAATGGTGATATAGTATAATAACCCTAATATTTAGAAGGAATATATGAAAATTGGTTCTTAATTCAATTAAAGAAGTATAATTCATCTACCATGAAAAGCTACTCCAAAATCCAGTGGAATGAATCATTGGGGAATTGATGACATCTTGGTAGGACTAATTTGTAGGAAAAAATATCATATCATATTTTAGGATGTATTTTTAGTGAAATTAATTGGAGAAAGTGTTTGTTATTTTTTGAAAAAGGAGGATATGTTTAATAATTTCCAAACATCAGACTAAAAATCTATGTTGTTGAAAATACAAAACAAAGGGGTTTTGCCTAGTTTTTTACCCTGGTTTTGGACATTTGGTTCATATTTTATTTCATATTGACCCAAAATAAATAAATATCATATTATATTACTTATTTTGAAAAATAAATGTAAGGTACCCAGAAAATAATGTTTTTATGTCAATGATACCATTTTAGAGTTTGGAAAATAAGTTATAGGTTTTCTAATTGATTAAAATATTTTAAAATATTATATATTAATAAAAAAATTATTTTATGTATTTTATTGTGGTAAATTAATTATTACATAATTATTAAACAATTGTGATGTGACAAAACCTACAGAATATCTCCCACTATATTTGTATTATTCATCGAAAAATAAAGTGTTTTGAAAAATTCAAATAAATTCACCCAAACCTAAATTCAATATGATGAATTACATAAAAATTTTTATTTAATCATAATAATTATCTAATATGCTTATTTTTAATTTTAACTAGATAATTTTTATTTATTAAAAGAAACAACAGTTTGGAAATGCATAAAAAAATGTTTGACCCTTAAAAAAATTTCATGACATAATAAAATTATTTTATAGGTTACATTTAAATAAATTAAGTTTTATTATAAAATATTTTTAAAATAATTATTATTAATAATACCTTAGTTTATTATAAATATTTAGTTATTTTAAAAAAGTGCAATTTGGGTTCAAAAATTCAATTTGTAATACTCCTAAATTAATAATGTATTTTAATTAAGAAAAACTTTTATCAAAACAGAATTGGTGGAATCTGAATTTTTGTTCTATAATGGAATTACACTTTAAGAAACTACAATTGGGACATTAAACCTCTTATAGAACCCATGTACAACATATGGGTAACATGTGTGATGTTGATAGATTCATGGGGCAGCTCGGCTAACATTTCCCGAGTGGTAATTTCCACAAACATGAACTTCTCTGGTAGACGGTCTTGATCAAGCTTCACTTGATGGAGCTTGGATTAAGGTTCGTCAGGGACTAAAACTTGTGATGATTTTTCGATCCCATGTTCTAAAAAATGGGCTTCATATGGAAAGACTGTACTAGATGAGGCCATCATTTTCCTTTTCTACATTAATTATCCTTTCTCATTTTTACATTTAAACAGTAATTATAACATAAACATTTTTACCAAGATTTTAGTTACCAATGATAATATTTACAATGGACATAATAATTGTTGAATTTAGAGGGTAAAATATCCATTTATATTCAATTCATTATTAATGAGATATGTTCTGGTTAGGTGAAAAATAATTTAACACAAATTTTCAGGAAACAAAAAACATTCAAAATGTATATTTCGTTATATTCTTCCCCACTTAAGAAATTTATTCCCAAAAATTTGAACTTGTTATCTTAGTTGAGTAAAGATGTGGGTGCTTATATCTCATTTCCTTTTATGGTACCCATATTTCTTATTCATATTTATCGTTCCTAATAAAAAATTTGACAAGGTGGGCAGTCCTATTTTATAGAACCTTATCTCCATGGTCCAAGGTCTAGATAATTTTTCCCTCATATGGGAGGTTATGTTCCAGTTGTACCATCTCTAGATTCAGTACATGTTAAGGGCCAGGTATGTACTTCCTCAGTCGAGATATATGGACTGCATTATAAACTTTATCTAGATTTTATAGATGTTCTAGTTGATGTACTAATACTCTTATGTGATCAAGGATTTAATATGGTCCAAGGTACCTAGGGAAAAATATTCCTTATCTTCCCAAACTGGATAAATCTCATCCATGATTATATTCGAAGGAAAATGTTTTACTAACACCAAAATCCAATTCCCTTCGATGGTTTTTTAGCAAAGCTCTTCTGCTGAATCTGAGAATCTATATGTGTTATTGGATAACATGAACCTTTTTTTAATCTCATTTACAATATCATTCCCAATAATCATTCTCTCACAAACTTCATCCATGAAATTAGTAATTCAACATTGTTTCCATTATAGATCATCATTGGGTGCCATTTTAATACTTGAACGGAAGGTATTATTGTATTAGAACTAAACCAATGAGATATTTTTATCCCATAACCCATAAAATTGTAATGAGAATTTTTTCAACATGTATACTAGTGTCTGAATAGTCCTTTTAGACTGGCCCCCAGTTTGTTGGTGAAATAATTTAATAAAATTAAATTTTTTACTTAGAGAATGTTGAATACTTATCCATAATTTTCGTGAGAAACGTGGATCATGATCAGAAATGAAATAAAGTGTCACTCCATGCATCCTCACCACATCCTTTAAATAAATATTGGAATGTTAGGAAAGAGAGAAATCTTCCTGAATAGTTATAAAATGGAAATTCATGGTGATTCAGTCCAATATAACCCATATAACATTGTTTCTTTTGTATGTTCTCAGTAGACTAGTGAAAAAAATCAATAGCGTTGTTATCTACCTTCCATGTTGGTATGGTTAGTGGTTGTAATACCCCTTGAGGATGCTGTCACTCTTCCTTCACTGATTGACACACCAAGCACCTTGAAATGTATTCATCAATCTACCTCTTCATATTATCCAGAAAATAATTAACAAGATGCTCCTTATACATTTTAGTGCATTCTATATGTGTAGAGAATGTAGAGCTATGAGCCCCATCCATAAGTTATTTCTTTATCTCTGGAATAAATGTGATACATATCCCTATAAAAAAATTTTGTACACCTTAATGATCAATATTAAACTCATGAAACATCCCATTCTTCATAACCTCTATCATATTTTTTATCAAGGTATTTTATATTGTATAATTATTGATATTCTCTAGTAATAATGGTTGAAAAAAAATTTGGGATCGGATTGACAATGTCCCTTCCCTTATAATTCCCATGTTTGGTTTTTCTAGGCATTTGATTAATGTATCTCTTTGAATCCTCATCATTTCTATCACGACATGGTATTTCTTAATTAATTCAATAGTGACTTAGTTTTCACTTTTACGGTGATAATGAATTGAATAGTCATAGTCTCTATGAAGTTACAACCATTTCCTTTTTCTCATGTTCAATTCCTTTTTCATGTTTATATACTTAAAAACTGGGTGGCCGATGTACATATCACATTTATCCCCATAAAGATAGTTTATTCATATCATAAAATCAAAAATTACTTCAACATTATACAGGTCATACATAGGATAATTATTCTCAAAAGGATTTAATAGTCGATATGCATAAGAAATATCAATGTAATTTTTTCATGAGGGTGCACGGAATCCATTTCAGAGATGCATCGCTAAAAAAGAAATCCTTCTCTGAAAGAGGGTTGAGTTAACAAAGGTGAAGTAATCAATCTCTTCTTCAGGTCATAGAAACTTTATTCACACTCCTTTTTCTAGATTAACATAGTCTCTTTTCGAGTTAACATGGTTAGTGGATTAGAAATTCTTGATTTTTTTGCAAAAAAACTCCTATAATATTCAAATATACTAAGGAAACTACGAACCTCGGTAACTATTATATGGTGATTCTACTCCTATAAAACCATTTTCTAGGAAGGGTCAACAAAGATCAAATATTTTCTTATAATATCCCTAATAAATAAACTTATTGAAACCAAAATTTTCATTTTATAAATATTCCAAATAGTATCCCCTTCCTCAATGATTTCAATATAACCCTTAGATGGTTCTCATGTTTTTAAGTACTTTTAAAATATATCATAATATCATCAATATGAACTATTAATAATTCATCAAGGAAGTCCATAAAAACCCTATTCATCAAATCCATAAATATAGTAGGATCATTAGTCCAAACTAAGGGAATAAAAACATACTTGTGAAGCCCATAACATGATTATAATTTTGACTTAGGAATATATTATTTCTTCACCCTCAATTAATGATAACCAGACCGAAGATCAATCATAGAGAAGAATTGATCCCAACAAATATGGTCAGATAAATCATAAATCCTTGGGAGATGGTAATTTCTCTTTGCTATAATCTTATTAAGTTCTCTAAAATCAATGGATAAACACATTGATCAGTTATTATTCTAAAAAAAGATAAAATATTCTCCCTAAGAAGAAATAATTGGTCAGAAAAACTCTTTATCCAAAAGATATTGATGTAGATTTATTAATTCCTCCAAATCTACATTTACTATTCTATAGGGTGTCTTTGATATTGAATTGGATCCAAGTATGAGTTCAATGGATAACTCTACCTCTATTTCTGGGGGATTTCTAGGTACCAATTTATAAAATACATCAATATATTCTTGAATGAAGGGAACATTTTCTATTTTTATTCATTAATTTCCAAGTTCATATTCCCCAATAATCCTTATAAAAATGATATAGAAAGAGATTCTAGAAAAATAAAAGGATGAGATATCTCTCTATTGAAAATAAATATAGGTCATTTATTTAGGTCTGTTGATATTTCCTTAATTATGTAGTTGATCTTAGAATTATACTTTGAGATACACTCTATTTCTAGTATACTTTTGAATTCAACCATGGATATTAATTATATATTTTCGATTAGATTGTTCTCTCCAATTAAATACTAGAGTTTCTACACACTATTGATTATTGGATAATCTCTCCAAGAGTCTTTATTGGAAAATATACTTCTAGTATTTCAGGGATTGATTCTAAATTCTTTTCAAACATAGAGGAAAAACATGAATGTGTAGATCCAAAAACAAAGTATGTGCCTTCTTTTAGAGGAACAAATGAGTAAATTAGACCACATAATTTAGAGAACTTAATCCAACCATTGTGATATAAAATTCTCAACCATCCTCCCTTGGCCTAAGATAAGGTTTATGGTGATTCCCCTTCCTTACCTTTTGATTTTAAAAGTTATCTGAAAAGTGAGAAAGCTATCCAAACTTATAACATTGGATTTCATGATGGGAATACACCATATTTTCATTTTAGTTAGTGTGTAGTGGATGGGGATTCACCTCAATATGAAAGTTCCTAACATGAGTTAGTTAATTCATTATTAAAATGTGTAGTTGTTCCCTTCAAGGTGAATATGTTCTCTCAGCTTAATTCATGTATTTGTTCATAACATGAGTTAGTTAATTAATTATTCAAATGATATTTTCTATTATAGCATCTATTGGAGGTCCATCGATTCATGGGTTTTGGTACTCATTGTTTATGTGACTCCTACTATTTCTCACCATTTTCTAAAAGAAAAACGTTTTAGTGAGAAATTTGTTTTCCTTAAGAATATCATAATTCAAAAGTAATTTTATCACTAAAAACAACATTTTTAAATATATCATTCTTTAAAAACAAATAAAATTTCTATAAATCATTTTTAATAGTTAATAAAAATCATGAGATTAACCAAACTTATCCCACACATTTGTCCAACTATGAGTGAAGCATTGCCTATTGTCGTGTAGTAGTTCCCTATTTGGGACTATCTAAAAGGGGTGTTTTTAGGTGTGACCCATAATTACATATTTTAGAGATCCAAATCCACTTGTTTGCATCTAGACATATATTTCTTTCCTCAGATTTCACTAACATAATACTTCACCAAAACACTAATAGGTTTCAACTATATTTAAACTTCTCCCTAGGATTATTCATAACATTTTAAAATATAAATTTATTTAAATAACTAAACCTTTTATTAATACTAACTATATAATCCCCCCATTTTATATAATAAACATTACATTTACATGGTACAAATAAAATATCTTTTAATGTTTAGTTTCTTGGAAATAAGGTACATAATACATAAAAATGTAAAAAAAATTCTATTACATTTGAAAGGATTATTCATAGGTTTATCCAATATACCATTTTTATTATCATAACCTGAGGATATATGTCAAAAGAATGGGATGAAAACAAAGCCTAGTAATGGAAATAATTTATATGTATTCCTGAGGAACATCAATAATAATAATGAGGAGTATCATCATAACATGAAAAATGGAAAAAGAGAAATATAATAATAAAAAGTAAATGAGTCACAAATTGAATGTGTGGCTACAAAAACTAATGTTTAAATTCATAATAAAATCACAATTTTTAATCCATAAGGTTTCCAAAAAGATAAATATAAATTCTATTAACCAAGGTATCATAAAACATGTCGTCTCAAGATATTAAATTCTTTACCCAATGCATTGGAGTGCTACCAGAAATCACCATTAATATGTCTTAATTAATTTCTTCCAAAAATATCATAATCAAGAAATATAATAGTTATAAGTCTCCGGCCTTAAACCTTACTTAATATTGAATTAAATGAATAATTCACATTGAGGATCTTTTCAGGTTTAGAGTTTTAGAGAATTAGGACATAACTATTACATTTCAAAATATTACAAAGTAGAAACTTCTACTAAGTTTCCATAAAATAAAAACACTTAAAAAGAAATATTTCTAGTTCCATGTTTTAGGTAGCATGACTTTACCTTGATCCCATCCTTGACCCTATTCCACGTTAAGTCCTGTGAAAAACATTTCAAAAACTTGGGATGAGCATAAAAAGCTCAGTAAGAGATACACAAAGAATGAAAACTGTTAGTTTTTCAAAACAACAAGTAAACCATGTATACTTTAACAAAGTAATACTTTTCACCTTTTCGAAGTATTAAAAACTCTTCACTGAATAAAAGTTCATTACTTACCCTTCTGTAACCAAAAGATTACCATAAAGCCCATATAAAGGTCACATAACATATAAAGGTAACTTGGGACCTAAACATAGTTAAGTGGAATAACCATAAGGTCAACTTCCACACATATCACTTAATGGAATAGCCATTCGGCCAACATCCATACATACTTAATGGAATAGCCATACGGCCGACTTCCATACCTAATGCATTGGAGGTTCTAACGTAACCACCTGTCCTGGTATTCACGGCACCACCCGTCATATGGTTTATCACGTAACCACCCATAAAATGTCCAAGTACCATTATAAAATTAGAACAAATAAAACCAACACAAAGGAATGATAACATTTCCACATTTCAATCACAATATATCATTTAAATAAATTTACATAATAGAATCCTTTATCAAAACCATTTTCAATACCAAAATACCAAAAAATTATATGGTATTTATTTTATTTTAAAAAACATTACGGCTTGTTGAGGAAGCCAAATACCAAATAATACTCGCTGCAGCGGAGAAGTCATTGTCGCCGTATACGTGCGACAAAAACATTCCCTTTTTTCGTTTAGTAAAACGCTTCGTATAAAAATATTCCTTTGAATAAATGTAAAAGTCGAAGGGTTTTATACATCGTATTAAAGAAAGTGGTGTATAAAACAAAAATTTTCCTCAATGAAAGGAGATTGAGACGAAGTTCCTTACAAAGACGGTATCTTTGGTTTAAGGATAAATCAATTACATAATTATGTGTGACAAATGAATACACCCAAAATAAGTGGATATTAAGTGTAATAAAATCAGAGGTTATTCACACATATTCATAGAATGACATATTCAAGGAGTACAATATTATCCCAAAGAATCAAATTTGGGTTAAGAAGTTCCCTTGCAAAACTTTGACGGCCTAACGACGTCACTACAAAATTCAGAAAATGAGTTGATGAGAGATAAAAAGGGGTATCTCATCACTTGGACATAAAATTTAAATCAATAAGGATATATAATAACATATCCCAACATAATATTATGTGAATTAAAATACATAACAAAAGAAGTCTTTTACAAAAAGAGGAGGGTTAAAGGTTCCCTTACCGACATGGGTATCTTTTGAGACATGAACCCTGTGAAAGAAGGACAATAAAAAATTGATGTAAATACTCATAAATGAAATTATATTAAACAATGAGTAAAATAATGGGCTGTACATACACCACTCAAGGGAAATTGTTGCAAATGTAGCATAAATCTCACAGGAATAATAGTGAGATGAAAAATCCCTTACGAAAACTCGGCAGCCTAACGACGCCACATAAAACTTACAAAAATTGATTGATGAGATCAAATAGGGTCTCTAATCATATTAACATAAAGTTTACAGAAAGAGGAATATAAAAGAACATTCCCCAACATAACAAAGAGGATCTTAAAAGAAGTGACATAAAGGAGAGTACTTTAAAAAAAGTGAGGGGTTTGTTCTCTTACGAAAATTCGGCAGCCTAACGACGCCACTCAAAACTTAAAAAATGGATTGATGAGAGAGAATAGGGTCTCTCATCATATGAACATAAAAATTACAGTAAGAGAAATATAAAATAACATCCCAATAACAAGAATGATGAGCTTTAGAAGTAATGACATAATAGAGTGTACTTAAAAAGAAAGAGAGGAGTAAGATCCCTTACCTCGGGTCCGAATTGACCCAATCGTTCTTTAATCTCATGAATAATAAACTTGAGTTAATTTATACTTCCTTAAGAACCTTTTTCAAGTTTATTATTCCTTTTATATCACTTATTACCATGTCATAGACATTATGTAATCATTTAAGTTAATAATGTTTTTTTTCGATACTTGGTTCTTATGTCGAAAGTGGACTTTTTACAATTACATGTTGTTCATGTGGTCAACGGTTCATTATATCCAGAATTTTATTCATCATGTATATATAATATATATCATATATATCCATTACATTCATGCATTTATAATATTACAAAACATTTAGAGTTAAGAAATGAAATGCACTGTTCATGGAGACGGTAAGCCGTACGTACGCATGAACACTTCTTCCATTTCTATTTCATATTTAATGGAATTAAAACATAATGATACATACTAGTATTTTAATTCCAGTATGGTATCATATATAATATCATTAAATATATCCTTTATACGTACCACATATGGTATTAACGAATCAAATCACTTTGAGGGGCGGTAGTCCGCACTTCCTTAAATGAAGATATCGCGTTGACCCATAATGGAAACCATAAAGGTATGCCATAAATTAAAAATACAGAAGCTTAAGTAAAAAATGAACATATTAGATATCATATATAAATATAGTTTCATCTTAATGAACACCTTTGAATGTGTTAGAAGAATGTTGAACAATCATCGTTTCGGGAGGTAGAAATTCGCCATCCACGAAAACAGTATGTTCTTTAACCATTAGATTTAGGTGTGTTTAAGTGTAGCTCTAAAACATCTTATAACAACATCCTAGTATATTGAAGATACTGTATTTGTTACAAAATAAATGAATAAAAAGAGTTTAGGGAGTTGGAGAAGCAAAATAAAACAAAAGGACTCAAGCGAAGACATTAGCTTAAAATCGGGTAACTTCCTTTGATTTGAGCTCAAAGGCTTCCTTGGAAAGGATTATTCCCAATATGAGGCTTTAAGGAGTTATATAGGGATGTGTAGAGACAAAATGGGCAGGGGTTGGCCGAGACAATGTCTTTTTAAGTGTGGGTATGGAGGTAGAGGTGGGGGGCTTTTATAAGAGGAGAGGAGGGGCACTCTTGGAAAGTAAGCAAATGTTACTTTATTTGAAAATGAGTTTCTGATTTAAAAGGTCCCACATTGATATAATTCGTGGATAAGGCGATAATGGTTCTAAATCCACACATACAATAGGTTTTGGACATGTGTAGGTCTTAGATATTACATTATCTTTCTGTTTTATTTAAATCGTTAAATAATGAGGTCATCGCTGCATCATCATGATGTCATAAATAATTTAATTTATTTAATGTATAAAAATTATAAAAAATATACTATGATGTAATAAAGCTTTTTAGATTTCCAAGGACTATTTATAGTCAAAAATATGACTTTTATAACCCCATGTAAAAATTGTTTTAGTAAAACATATCAGGTTTGTGTTATTTTTACTCTATCATTAAATAAATAGGTATTTCTGTCATTTTCCAACCAAAGTGGCTCCATTGGGTCCCCAAGTTGACCCATGGATTTTATTGGTCGGACATGACACATCCAATGAGGGTAGGACATGTGTCTAGGTCATTTCATTTTATTAAAACATTATTCCTACCTTAAACTACACTAATTACCTCTAATCGCGATTAAAAACTTAATAAGTTACTATTCACCAAAAAATTATTTTAATCCCATTGAACCAAATTTTACTTCTTAATGACAACCATGGATGTCGGATTTTTGAAATTCAAAACACAAAGGTGGAAAATTTTCATTTAAACAGAAAATCAGTTTTTATAAGTACCACTTAGTGGTTTAACTATTCATCAAAAATTGAAGTTTTTCAGAAAATTACCAAATATTCACCCTAAGCTATATTTGATATTCCAAATTCAAAAATGATGTCTATTTTACAAAATTCAAAACATATAAGTTGCATTAATTAACTTAATAATTAATTCCCGTTGTCAAAACAAATATCATGTTTTTATGAAACAAAATGTATCAAAAGATTGACACTAGTTTAAGTCCGATTTCAAAGTGAAATTAATTACATCGATCGCTATTGGATTAAATGGTAAAAATATATTCTAATTTAACTTTAAAACCAATTCAAAAAACAATATAATCATATAATTAAATTATATTAAAAAGAGGTTTTGAATTAAAATACAACATTTTTCACTATTCATTAAAAATTGATCTTTTTCGGAAAAATACCAAAAATTTACACAAAGTAAATTTTGATGTCCTGATTCTAAATAAGAATTTTATTTTGTCAAATATAACACATAAAATTGTCAAAAAGTGTATTTAAAAGAGGTTCTCCATCAAAAGGCGGTTAATCGACCTTTTAAAGAATATTAGAATGTTTACACTTAAAATTGGATTCATTCACAATTTTAATCCTCTAAAATTTATTTTAAAAAGTAAAAATATTTGACAAACATATATAATCAATTGGTAGTTAGTTATGTTCATTCCTGCCATTACAACGGCTAGGCGTTAACTACCATTTAGAATAATATTATTTTATTATTAGAGTGCAACGTAAGATTCCCAAGAAACTCGTTGTTACGTATTGGGTACGTCATCAAGCATAGCATCCCCTTTAAATAAATATTAATATTTTATTCACAAATATGGATAAATATAAAGATTTAATATTCTTTATTTACCTGGGTTGTTACATCCTTTCCCCATTTTGGGAATTGCGTCCTCACAATTTTAAATTTGGGCTTGGAAACATCCTTGAAAGTCCCACATCGGAACAAGAGTCGGTAATACAATCACTTTAAAATAATGAAAGATAAGTAAAAAGGTCACCCGAATAAACCCATACTAGGATTCCAAGTACGAAAATATGGACATGGAGGAAAAAAACAAACGGTCATGTTCTGATGGAGAGTGATAGAAAACATGTTTAGGAGAAAGTTAACCACAAGAAAATCACAAACTTGTGATGGGTTAAACGGTATTCGATTCCCCAGTAGGAAAAGTTAATAGAAACATTTTTGTGTTAAGTTACTTTTTATTGAGTAATTTCTTGATAAGGAAACATAATCACTTATCATGTTGACTTTCAACATTTACACAAACTCTTATTTTCTCCAAAAGAAGAGTATTTAGGGAGACTTGTTCACATTAAGAGTACTATAATCAACATTTAGAGAATCACCTAATCCGCAAAAGAGAACTATATACTTCCCATGTCTTTAGACCAAAACCAAAACCAAAAAGGCTAGTACAAGATCAGATAATCCAGAAAAGGATAACCCCTTATAAAAATAAAATCTATTCTTTATCTCCAAAATTTTTCTAACAAAACCCAAAGTTCAACGAGGACCATTCAATAATAAATTTGTCCATAAAATTCTTCAAAGTAAACATAACTAAGATTGAAACCCAAATATTTGAGGGATTTAGTCACATATTCTTCCAAGTTAAATCATATCATTTATCTCCAAACAACATCAGTTGCTCTTAATGCCTCGTATTGAAAAGTAATTAACCTAATCACATATCCTCCATGATAGGTTAATAAATATCCATAGATAACCCAAAATCAACTTACTCTTAATTTATAAAATCATCTAACTAAAAAGAATCAGTCAAACTAACAAGGGACTTCACGTAGTCCAGTGGTAGGCAATAAACACCAGTTGCAATTTGGTTGTGGGTTCGATTCCCGCAGCTTTGTCCGACGTGACGGGTTGTCACACGGTCTGCGTGTTGTCCTTTTTATAAAACTCCAAAAATAACCCTAACATGTTTTAACCTCAATCGTTTCCTCATACCATTAATTTTCATCCGAATTCGTTACGATCTCAACATCTTAATTCTTGAAGTCTTATTTCACCACCATAAGATAAAATAAAATGATTCCCAAAATGAATAACACCATACCTTGATTATGGCGTCCACTCGGTTTCATCTTCATCTTGTTCACGTAGGTAGGAGTCCAATGCATTAAAACAATGATTTAGAGATCCTTCAAAATCATTTGCTTACTCCATCCAAATACACCTCGTACAACATGGGCCATATGGGTGTTCACATAAAAATAGTTTTGGAAAATAATCATGTATGACATATAATTCCGAAACATCTGAAGAAACATGATTTCTATAAAATAGTCGGACCGAAATTGAGTTGAAACTTTCTATTATTGGTCCTTTTAAAATACCATAAGTATGTGATGTGAGACTATATTTTAAAATCAAATATAAATAGGTTGCGCAAGGGTCTCCTTACTCAGCACCATTTTTAAAATCATAATATGCTTTAAATTCCTGTGATAAGGTAAAATATTTGAAAATACGTTGATAATATTTATCTTTCTTGAAAATATGATAATATTGTGAAAATAGTATTTTTCTAAAAACAACCCATGATCCACAATGATAACGAGGTATATTGGAGGTGTTTGATATCTCCAACAACTGCTTGCAAGTGAGTTGTATGCTAGAAAAAGTTTCACAATCATCCAAAGATGACTTTGCAATAATTATTGCAAGCGTGTCATCAGGAAGAGATAGGAATGTCGTTTGGGATCCTTCTCCTTCCATTCGTAACCAACATTACATGACCTGAAAAAATGTTATAAAACAAGGATTTAATTGAAATAATAGATATAGGGACTAATCATGTGTCTCACAAGAACTCATAATCCCTAAAGTTGTCTAAACCGACCTTTGATACCAACTATAAGGCCCCGACCTTAAACCTTACTTAATATTGAATTAAATAAATAATTCACATTGAGGATCTTTTCAGGTTTAGAGTTTTAGAGAATTAGGAAATAACTATTACATCTCAAAAGTTTACAAAGTAGAAACTTCTACTATGTTTCCATAAAATAAAAACTCTTAAAAATAAACATGTCTAGTTCCATGTTTTAGGTATCATGACTTTCCCTTGATCCCATCCTTGACCCTATTCCACGTTAATTCCTGTGAAAAAATTTCAAAAACTTGGGATGAGCATATAAAGCTCAGTAAGGGATACACAACTAATGAAAACTGTTAGTTTTTCAAAACAACAAGTAAACCATGTATACTTTAACAAAGTAATACTTTTCACCTTTTCGAAGTAGTAAAAACTCTTCACTGAATAAAATTTCATTACTTACCCTTCTATAACCAAAAGATTACCATTAAACCCATATAAAGACCACATAACATATAAAGGTAACTTGGGACATAAACATACTTAAGTGGAATAACCATATGGTTGACTTTCACACATATCACTTAATTGAATATCCATTCGGCCAACTTCCATTCATACTTAATGGAATAGCCATACGGCCGACTTCCATACCCAATGCATGTGAGGTTATAACGTAACCACCCGTCCTGGTATTCACGGCACAACCCGTCATATGGTTTATCACATAACCACCCAAAAAATGTCCAACTACCATTATAAAATTAGAACACATAAAACCAACATAAAGGAATGATAACATTACCACATTTCAATCACAATATATCATATAAATAAATTTACATAATAGAATACTTTATCAAAACCATTTTCAATACCAAAATACAAAAAAAAGTAGATGGTATTTATTTTATTTTAAAAAAAATTATGGCTTGTTGAGGAAGCCAAAGACCAAATAATACTCACGGCGGCAGAGAAGTCATTGTCGCCTTATACGTACGACAAAAACATTCGCTTTTGTTATTTAGTAAAACACTTCGTATAAAAATATTCCTTTTAAATAAACGTAAAAGTCAAAGGGATTTATACACCGTATTAAATAAAGTGGTGTATAAAACAAAAATGTGCCTCAATGAATGGATATTGAGACGAAGTCCCTTACAAAGACGGTATCCTTGGTTTAAGGATAAATAAATTATATAATTATGTGTGGCAAATGAATACAATCATTATAAGTGGGTATTAAGTGTAAAACTATCAGAGGTTATTCACACATATTCATAGAATGACATATTCAAGGAGTACAAGATTATCCCAAAGAATCAAATTTGGGTTAAGAAGTTCCCTTGCAAAACTTTGACGGCCTAACGGCGTCACTACAAAATTCAGAAATTGAGTTGATGAGAGATAAAAAGGGGTATCTCATCACTTGGACATAAAATTTAAATCAATACGGAAATAGTAGAACATATCCCAACATAATATTATGTGAATTAAAAGACATAAAAAAATAAGTCTTTTACAAAAAGAGGAGGGTGAAAGGTTCCCTTACCGACATGGGTATCTTTCGAGACATGCACCCCGTGAAAGAAGGACAATACAACATTGATGTAAATACTCATAAATGAAATTATATTACACAATGAGTAAAATAATGGTCAGTACATACACCACTCAAGGGAAATTGTGGAAAATGCAGCCTAAATCTCACGGGAATAAAAGTGAGATGAATAATCCATTACGAAAACTCGGCAGCCTAACGTCGCCACATAAAACTTACAAAAATGGATTGATGAGATCAAATAGGGTCTCTCATCATATTAAAATAAAGTTTAAAGAAATATGAATATAAAAGAACATCCCCCAAACATAACAAAGAGGATCTTAAAAGAAGTGACATAAAGGAGAGTACTTTAAAAGAAAGCGAGGGGTTTGATCTCTTACGAAAATTCGGCAGCCTAACGGCACCACTCAAAACAAAAAAAATGGATTGATGAGAGAGAATAGGGTCTCATAATATGAACATAAAAATTACAGTAAGAGTAATATAAAAGAACATCCCAATAACAAGAATGATGAGCTTTAGAATGAATGACATAAAAGAGTGTACTTAAAAAGAAAGAGAGGAGTAAGTTCCCTTACCTAGGGTTCGACTTGACTCAATTGTTCATTAATCTCTTGAATAATAAACATGTGTTAATTTATACTTCCATAAGAACATTTTTAAAGTTCATTATTCCTTTTATATCACTTATTACCATGTCATAGACATCATGTAATCATTTAAGTTAATAATGTTTGTTTTGTCGATACTTGGTTCTTAAGTCGAAAGTGGACTTCTTACAATTACATGTTGTTCGTGTGGTCAAAGGTTAATTATATCCAGATTTTTATTCGTCATGTATATATCATATATATCATATATATCCGGTATATTCATGCATTTATAATATTACATAACATTTAGAGTTAAGAAATGAAATGTACCGTTCATGGAGACGGTAAGCCGTACGTACGCATGAACACTACTTCCATTTCTATTTCATATTTAATGGAATTAAAAAATAATGATACATAATAGTATTTTAATTCAAGTATGGTATCATATATAATATCATTAAATATATCCTTTATACGTACCACATATGGTATTAACGAATCAAATCACTTTGAGGGGGCAGTAGTCCGCACTTCCTTAAATAAAGATATCGCGTTTACCCATAATGAAAACCATAAAGGTATGCCATAAATGAAAAATATAGAAGCTTAAGTAAAACATAAACATATTACATATCATATATAAATATAGTTTCATCTTAATGTCCACCTTTAAAGGTGTTAGAAGAATGTTGATCAATCATCATTTCGGGAGGCAGAAATTCGCCATCCACAGAAACAGTATGTTCTTTAACCATTAGATTTAGGTTTGTGTGAAAGTGTAGCTCTAAACCTTCTTATAAAAACATCCTAGTATATTTCCGATACTATATTTGTTACAAAATAAATTAATAAAAATAGTTTATGGGGTTGGAGAAGAAAAATAAAACAAAAGGACTCAAGCGAATACATTACCTTAAAATCGGGTAACTTCTTTTGATTTGAGCTCAAAGGCTTCTTTGGAAAGGATTCTGCCCAATGTGAGGCTTCAAGGAGTTAGAGAGGGATGTGGAGAGACAAAATGTGCAGGGGTTGGCTGAGACAAAGGCTTTGTATGTGTGGGTAAGGAGGTAGAGGTGGGGGCCTTTTATAAGAGAAGAGGAGGGGCACTCTTGGAAAGTAAGCAAATGTTACTTTATTTGAAAATGAGTTTCGGATTTAAAAGGTCCCACATTAATATAATTCGTGGATAAGGTGATAATGGATTGAAATCCACCCATCCAATAGGTTTTGAACTTGTGAAGGTCTTAGATATTACATTATCTTTCCATTTTATTTAAATCGTTAAATAATGAGGTAATCGCTTCATCATCATGATGTCATAAATAATTTAATTTATTTAATGTATAAAAATTATAATAAAATACTATGATGTATGAAATATTTTTAGCTTTACAATGACTATTTATATTCAAAAATATTACTTGTATAACCCCATCTAAAAATTGTTTTAGTAAAACATTTCATGTTTGTGTCATTTTTACTTTATCATTAAATAAAAAGGTATTTATGTCATTTTACAACCAAAGTGGCTCCATGGGGTCCCCAAGTTTACCCATGGATTGAATTTGTCGGCCATGACAAATCCAATGAGGGTAGGACATGTGTCTAGGTAATTTCATTTTATTAAAACATTATTCATACCTTAAACTACACTAATTACCTCTAATCGCGATTAAAAACTTAATAAGTTACTATTCACCAAAAAATTATTTTAATCCCATTGAACCACATTTTACTTCTTAATGACAACCATGTATGTCGGATTTTTTAAACTCAAAACACAAAGGAGGAAAAATTTATTTTAAACAGAAAATCAGATTTTATAAGTACCACTTGGTGGTTTCACTATTCATCAAAAATTGATGTTTTTCAGAAAATTACCAAAAAATCACCCGAAGCTATATTTGATCTTCCGAATTCAAAAGTGATGTCTATTTTAAAAAATTCAAAACATATAAGTTGCATTAATTAATTTAATAATTAATTCCCACTGTCAAAACAAATAGCGTGTTTTTATGAAACAAAATATATCAAAAGATTGACACGAGTTTAAGTCCGATTTCAAAGTGAAATTAATTCTATCGACCGCTATTGGATTAAATGGTAATAATATATTCTAATTTCACTTTAAAACCAATTCAAAAGATAATCTAATCATATAAATAAATTAGATTAAAAAGTGGTTTTGAATTAAAATACAACATTTTTCACTATTCATTAAAAATTGAACTTTTTCGGAAAAATACCAAAAATTTACACAAAGTAAATTTTGATATCCCGATTCTAAAGAAGAATTTTATTTTTTCAAATATAACACATAAAATTGTCAAAAAGTGGATTTAAAAGAGGTTCGCCATCAAAAGGCCGTTAATCGACCTTTAAAAAATATTAGAATTTTTACGCTTAAAATTGGATTCATTCGCATTTTTAATCCTCTAACATTTATTGTAAAAAGTAAAAATATTTGACAAACATATATAATCATTTGGTAGTTTGTTCTGTTCATTCCCGCCATTACAACGGCTAGACGTTAACTACCATTTAAAATAATGTTATTTTATTATTAGAGTGCAACATAAGATTCCCAAGAAACTCGTTGTTGCGTATTGGGTACGCCATCGAGCATAGCATCCCCTTTAAAGTAATATTAATATTTGATTCAAAAATATGGATAAATATAAAGATGTCATATTCTTTATTTACCTGGGGTGTTACATCCTTCCCCCCTTTTGGGAATTGTGTCCTCGCAATTTTAAATTTGGGCTTGGAAACATCCTTGAAAGTCCCACATCAGAACAAGAGTCAGTAAAACAATCACTTTAAAATAAAGAAAGATAAGTACAAAGGTCATCCGAGTTAACCCATACTAGGATTCCAAGTACGAAAATATGGACATGGAGGAAAAAACAATGGGTCATGTTCTGATGGAGAGTGATAGAAAACATGTTTAGGAGAAAGTTAACCACAAGAAAATCACAAACTTGTAATGGGTTAAATGGTATTTGATTCCCCAGTAGGAAAAGTTAATAGACAACATTTTTGTTTTAAGTTACTTTTTATTGAGTAATTTATTCATAAGGAAACATAATCACTTATCATGTTGACTTTCAACTTTTACACAAACTCATATTTTCTCCAAAAGATGAGTATTTAGGAAGACTTGTTCACATTAAGAGTATTATAATAAACTTATAGAGAATCACCTAATCCACAAAAGAGAACTATATACTTCCCATGTATTTAGACCAAAACCAAAACCAAAATGGCTAGTACAAGATCAGATAAACCAGAAAAGGATAACCCCTTATAAAAAGAATATCTATTCTTAATCTCCAAAATTTGTCCAACAAAACCCAAAGTTCAACGAGGACCATTAGATAATCAATTTGTCCATAAAATTCTTCAAAGTAAACCAAACTAAGATTGAAACCCAAATATTTGAGGGATTTAGTCACATATTCTTCCAAGTTAAATCGTATCAATTATCTCCAAACAACATCAGTTGCTCTTAATGTCTCGTATTGAAATGTAATTAACCCAATCACATATCATCCATGATAGGTTAATAAATATCCATAGATAACCCAAAATCAACTTACTATTAATTCATAAAATCATCTAACTAAAAAGAATCAGTCATACTAACCAGGGACTTCATGTAGTCCAGTGGTAGGTGATAAATTCCAGTTGCACTTTGGTTGTGGGTTCGATTCCCGCAGCTTTGTCCGACGCGACGGGTTGTCACACGGTCTACATGTTGTCCTTTTTATAAAACTCCAAAAATAACCCTAACATGTTTTAACCTCAATCGTTTCCTTATAACTTTAATTTTCATCTGAATTCGTTACGATCTCAACATATTAATTCTTGAAGTCTTATTTCACCACCATAAGATAAAATAAAACGATTCCAAAAATGAATAACATCATACCTTGATCATGGAATCCACTCGGTTTCATCGTCATCTTGCTCACGTAGGTAGAAGTCCCATGCATTACAACAATGATTTATAGATCCTTCAAAATCATTTTCTTCCTCCATCAAAATACACCTCATAGAACATGGGTCATATGGGTGTTCACAGAAAAATAGTTTTGGAAAATAATCATGTATGACATATAATTCCAAAACATCTGATAAAACATGATTTCTATAAAATAGTCGGACCGAAATTGAGTTGAAACTTTCTATTATTGGTTCTTTTAATATACCATAAGTATGTGATGTGAGACTATATTTTAAAAGAAAATATAAATAGGTAGCGCAAGGGTCTCCTTCCTCAGCACCATTTTTAAAATCATAATATGCTTCAAATTCTTGTGATAAGGTAAAATATTTGAAAAAACATTGATAATATTTACCTTTCTTGAAAATATGAGAATATTGTGAAAATAGTATTTGTCTAAAAACAACCCATGATCCATGATGATAACAAGGTATAGTGGAGGTGTTTGATATCTCCAACAACTTCTTGCAAGTGAGTTGTATGCTAGAAAAAGTTTCACAATCATCCGAAGATGACATTGCAATAATTATTGCAAGCATGTCATCAGGAAGAGATAGGAATGTAGTTTGAGATCCTTCTACTTCCATTCATAACTGACTTTACTTGACCTGAAAAAATGTTATAAAACAAGGATTTAACTGAAATAATAGATATAGGGACTAATCATGTGTCTCACAAGAACTCCTAATCCCTAAAGTTGTCTAAACCGACCTCTGATACCAACTATAAGGCCCCGGCCTTAAACCTTACTTAATATAGAATTAAATGAATAATTCTCATTGAGGATCTTTTTAGGTTTAGAGTTTTAGAGAATTAGGACATAACTATTACATCTCAAAAGATTACAAAGTAGAAACTTCTACTAAGTTTCCAAAAATAAAAACTCTTAAAAAGAAACATGTCTAGTTCCATGTTTTAGGTAGCATGACTTTCCATTGATCCCATCCTTGACCCTATTCCACGTTAAGTCTTGTGAAAAACTTTTCAAAAACTTGGGATGAGCATAAAAATCTCAGTAAGGGATACACAAAGAATGAAAACTGTTAGTTATTCAAAACAACAAGTAAACCATGTATACTTTAACAAAGTAATACTTTTCACCTTTTCGAAGTAGTAAAAACTCTTCACTGAATAAATGTTCA
Source organism: Viscum album (assembly GCA_963277665.1). Taxonomy (NCBI): domain Eukaryota; kingdom Viridiplantae; phylum Streptophyta; class Magnoliopsida; order Santalales; family Viscaceae; genus Viscum; species Viscum album. The sequence goes on from OY728146.1 coordinate 318,210,107, forward strand.
TTACTTACCCTTATATAACCAAAATATTACGATTAAACCCATATAAAGATCACATAACTTATAAAGGTAACTTGGGACATAAACATACTTAAGTGGAATAACCATAAGGTCGACTTCCACACATATCACTTAATGGAATAGCCATTCGGCCAACTTCCATACATACTTAATGGAATACCCATACGGCCGAATTCCATACCCAATGCATTGGAGGTTATAACGTAATCATCAGTCCTTGTATTCACGGCACCACCCATCATATGGTTTATCACGTAACCACCCGTATAATGTCCAAGTACCATTATAAAATTAGAACACATAAAACCAACATAAAGGAATGATAACATTTCCACATTTCAATCACAATATATCATTTAAATAAATTGACATAATAGAATCCATTATCAAAACCATTTTCAATACAAAAATACAAAAAAAAGTATATGGTATTTGTTTTATTTTAAAAAAATTACGGCTTGTTTGAGGAAGCCAAGGACCAAATAATACTCGCGGCGGCGGAGAAGTTGTTGTCACCGCATACGTAATAAAAAAACATTCCCTTTTGTCGTTTAGTAAAACGCTTCGTATAAAAAGATTCATATTTAATAAATGTAAAAGTCAAAGGGGTTTATACACCATATTAAAGAAAGTGGTGTATAAAACAAAAATGTGCCTAAATGAAAGGATATTGAGACGAAGTCCCTTACAAATACGGTATCTTTGGTTTAAGGATAAATCAATTACATAATTATGTGTGACAAATGAATACACCCAATATAAGTGGATATTAAGTGTAAAAAAATCAGAGGTTATTCACACATATTCATAGAATGACATATTCAAGGAGTAAAAGATTATCCCAAGGAATCAAATTTGGGTTAAGAAGTTCCCTTGCAAAACTTTGACGGCCTAATGACGTCACTACAAAATTCAGAAAATGAGTTGATGAGAGATAAAAAGGGGTATCTCATCACTTGGAAATAAAATTTAAATCAATAAGTATATAGAAGAACATAACCCGACATAATATTATTTGAATTAAAAGACATAACAAAAGAAGTCTTTTACAAAAAGAGGAGGGTGAAAGGTTCCCTTACCGACATGGGTATCTTTCGAGACATGCACCCCGTGAAAGAATGACAATACAACATTGATGTAAATACTCATAAATGAAAGTATATTACACAATGAGTAAAATAATGGGTAGTACATACAACACTCAAGGGAAATTGTGACAAATGTAGCATAAATCGCACAGGAATAAAAGTGAGATGAAAAATCCCTGACGAAAACTCGGCAGCCTAACGGCGCCACATAAAACTTACAAAAACGGATTTATGAGATCAAATAGGGTCTCTAATCATATTAAAATAAAGATTAAAGAAATAGGAATATAAAAGAACATCCCCCAACATAACAAAGAGGAGCTTAAAAGAAGTGACATAAAGAAGAGTACTTTAAAAGAAAGTGAGGGGTTTAATCGCTTACGAAAATTCGGCAGCCTAACATCCCCACTCAAAACTTCCAAAATGGATTGATGAGAGAGAATAGGGTCTCTACTCACATGAACATAAAAATTATAGTATGATTAATATAAAAGAACATCCCAATAACAATAATGATTATCTTTAGAAGGAATGACATAAAAGAGTGTACTTAAAAACAAAGAGAGGAGTAAGATCCCTTACCTCGGGTCCGACTTGACTCGATCGTTCTTTAATCTCCTGAATAATAAACTTGAGTTAATTTATACTTCCTTAAGAAAATTTTTCAAGTTCATTATTCTTTTTATATCACTTATTACCATGTCATAGACATTATGTAATCATTTAAGTTAATAATGTTTGTTTTGTCAATACTTGGTTCTTAAGTCGAAAGTGGACTTCTTACAATTACATGTTGTTCCTGTGGTCAAATGTTCATTATATTAAGAATTTTATTCATCATTTATATATCATATATATCATATATATCCATTATATTCAGGCATTTATAATATTACATAACATTTAGAGTTAAGAAATGAAATACACCGTTCATGGAGACGGTAAGCCGTACGTACGCACGAACGCTACTTCCATTTCTATTTCATATTTAATGGAATTAAAAAATAATGATACATAATAGTATTTTAATTCCAGTATTGTATCATATATAATATCATTAAATATATCCTTTATACGTACCACATATGGTATTAACGAATCAAATCACTTTGAGGGGGCGGTAGTCCACACTTCCTTAAATGAAGATATCGCGTTTACCCATAATGGAAACCATAACGGTATGCCATAAATAAAAAATAAAGAAGATTAAGTAAAACATAAACATATTATATATCATATATAAATATAGTGTCATCTTAATGGCCACCTTTGACGGTCTTAGAAGAATGTTGAACAATCATCGTTTCGGGAGGCAGAAATTCACCAACCACGGAAACAGTATGTTCTTTAACCATTATATGCAGGTGCGTGTAAGTGTAGCTCGAAAAATTCTTATAACAACATCCTAGTATATTGAAGATATTGTATTTGTTACAAAATAAATGAATAAAAAGAGTTTAGGGGGTTGTATAGGAAAAATAAAACAAAAGGACTCAAGTGAAGACATTACTTTAAAATCGGGTAACTTTCATTGATTTGAGATCAAAGGCTTCCTTGGAAAGGATTCTGCCCAAAGTTAGGCTTCAAGGAGTTATAGAGGGATTTGGAGAGACAAAATGGGCAGGGGTTGGCCGAGAAAAAGTCTTTTTAAGTGTGGGTAAGGAGGTAGAGGTGGGGGCCTTTTATAAGAGGAGAGGAGGGGCACTCTTGGAAAGTAAGCAAATGTTACTTTATTTGAAAATGAGTTTCGGATTTAAAAGGTCCCACATTGATATAATTCGTGGATAAGGTGATAATGGTTCTAAATCCACCCATACAATAGGTTTTGGACATGTGTAGGTTATAGATATTACATTATCTTTCCATTTTATTTAAATCGTTAAATAATGAGGTCATCGCTGCATCATCATGATGTCATAAACAATTTAATTTATTTAATGTATAAAAATTAAAAAAAATACTATGATGTAGGAAATCTTTTTATCTTTTCAATTACTATTTATAGCAAAAAAGATGACTTGTATAACCCCATGTAAAAATTATTTTAGTAAAACATCTCATGTTTGTGTCATTTTTACTTTATCATTAAATAAAAAAGTATTTATGTCATTTTCCAACCAATGTGGCTCCATGGGGTCCCAAAGTCGACCCATGGATTGTCTTGGTCGACCATGACACATACAATGAGGGTAGGACATGTGTCTTGGTAATTTCATTTTATTAAAACATTATTCTTACCTTAAACTACACTAATTACCTCTAATCGCGATTAAAAACTTAATAAGTTATTATTCGCCAAAAAATTATTTTAATCCCATTGAACCACATTTTACTTCTTAATGACAACAATTTATGTCGGATTTTTTAAATTCAAAACACAAAGGTGACAAAATTTCATTTAAATGGTAAATCAGTTTTTATAAGTACAACTTAGTGGTTTCACTATTCATCAAAAATTGAAGTTTTTCAGAAAATTGCCAAAAATTCACCCTAAGCTATATTTGATATTCTGAATTCAAAATTGATGTCTATTTTAAAAAATTCAAATCATATAAGTTGCATTAATTAATTTAATAATTAATTCCCACTGTCAAAAAAAATAGCGTGTTTTTATGAAACAAAATGTATCAAAAGATTGACACTAGTTTAAGTCCGATTTCAAAGTGAAATTAATTCCATCGACCACTATTGGATTAAATGGTAAAAATATATTCTAATTTCACTTTAAAACCAATTCAAAAGATAATCTAATCATATAAATAAATTAGATTAAAAAGAGGTTTTGAATTAAATACAACATTTTTCACTATTCATTAAAAATTGAACTTTTTCGGTAAAATACCAAACATTTACACAAAGTAAATTTTGATGTCCTGATTCTATAGAAGAATTTTATTTTTTCAAATATAACACATAAAATTTTCAAAAAGTGGATTTAAAAGAGGTTCGCCGTCAAAAGGCGGTTAATCAACCTTTTAAAGAATATTAGAATGTTTACGCTTAAAATTGGATTCTTTCGCATTTTTAATCCTCTAACATTTATTGTAAAAAGTAAAAATATTTGACAAACATATATAATCATTTGGTTGTTAGTTCTGTTCATTCTTTCCATTACAACAGCTAGGCGTTAACTACCATTTGAAATAATATTTTATTATTATTAGAGTGCAACGTAAGATTCCCAAGAAACTCGTTGTTGCGTATTGGGTACGCCATCGAGCATAGCATACCCTTTAAAGTAATATTAATATTTTATTCAAAAATTAGGATAAATATAAAGATGTGATATTCTTTATTTACCTGGGGTGTTACAATAGTAATCATTATATAATAAAAAATAGGTCTCATATCAAAATCATGGTGTTTCAAAAGATCTTAAAAAACATGATCATTCTGTCATTTTTATCCCATGGAAGTGGAATATAGGATTCATCCCTATTATTCCTAGAATAAAATAAATTATTTTTACCTTTATATGAATAAAATATGAAATAATTTATTCTTGGGTATTCCAAATAATAAAATAAATTATAATTTTGTGTTGAAAAGAGGGAAATTTTGGAAAGTAAATTCGGCAGCATAATAGGTATAAAACGTGGTTTTGACGAATAGTAAAATAGGAGTGGAAAAGGGTAAAACATTGATAAAACATAATTTACAAGTAAGGGTATTATTAATAGGGTAACATAATATAGTGACGATACCATTTAGAATACATGTATAAAAAGAGGTTCTTGAATGAAAAAAAGGATAATTCTCTTACCTTGAAGAGATACTAATAAATATAGGGGAATGGAACCTTGAGGGAATGAGTATTCCTTGGGAAGAAACCTTAGGGTGTAAAAACACCACATATTCACAGAGAATGGATTTTCATTGAATATCAATACCTAAATGTGTGGTTATTTATTGAAAAATTGGTGGACTTGTTAAATAATTTCCAAATATAGGCCTTGGAAATCTAGGTTGTGGAAATCAGTAAAATCAAGGGAATTACAATGGGTTTTTCAAAAGGTTTTTAAAATTTGATACATATTTTGTGTTAATTTAACCCAAAATAATTGAACATCATTTATATTATATCTTTATGTAGTGAAAAGTGATGTTTCCAAAAAATAATATATTTAAGACAATGATAAATTTTACACATTAAAAAGTAAATCCTAGGTCTGGAATATAATAAAAATATATTATAATACATGATATTAATAAAATAAACTCTTTTACATCCTAGATTGTGGTTAATAAATTATTACATAATTATGAAATAATTATTAAGTCATTAAACATTCCATCAATCTCAAACTGTATTTTTACTATTCACTGAATTATAATGTGTTTTAGAAAATTATCATAAATTCCCCCAATCCTGAATTCATCATGATGATTTAAAAAATTATTTTTATTTTATAATTATAAATATATACAAATATATATATTATATCCTTAAATTTTTGAATTGTTAAAAATATTTATTAATTAAAAAAATAGCACGTTGAAAATGCATATTAAAATTTCTAAAACATAATTTTTTTAAGGGAATAATATATATATATATATTATCATATATATTTAAATAAAATTGTTTTTATAATTATATTTCATTAAAATAATTACTATTCATAATATAATAATTTATTATAATGATTTATATCTTTTTAATTAAATATAATTTGGGCCTAAAAAGGGAATTTATCAAAATTCTTATATATTAAACCTATATTTTTATTAAGAAATAATAAAATTAAAACAAAGTTTATGTAATAGAAATTTAATTTATACAATGGAATTGCACTATAAGTAGTGAAGGCTAGGACATGTACCCCCTTATAGCACCTGTATATGACCTTAGGGAATGTGTGCAATGGTGACAGATTCATGGGGTGGCTTAGATAACATCGCCTAAGTGGTAATTTACACAAACATGAACTTCTCCCATAGACAATTTCGTTCATACTTCACTTGTTAAAGCTCAGCTTCATCTTAGTCAAGGGAGAACCCCACTAATGCTACCTCCCTCCCAGGTTCTAAAAAATAGGTTTCATATGACATGAATGTACTGGTGGAGGCCATAAATTCTTATTTTTGAGTTAATTATCCATTTTTTCTTATAAACACTAATTAGAACATTAAAATTATTAACAAGGCTATAGTTCTAAACTGTCATAATTAGCCAACTATCATAAAATGGCTAAATCCAGATAGTCACATTTACCTTTAGATTCACATTATTATTAAATAGATATGGATTTGTTTCTTAGAACATAATTTAACACACAATTTCAAAAAAAATATAACACACAAAAATTCTAGGTTATTAAAACATAAAAATAATTTAATGGGTTTGAGTAATAAAGAAAAAAATGTTCGTTTAGGAACATTACTTTTTCTTTGGAGATCTATATTTTATTTTAACAAAAGGACATCCTTGGTTGTATTTATTCCAATGATATGATTATTGGATGAGATTAGGGAATATTATATGTGATTTAAGAATTTAATGGCTAATAAAAATTCCTTAATTGATGTTATGAATGAAGGGAGAGTGAGTTATCTTTTATTGTTGAAGAGGAGTGTCAATCAAATAAATACTCATGTGTATTTTCTATTGGGAGGTCATTAATTTATTATGATTCAAAAAATGATGATTAATGGTTTAAAGTGATGATTTGGAATATACACACCTCCAACAAACTTTAATAAACATTTTTATTATAATTTTTTCCCTAACTATTATGTTTCTTTATTTTACCGTTTTGGTTTTTCATTATGTGAACTAGTTTCATAAACAAAGTAATTTATTCTTTAAGAATATGTTTGGGTGATGATTATAATATAATTTGGAATAATGTTTTCTAAATATTATATCTAATTAATAAATTATAAATCATATGTTTATTTTAAATTAGCATTAACACAAACCAATGTAACACACTAAACACTTTTTTACTGTAATCTCCCTAACATTTTGTTTTTATTTAATTGTCAATATATTAATTTTGATGAACACATTGTCCATTAATGATTTTTACCTTTATCAATATTTAAAAATTACTTTACATAAGATTGGTTTTTATGAATTTGAAATCAAATAACAAAATATAATTTATTATAAAATGATATTAATTCCAATTTTGAAATTATTCATTTAATTTAAATTAAAAAAAATAGTAAAAAATTGCAATTAAATCCATTATGTTGACAAAAATATAACATTATATACTCATATTATATAAAAAGTTAACACAATAATTCATTGAATAACTTCATTTAAAATATTTTTAGTATCATTTGATTTATTTAATTATTAACAGAATAATTTATGAGTGGGCATTTCATTAGAATTAAATGTAATTATATCATCTGTAAAAAATTGAAATAAAGTTTCATTATAAAACATCCATTATGTTCCTATATAAAATTTTATAACTAACTTATGTAGTTTATTCCTATTCCATGTCTTTATAGAAGTTAAAATGAACAAGGGGACATTTTAATTCTTGTTTTCTTTTCTAAACCAGTTATATGCAACAATTTCATTTAAAATCACCACAAAAACTAATAAAATTAAATCCTAAGGTACAAATGATTGATATATTTCCATAATATGTTTTTTTTTGTGTTTTAGTCATTAAAAGTCCAAATATTATATGTTAAACCTTTATGTGAACACTTTTTTTCTTCAATCCATATAATTAATTTTAACTATTTTCACTAACCATTATGGTAAAAAATTAAGTTTATAATGCCCCAGCCTTAAACCTTACTTAATCTTGAGTTATTACAAGATAACACATTGAGGATCTTTTCAGTTTTAGAGTTTTAGAGAATTAGATCATAAAACATGCATTACATTCCACATTTAAACAAAGTGGTTACATAAAAGATAGTATTCATTTTTTCCCATCAACAGAAACATATTTCAAAATAAAGCATAGATTCTTTCTTGAAACTTCCTTGACACTATCATCATATCATGTACCTTTCCCTTGACCTGTGAAAACAATTTCAAAAAATACTTTTAATGAGCATAAAAAGATCAGTAAGGGTTATAAAAAATATGGAAAAGAAACATGAGTTCATATATACATAAGAATGAAATCATACTTTACCCATAAAACATAGGCACTTTAACATACCTCATCAAATCATGAATAAATCATAGAAATCATAAGACATAAAAGGTAACTTGAGGCATTCATAACATTCTTACGTAGGGATTAACCCTCCTGGATACGTTTGGAATACCCACAATAGTATATTACCTAAATCTCTTCGGAGAAACCTTAACCTTTCACTCCTTCACGTTACCCAATGCATTGGAGAGCTATATCGGGCTCACCCGCCCTTAGTTTATCACGGAACCACCCGTATTCATAAACAATGCCCAAGAACCATAACATATTAATAGAACATAACCTAAGCACAAAAAAAAGATAACATTCCCACATTGTAATAACAATATAACATTTTAAGATATTGAAATAATGAATCCATTCTAAAAACCATTTTCAAAACCATATAAAACATTTAATAAAGAGATCTTTGAATCAAAGTGTCCCAGAACACTTTGAATCTTTTAACATTTTAAACCATTAATATCCATATAAATAAATCCTTAAAACCATTTTGAAAACATGGATATTAATGAGAAATATTTATAAGAATAAATCATTAAAACATTTAAAACGATATTTTAGTTAAAGTGTTTTTAACAAAATGAGAGACAATTGAATAAAATAATTGAGGAATAACATTTTATTAGAACTTTATAATATCATTAGAATATAGGGATTCATGATATAATATTCCAAAGGATATTATATACACCATGTAAGAGTGAACTGGTGCATAAAAACAATGAAGTCTCAATAGAAATGTAAAATGAGTCGAAATCCATATTAAAGAAGGAATCCTTAAATCAAGGATAAAACAATCTCATAATTATGTGTGAAAAATATAAATACACCCAATATAAGTGGATATTGAGTGTAAAACAATCAAAGGTCATTCACACATATTCAAAGGATGACATATTCAATAACTACATGTTGAACCCAAAGAAATCGAAATTGGGATAAAAAGTTCCCTCGGTAAAATTCGACAGCCTAACGACGTCACTTCAAATTTCAGAAAATGAGTTGATGAGAGATAACAAGGGAATCTCATAACTTGTTCATAAAATTTAAATCAATAAGGATATAGAATAACATATCCCAACATTATAGTATGTGAATTAAAATACATAACAAAATAAGTTTTTTAAAAAGAGGAGGGTGAAAGGTTCCCTTCCCGACTTGGGTAACTTTCGAAACATACACCCTATGAAAGAAATACAATAAAAAATTGATGTAAATACTCATAAATGAAATTATATTACACAATGAGTAGAATAATGTACAGTTCATACACCAGTCAAAGGAAATTGTGGCAAATGTAGCATAAATCCCACGGGAATAAAATTGAGATGAAAAATCCCTTATGAAAACTCAGCAGCCTAACGGCGCCACTTAAAACATCCAAAAATGGATTGATGAGATCAAATAGGGTCTCTCATCATATTAAAATAAAATTTACAGCAATAGTAATATAAAATAACATCCCCCATCATAACAAAGAGGAGCTTAAAAGAAGTAACATAAAGGAGAGTACTGAAAAATAAAGAGAGAGGTTAGATCTCTTATGAAAATTCGGCAGCCTAACGGCGCCACTCAAAACTTCCAAAATTGATTTTTGAGAGAAAATAGGTTCTATCATCATATTAAAATAAGAATTACAGTAGTATTAATATAAAATAACATCCCAATCATAATAAAGATGAGCTTAAAAGGAATGACATAAAAGAGTGTACTTAAAAAGAAAGAGAGGAGTAGGATCCCTTACCTCGGGTCCGACTTAACTCAATCGTTCTTTAATCTCCTGAATAATAAACTTGAGTTAATTTCTACTTACTTAAGAAACTTTTTCAAGTTAATTATTCCTTTTATGTCACATATTACCTTGTCATGAACACTATGTTATTATTTAAGCTAATAACAGTCGTTTTAACGATCATTGGTACTTGAGTCAAAAATAAACTCTTTATAATTTGAAGTTGTTCATGTGGTAAAATATCCATTATATCCAGAATTTTATTCATGATTTAGATATCATATATATCATATATATCCAGTATATAGTGAATTTATAATATTACATAACATTTAGAGTTAAGAAATGAAATGCACCGTTCATGGAGATGGTAAGCCGTACGTACGCATGAACGCTACTTCCATTTCTATTTCATATTAATGGAATTAAAACATAATGATACATAATATTATTTTAATTCCAATATGGTATCATATATAATATCATTAAATATATCCTTTATACGTACCACATATGGTATTAACGAATAAAATCAATTTGAGGGGGCGGTAGTCCGCACTTCCTAAAATGAAGATATCACGTATACCCATAATGGAAGCCATAAAGGTATGCCATAAATGAAAAATACAGAAGCTTAAAGAAAACATAAACATATTATATATCATATATAACTATAGTGACATATTAATGGCCACCATGAAAGCTGTTAAGAGAAGATTGAACAATCATCGTTTCGTGAGGCAGTAATTCGCCATCCCCAGAAACAGTATGTTCTTTAACCATTAGATGAAGGTGTGTGTAAGTGTAGCTCGAATAATTAAAATAAAAACATCCTAGTATATTTAAGATACTTGTTTTGTTACAAAAGAAAGGAATAAAAAGTGTTAAGGGGGGTGGAGAAGCAAAATGAAACAAAAGGACTCAAGTGAAGACATTACCTTAAAATCAGGTAACTCCCTTTGGTTTGAGCTCAAAGGCTTACTTGGGAAGAATTGTGACCAAAGTTAGCCTTCTAAGAGTTAGGGAGAGATGTGTAGAGGAAAAATGGGCAGGGGTTGGCCGAGCCAAATGCTTTGGAAGTGTGGGTAAGGAGGTAGAGGTGGGGGCCTTTTATAAGAGGAGAGGAGGGGCACTCTTGGAAAGTAAAGAAATGTTACGTTATTTTAGAATTTGTTTCGGATTTTAATGGTCCCAAATTGATTATTTTAGAGGATAGGGTGATAAGGGTACGAAATCCAACCATACAATAGGTTTTGGACATGTGTAGGTCTTATATTTTACATTATCTTCCCATTTTATTTAAATCATTAAATAATGAGGTCATTGATGCATCATCATGATGTCATAAATAATTTAATTTACTTAATGTCTAAAAATTATAAACAAATACTATGATGTAGTAAATATTTTTAGATTTATAATGACTATTTATAGTCAAAAATCTGACTTTTATAAACCCATGTAAAAATTGTTTTAGTTAAACAACTCATGTTTGTGACATTTTAATTTTAACATTAAATAAAAATGTATTTATGTCATTTTCCAACCAAAGTGGCTCCATGGGGTCCCCTAGTTGACCCATGGATTGTATTGGTCGTCCATGACTAATAAAATGATGGTAGGACATGTTTATTGGTCATTTAATATTATTAAAACATTATTTTTACCTTAAACTACACTAATTACCTCTAATCGCGATTAAAAACATAATAAGTTATTATCCACCAAAAAATTATTTTAATCCCATTGAACCACATTTTACTTCTTAATGACAACCATGTATGTCGGATTTTTTAAATTCAAAACACAAAGGTGGTAAAATTTCATTTAAACGGAAAATCAGTTTTTATAAGTACCACTAAGTGGTTTCAGTATTCATCAAAAATTGATTTTTTTGAGAAAATTACCAAAAATTCACCCTAAGCTATATTTGATATTCCGAATTCAAAAAAGATGTATATTATAAAAAATTCATAACATATAAGTTACATTAATTAATTTAATAATTAATTCCCGCTGTCAGAACAAATAGCGTGTTTTTATGAAACAATATATATCAAAAGATTGACACTAGTTTCAGTCAAATTTCAAAGTGAAATTAATTTCAATGACCATAATTTGATTAAATGGTAAAAATATATTATAATTTCACTTTAAAACCAATTCAAGATATAATCTAATCATATAAATAAATTAGATTAAAAAGAGGTTTTTATTTAAAATACAACATTTTCACTATTCATTAAAAATTGACCTTTTTCGGAAAAATACCAAAAATTTACACAAAGTAAATTTTGATGTCCCGATTCTAAAGAAGAATTTTATTTTCTCAAATATAACAAATAAAATTGTCAAAAAGTGTATTTAAAAGAGGTTCTCCATCAAAAGGAGGTTAATCGACCTTTTAATGAATATTAGAATTTTTACGCTTAAAATTGGATTCATTCGCATTTTTAATCCTCTAACATTTTTTTGTAAAAAGTAAAAATATTTGACAAATATATATAATCATTTTGTAGTTAGTTATATTCATTCCCTCCATCACAACAGCTAGGCATTAACTACCATTTAAAATAATATTATTTTATTATTAGAGTGTAACCTATGATTCCCAAGAAACTCGTTGTTGTGTGTTGGGTACGCCATCGAGCATAGCTTCGCCATTAAAGTTATATTAATATTTTATTCAAAAATATTGATAAATGTGAAAATGTCATAATATTTATTTACCTGGGTTGTTACATCTTTCCCCCCTTCTGGAAATTTCGTCCTCGCAATTTTAAAATTGGGCTTGGAAACTTCATTGAAAATCCCTCATCAGAACAAGAGTCAGTAAAACAATCACATCAAAATAAAGAAAGATAAGTAAAAAGGTCACCCGAGTTAACCCATACTAGGATTCCATGTAGGAAAACATGGACATGGAGGAGAAAACATAGGGTCATGTTCTGAGGGAGAGTGATAGAAAACATGTTTAGGAGAAAGTTAACCATAAGAAAATCACAAACTTGTGATGGGTTAAACGGTATTCGATTCCCTAGTAGGAAAAGTTAACAGAAAATATTTTTGTTTTAAGTTACTCTTAATTGAGAAATTTTTTTTGAGCTTAACTAAATCGTAATGAAACATACTTACTTGTCACGTAGACTTTGAACTTTTACTAGATTCCTTAATCAAACACATATTTTCTCCAAAAGACGAGTATTTAGGATGACTTGATCACATTAAGAGAGCTATAATAAACTTCTAGAGAATCACCTAATCCACAAAAGGGAACTATATACTTCCCATGTCTTTAGACCTTAACCAAAACAAAAACCCAAAGTTCAACAAAGACCATTCAATAAACAATTGTCCATAAAATTTTTCACAGTAAACCAAACTAAGATTGAAACCCAAATATTTGATTGATTTAACCACATAGTCTTCCAAGTTAAATCGTAACATTTATCTCCAAACAACATTAGTTTCTCTTAATGTCTCGTATTGAAAGGTAATTAACCTAATCACATATCCTCCATGATAGGTTAATAAATTTCCATACATAACCCAAAATCAACTTACTCTTAATTCATAAAATCATCTAACTAAAAATAATTAGTTAAACTAACCAGGGACATCACGTAGTCCATTGGTAGGCGATAAATACCAGTAGTACTTTGGTTGTGGGTTCGATTCTCGTAGCTTTGTCCGACGCGACGGGTTGTCACACGGTGTGCGTGTTGTCCTTTTTCCCAAACTATGTAATCCGTAAAACATTCCCCAAGATGAAATAAAATCTTCAAAAATAATCATAACATATTTTAACCTCAATTTTATCTCTTGCCTTTCATTTTCCATCATAACATATAATAACCCATAATTACCTCAAAAGTAAGGATCATATAAACCCTAATGGTTACCATTATAATTATTACCTGAACTTCCACATCGATTGGTCATCTCGTACATGATGCATTACAGAACATACCAAGGTACAAGTGGTTGATCATGACTCCTGGATATTTGGTTTAGAACAACCATGAGTTTCCTCACTGAATCCCCCACTTCATCCAGTCTCTTAATCCGAGAACCACCATAGTTTCCTTCAAACCTATTGTCACTTTGGTGCCTGCTAGATCCAGCCATTTACTAAAACCAAAAAGGTCAGTGTGAGTATATCAACAAAACCATCATGTACTAATGAGGAAGATATACTTACTCATTCACTTTATCTAAAAACTATGACTCTTTCTGAAATCCTAACCATTTTGGTAATTTCACTTATGCTTAAATAATACCCTAACCTCTAAAGTTATCTAAACCGACCTTTGATACCAACTATAAGGCCCTAGCCCTTACTTAATCATGAGTTATTAAAAGATAACACATTGAGGATCTTTTTAGGTTTAGAGTTTTAGAGAATTAGATCATAAAACATTCATTACATTCCACATTTAAACAAAGTGGTTACAAAAAAGATAGTATTCATTTTTCCCATCAATGGAAGCATATTTAAAAATAAATCATGGATTCTTTCTTGACACTTCCTTGACACTATCATCATATCATGTACCTTTCCCTTGACTTGTGAAAAACATTTCATAAAAAAACATGGGATGAGAATAAAAAGCTCAGTAAGGGTTATAAAAAATATGGAAAAGAAACATGAGTTCATATATACATAAGAATGAAATCATACTTTACCCATAAAACATAGGCACTTTAACATACCTCATCAAATCATGAATAAATCATAGAAATCATAAGAAAAAAAAGTTAACTTGAGGCATTAATAACATTATTACGTATGGAGTAACCCTCTTGGTTACGTTTAGAATACCCACTATAGTATATTCCCTAAATCTCTTCGGAGAAACCTTAACGTTTCACTCCTTCGCGTTACCCAATGCATTGGAGAGCTATATCGGGTTCACCCGCCCTTTGTTTATCACAGAACCGACCGTATTCATAAACAATGCCCAATAACCATAACATAATCATAGAAAATAACCGAAGCACAAAAAAAAGATAAAATTCCCACATTGTAATAACAATATAACATTTTAAGATATTGAAATAATGAATCCATTCTAAAAACCATTTTCAAAACCATATTAAACATTTAATAAAGAGATTTTTGAATCAAAGTGTCCCATACCACTTTGAAACTTTTAACATTTTAATCCATTAATATCCATATAAAAAAATCCTTAAAACCATTTTAAAAACATGGATATTAATGAGAAATATTTATAAGAATAAATCATTAAAACATTAAAAATGATATTTTAGTTAAAGTGTTTTTAACAAAATGAGAGACACTTGAATACAATAATTGAGGAATAAAATTTAATTAGAACTTTAAAATATAATGAGAATAGAGGGATTCATGATATAATATTCCAAAGGACAGTATATACACCATATAAGAGTGAACTGGTGCATAAAAACAATGAAGTCTCAATAGAAATGGAAAATGAGATGAAATCCATAATAAAGAAGGTATCCTTAAATCAAGGATAAATAAATCTCATAATTATGTGTGAAAAATATAAATACACCCAATATAATTTTATATTGAGTGTAAAACAATCAATGGTAATTCACACATATTCAAAATATGACATATTCAATAACTACATGTTGAACCCAATGAAATCGAAATTGGGTTAAAAAGTTCTCTTGGTAAAATTTGACAGCCTAACGACGTCACTTCAAAAATCATAAAATGAGTTGATGAGAGATAAAAAGAGTATCTCATCACTTGGTCATAAAATTTACATCAATAAGGATATATAAGAACATATCCCAACATAATAGTATGTGAATTAAAAGACAAAACAAAATAAGTCTTTTAAAAAGAGGAGGGTGAAAGGTTCCCTTACCGACTTGGGTAGCTTTCAAAACATACACCCCGTGAAACAAAGACAATAAAAAATTGATGTAAATACTCATAAATGAAATTATATTACACAATGAGTAAAATAATTGGCAGTACATACACCACTCAAAGGAAATTGTGGCAAATGTAGCATAAATCCCACAGGAATAAAAGTGAGATGAAAAACCCCTTACGAAAACTCGGCAGCCGAACGGCGCCACGTAAAACATCCAAAAATGAATTGATGAGATAAAATAGGGTCTCTCATCATATTATAATAAAATTTTCAGAAATAGGAATATAAAATAACATCCCCCATCATAACAAAGTGGAGCTTAAAAGAAGTAACATAAAGGAGAGTACTTAAAAAAAGAGAGAGAGGTTAGATCTCTTACGAAAATTCGGCAGCCAAATGGCGCCACTCAAAACATCCAAAATTGATTGATGAGAGAAAATAAGGTCTCTCATAATATTGTTGGGTCGGAGAAAAATGGGAAGGATGGCAAGAGGGGGGGTGAATTGCCTTTTAAAAAATGATTAACAAATTAAAATCAAAGTAAAGAATGCAGCGGAAAAAAAGAGGCAATCACACAAGAAATTGTTAACGGAGTTCGGCCAAAACCCGGCCTACGTCTCCGCTCCCAACTCAACCGTTGAGAGATTCCTACCGCTTGCTTTTCAATGGTTTTAGCAAGAAACCCACTAGGCTTTGAGGTAGCACTAGGACCTATTACAGCTTGCTTTTGAATTGGTTTAGCAAGAACCCACTTGCTTTTAATGGTTGAGCAAGAACCCACTAGCCTTCTTACAGGTGAAGGCTAGCTCACCTATGACACAAGCCTTTTAAAAGGAAAGGCTTGAAGAAACCTCTTCACACCTTAGTGGTGATGTGAAACCCAAAAGAAAGAGGGATGAAGAAAGAGTTTGGGGTTTGTAGGAACAAACCCAAATTTGAAGCTCAAAATAAATAAAACAATAAAACCCGTATGTTGAGAAACCTTGGGCGCCTTTGATTGATGAATGATGTTGAAGGCCGCTTCCAAGCTTCTTTGAAGGAGCTCCTTGGATGTGGAAGTTGTTGGAGCAAGGTGGGTTCCTTGAAGGAAGTCCGCCGGAGGTTGGCCAATTGATACAAAATATGTCCGTTGGCTTGGTATATGATCCGGCTAGTGTCCGGGGCTTCCTTGGCCTTTATTTATAGGCATGGAACCCATTGGGGGCCTTCGGAGCCGTTGGAGAAGTCCTCGGAGCCGTTGGAGGCCAAAAGAGGGTTGACTGGTCAAAGCCAACGGCTAGTTTGACTGGGCTACCGGCGGGCCGGTGCAGGGCCACCGGCTGGCCGGTGCCTTGGACGTTGAGAAGGCCTTCTGCCCAGGCAGCACCGGCTGACCGGTGCCAGAGCCACCAGCTGGCCGGTGGGCAGACAGTAGCTACCACTGTTTCATCAGGTTGCCACCGGCTGGCCGGTGACAGAGCCACCGGCTGACCGGTGGAACCTGGCAGTGGGCAATGCCTCTGCCAGGTCCACCGGCTGGCCGGTGCTATCACACCGGTTGGCCGGTGGACTGAATTTCAGTCCACTTCTTGTCCATTCTTGGTCCAACTTCTTGGCAACCTTGTGCCTATCATTCAAAAACACTTCAAACAAAATTAGACAAATAATAAGGTGATTGTGATCATGAAAATCAAATAACGAGGGAAACGAGAGGTACAACAAATATGAACATAAGAAGTACAGTAGGATTAATATAAAATAAAATCCCAATCATAAGAAAGATGAGCTTAAAGGAATGACATAAAAGAGTGTACTTAAAAAGAAAGAGAGGAGTAGGATCCCTTACCTCGGGTCCGACTTGACTCGATTGTTCTTTAATCTCCTGAATAATAAACTTGAGTTAATTTTTACTTCCTTAAGAACATTTTTCAGGTTCATTATTCCTTTTATATCACTTATTACCATGTCATGAACACTATGTTATTATTTAAGCTAATAACGGTCGTTTTAACGATCATTGGTACTTGAGTCAAAAATAAACTCTTTATAATTACAAGTTGTTCATGTGGTAAAATATCCATTATATCCAGAATTTTATTCATGATTTAGATATCATATATATCATATATATCCAGTATATTCATGCATTTATAATATTACATAACATTTAGAGTTAAGAAATGAAATGCACCATTCATGGAGATGGTAAGCCATACGTACGCATGAACGCTACTTCCATTTCTATTTCATATTTAATGGAATTAAAACATAATGATACATAATAGTATTTTAATTACAGTATGGTATCATATATAATATCATTTATATGTACCACATATGGTATTAACGAATCAAATCACTTTGAGAGGCGGTAGTCCGCACTTCCTAAAATGAAGATATCACGTATACCCATAATTGAAGACATAAAGGTATTCCATAAATGATATATACAGAAGCTTAAAGAAAACATAAACATATTATATATCATATATAAATATATTGACATCTTAATGGCCACCATGAAAGGTGTTAAGAGAAGATTGACCAATCATCGTTTCGTGAGGCAGTAATTCGCCAGCCACAGAAACAGTATGTTCTTTAACCATTAGACGAAGGTGTGTGTAAGTGTAGCTCTATTCCTTAATATAACAACATCCTAGTATATTTAATATACTGGTGTTGTTACAAAATAAAGGAATAAAAAGAGTTTAGGGGTGGAGAAGAAAAATAAAACCAGAGGACTCAAGTGAAGTCATTACCTTAAAATCGGGTAACTCCATTTGGTTTGAGCTCAAAGGCTTCTTCGGGAAGACTTATGACCAAAGTGAGTCTTCTAAGAGTTAGGGAGAGATTTGGAGAGGCAAAATGGGCAGGGGTTGGTAGATACAAAGGCTTTGGAAGTGTGGGTAAGGAGGTAGAGGTGGGGGCCTTTTACAAGAGGAGAGGAGGGGCACTCTTGGAATGTAACGAAATGTTACTTTATTTTAGAATGTGTTTTAGATTTTAATGGTCCCAACTTGATTTTTTTAGGATAATGTGATAAGGGTTCTAAATCCACCCATACAATAGGTTTTGGACATGTGTAGGTCTTAGATTTTACATTATCATCCCATTTTATTTAAATCATTAAATAATGAGGTCATCGCTGCATCATAATGATGTCATAAATAATTTAATTTATTTAATGTCTAAAAATTATAAACAAAATACTATGATGTAGGAGATAGTTTTATATTTTCAATGAATATTTATATTCAAAAATCTGACTTTTATAAACCAATGTAAAAATTGGATTAGTTAAACAACTCATGTTTCTGACATTTTCATTTTAACATTAAATAAAAAGGTATTTATGTCATTTTCAACCAAAGTGGCCCCATGGGGTCCCCAAGTTGACACATGGATTGTCTTGGTCTTCCATGACTCATCCAATTAGGGTAGGATATGTTTCTTGGTAATTTGATATTATTAAAACATTATTTTTAACTTAAACTACACTAATTACCTCTAATCGCGATTAAAAACTTAATAAGTTACTATTCACCAAAAAATTATTTTAATCCCATTGAACCATATTTTAATTCTTAATGACAACCATGTATGTCAGATTTTATAAATTCAAAACACAAAGGTGGAAAAATTTCATTTAAACGGAAAATCAATTTTTATAAGTACCACTTAGTGGTTTCACTATTCATAAAAAATTGAAGTTTTTCAGAAAATTTCCAAAAAATCACCGTAAGATATATTTGATCTTCCGAATTCAAAAATGATTTATATTTTACAAAATTAATAACATATAAGTTAAATTCATTAATTTAATAATTAATTCCCACTATCATAACAAATAGCGTGTTTTTGTGAAACAATATATATCAAAAGATTGACACTAGTTTAAGTGAAATTTCAAAGTGAAATTAATTCCAATGACCACTATTTGATTAAATGGTAGAAATATATTCTAATTTCACTTTAAAACCAATTCAAAAATATAATCTAATCATATAAATAAATTAGATTAAAAAGAGGTTTTGAATTAAAATACAACATTTTTCACTATTCATTAAAAATTGACCTTTTTCGGAAAAATACCAAAAATTTACACAATGTAAATTTTGATGTCTCGATTCTAAAGAAGAATTCTATTTTTTCAAATATAACACATAAAATTGTCGAAAAGTTGATTTAAAATAGGTTCTCCATCAAAAGGCGGTTAATCGACCTTTTAAAGAATATTAGAATGTTTACACTTAAAATTGGATTCATTTGCATTTTTAATCCTCTAAAATTTATTATAAAAATTAAAAATATTTGACAAACTTATATATTAATTTTGTGGTTATTTCTATTCATTCCCGCCATCACAAAAGTTAGGCGTTAACTACCATTTAAAATATTATTAGTTTATTATTAGAGTGCAACGTAAGATTCCAAAGAAACTCGTTGTTGCGTGTTGGGTACGCCATCGAGCATAGTGTCCCCTTTAAAGTTATATTAATATTTTATTAACAAATATGGATAAATGTGAAAATGTCATACTCTTTATTTACCTGGGGTGTTACAAAGTTAATATTATTTGATAATATAATTTATTCTAATTATAAATATTTAATCCAATTTTATAAATTAAATTCCCAGGATTGAAAAAATTAATTAAAAATAAACTCCATAGATGTGAAGAGAAAGCAGGTTTTTATAGTGAAAATACTAAAAAACATACAATGATTTCAATATATAATTATGTAAAATGAAATAAATGGGATTAATATATTTTTAATTTAACTATTTTTAATTTAAAACATATTATAAATATAGTTTAATATTATCAATCATTTAAATTAATAGGTAGTTTTGAATTAGAATCCAGTATTTTTCACTATTCATCAAAAAATGAAAATTCTAGAAAACAAAATCCACCATAATCTAATTCTGATATTCCAATTTCAAAAATGATGTTTATTTTTTAAAATAAATTCTTTAAAACTTGTTAAAATTATTTTTAAAATATGCTATCCAAGTACGATTAACCTGAATTTTATAAAACAGATTGTTCTTCAGAAAATATTTTTTTCCCTTTAAATGATTCTTATTTTATTTATAATCAATAAATAAAAATATACATATGAAAATATATATTTTCATAAGTTAGTTAATTTTTTCCATTCCCTCTTTTCTAAAATATAGGTGATAAATATTATATTAAAAAATATTATCAATAGTATATTACAGTTTAGAAAATTAGGTTCTTGTGTGTAATACAAGAGAAAATATTTGTTGTTTTTACCAAAAGCTAAACATAGTATTTCAAGTCGTAAAATATTAACATGGTGTTGATTATAAAGAAATATTAACTTGTTTTATCCTGAAACATAACCCATCAAATAATTTTAATTTATTTGTAAGAAATAATTCAATTAAACTCAGGTTGTTACATTCTACTACCATTAAAATAAATTTCTCACTAGAAATTCATTCTTGTCCGTAAAATATTACCACATGAAAAATTATTTCAAATAAACCCACATGATAAAAAATTATAATAAATATTCCCTTGAAAATATAATTCTCTAAAAATAATGGTTACCTAGAGTAACAAATATCTAGGTTTCGACAAAGGATAAAATAGGTGGGAAGTGAAAACATGTACATAAAAGAGAAAAATAAAACCAAAATACAGATGGATATTGATAGGGAACATGGTAAACAGAAATTTAATGATAAAAAATAAATTAACCAAATATGATTGAAAAATTATATTTATATCTTCATTAATGATTATAATAGGAAACCATTTTATTTCAAGGATCTTTTTTCTAATGTTTAATAATTAAAAAAAAGAGATTTACATTCCAAGTTTCATTCCATTTCAAAATCACGATCTCATCAATCAATTGCGACTTGATCCAATTTCACTTCATCTCTTACTCTAATAAATAAAAGTGAATTTGTTTTGTGTACAAAGAACTAATTTTTCATATGATCCATAAATAGAAAGATAAGCCATTCCGTCAATATTTAGTTATCATCACAACTATATTATTTATAAAGGTTATACAATATGAATAAATAATCATAGTCTGAAACATTAATATCTAAAAACGTTTTCAAATTTCAACAAAAACATTTTCATAAATTTTTAACCTTTTGACCCTCCAAAAATATAAAAATCCAAAACATTAGAAGGAAGGTCACTAAATTTCATAGAATCACCTTAATAATGATCCCCCATATATAATAAATTACATCTTAATATTCACTTACCAAATACAAAAATACAACAATAATGTGTTCTCTTGAAATATGGTAATGATCGAAATTTCCATAAACCTTATTAAAAACAAACATACTTCATCATTCATTTCCTAGATCAAAAATTATAGGATTTATTACTTAAATACAAAAATGTTTTAAAATTTATTTATGATTTTATAAAAAAACTTTTTCAACAAATCCTTTATTAATTAAGAGGACATCAATACTATCCAATTTCTTTTATCCAAATCAGTCATCTATTTTCTCATATAGAACCTCATTTTCTCATCCTTATAAACATTTTTTGGGTTATCTTCTCTTAATAATAATATAACCATTAAAATAAATAATCCTTCAACTTATACTTTTAAATCCATAACAAAAAACATATATTTAATAATAATCATTTATATCATGATTTATATAACATAATATTTTAATTATAGTATATATAGAATTAATTCATTACACATGCTTCTAAAAAAATTGAATATGTTTCATTGTCTTATTTATTAACATTATTCTCATTTCACATTTAATATTTTATCTCTTAATCATCAGAAATATAACCATTACTCATACCACATTTCTAATTTTATTGACATTATTTTCCCCAAGTAAATCAATTTTTATAATGGACATAATTTCCACATTTTATGCATTCATCTATTGATAATACCTTATCCAGTTCAAAATTCACATCCATTACTTTAATTGGAATCTTCTTTTTTTCATTTGAAGTTACCTTATTTGTGTCCATATTTTCCATAGTTTAAACATCTTCTTGTTCCTTTATGACATTCACTTCAGTGATTCTTTACACATTCATGACATATATGAAACTCAATATTCTTTTCTCCACGGTCACCATCCCCTGATGTCCTGAAGAACTATTTCCTTCTCTTCTTTAGTGAGTCTATGAGTTGGTTAAGTTACACATTGTTAATCATTATCTGTGAAAAATGATTAGGAATAAACAAAATATCCTTTACTCAAGCCACCATCCCATTTGGATGCTTATTAGAAAACTATCTATCACATTCAATGTTAACCCAGTCTCTTTTGGTTTCTGCCATTGACTAAATCCAAAATGCATAGTGTGAGATATAATAATGATTGTGGGAAACCAAATATTATGAAAAATCACATGTAGGATGTCTAAATCCTGAAACCTACTTTAATATAAGAACAAATAGGTTTATTCTAGTTCATTCATTGTCATATTCTATTTCAACTTGTCACAATGGTTCATAAAGAAAATGGGAATTCCCAAATAATATCCCTCAACAGTGTAATACCAACTGTGACGCAAGGCCCATTATCGTGAACCAATTCCCAATCATGTTTTTATCAACACGGTGTCTTATAGGTTTTTACCACAATTTAAATATGTATTTTATCCATATCCATTTATAGTATCTAGGTAGGGATGTAATTTCATATAAAGTACACCCCCAATCCTTTACCAATATTTTTGGACATTTTCCTAAAATTTAACTCCTCCATATACTTATCCTTAGAAACATCCTCATACATAACCTTAGGAATATCCCTAGGGATCTCACTGATTTTTTCATATCTTAATTTCTAATGTTTGTCCAAACCTTTCATTTCATACCAACAATAGTGAAGTAGGATCAATATATAGGGATATTATGTCACTTTTGATGAACATTCATTACATTACACAATCACATGCCCGAGAACTGTAAGGGCTTTTATTGTTGGAAACATAGGACATAATATTCAACTTAGGTGGAAGATCTTCATTATTTCCGACAATAATCTTCTACTTCAGTAATCCTACTTAAAACATTTCTTTTTATCCCAAGGAATGGAAACATAATAAAGGGTGATTTCAGATTATCAGTAAGGGTAAATAAACAAGATACCTTATCATGAAAATAAAGGCATGGGAAAATGAGAAAAATATTATTAGATCATACCACACATAACTATGATCATATACATGATTCATGGAATAAGTATTGGAATATTATATGACATTAATTATAAGGGAATGAAGAGAATAATATATTAAATCATAACAAAGGAATAAGACATGGAATTTTGTTAGACACATAATCATATGAAATTATTTCTATAGTAGTCAAGGGTCACTTCCGAGTATATCTTAATATAATGGGTTCACTCCCCATACCATCTTAGTAGTCAAGGTTCACTCACAAGACCATCTTAGAAGTCAAGGTTCACTCCAAACACCTTCATAGGGAATAAGTTCCATTACTGAATTTGGTTTACTTCCCATTTTATCCATGTCTATCTTATGATATATAAATTTCTATACAATTTTTTGGAGGGAGATATAGGTCCCAACCATCACATAATGAAATCATAAATACATGTTTCACAAGATAATAAAACATTCATCACATCATGAACCATAAAAGTAGATAGATTTGATAAATATCAAATAATATCCCATAAAATGAAATAGGTATCATTAAAATTTCATTATATCATAACCAATGGAAGTGATAAAAGTTTTAAAATAATTTTATCATATAATAACCCTATTAGAGGAAGCAGGTTTCATAATGGTTTTATTATGGTAAAACCCATAGAAGAGAAAGGTGTTTCAAAAAGAACATTTCATGTTAAACATGAAACATTCAAATAAATAACAATAATGTATTCTTATTATTATATGATGAGTAAATCATAAACTATAACAAATTATCTCATCTTAGATGGATAAGGATTTGGATAGATCACTTGGATAATTTTTTAAGGAAAATAAGCTATCATTAACAATAACCATTTAAGACAAAAACCATTTTCAAAATTTTTCACATGAAAATAAATCTAAATCCTTATGAAGAATTATTTAAATAAATTAAAACATTTCATGAGGAAAATATATCTTCTACCTGGAAAGAAGTTTTTTAATACATAAATATATTTTGAAAAGATATTTTTTAATAAAATAACCATTAAAAATTATAAATGATACTTTGAAAACCATTCTAAATAGATTTTAAAACCCAACAAAATTTTAAAATTCCTTTACCTATAAATTATCTTAAAATATTATTTAAAATACTTTTATTTTTTAGAGAAAATTTTATTTGAATAATATATATTTCTGACTGACGAGAGAAATAATGTCAAATTTTAAAAAAAAATACATACATAATTATATTAAGTACCAAAGACTTAAAAATAATACCATTACATTCATATATCATGAATATATATATAGGAGAATTAAAATAATATGAATTATTAATATATGGATCAAAATATTTCATCAATGGAACTATATCTATAAATAATCTTTTAAATGATAAGATTGTAGCAATAAACTATTTCTAATTTGGTAACATTGAATTAAAATGCACACGAGAGAATAAAATTAGAGGAAAGGTTAAATATAATTAAAATAATTTTATTCACTATATAATAAGTCAAAGGGTAATTATATACACCTCATAAAAGAATATAGGTTCATAATATAACATGTGTCTTAAAGAAGAAAAATTCAGACAAAATTCGCTTTCTGTTTTGATAACTTTTGAAATGTAAACCCCATGAAAGATAAACCCTAAAATAAATTTTTGATGGAAATAAGTTTGATTTATAAGAATCATAGAATACATTCATGGTATGTATATACACCACGTAGAAGTAATAGGTGATGAGTCTCCCAATAGAAAAAAGTGAGACAAAAATCCCTTTCCTTAAGTCTGGATTGTCATCGTACTTGTTCTATCTTCCTATATAATAAATATATTATTATAAAAATATATATATATCCTAGAACTATATACATATATATTTTACCATATATAATTTACTTATGAATATATTTTACTCATTTATTAACAATTATAATTTAATGATATGTTTCAGGTCATAATTTCTTTATTTCTTGTACATGTTTTGACTTGTATTATTGTTCCTCTTAATTAGATCATGTTTTAGCCACCTAAATAATGATAAAAATTAAATATATTAAATATATATTATGTATACATTTATTTAAAATAATTAATTAATGTTAGATATCATAAATGAAAGAGATTGTTCATGGAGATAATATGTCATACATGTGCATTAACACTATTCCCATTTTCTTATCGTATTGAATAAAATAAAAATATAATATATATTATAATTAAAGAATAAAATTTTATTTATTTATATAAAAACTATTTATAAAATATATTCTTAATACATTCCATTTATTTTGTGAACGAATCACATCACTTCATGAGAAGGTAGTCTGATGTATACATGAACGACGTTATCATATTCCCACAAAATGGAAATAATTAATGTATGTGTTATTTAATAATTATAAAAAAATAAATAAATATTAAATATTAAATATATATCATATATGAATATTATTTCTATCATAATTTTCGACTATGAAATGTGTTAATGAAAAAAGTAACTACACCGATTCATGGGGCAGTAGTCTACCATACACAGAGATGATGATTTTTTAACCAATTTGATGGAAGCATCTGAAGATGTAGGTAAAGAAGTTAACATAAATAATACCAATATATTTAATATACTATGTTTATTATATAGTAATTATATAAAAATTACTTTAGGGATTTGAGGAAGAAATAAAAAATGTTCTTTGATGAACGTTACCCTTTCCTTGGGTAAGTCCTCTTAGATTTCACCAAAGGTCTTCCTCGGTTTACATTATTCCAAAAGTGATTATTACAGGATTATATTAGGGAATGTTATAAGTTATTTGAAAGGTAATTTATGATACAAATGTCTGGAAATTCATATAGAATGGGGGAGTGTGATTTTTCGTTTATAGGTGAGGAGGTGTGGTGTTGTTGTACATATTCTTAAGTATTTATAATTGGGTGGAAAATCATAACTCAATTTTCACCAAAATTAATAATTAAAGGTTTTTAGGGATTATATATCCACGAAAAATCACCAATTCACACTTATACATATGTTTTTAAAAATTTCCTTCCTTCACTCTTAAGATTCTTTATTTTATCATTTTTCTTTTTCATTATGTTAATTAGTTTTCCAATATATGTAATTTATTACATGAGGCTAAGATATAGTGATAAATATTAAATAATTTGGACTCATCGATTATATATATTATATCTAATTCTTAAATTTTAAATCCTATATCTATTTGAAATTATCGTTAACACAAGTGCATGAAACACACAAAACACTACTTTAACAGTAACTCTGCAAACCGAGGTTTTTTATCATTAACTGTAATTTATATTTTTTTATTTTCTGAATTTTTGAATTAATGTTATGAATAACCACATAAATCAAGTGGTATACAAGGCCAAAAACCCAAAACCAATTTTTAAATTCAAAAAACAAATGCCAACCTTAACGGGGACTCGAACGACAAGGGCACCCACATCAGTCGGTCACATTGTCTTCCATCCACCATCATCATAGGTTATCATCTTTATCATCATCTTAATAAATTACATACAAGGATAAAATATTAGAGATAATCCCAACATAGATCCAATCATATAAAAACCCTCATCCCCAGCGTCATTATGTCGGTGGCACAACACAGTGTTTTCCATCATCTTCGTCAAACCAGACCAAGCATGAAAACACCCAAACCAAAGGAAACCTACATAAAAACCTAATGATAATAATATATTTCATGTTACACCTCTAGTAAAGCTATCAAAAACATAAGAAAAATATCCCAAAATCAACTTTTTCACCATCGCACCAGACCGACGTGGATTGGGGAAAATCACCTTAGAGTCCGGGAAGAGTTTGAGTGGGTGATGAAATCGATAGGTCATGAACCATACATAGAAAATTATTTCCTTACATGGTTACAAATCAAAAACAATTATTCCATGAACATAAACACAAAATTACTTATATCCATTAATATGCATGATGTTAGAGACTGCACCAAATCGAAAAGAATAAAGGTACACTTCCTTTCGTATTTTTTACATAACTTATTACATGGGTCAAATTAATGTATAGTATTACCAAAAAATAATAAAATTATAGAATACGGTCAAAAGAGTCAATATATGTTCATAAAATAAATTTTTTACATGTTTTAGTTCATTCATAGAACTTATATTCTATGTTAACCCACTATGTAAACTCATTATTTCTTTAATTGTTGTGATTAATTATCATTGTTTTCACAACTAATTATGGTAAAATATTTATATGACCACACTAGATAATGTAAATTATTATGATTCTGAATATAGAATCCATTTTTTACATACTATTCATATAGGGGAAAAATAAGTTAATTAAATCATGCATATGTGACGAGAAAACAAGATTTTAAAGTGAAAATGTTCAAAAATTTACAATGTTTTTAAACCCATTTTCAAAATAAATATGAGCCAAATGGCCAAACTGGATATATATATGAATAATTAAAATATTTTGAGATTAATAACAATTCAAAATATTTTTATGCATTATAAATTATTTATACGAAAAGAGGTTTGCAATTAGAATTCATTATTTTTCACAATTCATAAAAAATACAACATATCATTATAATAATAAAAAATCACCCTAAAATTATTTTGATATTCTTATTTCAAAAAATGAATTTTATTTATTGAAATAAAGTTTAAAAAAATGGTAAATTTTAATTTTCAACTATGTACACTAAGAAAAATTAACCAGACTTTTAGAAAATATTTTTTTCAGAAAAAATTTTATTTCATTTAAATGATTCAAATGTCATTTATAATAAATAATTAACTAGTAAAAAAATGAAAACATTATATTTTTATTAATTATTTAACTCTATTAAATCCTTCTATTCTAATTTCTAATAGATTACTATCATATTATGTAATAATATCAATAGTATATTGCATTTCATAAAAATACATTATTGTGTATAACACAAGGCAAAGAGAGTGTTGCTTGTACCACAAGCTAAAATCAGTGTTGTTTATAAATAAATAGTAACTTGGTGTAGTGTGTAATTTGGGCCATCAAATAATTTTAATTTGTTTGAAATAAGTAATTCCTAAAGACAAATGGTTTTATGAAATAAATTTAAAGATATATGAAAACATTTTATATATTGAAAAAAATATTTTTATGTAACTTGAGAGGATAATGAAGTGTTAATGATTAATATGATAAAATTCAATATTTATTGTGAATATGATATTTGAGTGGCTTTATTTTAAGATAATTTAAAATCATAAATGAGTATAAAAATATAGTTAACTCTCAAGAAATAAAAACTCCATAATCCATCCACCAAATAGGCGGTAACCAAGCACAATTTTATGATGTAAATAGGGTTATTATGGGGATAGAGATGGATATATCATAGTAAGATGTAGGTATGATGATCATGAGTTATCTCTAGGGTAGAGCCACCATTTGTAGTGGTGTAGTGATGTAGTGGTCATTGTACATGGAAGTTATATAGGTAGAAATTGAACGCTTATGGTCAAATTATTTTGATAAGATAGAAACAATATGATGTAGAGTTTAATAAGGTACTAGAATAAGTTGGTATTATTTAATGAATAAAACAAGTGTGTGCATTACTTGATAAAATGTTGTTTTATTTATCTTATATTTATTATGATAGTATTTTCAAACGATCAAGAATACAGTTCCTCTGAACGACTAAATGAAACATTAATGGGTGGTGGTTACTCATTAAAATTTTTCTCACTAGTTTCATAACCTGAGATTCTATTAAAAGATGAGTGAACTTCTATTGTAGATTATAAGGAACTCTACATCACTCGTAACAGTATAGAAACTGAACACTCACTACCATGAATATAAGTAAACTTGACATGATGAAGTATATAGAAATTATAAATAGTTGAGGAAAAGAGAAATCACATGGAGGTTGAGAGATGCATGAAAGCTAAATACTATATTAGTTAACCTCATTGTGAATGTATGGTGTTAAAAAATTCATCGAAACTTAGTCATGTTCTCGAAAAGTAGACACAATTCTTATCATAATCGCATGGAGTTACATTATATAAGGCCCCAGCCTTTAACCTTACTTAATCTTGAGTTATTACAAGATTACACCTCGAGGATCTTTTCAGGTTTAGAGTTTTAGAGAATTAGATCATAAAACTGTCATTACATTCCACATTTAAACAAAGTGGTTACATAAAAGAAAGTATTCATTTTTCCCATCAATGGAAACATATTTAAAATAAAACATGGATTCATTCTTGACACTTCCTTGACACTATCATCATATGATGTACGTTTCCCTTGACCTGTGAAAAACATTTCAAAAACTTGGGATGAGCATAAAAAGCTCAGTAAGGGATATAAAAATATGGAAAGGAAACATGGGTACATATATACATAAGAATGAAATCATACTTTACCCATAAAACATAATCACTTTAACATACCTCATAAAATCTTGAATAAATCATAGAAATCATAAGACATAAAGGTAACTTGATTTATTCATAACATTCTTACGTAGGGAGTAACTCTCTTGGTTACGTTTGGAATACCTATCACAGTATATTCCCTAAATCTATTTGGAGAAACCTTAACGTTTCACTCCTTCGTGTTACCCAATGCATTGGAGAGCTATATCGGGCTCACCCGCCCTTAGTTTATTACGGAACCACCCATCTTCACAATAATTCCCAAGAACCAAAACATAATCGTATCACATAAAACATACATAAAAAACATAACATTTCCACATTTCAATCACAAGATATCAATAAAACACATTGATATAATAAAAACATTATGAAAACCATTTTCAATACCAAAATAAATGAAAGGTAAAACATGGTATTCATTTTTTTTAGAAAAGTATGGCTTGTAGAGGAAGCCGAAACTCAAATAATGGTCACGACGGCGGAGAAGTCGTTGTAGCCACATACGTATGACCAAAACACTCCCTTTTGTCATTTAGTAAAATGATTTGTATAAAAAGATTCATTTTTGATAAAGGTAAAAGTCCAAGGGGTTTATACACTGTATAAATGAAGTTTGTGTATAAAACAAAATATGCATCAATGAAAGGAGATTGAGACGAAGTCCCATACCTCAGGTCCGACTTGACTCAATCGTTCTTTAATATCCTGAATAATAAACTTGAGTTAATTTATACATGTTTAAGAACCTTTTTTAGGTTCATTATTCAATTTATATCACTTATTTCCATGTCATGAACACTATGTAATTATTTAAGTTAATAACGGTCATTTTAACGATCATTGGTACTTGAGTCAAAAATAAACCCTTTATAATTACAAGTTGTTCATGTATCCATTATATCCAGAATGGTATTAATGATTTTGATATCATATATATCATATATATCCAGTACATTCATGCATTTATACTATTACATAATCATTTAGAGGTAAGAAATGAAATGCACCGTTCATGGAGACGGTAAGCCGTACGTACGCATGAACGCTACTTTCATTTCTATTTCATTTTTATAGAATGGAATCATAATTATATAAAGGTATGTTATAATTCCAGTTTAATATTGTATATAATATCATAACTTCATCCTTTATACGTGCCACATATGGTATTAACGAATCAAATCACTTTGAGGGGGCGGTAGTCCGCACTTCCTTAAATGAAGATATCACATTTACACATAATGGAAACCATAAAGGTATGCCCAAAATAAAAAATACAGAAGCTTAAGGAAAAAATAAACATATTATATATCATATATAAATATAGTGTCATCATAATGGCCACCTTTTATGGTGTTAAAAGAATGTTGAACAATCATCGTTTCGGGAGGCATAAATTCACCATCCACCGAAACAGTATGTTCTTTAACCATTAGATGTTGGTGTGTGTATGTGTAGATCGAATACTTCATATAACAACATCCTTGTATATTTACGATACTGTAGTTGTTACAAAAGAAATGAATAAAAACAGTTTAGGGGGTTGGAGAATCAAATTAAAACAAAAGGACTCAAGTGAATACATTACCTTAAAATCGGGTAACTCCCTTTGGTTTGAGCTCAAAGGATTCCTTGGGAAGACTTCTGCCCAAAGTGAGGCTTCAAGGAGGAAGATAGGGAAGTGGAGAGACAATATGGGAAGGGGTTTGCTGATCTAAAGGCTTTGGAAGTGTTGGTAAGGAGGTAGAGGAGGGGGCCTTTTATAAGAGGAGAGGAGGGGCACTTTTGGAAAGTAAAGAAAAGTTAATTTATTTTAAAATGAGTTTCGGATTAAAAAGGTCCCACATTGATATAATTTGAGGGTAAGGTGATAAGGGTTCTAAATCCACCCATCCAATAGGTTTTGGAAATTTTTAGGTTTTAGATTTTACATTATCATTTTGTTTTATTTAAATCGTTTATTAATGAGTTAATCGCTGCATCATCATGATGTCATAAATAATTTATTTTATTTAATGTCTAAATATTATAAAGAAAATATAATTATGTAGGAAATCTTTTTTTCTTTCAGATGAATATTTATAGTCAAAAATCTGACTTTTATAACCCTCTTTAAAAATTGTTGTAGTAAAAAATCTCATGTTTGTGTCATTTTTACTTTAACATTAAATAAAAAGTTATTTATGTCATTTCCAAACCAAAGTGGCTCCATGGGGTCCCCAAGTTGACCCATGTCTTGTCTTGGTCGGAAATGACACATCCAATAAGGTTAGGACATGTGTCAAGCTCATCTCATATTAGTAAAATATTATTTTTACCTTAAACTACACTAATTACCTCTAATCACGATTAAAAACTTAAAAGTTACTATTCACCAAAAAAATTATTTTAATCTCATTGAACCACATTTTACTTTATAATGACCACCATGTATGTTGGATTTTTAAAAATCAAATCACAGAAGTGACAAATTTTTATTTAAACGAAAAATTCAGTTTCTTTAACTACCACTTAGTGGTTTCACTATTCATCAAAAATTGAATTTTTTCAGAAAAATACCAAAACTTCACCCTAAGATTTATTTGATATTCCGAATTCAAAAATGATGTCTATTTTGAAAAATTAAAATCATATAAGTCACATTAATTAATTCAATAATTAATTCCCGCTGTCATGACAAATAGCGTGTTTTTATGAAACAATAAGTATCAAAAGATTGACACTAGTTTAAGTCCAATTTCAAAGTGAAATTGATTACAATGACCACCATTAGATTAAATGGTAAATATATATTCTAATTTCACTTCAAAAACAATTCGAAAGATAATCTAACCATATAATTAAATTATATGAAAAAGCTGTTTTGATGTAAAATGCAGTACTTTTTCACTATTCATAAAAAATTGAACATTGTCAGAAAAATACCAAAAAATTATCCAATGTAAATTTCAATGTCCTAATCATAAATAATAAGTTTTTTTTGACAAACATAGCTTATAAAATTGTCAAAAGATAGATTTAAAAATGGGTTGCCATCAAAAGGAAGTAAAACAATCTTTTAAAAATATTAGTGTATTCCATGCTTAAGATTGGATTTATTCTCATTTTAAGCCTCTAAAACACTATCTAATTCACTAATAGACATAGATAAAAATATCTATTATTCATTACTTACATGGGATGTTACATCCTTCCCCCCTTTATAAAATTTCATCCCCGTAATTTATTTACTTATCGAATAAGTGGGGGTATTTATCACTCATTGCATTTTCAGATTCCCATGTTGCCTCTTCAATCATGTGGTTTTTCCACAAAACCTTTACCTGATGAATAAACTTATTCTGTAACACTTTCTCCCTGTGGTCAAGAATCTAGACGGGTTGTTCCTTATAAGATAGGTTCTCTTCCAGCTGTACTACCTCTGGACTCAAAACATGAGATGGATCTGGCATATACTTTCTCAGTATCGAAACATGAAAAACATTGTGTACCTGAGATAAATTCGGAGGTAATGCCACTCTATATGAAACTGATCCAACTCTCTCCAGAATTTCATATGGTCCAATGAACCTTGGACTCAGATTTCCTTTCTTACCAAATCGCATCACACTTTTCCATGGAGAAACCTTGAGAAAAACATGATCACCTACCTCAAAAAATAGATCCTTCCTCCTGTTGTCCGCATAACTCTTATGCCTGCTCTGAGCTGTTCTCATGTGTTTCTGTATCAGTTTAACTTTTTCTACCAACTCTTCTACCAATTCTGGTCCCATCAGCTTTATTTCACCCACCTCATCCAAAAAAGCTGGAGTTCGACACCGCTTCCCATATAACACCTCGAATGGTGCCATCTATATACTGGAATGAATATTGTTATTATAAGAAAACTCAACCAAAGAAAGATGTTGGTCCCAACATCCCTGATAATCCATCGAACAAGCACGTAACATATCCTCCAATGTCTGAATTATTCGTTCTGACTGCCTATCTGATTGAGGATGAAAAGCTGTACTAAAATTTAATTCAGTACCCAACGACTTCTGAAGGCCTTTCCAAAAGTTAGAAGTGAACCTGTGATCACGGTCAGATACAATGGAGAGAGGAACTCCATGTAACCTGACTATCTCTTTAAGATACAAACGAGAAAGTTGATCTAGGGAAAAAGTATCTCGTATAGCATGGAAATGACCAGATTTAGTCAAGCAATCAATAATAACCAAGATTACATTATTACCTCAAGATGCCTTCGGTAATCCCACAACAAAGTCCATGGATATATTCTACCATTTCCACTCTGGCACTGGTAGAGGCTGATGCATCCCTTTAGGTAACTGCCGCTCTGATTTAAACTGTTGACATGTCAAACACTTCACAGTAAAATCAGCAATATCTCTTTTCATTCCATCCCACCAGTAATACTCCCACAGATCTCTGTACATCTTAGTACAGCCAGGATGAACTAAAAATGGAGAACTATGAGCTTCACATAACAACTCTCTCTTCAACTGTGAATCACAAGGCACACACAATTTCTTCCCAAATCTCAAAACAAAATCACTATCAATGTTGAATTCATGCAACTTACCGTTCTGAACTAGGTCTACCTTTTTCTGCAACTCACTGTCTTACTTCTGTGCTTGCTTCATTCTGTCTGATATAGAATATTTCACTGATACCTGAAACAAAACAGAAGAACATCATGCACCAACAAAATCTATGCCAAAGTTCATCAAATCCTTAAATAAAGGATCACGTTCCAAACACAACATTGCTAATGAAGCATTACTGTTTCAACTCAAAGCATTAGCCACTTTATTTGGTTTTCCCGGATGGTAATGAATTGTACAATCATAATCCTTGATTAATTCTATCCTTCTCCTCTGTCTCATGTTCAATTATTTCTGAGTGAATATATACTTTATACTTTTGTGATCGGTATATATTTTACACTTTACTCCATACAAACGATCCTTCCAAATTTTTAAAGTGAAAACAACATCAGATAATTCCAAATCATGTGTAGGGTAATTTACCTCATGAGTTTTCAACTATCGTGAAGCATAAGCAATTACCTGATCATTCTGAATTAGGACACAACCAAGTCCTTTCAATGAAGCATCACTGTAGATAACAAACTCCCCATTCCTAGAGGGTAGTGCCAAAACAGGAGCATTCACCAATCTTCTTTTCAATTCCTAAAAACAATCATCACATTCTTTTTTCCAGATAAACATAACACCCTTCCGAGTTAGCTTAGTCATTGGACTAGATAACCATGAAAAATTTCTAACAAACCTTCGGCAATAGCCTGCCAAACCAAGGAAGATACGAATCTCAGTTACATTTGTGGGTCTTGGCCATTTTTCAACAACCTTTGTTTTTGCAGGATCAACAGTTATCCCATCTTTAGAAACAATATGAACAAGGAATGAAATTCGTTGCAACCAAAACTCACACTTGCTTAATTAACCATACAATTTCTTTTCTTTTATGGTTTTCAAAATAACCCGTAAATGTCTTTCATTCTCCCCTTTACTTTTAGAAAACACCAAAATATCATCTTTGAAAACCACCACAAACTTATCCAACAACTCATGGAAAATTCTATTCATTAATCCCATGAATACAGCAGGTGCATTGGTTAGCCCAAAAGGCATTACTAAAAATTAATAATGGTCATATCTTGTGTGAAACACAGTCTTTGGAACATCTACTTCCTTTACCTTCAGCTGATGGTACCCCGATCTCAGGTCAATATTTGAAAAATACTGAGCTCCCTAGAGTTGATCAAACAAATCATCGATATGAGGCAAAGGATATTTGTTCTTAACAGTGATGTTATTCAAGGCTCTATAATCAATGCAACATCTCATAGAACCATATTTCTTTTTAACAAATATAACAGGAGCACCCCATGGTGATGTGCTAGGTTGAATGAAACCTTTCTCTAATAAATCTTGCAATTGCTCCTTCAACTCTAAAAGTTCAATTTGTGCCATTCGATAAGGGGGTTTTGCAATTGGCTTAGCATCAGGAACTAAGTCAATAGTAAATTCAAATTCCCAATATGGTATTATTCCAGGAAACTCATCAGGAAAAACATCAAGATACTCATTTACCACTAGCACATCATTAATCTGACCAGTTCCCTTGTTTTCAACAATATGTGCAAGGTAACATTCATTTCCATATTTTACAAGTTTCTCGGCCTCTTGATAAGTTATCAACAGTAAGGGTTCATTCTTGTACAAAAAATGAAATTATTTCTGAAAAGAAACTTCTTTAGCTCTACAATCAATATTAGCATGGTAAATAGAGAGCCAATCTATACCCAGGATAACATCAAACTCTAGTAGAGGTAGAACAATAAGGTTTTCAAGTAGGTTCTTTCCACAGATAAGGATAGGAAGATTCTTATAAATTTTTTTTGCCTCAACAGTTCCCCCAGGTGTTTTTACCACAAGTTCAGGAGTCATTTCTTGAGATGGTATTCCCATTTTACTAGAAAATGTTTTAGAGATGAAAGAATGTGTAGACCTCGAATCAAACAACACACTGGCATAATCTGAAAAAACAAACAAAGTACCTGATACAACTTCAATTGATGGCCCGACATCTGCGGAAGTAGTTGCAAAGGATTTCACCACCCCTTTCTGCTTATAGTCTAACTGCTTCCCATCACTCGATCTCTTTGTCGGACACTCATTTGGATAGTGACCCATCTCATTGCAATTAAAACATTTCACTAACTGTAAATAAAATTTGGTCTTACCTTCACCTTGATCTTTTTCATTGCAATCACGAGCCTTATGTCCCATCATACCACATCGGTAGCACTTTCCAGAATTCAGAAGACATTCCCCAGCATGCCTTTTACCACATTTATCACAAACTAGAAACTTAGTTTTCTTACCATCAGACTTTTTTGAAGAATTCTTTCCTTTCTCCTGCCACCTCGGTCTCTTCATCTGTTGGTTGTTATAGAACACTTGATCATCGGAAAACTCCATTTCCACATTCTCAGCACATCGAACAAGCTTTTCATAACTTTTGAACTCACGAGAATCTAATTCCCTTCAATGTTTTGGCTTTAACCCTGAGTAAAAACGATGAATTTTACTGTAAAGGTCTCGGATAAAATTTGGAGCATACCTTGCCAAACGAGTGAACCTTTCTTCATAGGCAGCCACTGAGTCTTCCTCTTGCCTCAATTCCAAGAATTGTTTTCCCATCATAAGTCGAACATCCTTAGGAAAATACTTCTCAAGAAACATACATTTGAATTCATCCCAGTCAAGAGAATCAATCTCATCAACATCCCTGATATTTTTAACCATTGACCACCACTGATCTGCTTCACCCTCCAAACGGTAAATAGAAAGACTAACCTTTTGATTGGCTAAACACCCCATGACATCAAAAATTTTCTCCAGTACTTTAATCCAACCTTCAGCTAGCACAGGGTCAGATGATCCTCTGAATTATGGGGGATGTTGCCTCATGAAATGTTCCACCACTGACATGTTCCTCTGCGGTTGATCTGGCTGATCTCGTGCATGGATACCACTACCATGTATCGCTTGAGTCAACTGCGCTATTACTACAACAAACTATTCAGTTCCAATTCCGACCATCTCAGGATGATGATTCGGAAGCTTATTTCCTTCTGTTTGCCTTCCTAGAACTGCTTCCCTATTTCCTCTACGGAAAACCATTCTGAACAAACATGTCTTAGATGAAGAAACATGGTAATCTTCAAATGCTATTTCATTTCAAAAAATATTTTAGGATAATCGTTTAATAGAATTATAACTCCTAAAGTTATCTAAACCGACCTTTGATACCAACTATAAGGCCCCAGCCTTAAACCTTACTTAATCTTGAGTTATTACAAGACTACACCTCGAGGATATTTTCAGGTTTAGAGTTTTTGAGAATTAGAACATAAAACTTTCATTACATTCCACATTTAAACAAAGTGGTAACATAATAGATAGTATTAATTTTTCCCATCAATGGAATCATATTTAAAATAAAACATGGATTTTTTCTTGAAACTTCCTTGACATTATCATCATATCATGTACCTTTCCCTTGACCTGTGAAAAACATTTCAAAAACTTGGGATGAGCATAAAAAGCTCAGTAAGGGATATAAAAATATGGAAAGGAAACATGGGTACATATATACATAAGAATGAAATCATACTTTACCCATAAAACATAAGCACTTTAACATACCTCATAAAATCATGAATAAATCATAGAAATCATAAGACATAAAGGTAACTTGATCCATTCATAACATTCTTACGTAGGGAGTAACCCTCTTGGTTACGTTTGGAATACCCATCACAGTATATTCCCTAAATCTCTTCAGAGAAACCTTAACGTTTCACTCCTTTGAGTTACCAAATGCATTGGAGAGCTATATCGGGCTCGCCCGCCCTTAGTTTATCACGGAACCACCCGTCTTCATAATAATTCCCAAGAACAATAACATTATCGTATCACATAAAACATACATAAAGGAAACTTAACATTTCCACATTTCAATCACAAGATATCAATAAAACATATTGATATAATAAAACCATTATGAAAACCATTTTCAATACCAAAATAAAAGAAAGGTAAAACATGGTATTTATTTTTCATTTTTTAAAAAAAGTATGGCTTGTAGAGGAAGCTGAAACTCAAATAATGGTCACGACGGTGGAGAAGTCGTTGTCGCCACATACATATGACAAAAACATTCCCTTTTGTCGTTTAGTAAAACGCTTCGTATAAAAAGGTTACTTTTGGATAAACGTAAAAGTAAAAGGGGTTTATACACCTTATAAAATAAGGTTGTGTATAAAACAAAATATGCACCAATGAAAGGATATTGAGATGAAGTCCCATACCTCGGGTCCGACTTGACTCGGTCATTCTTTAATCTCATGAATAATAAAAATGAGTTAATTTATACTTGTTTAAGAACCTTTTTCAAGTTCATTATTCCTTTTATATCACTTATTACCATGTCATGAACACTATGTAATTATTTAAGTTAATAACGGTCGTTTTAACGATCATTGGTACTTGAGTAAAAAATAAACCCTTTATAATTACAAGTTGTTCATGTATCCATTATATCCAGAATGGTATTCATGATGTAGATATCATATATGTCATATATATCCAGTACATGCATGCATTTATAATATTACATAATCATTTAGAGGTAATAAATGAAATGCACCGTTCATGGAGACGGTAAGCCGTACGTACGCATGAACGCTACTTTCATTTCTATTTCATATTTTATAGAATTTAATCATAATGATATAAAGGTATATTATAAATCCAGTGTAATATCATATATAATATCATAAATTCATCCTTTATATGTCCCACATATGGTATTAATGAATCAAATAACTTTGAGGGGGCGGTAGTCCGCACTTCCTTAAATAAAGATATCGCGTTTACCCAAAATGGAAACCATAATTGTATGCCCAAAATGAAATATACACAAGCTTAAGGAAAACATAAACATATTATATATCATATATAAATATAGTTTCATCTTAATGGCCACCTTTTAAGGTGTTAAAATAACGTTGAACAATCATCGTTTCGGGAGGCATAAATTTACCATCCACGGAAACAGTATATTCTTTAACCATTAGATGTTGGTGTGTGTAAGTGTAGCTATAATACATTTTATAACAACATCCTAGTGTACTTAAGATACTGGATTTGTTACAAAAGGAATTAATAAAAATATTTTAGGGGTTTGGAGAAGCAAAATAAAACAAAAGGACTCAAGTGAAGACATTACCTTAAAATCGGGTAACTCCCTTTGGTTTGAGCTCAAAAGCTTCCTTCGGAAGACTTTTTCCCAATGTGAGGCTTCAAGGAGTATGAGAGGGAAGTGTAGAGACAAAATAGGAAGGGTTTGACCGAGCCAAAGGCTTTGGAAGTGTGGGTAAGGAGGTAGAGGTGGGGGACTTTTATAAGAGGAGAGGAGGGGCACTCTTGGAATGTAAAGAAACGTTACTTTATTTTAAAATGTGTTTCGGATTCAAAAGGCCCCACATTGATATAATTCGAGGGTAAGGTGATAAGGGTTATAAATCCACCCATA
This sequence comes from Viscum album, assembly GCA_963277665.1. Classification (NCBI taxonomy): domain Eukaryota; kingdom Viridiplantae; phylum Streptophyta; class Magnoliopsida; order Santalales; family Viscaceae; genus Viscum; species Viscum album. The sequence goes on from OY728146.1 coordinate 318,250,706, forward strand.
CAATAGGTTTTGGACATTTGTAGGTCTTAGATTTTACATTATCTTTTCGCTTTATTTAAATTCTTTATTAATGAGGTAATCACTGCATCATCATGATGTCATAAATAATTTAATTTATTTAATGTCTAAAAATTATAAAAAAATATAATGATGTAGGAAACCGTTTTTTCTTTCAAATGAATATTTATAGTCAAAAATATGACTTTTATAACCCTCTTTAAAAATTGTTTTAGTAAAACATCTCAGGTTTGTGTCATTTTTACTTTAACATTAAATAAATAGTTATTTATGTCATTTCCCAACCAATGTGGCTCCATGGGGACCCCAAGTTGACCCATGTATTTTCATGGTCGGCCATGACACATCCAATAAGGGTAGGACATGTGTCAAGCTCATCTCATATTATTAAAATATTATTTTTACCTTAAACTACACTAATTACCTCTAATCGCGATTAAAAACATAAAAGTTACTATTCACCAAAAAATTATTTTAATCTCACTGAACCACATTTGACTTCGTAATTACCACCATGTATGTCGGATTTTTGAAAATCAAATCACAGAAGTGACAAATTTTTATTTAAACGAAAAATTCAGTTTCTTTAACTACCACTTAGTGGTTTCACTATTCATAAAAAATTGATGTTTTTCAGAGAAATACCAAAACTTTACCCTAAGCTATATTTGATATTCCGAATTCAAAAATGATGTCTATTTTAAAAAATTAAAATCATATAAGTCACATTAATTAATTCAATAATTAATTCCCGCTGTCATGACAAATAGCGAGTTTTTATGAAACAATAAGTCTCAAAAGAGTGAAACTAGTTTAAGTCCAATTTCAAAGTGAAATTGCTTCCAATGACCAACATTGGATTAAATGGTAAAAATATATTCTAATTTCACTTCAAAACCAATTCAAAAGATAATCTAACCATATAATTAAATTATATGAAAAAGAAGTTTTGATGTAAAATGCAGTATTTTTTCACTATTCATAAAAAATGAACATTGTCAGAAAAATACCAAAAAATCAACCAATGTAAATTTCAATGTCCCAATCATAAATAATAAGTTTCTTTTGACAAAAATATCTTATAAAATTTTCAAAATATAGATTTAAAAATGGTTTTCCATCAAAAGTCAGTAAAATAATCTTTTAAAAATATTAGTGTTTTTCATGCTTAAGATTGTATTTATTCTCATTTTAAGCCTCTAAACACTATCTAATTCACTAATAGACATAGATAAAAATATCTATTATTAATTTATTACAAGGGGTGTTAAAAATTAAGTAAAATAGGCATCTATAAATACCACAAATACATCATTAATAGTATGATGGGATGATCGGATTTAAGATACTCAATTTATTTATGTAAGTCTGACAAGAAATATTCTTAATGTGATACACTTTAAATGATTACCTGGTATGATATTGTAGATGAATCTAAATTTCATTAATATTAGGTAAAGGGTTATGTATTAATGATATTAGGTTCATTGAACATTAATTTAAATTATGTTCATACATAAACTACATCTTTATGAAGATGTTTTTGAAAACTATATGTTTTTTAAGAATATTTGATACACCAAAAGCAGTGAGTGTAGTCTGAGTGGTATACTGGAATTAAATATTTTGAGTGGCTGTATTGTTGGGATCCTTACATCAATATATGAGTATAACCTATTCTATGAAAAAATTAATTTGCCTAAAAAAATTGAGAAGAGTGGTCCCAAATATTACAATAATAATGATAGGATTCTTGAGGATAAGACACAAAATATAGAATAATTTTTGGGGAAAATCAAAATTTCTATTTTTTTTAATATTTAGAAGTATCTATGATAACTCTATCACTTTAAGAACATAAATATAGAAATTTAGACCTTAAAGAACCAAATTTTATTCTACTAGAAGTTGAAAATAGTGAGCTAATTTTAATGCAAAATATTTTGAATAATTCATAGATTTTGGTCTATCATTCATATTGTTTAGTTTTTTAATAAGGCTATTTAATGAACTACTATTGAAGAACATGTTTTGATATAAGGGTCAAGATAAGTAAAAGAGATAATGGAGATATATTTTAGGAGTTCGTTGAAAAGGACCTAGTAAGATTAGAGACTATAATTATTATCCAAGACCATTCATTAAAGACTATTTTGAGCTAGTATAAAGAACCCATGGTTTGGGATAAATATTCATCTATGTAATATGAGGAATAATAATTTGTGTAATTTATAGAATACATGGTTATATGATGATACATATCCAACCCATTTGTAATTTATGAAAATATTGGTAGTGGAGAATCAGTGACTTAAACTCAACCAAACCACAATAATGATATTTCCACCCACTAAAAGTTTTCATCACTGAGGGATATCAAAACATACACTATAAATCTCCGATGTACATAAAAAAGGAAACGATGGGATTTTATCATAATGATTATGGCTTACAGAGTCACTATCCTTATAGTAAGTATACTTAATAAATTTAGCAAGATATCCCCTAGTAGTTTCTCATGTATGGGAATACCAATATTCTCAACGATCCTAATAAAATCAGCCACCCATTTGTTATTCTATGTTGGTGGGAAAGAACACTCCTCAACTAATTGAGTTAACCTTCACACATTCCTAAGAGAAACCACACACCATTCAATATTTAAAACAACCACTAATACAAAACATGATTTAACTAGAACTATGGATTTAACTACACTAGATAAAAATTCTTTCAAAGACCCACTTTGTTAGTGCTAAAAAATCACATTTAAAGGGATCTATTAACAAAGATTTTTTTAGTAGTCCTAAAGGTACCCTTTAACAAAGCTAAAAAATAACTATTAAATGGTGACCTTTATCATAAATGTTTTAAAAGTGATGATGGGTGGGGGCTTATCATTACTATTTTAGAATCTTTATAAAAGACCCCCTTTATCAGTTCTTTTTTCATTATTTCTAAAAAGGGTATACTTCAAAAAAATTATATCTTATTAGAAATAATGTATTAATATAAGTATATATTATTTATATTATGTTTTAGATTTGGTAAATAGGCATTTACTCTTAATATATAAGATATTTTGTGAAAATGGATGAAAAAATAAATAAATAAATATTTTTAATTAAAATTTTTATTAGTATTACCAATTAATAGTCATTTAATATCAATTTGAAGATAAAAAACATAAAAAAATTAATAAATGATCTAAAATAATATGAAAATGTAACTCGATCTTCAAATGGACATTACTTTTGATCCAGGTGTCCGTTTCAGCTCTACCACATATCAAATAGATGAATGTGATGAGATTTAATCCCTCAATGATAGAGGTAAAACTATAAAATTGATATTTTAGTCGAGGTACCCAAATTTTTTAACATTGGGGAATTTTTTTCAATGTTTAAGGGTGTATTATTTCTTTTTTGGTTGATAATAAAATTATTACCATGTATTACATTCATATTGATGTTATGATTTTAAAATTTATCATTTTTTACAACGTAATTTTATTTATAATTATATATATGCATGTTTTCATAAATTTACTTATAATAAATAACTCATATAAATTAAAATATAAATATATTTACCTAAAAATTTATATTCTAATATATGTAAATAAATACATATTCTAAAAATATATGTAAAACAAAATCTAAGCATTTTTTACATTATAAAAATATTTTTATAATGTTTATATATATATATATGTGTGTATTAAAAAATTGAAATATATTTATATTATACTCTAGTATATGTAAATTAATCTAGTATATAAATATATAAGTAAATATAAGTATATATATATATCACACACACACATATATATATATATATTGTATAAATGTATTTACTAATAATAATATAAATATATGAATAATTTTTTTGTAAATATATAAGTGAATATATATATATATATATATAGAAATATCATTAAACAAACAAAAAAACAACATAGTGTATTGTTAATGGTGTTCCATCTTCGAATGAGAGGTTCAAGGTTTGAATCCAGGTTGGCATGCATGAGTCTGGAAATTCTAAAAGTGATAATAAAAGGGGTGGTGCGGTGAAAGACACTAATGATGGTGGTAGGAGAGTTGCTAAAGGTGTCATGGAAGCACTCATAAAGGGTTTAGGCACATGAAAATTCGAAAAAACATTATTTTACCCCCTTTAACAGTGCAACCTTTATCATTTCCAAGAGAGAAATTTTAAATCCCCCTTCAACAGCACAAAAAATTGCTCTTAAAAGAACCTTTTAACAATGAAAAAAAAGTCCAGATAAAGGCTTTGGGATGCTGACCACACTTTAATAGACAGTACTAATAAAATCCTATTATAGAATTGTTAAAGGCCTCTTTTATTGTAGTGTACACAAATTGAATCATATGTAGTGTTATTCAGATAGAGGGAATATTTTTATTTCAAAAAATGTAATAACGTAAAAGTGTTTATGAATTATAGATTCATAATCACCTCATCCACATCTCACCCTCATTTACACATTAATATTAGGGAAATATTTTTTGAATTCAAATATTTAAATTTAGGAATTCTATGGTTGATTTTCCTTGGACCACCCACAGATATTTAGTTCCTCCTGATCTAGAAGCTTTAGATCCCTAGTACATTATTGTTGTTAAAGAAATATAAATTAATTAGGGAGAGAAGAACACAAAATGTTAAAAAAAATTAAAAAGGAATTAACATTAAATTTTAGAAATTCAATTAATGATCTTAAATCCAGAAAAGTATGAATCCAATGAATTGAATTCATTTTTAATATATGGGAGATTATTAATAATCATATAAAGTATCATCTTCCTCCTTCATCGGGTTTTCAGTATAATGATCTATGAGTTCTTCTACTATTGATAGATTCCAAATGTATAGTTTGAGGGTCTATATTCGTTATATGGGTATCTCTAAATTCTTCTCCTTGATTTGAAATAAATTTATGACCACATTTCACAACTTCATATAAATGAATGCAACATGGATAACATTGAAATATTCTTGCCGATATAGCCAAACAAGATAAGTGAGTTTTTGTTAAGCCTTTTTACATTCAAATATTTTAAATTTTTACATCTACATAGCTTCCAAATCCTCCAAATTTCTCAAAGTTTGAAATGTTATGAATCATACTCTTATTATAGAAAATATTTTATGTATACTCTTTACCGATAGAAAATATATCACATATTCGCTCAAATTTAAATTTAGAATACTCTTGGATATTGGGTATTATCATTTCTATTAAAAAATAAAATACCTATAGTCTTATCCTTTGAAAATTATGTTATATATTAACCCTTCATTTGGAAAATACGATACACATTAGCTTTCTTCCTTAATGAAATCATTTATTACATCCTTGTCCTCAATAAAATTTGTTACAAATTCTAGAGACCCTTCAAGTTTTTTTATATCAGTAATCCTTAAAAATATATTATATATGATATTCCCTTCCTAAACTTTTACTATGTATACTACTTTACTAAAAATTATATTTCATATTAAAATTTCCTCAATTTTTAATTATAAAATATATAATATATTTCCTTCTCAGACTAAAAATTTTACGTATGAACTTCTCTTGGGAAAATATTTTATGAATCTTTGACATTATCAATTATTCACTTATCGTAATCACATTATATTATGTATCACTGATATGAAATAAGAAAATAACATATACATTCTAGGTGTGGAATTTTTCCATTTTTACAATCCTCTATAAATATTATTATGTATGAGCTCTAATAGAGGACTCTTCTATTTGGGTTTAGAAATCTACAATAGTTGAAAAAATATTTCATTATTTGAATAATTAATCTAGAATTGATTTAGAAATATATAATTTTAATTAAAATCAAATTAAAAATTTAATTCCTTAAATTGTGATTCAAAATATAGATTTATTATTAATTATGAAATCAAAAAAGCCATTAAAATCATGTTTTAATCCATTAAAAACATTTATTATAGATTAAAAATGTTAAAAAAATAATTAAATTTTCTATGTTTTAACAAATTTATGGGGTGAATATTCATTGAAAAATAGATTGAAATTAAGAAAATTGTTTACCTCATCACATGCCCACCCTGAGACAATTTCACTCTTAATAAATACAATTAATTCAACAACAAAATATTATATTACCTAGTTTTAAACACATAAAAATATAAATGAAACCAATTATTTATTCATTATTTAAACTTTTATAGCCTTTTATATGGGTTAATCATCGTTTACCACTAAATTTTAGGAAGAATATACAGTTTCATGATTGTAAATAGAATGAAATTTGGTTGACTTAAGATTTTAACAGGTTCCACTTTTATAAAACCCTCTTTCCTAAGATCTTTGCACCTGAGCTCTATTATCCATCTCCTTGATTCAACCCAAATGACATTATTATAATTCCGAATCAAATTTTCTTTATCTTTGATCAATATTCACCTAACCTAAATTTATTAATTTTTTAAAAATACATTTAAATTAATTTTTACTTGTGATGGTAAATGTTAAGAAGTTATTCAATATACAAATGGATTACTTTTCTACTCACAAACATAGAGCCTAATTCTCAATAAGATTCATATAGGACCCTAATTTTCAATTTTAATCCATATTTCAAGGATATATATGAATTTATTTTGAGTTTTTGGCCTAATGATTTCTTTTTATCAAATGAAAATTTACTTAAGAAAAAGTTCAAAATACATTGTCCTTATGTTAAAATTTAGATTCCACTAGATTAATTTCTATTATACTCCTTTATCCAGTTCAAAAACCAAAATATTCATGAAAACAATGAAAAAACTCACTCAGTAATCTTGTAAAATCATTACTTTAATAATCACTAAATCTATCAAAACTATAATAATATTTGTGAATAGGTGTGATATCAGTGAATGATAAAATTACAAGGAAAAAAATTGTTGACAAAAATATAAAATTGATAAAAGGGAAACAAAATTACAATATAATCCCAAAAAATCCTAAATAGTTATAATTTTTTTTAAATAGGTTGAATTTTCATCCTCCACACATATCTAACAATGACCATGTAAATCCAATAGAAATCCCAAATTGAATCAATGGGTAATAAATGATAAGGATATAATCAAGCTGGTTATTATGAATGAGATAATTATTTATATTCCCTTTATTTTAATCCATAACTACATCTTTCATTGGTAAAACAACACGGAAAAAAATAAATAGGAAATTATTTTGGAATGTATTGAAAATAATGAAAGCCAAGAAAATATGGTTTAACACCAAAGTGGGTGTGTAGTTTTTACTACTCTGGTTAGTAGTACTTGTTTTCACCCAATATAAATTAGAGGATATGGTTTTTGTTATCTGAAATACTACAACATTTTTCATTCAACGTGATTCTCCTTATAGTTAATGTAGAGAACCCATTTTTCAAAGTGATTCTTCTCAACCCCTTGATCATTATATTATAACTTGTACATTTTTAGAGGAAGGATGTTGTGTGGCCCCATCTATTATTCTTTTTCTTTTGGGGTGGTGTCTACAATTACGGGTATTTCTTCTCAATGAGATATATTCTCTTCTCCTCCTATATGATTATGCTGGATTCATCTCACATAATTCCATATACCATCATCCACATATATAGTTGTGGTGCATGCATCACTCACTTCATTTACTTCTTCAAATATATATAACTATCATAAATAATCATCTTCAAACATTTCATATTGTATTTCCACAAAAAAATAAAAAAATACATCATATAATTACTCCTAAAATGGATAACTGTACAATACAACTTTTAGAAATTGAATTTTTTCATTCCTATATTTAAAACATCATAATTTCCTTGAATATGGATACCCCCACTCCAATGGAAATGTCACCCAAATCCTAGAAATAGAGTGAAAGTAATTATATCTTTTTAAAGTAAAAATATGTAAAATTTGAATGCAATTAATTTTTATAAAATCAACAAATTAACTCAAAATTTTATCACATCCCTATATAAAATCCCTATGAATATCAACTTACCTATGAAATACCACTAGAAACCTGTATAAAGGAATGATAAAATAGAACTCTTAATTTTCTTCCAAAACATATCACATCTCTTGTGTTGTCTTTATCATCATCCAATACTAGAATAGTTTTTGTTTAATATAAAATTTTATTATAAGAGTTCTCATAAGCAGTTAGGGACTTACCCATGTGGTGAATGATATCTGTAATCCTACATAATTCCTAGGCTCAAATATGGGTGGGATAGAATTTATATTTCCATTGTAGTGGTATTGTAACGGTACTGTAGAGACACTGTAGTAGTGTAAGAGTTAGTTCACTATTGTAGGGACTATAGCGTGGTACTATAGCAGTTGTACTATTAATCCTGAATGGGATTCCTTCCCACTGGCCTTTAAATCCATAAAAGTGGAAGTGAAGAATGAATGAAATGTGGGTGGTGACACAATCATGATGCATGAACGTCCATCAAACCATATATTGGTGGGCCTATGAACCATGTAATGGGAATCATGCCCAGTTGGCCTTTAGGAAAAAAATATATTGTAAAAAGGAAACTAGTTGGGTGGGTTATCACTTGGGGGGGATGACCTGACTTTCTAGTCTGTGTGTGTAGTGTGAGTGTATATGAATTTAATTCTACCCCCATGAACCTAATATAAAATAAGAGTTCTCCCAATTTAATGAAATTCGAGTAGAATATGAATAAAATGAGGGAAGTTTAAGGTTATTTCCCTTTTCTATTTCGACTTTTAGTTCTTTGTCTTTGTGAAATTCCTCTTATAGGTATCACAGTATAGTTTTGGGTATTAGTGGCTCTTATATATTTTTATAAACATAAAACCCATTGATCCCATCATTCTCTTTATAATATAAGGAAAATAGTGGATCAAAAAATACATAATTTCTATGTACGAGAGTATGTAGGGATTTTTAATATTGATAAATCAAATAAAATAGAATCTAAAATAAGGTACCATCCCTTTATTGGTTTCTTTAATAATTACTCTTATAGTTTACTCCTAGAATCAATTTTGTGGGCTTAAGTAGTGAGGTTTCATGATGTTTCTCCTCCCCTTTTAAAGTTCATGTTATCATAGAATTTACATTAGGGTAATCTTCTTCTACCACTTCCTATCATATTCTTATATTTATACCCTAATATATTGAAATTTTGATATGACTTGATTAATCTAGTCCCACACTTCATCAATGAGGAGTAATTGTTCATAATTATCTTACGAAAATTAAGGGTGAAAAATTTAGGTATTATTGATGTTATCACGTAATTAGTTGGACATGGAATTTAGCACATCATCATCTTCTAATTGGGTATCAGAATAATAATGAATTATGAGATATATAAAAGTCTCACTTGTTCTCACCCTAATAAATAAGAAAAAAATAAATAATGAAAGAAAGAAAAAAAATAAATAAAGGAAAAATTATTAAAATTATACAAAATAGTTTACATAGCTTAAATTCCTTATAATAACACCATGATTGATTTTTTTCATCATTACGAGCTTTGAAAAAAAAAATTATAAATATCTTATTTGTATCATAAATTTGTCTATGGTATTGTGTCTCAAATACATTGGCTAAGATTATCACTATTCCTATATTTAAAATTATTTTGTGAAATTTTTATATATTATTGAAAAAACGTAATGGAGGTATTTTTTTTTGAAATAAAAAAAAGGAAAGTAGAAAACACAAAGTAGTTTTTAAGAAATATATATGATATCTGGATGAAATCCAAAGGGTTATATTCTGATTTACAATTTTCTCTAAATAACACAATGTAATAAAAAGATTTAATACCATTTTTCTTATTAACCCCCATTATATTCTCATGTATAAGAATAAAAAAATACTCAAGTATCGTTAAATATATCAGAAACCCTTTTTTTCTCCTTGGTGACTACGTAATAAAACTCACCAAATGATTAAGTGAACCTTATCACACACTTAGAGGAAACCAGACATTATTCACCCTCTATAACCACCAAAATATAATCATATAAAGAATGATTTTAATTGAGATATAATTTTATGTCCAATGATGGATAAACAAAGTATTATTAATGGATTAAAAATCGACAATCAGATTTTATACTTCTCAACCATAGAGAAACACCGAAAATAGTGAAATTGTTTTAGGAATTGATATTGTTAAATTCATGAATTCCCCCAATGATTACCCAATAATTACACACAATGGGTTAGTTCTTGATGACAATGAATCTAGAGATTATGTGTAATTCACAGTGGTTAATAAATAAAAATAAATAGGAGAAGAGAAGAACATAATATAAAATTGATGAACAGAAAAATTATCTTTAAAATTTTAAAAATGAGAAAATATTGTAAAAAAATGTCAAGGCCATAGCTAAGGCATAAAATTATTTTTCAATGGGAATTCAAAATGTATTTATAAGAATATATAGTATCATCTCCCTCCTTATACTAGTATTCATTATAGTGAGTAGTGAGTTCTTTTTCCATGGATAGATTCCACATGTATCGGTTGAGTATTTAGATTCATCAATTGGTAATTTCTTAATTCTTCTCCTTGATTTTAAATAAACCAATGATTTATTTGTCTTTATAAATTTGTATGAATTCTATATTGGTCTCTCTGATATATTCTTCCATATATGGATCAACTAAAGAAATGATTTTTTATCCTTTATCTATTATATGAAATTTCATATTTTTCTTCCACACAGTCTACGAACCCCAAAAATATAACTAATTATAAAATGTTATTATTCATATTATAAATCTTGAAAAAACATTATGTATATTTCTAAAAAGGGAGAAAAATTTTCACCTATCATTTATACTTTGAATTTCTAAAAATACCATGATGTTATGTATTATATTTTCCCTTTATAAATTTTATATATATTATTTTCTCTTATGAAACATATGTTATATATTGACCATAGACATAGATAATATGATACAAATCATGTTGAGTCATCATATAATATCCTATGTAACATTCTTTCTTCTTAAAAATATGTTAAACATATCAGAGACTCTTTAGATATTATATTATTTGTTTGAAAATCATATTGAAATATATTGTGTATGTTTTTCCATACACAATATTATGTATTGTATATTGATTCACACAAAATAATATTATATAGAAAAATATCCTTAAAATGAAATAGAAAAATATGTTACATATTTCTCTCTTAGTGTCAAATATTTTACATATGAAATACACTTGGTAAAATATGTTATGAATTAATTCCTTGTTTAATTTTACTCTCATCCTAAGACCAGTATATTATGTATAACTCTTCTAGTATAAAAATTTTATATTTACATAGTGAGACCATTACTTTTCCAATTTCATCATCCTATATAAATTACATTACATAAGATATCTTATAGGGTACTCTATTATTTCTACCCATGAAATCTACAATGCATGAAAAACATAAACATAGTATGGAATTCATATAGTTATTCCAAAATTGATTTAATATATTTAAAATGGGAATTAAATACCTGTTAAAATTTTATTTCTATAATTCTAAAATCCATGTACAAATTTCCAATTAAATACAAATTTAATAAAACAATTAATAATTTTCATTGAATCCATTTGAATATTTAGTTACAGATACATACAAGTATAATAAATTGGTTACTTTTACTTATTTTAACTAAAATTTGATGTTAATTAACATTGAAAACCCTATTAAAATTTTCAAATTATTTTCTTTAATCACCTAATTGAGGAGAAAACATTGTAAAAAAACCACTTCATCTTCTTTTTTCACTTTTCATTTCACACGGTCAAAATGATAGGGTAGTCAGAAAAATTGATATTATCTTAACCAATAATATTTGTTTGGGATATGATAGGGGAAGATATGTTAGTAAATCTTTTAAAGGGTAAAATTTTTAAAAAAAGTACATATAAATAATTTAAATCCCTTACAAATGGATGAACCTATTCCTATGATCATTAATTATTATCAGAATTAACTTGGATTCATTTTATTGGATATATTTTTTTTAAATTATGGTTTTCATCAAAATTATATGAGTTTCATATTTTAAGAATTTACAAAATTTAATTAAATGAAAAATTTAGTCTCTATATTTTGTGGCACCAAAATTCTAGTTTCAGATAAAATATTAAATAAAATAGTTGAAATTGATAGTTAATATGAAGAATAATTCAAATAAGAAATAAGAAACATTGTCTTTAAGGAACGTAAAAGATTAAGTTCATCTTGAAAATATATTAATAATTATCTTCATGAAGGATCAGGTTCAAATATTAAATAGTATGGATCTATTGAATAATTTTATATCCTATACTACGTAGTTAAGGAATACATGGAGAATTTTCTTATTAGAATTATCACTCAAATATATGAGTTTATTTAGGATATAGATGTTTAAAACACAAAACAAATAGATTATTTGAAATATATACAAAAAAAATGCCTAATAATTTTCCAGAGTGAACAATTCTCACTAAAACTATGAAATTTAGATAATAAGTTTTATATTTATTTGTAGAAAAATATCCTCGAGCTGTAGAATAATTAAAATAAAATATTGATAAGAAAGATAAAAAACACAATCTTCAGAAGATATGATACATTATTTATAATAAATTCAAATATATATTATTTATGACAATGATAATCAATAAAAAATTAATGTATGTTGTGTAAAGTAACTTTTAATTGATTTATATGAAGTGAATAATTAGTATGTGGATCTGATTCATAAGATGAAAATTCATTTTGAAGATATATTGAAATCCATTAAGGATGGGAAACGTATCCTTAACATGAAGTATATAGAAATGGAATTAAAATTCAAAAATATTAAGGCAATATAATTAGATAATTTATAAATAGAACATAAATATTGGGTGAAATAACTTGAATACCAAATGAACACTATAAATTTTAAATTTATTGTGTTGGAGGTTTATTTATGAAATCTGAAAAACACAAAAGATGAAACTTCAAAAAAAATAATAAGAAAAAAATTCAATCTCAAATTTTTGGATATTATTTTATATCTAAATAGACTTATAATTGTTGAGAATATGAACTTGACCTTGTTTATTGATCATTATACTACATGATTATAGTAAAATGTGACCCACTGTCCTAATAAATCTTTTTTACTAATAATGCTTTCTTTTCAAGTGGAGGTTCAAAATTAAAATCTAGAATTTTTTTGGAGAAGTATTATTTGAAATAATCATAAAATGACAATATAAATAAAAAAATTAATTATTTTTCTCCATATAAATCACAATTATAGTGCGATGATTTCCCAAAATAGCGGAGTTTCAAGTTGAGCTGGAATATTTCACAACGGAAGAAATCAATTTTTTATCATCGATTGGGTTGTTTAAGGTTAGGAATCAATTCCATTGACTATTCACATAACCTATAAATAATCTAATATTAAATAAGTATTATACAAAGGTGAGTTGATATATAAATTGTAATACAGATGAGTATAAAGAAAATTCATAGATAAATATGTGGTAAAATATATATATCATGATCAAATTTGAATGCTTGAATAAATTATATGAAAACTGTAACACATGTGGTCATTATGATTTTACGAGTTGGTAAAAACTTAACAAGAATGATTCAAATTATCATGAGAATAAATAACCATAAAATTTTAATATTCATAAAAAAAGATAACACTTCATAGGGGAGTAATATGAAGAAAACTATTAATAAAAATATACTTAATATGAAAATATAAGATGAAAAACCAAAGGGGTGATGCTTTTACTATGATAGAAAGGTTCAAACCATGAATCAAAGTAAAATGGTAATTTAAATTAATGTTAAATGAATAAATATGATAGAAAAATTATAATTTATTTAATAGATGAATTAGAAAATGGTTTTAATGAATAACATTAGGGAAGAAGAACAAGAAATTTTATTAGGGAAGGGAAATTGGAAGTCATCTGTAGAGGAATGTGGAAAGCGAAAGATGCCTTGGTGTATAACTAATAATTATATGACATGGATCCCAGGATAAGATTAAATTTTTCCATATTAAATGGAAAGCACCGGGTACTTCGAGGTCCAAGAACGGTGCTATAATAAAGTTTTCCTCCTCTAGAAGAAGATTTAATATGTACCAAGAGAATTATTAACCCTATAAGCAAAATATATAAACTTTTATAAGAAGTAAGAATATAGAAAAAATAATGAACGATATTTTCAATCTATTATAAAAAACATATACCTTATAATAATAAAGAATTAAAAGTTCAAAATTTATGATTCTCATGAATTCTCACGTCAAGAAATTCAAAATTGAAAAAATCAAAACAAGTTCTGATAAATATAGAGTTGAATTTAAGGTGGTGTATAGGTTGAGAAACAATTACTAGCTTTATTACATCAAATATAAACCAAATGGGGAACCACCTTATTTCTATGTATAAATTCTATTTTTTCATATATAAAATTTAAGGAAATGAATTTACTCAAGGGGATTCCTAATGAAATGAATGTTGTGAATGTTATATAAAATATAGAATGATACCCATCATGGAGTATTTCATTTCAATTGGTATCACATTTTACTTCCTTATAACATTTCAAGTGGTATTAGAATATTCTTGGTGATTCTTTCTTTAATAAATATAACTAGGATAAAGATTATCAAAATTATCACTTTAGTGGGAAAATAGAAGTGTAAGACACCAAAATGTTATTATTTCTTAAAATCTATATTTCTAGACAATTATGGATCAGGATAAAGTTAGGTATATAAATAATATTTCCCATACTTTTTGTGATTATATCAATTCTTTTTAGTAAGGGGAGTGATAATTGTAGTGAGAATAAATTTTAATGCGGGGAAACCATAATTGGTATGAATGTTTTTAATTTGTTTGGTGTGACAAGAGCATGTTATAAATTTCTTGTAATTTTTTTGAGCAACTTTTAGATGAAATAAATTGAGTCAGAATCACATGATGAAAAATTTATGGATAAAATTTATGTCAATATTTACCACTCTTATTTTCTATAATAATCAGGGTGCATATATACTTTGAGTTTATTAATCAATATCATACTGTTAATTATGTCATGATTGTCAATTTATATTTATATTAAATGAAATATCTATCATAGTGGATTAAAAATAACACATGGGATAAGATAGTTTTTCAAATAAATAATTTTAAATAGATAATAATAACATCCCTTGAACTATTTACATTACCTTTATTTTAAATAAAGAGTAAAAAAATGACACAAAAATTAAAATATTAAATATAAATAGAGTGATGGCAAGAAATAAAAATGGTGAGATTGAAGAACCCAAATGGATTGATGACGTTTTGGTTCAATTTTTTGACAATATATTTATAAAAATAAAATTCAATGTATATTGAAGTTGAGATCCCAATGAAGGAAGAGTAGTGATGCCCCCAATGGTTCATAAAAAGTTTTAATGAAAACGGGATATTGATGAATAAGGTTTATCCCATTGACATTTTACTGAGAAATATACATTTTTTGGAAAATAAGTTTGTTTTTTAAGAGATTATTTTTGTATAAATCATCCCTTGAATATGATTATTATTGAGTTGACCATTAGTGTTATTAAATGTTAATTATTTATGTAAGATAAATATGCAAACTAAAAATGTTTTTCAATGGTTTGGCACAATTTATAGAGTGAACATCTTGATGTTATGTTATTAAAATATTAACTATAAAGATTTGGTGTTTTGAATCCATTCAATGATTATTTAGAATTAGGCGGGATGAATATGGTGATAAAGATTTATTTAAGTATGTTTTTGTGAATTTTTCATTTAAGATGAAATTATAAGGTTGTAAAACTGGGATTGAATGACCGAGATTAGTTTGAGAAAAAATAAATTAACTTTAATAATTATTTTTAAAATTGGAATTGATAAATAATTTGTGGGGTGTTTACTGAACAAAATTAATCGATAAAGTTTATATTGTATTAATTCTAAATATTTTTATGTAATGGAAATTCAATTTATGCTGAATTTGAGATCCCAATGAAGGAATAGTAATTACGTTCCACATGGTTGTTAAAAAATATCATTGAATTAGGGACAATAATTAATGGAGTAACTATCACATTATGGGTCATTAGGATCATACATTTGTATGAAAATAATAGTGAAGTTTAAGGTATGATTATTTGTATAAAAAATAAATTAAAAATGATGATTTATGAACTAATATTTACCTATAATAAATGTCAATTTTTAATAGAAGATGAATGAAAAAACTATAATAGTGTTGAAATGAGTTTGAATGGTTGGACGAGTGACCAACTTGAAGAGGTATTGTTCAATGGCTCTCCAATTAGCTATGATGTGAAAAATATATTCACGAATTACATATAGTGAAGGGTGATGAATAAAAGGATAATTATATCTTGAATGAAGGTTTGGTGAAGTCTTAATTAAATTTAAATTCATACAAAAATGGCGTGAGATTAAAGGAATGATAAAATCGCTATTTTGTTGTATTACATTGGAAAAAAATTTAATGAGAAATGAAAATGTTTCAAAATTTTATAAATTATTTTATTGTCATTTGAGATAATTGGGAAGTGATAAAGATGAAATTTAGATAATTTAATCATTAGTGTGAAGAAGATATTATTTTGGTTGTATTTTTTAGAAATGAAATTCAAAAATTATGATAAAACATTTGGCTGATTATCAAGCCTAAAAAATCCAAGAATGTAGTCACAAAATGGGATGTGGTCAAGAACAATGGGGTACTATAAATTGAGTTATTATAGGGGTGGAGACAGAGCCGACATAGTTTGACATAGTTATGAGAAGTATGAGTTTAAGCAAGGGAAGAGCCACTATGAAGTGTCGCAGGGCTATATATTGATTATGGTATGAGGTGGTACCATAACAGGAAACTGAGGACTTAAGGAATAATTTTCTAGATAATCGAGTGATTTTAAAAAAAATTATTCTGATGTCGGCTTTTTATATTTTGGTACTATTCATAAATTAAAACATGGTTTGTGTATTGGTTAAAATGATGTCATTCCAGTCATATTCTTCATTCCTTGCAAGGGTTGTCATGTGATCGTGAATAAAGTTCCCATGAATGAATTAATGTAGATATATTGGGATGAATTTACTAATTTAAATTATTTTTACTATTTTTAATTTCATGAGCTTCCATTTATATCTATGTTAACTGCATTGGGATATTTTCAGGAATTTGACATCAGTTGTATTAGTGATGAAGTTTAAGTATTATTTCCTAAAATGTAATTTATATTGGTGTGATTCATTCTCAATAAGTTATAAATATTGGATAAAAAGTAAAATCACATGAAATATTAGTGCCTCACACAAGACAAATACTTTAGAAGTTGAGAGAATCATGGATGTAAGGTTTTATATATGTAAGGTGAACATAAATATTTTCTTAAAAAAGAGATTCTTCAAAAACATAAATCATGTAAAGTAATGTGATAGTTTTACAACATCCATATACTCCAAAACCATGTCACTAATAGTATTATTATTATACAACATTAAGAAGACTTTATGCATTTACATAAGGATTTATGAAATATTATTTCCATGATAAATTGGTCATGATTATTTTATGTTTATGGAATTGGCATGAAACAATATATAAAATTGATTCTTTAAAAAATAATTCATTTCCATACATTCTCATAGGTCTTTTAGTTTTATCATTTTATATAACTAATTCATCACCCTTAAATAAATAAATATTATATCACAAAGTGAATGCTACCACTCAATGTCAATTGTTTCAACATTTTTTTTAAATAAAACATGTTTTCTTTTCATGAAATATATTCATATTTTCATATTGACCACATCCTAGTCCCTATACATTCTTAAAACTCTTTGAACAACATATAAAACATTGTATGAGATAAAAATATCAATAAGGTACCTATAAACTAAAATAATGAGACTCATTATTCCTTGAATACCCTAAGTATTTCCCATTTTATAAATAATATTTACGCTCAAATTATACATTTTATTACCCAAAAAATAAACTTTTCTACCCAAAATATGATAACAAGTCAAAGTAAATATAAAAAACATATATTTTTCATTCAATCATGAAATATTCATGATTTTACCTAGAATAACTAGCATAAAATTACCTTCAAACTTCATTTCATTACTTTACCTTGTGAAATCATAATATTTTCATGAAAAACCTTAGTAAGCATTGATAAATTATGCATGTATTTTTGGAAATATTTTTCCTATAAATCTTAAAATCACTATTAAAAATGGAAAAATCTACCCAAAAATTCCAACGATCACATGGAATAAACCTAACTATTTGACTCTATCCCTTTCACATATGCATTAGAGAGCTATATCAGGCTTACCCATCACTATGGTGTTTGTTAGGCTCACCCATCATCATGATATATATCAGGATGATCTATCAACATATAAAATTCCCAATAACAATAACATAATCATAATATAATAATTTTATCATTTTTTATCATACTCATCAAATTATTCTTTTCACCCAAAAGAATACATTTCTAGATATTGAAATATAATGTACATTTAAAACCATTTCTCATAATACAAAAAAATTAATGGAATTATGGTACTTTTTGGAAGAAAATATGAAATATTTTTAATTAAGTTAAATATAAAATAACATTTATGGTGGATGGAAGAACTGTTGAGGGAATATATGTTAAAATGGAATAATCTTTTTTCCTTTTGGTCAAAACGATTTGATATATAAGACATAAAAATATTCATTTCGAAAACATTTGAAAGATAAAAAAAGTGAAAAAAATATCCTTCATAATTAATTTATTTTCAAAATAGTAAATCTATCATTTTATGTCAAGAATATTGACAAGAAAGAATAATATTTTGAAAATAAATCATTAAAACATTTAAAATGAAGTTTTTAAGGAATAATTTTCCATACCTCAAGTCTGACTCATCACATATGTTCTTTACCTTTCTAAAAAATAATATTATGTTAATTATTCAATTTATTAACAACATTTTCATGTTTATTAATCATTTAATTTTATTTATTACCTTTTTATATACAATTACATAATAATTAATGTTTATGTCTATTGTTTTGATTATATTCAGCTCATACATTAAAAATCTCATTGTAAACTTTATTATGGAAAAAGAGATAATTATTCCATCATATAAAGAAAAATAATCCTGAATTAATTATCAATTTTTATGAGATAATTATAATTTTAAAACCAAACATTAGTGATGGTTCTGAAAAATGAGATAGGTTACAATTATGAAGACAGTCGGTCATACATACATATGAGTAACATTTTAATTTTTCAAAGAGTATGATGGAATTAAGGTAAATCTAATTTTATGATTCATGAATTATGAATATATAAAATATATCACTTAATTTCTTTAAATTCACTTATATATAGTTTCCATGTTATGTGTTCATGATAAATAAATCACATCGCTTCGGGCAGGTGGTGATCCACACGTATGCATGAACAAAATAATCATTTTTATTGGTTTGAAATGTAAGAAATAAGATGATATATAACATTTTATTAATGATAAATATAGAATTAATATCATATATATTTATTGAATTCATCATCATAACCATATAAGAGAGGTGCTGATAGAAAAATATTACATTAGTTCACACGCTAGTAGTCCGTCGTACACAAGAATGATGGTTTTTTCTCATATGATGGAAAAGGGAAGAGGATATTGGTTATTAAATAAAAATAAAAATATCTAATTATATTTAATATACTAGATTAATTATTTCAATATTTATATGGAAGATTTTATCGAGATAGAATAATAATTAAATTGAAAATGATTGCTTAAGAACTACACCTCCTCTTTGTATAATAATTTTAGGTTTACGCCTAAAAAATTCATATATTATTTTTATGATAAAACCAGATAATAGGCTAAATGTAAAAGGATGTATATATTTTATTTGGGTAGGTATTTTCTGAACCAAAAATGATCTTGAACTGTTGGGATTAGATTAGAGGGGTGTCGTTTTATAAGTGGGGGAGAGGACACAATAAGAACATTTAAAAATGAAAATATATATTAATGTCTTACTAAATTAAAATGGATGAAAAATTGATCATTTTAGAATGTTATCTTATATAGGGTAAAATATTTTTATAAAATAGAATTTATAATTGTTTTTATTTCATTTTATCCCTTATCAATAAATATTAACCCTCTGTAATCCAGCTTTAACCTTACTGGTGGTAACAGATTATCACTATTTTTACAATGCTTTATGATGTTTTTGACCTTATTATATAATATTAATTATGATAATTACAAATATTGAATACATTTTATCAAATTTAATTAACAAAATTGGAAAAATTTAATTTAAAAATAAACCCAAAAATAGAATTACAAATTGTATTTCAGAAAAATTTCATTCTAAGAATAAAAGTTTCTTTATAAAATATTATGGAATGAAATAAATTAATAATAATATAATTGTATTATTAA
Organism: Viscum album; assembly: GCA_963277665.1. Lineage (NCBI taxonomy): Eukaryota > Viridiplantae > Streptophyta > Magnoliopsida > Santalales > Viscaceae > Viscum > Viscum album. Next base: position 318,271,342 of record OY728146.1, read on the forward strand.
TAATATAATTTAAATAATTTTTCATTTAAATCATTTTATTACAAAATATATCTTTTAAATTTCTTAAAACCAATATACATGTTTTCAATAAAAATCATAATTTTAACTGCTCATTACAATATCAAACCTTTCAAAAATCATCAAAAATTCATACAACGATAATTTTAAAATTATTAAATAAAAAATTAAGTTCATTTTTTCCAAATCAAAATTATATTATTTGAAAATAAATATTTTAAATATGATCATATAATGTATTAAACAAAAATTTAGTTAAAATAATGTTCTTTTCCTTTTGACTAAAAAATTAACCTATTTTTCTAATAATGAATATAAATGTTTAAAATATAATTAATTAATTTTAATAATGATATAAATATATTTTTTATAATGTTACATGGGTTTTATAAATTCTTCCCCAATTTTTGGAAATGGGGCATCTTAATATTATTCATTACATAAATAAGTGGGTATATTTTACCTTCATAACATTTTTTGATTCCCATATTTCTTTATCAATCATATGGTTTTTCAAAAAAACCTTAACCTACTATAACACTCTTTTCCACATCACTTTATCTCTAAAGAAATTAATATTTACCTATTTTTCTCATAGGAATAGTTTTGTTCCAACTGAACTACTTCAAGGCTCAAAACATGAGATGTATCATTCATATATTTTCTTAACAATGAACATTAAATACATCATATACTAGGGGTATAATTAGAGACAATTCCACTAAATAGGTAACTGATATAACATTATTAATTATATTTTTGGGTATGATTAACCAAATACCAACCTTCTCATTTTTACTAAAACATATAACACTTTTGAATGGAGATACTTTAAGAGAAACATGACAGCATACCAAAAAATAATGATCTTTCATCCTATTATCTACACAATTTTTTTTTCCAGATCTGATCTATCATCAAGGTCTACTAAATCATATTAACATTTTCAAACAATCATTATACCAATTATAGTCTCAACTAATTTATTTCCCTAACTACATCCTAATAAGATATAGTCAAACACCGCTTTCTATATAAAGTCTCAAATAGTGTCATTTGTATACTAGAATGAAAATTTTTATTATATAAAAACTCATCCCAAGTAAAATGTCAATAAAAATTTCAATGATTATCCATAATATAAAATAAATTAATTTTTGGTAATGTCTAAAAATTTCACTATGATTATCATTCATATTGAGGATAATAGGTTGTACTAAAAATTAATTCAGCACACAATGACTTCTAATGACTTTTCGAAACATTATAAGTAAAACTACTATCATGATCAAATATAAAAGAGGGAGTTACTCCATGTAATATAATTATGTCATTATCATAATTCCATAAATTTTATTGAAATACATATTATCAAAATTGGGAATTTTTTTTCAAGATTTTGTTAATCGATCAACAATAACCCATATCACCTTATAACCTCGAGATGTCTTTGGTAGTCCAAAAAAATACATTTATATATTCTTCTATCTCCATTCTAGCATTGGAAAAAGGTAAATAATCTCATTATATATTTCATTTAAAAAATGATACTTTAAGATAAACCAACATTAGTACAAATGAAAATTTCTAGATCATGGATAACAATTTTAATATAGGCTATTCTGTATGTATGAGAAAGATTATTTAATGTTTATTTTGTCAATAAAGTCATCACATCTAGAGATAAAATTATTATAATTTTTTATTGTATTCAATATTCTCTTCATAATATCTTGGGATGATTCTGGTTAAACAATTTCCATAATTCTAAATTTAACCAAAAGTTCATAACACTATATGGATAGTGGTTTTAGAATTATAAACTCATTTTATGATTTCATATCATACTTTCTTCAAATTATTAACTTGATCCTCGTGATTTTTTACTATCTAGAAAATAATTTTAAAGATCCGTTATTATTTTTCTAATGGTCATGACTATAGTATCATGGAGAAGATATTTAATTAATATAGTGAAAAAGGATGCAAGGAATTGAATTATAATGAATTAAGTAATTTATTAATTTTGGTAAACTAGACACACACATGAGTCTTACATTATATTTGAAAACAAAAATTACAACATTATGTTATTCAAGAATAACTTTATTTGATCTAGGATATACTTTTATCTCAAACATATTACACATCATGTATTCCTATTTAATAGAAAAAAATAAGGGTGAGCTTAAATGATAAGTAATGATGAAGTGTATTGGAAGATTGCATGAATCAATAAGCCTAATAAACATGTAAAGGTAAATAACTAAATACACATTCCATTTAAATAACTTGAATTCTATAATAATATCAGAGATAATAAATATGGAATGTAAAATAATTTAAAATAAATTCCATTTAATCTATTAAATGATAATCAAATTCATCTGAAGATAATATCATTCTAAAAATCTCATGGATAAAATCAATAAAAAGTGAATTCTCAATGATGTAAACATTTAATTATTTGATTTTATTTTTCCTTGGAACATGATGTCTTTACTGTAAATATCCATCCTAAATAAATTTTAAAACTTCTTGGTATAAACTTTATAGTTTTTCCAACTATAACTCTTCAGTTTTGATCCATCATCAAGACTGTTTAAAACTATAGGTCAAAAACCCATAGGGTCATACCAATGGATTTGGTCTCATGAAATATATCAATTCATCAAGGGGATATGTATAATGGGACCCACACATATCATCATGTCCAAATCATTATACATATATCATATAATATATTTAATTCATGAACAATGTACCTTATCATCAAATATCCATATTTAGTAATGGATAAAAATTTAACAGTATTTCCCCAGCCAACCAATTAACTCTCAAAGTAAAACATTGTATGTAGAATTGAGATACAATTTCATAAATAAACATATCAATGATAAATAATATATACCTTAAGAAAAAATTAATTTCTATAAAAAAGTGAATTAATCATGTGAAATTTAATGACTATAAAAATGAATCAACGAATTGAATTTCAATACTTTCATTGGTGAGAATTATAATAAACCATCTGGAAGAAGAATTAGGATGGTATGAATAAAATTATTGGACATTGGAGTAATAAAAATTTGTTTCTGTCATTTATGAATTTAAATATCATAAAAATGACATTAAAAACATTCTTGAGAAAAATACCCTTTTAAATTTGAAAAACATTTTGAAAATCCATTTCATGAAAAATTCCTCATAAAAACACATATTATTTAAAAGGAACCTCGTAAAAATGAAAAGGAATATTAAAATAAATTATGGTCCTAAATTTGGTTAATTTCATAAATGTTTTATAAGTTAAAAGGATTATTCTTTTATCAATATAAAATTTTTAGGCTAGTTTATTGTTTGTAAAATGATAAGAATATTCCATGCACAATTTCGGTAACAGAAAAAAAAGATTTTTTTTGAAAACGACATATGATTCCATTGAAAAAAATTATGCAAAAAAACGTAAAAATTCCATTAATAAATAGTTTTTTAAATATTTACATCATTTTTTAAATTTTTTTATAAAATTTTGTTTTGAAAGAAAATATATTTCTAACCCAAGAATGAGATGATTTTTAATTTTCATAAAATAATTTTCTCAATAAATTTAAGTACCAATGAGTACTAAAATGGTAGTATTACAAGAAAATAAATTAAATAACACAAGAATAATAAAATTAAATGGGTTTATTAGGAAATTATAAAATAATTTTTTTCAACATAAATTCAAGAGTAATCAATCACGATTACAATGAGATTGTGAAATTAAACCTTACAGGGATCATAACACTGATGTGAGACTTTATAAATGCATTGATTTTGTGATTCAAATATAAATACGCATAAAAAATTATAATTTAAAACATAAGGTAATGAAAATTCACTATACACAAAATATTATAATGACATAATAAATAATGTATAATATTAACCCAATTAATTCAAATTAATTTAAGAAAACTGTTACCACACGATTCCTTTTGATTGAAAATTATTCATTATTATGTATAGTTTTTTAAAACATGTTATTAAATTACACTAGAAACAAATTAATATTTATAAAATCATATATGATCTTCTTATAACATCTTATTACTCATTCATTAATAATAATTTATTATTTTCATTGTTTTAGGTGTAAATTGCATTGTTTTATCTTGTATGTTTCATCAGGAATGATCCAATTCTAACCCATATTATATAGTCATATAATCTTTATAATAATAATCATTACATAATTATCATATTTTTAATTATAATAAGAATCATGAAATATGGATATTAAAAAGGAAGTATGTTATGATTATGGAGATGATATGCCATACACACTAATGGGTAACGTTTACATTTTCAATGATCATTATAAAAATGAGGAATGTAATATTTTATATTTTATGAATTATTAGAATATAGTTTATTAATTATTAATTATTTATATTTAAATATATATATATATATATATATATCATCCACATGGCGTGGTGAAGAAAACAATGTCCCATTGCTTCATTAAGGTGGTAGTCCATAGTAACACGAATGATGTTATCAAATTTATGTGAGTGAAAAGGTATTAAAGACAATTACATATATTTCATGAATATCATCTTTATTTCTAATATATCACATATAATCACTAACTTTAACCTTATAAAATTCCGTTTAAATCTTTATTTAAGGAAAAATAACATTGTTTCACAATTTAGTAGTCCTCTATACACAAGATCAAAATTATTGTATCCCCTATAGAATAGAAAGTATAATTATATATATGATATAATGAATCGGGAGAAATAACTATGTTATGAATATCATTTATATACTATAGATCCATTTGTTTTGTGGGAAAAAGTGATGTTTAGTTGTGCTTGATGATTGATTGTTTGGGGATTTGATGTCTCTATAATCATTCACATCAGGTGCACCATTTTCATATTCCACCGAAACAACCAACAACTCCAACATCTATAACTAGGTATAGACCTTATTTCTGAAGGTAGGTGGTCCTTTAATGTTTCAGAGCTAATGAAATTTATGAATTCACATTCGTGGAGAGGATGGGAGGTTGGTCTCTCCACACCATTTTGGGGGAGATTTTTTCTTACTCTAGGACTCTCTTATTAACAATTGATATGTTCTTGAATCGCTTCCTAATCCCAATATGAGAATATTTACAGTAAAAAATCATCAACTGTTGAATCCTTACATCTGAACATGGAGGCTTAAAACTGAGTACATATATATATATATATATATATACACATATATGACATTCCTTATCCTTTCCCCATTATCATGTAGATATTTATGTTATGAAGCCTTATAACTATGAACTTCGTAATTTTTTTCATCCATAGTGGTAATTAATATTTTGAGGATACTATTGAGAAATTATGAGGCATCCTACATATTTTATTTATAACAGGAATCAAATACCATGTATTTTTTAAATAGATACAGTTTAATACCATGTATAAAGGATATATAAAGGGGAACTTATGAGTCAAGTGTTGAGCTTCAACCTAAGGGATACATCCTACATATCATGGTTATTATAGGATTCAGATCCATCATAGTTTGATCACACCCTTGGGACTCATATTGAGGTGGATACCCTTATACAGGGGAATTGAAATCATGATACTTATTTTGGCTTAGAAACTGAGGCTTCCTTGGATAGTGGATATTCATGATTATAATGATATCATCATTGATAATCCATAATCCCATGTGATCTATACTCAGTTTGAGAAACAAGGGATAACAATTAATGAGAATTATTGCATATAGATGCAATAATAATGATATGGAGAAGAATATTGAAGTTTAATATGATGCTCCATCTTTAAGGAGTTGTCCTACATATCTTGATTAAAGAAGAAATCAATGTCATAATAGTTCAGTTTAATTCTCAACCCCTAGGTAGAAGAAGAATAATTATTATCCCATGAGAGAAATTAGGTCTTGATTATTTAAATGTGAGATACATGGATGGAATTACATATAAGTGGATGCCCATTTAATCTTGGGCCTTAGGATGGATTCCTATATATCCTGGTTGTAAGAGGAATCAACATTCTTGAAATTATATTTGATTGGGTATTACACACTGAGGTTGTCATTTAGATATTTAATATGGATATCATGCCTTAGAAAGGTGTCTGATTTATATTTGTTATGATAAGAATCATATTTCTTATAGTTATTTTTGATCGGGGATTAGAAACTAATTTTTCCATTTGGATATTTAATTTAGAGACCAATCCTTAGGATGAAATCCTATATATCATAGTTATAGAAGGAACTAGTGTTCTGGTGGTTTATTTTTCTTGGGGCTTACAAATTGAGGTTCCCCATTGGATATTTAATATATAGATCAAGGCATAGGAATGTGTCCTACATATCTAGGTTATGGAAAGAATCAAAGTTATCGGAGTTCAGTTTGATCCGGGATTAAACACAAAGGCATCTATTTTGACCTATTGGACATGGTTATCATATCATGGAATGTTTGCTTGACATAGCCTAATTATCTACTTTTCATCCTTGGATTTTATACCTGAAATTTCTAAGGATTTATATACATGTCCTAGTTTCTTAATGGACATTCCTAAAGGCAATAACATGCTTTAGCTAACATGACGAAATAATGTTGCATAACCTCAAGGACATGTATGGAGACTATCATATAATAATGGTTTACATGTTCTAGTGTTATCACAAGATATAGATAACATGCCCTAGTATCACTATATAACATGGGATATATTTTTGGAGGATATTGCAATATTTTCCTCACAAGCCTAGGGGACTCTACAAGAGATGGGTGGAATTTTTTACGGGTGTCGTGTGACTTTCATGGCATGTCCAAGGGACGTCACATGATCCAAATAGCATGTTCAATGAGTCTATCTTAGTTGAGATGATATATAATAGTGGTATCACATAATTCGTATGAGTCATGCGAAGAGCATGAGTATTAGTGAATTTGACATCCGATAAGCCTCCAATATTGACCGTTTTTATTCCTACCTTTATTTCATATGTGCCTCAAGTTTTTCTAATATTATATTTTTTTAGGTTTCAATCAACCCATTCGACATACATGGCCTCATTTGGATGATCTAAATGATATTATAAATGTCCTTCGCATGATCCCAAGTGATCATTTGGAGTGACTATGCATGCCTCATGATCCCTTAAGTTTTACCAAGATTTTACGTGGTATAAGACATTTGTAATCTCTTTTTTGACCACTTAGACAAATCAACTCATGTGATACCATGTGTTATAAATCAATGGATGCATTTTTGCGGAGGTGGATGGATTTATAGGCCTCTCCACCATATTTATATGCATCCTTTTCCAGTATGTATCTTATGGATTTGGGATGGAGTCAGTGGAGGACCTTGGTGTGATGCACTCTGCATGATCTTTCCATGGGACATTCACAGATTTGTATGATTTTAAATGACCATGAAAATGCTCCACCATTACCATTTTTATTGGGCCCAGGCTGATCAAATTGATCTCACTTGACCATGTTCACAATTCAATGATCTTCTAGATGGTTTGTTTGATATTTCTTGGGGTCTTTGTGAGATTATGATTCCTATGAAAATAATGGTGAAATATTGAAGATTACTTGTCTCTAGTTATTCATGAGATAAAGGATGATTTGAAAGAGTGCTTCTACATGATCATGCTAACATGTCATGGGAACCTCTGTTGGATTGATGGTGACTTTATGGGGTGAGGAACCCATTTTTCATAATTATTTTCAAATCTCTTCTTTGATAGATCATCCTTATTTCAAATTTTATTTCCTTATTTATTTTACAAGGGATAGTGATCTTGTGACATTTTATGAGTGTTGTCGATGATAATAACCCTTGTTTACTGTGATGTTTCATATGACCAATAATGGGTTATGTGCTGATGCACAAGAATAACCATGGAAAGCTAATCATCTTGTCTATGTAGATGAAGGGGTATGAGAGAAATTATTTTATATGTTCATGACCTTTCACATGATGAATGTTACATGCCAGCAAGCTCTTACAGGAAAAGGTAGACATGGAGCCAAAGATTTCACAAGGCTATACATACTATATGAGCATGTTGTAAGATGATAAATGACATATTATGTCTCCTCATACTCAGAATGTGTCATATATCCCCTCTCAATAACTGACGGTAAAGGTAAAGGGGATCCAAATGAGCTTAAGAAGATCACACATCTTGCATGACCCATTCGTATGACCTTTCAAAGGCGATGCGGTCATGTTTTATTTTTAAGGGTACATGATCCACATTTGTTTGACATCTAATATTCCATTGTTTTGTAGAGGAAATAATACCCATTAATTGAGTATTGATTCCCTTGTATATTTTTCGATTCAAATTTGGAGGGCCTCAACTAATGCCCCCTAGGAGCGATGTTCATGGGAACAGATGTGTAGTATTGAGGAAAGTAAATGTACATCTGATTCATTTGGTTAGTCACTAATAACTATCTTGGAAATGTTTAGTCATATGGTAGACCATTGTGATACCATAGAGTACCCTACAAATAGGGGAATATAGGAGAGATAATTTATTGGCTAATCTAACTCTCCAAAGAACATTAAATCATTCTCGTCATGTGAGTCTTTCACAAGAATTCATCATAAGAATAAAATTTCATGACTCTACATGATAACATATCGTAATATATATTTTGTAAGAATTTTTCTTGAGAACTATTTCGAGAGATTGATATCATGATACCTAATTTGACTTAGCACTTGTTTGAATCAACCAAGTGTCTATATTTGGTAATTCTGTAAACCTCGTCCTATGTACTTGGTAGCATGGCTATTTTTTATATTTTAAAAGATCTGATAGTTCAGTTTCATGAACACTCGACTATAATGTGGATTTTGAAACCATGCTAGGGTCATGTGATTAAAACCCCTAAAATGTATTGTACAGTCGCGATACATCATGTGGATTATATATCCAATGAGATATCCATGGATCATATGGATCATAAGACCCATATCAGTTCAATAAATCTCATGTCCCCTTGTGTGTAATGTGATTCACATGATGTTTTCAGGATCATGCATCTCAGTTGAAAATGTTTATTTCTCATCCAACTTCTACTTCATTCTTTTGTTCAGATATATTTCGCGTCCCATGAATCATCCATTTTATCAATCCAGATGGCCATGATTCCTAGGAATCATAATGCTAACCCTTGATATTATTTTAATTCTAAAAAATTGGTTTTGAACATGATTCTCTCATATGAACTTCAAATCTATCCTTTATCATGCCAACCTCCCCTGTATAGATTTTTCCTTTTGGATGATGATTCTATTCATTATTCTATCAATACTATTCCTTATTTTTTGGTTTCAACTTCCCTTGATTGTATTTAGATGTTGATTTATAATTATTTCTAACTAGTAGTATCATGGTCCCCTGGGTTGTCTTATATGTTGGAGAACTCCCCTTTGGGTTTAGGAGGGTGTGATTTTATAACGACCCTATCTTGGCATAAATAGACATTTCATCACATTTGGAGAATACATAAGACATTATAAAAATAGATTTACAAAGACTATGTTAGTCTAGTTCCTTCAAGAAAATATAACAGAATATTATAATTTGGTGATATGTATTTAAAATCCCCTCTAATGATCTACCCCTTTTTGTACCCCAAACTAAAGCTTTTATTTGTTACTCGTGGAAAATAAAACATAAAAAAGGTGTGAGATCAAATGATCGGTAAGGGTAAATAAAATATCTATATAATAATTACATGATCCAAAGGGAATTTGAAGATGATCACAATAATAGAAGTTCATACACATCATATCAAAGATCATAAATATGAATTGTGGCATAAAGATTGAAAATTTATAATAGATGAATCATAACGAAATAAAGAACATAAACTATGAAGGAATAACATAGGAATAAAACATGCGATTCTAGAAAACACATAAACATATAATATGATTTCCAAAATAACCAAGGCATCACTTGCCAGACTATTTTAGTAGTACGAGTTCACTCACTATACTATCTTGCCAGTCATGGTTCACTCCCATGGCCATATTATTAGCATATGTTTACTCCTAGTACCATCTTTATAGTAATGGTTCAATTACCTGTCCATCTTAGAAGTCATGTTTCACTCCCAAGACTCTCTTATTATATCTAATGAGATATAAACTTTTAACTGATTCATTAGTGGGAGATAGAGGTCACACCCATATTATAACGTAATCATACATGCATGTTCCAAAAAATCAAAAAAATCATATCATATAACATTAAATGAAATGGGAATCATAAAAATAAAATAATATAACATCCAATGGAAAATGATATGAGTTTCATAATCATTTCATCAAAAGTATAACATATGAATGAAAAATGAATTTTCTAAAAATGTAACCTATGAAACAAGAAATGGTTTCATAATGACCATTACATCAATCATAAAACATTAATTTAATTAATAGAAATGGAACCATTATATCACTTCTAAGAAATTCATGAGTAACATCAATCAATTGCGTCTATGATGGATAATAATTTTGAAATATAATTCAAAAAATATTTCCTAAAGAAAATGTCATTTCTTATTTAAACAATGATTTTAAAAAACATAAAACGTTTTGAAAACCATTTTCATGGGAATTAAAATTATAAATAAATCTAGAAAATATTTTGAAAATAATTTTATTGAAATCTTATAAAATAATCTTGAAAATATTATGAATTTTATTTCCCTTGAAAACAAATAAAATAGAATGAAATTTTTTGAAAGCAGTTTTATTGGAAAATACATTGAAACAATTAATTCCAAAAATATTAAGAAAAAAATTTGGTTTTCTAATAGAAAATAAATTTTTAATATTATAATGGAAGCTTCAAGGAAATTTCCATCATGATTTTGCATAAACCCGAACACACTGAATATTCTTTTTATAATATAAAATGTTTTGAAAGGAACCTCGACTAGAAAATGATAAGTAGATTCCTTATTAAAAAAATTTTGATTAAAAAAAGGTAAAACATGGGTAAAAATTTAATTTTAATATCATCATATAATAATATAATATTTTTGGAAACCATTTAAAAGACATGGTTTTTGTTGAACATATTTTTCCTACCAAAGAGAGAGCTAAAGTTAGACATTATTAAAAAGGATTTATTAACAATATTATTTACCAATGAGTGGAAATATTTTACCAATACAAGAATATATCACGAATATTCATAAGATAATTAAATTAGTGACTATTGTTGATATATTTATCATTATATTTCATTAAAGAAATCACGATAATAAACAATCTCGAAAAGTGATGAGACTATTTCAATAATCTTTTATTACTTGGTAAAATTGAACCATACTACCCATGTAAAAAAAATCAATTAAATAATGAATAAAATATAATTTCTGGAAATAAATTCATTATATAAAATTTCATAGGAAGTATATACACATCAAATATAAATATAGGTTCATAAGATGTCATGTGTCTCAAAGACGGAAAATTGATAAAAAAATTACATTACCGATTTGGTAACATTTAAAATTGCTTCCCCATGATAGATATAATAAATTGGTCATGTAAATACCCATATATTTATGTATAATAGTCTTAAAATAATATCATTGGATATATATACACCAAAAAAATAAGTGAGTTTTGAATAAGGTGTGTATCCCAAGGAATTAAAGAGTTTGATGAAATTCCCTTACCTAGGGTCTTGACTCTCATTTTACTCATTCAAAAATACTGTATAATAAATAGAAATTTTTTATAAATCTATCTCAAAACCATATTATTACTTATAATACAATAAAATTTTTTATTATGGATTTATATTACCCACTTGTTAACAATTTTATGTTGAGGATTCACTTCGGGTAATATCCGTTTTGTTTTTCACATGTATCATAATTTGTTACATCTTTGATCCTTATATTTATATCATTACATATATAATTTAAACCCTGATTTTAATATAATATATATATAGTATATTTTTATTTTAGGAAACCAAATGATATATAATTATCAAAAGGAATATACTGTTCTTGGAGGCAGAAATTCGTACGTACGCATGAACGATATTTCTATTTAACTATCACATTGAAAGAAATAAAGTAGAAGACATATATATACATATATCATTATTATAGTAGCTTTATAATATCATATATATCATATATATTTCAAAAACCCTTCTTTATGACATTCCATGTAGTGTATAAAGGAATCACATAGATTTTATGGGTTATAGTCTACATTTTCTCAAACGAAATTATCATATTAAAACCCAATGTAAAGTATTAAGATACGTGTTTCTAAAGATTTAAATTATATTAAAATAATAATAAATATTATACTTAACATATAATAATAGACTTTCCATCATAATTTCCACCATGACAGGTGGTAAGGGAAAAAAATGAACAATCATCATTTAGTGTGGTGGAAGTCTGCAGTACACGTAAACAGTATGATCATTGCCCATTATATAGAAGTGTGTGTAAATGTAGGTTTAATACTAATAAAAAATACATCCTAGTATATTGAGGATACTAGTGTTATTATATAATAATGGAATTAGAATAAATTAGTTTTTTAGAAATAAAATAAAAGAAAAGAGATTGAGGGAGTGTTTTACCTCTTAATCATGTAACTCCCATTGGTTTCCACTAAGGGTAATACTAGGGAGGAATTCTACCTGAGGGAGGAATCAAAGAGAAATTTGTGGATTTTTAGGAGCTATTTTGGTAGAGTTGTTTCAAGCTATAATGGCTCTAGAGGTGCGAGTAATTGGGAGGAGAGGAGGCCTTTTATAATGGATGATGGGTTACACTCTTGTAATATTTTAAAAGAAAGGAACCCCACCCACGTTTTTTTATTTAAAGAGGTTCAGTAATGGTAAAATTTCAATCCAAGGGAATAAATGGTCGATATATATCCATCCAATTGATCGAGTAAATGTGTATATGCTATTTTTCTCCATACGGTTATGGTTTAGTCTCTTATTAAACTTAATTTATCCGTAATTATTGTAACTAATTCTAATTACATTCACTAATATTTTCAGTAAAAAACCGATTTGAATGTATTATAAATTATAAATTATTCTGATTCCAAATACGAAATCCATTTTTTCAAATTCATAACACCTAAGTGGAAGAAATTAATTTAAATTTAATATTATAATCAGGTTGATAATACATGGTTTTAAACTAAAAATATTAAATAGTTTTCTATGTTTTTATATTCTATTTCCCTATAAAGTTGATTATAATGAATGTAATTGGATTAATTGATAAAAATAATATACAGTTAAACTTTGAAACTGATTTAAAATAAAATTTAACATTATAAATAAATTATATGAAAATAGGTATTTAATTAAAATCTGGTATTTTTAACTAATCATTAAAAAAACCGTAGAGAAAAATACCAAACATTCTCCCTAACATAATTTTAATAATTTTATTTCAAATATAAAGATTATTTTGACATATAGTATTTATAAAACTTATAAAATTTATATTTAAAATAGGTACCCCATTAAAATGCGTTAAAATTGCATGTATAAAAAGAATAGGTTTTGTGAGTTGAATTTGGTTTATTCTTATTTTATGCCTAAAGATTATATTTGACAAATATTAAAAATATTTAATTGCATATATAAAAAGTATATTACATTAAAATTACTTACTAATTGCAATTAAGTTAATTTATTTGGATTAAAACATCTTTGGCAGCATAATAATTGTTTTCTATAAAAATACTCCCTTTATATCCAATTGGTTCATATATTTATTTATAAACAATGTGTAACTAATTAATTCATTTAATATTATTTGAAAAACATATAATTACATAATATATTTAATAATATTCATAAAATATATTTTAACGGCTAGTTATATATATTATTATTATTTATTTATTTATTTTTGAGTAATATATTATTATTTCGAAACACTCGGTTTTGCGTGGTATGAAAGACATCAGGGAAATTCCATACTGTGTGAAATTTATTCTTAACTCAATGTTCCATATGGAGAAAGATAAAATTTATTTTAATTGAACTACACTAATAACTTGGTATTTTGTATAACTCGAGCTAAACTTAATGGTTTAATATATATATATAAATAATAACTATACTCAGTGTTGTGTGAAATAAAAAAATATCCAAAAGATTATATTAATTTGAAACAAAATATATAAAAATATATTGGGGTGTTACATTTTACCCTTCATAAAATAAATTTATCCCTCGAAATAATTCTATGGAATCAAGGGTTTCATACTTGATATTTCATTTCACAGAAACCCATATAGTAAAATGAATCACTAATACTTCCTTTTAAAAATGATAATTAGAAACATAAAGGTTACCCAAATTTACTCATAACTATGCTCACACATGGGATAACATAGGTGGAAAGTGAAAATATAGACTTTAAGGAAAAATATAAATATATATAGGGAGTGATTGAGTTCATAAATCACAAAGAAGTGAATGATCAATGAAATGTTGGGGCCATAAAATTCATAAATCTAATATGATTTTAATGACCACCAGTTCAATAAAAATTAAAGTATTAGGACAATAATATTTTATAATTTTCTTATCTATGATAAATATTTTTATTTGTGAAGAATATAATGAAATATACTATCTTGATATATTTATAAAAACAAAAATTCATTATTTGGGTTTTATTTGATTGATTTATAATTAATTTATTACTTTATTTAATGTATTTCTGTAAATTAACATTGATGATAAAAGTACTAAAAAACACTTTTAGCGGATCAAATGACTCATAAAATAATGAAAGGTTATATATTTTCTTCTAAAAAATCTTAAAAATTTATATGGTTAATAAATTAATCTATTAAAATTATAATTTAAAAAATTGGTTCATCATTAATAATTATAAAAAATAATTACCCATTAAACTAGAAATATTGTAGGATAGTGGTAGGCATAATACCCATATCAACCTTTGGTCATGGGTTCAAGACTTGCATCCTTGCTGAACCTGATCAGTTGTCACCTAACATACATGATGTCATTTTCTATAACTATACTAATAAAATTTCCAAAATAAATAAGTTGAACATCCTTGGAATAACTTTAATCACTAAATATCCTTTTAGTTAGGGTTATCAGTACAACCCCAATACATAAATACTTCATCTGATGTTTAACATAAATATTACAAAAATGGTTAACATTATAAACCATAAAAATGATGGAAATTCAAATCATTAGAAGAAATTTCTTAGAACCATCACAAAATTAATCCTCCATATATCAAAAAGTATCTCTTAGTTTTCATATTCAAAACTTGTGACTAACCTTATAATATATTATCTTAAAACATTGTAATAACATAAATTACCATAAATACATTCAGAAAAAATGTATTCTTCCATTCCATAAATCCTATATTTTTTAAACTTCATCCATAATGATGGAGAACACTTTTAAAACCAATCAAAAATCAGATTCATGGTTATCAATGTTATCCTGTTTACCTTATCGAAATTAATCATCTCTTTATCCAATAAAAAACAATTATCTCAATATCATGATAACATTAAGGGTCACCATCCCAAAATTCAAATATCAATTTTATAAGTATCAATCGCCATTAAACATATTATTTTCAATCCATAATGAAAACTTATATTGAAAATACTTATAAATTTCATGATTCATGTAATATAATCTTTGAATTCCATAACATAATTACTTCATTCATCAAAATTTATAAATAAAAAATTAATCAGGCTTCATCAACTTATTCAAAAATATTTATTTCCTAGAATATGAAATATGAATCAGTTATAAGGTTTCCTCAACCTCAATCTAATATTTCTTTTTAGGATTAATGTAAACAATACAAGAATATCGTCACATTCCTTTTAAATGTTGTTGGTGATCACTTTATCTTAAAAAGTATATCCAATACTCATACCACAATCCTAATTCCCTTTATGATATTTCACATTGGGAAATATATTTTTATAGTGCCCATAATTTCAACATATGGATTATTAATTTTTAACTATGATCATTCTAGTTCTATTCATTGACTTAAACTAGAAAGCAGGGGTGAGAAACGCATATCATAGAAGAAAAACAGATAATCAATAAAAATTACTTTTAGGATATCAAAATCCTGACACTTTCCTTTAATCCTATGAAACAATAGGTTTTTCATATGTTATACATAGTCATATTCTATTAAAAAGCTTTATAATAGTTTGTGAAGAGTGGGTTAATTTGAAAAGGATATCCCCCAGGGAGTGTCAAACATGTTGTACTGCAAAACCCTTATTGTGTGTCAGATTACCCCGAGTCAGGCCCAAAACATCTTGTTAGAGTTGTTACTCCTATTTATATCTGTTCTATATCCAAATAAACTTTTATTATCTAGAAATTGATGAATTACAATGATATCGCTTACCCAATCCTCTACCAAAATACTAGGTCATTTTCCTAAATATTAACTCATCATTATACTTATCCTTATATACATCCCTATAAATTTCCTTTAAAATATACCTTGGGATATAAATAAATTTTTATCATACTATTTTCCATGGATTAAATCATACTTCACTCTAATACCAACTATACCGTAACAGTCTTGACATACATATACAATACATCAGTTTGGCAGAATACTTAAAAAATTATACAATCAGACACATGAAGACCGTATTAGTATTGAACCTTTTGAATATTAGAACACATTATTATAATTTATAGAAATATCCTAAAAACATCCAATAAAGATCTTCCCCTTTTAGTATCCCTAACTAAAACCACTATTTATAAATTGGGTAGGAGAAAACAATATAAAGTGGTGAGATAGAATGCCCTATAAGGGTAAAAAAAGAGATACATAAACATAACATGTGCATAAGGATATGAGAAAATGAACACAATAATAAAAGATCATACTTTTCATACCAAAGATCATAAATTTGAATAATTTCATTATTATTTATAGTTCATAAGACATGAATCATAAGGATATAAATAACATAATCCAAGAGATAATAACATAGGATGAAATATAGAATTGTAGAAAATTAATAGGCATATAATATTATTTCCATAGTAGCTAATATATTTCTTCCATGACCATATTATAAGTATGGGTTGACTCCCTATACTATCTTGGTAGTCATGGTTCACTCTCATAGCCATATTATTATCATGAGTTCACTCCTCATACCATCATGGTAGACATGGTTCACTCCCATGGACAATTTTTAGTCAAGGTTCACTCCCATGACCATATTAGTCTATCTCATGATATACAAATCTTTACCTAATGAATTGGAGGGAGATACTGATCCCAATAATATTATACATAAATCTTACATAATTGTTCCAAAAAATAATAAACAATAATATCATAAGCCATAAAATGAAATAGTTATCATAAACATGTAATCATATTATAACATATAGAAGAAGATACATGTTTCGTAACAATTTAATCAAAAGAATAACCCAAGAAAGAATAATGGATTTCTTAAATATATAACCCATTAAATAGAAAGAGACTTCATAAAGGATGTTACATCAAGCATAATCCATTCATATAAAGAATAAGAATAGAACCTCTATATCATTTCCATGAAATTCATGATTAACATCAAAAAATGTCATATTAGATACAAAATAATTTTGAAATATCATTCAAAAAAAATTATTGAGGAAAATATAATTTCTTATTTTAAAAATTATTTTTATAAACATTAAAATATTTGTAAGCCATTTTTTGGAATAAGTATTATAAATAATTCCTGATAACATATTGAAAATCATTTTACATAAAAAATAATAAAATAATCTTCAAAATATTTTGAGAACCATTTTCCTTGAAAACTTATAAAATATCTTGAAATTTTTTTGAAAATATTTTTATTTGGAAACAAGTTGAAACAAGGAATTTTAGAAATATTAGGAAAAAAAATTATTTTTTTAAATAAGATAAATTATACATATTGTAAATGAGGCTTAAAGTGAATGTGAGTCTTGAAGATTAATAAACATAAACATGAAAAACATTACTTTTACACCATAAAAAGTTTAGAAAGGTTTCATGAATGGAAAACGAAAAGAAGATTCTTTGTTAAAAACTATTTTGTTTGAAAAAGGGAAAAATTTGTTAAAATATATTTTAATGATCATAGGATAAAAATATTACATTTTTGGAAACCTTTAATAAGACAAGGTTTGGTATTATCACATATTCCTGACCGAAGAGAGAGGTCAAGTCAAACATTATTAAAAAAAATTCTTAACTATATTACATAAAAATGAGTGGAAAATCGTAAAAATACATGTATATATCATGAATAAAATTAGCATAAAAATATTTATGAATTTTATTAGTATATAGATCAGTAGATTTCATCAATGAAATCATAATCATAAGAAATATAAAAAAGTGATGGAATTATTTCAAAAAACTCTTATTACTTAGTAACTTTGAACCATGCTCCCACTGTAAGAAAATAAAATTACATGAAGATTAAAATAAAAATAATGGAATTATATTCATGATATAACATTTTAAATTTAGTAAATATAACTCTTATAAAAAATAGATGGATAATAGGGCATGTGACTCAAAGAAGGAAAATTAACACAAAAATTACATTAATGATTTGGTTACTTTTAAAACATAAACACCATGATAGAGTTATCATAAAATTTTATTTTAAATACTAATATATTTATTAACAATATGCATAATATACATTCATGGTAAGTATATACACCACACAAAAGTAGTGAGCATTGAATAAGGCATGTATCCCACAAAAACATTGATATAAAATTCCCTTACCTAATATCATGACTCTCACTGTACTTGTTGAAAACTCCAGTATAATAAATATAAATTCATTATAAATATTTTATAGAATCTCATTATTACTTATAATACCATAAATTTTTTGATTATGGCTGTATTTACCCACTTGTTTAAAATTCTATGCTTGGGACTCACTTTGGGTAATATCCACTATGTTTTTATGATGTGTATGATTTTGTTATATTTTCTATCCTTATATTTATATTAGTATTTTTAAAATATAAATAATAATTTAAACATTATTTATATTCAATAAATATGTATTAAATTAATCTAAAAAATATACAAGAATCAAAGAGAATACATCATTCATGGAGACGGTAAGTCATAAGTACACATGAACATTATTTCTGTTTAATTATCATGTTGAAAGAAAGAAAGAAAAAGACACACACACACACACAAACATACACACACAAACACACACACACACAGATATATATATATATATATGTAACACCCTAAGATTCTATGGTATGTTTCCTTTAAACAAATGTAATAGTATTCATTGTATGCAACTTTGAGATTCTAACACACCGCGACTAATCAAACTAGCCATTATGAATAGTAATACCAACTTTTTGAAATTTTATAAATATTATCTTTTAAAATGAACTTCATTTTTGGATTCAGAATATTGAAATTACCTTAGGGTAAATTTTTGGTATTTTTCTGAAAACAGTCAATTTTTTATGAATAGTGAACAACACTGAGTGATTGTTTAAAACCAAATTTTTATTTAAATAATTATTTATTTTATTTCAATTTATTTTTGGTCAAAATAGATACATAATAGCTATATGAGTTCAATGTAATTCATTAGAGTCAGTTTATAATAATTTTAGATATATAAAAATTTTATTGAACTTTTTAACCGTCTTTTATCCATCTCTTAAGAGCATTTGAAAATTTGAATAAAACATAATTTTACCGCTTCTATAATTTTAATTTAAAAAATACGAGAGAGACAGTTGATATTAGAAAGTCAAATTTGGTTCAATAAGATAAAAATAATTTTTTTGAATAGTAAATTTTGACTTTTATTTACCACGATTAAAAGTAAATAGGGAAATTAAGGGTAAATATGATATTATTATTAGCCTAACTCATATACTAATTCTATTGGATAAGTGTAATTCGACTAAAAAAAACATATTTATAAAATATGATCCTTTAGGTCCACTTTGATTAGATTAAGACATTTATTATTTTTTAGTTCAAAGAAGAGTTAAAAGTGTTAAATTTTAAGTTTAATAATCGAACCATTTTTAATATAGGGTTAAACATAAGATAAACTCGACTATAAATATTAATTAGGAATATAAAAATATTTCCTATATAATTTTATTTTATTTATATTTTTTATACATTAAATAATTAAAATTATTTATGACACAATGATGATGTAGTAATTACTGTATTAATTAATGTTTAAAATAATTGATATTATAAATATCCAAATAAATGTAATTTGAGACTTTTTATGAATTAAAAAACTTTTATTGGTTAATATTACATATTAGGGCTGGTTAGATGTATTGTTTTTGAAGTAATAATGCTGTTATGAATTTATATAAAACAAAATACAAAATAGTGTCAAAATTGACATAAAAAAGTTTTTAAAACAAATATTATATTATTAATTGATATTCAATTCCTAAAAATCAACAATTCGTCAAAAAGACTTATATAATGATATAGGTATAATCAATGAACCACTTGGGGTTCTCTGAGAAGTATATATTATGTTTATAAATCATATAATATAAAAACATAAAGAGACATGTTAAATGTCAAACTATTTAACTAAGAGTTAAATCTAAAAGATATGGTTAATATATTGACCAAAACCCTGTCTAAAACCTATTGGTTCAGTGGTTTTCGACCCATAACTATCTTATCCTTTAAATAATTCAACTTGGATCCATTAGAAACCGAAAATGATTTTTTTATAAAATAATATTTCTAGCTTTTCCTAAGGTGCCCCTCACCCCTCTTATAAAAGGGAACTCCCCCTTCTCTTTAATTAACACCTTCAAAACAATTTGGCTTAACAAAACTCTACCAAAATACCCTATCAACTATCCTACCTTACTCCTAGAGGCCTTACTTTAGTCAAAAATCCAATCTAAGGATCCCGTTTGATCAAATCAAAAGGAAGAACCTAAAGAAGAGGTAAATATTTCATCACCTCTTTGAAGTTCATTTCTTCTCCCACATCCTCTTTCTTTTTTGTTTCCATTCTAAAATAATAACTTCAGTATCTTATATATACTTAGATGTTATTATAAATATGGTACAACCATATTCATTATTCTATCCATCCTTTGAATGACATGTCACCATACATGGGTACGTATGGCTTACCGTCTCCACGTTGTGGTGCAATTGTTATTCAATACATAATTATTTGTATGGGTATAATAATGATGTGTAATTGATGTAAATAATAAATATAACATGATAATTATTCTATACATATGATATACCATCCAATTATATATTATTTTAATATCAAAATAATGATATTGTCGCACGTGTGTACATACAGATTACCTTCTCCACGAACGCGGGGAGATTCATTCCCCATCGTAATCCATTCACGACTAATATTAATTAGACCATTAAAAATAATGTTTAAAGAATAAATATAATTCTTAATATTAATAATATAAATCCTATTTCTAACAAACACTACTTATGAAACAATGCATATATAGGAAAACAAAACAGTACACCCGAAACGACGATAATACTAAAATATTATTAACAAAGGAATACTAAAAGATCGTATTTGATATCATATTAATGTATATTATTCTTGTATAATTTATTAAAAATTATTTCACCATTATACTGGTGTTTAACCTAACCTTGACCAAGGAAAATTACAAAGTAAGGGGTTTTTTATCTCACTTTTAATTCCATGAGATTTCTATTGTTCGTCACTTATTTATTTAATGTAGTGTATTTTTTACTATCATTTGATATATATAATTTCATTATTTTCCTTATATTCATTGTATTCTATGATTCATTTGGTTGCTATTAACTTTTGGCCACATGATTTGATTGATTACAATGAAGTAAGGGTTTTCATCTCACTTCTTATTTTTGTGAGATTCGTGCCATATTGCCACTATTTCATATTGTGTGGTGTATGTAATTTGCAATGGTTGTATTATTTGTGTAATATAATATAATTTATGAGTAATTACATATTCATGTTATTATCCATCTTTCATGGGATGTATGTTTCGTAAGATACCAAATTGGTAAGGGACTTTCAAATTTCGATTTCCACTCATTCGGCTTTACGCATACTTCATTGATTATTTTACTCTATGATTATGTGTGAAATAACAATTTATTATTTGTGTAGTATTTTCCAGTCCCGTTTATGTGGATATACTTTTGATACACATAATCATTCCATTGATAAATTTTCAAGTCATAGATATGGACTTGATAAGTGTAATTTTAACTCAATCTCCATTTATTGAGTTAAACATACAATTCATTGGTGTTGTTTTTGCAAGAATATGTGTGAATGTCCTCTATGTTATTTACACTGAATATCCGATAATATTGAGTGTATTTATATTTTTCACTCATAATTACGTCTTTTATTTATCCATAACCTATGGATACAATCTTTATAATAGATTTCATCTCAATTTACATTCCACTAAGACTTCTTTGTTGTTAAACGCCAATTCATGTTTACATGGTGTATATAAAGTACTTTGACGTAGTATATCATGAATCCCTCTATTACCATGATATTATAATGTTTTTATTACCTCAATTATTTATATTCAAGTGTCTCTCTTTTAAATAGGAACTCTAACTAAAATATCATTTTAAAATGTTTTAAAGATTTATTATTCTATATCATTCTCATTAATGTATATATTTTAAAAATGGTTTTAAGGATTTATTTATATAGACATTAAAGTTTTAAAATTTAAATTCCTTTTAAAATTTTCAAAGTGGTATGGGACATTTTGATTCAAAAATATATTTTAAATGGCTTCTTGATAAATAGTGATACTTTTAAATGTTTTCAAGAAAAATGGTGATATTTCTCTCAAATAGTTTTGATGATTATTTTCATTTATGTCAATATCATTCATTATTCTCTATTGAGGTTGATTTATTATAATACAATCTTCCATATTGTATTGAATAAGTTATGTTTGACTGTGGATGTGATATTTTTATACCAATCATGGTTTGTGGTTAAAATATTGACATTTCATATTCTAGTTTTAATACAAATGTTCAGAGTTTGTTTCAACCTTTTCATATGAGGAATGAATCGGACTAAGTACGTGATAGGTGGAGCCCGCTATAGCTCCTTGATGCATCAGTAGGTCTAATGAGACAAACTACTATCTTGGAACAAGTCTTTGAAAAAATATTATTTGTAGTCTTGGCATAAGGCCTTGACTTTGTGGTTATGAAAGTCTGGCGTTATGCATTCCATCATTATAAGATTACCTATTGACATTTCATGTGGTTATTCAACTAGTAGAATACCCATGACAATGTTTTATTATAGAATTATTTACTAAACTCATATTCCTTCCATAAAGTGCTCAGGTGTATTATTCGATAAGGCATGTGTTTTCAATTATTCACCTTGACTAATGATTATGTTATCTTCCACTGTATTTATTACTTTTACTGAGCATATGAGGTCACCCCGTTTTATGTTTCATTTTCCTAGGATATGAAGAAGTTATTTATTTGTGACTTGCAGGAATAATCATAGAATCTTGGATGTTTCTAATGGAATAAATTAGTGTTTTTTTTATTTTCAAGTTGTAATGTTGAACATAAGTATGTATCTTGTTTCAAATACTATGAAACTGATTGGTACTTTGGGACTTGATTACTTGTAATCATGCCAATGTATTAAAAAAATTCCCCAGCTCCTAGATTATGGGGTCCGGGCATTAAAATATCATTGTTAAAGTATATTTATTATATCACATACATTTACTAAATCCATCGGTAATAATTTCCATGTTGTGTATAAATGAATCACATCACTTTGAGGGGGCAGTAGTCTACACTTCCTCAAATGAAATTATCATATTAACATCAAATGGGAAGTATACAGATATATGTTGTAAAATAATTACTGAATCTTAAATAAACAACAAATATTATATATAAAATATATAAATTGAGTTTCCAACATAATTTCCTCCATCAGATATGATAATGAAAAAATGAACAATCATCATTTAGTGAGGTGTTAGTCCACAATACATGAAAATAGTATGTTCATTACCCATTAGATGGAAGTGTGTGCAAGTGTATGTAGAATTAGTACCATAAAAACATCCTAGTATATTTATGATAATTTTTTTTATAAAATCATGGAATTAGATTATTTGAGTGAGTGGATAAATATAATAAAATAAAGGAGTTTGAGGGAGGGTCTTAACTATTAATCGGGTAACTACATTCGGTTTGCAACAAAGGTAATACTTGGAAGGCTTTATTCCCAAGAGAGTCTCCATGTAGTAAGTGATGGATCTTAGGGAGCTATTTTTGACTATTTTTTTTCATATTTTCATGAGAGGTATGAGGATGTGGGAGGAGAGGATGACTTTTATAATAGAGGAGGGGTGGCATGCTTTTAGTATTTCAAAACAAAGGATCCCAACAAAATTTATTTAATTTAATGTGGTTAGATATTGGTCCAAACCCCAAAAAAGGGGGAAAGGGGTCTCAATATATTTATAAAATGTATTTAGAACAAGTTTATTGACCATTTTGTGCCTTAAGGATATGGTTTAGTCCCTTATTATGCTTAATTTAACCTTAATCATTGTAATTAATTTTAATTGTATTCATTAATATTTTTTGTAAAAAACTATGTTGACCATATTAAATGTTATAAATTATTCTAATTCCAAATATTGAATCCATTTTTTTAAATTCCAAATATATAATTGGCTGAAATTAATTTAGATTTAATCTCATAGTCGTGTCGACAATGCATGTTTTTAAAGTAAAAAGGATCAAAAGGTTAAAATATTTTTATGTAAAATTTCATTGTGAAATTTATTATAATGACCGTAGTTGAATTAATTGAGTAAAATATTATCTAATTAAATATTTAAACTAGTCTAAGATAAATTTTTTCCATTTAAACAAATTATATGAAAAAATAGTTTTTAATTATAATCCCATATTTTTTAATTATTCATTAAATAATGAAACCATAAAAAAAACCAATAATTCACCCTAACCTAATTTTAATTATCCTCTTTCAAATAAGATGATTATTTTCAGATATAATATTTTAAAAAGTTCCAAATATTTATATTTATAATATGTTCTCCATTAAATGGAAGTACAATTGCTTAAATAAAAATATTGGGTTTTATGAGTTAAATTGGTTTTATTATTATCCTATGATTACAAAATATATTGGATGAATATATAAAATATTTAATTCGATATATAAAAAAATATTTCAGTAAAATTAATTACTTTTTATAATTATATGAATTTACAAGGATTAAAAAACTTTGTTAGCATAATAATAGTTTTATATAAAAAACACACTTTATATTTATTTTGTTCTTATATTCATTTCTATATAATTTTCAACTAATAAATTCATTTTTTTTGAAGACCATATATTTATGAAAGATAGTTAATAATTTTAAGAATTTTTAATTTAACAGAAATATTATATATATATATATATAATTTAAAATAATATATTATTGTTTGGGTAACACTCAATCTTGTGTGTTACAAAAGGCATCGAGGAATGCCATCCTTGTAGGAAATGTAATCTTACATAAATTTTCCATATATAGAATTACAATCTTTATGTTGCATGTATTGTGTCATTAACATGGAATTATTTATAAATTGATAAAAAATTAATCTATTAATATATATATATATATATAATTATTATTTTCATTATTTCATGAAATAAAAAAATATATTAAAGATTAAATTTATTTGAAAATAATATTTCAAAAAATCTTAGGGTGTTACAGATGTTTTCCACCTGCCCACTGCTCAAATCTATTTGAGTGAATTTATCTTCTTATTGGGCAATACGGGTAGTGTATGGAGCTCAAAATTGGACATGAGTCCAGGTGGAAGTTTTCCTAATTAATGGGTGTGTCCATTCTAGATTATATAAATCTATTTGAAATTTTACAACTAGTTAAATGATATCCATTTTTTTGAGGTTATGTGGGTTTCTCTATTCGTAATGTACTATCATTATAATCTTCTTAGAGAAATTATTTGTCGTTGGTTCCATGGTAAAATTTCATTCCATCTATCCCATGATGAAGCTAGAATCTACAATTCGTATATCTATAGACTGGGTGGGGTAACCGCTATTGGGGAAATGGATATGAGTTCCTTCCTACTATGGATGTCTAAGAGGACCCTTTATGGACTCATGTTTTTTAAATAGACATGCTCAATTTTTTAAAAGCGACGTTAAGGAAGAATATAAATATTATCTCACTCATATTCTTTAAACACTAGATCAACATTTTTCTCTATCATAATAGAGCTCGTATGACCTCTATATGCCCTCAACAGCTCCCTTCCCTGAAAGTCCATGATAGTGCCAACTCAGGTTTAGAAATCATGGAATCTGTACAAAAAAACCACATGGGGAAACTATGTGGGGTTGGAGATATCTCTAATACATTGGCTAGTGGATTTATTTTGCATGTTTTTGAATGGGTGAATTTTCCTCACTAGGGACAGGCATTCAATAATCTGAGATGGAACACTGGTGATGGAAGCCAAGGTATCATAGGAACAACATCTCAATCTAGATGTACCAACTAATTCATGCCTTTACTAGCTTCTTGGAAATATTCATTAGGGAAACATACCTTATTGAATTTTTGGTCCTTCCCCGATTTTATTATCCTAGATATGGGATTATTTTTGTGACTTTAGATACCACAAAACTACATGAAACCCTAGTTCCTTGTTTCTCCTCTAGTTTTTAGACATTTCTAGGGAAAATGAAATTCTATTTGGCCCTGATGGGGTTATAAAAACATTAATCTAGTCTGATAACTTCATCATCATGCCCTATCCTATACTGACCTAGAGAACTATTGATAATCGTGGAGGTTCTCAGAATGAACGATCATATATGATCCCCAATTGGGATGGGGTTCTCATGGATAGGATAGATGAGTTGATTATTTTGAAGCATTATACCCCTTACCTGTTTTATTCCCAATCACATTTTATCAAAAATGTTTATACCATCCCTAAGGATGGCGTGTAGGGACAATGACATCCCACGATTTTTCACCAATTATAGATTATATTATCACATTATGATACCAATATTGGGATTATTCTTCTTCCTATTAGTTCCCCTATCTTTCTAGCTCATAATTATACCGAGGCTTGAGTGGAATCCTACCTAGATGTCATTCTAAATTGAATAGTCTTTAAAGTGGGTACACTATATGCTTAACTGGACCATTTTTTATATAAACAATAGAGTTAATTCCTAATTTGGGCGAGTCTTTGCGAAAGTATCCCTATCCTAGGGTTGCCCATCCTATTAGTGGAGAAGGTTCTGTTGAGGAAGATTGTACTTCAACATAATAAACAAACAATGCATTATTTGATAGAAGAGTATACGAGGCTTCCTCTCTCGCTTCTCCATGAACCTAGCCTGTTGAACCCCCTTTAAAGTATTTACTCCTACAATTAATGAGGATTAGACATGGATTAGGATAATATGGATGTGGGTTTTCTATTTGATCAAATAGAATCCCCTAAAAACATTTCATGATCAATAAGAAAATCTTCTCCAGCTATTTCATGATTAAGGGGTGGGTTGATTTTATTGCTAGCTATTATATGAAATCATCAGACAAATTATCCTAAAGTGTAAAAAATTGTCTACTAGTGAGAGGGGATGACATGATTTCTATAGGAATCCCCTAGCTGATATATTGAATGATTCTTCTAAGGTGTTGGGATAGATTCATTAGATCATATTAGAGATACATTCCCAAACATATGTCTTGCTAGAATATATAGAAAGACACAAGAAGATAATATATTTCTCAAAGTATGAAGTCTCAATGTTAGAATTTGCATTATAAACTACTTATAAAATAGATCAAGAGTAGTATTCTCTTATCAAGACCCTTTTACCATGTGCTATTTTAGAAGAAGTGGGGTGGGTAAAACTACAGTGCTCCACTACCCTTATAATGAGACTATTTTTGACTCGACCAAATCATCTGGTCAAATTTTATTATAGTATGATCATCAATGAGTTTTCTTAATATCTATTGAATATTTAGAGAGGCTATAAAATGTTAATATATGTCATTTATTATTCTATAAATGAATATATATTCTGAACATTAGATGGCACCAACCAATTTTCTTTCATTCATGATGTGCGTGGTATTTAATTTTTATAATGTTGCACGAATAACCAACAATACCCATCCTTAATATAATATTATACAAACATAAATTCCATGATATGAATATTTAAAACATAAAATATTTTTTTCAAACTTCATTAATTCCCTATAACATGGGATTCCAAATTTATGTAGTTGCTTCATTTATCTTGTGATTGTACAAGGCTTGAAAAGTATAATTTGCGTAAAATAGATGTCCTGGAGGGATAAAATTCATAATTGGCGGAAGTTAGAGGAATTTTCAAGTATAGATTTTTTATTTGAATCCATATTGTGGGTCCCACAATCATTGTATTTTATTCTTTCATATTTCCCAAAAACATTCCTAAGAATCCTATAGTGGAAGACATAGTGAGAATGGAATCATATTTTCCTCAAGACACCTAATACAGACAAATTTCATCCATATTTATAAATGTTTTCTAATGATTTTCTAATTTTTTTTGAAATTTCCAATGAAATTTAATTTTTAATTTCTAGGTTGGAGTTTATTAAAAAGTAATTACAATAAATCTAAATAAATAACAATTGATTAGGTTTTGGATATAAAAATTTATTTATGAGTCATGGATATTTATTTTTTGAAGTAGATTATTACTCTTATGTGTCAATATATTTCATCAGTTGTATACATTACCAAAAAAATTGTCTATCCATTTTATAGTCGTCATCCATGTAAGATCAATCCATATAACATTCCACAATGGTCATCCTTCCATGAAATTCTACTGGTAGAGAATGTTTGGGAGGTAGGGTGTGAGGTCGCACGAGGGTATCAGGATCATGTAGAGTATGAACTAGTATAGTGAACAATGGTAATAGGTTTGTCCGAGTATTTCTTGGTCCATACAGTACATGTGGCCCATTTAACTTTTTCATGTGGATTCCAAGTTCCCACTATTATATTGGCTTCTGAGATATGTCACCAAATTATTTTAGTTTAAACAATTAACACTCCATTACACCATTTGGATGTGGGAAAAGTTCACAAGTTACTATTAATTTATTTAATGGGATGATGCCATTCTGACCTAATCACATGCCTTAGAAACAATCCCTAATTATGCTCCTCTATCATTTCCACCTTTTTTCTCATCCCACTACCACTGAACTACCGAACAACTACCATAGATTATGTTGATGAGCTTAAGATCGATCTCTATCTCAATGGAAAAAACACCAATACACCAAAAACCATATTGGGAGGTTGAGAAAATCCTTATTAAACCCATTTAGATATTCCCTCTTTCTACTATTAAGTATATAGGATTAGTAGAGCACTGACCACTGATTTCATGCCTTTATCACTTCGCCACTACCACACCTACCATGTGGAACCTCTAAATCGAGTTGATTCAAACCATGCACAGTGAGGCATGTTCCTTTCCAGAAGAATATTTGAACACCTGATTTATTCAGGTCCTTCCATTTTTGATACAATGAAGCAGGTCTTGGGGGTAGGATATCTTTTGATTTTTATATTTAATGATGAATGAATCTAAGCCTATAAGGGAGTCCAAGTTAGTTCTCGCTACCATTGAAATGAGAGACAAACATAGCTTTATGGCGGTGATATCCTTGAGTAGGAGACACTGCTTGGGATATGGACACAATCAAGGAAGTTGCACTTTTTTTCTTTATTTATCATTATTATTATTATTCCTATAATTAATTACTGTTTATTAATTTTAATTTGTTTTATAAGAAAATATGCATTAAATATCAAGTGTTTCCACCCTCTAATCTTTTTCATCTTCTTTTTCACCTTCGTCTAATCGCCTTCTTTTTTTTCTTCTTCTTTATCTTCTTCTTATCTTTAATATTCCTTTTATAAATACTTTAATTACTTAATATTTTATTTTTATTCTATTCACTATTTTTAATTATTTTATTATATAGTATTATTTTATATGTTTATTTTAGTTTTCTTTAATTATTTTATTTTATATTAATTCTTATACTCTCTCTCTCCATGTTCATTCCCTTTCATCATATATTTTTATTTTTATTTTATTCTCATACTTCTATTTATTTTATTTTATTTTATTTTATTATTTTATTTCGCCTTCTTATTATCTTACTTGTTTCCAAAATGCGTTTTCATACATGTGATAATGAGGTCCAGCCATAAGGCTTGACCATGATGATGTTAGGTTTTATTGAAATCTAAATTAAATTTTTTTGTTATGTATGTTGTAGATTTGAGTACCATGAATGACTTTTGATATTTCATTCCATGAAATTAAACTCAAATAACTATTATACATTTAGAAAAAAAGTTACCTCCCTTCTACTAGATACAAGATATTTACACGATGGAGTTAAGAAATTCAGTGGATTAAATGGAATGTGATGGAGCTAGGTCCTGGAAGATGTCACACTCTCAATTAAGGTGTTTAATAAAACGTTATTACATGATGATGTTGAATTTATATTTAAAAGGGTATTCAAGATTTCAAACTACTATATTAAAGGATAAAAATTCAAGCACGACATTTCAAATAAGATTATAAAAAATAATTTAAACAAATAAAGGGGAACAATGATAGAATAAAAACCCAAACACATAACCTAGAGATTTCTTCATAAATAAATTTTTTTTATCATTTAATGTTATTATAGGTTTAAATTTTCAATTTTTATTCCTTTTCATTATTTTAGAAAATTAAAAAACCCAATATTTATTAGTGTTTTGAAAAATAATAAAAATGACCAAAACAATTAGTCTTTGTGAATTAGAGTATGTAAGTATAAAAAATGATAAGTTCATCAAGTGATATTACCATGTTTATCCGAAATTATAAAGTAGAATTTTTTTTTAAATTTTTTTTTACATTTCCACACCTTGGAACATGCTTGAACAAAAACTGGCACCATTTCCTAGGAGATGATCAGAGTTATATTATTTTTTTTTCACACTTAATACGTAGTATTTTTTTTAAAATTAATTAAATTAAAATACCCTTGTGTATAGAATATTGTTTTACATTTTCTCTATACAAATTTTGTGATCCCAGAACCAAATGATCAATGAATACGAAATATAGGGCCCCATCCAAGAACTCAAAAAGTCTCCCAAACAACCATTCGTTAAATCATTTTACAAGGAGTTAAATGAATTCATTTATTACTTAATTGTGTTTTATAAAAGAACCTACAAGACATAAGAAGTGGAATTCTTTATTTTCCAAATATTTAATACTAAATTACCTTAGTATAATTACAAAATCAAGTGACCAAGAACAATCTCAAAAAATGAAACTACCTGGTTTGAAGAGAATATATAAGATCAATAAGAGAAAAAGGTTTTGATAACTGAGTACTTTAATGCATCGCTCATGAATCCTAAAATTGAAACAGATGATAATCCCTTGGTCAGTAGTTGTTTTTCAATGGTAATACAAGTAGTTGAGGCCATGATTGACGAGTATCCACAACCTTACCATATGAGTAACCAAATATAAGATGAAAATGACAAGTTAGAGTGGATTCATAACGATGTAGACTTGGATTATGAGCTATTTTTTGTAATAAAATAAGATATAGATTACTTCTGAATTAATATGAGACACAACTTGATCTCCCCATTCCCTAAAATGAAGAAGAGAAAGAATCATTGTGTATTTTTCGATCCATAAAGTAATGCATCACTCATGTGATGGAATTTGAAGAAAATATGGGGGATCCTGACTACCTACCTCATCTTTATACCTTCCAACTATAGTAGTAACTTAGCATTGAAAAGAAATGAAAGAAAAACTAATTACGAAAGTTTATCTTATCTAAATATATATTTAATTTTATTTTATTAAATCTTAATTAAGTATTAATTCACATTTAATAGAATATTCATATTTAGACATGCCTTTATTTTCATTACAGGAATATAATGAAATTGAATGTGGACCTACTAAATGACCCAAGGGGCTCTCTAATTTTGATAAATATGAATTAGAGGAATCCCATGAATAAATACATGTAGTTGAGTATGAAGAAATAAACACTCAGGATTATCACTTTGAATGGGAGATAATAAATGATTATACATGTTTATATTTTTTTTCATGTAAAAATACCTACTTACGTTCTATTTTATCAATGAATCCTTACAACCCAAATTGAGCTAACACTGGACAAGGAAGAGAAGGATACAAAAGTAGAATCCAAGAAGGAGTATGATCAATATGTTTTCATACCCCCTCTATGTATGATGTACTTAACTGTGATGGGAAAGATTTGGTATAATGTATATGTGGATTATTACTCAAAAGGAATAAAGAAATGAAAGTTGAGAAAAGCCACATTTGGTGGTTTAAATCCATGAAGTTATATCAACAACTATACTATGGATAAATTTGGTGTCAACCTCTAGAGGCAGTAAAAATTCAGGTCCTTTCTATGGTATCATACTAGGATTTATCTTTCTACTTTCTTTCTTTGATTTCAATTTAAATATTAGGAATTATCCAAGAATGCAGTCTCACTCCCTCAATAATTTTCAACATAAATTGAATGGTCTTTGTTCTTAATTTATAAATTTACATTTATAGGGCCATAATGAAATAAGTAATCCCTCAAATAGTTAAGGATGAGGATTAGTAAAGCTTCATTTAAAAAGGGGTATCAATTTCATTCTTATATTTTAATTTCCCTTCATTTTTTTTGAAAAAACATTTTGAGATTTAAACTAGAAATTACATAACCATGCTTGAATTCATATATTACATGACCCATATAGGAGACCTATGTTTCTTAGGAATCCTGTGAGGCCATTATTTAGATTTCAATGTTAGATAATTAAATGAATAAAATAGAAAATTTATTTATTAAATAGAATATTTGATATTAAAATGGGGAATCATGGGTTGAGGGAAATAATTTATTTATATAAATAGAATTTCACCATCATTTATCATGCTGTGGATTTTGAAAATTAATGTGAATTTTTATATTATTCACTCCTTTATTTATTTTCAAAAATCATATGCCCATTCTTGATAATATTTCTACACCAATTAATTCATATTTTATCTATATCATATTTCTTGATAGTGATCTTGGGCCATTCCATCTACTAGAACACGAATAGAAACATGAAAAAACTAATGAATATACACGAAAAAAAGTTAAAATGATTGAGGTATATTTTGAAAATATATTAAGTTTTAATTCCAAATTTATATAAATACTTATTTGTCCCATAGATAATATGAATTAAATTATTAGGTATGCTCCATGTTTCAATACATTTTTATCCATTCTAACCCTCCTCTTAGTATATTAATTATATTCTAAAGTTGAAGTGTGGTGGTAGGGAAGTCATGTTAAAATGGAAGAAATGAATTGTAATGAAAAATTGTGGGGGAGTTATTCTGGGTGTTAATAAATGGTTTTTATTCTTTCAATACTTTTTTCACTTCAGGAAAACAATAAATAAAATAGGATTAGGTTATGACTTTAAAGAATAAAAAGTCACCATTATTCGACTACTATTTTTTATTTTATGTGTTTAGGTGGTGGATGTGAGGTTTATTCCGAGAATGACATCTAAGAACTATAAATTGAATGAAAAGTTTATTGAAACAAAAATTTATCTAAATTAGAGAAGAATTTATGAATGTACATATCATTCAATATGATTTATATTGATCATGACCATAATTTGATCTTGGGGAATATGGGAGTTTCAATTTCTAAGCAGTAAAGGTCATTAAACTTTCAATTTTGATATCATTATTTATTATTTAAGAGACAAACATCCTTTTTGACCGTAATTTTATTTAAGAATCAGTTGCTACCAACCTCAAATACTCATAGTTATTTTATCCTTGATTAGAAATCCATCATAATTTTATGTGACATTTACCTTTAAAAAGTGGTGGTAAGAGTTTATTTATAACCATATGGATTAGGAGCATCTTATTAGGATATGTGGATAAATCTATCAAAATTTATGTCATGATTAATGAATGAAAATATTCAAGAGAGGAAAATCATGATTTAGATTTATTATTAATAATAAATTATAGGGGTTTAATGAATGAGAGAATAAGTGTAATCGTTTTAAAAATGGATAATGTAAAATTCTCTAATTGATTTTTCCTTCAAAAAATGTAAAATTGAATTGATATTTTATGCGGAATTCAAAAATTTTATTTAACATTGATAATTATTTAATTTTATTAGTTTTAAATTTTAGTAATGGAAACACTGGTTCAATTTTAATTACATGATAATATTTACTCTTAAGGAAAATCAATGTTTATGTGTGGGGGTATTTGAAACACAAAATTTTAATTTATATTTTTATAAAATTTCCAATTATTTTTAATGGTTTTATTGAAATTTACCATTTAATTCAATTTTATATTCATACGTGGTTATTTTTTAATGAAATATAATATTTTAATTGAAGGAATAAATATTGTTCGATTTTTGGATATACAAATTATTTTATGAATTATGGATTGTTATTTTGTGAAGTGGATTTTAATTCCTAAGTATATTTATATTTTTTCAGGGGTATAAATTACCAAAAAAAACGTCACAACCTTTTCTAGACCTCAACCAAGTGGGTCCAAGACACATAGCCAATTATAACGGCCAACTAGCCAAGGAATCCCCGCAAGAGATCCTCCATGGGTGGTATGGTGTGTTCTTATATGGGGTAATTAGGCTTGTTCTGTGTGTGAGCCCACATAGTGAACTATGAGCATAGGTTGGGCCAATGACGACTAGGGTTATACAGTTAATGAACCCCATTTCATATGATGAAGTGAATTTTAGGTTCCCACCCAATTGTGGGTATCCAAGTCGTTTCACCTATAGATTTAATTTCAAAATCTCACTGCTCACTTGCTCCATATCGATGTGAGACAATCTTTCTAGGTTACTATTCATTTTTTTATTAGGTATATTCCATTATATATCAACCCTATACATTGTAAATAAGAAACTTTAATTCTTCTCTTCCACCACCACCTTCATCCTCATCTAGCTGCCACTTCAAAATGGTACAACCACCATAGATTCTTTTATAGGGATCGAGTTTGATCTCAATATCCACTTCCAAAACACCTGGACGACATGATCCATATTTGGTTGTTGAGCTTATCTCCATAAATCCCATTTCAAAGATAACACTGGCAATTGTGGAGTTCAGATTATTCGGAGATCACACACCATTTCTATTAGACCTTAACCGCTTTTCCACAGCTACACCAACCTTGTAGAACAACAACATTGAGATAGTTCACAAAATGCACGTTGCGGCTTGGTCCACACAAGAAGAGGGTTTAAACACTCCATTTATTATAGTGTTTCTATTTTTAATATTACCATAAGTTTATATGGGGGAGGATGTCTTTGGATTTTTATATTTAAATACCATAGTTGTGAATCATAGAATGGAGGCCAAGGAATTAATCATTGCATTTAAAAGGAGATGCAGACTCGATTTGTTGGGGATGACATCCACAAGGAGGAGAGGCCACTAGGGAGGTAGCCAGAGTTGAAGATTCATCTCATTTTTTTCTTCATTTTTTTTATTTTTTTAGATTTATTTTTTATATATTTCTATTAATTTATCTTATAAAAACAATTCATTAATTTCTTATAAACTGTTTCCACACTCTAATATTATTCTTCTTCTTCCCATTATTCCCTTCTTGTTCTTCCTTTATTCATTATATTCTTTTTTTTAATTCTATTTATAAATATTTTAATTATAATTTTTTTTCTTTTATTACATTTTCCTTATTTAATTATATTCTATTATTTTATTTTCATATTTTACTTTTCTTTTCTTATTTTCATCTATATTTCATTTTATATTATGTCACTATTCTTTCACTCTCTTCCCTATTATTTGTTTTATTCTATTCCCATCCAACTTTTTAATTATTTTATTTTATTTTTAGTTTCTCTTCTTGTTCTCTTATCTCCTTCCACCGTGTTATCTCTTACCATTCAAAATGAAGGGATGTCGTGAATCTTGTCCTGGGGATGTTTTTTGTTCTTTAATTCTATATTAATGTTTATTTTTATCATTTTCATAAATCTGTGTATCATACAAAATTGAGGAAATTTGACACAATGATATACAACTCGAAACTATTTATATGATTTTATTCAATCCTTTCTCTCCATTATAATAGACACAAGCACTACATATGATGAAGTTAATACATTTTATGGATGAAATGGAAGACGATGGATCTATGTCTTGGAATATTTCACCCTATTGATTGAGGTGTTCCATCAACCTTGAATACATGAGGAGGTGGAATTTCAATTGATAAAGGCATTAAAAATTTTAAACCACTAAATAAATGGACATTAATTTGTGCATGAGATTTCATAATTTAATTATAAAACATTATTTTAAAAAATAAAGGGTAATAATTACATACTGAAAAACCAAACACAATACCAAGTGCTTTCATTCTAATTACATACTTTTTTTCATTTCATGTTAGAAAAAGTTTAAATTTTAATTCTGAATGACATTTCGTTATTTTAGAAAATAATCAAAAATCAAAACCAAAAACTTATAAATTTTTCATAAATAAGAAAACAAAAACAATTAGTTTAAGTGAATTATTTTAATTATGTATGAAAACTGAGAATTATCTCAATTGATATGGGTATTTTCATCCATTGTGCTACACTAGGGAAAAATATAGAAATTTTCTTTTTCCATGAACTATGAGAGGCATGTGTCACCACCTTCTTGTGGGGATTCCACCTAAAAGTTTTTGGACCATTTTCTGGTCTTCCATACTAAACTGTTGTTAATCTATAGTTTTTCTTCTATAAACATGGACAATTTTTTCTGTATTTCAAGTGTATTTTCTATTATACCTTTTATCCCTACATATTTGGGTCTTTTTTCTTAGAACTTCTATCATTGATAATATATAGTTTTCAAAGTATAACTATTCGTATAGTTTAATGGAATGCAACATAAATGAATGAAGTAAATTTTAATGGTATACGGAGAAGTCGTGGATATGATGTGTAGTTTAATGTCTTACTACCAGGATATTGAAATAATGAACAGTTTAAGGTCATCTTACAAGGAGTTGATTAGTGAATATAGAATATGGGGAAGACATGACATGGAGGAACCAAAACACCATGGGATGATTAGTTCCACTTCAGTGTTTCTATGAACCACAAGGATTAGAGTTTCTTTCTTAAAGGGGGAGATGCCTTTTGTTGGTAGGTCAAAGACCTTATGCATTGATAGTAGGATCATGTAGAGGTTTCCCTGTGCTGTTCCAAGAGTCCTTAAATATTTTTTTGGGTAATATTGGTTGAGGGAGAAAAACTAGGGAAGCCAAGTCCACCAAGATAGTTGCAGTATTGGTTTTGTAATTTATAACCCCAAATATTGAATCGAGAAATATGGGATGGGGAAGAGATACCATGGATGACCCATAAAACATTGAGGTGAAGGGTTCCATCATTGTGTCACTAGGATTTATAAGGATCAGATTAACTTTCTTACAAGGAGGATACTCCTATGGTTGGTGGGTCAATTCCTTTATGCATCAATAGAATGGTCAAATGGAGGAGTCATTGTTGTTTGTTTGGGCATGAAAGGTTTTTTAAGAATCAAACAATCCAATTATGAATTTGGTTATAGAGGAAAAACTATCTAGGAAGTTTTCCTGCACCCTACGGTATTTTGACTCTTAGTTGGGAATCTTGGGACTTATGTGTGGTGGTTTCAATTCACTAGGTGTAGGTCATTAAAAGGATCATGAATAAAGTATCAGATTAATTCTTTTATAAAGGGTCCAATACACGATGACATAACGTCAAGGATGAAAAATCATTTTTAATATTCTAGTCACAATGATTGTAAATCATGCTCCAATGTTCTTGGGTCGGGAGGATGGTATGGAAATATCAAACCAGGGATGGCCCAGAACACCCTCAGGTGTTAAGTTCTTCCACAATGATGTTAGGCTTACAAAAATCAAAAATACATTCATATAGTTATACAATTTCTCTGGTTGGTAGGTATAAGACCTTATTCATCAATTGTAATGTCATATATAAAGATCAATTTTCATTTACAAGGTCCATGAAAATTTTTCCCTGGCCCAAGGCCCTTACACCATGATTTTGGACTTAGAAAAAAAAAATATTCAAGAAGTTTTCAAGGAACCTAATTTTTTCACAACTTAGTTTACACCTTATCATGAAAATGATATGTAAAAAACTAGTACACTAAATTTCCCTTGACTATTGAGTCTAGTGTGAATTGATGGAATTTTTATTTGGCCATAAAGTGGGCCCCATGACCTCAATTCCTTATTCATATATACACAAAATATTCATTAGAATCTGATGATAAAGAGTTTAGTGAACAAATACTTTATCTTTTCTGAAGATTCTCTTAAATAGATTTGAAACTAATAACTTTTTTGTCTCTTTAGATAGTAGTTCTGGGACTTGTGATTTGGATCATCCAGGGATAATTTGTAAGGTTGTATAGCTTTGACCAAAGTGCATGTAGTTTAAGTTCATGATTCATGTGAACCTATTGTGAGGGGAATTTTACACAATAGACTAATTAGGACACCTAGGATTCAGAGTACACAATAATCCTTTCATTTTGGAGATGAAAATTTTTTAAATCATGGATCGAGATACTCATGTCATGGTTAATATTGTGGAACAATCATGTTGAGAATGACCAAAAAAACTATGTGGTGATAGGTTCTTCTATGATGATGTCATTCTCACATGGTTTGAAAATCCCATTATCATGTAATGAAAAATTTAGTTGATTACTATAGATGAATATACATGATCTATAAGAATACATTAATAGTAAAACAATGGGTATCTTGAAGTCTGGTATCCTTTACCAAGGTCCATGGAAGGTTGTAGTGATTGGAGGGGCTCAAATCATGAAGTGGTATTTATGGGTAGGGGAATAAAAGATAACAGAAGAACAATATAATCTATTTTAATGGGGAAAGAAAATTATTGTCCTTTTGATAAAGGATGATGTTGAGTGATGGACTACACATTTTAATTTCATGTAGTGGGGTCATGTTTTCCAAGCAGTTTTAATGCCATGATACCGGGACCATTTTATTATAGTTTAACATTATAAGGTATGGTTTTTTTACATTTCTTTCATATTAATTTCATGTGGTCAACACATGATAACCAATGTGAAAATTGTTCAAGTTATCCTTTTGTAAACTTTCACTAGTTGGGGAATTTAGAGGAAAGGGGAATCTTTTATCATTTAATTCATTAGGGATGAACCCAATATTTAAGGTATGGGTGTATCTACGTATCCTATGATTTTAGGAATCAATCCACATTTATTTATTGTATGAAATTTCCCAACCAAAGTCTAACCCATATGTAGAGATGGTGGGAATTTTTTTTTGATCATGGATGGGCCCAATAATTTGAGATCTGAGCATTACTAAATATCTTATGAGGACATTAATCAATCTATACACGGTTTTTAGGGAAAACTCTCTACGTTGGAATAAACCATTTGAAGAGGGGGAATTATTCCTATATATTTCCATAGTTATACCCAAGAAAATATATTCAGGTGTCACTATGTATCATGTGATTACATGAATCAATCCAAATAAAGTTCTTTAGAAACCATATAGTCTTACACCACGTGAAAATTATATATTCTTCATGATATGAAAAACGAATATTGTGACTCGGCATATGAATGGAGGTTTGGGCATCACTATGTATCCTATAATGGAGGGAATGAAGAGACATGTTGTCCCTGAACTGGTAACTCTCCACGTAGGATTGACCCCTATGAAGAGTTGGGAATTTTTCACATTGATTTTCATATCTAGGTCTAGTATTGATAATCCAAAAAACATTATGTATCCTTTGATGACATGAATCATGCCATGTGTAGTTCTTGTAAAATAATGCAGTTTAACCTCACGTTGTAAGGATACAAGATTCATGGTGTGAAAATGGAATATTTTGTCTATGACTATGAATATTTGTCTAGGGGTCACTATGTATCCTTTTATGGAAGGATTCAATACACACATAGTCTTAGAATGAGAATATCTTCACCTTGCCCAGACCCATACGTAGATGGGGTAATTGTTCCCATTGATAATTGTTGTTTGGCCTTGGATTGAATATGCATGAATCACTATGTATCCAATGAGGATAAGATTCAAGTAACACATAGCTCTTGCATGGAGTTATGGTGGGTTAACAAAACCAATGATAGTGGTACTCTGGGGTGAGGTCTATAATTATGCATAACATTATGTCATGCATGAGACATCAATCAGGAAGTTTAATTTCTTGTGATGAGGAATCATGGTGTGCCTTTTAAAGTCCTGTATCTTGGATCATACTAACCCTATCATGAAATTATATTCCCTAATCGTGTTGGGAATCCCTTACCAAAATTCATTAGACCCTGTGATCCAGGCATGGTGTGAGAAACAAGGAATGGTAATGGTTCTATTAATGACATGGTGGAAATTAGAGAATGGTCATGGAATTTTGGTATCATGTATTGGGTGGTCCAATGTATTATATATAGTCATCCGCATATATCTAATTATTATAATAATAAATCTCTACATATATCTAGAAACCCTTATAGTTTAGTGTCATGTGGTGAGGACATCTACTGTGAAGTTTAACATCATGTGGTAGGGGTGAAGGATACTTTACATGAAAGAAGTGTAATGTTTGGGATTTCTATAGTTTTATTTCATGTAGTGAAGAAGAAGATCACACTACATAAAAAAGAAATACTAAAGATGGATCCAAGACAAGAGGCTTGGGTATCAATATTTATCCTCTAGAGGTATGAGTCAAGGTTCATATAGTTCTGGAATGAGAATATTATCGATGTGGATAACAATCATGGAAAAGGATGGTGGACCTTCGTTTCCTTTCTGAATAGATTTAGATCATGTGTGATTTATCATTGGTGTGATGATCATTCCTGTGTAGTTTAATTTCATTCAATGAGTATATCTTCCATGTAGTTTTAAATTATGATTTGATGACATTTTATATGTAGTTTAATGTCATAAGATGAGGAATAATGTTATTTAGTTTAACAACATGTTACTATGATGACATATGTTGTGAGATTTAACAGCTTTCTTCTAGGACTTGTTTCATAGATTTTAACATCATGTGGTCTGGACAACGTTTTTACAGTTTAGTATCATATGGTCAGGATGTGAGATTATGTACGGATTAACATCTTGACACCAAGATCTCAACCACATATTTTAGCATCATGTAGTAAAGAAAAATCTCATATTGTTAAAAATAATATGATCAATAATTGTATCATATAGTTTAACATCATACAATAATGATGTGTTAGTGTTTGCTAATGGATATTTTATGTTTTTCATAAAATTAAATTTTTTAATCAAATTTTGATATGCTCCCTATACATTTTTTAAACAGAGTAATCTCTATTATGATAATCCTTATTTAAAATATAAGGATCATCCTATTTGGGTTTGACATTAGGTAGTTTCTTTCCTAGTATCATTGGGGTTCTAATAGCCAATTCCAATTATCCTTGATGGAATAAATGAAAGAGGAAATTAATATTGATGGATCGTGTGATCCAATCCTATTGGACATAAGGATTGTAAAGTATCGCAAACTCTTCTCATCAAGACACTCTAATTCATCCCTCTTATTTTATGACAGTTCATCATCTAATATTTTTCCTTGTATAACTATTCAAAGTAAAGTAAAATAGAATTCTATGGGTAATACTTCCTCAATTCCATACACCAATGAATATTTAGTTTCTGGTTTAGTAGTGTATGTGGTGGTATGGTTGGCCAATAAAGCATGTAGGAGATTGTTTGGCGGGGAATTATTTTCCTTTTTCACCATATCCAAGAGTTTATTTTACATATTATTATTTATGGTTGTTATCTCTTTATTTACTACTAATTGATATCTATATTAATGATTGGACTCGATGTGGTCCCCTAGGTTTAATTTTTGAAACTATGTAGAAAAATTTTTGGTGTTATTTTCCATCAATATCATGTGAAGGACTCCAAAACCATGGATGGTATGGGACTTCATTATATTGATTATATTATTTTTCATAACTTTTTTGAGTTGAATTACCTCATTCCACTTGGAAAAGAAGATTATTGTAGTTAGTATGTGCATAA
Source organism: Viscum album (assembly GCA_963277665.1). Lineage (NCBI taxonomy): Eukaryota > Viridiplantae > Streptophyta > Magnoliopsida > Santalales > Viscaceae > Viscum > Viscum album. The sequence continues at coordinate 318,313,995 of OY728146.1, forward strand.
AGTGCTTATCTATAGCTAGGAGATATGTCCCTGGAACATCCATTCCCCATATGTAAAATGGAAAAAAAATATTTAGCTTTATGTAGAATATCAGTTGTTTGAAAGATTAGGTTTCCATGAATCTCACATGCATGGCATTTCCTAGTGAATTACATGTAGTCCTATATGATGGGTTTGTAGTATCATCCCAACCTCCTGATTTGGTGGGAGTGTCTAGTACTAGACTGATGAGAACCACAAGATCCTACACGATCTTCTTCCATAATAGAGGGAATCTATCTTTCTGTTACGCATCTAAGGATGATCCCATCAAAGACCTTATGGTTGAGGGGTTTCATCTCAGTTTTCACATATTGTAGGGAAATGTTTTCTTCTCGATGTTGAATATATTCCATTTTAGATTGGTATGTTAGGAGAGTCCCATTTTGGAGATAATAAGTTATGGGATCTATCCATACATGTGTAGATATCAGTTCAGCACACTCTAAGGTGGTACATAACTATTGATTTAATTATTTTTTTTTTCAAATGTTTACCATTGAGAATACCCTTCAGGGAAGGATCTAAATGATTGATTCTTCTTGATTAGTGTCTTCTAGGACCTTGGCTTCATTAACCAATTCATCACCATGAGCGTTCTATAATTTAGTAAAATGACACAACATGGGATAAAAAAGGAACCATTCCACTAGTCATCTGATGTATCCCTTGAGAGTGTACAATTCATCCTTTTTGAGGGTATATTCACCATTGATCTTCAATACGAGTCGAATGTCTTGTTCTCATTGGTCGGAATAGGGTTCATTCCTTTCCTTAGAACCGTACATGATATTTTCATCTCGTACGGCTCAGTATCTTATTCTAACATATCTCAACTAACTAAAAGGAGATTGATTATTTTCTATTCAATAAAATCCAACTATGAGATCTTCGTATTTTTTTAAATTTATCATTTAGGCTTCTAATAGTGAGAAAGAGTTGGAAATGTTATTTTTCTGGAGAGACAAATACAATCCCTGAGCTAACCCGATTTAGTTTCTTGTATTCGAGTCACATTTTGATTTAACTTTGGGAGATGCCATAAAAATACATCTCCCATGTCAATAGTGTGTCATCGGTGTAGAAAACTTCCCCATATATATGTTTGGTATCCACTAGTGTACTTACTTATGTGAGATGTGTGGCGAGGAAATCCACTATGCCCTACCCTTTTACCAACTTCAATGACAAGATCTAGATTTCATACTATAGTAGGTTGACTTCCCATTATGAATATTTCCTATTCTTCGTAGTATGATTGAGGATTTATTTGATAATTTTAATACGAGAGAGAAGATGGATTTCATAGTGTTTCAAGTAATGCCTTAGCTTTTTCATGGAAAAGATGAGTGCAAAGAAATTATTCTCGATATCAGAATATTGAGTCTTAGTACATATCATTGTTTTAATAATATAGTAGAGAAAATTATCATTTCCCATATCTTTTATCTATGTGGGTAGAGCACTAATTTATCATTACATAGTAGACACATAAAAGATGAGTGTATTTCCTTCCATCAGCGACATCTGAACTAGTGGGTGTAACAGGTACTACACGAGGCTCATAAAGGATTATTGGAATCTAAAACCCATTGATACGGGATTCCACTATTCAACATCTTTGAAATGGGGAGATATTTGTTCAGTCATATTTTCTATGAAATGATGAATTTAGGAAATGTTCTCTTGGATCGCCCTCAGTTATTTGAAATTCTATGGGGGTAACATTACCAATATTGAGCTAGTCATTTGAGCATTGACCTCAATTCCACACTGGCCTACTAAAAATCAATGTAAGTTCCTTGATATTACCCTGAATGTTCATTTCAGAAAATCCATCTTCAAATGACATTGCAACAACTTTTAGAAGATATTTTGAAGATCTATGAGGTGATCACATTGCTATAATGATTGGACCATCAGTTCATTAACATAACATTTCTATATTTATCCCAATAATGGAGTTATGAGATAATGCATTGTGTGTTGATATGTTTGGAAAATGTTCTTTAATCCAAAGGGAATGACCTAACAGAAACAGATCCCTTAGGGTGATATAAAGGTAGTGGGTACCACATATTCAGGGGACATCATTATTTGATTGTACCCTAAGTATCTATCCACAAGAGAAAGGGCATGGAAACTAGTATTTTCATTTATCAATAGTTATCCGATCGATAATGGATTGTCTTATTTTGGAGAGTATCAATTAAGGTATCTGAGATCGATGATAACCCCAATATTCCCATTCTTTTTATTGATAAGAACAATTATTACGAGCCATCTTGGGTTTGGAACTTCGTTGAAAAAATTTTATTTGATAAATTTTTTAACTTCTACCTCTACATTTGTTTAATGAGAGGGGAGAATTATTCTAGTTTCTTTATTGAAACTATGATGTTCATTGGGAAAGATGAGATGGTGTGTATCCACATCTGGGTTCTAGTAAAGAGTTTATTTGTAATTACAAGAGAATACATATCACGATTTCTTTATATACTTAAAGTACATCACCTTATATTCAAGGTTCATGGTGAGAACAATAAATGTAGGTCATGGGTCTTTATATATTCTCATATTTACATGCCTAATATCATAAATGGTGATGAATACATCATCCAAAAAAGCTAGAGGGTAGTTATTAAGGAAATATTTTTCTTCCACCTCTCATTCTATAGAGGATTTTTTAGAAGAATTTGGTAATCTGAGTCAATCTCTATCACTATTCGGATAAGGGAATCCATGGGAAGATAAATTTTTATTCTCAACTACTAGAGTATGTGTAGAGAGATTTTGGAGATGATTTCCTTTTACACATTCACTATAGATAGAAAGGGCATGTAAATATTTAATTGAGTCTATTACCTCAACTAGATATATGGGTAGAACATAATTGTTGTTGAGCGCACACTAGTGATTCACAGGGATGGTCCTAAATCCATTGGAGGCTATAACATGTATATTTTAATCCAACAATAGTTCATGACCCTTCCTTTTATTGAACATACCTCATCATACATGGTTTCAGAAGACTCAATGAGGGAATTAAACATGTAGTATATTAACCTTTCAATTGATGGTGTATTTCAAATACTGATGGAATTTTAAATGTACCACAACAAGGTTGTGCAGACAAGGCCTTATAAGTAAGAAATTTTATGGGGTGTCTTACTAGAAAACATTGAACTCAGTGTTAGATGTTAGATTCCCAAAATAAACTTTATGATTCATCTTCCCATGATGTATTTTCTCACACTTATCATTCCCTTTAATGGCCATCTTTGTTGGACATAAATATCCCTTTCTATATCCTAATTTTTAAGGGTCCAAATCAAAATGACATTGATCACAAAACCATTTTCAATCAGATTTTTTGTTTTTCAATGCCATAGAGTCTACCTGAACTATATAGGGTCCATATTATCCCCTGAATTACCTCTTCCCAATCAATTTCTATGAATGATAGGGAGACATGGAATTTTGATAGAATGGTCTCTACCCGATAATCCTAAGATGTAGCATCGTATTTATCAAAATTTTGCAGGATCGGTAGGTATTAAAATATTCCCTCTTTCTAAATATGTAGAATGATTAGGATTGTGATATTTGCTGGGAAAACTATAACCTTCTTTAGAATATTATAATTTTTTGCAAGAGGATGGAGACAAACATGGTGGGGTTTCTCTTTATTATATGGTTTAGGTTATGATAAATTTATGTTTGATAGTTTAGGTGCTTGTGAAATGATCAAGGTATCATCTACAACCAGTGGTATTGGTCACATCGACCTCCACATTCATCGGGGATGATCAGACAATTCCACCACTACTAGTAGATCAAGTAATATGATTAGTCTTGGAAGATCTTTGGAGGGTTTGGGGATACCTCTATGTCTCTTAATAGCTTGATGGAGTTATTTTCCATGGGTCGGGGCTATATATGTTTCTTCTATGGGGACTTTACCAAAATATTGGGTCCGACCATGGCATCATTGTCGATTGTATCCTAAGTTCCTATGCATAAGGCCCCCTTTTCCATGGTTAGGTATGGAGAAATTATACTTGGAGTAATATTCATCATTAGATAAGAGTTATTCCAAGTGCATCATGTTAACACAACCAATGATGATCTCTTTTTCTATTGAGGGTTATATTTGGTGGGATGGTGCCTGTGTTTTGGATGTTGCAGGAAAGAAGTGTGCAAGAGTTAGAGCCTACATGATGGACGAATATGGCATTTATTATTATATTTATTCCTATATCAGATGGTCATGCACCCCTTTTAGAGGTATATTCAATTTCACCGCCTTAACCAACAAAAATATCATGGGTTTGTGAAGATACACCCTCAAGGTGGAATGAGATCAGTAAACTATCTTTCGAGTCATCTAGTTGTCGAACTTCTACCCAAACTAGGGTAAAATGTTTTTCTAGTCACCTTCTACTTTTGAAGTGGAAATGGTTATGTAGGTGACATGCACTAGGGATTCATCCAGTAACACATATCAAGAATCATACACGATTGAGAGAATGTCCTCAAAAATGAAGTAATCCTGAACGTTGTGACCCAGGCTTCTATGAAAATGGAATTATTCCAGATGATTAGTGTAGTGGAAATCATTAGTATTCCTACTCTAGGGTAGCTGGATAGGGCTACTGTCCATAGCCAAAATAGTATTACCCATGAATATCTCATTTTGAATGTATTATGTTTTATACTTCCATTCCTAAAAAATACGGCAACCATAATCTCTTTTTTCTATTGGACATGAGTTATTTGGTTGTTGATGCCACTTGATAAGAGGTTATCAGCATTTTGGGACCTGTTATGGTGATTTAATGGTAACTGCTTCTTGTTTTTGTTCAATAGTAGTAGTCTTTTCCTTATTGAGCCTTTTCACTTGTACTTAGTGCATGAGTTGAGACTTAGCTCGGGTCTACGAAATGACATATTCTATGTATTGTTCCATTTATGAGAACTCATATAATCCAAATGGATATTTTCTTTGGATCATAGGTATCTAAATCTCATTCCAGATATTTTAAAAATATATTTCTAGTAATTTCTCCTACCATAGAGGGATGCTATGTGAATAGGTTAAAACATTCCATATTTCTTTTATGTTAGAAAACCTCTCATTCTTTAGATTTCTTATTGTTTTTTCAAGTCAAATATTGTCAATTCCGCCAGTATAGAGGTGAAATGATAATGGAATTGGCCAAGAAGGTATTACCATCATTCCACATATCCAAATGCATGACTGGTCTACCAAAATAAAGCATGTGCATATCATAATCTAAACCAAACAACTTATCTTGGTCACCTTTTCTAAATCTAGAGGGTCCATCATCAAACCGCATTAGGACACAAAGTGTGTGGTATGATATTCTAGGTCATTCACACCATCAATGTGAAGAAAGTAAGATTTTTGAAATTGGGGGGGAGAGATTCATCCACCCATTTGGGATATGGATTATTCCTAGGCAGCAGAAGTGCACATCTTCATTCAATGAATTCTATCTGAGTTTCTGGGGACTCAAAAACATTAAGCAGTTTGAGAGGTACTACTATCTAAGACACCTCCAATCTATAGGAAGTTTGTAGGTGTTGATGTTGTGGAACTGTTTACATTTTCTACTAGTTCTTAATTTGTTCTAGGATGGAATTATTTTTCAATATAGGTAGATGTTTTCATCATAATGTAGTGAAATTTCAATCATATTATTATTACCCATTTATGTAGGCTATCTTCCTAGAGATCAAAAAGTTCTTATGATCAGATGACTCTCTTACATGAAAATTGTCTCATTAAATATGTATGTGAAGAGGGATATTTGTATCGTCCTTAATAAGATACCCTCTGGGAATTTTCCCCCTAATAATCTCATCGTTGAGTTGCATGAAAGTTTTCATCCCATCCTCATATTATTCAAACCATTCCTTTGGGGAAGTGAATTTGACTCTTTTAGGTGATGAATAGGATATAAACACTTATTTTCATTTATCGTTGATAGAGTTTTATCGTAGAGGTGGAAAATCGATATTTAGAGTTTCCATGTTTTTTATTCTCCTCTTGTTTCAGTTATATGTTTCCTCAGTAATGTCATCTAGATCTTCATTTCAGATTATATTTCATATATTGTATCCCTTTTCATATACTTTTTTATCCACCATATTCATTGTGTTTATGGAGATGAAATTCAAAAATTTATATTAGTAAATGGTTGTTACCCCATCACTCTTAATGAAATAGGATTATTCTACACATCTTTTTTTAGGGTCATTTCTCGAACCCATGTCCATGTTGAAATGTTTAGGCTTACAAACCCAGTGAGGCCTAATTGACTTCACTATATGTTTCACCTACCATGGTCTATGAATAGTGACCTTAACGGTGTTTTTACTTGTGTTTTATGGACGAGACCTAAATAACAGTGGTTTTTCATATATAGGGAGGAAGAAATGGGATAAAAACCAATGATATTTACCTCCCCACCCAGTGAAGATGAATTACCTGTATGGGGCTGAACAAGAAGAAAATAAACCATACCTATAGAATGGGGACTATTTGGGTACATAATTTACAATTTTTTATCATGTTGTTGAGGATTCAATGATTCTAATCGTGGATTTGATTACTCCTATGAAAAGTATTGAGATATAAATTCCACCATCCAAGTGGGATGTGGTTGATCTGGAACAACTTTTGACTTCTCTCGGACCCTCTCGGGGGATAATGAACCTAGGGATGATGATTCAGTTAAAAAAGTCACTAGCAAGGTGGGATTTGGCTAATTTTCATCTTCTATTAATATTTCATAAATCATCTTCGGGATTTATGATCTAAGAGGTGGAAGATGTGGTGGATATTCTCCTAGCCCAATGGGATAGGGTATCTCATAGAAGGAATCTATGGAAGCTCCTATTGTGATCTACTCAATTCAGCATAGATATTCTCATATATGAGATGGGTTCCAATGTATTCCATCTAAGGATGCATTTTCTATAGTTTTCTTCAAGTTGATCACGACATCATATTTTGTGTCTAAAATGCACTCCCTTGGGTTCAAATGGACTAGTTTAAAGACTTTTAGTCCATCATCTCCCTCCATTTTTGATTTCTAGGCACTATTGAATCCAAGGGAATCCATTATGGTGACCAAATGGCTCATACGTTAAACAGTTTCCTAATTTCTACAGTGGGTATAATATTATATGATTTACTTTCAATGGATTTAAACTATTATAGGGGTTCTATGAAGTTCAATTCTCCATACATTCGTCATCCTCAACAATAGATACATGAGGAGGAATTATCAACCATTTTTTGAAATGTTTTCATCAAATAATGGAAATCGGGTCATATATTTGTGATGTGATTTTCCGATTTCATGTTCCTGTCCATGGTGATGTAACCATGCCTAGATGACAACACAGTCACTTTATGTTCTGATGGTGACCCTAAAATTCAAGACAAATGAGGCTTCTAACCTTCTATCACTAATGAGATTCCAAAATATTATAACATAGGCAAGGAATTCACTCATTCTATATCTTGTATGGGATATCATAGTCATAAGTGGCTAGGCGAAAAACATTGTATGGAGGTTATTTCTAGCTAACTCACTCCATATGTTAATTTTGGATTCCCCTTCATCAAAATTATAAGACACCATCTAGTTAGACCATAGAATATTATTCTTGGAGTCTCTTAATAACCAAAGTGGAGTGTTGATGGAAGTTGATATGGAATAATATTTGGTTGAACCAGATTTTTCAAGAACCTATACCTAAAAAGGATCCTAGTTTTTTATTTCTACTCGAAATGGAGTTTTTTTGAAATGGAGAGGATTTTTTAGTATCTGTGAAATATTACCATGGGCTGTTTGACCATGGTGGATGTCAGAAGTAAAGTCCATGTGATTCATCTCCACAATAACACAAGAAGTAATGTCACGGTAATGATATCATAATGCTTTGGTTGAAGAGTTGGTGGACCTGAGGTGTTGATAATATGTCTTGAATAACCTCTAAGGAACTAGAATTGATCATATTTGGGACATGAGCCACATTTTGTGTTGTGGTTGGAATTTGAATACCTGCCCATTGGGATTGTATAGGGATATAAACCATCTCTATGATGTATACCATAATATTTTGATAACCTTATGAGTGTGTAGGGATATGATAAAACTGTTGAGAAGCTACTAAAGTATGCCAATGAGATACATTATTGTCAGTAGGAGTATGAACCAACCATTGGGTGGTTGTAAAAAAATGTTGGTCAAACCTAGATGAAATGCATATATGAGATCTATTTGAATATAAATTACACATAATAATTTACTGATAGACCTTTAGAATGGGAGAAATAATATGAGACTAATCTTTTATATATTTTGAAGGATATTGGTGTAGATTTATATCGGTGAAAGTAGGGATATGATCCTGATGCCTATGACCTACTAGAATATGATATACAGATTTTCTGATTGGAATACTAGCTTGTCATGAAGAATTTACAACTTTCACAGGGTTTTTCTGAGTTTCAATGGAAATTTGAACCCAATCTAGTGCATCAACATTTATTAGAATATGATGATATTCCTCTTAGATGTGAGAAATAATGTGTGATTTTTTTTGAAGAAACCACATTTTCTATAGCGCCTCAACCCCAGAATCCCAGAGCTGGTGCATTATATTAATACATTGACATGATTTCTAGAAATAAAATCCCAAAGGAATGATTTGTTTATCTATCTTTGATAATAGATTGCACACATTAACATTACATTAAAATTAAAATCATAAAATACAACATAGAAATCCCTACAGAACTCCATTATTCTATTAGTTTATCCCTGCAAATCAGCGGTAATACACATCTTGACATCTTCTGAAAGTAAAAAATAAGAAAGGGGTGAACTCAGATTCACAGTAAGGGTAAAAAATATAGCAGATCTATCATAAATAAGAATAAAATTATAAGGGATGGTATAAAACTGAAACAAAAGACTTTTAAATATAATCACGAGCATATTATATTGAAATAAACAATAAAATATTTCAATATAAATAGACACAAGAATATTTTAATAGTAAAATAATAACATGAAATATTGATAACAATTATCATAAAGAGAGAATGTATAATGAATTCTTGTTGCACTATCATGATCTATCCCCAATGTAGCTAATTTTAAGATCTATCCTCATAAATGTTTAAGTATGTGGTTAGAAACCTATCTCATTTTGTAAGGATCTATCCTCCTAATAGTGTTAAACTGATTAGAAAACAAATGCTTAGGGTCTTTTTCCAAAATATTTCATATTATGAGACCTACTAATTCATCAAGAGTCTATTATAGTCCCCACACATCACTTACTAAATCCAATACATTCCTTATATGAAAACATAGACAATATAAACATTCGTATTGAAAAACCAACATACAAAATGTTATCTCATAAACCATAAGCTATTATTGATATAAAAATAGTGCATCCATAGAAAATATGATCATTAAAAAATCAACTGAATAAGTTGGATTGTATCACAAGAGATCAACTATAGTAAAACACAAAATTAAACAATGGATTTTGACATAGATGAAAATATTCTAATAAAATCATTTGAAATTTCTTTTGAAAAATAATTTTTTTATTTGAAATAATTTTTTTCAAAAGCTATGAATTTATAAAATAAGACTTTTAAAAATATATTTTTGAATCAAATTTTCCCATTCTACATTGAAACATCTCAAATAAATTAAAAAATTAATATTTAAATATATTCAGGTCGTTATAAATAAATACATAAATCTGTGTTCGAAAACATCGACCAAGATGAAAATATTTTGATCAATAAATCTTAAAAACTTTTAAAATGATGTTTTAGATAAAGTGTACCATAAATAAAAACATAAAATGATTCTTTTTTGAAATAATTTTTATGAAAGATGGACATTGATGATAAATATGTCCCTGTAAATTCTTATATATAGAAAATCTAGCATAATAATGAGATTATAAAGTTAACCCTTACCATAGGTCTGATTCCCTCAATACGTGTCTAAAACACATTCATAGTGGTTTTAAAAAAATTATCAAGTAGTTCGAAAATCAGAATAAAATTTATGATATCATATATGATTCATTTATGACTATATATTATGCTTTCATTTAATTAGTAAACAAATGTTTTCGGGAATAATCAGTTTGTTTATCGTATTTGTTTTATCTTGTTATTCTTGGTCCTATTACATAGATAGAGATATAATTACTTCCAGATTGTAAAAATTGTAATATATATATATATATATAATATATTCTGTTAATAAATTTATATAATAGATAGATATATGAAATGGGAGACACCGTTCATAGAGACGATAGGTCTTACATACACATGAAAATTGTTTTTATATTCTTATCATATTGAATGGAAGTAAGTAAATGAGATATATATATATATATATATTCTAAAAATAACATTATTATTTCATTTATTTCATACTTATTCATTATATATATTTTCATAATCATTCTGGAATGGTTGACATCGAGAATGAATCTCATCATGTTATGGAGACGGTAAGCCATACGTATGCACGAGTGACGATATCAGTTATTTAATGGTAATTTGCTAACTAATTTAATGGTATATTAATTATAAGAAATCAATATCATGTTGGGTTTATTATTTTTTTCTTTACATCCATCATCATACCCATCCAAATAAATTAGTGATAAAAAATATTTTACACCACGGCGTGGAGACGATAAGTCGTACCTACCGATGCATGGTGATATTGTTTTCCATATGTTTGGTAAAATAAGTAATATATTTTTCCCATAATCATAATAACATATAATAATATATATTATACCATAGTTATTACTTTATACTGAAAAAAATAGGTTGAATAAGTATAATAATAAAATTAATAGAATTGAATTTGTAAAACAATTACCTCTTCCTTGAGTATCTTTTTTTGATTTACTCAAAAAGGAATTCTTTAGATGTCTATATGACCAATGTATGGGCTCTAATATGAATTTAGGGATGTGTTTATGATAAATATATATGTATTGTTCTGATACTAGTTTTATTATAGGTGTGATTATAAGAGAAAGAGAGGTTACCTTTTATATGATAGGGGAGGGGCAGTTTAGGAAACTCCAAAACTATTTGTTTAATATAAATTGATTTTCAATTTTAAATACCTCCAAAGTGAGTTATTTAGAATTTGAGATGAATTTGGGTTGAAATATTCTAAAAAATTGAATTTTATACATTTTTAGGTCACAAAAATAACCTTATGGTTCGGCTTTAACCCTTATTTAAAAAATTTAACTCTTACAATGATAACTTGTCTTTTTTACACTATAGGTTTAATATAGTCTCTATAAAATGTCATAGGAACCCAAATTGGATAATTAATATAATATTTAACATTATTATAGTTATTTGGATGAAATAAATATTTTTAATAATTTTTATCATTTAATAAAATATTTTTTCATAAAATATCATTTATCTCTATTTTTACATCATTTAATACATGACTTTTTTTAAAAATAATAACATTATTATTACTTATAAAAAGAAAAATTAAATCATTCATAACATGTCATATACTTAAAAAAATTCGTTGATGGCCTAAAATATTTAAAATGGTTTTTATATTCATATTATTAATATCATTTATTTGGTTCCTCTTTTGATAAATCAATTACCACATCATCATTGAGTCTCCATTTAATTTAATTATACATTTTATAAAACTAAAAATAAAATAAAATGAGGTAAATAAACATTTTATATCTCTAATGACTATTTATTTTCTACCATATCACTTATATAACCTACAATTAAAAAAATTACTACAAAAAATAAGAAGTATAACAAATTTGGATTTTCATTAAATATAATTTTATAAATATATGAAAATAATAAAAGTGGCTCTATGTGGTCCCAATAAATCAACCAATAGATTTTTCTAGTCGAAAAAATTATCAAATGAAATTATGAGATGTTTTATGGTAGTTTTATAATTCTTATAGTATTATTTTAACCCTTAATTACCTGATTTACCCTTAACTATGGTTTAAAAATTAATAAAGTTACTATTAATAAAAAAATTAATTTTTTAAGATTCGACCACTAATTTAATACTAATTACAACCATGTATATCCATATTTATATGTTCAATTCACATAAATGGGAAAATCAGTACTCTAATCTCATAGATGTGGCGAGAAGGCGGGTAAAAGAGCCATTCCAGAGTTCAATAAATTTTTATATATAATATTATTATAAAAATTATTTCAATGACCTAAATTTGAATAATATTTCAATTATATACCTATTTTTAATTTAAAATAAATATAAAATAAAACAATTTTTAAATTAAAATATTTTCGTTTAACAACAATGTACTATATTTCACTATTCATCAAAAATTGAATCTTTTCATAAAAATACAATAAATTTACCCTAAGATAATTTTGATATTCTAAATTCAAAAATGAAATCTATTTTGAAAAATAAGATTTATAAATTTCATAATATGGTTAATACTATTCATAACTAATTTTTAAACTTATAGTTTGATAGATCATGATGCATTCGAACTCGTTGTTACGTGCAATATAAGATATTGAATATCTTTAAAATTATAATATACAATGAAATATTGGGGTGTTACATTCTCCCCTCCTTCAAAAAATTTCATCCTCGCAATTTAAAATTTCACTTTGAAAAATAAAAGGATGATACATGAAAATAATTCTTTTTAAAACCCACGTCAAAATAGCATTAAAAAATATTCTTTTAATAAAAGGGAAAGGTAAATGTGAAGTTCACTAGTAAATTAGTCTTTTGAATGGGATAAAATTAATGTAAAGTATATATACATACATGGAGGAATAACATAAATATTTTTAGGGAGTGATTGGGGACATAAATCACAAATTTCTAAATGATTAATGAATATTTGGGGGCTTCAAAGCCAGAAATATATGTTGGTTTAAAATACCAATGATTCTAAAAAAATTAAGGTAGTAGGATAACACGTTTTTTATACCCTTTCCTAAAGTTGAGGCATTATTTTACTATCTGAATATGAACTCAAGAAAACGTAATTTATTTCACTGCATGTCATTATCATGATCTCATCATTTTATTTTTCTTCGATATATTTTCCCTTCATCCCTTACACTTGGAAATGATAGTTCAATTTAAATTTTTATTTCCTAAAGCACAATTGTTAAATTATATGGCCTGAAAGTATTTCCTTCATCATCTAAAACAATAATTTAACAATAATGGTTATCCTAATGTATCCAATAAAGCATACATTAACCACAACTAGTAATATATATTCCATTTCAACCTTGATACTCATCCATAATAATGTTTTCAAAATTAACAGTTCAAAAATGTCTCTGAATTATAAAATCAGTCTTAAAATCAAATTCTCCAAATAACATAATATATTTATTATTACCAAATATGTCAATACCTTCATTATGTATTCTCTTAAAACTGGTAATAACCTGAATTACACTAAAGCCTTATTAAATATGTTCATACTTATTTATTATTTATGTAAAACATAAAATATTGGATGTAATCCTTAAATCCAAAAATGTAGTAAACTCCAAAAATTATGGAATAAACCGATTTTTAGAGAAACTACTATTTAGTTCCATGGTATTCAATAATATATAATTTACATTATCCAAATCAATCATCTCTTTATTCTGACATCCTTATCTCAATATCAGAAAGATATTAAGGGTTATATTTCCCTCAACCATATGCATTATAAAAAGATAAAATTTTTACTAAGTCATTTTTCTTAGTACCATTCAACATATATTCTCAAATACTTAATGAAATGTTAATTTCATACAATCATTATATATTTCACAATTATTATAACTAGTACACCATTGATAAAATATTTAATTGACATAATTCCAAACATAATACCATTAATCATTCGTAGTGGTATATGGTAGTATCATAATCATGACCAGGATCCATTAGCCTCTTTTGGGGTATATTTCTTTGAATCAAGATACATTTATTAGCACAGTGCCCCATCTCCTTATAGTAGAATCGTTGCACATTGAAATTTTATTTATTTTTTGTTTCAATCATGAATAATTTCGCCTTTGTGTCTACACTTATAAAAAACTCCCATTCCCTTCAAGAACGTACTAAGTTCATTCTTTGGGGACAAATTTACTTTAAATCTATTATAATTATTTATAAATAAGATGTGAATTAACTTAATAATATACCCTAGGAGTGTCAAACTATTTGTGTAGTAAAATTTGTTTTCAGGTACAATGTTACCCAAATTTAGGCCCATAATACATTGTGAGAGTTATTACTCCTAGGTAAATCTATCCCAGAACCACGTCTACTTGGAGTATCCAAACAGGGATGTATTTTATAGATATACACACACAATCTCTACCATACCAAAATTCGAGGATATTCTCCAATACTAATACTCAATTATTATCTTAGAGTTATGTTCCCTAATATGTGTATTCAAAATCTAGTTACCATTGGTTCTTCTAAAACTCCATTTTATACAAACTATAATGCTCCGAAACCAAATACCCAGAGCCGTTGCATTATTTTAATACAGTGGAATTATTATAAGGAATCGAATCCTAAAGGACAGATCCATTTAGTAGTCTTGGAAAAAAGACCACATACATGGACTTTTCATTACAATTAAATAAATAAAACAAAAAATAGATAATCCTTTGAGAACTCCATTATTCTCATAGGTTAACCCTGCATAACATTCATAATACACATCTTGGAATCCTGGGAAAGTAAAACTTAAGAAAGCGGTGAGCTCTTATTCTCAGTATGGGTAAACAATATTGAGGAATATATCATAAATAAGCATAAACATTAAAGTAATGCTATAAATCTGAAACACATGTTTTTTAAACATAATCTTGAGAATAATATGGATAGAATAAATCAAATATTTAAATATAATCAAACACATAGATATTCTACTAGTCAAATAATAACATGAAATATAAATAAAAGTTCTCATAAAGAGAAAATGAATAATGCGGTACATTTTCACTATCATGATCTATCCTCAATATAGCTACTATCGAGATCTATCCTCTTAAATGTTTAAGTATGTGAGTAGAAACCCTTCTAACTTGTGTTAAGGACTATCCTCTTGACAATGTAAAATTGCTTGAAAACTAGGTATAGAGAGTTTTTCTCTAATTGATTTCATCTCATGAGACCAATAATTTCATAGAGGGGCCATAATAGGCCTCTATAATCCCTTAATAACTCTAATGCATTCCTCAAATTAAAACAACAACAATATAAAAATTTGTATTGAAAAACCTGTATAAAAAATGTCAATACTTAAATCATAATCTATGAATGGTGAAAAAATAGTACATCCACAGTCAAAATAATCATAAAACATTCAATTGAATTAGGTATATTGTATCCTAAGATATCAACCTCAATATAACATAAAATTCAACAATGGAAGTTGACATAGATGAAAATAATCTAATAAAATAATATGAAATATCTTGAGAAAAATACCCTTTTTCTTTGAAATCATTTATTAAAAGCCACCCATTTATAAAATAAGAAATTATAAAATAGATTTTTATTTAAAATTCTCTCATAAAAATTTAAAATATTTAAGATAAATTTTAAAATTAACATTTTAAAATATTCATGTCCTTTTAAATAAATCCATAAAAAGATTTTGAAAACCTGGACACGAAATAAACTATTTAGATTAATAAATCTTGAAAAAAATTAAAATTTTGTTTTAGTTAAATAGTACCTTAAATAAACACCTAAAAAGAATAATTTATATTTTAATATGAACATGTACATAGATGATTAATATGTCCCAATAAATACTAACATATAAACAATATCAGATAATAATGACATTTCCAAATTAACCCTTAATGTTAGTATGATCCTCTCCATACATGTATGAAACTCCTGTATAATGGTTTTGAACATATTATAAACATTTACCAGAATCATAATAATATTTATGATATCATATATTAATCATTTATGAATTTATATTACCTGTTCATTTAATTATTATAGCATTATTTAGGGTAATAATCTCTTTGTTTATCGTACGTGCTTTAATTTGTTTTTCGTGATCCTATTACTCATATCATGGAATACAAACATATATAATGTAAATAATGATTTATATACCTTATATATTCAGTTTATAAATATATATAATAGATATGTATATGAAATGAAATACATTGTTCATGGAGATGATAGGTCGTACGTAAGCGTGAACACTGTTTCAGTTTCCTTATCATATTGAATAGAAGAAAGTAAATGATATATATACATTTATATTATTAAAGTATAATTATTATGTCATATATTTTATAATTATTTATTATATATATTTTTATAATCATTCCTAAGTGGTAAACGTGGAGAATGAATCTCATCACATCGTGGAGACCATAAGCCATTGGTACGCACGTGCAACGATATCGTTTACTTAAAACTAAACTGGTAAGGAATTGAATTTTATGTTTATTATAAAGAGTAAATATCATGTCATTATTATTATTTCTATCCTTTATATTCATCAGTATAGCCATCCAAATAAATTAGTTGTGGTAAACAGATTATAGCGCGATGTGAAGATGTTATGTCGTATATACAAACACATGGTGATATTTTTTTCATAGGACTTGTAAAAGGAGGAATATGGTTGTCACATAATAAAAATAACATATAATTATATAGATTATACTGTGTTTATTACTTAATTATGGAAACGACATAGGAAGATGAAGTAATAGAAGAAATTAAATTGAATTGAATTGGTAAACCAATTACCTCTTATTCGAGTATCTCTTTTTGATTTTCACAATAGGACATATTAGGTTGGTTTCTCCCGAAATTATGGCCTATAAAATTAATATAGAAAATTTTTAAGGATTATTTTACAATGTTTGTTTGAGGAAATGTGTAGTAGTGGTGTGAATAAAAATTAAGGATAGGTTCCCTTTTATAAGAGAGGGGTGGGACACATTTGGAAACTCTAAAACTATTAATTTAATATAAATTGACTTTTGATTTCATATATCTCTAAAGTGAGTTATTTATAATATGATAAGGGTATGGGTTTAAATCCTTATAAAAATGAATTTTATTCTTGTTTAGTTCACAAAATAAAATTTATCATTTGGATTTAACCCATAGATAAACAATTTAACTATTACCATGATAACTTATCGTTTTACAATATAGGATTAATATAATTACAATAAAATTCTAAATGAAAACCGATTAGATAATTTATGAAATATTTTACATTGTCCTAGTTATTGGGAAATGTATATATTTTTATGAATTTTTAATCATTTAATAAAATTTAATTTATTTTTAAATCTAATTTATGTCAATTTTGACACTAATTATAACATGACTTTTTAAAATAATAATAACTTGATTATATATAAATAACTAAATTAAATCAACCCTAAATGAAATATTCATCCCAAAAATTAATTTACAGAATAGAATATTTAAAATGATATTTATTTTAATATTATTAATATAATTTATTTGTTTCTTATTTTAATAATTCAATTAATACATCATCATTATATAACCGTTTAATTTAATTATATATCTTGTAAAATTATAAATAAATTAAAATTATATAGATAAAACTTTTATCTCTCTAATGAATATTTATGGTTGGTCATATCACTTATATAACCACATATTAAAAATATTTTACTTGTTAAAAACAAAAGTGTAAAAAAGTGAATTTTAATTAAATATAATATTATAAATATATAAAAGTCATCCAAGTGGATATATGTGGTCCCAAGATAATATCTAGGATTTTTTTGAAAACATTTATCCAATTAAATTAGGGCATGTTTTATGGTAATTTTATAATGCGTATAATATTATGTTTACAATTAATTACCTGATTTACCATTAACCATGGTTAAAAATACTAATGTTTATATTCAAAAAAATTATGATTTTTATATTATAATAAGAATAATACTAATTATATCAATTTATTTACATTTTTCTAAATTCAATTCACAAAAATGGGAAAAATATTTTTACACAAATCCAGTAGATGTGGCGAGAATGTTGGTAGAAGAGGCATTCAAAACATCAATAAATTATTTTATCCAATTCTATTATAAAAAGTATTCCAATGAAATAAATTGTATTAAAATATTTATTATTTATCTATTTTAACATTAAAATCAATATACTGTAAAATAATTATTCAAATAAAAAAAATCATTTTTTAACAACAATGCAGTATTTTTCGCAATTTTTCAAAAAGAGAAACTTTTCAGAAAAATAACAGAAATTTTCCCAAATGTAATTTTGATATAATTAATTAAAAAATGAGGTCTATTTTCATAATTTATTTAATACTATTTCTAAATACTTTTTAAACTGCTGGTTTGATAGATCATGGTGCCCTCGAACTCTGCATTATGCGCAGTTTAAGCTTCAAAATTTCTTTAAAAAGATAGAATACCATGAAATATTGAGGTGTTAAAATATCATACTGATATTATTTTTCTTCTATCTTATATATAGGGATAATAATATGTGCATCCCGGTACATCTGTACTAGTGAAAGTATTTTTCAATGGGATACATGCATGGGGGTAAGGATATGTGCCTCCCACATGATTACAACAGGAATATATCCACAAACCTATTTCAAGTGAGAGCCTTCTCATTGTATTCCACTATAATATTACATCATCCTCCATTAGTGGGAGTGGGGATATGATTGAACTCATGGAATCCATATACATTCACACTCAATGGGTCATTGTTGTATCCCTAGAATGTGTAGAAGATGGGGAATGTGTTGGGTGGTGTCTTTAATAGGAAATTGAGGGGAACCCATGGGATAGCGCTAGTGGTGGCCATTTATAGGTTAACTCCTCTATAGACCCTTAACCATAAGGGATCCATAGTTAACTCATTGATCCACCTTTATGAGAAACTTAAGGGGGGAATTTATCACTATAGAGATATTCCTATGAAGGTGATGGAGGTAGAAATGAGATCCATTGGATTTAATACATATTCTTTTTAATGACATGGATTCTTGAGTTTTAGAATCATAATACACTAATAGGTAGAATCAAGGGTCTTGATTTTACCTGGTTAGTGGTATTCCTGGACCATTTTATTCGCCACATGATACTAAAGGTGTATTATGGGTGAGTTTATTCTGAGACCCAAAGGGGTTGTAGCTATAACTGATTTTCCCTTACATTTGTTGGCTGGAGACATTTCCCTGAGTTGGGTGTGGTTAATGAGAGTATTATATGTTGTTATAAAGGTAAAATGGAATAAGTTCACTTATCATCGCATTTTTGGAGGCACGGTATTTTCCTTATCTTGTATACACAAGTAACAAAATATTCCTTTCTTATTCATGGACCAACCAATTTTCTCATGTGGACATTTCACAATGACAATAGACTTAGTTCATGATAACCCATAACAATATAGAATCAACTAATTAATTTTCAAGATTTAAAAGATTCATTTGAGTTCCATTATTTTTGATTTCATAGGATAAGAAAAATAATGTCATGATACATGGTAAAAATATTATTTTTTTATTTGAAAAGTTTATGTCATGTTAAATATTTTTATTCAATGGGAAAGGGAAATGTTTGGTTGCAACAGATGGTTGATTATGGGGGTTTTGATGTCTATACAACCATCCACTTCAGGCCCAATATTTTTGTATTCCACAAAATTCTCAATGGATTTAACATCCATGAATTAGTATATGCCGTATTTCCAAAAGTAGGTGGTCCTTTAGGGTTTCAAACTCAACAACACTTAGAAACACACATTGGTCAAGAGGAAGGGAGGTCAAGCTCATCACACCCATTTTGGGGGAATTTATTCATACTTAGAGACTCTATCATATATTTTAGATATGATTAGAAATTTCCACATAATATTAATAGTGAACTATTTACCGAAAAAAATAATCATGTTTTGATTCCTTCCATGTAAAAATAGAGGTCTACTATTTAGTCCATATGTGTATATACGATGTTCTTCATCCTATTCCCCTGATTGGGTAGTTTTTTATGTTTGAAAATCATACAACCAGAAACTCCGTGATTTTTATGTCATCCAGGGAGGTAATTAATATATTTAAGATGAGATTGAGTTGTTATGTGGTTTCTTACATATCATGTGTAGGAAAAAAATCGAAACCCAGGTAGTTCATTAAAACCCTGAGGATTAACTTATTCATAAAGAGAAATATATAAGGGAACATAGGTACTAGGTATTGAGCTTGAGTCTGTGGGTGGTGTCTTATGCTTCCTGGTTATAGTAGGAATCAGATTCATCACAGTTTGATCACAGACTTGGGACTCACTCGAAAGGTGATGCCTGTATATGGGGGTAGACATATCATGCGCCATATTGGGACTTACCCATTGAATATTCTCTTGCTGTTGGAGATTCGTGATGTGAATGATATGATCATTGAAAATTCCAAATACCATGTGATCCATGCTCAGTGTAAGAAATAATTGATAGAAGTAACTAGTATCACCACATATTGATGTGGGACTTATGCTCTTGGGTTGAATTTTTGATGTTTAATATAAATATTGGGAATTAATAATGTGTCATAAGTATCCAAATTATAGAAATAGTCAAAGATATCATATTTCAATTTCTTTTTTAACCTACTGGTGGATAATGAAGAATGGTCAGACCATGAGAGAAATATGGTCCCGATGATAGGAATGTTGGGGACATTTTGGGAATTTCATAGAAGTGGATTTAATTTTGATCTTGGTCCATAGGATGGAGTCCTAAAAATCTTGGTTATAGACGTATAAAGAGTTCTCATAGTTCAGTTATATCATGGTTTAAACACTGAGGTTTCCCTTTGGATATTTAATAAGAAGATTGAGCATTAATAATGTGTCCTACATATCCCAATTATGGTTAGAATAATTGTTATAATAGTTCATATTTATTGGGTCATACACACTACAATTTTCCTTAGAATATTTAAAAAGGAAATTTATCCATAGGGAGGAATCCTACGTATCCTGGTTGTGGAATTAATATTAGTTCTCATAGTTTAGTTTGAGTCGGCATTACACACTGAGGTTTCCCATGGGATATTTAATATAGAGTTTGAGAATTAGTAATTCATCCTACATTTCTTAGTTATTGAATGCATCAGAGTTATAACAGTTTAGTATGATTAGGTCTTACACATTGAGGTTTCCCATTCTACTAAATAAACAGGTTATCATGTACTGGTATGTCTACTTGACATGACATGATTTTCTACTTGGCATGTTACGATCATCTTTTTGTAATGTCTATGGATGTCTGGACATGTTCAAGTTTCTTAACATGTATTCCTAAAGATAATCTCACTATCCAGTTGACATATCCAGAGGAAATATCATAACCTCGATGACATATCTGGGGACCATTCCATGATCAAGGTTGACATGTCATTGTTTCATTTCATGAATATGATGACTTATCCTAGTGTCACCACATTACTTGGGCTACATTAGTAGAGGACGTCACTAGATTTGAATGACAATAGAAGGGGGTCCATTAAGACAATGGTGTCATGCCCAGAGGGTGTAATTCAACTTACATGACATGTACAAGGGATGTTTCATGATCCAAATGGCGTTTCCTGGGACATTCACAGGGATGGGGAGAAAATACTATTGTTGTCCCATGATGCGAATGATTCATGAAAATCAAATAATGATTAGTGAATCTATATTAAAATAATACCCCCCATATTCTTATCTTTTATTCTTTCCATTATTTCAAATGTTCCTTAGGTTTGTCTAAAATTATATTGATTTAGGTTTTGCATGACCCATTCGACATGACGTACCTCCCTCAAATGATCAAACTGATATGATAGAAGTCTTTTGAATTATCAATAAAATTTCTTATTCATGCATCATGATCCCCAGATTTTACCTAGAGGAATACCATTGGGATGTCATCACTAGATTCTCTAAGAAACTCTCTCATACGATATCATGTGCACTCGATAGAAGGATTATTTTTTATGTACTGAGTGGGAGGGGTTTATAAAACATTATGCTCTAATTATACACTACCTTGTGTGGTTCATATCTCAAATATTTGTAATGATTTCTATGGAGGGACTTTGGTGTCATGTAGTTCACATGATCCTATCATTGCTCATTCATGGCACCACATGATATTCAGTGTCCATGAAAATATTCCCCCTTCACTATTTTTATTGGAACCAGTATGATCAAAGGAATTTCAACTCACCATTTGAATATATCAGGGATCTTCCAAATGGTCTAGCGGACATGTCTAGTAGTCATTTTGAGAATATGATCCATGTGAAAATTCATTCATGTGTTAAAATATGGATTGTCTGCTATTATTTTGCAAGACCAATACAACATTTCAATTGTGATTATGGAAGATCATGTTGAAATGATGTGGTGAGATTCACTAGATCAATAGCGATTATCCATGGTGTATAATCCCTTTTGTGTGATGTTAAGTGTATCTCCTCTTCACAAGAATCTCCTGTATTTCCTCTTATGTTTCCTTTAATATTTTTCAAGTGTTAGGGATCTTAGGATGTTGTTTGAGTGTTGTCGAAGACAATAAATCTCCAAGATTTTGATTCATCACCTGAAAAATAATGGGTCTTGCTGTAATAAATGATTATTGTAATGGAAAACCCATATTATTTTCTATGTAGTCAAAGGGGAAGCATAAAATTGAATGGATATGGATGAGACCTTTCACATGATGAAGGCGACGCGCCTCATACTCTTGCATGACAAGGTGGAATTTTAACCAAGGATAATGTGGGGTATTTCAGACTGTATGATTAAAGATCAAAAATATTAATGACTAAATAATAGTCTCTTCCATATTTTCATTTTTATCTTTTTTTTTTCAAGGGTTTTGAATGATTGTCAGACATATGTCGGTTGACAAGTCGAGTGACTTAGAGAAACTCGTCAGATAGTCACCACATGCTTAATAAGTGACTTGGATGTATTTTATGTAATGGAGGGGGTGTTATAATGGGTCTACTCATGTTTTTAAGTATATCATTTTCTATTCATGACCTATTCACATGACGTTCTGATGTTCATGTGATCACGTATTCTTTTTAAAGTTACATGATCTTCATGTTTTGGAATCCTTCCATTAAATTTTTTGTGGAGTTAATACTACACATACAACATGTATTTATTCCCAAATATATTTTATGATTCTAATTTATTAGGTATAAACACCATAATCATTTCAAACTATGAAAATTGGTAATTGAAAAATAAATTACATCAATTCGTGATGTGGTAGTCCACTGTACACAAGAATAATAATTTGGTAACCCATTTGATGGAAGTGGAATTGGTTATTGGTCACTCCATTATTATAAAAAGATCATAGTATAAAGAATATAATGAGTAAATTATATCATCTTAGTTTAGTATCAATTTATGGATGTCCAGAATGAAATAAAATAATGATGCTCGTTGAAGAACATTACCTCTTCTTCCAGAATCCTCTTTGGGTTTTCCCAAATTCTAACCTAGGATTGGTTTCATCCCAAACTAAGGATTCTAGGACGAGGTATTGGATTTTGGAGAGTGATTTGGGTCGGTCATTTATTAAAAAATAGGTCGTAAGGTGTGAATGAGAGAGGATTGGGGTGGATTTTTATAAGGTTAGATAAGACAATCATGGTATTTCTAAAATGAAATCAAGGATCACATATTTTTTCATATATCAAAAGTGTAAAAACTGATCATTACAGAACCTTATAGTTGGTATGAAATAAATATATATTTATATTAGTTTTTAATTATGTTTTTAGGTCATTTTAACCCTTATAATTTATGTTTTACCCCCGGTAAACACATTTTTACCTAAACCCTGATAATTTATATTTAATGCATTCACAAATAATTTTTAAAAAACTTATGTTGATCTTTTTAGGTATTTACAATTATTATAATTTTAAAAATGGAATCCATTTTAAAAAATTCAAATCATGTAACAGCAAAATTTTAAGTAAAAGTTAATCTCATAAGCATGATAAGAAAGTTTGTTTTTAAAAAGAAAATATTCATATGATTTAAACATTTATATATATAAATTAAAAAAATTAAAATTATATAAATTAGAATAATTAATATAAAAATTAACTCATTTAACATGAAAAGTAATTAAAAAAATTTATCATTATAAATTATTAAAATGAAATGGTAAATCTCAATTAAATTTTAGTGTTTTTCACTGTTCATCTAATTATGAACAATTTATTAAAAATTCTTAATAAATCACCAAAAGATAATTTTGGTATAAATATTTCATGATTAATGTCTATTTTATTATATAAATTTTCTCAATTTGGTAGATATTTATTTTAAATATGTGCGCAAAGTGTGATTAAACCGTATTTTAGAAAAATATACTTTCTCAAATAATATTTCTTGATTTAAAATTATTTTTATTTATTTACTATCAATATATGTCAATATTTTTAAAATTTAGATATAACTATTCATACCCACCAATTTTTTGGTTAGGTGAAAATTATTTTATTAAATACTAATATTTCAATGGTATTTAACATTTCGATTAAACATGGTGGTTCATGTAACACATGATCAACTCTGTGTTCTGTATAATAAAAGCTACAAATAGTGTTTCATGTAACAAAATATAATCATAATGTTCTAGGTCACTTAAAATATTCAATAGAATGATCTTATTTTAAAATTTTAGGGTGTTTCAATCTACGCACCATAAATAAATTGTGCTGTCACAATTTAAATGTGATCTCGATAATCCATGGTTTGATATTGGAAAATTATTTTATTAAAAATCAACATCATAAAAATATTGCATAAAACATCCCTTAATATGGGAGAAAGATAATTACAAAGTTCAAATGGAATAACACCTTACTTGGTTTCAATTTAGGATAAAATTGGTGGGATGTAAAGATGTGTACATGAAAGAAAAACATAAATATTTATAAGTAACGATAATGGTCATTTATCAGAAGAATGTGAATGGTCAATGTGATGTTAAGGTTCTCAAAACCATATTTAGGTGATGATTTAAAATTCTATTTGACACATCAAATATGAATGTAACAGAATATCATTTTTTTAAGATCGACTTCCTAAATTCGAGGAATTATTTTACTACATAAAAATAAATGGAAATATATAGAATTAATTCATTTCTATTTAAGAATAATTATTTCATCATTTTTTAGTGTTTCAATAAATTTCAAATTCACCCGTCACTCTATGAAATTAATATCTATAAATGGATTTTCTATTCCCAATGCACTAAAATTAACTTTTAATATATTGTAAGATCTACAAAAGTGTTAAAAGTATTTCTATATTTCTTTAACTATTTTACAAAATCAATATGGTTAGAATGTTTTTTCAATTATTTATAAATCTATATATAGTGATGTAATACATTAATATATAAAACCCCATCCATTGTTCAACTTATACCATTTTATAAATTTTTATCCTTAAGACCTTTCCAAAATATTTAGATCCATAAATTTAGAAATAAGTTCACTAAAATTCTAAAATGAACATCTCATTAATCCACTAAATAATATAATGTATCTATTAACCATCATATAATGATCGTTTGAATGACTTTTTCATGTATTCTATTGAAACATGGTAAGAACCTAAATTAACTTAAAACCTTATTGAAAGTAAACATGATTCCATTTTCTTAAATAAACAAACATTATTGGTTATATTCTTCAGTTCCAAAGATATTTTAAACTCAATAAATGATAATATAAACCATTTTGTCAAAAATACCGAATCCATCCAAAGGTAGTCAGTAATATCTAATTTAATTTATCTATATTAATCATTTCCTTGTATAAAAAAAAATATCACAACAACATGAACATATTAAGGAATTTATTTCCCTAAATCATGTGATTTTCAGGACGTTCAACTTTCTAATGATTCATTTTTATTGGTCATCGGTACTGTTAAAAATTTTCTTTCAAATCCTTAATGAAATATACTATAGTTAAATCCTTATTAATTTTGTAAATATTATAACCAGGATTTCATTGACAAAATACTTAAATGATATAATTCATTCATACAAACATAAGAACATTAATTATTCAACATTGATTGTTCTAATAGAATATTATTGAACCTGGTCCATTATATTTTTTTAGGATTGTTCCTTTTATTATTGGAAAATAATTTACATAGTTCCCCATATCATTATAGTTGAAATAATTAATATTTTGGTTTTCTTTCTTCCCATTCAATTAGTTTTTTAGGTGAAAATTTTCTACACACTTATAAAAAACTCCGTATCCAATCAAGCATTTTCCTGGGTGATCCTTTTTATATCAATCTCTTGTGGTAAAATCCTTCTTTCTATCATATCCTTTTGGAATTTTTTTGCTCCACTATCCTTTTATTATATTTATTCCATTTTAACTAAATATACTCTGATATTCCATTCCCTATATTTATAGAAAATATAACTAATTAATCATTTGAAAGAAAAATATGAGACACTAGTTCCCTTTAGAGACTTGGATTGGTCCTTCAAAGAAATGTTCAGTTTTTCACTCCGTGTTTTGTATTTAATCTATAGAATACCTAGATAACCTTATAAAGGTATATTTACAATCTACAATATTTTTTTCATCCATTTACTTTATGATATGGAACATTCTCTTGATATCTATATTTTCTCATGAAGGAGATATTTTTCAATGAATGTATCCTTAAAATAATTACATTCTCTGAGATCTTCTTCATATTCCTTCTTAGTATTCTAGATCCCGGACCACCAATAATCATCATCACCTTTGATATAATACAATAATATTTTAACCTTATCCTTCTAACCAAAGCCTAACACAATAAATATCTTCTCCAAATATTTAATCTATTTCTCATATAACATTGGATTAGAAGTCCCCACAAATAGTGAGGGAATCTATCGTATAAAATGATTCTACAGTAGAGAATCTCACTGTGTAATAGGTTTATCCATATGGGAAACGTTAGTTATCATAACCTAATTTAGCTACCCTAATATAGCAATAATTATCCTAATTCTAATACTTGTTATGTTGGCTTCCTTGGTAGTTAAATATCTGCAATGGACATGAGTATTGATACCCCACTTCCATTCAGGAACCTTTTCTAAACATTAAAATATATTTTATTATCTCATAAAGATATGAATTTTAAATCCTAATTTACATTTCAAAATATGATGTCACATATATAATATGCTTAAATTTATGCATTATTTATGTCATATTGATAAAATTGATTTCTTCCTAGATATATCTTTTTGAAATATAATATAATGGTTCATAAAGAAAATTTGAATTATCCTAATAAAATCCCCCAATGTTCCTAGTCTACATGAATATTAAGGCCTATTTTCATGCACTAGGTGATGATTGGGTCTATCTTAATGCATCATCTATAGAGTTATTATCCACAGGTAGATCTATTTCAAAACCATTTTCCATTATAATACATAGAAAGGGATTTATTTTTAGGAATAACTGGATAATCACTACCTTACCAAAGATTTATTATATTCTTATATAATTATCTTCAATGTTTATCTTATGGTTATGTATTCTTATCTATAATTTCCTAAATATTGTTTTGAAGTCTTATACTAAAATTCTTCTAATACCAATTGTAATAACCCTGAACCTTGTATCCCAGAGTTGGTTTTTAATTTATTACATTGGCATAAGATACAAGGAATCACATCGTGGAGGAAATAATTGTTTAGTACTCTTGGTAAACTATATACATACTTGATTCATATATTATATTTTAAAAGTAAAATTAAAATATAATTGTTTTTCGAGAATAAAATTCTTCTTTATTAAATATCCTTTAATATCAAAAATAGTATGCTTTATGGGTTCTTTTGGAAAAGGAAAAAAAATTATGGTTGGATCAAATGCTCAATAACGGTTATATATAGTGGAAGTTTTCATGAATCTATAATCATATTAAAATTTTCATTGTAAAAATAAGGCACATTCCATTTAAATAATATGAATTTTGTGATAAGATAAGGATAAATAAATATGACAATGAAAAAAATAGACAAAACTAGGAATTTAATTAATAATATAAGAATGAAATGCATCCATAGATAATATCAAAATTAAAATATTATGGATAACAATAAAAACTAAATTATCAATTATTAAAATTATTAATTATTGGACATCTTGTTTCCCTAAACCATGATTTCCCTACCTTCAATAATAATCCTCAAAACATTTTAAAACATTTTTTCAAAAACCAATATAGTTTTTTCGTCCGCTTATCTGTTATCAAGATATTTCCTCAAGACATTCTAAAACTACTTATTACAAACATACATGTTTTAGCAAACTAATTTTCTCTAAGAAGACCAATTGATGCATCAAGGGGATACCTATAATGGGCCCTAACCATATCATAATGTCCAATGCATTTCACATATTGCAAATAATTGATTTAATTCATGAATAATGTTCCTTATAATTAAATATATTTATTGAGAAAATGATATAGATTTACCAATATTTCCTTATCCAATAAAATAAACCTCAATGTAACACACCATATATATAAATTATATATGGTTTAAATAATAAAAATATCGATGATAAATAATATTTATTTTATGACAATTTAAATGCCTATAAGAATGGAAGTAATTTCAGGGAAAGATAATGACTACAAAAAAAGAATCAAGGAAATGACTTTCAAAACATTCCTTGGTCAAAATTATCATAAACCATGTAGAGAACGAATAAAGATGGTATTAATACAATTTATACAAATTTGAGTAAAAATTAAGGGTTTTTGTAGTTGATAAATATATATTCAATAAAAATATCTCTAAAAATATTAGGAAAATGTCATTTTCATTTTGGAAAACATTTTTAAAATCCTTTTATTTGAAAAAAGATTCTAATTTTTTTTAAAATATCACCTTAAAATTTCAATTGAATATTAAATGAAATGATGTTCACTGTAAAGAGTAATTTCATTCATTCCATACAATTTAAAAAGATAATTCATCTTTAAGAATAATATGTTTTGGAAAGTGTCTTCTTTTGAGAATGAAAAGACGACTCCTTTCACATTTTTGTTAAAATCCAAACATGAATTCTTTTAAAAATGAAATAACATCCCCTTTAAACCATTTTGAAAAGATTAAATTTTCTTGAAAATTAGATTAATAAATCATATTGAAATTTTTAAACACATTTTTAAAAAACATGGTCTTAGAAAGAACAATATTTCCTACCAAATGGGGAAATGATGTCATATTTTCCTAAATACATTTTCAATATTACCTTAAGTAAGAAGGAGTAGAAATAAATAAATATTCCATTAAAATATCTTGAATAACTAGTTTATAATTAAATTAAATGTCTTCATTAGTAAATGACCAAATAATTTCCTTCATGTGTAATTCATGAGTAAACAATCTCAATTTGAATGAAATTGTAAAATAAACCATTATAATGATCATATTGTTGAAGTGATAATTAATCAATGAATTTAATATGAATTTAAAAAATATATACACATAAAAAACATGGAAATACAATGTATGATAATCAAAATAAAATTTAAATATATCTTTATAATGACATAATTATTGAAGTATAATATTAAACCAATGAATCAAAATCTAGTTAAGAAATGTCTTACCTTGTGCTTTTTTTGTTTGAAAATTATTTAACATAATTTATAGTGGTTTTAAACAAGTTATTAAATTACATAATAACTATATTAATATTTATAATACCATATATAATCCTTTTATAACATATTATTAACCATTCATTAATAATCTTTCATTATTTCTTTTATTTAGGGTTTTAATTTCCATGTTTTCTCA
Organism: Viscum album; assembly: GCA_963277665.1. NCBI lineage: Eukaryota > Viridiplantae > Streptophyta > Magnoliopsida > Santalales > Viscaceae > Viscum > Viscum album. Next base: position 318,344,111 of record OY728146.1, read on the forward strand.
AGCGTGTTTCATTATAAAATATCTCATCATTTAACATATTATATAGTTATATCATCTGAAGAATAATAATAATGACATAAATGTAATATTTTTACATTTAACACCAATCATGAAATTTTCCTATGAAAAATAAAGTATATTACGATCAAGGAGATGATATGTAGTATGTACACATGGCTAACATTTATATTGTTCAATAATCATTATGGGATGGCGATAAATAATATTTTATCATTCCAAGAATATAATGATAACATATATACCATATTATTTATTATATATATATATATATATCATCCATGTAGTGTGGTGATGAAAATAGAGTCACAACACTTCTTGAAGGCGGTAGTCCACAAGTACACGAACTATGTTATCATATTTCAGTGAGAGAAAAGGTAAGAATGAAGATGTTATATATTATCTTCCCATAATGATATTTATGTAATTAATTTCATAATTATTATTTTTATTTCACATATAATTATTTTCTTTAAAATTATTATATTCTAGGTAAAGCGTTAGTGAAAGATGAATCACATCACTTTGCAAGGTGGCATTCCTCCAAACACAAGAGCGACATTATCATATCCCCTACATAATGGAAAGTAAAAGATATATATATATATATATATTATATAATGAATCCAAATTTATAAATATTCTATAATTATAATATCTATATATACACTTTTTATCCATCACTGCATCCATCCATAAAAGATGGTAACAGAAGAATCAATGAAATCAGTTCACAAGGCGATATTTCATTGTATACATGAATTATTAATTCCTAAAAAATTTGATATAAGTGGATATGTTGTTAGTTAAATAATTATTATAATAAATAATATTATATTTAATATATTTATGTCATTATATCATCACATATTAATAATAATTGATGGAGGTGGAGAAAGAAATTAAATAATGATGCTTGTTGAAGAACATTGCCTCTTTATAGGGTATCCTCCTTGGTTATTCTCTAAATCATTCATTAGTTAAATTTATACAGAAACTACTCCTTATAATTTTATGGGATGTAATTTTAGAAGTTAGTGGGGGTGGTTATTGGTCTATCCAAAGGGGACTGAAGGTGTGAAAAAAGGGATGATAAAGGGTGGCCTTTTATAACTGAGGGAGAGGACACAATTTGAAAATTTTAAATGAATTGAGTGATCTAGAATTTTTCATATTTCAAAAGGGTAAAAATGGGACATTATTTAATATTAGAGGCTTAATGTTCGAAATATTTTTTTGAAAATAATCATTAGATAATTTTATAGGTCATTTTTACACAAAACATTTTTATTGAACCCCTAGAAGATTCATTTTTTCCTTAACAATGTAAATAAATTTATAATGAAATCACTATTAATTTGGGTGGAAATTATATTAAGGTAATTATAAATTATAAATAATTTTTATAACGAGTATATAATCAATTTTTTAAAATAAAATTCACATAATTGGAAAATATTAATTTAAAATTAATCCCACAGATGAGAAGAGAGAGATGGGTTTAAAAGAGAAATGTTCAAAACATTAAAATGTTCTTATATCTAAATTAAACATAGAAATGATTCAAATGTATAAAATTAGAATAATTTATAAAAATTATAACAAATTTTTCCTTAAAACTGTTTAAAAATGTAATTTAGCATTATAAATTAGTTAAAAAAAGGTAGTTTTCAATTAAAATTTAGTATTTTCACTATTAATCAATAAAATTATGTTTTTTCTAAAAGAATCACACTAATATAATATAGTTATTTTTATTTAATAATTTTTTTATTAATATAAATTTTGTAAGGGGTTAAAAATAATTGTTTTTTTTCAAAGCGCGCTTTAACATTCTTTTAGAGAAATATGTGTTTTTTCTAAAAACCTTTCATTTTCCTTTAAATGATTATTATTATATTTCTAATTAAAATAAAACCATATTTTTAATAATTTATCCCGTAATTTTCTTATATAACAACTTAATGGTTATGGTATAACTATCATATTAATTAATAATATTTTAATAATACTTCACATTTTGTTTGAACATGGTGTTGTGTGTAACACAGAATAAACTCAGTCTTTCTTGTAATGTAAGCTAAAAATGGTGTTCTATGATAATGAACATAATCCCAATGTTTCATGTCTCACATACAGTCAAATAAAATATTCTTATTTTATAATTTTGGGGTGCTAAACGTTTGACTTTGACATTCAATTGGGAATTTTTGACGTCAATAGTTTCCATTTGGATTTCATCTAAATCATAGTAATTTTTATCATAGATTTAACTGACCTTAATTTTATCAAAAGTGATAAACTAAAATTAGTCTTTATTCATATTTAATTTTTTTACATATTGTTAAGTATTCTTTTATATATTTCCCTTATTTGATGTGAGAGTTGTATTTTTTCATTTTTATTGGTAATAAATTTTTATATATTTTCTATATATTTACTATTGTGTGTTTCCAAAATATAGTTATTTTATAGTTTAAAAATTAGATTTAAAAATTAATCAATAATAGTCTTCATGTAATCATTAACCTCAAAGTAGAGTTTTTAACTGATTCAGAAGATCTTCCCATTTTAATGTCTGAACTTTATTCCTTTATATGATATTATTAATTGATTTATCAAATGTAAAATTTTGAAAACCACAAATTAGTGGGATATCCACTTTATAATTTGAAAAATTATTAAACATATTTTACGATGTTTTTTCCCAATTATTAATAATTTTAAATGAAATATCCACATTTTTCAAAAATAAGAATGAGCGGTGAATTTTACACCATATGAGATTATTAATGTTATTAAAATATGAACATAAAATACTTAATTATAAAAAATAGCTATGATAAAAAGTAAATATAATCATATTAATCTTGGATAAGATATGATACCGCATTAGATTTGTAACAACTTGAAATTTTGAATAAATTTTGTTTCTTAACTTTGTGTGTTATTTTACATTATACTCAGCAAAACTATTTCATTTAATAAAATGAGTATAATTAAAATAAGACTATTGGGTTTCTACTGTTATACGACCGTTGGTCAATATGACCATTAGAAAGATAATATTGCGATTATTGTCTATAAATACATGTAATTTTGATTAATTAATATAGAAAGAAGATTCGATGGCCCCATCTAGTAGTCTCAGGCCAATCAAAGCCCATCTGATGGAACTCGGGAATGATGTATCACCTTTAGGCTTTGCTCTAGACCAAACCCAAGCTGAACTTCATCATGGGAAGATGGAACAGAATCACCTTCATGAGAAGTTCAAGCTGATAGAAATCACTACTCGGGAAATGTTGGCCAAGCCACCCCAAGATTCTATCATCCTAGCACACTTTACTCATAGGTCATGTGCTGGTGTTATAAGGGGATATGTAATGAGACCGTAACTTCCTTGTGTAATCCTTTGATTTAAATAAAAAATGTGATTTCTTCTTATGGTGAAGTTTGTGAATTTTCAAATATCCAGATAAATATAGTATGCATATTATTGATGAATTTTAGAAAAATGATATTTTAAAAATATTTATGTAAACCTTAAATAATTAATAATGTGTAATGATTTTCAAAACAATGGTCTTCTAGAGTTATTTTCAGTAAGAAATTTAGAGTCTAATATGATCATCTTAATTTTTGATGAATAGTAAATTATGAGTAGTGATTTTACACTTATGATTAGTAATGTGATCAAATGGATTAAGTAACCTCACTTAAGAAAGAATTAATATAATTTATGCACCTTGATTAAGTAATGTAATTCAATAAAATAGGTAAAAAACTATTTCAGAAATTATTGGTTAAGTAATAGTGTTTTCTGGTGAATAGTGTTTTCTATATAAAAATTAAATTAAATATATTTAGAAAATTATTTTCATAAAATGTAATTTATTTTTGAAATCAGAACAACGATTTTGGTTAAGGTGAATTTTTGGGATTTTTCTGAGAAAGTTGAATTTTCTCTGAATAGTGAAAATACAGTTTTGAGTTTCGTGTGTTTAATGACATCATTAAGGACATAATAATTATACAATAATTCTGGTTGACTTATTAATAGTAATATAAGTTATGATTTGTCTCATGTGGTGAATACCATGGGAATATACAATGGGAAGACCATGGTTTTTCCAATACCACTGATGAGGTGTCCCTTGGAAATTAATGCTTTCTCTGCTCACTTCTCCTATAAATACCAGGACATTTTCTCATTCATTTCATTTCCAAATCCTCCCCAATGAATTTATGGTCTCTTTACCTCCCAAGTAGTTTTCCCAAGGTTCCCTTAATCCTCCCAAGGTCCTGACCTTCATGCTTTCGAAGTTACTCTTCAAGGTAAGGGATCTTTTCACCCTCCTCTTTTAAGTCGCGACTTCCTTTATGTTGTGTCTTATAATTTACATCTCTTTATATTGAGGGTATGTTCTTATATGTTCTAATTTATTTCCATTTCATATCTAATTTTTGATAAACCTTTTCCGCTCTCATCAATTTTTTTTTCTGAATTTTTAATTGACGTCGTTAGTCTGCCAAATTTCTCGTAAGAGAAACCACATCTTCTCTTTTCTATCATGTTTCCTTTTCAAGTGGTATGTTATTAAAATATCCATACCATGATCTTATTCAGTAACCATACTGTATTATGATTTATTTATGACTGGTTGACCCATGTCCCCTATCTTTTCAATGTTTTCTGAAACCATGTTATACAGCCGTTATGCTGAAGAAATTTCGTCTCAAAAGTTTTATCTCTTTCTATCAAGAAATTATATTGTTTATTAATGTGAATACCCAAAATTATTTATTTTCAATGGGTGTTAATAAATATATAAATATGATATATTATATTCTATAATTTACATACATATAATCCTTACTTCATTTCCATGCGTTTTAAATGACATAATGATCTTATTTTTAAGCTCTTTTTAAACGTCGTGATTTTGACATGAAACCCATTTCATTGATTCCATTTGAGTTATTTAAGAAATGTTTGAGTATGACCAATGTGGCTCACATTAATTTAAAGACATATTAAGGGCGATCCTTGATAGTTCTCCAATGCAATGGGTAAAGAATTAATCTCTAGAGATGAAAAGTTTCATGATAACTTCGTGAATATCCTTGGTAATTTTTATGACATCTTGGGAATAGACCTTGGTGATATGTTCATGAATGTCTAAATTAAATGTTGTATCCACATATTCTTGTTATGTTATATGTTTTCTTCATTATTATATTCTTATACTTCCATTTCTCATGTATTTATGTTTTTATTCATGTTCTTATTGATATCACAAGTAAATTGATTCCCTTGTTTACCCTTACTGGGCCTTCTGCTCACCCTTTCCTTTAATGTCTGTCTCCTGGATATGAGATGAAGTAAATGTACATATTATCAACCTATGATGAATCCTTTTAAGTGGTTTAGAATAATGTTTTATGTTGTTTTCATGTATTATGTTCCTGATTTCCAAGACACTAGACTTTAAAGATCCTCTATATGTAAAATGTAATGAAATGTTATGTATTAAAAAGGCGACATGCCATAAGAATTCCTATGGATCATGGAATAAACTTAAAGTGGGTGAATTAGTGTGTCTCTTTGATGAATTATTTTCTCTTAAATATTACCTTATATTGATATTTAAACCATTTTCACAATTAAAATGTATAGAAATACTAATGTTCTCTAATCACCCAACACAACAAGAAATAAATAAATCAAATAAGATAAAACAATATGTAATATTTTATATGAGGTTCAACTCCAATATGGGAAGATTATCCATGATGTGTTTGGATTGAGTCTAAAAAATATATTTTCACTTGTAAATTCCAGTTATTATAAAATATTGATAAAGGGTATTACAGATAATCTCAATGATTAAAAGGGTGGAAGAAATCATCATTTTCCATGCGTAGGTATCTATTTCACATCACACTATCTAATGCTGTTTATAATTACCATTAACATATATTTATTTTTCTAATGATTTAATTTCAACAATTTTATTATTTCCATTTTGTGAACATTTTAATGGAGTATATAGTCCCAAAAGAGTACTCAAAAAGAGAAAGGAGGCATTTCTTGTAGTCTCCCAATAGCATATTCTAGTGAAAACACAATGAGTAGTAGTGGATGGTTGATGGTACTGAGATTGATCACCTGTTCCAACCACCGTCCACTATCTATCCAGTGGCCTCGAGACAAAGAAAAAAATATTCATTGGAGGATGTTCACCTCAGTATCGGTCAACTCCTAACATATAGATTTTACCCGAAGGCTAAAAAAATAACTTAAACCCTACATAGGCTATAAATATTACCACTTGGGTTTGTATAAGGTAATGGATCACATTTTCCCAGATTATAATTCCATTTTTCCTTCTCAAGATATCTCTTGTATATCCTTGTTGTAATAAATCTCTTTTCTACACTTGTATCTCCATGTATCACTTTTATTTATTCATGTAATTTTTATAAAGAGAGGCTAGAGTGTGTGATTCAAAGAACTTGAACAAAATCAATTCTATTGGTTTTATTTATTTTGGTTATTATTCTTTTATTAAACTTAATATATATTGTGTTTACTTTCATGTTCCTTAATTCAATGGGATTGGGTTATCACAACCTTAAATGAGGGTGATAGGTGAAGTCATCCGTTAAAGTCAGGGGTGATTTTTTCATTCAAGATCCTTAATGGAAATTATTTACATTATAAAGGGGTTCTATGGGTATCATTAAACCCAAGGTATTAAAAATCCTATAAATGTCTTAGGGTGGGAATAAATAGGTGCCTCTCATTGGTGTCTTTCTAATATCTTTATTAAATAATCTTATTTTTCATTTTTATTTCCATTGTGAAAACTATTGTTTATATGATCTTTCACATATGAATCTCATTATTATTCTTTGAACATATTATTTTGTTATTTATTTAATTATATCAAATTTAGTTTTAATTTAAAAATAATTAAAAATAAATTACCCATATTTACTTCTCTACTCAGAACAAAAACTGGTATTAGAGTCAAACTTTCTATTTTCAAAAACATTAATCAGTTAAATGATTATTTATTTAATTATTTCCTAAACCATAAAAACCCAATGTGATACCAAGGTTTAATATATGTAATGTTGTCTATTTTTCAATGTTATAAGATATAATTATTGTAAAATCGTATATCTATATTTCATAGATGTATAGGTTAATCGGTTAGGAATGTAATAATTCATGGCTATACCCCAACATATGAGTCAGATAACAAGTGGACTCCTAAAGACATTTCCACAATCAATATTGATAGATAAGACATGAATTCTCCCTATTATGGATTATTCCATAGTGAATTTAATATAATATATATATATATATATGTGTGTAAACATCACATTAAATATCGATGTTTTTGGAAGTAAATCATGATTTCATGATAAATATGAATATACAACGCTTGATATATACCAATAATATTTTGAAATATTTAGCATGAAATCCGATGTGTCAATTTATAAAAAAATTTCTGGATTTATTGATATATGAAATGGTAGGTCATCTCTTGGTGATGTGATTTCCAAAGAAACAATTGTAAAGAAGATCCTTTGGTTGCTTCCATGATCATGGGAACCTAAATTCATAATGATTCATGAATAAAGGGACATCAAGAATATTATGGTTGATGAAATCATTGGTTCACTCATGACCTATGAGATTACAATGAAAATAAAATCTTTTATTGAATTTGAATAAGTCATTGATAAAAACAAGAAAATTTCCTTTAAGTGAATTGATGATAAAACATCAGAAAGTGATGAAGAATTCAATCAATTTTCCAAGAATCTAACAAAATTCATGAAGAAACGGAAGGATTACCACCATGAAACAAATGAAAATACAAATGATTAACAAGTGGAATTGTTATATAGTTCTAATAAAAAGTGTAACATCAAGATGGGGTTCCCCTTATCCACAAATAAGCTAAAGGATAAGTAGTAAATTACAAAGCAATTCAATATTTCAACTTAGAGTTCAAGAGACAAATATCATTCCCCATCATCCTCTTCATTTGATTCATGGGCCAAGTGCCTCATGTCCCACTATGAGGTAAACTCTCTTATGTCCAGTTATTCTTCTTCAAAATCATCTTTTTAGACCAGCCATATTGATTATAAAGATCTCAAATATACTAGATAATAATTTAATAGATCCATTTTGTGAACTCAACACAAAACTCAACAATTTTGAAGAGAAATATAATCTTTTTCTGACTGATATGGGTATATTATACAATGAAAAGGATGATTTATCATTAAAATTAAAAGATCAAAAAATGTTCAAAAATTGGAATCAACAATTAAATAACTCAAGAAATATCCTTTTATGTTCAACTATGGTCAAAACTATTTGGATTTCATGTTAATCTCAAAACAATGGAGACAATAATTATGGAATTGGTTGTAACGTATGATTCTATAAAAATAAAATGATTACCATGAATACCATTTTAGTTAGAGGTAAATCCTAATATCATTATTTAATTATTTTAGAAAAATTGGTCACCTGATTTATGAGTATAATTTTAAATATTCCTATTACAGTTACTAAAATTGGTCCACCTCTCATAAAATAATTCATCTAGAATATATAACATTTCTTATGTAAATATATACACAGATAAAACAAGGTTTCCAAAATCATTGTAAACTAAAATTTTAATACCCATATTTTTGATAACAAACTCTAGATTCTTGGTTTTTTTGAATGTATAATCTCTCAAGAGAAATTCCCAAAAAGCAACATGGTGTATGAATAATGGGTGCATGATACACTTATACAATAACATCACTAATATTTTTAATTTCTCAAAAAATACTAAATTTAAAAATTAATCACTCATTTGATATGTTAATTATAATATTGTATAATATTACTGAAATTTTAATACCAAATTATAAGAATTCATTTATTTGGGAAAAATTACAACATAAATTTGATCTCAAATTTCACATTGAAATCCTAAAATCAAATATTATTTCTCATCCGAATTATTTTAAATTAGTTATTAAATTATTTTTTGATATCACATTATGAAATTAGAATATGTAATATTTAATTCAAAAAATTTCTTATATTAAACCCCTTTCATGAGAATTATTTTATTTTATTAAGGGGTAGTTTAAAATGGATTGAATATGATTATTTTCATTTATCATTAGAAATAATGGGGATTAACATCTCTTGAAAAACATTTTACCCTGAGATTTATTGAAGTACTCTTTATTTCAACTTTGATCATCTTAAAATTATTTACTCAATTTTAAATATTTATAATATTTAAATTCATTTGATCTTTTTTATCTTGACTTAATTATTTAGAACATGCTTTTCTTTTAAATCATTAAAAATTGACCTATCCTTAAATATTTAAGTCATTTATCTATTTACCTTTTTTATTTAAATATTTAATTTATTTATTTATATCTCTCTCTTAATTGAGTTTTGTTTACTTTATCATTTATAATTTTTTTCTTGATTAACATGATTTTGATACCCTTGTATACTTTTAAAAGTATGTATCATTTGAGTTGGATCCTTTTCTTTTTGAATCCATAATTCTTCTTTTAAAATTGAATTTCAAAGTACATGGTTGTACAATTTTATATTTTTCAATTTTGATTTTAAAGATGGAATCTTTCTTAAAATTGAAATTTTATTTTAAAATGTGATGGTGTCGGAATCTACAAGTGTGTTTTTAATTCTCAAATTTAGGGGGTACCGAATCTCTTTTATATCTAAATTTATTCTTAGAGAGACCTATTTTTGAACAATTATATAGTATGTTGAGTTTTCAATGTTTTCTATTAAAACATACTGATGAGTTTATTATCTATAAAATTTTATGAATAGTTTTTGAAATATTTAAACTCATTTAAGTGTGGTTTTTATATTTATAAATATCCATCATATAGTTAAAATTATTCAAGACATGGAATTAATTCGTAGTTTATAACATAATTTATGAGAAAATTATGGGTTATGAAATTTTAATTTCTATTTTTATATTTTAATATTTAACCTCGTCTTATCTTAAATACATTACATTTAACACTCTAACCCTTGTTAATGAGATTTATGATTATTCCAATAGGGTAGAAAGAGAAGATATTAGATTTATGATTCCTATAATACATTGTTCAAACATATTTTTGTAGAGGATATTATGAAAAATTACATTTGGTTATATTATAGTATCTCAAAGAATATTTAGAATTTTTTTAAATCATTTTCAAATTTCTTTGACTTCAATAACATGAATTATAATTTGGGTAATGTAAATAGTTTGAAAATATTTTAATATTTTTTCATCTATTTTAAAATTTGAATGGTTTTGAAAGTAAAATATTTTTGAATCATGAAAAACATTATGATTTTGAATTTTTGGATTATCAAAAAGGTGGAGATGTTTTTGATGAAATTAATTTTTAAAATCAAATGATTCACTGAATTTCATTATGAAATATTAAAATTACATTATTTATATTCAAGCGAAATGAATTTTTTCATATTTATATTATCAACTGAATTAAGTGTTTTTTATCAACAAAAAGGTGAATAATGTTTTACATCACACTGATGTTGGTAGTTTTGAATGATCAAAAACTGACATTTATGTTTCTACTGAACTCATTATATTGGTTTTACTATTTCAACTATAAAAATATTATATGGATCTTTCAGACTAAACGAAGCATGAAAATATAGCTAGGATATATTTTTTTAGTTTTCCACCTATAGGTTCCAAAAGCTACCCTGTGGGTACCACTAGATAGTTGCTTATACCTAGGTAGAAAAATTATTTTTACTAAACTCCATTGTCTAGTCAGTAGAACTAATTAACTAGCTAGTTGGATCTATAAAAACAATGGTTCTTCCCAAGCACCACCAACTGGCTGATGACACCCACCGTCTATCTGGTGGCCTTAGGAAATGGAAAATACATAATTTTTGGAGGTTTTCCTTATTATGATCTCTCAATTACCAAAATCTTGAATAAACTCCAAGGCCACAAAAACACTCTTAATCCCTCTAGAGGCAATAAATACACCACCATGGGTTCTTGGAAGGTAAAAATTCACTTGTTTCATGCATATAATTCAATTTTTTATATATAGATTTATCTTGCACATTCTGGTTATATTCTATTTATCTTCTATATTTTTCTCTCCCTCTCGCTACTGTATTTGTTCTCTAATTGAATTTAAATGTAGTTTGGAGTGTGTTATTAAAAGATATTGTACAAAAGAAAGTGAATTATTAATTGTTTTCATTCAGTTCTTCCTTGTTCCTTAATGTGAAGGGATATTGGGTTTACATTATTAGTCATTAATGAATGTGGATATGGTGTCACAACCTTATGTGGGAGGGATAAGTGATCACTTCCTTTTATGAGGAGAATATTGGTTTTCTCTTGGTTCATAAAGAAATTGATTTACATTATATGTTTTTATAAGGAAAATATAAACCTAAGGGTTTAAAAATAATAAAAATTCCATGGGTGAGGATACATATGCACCTATCATGGGTGATTGTCAAAAAACATTATCATTCCCTATTGTGTCCTTTTTATTTTATTCGGTCAATAAATAATCTTTTATTTAATATTTTTCACTGAAAATTATAATTCTTGTGCTTGACTCTTATTAGTGATTTAAATATTTCGTTTTCATAAAATTTAGTTTTTTCGGTGATGATACATGGCCTGAGATGATGAACATAATATTTTTTGGGTGAGATGTTTTTGGTGTTCATGGAAAACAAGATAATCAAGTAAATATTTTATCAGTGGAAGCTAAACCTTCAATAGGGGAGGTGGGTCTAATAGCTATAAATTTCTAAATTTGATTTCTCTTATAAAACAAGAAACATGGATATCATTTTCAATTCATTGATCTTTGAAATTCTTATAGTGGCAATACAGGATTCTTTTGATAAGTGGGGGATGATGGTACTCTCTATGAACATGAATTTTAATGTTTTGGTGTCCCAGTGATGAGTAGATCTGACTTTGACCTCAATTATAACATTTAATATTAACTGGATTAAGAAAATAGAGTTATCTAATCAATAGGGAATAATTATGATAGAAATCTTATTTAGTGGGGATACACCCTTATGATGTTCTCTTGGTAGTGGAAATCATCTTATTTTCTATGGCCCATAATGGGTTCTAGAAGCTTTCACAAGGAGATAATTAGAGAGTTTCATGCATCAAGGACTGTGGTACACCGTAGTATAATAATGATATATCATGATATCTATAGAATCTAGGAGGTTAGTAATAAAGTAGGAGGTTGTAGGATTCATAGCAAGAGGTTTTGACTATCATCATGTAAAAGAAATGAATTAGAGGGTAGTTGGGATGTAGCAGCCTCTACCAATTCTAGAGTGGAAATGGGATGATGTCATTATGGATTTTTTGATAGTATTTCCCAGATAACCCCTACGAACGATAATGTATGGGTGATTATAGAGAGATTTATGAAATTATCCCACATCTTATATGTTATGGAGACATTCCCTATAGATGGTCTTGGTATTATTTAAATGTGTGAGATAGTTTGGTTACAAAGTGTTCTAAAGAGTATCATTTCTGATAGAGATCCTTGTTTCACATTGATGTTTTGGAAGGGTCTTGAGAAGGCTCGTAAATCACATGTTCTTTTTTTTTCATTGCCCATCGTACTCATACAAATAGTTAACATGAAAATACTACTTGACTTCTATAGGATATTCTATAAGTATATGTTTTGGTTTTTAGTGGAATTTCATAGCATCATATAGAACTCATGGAGTTTTCATTTAATAATATCTTCCATGCATTGATCCAAATGGAAAATTTCATGGAAATGTTTTTTAGGTCATTACATTCAACTATTTGGTGGTAAGAGTTAGTAAATTTTGAACCAATTAGAGCTTGTATCATACAGGGCACATCTGAGTAGATTTAGTTGATTTGGAGACTCATGGGAACTATTCAGTGAAGGTATAAAACATTTGATGACCAGCAAGGACAACCTATATGGGTTACGGTTAGTCATCATGTTTTCCTTTTGGTGTCACCTAGGTTGGGGAACCACCATATCAGATAATAGGAAAGTTAGAAGCCATGTTTTTTGGGCCATTTGAGATAGTGGGAAGGGATGGTCCAATGGAATACTGATTATCCCTTCCACAACATAACAATTCCATGCATAATATATTCAATGTGTCACATATTTCAAGATATTATCCTAAAACATCTCATGTAGTAGACTTTTAGGAAGTCGATATTTATGTAAATTCTACCTTTTATGATCATTTGATATGTATTTTTGACTGTAGTAGGAATTATATATAGTTTTGGACCATAACATTGGATCATTCGTGTTGGTAGGAGGGGCCTATTCAAAAGGAGACATGAGATATGGTATTTTATATGTGAGAAAAATGCCTAAACATGTCACTGAGACCCCAATATGATGCTTAGAGTAGGTTAGGGGAAAGATGTTATATTTTGGTGAGGTTGTGATATCCCATATTTTTTCATCTACACATCATTTTGAGTTTTCCCTTAATTTTTTTCCCATTAAAACATAGTGTTCAAGTCTCATTCCTAGATGGAGAGATTTTATTAGGGAAAATGACCTTATTTTTAGGGATGTATATTTATTTGAATATATGGGGTAAGGGTATAAACGTGTAAAATTATATTATAAGGGTTTCCCCATGATATTTGAAAGCTTTTAAGGTAGTTTTGGTAACATTTTAAGAATATTGGGTTAATGCTTTATGTTGGGAATTCGCACGCCATGGAATTTCATGACATAACATGTAACTGCCATCAGGATGATTCTAGTAAAAAAATACATGTTGTGAACTACTTCATGATATAAACTATTTACATGATGTGAATCTATATTACCCAAAATATAATTTTTTAGTTGGGTTAATATCACCATAGGTGACACAAATTTCTAAAAACTTTTAAATAAATAATTATATGTCATGTGACAAAATTGGATGCAATGTATTTTTTAGACTCAACACTTATAATCCATTATGTGTGATTTGGTTTTCATTCCAATTATATGTATGCCTTCTTTCTCAACACCTACATGATTTCCATGTGATTTTGCGGTGCATTATTTCATTCCAATCATCCTATTCAAGGAATCAATCTATTTTTAGTTTTTTTCATAGGTTTTCCCTCCTCTTATATTGTTCTATATTCCTGGTAGTGGAATCTTTTTGAGTTGGTTGTTTGGAGTTTTTATCTAGCTCTTATCTGATCCATGATTATTCTTAAAATCTTATTATCCATTGTTATTATTTGTTTTACTAGTTGGAAGTGATTTATTAATCACCAATTAAAGGAATGCGGTCTAAAACTGAACCCTATGGTCAGTTCAATTTTCAAGTATATGAAATATTGTGATTATAACCACACAACATGAGCATTAATTAAATTAATAATGAATTCTGGTAAATCATGGATTAGATTATACGTAGGATCCCTTTGGATTCAATGGTTTTTGTGACTAGTTTGTGGCTACCCATTGTTGAGTGAACACTTGCATAATAATGAATTGGATAATGGATTAAACTATTTCATGCATGAAATAATACTCTAGGAGTTTTGTTGGTATATATTCACTTTGGTAATGGAAAATTGTTCACTAAAATGGATAGTGATAATTTGGTAAAAATTAATGTATAATTTAAAGACAAATTATAATTCACAGAATTAATTATAGAGTCTTATGAAATGATAGTGTGATATCATTGCAATTATTACTTTTTTATGATACAGGTTGAAATTACTATATAGAGGTTCTTTTATGTTTCATGTTTTATTATTTATATTGTGGTCTTATCGTAGTTTCATAATATAATGATTACATAGTAGGCTTGGACCTATTTTATAATGTAATTATTATATATAAGTCATGGAATAATTTGATATTATATTTCTTAGATAGTGGTTTTTTTCTAGATACTGAAATGCTTATATAGAGGGCTATTCCTAGATGTTGAATTGATTATATTGATGGTTATTCTTGGATTCTTAAATACTTATATATAGGTTTATTCCATAATAATGAAATGATAATATTGAGGGATTTTCCCTATTATGTGATTATGTTATGGTTTGTGGTAAGTGTTTGCGTGTGTTTTATACATGCCCAGATACATTTTAGTATGGTGTTGAAGCAGGTTGAGTGTTTATATAATATTAAAACGTTTAATTAATAAAAATGTTTATTAAATTATTTTATGCACTTATTATTAGACTTTTTTTGTTTAGATATGGTGGTTTCAACCTTCTGAGTTTTCCTTGTAGCCTATTCATGATTCTATTTAGCAGCCTTGAATATTACATAGATGTAGGTGTAGAAAATTGAAAGGGACCTTTTAGCTAATTGTTTCTTACTAGATGGTCTAGAGTTTCAATACAGGACTGACAATGGGTTTGAGACTATGGTCTCTTGAGTTTATACATGTCAGCTGGTTCTTTTACATTTCTTGGTTCTATTTTGACATTATGTTCCATTTTAAAATATCATTACATGTTACATTATTTTTTATTTATTGGTTTCTCCCTTACTTCCTTGTTGTATGTTTTACTATTTCCACTATTTACATTACTATGATATTTGTCTATTATTGTTCATTCTTCTATTTTATAACTCTATACAAGAGGGTATAGTCTCCCCACTATATTCCTCATACTAGTGCCTCTTTTCAGCAATATTGGGCATATGGGGAGGCAGAAATGAAGTCACATAAACAATATGATTTGACAACATGAGAGGGTTCTGAATCGGGGGACGTTACATTAACCAAATAGTTTGTCTAATGAGACTTTTCCATACATCGAGGGGATATCTATAGTTTGTCCCAACCAATAATTGCATGTCCAATACATTCCTCATATATATTAATGATTAATTTAATTCATTAACCATATCCCCTATCACTCAATACCCATATTTAGTAAATAATACATAATATCAAGATTTCCATAGTTAATAAAACAACATCCATAGTAACACACAACATATAGATATGTAATTTGGTTTTGGTATTAAGCATACCCATGATAAAAATTATATAGATATGGAAGATAAATTTAAAGCCTGATAAAATATTATTATAATAAACTGAATGTTTATGTGAAATATAATGACCATGAAATTTATAACAGATAAAATGTGACCATTAATTCATCAGGAAAATAGGTTTTATAATAAAATAAAGTCTTTTAGAGAAAATAATAAAATAGATTAAAAACATTGAAAATATATTTTCCTTGAATCATTTTATTTTTAAAACCATAGTATATTTTTAGAAGAGTCTAAATAACATGTAATGTTTATATAGGATGGAAATATTTGTTTTTGACATGCATGTTAATAAATATTCCTTTTGGATTTTAGAAAAATAAAATAAAAATACCCTTTGAGATAACATTTTTAAGATTCCGTTCAAAATATTTAAATATAGTGAAAGATTAAATAATATGTCATTATTAAATTATTTAATAAAATATAAAGGGTTCTTGTAAAACATTTTTCATGAAAACATGAACATTGAAGAAAAAATTCCTGATCAAGAAGTGAAATAAGAATATTATTTATTTTAATAAAGTAATTTAATTATTGAATTTCCAAATAAAATAAAATTTTATGGAAAACATAAAGATAATTATATATTTATAAGAGATAAATAGAAAAGTTTTTTATGAAAAATATATTACAGTATTACTTCAATGAATGTAAAATCAATCCCAAAAATAATAATATAACAATAAATTCATCCCACATTGGTAACATTTGAATTGTATCATTGTGAAAGAGTAAACATTAATTGGAAATTTAAATACCATGAATAAACATATATTAATTTTAAATAAATTAAAGGTTTAATATATACAAAACACAAAGGGAAAGAGGTTCATAATACAAAATATTCTTCATGGAAATCAAAAGTGAGACAAAAACTTTTTACCCCAGACATAAAATAAGTTCAAATGATTTAATCACTTATAAAAAGGTTTTAAAATATTAATTAATTACTACTTGAACTATATTAATATTTATTTTAATTGATACATGTTTTAATTTTATATTCTTCGTAAAATAAATTATTGAGTGTTTACTATATAGTTTTCGCATGCATGTTTCATTGTTGATGATCTGGTTCTTGTGAATAGGTAGTAATTTCATCTTCGAAAAATTTATATTCATGTTATAAAAGTAATATTTATTAATTGTATACATTTTTAGAACTACCCATGTATTGTGGTAATGAAAAACAATTCACATCGCTTCATGGAGGAGGTTGTCCACACGTACGCATTAGCGATGCTATAATTTTCCAATGGATATGTGGGAAAAGATGTGAGTATTATTTTATTATTTAAGAATTAAAATTATTTCATAAATCTAATTTTATTTCTTTCAATCCTCCTATATATTCCATTCCTATTTAGTTGTGATGAAAAATGAAATAGTTTTACCCATGAGGCGGTATTCCGTAAGTATACACAAGTGATGTTTCCATTTTTCTCCACATAAATGAGTTTATGAAAAAGGACAGTACCAAAAACATATAAACATTATATCAATATAAGTATAATTTTTTTACAATATAAATATGGTTAAAAGAATATTTATAGGAGGTATACGAGGAAGTGAACCTGAAATGTGTTGGTTAAGTTGATTTTCTCTTCTTCGTGGAACCTCTAATAGATCTTCACATGAAAACCATGGGGCTGGTCTTTTAAGAATAATTGAACCTATATAAAATAGATAAGGATTTTGGGGGGATATTGTTTTGGATTTTTTGAGATTATATGCTCAATTTATTTTGAATAATAGAGGATAGATGTTGTCCCTTTATACTAAATGAAATTACACACTTGGAATTACAAAATTATTTAAATATAATAAAATCATTTTCATGTGAATGTAACATTGAGTTGCCAAAATTTAGACTATAATATAACATATGATTTAAATATCTTCAAAAATAAATATTTTTTTCAATTTTATGTGTCATTTTAATCTTTATCATTTTGTTTTAACCCTAGATTAACCAATTTTAACCTTAACTGTGGTAACAAAAATTTCATTCTTGAAGAGTTATAAATTTATTTCTAAGGTAAAAGTTGTATAAAAAAGGTAAAGGAATAAAATTTTCAACTATATCTCATCCCTATTTTATTATTACAATATTTGTATGATTTTTAAACCATTATATTGGATATTATAACACAAAGAATACCATTAATCACATTTTAAGAATAATTCACATATTTTGACTTTAAATACATCAAGATAGGAATGGAATTCAAATATAAAAACATTCACCCTAAATTATAAATTATTTTTAACATTAAAAATCACAAAACAAAATAATTAATAAAAACAATATCATCTTTTATGTTTTCAAAAACATTTACTTTTATTTTATACTTTTTTCATAGGCATCGTGTAAGTATTTTAAAAACATTTATGGTATTTATATCATCACTAAATATTAAAAATAAATTCCAAAAACAAAAATAAATTACTTATGTTCCAAAACAACTATTATATTTGATCATAAAATTTTATTGTACCTATTTTAGCATATAAGATAAATTAATAGAAATAGAGTGTCCATTTTAAATTGTCTTTTACATGAAATAATATAATGGTTCTTATCCAAGAAAAATGGAACTAGGATGCCATATTTTTTAATATTTTAATGAGGTGGTCAATTATAAATATCCTAATTAAATATAGGAATGTGTATTGGATGATTTTGAATCTTTATTCGATACTTTAACCTTATTTATCTCATTTTACCCATTATTGATGTAATAAATTTTACCGTAATTACTATTCATAATGTCTAGAAATAAAAGGGACCTATTAAAAAAAATTAACCTCTTGATTCCAAATATGAAATCAATTTTATCAATTTCAGTTCCTATTAGTTGTAGAAAATATTTTAAATATAAACCCACAAAAACAATATGATAAAAGATTTTTCAAGAAAATCCATTTATTAAGAATAATATGATCTTACATTAACTCTATGAATAGTAATCATCATTATATGAATTTAAATATATATATATAATCTATATATTTCCATTAAATAATTCCTAATTATGGATTATTTTAATTAAATGAAATGGAAAAATGTTATGAATTTAAAAACAATTTTTGGAAATATATCATTTTTCACAACTGAAAAATATTATCATTATTTCTATCTAACTAATGAATAATATATGATATATTAAACATATTATAAAACATTATTATAAATAAAAGAGGATTATTCCAATACAAAATCTCCAATTATTCATTAAAGTATATTTTTAAGGACTAATTTTACAAAATCATTTCAAACTCATTCTGACATATTACATTCAAAATAGATATTCATGCTATCAAATAATAATTTGAGAGCCATTAAATATTAAAATGTGCATTTTAAAACATTTTCATTAATATGAAATGATTTTTTTCTCACACATGGGATCATTAATCCTAGATGATGGTGTAATTATCTAATTTTTATACTTTACATTTCATCTAAATAAAATATATAGTTAACTATTTATTTATGAGTGATTAAATGAATGATAAATTGTTTATTTTCATAGTTTTTTCTTGTTACCTATATAATTGTCTCTCAATAATTTTAATGTTTTATCTTTTTTTGTTATTTATTTGTTCTATTATTGATAAACTATATTTTAAAGTTTCTTTAGTGGAAAATCATGTGATGAACTTATAGAGAATTTTTGCATTTTTTTAGGTTATAGATAGTAGTTATAATTTTCAAGAGTGATAACTTTATATGGCATTTTAATTTAAATGGTTGAAAGTTTAGTTCTTATGTTTTCGAATTAGAAAGTAATTTTTTTGTAATTTCATACCTAAAGGGTAAAATAGTAATTTAACATAACAAACAACTCCAAAAATCTTCCTGATTGTTTTTTTGTTATCTAGATGGAATTATAAATTGTGTTTAATGTTTGACATGAATTTAAAGTGTTTTTTATTATGTCACTTCTGATAATTAAATAAATTATTTTTTAAGAAGTTAAAATATTGTTTTTTCCTTCATGTTGTAGTTGTGTGTGATTTAAAGATCCTATTTTTTAAAATAATTTATTTATTTATTTAATTAACTCACTATGATGTGATGAATTAATATTTAATTCTACCGAGGAATAACTCAAACCTCATTCTTAACACATGAATCGTGGAGAATTTCAATAAGGGAACATGATGGATATCTTGTAATTATATATCAAGCCAAATAGTTAGCCTTTTATGCATTTAATCATTGATATTAAAATTATAATATATATTTTTGATTCATCAATATAGATAATATTTTATAAAATGAAGTATTTATTTAAAAAAAATTGGTTAGCAACCCTCAATCCAATAGTCATAAAAAATATTGAGAACCTGTATCACCCCTACCTTCCCCGGTATGCTTCTCTTTTAATAGTACAATAGTTTGCAATGTTCTCAACATCGAGTTCTAGCACACCAAGACCAATCAAACTAACCGTTATGAATAGTAATACCCACTTTGTGAAATTTTATAAATTTTATTTTACAAAATGGACTTTATTTTTTGATTCAGAATATCAAAATTATCCTAGGGTGATTTATTGGTATTTTTCTAAAAAATATTTAGTTTTTTATGAATAGTTAAAAACACTGTGTAATTGTTTAAAACCAAAATTTATTTAAATAATAATTTTTTTATTTAAATTTCTTTTAAAGAAAAAATAGATGCATAATACCTATATATGTTCAATGTAATTCATTAGATTCATTTTATAATAACATTAGATATCTAAAAAATTAATTAACTATTTAACGCCTTTTACCCACCTTCTAGGCACATTGGACAATTTTCAAAAAAGTTAATTTTACCACTTCTATGAATTTAATTTAAAAATACAAGAGACATAGTAGACATCATTAAGTAAAATGTGGTTCAATATGATGAAAATATTTTTTTTGTGAATAGTATATTCTAAATTGTATATATCATGTTTAAAAGTAAATAGGGTAATTAAAGTTAAAAATGATATAATATTTACCCTAACACATGTCCTAATTCTGTTGGATATGTGTATTTCGACACAAATCAACCTTAGGAATAAAATGTGATCCTATTTGATCTAATTGGATTAGATTAGGACATTTATTATTATTTTATTTAAGGAGGAGTTAAAAGTGTTAAATTGAAATTTAAATTAGAATATAATATTCATTATAAATCTTAAAATATTTCCTACATCATGGTATTTTATTTATCATTTTTATAGATTAAATAATTAAATTTATTTATGACAAAATGATGATGCATTAAATACCTTATTATGGAAAGATTAAAATAATTGATATTATATTTATCCAAATAAATTTAAATTGAAACTTTTGAATGATTCCACTAATATTATTGGATAATATGACATCTTAGGATTGATTAAATGTATTTTTTTCAAAGCAATCATGTTTTTTTGACATTCACAAAAACCAAATAATAAATAGTGTCAAAATTGTCATAAATGAGTTTTTAAAACAAATACTATATTATTAAATGATATAATATTACTAAATAATATAAAGTTTTTTCATAAGAGTAATATAAATATATATATTTCATTAATGAACCACTTTAGGTTCTCTTTGAATTTTATAGTATGTTTATTAACCACATATTATTATAATACAAGAAGACATGGTAAAGGAATACTTTTTAACTAAGAGTTAAATCTGAAAGATAAGGTTAATATGGTTACCGAAAATTATCTAAATCCTATTTGCTAAGAATATTTCAACCCATACCCACATTATCCTCATAATAAATCCCCTTTTATCCATTATAATCCAAAAATGATTGTATAGTAAAATAATATGTTATGCTTTTCCAAAAGTGACCCTCACCTCTCTTATAAAAGGGTACATCCATTTCTCTTAATTTCACACCTCCAAAGCCATTTGGGTAGGTCAAGCCCTACTCAAATATCTTCCCAAATACCCTCACCTCAATCTAGAGGCCTTACTTTGATCATAAAGCTAACCTATAGAGCCATTTTTATCAAATCAAAAAAGAAGCACCCAAAGAAGGGGTAATAATTTCATCACCTCTGTCAAAGATCATTTCATTCTTCCACATCATCTTTCTTTTTTGTTTCCAAACAAAAATAATAAATCCAATACCTTATACATAATATTATGTCATTATAAATATGGTACAAACATATTAATTATTTAATCGATCCTATGAATGGGAAAGTCACCATACGTGCGAATGTACTACTTTCCATCTCCACATTGTGGTGTAGTTTGTTATTCAACACATCATTATTTTGATGGTATAATAATTAGTATAATTGATGTAAATGATATATATAAAATTTTAATGATTCTATATAAGTAATATACCATCCAATAACTTACTATTTCACCATCTATAGAATGATATTGTCGCTCGTTTGTACGTACGGATTACTGTCTCCATGAATGCGATGAGATTCATTCCCTCTCATAACCCTTCAAGAATAATTTTTAAATATTTATTGATAATAATATTTAATAACTTAATATAATTCTGAATATTAAACAAATACATCATATTCAAAACAAACATGACCTACGTAACAAAACATATAAAGTAAAATGAATCATTTAACACCCAAAACAATGATACTATTGAAATATTATTAACAAAGAAATTTTAGAAGATCATATATGATATCATATTTATGTACTTGGGTCTTTTATATTTTAATAACAATTATTTAACTATTATACAGGGGGTTAATTTACCCTCATCTTAGGAAAAGTACAAGTTAAGGGTTAATTTTACAATCTCTTTATTATCCGAGGTTGATTATATATAAGAATCAACTACGAATTATTTATCATCCTCGTTCGTGTTTCCTAAAAATGCATTTAAAAACATTTTTAATATTATATAGAATATTGGTTAATTTCATTTGTACCCTTTTTTACATTTTATAAAATGTTTTGAAAGGAATATTTATCTCATTTTCCAAACAAGGATCTTTATGACCTTTTCATCAAATTAAGTTAAGAAGGTTTTTTTAACTTATATAGAGGGTGCAGCTATTTTCCACCCTTACAACACCTTCAAAGCTTCCATGACAAGATTATAGGAATATTTTTAAAAAAATGTTTACTTTTATAAATATGTGACTTTTAAATGATTTCAAATTAGAAAGTGACATTTCCCTCAAATAGTATTGATTTAATCTATGTCAACATCCTCTGATGGATTTTACACTTGTTTGTAGTTGATTTATTATGATACCGTCTTCCATATTTTATTGAAGGTTTTGTGATATTTTTTTATTGTAGATGTGTTATTTCTATACAATTCATGGTTTATGGTTAAATTATGAGCATTTCGTATGTTAGTTTTAATACGAATGTTTATGTTAAGTTAAATCCTTTTCATATTAGGAATGCATTGGACTTAGTAAATAATGGGTGGGCCCTGCAATAGCCCATAAATTCATCGATAGGTCACATGAGACAAACTAGTGTCTTGGAACAATGCCTTGACAAAATCATATTTGAATTCTCGGTATGAGGACTTGACTACGTGGTTATGATATCCGAAATTATGCATTCCATCATTATGAAATTAGATATTGATATTACTTGTGATTATTAGACTAGTAAAATATCCATGTCAGTAAGTAAATTGAATTATTTGATTTATCTTTTCCATATTATGCTGATGTTTACGATTAAAAGTCTAGTTTTTTAGTCTTATATATTTCCTTAAATGTTTATGCATATTTATGATAGTTTCTACTATATTGTTAACCTTAATGAGCATATAAGCTCTCCCCTTTCTTATGTTTTCTTTTTCTTAGGATGTGAAGAATTATATTATGATTGTCCTGTAGGGATAAGACAAAGGATATGAGTGGGTTAAAAGGGTACACAATGTTGTTTTTTTATTTCATAATGTAATGTAAAACCTATCTATGTATCCAGTACTTCTAGGGCTACTAAACTGATCGGTATTTTGGGATTTGATCCCTAGTGATCATTTCAATGTTATGTAATAATGCAACGACTATGGGTAAATATGGTCAGGGAATTATATTTGGTATCATAGGGAGGCTTAGTACAAACCCTTAAAACTAGATATAGGTAAAATATGATTAGTTAACAATAACCTAAGATTGAATCTGAGGATTAGTATAGAAGAACAAACAAAAAAATTTTTAGTGTAAATATTATGTGGGTTTTCTAAAAAAATACATCCTTGTTTGGATAGTAAATGGTAGAGGTGGCTCTATGACAGATTTAACTAGGAGTGAAAACACTGATATGGAGTTTTCGGGCTTGACTTGGGGTATCCTGGTACACGACAAAGAGTCTTTCTTCACTCCTGGTATTGACACTTATGAGGGATATGCTTAAGATAATTCACATTTTTTTACAAACCGTTATGAAGGATTTATGAGTAAATACTTCTCCAGTGAATTTTATTTATGATTATATATTATATGTATAAACTATTCAATTTATGTTATGTATTTTACTAGTTTGGTATTATTTATTATGATTCATAAACTAATCAATTGTATTCAATTTTTTAGAAATTCATCCTAGTAGAAGGAAAGGAAATCGTATCAACACACATAATCCATGAAGGGATTGACCACCTACTCAAGATAATTATAGTGGAGCTGGTGATGCAACTAGTGTTGAAAAACATATAACCATACTAGGACAACTCACTCAGGTTATGAATAAGATCCTTACCTGTATAGAGCACCCTGATCCACAAAGTGGAGGATCAATGTTAGACTGCTTCATGAGAAAAAAACCACCAACATTAAATGGGAATATAAATCCATTTGGATTTGAGAAATAGATAAGTTCCTTTGAGAAAATATTTCATTATTTTGGGAGTAGAGAAAGGGAAAAAGTTTTCATTGCAGTTTATCACCTCACATGAGATTTATATCAATGGTGGTCATTAAATAAAAACCCAACGGAGGATGAGGAAGTATCAAATATTGAATGGAGGGAGTTTAATGATGTTTTATTAGAAAATTACTTTACTCATTACCATCGATCAAGAATGAAGAAAGAATTTTTGAGTATAAGGAAAAACAATGGATGAGAATATCCCAAAGTATGAGGCTAACATTACAAGGCTGGTAAGGCATGTATCTTATTATATACATAACCCAAGGAGTAGGATTGAATGATTATTTGATGTGTTAAACCCATTTCTCCATCGAGCATTATTCTCACAATCCATCTCATCGTACAAAGATATTGTCTCATGTGCTTTCAAGACAGAAAATGAATTCTCTATGTCTTACGACATTAAAGAAAAGAAAGAGAAGAAGATATATTTTGAACACTCTAGGAATAGAAATAAGGGGAAGAAGGTAGATGATGAATTTCTATCCTATAATAAATGTGGGAAGAAACACTCCAGTAATTTCTTGAAGGGAATGGGAGTATGTTACAAGTGTGGGGAAAAAGGCCACTAGGCTCATGATTGCGAAGGGAAGAAAGAGGTTTGCCATGTTAAATGCTTCAGTTGTAATAAAATGGGGCATTATGAATATGAATTTCCTAAGATTCAAGGAAACATACCTCAAAATGGAAAAGGGAGCACGACCAAGCTTATAGGATCACAACTACAGAGGTTGATGTTCTGAATGATGTGGTGGCATGTATATTAATTGTTTTTCCCAAATATTGTCAATGATTTTTTTATTTGGGATCATCTCATTCATTCATATCTTCATAGTTTTTCATGAAAATTAGATATTTCCAATTATATTTAGCAAGGGAGTTTTTGTCAAAACTCTTAAGAGAAGTATCAATGCTACAAAGTTTTTTGAATCAGTTACCATTATGTCATATAAACGTGATTTATCTATTGATATTATCTTCATACCCATGAATGAATTTTATATAATCCTTGGTATGGATTGTATTTTGGACCGTGATGTGCAAATTTATTGTTAGAAGAAGTATGATATAATTTCTGATGATGATAATGAATACCAAATATATAGAGAAGAAACATCTCCTTATGATTATTATCTAGCTCCACCCCCAGTAGCTCTACTAAATTCAAATATTGGGGAGGAAGAGAGTGAAATAACTATGGGTGAGGAAAGGATTGTTCATATAGAGGATATATCTATTTTGAAAGAATTTTTTGATGTGTTTCTCGAGGATTTACCTAGATATCCTCCAGAATGAGAAATTGAGTTTTCTATTAATTAAATTCATGTTTCAAGGCCCCTATCTATGACCCCTTATAGAATTGACATTGTGGAATTAGTGTAACTAAAGAAATAACTAGAGGAATTGAGTAATAAATGAATTATTCTCCCTAATGTTTTTCCATGGGGATCCCCTTTCCTTTTTGTTAAAAAGAAAGATAGATCTGTTAGATTGCGAGTTGACTATAGGGAGATCAATTCTATAACAATAAAGAACAAGTATCCATCTACCTTGCATTTATGATTTATTCGATCAATTTCATCGAGCTAAACATATTCCAAAGATTTACCATTGATCTGGATACCATAAGTTGTGTGTGAAGAAGGAATTCATTCCAAAGATAGCATTTTGTACGAGTTATAGGAATTATGAGTTTACAGTAATGCCTTTTGGAATTACTAATGCACCCTATGTCTTCATGGATCTAATGAATAGAGTTTTCAAGTAAAATTTTGATGAATTTGTAGTGGTATTTATATATGATATCTTGGTATACTCAAAATGCTATGAATATCATGAAAATCACTTGGGCACTATCCTAAAGACTCTTAGAAGAAATAAATTATTTGGAATGTTTAGCAAATTTGAATTCTGGCTTTAAGATATTTCATTTCCTGGAAATATTGTCTCTAATGATAGAGTCTCTGTTGATCCTTCTAGAAAAAGAGCAATACAATAATGGCCAACATCAATGAGTATAACTGAGGCACTCAATTTTATTAGTATAGTAGTTTATTATCGGTGTTTCATCCAAAATTTTGCCTGATTGGATAACCAATTAACCAATATCACACATAAAGGGGTTAAATTTGTTTTGAAAAAATAGTGTGACGAATGGTTTGAATAACTAAAGAGAATGTTAGTCAATGCTCCAATCATGAATCTACCATTGAGGAATGATGAGTTTTTTATTTATAGTGATTCTTCAAAGAAAGGAATTGGTTGTGTCCTTATACAGAATGATAGAGTTATTTCATATGCATCATTGAAGCTAAAAAAATCATGAACAAAACTATCTTACTCTCGATCATTAGTTAGCGGCAGTAATATTTTCTTTGAAGATATAGAGACACCATCTCTATAGTAAAAAATGTGATATATATGATGATCAAAAGAGTTTAAAGTATATTTTATCACAAAAATGAACTCAATATGAGGTAAAGTTGATGACATGAATTACTCAAGGATTGGGATTTCACTATACTCTAGCACCCGAGGAAGGCAAATATGTTGGTTGATGCTTTGAGCAGAAAGGATCATGGAGTTCTGAATAAGAAGAGATGAAAGGGTTCCTATATTAATGGATCCAGTAAAGTTGAATATGGGAATAATCATGGAAGACGAAACATAGATACTTTTCAAATTTTTTCAATCCATCATTAATAGAAAGGATAAAAAGTTCTCACATTGATAATGAGGAGTTTCTAAAGAAAATTATTACTGTGAATGATGAGAGATTGGTCGACTTCATATATGATGATGGAATTTTGAAATTTGGAAAGAGAATTTGTGTTCTGGATATACATGATTTAAAAAGGGAATTATTAGATGATGCTCATAGCTCCAATATTTCAATACACCCTGGTAGCACTAAGATGTATAGAGATTTGAAGAAATTTTTTTTGGCAGGACAACATGAAGAGAGAGATTTCAAATTATGTGTCAAATTGTATTGTTTTTTCAAAAGGTTAAGGCTAGAAGACAACATCCTAGAGGAGGCACGCAACCTCTTCCCATACCTACATTGAAGTGGGATGATATTACGATGGACTTTTTCATGGGGCTACCCAGGAATCCTAGAATGAATTATTCAATATGGATATTTGTTGATCATCTTACCATGTCAGCACATTTTCATGCTATAATAGAATATTTACCATTTCAATGTTTAGAATATCTATATATTAATGAAGTTATATGAATTTATGGAGTACCCATATAGATTATTTTTTATCATGATCCCTGTTTTACATCTAGATTCTAGAAAAGTCTTCCGAAATCCCTAGATACTGAACTTTGTTTGAGCACTGCCTACCACCCTAAAATGATAGACAATTATAATGGACAATTAAAACCTTGTAAGACATGTTGAGATCTTTCTCACTTGACTTTCAAGGTATGTGGGATCAGTATTTACCTATGGTAAAATTTTCCTATAATAATAGCTTCTATACAAGTATTTAGAAGGCACCATATGAAGTGTTATATGGAAAGAGATTTCACACACCAACTTCTTTGGATGATGTTAGTGAAAGAATACTTGTAGGCCCATAACTTGTTAAGGAAAAAATAGAAAAGTTGAATAATATCTAAACCTGCAACAAAGCAACTCAAAGTAGGAAACATACCTATGTCAATAACTAGACGAAGGATTTGAAATTCCAAGTCGGTGATCATGTTTTCTTGAAGGTATCGCTATGGATGGGTTTTATACGATTCTATAATAAGGGTAAATTAAGTATCATGTACATCAAGCCTTTAGAATTTGTATAATGAATTGGAGTTGTATCTTACCATTTGGAAATTTTTTCATGTCTCTCCAAAGTTCATGATGTGTTCCACATATCACTGTTGAGAAAATACATGCCTGACCCAACGCATGTACTCACCTATGAAGAAATAGAGTTGGAACTAGATTTTTCTTATCGTGAAGAGCCTTTTAAGATTCTTGATACTAGAAAACAAGTGTTGGGAAACTAGATGACTCATCTGGTAAAGGTTCTTTCGAGAAACCATAAAATGGAAGAGGAAATGTGGGAACCTCAGGAACTTATAGTGATTAACCCTAGAATATTTTTATGCAGTAATATTTTAATAATTTTGAGGATGAAATTATTTGAATGAGGGAATAAAGTAACACCCCATGCTTCCACGGTATGCTTTCCTTTAAAAAATACAATATCTTGAGATGTATGCAACTTCAAGTTCTAGCACACCAAAAACGAATCAAACTAGCAGTTATGAATAGTAATACCTAATTTTTAAAATCTTAAAAATTTTATTTTTATAAATGGACTTCATTTTTGGATTCAGAATATCTAAATTATCTTGGGGTTTTTTTGGTATTTTTCTGAAAACTTTCAATTTAAGATGAATAGTTAAAAACAATGTGGTTTGGTTTATAACCGAATTTTATGTAAATAATTATGTATTTTATTTAAATTTATTTTAAATTCAAAATAGATACATTATACATATATTAGTTCAATTTAATTCATTGAATTCATTTTATAATAATATTAAATATATAAAAGTTTATTGAATTATTTAACGCCTTTTACCTACCATCTAGGAACATTTGTATATTTTCATAAAATGTAATTTTACTACTTTTTTGAATTGAAATTCAAAAATATGAGAGACATGGTTGACATCAGTAAGTAAAATTTTGTTCAATTGGATGAAAATAATTTTTGGTGAATATAACTTTTAAATTTTATTTACCACGGTTAAAAGTTAATAGGGTAATTAAAGGTAAAAATGATATTATAATTACCCAAAAACTTGTTCAAATTATATTCAATAAGTTTATTTAGACCAAAATAAACTTTAGGAATAAAATATGATCCTATTATATCCACTTTTTTTTGATTGGTAATTTATTATTATTTTATTTAAAGAAGAGTAAAAAGTGTTAAATTAAAATTTTAATAAAAAACCATTTTTAATATAGGGGTATACATAATATAAATTCAACTATAAATATTCATTATAAATATTAAACAATTTTATACTTCAATGTATTTTATTTATAATTTTTAGACATTAAATAATTAAATTTATTTATGACACAATAATGATAGAGTAATTACCATATTAATGAATGATTAAAATAATTGATATTATAAATATCCAAATAAATGTAAATTTAGAGATTTAAGGAATTAAACTAATATTCTAGTTTAATATGACATTTTAGGATTGATTTAATTTATTTTTTATAAGTAATCATGTTTTCTTGACTTTCAATAAAACCAAATTCAAAATAGTGTAAAAATTTATATAAATGAGTTTTAAAAAAAATACTATATTATTAAATGATATAATATTTTTAAAAATCTATGGTTCACACAAAGGGCTTATATAATGATATATATGTCATTAATGAACCACTTGAGGTTCTATTTTTATTTTATAGTAAGTTTATTAACCAACTATTATTACAATACAAGAAGACATTGTAAAAGTTAAACTATTTAACTAAGAGTTAAATCTAAAATATAAGATTAATATGGTGACTAAAACTTTTCTAAAACTTGTTGGATGAGATTATTTCTACCCATACACACCTTATTCTATAAATTAATTCATTTAGGACCATTATAATTAGAAAATTATTTTATAATAAAATAATATTTTAAGCTTTTCCTAAAGTGACTGTCACCTGTGTTAAAAAACGCTACTTCCACTTCTCTTAATTTCACAACTCCAAATCCATTTTCCTCAGAAAAAAACTACTCAAATATCTTCCCAACTATCTTAAATTATAAAATATATTCCTTAATTTTATTATAAAGACAACCTAAAATTCCAGTTTGATCAAATCAAATAGGAAGCACCTGAAGAAGAGGTAATAATTTGATCACCTCTTTCAAAGTTCTTTTCTTATTCCACTTCATCTTTATTTGTTGTTTCCATAAAAAAATAATAAATCTAGTACCTTATACATAATTTGATGTTATTATAAGTATTTTACAACCATATTCATTGTTCTATATGTCCTATGAATGAAAAAGTCACCATACATGCGAACGTACGACTTACCCTCTCCACGTCATAGTGTAGTTTATTATTCAACACTTAATTATTTGGATGGGTATAATAATTAGTATAATTTATGTAAATAATAAATATACCATGTTCATGATTATGTATAAATAATATACCATCAAATTAAATATGATTTCACCATCCATAAAATGATAGTGTCGCTCACGCATATGTATGAATTACTGTCTCCACGAACGTGATGAGATTCATTCCCCATCGTATCCATTAAAGAATAATTTTCATTTTATGATTAATAATAATGTTTAAGAACATAATATCATTATGGATGTTAACCAAGTACATCCTATCTATAACAAACATGAATTTCATAATAAAACATATAACTGAAAACAAATCAGTTAACACGTGAAACAATGATACTACTGAAATATTGTTAAAAAAGAAATATTAGGAGACCATATATGATATCATATTTATGTATGGGGTTGATGTATATTTTAATAATAATGATTTAACTATTATATAGGTGGTTAACATACCATCGACTAAGTAAATGTACAATGTAAGGGTTATTTTTACAATCTCTTTATTATTTGAGGTTTTTTATACATAAGCATCTACTAAGAATTATTTATCATCCTCATCTGTGTTTCATAAAAATGTATTTGAAAACATATTTTCTATTTCCTAGAATATGGGTTAAATTCATTAGTAACCTTTTTTCAATTTTTATAAAAAATCTAATGTATTCTTTCCATCATTTTCCAAACAATGTACTTTATGACATTTTCAAAAAATCAAGGTAAAAATGTTTTTTTAACTTATACTAAGGGTGCAGCTATTTTTTGCAGTTATAACACCTTCAAATCTTCCCTTACAATCTTATAATAATATTTTCAAAATAAAATTTTTCTTTTATAATTATCCTACTTTTATGTGATTTCAAAATAGAAAGCGATATTTCTCTCTAATAGTTTTTATTTCATCTATATCAACATCCTTTTATATATTTTACAATTTTTTGAACATGATTTATTATGATACAATATGAGATATTGTATTAAAGTGTTTGTGATATGTTTGACTGTGGATGTGTTATTTCTATACTATTCATGATTTATGGTTAAAGTATTAATATTTCATATGCTTATTTTAATACGAATATTTATGTAATTTTTCTACCATTTCATATGAGGAGTGCATTGGACTTAGTAAGTTAAGGTTGGGGCCCTCTATATCCCTTCGATGCATCAATAGGTCCCATTAGAAAAACTATTGTCTTGGAAGAAGGCCTAGATTAAATCTTATTTGTAGTGTTGGAACGACGCCTTTACTATGTGGTTATGATGTCCGACATTATGAATTCAATCATTATAAAAATTGCTATTGATATTACATGTGATTATTTGACTCATAGAATATCCATGCTAATAAGTAAATGGAATTATTTGATTTATCTTTTCCATATGATGGTGATTTTTATGTTTAAAAGTCATGTGCTTTAGTCTTATACATTTACTTAAATGTTTGTTCTTATTTATGATTGTTTCTGCTATATTGTTATCCTTACTGAGAATATAATCTCATCCCTTTCTTATGTTTTATATTTTTCAGGATGTGAAGAAGTATATTATGATTAACCTGTACGGATAGCCCAAAGGATATGAGTTTGTTCAAAGGGGACAGAATGTTGTGGTTGTTTATTTCATAATGTAATGTCAATCTTATGAATGTATCTTGTATATCCAAGGATACTAAAATAATTTGTCCATTAGGATTTGATCCCTTGTGATTATGCCAATGTTATATAATAATGCACCGACTCTGGGTAACTAGGGTTTGAGAGTAAAAAAATCAAATGTTATAAATAGTTTTGATGGGGAATAAATAGTAGGGTTGAACATGAAATTTTGTTTTACAAAAAAAACCTATATTTTATCAGTTGTTTTTAAATACCTACCCCCATCATCATATAAGATGACTTGATTGAGTTCTGGTTGTTCTTTCGGGGTTCTCTATAAATTAATAATGGAGTGTACCACCAAGATAAAATCTGGAACTATTGCACATACATAAAAAAATAATTAATGAGACGCCCTAGAAACGTTTCATTTAATTGTAAAAAATAGCGTTCCAAATTGAGAAATTGAAAAGAATAGGTGTGAGGTGGTGAGGATTTCAATGAGAAAAGAATTTTGATTGAGTATGGTAGTACCAAATTGAGATCACTGTTCAATGTGGTTGTGTAAGCATTCGACTATTTGAAGGTCATTTAGAGAAAGGATAGTGAGATTAAGGGGTTAGTAGGCATTGTGCTGATGAAATACCTTGGGTGGTGGTGGGTGTTTGTGTGGAGAAGAGTTTTTTATATAATTTTTTTCATAAAAAATATATTTTAAGAAAAACGTCTAGGTAAATAATATTTTTGAAAATGGGTTGGAAAAGAGGAAGGCACACTGTCAACTTCCACCCAAAAACCCAATCTTTTTCCTTTTTTAAATATAATTGTTTATATATTTAAAATTTTTATTTTTATTTGGTTTTGATTTTTTTATAAATATATAAAAATATAAAATAAATCCAATATTTTTAGAAGAATTTATCTACTTATTAATATCCAGAAGTAATTCCATTATAAATATCTGGATTCTGACAGAAACACTCAACCAGGGCTCCCATTTATAAGAGGACATGCCATGGAAATCATTTTGCATTTCTGATACGGGATTCAGGTTCTCCCTTTTCTACGTAGAACATTCTACATTTCTGATGTGAGATTTTTTTTAAGTACATGGATTTGAATACCTATAAAATATAAACTATAAGACCAATATAAATGAAATATAAAACATGTAATAAACATATAATAAATAGTTGAAAAAAAATAATATTCTAAATACTTTTGATATAAAATAATTTATAAGCTTTCAAAACCACATACTGCAATCTTTAAAATGTTTCAAGTATGTATCTTTAAATTACTATAAAATATAAACTCTAAGACGAATATAATTGATACCTAAAACATGAATTAAACATATAAGAAATAGTTTAAAATAAAAATATATTTTTAAAAAGTGATGATGAAAAATAATTTATAAGCATTCAAAACCACTATCTAGAAACCTAAAAATGTTTCATGTGTGTGATTTTGAATGCCTATAAAATCTAAACTATTAGAAAATTATAAATTAAAATTAAAACATGGTTAAAAATATTAGAAATAGTTGAAAATAGAAAGAATTTCATAAAAAATATTGATAAAAATTTATTTATAATCTTTCAAAGACACCTACTTGAAACATAAAAATGTTTCAAGTATGTGACTTTGAATGCCTATAAAATATAAACTATAATACCCACATAAATGAAACTAAAAACATGTATTAAACATATAATAAATTACTAACATTGGTAATTATTAATATAATTTTAAATAAAATGATAGTTAATTATTAAATTATTAATTATATAATAATTAATTATATAATTAGTAATTATCAATAATTAATTATATAATAATTAATTATTTTATTAGTAATATAATTATTAAGTATATAATAGTTAATTAATTAACAAGTAATATAATTATAAATTATATATATTCATTATAATTAATAATTAGTCATTATAAAAATTTATTATATAATAATTAATTATTTAATTAGTAATATATTTATTAATTATATAATAGATAATTAGTTAATTAGTAATATAAGTATAATTTATAATTAGTTGTTATAATTATTAATTTTTAATTATTAAAAATTAATTTATAATATTTAATTAGTTATTTAGTAATATAATTATTCTTTATAATTATTCATTATTATTCATTATAATTAGTAATTATTAATTACTAATAAGTTAATTGGCATTTTAATTATTAACTATATAATTATATAATTACATAATAGTTTGGTTAGCTAATTTGTAATTATTAATAATTAATTATATAATACTAAATTAGTTAATTATTAATATAATTATTAATTATATACTAATTAATTATTTACATAATAATATAATTGTTAATTATATAATAAATAATTAGTTACATAGTAATATAATTATTAATAATAAAATAAGTAATTAGCTAATTAGTAATATAGAGACCCATAATTTACATATATTTTTTATACTTCAAAATTGAAGCACACTTATTACAACATATATAAAACCATGAAAGGACAATATAGGTATAGTTTCTTTAGAAACTGGGAAACATAAACAACTGGTCAATAAAGCATCTACATTGTCTCCCATTTATTTTATCACATATAGAGTCCCTTTTGGAATATCCTACTTAATAACCTTCTTCTTGACCTGGGGAAATAAAACATACAAAAGGGTGAGCTCAAACGCTCAGTAAGGGTAAACAAAGGAAATATCATATTCATAAGAACATAGCATTTCGAAAATCATAACCTGCAAAAGAGATCATAATATCATAACATGGGACAAATCATAGTAGTGAAATGTAATCCCAATAATCATAACACAAAACAAGAAACTTTGTTTCATACACGCATAATCATATAGAATCATTTCTTAGTAGTCAATAATCATTGACAAGACTATCTTAGCGGACAAAGTCCATTTCTGAACCGAGTTCACTCCTCGTTTCAGTCCTCTTTCACTGAACTGGATTAACCTTCCATTATAGCCATGTCAATCTCAGGAGATATAAATCATTACCCAATGCATTGGAGGGAGATATAGGTCTCACCCATCTCATAATGAAACCATTCTTATATGTTCCACAAAATCATAAATCATACATCATAGCATAACCCATGTAATAAAAATGGGATTCTTAAACATCATGCCATCATAACGTAATTCATATAAGATAAAAGGACTTCATCAAAATAATTACATCATAATATAATCAAATCAATGTAAAAATAGGGATAGAAACAGAACCCTATATTATCTTAGATGGAAAATAATTTTGATAAAATGATTGAACTCCATTCTTGAGGGAAATATCATTTATACTTCAAAAACATTTTCCTTTTTAAAATTTCATTTATTTTTAAACTAAAAGTAATTGATTAAAAATAAATTAGAAAACTTTTAAAGGAAGCTTCATGGAAATAATGTTCTAAAAATCCATGCATGTCATATAAGTTAAAGAAATACATTCTCCTCGTACATTGTCCGGAAAAGTCAAAAAAGTACCTCGTAGAAAAAAATGACAAAAGATTCATTTCATATCTTTTAATAAAAACTCAACGAAGGGTAAAATTAGATTTAAACACTTTTAGGGTGATAGAAATAATATTACATATTTAGGAAACACAGATGTGGATGGTAAATATTCCCCAGTAAATTCTGAAGTATAAACAATCTCGGATAAAAATTAGATTGCGGGATTTTCCCTTACCTTAGGTCTGATTTGATTCGTACATGACCAAAACTCCTTTATAATGATTTAAATAATGTTATTGACTTATTCCGGAATCATACTCATTTTTATGATATCATATATGGTCATATTCTTAGCTTCTTATTAGTAATATTTCAATGCTACTTGTTATTCAGGTGTTTATTGCTTTTTGTTCTTATGCGTGTTTTGTCAAATAAATTCTTATTCTTTTTTTTAGGTTATAGATACCTAATTTACATAATTGTATTAGTGTAATATATAACATATTTATTCATTAAATTCATTTATATAATCATTAAGCATTGAAGATTATGTAGAACGAGTCGCATCACATCATGGAGACGGTAGGCCGTACGTACGCACGAGCGATGATATCATTTCCATGATCTTGGAATTATATTTAAGTGCATGTATTATATATCAGAATCAATATCACTTTACAATAATAGTATATAGTTATTATTTACACCATTATACCCAACCAAGAAAGGTGGTGGTGGAAAACAGATTACACCACGGTGTCAAGACGGTATTCCGTATGTACACACATGCGGTGATTTCGTATTCCATAGGATTGATATAAGGTGAAATTGGGTTGTTTAATATTTATAATAACATATAGGTATATGAGTGATGCTGATTTTATTACTTCATAATGAAACAACTAAAGAAGAAGAAGTAGAAGAAGAATTAAGGTTGAAATAATCGGTAAAAAACATTACCTCTTCTTTGAAGCGCCTCTTCTTAACCTCCTATTAGGGCACTAAATATAGTCTTTGATGAAGACCGGGACCTCTATGATGTTTCTAGGGAAGTGGAGAAGAGAAATAGGCAGGGGTTGGCCGAGCATGAAGGCTCAAAGTAGTGTGAGGAAGAGAGGGAGGAGGTTCCATTTTATAAGGGAGGAGAGGGGCACCTTAGGAAAAACTGAAAATATTATTTTATTATAAAGTCATATTCGGTTTTTAATAGCTCCAAATTGATTTATTTCTAAGATAAGGTGGGGATGGGTCTAAATAATCTCAACAAATAGAATTTATACACTTTTAGGTTACTATTTTAAGCTTATCATTTAGATTTAACTCTAAGTTAAATAATTTACCTTTTACCGTGTCTTCTTGTTATCTTACATTATATGATTAATAAATTTACAATAACATGAAAAACGAACTCAAAGTTGTTAACTATTAATCTATATAACCTTATATATGTAATTTGGCCAAACCTTAGGTTATTAGGATTAAAAAACAATTAATAATATAATATATGTTTTAAAAACTATTTTATATAAATTTTGACAATATTTGGTAATTGATTTTTCTGAAAATAATAACAACATGATTAGTTCTAAAAAAGTTAATTAAATCAATAATAATATGTCATATTAACCTATAAAATATGTTTAATTCATAAAAAGTCTCAAATTACATTTATTTGGGTATTTATAATATCAATTATGTTAATATTTTCTTAATAAGGTAATTAGTGCATCATCATTGTGTCATAAATAAATTAATTTTTTAAAGTCTAAAAATTATAAATAAATTTCCATTATGTAGGAAATAATTTTATATATCTAATGAATATTTAGAGTCGAATTTATCGTATTTATAACCCTATTTTAAAATTTATTATTTATTAAACATTTGTTTAACTATTTTAACTCTACTCTAAATAAAATAATATTAAATGTCCTAATCTAATCCAAGTGGACATAAATGGTCATATTTTAGTCCTAAGGTTGTTTCTAGTCAAATTATACTTATCCAACAGAATTGGGACATGTCTTAGGGTAATAATAATATCTTTTTTACCCTTAATTACCCAATTTACATTTTACCGTGGTAAAAAAAAGTAAAAAGTTACTATTCACCAAAAACTATTTTTATCTTATTGTACCAAATTTTACTCCTTGATATTAACCATGTCTCTCGGATTTTTGGAATTCCACTCACAAAAGTGGTAAAATTATGTTTTGTGTAAATTTTCAAACTCTCCTAGGAGGTGGGTAAAAGACGGTGAAAAGTTCAATAAAATTTTTATATATCTAAAATTATTATAAAATTACTCCAATGGATTACATTGAACAAATATAGGTATTATGTATCAATTTGGACCTAAAATAAATTTAAATAAAACAAATAATTATTTAAATTAAAAGTCGGTTTTTAAATAGTAACCCAGTGTTTTCACTATTCATCAAAAATTGAATATTTTTAGAAAAATACCAAAATTTCACCCTAGGATAATTTTGATATTCTGAATCCAAAAATGAAGTCCATTTTCAAAGATAAAATTTATAAAATTTCAAAAAGTGG
The DNA here is from genome assembly GCA_963277665.1 of Viscum album. Classification (NCBI taxonomy): domain Eukaryota; kingdom Viridiplantae; phylum Streptophyta; class Magnoliopsida; order Santalales; family Viscaceae; genus Viscum; species Viscum album. Next base: position 318,382,943 of record OY728146.1, read on the forward strand.
GTCTTACTATTCATAATGGCTAGTTTTGATAATATTTTAAAAGAACATCGTTGTTTAGTGAAACTCAGTATTGCGTACAATGCAAACTATCAAGGAAGGTCCCGATTGCGTGTAAATAAATCCAAGATAGTGTTGTGTGTAGTGAAATATTCCATTTATGATTTATATAACATAAAAACAAAATATTTCTCATAAAAATATCAGGTGTTACATTCTACCCCCTTAAAATGAATTTCTCCCTCGAAATTTGTCACTTCGTAACAAACAGATGAGGATACCTCTCCCTCATAATATCCTCAAGCTCCCATGTAGCTTCTTCTAATTGGTGTTTCGTCTATAAAACTTTCACCAAGCGAGTGGTCTTGTTCCATATAACCTTTTCTCTACGATCCAGAATCTCTATCGGCTGTTCTTCATAAGAAAGATCTTGCTCCAGTGGTACAACTTCTGAGCTTAGTACATATGATGGATCAGGTATGTAATTTCTTAGGAGAGATACATGGAATGCATCGTGAACATGAGAGAGATTTGGTGGAAGCTCCAATCGGTAACCAACCTTCCCAACACGATCCAGAATTTCGAAAGGACGGATATACCTAGGGCTCAAATTTCCCTTATTTCCAAATATCATTACTCGATTCCAAGGAGATATTCGTAAGAACACTTTATCTGCCACTTCAAACTCTAGGTATTTTCTTCAGTTATCAGTATAACTCTTTTGTCGACTCTGACCTGCTCTTATGTGTTGTTGAATAGATCAGACCTTTTCTGCCATCTCATCAACAAGATCAGGTCCTAATAGCTTTCTTTCCCCAACATCATCCTAGTAAGTTAGAGTTCCGAATTTCTTTCCATAGAGAGATTCATAAGGAGCCATATGAAAATTGGTGTGAAAGCTATTATTATAACAAAATTCCACCAAAGGTAGGTGTTGATCCCAACCTCCCTTGAAATCCATAGAGCAAGCTCTCAACATATCTTATAGAGTTTGAATTGTCCTCTCAGACAGACCGTCTGTCTAAGGATGATAAGCAGTGCTAAAACTCAACTCTGTATCAAATGTATGCTGAAGGATTCTCCAGAACTTTGAGGTAAACCTCGGATACCGATTAGATATAATGGAATGTTGTAATCTATGAAATCATACCACTTCCTTCACATATATCCTGGCAAGATGATCCAGAGATAAATCTTCTCTAATAGTAATGAAGTGTGCCGACTTCGTAAGTTGATCAAATATGTCCAAGATATCATTATTGCCTTTCGATGTTTTAGTAAGTCCAGTGACAAAGTCCATATTTAGGTTTTCCCATTTCCATTCTGGTATGGGTAATGGTTGTAACATCCCTTTAGACTTCTGTCTCTCAGCTTTAACTTGCTGAAAAACCATGTATCGAGATACATATTCAGAAACATCTCTTTTCATGACATCCCAATAAAAGTACTCTTTCAGGTACCTATACATCTTCATGCTTCCAGGATGAATAGAGAATGAAGAACTGTGAGCCTCATCCAGCAGCTCCTTCTTTAATTCTGGGATGGGAGGAACACAAACCCAATTCCTAAACATTATTATCCCATCATAATCAAGGTTTAATTCCGGAACATTTCTCACATTATTTTGTAACTCTAAATCTTCTTTTTGTGCCTCTTTAAACTTCACATGTATAGATGGTTGAAAATTCATTTTAGAAGGATAAGATTTTTCCCCTTCCATTATAATTCCAAGATCCATCCTTTGTAAATCCATAAATATTGGATCTTTTGTAATACTCATCATGGATAAGCTATCATGGTCTTGTCAAATTAATACATATGCCACCTTAATTTCTCTCCCAGGGTGGTAATGAATTGAGTAGTTGTAATCCTTAATCATCTACAACCATCTTCTTTGGAGCATATTCAGTTCCTTTTGTGTGAAAATATACTTTAAACTTTTATGATCAGTATAAATATCACACCTTTCTCCATAAAGATAATGCCTCCAAATCGTTAATGCAAAGATTACCACAGCTAACCCAAAATCATGATCTGGGTAATTTTGCTCATGGATTTTCAACAGTCGTGAGGCATAATCTATCACTATATCATTATGCATGATAACACACCCCAGTCACATCTTGGATACAACACTGTAGATCACAATCCTTTCTCCACTACACGCTAGTGTGAGTACAGCTGCACTGGATAACCTTCTTTTTAACTCCCTGAAATTCTCCTCACACTCCTCCATCCAAATGAACTTAACTCTTTTTCAAGTCAACTTGGTGAGTGGATTAGATAATCGTGAAAAATCTTTCACAAAACGTCGATAATATCCAGCCAAACCAAGAAAACTTTCGATCTCAGTTACTGTTATTGGTCTCAACCATATTTTGATAACCTCTTTCTTTGCTGGATCCAAAGAAATCCCCTATTAAGAGATTATTTGACCCAAAAATGCATCTTTTTTAAGCCAAAATTCACACATGGTAAATTTGTCTTAAAGCTTCTCCTTTCTCAGGGTCTTCAATATAATTCTCATGTGATCATCATGTTCTTACCTACTCTTTGAATAGACAAGAATATAGTCTATAAAGACTACCACAAACTGATCTAGATAGTCTCTAAAGACTCTGTTCATCAGATCCATGAAGATTGCAGGGGCATTAGTAGGACCAAATGGCATCACTATAAATTCATAGTGTCTATACCTTGTACGGAATGTCGTCTTTGGTATATCCTCCCTTTTGACCCTTAATTTATGATACCCTGAATGACGATCAATCTTGGAAAAGTATTGATCTTCACGTTGTTTGTAAAATAAGTCATTAATGCGTGGGAGAGGATATTTGTTCTTGATAGTGATCTTGTTAGGTTCTTGATAATCAAGGAAGAGTCTCATTGATCCGTCTTTCTTCATGAAAAACAGAACAGGTGCTCCCCAAGGTGATGCACTAGGGTATATGAATCCTTTATCAAGATTCTCTTGGAGTTGATTCTTCAATTCCTGCAACTCAATTGGTGACATTCTATAAGGTGTCTTTGAAATAGGTAAATCACCTGGTACTAGTTCTATTGAAAACTCAACTTCACGATTTGGTGGAAGACCAGGCAATTCCTCCGGAAAGACATCATCAAATTCCCGTAAAATGGAAATATTCTTAATTGTGAGTTTTTCTCCTACCATTTGAGATAAATAACCTTCATTTATTGGAATACAGACCCATAAGATGGAATAAATTTCTAGTGGAAGGTTATGTTCATCCTTGCAATAATAGACAATCATAGATTGATCTAGAATATGAAATGTGACTTCCCTTATTTGGAAATTAATATGAGCTCCATATAAAGAAAGACAATCCATGCCAAGAATCCCATCAAATTATACTATAGGAAGGATCATAAGATTTGAAGGAAGCACTTTCCCACAAACACCAATCAGAGAAGAATTGTAAACTTTTGATGCGACTGTTGTGCCATTTGGGTTTGTCACAGCTAACTCAATATCTAACAACTGAGGTAATATGGTGATACTCTTAGAAAATTCTTCAGAGATAAAAGAGTGGGTGGACCAGAATCAAATAAAACATTTGATAATTTAGATTGGATGGTAAGTGTGCCTTTCACCACTTCGTTATCATACTCCACATCGCTGATAGAAATTGCATGTGAATTTCCTTTGTCTTTGTCCTTAAGATTTTGTTGACGTCGATCATCATCAAAAGCCCTTGGATTAGGGTATTGATTGGAATAATTTCCCACTTCATTGCACATGTAAAATTGATGTGTAGGAGTTGCACTTTGTGTATCCATTTCTTTGTTTGCGTCACTCGACATCTTCTTCCCATCATTACGGCATTCAAATGCCCGATACCCTTCCTTTCCATATTTGAAAAATTTACTTGTCCCTTTAAGACAACTCCTTCCATGTTTCTTTCCACACTTTGAGCATAAGGGAAAACTCATATTCTTTTTAGTGTGCTCTTTATATTTTCCTTTGAATTCCATTTTCCTCATCTTATCAAATGCATATGACTGATGCGTTACTCCAATATCTATCTCAACCTTGAGATAACATCGAACAATTTCCTTGTAGCTATTGAAGTCTTTTATGGATAACGCCCTTCAAAGACTTGGTTTTAATACACTAATGAATCTATCGATCTTACTCTCAGGTTGGATAATAATAACAAAATCTTACCTTGCAAGTCTTGTAAAAAAAATTTTTAGTTACCAACAGATTCATCATCCTTTTTCTTTAGTTCACAAAACTCCTTCTCCATCTTTGTTCGAAGAATACGAGGGAAGTACTTATTGAAAAATAATTTCTTGAACTCTTCCCATTCCATGGACTCTATTTAATCTCTTGGCCTCATATTCTTGATAAGATTCCACCATTGATCAGCTTCACCTTCCAAACGATATACTGCTAAGATGACTTTATCATGTTCAGAACATTGAAGAACTAAAAATATTTTTTCAGTGGTACTGTTCCATTGTTCAGCCACTAAAGGATTAGTAGACCCATTGAATGAAGGTGGACGCTGCCTCATAAAGGATTCAACAGAATTCTGCTCCTTCCTTTGATCGTTTGGAAGTCCTGCATGATTCATAGCCTGAGAAAGTGGTGTGAGCATGGCTACAAGAATTTTCATTCCAGCTCCCATAATGTTTGGTTTCTCAGGGGGACAATCATTACATTGCCCGTCACATTCATTATTAACACGATTCCTTTGGGTTCCATCCATTGAGTAAAAAAAATAAGCATAGTGTGAGAAACACTAATCATAATAGGAAAACCACATAAAAAAATTTCACCTTGAGGGTTTTCTCATAGGTTATTCATGGCCATTTCTAAAACACTAAGATTTGGTTCTATTCTTAGACTTATCCTTAGGGTTCTTACTAAGGGTTTCACATCCTAGTTTCCAAAGGTTGACTATACCTTCCATCTGATACCAACTATAATGACCCATACATTACATAAATTGCTCATACTTCAAAAATGAAGCACACTTATTACAACAAATAAAAAAACCATGAAAGGACCATATAGGTATAGTGTATTTAGAAACTGGGAAACATAAAGAACCGGTTTATAAAGAATCTACATTATGTCCTGTTTATTTCATCATACCTAGAGTCCCTTTTGGCATATCCTACTTAATAACCTTCTTCCGGACCTGGGGAAAGAAAATATACAAAAGGGTGAGCTCAAATGCTCAGTAAGGGTAAAAAAGGAAATATCATATTCATAAGAACATAGCATTTTGAGAATCTTAACCTCGAAAAGAGATCATATTATCATAACATGGGATAAATCATAGTAGTGAAATGTAATCCCAATAATCATAACACAAAACATGAAACTTTTTGGAATACACACATAATCATATAGAATCATTTCTTTGTAGTCAAGACTCATTTCCAAGAATATATTAGCGGACAAAGTCCATTTCTGAACCGAGTTCACTCCTCGTTTCAGTCCTATTTCACTGAACTGTATTAACTTGTCATTCCATCAACGTCTATCTTATGAGATATAAATCATTACCCAATGCATTGGAGGGAGATATAGGTCCCAACCATCTCATAATGAAACCATTCTTATGTGTTCCACAATATCATAAATCATACATCATAGCATAACCCATTTAATAAAAATTGGATTCTTAAACATTGTGCTATCATAACATAATCTATATAAGATAAAAGGACTTCATAAAATTAATTCCATCATAACATAATCAAATCAATGTAAAAATAGGGATAGAAAAATAACCCTATATTATCTTAAATGGAAAATAATTTTGATAAAACGCTCGAACTCCATTCTTGAGGAAATATCCTTTCTACTTCAAAAACTTTTTCCTTTCTTAAAATGTCAAATAATTTTAAACTAAAAGAAGTTGACTAAAAATAAATTTGAAAACTTGAAAAGGAATCTTTGTGGAAATAATGTTCTAAAAATCCATTCATGCCTTATATGTTAAAGAAAAACATTCTCCTCGTACGTTGTCCGGAAAAGTCAAAAAATTACCTCGTACAAAAAAAACGACAAAATATTACTTTCATATATTTTACTAAAAACTCACCGAAGGGTAAAATTGGATTTAAAAAATTGTAGGGGGACAAAAATAATATTATATATTGAGTAAACATGGATGTGGATGATAAATATTCCCCAGTAAATTCTGAAGTATAAACAATATCGGATAAAAATGAGATTGCGAGATTTTCCCTTACCTTAGGTCCGATTTGCTTCGTACATGTCTGAACCTACTGTATAATGATTTAAATAATGTTATTGACTTATTACATAATCGTACTCATTGTTATGATGTCATATACGGTCATATTATTAGCTTCTTATTAGTAATATTTCATTGCTACTTGTTATTCGGGTTTTTATTGCTTTTTGTTCTGATGCGTGTTCTGTCGAAGAAATCATTATTCTTATTTTTAGGTTATAGATAACTCATTTCCAGAATTGTATTAGTGTAATATATATATTATTTATTCATTCAATTCATTTATATAATAATTAATCATTGAAGATCATGTTTAACGAGTCGCATCACATCGTGGAGACGTTAGGTCGTACGTATGTACGAGCGATGATATCATTCCCATGATCATGGAATTGTATTTAAGTGTGTGTATACTATTTCAGAATCAATTTCACTTTACAATAATCATATATAGTTATTTTTTACACCATTATACCCATCCAAGTAAGGTGGTGGTGGAAAATAGATTACACTACGGCGTGGAGACGGTATTCCGTACGTACGAACAGGCGGTGATTTTGTTTTCTGTAGGATGGATAGAAGGTGAAATAAGGTTGTTTCATATTTTTAATAACATATCAGTATATGAGTGATACTGATGTTATTATTTCATAATGAAACAACTAAATAAGAAGAAGTAGAAGAAGAAATAAAGTTGAAAGAATCGTTAACGGACATTACCTCTTCTTTGAAACGCCTCTTCTTAAACTCCTCTTAGGTCACTAAAGCTGGTCTTTGAAGAAGACCAGGACCTCTAGGATGTTTCTAGGGAAGTGGAGAATAAAAATTGGTAGGTTTTGGCCGGGCATGAAGTCTAAAAGTGGTGTGAGGAAGAGAGGTAAGAGGTTCCTTATTATAAGAGAGGAGAGGGGCACCTTAAGGAAAAACTTATAATATTATTCTATTATAAAATCATATTCAGTTTTTAATAGCTCCAAATTGATTTATTTAAAATCTAAGGTGAGTATGGGTCGAAATACTCTCAACCAATACATTTTAGACAAGTTTAGGTTACTATTTTAAAATTATCATTTAGATTCAACACTATGTTAAATAATATATCTTTTATCGTGTCTTCTTGTTATCTTACAATATATGGTTAACAAACTTACTATAACAAGCCAAACGAACCCCAAGTTGGTAATTATTAATATATATAACCTTATCTGAGTAATTTGGCCGAACCTTAGATTTTTAGGAATAAAATAACAATTATTAATATAATTATTGTTTTAAAAATTATTTTATGTCAATTTTGACAATATTTGGTAATTGATTTTTGTGAAAATCATAACAGCATGATTAGTTAGAAAAAGATAATTAAATCAATACTAATATGTCATATTAACCTATAAAATTAGTTTAATTCATAAAAAGTCTCAAATTACATTTATTTGGGTATTTATAATATCAATTATGTTAATATTTTCTTAATATGGTAATTACTGCATCATCATTCTGTCATAAATAAATTATATTATTTAATGTCTAAAAATTATAAATAAAATAACATTATGTAGGAAATATTTTTAGCTTTCTAATTAATATTTATAGGCGAATTTATCTTATTTATAACCCTATAGTAAAAATGTTTTAGTTATTGAACTATGATTTTAACTATTTTAACTCTTCTTTAAATAAAATAATATTAAATGTCCTAATCTAATCCAAGTGGACCTAAATGGTCATATTTTATTCCTAATGTTGTTTCTGGTCGAATTATACTTATCCAATAGAATTAGGACATGTGTTAGGGTAATAATAATATCATTTTTACCCTTAATTACCCTATTTACTTTTAACTGTGGTAAAAAAAGTAAAAAGTTACTATTCACCAAAAATTATTTTTACCTTATTGAACCACATATTAATCCTTGATATTAACGGTGTCTCTCGGATTTTCGAAATTCCACTCACAGAAGCGGTAAGATTATGTTTTATGTAAATTTTCAAACTCTTTGAGGAGGTGGGTAAAAAATGGTGAAAAGTTCAATAAAATTTTTATATATCTAAAATTATTATAAAATGAAACCAATGATTTAATTTGAACTTATATAGTTATTATGTATCAATTTTTACATAAAATAAATTTAAATAAAATACATAATTATTTAAATAAAAATTCGGTTTTTAAATAGTAACCCAGTTTTTTCACTATTCATAAAAAATTGAATGTTTTCAGAAAAATACCAAAATTTCACCCTAGGCTAATTTCGATTTTCCAAATCCAAAAATGAAGTCCATTTTGAAATATAATATTTATAAATTTTAAAAAAGTGGGTATTACTATTCATAACGGATAGTTTTAATAATATTTTAATTGCATTTTGTTGTTTAGTGAAACTCGGTATTGCGTACAACACAAGCTATCGAGGAAGGTCAAGATTGCGTGTAAAGAAAGCTAAGCTAGTGTTGTGGGTAGTGATAGATTCCTTTGATAATGTATATAACATAAAAACATAAAATTTCTCATTAAAATCTCTGGCGTTACAAGTAATTATTAATAATTAATTATATAATAGTTAATTAGTTAATTAGAAATATAATTATTTGTTATATAATAGTTAATTTGTTGATTTTATGAGAAATATAGAGCCAACAACATTTTTATAATTAGTTAATTAGTAATAAAATTTTAAATTACAATTATTCATTATAATTATTATATAATAATTAATTTGTTAATTAAAAATTTTATTATTAATTATAAATTAGTTAATTACATAATTATTAATATAATTATAATTTATGAATATTAATAATAATTATTAAATAGTAATTAATAAAAAAAATAATTTAATAATTAATTAGTTAATTAGCAAATATAATTACTCATTTGAATTATTAATTATTAATAAGTAATTAATAATTAATAATTACTAATTAGTTAATTAGTAATATAATTATTAATTATATAATAAGTATTTATTTAATTAGTAGTTATTAATTTTATAATAATTAATCTATTACTTAGTAATATAATTATAAATTATATAATAATTTATTAGTTAAAATATTGAATAATTATTAATTTTAATGAATAATTATATTACTAATTAACTAATCAATTTTCATATAATAACCCATTAATAATTATAATTTATAATTATTTTACTAAATAACTAATTAATTATGATATAATTAATTATTAATAATTATAATAATAATTAACGAATTAATTAATAAAATGAAAAATTATATTACTAATTATATAATTAATTATTAAATAATTAATAATTATATTAGTAATAAACAAATTAATTGTTATGAAATTAATTATTATTAACGAATAATGAATGATGATAATTAGTAATTATATTACTAATTATCTAATAAATTATTTTATAATTAATAGTAATATTACCAATTAACTAATAAATTATGATATAATAAATAATTATATTACTAATTAACTAATTAATTTTTATATATTTAATAATTATATTACTAAATTATAATATAAATAATAATGATATTACTAATTAACAAATTAATTATATAATTAATAATAAATATTTAATATTTCATAGTTATATTACTGATTAATTAATTAATTAATAACTATTTTTTATATGTTTAATCCATGTTTTAAGTTTTTATTTCTGTTGGTTATATAGTTTATATTTTACACGCTTTCACTGTGACGTATGTTTCAAGTAGGTGTATTTGAATGATTATAAATTATTTTTCATCCACATTTTTTATAATTATTTTTTTATTTTTAGCTATTCATTAGATGTTTATTTTATGATTTATGTTTCATTTATATTGGTCTTATATTTTATATTTCATAGTCATTCAAAGTCACATACTTGAAATATTTTTAGGTTTCAAGTAGGTTCCTTTGAAATCCTAAAAATTATTTTTCATCAACATTTTTTATGAAATTACTTTATTTTCATCTATTTATTATATGTCTAATGCATGTTTTAGGTTTTATTTATGTTGGCCTTATAGTTTATATTTTATAGTCTTTCAATGTCATGTAGATGAAACATTTTTATGTTTCATGTAGGTGTTTTTGAAATCATATAAATTAGTTTTCATCAACATATTTAATGATATTATTTTTTTTATCAAATACTTCTCAAATATTTAATCAATGTATTATGTTTAATTTATATAGGTCGTATAGTTTATATTTTATATTATTTAAAATTCACTTACTTCAAACAGTTATGAATCCCACATTGAAAATGCATATTGTTCTGTGTAGGAAAGGGGAACCAGAATCCCGAATCAGAAATAGATAATGATTTCCAGGGTAATACCTCTTATAAAAAGGAACCCTAGGTGAGAGCTTCTGTCAGAATCCAAATTGTTGTAACGACATTACTGCTAGATATTAAATAGTAGATAAATTCTATTGAAATTTTGCGGTTTATTATATATATATACAACCAAAAAATCAAAATCAAAATGAAAATAAATATTTTTAAAGTACAAAGAAATGTTTTTTGGTTTTTAGAGGAAAGGGGGAAAAAAGTTTCCACCTTTCAGCTTAACCAAAATGGTGGCACTTCTACAGCCTCCTTTAGTGCATATTTTTTTAAAAAATTTACTCTTTACATATTAAAAAAAATAAGAAAACATATTAAAAATCCATATGAAGGGATATAGGAATCTTCTCCAATAAAACATTTAACTAGATATTTTGATGCATGTCTAAGATGGTGACACGTGTTTGGTTATATTTATAATCATAAGACCAGATCATATAGTGCATTCCTATATTTCAATTTAGTGACTGCTCTGTCCTCCCTGTGCTAGAGTGATTCCTCCCTACGATGACCTCACAAAGATGGTATGATTCTTCACAACGGTGACTCTGGAGACACTGATGACCCCTCTTACACTATAGAATTCTTAGAATTACATCATAATTGGAAATAACCTTGTATTACATTGAACACATAGTCTCATGTTTCCCCCCAAACCTCCTCCAATGCAAATCATAAGTTCATCTTTACAAACAAATGTGGTGACTTCATCAATTCATAATCTTCTCCTATAATCATTATATATAAAAAGGTAACAATTAAAGATAAATGAAGAATAAAATATATATTTATAGTGAAATTTTTATTGTTATTAAACTTAAAATATGTATTGTCCATATCTATGGGAAATCAATTTTCCATTTCAGAAAAAGTAAATTTTCTCTTGTTAAAATTCCCTGTTTAATACATATTTCTTATATAAAATTTTCATTCCATTATTATGTGTCTATATCTTCTTAATTATAAAATAAAATATTTAGTTTTAGATGCCACACTATATTCAAATAGGTTACAATTTTAACATTTTACTAAAGAATGTTCCATTTGAAATTCAACTAAAAGTTCTGTTGTCAGTTCCACTCAAATTGAAACTAGAATTTAATTTGGAACATCGATTGAACATTCCACTAAAACGTTTAATGGATATTCAGTAGAACATCAAGTGGATATTCCAGTTATATTCTATGAAATGTACCATATGTTATAAATGGAATATATACTGTAAATTAAATAATAGGTAAATTTTTTCTAAATGGAAATGTAACTTCCTAAGTATTAATAGGGAAAATGTTCTATTGTTTTTCCACTAGAATATCCAAAAAAAATATAATAAAATTTATAGTGTATATTCAAATAAATGTTCTAGGATAGATTCCACTGAAACATCCAGTAGAAAATTCAGTGGAGCTTCTATGGGAGCTTTCAGTGGAACATCTAAGGGATGTTCATATGGATGATCTACCTAAAGTAAAAATACTCCTCTTATGGGAATATATATTTCTTATCCACCGCATTTAATGACTATAACATCCTTGGAAATATTTCTAATACCCACCAAAACATTCTACTAATAATATGTAGGCTTGAGATGGGAAATGGAATACTTTATTACCCACTAGAAGTTCTATGAATAAGTGACTGTGACACCTAATAAAACTTCGAATGGACATTCTAACCCAATTCTAGGAAAATTATCTTATGTTATGACTGAAAAGTGTACATTAAATTTTGGAACCATAAATCATACATTCTTTCTATTACATTGTAAAATTTGAAGGATTGGGAGGAGAATAATTCTATTAATTCTATGCTGGAACTTCCAATAAAGATTCCACTGAAATTTTCAGTGGAGATTCCACTAGAACTTCTATTTAATAGTTACATCGTTTGGGGCTTCCAAAAGAGATTATATTGGATGTTCCAGTGGATTTTCCAATGGAACCTCCAATTGAGGTTCCAGTACTCTTATTGTAGGAATTTCCATTTGGACTCTACCTCAAGGGATTATTATAACTTCACTAAATATTCATGAATACCCCCCAACAATATCTACTAAAATTATACTTGATTGAGAGGGTAAATATAAAGGATTATTCTCTACTGAAAGTTCCATGAATAGGTGAATGGAACATCCAATGGAACTTCAAGAAGAACTTCTATTAAAACTCATCATAGAACATCCAAACATCGTATTATACTTATAATAATTTCAAATTACATTTTCCATTTTTAATTTCCAGGTAGGTTTTTTTTCAAAAATAAGGGTTTTATAGTTACATATATATACAATATCTTTTCAAGACACAAAATATTTCAATTTTTTAACAGTTTTATATCTATCATTGTCTTAGTATCATATTGTTGGAAATTTGATAGATTAGTTGTCTATGTTCTTGATAGGTATGATCCATAAATAAGTACATTCTAAATCTATAGTGTGGATGTAAAATTTCGGTATGGTGATAATAAAAAGGATATTTGGGATTATGAAATGGAAAACTGAAATCACTATCTTATATTTAGTAAAAATTATTACGGAAAAATTATATAAAAATAGATATTGAAATGGTGATATATTTCATACAAAAAATGGCAACAAAAAAACAATTATGGAATCTGTTATGAGGGATAAACCAAGGGACCATGTTGATGCAACAAGAATCCTTTAATTATACACATGTGATATTATTTTCTTTCTAAGTACAAGTGATTAATTATGTGTTGGATTTATTATATTTTCTGATATATTTAGATATATGTAAAATCTTAAGTGTTATCACACAATACACCAACAATAGATGAATTCGATCAAGAAATTCCACAGACACCATTCAAATGTTTCTGGGTCCATTGTGTTATTTCTATTATGGTTTTAAATTTAATTTACATTATTTCCATACATTATCCTAATACTTATGATATTAAAATAGTATTGGAATTGTAAAATTCGGGGCATTTTGAAAAAATAAAAATACGGTATGTCCACAATTTATAAAATGGAGATTGGTGGAGTTGGTTGCGGTCATTAAAAAGAGAACCAAGGGGAAACTACTTCAATCTAGTTGATTATGTAGGAAAATATAAATCTCATTTTAATGATTCATAAAAACATTTATATTTAAAATAGAAACCCAAATCTAGTGAAGATTAAGTCGGTGCACAAAAAATAACATCGACCATGGAATGTGGTGAAGAAGTGGAAGAAGCTACGAAGGATGATATAGACAAATAAAAATTCCTTGAAGTATAAATAAATAAAAATTAAACTAATGAATATAGAATCCATTGTGTGAAAAATGGATAAAAATTTAAAAAACTAAAATATTTTATAGTTGGACACAACAACATAGATTCAAGTGGATTGAACCCTATAGTGGAAGTGTCTTGTAATCAAGAAGAAAACTAGGTGATGAGAAATTTTTAATAGTTGAAAAAAATAAAATGGTAGTTGAATGTAAAATATGAAACTATGTTGCAAGTTTTATCCCTATATCATAATTTGATCCATTCATACATAAAAAGGAGGATGAAGATGAAAGTAAGAAAGATGATGAAGATGAAGAACAACACACACCTCTAACATCGAGTAGCATAGTTGAAATTCAAAGATGAAAGATTCATAGAATGAGATCACTTATTTAAAACATAAAATAAATACAAATAAAATAAAATAAGTGGCAATTTAACTTTTTATGAAATCAATGATAGAAGAATAAGTGCAGTAATCGAACAGTGATAATCAAAAGTTGATCAAAATATAATACCTAAAACCATCGAGATACCCAGTTTTTCAGTGGAATAATAACATAAAAGGGATTTTATAGGATAGTTTTTCATTCTAAAATGGTTTAGGCAATGTCAGAAACTAAAACATATTCTATGAGTGGCATGAGAAAATTCTAATGTTAGAGCCCACATTGTATTTTCTTAAGACCACAAAGAGTGGCCACCTAAAATTTAAAATTCTTCTATTAAACTCCCAATATCAATTCGTACTTTCATATAAATAACTATTATTTTTGTGTATATAATACATATGAAAATATGAAAATAAGTTCTATTTGGTATTAATGGATAATATTTTATATATTTAAAGAAATAGTTATGAGAAATATGGGGAGTATTTAAGTTAACAATGATTATTGTAAAATAATTTTCAATTAGCTCCACGTCCTCAAATAATTTTCAATTATATTAAGTAATATATTCATATGGTCAAATAATAAAAATTAATATCCAAATGGTGAAGAAAACTGGAATTTTCCGTGATAAATAAACATTTATTTCTAGTTCTACCATGGTAGTGTATTATTGTACTCATTATTTATGTTTCAAATGTAATGGTTCATATATGGTTTAACAATATCAGTATTTTCAATGAATAATATCAGGTAAAAATTAAAATTTTATAGGCTTGTTGATAGAGGAACTCAATAAATATATTTTTCATTTAAGTGAATACAAATTCATATCATACATTTCACGGTTATAATGTAGATAAAAAATATTTCATCAACTACCAATAAATGTATCATCGTCTAGGTGGTGGTCGAAACAATATTTATTATAATGATGTATTATTAATGGTATATTTTCTCCTCTTCACATGAACTAGATTATAAAATTATCCCACTGAGATAACTAATTTGATATAAATTTACACTCATGAAAAAAGTATTTACCAATGAATTCATTATAAAATGGATCCTTGATTACATCGAAAAGACTATTCCCATGATCATTATCAATGAAAATCTTGAAAAGGTTGAAAAAAGATTGGAATGTGGGATATAAGTCTGTTGAATTTTAGGGAATTAGGATATAGATCAATTGTATAAGTAGAACTTATCCAAACAAGAAGTTAATGAAAAGCTGCTTTATATGGACTATTGATCCCTTTCTAACCCTGGTAAATTCTACACAAAAACATATTTGAGGATCGTGAATTTCTTATTACATTCAATGCCACAAACATCCAAATAAACAATCAAAAATGTCAATTTTATGTGCATTTCATGATAGTAGAATTGAACACGTTTTTAGGTTCTTGTAATTAATAAATATTTTTGGTATAATAGTAGTTTTGATTAAACACCAAATGGAATTAAAAAATACATTGAATATAAGTGATCTAAAAACCAATCTGGTTATATTAAAATTTAAAATGGAATATTTTTTCTAGTACTCTTTGAAGTATTCAAACAACATTGCAACATGATGCCAATATAAATGTTATGAAATAAAAATAATGTTTATTTAAAAATAAAAATAACATAAGGATATATAATAGTTCTCTGATTTCACTCAAACATACTAACTGCACTATACAACCCCTCATCGAATTATCTAGAAATATACCATAGATGTTGATGTTCAAAACTGGTTGAAAGTTCATCCTTTTAATAGTGAAACAATCCAATTACCGAACTTATAATCAAAGATAATATTACTTAATAAATTATATTTAATGGTTTTTTTGGTAGCTTCAATATGAAAATATTATTTTTATTGGTTTGAAATTCCATTCATGGAAATAAAACTTATTTAATATACCACATTACCATGAAAATACATCCCATAGAAATTAAATTCACCATAAAATGATATCATTCCATAATAATAGGCATGTATTGTTCTTGTATACATTCATGTTTTACCACTTTGGGCCTCCAGTTTCAAAAATTATTCTGACTATATCAACCCTTTCTTATTTTGTTTCCTTTTGTAAGTGGTCATTCTAAAAAATGTGTCAGAACTGTCATGTAAAAAAAAGATATATGTTGGTCTATACACAATAGTAAACTCTTTTTAAAAATTTATAAAATTATAGAAGGTAATATCATAACCCATATTTGTATCACAATAAATTGTAATCAACTTAATTACCATTTTTTCAAATTCCTTACAATGTTTTGATACAACCAACTTTTTTTAGAATATAGATCAATTAAATATTTTTCAAAAATTACAATATTTTTAGTTGATCAGGTCTATCATCTAAAAATATATTTTTTATCTAGTGATCTCACATCATTTTGATCATAAATTTTAAAAAAAATGACAAAATAGATACCCAACAGACTTGAATTTTCAACAAGACTATTGAACATCTTCATTGGATGAATCATTTGATACAAAAAATTTAAACTCACACCCAAACATTCTAATAACCTGAAAAATTAATTTCTGCATTAAATACATCATATTAGAAGTTAATCACCATTCATTTGATATTCATGTTGAAATAAATTGGACAAAAAAGTTTTATATATAGTATAAACCATGGACTTCATTGCATAGTAAGGATAAAAGTAATGAGGAATCTTCTCCCACATCACAAATTCAGATTATCTTTATCAATATTGTTTTTTTAATTAACCTAATACTTAAATAAATTGACAACACTCAAAATTTTATTAACATAATATTTAAGAAATGTGTTTAAAATTTCCCTTAATGGAGTTTATTAATTACCCGGTGTTAATGAGTATTTTAAAAATAAATGCACCCACATTTTTCAAAACACGAATGCATCATCTCACCATAGTGATTTCCTATCTCCATATTTTTTGATGAGGGCATGCCACTCCTGATCAAACTGATTGTAATTGTTATATTGTAACATAAATTTTAAGTCATGTTAGAAAACTAGATGCATCATTCATCCAATTACCAAAATCATTAATGCATTTTTTCAAATTCCATTTACAAATAAAAAAGTTTAGTTCCCACTAATTCATTTGAAATGGACTTTCCCATTGTTGTATCATGATAATTAAATATAGTTTGAGGCAACTTATTGTGATGTACCAGTAATTTGTTTTCAAACAACCATGAAAATGAACTTTTGGATTCTTTGTATAACAAATATTCACTAAAAATGAAAACCACTTGATGATAAATGAAGCCCACAAGGACACGTAAGGGCATATACTATCTATTAGTTATGAAAGTGGGGTTTATAAACTAAGATATCCAATTAAATCATAATCTATCTATATTTTAATATCATCCAAAAAAAATTCTGTTTTTCCCAGTCAAGTCAAAATGAATACTATAGAAAAATGATGGGTTTTCTAGAATTTTTAATTTTAGGTACACTAAAATGAAGCCCATTGAACCAATTCCATTTCTAATTTTGACCATGAAGAATTAAACCGATCGACAAGTGTGTATCCAATAACATATCAACCACTCGTAATACTTATTTCCAGGGAGAAGCAATCATTTGGTTTAATACCTACTAAAGTATTAACCTCTCACTCATCTTCTTGTGATTCTATAATTTTTTATTTGGGTGCTCATTATATGAATTGAAATCAAAATATTCAAGGGAGTATGATTCCTTATGAAAAATAAATTACATTCATAATTCCAATAAGATAAAGATATTACCCCCATTGGAATAGGAAAACTTATACATATCTCACCCCCGGGAAATGTCACCATGCTATCATGTTTTTCAACCTTTATATGACCATCTTTGATACATGGATAATAGAATGACGTGATGATTTATTTATACTTTTTATGTTCAATCATATTTTTTTGGTGTACAGTGAACCCATTTCATCTCCCATATTCAACATAGAAACATTTTTCATCATCAAGTTATTTAAATATGATCCCAAAAATTGGTTTATTAGAAGATGATGCAACATCAATATCATCACCATTTGAACTACCTATATCATAGAAACATAATTTCATGTAATGTACATAGATTCACATAAATAATATACTTAACAAATTTATTATAAAAAATGATTAAATATCATGTACAAATCCTTCTGTGTAAATTTTAGAGGAAGATCCAGTAAAAGATCCATGATAACTCTTATTCAATGTTATGGAAAAAATATTGAGAAATTTCTAGTGGGACATCAATGAGGAGTTCTAGTAGATCTTCCAGGGTATTTTCCAATGGAATTTTTAGTGTAAGTTCAATAATGAAAAAAACTTATATTTATAAAACTAAATTTTAATAATTTTTTTATTGAATAAAATTATAAAAATTTTGTACTAAATTTGTAGCGTGATTTTTATAAAATAAAAAATTTATTTTTAAATATATATAAAATATATAAATACAAATGAATATAAAATTTATATATTACAAAAAATAAATTGTTTTCAAAAATATAAAATATAATTATATTTCTAAATTTCTAAACAACTCTAAATTTATATGATATATTGAATATTTTTTTAAAAATATTTGTGAACTGTTTCAGTGGATGTTTAAATAGAAGTTCCATAGATTGATCTTGTGGAAGATCTAGTAAATGTTTGCATGAATTTTCAACTAGAACAAGTCTTATAAATTTTAATATATGTTCTGTTGGATGTTCCATGGAATATATAGTAAAAATCCATAATAATTTCCATTGGAAATTCGAGTGGATGTTTTATAATAGAACAATTTTATATTTTAGAAAATATAGAATATGTTAATAAAAATTAAATTTCAATAAATATAATTTCATTAAATGAAGTTACAAAAAATATGTATTATATTTGATACATAATTTTGACAAAAATAATTTTATTAACCTATTAAACATGTATAAACTATATAAATAAAATTCTAAATAAAATTTACTTATTGTGGAAAATAATTATTTTCAAATATCTAAAATATAATTATATTTCTGAATTTATAATTAAAAATATTTTTTTAAAATATATTCAATATTTTTTTACAATATATGTATTAATAATAATTATAAATCCACTAACTGTTCAATAAATAACAATTATAATTCCTTGAATTGTACCAATGGAAGTTACTATGGAAATTCCTATGGATGTTTCACAATACCAAAATAGTATATATGAATAACACAATAGAATATATTATTAAAAATTAAATTTTAATAAATATATTTTATATTAAATATATTTATAAAAACTGTGTATTACATTGGTTTATTTATGATTAGAAACATTATTTAGTTTACTTTTTGAAAATTTATATACTATGTAAAATAAAATTGTTGATAAAATTTATATATTAAGAAAAAATAATTATTTGTATTTATAAAAAATATATTTAAATTTTTGAATTTAAAATTAAAAAAATTAATTAATTTTTCTTATAATATATGAAGAATTTATTTAATATAAAATATTCATATATATTATTAAATTTCAATGAAACATTCAATGAATGTTTTAGTTCTAGACAATATTTTAGTGTAAGATTCATTAAAACATTTATATTAAGTTTCATTATCATTTTTATTTTTTATTTTCATAAAAAAATATACTGTAATTCACACCATATGTAAAATTTAGTATATGATATTGGATAGAATAAAATTAATGTTATACCAAAAAAATAATATGAAAAACATTCAAATATTATCTTGAATACATTCATGTGTGGTCATTATATGTAGAATAAAAAATTAAACTATAAAATGTAGTAGATTGAAAGATACTACCCCAGAAATGTGAAGCATGAAAAAATGACTTGAATATTCAAAACAATTATCCGGAGACTTTTGTGAAACTAGCCTCTAGTGACTCAGATGATTCGCACTACAGTGAAACTCAGTGACCTTGTCTGGTGAAAT
The DNA here is from genome assembly GCA_963277665.1 of Viscum album. Lineage (NCBI taxonomy): Eukaryota > Viridiplantae > Streptophyta > Magnoliopsida > Santalales > Viscaceae > Viscum > Viscum album. Next base: position 318,403,073 of record OY728146.1, read on the forward strand.
GCAATAAAAATTAATCATCCAATCACAACATCCATGGTTTCATTTCAAACACTTCATTTCACGTATAACCTTTCCCTTGAGATGAAAATTCTCTCCCTGAAATCACTTCAACCTAATCCATCCATGTGTATAAATAAAGACGTGTTGTGATATCATAGGGTCACTAGACTATTCTATAAAATAGGGAATAGAATATGATTAAAAGTTGTGGGGGTGTTGGGTTTTGGATGGGAAATAAAATGAAAAAATAAAATAATAGTAAATGAAATAATATAAAAACTAGATGGAGAGAAGGCATTGGTATTTTCCCCTGCGTTTCATTGATTATTTATATAAATATATATTATTATTTAGATAAATAAAAAATATATATATCTATACATATATATTCAACATAGAATAGGTGAATCTTATAATAAAATATTTCTTAATATACAGTTATTAGTATTATTCAAGATAATAATAGTAATAAATATTTTATTTTTATTTTTATTATGAAATATGTATTTATTGATAATGAATACAAATATCTTCCCTAGTGTTTGATTTAAAAATTAAATAGTCAATATCCCATAATTTTTAAGGTATTTATTAATGATAATAACACCATTTCCATAAATGTTGGTGTAAGGGGTGATTTTTTCATTTTAATGTATTTTACATTTTTCATATTGAAAAACCAACCCATAAATATTTTAAATTACCAATTTAACTTGTTTTTTCAATTAGTTCACTTTAACACTGTCTATTTATGTGATTTAAAGATCCTTATATAATGGAATTTCTAAAAAGAATTTAGTTATTAATGTTTTTTCATTTGGTGGTTAGTGATTTCTATGATAATGAGGAAACTTAGTTCAAATAGAAAATCATTAGTATAATTATCATGACCTATATTGTTCAATGATTCATCATGATTCAATTACAAAAAGATGTTATTTGAAACAAAACACATTAATGTACCCTTGCTAAAAAATTTGGGGTGAGAATACATTACAAGAAAATTTAGATTATTAATATAATTTAAGTGAATAATTATTTGTGTAATAAATTTATTAGTATCAAAATAAAAATACATATTACCTTAGGATATGACATGAACATGATATGGTGATGAGGTCAAATTTGTTGTATTTGTTGGTTCCATGGTGAAACTGAAGCACTCAATAAAAGTATGAACAACTCATCATTTAGTGTTATATCACGTCCAATCATTTATTTACATGATCTTGAGACTATTTCCAATTAAAATTTTATATAATGTAGTCTAAATTAATATGTTGTAACCATAGAAGAATGATCTTCACATGTAATTCATTTGTATTTTTTGAGAAGATATTGAATTACATAAACTATTAATTCCACATTCGTTGATGATCATATGGAATGTAATTCATCACGATATTACAGTGATAGATGATTCAAGTAGATAATCCATCTTGAGATGATTCTTACAGTCACCACAATCTATGATAAATTCTGTATAACCATTGACATCTAGCACAATTGATCTTGATTACATGAATTTTTTGTGATTGATTGTATTGGTTCTCTTAAATGTGGATGAATAACCCTCATTTTCTATCAAAATATTTATATACAATGAGAGGAGATATATCTCGATGTGTTGATCCAATACCACATTATCAATTGTTCACTCCCAGTGAACAAGGAAGGTGATATAACTAGATATTTATTTTATCTTCTTTAGGGTTAGAAAATCACATAGAATCCCACAAAAATCTTTAATATTTTTAAATTATTCCATGTAATTAATAATATTATTAATATTACTAATCATTTGGCATGAACAACACTTATTCGGACCATTGAACTTATCCTGTTTTCCCTCATCATTATTTATAAATGCTCAAATAATGCCTACTTAATTAAATAAATTTCACTTTATTATTCTATGATAAATAGAATAAATAGAATATTTATCAAAATCGTGAAAACTGAAATTTAATATTATCATTTAACACACATTATTTTTTCGAATAACTTCGTATTAAATTATGACGATTAACCAAACCTAGAAAAATATTTTTTTCATAACATTTTAGATTCATTACTTGGATTTAATTGAAATTGTGGACACATATAGTGTGTGACCCTCTAGGCCTTGTTCTTAGTGGGATTAGGAATAAAAAACTAAAGTCCATTGTTAGCATAATAAAAAATTCCAACGAATCAGTAGAGATAAATGTTAACTTTTTAATGGCATCTACCCTCCTACAAAAGTTTTTCATGTAATAAAATTCTTTTATCATGATATATCTAATAATTCAGTTTGTATGTAGGTTCTATCAACCTATATACTCGTTGTCTCTTTAGTTTAATATCTGTAATTTAATTCACTCACCCAACACGATGGATATGGATTTATGCGTGATTTTATACTTCATCAAAGGGATTATGATGTCTACAATTATTAGGGGACAGAAGGGATAACATATTTCTCTTATTATCCATTGACACAATATCAATCTTGATGAAACCAACATACCCAACCAAGCCAAAAACATTTGTCTTCATGATTTAATAAATTCATCAAAGTGATTGATTTGTGATATCTGTTAATGATAATGTTAAAATCTAAGGATCAATAAAAACGTACATATATGGGAATATCCAATGACACAGGGAAATTTGGGTTTCCTATTTTATTGGTTGGTTCTCATAACATTATAACATGGAGATTACTAAAGGCAGATATCATTATAAGGTGTCTCAATATCTTATAGGACTCCTACCACAAATATCTTAGATTGGTTTTTTACCATCAGACAATATCATTCAACTGTAATATATGGTTCAAGAATAATGTCGTGGAACCTCTAAGTTCTCATCATAGGAGGGAAATGCTATGATATGACAGTGCTAGATATATTTGATGAGCATTTTCATATAAAATTTTCATATAGAATAATAATCACGATATCATAAGAAAATTTAATTAATTAATTAAACATCTAATCAAGTGTTGAAAATGTTGGTCTTGGGGAACCAACTTCAACAAAACTACCACTTTCAATAGAGCCAACTGACAACAACTTTAATTCCACTGGAAAACACATGGAACACATTATTCGTATGGGATAAATCCATTGTTGAGGGTTCCACCATGTTCTCATATATGGATAATATACTCATTATAACATCATGTCATTGAGAAAAATCCATGAAGAGATGAAATTTATGAAGAATGTTCTTTTTTATTTGTTGTGACCTTCGCTCTTTAAAGAGATCTACCGGTACTATGTTATGAAAATAAACTATGATAGTGTATTTACTATAAGGAATCACATCAATCCATTGGAGATGATTACAAATCAATAATTCATCCTTGGATTCATCAAAATATGAAATATACAAGGAATAACCTATAAATTTAGTGAAAAACAACTTCTTTGTACTTCCCTAGATCACAGGTTCTCTATTATAAGAAAAGAGATATCCTAACATTTACATCAGATCATTATGACATTTCTGAAAACTATAATCTTTATAAACCCTAATGAGTAGCTCTTCATCTTCTCTATACACCAGTAACATAGGTACAGCTCACCAAAGACACATAAAGATAGTATTAATGGTAATAATAAGTTTTTCACCTAGATCTAATTTATATCACCCTACCATTCTAAAATCATAGGAAACATAATGACTTGTACATAAAATCAAATTCATGAAATATCCTATTCATGAAGCATATGAGGTTTTCCACAATCAATCATTTTACTCATATGTTTGATGTCGCTTTTTATTGGAAAGGTTTATACCAAGTGATTCTCGAACAAATCCTCTCTTGGATTGTTCCATACCAAACCTCTTTAGTGCCTGGTCATTGTATATACCTTGAAATAGTCTGAAAAAACCTTGGAACTATCTCAAATGATCTTAGTACTTACAATGTAGGCTACATCACCTTAGTCCTTCATGTATAATCATTTTCTCAACAATGCCTTAACCATTTTTAAGGTCGGTATATTGTTTCCAATTATAAATATTCCATCAATATATATTAATTTGAAACAAAATTATTCTCACCAACATATTTATAAAAACACCAACCTAATTAATTCTTAAGGAAACCAAATTATTTTATGGATTCAGCGAGTCAAATATTCCATGACCTGGATGCATTCTTTAATCCATATATGGATCTCTATAACTTTCATACCTTTTTTAAAAAAAAATTTGGGTCCAAAAAGCCATCTAGATGTGTCGTATAAACATCCTCTTGAATATTACCCTTAAGGAATGAAAATTTGAAATCCATTTTCAAAACCTCATAGTCATGGTAAGATGGTATGGAACATATAATATTAATGGATTTTAAAATTGAAACTGGAGAAAAGTTTTAATCACAGTCAATGACTGGTTGTTATATAAATTATTTTTCACTGAAAGTGCTTTGTTGGTATTTACATTACCATCCATGTCTAGATTTCTCTTAAATACCCTTTTAAACACAATAGGTTTTATATCCAATTGTATAATGATCGTAACCCTAACTTGTTTTTGATACATGGAATCCATCTTAGAATTCATTGATTCTTTAAATGATATATTTTCAGATTTACCTACTTCCTACTTGTAGGAGAGTGGTTCATTATAGTAAAAAAATAATTATTCAACATCATCAATGAATAGAAAAACATATATATCTATTTATATTACCTCTTTAGTACATATACGCAACAATTGTTTTTCAGGAATGACATCTTCCACTGGGAAATATAGAATCATTTCTTGTACTAAATATTGTTTACCTTTAGTATCATCTATATTGAATTAAATATTTCTCTAACTATATTCATTTACAGTGTCAAAATTCTCAGGAAAGATAGAATGTATTTCTAAAAACACTTTCTTATCTAAATTATTGTACAGGAATTATCCCCTTGTTTCCTTGGGTTACCCTATAAATATACACTTCATGTCTTTAGGTGACAGTTTTTCTCTTGATTTAGCCTTAACAAATACCTCATATCCCCATTCATGAACATGTCAAATAAAGAGTTTATTTATACTTTATAACCCAAAGGGAATACTATTTTCCTCCATATTTTTTAGTTGGTTTAGTAAGTATAATTTTTTCTATATTAAGTATCATAAAAATGATTTTAGAAGGTTATCATGTTTCATTGTTAACCCTACCTATTACATCAAGGTTTGATTCATATTTTAGTAACATCATTCCACTGCTGTGTATAAGTTAGATTGAGTCAAGATAAAATCACATTTTTTCATAGAATGTTAATAAGTTCTTGGTTATGATATTCTCCACCTCGATCCGATATATGTTTCTTTATCTTTGTCCCAAAATCGATACCCAGCACATTCTAGAAATCATTGTATTTATCTAATGATCCATAATTATTTCTCATTATTTAGATAAAAACATACCTTCCCATTTCATTAGTAAATAAAATAAAATATCAGAACCCACCTTCAAAGTCTACTTGAAAAGGTCCATCCTCATCTACATGTACCAAATCTATAAGATTTTTTTCTATTTCACCTGACCATATAACGGTGGTTTGTCCATATTAACATGTAACAAAGAGTGAAATAGTTCCTGTGGATTATGATAAAAAGTGTCTTTATGGATTCTATTATTCTTGAAAGAAGACTCGGTTTCATTCTCTCCTCTCAGTGCTTGGGAAGTGATACCCTAAGCGGTGATGGCCATGACCCTAGTCCCTCCCACATCGGTGTTGGGGGGGACTCCCTCTATTCTCTATATCCAATCAACCATCCTTCTAATTTTTTCAAACCCATACATTCTTCCACCTTTCCCTACAATCATTCTCATCCCAAAAATTCCAGATCTTTATAGTGGTTTCCCCAATATCCCACTCTCACCCTCGGAAGTCATTGAATTTTCATAACACTTGAATATAAACTTAGTGGATCACTTCAAAAAAAATTGTACTTCAGTTGAAACATTTGAAAGGTTCTTATTTTATTCTATATTATTACAAGACCGAGCGACTGTGGGGATTCTTGACAAGTGACACATAACGATTCATTTTTCATTTTAGGAGGACTTGATCATAACACAGTCTAGAGAATATCCCATATGAAATACATACCTCTTCTACCCATCTTTATTTTTATACAACATATACATGAAAAATGATGCTATGTCAATGTCTATTTGTGTTAGTTTTCATGAAATCCATCTTTCGTTCCAAAATCCCATGAATATCTATATTCTTGGAAAACTAGTCAAGCACTTTTTATGTTCGGATAGTATAATTGAGTCGGTCTGTCATCCCATATTCCTGTTTATTAGTAATGATTTAGATGATTCAAAACCACATATTGATTGGATTTGGATCTCATTTGTGGAGGAATTTTGGTGCATGAAACTGGTGATCTTTAAAAACATGAAAAATTTCTACACTTAATTCCATCAATTGGGGTACCTGTCCATTGTTTGTCTCCATGGTTGTATGCTTAACATTGGGATGGTGAATTCTATTTCATAGAGCAGGCCAGTTTCCCATATGGTTCCATTAGTTAAAAATGTATGTTTTAGGGAATCATCAATGTTCTATCATCTTCAGATAGAGAAAGGTCATCATGAAACGAGGGTCTCTAAATTTTGTATACCTTTAAAAATAATTTTGGTGTAAAAAATGCATGGAATGATCTGTAAGAGGATCCATAGACTCAAAAAAAATTTATCCTTATTTTTATGAGACCATGAAGAATCAAGGCACAATGAATGGGAAGGATTTTTTCCCCGGTTTTAGATTCATAGAGGATTTTAATAAGTCATTAATTTTAAGACCTCCTTCTTCATCATGGGTGGTGATATACCAGAATGAAATAGGCTTTCAAGAACAAGGATCACATGGATAGTTGGATTTTCCAGTGAACCATGTTCTAGTTCTAGATCAAGTAAGTGTGTCTCAGGAAGCATGTGAGGGTGGTCCAATTGGTTATAGAAGATGCAGGTTACAGGGGATGGATTTAATGTAGTGATAAGGACTAATTATAGAAGTGATATGGTCACCATCAATCTTCATAATCACTATGATGATTTGGTGGAGGAAGAGATGGTCTTGTAATAGGGAACATGCAAAATATCCCTCTACAGTGGATGTCTAGAGGTGGAATTCCTAGATCATTAACATGGGAATACACAATATTTGGGCATGAAAACGAAATTAACAGTGATGAATCCTTCAACCAACCATTCTTTCTTTTAGGATGATTATATGATGAGATTTATAGCTAAATATTTATGAGAAGTGAGGATGGAATAAGAATTAGAAGACTTTATATCCCAATGAAGAAGAATTTATTGAATGGTCATTGTGATGTAGGGTACTGCATTGTGGTTAGAGGAAAGGGAACTAAAAGGAGGAAATACTACTACTAGTTGCCTAAGCTAATGAAAATAATAACCTCTATAAGTGATAATGGAATGGAATGTGAACTGAGGCCTCAAGAAAAAGATCGCATGATGAGTTTGTATAATTCAATTGGAAATCCAAAGATAAAATGTGGAGACATTAAGGATCAAGGATAGAGTTGTGCAGTAGGAATGAAAGAAGGAAAAATAATAAACACCATAGAAAAAATATTTATTCCAAGAATAAATTACTTTAATGGGATATCAATCTTTATTCCCCAAGGGAGTATTTTGAAAAAAATATTACAAATAGTGGGATGAATGGATTTTGGTAATTAACAAAGGTCTTGGATCAAACAATAAGATTTGATTATGGAAAGTGGGATCTGTTAAAAGAATATAAACATGTAGGGGTACATCAAGACTTCAGACAATCCAACCACTCACATTAAAGAAATACTATATTAATACATGTGTATGATGATTGAAAAAATCCCATGGGGACTATACTGGGTAAGTGATTCTAAAAATATTAGCCTTGTTTTTAATGATTATGAGATTTCCTTATATGTTGAATGCCTTTTGGAATTGCAATTTCTTGGTTTCCCACATTATTTTTCAAAAGTGTTTTCGAAAAAATGAACTTTTTGGTAAAAAATCTCTATGTGACTATCTTGAAATATCTTTTTTCAATTTATTGTCATTTACACGACCATGATGACAATTCCATAACTAGTTATCATATGAGTCATGCATATTAGTTTAATTATAAATTTCTAAAATTTGGGGTGTTGTAATTTAAATAATAAAGACAAATATTCCATTGTGTAATACCATAACATATTCTAATTTTCTAAATGTAACATCATTAATTTCAAAATTTGAAAATTAATCCACTTAAATACAGACAATAAATTAAAATATTATTCTTAGTAATGATGGGAACATAAAAAAGATTCTTCAAAACCAAAATTAATCCAATAAGAAATAAGAGATGTTAGTCTCCACTGGATAAAGTATCCAACCCCACTCTATTAGTATCTAGTAAATCAATCCCATATTTAGTAGCATTATAAAATATACTTGGTTCTTATATTTGTATGAGAATGGACACACTTCAAGAAATATCTTATACCAAAATTGTAGATTTGGAATGATTATACTAAATAATGAATCTACATCAACAATCCCATTTTTTATTTTTATTGGTGAAACTCCTCTTCACGTGGACCTACATTCCACATGAAAAATAGACCACGCCTTGTTACTTTAATTTTATTTTTATCTTCTTCTTCTTTCATGGACAATAATTGGAATCCTTAGACATGGGATAGTATTCAGTTCCATTTTCTTATTCTCACTCTTCCTTTTTACGATATGGATAGTAGGTTTGTCCCCCATGTATTTATCAACATGGAGAATATGTTTGTGAAGCTTCTAATATTTATTCATGATATTTCTTATATTATAATTCAAAATAAAATGGAGGAGTTTTTATATAGTGAGGATTGAATGAGATATATGCATAGGTCATCATGGATATAAAAAACCAAAATGTCTATGTGATCAAAATATCAATTCCACTTGAATACATGTTTCCCACCTGGAATTGAATCTTCTAACATGCACATGAATAATTCATTGGATATATCATATCTCTATAATCTCACTATATCTTAATAGAGAACCTTAAAGTGAATTTTTTTTAAACACATCGATTTCTTCATATTTCATTAAAATATAATTTTAATTAGAGGATATCATAAAACACTAAACATCCATATCATCATCCATATGTTTCAAATAGAGATACACTTCCTCCTCACTAGACGCTTTTTCATGTAACACTAAAGGTGGGATTTTTAGTACAAATAATTTCCTTTCAGGGCATAGTATAACACAAAAAGTACATTTACCAATCCAGAAAATTAAAATTGGTGAGATGGTTATCCTTCTATAGTATGTAACACATTTATATTGTGGAAATCATTTTAGTTTTCAATTCTATGAATTTATAGTAGATAATTAGTACTATTTTTACAATAAAAATTGGTTTAAAATTTTAAAATGAATTATATTGCATACATCTTCCACTATTATTCAAAACATGATACCCATCACCATAACTTTTATAATATCTTATTGCTTATATATTATAGTGGGAAGGATCCATATACACCTTATCATAACCGTGAATTGTGTTTATTAATCTATTTAAAAGGATTTTATATATGCTTAACATGGCAACTACATTAATCCATAGTTCCTTGATCTATTTGGTGGAATTTTTAATCCATAATTCTATTTTATTATAATAATTTAATCTTCCTTTTCCTCATAGTTATAGAAATACCTACATAGTTAGTCATCTTATTATGTAAACGATGTCATTTCAACCAAAAACATCAAGCTAAAATTACTATTGTAATTGAAATCACCACAGCTAATGTTGGTCATGTAAAGTGAATTATGAGGTCAATTATAACATATGTAGTGGAAGGATAAGATGGCTTAATATTTTAGTGTGGGGGATTTATTCCTTATGTGTAAATCCAATTTAATCCTTCTATATTACATGTTAATATTAATTGGATTTTACTTGAGTGAATATCCATGCTTAATAAAAAATTTATTTATAATTCACTTATATTTTATTCCTTATCCAATTATTTTTAATTTATTTATTAGTGGATCACATATCATTCAAAAACAAAAATAATTCACCATGACACAAATGGAAATAAAATATTAAAATAATAATCAAGAGATTATCTAATCGATTAGTTAATCTAGAGGATGATAACCTAATCCATGATCCTATGGGAAAAAACCCTTGAACCATTTCTTGGTTTGTATTTCAGTAGTCTAACTTTGGTACTATGTATCAATTTTATTGATTTTTCCTCATCTCCTTGACTCGAACCATATATTATCACCTGTGACCTATATGATTATATAATTTTTTACTCACATGTAGGCGAGGGGATCTAATGGATTGGATACAAGCAGTTTTACATAAATGGAACTATTAGAAATGAATCCTTTATATAATAAGGTAGAGGGGATGACTAACATTCAATCAATAATAATTTAACCATAATAAGATGATTAATTAAAAATATAAAATCAAATTCTAGGGTTTATCTAATCTCATGATCAACCAAACAGCAGCATGTAATGAAAATTCAAGTCTAATATTATTATCCATTGAATTGATTTGTTCTTTTATTTTGGATAATGTGCCATGATTTAGATGAATTGATTCAATTTATCATAGTTCCTTCCAAAAAATTTATAGATGTCTAGATATCTCACCAGATATATCTCTTGATATATATTTCAATATATCTATATATATATATAGATATATATTTATAGATATATTTCATGATATATTTCATGATATATTTATCTAGATATATATATATATATATATATATATCAATCTAAATATATCTATAGTTATCATTCTAGTTACATCTCTAGGTAATTTTCATGATATATATATCTAGATATATATTTAGACATATCTCTAGATATATCTATTTAGATATGTATCAACATATATTTATATATATATCTCTAGATATATTTATCTAGATATATATCAAGATATATCCTTATAGATATATTTATAGACATTTATCTTTCATAATTATTGATTATGTTATTAATAATTAAGAAAAGATGGTATAATGATTTCATAGTATTAAAACTAATCAATTTAAGTAAAGTAAAATATTAATTCATGTAATTAATCAATGAATTGTAAATAATTAAAAAATATGCACATAATCTCTTTAATACCACTTGTATGTTCTAGGAACTGCGTTAGTGTCCTTTGATGATATGACGAACTAATATTCTAGTCTTAAACCATTTCAAATCATCTATTTACATGATAATGAGACCAGGTACAATGATAATAGTTGATTAAATAGAATGAATTAATATACCAGGACCATAGGGAGAGGATCTTCACATGTAATTCTTATTTTATTTATGATTAGATATAGAATAATCTAAACTTGTAATTCATAATTAATTTATGATACAATGGAATGAAATTTTTCATTCTATCATTGTTTTGTAGGATTCATAAGAATAATCCCTCTACCGATGATCGAAACATGCACCACCATCTCTGATCTGTGTCGTAGAACTACCGACTGCTACCACAGTTGATCCTAATCACATTCATTATTTGTGATTGATCATAGTAGTTCTCTACATAATGTATGAATAATACTCTTTGTTCTATCAAAATCATAAGATATAAGTATATCATAGAACCCTCTAGGTCATGAGTAAATCTCACATTATTCATTTTTCACACCCAATGAATAGGGAATGTGATATAACTACATATTTATAATATCCTGTTTTGGGTTATCTAATAACACACAATCCCCCATCCAACGCTAATATTCTTAAAGGAGCCAGTGTATGTTTATAATAATAATAAATTCATTAATCATTTTACATGAATAATAATTAATGAATATAAATAAATATCCATTATATTATCCACCCCATTAAACAAGGGCTACTTTCCCTCATTCACATTTATCGATACTTGAATAATGACTATGTAATTAAATAAATATCACTAGATTATATTTTGGAAAATTTATTAAATATAATATTTTCCAAACATGAAAACTGATATTTATTATTATAATTTAACTGGGTTTATTATTTCTAATAAATTGTGATTAAATTATAGAATTCAACAAAACCTGAATAAATATTATTTTTATAACCTGTTAAATTAATTATGTGAATATAAATGACTCAGGATATACAGTCCCAATGTGAACCTCTTTGACTCTATCTCAATGGTGTTAGGTATAACCATATAATTTCCTTGTTTATCTTCTAGTGGCATGTCAAGACATCCATGGAGAATGAAGTTAACATCACAATGACTTCCCACCCCCTATGAATGTTTACATTGTAATAAAATCCTTTTATCCTAATATCTCTAACAAATAAGTTTTCTTGATGGTTCCATAAACCTATATGATTAGTGTGTCATTCTTTGACTTTCTGAAATTGATACTGCACACCAAAAAACATTTTCATATATTTATGAATGATTGTATTTTTTATCAAAGGTTCAGAGATATCTACTTATGTCAGGGGATATAAGGGAAAAACCTTTTATTACATTATTTATATATAATATACCACTCTTGACATTGCCAGCATACCCTACCAAGCCGCAAACAAATGGCATCATAGTTTTCATCAATACATAAAAGTGTGCGAGTCATGATATCCATTAATGATAATATTAATGTAGAATGATCAATACACACATCTTCAAATAGAAATATCAAATGAAACATGGAATTATGGATTTATTACTTGATGGGGCATATCTCATAATCAATTATCATGAAGATTACTAATGGAAAATACCATGTGAAGGTGTATCAATGTATTATGAACCTCCTACATCTGATAGCCTATATTTATGGTGTCCCATTAGAAAATATTATCTTTCCATAGGAAAAGATTCAAGATAAATGTTGTCGAACCACTATGTTGTCATAATCATAGAGAACATCCATGTCATATTAGCACAACATATATTCTATAGACATTATCATATTTAAATATAATGTATAAGAATAACCAAGTTGTGATAATAAAACTTCTTTAGTTAAGAAATCATGTTATAAATTACTAAACAAGTTGGTTATAGGTAACCAAATCCAACAATATTAAAGATTCATAATCATAGTATTATATAAATTAATTTAATATCGGCACTTGGAGTGATTCTTTCATGTGAAAATGTATGTTACAACATGAATAATCTCTTTTTTTACTCTAATAGGTTATTGTTCTCAGAGTGATTCATTAATATGTTGGTATTTATCCAATGGTTCATTGGGAAATGTTTATTTGATGACGGACTTGTGACCTACCATAGGTTTATGTATCCCAAGATGAAATATAAATTTATAAAGTATTTAATTAGATATTTTTACTTCCCTAGGCATCATTGTGATAATGATATGAATTTCAGGTGATGATGATGTGTATATTATTTTTCCTAGAGTTTTCTTCCCAAGTAGTGGATACTTTTATGATTACTTGAATGAATACTTTAACACCATGAGAGATATATGATGATAAGTAATAATGTAGATGGTATAATTATGATCTATGTTTGTGGAATGTTTATAGGTATTGGATTATGTGAGTAACTTTTTATATTATTTTTTATGATATTTTAATGATGATAATACAATTTTTTAAGAAACGTACACCCAAGGTCTGTTTTCTAAAGTAAAAAAATAGTAGGATTTGTGAGCAGGATAACTAGATGGTATGGAAAATATGCCCTCTCTCACCCCATTGACTGGTTCAGACTCAAATTAGTTTTTATATGTATTGGGTATGTATTGTTTTGCTCGGTAAATTAATGTGGATGTAGTGTAGTTATAGAAGTGGGTGGATGAAATGATGTAAGATATTAAAAATGTGTGAAAAAGCTATCAGGAGATAGTTTGTAGGGCACTTTATATTTTTGGTTGTAATATGTTATACTTTACCTACTTTTTTCTTTAGAGATGGTTGTTTTCATGAGATTAGGAATGAAGTATACTGATGAATTAGTCTTATGGATATAACATTTGGACTATTAAAATTTGATAACTTGTGTTTAGTATTTTAAAAACCATCAATGATAGAAAAATCCTTAGCCAAGGATCGACAATGATTACCACAAATGCTGTTGGTAGTGAGTATATAACCAGGTATTAGAGTTTTGTAGATTTTTTAATTATGAATGAACAATATTAAAGTTTATTTTTTTCTTTAGGCGATGTCTTACTAAGAATATATATATATATATATATATATATATATATATATGAAACCCTACTTTAATGTGCTAGTTTGAAAGATTGTATTAGTGGAGTGATTGACTGACATTAGCTCATTAACTGAGGTCGATGTTGGGCTATTAATGTTCTTCCAATATATGATATTTTTCATATATTTTGATGCTCACAAAAACACATACTATGATTCTAATATATATATATATATACATTAGTGTGTTTAAATAGAGATTAATTATATTTTCACTTATTAAGTTAATTAATCCCTAAAATAATATTTCTCATATCTTAAAAAATTACCTTTCATGTATATTTTGGCAACATGGAAATTTTAATATACGATATTATTAATACATATATTCTTATACCTGCCTGAATGGCCCGAAGGCCTTCATTTTTTATTGATTTTGATAACCCCTCTTTCAAGGGATGAGAGGGAAACCTTACAAGGCCCGTAGGCTCAGATATTACATGGCCCGTAGGCTTAAGAGATTACATGACCTGACGGTCTTAAGGGAATTCAACCAGACTATCTACAAGGAACTGCCCCTCCCCCGAATTTGCATCTTGATGGTAGCTCTCCACCTTTACATGAACGTATGGCTAGGCTTCCCGTGCAAGCACAGGCTGGTACCGATGGTATAGATAAACCCTCTCATTCTGACAATCCATTTGGCTCTGCTTTGGTGAGTGCTCCTACTCTGAATCCTCTTCTAGGGCTGCTCTTTTTTGGTGTGTCTGGGCCTGCATTCATGTGGCCCGAAGGCCTTGGGGTGTCCCTAAGGCCTTAAGGTGGCCCGAAGGCCTTGAGAATCAACCGGCCCGAAGGCCTTGGGTGGCCCGAAAGCCTTGCAGGACCCGAGATCCAAACCAGTGGCCCGAAGGCCCAGATGGATAAATAGTTCCGGCTGCTACAGTGTCGAACAGTGCCTGCTACAATACTGCTACAGTACCCCGTAAATATGCCTCCACCAGGATTTGATCCTGGGTCTCTTGGATGCACCTAGCGAGTCCTCACCAACTGGAAATGGTCACATAGAATGATTAGATACATTAAATTTCCATACATAGATAATTTAGTAATGTTGTACCAGTTATGTGGAGCCTTCAATTACGTTTAATAATATAAGAGATGTTATTTGATATATTGGTCTGTTATCTGTACAAATTTAGTTATGTAAATGATTTGGATCTCTGGATATGTTTGCATATGCATATTTAGAAACATTAATCGTTCACATATATAATTCTAAATATGTGGATATATTTTCACATATGTGAGGAAAACCTAGGTGGATATTTCCAATGTAGTGTATGTTTTTAATATAGCTGTTAATAATTGAAATATTTATTTCTGTTGGATTATTAAAGTAATATTATGTTCTGTTTTGATATATTTGATGTAATAATTATGTAACTAAGGTATGGATGTCTTCACTAAAACATGTGAGTTCCATGAATGGTAACACATCTACATCATTTATATTTCACTTCTTTTTATCAAGAAGTAATAAAATACATATCTATAATAATTTTCATTTTATATAAGTATTTAAATTGTGGGAACTGATAAAGTCTCATAATAGGATATATAGATCATATAAAAATAAAATTTCAGAACATGTGTATGAAAATTGAGTCACGTTTGAAAAAATTTCATCTTTATCTATCCCATTGCATATAACTCTATTCAAATATAAAATAAGAATTAAATTAAAATACAACTACTCTTATTAATTCAAGATACATAATTTTGGATTTTATAAGTTCTTCTTCAAGATGGTCTAAATAGAATATTTATTTTCCTAGAATACTTTTCAATTTTCATTTTCTTTATGAAATTATACGCTTTGAATGATGATTTTTTTCTTCATATTTTATTCTTATGTGTAATTTCACACTCCTTTTATAGAGTTTTTGTAATGTCTAATGTCTGTCATATAATAGGATCCCAGTAATATCTACTTATTACTCTTTCTGTTTAAACCATAGGACAACGTATTTCACACAACTAATGTATTCCCAAAGAAAATAACTGGATAAAGTGAATTTCACCATGCTTGATAAGAGAGTGTTGGTGTAGTGTTTTATAGGATATTTATCTACTAAAAAACTATAAAATTTCATGTGTTTATTTACCCCTTTGGATGTTTTCTAAAAGAGGGTGTGAAATATTATTACTCAATTCACCGTCCTCTTGAGCCATTGTTTAACCGAGAACATCGTTTTTCCTTAGAGGATGGAATTAAGATTCTCAACCTTTAGCTCCATGTAATTTACTGATCACTCTATACTACTAATACATTTTTTGAAATGAAGTATGGTACATCTATAATTAATGTTCCCTAATTTAATATAGATAACAATGGTTTAAAGACACCCATTATAA
This sequence comes from Viscum album, assembly GCA_963277665.1. Classification (NCBI taxonomy): domain Eukaryota; kingdom Viridiplantae; phylum Streptophyta; class Magnoliopsida; order Santalales; family Viscaceae; genus Viscum; species Viscum album. The sequence continues at coordinate 318,419,694 of OY728146.1, forward strand.
TTATATATCCCAAAAAGGTTATTGTACAAGTATATTTGGAAGTGATTCAACCATAATAGTTACCAATTAGAGAAAAAGATAATTAGAGTTACAAATAAGATATTAAATATGATTTAAACACTAAATTCACCAATTTCATCTCATGTGGTTAATTTCAGATAAATTAAATTGATTCAACCAATTTTATATAACCAATGACATAAAGAAACCCATATCTGTTGCTTATAATGAAGCTAATAATGTAATATAATTAGGTTACAATACTACCATGTTTAATTTTGAAACTTTCATAATGATTGATGAATAAAGCATCACCAAAATAGATGGAAGGCTTAAATAATAATATATAATGTTGCATCTCTTGAAACGTTTTCCCCAGAACTAGATCATGTACTTAATGTATTTAGAATACTTCCATCAAAATAGAATAGTATCTTAGCTTCTATAAGATAGTCTATAGATTTTAATGATTATGGTATCAGAAATTTAAAAAGATTAATTGCATATCAAAGGAATTTAAACACCAACATAATTAAAACCCAGGTAAATGATTCATTTTTGTTAATTTATAAAAATTACTAACGGAATTGATAGTTGGAGTAATTTCTGATTTTTATTTTCATTTTTATTATTTTTATTTAAGGAACATATCTATATATTGATTCAAATATTGGAATTTCATTTTTATGGGTTTCCAATTCTTAAATTCTTTTATTAAATTTTTTAATTTTTCTATAATTAATTTTTTAAATTTATTTAATCAATAATTTTAATTTATTAATTTACCTTTAACTAAAAATCCACAATTTGATTTGAATATTGAATTTAATATTTTAATGAGATTATTTTAGTATTAATAATATTTTTATTATTTATTTTATTAATTTTAACATATCATGCAATATTATTATTTTGTGACATGAAAATTGAGATTGAAAAATTTAAAATTATTTAAGAGTGTAATCCCCTATCATGGTCATTCATTTGACCACAAAATGATTTCTTAGACTTAATATGGAATTTCTTATTCAGTAAACTACAAGAATTATAGTTTGTTAATTGACCAAGACTGTATAAGTGACCATAAGCTATTTCTTCTCATAACTAGTTTTTTGAAAATGCCTCCCTGTTCATCTCCACTACCGACCACATCTTCTCAACCATTCAGTGGATCATGGCATTAATATCGAACCAAATATAAGGCCGACCTTGTAAAATATTGAAGATGAGTAAATTGGAATCAACATACAAAAATATATTTAAGAATGATGATTTTCATCTGATAATTCTGAATTAATATCTAGATAAACATTTGAAACATAAAATATACAGTGACGATGAATGATATCAAACCTAGATTTATCAATTACATCATACATGAAGATCATATCTTGATTATGAATAATTTATGTTCTCTCCACTAATGAACATGACTAATCTAATCTAAAAGTATACTACTTTCTCATGCATTGAACAAACCATTTTGTTTGAAGTTGTTAATGATTTTTTTCATTGTTGTGATTTTTTAAAAATTAAATATATGGGAACCATATATTATCCAAATTAAGTTACTATAAAACATTATAGGATTTCATGAATTTTCATTGAACAAATTCACATTTTCTGTTCCAGTTCCATAAGGTAAGAACCACTAAAAATGTTATTTGAACTAAGAATCAGATAAAAGAATTAGAAAAATCTTCAATCCTGATTGAATAAATCCTGAAGAGATTTAATACTACTTTGAGGATTTTTAGAATATTATTTTGGACCTTTTTTTGATAGATACATGTCTATCTAAGTTGGAGGAATCATGGATATATGAATGGTGATTTTGGTAAAGATGCATTGGAATAAATTAGAATAGTGTTGATGAAATTAGAAATGCCTATTGTAGGTAATACTATCCATGCTCATTGGTTAAAGAAACAAATTTGATGATGGATGAAAAAATGGAACTCGAATATGGATGTTTGAAGCTTGGGATCCAATTATGATCTAAAGAATGAAAATGAATCATACTAAAATATGGTGATGTCCAACCAGATTTTTTTATGGAACCCAAACTAGTACAAAATCCACAAATGAAGAATATCCATTGCAGACTGAGATCAAAATTTTAGAAAATTATCATTGGATCCCTTCATTCTAAGCCTTTACATTACTTCAATTATTTTAATATTTGGGTCCATATTTCCATGATATAGTTGTACAGATGAAGGCTGACACACACCATCATATCATTGAATGGAAAAAACTAGTTTAGGTTTTTAATATTGAATCCCGAGTGCAGTAACAGTTGTGAACAGACATCCAATAAAACAATGAAGGTTCTAGACCTAATTCCAAAACCGAGGACGACAACATATTACAAGGAATAACATATTAGAATCTAATAATACTCTTCTTAAGCCTCATAACACAAATTACAACACTTGCATCATCATCTTCTTCTAAGTAAACATCAACAAACAATGTATTTGTGAACCATTTAGTCAATTTCACTCTAATTTGATTTGAATGACTATAGAGCTTGACCATGGTAATAGCACGCAGAATATATCGAAGATTTTAGATGAAAAGTGAATTAATCATGACACTAGAAATGGCCACATGTTATACAACAAAATTAGAGTAATTTACTGGTACAATTATCGGAATCGAGATACATTTCTAAAGTATAAAGTCACATGAAGGAGTTGAAGAAATTGATTCTTCTCACATGGTCAATTATGATATGCACCATAAATGTTTGACCATTATTCCATAAACGGAGAACTTATCAATATTGGGGGATATGTTTTTTAGATCAATGAGAGGATTTTTAATATAAATCTAACCAGTCACTACTACATTTTACAACATTATTATATTTCTATATTATGTAATAAATCTGGTGGTGTAACATGATGGTATTATTGGTCAAACTAATAAAATTCTCCATAAAATATATTAATGAGGTATGTACTTTAAAAGTTAATTTTATTCTGTTAATCTCTTTGGATTCATTGAAACTATTTATACATATAATTTTTTCTCATTTCATAAGTTTTTAATTTTACTATTATTCTTCACTGTATGAAACACACATGAAAAATAAGTTATCTCTCTTTCTTCCAATCATGAGAACTAGTATGACTTAAGAGAAATTTGAGATCATTAATTACTAGGATAAGGTATATTGATGGTTAGAGTGGCTATTTCATCTCTCTAATTAATCCAAAACATCTAGGTTAAAGTAATTAAATTCAATTTTACTTTATTAGAGAAGAAATAAGATATTACGAAATTAAATAATGATTAAATAGGAAAAGTGTGGATTTATAAAAGGTAAGTCCAACTAGTTTTAAGATAATTTAAAAACAAACTCAGTTGAATTAAGTACAATTAACTATTATTTTAATTCACATAATAAACCCATTGAACAATATTATAACACAACTAAAACACTATCCTCTCCATATAAAACATGATTCCCACACTAACATTATATAATACTTAGTTCCAAATTTGATTATTGGATTCCCCATGATATATTACACACCAAACTAGATACTTTTCTACAAAGGCTAGTGTCAGTGTTTTAAAAAAATTTCATTACTTTAGTAGAACTAATTTATACCACAACGTTGATTTTCATTTAGAGGTTAAAATAACTACTATAGAAATAATTCATAACATGATAATCACAAAGGATTTCGATACGTTTTTTACTATTGTCTCATTGATTAACTCCCGACCCAATGTTACTTTTTTCCAAAGTCACTTTAGGGAATGCAGACATAGAAAATAACATGAATAAAATTAATAATAATTTAATTGAAATTTATGAACTCAATTTTAACATTAATAACAATATTTTATAAAATAAATATATAAAAGCCTTTGAGATTAAAACTAGAAGGATCCAATTCCAACCAAAGTTTTTTGATTTTCAAGAGAAGTTCTTAATTGAAATATAATAGATTTTAGTGCTATTTGATATAAATTCAATCCTATAGAAGTATGAAAAGTACAAGTCATCTAGAATGTCCCCCCTTCACAATTAATGGGTCTATAAAGTAGTGTCTCTATAATCACCAACCAAGGGAGATCACTTCCTTGGTGAAATTGTGAAAATCATTCCTCAAAAAATACTTCCACGCATCAAGGAGTAGAAAAATAATGAAGGAGATATATATAATTACGAAATTAAATATGGAAACTATATAAAAGTATTAGAAAAAAATTCAACCAGTTAATAATATCCATCATACCATGTCCCCATGACAAGCACAACTCTTTTTGTATACATTTACCAGGGATTGATTTATAATAACAAAAACATACTGAATGATTCATATAGAGGTGAACTATTCCACAAGTCACCCAATAAAGCTTGAGAAATGACTAAGAGGATCCTCCAAAATTATCTGTAATTTTGTACTATAATCACATCTAGGATAGTTCATGAGGTACAATGTTCTTACAACTCTTTTTATGAAAAAAATTTGAAGGACTTAACTACAAATTTTATATAATTATTTGTGACAAATATTTATGAAAATACACCCTCTATAGTCCCAAAAATATAAAATCATTCATACTATTTGGACAAAAACATTGACTAATTCTGTCATGTTTATGGAAAAAAATTTAAGATTCCATGTTCCAGTTTCCATACCAACAAAAATCAATAACAATCCATGTGTATTGGTAGTATTATAATACACATTATGGAGAAGGGATCCAACAACATTAGTAAAAACAGCTCTTATAAAAAGGTTTCCAATAATATTTCCATCCAAGACCATTTTAGAGACCGAGATATCAACCTATAATAAACAAACAATTTTGGATAGCATAAAAACCTTCAATGGAGGACCTAGTGAAATGACCTATAGAGTAAAAAAACACTCATGATTTGTAATTTAATGAACTAAATGGATAAAACAATGTTATTTTAACTACCACCGGTTAATTGAAAAAAAGGCACATGTAAACTCTCTGATCAGTCAATTCCCAAACCTAAAAAATTATAGTTCTATAACATTATTGTTTGGAACAGATTTTAGATATAGTCAAAAATAACCATCCAAGGACAAATCTTCAAGTGTATATCCTACTAAGCATAATGAATCTATTCCTAAAATAGATCCTAAAGGATAACAACATGTAGAGACACCGCCAATGAAATAATTTAAAGGAAAGGCCTATATGTTGGAAATAAATCAACTAAAACCACCATTACCAATGAGGATTAATCTACACATGAAATCCAATGATTATTTATCAGAATAAGATATCTAGGAGATATTCTTGAATGTATTTATCAATATCCCTTTATTTTAATCCATCCTCCAAATCCCATAGTATGGAAAATTTATCAAAGACATGTGAACACAGTAAAGAATATTCTAATGGAATGAAAATGTGAATTTAATTAGAGATTTTTATTCCCTTGTTGTTACAAAAATAAAAATAAAATTCCAAACCCATTTATTTTCAAAATACCATTCTCTATTAGAGAACTGAAATTCTATAGTGCACTTTGTAATTCGATAGTATCAATTAATGGTATTACTTGTTCAGTGTATTATTACATGAAAATGGGAGATCTTAAACCCACACTAGTGGATGTGTAGTTGGATAACCAACCCATTATAAGCCATTTTTTGAGTACTAGAGGATATGTTGGTAAGTGTGAAGTGATTTTTTATCCTATCCGGAATATAGAAGAATAGAAATATAGAACATACACCTCTATCATTCAAGGCGGGTTCTTTCTCAAAATAAATTAAAAATAATAAATGTCAATGAAGGTAAACAATAAATAAAATTTAAAGAACAAACTCTAATCTTTAATATTCTTTATTCAATAAAAACCCCTATGATGATAAACCTTTTTTTACAATTTTTATTTGAGTTTTTGTGTTTCTGTAAGTAAAAGTTGAAAAATATTTTATGACATTATTTTATTAGGGGAATATCTTGGAATACTTGATCTTATAAATGAATATTCTCTTGAAATTGAAAAAAAGTTGGAAATTTTTTATGTGCAGAGAATAGGGTTTTTTTTTATGAGATCTATTTTGATAATTTACTCCAAACTATCATTAAACTCTCCTTTTATATTGTTAGGATACAATAATGGATGATATTGAGTAGAAATAAACACTAAAACAACCCCTTGAACTAGAAATAAAACTGTAACCACCCAATTTGTAATACACTTATTTAAAGTAAAATGATAAAATGAAATTAACAACATAAAACAATTTAATTCCCACTGAATAAAACCATGTTTTGGAGATTATCGAGAAAAACATTATGGCCCAATGAATGAACCCTTACCTAATGTTCATTGATATAATTTATCATTTTCCTACTAAGATATAACACAAGACCTATTTGCCTCTTTAGAGGGTTAACCTGGGGTTTGGAAAGGCTGTAGGGGAGAGTAAGAAATAGATATATAAGATTAAGTAATTGGGAAGGGAATTATGCATTTTCATCCTAAAATACAAGGAGAATACTATATCTATCCATGGTAATCTTTTTCAGAAACGAATTTTGGATTTAGGAGGTAATGTGTTAAAATTATCATGAAGGGTGAAATTCATGTTCACTAAACCATATTGAAATAATTACAGGCCATGTTCATTGACTAAAATGTTTCTATTTAGTGATGTTGAGATAAAGGGAGTTGAATCACATGAACCTTATAAATGTGAATATCCAAAAAAATAAATTATCAAATTTAATACTTCTCAAAAAACAATGGATTTTTCCAATAGGCCCCGCCCTTCCTGATCTAGAGTCCAACTCATCAAAAACAATATGAGTTAACCCATCATAAAAAATGAATATAACCCAACAATTTTAAGAACATATCTGTGATTTAACATTTATCTTCCAATCTATTTTAGTAATCATGTCAAATATTTCATAATCGAGCACTATGAAATGCCACTCCACCTCAAAATTTGGTATCACCACTAAAACCTATATTCTTATTAATGTACGCATCATCCAAAGTTTCATTATAAACTACTTAAATAATGTTTATAAGGCACATGAGAATCAATAAAAATATAACATCCGGTCTCAATCAACACTCAATCCTTTGGTCCTTTAGGAATTCATTAGGGACAACTTCCAGTTCCAGATGTAGTTTCCCAGAAAAATATGTAGAATACTCTCGAATGGTATGCTCTACTTTATCCAAGGAAATAAAATATATGGTCTACTCCACGCATTTTATTTTATGATAAAACTTTTTATTGATGGAATTCCTAAAATAATCCCAGGTATGATACATGTGCTTCATAGCTTGCACAATAGAGTTCCACCATACACATTCAGGTCCCCCAACCATGTACATGGAAAAAACCACCATAGAGTCTTTAGGAGACAAAAAAGTGGAAGATCCTCTCGATTTTATCAAGTCACAACTATGATTCCTATGTTCCCTTTTCACAATAGAATACGGGGAGATGATGCTTATTATATTTGATACCATGATCCACAACATGTCATGGGTTCTTGACACCCACTTGACATAGAGTTTGAATAGTAAAGATTATAGCTTCTTCCAATGAATAGACCACTAGATAATTTTTAAATGTATCATGTATCATAGATTCCTATCTTGAATTTGAGATATTTATTCTAGGATTCATTTTATAATAATCACAACGCAAAAAAAATCAGTCACAAGAAGATTCCAAAATCATAAGACCAAATTCTAGAATCGATATGAAAGCTTTAAAAACAAGAATTAAATAAATTATATATTAAACAAATAAAAATATATCACTTAATGATGTAAAATTTCTATTTAGGAAAACATCAGATATAGTTCATTCAAATGACCTTAAATACCAAGTATCAAACCTGGTAAATATTTTCCAACCTTCTATGGTTAATTGAGTTTAGGCATAAATGTGGCCAACCAATCACCTTTATACACTTACTAATAAAATTTTGAAATTCATAACTCTTTTATACCTAAGAAATAGAACCAAACTTAGGCAGGGATAATAGAATTCAAGATGAGCATCCCTATAAGCCCAATTTTTAACAGACTAGCCCTGATCAACTTGACATGTGACCAAACCGGTCAACATCATTGAGGTATTTAATTAATATAACATGAAAATTATTCAATATAACCACAATAACACAAAAAAGCCCAAGTAAAAATAGGATGAAAAATATAACAAGCTCCATAAAACCCAATCGATTCCAGAAAATAAAGAAATGAATGAATCATTCAAGTCCAAAAATTCTCCTTATGATGAACCATCACTTCCAAACCATCCTCAATAGATGGTCGTGGCTATAGGAGAATCTAGAATGATTCAATATACCCTTCCCTTTACCTGTATCCCATAATACAACATCTAAAACTGTCCAAACAGAAAAATATGGTTTAAGAAAAAAGCATAGTAGGATACCAACACAATTATTATACAATGTCTAATATAAAAAATGAAATAGATATAGCTTTTAAAACTAATGCAGTCTAAATATAATTTCCTTAAATCCAAACCCATTTGTTAATAATTTTCCTTGGTTTTTTATAAATTCATGTCATATTAAGAAATCCTAGAATACAAAAAGTTTAACTGATAAATCATGAAATAATATCCATATACCATAATGTAATCATGTAGAACCATATCCATGAAATAATACATCATAAAAGTCCATGTGATTTAACCTCATATAATAATCATTGACAAATAATCCATAAAAATAATTCATAATTCAGTAAATAGTCTATAAAAAATGCACTCTATATTAGGTAATAGCCTATGAGAATACATAATATACATAAAAGATCATAAAACAAGCATATGTTGGTAACAACCAATGTTGAGTCCTACCAAAATATATTAATATCCAAAAAGTAACCCCTAGTAGTTCCACACACACCAAGGACAACTATATATCATTCCTAATGCACCCAAGGTTTCCAATGGGATACTTTTGTCAAAAATACTTTTCAAAACCATGATAAAAATTTTATAAAACATTTTCAATGCAAATAAAATAATTTTCGGTGTTTGAAAACAATTATATAAATAATAACCAGTATTCAATCATTTAGTCAAACACAAGTTGTAAGAACCCCCATTTTTATAGAAAAATTCCTTTAAGAATGGTTATCTTTACATTAGTTCCCCTGAAACCAAAAATAACATAAATTTAATGGAAAAAAAATCATGAATAATAAGGAATATATTGAATTAACCAAATATATATAATTACCTACCTCATGAATGATGGAAACCTTTATAACCTTAAGAAAATAGACTAAAACTATGTAATGGACTTAATAAGGCAAAGAATGAAATTAAACTCAAATGGTTTGACAAAAAACACTATTCTCTCATGAATCGGAACCACAAATGCTTCTAATGTTGCAACCAAAACAAAATCCAAAAAAAAAGGATTATTACCCTAAGAGAAGAAATATATCAAAAATGATGATAAATCACAGAACGAATGATTCATAAGGAGTATAGATCTCTAATATCTCTTGGGAGAGTTCTAGGTTATTATACGAGAGGCTTCAAATCGAATAAATTGTGGTTCAGGTGATCTGTTCATTAAAAACCATTGGGCACAAGAATTGCATGTCGTGAACCCATTTCACTTTGTGTAATAACATAATTTAAAAACAAAATTAAAACATGTCACCTCATATTAGAAATTATATACTTGACCATTACATTATATGAAAAAAATACATATCATATTAACCTATCACACGATGAACTAGTTCACGACATCTACTCTGTGAGCAATACACAACATGAACTTGATTCAGAGCTTATAATAAATTCATGAATTGAACTAACTAATGAATTATTCTAAGAAAAAACACAACATTGAAACATTATATGGAGTGTAAATATTTTTTGGTGTGTGAACTTCTCATTACATGAAATCACCCATCTTATTGCAAATAGACTAGATTCTTCTCAAAATCCATAAACCACCTCTAGTATTATTAAAACTTGGGGAGAAAATTGTATGAAATTTGATTAAATTATAACTAGATTCTATTAAATTATAAAAAATATGTCCCTGAACATAAGTCATTTTCCAAAGAAAAGGATCTAAATTCGTGAGAATCCTACGATGCATCAAAAAATGTAATCTAAACACCAGTACAAGTAATACCTGGAGAAAGAAAACAAGGTGTTATAATCAATAAAAATATAGTATTTCATATGATATTATATATTATATTGGGGATACTTTTCATCATTAGAATATAGATATAGGAAATCTTAGATATACTATATATGATATTATAGATATACAGACAAGAGTAACATTTCATACACTTGAAGTAATTATAGTTGGAAAAATATCGACCATTTTTTAGTTTCTTCATCTAGACTTATATGAAAATTACCATTGATGTATGTATAGATTATATCATTTATTACATATTAATGTTGAATTTATTTATATAAATCAATATTTACAAATTTAACAATTTTTTTACTGAATAATTTAAAGGTAAAAGAATATTTTATAAATAACCATAAGCACAGGACTCAATGAAGTCAGATACTAATTCTTCTATACTTGATATATTATTAATATATTCATCTTTATTTCTAAGATTTTACAATCTTCCAATGGATGTAGATATTTGTGGCTATAAAGAGAAGTGATTATTTTAAATAGAGACATCATTGATCTTATAAATTCAAATTCCCCTTTACATCAATGTGATTTAAAAATTATATATTTAAGTTTATTATCATTCATATTTTAGATATTAAAATTTATTGAAACGAAATAATTATTATTCTATTTCATAAAGAATCATTATTCAGATTTTATTAAGTATGATCTGACATCAATGTATACAAATTTGGACAATAAGGTATTTCCAAAATATATATACTAATGAAAGATGGTGATGGAATAATATATATTTCTGAAATATTTCAAAATAATTTGACTATGTTTTGGATGATTCATTATGTCGAAGGGTATGAAACATATTCATCATAAATTTTTTCTATTAACTGAATAACGAAATAAATTATATTTTTTTAATGTTAGTGACCATTGTATGTTATGTGGTTTTATCTGACTTAATATAAATATTATTTTTTATTATCTATAAAGGGTGAAGTGAAAACAATTAGCCACCCATTAAACATGTATGTTTGATTATTTGAATACATATATATTAACATGAAATTTAGTTTTATTTCATACAAAACCTTTTTATAGAGGGAATGATATTAATTTAGAGAGACAAAATGAATGTGGAGAGTAATTCAAAAATATATACAATAAAATTTGGATTATTATTTACAATTACAACATTTTTTATTAAAGTGCATAAAATGATATATTGAATTAAAGAATCCTTTTGAAATAAAACAATCACTGTAAACTGGGAATAATGGAATGTTAAAATTATTTTCTAAGAATTATGTCTGAAATTTTTTTAATATGGATAGTCACAGTATTCTACAATGGTAAATTTTGTAATAATATTTCATTTTATAAATTTTATAATTATATTGTGAATAAATGTTACATGCATTATTTTTTATTTGTATAATTTTTGAGGACCTATTATCTTATAATGAGAAAGAGATAAATTACATACATATATAATAGTGGAATATTTCAAAGGTTTGATTAGATTTTAGTATATTGGTAATATATATTTTAATATTTAAAACTCAAATTTTAATGTTAAAATGATTTGAATATATGACACTATTTTTTTCTTTTCTTTTTCTTTTGACATATGTTCTTTTCCTACAGCTTGTGTTGTTGATTTATTATTATTTCTAATGTTGTTGTTTTAATTATGGGAATATGTATTGAAATTATATTAAAAAGTTCATTTCATCTATAAGTTATTTTATAATCATTGATAAAAATTTATATATTGATTTATTAGGTCTGTTTTCTAATATCCTATATGATAAATCAACCAAACTTTTTTTATCATACAATGGTTTTACATCAGTTTTAAAATAACTGGTATTAAAATGACTATATAACATCAAATAAAAATAACTAAAGTAAAAACAATTAAAAAAATTTCATTTAATAACATCCCATAGTAATCGATGTCAAAACCCCAATAAAACCAATGGTAAAATTTCATATTTCTCATGTTAATTATGTCTAGATAAGGTTCTAATATAATTAATTTATAAAATAAACTTCATTATAGATTGATTTAATAGAGCCTATATGAGTGATGAGAAAATATCAGGATATTCTCATCTCAATCTTCATTCTTCAAGGAACATTAAATATTCCCACTATTTTAGCTTATATATATGACTCCATGGACATATTTTATCAAAATTTAAATTTAATTTAAGGTATTTAAAATTCCATTCCATTCTAACTCTTTAATTAAATTTTCACTCATATATTACCAAAGTCATAAAGGGGTATTCCTCCCTTGATCTCACTTCTCCTTTGGGATTATATATTATAATTATTAATTTAGATGTATTATATGAAATTTATATTTAAATACCAATATTTCTTTTCTTATGATTTATTAATTTACGAACATATTTATTTTCTCTTAATTGAGGATGTTAATTCAATTCTGATGATGTTTATCAAGTCGAACTATTCTTAACCATTCTTATTTTTTAACTTTCATTCCAAAAATTATTTTTTGTTGTATCAAAATATTGATGATACATATGAAATTTTCTCTAAATATATTATATTTCCATTCTCATTATTTTATATACCCCATTAGCTTTCATTAAATAAATATATACCATAACTTGTGTAAATAATAAAGAATTTTATTATTAGTTTTTCTTTGAATCTAATTTAGTTTTCATTTTTTTTCATAATTATATTTATTTAACAAAATTATTTTTAGGATTTTTTTATAAGAAATATATAAAATTATTTAGATCACCGTTTGAATGTGACACTGAAAGAAACTTCTGTCAATATTTTTAAAAACATTTACCAAAAGGTTAATAAAATTATGATCTTGATTTCTCTTACATTTCCTCTATTTCTATAGAATATTTATCATATATGATTATTATATTTCATATTCCTCATGTATATACTAATAAATTCTATTATATTTTATTTATTTTTAAATGATTTAATTTTGGTATCATATTATAAAATTTCTAATTAATTCTTATTTTTAACCAAGTGAAAATGTTGTGTGTCCCATTTTATTAAATTATGGTATAGTTTTAATGGATGTATGATTGTTTTTATGTGGAAAACCTCTGTTTGTAAATATAATTATGTTTTTTGTGGAATAAATGCTATAAATCACTCAAAATGTATAATGTAATGATTATATCCTCAGATAAGACATATAACAGATAAGGGAGTTATTATGGAAAATAAAATATAAGGGGTAAATTGTAGTTTAAATATAATGTTACAATTTTTATTATTTTCAAGTATTAAACTCATTAGTTTTTTAAATTGAATATTAATTATGGGATAGTTTTTTTAAATACTGATCTATTTTAAAATATGAGTAATTTTATTATATACTATATTGAAATATAGTTAGCACAATGAAAACAAAGTGGTCATTATTTTATATTACCGATGAAAATTTTAAAAAAATTTAAATTTAAACTAACTGAACTATAATGAATAAAGTAAAAAATAACTAAACTATATTTCAAGAAATAACCTTGACAATGTTTATAAAATGTAGATAATTGGTGAGAAACCCAACTAATCATTTAAAATTATATTTATAAAAACCTCTTTTTTTTGACCAAAGTGATCTATAGACCTGATTTGTGGTATCCATGAATTTCATCCTATTGTAAGTTATCCCCGATTTTATACTAATTACAGGAAATATTTTTCTATCCCTGGAAGTTCATGACTCTACCGATTGGTTGCATATTGATCAAATGACTGAGATATTCATTGTCTTATAATATCTAAAATACCACGAGCTAGAATGATTTTTATGAAAAAATTAAAATGTAAATAGTACTATATTTAGAAGAAAAGCATCACATGACTTCAAATCTTCAATTAAGCACACAAAAAAATTATTGGATTAGAAGTACACTACGCGATAAGAAATTAAAAATCATTAAAGCATACTGAAAATCTCATAATTATAAATTTAATTTTCATTTGACACATATGTTTTGTCTTCATTTATAGGTATATTTATATCAAATTGGAAAAATATAATGCCTCAAAATCTTGGACTATTTTCAAATTCATCAGTAGAAACATCACTATAAATCATTGAACTCATTATGTTTCTTCATCTACTGATAAGTTAGATCATCACTTCAAGAATTATCATTAATATATTAAATTAATTTCATATTAGATCTTAATATCACCAAATTCTCATAAAGCAGTTTAGATCTTCAGGATTTTATTTTCTAAAATTTCATTCTACAAAAATATTGAAATATAAATAAAAACACAATTTAGATCGTTTTCATATAAAGATTATTTTTAAATTATAAATAAAAATTAAGTGGATTATTCATTGAATAGTCTCCCCAAATATGTACATTTTTTTAAAAATATGATAGATAAAAAAATTAAGAGAGGAAGAGAATTTATAAATACTCCTTTCTTTAGTATACATGATTGATAATTTCTCCCTCTTAGTTCTTCATTTTTTATTTTTAAGGTAAAAAATATTCTAAATAAAAATTCAAATAACAATATAAACAATATAAAAGAGAAATTAAATTTATACCACTTAAAATAATCATAGAATGAATAAAAAGATAAAAAATATAAATAGTATCTTAAATTTTTTCCCTATTGTGATTTTAAAAAAATTCAAAATATATATGAAAAAAATTAGTAATTAAATTTTTTAAATGTAATTCAATTTGAGAATTGTTCGATCATATGTTTTGGATGATTTTATAAATTCTACATCACTTCAAATCTTTGACCAAAGCTATTTATCGTGGTTGATATAATATAATTTACCTAAATTAATTCCATTTCAACCTTGATTTCTTATGTAATAATATATTCTTGTAATGTGAGTTCAAGTTAAACATTACTTTCCCCACCCGTTATATAGATCCTACCAAGGATATCAACATAATGAGGTACGTGATTTTTCATTATTAGACTTTTAACATCAACCTCTTTTCCAATAATTTGTGATAAATATTCTACTACATCTATTTATATTAACAATGTAGCAAAAATTATGTTTCATAGATGGTATTTAGATACTATCCAGATAAAAATTTTGAAATATAATTTTTATAAGAAACAATTTGGAAGGAAATAAAATTTATATAATATGGATATGAAAACCCATTGAGAATGTATTTCTTATATAATCATTTAAGAATGTTATCATCCAAATAATTATTCTTTAATGTATGAGCGGTTGTCAATGACATGTAAAGTGAATAAAATTAAAAAACATATGTCATAAAAATTATTTAAATAAATAAATTTAAAATTTTTTTATATAGTAAATAGAAAATTATTTTTTGAAAATTAATTAAAACCCCCCATAAAAAGGTAGTTAAAAAGGTTTTATAAAAAAATTAAATTACACCAAAATTAATCAAAAAAGATAAAGTAAATGGAAATATAAAAATTTAAAAATACTAAAACATTCAAATTTATCTTCCAAAAATAATGCATGGTATTATACATTAATGGATAGTTCAACAACTAATATATGAAATATTTTATACAGAAAAAATTATAAACCATGAGGATTGAAAATTTTGAAACAAGATTAGTTTTGAAATATAGATATGTTTTAAAAAATATATATGTTTTAAAAAATATTCTTTTATAACAAATGTTGTCTCACGGTATTATGTAAATTAAATTATAGAGAGGACGTTGGTGACTTTTATTTTAATGATTAAAATAAATGTTTCATCATATATAAGTTATAAATTTATCATATTTTCATATTTACTAACGAAATAAAATATTGGTCGGTTTTTAAATTACTGATCTTGTTAAAAATTTGTGTAATGGTATTATATATTGTATTTAATTATACTAATCACAATGAAAATAAAGTGATAGGTATTTTATATTTATGAGGATAATATTAATGTAGTGTATCATTAAACTATCTTAATTATAATGAAATAAAAAAGAGATGATGGAATTATAATTTTGGAAATAACACAATATATGTTTAAAATAAAAAACAGTGGATATTGGATAGATAACTAACTACTCCGTCATAAAGATATTTATTAAAACCTCACCATTTATGAAATGTGAAATGTAAATATTTATACCTTATCATAGTTCTCCAACAGTTCAATATTTTGTAGGGAATGAGAGTTTTTTTAACTATCATAAGTTCTTTATCAATACCCCCGAAATCCCTCGATAATTCCTATCAGTAACAGCTTACTTCACAAAATAAAATTACTTTTTTCTACATTTTTATCCATGAATGACCTCGATTATAGTATCATATTTTCATTTCTATTATTATCCCTGAAATACATCAATCACATAAGATTTGTATATGAACAATTAGAATTGAAATACTAAGTGATTTACAAGGAATCCTCACAAAGTAGTATATCTTATTTGAACCAATAATAATGAAAAATAATATTGATTAGAAATTAACTCGTCATTAAAAAATTGTAAATCAACCAAATAAAAAATAGCTTTTACAATTATCAATGTGTTGTTCTTAGGATGATTGAGGATCCCCATCTGTTATAGTATGGTACAATTCATCAAAACTTAGGTTCAGTTTACAATGCATCAGTTGAAACTTTTCCATATACTAATGAACTCATCATGGTTCTTCTTATACAAATATGTTAGATCAAAATAGCTACAGTGACATTATTCTAATTTAAGTAATATTTTATTTGATATTTAGATTACTATGTTTTCATAAATCAGTTTAAATCACCAGTATTTAGTTATTTAAATTTTATTATGTATAAACATAATAACATAGTTTTTTATATAATATCATAATCAAATGATGTGTATTTTTATTTCAAAATTAAAAAAATATGAAAATTAATGATTTAAAAATAATTTCAACATATATATGTTATGCTTTAATGATAATCCATTGATGGTTTTATTTTTTTATTCGTTGATATTTTATTATGCTATAATGAATCACGGTTACCTCATATGATTCAATGATCTTATAACATTAATCTTGAAATTTCATTCATGTTAACATTCCTCACATCAAATTCTGGATATGGGGGATGTTTATGTGGTATTTAACTGGTATTAATTAATTATTGGTATTATATTAATATTAATAACAAGATAAAATATAAATCAAACATGGTTGAACTAATTATTTCATAAGATAATACATATTAGGATATATTTTCAAAATAGTAATATATTTTGTAATTTTATTGTATAATAATATTTATTCTGAAAAGGTTAAGGAATAACCCTTTTTATGAAAATGGAATGAAAAGATAAGAATGATAGGGTCATATATTACACATTCCCTCGTGCCAAGGATAACCAAATAAAAGAAGAAATAAAATTCCAAAGTCACATGGATAGGAAACATCATAATCACTATACGAGTCAGAACCATAATCAAGAGGTCCATGAGATCATGTTACCATAGATGGCTTCAGATATGAGTAATCCTTCTTCAGTCTTCCTTTCCTAGGAAGAACAGGTTGAAATCCATCATCATCCATAACAAAATTATTTCCTTTGGACAAGACCAATCATTATGTTGGTTTTTTGTGGAATCATTATCTACATCATCCCACCTTCCCAAGATGCATTGTGTTTCCATTAAATTAATAATTTCCACTTGATTCCTTCAAAGAATACCACCATCACTCAGAGCTTGTTTCCCTTCAAGAACAGTTTTAAATACCTCCTATTCCTTTTCCACAATCACCCCTGACATCATGTTTCCCTCATCTTGGGAAATAAGATCTGGAACCAAAGTTAGTGAAAAACCTGTCCCAGGGAATTCCTTTTCTTGACGCGCTGTAATAATGTGATCAGTGTCCTTAAAAAATAAGTAAGATGTGATATATTTTATAAAATATCATTACTATTTTTATTAATCTATGTAATGTTTTTAATAATAAATTTAATCTTAATGAACTCCCAAATGCACAAAAGAAGGAAAAAAACACTGTTGAGTCCTTTATAAAATGAATACCACAACTATTTAACGAATCTTTCAATCCATTAATTTTTTAGAAATTAATCAATATTATTAAAAGCATATTATTTTCTTAGATCAAGAATGAAAATTTAATATTTCACATTTAACATATGAAATTTGACATAAATTAGTTTTAGACACTAATTAAAATATTAAACCAGTTGTTGAAATTAAACATATTTAATTTGAAGAATTCAAGAAAACATTTATCTATAAATATTTTTTAACAAAATCTATATATTAATGGTGAGAATATTCCTTGAAATCAACCAAAAAAAGTTTGAATAAATTTGTTCTTATGGTGAAAAATTTACAATACATGCATGGTATTCTTACAGAAACGCACTCATAATTATGAGTAATTTTATCTACTAAAGAAGAATATTTTCAAGATATAGTTATGGTAAATTAAAATCACATCTTATGTATAATTTACAATAACATGATTATTTTATTTATTTGACCTTATATACTAAGGTTGAGTTTTCAATTGAACATATATTTGGAGTTATACCAATTTGAAGGACAACATAATCTTTTTTCCACAAGTGAGAGAAAATTATAGTTTCTGAGAAAAAAAATCATAAAGAGGGGGGAATGTAACACCCAAAATTATAATATAAATGTTTCTTATATATATATATAAATATTTTTTAAAATTGAACAACTTGTTTCTAATGTGATATGATTCTAAAATGTATAATTCATTATTTCATTAAGTTAGTATATTACATAATAAAATGAAATAAACAATAATATATTTCTAGAAGTATATATGAAATATAATTATAAAAAATAAAGGAAGATAAAAACCAAATAAAAAATTAAAACACTATGTGATTGAAGTATTTTTTATTTCAGTATCCCATTATAACAATTTTTCAGGTATTATTATAGAATAAATGAAAAAAATTAAATGTAATATCCATTTTTGAAGGAATTGGACAGATGATTTTAAGGGAAGAATGTATGTTTATATATTGGAGTATAAAATGGTAATTTAAAAATTATATGGTTTTTGGGAATATATAATCATAGGATATATATTTTTCAGGTATATATTGATAATGGGTGTATATATAGTCACTGGATAAATTGATCAATGGAGTAATTTATGTCATTATATGGTTGGTTTAACAGTATTAGATACTCAAATAAAGTAATCGTGATATATAATAGTTATAATATTTCCAATGATATGGTGATTATAAATGTATATAAGAAAACTTTTAAAGATTATATATATATTTACTATTTATGGCATCAAGTATTATGTATCCTCAATTTGATGCCCTTTTTTCCATGATTGGGATGGTGGAATCATCGGTTGGTTTTTCTATTGACAAAGATCAAGTTGAATATCAATAATTGTGACTTGAGAGAAATATTTATGATATAAGTTCATGCATGTGGAGATCACTGTAATATACATGATAGTTAAATCACTGCTAGTGACGACCACCATTTTTTATCAAACTATTGTGGTTTATGTATGTAACTCCCCGACCCCAGTTACCCAGAGTCGGTGCATTATTTTAATACTTTGGCATGATTACAAGGAATAAAGTCCTGAAGGACCGATCAGTTTAACAGTCTTGGAAAAATAGATCACATACATGAATGTTACATTTTCACTTTAAGAAGTAAAAAACAACATAAATAATCTTTATGAATGCCATTATTCCCATGGCTTAACCCTGCATATCAATCACATTACACTTATTGGAATCCTGTGGAAAATAAAACATAGAAATGGGTGAGCTCAAATGCTCAGTAAGGGTAAGCAATACAGCGGAAACTTTCAAAAATAAGTATAAACATTTAAGGCAATGTATAACTAAAACAAAATCCTTTTAAACTTGAACTTCACCATAATATGGAAAAGATAAAATGAAATAATTCCATTTACCTATTCACATGGATATTCTACTAGTCGAATAATCACATGAAATATCAATAACCACTTTCATAACGATGTAATTCATGATGCCGAACCTTAATTTTTGTGTCAAGGCCTCGTGCCAAGACCTAAGGGATAACTATAAACGGAACCCAACCCAGAGAGCCTCTGTAACCGGACTCCATCCTGGAGTTCCTCTACTAACCGGACTCTAACCCGGAGTGCCTCTAATAACTGGACACCAACCCGGAGTGCCTCTAATAACCGGATACCAACCCGGAGTCCCTCTAATAACCGGACACCAACCCGGAGTTCCTCTAATAACCGTACACCAACCTAGAGTGCCTCTAATAACCGGAAACCAACCCAGAGTGCCTCTAATAACCAGACACCAACCCGGAGGGCTTACATTTACCGGTCCCCAACCTGAAACATACTAGTCCAACACATTCATCCTAAGAAGAGGATGAAATATAACATAAACTTTCGTATTAAAACTAACAAACAAAATTTCAAAACTTTAATCATAAACCGTTAATGGCATAAAAATAACTCATCCATAGAAAAAATATCACAAATCCTTAAATACAATATGGTTGATTTGAATCATAATAAATCAACTTGAAACAAGATTAAAATTTATCAAAGGATGTTGACATAGATGAAAGCAATACTATTTGAGAGAAATATATCTTTTTTTGAAAACATTTAAAAGTCGCATAATTATAGAGAAAACCTTTATTTTGAAAATATCTTTATAATCTTGTAAAGGAAGCTTCAAAGTTGTAATAATGGCGGAGAATAAACGCACCTGCCGTATAAGTTAAAAAAAGACATTCTTACCATAATTTGTTCAAAAAGGTTAAAAATGACCTTGTTTGGAAAATGATGGAAATATTCCTTTATAAACCTCTTATAAAAAGTCAAACAAGGGTATAAATATCTTTAAACCATATTATTTTAAATAGTAAAAATGTTTTGAAATACATTATTAAGAAACATGGATGTGGATGATAAATATATCCCAGTAGATTATTACTTATATACAATCTCAGATAATGAAGAGATTGCGAAATAAACCATTACCAATTTGGTAACTTACGAAACATACAACCCATGAAAGAGGTATCATACAATGAATATGTAAATACACATAAATTAATGTTTTTACACAAATAATATAATTATGGGCTGTACATAAACCACACAAAAGGTTATGGTGGCAATATGGCATGAATCTCACGGGAATAAGGAGTGAGATGAAAACCCCTTACCTTGCACTTTCCTTTAGCCGAGGGTACGTTTAACCTACTGTACGAAGATTGTAGTATGTTATTAAATTATATCAGAACCATATTAATATTTATGATATCATACATGATTCATTTATGACTTTATATTAACCATTTAGTAATAATTTCCATGTTAAGTTAACATTTCGGGTAATAATCGCTTTCTTTATCGTACGTGTTTTAACTTCTCACTCTTGGTTGTATTACTTAGATCATGATTTAAATACTTCCAGAATATAAAAAATGATAAATTTATAATATATATTTAGAATATAAATATGTATAATAGAAATATATGTGAAATGGAAATCACCGTTTATGGAGACAGTAGTCCGTACGTACGCATAAACATTGTTTCTGTTTTCATATAGTATTGAACGAAAGTAAGTGAATAAGATATATGTAAGTACATAAATCCTTATTTATATATATATATATATCTCCAGTATCATTATTATGTCATATATTACATACTTATTAGTAATATATATTTTTATAATCGTCGATGAATGGTGAACTTGGAAATGAATCTCATCGCGTCGTGGAGACGGTAATCCGTACGTACTCATGAGAAAAATATCATTCTTTTGATATTAAAATAATATATAATTGGATGGTATATCATTTATAAAGAATCATTATAATGTTATATTTATTATTTACATGAATTACAAATCATTATTATACCCATCCAAATAATAATATATTGAATAACAATTACACCACGACGTGGAGACGGTAAGCCGTACGTACGCAGGTATGGTGACATGTCATTCAAAGGATGGATAGAATAATGAATATGCTTGTACCATATTTATCATAATATTACAGTATATAGTAGATATTGGATTCATTATTTTATAATGGTAATAACAAAGAAATAAGAAGTGGAAGAAAAAAGAAACTTGAAAAAGGGTGGTGAAATCATTACCTCTTCTTTGGGTTCTTACTTTTGATTTGATCAAAAGGACTCCTTAGTATGGATTTATGACTAAATGAATGCCTCTATGATGAAGTGAAGGAATTTGAGAGATTATTTGGGCAGGGTTTGGCCGAACCAAAAGGCTTTGATGGTGTGAATTAATGAGAAGGGGGGTGTCTATTTATAAGAGGGGTGAGGGGCTCTTTGGAAAATCTAGAAATATTATTTTATAATAAACTCATATTCCATTTATAATGGATCCAAAGTGGATTATTTAAAGGTTAAGGTGGGTATGGGTCAAAAACCACTCAACCAATATAATTTAGACAGGTTTGGGCATTTTATTAACCTTATAGTTCATTTTTAACAAGTTAATTAGTTTGACACTTACCATGTCACTTTGTATTTTTATGTTATATGGTTAATAAACTTACTATATATATCCAAGAGACCCTCAAGTTGTCCATTAATGAGACAAATATCATGATATAAGTCACTTGGCCGAACCTTAGATTTTTAGGAATTTAATATTAATTAATAATATAATAAATGTTTTAAAAACTCTTTTATGTCAATTTTGACACTATTCAATAATTGACTTTTGTAAAAATCATAACAGAATTATTAATTAGAAAAAAGTTAATTAAATAAATACTAATATGTCATATTATCCTAGAAAATTAGTTTAATTCAATAAAAGTCTCAAATTATGTTTATTTGGGTATTTATAATATCAATTATTTTATTTTTTCACTATTATGGTAATTACTACATCACCATTGTGTCATAAATAAATTAAATTATTTAATGTCTAAAAATTATAAATAAAATATAATTCTGTAGGAAATATTTTTATCTTTATAATGAATATTTATAGTCGACAATCCAACATATATAACCCTATGTAAAAATTGTTTTTCTAAAAGATATATTCTTTTGTCATTTTTGTATTTATTTTAACTTAATTAAAATAAAGTGTCCCTATCACATACAAGTGGCTCCATGGGGTCCCAAAATCGACCCAAAGATGCCCATGGTCAGAAAAGTATCCACCAATAATGTTAGGACACGTTTTAGGGTAATTTAGTATTATGATAATATTAATTTTTAACCCTTATTTACCAGATTTACCCTTTAACCATGGTAAATAAAATATTTACCGAAGTAATTATTCAAAATGATTAAAAATAAAATTTACCTATTTACACAATTTGGAAATCCTTATTCCAAATATTTAATCCATTTTTCCAAATTCAAAACACAGAAGTGGCAGAAATTAATTTAAAATTAATTCCCGCTGTCAAAACAAAAAGTGTGTTTTCAAGATATAATAACTATCAAAAGATTGATACTTGTTTATGTGCGGTTTAATTGTGAAATTATGTACAATGACCAAAATTGAATTAAATGGTAAAAATATATTCTAAATATTCTTTAAAAACACTCAAATTCATAGTTTATCACTAATAATTATTTTGATTAAAAAAGTTGTTTTTAATTAATATTTAGTAATTTTCACTATTCATCAAAATATTAATGTTATCCAAAAAGTACCAAAATTTCACCTTAGGCTTAATTCGATACTACGAATCGAAAAATGAAGTCCATTTTGAGAGATAAAATTTCTAAAATTTTAAAAAGTAGTTATTACTATTCATAACGGCTATTTTGATTGGTCGTGGTGTGTGTTAGAACTCGAAGTTGCGTACAACACACGCTACTGTATTATTCAAAGAGAAGCATACCGTGGAAGCTCGGGGTGTAACATTCTCCCCTCCTTCAAAAAATTGCGTCCTCGCAATTTGATATTGTCCTTTGAAAATAAAGGTTGAAAATAGAAAATATCTTTGTGGAAAAAACCCACATCAGAAATTTGGTTAATAACATTTAGTCTTAACATGGTGAAAAGAGAAATGAAAGGGTCACCACAAAATTATGATCTCGATTAGGGGGACATTGGTGGAAATTATAGACATATAACTGGAGGAAAAACATAAATATTTATAGGTAGTGATTGAGGTCATCAATCACAAGCATGTTTAAAATTGAGGTCCTTAAATTCATCAATCAATGATGATTTAAAATATAATCGGTTCAACAAAACATAAGGTATTAAGATAACACATTTTTGATGTTTCAAAATATCTTAGTTGAAATCCAACATCGAGAAATGAATTAATGAGGCCTCTATTTAAAATAATGAGTGGAAAGTATGAAGATTACCAAAAATAACACATACTAGGGATCCATGTAAGAAAATATGGATATGGAAGAGAAATCTAACCATCAATTATCTGATGGAGAGTGGGAGATAACATGGCAATGAAAAGGCCATAAATCCCAAAGCCATAAATTAGTGATGATCTAAGGTACCATTTAGGATAAATTTTTTGTTCTAAGTTCCTTTTCTTAATGTTGAGGAATTTATTCATGAGATTGGTTAAGATCATAAGGATATATATTTAATTTATAATTAGAGTTTTATCCATTAATAAATTTATACCAAAAACTCTTCATTCACCCCAAAACATAATACAACTAAAATATACTCTATTTATCCTAATTGTATAGGGTTCCAAATATAATGAATTTATATTTCACATATCAGACCCTTTATGTAAAGAAACTACATTATACCATCCATGAACTTCAAGTAGTAGAATGGTAGGCGATAAATCCCAATTGCACTATGGTTTTGGGTTCGATTCCTGTAGCTTTGTCTGACACGACGGGTCGTCACACAGTATGCGTGTTGTCCTTTTATAAAAATCCAAAAAACTAACCTTCCAAACTTAATCCATTCCAACCATTAGACTTATCCAAAATAATATTATCCAAACTCACAGTCCAAAATTTACAAGGAACTTAAACATAATGAGGATCCTTTTTTCTAGGTAATAACATGTGAACTCCTTCCTCATATATTCTTTTAAAACACAGCAACATACTGAATTACACAAATCAACCATCTCTTATTCCAAAATCACTACCTCAATATTAGGACCATATTAACGTTTATCTTTCCTTCAACCCTGTAATTTCCAAAAAAAATTAACTCGCTGTAGAGTCACTTTTCTTAGTACTATAAAATCTTAAATCCTTAATTAAATAGTACTGCAGTACAATCCTTATTTATTTCCAGAACGTCATTGATACAACACTTAAATGAAATAATTCTAAAATAAAAACATAATAACACTAGTTATTCGTCTTCATCTGTGGTAGTATCATACCTTTATTATTATCCAATAGCATCATTTGTGGCATAGTATGATGACTGGTACATTGGTTCGTGTAGTGTCCAAACTCCTTGTAAATTAAGCATTGTATATTTGAAACCTTATTCTTACCCTTTCAGTCACGTACTCTTTTCCCCTTTTCCTCCACACTTATAACAAACTCCCATTCCTTTCATGCAAGTTCTAGGGTGTTTCTTCCCATAGTTATCACATATGGGAAAATTCTTCTTTTCCCTCTTCTCTTTATCCATCTTTCTCTCTTCCACTCTTTTCTTCTCTTGCTTCCCTTCAAAGCCATAAGACTCCAAGAATACTTTACTCATCTTATCAACACTTGATACTATTTCTTCATATGATGATAATACGTGGGAAATTATTTCCCTGCTAAATTATGCCTTAGGACCACGAAATATATGATCCTTCTTACTCTTTGGATCATACGTATTACGGGAGTTCACATTCCTTCTACTGGGAACCATTTCTATACAATAACATAAACTAGTTCAGTTTATGAATTGCAATGAATAATTACAAAACTTGTAAAATACCTAACACAAATTGAACAGTTTATGGATATAATCTATAATCATAAAAATGTTTTCTTTGACTAAGTATATACTCATAAGCCCTTCATAATGGTTTGTAATAAATGCCATTATTCCCTTGGCCTAACCCTGCATATCAATCACATTACACTTCTTGGAATCCTGGAAAAAATAAAACATAGAAAGGGGTGAGCTCAAATGCTCAGTAAGGGTAAGAAATACAGCAGAAGCATTCAAAAATAATCATAAACATTTATGGCAATGTATAAATAAAAAAAATCCTTTTAAACATGAACTTCATCATAATATGGAAAAGATAAAATGAAATAATTCCATTTACTTATTCAGATGGAGATTCTACTAGTCGAATAATCACATGCAATATCAATGACCACTTTTATAACGATGGAATTCATGATGCAGAACATTAATTTCTGTGTCAAGGCCTCGTGCCAAGACCTAAGGGATAACTGTAACCGGAACCCAACCCAGAGAGCCTCTATAACCGGAATCCATCCCAGAGTTCCTCTAATAACCGGACACCAACCCATAGTGCCTCTAAGAACTGAACACCAACCCGGAGTGCCTCTAATAACCGGACACCAACCCGGAGGGCTTACTTTTACCAGTCCCCAACCCAGAACATACTAGTCCAACACATTCATCATAAGAAGTGGATGAAATATAACATAAAAATTCGTATTAATACTAACATACAAAATGTCAAAACATGAATCAGAAAACATTAATGGAATAAAAATAACTCATCCATAGTCAGAAATATCACAAAACCTTAAATACAATATGGATGATTTGTATCATAATAAATCAACTTGAAACAATTTTAAAATTTATCAAAAGATGTTGACATAGATGAAATCAATACTATTTGAGAGAAATATCTCTATTTTTTAAATCATTTAAAAGTCTCATAATTATAGAGAAAACCTTTATTTTGAAAATATATTTATAAGCTTTTGAAGGAAGCTTCAAATGTGTAATAACGGTAGAGAATAACCGCACCCTCCATATAAGTTAAAAAAAGACATTCTTACCTTAATTTTGTCAAAAAGGTTAAAAAGGACCTTGTTTGGAAAACAACGGAAAGATTCCGTTATAAAACTCTTATAAAAAGTAAAACAAGGGTATAAATGTCTTTAACCCATATTCTTGTAAATAGTAAAAATGTTTTGAAATAAATTTTTAAGAAACATGGATGTGGATGATAAAGATATCCCAGTTGATTATTACATATATACAACCTCGGATAATGAAGAGATTGCGAAATAAACCCTTACCAATTTGGTAACTTACGAAACATACAACCCATGAAAGTTGTATCATAAAATGAATATGTAAATACACATAAATTAAATTATATTACACAACTAATATAATTATGGGCAGTACATACACCACACAAATGGTAATGGTGGAAATATGGCATGAATCTCACGGGAATAAGGAGTGAGATGAAAACCCCTTACCTTGCACTTTCCTTTAGTCGAGGATACGTCTAACCTCCTGTACGAATATCGTAGTATGTTATTAAATTATACGAGAACCATATTAATATTTATGATAACATACATGATTCATTTATGACTTTATATTACCCATTTAGTAATAATTTCCATGTTTAGTTAACATTTTGGGTAATAATCACTTTCTTTATCGAATGTGTTTTAACTTGTCACTCTTGGTTGTATCACTTAGATCATGATTTAAATACATCCAGAATATAAAACATGATAAATTTATCATATATATTTAGAATATAAATATGTATAATAGAAATATATGTGAAATGGAAAACACCGTTTATGGAGATGGTAGTCCGTACGTACGCATAAACGATGTTTCAGTTTTCATATAGTATTGAATGGAAGTAAGTGAATAAGATATATGTAAGTACATAAATCCTTATATATATATATATATATATATATATCTCCCCAGTAGCATTATTTTTTCATATATTACATACTTATTAGTAATATATATTTTTATAATCGTCGATGAATGGTAAACTTGGAAATGAATCTCATCGCGTCATGGAGACGGTAATCCGTACGTACGCACGAGTGAAAATATCATTATTTTGATATTAAAATAATATATAATTGGATGGTATATCTTATATACAGAATCAATATAATGTTATATATATTATTTACATGAATTAAAAATAATTATTATACCCATCCAAATAATAATATATTGAATAACAATTACACTACGACGTGGAGACGGTAAGCCGTATGTACGCACGTATGGTGACATGTCATTCAAAGGATGGATATAATACTGAATATGGTTGTACCATATTTATAATAATATTACAGTATATAAGATATACTGGATTAATTATTTTAGAATTATAATAACAAAGAAATAAGAAGTGGAAGAAGAAAGGAACTTGAAAAAGGGTGGTGAAATCATTACCTCTTGTTCGGGTTCGTCCTTTTGATTTTATCAAAAGGGATCTTTAAAATGGATTTCTGACTAAAGAAATGCCTCTAGAATGAATTGAGGGAAGTTTATAGAGTATTTGGTCAGGGTTTGGCCGAACCAAAAGGCTTTGAAGGTGTGAATTAATGAGAAGGGGTTGTCCTTTTATAAGAGGGCTGAGGGGTACCTTTGGAAAATCTAGAAATATTATTTTATAATAAATCCATATTCGGTTTCTAATGGATCAAAAGTGGATTATTTAAAGGTTAAAGTGGGGATGGGTCGAAAACCACTCATCCAATAGAATTTTGACAGGTTTGGGTCATTTTATTAACCTTATCTTTTATTTTTAACTCTTAGTTAATTAGTTTGACACTTACCAAGTCACTTTATATTTTTATATTATATGGTTAATAAACTTACTATATACATCCAAGCGACCCCAAAGTGGTCCATTAATGATATAAATATCATG
Source organism: Viscum album (assembly GCA_963277665.1). Lineage (NCBI taxonomy): Eukaryota > Viridiplantae > Streptophyta > Magnoliopsida > Santalales > Viscaceae > Viscum > Viscum album. The sequence goes on from OY728146.1 coordinate 318,448,681, forward strand.
ATATAAGTCTCTTGTCCGAAAATAGATTTTTAGGAATTTAATATCAATTAATAATATAATATTGTTTTTAAAAACTCTTTTATTTCAATTTTGACACTATTCAATAATTGACTTTTGTAAAAATCATAAAAGAATTATTACTTCGAAAAAAGTTAATTAACTCAATCCTAATATGTCATATTATCCTATAAAATTTGTTTAGTTCATTAAAAGTATCAAATTATATTTATTTGGGTATTTTTAATATCAATTATTTTAATTTTTCACTATTATGGTAATTACTACATCATCATTGTGTCATAAATAAATTACATAATTTAATTTATAAAAATTATAAATAAAGTATCATTATGTAGGAAATATTTTTATCTTTCTAATGAATATTTATAGTCGAAAATACACCATATATTACCCTATGTAAAAATTGTTTTACTAAAAGATATATGCTTATGTCATTTTTGTATTTATTTTAACTTAATTAAAATAAAGTGTCCCTATCACCTACCAGTGGCTCCATGGGGACCAAAAATCGACCCAAAGATGAAAATAGTCGGAAATATATCCACCAATAAGGTTATGACACGTTTTAGGGTAATTTATTATTATTATAATATTATTTTTTAACCCTCATTTACCAGATTTACCCTTTAACCATGGTAAATAAAATATTTACCGAAGTAATTATTCAAAATGTCTAAAAATAAAAGTTACCTATTTACACAATTTGGATATCCTGATTACAAATATGAAATCCATTTTTCCAAATTCAAAACATAGAAGTGGCAGAAATTAATTTAAAATTAATTCCCGTTGTCAAAACAAAAAGCATGTTTTTAAGATATAATAACTATAAAAGGATTGATACTTGTTTATGTCCGGTTTAATTGTGAAATTATGTCCAATGAACAACAATGTATTAAATGGTAAAAATATATTATAAATATACTTTAAAACCACTCAAATTCATAATTTATCACTAATAATTATTTTGATTTAAAAAGTTGTTTTTAATTAAAATTAATTAATTTTCACTATTCATCAAAATATTAAAGTTATCCGAAAAGTACCAAAATTTCTCCATAGGCTAAATTCGATACTCCGAATAGAAAAATTATTTACATTTTGAGAGATAAAATTTCTATAATTTTAAAAAGTAGGTATTACTATTCATAACGACTACTTTGATTGGTCGTGGGGTGTGTTAGAACTTGAAGTTGCGTAGAACACACGCTACTGTATTATTAAAAGAGAAGCGTACCGTGGAAGCTCGGGGTGTTACAATGTAGATGTCTTCTATGTTTTATTATATAGAAATTAGCATGTCATGAATATTTAATAATCAATGGGATTAAAATTTATTTAAAAAATATATATTATATAACAAAAGAAGTAATATAAACATAAAATTTATGATAAACTAAAATAATACACATTTATTTCTAATATGAGTGAATAAAAAATTAACATCCAAGAAATAGTAAAAGAATTTCAAAAAACTAATATTTAATTAATCATGGTAAACAATTATTAAAAACTTTGGATTTATTATATTTTTTACTTTTTATTAAAAGGTTAAAATTTCAAAATATTCAGTTTTAATTTAATAATATTATTTCATATTTTAAATTAGGATATAAAAATTTGGTTATATATGATTTTTTAGAAAATAATAACTCAACACGATTACAAGCGAATTATGATAGTAAAGGGTAAAATGAGGTAAATGACTAAAATAAATAAAAAGGTAATAAAATAACCCTATCACATTTCAATTAAATGTGTAGATGATGGAATTCATAACTTATAATTTTTCCTTAATTAATTTTAAGTCACTTTCCCTTCAAAATTATATTCCTTACAAATTACGAAATTAGTATTTGAAAAAGAAACATTCCACTCAAACATATATATATATATATAGTACCTTTTACCGCCTATTTTAGAATTCATATAAGGTTCTTTTATCAAGACATAATGTACCCAAATCGTATAATATTTTAGTATATATTAGGTTTATAGTACCCTATTATCAAAAATAATCCCTAAGTACGCCAATCCAAGATGGTTTCTAAAAGGAAACTGAAAGTTCCTCTCTATAAGTAATGATTCTATTCCTCTCGATTTTTTAATATTCAGGTACAAATTATTATTATTTAATATTTTAAACTCTAATAATATATATGTAAGATAATATTAATTTTATCATAATGATATTATTATAAAATAACTTAATATTCATCTTTAACAATTAACTATAGAATGTTCCGGTATAGGTTGGTTTATCTGCCAACATGGTTGATGCTATAATAGTTTCATCATGTGTGGGTATGTAAGATAAAATATTTTTAATATATACCATTATTTATTCAATTATTATATGTTTAATTTTCTTAATGGTGTAATTTAATAGTTTATTCATTTAAAAAAACAACTCCTCTTTATAAGATATCTAAATGAATCATGCATGATTATTTACAAATCATATAAAAACATACATGAAATAATCATGGGACTCAAAAAGTACATATAAAGTTACTATATAATTTCTTGTAATTTTATAAAGATGATTAGCTGATGATAAATGAGAATATACTGATATTATCATACTTAAATTAACAAATAATAGTTTAAAACTATTAAAACAAAATAATTTTTACTAAATTTTAAATAATAATATATATGTCATAAATGAATATAATTGTTTAATAATAAATAAAATAAGAATAAAATGGTTATTAAATTGTCAATTAATAAATTTAACATCATTATATAGGGATTTATGAGCATGAATTGATGTTTCTAGAAAAGGTATGGGTATTCTCATCATAATCATCGTTTATTGAGAAATATTTCAAATTAACCACCTATTTAATTTCATATATAAAAACAAATTGAAATATTTTTAAATTATTTGAATTTAGTTAATATAAATTCCCTTTCTATTTCATTTTCACTCTTTCAATATTTATTACTCATACTATGCCAAAGCTATAAGGGGGTTTCCTCTCTTGATATCACTTCTCCATAGAGATAATTATTGAAAAATTTTACTTGGGATATCTTACATAAAATTTCAACTTATATCATAATATTCATTCCCATATAATCATTTTGGACACTTACCTTCATATTTAGTTTCTCTTAATAAGTAATATTAGTTCATAACTTATAATGTTCATGTGATTAAACTCTTCTTAAATTATATCAATGGTCTTCTACACTATATACATATAATTATAATTATATGTATCTTAACATGAACAATACTTGTAAAATTTTCATTAAAGATATTATATTTACCTTTTTATTATTTTTTATACCGCTATTTACTATTTTATTTAATTAATGATATTTTATACCTAAAGTAAATAATAAAGAGGTATATTTTTAAGTTTCATTTCAAATACCTTTTTCCCTATTTATGTTTCATAGAAATTAAATTTTTTTCATTAATATATTCTGGGGGAAAATATGTAATTATAATTTAAAATTCTTTAACAACCCCTTTTAAAATAAATTTTTATAGAAACTTATGTAATCTTTTTGAAAAAATTGACAAAATGAAATAAAAACTCGTTTTCAATGATTTCATTTCTATTTTCCTTCATTTTTCTAGAATATACATAATATATATCTATTCTCTCCAATAATTTCATTTTATCACTCTCTAAATGATTTTATGATATATATTTTTTTAGTGGTTAAATTTTGGTATCATCTGATCTAATTTCTACATATGTATAGATATATCATTATGAGATGTTTAACGAACCGAATTAGGCTTCCATACTACCTAGAACCTGACCCAATTATATATAAATTCCATAGGGAATTCTCAAACCCCAATGGATTTAAGAATGATATGAGGTATCATATGAACTCCTTTGGGAATGGTTTTTCAAAAATTAGAGATGAAATAGTTGAATAAAAAACAAATGAGAAAAAATAAATAAAAATATTCCAAATATGTCCTAAACATCTAAAATGATCCAACCCACTTCCATATACATAAATTATATCAATAAATAAATACAAATATATAGGAAATAAAAAAAATTGAGAAAAATAACTGAAAACAAAACTAATTCAAAACAACTAATTTGATATGATCATAAAACCAACTCCATGCATTGAGAGGTTTCTTACCACTGCCCAACTCACCCTATGTTGGGGATGATAAACAAGAAGGGCCCAAAGAAGAACCTGTAAACTAAATTTTTTTTACGCATGGGATTAAATGAACAGTAGGTCTTATAACCCCCTTAAACAATGAAATTAAATTGATAAGGAAATTCACTAAATATTTGTTTGAAAATAAATCCATAAATTATTCTTTATATATATATAATACATGGAAAAATAAAAATTCCACAATCTAATTTTAAAATTTTTCAATTTAGTTTCCCAAAACCAAACACTCATGTTTTGAAACTATATCCATTACCCAAATTCATTTAAAAAACTCACACACCATTAAAAAGATTTTAAACTACTCACACTTATTATATTTTAAAGAAAATAGTACCTTATAACATTTTAGCAGTAAAAACCTACTTTAAAACCCATTTCAAAATTAACCATAATAACTTATAGAAGAGTTTTTTAAATCAAAAATGTATTCCAAATTCCTTTAAAAACACATTTTCAAAGGAAATAACCTAAATCACATTGATTAAGCATAACAAGTATGTACCACACATATATCGAAAAGAAAATAGAAATTTTATTTTAGAAAGTATGGTTTTCTATCATAGAATGTTGTGGAAATGATACAATCAAGAATAAGATCAAAATTCCCTGAATTACATACTCATAAACAAAAACAATGTGTCATGGTCCTATTTAATGTCACTAACATGCAACGAATCAAAATTTTTATCTAACCTAACTAGATTTTGTCATATGCTATGTTTATACAATTATACAATTATCCCACACAGTAATCATTGCAGTGAACCCCCTCGACCGTGGGTCTAGAATGACCGGTGTGAAACTATTAGTGTGTGAACCACATATAGGAACGATCTAGATCTACAACTTAGTAGGTAAAATCCCATGACTAATAAATAATGCGATGCATAGTGAAAACATTCCAATCCTACCCATAATTCATAACCATAGATACCATAGTGAATAACATATAATGATGAATACCCCATATGAATGACATGCACACAAATGACAACAACAACATTCCAACATAATGGGAGAAACAAGAATCACATAATGATCACAAACCAACACAAGGTGTATGAAAGAAAGGGTAAAGAAAGATAATGATCAACATAAACTATTTAAAACCAAAGTTACAAATGGGCCTTTAATTCCAAAGTACAGCTCATATTTCCAATCCCTTCCATATTTCTTAAATTAATTTCCATACATAATTATGAAAATTATGGAAAACACCCAATAATTTACGAAAAATTCAATGTGATCCTTACATGATAGTTATTTTCTTTGAGATTATAAAATATTTTAAAAGCACTTATTTCCATCACACATATCAAAAATTATCACCTAACAAATTTTAGAGGTCTAAAAATTCCACCAACTTCTTTGAAAACATTTTGAAATCTACCCTTGAATAAGGGTATTCAAATTTAAAACCCAAAATTAGTCCAATGTGGACAACCATTTTTAATAAAACCATTTAAAACAATTAAAAATTACATTTCACAAAGGGTTAAACTAGAAAAGCATTTCAAACTCCCATTTAGGATACATTAAAACACCCCTTTACTAACCATGTCACTGTCCACACCTCAATTGAAAACCAAATTCTATTTAAAACCACTTTTTTCAAAAATTATATACCACAACTTGGTAAAAATCCATTTATCCTCATGAAAACTATTTTAACAAATTCAAAAGTCGCTTCATGATAATATTAGTAGAAAAAACTGTTCCATTTTAGACAATATCACATTGAATTCACGTACAAAACCAATTATTCCATGATAAAAACTCAACAAAAGGGTTCAAAATTATGAAAATTATACCATATGTAATTATTTTTTCATAAGATAGGAATTTAGAAAGTAAAATCATTCAAATCATTCCAAAAATAGGACAATTTAATAGTAATTCATACTTCAAATAAGAAGAAACCAAAAATGAAACATCCATAAATATGTCGTATTTAATAGTGACCATGCCCTAAAAATAATAAACAATGTCTAAAATCCCGAGACAAAAAAACCCCTATCAATAAACCCACCCAAAACCCTAAAAATAATCCACATGATAACTAGGGTTCATGTGGATTTAAAACCATGAGTGACAAGGCGGAGGATAAAAAGTGAGGGAAAGAGGGGATAAAATCACCTCAAAACTCTTGTAAAACACAATTATAAGGGAATGAATAAAGGGATGAAGAAGGTGGAACAACCCTAAGGGAACCATGGGACGACTAAGTCATGTATGGGGGAATATGGGTGATATACCTCTTAATTTTGGATAGAAATTTAGGAATTACCCAAAACATTAAACATTGAGGAAACTCACATGGTTTATAAACATGGTCTCATAAACTATGCTCCAACCAAGTGGGTTTCGCTACCTCCAAATGAAAAATAAGTCACATGGACATTCCTTAAAAGATTAATGTTTTATCAAACTATGTTTATCACTATATAACTACTTATTCCTTTCACAACCTTCTAGGATGACCCACATATTTTGAAAAACCATACAGAGGCCATAAAAATTGCTCTGTAAAAAAACATAAGATCCAACTGCATGTTATCTGCATGGTTTACCAAACCATCCAAAATTTGTGTGCCACAAAAATGTCCCTTCATATTTTCTCCTAGGGGATTCACAGTTTAGACATTACCATATACTACATGTTCTGACAAACCTTTCACAATACAAAATCAACTGAAAATAATCATCACAAATGGAGACCACATGATTTCCCACTAATCGTTCACCTTAACCATGATTAATAAGAAAACCTTAATCATTTCAATGTTCTGAGAAGAAACTACATTAAAACATTACTTGAACATTAACTTTTAAATTGAACAAAAAAATAACATTGTGACACAGAGGGTGTAACATGAAGGGTGAGACTGAAATCTTATATCCCTCCAATTAATTGGGTAATGTTCACTATTGGAAATCTGACCTTTCCCAACACTTCTATACCAACGGTTTGTAAAAAACATTGGTTGAGGCCACCTTTCCCAATGGTTTTGGAAAACCGTTTGGAAATGGTATGGATTTTCCAACGGTTTGGCCAAACTGTTGGGATAGGTATACCCTTTCCCAACGATTTTCCAAAACCGTTGGAAAAATTCCACTTTGTGGAGACGTTTACCAATGGTTTGGCCAACCCGTTGGTATAGATCCTTTGATTTTTTATCATATCTTCTTTCCAAGAACATTATATAAATCAAAATTTTAAATAATTATGAGAATAAATATATAAATTTTTGTAATGATGTTCACAAAAGTCATGTTAGGTTAGTGGTTAAGTTGTTAAATGATAAAATAAGGGGTCCTGGGATCAAATCCCAGTGAATGTTTTTTTTGAAATATATATACCAATGGTTCCATAACGGTTGGTATAGATTTTCATATTACTTATACCAATGGTTTCCAAAACCGTTGGTATAGGTCTATACCAACGGTTCTCCAAACCATTGGTATAGGCTATACCAACGGTTTGGAGGCCTATTCCAATGGTTCTAAATCTTTGGTATAGGTCAGTTTTCTAGTAGTGGTTTACAATACCTGTGATTATATTTATATTACAAGGATGAATACCCTAGTCAGCTATGGTATGTGAAATTTTTAACATTATTTGATGATTTTTTTGTTACATTTTTTTATTGAGTTATTAATATTATTTATTTACATTAGTTTTATGAAAAATAACTTTTTTTATCGAGTTTTGGGATTATAACTGGGAAAAAATAAAGAAAGTATTATAATTTTGTCCCTAAAAATGATTATAAAAGTGATTATTTATTTATACAAATTTTGGTTAACTATAATTTAAAGGTCCTTGATATCATATTTTTTGATAAAATCTCTATCATAAGTAATGTAGACATTTTTTGGGAAACATATCCCATAATTTTTTTATTTTATCATTTACAACAATTATAATCCTTTAGTGGTTGGGTAACATGCCTAAATCCTGGTGAAATCTCTAACTTATTTATTGATTATTCATTCTTTGTTGTGGGGTTATACGATAGAATTAGGGACCCTATTGTTCCATAAAAAAGTCAATGAATGAAATGAATATATGAGGGTTATGATTTGATATGTTCCATATTAATAGGTATAACCAACATATTTATATTTTCATTTGAGTAAATTGGAATATTTTGTTGCAGAAGTGGTTAGTGTACCCTTATAGAATTTTTCATTGAGTTTTATATGGGTTGAACCTTCACCCATGGAAAGGAAATTTCTGTCATGTATCATATAAGTATTCATCTATTGTTTTTATAAAAAAAATTCATGTAAAATTACTTAATTTAATGATTTTTATTATGAAGTTATTTTTTAAGTGGGTTTAGAAACTAAAAAAGAATTTTTAATTTTAAAAAAAAATTAATGATATATTTTATTACAATGGTAAATATTACATATAAATATGATTTTAGGATAGAAACTAGTTATATTTTATTTTTGAGCGATCTGTGATGGGTGGGATTAATTTGGAGTTAATATTTTGGTTTTTTGGGAAGAAAACTGTTAAATATAATCAATATATAGTTTGGTGGAACAATTTACAATACTTTTTTAACTAGGGGTTTGGTATTATTTGGTTGTATAGAATGTTGACCATTCAGGGAAACAATGAATGAGTAAGAGTGTGTACCGACTATATTTTATAGTTTTCATATTACTAATATTTATAAACATATTTAATATTAATTTTAAATTCACTCTAGATACTATTATTTCATAAAGATATTTTTTATAGATTAATATTATTTTTTTAGAAAACATATAATTTTTTATGGAAATTACATTATATATTTTTTTAGAAATATACAAAGGCTACAGTTATTGAATCGAGAGGTGGGGTTTTAAGGTTTCTTCCATGTGTGTGATAATGAATTTTTACATATTGAACATACAGTAATGAAAGATAAAATTATTAAAAATAATTTTTACAACTTTTTTGGTGATATAAGAAGTGAAATTGATGAATTATAAAAGATCATAAGTTATGAAGTGGAATGTTGATTGTAGAAGGATGTAATTTTAATTTAACAATTGATCACTTCTATTGGAGTCATTATAGATGATTCAAAGTCCTTCTATAATATTAATGCAGGGAAACATAATATTCCTCCTAACAAAATCTGTGATTAAATTCATGAGGTTTGAGGATGTGGGAAATGTGTACCAGAATATGATGTTTTGGTAGTGGAAGTGTTTGACTGAATGGAACTCTTTCCTTGTTTGTTAGATCACGTGTACAACTCTGTTTGAATATTTTTAGGTTGTGAATACTAAACAAACCTACTGGACTATACTATTTCGTAGAGTGGAATCTCTTTTTTTTTAATTGATGCGATTTTAATAGTCTTCCATTATCATGAATAAAACTAAATAATTATTTTCCTCATGGATTGGTACACATGTATAAACCATATAAAATGGGTTTTCTTATATTTTTTAATTTATTTGATAGAATATTTTATTATGATATTATTATATGTGTTCTTTCAGAGGTTTTTCATTGTAGTGTGTCTTTTATGCACTAGAGACCATAATAGAAGCTCACATAAATACTTTTCTCCACCTCATATGTTTCTTTGGATATCCATTGGTGGTTTAATATGAATATACTCATGATCCCATTAATTGGAATTAGATCGTTAGATAGAAACTTTAGACTATCAGTACATGGTGAAAGATTTTGACTGATGGATTTAGTAGCCTCATTATTATTTCTTCCCAATCATAGATTTTTGGTAAGTTGTTTCTTCCCCCTATTAAATACTTTATAAATTAGTTTGATTTCATTACATTTTTGATAAATAATGTTTAAAAAGGTAAAGGTCGTCATGGAGAATTAAGATAAAAATAATTTTGGGTTCAGAAAATTAATGATAGAGGGTAGCCAACTGAAAAAGTATCATGATCTAATATTTACTAGAACCAATTTGGAAGTAATGAAGAAGGAAAATTAGAGTTTATATATATTAAATCATTATGGTTGGTAAACATTTCATTAGACTAGAACATGGCTTGTAATATATGGGAAATTTAAATTGATTTGGAACTTATGAATATTTTTGATGACATGTATGAGAATATAACAATAATGAATACAATTCTCTTTTCACAAAGGTTGTTTTTTTGGAAGACATTAATGTTAAACCCTAATTTTTATCACATAAAAACATAAACATGTAAAAATGTCAGTTGGAATCAGTCAAGGTTAAATTAATAGATCTTCTATGGGTAGTGTTGTAACTCTAATCCCACTAAAAATCATGGGATTAGAAGATGAAATTGATTACTAACTCAAGAATAAAGGATGAATTTTCATGACTTTAGAGACTTTATCATGAATGAATAATAATTTTAGAATAATATTTTAATGCCTTTTAGAAATTATTATAGTGTAGAAGGAATATGATGTATCACAGCCTAGGACAATCGTAGAAAATAAAAAGGAAGAAGAAGTTGAATTAGAAGTAGGTTAGTGGATGCTGATTCCATGTGTTGACATTATAGGAAGAATGGATAACTAAATAAATATTCAATAATAATAGAGTATATTCTAGCAGTTGAAATTTAGATTTTAGAACTTTGAACCTTTTATTGGGAGCTATAGATCTACTTCTTAGTGCCTTTACCTTACTTGAGTGATGGATTATAGAATCTTTGAACTCATTATACATAATATCTATGAAGGGATGTATGAAGAACTTTATTTCGTGAAAATATGAAAAAGATTATCTTGTAGATGATGAAGTTATCAAGATTTTGTTAAAGGGTGGAAATTTTTTCTAGATAAGGAATAAATTATTTCTAATGTTTTAAGGAAGGATGAACATCCCAATAATTTGGATGAACTTAATTTATATTGGATAGATATATGATATAGGTTTCCATAAAATACACATTAAATGAGCATAGAGGATTACAGTTTGTTCCATAGTTGTGTCCAAAGTAGAGAAGGAAGGAATTCTATACCTCATGAGAGTATCATAAGGTGGACTTCATAATTGATAAGTAACTTATACAGTGATTTGGAATAGTTTTCGGAGTAAATTATGTAATAAGGGGATGATGATCCTCATCACTAAAGGTATAAAATAGTTTGGTAGCATGTAGTATATAATATTTGAGGATTATATTATTGGAAATTAGAAAAATATATAATTATATATGAAAGAAAATGAACTAAAGAACATGAAGTTAGAGTTATTTAGTATGGGTGTATGGGGGAAATCTCTGGTTCTTTCTCATGGAGGATCAATGTTCCATGTGATATTTGTAAATGATGTGACAAAGAAGGTGTGTGTGTTAATTCTTAAAAATAATTATAATGTATTTAGAAATTTATTTAAAGGGGGATCTATGGTGGAAGGGGAAATTTACCATAAACATAAGTGTTTGTGGTTTGTAAATTATGTGGAGTATATAAGTAGGGTGTTCTAGATATTTTTCTAATGGAATGACTTATGGTTTTAGAAGACAATACCTGGTACTCTAAAACATAACTTCTGTGTGGAGTGGAAGAATATTTTTTATGAAAAAGTGTGGACTATGGAAATATAAATTGTATTCTCATTGATATTTTGGGTACATTAATTGAATTATGTTGTATACTTGATTAACAAGAGTCCCTATTCTATTTGGGGTATAAACTACTCGAAGCCTATTAGTCTAGAATTTTTTTGATAAAACCTATATGAGAGTATTTTGTGCACTAACCTATATCCACATTGATTCCACGGAGTGGAAAAAACATGACGATATTTATTAAGTATGTTAAATTTTGGGATATGATGATGATGAATCTTGATCCTGAATCTAGGCAAATAACCCTTAGAATATAGAAAACAATAAAAATGTCATCATTATTAAAGAGATCCTATAGGAAGATTAGAAGTAATATGGGGATGGTGATGAGATAAATGAATCATCGCTGATTGAATTTTAATTGAATGGATTTCTGTTAGTTACAAATTGTCTATATAATATAGAAAGTGTAGTAGAACATGAAACACCAGACTATTCAGTGGTTATAGAAGATGAGATTCATGTTAGGATGGTGTTTTAAGTAGAGAATTACCAAAACTATCATGGGATGAATATGATCAGTTTATATTTTTATAGGAATGTTATATAGAATATAGATCATTTGATGTTTCAGTACCAAATGTAGTTGAGCAATAGGGATATTTTAGGAGGTCTACCAGAATAAGGAACCATGCACAAAGGTATGATAATGATATGTGTAACATACCATTACCTTTTGTTATGTATTTATTGACACTATATTAATATCCCATTCATTTTTTTGTATTTTAGTCTTTATTATGGTTGATATCTTTTATTTGAGAAAATAACATAATTCTCCGGGATGTATGTTTTTATGGAGTTAATGGAGTCGATGTAAAAATGTGACAGTAGTTGTTGCACTATGGTTTAAGGGTTGTGGAATGGAGATTCCAAGATACACTATGGATCATTAGGATAAAAAATTAGGGAGTATTGGATCAAATAGTTTTTCATTGTGGGATGTTGGTTTTATCATATAGACTTGGAGGCCATTTTTAGCATTACTTCAAATTTCATCATAACTGCGGCATAGAGGTCCATACAACATCCTTCCACTTTATTACATGTTAATTCCGGATTTAGTACATAATATTACATATAAAAAAACATGGAATATTGACAAGTATAGTTTCATTGGTAATTAGGTTCATTACATAATAACATAAAACTAGGAAAACACCAACTTTATTGAAAACTTATGTAACATGATCATACTTAAAACTACATGGGATTACTTAGGGATATACATAAGAAAGGGGTGAGATATAAAGCCCAGTAAGGGAATCAACATAGAATAAAAATAAGAAAGAATTACATGTAATACAATAGGTATAACAATGTGTTATATAATAATTAATAATCATAAACATGAACAATGAGGCTTTATATAACATGATAATGATAAGGGAAACATGAGCTATGTAGAAACAACTCCCAACACTGCATCTTAAAAATAGGTCAAGGATAACTAGAAATACATAGTTATGAAAAAAGTACAGTGAAAGATTAGGCTCACTACCAAATAAATTTCATATCATATCATTATACTAAAATAGTATCCAATGCATTGGAGGGATATATAATTCATGGTGCACTGTCACCTTCATTTCATTCTCATGTTTATGTATACCACATTGACCATACAAAATGGATTAATTCGTTATAGTATTTATTCAATTATTATGGATTTTCGAATATATTCATTTATTCCCCTGATAAAATAATTATTAGTTTATTAAGTTGAAATCCCTTAAATAATAAATAGATATGGTATTTTCTACACATTTATTTTGGCATGGAAAACGACGATGAATTTTTGACCTCATAACAACGTCACTTAAAGATTAATAAAATGTGTTGATGATAGATATAGCTGTCTATCCTTATTTGGTAAAACATTTATAGTAATAAGGACATGTAAAAACTTATCCCAACCTTAGGAATTTAAAATATAAGGAATTAGATAATGATGAAACTTAAATTAATAGAAGAAATAAAAGAATACTTTCCTTGAGAGTGTTAATCCCAAATGATTTGGGGGAGCTTCTTTAGATTATTGGGAATATTTAGAGGACTATAGAGAGTAAAGGAAAGTGTAATGACATGCTATATGTATTTTTAGTGAAGATAAATGGTAAACTAGGTGGGTATATATTGGAAAATACTGGTGAATTCTTCATTATTTCTCAAACATTGCTTTTGGGATCTATATAATAAAATAACCACCACCAAAAAACATTATCATGATTTTTACTCATGTATTCAACCTAATAAAGGTGTATTTAATTATTTTATAATTTCAATGGCCCAATATAATAAAATAATAGCCTTTCTGATATGGAAGTGCGTTAAAATCTTAGTGAAATGATTTTAAAAGATTAAAATATATTATAGGTTTTAGAGTATTAATAATGGATTTATAAAATCTATTAAATAAACATAAAATTAAATTATTTTTAATTTATAACATATATTGGTTTCTGGATACTATTTAAAGAATTTATTACTTCACTTTTGGGTCATTATTATTTCATAATACACAATATATATTTAAACACTATTTAATTTTCACTCAAAAATTCGACTGTCTAAAAAAATAATAAAATGATTAGTGTTGGAAAATTTCTAAATTCATATTCAAATGATAATATTAATTTTATAAAAATACATTTCTAAATATGTGAATTTTATCTTTTAAAATAATAACAGACTTTTATTGAGAAATGAATGGGTTTTTTCAATAACTGGTTTCAAACTCTTTTAAAAAATACCTATAACTTTATAAAAATTAAATGACCATTTATAATTAATAAAAAATATGTAATAATAATATTTTATTAAAAATAGTTTAATTCAAAAATCTATTAGTTTATCAAAAAAATGTCTTCATTGAAATTGAATATTAATTAAAATTATAGTTTTTGATTAATTATATAAAAATAAAAATTATTTATAAAAACCGATTAGAAGAAAATGTGATCATTATTATACTAAAAATAAAATATAAATATTCATATTATTATGGACTTGATACATATACCCTTAATACACTATAAAATTCCATATGTATATGGTGCACGATGGAGAGATTTCAATGTGGTGGTTCAGCGTACTTGGTTTGGGACATGATCTCAATGAACATAAAATTCTCCCATAAACGGTTTTTCTCATGCTTAAGTTTTTGGTTATAAGCTTGGGATTGATCAAGTGAAAATCCCTTGTATTCTATCTTCCTTATAATCTCTAATAAATGTTATTAATAGGGTATGATCCTACTGGTTGAGGCCATCACTTCCTTTGTCTTTGTCTATTGGATTTTCTAAAACCCTATATTTATACTTATCACGAGATCATTGTTCAATCACTATATTATCAGTAGTAATGAATCATAATAGTATTTCAAAAGTGATAGTACATAACGAAACCAAATAAGATCTTTTGTTTTCTATAACCATATTCCATAATAATATGTCTAATTAAATCATAAGTGGAATTTTATTATTAATAGTTTAGGTTGTTACTATATTCCCTCTTTAGAAATTTAACTCTTCCAATTTGTATTTCCCAAACTAAAATATATGAGGGTAACTATTTTTCATCACCTCCTTCCATTCCCACATCACTTCTTCAAAATTTTGTTCTCTCCACAACACATTAATTATGTGTGTAATCTTATTCCATAGAACATTGTCTCTATGATCAATTTTTTTTCTCATTCTAATATTCACAGGAATGATCATTGTTCCAATGGTACCACATTTGGTCTAAGTACATGCGAAGGGCCTACTATGTACTTCATCAATAGGGATACATGCAATACATCATGTACTTGAGATATGATAGGTGTTAGTTATAGTAAATAGACCACCACAATGATGTGACCAAGTCTCTCAAAGGGATCGATGTATCTTGGACTAAGAATTACCTTCTTCAAAAATCTCATCACTTTCTCCATGGAGATATTTGTAGGAATACCATGACTCCAAAATAAAACTCTAGGACTCGTTTATGATTGTTAGAACATATATTTTTCTACTCTTATAATACTTTATGTGTTGCTGAATGGTATTACCTTTTTCCATCATTTTCTAGACCATTTTAGGACCTAGTGGTTCTTGTTCTCCAACATCATCCTAGCATGCAGGTGTACCGCACCTTTTCCCAAAACGGGATTCATAGGGATCCATTTGGATTATTAAATGGAATCTTTTACTATATGAGTACTCAACTAGAAGAATATGTCGATTCCATTCTCCTTTGATGTTAATTGTGCAATCTATTAATATTTTCTCATGATTTGGTATAGTCCTATTAGATTGGAAATCATTTTTAAGGTAATAAGTTGTACTAATGTTCAAATATTTATTTTGAGAATTTTGGATAATCTTTCATAAAATAGAGGTAAATCGTGAATCTTGATTGGATATTATTGATAGTGGTGTTTCATGTAGCCTTACCACTTCTCTAATGTATATCCTATCGAGATGGTCTACTGAGATGCACTCTCAAATAGAAATGATGTGTGAAGTATTTGAAAAAAATCTCCCAAAACCTATATAGATTTATTTTCTCTGGATATCTTTAGATGGCTTGTGAAAAATACCATGGTGATGTTTTCCTATTTCCATATCGGTATGGGTAATGGTTGCATCTTCCCCTTGAATATTTTCCTCTCAACCATTACTTGTTGACATACAAGACATATTGATATATATTCCTCGATATTTTTCTTCAAATTTCACCACCAATAATGATCTTGGATATCTCAATACATCATTGTACATCATGTATTTATGGGGAATTCTTATATATGTTCATCGTCTAATACCTCCTTCTTTGACTCAGTATTTGATGGTAACCATAGTCGTGACCCAAATATCAAATCTCTATCTTCATTAAAATTGATCTCTAGGGCTTTCCTTTTTCTTATCGATTCAACATTCATAGGAATTACCACGTCAACTATTTCAGAATTCTTTATCATTATCAGAAGGTAAGGATGAGAAATCATTTTTGAAATGATTGATGATGAATATTTTATTAAGATTCCCATTTCCATCCTTTTCAAATCTAATAAGATCAGATCCCTCTCATTTCATATGAGTGATAGAATTGTTGGATCCTTTTTACTTAGATCATCTTACACTTCATTTGTTATCCCGAGATGGTAGTGAATTGATAATCCATAGTCCTGGATCAGTTATAACCATATCCATTGGCACTAATTCATCTCTTTCATGTGAATATATATTTTAGGATTTTTTGATATGTATATATTTCAAAATTATTAAAAAATAGATAATGCCTCCATATTTTTTACGTTAATATCACTACATAAATCTCTAGATCATGTGTTGGGTAGTTCTATTCATGAACATTCAACCACCTTGAATCACAAGCTATCACTTTGTCAATCTGCCTTAACATACAACCCAAGACCTTCTTTGAAGAAACATTGAATTCCACAAAATGTTCTTTACATGTGGGTAGTGTGAGTATAGGTGTAGTGCCAAGACTCATTTTTAAATCCTTGAATCACTCTTCACATTTATCATTCCAAAAAATCATGACTACCTTTCAAGTTAGCTTCATTATAGGGTTTGAAAATCATGTTAAATTTCTCAAAAATCAGTAATAGTACCCAAATAATCCAATTAAACTAAGGGTATATGTCACAAATTTGGGACTATAATATCCTCAATTTTTATATGTCTTCTATGGGTTCAAAGATATATCATTTTTTATGATAATATTAAATATTAATTATACCTCCTTCAACTAGAACTCAAATTTTCTATACTATTCATAAAGCTTATCCTTTTATAAGGTCATTATCATAGTGATCATATACTCTTCATGCTCATCCTTGATTTTAGAGTATATTATTATATAATCTATAAAAAATACCATAATTTTTTTAAAAAAAATATCCATAGACTGTATCCATCATGTTCATTATGGTTTCTAGTGAATCAATGATTTCGAAAGGAATTACTATGAACTTATATTTCCCATAACGTGTACGAAAATAATCCTTGGGGATATCCTACTTCTTCACCCCCAACATGGTAATATCTTTCCCATAGACCCACCATAGAAAAGTATTATTCTCTACATAGCTAATTGAATAAGTAATCAAACTATAGAAGAGGATAATTGGAATTTTTCATGATCTTTTTGAGCTCATGATAATAAATGAAAAGGTGCATTGACTCATAATTCTTCGTGAAAAAGATGACTATTGGACCCCAAGGCGAAGCACTTTGGCATAAGAACCCTTTATCCAAATTATCCTAAAGTTGTTTCTTTATATTCTAAAATTCCACAATATCCATTTCATATAGATTTTTGGATAATGATAATGCCCCATATATAATATCGACTGAAAATATAACCTCTTAGATGAGATGAAGACCATAGTGTTAATCAAGAAACACTTCTGTGTATTCCCTCACAATGTACATGTATTATAGTATAATCATTTCCTTAAAATCAATAATTTGATCTAGATAATCTTGGTCGAAGGTTAATAATATCCATGCATGAGATGTTGGTTCTATATAATATTCATCCTCCCCTTGAAATTTTATATAATTGAAGGATGATTCACAATAAGGAGAGTTATTTCCTTCTCGTGGAAATTTACATTGGTTCTATATTAGTAAAGTCAATCCATGCCTATAATTCCATTAAATTATATCCAACGGAGTAAGATAAGGTTAACTGTGAAGTTAATCTAACCAATTTTCATAGGGTAGGAGTTATATAAGTGGGATGTAATAAATTTCCCATTTTATGGTTTCATCGACAACTATACATCCATTAATTATATTGGTGTTTCATTAGTTATACTAATCTTTAATGATATGATGGAATACGTATAAAAAATATAAAAATGCACATTCTCTATTATTTAATGAATAACTACAATACCTTTTACCACTTCTTTTTTGGGATCCAACTCTCTGGTTATGATGGGAAAAGGATAACTCTTTCAAAATAAGAGGTTGTTGGTTGTCTCTAAAAACCTGTTTCTTAGTGCATTAGTTTTCAATGTTCCATGGTTCCCTATAGTTAATGAAATAAAAAATATTTTGAGGGTTAACCATACAATTCTATTAAATTTTTACACTAGTGGGTTTCTGTTGTTAGTAATTTCTAGCTAGGCATCCTTTATTCCTATACCTAAATCATTTCCTCACCCCTTAGTTTATTTATGTGGTGCTTATTTCCAAAAATTTGTAAAGAGGGATGTGGAAATTTCTTGATATAGGTATATCATTCCATCAGACATATAGAATTAAAAACCACATTATGCTTATTATCCCCATTATACTCATGAGACTTGCTGATCTCCATTTCAACTTGTAGTGAATACGTAACAATTTTATAAATAGATAAAAATGTCTCTAATCACAAGTTATTTTCATAGACTAGGTTTAATCCCACCAAAGAAGCAATCAACCTTTTATTCAAGGGTAATAACAATGTAGAAGGTGTATCATGCAAGTATTTTGATGTTTTCCATGTTCAACTCGATTGATTCTGCATCTTTTTTCTTGAGATAAAGGAAATAGCTTTCCATTTTTAGTTGTAGAGTCTAAGGAAAATATTTATCGAATTTTTTTATCATAATTCATCCACCCCATGATGTAGATAACTTCCTCCGGATTTATATTATTCATCGATATTCACCACTGGTTAGCTACTACTCCCATATGATAGACAACCAGTACAATATTCTCTTGTTACAAACATTAAATGATGGAGAAGATCTTCTCAATGTAGTTAATCCACTGTTTTGTTATAAAGGGATCTGATGATCTATTAAAATTTATTTTCCTTTAATTTATATTTACCTTAATTAAATATTTATTCTTAGGTGGTTTTGGGCACTCCTCCTGATCTAGGTTTCTATTAATAACCAATGTCATCTAAGAGAGTATCATCATAAAGTTCATGATTCTTTCTCCCATAAATTTTGGAATCTCATTTCATCAATCATCACATTCTCCATCAAATTCATTATTTACCAGATTCCTCATATTTTCTTCCATTAGATTGATTAAAGGAAATATTAAGGATGATTATTTTTAAAATATTAAACACATAAAAGGTAATCCCATGAAATTAATAGGATAACTTATTAATGATATTTATTTTCTTAACTTATTAATTTATTGGCATCAATGTACGTTAACCATGATATATTTTTTAACATAGAATCTTATGGGTATTTTATGTTCCCATTATAATGGATCATAATGAGATTACAAATTTATAAAAAGACATATCCCCTAGTATTGTCAACCTTGGTGTGAATAAAGGCATATTACGTGCACCTGTTACTGGTAGAGTCCTTCTCAGCATGGTATTTACAGGTTTTACCTGAATATACATCGATTTCAAATCCACATCCACTTATAGTATCCATAGAGGGATGCATTTTTTGGATAAAACACTTACGCTATACCTTTCCAAATTATAGGTATTATTTCTTATAATCATTCTTTTTTCTAATTTTTCTGCCATATATTTCTAATCTAAATCAGAAAAAACTAAATTTTTTATTTGATACCACCTATAACATGCCTTCTATTTATTACATATTAATTCATGATTTATAAAATAATATTAAACATAATTAAACTAATAAGATAAATAAGTATAGTGTATTTTTGAAATAGGTACATTGAATAACAACACAAAACATGGAAAACGTCATCATTATTAAAAATATCCTTAACATGCTCATACATAAAACTACATGGGATAACCTTAAGACGTACATAATATAGGAGTGATAAATAAAGAACAATATGGAAATAAAAATGGAATAACAAGAAAAAATAAATACATGAAAGACAAGTAAAAATGTCAGGTGATAGATTATGATCACTCCGAAGTCCCTTTCATGAAGTCTCTTGAGACTGAAACATTTCCAATTCATTGGATCACTACATAATTCTGGGTTCACCAATAACTTTCATTTCATTCTAATTCTTAAGAAAGCCACATAGATCACACAATAGGGATTCATTCATCATCAAATTTTATTCAATGATCATGGATTTTGTAATATATACCTATAATTACCTAATATAATATGTATAAGTGTATAATTATAAACACCTTTGATAGTAAATGGAAAGGGTATTCACTAAAAAATTATTTTCGAATGGAAAATCACGGTAAATTTCAGCTATATAATAGTGTCACATAAAGATTCATAAAATGATTTTATGAGATTGAAAGGGGTATCTAATAATAATCAGATAAAATTGAAAGTAATAGGAACACATAAAAGCATATCCAAACATTAGGAATTGGAAATAGAAGGCATAAGATAGTGAGTAAACATGAATTAAGGGGGGAATGAAAAGAACAATTTCATTGATAGTGTGACTCCCAAATGATTAGGATGAGATTATTGGGAGATTTGGGCCACCTTTGGAAGAATCCAAAAATTTTAGGTAAGATTAAGGATGTCCTCGAAGAATTTTTTTAAAGAGAAATGGGATCTGGGGTGGAATTATATTGTAAAATAGTTAATAAGTCTTTATTGTTTCTCAAACATAGGATTTGGACTTTATATAATAAAAAAACCACAAAACAAACCATGTGGGTTTCCCATGGTTTCTACTAAATAGGGGTTCTTTTAATTATTATATAATAAAAAGGGATGTAAATAATAAAATCATACCCCTAGTGATGTGGAAGTGAGTCATACTCTTAATGAAATGTTCTTAGAAACCTAAATTATATTACGGGTTTTGGATGATTCATAATGGCTTTATAAAATTAATAAAATAAAGTAAAAATCACATTATACAAAATTTAAAACATATATTTGGTCCTAGAAAAACATTATAGAATTTATTACATGACTTTTAGGTCATTATGATCTTATAATAAATACTATATATTTATACTGTATTTAATTTTTATCTAAAAATTTGGATCCCAACAAATAATGAAAAATTAACCATTAGATAATTTAAATGTCCTGATTCCAAAAAAAGTATTCACTTTTAAAAAATAATTTCTAAATATTTCAATTTTAACTTTTAAATTATTAATGAATATCTATATAAAATTTTAGGTTTGTTAACAATAAGAGTTTTTGAACACTTATATATATAGCATTTGTCTTCATAAAAATTATATGATCATTTATATTTAACAAATATAATTAAACAATAATCTTTTATTAAAATATTATTTATTTATAAACTCAATTAATTCATCAAAATAAATGTCTTAATTTAAATTTAACATTGATTAAAAATATAATTTGTCATTTATTTTTAAATAATCGAAATAATTTATAAAGTAATGATAAGAATAAAATATGAAATTTATTCTAATAGAAATAAAATATACATATTCATTCTATTGTGGTATTGATACACAACCATTTAATAAATCAAAATAAAACCTAAGGGTAAAGTACGTGATGGTGAGGTTTTCATGGGGTGGTTCAGTGTACATGGTTTGGGATGTGATATTGATAATCCTGAACTTCTCCCGTCAACAGTTTCTCTTAAGATTATGTTATCGGATATCTTATTGGGATTGATCAAGGGAAAATACCAATGATGCTATCTCCCCCATGATCTATGATAAACGTGATTCATAATAGAAAATCCCACTGGTTTCATCCATCGCTTCTTTTTTATCTTTCAATTGGATTGGGAAAACCCTATATTTATAATAATAATACAATAAATTTTAAAAAACTATATTTTCAATGATAATGATGATTAACAGTTTTTGAAATATAATTAGGCCTAAAAAATAAAATATGTTCATGTTTTTTCTATAACCATATTATATAATAATACGTTTAATTTAATCCTAAGGGGAATTATCTTTATAGCTATTCAGGTTGTTATAGTTCCGCTCCAGCATGGAGGTTTGAGTGAGCGAGTTATAAAGCTACTTCCATTTTGGGAAAAGATGTGGTGTATTTCTTGCACTACATTGTGGACATAACATTGGTGAATTAGATAGGATAGATATTTTTATCATTTTTCGGGAGTCTAGATGATCGAGAGGTGTTGTGGTGTGGTTTAGGGTGGTTGTGCCATGGGGTTCCAGTTTCCATCCTTTCATCACCATTACCATAATAGGTTTTATCATGGTTTTTTTCTAAACTCAAATTCCCAAGACCTATTCTATTTTTCATTTCCACTAGGTCATATCTTATTCAATATTTTTTCCCTTGAAGTATCCCCTGAGATTTTTCAACTCTTCTAAGCTACATTCTTTTTAAATAAAATATTTAGTGGAATCGTTTGATTCCTTTTATATAAATGATCTCTCCATGTCATGTATTTACCTATTTTCTTCCCGTATCTTCATTAATATTGATGGATCCTCATATTTATGATGGATTGGATCCATTTTTCATGTATGTTTTTTATAGGGATTTCCTCATGATCATTAGTTCCTTCAACTCTCTATTGGCAATCCCATTTTATGTTTTTATCATCAGTTCAATAATTAAATATAGGAGGTTTCGTAATGTATATTCCACACAATTGAATCCTTTTTTATTGATTTATTCAAAAATAATTTAAAAATTATTTTCTATTCTTTTGATTAATATTAATTTGATTTATAATTTTAAATGCATTTTTGTAAATAAAACACAATTTTGGGTTTTTTTTATATATGGAATGATTTGAGAAAAGGATGGATTGTGATGGAAATAACATGATAAAATTATTCTCCTAGATTTTAGAAAAATGTATTTACATGAAATATGATTTGACTAGGGAATAAATTTGATGAAAACCTATTATTTGGTTTTGAAATGAGAAAGGAATGTGGAAAATTAAAAGTGGGAAATTTTATTTTTTAACTAATATGAAATGATTGATTTTTCAATTATAGATAGATTGATTTATTGAATCACATGTGATCCAGGGCTGTTAGTGGTGATTAGAAAAATTATTTCAGGATTTAAACCCTAGCACATGACTGATGATGAAAACACTAAATTGGACATACCAGGGCATTATTTTTTCCTTAATAGGAATTTTATTTCTTATAACATGAGTTTATAGACATGTGCAGACATTGAGTTGAGATAACTAATTATGTGTGTGTGGATCCAATTAACAGGAAACTAATGTTCCCTTAGTCTTGATACATGGATCTATGATATATTTGATTTGATGATTACATGCAATTGTTTTATGAAACTACATAATTCAGGCCAACTAATTTATATAAATGATTTATATAAAATGTTTATTTAATCATTTTTTATATGTCTTCTATCACTTTTTATTATGAAATCATGTTTTATTGAAAATATGTGAATTTTATTCCATTCCTTGATTAATATAAATTGAAATCATTTTTGATTTAATTTTTATGTAATTTATTATGTAAGACTTTAGGAGACCATATTGATATTTATAGCTCACACACTACCTTTTCATTCGATCATTTGTAGACATTATTATTCTAGGTTTTAGTAAAGGAAAAGCACCACATGGGGGGGCCAATGATCATAATCTTTATTAGCTAGAGTAATGGAGGTGAATATTATAGATATTACCAACTTATTAAATAGGTTTTATCATTGATTTTTATCTTGGAAGATGTAGTGGCTTTTTATGATATATCATTTGGGTATTTCTTTACTAGTTTATTTCAAATACTTTCAACATTGGGATTGTTTATAATACTAAATTCTCTCCTTTATCTTCCACTATTTTATCTCATTATACCCTCTTGAATATTCTATGATACCATGTAATAGTCACCAAATCATGTCGATTACGAATTCCATATGGGTGATGTCAGTGAAAGACCTAGTATTAGGGTACCTAGGTATCCGAGATGGTTCCTAAAAAAGTGGTATTAAAGGTGTATTTTTTCATCCTTAATGTCAGTTTGTAGTGGGTTGTCCTTACAAACATGAGGTTGAATTTAATTACATATATGAGGTATCTGAGAGTGATTACCTAAAAATATATCATTATAACAAACTTTATGTTACCATTAGTGTTTGGGAAAAGTGTATCGAGGAATGTTTTTATCTATTTATAGTCAGTTCCATGTTTTTTTATTAGATATTTATGAATACCCAATATTGAGTTTCTAATTTATCGAGTTAATATTCACATGACTCTTGTTTGAATTTTTTATCTCTCTTTCCTTGATGTTTTTATTTGTGTTTTCTATTGATGTTTTATATAATCTTCCCTCCAAGAATAATTTTGAACAGACTGAAAGTGGAGGCTGCTATTGAACCATAGTAGGTGAAAACTTTGGTTAACTTCATTATTGGTTAAATAGTGGTGCAAGATGTCCATGATTTTGTATAGCCACTAAAACATTTTACCATTAGAGATCTAGTGTTGGAAACACGAAAGGATGAATCTAATTATCACACTAAAAATTTTATTCTATAAAATCTATAAGTGTTTCTAGGATAAAATTATCATCAATAGGGTTAGGATTGTCTAAAATATCATGCTACTTTTTGAGTTTTTAGGAAATTATTGATTAAAAAAGGTAAAAAAATACCTTAAACCTTTGAGGTCCTAGACGGAGATGGTGGTATTAGATGGTGTTGAATAAGTAACATGATAGTCATGAGTAAAAAGACTTTATGGTTATTTTCACTGATTAGTTCTATCCAATGATGGTGATCTTGAAAAAATCAATAGAGTTTCTTAATCATCAATCGGGTGATAAGACTGTGACATGGTATATGAAATGTTTTGCTGATCTTTTCATGTTTTCCCTACGGTGGTGAAGGATAATAAGAAGAAACCATGGATATTTGATATGTTTTTTTCATTAATATCCAATCATAGTTTTTCATGCTCACACTCTGTTTTTACACTGAAGGATAGATAATCCATTTATGGTTGTGTTTAAACTAGTGGGAAGTTTAGGGTTTACAAAAGTTCCATTTAATCATAATGGTAGTTCAATGAGTTTATTTAATGGAAAGAGAAATATTGAATATTTTCGTGGTGGTTCTAGAGAGAAATAATCATCTAGAACTCTTTTAGTACCTTTTAGGGGCCCTTTGACTTTCATCCAGTGTGGAAAGGTTGGAAATTTGAGAAATGTTTGTACTCAGGGACCTGAAATTTGTAGTTCATGCTCTCGTGTAGTCCACCTAAAAATGATTTGTCATTAATTTTATACTCCATATAGTTTCATAGGATCATAATCACCAAAAACTATTTTGGTTCCATCATATGCATTAATAAGTAAGTTGTTGTATCAATAGTCATTCATAATGAATCTTCTTCATGTGGTGGAAGAGACTTTAGAGGAATATTATTTGGGTCTAACATTTGTGAGAGGCACCATCACTATATAATCAACATTACTGACTAATTTATTTAATAATATTGTGTCTCACTCAATTATGCCGACTTTTGTTGTCGATATTCTAAATATTTTTTAGATCATTAGTCTTATGATATAGATATTACTACTCCCCTTTAAACAAAGGGAGGGATGGGTCATCAGTACCCTGCTTGTATTTTCTCTTTTTCAAAGATTGATCTTTCCTTATTTTTTATGGTTCTTGAAAATAAAACATAGGAATTCATTGTGAGGATGGATTAGATGATTTCTCATAAGTCAAGGAGTGAAAATTTCCTTTGACATGTGTCATGTATGGATGATTATGGGTTTTTAGTGTCTATCAGAGAGACTAGGATACAAGGTCACGTAAATCAAGACAATTTTTGGAATTGGTAATAAAAATACTAGTTTTTACTATTTCCTTGTTGTGTCAATCTTTTTTTGTGAAGTTCTACCACTTTCAGTGAGTTTTCTGATGTTTTTTTCTTATGATTTTTCTATGTTGCCAACAATAATAGATAATGATTTATATATTGATTAAGTATCTAGTACACAATCATTTTATATTCTTTCATACCATATGGAACCGGTAGAGTTGAAATAATTTAAATATAAATTTTATGAATTTATAGATAAATTTTTTATAT
Organism: Viscum album; assembly: GCA_963277665.1. Taxonomy (NCBI): domain Eukaryota; kingdom Viridiplantae; phylum Streptophyta; class Magnoliopsida; order Santalales; family Viscaceae; genus Viscum; species Viscum album. Next base: position 318,475,446 of record OY728146.1, read on the forward strand.
GCCCTATCATGTCACTATGGAATGTTCATATTTTCGTGGTAAAGAATACTGAAGTGATGTTTTACCTATGTGTTGATTAATTTAAAATCAATCAAGTTATAATGAATATAAAATATATGTTACCATGAATTGATGATTTTTTGGATTAGTTTAAAGGGGAAGAGTTGTTTTCAAATATTATTCTTTGTCCTGGTTATCACTAATTGAGGATAAAACAATTTTACATTTAGAAGACACCCAATAGGTTCGTATCTCCTTTATGAGTACCTTTTTTCATTTGGTCTATCTAATTCTCAACTAGTTTTTCTTTATTTTATGAATAGTGTATTTCATGAGTACCTTGACTCATTCATGGTTGAATTCTGGAATGATATCATATTTTACTCATAGAATGATGGGGAAATTTTTCATTATTTTATATTAGTTATAGAAACATTTATAAATCATTAATTCTGTAAAAAATTATTAAAATGTAATTTCTGGAATCGGGAAGTGAATTTTCATGAACATGAGGTCTTGGAGAATAATATTTCAATTCATCCTATTAATTTTAATGCTATTATGATATGTTATGAATATCATTACTTCTTCGGGATATGAAGCATCTTGGGGTAGGAGGGATACTACTACAGATTAATCAATGATTTATCTATGTTGAATTATCCAATGACTAAAATCACTCTGAAAGGAGTGAATGTAATTTGGGATGAAATCTTTCATTCATATTTTTCTGATTTGAAATACATTTTTTACTTATAGGTTGATATTGACTGTTCTAGAGGCAGTTTGGGCTATATGGTATTTTGTGATGCATTAGTTTTGGGATTTGGTTGTGTACATATAATGGGGGATCAAGTATTAGACTACGACTCTAAGAAGATAAGAACAAATTAAAATAATTATCCAACACATGAAATCAATCTCATAGTTGTGATGAATTATCTCATGATTTTGTGGAATTTCCTTTTTTTATAATGGTTTACAATTTATTCGGAACAAAATTTATTGAGTTGTATCTTCTCTAAAAAAAATATTTTCATGTTTTATAGAGGAGTTTGGTACGATTCATATAGTATTTAAAGTTTTAAAATTCATAAACCCCGGGTAAGGGTAATGTTGTTGGTAAGGAATTTAATGGGAAATATTTGACACGAGCTATGAATGAATCATCAGAAGAGTGGAATTTTATGGTTCTCTTTTCTCAGTTTCATTTTGGAGTATGGGAGAATGATTCTGAGGTTATTTTGGATATTTATTTGTTGTGCAAGTCTCTTATGGAGATGAATCTTTTTACTAGTAGTTTGATGATATATTTTATGGCATTAAGGACCATCTTTATGGTTTCGAGACAATGGGTTAATGATACTTCTTTCTTGAGGGAATATTATAGTTTCACAACAATATTTTTGTTCATTTTTTTGAGAAAGGCCTTGAAGGGGGGATTCTAAAATTCCCTATGGGATATTCACCCTCAAACCAAAAAGATATTTTTTATATTTATCGACTTTTATGATGACTAGGTATGAGATGACACATTTCAAACATTAACTCACATTTTTATACCCTCAAATTTGTTAAATATGAGCACTATAGACCTTCAAGTTATATTTATTCACTTCTAGTGACGAATTGGATGTCGGATGAGGTTTCTATAGACTTTTTGGTAGGGTTTTCTAGTAACCATCATGTGAATAATGAGATATTGGTTTTTGTGAATATGATAACCAAATATAATCACATTATACCAAATCAAGACAGAAACAAATATAAGGACTTGGGAAGTAATTATGTGCATAAAATTGTTATATTTCTTGGATTTTTATCTTTTATAGTCTCTAAAAGGGATTTATGTTTCACTACTCACGTATCAAGAGGACTCTAGGAGGCCATGGGATCCCATGTGGATTTGATAATGACATATCATCTATATATAGATGTCAACACATAATGAGCTATATTGATTGATAAGTACATGCCATGTTCAATCATTCTTGACATTGGTAGATCATTTTTTGACCATTTGGGACTGGTGGAGTTCATTTACAATAATATTTACAATTCTCCTATCAAGATCGATCCTTTTGAGGTCTTCTGGGGACAGCCATGAAGATATCCATTGTGTTGGTCTGAGGCTAGTGATTCATCATTTATTAGACCAAATTTGGTCCAACAGATGATGATGAGGATTAATATGATTTGTTAGTTAATGTTGATGGAATATATCTTGTATAAATGTTATACTTATAATCATTTATGACTGTTAGAGTTTTTAGCGGGTGGAAAAGTGGTTTTGATAGTTTCACCTCAATTTGGTCACCAACATATAGGAAAAATAGGAAAACATTCATTGAGTCTAATGGATCTTTTTCGATATTGATGAGAGATTGGGTAATGTGGCCTATAGTTGGTAACTTTCACCATAGTTGATTTTGATCCACAATGTGACGCATGCAATGTAGCTTATGTTGTAGTTTTCTTTCCCATATCATATGTTGATCTAGGATGATCCTGATGTTGAGCTTGATTTATCTATGTCTGAGCATTAATTTATTATTTTTGATTCAAAGGAATTAGTTCTTCATTGGAAGAATATTTCTTTGGTCTATATGATATGAAAAAATTATTTGGAATTTCATATAACATGGGAGTATGAGGCATTGATGAGAGATAAGTGGCCTCATATCTTCCACATGGAATATTCTTGATAAGATTTCTTGAGACAAAAAGTGTTAATGTTGAGAATATTGTAACATACCATTATGTTTATATCTATTTCACCGCTGTCACCTTGTTTCAACTTTTTTGGGATTTCCATTTTCTATTTGAGGATGGAAATCTATTTTAAAGAAAAATGACCTAATGCTTAGGGATTTATGTTTGTTGTGATTTAATGGACCAAGGATGTAAATGTGGTATCAAGATTTGTGTTCTAGTATAAGGGGAGCATAGTGGATATTCCTAGATGGTCTTTGGAACATTAGTCTATATAATTGGGGATTGTGGGATTAAGAAAGGTTATGGAATGTGTTTTTTTCTATGATATGGATCCTTAGAGGTTATTTTTCATAGATACATCCAATTTCCATATAGATGCAATGTGGTGGTCTGAATGCGTCCTAGATGATTGAGTGTGTGAGTTGTAGAGAAACGTCTTATTTGAGTATATTTTTAATGTGGTGGATTTTATACCATGGAATTACCCTTGGTTAGGAGGATCTGGGTGAGGTTTATGATGTGTTTTCAGGAGACTATTTTTTTTGGAGGCACTGCATCGTGGTCTAGGTTTTTTGTCTCATGGTGTGACTATTTCTTGTATTTATTTATTTTTTACATCGGAGTTATGGTGTGGTCTTTATTTCTATGGATATAAATTCCTAATCATCATTATATATTTCTTTTACTCTAGATCGACTCTCATTCAAAATTTTATCTCATGAAGGCTCTCTAATGGTTTTTAGACTCCTCCAAACTCAATTCTTCTCTTATCAATGCTCCAGTGAAAGTATTTGATTCACCTCTTGTAAGTGATCTCTCTTCATTTTTTATTTTCATCTTTTCTTGTATTCTACCCCTTGTGGGTGATGAATTCATATATTGATGATGGACTAATCTATGTTTTTATGGTTGGTGTTTATATATATATTTCCTATTAATCTTTTGATCCTTCAACACATTATTGGTATTCCCATTTTGAGTGATTGATCATTAGATCACTAATTAATGGAATGTGGTTACCTATTGTCTCTTCCACCCAACTGAACATTATATTATCTATTTAATAAATTTTTATTTATAACTGATTTTTTATTCTTTGAATCAAATTGGTATGATATATGATGTCAAAAGCATGTGATTTGAAATAAAACTATATTTCTGGAGGTTTTTAGATATTGAATAATTTGATAAATATATGTCTTATTATGGATATTGTTTGGTAAAATATATTTTCTTGATTATAAATACATTTCATTAAATGAAAGTTGATTTCAAAGTGGCACGCATTTGATGAAATCAAATGATTTTTTTTTAATTAGAAAGGTGTGTTAAAAACTAGTAAATGGGAATTGTATTTTTGAACTGATCTTAAATTATAGATTTTACTATTATTGATTGATTGGATGAGTAAATATCATCTGATCTAGGGTAGTAAGTTGTAATTAGAACAAATAATCTTGGATCTGACCCACTAGAATTGGATTGATGATGAAACCACTATCTTAATTATACTGTGAAATGATTTTTCCCTGAGGGGGAATTGTGTCCCAATGAAATGAGTTATGGGATGGGTTCAAACCTTGAGTCGATATCACTAATTGAGTAGTGTGAGGATCATATTAATATAAATCTAACATACTAATATGATTCATACATGGTGTTATGATATATTTTATTTTATGATAGCATGTCATTGAATAATGAAACCACTTAATTATTTCCAACTGGTTTATATAAATGTTTTGTATAAAATGTTTACTCCATCATGGTTTGATATAAATTCCATATATTTTGATTATGAAATAATGTTTTGATAAAAATATTTGAATTCAATTCCCTACATTTATTTATATAATCTGAATTTATTTTTAGATTAAATTTTATGGAATTTATTATGTAACACTAGGTGAGAACCTACTTGGCCTTATAGCTAACACCAACACTCATCCTATAGAATTTTTTTAATTTTACTATGCTAGGTCTGAGAAAAAGATAATCATTGGTTAGAGGAAGTAGATGATATTGATGTTTTGGACCTCAGTGATGGAGGTGATTAGTGGATATTTTATCCACTTGTTTCAATGTTTTTCCCTTGAGGTTTATCATGACACACATAATGTATTTTAACGACGTTTCATTTTCGTACTACATTAAATTTTTATTTCTATAAATTTATCCTTTTGTAATGTTTATAATACGATATTTTATCCTTTTTCATTCACAATTTTATAAAAAAGATTGTTCCATCGTGATTCTTTTATGATTCTAGGTGCTAGTATCCAACCCATAAGAATTGGGAATGCACATCGGTATATGTTAGTGTTGGATCAGGTATTGGGGTACATGGGTATCTAGGAGGGTTTGAGATAATATGTATTACATACTACTCATAGATTATAGATAGTTTGAGATTGCATAAACATCTAGAAGATTATTCAATGGGATTTATCCATTGGGGATGAGGTTGATTCCCTTCGTGTTCTCAGAATATGGGTGCTAACGGAAAGGATTATTGACAACACAAAAAATGTGCATATCTATTGAAAGAGATAAAAAAAATTATATAAAGGTACATGGAATGAATAGTCATAAATGGGTCTCAACAATGTTATGTTGGTGAGTTCACTAAGGGTTTATCATTCATAGGCAATTATATGAAATTTCATACGGTAATTAGTATGGATTTCATGGATAGGTTTCATCTAGAATTGTTTTACATGTAGACCTGATTCCATCACGTGGACATAGATGAGGAAGGTTATATAGAGTATTCAGATAGTTTATTCAATAATTAGAATCTATATGTTTTGTGAAATCCCAATTATAGAATCTATGGTTTGATGTAGATATCGTGTTATTGGAAATGTATTCTTAAAGAGTTCATGGTGGAGGATAATTTCATTTTTATAAATAAAAAATTTGTTGTTACCAGATGTTTCATTATGATATGAAATTAATTATCTTTTATATCTACATTGATGACATGATTATTTAATTTACATTAATGAAAAGGGTTAATGACCTAAACAATGAATTATCCATAATATTTTAAATGAAGGATCACACCTGATTTAAATGAATATTTGGGATTTATTCATGAGGGACTTAAGTTCCATTAATTTTTAAATGACTATAAAAAATTACACGTAGAAGTTATTAGGATGCATTAATATGTTGGAGGTGAAAGAGGTAAGTGATCCCCATGTCAACCATTTCAAACTAAGAGAATAGATTACACTATGAATACATGTTGATGTACATTACATGGAAAATATTACAAATGTATCATTAGTAGAATCATGATAAATTCCTTGGTTTGTAACTGAATGAGCATTTCTTAAGTAGTGTGTGTAGATAGAAGGTAAATTTTGAATCTTAGAATAGATTCTTGAGAGGATGTAAATTGGTTTTTATGGTACATAAACTGTTTTAGAGAATTTTTACATTGGATCAGAATGTATGATCATTTTTAATGTTTTTTTCAATCTAGAATTGGAGATATAGACGCATGGAAGAAAACTACCAGACATGGGTTCTAATATTTTGGGGTTTCTATGGGATAGATATTCAACCATCAATGGGTAGTTTAAATCACAAAAATAGAGGGGGATTATGTATCATTAATAAACATGGGAAGGAGTTGATCTATGGGAATAAGATATTAAAAGATCATGTTATATGGAAAGATGATGGGATTCTACTTTGTGAATAATTTTTTTTTAATTTACTAGGAAATATATCGAACATTTTATTACTTGAAGAATCATATTTATCTGATGTACCAATTGATTTGGATGTTGTTGGAAGATGGAGTTCCAGATCAATAAAAAATAGAAGGAGCTCATAATATCGTGGATATACAGATGGATGTTATAATTTGGGATAAGATGAGATGATTTTATGCCTCTGTTGAGTTAGGATAAATAGATTTATAGTGGAAGAACCATGTAGATTTAAAAGAAGATTGAGTTGTATAATTGTTTTTCTTATGAAATTAGTATACATATTTGTTAATCTAGAAAAGTGATTTACATGTATCATATTATCAAGTTTCAGTCATGTGATTGAAAATAATTTTTATAGTTGGGGATATTATATTAATTAATGATGCATTTATAGGAGGATAATTTTTAGGACATGGTTGAACATAGAATAATTTTTCGTGATAATTTCTTGAATATTGGAAGTTAAAAATATGGATGATCATTGATGGAAGATGCACTCATATTTTCCCCCCAACTCACTTCTATTATAGTCTATGTGGATGGAACAATGGAATTGCGTAAGAGTAACAATGGAAAATGTAAGAGTCGTCATAAAGAAATTTAAGTTTCATTTTTTGAGGATTCTAAAAAAGGTAACTTTGTATTGGAAGATGAAATTGAGGTGGTGGAAGTATTTGACACAATTATAGGATGTCTAGGGAGATTAAATATAGAGGAATTCTCCCCTTGAAGATTGGGATGAGGTTACTACTAGATAATCCCTTTAGACTGGTCTATTTAGTTGAGGAAAATCAATTTTTATTTGTAATTTATACTATAAAAATTATCTATATTTCTCCACACTCAATTTATGTTAGTTTTTTCCCATTTATTATGAATAAAATCTAATCCATGTAAAAATATTATTTTGTTCTTCATTCATTTTACCAAAATTTTATATTTTTTTATTCAAAGGTTGTGCATTTGGGGTGGTGATTTTTTGTGTTCTATGGTGATTTATGTGTAGAGTGTATTCTATATTCTATAAACAATAGCATGACCTCATTTTGGTAATTTTTATATCATTTATACTCTTGTGGATATCATACAATGATTTAATCCGAAGATCGATATGAGCCCAATAAAGGGATTCCTATAATATACTATATGTAAAACCTCATTTGGAATAATAATTGATCAAAGTAACGATATAATATATATAAATTTTTTCTATTGATTATTAGTGATTGAACCCTTGAAATTTTTTTAGGTCTCTGGATTTCCAAAGATAAAATCCTACTATTTTTAAGGATGATATGAGACATGGGGTAATGGGGGAGATTCTGATAAAAATATGGCATATTGTTTATTATGTTGATACTATTGAGATCACCAAGGTTAATTTAGAGAAATATATTTTAGAGGGATTATCCAATCAATGGTGGGAGTCATTAATATAATCTAAATCACATAAAAATTATTATTGGTATTTATTCAAATTGTTTATAACTTGTTATTCTATCTCAAGAATCATTGTATGGAAGAAATGGGGATTTTTTAATATGTATCAGGGGACCCATTGTTATGGAGTATATTGACTGTTTTAACTATATTTTAGGATTTTTTCCTATTGTAGTTTCTAGCGAGTATTTGAAATCATAGAGGTTATAATATAAGGATTATTTAAATTGTGGTGGAAGGTGAATATTTTCATCATGAATTATTATATTGAAATTATAAATAATCACATGGTCATATAGAATTATATAATGGGGGAAATGGTGTGGGAAATTTGATTTCATAGAATAGTAGAGGATATAATTATGGTCATTTATTAATGGGATGGTGAGAGATTTTTTGTAAATTTAGTTAAAGATATAAGGGTTCTACATTTTGTATGAATTACTCTTCATATTTTTAAGTGATAGATCAATATTATTTCTAGTATGGGTCATTGTTGAAATTTAAATACAAATATTAAAATTATTTTATGTTATCTCAACAACATGGAAGGATATTAAATTGTATAATGCTTCATTAGTATGTTCTACAAGAAAATAGTGACGATGGATTTAAACTAACTTAAGGATTTAAAGAGACATCAAATTGATCTAGGAAAAGTGATCCTTGACCGTGGACATTGGTTGGAAAAAATTATTTTGATACAACTAGAGGTACCCAACAATGGGTTTTTTTGGTTGGAGGGAATAAACATATTCAAATGAATTATAGAAATTTATTCACCATCAAGAATTTATATGACCAAAAATTTCATAGTGATAGAGTACATTCATGTCTTTTTATGTCATGATATATCTATTGTAAATGTATAAATAATTTTCAATGTACATGGATATTAAATGATTAATATTTATTGATTTGGAATATGGTAGGAATTCATTGAGAAAGATAAATGTGATTTTGGAGATTGATGTGATTTTTTATGTCATGAAGAAATACATATCATGTTGAAATTATTATGGAATACGAGATCAAGTGGGATGTAGATGTGAGTTGATGGTTTAAATTTATTTGTTCATTATTCCATGAAACTCTACTTAATTTAATTAATTTCTTGGGTAAAATTAATAATTTTTCTAAATTTTGATAAATTTTTACCTCACTATAAATTTTCACAATTGTTAAATTTTAAATGAAATATTGATTTTATTAAAACTAAAATTTTAAGCCATATATTTTAATCATAAATATGATATTAATCTGAAATTTAATTGTGAAATGGAATTTTATTGATTATAAATTTTTATTAAATTTGAAATTTAAACATGAAAATTCCAACTCAAGAACAATGTGTTTAGATATTGAGTTATACATATGTGAGACAAAAATTATTTATACTATTCCAATGCAACCACTAATGTTTTACTATTACCCTCATTTTACCTTAGGTGTAAAAATCATGCTCCTTCCAGTATCAATTATCTATCATTTTGTTATCTTTTCTTACTGTTTCATTTTTTCAAATGCTAGAGGAGGGAATGCTACTACTTAAATTCTAAAACCAACCAAAATAAGTGTTACCACCAACCGGTTCCCTATTACCATGAGTAATAAATTCCTATTGTATTTTGGGAGATTGAAAATCAAATATATATGGTGAAGAATGACCATGTTTGGTGTTGAGTCTAATGAGAACTTGGTTCTAATCCTGAATAAGGACTAAATTGGAGGCTAATGAATTAATTTCCAATGTAGATGTTGATTCTTGTGGAAAAGAATTATATTCTTGAAGGAGGTTGAGGATTAACTTGGTTTGTGTTGATGAATAATTTCCAGCTCGACGGTGTTGAATTTTTTAGGATTAATCGAGATGGGGACCTCGATAATCCCCAAAGCACATGATTCAGGTTTTTTGATAATTCACACTAGGTGCATGCTGAAATTCCAAAATGAAGATGAGCATTATTAATGGACGATGAATCCTAATTCGTGGATTATAATCCATGTAAGGGTGAAGTCTTACCATATATTGTTATTGGTATGATCACGAATGGGTGACAACCATTGCATAAGGGTGAATACCAATTTCAAAAGGGAAGTATAGCCACTTGCATAATGACTATTAAAACCTATGGAAGTGTTTAAAATCTAAGATGAATTATGAAGATAATGAACCAACATAAGGGTAATATCAGACTATGTAATGGTAATTATTATTTATATAAGGGTTATCACACATGTATAAGGGTACCATTAACTCCCTCAAACTCACATAATGTTCATTACAACATATGCCAAAGTCATGGAAAAGATACATAATAGTGGTAAAAGATAAATAAGTTTAGTGGAAGGATATGTAAATTTAACCACCTAGATCTAGAACTCTCTCACCTAAATTATTCACAAAGGAATTCATAGTGCGATACTGGGAGATGAATATTTGAGTTAAAATATTCTAGTAATATTGATTGTCCCCTTAAAGATGTACAAGTGGAAACCCACAATGGAAGGAATGTCTCTAAATAGTGACATTGAAACTAAGGGTAATAAATAATTATTCATTTCATATAAATATTTTTCCCTCTCATAACTATAAAAAGAGGTATCTAGACCTTCTCCTTTTCCCTTTTTCACATATATTAGGATTTATTATTTTTTTATACATTTTACTTCTAGTTATAATTATATTATCTATTCAATTATGTTGTTATATTATTCCTATTTAATTATTTTTTACCCTACTACATCCTAATGGTCTAATACTCTATGATCATAAAGAGATAATCACCCAATGGGGGTTCAAATGGAATCACAATGGTTCACATGAATTTTTTTTTTCAATTACTCACTCTATTTTCTATGATTATAGTGTGACATTAAAGATGGTTTATAGAGGAGTTTATATTTAGTGCACATTCCATCATCACTATTTCAATCCTCAAATGATGCACTTCAATGACTTCCTTAATTAATATAATCATTATAATAGTGGACTCATTTGATTTGAGTGAAAGAATAGTACCTGATTGCTTTTAAATGAATTAATAGGATCATTAATTTCATCAATGTATGTGATTAATCATTCACTATGAAGAATTTAGGAAATACAAAGTCTATTTGATTGATCCTAGAGCATATTGGTATTTATTTACTAAAGTAAAAAAGTGGATCTTGCATGGAAAATTATTTTTGAGTCTATGCATTGAGTTTAACATTTTTAAAAAATCATAAGTGATAATACAACATACTATAATTCACCAATGAAATTTGTACATTCATCACTAAAATGTGATGTGAGATTTTTATTTCATGTTCAATTCATAAATCTAAAACCAAACAAACAACACATTAAATTTTGGCTACTTTAAATTGGAGGATGAAAAAGAATATGGATATTTTGACTCCTTTTGATGATTGAGGATGTTTATGTGGACCATGATAACCCTTTACCCCTGGGAAATGGATATCTCTCACAAACTCTATCCAAAATTATGGTGTGCAGGTATATACCTCTAAATGTATTTGAATATTGTTTCTATAATTTGATAATGATTTCATGGAACAATAACATAATTCATCAATATATGGTTTATGAATATATATTATATACACTATTAGTGTTAAAATGTTATTATTGGATGAAAGTTATTTTTATCATATGCCTTTCGCCTCGATAATGAATTAAGAGAGAGAAAATTGGGGATCTTCATTGAAGGAGTTTCTTAAAACATAAAGCTATTATATTAATTTTGCGAATATATTATGGATGTTAGAGAAGTATAAATACGATGAAGAGGCTCTAACTTGAAGGATTTCAATGTAGAAACAAGATTAAATCAATTATTATTTAATAGATTTGTATCAGACTCAAATTCGGTTCTAAAGGAACCGATTTCATAATTTTATTAAAACATCATTCCATAGTGGGTTGTTGTTCATATTGGAAGGTAGTAAAGTAGAAAAAGATTTTATTAATATATATATATATATATTATTCCTCATCACCAAGGCATTAATCTTTGATGAGTTGAGTTAGAGGAGAATTTTACTCTTAGATAGAATCCCCACACTTTTGGATATGGAAGTTTCATTGGTAATTTATTCCTTGGGGGTTATAATGATTTTATTTCATCATAGTGGAGGCCCCATGAAAATATAGTGTAAAACTATCTAAAGAGTTGAATTAAATCACATTATATGCCAGCATACCATAACACAAGATGATGGATCCAGCTATAATAAGCCATATTATAATATTTTTATGTCTTAATGTAATGAGAAGTTGATGAAATCATTCCATAATGATCATTATCACATGAAAATGGATTTGACACAATAAGTTTTTATGCACAATTTTTTTCATTATCGAATAAATTAAATTTCTTTAATGTCTTATGTTATATTCTAAACCAATTTAATCATGTTCCACACACAACACCAGCTTAGTTTTCCTTACATGCAACACTGAGTTTCTAGAACACATCATTTTATTATTATATTAATTTTACAAGATTTTTATAACCTATTCAATATAATAGAAGATTTTAATATGAGTAACTGAATTATAAAATCATTTTTTACATATAATTCATTGACCAATAAAATATAAATTAAGGTAAACACTTTTTTAAAATAAAAGGGAATTTTTTTCAAAAAAAATTATTCAAATGTGAAAAACCATGTTTTGTACCAATAAATAAAAAAATAAATCTTGTGGAATTATATATATATTATATTCAATATAATGTTTAAAAAACTTATTTTTTTTTCTAAACATTATATAAGAACCAATCCAATTTGACAAATAAATGAAATATTTTTCTAAAAAAGATGTTTTGCAACATTTTATTGAAGTACATGTTTTAAATATAGTTTTTGAAAACTTAATAGATTATATTTTAGAAAACAAATTTATTATTTTAAATCATAATATAAAAATTTATGTTTGTTTAATTTTTGGTATTTTTCTGAAAAGTTTCGTGTTTTTATTAATAGTGAATAATACTAAATTTTAATTGAAACTAGATTTTTTATAAAAATAATTTATAATGTTAAATTATATATATTTTTAAATTAAAATTAGATAAATTTTTATAAATTAATCAATTTTTTTAATTGGAATAACTTGAAAATAGAATTTGGATATTAAAACATTTTACTATTTTGGAAAATTTCACATTAAAATGTGTTTTCTTATTTCATCAACATGATTAATTTTAAAATAATATTTTAAAATTTGTTGTTTTAAATTATGAAAAATACATTCCGCAATTTTAATCAGATGTTCCATTTTTATTTAAAATCCTCCTTTAATTTTTAGGCCAATATGAATAGTAACTTTCGTAATTTTTATTACCATGGTAAGAGAGAAATTGGGTAATTTAAGTTTAAAATAAATCAATAAAGACTATAAAATAACCCTAACAATTAAAAAATGATATTTTATGATGCTAGTCAGACACTTAACTCATAAAGATCGAATGATAATAATTTAATGGACTCATTTTCATGATAATGACATGGATATTATTATAATCTGAAAGAGTAACAAAATGACACACTCTTACTTCTAATAAGTATAATAATTTTCATATGAAGTAAAATAGAGTATATTATAATATATATTTATTATTATGAAATATAACATTTTTATCAAAATCATATATTTTTTAAAAAATTTAGCAATGAAATAATTATCATAAATAATTATAAAATGATGATGTAGTAATTATTCAATTAATAAAAAAATATATTAAATGATACTATAAATATTAAATAAAATAATATTTTAAAAAATTATAGTTCTAAACAAATTTTAAAGGTTAATATGACATGTTATGAGTGTATTAAATTAATTTTTTTGAAGTTATATTTCTTTATTAAGTTTTTATAGTAAACTTAATGAATACTATCAAAATTGACACTTATTGTACTTTATGAGAATAATAAATTATTTAAATATTTTGAAATCAAAACAAATATAACATAATGAAAAAGGGGAAACGATATGGTCTAAAAATATGCATTTTCTATTTGCGTTCCATTTTACACATTATAAGTAAAAATCACATCCTCTTATAATTTAAGAACTAGTTACCTTAGTTAAAATTAAAATGGATTTTCTAAGGGTTAATCAAAATGATAATTATTAAAATAACACCAAAAAATGTATAAAATATTTTGGTTGATGAGATTTAAAACTTATTATATATTATACAATAATAAATAAAAAATTTTATTATTTTCATTAGGATTTAATTTATTATAAATTAATTTTTTTACAAATTCCAAAAGTGGCCATCCGCTCTTTTATAAATGGGGACATATGATCTTTTATTCACACTATTGAAACTATTTATTTAAGCAAGAATCAGAAAAAATATTTCAAAAAATTCCTACCTTAATCCTAGAATACTTAAATTGGTTATAAAATCAACCAAATCAGACCTTCTTTGATAATCAAAAGAAGGTACCCAAAGAAGAGGCAACGTTCATCAAAAACATTTCTTATTTATTCCTTAAACCAATTAAATTAAATTAATTTTATTTTTAGATAATAAAGTATGTTTCATAAATATAATGAGATTCTTTTATGTTCAGTTTTTTATCAACAATAACACACACTTCCATTATATGGGATATGAAATCATCGTTCGTGTGTGTGGAATACTACAGCCTCGTGAACTGATGTTTCTCATTCTTCAATTTCAACCATTCAAGGTAGGTAATAGTGTTGTAATTTCTGTTTTTATATGATAAATATGATTTATTTATTATTCATTAATTATTATATAACACATACCATCATACATTACCTTTTGTGGATATTGGATAACTTTGTTTTAGGACGTGTGGACTACTGCCTCCTCAAGACGATGTGATTCATTCACACATTACATGGAATGTACAGATGATTATTTAAAGAAACACATATGATTTATATTATTTGATAATTATATATATATATATATTATTTACTTTTTTCTTTCAATACGACCTGAAATGGAAGCAACGTTCTCACATACGTACGACCTACCATCCCCATGAATGATGTACTACATTTTCTATTTATATATTGTATAGATAACCATAAATACATATTTAATGAATATATATGATATTTAAATCATGGTTATCATTATTTACATAATTAAATCATGGTCCATGTATGAGGACTATAAAGACCTGAAATTTCAGTGGAAATTTTTTTCCCTTAAATTCTTGGGAATTTTATGAGTCCGCGGTTTCTGACGGTGCTTGATTCTAAGGCCCGGAGTCCCAGGAATGATCCATCCAAGTTTTGTTAAGCTTAAATTAACGCGCGTATGTAGTTTTACTAAAAAAGTGGAATAAATATCAAACGGTTACCCTAGGTTTGACTTAAGCTTAGTCGGCGTGGGCATCATGTGAGGAAACCCAAAAATGGCATAACCATAAATAAACTAATTAAATAAAGTTATTTTATTTTTCATATGATCATAACTCACAAACGGTAGCTCGGATTAAAAATCTGAGACCACTGCTGAACTCGTGAGGGTATTCTTTATTTACGTAGATATTAACATTGGTTGGAATGGGCCACCAAAAAAAGTTAGTTTTTGGCTGCAAATAAAATAATTAAGTGACAATTATTTTATTTTAGAATTCATAACATTTAAACGGTAACTCAAATTGGAAATTTGAGGGTACCGTTGGGTTTTTTTTGGGCATGTTTCAGGTAGGTAGAGCCTAACCTCGACCGCAGTTGGTCTATGGTGGCCGTTAATAATTTTCCAAACTATTTTTCAGGTGCGTTCATTAAACGTGCAAGTGGTGTTTCCTAACTTTTGAATCGGTGCTCAGAATTGAATTCTGAGCGCACTGTTGAACTCACAGCGCCGGTATTCGCATAAGGATACCTTCACTGCAGTTGCGTTTTAATGAGGTTGGAAGTTAGTTTATGGGATTTTTTTAATTAAGTTAAATAAAAATAATAGTATAAATTTTATTTTTATTGTGGTAGTTTAATCCTCCAAGGGGAGGTTGGAGATGGGGCCCACCTGCCAAAAACCTCCCTTGGGAGGATATTATGTGGTGGGGCCCACACTAGCTTAAACCCCCTTTAACCCCTCATTTAGGTGGGGGAAATCTCTTAAACTCTCCTTGTGTTTAATGAAGACTACTCTCCCTTTATTTATATTGAAACTTTCCACCTTCCTTCAGAATGGTGCCAACACACATAGAAATTAATTAATGTCTCAATTAATTATTCTATTTGAATTATTTTGAATTATTTTTGGAATGTATGGAAACAATAAAATAATAGAGAAGCTATTATTTTATTTTGGTTGGTGATTCTCTTGGTGGAGCCTTTCCTCTCCAATAAAGAACGATATCCTCTCCAATGAAGAATGATATCCTCTCAATGAAGAAAATCTCTTCCGCCACCAAAGCATGATGACATCATCTTCTTCATTTTTCATCATTTTTCAACCGAGGAAAGGAAAGGGAATCGACTTCAATGACATCTCCAATGATCTTCATCCGCGTCAAAGGAGAAGACGTCGCCCATGAAGAACGTCGCCAATGACGTCGTCACCTCTGAATGCTCATTCGCCAACGACGAGTACCCTTCTTCCTTTATGACACATGATCGTGAGAATTGGGAGTGAGTGACAAATGTGGCAATCGATGAATCACCATCAGCCCTTTTTCCGAGATTGTCAATGAACGACAAATACGAGGTAGGGGTTATCTTTATGTATGAATTTACCCTCTGTTCTACGTCGTTAAATTTGTGGAATGGTGTGCCAAATGATATCATCATAACGAGGAGGGTTCAGACTGCACGAACAGAGCCCGACCCTCCCCCTTTTGTTGGTTCTTGTTTGATGATGACGAAGGCGGTACACATGGCAACCGACTATGAGATGGATATGATGAAAGCCAGTGGCGCAAGGCCTCCAGGTCGCCACAAGGGCGCGACACCACCTTGCCGCATAAAGAACTGAGCTGCGGCCAGGCGTGCCACAGCGGTGCCGGTGCACCGCGCCGGAAGGAAGAGTCACGACCATGATGACCATGGTGGTCGAATGACAAGCGCGGCACTATCGTGCCACATGGTGGAGCTGGAGGCCGTGGTCAGGCTGGGTCACGACGGAGGAGGCGCGACGTCATCGCACTATGCGGAGGCTAGCTGAAGCATGGCGCCATCGCACAACGGTGGATGAGACAAGGGCAGACGGTTTTTCTAGCCTCCTATGTGCGCTAAACAGAATCGGCACCCAAAACCGGTTCGTTTTGGAAATGGGGGGGGTGCAGAACCCCCTCCTGTAGTATGTCCTGTCAGGCCCCGTGGGCCAGCGGGGCCGCACTAGGCCGGACCGCCCACATTCGTGCCGCACCTTGGGGATGGGACGCGCCCTCGGGCCGGGCCGCTCCTTTGGGATGGGCCACTCCCTTGGTTCGGGCCTCCCACTTGGGCCGGGCTGACCACTCAGGTCGGGCCGCACTCGCAGACCGGGTCAGACCCTATTTCGGACCGGGTCAGGCCGTGTTGGTCCGATTGGGTTGCACCGGACCCAGACCCGCTATGGCCATTTACCCTTTTTCCCGTATCTTGGGAGATGGGTATCCGATTGACATACCACCCACGATGATGGAATTCTTATAGAAAGAAGATTTTTTTGGCATACCCTGCTTTAGTTTTGGATGCAGTTGGGGTACGGTCAGGTTTGTTTGAGCCTTAAAACCAACTGGACCCCTTGAACGGAAATGTCAATAACTCACAGATCGGGTGTCCGATTGATGTTTCGTCTATCGTGTTGGGTTCTTTATGATGATAAAGAACTACGGGATACATCAACTCAGGACTTCGTGACAATTTATGTATTGAAACTTTGCTCGAGGAGTAGACCATCCCAGAATTGAGCGTGTTGTGTGTGGGAACCCTAGGGCTGGCTGTGACTGTGATGACTTCTGTATCGGAATCCTCTGTGGGTTTGACAGTGAAGCATTTTGTACCCGAATACTCTGTGGGTTCGATAACGATGAATACTGTACCAGAATCCTCTGTGGGTTTGACAGTGATGACTACTGTATCGGGATCCTCCGTGGGTTCGACATTTCTGACTTATGTTCCTGGATCCTATGTGGGTCTGACAGAAAAGCTGGTCCTGTATCCTGTGGGGGTCCGACGGCCTAGCTGGTCATGTATCCTGTGTGGGTCTGAGAGCTTAGATGGTTCTGTATATTGTGTGGGTCCGACAACTTAGATGAATCAGTGACTACATGTGATCATCTCTATCACCCTACAAAAGATGTATACCTGTGTGAGCTATGTCTTGATTTTCAGTCGATATTATCGAGATGATTGACTTTACTTACATTGTGGAATGGGTTGTGCTTGGGCTCGAGAGTTGGATTCAGACTGCGTAACTTAGGTATATATACCGGCTTATACCTAAGTAGTGTTTGTTAATACTTTGTGATTGTATCTTACTTCTGTGGTTTATACATAGTGGGTTCTGGGAGACCCTCGGAAGTCTCGGGGTCCCCTACTGAGTATCGTTATACTCACCCCTGCACGGGCTATGCCCACACCTCATTGTTTTGGATGCTGACGACAGACAACACTGAAAAAGGCTGAGAGCGCCAAGACTAGATGGTACCCAGAGGTGGACCTTACGACGACTCGGTGCACAGAGGAGTCTGATGGATGTAGAGCACTGAGGAGGCTATATGTACCTACCCTTCTTGTAGGATCTGTGGTGGACGATCCAAGATCTTCATGTCACCTTCAAGCTAGTTTTTCTTTTTCTTATGCATTATAGATGGGCTTGTATTTCCGACCCCTTTTACTTTCAAGCACTTCTTCTGTATACAGTTTTTACTTAGTGTTTTTACATCCAGTTGCATACTATGTTGTGTGTGTTTCAGTTTATAAAGGCTATGCCTTCCTTGTTTAGGGATTTAGGCCTTCGGAGCTAGTCGCCAGCCCCTGGCCTTTGGAAGGCGGGATTGGGGTAGTCACGACATGGGCCCCGAGGATGAGTTGTGACAAATTGGTATCAGAGGAGTCGGTTCTACCACAGAACATAGGACACTGATCTGTCTTACTGTGAATTGATAGTGTTAAGGGTACCGAGTGTGGTTTTTAGTTCAGGGAGTCCAGTGTTGGTGTGGCAGCCAACATATCCATACACCAGGACCTTGACTTCTAATTTCCGACTCAGTGCACGAAAACACTAATTGTGTGTGTATTTTCAAAAAATTTCTTTGATTCAGCTCACCAGGTATAGTATTTTGACCGTGGCGCAGCTATCCCTAATTAGGATGCCACTGGTTAGATATCCATCTAGGGTTCCGAGAGAGTACACGATGATGGCCCACCGAGAAATGAGGCTCCGGTTTAGGGACCTCTTTCTACGTTGGCACATTCGAGTGGTGTACCAACAGCACCACCTCCCTTTGTGCAGCAGATTCCAGCATTGGCACTAGCGGACGATGCACGCTGATTGAGCACGTTTTACGAGTTCCAACGGCAGAGGCCTCCGAGGTTTCATGGCGAGACAGATTCCTTGGCAGCAGAGGACTGGATGGAGGCAATTACTAGAGTTTTCTGCATAGTTGAGACACTATTCGAGCAGATGTTGATCTTTTCTACTAATCATTTTTAGTGAGCGACCTTGAGGATTTTTTTCATAGTGATAAGGTTTCAATACTTGGACTATTTTCCATGATGGTACCTTCAGAAAGTGTTCCAACAATAACATTTCCCATTGGTCAGAAGACACTACCGGTGGTACCGGTAGAGGAAACTTGTAGGAGTAGTGTCTTACATGTGTTTCATCACCAGATATCCCTCAAGTTATGAGGCAAGCCTGACCCACAGGTGGCTGAGGACTAGCTTGAGGAGGTGGCTAAGAGTTTTCTAAAGATTATGTAGTTTCGGCGAGACGATATGTTGGTAGTTGAGTATTCATCGAGGCATACCGACCATTCCTGATACTCGATTGAAATGATGTGAACAGTGCTTTAGATCACAGACCTCTGAGCTAGGTTTGTTGAAAGACATCTTAGCCCGCACGTTTTCCTCTATGCACTCCTACTTATGTTATGGTGCTAGAGAAAACCTTAGTGGTTGAATGTTCTTTGGCTGAGCGGATATAGTCAGTGTATGTTAGCAGTGGGAAGCTACGAACTGGCGCCAGTCTTAGAGACTTGGGTGTGTGAGATGTTTCAGGAAGAGGAAGTGTTAATGACAGGTGAATCTGTAGGGCAGCAGATGTGGAAGAGGAGCTAGGAGAGAAGCATGTGGTTGTGAACATTTCGACATGTTACAACCACCCCCCTTTGTAATCCCTACTAGGCTCAAGGAGCTGGAGGGAAGTGGAAGAGAGTAGCTACATGTGGTCAAGGAGTGTGACCCAAGGGCTGTAGGAATGATTTGAGGTACAGTTTGTGTCTACTACTAGCTTCCATATTAATAGACATAGGTACCAATCATTCCTTCCTTCCACGAATCTTTCCCCATACCTAGAGTTTCCGATTAAACTGTTGACTTGAACCTCACGTCTAAAGATACCTTTGGGAGGAGACCCGATAATCACACTTATGCCGACAGTTTGATCTGACTTTTGTGGAGAGAGTTTCAGTTGGAACCTCTTGGTGGCAGCATCGAGGCCTTACGACGTTAGTTTGGGTATGGACTAGGCAACCACAGTTCATACACAGATTGACTATATTAGGCAAAAGGATGGGGTTTATCTACAACTTTGGGATGAGGTTTTCCATGGTCAGTGAAAAGGAAAACCCAGGTAGTACAGGATGGAATCATGCATAAGAGAGTGCAGTTCATCACTCATGAGTCAGCTAGACTTACCTTTGTGCCAGAATTCTCCAGAGTTGCAGCACTGCTTTCAGCATTGATGAAGAGGGGGCAACCCTTCGTGTGGTTAGAGAGATGCCAGCAGAGCTTTTAGGAGATGAGACAGAGGTTGACTAGTGCGCCCATCTTGAGGCTACCAGAGGAGGGTGTAGGGTATGTAGTATACTTTGATGCATTAGGGACCAGACTCGGGTGTGTCCTGATGCAAGAGCGAGCAGTGATCACGTATGGAACTCAGTATTTGAAACAACACGAGCAGAACTACACTACCCATGACCTAGAGTTAGCAGCAGTGATCTTTGCCTTGAAGATGTGTTGCCATTATCTTATGGGAAAACGTTTTACAGTATACTCTTACCACCAGAGTCTCAGGTACATATTCTCCTAGAAGGACCAGAACCTGAGATAGCGGTGTTGGCCTGAGTTACTCCATGACTATGATTTCAAGATACTCTATACTCATGGGAAGGGGAACATTGTAGCAGATTCTCTCAGTAAGAGATCAGGCATTCAGCTACTAGGAGAGGCGACGAAGTGGCCTTTATTCAGTATCTTACAGTCACTCCCCCACTTCTTCAAAGAGTCCGGGAGGCGCAACAAGGGAACACTAACTGTGAGACATGAAGTGCTTAGATATCTAGAAGATAGTCACAAGATGGATTTTCTAAAGGTGGGGAGCATGTCATCATTTTCATAGAATGCACTATGGTGCCAGTGTCACTTCAGGAGGAAGTGTTGAGGGAGTTCCACACAACTCCTCCAGCGGTACATCCAGGAGTAGCGAAAATATACTGAGACTTCCAATGATAGCACTGGTGGTCAAGAATGAAGCAAGCAGTGGCAGAGTTTCTCTCACGATGCCTCACTTGTTAGTAAGTGAATGCGAAACAACAGGTACCAGGACGATTAGTTCAGCCTTTGGAGGTCCCAATGTGGAATTAGGATTAGATATCCATGGACTTAGTGATGGGTCTTCCACATACATCCAGGAGACGGAAACCTCTGGAGTTCATGGATAGCGACCATGTCTTTCTACGGGTCTCAGCTCGACGAGGTCTGCAGATTTTTGGTGAGGTGTTTTACTGCTTAGCTCTTCCCCCACAATTGCACCGGGTGCACGATGTCTTCCATGTATCCCAGCTGAGGAGATACGTGCATGAACCATCCCACATCATCATCCATGGAGAGTTAGACGTTGAAGGCGGGGAAACATCCACGGAGGTTCTAGTAGAGATTGAGGATTGACAGCAACCGGTCCTATGTGGATAGTCGATACCTATGGTGCGCGTTCATTGGTGGCATGGGAACCTCCAGGAGGGCACATGGGAGTGGGAGGCTCAAATTCATGATCAGTAACCCCATTTGTTCCCTTAGTTCGAGTGGTAGTTTAGGGGGACGTAAAGCCCTGAGGTGGGGAGAATGTAAAGACCCGTAATTTCTGTGGAATTTTTTTTTCAAAAATTCTTCGGAATTTTACGAGTCCGTAGTTTCTGACAGCAAGAGATTTTGAGGCCCGGAGTGCCCGTAATGATCCGTCAAAGTTTTGTTAATCTTAAATTAATGTGCTTATGCATTTTTTCTAAAAAAGTAGAATAACTATTAAGTGGTTACTCAGGTCAGAAATTTGAGGCCACCATTGTACTCAGGATGGTGGGTTTACCGTAGGCGTGACTTAAGTTTAGTCGGTGCGGGCCTCCAGTGAGAAAACCCGAAAATGGCATAACCGTAAATAAAATAATGAAATAATGTTATTTTATTTTACATATACTTATACCTCACAAATGGTAGTCGGATTAAAAATCTGAGACCACCACTAAACTCATGAGGGTATGCTTTATTTAAGCAGATACTAACATTGGCTGGCACGGGCCACTAGAAAATGTTAGTTTTTGGTCGCAAATAAAATATTTAAGTGACAATTATTTTATTGTAAAATTCATAACATTTAAACGGTAACTCGGATTAGAAATCCAAGGTTATGTCTAGGTTCTTTTGGCGTGTTTCACCTAGGCAGAGCCTAACCTCGACCACAGTGGGTCGAGGGAGGATGTTAATAATTTTATGAACTTTTTTTTGGGTACGTTCTGTAAACGTACGAGTGGTGTTTCAAAACTTTTGAACTGGTGCTCGAAATTTAAATATGAGGGCACTGTTGAACTCATAGTGCCGGTATTTTCATAAGGAGACCTTCACTGCATTTTTACTTTAACGAGGTTGGAAGTTAGTTTATGGGATTTTTTAATTAAGTTAAATAAAAATAAAAGTATTACTTTTATTTTTATTGTGGTGGTTTAATCCTCCAAGGAGATGTTGGAGGTGGGGCCCACCTGCACATAACCTCCCTTGGGAGGATATTATGTGGTGGGGACCACACGAGCTTGAACCCTTTTTAACCCCTCATTTATGTTGGGAAAATATCTTAAACTCCCCTTGAGTTTAATGAAGCCAACTCTCCCTTTATTTATTTTGAAACATTCCACCTTCCTTCATAATGGTGCCTACACACCCAGAAATTAATTAATTCCTCAATTAATTAATATTTTTTAATTATTTTTGAATTATTTTTGGAATGCATGGCAACAATAAAATAATAGAGAATCTATTACTTTATTTTGGTTTGTGATTCTCTTGGTGGATATTTTCTTCTCCAACGAAGAACGATATCATCTCCAACGAAGAACGATATACTCTCAATGAAGAATGTCTCTTACACCACCGAATCACGAAGACACCATCTTCTTCCTTCTTCATCATTCTTCAACCAAGGCAAGGAAAGGGAAGCAATGCCCATGACATCTCCAACGACCTTCATCCATGTCAAAGGAGAAGACGCCGCCCGTGGAGAAAGTCTCCAACGATAACGTCACCTCCAAACGCTCGTCTGCCAATGACGAGTACACTTATTCCTTTCCTACGCATGAGCATGAGATTTGGGAGTGCGTGACGAATGTAGCAATGGACGAATCGACATTATCCCCTTTTCTGATATCATCAACGAATGAAAAATACGTGGTAGGGGTTATCTTTACGTATGAATTTACCCTCCGTTTTACATCATCAAATTTTTGGAATGATGTGACAAATGATATCATCATAACGAGGATGGTTTAGACCGCACGAACACGGCCAGAACCACCACATTTTGTTGGTTCTTGATTGCAGACGATGGAGGCGGTAACGCGGTGACCGACTATGAGCTGGCAGCAAAAAAAACTGGCAGCGCAAGGGTGCCAGAAGGGTGCGGCACCGTAGTGCCACTCAAAGAACCAAGCCGCGGTTAGGAGGGGCGCGGTGCCATCGGACCGCGCCGGAAGGAAGAGCCGCAACCCGGAGGGCAACGGCGGTCGGACGACAAGCACGGAGCCGTCGCGCCGCACGGTGGAGCTGGAGGTTGTGGCCAAGCTGAGCCGTGAAGGGGGAGGCGTGGCGCTGTCACGCCACATGGAGGCTAGCTGAACTGTTGCACCATCACGTCACGATGGAGGAGGCAAGGGCAGCCATTTTTTCTGGCAGCCGATGTGCGTGAAACAGAACTGGTGCCCAGCATCGGTTCAGTTTGGAAACAGGGGCCGCGACACCCCCTCCCATAGCATGGCTAGCCAGGATGCCCCTGGCTGGGACGACCATGGCCGGGCAGCCCTCGGCTGGGCTGCCACGGGTTAGGCCTCCCATAGGCCAGGCCGAACCTTCGGTTCAGGCAGTGCCCTCGGGTCAGGCCGCCCCTTTGGGCCAGGCCGCTCTCTAGCTTCAGGACGCCCACTCGGGTCAGGCTGACAAATCGGGTCAGGCCGCACCCGCGGACCGAGTCAGACCCTAGTTTGGACCAGGTCAGGCCGGGTTAGCCCGGCAGGTTTGGACCGGACCCAGACCAGCTATGGCCATTTACCATTTTTGACCATATCTTGGGCTACGGGTATACGATTGACGTACCACCTGCGGTGCTGAAATTCTTGGAGCAAGATGATTCGTTTAGCATACCCCTCTTGAGGTTTGGACACAGTTGGGGTATGGTCCGGTTTGTTTGAGCCTAAAAACCAACCAGGCCCCTAGAATGGAAATGTCAATAACTCACAGACCGGTCATCCGATTGACGTGCGGTTTGTCACGTTGGGTTCCTTATGATGAATCTGAACTATTCGATACATCATCTCAAGACTTTGTGACAGTTGATGTATCGACACTTGGCTCAAGGAGTGGACCCTCCCGGAATCGAGCGTGATGTATGCGGGAACCCTAGGGCTGGCTGCAACTGTGATGACTTCTGTACCAGAATCCTCCTTGGGTTCGACATCGATAAATACTATACCAGAATCCTCCATGGGTTTGAAAGTGATGAATACTATACCAGGATCCTCTGTGGATCCGACAGTTCTGACTTCTGTTCCTAGATCCTGTGTGGGTCTAACAGTATAGATGGTCCTGTATCCTATATGGGTCTCACAGCTTAGCTGGTCCTGTATCCTTTATGGGTCATACAGCTTAGAAGAATGAATAACTGGTCTTGTATCCTGTGTGGGTCTGACAGCTTAGCTGGTCTTGTATCCTATGTGGGTCCGACATCATAGATGAATCAGTGACTATATCTGATCATCTCTATCACTCTACAAAATTTGAATACATGTGTGAGTTGAGTCTTTATTTTCAGTCGATATTATCGAGATGATTGACTTTACTTCCTTTGTGGAATGGGTTGTTCTTAGGCTCGAGAGTTGGAGACAGACTGTGTAACATAGATATATGTATGGGCATATACCTAAGTTGGGATGGATGAGACTTTTTGATTGTATCTTACTTCTGTGGTTTATCCTTAGTGGATTCTGGGAGACCCTCGGAGGTCTCGAGGTCCCCTACAGAGTATCGTTATACTCACCCTTGCACGGGCTATGCCCGCACCTCGTTGTGTTGGATGCAGACGACTAACAATACTGACAGAGGCCGAGAGCTCCAAGACTGGATGGTGCACGGAGGTGGACCTTACGACGACTCGGTGCATAGAGGAGTCTAACTGATGTAGAGCACTAGGGAGGATATCTATACCTACCCTTCAGGTAGGATATGTGGTTGATAATCCAAGAGATGATTGTCACCTTCCAGCTATTTTGTCTTTTCTTTGTTTTTTACAGTTGGGATTGTATTTCTGGGCCCTTTTACTTTTGAGCACTTCTTCTGTATACAGTATTTACTTTTTGTTTTTTCATCCAGTTGTGTACTCTGTTGTGGGTGTTTTAGTTTATAAATTCAATGCCTTCCCACTTTAGTGATTTATGCCTTTGGTGCTAGTCGCCAGCCCCTGTCCTTTGGAAGGTGGGCTTGGGGTAGTCACGTCATGGGCCCCGAGGACGGGTTGTGACAGGTACCAAGAATAAAAGGCTAAAACATGTACGAGAAACAAATCAGTTATTACCAAAAACATAAATTTTACTTGGAATTTCTAACAAAATGGAACTATAAATTCATAATTAAATAATTTATAGTATTAAATTAATTAATATGGTTCTGTAATATATTTATTATAAACATATATTTATTATACTTTAGGATTATATCAGTACGATGATAGTCAAGATATAATATAAGGGATTTTGTCTCACTTTTATTTTCAATGAGATATAATCCATTGTCACCAACAAATTATTTTTTATGATGTGTAAAATAAAAAACAATTTATTATATTATCCTTATACTTAAATATATTAGTACTTACATGTCTATTTGATGATCCCTCTTTCACATGGTTTATGATTCAAAAATTACAAAATCAGTAAGGTTAATTTAACTCAATTTTTGTTCTTTGATACACATGTTATGTTATGCACCAATATTATTTTAGGACGTGTACAAAATTAACATTTACATTTTTTATCAGGAATATACTACTTTAAATTATATTATATGTTTTATGTAATGTTATTTTCACTTTGTTCTGAAATCTATGTTCCTTCAACACTATGATTTTTAAAAAATATTTTAAAAGTTTTTTAAATGATATTATATGAATTTTCATTAGAATGTATTTAAAATATGATTAAAATAGTTTTAAAGATTTATTTATATGATTTCATGCATTTTTTCAATGATTTTTTTCTAAATATTTTATAATTTTAAAACAAAAATTCAAACTGGAATGGATATTTTTCTCAAGAATTATTTCAAGTGATTATTGAAAAGAATTATCCATCTCAAATATATTTATTTGATGTTAATTATTTCTTACGGGTGATATGATGCAATTATACCATTCTTATTATTTCTATAAATTTTTTATGTTTATTTTTGAATGTTATTTATGAAACCTTTTTCTTTTCAATGAGTGATTTTATGAAGAATTTTTTATTAAGATCATTTTGTTACATGGGTTCTGATATGATGAATGATTCCTATAGCACACATATGTATGGTTTTTATTATATGACTGGTTGGACCTATATCTCATTCCTATTAATTGGGTAGATATTTATGTATCATGATATAATGATGTAAATAAGGAGATGGGATTGATCTTCTATAGATAATGGGGAAACTCAATCCCCTATGGGAAGATAGGGAAAGTCGATCCCTTAAAAGGGAGGTACTAAAAATGGGGATGGTGGTTTGTCCCTTACTGTAGGTGTAGACCCTATGAATTTCACTATCATGTTTTGGAAATGAACCTTTACTTATAGGGAATGATATTACATGTTTATGCGTCTACAAAAAATTCAATGTCTTATTCTTATGTTGTGATTTCATGGATTATGTTTTTTATTTTTTCATGATTCATATATTGTGAACTACCATTAATTATGGCTTGACTCATATATATGATCTTGGATATGAAGGGTATTATTTTATAATGTTATGATCATGTTCTCATACCCTTATGTTCATGAGTATGCTTACATATCTCCCTTTCATACCCATAATGAGAATTCGAGCTCACCCATTTTTATGTTCACTTTCCCCTGTTTATAAATAAAGGTTTAATGTAGGAATATTAAGGTTGAATATATTTGTGGGAGATGTTGGAGGTATTTCACCAAATTATAATAATGTGTTCCAGGATTCCAATATCCTTAAACTATTAAAATATTCATGCCTATGTTTGTGTAATTAAATGAATATTGATCTAACAAGTTGTAATATCCATATATGAGAATTATAAATCATTATAGTTGGTATCAAAGAAAAAGTTTAGTCCACCATTTGAAACTAGGGTGAAAAAAGATTAGGGTGATCCTTAAATATATTTCAAAGGATATGTCTATGGATGTATCTATGGATAAGTCTATATATAGTTTACAATCCAAGAGTTTTCATAATAATCCTGAATAACCAAGGATTATACCAAACTTTTTATGTATTGAAATATTATAAGTAATGTTCCTTGATTATGTAGTTCTACCACTACGATTAGAGTTCCTCACACGATGTTTTGTTGTTTTAGTAAATGTATGGAACCCTATGAAACATTATTAATGATGAATGTGATGGAAAATGCAATGATTATACTCCTGAGAAACCAAATGTTATGGTGGAAGGATGAAAAATATTGATTATATACTCATGTAACTTTACCAATACATGAATCATGATGAACTTCCAAATGATAAATGGAGGTAAAAATGTTCTATTGAGTTCTTCAAGATGAAACCTCCACCCTCTTTTCGTTGTTATACTAATCCACTAGTGGTTGAGCAATGGATTAGTATCGTTGAAAAGATATTTTTCTCTTCTTGAATGTTTAGTATATGATAAATTCATATAGGATATATATCATTTGGAAGGTGAGTAACATAAATGGTGGAATATTATTAAGAATACGAAGAAATAAGATGAAATTGACTCCATGGAATGGGATAAGTCCAAGAACTTATTCTTTAATAAGTACATTCATCATATTCATTGGAAGAAAATGAAATATGAATTACATGAGTTAAATCAAAAGGATGATGAATATATTGGAATATATGAAGAAACTATTACATGACTTGTGACGTACACTTTTGTAATTATAATCCAAATATAATTTAATCTTCATTGTTTTTTCGGTGGATTAAAAATGTATCAAAAGGTTGTTAAGAATAATGGAATTTTGTAGTTATGGTGAAACTGTTTGAAGTGCCATCAAGGTGGAAATGGAGGTTAGAGTTACATATCATTATCATATTTTGATAGGAAAGGAATATGAAGTTAAAATAAAATAGTAAAAACCATATAAAAATGAATATTATTTGTCCTTTATATTAAACGTCTGGGAAGAGGTATAGTGTAGATTGTCTTAGGGGGACTGGTAAGTGTTTCAAGTGTGTAAATATAGGTCATATTGAAAATGAATGTCAATGTAATGTGAAAAACTTAGAAGATGATATGAATATAGAGAAGTCTAAACAAAATAATCCTCCCACACTTAAATGTTTAATCATATTGGAAATGGTCATTATGCTAATCAATTCCCAAATCCATGGGTTAATGACGCAGATCGACATCAACATTCTCTTAATGCCAATGAAAAATGTAAATATTATGCGATAACTATTAGAAATGTGTAGTATAACAATGAAGTGGTGTAATGATTGAGTATTTATGTAATGTAATTAAATAATAATGTTGTAGATGTAATTTTAAGATATTATAGAAAAATGACACATTTTTTTATTGGTCGAATTATTTTTTTCCATAAGGATTTCAGATTATATGTTGAATTGTCTAAGTTACCATGATATGTGATTGAGGTGGTAAAGTGATATATTAATAAATAACATGATTAAGGGATGTCCAACTCTTAATATGTGCATGATCTTAAAATAATGAAATACAAGGATGTTTGATTATGATACAATTTATGGGATAATATTGTCGAACTTGGGGTTGATAAGTTGACAAGATGGTTTATGATATCATGGATTGAGTTTATAAAATATAATGATTTGTGGTATGTGGAATGAATTTATTTAGGAATATAGGCATGCATTCATTGAGGTTTTATGGTAATTTTGGTTATTTTCTTGTTTCAATAAACAACATTATAATGGTATTCAGATGTCATGTATGTGATAATTAAGAGATAAATAATGTTTTTTGGAATAAATTCTATATATAGGTACCTTATTACTAAATTCTTTTATTTTATGTTTTTTAAAGATTTATAAGGGTTAGTATTTATGAAATTTTCTATGTTGAAATTTTGATGATGTTTTAGAGATTAATGTTTCAATTTGTGAATATCGGATAACATGTACCACTAAATTTGTTGTGATAATAAATAGAGAAATAAATAAGGACTTATCATATCATTATTTATCTTATGATCAACTAGTTATTTAGAAATTACAATATCAACCTATGTTCTAATATTAAGTGATAAATAAGATGTTTATCATGTCGTAATTGATGGATGTGATCGTCCTTACATAATGGAATGAAATCATGTAACTAAATCTTCTTGTTAAAATTATTAAACATTAGGAAGAGTATCTTGAAACAAAAAAATTACCCTAGCACATTCATTTTTGGTGAATCAAACAGTACAACAGATCATCATTGATTTTTCATTATGTGTTGATTAACTTCATAATGACCATGTTCCCTTTCACTATACACTGGAACATGATATTTGGAATTCTCTTCTATGTCCATGTTTTCAGTTTATTCTAATATTATTTATGTGGTGATATTATCATCTTACATTACCTCAGTTTAATAGGATGTTTTATTAACCCTTTTTATGTTGTGGGATTACTGTAAATAATTTCATAAACAACCACCTTTGATTATTAATTTGAAATTTGAAATTGAAATGATGTGTTTTTTTAATTCTTGGTTGTATTAAAATGTTATCCTATCCATTAAAACTTACATAAAATCACTATATTTTTTAGGACGTGTTCCTTGTACCTATTATAAGAATGTACATACCTGATCCTTCACATGTGTGAAACATAGATGTAATACTGCTAGAGAAAGATCCTTATTATGAATAGAAACTAGTAGAAATTTTGGATCATTGAGACAATGTTCATAAATGAAATACCCTTCACATGGTTTAAGTCTTCTGTAGAAAACAACTCTTTTGATGATGTTGTGTGGTATCTTGAGGATACTACGCGGTATATGTATCCCCATTTTTTTGTATTAGAATGATGAATTTCGAGGGTGGAATTAAGTTAAAGGGGGAAGAATGTGACACCTAGATTTTTTATAAAACATTCTTCTCTTTTTTTGGAATAAAATAAATTTTTTTGATGTATTTTGTTATATGATACATCAAGATAAGATTTCTCTCCGTGTAGGAATAACTTAGTTTGATTTAAATGCATAAACGAGTTTCTATGAAACATCATTTTAGTATTTTACTTATTTAAACAATAATGTTACAAACTAGCTATTAAAGTGGCTGGTATGAACATGATTAATTAAATTATACAATTATTATTTATACATAATTCTATGACAAATTCATTATAAATGAATGTAATGCACTTTTTAAAATAAAGGGAAATGTTTTTCTAAAAAATTATTGAAATGTGAAAAAGTGTGTTTCATACCAATAAATAAACAAATACATATTATAGATTTATATATATAATAAATTAAATATATTTTTTACTATTAATATTTTTTATTTTTTATACATTTTATAAGAACAAATCCAATATTTCCTCTAAAAGACGTATTTTCAAAAAGGGGGGGTTTTCCACCTATTAAGGGCGCACTCATTTTAGATCTAGATTTGAAAATTTAATAAATTATATTTAAAAAATAAACTCCATATTTGAAATCATAATATAAAAATTTACTTTGGTTGAATTTCTGAAATTTTTCAGATACATTTCATTTTTTAATGAATAGTGAAAATACATAATTTTAATTGAAAACATATTTTTTATCAAAATAATTTATAGTGTTAAATTATAAATTTCATTTTTATAAATGTATAATTAGATAATTGTATTTATTTAATCCAATTTAGGCCATTTTAATAAATTTCACATTTAATTTGGATATAAAAACATTTTAATATTTTGGGTGATTTTTTGCAAGGGAATTTTTTTGCTAGGCTTAATCTTTTGGAAGTTATCTGTTTAAAAATGATATTTCTATTTTTGGAAATGTGACTAATTTAAAATTAATTTCAGAAAAATCAGTGTATTCAATAATAAGAAATTGATTTTATATTTTAAATAATAAGGTCTACATTTAGTAAATATGTACCTTTTATTTTTGTCCATGTTGAATAATCACTTTGGTAAATTTTATTACCATGTTAAATGAAAACTTTGATAATATTATTTAAAAATCAATTCATTCATCTATTAAATGACCCTAATAAGTTCCCAAAAATTATTGGATGAATTTAATTCCACCTTAAACATGTATTTATTTAAATTGAAAAATTTAATGGACACTATTCCTAGAAAAGGACTCGGATATTATTAAAATTATAGATAGTGACAAAATGTCACAATCTTAATTTTAAAAATTATATTATTTTCAATATGAGGATTAATAGAAGATATCATCAAATATATATATTATTTTTAATTATATAATGTTTATATACATCATATAAATTTATTTTTAATTTTTATTTATGAAATAAGTATCTTAAATAATTACAAAATGATGATGTTTTAATTATTAAATTAATGAAACAATCAATTAAATGGTATTCGAAATATTGAATGATATATAATTTGACATAATTAAGGTGATAAAATCATTTTATAGGTGAAAATTATTTTTTAGGGGTGTATTAAATGAATTTTTTCTATGTTTTATTATTGAATTGAGTTTCTTAAAGCCAAAGTAATAAATAGTTTGAAAATTTACATTTATTATATTTTATCAAAATAATATATTTTTAAATTATTTATAAATCCCACAAACATTAAATAATGACATAATGGATTAAATATGGTCTAAAATATCATAAATTTTCAATTTATTGTCCAATTTACACTTTACAAGTAAATATTTTACTCTCTTAATATTGAAAATTCTGTTACCATAGTTAAATATTTATATGGCATAACTAAGGGTTAATCAAAATTATAAGGTTAAAAATAACATAAAAACTCGTCAAATATTTTATGAATGATATTATAACCTTATCATATATAATATTTTATTATATTCATATTTTTATGTATTTTTATTCATAATTAATTTATTATAAATTAATATTTTGAGAAATTTTAAATATTCTCCTCACCTCTCTTATAAAAGGAAAACTATTCTCTTTTATTACTACTCCAAAACATATTTTTCCGGCCCAAGTATGTCTGAATATCCTACTATATTCCCAAAATTCATCATATAATCCTTAAATTGGGAATAAATCCATCTAAAGTAGTCCTTTTAAGAAAATCAAAAAATAAATACCCAAAGAAGATGTGGCATTCATCAAGGAACATTTTTTTTATTTCTTCCTTAAAAACATAATTTTCTATAGAATTTTTATATAATAAAATAAGTTTCCTAAATATATTAAGATTTTTTTATGTTAAGGTTTTGAATACACTAACACACACTTCCATCAAATGTGATATGCAATAATCATTCCTATGTATAGTGAACTACCTCCTCACGAACCGATGTAACCCGTTCATCCATTTACACCATTCATGGTTGGAAATAAGGATGTAATTTTTGTTTTTATATGTTATTTATGATATTAATAACATATTTAATCTTCAAAAAATTTTATATAACACAGACCTTTACACTTTCCATTTTTTTGAAATACGATAACATCAACTATTGATGTGTCGACTATCACATCCTCAAAGAGATATGATTCGTTCATACATTAAATAGAATATATTTAGGATGGTTTTAGTATAATTATATTATATATATAAAAAAATAATTCTTCTATAATTATATTCTTTATAAACATATATTTCATTTTCTTTTATTCAATAAAAAATTAAATTTAAGTAGTGTTCATGCATATCTACAACCATTCGTCATCATGAAAGTTGCATTTTATTTTCTATTTATATATTGTAAAGATAAAAATAAATAAAAATATAATGATTATTTATGATTTTTTTATTATTTTTATCATTCTATTAATAATTAAATCATGTTATATGTTTGAAGAAAAATAATAACAAGTCAAAAAATGTATGAGAAACAAAACACTTATTACCTGAAACATAACATAAACTAAGAATTGTAAATAAGTGGGAAATATAAAGTCATAAATAAATTATGTATGGTATTATATAGATGAATATGTTTATTTAATATATTTATAATTAAATTAAATTTATTACACATGTGTTTTTTATGAGTATGAAAAGATTCATGATATAAAGTATAGGATTTCCGTCTAACATTTATTTTCCATTATATATAATCCATGTTCACAACATATTTTTTTTAGTGTATATAATTCCCATGAATTTATTATATTATCATTATACATAAATTAATATGTATTTTCATATCCATTTCATTATCTCTCTTTTGTGGGGTTTATGATTCATATATAACCAAATTGGTTTGGTAATTTTGTCGGATTTTTCCTTCATTGAGAGACATGCTATGTTATGCCCCAATATTTTTATGAGGATTATATAATTTAATTTGAAAATTTTTATCATGAATCTAAATATTCTAATTATATTACAATTCTCATTTGATATTATTCTTTCTTCGATCAAAAGATTTTTTAACTTCAATGTAAATTTTTTAAAAAAGTTTTAAAGGAGTTTTAAATGATCTTATATGAATTTTTAAGGGAATGTATTTAAAATTGTATTGAAATATTAATTTATATGTTTTAATGGTTATTTTAAATAAAAATGTTTTTCTAAATTCTTTATCATTGAAATGGTTTTCTTGAATATTGAAAGGATATTTTCTTCAAGAATTATTTTATTTTTCGTTAAAAATAAGTTTACATTGAAGACAATGTTATTTGATGTTACTTTTTTTCTAGGGATATTATGAATCTATGCCATTATTATTCATTATATGTTTGGTTTATGTTTATTATGGAATGATATTTATGAATCATATTTCTTTTCCTTGAGTTATGTTTTCAAGAAGTGTTTATAAAGCTCATTTCTTTACATGTGTTCTAATATGATGAATGATTTATGATTGTTTGGAAAAACATATTAATGGTTTTCATTGTGTGATAAGTGGGACCTTTACCTTCCTTCAATGCATAGTGTAATGATTTATTACTCGTGATATAATGATGAAAACAAGTCCATGGTCTTGATCCACTATAGAAGATAGGGAACACAATCCACTATGGGAAGATGGGGAAATCCAATCCACTTTGGGAATATGGGGAAACCCAATAAACTATGGTAATATGGGAAAACATGATCCCTTATAAGGAAAATCCTATGACTGGGGATGGTAGTGTGTCCCTCCTAGTTGGTGTAGTCCCAATGAAGTTTCTTGTCATGTTTTGGAAATGTGCCTTATCTTATAGGGTATGATATTACATTTTTATGAGCATACAACAAATTCCATGTTTTATTATTTTTTTATGATTTCATAGCATATTCTTTTTATGTTTTCATGATTAAAATATTATGATATACCATTATTTATTTCATGACTCTTATATATGATCATTGATATTTAGGGTATGATTTTCTTGTTTTAATATAATGTTCTCATACTGTTATGTTCATGATTATGCTTACGTATCTCCCTTTAATACCCTTAATGATCATCTATGATCACCTTTATTATTTTATATTTCACAATGTTATAAAGAAATAATTAAATTAGTAATAATTTAATGGAATATCTTAATGGGAGATGTTTAATATCTTTCACCAAATTAAAAGATTGGGTTCCTTGTTTCCAAAGGTACTAAACTATTACTGTTTGCAGGCTTGCGATTGTTTAATTAATTGAATATTCATATAAAAAGATATAATATCTATGAATGAAAATACATAGTCCTTAAAATGGAGGATTTTATTTTATGGATATTAGGAGAGATATCAATTTTGGAATTATGAAAATAGGTCTGACTGAAGCCTATGACATTAATGGATATATCATCTTGAAATAGTCTATATTGGGTCATGGTAATAACCCCCACATCATTATTCTTATAATTATAGAATAATAAGATATTACATGTCCCATATTTTATGGATGAAAAAAGTATTTATATCAGGACTCAATAGGAAGATTCCATATGAACTTGACTCTAGATTTAACATATATAACTCATGGATGAAGATGTGGAAATCCAATACTAATGGATTGATCCTGATTATTAACAAAGATATGATGATATGAAATATCTCTTAAATGTATTATTCATGGTTATTTTTTTAGTTACATGAATTTTTATTATACATTGAGGGTATTGAGCGATGAATGACATCAAATTGGGTATTTAAGAGGGAGATGGCTACCTCATGAAGGCATTCTTTCTAGAAGAAGAGTGAACACAACATATGTCAACATAGTGGAACTTGATGAAGATACAGAAAGAATTAATCATGTATGATAGATTTAAATTTATGATCTATTCCTCTGGTGTTTCATTATTAATTTTTATAGTATTTTTCTATTGTCTTTTTTATTGTTTCATTAAATCATTTATTTTTTATAATATTATATTAAGGTGGTCAATGAGATGAAAACCTTTTTATATGAAGGATGAAATCACTCAATGAAAATAGAATTCTAAACCTTGTAGTCCATTTTTAATGTTTTTAATTTATTTTATATCATTAAGAGTCATGTTCAACATCATTATTTTTTTATCATCCCATGATCCATTTACTAACTGATAATGTGAGAAAGGAGTACAGAAAGGAAAATAGTTGAAACGTTTATACTGATGTTCAACCACTGATTCACCATCCCCTCAGTGTGGTTGATAATCTTCCCTTATAGGATTGAAAATATGTTTTATAAGAAATTAATGTAGGTCCTTCTACTAAAAGAGGTACCATATTGATCCCAACTACTATGGTTTTTCATTTTTTTTGACATGGGTGCATCATATTAATTTATTTTAGCATGGTTCATAGGATACTAGAGGTTTTATATAGGAATATATCCATATATGATAAGTATTTTCCTATATATAGGGTATTTAAGTAGTTATAGGATTAATTATCTATATTAATTGACAATTATTTGTTATGTATATTTATTGTGGGACTTTTTAGTTTTCAAGATGAACATGTTTTAACTTTTCATAAAAATTAGCAGTTCTGTGAATTAAAAAACTGTTATTGATTATTATAGATAAAGAGTATACTTTAACTATCTAGTTTCCATTCCTTATAAATTCAAAGGATAATGATATGGTAATATATGGTGAAAAGGTATTGAAGAAAAATGTGGTAAAATTGTGAATTGATGGTTATAAACATTTTATCTAGGTATTTTAAAGGTTGAATAATTGATTAAACTTTCCATAGTATTAAATCAATATATTAATGTGTTTATAAATATGTTATTGTGTGCCTCTATTGAAAAGATATGTTGAAATTTCCATTGATTTACTAATGAGTGCTAGTAAAATATTGATCACATATACCCAATAGATACTCAGGAGTTAAGAGAGAAAAAATTTGTCAATATTCTTATAAATAAAAGAATTTATTTTTAATACAAATTATAATTAGTTTTTCTCATTATTTTATCTAATAAAGAATATTTTATTCTATATTTATGACAGGGATAAAAAAGTGATTATTAAAAAAAATATCCACTTCCCTTAATTGATGAGTTGGTAGATTATTTAGTGGTATTAATATTTCCTTCTAATAAGAGATTGTGATTGTGGTATCACCAACTTATCAGTAAGGATTAAATTCCCAACACAACCATTCAAATTTGATACTACCATTAAAACAAAATTAATCCATTTTTTTATAAAATCTCTATTTTTCAGTTATTGATTAATCAAACATTTCTTGGACAACTCAAATATTTAATCATGTCATTATTTCATAATATATTTTTAGATTCCTATTATAAGAATTACAGTGAGAAATATATAGAAATTTCATTCAAAATAATATAATAAAATTATATCTATATAAAAAATTTAAGGGATTTATTTTTTACTAAAGAAATTTAATTTTTATAACAAGTAATTTCATATAAAAGAGTGATAGGTAACCCTAATAATATTATAGATATGATTTTATGGGAGGAAAATAAAAATACAATTGAGGTCTAGTGATTTTTGGAGTTAGAGGGATATTGTTAGTTTTTTATATCATTTAACAAATCACATATCCTATAAATTCACTTTCTATAAATGGTGTATAATTTAATTGAAATTAATAATCTCAAAATTAGTTTTAGGAACTCAAAATAAGGATTTCATTGGAAATAATTCTCAAATTTTTCAAGCTAGTATATTAGTAGATTGTATACTGTAATGCTTATTCTAGAGGGATCAGGTAAATTATTATATAGGGAATGAGTGTGTTATATAATGAATTATTAAATCTAATACATTTTGGAAAAAAATATCCCATGTTTGATCTTGAGTTAGCTATAATATTGTATTCTTACAAAATGTCAGTGGTACTATATTTTTTGAAATAAGTTCAACGTATATACTAAACATAAGAGATTGAATAATATCTTCCTCCAATAGATTTAATCTTAAGAATCAATAGGGGGTATACTACCTTTAGAAAATAAATTTTTATATATCCTACAATCCACAAAGGGAAATATGTTAGTTAATTCTATAGAATCATATCACCAATGCAGGTGGTTCATAAAGAAAATTTTAAATTATATTTGGTGACTACTATTACTGGGATGAACATAATTGATATGGAAGGTAAGCATCAGGTTAGGTTATCATGTATCAGCTTTACCACTACATTCATGGACTAGAAAAAATTAAGGTAGTTATTAAAACGTAAATATAATAAGATACTCCATTATATAAATATTGGCGAGAATATAGAAGGATGTAAAAACTACTCAACAAGATTCTATAATTCCAGGGTATGACTATAGATCCCATATGTTTTTAAGAGAATATTTTGATATCCTTTCACCACACTAGTTAGATTATCTATATTGGATATATAAAGTTGTCTTATAAAATCATGAACTAATTTTGGTGGATAGGTATGAAATAAAAATTATCCATGATTGTATCTTGATTTCTTACTTTATAATTAGTACATGTTAAAGACCAACTTTTATCAGTTATGTCTAAAAACCTTTGCATTCCGACATGGAAATGGGACATATTTCTATATAATTTAAAATTATTTTTTCCAATATATCCTTTAATTTAGGATGTAATTTGGCTGATCATAGAACTACCAAATAAATATATAATATTATTATATATCTAGGATACCCATTTAACTAATGATGAAGGAGAAATTTAAGTCTTATCATATTTAAGATACATTATGGTATATCTTTCATTATTTCTAACTAGGGATTAAATATAACCACAAGATTCTGGAAGGAATTTCAATATTTCATTGACTTTGGTGGAACATTATAAGAATATCTACTATTAGAGTAGTTTTTTGTAATGATGATTAACAAGATATGATTTATATAGAACCCTTTTGAGAACCTTTTTGAAAAAAGT
The DNA here is from genome assembly GCA_963277665.1 of Viscum album. NCBI lineage: Eukaryota > Viridiplantae > Streptophyta > Magnoliopsida > Santalales > Viscaceae > Viscum > Viscum album. The sequence goes on from OY728146.1 coordinate 318,514,756, forward strand.
ATTATTCACAATGACTCTAGATATAGGTGGGGTATATATATATATATATATTAGGATTAATTATTACAAATAAAATGACAAAACGGTCTAATTGATAAAAAGGAGAATGGAAACAACATATAATCAACAAAAATACATTATGGACTAGCATCGACACCCCTCAAAATTCTCAATTGGTGATCAGGGGTTCTTATGGGTGTGAACTATATTGTGAAATTGTTAATTTGGGAATCATGTAATGCTTTTAAATTGATATTTTGGGGTATTTGAAATTATAAAACAAATTGGGGAGGAATATTATTACTTAAAATTCCTTATATGGAATAATTTTACATATTATTTATACCATGTCTATCAATTAACAAATTATAAACCAACCCCTTTTGATTTTATCAATTTTGGAGAATTGAAATATGATATTAATATAAAATTTATAGATGGACAAAATTATATCATTTATTAATAAAAATTTATTGTTAGGAAGATATATTCTATTAGCTTGAGTGTTATTGATATATGAAAATATTTATGAGAGTACATGGGATTGCGATGAAAATTATTTTTATTAAATAATGGGCACAACAACTTTTTATGGGTGGAAAGTTATATAGTATAGAAAACTATGAAATGAATTTTGTACTTATAATTAAATATATTTTTTAAAAAAAATTACGTAAAATAGAAATTCAAGTTATTTGGATGATGTAAAATTTATGTGAAATTTTTTTAATTCATACACTGCAAACTATGAATATCATATGATTTTATATAGTAAATAAACATGGAGAAATTTATGGGTTACAAACCACATGCACAAACAATGAAAATTAATAAATCAAATGAATAAATTTATTTTTTTAAAATATATGATTCCCCTATTATTTTCTAACAATATTGTAGTTTAGGTTACATATACATAGCTAGAGTTTTAGTGACATCAATAATTCCTCCTCACATTCTAAAGGTTGTCGCCTATTACTAACGGTTATAATCAACATCGGGGAGATCATATCCTAGATATCAGAATAATAAATAATGAATAAGTAACATTAAATCATGAATAATAAAATACCAATGTACACATATAGAACAATATTTAAAATCAAATCATAAAATAAATAAGTAATACTGATTAACAGATGAGACCCTATAATTTCATACATACTTTACATAAAAAGAGACTACCAATTGGGTTGATTATATGTATAATATAATCAAAACAAAACAAAATAAGTTATTTGAAAAATCTAGAAAAGTCATAAAACTCTCCTCAAACCTATCCCCCAACCCTTTTAATCTAATCATTCCTAACCACTTATGTATTTACACACATTTCTATATATTAGATATATGGTCTTGAAATACATAAGTGTACACAAAATGGTTTGAGAATAAATTTCAATCTGGAACCACTAATGGGTCCCCTAATATATTCCATATTGTACTATATATATGAATTAAAAAATAAGTAAATCAATAACATACAACATATAAGAATGGATGTTAGTTCATCATGTGCTAAGAAATCCACCATAGGACTTGGCCCTACATGCATCAGCCAGTGCATGAGAATTTCAAATATCATCTTTAAGATAGTTATGAAACGTGAAATATGGTTTTTTATATCAAAGCATGTTTATCCAAAAAAATTTAATGAGTAAGATAGATATATTCTATGTGAAAATCTATTCCTTCATTAAATAATGAAATAATAATCTAGATAGTTTCCTTGTCTCTAATTAGTCTATCAATCAGTTGTAACAATAGTGTTATGGTGGATCATGATACATTTTCTAGAATTTATTGTGTATTAAAGGGGAGTATCATGACACATAACACTCTAGAAGAACTCAAAAAAAGTGTTTTATAAAATTTTATTTAGAAGAGATCATGGACATAAAATGGTAAATTATGATACTCCACAATTGAGGAAAGAGAATCTACATGGTAAATAACCATACACTATTATCTCCAATATCCAAAATCCATCATGAGAGTGGTGTAACAATAAATGTAAAATTGATTAATATAGATATGATGATGAAATTAATACACAAAATTTATACATACATCAATTCCTTACTCTCCCAAATAATCCTACAAATCCCATTCATTTCATTATTTTTACTAAAAACATAGACTCTAGTCATCATTGAACAAGTACACCTCACCCATAACCAACCCATCACTCAATATGTCATATAAGAAATTCATGATAAATCATACATCAATTAACTAGATTAATTATTATAAACTAATCAACTCTTCAATTAATCACAAGGAAAACATATCACTCAATTCTCTAAGATATAATGTATGTCCTTAAATATCATCCAACTAATCCCCTCACCCCATTGGGGACTAAAAGTATGTAGGCCTTACCCAATATATTCTCAAGAGACTTACCTAATTACCACCATCAATCTCAACCATTTTTAATCAAAATAGATGTTATAATCACCAATGGATGATACCCAAACCAAAATAATGATAGAAAATTCATCACTAATCAAAAATCAAAACATTCTTTACATTAGTAACCTTACCCACTCTCTGCATGAGACCCATTTATTTAAAATATGTCATATACATGAATTTTCATTTAATTTATCTCAAAAGGGAACTCATGACCAAATGTTTTATTTACCTCACTCAAACTCTAATGGTGCACACATGGTGGAACCACTATCAACCAGCAATCCCACTAGAAAATACAAAGGAACTTTATTCCTAAAATAAAACTGGATCTAGGAGTGTAATCCCACTCATAATAAATCCTTAACTCTAATTATCACTTAGTGAGTGATTTTAAACTATATTCATGGAGTAATTTCCCCATCCTGAATCTACCAAAATTCCTCAACCTTTTAGAGCACTCAATACAACCTAATATAATCCATATAAGTCTATTTTCAAACTATCACATGACTGAAGACCCATTTTTGGTCTATTTAACATTTTTATTTTTAAACCCTTGGTAATCTACACACTAGGTGATCTAGAAATTACAAAACCTAGATCGAAACACCAATTATGATCATATGAGGTTGTACCTTAACTAACTCATAGTTCAGAACCATCTAAATACTTATTCTAGTTTCCCAACCCCAAACCCACCTATGAATATATATCATAACACAATTTCGATATATATGGATTAATATGTAAGGGACCACCTACCTCAATCATATAAACATTACCTCATCTGGTATTGCCTCCTAATTTTTCACGATTCACTAGAAATTGATGAAGAAGATGAAAATTCATTATTTTGGGATTTCTACATGAAATATTTTTTGAAAAATGAAGTGATGGTGTATAAATTATGTCTTAACATAACCTCAACTATAAGATCCAATAACATATACATCTCATCAGTATGTTAAGAGACAAATATATTAGAAGAGATAAATGAGAAGACGTGGAAAATTTGATAGCTACCTTGGAGGGGTTCAGGACAAGAGGATGAGAGATAAGGGAATGATTTTTTTAATAAAATTTGTAAATAGATTTAAAATGGAAAACAAATTCCAATATGCCATTAAGTACTCGAAGGAACCCACTGGGGGTCTGATGGCCCATGAGACACCTATTGGGTGTATCCATAACATCAAATGGGAACCAAAGGGTTACACCTAGATGCCACATTGGTCAATCAGGGATCCATTTCAAGGTACATTGTGGTATCTACAACAAATATTCCGTGAAAAAATTAATCATATATAGAAGAACAATCCATAGATATCCCAGACATAAAAATAAAATAAATAACTCAATTTATCAAAAATCTATAATCCAAAATCTTGATGGATCAAAATAAATTAGTTCAATTGTCCAATAGTTATGTAGAACATTAAAAAAACCCCACCATGGTGTTCCCTTTCCTCTATAAACATTCACATGAATATTTTCATTTTTAGTGTCTCTATTTGAATATAATTTCATAACTTGTTTCTAATTCTAAACTATATTTGGCCCAATTACCCATGCACCAAATCTAGGATAACCATATTTTATTTAAAATATATCACTTGGATCTATAATACCCACAATTGCTTTCCCAAAACATATATCAAACATTTATTATATTTTAGTATACCGTACCGTGAATTTAAATTTATGGTCCCTCCTATGTTACCTGAATTCCACTGAAAACACCCTAATCCAACACATCATTGTTCGATTACTCAATACACATCATTTTTATTAACACTCAAGAAATTTTCAGAATAATTGGATAATCACTTCTGATTTTAACCTCAAATTAAGGTGTGGTTTATTTAAATTCTCGTCAACATGAAAAACCAAATGTCATATGCTATTTGATAGTATAGTCAATACTTACAATACGAGACCTTATTAGATCAATAATGAAATCACACACTTATTTTTTACCAAAAAAAACTGAATTCTCTCAAGTGACATAAATAAATTATAATTCTATTTTTCACTAGTGAACCTGATTGAATACATCTTCCTATACCTCAATATTCTGGTGACACCTTTTCCACCCACTTATTAGTTATATTATAAAAATTACGTTCAATGTATATAAGAACCTACCTAATAATGGGGTTATAATATAACCAATTAATAGTATTCCCCAATTAATAGGGTTATCCATATTTTCATCCTACTAAAATAAAATAACCAATATCTAACACCTTCACAACAATTTAACATCATCAACACTCTATCTTTTGAAGATAGATTGGAACTCCTTGAAACCACCATATAGAACAATAGGTTATCTCACACGATGACCAATAAGACTCCAAAAATACCATAAACATCACTCAGGAAAAATATATAAATCATAGATAAAATTCATTTATATATCACAATGACTATCTCCTTAAATTTTCACCTCAAAAAAATATCTCATATTTCTATTCTATAAACACATCATTTTAACCCATTGTAATACCTACCAAATCATTTTATTTTTTATTGAAACTAAATTTTTTTTCGAATAGGGAATAATAATATCTAAGGGATGAAATTAATTAATATATTTAAAATGATATATGATCATTAAAATTTCGAGTTTTGTGAGATCGATATCAAAGTTATTTTAAAAAATTGTTTTTGTGAGTATGGAACTATGTTTTTTCAAAAAGTCTATCAAATCCATTTTACTATTGTAAAGGCATATAAATACACCTTAGATCACAATTTTGAGGATATTTTATAATATTTGAGGAATAAGTATCCCTTTGAGTTCAATTTTATCATTTTTGACTGACACATCCATCATGGACACAGAAATGTGAGAGTAGTTTTTCAGAGTTGCTTATGTTAGACCTTAGAAATTAAAAAATTATTACAATTTCAATATGGGTCCCTACTATTTTATAGAAAATGTTACCTAAAATTCATGTTCATTTATGTAAATGGAAGTTTCTTGTGACCTATGATTTTTTTTGATATTATCTTTTTCATGAAATTGTTATTCCCCTTTTTCTGGATAAAAAATTCCCTAAAAGTGATGTTTCATTAGAACCACATTCATAAAATTTTGGTTCATTCCAATAAACTCACATTACATGACCTAAATATAATACCTCCTGATTTCAATCCATTTTTCTTAGAAAATGGTTTGGATTCCTGATCGTAAGTCTAATATATAGTCTTACTCCTTTAGGAAGTTCATGTATAAGCCATATAAATTTCTTTCTTATAGTGGCCTGACCCTAGAAATCGTGGATTCAATTTCTAATACAATTAAATTTAAAAAACAAAGAAGTAAATCATGTCTCAAAAGACCAAAAAAAATTAATATTTTTGGAAAACTAGATACACACATGAGTCTTGTATTATGATTTAATAAAAAAATTATAACATAATTTTTCTTGATTATAGCATTACTGCCTATAAAATATCCTTGAAAATATATCTTAGTATAGTTATTCGGTTCCTAGAGAAAGGAAACAAAATAAGGGTGGGTGTAAACGATTAGTAATGGTTATATATATTAGAAACAATAATGAATCATTGATAATAGTCAATATGGAAGGGTAAATAACTAAACACACATTCCATGTAGTCAATATACTGAATGGATAAATAATATAGAATGGTAATAACTGAAAAAAATTCCATTAAAATATCTAGATAAGGAATAATAAATATAGAATGAAAATAACTAAATCACATTGTTGAGTCAATAAGGTTTCCTTATGAATTTTCCATTCCTTCTTGTTTGGATAAATTGTTCAATCAATAAGGTTTTCTTGTTACTTACCCATTTCCTCTTTTTTGGAAAATCACAGACACCTTATCTTAAAGAAAATTTCATTTTACCCTGTGTTTTACTTTCATAAGGAAAATTTCCTTCCCCAATGAAATTTATCATTTCCATGTTTTCCATTATTCATTATTTCATCTAAGTGTAAATTTCGGTTTCATATCTAAAACCCCAGAATGAAATAATACTTAGATATAGAGAATTCTGTTTTCAGGATCCAAATTCAGACTCTCATTTCTCTGAATTCATACTTTGAAATATTATGAGTTTTAACTCCGTGTTCTCTAAATTCTGACTTCGAACTCTTATGAGTTCTGACTCCAAGTTCTCTAAATTTAGACTCCGAACTCTTATGAGTTCTGACTCCGGATTCTTATTAATTCCGACTCTGAACTGTTATAATTTCAAACCCCAATTTCTTATGAATTTAGACTCTGGAATTCTATATAATACATTTTTTTAATTCTCTTAAAAATAGAATCCGAATATCCTTGTATTATATACTCTGAATAGTTTTTGAGTAGAATCCGAACATTCATTTTTACTTACATTCTGAAAATTGCATTTTTTTATGTAACCATATTTTTTCTTACTCATGTTTTGGTTATAAAACGATGTCGTGCATTTAGTTACTCACTAAATGTTGATTGAGTGACATGTGTACTGGTCCCTCAGAAATTCAAGGAAAAAAATGACTATTCGAGGAGGGAGACGACTATTAGAGCTGTGCTTATAAATAGGAGCTCATTTGAACGAGCTCAGAACTTTTGAGGACTTTAACTTTTGGAAGAAATTACATACATGTTCTTGAAGTGATTTCTATAGACAGAGGATTATATAAACTAATAGGCTCTGTGCATAAATTTTTAATGGATTTTTTAAACATTGTATTGTGCAGAATTGCTTCATGTGACTCTGAATGTTGCTGAGTACATTCGAGGGATTCCGGGGATCGGAAGACAGAGGTACCGATGACCTTGAAGTTGATGGATTGTGAGGATAGCAAGACAAACTATGATCTTTGTATCGAGGGATTACCCTGGTGTGGGTAACACCGACTTTCTTGAAAGTATAAATCAAGGGACCTTTATCCAAGGTTGTTGGACACCCTTCTCTTTGGGTTAAAATATTTAGTACATGTTACTTGTATTGTTTCGAGTTTTCCACTGCATTTTGTTTGTTGAGGAAAGTATAAATATATTATACTTACTTATACTTGTACACTATGATTTAGTAAGATTCTATATGCTTTAAGGTAGAATCTTTATCTTTGTAAACATTGGTTAAGTTTCATTTCTGGATTCACTTTTCTGGAACTGCAATCTCGGAATCATATTTTCTGAATCAAGAATGTGTGTAGACTTAGAGGTGTTGTGAATTCTGTTTATACAAAATTTCCTTAAGTATTTTTTAAAGTATACAATTCACCCAAACTTCTATATTGAGTATCTAAAGTATCATTTTGATCCATCAATTGGTATCATAAGAGACTATCATACTCCATACCAACTCAACAATTGGTATTAGAGGATTGGTTCAATCTGAATTAATCTCATGATTAGATTCAGAATAGAATTCTTCTTCTTCATATTTTCAGAATCAAATTTATAGACTCATAATGTTTGGATTCATATTTTTCATAGAGGTACTCTAGTTATATTTTCTTTTCAAAGGAATTTTTTGTTGACAAACATTTATTACTGAAACGTTTGTGTTGAAAGATATTGTGTTTGAGATGGCAGGAATCAATATTGGTTCCATAGACATCCTGAATCCAACCAGACCTTCTATTTTTGATGGAAATGATTACGAATGTTGCAGAGACCGCATGGAGACATTTATTATCAATACTAGAGTGGATACTTTTGTTATGCTTACTGTAGGATAAAAAATCCCTGACAAGGAAGTTAGTACTTTCTCCAATCAAGAAAAGCATGAATATAAAATGAATTATAAGGTATGCAATACATTGTTATGTTCCATGACTAGGAAAATCTATAGTCAAATATCTTCATGTGAAGCTGCAAACGGTATCTCGAAGAAAAATTATGTGACACATTTTGTTACTTCTAAAGTTATAGAGTCAAGAAGAGATATGTTAAGAGATGAATACAATGGCTTTACCTTTCCTTACGGAGAACCCATAAGAGAAGTACAACAAAAGATTATAATAATTGTGAATATTTTACAATCCATGGGAGAAAAAGGATTAGATTATGAATATCTTGTGGATAAAATCATAGACATCATGCCCAATGAGTGGGAATCCTAGAGAACTGTTATTGATAAGAACATAAAGGTCCCTCATATTTCTCTATATGAGATGTTTGGAACTCTTCTTCATCATGATACTATAATTAAGAGAGATTCTGATAATGTAATAAAGAAGAATGGGAATATAGGAGTTGATTTTACAACTACTTAAAATTATATGAAAGCCAAGACTCCTGAGATAGTTACAAGATTCAAATATAAGAAGGTTATTATCCAATCTGAATCTAGTATAAGTGAATCTTTAGAAAATGAGTTAGAAAATATTGCTCGAATGATGAAAAAGATTATTGGATAGATGAATTTTTTATCCTGATACAAGAAGAAATAATGGAAAGATAAGAAATATTCTGAAGTCACATGTTATGAATGAAAGAGAGCTGAACATGTAAGACTTGATTGTCCCATGCTTAAGAGAATGGAAAGAACATAAAATAATTCTAAGAGAAACATAAATATATACTACAAAGCTAATGCTAAGAAAGCCTTGAAATCAAATGACATCAGGAGTGCTAGTGGTAGTGACTCTTTTGATGAATCATCAGATTACAAATCTTCTAAATAGAATAATCTTGGTCTATAAGCCAGACTACCTTTTGAAAATCATTCCTTAATGGCTAAGCTACACAATGTTGAATCCATGACCAATGTATATTTGAATGCTAGTTATAGTGATAGTAAAAAGTATAACTCTTGTGATGAAGAATCTTCTTCTGATGAAGAATGTAATTTACCTACCTATGATGAATTTTGTAGGTTTTCTAAGCTTTTTGATAATGAAAATTCTAAACTCAAGAAAAAACCATGATAAAGAAAACTCTAGAAATATTTTTCTTACTAAGTAAATATCAGATATTTCTAAAGATCTGGATAAAAAAACCCTTTATTTCAAAATTATTTGAGAAAATCGTGAGAAAGAAAATTTTGAGAAGGATAAACATTCTAAAGATCTAGAAAATGTAATTTCTAAGAAAAATGATTTCAATCTTAACTCTAGCTCTAAAACTAATGTTTTCGAAGACAAGAACTTAGTTATTAGACTAATGTCAGAAATATTTTCCTTGAGGAAGTGTTTATCAAACATTACCTTAGGTAAGGAATAATTTGATAAGATGTATTCTCAAATCCATTCTATTATGAATAATTCTAGTTTTGGTTATACAAGTTCAAAACTGATTTTTAGATACAACCATTTTTTTCCTCAAAGTGCTCCATAATTCACCATGTGTCATTGTGGTGGATGCTCGGAAAAATGTTTTTCCTTAAACAAAACCCATTCTTTAGGAATTCATAAAGCCTATTTTTCTAAAAAAATGTTGGTACCTATGATTTTGCGTTCTGAAATTTCCGGATCCAAGAAAGATTGGATTATGAAAGTATAACATTCTTATTTTCAGGAAAATAAGGAAAGTACCAACAACAATACTTGGTACATGGATAGTGGATGTTCCCAGCATATAACTGGTAACAAAAAATTCTTTGAAATATTATTAAGATGAATGGAAGAAAATTAACTTTCAGAGATAATGATAAGGGAGTAATTATTGGTATAGGTAACATCATTCTTATTGCAAATACTTTTATTCCAAATGTTTTATTTGTTAAAGGTCTTGAGCATAACCTCATTAGCATAAGTCAATTATGTGATGAATGCTACCTTATGAATTTTAGGAATGATAAGTTCTTAGTAAACAACTTCAATGAAGAGTTTATTCTTTTTGTCCCTAGGCAAGAGAATGTATACACACTAAACATAGAATACCTTGGAAGCAAATACATACCTTTCCTTAGTACAATGAAAGATCATTCTTGGTTTTTTCATAGAATTTTAGGACACTGTAACCTTAGGAACCTATTCAAACTTTTTATGAAAAGACTCGTTAAGGATATACCAGAGCTTAGATTTGATTCATCAAAATTTTGTGATCCTTATAAATTTGGCAAGAAACATAAATCAGGATTTAAATCAGTCAGTGAAGTTTCAATTATTGATTCATTTCAATTAGTGCATATAGATATTTTTGGTCCAACACAAACTGGAATCATTGGAGACAAATATTATGTATTCTTCTTAGTTGATGATTACACTAGATTAACATGGGTCTATTTTCTAGCAAAAAAATATGAAGCTTTTTCTTTTATCAAATTTTTTAGAGATGAAGTTAAAAATGAGAAAAACCTTACATTGATAACTATTCATAATGATCATGGAGGAGAATTTCAAAATTCTGATTTTGAAAATATTTATAGTAGAAAAGGCATTACTCATAACTTCTCAATACCCAGAACTCCTCAACAAAATGGTGTTGTTGAAATAAGAAATAGAATTCTATAAGAAATAACAAGAACCCTATTGAGTGAATATTCTATAGAAAAACAAATTTGGGCTGAAGCTGTAAGTACTTCTTGTTATACTATAAATAGTGTTTTGATTAGACCTTTTCCTATAAAACTCTTTATGAGTTATGGAATGGTAGAAAACATAGACTTTCCTACTTCAAGGTTTTCAGTTGCAAGGTATTCATTTTAAATAATAAAGATAATCTAAGAAAATTTTGCACCAAAATCTGATGAACGAATTTTCTTAGGCTACTTCAAAACATCTAAGGGATATAGAGTTATCAAAAAAAATACTTGTAATGTTGAAGAAAGAGTGCATGTCAAATTTTATTAAACTGATCCTTTTGTTTTCAAAAAACCTCAACCTACATCTTCGAATGTGTTTTCAAAAACTGATTATCAACCATTGATAGAAGATCCTTCTAATAATGAAAATGTCCAAGAAAATGTTTTTGAAGCATTTAGCCTAGAATATTTTCTACCCTATGTTGATGAACAGGTTTTACCAAACCCAAACCAGTTGTTTCTAATGAATCATCCTAGTGATAGTATCATTGTTGATGTAAATCAATCTGTAAGGACAAGAAGTTAGTTAATAAATGAAGTAGAATATCTAGAAATACTTTCCCAATTAGAACTAAAAAGAACTGATGAAGCTTTAGGTGATGATGATTGGATAGAAGCTATGTAAGATGAACTAAATTTATTCAAGAGGAATAAAGTCTGGACCTTGGTTGAAAGACCTAAGTAATATTCTTTTGTTGGAGTAAAATGGGTCTTTAGAAATAAATGTGATGAAAATGGAATCATAGTAAGAAATAAAGCTAGATCAATTGTCATAGGCTATAATCAAAAAGAAGGAATAGACTATGAAGAAACATATGCTCCAGTATCCAGAATTGAATTTATTCATATCTTACTTGCCTTTTTAGCATTCTTTAATTTCAATCTTTCTGAAAAAGACGTGAAATGTGCTTTCCTTAAAGGTTATGTTCAAGAAGAAGTTTTTGTTGAAAAAACTCTTGTTTTTGAAGAACTAAAACATCCTGAACATGTCACCAAACATACCAAATCTTTGTATGGACTTACGTAATCCCCTCGAGCTTGGCATGATAGACTTAAAAGATTTTTAATTCGAAAAATTATGTTAAGGGAAATGCGGATCTAACCCTTTTATAAAGAAACACATGAAAAATGTTCTGATTGTTCAAATTTATGTTGATGGAATTATATTTGTTTCAACTCAGCAATCTTTAACTGATTCCTTTGCTGATCTAAATAAATCTGTGTTTGAAATGAGTATGATGGGTGAGTTAACATTTTTTCTTGGTTACCAAATTTCTCGAAAAACAGAAGTAATCTATATATCCCTACATAAGTATATTAAATATCTTCTTAAAATATATGGATATGACAACACCAATAGTATAAGTACCCCCATCAGTACCTCAAATTCACTTGATCTTGATAAAGCTGGGAAACCAGTATATCAAACATCCTTTAGAGGTATGACAGGAATATTAATTTACTTAATATCTTGTCATCAAGAATTAATGTTTTCAATATTATTATGTGCATGATATCAATCCAATCCTACGGAATCTCATTTAAAGGCAGTGAAAATAATTTTTTCCTACTTAAAGGTAACCATGGATTTAGGACTCTTTTATACTTCTAGAAATGATTTTGTTTTGAAATGTTTTTCGGATGCTGAATTTGGTGGATGTAGAATGGATAGGAAATGTACATCCATAACTTGTCATTTCTTAGTAGATTCATTAGTTTCTTGGTCATGCAAGAACCAACACCCAGTAGAACCTTCCACTACTGATGCCGAATATATAAGAGCTGGAAGTTGCTGTGCTCAAGTGTTATGGATGAAACACGCAGTCACAGACTATGGTAGGAGTTTTACCAGAACAATTTTTTTTTGATAATACTAGTTCCATTTCCTTAAGTAAAAACCCTACACATCACTCTCATGAAAAACACATAGATATTAGGCATCACTTTCTTAGGGATCTCACTTAAAACGGAGATATCATTCTATAACTTATCATAACACAAGATCAACTTGCTGATATTTTTACAAAATATTTACCTTCTGATAGATTTGAATACATTAAATAGAAGATAGGAATGATAATCATAAGGTAATCATCCTTATTAACTTCATGTTTAAGAAATATATGTATAGTAATTAAATCATTTTCATGGGGGGAGTACATTTGTTTCCTAGTATTCTATTAAAAATTTCAACGTCTATTTTTTCTAAAAACCTTCGTAGTCCTGTTCTTTTCCAAATTTTTTTTAAGTTTCTAAATTTTTGTAATGAAAATTTTCGTAGTCAGAATTTTCAAATCTTTAATAATGAAAATTTTAGTAGTCATATTTTTCAACTCTTTTGTAATGAAAATTTTTGTATTCATATTTTTCAAATCTTTTGTAATGAAAATTTTCATAGTCAGATTTTTCAAATATTTCATAATGCAAAATTTTCATTGTCATGTTTTTCAAATCATTCGTAATGAACATTTTCATAGTCATATTTTTTATATCTTTCGTAATGATAATTTTCATAGTCTGATTTTTCAAATCTTTTTTAATGAAAATTTTCGAAGTCAGATTTTTCAAATCTCTCATAATGAAAATTTTCGTAGTCAGATTTTTCAAATCTTTTGAAATGAAATTTTTTGTCATCATATTTCTAAAAACATTCATAATAGAAGTTTTTGTATTCTTATTTTTTTTTTCAAATTTCTCATAATAAATATTTTCATACTTAAATTTTTCATAATGATGATTTTCGTACTTAAAATTTTTGTAATAGAGATTTTTTTGTAATCCAAATTTTTTGGAATCTATAGTTCTTCAAGAAATGTTTTCCCCATTATGAATAATCTCCATACTAATCCGAATGGTATGTTTTCGTCCCTGAGTTTTTATAATCATCATTTACTTGCTGGTAATTTCTTTTTGTTTTAAAATTTTTTTGGATTCAGTTTTTTTCTTCTTAAATCTGATTATTTTTCTTAAAAACCTCAAAAGATCAGATCCAAGATTTCCTTGCAGCTGTCATATCGACTGTCAAATCTAATCAGAAGGATTTTCATCCACTGGATTCGGTTTTTAAGATGAATCGCCACTTCAAACACTTATAAAAAGGACCCCCAAATGGTTGGCCCACATCGATTCTAAATCTTGTGCATTCGAAAGTTCAGCACTTCTACTTAAGCCCATTCCGAACATCTCAGAACATGCTCAAATCTGAATTTCTGTAGAAGAATCCTCTTAGAACGATATGTCTACTATCATGGAAATCTTGGAGTGGAAAGTCTATAGAGAATCGTTGGTGCATCCGAAAATCATCACCGAGTATGATTCTATAATCTCAAAGAACATTAAGATAAATAGTGGGAGAGTTCTTGTGTATCAAAGCCTAGGACATAAGATTTAGTTTATTCGGATGTGCCAGTTGAGTTTTATGAATCAGTCAGTTTCATTAAGGAAGAAGTCAAAGAGAAGTTTTTGTTCAAGTCCTATGGAAAGAATTATGCTCTTTCATACACCAAGGATGCTAATTTAATTGGATTTCCTTATGAGTGTGAGGTAGAGTTATACTCACATAAGTTGCCGAATGTTCAAGGAAGTTTTATTAAGGTCAATGTTGTGGAGTGTATCGGCCTTAAAGATGTTAAGACTCTGAATATCTCACACTTTTCTACAAATCATCAGATTCTGGGATTATGGGTTCAAGGATTCATCATTCCGTGGAAAGGGGACAAAGACACTTTGAAGAAAAGTGACATGTATATTTTAGATTTTCTAGTGAACCTGAGGAAGGTTAATTTGGTAAAGCATATTCTCATTGCAATTGAGAATATTAAGAATGTAAACTTGAAGGCATAGATAATCATGTATCTAGCCATTCTCTCTAAGTTAATTGTTCAGTGCTTAGAATCTTTTAATATTCCTTGTAGCTCCAAGCCAAGGAATTGAAAAGTCATGTTATTCAGTGATGATACCCTGAAAAGAATGAACATTGTCTTTTCTATAGACTTCGGAGAATTTTATGATTTTCTAGAAGAAGAGACTGAAGCTATTCCAAATAAATAAGAAGTGAATGAGGCTTCCAAAAAGGGTACATGGAAGAGGAATTTAAAGGAATTGGAACAAAAAGAAAAAAACCTAGAGCCTAAGGAAATCCAATCTGCACCTCCAAAGCCGAAAAAGAAAAAAACGTATCCAGATGAGGTAGTTACTAAGTGGAGGGAAGATAAAAATAACAGGAAAGAAGGGGAGCCCATGTTTGGAGTAGACCCTACTGAAGAAAAACCGCTAAAGGAGAAGAGAGCTGAGTATCTGTAATGGGATGAGAATGAAAAGAAACTAAAGAAGAAAATGAATGAAGCAGAGATTGTGCAATCCCTTTTGAGGGATACTGAGAAAGAATCATAAAGTATTCTGGAACTAGAATCCTTCCTAGTTGAATCTTTACATGAAACCCTAGGGAAAAAATTTGTGACTACGAAAAAAGTTCAAGAAGTTAAGGAAGTAGAATAAGCTGAAGAAGAAGAGAAACAAGAAGGTAGTGGTGATACCGAAGATCTCATTAATCAAGTAGAAGAGTTTCATGAGAAGGAGAGTCCATCTGAGAATCTCTCAGTATGAACTTCTCAAGTAGAATCCTCAATGCTGGCTACTCCAAGGAAGGATGATGGAAAGGATGATGATGAAGCAGATAAGCAATCGGATGAAGAAATTATTAATAGATATTTCTTTCGTCCTGAGGATGCTGAGGCAGGAGATGAGATATAAGAGATTTATGAAGATAAAATTGTTCAACTATCTAACAGTGAACATGAATCTCTGAATGAAGAAGCCATTCTAAAAGCTAATAAGGGAAAACAGGTGGTTGTTGAAACACCTGGAAAAGTTTTCATGAAGAATAAGGAATCTTCTGGATCTTCAAAGAGAAAACTTGCGGAGCTAGAGAAAGAGCCCTCACCAAGAAAAGTTTCAGACATGGAATCATCATCCTTTGGACATGATTTTGTTGTTCATTCATTAAAGAAGTTTGTTGGGACCATTAAAATTTTTCTAAATATTGACTCAATATGCCAGATTCTCCAACACACCCTAAATCCAAAGATGGATTCAGTATCCATGGTGATGGATAAGTGTGTAAAACTGGAGGCATATTTCATGAATTTTTTCATCAACTACGAATCCCACAATAGATCTTGCAAGAAGATGACCAGTTGGTCAATGAAAACCATAGAACACATGAAATTCCTTGATTAGTTCCAAGATAGTGTCAAGGAGGAATTTGACATAGAAGATGGGAAGATCAATGATCTCACGAATAGCTTTGAGAAAAAGCTAACTGTTAAGCAGAATACTCAGATGCAAGAAGTAATAGACCTGAATGGAAATTTATATTCTGTTACCCAATGTTAAAAGATATAAAGGGTTCTTCAGATTGAGATAGAAGAAAATCTTTTCAAGCTGGAAGAAGTCCTAAAGGCTCAGGAAGAGGTTCTCAAGAACCAGGAAGATAAAATCAAAGCTCTAAAGAAGAAAGTAGAGGATCAGGATCAGATTCTAAAGCGAGTTGAGTAAGATCACAAGGAGCTCAAAAATCTAAAAAACATTATAAAAACAATTATGCCCAAGGGAAAGGAAGGATAATAGACCCAATCTAATATTTTATTGAAATTTCATTCCTTGTATAATTCTTACTATCTTAATGAAATTTTGATTGCTCATTTTTGGTTGGATGCTTTGTACTAATATTTTAGGTACCATAATTTATTTTCTATTCCCTCAATTTTTTTTTGAAAATCCCAAAGGGAAATAAGGGAAATAGAATACTAAGAAAAGAATAAATTTCCCTAAGTAAGGGTAAGTTTATCTAAGGGGGAGTTTTCATTATAGATATTTCTGTATTCAAGATAATGAAAAATCTCATTCCGGAAATCTAGAATATGATCTGTAGTGCTTCAAAGCCTTGGTGGGAGTTATTCATATTCATCATTACTCATGTGTGATGGGAGAAATGTTTTACTTTCAAAGTATAGAAAAATATTTTCTAATTCCTTATATATTCTTTTTTATAAGGATTTTTGTGGTTTCCAAAAAGGGGGAGATTGTTGAGTCAATAAGGTTTCCTTATGAATTTTCCATTCCTTCTTATTTAGAGAGATTGTTGAGTCAATAAGGTTTTATTATTTCTTCCCCATTTCCTCTTGTTTTGAAAATCTCAAACACCTTATCTTGAAGAAAATTTCATTTTACCCTATCTTTTACTTTCATAAAGAAACTTTCTTTGCTAAGAAAATTTATCATTACTATGTTTTCCATTATTCATTATTTCTCTTAAGTGTAAATTTTGGTTTCATATCTCAAACCCTTGAATAAAATAATACTTAGATATCGATAATTTTGTTTTCTGGATCAAAATTCCGACTCCGAGTTCTCTAAATTCAGACTCTAAAACTCTTATGAGTTCTTATTCCAAGTTATCTAAATTTTGACTCCGAACTCTTATGAGTTCTGACTTCGAGTTCTCTGAATTCAAGCTCTGAACGCTTCTGAGTTCAGACTCTTATTTATTATGAATTCATACTAAAATATTTTATAATTTTAGACTCCAAATTCTTATGAATTCTAAATCTAGAATTCTATATAATACAGGTTATGAATTCTCTTAAAAATAGAATCTGAATATCCTTGTATTATAGAATCCGAATAGTTTTTGGGTAGACTCTGAACATTAATTTTTTCTTACATTCCAAAAATTGAATTTGCTTAAGAAACCATATTTTTTCTTACCCATGTTTTGGTTATAAATCAATGTCATGTATTTAGTTACTCACTAACTGTTGTTTGATTTACACGTGTATAGGTCCCTCCGAAATTCATGGAAAAATATGACCATTGGAGGAGGGAGCCGATCGTTGGAGTGGTTCCTATAAATAAGAGCTCATTTGAATGAGCTCAAAAATTTGATAAATTTACCTTTTGGCAGAACTTACTTACATGATGTTGATGTGATTTCTAGAGAGAGAGGCTCTTATAAACTCTCATTATTCATGTAGAAAGTTTGAATGTATTTTTCGAACTTTTCTTCATGTTGAATTTCTTTGTGGAACTCTGAATGTTGCTGAGTAAATTCGAGGACTTCTAGGGATAGAAAGACAGTGGTGCTGACTACCTTGAAGTTGAGGGATTGCGGGGATAGCAAGGTAGACTCTGATATTCTTATTGAGGGAATACCTTGGTATGGGTAAACAGACTTTCCTAAAAGTATAAATCAAGGGACCTTTATCCAAGGCTGTTTGATACCCTTCTCTTTGGGTTAAAATATTTACTACTTGTTACATGCATTGTTTCATGTTTTCCACTGCATTTTGTTTGTTGAGGAAATTATAAATATCTTATACTTATTTGTACTTGTACACTCTGGTTTACTAAGATTTTATACACTTTATGGTAGAATCTTTATCTTTGTAAACTTTGGTTAAGTTTCATTTCCGGATTCACTTTTCCAGAACTACATTCTCGGAATCATATTTCCAAAATCAAGCTAGTGTGTAGACTTAAAGGTGTTGTGAAATCTGTTTATACAAAATTTCCTTAAGGATTTTTTAAAGTATACAATTCACCCGCTCTTGTATTTTTAGTATCTACAGTATCATTTCGATCCTTCAGTTGGTATCATAGGAGACTATCATACTCCATACAAACCCAGCACACATTCTATTTAATAAATTAATTTTGAATGAAATGCATCCATGGATTATTTCCTTGAAAAAATCTTATGGATAATAGTGCCTGAATCTAAATTATTGAAAATATTTACAATTTTATTTCATGTTTCCTATTTACATTATACCTTTACCATCAAGATCATTTACAATATGGTTTATAATATTCTGGTTGAAAATCCCATTATCAATGGCTAGCCAACTAATCCATCCCATGAAACTGCTAATATAATGAGGGGCTATTTATAATTGATCTCAACTAGTGTTGTACATGTCGAAATCATTCCTCTTTTATCGAATAATCGATTCAATTAATGAATAATGTGCCTTATAAAATATCCAAATTGAGTCAAACATTTAACTTTATCAATATTCCCTCAAATATCAAATAACATTAAAAGTGTAACAGTATGTAAAATTGAATTATTTTTTAGCCAATAATGACAACCATGATAAATGATATAGATATTTAGGGTAAATTTAATGTTCTGCGATTACAAAAAATTCTTTACTTCAAGGGGGAAAACAATGAAATCAAGGAAGTGAATGTCAATACTATCCTTGGATAAATGAGTCATAAACCATTTAGATGACTAATAAGTATGGAATCTATATAATATATCCTATGTTGATTAAGGATAAAGGGTCTTTTTCCTTAATTAATAGAAATTCTATAAAATGTTCTTTTAATAACACTCTAGAAGAAAATATCATTTTTATTTAGAGAAACATTTTTAAAGTAATTTTCTTTTAAATTAACATTTGAAAAAAAATTCCTTAAAAAGTATTATTTTAAATTTTCAAAACAAAATTTGAAGAAATGACAACAGGTATATCTACACAAGTCGTAAAGGGTAAAAAGATTTCTTTCTCATGGTAAATTTTTTAGAAACGTTACCTTTAAAAATAGTAATAATAATTTTCCTTAAAAATTCTATAATAGAAAAAAGGGGTAAAACTTTATTTAATAAATCATTTTAAATATCTTAAAAACATTTCTATAAAAGATGTTTTTTATAAGAATACGGGTTCACTGGCCAAAATAGAAATGATGTCTGGTTTTCTTGAGAATATTTTCTAAAATATTTTCAGTAAAAAGGAATTTCAAAATTATTTTATTACATGAAAAGGTCATAAGTAACCATTGGATATGAAAATTAAAGGATTTATATAAAAAATGATCAAATGATTTACTATAATAGAAACTCATCAGTCAATAGTCTCAAACAAAATGAATTTGTGGAGTAAAAACTAGAAAAAAACATAACTTTGATGTGAGAATGAATCAATGAATTCATTATGTGTCTAAAATTTAAATCCAAATTAAAAATTGTGAAGAAAAAAATATATTTTAAAAACTGATTACACACATAATCTTATAATATTAACAATAATAAGGAAGTAATATAACCCAGTGAATAGGAACTTTGTTAAGAAATTATTTAGCATTATATAATTTTTAATTTAAATTGAATTAAATAAAATAATTAATATTTATAGTAAAAATACCATGAAAATAAAATAATTCATGACATAATATATCAAAATGGGCATTATATACACCACAAAAAATATGTATGTGTTGAATATTACATTTGTTTCGTAGATAGAAAAAGTGAGATAAAAATACATTACCTTGTGATTCCTTGTGGGTAAAAATCAATTAAAATAATCTATAATTGTTTTTTACAAGTAAAAAACTTATTATAGAATCATAATAATAATTATAATATCATATATTATTTCTTTATGATATAATAATTACCATTTTGTAATAATCATTCATTATTTTCATGATTTCAGGTGAAAATTTTCAAATTTTTTGAGTATATATTGAACTGTTACATCTAATTACTATTAATTAGATTGTGATTTAATCATATAAAATATTTAAAACATTATTTAATTGTCATTTATTTTAATTATATTTTTATTTATAAAAATCCATAATATTTGGTGATAGGAAATGAAATGCATCATTCATGGAGATGGTAGGTCGTACATACGTATTAACGCTACATCCATTTCATTATCATATTTAAAATAATGAAAAGTAAATTATATATATGTATATTTTAATTATAGTTTCATATTTATGTCATTTAAGTAATATTGTTTCATGAAAAATTTCATCTATAATTTCCATGTATAACATGAAATAATCACATCACTTTCAAGAGGCGGTAGTCCACACTTCCAAAAACGATGTTATCATATTCCCACAAAATGGGACACATGAAGGTATTTATTATATAATAATTACATAAGTATATTGAAATAATAAAAATAATATATTACATATAAATAAATATTTTTCCAACACAATTCCCTCCATGAGATTTGGAAAATGAAGAACGAACAATCATTTTTTTGCGAGACGATATTCCTTCGTACAGACGAATGGTATGTTCATTACACATTAGAATGAAGTGTTTATTAGTTTTATTAGACCACATAAAAAAGATCAGTATATTTATGATAATGATGTTATTATATAATCATGTAATAATAATCAATAATGGAGTTGAGAAATAAATATTACTAATGTGATCGTTGAAGAACGTTACCTCTTACTTGGGTAACTTCTTTTAGTTTATACCAAATACTACATTGGTTGGATTTCATCCCAATATTATATTTATAAGATGGGTGGAGTGATGTAGGGGGCTTATTATATTAGATTTTTGGAGATCCAATTGACTTGAAGTGTGTTAATAAGTAAGTGGTTTGAGTGATTTTTATAGCCGAGGACCGATATTCTAGTAAATATTGAAAATGGGAATTCTCACCATGTTTTCCCTTGTAATGTGGATCCAATAATAGAAAAAATTAGATAAAATTGAGTATAGTGTCTAAATATTAACATAAAATGTATTTTGGATAATTTTATAGGTCATTTTGGATAATATGTTTAAGGTTTAGTTTTTTTTAAAGTAATTCTTCTCTTGACCGCTGTAATTAATTTTAATTGCATTCACTAATATTTTTTGTCAAAAAAACTAAACAAATTTGATATTAAAAATTATCCTTATTCAAAATATGGAAAAAATTTCCAAATTATAATCATATGAGGGGCTAGAAATTAATTTAATATTAATCCCACATATGTGACGATAATGTGGGTTTTTAAAGTAAAAGTGTTCAAATATTTTCTATGTTCAAATATCCAACATTGAATTGAAATTGATTCCAATGACTGTAATTGTATTTATTTATATTCAATTGATCTAATTAATCTTTAAAACAATTCAAAAATATAATTTAACATCATTAATAAATAAGATGAAAAAAATTGAATTAAAATTCAATATTTTTCACTATTTATCAAAAAATGAAACCTTATAGAAAACACCAAAAATTCACCCTAAAATAGATTTTTGTTATTATTTAAAAACTTAATTTTATTTTTCCATATTAAATTTTGTAATATCATGAAAAAATTGTAATTAAAAGAGGTTCTCTATTAAAATAAGGTAAACAATATTTAAAAAATATAGGTTTTTATGTGAAAAGTTGAGTTCGTTCTATCCTTTGACTATAGAATCAATTGGATTAATATTAATGATATTTCATTGAATATATAATAAATAATATTTTTTCTTAATATCATTCCCTGATACTAATTACTTTATATATTTAATGCTAAATTCCTTTGGAAGCATACAAATAAAATTATATCATATATATTCAATTGGTTTATATTTCCATTTCTAATTAATTGATATCCAATGAATTTATCTTATATTTTTATAAAAAAATTATTTTCATAAGTTTTGTAATAGTATTCAAAAAAATTAATTTAATTTTTAGGTTATATCATATTATATTTGATAATGTTTTAATAATATATTTTTGTTCGGTAAAACTCAATGTTTCATGTAACGTAAGTCATCGATGAAAGTCATTATTGCCTGCGATAAAAGTTAACTTAGTGATGCATGATTTGCAAGATATATAATATATTAAATTTATTTAAAACATTAATTATATTGTAAAGTATCATTATATTATATTACCTTACACACTTAGTTGTTTATTTCATACACGTTATCGAATAAAATGTACTTATTTTTGAATTTTGGGGCGTTACATTCTCCCCACATTAATTAAATTGCAACTTTTCAATTTAATCTTAATCTGGGTAATATATTGTTTGATATTTCTAATGTTTAAATCACGCCTCAATGAGTGGGGTTCTTAAAACATCCCATAGAAAATAGATAATGACATGTTCAATGGTTACATGTACTAACATATAACTTGGACTCTAATTAAAAGAACATTAGTGGAAAGTGGAGATACATACATTAAGGAAATGAATACATATTTATATGGGTGATTGAAGTCATGAATCATAGATTGGTTATTGATAAATGAAAGGTTGAGGTCCTCAAGTCCATCAATCTATAATGATTTCAAAGACCATGTATTCACCAAGAATTTGGGTATTAGGATAACATTTTTTTGTTTCTGATCATTTTTTTTAATGTTGAGTAATTATTTTACTACCTATGGTTATAAAGAAATATACTTAGTTGATATGTTGCAAAATTATAGGAACGGTTCTATATTTTGATTATTCTGTGATCGAATTCTAATTCAACCATTACTCCATGAAATGGATATCCTAGAATAAAACTTTTTTCTTTTTTGAGCACTAAAATATTATATTAATGTATTGTATTACCTATAAAACAAATCATTATATTTGACTCTAACTATTTCAAAAACCTATATGGTTAAGAAATTAATATTTAAACATTAATGTAACAGTACTAGTTCATCACAAATATTTAATCACTAATTTTTTAACAAAAAATACTTACACATTAACTAGGACATCGTGTAGGACAGTCGTAGGCACAAAACCCTTATCATCCTTCAGTCATGGGATCATGTCCTTTGGCCTTGCTGACTATTATGGGTTATCACCTACCATATAGGTTTTCCTTTTCTAATACTATATTAATATAGTTTATAAGTTAAATATAATGGGTATCCATGAAATGTAATCATTAAATACTCTTTTAACAAAAGTTTTAAATACTACCTTAATATATAAATACTTCATCCATTTATTTCCCCAGAGGTTCTTCTTTAGTCTAGATTTTATCCTTTAGAAGATGAAATTTTCTAAAACAAAAAACCATAGTGTGAGCATAATTTATTATATTGAAAACCCATATAATCATTTTTATTTTTTATAAATCCTTGGTGCACGGTAAAACTCATTTTTTGTGTACCAGGTTAAACTCGAGTCAGGACCGATACACATTTTCAATGTTTTACCCTGAGGTACATCTCTATCAAAAAAATATCCACGTTCAGTATCTACAACAAGAAGGATTTCTTAGAAATACACCTTAATAATTTTTTAACAGAATCATTAAGATATTATTCTACACTTATCCCCAAATTATATATTAGGGTTTTGTTCTATAATCTATGTTTTATTAAATCTAGTTCTAAAGGTTGCTACTAAAATTTCTCTACTACCAACAATAGCGACCTTATCCCAAAAATCATGGTGGTGGTGTCTACTACCATTATATTGTAATAATATAAAATTTAATATAATCCCAAAGGACCCAAATATTTTGTATTGTTGGTAAACTATATACATAGACAAGTATTTTATTATGATTGAATACACACATTATAACATAATTTCTTCTTGATAATAACATTATTCCATATTATGTATCCTTGAATATATTTCTTAATACACATATTTAATTCATGGAGAGAGGAAAAAATATGAGTGAGCTCAAATGATCAGTAATGGTTATGTATTGTTGAATAAATAATTAATCATTGAGAATAGAAAATATGGAAAGGTAAATAACTAAATAAAAATTTCATGTAATCAGAAGGAAAAATCGATAAATAATATCGAAATGAAATGACTAAAAACACATTCCATTTGAATAACTGGATAAGGAATAATCAATATTGCATGAAAAATAACTGAAACACAATCCATTTGGTCAATGAACTAATAATTAAATACTTCTATGGATATTTTCTAAGAAAAAAATATCACGGATAATAATAAGTGAATCTAAATAAATGAATTTTTTAATTATTGGATTACATGCTTCCTAGGTACATCTTAACTTTAACTTATAATATTTCACAAGAAGTGTTATAACATAGTGGGTGAAAATCACATTAGCTTAGGCTAGCCAACTAATTCAACCCATGACACTACCAATGAATCAAGGGGATATCTACAGTTAGGCCCCTTTATGTAGTACTTTTGAAAATAATTCCTCATATATTACGGGAACAAAACACACTATGGAGGATCTCCATAACCCCAAATAAATATTATTAAAAAAGAGTAACAACAATTCAAGAATGATAATGGATAATAGTGGAAACACCCCATCAATAAGAAGACCAAGTACATGAATTATCTCTTTGTCTGACCTCTCCTTCCATGAAATCCCCCTCAGCATCCCGGATGCCATTCCCTTTTCAATTTCATCTGGGTTTTCCATGTAGCATCATCATTGTCCACTGAATCTTTAACCACAATAGCACTATGATCACCCACTAAAGTATCATGCTCATCATTTGCTACAAGACCATCGTCACCACATTGAGCAGCCTCTACAATTAAATTAGAAGAGGGTTGTCGATCTGAGTCTTCATGGAGTCAACCTTCTTCAAAGAGGATGTATTAGACACTACATCCATCCAACATTACGATTTTTATTAAGGCAGGCAAAGAAAAACAATACAAACAAGTGACCCTACCTGGAGAATTAATATCATCCATCATGATGAAAAATTGACCTTCCTAGCATTCGGTTTAGATATTTCCACATTCACATGATCATGCACAGAGAGTGAATGAGAAGGATCCCCAGGCATCTCTTCAATAGTGCACCCAGCAACAGGTGCAAGAAAAGTAGTAGATTGTGTATGTGGAGGATTATCAGAAACAATGGAAAACAAGACCTTCATAACAATCCTTGTGGTGGAATCTGGTTGCAAGCCAACCCAAGGCTCTTAGAAGTATAATACACCTCCAATAAGGTAGTATTTTTGAGAGGAACAACCTTTATAGAAGAGGCATTACCAGCAGTAAGAGCAATTGTGGTATGCACTACCACATTCCCCTGAGATGATCCATGGTTAGAGGCCCCTATTCCTTCAGGTGGAGCAACAGCAAGCACCCCATGAGGAGAAGAAAGTTTCATATAGGGACCAACAGTGTTCCCTCTAATGTTCAATTTATCTTTATAAAAATATTTTTATTCCAAGAGAATAATAGGATCCATATCATAATCAATATTAGGATCATCTCCCCATATAGAAGTTTGCTTATGAAGCAGGATAACGGAAGCATCATGAGTGGGGGAAGTGAATACCCCAAAACCATGCCCCCCCACATTCATCATCACCACCTAAAGTCCCTTTCCCCGCTACAACATCAGCAAAGGATACAAACCCCCAAGCACTTGGCCTCAAATCCCCTTGGTAGGCAGTGGCGAATCCATCGCTACAGCACCAGGGGTATTCCTAGTCTCATTATTATCTATAGAGGGAGTAGAGTCCTTCTTCAATTTAGTTGTTCACTTTTAAATAGATTTCTCATACCTCTCACAATTCGAGCATTAGAGACCCCTATTACTGTTATTATTAACATGACCAATATCCAAGTAATTAAGAAAAAACTCAGGGACATGCTCATACTCAATATCAAGTTTGAATTTAAACTCACCTGCAAGTAGATAAAATGAATCCACAAGAGGCATAAACATATCAAATTCAACTAAAATATGAGCAAAGTGATCATACTAGACCGAACTAGTCTCCCTATCAATGTTAATAGGGGAACCAATTTCAAGAGAAAAATCCCATAGGATTCTAGGGTGCTAGAAAACCTAGTTTAGAACCTTGACACGAATCCAAGTTTGAAAAAAGTATTCATAGTAAGGAGAGGATCAAAACATGGTTCCAAATTATAGAACCTCAGGACACCAAGCTTTGGATTAAAAAATCCATAACTATGTGCCTTTAATTTAATCTCACTTGATCAAAACATAATAAGAAAAAAATTCATACAATGAGAAACAAGGTTCTAGTCACTAAATTCCCAAACTTGTTGGAGATGCTTCTAGAGATCATCAAGTTTCCAGGATTGACTCTCGTTCGAGCTCAGCCGAGAAACAATTTAATGCTTACTAGCTTAAACATTCTATTGAAATATAATAGGGTTTCATTTTACCATAGCAAGCACTCCATTTCTCAAGACCCTTTTATTAGGAGAATCAGTGTGGGTGGAATAGAAGAAAATATTAGGACCCACCGTGATCAAATAATCTACCCAAACATTCTCTTCCAGCACCAGACACAAGGGAGTATAATTCCTCATAGACAGAACTATAGACAAAACAAAATGATTCAATCCAGAACCACCATCGGTGTTCTGAAAAGGGCTTACAAAAATTTCAGTAGGGTTTAAATGATCAACTGAAACTGAATCCATCGCGAATCAGATCCCTAGACTCCATTTCTAAAGAGGGAGACTCTCTTGACCCTAATCATCTCTCCCGTAATTCCTCATATATTTAATAATTGATATAATTCATAAAAAAATTTCCTTATAAAATATCGGCATTGGGTAAAATATGCAAATTTATCAATATTTTCCTAGATATCAAATAACATTTAATATATACAACGTAGGTAAAAATGGTATAGGGTTTAGGATATAATCATATACATAGTAAATGATATGGATATTTAGGGTACATTCTATATTCAATTATCATAGGAAATTAAATATTTCAAGGGGATTAAAAAATTAATCATGGTATTTAATGACAATAATACCCTTATCCAAATCAGTCATATACCATTTAGATAAAGATTAAGAATGGTATCATTACAAAATATTCAAAGTTAAGTGAATATAAAGGTTTTTTGTCGTTAATGAATAGAAATACATTAAAAGTCATTTTAAAAACATTCTCGAGGAAAAAAAATTACTTTTTTAAATCCTTTTATTAGAAAAAAACATTTGAAAATATTTTTATTAAAAAAATCATTTTAAACATGAAAATTATGCTTGGAAGAAATTATGGTAATTAAATCCATACATTATATACAAGGTAAAATTAACATTAATCTTTCATAGTAAATATGATAGAAAAGATCCATACCTTGAAATGGATAAGAATATTCTTTTTAAAACGTTTATAGAAGAAAAAGAATAATTTTTTCTAACAAATTATACTGGAATGGTAAAAACGTTTTTTAAATTATTTTTAGAAGACATTGTTTTTATAATAAAACATGTTCTCTGAGTAAAAGTGAAATGAAATCGGGTTTTCTTGACAATATTTTATAAATCATTTTGAGTAACAAAGAGGGGGAAATAATATTATTAAATTAAGGGGTCATGAATAAATTGAGGAGAATAAAATGAAATGATATACCAAATAGTGATTTCATTATTAAATAAAATGTAAATTAATGTGTAAAGAATCCCAAGCCAAATGAGATTGTAAAGTAAATCATTGGAGAGACCAAAATGATCATTTGTGAATCAATAAATTATTATATTATTTGTGTAAAATGTAAAACAAAAAAAATTAAATACAAAAATTAATATAAAAATATTATTACACATATAATCATAGAATAAAAACAACAATGATAAATTAATATAACCCAATGAAAAGTAATCATCTTATGAAATTATTTACCACTTGGTAATTTTTTATTCAAATCACCACTGAAAAAATAACTAAAACTAAAAATCAAAATACCATGAATAAAAAAATAAGTATTTATATAATATGTCAAAATGGGAAATAGATACACCACACAAAAAAATTAGTGGTGAATATTACATTTATCTCATAGATGTAAAAAGTGAGATCAAAATCCCTTACACATTTTATCCTTTAGTGAAAAAAATCCTTTAACACGATGTAAAATGGTTTTAGACATGTCACTAACTTATAAAATAATAATGAACATATTAATAATATCATATATGATTTTATTATAATATCCTATTGCCCATTTTTATTAATAATTCATTATTTTCACTAGTTATGGTGTCAATTATCTAGTTTTTCAGGTATGTATTAACTAGTTAATTGTTGTTCCTATTAACCAGACCATGATTTCATCATATATAGAATTTAATCCATAATTTAATTATCATATATTTTTAGTATCTCTTTATTTATAATAATCTTTAATATTTGAAGATTATAAATGAAATAAACCATTCATGGAGACAATAGGAAATACGTACGCATGAATGCTACTTCCATTTCTTTTGATATTTAAATTTATTAAAAGTAAATGATATATATGTATATTATAATTCCAATAACATATTTATTTCTTAAATTACAATTTTTTTTAAACCATCCTTTATACAATTAATTTGTAACATGAAATAATCATATCACTTTGATGAGGCAGTGGTCTACACTTCCACAAACATTGTTATTATATTCCCAAAAAAATGAAATGCTTGAAGGTATTTGTTATATAACAATTAAATAAGTATAAATTAATTATAAATACCTTATATAACATATAAAAATAGAGTTTACATCATTATTAAAACCATAATAGGTGGTGAAGGAAGAATGAACAATCATCATTTCATGAGACGGTAGTCCGTCATACACACGAATGACAGGTTTGTTACCCATTAGATAGAAGTGTGTGTAATCTTAGTTCAAATCATTATAATAAATACATATAAGTATATTAATGATAATAATGTTATTTTATAATAATAGAATGATAATAAATTAAGGTGTGGATAAAGAAATATAACTAAAGTTGTCTTTGAAGAACATTACCTCTTATTTGAGTAACTCCTTTTGGTTTATACCAAAATACTTACATGGATGGATACACTCCAAATGGAAATATTGGAGGATTGGGGTAGGGATACTGGAATCCCATATATGTAGAGTTATCAGGAGAAAAATTTCATTAAATTTTGGAATAATCGGCAGGTGTGAGTTCCTCTTTATAGTGGAAGAGGAGTGGCATTCTTTTAAATTTTTGAAAAAAGAATTCCAAACATGTTTTTTTCGTTTCATTTAACGAATGTAATGAAAAAAATTCATTACAAGAGATGATAGAGTATAAATATGAATATAAAATTGATTTTGGACTATTTTTTAGGTGATTTCCCCCCATGCTGAAGGTTTAGTCATTTGTTAAGTTAATTATTCTCTTAACCATTCTAATTAATTTTAATAATTTTCACTAATCTTTTTTGTTAAAAAAAGTAAAAATTATTTGGAATTATAAATTATTCTCATTCCAAATATGTAATATATTTTTAAAAATATATATCACAGAAGTTAAAGAAATTAATTTAAAATTTACTCTATAGAAGAGAGGACGGTGCCTTTTTTAAGTAAAAAACATTCAAAATTTTGCTATGTTTTTATATCCAATTTCAACGTGAAATTTAATCCTAGGACTTAAATTTGAAAAATTGATATAATATTTACCTAATTAGATATTAAAACAAATAAAATTTATATTTAAATCTTAAAAATAATTAAGATGAAAAATTTGTTTTGAATTAAAGTTCAATATTTTTTATAATTCATCCAAAAATAAAACCTAACAAAAAATACCAAAACAAATTCTAAGATAATTTATATGTTCTAATTTCAAAAATGATTATTATTTTTACATCTAAAATTTATTACAGTTCCAAAATGGACTTTAAAATATGTTCACCATTTAAATTTGTTAAAACAATCATTATATGAATATAGTTATATGCTTTAAATTGGGTTTATTCTTATATTATGCCTATCAAAACTATTAGATGAATATAAAAAATATTTTATTCAATATATAATATATATATTTTATTAATATTATTCACTAATATTTATTTATTTAATTTATTATGACAATACATCTTTTAGAACATAAAAATGTGTCTTTTACATTCAACTTGATTATATTTTCGTTTCAAATAAATTAGTAACCAATTAAGTTATCTTTGATATTTAGGGAAAATATATTTTTATAAGTTTGTAAAAATTATTCATAAATTATAATTTAAGAGCTATTTTATATCATATGATATCAAATAATAGTTTGATTATATATTATTTTTTACATGTTCTTGCATGTAACGTTAGTCTTTGAAGAAATTCATTTT
This sequence comes from Viscum album, assembly GCA_963277665.1. NCBI lineage: Eukaryota > Viridiplantae > Streptophyta > Magnoliopsida > Santalales > Viscaceae > Viscum > Viscum album. The sequence continues at coordinate 318,545,561 of OY728146.1, forward strand.
TGGAATGAGACACAAGATAAATTAGTGTTGAATGCCTTGAAAGCAAATTAATATATAAAATTTATTTAAAATAATAATATATTCTAATGTCTCGTGATATTATATCCATTTATTTGCTTAGTGTTGTGTTTCATATACACTATCAAATATAATGTTCTTTTTTTATAATTTCAGGGTGTTACACTTCCTATCACCCCTTTACATGGACCAAATTGCATTATTATATAATTTAAATATGCATTAATAGATCTAATATCACAACCTTAAATAGTGAAACTCAAACTATGTGGGTTTTGGTTTTTTGTTTCTAATAGGATATGTGGTATGCCACCTCAAGGTTTATTCCAAACAGTGTAATCATTCCTGTGAAATATTAAACAATAGATAACCCACCTATGGGACTTCATCACATAGATTTCCTCTATTAGACATTAAAATGTTAGTGAATCCAAAATAATTTTAACCATGAGATTATCTACTATACCTTAAACCATGATTGTCTTCATTATCCATTAAATTAAAAGTTTATCCATTATAATTTAAACTAAGAGTGTCTCTACCAGAAATTAAACCATGAGAATCTTCAACAATCATTAAACCTTGAGTGTCACAATATGGATTTAAACAATTACTTCCTACCTATATGGCTCTAAAATAATGAGTCTCATCTTACTAAGATTTTATTTTCATACCTATTACCTTGTGTTACAAACATAATGTTCCCCTATAAACCATTATACAAAATAAATAATAGTATATAATTCTTGTAACACACTAATACCTAAACTAATGGTCTTTATAGAGATAAGTTGTCATAGAATATAATTAATTGATGTCTACATGGATATAGTTTTTAATGGATTAAAATATAATCTAAAGTATATAAGGGATTCTTTTAAGATGCAACAATAACCTATATGGGATGATCTATCCTCACATCCCCTCATCTAACAAAAGGTTCCATTATTGTTACCTTAATGGAGAAAGGCCACCATCATTTACAAAGTTGTAACATTTATAAAATTCCAAAATATACCACCCACTAAAATGTATAAAAAACAATATCAGTGAACCAAATGTGATTCCATTCTCTTTCAATAATGACTGAATGAGTGAGGTTATTTACCACCACAATTTTCATGTTATTCATAATTGGATTTATTATGATGATAAAGTAGAATGAAGAATCATGAAGTTGATAATTGAATTGATCCTTCCTCTCCCATTAAGGATGGGTATAAGAGGAAAATTTTGATATTAATTATAGTCCAAGACATTCATATATGAAAGTACTAAAAATATACAATCATGAAGTGACTATCATTCCTCTATTGGCTTCATGCTGCCCTCACCATATCTCCTTAATGAAGTTGAATTAGAAATAGGTGATCAAAAACCCTATTCATTGATATAAGCAGGATGAAATAGGTTAAATGTTGTTATAGTGGTAAAAAAATTTGTCTCTGGATATGAGTGAAATAAATTATCTATCACTTATAAAAATAATGGGTTTTTTGAAATTGTTAAAATTTAGAACATATTAAATAAAAATGGAACAAGATATTGAAATAGTTAATGAAAATGTGATGGGTTCATGGTTTTATATCCATGTTTAATGATATTATAGCCACAAAATCAATTTTACTTCACTATTAACAAATAGTTAAATGAAATATTCTTTAATTGAATCATTAATAACCCTCGGATTAAGGTTACTGAGGAAACTAATAAAATAGTTGTTACTTATTGGTTTACCCTTCTTCCTATGTGTATAAAAATTTACCAATACACTCCTTACCTGGGAAATACCTAATTCGGTATTGGTGTTCCTAGGAATTTTATATGTAACTCAAAACATCTACACGAATTCAATAAATATCTAAAAACTCATGACTATATTCATCATGTTACTCTAAGACAAGCTACACTAGGTGGAGGTAGTTTATAAATTATTAGCCTAAGTAGTAGACAAAGAAGATATTAAAAAACTTGAAACTAAATTATGTTAAATGTATCAAACAACCACTAAAAAATAAATCAACATAGGTGACTTTTATTAATTTAGAGTGGGACTAAATAATTGACAAATATCAAATTCCATTACCTAATCGTTTATTTTTTCTCCTCTATTTGAAGAAAAAATTGACAAAGGTAGAAGTATAATGAATTATAAAGCTTAAAAAAATTGAAAATAAATTGAAATATAAAGTAGAATAAGACATAGAAGTAATAAATAATCCTAAGACACATCATATAACCCCCCATATCTTCCTTAATAATTATCTTTGTTTTCTATTAAGGATTATTTGAATTTTTTCAAACATATAGGATTATTGATCATTTGAAATTTTAAAATGTTTTTTCTTCTTCACGATCCTCTTCATAATCACATTACATCCTTCAATTCTCCACATAATACATGGATTATTATTTTGTGATTCCTTATTTTGGTTGAAAATGTTAAACATGGATTTTTATTGATATTATTTGATGAATTTCATATAAAATAATGTTGTTGTATTTCTTATATTCTAATATAGAAGTTTGAATGTTTAGGTTGGATTGTGGGTGTTCATTACAGATTTCACCATAGAATACCAAATTATCGTAATATGTGATATCTATGGAGGATGTAATTTATTCTACATAAATTGAGGTAAATTTTATTGGAAATATACATTGGAACTCTATGTCATCCTCCAAACCTCTACAAACTCTATTTATGAACTCAACATTAGTGTTAGAACTTCTATAACCTCTACATGGGAACTCTATTTCGAAATCTGGTCTCAAGGAACACAATGTGGGATCTATACATGGGAAATTTATGTAAACTATTTAGATTTCAGTAGGTTTAATGTGTTCATTCACCAATCATAGAATTTATATTTTTCTATAAATGACTTAAATTCATTTTCCAACCATTACATTAACACTTACTATTACGTAATATAATTTCATTTCCAATTTCTGTAGACGTATCACTGTTAAAAGATCCATATAAAAAACAACATGATCACTCTATGGAATAGATATCAGTTTTTTTAATGTTATCAATCTTGGATAACCCATCGTCCTTAACTTAGTAATCAATGTTTCATGTTCTGAACTACCCTGTACATCATGACCTTGCATGGAATTTCATTGATCATGGTAGTGGCTATTTTCTTCCTTTAATTTAGTGATTCATCATTATTACCATTCCTCATATAAATCGTCTTAATTTTTGTAGTGTCTTTATAGAGGGTTGACCAAGCTCATTTTGTTGTCACAAGGTGGTTTACGGTATCATAGAGGCTTCATAATGGCCTCACATCTGGATACCAAGCTCTCTAAAATTTACACACATAGAGTCACAAAAGTCGCATGTTCATAGTTACTAAATTCATATTGGTTGTAAGTCATATGATTATAAATTCATATGATTGGAATTCATATTAATTGTCCATTCAATGTAGTATGATAAGCTCATGCTGATGTCTGATGTTTTGTGAAAAAATTATGACAACCGATGGAATATCATATGATCTCCTTGGGAAAGTAATTATCTCAACCTCAGAGTCATATAAATTATCCAAAGTCATACAATATATATTTGGAAGGTCATACACTTTACCAATTTGTCCATTTTATATATTTGTCCATAAAAATAGTAAAATAGGTTTTGGGTTATCCAATTCATTACAAATTTTCTTTAAAACAATAAAAAAAATCAAAATACAATCAAAATTTTAATTACAAAGTCTATGCATAGATTTTTTTAATAAATTCAAAATTAAATAAAGGCATTAAAATTATAGATTTATTCCATTTAACAATTAAACACTAGATTATCCCCAAAACTAATAAACATGACATTGTCAAAAAAAATTTAAAAATGGAGGTTTTAAAATCGTCGAAACTCAAAAAAATGAATGAAAATAATTTCAAGTAAGTATCCCAAGACCTAAATATTGGATTTATAGGCATGTGATATATTAAAAGTTTATCGAAGAAACATTAAAAATGTTCAATGATAAGTTCTTTTTTCAACACCCTTTTCTTCTAGTTATCATGACCCCTAAAAGATCATGATACTATTTTATTGATAATGTACATTTAAATAAGTATCCTTTATTTTATCCTCTCATTATCATTTATGACTACCTCTCCTAGAATATATTACTCATCCCCTAGGTATGAAATAAATGGAAGGATTTTCTGATTCTGTATTCATTAAAGGGTCACTGTAGGATTGATGAATTTTCCAATCTACACCCAATGAATCATGTATTTGTGAATTTTATGATGGATATTATGGGATATAATGAGGCTTTAGGTTAGTGGTTTCTAATGAGAAACGTTTCGAGTATAATTATATGTGTATGCACTATGTTGAAGAACAATAAATTTTTTATTTTCCATTAAGAATGGATTCCTCTATTCCCATCATCTTCTCCGGATACAGCTACACATTTTTTAATTATTAAATACTTAAAAACACCTATTTTAATTTAAGTAGAAACCATTATTCCCCAACTCTTTTTCCCTTCACTTGATATAGATTTCAATATTTTTTCTTTACACATGACGGTATAGGATAATTTTAATTCCTAAAATAGGCGAAAGGCCTATTTTAACCATAATTAAGAAGTGTTTTCCATATTTTTATTATGATATACCTATTTTTTTATTATATTAAATACCTCCTTTAAAAATCTCTTGCCAATAAAAAATGCAAGCATATTTCATTTATAGTTTTCCTCAAAACTTCTCTCCATCTTCATTGTTATTCTACCTTAAAGAAGCTCAGCATCAATTATATATTTCTTACCACATTACCCCTTATTTAATTATTTAATATTCCAATCAAATATACTTCCATCATTTATTTTCTATTATTCATTTGAAAATTTTATTATTTTTAGGCAAAGAGAGAAAATTTTTAATTCATAAAGTAATAAAATACAATACCTAGATTTAGAAGATATCCATAAAATTTTCCATTTATTCCCTGTATTGATTTTATCTCAAAACATTAGCTCAAATGTTGTATAAATAATTTCCTTACATAATTTTTTTTTTCAAATAGCTTCTTCCAGATCACTTTATCACTTACCCCACAATTAATTATAACTATGATCTTGCATCATCTTCTAGAGTAAGCTATATAAATATTTTTGTCTTTTATTCTAGTTACCAAAATATGCATTCATATCCACAATATATTTCAAGGGATAAATTTTAATGAATTATAGAAGTTAATTTTTATTGAAAATTGGGATTGAAAATAGAAATAATTAATTGTCCATTTATATTTTAACATCCTTGAATTTCATTAGGTTTTAACTAGATTTCTATAATATCTCTCGTTATTCAATAAATACTTAGTTCTACCACATTTGAGGGAATTTTATGAAGATTACAAAATTATTTCAAAATCCTCTCAGTCAAGTGATTTAAATATAGGATAGTATTTCATGGAATCTAATTAAAAAATCAATGATATTAGCACGAATTTCCATCACATGGAATTTTAGAAAAAAAACTTATGTATTCATCAATGGGGTGTGAATGGGTTAAATTATTTTCTCCATATTGGAATAAATTATAATATTTAAATGGAATTCTTATAAATATCACATGTTTAGAAAACAAACTAAAATTAAAAAAAATAAAAAATAAAATTTGAAAAATACACAAAATTTGAAAAATATGAATTAAATTTAAATTACCAAAACTATGAAGGATAACTCATGAATACATAAATGGTGAACTTTCCTCATTTCCTTTTAAAAATTTAATCATGAATGTATAGTTTAAATAGGTTCATAATAGTCAATAATGTTTCTAGGAGTTGTATAACCTAATGGGTCATCATTGATAAAAAAGACTAAGGAGGGTTGTATACTGTACTAGTTCTTGGTGGAATATTCTATGAAATTTATTTAAATGGATACCATTAATAGAGAATGGATTCTTCTTTCCTTCATTAGTGATGTAAATAGTACTGATGGGATATATATTATTGACTATAAATAGACCTTCCAATATTTAATGAATCTTACCTAGAATCAACAAGTGTCTTGAGTTTCATATTATCACTTTGTCTAATATATGCATGTCCTTTTTGGATGATATTTTAATGTGCAACTCTAGTGTATCATTTATAAAATCAGGATTTTTAAGAATATTCTATAATAATTTTCTCCTCGTATCACCACTGTATTTTACTCTATTTTGTGGGATTATACTGGTTTAGGTTTACTTCTTCCATAACTCAATATGCTTTTTGTTCCAAATCTAAAGGTAGATAAAAACTCAATCCATAAACCATCTTATATGGAATCATTATAATTTGTGTTCTATAGGCTATCCTGTATGAAAATAAAGCGAATTACAACCTTTTTCTCTAATATCTTATTTTTGGTTTAATATTCTTCACCAATTACCCATTAATTTCCCTCCTTTAAGATTGATCGTGCATATTTATTTTATAGATGTAAGGGTGTTCATGTCTTATGAGTTAATACATGCATCTTCATTAATGAGGATAATATATAATTTCAGAAATTATTCACTTTATCATTAATGATGTCTCTAGGAAATCCAAACCTCCAAAAATATTTTAGTTCTAAAAAATCACACAATATTTTTTCATAATCAGTTTTGGTATCCTTGGCTTCCACCCATACCAAACCATAATAGACTACATTCATTATGAAAGGATTACCAAATAAAATGGTATAGGTTCCCATGAAATTTATTCCCCAGAGATCAAAAAATTTATAACATTTTATTGTGTTTTCGGATATTTCTTGTCACTTTGAAATGTGTCAAGATAATTGACATTTCTCGCATTTTTAAATACATTCATGTGCATATTTGAACTTTTTTGGGGTTTAAAAGAGATGGTACATAATATGTTACCAACCTAAAAACTATATCAGCATACATGGGAAACTATAAGTCCAATAAATGTCTGAAAATAGTTATTCTCCTGGGAAAAAGGGTTATTTTGATTTTTTTTATTTTAGAACTAATCAGTGTAAAGTAATTGGTTAGAAAGAATGATAATTAATAGATTGAAAATTTCATGGTTTTATTTCCTTGTGAGATGGTATCATAGTCCAAAAATCAGTTTTTATTACATTATTATCTGATGATAAATGAATGATTCTTTAATTGATTCAGGAATCACCCTTGGTGGAAGGTTATTGTGGTGAATGATATAATAGTGATGTTTACTTGGTCACCCCTTCCCGTGTGTAATAAATGTTAGTAAAAATCATAAATATCTAAATAAATAAATAAATAATCAAGTATTTATGTTCCTTTAAAATTTAAAATTATATCATTGCCTCCACACACAAGCCCATAATTTCTATACACTAACCACCTAACACAACCAGTTACTTTAATACAAGGTTCACTAAGTTGTGGGAGATTATAAATTATCAACCTATGTATTAAGTAATGAACATGATCCTAATATAAAATAAAATATTCCTAAAATTTGGAGATAAACACTAAATACCAAAATAAATTAATAAAAGATAGTTTTATTCATTACATCTACGACATAACCATTAATGGATCTTATTCCCTAACATGATCACCCATGTTTTACACCTACATTAAAAGGATAACATAGATAAATGAAAAATAATAATGCATTATATAAATATAAGAAAATATAAAATAAAATAAAAATATAAGGTATTAGAAAATTGATTTGTAGCTGCCCAACCATAACATATTTGCAAAAGTGCCCTTTACTACAATGATCATCATCCTCATTTGTGACCCATTCACTTTCGTCTTATTTGGAAATATTTAAACCAACTATGTTCTTCCTCTTTTGAAAAAATTGAATGTTCCTTCATCCATAGGATCTTCATCAGAATCATGCTCGAACCTTCAATTATCTATGAAATCAAAGTATTTTTTTTTTGATTTTCCTCATTTTGGAAAAAAATATTAAACATGGAATTCTATTGGTAGTATTTGATGTTTTAAACATGAAATAAAATGTTTACATATAATAGATTAGTATGTGTAAACTCAAAGTGTTAGGATGAGATGTAGATGTACATCACAATTTTCACAAAAAAAAAAGAAATATTTTCCAATTGTGTGAAATCTCAATGGGGTGGAATATATTATATGAAAATAGACATAGAGTTCCTAGAAAATATACATGGGAAATATGTGACAACCACCACACCCCCATAAACTCTATGTAAAAAATCCACATCATCATTGACATCTCCATCAAATCTACTTGAAACTCTATATTGGTACTGAGTTTATAGGAAATATATGTGGTATGTATACATCGAACTCATAGAGTTAATTACATTTTCAATTTTCTTATTCCCAAAAACAAAATATTAAGGCTTATCTAAAGAACGACATTAAATCTTACAACCTTTAGAATTCTCTTCAAAGTAGTGTTGAATGAATTATTTCTGTTTTCTATCCTTTATTAATCTTAAATCAAACCTCAACAACACTATAATAATATTTCCTTAATAAAATTACTATCTCTTTTCATTCATTCATGTAGTCAGCTGAACCATTTCATCTTTCACATCAATGTTATTGGAATTTCAGGCGTTGAACTCCTATATGAAACACGACATTGTATGGAGTTTTTGTGATTATCAAAATGACCATTTCGATCATTTAACATATAGTATAACACTTTTTACCCTTCTTTATAGAGGGATTCATTATTTTCATAATATCCACATAAATGGTCACCCAATCCCTTGTAGTCCTCCTATAGATTTTTCTAGAATCCCAGAGGCTTCACAATGGAACCACAACCATTTCTTGAACTCCATCAATTCATATGTTTAGAATCCCAAATTCCACACATTCTCAACCACCAAAATCATATGATGTGAAACTCATATAATTATCAGGTCATATGATTAGATGTCATATAAAATAGCCATTAAAATTCTTACGATTTGACCATTTTAAAGTCTGAAACTCAAGATAAAATAATTATGATTAATGAAATGTCAAATTAACTCCTTAATAAATTCATATCCATATCATTTGAATCATACAAAACAACCAAAGATAAATGATATGGTATTGCAAAGTCATAGTTGTAAACCCATCTTTAATTTTCGAGTTCGAACCATGAACAATAGTAAATTTCCTATTATATATTCCCAATATAGTTTAGATTTATTTAAAATAATAAAAATCACATTCTAAATCCCACTATGAATATAATTATTGAATCAGTGTTTGGATCCAATACTAGATTCAAAAGTGAATAAATTAATTAAAATATAACATTTAATCAATATAAAGAATTAAAATCAATATTAAATTAAAAAAACGTATGATATTAACACATCATTTACTAAAAATTAAATGTTTAATATTATTGATTATCATGAAAAAATGTATGAAAATATTTCTTTTTCAATTCCCCAAATCTAAAATCTTATACTCCCAAAAAAGTGATCTTTGAAAATAATTCCTTAGAAAAATTAAATTGATATCCTTGATAAGTTTTCTTATTCTACACCATAGTACCCATGTTTTCATTATTACCTAATGATTTTTGTTGAATTTTATTTATTATGTAAATTAACTTATTTTCCCCTTATTTTAATATCAAATTCACATTTATATCAAAATCTCCAATAATATTTCACTCATCTCTAAAGTATGAAGTTCAAGAAAGATAATTATTTGTCCATGTTCTTGTAAGGGTCACTATAAGCTTAATCAGTTACTTTATCTCCAAAAATTTTTTTATCTATTTAATCATATCATGAAGGATTTTTTTAGGATTATTCAAAAGCATTAGGTTTGTGGTTGATAATTATATAATTATGTTGTTGATTTATATTTCTTGGATCTATGTTAAATGACAAAGAATGTTTTTAAGTTTCCTTCATGAATGGATTCATCCCTTATCTTCCTCTTCTCTTAATACATCTTCACCATTACGAATTATTTAATAATAGTCCACAAATTTTGGAATTTCATTAACATCTAATATCCCTTTCCCTGATTCTCTTGTACTGATGAATGATTCAATTGTTTTACATTTGAATGAATAATGGAATTTAAATTTCTCAAGTATGTGTGAGACTTATCTTATTTATATTATGTGGTATTTTATATCTTTCTATTATGATCTAGGGTCATTGATTAGAAGATTTAGTAAATTTATTAAACAACTCTGGCCTATAAAACATACACAATTTTTTAACTTTAGTAGTCCTTAAAAATTATATATTGATTTTTAGTTATTCCACTATAAATAAATCCACCATCAAGGATATTTTTCCTACTTATTTCACCATTGTGTAATTATTTTATCTTGAATAAAAATATGGTTCTAGAATTTATTAATAGAATTCTTAGGAAGATTCGAGTTTCTAGAGAGAAACAAAGATACTTTTTACACAAAAAGTGGAAGACTTCCATGAACAGGTTTTGATGATATTTATGATATTTTTTCTATCCTTATTAGAATTTTTTTCTCATAAAACATATATAATAAATTTTCATCACTTCTTTATTAAGTTCAAAACTTGTTCTAGTTCACTTTATTGCTTCCACCAAAATTGATTTTTCCATTGATCATGAATCATATTCTCAAGAAAGGTAAATATTTATTTTCAGTTTATAACATGGCAGCCTAAATAATGCAAATCATGGATCTATAGGGACAAAAGGATTAAAAGTAAAGGTATTATTAGAAATATAGTTCATTGTAAAAGGGTCATAAAAAATAAAATGAATTAAACAATCATTTATTAAAAAAATTCCATAAATGGTCCTTGATTTTTAATATATTACAAAAATAATTTGTTTAATTTAAAGACGTCCTGATTCCATCAATAAAGAAGTAATTTTAAATAATATTTCCAATATTTTTTTGAAGACTCTTATTCAAGTGGTTAAAATGTTAGGCAACATTTCAGGGAATGAGATCTAAAAATTATTGTTCTAAAAACAAACTTCCCTCAATTATGATTTGAAATAATGTTTATTTAAGCCTTAATCTTAGGTGAGTGGATAACTAAAATATTTTTTTATAGTGTGTTAGATTAAAAAATGATAGTTAATTCATATTAATCTCAAATGTTTAAAAAACACGCTAAAATTTTAAAATGAAACATAGAAAAATATGTAAAAAAACAAAATACAACAATCATAAACTAAATTTCCTAAACAATAGCTGTTCTACCACAAATAATTTACTCAGGGAATTACCAAAATGTATTCTAACAAATTCTACAATAAAAAAATTTAAATGGAATAAAAATCATCAATCGATTTTTAATGAGAGGTAAAACATGAATGATCCTCCTTGATTAATAGTTTGAATATGTATGATCTCCTAAACTGGTTCATGGGAAAAATTACTACGAAATTTCATTATCCTAATCCCATTAACAATTAAGAGGTTAAAGATTCATTCACAACATTTAAGGGTTATTCCTTAGGGACTATAAATGAAAATTCTGATCTAGAATGAATCCTCCCTGGAATGAACATAAGTCAGGATTTTTATAACAATACTAAATCTGTTGGATTAAAGTATTTCTATTTGATCAAATATTCATTGTCCACTTTAGTTATTTTTTATACATTATTTTCTTCTCAAAATATTATCTTCTAATTTCCTCTAGATTATATAGTTGTTGTTTCATCCATTTTCTAGCATTATCCACATCCATATTGAATTATTTAGTATCCTAATAGGCTTTCTGTTATAACTCCATATGGAAATGAGAAATCAGCACATAAATCATCCATTATGAAAACAATATTATGTCGGTTTTTTAGGATGTCAAATAATACCATAATATTTCAACAAAAAAATTTCTTGAATCATTTTAATTAATTATAATAATTTTCTCTAAAACTATTTTGATTTATATATTGGAAGCTTTGACATGGAAATTTGTTTCTGAAGGGTAGATTGTTTATTTCATATGATGAACTACATATCACATAATAAATTCCACATTAATTCTATTGTAGAAATGATTCCCTTGATCACTAATGATGTATATTATCACTCCAATCCTCTAAAAAATGATAGGTCTTTCAAAAGCACACACAACTTCATTATTATAAATTTTGGGTGCAATGGAATCCACCCATTTTGAAATATGATCATTTTCCAAAAATATATAATAATTAAAAATATAAATGGGATAGTGATCCACGAATTATCTTCCCATAAATTTGAAAAATTAGGTAAATGTAAATTTTTTTGGAGGCATTACTTTTCACATTGAAATGTTTCTAGAAAATTCCCTTTTCTCACATTTTTACAAAATTCATGTGTATATTTAGACAATGTAGGGAAATAAATCTCTAATTACAAAACATTATTAATGGAACTTTGTGGTAAAATGTTTCCACTATAATATAGAGTGTGATAGAATTCAATAATGGATTGGATTTTACTTGTAGGTAAACATATATGTACCACTTGATCGTTAATAATTTTCCACATAGATTGATCATCCCAACTATAAAATCATTATCAAAATTTAAATAATTGATTTTTTTGAGGTATTTAAATAATACGGTGCATGATATGTTTCAATGTATTCAACCATATCAACAAATTATAGAATCTCTCCTTTAATCAAGTTCAAATTCACTCACAAATTTTTTTTATTCGCTGGTTAATAGTTAGGCATTTCAACTTCTTCAAATTTTGGTATCCAACTCAATTTATCAACCACTTGGATATTACCTAATTTCATATATTTTTTTGAAAATATAATTTTAAAAGAAATAACATCAATTTAAAAAACATTCTTTTCTCATCATCTTTCTTTATTTTGTATCTATGATCTATGTGATCAAAAAATAAGATTACTTTAGATCCATGAATTTAGTATATGAATTTATCAAAACAAGAAACAACTATAAATTTTTTTTATGTGGGTGTATAGTAGATCTACATAAAATTTGAAATTTTGTAACCTTTGAAAATTTCTTGATATTTTTCTTTAATCATTTTTAATACACTAATCCAATGTCTGGATTCACATAATCATAAACTAACTCAAAAAAATTCTCCTAATTTTTTAGATGTATCACTAGAGGGGTGATCAATATACTCTAAATGTTATAAAAAATCAGACTATACTGACCATTAAAAGAAAACACATACACTTTAAAAAGTAACATGAAATGGGAAAGAGAGATCATAAAGAATCCTTGACATGACCTGCATAGAATCTTGAATTTTTTAGAAAATATATAAATTATTTCAGACTAGTTGGATAAGGAAATAAATTTATCTCGTCAATTTTTGATTGATCCACAACACTATTTTTTTCAAATGAAATACACAAAGGATATTAATATTTCAACAATAAAATCGCACTTCAATTTTCAAAATAAGGTCTATTTCAAGATAAGTTTTCAAAAAAATCTTTATTTTTTATGAATTGATAAAATAAACTTGTTGAAGTAATAAATTTGTTGCAAAATTAATCTAGTAAATATTTAATATGATAATAAAATATAAGTACCACACACTTCAAAAATATATCATTGGAATTATAGAATCTAAATAGAATTCTTTTGTATATAAATGTTCTAAAGGGAAAATTAATGCTAGTTTTTTATCCTCTTGAAAAATGGTCATATTGAAGTAACCTAAAACCCATATAGAAAAAATAACTATTTATTTATTCCAATAACTCCAACATCTAGTAAATTAATTGGATAGGTAAGTAGTCCCTCCTAGTGACCTGATCCAGCTTCTTATAGTGTATACAGACTCTCTAAGTAATGAATTAAAATTCTATCAACGGATTTTTCCTTCTAATAATATAATTATGAAATATATTCTAATGTATTATTATATAAATAATATGATCCACATGATATAACCCTGAAATTTTTATTATATTAATTTAAAAATTAAATTTTGAGAATAAATATGGCCATAAGAATTGAAATTGTTACAGTGATAAAAAATAGAAAAAATTATTATAATATGGTAATTTAAATCTCCCCGATCCCCTAGAATACTCATACCCATGAAAAAATTGTATAAATTAATCCAAATGTTAGTAATGAAATATTAATTTTGATTAGTATATTATAAATATCCATTAGAGAAGATAAAATTGAATAAAGAAAGTATAAAATATGATGTGATTATATTAAACAGGGAACATGTATAACCATTACAAATATGACTGTTGTAATAGTAACCTATCAATTAGAATAGTATCCTCACCTATAAAAGCGTAAAAGAATATTTAGGTATCATTTAAAAAAGAAAATATAATATATTTACATTATTATAGAACTAAATAATTTTTAAAAAAATGATAAAATAATGGTTTTTATTTTATGTAAAACATATTTTTTATTTTTATTTATATAAAAGATATAAATATTTGAAATAAATTCTATTTTATTAAAATGGTTTTAAAAAATATTATTAATTTTATAAAAATGATAAAATAATTTTATGATATCAAATTATTTTTTTCAAATTATTTAAAAATTAACATATTATTAAAATTCATATTTTTAAAATAAATAAATATTATATTTGATAATAAAACTTATCATATTTATAAAAAAAATTATAAACATTGTTTTAGTTTATTGAATTTACACATCATAAAATGGTTAGGGTGATATTTTTTGATTTAGTTAAAAATGTGTGATTTTTTTTGAAAGTTGAGATATGGTGTCGAACATTATAAGTTAAATAAAATTATTATTGATTCATAAATGATGAAAAACCCCATAAATTCAAAATCACAAGACATAATTACTCTATATTGTCACAAGATTCATCAAAATCATTACTGTTGATCGAAAAAAATTAAATAAATTGATATTATATTTTAAAACACATGTCTCCCAAAAACACCTCTCCATTTATATTGAGATTCATTATTTATAAAATTCTATTTAATTTGTCTTTATAGGGTAGACTAATTGAGGACATCCAATGGAGAAAGTAACACCCTTCGTAGAGTTTTTTTATTTTTTCTTCCTCCTCGTCCTGTAAAAAAATATGTCCAATATGAAATAGTTACACTGGTGTCACGGTAAACTAAAATTTTATTGTGTTTAGGTATTATTAATCATCAAATTTATTCTTATTTATTTAATAAAAGATAATTTTATTACTGATAAGTCCAATTCACCACAACCATAAACAACATATATAACTTTTCTCTATCTTCATTAAAGTTGGTTGTTAAAAAATATAATGATCAAATACGATGTTAATAATTATATTATAACTTAATTCATGTTATTAAATGTATTAAATATCATTGAATTAAATAAATCAAATCTATTACATCATGATTGTTAAGACATCCTAAATGAACTAACCATATCATGGTAACATTTGTATCAATGAATCATCTCTATTTAGGAACACATATGTAAATTTGGGGCCATATGTATTTATATTAGTAAATTAAGGTCATTTTTTCTTTTATAGTTGTATTCCTATTTTACAAGAACGTCAAAAATTATCCACAAACTAAATAAACCTTTGAACTATGAAATGAATGACATCATGAAAGAAATTATTAAAAATGATAACTCAATTTAATGAATCTAAAAAAACCTTAAATATTCATAATAAGTAAAATATATTCGAATAATGTTATATTTAATATATTTAATAAATCTAGTTTATTAATTAGGATGTTAAATGAAATTTTTGAATGAATCCCGACACAATGTAAGGGGTCTCTACAAACCATTCTATTTTTATTAGGTTATTATTTCTATCCCATTAACTAAATTATTATTTATATTATTATAATTTACTTATTAGATATTATTAATATATGTCCTTTAGAAATATTGCTAGTTTAATAAAAATATCCTCCATGGGGATTTTTTTTAAAGGTTCTCTTCTTAATTTTATTCATTTAGTATAATCGATTAAAGAGATTTTCTCTGTTTTATTACGACATTTCAAGTACCACT
Source organism: Viscum album (assembly GCA_963277665.1). Classification (NCBI taxonomy): domain Eukaryota; kingdom Viridiplantae; phylum Streptophyta; class Magnoliopsida; order Santalales; family Viscaceae; genus Viscum; species Viscum album. The sequence continues at coordinate 318,561,530 of OY728146.1, forward strand.
AAAAAAATATTTAAAAATAGCAATGGTTTCTAAAAACATGAAATTTTATATTTAAAACCATTTTGTTTCATTTTTATTTATTTGAAAATTATTTTTCTCTTACCCTCTTTAAATACTCGTTAACATTTTTATTAAAACCCTACTTAAAAGACAGTTACAAAAACTACTTCTATACTATTTTATTTTATTATCTTAATATGATGTTTATTTTCATGATCAATACTTATCTACTACGTCATAAATGTGAAAATAAATCTTTAATCCCCTCTTTCATGGGAATATTTATGATTTTTTTGTTATGTCCTATGATAAAGAAATGTATCACATTTCCCTTTTTAAGTGTTTCTCCTTACTCTTCTACCATATGAATGATTTCATTATATAGAACACATATGTATGTACATGCGATTTTTTCTTCACCACTATATCTCTCCAATTCACTGGGTATGTTTTATATATGAAGATGTGACATGTATGAGATTAGATAGTATGCCTAATCCATGATGGGACTCTATCCCACATTTTATGCTATATTGGTAGTGATACTTGACTTATTATTATTTTTATATTGTTTTTATATTTCTATGATTCCATGATCATTATAATACATATTCATTATATCAAGAATCCATATGATTATTCAAGAACATTGTATTTATGATATCATGGTATACTATTTGACTCATATACTATGATGCTTTATCATTATTATTACATTATTGGGATTTATAGCTCACCCCTTTTTTATGACTTCCCCATATTATCATATATAGTTTTATAAGATCAAGGTAATTTATTATTATATTAGGGATTTAAAAATAATAAAGATTAATTTTATGTTTATGTATTATTACTATGTTTTTAATCATCTAAAGGCCATATACCCTTAAATCCTTGGGTTTTGTTTTGTGTATTTTTTTTTGAAAATCATTTAATTATATGTATAATAAGATTGGGTTTATAAAGTTGGTATCATAGAATTTTATAGTTATTTCATGGTATTAGAAGCAGAATATATTAGAAAACCCCAAAATGGATAAGTCAAGGTATATGAAAACACCCTGCAATTTAGTTAAAGTATAAAGTGAGTAGTTTCAAAAAATGAAAATCATTGTATAGGTATTATTGATAGATGTGGAATTCGAACATATTTACCTTGGGGTAATAAAAATGAAATGGATCATTGGGTTTTAAAATTACTTCCACCAAGTACAAGAAAATGAAATGTTCTACACTTGGTTTAATACTCCCTGGGGATATGATCTGGTAAATTCAAAAACACTTTAGTAACCATTATAATGGATTTTAGTAGATTTTATATTTATATAACCTAATAAGAAAATTTTAATTGATAACCATGATTAAAAATATAGAATAATAAATTTATAAATATATATATATATATATATATATCATTTTTAAGATAATAACTCTATATTTATAGATACCTTGTTTATATGCTTATTAGTTAAAGTATTATTATCCCTAATTTTTTCCTTTATTTTATTTAATGATGGAAAATATGAGGAATCATTTAGACAAAAAAAATTATATGAAAATTTAAGATTACACAAATTAGAAGCCTAATATAATGGGGGTAGGATCTGAGAACGTCATATAAGTAATGGATCAACCAACTAAATTTATGAATAATAACTTGAATCATTCGAAATGACCTCTTTCTCTTAAGAAAGAGAATGTTATGGTTGATTCCATCATGCAAGAAAGGTCTCCTATTTTTAGATGAAAATTGAAGCTCCTCATCATGGAACAAAGGATTTAATCTTTTAAGAAGATATTCTCCATCATATAATGATCCAAATAATAGAATGTTGTAATGGTATATTATAAAATAGAGTTAAAATTCATCTTGTGGTGAACACTGATAAAGAAAATGAAGCCTATGGAGGAAATTTAATCCATGGAATTATAATTATTCACCATTTTTTAGTAAATAATTTCAAGGGACTGCCCTTTATGAAATGGATAGGTAATTCCTTGGATTAAAGTTGAAGCAGTATGAGACTATCGGGGCTTATTAGAAACACCTTAAAAGGCTTTCACGATGGGCCATTGACTTTTTCATCAACATAAATAGTAAGGTGGATGACTTCTTTAGTTGATTAAATATGAGTCTAAATAATCTTCACCGAGTCGAGACATTGATAGATATTAATATATTTTTATTTTCCCTTAAAATTCTAGATCGATATTGATGAATCTCAATTGTCTCATGGTTTTGGAGACAAAAGAACATAAAATAGAGTTTAATTTAGAAGGATCAATGAATAAATAGGGTAGAATAATATACTCCTAACAACCCATGTGTCAAAAATTTGGGAAGAATCATCTCAAAAAAATCTCAAAGGAATAGGGATATGTTTCAAGTGTATAAAAGAGGGGCATCAATCTATATATTTCCAATGAGAGATTAATAATCAAATAGATATCATAGAAGAAAAAAAGGTAATGATTAGAACTATTCATATAGTCTAATGTTTCAACTACCTGGAATAAAAGCATTATGCAAGCTAATTCCATAAAAAAAATTGTTTGATGTTATAAACATTAACAACTTCTAAGGATTAGAGGTAATGTAATGTCATAGGCTACCACTACAATTAAATAGGTTCCTGGTAATGATGTGGTTATAGGTAAACTAATTATTCATTAAGGACTAGAAAATATATTATTTGATTATGATTATAAACATTCTTTTATATCATGAATGTTTAGTTGATCTACTAGAAAACCACCTCAATATCCATGAGAATGGAAATAATGAAATTATTTCATCCTTGGTATATAACTCCTCCCCAGTTAATTTTTTTAGACTAAAATTATAATAAACACTTATTATACTAAATTTATCAGAATTTGACACTATACTGAGAATATATTAGTTGACCTTATATAAAATCTATATAAAATTCTAAGAGAGGGAAATTACTCTCCATATCCTATCACCCAATTATTATGTGTAACTGTATGGTTTAAGTTGAATCAGTTTTGAAAAATTATTCTCAAGTATGCATATTATTTCATTATAAACAATAATATCTTACTCAAATGATTGAGACAAATGAGAAAATAATTATTGAAGACATTACTATTATGTGGGGATATAAGGATATATTTCATCAAGAATTTCAAGGTCTACCTCCTGACTGAGGGTTGAGTTTTCAACAGAACATATACCTAGATATTAGCACATATCCAAGGCTCCTTAAAATATCGTAACAATTGAGTTAGAATAAACAATGAATATGTTACAAGAGAACCTAGACCTAGGGTTTATATTCTCAAATTCTTCAATATGGGGTGTGTTGGTTATCTTCATTAATAATAATGATATGTCAATTAGTCTCAGCATTGATTTTCATTAAATAAAAATTATCATGATAAAGAAAAAGTATCACATACCATATATTGATGAATTTATTGATATGTTATATGGGACCCAATACTTCTCTATAGTTGACCATTAGTGATGGGTTCATCAAATAAAGGTGAGGAATATGGATAATCCCAACAATTCAATTATTAGAAAGGTATTGACACAATGGGTTCATATTGATTCTATTAAGACTTCCTAATGCTCTAAACAACATTATGGACAAGATGAATAGAGTATTTAAGGATTACCTTGGAAAATTAAGGCTAGTTTTTATTTATAAGATTTTTATATATAGAAAAACTTAGGAGAAACGTGATGAGTATTTTAGTAGCATGATAAATACATTGAAAAAGGAGAAGATATATCATAATTAAAGTAAATGTGAGTAATTTATGGAGTATGTATCATTATTTGGGAATGTTATAACAAGAAATGGGATATATCTATATCATTGTAATAAAAAATCAAATAAAGAGTTTCATGGACCACAATCTGTAATGCTGATCTATCTTTTTCATATACTATCTCAGCACTATCGACAATTTTTGGGGAACTTCTCACAATTTTCAAACTCACTATCCAAGATAACTCATTAATGGATTAAATTTTTTATAGAACAATAAATATATACAATATATTAAGTAATTAGAAAAAGTATTATCACTACACTAGTATATAGACTTCCCTCAAGTGGGGAAAATGTTCTTGTTATTGAATGATTCTTTAAAAAAGGTATTGGAATGTGTGCTGATGAAAAATGATAAAGTTATAGCATATTACACGTGGAATTTTAATTTTCATGAGATTAATTATACAACTCCTAATCATAAGTTGGCTACAATGATCTTTCCATTGAAGATTTAGTTGTATTATATCAATTAGGAGAAGTGTTAAGTAAATAGAGATCATAAGAGACTCAAATATATATTCAAATGAAAATAGAATAGTATGAAAAAGTGAAGATGGTTATATCTAATCAAGGACTATGAATTTTTAATTAATTAATCTCATATTATGGGAAATAATGTTTCATATTCTCTATGTAAAAAGGATCATGTAACTTTATCAACAATTCCAATTGATAAGGATCAAATCATTATCGGGTTTTAAAGGATACACATGGAATCCATAATGGATGTAATCAAATCTTATCTAGCATAATTTATTTCTTAAGAATCCATTACAATGATGGAAAATGATTCAAAAAATATTATATGAAAATAAATAATATGGTGGATGCTATTTGATAAGAGAAATATTAAATGTTAAAAATTTACGATGAATGAGTTTTAAAATTTGGGTCATGATTTTTATATCATTAAAACCTAAAAAAATAAGGATATGATATAGTATACACATGTATCCACATTATACAAACACCCAGGGATCAAGAAGATGTATCAAGTTCACTAAGAGCACTATTTTTTTAGAAAAATATGAATAATGAAATCACAAAATATAAATCAATGTTTTTGGTATTTCTTAAAGTTATAGTTGAAATCAAATATCACAAGGGTATTATAAAACAATTACACATACATACACAAAAATTAGAAAACAAAAACATGTATTCTATTATAGGTTTTATGAATACATTTAGATGAAATAGCTTCAGATGGTTTATAGATTATAATCTTACAATGACTACACACATCAATAAAATTTAAGAGGAATTATAACTTGATCAACATGTGACCATGTACATCCAAGAGTGGTGAGATTTCATGTAACACCCATTTCAATTATATCCAATGAACATATGAGATTTACCACCATGTTTTAGAAAACTATCTAAAATTCTCTAAACATTGATTAAAACTTAATTATGACTAATCATCACAAAAATGTTGTACAATATGATTTTACAATCCATAAACACGATGACATATTAAGAGTTTACTTCATGGACATAAAAAAGGATGAGATAAAAAAATTCTCATTGTCATGTTATTGTACAATAATATCTTTCAATCAAGAATAAAAATGTCTCCATATTAAACACTTTATATTAAGTGATATGAGACACATTTTATTGGGATAATGTTATTGAACAAAATATATTGTGACCAGAAATGGTTGAAGAAATTTTGAAAATACATATTTTATTACACCTTATTTATTGATTTATTTAAGAAATATTCACTTAATACATCACCATAATATTTTTTTATAAGTTTATCTTATAAATTTGATATATTATAAAACAACATGCTACAGAAATATAACATCATTAATTATAAACATTGAAGCATTCCCTTATTTTCCATAGAACTTATAAAATGGAATGGGATAACATAGGGTGTACATAAGAAGATGGTTATCTATAAATCCCATTAAGGGAATAAATATTTCATATCATAATTTAAAATAGTACATGTGATACAATAGGTAGATCAATGTAACATTATATGGGTGATACCCATAATCTTGAATAATAAGGCATGATATAACATGATAACTTAGAGGAAACATGAGAATGTATATACAACATGAAATATGAAATCATAAACATAATTCAAGGATAATATATGTAAAAAAATAAAGTATAATAACCTCAAATTCATAATATCATGTTTTAGATACATAGCCAGTTGTTACACTAGAAAACACCATAAGAATAACATAGGAAATAGTGAGATTTTAATGGGGTGGTTTTGCATACATGGTTTGGGCCATGATATAGATGATATTAAAAATCACCCATAAATAGTTATTTTTCTAATTTATTTGTCATATATCATCTTGGTCATGGTCTATGGAAAATAAAATTGATTCTATCTCCCTCAAAAGCTTTGATAAAAAGGAATCATAGGGTACGATCTTACTAGTTGAGGCCATCGCATCCATTTCCTATGTCAAAAGGACTTCATCATAACACTTAATGTACTAATATTAATGGTAATTGTACAACATTAATATTATTATGGTCATTATGATTAATATTATTTTAAAAGATATAACTTATATCATTCCAATATAAACAAATTTTGTTTTTGTGTTGTCTACAACTAAATTACATGATAAAGAATTTATTCATGCAAAAGAGAAATTTTATTTATAAATGTTTGATTTGATAGATTCTTCCCCATTCATTGATTTCTAAATTGAAATTTTCATTTAAAATACTGAAATTTATGTGGGTACTTCTAATTTATCACCTCTTCTGGTTCCCATATTTCTTCCTGAAACATGTGGTTTCACCACTACACTTGGACTAGGTTAGTTTTTGTGTTTCACAAAACATTATATTTAAGATATAAGATCTTCACTAGATTATCCTAAAATGAAAGATCACTATACAATGGTATAAACTATAGATTTAGTAAGTGTGAGATATCTTGTTTATACTATCTTATGTGGGATACATGGAACACATAATGTAAATAGGATAGGTTTTTGGAGTTCTAGTCAACATGCCACCTATTTGATGTGATCAATGATATCAAAGTGTATGATATATCTTAGAATAAGATTACACTTCTTCCCAAACCTAATTACATTATTTTTTGGATTTATATAATGGAAGAAATTATCTATGACCTCAAACTCTTGGTATCATCGATGATTAATTTTATATATTTTCCATGAACATTGTACATATTTCATATGGTATTGAATGTTTTGACCCTTCTTTTTCAAATTTGAATAGGGTCAAGTCCCATCATCTTTTACTCTCCAACACCATCCCTATATATTGGAGTATAACACCTCTTCCCCTATATAGACTCAGAAGATTCCATTTGGATTCTAGAATGGAATACTTTTTTATATGAAAACTCTTGGAGGGAAAGATGTTGATCCAAACATCATTTCAAATACATTGGACATTACATTCATACATCCACTAAAGTTTTAATTGTACTTTCAGAATCTATATCCATATAATGGTGATAAATTTTTTTAAATCATAGCTCGGTATCCATCAATTGCTCATTGTTTCTCTAAAATCTCTTAGTAATCCTCACATATTGATCAGATACAATACAGAGTGGATCTTAATGCAATCTTACAAATTCCCTTAAATATATAATCGATCTTTGGTTGAGTGTGAAATCTTATTTTATATAAATGAAATGAAATGAAATGACATGGTAAGGTGATTGACTACCACCAAAATGGTTTTATCTCCATTAGGTTCCATTGGTATTATTATGATGAAATTTGAAGTTATGTTTTATCTTATTCATTATAGAATAGGAAATGGTTTCATGATACACTGAGATTTTTGTCATTCCTAATTGACTTTTTTTAATTCGAAGAATGGTGATAATAACTCAAAAAACTACACAATATCCAAATTCATTTTAACTGAATAGAATTTTTCATAAAATATATATATATCTTATCCCTTCCTATATAAATAAATAAGGATTATCTATTCACATCATCTAGAATTTCCCTCATTAGGTTTGATTTTTGACAAGACAGAAATTAATCTTTCAAACCTGATAAATCCACCTTCGACAGAGTTAAAATCTTGAATATTCAATAAAAACTATTTTAGTAACACAATGAATTTTTAGGAATCAATGATACTCTCAATAATAGAAGGTTATATAGGTAATTGAAAAAGGTAAGATAAATATCCTTTTAGGATTACCATGACCATCAATTTCCTGTCATAGAAGACTGGATTCCTTAAAATCATCATTAAGTATAGGTTATTCGGATTTTTTACCCTCAATTAATCTTCCACTTTGAATTATTTCCCATGATGGTAATGGAATGGAAAATCAAAATTCTTTATTATCTTTAACCTTCTTCATTGGATCATATTAAACACTTTCATAATAATACATTCTTTTGGATTTTATATTCTGTATGTATGTAACACTTTTCTCAATAGATATAATCTCACAACACCATCAATGTTAAGATCAATAATATCAATTATAAAGTATTTTATGGGTATTTTTTCTCATGTATATTTAATTTTTTGGGGTACCTAGAATATATATTTTTATCATGAATGATTACCTTACCCAATCCTTTTTCAGATGCATCATTTTAGATCACAAATCTTTTTCCACTAGTTGGTAGAATGGGAAAAGGTGATGTAATTTTCCTCTTCTTCATCTATTTAAATATTTCATCACATTCGTTACACTATTATAACATGATCCCTTACAAATAAGAATTATTTTTTGGATTGAAAATCATGAGAAGTTTCTCACAAATCAACAACTATACACAGCTAATCTAACAAAACTATGGTTTTTCATCCCAGATGTTAGTATGTGACATCCTTAATTTACCACTATTATTGAATTATCCATTAATATCCCTTTATTTTTTATAACATTCCAAAAAGGTAATTGGAACTAACCAAAACCCACAGTTATGGTGCTTTTGATATAACTTTTCTTTATGTAATGTCTTTAGTACAATATTTAAATTCTTATCATGTTCCTCCATTATTTTTAAGAAGATACGAATATAATCTATAAAGAATACCCCAAATTGGTTAGGGTAATATTTAAAGACATTATTCATTATGAATATTATGTTTTCTAGAGAATTATTGAGTCCAAATGGATGCACTATGAACTCATAGTTCTCATATCTTGTATGGAAATCATTATTGGGGATATAATTCTTCTTCACCATTACATGATAATATTTAGAATAAAAATCCACCTTATAGAATTATTGGGATCCATGTAGCTAACTCAACAAGTTATCTATCTGTAGTGGTGGATACATTTTCTTTATCGTTATCTTGTGGATATTATGATAATCAATGCAGAGGATCACTGATTCATTTTTCTTCATAACAAAAATGGACCAGTGTACACCATTAAAATGCCCTTTGGCATATAAAACCTTTATCAATATTCTCTCATAACTATTTTTTTGGATCTTCAAGCACAAATATGGTCATTTAATAGTCATTCTTGGATATGTTTAATGCTCCTTGAATGAGAATAATTGATAATGAATCCTCAAAACTATGATGAAGAACATGCAATTTTTTGGTTTACACATCTGTGAATTCCCTTATAATGGAAATGAAATAAAAGATGATATTTTATTTCATCGTAATAATTTTCGATAGTTATAATTTCTCACAAGGAAATAATATCTATTCATTATATATTGGTATAAATGAAGATTCCTCCTCCGTCTTGCACATTTATTGAATTGGAGGGTGATTTCTGATATAGAGGGTAATATCCTTCTGTCCCAGTAATTTATATTGGATATATACAAGGAAATATAACAAATGAATTTAATAGTCGTTAATTATACTAAATGGGTTATAATAATGTTTTCTAGGAGATTCATCCCACAAATTTGGATAGGGGATGAGTTATATACCTGGGATGAAATAATCCCCCAATTTACTATGTTTACTGATAAATCAAATTCTATATATTGAGGCGGTTTTTTAATAGTTATACAAAACATGCATGATATAAAAAAATTTATAGAACTCAAATCAAAATGACCATTCTCTATTATTGGATGAATAACTACTGTATGTATCACCCCTTAATTGTAAGGATCCACTATTGATTTTATGAGGGAATAATCTCCCCCATAATCTCTAGGACATAGAGGTTCTTTTTTTCGACAACCCATGGGTTAGGGAAATGATTCATATTTTATCCTTCTTCCACGTAGTTGAAACATTGGAAATAGGCTGAGGTATGAATGGAGAATTCAATTCTTCCATCATATTGGTGGGTTTCTCTTATTGGAAATCACTATCTAGGTGTCCTTTCCCACACATAATGTATTTTATCATCCTAGCCAAGAAATTCCTATGATGTTCCATCCAAAACATTTAATAATTAAGATGTTGTAATTTCTTTCCACTGTACAACACAAAATTATACTCGGATTTTATTTTCTTATCACTGAGAGAACATTGAGATTCATTTATCTTCATTTCCACTTTGAATAAACATTATAATATTCCATCTTAGTTTAAAACATCTAGAATTTCCAAGGTTATTTTTCGAATTGTCTTTATCCCATCAAAGAATCTTTGAATATTAATTTCAGAGGTAATGAAAATAAAATAAGTGTATCATGTCAGAGATAAATTGTTTTCCTTGTATGTCTCGATGGATGAATCATAGTTTTTCTTGAGGATAATTAAATCCCCCTCCATTTTATGTCAAAAAGTGAGAAGAAATTATTTTCTAATTTTTTTTTGAATTTTTTCCACACCATAGCTTTGATCTCCTCCTAAGGCTTAATATTTTTTAGTAATGTTAAACAGTGATCATCTTCTCCCTCGATAAGATAAACAACCATCATGATCTACTCTTATAAAATGAAATAAAGGATGGAGAATATCATTCCTATGGAGATGATTCATTTCAATATGACTAAGGTATTAGAAGATCCCATAAAATTTGGGGGCCTTTCCAAATAATGGTGTCAATTTAATCTTTCTCATTCTTAGGGGGATTTTTGAATTCCTCTTAATTCATATTTCTATTCAAAACACGAGTTCACTAAGAAATTATTGTCTCACATTTTAGGATTATTACTATAACTGGGTTTCTAATATCATTTGTAAAGTCATCACATCTCCCCCCACATTTATTTTTGGATTGGTTTATCTAATTTCCAGCCATTGACTAAAAATGGAAAATTCAGGAGTGATTATTTTTAAACTGTTTAACACATAAAAGGTTAATTATAAAAATTGAATGGATTACTCATATTTTAAATATATACTTGAAATTTTAAATTTATATGTTTCAATCTATGTTATCCATGATCAATTTCCTAAAATAAAATATTATGGGAATATTTTTTCCTTTCATAATGTTTCATAAAGATAATTTGAATTTAACAAATCATATACCTTTAGTGTTTTAAACTAGGTGTTCAGAAAGGCCCATTATCAGGCACCAGGTGATGATCATGTCCATCACAATATGCCCTTTTTGAGGTTATTATGTCTGGGAACATCTGTGTTAGATCCACATCAACTTTTAGTATCACCACTATAAGTCTGTCCTCTAATATCTCTAGTAAATGGGATTTATCATCACTAATAATACAAGTGATGTTAAATGGTAATATTTAATATCTCTCATAAAAATTGCTACTAATGGCCCCCTTTATCAACAGTTTTTTAGAATTTATAAAGGAACCATTGATAAAGGGGATTTTTTTTTCACACCCCCTCAATTTATCAACACTTTTCCTTATCAATGCTTCCCTCACCCCTTTTTCAGTGCATTAGATAATCCCAGTGTCCTACAGGGGCCATACCTCTAATGATATTTTATCATGAGACCTAAAAATTATACACTATCTTTTTTTCAAATCCCCTATTTTTCTGTTTTACATTTTATTAAATATATATATATAGTTGGTTCAATTTTTTAACCATATATTTATATACAAATAGAAAGAATTTTTTGTGTGTGTATGTATGTGTCAATAAATACATACAAACATATATATATCATTTATATATATTTTTATATGTACATATATAAATATGATTACACATGTTTATATTTATTTACATATATTATATATTAATATTTATACACACATATTAGAATGTATAGATGAATATAATTTTTTTTCAATACTCACACACAAATATATATATATATATAAGAAATATATATATATATTAATTGTATTGGTATAGAAATATTCAAAGATTTTTATTTTAAATAAATTGGATTTTAGTTTTCTTTAGATAAGGATTATATATTGAGAATTATATTTTATATATAAATATGATTAACAATAATATTTATAAAATTAAAATTTTATGTTTGAATATATAAAAAATATGTATATATTGTTATATATATGATTATGACTAATAGAACATTATGAAAAAAAACAAAAATTTCAACTAAATAATATCAATATTATTGTCATCCTTGGGAAGAAATTAATTCCCCATTAAAAAATGGATAAATATCCCATTAAATGAGTTTTAAAATCTATTGAATGTTAAAAAAGTTGGGTACCCTGATTAAAAACTCAGTTTTTAGGCCTTCTAGGTCTTTTTGTTGGTAAAAAATGAGACAATTATCATATAGCTTAGTCGAGGCCAACACAAAATAGAACTCATCGCGTTCTTCATTTTTATATGTGGTAGATCCCAAATAGACAACCTGATAAAAATTTATGGTTTCTTTAAGATTGAGTAATGTTTTCAACTTATTTTAGATATTTTATTGATTTTTTGATTTTTTGTATCTTCAAATTGTTATTAAATGACTATTATTCAATAATAATTAACAAATTATTAATGAAAAATATTATAAATTCTTTTATAAACCATTTTCACTAAATGTCTAAAATATTATGTATAAATTCCTATTTGGCCAACTCTAAATCATATTTATGAAATTTATATTATATTTATATTAATATAAAAATATTAATATAATAATATATTATTTTTAATTAAATATTTTTCATTTTTGAAATATACCCTTTATCGGTGCTAGTAAAAAACCATTGATAAAGTGGGTATTTATCATTATTTGTAAAAAATATCTGATAAATACACCCCCTTTATCAGCGCTTGTAATAAAGCATTTATAATGGACCATTTATCATCACTTTTTTATTAGTATGGATAAAGGGGGCCTTTATCATCACTTTTTTATAGGTTATGATGAAGGGGGTGTTTATCGGTGCTATTTTACTATAAGGACCCGACCTTAAACATTACATAATATTGAATTAAATGAATAATTCACGTTGAGGATCTTTTCAGGTTTAGAGTTTTAGAGAATTAAGACATAAATAATACATCTCAAAACGTTACAAGGTAGAGAGATATACAGATTTTCCAATTTGTTCATAAAATAAAAACTCTTGAAAAAAAGACATGTCTAGTTCCATGTTTTAGACAGCATGACTTTTCCTTGATCTCATCCTTGACCCTATTCATCTTTATGTTCTGTGAAAACATTTCAAAACATGGGATGAGCATAAAAAGGTCAGTAAGGGTTATAAAATAAAGAATGAAAACATTTGTTCATAAATACATACAAAACATGAAATCATTTACTTACCTCATGAAATCATAATATTTATGAAATACACATATAAATCATTAATCATAAAGGTAACTTGTGGCATTCATATCATACTTACATTGTAGCTATCACAGCTACATAGAGAGTTACTTTGGAATACCAATCACAGTTTATTCCCTAAATCTCTTAAGAGAAACATTCACATTTACCTCGGTCATGTTACTCAATGCATTGGATAGCTATCTCGAGCTCACCCTCCCTAGGTTTATCACGTAACCACCCGTATACGTAAATAATGCCCAAGAACGATAACATGATCCTAACACATAACATAGGCATAAAAAAAAGATAAAATTTCTACATTGCAATAACAAAATATCATTTCATGGTATTGAAATAATAAATCCATTATCAAAATCATTTTCAATACCAAAATACGTAAAAATAGTATATGGTATTTATTTTTTCCTTTTAAAAATATTTCGGCTTGTTAAGGAAGCCAAAGATCAAATATTACTCGCAGCGTCGGAAAGGTCGTTGTCACCGCTTACATTAAAAAAACATTACTTTTTGTCATTTATTAAAATGATTCATAAAAAATATTCCCATTGAATAAAATGAAAAGTCAAAGTGGTTTATAAACCGTATAAAATAATGTCGTGTATAAAACTAAAAATTCCTCAATGAAAGGACATTGGGACGAAGTCCCTTACCTCATGTATGACTTTACTCGATCGTTCTTTAATCTCAAGAATAATAAACTAAAGTTAATTTCTACTTGATTAATATCCCTTTTCAAATTTATTATTCCTTTTATATCACTTATTACCTTATTATAATCATTATGTAATCATTTATGTTAATAACGTTCAATTTGTCGATATTTGGTACTTGAGTCAAAAATGAACACCTTATATTTATAAGATTTCCATGTGGTAAATAGTCTGTTATATCGAAAATTATATTCAAGATTTAGATATCATATATATCATATATATCCATAATATACATGTATTTATAATAGTACATAACATTTAGATGTAAGAAATGAAATGTACCGTTCATGGAGACGGTGAGCCGTACGTACGCATGAATTCTACTTTCATTTATATTTCTTATTTTAATGGAAATAAAAACTAATGATACAGAGGTATATTATATTTCAAATATAATATCATATATAATATCATTGACACCATCCTTTATACATCTCATATAAGGCATTAACGAATCATATCACTTTGAGGGGGCGGTAGTTTGCACTTCCTCAAATTAGATTATTGTATTTACCCACTATGGAAACCATAAAGACATGCTATATATTAGAAGTACAGAAGTATAAAGAAATCATAAACATAATATATATAATATATAAATACAGTTCCATCATAATGGCCACCATGAGAGGTGGTAAGATGCAATTGAACAATCATCGTTTCGTGAGGCCTTAGTTTTCCATCCACCGAAACATTATGTTCTTCATCCATTAGATGGGGGTGTGTGTAAGGTTAGTTATAGTACTTATCATAAAAAAATCATATTATATTGAGGATACAGGTTTTATTACAAAATAAAGGAATAAAAAGAGTTTAGGGGTTGGAGACGTAAAATAAAAGAAAACCAATTAAGAGAAACTGTTACCTTTAATTTGGGTAACTCCCTTTGGTTTGAACTAAAAGAGCTTCTTAAAGTGCCTTATTCCAAATATAAGGCTTCTAGGAGGAGGATAGGGATGTATAAAGCTTAATTGGGTAGTGTTTGGATGAGGAAAATGGCTTGAGAGTTGTGAGGAATTGGTTAGAAGTGGTCTCTTTTTATAAGGGGGAGGAGGGACTCTTTAAGAAAGTGTGAAAATATTATTTTATAATATAATGATATTTGGTTTATAAAGGACCAAAAATCATTATATTAGAAGATAATATGACCCATGATTGAAATAAAATCATAGAATATAAATTGGAAAGGTTTTGGATAATATTTTAATCATTATAATCTTATTTATTTAATTGATTTATTAATGTCGTAAACACTGCATCATTATTATGTCATAAATAATTTAACTTATTCTATGTCTAAAAATTATAATAAATAATACCATGATGTAGGAAATGTTTTTATCTTTACAATGAATATTTATTGTCGAAAAGATAATTTATATAACCTCTTCTAAAATTTAATTTAGTAAAAGATATTTGCTTTTATCATATTTTCCTTTTCTTTAAGTTAATTAATCTAAATTGTCATTATCACTCCAAGTGACTCAATGAGGACCAAAAATCGACCGAAAGATGCACATGGTCGTAAATGACTATACCAATAAGTTTTTCACAAGTGTTAAGGTAATTTTGAATTATTACAATATTCTTTTAACCTTGATATACCCTATTTACCTTTAACCACGATAAATAAAAGTCAAAAGTTACTATTCAGAAAAAATTATTTTCATCTTAAAGAACCAAATTTTACTTCTTGATAACAACCATGTATGTCTGCTTTTTGAAATTCAATACACATATGTGGTAAAATTTTATTTAACTAAAATAGTCAGTTTTTTTAACTACCACTAAGTTGTTTCACTATTCATTCAAAATTGAAGTTCTTCAGAAAAATACCAAAAATTCAGCCTAAGATATATTTGATATTCCGAATTCAAAAACGATATATATTTTTCGAAATTCAAAACATAGAAGTGTCATTAATTAATTTTAAAATTAATTCTCGTTGTTAAAACAAATAGTGTGTTTTTAAGAAACAATAACTATCAAAATATTGACACTTGTTTATGTCCAATTTCAAAATAAAATTAATTCCAATGACCAAAATTGGATTAAATGGTATAAATATATTCAAATTAAACTTCAATACCAATTAAAAAGATAATCTAACCATATAAATAAATTCGATTAAAAGGCACTTTTGAATTAAAATACAATATTTCTCACTATTCATTAAAAATGAACATTATCGAAAAATTCCAAAAAATGTCACCAAGTAAATTTTGATGTCCCCATTCTAAATAAGAATATTATTTGATCATATAGAGTGTATTAAAGTGACCAAAACTAGATTTAAGAAGGGTTCACCATTAAAAGGTGATTAATCGGCCTTTTAATGTAAATTATGCATAAAATTAGATTCATTCACATTTTAAGCCTCTAAATTTTATTGGATAAATGTAAATACATTTTACAAACATGTATAATCATATTTTAGTTAGATTCATTCATTCCTGCCAAAAAAACATCTAGGAGTTAACTACCATTTAAAATAATAATATTATATTATTAGTGTGCAAATTAAGATTCCAACGAAACCTGTTGTTGCGTATCGGGGACGCTATCGAACATAGAAACCAATTTAAAGTAAAATTAATATTTAATTCAAAAATAATAATAATAATAGAATGTATTATTTCTTTTTTTCCCCAGGATGTTACATCCTTCCCCACTTTTGGAAATTGTGTCCTCGCAATTTTTATTCACTTATCAAAATAAGTAGGGGTATTTATCCCTCATAGTAATTTCAGATTCCCATGTTGCCTCTTCAACCATAGGGTTTTTCCACAAAACCTTTACCTAGTGAATCACCTTATTTTTCAGCACTTGCTCTCTATGGACAAGAATATGGACTGGTTGTTCTTCATAGGAGAGATTCTCTTCCAACTGAACTACCTCTGGCCACAAAATAAGAGATGGATCTGGCATATACTTTCTCAACATCAAAACATGAAAAACGTTGTGTATTTGGAATAAACTTGGAGGTAAAGACACTCTATATTCAGCTGATCCAACATTCTCTAGAATTTCATAAGGTCCAAAGATCCTCAGACTCAACTTTCCCTTCTTACCAAAATGCATCACACTTTTCCATGGAGAAACATTGAGAAAGACATGATCACCTACCTCAAAAGAAATAAGCTTCCTTCGGTTATCAACATAACTTTCTTATCTGCTCTGAGCAGTTCTCGTGTGCTTCTAAATCAATTGAACATTCTCTGCCTTCTCTTCTACCAATTCTGATCTCATCAACTTCCTTTCACCTACTTTATCCCAAAAATCAGGAGTTCGACAATGATTTCCATATAATGCCTCAAATGGATCCATCTGTATACTAGAATGAAAGCTGTTATTATAAGAAAATTCAACCAAAGATATATGTTTCTCCCAAATTCCCTGGTAATCCATCGAGTAAGCATGTAACATATCCTCCAGGGTCCGAATTGTTCGTTCTGACTGCCCATCTGATTGAGGATGAAAAGCTGTACTAAAATTTAATTCAGTACCCAATGAGTTCTGAAGGCCTTTCCAAAAGTTACTAGTGAACCTGGGATCACTATCAGATAAAATAGAGAGAGGAACTCCATCAAACCTGACTATCTCTTTAACATACTACCGAGAAAGTTTATGTAGAGGCAATGTATCTCTAATAGGAATAAAATGTGAAGATTTAGTCAATCGATCAACTATAACCCAGATTGCATTATTACCTCAAGATGTCTTTGGTAATCCCACAACAATGTCCATGGATATATTTTCCCATTTCCACTCTGGCACCGGTAAAGGCTGAAGCATTTCATTTCGGTAACTTTCGCTCAACTTTAACCTACACACAAGTCAACCACTTAACACTGAAATCAGCAATATCTCTTTTCATTCCATCCCACCAGTAATAATCCCGAAGATCTCTATACATCTTAGTACTGCCAGGATAAACTGAAAACGGAGAACTATGAGCTTCACACAACAACTCATTCTTCATCTGTGAATCACAAGTCACACATAATCTCTTTCCAAATCTCAAAATACAATAATTATCAACATTAAAATCAAGAAACTTACCCTTCTATAACAACTCTACCTTTTTCTGTAACTCACGGTCTTCTTTCTGTGCTTGCTTTATTTTGTCTGATAAAGATGATCTCACTGACACCTAATACAAAACAGAAGAATTTCCTGCACCAACAACTTCTCTGCCAAAATTCATCAAATCAAAAACCAAAGGATCTCGTTCCAAACGTAACATGGTTAATGAAGCATTACTTTTTCAACTCGAAGCATCAGCCACTTTATTTTCTTTTCCCTGATGATAAAGGATCGTGCAATCATAATCCTTGATTAATTCCAACCATCTCTACTGTCTCATATTCAATTCTTTCTGAGTTAATATATAATTCAATATTTTGTGATCAATATATATTTCACACTTCAATCCATAAAAATGATGCCTCAAAATTTTTAAAGAAAAAAAAACAGTAGCTAATTCCAAATCATGTGTAGGGTAATTTAAATCATGTGGTTTCAACTGACGTGAATCATAATAAATTACATGATCATTATGCATTAGGACACAACCATGTCCTTTCAATGAAGCATCACTATAGATAACAAACTCACCATTTCTGGATGGCAGTGCCAAAACATGAGCATTCACCAATCTTCTTTTCAATTCCTAAAAACATTCATCACATTCTTTTGTCCAAATAAACCTAACACCTCTTCGAGTTAACATAGTCATGGGACTAGATAACCGTGCATAATTTTCAACAAACCTGTGGTAATAACCTTCCAAACCAAGAAAACTACGGATCTCGGTTATATTTGGGGGTCTTGGACATTCTTCAACAAATTTTGTTTTAGCAATATCAACAGTTATGCCATTTTTTGAAACAATGTGTCCAAGGAAGTAAATTTTTTGTAACAAAAATTAACACTTTCTGAATTTCTCAAACGGTTTCTTTTTTTTAAGGATTGAAAGAAAACCCTTAAATGTATCTCATGCTCCGCTTTACTTTTAGAATAAACCAAAATATCACAAAGAAATACAACCACCATTTATCACCTGAATCAACTATGCCATCACTGTAGTAAACTGTTCAGTTATGATTCTGACTATCTCAAGATGCTGATTTAGAAGGTCATTTCCCTTTGTATGACTTCCCATCACAATATCCCTATTTTCTCTACGAAAAACCATTATCCACACAGAAATATCTTAGGTGAAGCAACATGGTAATCTGTAAATGCTATATGATCTCAATATTAACATAAATTACTTTATGGATATTATTTTACCAATACCCTAACTCCTAAAGTTGTCTAAACTAACATTTGATACCAAATATAAGGACCCAAACTTAAACATTCCATAATATTGAATTAAATGAATAATTCACATTGAGGATATTTTTAGGTTTAGAGTTTTATAGAAATTAGGACATAACTATTACATCTCAGAAGATTAGAAGGTAGACATATCTATATAGTTTCCATTTTTTCATAAAATAAAAGCTCTTGAAAAAAAGCCATGTCTAGTTCCATGTTTTAGACAACATGACTTTTCCTCGATCCCATCCTTGACCCTATTCATATTTAAATTCTGTGAAAACATTTCAAAACTTGGGATTGCTTAAAAATCTCAGTAAGGGTTATAAAACAAAGAATGAAATCATTTTTTCATAAATACATACAAAACATGAAATTATTTACTTACCTCATGAAATCATAATATTTATGAAATACACATAGAAAT
Source organism: Viscum album (assembly GCA_963277665.1). Taxonomy (NCBI): domain Eukaryota; kingdom Viridiplantae; phylum Streptophyta; class Magnoliopsida; order Santalales; family Viscaceae; genus Viscum; species Viscum album. Next base: position 318,581,435 of record OY728146.1, read on the forward strand.
CATTAATCATCAAGGTAACTTGTGGCATGCATATCATACATACATTGTTGTTATCACACCTACATAGGGAGTTACTTTGGAATAACCATCACAATATATTACCTAAATCTCTTAAGAGAAACATTCACCTTTACCTCCGTCACATTACCCAATGCATTGGAGAGCTATCTTGGGGTCACCCACCCTAGGTTTATCACGGAACCACCCGTATACATAAATAATTCCCAAGAACCATAACATGATCATAACACATTACATAAGAATAAAGGAAAGATAACATTTCCACATTGCAATAAATAAAATATCATTTCAAGATACTGAAATAATAAATACATTCTCAAAATAATTTTCAATACCAAAATATGTAAAAATAGTTTATGGTATTTATTTTTTCCTTTTAAAAACATTCTGGCCTGTTAAGGAAGCCAAAGAGAAAATAATACTCACGGTGGCGGAAAGGTCGTTGTCACCGCTTTTGTTAAAAAACATTCCTTTTTTTCGTTTAGTAAAATGATTCGTATAAAAATATTCACTTTGAATAAAATGAAAAATCAAAGAGTTTTATACACCGTATAAAATAATGTTGTGTATAAAAATAAAAATTCCTCAATGAAAGGAGATTGAGATGAATTCCCTTACTGCGTGTCCGACTTGACTCGATCATTCTTTAATCTCTTGAATAATAAACAAAAGTTAATTTCTACTTTCATAAGAACATTTTAAAGTTTATTAATTCTTTTATATCACTTATTACTATGTTATAAACATTATTTAATCATTTAAGTTAATAACATTCATTTTGTCGATATTTGGTACATGAGTAAAAAATGAACACCTTATATTTATAAGTTGTCCAAGAGGTAAATAGTCTATTATATCCATAATTATATTAATGATTTACATATCATATATATCATATATATCCATTATATACATGTATTTATAATAGTACATAACATTTAGATGTAAGAAATGAATTGCACCGTTCATGGAGACGGTAAGTCGTACGTACGCATGAACGCTACTTTCATTTCTATTTCTTATTTTAATGGAAACAAAACATAATGATACATAGTTATATTATAATTACAATATAATATCATATATAATATCATTAACACCATCCTTTATACATCCCACATAAGGCATTAACGAACCACATCACTTTGAGGGGGCGGTAGTCCGCACTTCCTCAAATGAGATTATCGTATTTACCCACTATGGAAACCATAAAGGCATGATATAAATGGAAATTAAATAAGAATAAGGAAATAAAAAACATAATATATATTATATATAAATACAGTGACATCATAATGGCTTCCATGAGAGGCGGTAAGATGTAATTGAACAATCATCATTTCGTGTGGCATTAGTTTTCCATCCACAGAAACATTATGTCCTTCATCCATTAAATGGAGGTGTGTGTAAGTGTAGTTTGAATCCTTCTCATAACAACATACTAGTATATTTAGGATAATATTTTTGTTACAAATGAAAAGAATAAAAAGAGTTTAGGTGTTGGAGAAGTAAAATAATAGAAAAAAAATAAGAGAAATTGTTACCTTTAATTTGGGTAACTCCCTTTGGTTTGAAATAAAACGACTTCTTGAAGTGCATTCTGCCTATGGTAAGGCTTCTAAGAGGATAATAGGTATGTAGAAATCTTAATTGGGTAGATTTTGGACGATCCAAATAGCTTGAAATGTGTGAGGAATTGGTTAGAATTGGTCTCTTTTTATAAGGGGGAGGAGGGGCACTTTAGGAAAGTGTGAAAATATCATTTTATAATATAATGATATTCAGTTTCTAAAGGTCCAAAAATCATTATAGTCAAAGATAATATGACTCATGGTGTAAATAAAACCATCCAATAGGAATTGGACATGTTTTGGATAAAATTTTAATCATTATAATCTTATTTATTTAAATGATTTATTAATGAGGTAAACACTGAATCATTATTATGTCATAAATAATTTAATTATTCGATGTATAAAAGTTATAAAACAAATACCATGATGTATAGAATCTTTTTATCTTTTCAGTAAATATTTATAGTCGAAAATATAATTTATATAACCCCTTATAAAAATTAATTTACTAAAAGATATTTTCTTTTATCATATTTGCCTTTTCTTTAAGTTAATTTATCTAAATTGTCATTATCACTGCCAAGTGGCTCAATGGGGTCCCAAAATAGACCTAAAGATGCTCATGGTCTTTAATGACTCTACCAATAAGTTTTGGACATGTGTTAAGGTAATTGTGAATTATTATAATATTATTTTAACCTTGAATTACCGTATTTATCTTTAACTGCGGTAAATAAAAGTCAAAAGTTACTATTCACCAAAAAAAATATTTTCATCTTAAAGAACTGCATTTTACTTCTTGATAACAACCATGTATGTCGGATTTTTGAAATTCATTACACAGAATTGGTAAAATTTCATTTAACTGAAAATGTCACTTTTTGAACTACCACTAAGTGGTTTCACTATTTATTAAAAATTGATGTTTTTCAAAAAAATACCAAAAATTCACCCTATGATATATTTGATATTTTGTATTCAAAAATGATTTATATTTTTCCAAATTCAAAACATAGATGTGTCATTAATGAATTTTAAAATTAATTCCCGTTGTTAAAACAAATTGCGTGTTTTTAAGAAACAATAACTATCAAATGATCGACACTTGTTTATGTCCAATTTTAAAGTGAAATTAATTCCAATGACAAACATTGGATTAAATGGTAAAAATATATTCTAATTACACTTTAATATCCATTAAAAATATAATCTAACCCTATAAATAAATTATATTAAATGGCACTTTTGAATTAAAATACAATATTTCTCACTATTCATTAAAAAATGAACTTTATTGGAAAATTCCAAAAAATTGCAAAAATTAAATTTTGATGTCCCCATTCTAAGGAAGAATTTTATTTGGTCATATAGAATGTATTAAAGTGACCAAAACTATATTTAATAAAGGTTTTCCATTAAAAGGTGATAAATCGGCATTTTAATGTAAATTATGTTTAAAATCATATTTATTCACATTTTAAGACTCTAACTTTTATTGGATAAATGTAAATAAATTTTACAAACATGTATAATCATATTTTAGTTAGTTTCTTTCATTCCTGCCAATACAGTGGCTAGGAGTTTACTTCCATTTAAAATAATAATATTATATTATTAGTGTGCAACGTAAGATTCCAAAGAAACTTGTTGTTGCGTATCAGGTACGCTATCGAACATAACAACCCATTTAAAGTAAAATTAATATTTAATTCAAAAATATTAATAAAAATAGAATGTATTATTTCTTTTTTTCGCCAGGATTTTACATTTACTTCTTTTAAAGAAAACGTATAATAGCATTAAAAAGGCTATTAAATACTCCTTTTAATAAAACTTCTTTTAGCACTGATAAAGGGTGTCATTAACAGCTATTTTAGCTTGTGATGTTAAAACTGTAGAACTGGATAAACATCTTTTTGTAGTTTTTCATAATGAAAACAATGTATTTTCTTGGAAACCACATACTCTATAATTTACCAAAATTTAGAGATTTTTTCCTATGTTTATTATTATCCATTCGAATTTAATAAGAGTTTTCTAATCCTATTCCCAAAAATAATTAGACTTTTCTCTAATACAAACTATGATAAACCATATTTTATTACACATTATTTCATGATTTCTTTCATAGTGATATAGTCAATAAATCCATAGAATATCATGAGGCCTAGTGTCTGTGAAATTATATGCAGGAAATAACAACTTGGAATATAAATACGACATCAATAATTAATATCTTTGAAACATTGCCTTATTTTCTTTCGATATTCTAAAGATGTATAGGATTACCTTGGGATTTATTTATGAAATGTGTAATATATAAAGACCAATAAGGGAATAAATAAATAATAATATAAGATGAATTATTACATGTGAGCCAATAGGAATATCATGGTATCATAAGAGGTGGTAGAATACAAATCTGGAATAATGAGGCATGATATAACAAGATAGCGTAAAGAAAATATAGGAATGTGGAAACCACATAAAACATGGAATCATAAACACAAAACATTATTAATAACTAAGACAAAATAACATAGAGTACTTATGGTAACCTATCATGCACCATACATAGAATCTCATCAAATTAAACATTTCCCACTAAATTGAAGGGATATATAATTTTTGTTAAATCTATCAAATCTATATCTTGTACACGCAAATGTGGGCCACATAGATCATTCAAAATAAGATAATATTTAATTGAATTTAATTCCATGGTTAATTATGATTGGTTAAATATTCAAATTTCCTCGAATAAATGAATTATTGGTACATCTACGAGAACACCATTTAGTGGAAATGGGGATGAGTATTCAAAACACAAGTGTTTGACATAGAAAATCGTCATATAATTTACGAAGCATATTGTGGATACATAAAGATTTGTGAGAGGGATTAATGAAAGTGAAATGGGACTTATTCACATGGTATAAAAAATAGAATAAGTGGGGATACCTTAAAACATATTACAATTTGAACAATTGGAGAACAAAAGGAATGAAATAAAAGACATTCTTGAATAAAGAGTAGTATGGGAGGTTCCCTTACCTCTTGAGGATGATTCTAAAAGATTTATAAGAAAATTTTAATGGCATGTGGGAACATTGGGAGGAATCTATAGAGGTAAATGTAGTGTGATTTAATTATATAATCATTTATAGTGAACATGAATAGGATTTTGGTTGGGTTTATATATAAAAATATAGGATCATTCTTTATTAATTTTTAAACCTATATTTTGACCTCTATATCATAATGTAATAAAACCCACAAATCTTTCCATAGTTATTTCCTGTGGTTTTCAAAAAATAGGATTGGTTTACCTTATTTTATAAGTATATGAACCAAACACATAAAAATAATACTCTTGGGTATGTGTAAGTGAGTCATTTTTATAAGGAATTGATTTTAAAACATTAAAATATCTTTTATGTTTTGGTAGATTCATTAATGATTTATAAAATTAATCTAATAAACTCAATAAAACGGTTATTTTATAGGGTAAATATATATATGGCCACTAACACCATTATGGTAGTATATTACAACACATTTGGGTCATTATGATGTCATAATACGCACCATATGATTATACCGTATTTAATTTTAACACAAAAAATTTTATGTCAATGAATATTGTTAAAAAATAACCATTGACTACTTTTATTATATTTATTCCAACAATAATGTTTACTTTATCCAAAAAATTGTCTATGTATGATAATTTAAACAATTGGATCAAAAATACCATATTTATTGAAAAATACTAGTTTCTTGGTAATCACTATTTTCCAACCCTTAAAAAATTGTTTCTCATTTCATAAAATTATATTATAACTCATAAATAGGAATTATTATTTAATAAATTATTAGTTGTTTTGATATTATTTAATTCACCCAAAATATTACCTTTTTTAAACTATATATTTACAAAAATTACAATTAGTTTTTTATTTAATCAAAATCTATTTTTTATCAAAAACCTTATTTAATAATAATTAAATAAGAATAAAAATGATATATATAATCATTATTTCATATAAAATATAAAATTTCTTACTATTATGGTCTAGATACATAGCCCTTTATTAAAAAAGTAGACTCTCTAAGCGTAAGTTGTGCGAGTGTAATATTTTTATGGTGTGGTTCGACAAACATGGTTTGATTCTTGATATCGATGAGCTTCAAATTCTCCCATAAAGGGTTACATTCATGAATTATCTATTTAATCTTGACTTTATCGGTTGATATTAAATCCAAGTGGTTCTATCTCCATTGAAATCCGTGAAAAATGGGTTTTCAAGGAACAAAATTACTCGTTGAGGCTATCAATTATTTTTTCTATGTCAAAAGGACTTTGCCACAACCATTAATATAACTACCCTAATGGTAACCATAAAATGGATACATTATCAATGGTTATAATACATAATTGTCTTTTAAATAATAATAATTATTGTAGTCTAAAATAACTAATATATGTGAATGTGAGTTTTATAACTAAATTAATTTAAATATAATTAATTCATTCTAAAAAGGAATTTCATTTATAAATGTTTCAGTCATTACAGAAATAGTAGAAAATGTCAAGACAATTCTCCCTCACATAAAGTTATAAAAAATAAAACAAATAATCAATGCTTATAACTGTATGAGATAACTGGAGTTTGTGGTTGGAGATAAATTGTTCCTCTCTATATCTCTATGGAAGAGTGTCATGAGATTTTGGTATAATGGAAGGTTATATCCTAGGTACATCAACCCATTTATGATTATTGACCTCATCATATCTTTTTAAAATTTACTATCACTGAAACAAATTATATCTCAAGTACATGACATGTTCTCCATATTTATCTAGATGAAATAAATTCCATATCTCTTACATGTAATGAATCTAGAGGTGGTACTCCTAGAAAATTATCTCTCTTAAGAGGAGCAGTTGTTGAAGATCATGGAACAAAGAGAAAAAGTTCTATGAAACATGAATAATCACTTATTAAAGGTATTATGAATGAATCATTATTACACGGGTGATACAAGCGATGAAAAATAAGTAATGGAAAAAGTATCATTATTTTTTTTCGTCTTAGTTGGTGAAAAAAAACTTAAAATGTGAAATTTCTTAAGGAAGAAAGAATGTAATGGCCCAAAATTTTACCAGTGGAATTTCTCTTCATATTAAGTAATTTTTTAATATTTATTAATTTATTATTAAATAATGTTCATGAACTACATGATTCGGAAAACAAATATTATATTAAACTGAAAATTATATTTCGAGAAGAAAAATGGCCATAAGAATTGAATGTTATACAATTGGGAAATTATATATGAATATATAATAATTGTATCTATTTGATCATTAATAATAGTCACACTCAATAAATAAATGTAGAAATTAAATAGAATATTAATAAGTAAATATTTATTATGAAAAATTAAATAAAAATAACCTTGAAAGAAAATAGAAGTGAATGAAGAATGAATATAATATAATATACCTATAGAGAGAATGAAACATATAAAACCATTTAAAATATCACCATTGTAATAGTAAAACACTTTTTAGATTAGTTTCCTCACCCATGGTTGTTTAAAATAATATTTTATTTTCTTATAAAATTAAATAATAAAATATTTATGTCATGATAATAGTAAATAAATGTTATAAAAATGATAAATTAATAGTTTGAAATTTTGTAAAACGAGAATGTTTTATTTTTAATTTTGTAAAATATATTACTATTTAAAATAAATTATATACTTAATATTACTTTTTTATGAAATAACAATAAATTTCACTTATAATATAATTTTATGAGACCATAAGTAATTTTTCTATGGGTGAGAAAAATTATCATAATAATAAAAATGATATCTTTTAAATATATAAGAATTTATTTTAAAATTAATGTTATAATATTTTGAAAATTATTTTCATTTAATGGATTTCATTTGAAGATAATATACATAAAAAATGTTTCGGGTGATTGTTTTATATTTTTCTAAAATAGTCGATTTTTTGTGAATAGTGAAATAAAGTAAAATATAGTATTTAACATTATATGATAAATAAATGAATTAACGAGTCTTGGGTGTTGTAAAAAATCATTAATTTGAACATAAATTCAATTATTACTATGTCCTATTATAGGATTCATTGAAATTGTTAGCATTGAGCTAATATAATTAATTTATTAATATTATATTAAAAAAACACTCCCCTCCCCTTATAAAAATAATCCCCACCACCCATTCACCTTACACCTTATTGTCCATAAAGATATCCCAAAATCATCCCATTTATATCCCCAAACCTCCAACCCAAGTCCAATGGTTTTTTGGTATTACCAAAGTTTCATTTGAAGGAGCCAAAATGGGTTGCCTAATACAAGACATCCAACTGAGAATGTAATACCTTCGACCTATATTTTAAATTTTTATTCTTCATCCTCCAAAAAATCATAAAACATGAAATAATGACTCTAGTATTATAAATATTTTATAGTTTTTTGTGCTAATGTATTATCCATCATCCAAAATCTTCTTGTTTCTTTCAAAAATGAAAATGTTGATTGCAATATGATCAGTTCACCATATCCATATACAATGTAATTTTTTTATTCACTGCCTTAAAGGGTGGATAAATAATTAATATTAATGGTAAATAAAATGATAATAAGTATATTTTATATTATTTTATGTAAAAAAATCTATTAATAATAATTTAATTGAATAAAATAAATCTAGTTGATGATGGCAAGTGATGAGTTCATTTTTGAGTAATATTTTGATATTTAGATTCATTTAACTATGAATGTAAAAGATTAATTTGAACCTAATATAAAAAATTTATTTCCTATTTGGGTAAATAATATTTTTTTGTTTGAAAAATAAAAAAAAGAACCTAAATTTAATTTTTTTAATGGACAAATTTTGTGTAGTCTGAAATGAATTAGGAAATAATCCATTCTTTATCCAAAAAATTGTCAAACCCTAGCTATCCCACAACCCATGTGGAGTAAGCCACATGACTGGACCATGAGGGTCATCTGATCAATATCACCATAGGGAGTCATTGTTGGGTTTGAAGAACAGATCGTAGGTCGTGCAACGGGGTAGTGCAACACTGATACATTAGAGGAAGTCTAATATGGTTATAAGATGAGTGTTTCACCAGTGTGGGGTGACACATGATAGTGAAAGGGGTCATCTAACCCCCATCCGAAATTGATTCTAAAAAATTGGATTAAGAAAACTTTTTTAATATTCAAAGGACTATAAAATATCTAATGCGGGATATAGATTCACTTGGGACACTAAACACTTAACAAAAGTGAAATAATTCTTCTTGCAATCATTTTTCATCTCCCTCATTCATAAACCACTTCACCATAGGTGTTGGTGATACATAAAAATACATCATGGACAATGAATAAGATCTCAAGGAACCATTCTAGATTCTACACCCACTATGATGTAGTAAACCTATGTGTCATGGAAACCTCTAGATATTGAAATGATGAAGAGAGAAGACATATCATTGATTATAAACTGAATCCTGGACTTATAATTCAGAGGAATATGATTAGTGTTACACCATTATTGTTGGAACTATATCATGGTCTATGTTTCATAAAGGTGAAGGTTGTTGTGTAAGAGAGATACAATTCCCTAGAGAAAAATAGTTTGTATAATAAAGAAGCAGATATGTTTTACAATTTAATCTAAAATATAGAGTACCTAATTTTAGATGTAATGATTATTTAATGGATAATGAGTTTTTTATTGTGGTTGGATGGCTACATTATATCTATACATGTAATGATACGATAGAGAAGGGGGCTAGGTCGGAGTCTACATACTACGTCGTATTTTGTTTTTCTACTAAAAAATAAAATACCCAAGTTTCCAATATATCCATTTGATACATGTTGGCTTCATGGAATATTTGAAATTGAGAATATGTGTGAGACCTCTCATATAACAAATAACTTATTAAGGGTTACATGGATGATGAGATGAGACTACAATTATGTTTTTTCAAACATGCTATAATGATAAACTAGGGAATTATAGATTCAAAAAAATAGATAGTTGAGGCTTATGTTATAATATCCATTAGATATTATCATTTATATTAATATGGATTTCATATTAGATATTGTAATATTAAAAATAAATTATTGAGGCTGGGATATAAAGAGATAGAGAAATAAAGAATATTGATGATCTCTAAGAAGTGACAATTTAATATTTATTCTATAAAAATAGAGAGGATGACTTCAGGGGAAATAGATAAATACCTACCCAAGGGTTGGTTCCCAAACCATGTGGGGGATTAGAATCTAACACCTAAAACATTATTAAAATAAGGAGGGTAATAATAAAACATCAAGTTGGCATAGTTTATGTTTTTCTCATTTTTATTTTCATAGTGTATTAATCGATTTCTCACATCGATTGTTTCTAAAAATTAGGGTAATTATTCACTATTGTATGATATCATTATTTATATTCCCTCCTCGAATTATATTTTCTATCAATTTTTGATTTTTATTATAAGTGGAAATACTATGTGTTAAAGGGAATAGTTAATGAAATTGATGAGTACCAAATTTTTTCTTCATTATAGCTATGGAATTATTCTTATTTATCTGTATTATAGTGAGAGTATTTCTTATAATATTCTTAATTACCTATATATATTGATGATAATTATGTGAGGAAATCTAAATTGATTAAGGGATGTGGAGAGAGGCGGTTGGATAAACTTTTAATTTTTATTAAATATTAAACATATTTCACCTAGGCTATTTACAGATGTACCTTCATAGAGGGATCGTCTATCTTAGGCAGTAATATTTCATTTTTAGAGGATATAATAAATTCTCCAATAATTCTTGTAAATATTAATTTGATATAATATAAAAATTCAGGATTAAATTCTTTTAATCTATGAAAAACCATCCTATGATATCTCTTCTCTTCTCTTAACCTATTTTATGATTTTACATAGTCCCTTCCATAAATCTAGAGATAGTTTAGATATTTTTTTTCTTAATAAAATCACAATAATGGATATATTGTTAAACCACATAACCCTTTTTAGGGGATCTACCTCATCTTACCATAATTCTATACTCTATTTGTTGGTTTAGTTTGTTTTTTATAGATTTTTGAATTGATTTAGATAATGTATTTGATGAAATCCTCGTTATAAAAAACTATTGGCATTATTTATTTGGAATAAATAGATTATAAATTAGATAGACATAAAATACTATACACCCTTTCTATTTTATAATATTATATTATGTTATTTACTTTTTTTATGTTCGATTTTTTCACACCGGTTCTTCTAGTCTGTGATCATAGGAAATAACAATAACAAAGGGCCACATCCATATTGAAATTAAAATTTCAAAGTTATCACAAAAAATTGATGAAAAAATAGGGAAATTCAATGTTGAATATGGGATCATTAATTCTAACCATGGAAGCCACAACCAAACCTGAGTATGAAATAGATTCTCAAAGACATGGAATATTATTTCATAAAAGGACTACGGCTCATAGAGAACATGGATAAGGAAAATAAAAAATTGAAGTAAGTAACAAAGGATGAGGCCCGCATGGATTAAGAAACTGAAGATATATTTGGACGAAGAACTAAACATGAGGCCAAATTTAAAGTAATATCCCATTCTCTCACTAATTTTTAATTTTACATAGAGAAAACCAATATAAATACTAATGATTAAGTGGTGAATAAATATATATAATATTATAGAAACTTTAAATACACAATAAAGTTGTTGGAGGAGCCACCTCTAGTATTTCATGAATAAGAAGACCCTCCAACACAAACGGCATTGCATCCCAAATAAGAATACTAATAACAACAATAATAATGGAAAGAATAAAAATGTTGCTATTGGGTGTGGATATAATTTTGGTTGTTTCATATATGTTCACATTTTTTTGGATTCTATCCACCCACTAATATTTTACATTAATGAATATAATGAGTGGGTGTTGAATATGAAGATAATGTTTGGTAATCTTAATGATAATAACCACAAGAGTAGGAAAAAAAGGAGAGGTACAAGGTATATACAACCAATTATCATCTATTCCCAAATATTGGGTTTTTCCATAACCATGTACTTCACTCAATAAAAATTAGATGATCATTTAAAGATTAAGGAATGTAGAAGAGCTATATCAGACACTTTTCAAAGGTAGAATTGGTTTAATAAAATATACTTGTCTTTATAGGCCACTAAAATTACATGAATAAAATAGGTAAGTTCAATATATTTTTCCTTAATAAAGGTGATTTGTTGAATGAAGACCGTAATTTTATTTTATTTTATTTTAGGAATTAGTTTAAGACTTTTTTATAAGTAATAAAGCCTCCTCGACACATTTGTTTAAATTTTAATTGAATGGACCTTGTTATTTTTCTATGTTTATTTCCTTTTTAGGTCTATGATGCATAAATATTTTAAGGGAAAAATGAAAAAGATATCAATGTGACAAGGGAGTATGATTCTATTATTTACTATTAAATATGATCCCGTATTTTTCAAATATATTTTCTGTTTTTAGTGATAAATTATATACTCACACTTAGAATAGAATAATTTTTAATCAATTAATCTTAAATTATCTTTGGAAACCAATTATTTATTGTTAATTTTCAATTTTATGGAATTGAATAAAGAAAATGGGGGGATTGAATGATTATAGTGATGGATATATATTTTTATTCAATGAATTCTGATTTTCATTTTTATAGTCATAGGTAGATGAAATTTTCCTTCTAATTTTCATTATTTATATTTCATGAGTTTATGTGGACTAATTCATTATTTTTACACATTCAATGATTGATTATTCATTATTATATGTTCTCACTCCTAATAGGTTTCTAGACCCAAGAATTCCAAATCTATATTGAGAAAAATATTCTAAGAGAACTTGGGACATGTTACATACTAAGACTTGTATTTTATCATGTCAAAGATATGATTCTGAAAATTGACTTTTAAACGATCAAGGTATTTTTGGTCATTTTACCCATTATACTCAAGACATAACTTAAATTAATCCTACCTTTAGACTATAGATAAAATGGATCAACTGTGATAAGAATGAGTTATATTACAATACATTTTAATCCATTCCTACCCTTACACTAGTTTTTTTCATTATTATCAAAGATTATGTGGGGGGATATAGAGTTCATGGTAAAAAGAAATGAACTCTATCACGAAAAAAGGTTTTTTATTGGATTTTGAGAAAGTTTTATTCCATTATTCATGTTATTCATTTCTAACACTCTAAAAAAATTCTTTTTTGAGTTTTAGAGGATAAAAAATAATCACCCATCTAATGATATTTATTATTTTTAGTATATTTTGGGATGTGAGACTTTTCATAGATCAAAATTTGAAAATTTGAAAAAAAAATTAGTTAGAAATAAGGGAAAACATCAAGTCATGAAACTCATTTATTATGATTTCATTGCCTCATGACCTTTACACTATGCTTCAGATGCATGGAATAAGATATTTTTATGGGAAATGTCATTAGAGTTTAATATGATTATCATGCATAATACGTTTGAGTTAAAACAAAATTATTTTCATTAAATTATTTTATTTATCTGTTAATACCTACCCATTATCCTTGGAGTCAATTTATCCAAATTTACTTCTCCTCGTGATTTTTTTTTGTTTTTTGTCTCCAAAAAGTGGAGAATATTTTTCCTATTCTGGTTCATAACATAGTTACTTGTACATAAGGTATGAAAAAAAATCCACATAATTTATTACATGAGTGATGAGAGAACAAATAACATGGTATGTTAAATAAAAAATTGGAATGTTTTAAAGGAGAAAATATTATATTATTGAATAGAAGAAAAGGGATGTACAATGTATTGTTCATTGGAAAGATCAATTACATTATTGACTATTGAAGATTTATAGTCATTTTCTTATGTGACACTTGAAAATAATTTTTATTCTATTTAAAATCATTTGGATTAATTGATGTTTAATTTTAAACAATGGAAGCTTGTGGGTTTTATTTTGTAATTCAAGTTGAGATATATCTTTGAGGGGAAGCATAGTTTATTTATGGGAGGTTTGATGATTTAATTTTTTACATACAATTTTAAAATTTTATTTCATTTTATTAATAAATTAAATGGATCAAATTTACCGTATATTTTATTTTTCAAATTCATATTTGGGTATTTAATATATTTTTTTACTTTAGATAAATAAAATAAAAGTAATTAAATTCATTTTTATAATGGATATTTATGTTTTGGATGAAATTTAAAGGTAAGTATGTGATGATTTAGCTAAAAAAATATGTCAACTGTAACTAGACCACAACCTATCTAAACCAAGAAACATGGAAGACTCGTAAGTGTTAGCTAGCTATGCTCACTCATTGAGAGAGTATGTAGGATAGCAGGAGAGAAAATAGTTCACACAATACATGGACATGGGGGTAAACAATAATTGACACATAGTAGGATGTTCTATGTGACACTGAGAGAAGCATTTCACTCGGATAGGGATACACATGGTGGCAGTAGACGTCCTTTGATCCCCATCCGAATTTGATGTACAAAAATTAGAATGAGAACTACTATTAAGCGGTGTGAGGCACATGAAATATCTAATGTGGGATACAAATTATCCTATAGAATTCTACAATTATCCAAGGATACATCATCCACTTTTAATTTCTATATTTTACCTCTCAAACATAAATCGTAGAATTATAAACAATGATGTTATTCTATAATTAACAAGGGTTGACAAATTTGTGCTTATGCCGCCACTATAAATTTGAGCCACACTATCTCACTAGACACCATTGTGTAGTAGATGTTTTAAAATCATCAATCAATGAAGAGGTAGTTTTTTTCATCACACATACATTTAATCAGATCTCTATTGTTTTGAGGAATGTGAATGGTTCTACACCATCATCAGAGGCACTATGTTCAGAAATATGTTTTATATAGGTGATGTATATGGTGTAAGACTGATGTTACACCATAAAGAAAAATAGTTTTTAAAATAATTAATAATCTTTGGTGTATGGTTTTGAACATGATATATAGTAACTGATTTTGTCGATAATGATGATTTAGAGCATAAGGTGGATTTGATTAGGGATAGATGGATACCCTATAGCTATATATATAGGGATCAAATGAAGAAGGTGTTTATGTCATAGTACACTCACTAAACCTCAATGGGTTTAGCTGCTATAAAATAAAATACAAAAAAATTCTAAGATATCTACTTGATAAAAGAGAGAATTATGTGTGATTTGAAAAGGGAAATATCCATGGGGACTCTACTTTAAGGAATGGTATTTTAGTGGTAATTTCATGATTATCAAAGCCTATAACTAAAGGAGTTAAAACATACTAAAAAGATAATTTAGGGAATTATAGATTCAAGTACATTCATGCTGGTAGTGGCTCTATCATTTAACTATAAAATATATTATTAGACATATTATGATTTATTTTTACATAGATAATTTAATGAAAATAAAATCATGAGTCTGAGAGATAAATAAATAGAAAAGATAGAGATGATTGAGTAGTACCAAAATTGATACCTGAAGAGAATTCTGTATAAATATATTGGATGAATGTGGGGGGGGATTGAGACTTTCCCACCCAGGGGAAGGTTCCCAAATTATATAGAATATTGAAATCCAACACCTAAATCAAGAGAAGAAGGAGTAAGGTCTTCATAATATATAAATTCAGTGTACTTTAGTATTTGTTTTTACCTTTTTATTTTCATTATTTAATAATCGATTTTCTAAGTGAATTTTGTCCTTCAATTCATGAATGTCTTAATTATTAGGTGACAAATTTTCTTTTATATTCCATCTTCCTGAACATCTAATTAATTTCTGTTCATGAGTGTGATTATGTGTGGCTATGTTTCATGGGAGAGGTTAGATTTGATGAAAAGTATGAGTACCAAGTATTTAATTATTTTTATATTTTTAATTATACTTATTAATTTGTATTATTTTGAGAATATTTATTATTGTACTCCTAATTAGTTAGAAAGATTGATGGTAACTATGGGAGAAATCCCAATGTGACTAAGGGAATTGGGTATAAATCGATATTAATATACTTTTCCACTCTTTAAAATATTAAACATAATGCACCTAATCTAGTTACAGATATACCATGAGATATGGGTCAAATATCTTAGGTTGTTTTAGTTGATGCTAAGAGGCTCAGATCAGTAATACAAGAATTTTTGTGGATATTAATTTTATGTAATATTACCTGAAATGATTTAATTAATCTAATTTCTAAAAAAATACTTTGATATCAACTCTCCTCTGTTTATATGTGTTTTAATTTTTTATTAAGTCCACTCAACAACTCTTAAGATTGTTTAGATAATGTTAGTTTAATAAAATATTGCAAAATATGATTGTCTAAAACCATATATCCATTTTTATCAGGGGATTTAACCCATTATACCACTATTCTATGTTTTTTGGTTGGTATTTTTTAGGTTTGTAAAACTTTATAAATTGTTTCATCTTATTGATTTAACAACTTTCTTGAGACACGTCTCTCGAAAATGTAACCTAAATGAACTAACCAAATAAAGATAATGTTTTTAATAAATGTGTTATCCATGTGTCAGAAAACATATGAATATTTTGTAAAATTTAAATTTATAAAAGGGAATTTATTTCATTGAATTTCACTTCTAGTTTTATAGACCCATTAGATGATAAATTTCAATAATTATCTATAAGTGAAATAGTCCTTCGATCCATGAAATGAATGATTTATAGATAGTAATTGTAGAAATGTTATATCAATTTAATTACCCTGAAATCTTATAAAATATTGATATTTGATAAAATATTTTTGAATAATTATCTCAATCATTTATTTAATAAATATAATTTGATTATTTTTGTGGTTAAGTGGAAGTCTAGAATGAATTCTAAAATAAGGTTAGGGATCTCATTGAACCATCCTAATTTCCTTTGGTTATTATTTATCCCACTTTACCTCACTTTGGATCTATATTCTTATTATTTAATTATTTTCTAATATTTATATATTTGCCACACATGTATACTAGTTTAATTAATCTTTTAGAGTTGGGGATATAAATGTTTTAAAGGTTCCCTTATCAATTGGATTTGATAATTAGAATCAACTAAGGGGAACTTCTCAGTTTTCTTACGTCATTTAAAGTACCACTAAATGAATTGTTTAAAAACATACATGGTCTCTAAAAACACTCATATTTATACAGAAACCAATTTTTGATCATTTATTTTTCTTTGGAAATTATTACACTCTTAACCTCTTTAAAGACTCATTACCCATTTTCATAAAACCTAACATAGGAAACCCATTATAAAAAAAATTCCCTACTATTTGTATGTATTCACTTAACATGGTATTTATTTTTGTTACCAATACTTATGTACTCCATTATTTATAGGGAAAAAAATAATCCCTACATTCATGGTAATATTTTTGGTATTCCAGTTTTTTATGAACTAAGAAAAAATTATGAAACCTATGTCACTTTTCATGTGTTTCCATTTTTTCTAAAGCGATATAAATTATTTCCTTATGTGAAGAATATATCAATGTACATGTTATGCTAAGTGAACCCATATAACACTCAAATCCATTAGATAGTGTTTATATCTCATGAGATGATATGTAGTAGATTATTGACTAAAAATAATCTACGATGAGACTCTGTGCAACATTATAGGTTATCTTAGAAGTGATCCATAACATATTATTATGTTATATTCTATATTGTTTTCACATTCCGTTGATTCCATGATCATATGATTCTGTATTCTTTAAATGATGTTTATTTATTATTATTCATGATATTGGTCTTTATGAAATCATTCCATGATATTCTACTCATATGTTATTCATCTTTATCATCCTTATTCCCTTAGTAGGACTTGTAGAAAATATCTTTTTTGAGAATTCCCTAGGTTAACCTATTTAGTTTTAAAAGATTAAGTAGATTTAGTAGAACATATTATAGATTTAAAAACTTTTGATGTATTTATATTTAATTTGTTCAATCATGTTTCTAATTTTACAAAGACACTAGGCCTCTAGATCCTTGTGTTTTTTGTATATTTATTTATTAAAAATAATGTAACTATATGTGTAAGATTGTTAGGTCTCTAAACCCCATCTATTATGAAATATAATATGTATAAACTCATTTTGAGAATTCCTCACAATGGATAAACGTTTTTCGGAAACAATGGTAATGGGGCCTCCCTAATGAGATTTTGAAATGGGGTTGATTATTTAGCATTAGGTGACCTATCTATTTCTTTTTTACTATCCCCATCATGGTTAGATTTAGAATTATTTTGTCATTCCTAATAGGTCTAAAATTCTCCTTGAGTATAATTCTATATATGCATAATTTTTGTATTATGTTGAGAATATCTCTCAATCTCCAATATTTTTTTTACATTTTCATTTAAAACAACATTGAATTTATGTTCTTGGGGTTTCAACATGCTATTTACAATTATCACTAGTATATTTTCTTCTTCTAATAGTTATATATATTAAATAAATTTGAATATAAAATTATTCAAGATTTGGGGGCCTGTCTAAAGATGAGATAAAATTGGGGTTCCTCACTTTAATTATATTGATTTCCCCTTCCACTAAACAATAAATGGATTTTTATATTCTTGTTAATCATCCTTCTATATGGAGTTTTAAATAATTAATTGTTTATATAAGTAAAGTGTTTTATGAAACATTCTTAGATATTTATTTGGTTAAACCTATTCAATGATGGAAAGTGTAATGAGTGAATGGTTATCTCAAGGGTGACTTGTAGATTCAATGACATTGAAGCGGAAATCAAAATCTACAGTAGCTATGTTGAGTATTACATCATGATCAATGGTGATTTTTTGTTTGAATTATAGTTTCTATCCAAAATATTGTGTGACTAGGCTATTACTCTATCATCCTCCATTTTTAGTACATATATTTCAACTTGATAAATGTTTCTCAAACCACCACTAATAGAAAATAAAAATCACATCTTGGAATATAATTCTATATATTTGTATGGTTTACCACAACTATTTTCATCTTTAGTTCTCCTATCTAATATTATTTAAACACTGAGTGAGGCATGAAATTAATTGAAGAATAAAAATCACATAAACCACCATGAAAAATCATGGAAAAAATATTGAAATAGATGGATACTTTCCTAGATGGAATAGATCAAATCCATTATATTTTTTATTTATTTATAGATAATCCCAATTTTAAATAGGTTTAGAGATAACCCTTATATGGCTTGTATTCTAAAGGATATATTTCCTAGATCATCGACTAAACGCCTAATGACCTGACTACATTGAAAATATCCCTCACCAACATCTTCTTCATTGATAGTTACAAGCTCCCCTCTATACATGGATGATCTGATAGAATTTCTCTCTATAGAGATACACACTTCTTGGTACAAATGGTGAAGTTTACATATCCCTATACTCATTCCCAATCTGTTAAGCTTAGTTCTGGTGGTTTTTTCAGTTTTGAATCCCCCTACAGGGCATACTATGTTGTAAATTGACATAAATTCTTATGGGTCTAGAGTACTTATGGCCCAAAATACCATGGCCTAGACGAATTACATGACCCAAAGAGTTGAGGTGTCTCAAAGACCCTATTTACTAAAATCATATTTTCCCCAAATTCTATGTATCTTAGAAGCACAAATGTTTGGCCTGTAGGCCCAAATCGTATGAATAGTTCCACTATACGGTAACTGCTATAGTAACTCATAAATACGTCATCACCTTGTTTTGAACATTTCTATTTTTTATGTAGGATTATGTGGTTTTCCATTCATGTTTCACCCCATATTAAAAAATAATAAGAGATAGAAAATGTTTATGGATCATAAAAATTGGTGGGTAATTAAGGGGTTATTATTGATGATACAAGTATTACATTTACTTAAATCCTCAAATTAATGTTGAAAATATCCTTTCGTAACATATCATATTTGGATATTTGTTTTTGTAAATTTAGGAGGGTAATGATGATCTAGACATTCTGAAAAGTCTCTAGAGTTTCTATTTGTGGTTCAACCTCCTAAATTTTCATGGATTGATTTATTCATAATGGAAAAGGAAGTGGAATATATTTTATATCCATTTAATATCCCCAAATGGGTGTATCTCGTATTTTATTGTTTTTATCATACTTAGCTTCTACCTCTTTATTTTGTAATTATTTTTTATTTTATTCTTATTGGTAGATTTTAGGATTCTTTATAAACTCTCTATCATTATTTTACAAAAGTTATAGTTATTTTGGTTTTGGTCTAGGTGTTTCTAGTGAATTATATTCTTTTCTTATTGTTTTGGTCATTACACTACATTTACATTTGGATTATAGGCTAATTGGTCCCATAGTATTAATGGGTTCATTGAAAAAATGTCCACAAGACTTTCAACGTTTTTGTTAAAATTTACACATTATTTCTATGGTCATAAAAATTTGTTACTTATTTATAAAATATTTATTGGTTACTAGTTGAGAAATGATAACAATATTTATTTTTATATAATTTTTTTGATTTTAGGAAATTTGGGTGTTAGTTTGTATTTATTTATTTTAGTTAATGGTGGTTTTTGTAATAGTTTATGGTAAGGGGTAATTGTTAATACTGATTTAGAAAAGTTGGATTTTATTAGTTATATTGATTTCAAAATCTATAATGTAATTGGGATTTGTCCCTTAGTTTTTTATTGATTTGTTGAATACTCCTTTGAGAGAAGGCTATTACACAATTCTCCACACCCAGTACTTCAACACACTAGTTAGTGAAATGGGTGATAGTGTAATATAAACCAAATACATTAGTTGGTTCTTATTATTCACTTGTTTCCCTAAAAAACATTTTTCTAAATTGGATAGTTATATCTTCAAGTATTTATTATAAAAAGGAGATAAATTATAATTTCTTTCTTCATGGATAAATAAGGTTCATATACCTCTTATTAAATATCGTTTTGCGTTTTCGGGAATCATTTCAATGAGTAGCTTGGATTTTTTTGGTGAGTTATATTTAATGGATCCTCCTGATTATGGGTACAAAAAATGCATTTCATTATCATATATGCATTTGTATAATAATACTAGAATGTGGTGATCCTTTATAACTTGATGTGGTCAGCTATTTAATATCATCTAAAACCTCTCCAAATACTCATACAGTGTTTCTCAATACTATTTCCTGATAGAACAGTACAATTTTATGATTTTTGTGCCCTTAAGTGTGGGTATATATATTGTATATGAGATTATTTATAGATCATCTATTTCATGGATCTCTCATAGTAGTATGATATAAAACCATTCCTTGTCTACTCCTTCAATTGATAAGGGGAATTCCCCCCACATCACATGTTTCATAACCACTCCTTAGGGTTTCAATGTATATTAGATAAGGCTAAACTTATTGATATTATTGATTGGATATTCACATTTTAAACCATGAAACATTGGAAATATTTGTATTAATAATATTTCTAATTATACATATTTATATAAATTGGGAATAATAATTTTATTATATGGGTTAAAAACAAAGGAGAACCTAGGTCTATCAACCTATGGTTGGCATTTCCAACTTCGATGATGGGATAAAGGTGAATAGAAAAATTCCCACTAGAGTATTCAAGATAAATCTTATTAAATTATGTTTTTTGTATTTGGATATATCAAATTAGTTATTAATTATCCTTCTATTTCTATATACTAATCAGATATTTGTTTACTAGAGGTTCTAGGCATAAAAAATTAATGTTATATTACTGGAACTACATTATATAAAATAGAAAACAATTAATTTTTCATATCATGGGTTTCCCTAAAAAAATTATTAATACATGATGAAATATATTTATTGCGGTAAACCTAGGTTTTCTCCAAATAGAAGCACATAAAATTTATTTTCACTTGAGATAAAGAGATGTTATTGTTAAAAAATTTTGTATCATAAATAACAAATGAATGTAAGAGAAGTTTTAAAAAATAATATAATGATGAAAAAATTTTGGGTTTAGGGTTTCATTTCCATGTAAAATTCTATCATAGATTTAAAATTATTATTACTAATGTCATTATTAATTGATAATCAAATGATTTCATAATTGATTCATCTATCACCCATGGTTGAAGGTTATTGTGGAGATTGATATAAAAGTGGATACTTATTCTTAACCCCCACTTTTTGTATGAAAAAACAATAAAATACACCTAAAATAAAATAGAAATACCAAATTAGGAATTTTTTATTCTATGAAATTCAAAAATAACTCATTACCTCCACACACATGCCAACAACTACTAGAAACTAACCACTTAACTCATGTTGTTTCTTTAAAAAAAGTTTTACTACGTGGATGGATATTATAAATTATCAACATAAGTAGCTAAAAATTATAAGGTTCAAAACCAAATAAACCTTTTTAAGGTATTAAATAGCTGCTAAATTCATAGAAATCAATAAACCAAATAGAGTTCTATTCATTAAGTGTGCTACTAATGAATTATAATAGATCTCATTCCCTTCCTCACTCACTAAATTGTCACCCCTTCATTCAAAGGGTAACAAAGATGAAGGGGTGGGGGAAGGAATCAAAAACCCTTGGAAAATAAAAAAAATATGAAAAAAATGAAATAGAAAATAGAGTAATAGTTTTCAAGCCTGAGCCTCTTCACAAAGCCACTATGTTTATCCATCTTAATCATCCCTATTTGTATTCCCTCTACTTTTTTCTTTATCTTACATTATCAAAATTCCATGATTCATTCCCGTTTTAATATTATAATGTTATTTCTTCGTTTGTAACTTCATAAAAATTAAGTACGAGTATTTATTTATCCAAGAAATTGATAGATTCTTATTTTAAGATTAATTATTTTAAATGAAAATATAAAACATTGAAAAATTTGATAGTATTTGATGTATTCCTTGTGGAAAATAATAGTCATATTTCATAGATTCTAATGTAGAATATTGGTGATTTGGGTTTGATGTGGGATTTCTTTACTTGTTTCAAAACAAAATTTCAAATTTTCTTGAGGAATGAACTCTATATGAGCTGGAATTTAAACTAATTGTATTGATATTGAGTTTTTTTGAACTCTATTTAGGAACTCTATATAACCCCCAAACCTCCATCAACTATATCAAGGATCTCAATTTTAGGTTTAGAATATACATTAACTCTATGTGGTAACACTAACTCAACACTAGGTCTATGGTAACTCTTGAAAGAAAATTATCTGGGAAATACACGTGGGAATTATATATCCCCACATAGATTTTATTCCCATTTCAATTATCCTTCTCCTGACATATAGATTTAAAACATCATCAAATCACTCCAAAACATCATCTAAACACTATAATTAAACTGAATACTGTGTAACATCACTTCTTTGTGCATTTCCATAATTACCACTCTTATCTTGTTCCTAAAACATGACATAGTAACATTTCATCAATGTTTTCATTGGATGTTTTCATTAATTTATGTGGGTTGCTCAACCATAACATCATTCACCTTGAATTCATCATTGTTCCAAGATATCAACTCCACATTGAAACAAATCCTTTCATTGTGTTTCATAGATCTCAGAAGCATTAATTTCCATACCATTATTTAGTGAATTTTTATTAATACCCACCTTAATAAAAGGATTTTGCAGTTACACAATGGCCTCACAAAGGGTTGACCAAGATCTCGTGTTCCACACACGGTGGTCTCTAAAAGTTGATATTCTTCATAGTGGAACCCAATAGGTTATTGAGTTGCCTCATATCCATACAATAAGAATGATCAAATAAAAACGTTCACATCCACAAAGTCATGAAGTGTATGATTATTATGATTCAAAATACATATGATTGGAATTCACACATAATGTTCATCCAATGTCATATAATCAGTTCATGTTAATGTATAACACTCCGGAGAAAAGTCTTACAATGGAAAAAGATTCATATTTTTTCTAAGATACAATAAAAAACATTTCCTAAAGTCATACAGAATTGCGAAACTCATACGATATGGATTAACAAAGTCTTATGCTTGGTCACAATGGCTTCTATAATGAGGCTTAAGACCAATGTGTAAAATCTAAGGCAACTATTGAATAATATTTTTTTCATATTTATTTATATTTATGAATTAGTTAGTAATTTGACCTTCAATGTGACTCTATTTCCAATAGAATACGAGACACCTTACAATGAGTTTCTCTAAAATCTTATGTTGCATGCAAGACTGATTTATATCAAAAAATAATATATTATTAATAAATTTAATATGGTAGTTTACATCTAGTTTTTGTATCGGTGGGAATGAATTGAAATTTCTATATTTTTTATCCATTTTTATAATTTTTTAACATCTATTCAATAAATTTGATAGGATTAAAAGAAGAATAAATCCAATTTTACGTATACAAAGATACGTATTAATAAAAGTTAGTTTTGATGCTTATTAAGGGAGAAAATTTATTAAATCCCATTTAGAAACATTTATAATTTTAATTTCACAAAATAAACATTTATTTTCAAATTGTAATATCATGATTTACTTTTGGTTATTTGTTTGAATTTTTTTGAGAACATCCATATTTTAATGAATACTGAATAATATTGAATTTTAGTTCACAACTGCCTTTTCATATAATTTACCTATATAGTTAAATTATAATTTTATTGGTTTGAAACTATAATTAGATCAATTTTATATCATTAAAATTAATTTAGTCCATTGGAAACAATTTCATATTGAATTTATATATATAAACATAACAAAATTTAAACTATTTTCACTTTAAAAACACAATGTCTCCTCTCTTCTGAAAGATCAATTCTAAAATAATTTTATCCAATTTTGTTTTTTGGAATTTGGGATATGGATTTAATATTTTGAAACAAAATAATATATAATTTATATTATGTTAGAATTAGTTTTTTTACCAAATAAATTAGTGAATGTAATTAAATTTAATAATAGTTACTTAGAAAATCAAGCATAATTAAGAACTATACTTGGAAAATATGGTGTAATAATGACCATAATTTTGTATAAAAATTTTCATATGGAAATATTTGGATCATTAAACTTTTAATTATATATAATAGTAAATATTTAATAGTTTCAGGAAAAAAAAATTTAGGGATCACACAATTGTTTCTAGAATATCGAGTATATCATTTTCCCCTCTTATAAAAGACCTCTTCTCCTCCACCGCTCTTTACACCTCTAATTCATTTATGTATTAGAAAAAACATGCTAAAATAATCTATTATAATCCCTAAAATCACCATATATGCCTCAACATGGTCATAAATCCAACCAACAATTCAATTGGTTCATACCGAAAGAGATTACCAAAGAAGTGGTAACTTTCATCAAAAGCATTTTTACTTTATTTCCATCTCCACAAAATTAGTTTATTATCATTAGCTGATTATATAATAAATTAAATATAATAATATAAATATATTTATTTATAATGTTTCTACCAACACCGATACCGACTTTCATCAAATGGTTAATGAAATTTTTATTCCAGTAAGGAAAACTATCGCCTCACATAACAATGTTGTTTGTTTTTCCTTTACCACATATCATGGTTGATAATTAATATGGAAACAATTTTTTATATGATATATATATATATATATGATATTAATGATGAATAAATACTTATTTAATTTATATATACACATACCTTCATGGTTACATTTTTTTTTGTAAATACAATAACATTATTTATGGACATGGGGACTACCGCCTCCTCAAAGCGATGTGATATGTTCACACATTAATTTGAATGTATTATGGATAGGATTAGTTAAAAATAAGTGACATAAAGAAAATATATATTATTTTCATGAAATAATTAACTTTTTGTAAATATAATATATCAGTTTCATTATTACCCCTACACACACTGAAAGAGTCACAACATCGTTCGTGGAAGTGTGGACTACCACCTCCTCAAAGTGACAGGATTACTTTTACATCACCATATATATATATATAAGTATATATGACTAAATAATAGGGTATATTTGATAAAATTATATTTCTGAAAATGATAGTTTTTTACTTACCTTCTTTCAATGACGATCATTGGAAAATTGGACTATTACACATGCATGCATACGACCTATCATCTCTATGATTATAACATTGGTTAATTTTTCAAAAACATCATTCATGATTGTTTCAAAAAATAGTATTTATGTATAAATATGATAATTGTTTCATTATTATTTTTCTGGGTAGGTTTATGTAATGAACCTTTTTACCATAGTCAACCTACCAGAGTCATTTTTTAGACATAAATTGAATATGGTAAAAACACCCGATCTAATCATAGTTGTTAAAATAGTTGTTTAAAACATTGTAATAATTGATATAAAATTAATAAAAAAAATTAAAAAAAAATAAAATCAATTAAATTATTCAAATAATTTTATTATTTAGGAAGATAAAGACATGAAAGAAAAGATGGACCAAATGTAAATGATTTCATCTCAATCTCATTTTACTGATACATTTTTTGATGATACCCACAATTATTCTTTTATAAAGTGTATATAAAACCCCTTTAACATTACATATCCATATTAAATCTATTCTAATGTTATTTTATGTTTTGTTAAATTTTATTCGTTCATGTGGCTTGTTATTGGAACATTCAAAGTGGCATGAGACACTTTGAACAGTAAAAGATTTAATATTTTCTCCATCTAAATAATCTTAATATTATTTTATTTATTTATTTATATGGATATAAATGTAATATAGAGTAATTTTTATGCCTATTTTTTTGTATTCCATTACAATATTTTACTATTTTATAATAAAATAAAGTCCATATTTTATTTTTTTGGGTATTTTGTTATTAAAAAGAATAAATTATTTCAATATCCTAAAATGTTTTCTTGTGATTGAATATAAAATTTTCTGAGTGAAATGTCTACAATTTCAATATTTTATATTTTATGAATATATTATGGTAATGGAACATTTGATAGGTGGTTCTATAATAAACCAATTATGGGTGGTTCTATGGTAAACGAATGACAGTTGAGTCTATGATGGCCCTAAAATGAATTGGGAATGGAAGAATTCATGATGAAATTCAAGAATGGTTTTCAAAAAATATTTCATTATTTATTTTTATAAATTTTTTATGGGGTAAAAATGGATACGAATTGGAAGATTCCACTTTGTATTATATGTAATTTTTTTATGAATGATTTATGGACTAATTATCTATAAACATTAACCTAAAAAAATCCTCACTGTGAAATAAAGTATAATTATTGGATTAAATCAATATTATGTGACATTTTAATGCTGGTTTCTTATAGTTTTTATTAAAGAGAGTTTTAGATAACATTAGAGGTGGACCTTCAAATATTTTAATTTTTAGTTTGGTTGATATGAAATATAATCTAATGATTACCATGTTGCCTCATCTAAAGTATGTTTTTTCATAATGATTTTTTACAGAGGAAATAGGGAAGATATAGTTGGAAGGCCCTTAAATAGAAACACCATTCTCAATCAAAATCCCTAGATGGTTGGAATTATAACTGAGTAGATTTTCACAGTGATAGATCTCTTAAAATATGCAATAAATAATGGTTGTTTACATGCATGTGGGAAACCAGATCTACCACTAAGAAACATGATGATAGTTTAGAATTTTATGAAACAACATCCCCCATTATTCAAAGGATCATCTATCTCTATGGCAGATGAAAGATGGATTAAATCCTTGTAAAAGATATTTTATTGCATAGGTTTTTCAGATCACCAAAATGTAACTTTGGTATTTTATTGTTTTGATGGTGAAGCCGACCAGTGGTGGTAAATAGTTAAAAATACCATGGAATGTGAAGATATTGATGCATTGTAATGGGATTAATTTAAGAATATATTTCTTGAGAAATATTTTCCCAAGGATATTTTATGTATGATAGAAAACTCTTCATTTAATTGAGACAAAAGGATAAATATTTTGTTTCTTAATATGAAGAAAATTTCTCTCGACTAGAAAGGTACGTCCCAAATTTTATCTGAGATACTAATATTAAGATAAATCTATTTTAATTAAAATTAATGAAGATATATCAAAGTGAATTGGATTTTAAAGAGATCAAATCTATAAAAAAACTGTTATATTTATTGAGAAGGTAGTAATGGAGTTTTTTAATGATCATGTGTCACATGTCAAAAATGAAAAGAATAGGTCATGTTGGAAGTAAATGGGGTATAATTCAACAATGATGTTTGGAGTTAAGAAAACAAAATTCAAATCTTTCTAGAAGTTTGGTAAAAGGAATCATCTATAATGACATTCACTGTATGGGGGGTTCTTCTTATGTGGCATGTTTGGTCTTATGGATTGTGACTACAAGGAAGATAATCCAGAATGAAATGAAAACTGGGGTTAAGATTTTTTAGTTGTAATGAGTTAGGAAATTATGACAAGGTGGGTATAAATTTGAATACCCAGGGTGGAAACCATCAAGATAGAATGAAAAAGGGTATGGAATAATCTTTTTGTACTAAATTATATTATGTTGGTCCATCAAATGAATTTTTTAATGGTATGTTACTAGTTTCTTCAAATTATAACCTTGCTCTATTTGACTCTAGATCGTAACATTCTTTAATTTCTGGGAAATTTTGTTATAAATTCAGAATATAACCCAATGAAAGTAACATAGAACTATTTTTAAAAACAATGGGTTGAATTTTTAAAGAAACTAAGATTTATAGGGGTATTTTTATTATCATTAGTGGTATGGTATTTCCTGTAAATCTTGTTGAACTGGCCATAGTGGAGCCTGATATTATTTTTGGTGTGGATTGGATTTTAGTTAATCATGCCAAAAATGATTTCAAACCCAATTGAGTTTTATTCAATGATTTTATACATTTTATAACATACCAAGATGCTAAGAAACTGATTAAATAATGTAGTGAATCTTATATACATCATGTCATTGAAAAGGAGAAACAACTCTAATTAGTGACATCCCACAAAGAATGAATTTATAGATGTTTTTTCAGACTATTTTCCTAGTATTATTCCTGATTATGAATTTTAATTTACTTTACATTTAGTTTTTGATGCTAAGACTATTTCTAAACCCACCTATAGAATGTTGAAGTAGAACTCATGGAATCGGAAAACATGTTTCATGAATTGCTTGATAAGTGTTTTATTAAACCAAGAACATCACTATGTGTTGATCATATTTTTTGTGATAAATATAGATAGTTCAATGAGACTTTTCATTTATTACAGTTCCTTGAACAACCTCACTATTAATAACAACTATCCTTTTCATTATATGGATGACGTTTTAATCATCACTATAGAGATCAGTGATTGTTTCCGATTGATCGAAGGTTTAGGTATTATCTACTAAAGGTGAATGGGGATAAAACCTAAAGACAACATTTTAAACTAGATATTTCCATTCTGATTTTTTATTTAGGCACTTTGGGTTATCTAATGAACCTACTATATTTATTAATCATATGAATAATTTATTCCCCTAGTTTTTAGATCAATTCATCGTTATATATATAGATGATATTTTATTATTTTATAAAATTTAGGAGGAACATAAAAGGAAATTAAGGATTGTTATGAAATCCTTAAGATAAAACAAAATATATGGAAAATTTAGTATGATTGAATTTTGGTTGAAAAAAATTATATCATTAGTAATATTGTTTCTAAATATGGCCAAACTATTGACCCCACTAAAACAAAATTTATTGAATAGTGTAAAATAACTAATATTGTCAACGAGATTCATAATTTTTTTGTATTAGTGGTTTACTACAACGGTTTTTTGGAAAACATTTATCATTTATCTAGACCACTATCTTAATTAACATGAACATGAGTTAGGTTTATCTAGATAGAATAATGTAATTTTTTTTCACAAACTAAAAAGATGATTGTTCAATGATCCAGTTTTTTCTCATCCTTGTAGAAATAGTGAATTTTCTATATACAGTGTTGCATCATTTAAAAGTCTTGGTTGTTCCTTGATGGAAAATGATAAGGTATATTTATGATTCAATTTAGTTCATAGCCTATGAATTACATTAGAGTACAAATGATTTTGTATTATCTATTGTTTTTTTTTCTTTAAAAAATTGGAGGCATAATTTTTATGGTGTAATGTGTGAAACATATAATGATCACAAATGTTTAAATTATATATTCACTATAAAGGAACATAACATGAGATTGATAAGATTGATAGACCTAATCATGGATTATAATTTCACGATTAATTATCGTCATGGAAAAGAAATGAAGGTGGATGAAACTTTGGGTCGATGAATTAATTATCTGTTCACCATGTAACTTTTAGAATAAAACCCTTTGGTTAATTATTTTATGAATTTTTTACTCGAATTTGTGCATGTATGGAAATACTCTGTTTTATTTCATTTTTCAGTGTAATCATTTTTTTTAGAAATAATAAAGAGGGATCAAAAGGTGGATCAACATTTGAAATAAAATTACGAATCAATTACAAATGGTATGAAACCTGAATTGAATATTGATGAACAAGGTATTTTATGATTTTGAAAATAACTATGTGTTACTTTTGATTCATAGTTGGGGGAATATTTTTTTACTAAATCTCATCGTTATCTATTTTCCATTCAACTTAGTAGCAATATGATCTACATAGATATTCTAGAGTATTAAGGGTGGGATGGAATGCAGAGAGATATTTCTGAATTTATGGTAAAGTGATTGAAATATCAGTAGGTTAAAGAAGATCAATAGTTATCAAAGTTGATACTACAAAATTTTCCAGTGTCTAATTGGAAATAGGAGGATATATCAATGGGTTTCATGGTAAGATTTACAATTTCTTATAATGTTAATAATTTGATTTGGGCTATTTTTTATTGATTATATAAATCTGTATATTTCCTTCCCATTCAAGATACAATGTCCCAATATTAGCTTTCTAGACTATATTTTAAGATATTTTTTGGTTTCATGGACTTCCTCTCTCCATTTTAAAAATAGTGATCCTATATTCGTATAAAATTATTATATAGTACTTTAGAATTCATTCGGTACAGAATGAAATTTATGTATAAATGTTCATCCTTAATCTGATGGATAGTTTGAGCGGATGACTCAAATCTTGGAAGATATGCCCCATTATTTATCAATGAATTACCAGGGAAGTTAAAATTGACATATTTATTTGGTTCAGTTTTATTATAATGATATTTTTCATTATAGTATACATATGTTAACTTTTGAGGCATTATATGTGGAGTGGTGTTATACATAGGCTTTGGGGATGATGTAGAATTAATGAGGTTAATGGGACCATAGTTAGAAGAGGAATCAAAAGTGAATGTTTATTTGATTCATCGACCAATTAGGTTAGCTCAGAGTAGGTAAAAATGTTTTGTGGATAACTACAGAAAGTATCTTTCATCCGAGTTAGGTGATCTTGTATTTTACAAATTTTCTCCATTGAAAAGAGTGACACATTTTAGACATATGGGGAAGATAAGTGCATGATTCATTATACTGTATGAAATCCTAGTGAGAGTTGGATTAGTTTCATACCAAGTGGAATTACCTCTATGTTTCTCCCATGTACACAATGTATTTAATGTTTCTATTTTAATAATGTACGCACTAGATTTATCTTATGTTTCAAGTGCTGAAGTAGTTCATTTGAATGAGAATCTTACTTAATGTAACAACTAGTTCATGTTATTGGCTGGATATAGAATGATTTGTGGAATAAGGTAATTCATTAGGTTATGGTTTTTAGGTAAACCCCATATAGTTTAAGAGGAAACATGTTAATATCAAAATTATTTGAGGGTAAAATATCCCTCCTTATTTGTTAAGTGAATAAAATTTTTAGGACACTACTTACAAAAGGGGGGAAGGATGTAACATTCTAGGTAATGAAATAAGTTTTTTTTTCATTTCTATTAATATATTTTAATTATATAGTAATTTTAACATAACAAATAATCTATTTTCAATATCATAATGAAAACACAACAATTAATTTCACCAAAATCTCATGTTACACTCAAGACTTATTTATACCCAAAAATAATATATTTTTTATATATTTAACATGGCAGTTATTGCCTACCAATTGTATTATAGGGAATTAATAGGACTACTGATAAATTTTTTAAAAATATTTATATAATTTTTTACATTAATTAAATAAATGTGATTGGATTAAAATAAGAATAAAACCAATTTTAGGCCTAAAATGATCTATATTTTTAAACGGTTGTTTTTGCCCTATTAATGGAACACCTATATTAATTAACAAAATTTACACCTTTATAATTTTCATATGAATAAATAAACTACTCTTAAGATATATAAATATCCAAATTTAATTTGGTTGAATCTTTGGTACTTTTCATAAAACATTCATGTTTGGATGAGTGGTGAATAATATTGAACTGTTGTTAAAAACTGATTTTTAATTTAATTTATTTACATTGATAAATTATTTTTGGATTACATTTGACATGAAATTAGATAAATTATAAATTATTCATGTTAATTTAGTGCATTTTAATCTTTTCCACCTTAAATTTATATATAAAAACTTACAAGATGTTGGAATATTTTCAATTCAAAAACCCAAGGTCACATCACGTTAGTAGGTTACACATTAAATTAATTTATGCCTCTTATTTGTTTTGAATTTGAAAAAATGGATTATATATTTTTAGTAAGAATAATTTATTATTTTCAATATTGTCAAAATATTTTTTTATGGTAAAATAGTGAAGTTAATTAAAATTAATTATAGTGATTAAGGAAAAAAGACATTAATTAATGACTAAATGTGGAAAATAAGTGTAAAAATGACCCTAAACATATATAAAAAATATTTTATTGAACTATTTCTACTATTTTACCTCTCTATAACTATAATGGATGATTTTTAACCCTTTTTAGGTAAGTAAAAAGTGGGTAGCACATGATTCTTCCCAAGAATACGCAATTTGTCTTTTCCCATCTTATTAAAGTCCTCCTACCATCCCCCTATATTTAAAATTTAAAATAAAATTCTATAGTATAAAATCTAAAAAAATAATCCACAAAAATAACTCCCCTAACCCTATAGGCCACAATTTTGGAATAAATCCAACAAATAATTCCTTTGGTTTCAACCAAAAGGATTTACCTGAAGAAGAGGTATCATTCATTAACATGAATTTTCACATCGTTTCCTTCTACATTCCCTAAATTTAATATACTTCTATGATTATTTATTAACATAACTGTCCTATATGAAATTATATTTTGTTTTTATGTTGTTTCTACCTACACATACACACAATTTCATCAAATGTGTAATTAAATTACAATTTGTGTACAGAAAACTATCACTTCATGTAATGATGTCGTTTGTTTTCCCATTACCAGCTCTTATGGTTGGGAATTTTGATGGAGACATTGTTTTTATAAAATATATATATTATATTTATCTTTAACTCATACATATTTTATTTTCATATACATATACCTTCATGCTTTACATTTTTTAAAAATATGATAACATCGTTTGTGGACGTGTGGACTACCACCTCATTAAAGTGATGTGATACACTCACACATTACATGGAATATATTATGGATAGTTTTGATTAATTTTTTTTTAAAGAATTGAAATATATATTATATTAATGACATAATTACCATTATATAAATATATTATATTGTATTTTTTATTACCCTTTCACACACTAAAAACGTGATAATGTTACTCATGGATGTTTGGACTAATGCCTCCTTAAAGCATTGTGATATAACCATAATTATATATATATATATATAAGTATATATGATTAACTAATATGGTATATATGATATAATTATAATTATGTAATGATAATTTTCTACTTACCTTATTTCCATAACGAGCATTGAAAAATGAGAATGTTACTCATGCGCGTGTACCACCAACCGTCTCCATGATTGTAACATTGGATAACTTTTCTTAACTATATTTCCTAATTGGTTTCTAAAATCGGATTGGTGTATAAATATGATAATTATGTCATTATTATTATTATTTTTATATGTTTATATAGAGACCCCTTTGACTATATTGGACCTACCAATGTAAATTTTAACACATAAACAGAATATGGTCAAAACAATCGATATAATGATCGTTTTTTAAATAGTTGTTTAAAACATTTTAATAAGTGAAATAAGAGTAATAATATAATTGAAAAAGGTCCTAATTTATTTGAATAATTATCATATGTTTATTATTAAGGCATATAAAGACACACATGACAAGTCAAACCAATGGTAAGGGATTTCATGTCAATCTCCATTCATTGAGTCATTTCTTGATTATATGCAACTTTATTATTTTATAAAGTGTATATATTTCTCCATTAAAATTAAATATCCAAATTATATCTATTCTAATGTTATTAATTTTTTTTAAGAAAAATTATTATTTCACGTGGCTTATGATTTGAATGATTATTGTGTTATGGGATACATTGAATGATTAAAGATGTAATCCTTTCCTACATTTCAATATTCTTAAAATTATTTTATAAATTTGTTTATATTGAAATAAAATAACAATAGAAACAATTTTGTTTATATTTTTATATTGTAATTCCTTTATAATCTTTCATGTTTGAAGAATAAAATTAAACCCCTCTTTTCCTTTTTGTGTATTTTTTCATTGAATATAGATTTATTATTTTAATATCCTAAAATGTTTTCTCGTGATTGGAAATGAAACATTATGAGGTAAATGATGAAAAATAAAATATTTTATGTGATTTTATTATATAATGGTGCATGAAAATTTGATGTGTTATTTGGGATGGAGATCCACTATAACAATGGAGTCTTATCCTTAATGAATGAATCTCAATTATATTTATTGATTTTTGTTTTTAATGGTTGATCTATACATTTAACATATTTTTGTTTTATGTTTTAAACTTTTTTTTCATATTGAATACGTAGCTAATTTATAATATCCATCTAGATACTATGAATTATCTATAAGGAATAAGTGGTGTTAGGTGTTGAGTTATTTGATTTTTTTGGAACATGTGTGGTGGAAGTGAGTTATTTATAAATTTCTTCTGAACTGAAGTACCTATTTAGGAATTACCATGGTAGTTTTGGATTTGTTTAATGACTTTCCATACCCAATTTAAGGGATATAGACAACCAGTAACCATTATTTTATCAGTCCCTAAAATAACCTTCAACTAAGAGGTTAAAAAAGGAAAAAAAATTAATTATAGTAGTAAAACCAATGTTCCATCTAGATAGGAGTGAACAAAAATTAGTTATCACTTTGAAAAATTAGGGTGTTCGGAGAATGTTTAATTTTAGAACCGTCCCATGAGAAATAGGTTGGTGTTTAGAAAATATTTAATTTTAGAACATAGTAAAGCAAGGAAGAAAATTTCTTTGAAATATAGATGATAAAAATTGGTGGTTTTATTGTTGGATTCACATGTGAAATGATATTATAGTATTAAAATAAATTTTACTTCTCTTCTAATTAATTTATAAATGAAGGATTTCACAATTGATGCTTTGATCACAATTTATTGATGTTTATTGTGGAGACTGAATTTATAGTTATTATTTGTTGGTGAACTCCCTTTCAATGTGTATTTAAATTCATTAAAATAATCCTAAACTACAATGGAAATACCTAATCAATCATTGGTGTTCATGGGAAATTCATAAATAACTCACTATATCCACACACACATTCCAAAAATATCTTCACACTAACCATGTAAAACAACATATTCCTTTGAGTCAATATTAACTAAGTTGATGGAGATTATAAATTATCAACCTAAAAAGTAGAAAATGATCATGTTCAAATCCAAAAACAAAATTTTGATAAAAGTTTCAAAGAAAAATTTAAATCATAAATTAATCAATAAGACATAGTTTTATTAACTAATGGTAAGACTTGAGAATTATAATGGATCTCTATACCTTCCTTGAAAACTCAGGTGTTACACCTCCATTAAAATGGTATGAGAGATAATGGAGAAAAAAGATGGAATTAAATATCCAAAGAAAATATAAAATAAAACAAAAAAATTGAAGGAATATTAAAAAAGAGATGTATTCATCAACCTTGAGCCTCTTTATAGAATAAACTTTTTCATCATACATCACCAACCACCATTTTAGTCCCTAGGATTAAATCTTATTTTATGGTCATAAAAAATATGATTATTTATCTTTTAAAAATATTTATTGTTCCTTATTTTTTAGTATATTATTAGAATCATGGTCTAGTCTTCAATTATCAATGAAATTTGTGGATTATTATTATGAGTTTAATTTTTTTTTATGAAAATAAAAAAAATGGAATTAAAATGATATTATTTTATGTACTAAACATGGAATAAAATGATTTCATTACATGTATTGTAATGTGGTATCTCAGAGATTCATATTGAAGTATAGATGTTTGTCACTGGTTTCACTATAGAATACAAAATTTTACTATGTCATGAACCCTACATGGGATGGAATATACTCTAATAGGGAACTATAAATAATCCTCCACACCTCCATAAAATATACATATAAACTCTAATTTGAATTTAGAACTACTATATACTCTATACAAGAACTCTATGTCGACACCAAGTTTATAGAAACTATATGTCAATCATTTAGATTTCATTTCATCTTCCATTTTCATTCTCTTAGCCCAAAAATTACAAACATCAATAAAGCACTTAAAAACTTATTAAAAGCTTTATAATTAACCTAAAATTGGGTAGGATGACTTATTTTGATATTGAAAACCTTATGAACCTCGGATCACTCTGCATTCATGGAATAATATAATTTCCTCATCTATTTAATTGTTTTTTCATTCATTATTATTGGTATCCTGGACAAAATATCCTTCATAATGTCGCCATTAGAGTTTCACATTTTGAACTTCCCAATAAAACATGAATTATGTTATTGTTTTAATTATTTTGGTAGTTTCCACTTCCATCCTTTTATTTCGACTATCATAATTTTCAGAATTATTCATGCATGGATTCTTCATTCTCATAGTAGAATCATAAAAGGATTACCAAGATTTTTTGGTACTCTAAATGTGATATCTAGAATGTTATATTATTCATAGTGTCACTATATCCAGTTCCCAAGATTCCGTAAATTTGTATTCTATGAATCATAAAAGATACATGTCCCTATCCCTAAAACCATATTGGAGATCCCTACAAAAGAGATTTTATAGAGAGAAAAATAACTCCTTTGACTACTAATTTTTTTTTAGAATTTATTCTCTAGAGAATCATGACACTAACTTCCCTTATTCCAATAAGGTGGAGTAGTTCCATGATGTTATATTATTAGATATTCTCTAAGAGTATTCAAGGAGGTTTCTACCAACTGGAATCACTATCATTGTATGGAAGTTTTTATAATAAAAAATAATGTTTAGGTTACTCCCAATAAGGATACCCCTCCCTAGGACTTGTCGAACCCATTTTGGTGGAAACATCTTATCAATTCTCTATGGGAGGTCGATCTATCATTTACCATTAAACCATAGGTTTTCCAGACCACTATATGGGGGATTCTTGTTGTGGAAATAGGATCAATGCCTTAGCTACCCACTATGTTTTTTTAATTTGTATCTCATGTATTTTGATTCCATTATCATCTATCACGGATGTCCTACCTATAGTGAATAAGATTATATCCTTACATGTCCTACGTAGGGTGAATCACTTACCGACCATTGAGGAATTTCTCCACATGAAACAAAAAATATCATTTTAAACTGGATACCAAACCAATATCGGAATCCCTAATTGAGGCATAAAAACATATTAAATTTGATCTTTCAGAATACAAAGCCAGGGATAATAAATAGAAGATACTATTTTAATTATTCCACAGACCAAGTAATATATCACACAGTGGATAAGGATGTCTAATCTATAATCCATGGTACACATGGTCCCTAAGACCCTTTGAAAGTATTTATTTGATAAATATTTACTATAATCCATTCAAGGGATTTATATTTCACCATATACAATTTCATAAACATGCATTCCCTCTACTCTTAAACTAGAGGTTGGGTAACCATCAGGGTTCACAAAATGACCATCATATAGAAAAAAACATAGAGCATGGTCGCATGTACATTCCATGGTACCCTAAAAAGATTATGTACAGTTTTTCCCATATAAAAAGGCTATGAGGTATCCTAATAATGTACAATGTTGTACCTACATATCTTGAGAATGGCCGTACAAAGAACTGAATTTTGTTTTTGAGGGATATATCATAAAAAAGGTCCTCACGACTATCCAATTCTACAATATAATGTCATTTTGGGATCAACGGGATGCCTTAGGATATGTACCTCATTCTGAATGAGATAAGGAGGATATTGAAATCATGTGGCTGATTCTAGAAATGGATCAATTCCTAGTCATGTTTTATCCATATGTAGTACTACAATATTACTTCCACGAATTTTTTGATGGAATCTACACATCATACATTTGATAGAACAAGTGTAAGACATTCAAACAACTTAAACTTTGGAAGGTAGTGTACCCTTAGGGTTTTGACCACCTTGAGACCCATGATATATAGTGTTGAAAGGCAGGCCATGATGTGATCCATGTTACGAGAGATCCAAAATTGTGTAAATTACCTCAGAATTTTCTTTGAGCATGTATCAAAAGTATTATGGGTATGGTACCATATCATAGAGGGGTATCTCACCATGTTCACATTATTGGAAAATACTAGTATAATAATTTATATTTTTCCCGTAATGGACACCATTATCAATGATCTATAGAATCACTACCAACTCCCACCTTAAAGTATATTTTTATAACATTTCGTAATGTAATTTTGGTTAAATTTGTTGAAACCAAGCATCATGGTTATCATCCCTAATTTATGTGAGATGTTCGAACAATTAATTATTCATAAAGTAGGTGATCTATGAATAAATGTGTGGTGTTCTTGATAAACTTAGAAGTTAAATAATTGGTAGTGGATTCTTGGTTTTTATGACCGTTCGTTTTTGGAATTTCTGACCAATGGCCTCTGGAGAAGGTTCATCGAGACCATATTACTAGAATAGGGTCATTGAAAAGGAATGATACCTCTCTTATAATGGATCTACGTCTATTAGTCACCCCGCCATTATTTTTCATTCATTAAGGAAATATGTGTTTTTTGGGTTCTGATAAGTTCCACCCATGATTTATAATCATTTAATCATTTTTAGACACCTCTAGGTGGCTAGTGAGAGTGACTCATTTAGTGTTCGACTTTATATAGAATCACACACTATTCCATAGTGATGTTAATTTCTACATAATATGAGAAATTGGGATGGTTTATCAAGATTCATTTATGGATGATATGGGTGTAAAATCAAAATTTAAAGATGGTTTCATGTATAAAAATTAATAAATCAATTTCTCTTATAATGATGTTAATGAGTTTGAAACATTGACCACTAATTTGGTGAATTTTTCAACAACTAGTCCACCAAACATTACATAACATGGAGAAGGGAATGCAATTATAAGGTTAAATTCACCCATAGAATATTTTTCACCGAAGGTTAATCCTGGATGTGGTGTTTACCTGTGAAAAAAATTACATAATATGGGCCTTGCAAATTTTCTTATTATTCCACACTTATTCCCTAGTCCGAATATCTACAATGGAAAAGTGTTTTCCTCCCCCTAAGAAGATCCTAAAGTCATTGAAACAAATTCAATGGGTCAAGGGATTTATACTTTACTATAA
The DNA here is from genome assembly GCA_963277665.1 of Viscum album. Lineage (NCBI taxonomy): Eukaryota > Viridiplantae > Streptophyta > Magnoliopsida > Santalales > Viscaceae > Viscum > Viscum album. The sequence goes on from OY728146.1 coordinate 318,621,107, forward strand.
GAGATTCAAAACTATCATTGACTCATTGTCGAGCTTCATTGGGCTTACCACCTAACCAGAAAAAAACTCAAGTGAAATATGGTATGCCTCTGATGGTGTTTCTTTAATAATAATTTATTAGTTTTATATTTAGAGTAAATGAATAATTCTCTGCAAAAAAATTTGTGGGATCTAAAAATATCAGTGGAATCACCTCCACAAGATATGTATGATTTCCCACGCTTGGAACACTATCTTCCCACTTCATTGGTTATCCATCCAACTGGGGTGCAGGTTCAGGATGAAATTTTTGAAAATGAGATAATTGACACCCTTACATCTCATTTAGAGCAACTTATGAAATAACATTCATTGGTATAGCCTATGATTAATTCATATAAATAATATATGGACAACATCACATCATCAAAAAATTTAAAAAATTATTATTTTTCATTATTCAATTGAATGGGAAATCTAGTGAATCACCTCAATCAATTATCTTCCTTATGGGTCTTGTTGTCAGGAACCCCTCACTAGTATGAGTGAACTGAGTTCCATTTATTTATTAAAAAAATGAAGGGATCAGCTTTTTTGGAATAGTAACATACGGTTTGAGTCCACACTATCATAAAGGATCTCTGTTTATAGTAGTTCTACCATTTTAACTTTATTTTATAATGTAATATCTTTTTTAACATCCCAAATTTCAAATAGATAGGGAAAAATGAATAACTTTTTTATCACTAAGTTTAAAGTCCTAAAATTCCTTCTTGACATTCAACTCCAACCAGAGAAACTATTGGGGATGTATGTGGATAAAATTCAAGATATGTTTTCCCCTAATATATTATGGATAAAGTACCCATGCGAGTCTTGAAATTTTTTTTAGATAAGATAAATCATATAAGAGGATATGAAGCAGAATAATAAAATTATTGTTTGTTATCTCTCACACCTATATAGATGTAATGAAAAGAATATAAAAACATTGTGATGCAAACTTCAAACCCTCAATTGAAACAGTTCTAGGAGGGTACAAATAAAAAGTAAGTTGTTCCATTCCAATTATAATACTTATTCAAAATACTCACTCAATGGTTAGAAGGAAATACCCTTCATGATAGAAATATTGAAGTCTATTCTTTTTCAAATGAGTAGATTATGGACTACATCATATATGTAATGGAATAGAATTTTCTCAAGATATGAGAAATTATGAATGCATAAGAAACTTAAATGATAAACACCTCAAATAGTTTTCCAACCATAGGTTCCATAGACAACCCATATTAATATTGATCATCTTCAAGGATTGTGTAAAACACCTAGATTTTACAATACATTTTCTTCATATATAAATTTGATGGGCTTAGTACATTTTAATGCATTCAATACAAAATATTAGTGAATAATATTTTATTACTATATAAAATGAAATATATTTCAAGGAAATTAAATAAATCATAATTAGTAAAGTCAATTAATCTCTAAGGAGTTCAATTTTAATTAACATTGGGTAAATAAAAATATATTATTAAAAACATAATTTTATTATATTTTTTTAATTTTAAAAATATTTTACCCTTTTTGTGTATTAAAATTATGAAAAATTAGTTTTTATACATGAAAAACAATGTATAATAATTTATACATGTATTTTCAAATTATTATAGATGAAGATAAATCATTTATAGGTTCATAAAAGTGTTTTTTGTGCAATTAATAATGTAAATTGAACAATTTTGAGGAATTGTTTCAAAAAAAATACTATAATATTCTTAATAATATAAATTAATTTTATATAATCAGTTTTACAAGAAAATGTATAGGAATAATATAAATGTATTTCTGATAGATACATTTTTTATAAAAAATATTTTCTAATATTTTGTGCATGAATATTAAAATTAATTTCCAAAAATGTTTTAAATTGAATCTTGAAAAATGGGTTCCAAATATGGAATCACCATAATTAAGATTATTTAATAATGTTAACTAAAATTTTAGTCATAGAAATAAGATTTTGTGTAAAAAAATTCACCAAATGGTTAAAAGTGTTAAGGGTTTGACATAAGAGATAAGGCCACAATTATTATTAACACATGTAATAAATTGGTTGGATGAGTTAATTTAAATATTAAATTATACTATATTTTAAAATTGTATGTGTTTATTCCACTTTACTATAAAAATTACTTTTTATTATTTTAAAGATAAGAGTATTTACATGGTTGTGACTCCTCTTACTAATAAAAGGGAACCTCATCTCCTCAATTATCCATACACTTTTAACACATTTAGATAGACCAATATCTACAAAATATCATTTCCTAGATCCATTACGTATATCATAGAGGTTTTTGTCTCACTATAAAAACCAAGCTATGTATTCTTAAGTTGTAACCCAAAGGAGAATACCCAAAAAATGCGTAATTGTCTTAACCAACTTGTTTAAAGTTTATTTATTCTTCCACCTACTAGAAATCTAATATACCCATACTAATATGATTAAATATATTTCATAAAAATACTAAAATGTTATTATGTTGATTTATAAACCATTATATACATCTCATCCATCCACCAACAAACTATAGTTTCTCTCATGCTTACATGCAGACTATCTCTCCAATGAAGCTAAATATTTCATTTTTCCGAGATATTTTTAATTGATGGTTATATTTATGAATTTAATGAATTATTATGATATTTAAAACAAATTTCAGATTCATTAAATATAAATTATTATTTACATTGATTTTTTTCATTCATTTGTAAATGAAATCATCACTCATGTTTATGTGTAGACTACCACCTCCATTTTGTGATATAATTAATTTATCATCACCACAAAAAATGAATGCCTCTAAATGATTATATAAAAAATGTATATTATATTTATTTCATAACTAATACTCTGTGTCCATTAACAAGTGATGTGGTTGCATTATTTTACCATTTTCAACATCTATTTTTATTAATTCAATTTCTTTTTATGGGATAATAAATATTTTAATATAGAATTGTTTAGTTTTGAGCAAATATAAAGGTACTTGTTATTATTTGTATTTTATAATCAAAATGTTTTTTTGGGTGCATAATTTTTCAAGTATACTGTAATGAAATGTGTCTAAATTTATAGTTATAATTTTTTTTCTTGATTACAAATTGAAAGAAAATGAAAATATTAGTACCTGAATTAAAAAAGAAATACACAAGAGGAGAATAATTTTTCCTATTTCAAGATATGTCAACTTTATCATCTACATTTTGGTAATATTCTATAAATATATTGAATCCAAACACCGTAGAGTGAACTTGACTATTTAGAGATGCTGATGCGGTCATTCTATGCTTGTATAATCTTTCTGAAATACGTTTCCTAAGAGGATGGTGTAGAGCTAATCAATGTCTATGAACTGAAGCCTCTTCCACCTCTAAGAGACCCACAATTTTTTTTTACAATTTCAGTTCCAGTAATCACTACATCCACATATTTTAAAAGTCGAACTGATCTTCCTAATAACCCAAGGCCCCTGTTTCTGGTTGATGCTCCAGCCCCAATTTTAACCGAATACCATTGAGAATGAAAAAGGATACAATTTAAAAGGTGATAATGGAGGGAATTATTATCAGGGATGATTAAAATATATCTAATATATAATATACCTTTATTAGGCTATAGTTATCTTATGTGTGATAGTTAACTTTTGTGGTAGAGCTGAGAAAGACATGTAAATTTGATTACATGGAAAGTTGACAACATTGAGAATCACGTACGTCGGGCAGAACACCTATGTTGGAAACTCCAACTTTACATATTGGAAATTTAATCATAAATTAAAAAAGCTAGGAAATGATTATGTGAACCAAAATGGAAACATAAAAGTAATCGACTATGTCTAAAATGCTTATGTCAAATAATTGGCTATTCAAGTTAAATAACTACATGAAGTGATATGCATACGTGTTGAACCAACTATGTGAACCATTTGGATACATGGACCATTTGGATATGTAGAGAAATTGGTTAAGTGACTCATTCATCTACATCATTATGAAACTCTTATGTGAGGAATTAGCTATGCTGGGCCAAAAAAATACGTGAAAATTGGCCACATCTAGAAATGTGTAAGTCGGTGTAAATAGCTACATAGATCAAATCTACTAAAGTGATACAAATAGAAAATAAATTACATATCCCATATAGATTAAATACATTTTTATGTTTATTAGGGATCACTTTATTTTTAACTCATGTTTTGTGACCAGTAGTTGAGTCAGGAAGCAGGTGGGAGTTGTTGAAAGAATTTCAGGAGGTAGTTCCATCCAATAGGAGGCATGAGGTAAAGAAAGAATGAAGAGTATGGGAGAATATATTGGATAAGAGGAGGAGGCTAATAGTATAATTAATAAGAGATAATGTAGTAATGATTATACAAATTGAGTGTAATTTCATTTTTTTATTTTGAATCTCCGATGTAGGCATTCATCATTTTCCCTAAATTTTAATATTTCTTGTAAAGAATGTATCTTTAATTTAATTAATATACTTTTTTATGTGATTGGAAAATTATATTTTGTGGTTTTTAATTGATCTAGTAATAATTATTAAACCCATATAAGGTGTAAAAAAGTATAGGAGTCCACCCTTGCTGCTTCAAGAATGCTATTTGTTACCTCAACTACCTAAAACCATAGGGAACAATTTAGGATGTTGATGTTATTTGTGATTTATTTCTGGGAAGTCCAACTAGGATGTTGAAAGACCACTCATGGGTGGTATACTAGTTTTCCTCAAATAGTTTCAAAAAAAGGCATTAGTTTTGAAACTGAAATATCAGTTCACCTAAAGATTGGCCACTTTAGAGAACAATCCATCGCTTTTACCTAGTTCTATAGTGTCTAACCCTTGGACTATATAAAATAATATAAAAATAAACAAATACCATAGTAGGCTTGTTAGTCAACCAATTTATCCTTTCGTATCCCTTATAGTTCTTCAAAATTATTTTCTCTCTTCACATTATATGATCATACCACCCACTTTTTAAAACAAATCTATCCCACCATATTAAACACCATTATTTCACTCACTATTATATTTCCTTTTTGTTTGATTTATTTTCATGTGGTCACACCACTTTCTATCTCTTGGGTTCAATACCTACATTCCATTACACTAGTATGTCAGTAGGTTTTATAAGTAATTAATATGCATAGAGTTAACAGGTTATCTACATCATGCTTTGAAATCATTTTTGAGGAAGGCCACATTCAATAAAAAACAGAACGATAAAATTAATTTTTTGATTTTTTTTTGGGATTTTGTTATGGGGGTGAATGAAAACATCGTCATTGTCTAAAAACAAAAATAATTAATCCCACAAATTTAAAAATATTTCATTTCAATGAAACATAATAAGAAATTTTAAATGGAAAATATGGATTAAATCATTATCAACCCACAAAAACAGAATCTCAACTAGGAGAAGAATTCCAACTCATAGAAAATTGTAAATATAGTAATAGATAGAGTCAGGGAACGAGAGTTTTAGGTGCCTATAATATAAAATAATAAATAATGTATCAGGAAGACCTAAAGGACCATAAATAATAAAATTAAATCAGCCTGCATTTATATTAAACCATATTTTTGATGGATTACACAATGGGGATTTTCTATATTTCATTAAAAATGATTATGAAACTTTTTAGTAGTAAAAAACATCAATTTCAATGTGAGGAAGAAATAATGTTTAGGGTTTTCTAATTCTCATTAATGGAAAAAGTGAAGATCTGGTTGAAAAATTGATATGAAGATATTTTTGACTCATGTGATCAGATTTATAATTACTTTGTTATGATTTTTTATCCAAGAAGTATGATTTTTGAAATTTAGCATAAGATCACCATGTTTTAGCAAGAAGAAAGTGAATTATTCAATGAATCATGGGATATATTTAAATGGATTATTTTTTAGTTACCCAATAATAATTGTTCATCCTATTTTTCTATGGATACATTTTATATCATCCTTTCATCATATCATCAAACATTTGTAGATCAGTCATCTATAAGATATTTTTCTGACAAAATAAATAACAAGATCAAGAATATTATAAAAAATTAGCATAGAATTAAGAGAGAAAAAAATTCCATGTGGAGGAATATTGTTAGAAAGCAATACCCACATAACATTGAATTTGAAACACAGTCTATTGGTGTTTACATGTATAATTTCCAATATAATCTTAGTGATTATCACCTTTAATGTGAAATGTTGGGTCATTTATAGCCCTACTGTCCAAACATTGATATTTTTTCCAAAGTCCATGAATATTTTATCTTTTTTAGGTATGGTCTGAGAATGTATATAAGAGATTATCCATTATAAAATAAATAAAATATTGGTCATCAGAACCATCCCAATATTCCTTGGAAGTAACAAGGATTTCTTAGACCACCAATGATACCTCTATTTTAAGAGAGTAGAAAAAAATTATCAGGTCCAACCTCAACTGATGGATGACCCATCCAGTTTCTAGGATGTGGTCCTGGGAATGTTCCAAAAACTGGTGGGTAAGATTGATGAGAAAACTAAGAAAATTTATATTGATAAGGCACATCAAAAATCAAGGATAAAAACCCTCAAGATGTGAGTAGGTAATCTTGTTAGAAAAATGGGTTCAATAGATAAATTATAGAATCCTTATACCATCGATATGAATCCAAAGATAATGAAATATATTTGACTACTTTGAGTGATTGTAAAAAATAATAGTATGATAGAGTTGACTCTATGATTTAGAAAGCTAAAAATCCTTGAATGTATGGACATCGAAATCTGAGAAATACTTATTCTAGACTATTATAAAGAACTTCTCTAGCTAGAGAGTATAGAGTTTTTCTATATGAAAATCATGAAGAAAAATACCCTAAATGAAAAATAATAAATTTAAGGGGAAACATGTTGATGAAATTAGGAAAATGTCTTTAGTTCTTCAGAATATTTATACATACATCCATTTCCATAAAATTGATAAAACACAAAAAAAACCTGATTTTTTCACCTCCATGGGATATTCAAAGAGCTCCAAGTAAAAATTCCTTTGATCCATGATTTAGTTCATATTTCACATAGTTGAAATCACTCTAAAAAATTTAATTAGATAGACATTGGAGGAATTTGTATCATATAGACACACCAAAGAGTGTGCTGTTACCTTTCCAATGAAAAACCCACCAAGGCTTAAATATCCATGCAGTTTTGTAATACCATTCAATTTAGGTAAAACATTAAATTTAATTTTCATTTTTATCAAAAGGACAACATAAATATAGTTCATTTATAATTTTTTCAATAGTTGGGGTTACGATAAGTGAACCCCACCTCTGTGTTCTTGTAATTGATTGATTGATCCTCTACACTTACCATAGGAAAAGGTGAGTAACTATTAGTTAGACTTGTAGATTTTCTTTTAACTATTAATATTCTCATCTTAGGCATGGAATTTCAAAACGAACCCCAATAATCCAGGGTAGGCCTTTCTTAGAAACCTGGGGAACTATTATTGATGCGTCAAATGGGATTGTAGATTTTTAATTTCAGGGAACAAAATCTAGAATTCAGTGTCTTTAAAAAAAATATTGCAATTGTGGTAAAAATATTCATGATTGGAGTTGATATATGTTAAAAATAATTTAATTCATTCTAAGGAGGTAGATGAACAACCTTTGGAAGAGAATATTTGTCTATAAGTTCATAACCCAAATTAAAAACAAAAATTTACAAGAAGTATAGAGTTAAAGAGTTGAATGTGGACGTTGAAAATACTTCTTCCTAACTTTATATAATTTCTAAAAGTGAGAATATTGGTCATGTTTCATATCCAGATAGTAACTCTATTCCATAATTAGAGATAAATTAATTTTCTATTTTAGATTTTAAGAAATATCTATGAACAATTATAATTGAATTCTCTTATAAAAATAATATTGAATAATTTGACAATACTAAGGGAGAATTTTTGAACAAAATTGAGGAATTTTTTTGATAAATTTGTTAAACTATGATATGGGACATTATAAAAGAGTGTTTTCCACCTATGATAATAGTGAAGGAAAATACAAGTCTACTAATATTTTTCAAAATCTGTCATGTTTTCAAACTCATTTTAAGAAACATGTTGAGTATACTAGCCCTCCATGTCCCAAGATCCTTATATATAGTATATAATCAACTTCTTTATATCTTAAACCAGTCCCTAGACACCTAAAATATTCATTTTTGGGTGAAAAGTTATCACCACCCATAAAAATTTCCTTTTACTTGGGTAAAAATCATGAGGAATAAGTGGTTTATGTTCTTAAAATTTTTAAAGGATTCAATTTTTTAGTCAACAATTAACATCAAATGGTTTACTCCTTCATTTTTTATACCTAATAATCATAGGAAATAATAAAAAAACAAGAGTTTAATTCCAAAGGATATTGAACCCGAACATGAATGTTGTTGTGAGAGAAAAAGATATTAAATTATTGGATACAAGGCTTATCTATCACATTTTAGATTGTTTGTAGGTCATTCCAATCTACGTCATTCCGTAGAATAAAAGATGAACTATTGTGACTAATGAAAAGAATGATAAAATCCAACTTAGTAGGGTGGCATAATAAAGGGTTTTCACTAATTATTGGAAGCTCAATTATGCCACTAGAAAAAAAAACTCCCATGAACATTTTGGAAACATTTATTATGAGGATGGCCAAAAATGACTTTTACTATTTTAAGGATCTCTATTCTGGTTAAAATTAGGTTATAGAATCCCTAGAATATCAAGAAGAGACCAATTTTATGTGCCCATTTGGTGTATTTTCTTACTAGTGAATGCCCCTCGGTTATTGTAGAAAATAATACACTTTATGAAGTTGTACGATGGGAAATTAATCTGATTTTATTAAGAGAATAATTGAGGAAATTATGGATGTTTTTTCCATTTTTGGAGAAAATTTTGAGAAATTATTTTATAACTTGGAACCTATCTTATAAATATGTTTGGGGACTAACATAGTTTTAAACATAGAGAAATTATAGTTTTCATTCACATAAGGAATAATGTTAGAACATAAAGTGTCTTAAATGGGTCTAATGATTAATAATTCCAATATTTAGGTAACTATAATTTTTCCACTAAATGATTTTCAATATTATTATGAGTTTTCATGGGAATAATGTTGTTCACTAAAGGTTTTTCTAAAAATACATTAAAAATTAAAAATCCTTTTTCGTACCTGTTGGTCAAATATGTGCCATTTAAATTTGAATAAAATTGTATAGAATCATTAAATAATTTTAAGGGAAAAAATTATTCTCCCATCATCAACTCACCTAAACAGAAACTCAATTTAAACACATGTGTGATGCAAGTGATGTGGTTGTTGGTGTAATCATTGTCCAATGGACATAAAAGGAATTATATTTGGTGTATTATGAATGCACAATACTAAATAAAGAACAAAGGAATTAAAAAAATACTGAAAAGGAGTCATTGGATGTTTTTTTTATCTAGAAAAGTTTAGGTAGTACTTAATAGGTTCCAAATTCATATTTTTCACAGACAATTCAACCTTGAAATATTTTATTTCCAAATATCATGAATACCACAGGTTAATTTGATGGATACTTTTTCTATAGAAATTAATTTTAAATATCAATGATAAAAATGGGGATGAAAAGTTTTTTGTTAATCATTTTTCAGAGTTTCCTAGTACTCAATGTGAAGATCCCATAGGATTAAACTCTACTTTTAAGGATGAGAAAAAAAATTAGTTGATGACAAACATTTTCCTTGGTATATAGTCTTTTCTCATGTCTTGTAATCCAATGTCATCCCTAAATAATTTAAATATAATTAAATTCATTTGTTTATCTTTAAGCATTAAAATATTATTTTGTATGAACCATTTCTTTTTAAGTGGTGTGAATATGGTATTCTTCATTGGTGTGTACCCAAATAGGATATGTCTAAAATTTTAGTGACTTTTCCCTTAGAACATTTGGGGTCATCATGAAGGTGAAAAAATAACCCAAAAATATCGTCAATATAAATTTTATTGGCCTACGTTGTTTAAGTATTATAGGTGTTTAGTTTTGGGGATTGATAGGTTTCAGAGGTTTTGAAATTTTGGAAGAAAGTATTATATTTCTTCATAAAGGTATTTTAGAGATTAATATTTTTTGTGTTTTGGGATTAGACATCAAGGGACTGTTCCCATCCTTTTATGGGAATTATTATATCTCGATGGTTGTAGACTATGCATCCAAATTGAATAAAGAAATGGATCTCTGCAAAAATCATTATGTGAGTGAAATTAAATTACATAAAAGAACATTTTTTAAAATATTTGGTGGGCCAATGTATTTCATAATAGATAATTGGTGATATTTTAAAATTTTAAAATTCAAATCATTGATGAAAAATTATGGGTGTACCCACAAAACATGAACTTCTTACAATCCTAAATTGTGCTAAATGGTAGATATCTTGAATATTGAATTAAAGAAAATTTTAGATAATATGGTTTCAAACTCTAGGAAGTACTGTTCTATGAAACATGCAGATACATTATTGGTATAAAAAATTTCTTTTAAAACCCCTATATGGATCTCACCATATATAATTATCTTCGGGAAAACATTCAATTTTCCCATAGATCATCATCACAAGACATTGTGGGTTTTAAATTCCTTTAAAATTGATTTTAAATCTCATGGAGATAGAATATCTCTATATTTAATTTATATTGAAGAATATTAGAAGATATTCCTATGATAAGTTTAAAATTTATTAGTAAAGAACCAATTATTTTAAGGACTACATAATTCAACAAAGGCAATTCAATGTTTTATAGTGGGTATTACTCTTTAATTCCAATTGTAAACTATTCCCTGGTACCTATAGTCTCATGTTTTAATGTTCATTGACTATTTCAATAGTGATGTTTAATGGAGAAGTATAATTAATTAGACATGAAAATAAGCCAGTTCTGGTCAGAGGCCAATGAGTAAAAATTATTGTAAGTGGCTTCCAAAGGGTTTTGATACCATCTTCAATCTTCAATAATAAGTTTTTTTTTATTTTTGTGACTCCAAACTCATTTATTTTTCATATTAGACCCATAGTTCTTTGTTTTTCTTTTTCATTAATTTTGAAATGATTATTTTTTATTTTTTTCAGAATTTTTATGCATTATGTTTCTTTTATTAATGATTGATGTTGTGATCCAAGGAGTTATTTATCCTATGGTATCTAGATGTATTCATGGATGATTCCTTACAATTAAGAATTATTTTATAGAAGTTCTTGGATTAATTATCACCATTCATTTATTCTAACTTCTAGAAGTTAGGTGTGGTGGAATTCCTATTATTTTTTCAACCACAATTCTATTACTATATTTCATATCATTATCATTTTGAATCATATCAAAAATTATTTTATTTTTATTCTAAACATGAATATCATGAACTGTTTAGACCTATTTTGTTTTCTAAACTAATTATAAGTGTGAAAATAAGGTCGTTTGACCTCTCATGAAACTCTCTATCTTTATTATTTTAATTTAAAAAAATCATATCACTCTTTAATTATATGCTTTCTTACATTAAGATTCTATGTTTGGGAAAATTTTATGTTTTAAGTGTGGGGGAGAAGGTAATTTGTTATTTGATTTTGCTATACATCAGTTCTTTCACATCAAAACATCCCTTGTTTGTACAATTTTTTATTTTTCTGAAAAATTACTCCTCTTTCAGGAACAGCTACATGATTTTCGTTTATGTAAATATGAATTTTGAGATTCACATGATTCTAACGATAATAACATACAATTTTATTATAAAGTATGATGCCTTGACCATTTTATGGGGACTCCATTGAATATAAAATTATATTTATTGAGTGATTGTCGATTGTTTTTGTCTTCTATTTTTATTTTAAATCCTTCTTGAAAACTAGGGAAATTAAGCCTAATAGATTAGTCTCTTGTGTAATTGGAAAAATAACTTGATAAATTTTTATCTTGAAGTTAATCTTATCTACTTTCCTGGGTAACATTGAAACCCTTGGGGAGACAACCTAATTGTGAAGTATTATTAATCCTTTATATCTCAAGTGAGATTAAAAATTGAGATCCCATGGTGAGAATCTAAGACTATGGAACATAGTTTAATGTAAATAATGAAAAATCAATAACTGATATGCATTGTTCATTACATGAAATCAATTCTAAAAAATTGTCAAAAAACACCTTTTCAAAAATGAAATCACTAAAGCGAGGGGAATATTCAACTAGGATGAAGAAGTGAAATTTTTTTATAATAATATCTTTTGATTTGAATAAACTATGAGGAAAATGGAATCATCGTGCGAGGAACCTAGGAGATTGTTTAATAGTTTTATCCTTTTTTATATCTAATTACTCTTGAGTCTCTCATTTATTCTAACATAGAACCGGGATTTAATTTTTTATTGAATTAGGGTAGTTGTATGAAATATCACGAGAGGCATGGAAATCTCCTCCAATGGATGAATTGGCAATATTATGGGTTGGATTAAGTTCATTACCTCGAATGACTTTTTTATGTAATGTCTTGGATTTCTACATATTTTATTTTAATATGATGTGGGAATACTCTTGAGACCAGGCTTTGAGACAGCATGCAGTTCCGGGGCCTGGTGAGCCCGGAACAAATGTTTGAATTTAATTAAATCATTAAATTACGTTCATGTGTGGTTTTTTTGAAAAAAAACTGTAATAACTCTTGAATGGGTGCCCGGATCAGAAATATGAGGGCACCATTGCATTCAGAGCAGCAATTTTTCCTTAGGTGAGCCCTAGCATTGGCTGTCGAGGGTCGGTGGGGAAATCTAGTTTTTGGACGTAAGTGTAATAAAATATTTTAATAAAAATATTTTATTAAATCCTGGTGCAACAAATATCTTTTATATATTAAATAGATATTTGCGCATGGGTCCAGGGTTACAGACCTCATAACCCTGAAACCCTTGGAGGCTCTGGATGCTCTAGAGGAACCCCCCCCCCAACACGGCAATGACGTTCTTGACGAATTTCACCAGTGACAATGATGTGTCGACCGGATCTTCACCAATGAATGCCGAAGATCCAGATATAATGTTTGATTTTGGTTTCCTTTCCCCGTTCTTGATTCCAAAAATGAACGCAGACCAATCCACGAACAGATTAGCCCCTGGATCTATCGTATTTGCGGGATGAGCTTTTTTTGGGATTTGATTCTTGAAGTTATTTTGGTCTTGATCTAACGGAAAATAACTCAGATCATCACAAACAAGGATCGAGGTTCGTCCCTCTTGTTCCTTTTGTGATTAAATACCTCGTTCTTCGTGGAGACTCCTCATTCTTCCCCATCCTTGATATTCTTGGAGGAAATCGATCGTTGCACATTCATTTATTGGCGCAATGATCCGAGATTGTAGATATAACACCAGAATGATGCTACAGAGGTGCGACTGAGGTGGAGATGGATGATTCGTAGCGGATCGAGAGATATGGGTTTTTGGGTGTTTTCTTTCGGATGAATCAACGCTTGTTTTCTGAGCCGATTGAAGGTCCGAAACACCTGGATTCGGTGTTAGGATGATGAAACAATCCAAAACCATGAGTTTTGTGGGAAACGGACTACAGAATCAAGATATGGATGATTGACCGAGGCGTGAGGAGAAAGACCGTAGTTCCAAAAATTTCCCAACTACATGGCGTGTAGTATGGGCTACACGGTGTGTGTTCATCGGCGAACCACCTGGCATGTACTCCAGGAGTACATGGACATAGGTTGGGTACACAGCCAAGGACACGGTGTGTATATCCTTCCTCGGCCAGACATGTCCAGATACACGGGATACCCCATGTACTGGTACACGGGCATGGAGACACGGACAGAGACTGTGTACCGGCACGTGGCCAGTGTACACGGAGCGAACCCCAGGTGCTCGGACAAGGCGTGTAATCCTACTACACACCATGTAGTTACTTATATATGAAAATCCTGATGACATGGGCCATTTACACAGGCAGTACCCAAAGTCAAGGAATATGGCGTTTGATCCTTCTACACGCCGTGTAGTTGAGTTTTACACCGCATGGACGGATGACACGGGTCGTTTACATGGGAAGTACCTGGATTCAGGAAACATGGAGTGTAACCATACTACATGCCATGTAAATTTTATTACATGGCTTGAGCCAGTTGTATTCTATGACTTAGACTAGATTTCTTAGGGTTCGTTCCCTTGGTCTTTCCCCTGAAGGTTTCTGGTATCATTTTTCTACGTACAAGAGAATGATCCCTTCATAAGGACTTCCTAAATAGATTTGTTTGAATCCCCTCTGTGAGACTTAGTGCTGGATCCTCTATTCATTCCTGGAACCCTAAGTAGATTTCTTGGTATCGACGTGACCTACATTACCCTGGCGCTGATCCTCTGCTTAGAGGATTAGTTAAAACTGAGTTTTTGGAATCACCCCATAGATATTGGTTGTGATCCTCATCTGATCATTATATTCTCAAGTACTTGTGGAGTGTGGTATCCCGTAATGAGTACTTCTTATCTCTATCTTCATACATAAGAGTGTGTTCTCCTTGTTATGTGCTTAGTGGAATCTTTGAGATGTATCTTAGTGGTGTCTTCGCAATGGTTGATTGTGTATGAGTATGTCTGGATATTCTTTTTATATGTTCTGTAAACATATACTATGTAGAGATGACTGTATCATTCCTTTGTGGTATTTAATTTGTTGTATTCCATTGTGTTTTTCATGGGTATGGTTATACTCACCCCTGCATGGGCTTTGCCCGCATGTGTCGTGTCTTGTGCAGATGAGCGATCCTTTGATAGGATTCTAGGTGGACCAGTACTGGACAGTGCTCAGTGAGATGAGGCACACTGAGGTGTGTTCATACGACAATGGATTGCAGTCCCTGTACCTTTCTTTACAGGTTAGACTTTTTTACAGACTCTCTTTTTGGTGGTCTTGTACTTTTGGCTCAGGGTGTTACCTTAATGTAATTGACTTTCCTATAGTACTCTGTTGGCTGGTTTATTAGTGTATGCATGCATTTCCTTTTTCAGTAGTTTTTACTTATCACCATTGTGGGCTTGGAGATGTGTGTACGTGTGTGTACAGGTTTATAGGAAATGCCTCCAATGTTAGTGACATGCCAACTCGGTGCTAGTCTCCAGCCCCTGGCCTATTGGAGGCGGGATTGGGGAGTTACGACATGAGCCCCACTGGGATGGGTCGTGACAGAGTGGTATCAGAGTAGGTCGGTTCTACCTTAGGACTGATAGTCAGTGTGTCGGTTTGGGGAATAGTGTTATGTGTTTCAAGTTCGGCATTCAGGCCAGGGACCCCAGTGTTGGTGTGGGTGGCTGGTATATCCATACACCAGGACTCTGATAACTTTCTATTCCACTCAGAACCCGAGAACACTAGTTCCAGGGGAAAATAACGGTACATGAATCATATAGGTATGGGTTGTGGTTTCCATGTCCTTCTTGAGTCATCACTCTAGATATAATCACTGACTCTGATACATCTTGTTTCTTTACAGGATTCATTCGTGACGCGCATCCATTAGGATCCAGTAGCTCGATCATGAGGATTACCCCCTCAGTGATGAAGCTTCGATACAGGGACCAGATCCCCCAGTTTTACCTTCAAGTGGTGTGCGAGTTATTCCACCACCTATGGAGTAGTGTTTAGTGCCTGCTATACCAGTAGAGGAGGAGCACAGGCTGAGCGCACTCCATGAGTTTCATATACAGAGACCCCTCAGGTTTCGAGGCAAGCCTGACCCTCAGGCAGAAGACGAATGGCTTGAGGCAGTATCCAGAGTCTTTCGTTTGGTCAGGACACCAGCATACCAGATGGTGATCTTGGGAGCGAGCCTTCTACAGAGCTCGGCAGGGCGATGATGGAGTTTGGTTATCTAGACTCCCAACGAGGTGACTCTTGTGTGGTAAGGGTTTGAGCATCTATTTAGATAGCGGTTACCCTGAGATCAGAACGTAAACATGAGCTTTTATATCTCCAAAAGGGAGCCATGACAGTGGCTGACTATTCATTGAGGTTTACCGACCTCTCATGGTACTCGATGGATATGGTCAGGGATCAGTACTTCAGAGCTCGGTCTTTGGAGCGGGGCATGCATAGAGACATCTGAGCTAGCATCATCCCTATGATAATTCCTACTTATGCTGGGGTGATCAAGCGGGCTTTGGTGGTCGAGAGCTTCTTGGTAGAGTAGAGACAACCAACAATTGTCAGTAGTGAGTGAGCTGGAGCAGAGACCTCGGTAGCAGGGAGCCAACGACAGGGACCCGGGCATGGGAGACGTTTTTAGAGGAGATCCCAGGATAGGGGATCTTCCGTAAAGGGTTTGCAGGGCCCATCCAGCCAGCCTCGAGAGAGGTGATGCTACTCTTGTGATGGTAGGGGACATCTCGCTAAAGATTGTAAGACCCGTCATACTACTGACATGGGAGCAGTGGATGGACCACCGAGGAAGATGCAACGTGTGGAGTAGACAGATCCGTGGGGCAGCGAACGCGGTAGAGGAGTTGGGAGAGCAGCTGGAGGTGGTTGGCGTTTTGACCTTTTAACACCACCACCCCCAGGAGGTCCACCCCAGGTTCAGGGAGTTGGTGGACAAAGGCATGGACAACTGCAGGCAGTGGATTATTATGACCCAGGTACTCTTGGAATGATTAGAGGTACAATCTGTGTCATTTCTACTTTGGTTGTTGTACTGATATACACAGATTCTATTCATTCTTTTCTGGCTGCGTATCTTGTTCGAGACATTGATATTCCAGTTGAGTCGATGACTCGACCCTTATGCTTAGAAACAACGACATGATAAGATTCATAGATCACACACATTTGCAGACAGTGTGAACTGACCCTTGGATGCGAGAGGTTTGGTTGGAACCTCGTGGTGGTAGCATTGAAGCCTTACGATGCCATTTTGGTACGGTTTGTCTATCCAGAGTTCATGCTCAGAATGATTTTTTTAGGTGAAGGTTGCAGTGTGTTCGTAGTGATGGAACGAGGTTCTCCTTTGTTAGTGAAAGGGAGACCCAGGCAGTGCAGGATAGACCCGTGCATAGGAAGGTACAACCGATTTCACATCAGTTGGCCAACCTAGCCTTTGGTGCAGCCGATATTACGAGTTTCCAATTTCTAGCAGTAGTGGCTGAGTATGAGGACGTCCTTCCTAAGGATGTCCCCGGACTACCTCCCCATTGGGAATTAGATTTCCGCATTGAGTTGCAACCCAGGATGACACTGATATCAGTGTTAGCATATCGGATGGCTGTGCAGAGCTTCGTGAGCTGAGAGTGCAGCTGGAAGACTTGCAGAGTAAGGGCTTCGTGAGACCCTATGTTTTACACTGGGTGGCCCTAGTATTGTTTTCAAAGAATGTAGACGAGATCTTGAGGTTGTGTTTGGACTACCGGCACTTGAATCAGGTGACCGTGAAGAAACGGTATCCACTACCGAGGATCGCTGACCTCTTCAACTAGTTAAGAGGGGTACGATGGTTCTCGAAGTTTGATCTACTATCAGGCTATCACCTGTTGTGATTACGGGATGAGGATATACCGTAAATGGATTTCAAATGTCGCTATGGTCACTATGAGTACTTGGTGATGCCCTTCGGCGTGACGAACGCCCCGAAAGTGTTTATGGGACTCATGAACCAGATCTTTCAGCCCTATCTAGATCAGTTCATAGTGGTATTCATCGATGATATCCTTGTGTACTATACGCCCGAGAAGGAGAACGTGAGGCACCTAAAGATGGTTCTGGACACACTTTTAGAGTTCCAATTTTACGGGAAACTCTCGATGATTCAATTCTGGATACAGGAGTTCCACTTTCTGGGACACGTTATCTCTGCAGATGGTGTAGCAGTGGACCCAGCTATGGTAGAGGTAGTTTTAGCATGAGAGCCACCATGGAGCGTGATGGAGGTGCATTTTTTCCATGGGTTTTCAGGCTACTATCAGAGATTTATCCTTGATTTCTCCAGAATTTTAGCACCCATGACAGCTTTGACCCGAAAAGGGTAGCCTTTCGTGTGGATCGAGAGATTCCAGCAGGATTTTCAATAGTTGAGACAGAGTTTGACGAGGGCACCGATCTTGAGACTACCAAAAGAGGTTTCCGAGTACATGGTGTTCTGAGAGCCATAAGAAATCGGGCTTGGTTATGTCCTGATGCAGAGTCAAGTGGTGATTTCCTATGGCTCATGTCAGTTGAGGTCACACGAGCAGAACTACATGACCCATGATCTTGAGTTTGCAGCAGTAGACTTCGCGTTGAAGATGTGGCGACACTAACTGATGGGAGAGCGGTTTAACGTCTACTCTAATCACAAGAGTCTCAGATATATCTTTTCTCATAAAGATCATAATTTGAGATAGAGGCGATGGCTTGAGTTCATCCAGTATTACAACATTGAGATCATTTAAACTCCAGGGAAGGGGAACGGTGTGGAAGATGCCCTTAGCAGGAAATACAGTTCGTAGTTGCTGGATGAGGTGACGAGGCAGTTGGCCTCTTTATAGTTATCCTTTGTGGATAGAGATTATGGAGCTTACCTTTAGTCGATGGTTGTTACCCCACCACTCTTACAGCCAGTCAGGGAAGCAGAGCTCATGGATGCTAGCTGTGAGACTTTACGTGCTCAGATATCCACAGGTGATGCTACTGATGGATATTCAAAAGGTGGGGAGCACGTTGTTCTTTTCAGAGGGTGCACAGTAGTACCAGTGATGTTTCATGAGGATGTTCTTAGGGAGTTCCCTAAATATCCATTGGCGGTGCGTCCATGCATGGAAAAGATGTACCAGGACCTCCGACGTTAGTTCTGGTTTCCAGGAATCAAAAAGAGTGTGGCTGAGTTTTTTTCTCAGTGCCTTACTTGTCAGCAAGTAAGGGATGAGCACCAGGTGCCAGTAGGTTTGAATCAGCCCCTTGAGGTGCCAGAGTGGAAGTGGGATGGGATATATATGGACTTTGTTATGTGTTTACCACGTATGTCAAGGGGACACGATGCCATCTGGGTGATCATTGACCGACTCACCAAGTCGGCCCACTTCTTATCCATACGAGAGTATAGTTAAGTAGATACCTTGGGATGCCTCCACGTGCAGGAGATAGTTTGTCTTCATGGAGTGGCATCCATGATTGTCTCAGATTGTGAGGCTCGTTTCACATCCCAGTTGTGGAAGGGATTGCAGGAAGCTTTTGGGACTCAGTTAAGCTTGACCACAGCATTTCATCCTCATAATGATGGTCAGACGGAGTGGACCATCCATGTTCTGGAGAATATTCTACAAGCTTTCATGCTTGACTTCATTCGTAGCTGGGAGGATCACCTACCACTGGTGTAATTTTTTTATAACAATAGTTGTCATTCCGCTATTGGTATGGCACCTTTCGAGGCTTTGTATGGGCGACCTTGCAGGTCCCCACTTTATTGACCTGACCCAGGAGAGTCAGCACTCAAGGATCCAAAGATGGTTTGAGCTACTACAGAGAAGGTGCAGGTCATCTAGGAGAAGATAAATACTGCACAAAGTCGGCATAAGTCTTTTGCCGATAGGAGACAGAGGCCCTTGGAATTCTAGGAGGGGGGCCATTTGTTCCTTAGGGTCTCACCTCGATGGGGATTGTAGAGATTTGGCCGAGGTTTCAAGCTATCTCTGAGGTTCATTTTCCTTTTTCAGATTCTGAGTAGAGTTGGAGACGTGGCGTACTGCATGGCTCTACCTCCTCATATGGACCGGGTACACAATGTCTTCCATGTGTCGCAGCTACGGAGGTACGTGCATGACCCATCGCACGTTATCGACTGGGGTAAGCTGGACGTCGAGGATGGAGCAACCTTTGCTGAGTACCCAGTAGAGATCAGGGATTAGCAAGAGAAGATCCCTCTTGGGAAAGCTATTCCCTTGGTGCATGTCTGGTGGAAGCAAGGGAATCTCCAGGAGAGCATGTGGGAGCGGGAGGCTCATATTCGTGTGAAGTACCCACATCTTTTAGAGTAAAATTTGTTTTGGCTTTTCATGGAAGTAAATCCCTAAGGTGTGTGTAATATAATGTCACGGATTTCTACATATTTTATTTTAATATTATGTGGGAATTATTTTGAGACCAGGATTTGAGACAGTGTGTAGTTCCGGGGCTCGGTGAGCCCCGAACAAATATTTGAATTTAATTAAATGATTAATTTATGTGCACGTGTGGTTTTCCATAAAAAATTGGAATAACTCCTGAACGGGTGCTCGGATCAGAAATCAGAGGGCACTTTTGCATTCAGAGCAACAATTTTATCTTAGGCGAGGCCTAACATCGGCTGGCGCGGGTCGGTGGTGAAATCTAGTTTTTGGACGTAATTATAACAAAATATTTTAATAACAAAATTTTATAAAATCCTATTGCAGCAAATATCTTTTATCTTTTAAATAGATATTTTCATAGGGGTCCAGGGTTATAGACCTCATAACCCTAAAACCATAGGAGGCTCTAGAGGCTTTGGAGGAACCCCCCCCCCCTCCCTAACGAGGCGGCAACGTTCTTGAAAAAATTTTCGCAGTGACAATAATAGGGTGACTAGATCTTCACCAACAAACATCGTGGATCCAGGTAGGATGTTTGAATTTGTTTTCCTTTCCCCATTCTTAATTCCTACAATGGACGCAGACCAATCCATGAACATATTAGCCTATCGATCAATCATATTTGTAGGATGGGAATTTATGGGGATTTGATTCTTGAAGTTATTTTGGGTTTGATTGAACGGTGATGAACCTAGATCGTCACAAACAACGATCGAGGTTCGTCCCTCTTGTTCGTTTTGCGATTAAATTCCTCGTTCGTTGTGGAGACTCCTCGTTCTTCCCCGCGCTTGACATTCTTGGAGGAAATCTATCGTTGCATGTTCGTTTGTTGGCGTAATGATCCGAGATTGTAGATCCAACCCCGGAACAATGCTACAGAGGTGAGACTGCGGTGGTGATGGATGATTTAGAGCAGATTGAGAGATATTGGTTTTTGGGCATTTTCCTTCGGATGAATAAACGCTTGTTTTCTGAGCCGATTGAAGGTGTGAAACACCAAGATTCGGTGTTAGGATGATGAAATGAACCAGAACCTTGAGTTTTGCGGAAAACAGACAACTGAATCGAGATCCGGATGATCTGTTGAGGCGCATGAAGGAAGACGGCGGTTCTGGAATTTTCCGGACTACACAGCGTTTAGTATGGGATACAGGGCGTGTGTTCGTCGGAGGACCACCTGGCATGTACTCCGGGAGTACACGAACAGGGTTTGGGTACACGGCCAAGGACACGACATGTGTATCCTTCCTCGGCCAGACCTGGCCAGATACACGGGATACCCCATGTACAGTTACACGGGCATGGTGACACGGACAGAGACCGTGTATGGGCACATGGCCAGCGTACATGAAGCGAACCCTAGGTGCTCAGACATGGCATGTAATCCCACTACACGCCGTGTAGTTACTTTTATATGACAAGCCTGATGACACGGTCTATTCACACGGGCAGTACCCGAAGTCAAGGAACCCGGCGTGTGATCCTTCTACACGCCGTGTAGTTGAGTTTTACACAGCTTGGACGGATGGCAGAGGTCGTTTACATGGGAAGTACCCGGAGTCAAGGAAACACGGCATGTAACCATACTACACACTATGTAACTTGTTTTACATGGCTTAAGCATGTTTTCTTCTATGACTTGGACTAGCTTTCTTAGGGTTCGTAACCTTGTTCTTTCCCCTGAAGGTTTTTCGTATCATTTTCCTACATACATGAGTATGATCCCTTCAGCAGGAATTCCTGAATAAAGTTGTTAGAATCCCCTATGGATACATAGAGCCGGATCCTCTATTCATTTCTGGAACCCTAAGTAGAGTTATTGGTATCGACGTGACCTACATTACCCTGGCACTGATCCTCTGCTTAGAGGATTAGTTCAGATTGAGTTTTTGGAATCACCCCATAGCTATTGGCTGTGATACTCATATGAGCATCATATTCTCAAGTACTTGTGGAGTGTGTTCTCTCAGAACGAGTACTTATTATCTCTCTCTTTAGACCTAGGAGTGTGTTCTCCTTGTTACGTGCTTAGTAGAATCTTTGAGCTGTATCTTAGTGGTGGTTTCACGATGGTTGATCGTATATGATTATATCTGGATATTCTTGTTATATGTTCTATAGACATATACTGTGTAGAGCTGACTGTATCATTCCTTTTTGGTATTTCCTTTATTGTATTCCTTTGTGTTTTTCAGGGTGTCCTACTGGGTATTGTTATACTCACCCCAGCACGGGATTTACCCGCACATGTCATGTCTTGTGCAGAAGAGCGAGTCTTTGACAGGATTCTAGGTGGACTAGGATCGGGCGGTGCTCAGTGAGATCAGGTAGGATGAGGTGTGTTCATAAGGCAATGGATTGCAGTCCCAGTACCTTTCTTTACTGGTTGGACTTTGTTACAGACTCTCTTTTGGTGGGCTTGTACTTTTGGCCCAGGGTTTAACCTTACTTTACTTTACTTTCTTGTCATACTCTGTTGGTTTGGATTTTAGTGTATGCATGAATTTACTTTTTCAGTAGTTTTTACTTTTCACCTTTGAGGGCTGGGAGATGTTTGTCCATGTGTGTACAGGTTTATAGGCAATGCCTTCAATGTTCGTGACATGCCTACTCGGTGCTAGTCACCAGCCCCTGGCCTATTGGAGGCAGGCTTAGGGATTTGTGGCACGGGCCCCACTGGGACGGGTCGTGACACATAATGAACCATTTTAATAAAAAAAATCTTAGGAGTGTAATGTTTAATGTGTGTGGTGGTAGGTTAAAAGGAGACTTTGTTCAATTATTTAGTTGTACATAAGTTCTTCCACATCAGAAACATCCATTGTATAATTTTGTTTTAAAATTTTTTGAACATTCCACCACTTTTGAAAACATCAAACTTCTTTGTTTTGAGTAAATTATAATATTTTGGATCTATCAGGACAATAAAGAGGAGGAAAAAACATGTTTCAAGGGAAGTTACCTTGACCTATTTAGTGGAATTCCATTGAATCTGAAGTTTAAGTGATTGAGTGAATGCTGAGAATTGTGTCTATTGTTTTTGTAAAAATCTTACATAAAACTTGGGAAAGGAGGCCTGATAGTTGAGACTCCTATTGAGTTGGAAAAATAACTTGATGGAGCTGAAACATGAATTTGAGATTAGCAACATAGTCAGTGTGACATGTAAGGCCTTTGGGAACCAACCCAATTGATAAGTATTATGAAGTTTTTGAATCTCAAATAGAATGGGAAATTGATATCCCACTATGAGTATCTGAGACAAGGGTACTATGTGTGTTTTTGTAAATAAATAGAAACAAATAAGTTCTATGAATAGTGATTTTCACACAATCATGATTGGAAAAATTGAAATAAATATACCTTATCCAAAATGAGATCATACTAGTGAGGGGAATATTAATCTAAGATGAAAAGAGGGTCGGTTGATTTATACGAACATGTTTTGTGTTGTATCAATAATGTGGGAATTGAATTCATGGAGGAACTATTGATGCCCACTAAATGTGCATCGAAAAAATCATTGAGGAAAAAATTCCTGAATATGGGTATTATTTTCCCAAAAATGAAAATAACGGAGAAGTTTTACAAAACCCACTGATCATGTGATCCTCCAAGAGACTTGTTATCCTATGACCATAATAGGGTCAAAATAAAGAACCCGGTCTAGCGGATAGCCTACCGTAGGCACCACTAATCCCCCTTTGACAAGTTCCTCTACTCTCTCAATTTCACCTTGGGAAAAAATTTATGGATGGTGGATTATAGAAATCTACCCGGGCTATATAGTTTTTTCAGCAGCAACAACCAGATAATCCAACCAAAAATCCTGCAATATGGGAGGAAATATGTCCAAAGGTAGAGGCCCCTAATAGTGGTAAGGATCACATGATTCATCACCAATATAATGTATAATTATAATTGACAACATTCGTGAAAATCCATGAGACCCAAAACCTTTTTAAAATAAAACAAAAGAGACAGAAAGGTAAGAGGTTGGAGCCTCCAACAGTGGATGAAGTCCATGCGATGCACCCCTGACGATCTGTGAGACATCACAAGAACCCGAACACATCTACATATCTTCTCTTGAAATCCCTTAGTATTTATATCCATGCCACTCAATGTTCCTCAGGTATGTCCAGACATCCTCTCACATCCCTTATAGGCTCTATATGGACAAACATATAGATTTTTCTATATAATGCTCGTAATCCATCACAATATCTCTATTAGTCATGTGATGCATCATCAGGTGGTAGAGTAATTGTATTTGACATTAAAAATGTAATTTTTCATTAACATATTCCATTGTAAAATAAAAAAAATAAAATAAATGAAGGAGGATGTGGAAGCCTCTCGAAGTCGTAACATGCATGTGTCACGTTAAGGAAGTAGACATCATAGTCCCACGAGACTCCATAATAAGCCACCCTAATCTCTTAGATACCCCCATACAATCCATCGTTGCCTCAAAAAGTATCCTAATCAAGGCATCAAGAAACTATTGAATGTCTTCCAATAGGAACTTTGATGCCGTAATTGTCATTGGATATGTCAAAGTGGAAATACAAAAATCCTTTGGCATATATGCATGAGTCAAAAAGTACCATTAATTTGAGATAATCTAATAAAATAAGTGTTGGAAAGAGGGATTTATAGTCCCTAAAAATCAGGTGACTCTCACTGAGTAATCCAAAATAAATTCTCATGAATATGTGTGCTTCCAGACCCATTCATTGACTCCATCCTAAATATGCACAAGTTGCACTGCACAAACTGAGGAAAAATTGGGAGTCAAGAACTATAAATACCCCACCCTAGACACATTGAAAGTGGTGGGAATTTTATCATAAAGGTGCATCAGTATGCCCAAGAACTGGAGTGGATTTATTGTGTGGTTGATATCGCCATTAGAAAACCTTCTATTAGTCAATATAATAGTGAACTGCTGGAGGAATATAGCGCCATTCATAAATAACTGCACTTGATCATTAGTAGATCACACAAAGGACTTCTGAAAGGTATGTGAAGAGAATAACACACATATGATAGTTCACATGGGAGTAAAAATAAACTTACACTGAATAATTCTAAGACATAATCAATACAATGGTTTAAGGAAAGACTAAAAGTTAAATACCTGAAAACAAAATACATGTTGACCCTCAGACACTTCAAGTGAACCATCCATGAGACATGCCAGAACTAGGACATGTCATCTAGATATCGTGACACTACTTCATCATGTTATTTTTCTCCTGATAAATCCTATGTTCATATCAGAGAATGTCACATGGTCCCCTTGGGTGTGCCACTTTAGTCTCTCGAATCCCTCTGGGCTCATCACCCAAGCCATGTGACATCTTGCAGATACATCACCTGATTCATATAATTTTTTTTATCTCATGTTATCCATGTCTCACAATTTCATATGATCATGCCAACTTTCTCTTGTGACAACCTCCATTCATGTCAGATGAGACTCATAATTCCCTCAAAACAAGTTGTTCAGGTCACATGATACCTTTTAGGAGTGTCATCCAAGACATGATACACCCGATAAGACATGTCATATTGACTCTTAGTATATTGTCTATGTGTCACCAAGATCTTATGATGACACAAGTATAGGTCAACTAGATCATGTTATTCCCTCTCAACAACCATTCATGTCATTCTAAGACTTTTAGGAAAAACCATCTGGTTCTTGCGGTGTCCCATAGGAATGTTTTCCTCAATCATGTGATGAACTTTAGATATGTTACCCGAGTTACATGATGTCCTTTGGATTAGTCGACTAGACCACATGTTTTCTATTTGACATACCAAGAAGATATCCTCAGACATGTGAGGAAGACAACTAAGGCCTATAGAGTGGTAAATCAATGCATGACAAGTGGGGAAGAAGGCTCGGTCAAATAGGTTATCATAGGACAGGGTAACCTGGCCTATCCTTAGTATGTATGCCCTAATAATAATGGGAAAACATAGACTATAGTCCCTAATCAAATTCACTACAATAACTCTTATTTTTTCCACAATGAAGATATGTAGGAAGCATTTCTAATGCCTAATCTCCATATCAAATATCCAAATGTTTGTCCCGATACGTAAGTGCCTCAGTCATTCAGTGATAACTATGATCATTTTCCATCCAATGTTCCTCACACTGAGAATAAATTACATGGGATTATGGAGGTGCAATAGTCATATCATTCCCATCATGATTCTCTAATATCTAGGACAACATATATATGTAAGCCCCAATGAGGGGCATGGAATATTTCCTATAACACAAGGGAATCTAACATTGGGCTAGTCCAAAGGGCATGACTGAACTATGAGAAATATTATTCCTACAACAACAAAGATACGTAGGATTCCTTCCTAAGGACCAAGACCAAATAATAATACATTTCGATATAAACCTTATGTGTCTTCCATTTAAACCACTTGGACCCCATCATTCCTATAGATTGATCACTTTAACACAACTATCAGTGGATTGAGAAGTCAACTGAAATATGAAAAGTAGGAGTCATTCTATTAGTAGGATACATTGGATGTCCTTCCAGGACCTGATCTTGAACACCTTGTGTTCCAGAGAACCTATATAATTCATTTATATAGGAAGTCAAGCTATATGGGTCCAATGAACTATGTGGGTTTTGATTCCAAATTCAAATAGTATATGTATGATGCATCATAATGGATCAATCCCATCATAATAATATTAACTTCCCCCTTCGGTGGCGGCACATTCCAAAGAACATGGTTATACGACATCATCACATAAGAAACCACATATTACTAGAAAATTACGGAGAACATCATATACATACATATAGATTACCTAGAGAGACCCATTTTGCTACACATATAAGGGAATTAACCTATGATTATTTTTAGGGAAACTGGTCACATACCTAGATTAGGAAGAGGTTCATGAAGATATCCTAAATCTATAAGAGAGTGCCATAGTATGAAAGAATTCCCCCCTAAAATGTTTGTGATGAGTCGAAACTTCTATCATATCGACCAATGTGTGTCCCCAAGAGTAATTGGTCTTGAAAATATAAAAGATTTTCTACCTTGGGAATGTCCAACTATACATAGCTATGGATGAGTGAACTATTGGGAGTTTTTAGGGAAGACTAAAAAATGCAAACCCGGATGTGAGTGATTTATCAAGGCCATCAACCCCCCATCGTTCAAATATTCGAGAGAAACCCATTCCACGTCTCCTAAAACACCAAAAAAGAGGAATGTATGTTACAACTGTGGTTTTTCCCCTTTATTTTCGATATAATTCCACTTGTGTCTCTCTGGTATTTTCACATAGAAATGGGATTTATGTTTTTATTAAAGTTGGATAGTGTGATGAACTCACAAAGAAGAATGAAAATATTCTGCAATAGGTGATTTTTTTCCCTCCTAGGTAGGCTTATGTTCACTGACCCTCAAGCCTTTGTTGATGAACATTTAAATTACAAAATTTCTTAGGAGTGAAATTCTTTATGTGTGGAGGGTTTGATGTGAAAAAATTATTTAACACAATTTCACATGTATTTAAATTAATTTAGTCTATTTTTAATTGGTAATTAGGATTTTAATTGTGTATTTTTGTGTTTAGAAAAATTTCCTACATATTTCTATTCTTTTACTTTTATAAAAAAATTATTTATTGGTTTTTTTGTTTTTAGAATATATTGAAATAAAATTCTATAGAATTTATAATGGAAAATTTGATTTGATGATTAAAAATGAAAAAATATTAAAATATTTGTATATGAATTAAAAAAATGTGGATCAGAAATGCTCTTGATTTAATCTTTGTCATACAGATCATCCTCGCATTAGTAGGATCCTAGAAGTGTGTCAAAGCTAAATTTCTAAGAGTGAAATTTACCGGTGATATATGAATTATGAGCCATTTTCTTAGGTTTCCATCTTTCCGATGCATGTTTCTTTGGATGATGGTAAAGATCTCATTCGTGTCTAGGAAGATGAGTCCTTTTCCTCCTCTATGAGTCCCATCTATTTTTTTCAATTCAAGAGTCACCAAAAACAGCATCCACTTATGATGAAAGCTGGTATAATCCACATAAGATCCCACAACCCCTACTTATGGTCAATGTTTGACCACTATTTTTTACTAGATACAATTGAAGAAGGATAAAGGATTCTAGTTAATGGGTTATTGTTGAGGGAGTGATTCTAAGGGATTCCAAAATCTTATCTCGTATAGAAGACTCCATGATTAGTATATAGTTTTATGGTGTGTGATACTTTGAATTTCGTGGTTAAACTGAATAATATAAGTCAAAATTATTATTTATAATGTGGGATATTTTATGAATCATTTATTTTGGGTAGAATGTCTATATTAGTAATTGTTCTGTTTAGAATCGGTTACATGGGCCTCAATTGCCTACATTCGCAAATGACTACGTGGGCCAAAACAGGTGCATAAATGGAATTGCATACATTATAAATTCTTACAAGGAAAAATAGGCTATGTATATAGAATAATCTAATTCAATACAAATGTAAAATCAGTTTGTTATCCCATCCAGATCAAATTCATATTATTAGATAGTTGGGATCACTTTTGTTCAAACTCGTAGGTGGTGGACAACAGTAGTGTTAATTGTCTTTATGCGATTTTTAAATAAAATACAAGAGTTAATTTCTATAAGTAGGAGGATGGAGGTGTTGAATATAAAATGGATAGTATGTGAGACCATTAATGAGAATATGATAGGTGGATAAAAAAAATTCAGAGGCAAAAGGCGGCAAGGAGGATGAAGATTGAATTGAATTACTTTGTTTTATTTTGAATCCCCTGTATGGTTGTTCTTGATTTTTTTTATCCCCAGTTGTACGATTTCATGTTAATAACATATCATGAATTGAATAAGTAATATTTTATATGATTTTAAAATTAAATTTTGGGGCGATGTTGTTGAGTTGTTAAAAAATATTTATACCCTCTTAGACGTAACTAATTGTTGGATTCCAAACTTTACACTTATATCTTTTTATTTATGATCTTAACTATTGTAACTCAGTGAGAGTTTTTTAAGTTGTTTATTTCATTTATGAATTGTTTCTAATTGTCCAACTAAGAAGTGGATGAACCACTTAAGGGTGGGCTGACATGGTGCCTCAATGAGGGGGAAAATAAGTCTTTATTATAGAATGTGGATGGTCTTTTATTATATAGACTGGAAACTTGAGAGATATTTCCATCTATTTTTCTTGGTTCTGTAGTGTCTTACCCTGTTAGAGATGAAAATAAAATAAAATGAAACACATACTAGAATTATGTTATCAGCCAACCAATTTCACTTGCTTTAGTCTTTACATTTCATCCAATTTGTTTTCACACTTCACCATCCTCTCAATATTTCTCTATCTCTATTTCCAAAATCTATCCCAAAAGATTCATCACCATAATTTCACTCACTACTCTATTTTATTTTTTTTATTTTCCTTTTTTTCACACAACTTTCATTCTATTGGGTTACATACATACTTTTCAATACACTAATAGTTAAATAGGATTTATATATAATTAATTTTAATGGATTTCAATGATGATCCATGTCATAAATATCTAAGGACTAGAACCATCAAACTAAAACATACATGGAAATCAACAAAAATTAACACTAAAATATTGATTTTAATGAATAATTGTTAATAAATGGATGACTGAAAATTATAAAGGAATGATATATAGTAATATATTTATGAATATATATATATATATATATATGTGTGTGTGTGTGTGTGTGTGTGTTTAAATTTCTTATAATGGAGGTTAATGTTAATAAAACGAAATTCAGGACTTGTGATAAAGGTTTATGGTTCAATCACACATTTGATCAGGATTATTTATACTCGAATCTCCTTTGGGGGAAATATAAAATATTTATCTATTCACACCCATAAATCTTTCTCTTACGGTTATTTATTCTATTTTATAGCATTATTTTAATTTTACCCCTCTTTCATACATACAAGTACCAAAATAATTTTTTTTATGAAAATCAATCCTTATTTCTATTTTTTATGATGACCTTCTATAATTCATTTTTATTTCCATTCAATTAATTAATATTATTTTCTTCATATGTTTTTCATTCTACTCACTTTTGAATCCCTTTAGAAAAGTGTGAAAAGAATGTTTTTAGACATCTACAACACTAATATATTTTCATTTTATAATTTCATTTCATCATCATGAAACTTAATTTAAAAATTTTAAATTATTTATCAAAGAAAATACTAATCCCATTATTCTATAAATTTTTTGTTTTTAATTCATACAAACATAAAATTATATTTCTTCTTCTTTTTCAAAAAAATATTATAATGATTTTATAAAAGTATTTTTCATATATATTAAAATCTTTTATCGACTATTATGTTTCATTATTAATATGAT
Source organism: Viscum album (assembly GCA_963277665.1). Lineage (NCBI taxonomy): Eukaryota > Viridiplantae > Streptophyta > Magnoliopsida > Santalales > Viscaceae > Viscum > Viscum album. The sequence continues at coordinate 318,651,779 of OY728146.1, forward strand.
CTTATAATACGATATACTTCCTTTATTTAGATGGTCTACAAAGATAATTTTTTAATGATGTTTTATTAAACATATTTCTTTCTCACATGTTCATCAAATAATGAAGGCATGATGAATGGTATTATATTATTATGGAATATATATTAATAGGTTATTATTATATGATATGTGGGTACATTATGTCCCTAAAATTAATTTATTAATGTTTTATATTTCATGACATTAGAGGTTACAGAAGTGGTTATCCCAATCCCAAGAGGGTACACAAGCAGTCATCCTAAGCCCAAAAAGGAAAAGGGTGGTATGCCCAAGCCTTCTAGGTGATGAATTTATTGGTGGGTATCCTAGACATATATTTTCTATGATTATTTTCATTTCACTATTTTATATTAAAACCTATGACTTATAACTATGTTATACTCTCATGGATCATGATTGATCATTGATGCATCATCACTCTTATGACTCATGTATATTTTTAATCCTTATACAATGTCTCGTAATTTATGGTATATGAATTTTTGTGTATGTTTTTGTATGTTTTGTTCATATTATTATATCTTTATGTATTTTTTCTAGAAACTTATGGCCATTGATTGATATCTCACATCTTTACCCATATTGAGCATCTCAGCTCACTCTTTCCTGTGTTTCCATTTCCCTAAGTTATGAGGAATGTTTTTAAGTATAATATTTCATTAATGCGTCTTATGTGAGAATAAATTTATGGTATATATTGAAGTATTTTCATTAAATAAAGTGATTATGTATCTAAGTTCAAATAAAACTAAACCTTTACAGTTATTGGGTATGTATTTATTGGATATTTATTAAATTTAAATCTAGAATTATAGAATATTTAAATATGTTATCCTTAGGTCACCTATGATTGTATCCATAAGATGATAGATAAGTTATAGGTAGAATCTCTCAATCCTAATGAACATTTCATGCATGTTTCAAGAACCCTAGATTTTATTATAGATACATTGTAATGAGAATTATTTTTAAGTAAATGTATATAAATGTTTATTTATTCAATGGACCATTAGTAGTTGGATAACACCGATTGGGTTATTAATGTATAATGGGAAACCCCCTCATAATATAGGGTAAATCTTTTGGTGGTATTATCATCCCTGTTGTAAATTGGAACTCAAGGTTTTCAATGTCAAAATCATAATCCTATCACGAAGACCATTCCATTTCCAAAACCATTATTCACTCTTATGTATTTCATATATCCTACATTGGGAGAATATTTCATGCCCCAACAAGAGTTTGAAAATTTCTATGATGAGGGTAAATTATTAAAATATGATAATGTTAATAGACCGGTGGAACACTATGTTGAGCACTAGGATAACATGTATATATTAACTCCATTTAAATACCAACACTCACATTCTCAACCCAAGGAAAAGTATGCACATTTATCACTCAATGTTCCATCCCCAAACATGCCTAAATGTTTCTAAAATAATAATCCATACATTTCTATTCGAACAGTAAGAAAAAAATGATCCAAATACCTTTTATTCAACTTCATTTCCTATTCTTCTAGTTCAAAATTTTATTGATCCATACTTATCCAAACCGATTTATCCTCAATTGAAATTTTTCATGAATTTTCCTATATCCACCAAGACCCTCTAAACTTATAATCCAATAATATAACCCTGGGATCAAAAGTGTGACCCTAATATGAAATTATAATGTTATCACGCACTTTACTGGTATCTAAGATCAACATTCAATTCATGAATAAGGTTTTTTGGTCTAAGACACTCTATGAATCTCTAATTGAGGCAAAGAATAATCCTTCAGAATTTGATACTTTGGTCATAGTTACAAAATATTATCATGAAAAAATAGGAAAACATGAAGTATGTAAACCAATTATTTCATTAATAGGTAAGGTTATGGTCATGGTCATGTAGGTCCATATACACACCCTTTATGTATCAATAATTCTCAATAGTGTCAATATGCACTGATGTTAGGTGGAAAATGGATTTTGGATCAATTTAATCCTTACCCAAACACTCCATCGTCTTCATTACCCAAGGAATAATATATCCTTATCTGACCTAATGATTCAAGGGGAATATATGAGAGAAGAAAAATACCTTGGAATTATCCATTTAATGTCCCAATTTAATGATTCAGTATCCAATGCATAGATGGTGGTCTCTAAAGAAACTACCATAATATTCTTATTGGGTATCCCATGGATGAACCTATACATAACCAACACATTTATACATCACCATATCCTAAAATACTCCCTGAATAGTCATCTAAGTGTTCTCCATGGAAATTTATACCCAAGGTATTCATGTAACAATCATTACATTGATTTTAGGCATTACAAAATTAGTATAATGTAACTTTAAATTGCGGAAGAAAAACTCATAAATATACCTAATGTGTTGAAAACACTATGGTAACTCCTCAAGATGGTTTGGTTTTCTATATCCAATTTAGTAACATAACATAGCCACCCCATAATTGTGATGTTGTTTTAATAAGATATAGGTAGTGGAGTGTTTATAAATCTTCCTCTTCTCATATAAGGGTGAGGGGAGTTTGAATCCAGAGAAAAACACACCAAAGGATTGTAAAAGGGTTCACTCTATACCCTTTAATCTATACCAAACACTTGTATTATAGAAGAAAAGGTTGAATCATTTGAAATCAGTTGAGTCATGTAATTTTTACATGATGGGAGAATTATGTTGGTAAAGGATACATGGATTGGGGATGATGATGTCCAACAATATGGTTTCCATAGTACAATATGGTTGGATAAATGTTCCCAAATATTCTACCCCTATAAATAACAATTACTAAACTTTGTAACCATCCATGTTTGATAATTTGAGAATCCTCAGAATCCCTCTTTTTTCAGAAGAAGAAGTGTTGTGTTATTCCCTTACAAAAAAAGATGATAATGTTTCAACCACATTTGATGAGATGAAATTAGTGAACCGCTGAATGAAGGAATACCCAAGATCACCATTTATCAGTATGATCATGTATCCCGGTGAGAAGAAGCAATAAATCCCATCATTGAACCATCAACATGACATATTTTTATAAAAGTAAAAGGAATTACAAGGATATATTCTTAGGTATCTTTTCATTAACCTAGAATCCCTATCAGCCTTGAGGAATACAAATAAACACATAAAAGGATGTTCCACTTGACAAGTCCCTTGGTTACGGTTGAATTTGAAAACATAATAAAAATAACCTCATCATAGAGGTCCAATACCCTAAATGGTAAGATAACTTTTTTCTATTCCAAAAGAAAAATGTGAAAATCACGGTCTTCATTGACTTTTAGGATCTTAATCAGAATTTCCCAAATGAAAACATTCTCATCATGGTTGTATAATTTTTTTTATTGATAGAACTTTTGTATTTTAAACCCTCTGCTACATGTATTGATACTCCAGCTATAATTAGATCTTGATGGAACCCAATAATGAATAGGTTTTTGTGTTTATGATACTCCAATGTATCTAATGTTATAGAGTGTTGAACTTTGGATTAAAGAAAATTAGATAAACATATCAATGATCCATGCATTACATATTCATCCACCTTTTGGGAAAGATTATGGAATTCTTCATGGAAAATATGAGGGTCAAATACAACTAAATCCATGATAATATTAATGATTTTGACAATTTCTTCACCATTTTAGGCACATATAACAAAGAGATAAATCCCATAAAGTGTTAATTAGGGGTCACATCTGGGAATTTTTAGGGATTTATTTTTTGATATAGAGGTATCAAGATTAGTATTGATAAGATAAGGCCTATAATCAAAATCCCCCACTATTATATTTATTTTGTATAAATTGAGATGTTTTCAAGTATTATAGATTACATCTATGAATTTATTTGAAATATAGTAGATAAGTGTATGTCCTTATCAAGGACGATGAATGAAGGTTCCACTTATTATTCATATGGAGAATATAAAAATTAATTTAACAACATTCTGTAGTACTTGCTTTATCCTCCATAATTGGTGACACATGTTCATTGAAAAACCTTAATTATCAATATGGCATCCTTTGATTGATCTATTAGAACACATGTGGACTAGAAAAATAATTATTACAAAGAAAATGGTTTGTGTTTCCTTAGTTTGATGATGATTGGTACCAATGTCTGATTTTCCCCATTCAACATTTTTTTGTCCCTTATCCATTATAGTCTATAAGTTGTTTCATTATCTATAGAACCCATAATATTAAATTATATCCCTATTTTAACATCAAAGATACATATCTAATAAAAAATTTTAATTGAATGATTTCTATGGTGGGTTTTGGTCCTCAAGTAGATTGAAATCAATTCCATACATCAAAAGGCTATCGGGGGAATAGCATTGGAATATTGTTTACCACAGACCCAACACACAATAGAATGAAAAAAGAATTATACCATCAAAAATTTATTAACATATAATATATCAGTTTGTAAAAAATGAGCAATTCAAATATATTTTTTTATTAGTATTAATTTTAATTACCAACACTTGTTTTTACCGATCGATATATCTGTTGGTATTGATTGTTTAACAGGAACAAGTTATTTCCAATAGGAAAATGTTTTCCATTATCATACTAATACCAACACTTGGATCTGTTATTAATAATAACTATTACATAAATTTTTTTATCATTAATATTTTTTTTGAAATAAATCATTAAATTATAATAACCAATAAAGAGAAACAAATTATTTATATAGATTATTATTTTTATGAACAAGATAATCATTAAATTTTAGCAGTTTTATTACAAATATATCATTCATAATGATTATATTTTCCAATGACTTTCATTTATTAAAAATTTAAACACTTTTTATAAAAAAATTAAATCATTATGATATTTTAATTTAACGAGCATAATAAATAAAAACATGGAAATCGATAAAAAAAATAAAATATTATTGAAATATAACTATTTAATATTCAATATTTAAATATTTAAAATTTATTTTATATTATAGAGAAATAATATTGATTTTCATAAAATTTTATTTCCACCAGCTGTCTGCACACATGTCTTCATTCCTACGCTCTCCTCTGGGATTGTAACATTCCCTAACCTCTATGCTTCTCAGACACTCCCCACTTACCCACATCCCTACATCTATGAATCTCTATGTTTCCCCAAATCCCTACCTCTCAATATCCAACCTTGATTAAATTACATAAGTCTCATTGTGATCACTGCCTCCCCCATAAGAAGAAATCCCTTTCTCTTATGCTTTTCCTCCATAACTCCCCAGAGGAATTCTTGAAATATACCACTTTTTCTAGAATTCCTTCTTGATTAATGTATTAATTCAATTGGAATGCATGAATTTTCTTCTTTTTTCCACAATAATCCCTTTAAAAACAAAATGGAGACCCTAAATATATGTAATCTTATATGTATTTCCCTCCCATTTTTATATTTCTCATATAAAATATTTTAGTCCATTATCGGTGGGTTTATATTTAGTTCACTATTATAGTTGAACCCTGAGACTAAAAACCTAATTTCCTTTAAAATTAATGAGTTCCAAAAATGCAGTATGTATCCTTTCATCAATACTCATATTTCCTCTCTTCTCAGATTCTAGATTTTCCTACTCTAAAAAAATAAGGTTTATTTATTCTTCATTTCCTGAATTGATAAAACACATTAGTATGTACACTTTTGGTGGGTAATATTTTTTTCTTCCCTCTTACAACTATGTTTCTTTTTATTTTATAAAGAATGTATATTTTTAATAACTATTTATGCATTATATTTGTGTTATTCATATTCATTATACTTGGTAAATGCACAATGCATATTTTTTATGAATTCTTAATATCCACCACAGGCTTATAACATATTCATCTCTAAAAATATATAGATTTTAACTATTATCCATATCATAATTCAACCTTATAAGCCTTCATTTAATTTTTGACAAAATTAAAAAAATGCTAATATATTTTTTAATATATATATTCATTTTCTCATACTAGTTTTTATTTTCCTAATATGTTATATTTCAATAAATTTGAATATCATGATTTTGTAATATCCCTTATGATGATGCATGTAATTCCCATATTATAGGTTCATCTACATGATTTTTAACTACATATTGATTTTTTTTAATTCAAAAACATAGAAATACCAAAACTGGAGAAAAATTATAAGTTATTCTATAATATATAAACTATTTTCTTTATGTTTAACAATTCTGTGTAATGAAAATATGAATTCAACTACCGTTTCTTGGGTTATAACTAAATGATATCATAATTCACATTCCAATAAAAAATTAAAATATCTTCTATCATTTCTTTATACAATAACTTCTATTTCATACAAGGCATATAATATCTCTTAAATATTTATAAATTTATATTCATTCATTTTTTAATTTTTAGTAACCAAATTCATATAAATCAACTCAATAAATACAATTCATTAATTACTCTTTATGAAATTTAATTTTCATATATATTAACACAAACTTTCACATGTATATTGATTAATTAATACAGCTCATTCAATGTATGTTCAAAGATCAATCTATATGTATTAATTGAATAGGGTACAATTTAATTTTCATATTTATTAATACAACACTACACATTTATATATTAACTAATGAAATTTTTCCATGAATATTCATAGAACATTACATATTTATTAATTATTATAGATGAAATGCAGTTTTAATACATAATAATATAGGACTGCCTATGTATATGGATTAATTAGTACTACTATTTCCTTGAATGTCTATTGAGATGGGAATTTGATATTTAAATTTTAAAATGACCATTATTCAATAAGAATGAAGTTAATTATTTATTTTGCCATTTCAATTGACATTTTTTTATTTCAAATAAATATTACCTGTTAATAATTAAATATATCTATAATTTATCAATGTCATCAATAGATTAATTGTACCAAACTATGATTCCATTTTAAAATAAACTATAACTAAATCAATATTTGATGTTAAGAAACTATAAATCAAATTATAGTGAAAACAATATAATAGTAATTATAATAAAACAAAAGATGATTAACACTCATAACAGATGATGAAATTCAACAACAAAGAAATCAGTTTAATTCCATGTAATGATGAATATGAGTCTTTGTGGATTTACATCCATGTAAATCTATTCATTTATTATGTTATCTATTCAATCATGGAGTCATTTTCACTATAATGGTTTTCATATGTTCCCTTACCTCTAGGGTTTTATGTTATAATTCAACACCATTCTATTTCTAGTTGAATGGAATAGATTGGTTGAGGACCATTCTACCTAGTAGATGTCTATTTTTTTACTCTCTTTTCCACATTTTTCTTTCATAATAATTATGAAATATCTTATAGTTCCACTACTTTTTTAAATTTTTCACTATGATGGTTATAGTTTTTATTTGGACTCAGGTCATATATGAATTACTATTATTACGTTGGATTCCTAGGAATAAAAACATAGTTGAAGTTCATGTTTCTATTTTCACCAAAAAATAACCTAGAGAGAACCCATCATTTCCTTGGTATCGAACTACTTTTCCCATCATTATATTGGGTTCACCAGATTTACATTATACACATCATCCATTTTGGATTCTTCATCATTCTCTTTAATTTTATTTCGTTAATTTTTGTTGATTCAATGTATTTTTAACTTACTATTGAAGACCATATTTTGTGGTGGAGGTATGGTTGATGGTTTTGTTATATTGTTTTGGCACTTATACTCTCATATATTTATTTTTAGTTAATTAATGTTGCTTTCTAATGATTTTTAGGACTTTAATTTATATAAGATCAACTGGTATGTATGTTAATATTTGGATATTTCTTATATCACTCCTATAAATGATCTAACATGTTGATTTTCTTGCAAACATATTTTTTATTTAGCAACATGGCATTGATAATTGTAATATATTAATTAATGACTTTATAATTTAAAAATAAAGTGTTTGAAATTACAATGTACGCATAGCATCATTTCACTAACTTCCTTTATAGAAGATTATTTTATACACTGATTTCAACCTATGTTTTACTATTATAATTCATTATATTCTTAACATAATTTTATTTTCAACGTTTGTGAATAGATCATACATACATACAAATTGATATGATCTATACAAACATGTTCCATGAAGATATGACCCCTAACTATATATTTGTTTTGAATATATATTCTGAGATATATCCTAAATATATATTCTAAATGAATGTGTAATAATATATATTTTGATACATGCATGCATGAATTCATACATACATACATTTATGTAAAGTTCATATATACTAATATATATGCATAATATTTATTTTGTTGTTTATATATATTCAAAATACATAAATTCTAATATATGTTATGAATGTATTCTGAATATATGTCTATATATATATGAATATATATTCGGATATATTAATTTTATCAATATGTTTAGAATGTATATAAATATATCTATTTTTAGTGATGATATTATTTTGCATTAAACATAATTTGTGCATTTATTCTAAAAGATTAATAATTATTTTTTCACATATTGTTAATGTTTTAATTATGTTGTTCCAACAATATTTTTTTGCAATTAAATTCATATAAAGTTCATGTTGAAAGGTTCTATATTGTATATTCATTTTAATAATTTTTTAGTTCAATTCTTATAATATGTCTCTTTGGATGATTATTTATTTTTCTTCATTTATCATGAATGAAATGAAAAGATATGTTGTAAATTAATGTTCTTTTAAGTACTTCATTCAAAACTTTTATAATTGTATAAAATTTATTCAATGATGTTTCAGTATTACAATGAAATTTGTGCAGTATAGAAGTGTTATGAAATCATGTTAACACAGTTGATAAATATCATGTGAAAAACAGTTCCCCTCTCCTAGTGCAATCTTCCCTCAATTTATTTGAGGGATTCACATATCTGATGTACATAATTTATCGAAAAAACTATGTCTTTTCCTTCTACATTCATATTTTTTATTTTAACACATTTTCACTCATAGAATCAAAATGGAAAAAAGTATAATGATGATGCATAATTTTTTCCAGTACTATGTCTAATAATAAGTGGGGTCAATGAACCATAAGGTATTAACCCATGCACAAAATAATCCCTTCATGATACACCTAATTGGTTGGAGAGAGATAACTTACCTCATTGAGTAATGTATATTCCTCGGATAATTTTATATAAGGGGATGTATCGATACACTTTTTTGGATTCTGTTAGACCTAATTACCTTGTTCAAACTTATTTTATATTTTTTGTCAATCTATAATAGATGGGGAATGTATATATTTATTTTTTCCATTAAAAATATTTTTAATTATACTCTTAACTACCATGCCATTTAACATTTGAGTAATGAGAGGTTTCATTAAAATATTCTAATTGACATTTTTGAGGAAGTTAAACTTATAGTGTTCATTTTGTTTTTAATGTCAGGTAATACTGGCATCTTCATAAAGTTCTTTCATTAATTTCCTCTTGTTATATTATTTTATATTATTTATGGATAAATTTGTTTTGTGAATTGGTTATAAAAATATGAGATATCATATCATCAATTATCTGTGATGCTTAAGAATATGGTTTTTATTACTTTTAAGAGAGGACCTCATGTACCTATAAAAGTATGAAATATGATTTCTATGTTAATAATTGGTGTCTAAGTGAGGAACTCTTGTACATACTTCATGGGTTTAAAGTCCATTCTTTCCATTCATCCCAATTTTTCATTATAGAAATTGGAGTTTAAATTGCACATTTATTTTCAATTATAAAAGTGTATTTTTCAAAAAATAATTTCATAAAGATGAATTTGGTTTAAAAAAATGCGGGTTTATTTATATTTTTTTTTAATATTTTCATTTCTAATTTCAATTATTTTGAGTTCTGAATTTTTACATCAAAAAATATATAGCATAATATTTATTCATCACTCAATCTGTGGTCTTGTTTCCAGAGAGGTAATCACTCATCCAAACATTATGAAACTTCATTTTGAAATTATTATCACTCTTCTATTCCCACACCAATGTTATTTATGGTATATTGGGGGAATTGATTGTGGTTATGAAGTTTTTAGAATTTCATATCATGAAAACTAGTCGAATTTCAGTTCATCCAAATTTTATTATGTTTTTTTTAAATTTTTCTCACTCTTTTATTACAACACCAATGAGATTTATAGATACTTGAATGGTTCATATTTTGGCTTCAATACTTCAAAATTTTCATATGATGAATATTAGTTGTTTTGAATATGAACATGAACTTAATATTTTGCTATCTTTTTTTATATTCCCTTGCATAAATGATGACGATTAAATTAAATAATCTAAAACATATTATTATTTCATCACATATGTGAACACAGTCTTTTAAAAATAGATATCATAAAAATATATATTTCTAAAAATATCATTCACTTACTAGTATTTGAATCAAATCATTATAAAAATATATAATCCATTAGATATTTCTTTTTTCAAAATGTTGGAGTAAAAAAACTTATAAATCTACTTAATTACTTATAGTACAAATTATATATTCCATTCAGTCATAGACATCATATAATTACTTTTTTAATTATATGGGTCATTATGATGAAAACTATTCCAATAATTATATATGCCACTTTTTAGATATTAATATTTTTTTAATCATCATTCATTTTTTTCACTGATGATTATTAATTATTAAAATGACATTATTATTAAAAAATGTATCATAATCCAAGGATCTATTTCTGAAAATATATTTCTTATTTTTGAAACACTTATAATTGATACTTTTGTGAAAATTTTATTTTATGTTTGGTTTAACAATGAATATTTATCCCCTCAATAAGGAAATATCATAGTGGAATGTTCTAATAAGCAATTACTCCTCCCTTGTTGGTAAATCACTACATTATGTGGGAGATAATTATCAAATTATATGAGGGTGCATGAAAATTGATCTAATAATGGAGGAAAATATGACATATAAGGATTTTTGGAAGTAAACTTGAACAATAATCCTTGAGTTTGGTGGATTTTTATGAAATTAAAAACAATGTTCTATTGTATATTATTGTAGGAAAACAAATAATAACAGAGGTATGTTCATTTTTGTCTAATATTAGTCATATTTGGGGACCAAAATGTGTTTTTAAAAGTTTACAGAACTTTTTTCTATTGATTCATTATTTTATTAATTGGATTTTTTCATATGTTAACAATTTACAGAGAATTATTTTGATTTTTTAAGTGTGGTTCCATTTTATCCACTTATGTGGCTTGTTTTTTACTAATAATTTCCAACCTATGTTTTTCAAAAACACAGACACACACACTTATATATATTCTGAATTTATCATTAATTATGTATATATATATATATTAAATACATATATTTTGATATACATTTCTTATATATATTTTAATTATATATTTAAATAAATACATATTCCCTTCTTCAATTCGTACAAGAAAATTACTTTACATTTTCTTCTTTATTCCATCAAATATATTATTTAGAACTATTAAAATCTAAAAATTATGTGATCCAATTGTCCCACTATGAATGATGGTTTTAATAGGTTTAGGTTCCCCCACCCCCTTATTATAAATAATAATGCAAGAGAATAAAATAAAAACAAAATAATCTCAATAGGTTCCTATTAGTATTTATACAATTTTAAAATTTTCTCGAAGAATGTATTTGCAACACTATCCTTAACACCTAAATTGTTTCATTACACTTAATAGGTTTTTAGAAATTTAATTTTCTACCATACTCAATTTAAAAGTAGTTTTATTATAATTTTAAGATGAATTACTATATTAACAAATTTATTTTAGTGTTACTAGATTATATAATTTTCATTTATACCTTAATATAAATTACTATTAGTGTCATTGTAAATTGTTTTTGTAATAGGTTAGATAATATTCCTATTATTTTTATATCATGCACTGTTATTTTCAGTTTTTGTGGTCATGTGTTGTATTCTTTTAATGTGGACACTTCTATTTCTTTTCATTCATTGGTTCTAGTGTTTTTTTACTGTAGTGATCACTTTTTATTTTTATATCATGTTTTATGGATGTTGTTTTGGTTACAAGAGATATATATATATATATATATATATATTGTCATCACTAGATAGATAATGTTCTAATTTTTGTGGTCTATAGTAATATCATCTTTTGGTTATTGTTTCCATTGTTTATATAATTTTCTTGTTGTGGTCAGTGGATGTTAATTTTATATCATCTATTATAACTTTTATATCATATGTTTAAATGAATAATATTTGGAAATTTTTATGTTTGTGCATTCATAACATACATCAAAACTTTTATCTCACTTTTCACAACCTCAAAAATAGTTTTTCCATCGTATTTTAATATCAACGGCTACTCATACCATGATGGAATTGTTTTAGTCAACTATCCCTACCACCAATCCCTTTTATATCCTCGCCAGTGATGGAAACAAGATCCAATTTTCTAAAATCCAAGATGGAGGGTGGTGGTGGTCTCTACACCATTTACCCCAAGAAGTCCACCTACGTGACTTCTATGAAGAGCCTATTGGATGTACTTGACAAGGAAAAACCATTGAAATGGTATATTTTCATGGATGGGGAGATTCCTAAGGTGAAGAATTTGGAGTCGGTGATGGTGGACATGAAGTTGGAGGACACCCCTGATAGTAAGTAAATGGGAATAGAGATGGTGACCTTCTATCCTACTGATGTCATGGAGTTGAAGGTGGAGGATTTGGTGGAATATAAGCTTATGAGCATGGCCATTTTCTTAGTGGAAACCTTCTACCTACAATCATGTCCACCCTAGAATTTCATCCCACTATGAATAAATTTCAGAAAATAATGATTTGTTGTCATAGCCACCATTTTTAAGCTATTTAATGGAATAATGGTAAAATATATACTCATAATGGGGAATAAATGAGCTAGGATAGGTGGTTCTTTAAACATATATGGGTGTCCCAATAAAATCTAGTGGATGGTGGTGAATTTGGGAAAGTACAGACCAACTATAGTTGACAATAACCTATCTAATGTGGGAAGGATTCCATGACATTGATGTTTGATGTTTATTCAAAATATATTAATTAAGATTATTGAGTTCCATGTAATGTCTCTGAGTTTTTGAACATGTTTCAAACAAGTTTTTAATACATTTTTTTAGATATTATAATCTTTTTATGAAGCTTTAACATGTATTTAAATTAAATATTTTAGAATGTTTTTAAAATAATGTTTTGGTTTTTTTGGTATTTCATATATACTAATTTTAAAAATGTTAGAGAATAAAAATAAAAAAATATTATATATAACTATATTAATAAATATATTATACAATTTTAACAACAAATATTAGAAAAAAAAATTTAAAATTTTACTTTCAAGAAAATATTAATTATTGGTATTTTTTATAAAAGATAATAATATTATCCATAGAAATATATTTCTTATTAATTTGTTTCTGAACATTTTTACCAACACATATATTATTTTTTAATATTACTATAACTACAAAAGAATCATTTTATCTATTTCAATAATATATAACAATAATGTTTTTACCAAATATTTTTTTATAGGGACATATTTGTTTGTAAAATTATTTTCCAATAGAAAAAGTTATTTTACCAACAAATATGCCTCTCTTGGAAAAAGTAGTATATTTTTTAGTGATAGGATAAACTTTCCCTATACATTGAATTCCTAGATGATATAATTCTTATAATTGTCTAAGTTTTATCATGATGGAAAATTCACTTTGATGGAATCTTCTTAAGACCAAGTGAGAAGACGATGAATAATCCTAAATGTAATATGGTTGACCTTATGTTGGTTATTTTTTACTATTCAATTCCCCATGCACTATATTCATTCATTATCTTAGAAGGATTCACTTTTAATATGGTTGAATATGAATCCCTCGTTATTAGTATTTAGTTGTCTCTTGATTTCCCAGTTTCCTAAAACATGTAAATGGATATTTTGAGCAAGTCATCTAGGAAATCAATAGTGAAAAATGATACCCGAAAGGTGGAACATATCCCCTTAATCGATCAAACCCATGAGTTGATTTAAATTTTCTACATCAAACCAATGGTGTCTCAATTTTTAAGATCCTAAAACACTTGAGTAGATAGTCTAGAAACCTTTAAGTAATTCGTGATTACCAACACTGTGGTTAAATGGTAATCTATGTTGTATATTAAAGAGTGATTACCCCTATATTACTCAATGGGGTGAATAGGTTGTGAATGAACTAAACACTAGATCTTTATAGGTAGAGACCATAAGCACCCAGATAATTGAGAAAGATTATGATTGGATTACCCCAAGTAGAATGTTGGTGCATACACGAGTGGGGATTATAGGGTTCGAGAGCATGGTATCCTACAAAGAAAAGGTGAGAGGAGGAGGAAACGATTCATGGAATTTTCTTAAATGGATAATTTTTTTAAACAATGTAAAATTTGGATGGTGTGGGTACATTATAATATAAATATTTATTTATATTTAATCTCTAATATTAATTGAAACATGGGTAAAATGTGATCCTATTTACCAGTGCTCCAAAAACTACTTTTGTGTGATCAAAATTAAATAAGTCGAAAAAATTTATGCATTATTTAAAAAAGTTTTTATGAATCACGGGTAATTACATTATCTACATTAATAATAGAGATTATCATAAAATAAAAAGGTACATAAATAAATTTGTATAGTTTTCTAATTGTGTAAGTCTGTCTACCAAGAAAACTATCTCCTTTATCATGACATTCAGGTAGTTTGACACCCAATTCATGTCATAGGATGTAGTCAAATCAGTTGGAGCACCAAATTATTATAGTTTTATACATGCCTTGGTGTTCTTATAAGATATTATATTCCAAATTTCTTGGATAATCATCAAATACATATCATAAAAACCTTGATGTATGTAAATAGAACTACACATTTATTTAATTGGTACTAGTGTTCAAATTGGTTAAATTTGTATAGCATGAAGATGACTTCTATATTAATGCATGAGACCAAAACGATGTCCTTAAAGTCTCCTAAATAAAAACTTACATAATCTGCATAACGGTTGTTTTTTTATTATGTATTATGGAGAGTCAATTGGTATAAAGGTGAACTAATAATATGATCCTATGATGTTGGAAAATCTGACTATATCCACTATTATAGGTTGTACACTAATGATATTCAGTAAAGGCAACCAAAATATTGGGTTAGAAAGGTCAATGTGGGTGTGGAATTTGTCTCCCCTATGGAGAACCATTAACCATCTGTATAGAAACTAGAATGTCCTATAGATGTTAAATGATGCTTCCACCCATCTAAAATACCTAATAATTTTCCATATCTTTTCCAAAATTATCACAACCTGGTTGATGGGTCCCCCTTATGGTAGTTGTGTCACCTTAATGAAGGTATTGAGTCACACCCCCACATTTTCTTCAGTAATAGAATGTAACTACATATAGAAACATGCTGTGAGGAATCTGGATAGCCTTAAATTAGGGTTCACCCCCATTTTAACATTGAATCCCTAATCCTCATATTATCCCTCCTCGAGAGTGAACCAATATGTTCTCTGATCTCATAAGGTACACTTTTATGGACTCAATTTTAACCACCCCACATTTTTTGACATGAGTAGTATTGTAAAGAGTTAGAAACATGTTTTACTAGGGGAATCATGATGTATAATAGGTTCCATATACTAATTTTTTCTCACTTCCTACAGCAATACCTTTTCTACCATAGATGATGATGCACGTGATAATATATCTTCTCCTCCTGAAAACTCTGGGGCGGAAAATACATAGTATACAACTTCAAACATATAAAGTTGTATTTATTCTTTTATTATGATATACAATTTTATCCCTTGATATGTATATTTCCTATAATGTACAACCATGTTTACACTTTTATATTTGGTTATGTTTATTTTCTCTTGCCAGAGATGTGTTTTTCCTTTAGAAATTTAGAGATATCTATAGATGAGTATTTTCTTTAGTACATTCAGGATAGGTGGACACATGTATTTTATCTATCATCTCATGATCAGTGAA
This sequence comes from Viscum album, assembly GCA_963277665.1. Classification (NCBI taxonomy): domain Eukaryota; kingdom Viridiplantae; phylum Streptophyta; class Magnoliopsida; order Santalales; family Viscaceae; genus Viscum; species Viscum album. The sequence goes on from OY728146.1 coordinate 318,667,986, forward strand.
TGTATTTTTAATTAAAATTATGGATATCTATAATGTATTGTGAGATATTGTTGTTATTTCATTGTGGTAGAAACATTGCTATTTGGTGAGCATATTGAAAGTGAGTTATAGGTCAGTTGATTCAGATTGATCATGGATATTCTTGTTGATTTTATCAGGAGGAATTCTATTTCATGTAGTTTACTTTTTATTGAATCACATTTTCACAAAAAGTTTATGGGGTTGGATTATTTCTTGGGACTATCATACAAGGTAATGAAACAATCACACCTGCATGTTTACTTTTAATTTTATTATTGTATCTCTATATAGATCAACATATGTGGAGGATGGATTATCATGGATCTTGAACATGGATTACAGATTTGATATAAGATGGATTAGAGATCTCATGATCAAATCCACTCTTATATAGTCATTATTTAGGATAACATGTTTTTATAATATGATTGTTCAACACAGTGATTCATATTTATGTTTCTACATTATATCCTAAATATTTATTTACATATGAATTCGTTATATTATTCTATTTTTTTCATATTATGGTGGATTTTGGTGTATTAATGTAGGTGATAGGTTGGTTTACTTGTAATACCTCTCATGATTGTGTCAAAACCATGTCATTGAGTTCTAGTCCCCATTTCAACTAGTCTTGGGGATTGGACCTAATCAAATGTATCCATACAATCATCAAAACAACCTTTTGCTGACTATCATACAAAAAATCACCATAAATGCAAGAAATTCATGTTAAATAGTAATACAAATGAATATATATATATATATACACACACACACATGACAACAGACATGATACAAAGTGATAGATACAAAATAAATCAACATACTACAAGGTATGAAAATAGAATAAAATAAACCGGAACAACTAGTACCAATGTTCTAAGGGTATATTCCATAAATAACTCCACCACAATAGTTATCCACATCTACTATAATCTCTAATCCTGATTATCGCCCATCATTTATAATAATTTGATCCACATAGACCCAATGTGAACAATTATCCGGTACACATACATGGGTGTGTATAAAAATTCCTAGTATTTTCCTCCCATGTAGTGGACTAACCCAAATAAAACATTTAGAATCAATGTGAACAAATTATAAACAACTTATAATCATATTAATATATTAAAATCATCAAGAATATAGAAAATATCATAATTAACAATTATCAATTTCCCTATAGCCAACTCCCATTGTTATCCTCAAATAAAAAGGTCTAATTATACAATATGAAAGATAATAACAGTCAATTAGACATCCCATCATATATACTAACCTTGTAATTCACCTTAGAATAAAACATCATTAGATTATAGAAGAAATAAACTTATAAAAAATTTATAAAAGTACTATAAGAAATATTTGTGTTAATCAATCTATAGAGTACTAGAGGAAATAAACATTTACAAAGCTAGGAATGTATACGTGTTCAATTATAGAGTAAGTACACATATCTAGGGATATATTTTTACACAAAAATACTATATGGCATACAAATCTATATGGTTTTAGGTATGTATCTGATCCTATTATTTTTTATTGTTGTGGGTAAGATGAGATATAATATTAGGTGTATTATCATCCTCCCAAATCACTATGTGGAGAATGTAATGGGTGGTTTCATTAGGTAAATTTCCATCTAATTAATTCTCATACGAGGGATGATTATGGTATTAACCAACTCTATCAATCCCTTACATCATGTTCCAATACTAATAATATTGGTGGAATTATTTCCCTCCACATATTCCACCCTAGAGATGTTGTAATAATTACTTGTCTTTAACCACGTCCTCAAAATATCTAAACCATTATGATTACAAACACATATTTTTCCATGCCCCATTTCATTTTTGTTTTTGGTGTTCTTTTCTAAGGACATGGTACAAGCTCTGTGAATCCTATCTAGAAACTAACCATCATGATAAATATTAAATTCCAATCAAACTACCCATTCATTTTATGCTTTATGAACTTAAACTACACATCCACTTATATCATATTGGACCCATTTTAATGAATGATTGAGTTCACTCCCTCATTTTTATTACCAGGTAGATATATATACTTCCTCTAAAAAACTTCATAGTGGCCCACATTCCCCCCATATATACTATTTGTCATTTTTAGTATTATTAGTGTACAATGGTGGAACCCTACTATGCTCAAACTCTTTTGAAGACATTTATCAATTATGCAAAAACAAAATTTATTCCCTATGGGTTTTAATATTCATTTTAAGCTTTTTATTAAAAATTAATTCCACCTAATTTATGGTGATGGTACATGCACTCCAATATCTTCTCACCAATACCCATCCATTGAACACATCCTAGAAGAGGAATCCTTGGTAAAAATGTGGTGTAACCCCTTTTTTGAACATGGATAGCAGTCATCTGGAACTTTTTTATCCATTTCTTAGCCATATTTTTACAGACCCCATGTTTTGAATATATGGTAAGTAGTTATCATTAGGCTATTTTTCATCATATCTTCACCCCTAAATTCAATCCCTACATTTGGATAATTTAAATCACTCCTACTTTTTTTTATCGAGTAAAGTATAAACCCCTAGGTGTTGTTCCATATAAAATAGGGAATTTTTCTTATCCGAATTGTTCATTTGGATTTAACATTTTTCCCAATTCCATGATAATTTTTTAGATTTATAATGATGGTTGATGCAATATTATGACCTCAACCAAATCTCCCTTCTTATGTGATTTCAATAATTATGAATAATCTTCTTTAAACTCTTTTTTATTTAAATAATATCACATGTGTCCTTAGGGGTTCTAGTTGGTTTCTTCCTTTGAGTGTTTGATATCCATAAAATATTAAAATAGTGAATTTAACAAATTATAACTTCATTACATAATGAATAAAGAAGGATCATCCAGAAGATGGAGTCCCTCTATAAATAGAATGAAGATGGTTATGACAGAGCCTCAAACATAGACCATTCATGTTTGATCATTATTTGTTGTGAGGATTCAGTAGACTACTATAAACTTATCAGATCTTCATCACCTACCACTATATATAGTCATGGTTGGACCTCTTATGTTACAATTTCACCCTTCCATGCATTTCACATAGTTACATATTCTTATTTTTTGGATAATTTATCCTTAAATGATTCCAATTGAGTCTATATGTGTGATTCCACCCCTTACCTCACTAAATTGAGGATCTTCAATTGGTTTTTATCATTAACCTCTATACATCTAGTCTCTTGCTAAACTACCTGCAATTAATCAATGCTATGAGCCTCAGATTAGACCAAGAAAAAGTAACTAATCATGCCTTTATTCATTCCCAATTGATCAAAAATGCATGAATAATATCATTAATTTCATGATAGCCGACCCCATTAGTTTCTAAGTTCACCAGTCAATGACATAAGTCACTCATCAGACTACCCATCTTGTATATGTGTGTTTGTAAAATTACACCCTTGATGTTCCACCACACATTTTTTCACATAATTTTGTTTTTCATGACCATGTATAAGGTTATAATGTGTTCCAACTTAGGGGTAAGTTTATACTCTATAAATTTCTTGATAAATGAATATCATCACTAAAATAAATACTATGTATGACATGGTATATAAATTTCATGAATGATTTGATTAGTTTGTGTGAATGGTGCAGTTGATGAAATAAAAAATATACAATCATCACCAAAATACTCAAATAAGGATTCTTAGGTATTTACATTTATCATTGGAACTTTTATCCTCCATCATATGAGATATGTTTAGACCTACTCTCAATGTAAGTGGAGATTCTGTTTTGTTCCCCATGATCAGTATCTGGAGAAATCATCCTAAATTTCATAGAAACCTTTGGTTCTTTCTCCACACACTCCTTAATAAGGGAAATGGCTAGGATCACCTATGTGACTATAAGAACAACATGCTCTTACCCATCAAGAATAATAAATACAATGATAATGTGAACATTAGACCTACTAATAGTAACAGTGGAAAAAATAATTTAGGATAAATAATTTATCCTCCTACAAAGAAAGATGAGCCCATCCTACTCCTTTATTATGAATATGAATTACTCCAACATGATCTTTCTCAATACCTATCCTAGTTCAACCACAACATCCACTAAAAAATATAAGGATGAGTAACTAGATGAATACTGAATAATTCGAGACCCCTATGTACCACTAGGAACCCTTTGGACAATATAAAATATTTTTCAACCTCAAATTTGACTCTATAAGGTAAAATATAAATGCATTTTATTTCATTTATCTTATGAATGGTCAAAGGTAAGAAGGGTTTTAACTAACCTAGATGGTCATGTTGTTAAAGTGTTTTCAATATATGCATACCCTCTATGTACCTCTAATAATCGGTGACTAATGAATCAGGTCAATTATTTTGAGGCATCACTCCCTGGACCACTGTTAAAGCCATGAAATTAAAGAATCCCTTGTATAATTTGTTGTCACTTGACCATGCCCAACAACCTTTCTCCACATGCGATTTGGGGACCAAGTTTGATTTGTTTTGTTTGATCAATCTTGTATGGATGTAAGAATTCATGTTAGTGTCACATCTCATATATACCTAATACCCACAAAATTGTGAAGTTTCCTACCTGAAAGATACCTCCTATGATTTCTTGATAGACTAGATTTACTCACCTTTTATGGAGTCATCCCCTCCCTCACAATTATCTATATCGCTGACCAACACAAAATCTTAAGATGGTTCAATATTTATAACAACTTCATCTATTATCTTATTGAGAATGCACCACACCTTATTACTGAAGAAACTATCTTGCTATAGGAGTAGATCAGTACCTCCAATTATTTGTCATGGGCCATGGTTTACTCGGGTCAAGCCCCAAATTTGATATTTATTAGATCTTTAGAGAACCAGATTTTGGATAGGTATGGACATACCCCTTGAAGGTGTACCCTCAAAAGAATTTGGTTATGATCCCAATGCTTCAATTCCCATGCCTCCTAGGCTGAAAAAAATATAATATCCTCCAAGAACTCCCCATTAACCCTACAAAGTTTTCCTGTGGAAACCAATGAACAAAAACAGAAGTCCAACATGATTTGAAATTATTCTAGGTGAAAATTATATTTTCATCCTCTAAAATAGTTTCTAAATCCATCAAACACTCTCTATGATGTGGATTGGGATGTCTTGGAATTGCCATTGTGGCTGCAGTTTCAATAGGAGATATTCTCTTTGATCTATGTGTTCTCCTGGGAGCTAGTTGTCAATAATTTCTTTTTTCACACTGATGATATTTAATAATAAAGTTTAAAGTAATATATTTTAAAGTTCAATGGTGTTTTGGATTAATAACCCCTATGGATCACTATAACCTAACTATATAAAATCAATTACATCCATTGAAACATAACAGTGCTTCCCCCTAGATCACATTCTTTGTAATTTTTTATAGCTGCATCAATTCTAGAAAAACCAGGTTAATGGGTCATCCTCACACAAACAAATCCACTATGATGAATTTAATAAGTCACACCGCTATATTTTGATCACTAAAAAATAAAATACCCACTCAAACATGATTTGAGGAATCTCACAAGCATTAATTTAGGTATCACCCCCATTTTCATTTGGAATCCCCAGTCCACATATCATCCCTCCTTTGATGATAACTTTTATGTTCCCTGAGATACCTTGGTGCATTGTGTTTGTAAATATTTTAGTAAACCCACTATCTTTTTCATTGTTAATAATAAAATGATTCTTAACCATATTTGAAAATGGATATTATTGTATTGATGGGGATCCCTCTGTTACTTTTTCTCACTATCTACAACAACACCTTGGAGACGATAGCATTTTTCACAATATTATTCAAAAAAAATTATGATGATAAGAAATATTCATATTTTTTTTAAAGGATTATAATCCATATAATCTTAAAAGGTCTCATAATTTGATCATTACCGCTTAGTGGAGCAAGTGGAATGTGTTTATCATTAATCAATATATGATGAAGAGTTATGATATCTGATATCTATGAAGATAATCATAAAACCCCAACAACCACATTAATTAATATAATCTGGCCATGTGGAGGTGTTATCCTAATTGTTTTAGCATGTACTGACATAGAAATCCTTTTCCCATTCATCTACGGTGTTTCCATCATGCTGTAGTTTTGATTTAGCTTTTAGACCATGTTTCAATATAGAAGACTACCTAGAGTATCATTTAGTAGTGGCGGGGTAGTTACATAGTGTATGGTGCTTCATTATTCACCATAATAATGGAATTACATAGTGTATATACCACTAGGGAATTTACTTCCCTAATGGATCATCCATTGTTAGAAATGTTTTATTGAGTGTTCCCTAGTGCGCTATTGAACTTTTGTTGTGGTAAACCAAAGACAAGTAGTGGAATTTATGTATCATTAAGTAAGAAAACCCATTATTATTTCAGTATATATGATAGAAGCTATTCGTTTTGGTATTTTCTAATTAGATCAACATGTATTTTATGCTGCATGTTTAATTTAGAGGCTATAACTTTCTTCCACAATTTTATTCATAGCCTTCTTCCATTAGACATGGTTGGGTGCAGTTGGTTGAGGGAAGCTGGAATCCATTACTAGAGTATTAAATGGAATTGGTACCTAAATTATATATAGGTATATACTCCAAAAATATAAATTATATTAAAAAATTCATGGATCATTGAAATGTCCCTTTAACAAATTTTGTGATTTATAGAAATTTTTTTGACGTAGATGATGTTTCATGAATGAAAAATTCCGATTCTACCCAGGGGTTCTCATGAGAAGTTGAGTTCGATGAAAATGGGCATCAAATCAATTAATTTGAAATATTTTGGCCTGCATTTGTGTGAACACCCTTTATATATAGTTCTAGGGGTTTCTTTTCATCTTTCATGATTATTTTAGAGGGAAGGGTTTAACACCATGGTACCTCCATTTTCTTTAAAATGTGGTCCAACTTATAAAAAATAGATCGAAATTTATAGGGGAGCATTTTTTGAACCTTATGAATGTTTTGAAAATGGATCAGGGAGTTAGAATAACCAAGATCAAGAAATTTAGAGATGGGGACAGATCTCACCCAAATAGATTGTTCCACAAGGTTGATTTCTAATTCACCGCACAAACTTTAATTCTATGAGTCCACAAATTCATTTTCTGTGAAAGTCACTTGATGATATTTTCCAGATCCATTAGTAAATAAATACTTATTATCTCACAATTTAAAAAAATGGATGATTGTTAGAAGATTCATATCTTTGAGTACACGTAATACTTATTCAACATGAGGAACCATTATGGACTCATGTATATGAGAATAGTTTCACTAAAAATCTTGTACAAGCCCTTATAAAATTAAAAATTCATTGAGAGTAGATATTTTTACACCACATTTTTGAATAAAATGATCAATTCATTTAACTTCCTGTTAATAGAAGGGTATAATCGTTAATTTGATCTCATCTTATGAATGAACATATCATAGCCCCTTTATTGGAGAAAACATCCATAAAAGGGATGGAATTTTGAAAAACTATTCATTTAATATTGAGTTATTCATGAAACCCCCATTGCTCAACATAAATAGAAATCTTGCCTAATTTTTCCCCATTGAATCAGATATGGGTCAGACAGTATGCATTTTAGTCCTACACATATTTTTTTCTCCGTTAAAAAAATCATTCATAATCCACATATGTACCATTGATGTATCCCCCTTTCATGACACAAAAAATCATTACCTCATCGAGAAACAAAATCAGGATCAATCCAGTCATAATAACATAAATAATGTAACTCGAACTATGTGGGTTTGGATTATAGTTTCCAATTGGATACATATGATGCCTCTTGAAGGTTCAATCCCAAAAATCATTCTTGATAGTGATATACTCCTTAAGAAATATCAAACACCAGAGAAACCACCTATGTGGATTCATAACATATAGTGTCTATTCTAGAATTTAAATATTTTGAATACCCACCTGACATTAAACCATGAGCATCTCCATCTGACTTTAAATCATGAGCATTTCCACCAGAATTTAAACTAAAAGTATAACCAACATGGTTTAAACCATTATGTCTCTATCAGAATTTAAACCTTGAGAGTCTCTATATTAATTCAAGCTATCACTATCATTACTATACATTAATCTCTAAGTGGCTCCACCATACAATAAATCATGATTTTCCTCAATAGACATAAAACCATGAGTGTCCTAGTAAGTCATTAACCTATAATTTATTTTATATATCTCTCCAAAATAAACAGTACCATCATTCTAGAATTTGAATATCAGACAAAATACCTTTTGTAAAATATAAAAGATTATATTATACACTTTTGTGATGAAGATATTATTGAATTTAATATGTTTATCTCACATATCCCTCCACCCAAATTTCTTCTTCCTACTAAGGTAGAAATCAATTTAATTAATTGATATCTATAAGGATCAAATATGAAATAAATTAAAATATATATTGTAATCTATGAGGGCTTATTAGACTTGGAAAAAATATCCCCATTTTAATTAACTAATACACATCATCCTAAAAAATGAAAGGATTCATCACCATCACCCCACTGGTGATAGGTTTATTTCATTTAGAAATAATGACTAGGGATCAAAATCACCGCAAAATCCTATCAAAAAAATTTATAAAAATATAAATGACTATGAATGACATGATATTTTATATGGAATATGATTATCTTAATTATATGTTATTTTTTGAGGAAGATTCTTAAAAAATACAAATTCAAGATTCATTTGATTTAATGATCAGAAGACGGTGGATGATTCAGAGGCATCAACATGGGATTGTCGATGTGGATCCAAAAGTGGTATCTAATTGAATTATCTAATTAAAAAAGTTGATTATGGATTATATGGGGTGGCGTGAGTCTATACTAGCAATTGGGTTTCATCATGGACCCCTTGTAATTGGATCAATGCTTATGGGGAGTGTGAGGGTGCCTGGTGGGTCCAAGTTGGACCCTGAATGTTTCTTCGTAGTCCTTTTGATATATAAAAGCTAAGAAAACATATATTGGTTCATTTTAGAATTTTTTGATAGATGAATGATGTTAAAATTGATTCACTGAATGTAAAGGAATCATTATTATTAAATAATAATGATTTAAATTTGTTAAAACGTTTTTCTATGTGGAGGGTCACCATCGTTTACTAGAAATTTTGTTACGTGAAAAATAGACCTACTGAATTTTGAATAACTAAGATAGAGATGTCAATTTTTATTGATTAAAATTATGAAAATATTTTTATTACATCCTAATAATAGTATTTATAAAAATTTTGATGAACACAAAATATAGTATTTGATTAAACAGTCAGATGAATTTGATAACCACAGGGGGTGGGGGATTATTGTTATAGTCATTTATATGGAAATATCATGATGTTACAAAAAATGGGATAAAATTATTTAATTATGTGATGATTTCCCTTAAAATATTGTAAACATTATTGTATAAAGTTTTATTTTGTTTTAAAATAATTAATTCAATATGATGATTAAATATTATTGGGATTCATGGGAAGTACATAATGAAGTGAAATGAATTAGGGAAATCAAATTGGATTATAAAAAATAAATAATCTAATAATATAACTACGTAAATGAAATAATAGTGTTAATAATAACTGATGGGTTCTTAAAATGTGTTTTAAATAAAATAACTGTGATTATTTTATCAGATGATATTAATAAAGAAATTTATATCATGAAAAAAAGATAATAAATTTAGTCACAGTGTTTTAATTGGAAATGAATGATGGTGGAATAAAGAAAATTATGCCACTAATAGAACTGAAATAATGATAAAATATTGGGGATGGGTATTCCATAAAATAGTGTTTCATAATTAACTTGGAATTAGAAGTATTAAAATAATTCACTATAATTGATGTAAATATAACAATGAATGTGCTAGAGTTGGTGTTCTAAAACTAATTGATTATACATTTACTAAATGTTTATACAAATACATAATGATTAATAAGACATCTTATTTCACATTGTTCATTGTTCCGCAAGACATTAGTGTTACAATGTCCTAATATATTAGTCACATTTATAAGGTCATAGTGTTCCCCAACTATGATGAGAACCTTTATGTTCTATGATAATATTTTAATATACAATTCTATAGTCAAATAATATACTATTATTGGAAAAATAATATTCAAGCATTTAGGTTTGAGTTCTCATAAGAAAACATGACTACTTCTCATTAATTTCACACTTTGTATTCTCCAATATTGTATATTAAGAAAAAATAAACACCATTAATAGTTCTTCATGTTTATGTTTCATAGGATATTCCAATATGTGAGAATGTTTAATACACTATAGACATTGAGATTGAAATTAACGTATTTTATGAATCAAGCTCTTTGATTTATAGACCAAAATGGCGATGCCATTTGTTCGTGGGAAGCAGGTTACTTTGGGTGTGTCATGAATGACATTTTATTAATAGATATGTTGATGGGGTATTTTTTCCTCCAATCAGCATAGAAGATAATATCTCAACACTTTAATTGGAATAGATCATTCGCATTAAACTCATGTTCATGGTTGAATGATATGTTTATTTTAGATATTCAAAGAAATACATATCATTTATATAGGTTTATGATACAAATGCGAAACCTTCTTGATTAGATAATTTGAAAAAAAAGATTATATTTCATAGCGAGTATTCATATGCAGGTTTTAATGTTTCAAAATTAAGTTCTATCTCTCGGATTCCTTGACACATTTCTAGATAATAATTTAGAATTTAAGAAAACACCCATTATATCAAATAGAAAAAATCATAAAGGGTCACACATGGAGTGTTTCCATTGATCTAGATTATATTCAATATTAGTTTAATTCGAATAAAAAATATTATTCTCAAGTTTGAGGGATAATATTATTCATGTTTTATTGATTGTATAAATTGAATAAATATTTCATCACCATATTATGAACAAAATATATTTATTTTATATATTTCCTATTTAATAGATATTTATTTTCTAATTTATGGATAAATATTTATTTATTGGGAAAATATTTACCCAGGTATTCAATAAATTCCAAAGAGTTGGAATTGACCAAGAACAAGTCTAGTGATATGTATTATTTTATAAGATGGTAAAATAATATTAATCATTGTGCCCACAAGTGAAATCCATAAAAATATTAGTATTATTATTATATACCAAGGGGGTTGATAAAAAGTATTACATTATTTAGGGGATTATATGAAATAAAATATTATTTTAACCTAAACCCTTAATCTATAAATATATATTTATTATATTATGTATCTTAAATCAAAACATTGATAATAGAGAATCGTTGTACAAAATAAACTTTTCTCTTTATTTATTTTTCTTCTCTGCTCCCCTCAAGAGAGAGAAGAGTCCATTCAAGATTGAAGGCTCTTGAATGATGAATAAAAAAAGATAATTTATCAATTGTAAAATCACCTAGTGTTCCCTTGGTGATTGTTTATAGATAAGGGGAGCACATTTGGATCATCTATATAGATATTCTACTCTTGGATCTTATAATAACAATGATGGAAACCCAAAAGCAGACTCAAAAATTAAACATATTTAGAAAATTATTTTCACAAGATTAGGTAATATTTATTTAGATTTAATTAAATTAATTATAAGTTTAACATTAATTTATCATCTCTGGGTTTCAAGATTCTCTATCTCAATATTCTGTGGAATATTTTCATTGGTCATGGAATTTATGTCATGCATAATATTTTAATGATCCAATAAATAGAAAAAATCAATATAGTTGTTTCACCCACAAAGGTGCTTCCACATCACCTAAAACCTTCAAGTGGTATCATAGGGGTAAAATAATAAATTTATAATTATTTATTTTATTGATGATTGATTATCCTCTATAGTGGTTAAATATTCCATTTACATAGTATTTTTCATTAATCTAATTGTAATTATCTTAATTTCAACATATTAATCATCAAAATTAAATGTTTCATTCTATAAAAGAACTAATAATAGATTTAGAATTACTATAGATTCCATAAAGAAGTTCTAAGAACTCATGGCTAGTAATATTGGGTTACACAACGTACATTGTGAGTATACGTCATGTACCATAGTGCACCATATTTGGATGTTTCATGGGATACATGAATTGATAAGAATTAACTACATTAAGTATATTTATTTCACACCACATATAGGTTGAAAAAACATGGAATCTAGATTTTTGGACTATATGTTGTGTATTTTGAGTACACATCGTATAGCCTACACAATATAATAGTGAAATTCGTGAAAACCATGTGTTCGAATACCCAGTCAAAAACCGCATGAGACTAATATCCCATATCATTAATGAAATACATGATGTGTAACTTGTGCATATGAAATTTAGTTCATTATTTCTTGCATCTGATGTACACAGTGAGCTATTCAGTGGGTTATACGCACACATTGCCAGAGGGACACCTGGTTTTTTTTTAGATTATACATCTTGTGTTCTTGTATCCAAAGAAAATTATAATAATTTTCTAAGGTTAGGTGAATGCACAGAAACAACGATACATAGTGTGTAGCTAGCATGTAGAGGTTTATTAGTCTAGTTGAGGTACACACCAAATTCTTAGGAATTTATCCTCATTAAAAGACACTAATGGAACACAGTGTGATTATCATAAGTACACACTTTTTAGTCTCTCAATAAATTAAAGAATTAAATTACATTTAACAAATAATTCTTTCATTAAATCCTAATTACACTGATTGGTAGAAAATGTTTTTAAGAACGTAATAATGATTTAATGAACTTTTAAGTGATTAATTAATTTATCATAACTATCTATAATTATTATATTCTTATTTTTTTCAATAAATTAATATAGGATGGATATCTCTAAGAGGATTTCCATGGTCATTAATGTAACACCCAAAGATAGTACAATATCTTCCTTTTAGAATAAATGCCATTTTTATTCCAAAATTTTTCTATATGAAACACAAAGCTAAGATTATGTTATGTTGGGAAAAAATCCATCAAGGTGTCCTCTTGGTATATATTGTGTGTGATTGTGTTTGTTGGAAATTCCAAATAACCGCAAATGGGAATTGTTGGTGTTTACCGAAGATATGTTTATAAGGTGGTGCAGTTTCCTAGTATTTTCCAAAATTTTGGGCCTAAAAATCTAGATTTTAATGGTGTAAAAAGAATAATTTAGTCATAGGAGTGAACATTTAAGAGCTTTGAATAAAATTGGACAAGGATGAGAACCGCATATCCTTATTCATGGGTCATGTACCATGTTCAGGAAACGGCACGCGGAGTGCTGGGAGCAGTACGCCAAAGACGTTTGCAAAACCAAATACGGTTCGCAGTGGAAGGCATTGCAGTATGTGGATGGGATAATTTTGGTAGAGGAAATCGACTATGTAGGAGAAAATATGGTATGTAGAGCGCGTATGAAAATAGTTCGTGAAGGGCTTGCGGTTCGCGGTGGCTGAAGAATCGATAAGCGGTAGTGGCTTGATTGAAGATCAAGTAAATCATGATTTAGTGGATTAAGAGGATATCTTTTCCAATATAATAATCTCTAACCCCACTGATTACTATAGAGAATGAAAATCATTAGAAAGCTTATTTTTCTCTGCGACTTCAGAAAAGTCCGAAAGTGGTATGCGCTAAAGGTGTTTACGGGGATTCTTAACCTGCAAAGGAAGTCTGGTACATGGAGGAGGAGGTCTGGAACGCCAAAAGAGTTGACTTGGAACATGGAGGAGGAATCTCTTGTAGGTGATAGGTAGAGTTCTACAAATGGTATGCGAAGGTGGATCTCTAGTATGCGGGAAAAAAGGCAATCCGCGAAAAAATAACATTTCGCGGACATGAGGGGTTTTGCAGAGGAGGCTTGCAGAATCGGTATGCAACATCAGTATGTGATCACGAGGGAATAAAAATTTGTGGATGAAGGTCGGTTCATGGTAGTAGCAGTGGTATGTGAATAAGGTGTCTTGTGTACCAAACCTGATACTCAATATGTGGGAGAGGAAGGCGGTTCGCGTTTAGCACAAGGAATATTGTGAAAGATTCTATTCATTTTTCGAAAGTATTTTCTGGTATGTAACTGTATCCGGGAAGGTGGATTACATCTGCAGGTGAAAAGGGAACTTCAACAGAGCATCCAACTATAGTTGAGGATGCAAGAATTCATGTAAATTAAGGGACCTACATGTACATAAATTGTGTTTGATCTACAAGTCCCAAAACTATGTGTGGATTCCATTCCAAGAGCAGTGAGGGAACGAAGAGGAAGACGATATCCCTTTACAACCACAATGATCCAAAGAAAGAGGAATAGGGAGTGACCTTTGGGAATGTAGTGATCAGAACCTAAACCTTGAAAAGGAAGTGAGCCTGGGCAGAGAAGATCTAGCCTGAAAATTGCATTCATTATTGGTCCTGAGCTTTAGTGAATTGGTTACATCGGCACATTGTCGTTGTATGCTACTTGGACATAGCCCAGTGAGGGTAAGCTAAGTAAAAATAACTATTTCATATGCTTGATTTCATATCAGTATGTATATTTCCATGGGAGGAAGATAGAATTGGTTTTTTTTTCTAACAACGAATTAAGATCAAAATGGGATAAGGGTTTAATCTACCATACCTGGATTCAACCCCCCCTCCCTCTCAGGGTATTAGACCTATTAGACCAAACATGTTACACAAAATATAATTTTTACCATTATCTACATGGAAAATGGATGTTATCTGGTGTTACACACAATCCCGACTCTCCTCAATAACTTTTATAATATGTAAGATCCAGTTTTACCAAACAATAATAAATTATTAAAAATATTAGTATTTAATATAATAAGATATAACATTGTAAATAAATTATACCATTTTAATATTATAAACTATCCTATGAAAAAATATGGTTTACTAAAATATAATATAAATTCAATAGTTTTCAATTAATTATAAACCAATTGAATATAAATAAAATATCTAAATTTTTATTCTCACAAAGGTGTTTCATCCTAATAAATTAAATTAATTAATATTAGTGAATTACATTAATCAGTTTTATATATTATATATAAAATAAATTGTTTTTTATAATCATATTGTAGGTTTTATATTTATAATATAAGAACAAACTAAATATTATGTATAAAACCCTATATTTCTATAAATGAAGTTCTACCACCTTTTAATGGAGAGCCTTTTTTTAATATAATTTTTGAAAGATTTATTAATTTTATATTTAAAATTAAACATCATTTTTGAAATAGGGAAATAAAAATTAGTTTATGGTGATTTTTTGGTATTTTTCTGTGAACAATAATTTTTTAAAGAATAGTGAAAAATACTGAAATTTTATACAAAACATATTTTTTCGTCTAACATATTTTTAAGGTTAAATTACATTTTTATTGATTTTAAATATTAATTAGATAACATTAAAATATATTAATAAAATCTATTTCATTGTAATCAATTTCTCTATGCATTTTGATATAAAAACAAAGCAAACTTTTGAACATTTTTACTTCAAAAACATGCATTATCGTACCATCTATGGGAATAATTTTAAATAAATTTATGAAAATTCCTAGTTTTAATTTGAAAAAATGGAACAAAAATTTAGAATCAAAATAATTTAAAATTTCTCATTATTTTGACTTAGTTTTTTAGAAAAAATATATTTGGGTATTTAATTTAAATTAATTACTACGATTAAGTAAAAAATTTAACTAAACAAGAGACTAAATCGTAATCATAAGGCCCAAAATAACCTATGAAAATTTAATGAAACCATTGGATGGAAATATTTAGACCATATACTATATTTTATATAATTTTTACCATTATTGGATCTAATTTAATTAGAAATAACATGGGTGGAATTCCCTTTCCAAAAATTTACAACAATGTCACTCATCCTCTACTACAAAAATGAACTCATCCATCCCACTTATTTATAAGTCCTAAGACCTTTGGATCTAAAAATAGTATTCTATAATAATATAAAAACTTCTATTATATAATAATTAAATCCTACCTTTGGGAATAAATCCATCCAAGGAAACTCTTTGCTGCACACCAAAAGGTGATACCCAAAGAAGATGTAACATACTTCTTTAATATCCTTTGTTATATTCTCATTATACACCATATTAAATATTATTATTCAATGGCTATAAAATAACCAAAGTAATATAAATATATATTCTATAATATGTACTAATATATAGAATTCTTGTGTTTTAAAAGGAATCACATCTTATCGAGGAGGTATTAGTCCATATGTCTTTGACCGATTTCATCACTCTTTATTCTGTGGAAAGGTTAAAAATAAAAGTAAATATTATATTTATATAATGGTAATTATATAATTAATATCTCAAATTTTTCATTTAGGTTAGATATTTTTAATTAAAACTGTCTTTCATACATTCAATGTATCACGTGAACAAATCACACTACTTTGAGGAGGTGGTAGTCCACACTTCCACAAATGATGTAATCGTATTTACCCAAATTGAAAATCATTTACTGTTCTTGAGTACAATAAACTACCTCCTCACAAAATTATATTGATCATTTTTACAATACCACCTATCATGGTTCGAAATTATGATGGACATGCTGATTTTATATGATATTTATATATATATATATGATATTTATTTTTTCTTAATAATTCATTAATTTTTATATAACACATACCTTCATGATTTCCAATTTTGGTAAATATGATAACATCATTTGTGGAAGTGTGGACTACCACCTACTCAAAGTAGTGTGATTTGTTCACGTGATATATTGAATATATAAAAGATGGTTTTAATAAAAATATCTGACATAAATGAAATATTTATGATATTAATTAGATAATAATTATTATATAAATATAATATATCATTTTCTTTTTACCGTTTCCACATAATAAAAAGAGATGACATCGGTCATGAATGTATGAACTACTACCTCCTCGACAAGATTTGATTCGTTTTAAAACACAAGAATCCTATATATAAGTATATATTATTAAATAAAATGTAATTTAATATTTTATTATTATTATGGAATGATTTTATGTTACTTACCATCTTTCGATAACGATCATTGAAGATGGGAATGATCATCATGTGTATGTAGAGCCTACCGTCTCCAAGATTGTAACATTTGTTCATTGTTTATAACCATATTTCATAATTGGTTTTAAAATTATAATAAATATATAAATATTATAATTATATCATTATTATTATCCTATAAATTTTTATGTAATCACCGCTTTGACCGTATTCGACCAACCAAAGTCATTTTTAACAGACGAACCGAATTTCATTAAAAAACCGATGTAAACGTAATTTCTTAAGTAGTTGTATAAAAATTATAACAAGGGAAGAAAAGGTAATTATAGAATTGAAAAAGATTGTGAATAAAGTAAATAATTAACATAATATTATTATTCTATAAGATAAAGACACACTTGACTTTTCAGACTCAAGGTATGGGATTCTTTACCCACATTTCATTCCACGAGGCACACAAAATTTTCACAACTTATTTCTTTTCTGTGGTTTATATAATTCTCTTTTGAAATTTTAAATAGTGAATATAATTGTTCTCAAGATATTATAAGTTTCATTTAATGTTCATGGGGATTATGATTTCAATTTTTAAAATTGGTTTGTTACATTTTACGGTGTATAAATATTATTTTCCTTAAGATTGTTTTTGGTGATTGCAATCTCACATTCTTTTGTGATTGTTAACTTTATTATGAAATAATATCATCATTGTAATAATTTTTCATTGAAAATTTTCTCAAATATCAACATTATTTTGTGATTTATATTATTATTTTCTAAACTATATCTCATTTTACATACGATGTTTACTTTGATAGTCATTTGAATATATGATAAAATATTAATAAATCTATATTTTTCAATCAATATGAATATTTTTTATGGTATATTTTTCTATTAATCAACTACTCAATATGTGTAATATGTTTTTCGTAGTGAAGGGTGCATCATAGACTTCATATAAACCCTCAATGAATCAACAAGTTCTCATGAGACAAATAAATTGGCCAATATAAATGAGTTTCTACCCGTTGTTATAAACCATATTGTGAAAGGTGTTGAAGGTAATTGTTTTCATATAACTCTGACAAGATATCTATAATTAATCATTTCCTTATTATAAATTTTGGTTATATTGGTTGTTTTATCTGATTGTTTCATATGATAAAATATATTGATGCATTTCATTCCCAGTTTATTGATTAAATGGAATGTGTTTATAGTTTCTTACCTTGCCATATTGATTGTGACTTATCTTGTTATTTGAATGAATTTTTTTGTCAGTTATTTAGCATTCCCGGTGAATTTATTACAATTACTTCATTACTTTTTTTGATTTAATTATCCTTACTATGTATTTTATCTCACTCTTATTATTCTTACTTTCTCTAGGATATGAATAAGATTCCTTTGAATGAGTTTCTAAGATGTTGTTTATTTCATTTTATTATGTATCGTGATTTTATTTTATTTTTCAAACGTTTTATGGGTATCATGTATGTAATATTGATTCTGAAAACAACTAAACTATTCATTACCTTGGGATTTAAAGCTTTTATCTATGCCAATGTAATAAAGTAAGGAATAATATCTAGGATTCTAGGTTTGGGGCATTATAGTTGGTATTAGAGCCGGTGTAATAGAAACTTAGGAAAATATATTTTGAAAAAATTGATTAGGGAAAAAACCCCTATTATATACATTGAGGATAAGTAAATAAGAACATACTAGAATTTTGGAAAGGAATATATTATGTGGGTCTTTGTATAAATACAACTCTATCTAGATTCTATAAGTGGATGTGGTTCTGGAAAAAAAGTACCTTGGGGTAACAACTCCAACACCATGTGTTGTGCCTTACTCCATGTAACTTGGAACATGACAACAAGACTTACTACGCACTTTTTTGGACACTCTATAGGGATACATTTATAATGATTCAAATTTTTCATAAAACACATTATTAAATTTAAGAAAGTGAAGATATCCCCAAAGAAACCTTTCTTATTATTCAGAGATTATTTAAAGAAGACATTTTCCATTAATGATTCTTGTTTCTCTAGTTTTGGGATTATAAATTATATTACATATTGTTATGATCTAATATAGTATATTAAATTTTTTATGAATAGATCCTGGAAGGGAATATTGTATCAATAGTCATGGAAAATGTTGATATTTTATAGTTGAGTAAACAAATATTGCTGGTATTGAAATATAAATAATTATTGAAATATTAGGGAAACATAATATGGTTATGATAAATAACCATTATCATACGTCGTAACCTATTCCACAATGTGTTTCTCTGATATTGGATTGCTTTATACAACATATTCCCCCATCATTTAGTTGGACTACTGAACCAATGTAGAATTAGTAATGGATTAAGTCTTTGGGGAAGATATTCGAGGTATTGGGAGGTAGTGAAAAGGAAAAGGTTACACTTATAATGTATTTTACCAATGGTGATGTGGATAAACGATGGTTATTGATCTAGAATACTGGGGTCGAATAAGAAATAGAACTCATGGAATGCATAACTTGTTAGGAGGAAATCATCGATAAATACTTCACTCGTCATCAAAAAACTGAGATGAAGATAATGTTACATAGTTTAAATATAAATATGGAAGAAAGTATTGTAGAGTATAAATAAACCATTAACAGGGTAAGAAGGTTTCGTATGAATTTTATACATAATACAGTATTAATTATTGATCATTTATTTGAGTGACATAATCAAAAACTCTAAAGGGAACTAGTGTATGAAACCATTTCTTCTTTTGATGTGATAATTTTACTATCTATAAATATAGAAAAATAATTTTATCAATATTAAACATTCAAAGTAGATTAATAGAAGAAGAATATGGTAGGTAAAAACATATAAAGGGAAAAATGGAACTAGGTATTTTCCAAAATTTAATAAATCTGTAAAGAGTCACCCAAGTAAATTCTTGAAAGGATTAGGAGTTTTTTATAAATGATGAGAAAATTATCACAGTTAAATCTAATGAAAATGGAAAAAATTAAAAATATACTATTCTTTGTTAAAATTTCAAGGAATGGGGAACTATGACAACAAATTCCCTAATAGTTAGGTAAATCTACCACATAAGAGGAAAAGAGGAGATATCCAAGCTTATGCTCTTCATATAGCTGAAGTGAAATAATTAATTTTATCCAATATTTATATCCTTGAATAATGTTGTAAAAGTTTTTTTGATGATTTCCTGGTTATTTCAATTATGTAATGTATAATTATTTTGTTATATTAATATTTTATTAATGAATTTTAGATCATATTTTGATCGGTACCTTGAAAAGTGAATCAGTATCAAGTTAAACTCTTTAGAAAATTCATGGTTGATGAAAAAGATAAGACTTAATAGGGTACTCATGTTGATATAGTAATGTTTTTGTTAGGATATGATTGAGATGGATAATCTAAATTAGATACTACTAAATACCATAGAAATTAATCTAATGTGTTAGACCATAATCATTTAAAATAGTTATTGATTCATAAAATAGATTAAGTGGATATTTCTATGTGGTTTTATAGTTTAATGTATTATAGAACCATATGATGAAATTTGTATTATGAAATGAAGTTTAAATAGTTCAATTTACAATAAATGTATAAGATAGTTTTTATAAAATAGAAACATATATTTACTTATATTCATATAAAGTGAAAGAATTCCTCAACTGTAGGAAAAATTGTCTTGAAACAAAAATGTTGTCCTATTATCATCATATTTGATGATATCAATAACCATTTTATAAAAATGGTTTAAGGATTTGTGTTTGTCAAATTTAAGCTGAACAAGTTCTCTACCACTCTCTTTTGGAACATCATTGTTAGGTTTTTCATCTATATCTATGTTTCTATTTCCCAAATATGTTTCTCTATTAGGGAACTTTGTTATGTAGCCATTGTACCTTCCTTTCTCTTTTATTAAGATGATGTGTTATAGAAATATTCAAGATTTAGGTTTTTCGACAATTGTTTATTCTCAAATGTTTATCCCTAGATTACCGTGATTGAGATTAAATTGACATGACACAATTTATTTAATGTGGAGATAATTTAGCACCCTAAGACAATACAATATTTTACTTTTAGAATAAATTTAATTTTTATTCCTACATTTGTTTATATTATATGAGAATATAAAAGTATGTTACATGGAACATAAATTTTATATTTCTCTTCATGAATAACTAATTTTAGTATGTGCTACATTCAAGACCAACTCTCGTTGATGGATTTCATAATACACAGGATTGAGTTTTACCAAACAATAATATATTATTAAAAATATTATTATTTAATATAATAAGATATAAGATAGCCATTACCTTGGTAATTTTTAATATTACTAAAAACTTTATTAAAATATATTTTTAAAAAATATATAATATGAATTCATGGGTCTCAAATTTATTAGAAAATAAAATATAATCTAATTGAATATAAAGGTTATATTTTCATTTGTGTTCTCAAAAATTTGGATTATCCTAATAAATTAAGTTAATTACTATTAGTGAATAATATTAATGAATTTTATATACTATATATGAAATAAAATATTTTTAATACTCATCCAATATATTTTATTGCTATAAGATAAGAACAAACCAAATTTTATGCATAAAAACCTATATTTTTTTAAAAGAATTTTTACAACATTTTAATGGAGAACCTATTTTAAATCCAATTTTTGGAAACATTATTGTTTTCATATGTCACAATAAAATTAATGTTTTAATTAGTAAGATAAAAATTGTATTAGTGTGAATTTTTGGTATTTTCCTGTGTAGTTTCATTTATTAGATGAACAGTGAAAACTATTAAATTTTAATTCAAAAGTTATTTTTCATTAACTAATTTAAAAAATAAAATTACAATTTTTTTAATATTTTTAAATCTTAATTATATCTATTTTACATATATTTATCCAATTTATTTCAATTGAATCAATTTCACTTTTAAATTGGATATAAAAACTTAGAAAACTATGGAAAATAGTAACTTAACAAACTTGCATTGTCATCCCTTATATGGGATTAATTTCACATCAATTTCTTCCAAATATGTGATTGTAATTTGTAAAAATCGATTCCATTTGTGGAAAAATAATATATTATAATTTCTAATAAGTTCAAAATTAGTTTTTTCAAAAAAATTAGTGAAATAAATTAAAACTAATTACATCAATTAAGAAAAAATTACCTTAATATGGGACTAAACCTTAAACTTAAGGCCCAAAATAACCTATATAATTGTAAAAAATATATTTATTGTACATATTTATTATCTATACTAATTTTTTATAATTATTTTTCCTTATTGGAGAAACATTCAATCGAATAAAACATGGGTAGAATTCCCATTCCAAAATATTTATCATAATGCCACTCATCCTCCACTATAAAATGGCACTCACACCTCCCACACATTAAGACCTCTCGAACCATTTTTCCTGTCCAATATATGCTCAAATAAGCTTCAAAAATATCTAAAATAATCATAGAAGCCTCTATTTTGTAATAAATTCATCTAATTAATCCCTTTGGTGAAAACCAAGTGGGTTTACCCAAAGTAGAGGTAACATCCTCTCTCAAACTCCTTTGAATTATTTTCATTATCCACACCCTTAAATATGATTATCACAATATTATATGATAACATTATTATACTAAATATACTAATATTATTTTTATTCTAAGGGTTTTACCTACACTTACTCACACTTCCATTAAATGGTTAACAAACATACCATTCTTTTGTACGGTGAACAACCGCCTAATGAAATGATGTTGTTCATTTTCCCTTTACCACCTATCATGGTTGGGAACTCTGATAGAAACACAATTTATCCTATGATATATATTATATTTAAGTTTTATTAATACTTACATAATGTTTTATAACATATACATTCATTCATTTCATTTTGTGTAAAATTCGATAACATCATGTGTGGATGTTTGGACTACTATCTCCGCAAAGCGATGGGATTCATTCGCACGATACATGGAATTTATAAAACATAGTTTTAATTAAAAATATGTTTCATAAGTGAAATATATATTATATTCATGAGATTAATTTCATTACTTAAATATAATATATCATTTTCTTCAATACCAATTTCAAACACAAAAATGTGATAATGTCGGTCATGGATTTGTGGACTACAGCCTCCTCGACATGATGTGATTAATTTTACATCATAAGAATTATATATATAAATATATAAAATTTAATAATATTTTATTCATGATATAGTTATATGTTTAGAAAAATATAATGTTAATTACTTTCCTTCTATAATGATCATTGAAAAATTGGAATGTATGGCTTACCATCTCCATGATTGTAACATTGTTTAATTTTTCATAACAACTTTTCATGATTGGTTTTAAAATTATAATTAATAAATAAATACAACAATGTTTCATCATTATTATCCTTGAAATTTTAATGTCATGACCCTTATGACAAAAATTGATATACCAATGTTTTTTTAAACACACAAATAGAATTTGGTTAAAACAGTCGATGTAAACTAAATTGTCTAAGTAGTTGTATAAAAAAATTTAATGAGTGAAGTAAAAGTAATTATAAAATTAAAAAAGGTTCATAATAAAGTAAATAATAAATATATTTTTATTATTCATGAATATAAATGCACAATTGAAAAATTTTCCTTAAGGTGAGGGATTCTTGTTTTGATTTTCTTTTCAAGAGGCATACACCACATTCACCACTTATTTCTTTTTGTGGTGTATATACTTAATCATTAACATGTTATATAAGGAATCTATTTATTATCTTTATATTATAAGATGAATTTAATTTTAATCGATATTATTTTTCAAATGTTTCAAAATTTTGTGGGACAACATGTAGTGTTTAATGATTATTTTCCTCAAAAATGTTTTTAATGATCGTAATATCACTTTATGTTGTGATTTATAGAGTTCTATTGAAATTCACTATTTTATTTTAATAAATTTTCTGTGGAAATTTTAAAAAATATATTCCTTATTTAGTTATTGAAATTATTATTTCTTAAACAATATACCATTTTATATAGGGTTTTTACTTTGACATTTATTGGATTATCTGGGGAAATATTGATAAATCTGTATTCATCATTCCATATAAATATTTGATATGGAATATTTTTTATTAATATATTACTAAATATAAGAAATTATTTTGAAAGTAGGGATGAGTGGATACATGAATTTATATATGACTTTGATGCATCAATAAGTTCTTGTGAGAGAAATAAGTTATCCAAATTAAACGAGTTTCTACCTATCGTTTTAAACTTCCATATGAAAGGTATTTAAGGTATTGGTTTTCATGTGCCTCCAATATGACATCTAGTAATTAATAATTTAATTAATTGATATTTTGGTATAATTATTATTTTAAATGAGGTTTTCAAATGATAAAATCTATGGGTCGATTTTATTCTAAATTTATTGATTAAAAGGAATGAGTTTTATGTTTCTTACCTTGTCATATTGATTAATCCTTATACAGTGATTTGAATGGAATGTTTTATTAGTTATTTAACTTACCATTATAATTTATTATCTTTAATTAATTATTAATTCCACTTTATATACCCTTTTAGATAATTTAATCTCACCCTTATTATGTTTTCTTCCACATGGTTATAGAAAAGATTCATTTGAATGTGTTTCTAGGATGATATTTATTTCATTTTAGTGGGTATCATGTTTTTATTTTATTTCACAAACATATTGTGGGTATCATTTATATAATTTGATCATCCAAATCATTTAAACTATTTATTCACTTGGTATTTTATGCTTGTATCTATGAAAATGTAATAAATTAATGCACCAGCTTCGGAATTCTAATGTCGAAGAATTATATTAAGATAAAAAATAATTAATTAATTAATCAATGTAAGTGTGTTTATCTTAATAATAAAGAATGAATATAATAGAATGATAAAGAGAAATTTTTGGTAAAATTTTCATGTGTATGACCGATCATTATTTGAGAAAAGACATATGTATTTCTTTGAATTGTTTAATTTAATGTATACTAGGTTTTTTGAATTATTTAATTATTTACTTAAATACGATGGTCTGAAATTCATCCCTCTCTCCTTATTATGTAGGAACTATGTGTCCATATTTATTTATGTAATTCCCATTCACTAATCAATTATTTCCCATCAACTACGTGTAAGTTTTAAATACATATTATAAATGGAGTGTCTCTAATAACATAGAGATTAGTCATGATTGAACATAGATGATTCCAACCAAGGTGATACACATGTGGATGAGAGGAATTATGCTTCTCATGCCAATACTGGCCCAATGAATTTCCCCCTAGGTCATAGGTTTATATATTTTCCACTCATTAAATCAACTAATAGATAAGATCATGATATGGTTATTTATTTATTTCCTTCTTATGAATAATTTATTTTATGAATTCAAGACCATGACCACATAAATAAATAAAGTAATGTAACAATATGAATTATAAATAAATGGATTATATGTAATTTCTTTTCCAAAAACATGTTCAATAACTTATATAAAATCAAACTAATATTAAAAATAGCTATAAAATATAAAAGAATATAATTTTTATGCATAATAAATAAAATCCTTTAATTTAATATTAATTCATATTATGACTTCCATTACATGATTATGAATGAAACTAATATAACCAAGTATTCAACCAAACCTCTTTGAGAAACATACATTTATAAGGGGGTTTTATGATATTTTTTGGTTTAATTATCCATTTTACAACAAGATAAGAATCCCTTGAATAGAATATTATAATTTGGAGGCATGTGTTGAAGAAATTTAAGATATGATTTTAGGATTGGGGATACCACTCAATGGATCAAGGAGATACATTCCCAAAGTTGGAAAATATATACCTCCCTAAATACCATCAAGTATCTTGACCAAACCATTTTGGCCTATTTTAAGGGGTATATGGATCCTTACCACTAGAATTTCATAGATAGAATATGTTCTGAGTTTAGTGGTGATGGATATTGGAAAATATTGAAATAGTGGGAGACCTAATAAAATAAATTACATTATTATGTATAATATAATATATAATCAAGAAAAGTACTAATTTATACACTTTTATAATTGTAGAATAAAGGGAAATATCATCATCCAATATATCCCTCCGATTAATATTGGAGAAATACCACATATTTAATGGATGTAATTTATAGGAATGATTCATTTTACTTTGAGTTTTATTGCACCCTGAATGGAAATATTATGATATAGAATCCTCATTACTTGATCTACCTGCTATATTGGAAAGTGATAAAGAGTTCACTATCTATTATAACCACTTGAGAGGTATATTCACAATTCAGTGTTTAATGATTTCATTCATGTATAGTAAACTCATGAATTCTCTGGAAGACATGGATTCTTAAATCATTGTCTAGTAGATCTATAAAAAATATTAATAAAATCATATATTGGAATAGTTTTAAATATCCAAGTAAATTTTTTAAATATTTCGTAGTGAGGATGCGTCAGCTTAGTCTCACATAGTTAAACTCATTGGATATATTGTGCACTTATTGTTTCTAGGGTTTAAACACCTTGGATAGATATAGATCAATATAATTATTACACCACACACTTATTAATTTTAATATAAACAACATGGATAAGTCCCCATCAAATCTATATATTCTTCATTTCTAAATTGATAAAGAGATAAAGTGTGAATAACCTTTCATGATTATGGTGAATAAAAGGAATGTTAAAATGAAAATATCTATATCCAAATATTCTTCACAATCCACTTCTTTGAATAGAAATATCAAGAGGAAATCAAGGGTGAAGTATGATGTTATTTTCAAATTTGGAAACAAGTTATAATGGAAGAAAATTTCACACACGGAGAGAAGAAAGGGTAAGATTGAGGTGCATTTTTTATCGAGGGAAATTTATCAGTATCTACAACTAAGGAATAAAAAAATTCTTGTTGTTCTCACATATGTATTCAAATTTTAGAAAAAATTAGATATATAAATATTAACATAGGGGTGGTATATCTATGAGAAGACAATGGGGAAAACATACTTCCATGGATATCAGGGACTACCACCATATGTCACTAATGAGAATATTGTTTGGTTTAAATGATTTTTATTTTGAATAATATTTTACGAAGAACATTATTTCAAAATCTGGAATCAATTCATTTAGATTTATTTTGTTTTTTAGAAATATATGATTTTTATTTTAAATATATTTTTGTTGTTATGGTAAGAAAAATTCAAATAACGGTCTTTATGTGTTGGATTATATAAACAAAGTCATGATAGTTGACAAAGAATCAAATTTTCATGACTCATACCACACCCAAATATGGAATCATTAGATAGTTATTGTAAATTTTAATCATTTGACATAATTGCACCAAGAAATATATTTATATTTTAATGAACTAAATCCACATGGTTTTCGGAAGACATATTTACAAGTTAAAATGATCAAATCCCCATTTAGTGGAATAGTTTAAAGGGATAAATAGATTCTTGGATTAGTTCTTATCTATGTGTGTAAACCTTTTCCAGTTTAATCAAGGGGTGTGTATACTTCATAATTTTTACTTTGTTTTTAGATGATATGGATATGACAACTGATTGAGGTATAAGTTATATTCCTTTGATATATTCAAGGAATACAATAATGAAGTTGAGAAATAGGTTGCTAAAAAAATTATGAAACTCCACTTAGACCATAGTATAAAATATCTTAACCAGAACTTCATTTACTGTTTACAAGATTTTGGGATACAGTATCAAAACACCCATCCTTATACAACTCTATATAATGGTGTAAGAGAAAAGGGGAACCTCACCATGTTATACATTGTGAGATCAATTATATGTTATGTATGTCACCCATTATAATTTAGATATACGAATTACAAATAAAAAATTATATACTAAACCAAGTGAAAAGTAATGTTAAAAATGGTATTCCATTCAGAATTTGGTGTGGAAGAAAAACCATGTTGTTGAATTCTCATGTATGGGGTTGTGAAGAATTTTTTAAGGCCTCTTCAAGAAACAATCATGATTCCCAAGGAAAAAGTTGTACCATTATAGGATACCCTAATGAAACAACGGTATATTACAATCTAAATCCTTAGAGAAAAATTCAATAGTCGAAACACATGTTATAATCTTTTAGAGGGATAAAATCTCAATCAGTGTTAGTTGGAGAAAAATCAACTCTAATGAAGTCCAGGATTAAGGTACACAAAAGTTAGAAAAAGAAAAAAATCCATAAATCACCATGGAAAAATATTTTCCAAAGAAAAAAATACAATGTAGGATTATAAGAGAGGTTATAGAACAAGAAAGGTTTGGTTTTTTAGTCACTGTGTATTGCAACTCATTATTATTTGATAACAATGATCATAGAACCAACACATGAGCCATATGTTGCATAGATATTTCAAAATGGAAAGAAGCTATAAATTATGAAAAGTATTACTTTTACCAAAACAAAGTTTGTATTCTAGTAGATTTTCCAATATATGTAAAGCATTTTTTTAATTGTTATTCATGAGAAAATTTTGATTGGGATGGACATGTCAGAACCCATAAGGCATGATTGGTTATAAAAGGGTTCAAATAGTGACATGCCATGGACTATAAAAAAAATTTTCACTAGGTTTAATGTTGAAATCTATCATAATTCTAATTTTCATTACAACATTCTATGGTTATGAGATTTGGAAAATATATATAAAAAAACATTACTTAATAAGAACCATCTAGAAGATGTATATATGACATAACCTGAAGGGTTTGTGACACCCAAGGATTCCCCCAAGGTATGACAATTGAAAAGTTCTATTTATGAATTAAATTAAGCATCCAGGTCATGAAACATTCAGTTTGATGAATCCATAATAGAATTTGGTTTCATAAATATTTAATGTGAGCCTTGTGTCTATAAGCGATTTAATAGTAGCGTGGTCATTTTCTAAATAGTATATAACAGTGACATAAAAATTATTAGAAATTAAATACTAGTATTATTTTTTATTAAATCTTGGTTGAAAAACTCTTCAGCTTGATGGACTTAGGTAAGGAAACAAATATTCTTTTTATCAAGATCCATTATGATAAATCAAAGAGGTTGCTAAACCTGAGTCTAAATACATTTATTTACATAATACTAATTTGATTCAATATGAAACAATATAAAATGGTATTATTTAAAATAAAACATTAAATTCACCTTTATAGGATAATGTATCCCCATACACATGAAGAAAGAAAGAGGGTAAGAAATATTCTACACACTTTTTGACTAGGTTAGTCAAATATGTTATGTTATGTACTAAACTATATTTTATCAATTATATGAGTGAAATATGAAGATGTCAATATAAAAGAAGATTCCTCCATTCGATGATAGTCACCACTCTCATTATGTATATTGAACTGACCATAAAAATTACCCAATCTGTAGTTTTAGTCAACAATTTACATTCTTTGAATTTGAGAATCAATTTAGGTATAGTACTTTAGAAAAATAATTCATAACTCAGGAAATAAATAACCATATAATAAAATGAGTACACATATTATTAGTATAAATTTTCCCATAATATAAATCATCTAAAATAAATCAAGATTTATTATCATTGAAAACATTCATGACATTCAACTTGACTTCTTCCTTTACCTTTTTAATGAAAAACATATAAAAATGTGATATGAACACAAAAAACAAGAAAGGGATATAAAAATAAGGAATAAAATTATTCATATTAAAACATGAGAACTAATATAATTTTTACCTTTACCTTAAATTTGTTTATCAATATGAAATAAAACATTTTAATATGAAAGAAAACACATTTTTTCCAAAAAAAAATTAAAACTAACAAAATGATACTAAAATACAATTATTAGTGACTTATAGAATCATATTCATAAAACCCACTTAGAAAAATTTAAATTGTAATACCCATGTGACCTAATTCCAATATAATCATTACCCAATGCATTGTAATGTTATTTGGGTGCTCCCTTAATTTAAGTAATAACAGGGTCACCCATCACTATCTCGGCTTCCAATTTTTCATGTATAATTCTAAAGTATCGTAACATGAATAAAAAAAATTATTCATGCACTTTTTGGAAAGATATTTTAAACCTGAAATCAAATCCCTTTTGGATATCAAAATATTGTTATATTTTAAACCCCCATTTTCAATACTTAAATACCCTTATCTTTTGAAACCCTTTTTCAAGACTAAAATACCAAAAAAAGGAAAAAAAAATCATTGAATAAAACATGAAATATTTAAAGTAAATATAAAAACAAAAAATTTGTGATCATGGTGGAAAATTCAATGTCCCCATCTACATTAAGAAAAATTATTCTTTTTTCTTATTTTCCTAAACATGTGGTATTCAACAAATAAAAATACTTTTTAAAAAACATTGAAATATATTAAAAGAGATATAAAATATGCCTTATTAAAACATTTAAGACATGTATGTTGGAAAAGGAATAGTTTTAATGAAAACATTAAAAATATTTTTAAAGAAAACACCCATTTGACATTAGAAATTTTAGAATCATAAATCCCATGAAACAGTAACATTAAAAAACTATAAATAACACGAGAATAGATAAATTCATGATATAAAAATTAAATGGGGCTATATATAAACCACGTAAAATAATATAGTTGCATTACATATAAACATACCTCAATGAAAATAGATTGATATAGAGTCCACTACCATGGGTCCGACTTGTCACGTATGACTTTATCTACCAAAATAATAAAATTTTGATAATTTTTTTCAATATTGAGAAAAATTTTTATAATTATTATTAATTTTATTTAACTTATTAACAATTATTATTCAATTAAATAATCAACGATGTTTATATCAGATGTTTTGACCATATTCAGATTATGTGTCAAAAATGAATTTGGTTGGTTGAATATGGTCAAAGAGCCCATTATTTAAACATATAAAGAATAATAATCATCAAATAATTATCATATTTATATATAAATTATAATTTTAATTACAATCTATAATGATGGTTTTGAAAAATGAAAAAAAAATGTGATCATCGAGAGGGTAGGCCATACGTACGCATGAGTAACATTTCAATTTTTCAATGATCATTATAGAATGAAGGTAAATAAAATTAATATTTCTAGAATGATAATAATATAATAAATACCATATTATATAATTATAATTATTAATATATATCATTTGTTTTTTGTGATGCTAAAAAAAAGAATCACATCACTTCAAAGAGGTGAAAGTCCACACATCTGCGAACAACATTATCTTTTTTTAGTGAGTGAAAATGTAAAATGAAAATGTTATATTATTTAATATAATGAAAAATATTTCATAAATATCATTTATATTTCATTTAAATAACTTATATTTATTATTACTTACCCTTATTACATTCCACATACTGTGTTAGTGAAAAACGAATCACATTGCTTCGCAAGGCGATAATCATTCGTACACATGATTAATGTTTTCATATCCCATAAAAAATGAAATATAAAATGGTATATATGATATAATGAATAAATAGTTATTATTATGTTATAAATATTAGATTAAAAATATATATCTATCATCACAACTATCCTTGATATGTGGTAATGTAAAAATGAATGAAATCATTTTTTATGAGGTGGTAGTCTGGCATACACAAGAATGATAATTTTTAACCCATTTTTTGGCATCTTTGTGTGTATGTTGGTCATTAAATTAGAATAAAAACATCAAAATATATGATATGTACTGAGGTCATCATTTCATAATTTTATAAAATTAATTTATGTGGGTGAATGAATAAATAAAACTTAAATGTTCATTGATGAACATTACCTCCTCTTTGAGTATCTAGTTTTAGATTGCATTAAAGCCCCTACATGGTTTTATTTTTCACAAAATTAAAGATTATAGGTATAAAAGTGTTAATTTTAAAAGTTAATTGGTTGGTTCTTGAATTAATGAATTGTATTTTATGCTGTGAGTAGAGGAGGAGATGGGTGGCCATTTATTAGTTTGGAGATTGACACAGTTCTAATTGTTTTGAAAGAGTAAATTCCAACCATGTATTTTTTCGGTAAATCGGTACTAATTATTGGTTGATAGTAGATTATAGAAGGTATTATGTCTGAAAATTTTCATAAATAGGTTTTTTACAAGTTGCTAGGTCATTTTCCCCATATGTTTAATGTTTAATACCTTTGGAAACTCATTTTTATCTTAATCACTCTAATTAATTTAAATTAATTTCACTAATAAGTATAGTAGTAAATTAAGATAGACTAATTAGAAATTAAAAAAATATATGTATTTAAATATGGAATCATTTTTTACAAAGTCAATTCACATAAATAGAAATTGTTATTTAATATGACTCCCACAAACGCGGTGAGGTAGCTCTCTTTTAGGTTGAGTATTATTTTTGGAAAATACGATTATATATAAACTCTAAGACTAATAATAATAAATATAGAAAAATCAATGAGTATTTAATTATATATAATTCATACATTTCATTTAGAAATTTCCCCATTATGGATTGTTTTTATTAATTAAAATGGAGAAACATTGTGCATTTTAATAAAATTAGAAAACATATTTTTTCAAACCCAAAAACAAACATCTACTATAAATAACTATAAAGTTGATTCAAAAGTAAATAATTGAATAAAAAAACTAAATTATAATTAGGTAACATAAAACTATATTTAAACATACTATAACTTATAAATTATTTAATATATTAAAAAGAAAAAACTTTTAATAGAAATCATAATTTTTCACTTTTCACTGAAAAATAAATATTTCTTGAAAAATCACTACATTTCACCCAAATTATATTTTTGCATACTGATTTCAAAATTTATTTTCATTTTTTAAAATTGAAATTAGAAAATTTTAAATTACTCTTATAAATAAAACCTTTATTAAAAAAAGTTTAGGCAAAATATTTTCCTTTTTCATTAAATATTACTTAATATTATTATAACTAATATAACTATCTAATTCATATTACTAAATATGAAAATAATTTATTCTATCATTACCTAGATTGTTATATTTTTCCCACTTCTCTAAAAATTTCATCATAAAAATTATATTCACTTATTAAACTAGTGGGTTATCCTTCCTTCATATCATTTTCCTTTTCCCACGTTGTCTCTTCAACCATGTGGTTTTTTCTGAAATCCTTAACCCAGTGTATCACCTTATTCTAAAATACTTGTTCTCCATAGTTAAGAATATGAACAAGATATTGCTCATAAGAATTTATATCTACTAGATGATCTAATTTTGAGAAAAAAACATGATATGAATTGGGAAAATAGTTCTTCTACATTAAAACATAAAATACGTTGTGAAATTGAGATAAAATAAAAAGATAAGGCCAATATCTATGAAAATTGATCTAGTTTATCTAGAATTTCATAAAATCCAATGAAACGTGTACATAACATTCTCTTTTTACCAAAACATCTAACACTTTTTCATGGAAAATCATTGAGAAAGTTGTGATCACTTACCTTTAAAGAAATATATTTCCTCTTTTTATTCCCAATCCTTTACTTCCTTCTCTGAGTGGTCCATATTTGTCACTAAATTAGCAACACCTTCTTATATTTTTCCTATAATGAATATGGTCACAACAAATTTATTTCTCTTAATTTGTCTGAAAAATATGGTGTTTGACCCAATTCTATTTTAATTTCTCTAATGGTTCCATATATATAATAGAATGAAAACTATTATTATAAGAAAACTCAACGAAAGAATTATGTTCATCCCAACTTCCATAGTAATCTATTCAACTAGAACAGATAATATCTTCCTTGATATAAATCTTTTACTCTCTTTTTCCCTCTTATTGAGGTTGTAAATGATATTCCAAAATTTAATTTAGTTCCCAATGGCTTATAAAGTCTTGTACAAATATTATATGTAAACCTAGGATGACGACCTAATTAAAAGGAGATAGAAAATCCATATAACATAACAATATCTATTAGATACAATCAAGAAATCTAATTATATACAATGTTGTTGAAATGGGAGGGAAATGTTATTATTTATTTAATAAATCAATAATAAACCAAAATCTCATTATTACCTCACAATTTTCTTTTAAATCCCACCATGATATCCATGGATATATTTTCCCTCTTTCACTACGTCACTAGAAAATATTGAAGAATCCCATTAAATAATTTCTATTTTATTTACTATTTTATTAATTCAAACACTT
This sequence comes from Viscum album, assembly GCA_963277665.1. Classification (NCBI taxonomy): domain Eukaryota; kingdom Viridiplantae; phylum Streptophyta; class Magnoliopsida; order Santalales; family Viscaceae; genus Viscum; species Viscum album. Next base: position 318,702,589 of record OY728146.1, read on the forward strand.
CATGGTAAATTTATCAATATCTCTTTTAATTAAAACCCATAAATAATACACCAAAAGGTCTCAATAAATCTCAGTACTTCTCAAAGGAATGGAAAATGGAGAATTGTGAGATGTACTCACCAAATTGTTCCTAAAAAGGTAATCACAAGGAACACAAAATCTTTTCAAAATCATAAAACACCTTCTTCATCAATCTTAAAATCCATAAATTTACCATTCATAATGGATTCTACCTTTTCCTACAAATAATTACCCTCCTTATAAAATTTCAAAATTCATTATAAAAAAATTTGACTTCACTGAATCCTGAAACAAAATAGAGGATGTCCCTGTATCCAAAAACGTTGTTCCATAATTTATAAAATTATAAACCTTAGGGTCCAATTATAATCATAACATGTTTAAAGTAACATTATTTTTTCAATTCAATGTGTAGGAACATTCTTTTATTCTCAAGGATGGTAGTGAATCATGCAATCATAATCCGTGTTCAGTTAAAACCATATTATTTACCTAATTTCCAATTAGTTCTAAGTGAATATTTACATTAGAATTTTGTGATAATTATATATTTCACATTTAACTTCATAAAAATGACATCTAATTTTGTTTAAAGAAAAATACACATCACGTAATTCAACATCATGTGTAGGGTAATTTTACTCATCTGTTTCCTATAGATTTGAATGATAATAAATTATCAAATCCTTCATAATTATGAAAAAACCATGTCCTTTCATGATGTAATACACTTAATAAAAAATTAATCATTTATATATGTCAATGAAAGAACAAGATAATTCACTAATATTATTTTTATTTTCTAAAAAAATCAGTATATTGTTTTTTATCAATTAATATAACTCTTTTTCATGTTTGCTTAGTTATTGGGATAAATAACCGAGCAATTTTTTCCACAAGACTCTAGTAGTAAGCCACTACTCTAAGAAAAATATGAATCTATGTGATATTTTTTGGTATTTTCCATTCATCAGAAATGTTTTTAAGAAGGTTCAATGGGGTATTTTTATAATTTGAATACACAAGTATCATATATATCACCACTTCACTTGACTGGAAAAAATCCAATGTCGTAGTATAAAATTACCTCTCTACACCTTTCTTTTTTCAATCATGATGATTTTCATCCCATGAAACAAGTATTGAACATAGATTATAATAATGAAATATTTCATTGTAACTAAAAAACCAAACTGTTGGATTTATATCAATTACCCATTTCATTGGATGTTTAGAAATATTTACTTTACAATCACAATACATATGACCAAATTGACCATGCTGGAACAAATTCCTAGATCCTATCAAGAATTCCTTGAAATTTCATTTTCCACACAAGAATATTTTTGGGGCATAAAAATGAAACTATTACATATTTTTTATATGTTCCCTTTTAACTTAACCTTTTCTTACTATTTTTATCTCGAGGAACATATTTGTCAGTAAACGCCATATCATTTTTCTCATCACAATAAACCACTTTCTAGTAACATTTAAATTCTCATGAGGACAATCCTATTAGTAGACTTGGTTTTAATAATTATTAAAATATATTAATTTTACTAGTGGTGTCTCGAATAAAATATAGCACATACCTATCTGGTCTTGGGATGTTTTCATTATAATAAGATAAAGAATTCTCATTTTTCTGCCACAATTATTGGAACTGTTTTTTTATCAAGAGTCAGAAGACATCAAAAAAATATTTCTCAAGTAAATAATCCTCAAATGTTTCTCATTCCATGAAATCAAGATCATATTTCACTTCAGTAGGTATAACCACTGAACACCATCAATCATATTCACCTTCAAAATTAAAATGATAAGAGATTACTTTTTGAGGTTTTGAGAATCCCATGACTTTAAATATATTTCTAAGGAATTAATATATCTGTCATCCACCATTGAATTATATGATTCCTTGAATTATGGCGGATTTTTCCTCATTAAAATTCCCAACATTAGAAATTTCCATTCATTGTAGATCAGGTTCCTATATAGAATGGATACCACCACCATTTATAGGTTGTGTCAAATGAGACATCAATGAAAAAACTAATTTGTTTTTTATTCCAGCCATCTTGAGGGTTTATTTGGAAGGATATTTTACTCTCGGTGCCTTCCCACTATAAATTACCTATTTAATATGTGGAAAAAATATCTAAATAGTAGTTTTTTACCTTAAATTGTATATCATTTTAACATAACCATAAGTTAAAATATTTCAATGGAATTTTATTCAGATTATCGAAACCTCTATCATTTTTTAAATATTCCTTTGATACCAACTATAAATACCTATGAATAAACATTAAAAAATATTGTTTTGTAGTAATGAATTTAATGTCTTTAACTTTGATTATATTTTCATGTTTAGAGTTTGAGAGAATTAGTTTAGAACTCATAAATCACAAAAACATATAATAAAATTTGGATATTTCAAATTAGTATCCATTTTTCCTATAATATAAAACTTTTGAAAAAAATCAGGATTTATTTTCAGGGGATAAATTTATAGCATTCAACATAACTTATACCTTTCCCTATCCCATTGTAAAATCCTATGAAAATCATTTAAAAACATGGGCTAGGAAAAAAAATATCAGTAAAGGATACAAAAATAAAGAAACCTATTATCCCTATAAAAAATGAAAAATCATTTAACATTTACCTTTACATTAAAATTTCATTGATATTGTGAAATTAAAATTTTCATAGGAAAAACACACAAACATTTTTAATCAATGGAAATCACTAAAACAAGGGAATTAAATTATAAACCCCTTATTGGTGACTTTGAGAATAATATTCATAAAACCCTTTCAAAACAATTTTAATTAGTATAACTATATTATCGACTTCCAATATAATCATTATCTAATAAATTAAATCATTATATAAGTAAACCCATGATTTTAAGAATAACAGGATCACGAGGCTCTATCTGGGCAACCCCCTCATATAATATGTATTGGTCACACTCGGTGCTATTTGGTGCACCCTATCGTATAAGCTGTAACAGGATCACAATGCACTACATGGGATTCCAATTTATCGGGTTTAATTTTCATGTAATATAAATTAAATAATAAAAAACAATTCTGAACTTTTTAAAAAATCTTTCAAAATCATAAAAAATCACTTTTGAATATCAAAATACCATTTTCTTTAAGAACCACATTTTTAATACCAAAATACCCTTTTCTTTTGAAAACAAATTTTCAATAAGAAAATATCCAAAAAAAATGTGGAAAGAGTTTTATTTGAATAAAACATTAATTCTTTAAAAGGAAAGTATGAATCAAATAATGGTCTCAATGGTGTAAAAGTAATTGTCGTTGTGTACGTTAATAATAGAGCATTCCTTTTTTTCATTTGTCAAAACCATCCATATAAAACATGTAATAATGATTACTTTTTGGAAATGATTAGAATAAATTTAAATAGACATAAAATTACTCTATAAATCCTTTACATATATATAAAAGATTTCATAACATCATTTTATATACGTGGACATGTATAAAGTAAGAGTTGTAAGGAAATAATTAATATAGAATGTTTTAATAGAAAAGTCGCTGATCACATTGGAAATATTTGACTCACAAGACCCATGATATAATTGAATTAAAAAAATAAATACAATTATAAAGGATAGTTTTTTTATATAAAATGTAAAATGGGTTGTATATTGAACTCGTAAAAAAAATATAGGTGCTTAACATCAAAATATTCCCCAATAAAAGGAGACTGAGACAAATTCACTTACATTGATTATGAATTTTCATGTGTTCCTTTATCTTTTGAAATAAATAAATTATGTTAATTATTTACTTAATTGTGATCCTTTTTCAAGATTATTTTTACTTTTATTTCACTTATTATCATGTTGGGTACAATTATATAATCAATTATGTTTGAGGCAGATGTTTTGACATTATTCAACTAATGTGTCAAAAATGACTTTGGTTGGTTGACTATGGTAAAAGAAGTCGATATTTAAACATATATAGAATAAAAATCATGAAATAATTGTCAAATATATACTTAAATTATACATTAAAAACCAATTATGAGATAGGGTTATGAAAAATGAGCTAATTTTACCATCATAGAGTTGTTAGGTCGTACATACACATTAGTAACAAATCAAATTTTTATATTAATCATTATGGAATGAATTTAAGTAATATTTATCATTACAGAATGATTTTAATCTATTTAATAAAAAATATTTATTATATATAGTTTTATATATATATATTTCTTGTGATGTGGGGATGAATAAAATAATCACATTGCTTTGAGGAGGCAGCGGTCCACACGTCCACGAATGACGTTATCGTTTTTTCAGTGAGTCAAAAAAATGATATATTTTATTTAAAGAATAGTAAATATTTAATTATTATCCTATATATTTCATCTATATAAAATATATTTATTATATTGTTCCTATATTACCTTTCATGTAATTCGTTAGTGAAAAATGTATCACATTGGTTTGTGAGGCAGTTGTCCACCACACAAAAGAGTGATGTTGTCGTCTACCTTATGGAATAGATAGTAAAAGTGTGTTTATGTTATAATGACTCCATTTATTAAATTTGTTTACAAATATAATATATAAACATAATATCCATCATTATATCTTACAGTGAGAGGTGATAATGGAAAAATTAATGACATCGTTTTGTGAGGTGATAATCCACCGTACACACATGTGATGATTTACTAACTCGTTTAATGGAAGTGTGTGTGGTTGTATGCAGTACCATTAAAATATAAACATATAAATATATGTAATATATTTAGGTCATTTTATCATCATGGTATAAGATGAATTTATGGGGGTGGATGATGAAATAAAACAAAAATTCTCATTGAAGAATGTTACATCTTCATCAGGGTATTTCCTTTTGGTTTTAACGAAAGGCCCTCCTTGGTTGGATTTTTTCCCAAATTAAGTATTATAATATGATATTAGGGAATTCAATAAGTAATTGGGGAAGTTATTTTATTATCCAAATTGTTTTAACTGTGTTTATAGAGGAATATAGGGGTGGTATTTTATAAATGGGTTTAGTAGCACGTTAGTTATTTTGTGAAATAGTGAATTTTAAACACATTTTTTCATGTCACGAGTCCCCAATAATACTAAATTATTGATAATAGGATGGATAATGTTGAAATAAATCCATAAAATGTGTCTTTTAAAAGTTTCAAGGCCATTTTCCCCATTAATTCACACATTTAATCCCTTGGTAAAATCATTTTTACCTAAATCGCAATTATTAATTTTAACTATTTTGACTATGAATTATGTTACATCATTAATATAGAATTATTAGAAATTATAAAAAAAAATTATTCCAAATACGGAATCCATTTTCCAAATTCAATTCATAGATGTGGGAAAATAATAATTTAATACTAATCCTGTAGACACTGTGAGGGAGGGAGTTTATTTTTTGACAAAAAAGATGATTCTATATTAACCCTATTACTAATAATTATTATTATATAAAACAAAATTAATAATTATGAAATATAATATTTAAATTTATTTTTAATCATTCCAAATTAGGAATTATTTTTATAAATTAAAATAGAGATACATTATGCATTTTAAAATAGTTTTTTATAAAACTTGTTTCTAAAACACAAAAACAAACTTAATATAAAAACAATATAAAGTTAATTAAAAAGTAAATAATTAGATTAAATTTTACTAAATAATACATAAGTTACTTTAAATTATATTCAAAACATATTTAGACTCCTAAATTTCATAATTTCATTTATATAAAAGATTTTTTATAAGAAATGTTATTTTTTAGAATTCACTGAAAAATAAGTATTTCTGAAAAATAAAAAAATAACCAAAATTAACTTTTTATATATTGAATAAAACAATTATTTTAATTTTATAAATTTAAATTTCTATAAATTTTTATTTGAGGATTTTATATAAAACATTATATGAAAAGAGTATAGATTAAGCAATTTCCTTTCTCAGTAATAGATAATTAATATTTTTAAAACTAATATAACCATATCATTCATACTAATAAATATGAAAATAATTTATTCTATCATTACACAGGATGTTACATTATGTATTTGAGGCATGCTATGGATATGTTCCTACTATGTGGAGGAAATGAGGAACAAGTCATAATAGGATATGCATATGTGAGTTTTCAAAAAGATCAAAATTATCAAAAATCACAAACGAGATATATCATCACCCTAAATGGAAGTGATGTGATATGTAATAGTTCAAAGGAATTTTTTTTTACATATTCTATAGGATATTTTGAATATTTGATTGTTTATTAGGTAGAAAAATAAGTATTATGGCTACACAACTTCATCCAACATCTTGACATGAAACCTAGTTCTAAAGATCCTACCACACTTTATTGTGGTAATATTGTTGTGGGGGGTATAATTAAGGATCCAAGGCTACAATAGTGGATGAATATTTAAATTTATAATTATCATATATTGAATTATTTTTCTTATAGTGGTGAATTTATAGTGAGAATAATATCCATGTAAGATAATGTGGAAGATCCCATGAATAAATCCTTGACTCGATAGAAGAATGATCAGTATGTGAGGTTTAATGGGCTGAAATTCATAGGTAGTTGGATCTATTAAATGGTTAAATTCCTTATATTTGATGTTCCAAACCTAGATATATTTACATTTATTACATTATTATTCTAATATTTTAATATTAATAAAACATATGATTATATATTGTTCATTTTTCAACATAACTGTGAGGAAATAATGCCCTTGAGTATTTGTCACATTGATATGTTCATAGAAGTTCACCACTGTAATGATAACTTAAAAGTGATATTATGATATTCTTAAATATTTTTCTATAGTCAGATAACAATCTATGGTAGGAAAAATAGTATCTAGAATGTCATGTGTGAGTAATCGCAGTAAGATTTGGTTTGTTCTCATGAAGTTTGCACTTGGTAATCTACATGATAAAATATTGTAAGAATAAAGTCACCATTAGGAATCCTACATGTCAATGTGATATCATATATTCATCTTTTAGTGAATTTTAAATAGACTTTATACTTTATCATTATCATTAATGCATGTCCTGGATTTCACATAATGATTTATTGACCCAAAAAACCATATGTTCCTAGAAATTAGGGTACATTAGGTGCGTCATGATTGAAATGTGATTAATGTATAAGTTGAGGATGGATTTCAATCTTTAATATTTTTTGTAAATTTATATCTTATACATTTTATTTGAATATAACCATCACATTAAATTCTATGGACATGGTGTAATAATGTGTTTATATCAGCTGATAAAATAAAGATGTATCTATCATATAGGCTAGTAAAGCATATGTGAAACATGCTTGATGAGATATTATGAAAAGGCACTATATTCGATAGTGATAATTCATATTATGTTGTTGAAATTGTGAGATTGTGTTATTTATCTTCTTTACCTTAACCTGTTTTTAGATAATAATCACGAAATTTAGGCACTCCCACCTAATACCAATGAGAATGTATCCTTTAGTGTCACCAAATATGTGTTTCCATTGATCTCAATTAAATTATATTTCAATTTAATTATTTGAATAAAATATTTTACAATGTATTGGAGAAGAAAATTATTCAGTTTTCATTAATCAAATAAATAAATTAAATATTTATTCACTTGATTTGGGATAAAATATTTTTATTTTTTTTTTAACATTTAATAAATATATATTCACTAGTTTTTGGTTAATGAATTTTTTAATAAAAAGAAATTTATTCAGTTATTCAATAAATGTAAAGGATTTGTAATGGAACAAGATACTATCCGTTAAAAATATTAATATAAAAGTCGTTAAAATAATATTTATCATTGCGCCTGCATGATCAAACCATAAAATTAATAATATTACTATTATATAGAAAAAGGTTTAATTAATATTATTATATTATTTAATGGATGGTATCTAATTAAATAATATATCAACCAAATCCATATCACAATAAATATATGTTTATGTTTATTGTGTTGGGTTAATAAAAAATTTATACTTGTGAATTTTTGTGTACAACATTGTTATCACTTCAATTTTTCTTTCTCTCCCCATCCAAGAAGAAGATTAAATCCTTCAAGCATAGAGGATCTTGAGAGATCATGATAAACAATAAAAGTTATTTTATCTTTCAAGAAAGTACCCATCATTCCATCATTGATTTTTTGGAGATCAATGAGCACTTACAGATCATAACTAGAGGGATTCTACACATGGATCCTACAATAACAGGAAAGGAAATAAAAAAAGGGTTTAATATGATAAAAAATATCATTGAATTATACACCTTATATAAGGTGATATTTCATCAGCTTTAATATAAAATAATTTATAATAAAACATTAATACATACTATATGGGTCATATGATAATCTAAGTCAATATTCCATGGAAATATTTCATTTGGAAAGACATTTATGTCATGCATAAGTTTTAAATGATCTATCTAATTGAAAAAACCATTATAGTTCTTTCACCCACCGAGGCGCTTCTACTATTCCTAGAACCCTTAGAATAGTGACTTCATCCTTAGGGATTATGTTATAGGAATCAATATAGGGAGGATCCATGTGACTTTTAAAAATGATTGGATAAATTATTGGAGTATCTTTGGTCACATGAAATGACATAGATGATAAAAAACTTAATAAAGTGGTATCATCCTAGATCTAACTTTTACAACTGAATAATTCAATAAAAAAATTATTTTTACTAAATTTTTATTTTTAGCATTCAATGACATTGAAATTTGGAAACAATTAGGGATGTAATGTAGTTAGAAGATGAAAATATGGGATGTAATATTGATTGTTATGAGATATGACTTGGAGTAGAATCAAATAACCAAAATTCATATGTTATTGATTTATCACTGACCTTCTTTGAGAGTAAATAGTTTGAATTATATGGGGATGTTGTAGTTTCTATAGATAGTTGTAGAAAAGTTCTTACATGATGGAAGATGTATCCTTGTTTAGAATGATTTTATAAACTAATTAATATATAATTAGATGTAGAATATGAAGGATGGATATCAATGATAATAGGTTGTGGGGGTAGATATTCATTACATTAACCACCTCTCTAGGGTTTGAATGGGATTACATTAAATATATTTTGTCTCACCCATTGGTCTGAGTAGATTCCAAAGAAAAGAGCTACATGTATCTACAGCTAATCAACCACTAAACAAGGATGAAATAGATCACACATTTCTAAGAGATATTTAGAGATAAGTAATTTCTCTAATGTATCCAGTGTGTCATATATTGTTATTGTAAATTCCTCCATTATCCTAAATATATAACACAAAAGATGGGATAAGTAGGGATGTGTTTTCCCTTCAGTATCGTAGTTATGAGAATAATTTGGATGGTAATTCTCCCAAGTGTAGATACCCCTTTTCTCTTATAGTATATTTATTGAGGTAAGGAATGGTTCACCACATATTATCTCTCCTATTACTCATAACTTTGTGACTTAAGAGGATCAGATATACAACAAAATACATGGTTTTGTGTAATTCAAATAATATTACACTATCAAACTTCATCAATGAATATACGTATTTTCATAGATGTCCATATATTCATACGTTTTATATTTGGATATATTTATTTCCTCTAGATTAATATGTGTATTATTTTAAAACATTAAATATTAATAAAGATGTGTATTCCTTATTTTTCTTCCAAAATAAATAGATACATGTATTTTCTGAATAATCTCATGATTAGTGAATTTATTGTGAATTTTTGGGTGGGAAATCTATGATAGGTTGCGAGATATGGTTGTTATTTAATTGTGGAAAAAAAATTATATTTTGAAAGCATGATAAAAGTGCACTACTGGTTGGTTATTTTGGATCAATTTTGGTTATTCTTGTGGATGATTTGAGGTGTTGTAAGATTATATATAGTTTACTTTATATTGATGCACATAAAACGAGATATTTATGTGATTGAATCATTTCTTGAAATGGATATATTGTGTATTGTTAAACTCCCCACTATATGTGATCATTCACATTGTGAATGGACTAATTAGGATCCATGATATCACTGAAAAGGTTAGGTGGTGAGTTATTGATCATTTCATTTAAATATTCTTAATTAAGAAAAATTATTTACCTCTAGTTAGTGAAAATAATTTTTTTGGAAAACAATAGACAATAACACCCATAAGAACATAGGTATTTACAATGTTCCATTCAAAATAAGAGTTAGTAGTCCTTCGAATAGTTTGGATGTAATCAAAGACCAAAAACTACTATATGTCAATCCTTTTAGTGGTTATATAAAGAAGGTAATATTCATCACATTTATGGAACTATATTCTCTTAAAAATACCATTGATACTTTCTTAGATAATATGATATAATAATATTTGGTAATAAAAAGAAGAACCTTCATGAACAAGAATTCATATGTTGTTGTATGATTCTTGAACTTTCATCAAACCTTCCGTCTTGAATGTTCATCTTCTAATCCACTTTATTTCCTAATAAAAATCATAAACATATATTCCATATAGAAGTAGTCAAACAAATATAGTCAGTCTGGTAAAACCTTTTTTGTTACGTTTGATATCACTCTTTCATACATATTCATTTAATTCTTATTCACCCTATTCAAATGATACGATTTTACAGAAACCAATTTTCAAAACCACATTGTTCAAAAATACAAAGTAAAATTCATCAATAACTAATATCTAACAAGATTTTTTGTTTGTAACAAAAAACATCTGTAATTCACCTAATAATAATAAATTGAACAACGTGTACTTGAAGCACTAACTCCCCATTTTATAGGTAGTGTTGGGAGTAGCATGAGCTTTTAATTAAAAGTTCCCAATTTAGCATTAAATATTCTACATAAATAATTCAATATTAGAATTCCTATAATATATATAAGATTATTTTTTATCCATAAAATGATACGCTTTTAGAGAACCCTAATACATGTACCAATGTGTAACAATATACATAAGATCATTCCTTGATGATGTTAGATTTAACTGGATTCCAATCAACGTTATAAATTCTTTAAGATAAAAATCATTCTGTTTCCCATATTTTTTTAACTATGTTCACATCAATGTGGGTATAAATAAGGATTAGAATCTTACATACTGAACTTCTTCATTTAATATTTAACGTATTTCTCTTGAGAAAGGAAAATGTATTGTTTATTTTGAGAGATTTCTAAGACAATAAAATGTTTCATTTCAACTAGAATTGAAATTTAAAACAAATTTTTTATCTCTTCAGAAAACATTTCACATGTTTCTTCATCATTCCCTTTAAATATAATTTCTTAAAAAATCAATTACAATGATGGAAAATTCTTGATTTAAATTTATTTATTGTTTGTTGTCAAATTTTTCTTTTCTAAACATTAATATCTTTAATAAATCATCCTATTTAGAATATCATCATACCATGCCTTGTTTCAATCCATAAATATCCTTATATAACTTGATAACATAACATTAATCATGGAAACCCAAGAATCCCCAAGGTTTATCAATATAAACTTCTTCATCTTTCTCTCCATTAACAAAAGTTAACTTGATTTCCATATAGAATATATTATAACTTGATTGTGGTACAATGAAATGAATTATTTTGAGAGTTTAGTTTCTTGATACAAGGGAAAATGAATCATAAAAAATTTATTCAAACTCTTAATGTGCTTTACAAACTAATCTTTCCTTATTTTTTATAACTCTACATTTGTCATTTAGCTTGTTTTGGAAGACCAATAATTTTACAATAAAATTATTATATTATGGTTTGGGTATTAGTTACCATGTCTCATTCCTCTCAATATGATCCAAATCCTCATCAATGGTATCAATATAACCTTTATTCTCCAAATATTTTTTAACTCCTCTAGGTTCAATGTATGAGAATATAAAACCATGTGAATTTCTCCAAGATTTGTGTCTAGTTTATACTTGTTTTCCTAGATCCACAATGGTAGTTTGAACCTCAAATTACTATCTCATATTAGGATGACATGAACATAATTATACCCCACAAAATGACATTGTTGGATAAACATATTTATCATGAACAACTTCTTCATTATCACTTCTATCGAAAACTTTATTATGTTTATTTGCAGTTACAATGTCAAATTTATCATCTCTTATATCTATAATTGACTACGATTTTTTCTATCAAAATTTCCCTTCAATTTTACATCTATTTAATCAATAATAATTCATGTATTTTATTATATAATATTTATCCTCTACAATTAAGAGGGTATCCATGAAATAGTCCATCAAAACATATTTGATCAATCTTCACAAGATTATCACCATTGAATTCGACTATTTATTGGCTTCAAAAAACCCTATTGTATTTCAAAATTTGGGCCTCTTTTTAATACATTGTGTAAAAAGAATGAAGTTCTACCAACCTATAAAAACCCATCAGGAGCCTGCCCTGAGGATAATTGAGCATGTCAAGCCTCACAGTCATCATCCACAAGATGTTCCTCCCTAACTCTCTAGAACAGTGGGGGAGTGACAGTCATCGATTGAGGGTAAGAAGCTCTATCATCATCCACGACATATATATGCATTGCGGATAGCTGCTCCATCACCTCCCTCGGCAGCTGCAAACCGAATCTGTTGCTGAGAGCATCTGACATCATGTTCCCCTTCCAAGGAGTATATACTTTCTTGAAGTCATTGTTCTGTTGGAACTCTAGCCTTCACCACTATCGCTAGTTCAGGTCCTTCTAGGATAAGACATACCTGAGGGTCTTGTGTTTTGAGTAGATGGTAAACTATTCACCCATCAAGTTGTATCACCACAACTTTATAGTAAAGACCACTACCGCTAACTCTAGGTCATGGGTTGCATAGTTCTTCTCTTGCTGCCTCAAAATCAATGAACTATAGGCAATCAATGATCGGTCCTACATCAGGACACAACCCAGTCTGGTTCCTGATGTTTCATAAGAATCTACATACCTAATTCACAGCTCTGGTAGTCTCAAGATGGGGAATCTTTTTAGTCTCCGCCTCAACTCCTGGAAACTCTACTGCCACATCTCCTTCCACATGAAGGGATGTACCTTTCATTTCATAATCGATAATGGTGTTACTTCTCTATAAAATTCTGGTAAAAACCTCTGGTAGTATCCCTCCAACCCCAAGAAACTTCGGACCACAACCATACTGCTAGGTGGCTTCTAAGGAATAACTACCTCTATATTTGCTACATCCATTACAACTCCAACCTCTGGGATGAAGTGTCCCAAAAAGTGGACCTCCAAAATCTAGAACTAGCTCTTTGATAGCTTCATATAAAGATGGTTCCCTCAGAGTGTATCCAGGACTATCCGCAGGTGCGTAGCATGATCCCCTTCTGATGTCGTGTACCCTAAGATGTCAACAATGAAGACCACCATGAAACAATCGAGGTAAGGCTAGAAGATCCTATTCATTAGTACCACGAACACTACAGATGCATTGGTCATGCCAAATATAATCAACAAGAACTCGTATTGGACATACAAACAACTCAAAGTTATCTTCGATATATCCTCATCTTGTACCCAAAACTGGTGATAGCTTGAGCTTCGGTATATCATTGAGAACCACCTTTGTTCCATTATCTAGTCGAAGAGGTCATCAATATATAGTGGTGGATATTTATTCTTGACGGTCACCTAGTTCAGGTGCTGGTAGTCCATTCATAGCCTCATGATTCGGATTTCTTTCTTGGAAAAAATATTGGGGCAACCCATGGTGAAATGTTGGGTCTCACAAAACCCTTTTCCTAAAGGTCCTCTAGTCGTACCCTCAACACATGGAGCTCTATGGAAGCCATATGATATACTAATGTGAATATCAATTTCATCCCTAGGTATAGATCGATGAAGAATTCTAGCTCCTGGTATGGAGATAGTCCCGGAACGTTCTCAGAAAATACATCATCATACTCATCCATCACTACAATAAATTTTAGACTCCTCTTTTCCATCGCATCGACTATGAGGCTATCCAACTAGTGAGTGATCGAATTCTCCCTCCTCGGAGAAAGTTCTTCCTACGCTGCAAGAGTCCCCTTCTTGCTGGTGAAGAAAAATATGGTCCCATCTTTGAGGAAAGACGACACACTATACCTGATACATTAGATATGATAATGAACTATGGATAACATGTCCATACCCAAGATGAGGTTGTAAGGACTCAAAAGACACTACTGTGAAATCACAACCAAATCTCCCACCTCTAAGTGTAAGTTCACACTGCTATCACTAGTGTGTAACCATAAAATCTCCTCTAATTTGAGTCTCTAATTGTAAGGATCAAGCCAACTGCTCCACTAGAATCTCCGACCTCTGAATGAGATTTGTGTAAAGGAAAGATTGATTGGAACCAATGTAAATAAAAACTGCAACTACGGTGGAGAATAAAAAAATCATACCTCTAATCATATCCATGGCACCGGGTTCATAGGCCTCCACTATCTGAAGATGAGCTTACCCTTATCTGTCTACTCCCTAAGGACGTGGTGGACCACTTGGGGGTGGTGGTGGTATCACCTCGAACAGTCGCCCAGTATATACTACTAGGCTACCCCTCTTCCATTTTTTGACCAACAGAATTCCTTTCTAAAATCTCTTACTCTTCCTTAGTGATCCTTTGATTTTCCATTGATCGTATATGTGTTGCTACGGGTAGTCATGAGCCATATGTCCCTTCCCAACAAACGAGTAGAACGGCCTACCCCTCTACTAACCCCCACCTCCTTGGTGACATCACTTCACCAATTCGGTGTCATGGGGGTCTCTCTCTTGATATTCTGGATTGCTTAGACCTATGTGTCATCTGTTAGCTAACCACCATGGATGACTCTGGAACCTATCGTCAGGTGGTAGCACCCACTGTCGATTCCTTCTCTGTGAGGATGATCTCTACTAGTAGGGGTCGCTCTAGCACTCTATCATGAGTGGATAAGCTGATGGAAATCATCGACACCCTGATCTCCCATCAAAGACCTTACTCAAAGGTCTGGGCCATGAAAACAAATGTCATGTACCATATCCATAGAGTAGTGGGAGAGGTATGTAAACCTAGTTGATTACTCCACCACTGACATGTTACCCAGATGTAGGGGAAGAATCACCCATAGGTAAACTGAGAACAAGGTCATGGGGAAGAACTCCTCTCAGAAAATATGGTCTAAGTTAGCCCTTGAGAGGGTCACCTCATTATGATTTTGAATCATCAATCTCCATTATCTCCTGATCGAGCTCTAGTGAAGGATCATGGCTAAGATCACAATCTAGTCAAGTGGGATCCTCTCTAAGAGGAAGACCTGCATCACCACCTCCATTCAGTCCTCAACGTCTTGTGGATATATCTATTCTCTAAACCTGGAGGGTCTATGTCTCTGGAACTCATGCCAGGTGCTGAGCCTACATGCGTCCTCTACCGGTAACACCAGTAGTAACTACTGGTGAATTGGTGGTGGTGACACTAGTGCACTGCCCGGTGGGGCCATCTCTAGAATGGGTCTTTGAACTGATGCCTCGTCACTACGCGGGCTATCCTCATGGTCATGCATTTGAATCCTTGATAGCTGTCTGTGTGGAGGTATCCATAAAAAATAAAGATGTACCAAGGTCAATAGATTATACCTAGTGAGATGACTCTAATTCAATAATAACATGAGGAAACACTCAATTATTGTATGATGCATGCAGTCAATGTTTTTTTGTATAGAGACAAAAGGAAAAAAATCATGGTCTTGGTGTATGGATATGTCAGCCGCCACACTAATAATGGACTCCCCAAATCTGAAATTCAAACTCAAAACATCTAACACTTTTTTCAAAAAAACCAACATACTCCTGGTATTCAAGGTCGAACCGACAACCTATGATACCACTTATTCATGACCCATCCCTCAATGCATGTGTCGTGACTCCCCCAAGCCTACCTTCGGAAGGCTAGGGGTTGGCTATTAGCACCTAAGGTATCAACCTGCAAGTGGGAGTCATTTTCTTGAGTACTTGTAACCACAGCCACACAACCACATCGCAAGAAAACAAGAAAAGATAACATGCATGTTACTAAATAAAAACTGTGTCTAAAAGTAAAAAATGATGTAATTGGGCTAGAATACCAACATAATAAATGAAAATGAAACAAGATAAAGTATGACATCCAAGAGAAGTTTTCTTCTGCAAACCCCGCTAGATCAGTAAGTATTGAGTAACTTCTAGAAGCCATAGAAGTATGACCTTATTTCTTGATCTCATTGGGCACCACCTGGTCCTGGGCCACCAAGTCCCCTGTCAAATCATCGGTCATCTGCACCAAGAACAACATCTGCATGAAAATCCCATGTAGGGGTGAGTAACAAGATATTCAGTAGGGACCCCAACAATAATGAAATACTAAGAATAAATCCACAAAACAAACCAAATATCATGACCAAAAAGCAAGATAGATCACCCAATTATAATATAATGTATGGAAAGTAAGACTATCATTCGTAACACTGAACACCTTGGAATGTTGAGGTACTCATCCGAGATGAGTACTATGGGTCTGCTGGGTCACACAGAACAACTTGTAGTTGATCCAAATAGGTTCACTTGGAGATAATCAACACCAGGTTAGTAGGATATGATCCACACAGGGTTTCATGGACCAGATACAAATAGATTATGTAGGGGTTATTCCACACAGGGTCACTAGGGGAAAATCTACACAGGGTCCCTTGGCGCTGATCTAGACAGGGCCACTAGGATCTAATCCATATAGGGTCACTAGGATCTGATCCACATAGGGTTCCTAGGAGCTAATCTACATATGGTCTCTTGTCTTTGGGTATTAGCCAGCCGCAGGATTCCCTCATGTAACATGATTGATTTTGGAAGAATATACTCCTCAACACATCGCTCATATCTCAACCACCACAAAAACTCAATTATACTATTCCCAAAGGAATGTCTCGTCACAAGGTTCACAAAGTCATAGACAATGCATCAATCGGAAGACTGGTCTGGAAGATGTTTATGTTTTAGTAAATAGGCGTCGATTGTGTCTGGGCCCAATCCTACTCAGTCAGACCAACCCAACCAACCTGGATCAGGGGTCCCATATGACCCCTCCTGATTCGACCAACCCGACCGATCCTAGTTTTGGTCTAGGTTGTCTTGGTCCGACCTGGCCAGTCGACCAGGCCCATTGGGCACTACCAAACCTGAACCGATTTAGCCGTGGGTCCAGCCCAATGGGTCGCCCAGCGACCTAGATTTAACCGGCCTGTCCCACCCTGGAAGGCCCATTTTCTTTCACCACTCAGAACTGCCATCGTTCCAACTTTATCTCTCCAGCCTAGCCCATAGCTCAGCATCCTGATTTGCACACCCTAACCCTTCCAAGATTCATGTAGGGAGTCTGGTTCGGCACCACCTAGCCTTGTATAAAAATATGGATAGTTTGGCTGCATGGGGCTGTCAAGAGCCGTCCGCCCCACCTGGTCTTACACGTAGTCATTGGACTATGTGCCAATGGGGACCCACGACCCATCATGTCCCCACCATCTACCAGACTGACCGCCAGTGGCTTCTGTTTCATCATCGTGGTCTGAGTCCGTCATGGCTCTGTCCTCCATGGTGCACTATCATGGTGCACTTCCACACCTCTGCGGCCGCCATAGTGACCCAACACAGAAGTCGTCGCTCAGGTTTTCTATTTCATGAACCATTTGCACCATATATCTTCTCAGTTCTCTATCTCCCCTTTTTTGGCCTCGAAAACCCCTTTCCAGCATTTCAAAGGTGCATCCATGAATATTGCACTTGAACGCACAAAGGCGGAGGGGCTCGAGAATTGTTTGTGTCAGCAAGCACCACACTCATTAAAGATTTTAAAACAAGGGGTAGGTTCAAAGACATCAAAAAAGTACTATCTTGATGAAAATAAAAATAAAGAGAACCCTCATGAAATAAAAATGATCTACAGATCATCGTGTTCATGGCTTCATCAACATTATTTATTTAGAAATAATAAAGACCATTCAAATAAAAAATGTAACCCCAAAATGGGATAGATTAACTGGTCGAGGAAGAGTGGGGTCACTCTCCTTCTTTATCCATTATTCATCTGACACACACGTTTCTAGAGATCTTTAGAAGGGTGAAAGAATATGGAATTTGTCTCTCATCAATGGAGAGGATTTCTCACCGTAGATTTGTCATAGGAAATATATACTCTCTAACAGCTTCTCCAACCCATTATTTCATTAAAAAAGGAATCTGTCATAGCATTTCTTCTATCCAGCATTGTCACATCATTACACTGTTTTATTTATGAAAAAAAATCTCTATTACACATTAGTTAAAGAGCCTCATTAATGGGGGTTTGTTTCCGACTCATCACTACACCACAGTGATGTCATGCCACCGATCAATGGCGAGGAAAGAAAAATAAACTAACTTTTCAATTTATTATATTTCTCTTCCCAAATTTCCAAAAATTATTTTTTTACCCTCTTCAGTCAATGTTAGGTCCTTTCTAGGAGAATCTTGACATTTTGAATTCAACAGCGCCCTTAGATTTTTTATTCGAGCATCAGTTTAAATGTAAGAGAAACCCTCTCACAAATTTATTTAAATGAAATTAAAAAAGTTGAGAAATCTATTTCGGACATACCGAGCCTTACAATTAAGTGATATCTGAGCATCTAGTCTCAAAATAATCACATATAATTTAAAAAAATACATGGAATTTATTATATATTATAGTTGAAGCATTCACTGCCTCATAGTTAGGATTCAAGGATTGAAACACCCCATGAAACTCACTAGCTTAAACAAAACACCATTACCCAAACAGAGATTTTGAAGATACACATCACCATTCTCTTTCACTATAAACGAGGTGTAAAATGAACATGTATCATGGTGAGGCCCATCAATATCACCGAGCAGAACTACCACAACCGAGAGAACCACCATATCAAAAAAGTCCTTTATTATGATCCCTAACAGATCTCTATTCCATTAAATAGGCCAATGAATCATCCAAATAGGTGGATTTAATGTTTGAAATGAATCATTAGGTTGGTCAACTAGATGTCTTTCCAAAGGAGAATCATATGTGGCCACATCACAATATCCAACATATCTTTAGAAACCCACTAATCATTTCTCCGAAACTGAGCCACTGTTAAGATCCCATCTCAAGACACACCAAGAGTATCACATCTAGATCATGAGGAAACATAACAAACAAACCACACTTCTAAAACATGAAAAAGAAACCCACATAAACACCAGTTTACAAAAATGAAACAAATTTTCAGCTTAAAACACTTTTCAAAACAATCTAACTTGGTGGATTTTTACATTCACTAATGGGGTTTCATCAAGTATCACTCACATTCATATTTCCTTTCCACATCAGACACCCAACCACTATTCTATACCAGGAATCCATCAAAATAACTATACTAAACCATGCATGTGAGAACCCATGAGAACACAATGCTGAAACAAACGCCCACATTTTACAAGACAAAAAAATTCAACCCATTTAAAAAATCATGTACCTTCCATAGGCACACTAACCACCACGTCAAAAACCATTTTCATATTTCAACACAAAAAACCATTTACCGAGACTGAAAAGGAAATTCCATAAGTCTCCATTAAAATCCTCTCCCTTTATTCAAAAAGCATTTCAGCATCTCAATATTCCACACCTTTTCAAGAACCATTTGTTTTAGAACCCATTTCATTTATTTTAAAACAACTACCAAAACAATAATTGCATTAAAACATCCTTTTCCCATTTTAAAAAATTCAAAAAAATCAATTTTTTATAATCTGATGGCCACATAGACCATGACCCTTTATTGTAAGAACTAACAGCTCAAAAAATATTTCCAAAACCAATTCAACAGATTAAAACACTTTACATGAACCCAATAAACACCATTTAAAATAATGTTTTAGAATCACCTAAAAATGATCAATGCTATCTATTGATGACAAATTTCAGATATGTCCATGATTGGGATGATAGAGGCCAATAAAGCTATTTATAGGGGAAGAAAAAGATTCTGTGACACAAGAGGTAGTTGTGCGCAAGATTTTGGGGATACATTAAAGAGACCCTTTGGTGAGAAAACTCTTGCGCGCCCAATGTGACATCAAGGGAAGGCTTCTGCGGTGACCCACTAGAAACCACAAAAGGTTCTTGCGTGTAATTGCCAGGGGTTGCGCGCAACAATCATTTCAGTGCAGAAAATCTTGAGCACCCACTGTGATATCAAAGGGACCCTTTTGCGGTGGCGTGATCTCAAAATCAGTGAGCTCGAAGGGAAATTATGCACAGAAGGCACCTGGTGGTGCGTAAACTCTTCCATACCAAATGCAACATCAACCCCCCTGTGCGCAGATCCTCTTGAATGCAACCTTCAAGGGTTTCATATATAAATTGATTGAGACCCCGACCCTTCAAAGGATGGTGATAGAAGACGAAACGATGCTCTACTGCATGAAAGATAACTCTTCTGTGACCGTGTGAAAAACACCATGGAATCAAAGTATTGGATCTTATGTGATTGAACTCCCAGGGGTCCTCATTTGGGTGGGCCCTCTTGGGTTTCTTCTTCACTAATTTCTTTTTAACCAAAGTCATTTTCACACAGACAATACATCTTGCATGCAAGATTCTTCTTACCCAGGAGCAGTTTTGTGTGCAACGTTCTTGTCCTGCATGCAACATTCCCATCTTGTGTGAAGCTGCCCCATCTTGCACACATCCTTCCAGTTTTAGTGCAACCCTTCCATCTTGCGTGCACCCCCCTCATCTTGTGTGCACCCCCTCATCTTGTCTGCAACCCTAATGTTTTACTCTATGTGTAGTCTTTACCTTAGGGTACCATGATCGAACCCCTATTATGTGGGAAATATCTATTTCATGCACCTTTCTCCCGTACCACCCTCCATGTTCATGAGAAGTGACATCAAAGTCCCTTGGGCGGTGATTTACGTGGCTTTTCTTAGCCTTATGCTTCTTCTCATCGACACACTAATGGATATTGCTTGTTTTCATAACCACACTAATGTAAACCCCTCAGTGGATCACTCCATGACACCCCCTCACCATGGAATTGTCGATGCCTTCCCTTCACCAATGGTTAAATAATTCCAAATATGTAAGTCTTAGGGGTGTGGAGTGAACCCACCTCATCTTAGATATAAGATGTTGAAATACCACGCACCATCATCATCAGCACATGACGTTAAACTGTGACCTCACCCCGTGCACATTATGCGGGGTACCCCATCTCAAAAATTCACGTTCCCACTCATCTCCACGGAAGTGAGAACTTTTTTACTTGGATTGAGATCCTTTTCTCTAGATCGACGTCTATCTACGGGGATGGGAAACCATGTTATTGTAAGCCCCTGCCTTTATTTCGGGAAGCATTATCCCTTCTCCTCCTCCTCTCTTCTTTGGTTCCAATGACTAGAGGGAGGATGAGAACCAGAACCCTCCTCTATTCTATGCCAAATCCATCTCTCATTGGGATTTGTCACCACTTGGGCCTCCATCCTGGAGTAAGCCCCAATATTCAATTCCCTGGGCTGCTAACCACACGTAAGCCCCGGTATTTAATTTGGGTGACTAACCATGTGTAAGACCCACTCCACTTCTTACGGACATACCTTTCATAACATGATCATCAAGTCAATGATGCCTCTTATTTCTCACATATAGCATGACTCGTGTAGGCTTATAGTAAGCATTGACCATCACTTCTTCTTCAATCTACCCTAGAGTGTAAGCCCCATCACCCAATCCCAAACTACATGGACTTTAATCCTTTCCACGGTAAGGTATTTATGACACTTCCCTGAGGTTCAAGCCCAACACCTACTGGTCTCGACCACTTCATGTCAGTTCACCAACCCCCAATCTCGAACTACGTAGACTTTGATCCTTTCCAAGGTAAGCTATGTAGGACGCCTCTCGGAAGTTCAATCCAAAGACCTATTGGTCCCAACCTCTTCACGTCAGCTCACCAACACCATCCTAAACTACGTGGACTTTTATCCTTGCCAAGGAATGGTAGGAAGGACACCTCCCTATGGCTCACACCCAAAACCTACTTGTCCTGACCCCTTCATGTAAGTTCACCAACACCAACATGAATTACGTGGACTTTGATGCTTTCCAAGGTAAGGCACATTGGAAGCCTCCCTGAGGTTCAATCCTGACCCCTAATGGTCCCTACCTCTTCACCTTGGCTCACCGACATCATCCCAAACTACATGGACTTTGATCCTTACCAAGGAAAGGTATGTATGAAGCCTCCCTATGGTTCAATATGAACACCTACTAGTATTGAATTCTTCACGTTGGCTCACCAACACCATTCTGAACTACGTGGACTTTGATCCTTGAAAAAATAGGTACGTTGGAAGACACCCCAAGGTTCCAGCCCAACACCCATCAGTTCCAACCACTCTACTTCAGTCCACCTTGTCCTGCATGACGTTAAACTGTACGCCCCTTTTTGTCCTGCATGATACTAAATTGTCCCCCGATTGAAGGTAATATATTGGAACCCCAATCAGTAGTAATCCATTTTCAACCCCAACCTGCGGTAATCCATTATGTTCCTCAATTAACGGTAAGCCGTTTTAGTCCCCTTTATTTGGACCCACATCTTCAGTCTGCCCCTGTGGAATAAAATCAACCTGGGTTTCAAACCATGGATAATCCCTAGTGTATGATCGGGTAGTTCCCTACTGCCCACCCCCTAATTCCATACCCATGACCTGAACTGTGTTTACTTTGATTCCCTACCCTGGGGTTACGTAGGAAGTCTCTTTGGGGTTCAATCCCAACACTACCGTCACCTTCATGAAAATTCCATCACACCCCCAACCACATCATTCAACATTCCATAACCCATCCTAACTCTTACCCATGACACCACGTCCCAGTGAGATCATGTCATTAACCTCTACATCTGTCCTAGTCGCACTCGGGATACTAGCCATACGCTAGCCAAGGTATCAGTGTTCCCTCCAGGGGTTTAACCCGTCTGATCCACTCTCGTTAGTGTTATGATCAGTCTAATATATCTCCTCTAGACATTAAACTTGCGGTTTACCCTATGTCAAACATGGGAAGCTGAGGAAAACCTCAGAGATATTCATGTGGCATATAATTCCCCGCATTCAGTGTGGGATGCCTCGGGCTTCCAGGCCCTCGAGAATCCATATCATAAGGGAAAGAAACTCAAACGTGCAAGTGTTCCAGGGTCCAAACATGGTGGTTATTTCCAATGTGACTACTCCTTGACTGAAGGTTGCTTCCCTGACCAGACCGCTGGGAATTTGATGACAGAAGTAGTGTAATTAACCAAAGTCCATGAAAACCTAGCCCTGGGATGTGTTTCACGAACAACATCTTAATCTACGAGGGAGACCCAGACTAGGTGACAAGTTCGAGGAGGAATCCACTAAAGGAGGAACCGACATCCCATCATCCCCTTTTGATCAATGATAGAATTTCTATGAATAATAAACTGATGTCGCCTGCCTTTGGAAAGTGGGAATGTAGGGAAATAGTAAGCACATCCCCTGAAAAAAAATGGATGTGCGCCCCGGTGAATGCATCGAAAACCGAAATAGTGAACCCGATCTGAACTTTTTATCCTCAATGTGGAGATCAGTAGAAATCGAGACATAAGTGGACTAACGTGTCACTAAATCCTTGTGTATGGCACCAGGTCCTGCCAAGAAAATAGTGGTCCTGGCGTGAAACTCACCAGAAGTTGGGGCAATTGAATTTCGGACATCCTGGTCTGTGACATTGTCTGCAAGGATCCTTTTTATTATCCATGGAATATGGAATGGATCTGGGGTACTAGATGTTTATTTCCTTTGTTCATCAAAAATGGTTTAATCTCTCTTCCTTTCAGGCTCCAAGCTGTTGTGTTAAGAAATTGATCACCTCCCACCTACCGACACATGGGTAGAGGCAATGTCACCGCAGAAATATCATGTGGCTTCATTTTCCACATGGAAGCCACCACATCCATAGTTGATGGGTGCCCACGCCCCATCTCCCCATCCGAGTTCATTCAGCGAAGGGTGATAAATGACCTTATTCGCCGATACGAGGAGGAGGGGATCATCCAAACCAGAGAAAGGGTCCGGTAGAACGTAGAGGCATCTGTGCCTCATTGTCTCCACCACCCACAAGGGCTGAGTGGGGAGCTACTACTCACCACTTTAATAGGAAACCATTTTGGGAACCTCTCCCCAGATTGCTTTTATGACTCCCTCCCCTACGCCGATGAGGTGGGGGTATATGGGCCAGCCCGGCTGGGATCCCATTATAGGGGATCCCAAAGAGGGCCCCCACTAGGCCATGCCAAAACTTCTACCTGACCCCATGAGTCAAGGAGCATGTAAGCTATGCCCCTGCACCACTGGCCCCAGTCCAGCAAACCTGGCGCCAACGTCGGGCGTAAGCTGAGGAGGATGCCCACCAAGGGGAGTCAAAGTCAACGACTACCATTGCTCATGACACCACCGACATATACCATACGTTACCTGTCTATTCTGAGTAGGGGTATGCATATTCCCAACCTAGAGCGAGGCCCCAACCACCCCACTGGCCGGCTGGGTTGACCCTTCCAATTGTCGACATAGGTAGGGCCTGCCACAGACTGACCCATGGCAACAGAACTCAAAACGGAGGCCCTCCCTGTACTACCACCATTGAAAAGGAGGTTTCTCCCCACTCCCAAACTCAGAGTGCAGGTCATCCCCATTCCACCTTCAATTTGAATGAGGGTCCTCCACATGATTATGACACATAGTACAAAAACCTATTCCATTATCATGACATCAGGTATGAATTCATTCCTCCTCCCATATGCCACTATCATGGAGATTTTACACATCTAGTCATTCTCCATCGTGGAGGCCTTCCCCATGTCCTTATAGTGGTCAAAGAAGGTCCTCCTTTCCTCAACAATAATAGGGGTGATGGTCAGAATCACTTCATCAGCACCAAACACAGAGGTCCTACCCATGTTCAGATTGACGAGTACGAGGACCCTCCTTTCAATGACACTGCCAGGGAAAATATGTATGGAGGACCTACCCATGCTCCTACTAGCTCTGGTGGAGGTCCTACCTGCTCCAGCACTTCCCGTGGAGATTCCCTCTACACATCATTTAGTGGAAATGGAGGCCCTCCCCATGTTCCCTTTGAAATATATACAGGTTCTCCTCACACCCTGGTTCACTTAGGAGGAATCCCTATCCATCCTATCACCAGTTCGGCCGAAGGTAATTCTCAAGCCAGAAAGCTAACCTGTCCAAAAGATCCATACTTGGGTAGGATGATGGGTCTTCTCCAAAATAAAAATAATGTCAAGAAGATTCTGACAGAGATTAAATCTGTCTACTTCTCATATTCTTGAGGTGGAATACAACTTTGTAATGGAACCCTCACCTCGATGATCTATGTCAAGGGTTGGGGCTAGAACGAGTTGCATTAGCCTCCTAATTTTCGAATTTGAGGTCCACCGGATCCCTGCCTCCCTCCAAAGATACATCCTGTAGTTTGAGTATTCGTCATCTTCCCAGTGTCCGATCGTGCAATCACCACTATCATCACAAGGAACATTCACCACCTCAACCAGAGATCATGGAGAGTTGTTCTGTGACTGATGGTGAATGAGAAACAACATGGTCCACTACCATCATATGTAGTCCCTAATCCAGAAACAATGGTCACCAACCCATTTTATCGCAATGTGGTACCCAAGTCACTGCACTCTTTAGAGGATGGCCCAAGATGAGGCAGTTTGTCAGCCCGCTCGCCATATTCTCCACTGGCCAACTCGCCATCTCAGTGGCCTGCTTCAGTACCACTATATGTTCCCCAACCGGATCCAGTTTAGAATTGGGGAAATAGAGGTCTAGACCCGAGTTCTATATTGAGGAGTCTGTGGGACATTCTTGTAGAAGACTATTTCCTGGAGATATTTTGTCTGGTCGCAGCACCAAATTTCAGTGCTCCATAAGCACCCACCCAGGAGGACGTTAGATGCTTTCGCCAGAACCTTTGGGCAACACACTTCTATCTTCATCATCAATGAGTGACTTTCCCCAAAATCTAGGCACATTTCAAAGACAATGGACAACAATTTCATCTGGTTGATTAGGATGACTCCTTGTGGTCCAACACCCTGAGTCACGAGGTTTCCATAGGACCCTCCAAAAATGATGCTTTCAGAGATTTAAAGTGATCTTCAAGATTACCAAGGAGGATTCCCTCCATGTGTAGATTCATCGATAGGTGCAGTATGTTACCCTCCACATCAGTTATATCCGGTGCCAGCATGAATTTTCACTCAATATTGAGGACATGCCTCCAGGTATATTCACAGTTAACATGGCTGATCTATTAGAGGAAGAGATAGAGACAGAACTCCTTAGGGAAAACATACCCCCTGGGGGAGTTCCATTGTTATTGGATCTGTGGGGAAGGGTTACTCATCAACATAGAAATCTATCGGGTCTTCTCGTGCCCACCGAGTCGTTGTTCCTCAGTCAAAATCCCAACAAGGGTAAGGAGATCATCGGAGCCGTAAAACCCCCAGACCCCTCTAGCTCAGTGAAGAAGGTGTAAGATGATACCAAAAATGTTGTGTTGTGATAAAAACTCACATAACACAAGAAGATGGTCTAAGACCTCCTTACTGAGAATGTTGTAAAGAATTGGCCAGACTATGGTGATCCTCGGCCGGGGCAGCAGGGGAAGACAAAACTTCCACCCTACGAATTACCTCTAGTTGACTCTGACCATCCTACCCGAGCAGACAGGGTTGGGGCTGGATGTTATGGCATGAGGGTGGAGTATGTGTCACCAAATCCACTGGAGTGATAGGAAAACCCACAGACACCCAGCTCAAGTTCTCTCAGCCGCTCCGCAGGTCCTCCCACCAGCCACTCCATGAGTCACTAGGCCTGCTTATCATGATGGAGAACCCACCAATGCACTGGTGGTTAGGTATTCCTATAATGACAGGGACCCCCACCCAGATGATCCCAACGAGGAAATCATTTCTCGTCTCAAAGAATTAGAAGGTTGAAAGGTGGGAATCCTTCCTGATTGACTCCATATTCAACATGGGTGGATGTTATGCCAGTACACCCAGGTTTCGGAAGCCCCCCTTCTCCTCCTTCAATGGGACAGGATATCTGCTGCAACATCTAGCCCACTTCATCTGAAGGTGTGGACCCATTTTGGGAACTCTGTCATAGAAAGATTCCGCCAAACTCCAATACTTCAAATAGACATTGGAGGGGCCCATGTTTTTCTGGTACAACTAGCTACCCATCAAGTCAGTATCAAGTTGGGAAGATCTTCGTAGGAAATTTATTTACCATTTTTGTTCCACCACTCAAGAGAGAAGTATTTCTGACCTCTACAAGTGCAAGAATAAGCCTGAAGAGCGTGTCCCAAACATTGTTTCCTAGTGGAAAGGTATAACATACTCTCTTGACATGCCACTAACTCTGGAGCAACTGCTGATGATGTGTGTGGGGAATGTCAAGAAAGAACGGATCCCCTATTTGATCTCCCAGAACTACCCCGGGGTATTATGAGACTTCTATGATAAGGAACAACATCTAGAAGAAGAATTTCATTAGGCAAATAGGCATATCTATTGCCTCCTGCAATTCTTGTGAGAATGGCTTCTAGGGTCGATCCCACCATGGTGGCCCAAATAGAGGCCCCATACAACTAGATTTTTTACTAGTAGAGACACCTCCACATCCTTGTAGAGGCCCTCCACCTTAGACGTAGCCTCTGGCTTAGCAGCTCTTGCCTCAGAACTGGCAGGCACCCCCACGTAATGTGTTTCCACCACCCAGGTGAGATAACAAGGATACACCTCCTCGATAGGATCCTCCTTCTCTCTTCAGGGTTAGGATCCTTGGTCCCCCTTCTTAGATAAGAGAAATAATACCTACTCATTCAATGGGGCTCGGGTCCCTAGTTATTTCCACACTGCATTGAAATAGGGGCTACTATATTTTCCTGAATGACGGAGGCCAGAAGTGGAGGATCTCCCTGAACTCCCCAACTAATGCCCCTACCACTAGATCCTGCAGAACACCCTCAAACAATGCTTTGTGTTTAATTACTAGATTCAAGACCAGGTCGAAAATAACATAGTCAGGTTCGGCCCGGATCCAGCACATGTGGCGTGTGTGTTCATGAAGCATGATAGCAGTAGTGACAACGAAGTTGAGTGACATCAGGTTTCTAACAGCGGGCCCCAGAAGTTCAATGACTGGATGGCTTGTAAGGTAGTCGCCCGTGCCAATGGTATTATTAATGCATGTCTGAATCAACCCGAACCATCAATCGCATACAGTACCTCTGTGCCAACAGCTTAGTCATTCTCTTCTGATAAGGGAAAGCATCAGTGGCGCAAGGGATAACAGAGTCCCCTTCCAACACCATTGTTATCTCATACTCTCGGAGAATCCATGCCCCCCAAGGATGGAAATTTCCCCTAGAGTATATCCAGTAGTGGATTAATCTTCAAGTGACATTAAAGGATACGCCTCGGTAAGCACAATATAGCCTGTAAACCCATACATGATTTCTGATGGCGCGAAGTTCCAGGAGGATCCTCCCAATGTTCCCAACTGTTTCCAGTGTCAACAGAGCCATGAAAATATTGGTTTTCAGAGTTCCCTATTCAGTACTTCCAGCCAGGTTGTGCATGCCACCGAAACTAGACAGTGGGCCCAGTGTACAGCTTAGCATGCACAACCTTCTCATTTGGTGTCATCAGGCCCACCTTTGTCATTATTTGTGATGATTGGCCAGGCGGAGCCACCTCAACCACTCCGTGATCGGTTGAGAGCTACTACAGACCAGTCTTAGTCATCTGGAACTCATCCGAAAGTCACTCCACAGACTTTCTCCAGTGGGAAGCAGGATATTTCTAGCACCAGTTAGCCACCGGTCTAGCCAGCAGTTCCAGCCATTCCTCCTTTCACAGAGCAACATTATGTAAGCATAATCTCAGGCCTTTCACAGAAGTATGATGTCCTAAAACATATTTCCATCATTCCAGCAATGAACTCCATCCTTGAGACCCTTTCCCTAATAGTAGATATGCATGAACCCCTCTACGAGGCTTTAAGAAGCCCCGTCCAGTTCGAGATGGAGTTAACAGTTACAGAAGCCTTCCATGCTAAGGTGATTGAGCATGCTAAATGAGAGGCCATCATCTCATTCTTTAGAGAATACAAAGGATCTCCCGTATAGGGGCACATCCTCCCACTTTATATCACCAGCCATTTTAATGGCATAGAGGTTTGTCGCTGTCTTGTTGACACAGGCTCCGAGATTAACCTAATCCCGACATAGACACTGTGAAGACTGGGGTTGTTTGAGGATGATCTGAGTCCCTCAAACCTAAAAACACACTGTTATGATAGGAAGTAACATACACCAGTTGGAAAGATCCACTTAAAAATCCAGTTCGACGGTCTGGTATCCAGAACCGAGTTCATGGTTGTCTCCCATGGTACCCAATACAATGCGTTGATGGGATGGCCATGGCTCCACTTGCATGTGATGATCCCTTCATCGTATAAACTATGCCTTATGTACTCCATTAATGTTTGAGTGGGTGTACTCCAAGGTGATGTGTCTCTCATTTACTATTGTGAATCCCGCTACCTAGATTCCAACTATTATAAGTGCAAGGATAAGCATATTCAGGCTAATGAGGTTGAGCATGCTACAATTGCGACCGACCCATGGATATATCTAGTTGATGTCTACATCTTTCCAATCAACCGATTAGAGGCTACAACCCCGGACATGGGACAAATCTTCGCTGTTTCTAGAACAAGGGTTGAGAACATTCCCAAGTCAAAATAATGCCAAAAGATTACATCATACACCTACATGAATCAGGCTCATGTGGTCTCGGAGATCCCTACCCCCATAAGGTATCGGGATATCCACCCCAGGGAGACAATAATACGTCATACTTTCTTGTTCTTCTGAGCTCGGATAAATTGGATCAAGATGACATGCCATTATTTCTTAGATATAATCATGTGTGGCCCATTAGGCCGAAGACCATATGGAATTGGATCAACAACTTTCATCGCAATGGTTTCTGCATCACAAGAGTCCCCCGATGCAGTGTCCACCACCGCTCAGGCTGGTACCAGTCTCCCATAAGAATCTATTAACTCAGGGGAAAGTCCTCCCGCCAAGGATTCCTCCTCTATAAGTGAAGAGGAGTATTTAGAGGAAGCCTCTTCTCCCTTTGAAGAGGGTGTGTCCACCATAGTCGATGAAATGGTATAGGTGAACCTCGGTAATGAGGCGGATCTGAAACTCACATTTATCAGTTCCTCTATGCCTATTTAAGAGCAACAACAGTATGTGGACTTCTTCAAGAAGCACTATGATGTACTCTCTTAGAGTTATGATGAGATTCTTGGACTAGATCTTCATGTATCCATCCACCACCTCAATCCCCCAAAAAATTATTGCAGGTTCAAGCAGCCTCCCAGAAAGATGCACCCTTCCTATGGTTCATTGGTCAAGGTCGAAGTTGAAAACCTCATCAGAGCCAATTTCATTAAGGAGGTCTATTACCCCAAGTGGTTGGCCAACATTGTGCTAGTTAGGAAGAAGAAAGGACAGATCAGAGACTGCATCGACTTCTAAGACCTCAACTGTCAATGTCTGAAGGATGATTTTCCACTTCCTGTGAAGGAATTGTTGATCGATTCTATATTTGGGTTCTCAGCCCTCTCCTTCATGGATGGTTATTCTAGATATAACAAAATATGAACGGATCCTGAGGATAAAGATTCCATGGACTTTAGGGCACCACAAGGTACTTTTTATTACCAAGTCATGACCTTCAGTTTAAAAAACACAGGATCCACCTATCAACATTCCATGTATCCCATATTTAAGCCGATCCTTGAGAAATTTGTGGAATACTACGTGGGTGATATGATGGTTATATATTGTCAGTGCCAGGACCATCTAAAAGACCTTGAAAAGGTGTTTAGCTTCCTTTGTTCCCACCACATGAAGATGAACCCATTGAAGTGTGCCTTCGGGGTCACCTCTGGGATGTTTCTTAGATTTGTTTTTAGATACAAGGGCATCATGATCAACCCAAAGAAGATCAAGGCCATTAGAGAGATGTATCCCCTGAGCAACATTTGTGAGCTTCAAGGAATCTAGGGCCACTTGGAATACATACGTAGATTCATTGCGAATTTTTCCTTTAAGTGTAATCCCTTTTCTCAGATCCTAAAGAAAGGTGCATTCTACGAGTGGGATGAATAATGTAAAACTTCTTTCGAGGAAATCAAGCAGTATCTACTCCATCCTCTGGTATTAATTCCACCTATCTTAGAAAAGATGCAGGTCCTTTATTTGACTACCCTGGACTGATCTCTTGGTGCCCTTCTTTCCCAGAAAAATCAATGAGAGAATATATATTAGTCTATATTATCTCATTTGTAGGATCCTTAATACAGATAATAGATACTCTCTTATCGAGAAGAGCTACCTCACACTAGTATTAACATTACATAAATTGTGAAATTACTTACAGTGCCATGAGGTACAACTCATGTCTTGAGTGGATCCACTGAAGTACATCCTAAACTGTCCCATGATTATAGGTTGTCAAGCTCGTTGGGTAGTAATATTTCAGTAGTTCGACATCAGATTATTCCCTCAGAAGGTTTTAAGGGGAATTAATTAGAATATATCCTTGCTTCTCATCTATCTCCCATTGACCAGTCCCTAGACAATGATTTTCCTGATGAGGCTATCCTCTTAGTAGATCAGGCCACCCCATAATGGAAAATTCACTTTGATGGAGCTTCCCAGAGCCCTACCAGCAAGAGGCTTAATGAACCAAGGCTCAACAGAGTAGTCCTAGGTGTCGTCTTCATTACCCCATCACAATTAATTCTGTTGTATTCATTCTTATTGTCAGAAGGCTGCATCAACAATGTGGAAAAGTATCAGGCTCTCATTACTGGCCTTGAGTTGGCCCCTGAGATTGACGTTCCCCGCTTGAATGTTAAAGGGGACTCTGAATTAGTCATCAAGAAGATAAAAAGTGACTATGTCATCTGGAAGCCAGATCCCTTACCACTATTTGAATGAACCCTACAGTTGATAGCCCAGTTACCATCTCCGCTAGGAGTTACTCATATGCCTCGATCCCAGAACAGTCAAGTAGACACCTTGGCCAGGCTAGCTACATCACATACAGATCCTGAATAGAATTATTGGATAATCCATTTGTCACACTAGAGAGTCATCACTCCCGTCACTCCAGAAGATAATGAATGCCCACAGGTAAGAAACCTTACCATTGGAACCTCCATGTCAGGACTTCCAGGTCCCCCAGATGTAGTGATTGAGGTTACTCCCGACTGTAAGAACTCATTTTTCAAGTACATACAAAACAATAATCTCTCAATGGATAGGGCTAAGCGTGATCGAATCCAACATCACGTGTTACAGTTTACCCTTCAGGGCGGTCCTGGTCTAGAGCAGATCCTCCACAAGAATCGGTTTGATGGAGTTCACCTCCATTGCATTCAAGGATCTTATATTTCTCAAGACATGCAAGAGGTTCATGCTGGTTCCTGCGGGGCTCATTAGTCCGGTCTAAAACTATCTCACTAGATTTGGAGTTTGGAGTATTTTTTTCAATCCATGATCTATGACTTCATCTAGTTTTCCAAGAGGATCCATGTGTTCAAAATTCATGCTAACTTTGTGGATAAGTTGTTAGAGCCTCTCCATACTACCAAGTACTCTTGTCCATTTGCAGCCTGGGGACTTAATGTCAAGGGACCATATCCACTGAGGACAACTCGCCAATGCTGCTTCATCTTGACCACTACCTATTTCTTTTACAAGTGGGAAGAAGTAATTCCGCTCAAGTAGGTCAAGGTCTATTCTATCGTTGACTATGTCATATCCAGTATCATTTGCAGGTTTTAAGTCCATCATGTTATCCTCACCGATAACGACACTATATTTTGGGTTGAAGATTTGGAGAAACTATACACCACGTATAACATCTATTCTAACCATACCAGCCACTACCACGTGTACGAGACTGGTCAGATTGAGGCTTCTAACCCTATAACTAAAATGTGCAAGTGTTAAAAATCATATCCTTAAAAAGTTGATCTAGTTCGACCTTCCATTTAATCCATTTTTAACCCAAACAGGCTCTATCTTAGGATACTTATTTTCCTAAGTACAAAGATGGTTCTCCCATCAATATAAAGGAAATTAAAAGGCTTCACTTGGTGATTAGATGATGGATTCTTGATGTATGTCATCATTCTTCATAGTTCATGTCACGTTTCCTTATATCTACTTAGATATACTTCTCATATCTTTTCGGATTCTTATATCTAACACTATTATGGGTAGATATATAGTTTGGTTTGTGAAATTTGTCACGATTTGGTATCGTTGTTTCCAGCGGAAGATATCTAAGTGGGTTTTGTGGATAATCGACCCGGTTTTGTCATCATTCTTCATCCATTTTCAGTTTTCATTAAAATAGTTGATGTAGGTGGATTCTCTCTTGACTCCTCTTAGTAGAAATGACTGGAATGGTTTCAAATTTATTTCTTTGTGTCTATTTGATTATAATTTAGCTACCTTATGATTGATTTAACCCCTTTTTTTTATGGTTGTGGAAATCTATAAAATTGGTTTTTCTAAATAAAGAATTTTATTTTTTATTTTAAAATGATGTTTTGAAATTGGTTTTTACTGAAATTAAGAAAAATGGATTTAATGAAAGGGGTTTCAGTGAATGGAATGGTTTTATTGAAATTTAATGGCTGATTCGAATTTTTTTTATCAATAGTTTTCAATAAACGAATGGTTTTATTGAAATGGTTTGAATTGACTTATTTGAATGGTTTGGGAATATATGGGTTGTGTGAGTTCATGATTGATATTACCCTAAATGAGGAACATGTATCATTGGGGTACAAGGTGTGTCACCCTAGATTAGGGGCATGTGTCATTGGGAAATAATATAATTGGATGAGCGACCGCTAATGAGTATGGTACTATCAAACAAAGCATGCATGGGTGTGTGTGTGTTGTGAACCATGGAATGTGTATGCCAAAATGATATTGAGAAATTATTTCCCAATAATTTTTTGGTTTATTTTATGGATGTGTGACTTGCAACAAAAATGGTTGAAAATAGTTCCTATTTACACATGTTTACTAATGGTTTTGGAACTTGTTTATATTTAGTTATAAACTATTTTTGGGAAAATATTTTATATAAAATATTTTATATAAATGTTTCTAATCATTCTATCCTAGTGACGTGAGTAGGGGAGTCATTGAATAAATCCAGCTAAGTTTTATACTCACCCATGCTTTGGAACTATAGTTCATTTTCATATACTATCTTCTAAGACATGTATAAATGTAAAGAATCACACATATTTATCACCGGCTCGTGATACTTGGGTTGTTTGGTGAATTTGGAGCTTTGATATGTGTATCATGGATTCTTGTGGTCATCTTGGAGTATTTACTTATTCTTCTATTTTTTACCCTATTTTTGGTTTGGCTTCAGCTATAGCATACTTTGGAGTGCTTTTTTTTATAAAGATGATGGTTGAGTTGTCTTGTTTTTATCATGCATATTATGGTGGTTGTTTAGTTATGGTTGTTTGGTTAGTTTTTTTCTTAATGGGTAAATCATCCCCCCACTTTCATTTGAATCCCGTTGGCATTTATTTCTAGACTTTGGCATCTTGGGGATGTCTCTTAGGGCCCAGTAATGATTTTTTTGTTCAAAAACCAATGATAATAAGTGGGTAATTATAGAAGTTGAAGTAGCTGATACTTTCATGTATTTTAAATACAAGTTTTTTATATCATGTGGAGAGATGGAAATATATCATAATGAATGGGTTTCTAGTTTGCATTTCACATGAATACATCTTAGGATTCCATTTCATGAAAATGAAAAATAACTTCACAATGAAAGCTTTTTCAATAGGACCAAGTAAAAAAAGGATATCAAATAATATATATTATTTCATCTTAATAAAAGTGTATAAAGAATAATGGAGTGCTTGTCACTCTCATGGAAGAACTGAAAATTAGATTATTGATAGAGGGAGAGGAACTTTTACATACCTTTAAGATATAATTTTTAAAAAGAAGGTGAAGAAATTGAATATATATAGAAAATTGAAGAATGAAGTATTAAATATTTATTCTGTAAATAATAAGAAGCAAGGAAGAGAGATTTTACTACATGTTTATAAATAAGTTTTGTGGAGTTTATCATAGAATCCATCAAGAACTGAAGATAAATTTATCCAAGATGATACTGATGATAATGAGATCCAAAATTCTATAAACTATTGATGTTCTTTAACTATAGTAGTGAGAAATGGAGGATGAAAGATTGGTGCTCCCATTGTGTACGACCACACAACCAAGTGTAGATGATGAGGAAAGGTAGTGAGGTGTATGTAGAATTAAGATAAACAAAAACCATGTATGACTAGTGAGCCTAGGAATGGTGTTACCACATCTATATAAGAACCAAAATAAA
The DNA here is from genome assembly GCA_963277665.1 of Viscum album. Classification (NCBI taxonomy): domain Eukaryota; kingdom Viridiplantae; phylum Streptophyta; class Magnoliopsida; order Santalales; family Viscaceae; genus Viscum; species Viscum album. Next base: position 318,738,427 of record OY728146.1, read on the forward strand.
TGATCCTTGTGGTTAATTGGTGCATCTACATAATGTCGATAATAATATAATTAGATTAACCTAGTATGTATAAACCAAGTAAAAAAGAAACTTTTATAGTTTGAATTACTTCTCAGCATTCATATATAAATTCAATGAGGATTGTAGTAAAAAGAATGGTTGAACATATTTTTCACACATGTGGGAATAAGTCCCATAAAATAAAATTTAAATATATCCTAGTCGTACAATTAGATATAACAATGGGAATTCATGAATAAAGATTATTAGGTATTTATTGAAGATTTGGACTTGGAGAAAAATATGTAACTGAGAGAAGAAGTGTTGTTGAGTTTTTGTATAATTAAAATGGGAAAGAATATGAAGGAATATTGATAAATTCTTGAAGAACATTCCCATAAGAACATAAATAAAATGAAAATGGATAAGTAATTGATGGAAAAACATTTCTCTCAAAAGAATTCATGTGCAAAGAAGATAATCTAGTATAGATATTGCCTCATGTTTGAAATAGTTGGATTCTAGTTTGAAAGGGAATGATTAAATTATCAATGAGATAGATATAATTCTCATTTAAATAAAGTTAAAGAAGAAGGAAGATCTTCCCTCTATGGTAGATACATCATGTGAATTAAGAAGGAACACATATATGAAATATACATACATTAGTGTAATTCTAGATCATAAATTTAGAAATAAATTTATTATGATTTCTATGAATAAACCTAATTTTATTTAGGGATTTGGAACAAAATAGTTCTAGAATAAGTTTTTTTTATTAAGTTCTCATTTTATATAAAAATTGGGCACATTATGTGAATTTTTATTCATGAACAAAATCTCAAATGTGTGATGAATTCAACTACCTTAGTATCTTCATCAAGAGACATATAAATGAGGCATGATTTCTGTTAAATGTTTTTATCTGTTTTAACTTTGATCATATGGAAAATAAATGTATTTGTAATAATTCGAAGAATTAAAAATATTTCATTAGGATTTTCTCTAATCCTATGATATTAATGGTAATAAATTATCCAAAAAATAAGCATATTCTATTGTAAAATAGTTTCATGGATTGAGGTGAAATAAATTTAGCATAGAAAAGGTTCATCAACAACCAAAATTAGTGTACTCAAAGAGTACCTCCTACAACAGGAGAAAAAAATATGGAGGAAGAATAAAGAAGTTACTCCATCTATGATAAATGTATAAGAACAAAAAATAATCAGTCAACCAAGATTGGAGAAGTCTGATAATGAAGCCATCAAGGAGGTAAGATTAGAGGCATGTCTAAGTGGCCAAAAAATAGACACTAAATGAATTAAATTGATATTAGTGGATATATTTTTCAATAGATAGATAATAATGATAACTAAAGTAGTCACAAGTCATAAAAAGTGCAAATTTTTACAAGTTGTATTTCCCTCAAATTTTAGGAGAAGCCTAAGATAAGAAAAGAGACCCTCAAATAAATTAATCAAGATAAAATATGTGTAAGTGATTTTAATCAAAGGAAATCCACTAAAAATGGGATAACTAATCTAAAAATGTATATTTATCTATAATAAAAATAAGTGGATGATGTGATGTCGTTCCTCTCCCAAAATAAAAAAAAAGAGAAGTGTGGGTTGAATGAAAAGGATTGGTTCATTATGGTCAACCTCATTCCTCAACCTAAAGAAATATAAGGTACCCTTATTTCCATGAATAACATGTTTTCTAACTGTATGTGTGGTGATATAGTCATATATGGGAGAAATTATCTGAGGATAAGTGTTCTCAACAAGTACACGAGATGGAATTAATTATTAGATCTCCTTCATGCTAAAATAATCTTCAACAAGTGGAAGTCAAGAGTATTATAAGATTCAAATATAATCAATCCTAAAAAATAAATTTAGGGTAAACATTTCTTATCCAAAATGTGATGAGGAATGTGTTTCCACTCATCATATACACATATAATCTTCAAATTTTTGAAAAAGTAAAATTTGGAAACAACTATAATATCACTATAATGGAACAGTTCAGTTGATAAGAGAACCTGAAATGAATTTGAAATAGGTTTCAGAGACTATTATTAATGAAATCAGTGGTATGATGTTGAAAAATGATGACAAAAAATATTCTCATTCCATTTAATGAATGTTATCTATTTATAAGTGATAAGTGTAAATATTGGGAGTAAAAATAACAATATATTTCCATTTTAGGTTTATTTTTTTATCCAACAGTTGGTATCAGCTATTAACTTTGTATAAAATACCCAATGTTTAGGACCTAAAAATGATTTTATAGACAATTATAACCCCTAATATATAAAAAAAATCAATATTTGGTGTCATGGAATGAATATTAATTAATGGGGAGTTTCAATATGATATTTCAAGGATGTTAAGACTCGTTTTCATAGGGATAATGATTGTGAAAGGCTAAAGGCATGGATTTCAATTGGTATCATTATTTTAATTTTAATAAGTTTTACAAATTGATCTTCCATGTGGAATGTCTCATAGGGAATGATTTTCAAATTTATACACTAACTATTTGGTGTGAAAGTGTGATGAAGATCAAAAAATATTTTTTATAATGTATAATATGGAGTTCAAAATCTTTTTATTAGAATAATAGTTATATGTGATGGTTGGATATGTGTTGTGCCATGACATGAGAGTGGATTAATTAAGTTCTTAAAAATATATACACTTAAACCACCATATTTTATGGTTTGAAATATTCCCATATTCTCTAATCACAAATAAGATCTGAATAAAAAAAATTAATAGAAAGATAGAACATAGAATATTTATAGCTCTTTGGGACATAAAGATCCCCTAGTCCAATCCACCAACATTTTAATCCTCATGTTTTGTGGTTTTAACTAGACCATCCCTTTTCTAAGGGATAACATACTGAGTTAACACATGTTTCACATAGTATGATGTTCTATTAAATTTTAAATAATCTCTAAATTCAAAAAAAATTCCATAGTTTTAACACACATAAGAAAATTAGTGAAAATAATTACGAATATGAAAATAATAGATTGATAAATATATATCACACAATTACCAGAAGAAACTAACAGATGAATAAGAAACATAAAAAGAGTAAAAATAAAATTAAATAGTATCTCTAAAATTTATTCAATTATAATATATAGACTTGAAATCACAATAACACAGATGTTAAAAATATTGATTGTGAAACAATAATGATAGTGAATAACAAAGAAATTATATCTCTATATATATCCATATAAATACCTATCTTCATATTTTTGTATAACTTATATTTTAATTTGAACTCTATACACTGGTTAAATAAAATGGTTGAGTGATTAATTTTTTTAGAAATCTAAAAATAAATGTTATTAATTATCAAGTTTTCTTTTTCTCCAAATATGGAAAAAAGGAGGTAAAATTTTTACAAATTGCATCTTCATCATAACTTTATATTCTTGGAAATAGTCAATTTATTTAAATTAAATTTCTTCATTTAGAAGACTTATTTTCTAGTGAACATGGAAGAATAATTTTACTTTCTAAAATGATGTGACAATGGTAATGAGTGTACTAGAATGGTACTCAAAATCTATGGATATAAATCAATAATTCATAAGATAATTTCATCCATATAAAATGAATGGTCTATAAGTAATATTCTTGTATGAAAATTATAGAATCATAATATAAGGAAAGTTATTTAAGAAATATTATTTTTCATCTCTTCTCATTTTTCATCACATAAGATAATTTACTTATGGCATTCCATTTCATCAAATAAATCAAGATTCACATGCGAAAAATTACTTAACTAATATTAGTTTTCCATAGATTTATGAGAATCACTGATTTCTATAAAATTATTAATCTAATCAATAAGACAATTCATTTACACCATAAGATAAATTTCATAGGGAATAAGATAAATTCCATTAGTGAAATGTGAATTTTAACGCAAGGGATGAGACTATATATAAGATAATTCCTTAGTATGTATGGAAATTCTACATGCGTAATCTAAGTTCCATAGAGAAATTTATGAAAAAAGAGAAATAAAATGATTTAATAATATGATATATGATCCTAGGATACTTTAGTTAAAAATATCATTCAAAATGATGATTTTAAGTAATAAAATATTGATGGGTTTTGATATAAGGTGGAAAAATATAATTTTTTCCAAAATGTCCCCCTTTTTATCATCACAAAACCCAAAAAAATAAAAAATAACCAATAGGGTCTTAAATATTGATCAACAAAAAATAATTGAAGAAAAATTTCAGGACATAGCATAGATAATAACTACTTCCACAAATACTCAACCTTGTTGTGATACTATAAACAACAAGGAAATGATAGAAAACGATTATTAGAGAATATTAATGAGTATAAAATGTTTAAATATAATGACATGAAATGAATGTGGGTTGGAATGGACCTAAAAAAGGTATCATCAAAATAATGGAATAATAATAATAATAAATATAATGAAAAACACATTTAGAAGATAATATATTGGAAGTCCATCTGTCAAATAAAATATTAGAAATTAAAATTATTTCAGTGGAATATAATGACAGAAATTTTAGGTGGAGGTTTCTTTAATTAATGATCTTGTTCTCATGGTATATAAGAGGTAGAAAGAAGTAGGTACAATTTCTCAATAATCATTATAAAGATAGGCATTAGAACTAAATTTTTCATCATTCCAATCTCATTCATGTGGGACAATCATAGTTATAGTGGCTCAAATTCTAGAAATATATTATTGATATTTGGAAAACTCAAACTTTTCTCCGAGAGTGAAAATAATAATTTAATGTGATGAAATAGAAGAAACATATGTTAAGCTTTTTGAAAGTAGATTCTGATTTTCATTCACATAGATGGAACCAGGTTCAAATATATCTTTAATGCATTTTAAAGTGTCATGATGGCGATATTGGATTGAAGGTACAAGAAAATGTGTTCCGTAAAACTCAAAAAATTCATCCATGTATATGTAAATCATATTTATGATTTCATTTTGACAAAATTTAAGAAGATATCTAGAACCTTTCCAGGATTTCTGGCCAATGGTGATGATGTGTCTCTAAAGATCCGAAATCATGATGAAACGGTTTCTCAATCACATAAACACATCCATCCCCACATCTAGAATAATAGAAACATAGTTTTTAGGGTAAGATGAAATGAAAAAAATGAAGAGTAGCTTCCATAACAACCTATTTAGTCTTTATAATAGCACGACTCTATATTCATTCAATAAAATAATATTCATCAAAAGAAAACGAGTCTGAAGACTGAGACAAGGAAACGAAATGATGAATTTCATGAGATTATAACCTAGATGCTAGATTTTTTTGGAAAGGGAACCAAAAATATTATTATTTTTAATCACAATAAAAGATGTAATCTTTAGTCACTTCAATGACATCTCTTTGACTGAGGAAACACATTTTTAAAAAAATTGGCCAAATCATTCATGGTTTTATAAATAACCCAGAGATTAATTTTTAGAAAACATGAAATACAATCAATATTAATAGATAAATCCATCTTAATAGTTAACATAATTTATGGATAAATGATATCACACTACATAGAATAAATTCTTATAGTCATAAAATCAAGTGCAGTAGAATCTAATTTTATATTATATTCCAAAAAAACATGAGCATGCGATTCTTTCTCTCCTTTTTAAAATAATATGTTTCCATGAGAGATATAAAAATCATAATTGATAAATATTTTCAAACATAAAAATTATTTCATAGACACCCTATTTATTTAAATTGTTGGTATCATGTTTATATACATTAATTTGGACACTGATATCTTCTACGAAGTGTCCATATCATCCTTCAAAACAAAATTCTACTTATGTGTTTTGAATTAAACATTTTATTTTTTCTAATATATCCTTAAATAGACCAAATTATTTTATAAACTCATTTAACTTTGATAAAATCCATTTAGAAAATTTTATAACATTAGTTGTTTTCCTTTTGTGGATGTTGCATTCAAATTAATCTTAAAAAAGAGATATAACATCCCCATTTTCTTCTTCATGTGAGTGTTGAGCCAAAAAACACTTATTTTTTCTCTTAGAGACAAAAGAAATATATCCCTTAAGTTATTTATTACTATTCTTATTATGATCCTCAGAAATCACTTTGGACAAATGGAATCATCTCTTTATTAATTATCTTTCAACTTCAATAGGTCTAGAAACATCAAAATAATGAAATGTAGCAACAACTTCAGTGATAATCCATTATTCTCTGTGACCAAAGATAATAATATTATTTATTTATAAACCCATTAATTCTCTATTATATGAAATTGTAAAATAAATTTTTAGGTAGAGTTAATTCAAGATTCTCAATATCATTGAATGGAGGAGTGTCATCTTCAACCTCATGCATCTGAACTATAAACTAATTATCCATTGATATAACAACCTGATCATCTTAGATTGACCTATCAGTAGCATCAAGTTCAATTTCATCATAAATAATAATTTTTACTTTTCTCCTTTTACCAGTATAGGATATGTCATCAAGAGGATCCTCCAATTCATTATTTCCAAAAAATTCTCTATGACCTTCAGAAACATCAATTTTTATATGCTGATCCCCCTCAGCTATAGCAAGATCCCCTTCAATATAATCATCAACTTCAATAGGGAAAAAATTTTATACAAAAAGTCTAAAGGTATCTAGTATCCTTGAGTACTCTCACTCCATAATATTTCGAACCATAATAATGAGAGGTAATTTCATCATTTAAATTAACTCCAGCATTCACAAATATGAGTTCCAAAATTCATCCAAAAGGATATATATTCATAGAATTATTCTAAACATGACACATACACCACATAAGTTATCACTCAATATTGAATCACTTCTCTATCATAAATAGATAACCTTGAGAAATATCTTGAAATAAAGTGTTTTCACACACACCTGCAATCTGTGTAATGCTAGATTAAATAAACTTCATGAAAAAATTACATAATGGATCAAGGTCCTTGAAAAATTTAATTTCAATATTCAGTACTCCAAGTATATTTAATTATATCATTAGGGATAACCTCTTTAGTAAAAATAAAATTGTTATAGAAGTCACAATATCCCTCATGTGAATAATTGAAAACTAGATATATTTTCATAGATGATATCTAAATATCCTTCTAATTCACTATTATGGTAATTAGATCTATATTATCTTTAATGTCAGTAGTCGTAAACTGATAAATTAATCATAATTATTTATTATAAAATAATTCAATTAACTTTTTATCTATAAAAAATATTATCTTTGATGATTGAAATCATTTTCTAAATGTACTTCCGTTCTATCCAACCAACCGAAATAAATATCTTTTCTACTAAGCAAATTTAGAAATAGGTTTAGTCTATTAAATCATCTACTAGAATCATTGTTTGATAGATTCATATTTCCCATGTTCTATGAGGAGAGAATAATGGAGGATAATAGAATTAGAGATATGATGGGTTTGAAGATGAAGTAATAATTTATGTGGTCTTAAAATGTTCGAGGTTTTCACATAATGGACTAATTTTATGTCTCTATTTTAAGATATAATAATGTTTACCACTAGGGTGGGATGAATAGTAATTATTATTATTATAGATAAATTTTTCTCTTTAAGACAAATTGAGAACTGAATAGGTTATTCTAAATATAAAATAGTGAGAAAATCAGAAATACATTTCTAAAACAATATTTCCATATATAATAAAAAACATTTAATTATGTCCGTAGAGATAATGAAATTAAATGAAATCATTTAAAATTTATAAATCCTTACACAAATTTAATAAAATAAAATTTATTTTCTATCAATTGCTTTGTAAAAAACATTCAAATGGATATCCTATAGAAATTAATTCCATCATTATATACCCCTTTTATAAATATATAGAAAGCGATTTCTTACATCTATATACTTTTTCCTCGAATGGTTTATTTTCTTTTTTGAAATTTTTTTTGAATTACTGTTATAACATTTTATTGGTATATAATAAAAATTAAATCAAAAATCTAATAGGGTGTGTTTCATCGACAATACATATTTACAAAACTACCAACATTAATGTATTCAGCTTCTATATATTATAACATAACAAAGTGTTTCTTTTTAATTGACCATATAACAAAATAATTTCCTAAAAATTGATAGGATCTTTAAGTACACTTTCTATCTGATAAAAACACACCAAAATCAACATCTAAATATGAAGTAAAATAAAATTTATTTTTAAAAAAACTTAAATATATTGTTCCTTTTATGTGATATTATTTTTATAATAGTAAAATGATATTTATTTGGATTTTAGAGAAAATGTTCCCAAAAAATTACTTGGAACAAAATATATGGTGTACTTTTATTGAGAAAAAAAATCACCCAATTACTTGTTGTCAATTGATTTTCTAGTTTATTCTATGTCAAGCATAATATTGGAACTCATAAGAGTTAAAAACATCATATTCCATTCAAGTAAAAAATATTTTACAGAAATAAAGAATGTATTTTCATTGTTTTAAAATATTTCCAAAATCCATTTTGATAAATTGTAAATCAAAATAAATAATTTAACTCACCCATCAGACTTATTTAAATTTTTTTTCATGATTTTTGAAAGTTAAAAACACTTTATTTGGTTTATTAAACCAAAAATAACATCATAGACATCCATTTGTAGAAGTAAAATATCCTTTTAAGAAATTTTCTTGAAAAGGGTGGTTTATTCCAATAAAATTAAAACCATTAGAAAAATGGAGAGAACATAATCTTCCAAACCATGCAACAGGTTCTAGTATAATATCATTCAAAACTTTGGTAATTTAAAAAAATGGAATTTTGAAAATGTGGTCCTTAAAAGATTTTAGGTTTTTCAAAAGTTACTTATTCAATTAAAAAATCCATTTAAAAATGATGATTTAACATCTATCATATATAATTTAAATTTTATATGAGATGAATACTCTAAAAGTATTAAATAAATTCAAATCTAGTAACATGGGAAAATATTTATTAATAATATATTATTTCTTTTTTATTGTAGTGCTATGAAACTAATCTTTCCTTATTTATAGTAATTAAATCTTGATCCTCCTATTTTTTCCTAAATCCCTATTTAGTTCCAATACCAATTTAATCATAGGGTTTTCCCACTAATTCAAATTCCTTGTTCCTCTTGAAATGGTATATCTCCTCATTCATAGAGACAACCCTATTTTAATTTTGTAAATCTTTATCAAAACATTAAGTTTCATGATAATAAAGAAAGGTACAAAATCCATCAAGGTTTCCTACACTCTTTCTATTTATAATATATATTTTTTGGTTTCTTAAAATAGTTTCAAAAGGATATTTTTCAATGAATCTACCCAAGAGGTGCTTATTTGTGGATGAACCCAAAGAATGAATTCATGGTATTTTCATTTTTTTTAATTCATAAATTAATACAAAATTTGGTAACTTCATTATAGTGTTTCCAAAAAAAGTATACTAGAAATAAAAATTTGGTTTGAAAAGATAAATGTGATCTAAAAGAGTATATAACTAAATTTTGGAATGACTATATTCATATGTTTCGTATAAAAAATATGATTGAATAAACTAAAATTTGGTGATGATTTTAAGTTATTCAAAGTACTAAATATTATGTTTATGTCAAGATATGGATGATTTTATCATAAGTTGTTTGAGGGATGATGTTGGTTAAACTTGGTGGAAATATATTTTGGATAAAGTTATTGTACTATGTTAAGTAAACCATGTTACGACCAAGTTGATACATAAGATTATCATATTCCGGTGTAGTATTTTGTTTTCAAGAAATTATCAATGAATTAGAAATCAACACACTTTTATTTTTTGTGACAATTGGACATACCATTATATTCAGTAAATCAGACTTTCAATGATTGCAAAATTCTATAGGATTGAGAAGAATATTTTTGGAAGAAATGATTCATCAAACTGGCCTTGAGTTCGGAATGAATGTAAGATCGCAATGGGGAAGGGAATCAAATTTTTCAAGGATCCAATTTAAATCTGAGGATGAATTTCTATTTTTTTCTCAAAAATCGACAGTAGGTTGTGAAGCTTGTAATGATAGCATGATAAATGAATGGGGTGTAAAATTTTTTCTCAATCATATTTAGAACAATCGTATTCATGTTCTGATAAGAAATAAAAAATTTCTAGGAGGATGGTAATGTACAATACATTTCATTATAATTCAAATGATGATAAATTTTATATTCAATGTTTTCCAAGTCATGAAGGAATTCATTCTTATGAGAATAATATTATGAAATAAGGAAGGTTTTTAAGCTTAAGATTCTGTTTCGCAGCACGTCAATAAAAAAAACAACAATATAACTGTATGAAGGCCGGAAAGGACTGTTAAAAATGTTAAAATACTAATATTTTGGAGTTTATTCTGACCAAAATCCACAAGGTATAAATTATCAAAGAAATAATTTATTTAGTATCAAAATTAGAAAAGATAAAAATTTACTGAAGTCAAAGATACTGGAAACGATCCATCAGACTCGATGTTCCATTGATAATTATAGTTATTCTAACACCAATTAGTTTTAAATTATTTTTTATCCTTATAATATCATATGAATATTGATAAAAAAATTGAAGAAGAATTTATTTTATGAAGAATTCTGTTGTGAGATATTAGGACAATTGAATAAAACAATCTTGTTGTAACTGAGATCAATCAATAACATTGTCAACTATTTCTCATAAAGATGATATTTATTGATTCAAGTGATATAAAATATTTTGAATGTCTCTAACATGTGAATCAATAGAAAATAATAAAAATTAGATAATTGATTGAATATTTCGTGAAAGCGTTCTCAATGGGGGAAAAGAAGCTTCCTTGAAGTTACAATGATTTGTTGGCCTTTATTTTTTTTCAGTTGTTATGGATAATCAGAATGGGAAGACATATGATTTAAATTTGTCACAATTGATATTGACCAACATATTTAAGAATCTTATATCTTCATTATAATGAGGAAATCATAATAGAAAGATTGTTTTTTTTAATTAGTGAATGGAACGGTTTTGAGATATATTAAGTTCTAATTTTATCAAGTGGATCAAGAAAATAGGAGTGACCAAATGAATTTATCATAATAAGGAAATTTTATTGGGAAATTATAATTATAAATAGAAATTGGAGTAAATATTTTAAATAAATTATGAATCATTTATGAAGTCAAAGAGAAATCCAAAATTAAAAGGAAATTAAAGGCATATAATAAGTCAAATAAAGATATGAGATATAAGAAAGAATGATTTTTTTTGGAAAGTTGGTAAGTCATGAAAAAAAATTCATAATCCTACATAAACTATTTTGAAATGTATTTAAAAGAAGGATAATACTTTGTGTATACTATGACATGCATCTCTGAAAAATAGGTGGTAGAATATCCCCATTTCTAGCAAGAAATGTTTATAGATATTAAAGAATATTTTAATATAGAAGAAATAAATGAGAAGAGAAAAGATCATAATCAGAGTTTCTAGAATGAGATCATGCAATCAGATTTGGATTTATGAACTTAAAGAGAAGTAGTTCATAATTTCCTCAATAGTATTCATAAAAAGTTATATTTTTGAATTGAGAAATCATACTTGTAAATAAGAGTTGGAAATAAAATTGAGTATTATTACAAATTATAGGATGTTATTACCTACAACTACATAATAAAGTGAATATTTTTTTTAAATATTATATTTTTTTAAAGTTGATAAAGAAGAAAAAACAGTATTATATCATTTTGTGTAATTTTAAGAACATGAAATGTTTTATTGAACATAGTGATACATGTGTTTGTGGTCATATCCAACTTATTTTATTTCACAGATAAGGTTTTGGTCTAGTAGATTATGGGGTATTAGATTCTATTCGAACTATACCAAGGGAGTGCATACACTTGTTGAGTGTTTACCCTTGTAATTTTTTTTGAATGTGTGTTTGTTTTTTAATTGATAAATAAACCATTAATTGGATTATAAGGGTTTTTTAATAATATGGGAAAATAAAAATAAAAAAATATCACTGATTCACCCCCTCCCCCTCTCAGTGATATAAATATATTGACTAGGGAAATATAATTTTTATCAGATCTGAAGGTTCCCTTTATTTATTCTTTGTTGATTTTTTAAGATAATTTTATGGAGAATATGAATTGTGTCAATGGTAAGGTAATTCATGTCTTCTGTGGTAAGAATTATTAAATATATAACGATATAATATTGACTAATACTGTGTCTCTTGGGTGTGATGTTCTTGAAGCTAAATTATATGGTTTTCCTCTTGTTGATGATAATGTTCCTATCACAACTATTAACAAGAATAATCATTAGAATTATGGAAGGGAAAAATATTACATACTCTCATCACTTAATAAAATTGGTTTTTTATGAGTTAAGGGTAATTATAAAACAAATTGTATTTGGGATAAATTGAAAAACATTTATGAAGGAATTAATAATGTTAATAAGGAATAATTGAAAATCTTGAGGCTGAAGTATGAATATCTGAAAATGGGTGAGAATGAATCTATTGGAAATTTTTTTACCTAGATAAATGACACTTTCAACAATATTAGATGTATTGGTGAAAATATGTATGATTAAATAGTTTTTGAAAAGATCATAAGAACTGTTCCTCACAAGATTGATTCCAAAGTGACATCATTGGAAGTTAAAGATCATAAAACTCAATATATGGACGATCTTTATAGTACTCTAATAAATTATAAAATGATAAGGAAGAAATTAATAAAAGGAAGAAATCTGATAGAGATATTTATTTAGAGGTGGATAAGAAAGAAAAGTCTAAGAAGGGTCTTTAGGAAGATGATGTTTCTGACTTTGGCTCCAAAAATTAGGTATGTGAATTTTTTGTTGAAATTCTATAATTTTATTCTAAAATTTTGAGAAGAGGTATAGGTTAATAATAAATAAAACTTCCCTTGAATTGTTTTTATTGTTGATATATTGGGAACATTGTGGATAATTGTTCTAAAATAAATAAATAAGAGGACTGTGATGAAGAAAATGAAGTATAAGAAGGTCATGGAAGAAATGGGTTGATAAATCTAATTTTTTTCCATAGGTAATGATAGAAAATTTTCAAAACCTAATGATAGAATTTTCTTATTTAAAGATGAAGGAGAAGAAGAATGTAAAACTAAATCTAGAAAATATATTGAGTATGTTAGTGAGAATACATTTATTGAAACTCTTAAAATTGAAGAGTTCAAAAGTAGAAGTTTTGAAGAAGAAGAAACCCAATTATAATTTCATCTTAAATAATAATTTAAATAATTTATGGGGAAGATTGTGAGTCTTGAATAAGAAATAAGGAAGCTTAAAAGTGATACATTTTTAAAAAATGACAAGGAGGGTTTTTTTATGAAAGAGTTGTGTTGCTGAAGGATACTGATGATTTGAATAAATATCTTGAGAAATAAATGAGTCGTGACAAACATCTGGAAGTGAAGCTGAAGGAAAATTAATAAAATTTGGAACACATCCAATAAAAACTTTCTAAAGCTAAATAGAGAGGTAGAAGTTTTAGTAATTATATCTATAAAGTTGGTGAAAGTTCTCATAATGATAAACCTGATAAAGATAAATAAAATTTACCTTGAAAGGTTGAGAAGACAGATAAAATTATTTATAATAAGAAGAAATATGGAAAATTAATTTATGAGTCCAGGAAAAAAAATATTTATAAGTTATAAGTTTCTAAAATTTTTAATTTAAAAAATGTTTCTAGTACTTATTTTTCTAATTGGATGAAATGAAATCCATGTTGAAAAATAATATTTTTAATTATTGCTAAAAGTTTGCTGGTCAACAATGTTTGGAGAAAATGATAAGAATGATCTTGATAAACATGTTCACAAATTCGGTCGATATGTAGTTTCAAATGAAAATATTATTTTTATGGATACTACTTGTACTTTGGTGGATTTGAGACATAAAAATTATGTTTTTTTAATCATCAAAATTAAAACTATACCTCAAAAATTTAAAAGGCAGTGTTTAAGGATCATTCAATCTACTTAAAGGAATAAGTGTGAGAAGGATGTTTAAAATAATCCTGAGAAGGTTGGTGTGAATGATAAAAGTACATTCCAACAACTTAAAGCTATTTGTGAAATATGTGAAGAACCTATACCTCTTTTTAAATTATTTATTGTATTTTTTCTGTCACAAAAAAGTGTGTTAACCATTCTATTATGTTGGATACGAATAAATAAAATGGAATAGAAAAATCTCATGTTATAGAAACCACTTGAAAAAATAAAAAATGGGAATGGGAATAGATCTTATATAATTGGAGTTATTATCATATGATATAAGAAATAATATTTTTGAATAATGTGAAATATTTCAAATAAGGAATAGTGACATTTGGAAAGGATGAGTCTCTGAGATTCAATTTTGTTGGATTGTCCATCATTGGAAAAAAATAGTTGAAGTCTAATAAATCTTTTTATATTTATGGCAATAAAAAACATTATAAGTGTTTCATAACACTTTGTTCAGGGAAAAAAGTTATTTTTAATAAATCATAGGTTTTATGTGAAGAGCGAGGAAGATTAAAGATAGATATAAGAGTCCAACATACAAAATAATATTTATTTTAAGTTGGTGAATTAAAAAATTCATATTAATTGGGATTGCTGAAAGTGAATAATTTGTCTCATAAAAGATTGAGAAACATGTGTTAAAGAATCATAGGAAATTTATCTAAGTGAGACTGTGTTTGTGATATTCCTTGTATGTTAATAAGAAGATATTGGTGCCACAAGATTTTTTAGAATTGAAAGATTACAAATTCTATGCATAAGAAGGTTTATATTTGTTGAAAAAGGCCCCTTGAACATATTCATTGTGATATTATTGGACCAATGAGATAAAAATAAACTAATATAGATATATACTACATCACATTCATCGATGAATTTACATGAATTACATTGGTTATATATATGAATAATATTTCATATTCTCGTAAAATGTTTAAATGTTTCAGGAGGATGGTTAAGAAGGAATGTTAGTATTCAGTGAAGAAGTTGAAAATGGATAATGGTGGTGAGTATAGAAATGTTGAATTTGAAAGTTATCTTATTAATCATGGAATTCACTATGATTTAAATTCACTATAAAAACCTCAAAATATGGGGTTGTTGAAAGGAAGACCAAAGTTATAGGGAAATGGAGAGTACTGTGTTACTTGAACATGGTATTTATCATTACTTTTGGAGGAAATACATGATTAATTCTATGTATGTCTATAATTTATTTTTCTACAGACCAAGTTTATATATGACATAATATGATTTTTTTATGATAAAACTCAATGTTTGAAACACTTAATATTTTTTGAGAGTCTTTACATAATAAAGAAGAAAGGTTGAAACCTTGGAAAGTTTGATGAGAGAGGTGAAGATGTAATTTTTCTTAAATATGATTCAGAGTGAAGAGGACATAGGTTTTTCAATAAGTAAATAATGAGAATAGTTTATTTTATTGATATGAATTCTATTTAGATGACTGATAAATTTAAACATACTTGGTCTGATAAGGAAGATGATCATGATAACAAAAAAACATGTTAACAATCCTGATAAGGATAATAACAATAGTAATCCATATCAAGAAGAAGAATCTGACTCTGCTACTTCACGAGATGAGTAAGAAACTCAAAAATATAATACTGGGATGAGGAAGAAAGTAGAGGATAATAAAATTATTGGTCATCAACATCTAAAGGTTCAAACAAGAATTACTTCAAATGATGTTACACTCACTTTTTTATATTCAAATGTCTAGCCAAATGATGTGAATGATGATTTTGAGAATGTAAAATGGGTTCAAGCCATAAATGAAGAGATGTATCAGATTTAAAATAATGATACTTGGGAACATTGACCCAATATAAATAACAAAAATGTTTTTGGTACAATGTGGGTATTCTAAAACAAACTTAATGAAGAAGGTGAAGTGAAAAACAACAAGGAACGGTTAGTGCTAAATTTTTTTCAGAAATTCAATGTGATTATTTTGATGAAAATTTTTCTCCGATTAAAATTTAATATATAATAATAATATTTATTTCTATTATTACACAATGAATTCAGAAAAAAAATCAAATAGATGTGAAATCTAAATTTCTAAATGGGGATCGTAATGACTAATTTTACATTGAAAAAACTTGTATATTTTTTATTGGTAAAGATGAAAAGCTATATGTGTAATATCAAGAATGATTTGTATGGGATAAAAAATATAGAATAGAATGGTATTCCAAATTGGATACATTTTTGAGTAATATTGTTTTTATAAATGGAAGAGTTGATAGAAAATTTTACGTTAAGGAAAGTCAAAATTTTTTCCACATACTAATTGTTTTTGTCGATGACATTTTCTTATCGAGGAATTATAAATGAACTTATGAAATATGTTTTGAAGAGATTAAAATGTTGATTTATTGTTCCATACTGGGGGAAATGAAATAATTTCATTATTTATAAATATTAAAAAATAAGAAACACATATTTTTTGATCATGAAAAGTATTCTATGTAACTTCTTAATAAGTTCGAGATATAAAATATGAAGCGAATTTCCACATTGATTTTAGTTAAAACTAGTTTTTCTAATGTTTAATAATGCAAGATATTTTATCAGATATAGTTTTTAAAGTTTAATGGAGTATTGTTGTAATTGGATTCCTCAATACCTGACATTTTTTATATTGTTAGCTTATGTGAAAGATTTCAAAGTGCTCCAAAAGAATCACACTTACTTGATAGAAATATAATTCGCAGATTTATCAAATAAACAATATATTTTTGAATCATGTATGATATATCATAAAGTATTGGAATGTTTGTGTATTGAGATACTTATAGGGTACAAAATTTTGATGATAACAGATCCACATATAGTGGAGTTTTCGTTCCAGGAAATTGTTTTATTAGATGGAATACAATGAAACAAAATGTAGTAACTCCTAACACAACTGATTTTTACTATATTGATTCAACTCAAGATTCTAGTCAACATATGTGGATGAATACTCGGTTAGAATATTTACTTATTGAAGTGAAGTTACCCTTGTTATTGGGTTGTGATTATCAAATTATAATCAACCATACATGGAATCTAGTATGACATTATTTTTCCCAACATATTGATATAAAATATTATTTCATCAAAGTGCACATGGAGAGGAATGAGTTGAAGTTGGAGTATGTTCTAACATGAAAACATATTGCTGATATTTTCACAAAACCAATACTAAAGGAATCTTTTTCAAAATTGATTTAGAACATGGGTGCCCAACATATTTCTAATCAAGGTTAACTTATGTGTATTTGTCAAACATTTCATCTATTCATTGGATAGTGTTTTCAAGGTGGATAGTTGTTTCATAAATCTATTCATTTTTATGTTTTGAACCTTTTATGGAAGCATATGAACATGTAAAAAAGGATTTGTGGGTAAGATGAGATTTCAATAATGAAAAATTGTTATCTATTCTTATTTTTTGTTGAATTTTTTTATATTGGTTTTTGGAAACTATTTTTTTTAATAAAATTTAAGAATAGATGAAATGGGTGAAAAAATATGTGATGAAAATTGAAGAAGAGATGTAGAGGTTTTCATGAGTCACTACTTTTGGATATCATGGATTGGATGTCAAAAATTCATGTATCCTAAATTTAGTTAGACCAAGTTGGATTATAATTTTGGATAAGTATTCCATAACATGAGGTTATAGAGTTCAGTGAATTATGAATCTTTTTTGACAAAAAATCCAAAGGGGGGGATTGTGTGGACCAAGATGGTAGGGAATATTATCATATTCAGATGTTATCTTTTGTTGTCAATGAATTATCAAAGAAAGATAAATCAACTCACTTTGTATTTATTTTAAAATTAATCTAACCATCTTATTAAGTAAATTAAAAATTCAATTATAAATAAATTCCATTTGATTTAGAAAAAACATTCTTGATGAAAAGGTTCATCATAATCACCTTGAGTTCGGAATGAAATGAATATCACTATGATAAATTGAATCAAATTCTGAATGGATCAAATGTAAATTTTAAAATTATTTTCTATTTTTTATTTCTCACAAATCATAAGTAAGTTATAAATCTTATGATGCTAGCTATATAAAATAAATGGGAGAATAGGTTCTACTAAACGTATTTAGGACAATCATATTTGTGTTCGGATTGGAAGTAAAGAAGATTATGGAAGGATGGGAAGTTGAAATAATTTTCCTTATAAATCAAATGATGATAAAGTGGATCATAAATGTTTTATAAGTTATTAAGGATTTTGATCTTATAAGAATAAGTTTTTGAAAGAAGGAAGTTACCAAAGCTTAATATTTTTGGTCTTAGTACATCGATGTATGATCATTGGATGTATGAAGGCTAAAACGAATTGTTGGAAATGTGATAGTACTAAGATTATGGTTTTTAGTCAGACCATATTCCAAGAGATATATATATTTTGAGATGGAATTTATTTGGTATCTTAATCATAGAAGAAAATAAGTTGATGAAGTGGAAGCTACTGTAATTGGTCAATAAGATTTGGTGTACCACCAATAATCATAGATACTCTAAATGTTTAGTCATTAAATTTGATTGGTATACTTATGACATCAAATATAGATTGATAAGAAAAAATTTTTGAAGCAGAAATTCTTTTCTAAATAATTTTCGTGCCATTTGTTGGGACAATTGAATTAGAAAAACATGTTGAGATAATGATCAATCAATAATATTGTCAACCATTTATCATCAAGATGATTTTTGATTGATTCAGATGATAAATAATGTTTTGAGTATCTCTAACAAGTAGGTTAAGAGAAAATAGGAATAAGAGTCTTATTTGAATAATTTTGTAAAGTGATGTCAAAGGGGGAAAAGTAGCTTTTTAGAAGTTCAATGAATTGTTTTTCCCTTTTTATTTATAAGTTGGTACAGAGAATTATAATGGAAAGACATATGTTTTACATTTCTCACAACTGATACAGGAAAACATATTGAATAATATGTCGTCTTCATCGTAATGAGGAATCCCGAATATGAAGATTATTTTTTCAATGGGTGAAAAGAAACATCAAGATATGATTTTAGTTCTAATTTATTTGCAAGTGGTTCAATGAAATCGATGTGACCAAATGCCTTTATCATAATGAAGAAATTGTATTGGGAAATCAAAATTAGTAATAGAATTTGGAATAAATACTTTTTAAGAAGTCTAAATCATTAAAGAATATAAATATATATCATGAATTCAAGGTAAATTAAAGACACATGAAAAATCAATGAATGGTCTAGGATTTAAGGAAGATTGAAGATTTAGGAAATTTATTAAAGACTAAATAAAATTTCTGAATCTCTCTTATACCATTTTGAAAGTCTATAAAAGGACGAGAATATTTTGTGAAAAATATGACCTTAACGTCTCTGGAAATAAGATTGGTAACTTCCTCAATTCTAGCAAGGATATGTTTCAAGATTGTGTTTTATTGAAGAATCATGATAGAAAAAAAATAAAGGATAAGATACAAGATCATAATAAGAGTTTGTGGAATTAGATTGACCAATCCGATTTAGATTACATTACTCAAACAGATGTGTTTCAGAATTGTATCAACCATATTCAAACAGAGTTATATTTTTTTATTTAGAAATCAGAGTTGGAAATCAGACTAGGAAATTGAACTATGTTTTATTACGAAGTCTATGTTGTTCTTACCTTCTCATAAAGTAAGAACGTGAATAATTGTATTGAAAGCTTATGTTTTTTTAATGTTGATCATGAATCTCAATATTGTATTACATCATTTTGTGTTATTTGAATCCTATACACTATTTAATTGAACATACTGATACATGTGTGTAAGGGAATATCATACTGAATTTATTCCACAAAAGAATTCTTTTCTAGTGGATTTTGTGGTATTGGATGATTTCTAAACCATACCAAAGATGTATTTACTATTGTTGAGTAGTAGACCATGTAAATTCTTATAATCTTGTATATGTGTGTTTTTTTCAGCAGTGAAATTAATCTTTAATAGGTGATGAATATGGTTTCAAAAGAAAGGAAATATAAAATAAAAATAGATCACTAATTCACCCCTCCCCCTTTTAGTGATACAAATATATTGAATATGCAATTAAAAACTAATCTAATTAGACAATGTTGTATCAGATGGAGAGAATTACAAACAATATTTTATAATTTCACCGAATTGAAGAATTTTATAGATTCCACTATATAAAAATTTCCAGACAATGTCCATTAGAAAGAGGATTCTGGATTATCGAATAGTGGTTTATGAGATTCCAAAACTGAGTATTACAAAGTCTCTAATAGAGTATAATAAATTCATTAGATAGGGTATTATGAAGATATAAAATTGAGTTCTTTGAAGTCATCAGATAGTGTTTTAAGAAAACATCATCTGTATTTTCTCATGTATGAATCAAAATAATAATTTAATATCTTTAAAAATTATTTTTAATGTCTTATAATTTGATGATTCTAAGTTAGATGTTCAATGATCTAATAGTCTATAAGTAAGGATCTTAATTCAAATCGATATTTTTTGATGTTATGATGAACATTGATTATAGGATTTGGGGGTAATTTTTATTAATTTTATGATTCAATTTAATTTTAGGTATGAATGTGGTCAAAAAAATAATGATTTGACCGGTATATTCACTGTTCAAGTGGGATTTTTTAATATGAATGTTTTATTTCTCCCTTGATTTTCATAGAAACAGTACCCATATAATGCAGATGAAAAGAATTATTTTTACATTATTATTTCTATGAGAGTTGTTGAAGAGGTTAGATAATGACTATAAGGATTGAGAAACATTTTATCAAAGCACTAGGTTATGTGACACCAGATAGATGATATCAGATAAAGTGGTATTTGACTAAGACTACCAGAATAATAGGGTATCATATAGAGGATACTGAGCAGAGGTTTTTATATGTATATGAACTATATTATAAGGTTCAATAATATAAGTTCAGTTATAATGTTTTTCCCATATTTTTCATGAATTTTATTAGGAATATGTAAAACATAATTTAGGGAAAGTGTAAAAATATCAAGTAGCACATTGAAAATTTATTGAATCCTTTTAGTAAAGATTTATTTTTTTGTTAATTTTTTTATCATATTATATATGCAATAAATAACATGTATTTTCAAAATAATTGAGTGATTTACATGAAATTCATATTTTATTCATTTTTTAAACCAAAAATATTTTTTAAGTGGATGTGTGGTCTGAGATTATTTCCAAACCATTATGAGGAATTAACTTCTCTTATTATGTAGAGAAATTTGTAGAATTGTGTATTGTTATTGATGTGATTTTGTGTGTTTTTTAGTGGATTAAATTGTATCTATCATAAATAAATAGTTATTTTAATTTAGAAAAATTTTAAAAAAAATTATCATTGATTAACCTCCCCGCCCCCTCAGGGATAACATAGATGGTAAGTTACAGATCTAGAGATTAAATTATGAAGATATTAAAATTGGAGAAGATGAATCTTTTACTAATTTATTTAAAAATATTAATTACATTATAATCACCATAAGATATTTATATGGTAAATTAGACGATTTTACTCATATTGGTATGATTTGAAGAATTATTCTTGATAAACATGATAAAATTGAATCATTCTTAGAAGAAGTAGATTCCAAAAATATCTCTACGGATTATTTTCATAGTATTCTCATTATATAATAAATGAAAAGTGAAAAAGGTTTTGGAAAAATAAAATGGTTAATATAGAAATCACTTTTAAATCTACTATGCATAGAAAGTCAAATAAGGTCTCTAAAGAAGAAGTCAGTGACTACTAAAGTGAAGAATATGTGGGTATATGATTTGATAAATTCATATCTTTTTTTCTAAAAAGGTGTAAATAGGGATGTGTAGGTAAGAAACAAAAGCTTCCACTTTTGTTCTTTAACTACAAATACATTGGATGTTTTTTAGAAAATTGTCCATGACTAAAGGAAAATAAATATAGTTATGAACAATATGGGATGTTAAGAAGATATAAAAATAAAAATATAGAAAAATCAATAAAAAATTAAAAAATTAAAGGATAATATGTTATATAAATATAAAAATAGAAAATATTGGCCAAGATGTGAGAGATTTGATGATAGTGAAGGGGATGATAAAAATTTAAGTGATCATTATGCTCTGAAGTAACTAATTTCTAAAGTGAACATTAATATTTTTACAACTATAGAATGTAACAACTCATAATATCAATAAGAGGAAGCAAAAATGGATTTTATTCATAATATATAGTTAAAATAATATGAATAAAAATTGTTAAACAAGTGAATGAATAGGATGTTAATGAAAGATGGTAAACCTGCTAACAAATAGGGATCATTTCTTAAAGAAAAATAAAATATGATAATCCCAATTGATAATCTGTATAATTTACTTTATGAAGATAAAAAACTCAACTTCATTCTTTAGGAAAATATTTAGTTGAAAGATATTGTAATTGACCTTGTGCAACAGATTTTGGTTCAAATAAAATATGGAATATAAAATTTCTAAAACTCAATTTTTGAAGAAAGTTAATGTAACATGAATTTTAAATCATATAATGATCAAAAAATATCATCCTTAGTGGTTAAAAGAAATGTTTAAAATGTTCATAGGAAGAATAAAGTAAAGTAGAACACTTTTGTATCCATAACTACTAAAGTTAGTGTGTTTTTAAATATTGAGATGAAGTCTATGTCGAAGGGGATTATACCATATGTCTAATAATTTTTTTCTCATAATAATGAGATTAGCTTGATGGTTAAAAAATTATGGAAAATATATATACTATTCAAGAAAACATATATGTTAAAGAGGAAAATATTATTTATATGTTTATTTCTAGTGTTGTGAAGGATTTAGGAAGACAATGAAAATGTGTCAGTTCAATCTTCAATACTACAATGAACCCAACAGATAATGGAGGAAGTTTTCAGGGGGATTACACCCACTCAATGAAGACAACATGAAAAATTCAGTTCAAAAGATATGATATATATTTGAAACTCAAAAAATTATTTGTAAAAAAATGGGATTAGATCAAACCTATTTTTGAAGGATGTCATTTTATGCTTCTAACTTAGAAAATACTATATGAAAAAACTCAACAGCCTCATGTGAAGGAATGAAATGTAATAATAATTATATATTCATTGAAATACCTCTCGGGGACCCAAAATGATAATAACCCAGGATATTGGATAGTGGGTGTTCTTCTTATATAACTGTATATTTGAAGTTATTAAAAAATATGATATATTACAAAGAAGGGACATTGACTTTTGGAAATAATTTTTTACTTGGAATAAATGAATTTGATCTGAAATCATTAGAAAATAAAGAATTTAAATCCATAAGTGCATTATTTTTTTATATAATAAAAAATAATTATTTTATTTTTACTAGATTTTTGATAATGGTACTAATTTTTTCTTTGATGATATGGATTTTTTGTAAAAAGGAAAGAAGATGGGAATGTTTTTAAAGGATAAAAATGAACCGAGGGAAAACATTTCACATTGTTGATTTACATGGATCATTCTATTTCACCCTAATTAAATAAAATTGGTTAAGGAATAAAACGATCAGGTATATATTATAGGGCAATATTCATAATCTCAAATGGGAGAAAGATTTTGTGATATTCCTTACAAGAAAATAAGAATAAATTTCTTTTATTCAATATTCCATAAATAGAAGATGTGAAATTTAGTAAATAAGAGGGTTGAGATATATATAACTACACACTTGGTGCTTATTAGTTCTAATATATGTCTCTATATGAGTATGAAATTGAAAAATATATATTTGTATTTCATTTAATTTTTTAATTATTTCACTCATATTACATGTATTTTATTTTTGAAACAAAAATCAAAGGATCTCAAACTATTTAAGAGTTTCATGGGAATTACTGAAAAGGAATGTAGATAGTACATAAAGAATATTCCAAATGAAAATTGTACATAATATAAAAATGGGTTGTTATAAAATTTTATTGGAAATCATGGAATTCATTATGAATTTAGTGCACCATGCACACCATTAAATTATTCTATTATTGAGTGAAGAAATGTAATTTTGGTTGATATGGCATGGACCTTCTGAATAGAACATGATACTTCATGATTATTTAGAAGAAAATACAATGAAATATCATTTCACATTTAGAATCATTGTTTCCAAAGGATAAATACTGATATTACTCCATAAAGATCAATTATAAATATACCCCATGTTTGAACTGCATATGTGTGTTTGGAAGCAACTTCTAAATAAAATTCAAAGGTAAATATCATATAAATTTGGATCAATGTTCTACTAAGGGTATCTTACGTGGGTTCCCTGTTAATGGTAGAGGATGAAAGTGTTATAATAATGAAACTAGGAATATATTTCACTCTCTGGATGTAAACGTGTAGGAAAATTATGATTAAAAAATTTCATAGTCGGCAACATATATAATAAGAAGTGAAAAGTATGTTTTTTATAGTAAATTTCATGCTAAAAATTATAATAGAAAGATTACATAGAATCTATATAGTATGAATATATCAACTGATCAATGTTGATTTATGTGGAATAATTGTGTTTATCTCATACAAGGATTAGGAAGCAAGTGGAGGTCAAAAATATTATTGGAGATCAATAACAATTGGTCCAAACCGGAATAATATTGAGGATAGTTTCACATAACTCATGTATATATAGGTTGATCACATATATGTTGAAGTATCATTATAGAATTAAGGGTAGTATATTTATCTGAATGAATAATTGTACTAGATTGACAAAAATGAGTCATGAAAACCCATACCAAATCGAGAACATGAAAATATGGTTAGAACAAAGTGGGATTTCTTTCATAAGTTAAATACAAAAATTATTTGTTAAGAACAAAAATAGAATAATGTCTATGTTTTACTTAGATATTGATGGTATTGATTTTTATGAGACCTTTTCCACAATAATGAGACTTTGAACTAATATAATCTTCCTTTTTATTTCTACATAATAAAGATATAAAAATTCTAAATGAATTTCAATTATTCTTTTTTTAATGGATAAATAGAAGAATAAGTTTTTATTGACAAACCATGAGGTTTATTTCTTGGTCAAGATAAAAACCTTGTTTTCATATTAGATAAGGATTGTATAGGATGGAAGAATACCTAAAATCCTGACATTCTAAGATGGATTCCTGCTTGAAGAATTTTAATTTAAGAAAAGGGAGAGTAGATAGAAACATCTAAATTATAGAATATTTACAGGTTTAAATCATTTTTATTGTTTATAATGATTATATAATATTTTCATTGAATAATAAATATTATTTTCAAATGTTTTATAGAGATATTAAGGAGTTATTTTAATTTTTTACACAATGATAGATGAAGTAATTTGCTGGATTGCAAATCTCTCAAAAGAAAAGGTACACTATCCTTCCTCTAGAAAATTATTCTAATGAGATTTTAAAAAAAATTATATGGTGGATTGAAATACTATTTCGACACCGATCTTAGTGGGAACAAGGTAGTAAAAATATAGTCAAGTAAATAATATTGATCTTAAAGAATTTTTGAAATTGATTTGAATTATGTGATACTAACATTTTAAGTCAATATTTAGAGTATAATATAACACTTTGTGATAGGTATCAAAATTCACCAAAAAAGTCTCATCATATGGTTGGAATATTATTTATTAGATATATAAACGTTATAGTTTATGTTAGGGTGAAATATTCCATCACAAAAACGATTTATCTATTTGGTTATATAGATGAATATTAGGAAGGATGTGTTGATGGAAGAGGATCCATATATAGTGTCTAATTTTTTTAGGGATAAATATGTGTAAGTTAGAATATAAAGGGGAAATCTCAATTAATATTAGCACTAATGAAGCTAAGTATATTTGTTCCTCTCAATATATAACAAAATTAGTATAGATGAAGACACAATTGGAATATACATTTTTGTTGATGTGAACATGCCCCTTATCTTGGTTTGTGATAATAAAAGTGTTATCAATATCACCAAAAATCTATTACAACATTCTATATATAAGCACATTGATATAAAATTTCACATTATTTAATAATTTCTAGAAATAAATGAACTAAAGTTAGATTATGTACCTTAAAAGGATAAATTAGCTAATATCTTTCCAAACCATTATTGAAGTAAACATTTCAGATGTTGAGGTTTATTATGGGTTTCCATCCTCAATCTCTTATATTATAAGGTATGTTATATATGGCCACTGTTTCATATTTGCATTATTTATTGTTCTAAAAGGGTGTTAAATATGAAAACTTAAATCTATCTACTAATATGAACCATTTTCCTTCAAGGTATAGCATATATTTAGGGGGTTTATGTGTAACTTTTGATTTAAACATTCATGAATTATTTTAATGATTTTTTGAAGTGTATGTAAGAACATATTTTTTACATCTTGAAATTTTATTGGGTTTTTTATGAAATTATATTAAAACCAGAAAAACGTTTTGTACATTTCATAATAAAAAATTTATGGATAAAATGGTATTTTTTAATGATTATTATTTCCTATACTTATTTCACTCATGTAGGCTTAAAATTTCAAGATAGTAGTCCTTTTCTAAAGATTCATAGTTTCAGTCATTTATATTTTTTGGTTGAAAAAATACAAAGTGGGATATTTTTGAGACTAAGAGGTTTTAGTTTGTGGTTGAATAGAAAGAAATTAGGATTGGTATTGCAATGTATTTTTAATTCATAAATAATTTAATAATTTTTGGAATTCTATGTATAATTTCTAAAAAAACTTTACAAGGTTTAAAATTCTAGTCAAATATTTAGAGGAGATCAAGTGAACTATAAAACTAAATGTTTGACCAATTGTATTAATAATTTCTATCAGACAGTGATGTTAAAATTATGTAAAAGTGTGATATTTTTTATTGGTCTACAGAGTACCAAAACATAATTTTTATATCATGATATACATTATTCTAGATTATGTTGTTCAAATTAATATGTTGGAAAAACATGGTGGAGAGAAATCAATATGAACTCTATAGTACCCACAATTTATGGTATTTAAACGTAAATTTTTTCTTTTTATGTTTTTAAAGTGTAAGGGTGTTGGATGTGTGAGTTTCTTGAACTTTCACAGAGTTTTGGGGGCTAAAATAGAGGTGCACGGGTTGTGCACAGTTTTTCCAAACCGTGTGGAAAGCTTCATAAAAACCATGCGAAGTTTCTGATTATGGATAGTAGTTTTAGCATGGTGTATGCATGGTTAGAAAGATCATGCAAGTACATAGTGCGGGGGTTTCCTTAAGAAAATTTATAATACATGGTTAGTGCATTGGTTTTCTAACCATGCTAACTAACTATTCGTGGGGCTAAAGTGATATCCTAAAAAAGTGGGTCTCACACATTTTTTCCTCTAAAATGCTCTTTTTTTCTCTTACATGGTCATACCTTGTAATTTGACTTCCATGAAGGTTATATAACCTCCCAAAAATTATTTTTAGTCAATACGAAGGCTTTCCATGCTAATTTGATGTCGGAATCTTGATTTATGTGATTGTTCTTCATCATTCTTGATTGGCATCATAGATCTACAAAGATATACTTATCCTCTCTTCTCAATTTCATAGATATATGCCCTTTATGGGTAGATCTAAGACTATGGATTCCAAATATTTTCATATGTTGTCTTGGTCATTATAGGAGAATAGATCTAATGCGGCTTCATGGAGAATCGACCCATTTTCTTGGGCGTTCTTCATCCGTTTTCAGTTTGCATCAAAACAGTTGAGGTAGATGGCTTTACTATTGACTTCTATTAGTAAAAATGATTAGAATTATTTCAAATTAAATATCTTTTTTTGAATTTATTTTTAATTAGATGTTTAGAAATTGTTGCAAACCCTTTTTAGTGGTGTTTTGGTAAATTGTGGAAATTTGGAAAATTAGTGTCCTTGAAGAAAGTGTTATTATTATTGATTTGGAAAGGAAGATTTTAAAAGGTGATTTTAATAAAGAAATTAATTTCATTTGATTAATGTTTTTCAATGAACGGAAAGGTTTTATGAAATGGAATGGTTAATTGGAATTGGTTTTTCTAATGACTTTCAATAAAATAATGGTTTTATTGAAATTGTTTGAATTGGGTTATTTTAATTGTATGGCATATATGGGTTGTGTGATTTCATGTTCTACATACCCCTAAATAATGTACATGTACCATTGGGGTATAATGTCCCTGATCCTTGATCGTGGGCATGAGTCATTAGGACACAAGGTATTTTGATGATAGATCAACCATGAGATTGGAATTGTCGAACGAATCTGGAATGTGTGTGTGTGTGTGTTGTGAACCATGGAATGGGTATGACAAAATGATATTTAGAAATCGTTATAATGCTTTATTTCATTGTTTTTATGAATGTATGAATTTCTGGTAAATTTTTTATATATAAATTGTGCACTTTTGGTTTTAATTGGTTTTGAAGCTTGTTTATATTTAGTTGTAAACTATTTTGGGGAAATTGTTTTATGTAAACTATTTTAATAAATGTTTCAATCATTTCTATCATAGTGGTGTTAGTAAGAAATTAGTTCCGTAAAACCTATCAAGTTTTATACTCACCCCCACATTGGAACATTAGTTCTTTTGTAGATATTATATCCCAGGACATGGGAAATGGTAAAGTATCACACGTATTTAGAACCACCTCATGATACTTGGATTGTTTGAGGATTGGATCATGGATGTGGTGGAGAGATGAGTCTTATTTTCATCTTTTAGTTGATTAGTTATATTTTAGAAGTTTATTTTGATGGTTATTTGTCTTCCATTATAGGACAATTTGGTGATGTTTTGATATAAATAAACTGTTTGAGTTGTCTTTCATTTTTCCATGCATCATATTGTGATTTGTTTGGTTATGGTGTATTGGCTAATGGTTTTTTTTCCTAATGCGTAAATTTTCTCCCACTTGTATATGAAACCATTCGGAATTTATTTAATACCAATGGAATAATGGGGATATCTCTTAAGGCCTAGTAATGATTAATTGTATTTTCAATCCAATGGGAATAAGCGGGTCATTAGAAATGTTATCAGTTTGTTCGGTCCTTCCATAATGAGTGGTCATCAGTTTTCTTGTTCTTGGAGTTGAAATTTGTTCTTGTCTATTCATTAGGTGGTGATATTAGAAAGTAGTAGGATTGTTGAGACATGAAATTTAGTGCATAAAAATACATACCTAACCTTTTTATTCTAAACATAATGTTATTAGAGAGTTAGGTACATATGTTCTTCAGATACACTTGTAGGATTATAGAATATCATTATTAAAGGGTATAGTATTTGGGACAAAGATGACATGCATTATAGTGGAATGAAATCACACTAGGTTTTCATATTTAATTGGATTACTGATTTAGGATTTTGTGAAAATGTGGAAATTTTAAAAAAATGATGCAATAGTTTTCTAGTGAAAGGCCTAGAAAAGGGAAAGGTTGATGTATCATGAAAATGGATTAATTTTCAAAAACAAGAATGTGGTTTTTCAAAAAATGGTTGAACTTTGAAAAATGATGGTTTTTGAAAAAAATGTTGTGATAGTAAATTTGTAATAATTTTAAATGCAAAGAACTCCGTTTCTACAGAGTAAGCCTTAGAAAGTATTTTTTTGGTTTAAAAAAAGGCACCCAATAGTCATCATATAAACAAACCAGAAGAAGCAGTAGAGAATATGTTTGTACATAAGCCATAGGTAAACCAAGACCTGGTTCATAGTATCATTCAATTTTTTCAAGTTGTGGACACAAGGAACTGGATCGATGAGCCAAGGCTTATAGATCATTCAATCCAGTTTATGAAGTATAATCCACCCTCTTTTGTGGGTGATTCTGAACCCAAAAAGGCGGAGGTGTGGCCGAATATGATGAATCATATCTTCAATTTCATCATAACACCATTAGAGATAAAAGTCAATATAGAGACATATATGATCAATGATCATTCACACTAGTGTTGGGATATAGTGGTGCAGGATAAACTGGATCAATAACTTAGTTGAGAGGATGTTGATGAATTTTTTATCAAACAAATCTATCATCACACATTCATGATCTGTAGAAGGACAAACTTCATCATTCTGAAGCAGAAAAGTCCCTCTATCATATAATAAGAGGCTAAATGCATGCATTTAGTGCACTTTTCACCAAATGATGCTGCTAGTGCATCCTTGAAGACATAAATCTTCGAATTAGGGAAAAGGAAGGATAGTTTCCTGACGATTTCAGTGCACTATATTACGGATTATACAGAGATAGTGAAAAGAGTGATAATTGATGAATGTGATATCTCTGAAACTGTGGGAGGAGGAAGTATGATGATACCTATGGGAAGTAGTGGGAAATATAATGTAGGGAACAACTGGAAGAGGGAAGTATACTTCCATGGTGGAAACGGTAATCAAAATTAGATAGTAGGATCAATGAAAATTCCTCCAAGACCTAAGGGAAAAGTGGGTTGTTTCCAATGTGGTTCTCTTGACCACATAAAAGAAGAGTGTACATCACAACCTATAACATTCCATAATAGTAGAATATGGAGAATATTCACTGCCAATGTCATATTGCTTTGAGGTTAGGTTCATGAAACACTTATCAGGTGTTGAAAGCATCTTATGCTTCAATGGGGTGAGGACAGCAGACTCAGTCTCTCCATAAGAGTAGGTCTTGCCCTGGTAATTCTAGGAACACTATGACTCCTTTGCAAGGGAAATCTCAGCAAGGAAACAAGAATCATAGTTTAGAGAATAATCCATTGTATGGAACTGCGAATATGATTATAGATGATCAATTTTGACCATCTACAGTGATATGTACAATTATTTTTAATTTTACCCTTATTTAAGTGTTGTTTGATACTGGTACATCATATTCCTTCATTGATTCTTGTGCAGTTGATTTACTATTTTTAAAACATGAGATGATTCCTTCCATGATAAATCATAAAACCCCTCTTGGTGAAAGAAAATGTGTATCCCTTGGGTGTGTAGAATGTTCTATAATGGTTTTTGGATCTGATGTAGATTGGGACTTCTCATTGTAAGAGATGGATGTATTCGATGTAATCTTGGTTATGGGCTCGTTAACAATGTCCAAGGCTCACATAAACTATTATATAATAATGGTTAGTTTCACAACTGAGGATGCTGTTATGAAACTCTTTAAAGTATAATGGGTTGAGAAGACAGGTTCGACAAGATTTTTCTACCAACATTGGGAATGATCTCTTACAAGTTGGTGGAGTTGACTTTGGTATCGATAGAAGATATCAAGGATAGCAGTTTTCCAACAGTTGTGGATCAATTTCATGATGTGTTTACCAAAAACTTCTTAGGGTTACCACTTAAGAGGGAAGTGGAGTTTCTGATTGATCCCATTCCGTGGTTCAATACTATTTCCCTTCCATATTATATGATGAAACCAATATAGTTAAGGGAACTAAAACTTCATTTGGAAGAGCTAGAAAGAAAAGGTTTTATTCGAAAAAATACATCTCCTTGGGAAGTAGCAGTCTTGTTCATGAAAAAATCAGATTGAACTATAAGGTTTTGTGTGGATTATCATAAGATTATCCCAGTTACAATAAAAAATAGGTATCTAATTCCGTGCATTGATGATCTGTTTGATCACTTGAGAGGAGATTGTTTGTTCTCTAAAATTGAAATGTGATCAGGATATCCTCAATTATGTGTTCGGAAATAAGATATTCCATGGATAGATTTTATAAGTATATATTTCTACTAAAAATATGTAGTTATTACTTTTGGTCTTATGAATGCACCAACAATCATTATGGTATTGATGAATTTGATATTTCAAATACATCTGGATTATTTTGTTGTGGTGTTTCTAGATGACATATTGGTGTATTCAAGGACAAATTCTCAGCATTAGCATCATTTGAAGATAGTGTTGTAAATCTTGAGAGATCATTGTTTGTATAAAAATCTTTAAATGTGATATTTTTGGATACAATAGGTATGATTTATCGACCATGTAATTTCTTAATGAGGTATTTCTCTTGATCCAAAGAAGATACAAGTTGTTATCTCTTGGAAACCCCCTAAAAATTATTTGAGATAAGAATATTTCTAGGTCTAGTTGGTTATTAACAAGGGTTTTTGTGTGACTTATCACAACTATACTCACCAATGAAAATTTTTACAAAGAATACTTCTTTATTATAGTGTATTGAATAATGTGATAAGTATTTTCATGAGATTAATGTTTTTATTACTTCAGCAGCCATATTGATTTTTAAAGAATTTGGACATGGGTATGTGGTGTACTATGATGCTTCGAGATCTGGGTTGGGATGTGTTATCATGCAAGGATACCATGTCATTACATAAGGTTAAAGGCAGTTGAGAGTGCATGTGAAGAATTACCCAACACATGATTTGGATTTACCTATATTTTTCCATGCATTGAAGACCTGGTTTCATTATGTCTTTGGGGATAAATTTACTATGTTCATAAACCACAAAATCTTGAAACATATTTTCTCTCAAAAAGATTTGAATCTGAATCAAAGGAGATAGATGAAGTATCTCCATATTTTTCATTTTGACGTAATGTATACACTAGTTAAATGAAATATGGTGGTAGATGCATTAAGAATCAAGTTATATGATCACATGAAAAATTAATCATCATATGAATGGTAGTTGATATCAATCATAGCCGAAATGCTTGTCGAATGTGGAGATCGAGGTGATCTAGTAGTTTTCATTTTAGTTTCTATCATTCATAATTTTTTAATGATGGTTAAATAGTCACAAACTTTTGATGCAGAATGCTTGGTTATGAGTTCAAACCCCACTGGTGGGGAGACAATTGAGGGATGGAAACCTGATGTGAGTAATGTGTTGTTGTTTAGGGATCGGATAGTTGTACATATGGGTTGTCCATAAAAAATTCTTCATGCTTACCACCATTCTATATGGGCTATATATTTTGATATACAAAAGATGTATAAGGATTTGAAGGTGTACTTTTAATGGAGCAGCATGAAATGGAAAGTGGATGCGTTCATTTCAATGTTCTTAACATGACAGCAAATTGAGGAAGAACATCAACGACCCGTGGGTATGTGGCAGTATTTACCTATCCTAGTGTGGAAAAGGGAGTTGATATCCATGAATTATGTTATAGGTCTCCCAATAATGGTTCGAAAACATGGTGCGATATGGGTGGTAGTGGATCAGCTCACAAATTCATCTCATTTCATTCGTATTCATGAAAAACATACAGTGGAAGATCTATCCAATATATATATATCTAAAAAGTCATAAAAAGACATGGAATTCCTCTTTTGATATTCTCAGATTGGGATTCAAGGTTAATTTCTTGTTTCTGTAATCCTTATAGAAATCCCTTAGGACTCAGTTGACTATGAGTATGGTGTATCATCCTAAAATGAATGGGAAAACTAAAATGATGATATAGATGGTGGAAGACATGTTGCGTGCTTTTGTCATAAGTATTGGGGGCTTATGGGAAGATCTCATTCCATTAGTGGTGTTCTCGTATAATAACAGCTATGAGGCCTCAATACCTATGAATCCTTTTGAAGCATAGTATGGGAGTCTTTGTCGTTCTCCACTTTGTTGGGTTGAAATATGTGAGACTTCACTAGCTGGTCTGAGACTTTTTCAAGAAACAATGGAGAAGATTCAGTTGATCAAAAAAATTATGGAGATGGATAAAAAACATCATAAATAGTATATGGATCAATATCAAATACAATTTTCATTCACGGTAAGTGATCATGTGTTCTTGTGGATCCCTCCAAGGCTTGTACATCGTCATTTTGGGAAGTAGGGAAATTTATCTCCTTGATACATTATCCCATTCGAGATACTAGAATTAGTTAGAGAGGTAGAATATCAGTTCAAATTTACACCATAGTTCATTGTGGTGCATAATGTGTTCCATGTGTCATTCTTGAAAAAGATCATCCTGATCCTTATAATGTGATCAGATGGGATCTCTTTGACCTAGAGTAAGATGAGTTGTTGGTACATATCCCGATGCAGATTGTGGGTAGGAAAGAGAAATTCTTTCATGGGAAAATAATTTGTGTAGTGAGGGTTTTATTGAAACATGTTCAGATATGGGAACTGACTTGGGAACATGAGAAGGAAGTGAAAGAGAAATTGTTGTAACTCTTTCAGGGAAGTAAGTTTTTTCTACATTTTGAGGATGGAAAAAACAATTCTGGGTAGAATATAGTACCCCCAGTTTCTAGTATATAACCCTCACTTGGTGATTTTTATTTTTATAAAGTATAAGGGTGAAGGATGGGAGTTTTGGTGAAATTTCACTATGTTTTGGGGGGATAAAGGAGACGAACACGGGATGCACATGGTTTTTTCAAACGATGTGAAAATCCTAGTAGAAACCGTGAAAATTTGAAGATTATAGATATTAGCTTCAGGATGGTGTGCACATAGTTAGAGAGAATACGTGAAGAGGTCATCAATGGGTTTCCTTAGGTAGTAGCTAACACATGGTTTGCACAGGGTTTTTCCAACCATGTGAACTAACCTTGCACATGTTTAATGTGAGATCCTAAAAAAGTGGATCTCAGACATTTCTCCTCTAAACTTATTTTTTCTCTTAAGAATCCATAACTCAAGATTTATCTTCCTTGAATCTTTTTGAGCCTCCCCCAAGAAATTTAGAGTCAATCTAAAGTCTTACATTGGTGATTCGAAGCTAGATTCTAGATTTATGTGATCAGTCTTCATCTTTCATGACCGGTTTCATAGATCAACAAAGATATACTTCTCCTTACTTCTTTGATTCATATATCTATTCCTATTATGGGTTGATCTATGATTTTTTTATGCCAAATATATTGGTATTTGGCCTTGATCATTATATTAGAAGAGATCTAAGGTGGTTTGATGTAGAATTGACCTACTTCTGTGCACATTCTTTTTCAGTTTTTGGTTTGCATCAAATTCTTTGTGGTAGGTGGATTCACTCTTGTTTATTATTAGTAGAACTAATTAGAATGCTATAAAATTTAATATCTTATGATGAATTGATTTTGAATTATATATTTAGAAATTTTTGGAAACCCTCTTTAGTGACGGTTTGGTAAATTGTGGAAATTTGAAAATTTTGTGTCCTTAAAGAATATTCTTTGATTCTTGTTTTTAAAATGAATATTTTAAAGAGGATTTTTCTTGAATTGTTATAATTAGAGTTGATTAAAGTGTTTAAATGAAAATAATGTTTTCATTGAAATGGTTTGGTTGATTGGAAATGATTTTCAAAAGGTTTTCAATAAAAGAATAGTTTTATTAAAATGGTTTGAATTGGGTTATTTTAATGGTTTGTAATATATGGGTTGTGTGAGTTCAGGTTCAATGTTCCCCCGAATAAGGGATGTGTACCATTGGGGTAAATGGTGTGTGTCCCGGAATCGGGGGTGTGTTTCAATGGAAAAAAGTTAATTGGATGATAGACTGCTCATGAGTGTGGAACTGTCAAACAGATTATGCATGTGTGTGTGTTGTGAACCAAGGAATAGGTATACCAAAATGATATTTAGAAATGGTTTTAAAGATTTGTTTGCTTGTTTTTATAGAATAACAATTTGGTGGAAAATTATTGATATTTCACTTGTGCACATTTAGTTTTAAATGGTTTTAATCTTGTTTATGTTTAGTTATAATCTATATTGGGGAAAATTTTTTATGTACACTATTTTATATAAATGTTTATAACCATTATATCCCAGTATAACGAGTAGGGAAGTCATTGGGGGAAAACCTACTGAGTTTTATACTTAACCCAACTTTGAAAATTTGGTTCTTTTGAAGAAGATTCTCTTGGTAGACGGGTAAAGGTAAATTATCACACGTATTTTTCACTACCTCATGATACATGGTCTGTTGGGTGATTGGATCATGGAGCCGGTAAAGCATGGAGTGTTGTTTTTCTCGTTGAGTTTATTAGTTGTATTTCTGCTGTTTGCTTTTATAGTTTATTTTTCTTCAGTTGTAGTGCACTTGGGTCTATTTTTGATATAAATGAAGCGGTTGAGTTTTCATTCATTTATTTATACATCATATAGTGAGTTATTTGGTTATGGTTTGTTGGAAAATGGTTATATTTATTAAAGGAAAAATAATCCCCCACTTGTATCTGAAACCCTTTGGTATTTATTACCAGCCTTTGGCATCTTGGTGATTTCATTTAAGGTCTAGTAATTATTCATTATATTCTAATGCCAACTGGAATAAGTGGTTGATTAAAAACTAAGTTAGTCTAACCAAGACAATAAGAAAATATTTTATTGGATAAAGAGAATGTTGGATGAAAATTTTTAAGTTAATTATATAGCGGAAAGCCTAATATTTCACCTAATATAGGTTTTTAGAAAAAAGTACATTGGATAGAGTTTTTAAATTTATAGAAAAGAGTTTTCTATTTTTTATTGACATAGTTTTACAAAGTAATCAGATTAAGTATTATCAAGCCATCATACATAGTATTACAAAGTCATTGAACAAAGTTCTAAGAATTCATCAATCATAGTGTTTCAAAGATGTATTCAATGAAGGTTTTAGGATATTTTTAATGTCTTTTCAAGTTCATACATTTTGGTGAATACAATATAGAAGATCAATTATAAAATAATCATGCATATCAGATCATTATTCTTTCATGTTTTTCATGATTTTTTTGAGAATTTTGATGTTAGTATTTGAGGAAAGTATTTATGTATATTTTTTTACTCAATTTAATATGAGGTTTGCAGGTCTTCCAATAACGAATTTGTTTTGCGATATCCAAATTTTGTGTCGGATTTTTGAATTGGATACTTTCATGTCTCCCTTTATTTTCATAGAAAATGTATCTATATAAAGTGTAGAAGGAGCACTATTCTTAATTTGTTGTTACTATGAGTGTTATTGAATAAGTGGTGTGATAATTGTATACCTTGAGTTATCTTTTGGAGAATAAAAAGATATAGTGACATTGGAAAGATGATATCAAATGAATTGGTGTAAGAATGAGGCTACTAAATTAATAGGGTATTAAACACATGGTAATAAATTGAGGTTATAGGATAGAGGAGAATCATATAGAAAAATTCAAAAAATGAGGTTGAATTGAAATGATCTTTATT
This sequence comes from Viscum album, assembly GCA_963277665.1. Taxonomy (NCBI): domain Eukaryota; kingdom Viridiplantae; phylum Streptophyta; class Magnoliopsida; order Santalales; family Viscaceae; genus Viscum; species Viscum album. The sequence goes on from OY728146.1 coordinate 318,775,895, forward strand.
AACAGTGTGAAATAAATTAAGTAGGATGTAGGAGAACTTGTATGAAATAATGTGTGAAGAATTCCGTAAGTGTAATGACATTGTATTGAATCCTATTGGTGAAGGTTAATTTTATTGTTAAAAAATAGCTATCATATTATCTATTCAAGAACTGCATACACTGATAAAGGACTATAGTTCTATAAAAGCGATGTATATTCCCTGATTTTTGTAAACTAAGATGGATGGGTTTCTATTGATTGTGTTGTCTTGGATTATTTAAAAGGCATTCCAAGGACTAGTGAATCTTATAGAGTATTGAACATTCAAAATTATTGGGTTCCTTTTGGTGTTATTTTTTTTCTACTTTATTGGATTCAATTATATCTTGCTAAAGTTAAAGACTGTATTAATGTAGAAAACATAAAAATAATTGACCATCGATTCACTCCTTATATTAGTGATCATAAATATCATGACTAGTCATTTCTCTAAATACAAATTTAGTTACAACAATAGGATAATCAAAGGATCAATCAAATATTTCCCATAATTTTTTCATCTAGAACTAGTCTATGTTTTCTTGGATAGAATCTACCCAATTTTCATCTTCTAAAGATTATATTATAGATTTATTTCTAAACTAGGAAATAAAGGTACAAAATTAAGTAAGGTTTCCAACACTATATCTATCCTAACACCTAAGTCTATATTTCCTAAAATAATTTTAAAAGGACGGGTTCTAGGGTTGAATTCTATCTAGGAAGCACACTTTTAGGTTCTTTAGAGTCAATCCATTCATTTATGGATTATTCTTCATCATAATAAATATAATGATCTTTTTTATCATCAAATAAATGTTTAAGTCCTAGGTTGTTAATGAAATCACTTGATCATTTTTTTGATCAAAACAATCACTTTCATCAAATTGAACATGATTATATTCATAAACAATTTTTGAATTCTTATTGAAAACTCTATATTATTCGAAATGATAAGAATATACTATGAATTTTCATTAATTAGTCATTGAATGAAATTACCCTGATTATCATTGTTGTATAGTACATAATTTTATATCAATAATTTTTAAAGTATCCAATAATTTTTTTCATATTTTTCCATAATACAGTTGGTTTTTTCATTAATATATGCCTAATTAGAAAAATATTTATGACATAACTTGTTTTGTTAATAGATTCAATCCATAATTGATTGGGCATTCTATATTCCCATAATATAGTTCTAGAAATTTCAAAGAAAATATTATTCTTCCTTTCAACAAGTTTAATCCATTGAGGTGTTTAAGGGAAAATAATGTATGTTTAATGCTCTTTTTTGAAAAAAAATTATTAATTTCATGATTCTAAAATTCTCTGCCATTTTCACATCCCAAAGAGATAGTTTTGGAATATTTTTTAGTTTTTACAATATTGATAAATTTAATAAAAATTGAAAAATATTCAATTTTAATTGTTAAAATGTAATCCCAATTAAATCATGAAAAACCATATACTAAAACATAAATAAAAGATTTATCACATAAAACATTTTCTTCTCTAAGTTTCAAACAAATCCATATAGATTATTTATAATTTCCTAGCATTATAAACCTCATTAAATGGTTTAAAAGATGATTTATGTTTCTTTTACATTTTTCATGAATCTCATAGTCTCTTTTTATCCAATTTAAAGTGAGGAAATTTCTAAATCAAATTTTTCATTGACATATTTCTTAGATAGTAAACGGTAAAATATCTATTCCTTCTCTAAAAAATCCCAGATTTATTTATTTCAACATTAAACCAGTTTACATTTTTCCCATGATGAATTAGTATATAAGGTAAGAACATTTTCAGTTCTTTGTTCTTTAAACATAAAAAATTTATCTTTAAAAAATAAAACAAAAATTATCATAAAAATAATTATAATAACCATCATCACAACGTTGAGATATAATTAATATATTTTTCTTTAAAACATCAACATAGAGAACTTTGTTGAAAAGAATCGACTTTGGATATCCCACTGTGCTAACCCTAATGATCTTTCCTTTATCATTTCCACAGAATGTGATATAGCCACCATCAATTTTCGAAATAGTGTGAAACATGGAGAATTAAAAAATCATATGATTGAAATATTCACTATCAGTATACCATTTAGTGCCAATATCCTTGTGGAATTTCCCCTACAAAGTATATCAAACAAATTAATTTTTTGGTACCCAAATGATATCGGGTCCAATAGTGATAACCTTTAAATATATGTGTAACAAAAACTTCAAAAAAATTTATTAGATAGTTTTATTGTTATATAAGCATGATTTATTCCAATTATTTTAGGACTTATAATAATAAAGGTATTGGAATAATATATGAAAATTACATAATGAAAGTATGTAATTCTAGACATTATTTATTTTATTTTTTCTTGGAAAAAGTAATTTCTATATGGTTTGGTATTCTCATAATTAATTTCTATGCCATATTTTTTAAATTTATTTTTTCTTATCAAGTAATTTTTATATATGCATCCCCTTCATTAAAAACACAAACATCCATTTTTTGTGTGTCCACTTCTACTAATAATTTCATAAAAACATAATCTTAAAAATATCCTCAATTTTATAATAAACTACTTATTTTTCAGTTACTTTTAAATAAAAAAATACAAAGTATGATTTTAGTACCGGATTCCAAATCATGGATCTTGGGATGTTACACATGAATTATATTTCATATATTCATATTCCTTATGATAATATTATATATATTTTCAGTCAAAATAAAAGCATTTTATTTCTAACTAAATTTGGTTTTCATGCGTTATTTGGTTTTAATTAAAAATGTAATTTCTAAATTCTATAGAAAGGATAAAATTTTTAATTAATTACTTTTAGTGAATAATATTAATTAAATATATGTATATATATATTATTCAATAAAATATTTTTTATATTCATTTAGTATATTTTATAAGAATTAGATAAGAACAAACCCAATATTACACAGAAATTGAATATTTTTATAAAGGTGGTTCTTCCACCTATTAATGGAGAGGCTATTTTAAATCCAATTTTTTGAAATTTTACAAATTTCATATTCAAAAATAAACTTTATTTGTTAAATAGTTACGTAAAAAGTATCTTTTGTTGAATTTTTGATATTTTTTGAAGAAGCTTCATTTTTTGAAGAATTTTGAAAAATACCACACAACTATATATGTTTATTAAAAAAAATTGTGGGAAAAGTTTCAAACATTCAAATTCAACCAAAACATCAAAAAATATAAAAAACAAAAAAATTATTAAATATAGCTTAAAACTCTTATACGCATTCCCTTTATATAATTTACAAGACAATGTAGATACCTTTATATCAGAGTCATTAATGATAATAACTTCAAATTGAGAGGTCGTTTTCCCCTTTCTAGTAAGAACTCCTACATTGATATTTTTTTATGAGGCCTCTGGTCAATATTTAATGTTTATAGTAAATCCACTCACTTTTATCCTTGATTTTTTCATATGAATGGGTCTCTCATTTATTCTTTCCACATCTTCATTAGAATCATGAAAGATTAAAACATTCTCCAGCATTTATTCCTTATATTTTATGAGAATCTCCCATGATTGTTCTATAACCATATCCTCACCATACCACTTATGGACAACAGTTATAGCCAAGGGGAATTACCATCCACACCAGACACCCCCCCCCACTTGTTTAGTAGAATGAGAAGGTTCAGTATCCTGCACCTCCACTCCAATAATTGGAATTTTTTTGTCTCTGAAGGGGATTGTAAGAACACCATGGTAGAAACTAAATCCAAAACATTAATCAAATAGGACACCATTGGGTTAACTGCTGTGGTAGCCTATAGGACTTTGGAAAACCTTATTTCTTACTCAGTGTTTTTTTATTAACTAGAGATCTTGTTGTCACTATTTTTGGAAATGTGGAGTAGTCTTTGTGATGCATTGTCATGATTCCCTTAATCCAAATTAATTAATTTTAATCAATTTCACATTGAAATTGGATATAATAATATTTTAAACATTTGAAATTATTTACCTTAACAACCCAGTTTGTTATCCCTTCTGCGAGATTAAATTTAAATTAATTTGGGCCACTTATGTGATTTGAATTATTAAAAATATATTCCAAATTCAGAATAATAATAATTTATATTATTTAGTAATTTCAACATAGTTTTTCACTAAAAGGATTAGTAAATTTAATTAAAATTAATTACAATGGTTAAGGTTAAATTAAGACAAAGAAGGGACTAATCCTTAAACTCAAGGTCCAAAATAATCTTGAAACATGTCGAAAAAATCATAATTTCAATATGTTGAAAATATACTCCACTTTATCAAATTGGATTTATTATTGTAGGCACATTGTTCAAGGGATACCTCAAAGGAGTGTTTAAATTTTTAGATTTTCAAGAATGACACTCCTCCTCCACTATAAAAAAATAAATATCCCCTTCCACATATTCACTCCTATAAATACCTTTATCAGATAAAAAACCTATCCATAAAAGATCTCAAATTTACTACACACATTCTATAAACCTTATTTAGGTCATAAGTAAACCAATAAAGTATTTTGTTACTTTCTCGAACAATAATTAATATTCCTGAATGATCACTTTTTTTTATTTACTTATTCACCCCATCATCTATTTTTACATCATGATTATATATTAACCACAATATCTTCAATATACTGAAAAAATTATTCTAAGAGTTAAAAATATTATTTCCCACACATCCATCAAATGGGATATATAATCATCATTTGTGTGTTTGGTGGACTACCGCCTCGCAAACCAATGTCATTTGTTATACTATTTACCACCTTTCATGGTAGGAAATAATGATGTATTTTTATTATATATTTTTTATATATTATATTTTTAACGAATTTATGAATCTTTAATTATTATATAATATATTCCTTCATGCTTTCCATTTCATAGAAATATGATAACTTTGTTTGTGGATGTGGGGACTACCGCCTCCTCAAAGCGATGTGATTCGTTCACGTTATAAATAGAATATATTAAGGGATGGTTTTCATAAAAACATGTAAAATATAAGATATAAATATGATACTAGAATTATAATATATATATATATATGTCCCTTAATTTTTAAATATAATATGAAAATGGAAGTAGCATTAATATGTACGTACGACCTACCGCCTCCATAAATAGTGCATTTAATTTCATATCTACAAATTTTATGGATTATTATAAATACATATATACATAACATATATGATAAATAAACCATGGTTTTATTATATTAGATATAATTAAATCATTATTGATGTAAAAAAAATATTAACAATTCAAAATATACTAAAACAAACTAGGCAATTAACATCTCAAATAGTAAAATTAAGGAATGATTATTAATAAATGGGTAACAAGTTATTATAAGAAGTTAATATATGGTATTATAAATATTATTATGGTCCTGTTATAACTAAATAACATTCTTAAAATCATTACATATGAGGTTAGGGGATTTTTACTCCAAACAAAATACAAGGTAAGGGATTCTTGTCTCACTTTTCTTTCCATGAGGCATACACCATTTTCACCACTTATTTTTTTTGGTGTATATATTTACACTATTTTTTTATATAAATAATAATTCTTTATAAATTGTATTTAGAGCTTAATTAGAATTTATTTCTATCATGTGGATTATAATTCAAAATCTATCAAATAGTAATGTATTTCATCTTAATTTCATTTCATTGAGGCATATAGTAATGTTATGCACCATGTTTCCTTAATATGGTGTATATAATTCCCATTGGAAATTTAATATCATGAATATTTCATTATTCATGGTATTTTGAGTTCAAATTTGAATTATTTCATCTAAGGGTGTTTTAACTTCATGTTACCAAGTGGCAATGAAATTTCATAATCCAATTTATTTTCATTAGGTTATAGTACTTATTCATTATCGCTAATATTATATAATTATATGTATAATGACATTGAATATCTAATTATGAAATTAAATTTATTATATTTGGATTTAAATTCAATACAAATAATCGATTTATTGATTAATTCAAACTTCAAAGTTATGATCATTTTAAGGGTTTATTTTACAATCACATTATTAACAAGATCACTTATTCATGAAATTACATTAAAGAAATTAATATTATAATTGTGCAATGAAAAATTAAATTTTCATATCCTATGGTTATTTATGAGAATTTTAATTTCATAGTAATATTTTTCTACTCTTTGGTACTCAAAATGTTTTAGAATTTTTTTAACAAAACCCTGATTCATTTGACTCTTAAGTCAGAGAACCTGTTTTCTTTTAAAAACCATGTTTTCTAAAAATGTTTTCAAAAATGTTTTACCCTTTAAAAATGATTTATTAAAGGCATTTTTACCCATTTTGTCTTTCAAAAAAATCCAAGTAATATTACTTTTACTTTTTGAAAAAGGGATTTTTCTATCCTTTTTACCTTACAAAATGAATGTCCCTTTTACCTTCAATGCCAAGTATGAAATTACCCATCATCATTTATTTGAGGCTTAATTTTCAATTTTGAAGGGATAATTTTAGAAAAAATTGTTTTTAATAATAATTTTCAATAAAAATAATTTTCAAAATGTTTTTAATAATAATAATTATATTTTTCTTAAGAATGTTTTAAAATATATTTTTATAGTGTTTATATTCATCAATGAAAACTTCCCTTTATCCTTACTCTACTTATGATATTTTTCATCGATGCCATATGTATTATTCCACATGATGCTTTATGATTAATTAGGGAATGGATATTATTTCCATTTACTTACTTTATTTTATTTTTAGTCCCCTAGATATATTCATTTCCCTATGATCATTAGACACTAATTATCTTTTGAAATTCATATTATTTTTTATGGATATGTTTATTTCATAAACTGTATAAACATTCATTTTAAGGTGGTTACTTTGAATTTAATTTGATTAAGTGGGGAAAAATTGATAAATATTTATCTTATACTCAATATGGGTATTTTATAAGGTATATTTTTTGTTAATTGATTACTGGATATAAGGAATACTTTGGACTTTCACTGATGTGTGGGCCCAAAATTTATATACCCCATCAATGCATCAACAGGTTCTCAGGAGACAAATCCATTGCAAAAATTAAATGGTTTTCTACCTTTAGTTTTAAGCCATCATTTGAAAGGTCATAATGGTATATGTTTTCATGTGCCTCAAACATGATGTCAAATAATTAAGTATTTTCATTATTCAAAATTTAGTTATTATTATTATTATTATTCCGTTATATTTTATCTATGACATTGTCAATTGATTCATTTTATTATCAACATAATTATTAAATGGAATTTATTTCGGTTATTTACCTTTTCATATTGATTATTTTTTATCCAGATATTTTTAATGGCATGTGTTCTCATTTAATTAACTTTCCATATTGTTAACTCTGTTCTTATCAATTTATTGATTGCATGGAAATTGCGTTCAGTTATTTTCCTTTCTAAATTGATTATATTCATTGATTAATTATTGATTCAGATCTAATTTACCCGTATTGATCAATTTAGATCACCCATATTTTTTTCTTTTATTTATTATTTTATCAGATTCAATATAATAGTTATACATGGATACACTAGGCTGAATTAATTTATCCACAAAAGAAAAAATTTTATATTGTAATTAGTGTATTCATTTATAATGTAAGGCTCATGTATGTATATGTTTTACCAAGACTACTAAACTCTTCTATCCATTTGGATTTGATTCCTTATAATCATACTAATTAAATAATAGTAGACACTATCTTTAGGATTAACATGGTAAGTTCACTATAATTAGTATCAAAGGAATTTTAATATAAATCATGGGAACAATATCTAAGAAAATATAGATTCGTGAAAATAAACCTAAGATAGTCATTGCGTATTATCATTGAATAACACGTGTCTTAATTAACTTATGATTTATGGATATTATAAGGCCCCATCCTTAAACCTTACTTAATCTTGAGTTACTTCAAGAATACATGTTGAGGATATTTTCAGGTTTAGAGTTTTAGAGAATTAGATCATAAAACATGCATTACATTCCCCATCTAAACAATGTGGTTACAAAAAAGATAGTACTCATTTTTCCCATCAGCGGAAACATATTTAAAATAAAACATGGATTCTTTCTTGACACTTCATTGACACTATCATCACATCATGTACCTTTCCCTTGACCTGTGGAAAACATTTCAAAAACTTGGGATGAGCATAAAAAGCTTAGTATGGGATATAAAAATATGGAAAGAAAAACATGAGTACATGTATACATATGAATCAATGAAAATCATACTTTACTCATAAAGCTTAATCACTTTAGCATACTTCATCAAAATATGAATAAATCAAAGAAATCATAAGACATAAAGGTATCTTGAGGCATTCATAACATTCTTACGTAAGGAGTAACCCTCTTGGTTACGTTTGGAATACCCATCACAGTATATTCCCTAAATCTCTTCGGAGAAACCTCAACGTTTAACCCCTTCACATTAACCAATGCATTGGAGAGATATATTGGGCTCACCCACCCTTAGTTTATCATGGAGCCACCCGTCTTCATAATAATTTCCAAGAACCATAACATAATTGTATCGCATAAAACATGCATAAAGGAAACCTAAAATTTCCACATTTCAATCACAAGATATCAATACAACACATTTATATAATAAAAACATTATGAAAACCATTTTCAATACCAAAATAAAAGAAAAGTAAAACATGGTATTTATTTTTCATTTAAAAAATGTATGGCTTGTAGAGGATGCCGAAACTCAAATAATGGTCACGGTGGCTGAGAAGTTGTTGTCGCCGCATACGTACGACAAAAACATTCCCTTTTGTCGTTTAGTAAAACGCTTCATATAAAAAGATTCCTTTTGGATAAATGTAAATGTCAAAGGGGTTTATACACCGTATAAAAGAAAGTTGTGTATAAAACATAATATGCCTCAATGAAAGGAGATTGAGACGAAGTCCCATACCTCGGGTCCGACTTGACTCGATCGTTCATTAATGTCCTGAATAATAAACATTAGTTAATTTCTACTTGCTTAAGAACATTTTTCAAGTTCATTATTCCTTTTATGTCACTTATTACCATGTCCTGAACACTGTAATTATTTTAGTTAATAATAGTGGTTTTAACGATCATTGGTACTTCAGTCAAAAATATGCTCTTTATAATTACAAGTTGTTCATGTATCCATTATATCCAGAGTTATACTCATGATATAGATATCATATATATCATATATATCCAGTATATACATGCATTTATAATATTATGTAACATTTAGAGGTAAGAAATGAAATGCACCGTTCATGGAGACGGTAAGCCGTACATACGCATGAACGCTACTTTCATATCTATTTTCTATTATAGGGAAATGAATCAAAATGATATAAATATATATTATAATTCCAGTATAATATCATATATAATATCCTTAAATTTATCCTTTATACGTACCACATATGGTATTAACGAATCAAATCACTTTGAGGGGGTGGTAGTCCACACTTCCTAAAATGAACATATCGCGTATACCCATAATGGAAGCCCTAAAGGTATGCCATAAATGAAAAATACAAAATCTTATTTAAAATATAAAAATATTATATATTATATATAAATATAGTGACATCTTAATGGCCACCTTTGAAGGTGTCATATGAGTGTTGAACAATCATCGTTTCGTGAGGCAGAAATTCGCCATCCACAGAAACAGTATGTTATTTAACCATTAGATGTAGGTGTGTGTAAGTTTAGCTTTAATACTTCTTATAAAAACATCATAGTATATTGAAGATACTGGTGTTGTCACAAAAGAAATTAATAAAAAGATTTTAGGGGGTTGGAGAAGCAAAGTAAAACATAAGAACACAAAATAAAACACTACCTTTAAAATGGGTAACTCTTTTTGATTTGATCTCAAAGGTTTACTTGGGAAGATTTCTTCCCAAAGGGAGGATTCTAGGAGTAATAGAGGGATGTGGGGAGACAAAATGAGTAGTGTTTGTCCGAGCCAAAGGCCTGAGAGGTGTGGGTAAGGGGGTAGAGGTGGAGGCCTTTTATAAGGGGAGAGGAGGGGCACTCTTGGAAAGTTATAAAAGGTTACTTTATTATAAAATGCTTTTCGGATTTAAAAGGTCCCAAAATTATATATTTAGAGGATAAGGTGATACGTGTTCGAAATACACCAATCCAATTGGTTTTTTACATTTTTAGGTCGTAGATTTTACATTATCTTTTCATTTTATTTAAATCGTTAAATAATAAGGTTATCGCTGCATCCTCATGGTGTCATAAATAATTTAATTTATTTAATGTCTAAAAATTATAAAAAAAATATCATGATGTATGAAATATTTTTATATTTCCAATGAATATTTATAGTCAAAAATATGACTTGTATAACCCCATTTAAAAATAGTTTTAGTAAAACAACTCATTTTTGTGACATTTTTACTTTAACATTAAATAAAAAGTTATTTATGTCATTTTCCTACCAAAGTGGCTCCATGGGGTCCCCAAGTTGACCCATGGATTTTCTTGGTCACCCATGACACATCCAATAAGGGTAGGACATGTTTCTAGGTCATTTCATATTATTAAAACATTATTTTTTCCCTTAAACTACACAAATTACCTCTAATCGCGATTAAAAACTTAAAAGTTACTATTCACCAAAAAAATTATTTTAATCCCATTGAACCACATTTTACTTCTTACTGACAACCATGTATGTCGGATTTTTGAAATTCAAAACACAGAGGTGGTGAAATTTCATTTAAACGGAAAATCAGTTTTTATAAGTACCACTGAGTGGTTTCACTATTCATCAAAAATTGATGTTTTTTTGAAAAATACCAACACATCAACCTAAGCTATATTTGATATTCCGAATTCAAAAATGATTTCTATTTTAAAAAAATTCAAAAAATATAAGTTACATTAATTAATTTAATAATTAATTCCTGTTGTCAGAGCAAATAGCGTGTTTTTATGAAACAATAAGTATCAAAAGATTGGCACTAGTTTAAGTTCAATTTCAAAGTGAAATTAATTCCAACGGAAACTATTGGATTAAATGGTAAAAATATATTCTAACTTTACTTTAAAACCAATTCAAAATATAATCTAATCATATAAATAAATTAGATTAAAAAGAGGTTTTGAATTAAAATACAACATTTTTCACTATTCATTAAAAATGAACTTTATCAGAAAAAAATACCAAAACTTTACACAAAGTAAATTTTGATTTCTCGATTCTAAAGAAGAATTTTATTTGGTCCAAAAGAATGTATAAGAGTGGCCAAAACTATATTTATAGACGTTCGCCATCAAAAGGTGATAAGTTGACCTTTAGTGAATGTTAGAGTATATATGCCTAAAATTGAATTCATTTCTTATTTTAAGCCTTTATCCTTTATTGGATAAATGTAAAAACATTTAACAAACATATATAATCATATTTTTGTTATTTCTATTCATTCTTTCTAATACAATGGCTACAAGTAAACTACCAATTAAAATAATATTATTTTATTACTAGTGTGCAACATAAGTTTTCAAAGAATATTTTTGTTGCACATTGGGTACGCTATCGAACATAGCAACCCATTTAAAGTTAAATTAATATTTAATTCAAAAATATTAATAAAAATGAAAATGCTTTATTCTTTATTTACCTGGGATGTTACATCCTTCGCCCCTTTTGGGAATTGCATCCTCACAATTTTAATCACTTATCAAAATAAGTGGGGGTATTTATCCCTCATAGCATTTTCAGATTCCCATGTCACCTCTTCACCCATATGGTTTTTCAAAAAAACCTTTACCTGGTGAATTACCTTATTCTGCAACACTTTCTCTCTATGGTCAAGTATCTGGACTGGTTTTTCTTCATAAGAGATATTCTCCTCCAATTGAACTACCTCTGGGCTCAAAACATGAGATGGATCTGGCATATACTTTCTCAACATCGAAACATGAAAAACGTTGTGTACCTGAGATAAACATGGAGGTAAAGTCACTCGGTATGCAACTGATCCAACTTTCTCCATAATTTCATATGGTCTAATGAACCTTGGACTCAACTTTCCTTTCTTACCAAATCGCATCACACTTTTCCATGGTGAATCTTTGAGAAAACATGATTACCTACCTCGAAAGATAAATCATTCCTCCGGTTATCTGCATAACTCTTCTACCTGCTCTGTACTATTCTCATGTGTTTCTGAATCAACAGAACTTTTTCTGCCATCTCTTCGACCAATCTGGTCCCATCCACTTCTTCCACCCACTTCTTCCCAGAAAGCTAGATTTCGATACCGCTTCCCATATAACACCTCAAATGGTGCCATCTGTATACTGGAATGAAAACTATTATTATAATAAAACTCAACCAAAGAAAGATGTTGGTCCCAACTTCCCTGATAATCCATCGAACAAGCACGTAGCATATCCTCCAAAGTCTGAATTGTTCGTGCTGACTGCCCATCTGATTGAGGATGAAAAGCTCGAGGTGTCTTCAGAAATCCCACAACGAAGTCCATGGATATATTCTCCCATTTCCACTCTGGTACTGGTAAAGACTGAAGGATACCATTCAGTAACTGTCGCTCTGTGTTAACCTGTAGACAAGTCAAACACTTCACAGTAAAATCAGCAATATCCCTTTTCATTCCTTCCCACCATTAATACTCCCGAAGATTTATATACATCTTAGTAATGCTAGGATGGACTGAAAACGGAGAACTATGAGCTTCACATAACAAATCTATCTTCAACTTTGAATCACACGGCACACAAAATCTCTTCCCAAATCTCAAAACAAAATCATTATCAATATTGAATTCAGGCAACTTACCCTTATGAACCAGGTCTACCTTTTTCTGCAACTCATTATCTTGCTTCTGTGCTTGCTTGATTCTGTCTGATAGAGAAGATTTCACTGATACCTGAAACAAAACAGAAGAACATCCAGCACCAAAAACTTCTATGCCAATTTTCATAAAATCCTTAACCAAATAATCACATTCCAAGAACAACATTGTTAATGAAGCATTACTTTTTCCACTCAAAGCATCAGCCACTTTATTTTCTTTTCCCAGATGGTAATGAATTGTAAAATCATAATCCTTGATTAATTCTAGCCATCTCCTCTGTCTGATGTTCAATTCTTTCTGAGTGAATATATACTTTAAACTTTTGTGATCGGTATATATTTCACACTTTACTCCATACAAATGATGCCTCCAAATTTTTTAAGCGAAAACAACAACAGCTAATTCCAAATATTGTGTAGGGTAATTTACCTCTTGAGTTTTCAAAAGTCGTGAAGCATAAGAAATTACCTGATCATTCTGCATTAGGATGCAACCAAGTCCTTTCAATAAAGCATCACTGTAGATAACAAACTTACCATTCCTAGAAGGTAGTGCCAAAACTGGAGCATTCACCAATCTTCTTTTCAGTTCATGAAAACAATCACCACATTATTTTGTCCAGATAAACTTAACACCCTTCTGAGTTAGTTTAGTCATTGGACTAGATAACCGTGAAAAATTTCTAACAAACCTTCGGTAATAGCCTGCCAAACAAAGGAAGCTACGAATCTCAGTTACATTTGTGGGTCTTGACATTCTTCAATAACCTTTGTTTTTTCAGGATCAACAGTTTTCCCATCTTTAGAAACAATGTGACCAAGGAAAAAAATTTGTTGTAACCAAAACACACACTTGCTGAATCTCCCATACAATTTATTTTCTTTTCAGGTTTGCAAAATAACCCTTAAATATCTTTCATGCTCCTCTTTACTTTTAGAAAACACCAAAATAACATCAATGAAAACAACCAAAAACTTATCCAAGAACTCATGGAAAATTCTATTCATTAAGTCCATGAATATAGTAGGTGAATTGGTTAGCCAAAAGGCATTACTACAAATTCATAATGGCCATATCTTGTACAAAACATGGTCTTCGGAATACCTGGTTCATTTACCTTCAACTGATGGTACCCCAATCTTAGGTCAAATTTTGAAAAATACTAAGCTCCCTAGAGCTGATCAAACAAATCATCGATATGAGGAAAAGGATATTTGTTCTTAACAGTGATGTTATTCAAGGCTTAATAATCAGTGAAAAGTCTCATAGAACCATATTTTTTTTAACAAATAAAATAGGAGCACCCCATGGTGATGTGCTATGTTGAATGAAACATTTCTCTAATAAATATTGCAATTTCTCCTTCAACTCTAAAAGTTCAATTTGAGCCATTCGATAAGGGGGTTTTGAAATTGTCTTAGCGTCAAGAACTAAGTCTACAGTAAACTCAACTTCCCGATCTGGTATTATTGTTGGAAACTCATTAGGAAAAACATCAGGATACTCATTTACCACTAGTACATCATTAATCGAAACAGTTCCCTTGTTTTCAGCAATATGTGCAATGTAACATTAATTTCCATCTTTTACAAGTTTCTCAGCCTCTTGATACATTATCAACAGTAAGGGTTCATTCATGTAAACAAACTGAAAGTCTTTCTGAAAAAAAACATCTTTAGCTCTACAGTCAATCTTAGCATGGTAAATAGGGAGCCAATCCATAGCCAGGATAACATCAAACATTACTAGAGGTAAAACAATAACGTTTTCAAGTAGGTACTTTCCACAGATAAGGATAGGAAGATTCTTATAAATTCTTTTTTCCTCAACATTTCCCCCAGGTGTTTTTACCAAAAGTTCAGGAGTCATTTCTTGAGATGGTATTCCCTTTTTACTAGAAAAGTTTTCAGAGATGAATGAATGTGTAGACCCTGAATCAAACAACACACTGGCATAATATGAAAAAACAAACAAAGTACCTGATACAACTTCATTTGATGGCTCGACATCTTTTGAAATAGCTGCAAAGGATTTCACCACCCCTTTCTGCTTGTAGTCTAACTTCTTCCCATCACTCAAGCACTTTGTCGGACACTCGTTCACATAGTGACCCATCTCATTTCACTTAAAACATTTCACTAACTGTAAATAAAATTTGGGCATACCATGACCTTGATCTTTTTGAGGGCAATCACAATCCTTATGTCCCATCTTACCGCATCGGTAGAACTTTCTAGAATTCAGAACACATTCCCCAGCATGCCATTTACCACATTTATCACAAACTAGAAACTTAGTTTTCTTACAGTCAGATCTTTTTGAAGAATTCATTCCTTTCTCCTGCCACCTCGATCTCTTCTTCAACTTGTTTTTATAGAACACTTGATCATTAGTAAAATCCATTTCCACCATCTCAGCACATCGAAAAAGCTTTTCATAACTCTTGAACTCGCGAGAAGCTAAAGCCCTTCAATATTTTGGCTTTAATCCTGAGTAAAAATGATTGATTTTTCTATCAAGGTCTCGGATAAAATTTGGAGAAGACCATGCCAATCGAGTGAACCTTTCTTCATAGGCAGCCACTGAGTCTTCCTCTTACCTCAATTCCAGGAATTGTTTTTCCATCCTAAGTTGAAGAGCCTTAGGAAAATACTTCTCAAGAAACATACCTTTGAATTCATCCCAGTCGAGAGCATAAATCTCATCAGCGCCCCTGATATTTTTAACCATAGACCACCACTGATCTACTTCACCCTACAAACAGTAAATAGGAAGACTAACCTTTTGATTGTCTGAACACCCCAAGACATCGAAAATCTTCTCTAGTTCTTTAATCCACCTTTCAACTAGCATAGGGTTAGATGATCCCTTGAATGATGGGGGATGTTTCCTCATGAAATGTTCCACCACTGACATGTTCCTCTGCAGTTGATCTGGCTGATCATGTACAAGGATACCACCACCATTTATCGCTTGAGTCAACTATTCCATTACTACAACAAACTATTCAGTTCCAATTCCGACCATCTCAGGATGCTAATTCAGAAGGTTATTTCCTTCTGTATGACTTCCTAGCACTGCTTCCCTATTTCCTCTATGGAAAACCATTCTGAACAGACATGTATTAGATGAAGAAACATGGTAATCTTCAAATGCTATATCATTTCAGAAAAAATATTTTTGGATAATCATTTAATATAATTCTAACTCCTAAAATTATCTAAACCGACCTATGATACCAACTATAAAGCCCCAGCCTTAAACATTACTTAATCTTTAGTTACTTCAGGAATGCACGTTGATAATCTTTTCAGGTTTAGAGTTTTAGATAATTAGATCATAAAACATGCATTTCATTCCCCATCTAAACAAAGTGGTTACATAAAATATAGTACTCATTTTCCCATCAGCGGAAACATATTTAAAATAAAACATGGATTCTTTCCTGAAACTTCATTGACACTATCATCACATCATGTACCTTTCCCTTGTCCTGTGAAAAACATTTCAAAAACATGAGATGAGCATAGAAAGCTCAGTAGGGGATATAAAAATATGGAAAGAAAAACATTAGTACATGTATACATAAGAATAAATGAAAATCATACTTTACCCATAAAGTTAAATAACTTTAGCATACTTCATCAAAACATGAATAAATCATAGAAATCATAAGATATAAAGGTAACATGAGGCATTTATAACATTCTTACGTAGGTAGTAACCCTCTTGGTTACGTTTGGAATACCCATCACATTATATTCACTAAATCTCTTCGGAGAAACCTCAAAGTTTAACCCCTTCACGTTACCTAATGCATTGGAGAGCTATATCGTGCTCACCCACCCTTAGTTTATCACGGAACCACCTGTCTTCATAATAATTCCCAAGAACCATAACATAATCATATCGCATAAAACATGAATAAAGGAAACATAACATTTCCACATTTCAATCACAAGATATCAATATAACACATTGATATAATAAAAACATTATGAAAACCATTTTCAATACCAAAATAAAAGAAAATTAAAACATGATTTTGATTTTCCATTTAAAAAAAGTGTGGCTTGTAGAGGAAGCCAAAACTCAAATAATGGTCACGGCGGCTGAGAAGTCGTTGTCACCGCATACGTACGACAAAAACATTCCCATTTTTCATCTAGTAAAATTCTTCATATAAAAAGATTACTTTTGGATAAATGTAAAATTCAAAGGTTTTTATACACCGTATAAAATAAAGTTGTGTATAAAACATAATATGCCTCAATGAAAGGAGATTGAGACGAAGTCCCATACCACGGGTCCGACTTGACTCGATCGTTCTTTAATGTCCTGAATAATATACTTGAGTTAATTTCTACTTGATTAAGAACCTTTTTTATGTTCATTATTCCTTTTATATCACTTATTACCATGTCATGAACACTATTTAATTATTTAAGTTAATAATGGTCGTTTTAATGATCATTAGTACTTGAGTAAAAATTATACTCTTTATAATTACAAGTTTTTCATGTATCCATTATATCCAGATTTATACTCACTATTTAGAGATCATATATATAATATATATCCATTATATACATGCATGTATAATATTACATAACATTTAGAGGTATGAAATGAAATTCACCGTTCATGGAGACGGTAAGTCGTACGTACGCATGAACACTACTTTCATTTCTATTTCATATTATAGGGAATAAAATAATAATGATATAAATTTATATTATAATTCCAGTATAATATCATATATAATATCCTTAAATTTATCCTTTATATGTACCACATATGGTATTAACGAATCAAATCACTTTGAGGGGGTGGTAGTCTACACTTCCTAAAATGAAGATATCGCGTATACCCATAATGGAAGCCATAAAGGTATTCCATAAATGAAAAATATAGAATCTTAAGTAAAATATAAACATATTATATATCATATATAAATATAGTGACATCTTAATGGCCACCTTTGAAAGTGTTATATGAGTGTTGAACAATCATCGTTTCGTGAGGCAGAAATTCGCCATCCACGGAAATAGTATGTTATTTAACAATTAGATGTAGGTGTGTGTAAGTGTAGCTCGAATAATTCTTAGAAAAACATCCTAGTATATTTAAGATACTGGTGTTGTTACAAAATAAATGAATAAAAATATTTTCGGGGGTTGGAGAAGCGAAATAAAACATAAGAACACAAGAGAAAACACTACCTTTAAAACGGGTAACTCTTTTTGATTTGAGCTCAAAGGATTACTTGAAAATACTTTTTCCCAAAGTGAGGCTTCTAGAAGTAATATAGGGATGTGGGGATACAAAATGGGCAGGGTTTGGCCACGCCAAACGCTTGAGAGGTGTGGGTAAGGTGGTAGAGGTGAAAGCCTTTTATAAGAGGAGAGGAGGGGCACTCTTGGAAGGTTATAAAAGGTTACTTTATTATAAAATGATTTTCAGATTTAAAAGGTCCCAAAGTTATATATTTTTGGGATAAGGTGATTAGAGTTCTAAATCCACCCATACAATAGGTTTTTGACTTGTGTAGGTCTTATATTTTACATTAACTTTTCATTTTATTTAAATCGTTAAATAATGAGGTAATCGCTGCATCATCATGGTGTCATAAATAATTTAATTTATTTAATTTATAAAAATTATAAAAAATATATCATGATGTATGAAATCTTTTTATCTTTCAAAGAAATATTTATAGTCAAATATATGACTTTTATAACCCCATTTAATAATTTGTTTAGTAAAACAACTCATGTTTGTGACATTTTTACTTTAACATTAAATAAAAAGTTATTAATGTCATTTTCCTACCAAAGTGGCCCCATGGGGTCCCCAAGTTGACCCATGGATTTTATTGGTTGGACATGACACATCCAATAATGGTAGGACATGTTTCTAGGTCATTTAATATTATTAAAACATTTTTTTTTCCTTAAAATACAATAATTACCTCTAATTGCGATTAAAAACTTAAAAGTTACTATTCACCAAAAAAAAATATTTTAATCCCATTTAACAAAATTTTACTTCTTAATGACAACCATGTATGTCATATTTTTGAAATTCAAAACATAGAGGTGGTAAAATTTCATTTAAACAGAAAATCAGTTTTTATAAGTACCACTTAGTGGTTTCACTATTCATCAAAAATTGATGTTTTTCAGAGAAATATCAAAACATCACCCTAAGCTATATTTGACATTCCGAATTGAAAAATGATGTCTATTTTAAAAAATTCAAAACATATAAGTTAAATTAATTAATTTAATAATTAATTCCCGCTTTCAGAGAAAATAGTGTGTTTTTATGAAAGAATAAGTATCAAAAGATTGACACTAATTTAAGTCCAATTTCAAAGTAAAATTAACTCTAACGACCACTATTGGATTAAATGCTAAAAATATATTCTAATTTAAATTTAAAACCAATTCAAAATATAAACTAATAATATAAATAAATTATATTAAAAAGAGATTTTGAATTAAAATACAACATTTTTCACTATTGATTAAAAAATAAACTTTATCGAAAAAAATACCAAAGATTTACACAAAGTAAAATTTGAGGTCCTGATTCTAAAGAAGAATTTTATATGGTCCAAAAGAATGTATAAGAGTGACCAAAACCATATTTATAGACGGTTCTCCATCAAAAGGCGATAAGTCGACCTTTAGTGAATGTTAGAGTATATATGCCTATAATTGAATTATTTTCGTATTTTAAGCGTTTATCCTTTATTGGATAAATGTAAAAACATTTAACAAACATATATAATCATATTTTAGTTATTTCTATTCATTCCCGCCAATACAACAGCTACGTGTTAACTACCATTTAAAATATTATTATTTTATTACTAGTGTGCAACATAAGTTTTCAAAGAAACTCTTTGTTGCGTATCGGGTACGCTATCGAACATAGAAACCCCTTTAAAGTAAAATTAATATTTAATTCAAAAATATTAATAAAAATGAAAATTCTTTATTCTTTATTTACCTGGGATGTTACATCCATCCCCCCTTTTGGGAATTGCATCCTCACAATTTTATTCACTTATCAAAATAAGTGGGGGTATTTATCCCTCATAGCATTTTCAGAATCCCATGTTGCCTCTTCAACCATATGGTTTTTCCACAAAATCATTACCTAGTGAATTACCTTATTACTAAACACTTTCTCTCTACGGTCAAGTATCTGGACTGGTTGTTCTTCATAAGAGAGATTCTCCTCCAAATGAACTACCTCTGGGCTCAAAACATGAGATGGATCTGGCATATACTTTCTTAACATCAAAACATGAAAAAAGTTGTGTACCTGAGATAAACATGGAGGTAAAGCCACTCGGTATCCAACTGATCCAACTTTCTCCAGAATTTCATATGGTCCAATGAACCTTGGACTCGGCTTTCCTTTATTACCAAATCACATCACACGTTTCCATGGTGAAACTTTGAGAAAACAGGATCACCTACCTTGAAAGATAGATCCTTCTTCCGGTTATCCGTATAACTCTTCTGCCTACTCTGTGCTGTTCTCATGTGTTTCTGAATCAACTGAACATTTTCTGCCATATCTTCTACCAATTCTGGTCCCATCAGCTTCCTTTCACCCACTTCATCCCAGAAATATGGAGTTCGACACCGCTTCTCATATAACGCCCAAATGGTGCCATCTGTATACTAGAATGAAAACTGTTATTATAAGAGAACTCATCCAAACAAATATGATGGTCCCAACTTCCCTGATAATCCATCGAACAAGCACATAGCATATCCTCCAAAGTCTGAATTGTTCGTTCTGACTGCCCATCTGATTGAGGATGAAAATCTCGAGGTGTCTTCGGCAATCCCACAACGAAGTCCCTAGATACATTCTCCCATTTCCACTATGGTACTGCTAAAGGCTGAAGAATCCCTTTCGGTAACTGCCACTCTTCTTTAACCTGTTGACAAGTCAAACACTTCACAATAAAATCAGCAATATCCCTTTTCATTTCGTCCCACCAGTAATACTCCCAATGATCTCTATACATCTTAGTACTGCTAGGATGGACTGAAAACGGAGAACTATGAGCTTCACATAACAAATCTCTCTTAAACTGTGAATCACACGACACACACAATCTCTTCCCAAATCTCAAAACAAAATCATTATCAATATTCAATTAATGAAACTTACCCTTCTGAACCAGCTCTACCTTTTTCTACAACTCACTGTCTTGCTTCTGTTCTTGCTTGATTCTGTCTGATAGAGAAGATTTCACTGATACCTGAAACAAAACAGAAGAACATCCTGCACCAAAAACTTCTATGTCAAAGTTCATCAAATCCTTAACCAAAGGATCACGTTCCAAGCACAACATTTTTAATGAAGCATTAATTTTTCGACTCAAAGCATCAGCCACTTTATTTTCTTTTCCCGGATGGTAATGAATTATACAATCATAATCCTTGATTAATTATAGCCATCTCCTCTTTCTCGTGTTCAATTCATTCAGAGTGAATATATACTTTAAAATTTTTTGATCGGTATATATTTCACACTTTACTCCATGCAAATGATGCCTCCAAATTTTTAAAGTGAAAACAACAGCAGGTAATTCCAAATCATGTGTAGGGTAATTTACCTCATGAGTTTTCAACTATTGTGAAGCATAAGCAATTACCTGATCATTCTGCATTAGGATGCAACCAATTCCTTTCAATGAAGCATCACTGTAGATAATAATCTCACCATTACTTGAAGGTAGTGCCAAAACTAGAGCATTCACCAATCTTCTTTTCAGTTCCTAAAAACAATCATCACATTATTTTGTCCAGATAAACATAACACCCTTCTTAGTTAGCTTAGTCATTGGACTAGATAACCGTGAATAATTTCTAACAAACCTTCAGTAATAGCCTGCCAAACCAAGGAAGATACGAATCTCAGTTACATTTGTGGGTCTTGGCCATTCTTCCTTTGTTTTTGCAGGATCAACAGTTATCCCATCTTTAGAAACAATGTGACCAAGGAAAGAAATTTATTGCAACCAAAAATCACACTTGCTGAATTTCCCATACAATTTATTTTCTTTTAAGGTTTTCAAAATAGCCCTTAAATGTCTTTCATTCTCCACTTTACTTTTAGAAAACACTAAAATATCATCAATGAAAACAACCACAAACTTATCCAAGAACTCATGGAAAATTCTATTCATTATGTCCATGAATATAGCAGGTGCATTGGTTATCCCAAAAGGCATTACTACAAATTCATAATGGAAATATCTTGTATGAAACACGGTCTTCGTAATATCTTCTTCATTTACCTTCAACTGATGGTACCCCGATCACAGGTCAATCTTTGAAAAATACTGATCTCCCTAGAGCTGATCAAACAAATCATCGATATGATGCAATGGATATTTGTTCTTAATAGTGATGTTATTCAAGGCTCTATAATCAATGAAAAGTCTCATAGAACCATCTTTCTTTTTAACAAATAAAACAACAGCACCCCATGGGTATGTGCTAGGTTGAATGAAACCTTTCTTTAATAAATCTTGCAATTGCTCCTTCAACTCTAAAAGTTCAATTTGAGCCATTCGATAAGGGGGTTTTGAAATTGGGTTATCATCAGGAACTAAGTCTATAGTAAACTCAACTTACGGATCTGGTATTATTCCAGGAAACTCATCAGGAAAAACATCAGGATACTCATTTACCACTGGCACATCATTAATCTGAATAGTTCCCTTGTTTTCAACAATATGTGCAAGGTAACATTCATTTCCATCTTTTACAAGTTTCTCAGCCTCTTGATACGTTATCAATAGTAAGGGTTAATTCTTGTACACAAACTGAAAAGTCTTTATGAAAAGAAACTTCTTTATCTCTACAGTCAATCTTATCATGGTAAATAGAGAGCCAATCCATACCTAGGATAACATCAAAATCTACTAGAGGTAAAACAATAAGGCTTGCAAGTAGGTTCTTTCCACAGATAAGGATAAGAAGATTCTTATAAATTCTTTTTGCCTCAAAATTTCCCCTAAGTGTGTTTAAAAAAAGTTCAGGAGTCATTTCTTGAGATTTTATTCCAATTTTACTAGAAATGTTTTCAGAGATGAAAGAATGTGTAGACCCCTAATCAAACAACACACTGGCATAATCTGGAAAACAAACAAAGTACCTGATACAACTTCATTTGATGGCCCGACACCTGCTGAAGTAGCTACAAAGGATTTCACCACCCCTTTCTGCTTGTAGTCTAACTTCTTCCCATCACTCAAGCTCTTTGTCGGACACTCATTTTCATAGTGACCCATCTCATTTCACTTAAAACATTTCACTAACTGTAAATCAAATTTGTACTTACCACCACCTTGATCTTTTTCAGTGCAATCACGAGCCTTATGTCCCATATTACTGCATCGATAACACCTTCCATAATTCAGAAGACATTCCCCAGCATGCCTTTTACCACATTTATCACAAACTGGAAACTTAGTTTTCTTACCGTCAGACCTTTTTAAAGAATTCTTTCCTTTCTCCTGCCACATCGGTCTCTTCTTCAGCTGGTTGTTATATAACACTTGATCATCAGTAAACTACATTTCTACCTTCTCAGCACATCCAACAAACTTTTCATAACTCTTGAACTAAAGAGAAGCTAAATCCCTTCGATATTTTGGCTTTAATACTGAGTAAAAACGATTGATTTTACTATCAAGGTCTCACATAAAATTTGGAGCATACCTTGCGAATCGAGTGAACTTTTCTTCATAGGCAGCCACTGAGTCTTCCTCTTGCCTCAATTCCAGGAATTGTTTTTGCATCCTAAGTCGAACAGCCTTAGGAAAATACTTCTCAAGAAACATACCTTTGAATTCATCCCAGTTGAGAGCATTAATCTCATTAGCACCCTTGATATTTTTAACCATCGACAACAACTGATCTGCTTCACCCTCCAAATGGTAAATAGCAAGACTAACCTTTTGATTGTCTGAACACCCCATGACATGGAAAATATTCTCCAGTTCTTTCATCCACCCTTCAGCTAGAACAGGTTCATATGATCATCTAAATGATGGAGGATGTTGCCTCATGAAATGTTCCACCACTTACATGTTCCTCTGTGGTTGATCTGGCTAATCTCGTGCATGGATACAACCACCATTTATCGCTTGTGTCAACTGCGCCATTACTGCAACAAACTATTCAGTTCCAATTCTGACCATCTCAGGATGCTGATTTGGAAGGTTATTTCTTTATGTATGCCTTCCTAGCACTGCTTCCCTATTTCCTCTGTGGAAAACCATTCTGAACAAACATGTCTTAGATGAAGCAACACGGTAATCTTCAAATGCTATATCATTTCAAAAAAAATATTTTTGGATAATCCTTTAATAGAATTCTAACTCCTAAAGTTATCTAAACTGCCCTTTGATACCAACTATAAGGCCCCAGCCTTAAACCTTACTTAATCTTGAGTTACTTCAAGAATACACATTGAGGATCTTTTCAGGTTTAGAGTTTTAGAGAATTAGATCATAAAACATGAATTACATTCCCCATCTAAACAAAGTGGTTACATAAAAGATAGTAATTATTTTTTCCATCAGCGGAAACATATTTAAAATAAAACATGGATTCTTTCTTGACACTTCATTAACACTATCATCACATCATGTACGTTTCCCTTGACATGTGGAAAAAATTTCAAAAACATGGGATGAGCATAAAAAAGCTCAGTAAGGGATATAAAAATATGGAAAGAAAAACATGAGTATATGTATAAATAAGAATCAATGAAAATCGTACTTTACTCATAATGCTTAAGAACTTTAGCATACTTCATCAAAACATGAATAAATCATAGAAATCATAAGACATAAAGGTAACTTGAGGCATTCATAACATTCTTACGTAGGGAGTAACCCTCTTGGTTACGTTTGGAATACCCATCACAGTATATTCCCTAAATCTCTTCGGAGAAACCTCAACGTTTAACCCCTTCGTGTTACCCAATGCATTGGAGAGCTATATCGGGCTCACCCACCCATAGTTTATCACGGAACCACCCGTCTTCATAATAATTCCCAAGAACCATAATATAATCGTATCACATAAAACATGCATAAAGGAAACATAACATTTCCACATTTCAATCACAAGATATCAATACAACACATTTATATAATAAAAACATTATGAAAACCATTTTCAATACCAAAATAAATGAAAAGTAAAACATGGTATTTATTTTTCATTTAAAAAAAATTATGGCTAGTAGAGGAAGACAAAACTCAAATAATGGTCACGGTGGCTGAGAAGTCGTTGTCGCTGCATACGTACGACAAAAACATTACCTTTTGTCGTTTAGTAAAATTCTTCTTATAAAAAGATTCCTTTTGGATAAATGTAAAATTAAAATGGGTTTATACACCGTATAAAATAATGTTATGTATAAAACATAATATGCCTCAATGAAAGGTGATTGAGACGAAGTCCCATACCTCGGGTCCGACTTGACTCGATCATTCTTTAATGTCCTGAATAATATAATTGAGTTAATTTCAACTTTCTTAAGAAACTTTTTCAAGTTCATTATTCCTTTTATAAAACTTATTATCATGTCATGACCACTATGTAATTATTTAAGTTAATAACGATCGTTTTAACGATCATTGGTACATGAGTCAAAAATATGCTTTTTATAATTAAAATTTTTTCATGTATCCATTATATCCAGAGTTATAATCATGATTTAGATATCATATATATCATATATATCCAGTATATACATTCATTTAAAATATTACATAACATTTAGAGGTAAGAAATGAAATGCAGAGTTCATGGAGACGGTAAGTCGTACGTACGCATGAACGCTACTTTCATTTCTATTTCATATTATAGAGAATAGAATAATAATGATATAAAGGTATATTATAATTCTAGTATAATATAATATATAATATCCTTAAATTTATACTTTATACGTACCACATATGGTATTAACAAATCAAATCACTTTGAGGGGGTGGTAGTCCGCACTTCCTAAAATGAAGATATCGCGTATACCCATAATGGAAGCCATAAAGGTATGCCGTAAATGAAAATACAGAAGCTTTAGTAAAATATAAACATATTATATATCATATATAAATATAGTGACAACTTAAGGGCCACCTTTGAAGGTGTTATATGAGTGTTGAACAATCAACGTTTCGTGAGGCAGAAACTCGCCATCCACGGAAACAGTATATTCTTTAACAATTAGATGTAGGTGTGTGTAAGTGTAGCTCGAATAATTCTTATAACAACATCCTATTATATTTTAGATACTGGTTTTGTTACAAAATAAATGAATAAAAAGTGTTTAGGGGGTTGGAGAAGCGAAATAAAACATAAGAACACAAGAGAAAACACTACCTTTAAAAAGGGTAACTCTTTTTGATTTGAGATCAAAGGCATCCTTGGGAAGACTTATGCACAATGTGATGATTCTATGAGTAATATAGGAATTTGGGGAGATAAAATGGGCAGTTTTTGGCCGAGCCAAAGGCTTGAGAGGTCTGGGTAATGTGGTAGAGGTGGGGGCCTTTTATAAGAGGAGAGGAGGGGCACTCTTGGAAAGTTATAAAAGGTTACATTATTATAAAATGTTTTACAGATTTGAAAGGTCCCAAAATTAAATATTTATAGTATAATGTGATAATAGTTCAAAATAAACCTATCCAATAGGTTTTTGACATGTTTAGGTCTTATATTTTACATTATCTTTTCATTTTATTTAAATCGTTAAATAATGAGATAATCGCTGCATCATCATGGTGTCATATATAATTTACTTTATTTAATGTCTAAAAATTATAAAAAAAATATCATGATTTAGGAAATCGTTTTAGATTTCTAATTAATATTTATAGTCAAATATATGACTTGTATTACCCCATTTAAAAATTGTTTTAGTAAAACAACTCATGTTTGTGACATTTTTACTTTAACATTAAATAAAAATTTATTAATGTCATTTTTCTACCAAAGTGGCTCCATGGGGTCCCCAAGTTCACCAATGGATTTTCGTGGTCGGACATGACATATCCCATATGGGTATGACATGTTTCTAGGTCATTTAATATTATTAAAACATTATTTTGTTTCCTTAAACTACACTAATTACCTCTAATCGCGATTAAAAACATAAAAGTTACTATTCACCAAAAACTTATTTTAATCCCATTGAACCACATTTTACTTCTTAATGAAAACCATGTATGTAGGAGTTTTGAAATTAGAAACACATAAGTGGTAAAATTTCATTTAAACCGAAAATCAGTTTTTATAAGTACCACTTAGTGGTTTCACTATTCATCAAAAATTGAAGTTTTTCAAAAAAAATACCAAAACATCACCCTAATCTATATTTAATATTCCAAATTCAAAAATGATGTCTATTTTAAAAAATTCAAAACATATAGGTTACATTAATTAATTTAATAATTAATTCCCGTTGTGAGAGCAAATAGCGTGTTTTTATGAAACAATAAGTATCAAAAGATTGACACTAATTTGAGTCCAATTTCAAAGTGAAATTAATTTCAACAACCACTATTGGATTAAATGGTAAAAATATATTCTAATTGAACTTTAAAAACAATTCAGAATATAATCTAATCATATAAATAATTTATATTAAAAAGAGGTTTTGAATTAAAATACAACATTTTTCACTATTCCTTAAAAAATGAACTTTATCGGAAAAAATACCAAAAATTTACAAAAAGTAAATTTTGATGTCCCGATTCTAAAGAAGAATTTTATTTGGTCCAAAATAATGTATAAGAGTGGCCAAAACTATATTTATAGACTGTTCTCCATCAAAAGGCGATTAGTCGACCTTTAGTGAATGTTAGAGTATATATGCCTAAAATTGAAATCTTTTCGTATTTTAAGCCTTTATCCTTTATTGGATAAATGTAAAAACTTTTAACAAACATATACAATCATATTTATTTATTTCTATTCATTCCCAAAAATACAATGGCTATGTGTTAACTACCATTTAAAATAATATTATCTTATTACTAGTATGCAACGTATGTTTTCAAAGAAACTCTTTGTTGCGTATCGGGTACCCTATCGAACATAGAAACCCCTTTAAAGTAAAATTTATATTTAATTCAAAAATACTAATAAAAATAAAAATGATTTATTCTTTATTTACCTGGGATGTTGCAGATATCATCTCAGGACTATGAGATTAAGTTTGATTATAAGATCTCTGTCTTAAACATCTTTTTTTAGGTTTTATGTGATAAAAGCCTATCATGAATATGAATGTATTGGAAGAAATTTAGTATAATATAACTAATTTGTTTAGTTGTTGTTTTAGTATAAACTTTATTTTTTGAATAATGATATTAAATTTTAGATACACGAGTATAATGTCATTGATAACCTTTAGTGTTATTATTATCATTACTGACATTGTAATAATTTTCAAATTAGATTATTATTCATTGAAAAAAAAATATTGTCCCGAAAACCAAACCGAGAAGGTTATTAAATTATTAAATTTCAATGATTTCCAATATATATATTTTTGAAATAATATTTATATGGTTTTAGAAAAAGGAAAACCTATAATGCAGGGGGGCCTGAACCCATGACTGAAGAAGGATAAGGGTTTTTCACCAACCATTCACATGTGTGATGTTCTGGTTAATGTATCACTAATTTTATCTAAACAAAATTGACGAATACATGTTAATGATAAACCAGTGGTATTACTTTTGAGTTTTAGATATTAATGTATTGACCATGATATTTTTGTAAAATAATTAGAGACAAACATAAATAATTGTTTTTTGGATCATTTGATCAACAAAAAAGTAAATTTTAGGCATTTTTAAATAAAAAAAATTATATTAGGACATTAAATTCATGGATTAAGGGATAAATTATAATTTGATTGAATAAAAACTAAAATAAGAAATTGTTCATATAAAATATAAATGTATCCATTTATTAAATTTCATTATACTCGAGGCCAATAAATTAATTCCACAAAATTTGGAAAAAGATCTTAAAAATGTTAACTTAATAACCTAATTTTTGTTGAACCAGTGGTGTTTTTACTCATCATTGATTTATTGTTTTTTGGCCTTAAACAATCCGTTAACCATTCAATTGTTTTTGATAAATTAACTAAATAAATCCCAATATTATTTAAATATTTCATTTAATTTTTTATGTTTACTTTCTAGTAACATTCCCCTATGTATAAATATAGTTATAAGTTATTCTGTATGACATTTGTACTTCTAATACACTCTTATTAAGAGGATATTTTATCAACCCATTTAGGGTGTGGGTTGTCCAATTGGTTAATTTTAAAATATCAAACCCTAAAATACTATGATCACGTTTAAATTGTAAGTACACAATTTATTTAAGGTGGGGACAATGTTACACCATGAAATTCTAATGTAAGAACATTATATTTTATAGCATGTAAGACACGCAACACCAAACATAGAAAGGAATATAAACTCTTGGGAAATTATTTTATATTTAATATTTTAAATAAATTTAATATATTCTATATATTTCAGTTGACATAATACTGAATTATCATTAAAGTCATGAAACAATGAGTTTCTTCGATAGATTGAGTTACAGGAAAAACTGAGTTTTATAGATAAACAATGTATTATTAAATATAATAATATATAACCTAACCATTAGATAAATGGTTATGAATATAATTAACTAAATTATAAAAAAAATATGTTTTACCCAAATATAATACGAATTCACAGGTTACCAATTAATTATAAATGAATATAAAAAACAATTGAATATAAATGAAATCCTTTTATGATCATGAAGGTGATTTAACATAATAAATTTTATTAATTACTATTAGTTAATTATATTAATTATACATATATATTATTCATTAATTTTTTTATCTTCATCCAATAGACTTGATAATTATAAGATAATAATAAAATCAATATTACACAAATAAAAGCTATATTTTTATAAATGTTGTTTTTTTTCATTTTAATGGAGATACAATTTAAAAAATACAATTTTACACATTTATAAATTTTATATGTAAATATATGATTATTGTTTTAAAATAGGAACATAAAAATTATCTTATGGTGAATTTAATTATTTTTATATGAAGTTTTATTTTGGGATGAATAATGAAAAATACTGACTTTTAATTAAAAATTTAATTTTCATGTAAATAATTTATAGTGTAAATTATATATTAATTTTTTTAACTTAAAATTTTAAAAAATATAAAAAATTAATCTAATTTAGGTAATTATAATCAATTCCACTTTGAAATTGGATATAAAAACATATCAAACTTTTGAACATTTTTACTTTAAAAGCCCACTTTGTCGCCCCGTCTACAAGATTAAATTTAAATTAATTTCTTTAACTTCTATGATTGTAATTTGGAAAAATAGAATCTTTATTTTTAATCATACTAATTTATATTTTATTTTATGTTAAACATAGTTTTTGAAAAAAGAGTATTAAAAAGTAATTAAATTTATTTATAACGAGTAAGTTAAAATTTAGCTTAATAAGGGACTAAACCTTAATCTTATGAGCCAAAATGACATAAAAACATCTCCAAAACCTATGGATGGAAATATTTAGACCATTTCATAACTTTTTTTAAATTTGGATCATTATTCGACGCACAATATTTAATGGATACCTCTCAGTAGTGTTTATATTTTTTTAGAACAATGTCACTCCTCCTCCACTATAAAAAGACACTCACCCATCCCACTAATTCACACCGCTCTATACCATTTTATCATCCAAACTTGACCCAATAAACTCATAAATTTTCTCCCATAATCTTATAAGACTCACTTTGTGCATAATGAAATCCAAGGAAGTATTTGGGCATAAACTAAGAGGAGTTACCCAAAGAAGATTTAACATTCTTCAACAATCACTTTTGTTTCATTAACATCTCCCCCCATCAATTATTTTTATATCATTATCATATAATAAAATCATTATAATCAATAAAATTTTATTTTTGTATGAAAATATTTTTACCTACACATTCTCACACATCCATAAAATGGTATATGCAATAATTATTTGTGTGTACGGCGGACTACCGCCTCATGAACCGATGTCATTTGTTCTTCAATTTACCACTTTTACGGGTTGGAAATAAGGATGGATTTATAGTTTATGTTCTTTATATATGATATTTTTAATGAATTTATGATTATTTAATTATTATATAACACATACCTTCATTCTTACCATTTTTTGAGAATATGATAACTTCATTTTTGAATGGGTGGACTACCTCCTCCTCAAAGTGATGTGATACGTTCACACTATAAAATAAATGTATTAAAGAAAGGTTTTATAAAAAAATTGACATATATGATATAAATATTATACTATAATGATTAAATATATTTATATATCAATTCATTTTTAAATACAAGAATGAAATGGAAGTAGCATTCATGTGTATGTAAAACCTACCACCTCCTGGAATGATGCATTTCATTTGATTTCTCCAAATTATATGGATTATTATAATTATATATAAAGTGAATATATATGATATTTAAATCATTTTTTTAGTTCTTTATATTATTAAATACATATTTATTTAGGAATAAAAAATTAACATGTCAAACTATACTTGCAAAACTAGGCAATTAACATCCAAGATAGTGAAAATAGTGAAAGAAAATTATCAAAGGGGTAATAAGAAATTATAAGAAGTTAATATATGATATTATAAATATAATTATCTTTATTATGAAATTTAATAACTTTGTTAAAACCATTATAAAATGTATTTTGGGATGTTCACCCAAAAATAAACACAAGGTAATGGATTTTAGTCTTACTTTTCATTTAGTGAGGCATATACAATTTTCACCAGTTATTTATTTTTGTGATATATATACAGTCACTATTGTATTTTAATATAATTGATACATTTATCTTAATTTTATTCATAGTTTAATTTTAAATTATTTCTTTCATGGGGATGATAATTCAAAAGTTACCAACTAGAAAAATATATTTTCTCAATTTTATTTCATTGAGTAATATTGTAATTTTTTGCACCTAGTATCTTTAATATGGTGCATATACTAACAATTTGACATTTAATGTCATGAATAATTAATTATTAATGGTATTTAGAGTTTCAATTTGAGTTATTTCATCTAAGGGTATTTGAATGTAATGGTACCAATGAGTAAATATGTAAACACCCAAAAAATTCCTTGTATTTTTTTTTAATTATTTGGGATTATTATGAGTCAGTGAATATTGGTGGCGTGTGATTCCAAGTCTCAGTGTTATTGGAATGAATTTCTAAAATTCATTTAAGGTAGCCACCGAAACACAAACTGATGACAACAACGAAGGAGGTTTCGTCGATCGTCGCCAGCAGACGTCTCATCCAAGTAGGGGGTTTATGATTGGTTTTGGTTTAAAATTATTTAAATGAGTTTATTTAATATTTAATGATAGATAAAGATTCTACCAATTATAATCATGTTAACGCAGAGGGTGTGGGATGAACGAACAAGGACCGCACCCTCCACCGCTTCATTCATGTTTCATTCTTAAGGGTTGTATTTACTTAATTTCAACAACAACATGAAACAGAGTGTCACACTCTGATGAAAGAAGTCTAGGAGACTCATAGGTGTAAACGGAACTAAGAACGGACCACCAGAGTATGTGTCGTGGCCCGCGGAAAGAACCGTTGGTGTGTCAGCTGGCGGGGGCTGGAGGAGTCCCACGGCAACCGGCCATGGGTGGTTGGAAGTCAGCGCACCATCGCGTGCCGCGGTGACTAGAGGTGGTCGGCCTGAGCCATCCATGCAAGAGAAGGGTGGTGCCCGCAGGCGCCACCGGCGGCAGCAACTGCGGCTAATGTGGCATTGTAAAAAGGGGCATCATGGCCCCATGCCATGCTGCGTCGGCTGGAGACTACTCGGCCATATGACCAACCATTTCATGCGATGGGGAAACACCCCATCGGCTGGAAAAAACAGCCCTGCATCCATGGGGTTGGCTGGGAAAATGGTTTTCTTACAGGCGGACCGGGCCTGGCGTGGACCGAACATGCGGCCCAGTGGGCCAGGGCAGTTAGGCCAAGCCCCACTCAGTATGTTGGGCCAACCATTTCCTAGGCCTGTGAACTAGTTGGACCAACCCCGATGGGCTATTCCCAGTGAACCGAGCCGACCCTTAACAGTCTAGACCTGGGTGGGGTTAGGTAGACCCCAGGACTTGTTGCATCGGGCCGGTCGGACCGAGTCGGATCAGGCCCAGACCCAACTGGACCCCGAATAAAGAAACACCCATAGCTGATGAACTGAGTGTCCATTTTGAAATGATGTCAGTGGCGTTGGGACCCCTTTTGGGAAGCAGTCCCATTGGCATATTCCGGCGAGCCAGACTGAGCTGGACCGGACCGAGATTCGATCACCCCTGTTTCAAGTAAAGGGGTGTAACTAATAGACTGGACCTCCGATCGATGCACCATCTTTGATATAAAGACCCTTTAGACAAGGAGGTCCTTTTGGAGATACTCTATGTGAGTTTTTATAGAGTTTGACATGTGAACTGGGTTGGATCAAACCTGAATCCAAACGTGCCCTTTTTATGAAAGTGCCCATATCTCACAGACCGGGAATCCGATCGACACGTCGTCTATCACGTTGGGACCAGTATTAAGAGGTGTTCCCTTGTGTATGATTTTTGTGGGACTTATTATAGTTTTAAAAATTACCGATGGCTGGAAGAGAAATATTTTTCAGATATTAGGCATGCTTCGTGTGGGAATCCATTTCAAGACTTTAACCTGAATAAGAAGAGTGACCAATAAGGGTTAGCATTAGAAACTACAGAGTGGGATAATCTAGCTGTAAGACTAATCATCCATACCTCTGTACCAGCAACAAATATCGGTTAGCACCAGCGACCAATATGGGTCCCCACCAGCGACCAATACGGGTCAGCACCACCAACCAATAGGAGTCAGCACCAGTGACCAATACGGATCAGCATCGATAACCAATACGGGTCAGAACCGGTGAACAATACGGGTAAGCACCAGTGACCAATATAGGTCAGCACCAACAACCAATACGGGTCAGCATCTAGAGACCAATATGGGTCAACATACAGTGACCTATACTGGTCAACAGTAGAGTTACTACAGATTGGTTGATCTGGCATTATGGCTACTCATCCCTATCCCAGTAACCATTAAGTTATACCATTAGAGTGAGCTATCTCTTTTTCTTTTTACTTCCTGATTAAGATCATTCTTGTGATATCACCTTTGTGGTAACTTTTTTTTGATGTTTTCCTTTGTGGATTACTAAGAGAACATAGAGGGTATCGGGGTCCCCTAATGAGCTATTATACTCACCCCAACATGGGCTCCACCCTCACGTGTGTGTCTGGTGCAGACTTTTGGAACTCTGAGGTATACTTTGTAGGTTTGGGACTTGGTCAAGCTTGGTACGACTGTAGAAGTCTAGATCCTCGAATTAAACATTAGAATTATAGTTACTACGCTCTATGTGGAGCTCCACGGAGGATGCAATAGTTGTTTACATTCTTTTCATTTTCTAGGGATTATATTCTAGCCCACTGTTTCTAGTTTACAGTTGTACGTGTGGTTGTACACTACTCTCATGGATATACCTTACTTTATTAGGTTCTTTACTTTAGTTTCCCTTTTTGAGTGTGTACAGATCCTTAAGGAAATGCCTTCCCTATTCGGGAAAATCCATCAACTGCTAGTCGCTGACCCCTGGAATCTAGATGGCCAGCTTGGGGTAGTCACGTCTGGGCCCTGTGGGACGGTTCTTGACATAGTGGTATCAGAAGGCGGTCGGTTCTACCAGAATAACTAAGAGCCTACTTTTAATGAGGCAATGGTGTAAATTGTACTGAGTTCAATTTTCAGTACATGGGGTATAGTGTTGGTGTGGCAGCTGACGTATCTATACACCAGGAACCTGAATTCTATTTTCTGACTTGATAAATGAAAAAACTGATTTCTAGTGTTTTGAAATGTTTTCTTGATATTTCTTTAGTTAGCTCACCGGGTATAACTTATTTACTGTGGCACATCTATTTTTTAAAGGATGTCTTCACAAAGACATCCAGCCTAGATTCTGGTTAGATATCGTGATAGTGGACCACTGAGTGATGAGTCATTAGTACATGGACCACACATAGTGGTGTCACCTTCAGGTGGGGTACCTGTAACACCAACACCCATTGAGCAGCAGATTCTACCAGTGGATCATGCACATCAGCTGAGAATGTTTCATGAGTTCTAGAGAGAGAGGCCTCTAAGGGTTCAAGGTGAGACAGACACCCAGGTAGCATAGGATTAAATTGAGGTGGTTTCATGGGAATTTCACTTTTTAGAGATACCTGATGCACAAATGTCGATCTTGGCCGCTAGCCTTCATCAGGGCCCGAAAAGGCGATGGTGGAGCTCGATGATCCTAGTTCATGATGAGACGACCCTCACATATCCAGACTTTGAGTGCCTTTTAGGGAGGATTTCATTCCAGTGACACTATGTTCTATGCGTAGTAAGGAGGTTCTACATCTGCAGCAAGGCAATCAGACTGTGGCTCAATACTCCATGAGATTTACTGACCTCTCCTAATACTCCACTGACATGGTATGAGACCCTTAATTCCGGGCCCAGAAATTTTATCAGGGGATCCAACAAGAGATCAGAGCTATGCCAATTCCCCTCAGTATCCTAACATAGGCTAGGGTGCTAGAGTGAGCTGTGCTGATGGAGATATTCCTTACCAAGCAGGAACCGATAGTGAGAGACCCTACCAGAAAACAGGTAGTAGAGTCATCTGCAGCTGGAAATAGACATACAATGAAGAATTCCAAGCTGGATAGACCTTCTAGAGGGAGACTCGGGGATGCAGGGTCAAAGGTATGAGGTTTGAGAGGATGAGGGACCCACTAGTGAGGCTTGATCTGTTTTTCCTATGGGGGATAGGGTCACAGAGCTCGTGACTATCTGAATTCATGTGCTGATGATCGGAAGATGGTGGAGGGTCCACCATGGCACCGAAAATGATAGGAGCATGAGAGTAAGCCAGGCGGTGGATGAGGCAGAGGAGCATGACATGTAGCGGGAGGTGGTTGGGGCCATCAGGCACCACCACCACAACCCCCAGGTGTTCTTACATGAGCTCGGGGAGCGGGTGGATGGGGACCGGCCCAGCTACAGGCAATAGGGGCTCACTATCCTGATGTACCTGAGATGATACATTGTATGATATGTATCTTCTCTACTTTATCAATAGTGATTATCGACACAGGTTCTAGGAATTCATTCTATGCTGAAGACTTAGTTAGGGACTCTAATATTCCAAATGAGATTTTAGCTCGACCTTTGCATTTAGATACTTCCATGGAAGGATATTTGGAAGTCAAACACCAGTTCTGACAGTGTGATTTACTCTCGAAGGATAGAGTTTCAAATGGGATCTTATAGTAGTGTCATTTAATCCCTATGATGTCATTCTAGTCATGGACTAGATATCAGCAGTTCACGGACAAATTTACTTCATGAGACGTATAGTGTGATGTATGTGCAGAGATGGATGTCAATTTTCCTTTGATGGTGAGAAGGATAATAGAGTAGCACGTGATAGACTAGTTCTCAAGAGGGTACAGCTGATTTCATATCAGCTAGCTTGCATAACCTTCGAAACGGTGGAATAGGCAAATCCACAGTTCCCAGCGGTGGTGGACAAGTATGAGGACGTCTTTCCAGAAGATGTACTAGGAGTACCTACTCACAGAGAGGTAGACTTCTGCAATTAATTAAACCCAATAACAACATTGATATCTACACAAGCCTATCAGATGGCCCATGCAGAGCTCCAGGATATGTGGGTACAGTTGGAGGACTTGTAGAGGAAGGTATTCGTAAGGCCCAGTGTTTCTCCATGGGCATCCCTGATGTTGTTTTCCAAGAAGGAAGGCAGAAGTTTGAGGTTATGCATGGACATCCGGCACCTAAAATAGGTGACCATGATGAACAAGTATCATCTTTAGAGGATTTATTATCTATTTGATCAGTTCAATGGAGAGAAGTGGTTCTCGAAGATATACCTCAGATCATGTTATCACCAGCATAGGGTATGAGACAGGGACATACCAAAGACATCCTTTAGATGTCTGTATGTACATTACGGGGTCTTGGGGATGCCTTTCGGTGTGACAAATGCTCTGGTAGTGTTCATGGGGCTCATGAACTGGATCTTCCTTCCATACCTAGATTTCTTTGTGGTGGTCTTCATCAATGAAATCTTGGTGTACTCAGCATCTGAGGAAGAGTACGTTGTACCCTTGAGTATAGTTCTAGACACACTCTGGGTGCACCAGTTATATGGTAATCTCTCGAAGTGAGAGTTCTGGATATGAAAGATCCACTTCTTGGGACACATCATCACAGAGGTTGGAGATGTAGTGATCCAGTAAAGATTGAGGCAATACTTTCTTGGGAGCCACCCAGGAGTGTTACTGAGATGCATAGCTTCCTTGTATAATCATGATACTATCAGAGGGTTGTACCCTATTTCTAAAGAGTAGTATCACCTATTACTGCCTTGACGAAGAAGGGAAAATACTTCTTGTGGTCAGATACATTCCAGCAGAGCTTTCAATAGCTGGGGCAGAGCTTGACCCGTGCTCCCATCCTGAGGTTTCCGGAGGAGGGAACTAACTACATGGTTTACTATAATGCGTTAGGGAATGGTCTTGGTTTCATCCTGATGAAGGGTGATGTAGTGATTTCATATGGCTCATGACAGCAGAGGATTAATGAGCAGAATTATGTGACTCATGACTTGAAGTTGGTAGCATTATTCTTCAAACTGAAGACGTGGCGACACTACATGATGGGTGAGCGGTTCATTTCTTACTCAGAACACAAGAGTCTCAGATATATATTCACACAAAAAGATCTGAATCTGAGGTAGTGACATTAGCTAGAGTTCCTCCAGGACTATGACTTTCAGATAATCTATTCTCCCAGGAAGGGGAACGTAGTGGTTGATAAACTTAGCCGTAGATCGATATCATAGCTACTGAATGAGGATTTAGAGAAGTTAGCCTCTCTTCAGATATCCTACAGGGATAAAGATGAGATAGTATACCTCTAGTCGATGGTAGTTACCCCTCCTCTCATTCAACGAGTCTGGGAGGCACAAATTGTAGACAGCAGCTGCGAGACTACACGTGCTCATATATCCTCAGGCTATGCACATGATGGATATTCTAAAGGTGGGGAGCACACTATCCTTTTCAGAGTACGTACATTTGTACCAGTGATGCTATGAGAGGAGGTGCTGAGGGAGTTCCATAAGTTCCCCTTGGCAGTACATCCAGCTGTGATGAAGAAGTATCAGGACCTCTGACATCAGTACCGGTGGCCAGGGATGAAGAAAGTTGTGGCAATGTTTGTTTCTAGATGCCTCACTTTCTAGCAAGTGAAGGCCGAGCACCCGGTACCAGTAGTCCTGTCCCAACCCCTTGAGATACCATAGTGTAAGTGGGAAGGGATATCGATGGGATTCATGATGAGGTTACCACGTACATCCAGATGGCACAATACCATATGGGTGATCGTTGAATGACTCATCATGTCGGCCCACTTCCTTTCTATTTGAGAGAAGGGTTCGGTGGAGATCTTGGTATATCTCTACGTTCAAGAGATCAAGATAATTCATGAGGTGACTTTCAACTTTAGTCTCAGATTGGGATGCACGATTTACATCCTCATTGTGGAAAGGATTGTAGCATGCTTTCTGGACTCAGCTTCGCTTGAGAACATCTTTTCACCTTTAGATTGATTGTTAGACTGAGCAGACCATCCAGACAAAGGAGAACATGCATCATGCATGTGTCCTATATTTTGGTCGCAGTTGGGAGGACCACCAACCCTTGGTGTAGGTCATGTACAAAAACGACTATCAATCCACTATTATTATGTCCCATTTTGAGGCATTGTATGGATGACCGTGAAGATCACCCTTATGCTGGATGGATCCTGGAAAGCCAGCACTCGTGGGCCTAGATATGGTACATTCTACCAATGAGAAAGTGATGGTCGTCCAATAGTGGGTGAAGACTGCACAGGGCCGACATAAGTCCTATAATGATAGGCGACTAAGGCCACTAGAGTTTCTATAGTGGGGGGGCACATATTCCTACGAGTCTCCCCTCGATGGGGACTACAGAGATTTGTCCGATGCAACAAACTCTCATCGCGGTTTATCGGACTATTCCTGATACTACGAAGGATTTTCAAGGTGGCGTACTGCTTGGAACTACCACCGAATTTTTAGAGGGTGAATGAAGTATTCCACGTATCTCAGCTGAGGAGATACTTGCATTACCTATATCGCGTCATCGACCATGGTGAGCTGGGATTGACGCAGGGAGACTTTTGTGGAATACCCAGTGGA
Source organism: Viscum album (assembly GCA_963277665.1). Taxonomy (NCBI): domain Eukaryota; kingdom Viridiplantae; phylum Streptophyta; class Magnoliopsida; order Santalales; family Viscaceae; genus Viscum; species Viscum album. Next base: position 318,815,454 of record OY728146.1, read on the forward strand.
GATAGAGATTCAACATGAGAGGATCATTCGCACGCATTTGATACCTCTAGTGCGCATTCTATGGCAGTACGATAATATCCAGGAGAGCACTTGAGTACAAGAGGATCATATGTGTGCCCAATACCCCACTTTATTTGTGTATCCTTAATGGGCTTTCTAGGACGTAAATCCCCAAGGTGGGGAGAATGTAAAGAACCAGAAAATTCCATGAATTTTTTTTTAAATTATTTGGGATTATTACGTGACTGCAAAAATGGATGGCATTCGATTAAGAGGCCTGGTGTGCCCAGAATGAATTTTTGACCATTTTTTAAGGGTTCCACTAAATCACGAACAAACAACAGTGATGAAGGAGGATTCATCGATCATCGTGGGTTGACGTCTCATCTAGGTAGGGGGTTTATGTTTGGTTTTGGATTAACATTATTGAAATGAGTTTATTTAACTTTAATGTTAGATAAATATTCTCTCACTTATTATCATGTTAATTTTGAGGGAGTGGGCGGAATGAACAAGGCACGAACCCTTCGTTGCTTCATTTATGTTGCATTATTTGGGGATGAATTTCCACAATTTTGACGGAAACATGTGACAGAGGTTCACACTATGACAGAAGTGGTCCAGATGACTCATTGGTTCAGACGGTACCAAGAAAGGACCACTAGAGCACGTTTAGGGGCCCACAAGAAGAACCGCTGGTGCGCTATGCCGGAAGGGGCTGGAGGAGACACTCCAAACCGGCCATGAGTGGTGGGAAGGTGTAGAACCGTCGCGCGCTGCAGATTCCAAAGGCAGTCGACCTAAGGTATCCATGCAGGAGAAGAGTGGTGGCTACAGGCGCAGCTGGCGGCGGCAGCTGCAGACAATTGGCCGTAGCAAGAGGGGTTGTGTGGCCCCGAGCTATGCCGCGTCGGCTGGATACCAGTGGTCCATCTGGCCGAGCATTGCACGCAGTGGGGCATCGCCCCACCGGTTGGATGAAGAAAACCCTCATCCATGGGGTCAGTTGGGAAAAATGGTCCACCTTCAGGAGGACCGGGTAGTGCCGGACCCAGAGCCCAGTGGCCCAGCGCGGGTGGGCTGAGCCCCACCAGGCAGGTCGGGCCAACTGCATCTCGGACTCGCGAACTATCTGGGCCAACCCCGACAGACCAAACCTAGTGAACAGGGATGACCCTTAATGGGATGGACCCGGGTGTGGTCAGGTAGACCTTGGGACCCGTTGCGTCGGGTCGGCCTAACCGAGTTAGATCGGGCCCAGACCCAACTGACCCCTGTATAAATTAATACTCATAACTGACAAACTAGGTTACCATTTTAACACGTCGTCTCTGTCTTTGGGACCCCTTTTGGGAAGCGGTCCCTTTGAAATATTCTGACGGGCCTGACAGAGCCAGTTAGAACCGAGGTGTGATCACCCTCATTTCACAGAAAGGGGTGTAACTAACAGACCATGTGTTTGATCGACACACCGTCTATGGCATAAGGACCCTTGTAACAAGGCATTCCATTAGAGATACTCTATGTGGGTTTTGATGGAGTTGGTTGTGTGACCTGAGTTGGATCAGACTTGAATCCAACCGGGCCCTTTTTATGAATGTGCCCATATCTCATAGATTGTGCGTTCGATCGACGTGTTGTCTATCATTTGGGACCCCGATGACTGGGCAGTCCCTTGGGGTTTCTTTTTGTGGGACATTTTACTGGTTGAAATATGACCAATGTTTTGAGGAGCAGAGTCTTCTGGAGAATAGGCGTGATTCTTGTAGAAATCTAGTGGCTATCTGTGACATGAAGAAGAAGAGCAACCAATATGGATCAACATCAGAAACTCCAGAGTGGGATGATCTAGCATGATGAATAATCGTCTCTACCTCTGTACCAGTGACCAATATAGGTACACACCAGGGACCAATACAGTTCAGCACTAGGGACCAATATGGGTCATCACCAGTGACCAATACGGGTCAGTACCAGCGACTAATACGGGTCAGCACGAGCTACCAATATAGGTCATCACTAGTGACAAATATGGGTCAAAACTAGCGACAAATATGGGTCAAAACCACCAACCAATACTGGTCAGCACCGATGACCAATACGAGTCAGCAACAACGACCAATACGAGTCAGCAGTAGCGATCAATACAGGTCATCACCAACGACCAATACCGGTCATCACCAGGTACCAATACGTGTCATCATCAAGTGACCAATATGGGTTAGAATATAGAGTTCTATATGGGTCTGCGGTATAATTAATACGGATAAGATGATCTAGCTTTAGGACTAATCATCCATATCCCAGTAACCTTGATTTTATACCGTTAGAGTGAGATGTCCCTTTTTCTTTATGCTTCAGGATTGAGATCATACTTGTGATATTACCTTTTTGGTGTTTCTTGGGATTTTTCCTTTTTATATTAATAAAATAACTTCAGGGGTATCAGGATCGCCTACTATGTTTTTATACTCACCACTGCATGCGCTCCACCAGCATGTGTGTGTCTGGTGCAGACTAATAATGCTCTGAGGTAGAATTGGGAGGTTTGGGATTTAGTGGAGCTTGGTGCAATGAGAGCAGTCAAGATCCTCTTCTTCAACTTCAGACATATAGCTTCTACCCTCCAGGTAGATCTCTAGGGAAGATGCGATAGTTGTTTACATTTTTTCAGTTTCTAGGGAATGTATTCAAGCCCACTGTTTTTAGTTTATAGTTGTACCTATGGTTTTACTTTACTATTGTGGATATACCTTACTTTTATTGGTTATTTACTTTAGTTTCACTTTTTGAGTGTGTATAGATATCTAAGGTAATTCTTTCCCTATTCGGGAAAAGCCTTCAAGTGCTAGTCATCAACCCCTAGCCTATATAAGGTGGGCTTGGGGTAGTCACATTCAGGCCCCATGGGATGGGTCGTGACAAAAGAAATTTCATAACTCTATTAATTTTCATTTGGTTAAATTACTTATCTGTTGTCACAAGTATTTTATGACTATGTGTATAATGAATTTGAATATATATTGATGTATTTTTACTTATTATATCTAGATTTACAATTGAAACACATAGTCAATTGATTGATTAATTCTCACTTTATCGTTGTGAACATTTTAAGGGTTTATTTCGTAATCTCATTCTAAATGAGATTGTTTATTCTTATGATCATTTTCTAGTTAAGCACTTAATTTTCTTTTTATATAGTTCTTATTGGTATATTAAAGTAACAATAACATGTTTCCACTCTTTGGTACTCAAAATGTTTTATAAAATTTTCTTAAGAAAACATAACTTCATTTCTCTCTTCAGTCAGAGAACCCGTTTTCTTCTAAAAATCATGTTTTCGAAAAAGGATTCACTACGTATTTTAGCCCTTCCAAAATGATTTATTAATAAAAAATTTACCCTTTTTTCTTTTAATTTATTTTAGAATGAATATTCGTATCACTTTCAAAACAAGGATATTTTATAAGCTTTTTAATTTGCAAAAGGAATGTTCTGTTTACCTTGTATGGAATGTATGGAATTACACGTTTTTGTTTCTTTGAGGCTTACTATGAAAGTTTGAAAGGATAATTTTTTATGAAAATGTTTTTAAAAGTGATAAATAAAGAAATATGTTTTCAAAATTATTAAGAAAGTATATTTTCATCATTAATGTTCTTAAATGATCTTTCCATAGTATTTTCATTCATCAATGACAGAAACACTTTTTCCTTACTCCACGTGGGATAAGTTGTATTGATTCCATTTTTATTCTTCCACTAGATGGATTATGATTTATTTGGAAAAATATAATATTCACATTCACTTCCATGATTTATTTATTAGTCCCATTGAAATATTCAATACCCTATTACCAAAAGAAATTAAATTTCCCCTAAATATCCATATTATTTATCATGGATATGTTTTTTTCATAATTATTATACCATTTCTATGTACGATGTTTATTTTGAATGATATTTATTTAACTGGGGAAGTATTTATTTATCTATATCCTTTACTCAAAATATATATTTGATAAAGAATATTGTTTATCAATATATTACTCTATTTGAGTAATGCTTTGGATTGGCAGTGAGGAGTGCGTCCCAGACATTATATAGTCCCTTAACACATCATAATATTTAAATAAGACAAATCAGTTGTGAAAATTAAATGGGTTTATATATATAGTTTTAATCTATCTTATGAATGTTATTAAAATTATAGTTTTCATATGTCTCAGACATGGTGTAAAATAATTGAGGATTTTCTTCATTTATAATTAAATTACTATATTATTATTATTTATCTGTGATATTTTCTCTTTGACATTATCTATTAATTCATTTCATTATTAACTTATTGATTAAATGGATGTGTTTTAGTTATTTAACATTCTATAAGGATTATTCCTTATCCAGATGTTTTAAATTTTATGTTTTCTTAGTTATTTACATTTCCATATTTTTTACTCACTCCCACTTAGTTTATTAATTACATTGAATGGGTGTTCAGTTATTTACCTTTACATAATGATTTTGTTCAATGAATCATTATTGTTTCTGTTGTACATAACCCTTAATGATAATTTGATATCAGCCATAGTTTGTTTAATTTCCCTAAAATTTCATCATATTTAATATGAAATATAAAAAAATATACACTAAATAGAATAAATTTATCCATGAAAGAAAGAAATTATGTTGTAATTAGTTTATTCACATGTAATGTAAGACTCATGCAAGTATCTTATTAACCAAGACTACTAATCTCTTTATTCCTTTGATATTTGAGTCCTTTTAATCATTCCAATTTAATAAAATTATATATAGACACTTCGCGTACTAGGTTTTAGGTCGCTATAATTAAACTTGATTTTTGTATTAGTTCATTTTAGGGGATAAAAATGCATTTTTCAGAAAAAAAATGTATGTTTTTCATATATATATATATGTATGTATATATATATATTAAAATTTTATTATGTAACTTTTAGAAAGTTAAACATGAAATATAGATACAATAATTTTAATTAGGAGGTAAAAATTTGGTAAATATTTCCCTTTTAGTTTTGGTCATTATGAATTGTAATCGGAGTAAATATTGTCTACCTCAGTAAAGGAAATCCATTTAGTTAATGTTAAATATAATGTGACAAGGACAAAAATAACCCTAAAATTTTAATTTAATCTATTTTATGAGTGTGTTTTGACCATCCACATTCAATATTATAATTTATGGATTTTTTTTATTTTTATTTGAAGATGACTTCTATATTATTTTATGTAAAGTGACATACAAAATGTGACACACATTATTTTAAATTTATCTTATATGTTCACATGTGAATAAAAATAAGTTTTTAATGAATATTAAATTTTATTTTTAGAATAATGAAATTATTTTTATGAGGATTTTTTTTATTGATTATATAATTACCTCATATTTATACGTAACACTAATATATTACTTCTGCACGTAGTAGAGAATTAAAGTAAAGAATTTTAAAAATAAAAAAAAATATTTTTTGGATGAATTATCATGTAAAATAATATATAGTTAAAATAATATATTATTTATGTTTTAATTGAATATATTCTATTTATATAATTTTTTTAAAAGTAATATATGTTAAACATTCTTAAATTGTATTAATATTATTTTTTGTTAAATGTTATTTAATAAATTATATAAAAATAATAAAAATATTCAAAGATGAAAAGTACGATTATAAATAGTCTTAATGATAATTCTGTCGAAATTTATGATTCAATTTTATACTTAAAATTTAATTTATAACCATTTTATAATGAAAATTTTGTTATCATGGTTAAGGTTAAAACAGTTATGAAAGGGTTAATCCAAAAGATAATGATAAAAATGATATCTAAACATATATAAATTTGATTGAATATTTATATTAACACCATATTATAATAATATTTTTTATCAATTCCATTTTATAACCATTTCACATGATTTGGACACATATTATGTTATAATATTTCAAATATTTTCAAGAGTTCCACTCTCATTACTTAAAAAAGTGCACCACATCTCTTCTCTTACCCACAACTTTTTTGAACAATAGATTATCCAATTCTTATAGAAAATCATTAAAAATTACCAAACATGATATAGAGTTATTATTTTTTGTATAATACTAACCTTATATGGATTAATGTGTGAAAATTTTGAATTTTTTCAAAGAAGATGTATTAATTTTTACCGAATGTTTTAGTTTTATTTATTATTATATCTACCTAAAAAATATTCTAACCATTATGATATAATAACATAATTATATAAGATATACTAATAAGATATTATGTTGATGTATTAACCTTTATACATCTTCTTATATTTTCAAATGGTAATGGAAATAATCATTCATGTATAAAGCGGACTGCCGCCTTGGGAACTGATGTATATCATTTTCAATCACCACCTCTCACACCTGGTTATAATGTTTGAGTTAATGTTTATATATGTTACTAAAAATAAAATTATAAATATAAAATATAATATATCATCTATTTTATTATCTTTCCATCCACTAAAAATGACGATACCTTTCCTGTGTACGTGTGGATTACCACCTCCACAAAGCGATGTGATTCGTTTTCCATCACTTCATCACATGGTTGATATATATAATATAATTAAATATGTAATATAGTATTTATGATAAAATAATCATTATTTAAAGGTTAAATAATACTTTATTTCCTTTTTTCAGGTTATTTGAAAAATGGAAACATTACTCATGCATATGTATGACATGTCGTCTCTATGATTATAAAATAATTCATTTTTCATAACCATGTTTCATGGATAGTTAATAAAGTATAATTAATGTATAAAAATTATATTTTTATTTTTATATTTATTCTTAATTTAATTGAATAATTATCCATTTGACTATGGTCAACATACTTATGTCATTTTAAAATTATTAATTGACAATCCTCAAATCGTGTGATATGGGATTAACTAATTAAGAAATTTAATATATTGATAAAATAAATGAAATAAATGGTTTAAGGATATGGTATTAATCATTGAAATGTTTACTAGGAAATAAATTAATTGATATATTTCTATTATAGTGGTTTCAATGGTCATACACAGTAGTTCTGAACACAATGATAGAAATTTCATCATAATTTCCCTTCATTGCGGCATGTTTTAGAAATATTCATCTAAAATTCTCTTTCTTTGTGATATAGGATTATTTTATGAACCTATATTATTATATGAGGTGTATATACTATCAATATGACTATTTATATCATGAATCTTCTTATCCTCAGGATATTTGAAGATTCATTTGAAGATATTCATTCATGGGGCTAATGGTTCAAATGTTTCCAAAGTGGAATGGGTTTATGTTTTAATCCCATTTTTATTGAAATTATTTATAATTGAATTACATTGAGAAAATATATGATAATTATCTAAAAAACACATTTAATTTTTTTCCCTCTATATATTATTATCATTTTAATGTTAAATTACAATTTTCATTCTTTGGAAATCAATACGGTTTAGAAAACATTTTAAAGAAAATTTGACCTTATTTATCATATTTCGTTCAGAAATCCTTTTTATTCGATATCAAGGTTTTTAAAAAAATCATGAATGATTTTTAAAATTTATTATTTATTTTTTAAAATATTTGTTTCCCAAATTTTATGTTTCACAAAAGGATTAAGAATAATCATTTTGATGTTTTCTGAACAAGGTCATTTTTATTGAAGTTGTGAACAAAACATTTGTTTTAAAAATTTTGTAATTAATGTAATTTATATCCATCATGACTGCTCAATGATTTAAATATTACATTATAGGTTTCCATGGTTATTTTAAAATGAATTATTTTTCTCATATTCTTCCAATATTAAGTTTATAAAAGTGATTTTCAAAGTGGAAAGTGTATTTTCCTCAAGAATATTTTAATGTTATTTTCATTAATTTATATTCATCAATGAAAATAAACATTTATATTACTTATTCTCTAATAGGTAGAAGTTTTAAAGACATCTTATTATTTCATTGGATAGGTTATAATAATTTCAATGAGATTTTCGTGGAACCCATTTATTTTCCATGGATAAATAAAGTGATGATAGAATAATGATAATAATTATATTGAAAAATTCAATCATTAATGTGTTATTATTGTTTTATGATTTTTTTAATATTTTTTATGATTAATGGTTCACTTGATATAGCTCAGGATGATGAGTGGTCTGGATATAGCTCATAAATATTGGTGATCCCGATATAGTTCTCCAAAGCATTATGTTAGGGGATATATTAAACTAGTTATAGATTCCTCTTAATAGATTATTTTAATTTATAGGATAGGTAACTAAATTTGTAATAGTGACTATGGATTGATATTATAATTATGTTCTACGATACCAACATGGTTTCTCTATGGTTTATATGAATTTATAATGGATATTTTGTTCAGTATTGACATCACAAGGCTCATGAATATTGATTACAATTACTCTTTACTTTTCTAAATATTTATTCTATGTAACATGTTTAGTTATACATGTTTTGATAAATATGAATTATTCTTTATTATTATAATGTTATTTTATTAAATCATCAAACCATTATTCCCATCTTATTCTCACAAATGACATTCAATTGTTAATGAACATATTTAACTTTAATGATAATTTGATCTCACCCTTATTATGTTTATTTTCCCAAGGTTATAAAGATTAATGTTAAATGAATTAAGTATATAATAGTTTCTTGCATAATTAATTTTATGGGATATGTATAAAACTTACAGTGAAACAATAAAATTTGACTATAATATGAAAAATGATCACTTAAGGATGTGGATATTGTCAGTTAATATATTTTAGAAATTCTATAAAACACTAAACCTAAAATTTCTTTGCTTATGTGAGTGATCAAATATTTATAGTTTGATTTTTACTGTTTTGGTATGGTTGAAATGAGATCACATCTATCAGTATCAAAGCAAAAAATTTACATATTTTTTAGCACCAAATATGATTTTATGACTTCAGGGTTGTTATGAAGAATATTATTCATATTATACCATCCATATTTTTTTCTCTATATTTATTATTTAATATTATTTTCTATAAAAAATGTGATCTATTACTTTCTTTTTCATTCCAATTAATTGAATATTAATGATTTTTCTAAAAATGTAATTACTTTTTAAACATTTTATATTTCATTCCATTTGTTTAAGGGTGCACACCTAGATTCTAAACATTGATTTATTCGGAAAATTATTGACTCATCCATATACACTTTGTATATGCGGTGTAAATACCATATGCTTAATTATCTTGATAAAAGGGAATTTATCTAAAAATATATATAATACTTTTGGATACCCATTTATATTTCATGGTTTTATCAGGGTTTAATTATTAAGGGATTTATGAATGATCCATTATGTGATTCAATTTTTCAATGGATGTGAAAACTATTTTAATTTTTAGTCTATTTAAATACGATGAAAGGTTGATTTTAAGAGGAACACATATGTATGTGTGAATTATGAGTGGGGCCCTAGATCTCCCTATAAGGAATTAGTTCCTGATTTATATCCCATGAGATAATAATGTTTTTATATACTTGGATTTTTTTAAAAAATTTAATATGATATATATAAATGAATTTTTTCACAACATAAAAGGGTAAACAAGAATGTATTTGTTTCCCAATTGTTTCCTATGATAATGTTTAATGACTCATGATTTCATATTCTCTGTATTTATTTCTTATATTATTCTATATTGAAATCCATGATTCATGTTTTAAAATATATGATTTTCTTGGAATGATCTTCTTATATATCTTGATTATTCTTAGATTCTCATATTATAATCACTTATGATCTTATATTTATTTTACTTGTATTTTATCTTATCGAGAATTTGAGATCACCCCATTCTTACAATTTCACTACTAAGGTTATAAAGATGAGTGTGAACTATGAGAATTCTATAAGGGAGTCTAGTATGATTTATGTAGCAACCTCGACCCCAGTATCCCAGAGTTAACGAATGATTTATTACATTGGAATAAGATATAATTAAATGAGTCCTAATGGACTGAATATTTATTTTTCTTGGTAAACTAGATATATACATGAGTCTTACAATATAATTTAATACAAAAATTAAAACACAATTTATTTATGAAAATGTCATTATGCCACCTAGCGTATCCTTGTATGTCAATTATAGTACACTTCATAGATTCCTAGGAAAATAAAAATAATAATGATCAGATAAAATGATAAAAATGTGTTACATATGGTGGAATAAATCATCAATCAATAATAATAATCAATATGAAAAGAGAAATAATTGAACCAGCATTCCACATAATCAATAGACTATGAAGGAAGGGTATCCAAAAATAATATCAATACAAAAATATCATGGATTATAATCTATATGGAAATGTAAATACCTTAAAACATAAACCATTTATTCAATAATTGGATTATCATAACCAGATAAGGAATAATCAATAGGTAAATATAAATAACTAAAAACACATTCTATTTAATCAATTAATGAGAATTAAATTCATCCAGAGATAATATAATTTTGAAAATCTAATGGATAATAATAACTAAATTATTAATTAAGTAAATTATTAATTTTTGGATGTAATGACTCAGAAAAATGATACCTTTGAAAACAATACCTTTCACAAGACAGTTTAAAACTACGTGGTTTAAACACAACTTGTTTGACTAATTAATTTTGTTCTAGCTTATTGATTCTCCTCGTGAGACTACTAATGCATTGATGGGCTAGCTATAACCCATCCTACCCTTGTATTCAAGACCAAATCATTCATTATATATCAAATAATAGATTTAATTAATGAAAAATTAACATTATCATCAAATATCCATATTTAGTAAAGAATATAGATTTATATATATTTCCATATATAAAATAAAAACATTAAAATAAAATAGTGTTATATATAAATGAAATATTATTTAAGAAATAATCATTTCCATGATAAATAATATGGATATTTAGGGGAAATTTAAAATACAATCATTAAAGGAATGTAAATAATTCAAGTTAATGTTAATAACTACAAACAAGAATTAAAGAAGTTAGAGTCGGTTATTTATTTGGTCAAAATGATCATAAACCATCCATATAAAGTATAAGTATGGTATAAATAAAAAAAATATACACATTGGGGTATGAATAAAGGGGTTTTGTCATTAATGAATAGAAACACCTTTGAAAGGTATTTAAAAATATTCTTAAGGAAAATATTCTTTTCATTTTGAAAATCACTTTTGAAAACTAGAATTTCCAAAAATATTTTGAAAATAAATTTCATAGAAAATGAACTTTTAACATTATAAAATAATATTTAAATCCTTTAAGTGGTCATGAAAGATTTAAATTTCGATCATGTTATACACATTAAAGTAAAGATCTATTTAACTTTCGTAGTACAATCCCAATGGAAATTATTTTAAAAAACAATATTCATTTAAAAATATTTTTTAAAATTAAAAATTAATCAATATTACTTCAGAAATTTATTTAAAAATTGTAAAAATGTTTTTTTAAATAGAAAACATGGTATTGTGGAAAAATGGATTTCCAAACGAAGTTAAAATTGAAGTTTGGTTATCTCAAAAACAATTTTTCAACAATTTTATGTAAAAAAGAGTGTAAATGGAACTATTACATGAAATTTTTTGATTAAATAGATTATAATAAAATTAAATTGGTTTATTAGTAAACTTTAAAATAATTTGATTCAACTAAAATTTGATAATAAAAAATCTTGATTAGAATGAGATTGGGAAACAAACCCTTATAATGACCTGAACATCAACATGGGAATTAATCAATGGATTGATTATGTGTATCGACTATAAATATACATAAAATGAGATTTATTACAACATAATATAATTATAATTAATTACACCCATAATCCTAAATTTTCAAATATGATGAAAAAGTAATATAACCTAACAAAAGGAAATTGGATTAAAAAATTTTGTACCACCAGAAAACTCTTTTGTCAAATCACCTTGGTTTTAATAATTAAAATCGAGACTAAAAACACTATTAATTATTAATTAATCATTATATTACAATTCAAATGTGTGTTATATACACCATATAACAAATTAGGTTTATAATAATAACATATGTCTCAATAAAGTGAAATTGAGACGAAGTCCCTTACCACATAATTCTTTTTATATAAATATGATTTAAACTTATTAATAGCCATTTTAAACATATTATTAACTTATTAAAGAAATATATTTATATTTATAATATCGTATATGATACTGTTATTACATTATATCACCAATTTGTTAATAATCATTCATTATAACAATTTTTTCGGGTGTTATTTGTCTTGTTTTCTCATTCTGGATTTGTCATGAATATTCTATTTAATATGAATATTGTATAGTTTATTCATATCTATAATATTAATAATGAAATAAATATTATATTTATACATCAATTATACTTTTATAAACAATCATTAATGATTGTTTTGAGAAATGAAATATGTTAGGATCATGGAGATGGTTGGCCGTACATACACATGAGTAACATTTCCATTTTTCAATGATTGGTGTGGAAAGGAGGTGTGAAATATTATTAAATTTAATGAATGATAATAATATCATATATATCATATTACTTATTTAAATATACTTATATATATCATCCATGTGGTGTGGTGATGAAAAGGGAGTTTCATATCTCCGTGAAGGCGGTATTCCACACATAAACGAACAACATTATCATTATTCAGTGTAAGAAAGAAATTATTATAGGATTGAAATGTAGATGAATATTGCTAAATTATATAAGGGGGTGAATTGTTGGTTTAAAAACATTCATTTTTATCCTTAAGAAAATCTATATTAAATAAAGTTAAATAAGATAGATTCACAAACCCTATTTAGTTTATAATAATGAAGATAACTTGCTTAGGATCTGATAAGATGGAAGCGATAAAGAAACCTAAGATAATATTACATAGATAAATATTCTACCTTGATGTATATAGAATCTTATTTACATCATAGTAAACAAGAACAAGAATTTATAAGATAGTTATACTTTCTTTCATTAACAAAATGTAGTAGAAATAAAAAATTATAACAAAGACAATTAAAAAAGTGTAGGAAATATTTTAACGTAAAGTGATGGGTATCCAACAACCTTGGATAAAATTCCCTTGAATTGTACTTTCAAGAATGTATGTATTACCCGAACCATGGTAATCCCTCAATAAGAGTATTAATATCCATCTTATTATCACTGCAAGCCCTCGATCTCTAAGGTTATCGGTACCACTGTTTTTCTATCCCAAAAATCCCACGATTATACACAGAAACAATAAGAGTAACACTAAGCAGGTTGAACAAGATGTTCATTAAATTGAACAAGTCATTCACTGAATTCACACAATTTAGGTTTGTGAAAAGCTCTAGCAGAGTATCAGCACATCCATTACTTCTCAACATGTGTCAAAATTTTCAAATGGTTGGGGTATTTATAAGAAAAAACCCCCCACAGTCATATATTCCTCCAATGGACATACATTTCATTGGATTTCAGAGATAACCTAGACATTTGTCACTTAGACAACTATTAGTTTATAAAAAATTGTTTGACATCGTTTCATTGTAACATAATCATATGTTAGAAACTATAACATGTAAAAAACAATAACATGTACAAAAATAATTCTTATGTTTAAGCAACATAACTAAAATAGAATCGATAAAGTTGGAACAATATCTTAAATAAAATATGCAACATTAAGAAGTATGAATAATCATATTTTATGTACAATGGGACAAATAGTTTGAATATTTATACAAATAGAGTTTGGTAAAATAGAAATTCAGAGTCCAGATTTGGATTTAAACAGAGTCTGAAATAACATCTAAATAATGTCTGATTTTGGATAGAAATTGGGCTTCAATTTATAAGGAAATAGATTTCATAGAAAATGGATTTCAAATTTTATAGAACATGGTGTTTTATTTTATGAGAATTTGGAGTTAGAAAATTTGAGAACTCGGAGTCTGATATTTGAGAAATATGAATCAAAAAATTTGAGAAATAGGAATCTCATTTCTTTGAAACTTAGAGTCTAACTTTTGGAGAAATCGGAGTCCAAAAATCTAAGAACTCCGAATCTAATTTTTGTGAAACTCAAAGTCCAATTTTTTGAGAAATGGAAATAATAAAATATATAAACACTGAATATAATTTATATGAATCGTGGAGTAAAAATTCTGGATGAAATGGTGTCTGAAATCAAAAGAAATGAGTGTCTAAAAATAGTGACACTCGGTATCTAAGGAACTTTAAGGTTCTATGGTTTATATTTAATTATATGTAATGAAATTCAGTCTTAAGAAAATATGATTAATCTTGGATAAGTAACTTCAATAAAAACATGTAAAAGAAAGATAAAGGTTAAGTATATAAATTTCCTTAGAGTAAAAATATAATCTTTAAGGAAAAATTGTTTGTGATTTTCAAAATAAAACGAATGGAAAGGACATAAGGGACATTTTGTCTTAACAATCTCTTACTTTTTTAAAAGCACATACCATTTTAAAAAATAATAATATTATGTTTAGAAACCTTATAAATAAATACTTTTATCCCTTATATTTGGCTTATGGTAAATACTATTAACTCCCCGTTAGGTTTTTTCACCTTAAGGATCATATTATTTTGATTAAGAAATTTTCTTCTTTCGGATAAACTCCCCCTTGATATGTTATTTTTTTTAAACTTTTCTCCCCCTTTGTGATTTTAAAAAGGGAATGGGGGGATTTGGTACCAGAATGGTTAGAGAAAAATGCATTTGAAACAATATATAACAATGAGAATTCATTAACTTTGAACAAAACGTTTTAGTACAATAAAATATAGGAGTTTTATGATAATTAATCATCCTTATTCTTCTCTAGAAGAAGTTTCTTAAGGATAGACTCCATCATCTTTGTCTCCATATGATCTTATTGGTACTTCTTGAGTATGTCTTCATGATCATGCTTCTTCTTTTCTTGAGTCTAAATCCTATATTATTTTATCATGATCACATCTTCTTGGGAATTGTCTTTTTCTTCCAACTATTCTTTGGATTCACTTACTCTCTTTAGACTTATATCAATGGAATTGATATTTTTAATCATATCTATGTATTCTTGGAATCGGAAAGCTTTCTCGTGATTTAGTATCTCTAAAATATTATTGAAATTATCATCGGATTTTCTAAAAGAATCATTAACTGAATCCATATAATCATCAACTATCATAAAATCATTAATAATAGACTTTGACCAGTTTGTTATCTTCTTGAACGACATCTTGTGGTAATATTAATTGATCAAGAATTTTTAGATGTCAACTTTTACCTTGATGAGATTATCCATAAAACTATTTATAGATTATTTATTTGAATTAATTGACTATTGAATTGGCTAGAACTGTGATTCAATGTTTTTGAAGAACATAATATAATCAAAAATATTTTTCAAATATTGTTTAAAAAAATCACGTCTCGTGGAGGAGGACCATTGAGAGTCTGAGGCAAATTTTCCTAGAAGAGTATGTTTAACTTCTTCAGCATTCTTTGACTTAAATGTTCTAGCTACACCTTTATGAGGTGTATCAATAAGGTCTAACATTCATTTAGTAACAATATTTTCAACAACATTGGTTACCTCAAGTTATTGTTCTTAAACATTAAATTCCTCATTATCTTCTTAAATAATATCATCATAATCATCACTTTCTTCATTGAAATGGACTTTCTTAGGTTCCTCTTTATTAAAATTTTTCTTCTACTTTTCTAATGATATTTTTGTGGATGACTATTTGGAATTTCTTATTGAAATTTTATCTGAAGCACTCTCCCCCTCATGATACTCTTCAACCATTATGATCAAGTCTTCACATTCCTCTACTTCTTGTTGTTTCTGAATTTCTTCTTCTTCAAAAAGCTATTCCAGAAGTGAAGCATCCTTCAAAAAGGATTATGATACTTGGATCTGTTCTAAAGCATTCTCAATATCTTTTAACAAAGACTAAACAACTTGAGCCTCCAATTCTTTTTCTTTCTACCTTTTATCCTTTCATTTTCTTTCAAAATTTTCAGCTTCAATAATCATCAAGGCCATAACCTCTATAGGGTTAATCCCAAAGATAGGATCACCATAATTTCTCTTCTTATTCTACACCCTTAATTTAGAAACCACTTCACCATCATAATAATTTTGATTCTTTTTCTTAGGTGGTGTTGACTTGATTTCCGAAATGGGGCTAGTTGGCTAATCTTCTGACTCCTTAGCTTTTATTTTCTTAAAAGGTTCAGCAAATTCACATTTCATAGCTTCAGGATAATCATCCTTATTAGAGTGATCATAAAACTATCCTTTATTTAAATTGAATTTTATTTTCATCCTTCTTAGAATATCATATCCTAGTAACATATTCATGAAATTCTTACACTTTTAGATGTAGGGGATCTAGAAATATTCTAAAATTAATACTATAATCTTAGATGTAATCACCAGATACATTAAGATCTGATACTTTATGTCTCCATACATAATGTAACTTATTTTCAAGATGATGTACTTCACTAGATTTATCTTTCTTAGCTTCACCAGGAATTCCAAGAGAAAGATATCTCAAATCTTTAGTGAATCCTTATCTCCCTTTTTTATGATAAATAAACCACACATCCCCAAAGCTACTAACCTATGGTTCTTGAGAGATGGTAAATTTTTAGTTTCATGAAAATTTTCATCCCAAGTCACAGTATAGACTTTACTTTATCAAAGGATCTTTCCTTATCAGGAAAATGGTGTGAGCATAGGATTGCCTTACCTTCGTATGGGAATTCAAGGATTCGAGCAGCCTTATTAAATGATAATGAATATGACAACCCATAGACTCTAAAATTGAACATCACTTTTTCTCCTTGCTCATAGAAGTGAACTCAATCATAATATTCTACAACAAGGTCTTTGTACACTGGGTATTGATTATCTTCCTTAGAAACACATAATATTTCCCATCCATTCAACTTGATAATCATAGAAATTGAATAATCATACTTCGCAATGAAATTATGATCCACTAACCTCTCCTAAAACATTAACTAATAATTTGTTTCCAGGATAGACTGAGACTTTATCAGAGTCTGATGATATTCTTCAAGAGACATTTAGAATGTAAGGAAACTAGAAAACCAAAAGAACACACTTAAATAAGGGCATAGATATGATGCAAAAACTCTGAGAGAACTGATTTGGGATTTGAACATGGGATCCCTTTAAATAGGATATGTGGTGATGGTTCAGATTCATGAATCAATCAAATTTTTTAGATTAGTATAAACTGAACTAACAGTTTAGATGAATATCAGAGACAATTTTTATGGGTTCTGATCTTTTAAGGTTTTATGTAAAAAAAATTAAGGAGAGTGAATCCGATAAAGTTTTCTTAAAACAAGATAGAAATACCAACAAGTAAAAAATGAAATTACAATGATTTAGGTAAAGAAACATACCTTCTGGATTGGTAAAAAAGAATCATCAATATTTATAAGGTTCTTATTGATGTACTTATTCTCTGAAAATTTTATTATAGAATGAAAAAAAAAGTTTGGTTATGAAAATTTTAGGTTCCAAAAAAAATTAAAAAAGAAAAAAAATAAAATAACAAACATATTTACTCCCCCTATTAAAAGGAGTAACATAATTCTAGGATATGGTTTCAAAAAAATTAATATATAATATTACCTTAATATTATCATTATAACTTTTTTTAATGTATTCAACTCTTTTGAAGGGTAAATATTTTGTTAATATGTCATCATGTTGATCTTGTGTTCTGATAAATTGATGAATTGTATTTATTTTAAGTGTGTGATCCCTAATAAAGTGATATATTAAGTCAATGTGCTTTACATGAGTATGATGTATATGGTTTTTTCTTTGGGAAATGGAACTAGTATTATCACACATTTTCTGTGTTTTGGAAAATATTCATGTAGTGGTATGTGAGTGTGTGTTGCATCCACAACACTTGAGCACAACAACTTCTTGCTGCTACATATATAGATTCAGCAGTAGAAAGTGCTACTGAGTGTTACTTATTAAATGAACAAAAAAACTAATGAATCTCTTAAAAAATTACATGTTCCAAATGTAATTTTCTTATCAATTCTATAACCACTAAAATCATCTTCTGAAATTATTTTTAAAACAAAATCATTTCTAGAAGAATAGAAAAGTACTAAATCCATGGTTCCCTTTAAATGGGAAAAAAATACTTTTCACTAATTTTAAATTTCATTATTTTGGATAAGATTTATATATTTCATGTAACAATACTGAAAACATAATGTCTAGATGACTAGATATTAAGTATAATAGACTTTTATCATACCTCTAAAAGATGATTGATCTACAGGTTTCTCAGCTTCAACAAGATCAAGAGTGTTTGAGTTAACTATTGGAGTACTAATACTTTTGGTGTTGTCATACCCATACTTTTTAAGAAGATCCTTAATATACTTACGTTGAGATAAATAAGTTCCTTCTTGTTTTCTAGAAATTTTAAAACCAATAACCAATGATAACTCACCCATCATACTCATTTCAAACTCAGATTTATGGTATTCACAAATGGAATCAGTTAAGGATTTCTGAGTTGTTACGAATATAATGTAATCAAAATATATTTGATCAAAAAAATCAATTTTCATATCATTCTTTATAAAATGGTTTGATTAATAGTTCTCTTAACATAATTATTTTGTAACAAAAATCATATAAGTCTGTCATGCCAGGCTCTAAGGGATTGTTTATGTCCATATAAAGCTTTGGTAAGTTTTTAAACATGTTTAGGATGTTTTGTGTCTTCAAAACCAAAAGGTTGTTCAACATAAACTTCTTATTTAACATATTAATTATTGAAATCACACTTCACTTCCAATTTCAAATGTTTCAAATTAAAGAATACTGCAAAGGAAAATAAGATATTAATATATTCATGTCTATCTTCGAGAGTGTAGGTTTCCTCATAGTCTATTCCTTCTTATTGATTATATCCTTTAGTAACTAATCTTTCTTTACTACATTCTATTATTCTATTTTCATCACACTTATTGTGGAACACCAACTTTACTCCAATTGCAGAAGTTTCTTTAGGTAATTTAACTATGATCAAGACTTTATTCCATCTGAATTCATTTATTTCATCTTTCATAGCATTAATACAATCATCATAACCTAAGGCTTCATTAGTGATTTTAAGTTCCAATTAGGAAATAAATAATGGATGATATACATCATTTATTAGGGAACTTCTAGGACATACATGTTGATTTACATTGCTAATGATAATATCATTGGGATGATTTTTTCAAAACAACTGCTTTGGGTTTTCTAAAACATATTCATCAACCTAAGGTAAAAAATATTATTGGGTAACTACTTTAAAAACATTTTCATGAGTATTTTTCATACTAGAAGAGTTTTCCAAAAAATGTTGATAATCAATTTTTGAAATCACATCTGAGGATATTGGTTAGGGTTGTTTAAAAACAAAAGGATTAGTTTCATCAAATTTAATATGTATCGTTTCTTCAATATTACAAGAATTTTTGTTAAAAAATTTATAAGCCTTAGAGGTAGTAAAATAGCCTAATAAAATTACATTATATGATTTGGGGGTCAATTAATGAAAGTTATCTTTAGTATTCATGATGAATACTTTTCAACCAGTTACATTAAAGTAGGAAACATTAGCTTTTCAATCAGTCCATAATTCATAAGGTGTTTTCTTATGAAAAGTTCTAATTAAAAATCAATTTATAGTATAACAATAAGTAATTATATCTTAAACCCAAAAGTATTTAGCAATATAATATTCTCTCAATGTGGTTATACTTATCTCTTTATGAATTTAGTTTCTTCTTTCTACAACACCATTTTGTTAAAGATTTCTTAGAGATGAGATGTTATGAGTAATGCCTTTCCTACTAAAAAAAGTTTTAAATTATGAATTTTAAGATTCTCCCCCATGATCACTATGAATAGTTATCAATGGAAGGTTTTATAATTTTTATCTTTGGCTGAAAAACACTTAAAATTAGAAAACGTTTTAGATTTTCTCACTATAAAATAGACCCAAGTAAATGTTGTGGAATCATCAACTAAAACAAATACATAATATTTTCCTCCAATACATCCAGCTTGTGTTTAACCAAAATGATCCATATGCACTTGGTATAATGAATTACAATATGAGACTTTACTGATTTATTTAATGCTTGAATTATGTTGCTTTCCAGATTTAAAAGGATCACAAAAATTTGAAGAATCAAATCTAAGCTCTGGTAGATCCTTAACACGTCTTTTATTTGATAGCTTTCATAAGTTCCTAAGAATACAGTGTCCTAGTCTTCTATTCCATAACCAAGATTGATATTCTATTGCACTAAGACAAGGATGATCTTTCATCATATGGTCTTCTATGTTCTGTGTATAAACATTCTAATGCCTATGGGCAGAGAGAATAAACTCTTCGTTGGAATTTTGTACTCAAAATTTATCATTCCTAAAAATCACAGGGTAACCCTTATCACATAATTGACTTATGATTCAAAGCTTTTTCTTAAGAACTATAAAAAATAAATGTTTTTATATTAAATATTTTCTAATAAGAACAATTTTACATAAAAATATTATTTTTTCTTGGGCATTATCTCCGAAAGATACTTTTTCACCTTTTTTCTTGATAATATTTTCAAAGAATATTTTATTGCAAGTCTTGTTCCAGGAACATCCACTATCCTATGCCACTTATTTTTGTTGGAACTACAATTATTTTCCTAAAAATAAAATAGTTATACTTTCATAATCTAAACATTAGTGGATCCAGAATTGTTAGAAAGTAAAAACTTAGGTATCCACATTTTCTTATAGTAGTAATCCTTATGAAAACCTAAGGATGTGGTTTTATTCAATGCAGAATTTGTCTCCCAACGTCCACCACATTAACACTTAGTGAAAAAATGGATCACTTTGGGGAAAAAAATATTTATGACTAAAAATAGTTTTTGAATTACAATAACCAAATATAGAACTATTCCTAAGAGGATGAAGTAGTGAATACATTTTATCAAATTCTTTTCTTCTAGAACTGAAATTTGATAATAGTTTATTTAAGTAAAATTTATCGTATTTTAGTCTTATGACTAAATTCTTATCCACATAGTCATTAGTTTTAGAGTTTGAGTTAG
This sequence comes from Viscum album, assembly GCA_963277665.1. NCBI lineage: Eukaryota > Viridiplantae > Streptophyta > Magnoliopsida > Santalales > Viscaceae > Viscum > Viscum album. Next base: position 318,836,820 of record OY728146.1, read on the forward strand.
TCTCTAAAACAATTTTATTAAAAATAACAATTTCAAGATCCTTAAAATGCTTATATTTCTCAAAATTAACTTTCTTAAGGTTTTATAAATATTATCAAAATCAAGAGTTTTTTATCAAGATCATTTGAATATCTAATGCTTCTTTTGTTAAAATAGATATTCTAGAATTTTCTTTCATTAACTCCTTTTTTATCTTGTAGTTCCCATTCTCAAATAATTTATCAAATCTAGAAACGTCTTCAATAAAACGTAAGATATTATCTTTTAATGAGAAAGATCCTCAATCCGTTGATTCATAATCTTCTTTATCAGGGTAATTATCCTTTAAAGAAATATTTGTTAATGATTCAACATTGTGTACCTTATCTATAAGACAATGATTTTCAATAGGTGACCAGGCTATAAGACCAATATTCTTCTTATTATAAGATTCATATTTTGAGGATTCATCTGAAGAGTCACCACCACTGTAACTCTTGTTATCATTAGCCTTCATGAGTTTCTTATCCTTTTATATCTAGTACTTCTTTTTGTTCCTTTCAAAATGGTTATCCTTTTTATTATTTCTCTTAAGCATAGGAAAATCAGATCTTATATGTCTGTCCCTTTTTCATTCATAATAAGTTAATTATGAATATTTTATATCCTTTATATATTCTTTCTTATATTTTTACTAAAAATATTTCATTCCCGTAATCTTGTTCATCCATAGAGAAATATTGGCTAGTTCATTTTCAAACTGATCACTGTCACATGATTCATATATTACAATAGCTTTCTTACCTTTAGATCTAATAACTCTTTCTAGAGTCTTGGACTTAGATGTAGTAGTGAAAGAAACACTTCCATTACCATTCTTCTTCTTATTAATTTTAACATATCTCTTCATTCTGGTTTCATACTAATGAAATGTTCCAAATAACTCATCATGGGTGATTTTAGATACTTTCAAATTTTCATCAATAGCTATCTATTTAGATTCCCACTCACTGTGCATGATATCAATTATCTTTTAGCCAATTATTTAATCATAAATTCCTTTTACAACAATAGATTGAATACTATTGATGATATTTATAAATAATTAGTGCACTTTGCAAACTGGTTCTCTATAAGAAAATATAAATCCATGATATTCAGCTTTTAACATAGCTCTTCTAGTTTCTATCACTTTTAAGGTTCCAAATTGCATAACATCATGTTTTTTCTAGATACTATTGATATCATTATAAGAGGATAATTGATTTTAGATATTTATTTTCATGGAACATAAAAGTGTATTGTGTACCTTGTGGTTTTGTTGATAATCTTGTTTTCTTGATTTGTAAATTGTCTGATTTCCTTATTAGGAATATTGTATTAAACCATTATCATAAAAACGTTATCAACACTGGTATTGATAATAAAATTCATCATCTTATATCTCTAATACTCATAATCATCACCATAAGAAATTGGGGTCTGGTAGGATTTATATTTTCGGCTTCACCAACATTCATTCCGTCCATTTAAATAAAACATTTCTTCCAAAGGGTTAATAGAAGAGGATTATAGACAAATATAATCTCCAATAAAAACATGAACAAGTAAAATATTAAGGAGGAGAAGTTGATCAAGAAAACATATACTAAAGTATAAGTATTTTAGAGACCCCCTTTGATACCAATTATAGTATCGAAATATAGATAATGATTGCTCAATTACAAAAGGGGAGGTGGATTTTAGATTTAAAAACATTTGTTTTTATCTTTATGAAAATATATATTTAACAATGTTAAAAAATATATATTCACAAACCCTTTTTAGTTCTTAATAAATATGCTAATATTCTTCTGATTCGATAAGATGGATCAGATAAAGAAACAAATGATAAGTATACTAAGAAAATGATTCTACCTATAAGAATATAGAATCTTACATATATCAGTGTAAATCAAAGTATAATAAAGGTATACTTTCATTCTATAATAAAATATAAGGGAAATAAAAACTTATAACAAAGACAAGTAAACTAGTATAGGAAATATTTCAACCCAATGTGAAGGGTATTCCAAAACCATCACCCGACCAGGCCTATCATAACACCCAAAGATAGTTACTTATCTCCATGGGCTGGAAAAAGTTCTTGGGTATCTTAATTAATGGTTTGGGAATGATTTACCAGAGTTAGGATAAATAAATAAACCAAAAACAATCAATAAAATGAATCTGAAAATTCATTCCAAACAATACATAATTAGAATTCAGAACTGAATACAAGGTTTTAAAAATGACACGAAAGGTCCAAAACTATATAATTAGCAGAAAAACATCCCAAATAATTTCACACGATATGGGTTCTTCACCCACGAGTCATCTCCACAACACCACACTATGGAAGCAATTAACAACCCGAGTAGCCATCTCCTAAGTCCATTCCCTTACTTGTGTCAAACATAATCAAGTCTACAAACACACAATATTTTATGTAGGTTTTGATCCTAACCCTAATATGGTACCTCCCAAATACTCCATGTGTCAATCATTATATGACAAAAATCAGGCAAGTGTTATACACAAAGAATGGTATCAATAATTACTAAAGGTTCAACATTTGAATGAAAAAGGTTTTCAAAGTGGGTAACCTTAAAAATGTTTACATTTAAATAAAACATGTAATATACTAAATTTTCCATCCAAAAAAACCATAATCCAAAGTTAAATTCCAAATATTCAATGAGCACTCAACACAAGAACACCCCTAAGAACTAGTTAGTTGTTAGCCCTAGGTACCTTGCATCTCAGTGTGAAAGTAACCATAATAATATTTTTTCTCCCTCCCAAGCCATTAGTAGGGGAATAAAACATAAGCTAGTGGTCCCCAAAAACATAATCATCATATTTTTGTTAGTGTTTTCAATGTCAAACTTTCTAAGTGAAATAGGGACAAAACCACTCTGGATCACTAGAATACTAGTATACATCTGCCCACCTAGATACCTGGGTTTCCCTTTTTGTGCTCAGACAATTTAACATAAGAAACCACATTCCATTTAAACATAAAAACACAATTTATGGTCATACAAACTCAAAATAGTATCTAAACATTCTTTTCACCATTTTTATAACTCAAATTAACACTTATAATTTTCATAAAAAAATTTCACAAGTTATAACAAAACATTTTACATAAAATCCAATTGTAACCCCTATTTTAACACCAAATGCATACAAATATTTCACAAAAATATAATTGGAGGGACTTAAATATTTTATAAATCCATTACATTTATTATCAAACAAGATCAATTGGTACAACATGGAATGCACAAGTAAAACACCCATTTTCACACATAATTGGCACTTAAAAATCAACTGCTTAACAATTTCTACCAAAAATAGTATTCGCACCAAAAAAATAAAATAGGAACTTAAAATAAATATAAATCCATCATTATAATTCATTATACAATGATTTTTTTATGGAATCACATACCAAATATTTCTAAACCCTCAAATCCTTGTGTGGAACTTCAATCGCACCACCGCCACACCACAAGGGAGTGAAAACATACCTAAAACCACAAAATTTTCCAATAAACTAAATAAAAACCATAGGTACAAATCCTAGACTTCTGGATATTTGGGGATTTAAGAAAAGTGGAAGAAAACCTAAAGAAATAGAAGGAATCAGAGAGTAAATTTCTCTTAAAAATACTGTTTCCTCTGATTGTGTATTGGTTACTACTGAAAAAATGAAAGCCGACAACGCCAATCCCCCTGCCTTGTTGGAATCTTAGCCCCTTCCCTCTATCCAGGATATAATGCAAGCCTCGGTTAATACATTTGACAGTGGAACTATGGAGGTTAATTTGGCCTCTTTGACCTCCACTGCTTGCACATCACATGACACTGACAATCTTTTTCTTGCACAAGATTCTCCTACCTGTCATGTAGGGAAAAAGACAAACAATGAGCTACAAATAAAGCAGGATATCCCTACAGTGAAGCAGACTAGTTGGGAAGAATAGTCCACTATAAGGGAAGAGGACCAACATCATGTAGCAGACGATGATAACTCTTGGCATCAAACGAAGTGTTGTTGGCAAGATAATGATCACAGGAAGGGTGGGAAAGAGCCAAACTAGTAGCAAAGAAGGAAACACGGTGTGGTGTCTTAGACTTAGATATAGACATTGAGACCCTCTAACAGCAAGAAAGAGATTTAGAAACACTTCACAAACGAGGACGTGGGTGTGGACGTGGACGTGGGTGCAGTCGAGGAATGGACTCGGGTGCCTTGCAGGAAAAATATTGTGAGATTGCTGATAAGATCCAGAAAAATCTTGGACGATGCTAGATTTGTTTTTTTGTCTTTTCATCTGTTACTTTCCTTGTTTCACTAGTTTTTGTTCTAATAAAAGGGGACTTGATCCCTTTCCTTTAAAAAAACTAGTAGTTGAGTCTCCCAGCATCCAAATTTGAATTTCATGTTCTAATAAGGTCGAATAGGTCAAGTGGGTACTGAAATGGGGTAAAAGGAGTAAAATAAAAATGATTTATGAAAGAAAAAAATTACCTTTTCAAGTCTGGATGATTTCATAAACCTTGATGAAGTTATACCTAATACCCAATAAAGATGAGCTCCATAGAGGGAAAATGGAACATTGTGGTGATCCAAGTGTTTGTGGTCTTGAGTGAGAGGTTGAATGGCCAAAACATATTATACAATTAATGAAATATAAAAGAATAAAATTAATTTTTGAAAACTCCAAATGGGATCATGGGTTGGCCTAGTGCGTCAATAAATCACCCAATAAACCATGATTATGAGTTCATAATGGGTCCAAAAGGATATGGTGGTATTAATAGATCATCTAATTCCATTTAGGAAATACAATTGATGAAATTTTTTTAAAAAAAGGTTTCATAGAAGAAACAATTTTTGTTCTTAAAACTAGAAATGGGCTCACAGTTTGGACAAAATCAAGATGTAACCATCCCTTTCTCCAAAAATTCCTCAGAAACACCTAAAAACAAAGCAAGAATATAAATTAATGAAAATAACATTAAAAAAAGTCATGGATATGAAAATTCTCCCAACCATAAAAAAACTATCCACCCTCAGAAAAGTCATCTTGAATCCTGATCAGTTAAGAGAAACAGAAACTACTCTTTGACCCAGGACTTCGGCTACCATGTCTTATGATCATCCCCCATGATGATAGATGACATGAACCAGAGTGGTAGTATTCCCTTGAAGCACTATTTTTTAGGATCCCAAAATACTCATTGGTCACTCAACCACAGATATATTGTTCTCTATATCCAACTCCTCCCAATTATGCACATTGGACAGATCTAGGAAGTAATTCTTCTGTTGTGAGACATGGAAGATGTCATGGATAGATATAAATAGAGAAATAAAAAATAACATTTATTCCACATTTCCAATCCACTCAATAATATTAAAAGGTTTGATATACCTCGGTGTTCTCTTGCCCTGATTTCCCAAATGTCAATGACCCAGATGAGGGGATGCTTTCAAAAACACCTGATCTCCCACTGAGAACTATAGGTATCAATGCCTATAATAAGAGTATGATTTCTAGAAACTCTAAGGTTTAAATAAATACTTCTTGATCTACATGACCTTATCATATGTCTCTTGCATAGGACTCGCCACAAATAGTGAGGTCTCACTTACCATGGACTATCATAGGGGAGTCCGAAAAGGATGACCATAGATCTCCTCAAAGGGATCCATTCATATTAAGGATTTGAAACAGTTATTATAAGAAAACTCAAGCACTCCCAAATTTCTATCCCAAGAAGCTCAAAAAAGTTCAAAACATATGCGCGGATCATGTCCTCCAAAATTTGATTCTCCCACTTGTCTGACCATCCATTTTATGATGGTATGTCGTGCTCATTTTAATATGAGACCCCAAGGCCTTCTAAAGGCCTTCCAAAAATAAAGAAGGGAAATGTGGGTCTCTATCCCAGAAAACTATAGATTGAACACCATAAAGCCTTACCACCTCCTAAAGATACAATCATCCCAACTCATTAAATTTAGATTTTTCATTCATTGGAATGAAGTGGGATGATTTGATCAAAATATCAATTACTACCCATATAGAATTATTACCTAGGGCTATACATGGAAGGACAACAATGAAATCCATGGAGACCTCATCCCACTTTCATGTAGAAATGAGTAGAGTCTGCAACAAACCGGGGGACCTTTGATGCTCCTATTTCACCTCCTGACAAGTATAGCATCTTGACACGAAGTCAGCTATATCTCATCTCATACCTGGCCACCAGAATTGCGAACACACATCATAAAAAATCATGTTGGCACCAAGATGGACAACCCATTGAGACTGGTGGCTATCCTGCATCACCACCTTTTATAGAGACAAAGGTACCACTAATCATCCCTTGAATCACAAGATACCATCAGGGGATGATGACTAATTCGGAGAAGTCTCCCCACTATGAAGAAGCTACCTCGATCATTGATGTAGCTCATCACCATGATATTATCTCTAAATGAGCTCCATAAGTGAGGGGGTCAACTAAATGTTTCCTAAGAATACTCCTCCACTATGTTCCATGGTCTCCATGTGCATCTAAGAAAAGATCCCCATCAGAATCCACTCATCACTAGAATTCCTCAAATCATGGACTAGTACTCTTATGCTCATGGTGTATGCTATCATATCACCATTTCCGGGGGTGTAGATGATATCAATGTCAAACCACAACAAATACTTGATCCAACGCCACTTCCTTAGGTTTAGATCCTTCTGAGAGAAGATTTAGGCTAAGATCTTGTGATCGTAATAGACCACAAACTTCTTTCTAAAGAGGTAGTGATGTAATGTCTTAAAATCATGCATCACACCTGCTATATGTATGTTTTGGGTACGGTAAATATTTCTATGTGGTTGGAGTTGACGGGAGCCATATGCCACCATGTGATCATCCTACATAAGCACGCGCCTGACACCCATACCAGAATCATCACAATAGACCAAATAGCCCATTCTAGATTCTGAAAAGATTAATATGGGGTGCTATTCAACCATTGCTTTAGCTTCTTAAATGATGCCTGACATTCTGGGCCCCAAAAAATCTTCACCGCATTCTAGGTGAGGGTGGTCATGGGTGAAGAAAGCCGAGAGAAATCCTGAAAAAATTGCATGTAGTATCCTTCCAAGATGAGGAAACTCATGATATCAAACATGTTCTTTGGATTCTCCCATGAAATCATTTCATTTATCTTCTCAGGATCCACTAAAACTCCCTACTCTATGATCAAATTCCCTAGAAACTGTACCTCCCAGATCTAGAAGGTTCACTTTGACAAATTTTCATAAAGGCAATGATCGCACAATGTTTACCATATGAGCATCAAATGAGGCTCATCCTCTTCCCCTAATCTAGAGTAAACAATAATTTTGTCCACAAATACAACATCAAAAGAGTCGAGATACTGGTGGAACACCATATTAATGAGTACCATAATGACCACAAGCGCGTTGTTCAACCTGAAAGGCATGACCAAGTACTCAAAGTGGTCATACCTTCTTCGTAATGCTGTCTTCGAGATATATTACTCCTTCACCATGAGGGGTGGTAACCCGAATGAAATTGTATCTTAAAAAACCAATCTACACCCTTAAACAGATCAAACAAGCCATCTATTTTGGGAAAATGATATTTGTTCTTGATAGTTACCCTATTAAGCTTCTAATAGTCAATACACAATCATAGGGATCCAACAAACTTCTTCACAAAAAAAAGGATAGGAGTATCCCAAGGATAGATGCTCTGGTGAATGAATCCTTTGGATTCCAAATCATCCACCTATATTATTAATTCCCTCAGGTTGGTGAGGTCCATATGATATTAGGGAAGAGATATATGTTGTACTCCCAACACCAAATCGATAGAGAACTCCACATCTCGCTTGAGGGGAAATCCTGAAAAATCATATAGGAATACCTCCGAAAACTCATCCAATACAGGTGGTAACCCACCCTTACGAGTATTTAAATCTTCCACAAGCATGAGAAATGACAACAGGAAGAAAACATTTACCAACTTTGGGAGTTTATGTTCTACAAGACCTTACCAAGGATCCTATTCCCCATGAAAAAACATGAGGGTTTTCATCAGGTTCCATGAAACTCACCCACCACCTATAGCTATTTATGTGTTTCTGAAAGTGAAATAACCAATCCATACTGAGAATTATGTCAAAAAGATCCATATCCAAGACCAAGAGGTCCCATAACATCTCTATCCCAGACATAGTAAGGGTACACGATGAGAACCCGAGACCCTGCTCCTTCTTTTAACCCAGTGGTGTAACAAACTCTATCACAAAGGATAACAAATCAGTTGGAAAATCTATCATTCTCACAAAAATGGGAAGTGGTGAATGAAACAGAAGCACAAATATGGAAAATATTAGTAGTTATTTATGATTAAATCAAGAAGGTACTTCTAACTACTGAAGGCCCCACATCCGATCCTGCTAGATCCTGCTCCACCGCATGAATATTCCTACTATCTTCCGAAGAATGGACACTAACCTATGGATTTACCCTAAACTAGATCTTCTCAGAAGATGATCCAACACTTCTTCCATAGCCACCAAACAAAGATCCTTCCATCCTCAACAACTCTAACTTTGCAATAACTCCCCTGGAATCCACAGATCCTTCCCCACTATAGAGTGAACGTGCCACCCTAAAAAAATGCTGTAATTGTCTCATACCGTTACAAAAATAATAGGGATTTACAGGATATGTGAATTTTAGTTTTATGTTCTATGGACTCCCACACCAGTCGCACATGAAGACCCTCGCGTCATAATCCATAGATCAAAGCTACTTGGAAGAGAGGTCTGAACTACAACCTCCTTTCATCCCCTACTCCTCCCACTTCCTTTTATTTTTAGATGAATTACCAATTCCCTTCCCGGATATTTCCCTAGTGAAACTAGACCTCTCCATGTGGTTAATCTCTGCCATAGACACCTGATATAGCACCCCAACACAGGTCATCATCTTAAATAGGAACATGTGAGAATAATACTTTGACCAAAACCCCATTTCGAACTTATGGGCCTTCATCTTATCATTGGAGACCATTTTAGGTGCATAATGGACAATTTTAGAAAAATATTTTGAGTTCTCTATCACTAAACTATCTCCTTGAATTTGTTCTATAAACTCTTAAGATCTAGAATATGCCAAGACTTTAGGGAGTTAATAGTCATTGAAGGAAACCTTGAAGTTCATCCAGCTCATCTATTCATACTTCCTAGATTGAATCATTTATCCCCACCACCTATGTATGGGACCCTCTAACAGAAAAAACTAAACTTAACCTTGAACTCCTTAGGTGTGTTAAGAAACATGAACATGAGCTCGATTTTCTCGAGCCACTACTCTGCTTCTTAGGGTTATTTGCTACCTTAGAAATTACAAGGCTTGTTCTTTAGGAACTCCTTGTATTTTTCCTTCATAGAACTAGACTCCTATTTCATATCTTGAGTGTAATCGGGTTATACCCCTTGTCCTGGGTCTTGGAAAGCCCTGACAACATCTTCTACCATCCTTTGATTAATCGGTGAGGTAGAACTCTCTCCAGCGTCCTCTCGTGGGTGCATGAGAGCTTTCCAGGGAGGCATGTTGTTGAACGAGGAAATAGTCACAACAGAAATAATTAGTGAAATAATTAGGAAAAATTTAAACAATTGCATCAAATATAAATAAGTTAAACATGTCACAAAAATTAAATAAACAACCACTTCACTCCCACTCGATGTCTATGTGCAGTTTGCAGCCAGTACGTCCCACATGGAAGAGCAGTTAAACAAACAATATCATCATCCCAGGGAAACTCAAGGTTTTTCATGAGAGGTACTATCCAAACACCGTAATTGTAAAGAAAACTATGTGCCCTGATATTTCTTTCTCCTGTCTAACCAAACTTTCCCAAAAACAATAATATGACCCAAAAAGATAAACCTCTCTCCGATAGCATTTTCTCACGAACCAGATCCGGTCACCTTCAAAACTGGCACTCGACTCAGCCTGTGGCAAGCCCCGAAGGGCGTTCCCTATACCTATGGTATGGGAGAAGTTCTCAAGTTTCTTAAACAATGGTTTGATAATGATTTACCCGGGTTATTATACCTAAAACAACCAAAAAAATCAATAATCCGAATTGAAAAATTCATGCCAAACAAGAGTTAATTAGAATTCAAAACTGAATACATGGTTTAAAAAATGACACGGAATGTCCAAAACTACCAAAGTAGTAGAAAAAAATCCAAAATACCACCACAATACAATGTTTCAACACCAACAAGTTGTCTCCACTACACCACTCCAAGAAATAAACTAACAACCCAAACCGCCATCTCCAAAGGCATTGCCCTTTACTTGGTCAAACTTAATCAGATCTACTTACCGCCAAGGTTTTAATTATGGTGTGATCCTAATCCCAATAAGATACCTCCCAAATACTACACATGACATCAATTATAATAAAAAATGTTTTTTATTATTATAAACAATGAATTGTAGCAATAATTTATGAAGGTGGACCTTTTGAATGAAAACAATTTTCAAAGTGGATAACTTTAAAAATGGGTACATTTAAATAGGACATGTAGGATACTTAATTTTACATAAAAATCCATAATACAAAATTAAATTCCAAATAGTCAATTATCACTCAACATGGGAACACCCCTAGGCACTAGTTAGTTGTGAGACCCAAGTACCTCACGTATCGATGTGAAAGTAACCATAACAATATCTATTCTCATGCATGAGACACTAGTAGGGAAATCACACATAACCTAGTGGTCCCCAACATCATCATCATCATATATTTTTAGTGTTGTCAATGTCAAACATTCTTAGTGAAATCGGGTTGAAACCACTCCATATCACTAGCATGCAAGTGCACGTCTTCCCACCAAGATATTTGGGATTCCCTCTTTGTGCCCATAAAAGTTCCACATTCTACCAAATTCCATTTACAGATAAAAAACACCAGTTCTGGTCATACACACTCAAAACAATAGCTAAAAATGATTTTTACCATTTTTATAACTCAAACAAACACAAATAATATATGTAAAATAGTTTCAAAAGATAAAAAAAATACTACACATAAAATACATTTAAACCTCCTTTTTTAACACCAAATTCAAACCAATATTTCACCCAAACAAAATTGGTAGCACTTAAATATTTTATAAATCCTTTCCCGGAATTATAAAACAGTACCAATTGGTACAACATGGAATGCATAATTAAAACATCCATTTTCACACAAAATTGGAACTTAAAAATCAACAGCCTAATAATTGCTACCAAAAATAGTTTTTTCACCAAAAATAATGAAATCAGAACATAAAATAAATATAAATCTAGAATGATAACTCGTTATACACTACATACATAATGAATAATCTACCAAATAATTCAAAACCCTCTAATCCTTGTGCAGAACTTCAACTGTACCACCACTGCACTACCTAAGAGTGAAAATGAACCTTAACCTAAAACATTGAACCGATAAACTCAAAAACAAACCCTAGTTATGAATCCACAACTTTAAAACATTTGGGTTTTCTATAAAAGTGGAAGAGACTCTACCTAAATGGAAGGAATAAGAGATGAAACTCACTTACTTTATAATCTTTGAAGAAATATCCCCAAATACACTAGTAGTTGAATCTCCCAATAGCCAAAACTGAAAGGGCAGTTCTAATGAGGCTGATTATGTAATGTGACGATGGAAGTGGGGGAAATTATTAAAAAATGAATGATTTATAAAATAAAAGAATTACCTTTTCATGTATGTATGATTTGAGAAACCTTGAATAATTTTTCCTTAATCCCTAATGAAGATGAGATACAAAATAAAAAATGGAACATGAGGTGCACCTAGGGTTTGTGGGCTCTAGTGAGAGGTGGAATGGCCAAAAAGTATTAAAAATTAATGAGATATAATAGAATTAATTTTTTTAAAAAAAACTGGATATGGGATCACAAGTTGGCTCAATGCCTAAATAAATCACCCAAATCCACCATGATTACGAGTTCTTAATAGGTCTAAAAAGAAATGTTGGTTTTATTAGGTTAGGGAATAAAAATTGGGATATGGAATGGGTGAATAATGTTTTGAAGGAACGATTTATTAAAGAAACATTTTTTTAAACCGGGAAATGGGCTCAAGATTTGGAAGAAATCATGATGTAAATATCCCTTTCTCCAAAAATTCTTGAGAACCCCCCGTAACCAATGCAAGAATACAAATTAATGAAAATACCTTTAAAAGAAGTCATGTATGTGACATAAATGTTGGTTGGTGAAGTAAATCCATTTGGTGGGAATCTTTTCCGTGAAGCAAAGGGGGATGAGGGAGATTTTTTGTGGTCATTATTTTCTATTACATTCATCTATTTTATTATGTGTTTTCCTTTTATTTTTCACATATGTGGACTACTTTATTTTATTTATTATTTTTTAGGAGAAACAATTTCCAAGTGGTGATTCCATTATGCCCAAGAACTCTTTCCCATGGGGAACAAGAATGCCCTTTGGTATATATTGTGGGACAATTCATGTGTCAGCTTAGGTTTCTTTGTAACAAAATGGTATCAGAGCAGTTGGGTTCTTTTCTCTAGAGAATCATTTACTCTATCATGAGTAGCCCATTTTATTTGAGATTCCTGGTATATGGTAGATAGGATTGTCAGAGATCATGAGGTATATCATAGGCTAGTGACTATTTACCACCCCTCTTGATAAAGCAAATGTTGTGAGGGGTTTTTGGGATTATAATTTTAAATTTTGACATTTATTTGATTATTTCATGGATTTAAATATTTAATCTACATAATTATTATTTATTTGGATATTTCATGGGGTGTGTTGATATATTTTTGAAATTTTATATTAGAATGTAGTTTAATGGAAGGCACTGATAGAATTCATAGCCTAAAAAACAATATGAAGTCTATAAAAATGGTTCCAAGTAACTCTTCATAGTAGTATCATGATTGGCCCATAGTCTATCAAATGGTGTGGTTGAACCATGGACATCAACTAAACCATTAAAAGTTTTATTTTGGGTGCCAATGGATTTGAAATGTTTTATGTTTATTAATATGGTTTAGTTTGATTTTCAATATTGTATTAAAATTAACTTTGGTTACAAATGGTAAAAGATATTTTTGAAATGATTAATGGGGAATTTAATTAATATGAAATAAATTAGATTTTTTATTTAAATACTCTAGTGATTCTTCCAAGAATAACTTATTATGTTTTATTTTTTTTAATGTATGTTTGAAGTCTTAATAATGGAAGTGTTTCATTTTAACTTGGTTTTAATGGGTAAAAAATGTTTCGAATTTGGAATGTAATGATCAAAATGGTTTTCAATTGGATTTCACGGTTTTAATATTCAAATTTGAGGTTTTATATTATTTTAAAATATGAATTAATGGTTTTTTGGTTTTTTATCAATTTTATTTTTGGTTTTGATTTGTGTTCTTGATTTTCTATTTTGAAATGTGAATTATTTTTTGTTGTAGAATTTTAAATTGTGTTTTTTTATGAAAAAGTGGTGTGATTGGTAAATTTTAAAGAAATGTGATTTTTTTTTGAAATTTAATGATTTTAATATTTTTGTTTTTGTTTTTTTTGAATGGGGTTTTTTCTTGTTATGTTGAGGTCAAAATTCATTTGGGATTCAGGTTTTTCCTTTTTTAAGTATTCCTACTTAAAAATCCTTGATTTGTTTTGGTCCTTAGAGATTTCATATTATGGGTTCATTAATCATTGAGTTAATAAGGTGTTCCTTTCTTGGATTGTTTTTATTTAGGTCCCTATTTGATTATTCATATCATTTTAGATGTTCTTGGTCTATGTATTTGAATTTTTGGAGGAGAGTGTGATTTTTCTAGGATATTATGTAATGGGGGTTGTGATTATGAATTATTTTTATTGGCTAGACATTGGGAACCCTCAATGTGTTCTTCAAGGGATTATGATGGATTCTATTCTAATTTAGTTATTCTTGGTCTAGTTTCGGTTTAGCTATTGTTGATATTTCCATGGCTGGTGATTTGGATTTCAAGTCTTAGTTCATCCTTCTTATTTGGGACATATAAGGGGATCCCATGTCATTTGAGTAGACATGTTCTTGATTTATACAAAATTCCCTTCATTCATGGGTATAAGTTTGATAAATAGTTTGATGGTGGCCCTTGTTTTCTAAAATCAAAGAGGTTCTCTTTAGCTCATGTTGTTTCATATGAGTGCCTTGGTGAAAATTTTGGAGAGTTCTATTTATTTTTCCCCTTCCATTATTTCACACATTCTATCATTATCTATTTCATTCTCTCTAATGTTTCATTAGTTTTGTTAGTGTCGATATTTGTGACGGTGCTTAGGAGAATTACTGTTTTTAGTGGATTTTTGGATGATCTTCTGGTCATGAGGTCTATTAGAGTCCCCTCAGTTTGTAATTTGTGTCATGTCATTTAAAACTTCCCTTATAGTGTCCTCACAATATCAATATATCATTCTAGGGGAATACTTAAATGGTTGGGCGATCCATTTTGAGTGTTTTGACCTTGTTTTATTTGATTAAAGGGGTTGTGTGTTATGTGTAAATATTTAAGTGTTTGAGGATTCCATGGAATTTTTGTGAGACTGAGTGGTTTAAAGTTGTTTGAATTCTTTCATTTTTTTTTCTAAGTTCCATCTATGTGTCCTACATAATGTGTTTTATTAATTTATTTTGGAAAAGGGTCATGGGGGGTAGAATTGTCACACACCAAGCTGAATTTTAATGATTATTTAATTTATTTAATTAATTATATTTTTTTAGAGATTAATTTCTTCTAATTTTGGAATTATTAAAAAAAATTAATATTGCGGTGTTGTGCATGGTTTTTTCGCACGGTTGGCCAATCTATGTGAAAACCCTATGGATAAGTCTGCCAATTTTTAGATGGGTTTTTCCTAGTTAACACGAGGTATTGTAAAGTGTGTGGACCAACTATGGGGGTGTCTCACCTTATTAGTTCTAGTCACAAGGTCGGTGTATTATTTTAAAAAGCGTACAGCCAAACCATGTGACTCTATCGGGTTGTTAATTTTATATTTTTGTTGAAACACCCATATGGGATTTTTTAGAAAAATCCTCCTCCTTCAACCCATTATTATGAAACTCCCCTCCCCTTCGACCAACCCACTAAAGCTTGACCCCTCCCCCATTTTGGATTCTATTATTTTCTTTTTTATTCCAAAACCAATGCCTAATCATCCATGTTATGGGTTTCTCCTCCTCTGGAATATTTTTCTTCCTCTCTTCATTATCATCTCTTCATCTCCAATGATGCATGCATGTGAGGACAGACTCTATATAGTGTTTCGATTTTATTATCCTTTTTTTGGCTCAATTTTCAATGGTATTATTTGGGTTTAGGTTTCCTTTTCCATCTAGGAGTTATTTATGGCCCTGTTGCAATGGTTTTAGGCATCAATTGTCAATGAAAGAGTGTTCCATAAGGGTTTTCAACATTCTCACAACTTTAATTTTCACGAATTTGATTTCATGGATTCTAAATTGAAATTCATGAAATATAATAATGTTATTATGGATAAATATGAAATAATTAGATGTGAAAGTGTGTTTCAACTTTGATTTTCCTTGTTTTCCCCCTTTGTTTTCTCCTTCATTTGAATTTTTTTTTATTTTCCTAAAACAATACTTATAATTATTTTTAAAGTGGAATTGGTTATTTTTTAAATCTCAAGAATAATTTAAAATTTTTATTATAAAAATTATTAATGTATATTAATTTAACTCATTGTCTTTATTAGGAATTGGGTTACTTATGATCTATTTTAACAACTCCATTTTGTTATTCCATCCCAATAATCATATAACTATGTGTGTGTCTGTGTGTTTAAATATGTATATATATAATCATGTATTTTTTTCATCAATAGTGGTTTCAAATAAAATAAATATGATTATGTGAATATGCTTTATAGGTATCTAATAGTCATGAACATATGTGTGAGTGTACACACACACATAAACATATATATATATATATATATATATGTTTGTAATTGTAAAAATTCACATGGAAGCATGTAAACTTTTATAGTAAGAGGTGTATACATATATGTGTCTGTAATTTAATATAGGTATAATGAGAAATATCATTATAAATTATAAAATTGGTTTTTGAACAAGTCATTAAGTGAACGTAAAAAATTTATATAGGCCTTGATGGAACTTTATAAAGCCTCTTGAAAAGTGAGGTGTGGTCCAATGGAAGCCTAGACATTTTTATTATCTGTTGGATAAAGATTTGATATGGTTGGAATATTGGTATGATTATTAGTAAGGGAATTCAAATTGGTACTACAGAGAGGTGATGTGATATTTTATGATTTCTTTACATTTTTTTTGGGATTAAGATTGGTTTTTTCTACTACACCTCTCATATCTATTCAATTTATAGGCATAGAATATGGGAATATTTGGTACGTAGGTAAGTAGATTATGAAATGTACACTAGGGATTACCAAACCTACCTAGTAGGGTTAATTTTTTACTCTAACTAAACTATGAATGATGATGTGGATTGAATGGCTCAAGAAGGAGAATATAACTTCACATCCATGGTATGATTACCGATAGTACATGAATCCTATGTTCATTATAACCCTCTCTAGTTAAGTATTTCCCATTGTTTGTTTTCTCACTTACTCTTATTTTTTGTTGCATTATATCTAAATATTCTTTTATTTAGTTTCCTATTACATGTTAAAAATAATAGAAAGATTTTTCTCCAAACATTATTAGATGATTTTTAACTCATATGCAGTTCTATAATATTATCTCTACCATCATGATTCACTTATGTTTCTTTTTTTAAAATTATTATTTTCCACTTCACATTCTTTTGGTAAACATTAGTTCTCTTTCATTGTTTCTCTTTAAATATGTTTTCAACTATTTTTAAAAAGTGACGGTAAAATATATCGGGTATTTTTTCAAAATATAAAAAAAATTATTAAATTAATACATTTTTAAATTATAATGATAATAAATCTATAATTAAAGGGTGATATTATTGCAAGGTGGGTGGTGGACTAATGTAAATTTTTACACTCAATCCTATATATTTCATCTCAGTTTCATATTTAGCTCCTTGTGGCTCTTGGTGTGTTGATGTTCATGTTTTTTAGAGAGTGAACTTTGGTCCCTGGGGATGGTTCTCAGGTATATCAATTGTTTTGTTTTTAGATTATTTTATTTCAATAATCTATTGGTTCTTATTATAATATTTCATTTGTATTGGATTTATATTATGTAAAATTCCAAACAGTTTCCTATTAAATGATATATCTTTTCCAATAAGGATATAATTTTATTCTATGGATGGAGGATAGAAATAAATACAGGTGGTAAGAGAAAATAAATTCAGTTAGAATCATGTCCTTATAGTATAGGTACACTGTGATGGTGAAGAATATTTTTTTAGCTTGTTGATATTTACTACTTTAGAAGTTTTTTATTAGGTCATTTATTTTTATTTTTCATCATCTTGGACATCAGACATATAGATGGTTCATGCTGAAATTATTAGAAATGTTCACCAATTGTTTTTTTATTATTTTTTGGATAAATCATTCAAAAGTGGTTCTTCCATATCCCCCATGAACTTATTCCAGCCATTGGGGATTTGGAGAAACCTATGGGACTTGTTACAGGTGAGCTCAATCATTTGATAGAGGGATGAATTGGGTTGGTTCATGATAATCTCAATTGGTATCAAAGTAAATTTACATTTTTTATGTTTTTAGAACTGGGCCAGGGAGTGTGGGCCTATGGAACCTCAGTTGGTATAAAATAATTTTTTACTCATTTGGGGGGATTAAGTTAGTTAAATTTTCTTAGGATAAGATAAATTTTGTGAAAACACTAGGGATAAATATAAGGGATATGTCTAAGTATTAGATAACATACTGAAAATTTGGTAAGTTATAGATTTTTTAGTCCTCTAAGATATTATATATCTTCCTAGATACTGGAATTTGGATGTGGATTTAGTACTGATTCACCTAGGAAAAATTACCATTAAAAGAATCATTGATTATCCACAAAATCTTTACATTGGTAATTTTGGAGTGGGATTTAGACTGCACACATGGATAAACACTCCCATAGGATATAATTTAGTTATCATGTACTCTTTAAAAACTATTATAAAGGATTTATTTCCAAATTAAATTATGGGTTCAGTTTAGTAAATATGAGTGAACATAACTTAAAGTAACCTATATTGAACTAATAGAGTTATAGGATTAACCATGTATGAAAAAGTCTCAAAGGTTCCAATGAATGTTTCATTGGGGAAGACATGTTGAGATTTAAAATTCATATTAATTTGATCATTTACACTAGTTCTTATGGACATTATCATAAAATTTTTGGATTTACTATTATGTTGAGACAAGATCAGAAAAATGACATTGATAAAGTTGTGTATCTATTTCATGACCTGTCCCCTAAGTCCCGTCCCGCGACTACCCCATGTTCACCTCCCAAAGACCAAAGGCTGGCGACTAGCACAGAAGGCATTATCCTTCAAGTGAGAGGAAATTTCCAAGTACATGTACGCACATAAACTCATAAATCTATCCCAAAATGTAGAAAAGTAAAACATGCAAACCACTAAGACAACCATTTAGAGTATATATACAATATGATAGTGAAATGGGACATAATACAAACCCAATGAAATATAATCTATATAAAAGGGAGTACAAGGTCGATGATAATTCATTTTCATAAAACCCTACATGAAGGGTAGGTGAATAGTACCTTCTGGAAGCCGTAGGAGTATGCCTCACATGTAAGATCTCACTGGACATCACCTGGTCCTAGACCGCCATGTTCTCGGTGAAGACATCGCTCATCTGTCCAAGAAACGAAATGTTCAGGCAAATCCTATAACGACCCAATCATTCATTAATGGAAATTCATCTTGATCTAATCAAATGTCTCATTATGGTTATATAAAATGTTAACTTTCTTGGTTTTATGTTTCTGTATTTTAAAATACCATTATGAATTGTGATCGTTGTTAATATATCCGTTGAACAGTGATCACATGATTAGTATAAATATAGGGCTTTAAAAAAACAAATTTACTCAGACAAAGGAAGTGATGGACCCATCCAGTAGACTTGCCTCGTACGAAGCCCATTTTTTGGAGCTCGGAAAGGAGGTGGCATCATTTTTCTTCACCCTTGACAAGGCCCAATCTGAACTTGAACATGTTAAGCTTTAGCAGAACTGACTATAGTATAAGTAGAAGTTAATAGAGATTACCACCCGAGCTATGTTATCCGAGCCACCCCAAGATTCTATCACCATCACACACATTACCCTTCAGTCTTATGCGGGTGTTATAAGGGGTTATGTAACAAGACACTAGCACTATGACTATGTACATTATTTTTTTTATAATGAATGGGAATTCATTTTATTATTGTTACTTTGTAAATAGTTTTTAAAGCACAAATAGTATTTTTAGTTAATATTCGACTAAGAAATATATTTTTCTGAATTTATGGATTTTTGAATTAAATAATATTTTATTAAAATATTATTATTATCATTAAATTAATTTTTATTAAATATAAATTATTATATAATTTTAGGAATGCAATGGTAATTTTTATTAAGGATTGAAAGGTGATCTGGTCAAAACCAATGAATTTTCAGTAAATGACGTTTTTTTAAAGTAAAAATTCAAATATTTATAAAATTATTTAGATAAAATAACTATTATTTTTTGTAACAAGATGTCAAAATTATCCAATGGTGTATTTTTCTTAATTTTCTAAGACAATCAAATTTTTGGGTAAAAATTAAATACCGTTTAAATATATAATGTGTTTTATTACATAATAATGAACCAATAGTGATGACATAAAATAATAAAAACATTATGTTCAGACAAAATATGTTTTACCATTAAAATAATGTGATTTGGTGTTCTTTTGATTTATTTTACAGAGCTTTAGTGGACCCTTCAAGGCTTATAAAACATTTTTTCTTTTTAAATTGTTTTCCTTGAGAGTGTGACTCACCTCCACATAAGCAACCCTATTATTTTAAAGATTTAGGACATTTGACTCATAAAATATTTTTTTCCACTCCCCTTTGAAAAAATCATGGGCAAAAACCATGGGCTATCTTGTGGTTTTGTTTTGTTTAATGTGAGGTTTCCTAAACCTAAATAATCAAGAATTCCCTTTCCTTTCCTATATAAATCCACCCAAGCTTCCAATTCCTCTTCACTAAAAGCCTTTGTAGTTCGACCAAACCATGACCTTATCTCTCTATAATCCTCACAAGGTGGCCCAAGGTCCCATGAATACTCTCTCAAGCCTCTCCCAAGCCTTTGGGATCACACTTCTAAATAAGGGATTTCTTCATTTCTCATTTTTGTCCAATTTTATCTAAGTTGTTATGCCTTTTTTTCAATTAAAAATGTTGGGGTATGATTTAGCACCTCCCCTATAATTCCCTATTTATTTTTGGATGATGGGAGACCCATTACACTATAATTAATTCCTCTCATGTACACCTGTTACCATGTAGAAATTTTGTGAAAGATTTATCTCTCCTCTTTTACATCCACATAATTATATTTTATTGTGCATCTAAATTCCACTATTTTTGTTGGGACATGTATCTATATGACCCCCTTACTATCCAATTCATGTATATATTATGATACACCCCTTTATCTCTCATCAATAATTTTTTATGAGTTCTTATTTCATGCTATTATGATGCCGAAATTGCACTACGATTTTCCAAGCCAATGTCATTATGTAGTGAATACCATGCCCATTTCTCTGTCAAGGGTATTAACCATTATGAAAATTTACTTATTGATTATAAATATTAATGTTTGTATTCCATATCCCTTTATCTTGGAATAAATTATGATGATCTATTCCATGTTGTATGATCCATAGGGTACACATATGAATGAAATGAAATGTTTAAGAAGGGTGCACCTTGATAGCGCTCCAATGCATTGGATAAAGTATAGTATCATGATATTTCATGTGAAATGAGTGTTTAATCATGTTAATTAAATTAAAACGAGGGTTTACTCTTGGTTCATGTGCAATGAGGGTTTACTCATGCTCCTTGTGCAATGATCCTTGGCTCATGCTAATTCCATGTTAAGTGTTGTTTCCACATTTCCATGTTATGATTATCATGCTTTATCATTCCTTCATGTTCATGTTTCTCTTATTCTCCATTGATATTCCTATTGTCTAACATGTGTTTTATTACTCATGTTATTCCATGTTTATTCCGTTACTGGGCTTTATAGCTCACCTTTTTCTTATGCATGTCCTCAGGTTATCCCATGCAATGCAAAGTAAAAGAGAATGTAGTGGTCATGTAAAAGAATCTTTTTATAAAGATGTTGTATTTCATGTTTTAAGTTGTTATGTAATGTTCCAAAGCCCCAAATACACCAGACCTATCGATCTTCCCTGTTTAATCAAGTGAAGATTTAATGTAATAAATCATGTTTTAGTGTGTAATAAATAACATGGTTGTTATAGTTGGTATCACAGAGGATAAGTTTAGTTATTTTTGGGATTAGGATTAGAAAAACCTAGTGAAGATTTATAGACAAAAATAAGTATAATAAAACGATCCTTATATATTGGTGAGTATTTAGTAAGTGGTTTATCATGAAAATACATCCCTATCCGGAAACGAGCAGGTAGAGGTGTCTCTGGTACAGATGTATCCTTGGGGTAAAACCCAAAAACACCGCTTTGAGCTAGACTCGAACGGGAACTGGTGCACAAAAATAGGCCTTGCTTCACTCTTGGTTACGACACTCCCAGGGGATATGATTTGATAAATTCACAATCTTAGTATAAACCATTATTAAGGGACTTAAAAAAATGCCCCTAAGAATATATGTTAGAAAGTAAATCATGAATAGCATAGATTGAAGCCTATGGATTCATAAGTTAAAGAAATAAAATTTATTTATAAGTCATCAGTTTTGTCCTTGGATTACCCTTTATTTGTTGCCCCTAAATTTCCTTTTATTCTAGCCAATGGCTGGTAATAGGATGACTCAGGATAAAAACCATTGTGAAGATCAATGT
Organism: Viscum album; assembly: GCA_963277665.1. NCBI lineage: Eukaryota > Viridiplantae > Streptophyta > Magnoliopsida > Santalales > Viscaceae > Viscum > Viscum album. The sequence goes on from OY728146.1 coordinate 318,859,100, forward strand.
GATGATTGCGCAAATGAGATGCCCAATCTGATGGGAGCGGGAATCGTGAACTTTTTCATGCTTATATCTCAGTTAACTCAAGATTTAAATAGAAACATAGGTCAATAGGAATGTTCAAAACCCCATAAGAATGAATAAGTATCTATCGATAGCTTCATGATACAAATTCCTCTTACTTTTAATGGATCATTCGATCCCTCAATCATCGAACAATGGATCAACTCCATTGAAAAGTTATTATCCATCTTTCAATGTTCTGAACAAGAGAAGGTTCTACTGGCGGCTTATCGTATAGAGGGTGAAGCTAATCAATGGTGGACTTTGATAAAAATACGAATATTGAGGAGGATATCGAGGGGTTGGAATAGAAGTATTTCTAGAAGATGATTTTCGATAAATATTTTATGTGCAGCCTATTACTTAAGATGGAAAGGGACTTCCTTGCCCTCTAGCAAAAAGACGCCGAATCTGTCAGAGCGTATAAGGCAAACATCACAAGGCTTGCATGATACACCTCTTTCTTTTTCGTTACACCCAAATTAAAGGATGGCCGCTTCTTTGGTGGGATAAAACCTAGCCTAAAGAAAGCATTGGCGATCTGTGACTTCAACAGCTATGAGGAAATTGTCTCATGTTCCCTCAATGATGAAATGGAGATCAAAGAATTTCAGGGGTATAATGGGGATAATAAGCATAAGGTGGAATTCAATGCTGGTGGTCTGATGTGTAAATCCAATGGTGCTAAGAAGATCTAGAACCCCACTTTCTAAAGGTGCAGAAAGAAGCACCATGGAAATTTCCTGAAGGGGAAAAGTAAATGATTTAGGTGTGGAAGAGAAGAGAACCTAGCTGTTAACATCCAACAAGAAAACCCCATGGATGCAACAGAGGAGAGGAACGCTTTGTTCTAACCTCAACACGTTGTTCATTGGTACAACTTCAATGAACCATGGCATCTTGAAAATCAGTTCGCTAAGCCAAGGGTTTTTTCATAGGTAACCAAAATCCTCCAAGGCAGAAAGGGCAAGCTTTTTCCATCACTTCTGCCAAAGTAAACCCCAACAATGAAGTGGTGATAGGTACGCTAGTTATTCATTGAAGAATAGTGAATTTATGTTTTGATTTAGGTTCTAAAAATTCTTTTATATCCCAAAAGTTTAGTAGAACAATCCATACACCACCACAAATCATGGAAGTAAAGATATTGGTGAGTACGACAAATGTGCAAATCATTGCATCCCATGAATATAACTCCTCCCCTGTTATAATCTGTGGATTAAATATCTAGACGAACCTCATAATACTCCCTCTAGTGTAATTTTATGCAATTATTAGAATGGATTGGCTTTCCTTATATAGAGACAACAAAAATTTCCTTGAGAGTGAAATCACTCTCCATGTGGAGAATCAACCACTGATTCTATACAAGTTCAAGGAGGAAGATGAATCTTCTTTTCTCCATCATCTCATGAGTGGATATTACTGCCCTATGAGCAAGCATATTTGGCTCAGATTATTGAGTCTAAGGAGGCAACCATCCATGAAGACATGGTTATTGTGAAGGAATTCGGTGAAGTATTTCCCGAGGAACTGACTGTTCTTCCTCCTGAAGAGATGTTGATTTCTCAATTGATCTTATACCTTGGGTGTTGCCAATATCCAATACTCTATATAGAATGGCTGTTTTGGATCTTGAGGAGGTAAAGAAACAGCTATAGGAGAATCTAGATAAACGGTTTATACACCCAAGTGTTTCACCATGGGGTGGACCAATCCTCTTCATCAAGAAGAAATATGGGTCAATGAGCCTTTCCATCGATTATATTAAGCTTAACAATTTCACAATGAAGAAAAGGTATCATCTCCCATGAATCAATGACCTATTCGATCAGTTGCGTGGAGAACAATACTTCTCCATGGTGGATTTGTGGTTGGGGTATTATCAAGTAAGGGTGAAAAAGGAAGATATCCCCAAGACTACTTTTTGTACATAATACGGGCACTTTGAATTCATATTAAAGCCTTTAGGACTCACTGATGCTCCAGAAATCTTTTTGGACATGATGAATAGTGACTTTCGGTATTACCTAAACAAGTTTGTGGAATTCATTATAGATGATATTATGATATACTTCAAAACCATGGAGGATCATTAAGAGAATCTAAGAACTGTACTAGAGACCTTGCAGAAGGAGAATCTCCATGAAAAGTACATCAAGTGTGAGTTCTGATTGAAGGAGGTCTCATTCTTGGGCCATATTATCCAAGATATGAGATATATGTGGATCCCTCCAAAAAATATTTAATTGAGGGATGGATGAGGGCAACATAGGAAACAGATATCTGTAGCTTCTTGGTGTTGGATGGATATTATCAAAGACTTGTGAGAAATTTCTCACGGTTATCCAACCCTCTTACCAAGCAAACTCGGTAGGGAGTAAAGTTTGATTGGAGTGATGAATGCAAAGAAATCTTCAAAGAGTTAAAAAGGTCACTTATCAGTGCGCCCGTGCTCACTTTACCTACAAGTGGAAAACTTTTTGTAGTATTTAGAGATGCATAAAAGATGTTCATGGGTTGTGTGTTGATGAAAAATGATTGTCATTGCATATTCTTCAAGGAAATTGAATGTTCATGAGAAGAATTATCCAACACAATATTTGGAGATGGATTCGGTTATATTCGCTTTAAAATTTTGGTGGCATTATCTCTTTGTGGAGAAGTGTGAAATATATACAGACCACAAAAGCCTCAAGTATATATTCACACAAAAAGAGTTGAACATGCCCCAAAACATATGGTTAGAGATGATCAATGACTATCACTGCCCAATCCATTACCACCCTAGGAAAGCGAACAAGGTGGTGGATGCTTTAAGTAGAAAGGACCCAACTATTCTATCACTGATGAGAATTGAGAAAGATCTAATCTTCATTGATTTCATGAAGATAAACATTGGAATCATAAAGAACGGAACATCATCAATCATTTTACAAATTATTGCTCAACCATCTCTTTTGGAAAGGTTAAAGGATGATCAAAAGAACGATGTGGGAATTCAGAAGAAAGTGGAAGCTATCAGAAGAGGGAAATCCTAGAAGATCAATGTTAATTAAGAAGTAATTGTGAGATTTGGGAAAATATTATGTGTTCTATCAGGTTCAGAGCTAAAGAATGAACTTTTGGATGATGCACATAGTTCAAATTTTTCTATTCACCCAAGAAACCCAAATATGTATCAAGATCTACGATAGAATTATTGGTGGGATAATATGAATAATGAGATCATTGATTATACATCAATGTGCCTAGTGCGTCAGCAAGGAAAGGCAGAGAGGCAGAAGTCTGAGAGGATGATGCAACCAATCCCATACCAACATGGAAATGGGAGAACATCGTCATGGGATTTGTCACCAGACTTCCAAAGAAATCCAAAGGAAATAATGAAATCTGGGATTTTGTGGACCGTATTAACAAGTCCAGACACATTATTTCAATTCGGGGGGATTTCTCATTCGATCAACCAATATAGATATATATCAAGGAAGTGGTAAGGCTGCATGGAGTACCACTATTTATTATATCTGATTGAGATCCAAGATTCACCTCTATATATTGGAAGAGTCTTGAACATGTTATGGATACCGAAATAAACTTTAGTACGGCCTATCATCCTCAAACTAATGGCCAATCTGAGTGAACTATTCAGTCACTGGAGGATATGTTAAGATCATGTTCTATGGACATCAAAGGAGGGTGGGACCAACATCTTCCACTGGTTGAATTCTCCTACAATAATACTTTCCACTCGAGCATCTGAATGACACCTTATAAAGCCCTATATGGGAAGTGGTGCAGAACACCAGCATGTTGGGAGGAAGTTGGTGAGCGTAAGCTTCTAGGATCCGAAATGGTCAAATAAATGGTGTAGAAGGTGAAAACCATTTTTCAACATATCAAGGAATCCTAGAGTTAACAGAATAGTTATGAAGCTAACAATCGACGAGACCTTGAGTTTAAAGTTAGAGACATGATATTCCTACACATATCTCCATGGAATAAGTCCATGACATTTAGAGATAAATGCAAGTTAATTCCTAGGTACATTGGCCCCTTCAGGATTCTTGATCTTGTTGGGGATGTGTCCTATCAACTAATACTTCCACCTACCATGGCTAAAGTTCATGATGTCTTCCATGTATTCCTTGTAAGGAAGTACATACCTGACCCTTCACATGTACTCTCTTCATAGGTTGTACAGCTAGAGGAAGATTTTTCTTATTAGGAGAAACTAGTGAAGATCTTAGATCGTAGAGAAAATTTTCTATGAAATAAGAAAATTCCCCTAATTAAGGTGTTGCGGAAAAACCACAAGTTTGAAGAAGTAATGTGGGAATTAGAGGAAGGGATGAAGCCAAGATACCCATATCTATTTTAGTGTGGGAAAATGAAATTTCGAGGACAAATTTTCTTAAGGGGAGAAGATTGTAACGACCCAAACATTCATTAATGGAAATTCATCTTGATCTAATTAAATGTATTATTATGGTTATATAAAATGTGAACTTAATTAGTTTTATGTTTCTGGATTTTAAAATACCATTATGAATTGTGACCATTTCTAATATAGTCGTTGAACAGTGATCACAAGGGTAATATTAATATAGAGATTTAACAAATCCTATTTACTCAAACAAAGGAAGCAATGGCCTCATCCAATAGATTTGCCTATACGAAACCCATTTGTCGGAGCTCGGAAAGAAAGTGGCATCATTGGGCTTCACTATTTACCAAGCCTAAGCTAATCATGAACACATTAAGCTCTAGTAGAACCGACTACGGGAGAAGTGGATGTCAATAAAGATTACCACCTGAGCGATGTTATCTGAGCCACCCCAAGAGTTTGTCACCATCGCACACCTTACCCTTCGGTCTTATGTTGGTGTGTTAAGGGGTTATATAAAAATACCCTAGAACTATGAGTATGTAAATTATATTTGTATAAATAATGTGAATACATTTTATTATTGTTACTTTGTAAATAGTTCTTAAGGCAAAAATAGTATTTTTTGATAATATTCGACTAAGAAATATATTTTTATGAATTAATGGATATTTGAATAAAATAATATTTTAATAAAATATTATTATTTTTATTAAATTAATTTATATTAAATATATATTAACATATAATTTTATGAATTCCATTGCAATTTTTATTAAGGTTTGAAAGTTATGTTTGTCAAAACCTGTGAATTTTCTGTAAATGTTGGTTTTTATTTTAAAAGTAAAAGATCACATATTTATAAAATTATTTAGATAAAATGAATATTATTTTTGTAATCAGGACATAGAAATTACCCAATGGTGAATTTTTCGTAATTTTCTGAGACATTCAATTTTCTGTGTAAAAATTAAATACCATTTAAATATATAATGTGTTTTATGACATTATAATGAAACAATAGTGATATAATAAAATAATATAAACATTATGTTCAGCCAATATATGTTTTACCATAAAAATAATTTGATTTTGGGTTTGTTTTATTTTTTAACAAAGCTTTAGTGGACCCTTCAAGGATTATAAAACATTTTATCTTATTAAATTGTTTTTCTTTTGAGTGTCACTCACCTCTACATAAGAAACCCTATTATTTTAAGATGTTCTTCAATTTTCCTCATAAAATATTGTTTTCCAATCCCCTTTGGAAAAAACCATGGTCAAAAAACATCGTCTGGTTTGGGGTTTTGATTAGTTTAATGTGAGGTGTCACACACCTAAATAATAAATAATTCCCTATCCTTTCCTATATAAACCCACCCAAGCTCCCACATCCATTTCACTCAATGCCTTTGGAGTTCAACCAACCCCTTCACTAATCTCTATATAATTCTTAAAATGTTCCCCAAGCTACCAAGAAGCCTCTCTCAATCCCTTCGCAAGCCTTTGGGATCACATTTCCAAGTAAAGGATTTCTTCCTTTCTCATTTTGTCCAATTTTCTTTAAGTTTTTATGCCCTTTTTTTCAATTACAAATGTTGGGGTATGATTCCAAACCTCCACCATACTACCCTCTTTATTTTTGGATGATGGGAGACCCCTTTCTTTCTCATTAATGCCTCCCGGTAACACCCGTTACCATGACAAAATTCTGTGAGAGATTTCTCTCTCTTCTTTTACATCCAAGTAATTCTTTTGAATTATGCATCTAAATTTCATTAAATTTGTTGGTACATATATCAATATAACCCCCTTATAGTACATTTATTGTAAATATTATTAGAAACCCCTTTCTCTCTCATCAACCATTTTTATGTGTTCTTATTTCATGCCGTTATGTTGCCGAAATTACACTATAATTTTCCAAGCCAATGTCATTGTGTAGTGAATACCATGCCCATTTCTCGATCAAGGGTATTCACCTTTAAAAATATTAATTTATTTCTTCCACATCCCTTTATCATGGAATAAATGACGATGATTCATTCCAAGTTGTATGATCTATGTGGCACACTTATGCATGAAATGAAATCTTTAAGAAGGGTGCCCCTTGACAGTGCTTCAATGCATTGGGTAAAGTATAGTATCATGATACTTCATGTGCATTGAGTGTTTACTCATGATAATTCAGGTGCAATGAGTGTTTACTCGTGCTTTGTGTCCAATGAGGGTTTACTCATGCTCCTTGTGCAATGAGCATTGGATCATGTTAATTCCTTGTTAAGTGTTGTTTCCACATTTCCATGTTATGATTGTTGTGATTTATCATGACTTTATGTTATTGTTTTTCATATGATCCATTGATATTCCTATTGTATAATATGTATTGTATCCCTCATGTTATTCCATGTTTATTCCCTTACTGGGATTTATAGCTCACCCTTTTTTATACATGTCCTCGGGTTATCCCATGCAATGCTAAGTACAATAGAATGTAGTGGTCATGTAAAGGAAGTTTTCAATAAAGATATTGTATATCATGCTTTAAGTTGGTATGTAATGTTCCTAATCCCCAAACACACTAGACCTCTCGATCTTCCATGTTGTATCATGTGAAGAGTTTATATAGTAAATCATGTTTTAATGTGTAATAAAGAACAGGGTTGTTATAAATCCCGTGCAAAGGTGAGTAATACAATCCTCACTAGGGACCCCATACCACAATGAAAAGTCCACACGAAGTAATGGACATATCAAATAGGTATGAACTAAAGTATTGAAATTAAGACTATAAGTTGTAAAAATTAACATCATGTACTACTGAGGGACTCATGTTTTATGTGTCACTGAGGACTGTTGGGCCACTGAGGTCCACTTGTCTATTGGACCACTATGGTCCTCTTGTCGTCACTAAGGTTTGTCGGGCAACTAAGGTATGCAAGTCATTCTAGACACTGAGCTCCACTCATCTACCAGGCCACTGAGGTTTGCTCGCAACTTCCTTCTCATCATAGCCAGCCGTAGGACATCCTCTCATAGCATGTTTGATTCTAAGAGAATATACTCTTCAAGCAATCGGTCATATCCCAACCTCCCTGAAAACTCAAATGGAGTACGCCAAAAGGAAATTCTCAACATAAGTTTTACAACACTACAAACATCTCATCAATATAATGCACAATTTGGATGTTATGCGTGTTTCAAAAAAAGTTTATGGTCATGTCTAGATCCCCCAACTCGACCCGGGTCCAACTCGACCTTCTGGACCACCTGGGGAAACCCATCATCTCTAGCCTGACCCGCCACTATGGGATGGTTCTTCCTCCACCAGACCCGATGCCAATTATTTTTATTCCATGTCACTTGACTAGCAGGTGTTCAAATGTCTCTTCTATACATAGTCCCATGGACTATGGGTCTCCCGACCTAACACAGCGCCCTCCTGGTACCACAGTTCCCCTACGTCGCTGACTACTACCCACGACCAACTTTTCCTTATGCGGCATCCCACTGGCCTTGTGGTTCCGCACAAATGTGGTCTACTAACCCTAACCTCCTCTACTATGGTGCGCCACCAGCCACCAACCAGTGGCCCTGATCCACCTCCCTCAGCACCTACCATGGGTTCTACTATCACCGCCATTTGAGTTATTGGCCCTTTCCACCACCGAGACCTTATGCCTCCACCACGACGGTCCTTTTTTTACCACAATTTTCATTACATCATGAAGAATGGAAAAAATGGGTGGAAAAAAAGAGTGAACAAGGAACACACAAAGGATGGATCACATTCTTTGTTCGTGTTGTCATGATTCATCCTTATTAAAAGTTTGAAAAAGGATAAAAAATGTGCATTCAACTTCTCATAACTCCCCTCATGAAAAAAATCCCAAATACCGCTAGAAAAAATGATCCATAGATCAAAGCATTTGTGGGTTGGTCTGATTTCATTACTTAGAATGAATTAGTAGGAAATCCTATTTATAATGACAAAAACCTTACCACGAGGTTGGATCATTTTTTGAAGAAGATCATTGCACTGTCATTCGTCATTTCTCAATCCATCATTGTCGGCAGTTTGTCAATCATTTCTCACCAATGCCAAAACTCAAAAAGATTATAGAAATCCCTAATCGTACCAATTATCGGTCATTAGTTAACCCATTAAATGGAGAGAACATGTTTCAACATTTTTGTTTTGCTGCTTTCGAGCATCCTTACGTCGTTTTATTTATGAAATAATGTTTCTATTATGTTGCAACGAAATTTAAAATTTAAATCCAATAAACTAAAAAAATTATTTTTCCTTAGGAAAAATCTTTTATTAAAGATTCTTAAAAAGTCAGAAAATTTCCTTTTTCCCGTGACCCATGTCGGTTGAGATTAGGTACTTTTTAAGAAAAATTCATTGTTTTAGACGCAACTTTTCCCTAAGATTTTAAATCTAGGCACCCGTTTAGATGTTTCTACAACCAATCATGTGTGATATTTTAAATAAACGTTAAAAAACATGCAACCATTTATTCTAGGATCTTCAAGGACAAAAATAATGTTTCATCTAAGTGAATGGTCTTGAAATAATCCCATATAGTTTCCTAAAAAACTAAATGGAATTTCATGGACATTACATTACCCCCACATTTAGGGATTTACATCCTCATAAACAAAAACAAAGGATAATAAAAAAAGGGGGTACTGAGCTTAGATATGAGCCTTCTATTCCCGAGTGATCTCCTATAGATTCTTGCGATGCCACCGAATGTGCACCCAATGAATCGACCATCCACGAAGAACCTAGTCCTGTCGATCCTCAATTTCTATCAGGAACTCCACAAATGTCACCACATCATCAATATTCATATTTCCCCAGTAAATGATGTGTGATGGATCATGCATGTATCTCCTCATCTATTATATGTGGAAACCATTATGCACCTGGTGCATCTACGGGGGAGAACTAGGTGGTACGCTACCTAACTAGCTCTGCCTAGAATCGGAAAAGGATTAATGAACCTTGGATATAGCTTGTCGCCCCGGCCAAATCTCTGTAATCCGCATTGTGGTGTGACCCAAAAAACATAAGGTTTCCCTCCGAGAACTCCAAGGTCCATCATCTTCTATTAGTATAAGACTTATTCATGATCTATGAAGTCCTTATACGCTCCCGGATGACCTGCACTTGCTCAGTGGTAGCTTGTACCATCTCCGGACACATGAGTACGGACTCCCCACGGTATGTCCAATAAAACAGTGACCTTCTTGGTCACCAATACAGTACCTCAAACAGTGCCATGCCAATTATGGAGTGGTATTTTTTATTGTACAAGAAACTCCACCAGTGGTATTTGATCCTCCCAATTGTGCTCAAAGTCTAGGATACAAGCAGAGAGCATGTCCTCTAAACCCTAGATAATCCTCTCTATCTGGCCATATGTATGGGGGTGGAATGTTGTGCTCAAGCATAGTTGTAACGCCCCGACCCCAGTTACCCAGAGTCGGTGCATTATTACATAACATTGGCATGATCATAAGAAAGATCAAATCTCGAAAGACCGATTGGTTTAGTAGCCTTGGAAAATGCCAGATATATTCATAAGTTTTACATTACATTATAAAATGAAAAACTACTACAACAACATAATGTCTCAATAGACCACACTATTATCCCCTCATAAAATCCCTGCAGGTCATTCATAACTTACTTCTTCACATCCTGGGAAAAATAAAACATAAAAAAGGGGTGAGCTCAAATGCCCAGTAAGGATAACAATATAGCGGAAAGAATAAACATTTAAGGCAATGTATAACTAAAACAAAAGCCTTTTAAATATGAACTTTCAACATGGTATGGCATAAATAAAATGAAATAATGCCATTTAATTATTCACATGGATATTCTACTAATCGAATAATCACATGCAAAAATCAATAACCACTTTCATAATGTTGGAATGCATAATGCCAGACTATCATAACCACATAGCCAAGGCCTCGTGCCAAGACTACAAATAAGATTTTGTCAAGGCCTTGTGCCAAGACACTAGTTTGTCTCATGAGACCTACCGATGCATCGAGGAGCTATAGCGGGCTCCACCCGTCACTTATTAAGTCCAATGCATTCCCATATGAAAAGGTTTAAACATAACATAAACATTCGTATTAAAACTAGCATACGAAATGTCAATAATTTCACCATAAACTATGAATGGTATAAAAATAGCACATCCACAGTCAAATATATCACAAAACCTTCAATACAATATAGAAGTTTTGTATCATAATAAATCAACTTCAAATAATCTTAAAATCCATCAAAGGATGTTGACATAGATGAAATCAAAATTATTTTTAAAGAAGTATCTCCTTTTATTTTGAAATCATTTAAGATCCATATAAAGTAAAACATTTTCTTTGAAAATATTCTTATAAGCTTGTATGGAAAGCTTCGACGATTTTATAACGGCGGAAAATAACCGCACCCGCCGTATAAGTTAAAAAAAACATTCTTACCTCAATTCTGTCGAAAAGGTTAAAAAGGACCTTGTTTTGAAAACGACGGAAAGATTCCTTTATAAACCTCTTATAAAAAGTCAAACAAGGGTATAAATGACTTAAACCCATATTCTTGTAAATAGTAAAAATGTTTTGAAATACATTTTTAAGAAACATGGATGTGGATGATAAAGAGATCCCAATAGATTATTACGTATAAACAACCTCGGATAATGAAGAGATTGTGAAATAACCCTTACCTTGTACTTTTCCTTGGTTGGGGTAGGTTAACCTCCTGTATAATAGTGAAATAATTGTTACTAAATTATACAAGAATCATATACATTAATATGATATCATATATGATCTTTTAATATTGATTTGATAATAATATCTTAGTATTATCGCTGTTTCGGGTGTGAACTTACTTGTTTGCTTTTGTATGTTTTGTTACGTAAGACATGTTTGTAAAGGATAAGTTGTATATTATTCAAATCCAGAATGGTATCAAGTCCTTAAACATCATTTTTAAATCATCAAATGATAATTATACTTGAATGGATACTATGGAAAATGAATCTCATCGCGTTCGTGGAGACGGTAGACCGTACGTACGCACGAACGCTACTTCCATTTAATTTTTATTTTAAAAGAATCGAATACAAATGATACATAGGTATATTACTATTCCAGTATAATATAATATTTTATATATGTTACTTAAGTTCATTAACACCATCCTTTATACGTTCCATGTGTGGTATGAACGAGTCATATCATTTTAAGGGGGCGGTAGTCCGCACTTCCTCAAATGAAATTATCGTATGTATATACAACATGAAACGAATAATGGTATGAAATAAAATGGAATTACAGAAGCTTATATAAAAAATATATATCATTAACATCATATTTAATTATAGTGCCATCATAATGGCCACCATGAGAGGCGGTAAGATGTATTTGAACAATCATCGTTTCGTGAGGCGTTAGTTTTCCATCCACAGAAACATTATGTTCATCATCCATTAGATTGAGTTGTGTGTATGTGTAGTTTGAATCCTGCTTATAAAAACATCCTAGTATATTGAGGATACTGGTGTTGTTACAAAAGAAAGGAAATAAAAAGAGTTTGGGGGTTGAAGAAGCAAAATAAATGAAAATAATTTAAGAGAAATCGTTACCTTTAATTTAGGTAACTCACTTTGGTTGGAACCAAAGGACTTGTTGAAATGCTTTCTGCCTAAGGGGAAGCTTCAAGGAGGAGGAGAGGGATGTGGGGAGCTTAGTTGGGCAGAGTTTGGACGAGCCAAGTGGCTTGAGAGGTGTGAGGAATGAGTAGAAGTGGTCTCCTTTTATAAGGGGGAGGAGGGGCTCTTTAGGAAAGAGTGAAAGTATTACTTTATAATATAATTATATTCGGTTTATAATGGTCCAAAAATCATTGAGGTCGAAGATAAGATGACTCATATTCTAAATAACCTCAACCAATTAGAATTGGACAGGTTTTAGATAATATTTTAATCATTATAATCTTATTTATTTAAATGATTTATTAATGAGGTAAACATTGCATCATTATTGTGTCATTAATAATTTAAATTATTTGATGTCTAAAAATTATAAATAAAATATCATTATGTAGGAAATCTTTTTAGCTTTCTAATTAATATTTATAATCGAAAATTCAACATGTATAACCCTATGTAAAAATTGTTCTTCTAAAAGATGTAAGCTTATGCCATTTTTATTTTTATTTTAACTTTATTAATATAATGTGTCCCTACCACATACAAGTGGATACAAGGGGTCCCCAAATTGACCCAAGGATGCCCATGGTCGGGTATGTGTCCACCAATAAGGTTAGGACACGTTTTAGGGTAATTTTGTATTATTATAATATTATTTTTTAACCCTTATTTACCGGATTTACCCTTTAACCATGGTAAATAAAATATTTACCACAGTAACTATTCAAAATGTCTAAAAATAAAAGTTACCTATTTACACAATTTGAACATCCTGATTCCAAATATGGAATCCATTTTCCTAAATTCAAAACACATAAGTGGCAGAAATTAATTTAAAATTAATTCCCGCTGTCAAAACAAAAAGCGTGTTTTTAAGAGGTAATAACTATCAAAAGATTGACACTTGTTTATGTTCGGTTTAATTGTAAAATTATGTCCAATGACAAACATTATATTAAATGGTAAAAATATATTCTAAATATACTTTAAAACCACTCAAATTCACAATTTATCACTATTAATTATTTTGATTAAAAAAGTTGTTTTTAATTAAAATTTAGTAATTTTCACTATTCATCAAAATATAAAAGTTATCCGAAAAGTACCAAAATTTCACCTTAGGCTAAATTCGATATTCCGAGTCCAAAAATGAAGTCCATTTTCAAATATAAAATATATATAATTTCAAAAAGTAGGTATTACTATTCACAACGGCTAGTTTAATTAGTTGTGGTGTGTGTTAGAACTCGAGGTTGCGTACAACAAACGCTATCGCATTATTCGAAGGGAAACGTACCGTAGAAGCTTGGGGTGTTACATTCTCCCCAACTTCAAATAATTGCGTCCTCGCAATTTCTAGGGTATTACTGCATAAAAAGACTCGGGTGGTTTTTCATCATAAGTTCCTCGGGTTCCCACGTTGCCTCTTCCATCTTATGCTTTCTCCACAAAACTTTTACCAGACGCGTCGTCCGGTTTCTCAGTACTTGTTCTCTCGTATCAAGAATCTTGACGGGCTCTTCGCAATAAGACAGATCGGGTTCCAGTTCTAATTCCTCATAGGTGAGTACATGCGTTGGGTCATGCATGTATTTTCTCAACAGAGATACGTGGAACACATCGTGAACTTTGGAGAGACTTGGCGGCATTGCCAATCGGTAAGCTACAGCCCCAATTCGTTCTAGAATTTCGAAAGGTCCGATGTACCTGGGACTCAATTTACCTTTCTTACCAAAACGTATGACTCCCTTCCATGGAGATACCTTTAGGAAAACATGATCACCGACTTGAAATTCCAAATCCTTCCTTCGATTATCGGCATAGCTCTTCTGCCTACTTTGAGCTGCTTTGATGTGATTTTGGATTACTTTCACCTTTTCCACCGTTTCCTCCACCAGTTCTGGGCCTATAAGTTTTCTTTCACCAACGTCATCCCAACAGGTTGGTGTACGACATCTCTTTCCGTATAACGCTTCATATGGTGCCATCTGAATACTCGAATGGAAGCTATTGTTATAGGAAAATTCTACCAGAGGTAAATATTGATCCCACATACCCTGAAAGTCAAGTGAGCAAGATCTCAACATGTCTTCTAAGGTTTGAATAGTCCGTTCTGATTTTCCGTCTGTCTGAGGGTGGTAAGCAGTGCTCAAATGAAGTTCAGTATCCAGGGATTTCTGAAGACTTTTCCAAAATCTTGAAGTAAAACGGGGGTCACGATCAGAAACAATCGATAGGGGTACTCCATGAAGTCTCACAACTTCATTAATATATAGTCTTGCTAGACGTTCCAGGGGTAGATCTTCTCTTATAGCAAGAAAATGTGATGACTTGGTAAGACGATCAACAATCACCCATATTGCATCGTTCCTTCTAGGAGTCTTTGGTAGCCCCATGACAAAGTCCATCGTAACATTGTCCCATTTCCACTCTGGTATGGGAAGAGGTTGCATGACTCCTCCAGGCTGTTGCCTTCCAGCTTTCACTTGATGACAAACCATACATCTTGACACAATATCAGCAATCTCCCTCTTCATGTTGTCCCACCAAAAATGTTCCTTCAAATCTCTATACATTTTGGTGCTCCCAGGGTGTATAGAGAAATTGGAACTATGAGCATCATCCAGCAATTCCCTTTTTAGATCAGGTATATTGGGAACACAAAGTCTCTTCCCGAATTTCAAAATTCCATCTTCATACACAAAGTCTCTCAATCTCCCAACATTCACAGCATTAATCTTCTTCTGAAATTCTTCATCATCGTTCTGAGAACTCTTAATCCTTTCTAGTAAAGATGGTTTGGCAACCATTTGAAAAAGCATTGATGTTTCACCTTCCCTGGTTATTCCCATGTCCATCTTCACTAGATCCATGAAAATTGGATCCCTTTCAATTCTCATCATGTTCAGAACTCCATGGTCTTTTCTGCTCAAAGCATCTGCTACTTTGTTTGCTTTCCCCGGGTGGTAGTGTATCGTGAAATCATAATCCTTGAGTAATTCAAGCCATCTCTTTTGCCTCATGTTGAGTTCTTTTTGTGAGAAAATATACTTCAAACTCTTGTGATCAGTATAAATCTCACATTTTTCACCATAGAGGTAGTGCCTCCATATCTTCAAAGCAAAGATCACTGCTGCTAACTCAAGATCATGAGTAGGATAGTTTTGTTCATGAATTTTCAACTGTCGTGATGCATAGGCAATAACTCTATCATTTTGCATAAGGACACAGCCAAGTCCTTTCTTCGATGCATCACTATAAATAACGAACCCATCATTCCCCGATGGTAAAGTCAATATAGGAGCATTGACTAATCTTCTCTTCAGTTCTTCGAAACATTCTTCACACTCTTTTGTCCAAACAAATTTAACCCCTTTACATGTGAGCTTCGTTAATGGGTTAGCCAATCGGGCAAAATTCTGGACGAAACGTCGATAATAACCTGCCAAACCAATAAAACTGCGTACCTCAGTTATACTCGTAGGTTCTGGCCATTCTTGGATTGCTTTGGTCTTAGAAGGATCAACAGAGATTCCATCTTTAGAGACAATATGGCCAAGAAAAGAAATCTCCTGAAGCCAGAATTCGCACTTGCTAAACTTCCCATATAATTCATGCCTCCTCAGAGTCTTCAAGATAATGCGCAAGTGATTTTCATGATCTTCGTAGGTTTTGGAGTATACCAAGATATCATCAATAAATACCACCACAAATTCATCGAGATACTCCTTGAAAACTCTATTCATCAGATCCATGAACACAGAGGGTGCATTAGTCAATCCAAACGGCATTACAGTAAACTCGTAATGCCCGTACCTGGTTCGAAATGCTGTCTTCGGAATGTCTTCCTTCTTCACACACAACTGATGGTATCCAGATCGAAGGTCAATCTTTGAAAAGTATTGATCTCCATGCAGTTGGTCAAATAAATCATCAATACGAGGTAGGGGATACTTGTTCGTTATTGTTATAGCATTGATCTCCCTGTAGTCGATACATAACCTCATAGATCCATCTTTCTTTTTAACAAAAAGAACAGGGGCTCCCCATGGAGAAACACTAGGGCGAATAAATCCCTTATTACTCAATTCCTCTAGTTGTTTCTTTAGTTCGACTAACTCTACAGTGGCCATTCTATAAGGGGTCTTCGATATAGGCCTTGATCCAGGAATCAAATCAATAGAAAACTCAACTTCTCGTTCTGGAGGATGTCTAGGTAAATCTTCCGGAAATACATCTACAAATTCTTTCACAACAGGTACATCTTCTATTTGAACATTCCTTTCCTCACCGACAGTTATTTCATTCTCTTCCTCCCTGATAATTGAATTAAGTTGAGCTGTTGGGGGTGGATCTAAATAAGAATTAGGTGGTGACGATTCTGCTCTAAAAATAAGGTTCTCCTTATCATTATCATCAAGAATCGTAACCTCTTACTTCTTACAATAAATCTTCGCATCATAGTCCGAAAGCCAGTCCATACCGAGGATTATATCAAACTCAATCATAGGTATGACGATGAAATCAGCAGATAAAGAAAATTTATGTGCTCTAATGGGGACTGATTCACAAAACTTTGTTGCAACGATACTTCCCTTAGGAGTTTTAACAGACAACTCCCTTATTAAATCAAATTGGAAATATCTAATTTTCTTAGAAAACTGGGAAGATATGAAACAATGTGATGATCCAGAATCAAATAATGCATTTGCTAAACTTGAGGAAACCATTAAATTACCTGCCACCACGTCTTTCGGAGCTTCTACCTCAGCAGTAGTGATAGCATAAGCCTGGCCTTGATCCCTTGGACTTTTCTGAGGTAAGTTCTCCTGACGCTTAGGGCATGCATTTGCATAATGCCCCATATCCCTGCAATTGTAGCACTGAACGTTGGTAGCTTCCTTCTTCCCCTTGCAATCATGAGCTTGGTGGCTTTTTTCACCACACTTGTAACAGACTCCCATTCCCTTCAAGCAAGTACCAGGATGTTTCTTCCCGCATTTACCACAAGATGGATATTCAACCTTTCCCTTCTTCCCCTTATTTCCATTCCCAGATTGATCAGCAGGTCTCTTCTTCTCTTGCTTTGCTTTAAAGTCATAAGACTTAGAGAATTCCTTTTCGGTCTTGATAGCACATGAGACAATGTCTTCGTACGATGAAAAGGATTGTGAGACTAATGCTCGACGGAGAAATGGTTTTAACCCATCAAAGAAACGATCAATCTTACTTCTTGGGTTGCGAATATAATCTCCAGCATACCTCGCTAACCTTGTAAAGTTAGCCTCATACTTTGTGACATTATCATCCTCCTTTTGTCTCAGACTCAGAAATTGCCTTTCCATATCTGCTCGATGGTCGCGAGGAAAGTATTTTTCTAAAAACAGATCTTTGAACTCCCTCCATTCCATGTTTGATACTTCATCATCTTCCTTCATGTTTTGAATCAATGACCACCATTGATCAGCATCTCCAGTGAGGCGGTAAACTGCCATGATAACTTTTTCCCTTTCACTACTCCCCAAAGCCTGAAATATTTTCTCTAGGGAAAATATCCATTGCTCAGCTACTAAGGGATTTGTACTCCCATTGAACGTTGGTGGTTGTTGTCTCATGAATCGATCTAACATTGATCCTCCACGCTGCGGATCAGGGTGCTCCATACGGGTAAGGTTATTATTCATAACCTGAGTAAGTTGTCCCAGTATGGTGATTAGCTGATCAGCACCAGTTGCATCACTAGCCCCACTATAATTATCTTGAGCAGGAGGGCAATCCCTACATGGGGTGCGTGCATTGATACGGTTTCCATTTCTTCCACTAGGCGCCATTTCTAAACAATGGCATAAACTAGATCAGTTTATGAATCAAAATACATAATCCCATACTTATAAAACACTAAACATAAATTGAACTATCTATGGATATAATCCATAATCATAAATATGTTTTCTTTGAGGAAGTATATACTCATAAACCCTTCATAATGATTTGTAAAGAAAGTGAGAGTTATCCTAAGCATATCCCCCGGGAGTGTCGTAACCAAGAGTGCAGCAAGGCCCGTTGTCGTGCACCAGTTCCCGTTCGAGTCTAGCTCAAAGCGGTGTTTTCGGGTTTTACCCCTAGGTACATCTGTGCCAGAGCCGCCTCTACCTGCTCGTATCCAGACAGGGATGTATTGCTCGGAAAACTCACAAAGTCTCTACAATACCAAAATTCTAGGAAGTTCTTCTATACTAATCCTCAAAGTTCATCTTAGGTCTATGTGCTCTAATCAGAGTTTATCTAAATCTAGCTTCCAAGGTTTGTACTAAACTTCCTCTGATACCAACTATAACGCCACGACCCCAGTTACCCAGAGTCGGTGCATTATTACATAACATTGGCATGATCATAAGAAAGATCAAATCTCGAAAGACCGATTGGTTTAGTAGCCTTGGAAAATCCCAGATATATTCATAAGTTTTACATTACATTATAAAATGAAAAACTACTACAACAACATAATGTCTCAATAGACCACACTATTATCCCCTCATAAAATCCCTGCAGGTCATTCATAACTTACTTCTTCACATCCTGGGAAAAATAAAACATAAAAAAGGGGTGAGCTCAAATGCCCAGTAAGGATAACAATATAGCGGAAAGAATAATCATTTAAGGCAATGTATAACTAAAAAAAAAGCCTTTTAAATATGAACTTTCAACATGGTATGGCATAAATAAAATGAAATAATGCCATTTTATTATTCACATGGATATTCTACTAATCGAATAATCACATGCAAAAATCAATAACCACTTTCATAATGTTGGAATGCATAATGCCAGACTATCATAACCACATAGCCAAGGCCTCGTGCCAAGACTACAAATAAGATTTTGTCAAGGCCTTGTGCCAAGACACTAGTTTGTCTCATGAGACCTACCGATGCATCGAGGAGCTATAGCGGGCTCCACCCGTCACTTATTAAGTCCTATGCATTCCCATATGAAAAGGTTTAAACATAACATAAACATTCGTATTAAAACTAGCATACGAAATGTCAATAATTTCACCATAAACTATGAATGGTATAAAAATAGCACATCCATAGTCAAATATATCACAAAACCTTCAATACAATATAGAAGTTTTGTATCATAATAAATCAACTTCAAATAATCTTAAAATCCATCAAAGGATGTTGACATAGATGAAATCAAAATTATTTTTAAAGAAGTATCACCTTTTATTTTGAAATCATTTAAGATCCATATAAAGTAAAACATTTTCTATGAAAATATTCTTATAAGCTTGTATGGAAAGCTTCGACGGTTTTATAACGGCGGAAAATAACCGCACCCGCCGTATAAGTTAAAAAAAACATTCTTACCTCAATTCTGTCGAAAAGGTTAAAAAGGACCTTGTTTTGAAAACGACGGAAAGATTCCTTTATAAACCTCTTATAAAAAGTCAAACAAGGGTATAAATGACTTAAACCCATATTCTTGTAAATAGTAAAAATGTTTTGAAATACATTTTTAAGAAACATGGATGTGGATGATAAAGAGATCCCAGTAGATTATTACGTATAAACAACCTCGGATAATGAAGAGATTGTGAAATAACCCTTACCTTGTACTTTTCCTTGGTTGGGGTAGGTTAACCTCCTGTATAATAGTGAAATAATTGTTACTAAATTATACAAGAATCATATACATTAATATGATATCATATATGATCTTTTAATATTGATTTGATAATAATATCTTAGTATTATCGCTGTTTCGGGTGTGAACTTACTTGTTTGCTTTTGTATGTTTTGTTACGTAAGACATGTTTGTAAAGGATAAGTTGTATATTATTCAAATCCAGAATGGTATCAAGTCCTTAAACATCATTTTTAAATCATCAAATGATAATTATACTTGAATGGATACGATGGAAAATGAATCTCATCGCGTTCGTGGAGACGGTAGTCCGTACGTACGCACGAACGCTACTTCCATTTAATTTTTATTTTAAAAGAATCGAATACAAATGATACATAGGTATATTACTATTCCAGTATAATATAATATTTTATATATGTTACTTAAGTTCATTAACACCATCCTTTATACGTTCCATGTGTGGTATGAACGAGTCATATCATTTTAAGGGGGCGGTAGTCCGCACTTCCTCAAATGAAATTATCGTATGTATATACAACATGAAACGAATAATGGTATGAAATAAAATGGAATTACAGAAGCTTATATATAAAATATATATCATTAACATCATATTTAATTACAGTTCCATCATAATGGCCACCATGAGAGGCGGTAAGATGTATTTGAACAATCATCGTTTCGTGAGGCGTTAGTTTTCCATCCACAGAAACATTATGTTCATCATCCATTAGATGGAGTTGTGTGTATGTGTAGTTTGAATCCTTCTTATAACAACATCCTAGTATATTGAGGATACTGGTGTTGTTACAAAAGAAAGGAAATAAAAAGAGTTTGGGGGTTGAAGAAGCAAAATAAATGAAAATAATTTAAGAGAAATCGTTACCTTTAATTTAGGTAACTCACTTTGGTTGGAACCAAAGGACTTGTTGAAATGCTTTCTGCCTAAGGGGAAGCTTCAAGGAGGAGGATAGTGATGTGGGGAGCTTAGTTGGGCAGAGTTTGGACGAGCCAAGTGGCTTGAGAGGTGTGAGGAATGAGTAGAAGTGGTCTCCTTTTATAAGGGGGAGGAGGGGCTCTTTAGGAAAGAGTGAAAGTATTACTTTATAATATAATTACATTCGGTTTATAATGGTCAAAAAATCATTGAGGTCGAAGATAAGATGACTCATATTCTAAATAACCTCAACCAATAAGAATTGGACAGGTTTTAGATAATATTTTAATCATTATAATCTTATTTATTTAAATGATTTATTAATGAGGTAAACATTGCATCATTATTGTGTCATTAATAATTTAAATTATTTGATGTCTAAAAATTATAAATAAAATATCATTATGTAGGAAATCTTTTTAGCTTTCTAATTAATATTTATAATCGAAAATTCAACATGTATAACCCTATGTAAAAATTTTTCTTCTAAAAGATGTAAGCTTATGCCATTTTTATTTTTATTTTAACTTTATTAATATAATATGTCCCTACCACATACAAGTGGATCCAAGGGGTCCCCAAATTGACCCAAGGATGCCCATGGTCGGGTATGTGTCCACCAATAAGGTTAGGACACGTTTTAGGGTAATTTTGTATTATTAAAAATTTATTTTTTAACCCTTATTTACCGGATTTACCCTTTAACCATGGTAAATAAAATATTTACCACAGTAACTATTCAAAATGTCTAAAAATAAAAGTTACCTATTTACACAATTTGAACATCCTGATTCCAAATATGGAATCCATTTTCCTAAATTCAAAACACAGAAGTGGCAGAAATTAATTTAAAATTAATTCCCGCTGTCAAAACAAAAAGCGTATTTTTAAGAGGTAATAACTATCAAAAGATTGACACTTGTTTATGTTCGGTTTAATTGTAAAATTATGTCCAATGACCAACATTATATTAAATGGTAAAAATATATTCTAAATATACTTTAAAACCACACAAATTCACAATTTATCACTATTAATTATTTTGATTAAAAAAGTTGTTTTTAATTAAAATTTAGTAATTTTCACTATTCATCAAAATATAAAAGTTATCCGAAAAGTACCAAAATTTCACCTTAGGCTAAATTCGATATTCCGAGTCCAAAAATGAAGTCCATTTTCAAATATAAAATATATATAATTTCAAAAAGTAGGTATTACTATTCACAACGACTAGTTTAATTAGTTGTGGTGTGTGTTAGAACTCGAGGTTGCGTACAACACACGCTATCGCATTATTCGAAGGGAAACGTACCGTAGAAGCTTGGGGTGTTACAATAGTTGAGTCCCAAACACCACCTGTAATCCCTTCCACAAACAAGATATAAATATTTTGTCTCTATCCACGAATATCATTGATGGGACTCTGTGGAGTCGAACTCTCTCAAGTACGTAAAGGTGTCCCAATATTTCTACTGAATTGTGATCCTTGATGGGTAGGAAGTGGGACAACAAGGTGATTCGGTAAATAACCACCAAGATTGTATTATTCCACTGTATTTGTGGGATAAACCAGTCACATTGTCCATTGAGATACCATCCCACTTCCACTCTTGAACCTCTAGTGGTTGAGTCAGGCTTGTAGGAACTTGATGCTCTACCTTCACTTGCTGACAAGTGAGGCATCGTGAAATGAACTCTACTACTAAATTCTTCATCCTTGGCCACCTGTACTGACGTCAGAGGCCCCGATACATCTTTTCCACTACTATATGTACCGCCAAAGGGGTGTTTTGGAACTCCCTCAGAACCTCCTCATGCAATTCCACTAGCACACCATGACGTCCTCTGAAAAGTATGAAATGCTCCCCACCAATCAATTATCTGTTAGGAGCCTTCCCTAAAGATAAATAAGCACTTCATGCCTCATATTCAACATCCACAAGTTGTACCTCCCTAACTCATAGTAATAGTGGGGGAGTGACAGCCATAGACTGAAGATGTTCTTCTTCATCACCATCCACGAAGGATATCGACATCATCAAAAATTGCTATGATGTCTTACTCAACAACTGAAAACTGGATCTCCTGTTGAGCATTCCTATTACTATGTTCCCCTTCCTAGGAGTCTAGACTATATCGAATTCATAGTCCTGGTGGAACTCTAGAAACCATCACTACCACAATTTCAGGTCCTTCTAAGATAAGATATACCTAAGACTTTTGTGGTCGTAGTAGATGGTAAATCGCTCACCCATCAAGTAGTACAACCACATCTTCAAATAAAATACCACTACTTCTAGCTCCAGGCCATGGGTAACGTAATTATACTCATGTTTTTTCATCTTTCAATAACTATAGATGATCACTACTTACCCATGCATCAGGACACAACCCAGTATGGTCCCTGATGCGTCATAGAATACTACATACCCAATTCTGTCCTCTAGTAGTCTTATGATGGAAGCACTCGTCTGTCTCTACCTCAGCTCTTGAAAACTCTATTGTCACTTCTATGTCCACACGAAGGATTGTCCCTTCCATTTAAAATCCGATTAGGGTCCTTTTACCTTTGAGAAGTCAGGTATGAACCTCCAGTAATATCTATCCAAATCCAATAAACTCCACACCTCAATAACACTCCTGGGTGGATCCCAAGAAAGCACCACCTCTATCATGGCTAGATCTATTAAAAATATAGCCTTTTTAATGATTTGTCCTATAAATTGGATAACTTGAATCCATAACGAACACTATGAGATCATCCTATAAAGATGGTGCTCATATAGTGTATTCAGACTATCTGTAGGTGTATAGCATGCTCCTCCTCAGACACCGAGTGCACCAGGATTTTATCATTGAATACCATGACAAACCAGTCAAATTAAGGTAGGATGAACTTGTTCAAGAGTCCCATGAACACTTTTGGGGAATTGGTCATTCTGAAAGGCATCACGAAGAAATAATTATGGCCACAAAGACATCATAATGTTGTCTTAGGTACATATTAATCTCATACCTGAAGCTGATGATAGATTGATCTAAGATATATATTCGAGAACCATATCACTCCCTTCAGCTGATCAAAGAATTCATCAATCCTTGTAAGTGGATACTTGCTCTTCGTGGTCACCTAATTCAAGAACCATAAGTCTATGAACCACCACAAACATTTTTCTTCCTTCTATGAAAACAATACTAGGGCTGCCCATGATGAAACACATGGTCTCACAAAGCCCTTCTTATGAAAATCCCACAGTTGTACCCTCAACTCATAAAGCTCTCCATGACCCATCCCATATGTTGGTTCCTATATTGGTGTCTTCCCAGGGTACAGATCGATGTAGAATTCAACATCCCTATGAGGGGGTAATCTCGAAACATCCTTAGGAAGGATGGTTTGATACTCATCTACCACTATAGGAAACTGAGGACTCATCTCATCCACTACACTGAGGGTGCGGGTAGCCAAATGATGAGTGATCTTTTAAACCCTCCTTTGAGAAATTCAATCCTATGCTACAAGATATCCATTTTCACTTGTGAAGGAAAAACTATTCCCATCTGCACAGACACACAACACTTTTCATCTAAAACATTTGATCTGAGCATGAACTATGGATAACCAGTCTATACCCATGATGAAATCATAAGGCCTCAACGCTGCTACTTTGAGATCCTAGCCTAAGCTCTTGTCCCCATGAGTAAACTCACACTACCGGAACTGTTGTGTAATCATTGAATCCTCTTTCATAGGTGTCTCTAATTATAAGGATTTTTCAAACAGATCCACCAAAATCTTTAAGCTCCGTACATGGTCTGTGGCAAGGAAAGAGTTAGTAGGACTTGTGTATATAAAAGTTGAAACTTAGGTGGAGAAGACAAAATTTGTACCTCTAATCATCTTGGGAGTGTCGTGGTCGTAGGCCTCCATTGCCTAAAGCTGACCTTTACCCTATCCACCAGCTCTTGGAGACCATGGTGGACCACCTATGGGTGGTGGTGGTAGCACCTCGAACCTCTTACCATAGCTTTCTTCTCTACCAACTCCACTTCCACATCTTCTACCCTATGGGACACCCCACTCAAACCTATGCCTCTACCTCTGTGGTCCCTAGACTGTCTGTCGATCATCTGTATAGTGATCCAGGCAATCATGAGCCATGTGCCTCTGTCTGCCACATGAGTATCACACCATGCTCCCCTGATGACTCCCTCTACCATGGGAGTCTTGTACTATAGATCCTAGGTCCTGGGATCATCCCCCAAAATACCTGGCCTACTTGGGCACCCATGTCTATTTCTTACTACCTGCAGCTGAAGACTCCGTCGCCTGGTCTCCACTAGTAGCTCGTATTGCTGATTCCTACTCCTCTAGGAAGATCTCTATGAGTAGGACATGCTCCAGCACCCCTTCCTATGTAGGGATACTAAGCTATAACATGGATTCTCAAATCTCCTAGAATAGTCCCTACTCAAGGGCTCAAGACACGAGAATGGGTCTCGCACCATGTCCATGGAGTAACGAGAAAGCTTGGTGAATCTCAATAAGTAATACGCTACTGTCATGCTACACTGCTATAGAATGAGTAGCTCCTGGATGCGCACTGAGCACAACAACTGAGGAAATAACTCCTCTCTGAGGAGGTGCTAAATATCTGTCCAGGTGAGCGTCACCTCATCATGTTTTTGAATCGTCAAACTCCACCATCTACCCACCAAGCCCTGGATAAGGCTCATAGCTAATATCATCATTTGGTCGAGAGGCATCCTCACTAGACGGAACACTCGTGTAACCACCTCGAACCAATCCTTGGCCACCTGGGGGTCAGTATCACCTCCAAACCTGGGAGTTCCCTTTCTATGAAACTCATGTCAGGTATTGACCCTAATCACATCCTCTACTAGTATCACCAGTATAAACTGCATATCAGTAGGTGGTGGAAACACTAGTGCACCACTCGGTGGAGCCATCTCCAGTATTGGTCCCTATACTGATACCTCATCCCTGGGAATACCATCCTCGTGGTCATGCACTAGAATCCTTACTGGTTGTCTGCATGGAGGCATCTGGAAACAGATCAAGATGAACAATTGTCAATAGGTTATACCTAGTGAGAAGACTCTGACTCAAGAAGAACATGAGGAAACACTCAATTCTTATATGATGCATTCAACCTGTTTTTTTATGTATCAAGTTAAAAAGTAAAATTTAGGGTTCTGGTGTTTGAATACGTCATCCATCACACCAACACTAGACTCCATGGTCCTGAAAGTCGTACTCAAAACATTCAACATTGTTTTCCCAAATAAAAACATAGAATCTTGGTCTTTAAGGTAGAACCAACCTTCCTTTGATATTAATTTGTCACAAATTATCCCCTGGTGCCTCAGCTATGACTACCCCAATCCCACCTCCCAAATGCTAGGGGATGGAGAATAACATCAAAGTAATTATTCTACAAGTGGGAGGATTTTTTAAGTACCTTTACACACACACACTCACAACCCCAACCCACAATGCTGAAAAGGAAAACATTAATACAACTAAGTCAACCACTGAGAGAAAAGGTACAAGCTGTAAGTGAAAGGGGCCAAAATACAACCCCAACAAAAGACAAGATGTAAATAAGGGAGTACAAGGTCTCTGATAAAATGTACATAGAAAAATTTACCTAAAGGTTAGGAGAAGTGTAGATTCCGGAATCCGTAGGGGTATGAATCGCATGTCTGATCTCGCTAGGCATTTCTTGGTCATGGATGACCACGGTCTTTATACAAATTTCATTTGAATGCACAATACATGACATGTGCGGGTGAAGACCAAGTAGGGTTGAGTAACATAATACTCAGTCAGGACCCCAAACCATATAGAAAAGTACACAAAAATTAATGGACAACTCACACAAGTATAACCTAAAGTATAGAAAGTAATACTATCATTCTTAAGGCTGAACATCTTGTTTGTTGAGGGAATCATACCCAATGAGTAACTATGGTCTTTCGTGCCACTGAGATCTAATTATTTTTCAGGCCAATGAGGTCCACTTGTCATCATTAAGGTCTTTTGGGCCACTAAGGTCCTCTCATCTGCCAGTTCATTGAGGTCCACTCATCTATCGGTCCCCGGATGTCCACTCATCTACCGGGCCTCTGAGTTATTCTTGTCTCTTAGGCCACTGAGGTCCATTCTCCACTTCCTTCTCATCACATCTAGCCATAGTATTTTCCCTAGTAGCGCACCTGATTCTAGGATAATATACTACTTAATCCATCAGTCATATCTCAACCTCCTTGGATACTAACTTGGAGTATTACAAAAGGACCATCTCATAGAATGGGTTTCAATTACACAAATGGATCATCTATCATATGCATAGTTTGGAAGGTATGCATGTTTTAGTAAAAAGGGGTTGGTCAGGTCCAGAATGACCTGGCCCAGGGTCCACCAACCTAACCTGGGTCCGCCGACCAGACCCAGGTTTGATGCGGCCTGAATCGACTGGGCCTGGTCCAGCCCGTTTGGCCATGGGTCTTGGCCACTTGACCACCCGTGTCTGGGCTACTGCTTTCTGTCGGTTCAGATTCCACCAGACAAGAAAAAGACCACATCCCTTCCACATCATGTGGCTGGTAGGTGGCCAACTCCTTCCCCTACATGAGGTCCCATGGACCGTGTTCCATTTCCGACCCCCAACCTGGTCGCGGGTCTCCCGACTTGATGTGGCGCCCTGCTGGTGTTGTCGTTCCACACCACCTTGGTCCACTGGCTGCAACTTCCTCTACCTAACACGATGCCATAGTTTAGCATTGTAGTGGCCCACTGGCTGAGACCTCCTCCACTATGGAACGCCTCCAACATTCACCTCCTCCCACACATGGTTGTTGCCATGTGCTTCTGTCGGCGTCCCCGATCCACCTCCCACGTTGGCTGCTTCAGGTTCCACCACTGCTTTCCTTCGAGTTGATGACCCTTGCATCTGCCATATCCCTTCTATATGTGGCCTTCTGTCACCTCCTATGGGGTCCTTCTTGGACTATGACATTCATTAGGAAATAAATAATGGAAAAAAGGGTGGAAAATAAATGTTCACAAGGAACACATAAAGGACAGATCATGACCTCTGTTCATGTCAGAGTGATTCATACTTGTTAAGAATTTAATAAAGGATAAACAAAACTTGTATCCAACTTCCCAATACTCCACACATATAAAAAATCCCAAACCTGGAAAGAACAAATGATCCATGGATCAACCTATTTGGGATTTGGTCCATATTTTTTGTTTAGAAAGAATGAATGGGAAATCAAAATCAAAAAGAAAAAACCCCTACCTCAATGTTGGATCGTTCTTTAATTCAGATCACACCGCTGTCATTCATCATTTCTCAATCTATTGCTGGTGGCAGTTTGTCGATTGTCGCTCCCCAACCAAAAAACTATAAGGGTTTAAATCAATCCTTGATCATGCCAACAATCAGTGTTAGGTTAACTAATTAAATGGAGAGAACACTTTTATCATTTCTATTACACTATGTTACAGCATCATTACACTATTTCATTTATGAATCAACGTTTCTGTTACATTGAAACAAAATTAAAAATTCAAATAAAATAAACTAAAAGTTTATATTATTTTTCCTTAAGAAAATCATTTTATTAAATTTTTTTAAAAGGTTTGGAAAGTTAACTTTTTTCTTTTCCCCTCTCTATTTGAGGTTAGGTCATTCCTTATGTAAAGTCTTTATTCTAAACACAATGGTTCCCATAAATTTTTAATCTAGGCACCCGTTAAAAATTTTCCAAAAACTCTCAAATTTTTTATTTTAAATAAACTTGAAAAAGTTCAAATACTTATTCCGGGTACACCAGGCCTTGGAATCAAGTGCTGTTAGAGCACCTGGTCTCGAAATAATCTCATATAATTTTAAAAAAATCGTGAAATTTCCAGGACATTACAATTTATATAGAACTGTGTCTTATAACTAAATGGGTAGTAAAATAAAATGGTTTAGAATCACATTATATATCTGTTAAGATGAAAAATGTGAGTTTCTTTGTATTTATTAAGGTAGTTATTTTAAAATATTAATAAAAAATTAAATCCTGAAAATCAAAGATATTTTCATTAGTGGGAAATATTTATCAATGATATTATGATATATTCTAAAAATTATATAGATTATATGAAGAAACTAAGGATTTTTATTGAGTACTTTTATTTTATTGGGTTGGAAACATATATTAAAGGGTATCAATAAACATGAAAAGTGATTTAAGGACATTATTATATTTTTGGGGATAATTAATAAATAAGACATGATTGATGAATAGATAAATCTCATTTTTAATATATTTTTTATTTGGATATAATATAGGATTGATTTATTTTGATAAATTAAGTTAGAAAATATTCGAAACCTTTGGATTTATAATTGATTCATGAAGTTTTCTTAGTGAATTTTATCACATTCTTTTGGATTGTGTTATATATTGTCTACTGTATGAATTTATAAACTACTGCTTAAAACATGTAAGGGTTAAATATATGAGTGAATATATATATGAATATATTAGATTTTAGTTTTTTAATCTATTAGAGATTGAAATTGTTTTGGGAATGGTATGTTTTTGAGAATATATGATTTTGGAATATACATAGTGGGATGTATGATTGTATTTATGAATAATTTTGATTCCCAAAAGATAAATAACTTGATATAGCCTAACAGAGTATGGTATATTCATAAAGGAGGTAATAACTCTAATTATGAATATGTAAAGAATACCTAAACCTACTTTCATCTAAGATTAATCTTTAAATTTTTGAGGAAGAAATTTATTTGAGGGGTTTATAATGTAACAGACTGAGATTTTGGACCCTTTGAATTAATATTATATTAAATATGATACGTAACACACAACATCAAACAAACACAACTCGTGAATAAAATCAACAATGAAATATTAAAATTATAAGAATAATATGATCATTAGTAAAAAAATTATTCAACTAAAAATGCATAAAAATTAAGATAAAAAACACTTAATGTAATGAAAGGGTTTTTTCAATAAAATATTTTTTTCATTAGATATTGAATTTTCATTTAAAAAAAATTTAATTTATTTTCAATTTTAAGTTGATAAAATTAACTTCACTTTTGAATTGATGATATAAATATAATCTTATGGTGAATTGTTTATAAGTTTCCAAAAAAATGATTTTTAAATGAATAGTGAGAAAATAACAATTTTTATAATACTATCCTTTTCTGAACTAAAATTATTTAAATCATTTTTAATATAAAAATATATATTTATAATATAAACTAAATATTTTTTATATAAAATTTTTCAATTTATAAAACCCATGTTTAACATTTTCAAAACATAAGTAATATTTTACTCTAAAAACAACTTTCATTTTCTTATATTCAAAATAAGATTTCAACACTTATAGAAACTAAATATAAAAAAATGGTTGTAATATTTTAGATAAACATTATCATATTATGGAATAATGTCAATTTCATTTTTTTCATTAAATTTTGATTACTAAGATTAATGTTAATGACTATGATAATGGTAAAATTGTTATTTTTAAATAATTACTTAATTAATATTGTGTTCTTTTTAACCAGTAAAATAAATTAATCACTTATAAATTTTTAATTTAATATAATATTAAAAACTATATAAATATATTATCACTCATTAAATGTTTAATCAATAATAAATAATATTAAGAACAGATAATGGTGAAAAGAACATTTTTTATATAAAAAATATTTATCTATATATTATATGTTTTAAATTAATTATTAATTTTCCATTATTTATAAGTTTAATTACACTATATGTGGATTAAATTTAGGTTCATAACACAAATATTACATAATATGTGTTACCTAATATTTTTAATAAAATAATAACAGCTAGGGTATAAACTAATTACCGCGATAAAAACCAAAATGGTAAATTGTAAAAATAATGTGGTGTAAAGCATAAAACATGTTCTCAACTTGTGGGGAAATGAATGGATGGAAAAATATTGACCATATATTACCCCAAAATCCATTATTTATCTCTTTTGTAACTATTTATCATTGAATAATGACATTCCAATATTGAAAAATAATGGGTGTTCAGAAACGTACCCTTTGCTTCACATAAAAAAGTGTATCACTTGATCCCTATCAAAGTTACGCATTACCTTAAAATTTTCATTGAACCCCTAGAAAAAATCCTCCTCTAATATTGGTCCCTTTCAATAAAAAAATCCCTTTTTTAACATAATTTATTGTAATACCTTTTTTCCCTAGTCAACATTCGAGAGAATGTTTAAGGTACCATAGTGAGGATTACATAATCCTTATCATTTTATTCTTTATATTTATATTCCAAAAATACCATTTACATTGTAACATAATGAAATAAAAAAATTATTATGCATTATTTTTATTATATTAATTGAAAACCGATTATTTATTGCTTTCTATCAACTTATAAAATCAAATGGATGTTAGTTGTGTGTTGTACGGACTACCACCTCCATAGAGTAACATTTTTTTCCTTTTATTTCAAATATTTATTCAAAAAACATAAAATATGATTCAAAAACATAATAAAATCTATATAATGTCATTATTTTTTTATTATAATGATATTATAATCTTCCTTAACCATACTCACCCATCGAGATATAGTGTGTTCATGATTGCGTAGGTTTAACCTCCTACTTGAACAATGCTATAAAACTATATCAGGGATGACTATGGGAACTTAAATAATGATATTATCATAATTTAATAACAAAATAATGATTATTTATGTTTTTATATATATTATATTCATTATTTTACATTTTAATAAAATAACACATTTGATCACTAAAATTTACAAAATAAGCCATCAGTGATTCAATTTTCACGCAAACATAAAAAAAATATATAATAAAAAAACTAAAATATGATAGTAAATTTTATATATAAAATTAAATATATATGAAAAATTTTACTAAAAAGTTATCTAATAAAAATAATTTGATAACTCAAAAATTTATTCATATGTACATAATGATCGAGGAACAAGGTTAGGGTTCCTTGTCTCAATTTTCACCCCTTGAGTAATACTTTTTATTATTCACCATGTTTTATTCTGAATAGTGTACCACTATTATGTTTCACAATAATATATTAAATATTATTAAATATAATGGATGAAAATTATAAACCAAATCTATGGATATCCCATTCATGATAAGAAAAAATTGCATAAAATACTGAAATAAGGAGCTAATGAAAATCTATAATACCTTACACTGAATATCATGTTCTACCCTTGATCTTTGTCTGATGCGTTTGAAAATGATCACTAAAGTTGAAAATATTATTACACCCTCATGTTTTATATATGAGTATAACCAAAATTTCTTATTTTTAGTGGGATTTAATCATCTCTCTACAACATGCTAGCACCTTTATATGAAAAGGAGGAAGATGAAAGAACATTCATTATCAGGGAGTTTTATACAAGAATGAGGATCTAAATCCACACACATTGCCATCATATGTCATTATATTATTTAGGAAAACAAGGATTTTACTTAATTACTATCTCATTTATTCATGTGTTTAAATTAATGAATAAATTGCACAGTTATTTCTTAAATTTATAAATGCATTTTGTGTATTAACTCCCTACTCGATTTCATCATAGGAAATGGTTTGTATAAATGATGGCCTAGGTGGAGAATGGTTTTTGCTTACATAACACATGGAATAATATATCCAATTCATGAAAATAATACATTTTCATTCTAGCCAATATATGTCCCATAAATATATTATATATAAATATGGATTTAGGTAATATATCCTCCAATGTCCCACCTTCACTAAAGCCTAATAAACATTATTTCATTTTAACTTATATTGTATCATATATAATAACTTGTTAAACCATATAAAGAAAATAATTTTTGATATCTTTCGAAACACATGTTTCAAATACATTTTTATCTTCACATTATATCACATCATATGAAATCCCTTGTGAATACATATCCAATAAAATTTTGGATTAACTCAGAAATAATTTTATATTATCTCTCAGAGTCAAACTCAATCCAAATTTAGTCAACCAAACATTGTAACCCCACTGGACTGTATATGATTAACATCAAATTAAAATCTCTATATTCATATACGTAAGAAAAGGGTTGATTCTAGAAAAAATCAATGATACTCAAGATAAAAAGGTATCATGTGTGATCTCCATCAAAAAACATGTATCTCAATACATGTATCCACCAGTCTATATTATATGAAGATTCGAATTATCATATTTTCCATTTTTTTAATACAACAATAACTATGCGACATGGAGCATGTAAATCTCATATGTCCAACTCATTTGTTCTCGATTCACAAAGTGTAAACTAAACTGATTGATGAATAAATAATATGTCATTCATCACTCTAGATAATCACATCACATGTATCTTAGTTGTGTAGTATATAATATCTTCGTGTGGCCTAACAGTCCCATGATCTATCTTAATCAATTTCCCTGAGGTCATAATCGTCACATGAAAAGAAAATCCGTTCTTAGTTAATCTCTGATCGATAGAAAGATCATCATCATTCCCAACCACCCCTATTTTAGCTAAGTCAATATGTTGATGTGAATAAATTAGGTATCAATATATGAAGATCCTTTTGATTGTTATCTCACCTAACTTAGGTTACAGGGACTAAAATACTATCTATGCAGTCCTATTAAAATAATACATATATATAACACTCTATGTGGTATACTTAGTGGGTCATCCAGCATACACAATTAATCTTATTCTTTGCCTTGTGCCTTCTGATAATATTTTATATATCTATACCAGAATCTTACTCACACTAACCATAACATTTTTTTCATAACCAATAATAATTCATGACTAATATCGATTTTGGATTAACATAATGCAATAATTTGAGAGAAAAATTGACATTGCACTTCATGAAATGTATATATATATATATATATGTATCCATCTTGAAAGAACTATAAAATGGATTTTTACTTCCAATTTGATTTTTTTAATATTTTTAAACTCTTTTAGAATAATTAATGATAAAAACATAATCACCAGTTCAATATATCATATATCAAACATTTCGAGATAAGCCTTTTTATACACTTTCAATGCTTCGTTAACACATAAAATCATTTCTAATACCAATTACATCTACGTATGAGCGTATAATAAAACTATATCACTAACTCATTAGTGAGAAAAAAATATATAAATAATTCCAATTTTAATAATGGTGAGATTTGGGAATCATATTCCTAACTATTCAACTTTTTGAACATATTCAAAATTCCTAACTTCACAACATCAAATGCTATAATGTCAAATTTTATTTTTAACTTATAAATATTTATATGTTAATCATAATTATTATTGGAACTCAATTCCATAAAAAAGGTCCCTTTAAATATTTCAAATAGTTTCATTATTTCCAATTGGTCCTCTTAAACTATTTTAGGATAATATACAAACACCCTTTTAATGAAACTAATGTAACTCATTACAATTATATTTACCACCATTCCCTAAAAACCATTATGATAAAAATGGTAATTCACTTTTTTTATTTTGACTGTTAAAATCATTCATTAAATAGTGTTTTCATTGTACATGATAACTAAATGTAACACTTTACATTTTTTTCATTATCTTCACATATCCTAAACTGTTTTAGGATATTGAGAAAAAAATTAATTTTTTACTGGTATAATTTTATTATCCACTTTCTAAATAGAAACTAAATGTTACACTTTAAATTTTTCCTTACCATCACATATCTTAATCATTTTATTATATTATCATGTATTTATTATTTTTTTTATATTCTCTAAATCATACTTCCACTATACTTTTAGTCACTAAATTATTTTCTGAATATCATGATAACATATACAAACCCTTTGGTCTTATGAAATAACATTTATTTCTATTCATTACAAATATTTAAAAAATAAACTATTGTTTCAATATAATATATGGAATTCTGGGTGTTTATAAAATTTTCATTTTAATATTGGAATTTATTAAAAATATTCCACCTTTGGGTGGCATGAAAACATTCCCATATATTTTAAAAAATATTTAGATTGACACTTTTATCATGGATAAAATATTTTTATCCATAACATTTTCAAAAATCCTGTTATATAAATTGATGAATCTAAAACAATTTAATAAAAAATATGTTTTATCAAACATATTATTTTATAAGATGGTTGAAATGAGATAATGATACACATATTTTATTTAGATTTATTTCAACTTGATAAAATAATATACATTTATATTTAGAAACCCTCTGCTTTATGATTGTAAACTATAAGATCGTTTAATTATTGGTTTTATTTTAAACTCCAATATGTTTAAAACACTTGTAAAATATTTATTCCATATTATATACCTTTCACGACCAAAGAATTAATTTATATAACATTTATACTCAATATGGAAATTATAGGGAGTTTCAATATCTCTTTCTAGTACAACTTGGATAACCCAATAATATTGTATTATTATCCCTCTTTTTTGATAACCCTTGGTTTCAATGAGCTTTATTGGCTTCTTGATGAAATATTTTTGAACTCTTCAACTTTTTTTTCTAATTTTAAATTTTACCGAATTGTAATATCCATATATTTATATAATATAGACATCATATGCCTAATTCATTTATTCTAAACACTTTTAGAATAGATGGTAAACTTATCCAAAAATTGATCAGATTATTGAAACATTTCCGTATTTTAAAATAGAATAAATTTTCTAATTATAATAATAATTTTTTTATATAATTCAATTTAACCCCTTAGTAAATCACTCTATACTTCCATAATCATCAATATTCACTTGTTAAATAACTTATACAATTGTTTATTGTGGATGGAATGATTCTAACACATATAATTGTTTCTTAAAAAAGTTCCTTAAATTACAAAATTACACGATAACTTTTCATAAGTTTCCTCTCTTCAGAATAACATTCTTTATTCTTATCCTTTTCAAGGATAATATTAAAATTTTATCTTCATTGTGATGATAATGATATAATATTAAATAGAATATTTTATCATATGAGTATCATATATTTTTAATCATTAAACAAGGACTATTATTAAATTATCTCTCATTAAAAAAAACCCCAAATATCATATCTAACTAGTGGACTAAGATCTATAACTCAATAAGTAATCATTCCATTAAGGAATTTATCTCCCCACATAATTATTTTTGTAGGTAATCATCCAAATAATATCAAATATTATTTTTGGATTGCTTAGTGAACAACCCATTGTCCAATCCATCATAGTGATAAACTCAAGTCTATTCCTCTAGTATCCTAACTATTATGGATTCTTATATAAGTTCTACTCAATGATATTTTAGACAACAATCTTACCAAGGAAAATAAAAGGACACCCAACTATGGTGTGAAGCTACCCAACAAGATAAAACAAATTCACTTATTACTTAATTTCCTTACACAAGATAATCTAGAAAAATTCAATTGTAGCCTAAAACTACCTATTAGGATGGTTAATCACTTGAACTGTGTTTCTTTGGAAGTAATTTTACACTTTTTTTAGAAGGGTATTTTAATCTCACATATTAATCTCAATTTATTCCATTTTATGTATTCATGTTTAAGTTAATTAAATTTGGAATCTTATTCCCCCACATAATAAATTTATTCAAAACCATTTTATATGTAACCCTTTACACAACCCACGTCTTTTTGTTACCCAAGAATTATAGTAAAAATATTAATACATATCCAAATGAATCATATACATAAGGTATATGAACACTTCATTTAAAGGTTTAGAATTATATAAGTTCAACAATATCTATATTAGTAATCCAGTAGTGACATATAGCCTACCCCATTAACTTTACATGATATGGAATTAGTATCAAGGTAAGTAGGTTGTATGACCCTGTGTACCTCTACCCTCACTATAAAAAAGTGACCTTTACAATCAAACAATTATTGAAATATAATATATATGTTTGTAAAAATAATTAATTATTGTAGATATTAAATTCTATTCAAATTAACTATAGGTAAAAGTAATTATTTTTACCAACAGATATATTTTTTATATTAGTAATTCAATACCAAAAAATATTTTACTAAAATATAATTTTTTTCTATATCATAATAATACAAATAGTTTATTAATTTATAAATGTGTCTTCTAGTGTTAATTATCATTACCAAAAATTCTTTTACCATTATAAAAAATTTTTAGTATTAAATTATTCAATAATAATTATTATTATAACAATAATATAATATATATATATATATATATCCAATTATAATCATATCTATTTGATAATTAAAATATATATGATTAATTAAAATATCCAAAAGTTATTAATGTTTATTTATAATATATATATATATAAATGTAGTCCTTATACAATATATTTTTTATATATAAATTCATAACATGTTTTATTATTTATATTTATATATATATCAGTGTGGATGTGTGAAAAATATCCACCAAGGGTGCCCCCACCCAACCCCACCACATTCCCTATGACCTCTACCCCAAACCTACCTCTATTTTCCCTGCCATCTCTCCCAATCCTAGCTATTTGTTCCCCCACCGACATTCCTTGTGGACCAACTCATAGAAACCCTCTCACTGTTATCGGTCAGTGTTCCTCATTGACATCTTTGCAAGAACCCCATCCCATCTCCTAGCTAGTGTCCCCCTATCAGATCACTGTGTGAATCCCCCTCATAGTTATTGACTAGCATGCTTGTGTGGAACCCCTCATTAGACCTAGCCATCCCAGACATTGCAAGTCATTATCCCCGGTCGACCTCCATCATTTGTATCATTCTAGACTAGAAACCCAATCCAACCTCTCTATCCCCAGTTCCCTATCTCAACCCTCCCTATACATACAAGTAATCGCTTCGCATCACCCATACCCATCCCTTACTATACACTATGAAACCCATTGCTACCACCCGTTTTGAAGTCTCTCCATTTATCTCTAATTTTGATGGTTTTCATGGAAATAAATCTTCCCTAGTTTTCAAATTCATTGTTGTGTTCTAGTAAATAATTTTATCTGATTGTAATGGATAATCATCCTATGAGAAAGATAAATCTTAATATTCAATAGTTTCAATTCTAGTTTGTAGTTAGAACTTATTATTTTTTGTGTATTTGTTATTTAATAGGCTATATGATCAATATTTTTTCTACAACACTGATCATTTTTAAATTGTTTGAATTTTTAGGCATAATGTTTTTTTCATGTCTTTAATTTGATCATGAGTAGGTAATTTATTATTCCTTATTAAATCTAATCAAATTTTTTCTATAATTAAATTTTCATTAATTTTGTTCAATTATTATCATTTTTATTTAGGTCCTCCCATACAATCCCTTTTCAATCCATGTTTTATTCATAATTACATGTTTTTAGGAAATAATTGTGTGCTTTGGTCATTCATTTTATAGTTCTACTTCAATATTGGGTTTGTGATTCTCTACCAATGTTGGTAAAAGATAAAAAGTTAAATTCATTGTTTTGTAAGATAATTGATTATATTTTATCCCCTTTTTTAATACATGAAATATTTTTTCCTTTAACAATACATAAGATAACTATAAATTTCATTGGTTTTCAAATTATCTTAAATTTTTTGTGATAATTTTTGACATAATCTTATAACATTATTCAAAAATTCTCTTTATTAATTAAAAATTATACTATCATGAACCATTGTATTATATATTTAAAGGAGGATAATTTTTTCATTTAAAATATAGGCACACTATCAAAAAGTTATAATACCAACTTTGACATAAATTTTGATACACATTCCAACATAAATAAGAAATTTTTATCAATACAAGAAACTTTTATTAGGTAAAAATTTGACTATATTTTTAAGCATCCTCATAAGTGGTTATAGATAATATATTTTCTTATAAAAAAGTATAGTAAGATTCGAAATACCAGATCACATGTATGGAAAGGTTTTTCTTGGTTAATGTAATTTTATCACTACATGTATATCAAATTGATTTAGAAATTTAAACATTTTTATTCTGATATAACCACTCAT
This sequence comes from Viscum album, assembly GCA_963277665.1. Classification (NCBI taxonomy): domain Eukaryota; kingdom Viridiplantae; phylum Streptophyta; class Magnoliopsida; order Santalales; family Viscaceae; genus Viscum; species Viscum album. The sequence continues at coordinate 318,898,061 of OY728146.1, forward strand.
TAATGCATCAATAAAAAAAATATTAAAATTGGATCATAAATTTTGTTTATTTATGTTTATGTCTTTATTATTTTCATTAGTCAATAAAAATATAAGTTTTTAATCGCATTAAAAAGAATGAAAATTAAATAATAAAAAACTATGTTCACCTAGTAAATCGATTGTTTTATCAATTTACTTATTTAAAGAACCATGCATTTGATATTTCTTGTTTATATTAATGAAAATCTATTATTTTGAGGCATCATGTTTTTATCAGTATATAACAATAATTTTACATTTTGGTTCTCCACATAGGACCCATAAATGACATGAGTTTTCAGAGGATTAAATAAGTGTTTTTAATAATATTTTTTAGTAATATCAAATACATAATATTTTAGTTTATTATAATTTTATTTGATTCAAGGGTAGTTAATAATTGTATAAAAAATTCTAAAAATTCCATGAATTATGGATGTTTGATATTTTCATTAATTTTTATTGAGAATTAAAGTTGAGGTAAAATAATTTTATTTTTTTATTCGACATTCCGTATTAAAATGATATTACAGTATCATGTTTGTGATATATGAATGATTATTAACATTAGATTTGGATTTATGTTTCATTTACATTGATATAGAACATCAAGGATCCTCAAGTATTTATTTAACTTAATTAATTAGAAAACATCTTTGGTACGTAAGTTATTTCTCTTCCTTCCTAATTATATCTTATTTTTTATATATAGTATTAAAATTTATTTTATTGTCTTAAAGTAATTATGTTTAGGTGAATAAACTAGTTAGATGTTTCCACAAAATAGGATGTGAATGTGGTTGTCCATCTTAAGTGGATTTTTTATTTAGTATTTTTGGACGTATACATGTTATATATATTTAAAAAATGACACAAGATGAACTATAAGATTATGTGGGTATTTTATTTATGGTTTTAGGAAATATACATGTTATATATTTTTTCTGTAGGGGAATTAATAAAATGGGTTGATGTGATGAGGAAGAAAATATATTCTTCATGAGGGGCTCATTAAATCTATACATTAGTAATTTATTAACAATCACATGAAATGTTGAATTGTTTATTTAATATTTTTCAACTCTAGTGGTTTGAACATTAAATCCCCACATAAAAATTTCACAAAATATTATTGTTATTTAAATCACAAGATCAATTTTATTTGTGGTGTGATCTTTTTATCTCATCCCATTTAGTTTTTTTCCTCAAATTCTATGATGAATTATTAAATTATGATTTTGTATGGGTTTTGGGTTTATTACTTTTAAAATTATATAGCATTGGTACTAAAGGGGTGATTTCATGACCTTACTGATTTGTGTTAATTTAATTAGACGAAACAATTTATTTTTTAATATAATGAATTAGATTTATATTGAATATGGTTTTGTAAAATTACATGTGTTTTTTGAGTTATTTTGGTCTACCGTCTTGGTACTAACTAGTTGAGCAGCACACAAACCAAGGTTTTTCTATACGTGAATCAACTACTAATGATACAAACTCAAAATACATCATCATCAACTACCCTGGTTTGATTGAAAGGCAGAATGGGTCTAAAAAATCACAAATAAATTAAATATAAACCAGTAGCGATAATAGTTGTCTCAATGGGACTCTTATTAAAACCAAAAACTAAAATCAATAAAATTTCACCTTATATTAATTTACCATTTAATGGTGTTTTTATAGTCATGAAACTCAAAAAATCTTTCAAGATGTATGTGAATGACTTTTTTTGGTTGTATCCAAACTAGGTTTCTTTATGGACATTAGTGAGATAACTATGATCATATTTTCACAAGAGACATGGCAATATAAAGAAGAAAAAGTTGATATTGTATAATGCAATGGGGGTATATTAAATTTTTTAAGCTTCATTTAAAATGTTTAAATATTTTTTTTAAGAAATAGAGTTTTTTATAATAAATTAACAATATTTTTAAATAAATATAATGTTTTATTACAGCACTATTAATTTTAGAGTAAAATAATAACCCAATATTTCCTTTAATATGCCTTAAATACATTCCACTTTCATCTTAAAATTTTACAAACCAAATAATTTAATTTTTTAACCAAAATATCCCTTATAAGTAGTTTTCAGAAATTCCAACACTTATTACAATAAATTATTCGTTTGAAATATTTTATAGTTTAATATAATCATCTATAAAACATTACCAAGTCTTTTTAAAACACTAACATAATATTTAAACATATATCAAAGTTTAAATACATATAATTTTTTGAGTTTTGAATAATATTAATCATGTTACATTGAATAATAAATAACGACCCCTTCTAACTAGTTTTTATAAATTCCAACACTTATTGCAACCAGCAATTTTTTTAAATACATTAAAAATCAATATGATCTTCAGGAAAACAATACCAAGGATTTCTAAAACTGTAAAAGTTAAAATCTGAATATGATGAATTTTTATTAAACATAACATGAATAGGTGGGTGAAGATGTAAACCCTCTAGTTTATGGTATATTACTTTTTTTATGTATTTTTTATTTTATGAAGGATTGAATTGGTTTTGACAAGTTTTAGATGGGTTTTTATGCTTTATTGGGGATCTTGGTTGTAAAATCAATTATTATCTCTCTAGGCCTCAGAATTCATGTGGTGTAACCCATGTTGGTAGTTGTTTTAGTTCTATTGGAATGGTCTGTTGGGTTCTTTTTAGATGGTAATGTTATTTTATAGATTCATATTGTTGTTGAATTTTTTAATATTTTTTCATACATGTGATTATTTTTTCTATATAAATACATATTATTTTTATACCAGAAACAATTATTTATGTTTTTGAAGGATTTTTTCATGTTTCTTTATAATTTATTCCAATTCAATATAAAGGTTCATATTAATCTATTTTTTTATTTTTTTACCATTTTTCATTATCCTTTATCAAATTTATTCATAAGATGATATTTTATTTAAAATAATATTTAATTATATTTTTTTCACACATATTCATATTTATTAATAAACTAATACATTTTATATAATATACAGTTATCTAATTGTTTATTATTATATATTGTTTTATTATCAGTGATTTTAATAAATGTTCATATTTTTCATTGTTGTATGGAAATCCAGGATTGATTTCTTTTTCTACCAATAACAGTCACTGACTCCTCTCCAGACGAGTGGTCCATATTATTTCAGAGATGTTAGGAAGGTAATTTTACTTCAGATACATTTATTTCCTTCCTTATCATTGAGGTACGGTAAATTTTTTAGACTCCACAATTAGAAAATTTCATATTCCCTTACATCATGTCCTCCTCAATTGTGCTACCCAAGATGAATGTTAGATTTAATTTATCAACAATATTTTTTAGATTGGTTGGATATATACATAAATTTCAATTGGAATTGGTATCTGATTCAATGTATGTGGGGAGAAAATAGATAGATGCACCTATTGGTCACCCCTAACATATTTTAACCCACCATTTATGAAGAAGAAAAATGATGCCTTAAGTGATTAACTCAACATCCTTCTTCCCAAAACTAAAAGAGATCATAAAGAAATTAATTTTCCGCATTTCATTTATATAATAAATGATGCACCATGAAAATTTATAACCCCACCTCCCACATCATTTTTTTAATTATTTAGAAAAAGAAAAGGCTTCATTATAGTATATCTAATCACACCGTGTGAGGATTTTTTCATTCATTTCATTATTTGAGATTAATAATTTAATATAGAGTTTATTTTTAATAAAAATTTTGAGATTTTCATTTTATGTTGTATTTGAAATGGAACTAATTGATATGATAATAGTCATTGGTAAAATAACATTATAATTTTTAAAAATAGGAATGATATCCAAATAATATTGAGGCGTGTTTTTTGGTAATAAATATATCAAAATAACATTGTAGGATCACAAGGGTTATTTTTAATACATATTGACATATTATTTTCCAATTATGCTGCATGTTTTTTATAGATCCTTTATAAAAAAGTATTATATAGTTCACTTTTAGATGGAATGTTTATATTTGGTTTATTTTATTTCATAGTGTCACTATACTATTATTCACTAATACACATAACAAATGAACTGAGAATATTTTTTTTCTAAATATAAGGTATTATGGATTTTATTAGGGAAACACTCACTAAATGTTATTAGTAAATTGATTGTTATTGTACATTTTTAGGTAGTTGACTGCTTTAGGAGGACATTTGAGGAATCAATGGATTTGTTTTTTTGGTAATGTAATAATCACATGAAATTTTCGTATCATTATCAATTGAAACTAGTGTTAGTATATTACACAACTGATAGTAGTGTTACTATAATTTATAATTTTGTGTAATGTGTCATTTTTAATTAAAATTAATATCATTATCAATAGTTTTTTTGTCACTATTTAGATAATATTCATGTTAATTTTTATCATGTAATTTTATTTTCTATAATGGTTTTATTTGATTTTTTTAGTTGTGGTAACTAGTTACCTTATTTTTAAGGTTAATAGTTATTTTCTAATTGTTTTAAGTAGTTCTTATTGCTATTTTTCTATTTTTAGTCACTAGTTATTTTTATATCATGTTTTATGGAGGTGGTTGTGGTCACTCATTATATCTTCTTATTCTGGTCACTAGTAAGACAATCTTGTAGTTATTGATATCATGCATTGTTATTATTATATCATTTGTTTAGATAAAAACTATTTTAAGGATAATTTTATGGTTTTTATCATGCTACTATTGATGGTTGTAGTCTAATGTAGAGGAAGCTCATGTCTGGTGCAGTTTCATACATAGAAGTTTTTTCCATTGAAATCCAAGGGATGGTGGTGATGTTGAGCTTGTTCATATCAAAGGGAGCATATGATATCTTGTGTAATGTTTTGGGTATTCCTTATATATTTTCATTTGTGTTTTGTTTCCCTTCGGGTGGATCATATAGAATCATTTTAGGTCCACTACAGGTTTCTTCAATAAATATTATACTCAATTAGAATTTTGGTATTTTATTCAGTGGATTGGTGAAAACATTCGAATTTATTATGGTAAATTTTTTTAATTATCACTGGTTTGTTTCAAATTCATATCTCCTATCAAGATACCTTTTTATCATTTATTATTTTTGTTTTTTGGGATCAAATTTAATGAAATTATGTTAGGGGTTTAGGCATCCATTTTTAACTCACTAAAGATCCAATTTTTGGTAAGGGTGCATATACCTATTACCTAGTTCATGGATTCTTCAAAGTATTTCTCTATTGGAAATTTTCCAAATCAAAAAAAAAATTATTTCAACTCATTTAGAGTGGTGGAGTGAATGATAGTTTTTTATTGTGTAGCATGGTGAATCAAATTTCACAAATTTACTAAATGCTGCAGCCCTAGGGGATTATAGTTGTATGAGTTTGTTTGGAAGACATTACTAGGGTTGGAAACATCTCACAAGTTTTGTGATGTACCATTTCCTCGCATGAAAATGAAACTGGAACACATGGATAAGAGATGATTTTGGTAACATCTAAAAAATTTGCAATCTCCCCTGACCATCTCATTGAAAGAATATAGGTAGTTTTTTCTTCCTCCCATGTATCATTTCTCACTATGATATAAAAAAAAATATTGAAATGTGATTAAACTAATAAATTGGATTAGATTAATCAATAGTGGTGTTGTGATCTTTTAAATATTTTAGTAACTCATAACTGACTTGGTAGTAATTTTAAAGATCCTATTCGAAAATTCCATCTTAATTCTTTGAAACGAACTCATGTTTGACTATTTGATTATTTATACTTTTATTTTTTTGTTGCATGTCTGATAGAGCCGGTTAACTACTTCCTTAAAATGGATTATGAAAGGGGAATTTCTTTTATGAGTGATAAACTATGATAGTGACATCCATATCATAGATTAATGCTTGTATCCACAAGTAAAAGTTCGAGAAAAGGGGAATACAACAAATTTTAAGAAAGGGACCATCTTGGTGAACCATGATAGTGACAACCATCTTACAAATTTATACTTCCACCAATAAGTACAACTTCATGAAAAAGAACCTGTAAAAAAGGGGTCATGGTTACATGTGTGGATCACATTGCCAATGTGAACCAAGATAGTGAAACCTTATGTAAGTGATGAACATGTATTTAAATTTTTTTGAACATGTCTTTTCAAATAAGGCCTCAGTTTGTTAAATTTTCATACAACAAAATTGAATAATGTTTATATATTATATATATTATATATAGTTATATTAATAAATTTGAAATTATTTTTTTAATAAATATTAAAATATTTTCAAATGATATTATATTTAAAAAATAATATAAAAATATAACTGATTTTTTTTGTATTTCTTTTAATATTTTTAATAATATTACCGATGGAAAGATAATTTTTGGTAAACATATTTTCAAAAAATAGATACTTTTTATGAATCTATTTTTTAACATTTCATATATATATATATATATATATTCTATTGGTATTATTATAATTGAAATAAAATTTATTCTCTATCACAATAACATTTTGCGACAAATTTTTTACTAATTATTTAGTGAAAGGAAAGATTTTTGTTGGTAAAATTATTTACCAATAGAAAATGATTTTTTTAAACTGATATACCCATGTTTGAGAACACTAATTATTTTCTAGTGTTGAAGATACTTTACTCGAAATATAATTAAATTAATCATAAATATAACACCTAATATACTTAAACTATTTTCAATAAAAAATCTATCTCATAACATCAATTACGAACCGAGGTAATTGTAGATGAAAAACTAACTCCATTATATAATCAATCATAGTATGTAATGCAATGATCTATCCTAGAAGATGTTTATCATTTTAAACTAAATCATATAAAATTTTCCCATTTCTTAAACAATTTACTAAATGTGAATATATATAAAAATAACCTTTAAATAAATACATAATTAAAATATTTAAATTGGTGATTACCAGTTATGAAGAATTCATAATTAAAATCTAATTATAAATGGTTTTATAATTTTCACAATTAACATTATCGACATTATGTAATTTTAAATGCAAATATTTTTTATTCACTTCATATTTTTGAATATAAACAATTTATTGTCATGCCAATATGAACTCTTTCATATTCAAAATTATATATAATCTTCATTTTAAAAATGTGATATTATATGTATTATAAATAACTCACAATTGAATTTCCATTATGTAAAAAATTTACAAAATCTAAATATCATATACTTAATCACTATTTAAACATTCACCATATCAATTGCCAAAAAAAAATTTATGTTTCTTCAATAATATCTAAATAAGGCTCCCATTTATTTTAAATAGTTCCAATGAATAAATCATGAACAATTCATGACTTATATATAAACATTTTATATAATGGAATTATTTAACAATTTATAGCCCATTCTAAATTATCCCTTCTGATTTTTGAATAAATTATTTTATTTATATATCATAAGGAATGCCAGATAATTTTGTTAATAGATATTAAAATATTAAAATTTATTATTTAAGGAATATTAAATAACAATATTTTTCATAAATGTTTGATTAACTATTCGTAAGTTATAATTAACTAAATTATTATCCTTTTATAAAGTATAATATCATTGAATAAATTTTATAATGATACCTAAATTTTTAGTAAGAATTTAAAATAATTTATTTTTTAAAAAAAAATATTTCTATTTACCCTAACATGGGTACTAATTCATTTATAATAGAATCCTACCTTTTCCCTTATGAAGAATCCCTACATTGTGTAAGGGTATGCTCCTTCTACCCTTATAAAAACAGTTTTCATAAGGGTAAATGGCCATGACCCTCACACAATGCATATCGTATAAGGGTGATGAGATATTACCCTTACATATACCCTTTAGATAATGTTTAACCACTGATTAGACACTTAACATAAAGTTAAAAAGTTGAAAAACAATACATCGTCTCTTTTTTATAGGTAATGCATTGTTTACCTTTACATAGACGTGTTTCATGTTAGGGTAAGTGTTCCATTACATTTATTTAACCCTTATAAAAACACAAATATCTTTATACAACAACCATGACATAGAGTTAAACCTTATATGACATGGGGATTATAATTATGTTGACAACTCAATATAAGGGTAATTCAAAATTACCCTTATGTGAATCATGTATGTGTAACAGTAATCCATGTTGACCCTTACATGAACCACTTAACATAATGGTAAGTCATGTGTTACCTTTATGTGACCACTCATGTATAGGTATCAACCTGGTTACACGTACACAACTATTATATGTAAGGGTGATGACTAAGTTGGATTTACAAAACCATTTGTGTAAAGGTAACTCCTTGGATTCTGTAACATAGACTTTCTATGTTAGGGTAATCCATTTTGAAAACTAAATTTCTAGAATATGAAAATGGTGCTCTTTTTTTTGGATTTCTTCTTTATTTCATTGTATGTTTCATAAAAAATAAACATGTTTTCTCTTTAATTCCATTATAATATTTCATAGGAATTTAATAATTCTAATTATGAATAGTTGAAGAAATTTAGAAACCAAATATGAGGATCTCCCATGAAAGATAATTTGAAATTGTGTAAAGTATTGAAATAAAGCCGAAATATAAATATGGCATGGCTTACATCAAAGAGCATCAAATACCGTTAATCTTTGTCATATTATTTTGATAAATATCAGAATAGTGGAAAACAAAAGTGTCTCCCCTTCTTGGTGTATCCATGGTCTGCGCCTAAATCACTTGACATTCGGGCAGGATCTAATCTTCTCTCTATAGTATTCTTGATCTTCTATATGAAATAGAGTAAGATGAGAGATCATCATTTTCAGGTCATTTAGGATAATAATGAGGATCTAAATCCACACCCACTTTCATAATATTATAGTACATTATAATGGAAATCAAGGATTCTTCTTAATTTTTTGCCTCTTTTATACATGTTCTGAAAGACATGAATAAATTCCATAGACAGTTCTTGAATATATAAATACATATTATGAATTTACATTCTCAACCATTTTATATTATGAAATAGTTTTTTAAATTATATCCGATGTGGATAATGGTTTGTTTCTACAACACACATGGAACAATATACCCAATAAATGAAAATAATATTTTACATTCCAGATGATATATAACCCATAAATATATTATATATAAATATAGTGGTTGTGAATATTACATTGATAAAAACCCTTCAATATTTGATATCATGATCCTCTCATTATATAATTTATTTAGTGTTTATATATAAACCACATCTTTCATGTAAGTTTGATTCAAATGTCTCTAACATCATAATTGTTTGGGTTAAATAAATTTCATTCGATTAAGATACAAAATTTATTATTGAAATCTATGGTTATACGTTTATTCATTATACATACGAATAATTTTCATTGTATTTTCTCTTTTTTGGGGGTTCTAAAACTCTTCTTTATAACCTCATTATCAAATGATTCTTACCTCAAAAATTAGGATACATTAAAGGTTTTTAACGTCACCATTCCTATTTCTTGAGACATACTTCTTATTATACACCAATTTATACTTCTATGATTTATATACTACCTATTCTTTATATTATATCATGAATTATATCTAATTTACGGTATTTGAAGTTAAATTTCAATATATTTCACCTTCAAGTGTTTTTATTAAAATGATACTCAATCCTTAAGGGTTTTTTCCAGACGTTATTTTAAAATATAGATCTCTATAATGTGATAACTCATTTTGAGAATTTATATACACATTATTTCTAATATCACAGTGATTTTATTCTCTTATTGTTATCCAATGTGATATTTGTTTCCTATTTAAATTTTTAAATTATATGTTCTATAATATTTTTAAGCAATGTAGTTTTAAACCAAGTTATTTTTAATATAATAAAAAAGAAATTATTTTTCAGTCATATTTTATCTATGTACCGACATATATTAAATGTCCCCAAATTTCTTTAATAAATTAGAAAATTCATTTTCACTGCAATGAATTTCTGTGAAAAAGTTTTAAAATAAAATCATTTTAACTATTTCTATATTGGTGGTTTTCGAAAAAAGAATCTCTTTTAGAATTTGTATGTGAATATATTTTTTCAACTCATTTTACTTTTTATATAAAACATTCTCTATACTTTTTCATGGATTATAGAAGACATAAATTTTCTCATAGTTTTATGGAGTATTTCCTGTAATTTACTTTCAAAGGATCAATGATATTTCTTACATCTAATATGATTTCTCTAAGAGTTCTAATTTTTTTCATTGAAGTCATTTTTCTTTGACATATCTTGTGATTGATAAAGGATATTATTCAAATTATACAATCCAAATTCCTTCTCTCGATAGTTTATTTAACATTAATTTGTATTAAACATGTGATATATCACTTCCTTTTTCTTACCCAGACATTAAAATTTTATGATTTTTTCTAAAAATGTATTTACCATGAGAATGATGTATATTTCCTTAAATCGATTGAAGGATGTTCACCTAGATGTCTTACATCGATTGATTGAGGAAATTATTGACAAAACCTTATACCCTTTATCTATATGTTTTATATAAAATATGATTTTTTATCTTAATAGAAGGGTAATTAACTAGAAATTTAAATAATATAATTGGATACCCATATATGTTCCATGGTTTTATCATTTTATGAATATATATGGATTTATTAATGATCCCTTATGTGAATAAAATTTGAAAAATATATAAAACCCATTTTTTCATGGATTTTTTGTGATATTATGAATGATTGATTTAATGTTGCGCTTTTATGTATGGATAAATGATGTTTGGTAACCTATATCTCCCTCCAATGAATTGGTTAAGGATATATATTTCCTGATATATTGAATCATGGACTTACTTAGATTTGTTAAAACAATAAATGGGTGTACGTACTTGGATTTTTTTGTAACATAATATGTTGTACATAATTGGATTTTTTCACAGTAATTTTCTATTATTATTTGTGTGCCTTAATTTTATACCTATTGTTATGCGTATGCTATTATCTAATGGCTCAAGTTTATTAACTCATGTTTCCACATTTTCTTGATTAATTTCTTATTTTGTTCCATATATTATTGCATGACTCATGTTTTATGATATAATATTTATTGGGAATGAATTTATTATGCAACTTGATTATACCCATATACTCATTTTATTATTTATTTTGATATTTTATTTTTTATTCCTTATATTTACCCTTATAGGTCATTTGGGAACACCCATTTCTTATGTTTACATTCCTCTGGTTATGAAGAAGAGGTCAAACTATGAGAAGTCTAAAAGGGAGAATAATATGTTTCGATTATGGGGAAATGTTCAAAAGTTTTGTAAAATAGGTTTCCCATGTAAATTTTCTTCAAAGACACTAAACCAAAAAGTTTTCGAATTATAAGAGATCATTGTGAGATGAAATAATAATGTAAAAATTTATGCATATTAATCTCGGATCATATCACTCTGTATCAAAGTTTATCTATAGAAATATTTTTTTATAAATAAAATTGATATTGTGGGACTAGGGTGCCTCTAAATCCAAATATGATAAGTGTTTTGAAAAGGTTATAAGGAGTCTCCTTTTATAGGAAAATTTAAGGGTGTTTTCATAAATAATATGCCATTAGAAGTAATTAATCACATTTTAAAATGAAAATGGATGCCTGAATAGAAAATGGTTGATATGATTGACCATTTGACATCCCACATAATTAAATGTGATATTTTTATTATTATTTTTAATTCATAAATCATTTTTAATATTAAATACCCTTGAAACTTTTTTTTAGAGTTGTTTTCATAATTTTTCATCATATATATATATATTGAATTTGAATGAAGACACTTAAATAATTTGTTATCATTCATATTAAATTATAATTTTTTTAAAAATCAAAAATTTATCTATTCCTTATCACCTTTAATATTTCTAAAACCATTACATTGACTTTTCACCTTCTAACACAAGCATCGTGTCCACACCACATAATAATTTTTTATAATTATTCATTAATTTTAAATTAAAAAAATTAATAACCTAAATATAATTTATTCTATACAATTATTTTTATCTTCAATCATTCATAATATATATTTACTCTCATACTTATTATTAAAACATTTTTAACATATTATTTGGACTTTTCTAACTTAGTGCAAGTGTTGAGTAAGAATTTAAATAATTATCTAGTTATATAACAGGAAAATTGATAAATATATATATAAATAATTTTTTATTCTAATTAATAATATTTTAATGTTTATCATAGACTTATACACTTTTAAATATTATCTTAAATTCTCCCATTTTTAATTTTTCAATGCTACACAACCACTGTATCAGCAGAAATCATTTTTTTCTTATTTAACTTGAAATAAAATTTAATTTACATTACTAGGATGATATTTTGAGTATAATATCATGATATTAATTATATTTATCTTCTAATGTCAATAAAAAAATTTCATAAAATTTTAAATCATATTTATATAATGATGATGTAAAAAAGTTTATAGTGTGTATAAAAACGTTATTTTTTACAATTCACCAAAGAATTTACTTATATAGAAAAATCCCCAAAATTCAATCCAAGATATATTCAAAATTCTAAAAACAACAACCAATTCCATTTTATAAACTTAAAAAACAAAAATTAATAAATTTTTCTTTTCATTAAAGTATTCTAATACATGGAAAAAAATTTATTTAGAAAAACTATTTCTTTTTTAAATGAAAAATAATATTCTTTCCCCATAGCTTAATATAATTAGTAAAAATATTATAATAATAATTATTATCATTATGAATTTATATAACTAACATAAATATCCATTTATAAAATACATTGTCACTAAATAATTCTAAATATAAATAAAAATAAAAGACATGTTAAGGAAATATATTGAACTTCAAAATAAAATATATTTTATGTAATACGGAGAAATTAATAATTTTAAATATATAATGATGTTATAATTGATTATATAATATCTTTTCTATCATTAGATAACCATACCTTAATTTTGAAATATATAAATTCATAATCCTAAATAAAAATAAACCATAAAAGTGATTTCTTATTAAAAATACCTTGGTTTTTACTTCCCCCCCCCAAATAAAAAAATTGTGTCCCCATAAATTTATCTCATTTCAAATGAAATAGTGTTTATCAAGTATAAAAATAATGTAATTTTTTTTTCAAAATCCATTTTTATGTGGAGGAGGCCTTTAAAAAAGCTAATTTTTAATGGAAATGCTAATAAGGGAGCCTTGGGAAGATTTGTGGAGTTTAAGTTAAAAGAAATATGAAAAGGTGACAAAAAATAAATTTTAGTATTTTTAATGGTTTTTTAAAAAAAACCCACAGTAAAATATAATGTTACTCTATGAGTAGAAATATTTTAGAATATGAAATATTTTGAAGATAATACATATTTACCTTCCAAAATAAGAAAAAAAACATATTTGGTAAAAAAATAACCATGGTCAAATGAGAAATATGTTGAGTCAAAAAAAAGATATTGATTCAAGAAGAATATATTAATTTAAGAGAAAAAAATAAAATTTCATAATTTATAATGTATTAGTAAGTCAAAAATAAAATTTAAAATACCCTTAAACATAAGTGGAAATTTAATAAATTCATAAAGTAGAATATACCACCATATAGAACGTTTAATTTTAAGATGAAATGTTATAACTCAAATAAAATAAATTGAGTAAATAAAAATCCATATGAACTACGTGGTGTGTGAGAGATATATATATAAGAGTGGAAAATAAAATATTCATTCATTAGAAATAAATATAATAGATTGAAGTATTCATTTCCTGGTCTTTTAGAAGATAATATGAAATAGAATAAAAATACATAAAAATAATGGAGATATAAAAAAGTGGTCATAAATGTAAGTAACATTAATTTCTATGTCAAGGATACTATTTTTTTTTAAAATAATTATAATTCTTTTATAATATTCATACTTGTGAATGATTTTAAGGGGAATAACTAGATAGTAGGAGGATGTTTTACATATAAGTTTGTATTAATTTATTTTTCTTTTTATTAATTTTGAGGAATTATTTTTTTCTCAGAGATATAGAATATGATAAAATATACATATATGATTTCTTTATATTCTATAATCATAATTTCATCCTTTGTTTTTGAATTTGGATTAGTTTCCACCTCTATTTAAACTCAAATTACAAAGCATGAATATCCAATATGAATTTCACTTTCATGAATCATGAAAATAAAATATTATTTGATCATGTGAACCACTAAAAGATGATTCTTTCCATTTGTAAATAATTTATATAACACGTTATTTCCCATATTTATAACCAATTAGGAAAACCAAATTGGTTTGAATATGTAAAGATAATACCCAATGAAATATTAATAAACCATCATATGAATAATTAATACCTTAATCATAAAAATATAATCAATAGAAACCCATCACTAACTTATATTACTCAATATTTAATTAATCCCTAAAAATCTTCAACACATGCATGAGAAAATTATAAACCCAAAAACTCATATAATATTTAGTGGATATTCTCCAAAAAATAAACATAACTTTCATACAAAAATAACACAAGGTCACTCATAATGTTACATAGAAAATATATATACCATAATCAAATATTATCCCATAATAAAGAAATATTTTCCCAAAATAACCTGAATCATTAATATATAGAACCATATCAAGATTTTATATGCATTCAAAATTTTACCCAATCATTATCCTACATATAATATTAACTACTTTGACATAAAATCACATACTATAAAAAATATACAATAATTATTTAATGTTCTAAATAATATAAGGAACCAATACCAATAATAATTTTCTTTATCCTTCCACTAAATCAATTTTTAGTTTCCTAGGTGATATTTATTTCTCAAATTATTTTCCCAAAAAAATAACTCTCTATCTCAAATAACCACAATTACATCAACATCAAAGAGAATATTATCCAAAAAAGTTATATTTAACTTTCAATAAATGTATCTAAAATATAATAAAATTATTCCCAAAAAACCTTTACTCTAAATAACATGTTAAACCTATGTGTTATATATTACTCACTCATTTATTATTCATATCACCTAATAAACATCTCTTAATGTATTACTAATACCCTCAAAATTTCAATCATATAACAACCTAAAAATAATTATATTACCTTTGAAATATGATTCCCAATAATCATATTAACCTATATTAGTATCTAAAACTATTAAAGTTTTCTGAAAATATAACATCCTAACATCTAAAGATATCTGAAACCTTCTATGATACCAACTATAGTCGATCATTCTTAAAAATCCAATTATTAATATATATGATGAAAAAATTTCATTACTAAAATTCCTATTACCATTAAGGTTTAGAGTTATAGAGAATTAGGAAATAACCTCTATAAAAACACATAATTCTCAAAATATTAAAAAAATTATCAAAAAAAACTTTAAATTATGCACTTGATAAGTTTTTTAGTAATAAATCATATTTAAAGATGGACTTCATAATAATTCCTACTCATTATAAGTACACGGACTTTAACCATCCATAAATTTTATCATTAGATAGTAAATAATTTTCTTATATTCTCAAATTTCTTTTCGGTTAAGGGTTTTATAGAATAAGGTCATAACTTTTACAAATTAAAATATTACCTCAAAAAGTGGAACTTCAACTTAATATCCATTTTTTCTCTAATAAAAAACATATAAGATATAATAAAATTTATTTTCATGAAATATATTCACAGTTTTTATCTCGTACAATATAATACCTAATCACCCTTATTTCCAAGTATTTTTTGGAAAATGTGATATAATCAAAAAAATATTAGTAATTGGCATATAAAAATAAATAAATAAACCCTTTAGTACATGAATACTCATAATTTTTTTTAAAGTAAATTTTTTTGTCAAAATAATCATATAATTACCTAATAAATAAACTTCACATCCCAAATATCATGATAAAACAATTCATAATTAATATTAAGGGAAAAAATAAAACCCATAAAAGTTTATTTCCAATTTTGAAATAATCATGAAATATTTTTTACAAATTTATACATTTCACCTTTATAAATTAGTGTAATTATTTCATTAAACTTAATCTCATTATCATACCTTTTGAAATCAAAATATTTATATAAAAACCCCATTTAAGTAACTAATAAATAATGTAGTTAACTTGGTATATCATTTTCATATCACTTTTATATTCACTCTTGAAAATGGAATTACACACCTGGTAAATTCCAATACTCTCTTGGGAGAAACTAAATTGGTTAACTCAAAACATTTAGTAAATTAATTGGAGAGAGTCATCAAGCTCACCCATAATCATGAACAATATTGTGCTCAACATTCATCCTGGGATATGTTGGGTTCACACTTCATCATAAAAAATTCAAAAAAACCATAACATTATAATATCACAGAAAATCTTATATTCATTCATCATAATTATAAAAAATATTCCTTTCAACCATAAGAAAAATATATATGGATATTGAAACAGTCATTCTGTTAAAAAATATTTTTTAAAAATAAAATAACAAAGGGAAAGAGGGGTTTTCCATATAAAAAATAAAATCTTGTAAAGTAATTAAAAAAATAAAATAATGGTTATGGAAGACGAAATACTATTGAAGTTATATATGTTAAAATAGAACATTAACATTTACCTTTTTATCAAAATTATCCAAATAAAATACATAAAAATATTCCATTTAAAAACTTATAAATAAAGTAAAAAAGTAACATATAGTTTTCTTTATTATTTATTTTTGTATATATAAATAAATGGACAAAATAATTAAAATAATATTGACATGGAAGAAATATATTTAGAAAACAAATATTTAAGACTTTTAAGATGTGGTTTTTATGTTAAAGTGTCTTTTACCTCGAGTATGAATCATCACATAGGTAATTTATCATACTAAATAATAAAATAATGTTAATTTGATAAAATTCTTAATAATTTTTTTCATGTTTATTATTATTTTTATTTTTTTTATTATAATTCTATATTCAATTACTCAATTAATTATGTTCACATGAGACATTTTGAAGATATTTATCTCCTATGTAAAAAACACCTTGGTAAGTTTACAATGGTCAATGATACCATTATCACATCATCTCTAGAATAATCATATTGACATAATTATAATTTTTATACATTAATTATACTTTTATAAAAAACTATGAAATATGGTCAAGGAAAATGAATTACGTGGAAATCCTGGAGGTGTTAAATCACAACTACGCATGAGTAACATTTTTATTTCTCAAAGATCATGAGGGAAAGTAGGTATGTTTAATTTGATCTTTATATATTTATGATTAAATTTTAACTATAATATTTTATCATTAAATATATCTATATATATCATCCCTTAGATGTAGTGATTAAAAATTTATCCCATCACTTTTTATATTTGGTAATTGACATGTATACATGATTGAGGTTTTCAATTTTCAATGAATAGAAAGGTAAGAATAAGATAATATTTATCTAGTGACATGTAATTTTCATAAATTGATATTAAATCTTATTAAATGAATATTCATTACACACCATAATTATCAATTCCATAATATTATATGTATAGTTCTATTAGAAATGTGGGACTATAAATAACATGTTTAAAAACTATCTACATCATCTTGAACTTATTTCTTAATAACTATTACCACTCTTAAACAAAAAAAACATAAAAAATTTCTTCATAACCTATTTAATAGAAATATAATATTTTTTTAGATCAGATGCTTAGTAAGTGTAAATAAGAGAGATATCAATGGTTTCCTAAACATAACATTCACATAAGGGTATGTGAATATTAGTTTAACATTTGAAATACATAAATTTCATATTAAAGATCATAATATTGAGCCATGGAATAGATCATATAAGTTTATAAGAAATGAATTATAAATTAATTAATCAAAATGGGCCATGATTTCATATCATTGATATAAGACATAAATTTTTGGCATGCACATAAGCATAGTAAATAATTTACTTAGTAGTAAAGGCTCAGTTTCATTACTATCTTAGTATATTTGGTTCAATCAACATTCTATCTTACTCGTCATGTTTCACTTTTAAAACTATCATAGTTGACAAAGTCCCTTACTGAATTGGGTTCACTCCCTATTCCATTCCATTTTATCTCATGAGATATCCTTATTTACCAAATACATTAGAGGGATATATAATTTAGGGCCCACACATTAAATAATTAAAACCATACATATGAGTGATACTACATCATAAAAAATTTATAATATCATATCCAATGATAAATAATCGGGTTTCTAAACAAGTAATCATATCAAAACCTGTGGGAATTAAATGAGTATTATACACATTTCTTCAACTCATTATCTCATAACCCGTCGAAAAATTATGGTTTTCATAAAAATATTGTCATCATAATCATAAAACATCTAGAGAAATCATAAGGATGGTATCATTGGATTATATCCACATTAATTCTTAAGTTAGATAAAAGGATGCCATTATTGATGAGAAATTCTTTTTAATAATTAGTTATGATATTTCCATAGTAAAATAAACTTTTATCTACGAAATAACTTATTTCAAATATAAAATTTTTACAAATATATAGAAAAAAATTATTTTAAAATATACTTGAAAACTTTTAATGGATTATTTAAATAAATTAGTGGTCATAATGGTCGAAAATTATGTTCATGATGTATAATTTAAATTACAACATGCATTTCATACTTTCGTATACAAATAAAAGGTACCTATTTCATTAAAAAATAAGATTAATTTTAAAAAATTAAATAAAAATTAAATAATGGTAAAAATTAATTTAAAAAATATTAAAATAATATTAAAAAAATTCAAGAAAACATATTTAGAAAACATGTATATGGATGAAAAATGATTTACGACTAAGAAGAGAAATAATGATGGATTTTTTTAAAAATATTGTTTCATTATCTTAAGTACATAAAGAGAGTAAAATGAAATAAAAAAATAAAATCTCTCAAAATAACTGTAATTGAATAAAATTATTGATTTTATTTAGACATATATGATAATATTCCTTCATTGAAAACATAATCATAAATAATCCGGATAAACAATGAGATTGAAACATAAACCCCTTAGCAATTTGGAAACCTATAAATTATAAATACCCTAAAATAATAACATAAAATGATTCCTTAGATATAATTAATATATGGAAATTCATGATATAACATTTCAAATGGAAGTATATACACTACACTAAATAAATGAGTGCTAAAGATGAAATATGTATCCCAAAAATAAAATTGAGACATGAAATCCCTTACCTCAAGATCTAATTGATTATAAATTACTCTAACCTATAGTATATTAAATTAAATTTTATTATAATTAATACCCAAAATAATTTAAATCCTTATAATATCATATCTTATTCATTTATTACATTTTTTACACCCATTTAGTAATAATTATTTGTTAAAATCGTCATTTCTGAGTGTCAATTGTTTCATTTTTTCATAAGAATTTTTGTACGGTAGTTCTGGTCCCTTTACTTTGATTGTAGTTAAATAATATAAATAATTTTAATCATGATATTAATTGTATATATATACATTATATATATATATAGTCGTCCAAAAAAGTTAGAGGTAGATAAATTAATTACACTATTCATAAAGTTGCTAAGTTGTATGTATATCAGAACTTTGTTATCACTTTTTGAAGAATGGAATAAGTTAAATTTATATTTTACTAAACCTTTAAAATCATTATTATATAATATATATCATCTATAAATAATAAATCTATCATTATAAACATCCATTAAATATGGTGAGGAAAAACAAATTACAATGCTACGTTGAGATGGTAAGTCATATGTATGCACGAGTGATAGATTCAATTCACATTCGATGGTAATGAATTTTGATAATGGTGGTTTAATAATAATAATAATAACATTTTGTTATATTTAATAGACTAAATTTAAAATTTTATGATAACAAAAAATAGATTTAGATTAGGTAAAAAAATATAAAAAAATAAAGTGATTAGTTAAGGTGAGTATGTATTCTTGGAATGAACTCCTTCAAATATCCTATTAAGGATACTAGGGTGGGTATTTTAGGAATATAAAAAACATATAAAATGTTTATATGTACTTTTATAATATTATTTGGTAGTTTTTTATCTATAAGGCCTAATGTTGTGTTAATAAGAGAAAAGAGAGGTTCCCTTTTTTAAGTAAGGTGAGGGACACTCTTGGAAATTTCTAAAAGATTAAAATATAGAAAATTAATTATCTACAAAATTTATTCCAAATGGGAAAAAATTAATTTAATGTAGTATGTGGTTGAAATAACATAAACTAATAAAATTTTTGTAGGTTTTATTAGTGTTTTAATCCTTATCTTTTGGTTTGACCCCATAGTTAACCTATTTTAACCTCAACCGTTGTAATGTATTTTCACTCTTAATGGGTTTTTATTTTACTTATTAGGTGAAAATTTGGCTCAAAAGTGGGCATTTAATGAAATTATAGACTATATATTATCCACATTTTTCACATTAATTTTTTTTTTATGATTTTAAAATAAAATCAAAAAAATATTATTTTTATAAAATATCATCAATGCCCCTTTTGAAACTATTAATTTAAGTTCACAAAAAAGACCCCAAGACAGATATGTAATTTAAATATAATTATTTAAAAACACCAATATATTATATTAATCTATAAAATTAAGGAAACACTATAACTAACTCAAATTAGATAAATTTTTATTTTTTTTAAATCAATTATTTTATTTTTCTATTAATTAAAGAAATATTGTGTTGGTATGGCATAAAAATTTACAGTAAATATAAAATTAATAAAAATTATAAATAATTTAAGTTCATGAAAATAATTTCATTATTCTAAAAATAACCATTAATATTCATTCACGACATGCTTTTGTCCCTGTGTGAGAAAAAAAGAGATATTTAAAAGTAAAAAAGTGTCTTTTTATATTTTTATTTGCTTTTAAAATCATATAAGTCATTTTCAAAGAAAATTTTCCCTTAAAAAATTAAATTTTTATCCTCAGGTTTTAAGGATATAATTAGATTTATAAAATAATAATTAATATGAAAAATATTGACCGTAAAATTTAGTTTCAAATAAGGTTAACCTGATTTACCCTTTATTGAGATGATACATTTTACCGTAGTTACTATCCATAACACTTTAAAATAAAATAGAACTATTTACCAAATTTGGAATGACTAATTAAAAATAGTATTCCAATATTTATAATTCAATTTATATAATTGAAGTAAATTAATTTTAAAATTGGTGCACAAAACCTGATGAGAATTGTTTTTTGTAAAAATACATTATTAAGCATAAAGATAGATTTATTCAAATATCATGACTAGAAATAAAATTCAAGTAATGTTAAGATATTTTATTAAATATATAATATATAATTAAAATTAAAATCATTCACTGGTAGTTATTATTTTAATTTATTAAGATAAAAACACATTGAGCACTTAAAAATATTTTTTTATTAAGAAAATCTCTTTTATTTTCAGATGATTTTTATTTTAAATTATAATTAATTTTTAACCAATGAATCCATTTTATACATATATAAACCATAATAATTTAAGAATTTATTTATTCTTATTCATATGTATCAATCATATATATAAGTGATAACTCTATACCTCATTATAGTACATTTAGACTCTGGGTTGCATGTATCACAAGATAATGATGAAATTAAATTTATTTAAATAGAATATATCATAAAATATTAGGGATTTATATTCATACTACTTAAAATGAATTTCACTATCTAAATTCCATAAAAAAATAGTGTATATCTCTAGTTCATAAAATCCTTGGATTCCATAAATTGTTTCCTAAAATTTATCGTTTGACCATAGAATTTTGAGCAGGTGTCTGGTATTGTTTCATTTCATTTATCTTTATGATCTAATATTTATACTGTTTATTCTTCCAAGTAATGGCCATGTTTCATTGGTAGAACCTTCAATACATGCGATGGATTAGTTATGTACTTCTTCAAGAGAGATGCATGGAAGACATGCTGAACCTAAGAGATGTTCAGTGGAAGCACTAAGAGATATGTTACCATCACTACTCTATAAAGAATCTCAAAGTGGACAATATACATAGGGTTCAACTTTTCCTTATTTTTGAACCTCATAAAATTTTTCCATGGATTAATTCATACAAATACTATCTCAGAAACTTAAAATTATATATTTCTCTGATGATTGTCATCATAAATTTTTTGTCAACTCTAAGCTACCTTGATATACTATTGAATGGATCTAACATTCCATTCCATTTCCTCAGCTTTCTCAAAGTCCAAATAGCTTTC
The DNA here is from genome assembly GCA_963277665.1 of Viscum album. NCBI lineage: Eukaryota > Viridiplantae > Streptophyta > Magnoliopsida > Santalales > Viscaceae > Viscum > Viscum album. The sequence continues at coordinate 318,920,602 of OY728146.1, forward strand.
TTTCTCTAACTTCATCCCAGTACATTGGATTTATACACATTCTTCCATAGAGAGATACATATAAATCCATTTGAATGATTGATTGAAAGTTATTATTACACTAAAACATGAATAAAATAAGGTGTTGATCCCAAATACCTTTGGAATCCATAGAAAATATCTCAACATAACCTATGGGGTTTGAATATTTATCTCTAACTAACCATCTATCTATAGAAGATAATAAGTTATAAAACTCAACTCAGTATCAAGAGCCTGCTGAAGACTTCTACTGATATTCAAAGTTAAACGTGAATCCACTTCAGATATAATAGAATGTGGTAATTTATTCAGTATTACCAAAACATTAATATATATTCGGTAAAGTGGATCCATATATAAATTTTCTCTGATAGTAATAGTGGGATCATTGGTGATGTTTTCTAATTTATTTTCTAGTGTGAATAATTTTTATAATATCTCTTTATATTTTTGTTTTTGTGATCGTAAACATTCTGACATACCAATCACAAAGATAAATACTCAATGATATCTCTTTTCTTGTTTTACCACCATATTCATGCTTTCACATATCTATATATCCTCGTACTTCTTGGATGAATATATAATGTTCAACTATGTTCTTAATCCAATATATCCTTTGAATTTGGTATTTATGGGGCACATACATGATTCCTAAACCTAATAATTCTATCACAATCATGGTTAAAATCATGAACACTTCATACTTCCTTTTTTTAGATCTACACCGTCCACATATACCTCTTTAACCTTCACTTGGATAGATGGTTAAATTATCATTTAAGCAAGATATGATTTCTCCCCTTTAATCATGATTTCTAAATCAATCCTTTTAGAATCCAAAAAATATAAGATATGTTGTGATCAATATAATAGACAAGCTATAATGATCATAATGACTTAGAACATTGGCCACCTTATTCACTTTCCAATTGTAGTAATGTATTGAGCTGTCATAATTTTTAATAAAATCCAAACATCTTCTATAGAACATATTCATCTATTTATGTGTGAATATATAATATAAAATTTCATGATCAATATATATATATCATACCTATCCCTGTAAAAGTAATTGTTGTATATCATTAATACATAAATTAACACAGTTAACTCTAAATCATGAGTTGGGTTATTTTACTCATAAACCTTCATTTCTCATGAGGCATAAGCTATCACCATATCATTTCACATGAGTAAGTATCTCATTTACTTCTTCATTGAATCACTATAAGTCTCAAATCCTTTTCCACTATATGTTAGTGTAATCATAGATGTTCTTACTGATCTTATCTTTATTTCCTTGAAATTTTCTTCACATTCATCTTTCGAAAGGAACTTGGCTCCATTCGATGTTAACATGGTGAGTGGATTATGAATCCCTAAGAAATTATCTATAAAATGTTTATAATAAATATCTAAACAGGGTAAACTTTGGATCTTAGTCATAGTAGTATGTGTATGACAACCTTTAATAACTTCAATCTTTTATGTATCCATTTATATACCCTCTCCTGGGATTATATGGCCAAAAAATGAAACTTTTGGTATCCAAAATTCCCACTTTTTAATCATTTTCATACATATTATCCTTCCTTATGGTATTTAATACAATCCCCTGTTATTATTCATTTGATTCCTTTCTCTTTAAATATATATTAATATCATATATAAATACTATCTCAAACTGATCAAGGTAATCTATAAAGACTGCATTCAATAAATACATACAGATAGTAGGGGAATTAGAAATATCAAATTGAAACACTATAAATTTATAGTATCTATACCACATAAGGAATGATTTATTCAGTATATACTCCTTGGTTGTCACTTTAGGATGTCTATAATGAAGTAAAATCTTGGAAAAGTAATGAGATATGTGTGTTTAATCAATCTGGTTATCCATACAAAATAAAGGATACTTTTTCTTAATTATGATCTTAAAAAGTTCTTGATAATAAATATATATTTGCATTGATCCATCATTCTTCTTAATAAAAAAGAATAAGTGTCCACATGGTGAATCACATGGGTGAATTAATCCCTTCCCTAGATTCCCCATGAGTTTCTTCTTCAATTACTATAACTCAATATAGGATATTATATATGGAGACATCAAAATAGGTGTAGCAATGGGTATGAATTCTATTGAAAAATCAACTTTACAAATGAGTGTCAGTACATGAACCTATTCTCTAAAGCCATCAACAAACTCCATCATAATAGAAATAACTTTTATATTGAGTTTATCTCTGACCATATAAGATATAAAAACCCTTTTTAATATGAATCAAGACCCATATAAAGGATTTACTTTCAACTATATGTTCGTCTTTATCTTTGTGTTGATAGAAGATCGTAGGATGGTTTAAAATATCAAATGTGACTTCCCTAAATCATAAATTTATGTAAAGAACGATAATCGATGACTAAGATAACATCAAATTCAAATATATAGAGAATAATGAGATAATAAGGAAACACAATCCTAAAAAATTAAATTAGAGAAGAACAAAAACATAGGATTTTCTCATCATACCATTAAGATTTTTCACAACTAATTCAATATCTAGTCATTCAGGACCTAAATTCATATTCCCTGAGAAATTTATTAATATAAGACAATTAATATAACTGAGCTCAATTAGGATACTTTAATTTTTAATCTTTCCTATTATCACCTCAACTTCTTTATTCTATATTCAATCCCATTCTAAAACCCAAATAGTTAGTATAACCCCTAGGTATCATTATTCATAGCCATGAATCATGAGAAAATCGTTTAATGGATGTCTAAATTATAACACCTTATTTTCAGTCTATGAAACCTTATGTTTAACCTAAGTCATTAAAGTTCATAATCTATTCAAATCATTTACAATGGTTAGTAAAGAACATGTGAATTAAATAATAATATCAAATAAGTGTGTAAAACCATGTGTGAAGCGAGGTCAAAATCATTGTGCACCAGAATGATAACCAAGATATACTCGACCAAATATTTCTGAGGTTATTAACCCTTGAATAATTAGTTCTAAAACCAAACCCACTCATTTTATCAACAAAGGTATGTTTCTCTAGGGAATCTATACTCATTTATTTACAAAAACATAGGATGTTCTCCTATACATAGGATTATCATAAGGGTTCACATTAAATTCTACTCATCATTCTAACCAAATTTAATTAAATTCTCCACTGGTACAAATTATAATGACCTATAATTTTAATAAATAAATATTACATCTTATTAGATGAATATTATTTACATTACATAACGATCCATGCTAAAATTTTACATGTCTAGTTCCTTTAGAAACAAGGAAACATAAATAATTTGTTCATAAAATATCTACATAATCTCTGATATAGTCCTTAACAATTATCACCATTCTTAGACACATCATAATTAAACCCATTCTTCATAACATGGTTAATGAAAACATAATAAGGGTGAGCTCATATGCTTAGTAAGGGTAAATAAGAGAGTTATAAATGATCACATAAACATAACACGATCGCAAGGGTATGTGAACATGAGTTTAACATTTGAAACCCATACCCTATATATCAAATATCATAATCTTTTATCATGGGATAAATCTTATTAATTAATAATACATGAATCATATAACATTAAAGGAATCCATCAATGATCCAAAATTACTTTAAAAGATCACTTATAACATGTCTTGAGGAAAATACAATTTTCTATTTGAAAGTAGTTATTTAAAATAAAAAAAAATTCTCTAATATTAATAAACAATTTCATTTAAAATAACCTCAAAAAAATTTAATGTAATATTAAAATAATTGACTTCTCATAATTTAGTAAATTTTCAATCATTGTATATAATTTAACATAAAACATTCTTTTCATAGTTTTGAAAAACATATAAAAAGTACCTTCTTCAAAAAATTACAAGAAGATTCATTTTAGACCATTTCATAAAAATTAAATCATGGGAAAAATTACACTGAATAATCATTATATAATATTAAAAATATTATTTAATTTTTTTTTGAAAACATAGATATGCAAGAAAAATTATTTTTGACCAATGAAAGAAATAAATATGGTTTTCTTTAAAAATATTTTTTGAGTCTAATGAGTACATAAAGAGTGGAAAAATAAAGGAAGAAATTTAATATAATGAAATTAACATAGGTGAATAAAATTCAATATTTTATTAATAATTTGATCATAATATTCCATCATAGAAAACAAAATCATAAATAATCTCTATAAATAATGAGGTTATAACAGAAAACCCATACAAGTTCAATAAATATTTAATCATAAGACCCATGAAATAATAAAATAAAATGAAACATTAAATATCATTTAGATACATAAATTAATTATATATCTTGTAAAAGGGATATATATACCATCTTCAAAAGAAATAATGTTTTATGTGACATATGTCTCCTAAAAAAAGTTACAATTGAACTCCCTAACCTCGAGTTCCATTTGCTTTGAAAGCACTCAATCCTCATGTATAATAAATTTTAATTTTGTATAATTATAGAACAACATCATGTACATACATATAAAATTATATATGATCCCATTAAAACATTTCGACTCCCATTTATCAATAATTACTTATTAAAATCATCATTTTCGAGTGTTACCTATTACATTTTTGTCATATGAATTTTGGTTTTGTAGTTCAGGTCATTGTATATTGATCATTATTCCATAATTTTCACAATTTTAATCAGAATATAAATATTGTTCATTTTCATTATATATATATATATATTCATCCATAAAATTAAGTGTTATAAAAATTAATTACACAATTCCGGGAGACGGTAGGTCACACATATGCATAAACGGTGTTTTAATTTTTTATGGATGAAATAAAAGAATGGTAAAAACTAATTCACCATTATTTTAAAGTTATATTTTTTAAATATTATATATATATATATATATTAAATCATTCATTATAATTATCCATTAAAATATGGTAATGAAAAATGAATGACACCACTACATGGAGATGGAAGGTTGTACATACGCACAAGTGGTATTTTCACTTCCCATTTGATGGGAATAAGCAGTGATAATGGTGGTTTCATAATCCTTAAAAAATTAGTATATTTAGGTTACATAATTTATTATTTTATAAAAATTGACAAATATTTGTAGGATTTAATATATATAACTAATAAAGTCATCAACTAAAGAGAATACTTATTCTTTGAAAGGAATCCTTTATATATACTCTTAAGGATCCTTGTTTTGGTATTTTTGGAAGACCCAAACCATGAAAATTTGTTTAAGGATGTATAGAAGATAAATTTTTAGGTCTTGGAAAAAATAATTTTGTACATACTTAAGTTGTTCCAACATATTTCTGTACATTATGCATTGTAATGATGCACAAAATTGAAATTTATTTTTTATTGTGTTTATATTATGTTTATAAGATTTTACCTCAAAATATTATTATAATTCTTGATCTTATTATTTAATAAATTACAAAGGTATTTATCTTACATTGTAATAATATTACAAGAACAAAAATACCAATTTAATGGATTCTGAAAATTTATTGTTTATCAATAGAATTTATCTTATGTTTAATGTTTATGTTATGTGTAATGTAATCTTATTATAAAGGAAACATGGTACCTAATCTAGAATTTCATTATTCACCAAAGTAGTTTATCTTATGAAATATCATTATATAAAATTTATCTCACTAAGTAAGATAATTATCTTCTCATAAATTATCCTATGAAAAGGATATTTGTAACAAGATTATCTTTTGATCGTCAAGTAAATCGATTGAATTCATTTATATTATTAAAGTAGAGTGTTATCTTTTAATTTCTATAAAAAATGATATATCTTAAATAAATATTAAATCTAGTTTATCACAATAAAAACATCAAATATCTCAAATTGTTCATCTTATAAAAATATTCTGTAAAAATATCTAAAAAGAACTTTAATACAATATGGTTATCTTATGATGAACAAGGTACATTATGAATTATTATTATTATAGTAATTTTATTATTATAACCTATTTATTATTCTATTTATTATTTTATTTTCCTTAGAAAATGCTTTTTATAAAAAAATGATAATATCAATTTATATAGACGTTATTTTTTCATGACTAGAAAATCTAATAAATAATATTTCTACTACATACTCTATAGAAATATATTCCATATTTGGAAGAGAAGAAAGCATCCCATCAAAAACATATCTCTTAAAAAATTCAATGTATTATCCACTTCACCATTATGATTATCAAAATTGAAAATTTCAAAATTCAAAATGGGTATATAAAAAGAATATTTTCTACTACATGAAGATAGATATTTCTGTACATTGGAAAATTTATGTAATGTATTTGTCTCTCAAAGAAATAATTATTTTAGAGGTTATGAAAAATTTGTGTGCTTACAAGATTATCCTTTAAAATAAAATAACAATTAGAGATGAACTTCAATTAATATGATATTCTTTGGACATTCTACTTATTCTGTCATTTTTTTCTTGCAACTATGTGGTTCCATATTGTCCAAAATTCATTTATTTATCTCGTTTTCTATATAGAATCATTGCAATTTTGTGAGTTAATAATATTTACAGGATTTGTAAAGGGGGATCCTTGTTAAAATCTTTTGGGCCTTTGTAACATTTAACATCTTCTTACACTCATTTGGGAGCCCTCAGAAAAAGGGTTGGAATAGTGAAAATCACAAAACTAATGAAGTTGAATGTTGGTGGAGTGGGTTAGTGGATATCTATTCCTCAAACCACTATAAATCCCCGTTGTTGGATATTTTTTACTTCTGAATTTATTTATGCTTATTATTTTTTGGTAATAAAATAATCCAAACCTTCATACCATGAAGTGGGTGGTTTAAATTGAGAAAATTTTTGAAGACCTCGATTCACTCCCCTCTTGAGTCTTTGTTCAGCCATTCTTGGGATGAAAATTGGTATTAAATTTCTCACTTTTATGTTCTCATCTTTCAATGGTTAATGTATTAAGATCTACCTAAAATATTTATTGTTGCATAAAATAGGGAATGTAAGTATAAGGTATGAAAAATTTATTTTGATTAAGTAAATTATCTTTGGTAGATTCCATGTATGATCATTTATTTAAAGAATCTTGGTCTAAAGGTATATCTTAAATATGTGAGGCCCTATGAAATTAAAAATTCAAGACATGAAACATTGCATACTAGAACAGATGCTAGTTATAAAATAAACTCTAAAGCTATGAATACTATTATTTTTCAACCACATACAGATGAGTGTAATAAAGTATAAAAATGTAAAATAGATCATGAAGTTTGTTCTACTGTATCAGTGTATTTTGTTGGAATAGAAATTTTGACATATTTTAGATATAATATTACAAGTTTAAGTTTCACACCATTATAATGATGGAAGGATAAATCATCACTCAACTAAATTAAAGAAACAATATTATTGTAAATAATTTTTCTACCTTAGGAACTACCATTTCTGAGATAAACCAATCCTAAAAAGTTTTATGAGTTCTACCACTAAGGTGGAGTGGAAAATCAACTTCTATTAGACTATCAAAATGGTTAAATTAAATTAAAATAAAATATCTCATTTGAACTCTTATGATGTCTGAGGCTAATCTGGAAGATGAATCTGGAGGTAATAAGTTGGTTAATAAAGAAGATTATGCATTGAATGTTTTTACTTCTAAAGATAACAACAGCAAAAAGAGTATACATATTTTTAAATCAACTGAAGAGGAAGATACCTAAATAATTTCATGATCAAATGATGAACTTTAATAGTTCTCATGAAGGTTTAAAAAATTATAATGGGAGAAGTGGTTTTATAAAAACATTCAATAAGTACAAGGATTGTGAGGTAAATTATAAATAAGTTAGATGTTGTGTGTGTAAGAAACACGGTCACATTAATCCAGACTACACTCAACCACGTGAAAACATAATTCATAGAAGACTTATTTCACGAAGGTTGTCTATAATAAAAAAATTCAATAATTACATTAAAGATACATTGAGAACATCTGAAGGCTCTAGTGGTAACAAAAATTTTATATCAAAATATAGAATATAAAATTAAATGGACAATATATTTTTTATGGAACATTCTGATGAGGTTTTCTCTAATTATTCTTATAATCGTGAATCTAAGTTAGAAAATGAAAACTAGTCATACGAAGAATTAAAAACTATTTCACCATGTTGAAACAAAGTGTTCAATCCTGAAAAAGAAAAAAATTCTCCCAGAAACTCATAAAATGATATTTTTATTGAATATAAGGACTTTAATAAAAAAATTTAGATTTGAAAACCAATTTAGAAAACATTATTTCATTTTGCATTGAACAAGATAAAAACTTTAGTAGTTCTCAAAAGTAATTTCAATTTATTAAATATTTTTTAAGTTTATTTACTAAGGGGGATTAATTAAATTCAATTATTAGTAAAAATCAACCAAAAATATAGATATATGGTATAGTAATAGAGGGTAAAAACCCCAAGATTTATAAAAATTAGTTTATACTAAGTTCTAAAAATTAAACAATGCATAGTATTACTTAGTTTAATTGAGTGATAAATCACAATTTTGAAATTGATTTCCCTCTATGGAATTTGAAAATACATGAAATAAATAATGATATTATTCTAAGATGATTATAAAATTCCAATTTGAATTCAATAAAGTGAAATTAGATTAGGGTTTCGAAATTTTTTATAGAAATAATTATTTTACCCAAGAGTGATTAGGTACTAAAAAATATTATTTCAGGATTTTACTTTTTAGTAAATAATCCACATAAATAGAAATTAAAAAGGGTTTATGAATAGTGGTCATTAATGGTATGTGAGTTGAGATTTATCAAAATTCCACTCATTATAAAATATTAATGGAGGTTGTTTTACAATTAGTGATGATGAAAAATATAATATAACAGGCATTGGATCTTTTGGAAATAAATAATATATCTTCATCAATAAATAATCTATATTGAAGGCTTAAATCACATGCTTATGAGGAATTATCAGGTTTTTTATGGTTATTCGGTTTATTTTTCTAACAATTCTTACTTAGTTTTTAATGAAATATATCATATGTTTAGGTCACCAAAAACAAATAATATTTATACTCTATATCTTAATTATTTGTTTATAAATAATATAAATTGTTTGAATACTGAAGAAAATGAATCTTGGATTTAGAATGGAGGGCCTGGAAATTTAAATGTTTATTCCTTGAGAATATTATCTAAAAGAAATTTAATTTCAAATTTTTATAGAAATTAAATTTGTTTAAAAAGAAAATATGTGATGCATCTCAATAGGTAAAAAATATTTTAACTCAAATAAAGAAGTTGACACTTTTAAACCTCGAGAACTTATCCATATGGATCTGTTTGGGCTGGCTAGAATAGATAGCCTTGAAAGAAAATACATTGTTTTAGTTGATTAGTTTTCAAAATTTACTTGGGTTTTATTTTTCTGAAATAAAATTCAAGCATCTTGAATTATTAATAATTTTTATAAACTTTTTGAAAATGAAAAGATTTCCAATATTTTTTATTTAATAATTGATCATAGAGGGGAATTTTAGAATCATGAATTTAATTTTTTTTCTAAAATCATGGAATAAAAAAACCATTTCTATCCCCATTATACATCAACAGAATGATGATGTTGAAAAGAGGAATAATTTTTTTTAATAAATTATTAGAACAATGTTGTGTGAAAATAATATACTCTCTCACTTTTGGACTAAAGAAATAAATATAACATGTTATGTCATTAATAGAGTTATAATAAGTGCTTTCATAAAGAACACACCATCTCTATTATACAATAATAGAAAACGAAAGGTATGATACTTTAATTTGTTTTGATATAAGGTTTATATCTTGATTATCGAATAAAATATTGATAAATATGATCCAAAAGATCATGGAGAAATATTCCTAGGTTATTCTACAACCACTAAGATTACATAGTTTTAATAAAATGTTATGGGTTGTTAAATAATCAACTAATTTGAATTTTTTCAGAGTTATCCTTATTATTATAAACTGACTCAAGTGGATATGTTAAGTGATTCTCTTGAAGATACGAGACCTGATACAATTTTTAACAATTAAAAGGATGATGATTCAAAACATGATTTTGGTGAATGAAATATTGAATAGATTGATACTAGTGAACCAAAAATTTTGTTTCTAAGAAAACCTAGAAACCATAAGAACTATACTCTGGAAATAGTTATTGGAATATTAGATAAATAATTTAGGACTACAATAAATATAGGAAATTTTATAAAATTATCATCATTTTTAACTTAGTAGGAACCTTTAACAATAGATGAATCCATATCTGATATGATTTGGGTTTTAGCAATGGAAGATGATTTGAACCAGTTCAAAATAAATAACGTATGTGAATTAGTTGATAGACCATCAAACTATCATGTTTCTAGATTTAAATGGGAATTTAGGATCAAACAAGATGATTACACTGTGATCAATATGAATATAACAAGATTAGTTACTGATGTTTATAAATCAAAGGATGGAATAAATTATAAAGACAAATTTTCCATAGTATATATATTAGAAGTAAATAAAATTCTACTACCATATTCATCTAAAATTAATTTGAAATTTTTTCATATAGGTGTAAAATATTCCTTTTTAATTTGATTTTTATTGAGGACTTTTATGTTTAACAACCTCATAGCTTTTATGATCCTAATTTTTAAAATTATTTTTTAATCATAAAAAAGCTCTCTATATCCTCACAAAAGAAAATAAATCATTCAATGAAATATTAAAATATATTCTCTTATCAAATGGTTTTAATGAGGGACTTGAATACAAAAATATTTTAATGAAAACATCGTCAAAAGGTACTTTTCATGTGCAAATATATGTTGATGATTGTTTCTGATGCTTTTTTTGGGGTGCTCATATCCGTTTGTGGAGGATGCGTAGCTGTTTCCCCACATTCCCACCTTCAAATGGGGGCCGCATCCATCACTTTTTCATGGACATTTTCTCCTTGATCGAAATGGGATGATGGGATGTCGGTTCATCCTTCTATGGATTCCTCCTCAGAACTCGTCACCTAATCCAGGTCTCCTTTAAAGATTAAGTTGTGGTTTATGAATCTTGTTCCCAGTGCCATATCATTGTGGATGTCGGTTGATTACTCTACTTCCCTCAGGACATTCCATGGGGCCCTGACAGGGTAGCAACCTTCAGTTGGAGTAGATGGAAACAACAGGCATGTTGGGGAATATCTGGATGTGTGGACATTGGGGAACCTGTATTCTTCCACATAAGAGGGAATCTCAATAGTGCAGAACCCGAGGCATCTCATGTCGTATGTGGGGAATCATATGCCATAGGAATGTTTATGAGGTTTTCCTCTTCTTCCCATGTTTAACACAGGGTACATCGCGAGTTTAACGTCTTGCGGAGACGGTTATGCCAAAGGAGTGTCTTCTAAGGTTTTCCTCTGGCATCTCATGTTTATCATGAGGTAGGCCATGAGTTTAACATCTTGCGGAGATGGAATGAGGGCGATCCGAATGTCCCAAATAGACGGAGCATATTGGTACATCCCCAGGAGGGAACACATGGAAGGTTTTCCGGGTGGATGGATCAGAACACTTGATAAGAGAAGACCCAATATGGAGTGCCGCATAAAGGGAAGATGTCACACCGTGAAGGATGATCTGGACACCATTGATGGAAGATCAGGGAGTGTGCACCCCAGAATGGGGGAACACCATGGTTTAACATTGACTGGGATTGAACATCATGGAGGTTTCCTATGTACCCTGTGTAGATGATTGGGATTAGAACCCACGTAGTCTGAAGGGGGCATGAATCAGGGTGTACACAAAGGACAACGACCCGGAGATATGCTGGGGCTTACGCGTGAATTGCGGCCCATGTACTAGTAAGAGCAGCGAAGAGGTTGGTGACATGATCCACCTGGGATGTGGCAGCCCTGGTGAGAATCATGATGTATGATAGAGAGTTTAATGGAGTGAAGGGGGAATGATATGGGACCGTTGTGAAGGTTACGGTAGTGTTGTTCTTAAGCCTCGAAGAGGATTCCTACATATCCCTGTGGTAGGGAATCAAAGTCTTTGTAGTTTGGTGGGACGGTGGGACACCTGAGGAGGCGGCCCGTGAGAATGGATGCATGGATGGGACCCGGAAGAAGTAGAACCTCTGGTTTGGGGCATGATCTTCCCAAAACTCATGGGATCGAGGGATATATCAGGATGAGAAATGGGTGCTGGGCTTGAACCTCATGGAAGCTTTCTATATATCCAAATGGAAGGGAATCAAAGTCCGCGTAGTTTATCTGACGACGGATTACCATCGATGGGGGACTTCAATGGCTTACCGCCAAATGAGGTTGACAATGGCTTACCAATGAATGGGGGGACAATGGATTACCGCTGATTGAGGTCACAATGGCTTGCCACTGGATGGGGTCGAACTGATGTGAATGGGGAAATGGCCCCTAGATAGATGGTGGGGCTTGAACCTCATTGAGTCTTCCTACGTACCTTGCCTTGGTATGGATCAGAGACCTCATAGTTCAGGTTGGGGTGGGAACTGACATGAAGGTGGTCGGAACAAATGGGGTGTTGGGCTTGAACCTCAGGGAGGATTCATACAAATCCTACCTTCGCAAGGATCAATTTCCATGTAGTTCATGGGGGGTCGGTGAACCGACATGAAGGAGAACCTAGGGTCTAATTGTTGGTGGGCATGAACCTTAGGGATTCTTCCTACGTACCCAACCTTGGAAAGGATCAAAGTCCTTGTAGTTCAGATGGGTTTGGGTCTTACACTCTTGTCTGCCCAAGGTGTTGGTGAACCGACGTGAAGCGGGGGTCGGAGAGACAAATGAATGATGGCCTGGAACGTCAAGGAGGCTTCCTACATACTATACCGTGGAAAAGATGAAATACCTCATAGTTCTAGATATGGGTGTTGGCGAACCGATGTGAAGGGAGTCGGAGTGACCAATGGGTCGTGGGCTTTAACCTCAGGGAGGCTTCCTACGTACCTTGCCATGGCAAGGATCAATGACCTTGTAGTTTAGGTATGGGTGTGAGGCATACACTCTAGGCTACCCAAAGTATTGGTGTTGGGATTGAATCTCAGGGAGGCTTCCTATGTACCTTACCTTGGCAAGGATCAAAGACCTCGTAGTTTAGGTTATGGGGTGCAGTGTACCGATGTGGGGTAGTCGGGACCAATGGTTGTTGGGATTGAACCTCAGGGAGGGTTCTTACATACCTTAACTTGGAAAGGATCAAAGACCTCATAGTTCAGGTGTGGTTGGCGAACCGACATGGAGATGGTTGGGACGACCAATGGATGGTGGGATTGAACCTGAGGGAGGCTTCCTTCATACCTTGCCATGTAAAGGATCAAAGACCTTGTAGTTCAGGTATGTGTGTGGGGATTACACTCTACGCTGCCCAAAGAGGATTTCATGGTCAGTGCTTACTCTAAGCCCACATGAGTTATGCTCGGTGTGAGAAACAAGAGATAGAAAAGACCCGACGATCACGTCATGAAAGGTGTGTTTGTGGGAATTGGAGTGGGGGTTACGCGCGGTTAGCGGCCCAAAGAGGAAATAGGGGCTTACACGTGGTCTGCAGCCCATAGAGGAAAAAGGGTCTTACACGTGTTTAGCAGCCTAGGAAGATGGAGATTCGGACTTACTCTAGTGTGGAGTCCCGAATGGTGAAAAAGCCCAGAAGGAGAGAGACTTGGCACCCATGAAGTCAGGAGCAGGGGTGTTACCTCTTGCAAGAAAAGTTAGGGGCTTACACCAGGGTGGTTTCCCTCTCCCCACGTAGGATACTTGGGGGAAGTCACGGTTTAACGTCATATGCTAAACACCATGGTGCTTGGTTGTTTAACGTCTTATAGCTTGGATGAGGTGGAATTACTCCACACCCCTAGTAATTACATAACTGGTACCTCCCACCCGTTGGGGAAGGGAAGGAATCATCAACGCCATTGCTAGGGGATTTCATGGAGCTAACCATTGGGGGTCCACATTAGTGTGGCTATGCGAAGAAGCAATAGCCATTAGCGTTCCTATGAGAAGAAGCATGAGGTGAATCAACGCAATGGGTAGTGTCGTCCTAGGGACTTTGAAATTTCTTCGTGCGAACCTAAGAGGTTTCATTGGGGAGGGAGTTGTAGAGAAAAGGGGTTTACGAGTAGAGGCCTTGTAGAGATCTGGTGCTCCATGTAATGGAAGGGCTTCATGAAGGTTCGGGCTTCACGAGGTGAAGTGGACTAGCCAAGGAATAGGGTATAGGTGAATACAAGAGGTGATTCATAAAGAGGAAGGTAATTCACAAAGAAAACCCCTATGAAGCATGGGTGCCTATGAATCAAGGTCGTGTGAAGCAATGTGCTTCGTGAGGCACAGTGACCCTACCTTGTCATTTGAGTCACATGTGCATGGGTGGTGCTTCGCGAAGCACAAATGCTCCGTGATGACCTGAGTCCCTGTGGGGATTCCTTCCTTCGTGAATGCCTGTGGGCTTTTTGAAAGGAATCCCTCTCGAAAGAGGGGGTGAAAACAAGGCAAATGGGAGGCCCTTCGCAGAGAAAAAGTACCTTGATTAGCTCATGGTTCACATAGCAGAAAGTGATTCATGATTAGAGAGCCGATAAGAGGAAAGGTCGTATGATCCATGCTTTGGGATTGGGGGAAGGCTGGTATTTATAGGCAAGAGGCGCCACAGAGTAGGAATCACTCGGCGTGAAGATGGATTCCACTCTACAGGAGGCTCGAAAGCATCAGAGGGGCTCACAGAGCATCCCGCCTCCTGGCTTCACGGCGGGCTCATGAATGTTATAGGGGCTGGTGGAGTATCCCACCTTCTGGCATTGCGGTGGGCTCGAGAATGTCAATGGGGTTCGTGGAGCATCCCACCTCCTAGATTCGCGGCGGGCCCACGAATTTCAATGGGCCTCGGGGAGCATCCCGCCTCCTGGCTTCGTGGAGGGCTTGCGAACGTCAATGGGGCTCACGGAGCATCCCACCTCCTCTCTTCGCGGTGGGATCACGGGGCCATGGTTCTCTGCAAAAGGTCTTTGCAAGGTAGCTTCGGTGCCTTTCTTATTATCCTTATCCCTTCAAATTTTTGGCGCCAACAAATGCCCCCCCCCCTCAGACATGGATCCGGGGAGAAATAAATGCTCAAAGTCTGAGGGTCAATCTCCAAAATTCCTCATCCATTTCGTGAAGCTAGCTCATGAAGGAGGATCACCGAGTGGGAAAGCGATGGGTCGGCTAGGTGTGCCGCAAAGCTCACCGCGACCGAGATGCGCCACGAAGCGGCGAGTGATGTCGCCTATAAATAGATGGATTGAATTATCTTTTTTTCTTTTTCTCCTTCATGATTTTGGCTTTTAGCGATCTTAGTTCGCAATGCTCTGCATACTCCAGGATTTCTCTCTATGAATCAGGCCTTCCGCTTCACAGTGCAAAGTGATTTTTTGACTTCGCATTTCTGCGCTTCATGACTCCATGTTAGGAGGCCAAGGTAGGGCTCTATGAACAGACTCTGTGAATGTACTCTGCGAACGAGCATCGCAACCGAACGAAAACAATCACACCAAACTAAAAGAGGGTTTTTCTCATTGAGATTCCTCCCAGGGGGTCTTAGTGGATGCTGCCCAAAGGGATGAGATGAAAAACTGCATGAGTTTAGGATATCTATTTCGGAGCCACTATGAACATGGTTCATTGGTTTATCTTCTATCAGAGAGCCATAGAAACTAACCATTATTCAATAGGTTCCCTTTGTATGGAGTTGGGCTGAGGGTGACTTCGTCATCCTAGAAGGGAGTCAGGACGAACTAGCTTACTGGTTCAGGAGCACGTCGTGCCAGCGCTGATGGTTCAGGGCGGCTGACGGCCATGCCCCGGAGGACTTCACACCCATCATTGCTGACTGCTTATACAACCACATGAATAACGTTGACGGGAAGGAGTTACAGCCGGAGACATCTCCCCCCATGCATCAAACGATATCGATGGTATCTCTAGGGATCCTGAAGAATGGGTGGTCTAAAAACTGGTACTTACGCCAGGGAAGCAACTTCATAGATGATTGGGCTTGGGCCTACTAGGTAGGTGCCTCATGTGAGGATTTTGGGGTGGTGCTAAGAAGAGTTGGCATGTATGAGGCAGCTTGGGCCTACCAGTTTTACATTTACCAGCCGAAGCAGCTGATGCTGGAGCTGTTGATCATGTGGTCATTGAGGACCAACACATTCCATTTTCACCATGTGGAAGTCGGTATTAGCTTGTGGGAGGTCCACTAGATCTGCAGGGTCCTGATACTAGGGTCCATGTATGAAAGATTCCACCCTGTCATGGGCATGTGGGAGGACCTGGAGGAAATGCTTCTGCTGGCGATGGCTTTGAGGGAGCTCGTGCAGGGAGAGGACAAGGAGGCGGTGAGGGACGTCCATTTAAGCCGGTGGATTCAATAGTTCCTAAACTTCCTGGAGGGCAGACAGTTTCTGGTGAGGCCACCGACTTTCCCAAAGGGGGCCAAGAGTAAGGAGCACTCATACTGGCAACTTTTGAAGGAAAACCAGAGGAAGACGTGGGGATTTAGTGTCACCACCGAACAACAACCGATTGTCCGGCTGGAAGTGTTCATCATGGCTCTTATCTATGGTTAGATTCTACCAGTGAGGGATACCAACATGGGAGTGCGACCAAGCACATTCATTATGGTGTCTTGTTGGTGACAAGAGGGCGGGTCAACCTCGGGATCCCGATGCTTTCCAAGTTGTATAAGATGTTGCGGCATATCAACGAGGGGAAGAGGTTATAGAGAATTTGCAAGCCATTCCAACTTCTTTATGGGTGGATAGCGTCACACATCAGGGGGGTTTACGAATACCCGAACCCCATTTCCTCTCCGGAATCAAACTTCTACCAATCCATCATGAACGCTGCTAGGAGCTTTCCAGCCAAGCTGACCACACCGTTGGTTCGGAACTGAGTATGGAAGGTGGATGAGTTCAATTTCCACCTTTTTCCATTACCGTCAAGGGTATTCACTTATGAGGTCTGGGGGATAGAGGAGAACCATGCCTATCTCTGGGCATTTTGAGGTGTATTTTTTGTGGCAAGGGTGGATCTTGAACCCCTCAGCAAGCCGTACACCCCACACCGATTTGATCGATAATTCCGGTGCATGCAGTGACTGACCCCGCAGGTCTATCTGAGGGTGTGCTACAACGAACACCCATCTGTGATGAGGCAGATGTGGATCATGTTCACATGGAAATACAGGAAGATGTGGAACCAGCTGCCTCCTCTGACCATTATCATCGGGTTAGTGAAGGAATATGCCCAAAGTTGAGAGGCGGCCTACCTGGGGGAAATGCTGAAGAAACCGAACATTCGAGTTGATGATGGTGTGCCTCCAAAACCTTGGGGCCGAGGTCGGAAGGCAGTAGGGGAATCTCAGAATGGCATGAAAATAAAAGATAAATGTTGACCACGTTCGAAACACATCATCTATATTGTGTTAGCCTGAAATGGGGATGACAAACGAGGGTCGAACACTGACCATTTTCGAAACACGGGACCTGACTCAGAACATCATCTATTAGCCTTTCAGAATGCTGTCCCAGGATAGTAATCGAGCAATTAGCCGAGCATCTATACTTTTATGGGGTTCCTTTAGACATTATAGAGGATGAGGTTCCGAATAAAGGGCATGAAAGGTGTGGAATATGGAGTGGTGGTTTGTTCGAACAGAACCCGTCACTCTTGAAATTACGCCACCATGGTGGAATCTCATTAGGTGGGTACATCGGTCTAATCATGGATCAAACATTCTTCTAAACTAGACCTCTCAGATGAGGAAACTATCGCCTCCGGATGATGATGTGGGGCATCCCAAACTTGTTCATGGTAAAGCTGCAATTTCGTGGTTTCCCAAAGGAGCTCAGGTCAAGGGACCGAAAAAAGAGGTGGAATAGAAATTATGATTCCTAGGGCTAGACCAGGAGACAGGATGCCTGGGAATTCCTATGTATCCCATGAAAATGGGAATCAAGACATACATAGTTTGAGGAGATGTCATTCATTTTAACTTCTTACGGTAAGGGAACAGAGTGGTCTTAGTTTATGGTCATAGGGCTCAGACCATGGATGGTAGGAAACACGGAAGACACATGGTGGGGTAATTATAAAACCCTAAGTGAATGGGAGCCTGGGGTTCTGACAACCACGTGTTCCCTGGGCAGGTTTTTGGTCGAGGGACCGTAAACGAGAGTTAAGTTGGGCCCGAGGAGAAGTTCATGGGCATTCATACGTACCCCATGAGAATGGAAATCAATCCATATGTAGTTCTGGGAGATGGAATGGTGGGATACCTGTGAAAAGTATAATAAGGTTGTGCTGGTCTGGCCCATACACAAAAAGAAGTGGTATTTGATAGATCTTGTTTTTCCTTTAGAATGAATGTGTTTTTTAAGCGATGGACCTGAGATGGAGGTTCCGGGTATCTCCATATGAATCAATCCATATGTAGGCATTGAAAAATGGAATGGTGTATAACCAATACCAAACATGACGTTCCCTTTCTTGAGGGCATCACAATGAAGTACCGTTTTTCTTCATGCGGCCAGGACGATATTGTCTCAGTTTAGGGTCATGTGATGGGACCAACCGTGAATTTTAACTTCGTGTGGAACAGACGTAGTAGAGACGAGGATGAAAAGATAATATGAATGGTGCAATAAGGAATACCTGACTTGAATGAGGATATAATCCCATACCACTCCGTGTGCAGTTCTGAGAAATAATCCTTCGGCCAAGGGGCCAAAAAGATGTAAGAGGGCAGGAAGTAGGAGAGACTAGCACTCAACTAAGCTGAACCCGAAGACGAGATGCCCGAGTGTTCTTACATATCCCATAAGGATGGGAATCAAGCTATATGTAGTTCTCGAAGTTGTGTTTTAACATTGTTTAGGACAAAATAAAGTTTAATTTCATGCAGTACAATAGGTAGGATGGACTAGTTCCTAATAGGGGGCGTATGTGGCGTGGCTATTGCAAACCCGACGTGAACGAGGGAAGAAGCCCATACACGCCACACCACATGGCCCTATAAGGGTGGGGTCCTAAAAGGCAGAGTAGAAGAGATAAATTAGCGGAACTAAGTTGGGCCCAAAGATGATATGTCTAGGAGTTTCTAAGTATCCCATAAGGATTGGAATCAATTTGTACGTAGTTCTCAAAAAGTGTATATATGAAAAGATCTTAGTTTAAGGTCTTAGAACTCGGACCATAGAGAAGCAGGACTGTCCCAAGTAAAGGTTGACCTTAACCCTATCCTTAATCTTATGTGAGTCGAACTCAGTGTAGGAAACAAGGGCAGATAAGGTATTTTCAATACGTGAAATACATGAAATGGGTAAATCGGTGGAGCCCTGAATGATTGCCTTATCACAGCTTTCTCCTCCTAACATGCGGATACGCACTGAGGAATATTACAAATAGTTTCAAACTTCTACTTAGACATGATGAGGTAGAGAAGGATATGAATCATGTCACCGAAATTTTGGGCTTAATGGGGTTGGCATGACGATGGAGGATAATTGTTGATCGTGTTCGAAACACAGCATCCATATCGCATTAGCCTGAAATGGGAAAAAACAAATGAGTTTCGATCGCTGACCATATTTGTAACGTGGGACCTGTATCGATTTGTTTTCTAAAACCATCAAGGACGTTGGAACATACTAGTAGGAGATCCCTTACGCCTAGCATATATGCCATTTGGGTGTCCCTTTGGGTGTGAAAGGTGATGGAAGCCCTAATGAAGGGGAACATGAAGCCTGAGAAATGGTTGAAAGCATGTTCGGGAAGAATCCAACATTCCAGGTGCTAAACCAGAGTACCCTTGTGCACATTAGTGAATCTACGAATAGGTCTCAGGGGCTTATTTTGAGAGCGACCAAATTGAAAAGATGAATATAGCACAAGAGGATGGAAAACTCTTAGGAGGAGGAGGTAAATGGAATTATTGTTACAAAACCCGACGTGAATGAGGACATAATCCCCTACCACACCATATATTCATATCTCTGGGGGAGTGCAAGAAAATGGTCCAAGATGGGATGAAGATTTCTAAGAGATGGGGTTGGACCCGAAGTCTAGATGTTCGGGCGGTCCTACGTATCCCATGAGGATGGGAATCAAACCACACATAGTTCTTGAAAGGAGTAATGTGAAATTTATCGTCATGCAGTAAGGATAAAAATGGGTGAGACAACCCACATACAGGAGGTGTGCGGCGTGGCGAGTAACTCGACATGAATGGGGACATAATCCCATACCTCACCATACAACCCTAAGTGAGAACCTGGGCCAGGGGCCCAAAAAGGCCCAGGTGCCTGAGGTTGGGCCTCAGATGGAAATTCCCCACCAGTTTTCAGTTTAACGTCTTGAAATGAGGATGATTATGGGTAAGATATCTCATCCGGGGTTGTGTATCGAATAGTGAGTAACCCGATGTGAATGAGGACATAATCTCATACCACATCGTACAATCCCATATGATTTAAGACTTGGGTCGGGGGCCTGAGATTGGAAACGCGAAGCACAGAAAGGCTTATGCTCGCGGTATGGATGATAAATGATAGGAGTGATGTCTCAAGAAGATATGTGTGGCATGGTGAAATATCCTAACATGAATGAGGACATAAGCCGGCTCCACACCACACAACCCTAAATGAGAACTCGGGCCGAGAGCCGGAAAAGGCCAAGGGGCCTGAGGTTGGGCGTCCCGACCAATGGTATCCATGTGACCTATTGAGCAGTTACCACCGTATCACAGCTCTTAAGCACATGTGATCAGTGCTCGGTGTGGGAAACAAGGAGTCGGACTCAGCTCTCCCTGTCATAGAGGGGTCTAATAGTTAGCATCGCCCGAAGGGAGTTCGTTGCTTAGAGATACAATGTGGTAGAATTAACCACTACACTCAATGTTTGGGACATATTAGGGTGGCTCTAATGACAAAGGATATTTTTTTACCATGTTTAAAACACAGTGTCGCTATAGTGACCTGGACTGGGATCAACAAATGAGAATCGATGGCTGAGCATATTTGCAATGCTGGACTTGTATCGGCTTGTTGCTCAACATCTTCGAGGGAATCGACCGGAAGCGTTAGGAAAGCCCTTAGTCCTAGCATCCATGTTGTTTGGGGTCCCTTCTATATGGGAAATATGATGGAGTCCCAATCAAAGGCGTGGGTGAAGCATAGTTGTACCCATCTGTGAAAGAGGTGAAAACCTCCAGGGAGTGGAATGTATGGTGGGATCGAGATGAGCTCAATGTGAATTGGGGAAAAATTCTGCACCACACCATATGTCTTGACACGGGGGGAAGATTCTGGTGTTTGGACTAGGCCAACAGATGACATGTCTGGGAATTCCTATATATCCCATGAGGATGGGAATCAAGCCATACGTAGTTCTTGAAGGCCATACAGTTTAGCATCGTATGATGAGGATGTGGGAGGATAGAAGAATGAGGATTGGACACATGGTGTGATCGTCGTAATCTTGACATGAGTGGGCCTAAGGAATCCTTCACTACACCATGGTCCTCCAAGAGAACTACACCTAGAGGGAATAGTCTGAGAAAAGAGTTGAGGGGTTGGACTCAAGACGTAACATCTGAGTGTTCCTATATATCCCATGCAGATGGGAATCAAGCCATACGTAGTTCTAAGGGTGCAGTTTAATGTCTTATAGGATGTAGAAGTTTAGGGTCATGAAGGACCTAAATAGTTTAGGGTCAAGTGGGACCATCATGAAGTTTAGGGTCATGTGGGATCATACAGTTTAAGGTCATGCAAGACCAGCATGCAGTTTAGGGTCATGCGGGACTGTACAATTTACGTTCGTGCAGGACCAGTATGTAGTTTAGGGTCATGCGGGACTGAGAAGGCTCAGGAAATGTATTTCTTGAGGAACTTGGAATTTGTGGGAGGAGTTATATGCTCACTATCCATGGTCAACAGGGAGTATGCACCATTGGGGTAAACTCTATGAATTATGTAAGGTCATTCCCATTTGGGCTCCAACATGGGTGGTTTCATTCCAGGGATCATTGGTGTCCGGAGGGTTAAAACCAAGTCACCTTGAAAAACGGAGCGGAGACGAAATCTCTTATTGAACACCCTAGATATCTTGTTCTAGTGTCTTTCCAGATTTTTCTGAGAACGAAACATGTTTTCATCAAGTGCTTCCAATTCAGCCAGATGAATTTCGACAACATTATCAGGCTCCTACTTGTCATAGACTGCTGAGCGTAACTAAGGAAGCTTCATCTCGAGGGGCAGGACAGCCTCATCTCCGTACACCAGGGAATATGGGGTCACTTGGGTGGAATTATGAGTTGTTTTTTGATAATCCCAGAGGGCGTTGGGGAGATTTTTTGGCCAACTCTTCTTGTTTTGACCAACCATTTTCTGCAAAATGTTAGAGAGGGTTTTATTGAATGCCTCGATATGTCCATTTGTCTACCCGTGATAGTGTGAGGTATGGTTCGAAGGGATGTTGTACTTGGCCTACAATTTCTTCATCTCAGCTGCTCAGAAGTTGGTGTCATCATTGGTGAGGATGACGTGAGGAACTCCAAACTGATAGATGATATTGGATCTCACTAAGTCAATGATAGAATGGGCCTTGACCTCCTTGAGTAGAACTTTCTCTGTCCATTTGGAAAATAAATCCATAGTAGTCAGGATGAACCTGAACTGGTGAGCTATCACCGGTGGAAATGATCCCACAATATCGAGTCCCCATACCGCAAATGGCCAAGATTACATGGTGGAGTGGAGAGGCTCTGGCGGCCGATGCATGAATTTAGCATGAATTTGGCACGTGTCACATCTCTTGGCGAACTCGATGCAATAATGGATCATGGAGAGCCAGAAGTACCCTAGTCTCTAGATCTGATGAGATTGCTTCAACCCAGTCTGGTGGGAACCGCAGGAACCAGCATGAACCTCCTGCATGACCTGAGAAATCTCGACTCCTTGGATGCAACAGAGGATAATACCATCAGACCCGCGCTTGTCGAGGATCTGCTCAAGACTAGGACCACTCTGGAGGGTAAATTGCATCGCGTGGGGTCATATTCACTCTCACTCAGCCCGATCATCTAGGAGGTAACCATTTTGGAGATACTCGACAAAGGGGGCTCTCTAGTCAGGGGTCACTTCAACCACTGCATCTGAGGAACTGGGGTGTCCAAACGTGGATGCTCTGATGGTAAGATGGCTTACCCACATGCCATCTTCATCATCTGGGGTGACGAGAGAAATTACTCTCTGATGTGAAACATTTATAATCAGGTTATCCTGCTCAGGTTCCCCAAGTGATGCAGCCAGGCCGGCCAGGGCATCAGCTCGGCCGTTTTGAGATAGAGGGACATGAGTAACATCCGAAAGAGATTGGAACTTGGCCATTAGCTGGAGAGTGCGTTCTAATAAAAGCATGATCTCTGGATTTATGAAAATGTAGTAACCATTGATTTTCTTGATGGCTATTTCGGAATCCCCTTTCACATGAAAATGGGGCACATCGATCTTGAGGGCTAGCTCGAGGCCAGTGATAAGAGCCGGATACTCCGCCTCATTGTCGGGGCAGCCTTCTGACAGCAGTACTGAATATGGAAGAATGGCTTGAGCTAGGGTAATAAAGATAATACCCAGGCCTACTCTATGGAGTCTAGGATCATTGAGCATCTTGCCTGTGGGACTCCGGTAGGCTCCATTGAAGTGCATTTTCCAACACGGGAGGGCCTGATCTACCGAGAGGATTGCCTCATTGAGAAAATCTAGGTCCAGGGACTGGTCCGCAAGGGTTGGATGGAAAGCAATAAAATCTGCCAATGTCTGTCCCGTGATATCCTTCTGAGGCACGAACCTAATTTCAAACTATTGGAGGAATACCTCTAACCATGCTAGTCAGACTATCGACATGGGACGGATCAGGATGTACTTTAATGGGTTTACCCGAGACACCAGCTGTACCTCATGGTGCTACAGGTAGTGTCGCAACTTCTACATGGAAAATATGAGTCCAATGAATCTTTTCTTTATAGAGGATTACCTGGTCTCCATATCGATGAGCATAGGACTAAACTAGTAGAGGTTGTTCTCTGTCCCCTCATTATTCTTCTGGGAGAGAAGGGAACCGAAAAATCATTCCAGGGCAGTCACATAAAGGACTAGTGGATTTTTGGAGACGTGTGGCATCAGGACCAGAGGCTGGAGCAGATACTTCTTGATTTCCTCGAACACGGTCTGGCACTCTTCATCCCATTCATAGGCGGATCCTTTCTTTATGAGACAAGAAAAGTTCTGACGCTTTCCGACTAGATTCCCAATGAATCGGCGTATGTAGGCTATGTGGCCTTGCAAACCTTGAAGCTTCTCAATATTTCTTAGGGGAGGCATCTGGCTGATTTTCTTGATCTTCTCTAGGTCGATCTCGATTCCCTAGTACCTGACAAAAAATCCAAGGAACATCCCATAGGTGAACCCGAAGGCACATTTCAATGGATTCATCTTCAAGTGGTGGGAATTGTGGAAGCCAAACACTTTCTCAAGGTCCTTGAGATGGTCTGGGAGCTGGCGATATTTGACCACCAGGTCATCCAATTAACATTCCACCAATGTCCCTAGGATTGGGTTGAATATGCGATTCGTGGCCCACTGATAGGTTGAACCTGCATTCTTTAAGCTGAAGGGAATGACATGGTTACAAAATATACCTTGTGGTGCCCTAAAAGCTATTGACTCCTTGACCTTTGGGGCCATTCAGATCTGATTGTATCCAGAGTAACAGTCCAAGAAAGAGAGGTCTTGGAACTGAGCCATTGAATCGATCAACAATTCTATCATAGGAAAGGGAAAATCATCCATTAGATAGTGGCGGTTGAGACCATGGAAGTCAATGCAGACACTAATCTATTTGTTCCTCTTCATGACTGGCACAATTTTGGCAAGCCATTTGTGGTACTGGAGATCCTTAATGAAGGTGTCCCTGATGAGCTTGTCAACATCAACCTTGAACATGGCCCCATGAGAAGGGTGCATCTTTCTTGGAGGCTGCTTGAAACCGTGATGATTTTCTGGAAGACAAAGGCGGTGGATGACGACCTGAGGATCTAGTCATGGTATCTTCTCATAACTCCAGGAAAACACGTGACAGTGATGTTTAAGGAAGTCCATGTCCTATTGTTGCTCCTTGGGGGCATGGAGGCCCTGATCAACGTGGGTCTTCGATTTGCCTTGCTACCAAGGTTCATCTATACTAGTTCATCGACCGTGGAATAGACTCCATCTTCAAAGGCGGGAGGATTATCCTCCAAGTCCTCTTCTTTGCTTCTAGAGGAGGGATCATCAGCGGGAGACACTTCCTCTGGGTTGATATCCTCCTGTGAGAGGCAGGTTCCAGCCTGGGTGGAAGTGGACAACATATCATAAGATTCACGAGCTGTCGAAACCATAGGAATGAAGGCTGTTGATCTGATCCCATTTGGTCTTCGGCCCAATCAAAGAAATAGTGGTGAGTCGGCTTGAGCCTTTTGTTTCCAGCTCAGCGAAATAGGAAAGTATGACATACTGTTGTTGCCATGGGGTGGAAATCCCAATACCTTATGGGGTACGAGACTTCAAGATCACCTAGGCCTGATTTGTGTAGGAGTACGAGGTGATTTCCCGTTGCCACTTAGACTTGGGAATATGCTTCTACCTTTTACCAGAGACAACAGAAAATTGCCCCATATCAGCATTCGTGGCCTACAATCGATGGATCGGGAAGCTGTAGGTGTCATCCAGACCTGCCCAGGGATCAGTTGCGATAGTGACGAGCTCAACCTCATTGGCCTAAATCTTCTTGTCCTCGCTTTTGTAATAGTCGGCGTCCAGGTAGCAGGCTTCACAGGATGAAAAGGAGACGTGTCGCCTTGGATTATGCCTACTAGACTATTAAGGGAGTACTTCAGGCACTGGTGATATGATGAGGGAACTGCCGCATGCAGGTGGAGCCCTGGTATTCCCATCAATACATTGTACGCGGTGTCCAGGGAGACAACCATAAACTCGGTTTTGGCTACAAGGCCACCGAACTGGGTCTTCAAAAGAATCTTACCAACTGGGGTTTGCTCTATCCTATCGTATCCTTGTATTCTTAAATCGTAGAGATTCAGGTCATCTTCAGACAACCCCGGCTTCTGTAGTGTCCGTGTCAGGATAAGGTTAATCGTGGAGCTGGTGTCAACAAGATAGCGGTGAACCTCCATGCCATTAAATTGGCCGGTGTTGTACAGTGGGTGGATGTGCCCCTGTATAGGAGATCCTTCATCTTCTAAAGAGAACGAAATGATGGCCTGACATTCATCATTCTCGACTGCTTTAGCATGAAAGTCTTCTGCAGCTTCTACCTCTGTCTCTAACTGGAGGGGGCTTCTTAAAGCCTCAGCGAGGGCCTCACACATATCTGACGACAGGAAAAGATCCTCAAGGATGGAAAGACTCACTGGGATACTAGCAAGGTGCTTGAGAACATCATACATCAATTCCATGAGTGAACTTCTACTTGCAGTAGGCCGCTCTGTGATAGGAGGCATGGCGGGCCCTGCCGTCTGGGCCAGCGGCTGACTGGTGCTGGGCATATCCCACAACTCACTAGTCGAAGCCCGCAGATTAGCTACCAGATGACGGTCTGATTATTGAGACCAAACTATAGTAGGGTGAATCTGGTCGCAACATTGTCGAAGTGGATCTTCCAGATCCATTAGCACTAACAGCGGTGGGGGCGGGCCCGACGACACCGGATGAAGAGGTTGCGCATATTGAGTTCTGCACTAAGCCTTTTGTCTGGTCTCAGTGGCATGCAGAGCCTAGATAAAGGTTACAATTGATGTTCCTTGACGACCCACATGGTCGCGGCTCCACCGACGATGGAATCGGCTAGGGACGTTGGGGGGGTTTTCCTGGAACTCCCCATTTTCAGGGGTCATATAGGTATTTACCAACTCTATAGTATTAACCGAAGCATACCCTTGACTATCACTAAAATTCCTCCATCACTGGGTGGATTCTGTGAATAATCCCCATCTCCAGATTCATGAAGTCATTGAGAGTGTGGGATGATGATGGCATTGGTGGGGCGCATTGCTTTCCCTTGCGTCGTCAATGCTTGCTCTTATGAAAAAAGTCTGGCTGAGATGACGATGCAGAAGTAGATGTTGCAGCCTCTGAAGGCTCCGGCTGCTTTAGGCATGCAATAATGATACCATGGGCATGATCAACCATTTTTCAAGCCATCCAGTCGTCATACTTCTAAGACTCATGGTTAGAAACTTACTGCCACCCATCTTCACTATCACTACAACTGTTTGGACTTATGAAGACGCATGCCACTTGTGCGGGGGTTGGGCTCAACCAGACTATGTTGTTATTGACCTAGTATTGAAGCCAGTCATTGAACACAATTCACTATTTTAGGGTGTTCCCTATGATCCAGTGATAGGGGCAGTAGTTGGGGCGATCAGTGAGGTTCACCTCTTCTGGCCATCGGTACTCAGGAAAATGCACAATCCCATGTTCCAAGGAACTTCAGAAATATTCAGGGACATGATTCTCGTTGAATGCCTAGGTCCATTTTCTTCTATTCAGAAAGGGGGGTCTTGGGTCCTAGGACTTACGGGGAGCTGGAGGATCCTGTTGATGAGGTGGGGTCCGGTTGTCCCACCTATGCGGTGGCAGCACATTTCACGGGGGCACCTTCCAATTCTGAGGAAGCCACTACTAGGCTAGAGGTTTCACCTATGCTAGCAGGTCCCTATGATATTTTGGAGGAAGATCCACTAGTAATAACTCCAGCCGTCTAGGGGCCACTATATGGTCCACCATGGCAGGCTCGACTCTGACAACCCTTCTCGCGGGAATTGCGGTAGGCGACGGGCGTGCCTGGCTGGCCTGTTTCAGGGCTTCTTCCAGGTGCTGGGCCTTATCGGAGAATTCTCAAAATCCTCCCAGGTAGTTTTGGGTTATCATAGAGGGAACCATCCTCGTTTTTACATAACCTACATACATCGTCGGTAATTTATCTTGAGTCAGTGGCATGTCAAGGGAATATATAAGCCCTTTCCTTCGGGTGATGAAGTCTGTGACACGCTCATCAGGCATTTGTTAGCACTTGAAGAGGTATGTGATGCTCGTTTTCCACGTGGTGGAGCTGAACTAGTAGAGTAATTTCTTTCAAAGGTACTCCCACCTGGTTACGGATCAGACGGGGAGCTAACTATACCAGACGAACGCAGGTCCCACGAATGTCTGAACAAAGCAGTGGATCTTGGAAGCCTCCTATTGCATTGGAGTCCCTAACATGGGCCCACAACTTGAGTTGAAGTGGTCCTGGTGGGATCAAGGCGGACAATTAGTGTCACCATTGGATCAACTAGGCTGGGGTCCCTGTATCGACGGCGATCCCTAACCATGACTGCGTTGGCGGGTTCTTTAACATGGTAAGTAGGCCGAACGGCTCGTGGAGTGGCTGGAGGCATGACCCTCAGGGAATCTGGGGGATCTTGAGTTGGGTCCCTTGGATTTTCACACCATTTAGGAGGATTTAGAGAGGCATACTGCACCCTCTTTCCGTATGTTCTATCCTCAACCCTGTAAGCGGGGGCAGGACAGTCAGGTTCTCCTAGAGGCAGCTCATCGAGGGGAAGTTGTTCCTCCCCCTGCAGCCCTGGCCTAGGATCACCATAGTCTAGTTGTTCCTCTATATCACGTTCAACCAAAAGTTTAAAGACCAAATTATTCTACTCAGCAAGTTCCTAGCACAATTTTGCCTTCTCAGTGTCTTCCGCCGTCTTCTGTACTGAGGTAGACAGGTCGGAGTGCTTGGCGGTTCCAACGTGCTCTTTACCCTTACCGGAATTCCGGCTGAGTACTAATGCCTTGGTGGGAGTAGGGAGACCTAGTAGGTTCCTTTTCTGGTAAGTAATCCTCCCCGATGGTTCCAATAGTGTTGGAACACCCTCGGGGGGGTCCCCATTAAGAATCTCCAACTCTTCCTCCTCGTCCACTATGTTGGCCATGTTGATCGTGACCTTTCATGGGAGCATGTCCTCGATATCACCTAGCATATCGGGCTACCTCCAGATAGGACTTAAGAGGAGGGAATCATACTACCCTCATCCATGGATTTGTGCATGGGGGGATGCCTCCTTGATGATCTTGTGGAGTATCTTGAAACTCTGAATGCATTGATCCTGGAGGATCTTACGGCAGCCTGGTGACTCGGGGCGCTGGGCCACCGGGAGCGCAGCCAGATCGACTAGATGGAAATGCTTTCCAATGTCTTCAAAATTCACTTTCCTCCTGGGATAAACCACTCACTGATGATAAAGGATAAAGTGCGTCGCCTAGAGGTTTTGGGGAAAACATTCAATCTCTTCTAGGGTGAGGGATTCCGACACGTGAAAATTCAGTGCTACCACGAGCCAGAACATCTCAGGGAAGTGGTCCGATACTCGGATATTCCATAAGCTCCTCAGCTCGGATTTAGGGTATAGCCCTTGACTTCCCCATTCATTAACTAGAGGTGGCTGAGGAACTGGCACCAGTACTGAGGCAGACCACTAGGACGGCAGGCTGGCTGGTGGAGAGTACGGTGAGCGGGTTGACTAGCCGCTGAATCTCAGCCTGTCTTTCGAAGAGCGTAGAAACCTGGCCGCTACATTGTGATAAGACGAGCTGACATCCGATGTTCCTGGATCAGAGGCTAGGGCCACTGGCGATAGGTCGTGCTACTGCTCGCCTACCATTGGTACCCAGAATAGTTCTATGTGATCCCTTGTCGAGGTAGAGATTTCTTCTAGTGATGATCGTGGGGATTGCACAACCGTGACCTGCGGGGTCACCAGATTTTCATCCACCTGGATATACCAATGGAGGGGGAAGGAATCTGATGGACCTCAAATTATGGGAGTACTAGGCTGATGCGCCTCATTCCTGCCCCATCCCTTAACTCGGATGAGGAAGAGGATGGTTTCTGTGCTGAGTCATACTCCGCTTCAGAGTTTGATAAGAAGACTAGTTTAATCTCTGTCTGGACCTTCCTGGAATTTTTCATATGGTTGTGATGTCCTTCCTTCCTTCCCCTGGGTGGCTCCTCGGGACAGGGCTGATTTCTGACATGGGGTCCTTCAGCTGCACTAGTGATAAGGCGGAGTGGATTTCCACCTGAGTAAGACGAGTTGCGAGGAGAACTGGGATATATGTCAAAAGGGACATGGGGAGGACCTCCATGGATTGCGCTAGAGTGGGAACGACCGCCGCTAGAACTGGTAGGAGCATGGGGAGGACCTCCATACTTGCTTTTTCTAGTGACCTCAGTATGAGGAGTGTCCTTATACCGGTATAGCTGAAAACGGGTAGGACCTTCATGTTGGGTGATAGTGAGGCGAGTCTGGCATTCACCCCTCTAGTTGATGAGGTGAGGAGGACATTCACCAGCTTCTAAGAGGACAGGGGGAGGTTCCCCATGTCAAATAGAGACTGGATGTGCAATGTCCCCACACCGACAGTCAGGGGTAGGAGGAATGAATCCATACCTAGTGTAGTGAGCATAAGAGAATCCTTCGTATTGGGAGTATATGTCATAGGGAAGAGCTTCTCTGAGATTGAAGGTGGCATGGGGTGGACCCCCATGCCGAGCCCTGAAGTGGGGAAGGCCTGCGTTCTCCGTGGTAGTGGTATGGGGAGGACCTCCGTAAAGGGTGACATCGTTGCAGGTTAGTTTGTGGAGGCCACTTCTTATGCCGGTGACCACGAGAGTCGACCCATCCTACTCGTGGGGAAGTTGAGGCCTCGATCCTGGTCGGGCTTATAAGTACCCCTGCGTAGGGTATACAGGATGCTGACGGTATGTGTCGGCAGTGGCTCAGGCCACAGAAGATGCCGATGTTGACTCCCCTTGGCGGGCGTCCTCTTCAGTTTGTGCCCGACACTGGCATCAGGTCAGAAGAACCAGATCCAGTGGTGCAGGTACGTGGCTCACCTACTCCTCATCCAGCATAATCAAGTGGTGGCACTAACGTGGTCAGGTGGGAGCCCTCACTGGGAGCCCCTAGAATGGAACTCTGACCGGGATGGGCTGTACATCACCTACCTCGTCAGCATAAGGTAGAGATTCATCAACGAATTCCTTAGAGAGGCTCCTGAAACAGCTTTATGTTGGCGTTGGGAGCAGTGGTTCCCTATGAGGCCCTCAGGGGAAGCATTGGTGATGAGGTGTAGACACCTCCAGATTGAGGTAGGCCATATCCCGAGTCGTGATTATTCCCTCCTCCTTGTAACGGCACATGAGGTCATTGATTACCATTCATTAGATTACTTCGGATGAGGATATGGGGCATGAACTCCCCATGGACATGGGTGTAGAGGCCATCTAGGAATTGGTGGAACCATGTGGGATTGTTGTGTTTGCGTCGCCCATTCCCCTGTGTCAGTGTGCAGGTGGTGATCACGTTCCAGGTGCAGCAACCTAATTCCTGAGAGAAAGGAGATTAACTCGTCCGTGCTTAAAGAAAAAAGGAATCGATGAACAAAGCCCCAACTCCATTCCATCTTCCACGATCGGTAAGAGGGATCCACCCTGACA
This sequence comes from Viscum album, assembly GCA_963277665.1. Taxonomy (NCBI): domain Eukaryota; kingdom Viridiplantae; phylum Streptophyta; class Magnoliopsida; order Santalales; family Viscaceae; genus Viscum; species Viscum album. Next base: position 318,952,435 of record OY728146.1, read on the forward strand.
ACATCACAGAACGGGATGTCCAACATTATACTACCCCAAATTCGGGTGAGTTTTACACCAGGCCCGCTATTTTCTTGGTGGGACCCGGCACCTGATAACATGATCTGGTGACACATCAATCCATTGATGCCTCGAGCGCTACTAATCTCGACATTGAGGAGAATAATTTCACATTGGGTTCACCATTTCTGTTTCTGATTCTTTGGTTGGGGCATGCGCATCCATCTATGGAGGATGCGTAGTTGTTTCCCTGCATTCCTGCATTCCAAAGGCGGGCGACATCCATCACTTGTTTAGGCGTGTTTTCTCCTTGATTGAAATGGGATGAGGGGATTTTGGTTCTTCCTTTCGTGAATTCCTCCTCAGAACTCATCACCTAATCTGGGTCTACCTGAATGATTAAGTCGTGGTTCATGAATATCATTCCCAGTGCCATATCTTTGTGGACACCGGTTAATTACACTACTTCCGTCAGGACATTCCATGGGGCCTTGACATGGTAGCAACCTTCAGTCGGAGTAGACAATAACATTAGGCATGTCGGGGCATAACTGGATGCGTATACATTGGAGAACCTATATTCTTCTTCATAAGAGGGAATCTCAAGGGTTCAGAACTTGAGGCATCCCACGTCGTATGTGGGGAATCATATTCCATAGGAATGTTTTTGAGGTTTTCCTCAGATTCTCATTTTTAACACAGGGTACGCCGTGAGTTTAACATATTGCAGAGATGGTTATGCCAAAGGTGCGTCTTCCGAGGTTTTCCTCAGGCATATCATGTTTATCATGATGTAGGCTATGAGTTTAACGTCTTGCAGAGATGGAATGAGGGAAATCAAAACGTCCCATATAGATAGATTAGAATGGTACATCCCTAGGAGAGAACACATGTAAGGTTTTCACGGTGGATGGATCAGAACACTTGATAAGATCAGACCTAAGATGGTGTGTCCAATAACCGGCATATGTCACACTGTGAAGGCTGATCTGGACACCACTGAGGGCGGATCAGGGAGTGTGCACCCTAGAATGGGGGAACACCAAGGTTTACCATTGACAGGGATTGAACCTCATTGAGGTTTCCTACGTATCAAATGTAGACGACCAGGATCAAAACCCACATAGTTCGAAGGGGTGATGAATCGGGGTGTACACAAAGGAAAACAATACAAAGACATGCTGGGGCTTATGTCTGAATTGTGGCCCAAGTACTGCTAGGAACAATGAAGAGGTGAGTGACATGATCCAACCGGGATGTGGCGGCCCGGGTGAGAACCAGGATGGATGATAGAGAGTTGAATGGAGTAGGGGGGGGAATTATATAAGACCGTCATGAAGGTAATAGTAGTGTTGGTCTTGAGCCTCGAAGAGGCTTCCTACGTATCCCTGTTGTAGGGAATCAAAGTCCGCATAGTTCTGTGGGACGATGGGACACCTGAGGAGGCAGCCTGTGAGAATGAATGCATAGATGGGACCCAGAATAAGTAGAACCTTCGGAATGGGGTATGATCTTCACATAACACATGGGATTGAGGGATAGATCAGGATGAGACATGGGTATAGGGATTGAACCTCATGGAGGCTTCCTACGCATCCCCAGAGTAGGGAATCAAAGTTAGTGTAGTTCATCTGACGATGGATTGTCGTCAATAGAGGGATTCAATGTCGTACCATCAAATGAGGTTGGAAACAGCTTACTGCTGAATGGGTGAATAATAGATTACCGTTGATTGAGGTCACAATAGCTTACCGATGGATGGGGTTGAACTAAAGTGAATGGGGACCTGAGGTCCAGATAGATGGTGGGGCTTGAACCTCATGGAGTCTTCCTACATACCTTGCCTTGGCAAGGATCAAAGACCTCATAGTTCAGTTTGGGGTGGGACTCAACGTGAAGGTGGTCATAAAAAATGGGGTGTTGGTCTTGAACCTCAGGGAGGCTTCCTATGTACCCTTCCTTGGAAAGGATCAGTGTCCACGTAGTTCATGGGGGGTCAGTGAACTGATGCAAAGGAGGACCTGGGGTCCAATGGTTGGTGGGATTGAACCTCAGGGAGGCTTCTTACATACCCAGCCTTAGAAAGGATCAAAGTACTCATTTTTTCAGATGGGTGTGGGGATTACACTCTAGGCTACCCAAAGTTTTTGTGAACTGACGTGAAGGGGGGGTCAGAGTGACCAATGAATGATGGGCTTGAACCTTAGGGACAATTCCTACATACCTTTCCTTAGAAAGGATCAAAGGCCACGTAGTTTCAGATATGGGTGTTGATAAACTAACGTGAAGGGGGTCGGAGCGACCAATGGGTGGTGGTCTTGAACCTCAGGGAGGATTCCAACGTACCTTTCCTTGGAAAGGATCAAAGACGTTGTAGTTCAGGTATGGGCGTGGGGCTTACACTCTAGGCTTCCCAAAGTATTGGTGTTGGGATTGAACCTCAGGAAGGCTTCCTACGTACCTTACCTTATCAAGGATCAAAGACCTCGTAGTTCGTGTTATGGGGCACAGTGCACTGACATGGGGTAGTCGACACCAATGGTTGTTGGGATTGAACCTTAGGGAGGCTTCCTACGTACCTTACCTTGGAAAGGATCGAAGACCTTGTAGTTCAGGTGTGGTTGGCGAACTGACGTGAAGATGGCCAGGACGACCAATGGATGGTGGGCTTGAACCTTAGGGATGCTTCTTACGTACCTTGTCTTGGAAAGGATCAAAGACTTCGTAGTTCACGTATGGGTGTGGGGATTACACTCTAGGCTGCCCAAAGAGGATGTCATGGTCGGTGCTTTCTCTAAGCCCATGTGAGTCATGCACGGTGTGAGAAACAAGAGACAGCAAAGACCTGACGATCACATCACGAAATGTGCATCCGTGGGAAGTGGAGTGGGTCTTATGCGTGGTTAGCGGCCCAAAGAGGAAATAGGGTCTTACGCGTGTTCTGCAACCTAGAGAGGAAACATGGGCTTACATGTGGTTAGTATCCTAGGAAGATGGAGATTGTGACTTACTCTAGTGTGGAGGCCCAAATGGTGACAAAGACTAGTGAGCTAGGGACTTGTCACCCAGGAAGAGAAGAGGAGGAGGGGTGTTACCTCATGCAAGAAAATCTAGGGGCTTACACCAGGGTGGTTTCCCTCTCTCCACATAGGATGCATGGGGTAAGTCACAGTTTAACGTCATGTGTTGAGGACGATGGTGGTTGGCAGTTTAACTTCCTGCAGTGTGGACGAGGTGGGTTTACTCCACACCCCTAGGACTTACCTAACTTATACCTCCCGCCCCTTTGGGAAGGGAAGGCATCAACAACGTCGTGGCTAGGGGTGTCATGGAGAAAACCATTGGGGGGTCAACATTAGCGTGGCTATGTGAAGAAGAAATAGCCTTTAGAGTGCCTATGCGATGAAGCAAGAGGTGAAGCAACGCAATGGGTAGTGTCATCCAAGGGACATTGAAATTACTTCATGTGAACCAAGGAGTTTTCACGGGGGAGGGAGTTGCAGAAAAAAGGGGTTTATGAGTAGAGTCCATGTAGAGTTTTGGTGCTCCGTGTAATAGAAGGGCTTCATGACGGTTCGGGCTTCGAAAAGTGAAGTGGCCTAGCCTAGGAATAGAGTGTATGTGCATACAATAGGTGCCTCACGAAGTGGAAGGGAATTCACGAAGCAAACCCCTACGAAGAATAGATGCTTCGCGAAGCAAGGTCTTCTGAAGCAATATGCTTTGCGAGGCACAGTGACTCTGCCTTAGAATTTGAGTCATGTGTGCATGGGGGTGCTTCATGAACCACAAATGCTCTGTGATGACCTAAGTCCCCATGGGGATCTCCTTCCTTCACGAAGGCATGTGGGCTTCGCAAAAGGAATCCCTCTCAAAAGAGGGGTGAAAAAGGCAAAGGGGAGGCACATCACAGAGCAAAAGTACCTTAATAATGTCATGGTTCGCAGAGAAGAAAGTGCATTGCAATTTGAGAGGCGAGAAGAGGAATGGTCAGATGATCCATGATTTAGGCCTAGGAGTAGGCCGGTATTTATAGCAATAGGCACCGTGGGGAAGCGTACACTCGGCACGAAGATGGATTTCACTCCGCGAAGGGCTCACGAACGTCAGAGGGGCTCGCTGAGCATCTGGCCTCCTGGCTTCGCGGCGGGCTCGCGAACGTTAGAAGGGATCACAGAGCATCCCTCCTCCGGTCTTTGTGGCAGGATCACAAATGTCAATGGGGCTCACAGAGCATCCCGCCTCCTGGATTCATGGCGGGCTTGCGAACATCAATTGGGCTTGCGGAGCATCCCAACTCCTCGCTTCATAGCGGGCTCGTGGGTTCATGGCACTACACAAATGGTCTTCATGAGATAGCTTTGACACCTTTCTTATTATCCTTCTCCCTTCTGATTTTGGGAGCCAAAAATGATGTTATTTATGGGTCAACAAATCAAAAATTGTATAATGATTATTTATAACATATGTAAAATAGAAATATAGGTGCATTAAATTTTTTCCATCGATTTAAAAATTATCAAAATATTTTAGAAAACTTATAAACTAATGAAAATACATACATGATTTAATTAAAAATATTTTACTTGAAAATAGTAAGACTAATTCAATTCCTATGAGTTTTGATATTAAACATCGCTTGGATGAGGCTAGAAAACTAGTTTAAAACATGTTATATTGAGTAATAATTGGAATCCTTATTTATATTATTATAAGAAGGTAAAACAATATGTTTTTGGTATATTTTTATGTAGATTTCAATATTATATCAAATAAACTCATTTAACTAATGAAAAAATAATTTTAAGATACATAAAAATGAAATGATTATTTTTAATTATTGCTTCTAAAAATGCCTAATTTTATTCTATTTTTATAAGCACATGTTGAATTTGGTGTGTGTAAACTAAATAGAAAATCCAATTTAGGAACCTTACATTTTTTTAGTGATCTATAGTATCGTGGTCTAGTAATAAACAAAACTCTCTAGAATTGTTAACTACTGAAGATGAATATATTTAATCGAGAAGTAACTGTGCACAAGTTTTGGGGATGAAATACACCCCGATGAATTTTTTATTCCAATTTAATTTTTTTTCATTTCAAAATTTATAACACAAGTTATATCAACAATTAATTGAAACTGATAAACCATTATTTAATAAATCACAATGATCTATTACAACATTTCTCAATAGATCATTCAAAAAAAGTTGATATTTATTTATAATTATTTTCCACTGAAAATATGTTAGAATAAACTTTTATAAAACCATTGAAGACAAAAAGAATTGATTTTATCAAATATGAATTATGTTTTCTTAATTTTAGAAAATTCTATTTTACATTATTTACAATTTAGTAAAGGATAATGTATATTTAGTAAATGTTTATTTAATTTATTTCAAGAAAGATTTAGTGATACTTTTTTTGTATTTGATATATTTAACAAGAAATTTATCCATATATTTTCTTGATTACCCATCACATCACAATGAGTGGCCTTTCGGTACCCTCAAAATGAAATAAAATAAAATCAATCTTATATGTGAATCATTTTCAAATAACACTTATTCTATCTCTCTTATATTCATCCTTCCTTTACCTAATACTTCAAACCAAAAATCCATATTTTCTAAGTGGTAAAGTATGAAATCATATAGTTATATAGTTGGTAGTTCTAAGCACTCAAGATTGATAAGGAATGTATTCAGTTGAAAACCCATTGATTTTAGTGGTCTTGAGAAGATAGGTGTGTTTCCCTAAAAATTTATCAACCCCAATTATGAGACTATATTTTTTATTAAAATATAATGGTTTTTTTATTTGAGAAATAAATTTGTAATTATTTTTGAGACTGTAGTGTTTCATTTTGAAGATTCTAAAGATATTTCTACAGTGACATTAAATTGAAAAAATATTTAGATATCATATATAGAAATGGTTAAAGTATTTATATGTCCTTCTAAATTTCATTTCTATTTTAGTACATCCCAAGAATCCATTAATGAAGTTATCCCTCCAAAGATAATGAAGTCTGTATTTGGGATGCCTGATATGTAGAAGAAACCATAAAAGGGCTTGGAGCCTGAAAGGAAAGTTCTTGTGAAATATATGCAATATGAAATTGTGCAACATTATGGTGAGTTGAAGAATATTTTATTCTTGGTTGTTACCTTGTTATTATTTTTTTGTAGAAACATCTATAAATCTAGATGGATATGTAATGATATACATGTTCCTCATTTAGAAAAAAAATATTAATCTTTATCTTTTTGGGAGAATGTTAGCATTGTTTTTCTTCAATGTTTTTGTGAGCCTAGATGGAACCATGGATATACATTATCATGGTATAAAAAACTTAAGTTCTAGAGTTCTGACACATAGTGGTGTTTTCTAGAGTTCTTCTATGAGAATGTTATTAATAGTTAAAATTGAGGTAGCGAGGGAATCAAACCTAGATTGTATTCTGTGGATACTTAATTAGAAATATTTTATTCTAACATACCTAAATAAGTTACTACTAGTGTGATTTAACCCTTAGAAGAACCCATTTCTAGTACTGGAGTAAAATAACATTTAAAAAATGGAAATCTTATTAATATAAATAGTATAATCTAGGTTATTATGTTATATCAGACTCTAGTTGAGGAGATAAATATTACATAAGTTGAATTTGGGTGCATCAAGTGGTGAAGGATGCACCTATTCTTTCCACCATTAATCTATCTGATCTACCAGTTTCTATTTCCAGTAAAAATTCCACGTCAACCATTACAAGTTTGGTCAATGTTGGTTAAGATAATACTATCTCTACTATGTTCAGATCCATTCCTCTCTTTGAAATATCTCTACCCTTAGAAACTAATTATAATTTTTAAAGAGAGTTTATTAATTTAATCAGTTAGAGTATAATAAAAAATGAAGAAGGAGAAGAAGTTGATGATGTTACTATTCTACTACCCCAAAAGAAAACCATAGTCCAAATTTGGTGTACCATATCTTATCAAATAATTACCTCAAGTTGATGGAAACCCTCAAGGTGATGTAAATAGAAAATTTGATTAAAATAATTCTATCGATGAAGTTCAAAGTGAAATCATACACCAGGATATATTATTCATTATTTTAATACATCCTAAAAGATCTTCAATTACAACATTTGAACTAGGTTTAACTGATGAATAACCTCATGTGAGTTTTTTAAAGCTCCTTCTAGGGGAATTTTTTTTAAAAAAAGAGTAGATTGTGTCCCAAGAGGTGATAATGAATCTTCATGAACAAGTAGATTCCAAATAATATTTTGATGGCCTAAAATTTTTTATTTAATCAACTATGGAGAAGATCTAAAAAGAGTAAACTATACAATCTTTGTGACTAGAATTTTTGGATGATACTATGATATAATTGATGTTGGAAGGTTTATTTCATGACCAAGATAACCTAAATGATGGGATTGGATATTTTTAGTGTGGTTTTATATTAAAGGATATCTTGTAAGACCTTCATCAAACACTGATTTCAAAAGTTAGTAGTATTCCTATTATTCCAAGGATTTTAATAACTAATATTGATCTATCATTACCTTAGATTATTATTCTTCTTAAATAGAAAATTTTTATCATTCAGGAGGCCTCTATAAAGACAAAAAGGATATAACTTTTATCAAAATTGATCCAGAATAAATGGTTGGTCCTCTAGAATATACATTTTCTATCATAGAATACAATTTCATAAATTTACACAAGTCTATTTCAAGTAACATTAGATCAGACACTTCTTTAAATAATAATATTTTTTTCATTATAAATGATAATTGGGTCTCCGATAATGGTAATGAAATATCTAATGCTATTATTTCTCAAGTGACACCAGTAGTCTCTACTTCTATGTCCATGATTTCTGAAAATTAATTTTATGTTTTGAAAAATAACATCAATATTTGAAAAGAGAATAAAGATTTTGAAAACAAATTTGGTAATTTTTTCCAAAAAAAACAGTTTAATTGATTCACAACCCTATTTTACTACTATAAAAATGATATGGTTAAGAAAATTTATATGTGTGCAGATGTGTTGTATCTTTATGAGAAAAAACCTCATAACCTTCCATAACTAATCATCATGCTATCATATATTAATGGTTTAAGGAGATTTTTTATCGAATAAATACTATGCAAGAGAATATCTCTAGTTACTATATAAATTTCATTATAGTATTTTACAACTTCAATTACGATACACTTCACTCTTATAAGTTTCTTTAACAAGCCCAGAGATCAGTAAGCATCGGTCGATTTCCAATCCAGTTCAGTAAGGACCAAACCATGGGATCAAACTGGTAATAGAGGAACATTTTTTCATTGGGATCCATTATTGGAGAGAGTATTTATGCCCCTCTACCTACCTACTCTCTACCTATAGACCAACCGTATTCTTTTAAGAAACCACTACCTAAACCACTTCCAACGCCACAAGGTTGTTTTTTTCTTGGTGATTTTTAACTAATATTACATGGTATATATTAAACATTTGAATGATTATTTAGTTAAATATTATATATTTTTAAATATTATCTTTCATCATTATATAATGTTATTATATTATCATTGTTATATGGTTATTTTACCTTCTCTATTTATATTGTTCTTCACAATGTTATTTTCTATAAAAGTCCCTGAAAAATTCTATCCCTATTCAATTTATCTTATTATAATTATTTACACCTGCTCATGTGCAATATTTATTGTACTTTTTTTCTATATCTTTGTGCTTTTTTATATCACAAAAAGGGGGAAAGATAAAGAGGAAACCAAAAATCAAATTGATCTATTTAATTTTTTCAGCATTCAATGGGTTATATGGTCATATAAAAGGGGGATATTATTGGGAAGACTTATTTTGTTCTATTTTATATCAGTACTTTATGCATTTTGATGATTCAAAAAACCCCTATTCATTTTATATGTTTTTTATATTAAATGTTTCAGATTTTATTTATAACTGTTCTTATAATTCACGATCTGATTTTTTAAAAAGTTTAAAAGGAATTTATCTTACATTCTAATTGTGTCACCAAAATAAAGTGATCCATTTTATAGATGATGAAATATAGTTTTTTACCAAAGAAATTTATCTTAATTTAGATGTTTATCTTATGAATAACATAATTATATTTCCAAGAAAACTTTGTATCAGTGCTAAAAATTATTCTACACCAAAGTAATTAAAAATGTGAAAGATTACTATAGAAAATTTACCTTACTCCAAAATAAAATTATATTATGAGAAATTAAATGATCTTCTACATGGTCTAAATCATAAAGTTTTAAATGATAGTAAGTGAAGTCTTTTATCCAATGGAATTTACTTTCATAAAAAAAATATCTTATGATCTTCTATAAAATTAGTTGAAGTAATTTATCATACAAATATATAAGATTGTATTATGAGCTATTTCAAGAAGGATCTATATTATGAAAATAGTAAATCTAGTTTATCTTATGAAACACAAATGTCAATGATCTAAATTGTTTTATTTTATGAATATGTTCTAAAAAATTACATTATTATAATAGTAATACCAAATTTTTATCATTTTAATATCAATATACCATATGAATTGTTATGATTATATAATTCCAAATAAGTCACCCTGCAAATGAACCTCCCCATGGAGAATAGCGGGTGGCACTACAGGAGATCTACCTTCTCCAAAGGTCAGCAGGGCGGATGGGTATCTTTTGGGTGGAGGATCCTTTACCAGATCCTTCAAGGAGGTTGTTCTTGGGATGCTTCCCGTAGTGGTATCATCTTCCAATAATGTCTCGAAGTAGGAGATCTAGTGTTATCACATTCCTCCGATAAAGATGAATCACAGAAAACTGAAATATATTGACTGCCTTCCTGTTTTTGTGGTCTCAGATCAAGAAATTCAGGATGAGACTGAGTTTCATATCCTTTCTCTAGTACCCCGTTTTGGTCAGGTTGTTGGTGGAAGATGGCTTTACAAAGCCGCAACAAATAATTCATAGGAGGAAAAAAAAGAAAAAGGAGGACAGAAAACTTCACACAAAGGAGAAACCTTTTTGTATTTCACACAGCTCTTGTTTTTTATGGATTACATATAATCCATATTTATAGGCTATTCCAAAAAATGAGAAGACACCAAATAATTAAATGAGGAACAAAAAATAAGGCTATAAATGATATGCTTGGAAATAGAGATGTGCATGGAAAGAGGGAGAGCCGCCCCTTCATGGGAATGTGAGAAGTAACATAAGAAATTTTATGCATTGGGAAAACACTACTGCATGGGGAAAAACCAATGGGATTGGTTTGTGATTTCCAACACTCCCCTTCAAACCAAAACTGGCTTCATCCCGAGCATCGTTCTTAGCCTTTTGAGTGCATCTATCGGTAGTTCCTTTGTGAAAATATCTGCCACCTACTTGGTAGTGTGACAATATTCTAATTTCATCATTTTTTGTTTCACATGATCCTTGATAAAATGAAAATGAGTATCAGTGTGTTTGCTTCTTCCATGTTGCACCGGATTTTTGGCTAGTTCAATAGACAACTTGTTATCCACATAAATCACTGTGGATCCATCCTGTGGATGCTTCATCTCCTTCAACAAATTTCTCAACCATATTCCCTCACAAATAGTAGTGGATGATGCCACATACTCTGCTTCACACGTGGATAAAGCTAAAACACTCTACTTCCTTGAATTCCAGGTGAAAGCAGTAGATCCAAGAAAAAATACATACCCAGTGGTGCTTTTCCTTTCATCTTGGTCACCTCCCCAATAACTGTCTGAGTAACCATATAACTCTGCTTCTTCATTATATGGGTAGAAAAGACCAAAATCCATCGTTCCTTTAATGTACCTGAGGATATGTTTTGCTGCTAGCCAAAGTGACTCCTTCGGAGCATCCATGTACCTGCTAAGAATCCTGACACTGTAGACAATATCAGGTCTAGTGATTGTGAGATACCTCAAGCTTCAAATCAGACTTTTGAACAATATCGAGTCAACGCTTTTTCCTTCTCTATCTTTTGTTAGTTTCAAACTCGTTACAACCGGTGTGTTTAGAGCATTACAATCGGCCATCTTGAATTTTTCAAGCAACTCCTTGGAAAACCTCTTATGAGATATATAGATGCCTCCATGTTGTTGCTTCACTTCAATGACCAAAAAGAAGGACATGAGAACCCCATCTGTCATCTCGAACTCCTTGAACATGGCCTCCTCGAAATCATCAAACATCAGTCGACAATTCCCTGTAAACAACAAATCATCATCATACAAGCATGCAATAAGTATATCGCCATGATCATTCTGCTTGATGTAAACCGAATGCTCGTATGGACATTGGACGAAGCCATTCTCTCAGAGATAACTTTCGATGCGTGCATTCCATGCACGTAGAGCCTGCTTCAACCCATAAAGAGCCTTCTTCAAATGATACACTTTATCTTCCTCCCCTTGCATAACAAAGCCTTCAGGCTAGTCCACATAGACCTATTCTTCCAGAATTCCATTCAAGAACGCAGACTTCACATCTAGTTGGTAGATCATCCAACTATGATGGACAACAAGGGAGATAATCATATATACCATGTAAAGGTGAGCAACAGGAGCGAATACTTCTTCATAGTCCACCCCGTACTTCTGTTTATACCCCTTTTCTATGAGCCTTGCCTTGTAGCGATCAACCTCACCATCAGACTTTCGCTTGATCTTATACACCCATTTGACGCCGACACTCTTCTGGTTTTTAGAAAGTGTGGCCAGCTCCCATGTGCCATTTTTCTCTATGGCATGAATTTTTTCTTCCATAGCGATTCTCCAACATTCATCCCTTAAAGCTTCCTGAAATGTCAGAGGCTCATGATCTGTATAGAGGCAAAAAAGATTTACCTCTTCAGTCTACTCATAGATATCGCTCAAGATTTTCATCTTTAAAGGTGCCATGGGTGGGGATGAGCTATCTAAACTTTGACTTGGTGGAGTACTTTCAGGAGTGTTGTAATTTACTCCTGGACTTATGCGTACTGAAGGTGATGTGCTCGAGGAAGGTGTTGCAGGCATCTGGTCTTGATGATCATGCCTTTCTTCAGAATCTTCAGTTTCGACTGGAATATCTTCATTTGATTTTTCCTCATCCCATTTCCATGATTCTTCCTCAGTAAAGACCACATCTCTACTCACCACTACTTTGATTGTTAGTGGATTGTAGAACTTTTAGGCTTTAGATGCTTCACTGTAGCCGATGAAGATACACTTCTCTCCACGATCATCCAACTTCCTTCATCTTACTTCTGGAACATGAGCGTAGGTGATATAGCCAAATATTCTTAGGTGCGCCACACTCGGTTTGTAGCCGCTCCATGCCTCTTGTGGTGTCATGTTCCTGATGCTCTTCGTTGGACACTGATTGAGCAAGTAGGAAGTACATGCTACTGGATCTACCCAGAAACTCTTTGGCAGTCCTTTCTCCTTCAGCATGGTCATCATCATGTCAAGGATAGTTCGGTTTTTCCTTTCTGCAATTCCATTCTTTTGTGGCGTATAGGCTACAGTGTATTGTTGTTTTATTCCATGTTTCTTGCAGAAACCTTGAAGTGCATTTGAGGTGTATTATCCACCTCTATCAGATCTGAGTACATTGATTATGTGGACACTTTCAGTTTCATCATGAGATTTGAATGTTTTAAAGATATTGAAAGAAGATGATTTTTCTGTGATGCAATACACCAACAACATTCTGCTGAAATCATCAATAAAGGTAATAAAATACCTATTTCCTCCAAGTGATGGTGTTTCAAGTGGTCCGCAGATATCAGTGTGAACCAACTGAAGTGGTTCTATTTCTCTTCTGGACACTCCACTTGGGAAGGAGTTCCTTTGTTGTTTGCCGAGTGTACATGCCTCACACCCATGATTTGTTGATTTAATCGTCAGCAAGCCACACACCATTCTTGAGGAGGATAGAAGTTTAAGGCCACTGAAATGGAGATGCCCAAAGCGCAGATGCCATCTCCATCAGTCATTCTTCATGAGCCCAAACAAACATTGCTCGGCCTTCGTGTTGATATGGAGCAGAAACATGTGATTCTTCGCCATTTTAACTTGAGAAATCAGTCTCCTGTGAGCATCTCTTATTGACAATAAAGAATTCTCCAAGTGTTTAACATACCCCTTCTCAAGGAGTTTCCCGAGACTTATGATATTATTTTTCATACTTGGTACATAATACACATTAGAAATATAATTTGACTCACCATTCTTTAGAAAGATTTTTACTTTACCTTTTCCAAGAACGGGAACCTTCGATGAGTCGCCAAAACTCACATCGCCATGAACTTCTTCAGTGAGTTCCTCGAACAGCTCTTTGTTACCACTCATGTGGTTGCTTGCACCCGTGTCGAGATACCATTCATCGGGGCATTCACACGCTTTTTCTTATGCCAGGAGGAGTGTGGTACCTTCTTCTTCATGATGAGATGCTTCAGCGTAGTTGGATCGCTCATCATGATCCACTTTGCTCCAAGAATTAGAGGCATAGTGGCCGAATTTTTTATAGTTATGGCATTGAACATTTTTTGCATTTCCATGACCATGCATGAATCGGCCTCCACTGTATCCTCTTCCACAGAAGCTACTGAAGTTTTGTTGCTTTTGCTGATAGATTGGATGGTATCCACGTCCTCTACCTCTTGCACGATAACTGCCCCGTTGTTCTTGGCCATTCTTGGGTTCTTGTAGAGTTAGCGTGGACTCTGAGGCATTCTCTATTGTTGAACCCGCATTTTTCTGCATTTGCTGCTCATGTACTTGCAACGACCCCATCAACTCTTCGATAAATAATTTTTCCAAATCTTTCAATTCTTCAATTGCCACAATCACATGCTCGAACTTGCTTGAGAGCGATCGAAGTGCTTTCTCAATAACTCTAATATCCTCCATTTTTTTACCATTTCTTTTCAGATTTTTAATAATGAGAATTATGCGTGATAAGTAATCCGAGATACTATCACCTTCTATCATTCACGCCACTTCGAACTCCTCTTGTAATGTTTGAAGATGGGCCCGCTTCACACGATCAACTCCTTTGAAAATGGTGGCAAGTGTATCCCAAGCTTTCTTGCTCGATGTTGCTTTAGAAATTTTTTCGAAAGTCGATTCATCCAACCCTTGATAGAGAAAGAAAAACGCCTTGTTGTCTTTCTTCCTTTGATTTTTGACGGTCGTCTTTTCTTCCTTCATGAATACCGCTTCTTCCTCCACAGTGGGTACTACATACCCGTCAATGACGATCTCCCATAATTCTTGCGACCCGAAAAATGCCTTCATTTGAATGCACCACCTCTCATAGTTGTCCATAGACAAGGTCGAAAATTGTGGCTGGATCGCGGTGGCCATATTCGGAATTTCCTGGATGACTTCGAACCGGCTCTGATACTAGTTTTTTGGTAGAAGATGGCTTTACAGAGCCGAAACAAATAATTCACAGGAGGAAAAAAAGAAAGTGGAGGAGAGAAAACTTCACACAAAGAAGAAACCTTTTTGTATTGCACACAACTCTTGTTTTTTACGGATTACATATGAGCCATATTTATATGCTATTCCAAAAAATGAGAAGACACCAAAGCATTAAAGGCGGAACAAAAAATAAGGCAACAAATGATATGCTTGGAAATAGAGATGTGCATGGGAAGAGGGAGAGCCGCCCCTGCATGGGAAAGTGAAAAGTCACATAGGAAATGGTATGCATTGGAAAAACACTACTGCATGGGGAAAAACCAACCGGATTGGTTTTTTATTTCCAACACAGGTGAAACCCTTCTTGGAAGAGTTCAAATTTTATGTTGTCTCTTGGTATCTCTAACGTCCAACAGTGGTGTCAGAGCTTTCCAGATTTTCCTTCTGCATGCACTACTTCAATAAAAAGGAATTTGTGCATGCGTAGTCTTGAGAAGAAATACGTTGCGGTGGCCGTAATTTTACTCTCTCTTTCTGGTCCTGGGAATGTCATTATGGAAAATAATCTTGCATGGATGCAGTCTGGATTCAACTACTAGGCCTCCCACTACCTTTTCCCAACCCATCAATCTTGGCAGCAGTAGGGGATGCATTGGGCAGTTTCGTCTGCTCAGTTTTGAATACAGAGCTTCTTCTGGATGCGGTCAAGCCAAGGATTGGTGTGGAGATGATCCTTTTATTGAAGTTCCCTTCTAGTCTTCTTATCAAGTCCCCTGAGGGGTTTAAGTGGTGGCAGTGCATGGTTTATTTATCTCCCCCAGATTTTGTTCAGCATGTGGTTTCCAAGGTCACTCCTTGGAATTTTGTATGAGAAAAATGGGGAAGCTAAATAACCCTGTGGTTCGTGTGAAAAATTCCATTTCCAACAGGCTTCCTTCCATGCAGGGATCCTTCGATGAGTCATCTTCATCTAGGGTTTGGGTGGTGGCGGCATCTTTGAGATCGGGTAAAGTCAACGCTCCTAATGAAAATTTTGAATTTCAAAACGTTGTTGGTGATCATTCAAAAAAGGGAAATTATTTTATTGAGAGGGCCCACATGGGTAGCGTTTTGTGGGAAGACCCTACAGTTTTTGACAAGTTACTATTTTCACTCTCATATGGTTCATCAGACGTCTCTTATAAGGGGTTGGCGTAGTAGAGTTTGCCGGCGTCAGTTTTTACTCTTTCTCGGGGTGAGAGTTTTTCTTTTTTGTTTATTTTTTAGGTATTCTTAGAGAGTTGGATCCTCATTCTTTTAGTGTGCATATCCCCTCTTTTCTTCCACATGAATCTCTTTAGATATCAGTTCTGACATTGATGGGGGGTACAAGTTGTCAGCAGGACTGTGTCGCCCCCCCAATTGTCAAAGGGGGGGCTGGTGGTGGTAGATGGTGGGTGGCCAACCCCCACCAAATATTATAACGGGAGAAGGAAAGGGTAATGGGTGAGGATTCCTATAAAAGGAGGCTCTCCCCTCTTCCAAATATCATCATTCAATACCTCATCTCATCACTTGTATCAGGTTCTTATTATTATTTGAGAGCAGTTTTAGTGAGGCAGTTTTCCCCTTTATTCAAGAGAGAATATTACGAGAGTTTTCTCCTTGTAATAAGTGAGGGAGTGTGTACCCACTTTTACCCCATAGTGATCCTTCTATCTTCCCGTGGTTTTTTACCCCTTCCATTTGGGGGTTTTTCCACGTTACATCTGGTGTCCTGTTTTTCTGCATTTTACACTTTGTTTTTATCTCGTGATTATTGCTGCACTGTGGGCGAATCATTTACGGTGATAACAAGTGGTATCAGAGGCATGGTTCTGTCCGGGTGATGTTCACGTTTTTTGGTATTAATAATTCTCGTAAAATTTTAGTATGCTCTGTGATTGCGACTCCGGTTGATCTTTCACATCAGAAAAAATTTATTGAGATTATTAATACACCGTTGTGAAATAGAGGAGGTTTTGTAATGACAGCGTGTCTAGATGGAGGCAAAATTCGAGATCAAAAAATTCAATGTGAATAATTTTTCATTGTGGAAAATGAAGATGCATGCAGTTTTGCGGAAGGTTAATTGCCTACTGGAATTTCACGAAAAGCCGGCAGGTGTGACGGAGGAGAAATGGAATGATATGGATGGGAATTTTATTACCAACATCCATTTGGCTTTGGCAGACGGGGTCCTATCGAGCATTGCAGAGAAAAAGATGGAAAAGGAAATATGGGATACTCTGACGAAGCTATACGAGGCCAAGTCACTCCACAACAAAATTTTCTTGAAGAGAAAATTGTACACTCTTCGGATGGAAGAGTCATCTTCGGTGACCAGCCACATCAACAACCTTAATACCCTGTTCACTCAGCTCACGACGTTGGGCTAGAAAATTGTGGATACTGAACATGTAGAGATTCTACTCTAGAGTTTTCCAGATTCGTATGATCAACTCATCATCAACCTCACCAATAATATCCTGACGGATATGCTGCTCTTTAATGATGTTGTAGCCATAGTTCTAGAAGAATAAAGTCGGCGTAAGAACAAGGAGGGCAGACAGACAACTTCGCACCCAGCAGAAGCTCTATCAATGGAGAGAGGGGGGACGATGGAGCGTGGTTCCAGTGGGAGTCAAAATCATGGCAGGTCCAAATCAAGGAGTAAGAAGAAGAATGTCACATGTTTCAATTGTGGAAAGAAGGGGAACATCAAGAAGGATTTTTGGAATAAGAAGAGTGGTGAAAAGGGCTCTCAGGGGAATGTGGTGAGTACTTCTGGAAGTGGAGATATACTAGTCAGTGAAGCGGCAACGACTACTGGAAGTAGGCAGCATCTCAACGATGCCCAGATTATCGACTCAGGAGCAACATGGCACATGACGTCTCGACGGGAATGGTTTGACCAATATGAAACCATCTTGGAAGGACTTGTGTACATGGGGAACGATCACACTATGATGATCATTGGAGTCGGTACCATCAAACTGAAGATGCATGATGTCATAGTACAGACCATCCAAGGAGTACGTCATGTGAAGGGCCCGAAGAAGAAAATATTGTCTTTGGGACAATATGATGACATCGGATGCAAGACTCGCACCGAGAATGGAGTGATGAGAATCGTAAAGGGTGCGATTTTTTTAATGAAGGCGGAGAAGATCTCAAAGAACCTGTACGTTATAATGGGTGAAATGTACAAGGAGGCGGAGAAGATCTCAAAGAACCTGTACGTTATAATGGGTGAAATGTACAAGGAGGCGGAGATAGTTGTTGCATCAACTACCTCGACAGAAGCGTTGACGACGTTATGGCATCAGAAGCTTGTTCATATGTCAGAACGAGGCCTGAAGATTCTTGTGGATCAGAAGTTGCTTCCTGGCCTGACAAAGTTATCCTTACCATTTTGTGAGCACTGTGTTTTGAGAAAGCAACACAGGTTAAAGTTCGGGACGTCAATAGCAAGAAGTCAGGAGATCTTGGAGTTGATCCATTCCGATGTTTGGCGAGCACCGGTTATATCCATGGGAGGAGCAAGGTACTTTGTATCATTCATTGATGATTATTCCAGGAGATGTTGGGTGTACCCAATCAGGAGGAAGGCAGATGTTTTTGAAGTCTTCAAAACATTCAAAGCGCAAAAGGATCTTGACTCTGGAAAGAAGATCAAGTGTCTGAGGACAGACAATGGTGGAGAATATACAAGTGAGGAGTTTGATACTTTTTATCAACAATAAGGGATCAAGAGACAGTTCACGGTGGCGTACACTCCTCAACATAATGGAGTGGCAGAGTGGATTAATAGAACCCTGTTGGATAGAACAATGGCGATGCTGAAGACTGCAGGCATTGCCAAAACTTTTTGGGCAGAAGTAGTGAATATTGTCTGTTATGTGATCAACTGATCTCCTTTAATGGCGATTGAGCTGAAGACACCGATGGAGATGTGGACTGGTAAACACGCTGACAATTCTTGGTTACATACTTTTGGAAGACCTGTATATGCACTGTTTAATGACCAGGAAAGATCGATGTTGGATTCGAGATCTAGGAAATGTATCTTCTTGGGGTACGCTGATGGTGTGAAGGGGTATCGTTTGTGGGATCCCACTGCCCACAAATTTATCATCAGCAGAGATGTCATCTTTGCAGAAGACAAGGTGCAAATGACAACTGATCAAGACACGGAGAAGGAGAATACATAAACTACAACAGTCGAAGTAGAGGAAAAATCCAAGTAAGAACAAGTTTCCTCTGAGTCATTACCAGAGTAGGATGATCAAGTACCGGTTGAGTCTGGACCACGACGGTCAACTCAGGAGAAAATAGCACCAATATGGCACTCAGACTATGTCACTGAGAGCAATATTGTGTATTTCTTATTGAAAGATGATGGAGAGCCATATTCTTTTGTGGAGGCGACCTAGAGTCCAGATGTATCCTTATGGATGGAGGCGATGCAGGAGGAACTTGAAGCCCTGCACAGGAACAAGACTTGGGATCTTGTTCAATTACCTCGTGGAAGGAAGGCTATCGGTAACAAATGGGTCTTTAAGATCAAGCAGGATTTAAAAGACCAGGTGGAAAGATATCGTGCAAGATTTGCGGTCAAAGGATTTTCTCAGAAGGAAGGTATTGATTTCAATGAAATATTTTCTCCTGTTGTTAGACTGACGACTGTTCGGATAGTTCTGGCGATGTGTGCAACATACAGCTTACATCTAGAGCAGCTAGATGTGAAGACTGTGTTTCTACATGGTGGTCTTGATGAAGAGATCTATATGCTCCAACAAGAAGGTTTTGTAGAAGAAGTTAAAGAGAACTTGGTTTGCAGGTTGAAAAAATATCTGTATGGTCTCAAACAGGCACCGAGGTGTTGGTACAAGAGATTTTATTCTTATATCATGAGCCTTGGATATGAAAGACTTCATTCAGATCCTTGTGCATATTTCAAGGGTTCGGATGGTAATGATTTCATCATTCTTCTATTGTATGTGGATGACATGTTGGTTGCATGCCCCAACAATGATCAGATCCGGGAGATGAAGGCACAGTTGGATAGGGAGTTTGATATGAAGGACTTGGGACCAGCAAACAAGATTCTTGGGATGCAGATTTACCGAGACAGAAATAATGGGAAGATTTGGCTATCACAGAAGAGTTACTTACAGAGAGTCTTGAAACGATTCAACATGCAAGACTGTAAACCAATATCTACCCCTCTTTCCATTAATTTCAAATTATCCTCCACGATGAGTCCTAGCAGTGAAGCAGAGAGGATGGAAATGTCTCGAGTACCGTATGCATCGGCAGTGGGTAGTCTAATGTTCGCTATGGTTTGTACTAGACCAGACATTGCACATGCAGTGGGAGTAGTTTGTCGGTACATGGTGAATCCAGGATGGGAGCATTGGAGAACAGTGAAGAGGATCCTGAGATACATCAAGGAGACCTTAGATGCTGCATTATGTTATGGAGGATCAGATTTTACTGTCAGAGGCTATGTTGATTCAGGTTTTACAGGTGATTCTGACAGGAGGAAATCCACTACTAGTTATGTGTTTACTCTTGCTGGAGGAGCTGTGAGCTGGATTTCGAAGTTACAGTCAGTTGTGTCTTTATCCACGATGGATGCAGAGTACATGGCAGCTACACAGGCTTGCAAAGAGGCTATTTGGTGAGAAGGTTGTTAGAGGATTATGGGCACAGACAGGAGAATATTCCATTGTTTTGTGACAGTCATAGCACCTTGCACATTGCAAGGAATCCATCTTTTCATTCTAGGAAGAAGTACATTGGGTTATAGTATCACTTTGTCCGAGATGTGGTGGTGGAATGTAGTGTGGATATGCAGAAAATTCACACTAAAGAAAATCTGGCAGATTTCCTGACGAAGGCGATTAACTCTGATAACATCAGATGGTGAATATCCTCGAGTGGCCTCGCAGATACGTGAGCAGCATGGTTGGGCAGATAGAAAGGATGTGTGGAGATGTGTTTGGTTCTCAATTAAATATCCAAGTGGGAGATGTGTCAGCAGGACGGTGCCCCCCCCCAATTGTCAAAGGGGGGGCTGGTGGTGGTAGATGGTGGGTGGCAAACCCCCACCAAATATTCCAACGGGAGAAGGCAAGGGGAAAGGGCGAGGATGCCTATAAAAGGAGGCTCTCCCCTCTTCCAAAGATCATCCTTCAAGATTTCATTTCATCACCTGTATTGGGTTCTTATTATTATTTGAGAGCGGTTTTAGTGAGGCAGTTTTCCCCTTTATTCAAGAGAGAATATTACGAGAGTTTTCTCCTTGCAATAAGTGAGGGTGTGTGTACCCACTTTTACCCCATAGTTATCCTTCTATCTTCCCATGGTCTTTTACCCCTTCCATTTGGGGGTTTTTCCACGTTACATCTGGTGTCCTATTTTTCTCATTTTACACTTTTATTTTATCTCGTGATTATTGCTGCACTGTGGGCCAATAATTTACAGTCCTAACAAATCTTACAAGGAGGACGGTGGTATCCCATTGGGGAACTCCTTTTCGGTTGGAGTTTCTAAGCATATCGTTCTATCTCAAAAGTCTCCTTGTCGCCTGGTTCTAAAATCTCTTCTTTATAAATATGTGGATCCAGTCAAGCCGCAAGGTTCTCCTGTCAGAAGGATCACTCTATTAGAGGAGTTAGATAGTCCCTTGAAAAACAGAGTCTTTCTCCAAAGAAGAGACTTTCCACTAAAGGTTCCTCCAGACCAGTCACTTGCATGATGTCTAAGGAGGTATGTGGTAGTTACTTATTTTCTCCATGTTCCGGACCTAGCTGCCAGAAGGCCAATCGTTTTCTTCTGTAATGATCTCGTGCATTATCTATAATGCTCATGGATGGGTTACTCATGGAAAATGTGTCTTCCTGGATTCTAAATCTCGAAGCATAGTAACATACCAGGTTTCTATTCTTGAAGCTAAGAAAGATCCCAGTAGGTTAAGTTTCTTCTCTAAAAAGATGGGTTTTGGGTTTTATTTTCATTTTCATCCTCTGAATAAGCATGTTTGGTTTTGCTAGAAGAACTCCTTACAGGTGGGGCCGATGCAAATAACAGGCTAGTGTATTACGGTGAGGATTTGGTTTAGAGTGTGGGTTACCCTATTCTACTTCATTTATGCCTGTAATTATGCCCTTGATAGTGGGAGTGTCTGGACGCTTTTGTTCTGGTGGGCCTCCCATGGTTCATTGGTGGAGACATCAACTCGATTATTGAGATTTTAGAGAAGAGAGGTGGATCAGGTAGCAGTACCAATGACTTGGTTGATTTTTGGTCCATCATTTCTAGTAAAGGTCTCACGGATTTTGGATTCAGTTGGTGTAAGTATACATGGTGCAACAATCGTCTTGATGGAAGCCAAATCTGGAGTAGATTGGACTGTTGCCTTACAAATATTTAAGGGATAGATTCATATTTTTTTTAGTCTTTCCGATTTTTTTAAACATCCTAGGTTAATATTTTTTTTTTAAAATACCGCTCCAAGGTGGCATTTCCGATGTCACCTTCTCCTTAAGATGCTAATTTTTTTTCTATTTTAATTGTGTTTTGATATATTTAAAATTTTAATGTTTTATAATTATTCTCATATGTTTATATAGATATATAAATAAAAATTAATATTTTAAATTAATTTATCTTTTATTAAAGTACGTGACTTTGTTAGCCTATATAATATAAAATGTATGACCAATATGAATGAAATTTTAAATAGTGCTTAAACATATAACTAATAGTCCGAAATAAAAATAATTTCTCAAAATATCTCTATGAAAAATTATATTTAATCTTTTTATTCCACCTAATTGAAACTTAAAAATCTTTCAAGTACGTGGCTTTGCTGGCCTATATAATATAAACTATAAGACCGATATGAATGAAATTTTAAAAATTTCTTAAACATATAACTAATAGTCTAAAATAAAAATAATTTCTTAAAAAATATATGTGAAAAAATATTTATAAGCTTTCTAATACACCTAATTGAAACTTAAAAATATCTAAAGTACGTGACTTTAATGGCCTAAATAATATAAACTATAAGACCGATATGAATGAAATTTGAAACATTGATTAAAAATATAACTAATAGTCCAAAAAAAATTCTAAAAAATCTCAGTGAAAATTTATTTATAAGATTTCTAATACACCTACTAAAAACTTAAATTTTTTTCTAGTAGTCGACTTTGAAAGCTGTCTAATATAAATTTTGCCTAAAATATAAATGAAAACTAAAATACTGGATAAAAATATATAAAGAGATAATAGTAATAATAGTATTTGGATTTCAGTATACATAAAACATGTAAACTAAAATGTACAATCAATATTTATGTTTGTGGTGAAGAGATTCTGTCCTACTTGGTGGTCTGTGAATAGGACGTCTGTATTGAGTGCGTAGTGAAGTTTGATGACCTGGAGAAGGCTGATCCTCGGTCACTGGAACGTCGACTGATGCATCCTCCATCTTTGTGTTAGTGGGAGGAGATGCCAACTGCATCTCGTACGACCTTCCTGATCCTTCTCCCACTAGGGTGGTAGGACATACGTCCATTGTAGTGGGTAACCAAGCCTACAATGGAGTTATACCCCATGAGGATGACGGATCTGGAATCCAAGCCTGTGATGGATCCCAAGGCTATGAAGGATCTGGAACCCAAGATGTGGAGAACTATAGATACCCTATTAGGAAATATGGATCCCATGCCACCTGAGCCACGTCCTGAATCGGATGATCCTGGACTACTAGAGGGCCAACCTCTGCCTGTAGAACATGTAAGGCCTCACATGCAGCAAGACACTATCTACATCATCGTGGTTGTGGCTCCTCAACACCAGTATCAATTGCAAGATGTTCATCTAGGATACGGACCTCCTCTCTCCAAGTCGGACGCATGAAGATGATCCCAGAAAGCGCACAAAAATATGCCCTCACCTCAAATGTTGTAGCATAGACGGCTAACCGGCTAAAGATCCCCTCCACCCCATTATCACTCATGCGAACAAGCAGCTCTATGTTACATCCCAATAAATAGATTCAACATAAATTAGAAAACAGCTCAATAAACAAACTAATGGATGTTTATTGACTCACCATCCTCTTCATATCTATGATGGATTGGGTAAGATACAATATAGACTTTAGTATATACCATGGCGCATACTCCACCCACTCTGAAAGAGAGAATCGATTCGTGGGAAAACCCTGAATATGAAAATCTGCACGTCTGTGCCAACAGTCTATAAAGCTGGCATGTACTCGGAACCAGTCATCATTTTTCCTCCCTGTTAGCTTCATCCCATGAAGTCAGTCAGTTAGTCTAGAAGGTAATGGAATCGGCTGAGTACGAAAAAACTGGCACATTACTCTGTCAGGCTTCTGCCACTCAATAATATGGATGTGAATGAGGGGAACTACAACCATAGAATCATCAAGCCCCACAATGCAGTATGCTGACAACTGTTCTGTAATACTCCAACATGGAGGCCATGAAATCTAAAATGACAAGTGATTTTGTCAAAAAAGCACCTAACTAAAAACCAAAATTGATGCAATTATTAAATATGTTAGACAATGATATATTGTATATACCTACCTGATCAAGTAAGAGACAGTCCAACTGTAGCTGATATATTCCCAAATGCTATCTCGGAGCCACATCAAAATTGTGTCACTGACACCACCTGTAAAATATATCAACGATAATGAAAAATAATGAGAAATTATAGTCAATAACTCATAGTAGAATCAGAAACCAACAGAAATGACTGATCATAGTTGCATCCACATGGAGGGTCATACAACACCTCCATCATGACCGGAGGACCAGCAAGGTTATGGCAGAATGCTGGGATGCGCTCCCATGCCCACATCTAAATAAGGATGACGCATCCCCTGAGACTTGTGTGGTCCCTATGAGATAGCCTGCATAATTCTCTTTATGTGTACGCCAAGCAGGTTGATCCCTAGCTGTACATCTCAGCCTAATAAAAGTCCTCTTGTAGGGGTAGATACATAATGTTCATGTGCATCCACGAGTGATTAGTACACATGGTCCCACCAATGAGCTATAATATATATTCATGTGTGTAATGCATGATAGCCTACTTTTCATCATTATCCTATAAATGTGGAATATGTGACTCCATCCAAGGCCTTGATATGGATGCTCCATCTATAGCCCTACGGTCGGACAAAATATTAATGCCTAACAAGTGTTGGGCAAGGTCTGGCCAAACTGCATGAGTGAGTCCAATAATAGGTCTCCCCTAGATTTGAATACTGAGAAGCATTGTCACATTCTTGAGGGTGATGGTTATTTCTCCCTTAAGCAAGTGGAATGTGTGTGTCTCTGGTCTCCACCTCTCAATGAGGGCAGTAAGTAGGTAATGATCTACAAATGTGAAATCTAATACAGCAAGGCCATAGAAGCCAGCATAACGCAAGTATGGTATAATGGAATGTGGATGCTCCCTGTGATGAAAATGGTTTGTTGGACGCACCTTGATCAATCGGTCTGGCGACCCTATTACACAGACTATGAAATATGGGTAGGCTACTGAGTGAGTATTATGGTATCATCCATCTGCATATAAAAAATAAAATGAGTCCTAAGTGTAAAATGTAAATATAACGTTATGGTTAGCATAATTTTATGAATTTTATAATGAAAGAAATTACATGTTTATTCACATTGTTTTATGAAGTTATTTTTACCAAAAAAATATAATTCTTCATTTCTTTTGGTTCTGAATGGAATGATGATAACAAGAGAAAAGAATAGAAAAAATATATGGAAAAATTATGTTGTGAAAGAATTTTATTAATGAAAATATCTTTTTAAGAATTTTATTATGGTTTAGGAAACATGTTTCTGGGTTAAGTGTTATGATTTTGGGTTTTGGGGTTTAGAAAACCTACAAAAAAAAAGAAGAGATAACAACATTTACTTTACAATATGGGTTAAGTGTTCTTCTTTTGGATTTATGAAATCAATTCTATTATCTAAGATTTTATTTAAGTAATACGGAGAAAGTTATTTCTTGAAAGAAAGAATGTTTTTATGGAAAAAGTTCTATTATCTAAAATATTGGGACTTTAATTTGGTTAAGACATATTTTGGAGGATCTTTATTATTAACAAATATGAGAATGTCACAATGAAGACCGAGAAAAAAATAAGAGATAAAAACATTTTCTTTACAATATAAAAATGTCACGATGAAGACAATACATTATTCTGGATTAGACTAAGAACTCGACCAAGTAACAATAGGGCATCATTTCTGGTTATGACCTTATTTATGACATATCGTGCATTGAAATCTCTTCCCTTGTTCTTGAGGGAAGTCCATCTCATTACACATCCTACTGGAATTCAATCTCCCATGAGAACATAACTAATTCATGCCATGTATCACTATCAGTTGGCCTTCAGGCATTGGGAAATAACGATACTCCCCAATAGGTTTCCATGGTGCAACATAATAGTTAGCAATGGTATCCATCCAGTATATTGGATCAACATATACATCCCATGATATGTTCACAGTGGGGAATGTTTCGAATGCGCGTGTGCATAACAACCTTAAGGGATAAAAGTTTCCACATTGACATTTCCTTGTTTCCTATAATACTACAATTTTTCCCGATGCGATTTGTGATGGGGTTTGAATTCTCTTGAACATCAAATCAAGATTCTTCTCATCAAAAAAGGCAGACGTGTTAACCAGAAGCTTCTTCAATATTCTTTTCAATCTCTCATTGAAATTTCCTTCCGTATCTTAGTCCTTGATTTATTCCGTCTGATGCTAGTTTTTTTCTATCAACAAAGTACTTCACACATCGATATAATGTCTCCAGAACTAGGAAAGTTATAGGTAGCTCGCAAATCACTTTGAAGAAACCATTGATGCACTCCACAATGTTTGTCGTCATGTGTTCATACATCTTCCCCCCATTATATGCCAATTTCCATTACTCTTTTGTGATCTACAACATATAATCATAAACTTCTTGATTAGCCTGGAGGATTTCTTCAAATCTTTCTTCAAACCATTGTTGGTTCGAATCATATGCTACACATAATAGATGATATTTCACATAAATTGATTTTATCTTTATGTTGATGTAGTAAAAAATAACGAACACAATACGTAACAAGCCTCATGATTGCATTATTCATCGGTTAGTTATGGAATTTTTTATCCACATTGCTAGAAATGTGTCTAATAAAGAACCAATGACGTGCATTTGGGTATCTCCATGTATCAGGATACGCATTGATTGCCTCATTAATTTCTTGATGATGATCAGATATCAAACAAACACCACAAATGTTGGTGAAATGGTTGCTGATACATGCTAGAAAATAACTCCGTGATTCATAGTTTTCTTTCTCTAAAATAGAAAAGGAAACTTGAAGAGGTGAATGGCTTCCATCTTGGGTTGATGCAATCAACAATAAAACCATGTATTTTCTGTACAGAAATGTTCCATCAATCTTAATAAACTATTTGCTAAAACGAAATGTGGAGATACAGGGAAGGAATGCCAAGAACAACTGATGAAATAGAAAACGAGATGGATCAATTTGGTTATCATGAGAAACATGTTAGTTTGTTTCTATATGTAAGACAACATGGTTATGATGCCTCATTATGGCTACCAATTGCGGCAACACCTAAAATGAGTCATCATAGTCACCATAGGCATCACAATTTCCTTTTGTTTCTCCATCCATGCCTTATTATAGGAAATATTATAACCAAATATCTTCTGAATCCTCTATCATGACCCGTCCCTCAGGGCCCGCATCGTGACTACCCCATGCCCGCCTTCTATAGGCCAGGGGCTGGCGACTAGCACCAAAGGCGTAATTCCCCAAAAACTGGGAAGGCATTGCCTTTATAAAACGTAACACACACAAGTAGAGTACAAGAAGAAGAAAACACTAAGTAAAAGTTGTATAACAAGTTTACTGAAAGTAAAGGGGCCAGAATACAAGCCCAACTATAAAGTACAAATACAACTGAAAGCAAGTACAACTAAAAAGGAAAAACAACTAAAAGGTGGAAGTAGCTTCTGGATTGTCCTTCAGGGTTCCTACCTGAAGGGTAGGTACATATGGCCTCCTTAGCACTCCACGTCCTTCAAACTCCACCGTGTACTGATACGTCGTAAGGTCCTCCTTCGATTACCATCCAGTCTAGGAACTCTCAGCCTCCGTCAGCGTTGTCAGTTGTCTGTATCCAACACAACGAGGTGCGGGCATAGCCCGTGCAGGGGTGAGTATAACAATACTAAGTAGAGACCCTGAGAGCCTCAAGGTTGTAGAAAATCCAACAAGGATAAACCAAAATGTTTGATTTCAACAGATAACCATTACTTAGGTATATGCCCATAAATATACCTAATTTATCAAGTAACCCATCTCAATCATGGGGAATACACAAAGGTCACTGACTCAGATCAAACCAGGATTTTATTAATGATGTTGAAACCATGGTTGCTGGAGAACTCCTCCTCTGTCGAGCACAGTAGTCCTGTCGCGGCTCCGTGGTGCTACTCACTAACATTATACTACTGAGGAACTTTTCCTGTCGAGTATCATGAGTATGCCGCCTCACACAGTAGTGCTCTCCGCCATGGGTCTGCCGCCTTACATAGTAGCGCTCCCCCTGATAGCTTATAGAGGTACTCTTCCTATCGAGTACCACGGGTATGCCGCCTCACATAGTAGTTCTCCTCCGCCATCGGTCTACCACCTCACACAGTAGTGCTCCCCTCTGGGCTAGTCAAGTCACTCTGAAACGAATCAGACAAGCAGTCATCAGGTCTCAGCCAGCTATTAGGTCTATGTACTCCCTATGCACGTCTCCGGGAGGATCTGCACCACGAGCTACTTATCGATACCCCAAGGGTCACGAAGTCCCTCTAATAAGTATATCAAAGGTCCACCACTTCATAGGGGTCTCAACGCAATAGACGACGCATCAATTGGACGGGCGGTCTGTGAGTTATTAACATTTTTGTATGGGGGGGGGGGGGCGGTTGATTTCGTGTACAAACCAACCCGACCGTATCTCAATTATACGCCGAACTCCCAAGGGTTATACTAAAAGGGACCGTTTCTCAAAGGAAATACCAACACCACCGGCGGTTCGTCAAACAGATGTCCGGTCTGAGGGTTATTGGATTTTCCGGTCCAGGGGCCCGGTTGGATTCGGGTTCGAACAAACCTGGCCATACCCAAACATTGCTAAAAACTTGAGTGCAATATACCAAAATGAACTTCTCGGTCCGAGGAATATTATGCAACAGACGGTGCGTCGATCCGAGGTCAGTAGCTCATGTTATGGTTGATTAACCACAATGGTCTGAAGATGTGGGTATGTGCTCGGTCCGACCCGGTCCAACCCACCCTGGGTCGGCCCGAACTAGGTCGACCTGACCCGGGTCCGGTTCTGGCCCGGTAGGGCGCAGTCCGGCCCGGTGGATGAGGCCCAACCCGCATGCGGGTAGCCCCACCCATGTGGCAGGTGGCCCGGCCCGCGCGCGTACGGCCATGCTTGCGTGGCAGGCGGCCCGACCCGTGCGCGTGCGGCCCTGCCCACGCGATAGGTGGCCAGGCCCGGCCCGCGTGCCTGCGGCCCGGCCCATGCACACGCGGCCCGGCTCAGTGGCCGGCCGCGGCTGGGCCAGGCTGGCCGAGCGGGGGTGGAGGGAGGGGGGGCTCCCCTGTTCTTCATAACGGCGGTGCTAGGCTGGCGCTGCCCAACCTCCCCAGAACCCGTGCAGTGAGGATTCCACTCCACCGCTGCTGCAGCCGATGTTGTGGTGGTCTTCCACCAGTGGCGCGCTAGGGCACCGACCGGCCGCCGCCTCCGTGCGCCTGCGCCGCAGCTCCGGCGACCCACACCGCCACAATCTTCCACGGGCCACCGGAGTCATTCTGGTGGTCCGTTTTAGCTACCGTTTACGCCTACGACATCCTCAGGTCCCTCTCTTTACTACGATGGCCTCAAATCAATGTTTCCCTTCTATTAATCTGTCACCCAACAAACCACGCATCAAGAATGATAAGGCGGAGGGTCCGAAATTGTTCGTTAGTCTGTGCCCTCCGCGTTAAAGGCTCAAACCATAATTCATCATAAAAATGCACAAGTATGAAGGTACACTACTCATATATAAAATTATAAAGAAACCCCTACCTTTTTAACTATTGGGTGTTCGTTCGTCATGGGGAAAGACGAGGTTGGCATCGTTCATCGTACGCTTCCACTTCCAAGCTCATGCGTCTGTCCGTTGACAACGAAGAGGAAGATAGAAAAGTTGCCAGAGCAGTCCTGCATCTGAAGGGGGTTCTGAGGAAGAAGCCGACAAAGAAGTGTCATCACCAGCGTCTTCGCATTCTTCGTTGGAGGATACGTTCTTCCAATATCTCTTCCTCTCCCAAGCTTCCACAAACAAAAATGAAATAATAGATCACCTATTATTTAAATTGTTGTAATGAATTTAAAATAATTCTAATTGTGTAACTATAATTAAATGAACTTACTCACTTAATTAATTGGGAGGGTTTGTCCATTATTTTGGGAGAAACTAAAAGGACTCCCTTACATTAAAGTGGTAATAAATGTGAGGAAACCCCTTGACACATCCCTCATTAAAGGGGGATTTCATGAGTTGAGTGATCCCCACTTCTTTTAATCCTCCTGCGGGAGGTTATGCTCTGGTGGGCCCCACCACTATAACCTTCCATGGGAGGTTAGGGTGTGGTGGACCCCACCTCCGACCTCCCCTTGGAGAAAACAACTACCCAACCACCGCATGGAAGATATAATAGAATAACGTGTTTAACAATTTATTTTATTAACTTTTTATAAAACCACAAAAACTAACTTCCATTATTGAAAGAATGCAACTACGATGAAGGTAACCTTAAGTGAATATCGGTGCTGAAAGTTCATTGGTGCCCTCGGATTTCAATTTCAAGCATCGGTTTAAAAGATAGAAAAACTTGCACGTATGTTTACTGAACATACCTGAACAAAACTTCAGAAATTGATTTCTGGCACACTAGACCTTAGAATCAGGTTCCATCAGAAACTACGAACATGTGAAATTCCAAATAATTTATGAAAATAAAATTCCTTGAAATTTCCAGTTCCTTACATCCTCTCTTTATCAAGGGATATTATAATATCTTGGCATTTCCTAATCATCTCAACAACAACAGATGACACAAATTCTATATCCAATGAGATATGATCTTGTGTAAGGCTTGGATGAATGCAAGTATGAGCCACCTCAATCCTATAGATTCTCCAACCTCCAAATGCAGTGTCCGGAATCACCCTCAAGTGAAATCTACAATCATCCTCATACATTTCACACCATATGACATATTTACTATGGAAATATTTGTGAACTATATAGCTGCAGTGCCTCTCAATATGAAATCTATTTAATGTGCTTTTTAATGCATATTTACTTGGAAAATTCCTTAAAATATATAAGGTTTTGTCCAGCTCACTAAACCTATCTGGTACAACTCCAGGGAACTCAATTGCCGGTGTGAGAACATTATTATCGAAATCAGGAATACCTATTATTACTTCTGACCAATATGAAAGGAGTGGTGGATGATTTATTATTGATAGAGGTTGATTTAAAACAAATGCATTTCTAAAAACCTCATTCCTAACTTTAGTTGTTACCTCCTCATCAACACTATTGTCACCCTCTGATCCATCATTACAAAACTCCCCGTTAGAATTCGGATTGACATGTATATCTGAGAGATCATCTAGGTTTTCCTCTTCTGCTGCATCATTTGGAATAGGCTCAATTTCATGTGGTGGAATTTCTTCAACCACTCTTGTAATTCTAAATCTTTGTAAAACTGTATGTTGTTGTTGTACAGTAACAACATCAATGTATAACTCCATCGTGGTTCCATGTGACTGTTGAGAAAATAAATTAATTGCTTGGACCCACTGTGCATCAGCAACCAATTGACAAGATAGATGCCACAGTGTTTCCAGGAATTGAAAATATCTATAACTCGTAGACTTGATCTCTTGATCAAGTCCCAGATTTAAGAAAAAAATAATTCTCTCTTAAAGGTAACTTATGGTTACACAATCAGTTGTACACACCATCGTTATTGGTTTTGTACTATAAGAATCTCCTTGCTCAGTTTGAATAACCTCCCATAGAAATACACATAGGCAAACATGACTCACTACATAAAAAATGTTTCTTTTATTAGTATTATGACACTCTAACAAATATTAATAGTTAATTATAATAAACTAATCACATGTATTTATTTTTATTCTTATGTTTTCATTAATTAATCTATAGTTAATCATTACTAACAGTATTTATTATTTCTATACTATATATAACTAACTAAAAAACTTAATACATAACATCAATAATTACTAATAATAACTTTATTAACTAATCACTCATTCTTTAATCACTAGTTAATCAATATTAAGTTATTATTTAATTATTTGTTCTTTAATCCTTAATCATATTATATTAATTATTTATAATTAACTAATCATATGTATTTATTTTTAATCCTATGTTATCATTAATTAGTCTATAATTAGTCATTACTAATAATAATAATTATTTCTAAACAATGTATAACTAATTAAACAACTTAAATAGATTTAATTACAAATAATAACTTTCCTTCATTAATTATTTTGTCCTTATTTCATTATATAACATCATATTTATCATTTTATCATTGATAAATATACTCATTTAATTTATTTTTTAGATATTTTAGTAGTTTATAAAGAAAACACGAATCATCTTAAGAATATCCCTTAGGAGTGCCAAAACAGGAGTGTAGCAATGCCCATTATCATGCACCAATTCCCGTTTGAGTCTAGCTCAAAGTAGTACTTTCAAGTTTTACCCCTAAGTACATCTATGATAAATCCACATCCACTTGTTCGTATCCAGAGAGGTATTTGATTTCTTAGATAACCACATAATCTTTAAGCTACCAAAATTTCACAATACTTAATCCTAATTTAATCCTAATTTAATCTATACTTCATCTATACTCAATCTATACTTAATCTATACTTAATCTATACTACTAACAATTATTATTTCAAACTATATATAACTAATTATAGGACCTAATAAAAAAATATTAAGAACTAATTAAACTACTTAACAAATGTAATATTTAAAACTAAAAATAATTCAATTAAATAAATAAAAATACCTCTATATAATGCTTCCCAAAAACCTACACAGAAAAAGGATTTATTAGGGAGAGACTGAGAAGATTTAGGAGAGATGAAGGAAAGAGTTGAGCAAGGAGAAGGTTGTAAGGGGCGGATTCCCTTTTA
This sequence comes from Viscum album, assembly GCA_963277665.1. Classification (NCBI taxonomy): domain Eukaryota; kingdom Viridiplantae; phylum Streptophyta; class Magnoliopsida; order Santalales; family Viscaceae; genus Viscum; species Viscum album. The sequence goes on from OY728146.1 coordinate 318,985,371, forward strand.
TATGGATTTGAGGCCAAGACGGCATCATCGATGCCGCCATTCACCTCTCAGTAAGGCCAAAGGCAACATCGGCGGTGCCTCCTTTGGCCGTATCCTGAAGCGAAAGGTGGCATCCCCCCGCCACCTTTTCCATGTCATCGATCCGGGCCAAAGGCGGTGCGAGGGAGCTAAGGCGGCATTGCTGATGCCACCTTTGAAGAATATTTTTAAAAAATTATTAACCTATGGCATTTAATTTTTTTTATAAAACTTATACAAACTTGATAGATTCCTTCTCTGGTTCTTCAGTGATGGATATTTCCCACATTCTCTCAGATGACTCCCCACTTCTGGTCAAATTGAAGCTTGGGATACTACACAGTAATCCTTTCATGTACTCGTCTAGCTAGCATCGAATGGAGGGGTTCATGAATCTAATGAAGTGCTCGTGGGAATATAAATTCTATCGGTGGGCATGGGTTTGGATTTATGGGTGGATTAGGTGACTCAAGAAGGAAATTAGTAGGTGTCTTCTTGAAAAATATTTGGTGGATAACTCTTTGGAATCATTGCAAACTGAAATTGATGGGCTGGGGGCCGAACTTCAATAGGGTTGGGATGATCATACCTTCTTGAGGATCTGTGAAAAGTCAGGCATTCTAGCTGAGAGGTTGATGAAGGTGTAAAGAGATTACATGCAACGCTCAATGGTCAGATGGTTGAAGGAGGGTGACCATAACTCTGAGTTTTTTCATGCATGCATTAACGAACATCAATCAATGAGGATCAACATTAAGCTTGAAGATGGTTCTTATTCTACTAATATTGATTTCACTGGCTAGATGGCCTCAAACTACATCAAATAGATCCTTGATGATAGCCTTCTTAATGCTCTTATCGTGTTGGAGGGGTAGGGAGCCTTCATAGATGACGTTAACTCCAGCATCAGAGAATTCCAGAATGATATCCTCAGGGATCTCCTGGACGGGGTTGGGGTTTAGGATATTGTTCATAACATGTCATTGGAATATACTCATGGTCCGTATAGATTTCTGGCTATGTTCTATATGGAGGATTAGGTTTTTTTGGGGGCTCAGGTGACTGAGGATACACAAGATTTCTTCCATAGAGGTGCTTTAACCAAGTTTACATGTTTCTCCAGAGTACTTTTGGTTCCCAAAATTAGGGACCCCTCAGAAGTTGAATATTATAGTACTATCTCCTTGTGTGATGTCTCTTACAATATTTTGGATATCATGATTGCTAAAAGGTTGGAAAAAGCTATCAAAGAAGCCATCTGATAGGAAAAACATAACTTTATTAAAGGTATGGGTATTCAAGCAGTGATTAGGAATTCTTAATAACTAGTGGAAGATGTTAACAGAATGGTGAATGAGTCCAATGTTATTATTCAAGTGGACATGGATAAAGATTTTGACAAACTGTAGTGGAGCATCATTATTTAGACCATAAAGAAACATGGTTTCCATGAATTGGTTTGTGACCTTTGTTTCCATTTCTATTCTTCTTTGTGGCTTAACATTTCTCTTATGGGGATGAGTTTTGGTTTCTTAAAATGTTTCATAGGTGTGAGGAAAGAATATCCCTTATCTCTGAATATTTTCATCTTGCCTCAAGAAGATTTTTCTTAGAATATGTTCAAAGGCTTGGCTGATAGGAAGATCATTCCATATCATTCACGTGCTTTGGATGGTACCTTCACTCAACTATTTTTTGCAGATGATATCCTTATTTTCATGAATGGAAGGAGGTATTCTCTTCAAAATCTTATGGTGGTTATGTTGATTTATTGTAATATCAATGGTAAAGGGATGAATTTTAGAAAGAGAAGTGTTTTTTATTTCTAATAAGTTCTCTTTATGGAAAATCCAGACCATCCAGGATACCTTGGGAATTATGTATAAGAAGTTTCCAATGATGTATCTAAGGGATATTATCTCTTTTGGTTGGGTGAAGAAACTATTATTTGAGTATAAGGTCAACAAGATGTTGGGTAGGATTCTAAGTTGAAAGAATAAATTTTTATCCTTTGGTTACCGTGTCTCTCTGATTAACAGTGTTTTGGTTTCTATACCTATGCATTTTCTAGCCATCATCACTCCCCCCTAAAGGGATCATTTTTCTGATGGAGAAATTTCTAAACAAATTATTTTGGGATGACAATGATTTGAGGCATTCTCACTGGGCTTTGTGGTGTCGTCTGACGAAATCTTTTGATGAGGGTGGAGTGGACCTCAGAGATTTGATGTCTTCCAGAAATGCTATGCAGGGCCACCTCATGTGGGATTTCACTGAGGGGAAATCGATTTTGGCCAAGCTCATTAAGTCTAAATATGGGAAACATTGGGAGGACTGGGATAGGTGGAATCTCTCTATCCTGGGAAACTTGTTCTTTCTCATTAGGAGGTTCGGAATGCTGCCTCTTTCTAGGTGGTTAAAAGTGGAGGCATTAGCTTGTGGAATGATTAATGGGTAGGGGAGAATTTATTCATTCATGTATTCCACGTGCGGGATATTTATGTCAAAAAGGAAAGTTGATTTCCACATCTTTTAGAGGGAATTATAAATCAGGAAATATTTTTCACTTTTAATGAAATTGTCTTCTCAGAATAAAATGACTGGTGCTATTTCACTGGTTCAACCGTGGGGGTTTTCAATGATCATACTTATCGGAAGCTGAGCCTTTTTTTAGTGTTCAGGACAAGTGGGCCTCCCACTTATGGTGCAAGGATGTTCCCACAATGATGAATTTCGTGGTTTGGAGGGTGAGAAATCAAGCCATTCCTACATAGGATAATCTGTATTTAAAAAGAGTTAATTTGGATTCTAAATTTTTCTGCGGCTCATCTCCTAAAATAGAATGAGTTTTCAATTTGTTTGGTTCGAGTGAGTGGGAGATCGATCTTTGGTTTGCTTTGTGTTAGTGGGTTTTCTTTTATCCTTCATGTTCTTTCATGCAAGGTTTTATCATCCGCTAGTTATTGAATGTGGGTACATAGGAATTGGATTCCTAGGTGTGTCCATCATCTTCATCACTGTTGTGTGGACCCTTTGGGAGGTGCAGAACAAGGCAAGGTTAGAGAGGTTACCTATGATTTATTATTTATATATTATACTGAAGGTGATGTTTCATGAGTTAGGCTCTCTGGTTAAGGGTTTCCTGCATTCTCCCTTCATTTGTAGTCTTCTCAATTGCTCAATAGACTACCCCAGGTCGTGTGGAATCTGGATTGCATGGTGGCCTCCGAGGTATGGTTATAAACTCAACGTGAATGGATCCATTATGAATGTCCAGATGCATGGAGGTAGGCTTTGTGTAATTTGTATGAATCAGTTTTGGTTTCCTTCAGCACCTATTATGGGTTGGGGAGTTTGTTGGGTGCAGAAGTAAGAGCTTTTCTTACCAATGTTGAACATTTCAAGAATCTTGCACTGATGGTTGTGGAAATCGAATCAGACTCAAAAACACTGGTCCGAGCTCTCCATGGTAAAGCGGTCCCACCTTGGCATTTGACTTATCTGTTCTGGAGGTGTCTTTTAAATATTATCAAGGGTTAAGTGGTTCGACATGTCATAAGAGAGGACATCATTGTAGAAGATTCCCTTTATTAGGGATGCATTACTCATGGTCAGATGATCTTTTACTCGATTTTGGTTTCATTGCCTAGTGATTATTGTAATTTTGTCCAAGGGGATGCCCTTGGACTACACTATCTTAGACCACAGTAGCTTTGGTTGGTGTTTGGGTTTCTCCCATCATGCTTTATAAATAAAAAATCAATTTTTAGTCAGTCACTTATGATTATACATCATCCATTGCTATAATATTCTGATAATTCAATTCAATATTTTATGTGCATCAAAAATTATTTTTCTAAATAAGGAAAGATCAAATTAGAAAAAGTATATATTTTGAAGGAATAGAAAAATAAAATAATGAAGATTTATTAAATATCTATCATAGAGGTCTGTTAGATATTTAGAAGATAAGGATTCATTCCATTAAGAACCTATCTCTTAAGCTTTTCAAAATATTATCTACTTGACCATTGTGTTCATCATGTATTAAAATATTAAAATTCCAAAGAGAATATATAAATAGAATATTTTTCCACTATATAAATAAATAAATCTATGTGAATGTGAAAATATACATGATGTATTAATCTCTCAAATAAATACATATTTTGAAGCTACTCCATAGCTATTCTTCTTACAAGATTATTTTTTACACTTTAAGAACATTCAAAGATACACATAGAAGAATCCAATATTCTTTGGACATTATTCATCTTTAGTCATTTATAGCATGAAACTGTGTGTTACACCATTTTCCAAACATCATTTATTCATCTCTATTTTTATCTACACTAACTGTGTTTGAGTTTATTAAGACAATGGATAGGTCTTGTAAAGGGAGATCCTGGTTGAAAGCTCTTGGATTTATGTAATAAATAATTTCATGCACTCGATTGGGAGGCCCCATAAAAATTGATAGTATGGTGAAAATAACCAAAATTATATAGTATAGTTTTGGTGGAGTGTACTAGAAGATATATATTATTTGAACCACTATAAATCTCTTATGTTAGATATTTTCTACTTTTACATTTTTTTTAACAAATGATTAGAACCTATATACCATGATGATGTTGTGTTTAAAGTGAAGAAAATTTTCAAGAACTCAATTAAACCACTACATTAGTATTTTTTCATTCATTATGAGGAAAATATATAAACACTAAAATTTTTGTAAATAAGAGATAAGAGGTGTGCTCATTTTTAAGTGACAGGAGGGTCACTCTTGGAAATTCTTAAAATATAAAAATATAAAAAAGGATTATTCTAAAAATATTATTTAATATTGATAGAGATTCAATGTTATGGTATGATTTTTTTTTAAATCACATCGACCAATAATATTTGTACAGGTTTTAGTGGTGTTTTAAACTTTATATTTTCATTCACAACATGCCTTTTTCCAATTTTTACACAAAAGAGATATTTTAAAGTAATGAAGTGATATTTTTTATTTTTCTTTACTTTAAATATTATATAGGTCACTTTTATGGAAAAGTTTCCCTTAAAAAATTATATTTCCATCCTAAAATTATAAGATTTGAATTTCTTTATAACAATAAGAATTTAGATGAAAATAGGGGACCATAACATTTATTTTTAATATTGGTTATCCTGATTTAACCATTACCATGGTGAATATTTTAACCACGATTACTATTCCAAATACATAAAAATAGAAAAGACCAATTTTTCAAATTTTAACCTCCTAATTACAAATATGGAATCCATTTTTCACAGTTTAATTTCTATGAGTGGCCAAAATTCATTCTAAAATAATTGTGTAAAATGTGATGGAAACCTTTTTTAGAAAAAAAAATATTTATAAGCATAGAAATGAATTTATTCATATCCCATTCTTAGAAAATAAATTATATGAATGTCAAAACATTTTATAGAATATATAAAATTTACATTTTACAAAAATTATTTATCAATAATTATTTATTTAATTCTTTAAGATATAAACAAATTGTGGGCCTAAAATTTTTTTTTTTTGAAAAAAAACTCTTTTATTTTAAAATTGTTTTTATTTTCATTTATAATTAATATATAACCAAAGAATTAATTTTATAAATATTGAAACAATATGTTTTTTATAATTTTGTAATTAATGTACATACCCACCAATCTAGTGCTTAATTTATAAATGTATTCTTAATTAGGGTTCATTTTGTCTCTAGGTTTCATGTATTGAAAGCTGGTAAAGAAATTTCATTTATTTAAGGGGGATATATCATAAAATCGTAGAGTTTTACAATATCATGCATTTTCATAATGATAATTATGTGATTAAAATTCATATATATACATTTAATTCATCATTATAACTAGTCATGAGAGGCAGTGATGGAAAACAAATTATATTGGTTTGTGAGTCAGTAGTCCATTGTACACATGAGTGATGGTTTTATTTACCATTTAATGGGAGAGGAGATGAGTATAAGTTATTAAATTAAAATAATAACATCCAATTATTTATAATATATATAATTTAATATTTTAAAATGGTTTAATAATATTCAAATGTGGTCAATGAAGATATAAAATGAAAATGTTTAGTTAGAATTATACCTCTTCTTCAGACAACCTCTTTAGGTTTATAGCTAATGTATTCCTTGTTCGGTTTTAGGATCCAAAGAGGTGCTGTAATATATTTTTAGGGGGTTTACGAATCAATATTTGTTGATATTTTTCAAGATACAATTCCCAAAATGTGTGAGGAAGAGAGGAAAGGTGGTGCCGTTTTATAAGTAAGGGAAAGGACATACATGGAATTATATAAAAAAAATTATATAATATATATATATATATATCATAATCATTTCAATCAGATCCAAGGAACCAAGAGTTACAATATAATATGTGATAATGTCTAAAAAACTTATAAAATCACATTTATATATGTTTTGAAAACATTTTATTTTTTATATTCTATTTAAACCACTATAAATTCATTTTAACCTTAATCAAAATAACTTAACTCTTTTCCATGATAACAGAATTATATATAAAAATAAAATGAGTCATTATAATTTTTTTGGATATAATGACTCCTAGTTTGGAATAATTTTTATTATATTAAAAATTTTAAGTTGTAAAAATTACTTTGAAAATAATATGGTAAAATGCCTAGAAAATGGTTTTTAGGAAACAACCTAATTTAAGTGTAAAAATAATTTTACAAAGAAATCAAGTAATAAAAAAGTTTTAATTAATTTTTTTGAATAAATAATAAATTAATTAATTTTATTTCGAATTTTTAAGAAATCGAAAACTGAATTTTATATTTTAATCATCCATTAATTGAAAAAAAACAAAAATGAAATTTTAATTTGAATAAAATATAACTTATCTTCTCAAAAGTTTATCTTGGGTTTTAAAAATTAAAATATTTTTTTAAACAAAATTATTTATCTTAATAAATATATATTAATACTAAAAACACACAAAAAATTTATTAATGATTTATATTAGGTAATTATGACCCTTATCGCTTTAGTTTAATCCCTGGTAAAGCACTTTTAACCATAATTGTGGTAACAAATTTTTACTATTTTCAATATTTATTAGAACCAATAATTATATCAATATAATTACCTAATATTAATTGTTATTATTATTATAATTATGGAATGAATTTTATGATTTTCAATTCAACGAATCTGTAGAATTTAATTTAAAATTAAACCATCAAAATGCGATGAAAAACTATTTTTTAGAAAAAATGAATTTTTAAGTATAAAAATATTTTAATAAAAAATTCAAGTATAATTTTTATTCCAATTTCTTTTTGACTATTTTTAATAAAAATGAAATAATTAAATTTCAAAAATATTCAGAAAAAAATATTTATTTGTAAATACGTGAATAGAAAAGACAATTTTTAATAAAAAACAGAATATTCACTATTCATTGAAAAATAAAAATAATAAATTATAAAAAAAACATCCTAAGGTTATTTTATCTTGATTTACTCAAAAATTAACTATATTATGTATATTTAAAATTCTATAATTTTTAAATAAATATTTTATGTGAAATAATATAATGCATGAAAACCCAGTTTGGTTAAAAATAATTTTTTCTCTTTTCAATTAAAAATTAACTAATATTACTTAATGAATATAACTCCGTGGAATAAAATTAATTCATGTTAATAAAACATTAATTTGATTTAATTTAACATTCAATTTATTATTACACTCATCATTAATCCATGTGAAAAACATTTTTTCAAACATGGGATGAGCATAAAACTCAATAATGTGTATAACATAAAGACAAACTCGGTTAGGCCATCAAAATATTTCAAAGACATATTTTAATTATTTAATTAAAATAAAAAATCATGAACTCATATAATTAAATTTTCACACATTGAATGATTTTCTTTTTTTATATATTTTTCATAAAGAAAACTCATAAACAATCATAGAAAATAAAAAGGCATTGAATGTTTCTTGAGAAAACATGGAAACTTATAAAAACATTAAATATAGAGTAAATCATAAAAATTCCTTAAAAAAAATACTTTACCTTTTAAAATATTAAAAATTATATTTTTGTAAAAAATAAAAAATATATTTCAAATATCCAAATATTACCTTTAAAACTTATTATAAGCATTTAAAAAACCAAAAGGTAACCTAGAAAATTATATTTATATCACTAATAAAAATCATCCTTGTAATCATCCTCATAATGGAATAAATTCATCATTTTTTGTCAAAATAATTTCCCAAGAGAATAAATAATTAAATAAAGAAATGGATTTCTATTTCAGACCAAATCATTATCATATATATATTTTATGAACTATAACATGAACAAAACACATTAGAGCTTTCATATTTACCAAAAAACTAATAAAAACTTACTTTTCAACCCATAATAACATGATTTTAATTCAACCCTTAAAACGTGGTAATTTAAAAAAATGGTGTAAGAAATCTCCAATTTATATAAAAATTAAGATGATATTATTATAAGAGCATTAGAGAATTGTTTTTTAAAATAAGAGTAAATTAACATTTCTATTAAGAAACATATAAAATAATGCTTAAAAAATAGTAGAAATATAAATTACTATTAAATACAGGAAAAAAATAAAGGAATCGCTATAAATAATAATTTTTAAAAATGATGGAAAATGAATTCTTGAAAAAACTAAAAATATATTTTTGAAAATTTTGTAAAGAAGTCAAAAATTACCCGTGTATAAAAAACTAAAAAGATTCCTTTAAAAAAATTTGTAAAGAAATTAAAAGAAAATAACAAATGAATCTAATAAATCATTTTTAAATATTTCATATCGTTTACAAAATATATTAAATTATATTGATATGGAGAAAATATAGTAGAGTAAGAAATTTCAAATGATGTAAAGTAAATGTTTAAAAAACATATTACCTCAAACCCTAAGTAACCTCATATATTCCATAACCAACAGAATTATAAAATTATATATATTATATACATTATTCGTAACCTTATTCACATTATTTTTTTATATTTCCTCAAAATTCTTTTATTATCATATTTTATTCTAACACTAAATTGTTGTCGTTTATATAAGTTGATATCAGCTCATTATGTCCATAATCTCCATAATAGATTCATTGTTTTTGTATAGTAAGGGATCCTTATTCAAGGGTTTAAAAATCTCTCCATGTTTATATTTTTTGTTTCCATATCATTTTATAATCAATATAGTTCAATATATTATGAAATGGTTAACTTTCTGAGAATATTTTTTGATAATGTTATTTTTTATAGTTAAAAAATACTTGATCATTTATTTTTAATTCCATTATTTTGATAGATATTTTACAATTATATAATAAAAAAAAGTAATTTAATACTAATTTTGTATTCAATTATATAATCAATTTTTAACAATGTCTATGCAAATAATAAGTTCATAAAAACACCATCATTTCTTTAGGTAGCGTAAAACTACTATGGGGAGTGATGTTTTCCAAAACATTTTAAAAGAAAACAAAACCCAATATTTTTTTTTGTTTATAAAAAATTATATGGTTAATAAGATAATTTTTCTGTTTAAATTTTTATATAACTTTTCTTGTTGAAAATATTATATGAAAAGTTGAGATAAAAATACATAAATTTGAAAAAACCTATATTTTGAAATAGAATCATATTATTAAAATATATTAGTGAGTGGTATTGGATCATATTTCATCATTAAAGGATGACAAATATTCCAATACCATGGAAAAATAATTGTGTAAGAAAAACAATAGATGTTTAAAAGTAGTTTTATGATAAAGATTCAGAACAAGAAGAGACAAAAAGCCTTAGAAACTTGTACCTTTCTCTATAAATCAGTTCCATCAAATTGAGACTAAAGACATTAGAGAATGGATTTTCAGAATGTAAAGAGTATATTGAACATGTAAATGGATTTTTATAGAAGTATTTTGTCAGAATATGTATACAAGACTGATCTTGATATGTGTATTTAAAAGGTTAGATTGAGTCGCCTTTTATAAGTAAAAATCAATGTTGTTTTCCAAAATATTAAGTTATTAAGGGTTAAGAATGAAATTTTGAAAAAAAAACATGATATTCAATAGACCATGTTGGATATCATAGACATTTATCCATCTCACTTGATAGAATATAATATATTTTTATTTTTTATTAATCTATAAATCATTATTATTATTATTAAATACCATTTAAAGTCCTTTTATGTAAATTTTACCTTAAAAATATTGAGATAACTAAGGAATTGAAATTTATAAACCTAAATAATTTATTACCAATCATATTAATACCTAAAAATCATTCAAAATCATCAATTATCTAAAATTTATCATCTTAATTATTTTTAAAACCATTAATTTGTTTTTCCTTCTTCTTTTAAAATTGGTGTTTCAACATTATATAATAATTTTGGATAAGTATTACATAGTTTGAAACTACAAATAAATTAATAAAAAAAATAATTTATTTTCAATCATTTTATTTATCTATAATCATTCATAATTTATATTTATATTCATACCTATCATGTAAACATTTTTTCGGATATTACTTTGACTTTTATTACCTTGCACAAGTGTTGGGTAATCATTTGAAAAATAATCTTGTCATATAACTCTAAAAATTGTAAATATACATAAAAATAATTTTTTATTCCACAAAATTATATTTTGATTTGATACCAGACTTATTAAATTTGAAATATTATCTTAAAGGTTCCCATATTTTCTTTTCTAATGCTACATAGGCACTACGTCAACACTATTAATTGTTTTAAAAATTTTCGTGACATTAAATTTAATTTTTTTTTTACTATTATGATATTTTGAGTATAATATACTTATATTTATATCTTAGTTTTGATAAAAAAAATCATAAAATTTTATATTTTATTTATATAATTATGCTGTGTAAGATACATACCTTTTCTGGAGTTATCTCAGCTGCTATTTTAGGTAATTTATATTTTTACATAATTACCTTTGATGGGAGTTGTGAATTGGAGTGTTTTTGGGATAATTATAACAAAATTTTGGAGAAAAGGGGTTGCAAATGGTTCACACACGATTTGAACAAACCATGCGGCTGCCTAGGAGAAATCGTTCACTCTTTGGTCTTTTGACGTAATAGTTTCCGTATGGATAAATCATGGTTTGAGAGTCCATGTGAGGTAGTCTTGTGAATTTACCCCTTGAAGAAATGGCCAACACATGGTTAGATCATATCTTATCTAACAATGTGAATAAATCGTGCATCGACCAATAATGAGATCCAAAAATTGTGTATCTCACTCGTTTTCAACTTTTAATGACATGTTTCACATCTTGTGCCACCCTAACTCAATATTTTTGTTAGAAAATGGTAATGTAAGGTTATCTCATATGTTTTGAGGGATTATCAGGTCATATGAACATTTCTCTTCGAGATTGAATTCCTAGTTCAAATATCCACTCTCTGCTTGGTATGTGGATCTAATCCCAATGTTTTTTCTATTCATTATCCTCTCTCTCCTTCATCCTTTGGTGGAAGACATCCTCTCTTTTCATAGATCTAAACACATGTGGTGAGATCTAGATATATGATTGGAGATCTATATGTTTTTTGATTATATCATGATATCATCATCTTTATTTAGGGATTTAGATCCAAAACACATATCTAAATCATTGTGCTACTCAAAATTTGGGAATTTCCATTCAGAAAATGCCTCTAAACAAATTGAGGTAGGTAGTCTAGATATAATTCTCATATTCATGTATTTGATATGTACATGAAGGATTGTATAATTTATACCATCCTTTAGCAATTGATTTTTTTAAATTGGGTTTATTATATTGACCAATTAATTTATCAAAGATTTGTTGAAATAGGTTATTAATTGAAGAGTTAATCATCAGACTAAGGGGCATCCCAATTAGATAAATAATTTGGGGAAAATTATTATAGCAGGTAGGGGATATAAGCTAGATAATTTATAGGGGGATTAATTATGAGATATTTAAATAGATAAGTGGTTATAATTAATTGAGGATTAATTATGTGCATTTAATAATATGATATAGATAATTAATTGTGAGATTAATTGTGTACAATTTATATTAGAATTAGACAATTAATTCTGTAAAATTAATTTTTAAGAATGAATCATTGTACTGATTAATTAATTGATAAATTATTTAATGGATTGAAGCAATTAGATAATTGTTGAGTTAACTAATGGAAAGGATGTATTTAACTAATTGTTGATTTATTAATGAGATTGAGGTGTAAAATTAATTTATAATTTAATTATGTGATAAATAATGGGAACATAATCATTCTAAATAGAGAAGTATAAGTGGTAAAAGGGTCATCATACTTATGATTTAATAGAATATGAGCATGGTCATTCTAAGTTGACAAGTATACATAGTAACATGGTCATTATACTTATGAGTAAGGGGAATGGGAACATAGAAATTATATTGAGGAGTAATCATGGTAACATGGTCACACTACATACACTTGCGATGTTGGTAACTTTTCAAATGTGGCTCATAAATTTGAAAATAAAAAATGGAAATAATGGATCCTCTAGTTATGGCCTCACATGTGAATATTCAAACTCCGACATGAATCGAATCGGGTACTTAGATAGAATAACACCATGAATACGTAGAGCTTCAACAATAAGTAGGTATTAAAATATGATATTACTAAGGGAATACTATGGGATCTGGTATGAGATGAAGTTATTATTGGGCAACGGGTATCCATGGGAACCCTGGAGTTAATGTAGTTAGATAAGAATAAATGATAATATAATAACTCGTTATTTATGCATTGTAAATATTTCTTATATAACCGCATATACTATATTTTTATTGGAAATGTTTCATACACCATTGGTGGGGGCCTACTAAGTTGTACTAACATTCTACTCAAGCAGCCTGATTGATACCCGAAAAGGTTATATTGTTGTAGGGAAGGATAAGGGTAAAGGCCCTGGGATGGATTGTTGATTTTGGATGGAACCTAGATGAGGGGATAATACATGGTTCGAAACCTCATTGGGGAGTCATATTATTTCTATCATTAGTTTCATTTCAGACACTTGACAATAAAAATGGCATACCATGTTTTCCCTTTCAATTGAGTATTTTATTTAATTTTTGGTTATATTCTGACATGAGTATTGTTCTCATTATATATGATTCCTATATTTCTTATTTATTTACACTGGTGATTTAGTCTGATAAATGAGGGTATATACTCCCCATGAATGATTTACCAGACCCTCACTACTATTTGGAAACCTCTAGCGTATAGGGAGGCACACCTCAGTTCATGTGATGAACCAGATCAGGGCACCGTCGTAGGGCACCTAGGCCGGGATGTTTTAAATTAGTATCAGAGATGTATTTTTCTTTCTTATTATTCTATATTACTATTTTGGGAAGGTATATAAGAGAATATTAAGAGTCTAGGAATGGTAATTAGCTCATACATGGAATTTTCAAATCCATTTATGGGGGAAACCCCAAGTACTCAGGATGTGATAGTTGTTATTGTTGTTTGCTGTTATAGTTGAATATTATTTCACCATGGTTAATGCACTTGTGATGTGATGTGATTATTGTTTCTGAGACTTTTGAGTATTGATTCATGGACCAGAATAGAAAGAGTGTAGAGTCTTCATGCATCATTCTAGACACTCAGGGTTATTGTGACATGCATTGTTTTAGGCACGCATGGGAAATGTGTTATGGTTAAGGTGTTAAACTCGAACTATTTTCCTTATTTTTAAGATTAAAATGAAAAATCATTCCTAATATGAACTGAAAAGGGTTGTAAAAATGTTGTGAAATGATGATTATTGGGTGTCTAAATGAGAAAATTATTATGATAGTGTGTTTACCCTTGTTAACCAAAACCTAGGCGTAGGATGGTTAAGGGTAGAAATAGTGCCTCAGTTTGATAGTGTGGTGAGATTTGGTGGAAAAGACATTTTGTTACCTATAATGATTATTTCCTCTTATGTAAATTTTATAACATTGGGATACGAGACCTAAGACATGTGTTTGGAATTAAATAGAGTATACCTCTACAATTCTTATTGAGGATACAACTGAGGGGCGTTCTTAAGAATGTTTTTTCTATTAGGGAACATGAGGCACCAATCATAACAGTTTAAGATAAAGTGGAAATTTTTTGAGAAAAACTTGATCACTTCTTTCAATTCATGGAAAGAGACCCTGTGGAAGTTGTGAAAAGTTTTCCTAAGTTGACAAGAGAGTTTCAGTTGTAGAAACCTTTGAATTATTCTGGAGAGGTTAGATCGAATGGAGATGAATTCTGGTTTGAGTTCATAGAGACAATACATGACCATTTGGAGACTCCGGTGGAGTAGAGGGTCAATTTGGCTGCTTATATGCTATGGGGGTCAGCAATGAATTGGGGGGTACATTCAAGCACAAACTGAACAGATTGAAGGTATGTTTTGGAAGGACTTCTTTGAGAGGTTCCTAGCGAACTTTTATCAAGAGATGTTGAGGCAAAAGAAAGCTATTGAGTTCTATCATATGACATATGGTATCATTTCATTTATGGACTATGTTAGACACTACATAGATATCAATGCTTTACTCTAACATTAGGAGGAGTCAATTCAGCTACAACGAAATGTTTTCATGATGGACTTGTGTGTGATATTAAGTCCCATGTGAATATCATGAAGATGAAGATGTTTAAGTATGTGGTGGATCAAGCTCTCATATTTGAAGGGAACCTGAGTGAGCATTCTCATGTTGGAAATGTAGTTGTTATTAGATGAACAGGGTATGAGACTCCTGAGAGTAGAAAGCACCATAATGAAAACTATTGCTAAGGAAGTGGGAATTAGAGTACAAAGACCTGAGGGTCGGTTGGATAAGACCTTAGGGAGATCTGTCATTAGTGTGGTCATACAAGACAATATCTTAAACACTATTATCGACTACTAGAAGAGTTTCAATCTTGTGTAAATATGGTACATCATAAAAAATTATATAGTTCGAAGAGACAGACTGATACTGAAGGAGCATATGGGCAGAGTCAGAGTATGGGAAGAGAATATTCCACACCATATTAGGCTGGAAATTTGAGTTCTACAGGTTGAGGTGGAAAAGATAGTAGACATGGTGCTTCTGGGAAGGAGCGCTCGCATCATCCTAGTGGTCCCACTTAGGAGAGTCAAACAGCATCATAGAGAAGAGGGAATGCACAATTACATGCAGTACAACATGCACATGCTGATAGAGATGTTAGATCATCAATAGTGAGAGGTAATAATCTTGTAGCTTCAACTTTATTTTGTTCCTTGTTTGATACCGGTTCTTCCCATTCCTTTATATCTGCAAAATTTCTTGTGGTTTTGAGCCTAAAAGTGGAGTTTGTGAGAGGGGTAATGAATCTAGATAAACCATTGTGAGTGCGGTCTAGAGATAGATGTCTTTGAAAGGGATGTTCACTAGTGATCTGGGAATATCATTTCTTATGGGATCTCTATGTTCTTGATATGATGGGATTCAAATTGATTATAGGGATGGACATGCGGGTTTTCTATTGTGCCCATATTTATTGATACCATAGGATAGATACCTTTGTGTCTACTAAAGGTGACTAGTGTATTCGTTGTGGATGGTGGGATATCTAGGAAGGCCAAGCAGGGACAATTACTCAACAATTGGGAGAGCTCACAACCCACATTTCTAGTCTATTGTTGGATGATAGGGATGTTAAGTAAGATGTCCTTCCTCCATCAGTGGAACTGATTACAGATGTCTTTCTTGAATACTTCATAAGGCTACCACCTAAGAGAGATGTTTAATTCTTCATTGTGATCTTGCTAAAGGTTGACCCAATATCTATTCCACCATAAAGAATGGAACATATTGAGTTTCAAGATCTTTAGAAACAGTCAGAGGAGTTAGAGGATAAGGGATTTATCCAAACAAGTACATTGCCTTGTGGATCACCTATTTTGTTTGAAAATAAGTCTGATTGAAGGTTATATTTATGTGTCGATTACCAAAAGTTGAAAAAATTAATTTGAAGGACTGATATCCTCTTCTGTGTATCATTGATCTATTTGAAAAATTGAAGGGAGATTTTGTGTTCTTGAAGATCTATTTGAGATTATGCTATCATCAGCTGAGAGTATAGACTTCTGATATACCAAGGACTACTTTTACAAGTAGGTATAGCCTTTATGTGTTTATTGTAATGTTTTTTTGGTTAAAAAATTCACCATAAGTGTTTCTGTATTTGATGAATTGGATTATTCATCCATATCTGGATCAGTACTTGGTAGTGTTTGGGCATGGAATCATGGTGTACTTAAAGACTCATGATGATCGTGCCCAACATCTTGACATCATCTTGAGTACACTGAGAGAGAATCATTTATACTCCAATCTATCTAAGTTTCAGTTTTGGATTGACTAGGTAAACATCTTGGAAAAAAAATCTTAGAGGATGGTGTATAAGGGAACCCCGAGATGTTTCAATCAGTGGTTTCTTGAGAGCAACCCAAGAATTTTTTTGATATCCAAAGATTTATTGGATTAGTTAGATATTGTAAGAGATTCATCCAAGATTTTATTTTTTAGAAGCACCACTTTTTGGATAAACCAAAAATGGAGTAATGTTTTAATGGTCATCGTCTTGGGAGAGGGCTTTTTTGGAGTTGAAGAAGTTCTTAACATCGACATAAATTTTGATCCTACCTAGGTCAGGTGAGGAGTATATGGTTTATTATAACACTTTTGAGATTGCACATGGAGATGTGATGGTTTAGGGAGATCAAGTTATGGGGTATGGGTCTTGGTTGTTGAAGCCTCAGGAACAGAATTATCCTACATATGACCTCAAGTTTGCAGTTATGGTTTATACTCTAAAGTGTTGGTGACACTATATTTTGGGATAAAAGCTTACAGTTTATATAGATTGAAAGAACTTGAATTATGTATTTTCAAAGAGTGATTTGAATATTTGATAGTAGATATGGGTTGAGTATATGTAGTCTTTCAATTTTGAACTCGCATATACGCCTAAGAAGGGAAATAGTGCAGTTGATACTTTGAGAAGGAAAAATTAGACTCAGATGGTGCAAGAGTCAAGTGCAGGGTGGAAGATGATGACCATGATGTCTGTAATGCATGAGGTGGTTTATATTAGTCAGGAGTAGATGAATTTTATTTCAGTTGCAGTGGATTCTATTCTTCAGAGATGGATTAGGGAAAGACAATATGATGATCCAAATTTATTATCCTTGAGTGAAAGCTTTGAAGGTGGGGAGAAATATTTAGACTGGTAGATAGATGAGCATGAGATTATCTATGTGAATAATCGAGTTTTTGTACCTACAAGTTTGTGAGAGGAGCTCATGCAGAAGTTTCATTCCAAAAAATGGGTGGTGCATCCAGGTGTAACCAAAATATACCATGACCTACGATGATAGTATTGGTGTTTGGGCTTGAAGAAGGAAATAACAGGGTTTGTAGAAATATTCTTTACCTTTCATAAAGTGAATGGATAACATCAATGACTTGAAGGTTGGCTACCATCATTGCATATTATAGAATGTAAGTGGGATGATGTAACCATGAATTTTGTGGTGGGTCTCCCAAAGATGATTTGGAATACTAACACTATTTGGGTCATTGTGGATCGACTAAAAAAGGTGTATAATTTCCTATCTATAAGGGAAATATTTATAGTAGAATAGTTTGGAGTAATGTATGTTCAAGGGATAATCTATCTATATGGTGTTCCACAGACCATTATCTTATATTATGATTCACATTCTACTTCACACTTCTCAAAGGGAATTCTGAAATTTCTTGGTACATAGGTTTTATTTAGTACAACTTTCCACCTTGAGATATATGGGAAGTCATAACATACTATACATGTGCATGAGGATATGCTATGGGCATGTGTGCTTGACTTTGGTAGATCATGGGAAAAAACATAGATTTAGTTGAATTTTCCTATAAAAAGGTTTATCAGGAAACTATACATATGGAACCATATGAAGATCTTTAGGGTAGGCCATGTAGATAAACACTATTCTAGATAGATCTGGTGACTCAGAGTTGTTGGGACTGAGTCTCAGGTAGGAGAAATTTGAGCAGGTATAATTTATTCGAAAATGTATGGTTACAACTTAGAGTAGTCATAATTCATATACTAATTGATAGAGAAGACCACTATAGTTTGTAGAGGGTGATCATGTGTTCCTTCAGGTGTTTCCTAGGTTAGGTCATCGTAGGATATGTAGGTAGGGAAAGTTGGTGACTAGGTTTGTTAGACCCTTGGATATAATTGAGAGAATCAGGTTGCATTCATACATATTGGCTCTTCTATAGAGATATAGCACTATACATGATGTTTTCTATGTATCAAAACTTCAGTGGTATCACCCTAACCCTTATCATGTGATCGATGTGGATGATGATGACCATGAGATAGATGTGTACTTTTAAGAGCATATGATACATGTGTTGGATCATAGTGAGAATGTGTTACAGGTATAGAATGTGTCGATGGTTCCTGTATTATGGAAACATGGAAATGTAAAAGAAGAAACATAGAAAATAGAAGAAGATATGAGGGACTAATGTCCTGATCTATTTATCGTGGAATATTATAAAGGTTTGGAGGTGCATCTTGAGGATGAGCTGTTATAAGGTGGGAAGATAGTAAGATCTCGACCTTTTCAAGAGTAATCTCGGGTGTGATTTCAGGTAATTTTTTTTTTCTTAAGTACATTTGATGGGAGTTGTTACTTGGGGTGTGTTTTTGTGAGGTATATGAAAATTTAGGAGAAAAAATGGATTTTTCATGGTTCATACATTGTTTGAACAAACCGTGCGGCAACGTAGAAGAAACGTTGCGTTCTAGGGTCTTTTATGGTAGTAGATTCATCACAGTTAATGCATGGGTTGAGAGGTTGTATGAGGTTTCCATGAGAAGTTCCCCCTTGAAGTAGTGGCTAATTCATTGTTAGCACATGATTTGTCTAACCATGTGTCTAAACCATTCATGGTCTAATAATGAGATCCTAAAATTTTGGATCTCTCACATTCTAAACTTTTAATGACCTGTTTCACCTTGTATATAGACCTAACTTAGTATTTATCTTTTGAAATGGTATGGGAAGGTTTTTAGGATCAAAATATGAATGTATATGTTCTATTACAATAGGGGGTGAATTTTATGTTTAAAAACTATCATTTTTAACCTTAATGAAAAATATATTTAACAAAGATAAACAAGTTAAATTCACAAGACCTATTTTAGTTTTACTAAACAAACATGATGGGTTCCAAAAATATGGTTCCAGAATTAAAACATAATGAAAGTTTACAAGAAAATGATTCTACCTTAAAGTATATATAATCTTACTTGTTAGAGTATACAAATGTATAAGAAATTATAAGAAATTTATACTCTATTTCTTTATCAAAATTTAGATGAAATAAACTTGAAAAAAAGTAACAAGTATTAAATTCTTTAACCCAAAGAGTAGGGTATCAAACAACCTTCGATAATGGTCCCTTGATTTATAATTTCACGATAGTCTTTATTACCCACACTAGTGTAATCCCTTGATAGGAATATTAGAATCTGTCTTGTTATCCCCGCAAGCCCTCGAACAATAAGGTAGTAGACACCTCTGTCTTCCTATCCCCGAAAGTCCTTGAACATTAAGGTAGTCGGCACCTCTATCTTTCTATTCCTAAAATCCCTCGATTGTATTCAGAAATTATGAGAGTCGCACAAAACAAGCTGACCATGATGTTTAGTACGCACAAAGCATGATAGTTTCTCTCTCTATAAATCACTTCATAGCATATAATATATAGAGAGATGGAATTGTTTTCTATCAATAGATAATGATCTAATTCAAATTAGATCGTATTTATAGGTAAATATCTAATGGTTATATTTTTTCTTGAATCTTGGAGGGACCTATACACATGTTACTCAAACGATAGTTAGTTAGAAACATATTGTATGCCATCATTTCAAAACGAGTGAAAGAAAAGTGAAGTTACTTAACTAAATATATTTTTTGGATTCTATAGAAAAATAGAATTAATAATATAACCAAATAAAAATTTGGATTTGTATAAGATACGAAAATTCAGATTCTATTTTCTAAAGAATTTGGAATCTAGATTCTATAGATTTCAGAGTCTGAATTCCAACGAATTCAATATCTGAATTCTGAGGAATTTGGAGTCTGAATTCTATGAAATTACGAGTATATATTTTGAGAAATTAGGAGTCTGAATTCTGAGAAATCCAGAGTCTGAATTCTATGAAATTCCAAGTCCAAATTCTGAGGAATTTTGAGTCATAATTTTGACGAATTCAAAGTCAGAATTGAGAGGAATTCAAAGTCTATATTTGGAGGAATTTGGTGTCCAAATTATGAGGACTTCATAGTCTGCATTTCATAGAATTCGGAGTATGAATTTCATAGAATTCAGTGTCGAAGTTTTAGATAATTCATAGTTTTAATTTCAAAGGGTTTAGAGCCTAAATTTTAGACAATTTATAGTCTAAATTTCAGAGAATTCAGAATCTTGATTTCAGAGAATTCGGCATCTAAATTTCAGATAATTCAGAGTCTGAATTTTAGAGAATTTAGAGTCTGAATTTCATAGAATTTTTAGTATGAATTTTATAGAATTTGAAGTCTTAATTTCAGAGAATTTAAAATCTGAATTTAAGAAAATTTATAGTTTGAATTTTAGATAATTTGGAGTCTAAATTTCTGTGAATTCGGAGTCCGAATTTCAGAGAATTTGAAGTCTAAATTTTAGAGAATCTAGAGTCTAAATTTCAGAGAATTTGGAGTTTGAATTTCAGAAAATTTGGAATCTGAATTTTAGAGAATTCAAACCCTGAAAATAAAATACTCTATATCCAAGGAATTATAATATTCTGATGTTTTTTATAAGAATCTTAGTTTTATAGATAGTAATAAAATGGGTTTAATTTAAAGTGTTTTTAAAATGAAACAATGAAAAAAATTGAAAGGATAAAAATTTCCTTTGAAAAAGAAAATTTTCCATATAAGAATAATCCTTAGGGAAAATAGTTTTCTTTAAGATGTAGTGTTTTTCATTTTCAAAAAATAGTGTAATGGAAAATTCATATGGAAATCTTATTGACTCAAGAATATCCCTCTTTTTGTAAAGCACAAACATCCTTGTGAAAAATAATATAAGGACTTAGAATTTCCCTTTATAAACATAAAAGAAAAAATTTATCTCCCTTTACTTATGGATCATGGTGAATATGAATAATTCCCGCTTATTTTTTAAAATCCCTAAAGATCTTATTATTTACTTCCTTAAAAATATTTTTCTTTTTCATGCATAACGAAATCTTCTTTGATAAAACTCCCCCTTATATAGACTCCCCCTTACATAGGGAATTATCTAATTTACATATTATTATTTTTATCATTCCTTTCTCCCCCTTTTTTATTTTTTAAAAGGAATAAAGGGAATGGAAAAAAATGGCACCTGAAATATTAGTCCTATAAAACAAAAAACATAAAGGACAACCAAAATTTTCAGTATGATTGGAAATTTTTTTACGAGAAAGGTAAAACAAAAAAAGATCAAATTTAAGGAAAAATAATCCTTTTTTCCTTCGAAATAAGCTTTTCGACAATCGTCTTCATCTTTTTAAGCTCTTTATAATCCTCCTCAAAATGTTCAATCAGTTGATCCTAATCATCATTTTTATTTTCTAGATCTTTGATCTTTTCTTCTTGAGCCTTAAGAATTTCATTAAGAGTCTTCAAAATCTCTTCTTGATTACAGATCATTTCTTCGAACTCAATTCTATGATCTCTTTCCCTTTTCAGATTCAATTAAACTAAATTAAGTTTCCCATTCATATCCTTGTCTTTATGCTTTCGAGCAGTTTGTTCAAGATTGAGATTTTCATTGAAACATGTAGTAAGATATTTTATTTTGATTTCTTCTGTATCAAAATCAGCCTTTACATTATCTTGAAATTCATCAGTGTTTTTTAGATCTTCAATTATCTTCTTAGAACACTTAGTGATTTCCTTTCATGATCACCTATAATAATCATACCTGATGTAGAAAGATTTAAAATCAGCCTCAAGCCTCAAGAATTTGTCCATAAGCATGGAAACAGCATCTGATTTCTGATTAAATGAATGAAAAATCATCTGAAATCTCGATTAAATACTTGGAAATAATGGAATTGAATCAAACAATTTCTTTAGGGATGTACTACAAAATCAGGACCCACAAAAGAAGACTCTAAATCATATCCTCTTGTTGGTGAGGATTCTTTCTCTATCTCATAATTATTTCTTTTAGATGATCAACCAACATATTTTTTATCCACCACGTATTTCCTAGGTTCATAAGATAACACATGTTTTCCATCATCGACTCTCAGAATGATCTTAATAGCCTTTGTAGATTCATGTTCACTATCTTCTAATTAGACTATCTTATCTTCCTTAAACTTTTCCATTTCAGAATCCACCACTAGGTCTTCAGGTTTAACCAAATTAGGGTTGCTTCTCTCTTCTTCAGATGGTTTTTTTATTTCTTCCTGGTCCTCTTCTTCTTTTCCTAGGAATGTATGTTTATAAGATTCATCCTAGGAAGTCCGGATCGAAAATTTATCAGAATGAATATGCTACTTATGATTTAGCTCAACTTTCTTAAACACATCATCAACATCATCCCATTCTTCCTCTTCTTCTCCTTCAACTTCCCCTTCCTGCACAATATCTTCTTCTTCATTAGGTTCTATAATTTCTATTTTATTTCATAGATTCACAGGAAGTGTTTCTTGTAAAAATGATTCCAGTACCTGAAATTGTTTAGAGGGTTCTTCAATGTCTCTGAGAAGACCTTGAATTATTTCAGCCTAAAAAAAATTCTTCTTTTACTTATTATCTTTTTCTTGTTATTCATACTCCTTAGTAGATTTAATTTTCAATGATTTTTCTTTAGCAGGGTCCATACATAAACTATGTTATCCATCCTTCTTATTCTTTTTATATTCTCTCCACTTAGAAACACCATTATCCGGATATGTCTTTTTCTTCTCATATTTTGGAGGGGCGGATTTGGTTTCCTGATCTACAAGTGATTTTCCTTTTACATTTGGTTCCTTCAGATTTCTATCCCTCTAACACTTCGTGGAAGTCTCTAGTACTTCCAGTTTCTTGTATAATGATTTGATCACACTTTCAGACAAGTCATAAAATTCTCTAGGTTTTCAATTAAATCCAACCTTCATCCTCTTTAGGCCATCATCACATAACAACATAACCTTGAAATTCCATGGCATATAACTACATGAGATTTTGAACGAATCTAGACAGAAGACAATGATCTTGGAAATAATAGCAAGATATACAACAATGTGAGATTTAAGGGTCCCATTTTTGATGTTGGAAATAGTCAGTAAGACATACTTCAATAGATTAATCTTCATGAGGTTCACCAGAAAATCTAGAAGGTAGATATCACTTTTCTTCAAGGTATCCTTATCACCTTTTATCGGAATGATAAATCCTTGAAACCATAATTCTAAGATCCCAAGGTTTGTAGAGAGATTGTTGATTTTTTGTGTCTTCAGCCCTGATAAACCAAAGCACTCTATGGCCTTGTACTTATCCAAACTTCCTGATATATTTGGTATCCTGTGGGTAAAGAAATTAGCTTCCCCCTCAAATGAAATTCATATAATGCTTGAATCCATGCTAAATTAAAGGGAATAAGTTTTTCCCTAACTCTTAAAAGAAAATTTATTTTTTCAACCTTGAACAAAAAAACTTACAGTCTCATAAAATTCTACCAGCAACTGCGGATACACCAGATCATGTGCCTTCAGTTTGGATACACACAGACTCTCCCAGCCATTCAATAAGATATTCTTCTAAATGAGAGAATCATACATACTAAAAAACTTTGGATCTACTAACCTCTTTATATAGATATTCCATTCTGAAACATCCTTAGCTGATAACATTATCTTATATGGTGATGCTTCCAAAGACATTTAGATTGGAGCAAACCAGAAAATTCGGAACGACCCTTAAGTAGAGCGGAAGAGCTTCAGAATTAAAGAGATTTATAACCAATGTGGGAAAACCATTAGAGGGGCCTTTATATAGGCATTGAGGTGATGGTTCATATTCCCAAATTTATCCAAGGGTTAAAACAAAAGAAAATTGATCTGCTGGATGAGATGAAATCCAAAGAAGGATTTTTGATAGGTTCTGATATTTTGAGGGTTTTAAGGTAAAAATTCATATTTAAGGAAATGGAATATAAAAATTTTCTTAAAGAAAGATAAAAATACAAATAAGAAAAAAAATCGGATTATGAAAACCTATGTAAGGAAACACACCTTCTAGATTTCTAAGAAAATTTTCAATGATATGGAATATTTTTCTTGAAAAATTTTAGATTTCAGAAAATTTCCTTAATGAAGAATATTTTTTATTCTGAAAAAAAATATTATGAAAATTTTGATTTCAAAAAAAATTTGCTTACAGAAAAATTGATTAAAAAAAATTTTGATTACTAAAAAATTTTAATTACGAAAAGAAACAACTTGATTGTGAAAAAATTTGATTAACAAGAAAATGTAATACCCATATGAAAAGCAGTTGCTTAATGTAATGAGATAGGTTTCAAAGAAAAATTAATATGTAAGATTAACTTATGAATATCATTCCTAAATTTTGTTTAATGTATTCAAATCTATCAGAGGGTAATGATTTTGTAAAAATATTAGCATGTTGATCTTATGTTCCGATAAAATAGATAATGATATCTCCTTTAATTGTGTGATCCCTAAAAAAGTGATTCCTAATATCTATGTGTTTTACATGGGAGTTATGTGTAGGGCTTTTACTTAGGTAAATGGAACTAGTATTATCACACAATATCTGTGTTTTGGTAAAACTCATTCCATAGTCTCTGAGTCTGTGTTGCATCTACTATACTTGAGCACAACCACTTCCAACTACTACATATTTAGCTTCGTCAGTGGAAAGATCTACTGATATTTTCATTTTCCATGACCAAGAAACTAATTAATCTCCTAATAAATGATAAGTTCTATATTTAATTATCATATCCATTCTACATCCACCAAAATCCGCATCCAAAAAACTTTTTAAAACAAAATCATTTCATGATGTATTAAAGAGTCTTAAATCTGTGGTTCCCTTTAAATAGAGAAAAAACATTTCACTGCTTTGGGCAGTCCTTAGTATTATATTGATATCTTACACATAAGAATACTGAAAACATTAATTCTGAACGACTAGCTATCAAATATAGTAATCATCCTATCATACCTCTAAATAATGATTGATATATTGGTTTCCCATCTTCATTAAGATCAACGGAAATTGAGGTACTAATTGGAGTAATTATACACTTATTTTTGTCAAATCCATAATTTTTTAGAAGATAATTAATATACTTATGTTGAGATATATAATTTCCTTCTGGTTTTTGAGAAATTTGAAAACCTAGGAAAAATGTTAACTCTCCCATCATACTCATTTCAAACTGAAATTTCATTATATTCGCAAAAAAAATCAGCTAATGATTGGTGAGTTGAACCAAATATAATGTCATCAACATAAATTTGAACAATAAAAACATTTTTCTTATCTTTATTTCTAAAAAGAGTTGGATCAGTGGTTCCCTTTACATTGTTTTTTTGTAATGAAAGTCTTTTAAGTCTCTCATACAAGGCTCCAGGGGATTTTATATGTCCATATAATGCTTTGTTAAATTTAAAAACTTGTTTAGAATATTTGGTGTCTTCAAAATGAGGAGGTTATTTATCATAAAATTCCTCTTGAACATATCCACTAAGGAAAACACATTTTACATCCACTTGAAAAAGGTTAAATTTGAATAATGCTATAAAGGAAAGTAAAATGCAAATAGATTCAAGTCTAGCTACTGGATTATTGGTTTCTTCATAGTCTATTCCTTCTAGTTGATTACAGCTTTTAGCAACCAATCTAGCTTTATTTCTCACAATGATTCCATTTTCATCAAAATTACTTCTAAAAACCCATTTTACTCCAATAATAGAAGTTTACTTAGGTCTTTCAACCAAGGTCTAGACTTTGTACCTTTCGAATTCATTTACCTCAACTTTCATGGCTTTTATCCAATCATCATCACCTAAATCATCATCTGTGCTTTTTGGTTCAAATTGGGAAAGGAATTCCAGATGTTCTAATTCATTTCTTAAAGAACTTCTAGTCCTTACAGGTTTATTTACATAACCAATGATATTATCACATGGATGGTTTTTAAGAAATAACTGATTTGGATTTTGTATAACCTGTTCATCAACATATGCTAGGAAATATTCTGGGGTAGATGCTTCATAAATATTCTCTTGAACATTTTCCTTATCAGAAGGATCTTCTATCAACGGTTGAAAATTAGTTTTTGAAAACACATCTGAAGATGTAGGTTGGGGTTTTTTAAAAAAAGGACCAGTTTCATCAAATTTAACTTGTACTATTTCTTCAATAGTACAAGTATTTTTATTAAAAATATATTAAGCCTTAGAAGTTGTGGAGTATCCTAGGAAAATTACATCATCATATTTGGGTGAAAATTTAGGTAAATTATCTTTTGTATTCTGAATGAATACTTTGCAACCAAATACCTTGAAGTAGGAAATTCTAGGTTTTCAATCATTCCAAAATTCATAACATGTTTTATTAAGAAATAGTCTGATTAAAACTCTATTTATAGTATAAAAAGTAGTACTAATAGCTTTATCCCAAAATTTCATAGCAATTGAATATTCTCTCAACATAGTTTTAGTTATCTCTTGAAGAATATGATTTCTTCTATCAACAACACCATTCGGTTGAGGAGTTCTTGGTGCTGAGAAGTTATTAGTAATTCCTTTATTACTTTGAAAAGTTTCAAAATAATAATTTTGAAATTATCCTTCATGATCACTATGAATAGTTATCAAAGAAAGGTTTTTCTAATTTTTAACTTGGGCTCTAAAAATTTTCGAATAAGAAAAAGCTTCATATTTCATTTCAAGAAAATAGTCCCATGTAAATCTAATGTAATCACCAACTAAAAAAATAAATAATATTTTCCTCTATTGCTTATGGTTTGTGTTAGAAGAAAAGGTTCCATATGCACTAACTTTAATGAATCAGAAGTTGAGACTTCACGGATTGATTTAAAACATTATTTCTATTGCTTGACAAATTGACAAGGATCACAAACATTTGAAGAATCAAATCTAAGCTCTCGTAGATCCTTAACAAGTTGATTATTTGTGAGTTTTCATTGGTTTATAAGGTTACATTGTCCTAACCTTTTAATCCATAACCATGATTTATCTTCCATTGCACTAAGGCAAGGTAGATTTTTGGCTCATAAGGTCTTCTAAGTTTACTGTGTATGCATTCATTTTCCTATGGGTAGAAAGTATAAACTCTTCCTTGTAATTGTGTAATAAGCACTTAGCATTCATAAAATTCACAAGGTAACCTTCATTACATAATTTAATTATACTAATTAGGTTGTTCTTAAGACCCTTACCAAATGAAACATTTTAAATTAATGTTTTTTCAAGAATATCAATGTTACATATACCAACAATTTCTCCCTGAGCATTATCTCCAAAAGTTACTTTTCTTCCTTTCATCTTGATATTCTTTTCAAATAATTTTATGTTACCAGTCATATACTGGGAACATCCATTATCCATGTACCATGTATTACTATTGGTACTTTAATTTTTTCTAAAAATAATAGAGTTAGACTTTCTACATCCAAACATTATTCGATCCGGAAATTTCAGAAATAAAAAATTTAGGTATCTATATTTTCATAGAAAGTTAAGCTTTATGAAAACCTAAGGGCATGGTTTTATTTGAAGAAAAATTGTTTTCCCAATGTCCACCACACTAACATTTGGTAAAAAATGGAGCACTTTGTGGAAAAATTTATTGTTATTAAAAACTGGTTTAGAATATGTATAACCAAAACTAGAGCAATTCCATAAAGGATGAATTTGGGAATACAACTTTTCAAAATTTTCCATACCAGAGGTAAAATTTCTCAAGAATTTTCTTAAGGAAGGTATTATTAACTTTAGGTTAATAACCAAATTTTTATCCTAGAAAACATTAGTTTTCAAACTAGAGTTGGCCTCTAAAATATTTTTCTTAGAAATTACATATTCAAGATCCCTTAAAAGATTATCCTTTCCCAAACTAACTTTCTCAAGGTTTTTAGAAACAATTTCAAAAATAAAATATTTTCATATAATGATTTTTCGAACGATTTTATACTTCTTTAGTAAAAATATAAATTATCTAATTTTACTTACCAATATATTTCTTTAGTTTAGAGTTTTCATTCTCAAGAAGTTTAGAGAACCTAGATACTTGTTTAAATAAAGGTAAAGTATTATATTTTGATGAGGAAGATTCATCATCTAAATATTCATAAAAATAATTATTAGAAAAAATTTCATTTAAAGATAGATTGGTTAGAGATTCATCATTGTGTATCTTAACCATAAGACTATCATTTTCAGTTGGTATTCAGGAAATTAGACCAAGTTTATTCTAAACAGAAGATCTATAATCTGATGATTCATCAGATGAGTCACCACTCCTCACACTCTAGGTGTCCTTATATTTAAAGACCTTATTATCCTTATACATTTAATACTTATTTCTATTATTCTCATAATTCTTTTCCTTCCTATATTTTCTTTTAAGCGTTGGAAAAACTGGCCTTATATAACCTGCTCTTTGGCATTCATATCAAGTGACTTCTGAGCCTTTCTTGTCCTCTATTTATTTTTTCTTATATCTAGACTGAAAGGCTTTATTTACAACTATATTTTTTATCATTCAAGAAAGATTAGCTAGCTCATTCTCAAAATTTTTACATTTACTAGATTCATATAAAACAGTGACTTTATTAGGCTTAGATCCTGTAACCCTTTCTGGGGTCCTGACTTTAGTAGTATTAAAGGAAATAGTTCCATTCCCATTCTTCTTCTTATTCATATCATCATCTCTTTTCATTCGTGCCAAATTTTGAAGAATAATTCCAAAAATCTCATCAAGAGTAATTTGAGACACTTTTATATTTTCATTAATAGCTATTATTTTGGACTCCAACTCATTGGGAATAATATCTATTATCTTATCCAAAATATCTCCATCATCTAAACCTTTTTCT
Organism: Viscum album; assembly: GCA_963277665.1. Taxonomy (NCBI): domain Eukaryota; kingdom Viridiplantae; phylum Streptophyta; class Magnoliopsida; order Santalales; family Viscaceae; genus Viscum; species Viscum album. The sequence continues at coordinate 319,014,773 of OY728146.1, forward strand.
CCCATATATTTAAGGATATGTTTAATTTTCATAAATATTTGTTGCACCTTGCAAATAGGTTCTCTATAGGTATATAGAAATACATGATATTCAGATCTTATAATTTCTCTTCTTGTTTCTATCGCTTTGGAAGTACCAAATTGGGTAACTTCATGTTTCTTCCAAATACAGTTGGTAGCTTCACAAGTTGAAATTTTACTATATATATTCATTTCCATATATCACAACAAATTATTGCATAAATTTTAGTTTAATTGATATTCTGTTTTCTCTTGGTTCGTAAAGGTTTTGACTTCCTTGTCTGGAATATTGTAATCTTCAATAAGAATGAAAAAAATTTCCACTCCAGTATTAACAAAAAAAGTCTTAATATGATCTCTCTAGTACTCATAATCATTACCATCAAAAATAGATGGTCTTGTAGGGTTATGATTTTCAATTGAATAGATATTCATTCTTTCCATTCTATAAGAAAATAACATTCCACAAAACTTGTTAATAGAAAAAAATTGAAAAAAAGAAAAAAAATCTCAAACAAAACATAATAAAGAAAAGTTTAGAACAAGAAAATTTAGAACAAGGGAAACTTTACCATAAAAACTTATATGTTAGTATAAGTATTTCAAAGACATACTCTGATACTAATTTTTGGATTAAAATATGAATGTAGATTCTCAATTACAAGAGGGGGTGAATTTTAAATTTAAAAACATTCATTTTTATCCTTAAGTAAAACTAATTTTATTAACTATAAATGAGTTAAATTCACAAGACCTTTTTTATTTTTACTAAAAAAAACATGATGGGATTTAAAAATATGGTTATGGAAATGAAACATAAGGAAAGTTTTGCAGAAAATTATTTACATTAAAGAGTATAGAATATTACTTTTCAGAGTATGAAAAAGTACAAGAAAGTATAAAGAATGTTATAATTTCATTATTTATAAAAATTTAGAAAAAATAAACATAAAACAAAACAAGTAACAAGTATAAAATCTTTTAACCCAAAGTGTATTTTATCCAATAACCTAGGATAAAGGTCCCTTGATTTATACTTTCAAAAAACATTATCTTACTCACAACCGGGTTATCCCTCAATAGGAATATCACAATCAGTCTTGCTACCCTCGCAAGCCCTTAAACATTAAGGTAGTCAGCACCTCTATCTTCCTATCCCCAGAAGTCCTCAAAAATTAAGGTACTTATCAACTCTATCTTCCTATCACTGAAATCCTTCAATTGTACTTAGAACAAATCATATACACATGAAACAAATTGAACATGATGTTTAGTACACACCAAGAATGAGAGTATATCGCCCTAGAAATCACTTCACAACATGTAATATCTAGAGTGATAGAATGGTTTTCTGTGAACATATAATAATCTCTTTCAAATGAGGTCTTATTTATAGGTAAATCTCTAATGGTCAGCTCCATCTTCCAATGGTATTATTTTTCCTTGATTCTCGGAGAGACCTAGACATGTGTCTCTCAAACAATGGTTAGTTAGAAACAAATTTTACGGCATCAGTTCATAACAATTGTAATTAAAATGAAGTTACATAACCAAATCTATTTTTTAGTGTCTAAGGAAAAATAGAATTTAGAATCTAACCACGTTAATATTCATAGTCTATAAGATATGGACATTCAGATTCAGTTTTCCAAAGAATCCGAAATTTGAATTCTATATATTTTGGATTCTGAATTCCAATGAATTCGGAATATGAATTCTGAGGATTTTGGAGTCTGAATTATGAGGAATTTAGAGTCTAAATTCTGCGTAATTTTGTGTCTGAATTCTGAGGAATTCGGAGTCAAAATTTTGATGAATTCAGAGTGTGAATTCTGAGGAATTCAGAGTCCGAATTCTGAGGAATTTGAACTCTAAATTCGAAAAAATTTTAAGTTTAAATTTCGAAGAAGTCGGGGTCTGAATTTTAGAGAATTCGGTGTCTAAATTTCATAGAATTTGATGTCTGTATTTTAGTGAATTTGGAGTCTTAATTTTATAAAATTTAGAGTCTAAATTTCAGATAGAATTGAGAGTCTGAATTTCAGATAATTCAGATTAAGGATTTTAAAGAATTCAGAGTCTAAATTTCATAGAATTCAGGTTATAAATTTTAGAGAATTTAGAGTATAAATTTTAGAGAATTTGGGCTCTGGATTTTAGAGAATTCGAAGAAAAAATTTCAGTGAATTCAAAATCTGAATTTCAGATAATTCAGAATCCGAATTTCAGTGAATTCAGAGTCTGAATTTCAGAGAATTCAAATTATGAATTTCAAAAAAATTAAAACTGGAAAATAAATTAATCTATATCCAAGGAATTATAATATTCCATGTTTTTTCATATGAATCCGAATTTTAGACTTAGTAATAAAATTTGTTTGATTTAGAAAGTTTATAAAATGAAACAATGAAAACAATGGTAAGGATAAAATTTTCCTTAGAGAAAGAAAATTTTCCTTAGGAGAATAATACTTGGGAAAAATAGTTTTACTTAAGATAAAGTGTTTTTAATTTTGAAAACATATAGGAATGAAAAAGTTATAAGGAAACCTTATTGACTCAACAGGGTTCTCCCATCGACTCTAACAAATTCCAAGGCTATACGAACACAGTTATTCAAGATTGATATCCAGATCGAAGATCCACTCTCCTCCCAATAAGTGGATCTAATCCTAATTATTTTTCTATTCATTCTCATATCTCTCCATTATCCTTCAGCGGATGACATCAACTATTTTCATAGATATAAACCCATGTGGTGAGATCTAGATCTATCATTAGAGATCTAGGTCTAGTTTTATTATATCTTAATACCATGATCATGATCTCCGGATTTAGATCCGGACCTCATATCTACATCGTTGTGCTCCTCATATTTTTTTTAATTTACATTAAGAAGAATTCTGTCAAAAAATTGAGGTAGGTGGTCTAAATCTAATTACCATGGTCATGGATTTGATATGTGTATGAAAAATTGAATAACTTATTACATCCTTTAGAAATTGATTTTCTTTAAATGATTTTATTAGATTGACCAATTGATTTATCAAATCTTTATTGAAACAAGTGATTAATAGGGGAATTAATCATGAGACTAAGGGGCTTCCCTATTAGATAATTAATTTATGGAAATTGATTATAATTGGTAGGGTTTGTATGCTTTATAATTAATTAGGTTATAAATTATGAGATATTTAAATGGTGAAGTTAACATAGTTAATTGTCGATTAATTATGTTCCTTTGATAATATGATCTAGAAAATTAATTGTGGGATTAATAATAAAAAATTGATATTATAATGAGTTAATGAATTCTATAAAATTCATTATTGTGTATGGATTGTGATATTAATTAATTATTTGATGAATTAATGAATGGTTTTAAGCACTTAGTTATTTTTTAAGTTAACTAATGGAATTGATGTGTTTAATTAATTGATGACTAGGTAATGAGATTGAGGTGGATAATTAATTGACAAATTATTTATGTGATAAAGAGTGGGAACATGATCATTCTATATTAATAAGTATTAATGGTAACATGGTCATCATACATATGAGTAAAGTGAATGGGAAAATGGTCATTCTAAATAGAGAAGTATACATGGTAACATGGTCATTATACTTATGAGTAAAGAGATTGGGAACATGGTCATTAAATTGAGGAGTAAGCATGGTTATATGTTCATCTTACTTAAATTTGTGATATTGGTATCATTGGAAATATGGCTTATAAATGTAAAATTAAAAATGGAAATAATTTCACTCTAAGTTATGGCCTCACACAACAATATTTGACCTCCTAAATGAGTCAAATTGGGTATTGAGATATCATATAACCTTCAATACTTTAATCTTTTATAAGAAGAATGTATTAATATATGATATTACCTATGAAACACTTCATTCTTCGATATGAGATGAAGTTAGTATTGAGGTACGTGTATCCTTGGGAACTCTATAGTTAATTTAGTTAGATAAGAATAAATTATAATGTAATAACTGGCTATTTATGTATTATAATTATTTCGTATAAACTTCATAAATGATATTTTTTCTCAAATAGTTTCAGACACCATTGGTGGTGGCCTAATGAGTTGTACTCTAACCCTACTTGGGATTTCAGATATATACCGAAATTGATTATATTGTTGTAGTGTATTATAATGGTAAAGGACCTAGGATAGATTTTTGATTTGGGATTGAGCTTCGATTAGGGGACCGTACATGGTTCGTAGCCTGCTTGGGGATTTTTAGTGTCTTTATTTTCAGTTTCATTATAGACAATTGACACTCATATTGGCATAGCATGTCTTTCCTTTCAGTTTATTATTCTATTTCTTTTTGGTTATCATTATATATGATTATTGTTTTGGTTATATATGATTCATCTATGTCTTATTAATTTCCACTGGTTCTTTACTCTGATAAATGAGGGTATAGTCTCCCCATGAATGACTTACCAGACCCTCGCTGCTAGTCGGTAGCCTCTAGAAAATGTTGAGGCATTCTTAAAGTCATGTGGAAAACTAGCTCATGGAACCAACATGTTGCACCCAGGTCCAGACGTTACATGATGTAACAATAGTTACTATATTTTTAAAATCATTAATTTATAACTATTCACTAAAAATCAACTTGTTTTAAAAATCCTTGAAATTCTCCAAAATATAATCTAGAAGTTTTGAAATAAAAAAATAAATTTTATTTTATCAAAATTAATTTTAAAATTTATAGACATTACTTTTAAATAAAGTAATATAATAAATGGGAAATATTATTTAGAAAAAACTATTTCTTTTTAAAATAAAAAATAATATTCTTTCCTCATACATTGATATATTTTTTCGAAGATTTTTAAAATAGTAAATATCATTATGAATTTATATAATTATCATAAATATTCATTTATAAAATTTCTAAAAAAATTAAATTCTATAGATAGATATAAATAAAAATCATGTTAAAGAAATTTATTGAAGTTTTATTTAAGAAATATTTTATTTCATGTAGTGAACATATTAATTTTAAATATATAATGCATTTCTAATGGATTATATAATATATTTTTCATTATAAAATAATAATGTATTCATTATATATATATATATATATATTCATAATAAGGAATATTAATAAACAATAAAAGTGGAGTCTTATTAAAAGTACATGGGTTGTCATAATAAATATAGAATTTTTTCAGAGGAGCTAAAAAGAAGATGATGTGGTGAGGAGAAGTGAAGAGGTACACAAATTATGGTTCTTTGAAAATATGGTATATTTAATAAAAACATGTTATGGGTCTAGATAATTAAAACAAGTGGTTTATAGTCATAAATAACAATTGGATTTAATAAGTTGACAATTTGGATTTAGTTTCATAGTGTAGGATATCTGACTATAAATTTATTCTAATAAAATGTGAGAGTTTGTATATATTACAATAGAGAGTATATTATAGATAGATACCTCTTTCTAATTATAGTAATATAATATATAGTTATGGAGATGATATTTAGTGGTTAGTTTTGACAAAAAAATCCAAAGTGGGTGGATATTATAACCCATTGTTATATCTTGTGTTATATTGTTTCATCAATTTTCTAGTTAATAATTTTTAACCATTTGAAATTATTTAATTGATGTAAGTGATAAGATGATTAAATATGGAAAAAATTTAATTATAGAGAACATGGGAAAGAGGAGAAAACATGTTTATATAACTATTGAAGTTTCATGGGTTTATGTATGTCAGTCATTAATTTGACAACAGAGTTCTTATCAAGGAAGCACAAAATGTGAATAATCTAAAGTAGGATTAATGTATTTATGATATGACAAAAATAAGAAGAATAATGATTAGTTACGATATATATTTAATGGGAGATATATATTTTTATGGATATTTGTCATAGACTATTAATGAATTAGTTGAAGTGAATAAAATGATGGAGAAGTTTGGTGAATATTAAAAGATAATTTATGGAAGTGTGAACAAACAACATCATATTATAATATCAATATATTTTATTTTTAAAATAATTTTCTGAATCACACCATGGAGAAAAATAATATCCCATGGATAAGGTAGAATGGTTCAATAAAGAATCTATTGCCTAAAATTGTATATATGACACACTACATTTGGAATTCATGTTTAATAAGAGTGGTGTTATTGTTTTTGTTGTTTTCACTATCCAACATGGGATAATAAACACATAAACTCACGAATATAACATGAATATGTGTAATGAATTTTTATCAAAATGCCAACACACAATAAGAAACATGTCAAAGAGATGTGCCATGATTTATGGAGAAATAAATCAATATTCCATGGTTAATATAAACATTAAGTGTTTGATATGTATATCTAATTTAAAAGGTATTAAATAAACATGATTTTTAGGATCTTATGACATATTGCGGTTTTTATAGATTCTATTGAGTGATGATTAAAATACATGTCAAATATGAACACACTATGGTTTTGAATATATTTGTATGATTAGTATATTTTAAATGCCCAACATATTTATAATTTATTAATAATTTTGGTGGATGTATTTTTTTGGTTTATCTAGAAATATTTTTTAGAAAAGTTAAGAGACATAACCCAAGGATAAAGATAAGAATATCTAAGACTTATGATTAAATCATAGTCATTGAAGGAAAATATTGAGACATGAAATATCTCAATATATTAAATTTTTTTATAAAATTGTAAATAAGTGATAAAAATAATAGAAAAGATTAATCCAATACAATTAGGTCGTACCTTGAAATATTTAGTTGAATATGGCTAAGTAAATCATAGAATGACATTAACATATACAATTTATTAAAAAGTGGAACATACATGGACTATTATGATCATATGTAGATAAGTGTGAAAGAATATATGAAGATATATCCTAACATAGATAATTTTATCAGCAAGAAATTCATCTAATATGGATCCTCACTAATGGAGTATGAAACCATGTGAAGAATGTTTGGAAGACATAAAATCAACAGCCTTGAAATACATTTGTTCTCATCTAAAAATAGAACACAATGGAAATAATATGGACATCAAAAAATCCTAAAATATAGATCTATAATAAAATAGACATAAGTTTAATGATGATGATTATATATAGCCCTATATTAAAATAAATTATATATCTTATACTTTGATCAGTGGATTAAAATTGAGGATGAGGGAGGGACCCTTTGGCGGTGGTGTACTATCCCAAAACTATCTTGATGAAGTAACCCTCGGTGTTGAGTTTTATTTCCTAAATCTTTCAACCACAATAATAGCGAGTTTAGTGAGTTTTGGTACACTAGTACACTAGTACACAATAGATTCTATTTTCTCTATACATATCCCATATTTGGAGAACTATGTAAAAATACATATGTCCCAATGTGTTTTTCATGCCTTACATGTTTTACATTCATATGTGAATCAAATATTTTATATATTTAATCCTAGTTCCTGATGTCATGGGAATAAGATCTGACATAGGGTATTGGATTAAATAAGAGTTTTGATATGTGTTCAACTTGTGTCACACCCTCCCCTATTTGAGAGTTATCTTACATTTAGTTTTCTTATGACTAAAATATCCCCTTAAAACTATTATTTTTAGTGGCTGTAATTCAGTATAATTATGCCATCTAGTGGTGTAATAAATTTGTATATTTTTTTACATTTTTTTGGTTTTTATGATTAATGTATATTTCTATTTTTTTATACATTATTAAAATTATTCACTTTTTATTCTAGGTATGGGGATGGATTTATTTATTTATCTTCATAATTAAATAAGTAATATTTATTTTGAAAAAAAACTATATATTAATTAATATATAAATTTGGTATTTTATAGTATATAATTTAAAATCCATTTACTACCCGATGAATAAATTCAATTACAATTCCATTAAATATTAGGGGCTATAAATTTTTCTTATTTACATGTACCTAACATTTTATTTACAAAACTAGATAACTAAACTAATAATAATTAGATTTTTTGTAATAAAAAATTTGGTATTTCATAGTATGAAATTACAACTCATTTTACAAAACCTTGTAAAAATTCAATGAAAAAAATAGTGAATTATTAGGTTTTTGAGAAACTATAATTCTAAAAATAAAAGTATTCTTAAAATATTATCGTAGATAAAAACGATTTATAAGAGGTAAAATATACCAATTTTTTCAAAAAATCATACATATAAGGATTACGGTTAATAAGGTATCATCGAGTATTCCTAGTGTCATTAAATATTTTACATCAGTGTATTTATTTATTCTAAAATGGAAATTTTATTTTTCAATTTTTGGTCAACCTGTTAGACAAACAATATATGGCGATATAACACTGTTCAACTGATGTAACCTTCATCATAAAATAATTCATCCTTGACATGTCATGTTTTTCCATTGTAATCTTATTTTATCCATATAATTTCTTATGTGGGGAAACTAAATAAAATTTTTATATATACACATAAAAAATTACATATATTTTCTTTATGTTTGCACATGTATCCACTAATGAAATACACCATATTATTCATACTATTAATGTATATTCTCTAAATAAAAATTCCACATAGAAACCAATGATTCATGATTTTACTATAATTTCATTTGATCCAAAATCTAAAACTACTATAAATAATAATTTCAATACATTATCTTTAAGGTAGTATTAAACATTTTAACACACCTCACAATTCCATTCAATTAGTCTATACCTTTGTTGCATACATTTTTTGGATAACTTACTATAGTTCAAGAAAATAATGACACGCATTGTACTTTTATTTCTCTCATTAATATGCCACATGTTTAATTATTCTAATATATGTGTTATTATATCATCCCACCATATATAGGAAGAATATGGTAAATATAATCTAATGGAATCCCATTTAATTTACCCACATGATGCTACATTATTGTAAAACAACATCAAATTCTTCATTTATTTTGGGATTTCAAAATATATTTTAGAATTTGAAATCACATCAAGAACCTTAATTGTATATTAATTAGATATATTAGTAATATTCTTATATATTCTAGCATTTATTATTATCTTATAAAAAGAATTATTCTTCACATTTTAATAAGAAAAGTTGTGTCTCTCCCCCTCCCCAAACACTAGTCACATAAAAAAATGTGTGACATTATTATGATCAAATTTGATGAATATAATGATAGAAACAACAAACTAATTAAAAGTATTAAATAACAAAATCCAATAATATCCTTTATAAAAATTAAAAAAATATATTAAAGATGAAACAACTTATTATCATTGTCATATGAAAGTATAGGGAAAAATATATTACATAAACCACTCAAGTGGAATAAATTAATAAAAATTATACATTAACACCCATGGGAAAACCCTTCATAAAGAATTTATATTGAAAAAAATATGAAACAAATTATGTGTGGTGGAAAAAAAATTCTCAAATTTATCATTATATGTATCCATTTTTCATTGAAAAATAAAAGGTAATGACATCTATTATTATTTTTAGTGATTATTTACTTTAGTGATTGAAAGTAATTTTTCTCCATTAATGTTTGAAAAAAATAGGATGAATTAATATTCTCTATGAAAAAAATGTCTAGTTTAATTGGTATATACAAATACAATATACTCATCCAAATTTATTATCATAGTGGACATTAAATGTGATCCTTTTATGTGATTTGTAATTATGTTATTTTCCATAACATATATATGTTTATTATAGAAATTATCTACTCTTAAAAAATACTTAACAGACCAATAGGATAAGATTTTATCATCATATAGAGGTATTTAGTATATAATTTCAAGATCACTTAATAAATACAATTCATTAAAAAATAATTTGTATCTAAACCTATGTAAAACACTGAATTTCAGTCAAATTGGAAAAAATGATATTTCACCCTTAAAATTATTTAACTTGGAATATTCAATCTTTCACAATTTTTAATTTCTATATCATAATGAAAAAATAACACTTGGTATAACACATGGAAACACATCCACTGCAATATTTGATGTCATAAGGACCTCCTTGTTTTAATATGAAAAGAACAACCAATGAAATTATTTTTTACAATAATATTAACTTATTTTTTCATGGACGAATCATATATTTAAACATAAAAACATATTAATTATGAATTCATGTTATTAATAAAAAAATGTTCTTAAATGTTATAAACATCAACAAAAAAACATATTTATATAATCAATATTTATATTAAAATTAAATATTTAACCTACACCTTTAATGTCCTTGAATCTTATAAATATTAATGAATAAAATATCATTATGATTTAATTTTTTTAAGAGTGAAAACATGACTTAATAATTCAAAAGACAGCCACATAAGTCATTAATTCATAACTAATTTTTTGATGAACCCTCCCCATTATAATATATATCCATGTGTACATTTCCAATATCACTATAACTAATATAAATATAAAAAAGTACTTATGACACATTTTTAACCATAATCATATGGTCCAGCCATGATTGGATTTCATATAATCAACTTATATAATGTTACATAAAATTATTTTTATATTCACTACCTATATGATTCATATTTACAATTTTCCAAATCTATTTTTGTAAAATCAAACTGATAATGATTTTTAATTTTCAGATAAATTTTTAATTTTTTACATTGAAAGCCAACATCATACTAAAATAAATAATATTAATTAGATGTAACTATAACTAAAACATATTACTACAATTAAGAATTATTATAACTAACTATCATCTTATTCACTACTTTTCCACACTATATTTTTAAAAATTTCACTAATTATTTAAATGTAATTAATATTATGAATTTTTTACCATAAATAATATTTTGGTAATTCACAACAAGGTCATATAAATTTATCAACCTTCACTCTATTAGATTTTAAATTTTAAAACATATCACACATTCATTTCACAGTAAATAAATAACATTATATTCATTATTAACATGTTTTATAGTTACAAGTATTTTTCATATTATTCTTTTAATTACCTTAAAACTAACATACATCATGATTTACAAAACAGTTCAGAAAAATGCAACATTTTAATTCTTATCTCTAGGAAAATAGTTATTTATAAGACCATGAATCGTATTACCTTGTTCAATGCACCATGTAAGGTGTAACAACCAACATCTATTATGTTTATTATTTCCTTGTGATACAATTAATACTTAAATTATATCACATTTAAACTAATAATAATGATTTATTTATCATGAAACATAACATTTATCATGATTTATTACACTTTTTACCAGCCACCATATATTATATTAAGTATTGTTTTATATATTATTAACATTAAAAAATAGATACATTTATAGTAAAATCGCCTCATATAATATTTAATTTCAAAAGAAATTGAGAAATAACTCAGGACCATTTAATATACTTTATATTAACAAATAAAACCTCATTATTTATGTATTACATGAAAAAAAATTCCATGTATCAAACTACTATAAATAAATATTAATACATATGTTTTTTTACTGGCACTAATTTCATTGTTATATGATGAATTTCCCATATAATGTTATAACATTTTGAGGACTTAAAAATATAAATGGAAATTAATTTGTTGAAGTAAACTAACCTCTATCTAAAAAAGATAGTCTGAAACCTACCAATCTATTGAAATATAGTGGATAAATGGATTGGATATCTCAAAATATTGTAAATGGATACCTCCAAGGAACATTATAATGTTTCTTTACTGAATATCAATTTCAATATAAGCATTTCTATGGTATTATTTATTGTGCTTGAATAATTTTTAGGATAAAATTGTTTCACATTTCTTAATGCTACTAATTAATGAAGTGTTTCCCATGAATAATTTTTCAAACAGTAAAGAAAAAAGAGTTTTTTTATTAAAATAAAAAAAAATCTTTTATAGAGGATTAGGATAGAAAAATAAATATTAAGATAATTGAATTGTATTTCATATTGCATGGATTCAATATTTTAAATTAATAAAGTCCCCACTTTGGATAAGATAGTCTATAATTTCAAATTAGATGGGAACCTTTCTCTGATGTGTATATCTATTTAGATTCAATCTTATCTTGTAGAATACACCTAATAAAATAACATTCCAGTCCACACCTACTATATGTACTAATGCGTTAGTTAGATTATAGATGATCAAAACATTCATCTAGATCACATCTACTCAGTGAACAAGGTCGACCCACTAGACATGACCCATTTGGCAATGAATCTCTAACCAATACCCCCATTCAGGTTTGGGACATAATAGATACAAACTAGTCAATATATTATACTTAATAATCCATAATACAAAATAATAATCTTCAAATAACTACACACATATGTAGAGTGTGAAATGTAAAGGGAACTACCATTCTTCCACATTTCATGAACATACGACAATTCATGGACCATGCATTTTATTATCAAACTAAATATTGTACACCAACTTTTTATCATGATTCAATAATAATAATGTGATATAATTTATAAGGTGTCCATGTTTCCTCTCATTTTATCATCTGGGAATTACCTCTAAACATTCCCTTTATAATGAAATAAAAAAAATAAATATTTCATATATAATAATATATAGCAATCCCCCAATATTTTAAAATATTTAAAATAAATTTTGAATATAAATTTCACGAATAATACTCTCTTAGATAAAACATACATAAATAATGCAATCTTAAGATTCAAACATTTTTTAGATAAATAAAAATTAAAGATGAATAGAGAAATGATAAACACTATCACAGATATGTACATCCTTTTTAATTTAGATTTATCTTATAAAAAATAATCAAATTGATTAATTCATTATATACTCATTGATACTATTATGTTCATTTTCATCAAATTAATTAATTGAGGCTTCAGACACAACCTTTTAAAAAATGGTTCATTAATAGTTTTCTTTTAAAAACAAACTCAGACTCTTATCCTCGTAAAAACCAAATTTTAACATACTATATTTAAGTATTCATTTTCTTTCACTATGTTACTTCTTTTACTCTTTATTATGAATAAAAACGTGACTTAAATAAATCATACAAGATAAAAATAAAATTAACAACACTTTATTCCAACATAACGAGACATTACCACAAAATTACATGATCCAAAATATTACATACCTTAAATGATTAAATAAAATGGATATATACATCCTTAAAACAACCTAAAATAAAATGGGAAAATAAATAAATATTTTTTCAATTATTAAATCCTCAGGATCATCTTTTCCCTTGAGAATTGTTATTCAATATACTTAACCAACAATGTGAGAAAATAAATCATTAAAATAGAATTATTATTGTAAAATACTAATAGAAAAATAAATGAATGAGAAGTTTTATTTGAAATGTTATAATGGAATGAATTTATATAATTGAATGGAGTAATATATGTAAAATTTAACTATTATAAATGTTTATATAGTCATAGGGTATAATACTAGTAATCTTCATACCAATTTGGAATTATCAGTATGTAGTCAATATACATAAAAAAATTATTTCATAAAATATATATTTTCATTAAATAAAATTTATTTGAAACAAAAAAATTAATTTTGGAATAAAATTAAAAGAAAATAATTATATAGGGAAAATAAAATTGATTATAAATAAAATTTTTAGGAATTATGTATTTTTCTAAAATTTATTTATTTTAAAGAATGGACTTAATAAAATTCATTAATAAAATTCATGGATTTATAAATAAAATTAATTAATAACATATATTAATTAATTAATGAACTAAAATGTATACTAGTTTAATTATTAATTGCAAAGAAATTATTTTATTTAAAAACAATGATTTCATTATATATTATATGTTTTTATATGAAAGATATATTCATCATATTTTGAGTATGAAATGTAATGAAATTTATTTTTTAATATATAATAAAATGAATAATAATCCACGAATTAATTATTAATGGGTTACTAATACAGATAAAATCATGTAATATTGAGAAGACTAATTTTTCGAAGAATTTTTTTATTTGTTGTCTATTCTTATCTTGATAAATTAAAATAATATCTATTAAATAATAACTTTAATGAAACTTATTGTTTATATATAAGTTATATGTAACTTATATGCCTTTATTAGATCATCAATTTGTGTTTTTTAGTTGTTGGAGGCATCAGGATAAGGATAGTGAAAGGTAGATCTCATTGGATATGCGATTTTATAAAGAAAACATGTGTCATGTTATAGCCCTTAGTATCATTCTGATAAGGGTTGGATAGAAGAAAGGGTTGTTTAATAGTCTTTTGAGTCACACCATGAAGGGTTTAGTCATGGAATGGTTCTTTTTTCACGACCACATTTTCCTGAAAATTCAAATATATTATTATTTTAACGTTTATTTATATTATATTTAATTGATGAGGTTATCTATAAAGGAGAGTTGATATGTTTAGAGTGTGTATTTGGAATAAAATTACTCAATGATGTGGTGGTTTTCAAAATAGATTTAAGAAAATAACATAATTTAAATAGATTAATAAGTAAAAAACCAAGTAGATTTTAAAAAATATGATATAATTGGGTCATTTTTATTTCACTACTCACATTTCAAGTTCATTATTCTTAGATATTAATTTAGTTTTGGATTAATTATATGGTTAAAATTCATTGGAATACTGATTAATTTCTAATCTTTTATTTCGATGCTTGAAGAACCAAACCTTGATATAAAAAACAAATTACTAAGGTGAAACAGTTACGCATAGAATTAAAGCTTCCAAAGAAGATTTAAATCTCAAAAATGTGGGTAAGAAAAGGATTCTTGTCTTGTCAAATTAGAACAACACAAGTCACGCATTCAAAACCTCACACTGATTGGTTAGAAATTAAGATAAAATCAATCACAAGCATCAAAACAAGCACTCAAATATGAAATAATGTAATATTAATGGAATGATATATATTAACCCCCAAATTAAACCAACCCATTATTTAATGTATTCATAATAACTACCTTTCCATGTGTGTATCCACCTCACAATTAACACCCACCGTTTATCCTGACATAGGGAGGATGAGGAATATATGGTTCATCTCCTTCATCATCCTTGATCCTCTTAGGGGGATAGAATCTTCTATAACTTCTAGTATTAAGAGATGACTCCTATGGAACAAAATAATTTCAGAACATAACTCCTTGGTCCAAATTACTGATTTGGTGCCCAAGGATCAATTTTATAGGAAAAGTGGAAGGTGGTTTTGAGCCCTAGGACTTTGAGAAACCACATGTCTATGGTTTTGAGTGGATATAAAGTCTTATATCTCTTTGGATAAAACTAAGAAGTTTTTTTTACAACATATTTAATATCTATACAAAATTTCATTCACCATTTTTAAAAGTACATCTTGAGATATTAAATAAATATAGAACACAACTTTTGACACAATGCAGATTCAGTTTCATGGATAGATCATTCTTGTTGGTCCCCTTAATAGAAGAATGTGGGTTGGGTTTATTCAGAAGAGGTTCATAATTCTGAATTTTTTTCATACCATACAATATAATCAAAATTTTATTTGTGGATTAGGTTTAGTTTCTATTTTATTTCACTAATGTTCATTTAATCTTTCACATTGTGGCCCATTTTCCTTCAGCATCATAATGGGCCTCCAAATCACCTCCACCAAAAATGAAATCATACAAAAAAGTAAAATTATCATTTCTAATAGTTATTAACACAAAATAATTTAATCAAACATGATGTTCAATTTATTATTTAATTTTTCATTCATGATACAGAATCAGTATAACACAGTGGTATAGGGGTGGAAATGAATAGTGAATTGCTACACGATCACTCCCCCACACTTAAAAATTTTCACTCTTGGGAAAATTCAAATTTTAAAAAATTATGCATAGAGATATTCAAAATTTAATGAAGATTTAAAATTGAAAATTTAATTTTTGAAAACAATTTGATCGAAGAAAAAACCACACCAATGATTTATTCTCAGTGATCGTCAAAAAAGATGCCTCATAAATTGCATTAGAACGAAATTCAAGGAGAAAAATAATACCAATTTGAGAAGATAAATAAAAAGTTAAAAATATCACTAACTATCCATGTGTGTGTGTGTGTAAAAACCATGTTACACTATTCTTTTCACTTTTTATTCATTAAATATAGGTTATTTTAAAAAAAATATGCTTAAATGATTTTGTACATCAAACTTGACCTTTATCCATTGCAATCAAATTTCAAGACCCACTCACATAACAATTCCTAAAATTCAAACCATAAGCTCTCCACCTATATATCCCTAGACTTTTTACATTTCATCACCCCACTTATTTATATTTTTTTATTTTCAAAAGATTAACATTGAACAAATCTCACACTCATCACTCAACCCTTGTTTGATCTCCTCAAGAAACTAATTTTAATAGTTATAAGAACATAAAAGGTAAAATAATAGTGGTTTTTAACCTAACCATGAAAATACCCATATGTTTTTGTTTTTAATAATTTTTTTCTAGGGAGTAAAATAGTCAGATAATATGTACACACGCATATGTCATTATGGTATAGTATTGAAAAAGATCAAATATGGAATGAATTTATGGATAAATAAGTTTGGAAATTAGTTAAACATTAATCTAACATATATTTTCCTTATATTTATTAATAAAATTCACACTTCATGGATTGGTGTGAATACGAGTGGAGATATTAAGTGAAATAACATTTTAATAATCTACTCACACAAAGGGTAACATTATTCTTAAAGGTTTAAAAATGATACAATCATTTGTATCTTCGAAAACAACCAATTTTTAAGAAAAATTCACATATAAATGTTAAATTAATGATAAAATGTACATTTAATTAGTGAAACAATGTTTTTTTAATGTTAAAACAACATGAAATAGTGAAATTCCTCATGCATTTTGAATATCTTACATGATTAAGAGGGCATCGTTTTCCATGATTTAGTGGGAATAAAAAATGAATATTTCATCACAAAATTAAGTGGTAAAATGAGGGGGGTAGGTAAAAATACTATTAAACAATCTAAAATAAGAAAAAGAAGAAATATTAGGAAAATTATTATCTCAGCCAGGTATGTACCCATCCCCCACACCTGCAGTATACAATGTCCTCACTCTAATAAAAGATTATTTGGGAGTGAAGGATAAAATATCGTGGGTGTCAATAATAGTTTACTTCTTGAACTTTTATTTACTCCATATGGGACTCTTGAATGGCTTATTTAAAGTAATTTAGCTACTAACCACTGATAGTGAAGGGTTGTTTTGTTTCTTTATTTTGAACATGGACAACACCAAATTGATAAAGATTAGTAACAGTGTATGGTCCAAACTAGTGGTATAGAATATTACATAGATATAACTTTAAACATCATTGAAAAGAATAATATTCTACCAAGTGTGGAATTCATGATGTGAAGGATGAGGTGGTCAGGGTAAGCCTTAGTTAACTCCTTAGAAATATGGGAGTTCTCATTAGAATCTCTACACATTTCGGTCAGCTAATGAATATGTATTTTTCTTTAAGAACCTACACCAGAAAGATTATAATTTCATTATTTAATGGATCAATAGGCTCTGTTATCTATCTCTATAGTGAGGTGACACCTCTTTCCAAAAAATATATGATATGGTGACATTCTAATAAGAGTTTTGAAAGTAGTATGGTTAGACCATAATGAATCACCGAGTCTAAGACTCCAATTTTTTCAGTTAGGATGAACTATTTTCCCTGATGTTTTTACCTCTATATTTGACACATCATAATGAACATTATTTTGTGGGTGATATGTAGTAGAAACTCGATGCCAGACCCCATTCTGAAACAAAACAGATTTCATTGTTTTTTTGCAAAAATGATAACCCTGGTCACTGATGGGGAACCAAGGTTATCCAAACCAACAAAAATTTTGGGTTCGTAAAAAATCCACAAGTCTCTTGAAATAATTGGTCGCTATGAATCATGCCCCTACCCATTTTCACCCATAATAAACTACAAAAATAATGTAAAATTTTCTAATGGAATTTTGAATTGGCCCTATAAAGTCAATGCCCCAAACATAAATATATTCTGAAAGAGTAAGGGTTTTGGGGAAATTTCATTTATTTTAGTCACATTCCCCATTATTTTACATGGAGCAAAAAACATTACATAAATCACAGATATCACAAAATATTGTTGGCCAAAAGATACCATAATAGAGGACCTTGTGAGTAGTCTGTTGGGGACCAAAGTGGCCCCCACAAGTAAGAGTGTGGCAGAACCAACGTACAAACTGAAAATTTCTATCAAGAACACAACACATGAGTATTTGATCACAATATTTGTGCCAAAGGTATGGGTCATCCAAAATGTACCAACGGGACTCATGTTTTAAATGGTCTGCTTGGCATTTTTAAATCTGTAAGAATGGAAAATGCAACGAAATGATTTATAATTTCATCATACCATGGAATATAATCTTGAACCTGGTACAATTTATCATCATGGAACATTACATTTATTAGAAGACTGGGTGTGAGTAAATATATGAGGATGGTTGGATCCCACGAATATGGATAAACACCAAGTTCTATGATCCCTTTTTATATCTAATTATAGATTAAATTTCTGAAGTAGGAGCATCCAATGAATGAAATTTGTTTTGGATTTCAATTTCTTAAAGAGATTCTAGAGTGATCCATGGTCTGAAAAAAATTACTTTGGACCCAAAAATGTATCACCTGAATTTATCCAAGGAAAACACTGTGGAAATTAATTCTTTTTCAATTGTTGTGTAGTTTTATTAGGAACATCCTAGTGTTCATGCGGTATAGGCTATGACATGTAGATATTGATGAACTCGTTGGGATAATACTTCCCTTACTACATAACTTGAGGTGTTATACATGAGATAAAATGGTAAATCCCACCATGGTGGTTCTATTATCATAGGTTTTTTGAGACTCTATTTGAATTTATTAAAATACTACTCACATTCTTTATCAATTTTTTTTATTTTTTGAGTTATCGAAAGGCGGGAGTGAAATCTTACTAAAGTCGTGATTGAAATGATAGTAAAATTCAACATGATCTAAGAAAGAGCACACATATCTCACATTCCTGGGGAATTTTAGGGTGAAATGAAATCAAATAATGATTTATCAACGTGGATTCCATCCCGAGAAATAGAATGTCCAAGTACTATACCATTTACCACCATGATATTCAATTCAAAAAATTTAATAGAGAATTATTTTCAATAATGAGATGTAGAAAAGAACCAAGAATACTTAAACATTCATAAAAAAAGGATCAATAAAAATTGAAATCATCCTTGAGTACATCCATGAAATTATCTAGGTAATATGAAAAAAAATACTAACCAAGCATTAATGTAAAGTACCTCGAGCATTGCACTGACCAAATGCCATCCTCCTATAAGAAAATTTTCCAAAGGGTAAAGTGAAGGTTTTTTCCCTGGTCCATAGGGGAAATATAGATATGAAAGTATCCAAAATATCTAATAAGAAAATGGTATTGATAATTCCCTACTAGCCTCTCTATCATCTACTTAATGATCTACAATGGGAAATGGCCCTTCTTAGTGTGTTTGTTTAGTCAGTGAGATTCTATACATACACACCAACTATTCATCACATGTGTTGGAACAAATTCATTATTTTTATTTTTAATCATATTAATACCATTTTTCTTGGAAACTACCCAGACTAGACTAAACCATTGGCTATTGAAGATGGGGTAATTTATTCAAGAAACCAATAATTTTATTACCTCTATTTAACAGCATCTAAGAGGTTTGGGTTCAGTTGAAGTTATGTATGCCTCACTAGTTTAGCCTCTTTATTTAACAATATATGATACATGAAAATTGATGGGATAATAGCCGAAATTCTAGAAAGTGTCCATACCAATGCATGTTTATACTCCCTCAAAAGTTCAAGAAGTTGTTATTCATGATCTAGTGGGAGTGAACTAGAAATTATGATAGGAATATTGTTTCCATTCTTAGGATAAGAATATTTTAATTTTTTTAGGTAGTGGTTTAAGTTTCAATTCAAGTGCATTTTGGATTTATGGGAGTGAATTTAAATATGGTAGGTTACTAATCTCACATAACTTCTCCATAGTAACATCCTTATATGAGGAATTATGTTTTACAAGATTAAAAGTATCATCGATGGTTGTGGGATCCTCAGTGCTCAAGAAATCATCAATTAACAAAAATGCATTACATTTTTCTAGACCAGTATAACATTCAATGCATTATTCAGTTCCTAGAATTTTAATCAAGGATTAAAAATAGAAAGGGGGACAGGGGAATGAAAACAAGTTTTTCAGGTTATGAGAGTACATCAATTAAAATAATATAGAGAGAGTAAGGAATGTTCTTATGAGAGGTGCTTCAGTTAATCAAGGATGTTAAGGTTGAAAATTTCACCACTAAACTCCTTATATAATGTAACATTTTAGACATTAATTATTGTTTTTGTAGTTTTCAAGAAATCTATTCCCAATATAGTTAGGGAATTTCCATTCATCCTATCATCTTCCATTTTAAAAACATAAAAGTTGTCTGAAAAAATTAAAATTTTCTCCTTCACAAGAATATCCTCTATCACACTAGTGTGGAGTTAAATACGCCATTTTTTAGCTGAATGAATATTCTATGGGGATTTAGATCTTTTACCTTCAAATAAGGGTGAATGGAGTGAGTAATAAAATTTATATAATCACCCAAATTAATAATAAAATTTGAAAAGAAAAAATCTCCTATGGTGAACATAATTGAGAATGTTCCAGGAACCTTTTATTTGGAAGAAATTTATGGATCTATCAATACTGAGATGTTACTTTCCAATAACTCCATTTCATTACCTCAAAATCTCCTTCGGTGTGTACACAACTTATTGAGAAACATTTCATATTATATAATTTTCTTCACAACATCAACCAAGGGGATGTTAACCTAATATTTTTTCATATTTTCCTAGCATAAATTATAATGTTTAGATTCTTTTCGTTTCCATGTTTGGGTGGAAATTTGGGAATATGTAAGAGGATTGGTTTGTGTTTGTGTTTCATCAAATTAAACATTCATTCCTTTGTGTGGGATTCTATTAGGGAATGGATTTTCCACATTTTTACTATTTTAAGTGGTTGGGATGGTGGTTTCCTCAAAAAATTGGATGACTCTAATGGAGAGGTTATTTAGTTTTTTATTATTGTTCAAATACTAAGGGTTATAGAAATTACATTCCATATCTTCCTAGGTTTGACTGATGGTTGAGAGGGAATTTTACTCGACCCATGATTTAAAATTTCCCCGACTAAGTTGGAAAGATAGCCTAATTGGGTTCTTATATCTTTTTTACCGCATGCGTGGTTTTGTTGGAATTTTATATTGCTTGTATCCATTAATTTCCTCATGTATTCTAGGATAAGATCAGCTTTTATTGGGGGTGTTTGAGAGGCCTTTTTGGTGGTTTAGGATTTCTAGGTGGTGGTGGTGGATGTATAATCTACCCTGATGGGTTCTATAGTTGTTGAGATTTTCTTGAATACCCCTCTTTCATATAGGCTTGTTTATATTTCCACCCAAGGTTTGATAGGTAGTATCGTTCTTTCCTAATGGGTTGGTTATAGGGGAATCATGGAAAGATTTCTGCACAACTCATAGAAGCTTCTCTCAGCTGAGGGAATTTTTTAGAATAATGGGTTTCAGTTGAATAGATACCAAAATTGATGGAAGGAGGTGATTGGGATTTCCCTTGGGAAATAGAAATTTTTCAAATAAGAGAACTTACCTCTTCAAAATTTGTGTCCACCTTCTTCTATAACGCATAATCTTTTAGCTCTTGGACACCTCGAATGGGTATTCTGGACCTTGAACGACATTTTTGAGTGTTCTATGCCATATTCTCAATGAGGTTCCTTGTAGCAATTGGGGTTTTTTCAAATAGATAATCTCTAGTAGTATCGTCAATCATGTTTTGATCAATAGGAATTAAACCATTATAAAAATAACGTATTAAAATTTGATCACAAATTTTGTGGTGTGGTAAACTTGAACAAATAATTTTAAATCTTTTCGAGTATTCATGAAGTTTTTCTCCTTGTGATTTATTTATACCAAGGATTTCCTTTATTATAGTTTCAATTCAAGAGGCTGGGAAATATTTTTCAAGGAAATGGAATTTCTTGTCTTCCCAACCACTTATTGGGGAATTAATATAATAAAACCAATCTTTTGTAGTGCCTTATAATGAAAATGGGAATTCACTAATCATTACTTATTCTTCATCCATATTATCATGATTTAATTTTGAACACATTGAATAAAATTATTTTAATTTCATATGTGGTTCTTCACTAGCCAGTCTATTTAATCTTGGTGATAAGTGAATTAAACCATATATTAGTTCAATATTTTGGGCATCACCTTGAATTTGAATTTATGTGTGGTGGATCTATACATCAGGAGTGGTTAGTTATTTTAATTTATGGTTATTTATACCCATATTATGCAAGATTATTTCATTTTTTACGGCAATTCTTGAAGAAGAAGAAGAATGATCGATATTTGTTTCAATTTTTGGGTGTCCTCCTTCAAATGTTTAACCTATGTGTCTTAGTGTCATTGACATAGGATCATCTCTGGTTTGTGTTAGAAATTGATAAGTCTACTAGAGTATAATACTTCTTTGATTGAACCTAAAAAATAAATAAGTTAGAACACAAAAAAAAAATATTTAATGGTATATTATTAAAAAATTATTCAGAAAAATAAAAAAAACTTATCAAAAACACCCACTAAAAACCATAGTGCTCCTCGGTAATGACACCAAAATTAGACTAAGTTGTCAGGAAATGTTAAATAAATTATTAATTTAAAGTTGATTTATATTATAGGTAATACCATAGGTTTTTTATCAGGGTGTATTGATAGGTTTAGAGTGTGTATTTTTAATAAAAAGTAATCAAAGAGGGGGTGGTTTAGAAAATATTTTCAAGAAAATAACTTAATTTAAAGAGTTAAATTGTTGAAAACCCAAGTGTATTCTGAAAAACATGAGATAAAGTGGTTTTTTATTTCACTAAACACAATTAATGTTCATTTTTCTTATATATTCAATCATGTTTGGATTAATTATTTGGTTGAAATTAATTGGAATCCCAATTATTTCCTAAGATTTTATTTCAATGCTTCAATAAAGAAACCTTGACACAATAATCATATTTCCAATGTATAGAAATTATTAAAGGAATAAGAGCTTATAAATTATATTTAAATATAATTAAATTGGATAATAAACAGATTCTTGTGTTTTCCAATAAGAACAACACAAGTCACACACTCAAAACCTCACACTAATCAGTTAGAAATTAAGATCATATCAATAACATGCATCCAAATAGGAATTAAAATATGAAATAATGTATGATATATGGAATGAAATTTTTTAAAGCCCTAATTAATCCAAAATAGTAGCTAATTTATGCATCAGAACTCCCTTGACATGTGCGTAGCTCCCTCAAAACAAACGCACGCCATTTGGCCCGATATTGAGAGGAGGAAGAAGCTTGGGTGGATCTCCTTATACATCCATGATCCCACTATAATATATAATAATGCATATATAATAAATAATTAATAATAAATAATAAATAATATTTAATAAATAATAAATAATAAATAATAAATAATAACTAATAACTAATAATTAATAAATTGTAAATAATAAAGAATAAATAACAATAATATATAAAAATAATAAATAATAATAATAATAATAAATAAATAATAAATAATAAATAATAACAATAATAAATAACACATAATTAAAAATTATAATTAATTAAATAATAAATAATAAACAACAATTTATAATAGATAATAATACATATATAATAAATAATAAATAATAAATAATAAATAATAAATAAAAAATAAAAAATAATAAATAATTATAATAAATAATAATAATAAATAATAATAATAAACAATAATAATAAACAATAAATATTATATATTATATAATAATAATAAATAACACATAATTAATATTTATAAATAAATAAATAATAAATAATAAAAAATAAATAATGAATAATAAACAATAAATCATAATATATAATATATAATATATAATATATAATATATAATATATAATATATAATATATAATATATAAAATAATAATAATAATATATAATATATAATATATAATATATAATAAATAATAAATAATGAGTAACAAATATTATTATTTATAAGAATAAATAATAAATAATAAATAACAAAAAATAAATAAAAAATAATAAATAAAAAATAATAAATAAATATAAATAATAAATAAATATAAATAATAAATAATAAATAACCTGTAAAAAAATAATAGATATTAAATAAATTAAAGTATATTATAAATAATAAATAATAAATAATAAATAATAAATGAAACCCATGAAAAAGTATGAAAAGGTGTGAGAAGGGATGAAAAATTATGAAAACGCATGAAAATAGATGGATAAGCATGAAGAAGGAAGCATTACAAAGCATGAGAACGCATGAAAACTCATGAAAACTCTGGAAAACCCCTTAATAATTAAACATAATCATCATAATAAGCCTCAAAAAACCATTGATAAAGATAACAAGTCATGGAAACCCAAATAAACAATAATAAATGAAGCAACCGTTAAAACCCATCAAAATAGTCATAAATTGACAAAAACATTGGACTCAGATTAATGGAGATAACTTATGATCCGAGAGTCCATTCCAGATCTGCGACAAGTCAAATCAAAGATCCTAAAACCATCTTTGAGCTGATAGGTGAAAGAGACCGAATAGACCGGCAGATCGGAAGTTACGACCATTTAAAAAAACTGACGGGGAATGGGGGCTAGAAACGAGGCATCGGAAAACATAACAAACCTAATACCCACTAAAAGGCCATAACTTATGATCCAGTAGTCCATGTGGGCATCGTAACCAATAAAAATTAAACTCATGGAACGAACTACGATCTGGCAGGTGGAGTTCGAACTGACATGCGGATCGAAAGTTAGGTCCGTTTGAAGACAAGTTCGACGGGACACTGGTGACAGAAACGGGGTTTCGGAGGCCTTGATATGGATTTTTGGGGTTTAGAAACACTATATAATCTTGCTTCTTTCAAATTTGTGCATAGCTCTCTTCGCTGGCTTCAATTTGATATGTGGTAGAGCCCAAACGGACACCCGGAGTGAAAGTTTTGGCCGTTGGAAGTTGGAGAACTTTTTTCAACTTTCTTATAACTCCCATATCTTCCACACCTTATGCCATCTCATGTTTTTGATTATACATTCCTCTATATCTCTTCATTTACTTCGATTTGACTGGTCATGGCACTCTAATGGACACCCGGATCAAAAGTTATCGTCATTTTAGTGATTTCGGGGTTTCTCATGTTTTTTTATTTTCTTCCTTCCATTTCATGTCGGTTTACCCAAACTGCCACTATTTTGCGGTGGTTTTTTAAAAAACTCTTTCTAATCCTCGAGAAAATAAAAAAAATAAAACAATACCACACATTTCGCTGCGGTTTTTAAAACTGCCTCGAAATACCGGCCCAAAAGCTATTTCGCGACGGTTTTTAAAACCGCCGCGAAAAAGCCACCACGAAACACCCGTTTTCCTGTAGTGTAAGGATAGAAGAATCCATAACATTTACTATTAGTATAATACTCCTTTTAAACCAATAAATGGAAGTACTTCATTCCTTGTTCGAACATACAAATGGGGTTCCCAAGGTTCCATTTTATAGGCAAAGTGGAAGGTTGTTTTGAGTCCCCAGATTTCGAGAAACCACTTTGACCATGGCTTTGAGTGTCCATACAGTCTTATATCACTTTGAAGAAAATTAAAAGGTTTTTTACCCACATATTGAATATATCCATAGAGAATTTGAAAATATTTGGACAACAAAAACTTGAGATATGGATAAAATAAAGAACACAACTTTTGACTTTGTGTGGATTCGGTTTCTTTGAAAGATTAGTTAGGTTGGTCCCATTAATGAAAAAATGGGGATTATGTGTCTTATTTAGAGTTTTAAAATACTGAATTTTGGATTATATCATAAAATATATACATAATTGGATTCATGTATTAGTTTTATTATCTGTTTGACTCCAATGGTGTTCACGGAATCTTGCCCTGTTTAGCCCATTTTTCATCAACTTCATTATGGGCCTCCAAATCATCTCCACCTCAAATGAAATTATCCAAACCAGTGAAATAAAGAATTCTAATAGTTATTTACACAAAATTATTGAATCAAAAATGATTTTAAATTTATTATTAAATTTTTAATTTGTGATTCAAAATCGGTTTAACATAATGGTATAAGGATGTAAATGAATTGTGAATCACTACACAATCATTTCATAGTTTGTGGTGTGAGATATTAGAGTTTATAGATTTTTTGATAAGTAAATCTAGTCACAGAGTAAGGGTTGTTTTTCATGGCATGAATTACTTTTTATCTGGATATAGTCCTCACACCATGACATACATAGTTCATATAAAATTAAGAGGGTTAAATGAATTTTAAATATGGGAAGATGGGAAATATTATTGTGGGATTTTAAGTGATTCACTTGATTTAGCCTCTTCATGGTGTGACCACAACCTATTACATTTTAACTCTTTAAAATTACAATATTTTTATAAATTCATAAGCGCATAAAAATTATTCTATGTTTATTTATTTCCCCATGAACCTTTACTGACCAAAGGTTCATCCATGGAGACCTATGATTGAACATTGATTGGATTTGTACCTATCTTCATGATATCAACCAATTTGTGATCTGAGGTGATTTTTTTTAATTCTATTGGGTTATCTTCTAATTATTCTTCTTGGATAGGTAATTAAAATTGTTTTAGATCCTTCAATTATGAAATGGGATTTGATACTTCTTCATAATGTTTTTTGAAATTATGAAAGTTACATGATATTACATTCTTTAGGTGGGTGGAAAGAAA
The DNA here is from genome assembly GCA_963277665.1 of Viscum album. NCBI lineage: Eukaryota > Viridiplantae > Streptophyta > Magnoliopsida > Santalales > Viscaceae > Viscum > Viscum album. Next base: position 319,041,925 of record OY728146.1, read on the forward strand.
TAAAATAATGAATATAATTAAACATACTTAATAAAATTGAAGAGGTGGGTGATTCATATGATCTTTATATGATTATATGATATTTATCATGATTTATGGTGTTTTTCATTTTTTCTAGGATTGTGTTTACTAATGTGATGCTGCTAGGATTGAATTGAGGGAATCAACTCTCATAAAAGGAAAATCATTTAAAGTTGGTAAATAATCATTTGAATGAAATATGAAATTGATTTGATGTTTCTTATAAAAGATATGATGAATTAATAAGTAGTTATATTTTAATGTTATAACATTTAATCTATTTTTTTAAAATTGGGTGTTGTTTCCTTATGGTATTATTTATTTACATTTTTGTGATAGGTGTAGTATATGTATCTTGTTGATGGGGTTAGGATATTAGAGTTTGTATGGTGGAAATTGGAGAGATTATTTTTATTTAATTTGTTGGTTTGGGGTGTTCTCATGTGTTACATAGTGGGAGTGAAGTATGGTTTACCATGTGAAATAAAGGGATGATGTGGTCCTTGATGTGGTAGTGGTGGATGATCAATAGTGTGGTTTTGAATGGTTTCAAGGCTATTTATGTGGAAGGAAGTTATTTTTTTCTAGTGTATTATATGGATTTATGTGTTTTATATTAAAATAGGTGAATATGTGTTGTTTCGGTTAGTCTATGATCATGTGTTGGCTATTTGATTTTCCTTATGTGGTAGTTTTTTTAGTGACTAGTTGGTTGGTTTTGGGGTTGTGTTACAGATTTCTTGTGATATTGAATATGGATTGTAATCATGAAAATGGTAATGGTAATGGGAAATAATTTAATTAGTAGTTATTGTGAATGAATTGTTAATATTTTAAAATGTGAAATAGATCAGAATAGTTTTGTGATGGATAAATAATTATTTGACATTAAATATGGATGAGTTAAAAGTTAAATGAATACAATGTGGGTATCTAAATGGTTTATTTTTTTTAAAAGATATATGATTATATGATAACATGAGAATGCATTTTTGAATTTTTCTTCTGTGAGAATGTTGGGATGGATTGTTTTGTAGTCATAGAAATGGTCATTATTAAGTGGAGGTGGTTATGTGGTTACAATTATGGGAATTAGTAGTGTTTTTTGGGTGAATTCTTGGGTTAGATTTTTTTGTGACTATGATATATGTTAAATTTTCTATATAATTTCTTAAAAATTCAACCTGATTTGAATAAATTTACTAAATCTCAAATATTTTAGGTCCTGAGTGTTTTCTCCAATATCTAGGGTAGAAAAGGAACACATAGCTGACTACTCTTTCTTCCAGAATATCCCTCCTAGGTTTGGTATGAATTTTATTGACTAATGCAAGGTATATGTGTATGTGTTGTAATGGGTTAAGGGTTTTAGTATGTAATATGCTAGATAACATAAATTTTTGTTTATGATAATGATGATACATAATGGGGGTAATGATTAGTATGCAGAGTAACCAAGGTTGATATAATTCATGTTCCTAATACCATACTATGATGAGGATGTGATATGAGTTTATGATGTGGATTTTTTATCTGGTTGTGATGTGGTCATATGTGTTTGGGGTTATAAGAGATGGAATATAGTTTTGATATGTGATATGATGTGTGAGGAAATGGTTATAGGAGATATGGTAGTACCAGGATGATTTTCATTGGGGAATGAGAGTGAAAACCTAGTGGGGAAGTGATTGAGGGGTACATTCTTCATATATATTTTTGATACTATGTTATTATATTTGGATGTTATATTGGTTGAGTGTGTCTTGGTGAGGTTCGGTGATAGTTGACCTGACATATGTACTTTTTTGTTCTCTTATCTATTCACTGAGGCATTTTTATGATTTTTTCACATTATAAAGAGAGTTATTTGAAGAAAATTATATGGTTTATAAATTTATGATCACCCCTATATATAAATATATTTCTTAGGATTCTATAAGTTATTATGTGATCAAGATGGACATTAGTAGCTCAAGTTTGGAGCTTCTATCATAGTTTCTGTAATACGACATTTCCTTTTGGTATTTTATTTTAGAATGATTTTTTGTATGAAATTTTATACATTATGGGATATCATTTTTTGATTTTTTATGGATTTTATTAGTGGTGTTTATTTATATACTCATAAGATTATGAGGGTAATGTCACCCATTTTTATATTTTATACCCTTAGTGCTAGTCTCTAACCCATGGCCTATTGGAGGTCAGATTTGGTGGTCATGCATGTCTTTACTGCTAGCCCAAGAGGAAATCTTGGTGTGCATAGATGGTGAGAAAATGGTATCAAAGAGAGTTTAAGAGTTAGGATGGATACTAGAGTTAAAAACTAGTGAGTATTAAATTATTTTTGTAGGTAAACCATATTTACTAAACTTTTTATGTGATTTAATAAGGATGATCAACTATGAAATAGTAGATTACGATTCCCTGTGATTACATGCAAGGATATTAAGCTTACTAGACACTCAAGTTAAGATAATGATTATTTTAGGGTAGGGACCTAGGAGAGTAACATGCATCGTACTTTTTAAACTCATTATTGAATTGGGGTGATATTGGAGAAGTCAAAATAAATATAATTAAATGATATTTAAAAAATTCCATGATAATAGGATTTTTTGTTTCCACTATTACTTATAGATTTGGATCATGTTTATCTTCCATGTGTATTTCTTATTATAAATTTGAAACATTATGACCTAGTTGGTCATAAGTGGGATGACCTAGATAAGGATAATGAGTCCTATATAAGGATGCTATATCAGTTCCAACATTAGGCTTTAGTAAATTACATGGTGCGTGTCTCTGATTAGTAGATGTGGAATTTTTTGGAGAAGATAGATATTATGTTAAGATTTATCTAAAATAGGATATATAATTAGGTACTATATCTTTTATTAAACTAAGAAGAGTTATGTGGTGGTGGTAGATTATGATTCTCATAGAATGAAAAGAGGTGGATATTTTTGGGGATGATTTCTATAATCAATTTTATTCAATGTTCCTTTCATCAAAGATAATAGTGGAAAATATGTGTGAATTTCTCTCCCTTTTGTAGGGAAACCTATGTGTGCAGAAGCTTATTATTTGGTTTAAGGATCTTCTTTACTTCACCCAAAAAAAAATTCCAGATGAGGAGGCCAAAACACAATGTTTTAAAGAGGCATTATATATAGATATTTGGTTTTTGGTTACCCAAATTTAAATTTCCTATATATTTTTAAGTGTTTAAGAATTCATAATTGTTCTATATGATGCATGTATAGTCAGGGATTCCTTGATAGGGGAGTAACTGGAGCTTTGTTAAGAGAAAAACTACAAATTGAGGGTCTTGATGTCTGGACAATAAAGATTTTGAATTGTGGGGATTCAATATCATCAGTATTTATCATGTTTCAAAGAGTTTGCAGATATCATGTTCTTATTAGGTACTCCATTACCATATGTTTCTCCTATGTAATTCATACTCATTTATGATTCCAATTCCTAACCACTCCTAGAAGTTATCATGGTGTAGGTTTCTAGTTCTCGTTTCAGTTCAAGTAGTAGTATCCTTAAAGGCCTTATCCACAATAGGATCATTATGATTTTTTAAACCAAGTGGATATAGAATAATTTGAGTATGGATCTATGATATCCAAATAAACTTATTGAAATAGGTATGAGTGTGAACATAAAGGTGATCATCAACTAGGAAAACATGGAAGAGGATATGGGATGTCCACTTGAATAACATGGTGGTGCCCACACTTGGATATACAAAGATCTTATGAGGTACCATCTATTTATCATCTAAGATTTCTTACACATTATTTTATTCTGGATATTTACTATATATTATTATCATATCTTTGGTGGTCACTTTGGGACTCATTGTATAGAGGCTTTTAGTTTCCCCAATTATATTATCCTAGTTGGAGGTCAGTCTAGTCTACTTGATGTGTACTAGAGTTGTCAGATGATGATTGGGAAGTATCATTCATCGTAAAATTTATTAATTCTTTATATATAACCATCCAATATCATCATTATCATGTAATGGTTGTATTTAGTGCATGCAGTTATTGATTTATTCAAGGGGATCATCATGCCCTATGATGTAGTGGGTTATAATGCGATATTCATTTCGGAGGGGGATCATCAGATTTTACAAAGTAATTCAAGAATATTTTCTATTAGTTGGAACAATTTTTGTTGGGTTTGGTATATGAATATAAAATGTTGTTTCCAATAGTTATCTAGGAGTTTATGGAGTTTTTCCTTAGAGATGTTGTAAAACACGCCCCTAATGTGTCATCGAGTTTACGGAAGATTTGTAGAGTGGTGCCTCTCTAATGTTTATTGGTTTTTATTAGATGGAACCTTCTAATATGTGGGAGTTAAGGATATAGATTCATTTTATGAAATAGAGGGGTTTCATCTGGAAAATTGTGTCATTGTGGGGGTGTCCTGGTGTTATTCAGAAATAAGGTGGATGGTGTCCTGAAGTTATGCATAGACTATTGGAAATTAAATTAGGTGACTGTCAAGAATTGTCATCCACTCCTTAGGATAGATGATTTGTTCAACTAGTTCATGATATTTTCATAGCTTTCCAATGTTATTCTTTGATTTATTTATTATTAAATGAGGGTAGAGTAGGAGAATATCTCAAAGGTTGATTTTATGTGTCATTATGGTCACATTGAGTTAATAATTATCCCATTCAGTGTCGTGAACACCTCAATTGTTTTCAAGGGACTCATGGTTTCTTTTTTTAGTTGTTGATTCTCAGGGTATTGTAGCCTCCAAAGGGAATTGATTTAGATTTTAAAATCAATATAATTGGTTCCTTAGTCACTAGGAAAAAAAATTATCTATGAATTATAAATCCCAAGGTAGAACCACTAGGACATTAGGATTATAATCTAGTGAATTGATTTTTATTGCTGATTCAGAGAAATGGATGGAAAAATGTTTAAAACAAAAAATTGAAAACATTTACTGCTTTATAAAAAGCATTAGAGTATAGATAATGGTCGTATTGATTAAAACATCAAATTATTATAGCGATTACGGATTTTTTATATTATGTGTCTTAAAATATTATAATTTATTCATCTTTTGAATCATTAAAGTTGATTAATTATGATATTCCATGAGGTAATTAATTCACTTGTTCATTAAAACTTAAACCCACCTAAGTATATTTTATTTCTCTAATGAAGTTAACCTAGTATGATCTAGATATAAGAGATTAAATATAAAAATAAAAAGGGAGAATCAAATTTTGAACAAACATATAAAAACCCATACTTTACATACATTGTTATTACTTCAAAATTGAATCACACTTATTACAACAGATAACAAAATAACAACAGGACTGTATATGTATAATGTCTTTAGAAACTTGGAAACATAAACAACTAGTTCATAAAGCATCCACATTGTCTCCCTTTTATTTCATCATATCTAGAATCCCTTTTTGGAATATCCTACGTAATACCCTTCTTCCGGACCTGGGGAATAGCAAACATACAAAAGGGTGATCTCAAATGCCCAGTAAGGGTAAAAAAAGGAATATCAATCACATCATATTCATAAGAACATAACATTTTGGAAATCTTAACCTGCAAAAGAGATCATAATTTCATAACATGGGATAAATCATAGTAATGAAATATAATCCCAATAATCATAACATTAAAATTTCTGTCATGCACATATAATCATAGAGATTCATTTCTTAGTAGTCAAGACTCATTGCAAGACTATCTTAGTAGACAAAGTCCATTTCTGAACCGAGTTCACTCCTTGTTTCAGTCCTGTATCACTGAACCAGATTAAACTGTCGTACCATCCATGTCTATCTTATAAGATATAAATCATTAACCAATTCATTGGAGGGAGATATAGCTCCCACCCATCTCATAATGATACCATTATTATGTGTGCCACAAAATCATAAATGATAAATCATAGCATAACCCATGTAATAAAAATGGGATTCTTAAACATCATAACATAATCCATATAAGATAAAAGGACATCTTAAAAATAATTCCATCATAACATAATAAAATAAATGTTAGAATAGGGATATAAACATAACACTATATTATCTTATATGGAAAATAATTTTGATAAAATGCTTGAACTTCATCCTTGAGGAAAATATCCTTTCCACCTCAAAAAAACATTTTTACTTTCTTAACATATCATACAATTTCAAACTAAAAGAAGTTTATTAAAAAAAACTTGAAAACTTGTAAAGTAAGCTTAATGGAAATAATGTTCTATGAAATCATAAAAATCTATTCATGTTGTATAATTTAAAAAAAACATTTTTTTTCTCGTACTTTGGCCGAAAAAGTCAAAACGTTTCTCGTACGAAAAATGAAAAAATATTCCTTTCATATCATTTACTAAAACTCACCAATGAGTAATATTACATATAAATAATTGTAGTAGGATAGAAATAATATTACATATTGGGGAAACATGTATTTGGAAGATAAATACACCCCAGTAAATACTAAAGTATAAACAATCTCGGATAAAAATGAGATTGTGAGATTTTTCCTCACCTTAGGTCCGATTTGCTTCGTATGTGTACGAACCTCCTGTATAATGATTTAAATAATGTTATTGACTTATTAAATAATCTTACTCATTGTTATGATATCATATATGGTCATATTCTTAGCTTCTTATTAGTAATATTTCATTGTTACTTGTTATTCGGGTGTTTATTTCTTTTTGTTCTTATGCGTGTTTTGTCGAATAAATTATTATTATTCTTTTTAGGTTGTAGATGCCTCATTTCCAGAATGTTATTAGTGTAATATATATCATATTTATTCATTCAATTCATTTATATAATCATTATTCTATGGAGATCTTGTAGAATGAGTCGCATCACATCATGGAGACGGTATGTCGTATGTAAGCACGGGCGATGATATCATTCCCATGATCGTGGAATTGTATTGAAGTGTATGTATAATATTTCAGAATCAATATAAATTTACAATAATAATATATAGTTATTATTTACACCATTATAACCATCTAAGTAAGGTGGTGGTGGAAAAACTGATTACACCACGACGTGGAGACGGTATTCCATACGTACGCACGTGCGATGATTTCGTTTTCTGTAGGATGGATAGAAGGTGGAATGGGGTTGTTTCATATTTATAATAACATATCAATATATAAGTAATACTTATGTTATTACTTTATTATTAAACAACTAAAGAATAATAAGTTGGAGAAGAAAGAAATTTGAAAGGATTGGTAATGGATATTACCTCTTCTTTGACGCGCCTCTTCTTAACCTCCTCTTAGGGAACTAAAGATGGTATTTGAAGAAGAACAGGACCTCTAGGATGTATCTAGGGAAGCAGAGAAGAGAAATTGGCAGGGTTTGGCAGAGCTTGAAGGCTCAAAGTGGTGTGAGGAGGAGAGCGAGGAGGTGCCCTTTTATAAGGGAGGAGAGGGGCACCTTAGGAAAAACTAAAAATATTATTTTATAATAAAGTCATATTCGGTTTTTAATAGCTCCAAATTGATTTATTTATAAGCTAAGGTGGGTATGGGTCGAAATAATCTCAACCAATATATTTTAGACAAGTTTAGGTTACTATTTTAACCTTATCATTTAGATTTAACTCTAAGTTAAATAATTTAACTTTTACTGTGTCTTCTTGTTTTCTTACACTATATGGTTAATAAACATGCTATAACAAGACAAAAGAACCCCAAGTGGTTCATTATTAATATATATAACCTTATCTATGTCATTTGTCCGAACCTTATATTTTTAAGAATAAAATAACAATTAATAATATAATATTTGTTTTAAAAAAAATTTATGTCAATTTTGACACTATTTCGTAATTGATTTTTTTGAAACTCATAAAGAATTATTTGTTCTAAAAAAGTTAATTAAATCAATACTAATATGTCATATTAACCTATAAAATTAGTTCAATTTTTAAAAAGTCTCAAATTACATTTATTTGGGTATTTATAATATCAATTATGTTAATATTTCCTTAATAAGGTAATTACTGCATCATCATTGTGTCATAAATAAAGTAAATTATTTAAAGTCTAAAAATTATAAATAAAATACCATTATGTAGGAAATATTTTTAGATTTATAATGAATAGTTATAGTCGAATTTATATTATTTATAACCCTATATTTAAAATGTTTTAGTTATTAAACTTTGATTTTAACTATTTTCACTCTTCTTTAAATAAAATAATATTAAATGTCCTAATCTAATCCAAGTGGACCTAAATGGTCATATTTTATTCCTAAGGTTGTTTTTGGTCGAATTAAACTTATCCAATATTATTAGAACATGTGTTAGGGTAATGATAATATCATTTTTACCCTTAATTTCCCTATTTACTTTTAACTGTGGTAAATAAAAGTAAAAAGTTACTATTCACCAAAAATTATTTTCATCTCATTGAACCAAATTTTACTTACTGACATCAACCATGTTACACAGATTTTTGAAATTCCATTCACAGAAGCAGTAAAATTATGTTTTATGTAAATTTGCAAACTCTCCTAGGAGGTGGGTAAAAGACGGTGAAAAGTTCAATAAAATTTTTATATATCTTGAATTATTATAAAATGACTCAAATGAATTAATTTGAACTTATATAGGTATTATGTATAAATTTTGACCTAAAATAAATTTAAATAAATAATTATTTAAATAAAAAGTTGGTTTTTAAATAGTAACCCAGTGTTTTCACTATTCATCAAAAATTGAAAGTTTTCAGAAAAATACCAAAAATTCACCCTAGGCTAATTTCGATATTCCAGATCCAAAAATGAAGTCCATTTTGAAAGATAAAATTTACAAAATTTCAAAAAGTGGGTATTAGTATTCATAACGGCTAGTTTTAATAATATTTTAATAGCATATCGTTGTTTAGTGAAACTCAGTATTGCACACAACGTAAGCTATCAAGGAAGGTTGTGATTGCGTGTAAAGAAAGCCAAGATAGTGTTGTGTGTAGTGAAATATTATTTTGATGATTTATATAACATAAAAACAAAATACTTCTCATAAAAATCTTAGGTGTTACATTTCTACCCCCCTTAAAATGAATTTCACCCTCGAAATTTGTCACTTTGTAACAAACAGATGAGGATAACTCTCCCTCATCATATCCTCAATCTCCCATGTATCTTATTCTAATCAGTGGTTCCTCCATAAAACTTTCACCAAGCAAGTGGTCTTGTTCTATAGGACATTTTCGCTACGATCCAGAATCTCTTTCTGATGTTCTTCATAAGAAAGATCTTTATCCAGCGGTACAACTTCTGAGCTGAGTACATGTGAAGGATCAGGTATGTACTTTCTCAGGAGAGATACATGGAACACATCATTAACTTGAGAGAGATTCGTTGGAAGCACCAATCGGTAAGCAACCTTCCCAACATGATCCAGTATTTTGAAAGGACTGATATATCTAGGACTCAACTTTCCCTTCTTTCCAAATCTCATTACTCTCTTCCAAGGAGATATTCGTAAGAAAAATTTATCACCCACTTCAAACTCTAGGTCTTTTCTTCGGTTATCGACATAAATTTTTTGTTGACTCTGAGCTGCTCTTATGTGTTGTTGAATAAATCTGACATTTTCTGCCATCTCATCAACAAGATCAGGTCCTAATTTCTTTCTTTCCCCAACTTCATCCCAGCAAGTTGGAGTCCTGCATTTCTTTCCATAGAGGGATTCATAAAGAGCCATCTGAATACTGGAGGGAATGCTATTATCATAAGAAAATTCCACCAAAGGTAGGTGTTGATCCCAACCACCTTTGAAATCCATATAGCAAGCTCTTAACATATCTTCTAGAGTTTGAATTGATCTCTCAGACTGACCATCTGTTTGAGGATGATAAGCATTGCTGATACTCAACTATGTATCCAGAGTATGCTGGAGACTTCTCCAAAACGTTGAGGTAAACCTTGGATCCCGATAAGATATAATGGAAAGTGGTACACCATGAAATCTTACCACTTCCTTTAAATATATCATGGCAAGCTGATCAAGAGAGAAATCCTCTCTAATAGCAATGAAGTGTGCTGACTTTGTAAGACGATCAACTATAACCCAGATATAATTATTTCCTTTGGATGTTTTAGGAATTATGGTGACAAAGTCCATAGTGATGTTTTCCCATTACCATTCGGGTATGGGTAATGGTTGTAACATCCCCTTAGACTTCTGTCTCTCAGCTTTAACTTCATGACAAACCAAGCATCGAGAGACATATTTAGCAACATCTATTTTCATGCCATCCCACCAGAAGTACTCTTTTGGGTCTCTATACATCTTCGTGCTTCCAGGATGAATAGGGAATGAAGAACTATGAGCCTCATCCAGCAGCTCCTTCTTTAATTCTGGGATGGGAGGAACACAAACCCGATTCCTGAACTTTATTATCCCATCACAATAAAGGTTAAATTCAGGAACATTTCTCACCTTCTTTTGTATCTCTACATCTTATTTTTCGGCCTCTTTAATCTTCACATGTATAGATGGTTGAACATTCATTAGAGAAAGATAAGATTTATCCCCTTCCATTATAATTCCAGGATCCATCCTTTGTAAATCTATAAATATTGGATCTTTTGTGGTCCTCATCATGGATAAAGCTAGCATGATCATGTCGACTTAATGCATCTGTCACCTTGTTTTCTTTCCCAGGGTGATAATGAATTGAGAAGTTGTAATCCTTAATCAGCTCCAACCATCTTCTTTGGCACATATTAAGCTCTTTTTGTGTGAAAATATACTTTAAACTTTTATGATCAGTATAAATATAAAACCTTTCACCATAAAGATAATGCCTCCAAATCTTTAATAAAAATATTAATGCAGCTAACTCCAAATCATGAGTTGGGTAATTTTTCTCATGGATTTTCAACTGTCGTGAGGCATAAGCTATCACCATATCGTTTTGCATGAGAACACACCCCAATCCCTTCTTGGACACATCACTATAGATCATAAACCTTTCTCCACTATAAGGCAGTGTGAGAATAGGTGCACAGGATAACCTTCTTTGTAACTCCTTGAAATTCTTTTCATACTCCTCTGTCCAAGCGAACTTAACTCCTTTTCGAGTCAACCTGGTGAGTGGATTAGGTAATTGTGAAAAATCTTTCACAAATCTTCGAAAATATCCAACCAAACCAAGAAAAATTAGGATCTGAGTTACTATTGTTGGTCTCAACCATCTTTCGATAACCTTTGTTTTTGTTGGATCCACAGATATCCCCTCTTTTGAGATTATGTGACCCAAAAATGTGACTTTTTGAAGCCAAAATTCACACTTGGTAAATTTGTCATAAAGCTTCTCCTTTCTTAGGGTCTTTAATACAATTATCAAGTGATCTTCATGTTCTTCCTTTATCTTTGAATAGACAAGAATATCGTCTATAAAGACTACAACAAACTGATCAAGATAGTCTCTAAAGACTCTATTCATTAGATCCTAGATGATAGTAGGGGAATTAGAAAGACCAAATGGAATCAATATAAATTCATAGTGTACATACCTTGTACGGAAAGACGTCTTTGGTATATCCTCCCTTTTGACCCTTAATTGATGATACCCTGAACAATGATCAATCTTGGAAAATTATTGAGCTCCGCGTAGTTGGTCAAATAATTCAACAATGTGTGGGAGAGGATATTTGTTCTTGATAGTGATTTTGTTAAGTTCTCGATAATCAATGCAGAATCTCATTGATCCATATTTCTTCTTATCAAATAGAACAGGTGCTCCCCAAGGTGACACACTAGGGCGTATGAATCCCATATCAAGATTCTCTTGGAGTTTCCTCTACAATTCCTGAAACTCAATTGGGGCCATTCTATAAGGTGTCTTTGAAATAGGCATAGCACTCGGTATGAGTTCTATTGAAAACTCAAATACATGATTTGGTGTAAGACCTAGAAATTCCTTCGGAAATACATCATCAAACTCCCGTACAATGGGCATATTCTTAATCGTGAGTTTCTATCCAGCCATTTGAGATAAATAACCTTCATTTAGTGGAATCAAGACCCATAAGATGGGAGAAATTTCCACCGTAAGGTTATGTTTATCCTTGAATTGATAGATGATCATAGATTGATCTGGAATATGAAATGTGACTACCCTTATTTGGCAATTGATATGAGCTCTATATAAAGAAATACACTCCATGCCAAGAATCATATCAAATTCCACTATAAGAAGGATCACAAGATTTGCAGGAAGCACTTTCCCACAAACTTCAATCGCAGAAGAATTATAAACTTTTGATGTGACGGTTGTTCCATTAGGGGTTGTCACAGCTAACTCAATATCTAATTGTTGAGGTAATACAGTGATACCCTTAGAAATTTCTTCAAAAATAAAAGAGTGGGTAGATCCAGAATCAAATAAAACATTTTCTACTTTATAGTGGATGGTAAGTGTACCTTTCACCACTTCGTTATATTACTCCACATCGCTGATAGAAATTGCATGTGACTTTCCTTTGTCTTTAGCCTTAAGAGTTTGTTGACGTCGATCATCATCAACAACCCTTGGATTATGGCATTGATTATCATAATGACCCATTTACTTTCACATGTAACATTGAAGTGTAGTAGGTGCACTCTGTGTAGCCTTTTGTTTTCTCGCATCACTAGACATATTCTTCCCATCATTGCCGCATTCAAATGCCCGATGACCTTCCTTTCCACATTTGAAACATTTTCTTGTACCTTTAAGACAACTCCCTCCATGTTTCTTTCCACACATTGAGCATAAGGGAAAATTCATATTCTTTTCATTGTGGTCTTTAGATTTCCCTTTGAATTCCATTTTCCTCTTCTTATCAAACGCATATGAGTGATGGGTCACTCTAATCTCCATCTCAACCTTGAGAGCACATCGAACGATTTCCTCATATCTAATGAAATCCCTTATGGCTAATGCCCTTTGAAGACTTGGTTTTAAGCCACTAAAGAATCGATCGATCTTACTCTCAGGTTGGATAATAATTCTGGAAGTGTACCTTGCAAGTCTTGTAAAATTTTCTTTGTAGGTACCAATAGATTCATCATCCTTTTGCTTCAGTTCAAGAAACTCCTTCTCCATCCTTGTTCGAAGAATACGAGCGAAGTACTTATTGAATAATAAGTTCTTGAACTCGTCCTATTCAATGGACTCAATTTAATATCTGGGCCTCATATTCTTGATAAGATTCCACCATTGATCAGCTTCACCTTCTAAATGATATACTACTAAGATGACTTTATCATGTTCAGAACATTGAAGAACTGAAAATATCTTTTCAGTAGTACTGATCCATTATTCCTCAACTAATGGATCTGTAGACCCGCTAAATGAGGGTGGATACTGCCTCATGAAGGATTAAACAAAATGTTCCTCCTTCCTTTGCTCGTTTGGAAGTCCTACAGTATTCATAGCTTGAGAACGTTGTATAAGCATGGCTACAAGATTTTTCATTCCAGCTCCCATAACGTTTGGTTTCTCAGGGGGACAATCATTGCATTGTCCATCACATTCCGCATTAACAAGGTTCCTTTGGGTTCCAGCCATTGACTAAAACCAAGAAGAATAGTGTGAGAAACACTAATTATAATATGAAAACCACATAATCAAGAATAAAATTTCACACTTAAGGTCTTATCATAGCTAGTTCATGGCCATTTCTAAAACACTAAGACTGTGTTCTATGCTTAGATATATCCTTAGAGTTCTTACTAAGGCTTTTACATCCTAGTTTCCAAAGGTTGACTATACCTTTCGTCTGATTCTAACTATAAAGACCCATACTTTACAAACATTGTTATTACTTCAAAATTTGAAGCACATTTATTACAACATAAAACAAAACCATAATAGGACCGTATAGGTATAGTGTCTTTAGAAACTGGGAAACATAAACAACTGGTTCATAAAGCATATACATTGTATCCCATTTATTTCATCATATCTAGAATCCCTTTTTGGCATATCCTACTTAATACCCTTCTTCCTGACTTGGGGAAAAGAAAACATACAAAAGGGTGAGCTCAAAAGCTCAGTAAGGGTAACGAAATAAATATCAATCACATCATATTCATAAGAATATATCATTTTGGAAATCTTAACCAGCAAAAGAGATCATAATTTCATAACATGGGATAAATCATAGTAGTGAAATGTAATACCAATAATCATAACATGAAACTTTGTTTCATACACACATAATCATAGAGAATCATTTATTAGTACTCAAGACTCATTTCCAAGACTATCTTAGCATGCAAAGTCCATTTCTGAACGGAGTTCACTCCTCGTTTCAGTCTTGTATCACTGAACCATATTAACCTGATGTTCTAGCCATGTCTATCTCATGAGATATAAATCTTTACACAATGCATTGGATGGAGATATAGATCCCACCCATATCATAATGATACCATTCTTATGTGTGCCACAAAATCATAAATCATACATCATAGCATAACCCATGTAATAAAAATGGGATTCTTAAACATCATAACATAATCCATATAAGATAAAAGGACATCATAAAAATATTTCCATCATAACATAATAAAATAAATGTAATAATATGGATAGAAACAGAACCCTATATTATCTTAGATGGAAAATAGTTTTAATAAATTACTTGAACTCTATTCTTGAGGAAAATATCCTTTCAACTTCAAAAAAGAACATTTTTCCTTTCTTAACATATCATACAATTTTAAACTAAAAGAAGTTGATTAAAAATAAACTTGAAAACTTGTAAAGGAATCTCCATGGAAATAATTTTCTATGAAATCAGAAAAATCCATTCATGCCGTATAAGTTAAAAAACATTTTTTCTCGTACATTGGCCGGAAAAGTCAAAAAGTACCTCGTACGAAAAAAAACAAAAGATTCCTTTCATATATTTTACTAAAACACACCAATGAGTAATATTAGATTTAAATATTTTTAGTAGGATATAAATAATATTACATATTGATGAAACATGGATGTGGAAGATAAATACACCCCAGTAAATACCAAAGTATAAGCAATCTCGGATAAAAATGAGATTGTGAGATTTTTCCTTACCTTAGGTCTGATTTGCTTCGTACGTGTCTGAAACTCATGTATAATGATTTAAATAATGTTATTAACTTATTCTAGAATCTTACTCATTGTTATTATTTCATATATGGTCATATTCTTATCTTCTTATTTGTAATATTTCATTGTTACTTGTTATTCGGGTGTTTATTGCTTTTTGGTCTTATGCATGTTTTCTCTAATAAATTCTTATTCTTATTTTTAGGTTATAGATACCTAATTTCCAAAATTTTAGTAGTGTATTATATATCATATTTATTCATTCAATTCATTTATATAATTATTATGCAATGAAGATCTTGTAGAACGAGTCACATCACATCGTGGAGACGGTAGGTCGTACGTACGCACGAATGATAATATCATTCCCATGATCATGGAATTGTATTGAAGTGTATGTATAATATTTAAGAATCAGTATAATTTTACAATAATCATATATAGTTATTATTTACACCATTATAACCATCCAAGTATGATGGTGGTGGAAAAACTGATTACACCATGACGTGGAGACGGTATTCCGTACGTACGCAAGCGCGGTGATTTCGTTTTCCGTAGGATGGATAGAAGGTGAAATGGGATTGTTTAATATTTATAATAACATATCAGTATGTAAGTAATACTGATGTTATTACTTTATAATGAAATAATGAGAGAAGAATAAGTTGAAGAAGAAAGAAATTGGAAAGGATCGGTAATGGATATTACCTCTTCTTTGATGTGCCTCTTCTTAACCTTATCTTAGGGCACTAAATATGGTCATTGAAGAAGAACAGGAACTCTAGGATGTTTCTAGGGAAGTGGAGAAGAGAAATTTTCAGGGGTTTTACACACTTTAAGGCTCAAAGTGGTGTGAGGAGGAGAGGGAGGATGTTCCCTTTTATAAGGGAGGAGAAAGGCACCTTAAGAAAAACATAAAATATTATTTTATAATAATGTCATATTCGGTTTTTAATATCTAGAAGTTGATTTATTTAGAATATAAGGTGGGGATGGGTCGAAATACTCTCAACCAATAGATTTTAGACAAGTTTAGGTTATTATTTTAACCTTATCATTTAGATTTAACTTTAAGTTAAATAATTTAACTTTTACCGTGTCTTCTTGTTTTCTTACACTATATGGTTAATAAACTTACTATAACAAGCTAAACGAACCCCAAGTGGTTAATTATTAATATATATAACCTTATCTATGTCATTTTTCCAAACCTTATATTTTTAGTAATAAAATAACAATTAATAATATAATATTTGTTTTAAAAACTATTTTATTTCAATTTTGACACTATTTCATAATTGATATTTTGAAAATTCATAACAACATTATTAGTAAGAAAAATATTAATTAAATCAATACTAATATGTCATATTAACCTATAAAATTAGTGAAATTTATGAAAAGTCTCAAATTACATTTATTTGGGTATTTATAATATCAATTATGTTAATATTTATTTAATAAGGTAATTACTGCATCATTATTGTGTCATAAATAAATTAAATTATTTAAAGTATAAAAAATATAAATAAAATACCATTATGTATTAAATATTTTTAGATTTCTAATGGATATTTATAGTCTAATTTATATTTTTTATAACCATATATTAAAAAACATTTAGTTATTAAACTTTGATTTTAACTATTTTAACTCTTCTTTAAATAGAATAATATTAAATGTCCTAATCTAATCCAAGTGGACCTAAATGGTCATATTTTATTCCTAAGGTTGTTTTTGGTCGAATTAAACTTATAAAATATAATTATGACATGTGTTAGTGTAATAATAATATCATTTTTACCCTTCATTATCCTATTTACTTTTAACAGTGGTAAATAATAGTAAAAAGTTATTATTAACCAAAAATTATTTTCATCTCATTGAACCAAATTTTAATTACTAACATCAACCATGCCTCTCTTATTTTTTAAATTCCATTCACATAAGCGGTAAAATTAAGTTTTATGTAAATTTGCAAACTCTCCTAGGAGGTGGGTAAAAGACGGTGAAAAGTTTAATAATTTTTTTTATATTTTTAGAATTATTATAAAATGACTCCAATGAATCACTTTGAACTTATATTGGTATTATGTATCAATTTTAACCTAAAATAAATTGAAATAAATAATTATTTAAATAAAAAGTCGGTTTTAAAATAGTAATCCAGTGTTTTCACTATTCATAAAAAAATTGAATGTTTTCAAGAAAAATACCAAAACTTCACCCTAGGATAATTTCAATATTACGAATCCAAAAATGAAGTCCATTTTGAAAGATAAAATTTATAAAATTTCAAAAAGTAATGGTTAGTTTTAATAATATTTTAATATCATATCATTGTTTAGTGAAACTCGGTATTGCGTACAATGCAAGCTATTGAGGAGGCCGTGATTACGTGTAAAGCAAGCCAAGATAGTGTTGTGTGTAATGAAAGATTCCTTTGATGATGTATATAACATAAAAACAAAATATTTCTCATAAAATATCGGGTGTTACAAAACTCCTTCATTCTCATCTATCACATTAAGGTCAGTCCCTTAATCACTATTACTCTCCCAAGGAGATTAAGGGGTTAGATTGAATCAATCGCATAGTAATATTAATATAAAACATGTGATCCACAAATATAATTAATCATTATATTTAAGGTTTCATCCTTCTAGTAATTATCCACCATCCGGTAAGAAAATACTCACTCATTATGGATTAGTTTTCCATCATGGGTGAAAGAGTACCCTCAATGAATTAAAGAGACATATTCAATGTAAGAGAAAGAATGGACGAATGGTATGAAAATAATGAAACTTCACTAATATATTAACTTTTATATCCATAAAAAAGGATGATTTAAATACGTAAATACTCAAAATAAATTCTAGAACAACCCCTTAAAGTACCATTTCTCTATTTATTCATCCTCTAGTAACCTTTCTCTCTCTACGAGTTCAAAAATTCAGATCCTCTAAAAATTAATTTGTCTATATAATAAATAGTCTAGTCACTACCATAGCATATCCAATTGTACTGTGTCTTGTATTAATAGAAACTCATATTTTCAATGAAGTCTTCAGTATCTCCATGATTTTATTGTGTTTATATGGTATGGATGAAATATACCATCTTTTGAAATTTGAACCTCATTAAGATCACAACAAATTCCTTTGTATATTTTCAGTCATGTTTTGACAAACTTTTGTTCATCCTTAAGTATATTTTAAAGTAGAGTAGTGTGGCGTCATGGAGTTCATGTGGCCTAAGTTCCATGGTTCTATAATTTTGGGACTATATACACTATGATAGATATGTTGTTGTATGAAGGCCATATAGACTATTTAAAATAGTTCAATCACTTCATGTCCCTCTATTTCATAGAAAATCATATTTGAGGTTGGATTGACCCTCCTATTTAATTGGATGAGGTTTAATTCATACATATCCCTCAAAATATTACCAATAATATTACAATACCACTATGTCCTAGAACATCACCAAATTTTCATCCTTAAAAAATAATCGTATGTATCACTATGGTGGAAGTGAACAAGTAGACATGTAATACCTTGATAAATTTATATATTTTTCAAAGGAATATACCTTTACATATTCTTAATTCACTCTTAGATACTCTTACACACACTAAGCTCCATGTGTGTCACTGGATGAAATCCTTATCCATAGCATGATTTTCTCTCCTGCATTGTCCATCCCATTTTTTTCTAAGTCAAAAAAACATATACAGGAATGGATTCCTTATAAATGAATAGTTCCTATCCAAGATACTCTTACATAAACCTAGAACCACCTCCCAATACATCATAAAAATTCTAATCTACTCTCCTAAAGTAACTCTTATGTATTAGTCCTCATGAAGTATTTTTCCATTTCTCTATTTTTTGAGAACACTCTTATGCATGGGTTATGAGAACATTAAGATCTATTCTCCCATTTTCTAAATTTCATGTTCATAGAATTATTTCATCCAAAATTTATTAAAATTTTATAAAAACTTTTTTTATTCAAAATAAATTCATTTCCTTCAATAGAAAAATAAAAAACATATATAGGAAAGAGTAACAATTAAAAAATAAAATTATTACTAAAAAATATTTTCATAAATTGGAGTTATCAGATTCTTCCATACATAAACCTTTTCTTATTCCTAAGAACATACTTAATATTAAATCAATAAGAGCTCATACCAAAAAAAGTGAAGAATTCAAGTTAACATACTCATAAATATAAATTCATATTTGAGAATTAAAAAATCACATATCTCATCAAATCAAAACATTTTCTAATCATGCCACATATATAATTCTAGTAAAATAATTCTATCCCATTCCACATCACTCAATTCCATTTAAATATATTTAAGCTCAATGTTCAAGTATATACACTCTGTCTATAAGCTTGTAATCTACACACATCTCTACAAAGAAATCAAACCGTAAAATCAAATGGATTTTTTAGTAATGTAATAATGATTTTGAGGCTAAATTAAAGTGCAAAATAATGTAAAAATTATATTCAAGTAAGAAAAGGGGGATACTTTCTTAAAGTAAAATTAATGATATTCAATTCATTTTAATGATATAAACTTTCTCCTCCAAATTCCCTTAGAATTACATCAGCTCGACATCCTTCTCCTCTTCTTCAACAAATCACAATATGAAAATTGAAAATAGTGATTAATTATCCTCTTTCTTCTCTATAAATTTTTCTATCTATTACTTTTCTAATGGAATACATGAAAGAACATGTCTCATAACACTATAATCCAAACTAACTAGCACATCGACCTACACCATCAATATTTTATTGAAACTGAATGTAATATTTAGTATAAGAAGGGGGGATGTATATCTATTATAAGGTCAGTCAAAGGAATAGTATTTTCTCACTTTATCTATTATTTATTTTTCTTCTTTATTATTCTAAATAAATAGGATTTAATCATGCACAATTTCAAATATTTCAAACATTTTTCCATAATAATCAATAGAACAAAATCACTTTTTCACGACATTATAAGGATTCTAGAATTTCTAGGAAGTATCCCATCTCTTGTTTAAATATCAATGAAAATCATCTATTTATAACAAATAAATATGGTAGGATGGAAAAAATAGTTAGCATTGTGGATTTCATATCAAAGAATTTCATGGTTCATAAGGCTTGTAATTTGATCAAATATAGAGTAGGTATCAATATCAAATTAGTGAAATTGTATTCACTTGATGGAATTAATAATCTTAGTGTTGTTAAAAATAATCATGTTGTTTACCATACTAAACAATATTGTTCTTATATTTATGAAGATCCCGTGTTTTAATGAGAAATAGGGTAAAAGAAATAATATGATTAAAAGGATTGGAACCCTCTTAAAAATGTGAATCATAGTATTTAGAAATCAGGTCATGGAATGAACACTAACAATCAGTCTAATAACTGAGGATTTTTAATAATAAAAAATAAGAATTAGAATCATGTCAGCTATAATTTCAAAAATGACCTCAAAATTTAAATGATCACGCAACATCCAAAATTTCAGTCGACGTCTTTATTATTTATGATAATAATTAGTAATAATTTTGTAAAATATCAAAATATTTTTTTTCTATTTAATGATTTATTCTAGATCAATCAATGGGGAAAAATATAAATGGTTCCCATGATCTCTCTCCCACATTGAATATCACTTTTCCTCAATATGTAAAATAAAGTAGAGGATTTTTAGTCAAATTTAACGTTAAAAATTTAATGTTATGGCCAAAAAATTATGAAATAAATGAAACATTACTTAAAAAATGAATTCCTTTTTCATTGGTCCACAAAATGATTTTTTCTCAATGAAATCTATGAATGATTTCGTGATATAGGGAAATGAATTTGAATAATGAACACAAATAATGGTGATTTCGAGAATGATTTTTTAAATAATGTTTATGAAGAGGATTTTTGATTGAAATAAATTCTGGAATAAGTTAGTGAACACTATAATGATACAGAAGTTTGTTTTAAGGTACATCGATAATCAAGAACATGATAAAAAATTGAAAATTAATAACCCGATAGGAAAAAAACCTTAGAGGGGAAATTCCTAATGATCCTTAATTTTATCCATGGTCTCTATATCAAACTAATTATGAGCTAGTATATATGGGTGAAATATTAGTGGTTATCACCAGTGGAGTGGGGGTCATCTTTGGGGTTACTCCCTGATCCTGTTCAATATTCAAAATGGAAGTTAGGGTCCATATAGAATGAACTATATCTAATTATTGGGGGTAACTCCATGATCGATAGGGAGACCATTAATAGAGTAGGGAGGACTTTAAGGTGGACCTCTAGGGGTTTATCATGAATCTTCTCCTTACCGAACCTCTGGGAATTAATATTTAAATTGGTATGGAAATGGGTTCATTTAGTGAATCTAAATCCTCTAAAGGGGTTCCCATTGAAAATTATATTGAAATTTATTATCAAAGAACATGTAAATGTGAATCCTATTGGTATAAATTTACAAGGGTTTGGAAATTTCAAATCCAAGAGTTGGAATGATGTTATAAGAGAGATCTTGGGTGGGCTGAGATATGGGAGGTACTAGGTGGGAGGGTTGTGGTGGTGCTACTGACTCCTCAAACCCAACTCTCATCGCCACCCAAATGTGGCATGGGTAGTGAAAAAAAACAAAAATTATATTCTAAAATAAATATTTAACCACTCGTGTGGAATATTTTGGGATGGGGATAAACTCTATTTGGGATTAAATACACTGGAAGATCTCTATGGTGGGTGGTGGCTGAAAACAATATATTCTCACCATTGTCAGTGGTGGAATCTATGGCATAGTAGTGGTTTAAGTGGATCATCCTAACGGCATTGTTAAAAAATTCATAATTACCATTCTTATTTATTTAATAATTATAATTTCTCAAATATTTTATTTTAATCCTATATTCTCTCTAACATAAGTGGGATTGTTATTTATATTTTTTAGAATTTTACTAATCATGTTTTTTGGTATGTCAAGAACTATTTTTGGAGAAAAATAAATATATTTTTTGGTTAATGTCGTATATACTATATGTATTCTATTTTCCTATTTTATTGGATAATTCGTAAATCAACAATGAGAGTTAAGTGACAAGAAGTCATAAAGTACAAGTAACTGCATGGTTATGTTCAACCATAATATTGGGAGTCTAATTTTTTATAACTATAAAACAAACCACATAAATAAACATGATTGACCATACGGTATTCAAATTAACATAACTGAAAATCACACAAATTCATAGACTGTTGTTCCATTCTAACGAGTCTGCACCCCAGGTGGTAGATGCTCATGTTTGGCCTCCTAAAGGCCCATGATCAAATCCAAGCTTGGGAGGAATTCATTGGAGACTATAGTAGTGTTGTAGAAGGTATTGTTGTAGTACTGTAGAAGCGAAGGTACAATAATAGCGGTGGAACTATATCATCAATGATATTTTAGCAGGAACTGTAGCATTGTCAGTATTGTAGCATCTAGGGTACTGTTGAAGTACTATTAACCCAAGGGGCCTTTTGGACCAAAAAATGTGCTTTCAATCTTTTTATTCCTGCCACTTAGCCTTGGGCCTTTAAGTAATGTAATGGGTCTCCCTCTACCTAGAACAATAAAGGTTGTCTTTTCTCAAATAATAATGTGAGTCTTTGGCCCTATCCTTTAGAAAATGGAGTATAGTTCCATTCCTAGTGACCACATAAAGAAATCACAATTGATTTATTGATCATTTTTTATTGATTGTAAGGTAAATTTTTCAATGTGTTTAATTGGTTTCACAAAGAGTTTAAACCAATCATACTGAAAAAATAGTTTGTAAATGAAAATTAAGATTGTCCAGACATTATAAATCTTATTAGATACACATTTTAAAATTGATTGGCCACACGTTGTAAATTTAGTCAACTGTAAGTTGAATCAAATTCACCACAGGTTGAAGCCAATCAACCGTATGAGGAAAATAATTAATTATCATAAATAGTGAATTAATATGATCTTGGACCTAATTAAGTACTCACCTACCATGATACCAATCTTAAACTCATTAAGGGAGTATTTTTTTAATTTACTATTTAAAAAATATATATTTTATACATTTCGATTTATTGAACGTTTGTATTAAGGATTCTCATAGAAGTAATAATTTCTTAAATACTTACTAATTATATTGATTCAAATGAATTTTATTTGGAAGAATTATATGAAATATTAAATTCTCATCACATGTTTTAAAGTCTCACACTGGTTTCATGAAAAACATGAGTTTCAAATTCAGTTTTTTTTTGAATTTGAACAAATTTACTTGTATGATTTATTTGAATATTTTAACGGAATTTAATGGCTTTATTAAGAATTGTTAGTGATATAGTAATTATATTAACATATTCTATTGTACAACCTATTTTTTATTTTAAAAATTAATGAAGTGAACCATGGAGGAATATTTTTCACGAAAATTCAGTGAAGATACATACAAGTATTTCCTTAGGAAGGATCAAGTGGAATAGATTTGTTCTTTAAAATGCATTATGAAAGAAATGACTCAATATATTGAGATCAATAGAACTAGTAAAATAAATATAGTTGAGGAGAACTTGAATTTTATTCTTTGAAACACCTTGGAAATATATTACTACTCTTGGATGAACATAAATCATTTGGCTCTTTTCTTATAGAGTGAACATTTCTCCCTTGACACTTAGATAAATTTTTATTCATCCAATTTCTATGGTTCTGAATTTTTCTTATTTTCTGTGTCAATAATTTTGTCTGGGTTATACTATCCATAAAATTTAGGATTCGTCTTATACTAACCCATAACAAATATTGGTTCTTTTATGCACTTTTAGGGGTGAAAAATTCAGGTTAATTGGGTTGTGACTCCATGTCATAAAATTTAATTTTTGGATTGTGACTCATGTGAGAAAAATTCATGTTTGGGTTTTTCCTCTAGGGGTTTAAAAAGGAAATTTTCAAGGGTTGTGAATCCCTTTAAAAGTCATAGATAGTGGGTTATATCTCTCTCCATGTTAGAGAGGGGTGAAGTATAAAGTAGGATCATATAGACCTAAACTAATATAAAAATAATTTTGATCATTAATCATTATATTTTTTATATATTAATTATTAAATTTGATAATAATTCATTTAGTAATTTAAAAAATGTCATCCCGCCCCGCTACCCCCCCCCCCCCCCCCATTGACCATTCATTCATACTCACATTGACACCAAACAATTAGTATCAATGGGATCCCCATGGATATGGAATATTTATATTTAATAATTTCTATGAAAATTATAAAATAAACAATCGAAGGAAAAAAGTTCTATTTTGAGATTATAGGAATGCATAATAATGTCGGATAGACACTTCAACGACCTGTACACTTTAATGGAAATTATTATGCTTAATGGTGGTCTCAATTGTTATATTTTCTTAATAAACTCTGTATTGATGTCTTGATAATCATGTCGAACCCATAATAAATACCTAAAGTTGATCTATAATCATTTAACATTAATGATGTTGTAAGATATGATTTGAATTACATGGTAATTAATCTGTTTTATTCTGTAATAAGTATAAATGTTTAAATTCATTTTTTTTGTATTTAAAATTTCTCAATAAATATGGAATAATTTTTAAGTCACTCTTTTAGGTTTATATAATTTTATAATAATAAACTATACATATTATGAGTTGAGTATCAAGAACATAAAATTGGGAAAGAGGAAAATTTTAATAAACTTTTTCATAGATTTACTAGTATTTTTAGTGGCATGAGCATCTTATGAATAACTCAAGATACTTAAATTATGATTGAAATATTGTAAATAACTTTACATAATAATTTGAATGCTAAAATGGTTGTTATTTAAGATTACAAAAAAATTAAAAAAATATACATTGGATGATATTATTGTATCATTACTATGATATGGGTTAACATTTAAAATCATTTCTCAATAAGTGATTTTGAAAAATAAAGGTATTACTTTTTAATAAAATTTTTGTGTTTCCATATACTCTCATAATTCTAAATTTCCAAGTAGTTAAACTGACTAATATTTATAATATTACCATGGTAGAAGAAATAAATGATACTCAAACATAAGAAAAGGAAATTACCCATTGAATAAAGAAATATAAAAAGTATTAATGATAGTGAAGTTATCTATTATGAATGTCGAGAAAGAGGGTGGATAAATAATAAACTCCCAAGACTCAATAATTATTAAAATAAAATAGAATAATATAAAAATAAAAGTAAATAAATGGAATCTATTGGGATTTACACTTTTGATTTATATTTGAATAATGAATCTCGTGTAGAAAAAGGATTCGTGAACTTATTCTTAGTTGCATCATCAAAACAAATAATTCAATCTATCTATTCTTCCTCTTATGATTCCGATTTTGATCCTCCTAAAGATGATTTGTACTCCGTGATTTGTATACTCAATCATTTGATTAAAAATATTTTAGGATTTTTCAAAATTCATAAAAATAAACTTATGTAATCTCTAACTGAAAATTGAAAAAGAAGAAATAAACCATTAAAATTAAATGATAATTTTTTTGTTAATATGGAAATTGTTAAACTTGGGAATATTAATATTATGTTTTATTGGTTTAATTGTGAATAATATAAAAAATTAAATTATTTTCCATATTAGAATAAAGTGATAAAATGAAAAATGAAATTGAATGGTTGAAGGATGATCTAAACACTTTTTTTCAAGAGATAAAAATTTAGGAAAAAAATTATGAGTTTATATAAAAAAAGAAAAAAATGATCCTGTTTTTGATAATATTTTACCCAAATGGTAGAAAAAATTCTTTGTTAAAGGCTTAAGTGGAAGTGCATCAAATGTTACTTGTATTTAATTTTTAATGAAAAGACATCATTCAAAGGAATCTGACTTGATATTTTCTTAGTATCTTGGTCACACCAAGGTTTTTATTTTTAAATCATTGTCTTATAAATTACCTATGAACATGTATTTGAAATATATATATATATGGGTTCCTAGAAATTCACATTCTAATACTATAGAAACTATGTTTTCGTAGATATGAATGAATCCTAAAAACTATTCTTATAGTAAACTTTTCTTCCAAGAATAAAACAATAATGTGTGGTACATGGATATTGGGAGTTCATGACAATTGATAGATGATAAATCTTGATTTTTATCATCTAATAAGTGGAATAGATGTGGATCATACCCATAATCTCAAATATGGTGCTAAAACATTTTATTTAAACACTAGCATCAATTCTAAGTGTTATGACTAAATCCAAGCATTCAAATATTTTCCCGACTTAAACATTACATATAATAGAAAATTCACAATCCCAATATTGAAAGGTTTAGTGTCTTTGAGGACTAGTTACATAGGGAAATTATTTTAGAAAACTTGTAAACATGTATCCATAATCGAACAACACTATAATCTCCCTTATATACTTCTTATAGGTTACACCAATCATTATATCATAGGGAATGGAAATGTAATAAATGGATGAGATCAAAAACATTGTATTGGAAAAACTCACCAACAAGTCATCCAGGCTTAAATCTAAATCTTCTGGGAAAATTAGCATATTTAAAATATATTATTAACATGACTATTAACTAATAAGGGTTGTTCACAAGTCCTGATAAAAGGACATGTAATCCAAAATGAAAAAAATACCATTTGAAAAGAGTTTGATATAATAAACATTATACAAGGGGAATAATCATACACAAAATATAAATAAGAAATTTCATTTAAAATTAACATAATAAAAAATTATGGCATAACCATAAAAATTAATAATATTGTTAAAAAAGATTCCTTCATCACATTTTACCAACAAACTTGAAAACAAAGATTCTTGAATCTGATTCATATAAAAATACTATGAATAAAACTAATTCCCCATGTTCACATAATAAACATTTCAAAAAAATTGTTAAACCCCAATCTAAATCTACAGGTCTGAGATGAAGTGCTAAATTAACTTATGCATGCCTCCCTGGACACAAAATTTTATCTACTAGCAGAGAAGGTATGAGCAGTGTCATGGGTATATTATACCCTCAGTAAAAAACCATACACAAGAATTATCAAGATATAAATAGAATATCCCAACAATATAATAATATCTAAAATAATATCAAAATATTAAACATTATCATTGAGGTCAGACCATATAAAAATAACCAAGGAACCCCTATGTGGAAAATCAGACTAAACTATCAGTAAAGAAATGTGAAATTAATAAAGATACTATGGAATATATATTGATATTTTCCCAGTACCACCTCAAAAAACTAAGATCCATCCCTTAACTACCATTTGGTGGGACATTTCCCTTCCTCAAATAACTAATCATGAATTCATCACATGCATCGATATGTATATATAAGGTGTGAATATAAAACTGGTATGACCCCACTAATGCATCCATAATGACAAGTTCACATTTATTTAAATTTGTATAGAATGAAAATAAATTGAAATTTCACACACAAAAATAGTCAATAAGAAATCCATCAATCACTAACTAGGATTCCAAAAACATTGATCAGACATATATTGGATCTATTTAGGAAGATTAGTCACAAATTGTATTCACATGAATCATATCATGCCATGATGTCACATATGACTCAACTCACTAATAGTTTAGAATTTTATCTATGTTCCATACTAAAGGGAAAAAATACATTCCCACATTTAAAGGCTAGCCACGCTATACCTTTAAATAGTATTCACCAAACTCCTCTAACCAACCATAGCCTAATGGTTGTTATCTTCACATGATTGTACATCTACTAGGAACTTATCAAATCTTATGAAATATCTTAATGAATTAGGATCAATCCCTAATTGGATCACAATTTATATCTCCGACTCATGCCATTGGAACACCATACATATCTCCCCAACTCTAACTATCACTCAGTGATCATTACACCCTGACTCGTACCATCATCTTGGTTTGCACTATGTTTTGAATCATGTATCTATACCCCTATGCATATCCAATTACAATCTTCAAGTAATGTCATAAAACAAAACTCTCCATCATCCCATCTTAGATTCATTGGTCTATAGTCCTCTATCAATGAACTCCATTTAAAGAGTCCACCAATCATCTGTAAGTAACCTTTTTATCTTCAACACACCCATATATTCGAATATCAGGTATAGTTCTCAAAGTCTACAAATTCCTGCTAATTATGTCCAATCACATATAAGTTATCATGGACTACACATGAATTCACAATCACATCATCTCAAACAATTGTATACAATAGACCTATATGTTATGTAATTTTTACCTTAGGTGTTTTGGTTCCAATAGTCATCAAGTTATGATACCCAAATCATAATATCACTCCAACCAAATCAAACCCACTTAACAGAAATCCTTAAAAATAATCCTAATTAATCACAATATGTATTTTATAAAGATAGTCAATAATAAGAGGGTAACATGGGTTATAAATATATAAACATATTTGGAGAGTCACTGCCAATAAAAAATATTGATCTAATCAAAGTAAAGTTTTCAAATTATCCGGATATAATGTCAATCTATCAACAGATCAATAATTATTAGTTATATAATGGTAGGATACATATATCTATCTATAATATCTTATATATATATAAAATTTCCTAAGAAATAAAAGATGATTCAAGCTCTAACAAATGAATTTTAGGTCATGAATATATAATGATCAACATAGACATCAGTCACTGAAGAGAGTGAAAGGAAAAAAGCAAAAGATGAACAGAATGGATCCTTTACACTCATCCAAGTCAAATGAGGGTCTATCCATATGATAGAGATATAAAATATGGGATTTTGGGTAAAATTACATGGTCTCCATTAATAATGAATCCATTTGGGAACCACCACTGAACTAGTGGACCTCATTAGCTTTCCATTCAATCCACCAATTAGTTAGTGTGTCTAGCATCGGTACAACACCTACGGATAGACAACAATCCAGCCGGTGGGGCCTATAAATGTGTATTTATTCTTCCAATACTACTAGTTAGTTGATGAAGATATATCATCTAGATGGTGGCACACCAACAACACAAAAGTCACTAGTCTATGACCTCTGCTCCCTCTGATCCATCTTTCTAACATCCAACGACTCAATCATTCCTCAATAACACATTAAACATAAAACAAAAACTAAGATAGTCTAAATCCTAAATCATGTACCTTCAATTTATGATATCATAGATCTTACACACTAATGAATTATCATTCTGGATAATTCCCTCCATTGGTCCTACTCAAAAAAATCTGATCATTGAGCTCAAACATCATGTTCTCATTCACACATTTCCTCTTGGCTCCATCAATGTTTCTATACGAATCAAAAAAGTGGGACCATATTTCCTCAAAAATATTTCTCAGTCTAGTGAAAAATATTCATTTACCTCTCTTTAAAAGATATATCTAGTTCAATCTAAATGTCTTCATTTTTTATCACTTGAGTATTATCAAGCATGTACCTATAAGTCTAGTAGACACGAAACATGTTATGTAGTCCTCAACATTGTGTAGAATTATACTATCGATAATCCAATACTCTGATACATTTTAGGCTCTCAAATGGTACCCTAAAATGTAGTTATGTCTTCCCTTTCCACTATAAATGATGATTCCCAAACATAGGTGACACCTATAAGACAACTAAATCACATATTGAGAACTCCAATGCTTATATCCTTCAGTTAGAATATGTTCACAAGGTACTATGAGTGATAACGAGCCAATTCTTGGTCAATAGAAACACCGTAGAGGTTTCATACACCATACTTGATCTAAAGATAGATGCCTCACCCGCCTTATGACAATATATCGGTTAGTGATACAAACAAACCTAAAGAAGCTAAAATGGTGTCATATGAATTGAAACATTGAAAATATTATTTAATGAAAACTCTTATAAGTCTAGATGATCATCCCATGCTCCACTGATATCTTGAACACATCCCCTAAGAATATCCTCAATGATTTTGATCATCCCCAATGATATGGATCATCCTCTCTGGTTTGTGACATTGTCTAACACAAACTTCACCCCCTTATTGGTAAGACGTATCCTTCAAACTTCCAAATAGGATATGTGCTGAGTGAACTATTTGTAATACCAATCTAAAATAAGTAACCTATTCATCTCAAACTCATTTCAAGGGAAATCCCAAAACATTAAAACTTATACCTTCTACAGTTCCATGTAAATTCCTACCATATAGATTTTATTCAAAACCAAATGTACCACACGAATACATAAGTGAAACTTGAAAATCATAGCATATATATGATTCAAAAGAATTGTAAACAACACAATTTCCAGATTTCTACAATGTATCTTCAAGGTTTGGTAGTGTATGGGGATATCATCAATAAATTCCACAATAAATAAGTCAATATATAGATAAATGATCCAATTCATGAGAACCATGAACACCACTAGTTGATTTTTCAACCCTTGTGGCATGAAAAGATGTTCATATTGTCTGTATGTACTCCTAAACACTATCTTATAAATATCTATCTCTAATATTTGAAGCTAGGGGTAACATGATTATATATCTATCATGGGGAACTACTAATGTCCCTACAACTAATTAAATAAGTAATTGATCCTTTGTAATGGGTGTTTGTTCATAGGAATCAACTAGTTCATCCTCATCTCATCCTCACACAACCAAATACTACCATTCAACTTCTTTTTTAAATAACACCAGAATACCTTCAGGATTTGAGATCGATTTGATAAGTCCCTTTCCATTAAAATCCTTGAGTTTCACCTTTATCTATTTTAGAAAAAATAGGTTCATAGGGTAAATAGGAATCAATATATTCTATTCCACCTATAAATAGTTTCTTATCAAAATCTATTCCACAATCCGGAGGAATCCATGAGTAGTATTCAGGGAAGACATCCTTATATAGGTGCACAACATGAGGAAATGATGAGGGATTTATCTCCTCATTGACCTAATGAACCATGATTGATAGAAGTGTTGCCATCTCCTCAATCTGACATAGGTCTAAACTAATTCTTCCTACTCAAACATCCCATTCTCTTCTTAAGATGAACTTATCTCACTTATTTGAGATAAATTACACATATTTACTATAAAAAATTTTGTAAGTCCAACAACTAGTAATTTCATTCATGAAAAAGATTACATCAAAGCCAGTCATCTCAAGAATCATGAAATATAATAGATATTTATAAATATAAACTAATGTAGATCATTTTATACATCCCAGAGATAGTCAAATCCCCCCTCCAATCATGAGAGATAAACATAGAGGATAACTTGAATAGAAAGACAATTCAAGAAAGAACTTGAGAATATATAAATGAATGGGATGATATTATGTCAACAAAGGTAAAAGATAACATAGATGTGACAAATATTGTACCTCGAACAATTGGAAAACCCTATCCTCCATAAGTTGGGACCAATTCTACCACATAAACTCTTATAACCTCAATTACATGACTCTTTTCCCCAATGGAGCATGACTCACCCAGGTCACCTAGTTCTATCGAGTCTAAATCTATTGAAAATGACATTATCCTACAACTCAAATAATCTTATTGGATTCCAAAAGAGTCAATTTAGAATATTAATGTTGTAAATAAACCACCTTTCAACACCAGTGATACACATTCGATGTCTTTACATAAGATCTACTGAAATGACCCCTTTACCAACATTTATAGGATCTTTTAATGCATCTATACATGAAGGTAATAGATAATCCCTTAATGTTCTCCACCTACCTGCTACCACCCTATTTTTCACATCTTTATTTATTTTCCTACTACCAGAAGTGTCTCCCACAACAACACAACAGAACCCACTTATCGGTCCAATTAAGAATGAGTATTCCTTGTATATTTCTACCCCTTTATACCCCTGTTAGTATTTAGTAACATCTGTAACACCTCAGGATATATATTTAGGTCAAAAATCCTGACTGATAACTTCATCTCTAGATAAATGCCAATCTCAAAATTTGGAGGCTTCCACATCTAATTTCTATACAGTAGAGGAATTAATAAATTAAGCTCCACAAAACTATTTGAGTAATAATAAACCAACATCAATCCCTATTAAAACACTATAAACTCCTAAGAATGGTTTTGGATTCAACATATCTGGGATGAACTCCATAAAGAAGTGATCCTTGAAGGTATCCATAGTAAGACCCTAATATCTTCTCGCCTGTTTCAGGACACACCACTACCTCCTAGTGGGTACCTAGAGCATGAAGGAATCCATTTCCACCCATAAATGTTCTAGGGTATACACTAGATCTAATATCTTGTCATTAATTTTAATCACATCCTTAGTATTCAATGGGATTGAAATTCCCAAAAAGTATTAGGGATATTGAAGATTAAAGTATTGGTTATAACCAATCTTAGTCCAAGAAACTCCTCCACCTTGAACATACACTATAAAGAAGACTCATAGTTGTAGCATCTCCACCATCTGAACTATTTTATCCGGTATAGGAGAATTCTAGGATATATCCTCTTATCCATATGGTGGTGGAATAGTAATATCATACCTAGTAGGATCATTCTTATGTTCTTCATTGGTAACCTCATCAAATATATCTTGGGGACATTATCTATAATACAAAAAAATTATTGTAACTATATTATCTTACATAATATATAAACTCAATTAGTTTATTAGCATAAATATGGTATTTCTATAGAAATACCTATCCTTGGATGTAACCCACAATGGTAAGTCCAAAACCTCTTAGTAAAACCAAAGGAAAATTCATCATTATTATGCATGGTTACATTAGATGGAATCACATATATAAATATATATAACAATAATAATTCTTAACTTGAAATAATCAAAATTTCAGCACAACATATCACAAAATCACAAATAATTTAGTAATAAATTTAACTAAATGAACTTCCATGTATAACCAAAAATAGGTATATATGAAATGTGATCCTATGTTCCTAGCCATGATGTATGAATAAACCCAAATCCCATAAATAATAAAAACAAAACATACTCTGTATTAGGATGAAACTATAAATCCACAACTACAACAGTAGTCCCATAACCAATAAATTTGAGGTCTGATACAGTTAAGCTGTCTAGGCTCACATACAACTCCCCTACCCAAATTCCACACATCCTAAATACTTTTACCTAGTTCAAAAATATTTCCATTAAGATAAAGAAAAAAAACCTCCTCTGATGCCATTTTTCAATAACCCAACCACCTTGAACCCTAAACCTAGTCATCCAAACTTATGAGTATCCTATAATACCTTAGAAGAATTAAAACCAAACCTTGAGATATTACCAAATAAGGCTACTTATTATACTAACGAATATCTTCAAAGGAAAAAAAATCTCCATTCAATATTATTTTTCATCACTCACACACACCCTGAGAAACTTTCCATGAGGTCACCCATCCAAACACTACATTGAGCCAAGACCGCTTAACCATAGAGTTCTAATTAGGTAGGATCCAAAAAATAAAGTTGAACCACATTAAAATTGGTAGTATCATGTGGATTTTATGTCCTACTTCTTCTAGGTTTATTACACTATACAACCATTTAAATCATAATTTCTTTATTATGGACCCCACAACTCAAGCCTGGGATGTGTTATTTCACTTCTAACTAGGTATTTGATTTTATCCCATTTTTTCACGATCTGGCTTCCTTGATCTATGTACCTAGTAATTTTTCCCAATGGTACTCCTCTAATACCTTGGTTTCCTTTTCATCAAAGCATAGACTATTACCCAATTGAGTCATTTATAAAACTAATCATTATCCCCAAAGGCCAACATGTGTTCTTTAATTATGATTTTTCCTCACTTAAAAACACTATATGAAAGTTTCTATGAGGTCTATGATCCTAAAACTACTATAGGGAAACCTCTCTTAACTATGTAGTTCTAATTAGGTATGCTTCCTTAAAATAATGGTGAATCATGGTAACCTGGTTAGTAACCCATAACATTCTATGTATAACCTTTTCCATGGGTGTTACAACTCTTTATGTTTCATGTTCACACAAAAAACATGTGAAAAAATATTTTTACATCATGTTGACACAAAAAACATATTAAAAAGCTTCTTTTTTCAAGTTCACCCACTTTTTTTAACAAATCTTCATTCATTGCGTTCACACACCACACTTGGGAACAAATCTTTCCACATCACGTTTGTAAAAAATTTAAATATCTCATGTGATGTGAAATCATAACCAATGATTTTGAGGGTGATATAAGACCCCAATCATCAATTATCTATACATATGTGTTCCAATTTAAAATAATCATTCATCACATTATAAATAACCCTTATAAATAAAAAAATTACAAAACATTTCTAGATGGTATTGCCAAAAATGGCATTAAGAATGTAAAATGTTAATAACCAAAATCCAACCACCCAAAAAAAGAATTTTATATAACTATTTATAGGGTGGTACATGAAGAATAATATCCAAAGAAATAAATCTTTTAAATGTATATTGAAAAATTGAAGTGGAATTATAATTTTTTTCTATAATAACTTTTATCTATTGCATATAGGATGAAATTATGGTCACATTAAACTTTTATTTTTGAAAAGGTGATGTGGAAAATTTTAATATGATTTAGTTTTAAAAATAATTTAAATATTATATCCTATAAAAATAAATAAAAATTTCAAAAAATTTAAGGGATCTGTTTTTGAAACATTTTATTTTTTAAAATTAATATTCAATAATGGAGCCACAAAAAATAAATAAACATTTAAAAAAGTTGACATAAAAATATCTTGAAAATTTTTACTTTTAAAAAGAGTCGTTAATAATACATATTTGAAAATAAATAGTGGATTTATAAAGAGAATATGAATTGGAAGATAAAATGTTCTAATATGAAGGGATAAAAAATATTATTAATTTTTTTAAATACCTCTATTGAAAATTTTCACTGTAAAAAGTGGTGTTAAAATTTTCCAATATTGGTTTGGACCTTCTCAACAATCCCTTTTTGTCTTTCCAGTGCCCTGTACTTCCATTAGGGTGTTTTTAGTTGCTATGGTGTCTAGGAGATTGGTTTTTTCCATTATATGGGTCACCAGACCCAAGTGGTGGGCATAGTGCAGTTTTTATAGAAACCATGGGTGTGGATAAGCCATTTTTCGAAGTTCATGTAGTTCTTGGTGCACCATATCTAGTAACATATATTTTAAATACATTTTGGATTTTTTATGTGTTTTACACCTATATAAAAAGGATATTATGGAAACACCCAATAAGGGAATGGAATCGGACATGGAACCATAGGGAATCTTATGTCTAAAATGAGGATATGGAAAAGAATCTTCTAGCTATTTTGTAGGCCATGGAAAGGGGGGATCAACTTGGGGGTGGTAAATTCACCCTTGTGGTAATTGTTTAGTATATAACACTAATAAACACCACATTCATAGTAGAATATATGGTGGAAGTTTTGGTTGTGATGTGTCTTGTCTTGAAATAGCTAAAATCATCACCAATATTTACAGATAGAGTCTGATTAAAAGGGGGAAACATGTGTGATTTTATGGGGGTCTTAAATGAAATATTAATTTTTTCTTTCTCCTATTAATCGATATATGTTTCTATATTGAACATTATTTTAATATCTAGATGCTTTGTGAACCTAGGTGGTGGTTGGATAGTTTCTTTTATGGAGTTTTTTTGAAAAACATTCATTGGGGATGTTTTTGTTCTATCTCCTTATAACCCTCTTGATTGTCCACTTTGAGGATTCTAACCCATTATATCATTATATCAAGGTATGATCTCCCTTCTTCTCCCTTTTTATTTACTTATCTAATTATTTTCTAGGAAGATAATAGTAACAAGAAGACTAATTTTGGGTGTTTCTTCAACATGGTTAATTATTGGATTGTATATAATAGTTTATATTGAGTTATCCTTCAACTTGGTGGTGTTTCTTTTAGTGGTGATTGATCTTATATCCTACATTATTTATTAA
Source organism: Viscum album (assembly GCA_963277665.1). Classification (NCBI taxonomy): domain Eukaryota; kingdom Viridiplantae; phylum Streptophyta; class Magnoliopsida; order Santalales; family Viscaceae; genus Viscum; species Viscum album. The sequence goes on from OY728146.1 coordinate 319,078,235, forward strand.
AAAACATTGGAATTATAAAACTGGGTAAGGGATTCATTGCTTCTCTTTATTTTTATGTACAATCATAAATTTATCATGATTTATCTCTTTGTGTAATGGTGGAGTTAACCCTGATAAACATGAGACCAGAATCTAAGAAAAGAATTGGTTTTGTTGAAGGATCTCATGTGTATTCACCATTTTAATGGTTTTCCTATTGTTCTTCTTGTTATTTTTTAATCTCATACAATGATATGGAAAACCATGTTTGTTAAGTTTTAATTAGATAATGAAAATAATTATGGTAATTCTTATTGACTAAATAACAAACTGACCTATTTAAATGAAATAATTATTCGTTATTGTTTTATGAAACTAGAATTCATAATTAATGAATGTTAACATAATTCATCGTTCTTAAAATATAATGATTTAGGTTTCCTATAGTCATAACTTGTGATAAATGAATTTTTTAATTCAATATGGTAATGAACTAACTCTTTGATAAAGATAAATGTTTGGGACTAAGTGAGCAAGTTTTCTTACGATTGATGGATGTCATAGTTTTAGGGCCTATATTTTTTATTTACTATTTTTTCTTGATTCTATTCGTGATTTATCTAGAATATAAGCCTCATAAGGTGATGTGATGTGAGCTTGGGATGCATGATTATTTGGTGAGAATAGGTAGGGATTCTAGGGTTCATGGAAATAGTTGTCTCCTATTATGGTGGGATGGATGAAAATTTCCACAGTTGTGTTGGGTATGGAACTATACCTGATGGATAGGGTTGAATATGGGATTTCCTATTGTTGTTTTTCTAAAAGCAAATTTTCTTTATTGTTATTGATTTTTTTATGATTTGATGAGTTGGTTTTTATTTTTTATATTCCTTTCTCCACTTCTTTTTGTAGCAGATTATGCTTGGTTTATGAATCTTTTCATGGTAAATTATTATGACTCCTATTTTAACTATTATTATGTAATCTTTATGAATATTAAATAATTTAACCCATGGATTTGGTTCTTGAATATAATGCTAAATGATGATGACTTTAAGAAACTACATCATCAGTTGGATTATATTGGGATGGAATAAAATTTTGCTGATAACTAATGTAATTATGAAATGTTAAAAATAAATAAATAATTGAAATTATCTAGAAATATTTTGGAGATTATAGGATATCTAGTCTTTATTGGTCGAATCTCGGTGTATTATAAATGATAGATACAATTTAGTTTATGGAAAGGAGGTTTCCTATATCTTGGTTGAGATTTGTATGTATATTATTATGTTATATGTGTTCATATGTTACCCCACCTATGCCAGTAGGGAAACCACCCCCAATATACCCTAGATGGTGTTTTCCCCAACATCTCGGTTGGTGAGGAACTGATGGGTTAATACCACCTCCTTCCCATATCTCTTCTCTTAGTGATATTTTGTACTCATGCAAGATTTTTTTCATTTAAATATTTTTATGTGTAGACTTATGTAATGTCTTATGGTTATTTCACACACATATATCTCTGGATATAGTATCCTAAGGATTATTATATGTATGTTTTATATAGTTTGTGATGTATTGAGGTATAACACATGGCGTACATGCTGTAGTGGACCTTGAAAACTAATTGGTTACTATATGATGATGTGTTTGTTGATGATGTGATGATCTGATGCAAAGGTTTCATGGTATATTATAGTTTCACGGGAGTTTTTAGGTTGGATTTATTATTTGGATAGAGATTTCTTAGGATGTGTGATGTTGGGGCACATTTGAAAACTATTGGGGTAGTGGTATATGGTTTCATTCATTGGATGTTATTTTGGATATTACATTATTAGTTTTATGTGATACTTGTTAAGAGAGACATGGTGATACTGGGAACTTAACATACATGATTATGTGACAAGTTAGCTCCACTTTCTTATTCGTTGGGATTTCATATGATTTCATTATCTTTTGCAAGAAGGTATCTAGGGAGGATCAAATTATGTATACCAAATATGATCACACTATATATATAAAGGATTTTTTTATGTTTGAAAGATATAGTTGTTGATCATGACATATATTACTTACTTATAATGTTGTTTAGGATCTATTTGGGATTTGATCTCGTTATCGAGGATTTACTTTTGTTACTTTTAGTATCTTTTTAGTTTTTCTTATTGTATGAGTTTTCATGCATATATTGGGTTCTTTTATTACACTTATTTGTTGGAGATGTTTGGTAGTCTTCTATTATCTCTTATTCCTTGTATTCTTCTAAGAGGTTAATTCATCCCCTATGTTTGTATGATATAACCTCGGTTCTTCTCACCAACCAGTGGCCTATTAGTAGTGGGCTATAGGCATAATTATCTCCCTTCTCTCATTACCGAACAAGGAGGGGTACATTTTGTAACGACCCAAACTTTTTATTAATATTTGTTTCCTAAATTTTGTGTGTTATTTTATCTTCTACTCAACAAAACTATATTCTTTAATTAATGAAGTGAGTATAAGTAAATGAGACAATTGGGTTTAGACTGTTATATGATCATTGGTCAATATGCCTATTGGAAGCTAAAATCTTAACGTTACAATTTTTGTTTATAAATACAAGTAATCTTGGTTAATTAATATTGTAATAAGATTTTATGGCCTCATTCAGTAGACTCGGGCCATTTGAATCCCATTTGACAGAACATGGGAAGGGGGTAGCACCACTGGGATTTGCTCTGGACCAAGACCAAGCCAAACATCATCATGTGAAGCTTGAACGGAATCACCTACAAGAGAAGTTCAAGCAGATATAGGTCACCACTCGGGAAATGATGGCCGAGTCGCCCCAAGATTCTATCACCTCATCACACCATACACATAGGTCCTATGATGGTGTTATAAGGGGCTATGTAAGGATACATTAGCTTCTTTGTGTAATCCTTTGATATAAATAATTTTTTTTCATATTATGGTGAAGTTTGAAAATTTCAAATGTCTGAATAAATATAGAATGTATATTATTGATGAATTTTGGGAAAAAAGGTATTTTAAAATATTTATTTAAACCTTAAATAATTAATAATGTGTAATGATTTTAAAAAATTGGTCTTCTACAGTTGTGTTCTGTAAGAAATTTAGAGTCTAATAAGATCAACTTATTTTTTGGTGAATAGTAAATTATGAATAGTAATTTTGTGCTTATTATTAGTAATTTGACCAAATTTATTAGTAACCTCACTTAATAAATTATTATTATAATTTCGACACCTTGATTAGGTAATGCGATTCAATAAAATAAGTAAATAACTATTTGATAAATTATTAGTTATGTAATAGTTTTCTTTTGGTTGAATAGTGTTTTTATTTTAAAATTAAATTAAAAATAATTAGAAAATTATTTTCATAAAATGGATTTAATTTTTGAATTCAGAGCATGGATATTAAGTTAAGGGGAATTTCTGGGATTTTTCTGAAGCAGTTGAATTTTCGGTGAATAGTGGAATTACAATTTTGAGTTTCGGGTGTTTAATGATATCATTAAGGATGTAATAATTATGTAATCATTCTAGTAAACTTATTAAAAGTAATATGTGTTATGAGGCATCCCAAGTGTCCAACACCATGGGAAAATACCATAGGAATGCCCATGGTTTTTCCAATACCACCGATGAGGTGTCCATTGGAAATTATTGATATGTTCCCTCACTTCTCCTAAGAATAAAAAGCAATTACCTCAACCATTTCACTCCAAAATCCTCCTCATAGAATATATGGTCTCTTTAAATCCCAATTAGTCCTCCCAAGGTTCCCTCAAGAATCCCAAGGTCCCAACCATTAATCTTTCGAAGTTACTTTTCAAGGTAAGAGATCATTTCACCCTCCTCTTTTAAGTCATGACTTCTTTTTTGTAATGTCTTCTAATTTCCATATCTTTATGTTGAGAGTGTGTTCTAATATGTTTTAATTTCTTTCCATTTCATGTCTAATTATTGATATACCCTATCTTCTCTCATCAATTTGTTTTCTAAACTTTTAAGTGACGCCATTAGGCTGCCGAATTTCTAGTAAAAGAAATCACACCTTCTATTTTCTTTCATGTTTCATCTTCATGTGGTATGTCATTAAAATATTCATACCATGATATTATTAAGTAAAATTAATTTATTATTAATTATTTATGAGTGGTTGGCCCTTTTCTCCTCTCTTTTCAGTGTTTTCTAAAACCATGTTATATAGTCGTTAGGCTGCAGAAATTTCATCTCAAAATTTCTATCTCTTTCTCTAAAGAAATTATATAGTTTATTTATGTTAATACCCATAACTATTTTGTTTCTATGGGTGTTTATTAATATATAAAAATTATATATTTGATTCTGGGATTGACATACATATAACCCTCACTCCCTTTCCATGGGTTATAAATGACATAATGATCTTATTTTTAAGAACTTTTAAAACGTCACGATTTTGAGATGAAACCTATTTCTTTCATTCTCTATGGGTTATTCTTGAAATTTTTTATTATGATCTATGTGGATCACATGAAAATAAATACATATTAGTATTTCACCTTGATATCACTCTAATTCATTGGGTAATGAAGTAATCTCTAGAGATGACAAGTTTCACGATACCTTGGTGAATAACCATGTTAATTTTTATGACACCTTTGGGATAGACCTTGGTGATATGTTCATGATTGTCTTAAGGAAATGTTGTATCCACATATTCAAGTTGTGTTTCAAGTACTTTTTATTATGATATTTCTATTATTTAATTTCTCTTGTTTTTATGTATTTATCAAGTTCATATTGATATCACAAGTAAACTGATTTCCTTGTTTACCCTTACTAGGCCTTATACTCACCCTTTCCTTTGAATGTATGTCTCCAGGTTATGAGATGTAGTAACTATACATAGGATGAAATTATGATAAAGACTTAAAATTGGATTAGAAAAAAAAATTATGTTGTTTTTAAGTGTTTTTGTTCCTAATTTTCAAGACACTAGACTTTAAATATCCTCTGTTTCTAAAATGTAATGAAAAGTTATGTATTAAAAAGGTAGGATACCATAGTTGGTATCAAATGATTTTTGAGTTATTTATGGAAATTAGTATATGAAAACTTTAGGAAGAACCCTGTAGAAAATTTTAAATAAATAAAAACTTCCTGGTATTTTGGTGGGTATTGAGTAAGTGGTTTATCGAAAAAATACATCTCTGTCTAGATACGAGAAGGTAGAGGCAGCTTTGGAACAGATGTATATAGGGGTAAAACACGAAAACATCACTTTTAGATAGAGTTGAATGGGAACTGGTGCACAACAATGGGCCTTGCTTCACTCTTGGTTACGAAACTCCTGGGGGATATTTTTGGTTAATCATATGGTTTTTATGAATCATTATGAAGGAATTATAGAGAAATGTAATTTTTTAAGCATGAAGTTTTAAGACATAAAATCCATTATAGTTAAAAGATTCCTAAATTAAATAAGCTTATCACTAAGGATTTATTCTTTTAGAAAATGGCAGGCAATAGGAGGAACCATGAAAATGGTGACTGTAACAGACCAAGCACTGATGACCCTCCTATGGAAGTAGAAATGGAAAAATTCATGTGAATGATGAACCAACTGACTCAAGTTATGGGAAATAACCTGAATCAAGCTGAGATACCAATCTCACCACGAAGGGAACAATATTCTGTTCAATCCTTTATGCATTAACAAGCACCATCCATCATTGTATCAACTTACCCATTGACTACTGAGCAGTGGATCAGCTCCATAGAGAAGATCTTTTCTATTCTATAATGTTCAGAGCAAGAGAAGGTCACCATTGCTGTCTATCACTTAGAATGAGAGGCTGATCAGTGGTGCGAACTGATTAAAAACATGAGGAAAAGAGTGGATATTGATTATATAGAGTGGGAAGAGTTATGAGGGATCTATTTCAATAGGTATTTCCCTCGTTCCATGAGATCAAGAATAGAGAAGGAGTTTCTCGAGCTGAAGCAGAAGGATAATGAATCTGTGGGAAGCTACAATATGAGATTCAAAAGGAATTCACTTTAGACCTCAATATTTTTCATGGATCCTAGTGGTAAGGTTGGTAGATTCTTTGGTGTACTATGACCTCATCTATGGAAGAATCTATCAAACTGAGACTATGATAGATACGAGGAGATCATGCAGAGTGCGATGAAAGTAGAGTTGGAGTTTGGTGAGACGTAGTGGTCTCAAAAATCAAACGACAAGAATATATCGATGGAGCCTATCATAGGGATGACCTTTGATCAGGGAAGAGGAGGAAAACAAGTGCAACATACCATGTGTAATAAATGTGGGAATAAGCATTCGGGGAACTACCTGATCGGAAGCAGGAAATGCTACAGGTGTGGAAGAAATGGCCATATTTTGAGGAATTTTCGTAGTGAGGTAAAACCACAAATTCCTAACACAAACGACAAGGGGAATATAGTGTAGGCCATACCTGATGTCCATTGCTTTAATTGTGGACATCATGGGCACTTTTCCAATCACTATCCAAATCCAAGGGCAGTGGAAGGGAACCACCATCAACCTCATCAAAGGCTAAGGGAGAAAGGTCATGCTTTTTCTATCACAACTGCTGAAGTTGAAGCTCTGAATGATGTGGTACCAGGTACCCTTGTTGTTATCTCAATGCTAGAAAGTAATTTGTTTGATTCTGGTTCTATGCATTCCTTTGTTTCCTCCAAGTTTTCAATAATTTAGAATAAACCCCTCATTTTCTAAAAGTAGAGTTATCAGTCAAGACTATTGCTGGGATTATCCAAGAATCATTAGTGTTTAGAAACTCTAGTATTTACTTTATTGAGCACAATCTTATTCTAATCTAGCAGTCATTCCCATGTTGGAATTCGACATTATACTAGGGATGGATTGGCTCTCAAAGTATAATGCTAAGATCAAATACAGAAGCAAGGAAATATTAGTAGTCTTGAATGGAAAACCGACAGTTGTCTTCCAATGAGAGATATCTCAACCTGATCTTTTCCTAGAAGAACCCCCAATATCTTTATTTATGGATTTTATCGGTGAAGAAGAGGAAAGAGATGAGAGTTTAAGGATAGAAACTGTCCCCACCGTCCAAAAATATATTGACGTATTTCTTGAGGAGTTCCCCGAACCTCTACCAGAAATAGAGGTATAGTTCTCCATTGAAATCATACCTGGGTCTCATCTGATATCAAAGACCCCCTACAGGATGGAAAATTCCGAGCTAGAGGAATTAAAGAAAAAACTCCAAGATCTTTTGGAGAAGGGGTTTATCCGACCGAGTGTGTCTCCTTGGGGAGAACCAGTTCTCTTTATGAAGAAGAAGGATGTATCAATGAGGCTATGCATTAATTATAGAGAACTGAATGGGATCACAGTGAAGAAAAAATACCCTCCTCCAAGAATTGATGACTTATTTGACCAACTTTATGGGGATCAATTATTCTCTAAGATTGATCTTTGATCTGGTTATCATCAATTGAGGGTAAAGAAAGAAGATATTCTAAAAAATTCCTTCCAATCAAGATATGGGCATTATGATTTTGTTTTTATTCCCTTCAGAATAACTAATGCACCTACTATTTTTTTGGATTTGATGAATAGAGTCTTTAAGGACTACCTTGATAAATTTGTGGTAGTTTTTAATGATGATATTTTGATATATTCTAAAATTTGCGAGGATAATTTGTATCATATAAAGGCTATTTTGGAAACTCTATAGAAGGAGAATATTTTTGGAAAGTTCAGTAAATGGTAATTTTGGTTACAACATGTTTGTTTCTTGGGGCACATTGTTACCAATGAAGGAATCACAGTTAACCCAACAAAGACAAAAGTTGTAGAGGAGTGGCCTCAACCTAAAACAATAACTGAGATTCAATGTTTCCTTGGATTAGCAGAATATTAAAGGGGGTTTGTGCAAAACTTTTAAGAATTTGTAATACATTAACCAAGTTAACTCAAAATGGGGTAATGTTCATTTGTACAAAGGAGTGTGAGGAAAGTTTCCAAGAGCTGAATAATATATTGGTCACTACACCTATGTTAACTCTTCCCTCAAGTAGACACGGATTTGTTATTTTTAGTGATTCATCTCTAGAAGGTATTGGGTACGTCCTCATGAAAAATAACAAGGAAATTGCTTATTCATATCGATAGTTGATGAATCATGAGAAGAATTATCCTATGCATGATCTGGAGCTGGCTTTGGTTGTTTTTTTTTTGCGAAGATATGGAGGCACTATCTTTATGAAGAGAAATGTAATATATACACAGACCAGCAAAGTTTTAAGTATTTTATCAGACAAAAGGAATTGAACATGAGATAATGGAGATGGTTGTAACTTCTTAATGACTATTATTGTTCAGTTCATTATAATCCTAGAAGAGAAAATGAAGTCGTTGATTCTTTAAGCATGAAAGACCCAGTTGTTCTTTCCATGATGTGGATTCAAAGAGATCCATTGATCAATGACCTAGTAAAGTTGGACATGTGAATTATAAGGGAAGGAAAATCATCAAATCTATTCCAAATGATTTCTCAACCGTCATTACTAGAGAAGATCAAGAATTCTCAGAAAGAAGATCCTTTGATACAAAAGATGTTTGAGGCTATGAAGGATGGTAAGTCTCCTCAGTTAAATATTGATCAGGAATGTGTACTGAAATTTCATACCAGACTATGTGTTCCATATATTCTGAGAATAAAGAAGGAGCTGATGGATGAATCTCATAGTTCTAATTTCTCTATACATCCTAGAATCTCAAAAATGTATAGGGACCTTCGTGATCATCTTTTGTGGGAAAATATAAAAAGGGATATTGCTGCCTACACATCAAGTTTCCTAGTATGTCATCAAGTGAAGGCAGAGTGACAAATTCCTAAAGGGGGTATTGCAACCACTACCCGTACCAGAATGGAAGTGGGGCAATATCACTATGGAATTTTTCATTGGGCTTCTGAGAACTTTCAAAGGAAACAATGCGATATGGGTTATTATGGACCATCTCACCAGGACTACCCAATTTATCTCTTTTTAGGAATATTTCTATCTTGATCAAATTTCCAGGATTTATGTGAAGGAAGTGGTAAGGATTCATGGAGTTCCACATTCTATCGTATCTGATCGTTATCCAAGGTTCACATCAAAATTCTGGAGAAGTCTTCAGCATGATTTGAGCAATGAATTGAATTTCAGTACGACCTATCACACCCAAACTGATGTCCAATATGAAAGGAAAATTTAAACACTCGAGGAAATTCTAAGAACATGCTCAATGTAATTTAAAGGAGGATGGGATCAACAACTCCCTTTAGTTGAGTTCGATTACAACAATATATTCCACTCAACCATTCAAATGGAACCCTATAAAGCTCTATATGGGAAGCGATGTAGAACTTATACTTGTTGGGATGAAGAGGGTTAGAGAAAGCTTCATGGGCCTGGTCTTGTGCAAGATATGACAAAAAAAGTTCATGCCATCCAACAACACATTATGGTAGATCAGAGTCGGCAAAAGAGTTTTGCCGGAAACCATAGAAGGGATTTATATTTTGATGTTGGTGACAAGGTCTTTCTTCAAATTTCACTTTGGAAGAGATCCATGAGGTTTGGGAAGAAAGGGAATCTCGACCCTAGGTACATTATCCCCTATGAAATCCTTGATGACGTAGAAGCAATGGCCTATCGGCTTTCACATCCTCCAAATCTAGCACAATTTCATGATGTTTTCTACATATCCCTCTGGAGGAAGTACATACCTGACCCTTCACATGTACTAAACCTAGAGGTGGTACAACTGGAACATGAACTCTCTTATGAGGAGAATCCGGTGGAGATCTTGGATTATAGAGACAAAGTTCAACGCAATAAGACTACCCACCTTGTCAAGGTGTTGTGGAGGATCAACAAATTCAAAGAATCCACGTGGGAACTAGAGGAGTCTATGAGGCAGAAGTACCCACACCTTTTCTATTCAGAGGATACAAGTTAAAATTTCAGTGACGAAATTTCTTAAGGGGGGAAGAATGTAACAAACTGAACTTTTTATTAATATTTGTTTCTTAAATTTTGTGTGTTATTTTATTTTATACTCAACAAAACTGTATTATTTAATTAATGAAGTGAGTATATGTTAATGACACCATTGGGTTTCGACTGTTATATGATCATTGGTCAATATGATTGTTGGAATATAAACTCTTAACATTATAATTTTTGTCTATAAATACAAGTGATCTTGGTTAATTAATATAGAAAAAAGATTTGATGGCCTCATCTAGTAGACTCGGTCCATTAGAAGCTCATCTGACAGAACTTGGGAAGGAGGTAGCACCATTGGGCTTTGCTCTGGACCAAGCCCAATCCAAACTTCATCATTTTATGGGGAAAAGTGATATTTTAAAATATTTATGTAAACCTTAAATAATTAATAATGTTTAATGATTTTCAAAAAATGGTCTCCTACAGTTGTGTTCAGTAAGAAATTTAGAGTCTAATAAGATCAACTTAATTTTTGGTGAATAGTAAATTATGAATAGTAATTTTGTGCTTATGATTAGTAATGTGAACAAATGGATTATTAACCTCACTTAAGAAAGTATTATTATAATTTAGGCACCTTGATTAGGTAATGCGATTCAATAAAATATGTAAATAACTATTTCATAAATTATTAGTTATGTAATAGTTTTCATTCGGTTGAATAGTGTTTTTATTTGAAAATTAAATTAAAAATAATTAGAAAATTATTTTCATAAAATGGATTTCATTTTTTGAATTCATAGCATTGATATTAAGTTATGGTGAATTTTTGGGATTTTTCTAAAATAGTTGAATTTTCAGTGAATAGTGGAATTATAGTTTTGAGTTTCCGGTGTTTAATGCCTTCATTAAGGATGTAATAATTATATAATAATTCTATTAGACTTATGAGTAGTAATATATTCTATGATGTGTCCCAATTATCCAATACCATGGGAAAATACCATGGGCAAGCCCATGGTTTGGCCAATATCACCGATGAGGTGTCCCTTGGAAATTAATGATTTGTTCCCTCACTTCTCCTATATATACCAAGCCAATCCTTCATCCATTTCATTCCAAAATCCTCCTCAACTAATCTCTGGTCTCTTTACCTCCCAATTAGTCCCACCACGGTTCTTTCAAGCCTTCCAAGGTCCCAACTTTCATGTTTTCAAAGTTACTTTTCAATGTAAGGGATCCCTTCACCCTCCTCTTTTAAGTCATGACTTCCTTTATGTTTCGTCTTATAATTTCCATATCTTTATGTTAAGTGTATGTTCTTATTTGTTCTCATTTCTTTCCATTTCATGTCTAATTTTTGAGAGACCCTTTCCGCTCTCATCAATTTTTTTTCTGAATTTTTAAGTGACGTCGTTAGGCTGTCGAATTTCTCGTAAAAGAAATCACATCTTCTCTATTCTTTCATGTTTCCTTTTCTTGTGGTATATCATTCAAATATCTATACCATGATATTATTAATTACCCATAATATATTATTAATTACTTATGAGTGGGTGGTCCATGTCCTCTCTCTTTTCAATGCTTTTTAAAACCATGTTATATAGCCATTATGATGCAGAAATTTCATCTCAAAATATCTATCTCTTTCTCTTAAGAAATTATATTGTGTATTTATGGGAATACTCAGACCTATTTCGTTTCTATGGGTGTTCATAAATATATAAAAATGATATATCTGATTCTGTAATTGACATACATATAACCCTCACTCCTTTTCCATGGGTTATAAATGACATAATGATCTTATTTTTGAAGAACTTTTAAAACCTCACGATTTTTAGATAAAACCCATTTCATTAATTCTCAATGGGTTATTCATGAAATGATATATTATGATCTATGAGGATCACATGAATATAATTAAATATTAAGGGTGCACCCGGATAGCAATCCAAATGCATTGGGTAAAGAATTAATCTCTAGAGATGACAAGTTTCATGATACCTTGGTGAATAACCTTTGTAATGTTTACAACACCGTGGGGATAGACCTTGGTGATATGTTAATGAATGTCTAAATAAAATATTATAGCCACATATTCATGTTATGTTTCAATTACTTTTCATTATGATATTCCTATTCTTTCATTTATATTGTCTTTATGTTTTTATCAAGTTCGTATTGATATCACAAGTAAACAGATTTCCTTGATTACCATTACTGGTCCTTCTTTTCACCCTTTCCATTGAATGTATGTCTCTAGGTTATGAGATGCAATAATTGTACATAGGATGAAATTATTATTAAGCCTTAAAAGTGTAATAGAATATTTTTTTATGTTTTTTTCATGTGTTTTTGTTCCAGATTTCCAAGACACTAGACTTTAAAGATCATCTGTTTGTAAAATGTAATGAAAAGTTATGTATTATAAAGGAGGGATACCATAAACTTGTAGGGATAGGTTAAGAAATAGTATAATCAAAGGTTCAGGTTGAGGGATATGGTTTATTTTGAGGTCGGATTGGTAAAAAATACAGGTTATTTCAGGGAAATATTGTTAGTTGATCCTAGTATGTGATGTAAAGAAGGGAGTTGACTAGGGAAAAGGTATTTAGGGCCCCCTATGATCCAATGTGTTGAACATAGATTAATGATCCTACTAAGAGAAGTGATACTATTTTTAGGGAAGAGAACTAGTAAGGGATCATGATTCATTTTTTATTTCTCTAATGTTTTAAATTGGTGACCATGGGTTAGGTTAATCCATAATAAATTTATTAATTTTAAAAATTCTATATTACAGGTTTATGATTACATCATCATTTTTCCTTTTTATGTGTGGATCTAGGTTTATTTCCTCATCAAATTCATGCTTAATATGTTCATTAGTATTTTCTAGAAGATTACCAAGATTCGATATTGACAATGATGGCCCTTAGTGGTGGATACTCTAAGAGTTTCAGTACAAGAGTCTACACAAGATTGAGGGATCTATTTTAGATTCCATGAAACAGAAATGGTTAGAGGATGTGGAGATATAATTCAGGTTTATCCATGCTAGGAATGAGATCTGGGATACATTGGTATTGATGATGCTTTGTGGGGAAACTAGGTAGTCATGTTTTTTATTCCTTAGTGATGGAAAGGAGTTAGTTGTTTCATGGGAAATGCTCTAAGATTAGTTTCAAGCTGGGTTTCTTTATTCTACTCTGAATATGTCTAGTCATACTGAGCTACTTACACTTAAATAAGGGAGTTCTAGATTGTATGAGTTTGGGATCAATTTTATGAACCTTCTCTGGTATGCTTCAGACCTAATTCTAGATGAGGTATTTAGGGTGAGTCATTTCAATGATTCTTTGCATCCATAGATCTGGAACTATGTCACCCGATTTATGTTATTGAAATATCTTAAGGTATTATTCAGAGTAGAGGATGTTGAGAGGATTTTGTCTGGAACTATATCACTGTAAGAGGGGAGTCCTTATGTGTCTACATGTAGTAAATCTATGTTCAGGGGTTCCCATTTTCCTAAACATAGGGTTTATCATAAAACAAGGGGCATGTATCATCCCTCTTCATCTTGTTTCTCTAGGGGTGGAATCTCTCAAGCCACTAGTAAGGGATCTGATGTTATTTCTGATAGAGAATGATGTGGTCAACTAAATTCTCTAGAGTTATCATTTTTTGGTGAGCTTAGTGTCATTCAATGTACCCTTTTTCTTATATTCTACTTGTCTGAATTATTTTTCTTATTCGAGATCTATGCACTCCTTCATATCACATGTCCTAGTCCGTTCTTTGGGAAATTAGGTGGAGATGCTTTCATTTATCTTGGTATTCAATATGCAAGATGGAGGTTGAGATTATTTATATAAATTATATAGATATTATGATCTAGTGGCGGGGAATCACCACTCCAATATATACATCCTATACCTAAATATAAAAATATAAAACATTATCCTTTCCATGTAATAACTATATTTAGTGCAGGTTATCATGGATTTATTTAGGAATATGATTTTTTTCTATAATACTAATTGTGTTTTTTATGTTCGTTGGAGAGAGGGTCCCTTGGGAATGTTGGTGGTGTGTTTTTATTTTTTATTCCTTGATGGATGAGTTGAAACTGAGTTTATTAGAGGTTTAACCAATAGTGTTTATCAGTTTTTTGAAAGAGTGCCCTAATGTATTTCCTGAGGATGTAATGTTGTTTCCACCATTATGGGAGATTGAGGTTGTGATATAGATACAGTTCAAATGTTCTCATATCTTAATTTCTCTATATAGGATAGTACCTTCTGAGTTTCATGAGTGTTGAATATAGATCGATGATATTTTACAGTGAGGTTTTGTTTAGAAAATCATTTTACCAGAGGGTGCACTAATTTTATTTGCTAATAAGGCTGATGAATGATTTTTTTTTGTTTATTGATTATCACCACATGAATTAGGTAATGGTGAATAATATATATTATATCATACATATTTATGATTTATGAGATCATATAAAAGGGATTATTTTTTTCTAGAATATAGATATGTGATCAGGATATCATCATATATGGGTATGGAAGAATATATTTCAAAAAAATATTTTCTAGATTCATTATAGAAATTATTAATTCATTTTAATGTCACTCAATGTGATTTTGTCTCCATATATATTCATGGTACTTATAAATTTAGTGTTCATAGAGTTATTGGACTAGTTCGAGTGGTTTTCATCAATGAAATCCTTGTATACTCCATGTATGAGGATGAGAAAATATAGAATATTCTGGTGGTTTTGGGAGTTTAGTGTTGTAAAAATATATTCATGAATCTATATTTGTTTGATTTATGGGCATGTGAACTCCATTTTATAGGGAATGTCATGTTCCATCATGGAATAGTTATGGATTCTTTAAAGATCGAGGTAGTGGTTTCCTAAAAACCCCCAAGAATGTTGAAGATGTGTGTATTTTCCACAGTTTTATAGGATATTATTGGAGGTTTATACTAGAATTTTCTCAAATTGTGACTGATCAGATAGCCTTGACTATAAAATACCAAGAATTCTTGTGTACTGGCCAATTTCACTCAATTGTCGAGTAAGTGAATGAAATGTTTTCATGTACTTTTGATCATCATTTCCAAAGAAGCAGGAGCCCAATTTTAGGTATATTGTGATTATTTGAGTCTTATATTGGGATTTATATTGATGTTTAATAGGGTAGTTATATTATATGGTTTTTATTAGTAACATCCCCATGAATGTAACTATTCTATTCCATGATCATTAGTTGGAAGGGATTTTTTTTCCCTTGAAGTTATGGTGGCATTACCTCATCAGCAAGGGATTCATAGTTTTCACTGATCAGAATATCTTGATATATTTCTTGTAAAAATTATAAATTAACATAAAATAGTTATGGAAGGTGAAATTATCGAAAAATGTTAGTTTTAGGTTTCCTATAGCCTGGGAAAACAAAATTGTGTAGCTCATATAGTTGTAAGTCCTACAGTGATGTTGTGTGGGAGTATAGGGATTCTAATATAGTAATATAATAACTTTCCATGATGTATATATTTAAGAGAGAGGTTGGTGACAATGATTAATTTTTCATATGACAGTGAATTCATCTTTAGTGTAGTAGGTTTAATAATGTTGCTATGGAATTCTGACATTGTAGTTTGCTGAGATTAAGTTGTTTATGGGCATTCCCATGGTAGTTGGTCTAAGGATGATCAGTACTAGGTGTTGTTTTGGGAGAGTATTTTCATTCCTTCAATGATGCATGAGTTAGTTCTCTATGATTTACATAAATAACCCTTGGTAGTATATCCTTGTGTGATAAATATGTGCCTGTATTTGATATTTTAGTTTTGGTGTCCTAGGATGAAGCATTCCGTTATTGAGTTTGGGTCTAGATGTTTAGTCATACAAAAGGTGAAGGCTGAACACTGTGTTCCTAGTGGTTTTCTCTAGGTGTTAGATGTTTTGAAGTAGAATTGGAAAGATATATTGATTTTATTAGTCACTATATTACCTCAATCCCAAGGAGATTATGATTCTATATGAGTTGTACTAAACTAATTGACAAAATTGAGTCACTTATTAATGATCATGGAGTCAATATTAGTGGAGGTTATGTCGGGGTGGTATTTGAAAAAGGTGATTACACTTCATGGAGTTTCAATGGAAATAATCTTTTACTAGGATATTCATTTTACATCCATGGTTTGGAGAGGTATTCAATATGATTTTTTCACTTAATTGTTCCTTAGAACTATTTTCATCCATGGATTGAAAGTCAAAAAATTGGACTATCCAAACTCTTGAAGACATGTTGAAAACTTGTATCCTAGATTTTAGAGGTTCGTGGATGAGGAACATACCTTTATTTTTTTTAATAAAATAATATTTTTCACTCCAATATTGTTATAAAATTATTTTAATATTTATATATATAACCATTATGTTTTCCGTTGCAGTGGACTGGGGTTGGAGAAACAACAATTATTGAGCTAGAACAAATTTAAAGCCTACAAAATATGTTTTAGGTGATTCATTTGTGGGTGTAGGTAGAATAAGATTATTAAAAGTACTAATTTTTCCATAG
Organism: Viscum album; assembly: GCA_963277665.1. Lineage (NCBI taxonomy): Eukaryota > Viridiplantae > Streptophyta > Magnoliopsida > Santalales > Viscaceae > Viscum > Viscum album. The sequence continues at coordinate 319,094,847 of OY728146.1, forward strand.
GTGGAGACATATCAAGTTCTACATAAGATATCATGTGTTCATAAAGGTGACTCCACATCATGGGAAGTAAATTTTTGTTCATGGGAGTAAGCTCTCTCCCTAGTTTGTGGGGCCTTTCAAGATGTTGGCTCATGTTGGTTCTATTGCGTATCAGATGTAACATCCCCCACATATGATCTGGATACATGATGCCTTTCATGGTTCGTGGATTCACCTCTATCATTATGATTATTTTTGCATCATTTATTATAGAGAGTTCTAATTTTATGATGATGTGAACTTCAAGGAGTGACCAATATTGATCTAGAAGTACCATGATACAATGTTACGTGGGAAAAAAATTCCCTTAGTTTATGTCATATAGAAATATGCTTTCATGTAGGACAACACATTGGAATGTGAGATACAGATACATGCTCAATATCCCAATTTGTTTGATTCTATTCTTTTCTTTTGTATTGATGTTTTGTTGCTCTTAGCCGTTAATTGGATTATAAGTAGATTTTACCTTATTTATGTCTTTATTATGGTCTTACTCTTATTTTATATGTATATATAATAGGTTAGATTTTGGGATATGATATTTAGTATTTTTTAGATTTATTCCTTGTTCCTCCATGTGAGGCAATTGTTCTCCTGCGATAATGAGCTTCTTGATAAGTATCTCATAGGGGGTTCTACAGATGGAACATTCTCTTTTTTTCTCTATGGTTCAGTTTCAATTATCAAAGATGATAATTTTTTAAGATATATTTAATGTAATGTTCTGGAACTTCTTAGTCTTTTATTTGTGTTTTCTCAAGGATCATTGGTGCTGAGATGAATTTTGTAAGTGTTCTGGAGGCTAAGGGTGTTTTATTTTCCATTCCGGGGGTCTCCAAAACCTAGGGGTGGGTATAGTATATTAGATATAAGGGAATATAAATTAAAATTTTTTCAATTTATTTGTGGTTCTTAGTGCACTAATTCCATAAATATGTGTTATATTCCATTTTGGAGTCATATTAGTCATAACATCCTCCTTTCTGAAACAAAAATCATGGAATTACCCAATGTGGTCATTGAATTTGGAAGAGTGCCATGGGGATCTTCTATCAAAACTGAGGGTGAGTCAATGGATTATATACGCATGTTGGAGGTCATAGTGAGGGTAAATTTCCTAGGTGGGTGTAACATGCTCATGAAGAATTCATTTTGGGATATCATGCTAAAAACACATCATGTATATAGTACAGGACATGGTAGTGGTTGGGCTTGTATTTAAATATCCATGATTTTCTTTGTAATTAATGGATATTAAACAATTGAAAGGGGATGTAAGATCCTATGTTTTTTAACCGGCTGAAAATACTATGAGAATTTGACCTTTTCATTTGGTAGATAGGAAAAATATTTAACTGAACTTTGAAATGGAATTATGAGATCTGGAACACCTTAAAGTGTTGTTTTTAATAAATTTTGAGACCATAGGACGTTTCTAGATATTTTAATTGGTTTTGGAGGATTTGGGGTCCAAGAACTCAGTTTTAGGAAGAGATAGAAAGGGCAGAACATTTTTCACATAGTTAGTGTAAACCACTCACCACAAACAATGTGTAATGTTTTATGTGAACACAACATGCCTAAACAATACATGATAGGCTGCATGACCATGAATATTATTTTATAGAAAATTTCAAAGGTGAGGGAATAGTATTTTCATGATTTTTATAACAGTGTGCCTCATCATTCAATGTTGTGTACTTATATAAATTGTGTTTACTTGGTTAGGGAACCATTTTTCAAAACGTGAGGTCAAAAATTGTTCCCCTTTACAAAGATAAAATTTCAATTTTTACCATTCTCCCATTAAGGGTATTTCCCCCCTTTATTCAACCCATCTATTAATAGTTACCACATTATTGGGATCTCTCCCTTGGCCTCCTCCTAGGATTAGGATTACCTCCTCCATCCAATCTCGAAATTTTTTGTCCTAGATTGTGTTGGATAGCACCCTTTAAAATAATGATTCTTCATTCCATTATCATTATATCTTTTCATATTTAATTTTATTTCAATGAGATACAATTCACCCTATTATCAATTAATTTTTTGATTCTTCCATTTTAACTTGTTCAATATTGAATTAAATCTCATTAATAGATGAGAGAGGCTTACTAGGTATAAGGTAGGTGGTTTTTGGATTTTCCCTCAAGGTTTCATAACTTTTATAAAATTTTGTCATTATTTTATGTGTTTTATTATCTATGTGATGCTATTTTAATGAGAAATACCTAATTTTAAATTCCTAAACTATGATTTAGATCTCCTAAGAGGCTATTTAGAATTTTTGTATACTAAAACCTAAATGAGGACGTCCCCATGGGTGTGTCACATATTCACCATTGATGAAGAATGTGCATAATTATACAAACAATTACAAGGGTTTTTTCCTTAATACTGAAACATTAATCATTAATTGATGTTAAAAATTGATTGATTCACTTTTAAAAATGTATCGATTCTAGGACCATGTTAAATTATGAAGTATTCCCGTGGAATAAAAAGTAGAGTGAATGAGATGTACGACTTAATTAATTCAATGAGATGAAAAACTTACATAATTGAATGTTTATTTAGACCATGTTTAATTATTTATTTCGATGGAATGACTAGATAAACATTATAAATGGTCAAGGTTATGGAAATTTACACATGGAACCTTACTTTATGATTGATTACTAATTGGACTACCCTCATTTTAAACTATAAATGTCATGTAACATGTAAATACTTATATTTTCATCTTGGTATATAGTTATTCCTTTGATTTTATCCATGGTTCATAGGTCTAAATTGTCACCATCACAATAATATTTATTTATATTATTATACTTTATTACATCATCCTTGTTATCAGAGATAACATGGCATAGTCCAAAGAAGGTATTTTCATTTAGGTGTCCTTTGAAGAACCTGGTCCGACTAGTTTTCATTCATTTATTCACTACCTTATTAATCCCACACAATATTTAATTTTATATGAATGTACTATATTTAATTAGACACTATTTTTGTGGTCCACCTTAGTTTATCTCACACCCAGTTTGGGATAACATTGGATACTTGGACCGAACTCAAGGTTACAGGATCAAGATTATTGTTTACTCTTACTTTCTTACATGTTGTTACAACTTATAGACTGGGACTTGACACATAGATGGAGGTCGATCATATACTCAGGTTTTCTTTATGGGATGGATTGTTTTATTTATTTATTACCTTTCATTATATTAATGTTTTAATTACCTTCTATATTTTTATACACATTATACACTTGGATATGTGTTCTTATGAGCATAAGACTGAGCTGGTTCCTAGGATGATCATGGAGATAGCCTTTGGGATTTAGTACTTTTCATTATGTATTTATTATATTCTTGATACCTTGTATTCCTATTTTCTTTTTGGTATTGACATAAAATTATTTAGTATATGATATTGGTTATGGATTTGGCCCTTTATTATTATTGTGTTGATTTATTTCCCCTAGATTTAATTTATACTTCTTCGGTTGTTGATTTAATTATAATATATCATTGTGCTTATTTGATTTTTAGGGTATAGTCTTCCCACCATACCATTATTGAACCCTCATTGATATTCAGCATCATCTGGTGTATGAGGTGGAATGCTTAAGGCCATGTGGTGAGCTTACATAGGGAACCATTTTAGTGGCCCCTAGGTTGGGACATTACAAAATGGTATCTTAGATTCTTTCATTTTTCATACTATTTTTGACTTGTAGATAAAATACTATAAATGATTTGGTACTTGATAAATAAATCATATCTGGGAGTGATCAACCTATTCATGAGTGAAAGTTAATGTTTCTTGGGATGGGTCTATTTTTCATGTTGTTCTTCATTAAAGTTGATTATTATTTCACATTTGGTGATTAGTGGCATTTATATTGTTTACTGACTTTGGGGGTTTTTAATATTTTACCCTTAGCTCAGTATCGAATGATATTATTATTATATGAATCATTATAGGCACATAGATATTCACATTCCAAGAATATTACATTCCATATAGGTTTAATTGCTTGAATTTATGATAAATGTCACGACCTGTCCTTGGGACATGTGCTGTGACTACCCCAAGCTCGCCTTCCATAGGCCAGGGGCTGGTGAATAGCACCAAAGGCGTAAATCCCTAAGCTGGGAAGGCATTGCATTTATAAAAGTAACACACGCAAACAGAGTACACAAATGGAATCAAAAACACTAGGTATAAACTGTATACAAAAGTAGTGCTAAAAAGTAGAGCGGCTGGAAATACAAGCCCAACTGTAATGTACAAGGAAAAGACAAATAGGTACAACTAAATGACAAACAACTGGAAGGTGTCTAGTAGCTCATGGATCATCCACCACAGGTCCTACCTGAAGGGTAGGTAAAAATATCCTCCTCAGTGTTCCACGTATGTCCGTATACTTTGGATACTGACTCGTCGTGAGGTCCACCTCCGGGTACCGTCCAGTCCTCGTACTCTCCGCCTCGGTCAGCAATGTCTGTCGTCTGCATCCAACACAAAGAGGTGTGGGCATAGCCTGTGAAGGGGTGTGTATAACGATACTCAGTAGGGACCCTAATACCCCCGAAGGTCTCCTAGAATCCACTAAGGATAAACCACAGTATGAAGATACAATCATGAAGTATCAACCAACCTTAGTTATATGCCCAAACATATACCAAAGTTATCAATCTCAGTCCGGCTCCAACTCTTAAGCCCAAGCACAATCCAATTCCACAAAAGAAGTAAGGTCAATCACCACGATGACATTGGTTGAAAGACACGACTCAACTCACATAGGTATTCCACAATAGTAGAGAGATATAGATGATCAGATATAGCCACTGGATCATCTAAGCTGTTAAACCCACACAGGATACAGGACCAACTAAGATGCCGGACCCACACAGGATACATTACCAGCTATCTCATCTAAGTTGTCAGACCCACATAGGATACATGACCAGTTATTCTAGTGCAATGGAGATGATCAGATGGATCCACTGAATCATATATGTTGCCAGACCCATATAGGATATAGGACCGACTAATCTCTCGGACCCACACATGATACAGGACCAGCTACTCTTGAGTAAAAGTGATGATCAGTTGTAGTTGCTGATTCATCTAAGCTGTCGGACCCACACAGGATATAGGACCAGCTATTCTATCAGACCCACACAGGATTCTGCTATAATATTCATCGTTATCAAACCCACAGAGGATTCCAGAACAGTAGTCATCGTCGTTGAACCAATGGTGGATTCGAGTACAGTAGACGTCGTCGTTACAGCCAGCTCTAGGGTTCCCACACATAGCATTCTCAATTCCGGGAGGGTCCACTCCTCGAGTCAAGGGTCAACACATCAACTATAATTAAGTCCTGATTTATTGTGTCCTGATGTTCCATCTCATCAAAAGAAACACAATGCGACATATGGTGCGTCAATCGGACGCCCAGTCTGAGTGTTATTAGCTTTTCTATTCCAGGCGCCTGGTTGGATTTACACTTGTTCCAAACCCGGCCATTTTCCAAAGTTGTCCAAAAAAAACTTAATGTATTGAAAAAGGACAGCCTCATCGCAAGGGTCCCATTTCTGTAGATGGCGTGTCGATGGGTCATGCGGTCCAAGAGATATTCAAATTTAGGCGTTGTCAGTCCTGGCCCGTCAATCCCAGTGGGCTGGCGGGTCGGCCCGATCCGACTCAGCGAGTCTGACCCGGCTGGGGGTCGGCCCAGCCCAATTTGGAGGGTCCGACCCGGCTCGGGGTTTGGCCCGCCTCAGTGGGGCGCAGCCCACCTGTGGACCCGGCCCGCGGAAGGGGTCGGTCGGGTTCTCCCGGCGGCGCCAAGTGGTGCCACTGTTCTTCCCATGTGGCGCTAGGTGGCGCCGCGGTTTCTTCAGCCTATCTGGAAGGCGGCCAACCGGTTTTCCTACCAAGCGGCCCGCTGTCTTCTCTGTATCATGAATCCAAGCGGCGCCACGTTCCTCAAGCCCAGCCGGCAGGTGGCTGGCCGGTTCGGTTTGTCCGAGCGGCCTACAGATGCAGGACGCGGTTTCCTCCATGCGGCCGATGCGACGGTGCTGGTTCACCACCGTCGCGGTCTGCCATGTCACCGGCCTTTGGCTCCATAGAGCAACGTGATGAAACCATGCTTCTTCATCAGTCACGGCCCTCCCAGCCTCGATTCCTGTTTCGTAACTGCAATTCTTCTCCGGCGCGGTGCAACGACACCACACCCTTTCGACTCCGCCTCCAATGTCAAACAACAAGAACCAATGGAGGAGCACCGGGCTGTGTTGGTTCATCTCATGCCCTCCGCATTAGGCGATAAAAAATGGCTAGCGATGAACCAAAGCATTCATCGAAAAAACGAGGGTATAATTTTATTCATTTAAAATTATAAAAAAACCCCTACCTCAATTTCGTCGTTGAACGTCGATGAGTCACGAAAGTCAGTCATTGCGGAAGATGGACGTCGTTCCGTCAATGTCGGAGGGAATGATGTTTCCCTTGGAAACGTTCTTCATGGTTGGTGTCTTCCCTTTCTTTCTCTGGTTGGAAGGAAATAGGCGCATCGTTGTTCTTCGGTGGAAACGAAATTCTTCATCAAGAGGATATCGTTCCTCCAAGCGTTCTCCCAATACACCACTGTTTCTCCCAACAAAAGTTTAGCCAAAATAATAGAGATAGCCCTCTATTATTTTTATGGCACAACAAATCAAGAGTATTCCTTCATTAATTGCGACAAAATACTTGATTAATTGCTAAGAGATGGATTTAAAATTCAAACAAGGGAGTTGGAGAGTTTCAACATTAAATTGGGAGAGTTAGAATATTAAGAGACTCTCCACAATTAAATGTGAGTTAAATGGGGGTTTAAGGGGAGTTCAAGAGGATTTTAAGAGTTTGAGAACATGTGGGACCCACCACATAATATCCTCTCATGGGAGGTTATGTGGGGTGGGCCCCATATCCAACTTCCCTTTGGAGAAAAAACACCACCCAAATAAAAATTATATCACACATAAATTTTTATTTAATTTTGAGATTCCCAAAAATTAACTTCCACTCCCAACCAAACACAACTGTGGTAAATGTCCCCTTAAGTGAATACTGGCTCTGCGAGTTCATTAGTGTCCTCGGATTTCAATTCTGAGCACCGGTTCAAAAGTTATGAAACGTCGCTCGCACGTTTACTAAACATACCTAAAAAAAAGTTCAGAAAATTATTATCAGCCTCTCTCGACCCACTGCATTCGAGGTTAGGCTCTGCCTAGGTGAAACATGCCACAACGAACCCAACACTACCCTCTGATTTCCAATTCGAGTTACCATTTAAATGTTATGAATTTTAAAATAAAATAATTGCCAATTAATTATTTTATTTGCGGCCAAAAACTAACTTTCTCTGGTGGCCCTCGCCGACCCAAGTTAGTATCTGCTGAAAGAAAGACTACCCTCATGAGTTCAGCGGCGGTATCATATTTTTAATCCAAGTTACGATTTGTGATTTATAAGAATTTGAAAAATAAAATAACTTTATTTAATTATTCTATTTACGGTTATGCCATTTCGGGTTTTCTCACAGGAGGCCCGTGCTGATTAAAATTAAGTCACCCCTAGGGTAAACCTGCCATCCTGAGCACAATGGTGGCCTCTGATTTCTGATCCAAGTAACCGTATAAGCGTTATTCCACTTTTTCAGGAAAACTGCACACTCGCATTTATTTAAGCTTAAAAAACTTCGACGGATCATTCCGGGTACTCCGGGCCTTGGAATCGCACGCCATCAGAAACTACGGACTCGTAAAATACCCAAAAATTTAAGAAAAAAATTTCCTTGAAATTTCTCGGTCTTTACATACCCCCACCTCAGGGATTTATTTCCCCGTAAGCTACAACTTTAATTAAGGGAACAAATTGGGGTACTGAGAACGAATCTGAGTCTCCCGCTCCCATGTGCTCTCCTGGAGGTCCCCATGCCGCCAGCAAACGCACACCAGAGGAATAGACCATACAAGGAGGAACAACCCCTATAGATCCTCAATCTCCACTAAAACCTCCCTGAATGTTTCCCCATCATCGATATCCAACTTCCTGTGGTCGATGATGTGGGACAGGTCGGCAACGTATCTCCTCAGCTGAGATACGTGGAATACATCGTGCACCCGGTGCAATTGAGGTGGAAGGGCCAAGAGGTATGCCACCTCACCTACCCTGCTGAGGACCTCGGATGGTCTGATTAATTGTGGAGATAACTTGCTACCTCGGCAAAATCTCCATAGGCCTCATCGAGGTGAGACCCGTAGAAAGACATAGTCGCCATCCTCGAACTCCAGAGCTCTTTGTCTCCTAGATATATGTTGAAGACCCATCACGAAGTCCATGGATATCTGATCCTACTTCCACTATGGGACCTCCAAAGGCTGAACCAAGCCAACCGGTACCTGTTCTTCCTCATTCACTTGCTGACAAGTGAGGCATTGTGAGAGAAACTATGCCACTAATTTCTTCATTCCAGGCCTCCCGTGCTGTCGTCAGAGGTCCTGATACATCTTCTCCACTCCAGGATGTACCACTAAAGGAGATGTGTGGAACTCCCTCGACACTTCCTCCTGAAGTGTAACTGGTACCACGGTATGTCCTCTGAAGAGGATGACGTGCTCCCCACCTTCAGAAAACCCATCAGGTGACAGACCTGAGGATATCTGAGCACGTTGTGTCTCACAGTCAACGTCCCCACGCTGTGCCTTGCTGACTCGCTAAAGAAGTGGAAGAGTGACTGTGAGAGACTGTTGAAAGGCTGATCTATCTCTTTCCACAATGGATATCTTCAACGTGGCCAGCTGCTCGTTCGCCTCTCCTAGTAGCTGAATGCCTGATCTCCTACATAGAGAATTTTACACAATGTTCCCCTTCCCAGGAGTATAGACTATCTCGGCGTCATAGTCCTGGAGGAACTCGAGCCATCGTCGCTATCTCAGGTTCAGGTCCTTTTATGAGAATATGTACCTGATACTCTGGTGGTTAGAGTAGACTGTAAAGCATTCAACCATAAGACATTTCTGCCACATCTTTAAGGTGAAGACCACTACTGCTAACTCCAGGTCATGGGTAGCGTAGTTCTACTCGTGTTGTCTCAACTGCCAAGAACTATATGTGATAACTGCTCGATCCTACATCAGGACACACCCATGTCTGGACCCTGATGTGTCGCAGTAAAATACGTACCCAACACCCTCCTCCAATAGCCTCAAGATGGGCACACCAGTCTACCTCTGCCTTAGCTCCTGAAAGATTTGATGGTATCTCTCTGACCACACGAAGGGTTTCCCCTTCTTCATCAATGCTGAAAGAGGTGCTGCAACTCTGGATAATTCTGGAAAAAAGTAAAGTATGGCTAACTCATGAGTGATCGACTACACCCTCTTATGCATGATTCCATCATGTGTAACCTGGGTTTTCGTTTTCACCGACCAAGGAAAACCCCATACCAATTTTTTAGATAAACCATGAACTTTTTTCCTTATACAATAAATCTATGTATGAACTGTGGTTACCCAGTCCATACCCAAACTAACTTCGTAAGGCCTCGACGTTGCCACCAAGAGGTTCCAACCGAAACTCCCGCCTCAAGGGTCAGATCACACCATCGGCGTAAGTGTGATTATCAAGTCTCCTCCCAAAGGTATCTCCAGTTGTGAGGGTCAAGTCAACAGCTTAAATGGAAACTCTTGGTCTATGATTCATGGAAGGAAGGAATGATATGTATTTATGTCTGTTGATACAGCAGCTAGTAGTAGACATAGACCGTACCCAAAATCATTCCTAGACCTTTGGGTCACACTCCTTGACCGCATGCAGCTGTTCTCTTCACCTGCCCTCTAGCTCCCTGAGCCTAACAGAGACTACAAAGGAAGGTGGTTGTATCATGTCGAAATGTTCACCACTTCAAGCTACTCTCTTAGCTTTACTTCCACGTCTACTGTCCTACAGATTCATCTGTCCTTAACACTTCCTCTTCTTGAAATTCTACACGCTCAAGTATCTGAGACTAGCGCCAGTTTTATTCTTTCCAACTGCTAACATTCACTGGCTGTATCCGCTCATCCAATGATCTTTCAACCACAATGGTTTTCTCTAGCCCCCTAATATAAGTAGGAATGAATAGAGGAAAAAGTGTTGTCCCAGATATCCTTAAACACACCTCGCTCAGAGGTCTGAGCTCTAAAGTACCGACCGTATCATATTAATCGAGTGCAAGGAAAGATCGGTATGCCACGATGAATACTCAGCTACTGACACGTCCTCCTACTGAAGATATAAAAGCTCTTGTAAACTCTCAACCACCTCCTCATGCCAGTCCTCATCCTCTAGTGATTCGGGCTCACCTCAGAACCTGAGGGGTATCTGATTCCAAAACATGTGTATGGAACTAATCCTATAAGTGTCCTCTACCGGTACCACCGGTAGTGTCTACTAACCAACAGGCAGTGATATAGTTGGCACCCTGCCCAAAGCTACCATCTCAGAAAACGGTCCAAGTACCGAAACCTTATCACTATATGGACTATCCTCATGGTCATTCACTGAAAATGATTAGTGTCTAAGATCAACATCTTCTCTACTAGTGTCTCAACTAAGTGGAAAACTCTAGTAATCGCCTCCATCCAGTCCTCTGCTACCTGGGAATCTGTCTCGCCTCAAAACCTCAGAGGCCTCTACCGCTGGTACTCATGCTATGTGCTCAGTCAGCGTACACCATCCTCCAATGTGGCTAGTGGCATCTACTGCCCAATGGGTGGTGGTGTTGCTAGTACACCACCCGAAGGTGCCAACATAGTAAGAGGGCCCTGCATTGGACCCTCGTCGCTCTGTGGGACGTCATTGTGTACTATCTCGGGAACCCTAGATGGTTGTCTTCACAGTGACATCCAAATAAGGAATAGGTGTGCCACGGTCAATAGGTTATACCTGGGGAGCTGACTTAAAGAGACCACAAAGTAGTCTCTTGAAACACACAAGAAATCAGTGTTTTCATACACTGAGTCGGAAATCAGAAGTCAGGATCCTGGTGTATGGATACATTGGCCACCACACCAACACTGGACTCCCTGGACTAAAAACCACACTCAATACTCTTAACACTATTGCTTCACAGTAAGACAGATCAGAGTCCTAAGTTCAGTGGTAGAACCGACTCCTCTGATACCAATTTTTCATGACCCATCCTCAGGACTCGTGCCATGACTACCACAAGCCCACCTTCCATAGGCCAATGGATGGCGACTAGCACCAAAGGCGTAAATCCCTAAGATGGGAAGGCATTGACTTTATAAAAGTAACACACACAAATAGAGTACAGAGCTGAAAGAAAAAAAACTAGGTAGAAACTGTATAAAAAAGTGGTGATGAAAAGTAGAGGGGGTGGAAATACAAGCCCAACTATAAAGTACAAGGAAAAGACAAACAGGTACAACTAAAAGACAAACAGCTGAAAGCTGTCTAGCAGCTCATGGATCATCCACCATGGGTCCTACCTAAATGGCAGGTACAGATAGCCTCCTATGTGTTCCATGTCCATCTGTCTCCTCCGGATATCAACTCATCATGAGGTCCACCTCTGGGTACCATCCAATCCGTGTACCCTCAGCCTCGGTCAGCACTATCTGTCCTCTGCATCTAACACAATGAGTTCTGAGCATAGCCCGTGCAGGGGTGAGTATAATGATACTCAGTAGGGACCCCGAGACCCCCTAAGGTCTCCTAGAGTCCACTAAGGATAAACCAAAACATTAAGATACAATCACAAAGTATAAAACAACCTTACTTAGGTATATGCCCATACATATACCTAAGTTATCAATCTCAGTCCGATTCCAACTCTCGAGCCCAAGAACAAAAAAATTCCACAAAGGATGTAAGGTCAATGACCAAGATGTTATTGGATGAAATACATGAATCAGATCACACAGGTATGCCACAATAGTATAGAGATATAGATGATTAGATGTAGCCACTGTATCATCTAAGTTGTTGGACCCACACAGGATACAGGACTAGCTAAGTTGTCGGACCCACATAGGATACCGGACCAGCTATCTTGTCTAAGCTGTCAGAACCACACAGGATACAGGACCAGCTATTCTAGAGTAATAGATATGATCAGATGTAGCCACTGGATCATCTAAGCTGTTGGACCCACACAGGATACCAGACCAACTATGCTATCAAACCCACACAGGAAACATGACCAGCTACTCTAGAGTAAAAGTGATGATCAATTGTAGTTATTGATTCATCTAAGCTGTCTGACCCACATAGGATATAGGACAAGCTATTGTGTCGGACACAAACAGGATTCTGGTATAATAGTCATCGTCGTCGAACCCAAGGAGGATTCCAGTATAGTAGTCGTTGTCGTTGAACCCACGGAGGATTCCAGTACAGTAGACGTCGTCGTTGCAGCCAGCTATAGGGTTCCCGCACACAACACGCTCAATTCCAGTAGGGTCCGCTCCTCGAGTCAAGGGTCGATACATCAACTATCATGAATTCCTGAGTTGATGTATACCGAAGTTCCGTTTCATAAAAAGAAACCCAATGCGACAGACGGCGCATCAGTCGAACGCCCGGTCTAAGAGTTATTGGATTTTCTGTTCTAGGGGCCCGGTTGGATTTATGCTCATTCCAAACCCGACAGTTTTCCAAAGTTGTCCAAAACTCACTTAGAGTATCGCAAAAGGACCACCTCATCGCGAGGGTCCATGTGCCGTAGACGGTGCGTTGATCAGACGCGCGGTCCAGGAGATATTCAAATTTAGGCGTTGTTGGGCCCGACCTGTCAAGTCCAGTGGGCTGGCGGGTCGGCCAGACCCGACTCGGAAGGTCCGAGCTGGCTGGGGATCAGCCCGACCCGGTTTTGCAAGTCCGACCTGGCTGGGGGGTTAGCCTAGCCTGGTGGGGTGAGGCCCACCTAGAAACCTCGCACGTAGAGCCGGCCGGTCCAGTTCGCCCGACGACACCAAGCTGCGCCGCCTCTCCCTGCCCGGTCAGACAAAGCTGGTCATTTTTGTCTGGCACGAGTGGCCCGCACATTGGGCCTCTATTCTTCCCACACAGTGCCAGGCGGCGCTATAGTTTCTTCAGCCCGACCGGCAGGTGACGGGCTAGTTTTTCCGTCGAGCGGCCCGTGGTTGCGGGTCGTGGTCTTCTCCGTAGTGTGGCGCCATGTGGCACCGTGGTCGTCCAGGACGGCCGGCAGGTGGCCGGCCGGTTCGGTTCGTATGAGTGGGCCTCAGATTTGGGCCGCTATTTCTTCCACACGGCTGGCGCGACGACACCTGTTCACCACTACTGCGGTCCGGCTTGGTCGCGGCCTTCGGCTCCATAGCATGGCGCGACGGTGCCACGTGTCTTCATCCACCGCAGCCCTCCCGGCCGTGTTTCCTCTTTTTTCACCACGTTTCTTCTCCGGCGCGGTGCGACGACACCGACCCTTTCGACTCTGCCTCCAATTTCAAACAACAATAACCGATAGAGGGGTGTCAGGCCATGTTGGTTTTCCCCGCGCCCTCCGCATTAGTCAATAACAAATGTCTAGCGACAAACTAAAGCATTCTTCGAAGAACGAGGGTATAATTTTATTCATTTAAAATTATACAAAACCCCCTACCTCAATTTCATCGTTGAACATCAACAAGTTGCGGAAGTCGGTCGTTGAAGAAGATGGATGTTGTTCCGTCAATGTCGGAGGGAATGATGTTCTTGTTGGCGACTTCTTCACGGGCGGCGTCTTCAAATTCTTGCTCCGGTTGGAAGGAAAGAGACTCATCGTCATTCTTCGGTGGAAACGGCATTCTTCGTCGAGAGGATATCATTCCTCCAAGCATTCTCCCAAAACACCACTGTTTCTCCCAAAACAAATTTAGCCAAAATAATAGAGATAGCCCTCTATTATTTTTATGGCACAACAACTCAAGATTGGTCCTTAATTAATTGCGACAACACACTTTATTAATTTTAGAGAGATGGATTAAAAATTTAAACAAGGGAGGTGGCGAGTTACAACATTAAATTGGGAGAGTTAGAATATTAAAAGACTCTTGACTATTAAATGTGAGTTACATGGGGGTTTAAGGGGAGTTCAAGAGGAGTTTAAGAGTTTGATCTCGTGTGGGCCCTATCACATAATATCCTCCCATGAAAGGTTATGTGGGGGAGGGACCCACATCCAACATCCCTTCGGGAAAAAAAAATCCACCCAAATAAAATAATGTCACACATAAATTTTTATTTAATTTTGAGAATCTACAAAAATTAACTTCCACTCCCGACTAAAAACAAATGTGGAAAAGGTCCCCATAAGTGAATATCGGCACTGCAAGTTCATTGGTGTCCTCAGATTTCAATTCCGATCACCGGTTCAAAATTTATGAAATGCCGCTCGCACATTTAATGAACGTACCCAAAAAATTTTGTAAAATTATTAACAGCCTCCCTCGACCCACTACGGTCGAGGTTAGGATCTTACTAGGTGAAACACGCCCCAATGAACACAATGGTACCCTTGTATTTCCAATCCAAGTTACCGTTTAAAAGTTATTAATTTTACAATAAAATATTTGTCACTTAATTATTTTATTTACGGCCAAAAAATAAATTTTTTGTGGCCCTCACCGACCCAAGTTAGTATCTGCTTAAACAAAGGATACCGTCAAAAGTTCAGCCATGTTCTCATATTTTTAATCTGAGTTACCATTTGGGAGTTATAAGAATTTGAAAAATAAAATAACTTTGTTTAATTATTCTATTTATGGTTATGCCTTTTTCGGGTTTTCTCACAAGAGGCATGCGCTGACTAAACTTAAGTCACACCTAGGGTAAACCCGCCATCCTGAGCGCAAAGGTGGTCTCAGATTTCTGATTCGGGTAACCATTAAAGAGTTATTCCACTTTTTCAGGAAAACTACACAAGCACGTTTATTTAAGCTTAATAAAACTTGTACTGATCATTAAGAACTCTGAGCCTCAGAATCGCGCTGCGTCAGAAACTGCAAACTCGTAAAATTTCCAAGAATTTAAGAAACATTTTCCTTGAAATTTCCAGGTCTTTACAATAAATGTTAGATTTTCCTCATTTTATTTAGAAGTAGGCTTACGTGTAAACCATGTTATGTGAAACATATCCATATTCACCCATATTCATTGATCTAAAATAGCATTTATTCTTTCAGTTATAATTAATTAATTAGTTATTAAAGTTTATATATCATCCTAAATGGTTTTTTCCCATAAAGCTTGATGAAGGTACATTAATTAACCAATTATGAAACAGTTGAGCCCTGAAAAATTGGTTTTATGGGATTAATAATTAATGGTGGTGATTAAATGGGTTTCAAATTTAATTTATAATGATTAATTTCATATGTAAATTGATAATTTTGACCAATATAATTGATCCATCAAATATAGACTAGTCATAAATTGAGACTGAAGGTAACAACCTGGTCACAATTACATAAAAGTCAGTTGTAACATATAAAATAATTTACCTTTATAACCATTGAATAGTTATTCATCTAAATGGAAAATTGTATAAATATAAAATTTGTTAGGATATGACTCATCAAATGATTCGGTTTCATATGGATCTTAGACTTGATTTGACCTGAGTAGGCCAGTCAGGGAGTTTCCTACTCATGAAATAAACTAGAGATGACCTGAGTTAGCCAGACTTGGCATGATGTGCTTTTAATATAAACCCATTAATGGTGTGGTAGATACTTAATAAAAACAAATTATTTTGTGTTTCAATTTAGTGTACCTAAGTTAGAATGACGAGACCCTTGTAGGTCACCTTTAATTTTTTATATGTTTGATACTTAACCCTATAGGATATGCTTTGGAAAAATAGAGATAGTTATTTAAGGCATCAATAACAAGTTATATGATATTATATATAAATTAATTATGGAATCTTAGTAAAATGATTCTTTTAAAATGTGAAAATAATTGTTATCTTCTTTTGGCCTTTGATATTATGAGGATTTCATTAATTAAAATGTGAATTACAACCTAAAAAATTTTTTATCTTATAAATCTAGAATTGAAATTTTCTTTAACTAATAATATTGTGATAATATAATGGATAAATAAATAATGGATAAATTTTTGAAAGGAAATTATGAGATATTTTTCTATTATATTTCATGGTGTCACCTAAATAATGTTCTTAGTATAGTTTTATTTTAATACTTTTATTTTCAATGTGTATTTTTGAGAATTTTTAATTGTTATATATATGTAATTGATCAGTATAGATGAAATAAATACCCTTGGGGTAGACTGATAATAAAGATACATCATGTAAGTGTAAATTCAATTTTCCATTGATAGTTCCTTGGGAAGGAGAGTTAATGTTTCCTGTGGGTCTCAGTTTTCCACTTTCTTTTACAGTAAATTTAAAAGTTAGTATGGTAGGCCTAGTGAAATTATTTTCTAACCTAGTTATAATTTCAACACATTTTTCCTTAGTAATGGGCTATCTCAGGTGAGGTAGATCCCTTATAGGTAAATAATCATCAGTAAATCCTTGCGTAGTATTATAGGAAAGGGGTTTCATTTTGGTACCATTTGACTTTGGCAGGACTCTTAATTTATAAAACCACAACTAGGTTTACATGTTGTCATGTGTTTATTTGATCCTCATTAAGGATGTGATAATCACTTAATACTTATGTTCTAAAATTTATACATGACTTAGTCATTGTTTTCCACCTTGATGATCATGCGATCTTTCCTCTTATCTAACTAATGACTTGGTGGACCATTAGATAGTTTAATAGTCATACAGAATAAAACACTCTAGGATATATATTTATGATTGACCTATAAATTAAAATTGATATAATCTCCTTTTTCTTATTTTCTATCTGAGTATCATGTGTCATACATGAAATAATCCTTGAGTTAACAAGTAATGGTCTAAATCACACATTTTTTGAGTGAAAAGGTGCATAATTTTTTAATCCATGTGGATTAATTATTACTTGGAATGATTTAGGAGAACATGAAGTCTAAATTCATGTTTCATGTATAGAGTATAGTGACCTTAGTGTTATTATCCCACTACAGTGGGATGATGATGGATATATGAATGAGTTCTATAACACCACTGATTGAAGTTTTTTTGGATTTTAATTCTGATCTATCATGAATTTAAGTGGTTGTTTTTCCTTGTCTCTTAATTTTTTAGTTTTTATATGTGTGTTTTCCATATATTTAACCCATGTTTGGTGGTGTATGGAATATGTTTCATGGGATGAGTTCACATTCCCATAAAGATTAACTAGCACACTTCTATAGTGGGGTGCATCATGTCAAACATGTTTAATCATGTCCTAATAAGATGAAGGAGTTTGACCATAATGGACTAATTGGAAATATTTAGAATGGATTTTTGGATACTGTGAGGCTATTTAGTTTGTGTTTTTAGTCCTAGAGATGATTCCAAATATAAAACCATGTTATGGGTTGGCAAGGAGTCTGAATGAAAGATTAAGAATCAGGATAAATAACTTATCCATGAGTTGATGGGTCGACAATACATCTATTCCCACAAGGTAGAATGATGGATATATAGATAGATAAGTACCTAACCATTGAGTATTGTAGGAAGTTGTGATGTGAGTTCAGTGGTTGTTTAGAATGATCATGGGTACCTTTAGTTTTAAGGCGAAGTGATTGAGCCTTTAAATACTAAGTTGGGTTTTAAGAAGTCTGCTTTCCAATAGGTCAATTTGAAGTGGATCTACTAATTCCTTAATAGTTAAGTCTCGAGGGATGGATTAGGTCATAAAATATGCATAACATTCTATATGATCAGAGTGTTAGGGGAATGACCCTTACAACTGTATTGGTAGTAGTATGCTCAATTTTTTTAGGGTGTCTTGAGGAGGTTGACTCATAGTTGGACATAGTCACACATAATCAGGAGATGTGGTACTAAAATATTATTCATAGCATATACACCATGTTTTTATGGAGGATGGATCAGTAGAGATATATTATCATATTGATGGAAATTATCGAAAAAGTCTTGGTTCACTTCCGGTTTAAAGATGATCATGTTCTCTATATTGGAATCATCCTAAGTATGCTTGGATGACATTGGATATACGTCAAGATAAATAATTAAAACCAATGAATTTCTATTTATATATATTGGATAATTGGGGTTTTCACTTAGGAAGTGATGTGAATAAAGCCTTATGGTGTGTATTACCACCATTAGTTATAGGAGGGTAACCCTCATGTGAGTATCAAACTAGTTATTGGACCATCATTTTTTGGGGGCCTTGATAAATAGAGGTAAATACTACTGGAGTTCTCATAAAATTCCAGGAATTCTACATGTTATTTACGCTTGAACATCATCATAAACTAGGATAAATATTTAGGCATGTATTTTCTAATTTAAACTTGGATTTATGAGTAGGTATTCTTTGGATGGACTCATGGACACTGACTGATTCATTAACTCAACCACTAGGTGATATACCACCTTGGGGTTCGGTTAATGGTTATATTTTATAGATGTGTCAGTAAGGAATTGACGGTTCACTTGTAAAATATGGAGTATGAATGGACTTTAATAAAAGGTAATGGTTATTTTTTTGGATATGTCAAATGTTGATTCTAAAAATTTTAATGAAAATATTTTATTGGGTCTTGTCATAGAAAATCATGCATGACCAGTTAATGTGTAGTCGATTTTAATTCAACCATTATGATATAATAATGTCCTAATATCATATTAATAATTTGATACCATGTTTCATGATTTGAGAATCATTCCAGGAGATTTTTTTGGATGCTAGGGTAGTGTTTTAGTGGGAAATTCCAACAGTGAGTGTATTCTGGCTTAGAATTGGTTTATTAAAGATACCGGTATGGTGGAAATCTCCATTGGATAGTTAATAAATAGAGATGATGATTTGATAATATATCAGTTTTGATAGGATTATGTTAGTGTCATCGTAGTGATTTCTTTGATGGGTATAGGTGTTAACAATAATTATAGTGGCTTGTGTGCTATATGATTAAAGTCGATCTTGGACGTGCATTGGGTGGGGGAAACACAACGCATCTATTTGAGTTGAAATTAACAACCCAAGTAGGTAGGGTGATTTTATTTCTATTCCAAAATCCTTATCAGGGATTAGAAGTTCAAAGTTGAGAGATTATAAGATCTATTAATTTTAAACAGGTTTAAAATTCACAGAGAATTTAAACTTTTCATTTGATGGAAGGGAAAAATATTAAACTGATATTTAGAATGAATATTTTGAGATTTGGAACATATTAATGTCATGTTTTGACTAAATTTTAAGTCTACATGAATTTATTGAATGTACGGATGGGTTTCAAATACATTAGGATTTGAGAGCATAGTTTCGGGAAAAGACATACAAGGGTATATGGTTTGAACTTGGTTAGTACAAATCATGCCCTTGCAAGAGTGTAGAATATTTTATAATCGCACAATTTCCCTAAATCATATGATATCAGATGTATGGTTACGCAGATTTTCTACAAAAAAAAGAAGTGGTGAGATCATGGATTATTCACAGTTTCTCTAACTATGCACCTAGCTAGGTTAGATCATGTGCCTTTGGACAATGGGTGTACATATTTGGCCTAAGGTTTTCCAAAAAATCTGGCTAAAACATACACAAATTTTAAAATTATGAAATGTAACTTCTTACTTGACATATTTAAGGATATTTATTCTTTTTTCTCCCCATCTGGGCATAGTATCCCCTCCCTGGGAGCTCTCCCTTGGCCTCCTCCTAGGCTTTGACATGTATCCTATGTATGAGCTCGAAATCGGCCAACATCGGTTGCATTGGATTTCACTGGGTAAGAATATGATTACTCATTATTTATTTCACATCTTATCTCTAAATATTTCATACCATTCCAATGTGATATCATACACCCTATTATCAAAGATTTTATTTATTCTTATCTTTTCTCTTCTCCTGTAACTAATCAAATCCCAGTAGTGGATGAGTGAGGGTTCCTTGGTATAAGTTAGGGTGTATATTAATTTTCCATTGAGGTTTCAACATTTTTTTTTCATGTCATATTCTTTATTCATTACTATTGAAATGAGTATCATTTAATTTTAATTACCTAGAATATGATTTAGAGCTCTTAAGATTCCCTTGGGCATTTTTAGTGGTTGAAATGAAAATGTGGACCACCAAATTAGTGTGTCTCTTATATTCCCTTGATGATGGATGCGCATAATTTCCCAAACACTGAAAATTTTATTTGGCTTTAATATTATATCATTAATTGTAAAATGACAATAAATAAATTTTTTGATTTACTCTCAGGCATGTATCCATACTAGGAATATGTAAATTTTAGAGTATGCCTTTGGAATAAAAATGGGATTGATTGAGATGTAACAATTAAGTAATTGAATGTTCATTAAGACCATATTGTTTTATTTATTTGGAAGGAATGACCAGGTGAACTTGATAAATGGTATTTTTTATGGAAATTCAAACTTGGACCCTTATTAATTGTGATTTTATTGGTAATGAAAGGAAGTAAAAGAAGTTAAAATGGATTGTTAAATGGAATGTTTATTCACATGGACTTTCTTACTTCTCTAAGAGAATGGATAAATTAAATTAATCATGATGAATGATTAGATGGTATGAATACTTCCATGGATCATCTAAATCACATGAAAGTTATTTGATTAAATTATCAGTTTATATATGAGTAATGATATGGAATGAATATTCCAATGGCCTTTGAATAATTATTGAATACAATGTGCCTACTTATTTGAGCCAGACCTCAGGATTCTCATGGAGATAGACTCTTGTATTTAGTTGTTTTTTTTAATTCTTGTATTATATTCCTGCTTCCATTTCTACATGTTACCTTTCCTAAATTGACATTAAATCATTCTATATATGATACTGGTCATGGATTGGGATGTTCATTATTATTAGGATGATTTATTTCCCTTTCTCTCATTTATACAAATTTCTCTATTGATTTATTTATTACAGACCACTATTTTACTCTAATCATGAGGTTATTGTCTCCCCACTATACAATCATTGGACCCTTGTTGTTATTCATTAGCCATTGGTATATAGGGAGGAAGGCTTGAGGCGATGAAGAAAACTAGCTCAGGTCACCGTTTTAGTGTCTCCTAAGTCGGGATGTTTCAAGGAAACACATGTTATGTTATATGGGTTCTTAAATACATTCCTAACTTTTCCATTCCCCTATTAATCAATCCACACTCATCTCTTGAACCTTCCATTAATGATCAAATTCTCTGGATAACATAGGGAATGATTTGATCTTTTCTTCAATGGATTTTTTTATCTAAAAAATTTTCAATGGGTTAGTGTTAGTTCAACCACCATTATTCCCTTATGATTATTCCCATTGAGGATTATAACCTCTTGTAACATTAGATTATGGTATGGTATACCCTATTATCACTTATCATTTTCTTATATTTTTCTTTTATAAGAACACTGCAGCAACGAGAGTCCTTATTTTAAGTGTTTCTTAAATGTGGATTGTTGGTGGATTGAGGATGTTAGGTTTAGGTGATTTTTCTTTTTAATTGGTGGTGTTTCATTTGGAAGTGTTTGATCATTGATCATCCATTATTGTTTGATGTATTTTGAACTTCTAAATAGAGGTAGGAGATTAATTAATAATACTTATTTTTAAGTGAAATTATACAGTTATCATGTTTTATCTATTTGGGTAATATATGAATTAACATTAATGGATATGAAACAAAAATTAAAGAAAATAATTGGATTTATTTATAGTGATTAGATGTGTTTTCACTGTGTGAAAAAGTTTTCGATTATTTTTATATATAGTGTGTTATTTATGTATATATTATATATAATAATGTTTATTATATAGATATTAGATAAATAATTTAAATTAAGGAATGTTTTTTGAATCAATATCAAATATGTGTGCTTAAATGAAATAGTTCCTCCTTATAGTTTGATGAAACTATAATTTATTATTGAATAATTTTGAAATAATTCATAGTTTTTTATATCTGATTGTTTATATTTCATGTGGTTTCCTTGTTTTTTGGTCATAAATATCTTTGTGAGTATTTTTGTTTTAATTATTCATTATGTTATTACTCTGGAAAATGATTTTTGTTATGCAATGTGATAAGATCCAAGGATGGCTAATGGTTTGGAATGAATTTGTAGGGATTACTAGGTTTTTTGATTTAATTGGAACCTATGATGAGAGGACGGAAAATGATACTCTTGGTGGTGTTATTGATGACACTGTGATGGATGGAGTAGGTTAAAGATAGGCTTGTGGATTATTATTTTTCTAAAAGTTAGGATGCTTGTTTGATAACGAATCTTCATTAAAGGTTGGATAAATATATTTAGTTTTTCTGTATTCATTTCTCCAATACTTGACACATTTGGTTGTTTTGAATAATACATATTTTTATTATAACTTAGGATTATTCCTACAGTACCTTAAATTTTGTAATGCTTATGAATGTTGAATAATTTAACCCATGGGGTTAGTTCTTAAATGGAATGATAAATGATGATAACTCTAATGGAATCATGGGATAGGTTGGATTATTATTAGAGGGAATATAAATCGATTGATAACTAATTTAATTACGAAATGATAAAAATAAAATAATAATTGAAATTATCATATAATGTTTTTGTGTGTATTGGATATCTAGTCCTTAGTAGTGGAAGTCGGGTGTCTATGTGGAAATAGCTATAGTTGAGGTTATTTCTAGGTAGTTTCCTATAGTATGGTTGTGATATATATTTATATTCTTATGTTATATGATTTCATACAATACTCCACCCATGTTGGTATGGAGACCAACACTGGTGGACTTAAGAGGGTGTTTTCCACAACATCTAGGTTGGTAATGAATGGATGGATGACTACCCCCTCTTTCTTCACTCTATTCTAATTGATGTATTGTTTACCATTATGTACAATGGTTACCTTTACCGTATATGTGTGTCCAGAGGTTTATAGTGTCCTGTGGTTATCTCATACATATTTATGTCCTGAAATAGTATCCAAAGTATTATTTTAGATATGTTGTGCATGGTTTGTGATGGTTTGAGGTATAATACATGACATACATGTTGTTCTGGTTCCCATACACTACTCAATTACTAAATTTATATTTGGATTCATATGATGAGATGATGCGATTCAGGGTGTCTATGGTGTGTTATAGTTTCCTTGGTGTTTTAGACAATATTTCTTATTTGGAGAGAGATGGCTCAATATGTGCACCATTGGGGTGAGATAAAAACTTGTGGGGGAAATGGTAGAAAGGTACCCTCATTTGATGTTATGTTAGATATTACATTATTAATTTTATTCTATACTTTTTTAGATATACATCGTGAGTATGATAACTTAGAAAACATGAATATATGACAAGATATATTCACTTATTTATTCACTATGATTTAGTACTATTTATTTTTATTTTTTATGAAACGATTTAGGGAGGATCATACTATGTATACCTATTATATTCACCCTATGTATATATTTACTATTTCTCTAGTTTGTAGGAGTTTTTTATATATCCTGACATTACTATCTCGTGGAATTTTTTAGATGTTGTTGGGGATTCGAGGTCACTGTTAGGGATTTACTTTCTATACTTTCTATTTCTTTGGTAGTTTTTCTAGTTGTAAGAAATCTCATGAATGTATGGGGTTCTCTTTTTACCCATATTATAAAAAACCATTCTTTTTATACATTGATATTACATTATTTTGGTGTAAAATTTCATACCTTACACAAACCCATGCCCAAAGACCGTATTAGTTTAGTGACTTTTGAAAATTGGAACACAATCTTCTAGCCTGGTGAAGTATCTTCAATATTTTCAACAAATATATATTTCTTTAGTACTCCTATATAAATCCTTCCTTTTTATACTAGGGAAAGAAAACATAAGAAAAGGGAGAGCATAGAAGCTCAGTAAGGGTAAGAAAGGGAGAGATCAATCATAACATAATCATAAGAAATATGATCATAAAAAAATATTTGAAAATAATATTCCATATATCAAATATTCAGATATCCTATCATGGAATAGATTATATAAGTTTATAATGAATCATATTCAATGAGATAAGAACCCAAGACCTGGAATTATGGCATACACATAAAAATATAAAAATATTTCCATAGTAGTCAAAAAATCACTTCCATGGAAATCATAGTAGTATGCGTTCACTCCCTATACTATATTGGTAGGAATTTTTCTATCCCATGACCATCTTAGTAGTCAAGGTTTACTCCCAATACCATCATAGAGGAAAAAGACTTTTACTGAGATGAGTTCACTCCCCGTTCTATCCATGTTTATCTCATGAGATATAAATTTTTACCCAAGGCATCATAGGTTATATTTTTCTCATACATATATTAATTAAAATTACAAATATGTGCACAACATGAACATAAATCATTCATCACATCATAATCCTTGTAAAGAAATGCATTTCATAAACACTTCACCATAACATAAATCATGGAAAAGAAATAGGTTACATACATGTCATGATATCAGGCACATAAATCATTCTAAAAAAGAATAATAATGGTATCCTTGGGTTATATCCCTAATAAATCATAAGTAAAATCAATTTAAGTAATCTTATATGGTAAATAATTTTCAAAGGTATTTTTAAAACATTTCTTGAGGAAAATATCATTTCTACTTTGAAAAAATATTTTTAAATCATAAAACATTTATCAAACCTTTTTCAATGAAAATAAACATAAAATTATAATGTAATCTTTGAACCCATTTATAAAATATTTGAAATCTATTTTCATGAAAATGATTAAAATATCATTTAAAACACTTTTAAAATACTTTTAGAAAACATTGTTTTGAAGGAATAGATATTTCTAACCAAAAGGAGAATTAAATTACATGAAGATTAAAATATAATTAAAAAAATATATTCATGATATAACATGTAAAAGGAAATTATATACAACTAGTAAAATAATATAGGTGTGTAACATAACAAGTGTCTTAAAGAACCCAAATTGAGACAAAATTTCCTTACCTATTTGGTAATTTTTTAATCCTAAACCCCATGAAAGATAGATCATAAAAAAAATTTGTAATTACAAAGAAATTTAATGATATGGATCATATAATACATTCATTGACATTATATACTCCACAAAAATTAAACAAGTGGTGGATATGGAATGTATCTCATAGAAATAAAAGTTAGATGGAATTCCATTGCCTTATGTTTTGACTCTCATCATACTCGTACAAACCTCATGAATAATAAATATAAAATTATTTTAAATCTATTAAAAACCATATTAAGTTATATAATTACATATATGATTCATTTATGATAGTATATTACCCAGTAATACACTTTTCCATGTTAAAGCAATATTTCGAGTAATAACCACATTGTTCATTGTATGTGTTTTGAATTTTTATTCATGGCCCTTTTAATTAGATCATGATTTAATTATTTCTAGAATAAAAAAATTATTTAAATATCATGCATTTTAATTGTATAATTATCTATAAAATATAGATATATGAAATGGAATACAAGGTTCATGGAGATGGTAGGTAGTACATATGCATGAATGATGTTTCCATTTTATTTTCATAATGAAATGAAGAAAGTAGATGGAATTTATGTGTGTGTATATATATATTATAGTATCATTATTATGTCACATATTTAATATAAGTTTACTAAACCCATCAATAATACATTCCAGGTAAAGTGTGAACGAATCACATCGCTTTGGGGAGGCGGCAGTCCACACGTCCACAAATAAAGTTATTGTATTTACACAAAATGGAAATCATGAAGGTATGTTTTATATTATAATTAAAAGTGATTAGATGCATAATATATATCATTTATATCATATAAAAATAGTATGTATATCATAATTCCCACCATAATGGGTGGTAAAGGAAAAAAACAAGCAATTATCGTTTCGTGTGGCGGTAGTCCGCTATACACATGAACATTAAGTTTGTTATAATTAGATGGAATTATATGAAACTATAGGAAAAAACCTAAATATAATAACATATTAGTATTTTTAGGACATTGATGTTATTATCTAAATATTACTTAAAAATAATTTATGGGGTTCAAGGAAGAAATAAAACAAAAATGTTTGATGATGAATGTTACCTCTTCTTTGCATATGTATATTTCATTTGAAAAAAAAGAACTTATTTTGTTAGATTTATTCCCAAAGTAAGGCTTATAGGATTAAGGGAACAAATTTGGAGGAGTTTTGGACATATTTTAGACAATATAAAGGGCTTTATAGATATTACGAAAAGAGAAAGAGAGGTTCCCTTTTATAAGAGAGGGGAGGGTCACTTTTGGAAACTCTCAAAATATTAATTTATAATAAATTCAAAATCATTAAAAAAAATAAATACAATGAATTAAAAGATAATATTATATATGTTTTTAATAACATAAACCTATATATTTTAGACAAGTTGTGTTATTATTTTAAACCTGATTATTTTTTAATAACCCTTAGTTAATCCATTTTAATATTTATTATGGTAACAGAATTTTTAATATTATGAGGATGTAATTTTAACATATAAAGTTTAATTTGGAATTTAAATGGGAAATTTAAGATATTTTAGACCACATATCATCCCCTTGTACTTATTTAATATTTTTATGATTTTTAAATAATTTAATAAAATATTATTTTCATAAAATAACATTAGTGTCAATTTTGACACTATTCATAACATTGTCTTTAAGAAAATCAATATAATAATATTAATTTTAAAAAATTCATTTAATAAACCTATAAAATTTTATATTAAGATATAAAATTATTTTATCACATTAATTAATTCAAAATATATTAATTTAAATATTTATAATATCATTTAGTAGATTTTTTCATTAATTGAATGACTACTACATCTTTATTGTGTAATTATTCATGAAAATTATTTCCTTACTAAAATTAAAATATAAAATTTTATTATGTATAAAAAAATTTATATTTCAAAATAATATAAATAGTCAACCATATAATCTATTTAACCCCATATTAAATACATTATACTTATTAAAAGTAAGAGTGACATTTTTTCACTCTCATTGATTTTAATATTATCCAAGTAATTTTCATGGAAAAGTCTCTTTTAAATTATTAAATTTAGAATGTTAAGTGATAAGTGTATAACTAAATTCATCAAATAATATTTTGGAATGTTTTAGGGTAGTTTTTGAATATTTATAATATTATTTTTACCCTTAATTACCCAATTTATCCTTTACCATGGTAACAAAAATTACTAAAATTAATATTTACGTGGTCCAAAAAGAATAAGGGACCTAATTACTAAATATTTACCTTAAATTTACAAATATGTAATACATATTTCAATTTTCAATAAAAAAATTATAAACTAATTAAAATTTAATCTCATAGATGGGACGAAAAAACATGTTTTTAAAGTAAAAACGTTCAAAATATTGATAAATTTTTATATCCAATTTCAATTTAAAATTGATTCCAATGTCCTAAATTGGATTAAATTATAAAATAATTATCTAATTATAATTTAAACCAAATAAAAAATATAATTTTACACTATAAATTATTTCCATCAAAAAATGTTTTAAATTAAAATTCAGTATTTTTCATTATTCATAAAAACATGAAACTTATCAGAAAAATAACAAAAACTCAAAAAAAAGTAAATTTTGATATCCTACATTAAAATAATAAGTTTTTTTCAGATTAAATTTATAAAATTATCAGAAAGATTATATTTAAATGATTTACTCTATTAAAATGAGAAAAATTTACCATTTTAAAAAATACATCTTTTTATACATAAAATTGGATTTATTATTATCTTATGCTTATCAAATATATTGGATTAGCATAAAAAATTATTGAATATGTAATATATAAATTATATTAAAAACAATCATAAATAGTGTTTTCTTGAATTTATTGAGATAAAATGGTGCTTGTACATATAAAATAGTTTTCTTAGACAAGTAATTTCTTTATTTTCAAAGAGTTCATACTTTAATTTATAGCTAACTGATAACCAAAGGATTTATTTTATATAAAATTTTAAATACTATTTTCATAATTTAGTTAATATTTTTTTTAATTTCTATTCCAAATGTTATGTGGAATCTATAATAATATTTTAATGAAAATATTAAGAGTATATTATAGTTTTTTAAAACTTATTCTTTCATGTAATGTAATCTATCAAAATAAATCATCATTGTGTATAAAAAAACCGAATGTAGAGTTGCATATATGGGAATCTAATCTATGTTTTTAATATAGTGAATGATTAAATTAGGGGTTTATATAATTCAAACCAAACTTAGTTCTTTTTAAAAAATCTATATCGAGTGTTGTTTGAAATAAAAAAAATCAAAAAGAAGAAATTAATTCCCAAAAAACATTTCACTTCTTGAGGTATTACATTCTACAACCCTTCAATTAAATTTCACCATTGAAATTTATCTCTTGGATACAAATATTTGAGGATACCTATCTATCATCACATTATCAGGTTTTTAAATAGATTATTAAAATTGGTGCTTCTTTCATAAAACATTAAGGAAAAGGGTTGTATTGTTTTGTAGAACATTATCTCTATGATTAAAAAATTCAAACAGTTACTCTTCCTTTAAAGAATATTTATCCAGTGGTATAACCTCTATATTTAGTACCTAAAAGGATTAGGTATATACTTAATCTAGTGAGATACATGGAACATATTATGAACTTGATATAGATTCATTGTAATTGTCAATCGATAAACTACAATCCTGACACGATCGAGAATTTCAAGAAATTTCATCCCGAAAATTTGAAATTTTACTTTGAAAATAAAAGATAGTTTTTTGAAAATTTCCTTTTTTGGAAACCCACATTGTAAAATGGGTCAATAAAACTTCCTCTTAAAAAGAGGAAAATTAAAAGGCAAAGATCGCCACATAATTATATTTCTGATTTGGAGAACATTTGTGGAATGTGAAAACATAGACATGGAAGAGAATTATATCCATCATGTTTTGATAGATAATGATAGAGAACATTGCCATAAAAATGTTAACTATGAGAATGCCATAAATATATGATATATGGGACCATTTTATTCATTGGAAATAAAGGTACTAGGATGAAATTTTTATTTGAATATACTTTTTTTAAAGTGGGAGAATTATCACAAGAAGATATACTTACTAGATTTCATTCTATTTTGTAAGCACACACTCATCCATTAGTTTTTCAATGACCAATTTCTTCATTATATCTTAATTCAAGAAATGATGGTTAATTTCTCATTTCATAATTATTAGCAGATCAAGATATCCATAAACAGAATGATAGTTCAATCCATCTATATTTATTAGAACAAAATTATTATCATTATTTATCCAATATTCTTAAATCCTTCTATGGAAATATAACACTTTAATCCCAAAACCATATTCAAATTTTAACATAAACCATTCCATAAATGGTTATACTTATAACAATTTAAAAATATGAAAGTAAATTTTTTTTAAATAATGTCACTAAATTTCTCAAAAACATCATAACATTGACCCCCATATATCATAAAGTAGCTCTTGTTTGTCACATACCAAACATATGAATACCTTCATCATGTATTTTATTCAAACATAAAAATTACAATAAATACTTATTTATAAATTACAATATTTATAATTCCAATGACTTTTGGATATATTCTTTTAGTTTAAAATGTCATAAACTCCATCTATAATTGAATAACCACTTTTTTAACAAATCCTTAATCAGTTCCAAGGTAATCATTACCATATTATTTATAAATTCATATCCAACATTTCTTTATACAAACATGTTTATTTAAACATTAGAAACATATTAAAGGTTATCATTACCATATTCTTGTGTATCCCATGAATATCACATTTCTATTAAATAACTTTTCTAAGTCTTTCATATCATTTAAAATATTCTTTTTGAATTCTTAATGAAAAACTTATACTGAAATTATTATATATTTTATATTTCTATAACTTAATCTTTGAATTCCAAATAATATACACATCAATCATACAAATTTATTCTTAAACTATTACTCAGGCATCATTATCTTATTATTTCCTAAAATATAACATATGAATCATGTCTTAAGGTTCCTCAATATCAATCTAATCATTCTTATTATGTTTAATGTAAAAAATACTATTATAACATCCCATACATTTGACATGTCAATAACAATCTCTTTATCCTAAGTAGTACAACAAATAATCACATATCCATCCCTATTATCTTCTTGATATTTCCACTTAAGACATAGATTTTCATAATTCCCATACTTTCCACGTCTCATACAATCAATGTTTACCCTATTCCATCTAGTTTATTATATTGACTAATATAAACATGCATAGTGTGAGAAACACTTATCATAGCAGAAAAAACATTATCATGAAAAATTAATTATATGATTTTGATATCATAAAACCTATTTTAAATATGTGAGACATTAGGATTATCCATAGAGACATACATATACATATCCTTATAAATAATCCTAGTTATGTCACTAAAATTTTATCATCATAGTTTTCAAATGCTGAATAAACCTTTTCTATTATTCCAAATATAATGAATCACGCTTCTCATACATGTATATTACATCATTTTTGTGAAACATTTAATACATTACACAAACACATTCCCAAAGACTATATTATTTTAGTTCCTTTTAAAACAAGGAATATAAAATTCTTGCCTAGTAAAATATCTTCAATGTTTTCCACAAAGATAATTCTCATTATTAATCCTATTTAAAATCTTTCCATATAACCCGAGTAAAGAAAACATAAGAAAAGGGTGGGCTCAGATGATCATTAAGGGTCAACAAGGGAGATATCAATTATAAAATAATCATAATGAATATGTATGTAAAGAAAACATTTGAAAATAAAATCATGTATATAAAAAATCATGATATCTTTTTATGGAATAAGTCATTTAATTTTATAAATAATTTTATTCTATGAGAGGAAACCATAAGACATAGAATTGTGGAATACAGATAAGAATATAAAATTATTTCCATAATAGTCGAGAAATCACTAACAAGGATATCATAGTATTATGATTTGACTACCCATAACATCTTGGTAGTAATGGTGCACTCCCATGGATATCTTAGTAGTCAAGGTTCACTGACAATACTATCTTAGTATATAAAGTCATTTACTGAACCGATTTCACTCCCCACTCTAGCCATGCCTATCTCATGATATATAAATATTCACCCAATGAATTGGAGGGATATATAATCTCCACACTTCACATAATGAAATATATAAATATGTGTTCCACAGAACCATAAATCATTCATCATGTCATAACCCATGTAACAAAATTAGTTTTATAAATCCTTCATCATAAAATAAATCATGTAAAAAACTAAGTTCCATATATATCATGACATAATAAATATAAATCATTAAGAGAAAGATTAATAATGTTATCCTTGGGTAATATCCTTAGTAAATCATAATAAACATCTACATAAGTCATATTAGATGAAAATAATTTTGAAATATCTTTCTAAAACATTTCTTGAGGAAAATATCCTTTCACGTTGAAAAATACTTTTTAAATAATAAAAGAAATTTATCATACCCTTTTCATTAAAAATAACATTTAAAACATTTACAGGATTATTTGAAATCATTTTAAATATATTTGAAATCCATTCTCTTAAAAATTCTTGAAAGATCATTTAAACCACTTTTAAAATTCATTTAGAAACCATTGTTTTTAAGGAACACATGTTTATGACAGGAAAGATAATACCATTAAATTAAGATTAAAACATCATGAAAATAATTATATTTTTTATATAACATGTCAAATATAATTATATACACATCTTAAAAGAATACAATTGTGTAATATAATATGTGTCTCAAATAACGCAAAGTGAGACAAAATTACCTTACTAATTTAGTAATTTTTGAACCGTAAACCACATGAATGGGAGATCATAAAATCAATATCAAAATACCCATAAATTTCAGTATAAGGATCATATAATTAATTCATATTCATTATATACCCCATGAAGAAAAAGCAGGTCGTTAATATTGAAGGTATATAATGGTAATAAAAATTGAAATGAAATCATTTACCTTAGGTCTTCACTCTCACCGTAATTTTAAAAACCTTATATATAATAAATATAAAAATATTATTCATATATTATATAATATTATTCAGTTATATATTACCATATATGTTTCACTTATGACATTACATTACCTAGTTGTTAACAGTTCCATGTTAAAGCAATGTTTCGAGTAATAACCACTTTGTTTATCGGACGTGTTTTGACTTGTTATTATTAATCCTATTACATAGATCTTTATTTAATTATTTAAAGAATATAAATAATTATTTATATATAATATTTGATAATCATATAAATATTTATAAAATATATATATATGAAATGAAATACAACATTCATGGAGATGGTAGGTCGTACGTATGCCTAAACATTGTTTCTGTTTCCTTATCAAATTGAAAGTATGAAAGTAAATGAAATGTGTGTGTGTGTGTGTGTCTATATATATTATTCTTGATGAATTATTATTTTACATATTTCATACATTTTTACTAAACTCATCCTTAAATCATTAATGTAATGTGTGAACAAATCACATCGCTTTGGGGAGGTGGTAGTCCACATGTCCACAAATGAAATTATCATAATTACCTAAGATGGAAAGCATGAAGATATACTTTATAATATAATTATTGAATCATAGATACATCATAAATATCATATATATCATATAAAAACACTATTTACATTATAATTACCATCATGATGGGTGGTAAAAGAATAACAAAAAAATCATCATTTTGTGAGGTGGTAGTCCACTAGGCACTTGAATAGTAAGTTCGTTACCCATTAGATGGAAGTGTGTAAAATTTTAGGTCCAACCCTTAATATATAAAATTATAATTATATTTATGATAAAAATGTTGTTACATAAACATAAAATAAATATAATTTGTGGGGTTCAATGATGAAATAAAACAAAAATGATCATTGATTAAGGTCACCTCTTCTTTGGGTGTCTCTTTTTGATTTGCACAAAAGGACTTATTTTGTTGGATATATTTAAAATGTAAGAATTATAGTATTAAGTTATTTGGGAGGTTTTTTTGTTATATTTTTTACGTGAAAATGGATTTAGTGGTGTGATTAAAAGAGAAGGAGAGGTTCCCTTTTATAAGAGAGGGGAGGGTAACTTTTGGAAACTCTCAAAATATTAATTTGTAATAAATTCAATATTATTAAAAATAGCTAGAAAAGTCCATTTATTAGAGTATAATATGATATAAGTTTTTAATATCATCTAAAAATATATTTTATACATGTTTTGGTGTTATTTTAAACTATATCATTTTGATTAACCCTGACTTAATCCATTTTAATTTTAATTATGGTAACAATGTTTTTAATATTAACAAGATGTAATTTTTACATATAAAGTTTAAATTGAACCATAAAAATACAAATCAATATATTTTAGACTATAAAATCCCCTTTAACTCATTTCACATTTTTAGTATTTTCAAATAATTTAATAAAATATTATTTTCATAAAATACCAGAAGTGTCAATTTTGTCACTATTTATAACATTGACATTCGAAAACTCAATACATCAAGATTAAACCAAAAACAACATTTAATACACCCCTAAAATTTCATATTAACCTATAAAATAGTTGGATAAACTTAATTAAGTTGAATCATATTTATTTTAATATTTATAATATCATTTAATTGAATGCTTAGTTAATTGAATAATTAATACATCATCACTGTGTAATTATTCATGATGATTTTTTCTTTGCTAAAAATTAAAAATAAAATTCTTTTATTTATAAAAAAATTATATTTCATAATAATATACATATTCTAGAATATATTCTATTTAACCCCAAATTAAAAATACTATACTTATTAAAATTAAGAGTGTGATATTTTTTCACTCTCATTGATTTTAGTACTATCCAAGTCATTTGCATGGAAACATTCCTTCCGAGTTATTCAATTTAAAAAATTGGTGATAAGGGTATAATTAAATTCAACTAATAACATTTCAGAAAGAGTTAGGGTTGTTTTATAATATTAATAATATTATTTTTTTCTCATAATTATCTGATTTACCATTAACTGTTGTAATACAAATTACTAAGATTACAGTTCATATTGTAAAAAAATAAAAGGGAAATAACTATTAAATTAGTAAATTGTAATTACAAATATAAAACAAATTTTCCAAATTCAATTCACAGAATTTCCATAAATTAATTAAAAATTAATATCAAAGATAAGAGAAACCACATGTCTTTAAAGTGAAAACGTTCAAAAGATTAATATATTTTTATATCCAAATTCAATTTAAAATTGATTCCAATGACCTAAACTACATTAAAATATAAAAATTAATGTAATTATTATTTAAAACAAACCAAAAATACAATTTAACACTAAATAATTTTGATGAAAAAGCTATTTTAAATTAAAATTTAGTATTTTCACTATTCATCAAAATATGAATCTTATCCAAAAAATACCAAAAACTCAACCAAATTAAATTTTTATATCCCTATTTAAAATAAGTTTTTTATTTGGTCAAATAGAATTTCAAAAGGTGTCAAAATTTATATTTTAAATGGGTTTTTCATTAAAAGGTTGAAAACTACACTTTTGAAAAATAAATCTTCTTTATTCATAAAAATGGATTTATTATTTTCTTATGCCTATAAAATCTATTGGATGAGAATCCAAAAAAAATTATTTGATTATGTCATAAAATTTTTTTATTAGAAACAATCATGAATAGTGGTTTCTTTAATTTATTTAGATAAAATGGTGCTGGTACATAGAAAAAAATTATTAGAAAATGAATTTCATTATTTTCAAATAGTTCTTACTTTTATTTATAGCTAATATATAACCAAAATATTTATTTTATATACATTTTTATTTCATATTTTGAGAATTTAGTTGATATTATTTTTAATTTTCATTCCAACAGCTAGTTAGTAACAATAAAAATATTTTAATAACAATATTAATAGTATATTGAAGTTTGGTAAAACCTGGTCTTGCATATAATGCAAGCAATCAAAAGAACTCATCATTGTGTAAGCGTTTAATTTAGTACAAGATTAACGTGGTGTGAATATAATGAAAGACAAACTTAGAGTTATTATAGAAAAATATCTATATTCAGTGTTTTTTGAAATGAAAAATATAAAAAAGATAAAATTAATTTAGAAAAAATCTTTCACAAAATGTTGGTGTGATAAATTCTACCCCCCTTTAAATGAATTTTACCTTCTAAAACCATTATTTGGATAAAAAAATTAGTATACCAAATCCTCATTAAATCTTTATGTTTCCATGGTGCTTCCTAAAATTGGTGGTTCTTCCATAAAACTTTGTCCAAGTGAGTGGTATTATTTTCTCAAACATTATCTCTACAATACAAAATTTCATCCAGTTTCTATTCATAAGAAGGATCTTTCTCAATAAGTATGATCTATGAGTTTAGTACATGTAAATGATAAGGAATGTACTTACTTATGTGAGATAAATGGGACACATAATAAACTTGAGAGAGATTTTGTGGAACCATCAATCAATAAGCTACCGTCCGGATATGATAAATAATATCAAGAAATTGAATCTTGAAAATGATAAATTTCACTTCAAAAATAAAATTAGTTTGTTTGAAAATTTCCATTATGGGAAATCCATATTTGAAAATGTGTCAATACAAATTATTCTTAAAATAGGGAATGTAAAATTTGAAGATCACCACATAATTATGATTCCGATCTGAAGAACATTAGAAGAATATAAAAACAAGCACATGGAAGAGAATTTTAACCATCATGTTATGATGGAGAATGATATATAACATAGTTAGGAGGAAGTTAATAATCAAAATTCTATAAATCTATGATTATCTATTATACTATTTGATTCATTTGAAATGATGGTACTAGGATAACAATTTTGATTTAAGATACTTTTCCTAAAGTTGAATACTTTTCATAAGAAGATAAACTTACTTGGTTTCATTCCATTTTATAAGAATGATCTCATCCATTGGTGGTGCCTTGATAAATTTTCACTTCATCTCTTACCCCATGAAATAAAAGTTATTTTTTATTCCAAAAGTATTATCATATCAAGAGATTGATAACTATATTGATAGGTTATTTCATCTATCTTTATCAAAACAAAATAGTTATCACTAGTTATCCAATATGAATAAATCCTCATATGTAATGATAATAATTCAATGCCTAAAATATCACGTGAAGTTTAACATAAACCATTTTATAAATGGTTAACCTTGTAACCATTATAAAATATTAAAGTCCAAAGCAATTGAATGAAAGTCACTAAAATTTTCAAAATCTACTTAACATTGATCCCTATATATCACAAAGTACCTCTTGTTTTTCATATACCAAAAATGTGAATACATTTATCCTGTATTTTCTTGAAAGAGGGTATATCCCATAAATCCATATTGAAAACATGCATTTTTTATTATTCCAAAGATATTTGGATATATTCTTTAAGTCCAAAAATGTCATAAAATCCATCTATGATAGCATAAACCACTTTGTAAACAAATGCTTAGTAAGTTCTAAGGTAATCACTGTCATCTATTTTTCTTACACTTATCCAAATTTATTTATCTTAATATCATTAACTCAACATTAGAAACATATGAAGGGTTATATTTCCCTTAATCTTTTAAATCCAATGAACATACATTTCCATTAAATCACTTTTCTATGACTTCAGTACCATTTAACATATCCTTTTCAATCACTAATGAAAAAAATTCTAAAAATACTTATATATTTTATGATTCATATCCCATAATCTATTAATTCCATAACATATACATATCAATCATCCATATTTATTCCTAAACTATCACTCAGGATTCATCATCTTATTCATTCCCATAATATGATATATGAGCCATGTCTTAAGGTTCTTTAACCTTAATCTAATCATGATTCATATGTTTAATGTAAAAAATATTGTTATAAAATCTTATTCCTTTCGCATTTAATTTATGGAATCTTTATCCTATGTAGTATAACCAATATCTGCACCACCTTCCTAATTCTAATCCAGATATTTTCTCAAAGGACATCAATTTTCATAATGCCCATACTTTTTACATCTGCAACATTCAATGTTATCCTTGTTCCATCTAGTTCCCGCTATTGAAAAAGACCATAATGAATAGTGTGAGAAACACTTATCATAGCATAAAAACACATAATCATTAATAATTACAAAAAAATGCCTAAATCCTGACACATCCTTTTAAATCTATGACACTTTTTTCTTATCCTGAGAGACATTCCAAGACATGTACTTAGAAATATCTATATGGATCTCAATAATTTTTTCTCATCCTTATTTCAAAAGGTTGACTAAAAATTATATCTAATACCAACTATAAGAAACCATGCTTTTTATACATACATATTACATCATTTTTTCATAACATTTCATACATTACAAAAAAACCCCCCAAAGACAATATTAGTTTAGTTCTTTTGGAATCTTGGACCGTAAACTTCTAGTATTTTTAATGGTCTTAAATGTTACCCACAAAGATCCTTCCCTTTACTAATTTTATTTAAAAATATTCTGTATAAACTGGGGAAATGAAATATAAGAAAAGGGTGATCTTTGATGCTCAATAAGGGTAAATAAGGTAGAGATCAATCATTACATAACACAAGAAAATATTTACATAGAAAAAACATTTCAAAATCACATATTTGATTTCAAATATTATGATATCGTGTAATAAAATAAATAATATAATTTTATAATGAATCATATTCTATGAGAGCATACCATAAGAAATAGAATTGATGTATACAAATAAGATTATCAAATTATTTCTATATTAGTCAAGCAATAAATTACAAAGAAATAATAGTAAATTTAGTTTACTATCTATATTATCTAAAGATTCATGGTTCACTCCCATGACTATCTTAACAGTCAAGGTTCACTCCCAAGACCACCTTAGTAGAAAAATTCCATTACTAAACTGAGTTTATTCCTCATTCCATCTGTATATATCTCATGAGATATAAATATTTACCCAATGAATTGGATGTAGATATATTTCTCCCCATTAAGTTATAAGAATGATACATTTGTGTTCCACATGACCATAAATCATTCCTCGCATCAGAATCCATGTAAAGAAATGGATTTTACAAACACTTCATCATAACATAAATCATGGAAAATAAATCGGTTCCATATATATCATTGCATAAAAACATAAATATCATATAGATCATATAAAATAGTGTTTCAATCATAGTTCCCACCATGATTGGTGGTAAAGGAAAAAAATAGTAATCATCGTTTCGTGAGGTAGTTGTCCGCCATACACAGGAATGATATGTTTGTTACCCATTTGATAGATGTGTGAGAAAGTATAGGTTGAACCCCTAATATAACAAAATATTTTAATTGATTATACCAAGTTTATTATATAAATATTATATAAAAAATATTTGGTTAAAAGGAGAAATAATACAAAAATTTCAGTTGATGAATGTTACCTCTTCTTTGAGTATCTACTTTTGATTTTCACAAAAGGACTTCTTTGGTTGGATTTATACCCAAATAAAGGCCTCAAAGACGAATGGAAGAAGGTTGGGAGTATTTTTTGAAAATATTTTGGATTATAAAAATGTATTTATATGTGTTATTAAAGAAAAATAAGAAGTTGTACCCTTTTATAAGAGAGGGGATGGGTACTTTTGGAAAATCTCAATATATTAATTTTTAATAAATTCAATCTCAATCCAGATACCTCCAAAAGGAAATGTATTCAAATATAATATAAGATAAGTTTTTAAATCTTATTAAAAAAAATATTTTACATAAGTTTTAGTATTATTCAAATACTTATCATTTTGATTAACCGTTAGTTAAGGCATTTTAATTTTAATTATGGTAACAAAGTATTTAATATTAAGAGGATGTAATTATTACATATAAAGTGTAAATTGAAACATAAATGGATAATTTAAGATATTTTATACCATATCTAATAGAATTGTCCTTATTTAATATTTTTATTATATTTAAATAGTTTACTAAAATATTATTTTCATAAAATATCATTTGTGTTAATTTTTACACTATTCATAACATTGAATTTAATATAATCAATAAAACAAGTTTACTTCAAAAAATTATTTTATACACCCCTAAAATTTCTTATTCACCTATAAAATTCTTTTATCAACATAATGAAGTCAAATTATCTTTATTTTAACATTTATAATATCATTTAATTGATTGTTCTTTAAATTGAATAATTACTACATCATCATTGTTTAATTATTTATGATAATAATTTAAAAACTAAAATTTAAAAATAATATTCCATTCTTTATAAAAACCTTTTATGTTTCATAATAATAAACATAGTTGAGAATATCTTCCACTTAACCCCATATTAAAAATATTATACTTATTTTAAATAAGAGTGTGACATTTTGTTACTCTCATTGATTTTAATACTATCTGTGTAATTTTCATGGAAAATTTCCCATTAAAATTTTCAATTTAAAGCCTTCGGTGATAAAGGTAAAATTAACATCACCTAATAATTTTTTTTCATTTTTTAGGTAAGTTTAATAATATTTATAATATTATTTTTACCTTTAGTTACTTTATTTTTCATTAACTGTAGTAATAAAAATTATTATAATTACAATTAATATTTTCCAAAAACAAAATTTCTAAAACTTCTAAAATTTTACCTTCTAATTAGAAATAAAAAATCTATTTTATCAGATTAAAATCATATAAATTTTATAAATTAATTAAAAAATAATCCTTCATCTGTGACAAAACAACGTGTCTTTAAAGTGAAAACGTTTAAAAGATTGACATGTTTTTATATTGAAAGTCGATGTAAAATTGATTCCAATGACCTCAATTAGATTAAATGATAAAAGAGTGATTTTATTTTTATTTAAAACCAATCAAAAATATAATTTATCACTATATATTATTTTTATGAATAAGATATTTTAAATTAAAATTTAGTATTTTTTTATTGTTCATCAAAACATGAAACTTATCAGAAAAATAAAAAACACTAATCCAAAGTAAAATTTTATATCCTGGTTTAAAATAAGAAGTTTTACTTTTTCAAATAGACTTTACAAAAGTGTTCAAAATTTTATCTAAAATGGGTTCACCATTAAATGGTGGAAAAAATACCCTTCTAAAAAATACAACATTTTATTCATAAAATTTTATTTTTCTCATATCTTATTCTTATCAGTTATATTGAATGAGAATCCAAAAAAAATATTGAATATTTCATAAATAAAAATTATTAATAACATTCATTATTAGTGGTTTGTTTAATTTGATGAGATAAAATGGTCCTTTTACATAAAAAATTGTTTTCTTAAAAAAGAAATTTATTTTTTTTAAATAGTTCAAACTTTCATTTCTAGATAACTGGAAACCAAAATATTTATTTTATATACACATTAAAATTATATTTTTTGAATTTAGTTCATATGATATATAATTTCCATTACAATGGATATTTGGAAAAAATAATAATATTTAAATAAAAATATTAATAGTATATTGTAGTTTGGTAAAATTTGGTTTTGCATATAACATAATTTTTCGAATAACTCGTTATTATGTATAACACAAGACAAACATATTGTTGCATGTACTCCAAGCTAATATAACTGTTTCATATAGAACAATTTAAACTTGGTAGTGCATATAACGCAATCCAAACATAGATATTTTTATAAAAAAACTATAT
This sequence comes from Viscum album, assembly GCA_963277665.1. Taxonomy (NCBI): domain Eukaryota; kingdom Viridiplantae; phylum Streptophyta; class Magnoliopsida; order Santalales; family Viscaceae; genus Viscum; species Viscum album. The sequence continues at coordinate 319,136,020 of OY728146.1, forward strand.
TCAATGTTGTTTGAACTGAAAAATATCCAAAATATTAAATTAATTTGGAAAATATGTATATTTTAAAATCATATGGTTTTAAACATATACTATGAATTGTTTATTGGTTTTTATTAATTATTTTTCAACATGTTTTTCTTAGAGGATAATTCATCCCATTTGTGTGTATGATATACAATCGGTTTTTATCGTTAACTTGTTGCCTAATAGAGTCAGAGTTGGGGTGACATTATCTCTCTTCTCTCTTTTTTGGATCAGAAGGGGCATCTCGGGGGGGTGGAGTGAGTCATTAAATTACCTTTCAAATGTTCTAATTGGAAACCGTAATGTCACATGAGTAAAAACAAATTTGTATTTAAAAATAATAAAGGATTTTTTTAGAATAATGGACCTCGATGTGGAGAAAAACACATCTTTTTAGTAGATAATATATTTTATTAAAAATGTTTCACTTTGTTGATAAATAAATTCATTTTGACAAGATTATAAGTTACAAACATAAATTTTCCTTGATAAAAAATATGAAATATATTATGAAATAAGAAATAAATAATTTATTCAATATAAAATAATGAATCTTAAGGAATAAAGTTTTAACTCAAAGTTAAGAAATTTTAGTTAAGAAAATATCTATTAGATATCATAATTCATGGAGAGAGGGAGATTTAGAAAGGGTTTTTATGTGGTTGAATTGTAAGCCCTAAGAAAACACAGATAAAATTCCACATAATATAATCAAGGACAATAATGTACCCAAATTGTATAGATTAAGTTCAACAATAAAAATTAAAACTCAATGATTGTGAATCAGTTAAAAAACCCCTTACATAATTGTTATCTTTGGAATTTAAAAACCATGAATGTTAAAGAATTAGATGGATTTCTATATCCCATATACTTCATGTGAACTTTTTTAAGGACGACGTGTTCAACATTACTTATTTTAGGGACTTTAGAATAGATTCCACTTTCCTACATACTTGAGGATATTTATTATAAGGACCCGGCCTTAGACATTACATAATATTGAATTATATGAATAATTCACATTGAGGATCTTTTCAAGTTTAGAGTTTTAGGGAATTAGGACATAACTATTACATCTCAAAATATTACAAAGTAGTCACTTCTACCCAGAATCCATTTTTTTCATAAAATAAACACTCTTGAAAAAATGTCATGTCTAATTCCATGTTAAAGAGAGCATGGCTTTTCCTTGATCCCATCCTTGACCCTATTCATCTTTAAGTCCTGTGAAAGACATTTCAAAACCTGAGATGAGCATAAAAGGCTCAGTAAGGGTTATAAAAAAGTGAATGAAAACATTTGTTCATAAATACATACAAAACATGAACTCTTTTACTTACCTCATTAAATCATAATATTTATGAAAGACACATAGAAATCATAATTCATAAAGGTAACTTGCGGCATCCATGCCATACTTACATTGTAGCTATCACAGCTACATAGGGAGTAACATTGGAATACCCATCACAGCATATTCCCTAAATCTCTTAGGAGAAACATTCACGTTTACCTCCGTCATGTTACCCAATGCATTGGAGAGCTATCTCGGGCTCACCCGCCCTAGGTTTATCACGGAACCACCCATATACGTAAATAATGCCCAAGAACCATAACATGATCTTAACACATAACATAAGAATAAGGGAAAGATAACATTTCCACATTGCAATAATAAAATATCATATCAAGATATTGAAATAATAAATCCATTCTCAAAATCATTTTCAATACCAAAATATGTAAAAAGATTATTTGGTATTTATTTTTCCTTTTAAAAACATTCCGGATTGTTAAAGAAGCCAAAGATCAAATAATACTCACGGTGGCAGAAAGGTCGTTGTCACCGTTTATGTTGAAGAAACATTCCTTTTTGTCGTATAGTAAAACGCTTCTTAGATAAAAGATTCCTTTTGATTAGAAGTAAAAGTTAAAGGGTTTTATAAATAATATAAAAGAAAGTCATGTATAAAACTAAAAATGCCTCAATGAAAGGAGATTGAGACGAAGTCCCTTACAAAGATCATTTTTTAAATAAAATAGACCTATTATTTGTATTCACTATAACTACACAAAAAGGAAGTACAAATAAAAGATAGAACATAATAATATCATGACATAATTAGAAAGTAGGATATTAACCTAAAGAACGGAAATTGGTTTATGAATTTCCCTTACCTCGTGTCCGACTTGACCCGTTCATTATTTAATCTCCTGAATAATAAACTCAAGTTAATTTATACTTGCTTAAGAACCTTTTTCAAGTTTATTATTCCTTTTATATCACTTATTACCATGTTATAATCATTATGTAATCATTTAAGTTAATAACGTTCATTTTGTCGATATTTTGGTACTTGAGTCAAAAATGGACTTCTTATAATTACATGTTGTTCACGTGGTAAAAGGTTCATTATATATAGAATTATATTCATGATTTGGGTACCATATATATCATATATATCCATCATGTACATGTATTTATAATAGTACATAACATTTGGAGGTACGAAATGAAATGCACCGTTCATGGAGACGGTAAGCCTTACGTACGCATTAACGATACTTTCATTTCTATTTCTTATTTTAATGGAATTGAAACATAATTATACACAGTTATATTATAATTCCAGTATAATATCATATACAATATCATTAACTCTATCCTTTATACATCCCACATAGGGCATTAAGGAGTCACATCACTTTGAGGGGGCGGTAGTCCGCACTTCCTCAAATGAGATTATCGTATTTACCCACCATGGAAACCATAATGGTTTGATATAATTGGGAAGTAAAAAAGCATAAAGAAATCCTAAACATAATATATATCATATATAAATACAGTTCCATCATAATGGCCACCATGAGAGGCGGTAATATGTAATTGAACTATCATCCTTTCACAAGGCATTAGTTTGTCATCCACAGAAACATTATGTTCTTCATCCATTAGATGGACGTGTGTGTAAGTGTAGTTTGAATACTTATAATAAAAACATACTAGTATATTGAGGATACTGGTTTTGTTTCAAAAGAATGGAAATAAAAATATTTTAGGGGTTGGAGAAGCAAAATAAAAGAAAACAATTTAAGAGAAACTCTTACCTTTAATTTAGGCAACTTCCTTTGGTTTAAACCAAAAGGACTTATTAAGTGCCTTCTGCCTAAGGTAAGGCTTCTAGGAGAATGAGGTGGATGTAGGGAGATTAATTGGGTAGAGTTTGGACGAGAAAAATGGCTTGAGATGTGTGAGGAATTGCATAGAAGTGGTCTCTTTTTATAATTGAGAGGAGGGGCTCTTTAGGAAAGAGTGAAAATATTATTTTATAATATAATGATATTCGGTTTCTAATGGTCCAAAAATCATTATGGTCGAAGATAAAATGACTCATAACCGAAATAAAATCATCCAATCATAATTGGACAGGTTTTGGATAATATTTTAATCATTATAATTTTATTTATTTTAATCATTTATTAATGAGGTAAATACTGCATCATTATTGTGTCATAAATAATTTAATTTATTTGATGTCTAAAAATAATAATAAAATTACCATGATGTAGGAAATATTTTTATCTTTCCAATTAATATTTATAGTCTAATAGATAATTTATATAACCCTTTCTAAAAATTAATTTACTATAGATATTTTCTTTTGTCATTTTTGTCTTTTCTTTAAGTTAATTATTCTAAATTGTCATTATCACACCCAAGTGGCTTAAAGGGGTACCAAAATCAACCCAAATATGATAATGATTATAAATGACTCATCCAATAATATTTGTACAAGTGTTAAGGTAATTTTGAATGATTATAATATTCTTTTAACCTTGAATTACCCTACTTACCTTTAACTGCGGTAAATAAAAGTCAAAAGTTATTATTCACCAAAAATTATTTTCATCTTATTGAACCACATTTTACATCTTGATAACAACCATGTATGTTGGATTTTTGAAATTCAATTCACAGAAGTGGTAAAATTCCATTTAAATGAAAAAGTCGGTTTTTTTAACTACCACTAAGTGGTGTCACTATTTATCAATAATTGATGTTTTTCAGAAAAATACCAAAAATTCAGCCTAAGATATATTTGATATTCCTAATTCTAAAATGATTTCTATTTTTCCAAATTCAAATTATAGAAGTGGAATTAATTAATTTAAAAATTAATTCCCGCTTTTAAAACAAATACCATGTTTTTTAGAAACAATAACTATCAAAAGATTGATACTTGTTTATGTCTAATTTCAAAGGGAAATTAAATCTAATGAACAAAATTGGATTAAATAGTAAAACGATATTTTATTTTCACTTTATAACCAATTAAAAAGATAATCTAACCATATAAATAAATTAGATTAAAAATCACTTTTGAATTAAAATGCAATATTTTTCACTATTCATTAAAAATGAACTTTATCAGAAAAATACCAAAAAATTACCCAAAGTAAAATTTGATGTCCCCATTATAAAGAAGGATTTTATTAGTTCAATTAGAATGTATTAAATTAACCAAAACTATATTTAAATAGGGTTCTCCATTAAAAGGGGAAAAATTGTCATTTTAATTAAAAGTATGCTTAAAATTAGATTCATTCACTTTTTAAGCCTCTAAATTTTATTTGATAAATGTAAATATATTTAACAAACATGTATAATCATATTGTAGTTAGTTTTGTTCATTCCCTCCAATACAATGGCTAGGAGTTAAATACCGTTTAAAATAATAATATTATTTTATTAGTGTGCAACGTAAGATTCCAAAGAAACTCGTTGTTGCGTATCGGGTACTCTATCAAACATAGAAACCCTTTTAAGCTAAAATTAATATTTAATTCACAAATATTAATAAATATAAAAATGATTTATTCTTTATTTACCTGGGATGTTACATTTATGGCTTATCATTTTAAAAAATTAGGCAATAACTCTTACATAACAAACCAATATAATATATTGGGTACGCCTCGACTCAGTATCCACTTTCCCTCAACTTTTAAAATGAAAGACACTTTCATATCATGACAAATATTCATAAATTTCAATATTCACTTATTATTTGTTCCAAATCATCCTTAATCCTTTGAAAAACATTTAAAAACATGGTATGAGAAAAAAGTCTCAGTAGGGGGTATGAAAGAAAAAGAAATGAACTCATTAGTTAGTTTTATAACCATGAGATCATAGAAATAGTTCTTCCTTTAAAATTTGATCTGAAATGAAATCATCTTAATTTTCAAAAAAAATTCAAAAAAAATATTACAACAAAAAATACATAAAAAACATAATCCATGGGGTTTCTTAGAAAACATGAGAACCATGAAAATGATTTTGGTAAAATATAACTTTTTACACAAAAGTGGCATAATCCTTCTTTTAAAATGATTATTAACAAACCTTTTAAAATTAAATTATTTCCATGAAAAACATTATAAACAATATAAAATTTATATATGTTCTGTGGGATATCATCTTTATAGAATCTTGACAAGAAAACATACCATTATAATAACCATATGTTCAACTTCCAGCATAATTTTTTGGAGAACATAATATTACCCAATTCATTGGAGTGCTTTCTGGGAGTACCCATCATATAATATATAGGAATCTCACCTATAATAATGAGATATATTAGGCCCACCCATAATTATAATAAATTTACATGGACCCAATCAGGAATAAAACATTTTAATCTTACACCTTTTTATCTTCAATCACCTAAAAAAGTATATTAAACCTATGTTCAGAAAAACTTTAGGATACCAAAAAACCCTTTCCTTTTAAAAACCCAATTTTAATACCCAACTATCTAGAACAAAGGTAAATATATTTTTTAATTGAATAAAAAATTTAATATTATAAATTGATCTAAACATAAAATAATGTATATGATTTAAGGAAAATCCATTATCACCATATATTTTAAAATGGAGCATTATTTTTTCCTTTTATAAAGTTTGTTGTTGCAGATAAATTTTGTAAAAATATTCTTTTCAAAAACCCAATTAATGATATTAAAAAAGGAAATAAAATTTCTTTTATAATTATTTTTTCATATAAAAACTTCCATAAACTAATTTTGAAAATATTTACTTGGATGATAAATATTTAGAAAATAAATCTTTTAAATATTCAAAATATGGATTTTAAAGTACTGTGTCCATTACATAAAATAATAAAAATAAAACTATTTAAAAAAAGTTAAAAATAGTAAAAATTACCATTATAATATATTTAAGTATGAATATTAATTTTATTGAGACATTTTTAAGAACATGTTCATGGGAGAAAATAATTTTTAAGGGAAACTTTAAAAAATGATTTTAAAAAGAAAGTCCCTTACCTCGAGCCAGAATCGTCACACGTGTTCCTTATCTTCCTTAATAATAAAATTAATTTATATATTTACTTAAATAATAATATATTTAATTTTTAATATTAACTTTATTTCAATAATTACCATGTAAAATGCAATTACATAATTAATTAAGTTCATTTCAAATGTTCTAACAATATTTGGCTCACATGTCCAAAAATGACTTTGGTGGGTAGTAAATGGTGAAATAGGGCATTTTTCCACAATATCCAGAATTATAATAATTAAATATTTATCAAATTTCAATATTAATTACAACTTTAAAACAAAAGAAATATGGTTTTGAAAAAATGGACTATGTCATAATCATGGAGATGGTAGGTCGTATGTATGCATGACTAACCCTTCTATTTTTTGATGATGATGATGAACATATGTTAAGTGTTATTTTATAATTTAATAATTATAATTAAATCATAAATAAAACATTATATATTTAAATAATGATATATATCAACTATATGATATACTGATGAAAAATGAATCACATCGCTTTGTGGAGGTTCTAGTCCACACGTACGCACGGACGATGTTAACATGTTTTGATAAATGGAAATGTAAGAAATTAAATGGTATATTATCTTCCAATAATTATAAATATGTCATGAAAATAATATATATATATATATACATTAAATCCATTATTATATCCAATCATGGGAGGTGGTGATGTAAAATGAATTACATTGGTTTGCGAGGTGATAGTCACTCGTACAAATGAATAATGGTTTCATTTCCCATTTTACGGAAGAATGAGAAGTATATATGTTATTAAATTAAAATAATAACAATTAAGTATTTTTAAGATATTGATAGAATTATTTCATCATGGGTAATGAATATTTTAAAGGGCTATAATAATAAACAAAACAAAAACACCTAGTTATGAATTATACATCTCTATCAGATAGCCTCTTCAGTTTTAAACCAAAATCATTACAATGACAGTTTTATCATCAAATCAATGATGATTAGATGTTTTTTGTTAATTTATTAATGTATTTGTGTAGTATTTTTAGAAAAATCATAAAATTTAAGAAGAAGATAATAATATATTTCCAATTATAAAAGAGGGGAGGGGTATTGTAGGAATTTCTTAAAAAATTAATTTAATACATATTAATTTTCATATTAAAATAGATCCAAATTGATAACAACCTATGTTAACTCTTTTTGAAAATAATGGTGATAATATAGTATTTACTATTTACGGGTCAATATAGTTTCAATAAATGAAAATTGGTCCATAATTAAAACATATCTATCTTTTAAAATTAATACAAATCACTTTTGAAAATATATGAATTTTTGGAGTTTTTATCATTTAATAAAATATTATTTATCATAAAAAATAATTTGTGTCAATTTTGGAACTATTAATTTAATTTGACTTTGGATACAACATTTCAGAAAAAGAATTTGAATATATTTTTTTATCACCACAATAATACGATATTTTTATTTAAAAACATTGTGTAATGAAATAATGCATTCATATCATATTACTTTTAATATGATTGTTATCATTCATTTTTTCAATTAATTAAGTAAATATTGTGTCAGCGATGCATAAGAATTTAAGTAATTTATTTTATTAAAAAATTAGAAATAAATTACCATTATAAAAATATAATTTATCCTTCAAAATAATATTTATAACCACACATAAGTTATTTTTCTCCTTATCAAAAAATATTATAGTTTTTTAAAGCATAAAAGTGGCATTTTTTACTTTTCATTACATAAAATATTATAGGGAACAAATTATGGAAATAAGGATAACAAAAAGTCATATATTAAAATTTGAGATGATTTTGGATGAAGTATAATCATAAAATAAGATTAAGGTAAGATTTACAGTTACTTATTAGTCCTTATCACATCATTTTTACCCTTAATTAACTTGTTCTACATTTATCGAGGTAACAATAATTTACTATGGTTACAATATGTAATGAATAAAAATAAAAGAAAAAAATTTACAAAATTTTTTTCTATTGATTCTAAAAATTGAAACCATTATTAATTATTCAAAACTTGTATGTGCTATAATTAAATTTAAACTTATTCCCAAAAAATGTGACAAAACGTGCATTTTCAGAAAAATGTATTTTTCTATATAAAAATGTATTTATGATATATTGAAGTAAAAAATTAATTTATAGAAATATAATTGGATTATATTTAATAAAAATGAATTAATAACATTATAAAATTAATCCAAAATATCATATTACATTTTTGTCACTTTAAAAAATTAATTTTTAATAAAAATCAATATCTTTCAAATTTTATCTAAAAATTAAAACTTTTATACAAATATCAAATATCAAATATCCACTCAAAGATAATTTTGACAAGATGATTTTAAAAATTATAACCCTTTTATAAAATTACATATATAATATTTTTATAAATTCATTATATTATCCACTCACAAAAGGCCATAAAAATAATTATTGAGAAAATGTATTTATAAAATATAAAATGACTTTACTAAAAAGTTGAGTGTTATTTACTAACAAATTTTCTATAAATTTGTATTTATTCAGAACATTAAATTTATGTCCACTGTATTTAATCATATACATAACCACAAATTTAACAGCTATCTTATAATGGTAATAATAAAATAGCAATATTTCATCGTTCATTTAGGCTCATTGTTGTAAGACGTATACTCTGGGGAACATAGATTTATTTTTAAAAAACTCATGGAATTAAATTCTCCCAAAATTAATGAATTGTATCTTTAAAATTTTAACATTATTTTATTATAAAGGGTTTGCCATTTAAAAATAATTTTTTTAACCCACATCCTAAAAAGGGCTAATGGAACTTCCTCTTGAAAAGAAGGAAAACAAATATGAAGGTCATCTAGACTAACACTTAACTTGTTTTATAAATAAGAGAAATTAGTGGAAAGTGAAAATATGGAAATGGAGGAGAATCATAATTTAAAATAATTATGGATATTTATAGATTTCATTTATCACAAGAAATTTAATGATCATGATAAAGTTAGTGATTATAAAATCATAAACCAAAATGATGTGAAAAAGATCAGTGGCTCATCAAAAATAAAGGTAATAAGATAACATTTTTTTTTCATATCGTTTTCCAAGAGTCAAGATATTCTTTACCATCTATAAAAATATGTTATGGAAAAAAAATTTACGTGACAAGTATAATTTCATATTTAAATCAATTTATACCATAATCTCATGTTTTTCTCCAAATGATGAGTGATCAAGTTGAATTTCTCAAACCTTATGAACTGAAATAAACTTATAATATATCACAAACTACAGATAAGTATAACATTTTATTCATCCTATATTTATATATTAATTAAAACCATAATGGTTGTCCCAAGGTACAATAAGAAAAAATGAGGTCGTTATTATCAAAGAACCACTAAAATGATCTAAAGGAACATCAATAATGTTTTAACTTACGAATCATACTCCTATCAAACATCAAAATGATAAATGATATAAATTATTATAATGAAAATATTTAAATTCATTTTCATTCCAATTTTGGTGTTTCACTTCCAATCAAAAAGAACATCCATCATGAACCAATCATGAAAATCATGTAAAGAACAATCCCTAAACAATGCAAGAAACAAAATACTAATAATTAAAGGGAGGAATGAGGTTATGAGATGATCATAAAAGATGTTATAAACATGAAATTGTTTTGGTAAAATACTAATAACACTATTTTAACCAATATACAGGAGTTTTAAACTAGTTTGAAGTAAGAAAAACCCGAGGTTAGGGAATTCTTAAACAGATTTTCATTCTTTGGGTTAACCATCTACATAATTATTTAAGTAGTATTAAAATTTATTATGTGGTGGTTTTTGATTATATTATGTTTAATTATGTCTATTTATAGTTTATATACATATTCCATCCACTATATTAAGTCTATCTTCAGTTATATGGTATTTATAAGGGGATTTCCATTTAAAATCCTCTTTTACAAATCTATTTTAAAAAATTCAAAAGCAATGTTTTTATGAAATTATTAATGTTGTATTATTATTTTCAGGTTCTTGGGAATTGTTTATGATGAAGGGATGTACCTATATCTCCCTCCAATTAATTGGGTATGTGTAAGTTGTAGGTAAGCTATATGGTTACTCCAAGTATAATTATGATGGTTACACAAATTGTAATGTAGCCGTGAGGGTTACAAATTATAAGGTAGCCAAGTGTGTTACAAGATTATGTAAGTAATGCCCCAATATATCTTTATGGTTCTACTTATGTTCTTATTTATTGTTTAAATATTGTTTTTTTCACTAATTAAGCATTTATATATAGGTGATATGTATCTATTTAGAAAATGATTTAATACGTTACAAGTATTCATGGACTAATGTCTTATTTCCATCTTTTTACAACCCATACTGAGTTTTTGTGGTCATCCCATGTTTTTAAATGTTTTTTTACAAGTTATAAGGATTTTTTGTACAATGAAGTAATCCATGTTAAATATTTGATGAATTTTCTAAGAAATCAGGTTTTAAGATTTAATGTTTTATATTTTCAAAAAAAATGGAAACTGTTTTTATGGTCTCCACCTAGTAACAACGTGTGTGGTAATTTATGTATTGTGTCCCAATTATCTAAATCTCTAAACATGAAAATATCCTTACTGTAAAAGTAAGTGTTTTCTTGACTAAAATAATAATTATGTAATATAATAAGACCGGGTCCTTATATTTTTTATCCTATGTTGTGATACATTGATGGGATATTAGGAAAGAGTTCCTTGGTGAGGTTAGGTGATGGCTGACTTAGTGTAGGTACGTAATTGTTTTGTTCTATATTCACTGAGGGATTAGAGTACTTGTTCCACATTTTAATGAAAGGTTGTGAGCTTGATCCTACTTAGTATATATGTATGATTTTCCACATATATATAAATTTATTTTTCAGTTTCTATTAAGGATAAGGTGACTGGGTGTGAAAATACAAGATAGAATCTTGGATCTTCAATCAGAGTCTAAAAAGACCCACAAGATTAGTCAGAAGCACTGATAGGGGGTGAATTAATGTTTAAATTATTTTTTAAGTTTCACTTTTTTATATAACATTTCCTACCTATTAAGATGTTAATTCTATTTTTTGTCGACCCAAAAGAACCCACACAAAAAGCATCAAAGAATATTTACAAGGTTTACATTTCAAAACGAAATTCTAATATTTCTCTTGATTCAGATTCCACCAAGACCATACAACCTAGTAGTGACATTGTGTTGGTTCCATGAGAAGGAAATATACATGTCCAAATAATACACATCTATCAACTATTTTTAATTTATTTCTATACTTTTACAAATATAAATTATTTTAATTTTTAATAATAAAAATGTTTTGAATAGATCTAGACATCCAATCAAATTTATTCAGTACTACTTATTTCACTTTTTTTTAACATATTCATTTATATGTTACTTCTTCTCATTATTTGATATTCATGGACACTTCTTATTTATCTTATTTTTATCAAAAAATATTCTTGATAATTTCAATTTAGAGAATTCATAATTTTTTTATCATGCATTTCTCTTATATCATGAATGCATGAGACAACATATATCATGAACAAAAAGAAAAAATCTCATTTTAATATGAATTTAAATTAAAATTCATATAATTAAATTCTCCCAACTATTTTCCAACCTATTACACTTATTATTACTTCTTATTATTATTTTCAAACTTAGATCTAGGTTATTACAATATCACAACCTAGGTTATAGTACGATAATGTAGTTATAGAAATAACTACTCCTTACTTTACAATAACTATTTATTAAATTTTTGAACCTTAATATTCCTTTACTTTAACGAAAAAATCCATTTTTTATGTTTTATCCATGATCGAATAGATTTTGAATAATATCTAATTATTTTATTTATTCAAAATAATTTTGGAAACATTCATATTAATTATCCAGAACTCTTGAATTTTCACTATGTCTGTAACTCATATATAAATCTAGATCACTCATACACAATTTCATAATAAGTCATAAGTAGATTTAATAATATCATATGTGGAGGAAAATGAATCATATATCATATTAACTGAATCTGAGAGTTTCCCCAATGACTTGTACACAGAACAAAATGACTCATACACAAGTTGTGAATGACTCATACAGTCTTACAGGGTGACACATATGCACCTCCATACTTAGAATAATTTTAGTATAACTCTAAATTCCATAATACTTTAAAGTATTTTGATAAGTATTCCAAACTCTTCAAAAATTATTCTAGTCAACTTCAAACACTCCATCAATAATATTCATCTCAAATTAATCATCTGACACCAATTGATTTTGAACATGATTTATCTTTTCAAAACAAAATACAACAAAAGTATCACGTCAACTTAGACCCCCTATAAACTTTATTCTCTAGAATAATACCACATTATAGGGGAACATACTAATTTCATATACTTCTTCATGGGTCTAACAATTTTTCTAAGTAATCAATCATATTCTAAAAATATCTTAGACTCAACAACACCCCCCTTTGGATTTTTTTCACAACCAAGAAAAAAATCATGTTAATACTAAAAAATTATCAATAAATCATCATTAAAAAATTTTATTCCTACATGGGTTAATATGGTGAATGAAATAAGAACTATAAAAAATAATTCCATGTTATCAATAAAAAAAGATTTATATATTACTTCTTCAAACCTGAATCTCTAGATTAAACATGATTAAATATAAGGATGCATCAATTATTTTTAAATCAATAAATTTACATCACGTTAATAAAAATTTAAAATTTATCTAAGAATGTATCACTTATTCTTCAATAAAAACATCATTATCACATCTTATATACCCTAAAATTGATAAATTTAAAACATGGGTTTTGTAAAATAAAAATTCTAATATCCACTCCAAACAAATTAAGAATAGTTCACACATATATGATGCTGATTTCATAGCTTAACGTTTTTCAAAAATCAACCTGAAATACATATCCCACCTAAAGAAGACATATCTCCCCCATTTAGAAAAAATATATCAATGGAAACTTCTTAAAATATATTTTCTCCCTCTTTATAAAAAGATTATGGAATAAATATTAAGATATTTAAATTTTATTTTCTCACCCTTTGACAGTAATGTCTAAATACAGGATGAGATAAAGGATTTAATCACTATATCTTTGCCTTTAGGTATGTGAGGATAAAAACCCAACGTCATCCTCAATTTCTAAAATGAATAATTTAGAAATTTTATTATAAATATATCATCTATTTACTCTTTTATAGGAATAAATTACAACTTCAATTAATTTCTCTCCAAAAACATAATGATAAACTAATAATTTATATAATTGTGCTTTGACATTTAATATAAAATAAAATTTCTAAACCAATTAATAAAATTTTCATTATCACATAAAACAAGTCGTGGAAACTTCACTTCAACCATGATATATGTCGTCATAGGTTCCATATACATTAGTTGGGTTATGGAATGAGTTAAATCCACATACTCCACCTTGTTAGTGATCATGGTCATATAATTCTACTTCTCTGCCTTCCAAAAATAACACCTTCCTATAAGAAAAAAAATTATCAGATGATTATATTATATCATAACACAACCTACCCAATCCGAACCTATATAGAAGAACATATCATGATTCCCTTTTATTTAATATTTTAATTCAAATATTATTGTACCTTTTATATACCTAACAATACCTTTTACAAAACATAAATGGGACACTTTTAGATAACTTTGACATGTGGAATAATATGTAAAAACATAAACAATATATGTCCTTGAATGTTTTGAATAAAAATAATTCTAATTAGCCTCTAAAATTACCCTGTATACACATCCTTCCCTTTATCATATTTTTAATTATTGTTTCCCTTCAAAATTGTTGTGGAAAATGGATTTTAATCCATTATTACAAACATTTTTAGAAGTTCCTTGGCATACCTCTCTTGATAGAGAAAATTTTGGTCTCTCTCTTGAGAAATTTATAATCGATGATAGTACCTCATCACCCCAAGTATTTAAATTACAAAAATATAATTCATATCCTTTATAAAATCCTCATAAAATTATTCATCATTTCTAGAAAAAAATAATGTCATCGACATAAACAATAACAATTAGATATCCCACTTTGTTATCCTTAATAATAAATTTTTTCTCACTTTTCTTTTTCTAAAATTATACATCTTCAAGAAGGTTTATGGGTTAGAATACCAAATATATTGTCATGTTATATCCCATATAAATACTTATTAAACCTATAAACATGATTTACATATTCTCCAACCACTAAACCACAATGTTTCTTAATGTACACATCCTCTTCCAAATCACTACTATGGAAGGAAGACTTGAAATCCATTTTTAGAATCTTGTATTGTCTTTGAGATACAATGGAATGAAATATTATAATAGTTTCAAGTCATTAAATAGGAATAATGTTATCATCAACCTATACTCCTTCAACCTAATAATAACCCTTACATGAAATTATGTATTTGTATCTCACAGTTTTTACTCTTTCATTCAATTTATTGGGGAACACCCAATTTTTTTCAATAATATTTTAGTTTTTAGGCTAAAAAACAAATTCCAAAGACTAGTTCTTATCTATTTGTTCCAAATATTCATTAATATAATAAAAACACTCTTAATTATCCAAATATTCATCAAAATCTCTTGGTTTAACCTATTAATACATTTAGGTATGTGGTGTTTTCCTCAAAGTTATATAGGTTTGAACTAATTTTCCTTGATCTACAATGAGGTTTTGGACCTCCACAAATATTATTATACTTAAATGAGATATATTATGTTTTTTAAAATCACATTAAAGGGTAAACCTACTTCTCCATTCCATAATTCTTCACTTCATTCATCATTTTTTGTAATTTCATTAGACCGTTTAAAAATATAGCATCACTGTCACTTATGTGACTTTTTTCTTCATGTGTAACTTATCTCTTTGTATGATCCAACACATTTACATAAAATTTATTAATAATCCTCTATGTAACATTTTTTTTTAACCCAATATATCATTTTATAATTGAAGGATAACCCAAGATGATCCAATCAATACCTTTCTACCCAAACATTACCAAATTTTTAACTTTAACTTTGATAATGTTGGGAATACATGACACTCTTAGATACATAAAATTTTAATATTGTTTTAATATATATCATATATAGATATAAATTAATTTTTCTTAAATAAGAAATTATGTTTACTGTGAATCATATTACTAATATCCACGCTCCATAAATACTAAGAGGAATCATTCTCTATCATAATAGTATGAGAAATCTCCACTAAACTCATGTTCCTCCATTCATCCATGAAATTTTGTTATTGTTTTTATATTATTCTAAGTTTATATTGAATACCATACTTCTCAATATATGAATAAAATATTCCACTAGTATATTCAGTACCATTATATGTATGGATCTTTTTCAAAGTGAAACCATGCTCCCACTTTTCACTTATTTTGAAACTTTTGAACATATTTTATTCCATTTCATTATATTTAATAAACATAATACATGAAATATAAGTAAATTAATCAATAAATGAAATGAAATAATTATATCCATTTGATTATTGATTTATCATAGGCCTATAAATAACTATTTGAATGAGCTCTATTGGTTGAGTAGACTGAATATCCACCTTCTAGAGTAAAGTGGTAATAACATTTTCCTTTTTGAATGTAAGAAACATCAAATTACATTATATTTTCAACTTAATAATATAAAAAACATAATATTATCTGTTAATATAAGTCATATTATTTTATCCTACATGAATAAGACTTCGATTCCACAAATGATTTTCTTCTTTCATGCTTGAAGAGAAATAATTTTCAGCACAACCAACATAAAATAGATTACATATTGTCTATTATACTCTTTTATAAATACATGAATTATTCAATTTATTCAATAAAAATCCATATTTTTTAATGATCACTTTATTTCCTTCATCACATAACTTGGACATATTGAAAGTATTGTATTTTAGTTCTTCAAAAAATAAAGGGTTCTTAAATTATAGAAGATCCTTCACAATAAAAACTGACCCAATGCATTTAAATTTTAGTTACCCATAATTTAAAATTTTCATAGAGACTTCCATACCCTTTTTAACCTGATTTATTAGTTTTAAGTCTCATTTTATGTGAAAAAACATCCACTATCTAGAGCCATTGGATTAACCCATTTTGATTCTTTAGGTTCCACTTCCATGAATAAAGCTTCATAATTTCCTTTTTCTTATTTTTATGAGGTTTTTGAGTATTATAACCCATATTTTTTATGGATGTTATAAATATGGGTTATTAATTTTCATGTATTCTAGGATATTCATGACATCAAATGAATTTCTCAAGAGGTTCAAATTTATTCTATTTTTTGGTAAAGAATTTACTATGTATTTCTAAACCTTTGTACTTTTAGTGGGATGAATTCTCTTAAAACATTTCCTTGAGAAACTCATAGGCATGTTATGATACTTTTAATTAAATCAAAACATATTTTATATTTTAAAAAATATTCCATGGTACCCATATAATTCATATAAATCATAAATACCTTGATAAATATCATTTCATCTATAATTTGATAATTTTATTCCATATTTCTTTATGTTGTTAGATATAGATACTTTTTGTGAAAAAAGACTATAATGGACTCAAAAAATATTCATATTAAATGTATAATTATTTTTTAACCATTTTGAAATAAAAAAATATAGTAGTTTATGACTTCAAGTTGGTTTTAATATATTTTCTAGATTTTATAGATTCATAGAATATGTAAACAATATTTAACTTCTTGACTTACTTCATCTTCAAAAAAAATTAACTAAATTTTTCATAATTTTTTAAACTCTAATATTTTTAATTTTTTTGTCTCCATAAGCCTCACTCTTCTTTTACCATTATAAAACCTCTGATTTTTAATTCTATAAGTTGTATTTATAAATTTTCTGTTCAATTACCTTAACCAATTTCTATTGATTATGGTTAAGATCTTCCTCTTTTCCTATTACCATTTTCTCTTTCTTAATGTTTAGAATATTATCATCATCAAGAATCATTTTATGATCTCCAATATCCTTTAGTAATTTTTTATTTTTAATTTATAAGTAAATATTCATTGATACTTAATTATTGATCATGTTTATTATGAATTATGATCTCTTTCTCCAACATTGATATCTTTGAAATAAACTCTTCCAATTATTTTATAAACATAAATTCAATCTATGATTCTTCTTATTTGTTTCCATAATCTCTACTTTCACCACTACTGAATTATTTTTCATTTACCTTATCAATTAAAATCTTATCATCAACATCACTAAAATTCTCAACTTACTCATATTTATCACCACTTTCACTATCTTTACACTTCAATTAGAAAATATTTATATTTAATTATGATAAAATATTTCCCACCCATTTAGAATAAAACAATTACATATTAATATTTTTTCCAATCTTCTTGAAATTTATTCTTGAAATTTATTATTCATATTTATTGGATTCATTTTTTTTATATTTGGGAATTTTATAGTAAAATATTCAATTTCACAACACATAAAACGAAAAATAACAAATAAATAGAACCCTCGATCTGATTCCACTTGAAAAGACCCATAAGATCAGTGATAAACAATCAAATAGGTTGAATTAGTGTTTCAATCCCTTTTTAATTATATATTTTTGAAATAACCCTTTCCATCTATCAAGATATAAAGTTTATTTATTTTCAACACAACTAAGAACACACAAAAAGAGGAACAACATATCTGTATGTTTTGACTTTAAAAACAAAATTTTAATACTATCATGATCTGGATTTAACCGAGACCATGCAACCTAGTAGTATCAAAATGTTAGTACAATAATAAAATAATATTCTTATACTCCTGATAAAAATTTCATTACTATGTTTTAGTGGTTCCTTTACTGTTAAAAATAAAAATTATTTGATTTTTCATCCACAAGAAAGCCTCCAATTGAGATATACTTCAATTAAATTTTTTTTAGTGCTGACTATTTCTCTTCTGCGTCAACTGATACAGTTTCAAGTTACATATTCTCACTATGTAATCTATATAGTATCTTTTTGTTATTCTTTCTCTCAAAAAAATTTATGATAATTTTTATTGATAGAATAATATAATTTATTTTTCATTCACGCATCTATTACACCACATGCATGCACAACACAACATATATCATGCAAAAGAAGCATAAGTAATCCTTTGAATTTGAATTTCAAATTCAAATTCAAAGAAGTAAATTCCTCATACCTTTTTCCAATCTCTTATTCTTATTCACACTTATTATTATTATTTTAAAATTAAATTATAGTTCACTATAACATCACAACTTCGGTTGTATCATGACTAAGTAGTTACGATGATAATTTATCCTTTATATTTCCCAATAACTCTTTCTTGAACGTGTGAAACTTCTTCTTACTTTTATTGAATCAAAAACCCATTTTACTATGTTGTATCCATGATAGAATATATTTTACATCATCTCAGATGATTTTATTTTCTCTAAATAATTCTATAATCATGGATTTTAATTCTATAGAACTCTCATATTTTCACCAAGTCTTTGACTAATACATAAATTGAGATCACTCACAAGAAACTGTATAATCACTAATATATAGAGTGAATTGAATCTTACATAGAAGAAAATGAATCATGTTTTATATCAAATGACTCATATATATTCAAAAATTACTCTTAAATATCTTAAAATGACTTATACAAAATTCAATAATGACTCATACTGTCTTCCATGAAGAATCATATGCACCTACAGACTTAGAAAATTATTTTCATAACTCTAATATCCATAATTCTTTAAAATACTTGAATATTTATTTCAAACTCTTTAATACTGATTACAATAAACTTAAGACACTTCATAAATATTTAAATTAACTTCATATAAATTCTATCATTATACATCACTCGAGTTAGAACATAATTTATTTATTGACTAAAAAAGACAACAGAAGAATCATATATAGTTCAAATTTCTCTGAAATATGTTCTCTAGATGAATACCACATCCAATAGTAAATTATTCATTTCATATACTTGTTCACAGGACTAAATTTTCCTCATGTACTCAATCATCTACCAAAAAGCTTATGTGATCAGAAGAGATGTTACTAGAAGAGTTTTAATTTTTTTATTTTATTTTTGGTTAATTGTTTTTATATGAAAATGAATGCATTATGGGATATTGGTTTTTAATTTTTTTATGTAGTTTATTTTTGGTTTTTTATTTATAGTTTTTCTTATTATGAGGGTAATTTGTCCCATATATATGTTGTATACCCTTGGTGAATGTTTCTTACCCATTGCTTATTGGAGGTGGAATTTGGGTGTCACACCCTACTACAGTGCCTTCCTATGAGAGGTGTCATTTAGGGTAGATTTATTAAATTATAATTCATTTAATAACTAATACTTTTTAAGAAATAAGAATAAATAAATTTTTACTCTTAAAAATACATTTTCTGAAAAAAAATCTTTCTAATGCATTATGCTTCATTATATTAAAATTAATTTTTATCAATTTTAGAAATTTAATCTAATAAAATGTATTTTATATTTAAAATAATTATTTATAAATTATTTAAAACGTACAATTTCAATTTTAGCCATAAAAAATTAGTTATCGAGGTAAAAGTTAGTTACCACAATTAATGGTAAAATGGTGTAAAATAGGGGTAAAGACTTAAAATGTAAACAATACATTATATAAATGTGTTTATAAGAGAATTTTTAGCCTAAAATTATCTATTATAAATTATTTTTCCACTTTCGAATCAATTTCCAAGAGAATAGGAATTACTTGCAC
The DNA here is from genome assembly GCA_963277665.1 of Viscum album. Lineage (NCBI taxonomy): Eukaryota > Viridiplantae > Streptophyta > Magnoliopsida > Santalales > Viscaceae > Viscum > Viscum album. The sequence goes on from OY728146.1 coordinate 319,156,407, forward strand.
ATTAAGAAATTGGTATTTGCAAAAAAAATCACTCAAACTCGCCTATAAAAGGACTCATCCTCTATCCCCTTCAACCCAAAAAAAATCTAAAGTTTTATATTAAATATATAACCAAATTAACTTCATAATAATATTATCCCATGTGTTATATCTTTCAATATCAATAAAATACCCTAATTATTTCAAACCTAAGAAGGTTTCTATAAGAATATATAACTTCTTATTTATAAGTAGTTCCTTATTACCATTAACTTTTATTTATATTATTCCACTAACTCTTTAATATTATGATTTATCACATTAATAAAATCTAAATAATACAATTAAACTTATTTAATATTTTTATTGTTACAAAAATCACCTCATAATCATAGTCGTCAATTGATTTTAATATATTCTTGTTTGGGTCGGTTTAACCACCTACATAGATGATGCTATAAATATTTATCATGGATGGTTATGAAAATTTAATTTCTAGTAATAAATTATATTAATAAATAAATATTGTTTCATTTATGGTTTTGTAATATTGATAATAATATTAAACTCATTATCAATATAACAACTCTTGTTTGTTAAAAATTACAGAAACAATCTCATTATGGATTTTGTCTTTATGAATCATACTTGAGACTTCCATAGAATAAAACTGGAACTTAATAACTCATTATGAATCATTTATTATAGTAAATTTAATGTTATATATATATAATTCATGAACAGGGAATTATGATCATGACTGTTATACTAAAATAGACAATGAAAAGTTGAAACTACTATCAATCGATGATGAATATAAACTAATAATATGTTATATCTATGTAATAAATTAATAAAAAAATATTAATATAAAAGGTAATACATATGAATAATTTTATTAAATATATTATTAATGAGTATATATTTATATTACTTGATGTTAGAGTGCTTTTGAGTAAGCATGAATCAAAGTTAAGAGTTTTTGTTTACTAAATATCTTTTCATTAAGTCACACACCTTCTCAATTGAATGTGTTCTCATAATATTGGTTTATTCTACAATATAATTTAATTATATTTTATTTCCTTTACTTTTTAATTACATTTCTTTTTCATATTATCATTTTAAATTAATTCTAACTTCATGATATATAATGTTACAAGTGTTTTTCATCTCAATTTCAATTTTTTGAGTCATGTTTTATATTATAAACCTATTCACATTTATATGGAATATATAATTATATTTTGACTTATTTTATCATGATTATATTTTCATTTAATGGATATAAAGTTTCATTTCACATTTTTTTCATTCAATTTCAAGTACCCCATTCATTACTAAAGTCATAAGTGTTTTTATTGACTCAAACTCTTTTCTTTGAGTCTTAATCCCACTTATTAAAAATTTTATTTTAAATTTATAATATTACATCCCTCATATATATCATATTCTATTTACAGATTATTTTGGTGGAAACTAAAATTATTTATCAATATACTCTTTTTTATTGATTCTAACATCATTGATATATGATCTTATAAAAGAAAACATCCACTTTATATTTAAGTTATTTTTCTTCTATATAGAGGTTTTTTCTTACCAAAAATGGTTTATTTGATTATTTTGGAGGTGAAGTAGTTATTATATTATGTATATCTCATGTTTCTATTTTATTCTATTCATATTCAATTTTTATATTATTTATATCAATGTCGGTTACTTTAAAAAATTAAAAATTCTTTAAAATGTATTTCATTCCGCATCCAAATTTTTTTTATCTTCCACTACATATTATTACTTCTTCAAGTTTATTTTTTAATGGATCCAATATTGGGATATTTATTATTTAAATAATGTTTTAAAGTTTTTTTAAATTTATAAAAAATGTTTAGAAATTCAGTTTTAACTATTATTTTATGATAATTTTATTAAAATACAAAGGAATATATTTTCATGATTTCATTTCCAATTTCTTATATTTATTATCGAATTAAATTTTAATGAAACTATTTTTATTATATGTTTTAAACATTTTAAAAGAATATGGAAATATTTTTACCTTTTTTTATTTCTTAAAAATGATATTTAATCCAACTATTTTCTTATCTTCAATTATTTCAATATTTTATAAAGGATAAGTAATTTCTTTCTCAAACCATCGATAATTTATTATATTCAATAGAAGGATTATTCAACTAAGTTGGTAATCTTTTATATTATATCTTTTTAATGTTACTTATGCTATATTACCTCTCATTATACAATTTTTTCCAGAGTGACTTATTTTAAAATAATCAATTGATTTATTATCTACACATATATATTGATGAGAAAATTAAATTTCTATGATGTTTTTAATATATAATTATCTTTTTCTTGACATATCATAAACATTGTTTAAAGATAAACTTTCTACAAATGTATTCCCATTTTGATTACCCTAATATTATTTATTTTTATTGAAGGAAACTCGCTTATATAATCACACCTTTCAGTTAAATAGGGAAATATATTTCCATGAAGGTATATATTTTAATCTATATAGTTTAAATAACCTATAATTAATTATTTTAGTTGAATGGTATATACTTATGTATCTTATATCATTATTTGGATGAGTTTCACTAAATGATTTTTAAAATTTAGAATGATTTTTTTCATGGGTTAATCATGTTATAACTTTTGATTGATTTATATTGGTTACATTAGTATGGTTTATCATTTTGGGATTGGTCGGCCTGTAATTATATATCCCTATAATGCATTGGGTTAATCTTTACATGTCATGAGATTACTATAGAAAATGAGTAATTATTCTTATTCCAATATGTTATGGGATGTAGGTAGTGATGCATAGTCTAATATATTATGGGATACATGAAGTAATGAATGATCCTTTTTGTTATGATGATATTTATAGTTAATCATGACCTATGTTCTGATTTATATTATTATGTATGTTTTATATTACTATGGTACATTTATATATCATTCCATGTTACTATATTTTGCTTTATGGATCATTATCATTAACTCATTTTTAAATATTTTGTGCCTCATTTCTCTAGTTCTGTTTAAAACCATTTTTCATGATCCATGATTTATGATCCATGTTCTACTATGTATAATTTAATTATTTTATGTTCATATATCATGATTATGTTATCATACCCACAAATTCATATTATTATCACTTATGATATTTGAATGATATCTCTTAAATTTACCCTTACCAAGCATCTGAGCTCACCCTTACTCATGTTTCTATTGCTCTGGTTAAGAATAGAAGTATTATGTATAAAATTTGTTGAAGGATGCCATGTGTGGAACTTTTTTGGGGAGATATTGATGAATTATTGTAAAATAATAAGTTCATGTATCTAATAATAAATTACACAAACCCTTTCGGTATAAGTTGTTTATTTAATAATAAGATGATTTGTAAAATTATGTATATATTTTTTGGTACTCTAATTACATATTAGAGTACTTTCGTAATGTTTTTATTTTTAGAATTTGATCCAGGAGTTTGGATCCATGGTTCTTAACAAAAAAACAGTCTTCTATTATGCCATATAAATTGATGTTTTTGACATTCGAATCTTCTGAGATTATTAAAAAACATATATATTCTTCTAATATTTATATTTATAAGAAGACATTAGTTTCGTATAAAAGGAATCATTATGCATCTATATAGTTATTTTTTTATAATTTAATTTTTTTGTGTTTTTATATTAAAATTATGTAAACATAAAAATAGTTAGGGTTTTATTTGATAAATTCTTGAAAAAGATGGTGAAATATAATGAAAGTTGGATGAAATTCATTCAAATTTTTATCATAAATTATATTCATCATTCATTATTTACAAATGATGTATTTTTATAGTTTTTCCATTTAATAAAGATATCCAAAATCACAGACTTCCCAACCTCATTTGTATTTATTTTTTATAAGGAATAAACTGATTTCTCCATACAAGCACTCCTTCCAAATTGAGTGGGTTGATCCATTTATAATTATCAATTGTTTCAATTCCATCTCAAACCTCAACACCCTTATTCAACACTAAATTAAGTATTTGAAGTATTAAAAATAAATCTTGATTTCCTCACATAAAGTGATTGAGAATCCCTTTACTCTCATAATAAAAAAAATTATATTATTTATACTATTATGATATCTTGGTAAAAAAACATTAAAAATATAGAAGAAAACAATCTCTAAAGAATAATTGAAAAATCACTGCATAAATTCAAGTGTTATAAGAAATCTCAAAATTTAATAATAGTTAGAAAAAAATTAAATAGAAAATACGAAAAATTAATAAAACTAGAATTACACCATTCAATGAACTATAATAATTAGTTACCCACCTTATACCTGAGAATTTTCTTCTCTTAAGATATCTAATTCCCCCAAAAATGGGAACTCAATATATGAAAACTCCAATATCCATGGTTATTTCTTCTTTAGTAATGCATCAATAATTCCTCTAAATCTACACGAGTGATCCATAATGCTAAATATGGTATTTTTTATCATTCCACATGGTCCATAATGTTTCTAATGTTCCTTCCTTTCTAATTACTATTTGATAACCATGTATATAATTTTAAATATCAAACTTCTCCTTCCATCTTCTATTAATACAATTAAGTTCAATGCAACACGCCATATTTATTATAAATTTTTATTTAACAATTTTCATGGGATTAATAACAAGATCCATGCATAATACCTAAACTAAAATGAATGATTTTTTATTTCATTAAGTTGGAATATTAAAAAATAATATGAAATAAATATTATAAATATATAAAATATATATCAAGCATAATTATGAAAACTAAAAGAGTAATATAACCACAAGTAAATTAAATAACTGAAAACTTGATGTTTTCTTTCTCATTATCTCCCATGAGAATCATTTTGATGAGTAAAATTATTGAATGAATAAAAAAATTATAAATATTATGTTATATTTTGAGGGATAAAAATTGAAATGGGATCAATAATTTTAGATAAGTATATATAAGGTTATATATAGGGATTTAAAGGATAAATTTGGTTGTTATGTGATCATTGGTTATATAGCTATTGGGTATGAAAATCCCCAAGAGGGTATGTTATATTGTTATGATTAAAATGTAATACTTATGTATAGGTGAAACTATATCATAAATATTATGATTTATATGTAATAAATAAATAATTAACATCCACTAAATAGGTAAATAATGAAAAGAAATAAAAATATAATCATTCATTGAAAAAATATATGAATTTTAATTCTAAAAAAATTATCATTTTTTCTATTATAAATTATTATTTTAATGACAAATTTATCATATATAAGTATTAACTTTATAAAATAGATAAAAAATTTAGAACAATTATGTTAAAATTAGGTAATATAGGAAATATTTTATTTTGTTAAAAAATATTTGTTATTGTAAATAATGAAATATGATAAATAAGCTCAAAAAAATAAATTTGACCCAACATAGTGGAAGTTTTACTTTTACAATAAACATTACTTCACCTAAAGCCTATGTGATTCTAACTATTCCCTTCTCCTACCACGAGTTTTCAAAGAACTTTCACTCATTTTTATTTATAAAAGGAACCACCCACTAACCATTTTGGACCACTTGATTTTAAAATTGAATGTTCCAAAGATTGGATAATATTTATTTTCAACAAGGAAGATATAAGAGGATGTCGATATGTCTATAGATATGTTCTATGGGTTCTTCTATCATACATGGAAAATGAAATAATTGTAGTTTTCTACTAGGAATAACTAGTTGGATATGTTAAAGGAGCATCCCATTAATGTGATAATAATTTTTCTTATCCTTAAATAAATCAAGGGAAATTTTTTGTGGTTATGGAGAAACTATTTACAACATTTTATAAGAGTATTTGAGATTTTTGATAAAGGAAGGATCCAGTTTGAGGATGGTCTAATTTGAATTGATTGAATTCTTGAATTCTTGGATAGATTACAGAGATAATCATATGATCACTTTTCATCCATAGTCGGTCCTCATGGTTTGTCATTTTAGAATGTGGTGAAATAAATTCATATAAAAAGTCTTCATGATCAATCCATTTGGTCCTAGCATCATAAAGTCACTTATGAGTGTGTTTGATTCCCTAGACATAACATCACATGGTCAATTTGAATGGTTAACAGTTTCTTCATATGATCAATCTAAAGGTTGTTCATGTAGTTGATCCAGATGATGGGGTCATAACACATGTTTGATTGGTTTTAAATGAAGTTGATCCACATGGTGGAGTGGTTTCACATCTAGTCAATCTGTATGGTTAGTAGATTGTACATCTAATTGCATCATGAAGTTGATCAATATCGTGCAGTCACTTGATATGGTTGATGTATTGATATATTATACCTTTTGTTTAGTCATGAAATTAGATAATTTTTTAAGTTAGTCATCTAGAAGAAATTTTAAGGTATCATGATTTCAATATTCTTAAGAAATTAAAATTAAGTGTTTTAATGGAGTTTTTCTACCTGGAAATAATATCAAAATAAATATAATTATTTTGTTTCCAGACAAGAACGAATGAGGATCCTTCATAAAATAATGATAGAGATGTTTTTATGTAACGATGAAGGAGAAGAGCACTATGATAAAGAAATAAATAGGTGGTTATTTTGTTGAGTGTTTAATGTCAGATGATTATCATGGAAGAGTGAGGTGAGATCCTTTTCATAGAAGAAAGTCCAAATGGAGAAAGATGCATGCTTCTAGGAACATATATATATTTAAATGAATTAAAGTTTCACTATTAATAAGTAATATGTGTCTACATTTATTCAAGTGGTGTGTGTGAGTTACTTGAGAGATGTAAGAAAATTTAAATAGATGAATTAAATTTATTTAAAGAAGTTTTAATGATAAATAAATCAATAATATCATTCAGATAATTAAATGAAAATATCATATCTGGATATGAATATTAATTTTTTATATATTTCGAATATGAAAGATTTTATTCATGATATTAATTCTATGAATATATATATATAGTAAGTGATAAAAGATATAAATACAGAACTCACAATAATTGTGTGACAGAATTGATAGACCCTGGTATATTTGATATTGAAGATCTATTGTGTATCAATGAAGAATAGATCTAAATACATCTAGTAGTTCTTGTGTATTGACGAATAAGTAAATGAATTCAATTGAATCTAAGAACACATTTTTGTTGATAAAGGGTGATAAATCTTATAATTAGGGACATATTTCTACTTCCTATAATAATTTCATATCATCATGAAATCTTATGATCAATGTAAAGTGATCCTCAAAGAAGAGATAGGATGTTCATACTTTAGGAAGAATAAGTCCAACTATCTGTAGTTAGAGGAGATAGATCTAAATACCTATTGAAGGATGAGTTTTTAATAACCCTTGATGAACTACCGAGGGTCGATATAAATATTCTACTTGGAGGTGAAAAGAGTAATTTTTTATAGATATATTTAAATAGTCGTATGCTATTACAAAGAACCTATTGGGAGGTGGCTACTATAAAAACGTTATGTCTATATGTTTTTTTACTTTATTTTTTGGGTATTTTTTGATATTTATTATCAATATTTTTGAGTTATAACAGATATATTCTACTCAATTATTTCATAATATAGAAACCAGATCTTATAACATCACATGAACCTATAAAAAAGTAGTATTTCCAGTACAAACCTTGTAAATTAATGTTTCTTGTTCTATTCATATTCTTCATACTTGATTAATGTTGAGAGACAATAGGAATAGTGTATATAATCTTTAACTAGTTATAGAGTATTAATTAAAAGGAATATCCATAAAATAAGGGAACCCTGATTCAACCCCTCTCCATCTCATTGACCTCACTAGGGCTAGGAATAAAAGTTTGTATCGAGGAAAGGTTCCCTCTAAAATGATCTAAAAATTTATGAGGATTTATGATGAATAGTTCAATTTAGTCAATAGTAGATGAGTTGATTTCATTGAAGTAAATAAATTTTATTTATGGAAGAATTGAATACTTTCATATATTTTATCATAAGGCCTCGAGTTAAGATATGTTTCTACAGTGGGATTTACTCTACTAGAAAGATATTCTCCCTTGAATTATGTAGAAAAAAATCTAAAAGTAGATTCGGAAGAAATAAATGTCATCATTTCATCCTTATCTGAAATATTATACACTGAGTTTATGGTGATTTAAACTACTATATGGATATGGTAGAAACTTGAAAATAAGTATTAATTCAATGTGAAGATCAAGGAAGTAAGGATTCAAAAATATAGGTAAATGTTTGAAGATATTCAGATAATAAATGGTGGGGATATTATTTATTTCTTTACCTTGGTTAATGATATTTTGAGAAATGTCATAGGATTCAGTGATACTTTGTAGTATTTGAAAATTATGTAAAAACTAATGATAAATTTACCAAAAATATTTGATCTAAATATATATTCCCTATAGTAGATTATAAGTCTATCTCTTGATGAGTTTCACAACATAATTCTTGATTATGATATGTGAAAAGAACTAGTGTTCAAAAATAATATGAAAGAATAAATGGAATTTAAATAAATGAAAGGTATAAGGATAAAATATGAACAAATCTCAACATTAAAAGATGAAGGTAATGTATAATAAAATCAAATAATGTCTTTCATTTCAAAAAAACAAGATAAGATGAATAATAATGTACAAAGGTAATCTCACTCTTAGGTGATTTAATTGTGGAGTTATGTATAACTAAATAATTAGTTTTACAAATAAGAAATGTTATGAAAATAAGATTGAGATCAATGATGAAGGTCATTCTATAAGGAAGTATCAATGATTCTGAAAAGTTGATCACATAAAGAAAAAAACATCTCAAAAACTCAAGAGAAATTTAATGAGTAAATAAGAGAGGATAGACTCATTATCCTCAAGTGAGTCAAATTTTTATCCCTATAAAAATAAAATATCCCACATTTCTATGATTAAAAATCATAAAGTTATATCAAGAAGTAAAGAAGTGGATAAATAAGTTTATACTAATAATTTGGTAAGGTTGGAATTTGAGGCATGCCTTGAGAAAAATACCTAGTTAAAGAAAATGATAAAGTTACTCGAATAGGAAAAGATAATTTCAAATAAAAAACAATGAAATCATACAATAGATTATAAATTATATGGTAAATATTAAAAAACAAGACAATATGATATAAGATATTAAATAAAAGTTGTGTTCGAAGAATGAAGAACTGGATGAGGCTTAGTCTTAAATCCTTTAAGATACAATCACCATGAAGACCATGCAAGATTATTATGAAGGAGCAGTGGAGATTAAAGATGAATCATATGAGTATACTGAGAAATCTATTCAATATAAATAGGTAATAAAAATTAAAAATGCTCAAGTGATGATAAATTTATTTCTTTTGATTGTTTAGATTTTGAAACTCAATCTGGAGAATTTTGGGTTGAATAAAGTTGTAAAAATTACTCCTATAGTAAGAAGCTGTGAAGATGGAATGATAAGGGAAAAACACTCAATAAAGAGGCTTAATAAAGGTTGAAAGTTTCTTAGACAATATTCATAGTAGACTAATAAAAGTGAAAGCTTCAAGGGATATTAATGGTGTTCTGTATGTTTCTAAAAAAATATTGTGAGTAATGGTACAACATTTCATTTACAAAACATAGAGATAATAAAGAAAGGGTATACTTTATAATAAACTAAGTAATTATATTATAAGTATAAATACTCTTAGAAGGAAAGTTTTTAAGTGTAAATAAACTGCTAAAAATTATATCATAGACTATTACAGTTTATAAAAATCATGGAAAAGGTAAAAAATATACCAAAAATGGTACCAAAAAATTATAGAATAGGTGGAAGCACTAAATTATTATTATGTGGAATAAAAAAAGGTAAAACCTCATATTTGAGATAATTTTAGTGGTATATTCAAGGTTATTGGTTTTATTTCACATGACTATGCAACATTCTTTCCTAGAAAAAAATAAAAGATAAAGAAAAACGTCCTTGTATCTGAGGATGCATGTAACATTTTTTCTCCAATAGTAAAATAAGTCCCACATAAAAATCCAAATGAGAAGAATTATTCCACCATTTTGTTTAAAAATGATAAATAATTATCAAATTGTAAAAGTAATCTTAAAGAGTTCCCATAATGATGATGTAGGGAAGAATCAAGTATCTTTATTGAGATACATCTCTCAACCTTCCTACTTTAGTTAAACAGTAAGGTATCCCCTCCATATTCCAAATTGTTTTGTATGTAAAAACATTAAAATAATTGAGGAAAATACAAAATGTTGGTATTGGATGAGTGTTGTAATTCATTTGTATAATAGGTGTAAAGTTTCCAGCATAAGTACTACTGAAGAAGAATCATTCATGATAAAGTAAGTAATTTCATCCCTCAAGTTGGAGAAAAACATGAAGAGTATATATCTGATATTTCAAAATTCATAAAATCTAGAAATGTGGATAGTGTTATAAAAAATTAAAGGTTGAGGTATTCCAATCATACTTTTCACCCTTATTATTGTTTTATTAAATAATTTTACAAATATGGATTTTTGGTTAATGTGTTGGGAAATAAAAAGGATAAATAAATTGACTCTAAATTTAAATGTACTGATGATTTTTTTGAGTGTAATGTTGGGTTTGTATTTCATGCTAAATATTATGAACAAACTCTATTTTGAATTTTTTTTATTATGGTATCAGATGTTTAAATATAAATAGATATTCATAATTTCAAAGATAAGTATCTCAATTTTTCTAAAATAGGTTTCCACATATAGAATTTGAGTATATTAACTAAAGGATCCTGGCTATGTTATGTGTAGTGTTATCCTTCCTTGAAAAAATGAATCAGGTTATAATTCAAATTTAATGAGAGATAAGAAGTTATTATATAAAACCCTTTTTCTCATGGAGAATACAGAGTATATGAGTGAGGTAAAACCCCTACAAGTAATTTTCATTTTATTTTCAATTAGGAAGAGAAAGAAATTATGACACATATTAACTTTAGATGATTTGTAGTGGTATTAAAAAAATTACAAAGAATAATATTATTGGGACCAATATTGGATGGTATTTTTCCAATAAATAATATATAAGAGGCTATCAATATGTTTATGGAGATTTTATAAACGTGATACCATCATACATGGAACAGAAAATAAGTGTAGTCTACCACTTGGATCAACTGGATAAACAGGTTTAAGAAGTATCCCACTAATGTGATGTTTGATTTAATAATCCTCAAAGTATTTATGGGAATGTATTAGTATATTTAAGGAGATTGTCCATAATATTTTGGAAGTATAGTAGGAATGTGTAAAAAGGTTTGGGTATTGTTTGAGGGTGTAATAATTTTAATTAAATGATGCCTAGAATTATTTTTTAGATTATCGAAAAAATCATTTGGTTACTTTCCTACCACGTTTGATCATCAAGGTAAATTATTTGGGAATGTGGTCAATTAAATTCACATGGTCAATATATATGGTCAATGTGTTGGACATAGCTTCATATGGTCCCTTTTTTCTATTCTTGATCCACTAACTATTGTTTCACATGGTCGATCTGCATGATTAACATTTTTTTCATGTGGTTGTTCTAAAGGTTTATCATGCTGGCATCCCAGATGGCATAATAACTTCATGTGATCATTCCTCAAGTTTTATAGGTTGAACATGTGGTTTATCTACATGATCAATGAATTATTATTGAAATTGTTCCACATGTTTATTATATTTTACATGTGGTCATTTCATATTTTCTATCCATATGGTGAGTTTTCTTGATACAATTTATCAATCGAGACTATATTCCTCATCATCAGTCACATACATAAAGAATTTTTATGTGAGTCTTCTTGAAGAAAAATTGAGTTTTTAAAATTAGTTTATTATGAAGAAATTAAAATTAGACGTTGCAATGGTGATTTCTTTAATTGAATTAATATCACAATAAGTAATAATTATATTTATTCAATTAATGATAAAATGAGGATCCTTTATAGAATAAATATTGAGTAATTTTTATTATTCTAAATATCACATATGAGTTATTTTTGAGTCTTAATGAGATCTAAATTGAATCCTTGACAAGATTTAAAGAAGTTTAAATGATAAATAAATATGAAATATCAATTATTGTTTTAAATTAGAAGATGTTTCTTCTATCTAAAGATCATGGAATTTCAATATTTTAAATATGGAAGATTTTATTGAAGATTTTATTTTAGGGAATATATATATATATATGTATATATTTATATATATATATATATTTTACAGAAGTGATAATTGGGATGAATATGAAAATTGAAAGCATTTTGTAAGAGAATTGAGAACCCCCAATACATATAATGTTTAAGATCTTTTTTGTGTGGGTAAAAAAGAGATCATGACACATACCGAAGTTCTTGTGTGTTCAATAAGGGAGATACTAAGTCAACTACATCCAGGAATCCTTGTTTTCTAAGAAAGGGTTATCAAGTTGATAAGTAGTATTGTAATGAATTATCCTAGGGTTATATCTAACCCAACACCCAAACATGTCCTCCATATGGTCTGAAGGGAGTTCCCAATCCTCAGGGGATAGAAACTAGTTCTTGGGGATCACAAAACATACCTTGGTAATGATTTATCCTCAATAAAACAATATAATAAAAAATAGTGCGAACAAAAAAATAAATGGACTGTAATGGGATAAACCATACAAACAGCCCATGTATAAGATAAAAATTCCATATAAATGATAAAATAGAAAACAAAAATTCAAAAAAGGATAAATGTTTAAAAAAAATAGGTCAATACAAAACCCAAAACTAAAGGAAATCCCAACCACTCTTGTAAGACTCCCTATGAACCACAATCATCGTCTAATGAAATATCACCATTAAGAATATAGGTAGTAAATAATAAAACTATAATGAACATGAACTTATAAAAAAATAGGCATAAGATAAACAACCCAATTGGCCTTCGTCTATTTAATCTATGTAGCCTCTTTCATAATACATCCTAATAATCCTAGTTTCAAATAATTAAAAAAACATACATTTTTTGTATTCCTTTACATACATAAAAAATAAACACATCCCAACTGTTTTAAAACTATTTTTTTTATTTTCATTAATTAAAAACAATCATTTAAAAAACACTTTTGCCCACGCAAAGCCTATTTTTATAAACCAATATTTTAAATTACCACTTTAAAATGATATCACAAACATCTCTTTTCAAATGAACATTTTAAAAATAAAATGATGTTTTGAATTTTAACCATTTTTAAAAAATATATTTGAAAACCAATTTCTAAGGAAAACTAGTCACAATATTCTGAAAATACACTTTTAAAACCCACGCACATTGAAGATTAAAAAACCCCTGATTTTTAATTTTCTATAAAAACACTCTATATTCTATTTAGAAAAAAATCACATTACAATAATAATACGTTAAAAATCATGATGAAATTATTTGAAAGTACACTCAAAACACACTCTCATATTACTTATTTAAAAACCTTTCATAAATAACTTTTCAAAACAACTAAAAAGTAAGGAATAAAATAAATAAGTAGGAAATAACACAACATACCCCACTTTTTCAAAGTTATTAGAGTAGGAAAAACATAATAAATACATATGTTTTAAGAAATAATACAATAAGTAGTGAATACAATTGAAATAAAGAGATAATTCACCTAAAACGATCATAAATATGATACTAGTTTCATGGAAATCAACATATGGATATAGTAATAAAAACCTAAATTGGTTACAAGGAACCTAGGTTTGTACTACCTAACTTTTATGCATCCCTGGTAATCATATCAGAATAATCGTAAATAAATGTACTATAAGCTAATTTTCTATATAGGGTAATAACATATTTCTCACTCAAATGAATGATTATACTATCATCCCAACTGATGATCTTTATTTAGGAAACACTCCCAAGGTATCCACTATTATAAAATTTGGATTTATATCCAACATGTCACCAACTATCTGCCTAATACCCCTATAACAAGGCAAATGAAGGTGAGAACAAATAATCTATCACAGTCCAAATATATTGAATTTGAAATAACTCATGACTCACTTCTTAAATCACCAAAAAAATTAACCCCAATCACATCTATGCATGAATGAAAAATAATGATGCAAGAATATAAATTTTCCCCTCATGGGATCACAAGAAACCATATAAAATAATTCACATGGGCCTCAAGATGGTCTCATGCTTTTTATAAGAACTCATTATTCATAAAATTCCAAATGGGTTTTTTCCTTAAAATTATTAGAATTCCAAGACCAAATGACAATATTTCAAGATAATACCAATCAATTAATGTGACAAAATTTCATTAAATAATTTCAAAACCCAAATTTAAACTTACACTTCCCGTAAAACAACCTTTGAAAACAACCAAGGTTTTAATGAGTTTTCAAAAATCATACACAATGTTTAACCACCCGTATCAAGTCAAAAACCCATGATGAACATTTTAATCAATTTAAAATACTGAAGGACACGATTTTAAAATCAATTGGTCCAAATAAAAAACATAAAAATATCAAAATTTTCCTTACCGCCACTTTTAAAACCAAATACATCCTTTAAATCTACTTATTTATTTTCACAAATAGTTGGCATGAAATCTCATTTCATTCCATATTTTAAATCCACTTAAAATAAATCTTTTCCCCTTATAATTCATTTATATATACATAATTTTAAGGAAAATTCATTCTAAAACCATCAAGATTTTACAGTAATGTAATAAACATAAACAATAATGAAACACCTACCTCAGTTCAATGAAAAAAAATATGAAAGTTTTTGGTTATAATTATTAACACCAATAAAAGACATGAGAGGTATTTTTAAAGCCCTAAAAATCAAAACCCATTATATTAAAGTCACCTCAACCCTAATTTTTATCCCCCATGGATTCTAAGGTTCATGGGAGGAACTAAAATCAAGATAAAAAAAATATGGGAAGATACTTATAAGGACTCATCATGAGATAATATACTTGAATTCTAGGGGAGAATCCAAAAAATAGAAGGAATAAGTGAGGATACTCCCACTGAGGTGTTCCTAGTCTATTGGAATGAAAGGGAGATGAAATGAGTGGTTGGAGGGTTAAATCAACTATTATAAAAATGGTAATTTTAAATTTTAATGAATCTTGGGGGCCGCACAGTTTCTCAAATAGTGTTCCAATCGTTTATAGGCAACTGGATAGACCAAACCCACTCACATGGTTCAATTGGGATTCTACAAGGTTGGAAACACTATTCACTAATCATTCCAAATGGAACCGTCAAATTATTGAGATGCTTCTCACACTTTCCATATGGCTTACTAAATTGTTTGTATGTCATGCACCCTAACCCTTACATATAAAAGTTCATGAATGATTTCCCCTAGGATCCACACATTTTTACTCAAACGTGCACCAGACATGTACACCAATTATGAAGACAATAATTTTAACTAAAAATTAGCTATGTAAGGGTAACTACACATTTGCCTCTAAACCATGCATATAAACCATCCATAGTAAGAAAAACTTCATAATTTCCATGTTTTAGTGTGAAACTCTATAGAAAATTAAAATGGACCATGAGCACACAAAAGTACATAAAATAATCATTATAGTGACATGGTGGGTGTCACAATTATCTCTACCATGGAATATTATTCCCCCCAAAAGTCTCTATTCTAAGTAGAGGATAATGAAAATAGATTCCAAAACAATCCCTCAAGGAAAATTTAAATTCCTTCAATAGTCAAGATAATCCCCAATCAACACCAAACATATCTAAGAAAAATTCATCAATAATTCATCAAAGATAATATCTAGGGAGATGAAAACCATGCATAGGTCTCCCCACCATTTATAACTATTCAAAAAAATTTGAACATCTGAAAACCTCGCTACCACAAAATAAGAGGGCACCACCACATAATCACATTCTTAAAATCTCAAAAATAGAATCAACACTGGTCACAACCAACAATAAAAACCTTAATCAAAATAACCTAATGAAGTAATTAAATATCAAAACGTCTGTAAGGACAATAAAACTGAATCACTAAAACCATGGTATCCAAAAACCAAGTGGATCATTAATAGGGAACATGACCTGCTAAGAAATAATACATATATAACCATATGGCCAAATAATTCATATAAGGGTGTTTAGATCCAAAATAAAGGAAACCATCTCATATTTATTTTGATAGAAAACATAGCTATACGACACCCATAGTCTGACCAAAATTAAAACAACCCCACCCCCTATTACCCAAGTATTCACCTTAGGTTCTTTTCATGAAAAAAATAACAAACTAAATATCAATACAAGCTTAACAACATGTATAAGTAATTAAAAATCATAAAAAACAAGGAAAACATCCACAAAAATAACCATCAATCATACAGAGAAACCAAAGAGGAACCCAAGAACACATTAGGTAAACGTTTACGCAAGCCAAATCTTCTATAACTTGTGGATAATAAATCCCAAAATGATATATCATCAAAAAAGGCACAACTAAACACATAAAGGATGCATCAATGGGTACTCCATCAATCTCATGAATCTCCAATCTCGGTCAAACCAATATCCCATACTAGGTCCCACAAAAGAGTTTCTTGGAAGACTAACCCTGTCGACCCAGCCATCAAACCAAGACTCATATCCTAAGACACTTAAATCACATAATTTTTAATAAAACTCACTAAATAAGCATATTATTTAATATCTCCAAGACACAATACTAAAAGAATAAGAAAATATATTCCACTCCATTCAAATCCTTGGAAATGTTAAAATTGAAAGGTGGAAAAACTACCAAGATAAGTACTCTACTTACACATTATAACTTTATGGGATACTTATATAAAACCACATGATACATTAGTTTAACTTATTCATGTGTCCTAAATTAGACCAAGAAATCCCAAAATCACATGAGGGAAAAATTAAATCACACAATTTGCTAAAATAAGAAAGTATTTCTCAAAATACACATATTTTAAAATTAAAGGCCTTATAACAAAGAGTCACACCATCCATTTTAAAAACCTAGTTACCATTAAATTCAGCCCTTATTTCACAAAAAAATAGAAATAATTTTAGAATATAAACTCTAATCCCTAACTAAATTAGGATAATTTCATGTGTTTCCAAAATTGATTTCAAAATGAACTTCATCCAATTTTAAAACCAAAAATCCTTCTAGATATTATAATAAAAACAAGAACATTCCATTTGAAATAATTCCAAATCACTAACCATTTTTAAACACAATCAATGTGTAAAATCACAAACAATCCCAAAAATACAATTCTTATAAATCACTGGTTTCCATTAAAATAGTAAATATACCTTTCAAAACATTACATCCACTTGATTATAAAATCTGTCACACTTAAAAACGCTTTCTGAATAAAAAATAAAATCAATAATTTCCAAACATTTCAGGAAATAAATATGATTTCAAAAAATCCCAAAGGAATTATTTTAAAGTCACAAAAAATCTTATGAAATATGAAATTCACAAACATATAGTTGATTTCACATCACAAATGAAATCATATAAACAATGTTATAACACAAGCCTCAACAGAAACTCAATAAAAAAATGTTAATATAACAAAATACATACCATTAATCCTTTCCCATTTTATTAACACACTTGGAAATCCATGCCTCATGGGGTCTAAATAGTATAATCAAGTGGGATGTAAAACCATTCCTGAATAGGCCACATGGTTGATGGCCATGATCAAATCATGGATTGGTCCCTGGAAAGGGTCTGGGATCAAGCAATCAGTTGCTAGATGTTTTTTCAAGACCAATAATCCAACCTCATGCTTTGATCCCCTTTTCCATCCCTATCTCAAACACTAAATATAACCCCCTAAGAAAACTCAAACCATGAAATTAAGGATCAAATCACTATTTCCCTAGGCATCAAACCATATTCTCATAATTATATTAAATTTAAATCCATAATTTAAAAAAAGTATCATCCCATGGAAACACGAGGATTAGGGTGAGAAATAGATCATGATGCTCTCCCTACACCTGCCACTCAATTTTAAAAAACCTTATCTCTTACCTATAAACACCCAACTAATAATTAGGAAGTATAAAACCTTGGTGCCATTGGGAACCTAAGGATATATTACCCTTTTGAAATAAACCAGTTCGGGGTGTCATCAAACCTTGCACCTGACCCAGTCAACCTGAAGGGTTGAATGGAATTCCCAAACTGAAAAGGATAGAAACTAGTGTTTCAAAATAATGGAACATACCTTGATAATGATTTAGAAAAAATAATCTAATATAATTAGAAGAAGAAAAAAATTCATAAACCAACCAAAATAAAATAAACCGTACAAAAATCCCACATAAAAGATAAAATTTTCAGAAAATGAGCATATAGAAAAATCATAAACAAAAAATGATAAACATAAAATACAATATTCCAATGTTGCTACTAAAAAACCAAATCTGAATAAAATTTTCAACCACTCATTTAATCCTCTACATGACCCACATTCACCATTCTCCAAATATTTTTTTGATATTTTATAACAGCCACTTTAAGGGTAAGTGGTAACCATACATCACAAGGTTTAAAAAACATCACCATATTAAAAAAAATTAACCACGTTAAAAAAAATAGAAAACCATCACTTACCACTTCTTCATAACCAAAGAGACACGCCACGAACATGGTATCAAATCCAAATTTGAAAATCCTAAAACTGCTCTTCATATCATGTTCCAACTGTATCATTATGAGTTCAACCAAGAGCCACCTCGAGATGCGTAATTCTCTCAACTACTTCAATTTGATGTGACGATAAACCAACATCCATCCACCTCCATCATCATTAATTCTTAGAACCACTATATTCATCTTCACTGTTGTCGTCACCGGAGTTTCCATCATTGTCCTCGCCGTCCACCACTAGAAGCCATCAAAACAAAGGGCAATGAACCAGGAAAATCGATACCAGAAAAAAACCAAAAGAACATCATATCCAAATAGAAAAACCTTTTCCTAACACTACTGGTGTTGGGAGAATGAAAACCAAACCATAACATCACGAAAAACTAATGAAAAATGAAAACTAATGGAGGATCCACCATATTCGAATCTAAAACATCACTAGGCTAGACATCATCTGAGGCTAAATAGAAATACCAAGGTCTAAGGACCATCCATAATCCGAGAAGAAAAAAGAAAAAAAACCCCAAGAACAAATGAGAAATAACACGAGATGCAACTACCGAGACCAAGCACCTGATTCACATCGTTGATACATGCCCTTTATGCCAAACGTCACCACCAATACCATCCCAAAACCACCAAAAACACTGTTATACCTTACCAAAATGTAGTCTAGTACATCAGGAACGGTAGAAAGAGCATAGATGGGCATTCGAGAAAAGAGGATAACCATTGAACATCGATACCAACTGATCCCAGTCCACCAGAGCGCCTTAGGGTCAAACCAAAGTGGGGTTTTGGTACGAAGGTTCTGACAATGAGATCATGGTAGCAACCTTTAGGGAACATGAATCGATGGAAAAAAATAGAGCATCATAGGATAGAAGCGGAAGAAGAACCTAAAGCGTGAAGGGGAAAGAAATACAAAAACGAAAATACACCCAACTAATGAGAAGACCATAACAGAGATCCACCCATCACGATGACCGATGCATGGAGAATCAGTGACGAGAACCAGAGCAAGTGAGAAAGAGGGAAGGGGATGAGAGGAGGAACCCTAGAGCTCAGGGAGAGCTCTGCCTGGAGAGAATGGCACCCAACCCACAGTTACCATCCAAATGAAACATCTCCCTCACTAATCCAAGTACAAAAGAATCAATCTAAAAAAACGTTGACCTATAAAAATATAGGTATAGGCTAAACATCCCATTAGGTTTCCACCTACCAAAATCTATACAGTATCAGTCATAATACAAACTAAAAACAATAGTTTTAAATATAGTGTAAAAAAATACATTTTTCATAATTATTTATATAAATAAATAATAAACACACAATAACTATCTTAGAACTCTTTTTTTTATTTTCATTAAATGAAGACAATCACTTGGAAAATTATTTTCCCCAACCAAAGACTACTTTTCTAAACCACCATTTAGAATCCCAACATTAAAAAAATCTCACAAACACCTCTATTAAAATTACCAATTTAAAACCAAAAATATGTTTCTAATTTCAAATATTTTTCAAAAAATATCTTTGAAAACCATTTTCCATATAAACTAGGCACAATAGCCTAAAACTACACTTTTGAAACCCAAACACATTGGAGTTTAAAAAAATCCATTTACATGTTTCCATAAAAAAACTCCAAATAATCTTTTGAAAACAAATTTTCACATTAAAAGAAAACTCTTTTTAAACCCATGATAAAAAAAATCCTTAAAGTTTAGTAAAAACTCACTTTCACCTTCATTATTTCAAAACATATCACATATCCATTATATTAACTTTTTAAAAGAAAGGAAAAAAAAACGAAAAAGGAAATCATGTAACATGAACCACTACATCAATGTCATAATATATGGAAACAAACCATGAGTAAATACTTTTCAATTATAACATAATAAATAGCGGTTATAATCAAAATAATATGATATGTCCCTTAAAATGATACTAAATAGAATCCTACTATCATAGGAATCATCCAATGAATCTAGTAATAAATACCATATCTATATATAAGGATTATAGGTTATAACTACTTAACCTTTGTACATCACTGATAGTCTCATTGGACTATCCGGAAATAAATAGTCTAGAAGCTCCTTCACTACATGGGATACAAAAATATTTATATCTCAAATGACCTTCTATTACCTTAGCCTAACTCATGGGTTATAGATGAGAAGAACTCCCTAGGTGGGAAACTACTATAAACTAGGGATTTATCTCATACAGGTCACCAACTATCTTCTTATAACACCAATAACAAGTTAAATAGAGGTGAGCACAAATTAACTATCATAATCCAAAAAATAATAATTTGAAATATCGTATGCCTCACCACATACACCCTAAAAAATAATTAGACTCAATCTCATCTATTCATTAATTATATATAAGTA
This sequence comes from Viscum album, assembly GCA_963277665.1. NCBI lineage: Eukaryota > Viridiplantae > Streptophyta > Magnoliopsida > Santalales > Viscaceae > Viscum > Viscum album. The sequence goes on from OY728146.1 coordinate 319,177,649, forward strand.
AAAAATAATATAAAGCATTAAACCATTGTATCATAATCTACTATAGGCATAAAAAATCAAATAGTGCTCAAGAAGGTCTCACGCCTTTTATGAAAACACAACTTTCATAAAGTTACAAACATGGCTTTTCTTTTCAAAACATGATTTGAATTCCAGGCCCAACTCAAAATATTTAAAGATCAACTCAATCAACTCTTGGGACTAAATTTAGTTAAATCATTTTTAAATCCATATGGGCACTTACACTTCCCTTAAAAATATTTGAAATCAATCAAGAATTTAAGGTAGTTTCAAACATCATACACAAGGATTAACACAACCCTATAAATTCAAAAACCTATGTTAAACATTTAAAACACTTTAAAACAATAAAAAACATGATTTTAAATTCAATTAGTGAAAATTAGGCATTGAAAACCTTCAAATCTAAAATCATCAATAATTTAAAGGCATGTAATAAAATGAAACAACAAAGAATAACCTTCCATAGTTCAATGACAAACATGCTATAAGTTATCACCTTTAATTGAGAACACCCATTAAAGCTACAAGAGATCCTTTTAAATACATAAAATTCAAAACCCATAAGATTAATGTCACCCCAACCCTAATTTTAATCCCCTATTTCTTCTAGGTTTATTGGGAGGAACTAAAATCAAGAGAAAATATATGTAGAAGTGAGGAAGAGGATTATATGGACTCACGAAGAGATAATCCACTTGAAAGTTATGGTATATAAAAAAATGAAATTGTTAAGGGAGGAAACTCTCCATGAGGTGAAAAAGGTTTGTTTAAATAAGAGGGAGAGGAAATGAGGGGTTAGAGGGTTAAAATTGAGCAGGGGGAATATGAATTTTAGCTTTCAATGAATCTGGTCATATTGCATGGTTTCGCCACACAATTTTCCAAATTGTATTCCAACTATGTATAGGACATTGAATAGTCCAAAAATACTTGAATGGTTGACCTATGATTCTACACGATTAGACAAACCATTCTCAAACATTCAATATATACTCTCAAATTTTAGATCCAATTCACACTCTTATTTCACGGTTTACCAAACTGTGCATTGGATGTGCACTTACCTTTATATACCAAATTTCACGCTTGGATTCCATAAGTATCTATATGGTTTTGACTCAACCATGTTCCACCCATGTGGACTAACCATCCACAGAATAATTTGAATAGAAAATTCATATACGTAAGGGTAACCATATAGTTTCCCCTAAACTGTTCATGTAAACCATGCCCAGCAAGAGAAATCCATAATTTTCAAATATTAGGTTAAAACTCCTTGGAAACTTAAAAAACCGCAAAACACCGAAAATTACATTAAATAATAACCATAGTTACACAGTATGTGTTATAAGAAACATATTTCTACATTGATTTATAGTTCCATATCATCGAGAGAACCTATGAGCACAGGAAAGAAATCCAAAAAGAAGAGAGCGGATGATCATACATGAAGAATAAAAATACCAACTATCTATTGTAATAGGATTTATATTTGAAGACATGTTTATGAAGTAGTTCATGAGAACCTTTTAATAACTATTGGGTGGAAGTATAAATATCCCACTTGGAGGTGGAAAGAGGAAGATTTTTTGAATATAGCTTCAAAAGGCATGATTCCAGTATAAATAACCTATCATGAGGCAAACATTGTGAAAAATTTAAGACCAAACATTTCAAGATATTATATTATGGGTATTTAAGGATCTTTATGATCTATATTTTTAAGATATAGTTTTGATATTATTATTTATGTGGTTCATTATAGAGAAAACAGATCCTATAACATCACCTGGACCTAAAAAGGGGTAGGATTTCAATATGAAACCTTGTATATCCTTGTGTCTTCATAATTTTAATTTTTCAATACTCATGTATGTCTGATAGAAAATAAAAATATTTATAGAAGTTGTAACTGGAAGCATGGTATGAAATAAAATACATATATGTAAAATAAAAAACCCTAATTCACCCCTCCACCTCTCATTGATCTCACTAAACCAGGTAACAACACACTCATCAACTATGAAAATTACAATCATTATATCACTTTAACATTTTTTATATCTCTATTAATGATTAATATTCCCATGAACTTCAAAAAAATGAATTTATGTAAGTGAGTAATCAGTATCTTCAAAGTATGTAGCGACTTATTTATTTATTATTTTCTTTATATCTTTACTCTATCTCTTCAAAATTATGATTTATCACTATAATAACATTAAATTAACTTCAATATACTTCTATAATAATTTCCTAACAAGGAAATATTGGCGTGTTGACAATTTTTCATTCTTTTAGCAGGATCATATTCGGGTGAACAGTGATACTCTATTTTTTATTTGTAATTATAAAGGGATAAAAATAATAACACTAAATATTTTTGGTACTTTATATTTATTTTATTTATTATTATGTATCTGAAATAGTTAATATAATATTAATATTTCTTGTTAAGTAACTCCTCTTGTTTGGTAAAATTATCTAACTTGTGCAAGTTATGGATTTCTTCTTTGTGAACCATACATGTAACATTCATGGATTAGACATGGAAATTTAGAACTAATTAATAATTTATTATTATAGTACCATAAATATTATATAGGAGAATAAATATATTATACTATTAAAATTTCTCCAACACATAATAGGTTATTTATGTTTTAATTATCTCGACAATACTTTATATGTTTCTAATGATTTTGTGTGTTTATTAGGTTTTGATCTTATTTTTTTCGATTTTACTATATTCAGAAATTCTATTTAAGTTTTCTGAAATTTGGATATGTCTTGAAAAATTGGCCAATTTAGGAATTTTTATATTTGGATTTTTTATACATCGAAAAATGAGCTACATAAATTAGAAATGCGATAGAATCACCTATGTGAATCGGCTACATTACAGAATCAATTATGTGTAAACTGGATATGTAGATGATTTATCTATGTGAGAAATAGATGCATTTATGATATATCTATGGTGAATTGGATAAGTGTAGGAATTGGCTACAAGATTTAGATCTATGGAATTTTGGGCAATGTGGTTCCAATCATGGACTTAATTCTTCTAGCTATGTAAAACTTGGATACATGATCAAGATGGATAAGTAATTTGTATATGTAGAAAATTCACCTACATAAAGAAAGGGTATGTGGATAAATTTAGATTTCTAAATTTAGATATGTGGATTTCAACTATATGGTGATCTAAAATTTCCTACTTCATTATACAACTTGGGTATTTATTACCATTGGACTATTTCAAATGAAAATTGATTTTGGTTTTGATGAATTATTCAATAAACTACCTCTTCACTGTAAATTCGATTTCCAAGAGGTTGTAAGTACCAATAAATAAAATTCTAGAAAATATTTTATTTCTTAATGAAATTTGATATGGTAATTTTTAGGAAAGGAAATCTAGAATTTTACCCTAAAGCCTAATTTTATTGAATATCATTTTGTATAATAGTTCGTGAGAAGATATAAAATATTAATCAAACAAGAAAATATATATATATATATATATATCTCCCACTCTCGCAAATCCTTTTGTGTTGCTTCTCAATGAAAATAAAAAGAAGATGAAGAAACAAATTGTCTATATTTTTGCACACAAGTTCCATCCTACTATGTTTTTAAGACTCTCCTTGATCTATACATCATTATTATTCTCTCTCTTGGAGAACCGTTGTCTTTTTTAGTTTCATCTGGAAACAATATTCTTCATCTTGTAATCTATCATTATTATTTCCTATTACTGGAAGTGATAATTCCTTATATATGCTGTTAAAGGATTTTGTTTTTGTGAATTCTTGTTGGATCTTATAAAAATATCCAAAATTTTTACAAAGAGATGTTTTATATCCCTTAGTTGGCAAGACCCTAAGAAAAGTATTGGTACTAGTGAAATCATCAATCTCTAGGAGTTGAGTGTTGGTATAGTAGACTATGTGAACTATACACCCCAAACCACTATAATACTTTTATTCTTGATCTTTTTTTAATTAAATTTATTTATTGTGAAAAGAAAATATCACAATATAGAATACGCTAAAACAGGGTAGTTTATGTGAAGAAAAATTCAATATCTCAATGGTAATGACCCGCCAATTCTCATTGGCTCGAGAGTACAACGAGTCATTACTAGGCCTTACGCGACATCCCCAAGATGACAAAGGCTGGAAATAAATGCCGAAGGGTTTCAAATACAAGTTGGGGGATGATTTAACCTTTAAGAAAAACCCATAAACCAACCAATCCTAACCAACATTCACTATATGATGCATGAACAAAAGAATGACAACTAAACAACTTCATTTATGACAAACCACCTCAAAGTACACAACAGTGGAAGACCAAACCACACATCAAAGTACACAGCGGAATAACCACTCCAGACTCTCAAAAGACACCAAAACATCATACCCCACAAGCTCCAAGCTCCACAACATCTCCCAAGCATCACCACAAGACACTAGCAAAAAGATTATTTAACTTTACCTATGTCCTGAAATATGACATCTGCAAAATCACCAACGTTCCAAAACAGGGGTGAGTATAAAACTCAGAAGGTTTTCCCCAAGGAATTCCCTACTCATGCCACTAGGATAGAAGAGTTAGCCACAATTATATAAAAACATTTTATATAAAACATTTTCACCAAAGCATTTTATATCTAAATATAAACAAGTGTTCCAAAACCATCCATGCTCATAGCAACAAAGTGAAATATAAACCAGCTTTTCTAACACGTTATTTTTCCATAAAAATAACCAAACAAATTTCCAAACCATTTCACAAACATCCCGTTTTGGCATTCCCAACCATTTCAATAACCTGTGAAATCAACCATGCATGCATCATTATGATAGTTCCATACTCATGAGCGGTTTCTCGTCGATCTACCAAGTCATCACAAGGTAATTACTTCCCATGTTCCATTACTCCTTTGGCACCGAGCACAAGGTCATATTTCAACCAAGCCTTGTACATATAGTTACCACGTGCCATTAAACATTTGGCACCGAGCAAAAGGAACTATTTCAACCAAGCCCTGTACATGCAATATGAATACGCACCACACATTCCCAACAATCATTCCAAACCATCCTTTCAATAAAACACGTTTTATTGAAAACCATTTTCTATTCAAACCAAGTGTGTTCAAACAATTCGAACCATTTCAATAAAGTTGCTTTTTATTGAAAACAAAATCCATAAAAATCATTTCAATAAAACACCCTTTTTATTGAAAACCCATTTCTCATCAAAAAATTTCCAATTTCAGAAATTTCATTATTTAAAATCTACTTTTTAAATTCAAATAGCCAAGTCACTTTCCACATAATTCACCAAGATTTTACAATTTCATCAAAACCATAAATCATCACTAAATAAGATTTATTCCATGATTTTCAAAATCAATTCCATTAAAATAACCAATTTGAAACTAAGACAACCAATTCTAACAAGAGGAGTTAAGAGTGAAGCCACATACCTCAAAGGTTTTGATGAAAACCCTAACAAACGGAGAACGCACAAGAAAACCTGGCCGATTCACCAAAGATCCTTCTTAGATCTCTTCTCCTAACACAACCAAGACCAAAACTCATCATTTTTGGCATCCACACACTTAGATCTTCCCATAACGGGCGTAGATCTATGAAAATGAGAGAAGAGGAGAAGTAGATCTAAGTAGATCTAAGAAACCAAACAAGAATGATCACATACCTCAAGAATCCAGTTTTGATTCATCAAGAGAAGCCTTCGGATCGCCTCTGGAACGATGGGAGAACCTTATTTGACCTTGGGATAACCAAAATCGTGAGTTAGGGACACTTAAGAGCATAAATGAGGAATTTAGAGGCAAAAATGCGTGAGATCCACAATTTAAGGAACTCCATTAAATGGTCGCACGGTTAGTTCACACGGTTTGACAAACCATGCGCTAATCATGTGTTAGGTACTACCTCTGCCACCCTTCTCACACGGTTTGGCCGCACATTTAGACAAAATGTGTGCCGCCCGTGCGGAAGCTACTGCCTAAAATACCAACTCCACACGGTTTGGAAGCACTGTTTAGACAAACCGTGCGCCGCCCGTGCGACTTCCCTTTTTGCCCCAAAACTCTTTCCAAGTTATCCCGACTCTCCCATTCATCACCCTTACCTTTATAACCATTAAAATAATCAAGAAATGGTTACATACTAGAAACTGGGGGTACTACATTCTCCCAACCATTGGCCTTTCCTTCCTCAGAAAGTAGAAAACCATCGCTTGCCTGAAAGAGTTCTGGCCATTGCTCTTTCATTTCCTTTTCACGTTCCCAAGTCTCTTCCTGAATATGACCATGCTGCCATAAAACCTGCATTAAACTGATGATTTTTCCATGGAATACTTTCTCTTGCCTATCCACAATCTGTACCGGGATATGTATCAATGAAGCATCCGACTCTTGTTCAATGTGATTCCATCTGATCACATGGTTAGGATTAGGCTGATACTTTTCCAACTGAGATACATGGAACACCTTTTGCACCGAAATAAACCATGGTGGTAATTCCAACTGATATTCCACCTCTCCAACCCGTTCCAGTATCTCAAAAGGGCCAATGTAACTTGGAGATAACTTGTCCTGCTTCCCGAAACGACGATGTCTGAGCCTTGGAGAGATCCTCAAGAAGACATGATCACCCACAACAAATGACAACAGTCTTCGACGGTGATCTACATAAGATTTCTGACGAATCTGAGCTATCTTCATTCTCTTTCTAGTCAACTGGATCTTATCTGTGTTTTCTTGGACAAGTCTCAGCCCAACTAGTGAAGTTTCACCTGTTTTCACCCAGCATAGTGGAGAACAAGAAGGAAGCACATACAATGCTTCAAACAGAGCCATGTGTATCGAGGCATGATAGCTATTATTGTATGAGAACTGTACTAAGGGTATATGGTCCTCCCATGATCCACCAAAATCCATTACATAATCCCACAACATGTCTTCCAATATTTGTATCGTCCGCTCAGATTTCCCATCTGTTTGAGGATGATACGTCGGGCTCATAGTCAACTGAGTCCCAAGGGCTTTCTGTAATGATTTCTAGAAAAAATATGTGAATCTCAGATCTCTATATGAGACTATAGACACTGGTACACCATGCCTCTTTACTACTTCTCAGGTATAGATTTTTGAAAGTTCTTCCACCGTATGAGTTTCACAAATAGGGATGAAATGGGCAGACTTAGTTAGACGATCCACTATTACCCAAATGGCAACATGTTTCCGGACCATTCTTGGAAGACCTATAACAAAATAAATTGATATCTGATCCCATTTCCACACTGGGATAGGTAAAGATTTTAATATACCAACTGGTCTCTGATGCTCTGTTTTAACCTGCTGACAAGTTAAACCCTGCAAGACGAATTCATCCACCTTTCTTTTCATGCTACTCCCCAAAAATTGTTCCTTCAATGCCTCATACATCTTCTGTGTACCTTGGTGTACGACCCATCTTGAATTTTGGTAAGCATGAAGGAGTTGTTCCTGACAAACCATAGGTACAACCATCTGATCTCTAAAACACAAAACTTAACCCCCATCAAGTTTCCAGCCATCAATGGTCTCCCCACCATTGAGTTTTGAACTTACAACCAGACATTCTGCATCAGATGTTTGTGCTTATTTGATCATCCTAACCAAATCAGGAATAAGCGTAGTTGAAAAGAAAATTGTGACATCACCTCGGTCATTATATTCCACATGCATGTCGGCTAAGACTGATATCAACTATAATTCTTCTGAAGCAAATCCATGAAGACCGCTGGTGCATTTGTTAGACCGAAAAGGTATGACTACATACTCTTAGTGGCAATATCTGCTTCTGAAGGTTGTCTTTGGAATATCCTCCTTCCGAACTCACAATTGGTGATATCTTAATCGCAAGTAAATCTTGGAGAACCACTGAGCTCCCCTTAATTGATCAAACATATCATCAATGCATGGAAATGGATATCTATTCTTTATCGTAACTTGGTTAATCTTATGATAATCAACACACAACCAAAGAGTTTCATATTCCTTCTTCACAACAACACTGGTGCTGCCCATGGAGATATACTTGTTTGAATGAAACCTTTTCTTCCCAGCTCCTCTAACTTTACATTCATTTCCCTTAACTCTGTTGGTGCCAACAAGTTATTTTTACCGTTGTCTACCATTCTCTCTCCCCTGAAGAGATGGTTGCTTCCATCCTCAGTCGTGAAACTAACCATTCTCCTATAACAATCGATGTGAGCCTTAAACACTATTAACCAATCCATACCTAGGATTACGTCATAGACATCCCTGTCCAACATCAAGAAGTCCCATTTTAACTCAAATCCATCAACAGTTATAGCACATGCTCTACATATAAAGGCTTGATGTTCTCTTTCACCAAGAGGAGTTTTTAGTTTCAAAATAGAAGACATAATTTCCAGTTTTAAACATATAAAGTCAACATCATGAGAAGAAATGAAGGAATGTGACGCACCAGTATCAAACAACACTTGCACAAGATAGAATTCAAAATAATCGTACCTCGCACTATAGATGGTCCAGCCTGATCATCGACAACCATCTTCTCAGATCCATACAATTGCTTTATTGTTTCACTTTTCTCCTTGTTTATGGATTTCACTTGTTTCATCGAAGAATATGGTTTTTTTGACACAAAATAAGTGTCTCTAACACCTGACCTTGGAGCAATGTGACAAAATCTCTTAAGGTGTCCCATCTTGTTGCAATTGTGGCATGCTCTCGGTTGTGCCTTACAGTCCCGCTTGATGTGGCTCGTAAAGCCACACTGGAAACATCCAAGCTTGCTCTTGGGTCTTGGAGAAATTTTAATTTCTCCTATGTTCCGATTATGATTTGTTTTTCCTCCTTGAGAAAAGGTGTTTGATTTCCTCTTGCTCTTAGTGTTAGAGTTCTCATCTCTTCTAGTGAAGATAATCGTACTTCCTCTACTTGGATTTTCAGTAGTGATAGATATCTTAAACAAATTATCTGGTTGCATTCCCAACTCAACATTTTTAAAAGCCTGAAAGATGATTTGGACCAACTGTTGGTTCACCTGTGGTTCAGGTGAAACCACATTCTCACTGCCCTCTTCCAACTGGTCTCTGTGATGCCTACCAGGTTCCATTTCTTAAACCAACAACAAACTCTATCACTCTCACTCTCTAGAAACTGATGTCTTAACATTTCAAATTTTAACATATCATCTATCACAACATTGTTTTCAAAACATTCTTTTCCCATGTTCAGTAATTTTTTGAAAACATTCAACATTCTTTTGGAAAATCAACCCATTTTCCAAATACACCAAATAACCTATTTTCAAAATCTTTCACTTGAAAAAAATTTCAAAATTTTTCAAAAATTCACACCTTGTGCAAAATATTTAATCATTCCTCACAATGAGATATGAAATCCTAGTGGGAATTCATTCCTCTACAATGCATGTCATGCTCATCTCATTGGCTAAACCCATGACAATGAGATTTCCAACATTCTAGAAGTTTATCCAAAACATTTATATACCCAACACCCTGGTAACTTGAAGTTCATCATAAAAGGGTTAGCTACATCCTTTTATGCTATACATTTCAAGTTCTGACAATCCTACTCTTGTCTAAGATTTCGACCTAAGGAATAGACAAGAATGAATTTCAACTCTGAAACCAATAACATCGATGACCACTTGTTAGGTGAGGACTGAACAAGCTGATACCATTTGTAATGACCCGCTAATTCTCATTGGATTGAGAGTACAACGACTCATTACTAGGCCTTAAGAGACATCCCCAAGATTCCAAAGGCAAGAAATAAATTCCGAATGGTTTCAAATACAAGTTGGGGGATGATTTACCCTTTAAGAAAAACCTATAAACCAACCAAGCATAACCAACATTCACTATATGAGGCATGAACAAAAGAATGACAACTAAAGAACTTCATTTATGTCAAACCACCTCAAAGTACACAACAACGGAAGACCAAACCAAACATCAAAGTACATAGAAGAATAACCACTCAAGACTCTCAAAAGACACCAAAACTTCGTGCTTCACAAGCTCCAAGCTCCACAACATCTCCCAAGAATCACTACAAGCCACTAGCAAAAAGATTCTTTACCTTTACCTTTGTCCCCGAATATGACATCTGCAAAAGCACCAACGTTCCAAAGCAGGGGTGAGTATAAAACTCAGTAGGTTTTCCCCAATGACTTCCCTACTCACGCCACTAGGATAGAAGAGTTATCCACAATTATATACAAACATTTTATATAAAACATAATCACAAAAGAAGTTTATAACTAAATATAAACAAGTTTTCCAAAACCATCCATGATCACAACATCAAAGTGAAATTTAAACCATATTTTCCAACACATTATTTTTCTAGAAAAATAACCAAAAAATTTCCAAACCATTTCACAAACATCCCGTTTTGGCATTCCCAACCATTTCACAAACCCGTGAAATCAATCATGCATGAATCATTTGACAGTTCTATACTCATGATCAGTTTCTCGTCGATCTACCAAGTCGTCAAAAGGTAATTACTTCCCATGTTCCATTACACCTTTGGCACTGAGCACAAGGTCATATTTCAACCAAGCCTCATACATATAGTTACCACGTTCCATTAAACATTTGGCACCGATCACGAGGTCCTATTTCAACCAAGCCCCATACATGCAATATAAACATGCACCACACATTACCAACATCATGCAAAACCATCCTTTCAATAAAACACTTTTTATTGAAAACCATTTTCTATTCAAACCAAGTGTGTTCAAACAATTCGAACCATTTTAATAAAGCTTCCTTTTTTGAAAACCAAATCCATCAAAACCATTTCAATAAAACACCCTTTTTATTGAAAACCCATTTCTCATCAAACCATTTACAATTTCAGAAATTTCATAATTTAAAATCAACATTTTAAATTCAAATAGCCAAGTCACTTTGCACACAATTCACCAAGATTTCACAATTTCATCAAAACTATAAATCATCACTAAAGAAGATTTATTCCATGATTTTAAAAATCAATTCCATTAAAATAACCAATTTGAAACTAAGCCAACCAATTATAACAAGTTGAGTTGATATTGAATCCACCTACCTCAACGGTTTTGACGAAAACCCTAACAAAGGGAGAACGCACAAGAAAACACAGTTGATTCACCAAAGATCCTTCTTAGATCTCTTCTCCTAACACAAACAAGACCAAAACTCATCATTTTTGGCATCCATACACCTAGATATTCCCATAAAGGGAATAGATATAAGAAACTGAGAGAAGAGGAGAAGTATATCTAAGTAGATCTAAGAAACCAAAAAAGAACGATCACATACCTCAAGAATTCGTCTTTGATACGTCAAGAGAAGCCTTCAGATTGGCTCTAGAACGATGGGAGAACCTTCCTTGACCTTGGGAGAACAAAAATACTGAGTTAGGGCCTCTTAGGAGCTTAAAAGAGGCATTTATAGGCAAAAACTTGTGAGATCCACAATTTAAGGATCTCCTTTAAGTGGCCGCACAGTTTGACAAACCGTGCGCTAACTGTGTGTTAGCTACTGCCTCTGCCACCCTTCTCGCACGGTTTGGACACACGGTTAGACAAACCGTGCACCGCCCATGCAGAATCTACTACCTACATTACCAACACCGCACGGATTGGCCGCACGGTTTAGACAAACCATGCGTCACCCGTGCGACTTCCCTTTTTTCCCCAAAACTCATTCTAAGTTCTCTCGACTCTCCCATTCGTCACCCTTAACTTTATAACCATTAAAAGCATCAAGAAAGGGTTATATAGCAGAAACCGGGGGTACTACATCAATTCACCCCAACTTGAGTCTTTTTGTATTGATTATATGTCCAACAATTGGTGTTAGAGGGAGGTTCTTATGTTTTCAACTCTAAATGGATAATGTATTAAAGATCTTCTTGAAATGGTTTCTATAGACGAAAATACAATAGCTATCTCTACGGTTATACCAGCCTATTCCAATACATAAAAAAAATAGATGTTAGAACGTGTTGATGGTTATTTATTTGAAGAACATTGGTCAAAATATTTACTTTATATTCTTTAATCCTTACATAATTCATGATGGACATACAAAACAATAGGATATTATAGCAGGGTTTGAATATGATATGAACTCAAAATTCATGAATGATATTATATGTTTACTTGGACCAAATGAGTTCAATAGTGTTTTCCAATGTTATACAACACATGAGATATGGAAAACTATATTAGTGGCTTATGAAGGTACTGATAATGTGATAATACACACGTAGAACACTAAGAAGTCATAGTTTAAACCATCTAGAATGATTGATGGAGAAATCATAACATAGATGAAAATAAGGTTAACATAAATTGTGAATAATTTTGATTCTCTATGACCACCAATTCCTAAACTATGTTAAGTTCTAAAATTTCTCAAATTTCTACCATCCAAATAGAGTGAAATTTCATCTAGAATGATTAAATACACTTATATGAATGATTTCACAATAAAAAATATCATTAGAACATTCTTGATGTATGAGGTATAATTTGATTCTGAAGAAAGTGATCACAAAATGGTTAAAAAGAAAATGATACTTTGAAATTTTCTACTAAAAAGTATGATAATAATGGAAAAGGTAAACATATTTCTAAATCATCTAATGAGGAAACTCATCACAGTTTTGATTTGGATGGTGATCTTGTTTAATTTTCTATGAAGATTAAAAATTTCTATAATATGAGAAGATGACTCGATAAATCCTTTAACAAGTATAAAAAACATGTTGGAAGATCTAAATTTGTTGGGTTCTATGAGTACAAGAACCGTGGTCATATCAAAAAATATTTTTCACAACTTCAAGAAAAATTAAAATCTAAAAAATAAATAAAAATGGAAACTATAATTCAACAATAATAGAAAAATGGTTATTAAGGTCACATGGTGTCATTTTGAGGATTCTAGAGATGAAACATCTTCTAAATCAGAAAATGAATCCTCAAATAAAAAGATTAACAAGTGTTGTATGGCATAATCTAATGAGATATACTCATTTTATTCTTTGGAGATTTAATATAATTATGAAACTAAATATTGATCTTTTAAATAACTGAAGAAATATTTTACCACACTATAAACTAAAAATAAATTCGTGAAAAATTAAAAACAATCCAAAAAAATTTATATAATTTCGTTTTAAGTGAAAATGATAATTTAAACAAACAAATTTTAGACTGGAAATATAGATGGAAAATTGTATTGCCTCTTATTCTAAACATTGTAATAAAATTGAAATTGTTCAAAAAGAATATCAATACTTTAAATATATAGAAAATGTTTTTAAAAAAGGGTAAAATTACCAAAAACAAATTTTTGGTAACAATAATGTCAAGATATATAAGTTTATAACAGGAAGAAGAGGTGAAAACCCAAATTTGAATAGAAAAGTAGTTTTCCCTATTTCAAAGAAAAAAGATATTTCAAAAGTTATTTGTTTTCATTGTGAATAACCTGGAAATTATGATAGTCATTTTAGTATATTAAATATTAAATATTTTTTTTGTTAAAAATGTTTTGATTTTAAGAAATTTATTCAAATTCAGTTCCATATTTTCTCAACAATAAAATAATATTTGGATTTTCAAACCATTGATTCCTAACATTTCATGACCCGAGAGAATATGGGTTCTAAAACAATTTCTTGTTTGATTTCTATTGAAGGTAAACATTATAGGGTATTCAATTAAAAATGGTATATAGATCGTGGATACTAAAGGCATATGGGTGGATAATTCCCAAATTTCCATTCTTTATCCCAAATTAATGGAGGCTACGACACATTTGGTGAAAATTATATGTGAAAGGATTTAATAATAAATGGATAAGTATTTATCAACTCTGTGATGAAGGTTACTCTGAAAATTATTCAAATAATTCTTTTCATGTTTTTAAATATTATGTTCTAAAGATTAAGGCATGTAGAACAAAGAATGTTTATATTTAGATATAAATAATTTTTATCAATAAAAAGTGAGATATTTTAATTTTAAAAAAAATGAATCTTTGATTTGGAAAATAAGACATAGACATTAGAATGATTACACCATTAAATAATTATCTTTGAAAAAAATAATTTCATATTTACCTCAACTCAAATTGAATAAATAAATGTTATGTAATGTGTGCCAAAAGGGTATGAAACACAAGTCATATTTTAAATCAATTATACAGGATACTATATCTAAGCCTCTCAAACATATCTACATAGATTTGTTTTAATCACCTGAATAAGAAAACTAAGAGTAAAATATTTTTTTATGTGTTAGTTGATAGTTTTTCTATATTTACTTGGGTTTTTAGACTTAAATTTGAAGCTTATTCTATTTTTATAATTTTTTTAAAATTTATTCAAAAAGATAAAAATGAAAAAATTATCATTATAGAAGTTACCATGGGGGATAATTTGAAAAAAATTGGTTTAATTATAATTATTCAAAACATTATATAAAACACATTTTTTATACCCTCAAGACACCTCAGTGGGATGATGTTGTTGAAAAGAGGAATAAGACCTTGTGAGAAAATTACTAGGACTATATTATTTAAATATAACCTACCCACTCACTTTTGGGATTAAGTTATAAATATATCATGGCATTTCATTAATATAGTTCTAATTAGGCCCACTTTGAAGAAAACACCTTATTAGAAATAGAATATTTGAAAAACAAAAATTTGATACTTTAAGGTTTTTAGATGAAAATATTACATTCGAAACACCAAGGATAATTTTTGAAAATTTGATCAATAGTCTGATGAAGTAATATTTCTTGGTTATTCTACTACTTCTAAGGATTATAGAGTTTTTAAAAAAGGAAAAATATTATTTAAGAATCAACTCATGTGGAATTTAACAAAAGTGGCCAGTTTGATCATTAAATGACTTAATTTGACGAGTTGAGTGATTCTTTTTAAAACATGATACCAGAAACTCTTCTTTAAAATATAAAGGATAACGATTTGTAACATTAATTTGGTGATCCCGATCAAAAAAAGGATTGATATTAGTGAACCTTAAAGTGTTTTTATTAGATAGAATTAAACCTTAAAAAATTACCCCTTAGATATTATAATGGGAATATTATATGAAGAGATTAGGATTATAAGATGTGTAGGAAGTATTTTAAAACTATCTATATGTTTATCTCAAATTGGACCTAACACATTAAAATAATCCTTAGCTAATGAATGTTGGGTTTTATCTATGAAAGAAGAGTAAAAACAGTTCAAAAGGAACATGTTTTTTGAGTTAGTTGATAAACCATCTAATTATCATGTTATAGGAACAAAGTGGGTTTTTATAAATAAATAGGATTGTTATATTGTGACCATTATGAATAAGGAAATTTTGGTGGCTAAAGGGTACAATCAATATGGAGGAATAGACTATAAAGAAACCTTTTCACATGTATCTAGATTATAAGGCATTAGAATTCTCCAAGACTATGCATATAATATGGATTTAAAATTTTATTACATGGAAATTAAATATATATTTATAAATGGTTTTATTATGGAGGAATTATATTTCGAAAAACCACCTAGTTTTGAAAATCCCCACTTTTTAAATTTTGTTTTCAAACATACTAAATCTCTTTATGGTCTTAAACAATCAACTAGAGCTTTATATGATCATTTGAGTTCTTTTATTTTATATAATATATTTTTAGTGGGAGTATACAAACCTAATATTTTCAAGAAAAATTCATCTTTAGATATATTATTAGTTCACATATATGTTGAGGATGTGGTTTTTTTATTCTAATAATAAAATATTGTGTAATGATTTTTTTAATCTCATGAAAAATTAATTTTAAATCAGTATAATGGGTGACTAAAATTTATGTCTAGGATTTCAAATATATCAAAAGGATTTTGGTAATGTGTTGAAAAAGTAAAATAAATACTTGACTTACTTAATTAGTTTAGACTCAAGAGTATTAAATTACATAAAATGCCTATGAGTTATAATGAAAATATTGATTTAGGTAATGTTGGAAAACTAACTGATAATAAGTTTTATAGAGGAAGAATTAGGAGACTATTGTATTTGATTGCTAGTTGACCAGACAATATGTTTTTGGTATGATTATGTTCTATATTCCAAAAAAACCAAGTGATCTCATTAAAAAGTTTCTAAAATAATTTTAAGGAATTTAAAATAAACAATTTCAATTTCTTATCTTTTTCAAAAAAACAAATTAATTTAATTTGACTTTATACGTAGATACTTAATTTGGTGGGTTAAGACTAGATAGGAAGAGCACCTCAAGAACCTGTTACTTTCTAGTAAAATCTCTAGTATTCTATTCTAGTAAGAAACAAAACCCAATTTCATTATCTACTTTTGAAGTAGATTATATAGCTACTAGAAGTTTTTTCCCAAGTGTTTTAGATAAAACACAGCTTAATGAATTTTTTATTCAATTTTAATCAAATTTTAATCAAATTTGGTAACACTATTACTATCAGCATTCCCAAGAATTTAATAAATCATTTGATAATAAAGAATATAATTCAACAATATAATTTATTCAAATATCATTCTTAGAAACGTGATATATCTCTTGAAATTATCTCTATTAAAAAATAATTAGCTAAAATTTTTAATAAGAACATTGATTTTGAGAGTTTTGATTTTATTACATAAGAATTGGGTTATTTGAATTCAAATTATTTTAAATTGTTTATTTTATATTTATTTTATTATATTTCAAAATTTTATTTATTGTTAATTTCTTAATATTCTAATGCATTGTGAAATTTAAATGTATTACTTTCTAAAACATTTATTCTCAATATCCATTTTCATTTTATATTCTCATTGAAATTAATTTTTTACTTATTTAATCAAAACATATTTTCTAAATTATTATTTTAATTTACATTTCATCATAAACCTCATTCAAAAATGTATCCCTCTACCAAATTAGGTACATGACCGAACTTTGAAATCAAATATCTCTTCTCAAGCCATTTGGCTATGACCATTCCCCACTAATACCAAATTGTCACCTCCACTTGAGTCTGTCACCCTTATACTAATATACCAATGATGGGGAATCCAAATCATTGACATTAGTGTGGTTCTTTATATTTTAAGAACCCCAAGTATTGTTGTGCACCATGTTGAGTGCTGGTAGATAAAGAAATGGATATGGCATGGTTGAAAGAAATTGAATTAATAATGAATAAGGTATTCCATTTCTAGTAATGGGGGTCTGTTTTTATAAGAATAATATATGATTATTATTTAAAGAGGTGTTAAATTATTTTATGAGGAATGGTGAGTTTCAATTCAGTGAAATAGAGGATCTGATTTCTACAAAAAAAAATAGAAAATACATTTTGGAATCTTATGTGGAAATGGTGGATATCATTTATTATCCTCATATAGGTGAGTAAAATTTTAGTCAGAACCTAGTTGGAACCAGCTCAGTAGGGCTCTATGATTTCTTTAAGTTTCTTTTTGGTTATATTCATTTGAGAAGAAAGCAGTGAAGAAATCAGAAGCTATGTGGAAGGTAGAGTAAAAATTTAGTCAGACTAGAATTAATTAGAGATTATATGAAATGGAGAAGGTATTGTTTTATTACATGTATATTATTTTTGTTTTGATCAATAATTTGAAGTCGAATCTACCAAGGAACAAAATAAGTTTATGTACCATTATGTCTAGAGAAAGGTGAATCTCAATTACTACCCCTATGGTAGAATTGTATCTCAAATCTTGAAGAAGATGGAAGTGGACTTGAATAGAGGAGAAGAAATTAAGTTTCATAAGAGTAAAACTTTTTATGCATTTATTATTAAAACTTTTGTATACTAGTTAGATGTTACCTCCAACATCATGTGGCCTCTTGGATAGGATAGAAATTCTTAGGTGGTTTTACGACCTCCTACACTAACTCAGAAGGGAGAGGTCAAGGAACTCACCTATTTGGGGGAAAACACCTGCAAATATGGTTCCTTCTAGGTATGTAGAGTATACATGTTTTACCAGATAAAATCATATAGTGAAAAAGTTAGACATACAGTGGAAGTTCTTCAGAGTTAAGAAATTATAACTACTAGTGTTACTAATCCAGTTCAGCCATAAGTGCCTACTATTGAGATTATTGATGAATCTCAAGTGGATTGTGTCAACTGCTAAATATAGAGTAGAGTCTTGGGATAAGTAAATAGTGGTTGAGAAACTCCCTAGATCACTTTTGTATGATAAATATGGAAGTTGGAATGTGATCGTAGAAGAGTATAGAGTTAACTCACATACCCCTGATACCATTCCACCTATTTCTCATGTGTAATATGATGTACCTTAAGAAAGAAAAAGATCTAAATGATCTAATGTTAACAGACATATACAGACATTTTCATCAACATTTATGACTGAATTTGATAATCTCATGGGATATTATGATGATATAAATAATGGTTTGTTCTCTTCTAATGATTATATTATAAATTAGAGGAAATATCGGTGTTAAGAGATGAATTTGATAAGTTGGTTTGGAAGATGGCTTCCCCGAACAACTTGATCATGAATCTCTAACTGGTAAAACCCATTCTTGATGGTGTAAATGATGAGGAGTTTTGGTTGTTATATCTTAGTTGAGTGAGATTTTAGGAGTGGGTACCTCTGAGTCTAAAGTGAATGAACGTGGAGTTCTTATGTCATCACAGAGAAACATGATTCAAGACCTTTTAGTGGATTAATCATACCATTGTGAGGCTACCCTTGATGAAATTCAGAGTTTCAAATTAGATGTGAAGGAGAGATTCCATAGTTTGAAAACTATAGTGGTTATCCAATTTTAATTCATCAAGATATTTAATCCAAGTAAAATAATTACTTCATAACCTTATGTGGTTATAGTTCTTATGACCCACTAGGACCAACATTCTTCAGATCTGAGTTCAGTTTCATATAATATATGGTCACTATAATATGACATGTTCACTCTTATACATTTTTAAGATTTCTAGAAGGCTCTATTATCTGATTTTAAGATGACCAAATAGGTTGTTCTATGAAAAGTTCTAGTTGTTGATATTTCCATTAATGATATTGTTGGATTTCTCAAGGAATTTATTCTTGCAGTAAATTACTAGATATATGTAACTATGAAGGTATCTAAGAAAAATTAGAAATATGATTACAAATTTTATTGGACCAATTAGAAAAAATCATTATAACTTTTAAAAATTTCTAGAAAAAAACTATAAAGGAATAGTATATGTTTATTTTTAATATTCTAAAGAGGATTTTAGTTCTTCAGAGTCTAAATAATCTTCTAATTTAGTAGTTAGAAATAAGGTAAAAGTAATTTTTTTGTATAGAGAAATCAAAAAAGTTTCTCTTTTGTCTGCTACTTTGAGATCCTCTGTTTCTTAATAACAATAAATTAATGTACTTCAGTTTTCACAAGTAGTCATGGATAATCTAGAATATCTGTACTATAATTTGGATTCATTGGAAGAGAGTCTAGTTAGATTTCAGATCTCAATATATAGGACTAAATCCAAGCTATATAAAGAACCTCATGCAGCTATGTCTAGTCCTTAGTTAGCTGCCATAGTTAGTGTCACTCATTGAATTTCTACTAGGTATCTTTAATAAATTAATGTATTGATGAATAAATCTCCATTAACTTTAGATCAGATGAATTTATAAGGCTGTATAGATATTCTAGACTTCTACAAGATGGATATTATAATGTATATATACATGTGTGATGATTCACATTACTTT
The DNA here is from genome assembly GCA_963277665.1 of Viscum album. NCBI lineage: Eukaryota > Viridiplantae > Streptophyta > Magnoliopsida > Santalales > Viscaceae > Viscum > Viscum album. The sequence goes on from OY728146.1 coordinate 319,197,567, forward strand.
CTTAGAGGAATAATATCCATTGGACCAACAGGTCTTGGTTAATATAAGAAATATATCAAGAATTTAGACTCTATGTTTAATATAGTTTATATATAGAAGTGAAGAAAATCATGATATGTCATTGTAACTTCTCCTAAACCTACTTTAATAGAAGATAAATCTTTAGTTCCTACCAAGAATATGGTCTTTGTAAGATCTAGTTCCTATGTCTTTAAAATTGCTTCTAGGAAAATTGAAAATTCATTGAGCATGCCTATCGAGTGGCCCAAAGATATATCTAGTTTATAATATAAATATAGTTATGTCGGGAATCTTTTATGATCATTACAAATTTAATTGGTGGACCCAATTACTACATCTTCATCCTCTATATCCTTTAAGAAATATCCCCCCAAAAATCCATTTGATTTTTAAACCATCCAAAATTCTGTTTCATCAGACTGATGTAGTTTCTATGTGATTTTTGTATGTGTTGACTATTTTTTTTACAAGTGTTCATGTTTAATAAAATTATAATTTCTAACTTTTTGTGTGAAGTATTATTTTCTTTTATTTTTTTCAACTTCTTGAATGGGTTTCCTTGTAAAAGATTCTAAATTTCAATCTTACCTTATTCCAATTCAGTTTCAAGAGTTTATTTTAGTTTTTCATAACTCAAGTTGCTGTAATAATTTTTCCCCTCTTTTTACCCTCCCTTTTTAATGTCACAAAAAGGGGAATAATACAGATAAAGTAGGGTAATAAAAAATAAACAAAAAAATTTAAAATTATTTATATTATATAGTTTTCCTACAAAACACTTTAAACCTTTTAAAAATTATTGTTTAATGATTAATGAGTCTTACGATCATAAAAAAGTATGATATTATTATACTGATAATGTATTTCCAACATATACTAAATGATTTATGTTTTAATGACCTCAAAAATACTTTATAGTTTTCTAATGATTCCTTTTTAAGTGTGTTTATCATCGTTTAATCTCATTTAGTTAAATTATTTTATAATCTTCAATTCTGTTGAAGTTTTCTAAAATTTTGGATAAGTTTAAATAAAATCAGTTACGTGAGGACTTAGGTTACATGGATTTTGGAAATTATAAGAATTTATCTATGTAAATCGACTATGTGATAGAATATCCTACATGAATTAGCTATGTTGCAGAATCATCTATGTGATAATTGGATACATAGAAGAATGTCCTACATGAGAAATAGATATGTCAATGAAACAGCATTGTCAAATCAGCTATGTGATTTGAATCCATAACATATTTGGCAACATGGATCCAATAATCTATTTAAATCCATTTTATATGAAAATTTTGGCTACATGATTAAGATGGCTACGTAATTTTCTACATGGAAAACTTACCTACTTGAAGAATGGAAATGTGGAACAATTCATATATATGAATTCTGATATAATTTTTTAGGCTATGTGGTGATCCAAAATTTGATATATCATTTTGAAACTCAAAAATTTATTTCGATTTTAATATTTCAAGTTAAAATTAATTCTCCTTTTGATTCATTAAATATTTTACTACCTATTTATGGTAAAATTTAATTTCTAAAGGTTACAAGTACCGAGAAAGAAAATAGCAGACATTAAAATATTTATTAGTCTTTTTCAACGAGATAATTTTTAGAAAAGTATTTATAGAGTATTAATATTAGGATTAATTTTGTTGGATTTCATTTTTTGGAATATTTCTTGAGAATATATTCAAAATTATTTGAACAAAAACAGAAGATACAACTCTCTCTCTATCAAAGCCGCATGTCACAAACCAAATTTGGTCACCATCAAAACCGGCGTCGAACCCAGCCCATGAAAATTCCCTAAGAGAATTCCCTATCCCCACGGGATGAAATAATTTTGCAGGTATCATTTATTTTGGTTTCATAATGACTTAACCCAATATGGATACATAAAACATAAAAGACATTCTATAATATGAATGTGAAAATTCTTTCCAAATAAGACTTATACAAAATCCATATCTAAATACACAGGTCTAATCAGAGTACAAGATTTCCAAATACACATAAAAATATAATCAAAACATCCCCAAGGACTCCATACAACAAGGGTTCATCACCCACAATCCATCTCTGCAACTCCGCACCATGGATGGGAACTAACGCCCCGAACAGCCATCAACCAAAGCTTTTCCTTTGCATGTGTCAAAAATGACAAAGTATACTTACACCCAAGGGGTGTAAGTAGTGTGTGATCCTAATCCCAATAAGATACCACCATGATATTACATAGAGTAAATTGTACAAGATAAAAAATCATTCCATTTTTTATAAACAAGAGGTAGTGGAAATAATTTCTAATGAATGAAACTTTTAAATGCAAACAGTTTTCAAATAAAACATTCCATGAATTAGAAAATTTAAATAAAACATATAGGATACTTTATTTTCCATCAAAAACCACCATATTCCAAATATAAATACACAATATTCAATGAGCACAAATCTTGGGAACACCCCTAGGCACTAGTTAGTCCTGGGCCCCATATACCTCATACCTCGGTGTAAATTAACCCTAGAAAAATCAGTTCTCATTCATGATCCACTATTAGTGAACATAACCATAATATAGTGGTCACTAATCATCATCAATATAGTTTTGTCAGTTTTGTCGTTATCCATTTTTCTCAGCAAAATAGGGACAAAACCCATCACGATCACTAGCGTACTAGTACACATTCGCCCTCCTAAGTACTCGAGTTTCCCACGTTATGCTAAAACCATTATATCATGATGCCAAAAGATATTTTCACATAAACACATCAGTTATTGTCATAAACAACTCAAAAAATTAGCTACACATGTTTTGTATCACTTTCACCACTCAGTAAAACCTTTAGAATTTCCAATAAAATAACTTCACAAAACATAACAATGTTTTTTCACACAAAATACCTTAAAACCCCACATTGAACACCATGTGAAAACCCATATTCATTAAAAAAAATTAAGTACCCAAATCATTTCTATAAACCCATTACATGATTTATTAAACAACTCCATTTGGCATAACATAAAATAGACATGTCAAACAGCCAAGTTAACACAAAATTAGTACCCAAAAATTATTTACTCAACAAATATCACCAAAATGAGATTTCATAGAAAAGATAATTAATAATAAATGTGATAAAAAATAACTTAAGCAAGGCTTACTCATCTATCGTTGATTACCCATGGAATCACCTACAAAAATTGTAAAAACCATTGAATCTTGGTGAAAAAATACAATAGCACCACAGCCGCACCACAAGGGACTTAGATCAATCCTAAAACCATGGAAATAGACCAAGAAACCCATGATAAAACCATATATTAGAATCCCCAATTGCTGGAAATTAGAAAACTTAAGAATATTTGGAAGAAAACCTAAGAAAAAAACCCTAAGCAAATGGGATAAAGAATTACGGAGACCAACTTACTTGAGGGTTATTGAAGAAATCCCCCCAAATATAGCAGTAGATGAATTTACAAATAGAAAAAATGAAATTTCGGTTCAAATAAGTCTGATAAGGTCATGTGAGAACTGAAATGGTGGGAAAGGATTAAGAATTGAAGTATTTATAAAGGAAACAAGTAACCTCTTAAAATTTAGAAGATTTGAGAAATCTTAAGAAGTTCTTCCCTAATTCGTGATGCATACTAGCTCCAAATAGGGGGAAAATAGAATGGGGTGATCATGGGTTTATTAGTCTCGAGTGAAACCTGAAATCATCGTAAAATCATAAAAATTGAATAATATATTAAATAATAAAAATTAAACTTGAAATGGGTTTTTGGGCTGGCCCAATTCTCGAAATAAAAACCCAAATCCATCATTATTATGGATCCCTAAAGGGTTCAAAAATAAATGGTGGTGTTAATAGGTCAGGAGGCCTTTTTTTAAGTAGAATGGGTGAAAAATATTAAAAAATGAAAGAGTTTTAAAAGAAAAAAAATTTGTTTTTAAATCTGGAAATGAGCTCACAGTTTGGGCCAAATCATGAAAACCTACCCATTCCTCCAAAAGTGCATGGGAAACCCCCACAAAAAAATTATTAATGGAAATTAAATGAAATTTACCTTTAAAATAATTCATGGATGTGACAATTCCCCCCACCATGAATGACTTTCCAACCCATAAAGTCATCATGAAGCTTGATCGGAAAACAAGAATGGGTACTCCTTCTTGACCCACGACTTCTACTCCCAAGTATCATGTGCATCATTCCCATTCATCCAAAGAACCCAAACTAGTGGAATAGACTTTCTTCGAAGCACCTTCTCTTGGGAATCAACTATTCACATCGGCCGCTCAAAAATAGACAAATCAGGCTCTATATCCATCTCCTCCCAATTCAGTACATAGGATGGATCCGAGTTGTATTTCTTCAATGGGGGATACATAGAATACAAAATGGGTGGATGTCAACTAATAAGGTAAGGCCAACTTTTATCCCACCTTGCTAATATTCTTGGTGATCTCAAAATGTCTGACATACCACAACATCAGCTTCCCTAGATTTCCCAATCGACGATGGCCTAGACGATGGGCCACATTCAAGAATATCCTTTCACCCAAAAAAACTCTAAGTATTGATTCCTCAGGACGACATATGATTTATAGAGACTCTGAACTATCAATAAGCACTACATGATCAACTTTACCTTCTCAGACATCTCATGCACCAGACTCGGCCCCAGCAGTGAGGTCTCACCTACCTCATCCCAACACAGGGGGGACCGACAAGGCCGACCGTAGAGTGCCTCCAAAGGATCCATTAAAATAGAAGATTGGTAACTATTATTATAAGAAAACTCAGCTAATCCCAAATTTTTATCCCAAGAACCTCCAAAGTCTAGAACACATTCATGGAGCATATCCTCCAAAATATGATTCTACCACTATGTCTGACCATCTGTTTGAGGATGCTATATTGTGCTCATCTTAATCTGAGACCCCAAGGCCTTCTGAAGTAATTCCCAAAACGGAGAAGTGAAATGGGGGTCTCTATCTGAGACAACTACTGATGGCACAACATGGATCCTCACCAACTCCTGGAGATACAAACGGCCCAAACAACCACTTTAGTTGTATATCTAATCAGAATGAATTGGGATGATTTGGTAAGATGTCCAGTCACTACCAAAATGGAATTCTTACCCTAAGTTGTATGAGGTAAGACAACAATGTAGTCCATGTAAACCTCATCCGACTTCTAGGTAGAAATGGGTAATAGCTGGAGAAAACCAGAGGGCCTTTGATGCTCTACTTTCACTTGTTGACATGTGTAGCATCTCGACATGAAGTTCATGATTTATCATCTCATATCAGGCCACCATAACTACCGACCGAAATCATAATAATTCTTGGTGGCACTTGGATGGACAACCCACTAAGACTGGTGGCTATCCTCTATCACCACCTTTCGCAGAGACAACGACACTACTGAATGGCCCTTGAATCCCAAGATGCCCTCAGGAGATGAAGAACAATAAGAGGACATCTACCCACCATGAATAAACTACTTCAACCAGTGAAAAATCTCATCATTAGGATACTCTCTTTGAATTATCTCCACTAGAGGAGTCAACTGAAATCTCCCGAAGAACACACCCCCATTTTTCTCCTTGGTCTCCACATGCATCTGACAAAAGAGTTGCATCATATTCCACTCATCACTAGAATTCATCAAATCCTACACTAGGACTCTTCTTCTCAAGGCGTTGGCCACCACATAACCCATACCTGGGGTATAGACAATATCAAAGTCGATCCCCTGCAAATACTCGATTCAACAATATTGCTTCAAGTTAAGGTCCTTCTATGAGAAGATATAGGCCAAGATTTTGTGATCAGAGTAGACCACAAACTTCTACCCAAAGAGGTAGTGATGCTAAGTCTTTAAAGAATGAAACAAAACTTTTATCTAAAAGTAATTTTTTGGGTAATTATTTTCATGTGACCAGTGATGGAGAGAGTCATACACCACTACGTGATCATCCAACATAATAACACACCCAAGACCCATACTTAGAGCATCACAATACACCACATACCCCATTCCAGCCTCTGGAAAAATCATAACAGGGGAAGTATTCAACCACATATTTAGCTCCCTGAATGATTCCTGACATTCTGGGACCCAAACAATCTTTACCCCTTTTCGGGTGAGTTCGGTCATTGTTGAAGCAAGCTGAGAGAAATCACCAAAAAACTTCCTGTAATAACCATCCAGGCATAAGAATCTCCAGATCTCGAACACATTCTTCATATTCTCCCATGAAATAACCCCCAATGAACTTCTCAAGGTCCACAAAAACCCCTGCTCTGAGATCAAATTCCCCAGAAACTTCACTTCCCTGATCCAAAAAGTGCATTTGGACAACTATGCATAAAGGTGATGCTATTGCAAGGTGCCCAGAATGATATGAAAGTGATTCTCAGGTTCCTCCTATGATCTTTTATAAACTAGGATTTCATCCAAAAATACAATGAAAAAATAATAGATATATTTATGTAACACCTTGTTCATGAGTTCTATAAAGACTGTTGGAGCATTGGTCAATCCAAAGGGCATGACCAAGTACTCGAAGTGGTCGTACCTTCTTCGGAAGGTTGTATTTGGGATATCTACCTCTTTCACCCTGAGTTGATGATATAACTTACACAAGTCAATTTTATAAAACCACCTCTCCCACTTCAAATAATATAACAATTCATTAATTTGGGGAAAAGGATAATTTTTCTTGATCGTTACCTTATTCAACTTCTGGTAGTCAATGCACAACTGGAGGGACCTATCATCCTTTTTTGTGAACAACACAATAGTGACCCAAGGAGAGATTCTTGAGGGAATGAATCTTTTGGATTATAAATTATCTAGATATATATTTAATCCCCTCTTCTTGGTGGGGGCCATGATATATGAGGGAAGAGATATCGGTTGTGTTTCCGGTGCCATATCAATCGAGAACTCCACATCCCGTTCTGAGGGAAAATCTAAAAAATCATCCGGAAATACCACTGGAAACTCATCAACTACATGAGGTAGTCCACTGTCATGAGAATGACCACCATCCTCTATCATGAGTGACGATAACTGAAAAACAACATCACCCAACTCTAGGAGTGGAGGTCCTGTATGACTCGACCGAGGATCCCATTCCCCACGAAAAACACGATGACTCCCATCAGGTGTTGTGAAACTAAACCACTTCCTATAGAAATAAATTTTCTCCTATAAGTGTACTAACAAATCCATTCCAATTATTATGTCAAATAGTTTAATATCAAAGACCAAGAGGTCCCACTCCATCTCAACCCTTGACAAGGAAATCACACACGACGGGAACCTGAGACCCCGCTTCTTCTTCTTTCTTAGCAGCATCACCAACTCCACCTCAAAAGATAACAAATCAGTTGTAAAATTTAGAGTTTCCACAAATAAAGCATAAATGAATGAAATAGAGGCACTTGTATCAAAAATATGAGAGGCTATAGAAGATGCAATAAAAATGGTACCTCGAACTGCCGACGATCCCGCCGCTGATCCCGTCAGGGCCTGATCCACCGCATGGAGATTTCCAGTCTCTACCTGAGGATGACCACTAGTCTATGGTTGTGCCCTAAACTGGTTCTACCCAAAATATAACCCATACCTACCACTAAATCCACTTAATCAAGATACCCCCCATCCTCGATGGCTCTAACTATGATGGCACTCTTCTTGAAGCCACTAATCCTTCCCCACTATGGAGTGGACATGCCACCCCACAAAAGCACTACAAGTGACCCAAACCACAACATTATTAACAGGGATTCAGAGGAATTGGGAATGCTATTTGGATGTTCCTTGTTCACCTACACTAGTGGAACATGACTGATCTCGCATCAGAAGCCACAGATGAAAAATTCCTGGAACAGTGGCCTGAACTACCACCTCCCTTCTTCACTTGTTTCTCCTACTTCCTTTTATTCTATGGAGAGTTTCCACTACCCACTAATGAAACTATCCCATAGAAACTATCCATCCCTTTTCAATCAATCTCCACCATGCAAACCCAATCAACCACCTCAACATATGTCCTTATCTTAAACAAGAAAACCTAGGAGTATATCTCTGGTCGTAAGCCTTTCTCAAACCTCTAGGCCTTCACCTACTCATTAGAGATGATTTTTGGAGCATACTAAACTAGCTCAGTGAAATGATTGGCCTACTCCATCACAAAAAGATCTCCCTGAAAAAGATCTATGAATTCTTGAGAACTATCATATTCTAGGACTTCAGGGAAATACTGTTCATTGAAGACATCCATGAAATCTCCCCAGAACATCTTCTCATTCTTCCAAGTTTTAAGTAGTGATTCCCACCACCTGGGGATGGGACCTTCCAACAAAAATGAGACACATTTCACCCTAATATCCTAAGGTATGTCCAAGAACTCGAACATGTGCTTAACCTTTTCAATCCATTACTATGCTTTCTACGGTTCTATGATACCTCGGAAAGTATGCGGCTTATTTTTTCAAGAAATATTGGGGATTTTACTTCCTAGGACCAATCTCATCTTCTCTAACAGAAGCTGGAATAGGATTTGGTCCATGTCCTCGTTCTTGGACAGCCTTAACAATAGCCACTACTATCCTCTAATCAAGTGGTGTGTGAGAACTCTCTTCAGCATCCTCTTATGGATGCATGGGAGCATTCCTGGGAGGCATGTTTCTATAAAAAGTCAATAGTCACAAGAGTAAAATCAGTACAACAATTCCGAAAATTTCATCAATAAAATAAAATATAATTTTTCGAAACACGGTACAATGATAAAAGAAATAACTACTTTACCCCTTCCTAATGTCCAAGTGTATTCTGCAACCCACACGTCTCACCTAGAAGTGAAGTCAATGAAACAATTCCAATATCGCATGGTGACTCGAGGTCTGACAAGAGAGGTATGGACCAAGAACCAAACTCTTGACCAAAAACTCTAAGTCTTGATTCTCCTAGCTTCTATCTAGCTCAACTCATCCCAAAATAATAATGCAACCAAAAAACATTAACCTCCTCTAATACCATTTTGTCACAAACAAAATCTGGTCGCCATCAACACTGGCACCAAACCCGGACCATAACAAGACCAAAAGGGATTTCCCTATCCCCACAGCTGGTACAAGTTCCCGATTATCATTTATTTTTGTTTGGGAATGATTTACCTGAATTTGGATACATAAAACAAAAAAAAAACATTCGATAAAATGAATCTGAAAATTTATGACAAACAAGACTTATAAAAAATCCAGAACTGATTACATAGGTCTAATAATAGTACAATATGTTCAAATACACATAAAACCTGTAACAAGTCATCCCCAAGTACTCCACATGACAAGGGTTCATCGCCCACAAGCTGTCTCCACAACTCCACACCATGGATGGGAACTAACGCCCCAAACTACCATCAACCAAAGCTTTTACTATGCATGTGTCAATCATGACCAAGTATAATTACACCAAAGAGGTTTAATTAGGTTGTGATTCTAATCCCAATAAGATACCACAATGATATTTCATACAGTAAACATTACAAGATAAAAATCATTCCATTTTTTATAAACAAGACGTAGTGGAAATAAGTTCTAAAGAATGAAACTTTTAAATGAAAATAGTTTTCAAATGAAGCTTTCCATGAATGATAACATTTCAATAAAACATTTAGGCTACTTTATTTTCTATAAAAACCCACCATATTCTAAATATAAATACACAATATTCAATGATCACCAATCTCGGGAACACCCCTAGGCACTAGTTAGTCTCGGGCACCAAGTACCTCATACCTCAGTGTAAATTAACCATAGAAAAATATATTCTCATGCACGAGCCACTAGTAGAGAACATATCCATATCCTAGTGGTCCCTAATAATTATCAATGTAGTTTTTTTTTAGTGTTTTCTTTATCCATTTTTTCTCAGTGAAACAGGGACAAAACTCATCTGGATCACTAGCGTACTAGTACACATCTGCCCTCCTTGGTACCTGGGTTTCCCCCATTATGCTCAAACCAATATCTCATTACACAAAAAGACATTAGAATACAAACACTTTAGTTTTGGTCATGACCAACTCAAAATAGTAGCTACACATGTTTTGTACCACTTGCACCAGTCTATAAAACCTTTAGAATTTCCAATAAAATAACTTCACAAAACTTAACAATGTTTTGAACACAAAATTACTTAAAAACCCTACTTTGAACTCCATGTGCATACCCATATTCATAAAAACAGAACTTTCAACACCCAAATAATTTCAATAAACCCATTACATGATTTATAAAATAACCCCATTTGGCATAACATAAAATAGACATGTCAAACACCAAAGTTAACACAAAATTGGTACCCAAAATTAATTTACTTAACAAACGTCACCAAAACCAAATTTTGTAGCATTGATAATGAATAATAAGTGTGATAAAAACCTAAATTTAGTAAGGATAACTCATCTAGAATTTATTAACCATGGAATCACCTACCACAATTGTCAAAACCCTTGAATATTTGTACGAAAATCCAACCGCACCACTTCCGCACCACAAGGGAGATAGATCAAGCCTAAAACCACAAGAATAGTCTAAGAAACAAAAGATCAAACCATAGGTTCGAATCACCACTTTCTGTACATTAGAAAATTCATGACGAATTAGATGAAATCCTAATCAAAAGGAAAAAAACTCTAAGAAAATGGGTGGAAGAATGAAGGGGACCCACTTACTTGAGGGATCTTGAATAAATCGCCCAAATACACTAGTATCTGAATTTAAAAATAGTAAAAAATGAAAGTGATGTTTAAATAAGTCATTCAAGGTCATGTGAGAACTGAAATGGGGGAAAATAGTTTGAATTGAAGGAGTTATTAAGGAAACAAGTTACCTCTTCAAATCTTCATGATTTGAGAAAGCTTAAAAGTTATGCACTAATTCGTGAATCATACAAGCTCAAAATATGGGGGAAATATAATGGGGGAGAGCCTGGTTTTAGTGGTCGCAGGTGAGACTTGGAATCTTAGAAAAATCATAAAACTTGAATAAGATATTAAATCAACAATTTTTTAAAAAAAACTATAATTGGGCTTCTGGGCAGGCCCAATTCCTTAAATAAAAACTCAAATCCACCATTATTGTGGATTAATAAAGGGTCATAATTGAAATGGGTGTTTTAACAGGTTAGGTTATACCATTTTGGAAGTGTAATGGGGTCAAAATATTAAAAACTAAAAAATTTATAAAATAAATAAAATTGGTTTCTAAATCTGGAAATGGGATCACAGTTTGGCCCAAATCGTGAAAACTCACCCATTCCTCCAAAAATGCATGGGAACCCCCCACTACAAATCCAAAATAAAAATTAAATGGAATTTAACTTTAAAATAAGTCATGTATGTGAAAATTCTCACCATCATGAAAGACTTTCCACCCCATGAAGTCAACCTGAAGATTGATCGAAAAAAAGAATGTGTAATTCTTCTCGACCCATAATATTCGCTCCCAAGTCTCATTTGTATCATTACTATGCTGAAAAAGAAGACTAACTAGTGTAATAGACTTTCCTCGAAGCACCTTCTATTGGGAATCAACTATTTACACTGACCACTCAAGAATATACAAATCAGGTTCTATATCCAACTCTTCCAAATTCAGTACACAGGATGGATCCTGGTTGTATTTCTTCAACTGGGAGACATGGAAAATTTTATGGATGGATGTAAACTGAGAAGTTAAGGACAAATTTAATTCCACCTTACCAGTATGCTCGGTGATCTCAAAAGGTCCGATATACTACGGTGTCATATTCCCTTTCTTTCCCAATCGGCAATGGCCCAAATGAGGGGCTACTTTCAAGAATACCCTGTCACCCACAGAAAACTCTTGGTCTCGACCCCTCTGGGCAGCATCTAATTTCTAGAAAATCTGAACTATTAATAAGCACTTCCTGATCAACTTGACCTTTTTAGACATCTTCTGCACTAGACTCGACACCAACAGTGAGGTCTCACCTACCTTAGTCCAACACTGGGGGGAATGACAAAGTAGGCAATTAAGCGCCTCAAAAGGATCCATTCGAATAGGGGATTGGTAACTTTTATTATAATAAAACTCAAAAAATTCCAAATTTCTATCCAAGGAACCTCCAAATTCCAGAACACATGCACAAAGAATGTCCTCAAAAATCATATTATCCCACTCGGTCTGAACAAATGTTTGAGGATTTTAGGTCGTGCTCATCTAAATCTGAGACCCCAAGGCATTATGAAGGCCTTAACAAAATAGAGAAGTGAAACATGGGGTCTCTATCTAAGAAAACTGATGATGGAACACCATGGATCCTCACCACCTGCTGGAGATACAAATAGTCCAACTCATCCATAGTATATGTATCTATGATCAAAATTATGTGGGTTGATTTGGTCAGATGATCATTCACCACCCAAATGAAATTTTTAACCTAAGTTGTATAAGGAAAGAAAACAATGATGTCCCTAGAAAACTCATCCAACTACATGGTAGAAATTGGTAATTGTAAGAGAAAACTTGAGGGCCTTTGATGCTCTTCTTTCACCTTCTTGCATGTGTAGCATCTCAACGCGAAGTCTGCAATGTATGATCTCATACTAGGCCACTAGAACTGTATAAGGACATCATAATACATCTTGGAAGAACTCGAGTGGATGGAGTTTTCCGACTATTTCATCGGGGCGCGTGCATCTATATGTTCTAGGACGTGTAGTTGTTTCCTCGCATTCCCTCTTTACAATGGCGGGCAGCATCCATTCCTTGTTTAGGGATGTTTTCTCCTTGATCAAAATGGAATGATGGGATGTTGGTTCTTCCTTCCATAGATTCCTCCTTGAAATTCATCACCTAATTTTGGTATCCCTTATAGACTTAAGACATTGTTCGTGAAACTCTTCCCAGTGCCATATATTCATGGACACTAGTTAATTACGCTGCTTCTGTCGGTACATTCTAAGGGGTCGAGTCAGGGCAGCAACCTTCAGTCATGGGAGTTGTCGCGTTGGACATCATTGGTGTGTCTGGACACTAGAACACTAGCACATCTAGGTTTCTTCCCCTTATTATAGGGCTTCCCGTGGGTGCGGAAGCTCAAGGTATCCCACGTAGAATGTGGTAATTTTATGCCATAGGCATGTATCTGAGGTTTTCCTCAGCATACTATATTCAACATAGGGTATTTTGTAGGTTTAACTTCTTGTGGAGATAGACCTGACTGATTGGAACACTGACTGGAGTGGATCGGGTGAGTGTATCCTCTAGAGGGAACACTGTTGTTGGGGCCAACGTGTGGTAAGCTTCATGATTGTTGTTAAGGGGAATGGGTAATGAGTTGGAATGATCCCACCGAGATGTGGTGGCCTGGGTAAGAATCAGGGTGGATTATAGAAGGTTTACTGAAGTGGATAGAGAATGATATGGAGTCATCTCGAGGATGACAGTGATGTTGGTCTTGAGTCTCGAAGAGGCCTCCTATGTATCCCTGTGGCATGGAATCGAAGTCCTCGTAGTTCACCTGAAAACGACTTATAACTGGATGGGGTCACAACAGCTTACCACAGGATGGGGTCGACAGCGGCCTACTGCGGAATGGGGTCACGACAGCTTATCGCTGGATGGGGTCACAATAACTTACCGATGGATAGGGTCACAACAGCTTACTACTGGAAGGGGTCACAACAGCTTACCACTAGACGGGGTCACAACAGCTTACTGCTAGATAGTCGATGCTTGCTCTAATCCCAACACCCAGCCTCCTTCTCGACCCACATATTCTACTCCCAAATATCATGGTTTATGCTTTCTAAAATCCCACACAAGTCATTCTTGGTGTGAGAAACAAGAGACGACAAAGACCTGAGGATCACATCGCGGAAGGTGCATCTGTGAGAAGTGGAATAGGGGGTTATGCATGGTTAGTGGCCCAAAGACGAAACAGGGGATTATGCATGGTTAGTGGCCTGAAGAAGAAACTGGGGCTTATGCCTGGTTAGCAGCCTGAGGTGATGAATATAGGGACTTACTATGGGATGGAGGCTCGGATGATGACAAAGCCCAGCGGGAGAGGGACTTGGCACCCAAGGAGAGAGGAGGAGCAAGGGTGCTACCTCCTACAAGGAAACCTATGGGCTTACACCAAGTTAGTTTTCTTTTCCCCTCAGGCAGACATCACTTCGATAAAGAGTATCTCATTCCATGTGAGGAATTATCTCACTCCCATGGAGACTAGTGGGCATGCAGAATTTCCATGATGGGGGAACCTTGTGTCTGATGCATGGGGCATGGTCAAATTTTAACGTCATGTATTGAGGATGATGGTGCTTAGAAGTTTAACATCATGTAGCTCGGACAAGGTGGGGTCACTCCACACCCCTAGGACTCACATAACCGATACCCACCCGCCCTTGAGGGAAGGATGTCATTGGTAATGCCGTGAAAAGGGTGTGTCGAGAGGTTATCCAATTGGGGGTCCACATTAGCATGGTTATGCGAAGAAGAAATATCTTCTAGTGTGCCTATGTGAAGAAGCATGAGGCGAAGCAACGCAATGGGAAGTATCGTCCAAGGGACATTGATGTTACTTCGTGCGAACCTAAAAGGATCCATAGGAAAAGGAGTTACATAGAAAAGGGGTTCATATGAAGCCTTGTGAAGCTCTGGTGCTTCATGAAGCAGAGGGGATACTTGAAGGAATGTGCTTCACGAAGTGATGTTTCTTATGTTAGGAATAGGGAATACGTTCATATGGTAGTAGCTTTACTAAGTGGAAAGGCATTCATGAAGAAATGATTCGCGAAGCAGGAGTGCCTCGCAAAGAAAGGTGTCGTGAAGCAATGTTCTTTGTGAAGCACAGTGACCCTGCCTTATCATGTGGGTCATGTGTGTGTGGAGGGTTTTTCATGGATCATAAAAGCATCATGATGACCTGAGTCCCTATGGGGATCTTATTCCTTCGCTAAGGCCCATAGGATTCATGAAAGGAATCTCTCTCGGAAGAGGGGTTCAATAAATGCAATGGGGGAGGCACTTCACAAAGAAAAAGGACCTTTAGGATCTCATGGTTCGTAGAGCAAAGAGTTCTTCATGATTCGAGAGCTCAAAAGGTGAAAGGTTAGATGATCCATCCTTTAGGCTCGAGTGGAGCCCTATATTTATAGGCAAGAGGCACCGTGAAGTAGAGCTCGTTGAGCACGAAGAGAGATTTTCCTCTGTGGCAGGTCATGGACATAAAATTCGGCCACAGAGCCTCCCGCCTCTTTGTCCGTGGTTGGCTCACGAACGTCATATTCTAGCATAGAGCCTCCCGCATCCTTGCTCTGCGGTGGGCTCATGAACATCAAATTCATTCACGGAGCCTCCCGCCTCCTTGTTCTGTGGCAGGGTCGCGAATGTCAAAGGGGTTCATGGGGCGTCCCGTCTCCTGGCTCCGTGGTGGGCTCACGAACGTCAAAGGGGTTTGCATGGTGTCCTGACTCCTTGCTCCACGACGGACATGGGGCCATGGGGATCTGTGAAAGGGCTTCAATAGCTAACCCTAGAGACTTCCCTCTTGTTCTTTTTTATCCCAAATTTTGGAGTCAACAAATGCCCCTCCTCAGACTTGGATCCAAGGATAAATCAAGGGTCAAAGTCTGAGGGTCAATCACCAAAATCTCTCAGCCATCCGCAAAGTTGTTTCACGAAGAAGGCTCATGAAGCAAATAGGCCACATACAGGCTGATAAGGCCATGAAGCTCGGCGCGGCATAGACGCACCGCGAATCATCGAAGGTTGTCACCTATAAATAGGGGAGTTGACCTCTCTTTCTTCCTTTATTTCCTCTGTGGATTTTGATTGTAGTGCTCTCAATTCGCGAAGCTCTGAATACTCCTTGCTTTCTCTCTGCAAATCAAGTCTTTTGCTTCGTGGCGCATAGTGAGTCGTCAACTCCATGACAGTGCTTAGAGACTTTCTTTTGGAAGGTCAGGGCAGGGCTCCATGGAAATTCTTTGTGAACAAGCTCCGCGACATTGCTCCTTGAAAGTGCTTCGTGAACAGAACATAGGAAACACCAAAAATTTAAATTTAATGTCCAATCAGGAGTCCGTTAGGGGGGTTCTCACAGACACTACCTGAAGGGAGGATATGGCGCACAACTTGGGCCTAGGGGAGTTAATACAGAGCCATTCTAACCACGACTCATTGGTGGAGCTACTATCGGAGAGCCAGAGAAACTATCCATTGTGCAAGAGGCTGACTTTGTACAGCTTCGGGCTGAGGGATGACATCTTCATTCCTAAAGTAAGTAGGGATGAGACATATTACTAGTTTAGAAGTATGTCATGTCAGCGCCAATGGTTCAGGGCGGCTGATGGCCATGCCCTAGAAGACTCCACGCTCGTCGATGCTAAATGCCTAAATAACCACCTGAACAATGTGGATGGGAAGTCAATGCAACTGAGAATTCCCCCCTTTGTACCAGACAATCTTGAAGGAATCCTTGAGGAACTCGGGAAAGGGATGGTCTTAGGATTGGGACCTATGCTAGGGATGCAACTTCACAGATGATTAGGCCTTGGGCTACTGGGTAGGTGCCTCATGTGAAGAGTTTGGGGATGAGCTGAGGAGACTGGAACTATATGAGGCATCTTGGGGCTCCTAGTTTCACATCTATCTTCTGAAGCAGCTGATGCCAGATTTACTGAATAGGTGGTTATCTAGGACTAATACCTTCCACCTACACCACGGGAAGGTTGGTATCAGCTTGTGGGATATGCACCAGATCTTAGGGGTGGTGATATTGGGGGAGATGTATGATGAATCCCTCCCAGTCATGGGTGCATGGGAGGATCCAGAGCTAATGTCATGGCTGGAGATGGCGTTGATGGAGGTGGTGCTGGGAGAGGACAAAGAATTCATAAGGGATGTCCATTTCAGGCGACAGATCAAGCAGTTTCTGAACATCCCAGAAGACATGCAGTTTCTAGTGAGGCCTCAGAATTTCCCAAAGGGGGCTCAATGAGGCAAGGAGCACTCATACTGGCAGCTCTTGGAGGATAGCCAATGGAAACCCTAGGGATTTAGCATCATCACCGAGTAGCAGCTGATAGTCAGGATGGCGACATTCATTGTGACTCTCATTTGTGGTTGGATCCTACTGGTGAGGGATACAAACATGGGTGTGCGACCCAGCACATTTATCATAGTGTCTATGTTAGCGACAGGAAAGTGATTCATCCTCGGGATCCTAATGCTCGACAATCTATACAAGATGATGTGGCACATGAGTGAGGGGAATAGGCCGTAGAGGGTATGCAGGCCATTCCACCTCTTGTACATGTGGATAGTGGCGCATGTTAGGGGGTTTATGAATACCTTAACCCCATATCACCTCTAGGGTTGAACATCCGTTTGTCAATACAGAACGTTGTGGGAATCTTTCCGACCAAGCTGACCACACCTCTGGTACTGAACCGGGTGTGGAAGGTGGAGGAATTCAACTTTCACTCGTTTCCATTTCAAACGGGTACTTTTACTGATGAATACCAAGGAACGGAAGAGCACTAGTCCTATGTCTTGGCCTTTCGAGGTGGAGTCCTGGTGGAAAGGGTGGACCGTGATCCCCTTTGCGAGCCATACACCCTGCACCGATTTTCTTGAAGCTTTCAGTGTATGCAGTAACTAACCCTGCGGGTCTATCTAGGGGTGTTCCATGAAGAACACATGTGTGTGATGAGGTAGATGTGGATCATGTTCACATGGGAAGATGGAAATATGTGGAATAAGCTACCTGCGCCTACTGTTGTCTTCGGGTTGGTAAAGGAGTATGCCCAAAGTTGGGAGGCGGCCTACCCGAGGGAGATGCTGAAGTATCCAACCATTCGGGTCAGTGATAGTGAGAATCCTCAATCTCGATGCTAGGGCCGGAAGGCGGTAGTGGAATCTCATGGTGGCGGGGCTACCATGGAAGTGATAACCACACCAGTTGAGGGTGAGGTAACAGTGATAGATTCAATAATGGTAGTGGACCTGACAGTTCCAGAAGAACAGAGTCATCCAGAGGGGTGGCCATTGAGAAACATTCTGTTGGATATCCATCCAGGCTCTGAGGAAGTGGTTGCGCCATATAGACATGTCGGAGAATACTATCTTACCAGATGCCTTGGACATCTGAGAAGTAAACCAGCAATTCCTTGGATCGTCAGATATGTGGCAACACTTGAACTGTCTTGGGATGGATTTGTCAGGGATAGGCCCTATTCGGGCTGGCTTTGTGGTGTCTCGAACAGAGGCGAAGTAACTTTGTGCATTCTCGGGGTGCCCCACATCTAATGAAAGTCTGTGTCAAGGTGTTGTTGGATCGTATAGTCCCTCCGCAGTTGATGGCCGCTGATCTGAGAGAGTGCTTCCCTCCACTGGAAGAATCGGATGTGTCCTCCTGGGGGGACGAAGCTGATAGAGGGATCCCATTGGAGGAGGGAAAAATTGGAGATCAAGACTCAGATCTTGAAGATTTTGCAGAGGCCATAGATGTAAAATCCCAAACCCCTTCCTTTGGGTGTGCCTCCCAGTCATTTTGGACTCCTCACTAACATCAGAACTATGCAGGAGGTCCTTGTACATAGAACTCATTCTCTTCCTTCAGTGGATGAATATGCGGGGAATTCGGGACCCACAATGGTGGCTGCATCAATTTCTATGTCCAGCCGGTCCAGGACATCTGAGGTGACCCCTCAGGAGATTTCAGACCTTCTAACCATATATGGGGGGCCATGCCTCGGGGTCCCGATAACAACAACCCAAGAAGGGGACCAGGAATTCAATTTATGTAATTTTCTTCTACCAAATTCATGGATTTCACCCATTGACCATGTAAAATAATTTCCATTCCCATTTCTGGTGTGAAAATTTCTTCAAATGGTGTGGGTCGCCTTAGTGAGGTTGGTCGGAGCTTCTGGCGATGTCTTTCCCAGAGGAATGTCGGTGATTGTGGAGGCGAATATCCCAACTGACCGAACCACGACACTCTCACTCACTGGTGGGACCTTTAGTGGGTTTGTTCCTGAGATTATTAAGGTGGGAACCATTGATAAGGATCGATCAGATAGCCTAGGTCCCACCATGCCTAATCAAACACCATATGCGGACCCTACTGATGAGTTCCTGAGGGCGTTCCCCGCATATGAGCCTGCCAACCGCACTGACTGGGATGAGACGACCTCTGATGAAGATGACAGAAAAATAATCTATCACCGATCATGGAAGGTGATCAAGAGATTCATTGATGACACCCCCAAGCACTATGATTGGATGAGTTGGACAGACTTCGCTCGCGACTGCATGAACTGTGTGCTGGGGGAGTGGACACCCAGCATCCTCATATGCTCATCTAAGATCTAATGGTAGAGAAGATTTGAAAGAATGATCATGGACTAGGTGTGGGATGGAAGTGGATGAAATCAGTGAGAATCATGAAGCTTAGGGAGGCTGATAATGAAGTTCAGCGGCTTTAGGTTCGGGTGGATGAGAACTCAGCCACTCTTAACACGCATTTAGGGATGATATTGCGATTGAAGGCCCAGCTGGAAGAGGCTGAAGAGGGAATAAAGTGATCCTCTGAGGATATGACCATCATCCAAACCGACGTAGAGCAGGCCCAGATTGCAGCCGATGAATTGCGCCCCATAATTTCTGAGGAGGAGTGGGAAATGAACAGGTGGCAGAAAATCCTGGATGCCACAAGACAGAGGGTGGCAGAGCTGCAACTTTCTTTTGATGGGATTAACCCATCCATGGGATGGATAGATCATCGGGAGGTGTAGAGATCACAAACCCTCTAACGTAATTTTATGATTTGATCATTTGTATTACATAGCATGCATGATTCCTGTTATTATTTTTGGTTTTACATGCATCTATTATATTTATGAAACACCCAGTGATCAATACCCAATCCCACCTAGGTTGAGCCCAATGTGAGAATCAAAGGATGATCACTATTTTGTTCCATCTGAAAATAAGAGTGATGACCATGTTTCAGTCGTCCGGGGTTTGAACAACCAACTCGAATTTCCAAGAAGAGAAGGGGGAGACCTTACTGGAGAATGAGGCTCTCAGAATAGTCAAATTACCGTTTTCCCAGTGTGCTCTTGTGCATGAATGGGGTAACACCAGGGGTGCTGGAATAAATCTGAATAAGGGGGAATTGAAGGTGGGAATGACAATACCCAAGATTTGGAACACTATAGTGATGGCATGACAATTAAGAATGACTTTTAACCATGTTTGAAACATAGTATCCTTATTGTGTTATCTTGAAATGGGGATAACAAATGAGGGCCGATCATTGACCATATTCGAAACATGGGGCCTGACTCAAAATGTTATCCATTAGTATTCTGGAACGTTATCCCAGGACAATAGGAAATCCATAGGTCATGCATCCATACTATTAGGGGGTTCCTCTAGACATGAAAGAGAACAAGGATCCGAATAAAGGGTACGCAAAGCATGTAGAGTGGAGTGATCGATTGTTCGACTAGAGTCCAACACTCTTGAAATTATGCCACCACGGTGGAAACACATTAGGTGGGTATATCGGTCTGATCAGGGATCAAACATACTTCCAAACATGATATCTCTCATAAGGACCTGGAAAGACCTATAGTTTTACATCATACGTTAAAGACGGCGTACATAGTTTAAAGTTCATACTGTTTGGATAATGGTTAATAGTTTAAAGTCATGTTACATGGACTATAGGCTCCTAGTTTAAGGTCACAGAGAATGGACCGTGATCAGGGTTAAGGGGTCAAGAGGGTTAATGACCCTGGGGCTGGGCCCAAGCCGAAATTCCTAGGCATCGATTCATATCTCATAAAGATAAGAATCAAAACAAACATAGTTATTAGGGAACAGTGTGGTCAGAGACCAACACTGGTAGGGAGAATCCTCTTTGGAGAGTAAACTGACGCATCCCATGTTTAACATAAGGAATCATGAACTTGTTCAGGGTAGAACCATTGTTTAATGTCATTCATTGAGTACATATAGACTCATGTAGTTTAACATCATATGATAGGACGTAGAGTGAAAGGTAAGATCCCATAAAGGTAGCATGTGGTGTAGTAGCTATAAACCCGACGTGAATGAGGACTTGGAGTCTGGATCACACCATGTATCCCTAGAGGAAAATAATCAGGCCAAGGGACCAAAAGTGAAAATTATGTTGGGCCCAAAGTAAAGTGACCAGGAATTCCTACGTACCCCATGAGGATTGGAATCAAGACATACATAGTTCTATGAGAATAGTTTATCATCATGTAGGATGAGAAAAAGTATGCATGGAACGGCTGCGCCAGTACACGTCCTACCAGAACTACTAATCCCACATGAGTCGTGCTCGATGTGCGAAACATGAAGTAGTGATCGGAGTTTCTTAACACAAGAAGTTACACATTAGGGATGATGGGACACTATGTTAATGATGTCCCACTGATGCTGACTCGCCTATATAACATACCTAGATGTACAGAAGAGTAAATCCAAATATGTTGGAATTCCACTTGAACATAAGGAAGTGTAAATATTTGAATCTTGATGCTCGAGATAAGGACCACAATGATGGTGGAGTGAAAATAGGGGATAGTTGTTGACCATGTTCGAAACACAGTATTCATGTCGCGTTAGCCTGAAATGGGGACAAACAAAAGATGTTCGACTGTTGACCGTGTTCGAAACACAGGACCAGTCGCAAAGTCCATCAAAGATCTTCTGGGACGTTGGCCCAAGATGGTAGGTAAGCCAGTGTGGCATGAGACTAGGCCGTAAAGGGGATCCCTTTAGACATGGAAGAGGATGAGGATCCAAATGATGGGCTCACAAAGCTTGGATATAGAACAAGTGGAATATCCCCGTGAAAATTCCATACTTTGGGATTTTTGTCGAAATGCATCTGAATACGAGTATAAGACATATCAGATAGAGGGATTTGAGTACCTTCCCAAGTAAAAGGGTCCTGGGGTTGCATGTTTTCAACTTAAGGTATTAGGGTGGACTATTAAGGGGGCTTGATTTAATTTATTGTGCACATGGTGGAGAAATAGCCAAATGTGATGCGCAGTTCCCATAGGGAGATCTTAGTTTTGGGTCATAGAACTCGGACCATGTAGTGAAAAGATAGGGGAATCACATGGTGCAGCTACTGAAAAAAAAACCTACATGAATGAGAACCTAAGATGTACTCGCCTCACCACATATTCCCAAATAAGTTCGGGCCGAGGGGCCGAAAGAGAGGACAATATTTTAGATTCCTGGGACAGGACTCAGAGACAGTGTGTATGGGCAGTCCTACGTATCTCATAAGTATGAGAATCAATTCATATGTAGTTCTTGGAAATTTCATGCAGTTTAACATCTTGTGGCAAGGATGTAGAGTGATCTTAATTTATGGTCATAGAACTCAAACTAGAGATGGTAGGGAATGCGGGAGACACATGGTGTGGTAATTATGAAACCTGGCGTGAATGAGGATATGGAGTCTATATCACTATGTGTTCCTTGGGAGAGGTTTTAGCTCGAGGGACCCAAAAAAAAGTTAGGTTGGGCCCAAGCCAAATTGCACGGGCGTTCCTACGTATCCCATGAGGATGGGAATCAATCCATACATAGTTCTTGTGGTGGCATGGTAATGTACCAATTTCAGGGATGATGAGGTCATGCGGGTCTATCCCTTGCACCAAAAAAGGGGTATTTGATAGATCTTGTTTGTCCTTTAGGATGAATGAGTGTTTTTTTGTGAATCAATGGACTATGATAGAAATTCTAGGCATCACCATAAGAATCAAGTCATATGATGCATTGATAAATGGTATGGTCCATGATTGATACCGAACATGAGGCCCCTTGAGTGAGGATATCATGGTGCAGTACCATTTTTCATCATACGACCAGGATGATAATGTCACGGTTTAGGGTCATGTGAGGGGACCTACCATGCATTTTAAGGTCATGAAATATAGAAGCAACAGTTTAAAGTCATGCAAGACTCGGCAATATAGTTTAATGTTATATGGCTCGGAAATATGTGGCAGAGATGAGGTTCTAGAGGGAATGTGCATGGTGCAATAAAGTATATTCAACACGAATGAGGATGAAATCTACATCACACCGTGCATGATTCCGAGAATGAAACCTCGGGCCGAGGGGCCAGAAAAGGTCAAAGGGTATGGGACAAGAGAGGCTAGCCCCCTGTTGAGATGGACCGGAAGATGATATGTCTGGGTGTGCCTACGTATCCCATGAGGATGGGAATCAGGCCACACATAGTTCTTGAATGTACCTTTTAATGTCTTGTGGTACAACATACAGTTTAATGTCATGTGGGATATGAAGTAGGGGGATAACTCTTAGAAAGGGGCGTATGTGGAGCGGTGATTGAAAACCCAATCCCTAAGACCATGTGAGTCAAACTCGGTATGGGAAACAAGGGTGCAAGATGTTTTTACAATATCTGGAAGGCAAGCCAAAGGGGAGTCAGTGCGAATCCCTGAATGTTGCCTTTACTGTGGCTTTGGTCCTCCTAACGTGCAAATTTGCACTGAGGGATAGTTCCAGGAGTGTCAAAATTTCATTTAGATATAATGGTGTTGAAAATTATGTGAATCATGTAACCAATATTCAAGACTTAAAGGGGCTGGAGTGATGATAGAGGATAACTATTGACCATGTTTGAAACCCAACATCCATATCATGTGGCCTGAAATGGGAACAACAAATGAGTGTCGACCGCTGACCATATTTTCAATGCAGGAATTCTATCAATTTGTTGTCTGAAACCCTCGAAGAAGTTTTCCCGTAATGGTAGGAGAGCCCTTAGGCCTAATATCCATGCCATTTGGGGGTCCCTTCGGGTGTGAAAGATTATGGAAGGCAAAATAAAGGGGAACAAAAATCCTGAAAAGTGGAAGAAAGCATGTCCACGTAGAATCCGACACTCCGGGTGCTAAACCAGAGTACTCTTGGTCAAATTGGTGAACCACCAAAAAGGGTAGAGGGGCTCAACTTGAGAGCAACCAATTTGAAAAGATGAGTATAGAACAAAGAGACGAAGAACTCCTATGAGAAAGAGGTACATGGCCTGGTTGTTACAAACCCAACATGAATGTGGACATAATCCTGCGCCACACCAATATCCCTCTCAGGGAAGAATGTAGGCCAAGGTACCTAGATAATAGGGAGATCTCTACAAGATGGGCTGGGCCAACAGACAAAATGTTCGGGCATTCCTACATCCCATGAGGGTGGGGACCAAGCAACACGTAGTTCTGGGGGATGCCATGCAGCTTAACGTCATGTGGTAAGGATGAAGATAGAGGTAACGTATCTCAACAATGGATGTGTATGGTACGGCGAGTAACCCGACATGAATGAGAACATAATCCCACACCATATTGTACCATCCTAAGCGAGACCATGGGCCAGGGGCCTGGAAAGGCCGAGGGGCCTAAGGTTGGGCCATGGACAGAAAGCCATGTCCATCTTACACTTTAACGTCTTGTAGTGGGGACAGAGGTAGGTGTAACTAACCTTATATGGGGATGTGTATAGCATGGAGAGGAACCTGACATGAATGGGGACATAATTCCTTACCACACCATACAACCCTAAGTGAGAATTTAGGCGAGGGGGCCTGAAAAGGTCAGGGAACTGAGGCTGGACCTCAGGCGGAAAGTCCCGACCAGTTTGTAATTTAACATCTTGTAGTGAGGATGAAGGTGATATTAGTTTAGGTTCATAGAAATTGGACTGTATATGCCTAGTTTAATGTCATATGCATGTGACAGAGAGGGTGAATCATTGTGCTTATGGAATACCACAAAATGGAGATGATGATAGAGGACCACAATTGACCAAGTTCACAACACAGTATGCACCGTTTTGTGGCCATAAGGGGGTGCGAACAATTGAGCATCTACCATTGACCATATTCACAAGATGAGACTTGTATCAATTTGTCTCCCACAATCCTCGAGGGTGTTATCCCATAATAGTAGGAGAGCCTTGGGGCCAAGCATCCATGCAATTAAAGGTCTCTTTTGGATATTGAGGGTGATGAAATCCCAAATGATGGTACTCGCAAAGCATGGATGGTCATGTACTCATGGGATGGACCATAAATGAAGGTATGGATTCCTAAAGGGGATATGTGGGTCTTGGAGAAATATCCAGACATAAATGGGGGCAGGATTCCATAACGTACCACACAATCCTAAATGAGAACTCGGGCCAGGGGGCGAAGGGGTCAAAGGACCTGAGGCTGGACGCCCCAGCCAACTGTAGCCACATGGCCTCTTATGCGGGAATTTCCTCTTCATAGATCCAAATACCGTGTGATCAATTCTCTATGGTGGAAACAAGGAGTAGGATTAGGCTCTCCACGTCTCATATGGGTGAGACAGCTGGCATCACCTGTGGGAAACCTTGACTTGAAGATGTAGCATGGTAGAATGAACCACTACACTCCATGTTTGATACATATAGAGGTGGTGACAACGACATAAGATACCTATTGACAATGTTCGAAACACAGTGTCCATATCGTGTGACTTGAAATGAGAATAACAAATGTGGATTGCTTGCTGACCATATTCACAATGGGGGATCATGTCAATTTTTTGTTCACAATCTTTGAGGAAATTGGCCTATAATTATATAGAGGGACCTTGGGCCAAGCATTCATTCCATTCAGGGGCCCTTTTGGACATGAAATATAAAGGAGTCCCAGACAATAATGTGAGTGATGCATAAGTGTGCATGTGCATTTCATCATCAAGAAAGATGGTGAAAGAGGTGGAAGTTTCTGGGGAGTGGATCGCATGGCGGGGCTATGATGAACTTAACATTAATTGAGGCAAAATCCTGCACCACACCATGTGTCTTGACCTGAGGGGAGATTCTGGAGTTTGGGGTTGGACCAATTGACAAAATGTTAGGGTGTTCCTATGTATCCCATGAGGATGGGAATCAAGCCATACATAGTTCTTGAAGGCCATGCAGTTTAACATCATGCGGTGAGGACGTGGGAGGATAGAAGAATGAGGAGGGGAACATGGTGTGACTTTCGTAATCCTGACATGAGTGGGGCTAAAGAATCCTACACTATACCATGCAAGGACCCTCCGAGAGAACTATACCTAGGGGGTAGTCAAAGCGAAGCGTCAAGTTGCTGGACTCATGAACGAGTGTCTGAGTGTTCCTACATATCCCATAAGAATGGGAATAAAGCCTTATGTATTTCTAGAATATCCATACATTTTAATGCCTTACATGACGATGAACATTTTAATGTCATGCGTGATAATGAACAATTTAACGTCATGCAGGATGAAGCAGTTTAGGGTCATGCAGGACCTGATAGTTTAGGGTCATGCCGGACCAGGCATTTTAGGGTCATGCAGGACCATCATGCAGATTAGGGTCATGCAGGACCCTCATGAATTTTAGGGTTGTGCGGGACCATTCAGTTTAAGGTCGTGTAGGACCAAACATTTTATGGTCAAGTGGGACCCTCATGTAGTTTAAGGTCGTGTGGTACCGTTCAGTTTCAGGTCATGCAGTACCATACAGTTTATGATCATGTGGGACCCTCATGCAGTTTAGGGTCATGCGGGACTGTCCAGTTTAAGGTCATGCAGGACAATACATTTTATGGTCATGTGGGACCCTGCGACTCTAGCTAAGTATTTCTTGTGGAACTTGGCATTTTTGGGAGTATTTATACACTCACCATCCACGGTCACTAGTGAGTATGCACCATTGGGGTAAACCCTGTGAATTATGTAAGGTCATTTCCATTTGGGCTTCAATTTAAATGGATTCCATCCAAGAATCATTGGTGTCCTCAAAGCCATGACTAAATCACCTTGTAGGAAAGAGTGGAGGCGAACCCTCTTGTTGAAGGCTCTAGATATCTTATTCTGATGCCTTTCCATATTGTACAGGGCACGAAGTTTGTTTTCATCAAGTGTTTCCAACTCGGACAGATGAATTTCAGCTACTTTATCTAGAGCCTGCTGATAATAGACTGTTGTTCGTAATAAAGGAAACTGAAACTCGATAGGAAGGATGGCCTCGGTTCCGTATACCAGGTAATATGGAGTCACATGGGTGGAATTATGAGTCGTTGTCCGATAATCCCATAGGGAGTTTGGGAGATTGTCCAGCCAACTCTTCTTGTTCTGACCAACCATTTTTTTCAAAATCTTTGATAGGGACTTGTTGAACGCCTTGATCTACCTATTTTCTTTCACGTGGTTGAGAGAGGTATGGTTAGAACGGATGTGGTACTTGGTGTAAAACTTCTTCAACTCAACTGCATAGAAGTTTGTGTTTTTATCGGTGAGGATAGCGTGAGGAACTCTAAATAGGTAGATTATGTTGGAGCTCATGAAGTCAATGATGGAATGGGCCTTGACCCCCTTGAGTGGAACTTCCTCCGCCCACTTGGAGAATAAATCTGTAGCCGTCAGGATGAACCTGCACTAGCGAGCTATCACTGGTGGATATTGTCTCATGACATCCAGTTCCCAGACTACGAAGGGCCAAGAGTAATTGGTAGTGTAGAGAGGCTCTAGTGGACGATGCATAAAATTATCATGAATTTGGAACGCATGGCATCTCTTGGTGAACTCGATGCAGTCATGTATCACGAAGGAACAGAAGTACCCTAGTCTTTGGATCTGGTGAGATAGCTTTGGACCGGTCTGATGAGCACTGCATGAACCGGCATAAACCTCCAGCATGACAAGAGAAATCTTGACTCCTTGGATGCAAAGAAGGAGAACCCCATAAAATTCACACTTGTAGAGGATCCGCTCATGGAAAAGGCCATCCTAGAAGGTATACTGTAATGCACGGTGTTGGATTCATTCGTGCTCGGCCCGATCAGCCAGGAGGTAGTCATTTTGGAGATACTCGACAAAGGGGGATCTCCAGTTAGGGTTCACTTCAACAACTGCATCTGGGGGTCCTGACGTGGAGGCTCCAGTGGTAAGATGGCTCACCTATAGACCGTCGTCATCATCTGGGGTGGCAGGATCAATGAATCTCTGATGTACCATGTGGATAATCAACTCATCTTTCTCGAGTTCTGAAAGAGATGCAGCTAGGCCGGCCAAGCCCTGAGCTTAGTTGTTCTGAGATTAAGGGACATGAGTGACTTCCGGCTGAGATGGGAACTGGGCCATTAGCTAGAGATTTTGCTCCAACAATGGTACGAGCTCCATATTTCTGACAACATACTCACCATTTATCTGCTTAATGATAGGTTTGGAATCCCCTTTCACATACAAATGGGGAACATCAATTTCGAGATCCAGCTCAAGGCTGGTGATGAGATCCTAATGCTCCGCCTCATTGTTGGTGCAACCATAAGACAATAGTAATGAGTATGGAATAATTTCTTGAGCCGGGGTAATAAAGATGAAACTCATGCCTACTCTGTTGAGTTTGGGATCATTGAGCCTCCTACCGGTGGGGCTTCAGGAAGCACCATTGAAGTGAATCTACCAGCACAACAAGAAATGGTCTACCGAGAGGATCGCCTCATCAGAAAAATCATGGTCCAGATACTGGACTATAGGGGTTGGATGGGAAGAAATAAAATCTGCCAATGCATGCCCCTTAATAGCCTTCTGGGGGACATACCTGAAATCGAACTGCTATAGAATCACTTCCCACAGAGCTAGATGACCTGTCAACATGGGGTGGTTCAGGATATACTTTAGCGGGTCTAATCGGGACACCATCTATACCTCGTGGTGCTGCAAGTAATGTCGCAATTTCTATACTATGAATAACATTTCACGGAAGATCTTTTTGATGGGGGAGTATCTGGTCTCCATATCGAGGAGCATGCAGATAAGTTAGTAAATGATGTTCTCTATCCCTTTATTGTTCTTTTGGGTGAGAAGGGCATCGAAAGATCATTCTAGGGTGGTCACATAAATGAAAAATGGATTTCCGGAGATGGGTGGCATCAAGACTGGAGGCTGGAGTAGATACTGCTTGATTTTCTCAAACACGGTCTGACACTCTTCATCCCACTCGTAAGGAGTGACATTCTTCATGTGGCAAGAAAAGGGCTTACACTTGTCAGATAGATTCACAATGAATCAGCATATGTAGGCTAAGTGGCCTTTAAAACCTCGAAGCTCCAAAATATTTCTCAGGGGAGACATCTGGCTGATGGCCCTGATCTTCTCAGGGTTAATATCAATACCCCGATATCTAACAACAATGTCATGGAACATCCCAGAGGTGACCCTGGAGGCACATTTCAATGGGTTCATCTTCAGGTGGCATGAACGGAAGAAGTCCAACACTTTCTCAAGGTCCTTGAGATAGTCCTGGCACTGGTGAGATTTGACCACAAGATCGTCCATGTAGAATTCCACCAATGTTCCTAAGATCGGCTTGAAAATACGATGCATAGCCCGCTGATAGGTGGAACCTGCATTCTTTAAGCCAAAGGGCATGAATTGGTAATAGAAAGTACCTTGCGGCACACTGAAGGCTGTGAACTCCTCTTCCTCAGGGGCCACTCGGATCTGGTTATATCCAATGTAACCATCCATGAAAGAGAGGGCTTGGTACCCAGTCGTAGTATCGATTAAAAATTCCATCACAGGAATGGGAAATTCATCCTTCTGGAATTGACGGTTGAGATCCCAAAAGTCAATGAACACTATGATCTGTCTGTTCTTATTCCTAACTGGAACAATGTTGGCTATCCATTTTGGGTAGTAGACCTCCTTGAAGAAATTTTCCCTAATGATCTTATCAATTTCCACCTCTACCATGGCATCGTGAGAAGGGTGTATCTTTCCTGGAGGCTTCTTGAACCTGTGATAATTTTCAAGAAGATCGAGGCGATGGACGACTACCTGGGGATCTAGTCCTGTAATATCAACGTAACTCTAGGAGAATACATCATGGTGTTGTTTAAGGAAGACTATGTACTACTTTTACTCCTTGGGAGGCAAGGCGTCTTCAATCAATGTGGGTCTTGGGTTTGCTTCACTACTGAGGTTCACCTATACCAATTCGTCGACCGTGGCAGAGATTCCCTCTTCAAAGGTCAGGGGAGCATCCTCCAAATTATCTTCTTAAATTTTGGAGGATAGATCCCCAGTGGGAGGAGATTTATCGAAGTTGAAAAACCCAGAGGAGAGGCTGGTACCAGCCTGATCGGCAGTGGTCACTACATAGGGAGATTCATGTGCTGCTAAAACCATAGCAATGAAGGTTGTCGAACTGATACCGTTTGGTCTTTAGCCCAAGGGGCCACAATTGATGATATCAAAGCAATAGTGGCACATTGGCTTGATTCGGTTAATTCTAGCCTGGAGAAATATGCAAGTATGACGTACTGTCATTGCCATGGGGTGGACATCTCGATACCTTATGGGAATAGGGGACTAAGGGATCATTGAGGCTGGATTCGTATATAAATATGAAGTGATCTCCCGACGTCACTTGGACCTGTTATAATCCTCCCCCTTGTAATAGAGACAACAAAAAATTTCCCCCATATCGGGGGTCGTGGCCTCCAATCAATGAATTGAGAAGATGTAGGTGTTATCAAGACCCACCCAGGGGGTCGGTTGCAACCACAGCATGCTCGACCTCATTAGTCTGAATCTACTTGTCCTTGATCTTGTAATAGTTGGCATCCAGGTAGTGGGCTTCACAAGAGTAAAAAGGATACGTGTCACCTTGGAGCATGCCCACTCGACCATTGAGAGAGTACTTGAGGAACTGGTGATACAATGAGGGGATCACCACGTGTAGGTGGAGCCATGGTCTTCCTATCAATGCATTGTGCACAGTGTCTTTGGAGACAACAAAAAACTAAGTGCTGGAAACTAGGACCCTGAACTGGGTCTTCAAATGGATCTTTCCAACCAGGTTCTTCTCTGTCCAATCATATCCCTGGATTTTTAGGTAGGAGGGAGTCAAGTCATTTTCAGATAATCCCAGCTTCTATAGTGTCCGTGTTGGGATAAGGTTAATCCTGGAGTTGGTGTCAACAAGACAGTGATGAACCTATGAACCATTAAATTGTCTAGTAATGTAATGTGGGTGAATGTGCCCCTATATGGTAAATCCTTCATCTTCTCCAGAGAAGGAAATGATGGCTTTCCATTTAGCATTCTATATCTCCTCGGCATGAAAGGCTTTTGCGGCTGCTACTTCTGTCTCAAACTGGAGGGGGATTCTTAAAGCCTCAGCGGGGGCCTCCCGCATATCTGACAATAGTCGAAGGTCTTCAAGGATGGAAATACTTGCTGGATTTCTGGAAAGATTCATAAGAACATCCTACTTCCACACCAAGCGTGAACTTCTGCTTGTAAGAGGTACGATGGCCTCTACCGGTTGGACCGACGGCTGACTGGTGCTGGGAATGTCCCACTGCTCATTATTCAAAGCATGTGGAGTACTTTCTATACTAGGTATTTCTAACTGAGACTAGTCCTAGGTGGATCATGGCTGATCACGAAGTGTCCTTGGTGGATCTTCCCAGTCTAGTAGCACAAACGGCGGTGGAGGCGTGCCTAATGTCACCAAATGAGAAGGATGCGCGTGCTGAGCTCTGCACTGGGCATACTATCTAGTCTCAGTGGCTTGCACGGCCTGGATAGAGGTGCCAACTAATGGTTCTTGATGACCCATATGGCTGCGGGTTTGCCGACGTTGGTGTTGGCTGGGGAAGTTGGGGAGATCCGCCTGGTGATCTCCATCATCGGGAGTCATTTAGGGGTTTACTAGCTCCACAGTGTTAACCGAATCATACCCTTGACTATCACTCGAAGAGTAATCCAATATTGGGTGGATTCTGGGAGGAATTCCCATCTCAGGGGGCATGTAGTCTTTGAGAGTATGGGATGATGACAACATTGGCGGGGCATGTTGCTTTCCCTTGCGTCGTCGATGCTTGATCTTTTGGGGAGGGGATGGATGAGATGATGATGCAGAAGTAGTAGTTGTGGATTTTGAAGGCTCTGGATGATTCAGGCATGCGTGGATGATACTATGGCAACAGGTGACCATTTTGCGATCCATCCATTTTTCATACTTCTAAGACCCGCGGTTAGAAACCTACTGCCACTCACCTTCGTCGTCGTTTTTTCTATCTGGCCTTACAAAGACACATATGCCACATGTGTTGGGGCTGGGCCAAACCTGAATATTATGTTATCGACCTGGTCTTGGAGCTAGTATTTGAACACATAGTACTATTTGAGGGTGTTCCCTAAGATCTGTTGATAGGGGCAGTAGTTGGGGCGATCAGTGAGGTTCGCCTCTTCTGGCCTTCTGTACTCAGTAAAACGCACAATCCCCTATTCCAAAATCACTTCAGAAATAGTCGGGAACCAAATTCTCATTGAATGAGTAAGTCCAATTTCTTATTTCTGGAAAGGAGGCCCTTTGAGCTTGACCCTGGCAAGGGGATGGAGGATCCTTTTGTGGAGGTGGAGCCTGATTGTCCCACATAGGCAGTGGCGGCATATTACGTGGAGGCACCTGCCAATTTTGAGGCGGCCGCTGCTAGGCTGGAGGCTGCGCTTGTGGTGGCAGTCCTCTGCGAGGTTTTGGAGGCGGCTCCACTGGTAATAATTCTATCTATCTGGGGGACACTATTTGGGACACCGTGGTGGGCTCGGTTCTGGCAGCCCTCATTGTGGGAATTTCAGAAGGTAACAGACATGCCCGTTTGGCCTGTTGTAGGGCTTCTTCCAAGCACTGGGCCTTATCAAAGAAGTCATGAAATCCTCCAGGGTAATTCAGGGGGATCTGAGAGGGAACCTGTTCCATCTTGGCATTTCCCACACACATCATCAGTAATTTCTCCTGAGTCAGTGGCATGTCAAGGGAGTATGTGAATCCTTTCCACCAAGCAATAAAGTCTGTGACACACTCATCGTGCCCCTGATTGCACTTGAAGAGGTCTGTGACACTCGTCTTCTGTGTGGTATAACTAAACTGGAATTGGAACTACCTAAGGAGGTCCTCCTAGATGGTTACTGATCTGATGGGGAGCTATCAATATTAGACAAACATATGCCCTTCCAATTTCTGTACAATACATCATAGCTTGGTGGAATCTTGTTGCGCTGGAGTTCCTATCATGGGGACACACCTTGAGGTAAAGTTGTCCAGGTGCTGCAGCGGGTCCTCTTTCCTATAAAAGGGGGAAAATGTGGTATTCTTGAAACGTGGAGCTGTCGGCATATCACCCAACCATGCTAGATATGGCTTTCCATCGGGTGGGAGTACCACCTGTCTCATTTTCAATGCCTCAATGCGGTAAATGAGTCTCGTCATATGATCATCTGGGTGGGGGCCCTGTCTTGATGGGGATCCCTAACCACAAGTGCATTGGTGGGTTCTTCAACATGATAAGGTGGATCAGTGGCACATGGAGAGGCTGGTGGAGTGACCTATGAGGCATCTGGGGGAACCTGATCTGGGTTCCTCAAATTTCGGTGCCATTTCGGGGGGTTTGGGGAGACATACTGTGCCCTCTTGATATAAGTTTCGGCTTCAACCCTGTCTGTGGGGGCAGGATGGTCAGGGTCACCAGGAGGCAGCTCACTGAGGGGAAGATTTTCTTGCCCCTGTTGTACTGGTCATGGATCCCTGTAATCTGGACGTTGTTCTGCAGCGCGTTCAACCAGGATGTCGTCGACCACATTTTTCTTTTCGGAAATTTTCTGGTGCAATGCGGATTTCTCATGGTCCTCCTCCATCATCTGCACTGAGGCAGACAGGTCGGAGTGTTTAGCAGCTCTAAGGTGCTCTTTACCCTTACCGAGATTCTGATGGAGAACCAATGCCTCGGTGGGTGTAGGGAGCCCCATTAGATTCCCCTATTGTTGAGTAACTCTTCTTGATGGGTCCAGTAGTGGTGGCACACCCTTAGGGGGTATGTACCCATCAAGAAGCTCCAGCTAATTCTCCTCATCCAATTTTTTGACCATGTTGACTGTGACCCTTCCTGGGGGCATGTCCTCAATATCACCTATCAATTCAGACTGTCGTCATATAGGACCGAATAGGAGGGAATCATACTTCCCCTTGCCATAGATTTGCACGTAGGGGGAAGCCTCCTTGATAATCTTGCAGTGTACCTTGAAACTCTGAACGCATTGCTATTGGAGGTCCTTACGGTGGCCTGGGGACTCGGGGCGCTGGGCCACATGGAGTTTGGCCAAGTCAACTAGACGTCATTACTCACCAATTTCTTCAAAATGCACTTGGCTCCTGGGATAAACCACTCGCTGATGATGAAGGTGAAAGTGCGTCACCCAGAGGGTTTGATGAAAACACTCAAACTTCTCTTGAGTAAGGGATTCCAACACACATAAATTCAGTGCTACCATGGGAAAAAACACCTTAGGGGAAGTGGTCTGGTATGTGGATATTCCATAAGCTCCTTGGCTCAGATTTATGGTCTGGCCCTTCATTACCCCACTCGTCCATCAGAGGCGGATGAGGAACCGATAGTGGTACCGAAGCATACCACTTGGATGGTAGGCTGGCTGGTGGAGAGTACAGAAAGCGACCCGACAAACCGCCACATCTCAGGCTATCCTCTGAAGAGTGTAGTGACTTAGCCACCACATCATAGTAGGATGGGATGACAGCCGTTGTTCTTGGCATAGGGGCTAGGGTTGCTGGCGATAGGTCGCTCTGCTGCTCACCCGCCATTGGTCCCCAGAATACCTCTCTGTGATCTCTAGTCGAGGTAGAGAGTGCTTCTGGTGACTACAATGGTGATTTCATGATCATAACCTGTGGGGTTTCCAAATATTCATCCTTCTGGATAGGCCTACGGAGGGAGGCGGGAATCTGATGGATCTTACATTTTGGGAGTACTATGATGATGTTCCTCATTCCTTCCCTATCCCTTGACTCGGATGAGAGAGGGAAGGGTTCCCGTGCTGAGTAGTATTCTTTTTTGGAGTCTGAGAAGTGGAATGGTTTGATATCTGTCCAGGCCTTCCCTGAATTCTTTTTTTGGAGGTGATGACTTTACTTATTTCCATTGGATGGATCTTCGGTATATGTTAGATTTCTGACATGATTAGGTCCTTTGGCCGTATTGGTGTTGGGGAAAGAGGGTTTCCACATGAGAAATCCAGGGTGTGCGGAGCACCTGGACATATATCATAGGGGACACTGGGAGGACCTCCATGGGTAGTGTTGGAGTGGGTAAGACCTCTGATGGATCTCGTAGAAGCATGGGGAGGACCTCCATGTTTATTTACCCTGGTGAAATCAGTGTGAGGAGTGTCCTCGTACTGGTCCAGCTAAACATTGGTAGGACCTACGTTTTGGGTGCTGGGGAAGTGAAGCTGACCCTCACTCCTCTGATTTCTAGGGTGAGGATGACATTCGCCAGCTACTAAGAGGACACGGGGAGGGTCACCATGTTGAAGAGTGACCGGATGTGAAACATACTCATAAAAATGGTCTGTGGCCAAAAGAATGACTCCATATCAAGTATAGTGGGCACAGGAAAGACTTCCATACTGAGCAACACCACAATGGAGAGGATCCACATTTGGATTGAAGGTGGAATAGGGTGGACCTCCATGCTGAGCCTGGAAGTGGGGAAGGACCGCGTTCTCCATGGTAGTGGTATGGGGAGGACCTCCTTACTGGGTGGAATCATTGCAGGTTAATCCACGGTGGCCACTGCTTGTGCCGGAAACCAAGAGATTCGACCCAGCCTGCCCATGGGGTGGTTGGGGCCTCGATCCAGGTCGGGCATACGAATTTCCCTGTTCAGCGTACACAAGGAGTTGGTGATATGCGTCAGTGGTGGCTTAGGCCACAATATCCACCGACATCAACGCCCCTTATCAAACATCCTCTTGAGCTTGCACCTAACGCTAGTGTTGAGTTAGACGGACTGAAGCCAGTGGCACAAGTACATGGCTTACCTGCTCCTCATCCAGTAAGACTGGGTGGCGGCGCTGACATGGCCTAGTGAGATCCCTTGCTGGGAGTCCCTAGAATTGGACTCTGGTTGGGCTGGCCCAGACATCCCTTACATCATTGGTGTAGGTAAGGGATTTGTCGAGGCGTTTCGGGTACATGCTCCCGAAATGGTTATATATTGGAGTGGGGAGCAGTGGCTCCCTACACAGCCCTCAGGGGCAGCGTTGACGACGAGGCACAAGAGCCTATAAATTCAGTCGGGCCATATCCCGAGTCATGAAAATACCCTCCTCATCATACCGGCATACAAGATCATTGATCACCCTTCGTTGGATGAACTCTTAAATAAATATGGGGCAGAGGCACCCATCGGTCATGGCGGTTGAGACCATCGTAGAAGAGGCATAACTACGCGGCGCTACTGTGCTTGTACTGCCCCTTCCCCTGTGTCAGTTGGTAGGTGGTGATGGAGTTCCATATGAAGCAACTTGGTTCCTAAAAGCAGGTATATTGACTCATCAGTGCTAAAAGAAAAAGGGAATTGATGACTTGTTCCCTAGCTTCATTCTGTCTTCCATGACAGGTAAGAGGGATCCACATTGACAACATCACATATCGGGATGTCCAACATTCTACTGCCCCAACTTTTGGTGAGTTTCATGCTAGATCCACTATTTTCTTGGCAGGACCTAGCACTAGATATCTAGATCTGGTGACATGCTAATACACTGATGTCTCGAACACTACTAATCTCTACATTTAGGTGAATAAATTCACGTCGGGTTCACCATTTCTATTTATGATGCTTTCGTCGGGGCGCGTGCATCCATCTGTTCGAGGACGTGTAGCTATTTTCCCGCATTCCCACTTTCCAAAGGTGGGCAACATATGTTCTTTATTCAGGGATATTTTCGCCTTGATCGAAACAGGATGATGGGATATCGGTTCTTCCTTCTGTGGATTACTCCTTGAAATTAGTCACCTAATCCAGGTCTCCCTTATAGACTTTAGATGTTTTTTGTGAAACTCTTCTCATTTCCATATATTCATGGACACTAGTTAATTATGCTGCTTTTTTCGGGACATTCCAAAGGGTCCGGTTAGGGCAGAAACCTTTCGTCAGGGGAGTAGTCACGTTGGACATCACTGGCGTGTCTCGACACAGGAACACTGGTGCGTCTAGGTTTCTTCCCCTTGTTATAGGGCTTCTCGAGGGTGCAGAATCCCAAGGAATCCCATGTCAAATGTGGATAATTTTATTCCATAGGCATGTATATGAGGTTTTCCTCAGCTTCCTATGTTTAACAAAGGGTATGCCGCAGGTTTAACATCTAGCGTTGACAGATCAGACTGATCAGAACAGTGAATAGAGAGGATCAGGTGAGTGAAACCTCTGGAGGTAACACTGATGTTGGGGCCAACGTGTGGTAAGCTTCCCGATTTTTGTTAAGATAATTGGGGAATGAGGTGGCATGATCCCACCGGGATGTGGCAGCCCGGGTAAGAATCAGGATGGATGATGGAAGGTCTGATAAAGTGGATGGAGAATGAGATGGAGTCATCTCAAGGATGACGGTGATGTTAGGCTTGAGTCTTAAAGAGACCTCCTACGTATACGTGTGGTAGGGTATCAAAGTACTCGTAGTTCACCAGACAACAACTTATCGATAGATGGGGTCACAACGTCTTACCACTAGATGGGGTCGGCAATTGATTATCGCTGGTTGGGTTCACGACATCTTACTGCTAGATGGGGTCACAACAGCTTACCATTGGATGAGGTCACAATGGCTTACCGCCAGATGGGGTCTACAATGGCTTACCACCAGATATGGTCACAACGGCTTACCATTGGACGAGGTCACAATGACTTATCGCTAGATGGGGTCGACAACGACTTACTATTGGATGGGATCACGATAGCTTACCACTGGATAGGGTCACGATGGCTTACCGCCGAATGTGGTCACAACGACTTACCACTGGATGGGGTCATGATGGATTACCCCTAGATGGGGTCACAACACCTTACCGCCAGATGGGGTCACCATGGCTTACCGCTAGATAGGATCACAACATCTTACCGCTGTATGGGGTCGACAATGGATTACCACCCAATGTGGTCACAATGGATTACCGATGGATGGGGTCATAATGGCTTAACGCTATATGGGGTCGACAATGGATTATTGATGGATGGGGTCCCGATGACTTACCGCCAAATGGGGTCACAATAGATTACCACCGGATGGGGTCATGATGGATTACCACCAGATGGGGTTGAACCTCATGGAAGCTTGTTACGTACCCTATCTAGGAGGCAAGGATCAAATCCCACATAGTTTAGGATATAGTGGGAACCAACGTGAAGATGTTCGGGACTGCTGGGTGTTGGGCTTGAACCTCTTGGAGGCTTCCTACATACCTTACCTTAGAAAGGATCAAATTCCATGTATTTTGGGATGGTGTTGGTGTACCAATGTGAAGATGGTCGGGACTGCTGGGTGTTGGGCCTGAACCTCATGGAGGATTCCTACGTACCTTACCTTAGTAAGGATCAAAGTCCACGGAGTTCGGGATGGTGTTGGCGAACCAACATGAAGATGGTTGGGACTGCTGGGTGTTGGTCTTGAACCTCATGGAGGCTTCCTACGTACCTTACCTTAGCAAGGATCAAAGACCACGTAGTTCGGGGTGGTGTGGGAACCGATGTGAAGAGGGGTCGGAAACGATGGGTGGTGGGCTTGAACCTCAGGGAGGCTTCCAACATACCATGCCTTGGCAAGGATCAAAGACCTCATAGTTTAGATGGGGTGTGTGAGACTTACACTCTAGGCTTCCCAGAGAGGATTTCATGGTTGATGCTTTTTCTAAGCCCACGTGAGTCATGCTCAGTGTGAGAAACAAGAGACAACAAAGACCTGACAATCACGTCACGGAAGGTGCATCCGTGAGAAGTGGAATAGGGGGTTATGTGTGTTTAGCGGTCCAAAGAGGAAACAAGGGATTATGCCTTGTTAGCAGCACGAGGCAATGGAAATTGGGACTTACTCTGGGATGGAGGCTCAGATGGTAAAAAGGCCCAGTGGGAGAGGGACTTAGCACCCTGTAAGAGAGGAAAAGCAGGGGTGAAACCTCCTACATGGAAAGCTAGAGGCTTACACCAAGGTGGTTTCCCTTTCCCCATGGACAGACACAACTCTGATAAAGAGGATCTCATTCTATGTGAGGAATGATCTCACTCTCGTGGAGACCAGTGGGCTTGCATAATGTCCAAGGTGGGGGAACCCCGCATCTGATGCACAGGTCATGGTCATAGTTTAATGTCATGTATTGAGGAAGATGGTGCTAGGTAGTTTAACGTCCAGTAGCTCAGATGAGGTGGGTTCACTCCGCACCCCTAGGACATACATAACCGATACATACCCGCCCTTGAGGGAATAAAGGCATCGGTATTTCCATGAATAGGGGGTGTCAGGAGGTGATCCCATTGGGGGTCCACGTTTGTGTGGCTATGCGAAGAAGAAATAGCCTTTAGTGTGACTTTCCAAAGAAGAATGATCCGAAGAAATGCAACGGCCAGTATCATCCAATGGATTTTGAATTTACTTCGTGCGATCCTAAAAGGTTGCACGAGAAAAGGAGTTGCAGAGAAAAGGGGTTCATAGGAATCCTTGTGAAGCTTTGGTGCTTCAAGAAGTGGAGGGGATTCATGAAGGAATGTGCTTTGCGAAGTGAAGTTTCCTAGGTTGGGCATAGTACATAGGTCCATATGGGAGGAGCTTCGTGAAGTGGAAAGGAATTTGCGAATTAATTCCTGGCGAAGCAAGGGTGCCTCGCTAAGCAAGGTGTCGTAACGAAATTTGTTCCGTGAAGCACAGTGACCCTGCCTTAGCATGTGGTTCATGTTTCTGTGGAGGGTGTTTCACAAACCATAAACACTTCACGACTACACATGTCCCTGTGGGGATCTCCTTCCTTTGCGAAGGCCCATGGGCTTCGTAAAAGGAATCCCTCTCGGAAGGGGGGTTCAATTCAAGTAAAGGGGGAGGCACTTCACAAAGAAAAAGTACCTTGAGGAGCTCATGGTGCACAGATCAAGAAGTGATTCAAAATTTGAGAGCTCAGAATGTGAAAGGTCAGATGATCCACTTTTTGGGATCGATTTGAGCCTTGTATTTATAGGCAGGAGGCGCCGCGAAGTAGAGCTCACTCGACATGAAGAGAGAGTTTCTTCCATGGAAGGTTGCGAACACCAAATTCAGCCATGGAGCCTCCCACATCTTTGCTCCACATTGGGATCACAAACGTCAAATTCGACCATAGAGCCTCCTGCATCCTTGCCCTGTGGCAGGCTCGCGAATGTCAAATTCGGCCATGGAGCCTCCCGCCTCCTTGCTCAGCGGTAGGCTCGCGGACTTCAAATTTGGTCGTGAAGCCTCCCGCATCCTTGCTCCACGGTGGGCATGGAAACGTCAAAGGGGTTTGCGGGGCGTCCCGCCTCCTTGCTCTATGGTGGGCGCACGAACGTCAATGGGGTTCACAGGGAGGCTGACCTCCATGCTTTGCGACGAGCATGGGGCCATGGGGCTTTGCAAAAGGGATTCACGAGGCAGCCCTAGAGACTTCCCTCTTGTTCTTCTTTATCCCATATTTTGGCATCCACAATGGCCCAGTAAGACTGGTGGATACCCTCCATCACCACACTTCAAAGAGACAATGGCAATACTGAATGACCCTTAAAGCACAAGATGCCCTTAGGAGATGATAAACAATCAGAGGACGTCTCCCAATCATGTAGAAACTGCTTCAACCACTGAAAAATATCATCATTAGGTTTCTCTCATTGAATTAGATCCACTAGTGATAGAGTCAACTGAAATATCTCCAAGAATGCACCCCCATTTTTCTTCTTGGTCTCTACATGCATTTGAGAAAATAGTTCCATTATATTCAACTCATCACTAGACTTACTAAAATCCTACACTGGGACTCTTCTTCTCAAGGAATCGACCACCACATTATCCTTTCCTAGGGTATAGACAATGTTAAAGAGAAACCCCTACAAGTACTCTATCCAACAACAATGCCTCATGTTGAGTTCCTTCTACGAGAAGATATAGGCTAAACTTTTATGATCAGAGTAGACCATAAACATCTCCCAAAGGAGGTAGTGGCTTCAAGTCTTCAAAGCATGCGTCACAGCTACTAATACCATGTCATGGTTCAGGTAATTCTTTTTATGTGTTTAGAGTTGGAGAGTTCCATACGCCACCACGTGATCTTCCTGCATAAGCACATACCCAAGACCCATACCCCAGGCATCACAATACACCCCATACCCCTTTCTAGCCTATGGAAAAATCCAAACGGGGGTAGCAGTCAACCAACTCTTCAGCTCCTCGAATGATTCATGACATTATAGGCCCCAAACAAACTTCACCCCTTTTAGGTGAGCACGATCATCCATGAAGAAAGTTGAGAGAAATCTCGAACAAACCTCTGGTAATAACCAGCCAGGCTGAGGAAACTCCTAATATCAAACACATTCTTTGGATGGTCCAATTAAATAACCACAATGATATTCTTGGGGTCCACCAAAACCCCATTCTCTAAGATCAAATTATCCAGAAACTTCACTTCCCTGATCCAGAAAGTGAATTTAGACAACTTTAAATAAAGGTGATGCTCTCATAAGGTGCCTAGAATGATCTGAAAGTGATGCTCATGTTCCTCCTACTATCTCAAAAAATCTAGGATGTCATCCATAAATACCACGAAAAAATAATCGAGATACTGATGGAACACCCTATTCATGACTTCCATAAATACCTCTAGAGCATTGGTCAATCTAAAGGGCTTGACCAAGTACTCAAAGTGGTCGTACCTGCTTCAGAAGGCTTTCTTTGGGATATCATTCTCTTTCATCCTATGTTGATGATAGACCAAATGCAAGTCAATTTTATAAAACCACATTTACCCCTTCAACTGATTGAATAATTCATCAATTTGGGGAAAATGATATTTGTTCTTGAACATTACCTTATTCAACTTTCTGCAGTCAATGCACAACCGGAGGGACCCATCATCCTTTTTCACAAACAACATAAGATCGGCCCAAAGAGAGATGCTCAGGAGAATGAATACTTTGGATTCTATGTCGCCCAACTGTATCTTTAATTAACTCAGCTTAGTGGGGTCCATGAGATATGAGGGAAGAGATATCAATTGTGTTCCCGACGCCAAATCAATCAAGAAATGTATATCCCGCTCCGAGGGAAAACCTGAAAATCATCCGGAAATACCTCCAAAAACTCTTCAAATACATGAGGTAGTCCACCATTAGGGGAATGACCATCGTCCACTCTCATGAGCGGCAATAACTGAAAAAAAAAACAACTCCCAACTCTTGGAGTGGAGGTCCTGC
Organism: Viscum album; assembly: GCA_963277665.1. Classification (NCBI taxonomy): domain Eukaryota; kingdom Viridiplantae; phylum Streptophyta; class Magnoliopsida; order Santalales; family Viscaceae; genus Viscum; species Viscum album. The sequence continues at coordinate 319,240,078 of OY728146.1, forward strand.
ACGACCCGACTGAGTATACCATTCCCCACAAAAAACCTGAAGACTCCTATCAGGTGCCGTGAAACTGACCCACCGCCTATAGAAATAGATGTGCTCATATAAGTGTACTAACCAATCCATGATAGATATTATGTCAAACAGTTCTATATCTAATACCAAGAGGTCTCACTCCATCTCAACCCCTGGAATGGAAAGTGCACATGACGGACACCTGAGACCCTGGTCTTTCTTCTTTCCCAGCGGCATCACCAACTCCATTGTAATAGACAACATCTCGATTGGAAAATTCAGAGTTTCTACAAAACAGGAAGAAATTAATGAAATAGAGGAAAAAATATCAAAAATATTAGAAACTATTGAAGATGCAATCAAAATGGTACCTTGAACTATTGATGGTCTCACATCTGATCATGCTAGTGCTTGATCGACCACATGGTGATGTCTGGTCTCTGCATGAGGATGACCTCTAGTCTGTGGTTGTTCCCTAAACTGGATCTTCACAAAAGATACCCAACCCTACCACCATGGCCAAAAAATAGAGATCCCCCTATCCTCGATGGCTCTGACTATGTTGTCATTCCTCTTGAAGCCACTGATCCTATACCACTATAAAGTAGACGTGCCACCCCACAAAATTACTGAAATTGACCCATACCTCTACATTTGTGATAGGACTTCGGAGGAAGTGGACATGCTAATCAGATGTTCCTTGGTCTCCCGGACTACTGGCTCATGACCGATCTCACATCAGAACCCACACATGAAAACTGCCGGGAAGAGTGGCCTGAACTACCACCTCCGTTCTTCACTTGTTTCTCCCACTTCCTTTTATTCTATGAAGAGTTTACACTGCCCACTACTAATACATTCCCAGAGAAACCAGCCCTCCCTTTTTGGTCAATCTCCACCATTCATTCCCAATCAACCACCCTGTCATAGGTACTCACCTTAAATAAGAAAACCTAGGAGTATATCTCTGGTCGTACTCCATTATCAAACCTCTGGGCCTTTGCCTACTCATTAGAGATGATTTCAATAGCATACCAAACCAGATCAGCAAAATTATTGGCATAATCCATCACAGAAAGATCCCCCTTAACATGATCCATGAACTCTCGAGATCTAGCATGTTCTAGGACTTCAGGGTAGTACTGTTCATTGAATACAACCTTGAAATCTCCCCAGCGCATCTACTCATTCTTCCAAGTTTGAAGTAACGATTCCCACCACCTAAGGCTGGGACCTTCCAACAAAAATGAGGCACATTTCACCCTGATATCCTCAGGTATGTCCAAGAACCTTAACAGGTGCTCGATCTTTTTTATCCATTCTTCTGCTTCCTCGGGTTCTATGCTACCTCAGAAAGTAGGAGGCTTGTTTTGCAGAAAATCCTGGGACTTTGTCTTCCTAGGACTATTCTCATATTCTCTAATAAGAGATGGAATAAGATCTGGTCCATGCCCTAGTGCTTGGAAAGACTAAACCAAAACCTCTACTAGCCTCTGATCAAGCGGTGTGGGAGAACAATCTTCTACTTCCTCCCATTGGTGCATTGGAGCTTTCCGGGGAGGCATGTTGCTACAAAAAGGTAACAGTCACAAGAGAAAAATCAGTACAAAAATTCTAAAAATTTCATCAATAACATCATATATAAATAGTCCAAACGTATTACAATGATAAAATAAACATCTACTTCACCCCCACCTGATGTCCACACATAGTCTGCAGCCCACACGTCTCACTCGGAAGTGAATTCAAACAAACAATTCCAATGTCCCATGGTGACTCGAGGTCTTCCAAGAGAGGTGTCAGCCAAGCACCCTACTCATGAAAAAAACTCCATGTTATGATAGTCCTAGATTTTTTCTATCCCGACTCATCCCAAAAATAATAATGCAACCCGAAAACATTAACCACCTATGATACCATTTTGTCATGACCCAAATCTTGTTTCCATCAAAATTGGCACCAAACCTGGCCCGTGAAAAGTTCTGAAGTTCGTTCCCTATCCCCATGGGCAGGAAAAAGTGCCCAAGTATCATTTATTTTGGGTTTGTAATGATTCATCTGAATATGGATACATAAAACATCAAAAACATTGGATAAGCTGAATCTGAAAATTCATTCAAAACAAGACTTATACAAAATCCAGAACTAAATACAAAGGTAAAATCATAGTACATAATTTCTAAAGATAGATAAAAATAGCAAGAAAAACATCCCCAAGTGAGTCCACACAATAATAAGTCATCACCCACAAGCTTTGTCCACAACTCTGCACCATGGATGGGAATTGACGCCCTAAACTGCCAACACACAAAGCTTTTCCTTTTCCTGTGTCAAATAGGAACAAGTCTACTTACATCCATGGGGTGTAAGTAGGGTGTGATCCTAATACCAATTAGATACCACCAAGATATCCTATAGAGTAAATAGTATAAGATAAAAAACATTCCATTTTTCATAAATAAGAGGTAGTGGAAATAATTTCTAAAGAATGAAACTTTTGAATGAAAATAGTTTTCAAAGGTGACTTTCCATGAATGGAAAATTTTCAATATAACATGTATAATAAATTATTTTCCAAAAACAACCACCATATTCCAAACATAAATACATAGGAGTCAATGAGCACCAATCTCGAGAACACCCGTATGCACTTGTTAGTCTCGGGGCCAATGTACCTTATACCTCGGTGTAAAGTAACCATAGAAAAATATATTCTCTTACACAAGACACTTGTAGGGAACAGACCCATAACTTAGTGGTCCCCCATCATCATCAATATTGTTTTTTAGTGTTTTCATTATCCATTCTTCTCAGTGAAACAGGGACAAAACCCATCCGGATCACTAGTGTACTAGTACACATTTTCCCTCCTAGGTACCCGGGTTTCCCCTTTTGTGCTCAAACCATTCTCTCATGATAAAAAAATCCATCATCACATAAACACATCAATTCTGGAAATATCCATCTCAAAAAATTAGCAACACATGTTTTGTACCACTTTCACCACTCAATAAAACCTTTATAATTTCTAATAAAATAACCTTACCAAACTTTACAATGTTTTGCACACAAAATCCCTTAAAATCCCCCACTTTAAACACAATGTGCATACCCATATTCATCAAAATAGAATTTTCAGCACATGAATCATTTTTATAAACCCATTGCATGATTTATAAAACAAACCCATTTGTCATAACAAAAAATAGACATGTCAAACACCCAAGTTAGCAAAAAATTGGTACCCAGATATCATTTACTTAACAAATGTCACCAAAAACAGATTTCACACTAAGGATAATGAATAAGAAGTGTGATAAAAACATAAATCCACCAAGGCTAACTCATCTATCATTGATTACTCATGGAATAACCTTCCACAATTGTCAAAACCCATGAATCTTTATGAAAAAATCCAAACACAACACCGCCGCACCACAAGGGACTTAGATAAAGCCTAAAACTACAAGAATAGGCCAATAACCCCAAGATCAAACACTATGTTCAAATTCCCACTATCTAGACATTATAAAATTGAATAATAATTGGAAGAAACCCTATGAAAAAGGAAAACACCCTAAGAAAAAGGGAGTAAGAATGAAGGAGACCCACATACTTGAGGGATATTGAAGAAATATACCCAAATACACAAGTATCTGAATTTCAAACAAGTCAAAAATACAAGTTAGGTTATAATAAGTCTGAGGAGGTCATGTGAGAACTAAAATGTGTGGAATAGGGTAAGAGTTGAAGGATTTATGAAGGAAACAAGTTACCTCTTCAAATCTGGGCGATTTGAGAAAGCTTAAGAAGTTATGCCCAAATTTTCAATGCATACGAGCTCCAAAGAGGGGAAAAGTGAATGGGAGAGATCAAGAATTTAGTGGTCTTAGGTGAGACTTAGAATCACCAAAAAACAATAAAAATTGAATAATATATTAAATAAACAATTTTTTAAACTGAAAATGGGCTTCTGGGTTGGCCCAATCTCTTAAATATAAACTCAAATACACCATTATTATGGATTACTAAAGGGTCCAAATTGAAGTGCTGGTGTTAATAGGTTAGAGGATTCCATTTTTAAAGTGGAATGGGTGAACAATTCTAAAAAATGAAATTGTTATAAAAGAAAAAAAATTATTTTTAAATCTGGAAATGGGATCATGATTTGGCCCAAATCCTGGAAGCTCACCCATTTCTCCAAAAATTCCGGGGAAACCCATACAACAAAGAAAGAATGAAAATTAAACGAAATTTACCTTTAAAATAATTCATGGATGTGACACCACATGTGATTCTTCTTTATGATAAAAAGAAGAAGAAGAAGAAGATGTATCAAGTTTTATATAGGTATGTGTTCAAGTTTAATCCTTCTGTGTTTTTAAGAGTCTTCTTCAGATATAATTAATTATTATTCTCTATCTTATATAACTATTATCTTGTGTTAGATGTATCTTGAAACTTTTTTCTTCATATTTAAATCATTAATTATTCTTTCTTACTGTTTTAAGTTAGCACATGATGTACTAATTGTTGAAGGATGTAATTTTTTTTAAATCCTTGTAGGATCCCGAAAAATATATTAGATTTGTAATAAGTGATGGTTTCCTAAACTTGGTCAGGTACTCCATATAAAAAGGATTTATAATATTTAAATAACTATTCTCTAGGAGTAATGTATTTTTGGATTAGAATACAGGATCATTGTTCCCCAAACCACTATAAATATATTGTGTTCAATATTTTTCTTATTATTTTTAGTTTTGACACTTTCTTATGATGAGAAAACATCATAATATATCATACTTTAACAAAGGGTGTTTTTATGTGAATAAAATTTCATGAACTCAATTCACCCCACCACCAAGTCTTTTTTCAATTATTATTCAACCAGAAAACTAATTATAATGCAATGGTGGCCTAAGAAACCATACCAAAACATACAGGGAATGTTTGAAACTACTAACACAAGACAACCAATGAATATCATGAATAATTAAATAATAACTAATAGATGAATCAATTAATACTTTTAAATAAAATATACATAAATAATTATATTTATATATATATATATATAATATTAATATGTTCAAGTATATTATACAATGGTTAGAGTTCATTCAATAAATTGGAGAGAAAATGTAAGAGAATTTTAAGCACAATATTCTTTTATTGAGTTATATGATTTTTTTGATTAATTGTATTGTAAAAATTTTCCCATATTCTGATTTTTATTATCTCATTAAATATTTTATTTTTTCCCTATTTAATTAACATTTCCTTTTCATAATAACCTATTTTATTAATTTTTACCTCATAAAATATGATATTTAAATGGTAGACCTCTACTCTATATTTTCAGTTTTCTATTCATTATTTATGTTCTTTCTTTCCAAAAATACTTATTTTTTCGTATCTTGAAAATATAAATAAGTTTTTTTATTTAAGCCCCTCATATTTTTATTTAGTTTTATTTAAAATCCAATTTTATATCCCTTTAATCAAAATGTATATCCTCAAACTATTAAAAAATAGTAAAAATTATTTATTTTAACTTTCATTCTTTTTCATATTTTTCCCTATGTGTTCCTTATACTTCAAATTAATTTATTCTTAATGTTTCATAAATTAAATGTTTTATTATTAAAAGAAATATTTAAAATTATTTTAATTACCTTTTCTAAATGAATTTTAGAGTGATGTACATCTTTTTTTTATGAAAACGTTATCAAAATAATAAGAAAAAATCATTACATGATTTCTCTTCAAATTTTAGTCTCTTTCTCCAGAAAATCCATTATAAAAGGACATTAACTTCTATATTATTCATGCATCCACCTATAAATTATCTTATAATATATTTTTTGGGTGATTAAAAATTTTATCATGTGATTCAATTTATTACTAGTTCATATTTCATGACTTTTGAAAATATTATGTAACCAATTTTATTTCTATGGATTAATTAGGATATGATTTCAATAGAAAGATGATTATTTTTATGAAAAATATATATTTTTGACTATATCATTATGTGATGGGTGGACCTAGAATTATAAATCCCTTCAATATATTTAGTAAATTTTATATCTCATGAAATGATATGTATGAGACAAGGATATTTATCCTAGTACACTATGATATGGGATAATTTTTGAAATTATGTTATGATTATCCTGGTATAGAACCTTTATATATATATTGATTTTTTTATTATAAATGTTTCATATTCATTATTTATCTCATTTTAACACCTTGAGATATTTGTATGAATTTTTTTTTAAATAAATATTTTCTTTTATAGCTTGTTTCACATGAGACACTGAACTAAAATAAACCATGATAAATTTTATTAAGATAAAATATTTCAATGTAAAATAAAAATTAATAATTTATGGGAATATTAGATGAAACATCATTTTGAAAAGTACATGTTGTATAAATCAACAAGTAAATAAAAATAAAATGAAAATTAAATCTTTATCCTCATGGTTTTTTATAAAGAATAAACCAATGATTATAACTATAGAAATAAATAAAAGCATTAGAAATATAATGGATATGACAAAAGAGAATTAAATGAATATGATGAATGATTTTAGTGATGTTTTTATGTATATGTATAGTAATGAAATATGACCATTGTATATATGTTAATTGGAAATATAGCCATTAAAAATATGATCTTTTGAAATATGCTCATTGGATATATGGACGTTGGGTATGCATGAATCCAATATGCATATTAAATATGTTTAAATTTTAGTAAAAATTTAAAAATAATATAATTCAAAAATAAAGGTGGGATCAATGTGCAGAGCCTCGAAGATACCCTTCTCTATATGCATGAAAAATTATGGGATGTTCTGGAATACCACACCTTGTGGGGGGGGGTTACCATGCATGAAACCCTTCAAAGAGATAAGGCTTATGTAGTCGACAAGGATTATCCCCTCCAGTTTGAGATTGTCCCACCTGTTAATGCACTCAATATTTTCACTCTTTGAATCATTGGGAAAGGGGATGTATCTTTATGGAATCAAAACTGGGTAGGGAATATCATCGGTTAACTAGGGTGACCTACTCTTACCATTACATTCAGGAATCCTTCTAGTGCCCCTCATTCATCAACTCTGTTCTGGATAAGGAACATTAGGATCAAGTTAATCTTATAAAACAATGTTTGGTACTGGATAAATGTGTCTCCACCCCTTCCCTATCAATATATTTCATGATGAAGGCCTACCGTTGGACTCGTAACATGCATGACCCGATGGATACCTGTAATTTAGTCCTATGTTCCAACAACATCCCCTAGATATATAACTTTTTACATGGATAATAAAAAACAAGGTATTTCCCACTGATGAGAATGTCAAACAATGTGGATTTAGCATAACTTCTAGGTGCGTTTGTTGAAAGAGACACATAGAGTAATCTTCGAGTCACCTATTCTTTGAGAGTGAATGGGCGGATGAGGTATGGTCTTACTTTGGTTAATTCACTACTTTCTCGAACTAGGATATTTTTTTTCATCCCTTTCTTGAATGTTTGTTCCATAGCTCGGGATAGCAAGGTGTGGAGAGGATTTCTTGCACTATATTATTTCTTGTAGGATGTTGGTGTTTGTGGTGGGAAAAGAACAAATGGTTTCATTGGGGTGGCCTCATCTGATTGTTCTATCATCATTAGATCCAAAAGTATGTTTATTGATATAGTAAGGGTCTTGATCAGCTGGAGGGAGGCCCGATATTTTCAGCAGTTAAAATCAAGGTACAAGGGTCCTCATCCCATTATCATCTTCATTACAATCAACTAGGTGTGTCGGAATCCTCCATCCATGGCCTTGAAGCTTAACCTGGATGGCTCTTATGCTTTGGGGTCATGTGTGGCAGAGGTGTCATTTTTGATGGAAACAGGTCGGTAATTTTAGCATTTACGGTCTGATTACACATGGGTTACCTCTAGGCTGAGCTAATGCCCATGCTCATGAGGATCAGTCTGTGTCACTAGTGAAGGTTAGGTACTACAAAGGCAGAAATAGACTCAATGATTTTTCTCAATTCTCTACATAGTCTTGGTGTCATCCCTCAAACGATTGAGTATATCATCTGAATATGCCAAATCATCCTTGGAAGCAACACCAAAGTGATGAATACCAAGTGGGGGGGTAATAGCATTATTGACTACCTGGGCTCGTTGAATATCCTGGGTTCTGGAAGCTTATTCTTTTATAATATGAACAGCCGAAAGTATGTGGGGTCAATATGATCATAAGGGATGCCCTCAGCCTCCACCACTTTAGACCCCGCTGACCCCTAGCTTCTTTACCCAATTATTGCAGGCTATGTTTTTCAGTACCTTATTTCTTTGAATAAATAATTACATGATGATGATAAATAATGAAACCAAAATATAAAATTTAATTATAATTTTTTATTATAAAAATATATTTTTATGTTTTACATATTATTTTAATTATTATTATAATTATTATTAAAAAATGGTTTCAATGAAATAGAATGATAAAAATGAATTATTTTCAAATTAAATAATTTTAATCCATTTAATAACTATGGAAGTATAAATAATACCAATTTAATTATCCATGTCCAATTAAACAAGATTTATTTTAAAAAAATATTATATATTACATATATTTATTTAAAAGATAAATTATTTAAAATTTAATAAATTTAATGGAATATCTTATATATATATATATGAATTTATATTCATGGAATGATTTTTAATTGTTTATAAATAATAACAAAATATTGTAATGTTAAAAAGGATATATTTTTCAAATGATTGTTTTTTGTTGTTAATTTTATATTAATACATTATATTCATCACATTAAAAGGATTATAATAATAATAAAAATTAATTTACAAACCAATATATTCACACTCAATTAATTCGAAATTTTTTTGAAATTTTATTAAGAACACATAAAGTTTAAAACCTTATTTTTATATAAATTTTTTTTTATTTATAAATTTTATGTATTCATTTAAAACAAAAATTTACCATATTTAGAAATTAAATTAAATTTAATGGAGTCCAGATTTTAAATCATAATATCAAAATTAGGTAAGGTGGTCAATTTCATTTTTTGATCATAAAAAAAATTTAATGAGTTGAAAATTAAGTTACCACAGTAAAGGTAAAATGAGGTAAAATAGGGTTAAACTAAGTGGTAAAGACATAAAATATCCAAAAACATTATCTATAAATGGGTGTATGAGTTATTTATTGAAAAAAAACTTATAATTTATGCATTATTTAACACTTTGTATCCACCTTCCATTTAAAACAACAACCTTATACATTAAGGAACGGGATTTTACGGAAATGACACTTAAAAATCACCTAAGGTCCCTTAATATAAACCTTATAGAACACAGAAAACATTAGGTTAACCCTTAAATATACGATCATTTATTGTCTCCAAAATTATTCTTATACATTTTATATATTAGGGTTCCAATAAGTATTCATAAATCCTTGATTATGAGGGAGCCCGTGTCGAGGAGTGAATTTATCATGTATCTAAGTTCTTCTCTAAAATATTCAACTACCATATCATCTAAAATATTTTTAAAACTCATTATCTAATGTATTTAAGTTATATTAAAATAAAAATTATTCTAATAAATTTATATTACTATTATAGAACTCTTTAATCTTACTCATTCATTAGTACATAAGGTTCTTGTTTGGGTCAGTTCAACCATCTACATGAATGATGCTATACAAAAATCATTATTTTCATCATGAATAAGTATCAAGGCATTAATAATAGTCGTATATGATATTAAAGATTAATTTATTACATTATTATTATTATTATTATTTATTGATTAAATAAAAATTAATGATCATTATAATGTAATCTATTATTATCGGTAAATTACCTGAAACAAGCTCTTTATGTATTCTATTCTCTCAAACCATATCCATACATTTTATCAAATTAATAGATTACTGAATAAATAATTAAAACATAATTATTAAGATATATTTACTAATCTAGTAATTATAAATATGGTAACAAGGAACATGGACCAACATATCTATTGTGAAACTCATATGAAACAATCAAAATTACAAACATCTGATGATATAAGAAAGAAATAAAAAACTAATATATGTGTAATTATTTAATATAACTAAATAGTATATAGCATAATGGATACTAAGGATAATTTTATATAATTTATTAATATATATCGGACTATTATATTGGAGGTTAAATCTCTTTTATTTAATTTTAGGGTAAAGGGAAGGTTTTTTTTCTCAATTTTCCTTCATTGAGTCATGTTTTCCTGATAGTCACCAGTTCTTATTTAACATGGAATATTTCCTACCCCATTTAATTATTTTACCATAAATACATTTTTAATCTAGGGATTTATAATTCCATTTCATAATCTTTATTTTTGTTCTTTTAATTCACATACAACCAAAGTTGAAAGGGTTACTTATCTCAATTTTCCTTCATTGAGATGCGCAACATATTAACAACTTATTTATTTTTATGTGGTAGGTATGATAAATATGGATTCATTTCATCATTATTTTCAAGAAATTAAATAGATAAAAAAATTAGTATAAGTTTCACTATTTCAATGGTTCTTTATTATAAATTTACCAGAGCCATAAGGATTTATTTTCTAGTCTCAGCTTATAATTGAGATTCATTTTGTTTATAATTACATCTAGAGAAAATTTTATTATTTATCTCTTAAAATCCATATAATTTTATCCAATAATTGTTTTGGGATTTAATTTTCTTCTTACTAATTCGCATTCCTTTGGTTCACAATCTGACCAAAAGGATGTTTGTAAGTGGAGCCGACCTTATATTTTATTTTTTTCCAAGATTCATTCTCTTACATGTCCATATTCTTTATATTGTTGTATAAATGTTATTATCTATAAATAAAATATTTCTTAAGATCATATTATATTAAATTGTACATTATTCCTAATTTTTTTGAAAGGAATATTTTAAAACATTTTTCATACGTTCTGATTTCTATTGATCTAACTTTCGTTAAAAATATGTGAAAAGAATATTCCATATTGACATCTTCTACACGAACACATTTTCCCTCTTTTATAACTATTTTTTATAATGAATATTTCTATACAAGTTTTTATGGTTTTCCTATGAAATATATATTCTCAATGTTTGGTGATTTTTTCATTTTAAAATACATTTTATTAAATGAAATGAATATTTCTTCTTGTTTTTCAAATAAAATTTATAGTTCTGTTATAAAAGGATTTTTTTATCTATGTCAAAAATTATTTAATGTTTCTTATGCTTTATTGGGTATATTCTAAAATGATATGATACTCTTTCTTTCACAAGATGTCTTATGATCATGTTATGTTAAAGTTTTCAAGAAACTTGTTTCCTTCTCATTTGTTAATTAAGATGTGATTTTGAATGTTTTAATGTTTTAGGGAATAATTTTTTTATTTATCATTATATGATGAATGGGTCCATTATACCCCACTAATTCATTGTGTAAATATTTTTGTCTCATGAGATAATAATTTTAAACATGTAATTTAATGGAATATTCATAATTTTAGTCATGGGCGTTATTGAAATGTTCACAATTTTAAGCGTGGACCATATTGAAATGTTTACAATATTAAGTATATAACATATTTAAATTTTCAAAATGTTAATTTCGGATCTTATTGAAATATTAAAAAATTTAATCATTGACCTTATTTAAATTTTCAAAATTTTAAGTATGTACCTTATTGAAATGTGCATAATCTTAAGATTGGACCATATTGAAATGTTCAAAATATTAACCATAGACCATATTAAAAGGTTAACAATGTTAACCATGGAACTTATTGAAATGTTCACAATGTTAATATTGAACCTGTAACACCCCAAGCTTCCACGGTACGTTTCCCTTCGAATAATGCGATAGCGTGTGTTGTACGCAACCTCGAGTTCTAACACACACCACAACTAATTAAACTAGCCATTGTGAATAGTAATACTTAATTTTTGAAATCATATATATTTTATATTTCAAAATGGACTTCATTTTTGGATTCGGAATATTGAAATTAGCCTAGGGTGAAATTTTGGTACTTTTCAGATAACTTTTATATTTTGATGAATAGTGAAAATTACTAAATTTTAATTAAAAACAACTTTTTTAATAAAAATAATTAATAGTGATAAATTATTAATTTTAGTGGTTTTAAAGTATATTTAGAATATATTTTTACCATTTAATATAATGTTGGTCATTGGACATAATTATACAATTAAACCGAACATAAACAAGTGTCAATCTTTTGATAGTTATTATCTCTCAAAAACACGCTTTTTGTTTTGACAGCGGGAATTAATTTTAAATTAATTTCTGCCACTTATGTGTTTTGAATTTAGGAAAATGGATTCCATATTTGGAATCAGGATGTCCAAATTGTGTAAATAGATAACTTTTATTTTTAGACATTTTGAATAATTACTGCGGTAAATATTTTATTTACCATGGTTAAAGGGTAAATCCGGTAAATAAGGGTTAAAAAAATAATATTATAATAATACAAAATTACCCTAAAACGTGTCCTAACCTTATTGGTGGACACATACCCGACCATGGGCATCCTTGGGTCAATTTGGGGACCCCTTTGAGCCACTTGTATGTGGTAGGGACACATTATATTAATAAAGTTAAAATAAAAAAAAATGGCATAAGCTTACATCTTTTAGAAGAAAAATTTTTACATAGGGTTATACATGTTGGATTTTCGATTATAAATATTAATTAGAAAGATAAAATGATTTCCTACATGATGATATTTTATTTATAATTTTTAGACATCAAATAAGTTAAATTAATAATGACACAATAATAATGCAATGTTTACCTCATTAATAAATCATTTAAATAAATAAGATTATAATGATTAAAATATTATCTAAAACCTGTACAATTCTTATTGGTTGATTTTATTTAGAATATTAGTCATCTTATATTCGACCTCAATGATTTTTGGACCATTATAAACCGAATACAAATATATTATAAAGTAATACTTTCACACTTTCCTAAAGAGCCCCTCCTCTCCCTTATAAAAGGAGACCACTTCTACTCATTCCTCACACCTCTCAAGCCACTTGTCTCGTCCAAACTCTGCCCAACTAAGCTCCTCACATCCCTCTCCTCCTCCTTGAAGCTTCCCCTTAGGCAGAAAGCATTTCAAGAAGTCCTTTGGTTCCAACCAAAGTGAGTTACCTAAATTAAAGGTAACGATTTTCTCTTAAATTATTTTCATTTATTTTGTTTCTCCAACCCCCAAACTCTTTTTATTTCCTTTCTTTTGTAACAACACCAGTATACACAATATACTAGGATGTTGTTATAAGAAGGATTCAAACTACACATACACACAACTCCATCTAATGGATGATGAACATAATGTTTTTGTGGATGGCAAACTAACGCCTCACGAAACGATGATTGTTCAAATACATCTTACCGCCTCTCATGGTGGCCATTATGATGGCACTGTAATTAAATATGATATTAATGATATATATTTTATAAGCTTCTGTAATTCCATTTCATTTCATATCCTTATTTGTTTCATGTTGTATTTACATACGATAATTTCATTTGAGGAAGTGCGGACTACCGCCCCCTTAAAATGATATGACTCGTTCATACCACACATGGAACGTATAAAGGATGGTGTAAATGAACTTAAGTAACATATATAAAATATTATATTATACTGGAGTAATAATATACCTATGTATCATTTGGATTCAATTCTTTTAAAATGAAAAATTAAATGGAAGTAGCGTTCGTGCGTACGTACGGACTACCGTCTCCACGAACGCGATGAGATTCATTATCCATCATATCCATTCAAGTATAATTATAATTTGATGATTTAAAAATAGTATCCAAGGACTTTATACCATTCTGGATATGAATAATATACATCCCATTAATAACGAATATGGCTCACATAACAAAGAATATAAAGTAAAATGAACCCGTTAACACCCGAAATGACGATAATTCTAAGATATTATTATCAAATCAATGTTAAAAGATCATATATGATATCATATTAAAGTAAATGATTCTTGTATTATTCAATAACAATTATTTCACCATTATACAGGAGGTAAACCTACCATCGACCAAGGAAAAATTACAAAGTAAGGGATTTTCTTATCTCACTTTCAATTCCGTGAGATTTCCATTTTTCGCCACTAAATTATTGAGAGTGGTGTATTGTGTACTGCCATTTGATATATATTCATGATTCTATTTATATTCATTTTATTCTGTAACTCATTTGGTGGTTATTAACTTTTGGCCATACGAATCAGTTGATTAACGTGGTAAGGGGTTTCTTATCTCACTTTTAATTTCGTGAGATTTCCATTGATCACCACTTAATTATTGCATGTGGTGTATGTGTACTGCCCATGATTGTATTCATTGTGTAATATACTTTAATTTATGGGTATTTACATCATCATGGTATGATACTTCTTTCATGGGTGTATGTTTCTTATGTTACCTAATCGATAAGGGAATTTGAGATTTCAATTCCCACTCATTTGGCTTTACGCATATTTCATTGATTATATTACCCCAAGATTATGTGTGGAATAACTATTCATTTGATTATGTCATAATTTCCACTCCCCTTCCTGTGGATATAAGTTTGATACACATAATCACTCCATTGGTAATTCTCAAGTCATTGATATGAATTTGATAAGAGTAATTTTAACTCATTCTCCATTTGTTGAGTTAAACATCCAATTCGTTGGTATTGTTTTTACAAGAATATGTGTGAATGTCCTTTGATTGTTTTACACTGAATATTCAATCATATTTAGTGTATTTATATTTGTCACACATAATTATGTCATTGATTTATCCTTAACCTAAGGATACAACCTTTATGAGAGATTTCATCTCAATTTACATTCCATTGAGACTTCTTTGATGATATACACCAAATCACTTTTATGTGGTGTATATAATGTACTTTGACATAGAATATCATGATTCCCTTTATTCTCATGATATTACAAAGTTTTGATTACCTCAATTATTTGTATTCAAGTGTCTCTTTTGGTTAGAATCTCTAACTAAAATACCATTTTTAAATGTTTTAAAGACTTATTCATCTAAACCTTTCTCATTAATGTCCATGTTTTAAAAATGGTTTTAAGGATTTATATGGACATTAAAGTTTAGAAATCAAAACTCCTTTTAAAAAGTTTCAAAGTGGTATGGGACACTTTGATTCAAAAATCTACTTTTAAATGTCTTCTTGACAAATAGTGTGACTTTTAAATGTTTTCAAGAAAAGGGGGATATTTCTCTCAAATAGTTTTGATGATTATTTTCATCTATGTCAACATCCTTCATTATTCTTGATTGAGGTTAATGTGATACAATACAATCTTCCATATTGTATCGAATGAGTTATGTTTGACTGTGGATGTGCTGTTTTTATACCATTCATGGTTTGTGGTAAAAGTATTGACATTTCGTATGCTAGTTTTAATACGAATGTTTATGTTATGTTTAAACATGTTCATATGAGGAATGCATTGGACTTAATAAGTGACGGGTGGAGCCCGCTATAGCTCCTCGATGCATCGGTAGGTCTCATGAGACAAACTAGTGTCTTGGCACAAGGCCTTGACAAAATCTTATTTGTAGTCTTGGCACAAGGCCGTGGCTATATGGTTTTGATAGTCTGGCATTATGCATTCCATCATTATGAAAGTGGTTATTGATTTTTGCATGTGATTATTCGATTAGTAGAATATCCATGTGAATAAGTAAATGGCATTATTTCATTTTATTTATGCCATACCATGTTGAAAGTTCATGTTTGTAAGGCTTTTGTTTTAGTTATACATTGCCTTAAAAGTTTATTCTTATTTATGAAAGTTTCCGCTATATTGTTATCCTTACTGGGCATATGAGCTCACCCCTTTTCTATGTTTTATTTTTCCTAGGAAGTGAAGAAGTAAGTTATGAATGACCTGCAGGGATAGTATGAGGGGATATGAAGACAAGATGTTTTTTTTATTATGTAATCTAAAAATTTATGGATGTATCTAGTTATTCCAAGGCTACTAAACTAATCGGTCTTTCGAGACTTGATCTTTCTCGTGATCATGCCAATGTTATGTAATAATGCACCGACTCTAGGTAATTAGGGTCGGGGCGTTACAGTTGGTATCAGAGGAAGTTTAGTACAAACCTTGGTAGCTAGATTTAGATAAACTCTGATTAGAGCACGTAGACCTAAGATGAACTTTGAGGATTAGTATAAAAGAACTTCCTAGAATTTTGGTATTGTAGAGATTTTGTGAGTTTTCCGAGCAATACATCCCTGTCTGGATACGAGCAGGTAGAGGCGGCTCTGGCACAGATGTACCTAGGGGTAAAACCCGAAAACACCGCTTTGAGCTAGACTCGAACGGGAACTGGTGCACGACAACGGGCCTTGCTGCACTCTTGGTTACGACACTCCCGGGGGATATGCTTAGGATAATTTACATTTTCTTTACAAACCGATTTAAGTAATATATACATAAGATGAGAGTAAATGACCTTGGTTAATCCTAATATGTTTCAAATTGAGAATATGGTGACATTTTAATCTCTAAATGATTTTACGACTACTATTACTCACACAATGCGTTCTGGTTTTAGTCAATGGCTGGATTCCAAGGAAGTCATAGTGACTTTGAGAATGATGTACAAGTTGGGAACAGTGGTGGCAATGAGCAACAAAATGGAATGTTGATAGGCGTAAAAGATATCGTCTTTATGCCAAATCAGTTTTCCAAAAATATGATCAACAACATATATATTAACCAACTCCCAGACTCAACAAGGAAGAGAAAGGTGATAAATGATAAGATCTCCAGCAATGGAGACCATGGAGAAAAGAAACCTCAATTTTCATCATGCAGGAATTGTGGAAAGAGACACCTAGGAAAGTGTCTCAATGGGACAACGAAATGTTTTACGTGCGGGAAGGAAGGACATAAAGTGAAGAATTGCCGAAGAAAAATGAAGAGTACTATGGAAGAAGATAAAAATGGTCCCAAGAGTCCATTTACAGTCATTTGTCGTAAATGTAGGGGACCTGGCCATTACCCGAGTGAATGTCCTGTTCTATAGGATATTTTCTTGGTCAAAGAAGAAGCTATGTGGAAATAAATGGTTGGAGAAAAATTATCACTACTTGTTGATGGGTTTACATTGGAATAATTTTCTCTTGTATTTGTAACCCCGCAGTTTGCCATGTGAGAATGATATTTGAGGAAGAATTGTCTCTTCTCTTGTGGATATAGGTATAAATAACCATTTGGTTTTATATGATCATTGGGGTTTGAGAAAATGATAAGTTATTATAATTTGGGATGAAAATGCAAAGTATGATATAACATTTGTGGTTAAATTATGTTATTTTTAGGAATTTATCTCATTTTGGTAATATTATAAAATATAGTTTTGAAAAAGGACAACACGTAGACCGTGTGACAACCCGTCGCGTCGGACAAAGCTGTGGGAATCGAACCCACAACCAAAGTGCGATTGGGATTTATCGCCTACCACTGGACTACGTGAAGTCCCTGGTTAGTATGACTATTTTTTTGTTAAATGATTTTATTGATCAATAATAAGATGATTTGGGTTCTTATGTCTTATCAAATGAATACCCTTGGTATAGGAAAATTATTTGGTGATTAAGTGATAAATGTTATTTTGGAAGATGTTTGCTTTGTTGGGAACACTATACGCCTAAGGAAAATAGAATACAATGGGGTTTCATTTGTAGAGTAATGGTGGATTTTTATCTACGTTTTTATTGTTGATTTATAGTGATTTGGGTTATTTATGGAAATGATTATCCTATAACAGAGAATATGTGATAATGTTAATTACTTTTAAGTATGTGACTTTAAGGGTATTTGATGTCATTTGGAGATACAATGTAACATGGGAGACTACATAATCAAATTCTTCTATGTTTTGGGTTTCAATATTAGTTTGGATTATATTAAAGGATTTTAAGGACAATTGGTTATTGAATGGTGTCTATTTAACTTTGGGGTATTGTTGGTTTAATTTTAGAAATTAAGATTAGTGCATATTTATCTCAATGAATATCCTTTTGGGGGATCATTAGATCATTCACTAACCATTTTGGTTTTGATTAATCTTCAAAGACAATGTAAATATATGGTTTATCCTGCATGGATCTTGTGATTCTATAGAAGTTTATTCTAGCTCTTCCAGTGTAACCATGTCTTCTTGAATACTCATCGTTTAAAAAAAAAATTGAGTTAGTGGTGGAAATTTATTAAAGAATCTACTTAAAATGTAAGTATATCTCATAATGTTCTTAGTCAATATCATAAATGAATTCCTCTTCCATATGTAATGTAACTTAAAAAAAAAATGTTGTCCGTTTACTTTCTTACTAGGAGACTAATGGTCGTTTGTACCAACACAAGTTTGTGGTTTTCTCATTGTTAACTTTATCCTGATCATGATTTCTATTCCTCTCCATCAGAACTTGACACTTAGTTTATCATCCATATCCATGTTTTCTTACATGGAATCCTAGTATGGGTTATCTTGGATGACCCTTATACCTCTCTTTCTTTCTTTTAAAGTGATAGTTTTATTGACTCTTTTTCCGATGTGGGACTTTCCATTATATTCCCAAGAAAAATTTTAAAAATTGCGAGGACGCAATTTATTTAAGGAGGGGAGAATGTAACACCCCAAGCTTCCACGGTACGTTTCCCTTCGAATAATGCGATAGCGTGTGTTGTACGCAACCTCGAGTTCTAACACACACCACAACTAATTAAACTAGCCATTGTGAATAGTAATACTTACTTTTTGAAATCATATATATTTTATATTTCAAAATGGACTTCATTTTTGGATTCGGAATATTGAAATTAGCCTAGGGTGAAATTTTGGTACTTTTCGGATAACTTTTATATTTTGATGAATAGTGAAAATTACTAAATTTTAATTAAAAACAACTTTTTTAATCAAAATAATTAATAGTGATAAATTATTAATTTTAGTGGTTTTAAAGTATATTTAGAATATATTTTTACCATTTAATATAATGTTGGTCATTGGACATAATTATACAATTAAACCGAACATAAACAAGTGTCAATCTTTTGATAGTTATTATCTCTCAAAAACACGCTTTTTGTTTTGACAGCGGGAATTAATTTTAAATTAATTTCTGCCACTTCTGTGTTTTGAATTTAGGAAAATGGATTCCATATTTGGAATCAGGATGTTCAAATTGTGTAAATAGGTAACTTTTATTTTTAGACATTTTGAATAATTACTGCGGTAAATATTTTATTTACCATGGTTAAAGGGTAAATCCGGTAAATAAGGGTTAAAAAAATAATATTATAATAATACAAAATTACCCTAAAACGTGTCCTAACCTTATTGGTGGACACATACCCGACCATGGGCATCCTTGGGTCAATTTGGGGACCCCTTGGAGCCACTCGTATGTGGTAGGGACACATTATATTAATAAAGTTAAAATAAAAATAAAAATGGCATAAGCTTAAATCTTTTAGAAGAACACTTTTTACATAGGGTTATACATGTTGGATTTTCGATTATAAATATTCATTAGAAAGATAAAAAGATTTCCTACATGATGATATTTTATTTATAATTTTTAGACATCAAATAAGTTAAATTAATAATGACACAATAATGATGCAATGTTTACCTCATTAATAAATCATTTAAATAAATAAGATTATAATGATTAAAATATTATCTAAAACCTGTCCAATTCTTATTGGTTGATTTTATTTAGAATATGAGTCATCTTATCTTCGACCTCAATGATTTTTGGACCATTATAAACCGAATACAAATATATTATAAAGTAATACTTTCACACTTTCCTAAAGAGCCCCTCCTCTCCCTTATAAAAGGAGACCACTTCTACTCATTCCTCACACCTCTCAAGCCACTTTTCTCGTCCAAACTCTGCCCAACTAAGCTCCCCACATCCCTCTCCTCCTCCTTGAAGCTTCCCCTTAGGCAGAAAGCATTTCAAGAAGTCCTTTGGTTCCAACCAAAGTGAGTTACCTAAATTAAAGGTAACGATTTTCTCTTAAATTATTTTCATTTATTTTGCTTCTCCAACCCCCAAACTCTTTTTATTTCCTTTCTTTTGTAACAACACCAGTATCCACAATATACTAGGATGTTGTTATAAGAAGGATTCAAACTACACATACACACAACTCCATCTAATGGATGATGAACATAATGTTTTTGTGGATGGCAAACTAACGCCTCACGAAACGATGATTGTTCAAATACATCTTACCGCCTCTCATGGTGGCCATTATGATGGCACTGTAATTAAATATGATATTAATGATATATATTTTATAAGCTTCTGTAATTCCATTTCATTTCATATCCTTATTTGTTTCATGTTGTATTTACATACGATAATTTCATTTGAGGAAGTGCGGACTACCGCCCCCTTAAAATGATATGACTCGTTCATACCACACATGGAACGTATAAAGGATGGTGTAAATGAACTTAAGTAACATATATAAAATATTATATTATACTGGAGTAATAATATACCTATGTATAATTTGGATTCAATTCTTTTAAAATGAAAAATTAAATGGAAGTAGCGTTCGTGCGTACGTACGGACTACCGTCTCCACGAACGCGATGAGATTCATTATCCATCATATCCATTCAAGTATAATTATAATTTGATGATTTAAAAATAGTATCCAAGGACTTTATACCATTCTGGATATGAATAATATACATCCCATTAATAACGAATATGGCTCACATAACAAAGAATATAAAGTAAAATGAACACGTTAACACCCGAAATGACGATAATTCTAAGATATTATTATCAAATCAATGTTAAAAGATCATATATGATATCATATTAAAGTAAATGATTCTTTTATTATTCAATAACAATTATTTCACCATTATACAGGAGGTAAACCTACCATCGACCAAGGAAAAATTACAAAGTAAGGGATTTTCTTATCTCACTTTCAATTCCGTGAGATTTCCATTTTTCGCCACTAAATTATTGAGAGTGGTGTATTGTGTACTGCCATTTGATATATATTCATGATTCTATTTATATTCATGTTATTCTGTAACTCATTTGGTGGTTATTAACTTTTGGCCATACGAATCAGTTGATTAACGTGGTAAGGGGTTTTTTATCTCACTTTTAATTTCGTGAGATTTCCATTGATAACCACTTAATTATTGCATGTGGTGTATGTGTACTGCCCATGATTGTATTCATTGTGTAATATACTTTAATTTATGGGTATTTACATCATCATGGTATGATACTTCTTTCATGGGTGTATGTTTCTTATGTTACCTAATCGATAAGGGAATTTGAGATTTCAATTCCCACTCATTTCGCTTTACGCATATTTCATTGATTATATTACCCCAAGATTATGTGTGGAATCACTATTCATTTGATTATGTCATAATTTCCACTCCCCTTCCTGTGGATATAAGTTTGATACACATAATCACTCCATTGGTAATTCTCAAGTCATTGATATGAATTTGATAAGAGTAATTTTAACTCATTCTCCATTTG
Source organism: Viscum album (assembly GCA_963277665.1). NCBI lineage: Eukaryota > Viridiplantae > Streptophyta > Magnoliopsida > Santalales > Viscaceae > Viscum > Viscum album. Next base: position 319,261,832 of record OY728146.1, read on the forward strand.
TTGAGTTAAACATCCAATTCGTTGGTATTGTTTTTACAAGAATATGTGTGAATGTCCTTTGATTTTTTTACACTGAATATTCAATCATATTTAGTGTATTTATATTTGTCACACATAATTATGTCATTGATTTATCCTTAACCTAAGGATACAACCTTTATGAGAGATTTCATCTCAATTTACATTCCATTGAGACTTCTTTGATGATATACACCAAATCACTTTTATGTGGTGTATATAATGTACTTTGACATAGAATATCATGATTCCCTTTATTCTCATGATATTACAAAGTTTTGATTACCTCAATTATTTGTATTCAAGTGTCTCTTTTGGTTAGAATCTCTAACTAAAATACCATTTTTAAATGTTTTAAAGACTTATTCATCTAAACCTTTCTCATTAATGTCCATGTTTTAAAAATGGTTTTAAGGATTTATATGGACATTAAAGTTTAGAAATCAAAACTCCTTTTAAAAAGTTTCAAAGTGGTATGGGACACTTTGATTCAAAAATATACTTTTAAATGTCTTCTTGACAAATAGTGTGACTTTTAAATGTTTTCAAGAAAAGGGGGATATTTCTCTCAAATAGTTTTGATGATTATTTTCATCTATGTCAACATCCTTCATTATTATTGATTGAGGTTAATGTGATACAATACAATCTTCCATATTGTATCAAATGAGTTATGTTTGACTGTGGATGTGCTGTTTTTATACCATTCATGGTTTGTGGTAAAAGTATTGACATTTCGTATGCTAGTTTTAATACGAATGTTTATGTTATGTTTAAACATGTTCATATGAGGAATGAATTGGACTTAATAAGTGACGGGTGGAGCCCGCTATAGCTCCTCGATGCATCGGTAGGTCTCATGAGACAAACTAGTGTCTTGGCACAAGGCCTTGACAAAATCTTATTTGTAGTCTTGGCACAAGGCCGTGGCTATATGGTTATGATAGTCTGGCATTATGCATTCCATCATTATGAAAGTGGTTATTGATTTTTGCATGTGATTATTCGATTAGTAGAATATCCATGTGAATAAGTAAATGGCATTATTTCATTTTATTTATGCCATACCATGTTGAAAGTTCATGTTTGTAAGGATTTTGTTTTAGTTATACATTGCCTTAAAAGTTTATTCTTATTTATGAAAGTTTCCGCTATATTGTTATCCTTACTGGGCATATGAGCTCACCCCTTTTCTATGTTTTATTTTTCCCAGGAAGTGAAGAAGTAAGTTATGAATGACCTGCAGGGATAGTATGAGGGGATATGAAGACAAGATGTTTTTTTTATTATGTAATCTAAAAATTTATGGATGTATCTAGTTATTCCAAGGCTACTAAACTAATCGGTCTTTCGAGACTTGATCTTTCTCGTGATCATGCCAATGTTATGTAATAATGCACCGACTCTAGGTAATTAGGGTCGGGGCGTTACAGAACCTTATTAAAATTTTCACAATGTTAATATTTAACTTTATTAAAATTTTCTCTATTTTAAGCTTGACCTTTATTCATATGTTCACAGTTTTAAGTGTTACTAAGGTTTAGGATTGTACCACATACCTATGTTATTCCCCAAGACTCATGGTTATTTCCCCACATTAACACATATTTATTCATGAATATTTGTGTTATTTTTTCATGATTCCCATTTCATGGACCTATTTCACTAGGCCATGATCTTTTAAATTAGATATTTTTACCATGATAGTGTTCTTTCTCATGCTTATGGATTCAATTTTATACAATTCTATGGATCAGACCTTTTGATATGATAATAGCCTTATATTATGATTCTTGATTGTGATCTATGCTTTTAATGGATTTTATTTCCTTATGTTATGTTTATGTACCTTGATTATTCTCTCATACCCACGTGTTTGAATTTCTCATACATATGAAATTCAATTGATTTCTCTTATATTTACCCGTAAAAAAATTTATGCTCTCCCCTTTCTTATGATTCAATTCCCTAGGATTTTAATAAGAGTTTAATATATAACATGTCTATAAGAGTGTCTAGTTGGGTGAAACTATGGATAAATTCTCATGATATTCAAAAATAGGTTTTTTATTTATCTAATATCTAAATAAACTAAACATTTGGGTTTTGATATTACATAAATTTGTGAAATAAAATGTTTAAATTATTAATATGATGTGTAATATTTGTGTATTATGTTTAGGTCATCTCACTCAGTATCAAATCATATATTTAAAGTGTGTATTTTATCACTAGATATATGAGTTAGGGTTTGGGTCTTCTCATTTGGTATGAGATGAGGGTTTAGTTATTTTTGTGGATTGGGTTATGAAGAATAAGTGGATAGAACCTAAAACAACCTATGATAAACCAAATTTGAAGAATAATGAACACAAAATTTCATAAGATGAAATGAATGTGTCATAATTTATGACATTTTTGGATTGTGTTTCCTTATCAAATGATTTATTACTCAAATTATTATTGAATGATACACACATTAAACTTTTTTTTCAATGGGTGGAACTAGGTGGAAGTGTGTTAACAACCTAAACCTTTTCAAACTCACAAAAACACCAAATAGGAAAAAAATGGAGTTTCATGGGTGTTCAAGTGAAAAAGACCTTAGAGGGAAGAATATTCAAATTTTACTTGTCAAAAATGTAGGAATTAACACTCATAAAAATGTATTAACGTAATTGGGAGATTTTTTATGGGGTGTAAATGTGGGAATAGATAAATTAAATAATCAATAAATAGTAAGAGTTTAGTTAACATGATAGAAAAAAATTTATTCATAAGGAACCACTAATAATTCAATGTTTTAAATGTGATAAATTTGGGCACTATATGGACCAATGTGTAAATATAAGGCTTAATAAAAATAATTGATTTTATCAACCTCCTAAGATAAGGGATAAATGGAATGATTATGCAATCACCACTGTTGATGTGGTCATGAATATGACGTTGTGTAAGGAACACTGATCATCCAGTCTATATGTATAAATGTGTTATTTGTTTCCGGTTCTACATACTCCTCCATATATGGTATTTTTTATAAGATCAATAAATAACATCTCTAGTGATTATATATTGAATTATTGGTGAGAACTCATAGTGATGAAATGACTTTTTCCCAAGTATATAACTTTTCTCTAATTGAGGATTGTGGGAATTTTTCAGTCAAATCTTATTATTCTCATTTTAGTCAAATTTTATTTTATTTTGGAAATGGATTTTCTATCACCATATAGATTACATATTAATTTCTAGGATTGGAAATTCAAATTTTATATACCATAGTAAGATATAATAATATATCATTGAAATGATGACTTTGAACTCCCAATGGGAATGGCTTCCATTATATGGGTCTTAACACCCAATCATGAGGGGTATTTAGCTCAAATTATTTGGGGGAAACTTAATTTTTGGTATATTCATACAATGAGGATAATGATATGAGTTTTTTAATCCTAACTAAGATAGTGAGTATGAAATCTTAATATAATTTATATCTTGAGACTTGTCAATATTATACACACCCTAAAATATTTTCATCAATGGGTGATGGTTAAAATTCTAAGGATGCAATTTAAATAAGGAGGGTAAAATGTAACACCCTGATATTTTAGTATGAATTTCTATTTAAATAAATATTGTGTTGAATAGTTTATTTCACATGAAATGTAGAACTAAAATGAAATGTTATAAATTTTAAAGAGTGAAATAGTATTATACAAGATAAACATTGCTACTTTTTTAGAATGGACAATAAAACATAATTAAGAAAAGTACAAGAGGAATAAATCTACATGTAAATAAAAATCTTGAAAAAGAAATTTTATCCTCATGGTTCTCCAGGAAGATCATAACCCTATTTAAAACTATGGAAAGAAGGTAAATAATTAGAAATATAATATACATGATGGTGGATAATTAAATGAATAGGTTAAATTATTATAGAGATATCTTTAAGGCTATATATAGGAATGAAATAATTGTTATGTATATGGTTGTGGGATATATAGTCATTGAGTATAAATGTATCCAATATGTATATTAAATATTTTTAATAATTAGTAACAAATTGAAAATAATATAACTCACTAATGATAAATAATAATAGAAAAATAAACCATTATGTTATAATATTTTATTTTAAAAATATATTTTTATGTATTATATATCATTATTATTATTATTATTATTACTAAAGAATAATTTTTAATAAAACTGATTGATAAAGATTATTGATTTTTAAATTAAATAAATATAATACATGAAATAATTATGGAACTATAATAAATACTAATATAAATATTCATGTCCAATTAAATGTGATTTATTTAAAAATAGTGGTTTAATTTATATTATATGTTTTATTTAAAAGTTAAATTTCTATATGTTTAATAAATTTAATGAAATTAATTTTTTACATATATTCAAATACATTTACATTAATTTAATTATTTTAAATTGTTTATAAATAATAATAAAAATTAATTTTAAAAAAATATTATTCAAAGGATTGTTTTTTTGTTATGTATTTTTTTTAAATAAATTAAATGGATAAATATTAAAATATTCATATAATAAAATGTTTCAATTTATAATTTATAATATTTAAATACATTTAATTAGTAATTTACATGAAATTATTTTAGGAACACATAAATTATAAAAATTGATTTTTCTATAAAAAGGTTTTTATTGATATATTTTATGCTTTCATTTAAAAATGAATTTTTCAATTTTAATATAAATGGAATCCAAACTTTTAATCAAAACTTATAAATTTGGAAAGTATTTAAATTTCTTTTTTAGGCATAAAAAAGAAGTTTTCGAGGTATAAATTGAGTTACCATGGTAAAGGGATAATGAGGTAAAGGAGTGGTTGAAATAAGTGATAAAGGCATGAAATATAAAAAAAACATATCACTAAATGTGTGTATAAAGGATTTATTAACCAAAACATATACCATATTCATTATGTTTTACTTTCTTAACACTTTCCTATTATAATGACAACCTTATATTCTAAGGAATCAGAATCTGTGGAGATGCCACTCAAAACTCACCTAAAAAGGGCCCCTACATTAACCCTAAAAAACCACTCAAACCATTTGATTATATATTGTATATCAACCAATTTTTTCTCTCCCAAAACCATCTTATAAATTTTTGTGTCGTATGGTTCTAATAAATATGCCTAAATCCTTGTACTGAAGGAACTATTATCAAGAAGGAGAGAATCCATCAAGTATCTAAGTTATTCTATAAATTTTTCAATTACCATCCCATATAGACTATCTATAATTATAATTATAATATATATTTATTTTATATTAACATAATTATTCTTCTAAGAAAATGATATTACTATTATATAACTCTACACTCTTACTCATTCATTAGTATAACATGTTCTTGTTTGGGTAAATTCAACCACCTATATGAACAATGTTATACCAAAATCATTATTTTCCTCATGAATGGAGATAAATAAATTAATATGGGATATATATGGTATTATATAGTAATTTGTTTCATGAATATTATTTTGACCGTATGACAAAAAAATGAGTGATCATTATAAAGTAATCTATTTTTATCAATAAATTACATGAAATAAGATCGACATGGATTCATTTCTCCTGAACCAAACCCATAATAAATTTGTTAAACTAAAACAAAACAATCAAAATTACTAACATCTGATAATAAAAATAAGAAATAATTAACTAATATATGTGTTATGACTAAATATTATTCAATAATATAAAAGGAAATCGATATTAATGTGGTTATGATATAATTTTTTAATATGTTTATGATTATGAGGTTAAATCTACTTTGTGGAAGCTGAGAGTAATGCTTAGGGTTTTCATCTCAATTTCCCTTCATTGAGGCGTGTTATCATGTTATGCACCTATTATTTTTCACATGGTGTATTTACTACCCCAATGAATTATTTTATCATAAATAAATTTTTAATATTTTTATTTATAATTCCATTTCATAATATCTCTTTCATGTTATATTGATTTATATATAACCAAAGTTGTAAGGGTTTTCTCGTCTAAATTTCCATTCATTAAGATACGCTCCATATTCACTACTTGTTTCATTTTTTATAATGTATATACTTTATATGGATGTGTTATATCATTAATTTCATGAAATTATAATGATTTAAAAATCCATATAATGTTTTCTATTTCAATGTCTTTTGATTGAAAAGTTTCCAAATCCGTAAGGTTTTCTTTTCCAATATCATTTTTAAATAAAGATTGTTCTTATTTTATATTCAATATTGAGAAATGATTTTTATTTCTCTATTAAACCCCATATATTATATTCTATCATAGATATTTATTGGTTTACATGTATTCTTATCAATTCATGTTCTTCTTCTTCATAATTATATTATGTATAAGTTGGTTGAATTTTTTTGGAGGTTTCCTAATGTTTTTATGAAGAATATGGTTTACTGGAAGTGGTTCTATTTTATTATCATAACAAATATAACTACAGTTTATAAATTTTAATAACAAAAGAATCAGGAAGAGAGTATCAGATGAATATTTCATAACTAAAGTCCATCAGATGAAAATTTGTGACTAAGGATATGAGAAAAAGTTTTATATTGAATGTTTTTCTTATAAACTTCCAATGTTCTAGAAAAAATAATGTTAAATAAAAAAATATGATGATGATTTTTTGATATTAAGTTCCTACTTTCATTAGTTCTTGAAATATCATTTTAAATAATTGAGTTAAAGTAGTTTTAATTTTGTTTATTTAAAATATAAAGGATGATCACACATATAAAGGGTGAGAAAGGTGTTTTTATGAGAAAAACCTTTTTCTATGATGTTTTTGGAAGCTATGTATGTTCAATGTGTTTTGAAAAGAATATAGTTTTTTCTAAAGTATAATGGGATATAAAAATTTTTGTATATAAAAATTTAATAATATTAAGTTTTTTTATAATCCAGAGGCTCATTGTTGGTTAATTGTGAAGATTATATGAACATTTATTAAACATCAAATAGATACTTAAAAGAAATAGCATCATATGAAATCCAATCAAATGAAGTCTAATCAGATGAATTCCATCAAACGAACTATTTGTCTAAATTCCTGAAAATTGAATGTGTACAATGTTTATAAGAAAATATGGGGGAGTAAAAAGAAAAAATAAAATAAATTATTAAGGAGTCTTATTAGTCAAAGTAAAATCTATATGGAGTCCCACAAAACAAAGTTTCATCTAAAAAATTTTCTATAAAATTTCCATCAATCATAGGTAGGAATATTAAGGAAACTTTTGAAATGTTATAATGCAATTCATTGGGTGTAGGTTCATCAAACATATTTTTGGTAATGATTCACTAATGAAGAAACAAATTGTTTTTTGGATGAACACAATGTGTGGAGTTTCTAATGGTATGAATTATTCCAATAAAATGGAGACAGTGTTTAAGAAAGGCTTATGAGAAGTTCCTAGGATGTTTTTTTGGGATCAATTAGATGGATATTCTCATCATTCATGTCATAAAAAATAATTTTTAGAATGTTTCCTACTATAATAACATTTAGTTTTTTAATATTATTTGTAGTTTGAAGTCATTTATTAATTTTTAATAAAGATAAAAACGTTATAATGATTATATGGTCTTTTAATGTTGCAAATATCATATAAGAAAATCATGATACTTGTCTAGTTTTAATAAAATTTTAGGAAGGTTGAATTCATTGAATATTCTCTTATGATTTCAAGAATATTCTAGATGTTTAGATAAGTTTTTGGTTAATTAATGGAGGAGTTTTGAATTTCATGTTTTTGTTTAGTATGAAATCAAATATGAATTCCCACCTATGATCACTAAATGTTTTCTATACAATGGGTGAAATTATGAGTATGGATGTGTATTGGTCACATGTGAAAAATACAAAAGCACTTTAGAAATAATTACAAATGAATCCACCAGACAATCTTACTAGAAAAAGATCTAATATAAAAAAATTAGAAAGGAAGTTTCTGACCAATGTACTTTTGGTTGAATTATAATATAAATATTTTAATGAATATAGAAGTATTTTTCATGGAACATCAGATGAATTAAATGGTAAAACATTTAATATCTCATGGAATTGGATGATGTAAGGGTAAGAAATCTATAGATTTTTTTTAGAAGGCATCAGATATAATTTCTCGAAAAATATTAGATGAACTTTCCAAAAAAACCATTTGATGGACAAATGAATGACTATATAAGTTTTTTACCTATTTATGAGTAATAAAGTGAGAAATATGTTTTTGAAAGAGGTGAAAAATTTAAGTTTGAACAAGTGTCATAGTTATAAAATATTGACTATCTCATCTTAACCCAACACTACTCTAATGTTCTATTTATTTTTGAATCTAATTTATTTAATTTTCCTTTTAGATTATTTTCCAAAAAACAATTAGAGTTCTTGGGGTTGAAAATAATGTTTTGTAGTTAATTCATGTGATTTTAAAAACTATATGGAAACCATTTTATAGACTCAATGATTTATTGAACCAACCATGCAGCTGGTGTATAGCTTTTTAAACCATGTGGCCTTCTCATGTGAGGTTCTCTAAAGTCCTAGTATAGGACACATGGTTGGTGTATAGTTTTCAAAACATTGAAAAATAACCAAGAATTATGTCTATATTTTAAAAAAGGTCTATTTTCCATTGGTAAATTAAAACTTCAAAGGGGACCTCCTCCCTCACACGCTCAACCCAACCTCCCTCGCACTCAATGATAGGGAGGGATCCTAGCAACATGCAACCTCTCTCCTCTCCTCCCTATGATTTTATGTTGATTTCTCCATTGTTTCTTCAATAGATCAACCTAAGTAGGAATTTGTTCTTCTCTTCCTCCTCCTTCTTACAGTGCGCTTAACCATGTAAGAACCTTAACCCTATTTCCATTGTGTTATAGTTTATTTATGGTCCTTATGTTTCATAAGGTTTGATTTTTGGATTTTTCCTTCAGAATTCATCGATGGGGATGACTTTTAGAACCTTTTCAACTTGATTCTAACCTTTTGAGGTAGGTTACCATATATTCAATAATTTAATTTTAAAGATATGACTTTGGAGATTTTAAAGTTTTTTTTCATTATTGTATAAAATATATATGCTATTTAAAATAGTTTTGGTTCTTGGAAATGGATTCAAAATTGTTTTAAATATTTTTTCTTAGGCTTATAACATTAGTTTATTTTATAAAATCATTTTTTAGACTATATTTTAAATATAAAACATTATAAGTGATTTATTTAGTTTTCTATATGGTTTTTACTATATGAAATGGAAATTCCCAAATATTGTTTAGTATTTTAACCATCTCTTATAAAGGATGAATGAAATGGTTTTGTATTCTATGAATTGTTTAGGTTATTCCCACACTTTTGCCTTATTGAATGTGGCTTACACATATATACATATATATAAATACCCTATTTATACATATTCACTCATGTAGAGGAGATTACATGCATTGGGAAAAGGTGTTATTATATATAAATCAAGTTGTATGTGTGTGTAATCATGTGAAATGGTTTTGAAAACATAAAATATTTGGGAAACAGGAGGTTTCTAAAAGAAAATTCTTTCATTTTAAAATTATGAGACCTAGTTGGCACTTTGAGGTTCTTCCTTATGAATGGAAATGTATCTTAAGTTGGGCCTCGTGGTTTTTAAATTAGGAAGGGCATTGAATAGTAGAAAAACATGTGAAATAAATGAATGTATGTGTGGTATGCTAAAAAAGGGGTCATATGTATTATATATGGATCGTGGAAGGGAAAAAGGGGTTATTCTTAATAGGGGGTTTGGAGGGGGAAAGTGGATTTTTTTTATTTTAGTGTGAATTTTATGATATGTATCTATAAGATATATTTATAAAACTCACCATTAATTGTACATAATGGGAAGCCTTGGGTATTTATGAGGGAGCTCTAGGTAAACATGCAATTCTAGTTTATAATTATGCCCTAAAAAGTGGCCCTAAGTTAGATCACCAGACTGTGTATGGGATGTTCCCCTCAATCAAACCAAAGAGGGTGTTTTCGTGTCATAGGTAAGAAATAATTATTGGTATCTTTCACGGAATTTGATTCATTATGTCAATGTTTATGTCTTTTTCATAGACTGTATCTACAATATCCTAAGTTCCCTTAATACCATTTTTACATCTATAATACTTTCTTCTATCCTCATGGTGTTTCTAAAAAATGTTTTAATTATTATGATTTATTATAGAGACTATTGTTATAACATTTTTTACTTTTGTAAATGGTTATTTTAATATTACATCACTTTTTTAAAAAATTGTTTGAAATATGAAAAATAGATAGTGAGTTTCTGAGACAGTGGCTTGTTACTTGTTTTGAAATAATAGAAAAAACTTTTTTATATATTCATATTTTCAAATTATCATGAAAGTATTTAAACTTTTAAGGTAAGGTATAGGATATGGTTATTCATTTGGAATCCCCATAGGTAATTTTTATGCTCATGCCAATATCTATATCTTTGTTTGTCTTAGTTTTTATCTTATCTATCCTCACCCATGGGGTGTTATTGTTTGTGTTTGTTAGGAAATGACTCATATAGTCATCATGACGTAGTTATGTTTCTTATTTAGTTTTATTTTTGATTATTTTATATATTTTATAATTGTAATTTTACTACTTTATAATGATAAAGGGTAGATATAGATGTTTATGAGAGAAGAAAATCCTTTGGAGGAGTGTTTTTGCCTTATAAGAGAGGGATATTAAAGGGTGATTGAGGTATTTAGTGCTCAATGCTATTTACTGCTTTCATAGTTTTGATATGATGTTATTCTCATGCTTATCTTATCTGTCATGGATGTATGATGTATGGACGAATCATGTCAAAATTTTATTTGTTTTTTGATTATTTTTTTCATAATTATTTTATTAGGTTAAATCTTTCTTAAATGGAGTTCTTTGATTCCCAGACACTTTTTCTATCCCTTGGCGATCGAGAAAGCCCTTAGGTCCTCACTGTGGGCTGGCTTGGGCATCTGATAGAGGGAAGTATCTGGTTGGTTTATGATAAAATGGTATCATATGATATGGGTTATTTTCTCCATAGGAAACTTTGATATCTCTTAATATTAGCCCTTGTTATTTTTCATTTTCCAGTTGTTTAGATTTATGATTATCAGAGTTCAAGTGGTCAGTCATGTGTAGGTGCATGATCACCTCATATTTGTAGGGATACATAAATTTTTAGGGTGTTTTAGGATGCTTTTGATTTGAATCAAAGCTTTTTCTCTTAGATGTTTTCAAGGTTTTAGGTCTTTATTTGAGCATTTATGATTAGAATTGTGAGCTTTTGGGTTGTTTTGAGAATTTCCAAATCATGGACTGTATTTTCGGAGGGATTCTCATGTTTCATGGTTATTTTCCAAAATCTAGATAACTATGTGTAGACCATGTGATTGTCTTTATTTACCTCTCGTGAGGTTTACAAAGTTGTCTCATATTCTTCCAAACTGTGTAGCCAAATTGTACACAATATTAATTTATTTAAAAAATGTTATAATGATTCATTTGAGTATTGGGTTATTTATTTTGATTCTCATTATTTATTTATTTTTATTATTGGATGTTTCCCTTGATATTATAATTTTATTTATTAAATATGTATTTTTCTAAAAGGAAAAAATGGGTTTCATTAAAATTAAATAAAAATTGTTTGAGATATTGAAAAGTTTTGTGAAATGAAAAAATAAAATTGAATTGGGAATTTATAAAAAAAATTCAGAAAAAAAGTGTGGTGTTAATTTTTTTTTGGAATTGTTTAAGAAATTTTTTGAGATTGAATCAAACTTTTCATGACCCTTGGTACCCTTTATGAATGTTCACATATTTGTATCTGTTTATGGTAAGTGTGTTCTTGTGTATATTCATAGAGGTGTATAAGTGTAATTAGGTATGAATACATATCCGATGATTTATAGGATACCAATTGTGAGGGATTAAATTCAAAAGATTTATTTAGTTTTTCATATTGGATTTCAAAAGAAGGAATTTCAATATTTTGATGAGTGAGTAATTGTTCAATGTTTCCTTAGGTGTTATTAGATTTCCTTATGGTTTTGAAATATTTGAATGGTTTTTAAATAGTTTTTTTATTTTTGGTTATTGATCTATGATTTATTTGTGGTATTTTGGATTGTGATGTGTTTTGATTCAGTTTTATGTTTCTCGAATTTATTTGAGTATGCCCTAGAAAGGCCTTAGTGAAAAGTGGATTGTTAGTCTCTAGGGTCCCTTTATTGGTTTTATAGGTGAATATTAGTTTTGGGAATCAGTAATGGTAATCTTTTAGTGGTTTTAGATTCTAAAAGTTTAGGTGGTTAGAGTCTCTGAGGAAATAATGAATAAAAATTTCTCTGGGTATTCTCGTTGATGGAGATTTAATAATTATTGATTGTTTCAGTGATCATCCATTTTCATTAGCCACGTGCCTTGGTTTTGTTTTCTTATAATTTAATGGAAAATTATTTGGTGATTATTTGAGATTATTGGTAATGATTCTTTTTTTTATGAATGGTTCGGTTCAGATAGGGTTCATGTTTTGAGTGTTGGACAAAAATTTCCCCCCTTGAAATACGAATGAATATCAATTTGATCTTATTAATGTGGGTTTGTTTGGTAAATTGTTATTCATATATTATATTCTTATTATAGTCAGTTTTTTCTGGTTGTCTTTCCTCTTATTCCTTTAGGTTTTTCTAGGTTCCCTATTTGGATTCTCTGTATATGTTAGATTTTTGAATTTCAGTAATTGTATGTTCCTAGGTAATCTATTCCTTTAAGAATTCGGTTTCAACCAGAGTATCATTTTGGTAAATTATAAAAAAAATTAGTGGTCTTTTTCATTCTGTGCATCATTTCATGTGAATATTCTTCCCTATAGGCCTTCATATCATATTCTAGTTTGGGTAGTAAATGTTTGGGCAAACCCCTAAAATAGTGAGGATACCACCATATATGGAGCTCGTGATGAAACTAGTCTTCAAGTCTTTATGTTTTTCTTCTTAGAAATTTCAAATTCTATTTTCTGATGTGATTATTTATTTAGTCTCCACCCAAATAATATCATAGTTTTTTGGTTTTCATGGATCATGGGTAATGTGAAAAATTCTTACAGATGTCAAAAATAGATCATGATGAGTTGATTTATTGATTTATGTGTTAATGGTTGGGGTTTTCCTTGTTTTGGGTCTATGTTTAGATGTTTGATCTTTCTTATATTCTTTTATTTTGTCTGATGGTTTGATTTCTATGGTCTATCCTTTTTGGGTATTTTGGAGTTTCATGTTTTAAAAATTAATGTGAGTTTTGGTTCTATAATATTTGGGTTTTAGGTGTCTTGCTCTGAGTAGTATTTTATTATTGTTTTGTCATGATCAACTAAATATGTTTAGAATTTCAAGGGGTACAAAGTTTCATGGTGAGGAAAATTATCACACCCAAACCTGAAACTTCTCCAATATTTTTTTTATTATTTATTCCAATTTATTTAATTTTCCTTCCAATTGAATTTTCTCTAAAATTTAATGATTTTGGGAATGAAGAGCATGTCACATGGTTAAGTAATACTATTTTAAAAATCATGTGGCATGCCAATTTGATGCTCTATAAGATTACAATAGAATATTCATAGTTGAAACACTATTTTTCATACTATATAACCTAACCATGTGTCATGTCCAGATTTCAAAAAAAATTAATAAAAAATAACAATAAATAAAATGGCCATTTTTTTCATTATTAAATTAAAAACCCTAAAGGGAGTCCCCCTCCCTTACAAGATCTCCTTCACCCCCTCTCTTTCAAAAACTTGGATGGATCCTAGCCACGTTTGACCTCTCTCCTCCCCTCATTTCAATTTTGGTTTGATTTCTCCCTTGTTTCATTATATGATCATTCTAAGTTTTCATTACTACTTCTCATCCTACTTATTCTACTCTTATTTCCTGGTTTAGTTTCCTACCTTGTGGTTCACACATACTAGGGTAAACCTTAACCTGAAATGGGTGTTATTTTAGTTGATTCTCATTCCTTAAGGTTTGTAAGTCTCGATTTGAGGCACATTCTTACAACGTGAATTGTAGGGGATGAATTTCAAAATATTTTCGACTTCATTATGTTATTTTGAAATAGGTTACCCTATATTATAGACTTTAATATGAAAACAACAATTTTTTGTTAATTTTAAAGTGTGTTTTCTTTGTATTATAAAATTTATATACTACAAAAAATGTTTGTGGTTCTTGTAAATGGATTCTCTCATATTTTCTATATTATTTCTTATGATTCCAACATGAACTTCTTTTGTAAAAGCATGTTTTAAGGCCTTCTATTAAATTTAAAACATTATAAGTGTTTAATTTTTTTCAAATGGTTTTTACTATATAAAATAGAAATGACCAAAACTGATTTAGTCTTTTGACCAGTTATTATAAATACCCAATAGAATGGTATTTTTTCTAGAAATCCTTGAAGATATTCCCAATATTTTGTCTTGTTGAATGTGTCTTACAGACATATACAAATATAGATATATATATTTATATTTATATAGGTACCCTCATTATACATACAAACTCCTAGAGAGTGGAATATGTGCATTAGGATAAGGGGTGTTTATATATAAACCAAGGTGAATGTGTTTGTGAGCATGAGTAATGGTTTTGAAAACTTAAAATCTTTGGGGAAAATGGGGTTTCTATAAGAAAATTTTTTCCTTTTAAAATGATAAGTCTTAGTTGGCACATAGAGGTTCATCCTCGGGAATTAAAAAACCTCTTAATATAGGCCCCCTAGTTTCTGAATTGGGATAGGCATTGAATTGTGGGAAAATGAGTGAAATAAATGAATGTTGGTGGGGTATTATTGGTGAAGGGGAGTATATATTGTTTACATATCATGGAAAGGAAACAACGGTAATACTTAAAAAAGATATCATAGGTGATAAAGTGGATTTTTTATTTTATTTAAAATTGTATGATATGTATGTATATAATATATTAATAAAAATCTCATCCATTTGTATGTCATGGGAAGCCTTGGGAAGTTAGGAGGGTGTTTGAGGTACACATGCAGCACTTTTAAATTATTATGCTCTAACTAGTTGAACTAAGTAAGATTACCTAACTACTTATGGGATGTTCCACTCAATCAAACCAATGAGGGTGTCACTGAGTATTTGTGTAGAGAGAATTAATGGTATCTGGTACTATATGATATTGATTATGTGAATGTTTATATATCTATCCAATAATGTCTCAAATAGATCCGATGATTCCATGCCCCAAACTTACCTTAAATGTTAATTTTCTATATCCTCATGGAATTTCTATAAAAAATTATTGTTAATTTTTCTTACTGAGACTCTTTCTAAAGCACCTGTTACCTATTATATATAGTTGTTTAGAAAGTCCTTCACACTTTTAAATTGGATTTAAATATGAAAAAGGGAAAGTGGGTTTCTAAGACACTATCTTGTCATAGATTTTGAAAGAAAACAAAAACTATGTTTTTATATATTCATATTTTAAAAATTAACATAACTGATTTTTACTTTAAAGGTAATGAATAAGGGGTGGTTTTTATTTTGGAATCCCAACTAGTAATTTATATGTTCACACATATATCTCTATATTTTTTAGTTATAGGTTTTTTCATATTTATACTTAACCATGGGGTATCGTGGTTCTTATTTGTTTTTCAGTGAATTGTATAGTCACATAGAGGTGTGTATGTTTATAGTTTAGTTTTATTTCAGTTTCTTTTATCACATTTTCTACTTAGTCATTTACTTATTTATATAGATGTATGGTAGTTAAAAAGTATTTGGTGAATGAAAACCTTTGAATGGGACTTTTTTCCTTACAATAGATGGATATTGGAGGGTGAAAAAGGTTTTTATTACTTTTAATTTCTTACTACTTTCCTAGTTCTGATATTAGGTTTTTTCTTGTTTATTTTCTCTGGTGTGGACATCTAATGTATGGATAGTTTATTTCATAATTTTTTTATCTTCTAATTCTATTTTTATAAATAATTTTATTGGTTGAAATCATTCCCAAGTAGATTTTTTCTGGATGTCCAACATAGGTGCCAAATCCTTGGTATCAGTAACTCCCATTGGACATTTTCATGAGTCTGATCAAGCATCTGACATAGGGACAACTTGGGTTGGTTCATGATGCGGATCTTGTTGGTGAATTTTTATAAAGTTTTTATAAAAATATATATGATATTCTATCTGTAGGGAAATAAAAATCACTGAAGTTTTGATAATAGTGAAATGTGGGTGTAAATTTTTTTTTTATTATTGTAGCCACAAAAAATTATTTTTTTTCATGTGTATTTTTTGGTATTGGATTATTTTAAAACCATTTCAAGGACAGGATTAACTTTTTTAGTAGTAATCCTTGTAAATACTTATGATCTTATGGTGGTGATTGTGATCTTGTTTTATAGTGAATTTATAACTCTTTAACAGTAAGTGAATATTGTTTCATAAGTTAGAAAATATAAAAGAAATAAGAGATCACTGTTACACCCCCTCCCCCTTTCAATAATCATATTTGTTGTTTCAAATTAAACTGAATGATTTTTTATAAATGGAGCCAACATTATATTTTTTTGGTCAAGAATCTTTATCATTTATGTATATATTCTTTGTATTGTCCTATAAATGTCTTTATATTGGATTTAATGATTTTTTAAGGTCTTTTTATATTAACTTATACTTTCTTAACAATTTTTTCGAAGTAATATTTTTAAATATTTTTCATACAATACATTTTTTGTTGATTTGACTTTGTAATAGTGTAAACAAAAATATTCCTTTTTAATGTATTCTACATTGATTAATTTTCCCAATTTTGTAACCATTTATCATAATAATTCTTCCACTATGAGTTTTCATGGTTTTTAGAGAAATATTTATTCCCATGTTTTCGAAATTTTCCATTTTAAAATAAAATTTATCAAAATAGAATGATATTTTTTCTTTGTTTTTAAAAGTTATTCTATAATTATATTATAAAATGGTTTTATTTTATATTAATATCCTTTAAAGTTTATTATACATCACTAGGGATAAGATCCAGTGATAGAATCCACCTTCTAATTCAGGATGGATTATGATCATGTTGTGTTAATGTTTTTGAGAAACATGTTTCTTTTTCAGGGGTTAATTTTGCTATGATTATGAATATTTTCAAGTTATTATTGTACACATATCTATAGTTTATCATTATTATCTAGTGGGTGCATTATATCCCTAAAATTAATTGGTAAATTCTGTATGTCTCATGATATAACAATTTTAAGTGTATGACTTATAAAATGTTTATAATGGAAAGTGTAGACTTTTTGGAAATATTTACATTGTTAATCATGGACCTTATTAAAATTTCCAAAATTTTAAGCATGGACCTTATTGGAATGTTCCCATTTTTAAGAGATAAACTTATTGAAATTTTCACAATTTTAAGTGTGGACCTTATTGAAATTTTCATAGTGGTATGCATTATAACATCCATATATTTTATAATAAAATTTATTTAAAATAAATACTATGTTTGATAACATGTACCCCATGTAATGCCAATCTCAAACAAATAATAATATACTAGAGAAAATTTACTATTTAAATATGACTTTTATTGTCCATTCATTATATTTAAAGGTATGAATAAGAATAAATAAGTTAGGAAAAAAATGTATAAATTTTTTCTTAATGAAAAAATATTGACTAATGCCTAGAAAATAAATACTCAATTTTAAATGTTAAAAATAATGTAATTTTTGTTAAAAGATCAATTCCCCATGGTATTATTTTTATTTATTATTTTTCTTGATCATTAATGAACTCGGATTTTGATTAGATATACTATTATTAAACCTAAAAAAATTAGGAATCATTCATACATTTATTATTAATTGGTTATACGTGGAGATAAAATCATTTGACGGTAAAAATATTAACTTTTTAAAAAACTGTCTTTATGTGAAAAAAATGTATTTTAATCATAGTAAATTAAATTAATCACTATTTATGAATGGTTTTAATGTAATTTTTAGATCATTTATATAATAAATTTTTTTATATTCATATAATGGTTGTTACTAGTAAATAAATGGGAATAAAATCATTTTTATGCATAAAAATGCATTTTCTCTAGAAATGGTTTCCAAGCATTTTTGTGAGGATATTAAAATTATTTTCTACCACTTATTGCAATTTAATATTATAAAATGTATTCTATATTTTTAATCAAAATAATTAATATTATTTAATAAGTTCAAATTAATTAGGTGTCGTAGTGAATAGTAACCATGGTAAAAGTTTAACACTTTGGAAAAGGGTCAACTAGGATAAATAGGGTTATAATCATGATATATGGCTTCAAAATTTTTAAAACACTTACCTTAATCTCATTGTATTTGTTTATTTCATCCATAATCATCATGAATTATAAATTATGTAAATTTTATTCCATTTTATTGTGATTGTGACCTTTATAATTTTTTAATTCGATAATAAGTACAAAATGTCACTCTATTTTAATGTATTAAATATTTTTTCATAAGAATAAAAATATTTTAGGAGTGGTTATAAATGATTATTTTTAATATCAATAAATTATTTTTATAAAATTAATTTTTTTTATTTTTTTTATTTTATAATTACATAAAATGCTTACCCATCAATGATGCATCACTTGTGAAAGCAAGTGAAAAATTAAATTAAATAGTTTTTAAATATAAAAATTTATGTGTTTTAGATAATTTAATGTATTTAATAATTTTTATGGATCAAAATTAATTTTTTTTAATTTTTTTAAATATTAAAATTCCAAATACATGGTAATATTTATGTTTTTGAAGTCAAATTATTTGAATAGTCCTGAAAATTACACAAAGGATATTTTATATTAAACCATATTTAACTAATTATTTTAAAAATCATGAAAACCTTAAATTTTTTTAATTAAATTTTAAAATTCAATAATATAATCCATTGTACACTTATGATCTGATTTCCCTTTTATAATGACATTATTAACCATTAAAGACTAGGAATGTTGTTACCATGGTAAAGGTTAATAGGATTCATAAGGGTGTTAAACAAAGTGAATGGGTTCAAAATACAAAATAAAATTGTATAAATATTATTGAATGAATTTAGTTTAATTTAATATATATGATATTAAAATATATAGAAATTTTGAGCTATTTTAGATGATTTATACACATATTATACTTTAATATTTCAAGTATTTACAAGATTTCCAATCACCTCACTTATGAAAGGGAACATTCTCTCCTCTCTTCTACATTACTTATTGAGCCACTTATCTTTTCCAAACCCTACCAAAAATTATTATAAATTTTTCTATACATGTTATTGAGGTAATTTTCTTCTTAAAAGACTATCTCAAGGGCCCTTAAGAAGAGATCCAAAGGATTTTTCTCAAAGAATAGGTAATCATCTTCACCAAATCCTTTAATGTTTCTTTCTTATTTTATCTTATAAAGATATTATATATACATATTAACATATTAAAATATGTAAAATTATATTTTTAGAATTTTATTACATTCAAATTGTAACCATTTTTTATTTTTTATCCATTCGAATGGAAAATGAAAATGTCGTCGTGCGTACGTACGGACTATCGTCTCCATGAATAGCATATTTTAAAATCTCAACACTCTATAATGGTTTTATATATATATATATAGTGATTATATATGATTTTTATAACATTATTAAGATTTTTGAAAGATCAGTTATTATCTAACTTCTAATCCTCCCATTCGTTGTGTGATGATAACATCGCCCATGCATATGTGTTGATGACAACCTCCACAAAGAAATGTGATTCATTTTAAATTTATGATTTATATGGATGTTCATAAGGATATATAAAATAAATAAATAAATATAATATAATATATAGAATATAGATATTTATTTTTAAATGTGAATTAGTATATTCCTTTATTTCTTTATATCTATTAGAAAGTGAAAACATCATGTGTGCATACGTACGGACTATTGTCACCATGAAGTTATGTAATTCATAAATACCTTATATTAATGGTTTTAAAAGAGTTTATAATGATTAAATATGATAGTTATAAGATGATTTAGATTTTTGAGATGATAAAATCATGACCATGGTGAATTAACAGGATCTTCTGAACTGAAACATGTGTGAAGAACGAAACAGTGAGCCCCTAGAATAATGATTTTATGAAGAATTTTTTTAATGGTTGGGGCTAAAGCCTCATTTTATGAAGAAATTATTAATAAAGGATTAATTAGATATTATATTAGAATCATATATGGTGAGATAATTATGAATATAGTTCTTAAATATATTTTAAATAAATATATATTTTTATAAAATATTTTGGAATACATACATAGAAAGATGATACTTTAGGTAAGGGTTTCTCACATCACATTTGTTTCTATGAGACATATATCATTTTCACCACTTTTTTATTTTATGTGGTTTATACACTACCCATTAATTTATTTTAGGATTATATTTATTAATACAATGTTGATTTAGAAAACATATAATTTTCAATCATTGATGATGTTTTGATTCAGAGATTTCCAAAGTTGTAAGGGTTCTTTATCTCAATATTCTTTTTTTGACACATGTTTCATGTTTTGAACCTATTTGTGTTTATAAGGTGTATATAATAACCATTTATATGTTATATAATTAATTTATTTATATTTATGATATTTAAATTTATATTTTAAGTTATTTGTTTCAATGGGAAATTATTAATATGTTATCAAAGCGATAATGGGTTAATGTTATAATCACATTTCCTTTCGGGATTATATATATAAAATTTGCATTAAGGGAAATTATATGATAATTTTACTTTAAGAAACATATATTTTATTATACTATGGTAATTTCTATAATTTTAAAGTATTATTACCATTTCCACTCTTTAGTATATAAAATTATTAATATTTATTTAAAAAAATATAATCTTATTTCATCTTTTTGGGTTGGGAATATTTCTCTTCCATATCCATGTTCTTCAAAATGTTTTTTCTAAGTTTTTATATATACTTAAATGTTTAGGAAAGTTTTTTTTTATAACTTTCAATTTCATTAAAAATTATTAATAATATTTTCAAATGTTTTATATACGACTTTATTTTTACTTTTTAAAAAATTGTGAGAAGAATGTTTTTTTAATTATTCATTATGAATAACTTTTACCATAATTATGATTTTTTATTTGAAAAATCATTTAATGGATTCCAAGGTAATTAGAAAATAATTTTTTTTAAATATTTTGGGATTTTTTTTAAATATATCGAAAGATACGACTATTTTCGTTATTTGCAATGAAATGTTTGAGTAATATTTAGAAGGTATTTTCATCTATGCCAAAATCCTTTAAGGATTTTCTTTGCTCAATAGGTATATGATATTATGATATAATCCACGTTCTTTCTCTTAACGGTCGACAATATTTTAATTATGATTCAATGAAACCCATTAATTAACATGTGTTAATTATGTTATGATGAAATGATTATGAAACCCATTTCTATTAAATAGGTTAATCATGTTATTAAGTGAATGATGGTTGTTTCTATAAGTTTTATGATGAAATGTATTCTCTGCATACTTTATTCTTTTTGAGGTTCTTGGGTAGTTTTGATGATGATAAGTGATCCCTATATAGATCATGATGATGGGTTAAACTGATATAGCACTACAATGTATTGGGTGATGCGATGGAGTTAACTGGATAAAAGTTACTCATATGATACAATAGAGTTTACGGAAAATAAGTAGCTCTTAAAAGATGATAGTGTGAACTAGAAATAATTTACTTCTAAAATAATGTTGTAATTATCATCTTAAGGTGACTCTATAATGAAATTATAATTTCCCAAGATACCAAAATGGTTTCCCTATTATTTTTATGCATTTTAAATGTTCTTATGAACAATATTGATTTCACATGGTTTGAGATTTTTGATTCATATGAATCATGTTTTATGTTAAAGATTTATACCATGGATATTGTTTTTTATTCCATGTTTTTAGGGGTATAAATTCTCTTATCTTATGATTATTAACTTTATTATCCTCTCATACCCTTATTCCTATATTTTGGGAGATGTTGAAGTATTTTTATAAAACATGAAAATCTTGGTACCGTGAGAAAAAAATCCCATTTTGATAGAAAGATATGGATTGTTACAAGATTTTTTTCCTAATTATCTAAAACACAAAACCAAAACTTGTTATCAATGAACGTGACTCAATATTGAATATTTATATTTTAATTATGGATGGTAAAAATTGAGTCACATTTGGGGGTATCAAAGACAGAATAGTAAATAGTATTTTTTTAGCACTAGACCTGCATGTATAGGTCTCAGGCTATCTCAAGCATAGAACTTATTGAAATGATCTCAAATTTAACTGTATGAATTATTAAAATGTTCATATTTTTAAGTGTGGACCTTGTTTAAATTATCACAATGTTAAGTGTGAACCTTATTGAAATGTTCATGATTTTAATTATGGGTCTTGTGTTATACTCCATGACTTGTAGTTATTGTAACAGCCCATGATTTTACTATTTATTTTTCCATTAAATAAATATTGAGTTAAATAGATTATTTCACATGGAACACATAACTAAAATGAATTTTGAAACATTTTATTAAGAAATAATATTAAAATAAAATAAAAATTTTAATCCATTTTGAGAACATAATGAGAAACAACATTAAGAAAAATTTAAGTGGAATAAATGATCAAGTATATAAAAATACCATGAACATATAATATTTTTCCACATTATTTTACAAGTAGATAATATCCCCAATCACAACTATGGAAATAAGGATAACCTAAAAATATATTATAGTTATTTTGATAGAGAAGTGAATAAATATGAATAATGATTTTAGAGATGTATTCAATGTTATATATTGGAGTAAAATATAACTGATTTAATTATATAGTTGCTATAAATTTGGATGCTAGAAATATGGTAGTTAGATATATCTAATGGGTAAGTTGTGTAATTTAAAATATTATAATTCAAAAATAATAATATAAATATAAAATAAAATAAAATAATAATTTTTAATTTATATGTTATAAAAATATATTTCAATATGTTGCATATTTTTATTATTACAACAATTACTATTAAAAAATTAATTTGATTAATTTTTAGATTTCATATAAATATTTTCATTATAATGGATTGATAAAAGTAATTGTTATAACATGAATAATTAATTTTAATACTATTTAATCAGAATTATTTGAAAATTGATATTTTTCAGAGAATTGTTTTTCTTAAGTATTTCATTTTTATATAAATAAATTAAATTCATCTATTTTAAATTCGGACTATAATTTAATTCTTATAAAAATATATTAAAACATATTTAATTATTAATTGACTGTAAATAAGAATAAGAACCGTTTCAGTTTAAGTAATCATCTTTCAATAAAAACAATTTCTATACATTTTATGTTCTTATTTAAAAGTAAATTTTATAATATTTTCAAATTGAATTAGAATAAATTGAGTCAAAAAATTTAATAATAATTTTAAAAAAATCAAGAGGATTCATCTTATATTTCTAGTAAAAAAACTACCATGGTAAAAAAATAAACAATGTAAAAAGGGGGTAAAGGGAAGTAATATATCATGGATTAAATTTTATTAAATAAAATTGAAGATTATATATATTAGAATACGTTTTAGGTGTTTTAGTCATAACCATTTTGTAATTACAACTTTTAATTACATAGCTTACCTAACTCCCCTATGATTCTATCATTACCCTTCACCTAGCTTTTTTTACCAAAGAAATGTCCCACATTTTCACCTATAAAATGATCTCTCTTATACCCCTTCCATAAAAATCTATTACTTATAAAATATATTGAATCCATAAAAAATTTATATCTCCAAAAACCTTCTATTATTTTTGTAATATTTTTTCTCCAAAAGGTATCCCAAAACCTTCATTCTAAAGGAACTCGTGTCGTGAATGAATGATTTCATCAAGTATCTAAGTTATTATCTTACATTTTCAATTTCCTCCCCATATTCACTCCTTATAAATATAATTTTCAATTATAATTTTGTTATCGTAACATAATCATAGTTCTGAAAAAGTGATACTACTATTGTATAAATTCATACACATTCTCATTTATTAGTATAAAACGTTCTTATATGGGTCGGTTTAACCACTTGTTTGAATGATGCTATACTATCTTCACTACCTCCACCATAAATGATAATTTTTTAAAAGGTGATTCATTTTCCCAAAACAACCAAACCAAAAATATTATTAAAATAAATATAACAAGAGTCTAAAATATAGGATCATATTACAATATTTTTTATGAAAGGAAATAATAGCAACGGGAAGGTCTTTGAACTGGGTAATTTCCCAATTTACTCCCATTTGGGAGAGACCATTTTCAACTGTGTTGGCTTCTCAATAAACATGTGTGATGATATAGTTATGATCGATAAAAGAATGGGTACATTCCATCCAACAGGTAGTAATTGGCCAAGAAAGATGTGTTATGCCATTCTAAATCACATGAATGGTATTCCTCGAGTCACTTTCAATCTATAGATTGTTCCAACCAAAGATCTTGGAAAAGGCAACAAAATGTATCAATCTCAGTATCTCAGCTTCAAGGGAGGTGGAAATTCCACATTTACCCATGAAGCATCCAAGTATCTGATCGAGGTGATTCCTGAAGACAACACCACACCCTGAAGGTCCTAGATTTCCCTTGGAGGTGCCATCAATATTTATTTTGATCCATATGGGTAGGGGGTTCTCTAGAACACCTCTAGTGTGTGATACAGGTGATTGAAATTGTCGTTAATCCTTAGACGTTTCAGGATCCCAAAGGCATGTACGGTGTTGTGGCAATGTCCCTTTTGTATCAAGGAAGATTCATATATGATAATGGGGATCTTTAACTGACCTGAATGTTGATTGAGTGATTAATTTTTATGAATAATAGAAATATGATCATACTAGATCACATTGTGAATCTTAGAAACCATAGTAAGGATGAGGTTCCCGATTTTCTAAGAGCATTCCATTTCTACACATTTTTTTATTTGAGCTTTGATGGAATAAAGAATCAACCATATATAGTAAAAAAATTCAAGAATATAGTTCCAAATAGCAGAACTAATAGCAGAAGATAGAATGAAGTTTTTAGCATATTATCTGTGTTGATTAAAGATTATTTAACTTAGAGAAGAGATGGATGCCAAATGATTGGAGGAAATTTTTAGTGGGAACTCTATTTTGAGAAAGATTCTAGATGAGATTGAATCATGAAGGTTTTATCCAAGGTTTGTTGAAATGTTTTAACCAGCATTAATCAATCTTAGAGTTACAAAAATAATGATTGTAGAAATTTTTTGAGTTAAGCATACCATTTTTAGTACGTTCCCAAGTTAAGAATCCATTAGTGTGAGTGAAAGAGTAATTTTCAATGATGTTTAGAATAGTATCAGGGAGGTGATCATGTTGAGAGTTTAAAATGTCTATGATAGAGCTGTTGTTATCATTAAGAGTTTTATAGGGAGATATCATTGAAATTAAAGGCATTCCAATCCAGTTATTCAACCTAAATTTCATAGAGGAGTCTCTAGAGCCCATCCATCTGGATTTTTTCATAATATTGGTAAATGAG
Organism: Viscum album; assembly: GCA_963277665.1. Taxonomy (NCBI): domain Eukaryota; kingdom Viridiplantae; phylum Streptophyta; class Magnoliopsida; order Santalales; family Viscaceae; genus Viscum; species Viscum album. Next base: position 319,287,700 of record OY728146.1, read on the forward strand.
TATTTGATGGAAGGACACATTGAAGAATTAATGAAATTTGAATTTCTCATTTAATGTTTGTCAAGAAACCTATTTTTGAGAAAGGTAATAGCTTCATAAGTATTGTGAAAAAGGTTCCAAGTGATCCTTTCTTGAAGGGGTTCATTAAATTATTTGATATTTTTTATACTAATACAACCATTTTCAATGGTCTTGTAACAGGTTGACCAATGAACAGTCACAAGTTTTCTTTCTAGAATACTACCTATCCAGATGAAATTATTTATGGTGGGGATCATTTTTTATTGAGACCAACATTCCATTTGTAGAGCATCTTGGAGTAAACCTTCTTGGAGAGAATAATCGATTTAACAAGGCAAGTCCTACCTTATATAGAGATATATTAACCTTTCCAAGAAGATAGTTAATTTAGAACTTGGTCAATAATAGTTACAAAGTGACAAGATTTGGGTCTGCCCCAAAAAATGGGAACACCAAGATAAGTGAAAGGGGGAATACCTTCTTTCAGACCTAGGTCACTAATAATATTACATTTTCCACTTGGAGGAAAGTTCTCCCAAAGAAGATGTAGGATTTTTTCCAAATAATAATTTGACCAGAAACCTCTTCATAGTTTGAGAGCAAATTTTGGAGATTAAGAATTTTTATTTTATCACCTTGAATTAAAAATTTGATTTCATCATCATAAAAAAGATTAGTATAATCATTCACACTCCTAGATACTTGTATGGTCTTTATTCTGTTCTGTTCCATCAAACAGATGATCAGAACATTGAGTTAGTCTTTTGCTATCGAGAAGAGAATTTCAAATATGGGGTCACCTTACCTGACTCCTTTTGTGCATTTAAAATAGAAATTGGGATATCTATTGATCAAAATGGAGATAGAAACTGAGTTGAAGAGAGTTCTGATTTTAGTGATAAAAGAGGCGTTAAAACCAAAACCTTGAAGGAATTTGAAGATAAAACTCCAGTGTATGGGGTCAAAATCTTTTCTAATGTTAATTTTAATATCTATGTTTCCTCCTCTGTTAGTTTTATTAGAATTATTGACACACTCATAGGCAAGGCAAATACATTTTTTAATGGATCTAACCTTTATAAAACCAAATTGGTTCTAGGAGACAATTTTTTCCTTGAGAGTGGAACAAATGTTGATAATAATTTTGTTGATCATTTTAAAAAAGAGTATTGATAAGATCAATGGGTCTAAATAGATGAATCTTAGAATCATTATCCACTTTAGGGATCAAAGTGAGAAACTGGGCATTCGGAGTGTGAGGAAGAACCCCATTGGAGAAGAAGGATTTTACAAGTTTACAAACATCGATCTGAATCACAACCCAATACTGTTGGAAGAAACCATTGGTGAAGCCATCAGGTTCTGTAGAACTATCGAGGTTTAGAATAAAGATAGTGTCTTTGATTTCATCATCCAACGGAGTGTTGGGAAGGAAGGAGTTGTCCCCAACAGTGATCTCTAGAGAAATGACCTCAAGTAGGAGGACTTTTTTTATATCTGGACAATTGAAGATGGATTCATAGTAGGAGATGATATGATGAGCGATGTCATCTTCATTGTCAAGGATCATGTCCCCATCCACTAAAAAGGTTAAAGACGTGTAGGCCTTCCTAATTCTTTGAAAATAGTTATAGAATTTTGTATTTCGGTCACCGTCTGTTAACCATTTAAATTTAAATGCTTATTTTCACATATTTTCTTTGAATGTGACCAAGAAGTTGAGTTTGACTGAAATGTTTAGTTATTGAGTAGGGTTAGTGTTGAGGTTAGAGTTGGTGTTTGTGTTTTTAAGATCATTGAGATCTTTCTCAAGAATCATGATGTTATTATTATTTTTTTTGGCTTTAGAGTTGCACCAAGTTTTTAGAGTCTATTTGAGATGTTTTAATTTTTTATTATAGTCAATGGAATAAATGTTATGAGACATTGAGGACCAATAATTTTGGATGATATGATAGTACTCATCAGCATATAACCAAACATCGTTAAATATAAAAGTAAAAAAGGGGTTTCATGTCTTTAGTGGAGACACTGACCAGGATGGGGTGATGATCAGAGTTCAGCCTATGAAGTGTGGTGCTGGATATAGTGTCCCATTTATCTAAAGCATGGATATTTGTGAAGGATCTATCCAACTTGGAGGTAGCTAATTTGTTTTAGTGTCTTCTATATCAAGTTTATTTTTTACCATTGATATTAATTTCAATGATATAGTTGTCATCTATTGAGGCTTTAAATTATCTTGTGTAAATAGAAGCATGAGAAGGTCCAATTTTCTTGCTTGAGTTGGGAATGGTATTAAAGTCACCCATAATAAACCATGGTGCATTAATGTTTGTGCCAAGATATGAGAGATCATTCCAAAGCATTCTCATTTCTTGGTATATATACTTATCATAAACAATTGAGTAGAAAATATGTGTGTCATCTATATTAATTTTTCAAGTTAAAATCCAGTTAGGGACATTGAACACTCTAATATTCTATGATGAAAAGTTCAAAAAATCCATAGAGATTCAGCATTGAGGTTATTATTGATTTCCCCAGTAAAAAATAATAATTATTTTGACACAAATAAGAGTATTTTGAGGAATAATTAATTTTCGGCTCTTCAATAGAAAATAATAAAGGATGTTGAAAGTCAATCATTCTCTTTTACATAATGAAAGTGTCAGAGTCGTCAATACCCTGACAATTCCAAAAAAAAGATCTTCATTAAAACATGTGTTTGGAGTTAGAACTACCCCTTTTTCTTTTTTCAAGAGCCCTTGTTTCTGGAAGACATTATATCCTCTTGTGTATAATTGGAGGTTTTTTCTTATTTAATGCTAGATATGGCGGTGTTCTTCTTTGTAGGTTCTCATATTGAATCACACATATAAGAGTTTATAGATCTCTTAGAACACAACAACAAAGTAGTGGAATTATAGTTCAAAACAAAATTTACAGACTTTAAAGAGAAGTCATCACTATCTATAGGTAGAGAAGTTGTACTTGGAGCCTTTGAAGTGTATGTGTTCTGCTTTTTGACAATGTTCATATCAGATAGACTATACTACATCTGATCCATAGAGTCATTCATAACCTGCATGAGCTTAGAGTCAGGTCTCGATAGTGTGGTACCATGTTCAACAGATTCTGATGCCCTGACAGTAGTATTATAAAACATATATTGTGTCTCATCCTGGGCTGCCTTAGGATTAAAATTCAGTTTCCCAAAATCTGTAGGACTTCTAAGAGATTTCGTGTTAGTAGAGAGAGCAGAAACTAATTCATTATCTTTCATTTATATTTCATTCTTTGTCCCTAAAGAAATGTATTTGGTATCAGGTTGTATTTTTTAATCCTTAAGGATTGAGTCTATAGATTTCATATTACACAATATCATAGAAAAAATACCATCAATACTATCAATAGGTTAAGACCCATAAAAATAGTAATTTCTTGAAATGGTGATGGTTGTACCAAGGTCATTATCTTTCTCTACACCAGGTTCTTCTATTGATATCTGCTTAGTGAAGATATTGATCTTATGGATTTGTGTGGGAATATATACTGAGGGTGTAATTCCCTTCAATAGATTAACAAATTCCAATTCCATGGTAATAGTTTCAGTCATTTTAGTAGCAGTGGTCTGTGTTTTATCCTGAATGTCCTTCTGGTTAGTCATAAGTTTTTCATATTTTATAGTGTGTCCAGTGGAATAATGATTTTTAGAGTAAATAATAGAAGTTCCTTGAGGATGGGGAAGAGATTCTAAGTTATCTGTTCTGTTATTGGATTCATTCATTATCTTTAAAGTATAAGTGATATTTAAAAGGTAGGGGTTCTAGATCTATCCAATACCAGAATCTAGGGTGTATTCCTCTATAGTTTGAACTAAAATTGTCTTAGAAAAATCACTATTATGAATAGTTTTAGTGAATGTGTTGCATGCATTGCATTTCACTTGTTCTGGTGGATTATCCCAGTTACCCAAGTTATGATCTGCATCATGATTGAGGATAGATCTTGAGATCTAACCAGTTTGACAAGTATTGAGTTCTTTCTTCTCGTTGGATAACCTTATAGTGTCTAAAACTAGAATATCTATTTCTTTGAAGAGGCCTTGGTATTTAAGGGAGTTGTTTTCTTCTTCAGCAACATTTTCCCAGTTTATACCTAAGGTATCCCCTATGTGTGTCAAACTATGTTTTCTGACCCAGATTTCATCTTTCTTTTTTGGAGGTTCAAGTATATCCATCATGTGAGCCTTATCTTTTTCTATTTCTCCTTATTTACTTCTAAACATTTTCTATTGGTTGGATTACTTGTCTTCTAATCACCCAAAAAATTAGATATTTTATGAACAATGATCTTTCAAATATCACAGAAGGGAGGCTTCCTCTCATATTCAATTTGAATTTTAGTTTTTTAGTCATTAGCAGTGAAATAGATTGTATTAGGCAGCTTTGAATCTATGTTACTTTCCACCATAAATCTAGAAAATAGTCCTAGGTTAGCATTTAAGGTTATGTGGTTAATTTTTAGTACAGATCATATGAATAAAACAATATCATTCAGAATTTTTGGGTGTCAAAAGAACCAATTAAGTCCATGAAGTTTAACCCAGACTTGTGCCATTGTATTCCTATATGTTTGCGGATTGAAAGTGGAGTCGTTGTTAGAAATTCTAAGTAATCTTGGATTTATATTAAGGTTTCCAGTCTTCCAAGAATTCTCCAAGTCATCTTGTGATTTTATCAGAATGTAAAAATATCTTTTTCCTATTATAATCAATTTCCAATTTGATGAATTCCAACAGTGACAAATACGCATATGTAATTCAGATAAAGGCCATGGATGGTCACCTTTGAGGTAGGAGATGCAGTCCATGATAGAATATTCGCCCATTTTTGTGCATTGTTCAAGATCATCTGGAACCGATTTCACCAATAACCCACTTTAATCAACCCTTTTGACAAGGGGAGGCATCATCATAATTTCTTTGCTTGGATCAGTACTCTTTGGTGCATCCAGAAATGAGATCCCTTATAATCATAAAAAACATAATAATACGAAAATATTATATTAAATATTAATTGAATTTATTAACATTTTTCTTCAATAGTAGAACACCAAAAATAAAAATAGATTAACTCATTGTTATTAACAAAGTACCTAGAAAAAGTTCACTATGGATTAAATTATAGAAAACCATGCCCATAATTTCTACCAAATACACATGGGGTTGAATAAATAATTTAAATTAAATGATTAAAATTCCTTTTATAATTTTTTAAATATTAATGTTTTATCATAAAATGGGGTTAACATCGCCATTCTGAAACATGTATGAAATAATATAAAATTATTAACATCAGATGATGAAAATGGACATTATCTAACTAATATATGTGATCTGAATGATTTTAATTGAATAATATAAAAGTAAATATATATTAATAAGGTTATAAAATAAGTTATTAATAATTTTATGATTAATATATTTTATTTTAAATCACTTTCATGATATTCATGAGTAAAAGGTAAGGGTTTTCTCACCTCAATTTTAATTCATTGATATATGTCCCATATTCACCACTTGTTTTATTTTTTGAAGTGTATACTATAAATAAATGTATTTTATCATAATTTTAATTTATTTAATGGTATTCAAAATACAATAAAAATTTTTTCTCTTTCAATGGATTCTAATTCAAATGTTACCAAATCTATAGGGCTTTACTTTCTAATATCATTTGGAATTAGAAATTATTATAACTGAGTTTATATCCTATGAGATTATATTAAATATTTCTCTAAAACAACATATAATTTCTTCTCCTATATTTTTTCATGAATTTTAGATTTTATCCTTCCATTCCACTTCCCATTTGGTTCATAATTCCCTCTAAGTGATACTTATAATAGAAACTGATTGTACCTCTTCCTTCTGTTTGGGATTATTTTTCCTCCATGTTTATATTATTTATTTTGTTTCATGGAATTTATTATATCTAGTTATATTATTTCTTATGGTTTATTTCATAGTACTTTAATTTATTTATAAAAAAATAATCTTCTTTTCATGCTTTCTATGTGGTTTTTTCCACAAAAATTTACATTCTTTACAATATGTGAAAGGAATCTTATTTTTTAATTTCTTTCATACTAATCAATTTTATCACTTGAATCATCAATTTTATTTTAGAACATTGGTCACCAAATTTTAATAGTTTTCTAAAGAAATTTATATTCCCTTTTTTTATATAATATGTTTATAAAATGTATAAAAAATAAATAGGTTATTTCTCCTTCATTCCCCAAGTCAACTATCATGCTCTTATGAAAGTATTTTAAATATAATCTAACATCCTTAAATGCATCTTATACTCTACTAGGTATATATTCCAATTACACCATCCAAATTATTTCTTTAGATTTATTATGATAATGTATTATATTGTAAGAAATGATAGAAGTATTAAAGTTTCCAAGTTATTATGGAACACATATGTATGATTTATAATTATATAATGTTTGGGAACTATATATACCTTTAATGAGTTGGATAAAGCAATTTATATCCAAATATTATATGTTTTTGGGAATAGGGAGTGAATCCAATCCTCTATGGGCCTCTGTTCATTATGTTTCTTGGAAAGGGGACTAAATCAAAACCACTATGAAACTTTGTACACTATGTTTATAGGAATGGGGGTTGAAACCAATCCTCTATGGGACTCTTTCCATTATAAGTTGATGGTATTGTAGGTGATACTCACCATAGGAAATTATTTTTCAATTCTAATATATGTTCCACAATTTTCTGTCATAATCTTATGCCTATGTTATGTTTTCATAGCTCATGAATGTTGAATCTTGTTTTCACACTCTTATTAATCATGTCTTATGTTATGTTAAAATAATTATTTTATGAATCATGTTTTGTGATATATACATTATTTGATATGATTATCTTATGTTAGTTATATTCACCCTAATGATACTTTCATAGCTATATACTCATCTCGTGCTTAAGATCTTTGATTGATTTATTTAGGATTACCCATTTGGGGAATATGAGACCACCTATTATTATGTTTTTATTCCCCAAGTTTTAAAGGATTTTATTTCATGTTATGTGTCAAGTAGGGTATCATGTGAGAATACTATTTAAAATATAAGTTCAAAATATTGTAAAATAAGTTGTTTATGAATCTAGACTCCAAAGATAATAAACATTTAGGTTCTAGGGTGTGATTTATTATGATATATAAATAATAATCATGTGAAATAATTTATTATATATGAAATTTTATTTTGTGTTATCTCAGTTGGTATCACAGTGATGTTTAGTTACTTTTGGGGATTAGAACTAGAAAAAATTAGTAAAAAACCCTAAGAGACAAGCCTAAATATAGGAACCATCCTCAAATTTCATTAAAGTATATAGTGTGTAGTTTCCTATCAATAATATTCATATATTGATGCAAACATGTGGATGTAGGGTCTAGATTACATACACCTAGGGGTAATAACCCAAAAAAAAATTTAGCTATGTTTTTACTCGATCATCACTTGAAACACAACAAATACACATAACTACACACCTGGTTTGATACTCCTAAATTATATTATTTAGTTAATTTACTTTAAAGTTATAAACCATTATGAATAATAACATAATATAACCTTAAAATCCTATGATGAAACAAAAGTGATATAGGATGAACCAAAATTTTCATCAGATGAAAATAAGATGTCATAATTTAAGACATGTTAGGATTTATTTTAATTATTATATGATTTCTTACTCTAATTATTATTTCATAATACTCACAATAAATATTATTTTAGAGAGAGGATTAATACATGAAATTTGGGTGATGAGAGGTGTGTTCAATATAGAAAACATCTTATTTGAGCCTACGTCAATGGATTCCGTCAAATATTAAAAAGTATCTGACATTATTTTTTCACATCCACTAGATATTAACTTATCAATAAAAACACATAGTGGAGAGTTGTTTGAATCCAAGGTATACAAATATTCTCTAGATGATATTTTTTTTTGAAGATACCTCCTATAGATCTATTTATTCTTTCCTTGGTAGAATTCAATTTGATATTAGGCATTAATTGGATCTTCATACATAGAGCTAATATAAATGGTTGAGATAAGGAAATATCATTTCATATCCCAAATCATCTCATTATCATATATAAATTAAAGGATTATTATAAAATACCTTTGGGAATAAACTCTATAATATGGGTCTTGATGCCCAATAATGTGAAAATATTAGATAAAATGGTTGGGGGAATTCAACATTAGAGATAGGCCAGTTGTATGGGAGTATATTGATGTATTTATTGAAAAACTGCTGAGTATTTCAGAAAAATGTGATGTTGAGGTTTCCATTGAACCCATTCCCAGTTATGAATTATGATCAAAGAGTATTTATAAAATGGCTTCCATTTAATTGAAATAATTAGAGAAGAAATATTAAGAGAATTTGGATAGTGGTGTTGTATACCTAAGTGCATCATCATGGGGGGCACTGGTTCTCTTTGTTAAGAATAAGGATGGATCAATGTGAATTTTCATTGAATATCTTGAACTTAACAAAAAAACGATCAAGAAAATATATCTTCAACCTAAAATTGATGACATCATTGATCAAACTGGATGGTATCAGTATTTATTGAAGGTATATATTTGATTTGGATACCATCAATTAAAGGTAGAGAGAGAAGATATATCTGAAACATCTTTTAACACATGATATGGATACTATGAATTCATATTGTTTCCTTTTAGAAAAAATAATTCCCCAAAAATATTCATATATTTTATTAATAAAGTCCTTAGATATTACCTTGACTAATTCATTTTATTCTTTATTAATGATATTATCATATATTCTTAGAGTATTGAAAAATGTGAAGATCATTTGAGGATTTTGATAAAGACCTTATGAAAGGATAAATTGTACTCTAGGTTTAGAAATTGTAAATTTTGGTTACAAAAAGTATCCTTATTGGGATATGTAATCATTAGAAATGATAAATTTATATTTCCATAAAAAAAACATAGGTGATTTTAGAAAGGTTCAAACTAACCACTATGATAAAAAACATAGCCTTCTTGGATTATCTGTATATTATCGGTTTTTGTTAGAAATGTGTCACAATTTTGTAATATTATAACTAGCTTAACATTAAAGGGAGTGATGTTATTTTGGAAAGAAGAATATAAGGAAATATTTAAGAATCGTAAGAAGAAATTGGTCACTCCACAAATACTTACATTACCCTACATCATAGAAAGGTTTTTAATATATAGTGATCCATCGTTAAAAGGATTAGGATGAATCCTTATGAAAAGTGACAAGATAAAAACTTGTTCTTCAAATCAATTAAAGAATCATGCAAAAAAAATTACTCAACACATGATATGCAGCTAGAGACAGTAATCTTTACATCAAATATTTGATGGCATTATCTCCATGGGTAAAAGTGTGATAACAATATTGACCACAAGAGATTAAATTATATATTCACATTGAAGAAGATGAAAATGTTCCAAATATGATGGTTATAATTAATAAAAGACTTTTATTTCTTAATATACTACCATCTATAGAAGGAAAACATGGTGGAAGGTCCTCTAAGAAGAAAAGGATCATACTACCCTATCTTGTATGAGGATTGGAAGGGACCCAATTCTCTTAGATATTTGAAGTATGGGTATAAAAATAAAAACGGAAGGGGTAAAAAAACTTATCAAATTATTTCCCAACCATCATTATATGAAAATACTAAGGAGTCCTAGCAGGAGGATATGGAACTTTCGAAGAAGTTTTGGAATATTTCAAAGTTCAACTTTTGTAATAACATAATTCTAATATTTGGGGAAAAATATGTGTTCCAAGAATACAATAATTGAAAAAGGAGTTATTGTATTATGAACATAACTCATCATTCTAAATAAATCTTGGAAGAACACTGATATATAGATATAATAAGAAACACTTCATGTGGGAAAACATTAAAATGGATATTTTATAGTAGTATCTCGAATCTTGGTATGATAGAAAGTTAAGGTGGAGAGACAAAAGTATAATGGGATAATTTAACCTTTTATTAAACTAGTATGTAAATGGGATAACAACACTATGTATTTCATCAAAAATCTTCATAATACTTCAAAGGAAATAATTCCATTTGGTTAGTGGTGGACTTACTTATAAACATGGTATACTTCATTGATATTTAAGATAATTTCTCACTCAATCATATTTCTAAGTTGGATATAATTGAAATGGTAATGTATCATGGAGTACCACTCTCAATTATATTAGATAGGGATGAAATCCTTACATTTATGTTCTTTATAACTCTTTAATAATAATTGGATACAAAGGTGTACTTTAGTATGGCATATTATCCTCAAATGAATGGTTCATCTAAAACAAGCTTTCAAACATTAGAGTATACTCTAAGATCCTTCTTTATGGATTTAAAATTAATTTGGGATCATCATATTCCTCTATTTGAGTTTTGATATAATAATAGTTTCCACTCTAGCATCCAAAAAACACCATATGAGTCTCTATATGGAAAGAGATACATAACTTCAACATGTTGGTATGAATATGGAGAGACAAATCAATTAAGACCCTATCTTGTCTAGGAAATGATCTAAAATGTTTAAACCATTCAATAACCTATGAAATTGGATCAAAGAAAAAATTTATCTATGATGATAATCATGAGTGATATCTTAAATTTGAAATTAGGTGACAAATAATTTATTTGAATCTCTTTGGAAGTGGTTAATGGGATTTGGGAAGAAGAGGAAGTTGATCCCTAGATACATCAATCCATTAGATATTTTTGATACTTTAGAGAATTTATATTATTGATTAAATCTTCCACTAAAACACTCATAGGTACATGATTTTTTTATACATATCACTTTTGAGAAATTATATACAATATCCACATTAGTACTAAACTCAAAAGTTTTGTAATTGTAACATGATCTATCTTATGAGGAAAAACTAGTGAAGATCTTATTTCGAAGATATAAAGTACAGTGAAATAAGAACACTTACCTGGTAAAATTTATGTGTAAAAATCATAATTTTGAGAAAGAAATAATATAACATAAAGATATAATGATCCATAAGTACCCTTATATGATTTCACCTGAGTAATGAAATTTTGAGGGGAAAATTCCATAATTGGGGTAAAATGAAACACCCATTGATATTAATATTTATTTTTCCTTTAAATAAACACTATGTTGAATATATTAATTCATGGGAAACACTAAACTAAAATTAAAAGTGATACATTTTATTGATATGGAATTTTATAATACAAGAAAACCATTAATACATTATGATAATAAAACAAGTAACAACATTAAGAATAGTATAAGTGAAATAAACATGAAAGAATACAAAATTATCGTGAGAATATAACCCTTATCCTCATAATTTTACATAATTATTATAAACTCAAACACAACTATGGAAATAAGGATAAGTAATACAGTTATTATATGAGTGTTGAGAGATAGGTGAAGGAATACAATGAATGATTTTAATATTCTATTTAAGGATATATATATAGGAGTAAAATATAAATGTTATAAATATGTTCATTGGAAATATTTTCGTTGGATATATATCTGTTGGAAATATGGTCAATGGATACTTCCTATAGGAAATTTTTTTAATTTAAAATAATATAATTCATAAATAATAATATAAATTCAGAATGAAATAAAATGATAGTAGTTATTTAATTTGTTAGAAAAATATTTTTTTGGTGTTATATATTATTATTATAACTATTGTTATTAAATAATTTTTTGATGTATTTATATAATTAAAATAAATGTTGTCATACAAATGTATGGATAGAGTTAAATTTTTTAGAAGATGAATAATTAAATTTAAAAGTATGTACTTAAATACAATATAAAAAAATTATATTGTTCAAAAAAATGTTTCTCTTAAGTATATCATTTTTATCTAAATAAATTAAATTGGAAAATTTTAAATAATGAATCTAATTTATAAATTATAAAAATATATTAATACTTATTTAATTACTAATTTATAAGAAATCATAATAATAACTCTTATAGTTTAATTAATCCATTTTCTATCAAAACAGTTTTTTCTATATATTTTATGTTAGTATTTAAAATTTAAATTCCTATTATTTATGAATTGAATTAGATTAAATAGATTAAAAATTCAGAATCATCATGTTGAAATTAGGTAATATTGTCTATCTTATATATTTTTTTAAAAATCATCATGGTAAAAATAAATTATACAGGGTAAAAAAGGTGTAAAAATAGATATTCTACCATGGTTCAAATTTTATTAAATAAAATTAACACTTAGAAATTTTATAATAACATTTTTAGATGTGTAATTAATACCAACATTTATCATCAACATTTTTTATCTATCTTACATAACTCCAATGTGATTTTATCCTTACCAATCACCTAGCATAAGTTCCCATATAAATATCCCTCATTTTCACTTATAAAAGGAGGTTCCCTCTACCCCTTACAAACCACTATACTCCCTCAAAAATAAATATAAAATTTTCCCATTCTAAATATATTAAATTATTATAATACATTTAAAGTCATATGGTTCTATGAACGAATCCTCATTCTATTATTCCAAAGGAACTCATGTTAAGGAGTGAATTCATCAAGTATCCAAGTTCCTAAATTACTTTTATTATTATCATTTTATAGAAAATCATCATAAATATCATTATCCTATATAATTATGTTAGATTAACCTAGTTATTCTTCTAGTAAAGTGATTATATTATTATATAAAATTATAATCATTAATTCCTTAGTATAATATGTTCTTGTATGGGTCGGTTTAACCACCTACATGAATGAAGCTATAATATATTAAATTTCTTTATAATATATTATAATAAATAACTTTATAATAGTAATATATGATATTAAAAATTAATTTAAGTTATTAATATAGTAGTCAAATTTTTACACAAAAAATTAAACATTATAATAAAGTAACTCATGGTTATTGATAAATTACCCAAGAATCATTTTTCATGAATTCCATTCTCGCAAAACATACCCAAAATTTTCATCAAATAAACATGGGGTCTCATAATTCATTAAAACCAAATTATTTCAATAAATTTTATAATATATTAATTATGAACTTGGTATCATGTAATGGGGTCCGAAATCACCCATACAAAACATGAACATAACAATCTAAATGGCTAACATCTGATGATGAAGATAAACATTATCTAAATAATATATGTGTTGATAATGATTCTAATAGAAAATTATAAAAGATAATAGATATGAATAAGATCTTAAAATAAGTTATTGATATTTTCATGATTATTATACAATTTGTTAAAGTACTTTTATGCAATTTGGGAGTAAAAGATAAGGGTTTTCTCATCTCAATTTTCAGTCATTGAGATATGATCGATATTCACAACTTATTTTATTTTTGTGTGGTGTATATAATGTACATGGATTTATTTTATATTAATTTTCATTTAATTTAGCTTTTTAAAATTCCATATAAGTTTCTCCATTTTAATAACTTTTTATTCAAAAGTTACCAGAATTCATAAGGGTTTTCTTTCTAATATAATTTTTATTTAAAGATCAATTTGAATAAGTTTCCATCCCAAGAAATTGTATAAAAATTATCTATAAAACCACCTATATTTTATTATCATATGTATTTTAATTAATTTTACATTTTCTCCTACCATTTCACTTCCCATTTTGTTTATAATTAACTCAATGTGATGATTCTAAGAGAAACCAACCCTAACTCTTATTTTCTATAGAGATTCGATTTCCTCCATGTATATATAATTTATATTGATTCAGGGATGTTATTATATATAATTATATAATTTTATAAGTTATTTTTTAATTTCATTTAATTTTTTTACCAAATTAATTTTCATTTAACATTTTTAGAATGGTCATTTTCCACCAACTTTGACCTCCTTTAGAAAATGTGAAAAGAATCTAATATTTAATAAATTTTCATCCTAATTATTTTTCCCATAACCTTCATAAATTTTATATAAGAAAATACCTCTCCAATATTTCATGGTATTTTTATGAAATTTATATTCTATTTTATTTCAAAAATCTTAATTCATATAAAAATGAAAAGAGAATTTTTTTTCTTATCTCTCCAAGTAAATTTTAATACTCTTATAAAATTGTTTTTTTCTATGTAAAAATTTTTAAATTTATTTTATTATCCATGGGGAATTTATGATAATGAAACCATCCAAATTATTTCAATAGATTTATTTTTCTAATTTCTTATGTTTTTTCATCAAACTCATTTATTTTTCATGGGTTAATTAAGCTATGATGAAATTATGAATGTTTTCAACTTCTTATGGAATATATATATAGTTAATCATTATGTGGTGGGTGAGTCATATATATCACTCTAATTAATTGGTTAAAGATTTATATCTCATTAAATTAAATGTTTATTTCAATTTTATGTGAGCCCAATCCCTTATGGGTATCTTTCCACTGTGTTTATGAGAATGGGGAGTAAACTTAACCCCCTATGGGACTCTATCCATTATGCTTCTAGGAATGGGGAGTGAACCCAATATCTTATGGGAATAAATCCACTATGTTATTACGTCCTTTTAAGTGATCCTAAATATAATAGATTATTTTTCTATGATCTTGTATGTGGCATACTTCTATTCCAAAACCTTATACCTATGTTATGATTTAATAGGTCATGACTCTCAAATCATGTTTTCAAACTCTTATTACTTATGTCTTATGCTATAATAAAATATTTAAACCATGACTCATGTTTTATAATATATTATTTATTGGGTATGATTATATTATTTTATGTCAATGAGGCTTTATTATTCTCTCATACTCATATACTCATCTTATGCTCACTTATGATCTCCGGTTGATGACTCTTATTTTTAAACATACTGAGCATATGATATAAACCTTTCTTAGGTTTCCATTCCGAATGTTATAAAAATGAGTGTTATGTTTTATTTGTCAAAAATTTTATCATGTGATAATACTATTTCTGGGATAGGTCAAAAAATTATGCAATAATTTTTTATGTATCTAGTCTCTAAAGACGCTAAAATTTTAGGTTCTTGGGTGTGATTTTTTGTGAGATATAAAAAATAATCATATAAAATTATATATTATATATGAATATTTATCTTAGGTTGTTTTAGGTATTAACCCATTTTACCACACCCTTATTATACGATATATGTGTTATGTTTCCATAATTCCCCTTTCATGGATTATGTTCCAATTTCATGGTATTTTAAATCATATTTTCAGCATATTCTAATGGTTTTAGATCATTATTATGGACTCAAGTTTATAAATTTCTCTTAATCATATCTTATGTTATGATAAAATCCTTCTGTCAGGATTGATGATAGTTATAAAAAAAATTTAATGGGTATAATTTCCATTTTTGGGTTCATTCACCTTGATTATGCTCTTATACATGTTGGAACTAAGTCTGTTCATTGAAAATAATGGAGTTTGGTTTGTTTTTATTGTAAATTGGCACACAGATGACTTGGGAGTTTTCAAGGACTGTGGTCATATGATTGAGGCTGAAAGTAGTGTTGAAGGTGGTGCAGTTTCCCAGTGTTTTCCAAATTTTTGGGCCTCAAAATCGAAACTTTGATGTTGACGAAGGAACGGTATCTTCATAGGATTGAATTGTATGAAGAATGTTGAAGTAAATCATAAAAGGGTAATAACTGCATACCATAATACATCATTCGCATACCATGTTCTGGGAACGATACGCGAAGCAGTGAAAGCAGTACAAGGGTGAGGTTTGTGGAACCAAAAATGGTTTACGACTGAGCGAAAGTTCGGTACATGGGTGGGATGAATTCGGTGAAAGAAATCAACTGTGTAAAATAAAATGTGGTACATGGAGCACGTAGGAAAATAGTTCACGGGTGGCCTGCAATTTTCGGCGGCTAAAGAATCGGTAAGCGGTGGAGGATAGATTAAAGATTTGGTAAATATTGATTTAGCAGATTAAGAAGGTATCTTTTTCTATAAAAGAATATCTAACCAAACCGATTAAAGAGGAGATTGAAAATTATTAGAGAATAAATTTTTTCTCTTGGATTTTGTAAAAGGCCAAAGGTAGTTCGCGAAGGGAGGATCACAAAGGCTGAAGTGGTTCACGTTGATGTTTTTTGTGGGAATTCATAACCCGCAAAGGAAGTCCGAATATCTGGTATGCAAGAGTGATGTTTACGCAAGCAGTATACAAAGGGGGATCTCCAGTATGCTGAAGAAATGAAAGTATTTAAATAGATAAAAGCTCGTGGACAGGAGGGGTTTCACAAAGGAGGTTTGCAGAATCGGTAAGCGGTAGTGGTGCACGATCGTGAAGGTGGAGGCAGTCTGTTGGCGAATGGCGGTTCACAACAGTAGAAGTGGTACATGAAGAAGTTTTCCCACATACCAAAACTGATACTCAGTATGTGGGAGTATCAGGTGGTTCATGATTTTCATAAGGAAGCTTGAAAAAGCTTTGAATTAGTTTGAGAAGGAATTTTCCGTTACTTAGCGGTACCCAAGAAGGTGGACTTCATCTATGGGTGAAAAAAGAAACTTAAATAGAGAATACATTTGTTATTGAGGATTCATGATTTCATGATAAACCATTGAAGCAACCTTCAAGTCGATAAACTGATGGAAGATTCGACTAATGTAGTGAGAAAGGGGGAGTCAACAAAAGTTATCTGAGGGATGCAATGTGTTATCCCGGAACCTTATAAAGGAAGTGTGCCTAGCACAGAGTGACTAGGCTAAAATATTGCATTTCAGAACTTCTAAAGATAATTATTTTTGTTAGGACTGACAAACTATCAGCGTATGCTCCTTGGAAATAGACCTTAGTGGTTAACTAAGTAAAATTGTTGTGTCAATGCTTTGCATGTGATTATTTATTTTTTACTCCTCCTCATCAGACAGGTTTAACAGGTTCCAACCAATGTTGAAACAATATCCTTTAGTTTAAAATAAAAATTTGATACCCTGATTCACCACCACCCCCCCCCCTCTCAGGGTATTCTGGAGTCCTTAAATACCCACATTTTTTACATATTGTCACATAGGATCTTTGATTTATATCTCTTATATTTATCTTTAGAGACATTTGACCTCACCCCTTTATTATGTTTCATTTTCTCAAGAAATGAATAGGAGTGTAACATATGAAATTTATATAAGGGGATCTAGTGTGGTATGACTATAGATAAAAGTTCACAATGTTTTCAAATAAGTTTATGTTTCTAGTCTTTAAAGACACCAAACCTTTGGATTCTATATTTTTAAAATTTTTGAGATAAAATGTTTAAATAATATATATGATGTTAAATATGTGTGTATTATTATTGGTTCATCTCACTTGTTCTCAAAAACTATGTGTAAAGGTTTTACTTCAGAACCAGATCTAGTATTACAGTTCAGGGAGACTCTCAGTCACTATAGGTCATGATTATTGATTTATAATTTCAAATTATTTTGACATGTTATATGTTATGCTTTAGTAAGAACCATTATTTTTCGATCTATGTTTCTATACCATGGTTTATGATTATTCTATCATGCATCATGGTTACTCCTTATGATTTCATGATTGTATTCCCTTAATCATATCATTTCTCTCAGGTTAATGTTTTCTCACAAGTTTATGATCTAATGGTAAATCCACTATGACTCGATATAGTTTTACTCTTTACTAGAATATTATCTCAAAATTTCCTTTATTTATGTTTTCACACAATATTTTATAGAAACTAAATTTTCTAATAATGTATATTTTTTGAAGAATTTTATGAAACAAATTTCCACTATATGTGTAAATAAGATATATTTAAAGATAATGTCCAAAGATATTGGACCTTTGAGTTCTAATAGAATGATTTAATCATGACTTGTAGTTTTTAATTATATAAAATGATATAAAATATATGATACAATCTAATCTAAACATATGTATACAATCTATTATTTCACATAATCATTCTTTATAAATCACAATAAATCACACTCCATAACATAAATGATTAGTGTATTTGGAGACTAAATACAAAAAAACATATTTTATAAAATGTTCAAACTCTCAAACAAATATTCTTATCACATGATACCCTATTTTAAATATAAAATTTAATACTCTTTTTTATAACTTGGGGAAAGGAAATATAAAAAAGGGTGAGATCAGATTGTCGGTATGGTTAAACATAAGAGTAATTAATAAAATATTTCAAGTGAGAGTAAGATAATCATATGGGTATAAGAGAATAATAATGTTTTATAGAAATAACATAATATAATAATACATAATAAATCATATATCATAAAACATGATTCGTGGAATAAGGATTTTATCAAAATACAAGACAAGAGTAGTAAGATTATGAAAACATGAGTTGATAATCATGAGCTATGAGAACATAAAATAGGCATAATATTGTGACATATAAGTGTAGAACATATATATTCACAGAAAAATAATTTCACATTTTATGTTACACTAACAAGATCATCATCACATAGTAGACAGAGTCCCACATGGGTTGCATTCACCCCCATTCCAATAAACATAGTGGAAAAATTCTCATGGGTGATTGGGCTCACTCCCTATTCCTATTAACATGTAATATCATGAGATATATATCTTTCCACAATTAAGTGTAGTTCTATAATGGACCCACCCATCACATAATTATATACCATAAATATTTGTTCCATAAGAACTTGGAAACAATCGAAATTCCATCATATCTTAAGTAACCCATCATAAAGAAATGGATTTCATGAAAAAAAATACATTATCATAATTCATCCATAAAATGAATGTGGATGGTATCATTAGAGAATATTTCAACTAAATAATAATATATATTAAAGGATATTGACAAATACGATAAAATAAATTTATTAGATCATTAAATTTTACTTAGAGAAATAATAATAAATACCCTTTTCATTTTTGACACCCTTTAAGAAAATATTTTATAAACAATGGAATTTAAATTTTTTTGAAAACCAATGAAAAAACAAATAATAACATTATTTAATTAAAATTATGTTTTTTTTGGAGAAATATATTTGTATGTAAAATGTTTTAAAAATATACTTTTCCACACTTTTGTATGGAATGTCAAAGTTAATAAAAAATAAAGTCATGAGTAACTTCTAAATATAATTTTAAAGAAAATGAAAAGAATAATTAATTAAACATTATTAAAAAATATAAGTCTCGATTATTTAATCACAAAATTATATAAAGGTAAATAATAATAAACTTGGAGTGGAAGATAAAATATATGATAGTAGGAGGAAATACCTTCTAAATGTTAAAATAATTTTAACAAAACCCACATTATTAAAAAGAATAAAAAAATTTACATACGATAATAGGTGAATATAATTATTAAGATAATAGTGGATGATACCTATTTGGAATTAAAAATAATAAAGTAAAAACTTTGAAGGAAAGAATGTGGACGTGGAAGAGAAAGAATCATTATAAAAGAGAAGAATTATTATTAACAATGTCATATTTTTATGAAGAAATAAATCCATCAATGAAGAATAATTTGGTGTGAAAATGTAAATTACATAGAAAATAAAACATTAAATACCATATAATAGATTTATAGGATAGAATAAATAAATTTTAAAATAATGGGGTTAAATAAGGAAGACTATAATTCAATGAAAAGAAATTTAGTTTACAAAACCCTTTATGAATTAAGTAACTTTTAAATAAAACCCCATTGAAATATTAAATATGAAAAATAAATTAAAATACCTTTAAAAAAATAGAATCATGAAATAATATTTCAATAGGTAGTATATATACCATATAAATTAAAATATGTGCATAATACAAAATATTTCTCAAAGAAGGGAATTTGAGATAAAAAACCCTTAGAGACATCATATTTTTTAAGAAAGAATCATTTAAAAGGATTTTATGAGAAATATAGGTAAATCCATATAAAAATAATATTGATCAAAATATAATTAAATCATATGATATAATTTACCCAAATTATAAAAATAAAGTTTAATAATAATGATCATAACCCAATGAATGAAAATTGAGTTGAAAAAAACTCTTTCCTTAGATTACTACTTAGTCATATGTGCTCTAATATCTTGAATAATAAACATAATAAAATAATAAATTATTTAATAACTTTATGAATATATATTTACTTATATAATCTTTATTTACAATCATTACCTACTCATATATTAGTTAGTTATAGTTTATTATTATCATCAGAGGTTATTAATTTTTTTTTTGTTTCAAATAATTTTCATAATATAGATATTGGTTCTTGTTTAATGATACAAATTTTATCATTTAAAATTTATGAAAAATATTATAATAATTTTTTTAAGTATTTATTAACTTCAAATTTCATTTGATTGATGTCATGTGTATGGTTTATGAGAATGAGATCTTTTGAGTCAATAAGGTTTTCCTTATGACTTTTCCATTCCTTCTTGTTTTGAAAATCACAAACACCTTATCATTAAGTAAAATCGCTTTTATAAGAAAAATTTATCCTTATCATATTTTCATTAATATTTTTCTTAAGTGTGAGATTCGGATTCACTTTCTCGGAGTCATAAAAACTTTGATATAAAAGCATTCTGTTTTTAGGATTCGGTTCTGGACAAGAACTATAAGGAAGTTTCATTCCGAATTCCGGATATGAATTCTGACTTAGTTCTATTCCAGATTCAGGATACGAATTCTGAAGAAGAATTCTCATTACGAATTCTAATGAAGAAATCTCATTCCGAATTCTCATTACGAATTCTGATAATGAATTCTCATTACGAATTCTGATGACGAATTCTCATTACGATTTCTGATGACGAATTCCTATTCCGAATTCCTACTCCGAATTCTCATTCCGAATTCTCCTATTAAACAGAATCTGATTATCATTGTTTTATACACTCTGAATTTATTCACTCCGAACCTTCACTCCAAAGTTTCTATTCCGAACCTTTATGTTAGAGTTTAAAACGATGTCGTACTTTCTGTTACACTTACCTTGATATAAAACGATGTCGTCCATTTTGTTATAAACTAACCGTTGTCTAAGTGACACGTGTACAGGTCCCTCCGAACTTTAAGGAAAATATGACCGTTGGAGAGGAGCCGACCTTACCTATAAATAGGAGCTCATTTGAAAGAGCTCAGTGCTGATGAATGGCTGATGGTTGTTGATGCATATGCCGATTGTTGATAAAGTGCTTACATGCTGTTGAAGTGATTTCTAGAGAGAGAGTCTCTTATTAACTCTCAAAGCTTCGTGCGACTCCGAATGTTGGTGATTACATTCGAGGGCTTCCGGGGATAGGAAGACAGAGGTGCCGACTACCTTAAAGATCGAGGGCTTTCTTGCTGAGAAAGACAGAGGTTTCCAACTACCTTGAAGTTGAGGGCTTGCGGGGATAGCAAGACAGAGACTCCGATCTTCGTATCGAGGGCTTACCCTGGTGTGGGTAAGACAGACTTGCTTGAAAGTATAAATCAAGGGACCTTTATCCAAGGTTGTTGGATACCCTTCTCTTTGGGTTAAAAGACTATTATCTTGTTACTAGTAGTTTTACTACTTGTCTTTATTCCGCTGTAATTTGTATCTTAAGGAAAGTATAACTTTCTTATACTTACTTACTTACTCTGATTAGTTTAGATTCTATACGCTTTAAGGTAGAATCTTATATTGTAACTTTTGTTAAGTTTCAATTTCCGGAACCATATTTCCGGAATCTGCTTTTGGAATCTCTTTCCAAGTTTAGTTCGGTGTTAGAGGTGTTGTGAATCTACTTAGTTTAACTTTGTTAAACTTAGTCCTTTCCTTTTCTTAAGGAAACTTTAGTTGTTCATAACTAACTTTAAAGGTTCCAAAGGAATTTTTAAAGTATACAATTCACCCCCCCTCTTGTATATTGAGCATCTCATATTATATTTCGATCCTACAATTGGTATCAGAGGTTGGAAACATCTTACTCTATACCATTCTTACATTTGGTATCAGAGCCAAGGTTACTGAAATACTTGTACTCACATACAAGTTTTTCTTGCTCACTTTTCTATTCCGAACTTTGTCATTCCGGATTATCCATTCCGAACTTTGTGATTTCGATTCTAAGCTACTAACAAGTTTGTATCCAAGTTATTATTTAGTATGGCAGGAATGAACGTTGGATCTATTGACAATCTAAATCCTACAAGACCACCTATCTTTGATGGTAATGATTATGAATACTGGAGAGATCGTATGAAGACTTTTGTTATCAATACTGAAGTAGACAACTTTGTGATGCTTACTGGTGATTATAAAATTCCTGACAAGGAAGTCAGAACCTTTACTAACCAGGAAAAGCAAGAATATCAACTCAACTATAAGGTACGCAATACTTTATTATGTTCAATGACTAGAAATATATATAGCCAAATTTCTTCTTGTGAAGCAGCTAACTGTATATGGAAGAAGTTAGAGGTTACACACTTTGGGACTTCTAAAGTGATTGAGACTAGAAGAGCTATGCTTAGAGCTGAATATCATGGCTTCAATTTTCCTTATGGAGAACCTATTTGTAAAGTTCAACAAAGATTTATGACTATTGTCAACAGTCTACAATCTATGGGAGAGAAAGGTTTAGATGATGAAGCTCTTGTGGACAAGATTATTGACATTATGCCCAATGAGTGGGAATCCAAGAGAACAGCTATAGATGAGAACAGGAAGGTCACTCAAATTACTCTTGATGAATTATTTGGAACTCTTCTACAACATGAGACCAGAATGAAGAGAGATGCTGACAACATTAAGAAGAAGAATGGAAATGGTACTGTTGCTTTTACTACAACTTCAAATCAGATGAAAGCTAAGACTCCTGAGAGAGTAACCAGATCCAAGTCTAAGAAAGTCATTTTCCAATCCGAATCTAGTGAAAGTGAAGTTTCAGAAAATGAATTAGCCAATCTTGCTCGAAGGATGAACAAGATAGCTGGACAGAGAAACTTTCAATCCAAGTATAAGAAGAAGTATAGGAAAGATAAGAAAGATGGAGATGTTACTTGTTATGAATGTAAAAGAGCTGGACATATTAGACCAGATTGCCCTATGCTCAGAAAGAAAGAAAGGAAGGAAAGGCATTCAGACAAGAACAGGAAGAAGTATTACAAAGCTAAAGCTAAGAAATTTTTGAAAGCTAATGACACCTGGAGTGCCAGTGGTGGTGACTCTTCAGATGAATCTTCTGAATATGAATCTTCAGGACAGAAAAATCATGGTCTTATAGCCAGATTACCTATTGATAATCATTCTCTTATGGCTAAGGTACGAAATGCTGAATCATTGACCAATGTTTCTTTAAATCCTAATGATAGTAAGTATTATAACTCTTCTGATGAAGAATCATCTTCTGATGAGGAAAATACTTTACCTACTTATGAAGAAGTCTCTAGATTTGCTGAACTTCTTGAGATTGAGAATTCTAAACTCAACAAGAAACTTGATAAGGCAAATTCTAGGAATTCTATTCTTACTAAAGAGATATCAGATCTTTCTAAAGATCTTGATAAGAAAAATGCTGATTTTGAAAGTATTTCAAAAAATCTTGAGGAAGTAAGTTCTGAGAAGAACAAACTTTCTAAAGAATTAGAAAAAGTAATTTCTAATAAAAATGTTTTCGAGCCTAACTCTAGTTCAAAAACTAATGATTTTGAGGATAAAAACTTGGTTGTAAAACTCAAGTCCGAAATTTTTTCCTTAAAGAAGTGTTTATCAAACTTTACCCATGGTAAGGAAAATTTTGATAAGATGTATTCTCAAATACGACCTTTAAGAAATAAATCCGGATTTGGTTATACCCATGCAAAACCAGTTTTCAGTAACAATTATTTGTTCCTCAAAGTGCCCCATTTTGCACTAAATGTCAATGTGGTGGTCACTGGGCAAGAATTTGTTCCTTAAACAAAACTCAATCCTTAGGTTTTCATAAAGCTTATTTTTCTAAGAAAATGTGGGTACCTAAAATTTTATTGTCTGGAAATCTCGGATCCAAACAAGTTTGGATTCCGAAAGTCTAACTTTGTTCTTAATTTCAGGAAAATAAAGAAAGTTCCAGCAACAATATTTGGTACATGGATAGTGGATGTTCCCGGCATATGACTGGTAACAAAATCTTTTTTGAAAAGATTATCAAAACGAAAGGAGGAAAGGTAACTTTCGGAGACAATGCTAAGGGAGAGATTGTTGGTATTGGTAATATTGTTCTTTTAGGTAAAACTTTGATTTCAAATGTTCTTTTTGTTAAAGATCTTAAGCACAACCTCATTAGCATAAGTCAGTTATGTGATGAAGGTTACCTTGTGAATTTTAGGAATGATAAATGTTTAGTTCACAATTCCAAGGAAGAATTTATTCTCTCAGCCAATAGGCAAGAGAATGTTTACACCTTAAACTTAGAAGACCTAAGAAGCCATGATTTACCTTGCCTAAGTGCAATGGAAGATCACTCTTGGTTATGGCATAGAAGATTAGGACACTGTAATCTTAGAAACCTATGTAAACTCTCTAGGAAGAAACTTGTTAAGGATCTACCGGAGCTTAGATTTGATTCTTCTAAAGTTTGTGATCCTTGTCAATATGGCAAGCAACATAAATCTAGTTTTAAGTCAATCGGTGAAGTCTCAACAACCGATGCATTACAGTTAGTGCACATGGATCTTTTTGGTCCAACACAAACTGGAAGCATTGGAGGTAAATACTATGTGTTTGTTCTTGTTGATGATTACACTAGATTTACATGGGTCTATTTTCTAGCAAGGAAATCTGAAGCTTTTTCTTATTTCAAAAGTTTTAGAGCCCAAGTTAAAAATGAGAAAAACCTTCCATTGAAAACTATTCATAGTGATCATGGAGGAGAATTTCAAAATTCTGATTTTGAAACTTTTTGTAGTAAGAAAGGTATTACTCACAACTTTTCAGCACCTAGAACTCCTCAACAGAATGGTGTAGTTGAAAGAAGAAATAGAATTCTTCAAGAGATAACTAGAACCATGTTGAGTGAATATTCTATTGCTAGACATTTCTGGGCTGAAGCTGTAAGTACTGCTTGTTATACTATAAATCGAGTTTTGATTAGACCTTTTCTTAATAAAACTCCTTATGAGTTATGGAATGGTAGAAAACCAAGACTTTCCTACTTCAAGGTTTTTGGTTGCAAAGTATTCATTTTGAATACTAAAGATAACTTACATAAATTCGCACCAAAGTCTGATGAAGGGATTTTCTTAGGTTATTCCACAACCTCTAAGGCTTATAGAGTTTTTAATAAAAATACTTGTACTGTTGAGGAAACAGTACATGTAAAATTTGATGAGTCAGATCCTTTTGTTTTTAAAACCTCCCAACCTACATCCTCGGATGTGTTTTCAAAAATTGATTATCAACCTTTGATAGAAGAACCTTCTGATAAGGAAATTGTTCTAGAAGATACTTCTGAAACATTTACCCCAGAAGACTTTCTACCTTATGTTGATGAACAGGTTTTACAAAACCCAAATCAGGTGTTTCTTAAGAATCATCCCAGTGATAGTATCATTGGTGATGTAAATCAACCTGTAAGGACTAGAAGTTCCTTAAGAAATGAAGTAGAACATCTAGCATTTCTCTCCCAATTAGAGCCTAAAAGCACTGATGAAGCTTTAGGTGATGATGATTGGATCAAAGCAATGCAAGATGAACTAAATGAATTCGAAAGGAATAAAGTCTGGACCTTGGTTGAAAGACCTAAGGAAACTTCTGTTATTGGAGTAAAATGGGTTTTCAGAAATAAATGTGATGAAAATGGAGTCATTGTTAGAAATAAAGCTAGACTTGTTGCTAAAGGCTATAATCAGCAAGAAGGAATAGACTATGAAGAAACCTATGCTCCAGTAGCTAGACTTGAATCTATCCGTATTCTACTTGCCTTTGCAGCATTCTTTAATTTCAAACTATTTCAAATGGATGTGAAATGTGCTTTTCTTAACGGTTATGTTCAAGAGGAAGTTTTTGTTGAACAACCTCCTGGCTTTGAAGATACAAAACATCCTGATCATGTTTTTAGACTTACCAAAGCTTTGTATGGCCTTAAACAAGCCCCACGAGCATGGTATGATAGACTTACTGGATTTTTGCTTCAAAATAACTATGTTAAGGGAAATGCAGATCCAACCCTTTTTATAAAGAAAGATAAGAAAAATGTTTTGATTGTTCAAATTTATGTTGATGACATTATATTTGGTTCAACTCAGCAATCTTTGACTGACTCTTTTGCTAGTCTAATGAAATCTGAGTTTGAAATGAGTATGATGGGTGAGTTAACATTTTTCCTTGGTTTTCAAATTTCTCAAAAACCAGAAGGAACCTACATATCTCAACATAAGTATATTAAAGATCTTCTTAAAAAGTATGGTTATGACAACACTAAGAGTATAAGTACTCCTATTGGTACCTCAAACTCTCTAGATCTTGATGAAGCTGGGAAACCAGTAGATCAAACATCTTTTAGAGGTATGATTGGAAGTCTACTTTACTTAACAGCTAGTCGACCAGACTTAATGTTTTCTGTATGCTTATGTGCAAGATATCAATCCAATCCTAAGGAATCTCACTTAAAGTCAGTAAAAAGAATTTTTCGCTACCTTAAGGGAACCATGGATCTAGGATTATTTTATACTTCTGGAAATGATTTTGTTCTAAAAAGATTTTCTGATGCTGACTTTGGTGGATGTAGAATGGATAGGAAAAGTACATCCGGAACTTGTCATTTCTTAGGAGATTCATTAGTTTCTTGGTCATGCAAGAAGCAACATTTTGTTGCACTCTCCACTGCTGAAGCTGAATATGTAGCATCTGGAAGTTGTTGTGCACAAGTGTTTTGGATGCAACACACACTCACAGACTATGGCTTGAGTTTTACTAAAACTCAAATTTTGTGTGATAACACAAGTGCCATTGCCCTAAGTAAAAACCCTGCACATCATTCTCATGCAAAACACATAGATATTAGGCATCACTTTCTTAGGGATCACACACTTAAAGGAGACATTATTCTTCAGTTTATCGGAACGCAAGATCAACTTGCTGATATTTTCACAAAATCTTTACCTTCTGATAGATTTGAATATATTAAACAGAAGTTAGGAATGATAACCGTAAGGTAATCTTCCTTAATTAACTTTCTGTTGGAAAAATCTCCTTACAGTAATAAACTCCTTTTCATAGGGGGAGTACATTTGTTTGTTTATTTAACAAAGTTTTTCAAAATTTGTTTTCAAATTTTTCAGAACGAAAATTTCCGGAATGGAACTTTCGGAACTACCATTTTCCAGAATGGATATTTTCGTACAGAATACTTCTGGAATGAAAGTATTCGTATTGAAAATTTCCGGAATGGACAACTTTCGTACTGGGACTTTCATAACCAGATTTTCGTACCAAGTTTTGTTTTTCGTATTTACCTTTTTCGTATTTACTTTTTCGTATTTACTTTTTCGTATTGACTTTTTCGTATTAAGGTTTTCATATTTAGTTTTTCGTATTGAATTTTTCGTAGTCGTCTTTATATTACCCATTACGAATAACTTTCCTAAGCTAATCCGAAAGGAATGATTTCCTTACTGAAGTTTTCGTAATCATATTTTACTTGCTGGCAGTTTCTTATATTATGTTTTCGGATTATAGTTTTCTTAAATCTTTGTTTTAATAAAACCTCAAAAAGATCGGATTCAAGCTTTCAACCGTTAGATCAGATCTCAGATCATTCTAAATCGTTAGATCAACCGAGGAAGTTGAACCGTCATCCCAATGCCTATATAAAGGGGACCCTATTTTCTCGTCCCACATCGATTTCAAGCTTTTGCGTGCTGAAGCTCTGACTCTCTGATTTAAGGCCATTCCGAACTTCAGTCTTCTCAGTTCCGAACTTCTCAGAGACTTCAGATCCGAATGTCTGCAGAGTTAGCTTCTCAAGAAATGTCTTCAACCAAGCCCATTTCACAGTGGTTAGTCTACAGAGAGCGGTTAGTTCATCCGAATTTCTTCAGCAACTATGATTCTATTATATCAAAGAATATCAAGCTGAATGGCTGGGAAGGTGTTGCGGTATCAAAAACCGGCAACCAAGATGAAGTCTACTCTGACTTGCTTGTCGAGTTTTATGAGTCAGTTGCTTTCTTCATGGAAGATAATAGAGAGAAGTTTTCCTTCAAATCGTATGGCAAGACATATAAGCTATCTTACACCGAGGATGCAAGCTTGGTAGGGTTAAATTATGAAGGTGAAGCTGAGTTTATCTCGCACGTTCTGCCAGACTCCTTGGGTAGTTTCAACAAGGAGAAAGCCTTAAAATTCTCGGATTGGATGATGACAAGGCTTCGAAAATTGCAAGTCTTTCTACAAACTTCAGGATTCTGGAGTTATGGGTGCAAGGGCTTATTGTACCGAGAAAAGGAGATAAGGATATCCTGAAGAAGAGTGAGATATACATCTTGGATTTTCTGATAAATCTAAGAAAGTTCAACTTGATGAAGCATATTCTTCTCAACATTGATAATTTGAAGAAGGGGAATCTGAGAGCTCATATAGTGATGTACCCGGCAATATTGTCGAAGCTGATAGTTCGGTGCCTAGAATCCTTCAAGGTTGCTTGCAGTTCTAAGCCGAAAGTTTGCAAAATCATGTTGCTCAGTGATGCAACTCTTAAAAGGATGAATATAGCTTTTGACAAGAAGTCTGGGATGTTTATTGATCTTCCTCCTCAAGTAGAAGTGACTCCAAAAGTGGATGATCCGGAATCATCTAAGCCGGTAAGGAAGAGGAAGCAGAAAGAAGTGGTAGGAGAAGCCGAGGAACCTAAGTCTAAGGAAGTCCATTCCGCACCTCCTAAGCCTAAGAAGAAGAAGACATATACTGATGAGGTTGCAGCGAAGTGGAGAGCCGACAAGGAGAAGAGGAAGGAAGGAGATCCGCAGTTCGGATTGGATCCTGCAGAGGCTAAAGCTCTGAAAGAAAAGGCTGCTGATGAGCTCGAGAAGCAAGTTAAGGAAAAGAAGCTGAAAAAGAAGTTGTCAGAAGCTGAGGCTGTGCAAGCGTTGTTGAAGTTTAACGAAATGGTTTCAGCAACCATTCCCGTTCCGAGATCTTTTTATCTGGAATCTCTACCTGAGACTCCAGGAAGAAATCTTGTAACTCCGGAAGAGGTTGTTGCTACTGAGGAAGTAGAGCTAGTGGAAGAGGTTGAAGAAGCGGCTGAAGGAAGTGGTGAGACAGGAGATGTGCTCAAACAAGTAGATGAATATATGGGAACTCCTTCGGATCACCTCTCGCTCCGAACATCTGAAGCTCAATCTTCAAAGCTTGCTACTCCTGCAATGGAAGAAGAAAAGGGAGAAGAAGAAGTTACTTGTCAAGAACATATTTTACTTGATGCTGCTCAGATGGGAAACGTAGAAGCCAATGTTCAAGAAGTTGCTGATGAGGAAGATAAAATTGTTCAAGTCTCTGATAGTGAGAACAGATCTCCGGAACAGGTTTCAATTCCGGAAAAAGATAAGGGAAAGCAAATTCTTGCTGATACCCCGAGTTCAGAAAAAAGTATGAGGAAGGAAGCTGGTACCTCTTCTAAGAGGAAGTTGGAGCTTATTGAGGAAGAAAATTCTCCTAGAAAGATTTCTGATTCGGAGTCATCATCGTTGGGGCACGATTTTGTTGTTCAGTCCTTGAAGAAGTTGGTGGGAACCATTCCGACCTTCTCCAGTATAGACTCTAGATGCCAGATGCTTCAACATACGATGAATCAGAAAACCGACTCCGTATCCATGGTTATGGATAAATGTGTTGAGATAGAAGCCCAGTTCAAAAATTTTTTTATTGGCTACGAAGCCCATAAAAGATCTTGCAAAAGGATGACTAGCTGGTCGAAGAAGAATGTGGAAGAGATGAGGTTGCTGGATGAGTTTCAGGAGAATGTTAAGGATGCTTTTCAAACCGAGGACAAGAAGTTTCATGAGATGACTGCATCATTCGATAAGAAATTGACAGAGGAAAAGAACATTCGGAGTCAGGAAGTAAGAGATCTGAATGGAAAGCTCAATTCTGTTTCTCAGAATTGGAAATCTGAAAGAGATCATCGGATCAATTTTCTAGAAAGGATAAAGTCTCAGGAAGAGAAAATGGAAGCTCAGGAAGAAAAGTTGAAGGCTCAGGAAGAAATCATTGAAGCTCAGTCAGCAAGAATAGTTGCCTTAGAAAAGCAAGCAGAGGAAGATCATAAGGACCTCAAGAAGATTAAGACAATTCTTAAGGGGCTCATGTCGAAGGAGAAAGATCTGAAATGACCAATCCGATCTTTTTGTTGTAATCTGTTTTTGTTGCTGACATTTCAAATATAATGAGAATTGTGCTTGTTGATTCTATTGTTGTCATTACTAATCTTTCAGGTACTTTGTTATTTTTTCCATTCCCTCCAATTCTTTTTGAAAATCACAAAGGGGGAGAAGGAAAAGATCCTTAAGAAAAAGAGGAAATCTAATAAGAGTTTTTCAAAGGGGGAGAAAGGAAAATACCCAAGGAAAAAGAACTCTAATAAGAGTTTGTTTAAGGGGGAGTTTTTCTTAAAGAAACATCACTCCGGAAATATGAATACGATACTTAGAGTTTCAAAGCCTAAGGGGGAGTTAGTCGTATTCATCTATATTCTTAAACCAAGGGAGATAAGCTTTAATATGTTTCTTTCTTCTTAGAATAGCTTTTTCGTAAGGATGTTTGTGCTTTCCAAAAAGGGGGAGATTGTTGATTCAATAAGGTTTTCCTTATGACTTTTCCATTCCTTCTTGTTTTGAAAATCACAAACACCTTATCATTAAGGAAAATCGCTTTTATAAGGAAAAATGCTTTCTTAAGGAAAATTGCTTTTATAAGGAAAAATGCTTTCTTAAGGAAAATCGCTTTTATAAGAAAAATTTATCCTTATCATATTTTCATTAATATTTTTCTTAAGTGTGAGATTCGGATTCACTTTCTCGGAGTCATAAAAACTTTGATATAAAAGCATTCTATTTTTAGGATTCGGTTCTGGACAAGAACTATAAGGAAGTTTCATTCCGGATTCCGGATATGAATTCTGACTTAGTTCTATTCCAGATTCAGGATACGAATTCTGAAGAAGAATTCTCATTACGAATTCTAATGAAGAAATCTCATTCCGAATTCTCATTACGAATTCTGATAATGAATTCTCATTACGAATTCTGATGACGAATTCTCATTACGATTTCTGATGACGAATTCCTATTCCGAATTCCTACTCCGAATTCTCATTCCGAATTCTCCTATTAAACAGAATATGATTATCATTGTTTTATACACTCTGAATTTATTCACTCCGAACCTTCACTCCGAAGTTTCTATTCCGAACCTTTATGTTAGAGTTTAAAACGATGTCATACTTTCTGTTACACTTACCTTGTTATAAAACGATGTCGTCCATTTTGTTATAAACTAACCGTTGTCTAAGTGACACGTGTACAGGTCCCTCCGAACTTTAAGGAAAATATGACCGTTGGAGAGGAGCCGACCTTACCTATAAATAGGAGCTCATTTGAAAGAGATCAGTGCTGATGAATGGTTGATGGTTGTTGATGCATATGCCGATTGTTGATAAAGTGCTTACATGCTGTTGAAGTGATTTCTAGAGAGAGAGTCTCTTATTAACTCTCAAAGCTTCGTGCGACTCCGAATGTTGGTGATTACATTCGAGGGCTTCCGGGGATAGGAATACAGAGGTGCCGACTACCTTAAAGATCGAGGGCTTTCTTGCTGAGAAAGACAGAGGTTTCCAACTACCTTGAAGTTGAGGGCTTGCGGGGATAGCAAGACAGAGACTCCGATCTTCGTATCGAGGGCTTACCCTGGTGTGGGTAAGACAGACTTGCTTGAAAGTATAAATCAAGGGACCTTTATCCAAGGTTGTTGGATACCCTTCTCTTTGGGTTAAAAGACTATTATCTTGTTACTAGTAGTTTTACTACTTGTCTTTATTCCGCTGTAATTTGTATCTTAAGGAAAGTATAACTTTCTTATACTTCCTTACTTACTCTGATTAGTTTAGATTCTATACGCTTTAAGGTAGAATCTTATATTGTAACTTTTGTTAAGTTTCAATTTCTGGAACCATATTTCCGGAATCTGCTTTTGGAATCTCTTTCCAAGTTTAGTTCGGTGTTAGAGGTGTTGTGAATCTACTTAGTTTAACTTTGTTAAACTTAGTCCTTTCCTTTTCTTAAGGAAACATTAGTTGTTCATAACTAACTTTAAAGGTTCCAAAGGAATTTTTAAAGTATACAATTCACCCCCCCTCTTGTATATTGAGCATCTCATATTATATTTCGATCCTACAAGATCCATGATGAGCCTATTTTCCAGTAATCTTCCAATAACAATGATTAATAATATATTGATCATTAATTTTTTTACCCTTAAAAACTATATCAATGATATAAATTAGCAATTAATATCATATATTAGTATTATTAATTTCTTTGTGATAATTTATGTTTTATATAGTGAAGATAGTGTCACATTGTTCATGGAGGTGGTTAAACCAATTCATACAAGAAGATGTTATACTAATGAGTGATAATGAATACAAAGTTATATAATCATAATTTCACCTTCCCAAAAGCATAATTCTATTAATATAACATCATTATATTGTATAATTGTTTTTAATAGGAGTATATATGAACGAAATAACTAAAGAAAAAATTTTTCCTACTTCAGAGAAATCACTCCTGCTCACTTTGAATTCCCTCAGAATCAAGGACTTAGGCCATCTTATTGGGACCAGGGAACTCAAAAAGTTAAATAGGATTATAAATAAAGTAATATTGATAGGTATTGAAGATAAATTCTAACTAATATAGTGTTATAAAGAGGGTGTAAGTGATGTCCTTTTATAAGTGAAAATGGGTGATATATCCTTAGAATCTAATGTTAGGTGAGGGGTAATGATGGAATCACATTGGGATTAGGTGATTTAGGAAAAGAACTTATAGTGAGACATTTGGTTATTAATTTAAAACCTAAAAAAGGTCTTATATAATCTATATGTGTTATGTTAATTTAACAAAATTTGGTCCATGGAAGATTACCCCCTTTACCCCTATTAACAATGATTAAATATTTATCATGGTGATTATGAATTTACTAAAAATATAAGATAACCCCTATGAAAAAAATTTATGTGATTATTTCAAATATGGAGCTAATTTGATATAATTTATCTTTTAAATATGACAAAATTAACTTTCCAATTATAAAATTTAATATTTAAAATAATTCGTTAAAAATTTTCATTTTAAATTCTAGTTTTTATTATTACTTTTTCTACCAATTTAATAATTAAATGTGTATTAAAATATTATATTAAATTTATTATTTAAATTTGATTAATTTGATTTATTTAGATAAAAAATAACTCTTAAAACAGTTTTTTGAATATAAAACCTTTTACCATTATCGTGGTAATTAACTTTAAACATATTAACTTATTTTATTTCCTAAAAATTAAATTTCCTTTATTACTTAATTTGAAAATTCTAATTTCAAAAATGAAATATTTTTTTGAGATTCAATTTATATATGTGATAAAAATTGGTTTTAATATAATCATGCATAATTACTAAAAATAATTTTTTAATAAAATGTTTTTTTCCAAGAATAAAAATAATTTATTCATATTTAATGAATATTTAGATGAAAATTAATTTATGTATATATATTTTATAAATTTATTTAATATTTTTAAATATTTATCAATTTGATTTATTAAGATAAAAACACAATATAAAGAAAAGGTGTAATTCTTTTTAAAAAGTCTTATTTATCATTATAGGATTTTATCCAAAATTATTTAAGATTTATTAATTTTTTAATAAGAATTAAATTTGATCAATATATTTTATTAAAATAAACCTTTATTATTTAAATAAATTCATTATTTAAAAGTAAAATTTTTTAAAATAAAAAATATAAAAAATACACATAATAATGAGAATATAAAATTTGTTAATAATTACTTGATCATGTCATCCTAATTTCTTCTTATCAATCCCCATAAAACCTATGCATAAGACTTAAGGTTAAGGTAGGAAATGGTGGTTGTCTTGGGTGGTGATTATGATAGTATTTATCACACAGTGAATTCCCCAAGATTCTCATGTAAATGATTTCACTCAAATTGTACTTGTTAAAGCTCAGCTTGGGCTTGGTCTATAGAAAACCCTAATGATGATATATCATTTCAAAGTTCGGAAAAATGATCCTCCTAATGAATAATTATACTAAATGATTCCATTATTATTCACATTCTTGATAGACTCAATAATGTGATCAATTCTATTTATAAATTCTACTTCAATGGCTATGTTATAAAGGTATCATTTTTAAACAATTATCTCATTAATTATCCATATATCTAGTGGGGATGTCAATATATGTTTAACCCCAATTATTATATCTTTCCAATGACCATATATTCCCAAAAACAATATAAGACTCATATATATATATATATTTTTACATATTTCATCAAAAATCACTCACCTCATTTTACCATTTCATTTTTAAATATGTTTACTCGATTTCGAACATTTTACATTATTTCCATAGTTAATATCAGTGGAGAGATCCTCAAGGAATATCAACATGAATAATATAACAACCTTTGATTTTTTTATTTACTTACAGTTTTTTTCCTATTGTATTTTTCTTAATGATATTATATATTTAATTCTCATAATGTATTGTTGTTCATATTTCATTGTAATATTTTATCTTAATAAAATATATTATAGTTATTTTTAGTTTAAAGTTGGATATGGAGAATGTTACTCAATCACACAAAAGTTAACTTTTTAAGAATTATATACTAAAATCATGGGATGTTACAATATATATATATGTGTGTGTTATTTATGGTTTATATCAGTTTGTATCAGATTAATGTTTAGTTTGTTTTAGAGATTAAGTTAATAATAGGAGGATAAAACATAACAAAAACTAGGTTGAACCAAATGAGTCATAGGATAAGACATATTATAATTAATTTTCCCTATTAGTATTATTATTTACTCTAATTTTATTATATATTATTATTTTTTATATTTTATAACCACTATTTTAGTTAACGGTTGAAACTATTAGGAATTGATTAAACAATTAATGTGATAGGCAATTAAATGAGTTTCCCAATGAATAACCAAACTAGATGGGATATGGTATATAAAATCTCAATATTATACATACCTAAATATCTCATGTTGTTAATAGTAACCTAAAACATGCCAAACTCCAAAATTAACCTAAGAAGGAACAACTATCTATTATGCATTTTATATAGTAAAAATCACAATCCTTTATTATATATCATGATACACTAATTATTGTGAAATGGATCAATGTTATCAAAAATATATATTCTATTCTTAAATGTTTAGATCATGGAAAGTTAGATTTATTTTTCAATAATTTTGAAGGTGTATTAGATCAATGGTGGAATTTGATCAATATTACAAGGAAAAGGGAATAAATTTTTTACATGTAATGTTAGAAGTTTAAGAAAATATTTTCAAATAAATATTTTCCATGGACACTTTACATAAAAGTTGGTAGATAATTTCTTCATATTATGTAAATGTTGGATGATTTTATTTATTCCTAAAAATAAAACTTCATAACACTTATAAGATATGACTATAGTTTTATTATTAATCTGAAAAGTAAAATCAATTTATTTGTTAGTGGATTAAAACCAAGTTTCTAAAATCATTGGTAATAAGGGACTTTGGTATCTATGAATAGATCTTTCGATATTATTTTAAGGTGGAACCAAAAAATTAAAGAATCTCATTACACATAGGTATTTGGGGATAAGAGTAATAAACCAATAAGTTCTATCTTGTCCCAATAACCAAGTTGGATCATCATACGACCCAAAGTGAATCCCCAATAACCATGATATGAGAAAAAGTGTTGGGGAATCAATATTACAGTTTTTTGGAATAATTTAAAATAAATAAAAGGATTCCAACCAGGAATCTAGCATGAACACCCCATGTTGAAGGACTCATACATATGAAATAAGTAGTTTTTGAAATAAATAATACTTAAAAATAAGGATATAATTAAATAATCAAATCATCAATAATTAAAAGACATAAAAATGAACAATGAAAATGAATTTATATACAACCATTCATGATATAAAAATATAAAATGAATCCAAAAATAGGGACTAAATATAATGTAAATTTTACTAAGAAAATTACATAATATAACCAAAATAAATAAACAAAAATGAATTTATTTACTCTTTTCCATGTGGAAATAGATCTCCCTCTCCTGGTCATATTATTTTGACTTGAACAAAATCTATTAAACATTTACTACATCAAGGTGGGTATTTTCTTCTACCTTTTGTAGATAGAGAGAGTGTATTCCTTGTAAGATTTCACACCATGCACCATATATTAATTTTAAGAAATTATCCTTGTTATATTAGTTAAAAATACATGTAAAAAAAGTAAACTTTTTATTTAAAAAAAGTAACAATTGAATATAAAGAAATTTAATTTATGTTTTACATTAAAATATTATAGTTTACTAGGTTTGGATAGGAACAAAACAATTTTTAAATTATTATATAAAGGACTAGAAAATTAAATTTCATAGATAAAATCTTTTAAGAAAAAGGTAATTAACTATAAGGATATGACTTCAGTTTATAATAAAATCCCTTCTTCCAGCCTAAATAAAAAAGTTACATTTTATCTATATTAAAATTCAATATGATTTATATAAAATATAAATAAAAGTGTAAGGATTATTTAAAATATGAACATAAGGGATAATCATATCTAAAACATCGATGAAGAAATACATAGGCACTAATGATAGAATCTAGAACTATCTTGGAGAAGAATCCATCTAATGGTCAACCAATGTGATCCTAACTACACTTACACATGGTTATCTGTCACATAGCCTCCCTATGTGGAAAACCATCTAGCCAGAGAATAATTATACACAATGGGTACACTAGATATTGAAAAAAAAAATAAACTAGTGTAACACTTATCCCTAAAGTTTCTACTTAACTACTGATGGATTTCCAAGAAGCATACTAAATAATGGTGAGTAAAAAATCAAAAAAATAATATTATATCACATGTAATAATATCACACCTTATCTCGAAACACGATTTAATGAAATTTCCCCTTTGAAAATAATATAATTCAATCATCCACATATATCATAATATGATTCGGCCATTACATAAACAATACAAAGTGTTATGACTTCAGGTGCATATAAGAAATAAATATCAATGAAATCCTAAAATCATATAAACAATGAAACTAAAAATAAAAAGAATAAAATGTAAAATATTTTATTATAGTTCAACTAAATCCTTCCAA
Source organism: Viscum album (assembly GCA_963277665.1). Classification (NCBI taxonomy): domain Eukaryota; kingdom Viridiplantae; phylum Streptophyta; class Magnoliopsida; order Santalales; family Viscaceae; genus Viscum; species Viscum album. The sequence continues at coordinate 319,325,398 of OY728146.1, forward strand.
AAAATTAAATAAACAACTACAATTCAATTAATACTTATATAGTGATCCTAGTTTACAATGACCAAGCTTGTATTTATAATTTTAAATAATTTACTAAAACATGATATTTTCTATTTAGTGATATTAATAAATCATTCCATAAAAATATTTATAATTACTTTATTATAAAACTATACTTTGAATTTTTAGAATCACCTAATGTGAATCCTTATTATCAAAAACAAAATTTATGCATTGAATATAAAACCCTTTCCAGGAAAAATGTAAACCAAGATAGAATAGAAACACAATTATCTTAGAATAATGATGTGTATCAAATATAACTTTTATATTAGTCAAAAAATAAATTAAAATAGGAAAGAACTCATGGTTTAAAATCAAAGAAAGTTACATGGATCCACCTATATAAAACAAATGAAATTGGGTTCAATAAGTGTGTGTTCACAACAAGAGATGAATATAAACCCTTGTAAGATTATTACAATACCTAAAATAAAGAAAACCAAATTAAAAATCTATTTATATGGAAACCCTAGGTTATTAAATCCATATTAGGGTTAGAAGATAAGATAATAAGGGGAGAAATGAATAAAGAAGATGATTTAGATAGAATTTCTTGAATGAATCACTCTACATTGATGATGTTTTCTCAATAGAGATGGAGGAAAACAAAGGCAGTTGATGCCCTGGGTATATATGAACAAATGAAGTAGAAATTAGAGGGGATATCATTTTAAAATTATTTTAGAAAAATTGATATTTTTTATACTAGAAAGTCTTGGTCCAGTGTAAGGTTAACTATGCACCAACATGTATATGCAACTACAATCCACCCACTTGATTTGCATGGTTTACATGCATGTTAACACAAAAGATTATAAAAAAATCCTTCAAAAACTTATTTTATCAATATATTGTTTAATACAAAAAAATGAACAAAAATAAACCATGAAGTGTTATATAATAATCATAAATTATTTTCTTAATTGGTGGGTGTAGATATTGGTAAAAACATTATGAAATATTTGTAGAAATAAAAATAGAGGTCATTATTAATACTAAGGAATTGATAAAATTAAAGTAGGGTAACTAAGAAAACAATAATATTAATTTATACTTTAAAATGAAAACCTTATAAAATTGTATTTAATGCCATTTTTTCAAGATACTAAATATATTATGGGTAAAATATATTATTGGTATAAAATGATATTAAGAACACTTAATTTTTACTATTGTATTTTTTTTAATAAAAGAAACTTTTCTTACATTTTTAATTTTCATTTAAAAGTTGAATTTATAATATTTAGAATTTTAATTTGAAAAAATTAACTTCACTTTTTTATTAATTATTTTAGTATTTACTTAGGATAATTTTTTGTATTTTTTTGAAATGGTTTATTTTTTAGTGGGGATTGAAAAATATAGTTTTTATCAAAATTGTTAATTTTATGACTTTATAAATCTAAAATAAAAACTTGGAAATTTATTTAGAATTTTAAATAACCAAATATGTATTTAAGGGGTATTATTATAAAATTTAAATATTATTCTTAACATAAAAACCTATGTTTAGTATTTAGAACTTTGGTAACTTTTTATTATAATTTAAAAATAATTTTCGGTATTTTTTTATTAAACATTTTTATGGTAAAAATTAGTTTTTGATTTATTTGGAATATATAAAACATTTATTTTTAATAATAAACCAATTTATTTTGTTTAAGTTCATAACATTTATAATTTTAACCCATAAATAAATTTTAATCTGAAGACACACTTTTTCTAAAAAAAATATATCTTATGTGTGTTTATTCTAAGAATAACATTTCATTCCATTAGAAACTTTCTTGGAAAAAATTATTTTAAAAATTGAAATATCAACGGTCAAATTATTTAATAAGTTCATTTTTTTATTTTTGTCATTAATATTAATTACCAAGGTTGAGGATTTATTACTAAGGTTAAAGTACATTCGGGTAAAAGTTAAAAAACAAAATAAAAAAACGGCCTTAAATCACTCCATGTTTTCTTCAAAATGAGTGGTGGTTATGAGGATAAGCCCAATAACTATATCCAATTAATATTTTCCACATTTGGAACCTTTGACCCCTAAATAGTAAAATTCTACTATTGAACAATAATGGGTACTCCCAAAATTACCCTTCTCTTCACATATAAAAGGATATCACTTATACCACTTCATTCCAAACATATTCCTTAGAATTTATTATTTAGATAAACAGTATTAACTACACTATAACCCTCTTAAAATTTATTTATCCTTTTTTCTTATTATTTTTTAAACCTCTTTAAAAATCAAGAAGATTATTAAGAGAAGATTAATTTATTCTATTAATGTTTCTTACTTCTCTTTTATTTTTCATCCATACATTATTATTTTTCCACGCCCCCCCCCCCCCCCCCAATTAAATACTAATATAATGACTTTAGAATTATTAATATTTTAAAATGTTACTATATTAATGTAACAACCCTTATTTTTTCCTTCCCATCTAGTCATAAAAATAAAATAATTTCAATAATGCATACATATGGACTACCTTCTCCATGAAATACAGTTTTTTTATTTTTCATAGATATTTTCATTCATTATACAAAACTCTTACATTCAGATTCAAAACCATAAAAAATATAAATAATATAATTATGCTTCTTTTATAATGATATTATGTCAAAATAAACAATTTTTTAACCATACTCACTCATCTAATGATAGAATGTTCGAGTTTGGGTCAGTTTAACCACCTACATGAACGATATTATAAAACCTAAAGCTCCCATATGATGAATTTTATGATATGTTATATTTATTTTAAACATTTTTTTGGAAATTTTAGTGATTCGATTGACATATAATAATTTTTCTATTGATTTTCTAGAAGAATAATCATATGAAGTGCATACTCTAAAAGGAGAAACCATCCGAATTTGGAACACCTATAGATGAATATATGAAGGAAGAGACGGAGGTAAAGCTTATAATGGATGTTATGAAAGAAATAATTATAGAAAAATATATTTTTTTTTGAGGAACCATCAAAAATAGGAAAATTATAGCTATAATATTAACTTTTAAAATATATCTGGAAGGAAGAATAGTTCAATGATGAAGGATGAAGGATAATTAATCTAGTTTATAGAGATATTGAAGATCTCAATAAAGAATAAAAAATAGATATTTTCACTTTAATATTCTAAATATCTACTTAAGGAATGTGGGATAAAGTTAAAAGCATAATAAGAATAATAATAATAAATATGAAGGAACTTGGATGATCATAAGGACAAAAACATTGAATAATTAATTACATGTGACTGATTCCTGAGGAATGTAAGATAAGTTCATCTAAAAAGTGAGTTACTACCAAAAAAATGTTTGGAATGAAGTGTAGAACCACAAAAGGATATTATGAAATAATATTCTATAAGTATATTTTTTTAAATTTAAACAAAGATACATATTCTGGAAGGTGAGGAATAATCTTGGGAGATTATAGAAGTGTAAGATAAGAAACCCAAGCCATTAAAGTTTTTGGAAGAAAAATTTAGATAAAGTTGTATTATTAGTTCATTAAAAACATCAATTTTACAGAAGACCAGTAGTGATCCAAAATAATACGAGTTTAAATAATCCTTCTCTCTGGTATTTGATGATTCATGTGAAGCATCATAATGTTTTGAAGATGGTGGATATTGATAAAATGGAAGAAGAAAGTACCAAATTAATGAGGAGGTACCTAAGTGGGACTAGAGATAAAATAACCCGAATTTCAAGTTGTCCATTATATTGAAATTTTATTAATGTAAATATAAAGTATTGAGGGTAATGAAAATAAAATTGAATGATCTAAATTTAAGAAAACTTAGATGTATATAACTTTAATGTATCTAATGATGGAAGCTAAGGCGGTCAGAAGGAATGGAAATCAGAAGATGAGGAAGGCTTGATAATATTAAGTTTATAACATCAGAACTTCGAAGCTTAGGTTAATTTGATCAGAAGAAGAACATGAAAGACCATTTTCAACTAAATAAAGGTTATTCATATAGAGACTATAGGAAGAACATGAATCATTTTGAAGAATGTTTTATATACTAAAGGGTGCAGAATATTGAGCTAAAGGAGAGGCAGAACCAAAATCAACATATTGATTCTATCATAAGAAAATTTTCAGGATAATTTTAGAAGGTATTTAAATTATTTTAAAGTCATACATTCTAATAATGATAATATGGACATTCAATGTATGATATTAACGAATTAAAATTTTATGATTCAATATGAGATATAAGGATGAGTACTATATTATTTACACAAAATTTTTTGGGAGCTCTAATTATAAGGCCCCAGCCTTAAACCTTACTTAATATTGAATTAAATGAGTAATTCACATTGAGGATCTTTTCAGGTTTAGAGTTTTAGATAATTAGGACATAACTATTACATCTCAAAAGATTACAAAGTAGTCGCTTCTACTAAATTTCCATAAAATAAAAACTCTTAAAAAGAAACATGTATAGTTCCATGTTTTAGGTAGAATGACTTTCCCTTGATCCCATCCTTGACCCTATTCCACGCTATGTCCTGTGAAAAACATTTCAAAAACTTGGGATGAGCATAAGAAGCTCAGTAAGGGATACACAAAGAATGAAAACTGTTAGTTTTTCAGAACAACAAGTAAACCATGAATACTTTATCAATGTAATACTTTTCACCTTCATGAAGTAGTAAAAACTTTTCACTGAAAAAAAAGTATCATTACTTACCTTTTTGTAACCAAAGTATTACCATAAAACCCATATAAAGAACACATAACATATATAAAGGTAACTTGGGACATAAACATACTTAAGTGGAATAACCATACGGTCAACTTCCACACATATCACTTAATGGAATAGCCATACGGCCAATTTCCATACATACTTAATGGAATAACCATACGGCCGACTTCCATACCCAATGCATTGGAGGTTATAACGTAACCACCCGTCCTGGTATTCACGGCACCACCCGTCATATGGTCTATAACGTAACCACCCGTTAAAATGTCCAAGTACCAATATAAAATCATAAAACATAAAACCAATATAAAGGAATGATAACATTTACACATTTCAATCACAATATAATAGAATCCTTTATCAAAACCATTTTCAATACCAAAATACATAAAAGAGTATATTGTATTTATTTCATTTTAAAAACATATCGGCTTGTTGAGGAAGCCAAAGACCAAATAATACTCGCGGCGGTGGAAAAGGTCGTTGTCACCGCGTATGTTAAAAAAAACATTCCTTTTTGTCGTTTAGTAAAACGCTTCATAGAAAAAGATTCCTTTTGTATAAAAGTAAAAGTCAAAGGGGTTTATACACCGTATAAAAGAAAGTTATGTATAAAACGAAATATGCCTCAATGAAATGAGATTGAGACGAAGTCCCTTACAAAGACGGTATCCTTGGCTTAAGGATAAATCAATTACATAATTATGTGTGACAAATGAATACACAAAATATAAGTGGATATTAAGTGTAAAATAATCAAAGGTAATTCACACATATTCAAAGTATTACATATTCAATAACAACATGTTGAACCCAAAGAAATCGAAATTGGGTTAAGAAGTTCCCTTGACAGCCTAACGGCGTCACATCAAAATGAGTTGATGAGAGATAAAAAAAGGGTATCTAATCACTTGGACATAAAATTTACATCAATAAGGATATATGAGAACATATCCCAACATAACAATATGTAAATTAAAATACCCAACAAAATAAGTCTTTTAAAAAAGGAGGGTGAAAGATTCCCTTACCGACTTGGGTATCTTTCAAAACATACACCCCATGAAAGAAGGAAAATAGATCATTGATGTAAATACTCATAAACAAAATTATATTATACAAAGAGTATAATAATGGGAAGTACATATACCACTCAATGGAATTTGTGGCAAATGTAGCATAAATCTCACGGGAATAAAAGTGAGATGAAAAAACCCTTACGAAAACTCGGCAGCCTAACGGCGCCACATAAAACTTACGAATATGGATTGATGAGATCAAATAGGGTATATCATCACATTACAATAAAATATACAGCAATAGGAATATAAAAGAACATCCCCCAACATTACAAAGAGGAGCTTAAAAGAAGTGACATAAAGGAGAGTACTTAAAAAGAAAGAGAGAGGTTAGATCTCTTACGAAAGTTCGGCAGCCTAACGGCGCCACTCAAAACTTCCAAAATGGATTGATGAGAGAGAATAGGGTCTCTCATCACATGAACATAAAAATTAAATTAGGAGTAATATAAAAGAACATCCCAATCATAAAAAAGATGAGCATAAAAGAAATGACATAAAAAAGTGTACTTAAAAAGAAAGAGAGTTGTAGGATCCCTTACCTCGGGTCTGACTTGACTCGATCGTTCTTTAATCTCCTGAATAATAAACTTGAGTTAATTTATACTTCCTTAAGAACCTTTTTAATATTCCTTTTATATCACTTATTACCATGTTATAAACATTATTTAATCATTTAAGTTAATCATGTTTGTTTTGTCGATATTTGGTTCTTAAGTCGAAAGTGGACTTCTTACAATTACATGTTGTTCGTGTGGTCAAAGGTTCTTCATATCCAAAAATGACATTCCTGATTTGGATATCATATATATCATATATATCCAGCATATACATGTATTTATAAAATCACATAATCATTTAGATGAAAGAAATGAAATGCACCGTTCATGGAGACGGTAAGTCGTACGTACGCATGAACACTACTTTCATTTCTATGTCATATTAATGGAATTAAAACTATATGAGAGGTATGTATATTTTAATTCCAGAATTATATTAATCATTTAGATGTATCATACATCATATATATCCATTATATATGTGTACTTATAATATTACATTACATTTGGGGATAAAAAATGAAATGCACCGTTCATAGAGACGGTAAGTCGTACGTACGCATGAACGCTACTTTCATTTATATCTCATACTTTAATGGAAAGAAATAATAATGATATAGAGGTAAATAATAATTCCAGTATAACATCATATATAATAACATTAAATCCATCCTTTATACGTCCCACGTATGGCATTAACGAATCACATCACTTTGAGGGGGTGGTAGTCCGCACTTCCTAAAATGAAGATATCGCGTATACCCATAATGGAAGCCATAAATGTAAGACACAAATGAAAAATAAAGAAGCATAAGTAAAACATAAACATATTATATATCATATATAAAAATAGTGACATCATAATGGCCACCTTTGAAGGTGTTAAATGAGTATTGAACAATCATCGTTTCGGGAGGCACAATTTCTCCATCCACGGAAACCGTATGTTCTTTAACCATTTTATGTAGTTGTGTGAGAGTGTAGCTCGAATAAATCTTATAACAACATCCTAGTATATTGAAGATACTGTGTTGTTACAAAAGAAATAAATAAAAAGAGTTTAGGGGGCTGGAGAAGCAAAATGAACATGAGAGAATGAATTACCTTTAAAAGTGTAACTCCTTTTGATTTGAGCCTAAAGGCTTCCTTTGAAAGGATTCTGCCCAAAGGGAATCCTCTAGGATGAGGAGAGGGATTTGGAGGGAGTAAATGGGCAGGGTTTGGCCGAGCCAAAGGCTTTAGGAGTGTGTGAAATGAGGTAGAGTTGGGGGCCTTTTATAAGAGGAGAGGAGGGGCACTTTTGGAAAGTAAGAAATATTACTTTATTTGAAAATGTGTTTCGGTTTTAAAAGGTCCCACATTGATATAATTCGTGGATAAGGTGATAAGGGTTCGAAATACACCCATCCAATAAGTTTTGGACATGTTTAGTTTATATATTTTACATTATCTTTCCATTTTATTTAAATCGTCAAATAATGATGTCATCGCTGCATCATTATTATGTCATAAATAATTTATTTTATTTAATGCCTAAAAATTATAAAAAAAATCACTATGATGTAGGAAATATTTTTATCTTTCCAATGACTATTTATAATCAAAATTTGGACTTGTGTAACCCCACTTAAAAACTGTTTTAGTAAAACAACTCATGTTTGTGTCAATTTAATTTTAACATTAAATAAAAATATATTATTGTCATTTTCCAACTAAAGTGGCTCCATGGGGTCCCCAAGTTGGCCCATGGCTTTTCTTGGTCGGCCATGACACAACCAATAAGGTTGGGACATGTGTCTAGGTCATTCTATATTATTAACGCATTATGTATACCTTAAACTACCATAATTACCACTAATCGCGATTAAGAACTTAATAAGTTACTATTCACCAAAATATTATTTTTATCCCATTGAACCACATTTTACTTCTTAATGACAACCATGTATGTCGTATTTTTGAAATTCAAAACACAATGATGGCAAAATTTCATTTAAACGGAAAATCAGTCTTTATAAGTACCACTTAGTGGTTTCACTATTCATCAAAAATTGAAGTTTTTCAGAAAATTACCAAAAATTCACCCTAAGCTATATTTGATATTCCGAATTCAAATATGAAGTCTATTTTACAAAATTCAAAACATATAAGTCACATTAATTAATTTAATAATTAATTCCCGTTGTCAGGGCAAATAGCGTGTTTTTATGAAACAATAAGTATCAAAAGATTGATACTAGTTTAAGTCCGATTTCAAAGTGAAATTAATTCCAATGACCACTATTGGATTTAATGGTAAAAATATATTCTAATTTCACATTAAAACCAATTCAAAAGATAATCTAATCATATAAATAAATTATATTAAAAAGAGGATTTGAATTAAAATACAACATTTTACACTATTTATTAAAAAATGAACTTTATCAGAAAAATACCAAAAATTTACACAAAGTAAAATTTAATGTCCCGATTCTAAAGAAGAGTTTTATTTGGTCTAAAAGAATGTATAAGAGTGATCAAAACTATATTTAATGACAGTACGCCATCAAAAGGCGATAAGTGAACCTTTAGTGAAAACTAGGGCATATACGCCTAAAATTGAATTCTTTCTGTATTTTAAGCCTTTATCTTTTATTGGATAATTGTAAAAACATTTAAAAACATATATAATAATATTTTAGTTATTTATATCGATTCCCGACAATACAACGGCTACATGTTAACTACCATTTAAAATAATATTATTTTATTATTAGAGTGCAACGTAAGATTCCCAAGAAACTCGTTGTTGCGTGTGGGGTACGCCATCGAGCATAGCGTCCCCTTTAAAGTCATATCAATATTTTATTCACAAATATGGATAAATATGAAAATGTTATATTCTTTATTTACCTGGGGTGTTACACTAATGAATTCAAATAAGGATATATTTAGTAGTTAAAAAATGTGGTCAATTCAAGAGTATAGATAGAAGGAATTTAAAATAGAATCCTATGTGTTCCCCATATTTATTTGAGGAAGTTGTTCTATATAAATGGGTAACAACACCAGAGTTTAGAATGAAAAAAATAGAATAATTGAGAGAGAGATAGTGACTAAAAGGATATAAAGAAACCAAACTAGATGTTTTATCAAAAGATCAAAAGGGTCAAATTTGAGAAGGTCAAAAATTTAAGTTCTAAATTACTGAGTCAGTTCCCCGGATCCAAAATTCTGAAAGGATGGGGATTCATACCAACGTCAAGCAATGATTTGAAAAAGTTATATATATTTAAGTAAAAGGATTTGAGATATTTTAAGACCATTATACTATAAGGTGGATAGAGCTGAAGTGCATGATGAGTACAATAGAAGATACAAGGATATTAAAGAACTATTCATGAGGATGTTCAATAATATTAGTCAAAGACTGGTGGTTTCAGTATAAAAAATGTCAACATTACTACTGGAATATAGGATGATATTTTCAATAGATAGGTCAACTGATGGATGTAGTATAAAGAACCCTCACATGATAAATATAGTAAACCATGTGGATTAATATAGTAACTTCCCACACCACTTGTTAATTATTGAATGTAATTATTAGTGGAGTAGTCCTATAATCAATGGGATCCTATGTGGAAATGAGTAGGTTCTCACAATGAATTCAAACCATGTAAAAATTATTGTGTTTTTTACATTACATTCTATGCAAAGATTAAGGGAGAAGTGGTTAACACTTATATGAAAGATCCATACAAAATAACTAATAATATAGGTTTGATAAACTTAATAGAGGGAATAATTTCAGTAAAACTTAATTGATAAAAGTTAGTCACCCCTGGTTCTCCCCTAGTTCACCCCCTCTTAGGGTGACTGCACGATCCTCTAGGAATTAAATTCATATCATAGGGTGGTTACCTCTTCTTGGATCTAAAATTATATTCCAAATTTTCTTAACTATTTTAAATGTATTAAATATTTTTGTATGTTAAAGAAATATATCCTTTGGAAGATATAAAATTTGATCATTCAATAAAGGAAAGAAAATTTATCCTAGGTTGTAGAAACATAAAGGTTCCAGCCAAAACATTGAAGAACTTGAAGAAGAAATAATCCTGTCAAAATAAAAAAAAGGAGGATCAACCACTATCATTAGATCAAATTTGTAGTAAGGATTAATGTAAATTTGATAAATTTATATTATATAAAAAATCTCTATTTTTGGTAAGTTCGATCTTGTTCAGTCTATTGAATATTTGTACATGGAAATAAAATATTACATGAAAAGTATCTTTATTGAAGTTATCAAATATATAATCGAATTTATCAAGTTACTATAAGAAGAAAACATATATCTGGAGTTGGAACTTGATGAAATAGAGAATACATTAGGAAAGAAGTTATGAGAGTGTAAATCTCTTTCCAAAAGCACACAAGTAAAGGAAGGAAAAGTATTACATTCTTAGGAAAATTTAAATCTTATGAAATAATATCTATAAACGATTTTTTGTTAGAGTGTAGTTAAAAAGTATGTTGTTAAAAAAATATCCATGCACTAAAATATAATCACCATGAAATTATTGATGTTAACAATACTCAACTATAGATCAAATAAAATCGATTAAAGAAACTTTATCTTTCCATGAAAGAAGTGAGTAAGTTTCATGAAGAAAAAATAAAAAAGGTTATAGAATAATATGAATAGAAACTGAAGTTCCTTGAAAACCAAAAAACTTTAAATTTAAATAGTTATTAGTTAGAAATAAAATTGAAAAATGTTTAAGTCACTCAAGTAAATCCTTAAAAATTTCTAAGAAAATATCCACTTATGATGTTTTTAAATATATTATTAAATGTATAAAGGATCTTGACATTAAGAATTTGAAATTATTAGAATAATCACATTCTGATAAGTTGAAGAAAAAGGGTAACCCCATATTCCAATGAATTAGTATGCACTAACTCCAATAAATTGAATAGTGTAGGTTGTAGTTCTGAATGAAGATTGGTAAAGAAGGATATGAAGAAATCCACCACTTTAGTGATGGTGGAAGAAAGAATTCAAAGGAGTTACCCCTAAGATTTATGGAAGAACAAAGTCAATATATAGAAGAAATATGTTTCTAAATAATTATATACCAACCAAAATACAACAAAATGAAATAATAAAAGTCTTATTATCTGCTGTTGGTGTTTTGGAAACATTAGACACATGACTAGAAACGTTTTTCATAATATTCTAAGGTATAAAAACAAAATAAGACCAACATTAAGGGGGTAATTAAAAACTCATCTAAGTACACCAAAACCTCTTAGAAAAATAAAAATGTACTCACAACCAAAAGATTTGAATATCTTGAGATTTCTTGTGGAAGTTATAGAAGAAGTTGTCATAGATATGAAGAGTGTTAGTTTAATTTTACTAGACACAACTTAGAAAAAACTAATGAAAGTAGGCCAAAAAAATTAAGGAAAATAAAAGTGATATATATTGTAAGTCTACCTTAATTTAAAAACAATAATAAGTTATAAGGAAGGTTGTACCCAAGAATTAAGTTACGGGAGACATAAACCCTACAAAAATGTATTGCTTCTATGGAAGAAATTGATACTTCATAGATAGTTGTAAACTGATGTTGAATGCTCAAATTGGTAGAATAATTATCAATAAACAAATTTATTCAATACAAGAAATACATAGTGGGTTATAATGGTAGAAAACATCTTAGATGAAGAAGTTTAAGTTCCCTGTGAGTTATCTTTAAAGAGTAACTGACTAAAAGATAAGAAGTTATTTGGAAGGTGTAAGTTATCAGATCACACTGCTGAAAATTATAATAAAAATATATCCTATATAAGAGATGTTGGTGAATAAAAATAAACATATATCTAAATAAAAATGTTTTTTGTGAAATAAAATTCTCATTAAAAGAATAAAGATAAATATGTTCTCAATTATCATATGATTATAAGGCTAGAATAGTTATAGGAAGTAAATAATTTATAAGAAGATGAAATTACTAATTTATGCCCCTTTATAGTTGAATTTAATAAAAATTCTCCATATAAGTTAAAAAAGGGAGGGTAAATGGAATAAATCCATTCCACCCAAGAATATTAATGATTGGAATGTTAATGGATATGGCATGAGAGAAAATAAATCTAAACTGAATGGATTTTTTGGGTTGAAAAAAAATTCTCATATTTATTTCCCTAATTGAAGATAATGGAAGATACACCTTATTCCTTCACATATTTTAGAGATCCTATATTGAAAATGTAATTAAAGGTTAGCTAATTCATGGGGTCCTGATGTGAAATTGAAGTACCCAAATGATATAGCTCTAGATGGTATTCAAGAAACTCTAAATATGTAAAATATGAATATTTGATTCTATTTTCAACATTACTATATGTGGTTATACTCTCTCATCCCCATATGAATACTAATGGTTATTTTAAAATTTGGGATGTATTTTCAAATAAAAAATTATTTATTATCTTTTAAAGGGGGAGAAAACTAATCATTATTATTATTGAACATTTTTTTCTACTTATTGAGATTTATGAATGAAAGTAAATTAAATGAAAATATGATGAAATTTCCCCTAAAAATAAGATTTTATAAAAGTTTACATCACATTGTAAATTTTATGGATAACTTTAATGTCTAATTTAATCATTGTGGTTTTATATAATGAGAAAAGATCGCATAGATTTAGTGTTGGTTAATTTAGGGATTATTACTTTAAGAAAATTTATGTTATCCATCTCTCAATAATTTCAAAAGTTTCATTCAGTATAAAATAAGATGAGTATTAAATATTAAAAATAAATAAGTCCCATCATATAGAGTTCTTGAAAAAAATAAATTGAAAGATACTTGGAATTTATTTCTAAAAGGGATAGAAATATCATTTACTTAAATATTTCAAATGGGTATTGAAAAAAATATAAACGAATACATTAAAGTTCCCATTAGATGGGGTTTATGGTATATTTTATTTTTTTTTCAATCATTTTTTCAAAGTCAATGAGTAAGATTAAGGGTGTGTTCACACTATCATTAATCTAATGAGTAAATTGAAGTAGAATAAGTTTCCTATATATTTTCTATAAAAGTAGTTTTATAAGTATATACTCTGGAAGGATAAAACATTAAAACTTGGAACACATTTAGATGAATAAATAAATGAATAGATGTAGGTAAAGTTTCTTATAGATTTGGAAATTAATTCCACTAGAGGATCATATTCTATAAATAGGACCATTATAATGAAGAAAACTACAGTTATAAGATCTAATTCTAGGATATGTCTGGATGTAATGAAGAATAGTTGAGTGTTGAAGGATGAAGGAGGACTATGCCAGAAAATGGAGAGATTGAATATCTTAACGAGGATTGGGAAATAGATATGTTCACTAAGAGATTTGGATGATATATAAAATAAAGTTATTCTAAAGGTAAAATCATCATAAGAATAACATTAATGTTCAAGAAACTAGAATGATCAGAAGGAAAGAACAAATTGAACTTTTGAAAAATTCCCTATAATTAATTCTTGAAGAATTCATGCTAATTTAATCTTATAATGTGAGATTTTTTCACAAGAATTTAAATGGAATAAATCACATCATCATCAGAAGGATATTCTAAAAGATATTCTATAAGAATTATTTATAAACTTTTATAAATATGCATGTTACAATAATTTTAGCTTAATGTTGGATGATTATAGAAGTAAAAGCAAACAAACCTGATACATTGATGGTTTTAGAAGAAACATTTAGACAATGTTGTACCATTATTTCATTAGAATAACATTACCTTAAAATAATACTAATAGTGATCCATGCTAAGTTGGGTATAAAAAATATTTCTCATCAGAAGTTGAGGATGCATGTAAATTACCATGATGTTTTGAGGATAATAAAATATGGTTAAATAGAAGAAGAATGTGCTAGAAAAAATAGGAGGTTCCTAAGTGTTAATGAAGGTAAAAGTGCTTGAATTCAAGATAAACCATTATGCTGATAAACATCAGTTGATGTAAATACTATAATATTCGGTGTTTTAAACCTATTGAAAATTTAAAATGATTTTTGAACATTTCTTTTTATGATTAGTCCAAGTTTCAAAATGATTTTTGGAATGGAATTTTGACATTTATAACTCTTTATTTTTTTTTGATGGGTTTTAAGTCCAAAAATATTTATTGAGATTCCATGTGAGTTTTAGAAGTTTTAAGATTCAAAAAACACACTTATGGAGCTGATATACCTTGGCACACAGTTGGAACATAGTTAGTGATAACCATATGGCCCAAACCATGTATCATGTTTGTATAGGGTAATGGTTTTTGAAATTATGTGGCACCCCTGATGAAACCATGTGTCTTGGTGTAGGTGTATTGAGGTAACACACATGGTTGGTGCACATTTTTAATAACTATATGCTACAACCATGCAAGGTGTGGTGTGTGGACAGTGAGATCCTCATGGTTAGCACATAGTTTTCCAAACTGTATAGCCAAACTGTATGAATCGTTAAAGGGGGTTAAATGAATATTTTTATAGAAACTCGTTTAACTATTCTTAATCCTTTATTCTCATTCGTTTTCCATACCTAGAAGCCACTTGAGCTCTCCATTGGCTCTCCTAATAGGATTGGATGGTTCTCCTTTACCCAACATTTGATTCAAGCATCATCAAGTTTGTTGGAAGTTCAATGATTACTATTAGTTTCCTATTCCTTTCTTTGTTCAATTATCTTTTAATATTAAATTTCATTTCAATGAGAGCTCATATGCCCTATTATCAGGGTGTTTTTCTATTCTTCTTCTTTCTCTTGTTTCAACTCAAATCAAATCCCAATTATAGATGACTACAGTTTCTGAAGCATGAGGTATGTGTTCTATAAATTTTCTATTAAATTCTAGAATGTTTATGAAATATGAAATTGTTCATTTTACTACAATTTCTGAGAATTTCACTTTAAACATTATATTAATTAATTAAAGACTAATACCTTAAATTAGTTAGTACTTATGAACTAAATTACATCATTGGAGGTCATCTACCCTGACTGGAATCACCCCTTTGGATGTTTCACTTATATTCCATAACCCTTAAACATTGAATTTGGGATTAAAATAAACCTTTTGATGCATGTTAACTTTACTTTATTTAAATTAAATGGTTAAATTTAATTAAACGAACTATAAGTGGTGTGGGTTACACAATTGTTTGTTATCATTAGTTATGTAATTCTAGATCCATCCTTCCTAAATGAAATTTCCATCTATAATCAAGTGGTATGTTTAAGGAAAGGATTTATCGATGGCCATGATCAACTTGTTAAATAAAATTATTGAATATTCATGCTTGATAAATCAATTATGATGAATTGTATTATGGAATTTACTTGCATAGACTTATTTAATCCTTATAATTAAATTGGAAAATGGAATGATCATGGTGAATCCAATCTATTATGGCATGTAAAATTCTCACTGCCTATAACATACCTTTTTACATATATAGTGAATACTATTTATGGATAGTTCATATGTCCCAACATTGCTCCTCATATTATACTTGTGTACTCCTTCACAAAAGGAATTTTAAAGAGTAAATGAAATGAATCATGATGTTTGTAAATTAGAATGGATAATTTTCATTTTCTTTGCTAAATTCTTAAATGTATACTTCTTACTCATTAAATTTTTACACCTTGAGTGAACCATGGATTCCCAACTAAGAATAAATTGGAAGGTATCATAGGTTATATTAATTATATTAAACCATGTTCAATCCTTGGATTCCCAAGTAGGAATTCCTTGGATAGGCTCATGTGTTAGATGAATTATATTACACCTTCAGAAAACCATAGATTAAAAATTATGAATTCCTTGGATAGAATAATAAGTTCGATGAATTATTTTACACCTTAAGGGAACCATGTATTCCCAAGTAGGAATTTTTTATAAGGTATCATAGGTTAGATGAATTACACTATGCATTGAGTGATACCTAGGTTCTTCTTTATGAAACTCCTCAGTTACAGGATCACAGTGAAAGTGAGTTTACCCAACTAGATTATTACTGAGAGGCTATGGTTAAGTTTGTTGGATAGGATGTTCCACACCCCCTTGGTCTGGGATATTTAACATGGAATTTCACATCATTTTGGTTTTTTGTACATGATGTTTCATGCCCCATTATTAGGATGTTAGACATGATGTTTCACATCATTCATTAGGATTAATGGGCATGGTATATTGTATCCCTTATTTAGATGCTTAAGTAATTTCCCTTATTTAAATAATGACTCTTATTATATAATTCTTATTATTATTATTATTTTATGGGGATACCTTGGTTTTATACCTTAGGACCATGCAACTTCATGTATATCTCATCATATATTTGTTTACAAATATACATATATATACATGAGGGAATGTTCATATATATTTCACTTTTGGCCAAAATAGCTATAATCATCCAAGTTCCTTGTGGGTAAACTGAGCTCGACATGGTTTATATTTTTGATATTCACTTTACTAACCTTATTTATTATATATACACACTGCTTCATTTTATTTCCATGGATGTAATATACATTATACACCATTGGTGGGGGATTACTGATTTTAATTACACCCTTTTCATTCCTCTATATGGAATGTTGGTAGATCTCCTAACTACAGGTTTGGAATTGACTTGTGTATATTTATATGTATTATTCTTTAGGACTTGGTAAGGGTAGAGGATGAGCATGCAATTGGATACCTTCCAAAGTTGACGTCTTTTTATTATTTTTTCTTTTCTCAGTTTTACCTAGTTTATTATATTTTCTATTGTTTTTCTATTACTTGTACAGTGTAGCATGTTCATGTATTATTATTCATTAAATTATGATTGATTTCTTTTTGTAATCAGTATATTCTACTATTGATTATCTTTTATATCACTATGCTACTCTGATTATGAGGTTATAGTCTCCCTAGTGCACCACATTTAGACCCTCATTTCTAGATAGAAAAATATAGCATATGGGGAGGTGCGCTAGAGGCCCTATAGCCAACCATCTTAGGGAGATAGATTAGTGGTTCTTGAACTAGGATATTACAATAGGTATCAGAGGTTTTTTACCATTTGTATTATTGTTCTAGTATGGTAGAAATGAGACTAAGAATCTGTCAACACATGGTAAATAACTCATCTCTGGATATGTCTAACCCTCACATGAGGGAAAGATAAAGTTTCCATGGATGGAATTATTTATACTATTTCTATTACATTTTATCACCATTTCACCTTCAGTTGTTTACGTACTTTTCAACTTTTAAATGATTATTTAATTTACTATATTCTACCCTGGGTATAGTAAGGTAAGGAAGTATTGTTCATACATAATTATAGGAACCTGAGGATTTAATTTTCAAGAATATTCTATGCCATGTTTATTTAATTTTCTACATTACCTATTTCATATAATTTGTTCTTTTAATTCCATGCTTAAATTATTCTAATGTTTCTTGAAAGAATAACGGGATAAATAATTGATTATTAATGTTCTTATATCAATCAAAATAGTGTTTTCTTATATATCGTGATGGTGGAACCTTAACTAACCAATTATAATATGTTTATTCCATGGAAATATAGTCACTTGAGCTAAAAAAATGGTGGTTATGATTAAATGCATACCAATAGAAATTTTTAAAGAGCATGGGCCATTATAAATTGGGAAGAGTGTCCCATATAATTATACCATCACACATGGGCTTGTTATATTTTGAGAATGAATGTAAAAACCAGTTCATGGTTACATGAATTCTAATTGTTGCTTATAAATAAAAGTACCTTTATAACGTGGGGATGGTAATTTATCTAACAGGATAATTTTATAAATAAAAAAATTTGTTAAAAATATAACCCATAAAGTGTCTTGGTTGATTATGAATCATAGACTTGAATCAACCTAAGTAGGTCATTCATGATGTTTTTTTCTTATCACATAAACCATACTAGACCAAAGTAGGTTGGCCTTAACATTATATGATTATGTGATAAACCCACTAAGGGTTTAATTAATATTTAATAAAACAACTAATATTAGGATGAACTTAGACGGACCCATGTTGGTATGGAAGGACCCTTATACGTCACCTTTATCATTATATGCATCAGTACTTAACCCCATAGGGTTGGGCTTGTGATAAATATGGGATAGTTAATTAAGGTTTCATTATCCACTTATACGGTGTTTTGTATAAATGTATGGTGTTATCTTACCGAACTGATTCCATTAAAATGATAAAAGACCTTTTATCTACTTTTGAGATTTATTATTATGAGGCTTTCATTAATTAAAATTCCAATTACAACCTAAAGGGGTTTTTCCTATATATATTGTAAAATGAAAATTTCTTTAACTAAGGTAATTTTAATTAATTATGGATGATTTAAATGGTAAAAAAGTAATTATACGATAATTTTCCTATTATGTTTCATGGTTTTAGCTAAATAAAGTGGTAAGTTCAGTTTGAAAAACATTTTACTTTAAAACTGTTACATTCCATTTTGATATATCTTATCCTTTTTAAAAGAAATAATAAATGTTAACTGATGTAATGGATTAAATAAAACCCTAAAATGTTGTTATTATATTTAACCCTTGAGTAAGAATTAGCTTTAAATGTTTCCTTGGATGGGAACATGGATGCTTGTCATAGGTCATAGTTGACATTTTTCTTTTATAGTGAGCTTAAACGTTATACCAATAAGCCTTATAAACTTTTCAGTAAGACCTATTTATAGAGTTGATGCATTATGCCTTAGTAAGAATGGGGTAGCCTATTTCGGTAGCACCTTGAAAATGAGAAGTATCGATAAATATTGCCTTGAGTTTTCAGACAAGAGGTGTTGTTCAACTATAGTCTGAGTCAAGAATGACTCTTAGTTTATAGAATGACACTTGGGTAAGGTGGGTGTTCATGTGTTATTTGATCATTTTTGCAACCATGAGCATCATGTAATGCTCTAGTTCAGTGGGTTAGAAATTTCTAGATCATGGTCAACTGGTATGTTGGTCACATGACCTTTCTTTTTTTTCTAATGGTTCATCAATTGAGATTCATCAACCAATTAATAGTTATATGGATAATAAACTTTGATTTGATACATATGTAGAATACCACATACTAGGAATTCATAATGCCTCTTATGTTGTTTTGATATCATAGTATCATTCTTTGTTACATGTGGTGACTATCAAGTTAATAAGTGATGCATTAAAATTCATTCACATTGAGCTATAAGGTCATGTAATACTCTAAACCATGTGATTTTCTCAATTAATTTGAAATAGTATTGAGTACCTAAATGAACCATTAACAAGTCATCTATAGAGTATAGTGATCTGAGCATTGAGAGCTCATTGTGAGTGTTGTATCATCAAGATAGTAATCAGAAGATGAGTTGTAGAAATGATTTTAGATGATGTTGTAAAAATGATTGGGTGTAATAACACTATCAATATGAATTTGTTTTGGGTTTTATTCTGGATGTTGATGACATGCGTGAAAATGAATCAGGATGAATGCCGCATACATCTAAGAGTGAACCTATTCTAGAATTCTTATAAGAGGTTGGTTCTCTTATTCTCATGTTAGCTCTTAACATAAGAACATTGTTCACATACAAGAGTCATGATTGATTATGATGGAGTGTGTGTCATGGGATGAGTTTTTGTTTTCAATAAAATGGTTCCTAGGAAACTCTTAAGGTGGGGTGAGTAATGTTAGTTGTAAAGTGTGTATCCTTCAAAGTAGAGGGAATTTGGCCATATTAGACTATTTGGGATTGGAAAAAACAGATTTTGGAATTTTATAGGCTAAGAAGTTTAAGTTTTTTATCCATTGAGATGATGCTTGATGTAAAAACCTAGTTATGGGTTAGGATGGAGTCTGGACACTAGATTCAGGCTTGGGGTGCATGAATGAACTAGAAAAAGAAATGGTTATATAATATGTATGTTCTTCCATGGAATCATGTTGTTGAGGTGGTTTTTTGAGTTCCCAAACATTGATGAATGTAAAAAATCAAGGTTGGATTTCAATGATTGATCTTGAAAGATCAATGTTACCTTTGGATTTAAGGTGATGTGGTCAATCCTTTAAATACTAAATTAGTTATTAAGCTAGATGCTTCTTAATCAATTCCATATGGAGAGGATAAACTGAATCTTCGATAACAAAATGAATATATTCAAGGTGATTAACCAGTGGTTGGACATAGCCACACATAATAGAGATAAATGATATTATGTTTTCGTTCAAGGAAAGTAAAGCTTGTTTTGATGAAGAATGGATAGGGATAGTTATACATATCTATCAATGGTATTTCTCAACATTGTCTTAATTTCCATACTATTTAGATACAATCATGCCCCATATCTTGACATGGTCCAAATTAAATGGTGAGTAAATAAATTTTATACTTAGCTAAATAAAGAAAACAAATACCTTTTCGGGTCGACATATGGACTCTGTGGGAGTTACGCTCATGGAGTGGTATAAAGAATGTTATATGGGTTGAATGTAGCTATATGTTTTTAGGGTAGACCCAAGTGTGGGACCGATCATTTGACAGTCATTTTGGAATTAAAATTCCTTTGGAAAAATAGGACTATGTATGGATTGACATCATGGTAAATTCTAGGCATGAGCTTAGTATTTTGAGTACTTATTTCATTCTTGATATGGACCTAGATCTCTATATTGGATTGGATTGTCTTGAGTGACACTTGGATCCATGATTAGATATTTTATTTATGGATTCATATACACCATCCAATTCATTGAATCATCCTCTATGTGAGATACCACCCTTTGGCTAAGTCAGTGTTCTTAATATGTTGATGTCTCAGATATGTACTAACATTTCACTTTTAAACTCTAGAGTGTGGACTACCTTGGATGAGCTCCTTGGACTCTAGTAGTTTGATCCTGAGGTTCCAAGTAAATATAGTCGATCTTGGTTGATATGTCCAGTGATGAACCATTTCATGCACATCATGGGTTGAGATGGGTGTGGTGTAAAGGTCTTCTATGGCTTTTCAAGGAAAATTCAACACAACCAAACTAAGCTAGGTTGATTGGAACTCAATCGTTTTCATCAAGATAAGGACTCATGGTAGAGTCCTCATGTATGATCAGGTGTATCACTATCATAATTATGAATATAGAATATTTATATTTATAAGGATGGTCTCTAATAGAAAATTGTTATGGTGGGATTACTATGAATCATAATTGGCCATTAAGGTCTAGGACCTATAGTGGGGAGTTCCATATTCCATATGATGAAAGAGACAATGACATGATCATTTATTAGATAATTTTTGTTTATGTAAGAACCATTTTGATGTTTCTTCTTTCGTAATTAATTTTGTGTTGAGTTATAATGGTTTAATCATAGTATTCATAATGTATTTCTTGGAGGCACATTGGATGTTTGAAAATGAAACATGGGTGTTTAAGTGAAAATTCGCTACCCTGGTAGGTCGAGAAATTTTTTTATTCTTCCCCAATGATTATTAAGGATGAAAACTTCCAAAGTGGGGAGATTTTAGGATCTCATGTTTTATAATTTTTGTAAATTATAATATATTTTTAAAATTTTCTTTTGGTGGATAGGCCAAGTATTAAAATGAGATTTGGAATGGAATACTATGAGTTGGAAAACATTAAATTGTCACAAACCAAATATGATTGCCATCAAAACTAGCACCTGACCCAACCTGTGGTAATACCCAAAGGGAGTTACTAATCCCTATAGGCTATCACACGTTCTTATGTATCATCAAATGAAATTTGGGAACTATTTACCCAAGTTTATAAACAAAAAACAATAAGTGAATCCCACAAAACAAATATGGATTTTTCAAACCTAAAATTCCTTTAATAAATTTCAGAATTGAATTACACAATTTACAATAATGTTTAAATACTAACAAAAAGTAATAAAACCAAAAATAATAGCCCAAGAACCTTCTCCTGGAAAGAAGAACTTTCCTCAAGCCATCTTCACAACACTGAACCAAGAAGGACCGCTAGGAACCTGAGCCATTGGAACTAAAAGATTTACCCAAAACTGCAATAAAATAATAAAGTCTACATACACCCAAAGGTCTAAAAAGAATGTGATCCAAAGCCTAGTAGGATACCACCAATAAAATATTTCATTTTATAATTATTATAAGTAAAAAATATTGCATCTTTTGAAAAAAGTAATGGTAGTAAAAGTCTTTAGGAAATGAAACTTTAAATAAAATAAATTTTCCAGTGGGCTATTTTAGAAGAAATCAGAACATCAAAATAGAATGAAAAATCTACTAAATTTTGAAGCCAGACATACCATATACCAATGTTATGCACAAATTATCTAATTAGCATAAGCAATGGGAAAGAACCCCTAGGCACTAGCTCGATGTGGGTCCAAGGTACCTCATTTCTTAGTGAAAGTAACCATACAAATATCCATTCTCGTGAACATGAGCCACTAGTAGGGATCATACCCATAACCTAGTGGTATCCCATAATCATAATCATCATAGTTTTGTTAGTTTTGTCGTCTTCAAACTTTCTATGTGAAATAGAGGTCAAACCACACAGGACCACTAGCATACTAGTACATGTCCCACTACAAAATAAACAGTGTTTAGCGGCGGTTTTGTGGCGGCGGTTCACAAAACCACCGCTAAACGTTTTCCGAAATACGTTTCGCGGCGGTTTTTAATAAACCGCCGCTAAACCTTTGTTTTTTTAAAAAAAACCCCGACCCTTCCCTACCCCTACCCCCGTTTCCCCCAACCCCGCGTGCTGCAACCTTCGCCCGCAGCCCCCCGCGACCCCCTGGCGATCCCGCGACCTCCTCCGACGACCCCGCGTGCTGCAACCCTCACCCGCAGCCCCCTGCGACCCCCCGGTGATCCCGCGACCTCCTCTGGCGACACTGTGACCTCCTCCGGCGACCCCGCGACCTCCTCCTAAGGAAGGTATATTTTAGTTCGTTTAGGTTTCATGATTTATTATTTTTATATCTAATGGTTCATGGAATTCAGATTAGTGTACCTCATTTTTTAATGATATGTATGGAGTATTTTAATAAACCTTTTTCCAGATTCAATACACTTCTTTATCCAAAGTTTATTTCTATTATACTAGAAGGGATAAACTTAGTTACTTTAGGAGTTTATAGAATGTTTTTCCAAGTGGTTTTTATTTAAATTGGACTACCTCTAAAAGGATAAAAATTAGTTGGAATCGTAATAAAATAATGTAGATATTTGATGAGTGGAGACTCTAAGAGATGTTCAATCCAGTCTATCATCCCTCTAGGATATGGGTTTTAATTTATCATGGTTTGGAACTAGATAAAATTGTTGATTCTAATTAATCCTCTGATGAGGATGAATCCCAAAATATAGATTTGGTTGTATAAGTCATAAGATATTTTGATTAAATCCAAGAAAATTATCATGTACATGAATCTCATGATATGTTAGAACTAATAAGATAATAAGTACCTTATATTCATAAAGCTCAAAAACATCCTAATGTTTTATTTGAGCCTACTATAGTTATTTTTTTTCTCATGAGAGATAAATCAATAAGAGATAATTCATCTCCTAGGAGAGATTTCAAACTTCAATGTTGTTTAGACTAATTATTACATATTCTAAAAGTGATAAGTATTTTTATTCTACTATAGTGGAGAGTCCACCTATGTTTTAGATTGGTGGAGCTCACATTTTTTATTCCTTTCCTTCTGAATATGAAGCCCCAATAGATAACCATTTCATTTATTTGGGTGTATATATTCCTAAGAATGGTGTAAATAAGGTTGAAAAAGAGGAAAAATAAGTTGATAAGGCTAATTAAAATGATAGAAAAGATAATCATGATAACCTATAAGGAAGTGCATAATGAGCTTCTATAGTTTACACAAGGAAAGAATAATTAGTGGAGCCTAGGCTTCCTTATCCATCTTTTTTTGAGAGACCAATTAGACTTGACTCTACTAAAGACCTATTGAAGATTTTGGAAACCCCGCCTTCTCATATATATACTCCTAAGAACACTTCTCGGGAAGATCATGTCTATTAATCTTCTTATATAATTGAGGTTATAGCCAGGGATGATTCTAGTGAAGAATATGAGGTCTTTTTGAAGGAAATTGAGAGACCACATAGGGTATTCTCACTGAAAGAATAATCTAGAGATATATTCTTGATATTATTTCTCATTATTCTAATTATGTTCCTTACTTCATTACCAATTTTGATTCTACTAAAGCTAAATCTACTAAATATAAAGAGTCTAGACCTTATTTAATCCCTATTTTTACCTCAATTCTAGAGATCTCATTCATTTTAAGAATGATGTTTAGAGATGTTAAATAAAATTTTCATGTGTATCAATTTTTTTAATAATATTGATCGATGGGAAGATATAGAATATATTGTTTAGAAGGTTGTTTCTCACCATCATTTGAAGTTATTTCTCATGTTAGGCCATCAGTACCAAGAATTTCAATCATTCATAAAGGAAATAGAATGTTTTAAAAGTCATGTGGAATCCCTATAAGTATATCTAAACAATATTATAGATACCATGGATGTAAGGTATCTATCTATGATTACCAACCCTTATCAACCTTATAAGTATTATTTAGAGCCTCCTCCTACACCTCCTATTTTAGTTAATAAATATCTAATTAGAATTTTAGTCCATAAATAGATTCAAGATATTCTATATAGTGAAAAGTATATGGAAAATCGAGTTCAAATGGATATTTATACTCATGGTGATAAACACTTTCATTTGATTAAGGAAGAAACAAACAGGTCTACTAAGGAAAACAATATAACCAAGGGTGAAATAATATATTATCTGAAAATAATTTACACTAAATATTACCTTAAAACTCATTTTCTATAATTTGTTAGAGACTTGAATACTCCACCTCTAGTAGTTTCTTTCAAATCTATGGTAGAGATTTTTTTGGAAATGACTCCGCTACAAGATAATTTCTTTTTCAGAAAAAGATGTCTTTATTCAATAAATGGAGAATGGAATAAGGGTTTTAACCAATATCACAAGTCTTTTGGAACCTTATATGTAGGTTTCCAATACTCTTATGTTAGATCCTCCTACCCTACCTATACCAAGACCATATTTAGTTTCTTTTATATTCCTCCAAGAAAACCTTTTGGTCTTATAATTTCTCAACAACTTATCCATGTTATTACTATTTTCATATAAATAACCATTCTTATACCTATTTATACTCATTAGACTTATGATCCTCCTCCTGATATTCGAAAAGGGAAGGATCCCATTACCCCTTCTAAATAATTAGTTCTGCTAATTCGGATTCTGATTAGATTCGCATAGGGATAATGTTCAGTCTTTTTGAAAAATTAATGAAAATTACACTTCAATCTTATTTATGTGTCTCTTATATTTATTATTCTTTCAACCTTTATGATTTATTTTTTATAATCCCAAAGATGGAGTAATATGTGTGGAATAATAATTTTATTACAAAGGGGGAGTAAATTGTCTCAATTTACATTGATTTATTCTTTACTTTCAATTTTTTTACTTATATTATATGGAGAACTCTTTAATTATGGCCTACATCAATCCAGAACTCAAGTCCCAACAGCCTTACTCCATTTCAAACATCCAAAGCACAACCCAAGCATAACCTTCATCTCAAGGTATTCAACCATCCAAAACCTGATCCAACACCCATCACCAAAACTAATACACTAATATGGTTCCTACCTGAGACCATCCAACTTGAAACTCTAGCCACACCATTAATGGATTACTTTCCTTCCATGGTTCTCAACACCATATTACTTACTTAGTCACCACAATTTTCTAGTTTTGATAACTTCACTCATCATAAAAGAGGTCAACAGAACCTCAAATCAACCTTCAAAACTTCCCTAACATGTTTTCCAACACATAACATCCATGAAAACTCCACCCAATTCTAGCATTCATTATTTCTGCCAAAACTACCCAGATTTTTCACACTTTCACCATCCATATCTCAACTAAGGACTACTTGGTTCTTCTTCAAAACTCATTCACATTACTAGGATAAACTTATCATTTCAACATTAACTTGAGGTGCCTCGCAGCCCACCACATCCATTCCCTTTCTATCCAACTATGTCTTTCCATTCCTGCTAACTCACTCTGTTGGTTCCCAACTTCCCCTATTGGCATGTCGCCCCTCTACCCAAACATGAAGCCTTCTCACTTAAGGTATACCTCCATCACCTACACACACCATATCCAAGTTCCACCTGGCCTTCCCTAAGAACCCCCAAACATGTCCCTTATAGGTTTCTATTTGGAACCTTGATTCCTCCACATCCACTCTATAGTTTTCTCCACATTTCCATGACTAACATAATTCTCTTCACCTTAGGAAGGTCATTATCACTAATTTATTCAAGAAATTCAAACACCATGTCTCATGCTTCCATCACAAGATGAACCCCAAAACTTAAATGTGGCCATTTAGATTTCCCTAGAACAATAAAACAAACATTACCCATTGTGAAAATGGTTTCAGTGAATGTAGTTAACTTGATTTAAAATGCATTATGATCAGTTTCGATCACACATCAATGGGGTGTTGTTTGAGGCAACATAAATGTGTGATCGATGGTGTTATGATAAGTGTGTATCCCGATATTCTTATTGCTCCTCAATGAGGTGTTGATGCTATCTCCTATGGACCAGACTTGTTCAGTTGGTCTGAAATGGTAAATGTGGTCAATGAATCATCTTTATTATATTATGCATACTTTATTCTCAATGGTTCATCTTTATTATATTATGTTTCTGTAATCTTACACTATCGTATATTTTGTGTAGGCACATTGTGATATACATGGATAAAAGCTGGATCACATTACCGAGGAACACACCTCAATATGTTAAGGGTTTGAATGGGTTTTTAGATTTTGCAATTTCTAATCAATCCGTTGAAGGGAGAATAATATGTCCATGTCCTAAATGTAAATTTAGAACATGGTTGAAGAGAGATGAAGTTTATGAACATTTAATACTGAAGCAATTCCCCGAGCAATATTTGTGTTGGATTTGGCATGGAGAATCAAACAATACAGAAAGATTGAGGACTGATATTAATCCACAGAATGAGGTCCCAAGTTCTTCGACAATGGAAAATGAAATGCAAAACCTCATAAATGATGCATTCGGCACTGCAAGACACCACTATGAGCATCAAAACATATCAGAACAACCAGAAGAGGGTGCTACAAATTGCAACGTGACAAGTGATGTTTCTGAGACTGTAACACAAGCAGATCAAGATTGTAACATATCATTGGATCCTCTTGATTTTGTGGAGCCAAATGTAAGGAAAAACTTCAGTGAGGAAAATGCATTTCATGATTTAGTTGACGATGGAAATCAAGAGTTGTATAGTGGGTGTTTGAAATATTCAAAGCTTTCATTTCTACTAAAGTTGTACCATATCAAATGTCTATGTGGAATTACAAATAAGGCAATGTCCATGTTATTGGAATTGATTCATGATGCATTTCCTGAAGCAAAAATCCCAGAATCGTTTTATGATATGAAAAAAGTTGTTAACAAGCTTGGTCTGAATTATACAAAAATACATGCGTGTCCCAATGATTGTATGCTTTACTGGGGAGAGGATTCAAGTAGACAGAATTGTAAGAAATGTTCTACTTCTAGATGGCAGTAAAAGGGTGATGTTGGAAGTATGACTAAACATAATTTCACGGAGAAGAAGAAAAGGAACACACCTGCAAAAGTTTTGCGTTACTTTCCTATGAAGCCTCGATTGCAAAGATTATTCATGTCATCAAAAACCGTCGAACACATGAAGTGGCATGCTGTAGATAATAACAATGATGGGTTAATGAGACATCCACGAGATTCCCAATCGTGGAAGACATTTGATTCATTACATCCAGATTTCTCAGCTGATCCTAGGAATGTTCGATTGGGATTGGCTGCTGATGGATTCAACCCATTTGGGACTTTGAGTATGAGTTATAGCATTTGGCCAGTTGTTTTGATCCCTTATAATCTGCCTCCATGGATGTGTATGCAACAAACATCTTTTATCATTTCGATGATTATTCCTGGAAAACAAATGCCTGGAAATGATATTGATGTATACCTGCATCCTTTGATTGAAGAATTGCAGGAGTTATGGAGCAACGGTGTTGATACATTTGATGTTTCTTCTAAAACAATGTTTAAAATGCATGCTGCTTTAATGTGGACCATTAGTGACTTCCCTGGGCTTGGGAATTTATCTGGTTGGAACACTTATACGGGTTTGGCTTGTCCCGTTTGTAACTTTGATTTCGAGCCCAAACGGCTACCTCACAGTAGAAAATGGTGCTTCTTGTGCCATCGAAGATTTCTTGATGCATCTCATAGATTTCGGCTGAACAAATCAAAATTTAATGCTTGCATTGATCGTAGACCACCTCCAAAGTTGTTAACCGGTTCTGAAATATTGACACAGCTTGAAAATGTTAAAACAGAATTTGGGAAGGTTCATCATTTGAATGATAGCGGAAAACGAGTGCGAAGTGCATCGTCAAGTGAAATCAGAACGCAACAATGGAAGAAAAAAAGTATATTCTTCAAACTTCCGTATTGGGAATTTAATTCTTTGCGCCACAATCTTGATGTGATTCATATTGAGAAGAATGTATGTGATAATTTGATTTTCACATTACTTAATGAGCATGGAAAGTCGAAGGATCATCTCAATGCTCGCAAAGACTTACAAGTAATGAACATAAAACGTGATCTCTGGCCAGATGAGAATGAAAAGTATGCTCCGGCCATTTTTTCATTGAAAAATAGGGATAAAGATACGTTCCTTCAAATTTTAAATAATGTGAAGGTATCTGATGGGTATTCGAGTAACATCTCGAGGTGTGTTGACTTGAAGAATCGTAAGTTATATGGATTGAAAAGTCACGATTCACATGTTTTGTTACAACAGTTACTACCATTGGCATTGCGTACATTATTACCTGAAAAAGTTACTGCTATTGTACTCCATTTCTGCACATTTTTCAGACAGTTATGTGAGAAAGCTCTACATCCATTTCAGCTTGACAACCTACAGTAGAGGTTTGTATTGACCCTTTGTGCAATGGAGATGATCTTCCCTCCATCGTTTTTTACTGTCATGATGCATTTAACTGTGCATTTGGTTGACGAAGCTAAATTAGGAGGCCCCGTTCATTATCGATGGATGTATCCAATTGAGAGGTATTTTATTTATATGTTTCTAGTTAAGTAAACATTTTTTGGCATTTAAATAAATGCATAATATTATTATTTTTTTCACAGATATTTTGGGCATTTGAAAGCATACGTGAGAAATAAAGCTCAACCAGAAGGCTCTATTGCTGAAGGCTATTTGGCCGAGGAGTGTCTCACCTTTTGTTCCAGATATTTGGATGATATTGAGACAATATTTACTCGAGTTGGACGTGTTGACGACATATCAACTCAATCTCAAATGCATCAGAAATCAAAAATATTTCCTGCTATTGGCCGATCAGTTGGGAGGACCTCATACGCGACACTAACAGAATTGGAATTATTACAGGCACATAGATATGTGCTGCTGAATAGTGAAATTGCAGATCCATTTATTGAAGAGTTGAGGATACAAACAAAGAGACGAATGAGAATCCGAACACGAAATGAAAAAGATATAACGAAAGCTGTGAATAAAGAGCTGTTAGAATGGTTTTCACGACGTGTAAGTTTATAAATATTGCAATAAAAACGAATATTACTTTGACACATACAATTTGCAAATCTATTAAATTATATTTTTTTTCAGATCATGAATACTGATACTCGAGCTGACTTTTCAGAAGATTTGAAGTTTCTTGCTAGAGGTCCTATAAAACAAGTTAGAAAGTGCAACGCTTATAATGTGAATGGTTTTAGATTTCGTACAGTCGATCGAGAAGTGGGTTTGAAAACACAGAATAGTGGTATTTTTACATTTGCTGAAGTAGAATACTATGGAAAGCTGCATGATATTATTGAATTAAACTACCACAGGCATTTTTCTATTGTTTTATTCAAATGCAAATGGGTCGATTTTATCAGAGGTGTTAAAAGAGATTCTTTCCAATTTACTTCTGTAAACTTCTCTCGCTTGATGGATGTTGGTGATCGTGAACTGCATGATCCATATATCTTAGCATCGCAGGAAAAAATGGTATATTATGTGAATGATGTTGTGGATGAAGGGTGGAGTGTAGTTACTCACGTAATACAAAGAGATTTGTATGATATGGGTGATGAAGTGGAAGATTTGACCTCTGCAATTGAATTTCATCAACAACAGGAAGCAGAATTATTTTTCCATCATGATATTGAAAATATTGGTCTAGCAAGGATGAATGAAGTGGATGAAGCAATGGAGCAGGAAACCGAAATGATTGAAGGGGAAAATGATTGTATGTACAATTATTTATTCATTCAGCAACTACTTGTTTCATTTCTGTAGTCATTCATTATCATTGTTATATATATTTTGTTTGTTAATAATGGGCATCTATTATCATTTTTAATTTTTTTTCTGCATAAATTTTTTGAAATATATATTCTGAACTTAATTTTATTTGATTAAATGACAGGAATGCCAAGGAAGAAGCGGCACACTATTCCTTCTTCTTCTGCGACAGATGACGATCCGTCTGTCCCCACGGCATCATCTCCCCTTGCACCATCTCTGACACCATCAGTGGATTCCTCATTAGAGGATGAGTCATCGCCTCCCCCTATAAGAGCTTCAGCAGCGGGGCAGAGACACGCCCCCTCCAGTTCATCACGGACATTCTGGAGGGTCGCAGTCATAGGTACAAATTTTAATTAAATAAATTTATTGCATTTTGTATATAGTAATTGTTTTCTCATTGCAGATGAAGACAATGAAACCGTGGAAAGAGACATAAAAAGTTCTGATGTTTGGAACATGCATGGCAAGAAGATAGTGGTGCCATTTGATTCTTATGGGGTCCCGACGGATGACGCCGCAGGTTTACTTGGTCAGATTATAGGTCAGCTGGCAGCGAAGCCCATTTCCCTGCCTATTTCGTATGATGATTGGAGGTATATGCCTCCAAACTGGAAAAATGAAGTTTATGATTCTCAGATAAAGGTAATTTTATTACTTTATGGTTTAATTGAATGTCATTTTACTAATATATTCAAAATGAATTTCTATATACAAATGTTCTTCCACATTACCGTTGCTGATGTGATAGCACGGAAGTGGACATTGAAAAATCTTGGAAAAAAATGGAAAGATTTCAAATGGAGGTTGTGGTGTGATGTCAACGATTCTTCGTTGACCGTGCAGCAGATGTATGAGAAGATACCCAGTGGGGTACCGAAAGAACAGTGGAAGGTTTTTGTCGATAGACATCGTGATGAGAAGTCGATGGTATTGAAATATATATTATTATATTATCCTCATTTTACATTTATACATGTACATGAAGAGGAGATAGACATTGAATACAATACTGTTAAATTGAATTTTATTTATTTCAGGATCTCTCAAGAAAGAATGCTTCAAACCGGGCGAAGCAGGTAATCCCGCACACTGCGGGTTCAAAAAGCTTTTCAAGAAGCCGAATGTCATTGGTAATATTTTAATTAGTTTAAATATTTATAAGATAATATTATCTATTTAACATATTTGATTGATGATTTATCTTTGTTTAATGCAGTCACAGAGTTTAGGGCATGAAGCATCCCGAACAGAACTGTGGCTGGATGTTCATAAAAAACAGATGGAAGTTTTGTTAATGAACCTGCCAGAGAAGTTGGGGTATGAAGTAAATTATTTATTATAATAACTTAATATCAGTTTTTACTATGTTAATATATATTGATATTTTATTTATAGGTAAAAATTAAAGAAATATGGGATGCCAATCCTGGGCA
The DNA here is from genome assembly GCA_963277665.1 of Viscum album. Lineage (NCBI taxonomy): Eukaryota > Viridiplantae > Streptophyta > Magnoliopsida > Santalales > Viscaceae > Viscum > Viscum album. The sequence continues at coordinate 319,357,933 of OY728146.1, forward strand.
ATCCTACTCAGTCTCCCAGGATGACCCGGTTGGTCAAGTCCTTGGGAAGGAGCATCCTGTTAGAGTGCGCGGGATGGGTTTGGGACCCGTACCATCTGAGGTCTTTCGCATGCCATCAGGGATTTCGGCCTCATCTGCTCCTGTTTATAGTCATTTCATACCTGAAGATGCTCAGAGGGAGATGTCTGCTCTACGAAACACAGTTCACCAGCAGGGGAATCAGATATCTGATTTGCAGAAAGAGTTTCTTGAAATACGTCAGCATATGAGCAGATATGCCCCCCGGTGGTAGTGCATCGGGTAGTGGTGAGCAGGTAAATCACAAAAAAATCAAAATCATTTAGTTTGCAAACTTTTATTGGTTTTAATTTTTATTATAAATATGCAACAATATTTAATTTTCAATATAATGTTCTTACAGGTGGAAGCAGGTGGTGGAGATGAAGGTGGAGAGGGTGACGATGCAGCATCAGATGATGAGTAGTAGTATTGTTGATGTGTTGAACAAGTATGATAACAGTTGGTTTGTATATGTAACATTTATGACACATAGTTGCTACCAAACATTTCCATGTCCTAACATTTTCTTGATTTCTCATGTTTCCTTATGTATACAATCATTAAATCCTTTTGGTGGAGGGTCAAATATTGTGATGGTCACAATGTATCCCCAATATTAGGGAGGATATGTGATCATATATTGAATAATGATTTCATAACATTATATAGAAATCAAGGAGTCCAGTTAAATACATTATTAAGAATGATTGTACATGGATGAGGTTTTAGGACTCCCCATGATACCATAATTAATTGTTTAGAATGTAATTCCTATTTCATATCATCATTATTGGGAGGAATATGGAATCCATCCATTACCTAAACTCACTTTAAAATGACTTTCAATCCCCTAATCGATGGAAATCTGGAATTGAATTTCAATAAGTTGTGGGATTTTTTGGGAACATTAATTTTGACCTAGTTGCATTATGGGTGAATAAAACACCAATTTTTTTTTGTTTTCTGATAAAAATATACATCATTCATCTGTTTTTGTGTATATATTCTATGAGTTGTGTTGTATGTTGTATACTTTTACATTGTGATGTGTCTATGTAAGGGAATAAAAAAATATTTTTCTAGTGTGGTGTAATGCATGACTTAAAATATCCTAATAGTTATAGAAAATATAAAAGAAGATCAGGATCATTTCAATACCACTGTATAATATAGATGTAGACCCATGTAGTTATATTCCAAAGATCATGTGTTCTTGAGGTTGTTTCCATGATGGTGTAGGCATATTTTGTGTGAGGGAGTGTGGATTCTCCTAGGTTGTTCTGGATTTTTTAGGTTTTGGTGAACATTGGTGAGGTGTTATATCAGTTGGAGCTCTAACCACTGATAAAAATAATTCACAATATCATCCATGTATCCCAACATTACTGAAATAATCATGATTCATCCCATATATTCAAATATAGAGAGTTGGATGATGAGGATGAGGTAATGATTTGGTGAACCCAATGGAAATCATGGATCATTTGTAGAATACTCTTCATGGGAATGTTAATCCATTTTATCATTTTCTATGGTGGAATAGTGGTTTTGAGGAGATATTTTTTGGTACATATTCAAAGTTGAATGAATAATGTCATAAAGTGTTTTAATTCATTCATTTTTTTCAATGTAACTGTGTAAATCTATTTTATTGTTTGTCATAATATGAATATGGTCCCTTTAATTGGTTGGTTATGACACATGGTTATGTGTTTATTTATTTAATGATTAGTTTTGATCAAATTATTATATTATCCTTGAGAGGTTTCCCACAAGGGTTCTATTTTGGAACCATTTATATTCATTGGAACATGAGGATGATAACTGTTTTAGTGGTATCCTAGGTAATATATCCAGTTTTAATAAAACCCACCTACTTGTTTTATTGGATTTTGGATATTTCAATATGGTTTTATGAGTCATTTCACATTGAAACATTCATGGGTTTTCTCATAGATTCCCTATTTATTCATTCGACCACTAGTTTGATCATGTCGTCTTTTAAATTGGTCATTTTTTGTTTGTTACATCATTATGTTTCTTGTTTTCATATTGTGGTTTCTCATTCATTCACGTATTCAGTTGAGTTGGTCATGAAGCCTTGTGTTCCATTATTAATTTTCTCATGTTGGTTGTATAGTCAATTATTCCATCATGAGATTTCATGATCTAAATCTTGGGCCACATGTTCCTTCATTAGTTTATATGGGTTGGTTATGATATCAATTAGTTGGTTTTTGAGGATGGTTGTGAATAAAAACAATCACTCCTATTAGTCATGTAGTAGTTCAATCAATGTATTTGTTCAGTTAGTCCCTTGATTCAGTAGGTCTATTATTTCTCTATATTTCATGTAGTTTATCTCTCCATGTAGTAGCAATAACTTTTGTATAATCTTTTTTTTTAAATTCCCTGATTTTCCAAAATGATAAAAAATTACATTTGATCTAAAATAATGAACTCAAGGCCTAAAAATATGTTTTTATGGAATTTAAGAGGGTTTTAAATGTATATTTGAATTCATTTGATCTCATGGTTTTAAATGGTCAATTACCCATCATTTAAATGAAACCAAATTTGATGATACAAAAAAATGGAATTTTGACAAACATAACAACCCAATAACGTTTGGTAAATTAAATTTTGAATCTTAAATTAGGGGACTCCTTCTATATTATGTATTAACTTGTTTTTATCTTGTTTCATCAATCCTTAGATATGGTTTTAATTTTTTAGATCCACTATATGGGACATGGACTCCCCAAACATGCAATTCTAGGTATGTTCTTTACTACCATTCTTCATTTGATTGCACCGTGATGTGAAGTTTGATGTTGTTTTTAGTCCCCCTCCCTTATTCCTCCATTCTCTAAATGGGTTGTGTTACTGATCAAAGCATTACCTTGGTATATATAGGCTATTACATCTCCTTCTCATTTCCATTTTTTTGTGTATAAATAATTATAGTATATTCTATTAGGGTGTCCTTAATCTCTATTGATTTTACCATTTATGAAATTATCGTGGTTTTTTCCATGCGGGTGGGTAATTGAGATAAATCAAAGAAAAAATAACTAATTGATTTTGAAATGGATTTTACGTGATCCGTGATTTCAAATATGGTTACTAGATATTTGGTTTTTCATTATTATTCCACAGTATCATTCTCTTCTTCCTTGTGATTCCTGAATGTATTATTTGTCTATTTATAAAATCTTCTTTTGGATGATTATTTTAACTCATCCATCAAAAAAGGAATAATAGGTATATTTTGATAAGAATCAATTACATTGAAAATTTTGATAATTATGAAAAAACAACCACATGAGATGATGAATTAATGTGAAATTGTCTTCATATATCATGAAATATATTCTTGTGTACATTTGGTTGTCTGTTGTTCATCTTTTTTTGTGTGGGATTTAAGGGGTTTGAAGTATGATGGAACCAACAAGTTTGGTTTCACAATTTGTTTTTAATTGTGGACGTGTTATGGGTTAATTTGGTTCTCATAGTGAGATACATGTTTCTTGTTATGGTGTGGTTTTGTCTATAAGGGATGGTGTTTTTAATGTTGGTTTTTATTATGGTAAGAGATGTTATGGTCACTATTATGAGGATGTTGGTTTTTGTGTGTAGTGGTTTGTGGTAGTATTCTTTTAGTGATGGAATATGAAATGGTAATGATGTAATAATGTTGTAAGCTGTTGTACATTACAAATATGTGTGGATGTCATATTATGTGGGGCTGATGGGTGAGATGTGGCTGTGGTTTTGGAAAATTTAGGGCAGTGGTGGAGCAGATCCAACATATTTTTTTTTCCAGTTCAACATTTAGCGGCGGTCTTAACCGCCGCTAAATGCCATACCTGTGAGCATTTAGCGGCGGTTAAAACCGCCGCTAAATGATGAACTGGGCAGAATTTAGCGGCGGTTAAAACCGCCGCTAAATATATTATGTTGATATTTAGCGGCGGTATTCACCGCCGCAGAATAGGCGCATCAAACGCCTGAATTTAGCGGCGGTTAAAACCACCGCGAATAAGATACCCATATAACCGCCGCTAAATGAAGAGAAACTGCTGCTAAATGACGGACCTATGACACATTTCTAAAACCGTCGCGGAATCGAAAAAACCGCCGCTAATAGATTTCCGACGCCAAACTTAGCGGCGGTTTTTGTAAACCGCCGCCACACAATATAGCAGCGGTTTAAACCGCCGCTAAACCGGAAAAAAACCGCCGCTAGGACCGGCATTTGTTATAGTGTCCACCCACCTAGATACTTGGGTTTTCCCTCTTGTGCTCAAAAATGTTCCACAATACATGAAATACAATTTGAACATAAAAATACCACTTCAATGTCACACACACAACATAAATCCCTCACACATGTCACATGATCACATTTTTCCTTCAAATTCATTTTGGAAATCATACTCACACCAAAACATCCCACAACATGTTTCACCTCTCTTTTACATTTCAACAAAACCTTCAAAAAAATTTATAAATACTTTCCAAAATAGTAAACATCACATAAGAGAGCTTTCACAATAAAATAGACCATTTAAAAAGTACACTACTACAAAAATAGTTTGGAAACATAGTTTCACCTCTTACATAAATCAAGAAACCATTTAAAACCTTCAAAAAACAATTCCAGAGAGTGTAACCAAGCTTTGAACATAAGATTCTTCTAGAAAACCTATTTGAAGACCAAAAGCATACCAATATAACATCAAACCATAATTTTCAGCCATAAAACCATTTAATAAAACTATTCCATGAATCATAAAACAACCACAATGAACACAACATAGAATACACACCAAAATATTCATTTTTGCACCAAAAAATCTACTTAAAAAACAACCGCTTACCAAATGCTACCAAATATAATTTTTGCACCAAAAAAAATGGAATAGAATCATTAAAAAATATAAATAATCAAAAACTAACTCATTAAATTATTCTTACACATGGAATCACCTACCATTTGTGCCAAAACTCCAAACCATTGTGTGAAACTTCAACCGCACCACCACCAAACCACAAGCAGGAAAAATTGAGCCTGAATCCATAAGATTTCACCAAAAATCCCCAAGGATAAACCCTTGGTATGAACCCTAGATTCTAAAAATTTTAAAACATCATGAAAAGGTGTAAAACCCGTAAGGAAAGTGAGGAAATTCAAGACATAAAGACTTACTTTCATGATTTTAAGGTTTCCCCCATCAAATCTCCCTTCATAATTGAGTTCCAAAGGAGGGTGTGAGAGATTTGGAGGTTGTCCATGGAGGTAGGGAACAAAATGGGTAAGAAATGGGTGGATTTGGTTTATTTATGGAAGTTAAAAAGGGTCAAAACACATAAAATTTTAATGTGATGGACACCTTGCCCGGTTTGGCTGCACGGTTTAGTAAACTGTGCATCTAAACCGTGCGGCCTGTTTTGGCCACCCAAAAAGTGATGTTTTCCACCAATTACAAGGGGGCCCAAGGGGAAAACCTAGGAGAAATATAGGCCAAGAATATGGGAGAAATATCCCCAAAATATATTACTCTTTTCACCCCAAAACTCATCTAACTCAAGGGTACAAACCACCTTAACAGCATACCCCATAAGAGGTGTCACTGGGAATGTCACAAATCCAAATCCAATCCACCTCAACCTTATAACATTCCTCTGAAAAAATAGGAGGTCAAGTACCATACAATAACCCTAAGACTATGGTCATAGATCAATAACATAAGAGGCATCAAAAATTTAAACCCAGAACACCCGGAAACTAAGAGAAATATAAGAACCAAAAGAGGATTTGAAACAATGTATGGAATTGAAAATCTAGGTGTGACAATTCTCCCCACCATAATACTTTCCACCACTAAAAATACATAGAAATTCTGAAATCAATAAAACAAACCCCAAAAAAAGACTAAAATATCCTCCTTTTCCAAGTTTCGTCCACCCCCGAAAGGCCAAAACACCTCTAGTGATCAATTAAAGAAGGAATACTCTCACAAACCAAAACATAAACCAATTTACTAAAACAATCAAGAAAATATAGGATTCATCCCAAATGAAAACTACTCAAACATTATTAAAACTAGACTCAATAAATTTACCTGAGTGAGAAACAATATCAAACAGGGTTACCACTGCCTTACTTTAATTAACCCTTTGGCTACTATCTAATCCCAAGTTTACCCAAGGAAGATGTTGGTAGTTAGATTAATCTGAATGATTCTACCTACTACCAGGCTAAGACCAAGGATAAAAGTGAGTTACTTATATGGGTATACACAAATAGAATCCCCACCATAAGAGACAACATAAATGTTCTTGAGGCGGAATCGGGACACTAACACGGGGCCCTAATGGACTCCCAGCATAAGGTGTAGAATATCATTATATGTTTTCAAAAATAACTTACATGAAACCCATAGTGGGTATCCTCACCATAAGAACCAACCATTTAAACTAACAAGCATGGGCCGACACAAAAAAAGGCCCCAAAATTTAGAGTTGGGATGATTTCATGGGGTATTCTGTATGGTTTGGGAAAATATGTGCTAACCATGGGGATCCTTCTATTTTCATGGTTTTGTAGGGCATGGTTACTACTAACCATGCACAAGTCATGCGCTCAACCTCTTTATCGAAATTTCTAACCTTTCTCCAAAAACTCAATGGAAACCAAAGGGGGTAAGAATGATATTGGGTGATAACATGGGAATGAGTCCCTCCACCTCTTTCCTCTAAATGGTAACAACATAAAAAAGATGAAGATACCAGAGGTTTAAACTTTTCCCATCTTTCATACTGAGGACATGAATTTGTATAAGTTTTTGAATTTCCCTGGGATTTCCCCTGACTATACACTATGATCACTCCAGGACCTATGGTTGAGTTCAAATGATTGAATCATTTTCGGCCTCGTGGTTAGGCTTTAAACCCCCCCCCCCCCCCCGAATATAACTTCTCCTTTTGGTTCCATGAAAAATATACCCTAATCCCATATGGGTTAACCAAGACATAACACATTCCAACCTAACATTACCACAACCCAATATTTTACCGAAAGAAGGTCTTAGAATATGCACACACATCACCCCTTGTTTGTTCAGATTAGAAATGAAAATAGGAAAGGGTATATAGAAACACCTTCCTCTAAACAAATAATTTCAAGATTTCCCAAAAGGATACAAACTTATGACAAAACAAAGACTCACAAAAGATTGTTCAACTACACCTTTATAGTCAAATAAGAAGATGACATCACAAGGTGTCACCAAACACGACCATTGAGACTGATAGAAATAATACATGGAAAGAGACCTTATGCCAATTCCCCAAACAACACACAATTTTAGCAAGTGTCCATAAAAGCTTCTCATGAATAGATTTCTTACACTGGTGGTTTAACATGAACCCCTACTTCGAAGAGACTATGAAGGACCCAGAGGACCTCTTAAACACCATCCATGCTAACAAACCCAGACAACTTTCACCTTCGATGAATCAGGTAACTTAAGAAACTAAGGTCTCTTTCAACCTTCCACGGTCACTCTCCTACTACAAGAGGATCTGAAAAACCAAGATTTTAAATGGTGTAGACTCAATATCCAAATCTTGAGAAAAATATTTATTATATTGATCAACTAGAGGACCTTCCAACAATGAAAAAATATGAGTTACACTTTAGTCATGCATTAACTCTTAATGGGGGAATAACTTATCTAATGAGAGAACCCAATGACCCAACCAAAACTAGTATTTTGGTCAAAAAATTTCACAACCCAGAATGTAACACATGCAGGGAACCACTGTAAAGGATTACCAATATTTTCTCAAAAGATACCACTAACCAGCCCATCAACCCAACTTTCTGACCAAACACAAACCCAAAACACCATTCAATAAGAGGGGTTATTTGAATCAGTCATCAAAAAACAAAAATATTTCCAAAAACACATAAGACACGCCACTAGAACTGGTCGTCAAGACATCAAGTTTTCCTTTAAAATAATATCTTTGAAAACAAACAGTTTGGTGGTAAGCGCATCCACCAATGGTGCCCTACAAGCCTCACACATGCATTTTTCTGTGCCACACTGGGCACCCTCCTCATATCCATCCCAACACTCATCTAGTAATTCCATTAACCATACATAGTCCCATATAAACCCATACATGTGGTCACTCATGGAAATAACAAAGGTTAAAAAAATTCCTTCCACTTTTCAAAACCAAAACATTCAACCAACACTTCCCTTTTTCTCAGATGTACTAACCACAAAATCAAACCCAATTTACAGCATAAAAACTTTCCAAAAAGACACAATCATTCAAATGAAAACTCACTTTCAAGATATTCATATCAATTTCAAAATATCTCAACCCCTTTCAAAACACTTCCATTTTTATGACAAACATCCTTCGATCAACACCCATTTATTGAAAGACTTATCCATTCTTATTGAAAACAAGGTTACAATGATTCATAAAATTTTTAAAGGATAAAAAATCATTTAATAAAAACTAAATTTCAATTCATGTAAATTTTTTTCAAAACATTTCATCCTATTTCAAAACACTTATAATTTCATGACAAACTCCATTTCATAAATCCCTATTAAATTGAGAACTCCACTATTCCCCTTTTAAAACAAGATTCCAATGTTTCATAAACCATTTCAAATGATATCTAGATACAAAATAAAAATCCATTTCCAAACTTCTCACATGGCCTCCAAAACATTCCATCCCATTAAAATACCTTTCAATAGTTTAGAAAACTCTATTTGGAACACTTTTTCAAAACCAAGTTTAACATAGTTACTTCTTTCAAAAGAGGTGTAAATGCACCATTTTCCATTTAAAAAAATTATGAAAATTTATTTCCACTATTTCACAATTCAAACCCTTCTCTATTTGTTATAAAATAATTTTACAAAAACTGTACGTTTCTTAAAACTGGGTCATTTTTTATTTAAAACCAAATTTCTAAGATTCCAAAAATAAAGGACACAAGACAATGCGAGAGGAAACTAGTTTCGGTTGGTGATGTGGACATATGGTTTATATACATATTCCAATCACTTCAACATCACGGAGAGTGTTCTAGGGAAATATCCCTCGCTCCACATGGCTCCTTAGGCCCCGCGAGCTCACTGAGACCATTAACCCAACTCTCTTTTCATTTCCTCTAATCATCATCAAACAAAGAAAACCAAAAGACTCAAATTAATCCCAACTTCCCCTGGACAGGCACACTACCCATAACCGTAATATTAAGTCCCGATAATCCTAGCTCCAGACTATCCTGACTCTTCCCTAAATAACATGACCCAAATAGTGAACCTAAACCTCCTTTGATACCATTTTTCCACGAACCGAATTTGGTCTCCATCAACACCGGTACCTAACCCAGCCCAGGGAAAGACCCTAAGTGCGTTACCAATCCCAATAGGCTAGAACAAGTGCTTGGGTATCATTAAATAAAATTTGGGAATGATTTACCTAAGTTTATAAACATAAAACAACAAGTGAATCCCATAAATCAAATCTGTATTTTTTGAACCAAAACATCTTATTATAAATTTCAGAATTGAATTACACAATTTAAAAACCTTTTTAAAGAATAATACAAAGGATGACCAAAAATAATAGTCCAAGAACCTCCTCATGGAAAGCGGCACTGCCCTCAAGCCATCTCCACAACACTGCACTAAGAAGGACTGCTAGGAACCCAAACCATTGGCACAAAATTCTTTACCCAATCCTATGACAAAATAACCAATTCTACATACACCCAAAGGTGTAAGTAGGTTGTGAGACAAATCCTAGTAGGATACCACCACTAAAATATTCCATGTGATAATCCTTATAAGACAAGAATATTGCAAGTTTTGTAAACAAGGAATGCTAATAAAAAACTTTTGGAAATGGAACTTTAAATAAAATCAGTTTTCAAGTGGGATATTTTAAAGAAAATCAACACTTATAAATATAATTACAAATATACTAAATTTTCTAGCCAAAAATATTGTATGCTAATGGAAACTACAAATTATCTAGTGAGCACAAGCAATGGTAAACAACCCCTAGGGACTAGCTCAACGTGGGTCCCAAGTACCTCGTATCTCGATGAAAGTAAACATACAAATACTCATTATAGTGAAAAAAAATCCACTATTAGGGATCATAACCATATCCTAGTGGTCCCTAATCATCATCATCGTTATATTTTAGTTAGTTTTTTCATCTTCAAACTTGCTACGTGAAACAAGGGCCAAACCCCATGGGATCACAAGCATACTAGTACACGTCCACCCACCTAGATACCAGGGTTTTTCCTATTGTGCTTAAACAAGTTACACAAGCCAATAAATACAATTTTCACATGAAAATACCACTTCCAAGTCACACACACCCCATAAAGATCACACACATGTCCCATGATCCCCTTTTTCATTCAAATTCATTTTGGAAATCATACTCACACCAAAACAGCCCACAACAAGTTTCACATCTCTTTCACATTTCAATAAAACCTTTAACAAAATTTAAAACCTTACCAAAATAGTACGCATCACATAAAATACCTTTCAAAATAAAATATACCATTTCAAAATTAAACTCCTACCAGAACAGTTTTGAAATATATTTACATCACTTACATAAATCAAGAAACCATTTAAAACCTCTGCAAAACAATTCCAAGGAGTGTAACCAATATTTGCACATATAATACTTCTAAAAACCCTATTTGAACACTAAAATCATACCAAGATAACATCAAACCATAATTTAAATCCATAAAATAATTTAATAAAACCATTCCATGAATTAGAAGACAACTACAATGAACACAAGATAGAATACACAGCAAAAATATTGATTTTTTCACAAAAATTACACTAAAAAACCAATCACTTACCAAATTCTAAAAAATATAATTTTCACACAAAAAAATGTAATAGAATCATTCCAAATATATAAATAAATCAAAACTAACTCATAAAATAATTCTTACACATGGAATCACCTACCATTTGTGCCAAAAACTCCAAACCATTGTGTGAAACTTCAACCACACCACCGCCTCACCACAAGGAGGTGAAATCAAGCCCTAATCCACATTATTTCACCAAAAAGACCCAAGGTTAATCCCTAGGTACGAACCCTATCTTTTCAACATTTTACAACCTCATGAAAGGGTGGAATAAACCCTAAGGAAAGGGAATAAATCAAAGAGGGAAATAATTACTTGCATGATTTTGATGTTTCCCACATCAAATATCCCTTAAAAATTAAGTTCCATGGGAGGGTGAGAGATCTTGGAGGATTTAAATGGAGTTAGGTCACGGAATAGGGAATAAATGGGCGGATTTGTTTATTTCTGGAAGGGAAAAAAGATCAAAAAACATAAAATTTTAATTTGCCACACACCTTGCACAGTTTAGTAAACAATACGGCCAAACCATAAGGCATATTCTGGCCACCCAAAAAGTGTTTTTGCCTCCCATTGCAAGGTTTTTCAAGAGGGAAACCTAGGGGGAAATATAGTCCAAGGATAGGGGAGAAATTTCCCAAAGGAAAGCACTATTTTTACCCAAAAACTCATCCAACTCAAGGGTACAAACCACCTCAACAAAATGCCCCACAAGAGGTGTCACTAGAAGTTCCACAAATAAAACTCAAAACCACCTAAACCTCATACCATACTTTTGAATAAAGAGTAGTCCTAGCACCATAAAATACCCCCAAGACTAAGGTCATAGATCAAGAACAAAATAGGCATAAAAAATTTATCCCTGGAACACCCAGAAACCAAGAGAAATCTAAGAACCAGAAGAGGATTTGAAAAAAAAAATTATTGAAAATTCAGGAGTGGTATAAATTGTTATTTTGGATGGGGTTTAAGGATTGAAATTTTTCTTGAGAGTCTTTATTATTTTCTGGAGCATCGATATTTGAAATGTCACTTCTAGAGGGGATAGACCGAGGTGCATGGTTGGAACATGGGTATTTCTAACCATGCGTCCCAAATGTGCACCATATTTATATAGAGGTGTAGTTTTTTGAAACCATACAGTACCCCAAGAAAAACTATGTGAATTAGTGTAGGTGTAAAAAGGAACCACACACGATTGTCACATATTCTTTCTAAATTTTCTCTATCACTATGTGAAGTCTGGTGTGTGGATAGATAAACATGCATGGTTGGTGCACGGTTTTCCAAACTATGAGGAAAAACCATGCATCTCATTAAAGTGGATGAAATGGTTTTTTTCCTTTCTTATTTAAATTTTCTTCCTCATTTCATATCACTCATTTTCCATTCCATGAAAAAACTTGATCTCTCCCATGGATCTCCTCTTAGGGTTGGATGGTTCTTCTTCACTTTACCTCTAATAAAAGTGTTGTCAAGTTCATTGGAAGGGTAGGGGTTAGTCTTCAATTTCGATTTATTTATCTATTTATCTTTTCATATTTAATGTTATTTACATCATAACTCATATGCCCTATTTTTAGAGCGTTTTTTTATAATTTTCATTTCTCTCACTCTGTCTTGAATCATCTCCTAATAATGGATGATTTATATCTCATGAGCATGCGGTAGGCTGTCTATAGATTTTCCTTTATGAAATAAGCCTCTGTTCTATGCACTATACATTATGATTATCACCCTTTAAACATGATATTTATTAATTAAATGATAATTTCTTAGATTATTTAGTATATAGACACTAAATTTCATCATTGGAGGACATCTACCTTAACTCCAATCACCCCCTTAGAGTGTGTATCTTATATTAAATAACCCTTATACATTATATTTGGAATTAAAATCACCCTTTGAGGAATCTTAACATTCCTATCCTCAAATTAAATGGTTAAATGGAATTAAATGAAATAGAAGTGGTGTAGATAACCCACTTAGATTATGATCATTATTTATATAATTATAGATCCATCATTCATAAAATAAATGGCCATTTATAATCTATTGAGATGTTTAAGGTGAGGATCTAACCTTATCCATCACTAATTTTTAAAATGAATTGTTTGAATCATCACACTTGATAAATCAAATATGATGAAATTTCTTATGTAATGTATACTTTTATGGCCTTATTTACTTCTTATAATTCAATTAAAAAATGAAATGATCATGATGAATCATATGTATTTCAATATAGAAAATTCTTATTGCTTATGACATATATTTTTACATGTGTGTTGTTAGTAGTTTCTGGATATATCATCATATACCTCATTGATCCCTACCATATACATGGGTTTTCATTTACAAATATAATTTTAAATATGAAAATAAAATTATTCGTGATGATTTTAAATTGGAATGGATAAAGCTCATGGCCTTTGTTAAATTCCTAAATGTATATTTATTACACCTTAAATTATTATGCCCTGATCAAACCTTGGATTCCCAAGTAAAAATTCATTATATGGGATTATAGGTTTGATGGATTATATTATGACTTGAGAAAAAATTGGATTCCCAGGTAGGAATGCCTTAAAAATACTCACAGGTTAGATGAATTATATTACAACTTGAGAAAATGTTGGATTCCAAGGTAGGAATTATTTGGATGGTATCATAGGCTAGATCAATTACACTATGCCTTGAGTTATAACTAGGTCACTTTCAAAGTAAATCCTTGATTATTAGATAATAGGGGAAGTGATTTTACCCTACTGAATAATTACTAAGAGGCCTCGGTTATAGTTTTTGGGCTAGATACTTCACACCCCCTTGGTCTGGGATGTTGTACATGGAAGTTTATGTCATTTCTTATTGTTAAACATAACATTTCATGCCCCATGATTAGGATGTTGGAGATGAAATTTCATATCATTCATTAGGATTAATGGTAATGGAACTCCATATTTCTTATTCGAATGATTGGACCGATGCCCTTATATAAATAATGACTCTTATTATATTACTATCGTTATATGTGGATTTGTTGGTTTTATTCCTCAGGTATACACTAGTGCATGTATATCTCTAAATATATTTGTTTACATATATGAATATATATATATATATATATATAATGTAATGTTCTGATATATTCCAACATAATCCAAAGGAGGTATTCTAAACCAGGTGTCCCATAAGGAACCTGAGTTCGACATGGTTTATATTTTCAATATTTACTTTACTATCTATATTTATAATATATGCACACTACTCCATTATATATTCATGGTTTGGATATTCATTAGACATCATTGGTGGTGTCCTACTAAGTTTTAATCACTCCTAGTTTAGACCTCCATATAGTACCTAAGCATATCTTATGATTTAAGGTTTTGACATGGAATGTGCTTCTTGTTGTGTATCATTAGGATAGAAATTGTTAGGGGAGTAGTAGTTGAGAATTTAGTTGGATTCCTTCTAAAGTTATAATATTTTTCTTATTTATTCTTTTTTTATTTTATCTTAGTTTATTTTATTACAATCTATCTTTTTTTTTCTTGAACATTTTATCATGTTCACGCATGATTATTCATTCATTTATTATTGATTGTCTGTTTTTCACTATCTTCCTATGTTGATTATCTTTTATGCCACTGTGGAAAAATTATTATGAGGGTATAGTATCCCCAACATGTTACCTTTAGAACCTCACTACTATTCTAAAGCCTCTGATGTATAGGGAGGTGTGTTTGGGGCTATGTAGCCAACTAGCTCAGGGCACCGGGTTAGTGGCTCCCAAGATAGAACATTAAAAATATGATGTATCATAGGAAATGGAAGTCTAAGGGACTCATATTAAGCTAATTAATCCCAAATATATTAAATATTAATGTATATAATGCTAAAAGATAAGGCGGTTATAAGGAATGATGATCAAAAGATGAATAATCCCAGATAAGGGGATGTTAGGTACATATGAAGCTAGAAGCTAAATTTGAGTAGATGAGAAGAATAAGTTATAAGCCTAGATCGAAATAAATAAATATGTATTAGATAGATGAAAATGTAAGAACACGAATCATGTTTAAGAAAATTTTAATTACTAAAGGGTGTAGAATTTTGAGCATAAGAATTTGTAGAATCAGAAGTAGTGTATTGATTCCATTAGAATAACATTTTCCAGAAGATTATAGAAGTATTTTATTTTGTTGTAAATTCATACACTCTGATGAAGTTGAGATTTATGTTCAAATTAAAATATTCATAAAAGGTATTTTTTTGATTCAAGATGTGATATTAGGAATATTTGAAGAGATTTCAGACCAAGTTTTTTAGGAACTCTGACAAATTCAAATCTTGATATCTTTATAAGCCGATAAAGGTAGTCAATTCATGCATAGAGATAGAAATAATTTGAAATAGAATCCCACTCATTCTCTATATATTTCAGAGTAAATTTTTTTATATAAATTAGAGAATGACACTAGATTTTATAATGATAAAAAAAGTGATGAATTGAGTGAGAGTTATTGATTAAAAGTACTGGAAGTAACCAACTAAGAACCTATATCAAAAGATTAAAAGGGTTTAAGTTGATAATTTGAGAACCTAGAGTACATATGTACTAATTGAGTTCCCCAGATCCAAAATACCATAAGTAGGAGAATCCAAATAGATGCCAAGAACTAATTTATAGATGTTTTGGATATTGAGGATCAAGGTGGTGATAGATCTAGAAGAACATTCTACAAGAAGGATGATTGGGCTGATGTGTATGTTGAGTAAAAAAGGATACAGGTTCATCGTTAGAACTTTAATTCACAATTTTAGGAATATTACTCAAAGACTAGTGGTTCCATTATAAAAAATTACAACATTCTTATCAAAAGATAGAACATTATTTTTAGAAGATAACTCAAATATGGGATGGAGTATAAAGACCCTTCACTTGAGTACTATAGTGAATCGTGTGGTTTGAGTGAGTAACTTACCACACCACTTTATGGATATTTATAATAATTATTAGTTGAAAAATATATGAATCAATGGGTCAACATGACAAGGAGTAGGTTATCAGGCTGAGTTTGAACCTTATAAAAATCCATGTGTATTTTTTACATTAAATTATCCTCGTAGGATAAGGGAGAATAGATGAGGTTTTACATGGAAGATCTATATATCTTAACAAATAACATAATTTCTATTAACTTAATAAAAGGTATAATTCAAACGAAACATAATCTGTAAAAGTTTGTTACCCCTAATTCACCCCCACCCTTCCCACCCCACCCCACCCCTTTGGGTGACTACACTATCCTCTTGGAATATCATAAACATATCATGGATAACCATGTAAACTTAACAAATAGTGTTTTTAGATATTAATAAATAAATATTTTTTATGGTTCCATAATGGTCATGTTACTATCTAACCCACTATTAATACACCACCCCTTGTTTGTTAATAATTACTAAAATAATATTTCAATGATTTTTTTCACATAACATAAATTAAACTCTCATGGAATGAGATAATAAATTTATAAATAAATGTAAAAGATCTATTATTGTACCTTTAATGATCTAGTAATGATAATACTAATATCAATGAATGGGTATTAGTTTCAACATTATAAAACACACATAACAATCAAATTACTAGCACTGAATGGTAAATATAATCCATAATTAACTAATATATTTTCACTGAATGTTTATAATTAAATTATATAAAATTATATATATATATATTAATAATTTTATTTATTATGTAATTGAGATAATTATGTATTTTTTACATAAGCTTAGAGTGTGATCAACTAAGTGGGAATTCAAGGTAAGGGGTTCTTTGTATCAAATTTAATTTCTTGATACATATTTCATATTGTGAATAATGATATATTTGATATGATTTGATTACATAATAATAGATTCATTTTACAATATAAATTTAGTTCATGTGATTTGAAGAGATGTGACATGTTCTTTCCTTAAATGTATTTCGATTCAAAGGATACTAAGGTTGTAAAGGGTTGTTTGGATCAAATTTAATTTCTTAGGATATATTGCATATTGTGAACCATGATATATTTTATATGGTTTGATTACTACCTAATGGATGTAATTTACAATATTTGTGTAATTAATAGGTTTTTGTGATCTATATTAGGTTCTTTCATTAAATGTATTTATTTTCAGAGCATGTCAAGGTTATATGGGTTCTTTGTCTCAAATTTTAAATCCTTGAGACATGTTTATGTTATACACCATATTTTCTATATTAGGTTGTACTTATTAAACCTTTTATATTTTATATAATTATTTTATCATTATTAACTAAAATTAAGGTTCCATTTTAAATTGTGTCCTTATAGGGTTTTTGATTTGATTTTTTCTAAATTCATATGTGTTATTTGTCTCTATTTTCAATTCCATGAGGCATATTTGATGTTTCAACCCATATTTTATTTTATATAGTGTATTAACTTCCATATTTCCTTAAATTATATTGAATATATTTTATTTCATTATATTTTAATTTCATGGTATCCCTCTCATGTTTTTTCAATTTTTAAATTTCCATTATTGTAAGTGCTTTTCATCTCAAATTATTTTCTTTATGATAGGTTTCATGTCATACATATAATTTAATTTTCATGGTGTGTATATTTACTATTTTAAATACTATATTATGAATCGAATTTTAGTCATTATATTTGAATTTTAATTTCAATATCTCTCTTTTAGTGTGTTTTGATTGAAATATTGCCTAATTACTAAGGGCAATTGATAACTCAAATCTCTTTTCATTGATTTATAACGCCTCTTCATGAACATACTTCTTCCAAGAATGGCTGGTTCTAACCTATGATTTTATTTCATGGATTTTATTCTAAATTCTCTCATACTATTTTATTTTATGGGATTAAACTCTTGGTATCAAAGAATCTAATTCTTTATCCCTTCTTATTTGATATCGTTCAAATTATTCTTCCTATGAAGGTGTTTTTCATCGATGTCAACATTATTTGGAATCCCTTATTTTACACTTGGGGTTTGTATTTTTTATCCATAAACGTTATTTTTATTAATGGATTGTTATTATTTATTAATTAGAGAAAGTATTGACATATCTTATACTTTCACTCAAATACAGATGTTTATGGATTGCTATAGTAAATTGATTATGTATTATTGAACCTTCCACCTCCTTTAACTGGATGGATTATGTAATTTTATCCAATTTATTGAATGAGAAAGTATTGAGGTATCATATTATTATGTTTCAATGTAGATTTTTATTATTTCCTAAAGAAAGTTGATTATGCATTGTATTTATATTTATATCTTCCATATGTTGAAATAGTTGGACATAATTAAGTGGTGAGTGGAGATCAGTATCATATAGCCCCATGATTCATCGATTAGTCTCATAAGACAAAAGGTTCAGTCATTTTGTGTATGCCAAACCAACTCGAGTAAGATGTACTGGTTGCATCCTTGATGACAAAACTGCCATATTTTTTTGACTTAGATGAAAAGAATAAATTCTTGGAAGAGGCCTTGAAAATATCGTAATTATGAATTCAATCAATATGAAACCTGTTTTTTCCTATCCATGTGATTATTTATATTTTTATATCATTCATGGATTTATTTTAAGCTCATTTGATCAGTTATATGGAATTATTTTATTATCATTTACTTCCTACCATATTATTCATGCCTTGTTAATTATTTAAAGGATTTTGATATACTCTTTCCCTTAATAAGAATTTGATATCAACCATCTTATGTTTCCATTTCCCCATGTTATAAAGAAAATTATTACACATTTTATTTCATGAATTATATCATGTTTAAAGAATTTTTGTCAGGTGATGAAGATTTATTATGGATTAACTAATTTTATATTTTAGTGGTAAAATTTTCATTGGATGAGAAATACATGTGATTTGTTAGTTAATGATTTTTCCTAATTATCTAAATCTATTGACCTAAAAGTAAATGGGGATGTATGTAATTAAATGTTTTCTTTAAAGTCGTATAATTGAGATGGTGTCATTTGGAATGTCACGTGTACGGCTAGGGTTATCGTTCACCCTAACCATTCATTCTAGGAATTTCTACACAAGTTATAATGTTTTATCCAAAAACCCAAAGTAAATCATAAAAAATAAAAAACTTACTATAAATTGATATCATGGGATTTATAATTATCCCAATAATCTCACAATCTATTTCTATAAAGTCCTTAGTTAGATAACTATTTCAAGAATAAACAAGGATGATTCTCTATTACTGGGGAATTTTATTACAACTCAAAGGATACCAATGATCATGATTCTACAGGATATAATTTAAAAGAAAAAAATTTAACTTTAGTACATCATTAAAATGATTGAATATTTAAAATAATTATTCTAAAAAAGAGGTATCATACTCCTGTTCTTGGATTTTTCAATCAAGAGAATGAGAAATAAAAGGGTGAAAATATTTCAATAGGTATATATATGGCACGTTATGATTCATTCTATTAGGAAATATAAGGTTGTATTGTACACAACCATTGAAAAAATTTTAAAATCATTAAATGTTTCTAACATGCCTTGATAGTAGATTAATTTTCTTTCCCATCTATATATATTTCCTAGTTTAATTGATAATTTCACATCACTAAATTACTCTTAGAATCCCAATTGTTCATGAAAATACTTGATATATGATTTATAGAAACTTTAAACTATCACAACCATTTTGAATCAACTGATATTTTCTCATTACATCCACCACTATACTTGGTTATATAAAAGGATCCTTTAGAGACAACCCAATTTAGTGGAGACCAATAAGACTATCCATATATATATTTAATAAAAATCACCATAATTGAAGATTGATAAAAATAATCACATGATAACTTAACCAATGATATATAAATTTTTTAAAAATCCATAAAATTCAGAATCTAAACATGATACATATCTTTAATAGATTTAATCTTCCAATCTAATTAACTATTGGCTTAGGGATGTCATATCATGAAATGATCAAACTGAAGCTTTATATCTACTTAAATGTCATTCTAATATATAGGTTGAGGTACAATATGAAACATTATACCCCCGTATAGCAATAAAATTACAAGGTTTAAAACCTTATATCCCTTTATGATCAAATAAAATAACTGATTTATAATAAACTATAAATTATAACCTGATGAAATTCCTTTTATAAGGATTTCAATATAAACTATTTTTTAAATTTATGGACATGTTATCTTCTTCTATGTGTAGAGAAGTGTAAGGAACGAAATACTTCCATATATTTTCAATATTATAATTGAATTCATTGATAAGAAAAATAGAGATATCATAATCACTAATCTCTCATCCATCCTAACCGCTAGTTTTGAAATTCCATGTAATATTTTATCCTAGATTCTCTTAGATGAATGAACCATAGAGAAGAATGAAATTATTTTAAAAATTACCTCAATGAGGAAAATAGTAATTAAAGAGAAATTATTGAAACAAATAAAACCATAAAAGGAGAAAGATTGTTAACTTGTGGTCTCCCCGCCATTTGTAATTTCTCTAAAAGATTGACTTACAAAATTAAATTGTTATTCTTAATGACTAATCAAAATAGAAGCATTGAACTATTAAGATTTGGTAGGATTTGAAGTCTTTTTCCTCATTTCCCTAGAAATTATATAAAAAGAAGATTCATCGGTTTTCATTCCTTATTGGGTTTCTTCCCCACTTGAGATAGCAGCTACTTCTAAATAATCTTAGGAACATCAAGGTTCTAAGTGAATTTCCCAAATTATTCTATCTAAAATATATGTTTTTACATGATAGGATGGTTTAAACTTTTATATTTTTGACACCATAAGTTTTTATGAAAATATATTTTTTCTTTTAAAATAAATTAAATTTCTTTGATGTCTTATATTATATTCTACACCAATTTAATCTTTAATTACACACAACACATGCTTAACTTTCTTTACACACAACACTGAGTTTCTACGAAACATCATTTTGTTATTATACTTATTTAAAAAAGATATTTTTAACCTAGGAATTAAAAGGAAAGTATGAATAAGATTAACATAACTGTTAAATTATTCTTTACACATAATTCTTTGACCAATTAATTATAAATGAATGTAAACCCCTTTTTAAAATATAAGGAAATGTTTTTCTAAAACTTTTGTTTAAATGTGTGCATTTTTGTTTTATACAAATAAATTAACAAGTAAATATTGTAGAATTATATATATAATATTTTTAATCTAATTTTTAACATAAATATTATGTTTTTTAAATACATAATATAAGAAAAAATCCAATTTTATAGATAAAAGAAGTATTTTTCTAAAAAGATGATTTTGCAGCCTTTTGATGGTGGACTTGTTTTAAATCTAGTTTTTAAAAGTTTTATAAATTTTATTTGAAAAAATAAACTTCTTATTTTAAATATTAATATAAAAATTTACTTTGGTTTACTTTTTGGTATTTTAGTAATAAGTTCAAGTTTTGATGAATAGTGAAAAATATTGAGTTTTAATTGAGAGTGGTTTTTTTATCAAAATAATTTATATTGTTAGATTATAAATTTGATTAGTTGTAAAGTATAATTATATGAAATTATTATCATCTAATATAATTTAGTTCATTGGAATAAATTTCAAATTGAATTTGTATATAATAATATTTCAATCTTTTGAACGTTTTCACTTTAAAAACTTGTTTTCTTATTTCTTCAACGATATTAATTTTAAATTAATTTTAGAAAATTATATGTTTTGAATTATGAAAAATGAGTTCCATATTTGGAATAATATGTTCCAAATTTATTAAATAGTCCCCTTTTATTATTTTCTAATATTAATAGTAAACTTTGGTAATTTTTATTACCATGGTAAAGGGAAAATTGGGTAATATAAGTTAAAAATAAAGTGATAAGGACTGTAAAATAACCCTAACACTTTCCCAAACTTTATTGGATGAATTTAATTATACCCTTAACATATAAGGATAGAAATTGAATTATTTCATAGACCCTTGTCCATGAAAATGACTTAGATATTATTAAAATCAAAGAGAGTAAAAATAATGTCACAATCTTACTTTAAATAAATATAATATTTTTAATATGGGATTAAATATAATATATGATAAACTATTCATATTATTATAAAATATAATATGTTTATATACATCATATAAATTTATTTTTAATTTTTAGTTAAGAAATAATTATCATAAATAATTACAAAATGATAATTCAGTAATTATTCAATTAATAAAACAATCAATTAAATGATATTATAAATATTAAAAGAAAAACTTTCTGACTTAATTAAGGTGATCCACGAATTTTAAATGTGAATATGACATGTTAGGGGTCTATTAAATTGTTTTTTTGAATTTATCGTTGTGTATTTATTTTCTTAAATTCAAACTAATTAAAAGTGTCAAAATAGAAAATTATGATATTTTATGAAAATAATATTTTATTAAATTGTTTATAAATCATAAAAATATTAAATAAAAAAAAGGGGGTGATATATTTTCCATTTAGGTTCCAATTGAAATTTTATAAGTAAAAATTCCAACCTCTTAATATTGAAAACCCTTTTACCATAGTTAAAATTAAAATGGATTAACTAAGGGAAAATCAAAATGATAAGGCTTAAAATAACACCAAAAACATGTATAAAATATTTTTTTATTATTTTAAAACCATATAATATATTATATTTGAATAAATTGACGTTTTATGGTATTTATGTATAATTTATTACAAATTAATCTTTTGAGAAATTCTGAAAGTGTCCCTCCCCCTCTCTTATAAAAGGGCTCATCTTCTTTTCATTTATTCACACATCATAACCAATTTGGTTTGGAAAAACTCTATCCAAATATCCTTTTAAATTACCTTCATTTATCCCAAAACTCTTACTTTCTGAATAAATCCAACCAAATGAGTCCTTTAATGAAAATCATAGGGAGATACCCAAAGAATAGGTAACTTTATTAACAAACATTTTTATTTTATTTATTCCTTAAAAAATTTAAATTATTTTTATTTCATGTTTATATAATAACCTTAGTATCAAAAATATACTAATATATTTCTATATTAAGTTTTATACCCACACTCTCACACACTTCCATCAAATGGGATACACAATCATCATTTGTGTCTGTAGGGGACTACCGCCTCACGAACCAATATCGCTCGTTATTCCAATTAAACCTTTAAAGGTTGGAAATGATGATGTAATTTCTATTGTTATATGATATATATTATATTTATTGTCTATTTATTTTTTTTTTAATTATTATATTACACCTACCTTCTTACTTTCCATTTTGTGGAAATATGATAACTTCATTTATGGGCGTATGGACTACTGTCTCCTCAAAGCAATGTGATTTGTTCACACATTAAATGGAATGTTTTAAGGATGGTTTTAGTGAAATTATTTGATATATATGACATAATAATGAATCTATAATGATATTATCTATATATACCTATATTTAATTTACTTTATTTCTTTCAATATGATATGAAATGGAAGCAACATTCATGAGTACATACGACCCACCATCTCCACGAAGGGTGTATTTAATTTTCTATTTCTATATTTTATAGATAACAATAAATAAATATATAATGAATATATAGGATATTTATATTATTTTTATCGCTGTTTTTAAAATTAAATCATGGTCTAAGTATGAGGACCAAGAATAAAAACTCAAAATCATGTATGAGAAGCATAGTGTTTATTACCCGAAACATAACTTAACCTTGGAATTGTTAATAAAATGGAAATATAAATTCCTAATTAAATAATATATTGTATTATATACACTAATATTGTTATTTAATATATGTATAATATACTTATATTTATTATATATGAGGTTTTCATTAGTACGATGAGAGTCAAGATATATGGTAATGGATTTCTGTCTCACTTTTACTTTCCATGAGATATAAGCCTTGTTCACCACCTATTTATTTTGGGTGGTTTATATACTTACCAGGAATGTATATTATAATCCTTATCCTTAAATTTATTATTATTTACATATCCATTTCATTATCTCTCTTTCATGGGGTTTACGATTCAGAAATTACCAATCAGTAAGGTAATTGTTTCTCAATTTTCCTTCTTAAGGACAAATGTAATGTTATACACCTATATTATTTTATGGGGTGTATATAACTACCTTTGACAGATTTTATAATTAATATATTTCTTTTCATGATATTATATGTTTAATTTAATGTTATTCTCCCTTTTTCTGAAAGCTATGTTCCTTCAAATTAATGTTTTTTAAATGTTTTAAATGTGTTTTAAATGATCTTATATACATTTTTTCAGGGAATGTATTTAAAATAGTTTTAAAATAGTTTTTAATGATTCCTTTATAAAAATTTTATTTTATTTTTAATGAAAAAGTTTTTCCAAATTTTTTATGATTTAAAAATATTTTTTCAAAATGGAAAAGATATTTTTCTCAATAATTATTTCAAGTGATCTTTTAAAATAACTTTCTTTCTATGATAAAGTTATTTGATGTCACTTATGTTTTTATGGGGATATAAGGTAATAATATCATTATTATTCTTTTTATGGATGGTTTATGTTTATTATGGAATTATATTTATGAAACCTATTTATTTCCCATGAGATATGTTTTGATGAAGTGTTTATAAAGCTCATTTCTTTACATGGGTTCTGATATGATGAATGATTTTTGTTCTTATGTCACGCATATGTATGGTTTTCATTATGTGATGGGTGGGACCTATATATCCATTAAATTCATTGAATAAATATTTATTTCTCATTATATAATAATGGAAACAAGTATACGGGCTTGATCCACTATGGAATATGGGGAAATCTAGTCCACTATGGGAGGATAGGGAAACCCGATCCACTATGGGGATATGGGGAAACCCGATCCCCTAAAAGGAAAGGACTTTGACTAGGGATGGTGGTGTGTCTCACATAGTATTTTTTTCACCATTAATTTCCCTATCATGTTTTTTTAATGATCCTTGACTTATAGGTAATGATATTACATGTTTAGGCATCTTCCAAAAATTCCATGTCTTATTCATATGTTATTATTTCTTGGATTATTCTATTGATTTCCTCCTGATTCATGACTTATAAACTTCCATTATTTATGAAATGACTCATTTATATGATCTATGATATGTAGGGTATGATTTTATAATGTTAATAACATGTTATCATGCCCTTATGTTCATGATTATTCTTATGTATCTTTGTTTATTATTTTAATAAGAATTTGAGTTCTCCCTTTATTATGTTTACTTTCCTAGGTTATAAAGAAAGGTTTTAAGTATGAGTACTAAATGGGAATATATTTATGTGAGATGTTGAATATATTTCACCAAATTATAATATTATGTTCCGAATTTCTAAACGCAGTAAATTATTATAGTCCTTCGGCATGTATTTTTATAAAGAAATGAATATTCATACAAAAAGTTGTAATATACATGTATGAAAATATTGATTTGTTATAGTTAGTAAACTAGGATGAGAAAACTTTAGTGATATCACCAGATATATTTCTAATTATATGTGTAGGGATGTCTTTAAGGATAATTCTAAGTATATGTTACAATCCTAGAGTTTTAATAATAATCATGATTAATTTAGGATTAAACCTAAGGTGTCATATATTGAAATAATATAATTAGTTATCCTTGATTATGTGGTTCTACCACTATGATTAGTGTTTCTCGCATTATTATTTATGGTTTTATTCAATATATGGAACCATAAGGAACCATGATAATGATGAATTTGATGGGAAATGCAATGATTTTTCTCCTGATAAACTGAATGTCATGGGGGAAGGAATGAAAAATCTTATTTCTATACTCATGAAAATTTCTAAAAATATGAATCATGATAGACTTCCAAATGAGAAAAGGTGGGGAAACATTCTATTTATTCCTTAATTTGGCAGCATCCACCTTCTATTTGTGGGTCTATAGATCCACTTGTGGTTGAGAAATGGATCAGTATCACTAATAAGATATTTTCAGTCCTCCAACGTTCAGAACATGAGAAACTAATTTTTTTCTATCTATTGTTTGGAAGGTGAGGTAGATCAATGGTGGAATATTATCAAGAATACGAGGCAATTTGATGAAATTGACTTCATGGAATGGGATGATTTCAAGAACATATTATTCAATAATTACTTTCCTCGTATTCTTTATACAAAAATTGAAAAGGAGTTCTTTAAGATAAATCAAAAGGATGATTAATCTATTGGAACCTAGGAAGAAAATTTTACAAGACTTGTGAGGTATGATTCTGAAATTATCAACCAACCTGAAAGTAATGTTGGTCAATTTTATAGTGGTATAAAAAAATAATTTGAATTGTGTTAGCCATATGGTTCTTTAGTAGTTATGAAGAAATCATATGATGTGACGTCAAGGTGGAAATAGAGGTTGGAATTATGTATCAATATCATGATTTTGAAAAGAAAATTAATATGGAGTTTAAATGAAAATATAAAAAACATGTAGAAAATAAGATGAGTTTTATTTTATGTTCAATGTGTTGGAAGAATAAAGGTGGATATTTTCTTAAGGATACTAGTAAATGTTTCAAGTGTGTAAAGGTAGGTCATCTGGAAAATGAATACTGAAGTAATGGGAGGAAGTTATCTAATGATGCAAATAGAGATAAGGATTCATATAATGACCCCCCCCCCCCACACTATGTAATGATTTAAGGGTAATGAAAATGGGTATCATGATAATCAATTCCCATATCCAAGGGTTACCGATGATGATTGATATCAGTAATGTAATAAAGAAAAAGACAAATTGAAGTCTCATGTGATCACTATTGGCGATGTGAAGTATGATAATGAAGTGGTGGAATGATTGAGTATTTATGTAATTTAATTCCAGAATAAGGTTGTATAATTAATTTTATGGTATTATAGAATAATGAAACATATATGTATCGGTCCACTATATCTTTTTTCATAAGTATTTAAGAGAATATGATGAATGGTACTCGTCACCATCAAAAGTTATTGAGGTGATAAGGTGATATATTTCAAAAACTCGTGATTAAGTAAAGGATAACTATTAATATGTTCATGATATTGGGATAATGAAATATAGATATGTTTGATTGTGATAAAATAAATTGGATAGTATTAATGACATTGGGGTTGATAATATGACAAGGTGTTTTATGATATCATGGATTCAATTTATAGAATTTTTGGATTTATGGTATGAGGAAAGAGTTAATTTTTGAATGCATTCATGTTTTCACAGAGGTTTTATATTAATTTGGGTTATTATCATTTTTTCTAGAGAATGAATGATAATGGTATTCACATGTTTGGTATGTGAAAATTAAGAGCTACATCATTTTTTGAGGAATAAATGCTAATTTTAGTGACCTTATTTCAAAATGCTTGGATTTTAATCTTTTGTAAGGTTCATAAGGGTAAATATTTGTGAAATTTTTTTACATTGAAATTTGGATGTTGTTTTAGAGATTAATCATTCGATTAATGATTATTGGGTAACATGTTAACCATTTTTTTATGATAATAACTATAGAGAAGGAATGACTTATAATCTCATTGTGGATCATATGATCCAATAGTTCTTTAATAATTATAATCTCAACCTCATTTATTAGAGTAAGAGATGAAGAATAAATTGATCAAGTAACAGCTGATGGTTGAGATCATGCTTAAAAAATGGAATGAAATAAAATAATTATATATTCTTGTGAAAATTAATAAAATTTAAGAAAAGTATCTTCAAACAAAATAATTATCCTAGTAAATTTATTTTCCATTAATCAAATGGTCCCTTATATCATTACATATTTATCATTCAATGATGAATAACTTTATAATAACCATGTTCTATATCACTCTCCATCATAAATTGATAATTGGAATTATCTTACATGTCCATGTTTTTACTTTTCTCTAATCCTATTTTTGTGGTGTTCTTTAACTTTTACTTTCTCTCTATTTAAGAGTAAGTATCATTTACCCTTTTTATGATGTGGTTTTACCAAAAATAAATTCCCAAACATCAACCCTTTATTTTTGAAGTGAGATTTAAAATTTAAAAGGATTATTTTTTAATTATTGATTGTATTAGAATGGTATCTTATCCATTGTAACTCCCACCAAATCTCTCTCATGTTCACGATTCGTTATGGGTTTCTCTTTGGAGGAAGTACATACATGATCCTTCAAATGTAGTAAACTCATAGGACATACCACTTTAGCAATATCCTTATTATGAAGAGAAACCAATAAAAATTTTGGATCAAAGAGATAAAGTAAGATAAAAAAATATGATTTTCATTATTTATGTTTTATGAAGAAAACCACCAGTTTGAAGAAGTTGCATATTAACTTGAGGATAAGATGAGTTAGAAGTATCCTCTTGTTTTTTTATTCGAATGACAAATTTCTAGAAAGAATTTTATTTTAAGGGGGGTAGACTGTGAAACACAAATTTTTTATGAACCTTGTTTTATTAATAAAATAAATTTCTTTGATTTCTTGTGTTATATGATACACCAAGTTATGATTTCACTATACGCAACATCGACTTAGCTTGATTTACGTGCAACATTATGTTTCTACAAAACATCATTTTACTATTATAATTAATTTAAAATTGTAGTTAAAAACTAGAAATTATAATGGAATGTGTGAATAGGATAAACTAAATTGTGAAATTATTATTTACACATAATTCTTTGACTAATTAATTACCAATGAAAGGAAATCCCTTTTTAAAATAAATGGAAATGCTTTCTGAAAAAAATTTAAATGTAAAAAATGTGTTTTATACCAATAAATAAAATAATAAATATTGTTTAATTAAATATATCTAATATTTTAAATCTAATTTTTAACATTAATTTTCTGTTTTATCTTGACACGATATAAAAACAAATCTAGTTTTACGCATAAAAGAAGTATTTTTCTAAAAAGGCAGTTTTTCCTCCTTTTGATGGTGCACTTGTTTTAAATATATTTTTTAGCAAATTAATAAATTCTATTTGATAAAATAAACTTTTTATTATAAATAAAAATATCAAAATTTACTTTGGTTTAATTTTTTTAATTTTTCTAATAAGTTTCATGTTTCGATGAATAGTGAATATACTGAATTTTAATTGAAAACAGATTTTTCATCGAAATAATTTATAGTGTTAAATTATATATTTTATTGGTATAAAAGTATAATTAGATAAATTATTTTCAATTAATAAAATTTAGGTAATTGGAATCAATTTTACATTGAATTTGTATATAAAAATATTTTAAAGTTTTGGGTGTTTTCACTTTAAAAACTTGTTTTCTCATTCCGTCAATGGGATTAATTTTAAATTAACTTTTGTATATAATGTGTTTTGAATTATGAAAAATGGATTCCAAATTTTTAATTATAAGTTCTAAATTTATTAAATAGGTCCCTTTTATTATTGGTAAATATGAATAGTAACTTTGGTAATTTTTATTGTAATGGTTAAGGGAAAATTGGGTGATTTCAGATAAAAATAAAGCGATAAGGACTATAAGAAGACCCTAACACACGAACAAACTTTATTGGATAAATTTAATTCAATAACTAACACATAAGGATAAAAATTTAATAATTTAATAGTCACTTTTTTATAAAAATGACTTTGATATTATTGAAATAAAATAGAGTGAAAAAATTGCACACTCTAGCCTTTAATACATATAATATTTTTAATATGGGGTTAAATATGATATATGATCTACTATATATATTCTTATTAAATCCAAAAAAATTATATACATCATATAAATTTATATTTAATTTTTATTTAATAAATAATTATCATAAATTATTACAAATTGATGATGTAGTAATTATTCAGTTAATGAAGAAATCAATTAAATGATATTGTAAATATTAATAAAAATTGACTTAATTAATTTTATACATGAATTTTATTGGTTGAAATTACATTTTATGGGTATATTAAATGAATTTTTTTTAATGTATCTTTTTTTATTGATTTTCTTAAAGTCAAAGAAATAAATAGTGTCAAAATTGACTTATATGATGTTTTATGAGAATAATATTTTATTAAATTATTTAGAACTCATAAAAAATTAAATAGTGAAAAATGGGGATTATATATTGTCTAAAATATCATAAATTTTCCATTTATGTTACAAATTACACTTTATAAGTACAAAATTTCATCCTCTTAATATTGAAAAACATGTTACCATAGTTAAAATTAAAATAGATTAACTAAGGGTTAATCAAAATGATAAGGTTAAAAATAACTCCAAAAATTGTCTAAAATATATATTTTTATGATATTAAAACCATATAATATCCTATGTTAAAATAAATGTACATTTTTTGGTATTTGGAATGATATTTAATTCGATATCAATTAATCTTTTGAGAAATTCCAAAACTGGCCCTCCCCTCTCTTATAAAAGGGCACATCTTATTCTCTTTTAATCACACTTAATAACCTATTTTGTTTATAAAAAAATTGTCCAAATATCCTCCCAAATTTCAACCCTTAATCTTAAAATCCTTACTTTGGGAATAAATCTAACCAAAGGATTCATTTTATGCAAATTAAAAGGATATACCCAAAGAAGAGGTAACGTTCATCCACTAACATTTTTATTTAATTTATTCCTTAAACCCATTAAATTATTTTTACTTTATGTTTATATAATAATATAAGTACCCTAAATATACTTATATTTTTTTATATTAAGGGTTAAACCTACACTAACAAACACTTCAATCAAATGGGATACACAATCATTGTTCATGTGTACAGCGGACTACCGCCTCACAAACTGATGTTTCTCTTTATTCAATTGTCACCTTTAAAGGTTAGAAATAATGATAGAATTTATATTTTTATATGATATATTTGATTTTTATGATGTTTTTTTCATCCTTAATTATTATATAACACATACCTTCATACATTCAAATTTTTAGAAATATGATAACTTCGTTTGTGGACATGTGGACTAGCTCCTCCTCAAAATAAATAAATTCATTCACAGTCATGGATTGTATTGAAAAAGGGTTTAGTGAAATTATATGATATATATGAAATAATAATTATAATATAATGATATAATACATATATATATACATATGTCATTTACTTTATTTCTTTCAATGCGACATGAAATAGAGGCAGCATTCAATCGTATGTACGACCTACCGTCTCTATGAACGGTGTATTTAATTTTATACTTATATATTTTATAGATAAAAATAAATACATATATAAAGAATATATATTATATTTTTATTATTTTTATCATTGGTCTGTCATTTTACCAGAGGTATGTTATCAGTTTCCCAAATTTGTTTTACCCTAACGAGTATAGTACCAATAAGGGGTCGATCCACAGGGAAAAAGGAGTTATTTTTGTCTTGCTTATCTAGTTTGTATTTTTGTCTTAGTGAAGTTTTCTAAATTTAAAGTTGATTTATTTTATGTTTAGATACAAGAGTATTTGGATTTAAGTTTCTTTTAATAAATTACTAAACAGAATAAAAGGAAATATAGGAAAATTGATTTTGATGAAAATAAGGAAGGAAATGCATTGGGGATGTGGATTCTTAAGCTGTTTTTTATTAGATGAAATTTATTATGAAGTTTTGTTGTTCATAATTACCCAACACTCTGGGTTTCAATTTGTAACAATGTTTCCTTGGTCCGGTAAACTTTTGTTCAGAGATGAGGAAACTTACTCCTTGGTCCGGTAGTCAGTTTTTCATAGTTCATTATTTGGCTTAGTTTATTTTGAGTCAATGAATAATTCCAATGACCATGAAAATATTATTCGTTATTCTTCTTTTAAATCCCTGAAAATTATTCCCTTGGTCTGGCTCAGAATTTTCAGTGATAATATGAAGTGATTTAAGAAGAATAAGAAGAAGTTAAAAGAACAAACACATTCATAACAACTAATCTAAATTACAAATCATCATCTCCCACAACCCCAATACATGGGGTATTCAGTTACACATATAAGAAAAGATAAAAACAGAACCCTTGATACCTAATGTGATCATTGCAGAAACTTCAAGGGGAGAGTGGCTCCTCGGTAGAGCGGTATAATGGAGAAGTATTTGAATGGTGGTAGCACGGCAGCAGATCTTATTTATTTAATACCTTCACCCCTTTCTTACACCTTGATCTGGAGGCCAAGGCCTCTATTTATAGAAAATAAAAGTAAACAGTGTGTGGAAAAAGTAAACATTGTGTACTTTTGTCAATGTATTTTTTCCATCTTTTTCTCCACTAGTGGGTGGCCTAACATGCCTTCTTTGACTTGGAACACCGGGCCGCCATGTAGGTGTATGCACACGGCGTGTAGCGCCACCACACACGGCTTGTACTCTCTTTAATCAGCCACCAATTTCTTTTAGAACACTATACATGGATTGTCAATTAGGTGCACTGTGCGTAACTGTTAGCAAGCCACATGGGCGTGTAGGCTTCTTCTCAACCACCAACCGCTTCTATAAGACTATACATGGCTTGTATTTTTAGTACACGGCGTGTATGTGCTTCTAGTAACTTGGGCATGTACTTGTCCTAGCTAGTCCTTGTCTGAGTCTGAATATACATAGTGTGTATATATGTACATGTCGTGTAGTTGTAAATTTTCCTCATTTTTCCTCTGGTTTGTGTGTTTGGATAGATATCACCAGAAAATGAACAAGATAACCAAAATTAGAGAATTTTTTTACTAAGTAGTAGGTATTTTCTGAAATCCTTTTCTTATTTTTTTTAATAATGTTTTTAGTAATGTATACAAAAATCGGGTGCATCAAACTCCCTCATACATATTCATTTTATTTCCCTCAAGAAAATCTCAACATCTAATTAAAAGAATCTATATTTTAAAAGTAAGGAATTCAGTTAATCAAAAATGTAAATGATAGAGTCACATGAGAAAATTCTAAAAATGAACAAAATAGTTCCAATTTATAAGATAATATAATCATGCCTTGTATACAATTCAATTAACTACTTTCATCCTCCTTTAAACACATGTTTCAACCTTTCAAAAACAAGAAATCCACTTGATGATCTACCTCTCCAATAATATACTCAACACTCAAGATATTTTAAATCTATGTTATGCTCAATCAAATATATATACACTCTATCCATAAGTTTGAAATAAATATAGTTCTCTACTTTCGAAAATTGATTTATAAAAATCATGAGGGATTTTCAATGAGGATCAGATGTCTCTTTGGCTAACGGTTGGTAGGTAAAGATGTGAAAAATAACTCTAAGTCTTGAAAGAGGAGGCTGAATTCATTAAATAACAGTGCATGATATTTAAACTTAAGCTTGGTTTAACAACATCCTCAATAAGCTCTGTCAAATGATCTCATATCCACCATCTGCTTTAGTTATGTAGGATTCACAAACCAATAAGTGAGTATAAGGTTCCTTTGTCTGTTTTTTTTATAAAAGAACGAAGGTGACCTTTTAAAATTTCTGAAAATAGAGGTTTGGAACCCCTTTTTTCCAAATGATCAAGAGGCTCTCCCTCATACTTAATTTCATGCCAATTCACAAAAAATTTCCATTTGTTGTTAATCCCTTCTTTTAATTTCAAGTGTAAAATCATGAAAAATCATAAAAGAATTATGGTAGGAAGTGAAATAAGCTTGTAATATGGATTTTTATAAAGGTTCTTCCTCATTTATAGGGGCTTCACAAAGATCAGATGTGGGGTAGGTCTCAAGATAAATGGGTTAAAACAATCTTATGCCTCAATCATTTTAATGTAATTCTAAAAAAACTTCATGTTTCGAAAAGAAAACATGCAAATTATGGAAGTTGTGTTTATCCTAAGAATCTCTCAAGAAAAATGGTATTATGAAGAAAATGAAAAAGTGTTTAGAATACCTCTCAGGAGTGGGAAAAACAAATAAAGAGACAATCAGGTCATGACTTGAATATAAATGATGAGCCAAAACAATTTAATTATCCAAGGATTTCAAGTTACAATTTAAACTATATCAGCAATCATTTTAAAACACTTATGAATCAAAGTAAGAATGAAATTTTTAAAAAATTTCCCACTTTTAGTTTTATTATTTAGATATATTACTAACCAAAATTACTTCACATGTTTCGAATATTACTTCCAGTAATGATGTCTCCTAGATGAGGATAAGGTAAAAGACTAAAGTGGTAGAGAGATTCTCCCCCATACTGAATATCGCACATGGTCCTCCAAGTCCCACATAATGATGGAGAAATGAATGGGGGAACATAATAAGGGACCAGAACAAGGGGAAGTAAGGAAAAAAGTAAATCAAGAAAGAAAAATAAAATAACGGAGAAAGTGAAAAACAATACTCCCCTCATGTATAGGTGAAGAAAAATAGAAAGTGGTAGAGAAGTGTTTCCCTAAGCTTTCTAGGGTATCTGTGATGGTCGTGGAGAGAGAAAACTGCAGCATATACAACATACATAGGCATCAGATATCACAAATATATATAATGAAAAAAATGTGTCCAGAAACTAGTCAAGGGTTCGCCTTAAAAGAGGAATCATCCGGTACAGAAACAGCCGAGAGAGAAAGATCGGGAGCTGTTGAAACTAGAGGCTCAGAATCTGTACTTGGAAGAGATGTCGTAGGAGTCGGAGCTGTAAGAGTTGGTCTCGGAATAGGAGGTTTGGCAGCGACGGCTAGACTAGTAGTAATAATGGAAGTAGATAGACCTGTAGTGAAGATAAGAACTGAATTTGTGTCCAGTGCAGTAAATGGTGGTGGAGCAGTAGAATAAGGTCCAGGAGACAAGGTAGGTGTAGGTAGTGGGGGTAGTGGAATACAATGATGTTTAAGAAGAATCCCCAACATCTGCTCGAGTTTGTCCTGACGTCTATCGAGACAAACCAAGTGCTTCTCCACTACGGCTAGGTGGAGGTAAAAGGAAAGATCGACCGAAGGTGAGGAGGTAGAGGGGGTAGTAGAGGGAAGATAAGAAGGAAGGTCAGAAGGAGGGGTGGGTGGGGAAGCCAAAAGCGGGGGTGAAGGGGGAGAAGGTACATCAGTGGGGGCAGGAGAATCAGCAGGTGGTCAGGGTGGTGCCTGGGAAAGGACATAAGTGTCCCATACTTCCAGACCAATCCCATGTGAATAAGCATGATAAATTCCATCCACTGGGGGAAAACTAGTCCGTCATGGGGAAGGGAAGGCTCAAAACCCCCGAGGTGGTGGGAAAGATGAGTGACGTAAAACCCACCATTCAAGTTTCCCTAAAATCCAATAAACAATGCATGGAAATAGGAGGCTGCATGTTAAGGGAGGTACGGGTACTCCTGCCAGATGACACAGGTGAGGAGCTCTATGTCATGGCAGGTCATGACCTCCATTTTATCATGATGGGGGAAAAGGATGGACTTAAAAAACTGATGGGTGAAGCAGATGATAGGGTCCGTGATGAGGGTACTCTTCTGGGGAGTGGGGGTATAGTGGTGGTCAGGCCCAACAATCTCCTTCCACATGGAAACAAGCTCAGAGCGCTCAGGTCGGGTCAGGGTGGAGACAGGGGGTGGGGTTATGGGATGAGGATGGAAACTGCACCTTCGGACAAACTCAGCCATAGTAAGGGAGAAAGGTCATCTGCCTAGCTGGAATCGGACCACTCAGACTGCATCTCCAGGAATCTCTTGGTACTCATCTCCTTCAAATTCAAAGGAAGCAGCAAACTCCAAAAATAAATCCTTGAAAATAGGAGTGCTGACCTGGAAGATCGTGAGTAATAGAGTGTGCCCAAGGAGATCCTCCAACTCTCCCCAGATTCCCAGCTACTGACAGATGTCGCTGTCAAGATAGCGGCTGCTCAATGGAATTGGGTAGCGATAGAAATTTCGAACTCTATTGTGTGCCAATGCAGTGATAGGGAACACCATGCAAGGGTAGGGAACACCTATAAGGCCTGGCCCAGGGGGAGGTGCAACAGTAGGGACTAGCTCTGGGGGTGGAGTGGCTGCAATAGTTGGAGGCTCGCTGAATGGGGAGTTCGATGATGGACCAACTACAAATGAGGAGAGCTCAGGTGGAGTGTCATCTGGTGGGGAAGAAAGGGTGGTCCTCGAAGGCTCGGTGCTGGATGGTGGAGGTGCGGCAGTACTAGGACAAGCCACTGCTGAAGAATAGGGTGGTGTAAGGATGGACAAGAGAGGATTCTGGTACACCGGAGAGTCCAAAGATGGTAGCATGCGGGCCAGAGTCAGATCTGACAAAAAATGGGTCTCACTCCCTCAGGGCGGTGGGGATCCACTTCCCACATGAAGGGTCTCTCTCTTTCATATCCTGAAAAAACACAAACAAAAGAAAATAAAAAGTAAAAGAAGAAAATGTTAGAAAAACTAAAAAATAAAAAAGTACACAACATGTATTTCCATGACATGGTGTGTAGTGAAAGTAAGGTATAATCTCGTGTTCTCTGGATAGACATGCTGAGTGAACAAGGGATGGACAAGAAAAGGATTCACAGTGTGTAAATAACATACATGTTGTGTTTGTTCAAAGTGGTCCTGGTAGTGTGTTAGAAAAGACACGACTAGCGTCTATCAGAGCTAAAAACTCAGGACACGCCGTGTGAGAGGAAAACACGGCATTTTCAAGAGCATGGGTGAAATTGATGTGTGAACTACTAGACACTGGATGGTTGAAAGAAATGGTTTAAAATGCATATACTGAACAAACACGCCGTGTACATGAACATGGTGTGCGAGGCCATGTCAAAAAGGTACCTAGGCACAATGGGGGCAGGTACACGGTGTTTACCAAACATACACACCATATAGTTACAAATCATGAAGCATTCAATGTGTGGTCATGTACAAAAGTACACCTCATGTGTTCTTCAAATCGTGCTTATGTATCGCGGAAGCTGAATGGTTGGATGATCCACAAGTCTCCCTAAACGCTTATAAAAACTCTAAATAAAGGGTGTAAAAGGGCATACATGGACCAAGGATCACAATGTAGAAAAAATCAGAAGCTAAAACTCCCAAAATCCATATATTTGGGAATGGGAGGCCGAGCAGGTTTGCGGGAGAAGAAAACATAAAGATGGGGGGTTCCATGAAACACGGGCTAAAGCCGGGTGGGGCGTAGCTTTTATAGCCGCGATACACGGCGTGTAGTATAATTGTACACGCCGTGTACTGCATTTTTTTAATATATATATATATATATAATTATTATAGTAAACTATTTTATAATTAATATTAATAATTAAAATAATTAAAATAGATATATATGTACATAAATACATACTTTATCAAAAATAAAACTATACACTTAATGTATTAGGGAATACACATTGTGTGTTCTAAATTTGGGAAAAGAGAAGTATAATCTTTGGTTCGATGCTTGGGGAGAGGTTCGAACCAGCGATTGGCTATTCCGAATGGAATCCCTCAACCACTAGGGCAAAGGTTTTACATATACTCCTATTTATTATTTAAAGATACTTAATGTATATGGCTTATACTACATGGGAAGAAAAAAATGCATGACATGTGGTTTTGTAATTATACAAAAAGGGATGAATCATGGAGATTAGCCGAATTCAAACCCAGGTCTTTTGGATCCAAGGCCGAAACTCTACCAATCTTCCAACTTCACCCAGATAAATTTATTTATATTGAAAATCTTTTCAGTTTAGTAATGAAAATATGGCACACTCGGCGTATAGTGAAAGACACATCGTGTGGTTTTATTAAAATGACAAATGATGGAAATGGAGCGGTTTTCAGTATTTGAATGTGGGTCTTTTGGAACTGGGTTATGACCCTGGCCAACCAATCCATCCCCATCATGGATTTTCATATGAGGAAATATAAATATAATGAAAAATATCACATATGCTATGTAACAAAAAACATGCAGATAAAAAAAGGAGGAACCCTGTGCTGAAGGTAGGTCAGGAGGGATTCGAATCGGTGATGGCTCGTATAAGATCTAATGATCTTACCATCAGCACCAGCATCATCCATAATTATTACTTAGTTAAACTATATATTTATAATAGTTTTAAGATAAATGAAAAAAAGAGAGAAAAAAAATGTACACGCCGTTTAGATTGGTGGAACACAGCATGTATCCTCTGGGTTGCCTCCCAAGAAGTGCCTTTGTTTTTAAGTCATTAGCTCGATCGAAATACCTCTATTTTACCTGAGATGTATAGTGGACAGTGTTCACACCATGTCCTCCATGTGATGGTAAATCTTCAACTATTGTCCGTTCACCTTGAATGGTGGACCATCCTCTCCAGAACTTTCCACTACCCCATGATGGAATACTCATATAACTTGGAATGGTCCCAACCATCATAACATTAAATTCCCTTTAAATAATCGGAGGTGAGAGTTAAAAAGAAGTACTTGATCGCCGGTTTGGAAAAATTTTCATGAAATCATCCGGTCGTGAATTGCTCTCATCTTCTCCTTGTACAGCTTGGTATTCTCATATGCCTATAATCTGATTTCATCAAGTTCTGATAGTTTGAACTTATGCCTCTCTTTAGCTGTCTTCAGATTAAAATTCAGGGCCTTGATGGCTCAATAGGATTTGGGCTCTAATTATACTGTTATATGGAATCACTTTCCATAGATTAGGCAGAATGGGGACATCCCCAGTTGTGTTTTCAAAGCAGTTTGATATGCCCACAAAGCATCGTCCAGCTTCTTGGACCAGTCTTTCCTCTAAGTGCTTACTATTTTCTCCAGAATATTCTTGAGCTCGTGGTTGGAGATCTTCACTTGTCCACTGTACTGGGGATGATATGGTGTCCCCATATTATGTTGCACGTCGTACTTTGATAGTATTCCATTCATTAATTTTTTGTCGAAGTGGGTCCCTATGTCACTGATCAATACTAAAAGAATGCCAAACCTACTAAAAATATGTTTTTTTTAAATCCAATGACTACCTTGGTCGTGTCGTGTGATGTAGTAGCGGCTTCCACCCATTTGGGGATGTAGATAATGTAGACCAGGATGTAAGTGTTCCCGAACGATGGTGGAAAGGGTCCCATGAAATCTAGGCCCAGACGTCGAAAATCTCGACCTCCAGGATGGGGTGCTAGGGAATCTCAACTCTATGGGCCACATTATTGGTTCTGTGGCACCGGTCACAACTAGAAACAAAGGATTGGGCATCTCTAAGCATGGCAGGACAGAAAAACCCAGACTGTAGGAAATTTTCTATCATAAGATCAGGCCCATGATGTCCCCAAACTGGTGAGGTGTGGCAAAATTACAGGATTCCATGAAATTCAGTTTTAGGGATACAACAATGGATCACTCCCTCTCCACAAGATCATAAGAGAAGAGGATCTTCCTAGAAGTTCCTCTTGACATCAGAGAGAAATCTCTTCCTTTGGTGAAAGAGGAGGTCGGGGTGAACGAAACTTGTAACCAAAAAATTAGAAATATCATCATACCAAGGTCTAGGTGTTTTGTTGATTGAAAAGAGGTTCTCATCGGGGAAATCCTTTGTGATCTCTCGATCTTCCATTTTCTCTAAATGAGACAGCTCCAGGCGGGAGAGATGATCAGCAACAACGTTTTTCTTCCTTTCATGACTTGGATCTCCAGATCAAATTATGATAAGAGTAGTACCCATCGGATCATTCTTGGCTTCACATATTTCTTGTTTAATTAGTACTTTAGTGCTGCATGGTTAGTATAAACAATAACATTAGATACCACTAAGTTATAACAGAACCTGAAAAATGTGAAAACCACTGCTAGCAAAGCCTTTTCTGTGGTGGTGTAGTTGATTTATGCCTCATTGAGTGTCCTTCTGGCATAATAGATAGGTCGAAAAATACAGACAATCCACTGGCCCAAGACTTCTCCTACTACGTAGTCGCTAGCATTGCAAATTACATTGAATTGTTCCTCCCATTTGGGAGCAGTCGTCACTAGAGCTTCCACCAGGCGCTACTTCAGGTGCTCAAAAGTTATGGTGCATGGCTCATAGAACAAAAATATGGTATCCTTGGTCAAAATATTGGTGAGGGGCTGGGCTATTTTTGAGAAGTCACGTACAATCCCCTTGTAGAATCCTGCATTCCCTAGGAAGCTGTAGATGGATCTGACAGAAATCAGAATAGAAAGTCATGAAATGATTTCTATCTTTTTTGGGTCCACCTCTATCCCCTTTGATGAGATTCTATGCCCAAGGACTATGCCACTTTTAACCATGAAATGACACTATTTCTAGATAAATACTAGGTTAGGGTTCTCACATCATTCCAGAACTGGCTCCAGGTGTCACAAACAAGTGGTGAATGATTTTCCTTAAACAGAAAAGTCATCCATAAATACATCTAGTATCTCTTCTACCATGTCATGAAAAATAGCCAGCATATAGTGCTGGAAGGTGGCGGGGGCATTGTACATGCCAAAGGACATCCTTCAGTAAGCAAACATATAGTAGGGACAAGTAAATGTGCTCTTCTTCTGATCATCTGAAGAAATTTAAATCTTTTTGTAGTCAGAATAGCCATCGGGGAAGCAATATAAGTTGTGCCCCAATAGTATCTCTAGCATTTGATCCTTGAAGGGAAGGGGAAAATTATTTTTCCTCGTGGTGTCATTCAGCTTCCTATAGTCTACACAAACTCTCCAACCCATGGCAGTGTGTGTGGGGATGATCTCATTCTTATCATTTGAAATCACAGTGATACCCCCTTTTTGGCTACCACTTTCAGGGGACTCACCAACGGACTATTCGAGAGGGGATATATGAATCCTGCATCCAACAACATAATCACGTCGTTCTTTACAACTTCCTTCATGGGGGGATTCATGTGTCTATGTGGTTGATGAGATTTCTTCACACCTTCTTCAAGCAACACCTTGTGGGTGAATATGGTAGGGATGATGCCCTTAAAATTTGCAATTGTCCACCCAATAACATGCTTCTGTTGTTTCAAAACTTGAAGAATTGCATCGTCCTACTCCTATGATAGTGCTTCACTAAGTATTATTGGCAATGTTTGATTGTCTCCCAAATACCCGTACTTTAAATAAGACGAAATAGGCTTCAACTCTAGTTAAAGTGCCTTTATAATTGAAGGTACTTGTGGTTGCACCTTTTCTCACTCCATAATATCGGGTATAAATTCACATTGCAAGTAGTGTCCACCTTAGACTTCTAGGAATTGCCGGTCCTCTAGTTCTTCATTAACTATAATGTCTGGAAACACCAAGTTATCTGAGGTAAAAGAACATACCAGATCATCCCCTTCTCTACTCAAGTGACCATCCATGTTAGTCACTGCATAACTGCTCTCATTCTCTAAAAATGATGCATGTTTGACGGCTTTAAGGACATTGTAAAAGACTCTCTCATCTTCTACCTGGAAAAAACTCTCCCTGGTGCACGTCAATCAGTACTTTCCCCTCAGCCAAGAAAGGCATCTCCAATATGATAGGTACCTTCTGGTTTTCCTCCATGTCGAGGATGATTAAATCTATAGAGAGGTTTAGCCTACCCACCTTGACTAGCACGTCCTCCAGAAGCCCCTTTGAATATTTGATGGATTGGTTAGAAAATTGAAGGGCTACTTGGGTAGGCTTTAGATCGTTGAGTCCCAGCTTCTTAAAAATTCCCAGGGGCATGAGGTTGACACTGGACCCTAAGTCACAGAGGGCCTTCCCAAACTCACATGGTCTAATAGAGCATAGAATAGTGAAGCTGCTTGGATCCTGGATTTTGGGAGGGATTGAATGTTGGATAACCGCTGAGCACTCTTTAGTCGATGCAATGGTGCCGAGATCCTCCATCTTTTTTTTGGAGAGAATTTCCATCATCAATTTCACATAAGTTAGAATCTGCATCAGTGCCTTTTTAAATGGAATATAAATGTGCATCTTCTTGAATACGTCCATGAATTTTCCAAACTGGTGGTCTAGATTTCTCTGGTTCATTCTCTCTAGAAAGGGTAAGGCAGGGTCAAAGGGTTTGACAACCTCCCTTACTTTATTCTACAAAGACTCCTCCAGTGGGATTTTAGATTAGGTGGGGTCTGTAACTGTACCTTTTTCATTAGTAGGGGGTGTAGGTGCATCTGGCTGTGTTTGTTTGTTCTGTTGTAGCTCCCTTCCACTGCGTACTGTGACAGCATGAGCCACCTACCTCGGGTTCTTCTAAGTGTTACCTGGTAGTATACCCGGTTTCCTCCCTGAGAGTTGGTTTTCTAACTAGCCAATTTTGTCCTCCAAGCCTCAGATGGATGCCTCTTGGTTCTAGAATCTAGTCTCAAAAGTAGATATTAATTTTTTCATGAGGTCCTCTAACCTTGAAGTGTTTTTTTGATGAGGTGGTTATGCAGCTGATGGAGGTTGTGGCTATCGTGTCTGATGTGGGTGAGGGTTTTGATACCCTTTCTGCTAATAAGATCCTTGTTAGGGATGTTTCTATCTTGGTTACTGGTTCTGATAAGGAGGTTGACCATAGACAGGCGGTCACTGGGGCGGAGGATTCTATTGTTGTTGGCCTCATCCTGTGATCTACTGATCATGCCATGCCGGGGTCTGGTACTGATTGTACTAGTTTGGCCCTCGGTTTTGGGAAATATAACTCACCTCGCTCATCAAAGGGCCACCTGCAGAACCTGGGAATTCCACCATGATGTGGTTATCACCACATTCACCACACACTGGATGGTTTGTCGCATGTACTTGGGATGCGCCCTTCTAATTGAGTGTGTCGATCTTTTTGGACATAGAATCCAATGGGGTAGTGAGCATAGTAGTAGCATCAATGTTATGCATACCTCGTTTCTGTGTGCCTCGCTAGGAATTCCACTAGAAGTTGTTGGCATCCATGTATTCTAGTAGTTCGAAAAGTTCTTCAGGGGACTTCCTCATAACTGTACCCCCAGCAGAAGCCTTGACCATGAATTTTGTATTTATTTTCATCCCTCCGTAAAAGGTTTGGACCTATATCCAATGTGGGAGTCCATGGTGTAGGAATTTGTGCAACATATCCTTGAAACTCTCCCAAGATTCATACAATGACTCTGATTCATGTTGTTGGAAGTTGTGTATTTCATTCCGCAGAGTCACCATCTTTGAGGGTGGGAAGTATTTTGACTGGAATGTTTGGGATAGTTCCTCCTAAGTGAGGATAGATCATTGTAGCAAGCCTTTAATCTAGTCTTTCGCCTTATCCCTTATATAGAAAGGAAAGTGGTGAAGACAAATAGTGTATGTGGATACTCTGTGGTAGCGGAATGTGTTGTAGACCTCAAGAAAGTTAGAGACGTAGGCATTGGGGTCCTCACTGGGCAAGCCACAAAACTAAACAATGTTTTGGATCATCTGCATGATAGCAGGCTTGATCTTGAAGTGTTGGCCTTGCACCGATGGATGTACAATGCTTGTGTCTGCTCTATGAGTAGATGGCAGGTTTTACTCCATGAGAGTATGATGTGGAGGTGGATGCTAAGGGTGTGGAGGCTTCATGTATTGTTGATCCTGAGGGGCGAAGTACGGTCCCTGGCCTGGCTGTAGAAACGACATCCACTCTGGTTGGAACTGTTGGAGCCGTTGCAGGCTATACCTATGAGAAAGTGTAGCTTGTTGGTTCCGGTTGTCTTCCAGACCAAATGGTTGTCTATCTCCTTAGATAGTGGCTAGTTTTCCTTCTTTTTTCTATTCCATTGGATTGTTTTGGCTATGCTCGGCCATGAGTTCTTGTTGTCTCCTCAAGAGTTTCCCTTCAATCTCTGGGTCAAGTGGGAAAAACCCTATGACTCAGTATTCTTAGAACGAGTGAGGTAGCTACTCATACACCTATAGACCTTCACAACACGAAACACACCAAGCATAAATGAGGAAGAAGAAAAATAAATATAAATGAGATTAAAAAAGGAATTTTGGGAATTTATAATTTTTATTTTCACTAAAATTTGATACAGCCTAAATTAAAACAAGGATAAAAGTAACTTTTCACTTGTTACCCAATAGCGGTGCCAAAATTTGGTCTTTCATTTTACCGAAGGTATGTTATCGGTGTCCCAAATTGTTTTTACCCAAACGAGTATAGTACTAGTAAGGGGTCGATCCGAAGGGAAAAAGAAGTTATTTTTTCTTGCTTATCTAGTTTGTATTTTTGTCTTAGTGAAGTATGATAAATTTAGGGTCGATTTTTTTTATGTTTAGATACAAGAGTATATGGATTTAAGTTTCTTTTAACAAATTACAAAACAGAATAATGGAAAATACCGGAAAATTGATTTTGATGCAAATAAGGAAGGAAATGCATTGGGGATGTGGATTCTTAATAGGTTTTTTATTAGATGAAATTTCTTATGAAGTTATGTTGTTCATAATAACCCAACACTTTGGGTTTTAATTTGTATCAAAGTTTAAATGGTCTGGTAAACATTTTTTCAGAGCTGAGGAAACTAACTCCTTGGTCCAGTAGTCAGTGTTTCATAGTTATTTATTTGTTTTAGTCCGTTTGAGTCGACAAATACTTCCAATGACCATGAAAATATTCATCGTTATTCTTCTTTTTAATCCCTGAAAATTATTCCCTTGGTCTGGCTCAGAATTTTCAATGATAAGATGAAGT
This sequence comes from Viscum album, assembly GCA_963277665.1. NCBI lineage: Eukaryota > Viridiplantae > Streptophyta > Magnoliopsida > Santalales > Viscaceae > Viscum > Viscum album. The sequence continues at coordinate 319,402,711 of OY728146.1, forward strand.
GATTTAAGAAGAATAAGAAGAATTTAAAAGAACAAACACATTCATAACAACTAATCTAAATTACAATTCATCATCTCCCACAACCCAACACACAGGGTATTTAGTTACACATATAGGAAAAGATAGAAACAGAACCCCCAATACATGATGTGATCATCGCAGAAACTCCAAGGGGGGAGTGGCTCTTCAGTAGAGCAGTATAATAGAGAAGTAGTTGAATGGTGGTAGCATGACCGCATAGCTTCTTTCCTTCGGACCTTCACCCCTTTCTTGCACCTTGATATGGAGGCCAAGGCCTCTATTTATAGAAAATAAAATTACCTGGCGTGTGGAAAAATTACACACTGTGTAATTTTTTCAATGGGATTTTCCCATATTTTTCTCTACTGGTGGGTGTCCTAACACGTCGTCTTTGACTTGGAACACAGCGTCTCCTGGTAAGTGTATGCACACGGCATGTAGCGCTGCCAGACATGGCGTGTAATCTTTTTAATAAGCCACCAACCGCTTCTATAACACTATACATGGCGTGTCAATTTGGTACACGATGTGTAACTGTTAGCTGGACACATCGGTGTATAGGCTTCTTCTCAACCTCCAACCGCTTTTAAAAGACTATACATGGCGTGTTGTTTTAGTACATGGCATGTATGTGCTTCTGGTAACATGGGCATGTACTTGTCCTAGAAATTTCATGTCTGATTCTTAATGTACCAGGCATGTATATATGTACATGCCATATATTTGTAAATTTTTCTCAGTTTTCCCCTGCTTTGTGTGCTTGTCCAGATATCACCTGAAAATGAACAAGATCACCAAAACCAGATTATTTTTTTACTAAGTAGTAGGTATTTTCTGAAATATTATTCTAATTTTCAATAAATTTTGTGGAAATGTATACACAAATCGGGTGTATCAATCATTCTAGATATAATGAAATCATGGTCTAAGTTTGAAGACCAAGAATAACAAATCAAAACATGTATGAGAAACAAAGTGATTATTACCCAAAACATAACTTAAACTTATAATTGTTAATAAGTGGGTAATATAAATTCATAATTATATCATACATGGTATTATATACATGGATATTTTTCATTAATATATTTATAATACACTTTTATTTACAATACAATAGGTTTCCATGAGTGTGGTTATAGTCACTATATAATGTATGGTAATTCTATCTCACTTTTATTTTTCCTGAGATATAAGCCATGTTCACCACCTATTTCATTTTTTTGGTGTATATAATTCACATTAATGTATACTATGATCTTTATAATTAAATTTATTGTTATTTACTTATGTATTTAATGATATATCTTTCATGGGGTTTAAGGTTCAAAAATTACCAAATTGGTAAGGCAATTTTGTCTCAATTTGTCTTTTATGGGACACATGTTATGTTATGCAACTAAATTATTTTAGGAGGGGTATATAATTACCTTTGAAATGTTTTTAATTAATCTCCATTATTTAATGATATTATAAGTTTCATGTAATGTTATTCTCTATTTGGTCATAAATCTGTGTTCCTTCAAAACCGTGTTTTTATTAATGTTTTAAAAGTGTTTTAAATGATCTTATATGAATTTTAAAGGGAAAGTATTTCAAATACTTTTAAAATATTTTTAAAATATTCCTTTATAAATTTTCAAGTTTATTTTCAATGAAAAAGTTTTGTTAAACTTTTTATTATTTAAAATTTATTTTTCAAGATAAAAATGATATTTTCTTCAAGAATTATTTCTAGTGATATTTCAAAAAAAATTGCATCTTATATAAAATTATTTGGTTTACTTATGTTTAACTAGAGATATGGTGCAGTTAAACCATTTTTATTCTTTATATTATTGGTTTATGTTATGAAATAATGATATTTATGAAACCTATTTCTTTTCCATGAGTTATGTTATGATGAAGTGTTTATGGAGCTCATTTGTTTACATGGGTTTTGATATGATTAATGATTTATGTTCTTATAGAACACATATGTATGGTTTTCATTATGTGATGGGTGGGACATATATCTCCCTCAAATTCATTGGATAAATATTTTTGTCTTGTGAGATAATGATGTAAAAATTCTATGGGCCTGATCCACTATGTAATATGGGGAAACCCGATCTGTTATGGGAAGATGGGGAAACCCACTCCACTTTGGGAAGATTGGGAAGCTCAATACCTTACATGAAAAAGACTATTACTAGGGATGGTGGTGTGTCCCTACCATTATGTGTAGTCCCCATGAAGTGCCCTATAATTTTTTGGCAATGCGCCTTGACTTGTAAAGAATGATATTACATATTTATGCATCTACCACCAATTCCATGTCTTATACATTTGTTATAATTTCATGGATTATGATCTTGATTTTTGAATGATTTGTGTCTTATTAAATTTTATTATTTATTCCATGACTCGTGTATATGGTCTTTTATATGTATGGTATTATTTTCAAATGTTAATCTCATGTTATCATACACTTATGTTTATGATTATTCTTATGTATCTCCCTTGACTACCCTTAATAACAATGTGATCTCACCCTTTCTTATGTTTCCTTTCCCTAGTTTATAATAAAGATTTTAAGTAGTATTTCTAAAGGGGGATATCTTTATTGAAGATGTTGAATATCTTGCACCAAATTAGAATAATGTGTTCTAATTTTTCAAATGCACTAAACTATTACAGTCCTTAGGCATGTTTTTGTTTAGTGAGATGAATATTCGTCTAAAAAGATGTAATATTCTTGTATGAAAAGATTGATTTGTTATAATATTGGGAATAGGTTTCACCTTTATCATCAAACAAAATGTGATGCTAGTGTTTTATATCATGAATTAATACTCCTGACTTGGGATCATGGGCTTTATAGATTACTTTGGTTTATGAGGATAATGATAATAATATGCTACTACATTATAATTTTTCATAACCACTCAACCTAGAACCCTACCAAATATATTTTTTAATGAGGATTATACCTTTATTAACTCATAAAAAACAACACAAGGGTCGATGTCATGATTTTTCCCCATGGAACTATAATAAAACCGTAATATATTTATGGATTATATCTTTTATCGGTGTCAAGAAATCATATACATTCTTATAAGTCCAAAGGGTCATTACAAAGGATATATAACCTTCAAGAAACATTGATATCAATAATTTACATTTCATATTATATAAATGTTCCAAATAAATTCTTTGATTCATAAAATGTTTTAATAAATATGAATACATTCATCAATAAAATAATATACCACCAATGATGAATTTATATAAGAACCATAAACTATCTCCACTTTTAATTCTGACTCATATGAAACATAAACAACTATAATCACATTTCTAGATTTGGTTTCAACTTGATAATTATAACATGACTAAGACTTTAACCTCTAAGTCATGAGTTCCCTTTTTTGAGAATGATTCTTATTTTCCTCCATCACATTTTAATACACCTAAATATCCTTTAAGTAAAAAAAAATTATCTCCACTTTTTCTTCAGAAATCACCTTTAAATAATCTTTATTGATAATATAATTGACCATTAAAGGGTTTATAAGGTATTTTTAACATCTAAAACATAGTGTAAACAAACATCAAAACCTAATTCAACCAATATCTATCAATATGTTTTTAATTAATAACAAGACAATGAAAAATGGTCTACCTTACACCATGTTGGTCTAGTATTTCCATGAAATGACTTGGATTTTTATATAAAAAAATCCCTTTCTAGTTGAATTAAATTACCTATTATGGTTATAGAAATACATAAACATATTTGGTTTGATGACATCCTATTAGATATAAGATACATATAAACATCCTTAATATTTATAATATAGTCATTTAATAGTGATCATATGATTATTATAAATATAGGGTTATGATAAATCCAATTGACATATAAAAAAGAATCAATGGCCTCAACCTATAGGATTGTACCCTATGAAGACCATTTATCAGAGATTCAAATGGATATAGGATCTTTTGGATTTTTCTTTGAGCAATCCCAATCTGATATCAAACAACAAAATCATGAGTGAAACCATTTATGGGATAATCTCAAGCTCATCGAGATCACAGCCCAAACTATGTATGTTGAACCACCCCATAAAGGGATATTTATAAATAACCTGATAATAAAGGGATATTTATAAATAACCTGATAAAGGGATATTTATAAAGGGATATCAGAGAGTTTACTATCAGAGAGTTTTCTGGTGTAATAAAGGGATATTTATAAATAACCTGATAATATAAATATTTATATTATATTTTCAATATAATAATGATTATATTTACTTCTCATTGTTGTAACTTCAGAAAATATTTTTATTTTGATATAGTAAAATAAAATTTGTATTTTTGTGTAATATAAAATTTCAATTAAGACATTCATTTTAATGTTGAATTCAAGAATATTAAAAAAAAAAATTATAATTTAATAAAATAATACAACTAATTAATTTTTATCAAATATAAATGATAATATTATTTTTATGAAGTCAATTGTAATTTTTATATGGGTTCAGAACTTGTTATTGTCAAAAAAAACCAGTGTTTCTCAATAAATGTAAATTATTGTTTTAAAAGTAATAAATACACATATCTATAAAAATATTTTAATAAAAAAATATAATTTTTGGTATCAAAATGTAAAAAAATATCCAATAATGAACTTTTCATAATTTTCTAAGACAATCGAGTTTTCTGGTAAAAATGAAATACAGTATAAATATATGGTGTGTGTTATGACATCGTAATGATCCAAAAGTGATGTAATAAATGATATAAAAGGTACCAAAAACCAAATATTTGTTTCACCATTAAAATAATTTTATTTTTTAGGTTATTTCAATAATTTTATAAAGCCTTATGAATCCTAAAAAACCAATATTATATTTTAAGGTTTTAAAATTGATTCTTCATAAACATGACATGCTTACACATAACCAAGCGTGATATTTTTTAATTTTAGACCTTGGACTTATAAAATATAAAAAAAAACTTTTTTAGAAACCATGGTAGAAACTAGGGGAAGGTTTTTGGTTTAGATTACTATATAATGTAGATTTAAAAACCTAAGTTTGAGAAATTATAAATAACTCTCATCTCTTGTCCTATATAAATCTACCCAAGATTCCATTCCTAACCACTAAAAACATTTTTTGAATTTATTTAATCATATATATACTCTCTAGAGTCCTCCTATGGTTACCCTATTCTCTCAAGATGCTCTTCCTAATATTTTGGAATCACCCTCTCAAGGTATGGGGTCCTCTGTTTCTCCTCTTTATTCAAGAAACTTATTTATGCAATTCACTTTGTCTTCCAATTCCTTTTGATGTCATATTACCTTACAAATCCCATATACTTACCTTATGATTTCAAATTGATTATATACCCCTTTCAAACTCATTAATCCCTCCCAAAATTCATCATGTACCCCCATCATGCTACCAAAATTATCCAGTGATTTTTTCTTGTTATGTTTTTATTCAAGAACCCTCCATGTATTATGCCATTTAATTCACAAATTTTAATATTTGATTATGTTATTAAATATCTATTATAATGTACTATTGACTTACAAGTGATGAGAGACCCCTTTCTCTCTCATTAAACTATTTTATGAATCTTTATGTATTGTCTTTACGCTGTCAAAATGTCACTATAATTTTTCATGATGAAATTTAGTTAGGTGTATACCTGTACCCATTTCCACTCAAGGGTATTCACCTAGTTTTACATATAATTAATTTTTTTTACTTTAATTTAACCTGAAATCCTTAATTTTGGGATTAAATTTTATTAAATATTTTCTTATATTATATGATCTATGTGGAACACTTATACAAGTACATGATATGATTAGGATGGTTGTGCCTAGATAGTGCTCTAATGCATTGGGTAATATTTTAGTCTCATGATATTCCATGTATGGTGCACTGAATATTATCCTAAAAACATTATTTTATGATTTCTTGGTGGTTAACCTTAAATTAAGCTTATGATTTCATGTTTAATGTTGTTTCTAGATTCCCATGTTGCCTTTATGTTATCAAGTTATATCATTCCACATTGTTCGTGTTTTTTATTCTAACCCATATTATGTCCCATTTAAATTCCTATTGTCTAACATGTAATATCTTCTTCATGTTACTCTTTGTTTATTCCATTATTGGGATTTATATCCCACCCATTTCCTATGTATATCCCCAGGTTAACCCATGATGTATTAAGAATGATGGAAAATTTTGAGCATGTTAAGGATGTTTTCAATAATGCTGATATACCACTTGTTTTTAAGATGTTATTTAATATACTTAATTACAAAAAGTCACTATAAATATCAATAATCTAAGTTTTATTATGTTTATTCTTATATAATAAATCAGGAATTAATGTGTAATAAAGATAAGGTTTTTCATAGTTATTATTAAAGGAAAGTTTAGTTATTTTTTGTATTAGGATTAGAAAACATTAGAGAATTCTGTAGGGATAAGACTAAAAATAATAAATCATACCTAAATATTTTTAAAATATTGATTAAGTGGTTTCTAATAAATTCAATCAATATCTATATACAACAAATGGATGTGGCTCTGGCTCATAGGTGCTTAGGGGTAATAATTCTAAAAAGGGCTCACTCAACTAGACTCGATTGTTACCTGGTTCATGAAAACAGACCTTGATGCACACCTAGTTTGAAACTCCCTGGGTATATGATTTTTTTAAATTAAAAAGATCATTATGAACCATTATTAGGTGAAAAAAAATTATCATAAGAGTCTAGGTTGGGAAATAGATCTTGGATAACATAGATTAAAGCCTTGAAATTCCTATGTTAAGGAAATACATGTTATTTATAAATGATCCCTTCAATTTTATTTGATTATTATTTTTGTTTAATAGTTTAAAATTTCTTATCTCTAATTTACCCTTAATTATTGACAAAGGATACAAATATAAGGATCCAAGTAAATAACCAATGTGAAGGAAAATGTGATGACTATCAAAACAAGTCGCCCAACCTGATGGGAGTAAAAATCAAGAAGATTATAATGATACTCTCTCAGTTGATTTAGGTTATAAATAGAAACCTAAATTAAGAGTAAGACCAAAACTATATAATAATGCAAAAACTCCAATTGAAACCATTATGAAACAAACACCTCTAACTTTTAATGGATAATATAATCTCTTAATTACATAACAATGGATCAGAAGATATTCCCCATCCTTCAATTTTCAGAGTTAGATAATGTTATATTGGTTGTTTATCATATGGAGCGTGAATATGATCATTGGTGTTCATTGATTACGAATATGAATCCTGAGGAATATATTTAAGATATGGGATGGAATAAGTTTCAAAAAAAATCGACAAATATTTTCCTTACACTCTCCAACTTAAAATGGAAATGGATTTCCTTTCCCCCAAGAAAAAAAGATAATAAATCCATGAGGATATATGAGAAAAACATAAAAATACTAGAAAAATACACCTCTGACTTTGTCACTACCCCCAAATAAAAACTTGACCTCTTATCTGGTGGGATAAAATTGAGTCCATAAAAATACATATTGATTTGGGAATTTGAAAAATATAAGTAAATTTTCTAATGTTCCTTAAATATCAAAATGTTGATCAGTGAATCTCAAGGGTCTCATGGGGATAATAAGAAAGATGTATAGTTTAATTATGGAAGTGTTATAGATAAATATAAAGGTGTTAAGAAATTTCAACATCACACTTCTCAAAAGTGTGGGAAAAAGCACCCGAAAATTTCTTGAAGGGGACAAGGAAATACTTTATGTACATAAAGGAAGATAACTTAGCCAACAATTGTTGATGGAAAAAACTCACCCAAGAAATATAAGAGAGGAATTATCTTGTCAAACCTCAGTCTATTATCTAATGTTTCAACTAAAATGAATAAGGACAAAATATGAACCACTTCCCTAAGACAACATTTTTCAAAGACAATCGATACCAACAACTTCCATGGTAGTAAGGGTGATCTTATGCAATTACAACTACTAAGGTGCATCCCAAAAATGAAGTGTATACTGGTATGATATTAATTCATTCAATAATATTAAATATAATTTTTGATTCTATTTCTACACATTCCTTCATATCATGTAAGATTAGTAGAATTATTCAAACTCCACCACAAATCATGAAGGTAGAGTTGTCAGTGAAATTCAAAAATGGGGAAATTATTACATCCCAAATATATAACTCCTAACCTATCAAATTTTTTGGCGGATTAACTTCCCATTGAACCTTTTGATACTCCTTTTAGTGAAATTTGACGAAATTATGGGTATGTATTGGATTTCATTATATAGATCCAATATAAATTTCCTTGAGAAGGAAATCGCTCTCCGTGTTTTGAATCATCCTATGATTCTCTACACGTGAAAAGAGGAGGATGAATCTTCTTTTTCACCAACATCTCAAGAATTGATATTATTTACCAATGAGAGAGAATATATTGCTCAAATTATTGATTTTAAGTAAAATATCATCATTGAAGACATACTCATTGTAAGGTAATACACTAATGTGTTTCTAAAATAATTTATGGCCTTCCCCCTATTCAAGTGGTTGAATTTTCAATCGATCATACACCTAGGGAGTTTCCAATATCCAAGACTCCATATAGAATGTTTTTTGTGGAACTTGAGGATCTGAAGAAGAAACTATAATATAATCTGGATAAATGGTTCATACAGCCAATTGATTCACCATGGGGTGCACCTGTCCTCTTTCTCAAGATGATGGATGGGTTAATGTGCTTTTTCATTGATTACCATGAGTTCAAAAAGATAATTATAAATAACAAGTATCTTATACCATGGATTGATGACTTATTAAATTTTCTACATGTATACCAGTAATTCTCCAAGGTGGATATTGGTCAGGGTATTATCAAGTAAGGGTGAATGAGTATATTACTAAGACTTCTTTCAATATAAGGTATAGTAACTATGAGTTCATAGTAATGCCATTCAAACTCACTAATTCACCAAAAATATTTATGGACTTGATTAATAGAGTCTTTGGATATTACCTCAACAAAAAAAATTAGTATATATAGATTACTTTATAATATACTCCAAAATCAAGGAGGATCATTAGGGGTATCTGAGAAGTTTTCTAAAGACCTAAAAAAAGATAAAATTTATGAAAAGTATAGAAAATGTGAGTTCTATTTAAAGGAATAATTATTCTTGGGTAATATTATCACAAGTAATAAGATATATATGTAACCTTATAAGACATAATAAATTAATGTATGGTTGAGGCCATTATATATGATATATATATCCATAGGTTTCTTGTACTGTATGGGTATCATCAATGATTTGTGATAAATTTCCTACAATTTTCAAACCCTCTTACTAAGCCGACTTGGAAGGGAGTCAATATTTTTAGAATAGTGAATGTTAATAGATCATCAAGGAGTTAAAAAAGACTCTTATCACTATGCTTGTACTTATGCTGCCCCCAAGTAGAGAATTTTTTATGGTATAAAGAAATACTTTAAGGAATGGATTGGGTTGGGTACTGATATATAATGACAAAGTGATATCCTATGACTCATGAAAATTGAAATTTCATGAATGTAACTACGCAACGCATGATATGTAGTTGGATACAGTGATCTTTGTGTTGAAAATGTTTCATCATTATCTATTTTTGGATAAGTGTGAAATATATACTAATAATAATATCCTCAAGTGTATATTCACATAGAAAGAGTTGAATATGCACCATAGAAGATGGTTAGAGTTGATTAAGGACTATGACTTCTGAATACACTACCATCCTGAGAAAGAAAATAAAGTGGAAGATTCTCTAAGTATAAAGGATCATGAAATTATATCATTAATGAGAATTGATAAGGATTTATTATTCTTAGACATAAAAAGGACAGGCTTAGGAATCATAAATAAAGGAAAATCAAAAATCCTTTCACATATTACTACTCAACCATCACTTATAAAGAAGATAAATGACACTCAAAGAGATGATGTGGAAATTCAAAATAAGGTTGATGCTATGATAAAAGGTAAATCCTAAAAGTTCAAAATTAATAGAGAAGGAGTTGTTAGATTTGGGTCAGGAATATGTGTTCCATAAAATCATAAGTTAAAGGAGTTATTGGATGATGCACATAGCTCAACCTTCACCATCCATCCAGGTAGCATGAAGACATATCGAGATATTCTAGAAATCTATTGGTGGGACAATATGGATAAGGAGACCATGTAATATACATAAAGGTGTCTTGTATGTCAGTAAGTGAAGGATAGATAGAAAAAATACATGGGGATGATGCAACAATTACCCATACCTATATGTAAATAGTAAAATATAACCATAGAATTTTTCACTGGTCTTGCAAACACATTAAGAAGAAATAATGTTATATGTATTGTAGCAAATCATATTTCAAATACTACTCAATTCATTAAAATATAAGAATACTTCTCACTTGATAAACTCACAAGGATATACATTAGAGAAATGGTGAGGATGTATATAACACCATAATTAATTATATCTAATAGAGACCCAATATTTACCACCATGTTCTAGAATAGTCACCAACATGGTCTAAATTTTGATTTGAAATTAATCGCTACTTATCAACCTCAAAAGGATGTAAAATATGATCAGACTATCTATAAACATGAGGAAATGTTGGGATAATGCTCAATGGACTTTAAAGGAGGATGGGATCAATATATTCCTCTATCCAAGTTCTCATACAATAATAGTTTCCACTAAATAATGAAATTGGATCCCTAGGAATTTCTTTATGGGAATAGATGAAGAACACCTAAATGCAAGGATAAAGTTGGGAATCATAAGTTATTGGGTCCTAAAATGGTCTCGGAAATGGAGGAAAAGCTCAAGACCGTTCAACATCACATCAGGGATGCTCAAAGCTGACAAGAGAGCTATGATGATAATCATAGATGAGACATGGATTTTGAGGTTATAGATAAGGTATTCCTCTTCATATCCCCATGGAATAAAGTAATTGGATTTGGTATTAAAGGAAAGCTTAGTCCAAGATACATCAGTCAATTTGAGGTCCTTGATGGCATCAGAGTTAAGGCCTATTGACTAGCACTCACACCTAACCTATCATAAGTACATGATGTGATTCATGTATATCTCTTGAAGAAGTACATACTAGAACCCTTACATGTTCTAAATCTATAGGTGGTACCATTAGAGAATGATATTTCATATGAATATCATCTGGTGAAGACCATATATCATAGAGACAAAGTTCTATGAAATAAGAAAATTCATCTAGTCAAAGTATTATGAAGAAACCAAATGTTTGAAGAAGAGGCATGGGAATTGGAGGAGGTGATGAAATAGAATTACTCTCATCAATTTTAGTGTGTGAAATGTAAATTCTTTTAGAGATATTTCAAAATGGGGAGATTGTAACGACCCAAACTTTTATAAATAAAATTCCCTTTTTGATTGAATTAAATACCCTATTATGGTAATAGAAAACACATGAACTTATCAGGTTTTATTATATCATGCTGAATTTAAAAGAATATTAAGCATAATAATCATAAACAATATATCCATTTAATAGTGATAACATTATTAGTATAAATATAGGGTTATGATAAATCCAATTGAAATAGACAGAAGAATAAATGGTCTCAACCAGTAGGATTGTACACTATAATTATCATTTATTAGAGCTTTAGAGGGAGATAGTATCACTAGGATTTTCCTTTGAAAAATCCCATGTTCAGATCCAATAACTATAGAATGATTGAAATCATTTACGGTATAAGTTCAATCTCATTGAGATCATGGCCCAAACCATGTACGCCAAATCGCCCCATTATAACATCACCATCATATACCCTAACCTCAAGAAATTTACTAGTGTAATAAAGGGATATGTATCATGACCCTAATAATATAAATATTTATATCTTATTTTCAATAGAATAATTAATATATTTACTTCTTACAATTATTACTTTATAAATGATTTTTATTTTGACAGGATAAAATACAAAATTGTATTTTTGGGTAATATGGAATTTCAATAAAGACATTAATTTTTTGATGAATTGAGGAATTTAAAAAAATATAATTTAATAAAATAAAAAAATTATGAAATATAAATGATAATATATTTTTTATGAAGTCAGGTGTAATTTTTATAGGGCTTCGAAAACTCTTATTGTCAAAAAAACTCGAAATTTTTCAACAAATATTGATTCTTGTTTTAAAAGTAAAAATTCACATATTTAGAAAATTATTTTGATAAAATAAATATTGTTTTTTGAATTAGCGTGTAAAAATTATCCAACAATCAATTTTTCAAAATTTTCTGAGACAACCGAATTTTCGGGTAAAAATTTAATACGGTATAAATATATGATCTATACTATGACATCATAATGTCTTAAAAGTGATCTAATAAATTCTATAAAAGGTATACACATCCAAATATATGTTTTAATTTTAAAATAATTTTATTTTGAGTTTATTTGAGTAATTTTACAAAACATTTATGAATCCTTTAAAACCTATATTATATTTTAAGGTTTTAAAATCAATTCATTATAAACATGGCTCACTTACCCATCACCAAGGGTAATATTTTATTAATTTAGAACCTTTTAATTATAAAATAAATATAAAAACTCTTCATTGTTATAAATAAATGTTAAAAACCATGGGAATGTTTCTAGTTATGATTAATTTATTATGTAGAGTCCAAAACTTAAGTTTGGGAAATAATAAAGAACTCCCCACTCTTTTCCTATATAAACCCACCCAAACTCTCATTCCTATTTAGTCAAAAACTTTTGATCATTTTATTACTATGACCTCCCATATCTATATTCCTCCCATGTTTTCCCCAAACTCTCTAAAATCCCCTCTCAATCTTTTAGAATCACCCTCTCAATATAAGGGATCCTCCATTTCTCCTCTTTATTCAAGAACCTTATTTTTGTAATGCACTTTGTCTTAAAGTTCTTATTGATGATATATTATATCACTCATATATATTAATTCCCTTATTATTTAAAAGTGATGAGTTACCCCTTTCACACACATTAATCCCTCCAATGATTCATTATGTACCCCCACTATTACCAAAATTATCCTGGGTTTTTTTCAAGAAAATATTTTATTCAAGAACCCTCCATGTATTATTTCTTTTAATTATAAAATTTTAATGTTGTATTATGTTTTTACATATCCCTCATATTGTAATTTTCAATTTCAAGTGATGATAGACCCATTTCTATATCATTTAACCATGTTTTTAATCTTTGTGTATTATCATTATACTATTGAAGTGTTGTTGAGATTTTCCATGCTGAATGTTTGTGAGGTGCATACTAGTAACCATTTCCTCTCAATGGAATTAAACTAGTTTTACATATAAATAATTGAATAGGTAATTACAAGTATATATCCTATAATATTTAATTGTGGTATTAAATGTGAAAAATATGTTCTTATTTTATACGATCTATGTGGCACACTTATGCATGTACATGATATGATTGTGATGGGTGCACCTGGATAGATCTCTAATGCAATGGGTAATGTTTTAGTCTCATGAGATTACATGTATGGTTGAAGGGAGGATATACTAAGTACATTATGTTATGATGTCTTGGTGGTTAACCATGAATTATTCTTATGATTTCATGTTTAAATTTGTTTCTAAATTCTCATGTTGCCTTTAGGTTATCATGTTAAATCATGACTCATTGTTCATGTTTATGATTATCACCCCTTTTAGGACAAATTGAAATGTCTATTGTCTAACATGAAATATTGATAGTCAAATCGGTCATGGGGTGTGGTCAAAAAAATGTAAAGTTTTTCCTAGTGAATCACTATGGCTGACCAATGTCATCTCACTTGGGGAGCTTCTTAGTTCGTTCACTCACTTAATCTAATTCAGTAAAACTATTTATTTTTGGTGGTTTTAATTAATTTATGAAAATAATGAAAATTCTTTTTGGGTTTTTTATTACTTACTAAAATAATGATGATATATGCAATATAGAAATTCTATACTTAAACTAACATTAAATTCCAAAAAAATGAGTTGAGAGAGAAAGAACTTGGTCTCGATGTTGGTTTTGGGTTCAATCACTATTTTCCTTTATTTTACTGAATTTGTTTTGATAATACAATCATGAAATATCATGATGAATTTCTGCAATTTTTATTTATAAATTTTGAAATCTCTAATGCCTCAAGCACTCTCAATTCCACCACCTCCTATATTCAAGGTTGATGACACTTCTTGGTCTGGGGTGTGTCATCTTCCAAGACATAGATCTATCAATGTTTTTTCATCCATTAATTGGCTCAACTCCATTGTGTGAATAGCTAACCAATGGATAGAGGTAAAAGAGATTTAAAAAATTATATAAATATATTGAGTTCATGTCATGGCTGGCATTCTCTACACCCATGCATACTACTCACATCTATCACAGACTCAAAATAAACTCTAAGAAAAATTCAAGAACACCTTAAACTCTACTAGACTAATCCTTGGTCAACCTCCCATTATTAACAGTAAGAGATCACTAGTTTGAATGAGGAATAAGAGAATAAAAAATAAAATAAATAATGAAATAATAAGAATAAAAGAATAAATATAAAATAAGAAGAGAGAGAGAGAGGGAGAATAAAATAAAATAGAAAATAGACTAAGAAGAGAGATTTTTTTTAAAATACGTTTTCTAGAAATAATATTTTATAAAAAACGTCTAGGTTAAAAAAAATTAAAAATATGATCTAAAGGAGGCAGGGCAGGTTATGCCTTTAGGCTTCAGGCGAAAGACGGCATCCGCACTGCCGCCTTTCGGGTTAACTCAAAATGTGGTAACTAAATTGTCGCCTTTCTACTAAAAAAATAATGTTTTTTTTTTAAAAAAATTATTATTTTTTATTTTTTTTGTTTTGTTTCTATATATATATAAACAAACAAAACAAAACAAAAAATAAAAATAAATTTTTCAGCAGAATTTATACGCTATTTAAAATCCAGTAGTACTGCCATTACAGTAGTCTGGATTCTGACAAAAGCTCTCACCCAGGACTCTCTTTTATAAGAGAGCCTACCCTGGAAATCGTTCTGCATTTCCGATATAGGATTCTGGTTCTCCATTTCCTGCATAGTACATTCTGCATTTTCAATGTGGGATTCTGTTTCAAGTATGTAACTTTGAAAGACTATAAAATATAAACTATAAAGACAATATAAATAAAACATAAAACATGGATTAAATATATAAAAAATAGTGGAAAACAAAAATAATTTCATAAAAAATGATGATAAAAAGTAATTTATAAGCTTTCAAAACCACTTACTTGAAACCTAAGAAGTTTCAAGTACGTGACTTTGAAAGCTTATTAAATATAAACTGCAAGACCAATAAAGATAAAACTTAATACATAGATTAAACATATAACAAATAGTTGAAAATAAAATGAATTTTGTAAAAAATGTTGATGAAAAATAATTTATAAGCTTTCAAAACCACCAAATTGAAACTTAAAAATGTTTCAAGCACGTGATTTTGAAAGCCTATAAAATATAAACTATAAGACCGATATAAATGATACTTAAAACCCGGATTAAATATATAACAAATAGTCGAAAATAAAAATAATTTTGTAAAAAATGTTCATGAAAAATAATTTATAAGCTTTCAAAACCACCTACTTGAAACTTAAAAATGATTAAAGTATGTGGATTTGAAAGACTATAAAATATAAATTATAAGACCGATATAATTTAAAGTTAAAGCATCGATTAAACATATAATAAATTATTTAATTATTAGACTAATATTATTAATAATTAATTATATAATAATTAATTAGTTAATTATAAATTATTAATAATTATTTATATAATAATTAACCAATTAATTAGTAATATAATGACTTTTAATAATTACTATTTAATAATTATAATGAAAAAATATAATATATAATTATATTACTGATTATTAATTAACTATTATATAATTAATAATTATATTACCAATTAACTAACTAATTACTATATAATAATTTTTAATAAATACTAATTAATAATCATAATGAATAATTATAATTTATAATTGTATTACTAATTAACTAATTATAAAAACGGCCTTGACTCTATCTATCTCAAAAAATTAAAAAATTAACTATTATATATTTAATAAGTATATTACTAATTAACTAATTATTTATTATATAATTATTAACTAATAATTACTAATTAACTAACTTCAAATTATATAATTAATAATTATATTACTAATTAACTAATTAATTATTATATAATAAATAATTATATTACTAAGTAACTAATTAATTATTAAATAATTAATAATTATATTAATAAATAACTAATTATATTGCTAATTGACTATTTAATTATTATATAATTAATTATTAATAATTACTAATTAACTAACTAATTATTATACAGTTAATAGTTATATATTTGATAATTATACTATTAATTAACTAATTAATAATTAATAATTAATAATTAATAGTTATAATGAATACTTATAATGAATAATTATATTACTAAGTAACTACTTAATTATTAGATAATAATTTTTAATAATTTCAAATTAATAATTATGATGAATAATTATATTACAAATTAACTAATTAACTATTATATAATTAATAATTATATTACAAATTAACTAATTAATTATTACATAATAATTTTTAATAAATACTAATTAATAATTATAATGAATAATTATAATTTATAATTATATTACTAATTAACTAATTATAAAAAGTGCCTTGACTCTATCTTTCTCAAAAAATTAACTAATTAACTATTATATAATTAATAATAATATTACTAATTAACTAATTAGTTATTATATAATTAATTATTAACAAATACTAATTAACTAATTACAAAATATAAAGTAAATAATTATATTACTAATTAACTAATTAATTATTATATAATTAATAATTTTATTTCTAAGTAAATAATTAATTATTAAATAATTAATAATTATATTACTAATTTACTAATTATATTAATAATTAACTAATTATTTATTATATAGTTTTTTATTAATAATTACTAATTAAATAACTAATTATTATACAATTAATAGTTATATTATTAATTAAAAAATTAGTAATTAATAATTAATAATGAATAATTATAATTAGTTTTTGTAATTAATAATTAGTAATTAGTAATTAGTAATTATAATGAATAATTATAATTAGTAGTTATAATGAATAATCATAATTAATAATTTTAATGAATAATTTTAATTTATTATTATATTACTAATTAACTATTATATAATTAATAATTATATTACAAATTAACTAATTAATTATTATATAATAATTTTGAATAATTACTAATTAGTAATTATAATGGATAAATATAATTTATAATTATATTACTAATTAACTAATTAACTATTATATACTGAATAATTATATTATGAATTAATTGGTTAATTATTATATAATTAATTATTAGTAATTTCTAAATAACTAATTAATTATTATATAATTAATTATTAATAATATTAATCTAATAATTATATAATTTATTATATGTTTAATCCATGCTTTAAATTTAACTTATATTGGTCTTATAGTTTATATTTTATAGTCTTTCAAAGCCACATATTTTAATCAATTTTATGTTTCAAGTAGGTGGTTTTGAATTCTTATAAATTATTTTTCATGAACATTTTTTACAAAATTCTTTTTATTTTAGACTATTTGTTATATTTTTATTCCGTGTTTTAATTTTCATTTATATCGGTCTTATATTTTATATTTTATAGGCTTTTAAAGTTACGTGCTTGAAATATTTTTAAGTTTCAAGTTGGTGGTTTTGAAAGCTTATAAATTATTTTTCATCAACATTTTTTATGAAATTCTTTTTATTTTCAACTATTTTTTATATGTTTAATCCATTTATTAAGTTTCATTTATATTGTTCTTGTATTTTATATTTTATATGCTTTCAAAGTCACGTACTTGAAACTTCTTAAGTTTCAAGTAAGTGGTTTTGAAAGCTTATAAATTATTTTTTATCATCATTTTTTATGAAATTATTTGTTTTCCATGATTTTTTATATATTTAATCCATGTTTTAAGTTTTATTTATATTGGCCTTATAGTTTATATTTTATAGTGTTTCAAAGTCACGTACTTGAAACGGAATCACACATCGGAAATGCAGAATGTTCTGTGCAGGAATTGGAGAACCAGAATCCCACATCGGAAATGCAGACTGATTTCCAAGGTAAGCACTTTTATAAAAGAGAGTCCTGAGTGAGAGCTTACGTCAGAATCCAGACTACTGTAATGGCAGTATTTCTGGATTTTAAATAGCGGATAAATTCTGCTAAAAAAATTATTTTTATTTTTTGTTTTGTTTTGTTTATATATATATATATATAAATAAAACAAAAAAAATTAAAAAATTTAAAAAAATATATTTTTTCTGTTTTAGGGAAAAGGCGGCATCTAGGATGATGCCCTTCACTGGGGACCAAAGTCAGGATCATAGATGCGGCCTTTATGGAATATTTTCGAAAAAAAATTAACCTAGCCTGTTTGAAAAAAATATTTAAAAAAAATATTTAAAAAAAACTCAAGAAGAGAAGTTAGACACATGAAATAATAAAATAATTATATAAAGATAATAGGTAGAATGAGAAATAATAATAAAATAAAATAATAATAAAAATAAGAATATCAAAATTAAAGTAAGAAGAAAAGAATAAGGATAAGAGGAGAAGGGGAGGAAACACAATTGTATAAAAAATGCATGGATTATTTTATTGAAAGATAAAATTTAAATTTAAATTTTATTTTTAATAAAACAAAACTAAATTAAAATAAAATGAAATGAAAAGGTAAATAGAAGGAGGAGGGTGTGAAAGTAGCTTCTCATTTTTAATCCTAATATAGTGATTTTTTTTTAATATTTGTGCGTGGAGATAATCCACGCGGGGCTGCATGACTTCAACATCTTTTGCAGTGCATGGGGTGCAATGTGGAAGTAGGGGCGTCAAAGCTCCTTCATTTTTTCATGGATTTGACCTGGGATTTTGGGTATGGAAGTGAATCGGTGAGAGGTATACTTATTCATCTGGAATTCAAAGTGGATGTATGAAACTTGAGAAAGCATCATGGAGGTCGGAATGGAGTCCCAAGATGATCATAGGTGGCCTAGAGGCGTGGAAATGAAGAATGTCTCGACGCTGAGATCTTGGTGCGGTTTTGATGGAGTCTTTCAGTGAAAGAAATACTAGGAGGCGGATGAGAAAGGAAAAGTAGTAGTGCATTGCAGAGGGTTCTATCCAAGTGAGGTTGAGGCGCCGACGATGTGGGATGATGGTGTTTTTGTTAAATTTGAACGGTAACTTAAGTTTCATCATCCCACATAGAAATGGATGTGCAGGGGTGTGATGGTTTAAATAACAACCCCCCACTTCACCACAGCAATTAAGTCACATTGGGGCTTGAGGACCCCCCCTGCTGCAGACTGCCCCATCCAGATGATGCTCTCTTCCCGACACCCTATGGGTTTCACCACCATAGGCTCGCACGTCCTAATTCATCGGCCCTTGTTCATGGACCTGATTACCTTGTGCACCCTTACTAGTTTGTAGTAGACCTCCTTTGGGCTTCATGCTCAGTCATGACCCTTCGTCAGCCTTATTTTAGAAAGACCTAAAAATTAATATAGAAAAAATTAACTCATAAAATATTAACCAAAATAAAAGCATGAATACAAATTTAAAAATCATAAATTTTTTATTTTTTTCAAATCATTTTACTTTCATAATCAAATTTTACAACATTTAGACCATATTTTACCTACAGTATAAAATCTGAACAACAAATTTAGAGGGTCTCAATGTTAAAAATATTCAAATTTCAAAGTATTAAAATAAAATGATTATCATTTTTAAATCAAAATTTCAAAAATACACATAAAATATCAATTTAATTTCTCATTTTTCTAATAAATAATGAAATCAAGAATTTTACTTTTTCCCATTAGAAAAGGGTGGAAATTCTCTTCTCATTCATTCAAACTCCTTAATTTATCATTATTAACCATGAAAAATCATAATTTACCTAACTTTTTAACCTTTTCATTCATCTCTTATGATAAAATTCAAGTGGAGTTATGCACATATCATGAGAACATGATCCTTATCCATATGCTTGAAAAGGAACAACTTTATTTACTTTGTAAAGATAAAAGAAACTTAAAATCATAAGGTATTTTATTAAAGGTTCTAATGACTAAGAGGCTTAAGTTCGATAGGGTAATTAAAATTTAAATATCAAGAAGGATGTTAATATATAAAGTAAAGTGCACGATGTCAAAAATAATAGCTCAATTAAATTCTCCCCTTTAAATTTTAACAAATTCAATTTCCAAAACTCAAAGTAAGGTCATGATCAATTTAAATCATAATGAATTATTTGTGAACCATATTGAATTTTTTTTCTAATTTTATAATTTTTTTAAATAACATTTTTATATTTTCTTTATTTTTCAAAATTTAGGATTAGAATAAACCTCACATCCACCACCTAACTGCATATGATAAAAAGCATATTTATGAGAATTGTGATTTTTGTTTTTTCTAAGTCACAACACATTTGTTTTATTTATTTTTTTTGTTTTTATCAATTTTTAAGTGGGGAAAAAATAAAGAGTATAATTAATGAATCAGAAACCTTTATCAAACCCCAAATGTATCACCCCCACACTTATTCCTTTAAATTTATTTCATCCCTTCCATCATGACTCCCTTCACCCCCACACTTCAACCTTAAAATGTCATTCAATTACTAAGAGGAGGGTAGGAATGGATAAAAATGGAATGAATTCTGGATCATTCTAACAAGGTTATTCATGGTTTATAAGTTTTGAACAATAATTGATTTAAAGGTAGTATTTTAAGTATAAGTGGTTTTTAAGAGATCCCTCAATTATTTTAAATGTGTTTTGTGCAATAATATTTTTTACAAGTTCAAATTCATGTTCTGGTCGGTGACATGTCCCAAGATCACTCAAGAAATGTTCTCAAGAATAAATAAAAAGTATGTGTACTAGAAATTGTCACTTGAATTGGAATATTATATTGTAAATTCACTCAAGGAATGATTAAAAATAACAAATCATTTCACAATAATTTCAAAAATTAAAATCATTATATATTTTTGGGAAATTTCATTTACATGAATCAATTTATTCTCTCAAAGCATTATTCATCATTTTAATGTCCATGTCTTACTTTAATCATCCAACTATCCATTTTACTCATTCATTATCATTAAAATTCCAATCTAAAACATGGAATCATAGTATTTTTAAGAAACTAATGTCTCTAAGATAATTCAAGTAAAGTATAAATATAAATGTCGGTGTGAAATTTTCTAGTTTAAACCCCAAAAAAGGTTGTCAAAAAATGTATATAGTTTAAAAGATAATCATAAAAGTGAACTCCCTTTCCCATGAATCTTAGTATTTTCCCACTTGGTTGTTTTGGGTGCCTTATTACATCATGAAACTATAAAACATAATTACTCAATTAAGAACAAGGATCTTTTAATTTAAGCTCAAAAAGATAAGAGGTAGAGGGCTGCATGTTGGACTAATTCCCTAGACTGAAATTGAAATCTATATTCCTAGAGAGAATGTAAATATAATTCTTGGTATGATCCCCCATGTGGTCCTTGAATTTTTACTACCTATAGAGGGTATTATTGGCTATTATCCATAATCTAATTGTGGGTAGATATTTTTAGATTTGAACCCCTAATTGTGGATTTTCCCAAATTTTTCTTCTATGTTCTTGGTGGTGAGGAATACTCCCTGGATTGAGTATACATGATCTATACCCTTCACAATTAAGTATATCTTGCATGGTGGGGGTAATATGAATCATGGACGATCCTCTTCCTTGGATTCTACTTGTGAGGCATCCTATTCTATTTTATTCTATTGTTGTCTCAACATGGGCTACATGAATTGAAAGATCAAAGGGAAAGTAAGCCAAAATATTCACTTTAAAAAAATTTAAGTTTGAATTTGAAAGTAATTTATCCATTTATTAATGAGTAACCTCTATCTTGATTTCCTCAAGCTCATAAACTTAGACATCTTCATGAGCCTCCTCAAATTCATTTTCTTCAAAATTAGGGAGCTCTATGTGTTCTTCAACATGTGTAGGTTTTGTTGCTTCATCTTCCTCTAAGGAATATAAAGGATGGAACCAATTTGAAAATTACAAAAGATAATAAGTTATAATCAAATCATGTTGAATAAAATTAGAAAAAAAATATTTCAAATAAATATCATCTCCTTGAGTTATTTTTAATTCAATTACTTCCTCAATGGGGAGTTCTTATTGAAGATTAATCTCAATGGATGGAGGTGTGTAGTTGGGCTCCTAAATTTTTACATCAAATTCCACCACTTAGGTGGTGTATTTCTTTAATGGTGTTTTATATTCATTTTTTCATGGTATAGGGAGATCAAACAGTTCCTCACATTCATTCCATAATTCATCTAGATATTTTTTATTATCCCACCTATAGCTCAAAAGTATGTTCTTCATACTTGGCCTCCTCAAATATATCAAGGAAGAAAAGTAGCTTATCTTATGGTTCAGTATCAGGTGGCTAGAGGGATCCATTGAACTTTTTAGTTATCCAGTACATTATTCCTTGTAGATGTTTCACCTTATCATCCAAATTTTGGACATCATATTTGAGTCTAATCTTAGACACTTTATCCTAGAATTTTTTCTAGGGAATTTCTTTAAATGTTTTTGGGGAAATCAAGGAACACACTACTTGTTTATTGGAAACTTCTTGATAAAATTCCAGGAAATACTTATAGAATTCAGTTAACTCTC
Organism: Viscum album; assembly: GCA_963277665.1. Taxonomy (NCBI): domain Eukaryota; kingdom Viridiplantae; phylum Streptophyta; class Magnoliopsida; order Santalales; family Viscaceae; genus Viscum; species Viscum album. Next base: position 319,425,736 of record OY728146.1, read on the forward strand.
TAGAAAATTCTTCAAACACTATTTTCTTGAGGGTATATTAGAGATGTTGGATGAGGTCCATTAATTCCTCCTCTATGCTAATTTGGCTTCGGGATCCCCTGGTCTGTCTAGCCTATACTGAAACACATTTTTCTACAGACTAGGGTTCTTCAGCTACATGTTATTTCACCTATGAGTAGTCCTTCCATAATGAATACTAATCATTTGAATACATCATGGAAGAATAATTTTATTATCATTTTTGTTTTTTTGTAAAACAAAATAAAATCTATCTAAATTGTAAAAATATATAAATAAAAGTAAACTACTTATTTTTTCCCCATCAATGACACCACTTTTGGCATGCACACCTATCATGGGGTGTGGTGAAAAGAAAACTTTTAATGTTTTTTCTAGTGAAACATAGTGGCTAACCAAGTTAACCTCACTTGATGAGATTCTCATTTATTTCCCTCATTTAATCTAATTCACATAAACTATTTATTTTTGTGGTTTTTATTAATTTATGAAAACAATGATAATTTTTTTTATATTTTTCATTACCTTCTATAGTAATGATAAGATATGAAATATTGAAATTCTAAACTTAAACTAACATGAAATTCTAAAAAGAATGATTTAAGAGGGTATGAACTTAGTCCTTAGGCTGGTTTTGGGTTTAATCATTATTTTCCTTTATTTTTTCATTTATATTGATAATATAATCATAAAATATCATGATTAATTACTATTTTTTTATTTATAATTTTTGAAATCTTGAATGCCTCAAGTACTCTCAATTCCACCTCTTCCTGTAATCAAGTTTTATAACACACCTTAGTCTGGGGTGTTCCATCTTTCCAGAACCGAATCTATCGATGTTGTTTCTTCTATTGATTGGATAAACTCCATCATGTAAAGAGTTAACAAATAAATATAGGGAAATATATTTAAAAATAATAATTGAAATATATTGAGTTTCATGTCATGGGATACATTCTCTACACCCATTTATGCTACTCACATGTATAACAAACTAAAAATAAACATTAATAAAAAATCAAGAACACCTTGACCTCCCCTGATCCATGCCTCAAGTTAGCCTCCCATTATCAAGAGTAATATTCCACATGGTGGAATGAGGAATAAAAGAATAATAAAATAAAAATAATAAATAAATAAGAAGAATAAAATAATAATAAAATAATAATTAAGAGAGATAATACAATTAAATAAAAAATAGACTAAGAAGGGAAGTTGAACACATGAAATAATAAAATAAAAATAGAAGGAGAATAAGTATAATAATAAAGAATAATAAAATAAAACAATAGACAAATTAAATTAAAAATAATAATGTTAAAATTAAAAGACAAAGAAGAAAAGTAGGAGAAGATAATAAGGGGTGGAAAACCATTGTATAAAAATGCATGGATTAATTTATTAAAAGAGAAAATTTAATTTACAAATGTATTTTAAATAAAACAAAAATAAATAAAATTAAAATCAAATAAAAAAGTCAATATAAGAAAAGGTATGGGCATGCATCTTCTTGGTAGAGAATCATCTTTTGGGGTTTCAAATTCATTCTGTAGGAAGTAGAGGCATTATTTTATAGGCCAAGTAATATCCTCAACCTCTTCCTCCATATTTAAAGCACCTTAAGACCTGGGATGAATATTGAATAAGGATATTAAAATTTTAACATCTTGAACCCTTATATCTTGAGTATTTTTTTATATTTTCATGTGGATAAGATCCATGCAGGGTATAATGACTTAAGCCTCTTTGGTGGTGCATGGGGTGCAATGTTGTAGCAGGGGATTTGGAGCTCCTTCATTTATACATGGATTTAATGTGGTATTTGAAGTATTTTATAGGAGAATAAAGAGGTATTATTATTTATCCATCTTTTGAAGTGGTTAGATAAAACTCAAGGAAGCTTCATGGAGGTCAGAACTAGGTTTGAAGATGATCATAAAAGGTAGAGAGGCATAGTAGTGAATTTTGACTTGACCCCAAGCTCTCAGTGTGGATTTAATGGTTCCTTCCATTGAAATAATGGGCATCCAGTTGTTGATAATAAAGTAAAAGTGGTTCCATTTGAATACGGCTTCTACCTGAGTGAGGCTGAGGTACGGGTGATGTGGGATGATGGAGTTTTTGTTAATTTTGGATAGTAACCCATGTTTTCTTTATCCCACATCAAAATAGATGTGTTTGGTAGTGGTGGATTAAATAAAAATACACACTTATACATAAAAATGAATTTTCATTGGGTATGGAGAACCCCCACCCGCCAATGTAGGCTTCCCCATCCCGGCGACGCTCTCCTCCCGCCACCCTATGGGTTTCACCACCACTGGTCAGTGATCCTGGCTATGGCCAAGAAAATCGCCCACAGATTTCACCACCTTGGTCCCTTATCCATGGGCCTGATACCCTCATTCACCTCTTCCATTTTAGGTTATCCCTCCATTGGGATTCATATTCGTCTTTCCCCTTGGTATATGGAGTGAGCCCATGTTTGAGGGTTGGCTCTTTCAAGGCCTATTTTTTAAAGAAATACTTGAAAAGTAAGATAGAAAAAATTAAAACTCATATAATATTAACCAAAATAAAAACATGAATACAAATTTAAAAATCTTCACATTTTTATTAGTTTAAAATAATTTTACTTCCATAGTCATATTTTCCCACATTTAACTAAAACATTGAAATTTAAGGGCATTTAGATCGGAAATCCATTAAAACCCATTGAAATTTGATTAAATATATATACACAAAATTAATCTTTCAAATAGAATCTTCATGTTATGATTTTTTTATTCCCTTACTGGAATTTTTATTTTAAAAATTTATTATGTATATCCCTCATATATCCCATGTAGTTTTAATAAAAATTAAAAATTATGATCATGTTAATAAAGTTTTCAATAATGTTGATGTACCACTTGTTTTAAAGTTGTTATATAATGTACATAATTTCCCAAAGTCACTATAATTTTCAATATTTTAGGTTTTATTATGTGTATTATTATGAAATAAATCATGAATTAATATGTAATAAGGAAAAGTTTTGTCTTAGTCCAGGATTCACATGAGCTTGATCGAGATCACTAAGGAGAAATAGATGTTTTCCTACCTCACAAGGTGTCCTCGAATCATGGGAATCACACAATACTTAGCTATAATATTTTTATATTCACAGTCTATTAAAGCATTTTTTCAAAGAGTAGAGAGAAATGAGATCTCAAAATGATCTTGGATTCAAGGATTTCTATATAGAATTTCAATATAATGAAATAAAACACCATCACAAATAATAAGTATCCTTATATAGTCCATCCAAGGATGATCCTTGGATTGTCAATATTTTTCCATTAAAGGGGAAATTTTTCATGGGTTAGAATGAGTATAAATCATGAAAATTCATTTTTATATTAATTTTTTAACATCTGAACAATAAAAATGAATATTTTAAACACCTCAGATTATCATCATATAATAATCAAATTGATAATTATATATTTAGATTTGGGGAATTTTACTGAACCATGTGAAATCACATAACACAATATTTCCATGCATAGAACTATAGTGTGGAGAATCTCATAGCAGACTAACACATGGTTTAAACCACCATTACATGGTGGTTCCTTTAGTACAAAATTCTAAAAAGCTCACATTTTTATTAATGCCTCATAGACTTAGTACATTTTCACCTTATATGACATCATATGTAACAACTTGTAAAACCATATTCAAAACTCCTTTGGGATATCTTTAAAAAATAATTTTTTGGAAAACAATTCATAAATTTTGACCTTATCCAACACCATATATAGAAACTCTTGAAAATTCAACTATACCTTATTTTATATATCCTAAAAAATATGACCTTATAGAACTTTGTGGCATTGAAAAAAGTTATGAATTCCCAAATATATAAATCTAAGAAAAAATAATCATGTAGAAAAGAGTCAATCATACCTAAGAAAAAAAGGGGTCTAGCTTGATATCTATCTAACACATGTATCTCCATACCTCTATCCACCTAATGTATCATATACAAGTATGCATAATCATATAATACCTTTGTGCATGAAATTGAGTAACCACGATACATGGTGTATGTAAATCCCATATAGTCTACTCATATATTCTTAATTACTAGATTATATACTTTAAATGTCATTGATTATATCACATGTCATTCATCAAAGTGGACAGGCACATCACATTCCCCTCATCTATATAGATAGTCATATCACATGTACCTTATCTAGGTATGACCACACATTTCATTGGTATATCTCAATATAGGGCCCAAATATCATATTTGTCATATGAGAGGATAAATAAAATCTTTTATAATCCTTAAAAAATTAAATTATAATTACTATACCTAGCCACCCTTTTATTTGATTAGCCTCAAGATTGCATAAGAAAGGTGTTAATGTTTGAAGGTTTTTTTTGTAATGAACCTGGATTTTATCAATGGAAATTCCCTTCTTATAATTATGTAATAGAGTATAAATCATATAAAATCACTTAAATAACATAATAAAAACATTATAAATGATTAATTAATGAAATATGTAGTATTTTTAGAAATTAAGTAACCTAAACCAATGGAATAGTAACTTGACCTTTGGAATAAAAATATGACCCTTATGAATAGTAAACCAGCGAATAGAATAGTAACCTCACCCATGAAAGTATAAATAAAATTTATCTATATTATAAATTAAAATATGATAAAATTATATCATAGTATAATAAAATAAATGTTTTGAAAATAATTAATTAAGTGTTGGTATTTCTATAAAAAAATAACTATTTATTTAATATTTTATAATTAATATATTGATTTAAAAATAAATTATTTTCATAACATAGACTCTTAAATTAATATTTTTTTTCTTTTTATTATAGGATAAATTTATGATACTTTAATTAATTTATTCACTGTTAAAAAGTAACCTATAATTTTAAAATTTATATTTTTTGAATAAATGATGATTTTAATTAAAAATTAAATTTCTCATATATAGAAAAATATTTTCATAAAATGGAGTTCATTTGTTAATTCTACATAAAAATAAATGGTTGGGGTTAATTTTTGGTGTTTTTATAAAATAGTGGTTTTTTGTGAACAGTGAAATACAGTAATTTATGGTATTTAACAAATACATGAATTATTGAGTCATAGATGATGTATAGATTATATAAGCCATTAATATAGAACTATACTTTTTATTTTAATATATTTAGCGATAAGGTTAAAAATATTGATAGACTTGAGCCAAAATAAAAAAACAATGATTAAAATAATCAAAAAATGCTTCACTCCACTATAAATACCACCCCTCGCCACCTCTTCTCCTCACACCTATTAAGCCTTGAAGATTGTCTAGTTTCTACCCAATAAACTTTTTAAATGGTTTGGGAAAAAGCCTAAATTTATTATTTAAATAAAATAACTCTTTAGTATCAATAAAATACCAATCTCAAATTCCTCAAGGAGGTTCTCAAGGAGAAGAATTCAAGAGGTAAAAACTGCCTTCTTTTTCTTTTAATTTCTTTTCAATTTCTTTTCATTTCTTTTCCTATCATCACATAACTTTATCAAAGTTACATTATAACTAAAATATATTCTATATAATATAATTTTATTTTGTTAATGGAACTACCCATCATCATTTCTCTTCCCATCTCATTTTATTCTAAAAATTAAATCATTGTCCATAAGGTGCCGATTTACCACCTTCATGGACAACGTGTTTTAATTTTTAAATTCCACCTTCAAGTCTATTCATAAAACCATAATTATGGTTAAAACATATTATAATATATTTATTACATCTTATTTAATTTTTTGAAGCTATTATATATACATAATATTAATCAATAAAACAAAACAAGTTCATGATGATCTAAAAATGCTAAAATAATCTAAACTGTTATCACTAACATTTTGTCTAATGATTCATCCTCATACCATATAAATGAATAAAATATATAAAAATTTAATGTTATTTATGTTAATTAATAACATATAACTTCAATTCTATGTATTTATTCACATTTTACATGATCATTCATACATGTATACAAGTAAATTGATCATGAAAACGAAGGAAATAAACACTCTTGAACGATGAAATCAAATCTTATAACTCATAAAAAAGGCCATAAATGAACTTAATAAAATTATAATAAATAAAATAAATATAGAAAAGGTTATTAATTAATTAATTTTTTTATTTTATTTTATTATCTAGGACATTAATTTCAAGTGAAGAACACTTTCATACATAAGGTATGGGATTCTTTCTGAACGTCAACATTTCCTTCAGGTTGCACTTTCATTATCTTTACCCCAATGTAATTATTATTTTATTTATTATAAATTATTTTTATATTTTCCATAATAATGTATATATATCATTTCATTCTTATTTTTTTGGGATATACATTTTTAAACAATGTTCCCTTCTCAATTCTTCCTGATAAGCAAGCCCGATTAAAGGGACCTTTCCAATTTCTTACTCATTATCAAGTTCTATCCATAATATCTTTTAAGACACCATTACTTTTATAAAATATTTTATTTTATCATTAAAATTATCTTGGTTTGTTTCTGTTTTTATGAAAACAAATATTCCCTTTCTTTTTTAAAAACCCTTTAGTATTTTCCTTAAACCATGCTAAGATGTTTCATTTATAATATCTCTTAAACACTCTTTTTTATGTGTTTTCACTCCATTTTGACATGACTCATCATGTTCTATTACTATTTTACCTTATTAATTTCTGTGTAAGATTTAAATCCATTGTTTCATGGACACCATTATGATATTCTCATTTTTGTTCCTTATGACATAATTATGATACACAATTCTTTCCATGGGTAATCCTTATGATTGATTCTTCAGGTGGAAAACATATGCATGAACATGTAATGATGGGTTCGCCTAGATTTCTCTCCAATTAATTAGTTAATGTTTATTCTCATGAGACTTCATGTTGGGATAGGGATTGAGCCTAATTCCTTTATGGGACTTTGTCCGCCATGTGCAATGGTCTTGGCAGTTAGCCTTGACTCATGCTTATGTCATGTTTTGTGTTATTACCATGTTCTAATGATACCATTATTACATGTATCCATTCTATACATGTTATGATTCTTTATGTTTATTCATGTTCTATTCCTTTTTATGTCATCATGATATGTCTTCTAACCCATCTGATTTGTTATGTTACTATTTTTATACTCTTACTGGTATTTTTAGCTCATCCCTTTTGTTCATGTATTCCACTAGTTATATTATGAATATATAAAAGATAAATAAAATTTATGATATCTTTATGAATGATTAAAATAAATATGTTTTATCTTATTTCCATGTTTTCTTTTTTATATACATAATCATCCAAAGACACTATAATTTATGATCCTTGGTTTGTATTTGATGGCTAGTTATGCTTAAAATCATGTAATAATATGTGTAAGAGTATATGGATGTAATAATTATACTAATTATCATTTCAACCTCAGGTATGGGGATTTAATATAAAACATGAACTCTTATCATACCAAATACACAGTGTATGAAACTTCATGTGGTATACTTGGTGGGTTATTACTGGAACTAAAAAATATATCTAAGAAGGATTCAAGAGGAATTATTACTGATAGAAGAAATTCTATAGAAAAGTACATAACTTCACACAAATCAAGTCCATTAATTCCAAAAATAGAAATTTTTTAAGAAAATTATTGAAAACTACATAACTTATATAGTTTCTTATGTTCATGAATTCCATGATTTCACCATACTTCCATGATCTAGACACATTTATTGATCTAGAGTCTTATAAATACCCCTAAACATTCCATGTTGAGTATAATACCTTGAAATTTTATATTTCAAGGAATACAAAGATCTTTACTCATAAAAACAAACTTCCACACTTCACACAACCCAATCCAACCCTCCATGGGATCTTGTAGGTGAGAAATAATGAGAATTACCTTGCACAAGACCTTTAGGGAATTGAATTTACTTTGATATATTTTTATTAAACTCCCTAAAATAAAGAACACACTTCATGAAAAGTCCAAAACTTCACACAAGTCATGGTTTCATATAATTCCCAACTTTCACGAAACCCATTACAATGACACCCATTTGATTTCCTCCTTTCATGGAACATGCTTTCTCAAAATTTAAGGACACATAGGACCCAAAACTACAAAATATGGGATTATTAATGAAATATAAAAATATATGATTGGTATCATGGGCTTTCTCCCTTATTCCCTTTTCATAAAACATGGGCTAGAAAGCATCTACGTATGTTTTTAATGCACATAGTTCAAGAATAATCCATAATTGGTGCCCCAAAACAAGAACTAGTATTCACCCATGTAATCCCAAAACATATCCTTACTACATATAAGAATTACCTTAGGCATCATAATAGGTGTGAACCACCACATATTCCAACATTCACTTAAGTCATAGAACAAGATGCCTTTGGTATCCCAATATATAATCTTCATTAAATCTCTTGTTTCTTGTTCTTTTGTGACACAATAATCATTAATGTTTGATATTAAACTACATGGATTGGTCATGTCACAACCTTAAACTATAAACCTCAAACCATGTGAGTTTCTATTCCTTCTCCAACATGATACTTAGGATTTGACTTTGATATTAAATATTAATACCAAAAAAACCAAACCATCTTATCTCCCTCTTTATATATTGTAAAACCTAAACCTTCTAGAAAATCAACTAAAACTTATAAAGTTTCCCCATAAGAATCTAAACCATGACTACCCTTACATTGAGAGAATACGTGGATTATCCCCACAAGACTCTAAAATTGTCCCTATCCTAACATATTGAGCATAAGTAGACCCTTTCCTTATTTGAAGAGAATAAGATTACCTATGTGATAAGTATAGGATAACTGCCTCACTTGATGAATTATATCTCATCCTACACATGTTTAATAATATAGGGTACCACATGTGATGATCATAGGTATTTTCATGTAATGATAATGAGACACTTAAGGTTAAAAGACTTTGATGCCTAAAGTAATGAGCTTAATATTCCTATGTGAATATCATTTGGATCCTTATGTGATGAGAATGATAAGCCTTAGGTTATGATCCTTGGATATCTTAGGTAATGAGACTGATATTTTTATGTGATAAGCATATGGTTCCTCATGTGATGAGTTTGATATTCCTGAAGCGATATACCTTGGATGATGTGGGTGCCAAAATATGGGCATAAGAAAAGCATCAGAAAGAGAAAACCAACTTTGAAGGTGCTGCCTCACAAAGACCATTCATGGAGACCTACACCATGGCTGGCGTGAAGCCAGAGTCCCATACCATTATCTCCATAGAGCAAAGAGGTGGGAGGATTTGGAGTTATGATGCACTTGACCAGAAGCCTCGCACTATGGAGGGAGCCAGATCAACCTTTGCAATCCCAAAAAACTTGATGGAAGACTTCATGGGTGTTGTGCAGAGCCCCCAGAAGAGCTTCATGTTGAGGTGGGGATGATGGTCGACTCCACAGTTACGATGAACTTGATGCAATCTGTGGTCGATCGCAAAGTGATGTGTGGCTTCACACCCAGTTGTCCCTGCTTCACGTTGCCCCTCACCTACAAATACTGGGCTCCCCTCGAGCCCAAAATATGGGTACTGTGACCTTTCACCTTCTCCGCTCTCAAATGGCGAAGCACCTTCTACATTGTGAAACCTTGAGAAAATGAGCTCTTCCGGGTACTTGAGCATTGTGAAGTACCCATCTCTTAGCTCAAAAACAACCCCTCTTCAAGAAGGGATGCCCTTTTCGGAGCCCATAGGCCACCGTGAAGGAGTTAGATCCTCAAGGGGCTTGGGTATTCAAAAATAAATCATGATTCATGATGTACCCTCCATAAACATGTGAATTGTATGCTAAGGTTGAGTCAATATTCTTCGTGAAGCACATTTCATCGTAGTGATATGCTTGGAAAGGTACCCTTGCTTCACGAAGTCTTACTCCGCGAGAGCCTTTCCACTTCACGAAGCACCCTCCATATGCATCTATTCCCTATTCCTAAGCTAGGACACCACACTTCATAAAGAATACCCCTTTTCAAATCCCCTCCATTATATGCAGCACCAGAGCTTCACAAGGTCCCTTCTTGTGAACCCACTTTCTTCGCAAACCCTTCTCTTGTACGACCCTTCAGGTTTGTACGAAGTGATTTCAAGGTCCCTTGGGATGTTCTTCTCATGGTGTTGCTTATCCTTATGCTTCTTCACATATGTAAGCTAACGACTATTGCTTCTTTAAATAGCCATGCTAATGTGGGAACCTTAGTGGATCACTCCACCACACACCCTCGCCACAACATTGTCAGTGACTTCCCTTCACCAAGGGTTAAAGTGTGATGGTTGTGTAAGTTCTAAGGCTAAAGAGTGAACCCACCTTGTCTGAGATGTAGGATGTTAAACTGAAAAGCACTATCAGCCCCAGCACATGATGTTAAAATGTGGCCTCTCCTCGTGCATCATATGTGGGGTTCCCCTTCACAGGCATTCTCTATGCCCACTTGTCTCCACGAGAGTGAGGTCTTCCTCACACGAAATGAGATCCTCTCTACTAGAGTGGCACTTGTCCACAGGAAGGGGAAACCTCCTTGGTTTAAGGCCCTAGCCTTTCTTATAGGGGTTGGCACCCCTTCTCCTCCTTTCTTCTTCACTGCCAAATACTAGATGAGAGATGGGCATAGGGACCTTTGTTATCATATCCCTCTCCATCAGAGCTTTTTCACCATTAGGCCTTCATCCTAGAGTAATTCCCAATCTCTATCTCCTTGGGATGCTACCCACATGTAAGCCCATGTTTCCTCTTTGGGCCACTAACCACGTGTAATCCCAATTCCACTTCCCATGGATGCACCATTTGTGACATGATTGGAAGGTCCTTACTGCCTCTTGTTTGTCACACCGAGAATAACTCACTTGGGATTAGAGTAATCATTAGTCATGGAATTTTTCCTGGGCCACCCTAGAGCATAATCCCCAATCCACTATACCAAACTACGTGGACTTTATCCTTTCCAAGGCAAGGTATATAGGAAGCCTCCCTAAGGTTCAATCCCAACTCCTACTTGCCCTGACCCCTTCACGTCGGTTCACCTTCGTCTCGCATGACATTAAATTGTATCCCCCATTCTGAACTACATGGACATTGATCCTTACCATGGCAAGGTACGTAGGAAGCCTCCCTGAGGTTTAATCCAAACACATACTTTTCCTGACCCCTTCATGTTGGTTCACCTTCGTCCCATATGACGTTAAATTGTATCCCCTGTTTAGAACTACATGGACTTAGATCCTTGACATGGAAAGGTATGTAGGATTCCTCTATGAGGTTCCAGCCCAACACCTACTTGTCCAAACCACTTCACAACGGTTCACCATCATCCTGTATGACATGAAATTTTATCCACCATCTTGAACTACATGGACATTGATCCTTGTTTCTTAGGAAAGGTACGTAAACATCCTCCATGAGGTTCAATCCCAACACCCATCGGTCCCAAAAACTCCACGTTGGTCCACCATCGTCCCGCATAAGGTTAAACTCTATGCCCTTTTTTCCCCGCAAGATGTTAAATTGTACCCATTCAAACTATGTGGGCTTTGATCCTTTCCAAGGAAACGTATATAGGAAGCCTCCCTGAGGTATAACCCTATCCAGTGGGAAGTTGTTGTTTTCCATCCAGTGGTATTCCGTTATACTCCAACCCGAGGTAAACCATTGTTCCCATCCGGCGGTAAGACGTCTTACCCCAACCAGTGGTAAGGAATTGTTCCTAAATTGATGGTAAGATATTGTACTCCACAATCAATGGTAATAAGTAGTATTCCCTTTCCTTGGAACTCACGTCTCTACTCCACCCTTGGGCGTCATACCAACCTAGGCTGTTGACGATGCATAAGAACCAGTATATCGTCGGGTCGTTGTCTTATATGTACACCCCGATTCTATACCCCCATCCTGAACTATGTGGACTTTGATTCCCTTCCATAGGGATACGTAGGAAGCCTCCCTGAGGATCAAGACTATCGCCAATGTCTCATCCCAATCTCTCCCTCAAGCCTATGTGTTCTATGAAGGTCATGTCCCAACCCAGAGGTTCCACTACCTTCAGGTCCCATCCATGCATCCATTCTCATGGGTCACCTCCTCAGGCTCCCCCATCACCCCACTGAACTACGTGTAATTTGATTCCCTACCATAGGGATACGTAGGAAGTATTTTTGAGGCTCAATCCTAGCATCACTATCATCCTCACATCGGCTCCATCTCATTCTCCACCCATTCTCAACCATCCATTTCCATCCTGATTTTCAGCCAGGCTGCCACATCCCAGTGAAATCATTTCACCCACTTTCTCGCCACTCTAAGCAGTAATTAGGTAACTAACCATTCGTTGGCCCCAGCATCAGTGATCCCTCCAGGGTTAGCACCCTTCTGATCCACTCCCATCAGTGTTCTGATCCGTCTGGTCCATCTTCAATAGATGTTAAACTCACGGAATACCCTATGTTAAACATGGGAAGCTGAGAACAACTTCATAGACATGCCTATGGCATAAAATTCCCTACACTCGACGTGGGGTGCCTTGGGATTATGCACCCTCGAAAAGCCCTATCATAAGAGGAAAAAACCTCGACGCATTAGTGTTCCAGCATCCAGACACACCAGCGATGTCCAATGTGATTACTCCCCTGATCAAAGGTTGCTTCCATGACATGAACCCTTGGAATTTCCTGACAAAATCAGCGTAATAAATTGGCATCCATGAAGACATGGAACTAGGAAGAGTTTCACGAACAATGTCTTAAGTCTATGAGGGAGACCCAGACTAGAAAACGAGTTCTGAGGAGGAATCTATGGAAGGAGGAACCAAAATCCCATCATCCTGTTTCGATCAAGGAGTAAAAATCTAGGAATAAGTGATGAATGTCACCTGACTTGGGAAAGTGGGAATGTGGGGAAACAACTTTGTGTCCTCCGAAAGAGACTGATGTATACCCCAATGAAAGCATCTGAAAAAGAAATGGTGAACCCAACGAGAAATTATTCTCCTCAACATGGATATTATTAGTGCTCGAGACATTATTGGATTGATGTGTCACTAGATCCATGTATCTGGAGCCAGGTCCTTCCAAGAAAATAGTGGTTCTAGCGTGAAACTCATCAAAAATTGGGGCAGTTGACAGTTTGACATCCCGACCTACAATGTTGTTAGCATGGATCCTTATTACCAATCATAGATGATGGAATAGCACTGGGGAAATGGACATCGGTTTACTTATTTTAGCACTAATGGTTAAATATCCTAGCTTTGCAGGACCCAAGCTATCACGAAAGGAACCCAATCACCTCCCACCCACCAATGAAGGGGCAGGGGAAATGCCAATGTGGAAATCCCACGTAGCCAAATCTCCCCCATGGCAGCCTCCACATCCATGATTGTTGGGAACCCACGCCCCATAGACCCTTCTAAAATCATTTAGAGAAGGGTGATTAATGGACTGATTCGAGGATACGAGGAGGAAGGGATTATCCTAAACCGGGATATGGCATGACAAGACTTAGAGGCTTTTGTGCCTCATCACCACCACCGCCCCATAGTCCACATAGGGATCCACTACTCCCCACTCCGATCTAAAATCCATTTGGGAGCATCTCCCCAGAGTGCTTCAATGAATCCCTCCCCTACACCAATGAGGTGAGGGGTGTCCGGGCCGACCCAGCTATAGTCACATCTTAGGGGCCACCAAAGAGAGATCCCACAAGGCTATGCCAAAACCGCCACATTGGCCAAATAGCTAAGGAACAGGTAAGTTATGCACCTGTGACATCGGCCCCTATTCAATTAATATGATGCTAGTGTCAAGCGCAGGCTGAGGAGGACACATGCTGAGGGGCGTCAACGTTGACAACTACCATAGTCCATGCCACCACTGACGCATACCATCAATCTCTCATTCATACTGAGTGGGGGCATCTGTATGCTTGGCCCAGATCGAGGACCAACCACCCCACAGGTAGGCTGGGTTGACACTCCTGGTCACTGACATAGGTAGCGCTCACCGCAGGCTGACCCACAACAATGACACATGGTACGTAGGTCCTTCCATACCATCACCAATGAGAGAGCAGGTTTGTCCCGCTCCCAAGCTCAGCACAAAGGTCCTCCCCATGCCAGATTCAATCTGAACGAGGATCCTCCCTACTACAGTGGCACTCAATACGGAAGCCTCTTCTACACCCATAACCTCATATATAGATATGTTCCTCTCATCACTGGTCACCGATGTGAAGACGCTACCAGTCTAGTTAACCGTCAACATGGGGGTTCTTCCCCATGTCCTTACAGCAGCCAACGAAGGTCCTCCTTGTCCCAGAAATAAGAGAAAAATAGGTTTCCCTCACTTCATAGGCACCCAACATGGAGGTCCTACCCATGTTCTTCTCGACCAGTACGAGGATCCTCCTCGCACCGACACTCCCAAAGAAAATAAGTATGGAGGCCCTACCCATGCTCTTACCAACTCCAGTGGAGGTCCTGCCCACTCAAGCACTTCCCACAAAGACTCCCTCCATGCGTTAGCTATGGTACACGGAGGTCCTACCCATGTTACCTTTGACATATGTCCAGGTGACCCTACCACCCCAGCTCACCCAGGTGGAAGTCCTCTCCACCCCAATGTCAATTTGGTCAAAGGTCCATCTCGAGCCAAAAATTGGCCCTGTCTCAAAGAGACATCCTAAGGTAGGTTGGTGGTTCATCGACGCCATAAAAAGAGCGCCGAGAAGATTCAAACTTCAATTAAGCTCGACTACTTCTCAGATTCCGAGGTGGAATGTGATTCAATAATTGAACCCTCTCCTCGATCCTCTGTGTCGAGGTTCAAGGAAGGAATGCGATGTATTAGCCTCATCCTTATGGAATGTGAGGTTCACCAGATTCTTGCCTCCCTTTGTAGATACATCCTGGAGGTGGAAGATTTTTCCCCTTTTTATGGTCTGGCAGTGCAATCCTCCCTATCGTCAACAAGGTCATTCACTACCTCAACCAGAGATCATGGAGAGTTATTCTATGGACTGTTAAAGGATGAACAACAGAATGGACCACCATCAGTGACCTCAAACCCTACGCTAGAAGCCATGGTCACTATCCCATCTTACCAAGATGTAGTGGCTCGTTCGTCGCATTCATCAAAAGACAGACCGAGATGCAGTGGCTTGTCATCTCGTTCACCATATTCTCCACTATCCAGTCTACCGTCTCAACGGTCTGCTTCAGTGTTTCTACCGGTCCCCCAGCCTCCTTTGGTTGATGAGTGGGGAAACAAAGGGCCACATCCTGAATCTATGACAAGTAGCTTTTAGGACATCCTTGTAGCAGATCATTTCCTAGAAATGTTCTAGCTGATTGTGACTGCGAACTTCAGCGTGCCAGAATCACTTCCCTAGGAGGACGCCATGTGATTTCACCAAACCCTATCGGTGACACACTTTCATCTCCGTTATTAGTGAGTGGATTACCCTGAGATTCAGGTAAACTTTGAAGACATTGGACAACAATTTCATATGGTCAACTTGGTTGTTATCCCTGTGTTCGAGCACCCTGAGTCACCCGGTCGCTATCGAACCCTCCTGAAACGATGCATTCAGAGATTTAAAGTGCTCTAGAATATTATAAAGGAGGCTTCCCCCCAATGTTTAGGTCTATGGTTAGGGGTAGTATGTTTCCCTTCATTTCATTTCTATCCAACACTAGACCGATTTTCCAAGCAATATTTAGGATATGCCTCCAGGTAGAGTCACGGTTAACATGGATGATCTATCGGATGTGGAGAACAATTTAGAGCTCCCTGATGAGAACATATGTGACACCCCAAACTTTTTCACATGTAATAATAATTTTATAAATAACCAGTATGGTTTTCAAAGTTAACATTATCTCACGTTGTTCAAAGAATAATTTAAAATAACTATTAAACAAAATTTATCAAATAATTATTTAATAGATTATTTTAAATAATAGTATAACTAATTTGTTAGTAGTTTCAAAAATGTGAAATATATATGTGTGTGTGTGTATATCAGATTTGAATTATATGAAAATTATATTATAAAATTATAATTTTATACATGAAATTGAAAATAAATATTATTTTGTTAAAAAAAATACACTATTAATATTTACATTTTAATTTATGCAAATAAATATTTAATCTAACACATGAATGACTATATTGATTTTGGTTGGGAAATATATTTTTGTTTACAAAAATATGATATTGGAAGTAATAATTATACAGATAAACTCATGGAATATATATATATATATATATTATTTCAAACTTTAGGTTAAATATATTATACATACCTTTAAATTAAATATATGATAATATGAATTATGATAGATTATTGAAATAATAATAAAAAATGAAAATAAATCTCATAGGGTATCCATGAAGAGGGGTCCCAATTTTGGGAATCATGAAGGAGGATGTCGCGGGGTCGAGCCTAGGGTATCCACGCTGTCGGCCGTCTACATCGTGGGAGAAGAGATGAGGCCGGGGGCAGATGGGGTTTCATCGAGCTATGGTCATGCGCCTGATTTTAGAAGCTGAGGAGCTGGTTGAGGTCCTTGATGAACCGATCTGAGTCGATGTGGCTTCCACCGGGAGATCGTTTGGAGTCCGAGTCGATGACAGGTGCGGTCTCGATTGAAGTTGAAGGTTTCGATTCAAGATGGAATCACTTCTTCAGCTGACTTCGAGTCACGGTTAGGGTTTCTCTCCTCTATGAGTTAGGTTTATCTCTTTCCGTTTGTCCAGATCTACGTGTTTGTGTTTTTTAATGACTAAATATTCATAAAATCAGGGCAATAGCGACATGTTTTGTCGACTTTTTTCTTTCTCTTCATCCATCGACGTTTGATGTCACCAGTTGGTATTTAATTTATCTTTTTGATGTTAATGTTTGTCACGATATGGGATTTTCCTACAATTGGTACTGTTAGGATCTCATTTGATGTGATGAATATATCGATTTTTCATTGCATTTGACATTAATTTACCAACTTGTGTCTAATTTTCTTGATGATGTGGTGGAAGAGTTAGTTTTTCTTTGAACAAAACACAGTTTGAATAAAAATTGTTGATCTTATTCGATGTATTGAATATTCTCCCCTGCTATTTCTTTCACCTTTGAAAACTGGCATCTATTTGTAATGCACACCAACCCATCTATAGTCAAGTTGGACTAAAATATATATATGAAATAGTAATGTTGACTATAAAAAAATGTCTTAGTTTTCCTTCTCGGGGGCACTGTCTCTCCAGCTTCTTTCCATCTGAGTAAAAAGTGATCTGTGTTTCTGATTTTTGAGAATAATAGAAGTGTTATATATAGTGCTTGAATGTGTGCCGTGGGATTTATGCAATGATGTCAAGTGGAAATCTCTCCAAATTACAGGTAAGGCAATTTTATCTTGCCTTTACCATGAAAACTCTTTTATACTTTGTATATTTGTACATACTGTTTATATCCTTTTCTATCCCATTTTCAAACCTTCAAAGTCTTGATTTTAATCCTTAAATGATATTTCTTTTAAAAAGGTGTAAGTGGATTAGTGTTTAGCTTCATGGTTTTATTTATACCATCTATGTTCTGGTTTCGCATAAGGGTTTCATTTATTTAAACTATGTTTTACACTTCCGGTGCTAAGAAATTATTTTTCTAAAGAAATTATACATACTTGCCTTTAGTTTTCAAAGCATATGGGTAAGGGATAATTTTATATCCATGATTACAAAATCCACTAAAAGGGGAAGATCATACTTTTAATTATGGTGTTTTCTTTTCAAACTTGTATAAGTTAGAATTTATCAAGGTTGCGTTCACCATCGTATTTATTTTAATTTTACAAGTCATGATCCATTTAATTTCATGTAAGGGTGTTTTCTTTTTTATTCCTTTTACATAAAAAAGGGTTTCATATATATATACATATACACAAAATTAATATATATATATATATATATATATATATATATATATTAATATGTACACTTCCAACCATTTTAAAAACCCTAACCTCCTCTGTTGCCTTCTGTTTTGATGTTAGAATTCATAGTTTTGTTTTCATCTCTTCATGTGAATGGTTTTCAAATATATTTATATGTATATACATGGCCTATATGTATATTTCATGTATATACTTATTAATTCGGTTTTAGAACTTCTATCCTCCCTAAAATATTTCTGTTTTAAAGTGTTTATGTGAAGGTATAAGGATTTACCTTCTTAAATTTTATGCAACATGTTTTTATACAATATAAAAAATATGTAAATATATATATATGTGTGTACGGGGTTGTTAAATTTTATTAGAAAGCCGTAACCCCTCTAAAAGACCACTGGTTTAGGGGAGTTCATGTACATGCAGAAAATATTTCCTTAAATTGCATGAAAAAAGGGTGTTTTATGTTGTATATACATATACATTTTTCTTTTACTAATATACACATATATCATGTACATAGATTTCAAAACCTTTAATTAATAAAAGATATCCACTTTTAAAGATCTCTATACTCGTATGGAGATTATCCCTTCTTACTTTTGGGTAAAAATTATTGTGACACATAGATGAATTTATAGTAAATATGTAAAGGTGTTTTTTGTTAGAAACACTAGAAGTTTAAGAATTAAATTGAAACGTGTTGAAGTATTTGTAAAAAGGTTTTTTTGTTTAATCAATTAAAAGTACTATGTACTTTATATTAATTTTACTTTTTATGGGTTAAATTAATGGAATCATGTACCTAGAATTAATAACCTAGGTTCATATATTTGAAACTTGGATCCCATATCAGCGTGGAAATAAAGCATGGAACATTTGGGTAGAATTTCATTATGAACCTGCCATGTATGTTTACTATAAATCAGTAGAATGTTTAATGCATGCTATAATGTCATGATTAATGCATGTATTTCCTTATTAAATGTCATGTCATATTTTTATTTGATTTATAAACCCCAAATAATTATAATGATTCTAATAACCCATTATTTGGAGTGGTATGGGACACCCCAAATAACATCACTTTAAATGGATATCCAAAGTGGTATGGGAAGCCTTGGATACATAGCCCCCTAAGACATAAGAGGATTGTATTGGACTGATTATGTGAAAGGTGAGGCCCGTTATAGCCTCTCGATGCATCGGTAGGTCTCATGAGTCAAATTATGGTCATGTCACAAGGCTTTACAAATATTATGCTTCATGTGAAATTCCCGGACAAAGATATGTAAGGTCTTGGCACAATGCCTTGATACAGTCTGGAATTATACCCTCCTCTTAATGTGTTAGTATGTGATCGACCATGGGATTTTCCGACTAGTAGGATATCCCTGGTACAGAGCCTAATGTGTGCATAGATGGTTTAAAAGCATTGACAAGTTATGTTTCAGAAATGTTAGACTAGGTCCATTTATCAGCAGCTTTTATACTACTACATGTGAGTAAGTTTGAATAAGAATTTCATGTTATGTGCACTCAGATTATGCCTTGTTGATTTAGCATTTTTATGCCTTGTTATATGCAACATTCATAACCAGCATATTATGATTTTTTAAGTATTGTCTAAGGGATTTACACCTTTTTTATTCATGCATACTCTGATCATGATTAGATGTTGTGTTAATAGTTTCCTTTATTTCAAGATAATAAGTTTTCCAATGTTTAATTTTATTTTCAGGAGTAATATTTTCCTTTCAGTAAAGAAATATTATTTTCAAGTTGTTTTCAAACCCCTTACTGGGTATACTTTTGCTCAACCTATGTTTTAAATGAAAATTTTTCAGGTATCAGTCATGTCTTCAATGAAGTTTCATAATGTAGCTGGTTTTCCCAGAACCTGAACCTCACGATCCTCTATAGCATGGGAAATGATGTAATTTTGTGAATTTAATGTAATGTGATAATTATGGTACATCATGTCTCATAGGCACCGGCTCTGGGCACTCGGGGGGCCTGGTCCTCACAACATACCCCCTAGGGGAGTGCCAAAATTATTAGATCCATTGGGAAGGGTTACTCACAAGAAGATAAATCTAATGGGTCTTCTTGTACCCACCAAGGAATTAATCCTCATCTGGAATCTCAATAAGGGAAAAGAGAACCTCAGAGTCGTCAAACTCTCTGACTCATCTGGATTAGTGCAAAAGATAAAGTATGATCCTGAAAAATCAGTGTTGCATTAACAGCTCATGGAACACAAGAATATGGTCAATGACCTCCTTTCTGAACATATTGCAGAGTGGCATCCAAACATCAGTGATCCTCGGTCGGGGCAGCAGTGGTAGGTACAAATCCCCCCCCCCAGTGAGTTTCCCCTGGGTGACCCCGACAATCCTGCCCACGTAGACAGGATAGAGGCCGGAACTTATGGTAAGAGGTCATAGTATGTGTTTCCAAATCCACCAGAGTGGCATGATAATCCACGATACTCATCATAGGTTCCCACATCGTCTTAGTAGGTCATCTGACGCACTCCTGTCGTAGGGTGTGGAAAAAGTAAATTTCTAAGTTCTCCTAGTGCTGCATAGTGGCTGACCAGGGTCGTCTCACATGAGGAGCGTCGCAGTTAGTTCAATCACTAATTCTAATTCACCTATTCTATTATTTATGAAAATTATGTTTTAATGGGTTTTGGAAAATATGAAATTAAAATAATGAAATAAAAAATTTAAATCTATATGAAGATGCATATGCAGACAGAATGAAATTAAGGAAGAAAGGTCTTGGTCCTATATTTGATAGCACAGATTCAATAATTATTTATTTGTTATTTAAATTCAATTTGATAATTCATTTATTAAAACCTCATTAATGAATTACTCTCCATTTATTTATTGAGTGTGTGATTTTATCATGCGTCTGGAACACCAAACCACACCTCCTCCAGTAATCATATAGGGTAACACCTCAACCGAGAATGTTATTCCTAAGAGTTGACGCCACCATATGTCATTTCATCCCTTATAGAAACCCCAACTCTATCGTATGAAGGTATTTCCTAATATAAGAGAGGTAAAATGATTAATCAATGAAAAGAAATAGATTTTGAAATAGTGTCGTGGTGGACGACCGCCGCACCAGTGCAATATTCCCGCCTCCACCACAAATAGATTTAAAACATTTTCAATTTGAAGAACAATAATGAAGAACACTGTGAAACCTCCCCTGGTTCCAAGCCTCGAATTATTAACTTGCCATGGTGAAGTGCATAGATATTGTGATGGAAGTATGTAAGAGAGATAATGAGATTGAAATTAGAAGAGAAAAGAGGTGGAAGAAGAAAGGGAAAAACTTTTATATAAAAAATATGAATGCATTACATGAGAAAAGAAAACAAAAATAAAAATAAAATAAAGAAGAAAAATCTAAATGGCCCTTGGCCTCCTCTCCTTGGTTCCATAGATGATGTTGGGAAGTATTGGAATTGATTAGAGAGGTAGGAGCTCCTCTCCTTTTATAGGAAGATTTATGTCCTCCACAGGTTGTCGCATTTTTGACCAATTAATTGGCAGAATAACATGTCTACCACTTCATGAAAGTTTTCCATTAATATTTTTTCCATTCACCCTCCAAATTACAGCTCATTTGGCCCCAATTTGTACAATTTATTAATTTTTCATTGGCAGTATCCGTTTCTGGATGAAGGATCTAGGAAAATTCCTTCAAAATTATGCCATTCAATAGCCTCTTTATGGATTCAAACCTCCCTATAATTTATTGTGTGAACTCCAATTTTAGTCCTATTTTATACCCAAGTATAATAAATGCATTTTAAAGAGTGTAATCTGAGATGAATGTCCGTTAAGGTGGTGGGGTCCACACTGTCCTCCCAGAAAAATCATCAACCTCATTGATTTTTAATGGCCTCTAGGTGATCGATTTAGCCCCTGGTCAAGAAGACAAAAATGAATTAAAGAAAATAAGTATTCGAAAAAAAATAACTCAATTTTGAATTATATTTTTTATTAAATGACAAAAATACCTTGGATGTAAAAATCAATCAAAAATCCATAATTAAGCACTTTTCACAATTTAGACCATTTTCATTCTAAAACTCAAATTACCCATTATTTTTATAAAACAATTAAATACATGAGTTTTATCATTGAAAAACATTAACAATTCATCATTATTGGATAAAAATATGCATATAAATTTGCTCTGTCAAATACCCCCACACTTAAACCATTCTTTCCCTCAAGCATAAAATCTCAACATGGAATTCAGTGGACACCAATATTACCAATATTCAAATTTCAAAGTAATAAAATCAATCAATTTTCAATGAAAAATAAAATTTTAAAAAATCCACATAAAATATCAATTTAATTTCCCAATTTTAAAAGAAACAATTAATTCGTATATTTTATTTTTCCCCATTGAAAAATGAAGGAAATTCTTCTTTCATCCATTCAGTCTTCTCAATTCATTGTTATTAAACATGCCACATCCTTATTTACCTCACCTTTGAGTTTTAACTCTCATCTCTCATGATATCATTCGAGTAGAGTTTTGATCATATCATGAGAACATGCACCTTATCCATAATCTTGTAAAAGAACTACTTTATCTACATTGTAAACACAAAAGGCGCATAAAATCATGAGGACTTTTCAATAGAGGTTCAAATAACTATGAGGCTTAAGGTTTGTAGGATTTGATGTTAAAAATTAAGGCTCAAGGAGGATTTTTATCTCTTAAGTACAATGCATGATATCAAAAACTGTAAAGAAATTCTCCCCATCAATGTACCAACAACCACTTCCCCCAAAACTCAAAGTAAGGTCATGATCAAAGTAAAGCATAATGAATGATTAATGTGTACTCTTGATTTTTTTTAATTTTGTACATTTTTTTCTTTTTTTGAAATTTATGTTTAGATCAAACCTCACATACATCACCTAACCACATATGATAAGAGGACTATTAGTATGAAAAATAGCGATTTTTTTCCCAAATCACAACCCATTTTTCTCATTTTTTGGTTCTTTTTTTCATTTTTTTATTTTTTTTTAAATTCATGAGGGGAAAAATGAAGTAAAATTAATAATTCCACAACATTTTACAATTCACACAATAGAATCCCCACACTTTTTCCTTACAATGTATAACATCCATTCCACCATGATTCTCTTCACCCCCACACATCATTTTTAAAATATTATGCAAATACCAAGATCAGGGTAGGAATGGATAAAAATGGCTTGAAACATGGATCATCCTGATAAATTTCATTCACGGTCTCTATGGGATAAAAGAAGGATTGATGTAAACGTAGAAATTAATGATAAGGGCTTTTAAAATATTCCTCAATCAGTTTAATGTTCTTTTGTATAGTCATAGCATTGACAAGTTTAAATACAAGTTCTGGTCGGTGACATGTCCCAAGATCACTCAAGAAATATGCTCAAGAATAAATAGGAATTACTTGGTCTAGAAATCCTCTTGGGAATGAGACATATGATATTGGAAAATAACTCAAGTCATGATTAATAATAACAAATAAATTTACATGAATTTATGAAATTCAAAGTATGAAAAATGGTTGGGAAATTTCATTTACATAAATCAACTAATTCCCTTAAATAATGAGTCATGATTTCAATATCCATGATTCACTTTAAACATTCAATTTTACATTTTATTCATTCAATCTCATTAAAATCTAAATCTAAAACATGAAATCAAAAGATTTATAAGGAACTCATGTTTCCTAGATAAGTCATGTAAAGTAATAATTCAATTGTGGACATGAAATTTTATCATTAAAGTTCAAAACATTTTTTGGGCCCAAAATGTATGGATTTTAAAATATTAAAAATTAAAAATGAACTCCCTTTGGAAATAAATCTTTATTTCTATTCTTTTATTTAAGGCCTCCCTTTCCCATATATGAACCTACAAAAGAGAATTACTTACTTAAGAACAAGTATCTTATCATTAAAGATCGAAAATATAAGAAGAAGTGGGCCCCATTATACACTATTATATGAAAGAAATTTGAAATATAAAAAACATGTAAAGATAAATCATGGTATGATCCCCCAAGTGGGCCCTAAATTTTTACTTCCTCTAGAGGGCAGTACCAACTGTTATCCAAAATCAGAGGGTGGATGAATATTTTTTGATTTGAACCACCACATGGGGCTTTTCCCAGCATGTTCTTCATCCTTGTTCATGAAGAAAGATCTATGGATATAGTATGCCATATCCTCCCCCTTCGCAATGTGGTATAGATTGCATGGAGGGGGGTAGGATGAAGTATGGATCCTCCTCCTTATTTGTTGCTACTTGTGCAACATCTTCCTCTCCTTCTAGTGTTCCCTTAAAAAAATATTCAATGCCTTTTGGGAGCTCCAGGGGTTCCTCAACAGGGGCATATTCTTTTTCATCTTCTTCTAAGTTAAGGTAAGGATTGAACAAATCTGAAAATTCAAAATTATAAGAAGTGATGCTCAAATCGGATTGAATGAAATCAGAAAAGGTAGATTTCATGGAAGGATCATCTCCTAGAGTTGGTTCTGGTTCAATAACTTCATCAGTTGAAAGTGCCTCTTGGAGTTGATTATCATTGGATGAAGCTAGGTAGTTGGTCTACTCCATCTTGACATCAAATTACACCAATTGGGTGGTGTCTTCTTTCAGTGGTGTTCTCTCTTCTTCTTTGAAAGGCTTGGGAAGATCAAGCAGTTCCTCACATTCATTCCAAAATTTATCCAATTATTGTTGATCTCCCACATGTAGCTCAGTAAGGAAGTCATATTCCTTTTCATCTATATTGGGTATAATTGGTTGAGTGAGGATGAATGAGCCTTCAGGTACCTCTACATTTCCCTCCTCTGGTTCTTCAATGATGAGTGGTTAAATTTCTTCCACCACTATCTCAGCTTATTGCTCTGGATCAGGGTCGGGTTGCTCTATCCTTGCAAAAACATAGTCAAATTCCCATTACATTTTCCTCCCCAAACCATCCAGATTATTACTAATCCTTTCAACCTGGTCATTTATATCATGATAATCAATTTCTGGTTCATGATATTGCACCGGTGAGTAAACTTCCCATGAATAAAAATTTGAATTTGAATACATCATGGAAAAAGAATTTGTTTTAGATTTTTCTTAATGAAAAAAAATATTTACAAAAAAGTGAATTTGGAAAAGGTGATAATAATAATTACTTAGCTCCCTAGAAATGGCGTTAGTTTGGATACACTCCTATTGTAGGGCATGGAAAAATAAAATTTCTAAGTTTTCTTAGTGCATCATAGTGGCTTACTAGGTTCGTCTCACTTGAGGAGCATTGTAGTTGGTTCAATCTCTAATTATAATTCACCTATTCTATTATTTATGAAAATAATTTTTTAATGGATTTTGGAAAACATGAAATTAAAATAAGGAAATGAAAACTTTAAATATATATGAAGATGCATATCCAGACATAATGGAATTAAGGAAGAAAGGTATTGGTCCAAGGTTTGATAGCACGACTTCAATCATTATTTATTTTTTATTTAAGTTAAATATTATAATTCATTTAGTGAAGACTAAATAATGAATTACTCTCTATTGATTTATTGATTGTGTGATTTTAGCATGCGTCCAGCACACCAAACCACACATCCTCCAGTTATCATGTAGGGCAACACCTCAACCGAGAATGTTATTCATACAAGACCCGGCTCCACCGTATGTTGTTTCATCCCTTATGGAAACCCCAACTACCCTGTATGAATGTTTTTTCTAATATAAGGGAGGTAAAATGATTAATCAATGAAAAGATATAGATTTGTAAATAGTGTCGGGGTGGACGACCGCCGCATCAGTGCAATATTCCCGCCTCCACCACAAATAGATTTAAAAAAAAATCAATTTGATGAAAAATAATGAAGAACACCGTGAAACCTCCCCCTGGTCCAATCCTCAAATTAGTCACTTTCCATGGTGAAGTGCATAGAGATTACGATGGAAGGATTTAAGAGAGAGAATGAGATTGAGATTGGTAGATAAAAGGGGTGGAAGAAGAGAGAGAAACACTTTCATAAAAAAATATGAATTCATTACATGAGAAAACAAAACTAAAATAAAAATAAAATAATGAAAAAATAAAAAACTAAATGGACCTTGGCCTCCTCTCCTTGGTTCCCCAGATAGTGTTGGGGAGGATTAGAATTGACATGAGAGGTAGGAGCTCCTCTACATTTATAAGAAGATTTATGTACTCCACAAATTGTCGCATTTTTAACCAAATAATTGGATGAATAACGCATGGACCAATTCATAAAAGTTGTTCATTAATGTGTTGGAGGTTTACCCTGAAAATATCAGCTCATTTGGCCACCATTTGTACAAGTTATGAATTTTTCATTGGCGGTTTCTGTTTCTGGATGAAGGATCCAGGCAGCTTACGTAAAAAATATATCATTCAATGGCCACCTTAATGGATTCCAATATCCATGTATTTTATTTTATGAACACCCATTTTATTCCTCTTTCATACCCAAGTAGAATAAATGCATTTGGAGTTGTGTAGGCCGAAATGAGTGTTTGTTATTGTGATGGGTTCCATGCAGTCTGCCAGGAAAAATCTCCAACTTCATTGATTTTTTATGACCTCTAGATTATTGATTATGCCCCCGGTCCAGAATAAAAAAATGAAGGAAATAAAATAAGGATTATAAAAAATAATAATCACTCAATTTTTAATTATATTGTCCAGTAAATGACCAAAATATCTTTGATGTAAAAATATGTCAAAAATCCAAAAATTAAGAAATTTTCACAATTTAGACCATTTTAATTCCAAAACTCAAATTACCCATTATTTTTATAAAATAATTAAATATATGGGTTTTATTATTGAAAAAAATTAACAATACATCATTATTGGATCAAAAATAAGCACATAAATTTTCTCTGTCATCATCCCACCAGTCGCTCTATGTGTAGTTGAGCCTGCTAATCATGTTGAAGAACCTACCAATGCACTGGTGGTCAGATATTTTCATCAAGATAGGAACCCCCACCAAGATGATCTGATGGTGGTAATCATTGCTTACCTCTATGCATTGGAAACTCGACATGTGGCAATCCCGCCTAATGGCAAGCCATATTCAGTGTGGGTGGATGATATGCCAGCACCCCTAAGATTCATAAATCCTACCTTCTCTCCCTTTAATAGGATGGAAGACCAAATGCAACATCTTCCACAATTCATATCAAGGTGTGGACCCATGTTGGGAACTCCACTGCAGCAAGAATCCTCCAAACTCTAGTGTTTCGTATAAACATTTCATGGACTTGCATTTGTCTGGTACAACTAGATACTCATCGGTTCGGTCACCAGTTGGGAAGATCTCTAGAGGTAGTTTCTCTACCAGTTCAACTCTACCACATAGAAGATGAGTATTTTAGACCTCTTAAAATGTAAGTAGAGGCCTGACGAGTGCGTTGTGGAATTTTTCACCTGTTGGAATGGTTACACCAACTCCTTGGATATGTCTCTTACTTGGGAACAAGTGTTAACAATGTATGTGGGGAATGTCAGGACCGAAATGGTTCCCTATCTACTTACCCAAAATTAACCTAGGGTATTTTGAGACTTCTCTGATAAGGCCCATAATCTATAAGAATCCTTACAGCAAGACAAGAAGCCATGTCCATTGCCTCCTACAATTCCCATGAGAATAGCCGCTAAGGCTGAGCCCACTGTGGTGGACCAAATAGAGGCCCCCAGGAAACTGGAGTTATTACCATTGGATTTACCTCCACAGCCCCATAGGGTCCCTCTACCTCAGGTGTCACCTCCGACCCAGCAGCACCCACCTCAGAATCAGCAGGTTCCCCGTGTAACGCACCGGCACGCCCAGGTGAGATAATTAGGTTCCACCTCTTAAACAGGAACATTTATCCCCTCATCAGGGCCAAGACCCTAGATCCCCCTTTTCGGATAGGAGAAACCATAACTACTCATTCAAAGAGACTTAGGTCCTCGGTTATTTCTGAAGATCATTAGAATAGGTACTTCTAAGTTTCCATGAATATAGGAGGCTCGAAGAGGCGGATCTTACTGATCTCCCCAATTACTGCCCCTATCACCAGATCCTAGGAAAAACCCTCAAATAGTGCTATGTGTTTAAAGACTGGCTTCAAGACCAGGTTGACAAAAACATAGTCAGGTTAGGCCTAGCTCTGGCATAAGTGTCATGTGTATTCGTGAAGCCCGATAGCAGAAGTGATGATGAAGGTGAGTGGCATCAGGTTTCTAACCACGGGCCCCATAAGTATGATGACCGGATGGCTCATAAGGCAGTCGCATGTGCCCATGGTATTATCCGTGCATGACTGAATCGACCAGATCCTTTAGGAGATACTATGTCACCCACATCCAGTACTTATGCATCAATGGCTCATCCTTCCTATTCCAATAAGAGCAAGCATCGGCAACACAATGGAAAAAAATTCCCTTTCTGATTCTATTGGAATCTCGTACTCTGGGAGACATCATGCCCCTTGAGATGGAAATTTCCCCCAAAATTCTTCTAGTGGTGGAGGATTCTTTATGTTACGATCAAGAGTACGCCTCGGTTAACACCATAGAGCTGGTAAAACCCTACATGATTTCTGATGGCGAGGAGTGCCAGACGAATCCTCCCAATGTTTCCAGCCATCTCTAGTGCCAACAAAGCCATGGTTATATGGGTCATTATAGTGCATTGGTTATTACTTCTAAATAGGTTGTGCATGCCACTGAAACCAGATAGTAGGCCCAGCGTAGAGCTCAGCATGCACATCCTTCTCATCTGGTGTCATCAGGTCCGCCTTCGCTGCCATTTGTGTTACTTGATCAGGCATAACCACCTCTACCGCACCGTGATCAGCTCGTTAGTCTCTCCACCAGCTTTGACTAGTGAGCAATAGGACATTCCCATCACTAGTTATTCGTTTGTTCATTCGTAAGGGCCGGTAATCCCCCCTTCCGCAGAATCACATCCTGTAAGCAGAAGTTCATGCTTGGAATAGAAGTATGATGTCCTTAATCATCTCTCCATCATTCCTGCAAGGATCTCAATCCTTGAGACCCTTCACCTATCAATGGATATGCGTGAATCCCTCTCCAAATATTTAAGAAGCCCCCTCCAGTTTTAGACAGATATAGCAGCTACATAAGCCTTCCATACTAAGGCAGTCGACAGTGATAAATGTTAGGCCATTATCTCTTTCTATGGATAAGATAACAACTCTCCCATAAATATGAACATTCACCCACTGTATATTACTGTCCACTTCAATGGCATGGAAATTTGTTGTTGTATTATCAATACAGGCTCTCGGATCAACCTAAGCCTGACCCAGACACTCTAAATGATGGGGCTATCTGAGGATGACCTGAGTCCCTATGACCTGGAAAATCTAAGGTTATAAAAAGACATAACAGACACCAGTCTGCTGGATCTACCTGAAGACCCAGTTTGGTGGCCTAGTTTCCAACACCGAGTTCATGGTTGTATCCCAGGACACTGCCTATAACGTGTTGATGGGTAGGCCATAGATTTATCTTCATGTGGTGGTTCCTTCATTGTATAGACAGTTCCTTAAGTACTCCCTTAATGGTCAAGTGGGAATACTCTAATGTGATGCATCTCCCTTTGCCTCTTATGAATCATGCTACTTGGATGCTGACTATTACAAGAGAAACGACAAAAAATTCCAGCTAATGAGGTTGAACATGCTATGGCTACGACCAACTCATGGACAGACCTGGATGATGCCAACATCTTTCTGATCCATTGATGGGAGGCTACAACCCCGAATATGGGAAAATGCTTCATTGTTTATGGAACAATGGTGGAGCACATTCCCAAGTCTAAGCAATGCTAGAAGATCACCTCGTATTCCTATAAAAATCAAGCTCGGGTGATCTCAGATCCCCCTACCCCCATAAGATATCAGAAAGTCCTCCCCATGGAAATGGAAATATTCCATACTTTCTTGTTCCACTGGGACGGGATAAACCAGATCAAGAAAAATCACCACTATTGTTTCGATATCATCAAGTGTGGCCCTTTAGGATGAAGACTGGATGGGATCGGATTGACATATTTTGTCGCTATGGTTTCGACAGCACAGAAGTCCCCTGATGCAGTGTGTGACACACTTAGGATGGCACCGACATCCCATCAATATCTGTTAACTTATAGAAAACTACTCCCACTAAGGATCCCTCCTCCATAAGTGAATAATATGATTTAGAAAATTATACTCTTGATTTTGAAGAGAGTGTCTCCACCATAGTTGATGAATTGGTATAGGTGAACCTTGGTAGTGAGACGGATCTAAAACCCACATTTATCAGTGCTACTATGCCTGTAAAGGAGCAACAACAGTACGTGGACTTCCTGAAGTATCATCGTGATGTATTTTCCAAGAGTTATGATGAAATTCCAAGACGAGATCCTCAGGTTATCGCACACTACCTCAGTCTTCTGGAAAATCATCATGGGTTCAAACAACCTCCCAGGAAGATGCACCCTTATCACAGTGCCATGGTCAAGGCCAAAGTTGATAATATCATCAAATACAACTTTGTTAAAAAGGTCTAGTACCCCATATGGATATCCAACATTGTTACTATCATGAAGAAGAATGGACAAATTAGAGTTTTGATCGAATTTTGGGATCTCAACCATCACTGTCTAAAAGATGATTTTCCCCTAAACGTGATTGAGTTATTGATTGATGCCACCACTGGGTTTCAAGCCCTCTCCTTCATGGATGGGTATTCCAAGTATAACTATATCTGAGTGGCTCTCGAGGATGAGGATTCTATAGCCTTCAGGGAACCACATGTTACTTTCTTCTACCAGTTAATTCCTTTTGTGTAAAATAATGCAAGTTCCACCTATTAGCGTGTCATGCATCACATATTTAAGTCTATTCTTAGGACATTGGTGGAATATAACATGGATGATCTGGTGGTCAAATATCTCTAGAGTCAGGACCATATCAAATATATTGAGAATGTGTTCGTCTTCCTCCGTTCTCACCACCTGAAGATGAACCCATTGATGTGTCCCTTTGAGGTTACCTTCGGAAAGTTTCTTGGCTTCGTTGTCAGATACAGGGGCATCGAGATAGACCGAGAGAAGAGAAATTCCATCATCCAGATTCCTCCCCTAAGAAACATTCGAGAGATTTGAGGCTTTTAAGGCCACTTTTCTTACATACACCAATTCCTCACAAATTTGGCTGGAAAGTGTAATCCCTTTCCTCAGCTCATGAAGAAAGGAACTATATATCAGTGGGATGAAGAATATCAGAATTCCTTCAAGGAAATCACGAAGTATCTACTCTAGATTTCAGTATTGATTCCATCTGTTTTTGGAAAGTCGTTGGTCCTTTATGTGATATCCCTAAAATGACCTCTCAGTGCCCTTATCACCCAGAAGAACAATGAGGTAATGGAGAACAGTCCCTACTATCTCAGCCATATACTCCTCAACACAGAGACCAGATACTCACCTATTAAGAAGAGCTGCCTCGCACTAGTATTCACAGTATAGAAATTGTGACATTACTCACAGAAACATGAGGTACAGCTGGTGTCCTGATTGGATCCACTAAAGTACATCCTGAACCGCCCCATGTTGACAGGTAATATATCTTGGTGGGAAGTGATCCTTCAGTATTTCGACATCTAGTTTTTCCCTCAGAATGCTATTAAGGGTCATGCATTGGAAAACTTCCTTGCCGCCCATCTACCTCCTATGGACTAGCCTATGGACCTTGATTTTTCCGATTAGGTAATCCTCTCAGTATACCCAGCCATTCTGTATTGAAAACTGCACATTGATGGTGCTTCCCGAAGCCCTACTAGTAGAAGGATCAATGACCCCAGGCTTAATAGAGTGGGGCTGGGTATCGTCTCCATCACTCCAATGCAAGCCTTTTTTCCGTATTCATTCCTATTGTTAGAAGGTTTTACCAACAATGAGGCAGAGTACCAGGCTCTCATCACTGGACTCGAGCTAGCCCTCAAGATTGAAGTTCCCCACTTTCATGTGAAAGGGGAATCAGAACTAGTCATCAAGAAAATCAACTGTGGCTATGTCGTCAGAAATCCAGAGCTTGTACCGTTGTTGGAATGTATCTGCCAGCTGATGGCCCAGTTCCACCCTCGTCTAGAGGTTACTCATATCTCTTGATCCCAGAATGGTCGATCAGATGCCTTGGCCATCCAAACTGCATCTCTTGCAGAGCCCGGTCAGGATGATTTAATTATCCACATGGCACATTAGAGATTCATCTCCCCCATCACCCTGGATGACTATGATATCCCATAGGTAAGACAACTTACCACCGGTGCATCCATGTCAGGGCCCCTAGGTCCCCTTGATGCAGTTCTACAAGTGACTCCAAACCGGAGGATCACCTCTGTTAAGTTCCTCCAGCATGGAATCCTCCCAGCAGATCGAGCCAATCACGAGTGAATATGAAGTCGCACATTGCAATTTACCCTACAGAGTGGTCCCAGTCTTGAGAAAATCCCCTACAAGAGTGGGTTTGATGGGGGTATCTGTTTCATTCAAGGAGTTGAGATTTATCAAGTCATGAAGGAGGTTCATGCTGGTTCCTTTATGGAACATCTGAGTAGGCTGAAATTATCTCACTAGATCCAGAGGTTGGGGGTATTTTTGGCTCTCTATGATTTGTAACTATATCGAATTTTCCAATAGGTTTCATGTGTTCCAAATTCTTTCCAACTTGGTGGACCAGCCTCCAGATCCTCTCCACACAACCAAGTACTCTTGGCCCTTTTCGATCTGGGGACTCGATGTCGTGATACCATATCCCCCGGCGACAGCTCGTCAATACAGATTCATCCTGACCACTATGGATTTCTTTTCCGAGTCGGCATAAGTAGTTCCTCTCAAGGAGGTCTAGGAATGTTCTATCATTGAATTTTTGAGCTCCAACATCATCTACCGATTTGGAGTCCCTCACACCAACCTCACCCATAATGGCACAAACTTATGGGTATCCAAGTTGAAGAAATTGTATTCCAAGTACAACATCTACTCGAACCATACCTCCCTCTGTCACACGCAAGAAAATGGGCTGATCAAGTCATTCAACAAAACCCTCTCTAACATTATGCAAAAAATAGTTGGTCAGAACAAGAAGATTTGTCTGTACAAACACCCCAATGCCCTCAGGTCTTATCAGAAAACAACTCACAATTCCACAAAGGTGACCCCATATTCTCTAGTGTATGGAACAAAGGTGGCCCTACCCATTGAGATTCAATTTCCTTCATTACACATAGTTGTATATGATCATCAAGTATCAGATAAGGTAGTTGAAATCCATATGGCTGAATTGGAAACTCTCAATGAGAATAGGCTGCATACCCTGCACAATCTAGAGAGGCATCAGAATAAGATATCCAAAGCTTTAAACAAGAAAGTTTACCTCCACTCTTTCTTTCAAGGTGACTTGGTATTGGATCTAGGAACACTAATGATACCTGGTAGGAAACCACCCAAGCTGCAGCTCAAATGGGAAGGACCTCACATCATTCACAAGGTTTACCCCAATTGTGCATACTCTTTGGTTACCATAGATGGCGAGCATATTCCTCTTTCCACCAATGCCAAATTCCTCAAGCATTACTTTTCCAATGTCAGAGATGGTCCTACATTACCTTAAACTATTACATCCTAAATGACATTAAACTGCCTGATTTAGAGATGATACTACATGACCTTAAACTATTACTTCCTACATGACATTAAACTTCCTGAGTCAGAGACGGTCTTACATGACCTTAAACTATTACGTCCCGCATGACATTAAACTATTTGAGTTAGATATGGTCCTGAATGACCTTAAAATATTGCGTCCAGCATGACATTAAACTTTTTTATCATCCCACATGATGATTAACTGCAAAATGGTCTGAGCTCTATGACCATAAAATAAGATCTATATGGTCCTGCATGACCTTAAATTGTTCTGTCTTCTCCATGTGATGTTAAAATGTGTGATTCATCCAGACTAAAGGATGTAAAACTATTCATAATTCATCCTCACTACATGACGTTAAACAACATGGAACCTTCAAGAACTATGTATGTCTTGATTCCCATCTTCAATGGATATGTATGAACGCCCAGGAATTTCATCCGTTAGCCCATCCCAAAACTTCAAGATCTCCCCTTAGGTCGAAACACATTGTGTGGCGCCACAATTTTCCCTCATTCACGTCGATTTTATCATGAACACACCACGTATCCCTCTCCCTAATGATCTCCACCTATTTCCCCATCCCATATGATGTTAAACTGAATAGGCACATTCATTCTTTACACACTCCCTTTACTTGGGTCTTCATAATCTTTCTCATCCAAAAAGACTAATGAACGGCATGGATGTTTGGCCTAATGTCTCTCCTAACATTTCGAGCCAACAACCTCGAGGTTCTCAAGAGACAAATTAATAAAAGTATCGCACTTAGAACATGGTCAGTGGTCAACACTCATTTCTTTCTCCCATTCTATATCACATGATGTGGATGTTTCATTTCAAACGTGGTCAATTGTCATCCTTCATCATTTCCACCACCCGCTGTATGCCCCAAGTATTGGGTGCAGTGATTCATTTTTTCTTATTATCCCTTCAAAAATCAATCTACCTCAGGCATGAGTGTTAGTATGGATATCGTACCCTTATATGTTGGGGAGTACCAGATCCCATTCCTTTTTTCCTAGACCGAGAATTACCCACATTGGATTAGGAGTTTTAGTAATGCAATACCTACATAAAGGGTCATGTTTCTATGGTCTGAGCTCTGTGAACTTAAACTAAGATCACCATCGTCCTCATTTAAAGACGTTAAACTGCAAACTAATAAGGACTTCCTATCTCAGGTCCCTTGGCCTTACCAGGCCCTAAACCATGTTTATCACCTAGGATTGTGCGGTGTGGTTTGGAATCTTTGTCATCATTCATGTTGGGATATGTTTTCCATTCCGCATACATCCATGTGGGACACCCGTCCATATTTGTCCTTGCCACAAGATGTTAAACTTCATGGGTCCCACCATTCTTCATGTGTCCCATCATATGGGTTTCTACCATTATTCACATCCAAAAAGACCTCTGAATGGCATGGATGTTTGGCCTAAGGGATCTCCTACCATTTTGGTCCAACATCCTCAAGGATCTCGAGTGACAAATTGATACAAGTCCCATGTTTTGAATATGATCAAGGGTCGGTGCTCAATTGTTTTCCCCCATCCTTGGTCACACAATACGAACAATGTGTTGCAAACATGGTCAATAGTTATCCTCGATCATTGTTTTCATTCTGTGTTCTCCCACATAATAGGCATGGTGATTCATCCTTTATACCCATTTGTCCCATACACATGACATTAAACTAGTCATCTACAGTTCAAGACCTATGACCTTAAACTAAGATCACCATCATCCTCATCATAAGACATTAAACTGCGAACTGGTTGGGACTTCCCATTTTGGATCCATCAACATTTTCATCCACATGGCCCAAGTTCTCATTTGTGATTAAACGGTGTGGTATGAACTTATGTCCTCATTCATGTTGGGTTACTTGTCATGTTGTACAAATCCCTCATTGAGATACCTTTCCCCTATCTTTTTCCTTTCCACATGACATAAAACTACACAACATCCTCCATAGCTATGTGTGGCTTGATTCCCATCCTTATGGGATATGTAGGATCACCTGAAGATTTAGCCTTCAGGTCCAGCCCCATTTTTCTGGAACCTCTTTACCTTCCTGGAATCTTGGCATGAGTTCTCCTATGAGAGGGGCATGCGGTGTGGTATGGTCTTATGTCCTTATTCATGTCGGGTCTGTAACAACCACACCATGCACCTCTTTCCCCAGAGATCTCTTTATCCACTTGTTCCACACTTCTCTTTTCAAGTCAGATACTCTTATGTTGGTCCCCTCGAACCTCTTTGGTAGTTCACCAATGTTCCTAGGATCACTCTGGTTCAGCACCTAGAGCGTTGAATCCCTCATGGACATGTTAACGCCCATCATTGGGCTTTATGCTCCCCTTTATTTGGTTTTTCATCATATTTAACATCCAAAAGGGATCCCAAATGGTATGGATACTCATCCTAAGGGAATTCCTATCATTTTGGGCCAACTTCCTTAAGGACCTAGAACAAAAAATTGATACAAGTCCCGTGTTGTGAATATGGTCAGTGGTCGACACTCATTTGTTGTTTCCATTTCAGGTCACACGATATGGATTTTGTGTTTCGAACACGGTCAACAGTTATCCTTCATCATCACACCACCCCCATAAAACCATAAATATTGGTTGCGTGATTCACATCATTTTTAACTCCATCATGTCCAAGTGGAATTTCAATACACTTGGTATTATCCCTTAGTGCGCATTTTCATATTTAGAGTACAAAGACATGGTGAGGAATCATTTAAGGCCCCACACCAATTTTCCCTTTACATGTATTCGATGTGTTACAAAGACATTTTCCTCCCTTGTTTCCCACAGTGAGTGTAGTTCACATTGGATTAGGTATTTAGACTAGGTTTCTGCCCATTTGGAAGAGTCTTGTTTCTCTATGGTCCATGCTCTAAGACCTTAAACTAAGATCTCCGAACGTCCTTGCTCCAAGATGCAAAACTGCACTTCAAGAACTATATACAGATTAATTCTATCCCACTTCCTCATTCACATTAGGTTTTCAATAGTCATACCACATACTCCCTTTCTAGGATCTAGTTTATCCTGCCTCTTGTCATGTATGACATTAAATTGCACCGTAAATAATTACATATGGCTTGATTCCCATCATAATGGGGTATGTAGGAACACCTAGACGTCTCATATTCGGGTAAATCCCCATATTACCAGACCTTTTCTAGCCCCTCAACCCACGATTTCTTCCCTGTAATCGCTCATGGTGTGGTACGGGCGTATGTCCTCATTTACGTCGGGTATGTTTTATCACTCCATGTGCATTCCTTTTAAAACATAGTTTCTTATGTATGTGTCCAATCCATAAGACCTTAAACTGTGATGCTTGGTCCCACAAGACTTCAATCTATTTCATATTTATTGCACGATGTTAAAATGCATTGGTAGGTCCTGTCACATGACCCTAAACTATGATATTATTGTCCTGGCCGCACGATGAAAACGACACTGGATTGTGATGTCCTCACTCAAGGGGAAATCATGTTTAGTAATAGTTACCCACCATACCATTTTTCAATGCCTGCATATGGATTTATTCCTGTAGTGACGCTTAGATTCTCCATCCAAGGTTTATTGCTTCACAAAAAAACACACATCCATCCTAAAGAACAAACAAGATCTATCAAATACTTCTTCTTTTGGTGTGTGGGCTAGACCCACACAACAGTATTGTCCCCAGAATTGGTACCCTACCATGATACTTCTAGAACTACATATGGATTTATCCCCATCATAATGGGTACATAGAAATGCCCGATCACTTTTCCTTGGGCCTATCCCAACTTTCATTTTTGGTCCCTTGACCTAAAACCTTCTCAGGAAGCACATCATGTGATATGGGCTTATGTCCTCATTTACGTAAGGTTTTAAAATGTTACACCACATGTCTCCCTCCCTTATTTCTTTATATGGTCCAATATCTAAGACCTTTAAACTAAGATCTAGTCGTCCTTATCACAGGACACCAAACTGCACTTCCAGAACTATGTGTGGCGGGATTCCCATCCTCATGGGATATGTAGAAACACCCAAACATTCTGTCTACAAGTCCAACCCCCGGAATATTAAATCTTGGCCCTTTTTCATCCCCTTGGACCGAAATCCGTTGGAAGTATGTGGTGTGGCGAGCACCTCTTGGTTTCTCATTCATGTTAGGTTTTGCGACAACTACACCATGTTTCTTCCTTGTCTCTTCCAAAACTAGTCTAATTTCTATGACCCTAAACTAAGATCTCCATATGGGAACTACACATTGGGTTCGACTACTTCTCCACCCTACGATCATTTCATTAAATCGGTTCCCCTCTTAATGGTTCACTTTCTGACCTTAAGTTAGGAGTGTGCGACCCCAGGACCCCTATCCTTGGAAAGTAATTTGACTCCCTCTATCTGATGCATTTTATTGTCGCACTCAAATGCATCGTGAAAAAAATCCCAAAGTGTGGAATTTTCACATAGACATTCCCTCATTTCATGTACAAGATTCATGAGCCCTTTATTTGGATCCCCATCCTCTTCCATGTCCAGAGGGACCCCCTTTATAGCCTGTTCTCATGCCACATTGGCTCACCTACTATCTTGGTCTAGTGCCCCTGAAGACCTCAGAAAACATTTGCGACATGTCTCGTGTTTCGAACGTGGTCCTTGGTCAAACTTCATTTGCCTGTCCCCATTACAAGCTAATGCGGAGAGGATACTATGTTTTGAACACAGTCAGCAATTATCCTATATCATCATGTCACCATAATTGTGATCCAGATCTTAGGCATCATGATTCAAATCTTTCACTCCCTTATGTTCAAGTGGAATTCCGGAACATGTTTTTACACCTCCGCGCATCTACGTGTGTTAATTTGGTGGGTCAAAAAATTTTGGATGTCATTCACCTAACATTCCATTTCCCCTAATTTGTGCCTCCCTATACCAGGAAAATCTAACCACTAATTGTTTCCCACATAAAGAACAACTCTAGTGGGCTTAGTTGTTTTGGTAGCATGTGTACTGGTGAAGCTAAACCATGCATGTATCTCATCCCGCATGATGCTAAATTGAAATCTATGAACTATGTATGGATTGATTCCCATCCTCATGGGGTATGTAGGAATGCTCGACCACTTCCCCTTAGGTCCAGCACCAGGTTAGTCCATCCTTGGTCTATAGACTAATGAATCCCATCAGGAACACGTGGTGTGGTGTGAACTCTTAACGTCCTCATTCACGTCAGTATATGTACCACACTGTGCGTTTCCTTTTTGGGTAACCATGTCCTCAACGCATGACTTTAAACTGTGGTTCAGTCCTGAACAAGTTCAGGATGCCCTGTACTAATTATGGAATACATTAGCTTCCTCACCAGAGAGGATTTCCCCAGGACAAGCCTAACTTTCACTTTCATTCCATTGACCTAAAAAAATTACTCCGGGGATACGTGGTGCGATATGGGCTCCTATCTTCATCATTCATGTTAGGTTTATAGCTTCCACATCACGTGCTCCTTTCTAAGGATTTCCCTTCTAACTCCATGTCCTATCGTATGATGTTAAACTTCATGATTCCATATGACCTCAACGCATGACAATAAACTGTGGTTCTATCCTAAAAAAGTTCAGGATTCCCTATGTTAATTATGGGATGCGTCATCTTCCTCTCCAGAGAGGGTTCCCCTTACCAGTGTTGGTCCCTAACCACGTCGTGATTTAAGAACTATGTTGGGCTCGATGCTCATCTGTATGGGATATGTAGAGACATCCAGGACTTTCTCCTCGTGACCCAACCCTAGGTGCATTTCAGGGCCTTACCAAAGAGGTCATGTTTGGAAGATAATTTGATCCCTGATCAAATCGATGCATCCACCTAAATTGGTTTCACTACGGTGGCATAATTTCAAGACTATTAGAATCCATTCGAACAACCCATCATTCCACCCTCTATGCTTTGTGTGTCCTTTATTTAGACCCTTGCACTATTTTACATCTAAAAGAACCCCCTAATGGTATGAATTCTCGGCCTATGGATCACCTACTATCCTAGGCCAACATTTTGGAAGCCAAATGGAAGACATCTTGAGTCAGGAATCGTTTTTCGAACATGGTCAGTGGTCGACCCTCATTTTTTATCCCCATTTGAGG
Source organism: Viscum album (assembly GCA_963277665.1). Taxonomy (NCBI): domain Eukaryota; kingdom Viridiplantae; phylum Streptophyta; class Magnoliopsida; order Santalales; family Viscaceae; genus Viscum; species Viscum album. The sequence continues at coordinate 319,465,826 of OY728146.1, forward strand.
TTAACACAATAGGAATACTGTGTTTCCAACATGGTTAGTGGTTATCCTTAATTTTCATACCACCCACAAAATGTTATGAATTTTGGGTATCGTGATTCACACTTTCAACTCCCCTATGATCAGATTTATTCTAACGCCTCGGGCATTACTCCACTCATGCACCAGAGCACATTGGAAAAATGGAAATTCGACTGTTCTGAGAACTTTATCCTCTATTCAGGCCTCCCTCATTCTTCCCAGAAATCCGAGTCAGTCGTTCAAACCCCTGATGCTAGGATCTTGGTTGGCACCCTCGTGTTTGAATGGAATAACGAAGCAGTCATCCCTTGTTTCTCACATCAGGCACGACCAATGTGAGATTATGGATTGATCACTGGATATTTCAAAAATATGATGGAAATGTAGTAAACCAGAAAAATTAATGGAACCCATGCATGAATTCATCATAAATTATCAAAGAATTAATGTACGTTTAAATGTTTACATACACTACAGCACACAAGGATCGACCCCTTTCATGGATGGGTTGACCTCTCCAAGACAGTGTTCCAGCTCCACCACTCTCTGGATTGTGGTTTCCAGGGTCTTCTATCACCTGTTTAGATCTCGATCCTCCTTGGTAGCGATAGGGAATAGTTTATTAGTCGTGATATAGGCTCTCTCCTTGTCAGTTTGGATGATATCCATCTCCTTAGAGTCTCGCTCCATCCTTTCTTCAGCATCCGCCAGCTGGGACTCTAGGCGCACAACGAGCTCTGGTTTTTCATTAAGGAAAGAATAATTCATGATCACACATGCCCACAACTATTGAAAATAATTTTCAGCCTCTTGGAACCTATTGATGTTTACCAATTTCCTCTGTTTCCAGCCCACATTGAGGCCACAATTTTGTTCCCAAATCTTCTCTGCCATGAGGTCTCGAATGAGCATATGAGGACATTGGGCATCCAATCCCCCAATGCATAGCTCACACATCCAAGAATGAATCCTCCCCATATGTTCTATCCATTTCACTTGAGGGATCTCCCTAATGAAGTGCTTGATCAGCTTCCATGACCGACGATGAACATTTTTTCTATCCTCTTCATCAGAAGCAATCTCGCACCGGTCCACCAGGTCGGTAGGTTTATAGGCAGGGAATGCCTCTTGAAACTCATCAACAGGGTCTGTATCTAGTGTCTGATCGGGTAGGTTGGGCCCATGTTGTCTGTTTGATCCTCATTGTCAGACTCTGACTCAATTATTTCGGGATCAGTCCTACTGACGTCCCCACCTGTGATCAGAAGCGCTATAGTTTGGTCAGCTTGGGCATCTGCTTCCATGACCACCAGCATTCCCCAGGGAAAGGCAGCACCAGACACTCCAACCAACCTCACCAAGGTATCCCATGCCATTTGAATATTTGTTCATATAAGAGGCACACATACATCAGTTAACCTGATAAATGGATGACAGTTATGTATTCTGGGAAAAATGATTATAGAGATCAAACAGTTGGTCTCTCTCCTGAGTTGTTTCTGTCAAAACCCTAAGGCGTGGTCCCCCATATATTTTTGGGAGGTCTGAAGGCTCTAGGAGGACCACCATTGGTGTCTCATCCATGCCAGGCACGATGATCATTGTAGTCGTGGGTGCGGATCCCGAAGTCACCACAGCTGCATCTACTATCGAGCCGGAGCGGGTTTTGCATATGAGGTAGTCTTGCACAGGTCATATGTTAATTGATAAGTCCTAAAAACCCTGGTGAAGACTATGAGGAGGTGGTTTAGGTTTTTCCTCAAGGGCCTCTACAAACCCTTCCAACTCTGGGTCTCAGTTTCCGACCTCACCCTCATCCAGAGGGCTCCCTCCACCAGCCTCTTTCCCCCATGAGGATTCGTCTGACTCCTCCAGTAAAGGCAATCACTCTCTCAATTCGGTGGATAACAACTGTAGAGGGGTCATTTGATCGAGAAGAACCTTTACTCGATCTTTCATTTGACACGGAGCATCCCAGGAGTGAAAATGGTCCTTCATCTCGGCAAGGTACCTTTCCCCCTCTGCCTGGTATACCACAAAGTTGTCCCTAACAGGACCCATACCTAGAAAATCCATCCTGAGATGATTCATATGTTGTCACATCTTGAATGGGTTGAAGAATTTATGGTTTACATCCCAGATGTCCCAATCCTCAGGGAAGAAAATGTTTTTAGGCATATCTATATGGCACAACCGCTTCCCAGAGCCTGGGTAGGTATCCTATAGAATCCCATGGGTGGACTTCCCTATAGATAACTTTTCTCTAATGGGACCATTGGGTCCACCTCTACCGCCTGCCTCTCAATCAGTGAAGGACTCTCTACCAATTTATCCTTTCCACCACGGGATGTCCTCACCGCCTTCCGGCCCCGAACTCGAGGTTGGGGAGGCACCCCATCGCTAGAGAGGATTGTTTTCTACTTCAGTATCTCCCCTGGGTAGGCCGTCTCCCATCTCTTTCCATAATCCTTCACTAGTCTGTAGACAGATGTGGGTGGGGGCAGCTCGTTCCGCATCTTCCCATCCTCCCATGTGAACATAAGCCACATATACCTTATCACACATGGGTGGTCTTTGTGGCACACTCCCAATTACACCCATGGGGTCGGACTTTGCATGCACCAAAACTGCCTTGCAAAGCAGTGTGGGGAATACGGTTCACACAGAGGCTCGTGGTCAGCCCACACCACCAGGAATTCACCCTGAAAGGCCAAGAGATAGGACTGATGATCCTATGTTCCTTGGATGTCATTAGTGAACATGCCTATCTGCAATGGGAATGGTTGGAAGTTGAACTCGTATGGATTCCAGATCTGGTTTAGCACCAACTGCTGGCTCAGCTTGGTCGAGAAACTCCCAATCACATTCAGAATAGTCAGTCGAAAGTTCGACACTGGAGGGGAAATGGGGTTCAGATATTTCTAGATGCCCCTAATATGCACGTCTATCCACCCATACAGAATATAGAACAGACTACATATCCTTAGTGGATTCTTCCCTTCGCTGATCTGCCACAACACCTTATACATCTTCACAAACATCAACATTCCCGGGTTCACTCGCTCCCTAGTTGCCAATGAAAACAACATGATGAACGTGCTTGGTTGCACTCCCATGTTTGTGTCCCTCACTGCCAGAATCCAGATGAAGATAAGCGCCGAGATGAATGTATCCAACATAACCACCGTTTTCTACTAAGTACTAACATTGAATCTTTATGTCTTCCACTGGCTATCCTCCAGGAGTTACCAATATGAGTGATCCTTGCCGTGCGGAGCCACCTTCAGGCAGGTCTGAGGCCTCACGAGAAACTATCTATCTTTAGGGAAATTAAAGAACTGCATGAACCACCGCTTAAAGTGTACATCCCTCACCAAATTCTTATCATCCCCCAGCACCAGATCCATCAATGCCTTTTCCAGTAGCAGCATCTGCTACGGGTCTTCCCATGTATTCACGAAGGGGAGGAACTCGTCATACATTGCCCCTGTATCGGGACTCCCGAGATCTGGTGCAAGTCCTAGAGGTTGATACCAACCTCCCCATGGTGAAGATGGAATGTATTGGTCCTTGATGACCACCTACTCAACAACTATGGCATTAGCTAATTTAGCTGGTAGATGTGAAATTGGGAAGCCCAAGTCGCCTCATTTAGGCCCACTTGCCTCAGCTCCTCCCTGAACTCCTCTCAAGAGGCACCTACCTAGTAGGCCCATCCCTAGTCATCCATGAAGTGCTTCTCTAGTGTAAATTCGACTCATCTGTCCACCCCTTCTTCAGGTTCCCCAAGACCACCTTCAGAATGGTGTGGTATAGTGGAGGGGATGTCTCCTGCTTCAATGCCTTTTAGTTAATGTTATTCACATGATTGTATAGAAAATCAGTGTTGATGGGTGTGAAATCCTCCCATGTATGGTTTTCAGCCACCCTGAACAACTGGAACTAGCACAACATACTCCTGAACCCCTAGTCCGGCTCATCTCTAATCGCGTATGGAATGAAAACGTCATCTCGCAGACTGAAGCCATACAAATGCAGCCTTTTTCACAGTGGGCAGTTCTTCTGACCCTCTAATAGTACCTCCACTAGAGATTCATGGTCCTAAGGGGTCTATATGTGTTCTTCGATACCCAGGTTATTATCCATTTCTTATCTCCGGGAATTATCCGCAAGGACCCCCTGGAAGCTTCCTGATGAGCCATTTAGTCTTCAAATTTTGAAAGTTTTGTCCTGGATTATGGAGCTCGATTGCGAATATCAATCGTGAAGCTCAATCATAGAGATAGTTCACGGATCCCTACCGTAGACCCCACAGATGTAAGCCGCGAAGTACATACTCATGGATTCAAAGGGCTCACTGTGCGCCGCAAAGTAGAAAGGCCTGATTCACAGAGAAAAATCATGGAGTGCATGAAGGTTCATGAATCCAGAGTACAAGTTCCAAAAACACTAATGTGGGAAAGGAAAAAAATAGAACTATGCCTCCCCTATTTATAGGTGATGAACCCCTTTTCCTCTAGGTGTGTCTGGTTGCGGAGAGCTTCGCGGCACTCCTAACTGGAACATTGCCGCTCGGCATCACGACCCTTCTTTGCAATTGTTCTTTGCGATTCGCCTAAACATTTTTGGCAACTTTCTCTCAGAATGCAACCCTCGTTTTCTCATCTGCTTCATGTATGAAGGGGGAATTTTTGGGATCCAAAATATGGGTAGAAGAAAATCATCACAAAGAGAAAACCAACTTCAAATGGGTTGCCTTGTGAAGACCATTCACAGAGCCCTACATCGCAGCCATCACGAAGCCAGATCCCCATACCATGGTCATCATAGAGTAAAGAGGAGGGAGGCTCTGTGGTTATGATGCACTTGATCGGAAGTTGTACGACTTTGAGGAAGCCGGATCAACCTCCACGAGCCCAGCAAACTTGACGGAAGCCTTTGCGGGAACCATGCAGAGCACCCAATAGAGCTCCGCGATGAGGAGTGGATGATGGTCGAATCTGTGGTTATAATGAACTTGACACAATCTGTGGCCAATCAAAAAGTTCCATGTAGATTCACACCCAGCGATCCCTACTTCGTGCTACCCCTCACCTATAAATACTGGGCTCCCCTCAATCAAAATGGATAGATACTCCGACCTTTCTCCTTCTCTACTTTTGAATTGTGAAGCACCTTCTACTCTTAAAAACCTTAAGAAAATGATCTCTTACAAGTACTTGAGAATTGTGAATTACCCTTATCTTAGCTCAAACAAAACCCCTCTTTAAGCAGGTATGCCCTTCACGGAGCCCATGGGCCACCACGAAGGAGGGAGATCCTCAAAGGGGCTCGGGTCTTTGAAAATCACTCATGCTTCACAAAGTACCCTCCATACACATGTGAAATGTATTCTAAGTCTGGGTCACAATTCTTCACGAAGCACATTGCTTCACAGTGCTATCATTTTCAAGGAACCCTTGCTTCGCAAATTCATACTCCATAAAAGCCTTTCCACTTCACAAAACACCCTCCATATACACTTATTCCCTATGCTTGGGCTAGGCCATCACACTTAATGAATCATACCCCTTCTTGAAGCCCCTCCATTATATAGAGCACCAGAACTTCATAAGGTCCCTTCCCGTAAACCCACTTGTTTTGCAAACCCTTATCTCATACGACCCTCCAGGCTAGTACGAAGTGATTTCAAGGTCCCTTGGGGAGTGCTTCATGTTGTGTTTCTTATCCTTATTCTTCTTTGCATAGGCACACTAATGGCTATTTATTCATCTCATATCCACGCTAATGTGGGCCCCTCAGTGGATCACTCCACCACACCCCCTCACCATGACATTACTGGTGCCTTCCCTTCACCAAGGGTTAAAGTGTGCTAGTTATATAACTCCAAGGGTTTTAGAGTGAACTTCCCTCATCCAAGCTGCAGGAAATTAAATTTCTAAGAACCATCATCCCCAGCACATGACGTTAAACTACGGCCTCGCCCCGTGAATCATATTATGGGTGCCCCATCTCAGACATTCTTTATACTCGCTCATCTCCACGGAAGTGAGATCTTCCTCTCATGGAATGATATCCTCTCTACTAGATTGTTGAATGTCCACAGGGAAGGGAAACCACCCTGGTGTAAGCCCCAAGCCTTTCTTGTAGGAGGATAAACCCCTGCTTCTCCTTTCTTCTTTGTTGCCAAAGACTAGAGGAGATATGGGAACATGGACCTTCGTTATCCCATCCCTCTCCCTACGAGCTTTGTATCCATTGGGCCTCCATCCTAGAGTAAGTCCCAATATCCATCTCTATGGGTTTCTAACCATGCGAAAGCCCTTTGTTTCCTATTTGGGCCGCTAACCATGGGTAAGATCGATTCCACTTCCCACGGACTCACCTTTTGTGACGTGATCATCAAGTCTTTGCTGCCTCTTGTTTCTCACATCGAGCATGACTCACGTGGTCTTAGAGTAAGCATTGACCATGGAATCCTTCTTGGGCCACCATAGAGCATAAGCCCCAATCCACCATACCGAACTATGAGGACTTTGATCCTTTCCAAGGAAACGTATGTAGGAAGCCTCCCTAAGGTTCAATCCCAACACTTACTTGTTCCAACCCCTTCACATCAGTTCACATTCATCCCACATGTCGTTAAACTATATCTTCCCTTCTGAACTATGTGGACTTTGATCCTTTCCAAGTTAAGGTACGTAGAAATCCTCTATGAGGTTAAATCCCAACACCTATTTCTCCTGACCCCTTCACATCGGTTCACCTTCGTCCCACATGATGTTAAACTGTATCCCCCATTCCTAACTATGTGTAATTTGATCCTTGTCAAGTCAAGGTATGTAGGAATCCTCCCTAAGGTTCAATCCCAATACCTACTTGTCTCAACCCCTTCACGTCGGTTCACCTTCATCCTGAATGACGTTAAACTGTATCCACCATCCCGAACTATGTGAACTTTGATACTTGTCTCCTAGGCAAGGTACGTATAAAGCATCCCTACGGTTCAATCCCAACACCCATCAGTCCTAACCACTCCATGTCAGTCCACCCTCATCCCACATGATGTTAAACTGTATGCCCCATTTTGTCCCACAAGATGTTAAACTGTACCCATTTGAACTACGTGGGCTTTGATCCTTTCCAAGGAAAGGTATGTAGGAAGCCTCCTTGAGGTCTAACCCTAACCAGTGGTAAGTTTTTGTTCCCCATCCAGTGGTAATACATTGTACCCCAACCAGCGGTAAGCCATTATACCCCATTTAGCGGTATGTCATTGTACCCCAACCGGAAGTAATCCATTGTTCCTCAATTGATGGTAATCCATTGTAGTCTACAATCGATGTTAATCCATTTTAGTCCCCTTTGTTGGGACCCACATATTTGTTCTACCCCCAGGCCTCAGACCAACCCTGGCTACTAACCACATGTAAGCCCCAATATATCATCAGGTCGTTGTCCTATGCATACACCCTGATTCTATACCCCCATCCTGAACTACATGGACTTTGATTCCTTGCCATGAGGATACGTAAGAAGCCTCCCTGATGCTTAATCCCATCGTCCATGTCTCATCCTAGCCTCTCCCTCAAGCCTATGTGTTTCAGGAAGGTCATGTCCCAACCCGGAGGTTCCACTTCCTTTGGGTCCCATCCATGCATCCATTCTCATGGGTTTCCACCCTAGGTGCCCCATGACCGCACTGAACTACGTGGACATTGATTGCCTACTACAAGGATATGTAGTAAGTCTCTTTGAGGCTCAATCCCAACATCATTGTCATCCTCACATCAGCTTCATTTCACTATCCACCCATTCTCAATCATCCATATCCATCATGATTCTTACTCAGGCCTCCAAATACTAGTGAGATCATTTCACACACATTCTCCCTACTCCTAGCAGTAATTAGGTAACTATCCACCCAATATCCCCAGCATTAATGATTCCTACAGTGGTTGCACCAATCTGATCCACTCCCGTCAGTGTTCTGATTAGTTTGATCAATCTCCGCTAGAAGTTAAACTCACATTATACCCTGTGTTAAACATGGTAAAATGAAGAAAACCTCAGAGACATGCCTATGGAATAAAGTTCCCCGCACTCGACGTGGGGTGGATCGGGCTTATGCACCCTTAATAATCCCTATCATAAGGGGAAGAAACCCAGATGCATCAATGTTCCAGCATCCAGACATGCCATCAATTTCCAATGTGACTACTCCCCCGACGGAAGGATGCTACCCTAACTTCACCCCTTGGAATGTCCTAACAGAAGCAGTGTAATTAACTGGTGTCCATGAAGACATGGAACTGGGGGGAGTTTCACGAACAATGTCTTAAGTTTATAAGGGAGACCCAGACTAGGCAACGAGTTTTGAGTAGGTATCCACAGAAGCTGGAACTGATATCCCATCATCCCATTTCGATTAAGGATCAAACATCCCTGAATAAGCGACAGATGCCACTTGCCTTTGGAAAGCGGGAATGCGAGTAAACAATTGCGCATCCTCTGAAAGAGAGGGATGCATTCCCTATATAAAGAATCAGAAACATATTACTTAGTTGATGAGACTATTTTTTCTTATGTGTTGACCATAAGATAACCTCGTGGAATTACACGAGGAATATAAAATATCCTTCCTTCATATCTATAAACTTTCTACCCACCCTTTTCCCTTATGTGATGAGCATAAGATTCACCCATATATTTACCTGAGGAAGATAGATAAAGAAACATATGAATGCCTAATATACCCAACATGCTCATCAACTATGACTCTAAGGTGTTTTCCCTACTATAATAGCAAGTGACATAATTTACTAGTGTATACATGCATATGGAATTAGTAAGTGGATTCATGGCCATGTATTAAATCTATGAGGGAGACCTAGACTTAGAAATTAACTCTTTAAAACATCATCTCATTCTAAAAAAGTTGTTGTCCTAATAATCCCTAATGGTAATAGGCATCCCACCTTTGGAAAGAGAGAATATAGGGCATGGATCATTAGCATCTGTGGTGCAATTTAATGCAATAGTATCTACAGAAAAAATTTCAAAATAAAATTTTGAACCTGACATGAATCATAAATTCTTTAAAATTGAGTAGATAAGTACAATCAGAAGTCACCACTTTCATGCATCATTAATATTATTCTTCACCAAAAAGAATGGTAAACCCTATATGAATCCCATATCCTTTGAAAAGTAGATTATGACTAACATTGGTTGTGTTGTGCATCACTATCATCATAAATTTACTCATAATTGGATTTAAACCCTTCTTGAAGAATTATAGCTATCATACAAACCAAGATAGAAACCCCAACCACCACTTGTAGGTTTTGGTGTAGGAGAATCACCCAATTGAAAATCCCCCACACCTATAACCAAGAAGTTATTACCATATTTCCCAGTGCTACTAGGTTCCTTATCCCTCATTTCCCATTAGAGATCATTCAATATTGGGTTATCAATGACCTTTTCCACTAATACAAGAAATAAGGTATCATCCATACCCAACAGATAGCTCTGGAGGATCTAGAATCCCTGGAACCATGTCAACTCCACCAATAATAAAAAACTCTTAGTGGGTAAATGTCACCCCCCCCCCATTACCAATATCAACCATTATAGGATCCATTCCCTAGAGTTCAATGATGATTATTTCCCCTGTGTTTAGGAGGTTGGGGAAATTCTTGGGGTGGAAGCCCCAACTTCCACCTGGAAGTCATCAAGGATGGATCCCTTTAGATAATTTCACTATCAGTGTGGTGATACCTAGTCATGGAATGAACATATTGAGTTTATCCATGTTTTGGCTACTCTGATCTTCAATTCATGGTTCCCACGCTAGCGGTAGGAAAAAACATTATATACAAGAGGCTGCTCCAGTATCTTCTATCTCATCCCCTATCATATTTACCACTACATAGGGTAATGTATTATTCGGATGGGACCAAGACCCAATCCACCCACTAGGCATGTTAAGTCATCTCTCATAACCACTAGTTCCACTAGTAACTATCACAGAGGTCCTCCCCATGCTGAATAATTCCATCACTCCAAATTTCTTCATAAGGAGGGACTATCAATCATAGAGGCCCTCCCCATGATTCTAACAATCACATAGGTCCTCCCTAATATACCCACACCAATTATTGTGGGGAGGAATCCCATAACTCAATGAAAATCACACTTGGGTAACTTATACCCTAACATAAAAGGAAAAACAGGGGACCAACACTAGGTCACCTCTGATCTTTTATAATTTGAGATTATTGGGGATTCTAGAGAGATATATATTTCTATTTTTCTATAATCACTAAGGGTGGGAACTTTGATGTAGATAATAACCATTTCCAAATATAAAGTGAACATGTTCCCAAACACCCACCATAAATACCTATATGTGGAGTATATCTTGGATTCCTTCCAGGGACTATCCATATATTTTTTCCTACCAATTTAAACATCTATTCTCTATACCTTTACATTAGAGGTAATGGAGACATCAAGACCTTGACAACTCTCTTTGAAGAGGAACAACATCCGGTCAAACCGTAAGAACCTAAAGATATTTTCCTATAAGAGGATGAAGACTCTCCCTCCTATATGGGAATGTTGTTGAATCATTATTCACCACAATAGAACAACTACTTATCTAGTAGAATAGTTTCATAGTTGATAGCATTATCACCTAGGGATTCATAGAATAAGAGGAATTCATCAATCCATCCTATGACTTCCCATAATTTTGCTACTTTAGAGTGTTATTTTCCCTATAAGTGCGATGAAGAGGGAGAATATGTCTTATGGGAGTCCTTATCCACTGACCATCATCTTGTCAAATTATAGCCTCATTTGACCCATCATTACTCCATCCTAGAGATTATTACAAAAAATTGTGTGTTATAAATCTATAATAATTTGTGTGTGATGTCTAACCAACTTCAATTCCATTAGTTGATCTATCCTAAAATCTCAAAGAATCATCATACCCTCTTCTAGTCATACCAAATTTTTAACCTCCAAGAGCTTCCAATGGCTCAACATCTATATTCTTGTTGATACCGCTACAACCTCTAGAAAGTTTGTATTGAAAGATTTATAGTACGATACTCGATTATTCAATAGGTATCTCCTCATGTAAAAATAAACATTTTGGGGAAGTATTATTCTCTCTAATTCAGTACTCTCATATGATGATGGTAAGTTTATAAGACTAGTATGTACAATAATGTTAACAACTCTTCATCACCAACTATTTCCCAATGAATGTTTTCACTACCAATCCCTTAATAAATAAAGTGCATGGAATCAAGGGGTGAGGTAAGTGAGGAATATTTTCCCTAGAAAGATAAACCAAAATAGGTGAACCATCCTATAGGTGTCCACACCTTTCAATAAATACTAGACATGGGTCCTGAGAGTCTACCTGAGATACCAATCCTAAAAACTTGTTGGGACCTCAATAAAGGAAAGTGTGTTTTGAGGCTTCTAGTAGACTCAAAGCTACAGAGATAACCAATTCAGATTCTTGAATCCCTGATTCTTTCTAGGATCTAAAGGCAATCCAATAGCTCACTGTTGAGATCCAATGTGAATATCATCCTAGTCATGGGGGTTTTCAAGATAACTCTGTTGTGACTCTCACAGAACCTCAATAACATATAGTCCCTAGAAATAAACTTGGACCAAGGTAAAAGGTTTATTCTACTTTATACATAGTCTATTATTCCTTATAGATCTCAATATGGTGGATCAATGTGACTTCCCATAACTGGACCATGGTTTCTTCACTTCATGAGTCTACCGACCAGTTAAGGAGAATACCCATAGAAAACCCCCTATGATGACCTGGTCAACCCTTTTACTACTCACCTTATGTCCATAGTGATAAAGGTAGCCTCAATAAAAATTAAAAGGAAGCTATATGTTAGGTTCACTAAGTCGAATACCTTGAGAGCGGGGTGAATCAGGGTATAGAAGATTAAAACTTTCTCTCTTCTGGATCTTGTTTCATTGTTAGACAAAACTCAATTCTCTCTTCCTCCCATAGAAATATATAACAAAATATGAAATCATGTATAGAAAAAGACAAATTTACTTGGTTCACCCTCAATAGGCTACGTCCAAAAAGCATACAATGACGATGTGATGATGTACCAAGTTCACTAAGACTCACAGACAATAATGATTACAAAGTTTGGGCTAGATCTTATATGCTCAGGATCACTACCTTTACAAGGTTTGGGTCTAATCACTAAATTCCCAAGGGTCACTCCTTAAGAATCTTTATCTGGCTCACTATCGGTGGAAAGGGTTACTAACTTACTCTTCCTATGCTCACTGCTTTTGGAAAGGAATCCACAAACTGTTTATTGACTTGTAGGTCAAACATAGTTTATAGACATGTAGGTCCCTTCATTTGCACGAATTATTACATATTCAACTATAGTTAGATGGTCTATTGAAGTTTTTTTTCACCTGTAGAAGAAGTACACCTTCCCGAGTACTGCTAGATACCAGAAAATACTTTCGCAAAATAATTTGAGTCATTTTCAATATTCCTAGTTCAAATTGCAAACCACATTCCTCTCCTGTGTACTGAGTATCGGGTTTGGTATGTGGAACACCTCCTTCGCGTACTGCTTCCACTTCCGTTAACCTCCCTTATTCCACATACCACCTCTATCTTCGTTATCACGTACCGCCTCTCTATACTAATCTTGAGAACCTTCTCTATAAAACCCCTATGGTCTGTAAACTGTTTTTGTTCATGGACTGCCTCTAGGAAACACCATATGTCTACGAACAATTTTTTGTTCAAGGAGTACCTTCACTAAATAGCTGTGTACTATGCCTTCTTCCTCCACGTACTATGTCTTATGTAGGTTATAGCTCTCTGTAAAAACATTTGATGGAATTTCTTCCATGTGAACCACTTCATCTTTCGCAGAATTAACCCTCACAAACTTCCATTAGACATTACTAAATTCTCGGATCAAAAAAATTCCCTCTAATGTTATTCGATATTTTTCTAACTAGTGGGATTAGTGATTCTTATATAGGAAAATATATCTTCAATATTCTCTAATCCAAGACTGACTGAATCTTTGATTCAGTGTAGCCTCCATTGTATCCTGATCCTCCTGTCATCGCAAATTGTAAGCCTTCCTATGAACCATTTTTCATATGTGGTTCGCATAATTCCTTTTCTCATATGAGTTCAGTCTCCTATTCCATACCACGAACCATCATTCCTTATACATAACACACACCCTTCATTGAAAACCGTAGCGACAAACCGTTTTCTATTTCACAAACCACTCTGGCATACCATTTTGGCCGCTCTGCATACCATTCCTAGAACATGGTAAGTGGTCCATGAATTATGGTATACAGTTATCATCCTTTTCCAATTTTCTAAAATGTTTTTCATAACGTTCACTCCTATGAAGAAATTAGTCCTTTTTCCAACATCAAACTCCCAATTTTGAGGCTCAAAAATTAGTCAAACACTGGGAAATGAAATCACCTTAAAAAACTATCTTTGGTAAAAACCAACCATACTCATTTTCGGTTATCTAGATTTTTCAACAAACACAAACACACCCAAAACTTACTGGGAGGACACCTTGAGGGATTTTTTCCCAATACTATACCTAAAGTTGGTGGACCATTTCCCAGTGCTTCTAAATTTTGGCAACATGATCTTCACATCGTTAAATGTACAAGTGACCCATAGAAGTACCTTACCAACTTCACCTCTCAGTGTGGACTAATGTTGGGTAATCCAAATCATATGATATAGCTAAGCTTTGATTAATTTTCCAGACTCTAAAAGGACTAGCCTTCATCTAGTACATAAATCTAGAACCATGATCCATCACCAGATGGGAGGATCTTTATTAATAGTTTCTTTACCAGTTTAACTCCACCATGCACAAGACCTGTTTAACTAGCCTCTCTATGAGAAAACAGTGAGATAATGAACACATCATCAACTTCACCACTAAATAGAAGAGAAACTCCATCTACATTTAACTTCCCCATAAGAATGCATTGGGGGTGTGTGTAAAGAATATCTAGGATAAGTTTTTCTTGATTCTCATCTTCCTAAAGTACCAAAGAAGATTTTTTGATTTATCCAAAATAGGAAAATTCCTAGAGGATGTCATGTAGTAGAGAAAGTAAAGGTCTCACTGATTACCTACTGAACATACATAAAATCTTGTAAGGAAGATCTATCTACTATCACAAAATCATTGATCCCTAAACCTATCCAACTCCAAGAGGCCCCATGGAACAAGACTTTTTAGGAATATACTCATAATGAGAATGTTTCTTAGGTCCCCTAATAAGTAAAATAAAATAGAAGATTCATTGTCTATAAGAACAAGGGGTAATAATTTAGGGATAAGAAGTTTCTTGACTTCTTCAAATGTTTCATGTTAAATAACTTGCTCAAGATTTTTGAAATCAATAAGCCACAATAGGCTGAGTTTATGAACCTTCATAACAATTTTTTCACCACAATTTCCTCAAAAATAAAATCCTAGAGTGATTTTTCTTTAAGGATTATAACTAATGCTTGGTAGAAAATGATATAGTGGAATTGGGTGATCCTACAACACATGTCAAATGTGTCTCCATTTCCCCCAATGATGATCAAGATTCCGAGGAATAAAAAAGAAATGAATGAGGATAACATAATTTTGATTATTTGATAACATAATATTCAATCACTCAATCCCATTGGATTATTCTCATGTGGATACATTAGTCATTACCCTCTCTAGATATCTTATATGTGATGGCCCACATTGTCACAGGTTGTAAAAATTAGGGGAATTTTGAATTACTGTTATTAGAAGTGTTTTAGAAGGAAAATAGTAGTTTATATTATAATATTATATCATATAATTTTATTGACTATTCCATTGGTCCTAGAATAGGGTGTTTACCCTAGGATAAGAGTTTGGTCGAAATATGATCCATTCACATTTTCACAGAATACATAATATTTAATTAATAGAATATTGATTCATTATTTTGTATCCATTTAGTTTTATATTTTAAATGGATAATTAGGTTGATATTCTGTATCCATAATTGAGCCTAAAATATGGGGTTTCCCCTAGGTAAGGAAAAACATTATGTTGAGAACCAGGGCCAGGGTCAAGCCCCTTTTCTTTTCTTTTTCTCTTTTCTTTTTACTCTTCCTATTCTTTTTTATTCATTCCATTCACCTTTATCATTTTTCAAATTACCATGTGGGATTATCATTTGGGGTATTTATCTGTGAGAGGTAAAGGTAAATAATATAGGGAGAGGGATAGGAGGAGGTACGGTCAAGGAACTTGGACCATGCCTAAACGTTATTCGGAAGTTGTGGATCATGGATCGAACCAAAGCAACGATAGTTTACAACCATAGGTATACCCATTTTATGTTTTTTTACCATAAATCCTCATATAGTATATTTTTTAAGTTGTAATCCCGTTAGTGGGTTATTGGGGACCTGTAGTAAGTTGATTTGTGGGGTTGTAGACAAATTGGGGGTTTTAGGTCGTTTCGAGGGATTCCCATTTTAGGAAACCCAATAACACAGTATATAGTTTAGATAACACACAATTTGTATTATTAATATTCTAGTAATATGGAGTTTTGAGAGTATGAATGATAACTCCCTAAAAATCTAAAGTAATAGCATGTAAGACATGCAACACCAAGTGCATAAGGGAATATAATATCTTGAGTATTTATAATATATTTACTATTTTAAATAAATTAAATCTGTAATATAACATGAAATTCAAGTGATATTTATTTAGCATGCATCGTATGCAATAACTAACTTCTTCAATAGCTTTCATTATATACAAGACCGAGTTTTACCAAAAAAACAATATATTATTAAATATTATTATCTAATATAATAAGATATAAACTAGCCATTACATTAGTAGTAATGAATATTAATAAATAACTTATAAAATTATATGGATTACACAAATATAAAATTAATTCATTGATTAAAAATTAATTATAAATAAATATAACAACCAACTAAATATAAAATAAATATTTTTATATAAAACTATATCTATGCCCACAAAGTTGTTTTGCCCAAATAAATTAAATTAATTTCAATTAGTGATTGATATAAACATAATAAATATATTATATATTTAATAAAATATTTTTGATAATTATCTGACAGATTCGATAGACATAAGATAAGAATAAACTCAATATTACACATAAAAACCTATATTTTTATTAAGGAAATTTTAGCGCCTTTTAATAGAGAACCTATTTTAAATATATATTTTGACCCTTTTATAAATTTAATATGTCAAAATAAATATCATATTTATAACTGAAATGTAAAAATTAGTTTAGGGTAAATTTTAGGTATTAGTCTATGAAGATTCATTTTTTAATTAATAGTGAAAATAATGAAATTTAATTCAAAACTACTTTTTCATTTAATTTATTTATAAGGATAAATTATAATTTTAATTGGTTTTAAAGTTTAATTAGATAATATTTTTATAATTTAATCCAATTTGGATCATTGTAATTAATTTCACTTTGAAATTGACTATAAAAACTTTGAAAACTTTTAGATGTTTGTACATTAAAAACCTGCATTGTCGTCCCTTCTACGGGATTAAATTTAAATTAATTTCTACCAATTATATCATAGTAATTTGGAAAAATGGATTCTATATTTTTAATAATTATTATTTATAATATCTAATGACTTGAACATAGTTTTTGACCCAAAATATTAGTGAAAGTAATTAAAAATAATTGCAACTATTAAGGTAAAATTAAGCATAATAAGGGACTAAACCATTAACTTAAGGGACCAAATTACTTATAAAATTTTCCAAAATCCATTGGATGTCCATATTCAGACCCTATAATAATTTTTATATAATTTAGTTCATTATTTGATCTACTTTCAATGTGAAAAATGTGTATGGAATTCCTTTATCAAAATATTACAAGAGTACCACTCCTCCACTTTAAAAAGGCCCCATATCCCCCCACTTCCTCACACCTCTTAAGACACATTGGTTCAAACATGATCTAACAAAATAGATCCTAAAAAACCTCCTAAAAACCTAAAATCATCACCTTTGTAGGAAATAAAACCAAGTAATCACTTTTGTACAAACAAAATGAGTTACCTGATTAAGAGGTAACATCTTTCCTTAAGAACTCTAGTTTTATTTCTTTTCTCCACTCATCAAATTATATTTATTACAAATTTATATTACAAAACCAGTATCCTAAATATTATATGATGTTTTTTTCTAAGTTTTTTACCTACACTAACACACACTTCTGTCTAATGGGTAACAAACACACTGTTTATGTGTACGGCGAACTACCACCTCACGAAAAGATGATTGTTCATTTTTACTTTATCACCTATCATGGTGGTCATTATGATGGAAACTATAATTAAATATGATATATATTATATTTATAATATATTTATACTTGTATAATTTATTTACAAAACATACCTATATACATTCAATTTTGTCTAAATAACGTCGTTTGAGGAAGTGTGGGCTATCGCCCCCTCAATGTGATGAAACTCGTTCATGGCATACATAGAATGTATAAAGGATGGTTTTAATAATAATATGAAAAATATATGACATAAATATGATTATTTAATTATGATATACATATTTATCAATAACTTTTCATTCATTCAATATTACAACATTATGAATGTAGTGTTCATGCGTACGTACGACCTACCATCTCCATGAAATTTTCATTTCATTTCTTATCTCCAAACATTATAGATTATTATAAATACATATGTAATTAATATATAAGATAATTAATTCATTTTTTACATTATTTATATTATGAAATCTTGATCCAATTGATATTAACAACAAATTACAAGTCAAAACATACTTGAGAAAACTAGGAAATTAACACCCAAAATAGTTAAAATAATGAAAGAGTGATAACAAAAAGGTAATAAAATATTATAAAGAGTTAATATATGATATTATAAACATTATTATGTTTCTATTATAAGTTAGTAAAATATTTTAAACCACTATACCTGAGGATAAATACTACACAACAAAAATGTTGGTTAAGGTAAGGGATTCTCATCTCACGTTTTATATCCACGAGATAAATGTCATGTTCACCACATAATTATTTTATGTGGTGTATCTACTGAAAATTTTGATATATTATATAATTAATCCTTTTATATTAATTATATTTTAAAATTTTATTCAATGTTATTACTTCTTGAGTATTATGATTTAAAATTTTTCAAAGTGGTATGAGACACTATGTTTAATGATTATTTTCCTCAAGAATAATTTTAATGATATTTAAATGGTATTTCAATTTGAGGAAATTATATGACCATTGTTAAAAAAACCTTTAATTTTTTTCTCCTCGGGTTATTCATGACCATTTTCAAGTATTAGTACCATTTTTCACTCTTTGGTGCTCAAAATGTTTTAAAAAATATTTTTCGAAAAACCCAAGTTTATTTCTATCATTAGTTGAAGAACCTATTTTCTTCAAAAACCCATGTTTTATTAAAGTGTTTTAAAAAAAATTAAAATTTTTTGGTAAATAAATTTTTAAATTTTTTACTTTTATCTATGTTTTCAATGGAATCATCTTATCACTTTCTGAACAAGTCATTTTTCTAACCTTTTTAACCTACAAAAGGAATTTTATTTTAAGGCATGTACAGATTTACCCACTATCATTTCTACAAATCATACTTTGGATGTTTAAAAGGTTAAATTTTAAATAAATATTTTTTAAATATTTATTTCATACAAATGGTTTTTCAAAATGTTTTTCAAAATAAATGATATTTTCCTCAGGAATGTATTTGAAGTTATTCTTCTATTTTATCAATGAAAACAACCCTTTTTTTACTCTACTTGGGAAATTTTGTGTTGATACCATCCTTAATAAACCTATGTATGGTTTATAATTGATTTATCCAAGTATAGTATACACATTCAGTTCTTTTATTAATTTTAGTTTCCTTGAAATATAGAATCTCCTATAATCATTGAACATTGAATTTCCCCTAAATTATCAATTTCATTTATTATGGATATTGATATGGCCTAAACCATATACCATTTTACATATTGTGTATACTTTGATAGTTATTTTTTTATTTGGGAAAATATTGATAATTATCTATTCTTTATTCAATACGAATATTTGATAAGTCATATTATTTATTTTGGATATTCAATATGAGGAATTATTTGGAATGGTAATGAAGAGTGGTGCTTAAAATTTATATATTTCCTCCATGCATCGATGGGTTCTCATGAGAAAAATTATTTATAAAAATCAGAATATTTTAAACCATCCTGGGAACGGTCTTGATTGTATTGGTTTTCATTTGCCTCAAACATAACATCCAACAATTAAGAATTTCCCTAATTTAGTTTTAGTTTTTATTCATCGATGAGATTTTGTGTTGACATATCTATGGATACATTTCATTTTCATTTATTTAAATAAAATGGGTTTCCATTTGTTAAATTTTCTTATTTATTAGGCACTTCTATTCAGTTTATTCGTTAAATTTCATGTGTGTTCAATTATTTACATTTCTATTTTGATTATTCTCATTTATTCATTATTTTTTCCACTATATTTTATCCTTAATGAGAATTTGAGCTCACCATTATTATGTTTCTTTCCCCATGGATCCAAGTAAATTACTATGAAAGATATACATGGATTTACTAGGTGGGTTATAATTATCCTCCAAGTTATTTATTTATAAAGAAGAAGAAAATTATGTTGTAATTAGTGTAGTTATTTGTAATAAAAGACTAATTTATGTATGTGGTTTACAAAGACTAATAAACTCTCAGTCCTTCAGGATTTTATTCCTTGTAATATTTCTAATGTAATTGATAGCAGACACTAACTCTGGGATTTCTGGGGTCTGGTCACTATTGTTGGTATCCGAGGAAATTTATTGGTAGCCAAGGGAACTATATTTGGTAAAACATATATTATAGAACATAAACCTAAGGTATAATTTGAGGATAAGTATAGAATATTTCCCTAGAGTTTTGATAAAGCGTAGATTATGTGGGTCTTCCAAGAAATACATCCATGCCTAGATACTACAAGTAGCCGTGGTTCTGGCACAGATGTACCTAGTAGTAACAACTATAACAAAGTGTATTGGGAATGACTTGATATAACAAGGTACATGACAACAAGACTTATTGTGCACCTATTTTGACACTCCTGAGAGATATACTTAGGATAACTCATATTTTATTTACAATCCATTATGATGGATTTGAATACATAATGAATAACCTAGATTAAACCTAAGGTTTCATGATTTATAAATACAACTAATGATATTATGGATAAACCCTATACCAAGGATGAACCTATGTGGAAATAAATGGATAAAGTATTTATGTATTAGGTTTGTATTGAAAACTTTTGTTAAAAGGATATTTAGTGATTAACATTATTTCCCGGATTTCCATCTTATTTATTTTTAAAATTTTATTAATTTGGTTTTAGAAAAGGAAAACTAGTATGTCAGGTGACAACCAATCAAATCTGGCAGGGCCACAAGACTTGAACCAGTAGTGTAACTTTATAGGTTTAGTGATTAATTTATTGCCCATATTTACTTTAGATAATATTTAAATACAAATAGTTATACTTGTCAATTTTTTATGGGCCTTATGATCCTTTAAAAGTGTATTTTAGTGCTTTAGACATCAACATTAATTTTAGGATGTCCATTTCATAATGTAATGAATGAATAGGAAATTGATCAAATCACAACCAGGGGAAAAATTGTGCTTATAGAAATATATCAAGTAATTATATTTCCTTATATTCTTATACAGTAAAATATTTTCCCAACATTTGGAAAATGACATAGAAATAAAATTTTGTCTGTATACCTTAATTTTTTTAACTGATGGTCTTTTAAATCATTATATATTTATGGATTGGAGGCCCTCAACATTCTATTGATCATTCACTTAATTTTTATTGATGACCTCAATCAATCATTATAAATATTTACATTTTTCCTCTAAGTATGTATCTCTACTTTTCACTAATGTTATCTTACTTAAAGACCTAATTACATGTTAGTCCATATGAAATTTGTAATTCTCATTATCTATTTTCTATAGGATGTTTTACAAACCATTTTAACAATGTGGGATTTAAAAATAGGAAATATGAGAAAAAATATCACCATATTTGAGCTTAAGTTATTAGGACACAATTTAATTAAGTTGGGGAGAATGTAATTCCCCACAAATCAAAAAGTAGGAACATTGTATTCCATAGTGTGTATGACACACAACACCAAGGGTGTAAGGGAATATAATATCCTGATTATTTATAATGTATTTCATATTTTAAATAAATTTAATCTATAATATAACTTTAAATTTAAGTGATACTAAGTTAGCATGAATCACTCGTAACAAAGACCTTCTTATATAGCTTTCATTATATGCAAGACCGAGTTTTCCCAAAAAACCAATATATTATTAAATATTATTATTTAATATAACAAGATATAAACTAGCTGTTAAATTAGTAGTTATGGATAGTAATAAATTACTTATAAAAATCTATGTTTTACAAAAATATAAAATTAATTCACTGATTATAAATTAATTAGAAATTAATATAACAATTAATTGAATATAAAAGAAATATTTTTATAGAAATGTATTTTTATTCCCACAAAGATGTTTTACCCTAATAAATTAAATTATTTACAATTATTGAGTGATATTAATTTAATATATATATTATATACTCAATAAAATATTTTTTATAATCATCCAATATATTTGATAGACATAAGATAAGAATAAACTCAACTTTACACAAAAACCCTATATTTTTATTAAGTCCCTTTTATCGCCTTTTAATGGAGAATCCATTTTAAATCCAATTCCTTAACCTTTTATAATTTTAATATGTAAAAATAAACTTCATATTTTAAATATAAACATAAAAATTATGTTAGGGGAAATTTTTGGTATTTTTTATGAAGATTCATTTTTTAATAAATAGTGAAAATACTGAAATTTAATTCAAAACTACTTTTTCATCTAATATATTTATAAGATAAAATTTTAATTTTAATTGGTTTTAAAGTTTAATTAGAAAATATTTTTATAAATTAATACAATTTATGTCATATTAATTAATTTAAATTATAAATTTACTATAGCATTATAAAAAACTTTTGAATGTTTTTACTTTAAAAACATGCATTGTCGTCCCGTCTGCGAGATTAATTTTAAATTATTTTCTGCCACATATGTGATTATAATTTTCAAAAATGGATTAAATATTTTAAATAATCATAATTTATAATTTCTAATAAGTTCAAATTGTTTTTCTACCAAAAATATTAGTGAAAGTAATTAAAATTAATTACAATGATTAATGTAAAATTGTGTTTAATAAAGGACTAAAACTTTAACTTAAAGGCCAAAATGACTTATAAACTTGTCCAAGAGATATTTTATGGACATATTTCTACCCTATAATCCCTTTTATATAATTTTTTTCATTATTGGAGCCACTTTCAATGTGAAAAATGTGTATATAATTCCTTTATCAAAATATTACAAGAGTGACACTCCTCCTCCACTATAAAATGTCTTCCTCTCCTCCCACTTCCTCACACATATCAAGAAACTTATTTGGACCAATATCTTCCCAAAAATATCATAAAAATACCACCCATAAACCTATAATCCTCACTTTGGTAAAAAATAAATCCAAGGAATCCCTTTGGTATAAACCAAAAAGAGTTACCCGATTAAGAGGTAACATCTTTTCTTAAGCACTATAGTTTTATTTCCTTTATCTACTCCTAAAACTATCCTTATTCAATGTTTATATAAAAACACCAGTATATAAAATATACTAGTATTATTTTATGATATTATTTTTACCTACACTCACACACACTTCAATCTAATTGCTAACAAACTTATTGTTTACGTGTACGGTGAACTACCGCTTCAGGAAACAATGATTGTTCATTTTTTCTTAACCACCTCTCATGGTGGACATTATGTTGGACACTATATTTATATATGATATATATGATATTTAAAATTTATTTATACTTATTTAATTACTTTATAAAACATAGCTTTATATATTTCATTTTGTGTAAATATGATAACATCATATGTGGAAGTGTTGACTATTTCCGACGCTTTCGCCGGGGCGCGCGCATCCGTCCATCCGTGGAGGAGGAGGACGCACAGCTTGTGTTTCCCCACATTCCCGCTTTCCAAAGGCGGGCGGCATTCGCTCCTTATTCAGGGATGTCTGCTCCTTGATCGAAACGGGATGATGGGATGTCAGTTCTTCCTCCTGTGGATTCCTCCTCAGAACTCGTCACCTAGTCCGGGTCTCCCTCATAGATTTAATATGTAGTTCATGAAAATCTTCCCAGTTCCATGTTTCCATGGACGCCGGTTAATTACACTGCTTCTGTCGGGACATTCCAAAGGGTTCGGTCAGGGCAACAACCTTCAGACGGGGGAGTGGTCACATTGAGGTATTAGTAGCGTGTCTGGATGCTGGGGAACCTGGCATGTCTGTCTTTTATCCCTGGTCACAGGGCTTCTTGAGGGCGTGGAAGCCCGAGACATCCCTCATCGAGCGCGGGGAATTATATGCCATAGACACATATCTGAGGTTTTCCTCAGCTTCCCGCGTTTAACACAGGGTATGTCGCGAGTTTAACGTCTAGCGGAGACGGATCAAAACAACCAGAGAATTAGCTAGGATAGATCGGATTGAGGGATTCTCCTTGAAGGGACGTCGATACCGGGGCTAGCCCATGGGCGGCTGTGAAGAAGAGCGTATCGACATGGTCTCGCCGGGATAAGACGGTCCAGGTGTGAATCGGTATGGGTGATAGGTTGATGAATGGAATGGAGGGGGAGTGAAATGGGTCCATCACAGGGGCGATGGTGAAGTTGGGCTTGAACCTTGAAGAGGCTTCCTATTTATCCCCGTGGCAGGGAATCAAAGTCCATGTAGTTCGGGATGGTGCCGGTAAACCGACGTGAAGGTGGGCCTTGGCCCGATGAATGTTGTCAGCGAACCAACGTGAAGGTGGGCCTTAGTCCAATGGGCATCGTCAGCGTACCGACGTGAGGGTGGACCTTGGTCCAATGTGTAGTGGGCTTGAGCCTCTGGAAGGCTTCCTACGTACCATGCCTTGACATGGATCGAAGTCCTCGTTGTTCAAAGGGTTGATGGAATACAGTTTAACGTCATGCGGGACGGGGGTGAACCGACATGAATGAGGTCGGGACGACCAGATGGTGGGTTTGAACCTCGTAGAGGGTTCCTACGTACCATGCCTTGACATGGATCAAAGACCTCGTAGTTTGGGTTAGTCACAACGGCTTGCCGTCGGACTAGAATTGGAGTTTAACGTCGTGCTGGACGTAGGTAGAACACGACGTGAATGATGATGGGTGGGCTTGAACCTCGTGGAGGCTTCCTACGTACCACGCCTTGACATGGATCAAAGAACTCATAGTTCAAATGGGGCTTTGTCGGCAGACTGACGTGAAAATGGACCTTGGTCCAATGAGTGGTGGGCTTGAACCTCTGGAAGGCTTCCTACGTGCCATGCCTTTACATGGATCAAAGACCTCGTAGTTCGGGTTGGTTTTTGTCGGCGAACCGACGTGAAAGTGGGCCTGTGGTTCCACTAATGGGTGGTGGGCTTGAACCATTGGAAGGCTTCCTACGTACCATGCCTTGACATGGATCAAAGACCTCGTAGTTCAGGTGGGAATGGGTGTGCAGTTTAATGTCATGCAGGACAAAGGAGGCATACAGTTTAACGTCATGCTGGACGAGGGCATGCAGTTTAACGTCATACTGGACAAGGACATACAGTTTAACGTCATGCTGGACGAGGGAGAAACTCGAAGTGAATGAACGATCGAGTAATGTGTGGCTTGAACCTCATGGAGGCTTCCTACGTACCATGCCTTGACATGGATCAAAGTCCTCGTAGTTTGCTAGATGGGTCGCAATGGCTTTCCATTGGACTGGAATGCAGTTTATCGTCATGCTGGACAGGAATGAGAACCGACGTGAATAAATGACGGGTGGGCTTGAACCTCATGGAGGCTTCCTACGTACCATGCCTTGACATGGATCAAAGTCCTCGTAGTTCGTTAAGGGTGGGGGTCAGGGTCGGTGGTCACTCTAAGCCTACGTGAGTCATGCTCGGTGTGAGAAACAAGAGGTTGCAAGGACCTAATGATCACGTCGCGAAAGATGTGTCCGTGAGAAGCGAAGAGGGGCTTATGCATTAGGCGGCCCATGGGGCTGGGACTTACTCTAGGATGGAGGTCCTTGGTGCGACAAAGCGCTAGAAAGATGGACCTTGGTCCAATGATGGGAGGTACTTTGTTCCCTATCACGCCCTCTACTGACCTTGGTAGTGGGGAAGTACGGAGATGCAGAGGTTCAGCCATCCGTTGGGGAACTAGGGTCGCCCTTCTCCTACGAACATACGCCACTCTGATAAGGAGGATATCATCCCTTGTGGATGGGTGATTCCATTCCCGTGGAGACGAGTGGTGTAAAAAATGTTCGACCTGGGGGGACCCTTCGTGAGGGAGACGAGGTCGGGTCATAGTTTAACATCATGTGTTGAGGACGTGGTGCTTGGCAGTTTAACGTCCTGTAGCTCGGACGAGGTGGGTTCACTCCACACCCCTAGGACTTACATAACGGGTACCCTCTG
Source organism: Viscum album (assembly GCA_963277665.1). Classification (NCBI taxonomy): domain Eukaryota; kingdom Viridiplantae; phylum Streptophyta; class Magnoliopsida; order Santalales; family Viscaceae; genus Viscum; species Viscum album. Next base: position 319,491,708 of record OY728146.1, read on the forward strand.
GTCTTTGGGGAAGGGAAGGTACTAGTAAGGCCATAGTTAAGGGGTGTTGTGGAACGAACCATTGAGGGGTCCACGTTAGCATGGCTATGCGAAGAAGCAATAGCCGTTAGCGTGCCTATGCGAAGAAGAATTAGGCAAAGCAACGCTACGGGTGGTATTGTCCATGGGACTTTGAAATCACATCGTGCAAACCTGGAGGGTCGCACGGGAAGAGGAATCGCTAAGCAAAGGAGTGTGCTTCGCGAAGTAGAGTTCCTTGGCCTTAGCATGGGGCATAGGTGTGAGTGGAAGGTGCTTCACGAAGTGGAACAATGTTCACGGAGCACTGCCTCGCGAAGAAGGGGTGCCTCGCGAAGCACAGTCCTGCGAAGCAGTGTGCTTCGCGATGTGTAGCGATCCTGCCTTAGCATAGGGATCACTAGCATGGGTTGGGTGTTTCGCGAAGCATAAACGCTCCGCGGCTGCCCGGGTTCCCTTGGGAATCCCCTTCCTCCGCGAATGCCCTTGATCTTCGCGAAGGGCATCCCTCTCGGAAGAGGGGCTCAAAACGAGACAATGCGGAGGCATCTCGCGAAGTAGAAGTACCTCGCGGAGCTCATGATTCCCGGGGCAAAGAGTGCTTCGCGATTCGGGAGAGGAGAAGCCGAAAGGTTGGATTGTCTGTCCCGGGACTCAGGGGGAGTCCAATATTTATTGGCAAGGGGCGCCGTGAAGCATAACTCACGCGCCGCCTCAGGTGCATCGCGGCGCGCTCACGAATGTCAACGGCGTCCACGGAGAATACCGCCACTGGAGCTTTGCGGCGGCTCGCGAACGTCAAATGCATTCGCGGAGGATTACCGCCTCTAGAGATTCGTGGCGGCTCGCCAACGTCAAATGCGTTCGAGGAGGATTACCACCTACGGAGCTTCGCGAGGCCGCGATGATCAAGGCCCTTCGCATCGGTCCTTCGCGGCGGTGCTTCGCGAGGGTGCTTCACGAGGCAGCGGGCCAGCCTTCTTTTTCGTCCCTTCCTTTCGTGCAATTTTTTGGTGCCAACAAATGCCCCCCTCAGACTTGGAGCCGCGCAGGGAGAAGGGTCGAAGTTTGAGGGAAAATCGCCAAAATCATCGGTGGTTCGCGATGCGGCTACGCGAAGGGTGCCCGCAGTGCTGACCGGGTCCACAGATCCGGACGCACCGCGATGCTCCGCGCGGGTGAGGCACGCCGCGATGCTCTGGGGTCACCTCCTATAAATAGGGGGGTCGACCTCTTTTGTCTTCACGTGCCTTCCTTGTTTTTTTGTGCTCTCGACTTTGCGAAGCTTCGTGTACTCCGCGACAGCCCTCCGGGAATCGAGCTTCGCGGCGAACCACGGGTCTCCGACTCCGCGCCCGCGCCAAGCGAACCTCTGCCTGTCGGCCTTGGCCAGACTTTGCGGCTTGGTCTCGTGACCGATCTTCGCGATCCGGCTTCGCAATTCAGCTTCGCGGTCGAGCTTCGCGATCCAGCTAAAAAAATTCTTTTCTGAGGGCCAGAGTTAAAATGGACCATCAAGAGGATGTATTGGGGGTGCTTGCAAATGCTGGTCGTCGGGATGAGATGGCCAACTGTCCAGGCCTGGGGGAGATGATCTGAAGCCACTCGGACCACACTTCTTTGACAGATCTGTTATCGGAGGGTCAGAAGGATTATCTGCAGTGCAAGAAACTTCCATTGTACGGCTTCGGGCTGAGGGATGACGTCTTTATCCCTGAGGCGTGTGTGGACGAACCAGCTTGCTGGTTCAGGAGTATACCATGCCAGCACCAATGGTTCAGGGCTGCCCATGGTCACGCACAAGAGAACTTCACACCCGTTACCGCTGACTGTCTCTACAACCATGTGAACGACATTGACGGGAAGCCACTGCAGCTGGAGACTTCCCCTCCCCTCTACCGTACCATGCTGAAGGCGGATTTGCAGGATTCGAAGAAGGGATGGTCCGATGAGTGGGACCTGCGCCAGGGTGGAAACTTTACAGATGACTGGTCCTGGGCCTACTGGGTAGGCGCCTCATGCGAGGAGTTTGGGGCCGAGCTGAGGAGAGTGGGGTTGTATGAGGCGACATGGGCCTCCCAATTCAACATTTACCAACCAAAGAAAATGATGCCGGAATTGCTGAGTAGATGGTCGTCTAGGACCAACACTTTTCACCTGCATCACGGGGAGGTGGGCATCAGCCTATGGGATGTCCACCAGATTTCTGGGGTCCCGATCTTGGGGGCCATGTATGACGAATTCCTCCCCGTCGTCAGCACATGGGGGGATACGGAGCAAATGTCGCGACTGGCGTCGGCGCTGATGGCACTAGTCCCTGGAGAGGACAAGGAGGCAGTGAGGGATGTCCACTTTAGGAGGTGGTTCAAATGCTTCCTGAATTTCCCAGAGAATCGAGAGTTCCCTCTGAGGCCTCGAACTTGTCCGAGGGCGGCCCAACAGGGCAAGGGGCACTCATATTGGCGGGTCTTGTAGGACAGCCAATGGAAGACTTGGGGTTTCAGTGTCAGCACTGAACAACAACCGATAGTCAGGCTGGCGGCGTTCATCACGTCCCTCATCTGTGGTTGGATCCTACCGGTGAGAGATACAAGCATGGGGGTACGGCCCAACTCGTTTATCATGGCGTCGATGTTGGCCATGGGGTAGCAGATCAATCTGGGGATTCCGATGCTCACCAAACTGTACATAATGATGCGGCATATTAGCGAGGGCAAGAAGCCTCCAAGGATATGCGGGCCCTTCCACCTCCTGTATGGGTGGATCGCAGCGCATATTAGGGGGATTTACGAGTATCCAAACCCCATTTCGCCACCGGGATCGAACTTTCGCCCCTCCATCCTGAACGCGGTTGGGAGATTCCCGTTCAAGCTGGTCATTCCGATGGTGCTGAATCGGGTGTGGAGGGCGGATGAGTTCAACTTCCACCCCTTCACATTGCCGACATGGATGCTTACTGATGACGGACGGGGAATGGAATAACATCGGGCTTACCTCCTGGCCTTCCGAGGTGGAGTTTTGGTGGCACGAATAGACCGTGAGCCGCTCTGTGAACCGTACACCCCGCATCGGTTTGCGAGGCAGTTCCAGTGCCTCCAGCGGCTGACCTCGCAGGTCTACTGGGAGGTGCGTCACGAGGAGCACCTGTGTGTGATGAGGCAGTTGTGGCTCATATTCACACGGAAAGATGGAAAGATGTGGATTTCATTGCCCCCATCCACCGCCGCCTTCAGATTGGTGAAGGAGTACACCATCAGTTGGGAGGCTTCTTACCCAGGGGAGATGCTGAAGCAACCAACTATCCGGGTCGGTGACGGTGGGCCTCCTCTATCTCGAGGTCGGGGTCGGAGGGCAGCTAGGGCCGCTCGCGGTAGCGGGGCTACCATGGCGGCGAGACCTGCACCGGCCGAGGGTATGGCGGCATCGGTGGATCCGGTGATTCCGGAAGAGCAGGGTCATCCGGAGGGGCGGCCACCGAGGGGATTTTGTAGGATATCCACTCATGCTCCGGGGAAGAGCCTGCGTCATATTGACATGGCAGAGGATGCCATCTTCCCGGAAGCTTGGGACATTTGGGATGTCAACCTGCAGTTCCTCAGCCCACCCGAGATATGGGCCCACCTGAATCGCCTCGGGATGGAATTTACCAGGCATAGGCCCAGTCCGGGCTGGATTCATGGCATCTCTGGCGGAGGTAGAACAATACCTGGACGAGCTGGAGGATTACGTCCACTCCAGTGGTGTCCCTCGCCCAATGACAGACTGGGTGAGGGTACTGTTGAATCAGACGGTCCCCCCACAGTTATCAGCTGCCGATCTGAGGGAGATCTTCCCCTTGCCGGAGGAATCAGAGGACTCCTCTTGGGAGGATGAGGCTGGAGGAGGGAGCCCGTTGGAGGAGGGCGAGGTCGGAGACCGAGGCTCAGAATCCGATGATTCCGCGGAGGCTCTCAAGGTAGCATTCTGAACCTCTTTCCTTATGATCTGTTCTTGGGTCTCTATGGACTTCTCACCAATTTTTGAGCCATGCAGGAGGAACTTGTTCACAGGCCTTGTTCTCGCTCCTTGGCGGGTGATGATGCGGGACCGTCAGAACCTGCGCCTATGGGTGCGTCCAGTTCCGCGTCTGGTGGGACCAGAGCGCCCGAGGTGGCTCCTCCGGAATCTCCAGACATTCCAACAGTATACGGAGGGCCTCGCCTCGGGGTCCCATCAGTACCGGCTCAAGAGCAGCACCAGGAGGTCGATATCAATAAGTCTCCTCTACCGGTCTCCTCGTTGTCGCATGTAGACCATGCCAACTAACGTTTTTCCCTCTCTATCGTACAGTTCTTCGACTGGCGTGGGCCGCTGTGGAAAGACTGGTCGGGATGTCTGGTGGCGTCCCTCCTAGGGGCATGCCGGTGATGGTGGCGATAGTCCCGCCATCTCTTCAAGTTGTGGCGCACATCATCACTGGCGGGACCACTAGCAGGGTTGTTCCCGAAGTCATTGAGGTGGACTCCGAGGAGAAGGATCAACCGGTCGGTCCCAATTTTGTCACGCCTGTTTCGGCGCCAGGTTTCGTACTGGATTCAACACCAGACGTTGATCCTGCCGAGGATTTCCTGCGGGCGTATACCGCGTACGAGCCTGCCAACCGCGCAGACTGGGACGAAATGGCCTCCGATGAGGAAGACAGCAGCATAGTCCGCCGCCGGTTGTGGAAGCTGATCACACGCTTTATCAAGGACACCCCCCAAGCGCAATGGCTGGCTGAAATGGATAGGCTCCGCTCGCGGTTGCGTGAACTATGTGATGGGGGAGTGGATGCCCAACGTCCTCACGCACTCGTCCGAGATCTTATGGCTGAGAAGATCCAGGAGCATGATCATGGGCTCAGCATGGGCTGGCAGCGGAGGAAGGCGACCAGTATCAAGAAGCTACAGGAGGATGAAGGCGAGGTTCAACAGATGCAGACCCAAGCAGACGAGCTTTCAGCTTCTCTTGATGCACAATCTGAGCTGGTCTCACGGTTGAATGCCCAGCTGGCAGAGGTAGAAGAGAATATGAGGCAGACCTCTGGAGAGAGGGTTGTCGTTCAAGCTGGCATGGAGAGGGCCAAAGCCAGGACTGACGAACTGCGCCCCGCTACTGCTAAGGAGGAGCGGGAGCTGATTCGGGGGCAGCAAGCCTTGGATGCCACAAGCCAATGGGTGGTGGAGCTGCAATGCTCTTTTGACGGGGTCAACCCATCCATGGGGGAAGTCGACCCCCGAGTATTGTAACAAACCCATAAACCTTTTATTGGTACTTTCGTGCTTCAAAATTTTCTCTTTGTTTTGAATGCCGTAGCATGGATGATTTCCACTGTTGAATTGCCTTGTTACATCCCCACAATTTTTGCGGGACGTTCGGCGACAATTCCCCAAGCCCACGTGGGACGAGCCCGATGTCCGAGATTCGGATTACCAGTCCGGATTTTTGAAAGACGGGAGAGGCGTGATGGGAGAAGGAACTTTCAGGATAACCGAATTATCGTTTCTTCAACGTGCTCTCATGCACGAACGGGGCAATGCCAGGGGCGCGGAAATCGGTCCAAATAGATGAAAATGGGAAGTATGAATCACGATACCCAAGATTCGGAACACTGCGGGGATGGTGTGACAATAAGGGAAAACCGTTAACCTTGGAGGAGAAGTGGTACCCTCACTGCATTAGCCTGTAATGGGGACAACAAATGAGGGTCAATCGTTGACCATGTTCGAAACACGGGACCATGTCACAAATGTTGTTGATCAATCCTTCGGGACGTTGGCCCAGGACAGTTGGCGGACCATAGGTCAAAAATCCATACTGTTAGGGGGTCCTTCCAGACATGACCCGTCTTCCGGAACGTTGGCCCAGGACGGTAGGTGAGCCGATGCGGCATTAGACCAGGCCGTTAGGGGGTCCCGTGAGACATGAAAGGGGACGAGGGTCCGAATAAGGGGCACGCAAAGCGTGGAATATGGAGTGATGGACTGTCCGAACAGAATCCAACACTTAGGTAGTTACACCACCGTGGTGGGAGTACGCCAGATGGGCGCATCGGTTTGATCATGGATCATTCCTTCTTTCAGATAGGGCCTCTCTGACGAGGGGATCTGTCACTTCCCAGTGGGATCTTAGGGCATCCTGAACTTGTTCAGGGTATAACTGCAGTTTAATGTCATGCGTTGAGGACACATAGACTCCTATAGTTTAACGTCATACGATAGGACGTGTAATAAGAGGGAAGGAATTGTGTGGCGCAGCAGATATGAAACCGACGTGAATGAGGACTTGGAGTCAAAATCATACCACATACCCCCGGAGGAAACTCTTCAGGTCGAGGGACCAAGAGTGAGGATTGGGCTGGGCCCGAAGCAGAGTGGTCGGGTGTTCCTACGTACCCCATGTGGATGGGAATCAAGCCATACGTAGTTCTGAAAACGCATTTTAACGTCATGCAGGACGAGGAGCAGCCTGACCGTGTTGGTACACATCCCGTCAAAACTACTAAGCCCACGTGAGTCGTGCTCGGTGTGGGAAACAAGCAGTAGTGATAGGAATTTCCCGACACAGAAAGGGGAAGGTTAGGGAAAAGGGACGCTCGGTGAATACCGCCCCAGTGACACTAACACGATCATTTAGCGCACCTAGATGCGCGAAGAGAAAGAGCCGAGTATGATGGAATTCCACTTGAACATGAGGAAGTGGAAATGTGTGAATCATGGCACTCGAGATTCAGATCACGATGACAGCGGCATGACGACGGAGTATAGATGTTGACCGTGTTCGCAACACAACATCATGTCGCGTTAGCCTAGAATGGGTACAGACAAATGAGGGTCAACCGTTGACCATGTTCGAAACACGGGACCATGTAACAAATGTTGTCAAATATCCGTAGGGACATTGGCCCGAAACGATTGAAGGGCCCTTAGGTCCAGCATTCATGGAGAGCCCTTAAGCCTAGTATCCATGTCGTCCGGGGGTCCTTTCGGATGTGGAAGAGGATGAGGATCCAAATAGCAAGATCACGAAGCTAGGTCGTGGGACGAAGAGAATGTCCGTATGAAAGTCCCACACTTCGGGTTCTTTGTCGAAACACATCTGAATATGACAACGAAACGTATTAAGGAGAGGGAGCAGATTCCTTTCCCATAGGGAGATCTTAGTTCAGGGTCGTAGAATTCGGACCATGGATGGGAAGAAACATAAGAGGCACATGGTGGAGTAACTCAAGCACCTGGGGCGAATGGGAATAGGGGGTGTGTACGGTGCACTGAACAACCTGACATGAATGAGGATGTATTCCCATATCACGCCGCCCGACCCCCTTAGGAGAGGTTTTTAGTCAAGGGACCGAAAGCGAAAGTTAGGCTGGGCCCGCGGGGAAGTGCCCGGGCGCTCCTACGTATCTCATAGGGATGAGAATCAAGCCTTACGTAGTTCTTGATGGACCTTAGACCATAAATGGGTAAATGGATCAGGGGACGCAAGGCATCAAAACCCGACGTGAAGGAGGACCTAAGCCCTACTTACCATGCATTCTCTGGGGAAATGCTCGAGTCGAGGGACCGAACACAAAGGTTAGGCTGGGCCCGCGGGGAAGTGCTCGTGCGCTCCTACGTATCTCATAAGGATGATAATCAAGCCATATGTAGTTCTGAAAGGTGACATGGTAGGATACCAGTGTCAGGGGAAAAGGGGAGTGCGGGCGTGGACCTTGCACTAAAAGAAGCAGAATTTGATAAATCATGTTTGTTCTTTAAGGTGAATGGTTTTTTTTTGTGAAGCGACAGGCCTAGAATAATAGGCCGTGATGTCGCCACAAGGATCAAGCCGTGATGGGCGTTGAAAAATGGCATGGCACGTGGCCAATACCCAACGTGATGTCCTCTACAACGAGGACACCACAATTCAGTGTCGTTTTTCGTTGTGCGGCCATGACGATAATGTCACAGTTTAGGGTCGTATGATAGGACCAAGCATGCATTTTATCTTCATGCAGTGCAGACGTAGCAGAGACGATTCTAGGCGGGAAATGTGCGTAGTGTTATAAAACACAATTGACGGAGACATGATCCCACATCAAATTGTATGCCATTCGGAGAGGGAAACCTTAGGTCGAGGGGCCTATATAGATAAGAGGTGAAACCGGGGGAGAAATTGGCTCCCTAAATGGGTTGTACCCAAAGACAGGGCGTCCGGGCGGTCCTACGTATCCCATGAGGATGGGAATCAAGACACAAGTAGTTCTGAATGGATCTTAGTTTATGGTCTTAGATCTCGGACCATGGGAGTCCCGAAGGACGCCATATTGCAGCTTTTTCCCCCTGACATGCAAAGGTGCACTGAGGGATAGCGCCAAAAGTGTCGAGATTCCACCTGGACATGATGGGGTGGAAAATTATGTGAATCATGCAACCAACATTCGAGGACTGAAGGGGCTGGCGTGACGACAGAGGATTACTGTTGACCATGTTTGCAACACAGCATCCTGTCGCATTAGCCTGAAATGGGGACAAACAAACGAGCATCGACCGCTGACCGTATTCGCAACGCGGTATTTTATCGATTTGTTGTCCAAAACCCTCGGGGGTGTTGGACAGTAACGGTAGGAGAGCCCTTGGGCATTGTATCCAGGCCGTTCTTGGGGGTCCCTCCGGGTGTGAAAGGTTATGGAAGCCCGAATGGAGGGGAACACAAAGCTTGACAAGTGGAAGGAACTTGATCAAGTCGAATCTGACACTCTTGGTCCTAGACCAGAGTACTCTTAACACATGGGTGAACCACTGCAAGGGGTCAAGAGACTCAACTTGAGGGTAACCAAGAGATGGCGGGTTCCCGGGGAAAGGGGGCATGGTGCCCAAAACCTTGTATCATACCTACATATCCCCCTCCTGGAGAGGGATAGACCAAGTGGCCTAGGTGACCGGGAGATCAAAAGATCACTAAGAGGTGGGGCTGGACCCGAATACTAGACATTCAAGTGGTCCTACGTATCCCATGAGGATGGGAATCAAGCCACACGTAGTTCTGAAGGGTGCCTTTTAATGTCATGCTGGACAAGGAATATGAGGGCTAACTCTCAGAACGGGGTGCATGTGGTGCAGCTATTGCAAACCCGACGTAAATGAGGACGTAGTCCTACACTACGCCACACGGTCCCGTAGTCGGGGTCCCAATGGCAGGACCAGAGAGGTTAATTAGCTAAACTCAAGCTGGACCCAAAGACAATGGGTCTGGGCATCCCTACGTATCCTATCAGGATATGAATCAAGCTGAACGTAGTTCCAGATGAGAATCTTAGTTTATGGTCTTAGATATCGGACCGGGGATGGTGACAATTTCCCGAGTAAGCACAGATGTCAACCCGATCCCTAAGCCCACGTGAGTTAAACTCGGTGTGGGAAACAAGGGGGGTATCCTCATCGTAATACTTGGGGCGTCCGTCAAAGGGGAGTTGGAAGAGAGCTCCGAAGGACACCTTTGATGCAGCTTGTTCCCCCAACGCGCGGACGTGCACAGAGGAAAAGTACCAAGAGTTTCGAGACTCTACTTGGACATAATGAAGTGATGAAGGGTGTGAATCATGTACCCGACATTTTGGGCTTAATGGGTTGGTGTGGTGATAGAGGAAAACTGTTAACCATGGTGGAAGCACAGCGTCCATATCGCGTTAGCCTGAGGTGGGAACAACAAATGAGCATCGACCGATGACCGTATTCGCAACGCGGGATTTTATCGATTTGTTGTCTGAAACCCTCAGGGGAGTTAGCCCGTAACGGTAGGAGAGCCCTTGGGCATTGTATCTAGTCCGTTCTTGGGGGTCCCTCCGAGCGTGAAAGATGCTGAAATCCCTAATGCAGGGATACACAAAGCCTGGAAAGCGGGCGCGGACGTGTCCGAGTAAAGCTTGGCATTCCAGGTAATAAACCAGAGTACTCTTAGGCACATTGGTGAACCGCCGAAAAGGGATTGAAAAAACAACTCAGTAGGGGGAGGTACATGGCGTGGTCATTACGAGACCGTCGTGAATGAGGACATAATCCCACACCACACCATATAATCCTCTCATGGAGGAAGGATAGGCCAAGGGGCCAAGATGGGATGAAGATTCCTGAGAGATGGGGCTGGACCCGAATCCTGGACATTCAGGTGGTCCTATGTATCCCATGTGGATGAGAATCAAGCCACCTGTAGTTCTCCAAATGTAGTTTAACGTCATATGGGACAAGAAGGGGAGTAATATACCCCTAAAAAAGTGAGGTATACGGTATGGCGAAGAAGCCGACGTGAATGAGGACGTAGTCCCACACCACACCGTACACTCCTATAAGAGAGGACCTGGGTCATGGCCTGGAAAGACCAAGGGGCCTGATGGTGGTCAGGAAGGCCTGACCTGCTTGTAGTTTAACGTCTTGCAGTGAGGACGAGGGTCGGGGACCCGAGGAGGCCATGGGGCCTGAGGCTGGGCCTCGTAAGGGGAGGCGTACGGCATGGTACATGATCCCGACGTGAATGAGGACGTAGTCCTACACTACATAGTACACTCCGGGTAAGAAGTTGGGCGCAGGGGCCCGAGAAAGCCAGGGGGCCTAAGGTCAGGCATCGGTCAGGAAGGCCTGACGGGTCTACAGTTTAACGTCTTACATGAGGACGGGGGTCGGGGACCCGAGGAGGCCAAGGGGCCTAAGGCTGGGCCTCGTAAGTGAAGGCGTACGGTATGGTGAAGAAGCCAACGTGAATGAGGACATAGTCTCACAACACACCATACACCCCTATGAGAGATTGAGGCCATGGGCCCGATCGCTAGCACCAGCCGGGGGGAAGTTTGTCACCTCGGGATGGGGCAGAATGAATCACTGCAATCGATGTCTGGGACATCTCGGGGTGGACCCGAAGATCCAGGACACTGTTGACCATGTTCGAAACACAACGTTCCTATGGTGACTCGTTATGGGAGAAACAAATGAGCATCGACCGCTGACCAAATTCGCAACGTGGGACTTGTATCGGCTTGTTGCTTGAAAACCCTCGGGGGCATTGGCCCGTAACGGTAGGAGAGCCCTTGGGCATTGTATCCAGGCCATTCTTGGGGGTCCCCTTGGGTGTGAAAAATGATGGAATCCCAGTCAAGGAGTGGGTGAATCATAGCTGTATCCATCCACGAAGGAGGCAAACATCTCCAGGGGGGATGTGCAGCCGGGTCGAGGCTTGCTCGATGTGAGTCGGGGAAAAAGTGCGCACCCTGCCATGTCTTGACCCGAGGGGTAGATTTTGGCTTTTGGGCTGGTCCAACGGACGAAATGCCCGAGCGTTCCTACGTATCTCATGAGGATGAGAATCAAGCCATACGTAGTTCTTTAAGGCCATGCAGTTTAGCGTTGTGCGGTGAGGACGTGGGGGGATAGAAGAACGAGAGTGGGCACGTGGCGTGACCCTTACAATCCTTGTGCGAGCGGGGTCGTATGAGCGGGGCTAAGAAAGCCTTCCCCTCGCTATACAAGGAGCCTCCGAGGAAACTATTCCCAGGGGGAATAGTGGAAGAGAAAAGCTTGGGGCTGGGCTCAAGACGAGGCGTCCGAGCATTCCTACGTATCCCATGAAGACGAGAATCAAGCCACACGTAGTTCTTGAAGCGCATTTTAACGTCATGTGGGATGAGGAGCATCTCATTTAGGGATATTTAAGGTATGGAAAGTAATCTGACGTGAATGAGGACGTAGTCCTACACTATACCATACAATCCCGCGAGAGGGTAAGTCGGGGAAAAACCAACTTGCGGTTTAACGTCTCGCGGTGAAGACGGGGGGCCAGCGGCCCGAGGAGGCCAAGGGGCCTGAGGGTGAGCCTCGGTTAGGAAGGCCTGACTGGCTTGCAGTTTAACATCTTATAGGACGGAGATGCAGTTTATGGTCATGCAGGACTTTACAGTTTAGAGTCATGTTGGACCATAATGTGCAGTTTAAGGTCATGCGGGACTGTTTCACAGTTTATCGTCTTGCGGGACGAAGATGCAGTTTAAGGTCGTGCGGGACCAACTTGCAGTTTAGGGTCATGCAGGACCCTTTTTTCCCTAGGAAAAGTATCGCTTGAGGAATTTGTCATTGGTGGGAGGGGTTATACGCTCTCCATCTGTTGTCACCAAGGAGTATGCTCTATTGGGGTACACCTTATGGATGATATAAGGCCCTTCCCATTTGGGTTCTAATTTGGGAGGTTTCCTACCGGGAATCATTTGCGCTCGAAGGGCCAGTACCAGGTCGCCCTGTAGAAAAGAGAGGAGAAGAACCTTCTTGTCGAAGGCCCTCGCTATCTTATCCTGATGCCTTTCTAGATTGTGTAGGGCACGAATCCGGTTCTCATCCAGTGCTTCTAATTTGGCTAGACGGATCTCGGCTACCTCATCTGATGTCTGGTGGTCACAAACTGCAGTGCGTAATGACGGCAGCTGGATCTCAATGGGTAGGACGGCCTCATCTCCATACACCAGGGAATATGGGGTCACCTGGGTAGAGTTGCGAGTCGTCGTCCGGTAAGCCCAGAGGGCATTGGGGAGCTTGTCTGGCCAACTTTTCTTGTTCTGACCAACCATCTTCTGCAGAATGTTAGAGATGGTATTGTTGAACGCCTCGATCTGTCCATTCTCCTGTGCGTGGTAGCGGGAGGTATGGTTCGACCGGATGTCATACTTGGCGTACAATTTCTTCAATTCAGCTGCTCGGAAGTTGGTGCCGTTATCGGTGAGGATGGCGTGAGGTACCCCAAACCGGTGGATAATGTTGGAGCTCACAAAGTAAACGATGGAACGGGCCTTGACCTCTTTGAGCGGAACTGCCTCTGCCCACTTGGAGAAGAAATCTGTAGCAGTCAGGATGAACCTACACTGGCGGGCTGTTGCCGGTGGATATGGTCCCACTACATTAAGTCCCCATACCACAAATGGCCAAGAGTACTTGGTAGGGTGGAGGGGCTCCGGCGGCCGATGCAAGAAGTTGGTGTGTACTTGTCACGCGTGGCATCTCTTGGCATATCCAATACAATCATGGATCATAGAGGGCCAAAAGTACCCCAATCTCCGGATTTGATGGGACAACTTCGGCCCTGCTTGATGGGCGCCACAGGAACCAGCGTGAACCTCTTGCATAACTTGAGGTATCTACCCTCCCTGGATGCAACAGAGGAGGACACCATTGAAACTCCTCTTATAAAGGATTTGTTCAGGACTGGGGCCGCTCTGGAGGGTAAATTGCAGCGCGCGGCGTCGGATTCGCTCGCACTCGGCCCGGTCGTTCGGGAGCTAACCATTTTGGAGATACTCGACAAAAGGTGCTCTCCAGTCGGGAGTGGCTTCAACCACTGCGTCTGACGAACCCGGGGCCCCTGACGTGGAGGGTCCAGTGGTGAGATGACTTACCCGCAGGCTATCATGGTCCTCTTGGGTGATGGGGGTGATGACTCTCCGGTGGGCCACATGTATGATCAAATCATCTTGCTCAGGTTCTACGAGCGATGCGGCTAAGCCAGCCAGGGCATCCGCTTGGCCGTTCTACGACCGTGGGACATGGGTAACCTCTGGTCGAGAAGAGAACTGGGCCATTAGGAGGAGGGTGTACTCCAGCAACGGTGCGAGCTCCGGCTTCCTGACGACGTAGTCTCCATTAACCTGTTTGATTACCAGCTCGGAATCTCCCTTCACATGTAGATGGGGCACATGGATCTCAAGGTCCAACTCGAGGCCGGTGATGAGAGCTTGGTACTCTGCCTCGTTGTTCATACAGCCTTCTGAACATAGGAACGAGTATGGCAGGACGGCTTGTGCCGGGGTAATGAAGACAATACTCAGGCCCACTCTGTTGAGCTTGGGATCGTTGAGCCTCCTACCGGTGGGGCTCCGGGAGGCGCCGTCGAAATTTATTTTCCATCACGGGACAGCATGATCGACTGAGAGGATCGTCTCATCAGGGAAATCCAGGTCCAGGGATTGATCCGCGGAGGTTGGATGGGCAGATAAAAAGTCTGCCAACGCCTGTCCCTTAATGGCCTTCTGAGGTACAAACCTGATATCAAATTGCTGGAGGATCACTGCCCATCGTGCTAGTCGGCCAGTTAGCATAGGGCGGTTCAGGATGTACTTCAGTGGGTCTACCCAGGAGACCAATTGAACCTCGTGGTGCTGCAGGTAATGTCGCAACTTCTGCACGGCGAAGACGAGTGCAAGGCAGCTCTTTTCGATAGGGGATTATCTGACCTCCGTATCGAGAAGCATGCGGCTGAGATAGTAGAGACTGTTCTCAGTACCCTTGTTATTCTTCTGGGTGAGCAGCGCACCGAGGGATCTCTCCAAGGCGGTCACATAAAGGACCAGCGGCTTTCCGGAGACGGGTGGCATCATGACCGGAGGCTGGAGCAGATACTGCTTGATTTCCACGAAGGAGGTCCGACACTCCTCATCCCATTCGTAGGCGGCGCCCTTCTTCATGATCCAGGAAAAGGGCTTACACTTGCCAGCCAGATTCGCGATGAATCAGCGCATATAGGCTAAGTGGCCTTGAAGGCCTCGAAGCTCCCGAATGTTGCTCGGGGGAGGCATTTGGCTGATGGCCTTGATCTTCTCCGGGTCGATCTCGATACCTCGGTATCTGACAAAAAATCCCAGGAACTTCCCGGAGGTGACCCCGAAGTCACACTTCAGCGGGTTCATCTTCAGGTGACGGGAACAGAGGAAACCGAACACTTTCTCAAGGTCTTTGAGATTGTCCTGGCGCTGACATGATTTGAATACAAGGTCATCCACATAGCATTGCACCAATGTCCCGAGAATCGGCTTGAATATGCGATGCATGGCTCTCTGATAAGTGGCACCTGCATTTTTCAAACCGAATGGCATAACCTAGTAGCAAAAGGTACCTTGGGGAGCTCTGAAGGCAGTGGACTCCTCGTCTTCGGGGGCCATCCGGATCTGGTTATACCCGGAATACCCATCCATGAAATAGAGAGCTTCGAACCCGACCGTGGCATCAATCAACAACTCTGTCACTGGGAGTGGGAAGTCATCCTTTGGGCAGTGGCGATTAAGATCGCGGAAGTCGATGCAGACTCTGATCTGCCCATTCTTCTTCCTGACTGGCACAATTTTGGCAAGCCACTTGGGGTACTGGACCTCCTTGATGAAGTTGGCTTTGATTAGCTTGTCAACTTCGGCCTCAACCATAGCACTATGAGAAGGGTGCATCTTCCTGGGAGGCTGCTTAAACCCACGATGTTTTGCCGGGAGGTCCAAACGGTGAACGGCTACCTGTTGATCTAGCCCTGGCATCTCATTGTAAATCCAAGAAAACACATCATGGTGTTGTTTGAGGAAGTCTACGTACTGCTGCCGCTCCTTGGGGGACATGGCTGCACTGATCAATGTGGGTTTCGGATCTGCCTCGCTACCAAGGTTCACCTGTACCAGTTCATCAACCGTGGTAGAGACGCCTTCTTCAAAGGCGGGGGGAGCATCCTCCAGGTCTTCCTCCCCACCTTTGGGGGGACTTCCCACAACGAAAGATAGTTCTGGGCTATCAAAATCGGAGGGGCAGCTGGTGCTGGCTTGGGCAGCAGCGGTCATCACATCGGGAGACTCGCTTGCCATCGATACCAGAGCAATGAAGTCAGTCGACCCTATCCCATCTAGCCTTCGGCCTAAAGGGCCACGTTTGATGATATCAAAACAGTGGTGACGTGTCGGCTTCAGTCAGTTAATCCCAGCCCAGCGGAAGAGACACGTATGGCGCACCGCCGTTGTCATAAGCTTGACGTCCCGGTACCGTACAGGGGTAGGAGGTTCCGGGATGACTTGAGCCTGGTTGATGTAGGAGTACGATGTGATTTTCCGTCGTCGCTTGGACACGGGAACATGCCTTCCGTGCGTACCCGAAACAACAAAACATTGTCCCATGTCGGGGGTCGTGGCCTTCAACCGGTGGATCGGGAGGATGTAGGCGTCATCCATGCTTGCCTAGGGATCACTTGTGACCGGGGCAGGTTCATCCTCACTCACCAGGATTTTCTTATCCTTACTTTTGTAATAACCCACATCCAAATAGCGGGCCTCACAAGAAACGAACAGGGACGCGTCTCCTTGGAGCACGCCTACTCGACCGTTGAGAGAGTACTTGAGGCACTGGTGATACGACGAAGGGACCGCTGCATGCAGATGAAGCCATGGCCTACCCATCAATGCGTTGTAGGCGGTGTCCTAAGAGACAACCATGAACTCGGTGCTGGAAATTAAGCCGCCGAACTGAGTCTTCAGGCAGATCTTGCCGACTGGGGTTTGCTCTATCCTGTCGTACCCCTGGATTCTGAGGTCAGAGGGAGTTAAATCACCTTCAGACAGACCCAGCTTTCGCAATGTCTGGGTCGGAATTAGATTGATTCCGGAACCCATGTCAACGAGGCAGCGACGGACTTCCACGCCATTGAAGTGGTCAGTGATGTACAACGGGCGAATGTTCCCCTGTATAGGAGGGTCCTCATCTTCACCGGAGAATGAGATAACCTCCTGACATTCGGCTTTTTCAATTGTCTCGGTATGGGAGGCTTCTGTAGCTACTACCTCCGTCTCAAACTGGAGGGGGCTCCTTAGGGCCTCGACAAGTGTCTCGCGCATTTCGGATGACAGGCAAAGGTCCTCAAGGATAGAAAGCCTCACTGGAATGTCGTCCAGTTGCTTCAGGAAATCATACTTTCGTGCCAAACGTGAACCTCTGCTTACTGGAGGTCGTTCGGCATTTGGAGGCATAGCGGGTCCTGCTGGTTGAACCGACGATCGACTAGTACTGGGTACATCTTGCTGCCTACTAGTAGAAGCCTGGAGAGTAGTCGCCAGACTATGATTGGACAGCGGAGGCTGGCCTGTAGCCGGGCAAGACTGACTGTGATACGAACGAGGAAGCTCCCCCCGATCCAGTAGCACGAACGGCGGTGGAGGTAGAGCCGAGGGCGTTAGATGGGGTTGCGCGTGTTGAGATCTGCGCTGAGCCTGCTGCCTGGTCTCAGTAGCGTGCACGACTTGGCCAAAAGTGCCTGCTGATGTACCTCGATGACCGGCGCGGTTGCGATTCCGCTGACGTTGACGTCGGCTGGAAACGTTGGGGAGGTCTGCCAGGCGTTCCCCCTCACCGGGGGTCATATAGGGCTTTACCAGCTCCACGGTGTTAACTGAAGCGTACCCCTGGCTGTCGCTCAAGGAGTCATCCACCACTGAGTAGATTCTAGGAGGAATCCCCATTTCAGGGGTCATAAATTCACCGAGAGTGTGGGATGACGATGGCACCGGCGGTGCGCGTTGGTTCTTCTTATGTCGCCACTACTTGCCCTTTTGGGAAGAGGCCGACTGTGAAGACGGCGCGGAGGCACTGGATACTTCTTCTGAAGGTTCTGACTGCTTCAGGCATGCCCGGTTGATACCATGGGCACAGATAACAGTTTTTCGAGCCATCCAGTCGTCATATTTCTGGGATCCGCGGCTGGGGACCTGCTGCCACTCGTCTTCACTGTCGCTGTCGATCTCTGACCCTGCAAAGACACCTGCCACTTGCGCTGGTGCTGGGCCCGACTTGACTATGTTTTTGTTGACCTGGTCTTGAAGCCATTCTTTAAACACATAGCATTACTTGAGGGTGTTCCCCAGGATCCTATGATAAGGGTAGTAGTTGGGATGATCATTGAGATTCGCCTCTGTCGGCCTTCTACACTCAGGCAGACGCACAATCCCTTGCTCTAGAGCACTTCGGAAGTAGCCAGGGACCTGATTTCCGTTGAACAAATAAGTCTGGTACCTTCTTTCCGGATAGGGGGCCCTGGGGGTCTGGCCTTGATGAGGGGCTGGAGGGGCCTGCCGAGGAGGCGGCACCTGATTGTCTCGCCTAGGTGGCGATGGCGCATTGCGCGGGGGAACCTGTCGGTTCTGAGGCGGTCGCTGCTGGGCAGGAGCCTGTGCTTGAGGTGGAGGACCTCTGCGGGGTTGCGAGGGTGGTGCCACCGGTAGTAACTCCAGCTGCCTCGGGGCTTCTATTTGGGCCACCGCGGCGGGTTCAGCCCTGGTGGTCCTCCTGGCCGAGATCATGGGGGGAAACAAACATGCCTGACTGGCCTGTTGCAGGGCTTTCTCTAGGTGTTGAGCCTTGTCTGAGAAATCTATGAACCCTCCAGGGTAGTTCTGGGTAATCAGAGAGGGTACCAGCTCTGTCTTGATGTTCCCCACACACATCGTCAGTAGTTGCTCCTGAGTCAGTGGCATATCGAGGGAATACGTAAGTCCCTTCTACCGGGCGATGAAATCTGCAACCCGTTCATCAGGCCTTTGCTTTCACTTTAAGAGGTCTACAATGCTGGTCTTCCGCGTGGTGGAGCTGAACTGGTATAAGAACTGCCGGTGAAGATCCTCCCAACCGGTCACCGATCCGATAGGGAGCTGGCTGTACCAGACGAATGTCGGACCTTCCAATGTCTGTACGAAACATTGGAGCTTGGCGGCTTCTTGCTGAGCCGGGGTCCCCAACATGGGGCCACACCAGGAAGAAAAATGAGTCAAGTGCTGTGGCGGGTCCCCTGTCCCGTTAAAAGGCGAGAAAGTGGGGTTCCCAAAACCCGGAGGTGCGGGCATATCATCCACCCACGCGGGATAAGGCTTGCCATCCGGTGGGACCGCCACGTATCACGTTTCCAATGCTTCGAGGCGGGCTGTGAGCGCCGCGATAAGATCATCCGGGTGGGGGTCCCTGTCTTGATGGGGATCCCTAACCACAAGTGCATTGCCAGGTTCTTCAACATGGTAGACTGCTTCGGATTCTCGTGGATCAACTGGCTGGACGACCCGCGGGGCGACTGTGGGAACCCGGACTGGATTCTTCAGATTGCCCCGTCGCTCGGGGGGATTTGGCGAGACGTATCGCGCCCTCTTGCCATACGTTCCAGCTTCTGCCCTGTCTGCGGAAGTAGCATGATCAGGGTTGCCTGGAGGCATCTCACCGGGGGGAAATTGTTCCTACCCCTGCTGCCCCGTCCTGGGATTACCATAGTCGGGTCGCCGCTCTGCGGCGCGCTCAGCTAAGAGTTCGTCAACCAGCCTCTTCTGCTCAGCAAGCAGCTGGCGTAACATGGCCTTCTCGGGATCTTCTTCCGTTTTCTACATAGAGGAGGATGGGTCGGAGTTCTAGACTGTTCCGACGTGCTCCTTACCCCTGCCAGTGTTTTGACCGAGTACCAGCGATTCGGTGGGTACGGGGAGGCCTAGCAGGTTCCTCTGCTGACGGGTAACTCTCCCTGATGGGTCCAGCAGTGGTGATACGCCCTCGGGGGGGTAAGTCTCCATCAAGGAATTCAAGATCATCTTCCTCGTAGACGATGTTAGCCATGTGGACCGTGACCCCTCTCGAGGGCATGTCCTCGATGTCGCTTAGCGAATCGGGCTTCCGTCGGATAGGGTCGAAGAGGAGAGCGGCATAGTGTCCCCAACCACGGACTTGCACATGGGGGGTGGCTTCCCTAACGATTCTGCAGAGTTCTTTAATAATCTGAACGCATTTTCATTGAAGGGTGCTCTGGTGGCCTTGCGACTCAGGGTCCTGGGCCACAAGGAGTGTGGCCGCATCGACCAGGCGACACTACTCGCCGATTTCTTCAAAGTGCTCTTGACTTCTGGGCTTCACCACCCGTTCGTAACGAAGGCGGAAGTGTGTCTCCCATAGGGTTTGACAAAAGAACCCCACTTCTTCAGGGGTAAGAGACTCTGGTACGTGAAAATTCAGCGCCGCCGTCGGCCAGAACTTTTCCAGGAAGTAATCCGCTGCAAGAATACTCCAGAAGCTCTTGGGCTCGGACTTAGGGTCTAGCCCTGTGTTGCCCCACTCGTAAACCGGGGGCGGCTGAGGGACCGGTAGCGGTACCAAGGCGGACCTCTGGGATAATAAGCTCGGTGGTGGAGAATACGACGAACGAGCTGACTGGCTGCTGAATTCCGGGCCACCCTCCGAAGAGTGAGGTGACCTGGACACGATGTCACGATACGAAAGGCTGATAACCACAGCTTCTGGAACAGGAGTCGCGGCTGCCGGCGACAGGTCGTGTCATCGCTCTACCGTCGTTGGCCCCCAAAACAACTCTCTGTGATCTCTAGTAGAGGTAGAAGGTGCTTCTGGTGACAAAGGTGGTGATTGCGCGGTCGAGACCTGCGGAATTCCCAATATTTCTTCCTCTTGGATGTACCTGCAGAGGGAGATGGGAATCTGGTGGACCTCAAATTCCGGTAGAATGAGGCTAACACGTCTGGTTCCTTCCCCAGTCCTTGATATGGAGGAGCGGGGAGAAGGTTCCATCGCGGAGTCGCATTCTGCTTCAGAGTCGGAGAAGCGGGCAGGTTTGATCTCCACTTGGGCCTTCCTAGGGTTCTTCTTGTGGCGGCGATGACCCGCTCTCCTGCCCCGGGGTGGCTCTTCGGGACAGGGTTGATCCCCACCAAGCAGTCTCGGGGTGGCGGTGGCACCGTGGCAGAGAGGACCCCCACTCGAGACAGCCGGGGTGCGAGGGGCACCGGGGCAAATGTCAAAGGGTACATGGGGAGGACCTCCATGAACAGCACCCATATAGGAGGATCCCCTGTTGGAACCGGCAGGAGCATGGGGAGGACCTCCATGGTCGATGCGAGTGGAGCGAGGCTGACCTTCACTCGAGTTGCTGGGGTGAGGAGGACCTTCGCCGGTCGCAGAGAGGAGGTAGGGAGGGCCCCCACGTTGAAGAAGGACCAGATGGATGGCCCCTTCAGATCGGCGGTCGGGGGCAGAAGGATAGACTCCATACCCTGTATAGTGGGCGCGGGAAAGGTTTCCGCGCTGAGCGTCACTGCCGTGGGGCAGGTCTCTCTTCAGGATGGGGGTAGCACGAGGCATGCCTCCATGACGAACTTCAGATCAGGGAAGGCCCACGCTCTGTGGAGTAGTGGTACGGGGAGGACCTCCGTACAGGGTGACATTACTGTGGGTTAGTTCGCGGTGATCACCACTTGGGCCTGCAACCCGGAGAGTCAACCCAGCCTGCCCGTGGGGCCGTTGGGGTCTCGATCCTGGTTGGGTGAAGGAGTGTCCCTGCTCAGTGTATGCAGGGGCTTCACGATGCACGTCGGCGGTGGCTCGGGCCACTGTATCTGTCGACGTTGACGCGCCTGGGCGAGCGTCCTCAGCTCAGGCCCGGCGCTGACGTCGGGTCAGGCGAGCTGGCGCAGGTGGTGCAGGGATGTAGCCTGCCTGCTCTTCTTGCGGGGCCGGACGGCGGCACTGATGCGGCCGGGCGGGAGCTTTCACCTGGAGCCCTCGGGTCGGGACCCTGAGCGGGCTGAGCCGGACGGCGCCCGCCTCTTCAGCGTAAGGCGAGGAGTCGTCAAGGCGTTCCGGAGACAGGCTCCCGAAACGGTTGAACGTTGGGGTGGGGAGCAGGGTCACCCTGTGCGGCCTGTTAGGGCGGCGTTGACGGCGGGGCCTGGAGGCCTCCAGGTCCAGGCGGGCCATATCCCGAGTTGGGATGACCCCTTTTTCCTCGTACCTGCGCACGATCTTGTTGATCACCCTTCGCTGGATGACCTCTGATGAAGAAGGGGGACATGGGCGCCCCACATTCTGGGATGTGGCGGCCTTCGTGGTGGTAGCGGAGCTACGTGGGGTGGCCGGGTGGTGTTTCCCCTGCCCCTGCGTGGGTGAGGAGCGGATGGTGATCACGTCTCTGTAGCAGCAACCTGGTTCCTGAGAAACGAAGGGATCAACTCATCAGTACTGAGAGGAAAAAGATTGACAGCCAGTTCCCCAGCGTCCTTCCATTCTCCACGTCTGTAAGAAGGATCCACGCCAACACGCTGCAGAACATAGTGCCCCATGTTCTACTGCCCCGACTTCCGGTGAGTTTGACGACAGGCCCGATATTTTCTTCGCGGGACCAGGCGCCGGATATCTGGATCTGGTGACATGTCAATCTACTGGTGTCTCGAATGCTACTAATCTCCATATTGAGGAGAAGAAATTCACGTTGGGTTCACCATTTATGTTTCCGACGCTTTCGCCGGGACGCGCGCATCCGTCCGTCCGTGGAGGAGGAGGACGTGCAGCTTGTGTTTCCTTGCATTCCCTCTTTCCAAAGGCGGGAAGCATTCGCTCCTTATTCAGGGACGTCTGCTCCTTGATCGAAACGGGATGATGGGATGTCGGTTCTTCCGCCTGTGGATTCCTCCTCAGAACTCGTCACCTAGTCTGGGTCTCCCTCATAGATTTAATATGTAGTTCGTGAAACTCTTCCCAGTGCCATGTTTCCATGGACGCCGGTTAATTACACTGCTTCTGTCGGGACATTCCAAAGGTTCCGGTTAGGGTAGCAACCTTCAGTCGGGGGAGTAGTCACGTTGAGGCATCATTAGCGTGTCTGGATGCTGGGGAACCTGGCATGTCTGTCTGTTATCCCTAGTCACAGGGCTTCTCGAGGGCGTGGAAGCCTGAGGCATCCCACATCGAGCGCGGGGAATTATATGCCATAGAAACATATCTTAGGTTTTCCTCAGCTTCCCGCGTTTAACACAGGGTATGTCGCGAGTTTAAGGTATAGCAGAGACAGATCAACCCAACCAGAGCATTAGCTAGGATAGATCAGATTGAGGGGTTCTCCTTGAAGGGACGTCGATACCGGGGCCAGCCCATGGGCGGCTGTGAAGAAGAGCGTACCGACATGGTCTCACCGGGATAAGACGGTCCAGGTGAGAATTGGGATGGGTGATAGGTTGATGAATGGAACGGAGGGGGAGTGAAATGGGACCATCGCAGGGGCGATGGTGAAGTTGGTCTTGAACCTTGAAGAGGCTTCCTACGTATCCCCGTGGCAGGGAATCAAAGTCCGCGTAGTTCGGGATGGTGTCGGTAAACCGACGTGAAGGTGGGCCTTGGCCCGATGAATGTTGTCGGTGAACCAACGTGAAGGTGGGCCTTGGTCCGATGGGCATCGTCAGCGTACCGACGTGAGGGTGGACCTTGGTCCAATGAGTAGTGGGCTTGAGCCTCTGGAAGGCTTCCAACGTACCATGCCTTGACATGGATCAAAGTCCTCGTAGTTCAAAGGGTTGATGGAATACAGTTTAACGTCATGCGGGACGGGGGTGAACCGATGTGAATGAGGTCGGGACGACCAGATGGTGGGTTTGAACCTCGTAGAGGCTTCCTACGTACCATGTCTTGACATGGATCAAAGACCTCGTAGTTCGGGTTAGTCACAACGGCTTGCCGTCGGACTGGAATTGCAGTTTAACGTCGTGCTGGACGTAGGTAGAACACGACATGAATGATGATGGGTGGGCTTGAGCCTCATGGAGGCTTCCCACGTACCACGCCTTGACATGGATCAAAGACCTCGTAGTTCAAATGGGGCTTTTTCGGCAGACCGACGTGAAAGTGGACCTTGGTCCAATGAGTGGTGGGCTTGAACCTCTGGAAGGCTTCCTACGTACCATGCCTTGACATGGATCAAAGACCTCGTAGTTCGGGTTGGGTTTTGTCGGCGAACCGACGTGAAAGTGGGCCTGTGGGTCCACTAATGGGTGGTGGGCTTGAACCTTTGGAAGGCTTCCTACGTACCATGACTTGACATGGATCAAAGACCTCGTAGTTCAGGTGGGAATGGGTGTGCAGTTTAATGTCAGGCAGGACAAAGGAGGCATACAGTTTAACGTCATGATGGATGAGGGCATGCAGTTTAACGTCATACTGGACAAGGACATATAGTTTAACGTCATGCTGGATGAGGGCGAAACTCGATATGAATGAACGACCGAGCAATGTGTGGCTTGAACCTCATGGAGGCTTCCTACGTACCATGCCTTGACATGGATCAAAGTCCTCGTAGTTCGCTAGATGGGTTGCAATGGCTTTCCATTGGACCGGAATGCAGTTTATCGTCATGCTGGACGGGAATGAGACCCGATGTAACAGCCCGAGATTTTATGAAAAATATTCTTTTTAATTTTATTAATGTCTTGTGTTGTACGCTACACCAAAAGGAGCTTTCACAACACGCATCCTTGACTTTCCTTGCATTACACGCAATCTCAACCTTCCTCGATAGCATGTGTAGTACGCAATACTGAGTTTCACGAAACAACGATATGCTATTAAAATATTATTAAAACTAGCCGTTATGAATAGTAATAACCACTTTTTGAAATTTTGTAAATTTTATTTTTCAAAATGGAATTCATTTTTAGATTCAGAGTATCGAATTTAGCCTAAGGTGAAATTTTGGTACTTTTCGGATAACTTTCATATTCTGATGAATAGTGAAAATTACTAAATTATAATTAAAAACAAATTTTTTAATCGAAATAATTAATAGTGATAAATTATTAATTTGAGTGGTTTTAAAGTATATTTAGAATATATTCTTACAATTTAATACAATGTTGGTCATTGGTTGTAATTTCAGATTTAAACCAGACATAAACAAATGTCAATCTTTTGATAGATATTGTTTCTTAAAAACACGCTATTTGTTTTAACAGCGGGATTTAATTATAAAATTAATTAATGCAACTTCTATGTTATTAATTTGGTAAAATAGACTTCATTTTTGAATTCGGAATATGAAATATAGCTTAGGATGAAATTTTGGCATTTTTCTGAAAACCTTCAATTTTTGATGAATAGTGAAACTACTAAGTGGTAGTTAAAAAAACTGAATTTTTCATAAAACTTAATTTTACCGCTTCTGTGAATGGAATTTCAAAAATCCGAGAGACACGGTTGATTTCAGTAAGTAAAATGTGGTTCAATGAGATGAAAATAATTTTTGGTGAATAGTAACTTTTTACTTTTATTTACCACGGTTACAAGTAAATAGGGTAATTAAGGGTAAAAATGATATTAATATTACCCTAACACATGTCCTAATCCTATTGGACAAGTTTATCTTGACCAAAAACAACCTTAAGTGTAAAATATTATTATTTAGGCCCACTTGAATTAGATTAGGACATTTATTATTATTTAATTCAAAGAAGAGTTAAAAGAGTTAAAATAAAAGTTTATTTACTAAAACATTTTTAATATAGGGTTATACATAAGATAAATTCGATTGTAAATATTCATTAGAAATCTAACAAGATTTCCTAAATAATGGTATTTTATTTGTAATTTTTAGACCTCAAATAATTTAATTTATTTATGACACAAAGATGATGCGGTAATTATCATATTAATGAAATATTGACATAATTGATATTATAAATACCACAATAAATGTAATTTTAGACTTTTTATGAATTCCACTAATTTTATAGGTTACTATGATATATTAGTGTTGATTTAATCAACTTGGTTCGAACATATAATTCTGTTTTGACTTTCACAAAAATTATATATCAAATAGTGTCAAAATTGACACAAAATAGTTTTTAAATCAAATATTATATTATTAATTGTTATTTTATTCCTAAAAATCTAAGGTTCGGCCAAATGACTTAGATAAGGATATATATATTAATAATAAACAATTTGGGGTTCGTTTGGCATGTTATAGTAAGTGTATTAACCATATAGTGAAAGAAAACAAAAACACACGGTAAAAGTTAAATTATTTAACTTAGAGTTAAATCTAATTGATAAGGTTAAAATAATACCCTAAACTTGTCTAAATACTATTGGATGATAGGATTTCGACCCATCCCCACTTTATCTTCGAAATAAGACCCTTTGGAACCATTATAAACCGATTTTGACTTTAATATAAAATAATATTTTGAGATATTCCTAAGGTGCCCCTCTCCTCCCTTATAAAAGGGCACCTCCTCCCCCTCCTCCTCACACAAATTTGAGCACTCAAGCTCGGCCAAACCCTGCCAAAATACCTTCTCCACTTCCCTAGAATAATCCTAGAGGTCCTGGTCTTCTTCAAAGACCAATATTAGTTCCCTAAGTGGAGGATTCAAAGAGGCGTTCCAAAGAAGAGGTAATATCCATTACCGATCTTTTCAATTTCATTCTTCTTCAACTTCTTCTTCTTTAGTTGTTTCATTATAAAGTAATAACATAAGTATTAATTACATACTGATATGTTATTATAAATATGAAACAACTCTAATTAACCTTCTATCCATCCTACGGAGAAAGGAAATCACCGCGCATGCGTACGTACGGAATACCGTCTCCACGCCGTGGTGTACTCTATTTTCCGCCACCACCTTAATTGGATGGGTATAATGGTTTAATGAGTAACTATATATGATTATTATAAAGTTATATTGATACTGAAATAGTATACATACACTTCAATACAATTCCACGACCATGGGAACGATATCATCGCTCGTGCGTACGTACGGACTACCGTCTCCACGACGCGATGAGATTCATTCTCAATGATTAACCATTCATGAATGATTATAAAGTATATATAATAATTACTAATGAAATATATGACATAATAATGATACCGGAATTATTTATATGCATGTCATCTACTTAATTCCATTCAATTCAATAAGGAAATGAAAACAGCGTTCATGCGTACGTACGGACTACCGTCTCCATGAACGGTGTATTTCTTTCCATTTACTGATTTATTATATATGTATATTATTAATATATATATATATATATATCATGTTTTATATTCTGGAATTAAGTAATCATGATCTAAGTAATCATATTAATAATTACAAGTTAAAAACACGAACGACAAATGAGACGATTTTACCCAAAACGCTACTTTAACATGAATTTACAAAAGAATGGGTAATATAAAGTCATAAGTGGACCATATATGATATAATAACAATGAATATGATTCTGGAATAAGTCAATAACATGATTTAAATCATTATACAGGGGGTTCGGACACTTACAAAGCAAGTTGGACCTAAGGTAAGGGAAATATCACAATCTCATTTCTATCCGAGATTGTTTATTCGTAAGTATTTACTGGGGTGTATTTTATCATCCACATCCATGTTCCCTCAATATTTAATATTGTTTCCATCCACTTACAATAGTTTAAATCCAATTTTACCCTTCGGTGAGTTTTTAGTAAAGAATATGAAAGGAATCTTTTGTCGTTTTTCGTACGAGGTACCTTTTTGAATTTTCTGACAAAAGTACAAAAAAATGTTTTTTTTAACTTATACGGCATGAATGGATTTTTAAAACATTATTTCCAAGAAGCTTCCTTTACAATTTTTCAAGTTTATTTTTAATCAACTTCTTTTATTTTAAAGTTGTATGACATGTTATGAAAGGAAAAATGTTTTTGAAGAAGAAAGGATATTTTCCTCAAGAATGGAGTTCAAGTGTTTTATCAAAATTATTTTCCATCTAAGATAATAAAGGGTTATGTTTTTATCCCTATTATTACATTGATTTGATCATGTTGTGATGGAATTATTTTTATGAATTCCTTTATCTTATATGAATTGATTTATGATGTTATGATGTTTCAAGAATCCCATTTTTGTTACATGTGTTATGCGATGACGTATGTTTTATGATTATGTGGCACACATAGGAAAGGATTCATTATAAGATGGGTGGGACCTATATCTCCCTCCAATGCATTGGGTAAAGATTTTATATCTCATGAGATAGACATGGCTGAAATGGTAGGTTATACCGGTTCAGTGAAACAGGACTGAAACGAGGGTTACTCGATTCAGAAAGGGACTTTGTCCACTAAGATAGTCTTGGCAATGGGTCTTGACTAACAAGAAATGATTCTCTATGATTATGTGTGTATGCCACAAAGTTTAATGTTTTATGTTATGATTATTGGGATTTCATTTCACTACTATGATTTATCCCATGTTATGAAATTATGCTCTCTTTTGCAGGTTAAGATTTCCAAAAGTTATGAATATGATGTGATTGATTTTTCTTTTGTATACCCTTACTGAGCATTTGAGCTCACCCTTTTATGTTTTCTTTTCCCCAGGATATAAAGAAAGGTTTTAGGTAAAAAAAAGGAGATCTTTATGGGAGATATTGAAGATCTTTCACCACGATTAGAAGATTACATTCCGAGTTTCCAAAGACACTAAACTATTACGATCCTTGTGTGTGTGTTTTTGTAATGTACTAAGTATTCCGCAAAAGTAATGTAATGTCCATGTACGTCAAGCTTCGGGTCTCTACACTTGGTATCAGAGGAAAGGTTTAGTCAACCTTTGGAAACTAGGATGCAAGAACTTTAGTGAGATCCCTAGAGATATTTATAAGGTATGTCTAGGGATGTCCCTAAGGATAAGTATACGTATAAGATACAGTCCTAGAACTACGGTAACGATCATAGAATTTAACCTAAGATGTTAGATATCAAGGATACTCCACCTTTATTATGTTGTTTTCCCTAGCATGATTTTTTCCTCTCACACTATTCTTTTTTTTTGGGTTTTAGAAAATGGCTGGAAACAAGATGATTCATGATAATGGAGGATATGATGGACAATGGAATGATATTCTTCATGAGAAACCAAATGAAATGGGATTTGGAAGTCCAAAGATCATTATTATGCCGAATCAGCAATCTCATAATATGATCAATAAAGTAAAATTTGGTAAGTTTCCTGACTCGACTAATAAGAGAAAGATGGAGTTCCATGATGATCATAGAGGAAAGAAAGTTCAGTTTCTCTTATGTAAATCATGTGGGAAGAGGCATCAAGGATAATGTTTCAAGGGAACTAGAAGATGCTTTGGGTGTGGAAAAGAAGGACACAAAGCAAGTAAGTGCAAAGGAAAAGGGTCGGTTAACACCATGGATGAGGATAATGGTATTGCTACGACATCAAAAATGGTTAAGTGTTTTAAATGTGGAATGTATGGGCATTATGCAAACAAATGCCCTAAGGGAAAGACTCATGAAGAGAATCAGTATGGTCATATGGGTAGTATTTATGTGGATGATGATGAAGAGACTACAAATGATATGTGAGATGAAAGAATTTTTGAAGCTCGGTCAATGGTTTAAGAATGTAGTGGAATGATTACATGTTTATCATGTGTAATGTTGTATAAGAAATCTCATGGCACTATGGAATAAAGAGACATGTAAGGATTGTTACATTGTGGTCTGATTAATGTTACCAGTATCCATGAAAGGTTATTCAGATATTTTTGGAATGTAGATGATATGCGCATAATGAAGGGATAAGGAGAAAATAAAATTTTTGATAGTATTCATGAGCTCATGACTGATATAAGGAGAATGTTATATCATGGTTTGAGTATATAGAATTTTTGGATTTTGGTATGTGGAAAGAGTTAACTTTTGACAGCATTCATGTTTTCACTAAGGTTTAATGGGTATTCATATTTTTCAAGAGAATACATCATTAAAGTATTCACATGATTGGAATGTGACCAACAAGATATATGGGGGATAAATGATGGTATTCACATGCTTGGTTGGCGACATTTCAAGTAATCATTTTATTTATACTATGAGCTTGGACCGAAGTATTTTAGATAAGCCTAAAGATTGTAATGGATTATGTTAACCATAAGTTAGTATTGTTTAAGTATAGAACTTTTTTTGATATTATTTATGTGATGTTATAGTAATGTAGTTTTAGAAAAAGGACAACCTGCAGGATGGGCGACAACCCATCGCTTCGAACAAGGCTGTGGGAATCGAACCCACAACCGAAGTGCGACTGACCTTTATCGCCTACCACTGACCTACAGGAAGTCCCTGTTTAGTAGAAACTAGTTTTATTATATTAAGAAGTATGATATATGAAGTATAAGTCCATTTTAGGAACCATATATGATTAATCTCACTATAGACCGACTTATGTATATAATTTTTGCTAACCTTTTGTTTGAGACAGATAGAATGACCCGTCATTCTATCACATAATCTGCTAACACTTCACGAAAAACAAATTCAACTTCATTTATTTAAGATATGAAGTGGAAATTGTTCAAGGCACGAACAACAGTGAGATTGTACCAAAATAAAGTAAGTATTTATTCTAATTCAAATTTTCAACTTTAGGGAAATGATCTTGAAAACCAAAAATGTTGTCCTAGTGATCTTATACCTGATGAATCAGATGGTACCTTATATCATCACAAATCTATGGATTTGTGATTACTGGCTTTTCCATAGCCATGTTCTCTACCACTCTCCATCAGAACATGATGGTTATATTTCTCTTCCATATCCATATTTTTACCTATGTGGAAACCCATCGATTAGTTTATTTGGGTAATCGTTACATTTCATACTTTAGTTTTTAAAGCCAAGTTTTGGTATTCCTTTTTACGATGTGGGTTTCTATTAAAGAAACTTTCAAATAGTAAACCATTTATAACCCCGACGAATTTCGAGGGCGAAATTCATTTTAAGAGGGGTAGAATGTAACAGCCCGAGATTTTATGAAAAATATTCTTTTTAATTTTATTAATGTCTTGTGTTGTACGCTACACCAAAAGGAGCTTTCACAACACGCATCCTTGACTTGCCTTGCATTACACGCAATCGCAACCTTCCTCGATAGCGTGTGTAGTACGCAATACTGAGTTTCACGAAACAACGATATGCTATTAAAATATTATTAAAACTAGCCGTTATGAATAGTAATAACCACTTTTTGAAATTTTGTAAATTTTATTTTTCAAAATGGAATTCATTTTTAGATTCGGAGTATCGAATTTAGCCTAAGGTGAAATTTTGGTACTTTTCGGATAACTTTCATATTCTGATGAATAGTGAAAATTACTAAATTATAATTAAAAACAAATTTTTTAATCAAAATAATTAATAGTGATAAATTATTAATTTGAGTGGTTTTAAAGTATATTTAGAATATATTTTTACAATTTAATACAATGTTGGTCAATGGTTGTAATTTCAGATTTAAACCAGACATAAAAAAATGTCAATCTTTTGATAGATATTGTTTCTTAAAAACACGCTATTTGTTTTAACAGCGGGATTTAATTATAAAATTAATTAATGCAACTTCTATGTTATGAATTTGGCAAAATAGACTTCATTTTTGAATTCGGAATATGAAATATAGCTTAGGATGAAATTTTGTCATTTTTCTGAAAACCTTCAATTTTTGATGAATAGTGAAACTATTAAGTGGTAGTTAAAAAAACTGAATTTTTCATAAAACTTAATTTTACCGCTTCTGTGAATGGAATTTCAAAAATCCGAGAGACATGGTTGATGTCAGTAAGTAAAATGTGGTTCAATGAGATGAAAATAATTTTTGGTGAATAGTAACTTTTTACTTTTATTTACCACGGTTAAAAGTAAATATGGTAATTAAGGGTAAAAATGATATTAATATTACCCTAACACATGTCCTAATCCTATTGGACAAGTTTAGCTCGACCAAAAACAACCTTAAGTGTAAAATATTATCATTTAGGCCCACTTGGATTAGATTAGGACATTTATTATTATTTAATTCAAAGAAGAGTTAAAAGAGTTAAAATCAAAGTTTATTTACTAAAACATTTTTAAGATAGGGTTATACATAAGATAAATTCGATTGTAAATATTCATTAGAAAGCTAACAAGATTTCCTACATAATGGTATTTTATTTGTAATTTTTAGACCTCAAATAATTTAATTTATTTATGACACAAATATGATGCGGTAATTATCTTATTAATGAAATATTGACATAATTGATATTATAAATACCAAAATAAATGTAATTTTAGACTTTTTATGAATTACACTAATTTTATAGGTTACTATGATATCTTAGTGTTGATTTAATCAACTTGGTTCGAACATATAATTATTTTTTGACTTTCAAAAAAATTATATATCAAATAGTGTCAAAATTGACACAAAATAGTTTTTAAATCAAATATTATATTATTAATTGTTATTTTATTCCTAAAAATCTAAGGTTCGGCCAAATGACTTAGATAAGGACATATATATTAATAATAAACAATTTTGGGTTCGTTTGGCATGTTATAGTAAGTGTATTAACCATATAGTGAAAGAAAACAAAAACACACGGTAAAAGTTAAATTATTTAACTTAGAGTTAAATCTAATTGATAAGGTTAAAATAATACCCTAAACTTGTCTAAATCCTATTGGATGATAGGATTTCGACCCATCCCCACTTTATCTTCGAAATAAGACCCTTTGGAACCATTATAAACCGATTTTGACTTTAATATAAAATAATATTTTGAGATATTCCGAAGGTGCCCCTCTCCTCCCGTATAAAAGGGCACCTCCTCCCCCTCCTCCTCACACAAATTTGAGCACTCATGCTCGGCCAAACCCTTCCAAAATACCTTCTCCACCTCCCTAGAATAATCCTAGAGGTCCTGGTCTTCTTCAAAGACCAATATTAGTTCCCTAAGTGGAGAATTCAAAGAGGCGTTCCAAAGAAGAGGTAATATCCATTACCGATCTTTTCAATTTCATTCTTCTTCAACTTCTTATTATTTAGTTGTTTCATTATAAAGTAATAACATCAGTATTAATTACATACTGATATGTTATTATAAATATGAAACAACTCTAATTAACCTTCTATCCATCCTACGGAGAAAGGAAATCACCGCGCGTGCGTACGTACGGAATACCGTCTCCACGTCGTGGTGTACTCTATTTTCCGCCACCACCTTAATTGGATGGGTATAATGGTTTAATGAGTAACTATATATGATTATTATAAAGTGATATTGATACTGAAATATTATACATACACTTCAACACAATTCCACGACCATGGGAACGATATCATCGCTCGTGCGTACGTACGGACTACCGTCTCCACGACGCGATGAGATTCATTCTCAATGATTAACCATTCATGAATGATTATAAAGTATATATAATAATTACTAATGAAATATATGACATAATAATGATACTGGAATTATTTATATGCATGTCATATACTTAATTCCATTCAATTCAATAAGGAAACGAAAACAGCGTTCATGCGTACGTACGGACTACCGTCTCCATGAACGGTGTATTTCTTTCCATTTACTGATTTATTATATATGTATATTATGAATATATATATATATATATATATATATATATCATGTTTTATATTCTGGAATTAAGTAATCATGATCTAAGTAATCATATTAATAATTACAAGTTAAAAACACGAACGACAAATGAGACGATTTTACCCAAAACGCTACTTTAACATGAATTTACAAAAGAACGGGTAATATAAAGTCATAAGTGGACCATATATGATACAATAAAAATTAATATGATTCTGGAATAAGTCAATAACATGATTTAAATCATTATACAGGGGGTTCGGATACTTACAAAGCAAGTTGGACCTAAGGTAAGGGAAATATCACAATCTCATTTCTATCCGAGATTGTTTATTCGTAAGTATTTACTGGGGTGTATTTTATCATCCACATCCATGTTCCCTCAATATGTAATATTGTTTCCATCCACTTACAATAGTTTAAATCCAATTTTACCCTTCGGTGAGTTTTTAGTAAAGAATATGAAAGGAATCTTTTGTCGTTTTTCGTACGAGGTACCTTTTTGAATTTTCCGACAAAAGTACAAAAAAATGTTTTTTTTAACTTATACGGCATGAATGGATTTTTAAAACATTATTTCCAAGAAGCTTCCTTTACAAGTTTTCAAGTTTATTTTTAATCAACTTCTTTTATTTTAAAGTTGTATGACATGTTATGAAAGGAAAAATGTTTTTGAAGAAGAAAGGATATTTTCCTCAAGAATGGAGTTCAAGTGTTTTATCAAAATTATTTTCCATCTAAGATAATAAAGGGTTCTGTTTTTATCCCTATTATTACATTGATTTGATCATGTTGTGATGGAATTATTTTTATGAATTCCTTTATCTTATATGAATTGATTTATGATGTTATGATGTTTCAAGAATCCCATTTTTGTTACATGTGTTATGCGATGACGTATGTTTTATGATTATGTGGCACACATAGGAAAGGATTCATTATAAGATGGGTGGGACCTATATCTCCCTCCAATGCATTGGGTAAATATTTTATATCTCATGAGATAGACATGGCTGAAATGGTAGGTTATACCGGTTCAGTGAAACAGGACTGAAACGAGGGTTACTCGATTCAGAAAGGGACTTTGTCCACTAAGATAGTCTTGGAAATGGGTCTTGACTAACAAGAAATGATTCTCTATGATTATGTGTGTATGCCACAAAGTTTCATGTTTTATTTTATGATTATTGGGATTTCATTTCACTACTATGATTTATCCCATGTTATGAAATTATGCTCTCTTTTGCAGGTTAAGATTTCCAAAAGTTATGAATATGATGTGATTGATTTTTCTTTTGTATACCCTTACTGAGCATTTGAGCTCACCCTTTTATGTTTTATTTTCCCCAGGATATAAACAAAAGGTTTTAGGTAAAAAAAGGAGATCTTTATGGGAGATATTGAAGATCTTTCACCACGATTAGAAGATTACGTTCCGAGTTTCCAAAGACACTAAACTATTACGATCCTTGTGTGTGTGTTTTTGTAATGTACTAAGTATTCCGCAAAAGTAATGTAATGTCCATGTACGTCAAGCTTCGGGTCTCTACAGTTGGTATCAGAGGAAAGGTTTAGTCAACCTTTGGAAACTAGGATGCAAGAACTTTAGTGAGATCCCTAGAGATATTTATAAGGTATGTCTAGGGATGTCCCTAAGGATAAGTATACGTATAAGATACAGTCCTAAAACTACGGTAACGATCATAGAATTTAACCTAAGATGTTAGATATCAAGGATACTCCACCTTTATTATGTTGTTTTCCCTAGCATGATTTTTTCCTCTCACACTATTCTTTTTTTTTTGGGTTTTAGAAAATGGCTGGAAACAAGATGATTCACGATAATGGAGGATATGATAGACAATGGAATGATATTCTTCATGAGAAACCAAATGAAATGGGATTTGGAAGTCCAAAGATCATTATTATGCCGAATCAGCAATCTCATAATATGATAAATAAAGTAAAATTTGGTAAGTTTCCTGACTCGACTAATAAGAGAAAGATGGAGTTCCATGATGATCATAGAGGAAAGAAAGTTCAGTTTCCCCTATGTAAATCATGTGGGAAGAGGCATCAAGGAGAATGTTTCAAGGGAACTGGAAGATGCTTTGGGTGTGGAAAAGAAGGACACAAAGCAAGTAAGTGCAAAGGAAAAGGGTCGGTTAACACCATGGATGAGGATAATGGTATTGCTACGACATCAAAAATGGTTAAGTGTTTTAAATGTGGAATGTATGGGCATTATGCAAACAAATGCCCTAAGGGAAAGACTCATGAAGAGAATCAGTATGGTCATATGGGTAGTATTTATGTGGATGATGATGAAGAGACTACAAATGATATGTGAGATGAAAGAATTTTTGAAGCTCGGTCAATGGTTTAAGAATGTAGTGGAATGATTACATGTTTATCATGTGTAATGTTGTATAAGAAATCTCATGGCACTATGGAATAAAGAGACATGTAAGGATTGTTACATTGTGGTCTGATTAATGTTACCAATATCCATGAAAGGTTATTCAGATATTTTTGGAATGTAGATGATATGTGCATAATGAAGGGATAAGGAGAAAATAAAATGTTTGATAGTATTCATGAGCTCATGACTGTTATAAGGAGAAGGTTATATCATGGTTTGAGTATATAGAATTTTTGGATTTTGGTATGTGGAAAGAGTTAACTTTTGACAGCATTCATGTTTTCACTAAGGTTTAATGGGTATTCATATTTTTCAAGAGAATACATCATTAAAGTATTCACATGATTGGAATGTGACCAACAAGATATATGGGGGATAAATGATGGTATTCACATGCTTGGTTGGCGACATTTCAAGTAATCATTTTATTTATACTATGAGCTTGGACCGAAGTATTTTAGATAAGCCTAAAGATTGTAATGGATTATGTTAACCATAAGTTAGTATTGTTTAAGTATAGAACTTTTTTTGATATTATTTATGTGATGTTATAGTAATGTAGTTTTAGAAAAAGGACAACCTGCAGGATGGGCGACAACCCATCGCTTCGAACAAGGCTGTGGGAATCGAACCCACAACCGAAGTGCGACTGACATTTATTGCCTACCACTGACCTACAGGAAGTCCCTGTTTAGTAGAAACTAGTTTTATTATATTAAGCATTATGATATATGAAGTATAAGTCCATTTTAGGAACCATATATGATTAATCTCACTATAGACCGACTTATGTATATAATTTTTGCTAACCTTTTGTTTGAGACAGATAGAATGACCCGTCATTCTATCACATAATCTGCTAACACTTCACGGATAACAAATTCAACTTCATTTATTTAAGAGATGAAGTGGAAATTGTTCAAGGCACGAACAACAGTGAGATTGTACCAAAATAAAGTAAGTATTTATTCTAATTCAAATTTTCAACTTTAGGGAAATGATCTTGAAAACCAAAAATGTTGTCCTAGTGATCTTATACCTGATGAATCAGATGGTACCTTATATCATCACAAATCTATGGATTTGTGATTACTGGCTTTTCCATAGCCATGTTCTCTACCACTCTCCATCAGAACATGATGGTTATATTTCTCTTCCATATCCATATTTTTACCTATGTGGAAACCCATCGATTAGTTTATTTGGGTAATCGTTACATTTCATACTTTAGTTTTTAAAGCCAAGTTTTGGTATTCCTTTTTACGATGTGGGTTTCTATTAAAGAAACTTTCAAATAGTAAACCATTTATAACCCCGACGAATTTCAAGGGCGAAATTCATTTTAAGGGGGGTAGAATGTAACAGCCCGAGATTTTATGAAAAATATTCTTTTTAATTTTATTAATGTCTTGTGTTGTACGCTACACCAAAAG
Source organism: Viscum album (assembly GCA_963277665.1). Lineage (NCBI taxonomy): Eukaryota > Viridiplantae > Streptophyta > Magnoliopsida > Santalales > Viscaceae > Viscum > Viscum album. The sequence continues at coordinate 319,528,664 of OY728146.1, forward strand.
GAGCTTTCACAACACGCATCCTTGACTTGCCTTGCATTACACGCAATCGCAACCTTCCTCGATAGCGTGTGTAGTACGCAATACTGAGTTTCACGAAACAACGATATGCTATTAAAATATTATTAAAACTAGCCGTTATGAATAGTAATAACCACTTTTTGAAATTTTGTAAATTTTATTTTTCAAAATGGAATTCATTTTTAGATTCGGAGTATCGAATTTAGCCTAAGGTGAAATTTTGGTACTTTTCGGATAACTTTCATATTTTGATGAATAGTGAAAATTACTAAATTATAATTAAAAACAAATTTTTTAATCGAAATAATTAATAGTGATAAATTATTAATTTGAGTGGTTTTAAAGTATATTTAGAATATATTTTTACAATTTAATACAATGTTGGTCATTGGTTGTAATTTCAGATTTAAACCAGACATAAACAAATGTCAATCTTTTGATAGATATTGTTTCTTAAAAACACGCTATTTGTTTTAACAGAGGGATTTAATTATAAAATTAATTAATGCAACTTCTATGTTATGAATTTGGTAAAATAGACTTCATTTTTGAATTCGGAATATGAAATATAGCTTAGGATGAAATTTTGGCATTTTTCTGAAAACCTTCAATTTTTGATGAATAGTGAAACTACTAAGTGGTAGTTAAAAAAACTGAATTTTTCATCAAACTTAATTTTACCGCTTCTTTGAATGGAATTTCAAAAATCCGAGAGACACGGTTGATGTCAGTAATAAAAATGTGGTTCAATGAGATGAAAATAATTTTTGGTGAATAGTAACTTTTTACTTTTATTTACCACGGTTAAAAGTAAATTGGGTAATTAAGGGTAAAAATGATATTAATATTACCCTAACACATGTCCTAATCCTATTGGACAAGTTTATCTCGACCAAAAACAACCTTAAGTGTAAAATATTATCATTTAGGCCCACTTGGATTAGATTAGGACATTTATTATTATTTAATTCAAAGAAGAGTTAAAAGAGTTAAAATCAAAGTTTATTTACTAAAACATTTTTAATATAGGGTTATACATAAGATAAATTCGATTGTAAATATTAATTAGAAAGCTAACAAGATTTCCTACATAATGGTATTTTATTTGTAATTTTTAGACCTCAGATAATTTAATTTATTTATGACACAAAGATGATGCGGTAATTATCTTATTAATGAAATATTGACATAATTGATATTATAAATACCAAAATAAATGTAATTTTAGACTTTTTATGAATTCCACTAATTTTATAGGTTACTATGATATATTAGTGTTGATTTAATCAACTTGGTTCGAACATATAATTCTGTTTTGACTTTCACAAAAATTATATATCAAATAGTGTCAAAATTGATACAAAATAGTTTTTAAATCAAATATTATATTATTAATTGTTATTTTATTCTTAAAAATCTAAGTTTCGGCAAAATGACTTAGATAAGGTTATATATATTAATAATAAACAATTTGGGGTTCGTTTGGCATGTTATAGTAAGTGTATTAACCATATAGTGAAAGAAAACAAAAACACACGGTAAAAGTTAAATTATTTAACTTAGAGTTAAATCTAATTGATAAGGTTAAAATAATACCCTAAACTTGTCTAAATCCTATTTGATGATAGGATTTCGACCCTTACCCACTTTAGCTTCGAAATAAGACCCTTTGGAACCATTATAAACCGATTTTGACTTTAATATAAAATAATATTTTGAGATATTCCTAAGGTGCCCCTCTCCTCCTTTATAAAAGGGCACCTCCTCCCCCTCCTCCTCACACAAATTTGAGCACTCAAGCTCGGCCAACCCCTGCCAAAATACCTTCTCCACTTCCCTAGAATAATCCTAGAGGTCCTGGTCTTCTTCAAAGACCAATATTAGTTCCCTAAGTGGAGGATTCAAAGAGGCGTTCCAAAGAAGAGGTAATATCCATTACCGATCTTTTCAATTTCATTCTTCTTCAACTTCTTCTTCTTTAGTTGTTTCATTATAAAGTAATAACATCAGTATTAATTACATACTGATATGTTATTATAAATATGAAACAACTCTAATTAACCTTCTATCCATCCTACGGAGAAAGGAAATCACCGCGCGTGCGTACGTACGGAATACCGTCTCCACGCCGTGGTGTACTCTATTTTCCGCCACCACCTTAATTGGATGGGTATAATGGTTTAATGAGTAACTATATATGATTATTATAAAGTTATATTGATACTGAAATAGTATACATACACTTCACCACAATTCCACGACCATGGGAACGATATCATCGCTCGTGCGTACGTACGGACTACCGTCTCCACGACGCGATGAGATTCATTCTCAATGATTAACCATTCATGAATGATTATAAAGTATATATAATAATTACTAATGAAATATATGACATAATAATGATACTGGAATTATTTATATGCATGTCATCTACTTAATTCCATTCAATTCAATAAGGAAACGAAAACATCGTTCATGCGTACGTACGGACTACCGTCTCCATGAACGGTGTATTTCTTTCCATTTACTGATTTATTATATATGTATATTATGAATATATATATATATATCATGTTTTATATTCTGTAATTAAGTAATCATGATCTAAGTAATCATATTAATAATTACAAGTTAAAAACACGAACGACAAATGAGAGGATTTTACCCAAAACGCTAATTTAACATGAATTTACAAAAGAACGGGTAATATAAAGTCATAAGTGGACCATATATGATATAATAACAATGAATATGATTCTGGAATAATTCAATAACATGATTTAAATCATTATACAGGGGGTTCGGACACTTACAAAGCAAGTCGGACCTAAGGTAAGGGAAATATCACAATCCCATTTCTATCCGAGATTGTTTATTCGTAAGTATTTACTGGGGTGTATTTTATCATCCACATCCATGTTCCCTCAATATGTAATATTGTTTCCATCCACTTACAATATTTTATATCCAATTTTACCCTTCGGTGAGTTTTTAGTAAAGAATATGAAAGGAATCTTTTGTCGTTTTTCGTACGAGGTACCTTTTTGAATTTTCCGACAAAAGTACAAAAAAATGTTTTTTTAACTTATACGGCATGAATGGATTTTTAAAACATTATTTCCAAGAAGCTTCCTTTACAAGTTTTCAAGTTTATTTTTAATCAACTTCTTTTATTTTAAAGTTGTATGACATGTTATGAAAGGAAAAATGTTTTTGAAGAAGAAAGGATATTTTCCTCAAGAATGGAGTTCAAGTGTTTTATAAAAATTATTTTCCATCTAAGATAATAAAGGGTTCTGTTTTTATCCCTATTATTACATTGATTTGATCATGTTGTGATGGAATTATTTTTATGAATTCCTTTATCTTATATGAATTTATTTATGATGTTATGATGTTTCAAGAATCCCATTTTTGTTACATGTGTTATGCGATGAGGTATGTTTTATGATTATGTGGAACACATAGGAAAGGATTCATTATAAGATGGGTGGGACCTATATCTCCCTCCAATGCATTGGGTAAAGATTTTATATCTCATGAGATAGACATGGCTGAAATGGTAGGTTATACCGGTTCAGTGAAACAGGACTGAAACGAGGGTTACTCGATTCAGAAAGGGACTTTGTCCACTAAGATAGTCTTGGCAATGGGTCTTGACTAACAAGAAATGATTCTCTATGATTATGTGTGTATGCCAAAAAGTTTCATGTTTTATGTTATGATTATTGGGATTTCATTTCACTACTATGATTTATCCCATGTTATGAAATTATGCTCTCTTTTGCAGGTTAAGATTTCCAAAAGTTATGAATATGATGTGATTGATTTTTCTTTTGTATACCCTTACTGAGCATTTGAGCTCACCCTTTTTTGTTTTCTTTTCCCCAGGATATAAAGAAAGGTTTTAGGTAAAAAAAAAAGGAGATCTTTATGGGAGATATGGAAGATCTTTCACCACGATTAGAAGATTACGTTCCGAGTTTCCAAAGACACTAAACTATTACGATCCTTGTGTGTGTGTTTTTGTAATGTACTAAGTATTCCGCAAAAGTAATGTAATGTACATGTACGTCAAGCTTCGGGTCTCTACACCCGACGTGAATAAATGACGGGTGGTCTTGAACCTCATGGAGGCTTCCTACGTACCATGCCATGACATGGATCAAAGTCCTCGTAGTTTGTTAAGGGTGGGGGTCAGGGTCGGTGCTCACTCTAAGCCCACGTGAGTCATGCTTGGTGTGAGAAACATGAGGTTGCAAGGACCTGACGATCACGTCACGAAAGATGTGTCCGTGAGAAGCGAAGAGGGGCTTACGCATTAGGCGGCCCATGGTGCTGGGACTTACTCCAGGATGGAGGTCCTTGGTGCGACAAAGCGCGGGAAAGATGGACCTTGGTCCAATGATGGGAGGTTCCTCGTTCCCTATCACGCCCTCTACTGACCTTGGTAGTGGGGAAGTACGGAGATGCAGAGGTGCAACCATCCGTTGGGGAACTAGGGTCGCCCTTCTCCTACGAACATACGCCACTCTGATAAGGAGGATATCATCCCTTGTGGATGGGTGATTCCATTCCCATGGAGACGAGTGGTGTAAAAAATGTTCGACCTGGGGGGACCCTTCGTGAGGGAGATGAGGTTGGGTCACAGTTTAACGTCATGTGCTGAGGACGTGGTGCTTGGCAGTTTAACGTCCTGCAGCTCAGACGAGGTGGGTTCACTCCACACCCCTAGGACTTACATAACTGGTACCCTCTGGTCCTTGGGGAAGGGAAGGTACCAGTAAGGCCATGGTTAAGTGGGGTTGTGGAACGAACCATCGAGGGGTCCACGTTAGCGTGGCTATGCGAAGAAGCAATAGCCGTTAGCGTGCCTATGTGAAGAATCATTAGGAGAAGCAACGCTACGGGTGGTATTGTCCATGGGACTTTGAAATCACATCGTGCAAACCTGGAGGGTCGCACGGGAAGAAAAATCGCTAAGCAAAGGAGTGTGCTTCGCGAAGTGGAGTGCCTTGGCCTTAGCATTGGGCATAGGTGTGAGTGGAAGGTGCTTCGTGAAGTGGAACAGTGTTCGCGGAGCACTGCCTCGTGAAGAAGGGGTGCCTTGCGAAGCAGGGTCCTACGAAGCAGTGTGCTTCGCAATGTGTAGAGATCCTGCCTTAGCATAGGGATCACTAGCATGGGTTGGGTATTTCGCGAAGCATAAACGCTCCGCAGCTTCCTGGGTTCCCTTGGGAATCCCCTTCCTTCGCGAATTCCCTTGAGCTTCGCGAAGGGCATCCCTCTCGGAAGAGGGGCTCAAAACGAGACAATGTAGAGGCATCTCGTGAAGTAGAAGTACCTCGTGGAGCTCATGATTCCCGTGGCAAAGAGTGCTTCGCGATTCAGGAGAGGAGAAGCCGAAAGGTCGGATTGTCCGTCCCGGGACTCAGGGGGAGTCCAGTATTTATAGGCAAGGGGTGCCGTGAAGCAGAACTCGAGCGCCGCCTCAGGTGCTTCATAGCGCGCTCGCAAACGTCAACAGCGTCCGCGGAGAATACCGCCCCTGGAGCTTCGCGGCGGCTCGCGAACATCAAATGCATTCGCGGAGGATTACCACCTCTGGAGGTTCGCGGCGGCTCGCGAACTTCAAATGCGTTCGCGGAGGATTACCGCCTCTGGAGCTTCGCGAGGCCGCGATGATCAAGGCCCTTCGCGTTGGTACTTCGCGGCGGTGCTTCGCGAGGGTGCTTCGCGAGGCAGCGGGCCAGCCTTCTTTTTCATCCCTTCCTTTCGTGAAATTTTTTGGCGCCAACATTGACTACCACCCCCTCAAAGCGATGTGACTCATTCATGCCATACATTGAATGTATAAATAATGGTTTTAATAATCATACTTAAAACATATGAAATATATATGATACTGTAATTATAATATAAATATATAAAAATTAATTTCCATTCATTTAATACAACAAGTAAATGAAAGTATCGTTCATGCATATGTACGGTCTACCGTCTCCGTGGACAGTGTATTTCATTTCTTGTCTCCAAACATTATTGATTATTATAAATACATATGTACTGAATATAAAATATAATTAATTCAGGGTTTAAATTAAGGATATTTTAAAGACCCACAAATTCCTTGGATTTTTTTTAAATACATGGGAATTTTACGAGTCTGCGAAAGTTTACGGCGCTTGATTTCAAGGCCCGGTGTGCCCGGAATCAATTTCTAAAGTTTTGTTCGGGTACGTTCAGTAAACGTATGAGCAGGTTTTTATAACTTTTGAATAGGTGCTCAGAATTGAAATCTGAGGGCACCGTTGAACTCGCAGCACCGGTATTCTCTTAATAAGACTTTCACCTCGACGATAGTTGGTCAATAATAAAAGTTAGTTTTTGGATTTTTATAAAAAAAATTAATAAAATAAAGTGAGATAACACTTTATTTTATTTTATCCACCATGTGGAGGTTGGGTGGTTAAATTCTACAAGTGGAGGTTAGAGGTGGGGGTCACCACACCTTAATCTCCTATGAGAGGTTATGGTGGTGGGGCCCACCCGAACATAACCTCCCTTGGGAGGATAATTTTGGTGGGGACCACACGATCTTGTAAACCCTTGTAACTCCCCATTTAAGATAGAGAAACTCTTTGACCACCCCTCACCTTAATTAAGCTCACTCCCCTAGCAATTAATGGTGCCACCACCACCCCAATTAATTGCCAAATCCTCCTTTTTTAAATTTGTGCCATCTCCCCTAATTAATTGCACCAACGTGTGTGAATTAATTAAGGGGATCATCTTGGCATCCACCAAATTAAATGTGACACCTCTCATGCAATTAATTTGGTGGAGCCAGGTTAATTAATTTCACCTTTTTGATTTGTTGTTCCAACAAAATAATAGACAAACCATTCCTATATTATTTTCATTGGGCATTTGGTGGAGCTTGGGAGGAGGAAAGCTAGGGAGAAGAGATGTTCTACCAATGAAAAATGATTCCAACTAAGAACGCGAAGAATGTAGGCGATGATTTACTCCTTTGACTTCCTCCCTCAGATCCTACCAATGTGATGTGTCTTCCATGGCCGATGCAGCTCGGATATAGAAGTGTGCGGTGGACGCGATGAACGACGACTTTGTCTTCTTCCCGCAACTCCCTCAATGAATGTCGAGCGGCGAATCAAAGGTAGGGGTTATTGCAAGTTGGTGTTTTCCATTTTCTTTTATTCTATTCATTGAAAAGGATCAATGTGATGTATTATAAATGATTTAAGTTCAACTTCCTTCCTATTTTTTGAAACAATGTTATCAACCCTAAATGTGGAAGGTGCGGGCCAACTAACATGGCCTGATTCCCTCCGCCGATCCTTTTGTGATGTTCCTTCGGCATGGAAATGTAACTACGATGAGGCAACGAAGGTGGTGACGACAAAGGCCGCGCTACCCGCGGCCTCTACGAACCCCGCGGCACAACCGAAGCTCCCGGTCAGACACCACTAGCCGAGCGGCGCCCCGGCCGAACCCGCGGCCAGCCCGGCCCCGCCGGTGTCGTGCCCCGTGCGCTGCCCGACACCCCCACACACTCCCCTCTCCCCCGCACGCTGCCCTGCACGCTTCCTGGAGCCCCCACACCCTGCCCGGCACTCCCGGCGCCCTGTTATACCCTGCCCGACGCCCTGTCATGGCCTGCCCAGCCCCTGCCACAGCTTGACCGGTGCCCCTGCGCCCTGCCCGTCGCCCCCACGGCGTCCCGGCACCCTCGCGGCCACCTGACCAAGCCAGTGTCTCGGCCCCCCTCGCGGTGCCCTAACCGAACTGGCCAAGCCACGCCCTCTGGTCTGATCTGTGTCAGGCCGCGCCCTCACAACGCTCCAGGCCGAACTAGCCCTGAGCACAGGCCGAACCACCCTCGCGGTCCGCTGGGCCAAGCCTAGCGGATCGGGTCAAAATTTAGCAGGCTAACCCACCCAACGGTCCGGTTCAGACCCAGAGAGTCTAACCGGGTCAACCCAGACTGGGTCAGCCCATACTGGGATGGGCCGAGTCAGTCCGACCGGGTCGGACCGGACCCGGGCCCATTACTGACCATTTACTTCCTTTGGCCATAACATTGGCACCGGACGTCCGTTTGACGAACCGTCAGTGGCACTGGTATTCTTGGAGCATAGTCGTCCCTTTGAGTGTATCCCACCAGAGTTCAAGATTTAGTTGAGTTACGGTTAGGTTGGATCAAACATGAATCCAACCGGGCCTCCGGGACTAATAGGCTAATAACTAACAGATCGGGCGTCTGATTGACGTGTCGTCTGTTGCGTTGATACCCCTATGATGTGGCGGACCTTTGAGATACTTCTTTGTGGAACTTTGTAACAGTTGTAGTATTTCCCAATAGCTTGTGGAGCAGATCATTCCAGTGACAAGCAGGAAGAGTGCGGAGACCTAGTAGTTAGAAAACCTGACGATTGCTTGACCGATTCGATTCGGAGTGATTCGACTAGCCCAGTGGGGAGCACATGGTAGTTAGCGGCAGACCCACAGTGGAGGAGCGCCTGGTAGTTGGCGGTAGACCTGCGGTACTCGAAAGGAGTAGTACCTCTGCAGGCTATTAGGGGGATCACCTGGTAGTTGGTGGCAAACCCACAGCAGAGGTGCACCTGGTAGTTGGCAGTAAAACGGCGGTACTCGACAGGAGGAGTACCTCAGCAGTCCAAGGTTAGTGAGAAATGCTTTGCTGTCATGACAGTCCCACTATACTCGACAGAGGAGGAGTTATCCATCATCCATGGTTTTGATAATGAAAATCCTGGTTTGAGCTGAGTTAATGACTTTTGTGTTTTCTTCATGATTGAGATGGGATACTAGATAACTTAGGTATATGTATGGGCATATACCTCAGTAATGGTTATCTGATGATTTCATACTTTGTGGTTTATCCTTGTTGGATTTTGTGATACCTTGAGGGTCTTGGGGTCCCTACTGAGTATCGTTATACTCACCCTTGCACGGGCTATGCCAGCACATCGTTGTGTTGGTTGCAGACGACGGACAGTGCTGACTAAGGCAGAGTAGCAGCACTGGACGGTACTCGGAGGTGGACCGCTATGTGTGACGATACACGGAGCAGACAGACATACGTGGAGTGCTGAGGAGGCCATCTGTACCTACCCTTCAGGTAGGAACCCTGGAGGATGACCCAGTAGCTACATTACTTTTCTTCAGTTTTACTTGAACTTTCCTATTGGGCTTGTATTTTCGGCCCCATTTTACTTTCCCGCACTTCTTTTGTATTAAATTTTACATAGTGTTTTTCTTCCAGTTATGTACTTTGTTTTGTTTTTTTATAGTTATAAAGGAAATTCCTTCCTATTTTATGAATTTCGCCTTTGGTTCTATTTGCGAGCCCTTCGTCTATGAAAGGTGGGCTTGGGGTAGTCATGATACGAGCCTCGGGGGACGGGTCGTGAAAAATTAGTATCAGAGGAATTGGTTCTACCACAGAACATAGGAATCTGATATTTCTTTTCTATGAAGAAAAAGTGTTAAGGGTACTAAGTGTGGTTTTCAGTTCAGGGAGTCCAGTGTTGGTGCTGGTGACCGAAGTATCCATATACCAGGACCCTAACTCATGATTTCAGACTTAGTGCACGAAAACACCGATTGTGTGTGTGTTTTCAAAAGTTTTTCTTTAAGTCAACTCAACCATGTCAGATCATCAAGTATAAATATTTTGACCATGTTGCATCTATTTCTTTCAGGATTCCTCCTCACAGACGACCAGTTAGAGCCTCGAGAGTCATATGCACTAATAGCCCACCGAGTGACGAGGCCTCGGTGGAGGGCCCTTTACCAGTGGAGGCACCAGCAGTACTGCTTACCATTGGGCCACCGATCCCACAAGCCCCATTAGCATATGATGCACGTCACTTGAGCACATTTCATGAGTTCCAATTTCAGAGGCCACCCAGGTTCAGGGGAGAGACGGACCCACAGGCGGTTGAGGATTGGCTGGAGGTTGTGTTGAGATTCTTCAGGCTAGTAGGGACACCAACAGACTTCATGGTGATCCTTTCTGCCATCCTCCTTTAGGCAGTAGTAGGAAGATGGTGGAGCCCGATGCTTCAGGTGCATGACGAGGCGAATCTACTATGGTTAGACTTCGAGATCTTGTTTCGGGCGGAGTTTGTCCCAGCCACCCTTCGAGCGGTGTAGATACAGGAGCTACTGCATCTACAATAGGGTAGCATGACAGTAGCACAGTCCTCTGTGAGGTTCACCGACCTCTCATGCTACTCCACTAATATGGTATGAGACTTATTCTTCATGGCCTAGACCTTCGAGCAGGGGCTCAGGAAAGATATCAGAGCTCCGATGATCTCACTCAGCATCCCGACGCAAGCGGGGGTGCTAGAGAGAGCCCTCCTAGTGAATAGTTTCCTTGATGAGCAGTCTCCAGCAGCGAGACCCACCACTAGCCAACACACCACGGAGTCTTCTGTAGCTAGCAGTAGATAGATTTCACAGATTTCCAAGAGGACCAGACCTATAGGTGGTCAACCTCATGACTCAGGATCAGTTGTGTGTGGCACTCAGAGTGGAGACAGATCCATTCATGCCATGGGTAGCCAGTGTTACTCATGCGGCGGGCTTGGTCACATGGATTGTGACTGTCCGACTGGTTGTTCTGATGATCAGAAGGCAATTGAGGGACCTCCCAAGAAGAGGCAGAGGTTCGATCGAGGTGGTCTATAGGGAGGAGGCAGATGTGGTAGAGGAGCTGGATGTGCAACTAGTAGTGGACGCCGTTTTGAGGTGTTCCCACCACCACCACCAGGAGGTCCACCCAGACTACAGGGAGTGGGTGTAAAGGGGAGATCTTAGCTTCAGGTAGCTAAGTCCTATGATCACAGTGATCTAGAGATGACTCGAGGTACAATTTATGTCTACTCCACCTTATCTGCAGTTCTTATAATCACATGTGTCAGTCACTCTTTCATTGCCACCGCCCTAATTCGGAGCTCGAAGATTCCGACGGATCCTTTGGCTCGATCCTTATGGATAGAGACTCTTACTGGAGAAGACTCTATGATTAATAACTGGTGTCGGCAGTGTGAAATTACTCTAGGAGGTAAGATATTTGGCTGGGATCTACTCGTAGCAGCGTCGAGGCCTTACGACATCATCTTGGGTATGGACTGGTTATCTATAGTATATGCTCAGATAGACTATATTAGGCGCAAAGTGCGATGTGTCCGCACGGATGGGACCATGTTCACCTTCACTAGCGAGAAGGGATTCTTTGCAGGACAAGACGGGCTTACCAGGAGAAGGGTGCAGCTGATCACTAATCAATTGGCCTGTCTCACCCTCCGAGCAGTTGATGTGGAGATTCTGAGCTATCCTATAGTGGAGGACAAGTACGCGGATGTTTTCCCTGATGATGTTTCAGAACTACCTCCTCATAGAGAAGTCGATTTCTACATTGACATGTACCCCGGGACAACACCGATATCTACTCCAGCATATCATATGGCTCCCACTGAGCTTCGTGAGTTGCGGGTACAGCTAGAGGACTTGCAGGGGAAGGGATTTATCTAGCCCAGCGTTTCTCCCTAGGCAGCCCTGATTCTGTTCTCCAATAAGGAGGACGGGGTCTTGAGGCTTTGTGTTGACTACCGTTGCCTAAACCAAGTGACCGTGAAGAACAAGTACCCACTTCCAAGGATTTACAACCTCTTTGATCAGCTAAATGGAGGACGGTGGTTCTCAAAGATAGACCTCAGATCAGGCTATCACCAGCTCAGAGTTCGAGACGAGGATGTTTAGAAGACGACCTTTAAGTGTCGGTACGGCCACTACGAGTTCTTTGTTATGCCCTTAGGCGTAACCAACGCTCCATCAGTATTCATGGGACTCATGAATAGGATCTTCCAGCCATACCTAGATCACTTTTTCATAGTCTACATCGACGACATTCTGATCTACTCGACTACTGAGGAGGAGCAAGTCTACCATTTGATGTTAGTACTTGAAACACTCTGAGATCACCAGCTTTATGGTAGGCTCTCGAAGTTCCAGTTTTGGATTCTAGAGGTTCACTTCTTGGGACACGTCGTCTTAGAGGCTGGAGTTGCAGTGGATCCAGTAAAGATCAAGGTGGTAATTTCTTGGAAGCCACCCAGGAGTGTGATGGAGGTACGAAATTTCTTGGGTTTGGCAGGATACTATCAGAGGTTTGTTCCAAACTTATTTAGAGTTGCAGCACCACTATCAGCTTTGACAAAGAAGGGGAAACCCTTCGTGTGGTCGGATAGATGTTAGCAGAGTTTTCAAGTGTTGAGGCAGAGGCTGACTAGTGCCCCCATCTTGAGGCTTGCAAAGGAAGGCATAGGGTACATAGTCTACTGCAACACATCAGGGACCAGATTTGGGTGTGTACTGATATAGGATTGAGCAGTGATTGCTTATGGTTCTTTTTAGCTGAGACAACATGAGTAGAAATACGCTACCCATGACCTAGAGTTAGCAGCAGTGGTCTTCTCCTTAAAGATGTGGAGGCACTATCTGATGGGCGAGCATTTTACCATGTACTCTGATCATAAGAGTCTCAGGTATATCTTCTCTCAGAAAGACCTAAACCTGATACATCAGTGATGGCTTGAGTTCCTCTAGGACTATGACTTCGAGATAGTCTATACTCCTAGGAAGGGGAATGTTGTTGCGGATGCGCTCAGTAAGATATCTGGTATATAACTTCTAGGAGAGGCGATAGAGTAGCTGGTTGCCTTATAGATATCCTTTGTGAATAGGGACAGAGCAACCTTTCTACAGTCTCTCACAATCACTCCCCCACTTCTTCAGTGAGTTAGGGAGGCGTAGCATGGGGACACTGACTGTGAGGCACGACGTGATCAAATATCCACAGGGTAGGCACCTGATGGATTTTCTAAAGGCAGGGATCGCATCATCCTCTTTAAAGGACGTACCTTGATACCGGTGTCACTTCATGAGGAGGTGTTAAGGTAGTTCCACACATCCCCTTTAGCGGTACATCCAGGAGTGGTGATGATGTATCAGGACCTCAAACGACAGCACTGGTGGCCAGGTATGAAGAAGGTAGTAGCAGAGTTTGTCTCATAGTGCCTCACTTGTCAGCAATTGAAAGTAGAGCACCAGGTTCCAGTAGACTTGGTTCAGCCTTTAGAGGTCCCAAAGTGGAAGTGGGATGGGGTATCCATGGACTTCGTGAAGGGTATTTCATGTATATCTAGAATTCATGATTCGATATGGGTGATCGTTGACCGACTCACCAAGTTGGCCCACTTCCTACCGATCAGATAGTAGGGTTCAGTAGAGAGATTGGGATGCCTCTATGTGTAGGAGATTGTGAGACTACATGGAGAACCTTCCTCTATTTTCTCTGACCGTGACACATGGTTTACTTCCTGTCTATGAAAGTGGTTGTCGGAAGATTTCGGGACACAACTTCACTTGAGCACCGCCTTCCATCCTCAGATAGATGGTCATACTGAGCAGACCATTCATACCCTTGAGGACATGATACGTGCATGTGTCTTCAACTTCAGTCACAGCTGGGAGGATCAATTTCCTTTGTTGGATTTTTCTTACAAAAACAACTATCACTCCACCATATGGATGTCACCTTTTGAGGCCTTGTACGAGTGACCTTATAGATCACCCTTGTGCTGGACTGACCCTGGTAAGTCAGCACTAGTGGGACCAGAGATGGTATGAGCTACTACGGAGAAGGTGCAGATCATCCAAGAGCGGAGGAAGACTGCACAGAGTAGGCAGAAGTCGTATTCTGATAGGAGATGGAGACCTCTGGAGTTCGAGGATGGTGACCACTTCTTTCAACAGGTCTCACCTCGACAAGGTCTATGGAGATTTGGCAGAGGCAGCAAGTTGTCTCTACAATTCATTAGACCTTTCCAAGTCCTCAGCATAGTCGGCGAGGTGGTATACCACTTGGCTCTTCCACCTCAGTTACACCGGGTTCACGACGTCTTCCACATATCTCAGCTGAGGAGATATGTGCACGACCCTTTGCACATCATCGACCATGGGGATCTGGACATCGACAATGGGGTGACCTTCACGGAGGTTCCAGTGGAAATTGAGGATCGGTAGGAGCAGGTCCTATGTGGATGGTCGATACCTCTGGTGCATGTTCACTGGCAGCACGGGAACCTTAAGGAGAGCACATGGGAGCGAGAGGCTTAGATGAGTTCTTAGTACCCCCATTTTTTCCCATAGTTTGAGTTGTAGCTTATGGGGACGTAAATCCCTAAGGTGGGGAGAATGTAAAGACCTGGAAATTCCGTGGACTTTTTTTTTAAAATACATGGGAACTTTACGAGTCTGTGAAAATTTACGGCACTTGATTCTGAGGCCCAGTGTGCCTGGAATCAATTTCTAGAGTTTTTTTAGGTACGTTCAATAAACGTACGAGCAAGTTTTTATAACTTTTGAACCGGTGCTCAGAATTGAAATCTTAGGGCACCGTTTAACTCTCAACACTGGTATTTTCTTAAGAAGACTTTCACCTCGATGGTAGTTGGTCGAGAATAAAAGTTAGATTTTGGATTTTTATAAAAAAAATTAATAAAATAAAGTGAGCTAACACTTTATTTTATTCTATCCGCCATGTAGAGGTTGGGTGGTTAAATTCTCTAAGTGGAGGTTGGAGGTGGGGGTCACCACACCTTAAACTCCTATAAGAGGTTATGGTGGTGGGGCCCACCCAAACATAACCTCCCATGGGAGGATAATTTTGGTGGGGACCACTCGAGATTATAACCCCTTGGAACTCCCCATTTAAGGTGGAGAAACTCCTTGACCACCCATCACCTTAATGAATCCCACTCCCCTAGCAATTAATGGTGCCACCACCACCCCAATTAATTGACAAATCCTCCTTCTTGAATTTTGTTCCATATCCCCTAATTAACTGCACCAACACGTGTGAATTAATTAAGGGGATCCTCTTGACATCCTCCAAATTAAATGTGACAGCTCTCGTAAAATTAATTTGGTGGATCCGGGTTAATTAATTTCACCTTTTTGATTTGTTGTGCCAAAAAAATAATAGAAAAATAATTCCTCTATTATTTTTAGTGGGAATTTGGTTGATCTTGGGAGGAGGAAAGCTAGGGAGAAGCGAAGTTCTGCCAACAAAGAATGCTTCCAACGAAGAACGCGAAGAATTCTAGAGACAATTTCCTCCTTTGAAATCCTCCCTCAGATCCTACCAATGTGGAGTGTCTTCCACAGCCGTCGCAGCTTGGAAGTAGAAGTGTGCGGCGGATGCGACGAATGACGACTTCATCTTCTTCCTGCAACTCCGTCAATGAACATCGAGCGGCGAATCAAAGGTAGGGGTTATTGAAAGTTGGTTTCCTTTTCTTTTCTCCTCTTCATTGAAAAGGATCGATGTGCAGTATTATAAATGATTGAAGTTCAACTTCCTTCCTCTTTGTTGAACAAATATTATCACCCCTAAATGCGGAGGGTGCAGCCCAACTAACATGGCCTGATTCCCTTCGTCGATCCTTTTGTGATGTTCCTTCGGCAGGGTGACGTAACTATGACGAGGTGACGAAGGCGACGATGACAAAGGTCGCGCTACCCGTAGCCTCCGTGAACCCCGCGACACACTAAAGATCCCATCCAGACACCGTTGGCCGAGCGGTGCCCCGGTTGAACACGCAGCTTGCCCCGCGGCCTTCCCGACCCCACTAGCAGCTTTCCTGTCACCCCCGTGCGCTTCCCCACGCCCTACTCGGCTCCCCCGCACGTCGTCGGTGCCTCCGCGCGCTGCCCGTGCCCTCGCACGCTGCCCGGTGCCCCCGCGCCCAGCCTGGCACTGCTGATGCCCTGTTGCGCCCTGCACAGCACCCCCGGTACCCTACAGTGACCTGTCCGGTGCCCCCGGTGCCCTGTCGCTGCCTTCTCGGCCTCTGTCGCGGCCTGCTCGGTGCCCCCACACCCTGCCCGGCACCACCGTAGCGTCCCGGCTCCCTCGCGGCCACCCGTCCAAGATGTTGTCCTGACCCCCCTCGTGGTGCCCTGGCCAAACTGGCCCATCATTACCCCCGGGCCAAGCCATGTCGGGTCGCGCCCTCGCAACGCTCCGGGCCGAACTGGCACCGAGCCCGGGCCGAACCACCCTCGCGGTCTGCTGGGCAGGGCCCAATGGACCGAGTCAAAATGTAGCGAGCTGACCAGACCAATGGGCTGGGTCAGACCCATCAAGTCTGACCGGGTTGACCCAAATGGGGTCAGCCTTGACTGGGTTGGGCCGAGTCGGTCCGACCGGGTCGGACTGGACCCGGGCCCATTACCGGCCCTTTACTTCCTTTGGCCATAACATTGGCACCAGATGACCGTTTGAAGAACCGTCAACGGCGCTGGTATTCTTGGAGCATAGTCATCCCTTTGAGTATATACCATTGGATTTTGAGGTATAGTTGAGTTATGGTCAGGTTGGATTGTACACAAATCCAACCAGGCCCTCAGTACTAAAAGGCTAATAACTAACAAACCAGGTGTCCGATTGATGCGTCGTCTATTGCGTTGATACCCCTATGACGTGGTGGACCTTTGAGATACTTCTTTGTGACACTTCGCGATATTTGGAGTATTTCCCAATAGCTCGTGGAGTGGATCCTTCTAGTGACGAGCAGGCGGAGTGCGGAGACCTAGTAGCTGGAAAACCTAACGACGGTTTGACCGATTCAACTCGGAGTAATTAGACTAGCTCTGTGGGGAGCACTAGGTAGTTGGAGGTAGACCCAAGGTGAAAAGCACCTAGTAGTTAGCGGTAGACCCTCAGTACTCGAAAGGGGGAGTACCTCTGCAGGCTATTAGGAGGTGCGCCTGGTAGTTGGCGGGAGACCCATAGCGGAGGAGTGCCTGGTAGTTGGCAGTAGACCCACAATACTCGACAGGAGGAGTACCTTAGTAGTTCAAGGTTAGTGATAAGCACCTTGGTGTTGTGGTAGGCCCATTGTACTCGACAGAGGAGGAGTTATCTAGCAGTCGTGGTTTCGATAATGAAAATATTGGTTTAAGCTGAGTCAATGATTTTTGTGTTTTCCTCATGATTGAGATGGGATACTAGATAACTTAATTATATGTATGGGAATATTACTAAGTAATGGTTATCCATTGATTTCATACTTTTTGGTTTATCCTTGTTGGATTTTGTGAGAACTTGAGGTTCTTGGGGTCCCTATTGAGTATCGTTATATGCACCCCTACACGGGTTATGCCCGCACCTCATTGTGTTGGTTGCAGATGATGGAAAACACTAACTGAGGCAGATAGTAGCAGGACTAGACAGTACCTAGAGGTGGACCACTAGGCGTGATGATACACAGAGCAGACGGACGGACATGGAGTGTTGAGGAGGCCATCTGTACCTACCCTTCAGGTAGGAAACCTGGAGGACGACCTAGTGGCTGCTTTACTTTCCTTCAGTTGTACTTTTACTTTCCTGTTGGACTTGTATTTCCATCCCCTTTTTACTTTCCAACACTTCTCTTGTATTCAGTTTTACTTAGTTTTTTTCTTCCAGTTGTGTACTCTATTGTGTTTGTTTATAGTTATAAATGCGATGTCTTCCCAGTTTATAGATTTACGCCTTTGGTGCTAGTCACCAGCCCCTGGCCTATAGAAGGAAAGCTTGGGGTAGTCACGATATGGGCCCCGGGGGATGGTTCCTGATAGAGATGATGAAATCATGATATAATTAATAGGATCAATAAATGACAATCCAAAAAAAACTTGAGAAAACTAGGCAATTAACACCCGAAATAGTTAAAATAAATAAAGAGAGTTAACAAACAGGTAATAAAATATTATTAAGATTTAATATATGATATTATAAACGTGATTATTGTTCATTTATAGGTTATTAACATATTTTAAACCACTATACCAGAGTATAAATACCACACAACAACAGGGGAGGTTAAAGTAAGGGATTCTCATCTCATTTTTTACTTCTATGAGATAAATATCATGTTCATCACTTCATTATTTTGTGTGGTGTATCTAATACCCCTTTTCATATATAATATAATTAATAATTTTATATTCATGGTATTTTAATCTTTCATTTAATTTTATTATTTCATGAGGATTATGATTTAAAATGTTTCAAATTGGTATGGGACACTTTGGAATGTTTAAAGTTTATTTTCATCAAGAATAGTTTTAATGATATTTAAATGGTATTTTCATTCAAGGGAATTATATGAAAATTGTTTAATAAAACCTTTAATTTTTCTATACTCTAGTTATTCATGAAAATTTTCAAGTATTATTACCATTTTCCACTCTTTGGTGATAAAAGTGTTTTAAAAAGTGTTTTTTAGAAAACCTTAATTTATTTCATTCTTTAGTTAGAGAACCTAATTTCTTATAAAAATCATGTTCAATTAAATTGTTTTCAAAAAAATTTAAAATGATTTGGTAAATAAAGTTTTGTCTTTTTTTTATTTACCAATTTTTTCAATGGAATCTTCATGTCACTTTCTGAAAAAGACATTTTTCTAACCCTTTTACCATGAAAAAGGATTGTTCTTTTATAGCATATATTGATTTACACATTTTCATTCCTAGTAATCTTACTTTCCATGTTTAAAAGGTTAATTTTTAAAGAAAATGATTAGAAATTTTATTTTCAATGAAATGGTTTTTCAAAACAAAGTATATTTTCCTCAAGAATGTTTTTAGGTTATTCTATTTAATTTAAAAAATAACCCTTAACTTTAATCCAATTATGAAATGATGTGTTGATACCATACTTAATCACCCTCTATATGGTTTATAATTTATTTTTACATGTGTAGTATTCACATTCAATTCCTTGATTCTTTTTACTCCCCTTGAAATATTCAATCTTCTATGATTATTGAACATTGAATTTCCACAAAATTCTCTATTTCATTTATCATCGATATTACTATTGCCTAAATCATATACCATTTTACATAAGGTGTATACTTTAAAAGTTATTTTATTATATAGAAAAATGTTTATAATTTTTTATTCCTAATTAAATATAGATATTTTGTAAGTCATGTTATTTATTTCGTCTATTCAATATGAGTAATGATTTGGACTAGTAATTAGGGGTGGATCTATGACTTTATATATCTCTTTGATGCATCAAAAAGTTCTCATGAAACAAATTAGTTGTGAACATAATAATAGTTTAAACCATCTTATGAAATGTCTTTAAGGTAAAGGTTTTCATGTTCCTCAGACATGACATCCAACAATTAAGCATTTCCCTCATTTAGTTTCAGATATTATTCATCCATGAGATTTTTTATCAACATATATTTGGATACATTTCATTTTAACTTATTTGAGTTGAATATGTTTTTAGTTATTACCTTTTCATACTTTTTATGCACTTCTATTCAGTTTATTGGTCATAGGTCATTTGTGTTCGGTTATTTACCCTTCCATATTGACTATTCTCATTGATTCGTTATTGCTTCCGCTATATTTTTCCTTTAACAAGAATTTGACCACACCCTTATTATTTTTCTTTCTTTAGGAATCCAAGAATAAAACTATGGAATATATATAGGGACTTACTAGATGGATTAGATTTATCCTCAAAGTTATTTACTTAGAAAGAATAAAAAAATCATGTTTCATTAGTGTTTTCATTTGTAATACAAGACTCATTTATGTATCTGGTTTACCAAGAATAATAAAATATCAATTCTTCAAGATTTGGTTCTTTGTAATCATTCTAATATAATTAATACAAGAAACCAGCTCTGGGATTTATGGGGTTGGGTCTATACATACACCATGTATTGAGGGTATACGTCGTGTAGTGGGTTTGAGGGTATGGCTAAGTACTCATCCAGACACTCTGTGCGGGGGTACTTGGCTATGTAAAGTACACATATAGTCCCCATGTGGGGTGCATTCTGTGTAGGTATACATTACAAGGTAGAGTACATGGATAGATATATGGGTAGGGGCCCCCTTTTGGGGTTACACACAGTGTATTTAGTCATTTTACATGCCGAGTGGGGTTGTGGTACACGGGGTGGAACTCATGTGGGGGTACACTCCATGTACTGAGAGGCACACACTATGAACTTTAAAAATTATATTCCAAGTGTCCATATGCACAAAGAAAAAGAGAGTATCTGAGGTTACATGTTATGTATCCCTAAGTACATGTTGCGTAGTTTTCCTTCCTTAGTCTATTTTTCCTTTTTTTGCCATAGTGTCTAACTTATACCTATTTTTAGTCTATTATAAGAATTTTACATGTATATAATTATGGTGGAATAATTATTGAATATAGTGGCCATCTAGATGGAATTTTTTACTATGAGATTTTCGTAGGATTATTTCCTTGAGGTTTGGTTTCAGAATCCTCTAGTGGGTTGGGTGTGATCTGTGAGGCCTAGGGGAAGGTTGTGAGATCATTAATGGGCATGGATTTTTTTTCGACCATTGTTTCTTGATATTATTTCATAAGGATTCTGAAAGGTAGGATGGAATAGTATCTACGAGAAGATCATGGTTTATCCTTATGTGTTGGGAATGGGTGTTTATGGTTAAATTAGTTGAGGTTTATCTCATAGGATTTATGACCATAGTTTTTTGAGCCTTTGGGATGGGTTGATGCCTTTGGATAATGGTTACAGCCAAGTTTCATTGAGAAATGCAGATTTGTCTAAGGGAATCTCAAGGATAGAATTTTGGTACGGTTACTGATCAAGTGTTTAGTGGTTTCTATATTCATTTGTTCATAATTACTTTGTGTCATGTTTTTTCATTACATTTCTTTTATGGATGAGATGGTCCCCATGCATGGGTTTTTTCAGGAATTCCAGTTGTGTTTTTTCTTCTGTGATATTTTCTTTAAGGTTTCATTGTGTTAAGGAGCCCTTGTGTATGGTCCTAGTCTGAGATGGCCATGAGGAACATTGATAATTCCCCTATTGGAAGTCATGTACCTTTAGACTCCCCCTTTCAGTGTGTTGTTTATCAATGATCAATTGGAGGCCACTGAGGGTTGTTTGGGTTATTGATACACTAGGCTTGTCCTATTATTTTAGATATACTTGAGAAACCCTCATAGGGTGTCCTTTTTTTAGTGAACTTTAGTCCATTTGGGATTTTTCTGTGATCATGACCTGAGAGAATGTGTGTAGAAGGGGGGTCCCTAGTAGTGAATTACTTTATGTTTTCCCCTAGGGACCATGGGAGACTAAATTTTTCATTTGGCCCTAGTGTGGGGCATATAGATCCTGTGGTGGATACTTTTCTGGATTCTTAGGTCAATGGTTCCTTGATAATCCCAATTCATTATTTTCTAGAAGAGTATTGGCACTTCTATTTCATCTTTTTGGATGGTGGGTTTGAGGTTTGTTCATAAAATGTTTAATTATCCTTTGGCCATAATATTTGAGGTAGTTTCTTCTCAAGATTTTGGTTTAAGTTGTAGACACTTGGGATATTTCTGGATCAAGTGTTGTCCCTGAGTTTTAATCTAGTTCTCTTCTCCATTGGATGGTTGTGTTTATTTGGTATTAGGGATCTAATAGAAAATGTGATTAGGGGAACCCCCCTCTTGTTGAGTGTATGGCCTAGCTAGAGGGTTTTGTTAGCCATGAATATTATAACACTCCTAATTTTGTTTTTGGAGCCTTATACGGTGAATCCATCAAGACTATGTGGATGGATCCCAAAGGGCGATGTATCTTATAGGTCCATGGTGGAGCCTGAGTTTTTTTACAGAAATTATGGGACATGAAAAATCATTGACGTGTGGAGGGGAGGTTTTTTCTCCAATTCGGATCATACCATCAGAGTCTTAAAGCCCGATATATGTGCTTCATCATGTGAACCCCTATGGTTATTCCCTGGGATGTAGCATTCATTCCAACTGCATTTAGAAATATATGACCTCCTCTGTAAATTTATTGGGCATGATGATTATTGTGTGGAAGGGTGATCCATGTACTATAAATCCAATGGCTTGGGCTATAGTCCGGGTAAATTTACCTTAGGTGTCAGACTAGAATCTACGGTTGTATTTTTTCCTTGTCCTATCACATTTTTATGAACTTGTTTCTTTTATGACATCTAGTGTTATTTTTCATCTAGGTTGGTCATATCACATGTTCATTCACTTGTTATTAAAGTAGATTATAGGTCCACCATTGGGGGTGTCCTACTAAGATTTGTTTATAACCCCCTAAATGTGCACCACATTGTTCATGTAGACCTGATTTATAGTTTTAGATTAGAGCATAGGTAACATGATGGATAGGGATAATGCTTAGTGTTTCTTGATCGAGAAAATCTGCTCATGGGGAGTCTTGGAATCAAGCTGGTTTAGCTCGAGCATCGTGGATACTGGGTATGTTATTTGTATCGGTGTTTGTATAAGATATTTTTGTATTTTATTTTCAATTTTTTTATTTTTTTATATGTGTTTATCCCAGTGTGAGACTATCTATTGTGATTTTTTCATGCTTTTAGTTTGTTTGATTTTTTTCCACATTCCATTTATTATATAATGATTCAATTTTAGTTATTTATTATGCGTATTCTGATATTAACTCTTATGTATGAGTTTCATTATTTTATGTTATTATTACACTCTGACCAAAGGGTATACCCTCCCAACTATAGAAACATTACACTCATCTCTATTTAAAAACCTCTAGAATTCAAGGAGGCACACATGAGGCCTTATGTGATCTAGATCAGGTAAAATTATAGGCCAACATGGGATAGTTCATTAAAAAATGGTATCAGAGGTTTTTGGTTTTATGACTTGGGTATTTGGTAGAAATTTGGTCTAGTAATGTGTTGGAACTTATGATGGATATTGGACTGGTGTGTCATGAATACTTTTTCTGATAGGAATTTCATGTTTCAAGGTCATGGGATTTCTATTCTTGGATTCCATTTTCATGGTTTTATGATTTAACCTAGTGTGATGAACTTGGGTTTTTATTTTTATTTTTATTCTTGTTTTTGAATCATGGAAAATAGGAAAGAGGCCAGTTTTCATGCATCATTATAGGTATGTAGTATTCACATAACATGTTCTTATCTTTGGTGTTTTATATTTTCTTCTAATGATATATCATGTGGATTGTGTGGATATAGGTTCATTAGTGTTGGAGATATAGTCCCTTCATTAAGGTATGCATAGAAACCCTTGTGGGTCCTTGCGGATTCTAAGTTCCATGTTGATGTCTTTATATGGTAATAGATGCTTGAGGGTTCTATGTAATAGGTTTGAGTTCCCCCGAGGTGGTGGTTCCCTAGAAGTCCCAGGTTTGTGTTCCTTAGGAGGGAGTTTTTTTTTTACATGTTTTCTATCAAGTCATGGAGTGGCAACCATGTTCCTGCTATCATCGATGGATTGGGTCAGTTTGTTTGTTCTTCATTTTGGGGTTTGTTGAGGTCTTCTACCTCTATGGTTTGGTTTGGATTGAGGATGCTTGTTGTTTGAGAAGTAGAGTTCTAGGAGTGATCCCTATCTCATGGATAGATTGAGAGGGTGGGTCTGGTTAGTTTCCTAGATCTTCTCATTTTTCTCACCTTGGGTAGCTTAGTGGAATTATGGTTGGATACTTGTTTTTTTGTATCGATGCTAGAGTGGAGGGTGTTTGTGTGGTTTCTTTTGAAATGAGGGAGATGCCTCATTTTTTAAGAGGAGTGTTTAGGTTGCTCCAGTTTGTTAGAAATGGCCTATGTGAGGGGAATGGTTAGTGGATTTAGGTGTGTTATCCTAATTTTTTTATTACTAGGCTCACATGAGCATGAATCATGTTGAGTTTTTTAGAAAAATTTAAATAAATCATTATGGTGAGGAGTAAACCATAAGTCATTGGAGTCTGTAGGCCTTTTTTTAGTGGTTTGTTGAGCAAAGAGGTTGTGGGTTTTGTGTTACTTATTAGTTTTGAGTGGTTTATCCACATCTATTCATTGAAAATAGTGATGAAAGTAGTGTGGACCATGTGGATTACCATTTGGGTAGAGGAGAGATGATAAGGATACTCATGTGGTAGGGAGTATCAGATTGGTCATTGTTGAACGTCTCTCATGTTAGAACAGAGTTGTGGATGTTGTAATACCATTCAATGTATGGTTGAGATATTTTTGGGTGTTCCAGTTCTTGGGTGAGAGCATGGTTTATGGTTTTCCACCCAATATTATTGGGGGTGAGAAGTGTTGGTGGTAGAGAGTTTTTGACAACCTGCGTCATTACAGGTTGTGAAAATCATGGTAAATTTTAATTTTTTTTGAAGTGTTTTAGGGGTAAAATAGTAATTTATCCTATAATATTATCTTAGATAATTTTTTAACTTTTATTTTGGTCCATGAATAAGGTTTTTACCATTGTATATAAGTTTGATAGAAATCCAAGGCGTTCAAATTTTCACAAAATATTTAATATTTAATTAATTAAATATTTATTTATTTGTACAATTTTATTTGGTTGTATATTTTAAATGGAGCATCAGATTGATATTTCATCTCAATAGTTGAGTCAAGATCTGGGGGGTTTCCTATCAGAGGAATAACATTTTTTTGGGCACTAAGGTAAGACCCATTCCCCTTTTCTTTTCCCTTTCTTGTTCATATTTTTTTATATTTCTTTTTTCTATTCTTTATTATCTCCCATGGATTGATGTGTATGGCAGTTTGGCTTCCCCTTGAGGTTATTTGGCTGGGATAGGGAGAGGGAGATAAAATAGGGAGAGGGAGCGGGGGAGGATGAGGTGTCTCCATAGAGCTCAGGCTATACTGGATTGTCATGTGGTGGCTGTGGATCGTAGATCTAACCAAAGCATCGTTAGTTTCCTCTTGAAGGTAGGTCCTTTTTATAGTTTTCATCATAAATATTTGTATCATATTTGGTTAAAAATTTAATCCTATATGTGGGCTTTTGGGGACCCCTAGTGGGTCTATATGTGGTTTTGTGGAGAAATTTGGGGTTTCAAGGTGTTTTATGGGCTTCCCATTAAGGGAACCCCATGTACACAGCACATAGTTCCAAGAAAAGACATTGTGTGTTCTTAATATTTGGGTAATATGGAGTTTTGGGACTACACATCATGTAATGAGGGGTATATGTCATGTAGTGGGTTTGGGGTGTGGTTGAGTAATCATCCAAACACCCCATGCGGGGGTACATGGTCGTGTGGAGTACACACCCAGTCCCCATGTGGGGTCCAAACCATATAAGAAAACACACCCCAGTAGATTACATGGCTAAATACATGATCAGGGACCCCTTGTTGGGTTAGACACTGTGTACAGGTGGCACACGCCATGTCTTCGAGTGATTTATATGTCGAGTGGGACTGGGGTACATGATATGGAACCCATGTGGGGGTACACATTGTGTAATAGGAGACATACACTATATAATTTAAAAAAATATAAGTCAGGTTTCCAAAAAAAATGGCCAAGGAAGATATATGGGGTTACACATCGTGTTTTCCTAAGTACACTCTATGCACTTTTCCTACCTTGGTGTGTTTTTCCTATTTTTCACCCGGGTGTCCTAATTGGACTTTTTAGTAATCTATTATAATCATTTTTTTATGTATATCATGATGGTGGAATCCTTCTATCATTTATATTCCATCTAAATGGTGTTTTGTACTGTGATATTTTAGTATGAGTATTTCCTTGAGTTTTAGTAACAGAATCCTCCATTGGTTTGGGTGTGAGTTGTGAGGTCTGGTGAGGGTTGTGATATTTTTAATGGGCATGGGTTGTGGATGTCAACAAGTGTTGTTTTATGTTATTTTAGAAAGATATATAAAGGTCAGATTGAGTAGTATATTTTAAGACATCTTTATTTTTATCTATGTTTTGGGACTTATTACTCAAGGTTAGAGTAGTTTATGTTTATCTCATGGGTTTGATGACCAGAGCTATTGAAGCCTTTGGTCTTGGTTAACACCTTTGGATAGAAGTTATAGAAAGGTATCGTTGAGATGTGGATATGAGTCTGAGGTACTCTTAAGTTTTTCCTTATGAGGTAGTTCCTATCAAGTGATCAATGGTTTTCATAGTCAGCTATTGAGAATGCATGTGTGGCATGGTATTTATTTGGATACCCATGTGGGAGAGTTGGTACTCATGGATGGGTTGTTTGTTGGGAATGAAAATTGAGGTTTTTATAACATGGTATTTTCCTTGAGGTTTCATTATGTTGAGGATACTTTGTGTAGGGTCCTTCTTTTAGGTGATCATGAGGACCATTAAGAATTCCCCTGTTGGTGGGAATGTGTCTTTGGATTCTCCCTTTAGGTACGTTGATGATCAAATATCATTGGGAACCCACCAAGGGATTTTTGGGTTACTCCTACACTGGGAATATCCTATACTTTTGGATGTGTTTGAGGAACCCTCA
Source organism: Viscum album (assembly GCA_963277665.1). NCBI lineage: Eukaryota > Viridiplantae > Streptophyta > Magnoliopsida > Santalales > Viscaceae > Viscum > Viscum album. Next base: position 319,555,134 of record OY728146.1, read on the forward strand.
TAGGGTGTATTATTTTTTGGGTGTCCTTTGGGATATTAAAGGATATTTTTTTATCATTATCCAAGAGATTAGGGATAACAGAGGAGTACCTGGTTGAATTTTTCTTTATGTTGTGACCTCAGGGACCATGGGTGCCTTGGGTTTTGGTTTAGCTTAGAGGTGGGTCATAGAGAGCTTGTGGTGGCTGCATTTTTGAATGTTGAGATCCAAGGTGTCATGAGAATCCCCATGCTTTGTTGAATGAGAGTGGATTGGTGCTTCTAGTTCAGTTGTTTAGATGGTGGGTTCAAGGATGGTTCATCCTACATTTGATTAGCCTTGGGTCATGATATTTGAGGTAGATTATTCTCATTATTGTGTTTTGATGAGGATATCCTTGGGATATTTTTGGATTGAGTGTTGGCCCTATGTTTTTATATGGTTCCTTCCTTTGTTGGCTAGATGTGTTTAGATGGGCTTATGAAGCTAATGGTAAATCTAAGTGAGGGAACCCCCTTTAGTTGAGTGTACACCCTAGCTAAAGGGTTTCATTATATTTGGATGTTTTAGTTCTCCCAATTTGGTTGTTAGAGCCTGGTGTGGTGTATCTATCAGATCCATGTTGATAGAGCCCATAGGGCGCTATATTTAAAAGATCCAAAGAGGAGACGTAGTTGTTTTGTATGACTTTTGGGAAATGATAGATCTCTAAAATGTGTAGGGGTATTTTTTTCCTTTTTTGATTGTTCAATTAGAGTTCTAGAGCTTGGTAAATGTTCTTCATCATGTGGATGCATATGGTTATGTCCTAGGGTCTGACATTCATGTCTGCTACATTTCGACATCTAAGGCCTTGTGGAGAGCCAAATAAGGTGATATTCTAGGTCGACCCAGGCTAATTTGTTACATTATATTCTTTAATGATGCCATCTATTTCATTGTCCTCCAAAGTTAGAAGGTACCATAATCAGAAATGTAAGGATGATAAAGAGCCTACACTAATGACAAATCTAGTGTGCACCATCATGTACTTTATACCCTCTATTTTGGGAGGAAGTTACATTACCCATATATTTATAAAGGGATCTTCCGATGAGGGAAATTTTTTTGTCTTCATCCTTATCATTAGGTTGGTGGTTCATTGTGACAAGCCTAGCGGTGAAGTAAACATGTCATCTCCACTAACTCCTATATAATGTTCTCATGAAAATATAAAATTACCTTATGTAAATAATAATTAATGGGGAACTATCATTTAAAAAAATGGCCTGCTGAGATAAAAAGACCATCTTTTTTCTAATATCAGTGGAGAAAATCCATCGATAGTAACATCCTTCATTATAGCTCTGCAACCCATCTAATAGGTTGTTGTTTAGATCATCCACATCCATCCAATTTTTTCTACATATAGTAAACCATTTTAAAAAACTTGTAAAATTTTGATTGATCACCTCCACCCCAGCCAGTGGGTCCCTCTATGCTTCCAATCAAAAAGAAAACCATAGGGGGGGACATTCCCCTAACACAGAAGTAAGATGTTCTCAAGAACCTCATATTATCCTAGTATATCAGTAAATATTATATTATATTTACCTATAAAAGTCATTTATTGAGGTAATCATCAATTCTTTGAAGATCCCATTGGAACTTGAGGCTGAAGTGACTGTTACTAAAGTCTACCATGTAGAGGAAGACAAGTGTGAGGATTTCCAATCCATCATCTCTTTCTATGAGGAAGATTAAGGATAAATCATGTAGTTCCATATATTCTCCCTCTACCTATTAGGAAAGATTATTAGCATCAATATCCACTAGTTCTTAGTGGAAACTAAATATAGGATCAATCTCATCCTAACCTAGAAGCTCTATGAGATGTGGTAAACCATAGACAATCTAACCTTGTCCATCCTGATAATTTAGGGATATGATAAGAGTTGGAAAAAGACACTCATAAAGTTCCAGTTAAAGACCCATTTTTGGTTATTTGGTATCCAATAATGAATTCATGGTTTTCTCACAAGACAAAATTTTCAACACCTTACTGGGAAAGCCTTATCTCCACCTATATGCAGTCATATCTTCATCATATTACCAGTGCTGAAAATACACCCTCAATGATCAAGTAGCGGTTATTGATATTTATTATTATCCCTTTGACTCATGCGAAACTCAATACCTTTATGTTAGGAATTATAATAGGGATATAAAGAAACCCCAAGTCATAAGATCCAAGTGTTTCAATACTTCTAATGACATTAAATACACCTTAATATACCCTTCAAATGTTTTGAAGATCATATTTATCATACCTATTAACTATATTGAAGTAACAACCCTAGACCCTGGGCTTTATTTTATTATTACAGAGTTAAATGAGTTCACTTAGGCCACCTACTACTCATATAAAGGACTGGTGCCTCTGATTTCGTGGAATCCCTCTTCTGTTATATACTAGAAAGTTCATTACATGCCAAATATTCAGTATCCCCACTATATATACCAAAGTATGAGATTGACCCATTGGTGGTCGACTGATCCATGATACTTTTACATGGTAGGTGAAACACATTTTAAAACAATGCATGGGATAAGATTCATGGAATTTATTAGCATGGGCTCCATTTAACTAGAAGAACAAGAACCTAATTCTAAAGAACCCTCTCTCACATAAGAAGATGATTACACCCCACGATCAAATTTTCTTGAATATTCATATCCTCCATCTATTTCACATGATTAATATGAAGATAACTTGGATGAATCCTTAACTAAATTTGAAGAAATATTTTCCACCACCATTGATGAGTTGGAGTATGTGAACCTTAGCATAGAGAAAGATCAGAGGTCGATGTTGATCACTGTTTCCATTCCTCTTAATGAAAGATAACAATATGTTATATTATAGAATAATAATCATGTGTGAAAATATAAATATATTCAAGGGTTTAATCCCCAGTTAAACATCCAGAATCTTATCCTTCCCATTTTCCATTGTGGATATAAGAAGATTCCCATAAGAATGCATTCTTACCAAAATTCCATAGTCAAGGCTAAAGTTGATAAGATGGTCAAATAGATTTTCTCTAGGGAAGCTCAGTACCCAAAATAGATGGCTGACATTAACCTATACAGGAAGAGGAATGAACATATTAGCATCATTATTTACTTATAGTATCCCAATCACCATTTTTCAAAGGAAAACTTCTCTATCCAAGTCATAGAGTTGATGATCAATGCAAATTATAGATTCCAAGACCTCTCCTTCATGGATGGGTACTCTAGGTACAATAAATTATGGATGGCCCTTGAATATAAATATATAACTAAATTTAGGGAACCAACTATTACCAGATGATTCCCTTCAACATGAATAACACTAGAGAAAACTATCAATGGGTTATGCATCACATCTTAAATCCCCTCCTCAAAATGATAGTGGAGTGCTATATAAATGACTTAGTAGTCAAATCCCACCAACTCCAATACCATCTCAAAGATATTAAGATAGTTTTTGGAATTATTTACACTCACTATATGAATATGAACCCCTTGAAGTGTACATTTAGGGTTACCTCTGAAACAATTATCAACTTTTTTTAGGTACATAACCATCATGATGGACCCAGAAAAGATCAAAACCATCATTGAAATTTCTTATATACATAATATATGAGATATATGTAGATTTAAAAATTTTATAGCTTATAAATGTTTTTTTCAACCCAGAAATAAAATTTAATACCTTTTCTATGCTAATGAAGAAAGGCTCTGCCCATCAATGGGGTGAATAATGACAAATTTCATTTGTTGGAATCAAACAGTATCTATTGTGCCCTATATATTTTATGATAATTGTATAGGGGAAACCTTTGGTCCTCTACAAGATTTACCTTGACAAATACATTAGTACATTCTTGGATTGGAATAATAATGAGGTTAAATAAAATATTTTTTAATACCTTAGTAGTATGATTCTATACATTGACGCTAGATATTATACTTTTAATAAGAACTACCTTTATGTGGTCATTTTGGTCCAAATTTTTTTCCATTATCTATAGAATCATAAGTCCCAATTGATCTCTTACATCAATCCAATAAATTACATCCTCAACCATCCCATACTAAATAGATGATTGACCTAATGGTTAATGATCCTTTAACAGTTCTACATTAGGTTTATTCACTATTAGGATATCAAGGTGAATGTGTGAGAATATTTTCTTTTCATTCACCCAACCCCATAATATTTTTCCATGGATTTTCAATTCCTAGAAGATTAAATTCTCTATATTGAAGAAGTAACATTGTGTTGGAATATTCAATTTCATAATGCCTCTTGAATCCTAACTAGGATAAGGATGAACAAACCTAAGCTCAACAAGTTAGTCCTTGGAAATATCTTTATCACTCACTCAAAAGCCCTTATTTTAAACACATTCCTCCTTTTAGATGGATGTACCAATAATGAGTTTAATTACCAAAAAAATAATTTTGGAGGAAAGTACCTTCATCATGGAACACTACCATCAAACTAGGTTATGTGAAAACAAGTACTCAGGGATGAAATGAATTCCATCCTCTTTGATGACACCAACTTAGAGTGAGTCCTCTACAAGCATAGATTTGATATAATCCTTCTCCAATGTATCAAATGGAATGAAATTTCTCAATACTTATAGTATTTCTAGGTTAGGTACATATGGATCACACCAATATTTAATGAATATCTCTCACCAAATTTGAATATTTTTATATTTTTATCCCACCATGGATCATGACTATATGGAATTCGCCTTGAAATGTCGCATATTTCAGATTTTCACTGGATTCATGTATCATTTTACAAAGATTCATCATAGCACTAAGTACTCTTTTCCCTTTAATATGTAGGGAATTGGTTCCAGGGATCTATACCATCCAATGATATCCCAACAATTGAATTTTATTTTTTACTATTATTGATTTCTTCATGAATTATGATAAAGAAATTCCCATCAAGGATCTCAATATGAGGTTCATGATCAATTTTTTGAAAGATCATATCATTCATTGATTTTGGATCCCTCACACTTTTATCACAGATAAAGGAACAAAATTATAATCTTACGAGATGAAGAAGGTGTAATCCCAGTACAATATATGGTTCAACCATACTTTTTGCTATCAGATGTCATAAAATAGAAAGATAGAGAAATTAAATAAGTTGTTATCTAAAATTTTATAAAAAATGGTGGATAAAACAAATAATAGATGGAAAAATTATCTCCAATTATTTCTGTTCATATTAGATGGTGACTTGGACTTCCAACTAGGTGAATCTATGTTCCGGAGTGTATTGAAAAAAAAAGTGGTTTTTCCCAATGAGGTTTATCTACCATCACTCTGAACATCCATATATGACCAGTTGATGTTGGATAAAAGTTCCAAAGTCTATCTATATCTTTTGGAAACCCTTTATGAAAATATTTTCCAAGAATTATATAATCTCAAGGCCCACTAGAATTGAGTGGATTTGGTGTTCAATAAGAAGGTTCACCCTCACTCCTTCGTCTAAGGTGACTTTGTTCTGTCGTTGATAATTCCAATGATATCCAAAAGGAAATATCCAAAGTTAAATCCCAAATTGGTGGGGTCATTTTCAGTCCACAATTTTTACTCAAATGGTGCATAATCATTGATCACCATGGATGAGGAGTGCATCACACCCCCCACTCACATGAGGTTACTCAAAAATTAATTTATATAACTTCGCATTAGTTTCACATATAGTCCCAACTGAATAACTTTAAACTGTATAACATGTGATCCTTATCGTATGACCTAAAACTCCATGACATTATTCCTTATAGCATGAACTAAAACTATATAACCTAGATTCCCATCCACTGTATGGATTTAAAATATATAGTATTTGGTCCTAGTTTTATGATATTAAACTACACAACATATCATCTGATCCATTCAATGATAAACTATGTAATTAACTTAATTATTTCATGATATTAAATTTTACTAGCTTCAATATTAATTTAATAACCTTAAACTTGTTATCCAATGTATTTATGTATGACTATTAAACTATAAAAATGGTTTGGATTCCTCACCTGAGAGGATACCTACTTTAGTGTCCATCTCCTACCGCACCATTCTCAAACAACATATGTGGATTGATTCTCATTACCATGGGATACATAGTGACACATGAATATTTTATCCCAAGACCATCTATTAATTTCCCCTCCCTTGTCATGATGTTTAGTGTCTCTTCATCTGGTTCACTTTTCTCACCTAGAATTAAGATGGTTCTCCTCTTTGGAGAGATAGACAAAGGTTGTATGACCTTAAATATTAGGGCACATTATCTGAGCTATATAAACCTAAACTATACGAACACATGGATCACATCAGTATCCAAAGACATGATAGAACCTTTTTCTTATGTATCTTAAGTATTTGAACCTCACTTGTAATAGTATTCCCATGTGACATTCTCAATACACAATGTTGAAATCTTCCTGAATAGTTTTTTTATATTCTTATATATGGTCTAGGTATTCCTAGATTTGAATCCTCGTCAATATTTTGTTTACAAATAAACTCCCCGAAAGTGATGGTGTAGCACCCCATGTCTCACCTCATATCTAGGGTGCACTTCTTGGAATATTTTTAGCAACAATACATGATATAGAATGTGTTTTAAACTTGGACAGTAGTCAACCACATATTTTCTGCTCCACTATTGATGATATTATAGTGGAAACTATATTTTGAATATATGATTAACAGTTATCCTTATCCCATTTTTCACTCTTTTATGATACAGATTCCATAGGTTATGATTTACTTATCCTCCACTCTCTTTTATTCTGGTGGAATTTTAACACCCCCGACGTTACCCCTTTTCTCATTTGAGCATGTTCATTAAGAAAATTAATCTTGTGGTATCACCCCCAACTAGTTCCATTTGTTAGGGTAACATTTATTGGTCAATGTAACATTATGAACTAAACCCATTTTCACTGATATGTTCTCTAATGTGACAAGGGTGATCTTATTTTACTTCTTATTTCCCACACTAAGCATGAATCATGGGGGATTAGGTGTTTTCGTGAATTTTTTCCAAACATATTTGGGATTATAATACATATAAAATTTATCCTTCAACTCTATATCCATATAGACCACCTCAATCCCCCTTTTTCCTCACCACATGAATTTAAAATGTACATTCTTATTCCTAGACCTATGAACTTAAAATTTACCCCATTGGTTCAATCATCATGACTTTAACCTATGTGTTATCCTCTATTAAGTAATCTATAATAGAATTGGCCTTCCATCAAGTCATAAAGGGTTTTATTTTACCTGGATATTTATAATTTCCCACCATATGGTCAAATTTTTATAACCTTAAACCCCAGTAACATGTGGTAAAAGATGCATGACCTTAAACTCCAACACCCACATAGTCCAAGTTCAATGACCATAAAACTAAGAACAACCCCATGGTCCAAGCTATATAACCCTAAACTATGTATCTCTTGGGATTATAATAACTCCCTCAAGGAATGATAAAATTCCATTATCATGACCTTACATGGGTTTCAAACTCATTTTTAGTTAGAAATTACAATATCCCACATGTCATTTCATATGAATCAGCATGCCTCATCGATATGCATGATTCATAATGGTGTAACCCCAAAAGTTTCTAAACTTGTATTGATAATATACCTTTATTTAACATACCCAGTTTGGGATTTTTGAGTTTGAATCCCTATTGTTATTCCATTTTTAAATAGACTCCCCTGTGGTGATGGAATAGTTCCCCAATATCATCCCACCTCCCATTTAGGGTACACAACCCAGAGGAAACTTTATTGGCAGCAACACAGTTAGTCTCACTCTTCATATGTGCTTTATATCCAACCTTGTATTTTTCCCCAATTATTGAAGGTATGTTAGTGAAACCCAGTCTTTTTATGTAAATGATGGTCATCCCCTTATTATATTTAATTCACCCTCTTTATTCATAAATTGGAGGTAACAATTTACCTCTATTGTGACTTTATTTAATTAAGAAAAGATTTAACACCCTCAGTGTTACCCCCTATGAATCATTTTATATTGGTAAAGTGAATGGGTATCTTGTATTTTTATCCAATTGGTTTTCTCATTTTTACAGGCTTCTTTAGTGGTTGACATGAAATTTTAACCCCAACCAGCCATCCATTTACAACACTCTCATTTGACATGAGTAATCTTCAATTATCCCTTATTTCTCGCATAGGGCATGAATCACATGATATTAAGAGTTTTATTTTTCACCTCATTATCATGATTGAGATACCCCCAATATTCTATCCTTATTTCATGAATTTAAATTACACAACACACTTCAATATTAGCTACATGAATTTAAACTAAAAAAATATAGCATCCACTTCATAAAATGTTAAACTTCATAATCAATTTCCTTACCATACAAAATTAAAATACATGGTGCTTTCCCTGTTTCATGAATTAATTGAACATGATATTTTGTTCCTCTTCTGAGAATACACCCCCTGTGTGAGGTTAACCTCCTACCATGACCCACCTTTGGTGTTGTTCATCTACTACAACACCCACGGGACTACATGTAGCTTGATTCTACTTTATAGGGTACATATTGAATCCGAGATTCTCTACCATGGTCTCAAACACAGGTTTTATTTCTATGGCCTTATCTTATCCCATAGAGGATAATCTTATTGTGTAATGTCAAATTTAGAGTCAGGCCCCTTTTCTTACCATGAGAACCCATATTTATTTACAAATTTTTGTGCACGAGTCAAATTTTCATTGAAATTATTTCCCCTAAGAACTATGTTTTTCTTCATTACTACTATATATGATACATATTGAAAATTGGATCCTTATACTGAACCCATCCATCAATCTCCCATCACTCTATCTCATCAATTTTCTTGGTGTCCCCTCCATTGTGTCACTTATCCCCATAAGGTACTGAGACGGGGATTCATTTTAAAGAAACAATCCAAGATATATGAATATAAACTATTATCCCCTTTATAGTCAAAGTAGTGTGACCTTATTCCTCATCCCCTTGGTCATGAAATCACTACCCCTTCAAAGGCACCACCATTGATTATTATTGCATGGACTTAAAAGTGACCAACATTGGTCATTGATACACAACCTTAAAAGGAACCACTATGGTTCTAGTTTCATAACCATAAAAGAAACACCATTGGTTTGACCTAAAATACCATAAAGTAGAAATATCCCATTGGTCCAAACTTCATGTCCTTAAAAGACACACCCCTTGTTATTGGTTTCAAAACTTTAAAATACATTCCATGTGGTATGAATTACATGACCTTAAATCACGAACAATGGTCCATGCATCATTGCATTAAAGTTTGTTCATTTTGTGTTTAATTTTTTTCTATTATTATATAGGATTTCCAATTTAGGTCAGGTTTTCCTTTCCCTTATTGTAATATAGAAAACATGACCTCATATTCCAAGCTACACAACCTTAAAATGTACAACCTTAGAGATCACATTTGTTTCCACCTCCGAGTATGATTTAACCCCTTGTTCTCATTTCTTATATGGTTTGGAATTTATGTCTCAATCACCAGCCCTCACACCTCCCATTTTTCTAGTACATTATGTTGATATGATCAATGCATGATGGTGTTACCCTAAGAGTTCTCATACTCTTTCTAATCATCCCTCACTTCCATAGACATGTTTTTTTTCACTGATATGGATCAACATCCCCCTTCATTATCAAATGGAATACCCCATGGTAATGAAATAAAACCCCAATCCCATCCCACCTCGCATATAGAATACACATCCTGGAGGAACCACTCTCAACATTTATAAATGGACTCCCCTATAGTTATGGAACAACTCCCCATAGCCCCCCTCATAAGATACCCTAAACCCACACTCTCGGATCTTGTGCTAAAAACATATTCTTTACAAACTTTTTTAAATACTAATTGATGCAACCCAAAATTAATCATCCAAAATTACAATATCAATAAAAAATATTTAGTCAGTTACATAACCAAGATATTTTAGTCTTAGAATTTTAAAGAATAAGTAAAAATATTTGACTAACACAACTCATATATTTCCCATAAAATGGACATTTTGTCCACTAAATAATGGATTCCTAATCTTATAATAAGTCTTAAAAACACCCCATGAAATTCATGACATATGATAACCTTATATATGACTTACAGTTAATAATCTTCTTTATAACATTGGGGAAAAGAAAATTTAATAAGGGTGAGATCAAATTCTCAGGATAGGATTAGTATACAACATAAGCTACCATATAATAAATAAAGAATGAATAATATGGAAGGAGTAAATTATAATAAAATAATTTTATATAAATAATAACATGATCATGTAATATATCCATGGTTAACATAACAATGTAAATAATCACATAGGAACCAATAACTGATTTCATAGTGATAGAATTCATAATATTAGACATCATAAACATACCATCAAGGCCCCATTCCAAGATATCATACATAAACGGGTAAAGATTGTATCAAATACACAAGCTAGTTTGTCTCATTTGACCAACCGATGCATTGGAGGGCTATATAATTTTGGGTCCTACCCATCACTAATTAAATCTAATGTATTCATAATATGATGTAATAAATAAAAAATACAATACGTAACCAATATTCCTTAGTAATCAGTAAACATCTATATTGAAATAAAAAGTATACACAATTTGAATATTTCCCCATTCAATAAATAGAATAAATTTCATGGTAAAAACCCTTAAAACTAAAATTGTATGTAGAAGTGGGCATATAGTTATGTTAATACTAGAAAATATGATATATAAATAGTGGAAGTGATATATAATATAATCCTTAAATTGAAGAATATGAATATAAAAAGGATAAATAAATTCAAGAGAGAGATAGAATGATAGATAACATAACCATTAAAGATAAGGTGAGGTATGAACTATAAATTAATAAGAGAATTTAGAGTGTAACACATGTAATATAACCCCAACAGTGATATATATTTTAGATTTTGATAGTAAAATGAAAGAAAAATTATAAAAATTAGTTTTCATAAACCTTTTCTAACATTATTGAGAAATAAAATTTTAAGTAACTTCAAAAATACATTTCGAAGTGATTAAAGGAGGATGTTGAAAACCATAATTTTAAAATAATTCAAAATATTAAAACCTTGAAAATAAATAAAGTTAAAGATCATAAATTTATATTATATGATAAAAATATATATAAGTGGAATAAAACCCATTTATTTATTCTTCAAAAACATTATCCTTTATTTCTAAATTAAAAATATCAAAAAAGGGATAGGTATTACTTTTAAAAATCATGAAAACTTTCATAGGAATCTTAATTAATAAAAATGGTTATAAAATTAGGAAAAGTTATTCTTGCATAAAATTTTAAAAATGAGATTATTTTCACAATTTGGTAAATAAAGTCCAAAAATGACCCCCATGAAAAACCTTAAATTTTTTTATTTTAATTCATTATAAATAATGTAAAAGTAAATTTAAAATTATCATAAACAATAATTTAATTAGAGATGATAACATTCTTAAAAAATATATAAAAATTTTGGATATGGAAGAGAAAGTCTCTTGACCATTGAAGAGACAAGGTCATATCCACTTACAAGAAAGCCTTTATTTGAATTGTGAACCAAAGGGAAATGAGAAGGTAAGAATACATAAAACCACAAAGAATATATTGAGGGGGAAAATTGGTTTTGGAAGATAAATATCATAAAATATCCTTATATGGAAACTTTGTCATAAATAATTTAGAATTCAAAGTGATATTAAAAAGAAAATTATTTCGAACAATATAAGGTATAAACTATAAATCCATAAATATGGAAAGGATACCATAAAGTAATTAAAAATAAAATTAAAATTGTAAGATAAACACTTAATAAATTTAATTTGAGTCAAATAAGATAAAATATTTAATTGGAGGATAAAACTTGAAATGAGTGGAGACTTGGAAAGGAATCTAATACCAAGAATGTTACATGTGAAATTAGAATATATCAATGAATATATTATATGAAATAAATGTAAATATACATGAAACAATTTGAAGTAAAATATAAACCAATCATAGGTTATAATTTACATAATCCTATAATAACATAGTCAATGAAGGATATAACTCAATGAAGGAAAATTGAGTTAAGAATCCCCTTATGGGTTTGGTAATAAATCAAAATCACTTGGAAAGAGATCATGAAATATACATTTAAATCACATGAATAAAAATAAATTTGTGATAAAATAATTAAATTCATGGTTATTGCATCATATCAAATAATAATAGTTATATGGTTTGAAATATGTATTAAGAAATTTTAATTGAGATAAATAGCCCTTACCTTAGGTCATTTTCTATTTCATCTGGTTTTTTCCTCCTATATAATAAACATATATTTATTAAAAAATGAATCAAGAAGTTAATTATATTCCTTTTTTAATTATTTTTATTTATAATCATCATAATATATTTATTACTATTTCATTTAAATAGAGAATGGTTTGAAGACATGTTTTTTTTAAATTATCCCTTTTTTTATTTCATGATTTTGATTATCACTAATTCATAATTTTGTAAAATTATTTAACAAAACATAGAATAAATTAAAATAAATTTATGTTACATGATATACACTAACCATTCATATAGGTAGTGGTAAGTAAAGTATTGACAATATCCCCATAGGCAGATGAAACCGACCATTATCAGGCTGTGTAAAAAGATAGTGAGAGAGATTATATACTATAAATAGATTAAAATAGTTATACCAGTATCATAATAAAATTAACATTTTATATAATTATATATTAAATTTTTTAGGTTATTATTAAAATGGAAATTGATAGAGATAGTGGAAAGAAGAATAGAGGAAAAACAATGACAACAGACTCACGGTTCCCCCTTTATTGACGATTTACTCCTTTGATAAAGACTTGATGGATTTGGATTTAATAATTTCATAATGTACCTTAGGTTACTAAGAGACTTAGAAGAGGTGTAATGGGTATATATTGGGCTTTTATAAGTTAATGGTAACTAAATTTTCATGGGAAATGAGGCGGTATTTAGAAAAAAAATATTGAATAGTATTTATTATAAATAAATTTATTGTTTTATAATTAAATAAAAGAGGTTTATTTGACTTTCAAACAAATCCAAAACTGAATGAAATCTTGTAAATACTTTTTAAAGGTAAAGAATCAATAATAATAGTTATTATAATAAAATATAACTTTGGTTCCAAAACATAAAACATAGATTTCTAAATTCAACATATTTTTTTAAAATGAAAAGTTTTACTCCTTAAATACTGATTTTTTTTGATAAAAAGGTTTTAAAATTTTTTAATTAATTCTTATATCATGATGATTTCATAAAAGTTGTGGTATTTGTAAAACCTATATTTTTTTACTATTCACTAAAAAACTAACTTCCACAGAAAAATAAAAAACCCATCCTTAAGAAAATTTAGTCTTTATGGATTCTATAAATAAAGATCTTTTTATCAAATTTAAATTCTAAAATTTGGAAAATTAACTTTTAAATTAAAACATATGGTATAATTAAAATTTATTTTTATTAAAGAAAACAACTTTTTAAAAATTAAGTGCTCTTATTATTATTTCATATCAATTACTAATTAAATAAGTGAAAATATATTAGTTTTTAAATTTAAACACTTAATTATAATAATCATTTAAAAGTTTTAAATTTAATTTATTAAGATAAAAATAAATAATATATAAAAAAATACAATTTTTCAAAAATTAGGCCTTTTAACACTAAATTATTTCAATCACATCTAGCTGAATTTAATTATTTATGTTCTAACTATTAAAACTATTAAATTCATTGGTATCATAAATCATAAAATTATTCTTTAAAATAATAATAATAATATGTATGGAATTAAAAAAATCATTTTTACTATCATTTTATTTATTTTAGGTTTTAATCTTCTTATAATTTTCTTAATTATATTTCAAATTTTATTCTCATGTTATATTACAATTTATCTTGAATTTCATAACACATCACGGTTCATTTTAGTTTTTTGTTTTATATAATATAATTTATTCAAAATGGTATTAATTTATAGGAAAAATATATTAAAACATTAGGGTTTTACACCTCCTAGATAAATAATCCTTTGTATTATGATATTGGGATTTATGTTTTGAACTTGATCAATGGTGATCCTCAACCTAACTATCCCTTTCATCTATCAATTAAAACTCTTGTAGTGATAAATTACCTTTCTCCAACTTTCCCTTTGCTCAAGTGTATTTCTAACACAATTTGTGTTGTTCCCCCATGAATCATGCATGTTGATAGGGAAAATTAGGAATTTATAATTTCACCAACCCAAATTACCCATCCTCACAGGTTTCCCTTATGGTGTTTAATGCGATATTCAACCACGCCCCATCCTCCCCTACCAAGAACTCTCATATAATTATATAGTCTTCTATTATCTTATATTTTTAACACCGAGTTTAACTCAAATGAGCTTATAGATTTTTATTTTTTTATTTCATTAATGTGATTAAGATTATAAATTAAATATAGGGAATTCAACCAAGTAATACTTTTATTTCTTGGAATAAAATGGATGGTCATCCATAGATTTGATTCTCAAGTTTTATATAATGTGGTCTATAGTTGTTCCTCAATGATCATTCACTTGATCTTGTCCAACCATTACCAGGAGGAGTCAATAGCCTCTCACATCCTAGCTAGTTCTAAAAGATCTATCTCTGCCTATAAATGTACATTGGTCACTTATATTTGGGACCCATCATACCGAGCCTTGTACTCTAATACTTGAGATAGTTTTTTTCCAACACAGCGTTAACTATGGAAAACTAGGTCCTTAGACACTCAACTTCCCCCCACTATGTCTAGTTGAGGGTCAGCAGGTGATGATCCTATGTCTCCCCTTTAAAAAAATTCGGTTAAGTTACCTAAAGATCCACCATTCCATGAACCACATAAATGGTCATGGAAGAGACAAACTTCCATACCTTAATCTGTTATGTATCATCCAAGAATTTTCAATAAGATTCATGAACTGAATGGTGGTCATCCCCTTAAACTCCCAGTTCCATCATCCCGTGGTGGAGGATTCCCATACGGACCTCTATCTGACTCAATGATATATAGGTGATGGAGCTCTAAATGTTATTTGAGGCTCTGTACTGGATCACCCATTTTTCTTTAGCCATGTCTTTCCAAAAAAATATGTATCTTCTGATGTAGGATTGTTCTTAGGGAATTGCATAAGAAATTTATATGGTTGTTCAACCTCTTTCTCCAACTCTAATGGGATAAAAACCAATGTGTTGGGGTGGCTCAGGTCACTATATTCCTCCTCCATTGGTGGAATATACATTGTAGCCTAATCCATAGGTAGAATCCCCACCTCAAGATTCATGAAAGTTTCCTCCCAGGTGGTTGATGCCCCTAGATCATTCCCCACCACTAATGCACTATTAAGCTTTCCATCAGAAGAATTTGACACCGCTAGGTCTTGTTCCACAACTAGTTCTTGGTTAAGATCACCATCCTAAGTGATATGTGCTTCTTATAATTTCTCCACTTTAGTGTTCATAAGGTAAATGGTGGTTTCCTTCTGACCTTTTAGCATGTTAGACTCCTATCTATTCTCATTGGATAATTCCACAATATAAAATCAAATGTTCATATAGTCTATGGTAGAAAAACAAACATAGCCTATAGAGTGAATAATTTTCTTCTTTATGGAGGGTAGAAAGATTGAATTACCCCTCTAATAAAAGAGAAATATTTTTGGATGCTTCTCCCAAATCAATAGAAGCCTCGGATGTCTCATCTTATCCTACCACCACACTTACCAACAAGTGAAGACCTTAAAAACGGGAGTCTATTTCCTCCATAATATGCCCCTAAATGCCAGTAAGAGCCTCATCAACCATTACAGGAAGGTCATAAACTTGATTTTTTGACTTCATATTGGGGAAAAAATGATTCAGGATAGAGTATCCAAAAATTATCAAATAAAATGATAGGGTTATAGGTTACCTTTAAATCCATTTGGGAATAAAATTGTTAGCTTCATAGAATGTTGAACTTCTTTAAAATTCAATGAAATCCTTGTAGCATTAGGATGTAGCACTCCTTAAATGATTGGAATTCTAGAGAGTCTGGAGACACTACTCCTACTTCTTAGTTACCTGAATTTTACTCATCAAGACTCCTAAAAACACACTCTATAGGTTGTGCTAAGGCCTCCCCATATTCCTCTCTTATCATTTGCTACATAGATCAAAGAATGAAATTAAATTACAATCTATATATATATAAAACACTATATACCTAAAGGACCCTATAATTACCTCATCCAGTAAGGATTTTTCTGAATAAACCTTAGGATAAGTATCCTAAACCTCTTATGAAGATTCTTTAAGATATGTATCTCTTTCCCATGATTCTTCATCTCCATACTCCCTTAGCTTTCCTTCCCTAGCTGAAGTGGCATCTTTTGGGCCTTTGTATGGATCTTTACTAAAAATAGAGTGCAAATTCTTGGTAAAAGGATATCCCTCACCATGGTAGTGTTCTATTGCTTCCAAGTTATAGATATAGACCATACTTTCCAACCATGTAATTGTAGGTGAAACTCTAGTACGCCCAAACTCTAGAAAAAATAACACATATATTTAAAGATGCTTTTTTATTTAAATCCTTGTGAAGTAAAACTGAAACATATCCCACTTATACCAAAATTTAAGGAAAACATATCACAAATTACTTATATGATATCCCATATAAATCTCATATGATTAATTTTGGGTATAGATCTAGAGGCCCTAGAGGATTCTTCATGATTATGGACTCACTTTATTGGGATTGTTTGATTGGTAGTTGAGACCACCACTGATTCCTCACACGAGGGAGGTCTTGGTTCTCCCTTATTACCAATCACTACATTTTAAAGATACCTCCTCCATGGATGGAGAAAATTTATATCCACAACAGTCCATATTCTCTATCTCCCCTGGGTATGTTTCAGTGGGTCCACACACATTATCAGCTAACTTAATAGTACCCTTATGGGTATGTCATCATCCAACTTCAGGCTTATTCTTGGATTATCCAAATTGGAGCACCAAAAACTTGTAGCACAATCCACTAACTAGTTTCTTCATGGGATAAAATATACTATATTATTTGGATGAGCATGGGATGACATTTATAAGGGAATTTGGTATACACTTTCAGTGTGAACAACTAGTGGTGGTAGAGTTGGAAACTAAATTGGCATAGAGTTTATAAATCGAAAATGACATTCCCATCTATGTGTGTGACCAAAAACCTTCATATAATGGCTATTAGATACGAAATTTGTTTAATTTTTTCTTAACCATCATCCATGATATCCCAGAATAGAATGTAGAAAATATAGAAGATGAACTACTCATGAAACCCAATCTTAGAGATTACCTCAGTATGGTTGATTTGAAGAGGTTATATCCATATGATGTTAATAAATGATGGTATAAATATAGAATCTAGGGGATTAATAGGATTTGTATACTTGTTCCCCTTGAAGTGCATAGAGACCCACCCATTTAAGAATTAGAATGGGTTGTAATGGTGCATGAGCATGTCCCTTCAGCTGATATGACCCAACAGGTCATATAACCTTTTCAGTATAGGTATGATAAGGTTTATTTGGTACCCACTTTCATATAACATCACCATGAAAAATCTCCTAGCTTTGACCCACAAGTATGTGTATGTGGCTAAAAATAGCTATGCACTTAGGAATACCACCTGGATTTGTACTAGTACTATATCTAGGGCCCAATCCTTCATACTAAATTTACACTATATATATTTTCCATGTTCTAAAAAGAGATAGTATGACATGGGTTTGACTCTTTTTTAAGATTTTACTTTTTTTCCTTCCTATCATCTATCATTGAGTTATATTGATCAAAAGTTGTGACAACGCATAGAAGGAGACACCTAGGTTTTTAGGAGGATTATGCCTATGAAATCCCACTAATGACCCCATAATTTCTCTGAACTATAATGGAGTATACTTTGTATCTTACTAAGTGTTGAATGTTGGTAAGAACTCAACATATATCTCACCTGGGATATGTATTACTTAGATCATGTAGAGATACCACAGGCTGATCCAGACATCATTATGGTATATATAAAAGGTGTTTGTGCATAGAAATCATTTTATTAACAATTTTAACAACAAGTATGAATATAAGTAGATGAGTAAATATTATGCTCATGTAGCCTCCTATAATCCAACACCATAGAGGAGACATCTAAACACCTCACACATGTGTTGGTCCTAGTAGGCCCAAACCCACACATTAGTAAAGTTTCCTCGTGGGAATAAGTCTTACTCATTCATATATCCCTAGTGGCTATATACTATTCTAGATTTAAAGATTATGGAGAACTATGGGGGAGATAAAACAATGGCTAGATACTCTCTATTGATTGTCCAAGTTGTGTTCTAGATGGTTAAGGATATCATTGGGTTGTAATCCCTTACAACATGACTAGATACATTAATTATTAACTAGATATATCCCAATGAACTCTTAAACCAATTTCATAGGGCAAATATATTGGCATTTGGAATAATTACATCATTTCAGAGGCTAAGACCACATAGTAATAGAAAATTTCTTAGTGTATATTCCATTTTATCCTTATTGTTCATGTCCACTAGAATCCAGTTCCATAGTTTGATCTTCTAGATCAATATGGTTAATGGGTGATCCACCAAATCTCAACTATAAGTTTCAGTAGTTTTCGTGTTCTCAATAACCATTCAATTAGTTTTTAGAAAAGTTACTAACTCTACTTCTCAAAACTCTAATTCCCACAAGTTGCTTCATAAAATTTCATCCAAACAAGTTGATAATTTCTACTTCATGAAAGTCTTGGCTATAGAAATATATTCAACTAAATGAATAGTATTAGGAAAGATAAGGATTTAAATCATAGGAATTTTATGTAAAGATAAGTTCCATGAAAAAAGAGAAAACTATTCAATTATCATGAAGTGATCATTGTCCCCTTTGGTCCCCAACCTATATTTATAGAATAAGGTTCAACCTAATTTGTGAAAACCAAGAAGATAAAATCGTAATATTTAGTTTTCTCCTCATAATTTGATCCAATTTGAATTTACCTTTATATTCAGTGTTTTAATTTTTATCAATGAAAAATTTATTGTGTGTTGAATATGGGTGATGGAGTGAGTAACTACCCACTAAACATTAAGGATCTTCCCATGTATATGGGTAATAGAGAATTTATAATTTAACATGAAAATTAATATCACTCATATATTGGAAAAGGAAGGATTCTTTTAAATAATTAGCTGAATAGATTCAATTGGTCATTAATTGTGTCAAATTAGTTGATGTAGTTCTTCATGGAAAAGAAAAGTGAAACTAATGTTTAAAGTATAATTATCTATAATATGATAATAATTTATGATTTTATGTTGAAGATGTTGGATACTATACCTGTTTATGGATAGCTTCTATAGTTTTCATTAAAATATTAAATGTTATTCAAAGTTGTGAGGGAAGATCGGTTGAAGTTAGAGGAATGGTCTTTGAGTTAAATAGCCTTATGATTGATGCATATAGTGTCTAACATATATTTTATAAAGGTTTGAGATAGATGGGCTTCAATTAAAACAACCATGTATTAATTTAAGGAAGTTTGAAATTTTGGATTTCAATTAAGAAAAACAGATAAGTAATTGAAATTTCATATAGGTTACTTTTTCATAAGACTTAATGTGTTGTGTGTATAACTTCAAGAAAATAACATATAACTTTATTTACAACTGTAGGTCTTTGAGAAGTCATATATAACATTTCTCATATGTCTTTTTATCAATGTATAATACCTAAATTAAGGGAATATGACTTTGATTATACATATATGAATTTGAGTTTCTCAGGTGTATGACTTTGGAGTGCTTGAATTTCACCTAGTTTGGAAGTTATCCCTGAGTGTGTGAGACTTAATATGTTCAATTGTATAACTTTTGTATCATTGGGCCTATAAATTTTATAGAGCCTATGTCTTATTTTATTTCTTATTATACAACTTTCACATAAGTTGTGTCAAAATTTCAATTCAGGACATTTAACTTTGAACTACATCATATGATTTTTTTTGACGTTGTGTATGACTTGGTTGTTTTCATATTTCTTCATACTTGTAAAATTTTAAAAAATATAATATATAAAGAGTGAGTTTTTTTAATTTATATTATAAAGATTAAATGGTTTTGGATGATTCCAAATCCATTCTTTTATGTTCTAAACCTCATAGAGATTTGATTATCCATTATTCAAGTTTAATGAGATGAATAAGAGCTTAGATGTAAGAAGAATAATTTATCTATCCTAAAAATAAGAAATTAAAAATAATAATTTGGAAATAAAAAGGGCGGTGATGCTTTTATTTTTCTTTATTATTCTAAATATAAAAAAAATATTTTTAATTCTTACTTAATGAGAAGAACATGAGGATAAGTTTTTAGCTTGAGTATAAAACTCAAGCCTAAGCCTATACTGGTTTTCATGGAAAGCTCCCATGATACTTGAGAGAGTTCACATAGCAATATTTGTTGTTGTATACATTTATATAGTTATATATATTTAATTGAATATTTCCAGTGGAATATTTTGTGAAGAAAAATACTCGATCATACTATAGAAAAACCCGAAGATTTATTAAAATAAGAATAAAAAATGATAAGAAAAATTAAATATTGGTATTATTGGAAATTACCATGAGGCATTCATTGAAGAAAATCACACATCATATCAAGGGTGTTGAAAATGGGTGTATTAAAATGTAGTGCATGAAATTTTACTTTCTTTCAAGTGATGAATTGTTTTCATTTATAGAAATTTTAAAAGATCTTGTTAATTAAATGTGTCACATGTACAGTTGGTGATTGAAGATGGAAAAATAAAAGAAGAATAAATATCATTCCATACATGTGTACTAAGGTGAGTAAGTTGAGATTCAAGAACCCCACTCGAAGGAGAAAATTAGAAGCTGATACTAAACTATAAAGAATAAACTATTGAGTATTAAATACGAAGAGAACAACTTAACCTATTGAACCAATTAAGTTAAAGAGAATAAAGAGAATTAAACAACTTATTAGGTTCTACAATAAATGATCGAGGATGATTGTATAAGTTTATATAATGTCTTTAGGTAGTCTAAGTACTTGGATATTTTATGTGAGAGTATCTAGAAAATAGTTTTTTAATAAGAACTAGGAAGTTATTTTGAAAAATAGATACCAAGTTACATGACTTGTTTCTGAATATTAAAATGCATTCAAATATGCTTATTGAGAAAGAAGATATGGTTTTTGGGTGTAGATGAATCCATTGATAGAATTTTTTATTTACTTCGATAGGTTGAAAGAAATTTAAATAACTGGTTGGATTCTAATATAAAGAACACATGTGAGTGACTTACATTCACTTGTGTAATACATTGAGGGGAACCAATATAATATAGTGAACAATGTTTTAGGATGATACCTAGACAACCTGCTATAATTTGATGATAATATTTATGGTAAATAATTTTTGACTCAAAAAACCCAAGAACATTAAGGAGTAAGATCCCTAAGAGAGGAAAAACCTTGTAAAAATAAATTTTCCATACTTTATAGCCTTAACTTCATTGCATATATTTTTGAGTTCTAGGTTAAAAAAGAAAAATATATTTGTATTAACTAATAATAGAGGTCCAAAGATTAATGGGGATAAATACTAAAATAATATTTTCAATATAGTAAAAAGTTGATAAGATTTTGAGTTTAGTAAAAAGCTTACCACACATGATTCACCTCCCCCCCACCGCCTCTTAGGTGTGTCTATGTTGGTCAACTAGGACCACCGGGACTCACAATTGGTGTCAAATTGAAAATTTCCCTCTGATCGAATCTATCTTGAAGGATTTTTTTTTACTTGGATTATATAAAGTACATAATTGAACAGTGTTTATATTGAATAATTTGTTTCCATAACTATCAGTATTGATTTAGAGGTTATGAATAAGAAATTACAAAATAGGAAGAAAGGAGAGGCTATAAAGTTAATAAAGAAAAAAAATTGATGGAGGAACATCCAATAGATAAAGGTAGTTGTAAAGGAAAGAGTATTAAAAATATATTATTTATTATTTATCTAGTGAATCAACCTCAAGTTGTGAGGAGGATTGGTTCAGTGAATCACTTATTGATTTATATTTTGAAGCCAAAGACTATCTAAAGAAGGTCCCTATAGAATGTTTCACATATTTATTTCAATATAAAAAGATATTTCATGAGTAAAATTCATTGATAGAAAAAAATAGATGATTCTATGGAATTTTTATTAGAAAATCAAGTAATAAATTATAACACCCTCACAAGACTAGTGAAATCTATAGAATAATATGTTTCATGTTGTAGTGAAATAATTTCCTTGATTTATAAAGAACTGTAAATAGTGGTTTGTGAGAAATTTATATTTGAGAATATTGTAAAATAAGTGATTCATGCATTATAAAAACTACATAAAGTATCTATGAATGTTAAATATGCTCATTTGGAATTCAAATATAAGAGATTGAAAAAGTTAGATAATAATTTGTTAGATATAAAAAAATGAATGCAGATCAGATGAGGAAGATGAAAAGATATTATAAAGAAGGGGTGAAAACACTTGAATGCCAAAATTAATTATTCAATATGAAATGTGTAGAGGTATATGTCAAGATGAAAATTATGGAAAACACCAAAGATATATCTTAACAGCATCCTCATAAAGAAAATAATTCCATAAAAACATCAGAGAAGTATACCTATTTAAGGATGACCCAAAATTTTAGTAAGAATGGATAGGAATAATCTCATGAGAAACCCTCAACCAACTCATGGAATAAGATATCCCATAACCTATTTGAATCTATTTCTACTAAATATTTTTCTCTAGGTGTGCATATTACTAAGAAAACAGTATATAGATATGGAAGGATAGAAATTCCAAAAAATTCCCCACATCATTAATTGTGAATGTAGGCATTTTTAGAAAAATTAACTCCACAAATAGAGGCTAAAAGGTTGTGGTTTCCATCCAAAAATAAAAAACATTTAAATCTACCATGACTTAAACAAAATAGAAAATAAATTATTTTGTATGCCACTAATATTTTTGTTAAAGGTTCAAAAACATGAACATTCATTATTGGAATAACATGTTAGTAAGTGTAAGTGGTAAAATACCTGAATCCAAGGAAGAATAGATGAATTCATAAGTAAACCTATTATGAAAAAGAAGTTTTCATAGAAAAGGGTAAATCTATCCACTAATAACAAATTCAATTATTTTGAAAAATTGTTTTACTTTTTCAAAAATTAGCTTCACACTCATGAGGAGTATTTATAGTTAACTACCAACCAAAATTCTTATACTGATAAAGATATAATATCACAATAATAAAAGAAACAAAATAAAAAAAATTAGTATACCTTAGGATGTAAATCAGTAAAGAATAAAGTTGAACATATCTCTCCAAATAAGGCAAATAAAAAGGTTGAGAATGATTGCACCTAGATAGAAAAATTTTCTTTTATTGTGTTAAGAGATTCCACATCATGGGCCATTTTAATATGGACATGAAAATCAAGAATATTAATGGGAGAAATCTAGAATCTACAAAGAGAGATTCAATCCAAGAATGGGATGGTAGCATTGGAATGGTGGATGAAACTAATAAAGAATAACATGAAATTTTACCCAATAAGGGTAACATAAAGGAGGGTGAAAGTGTGTCATGAAGGTGAAAGCTAGTTGGGAACACATAAACCAAGTGCATGACATGGCTGCCATAGTAAGATAATTTGTTGAAAGTTAAAGGAAAGGAACCCATGAATCAATACACCATTAAAACTATTTTTAAGGAGTCTAAACACCCAAAGAAGGATGAAATCACTCTAAAAGAGTGCTTCAAAATATATTAAACCAATTTGGAAGATACTAGGAAGATGGATCAGGCTGCAAAAAACCAAATTAATCTAGTTTTTAAAGTGAAGAAGGATATTCTAGAAAATAAAAGAGTTGGAAAAGGGAATAATTCCATGATTCCCAAATATAAAAATACCTATAATGCCAAAGAAAATGAAACCATAAATAGATCTAGACATTTTAAAACATTAATGAAAGGTATTTCCCGGTGGAGAGAAAAGTATCATCCCTGATTCTAACATGTAATTTCTTATGATGAACCACCTTATTCTTAAATCCTAGTGAATGTGACTTTTTAAAGAGGTAATTTAAGGTGAAGGATTTAAGATTAGAAATTATCAAAGCTATAATTTCTAGGTAGCTTGAAGGATAATCTATCATGGAATATCTCAATTGGAATTCATCTCACAATTGTTATCATGTTCTACCCGGTATCATACATTCTTGGAAACAACTATGGTGATGTGTGGAGAGCATCCCTTGAGGGGTGGCAATCAAATAATGAAATCTAATGGGGTTTTATTCATTATTGTTAAATCTGTAATTCTGGATATCTCCTGTAAAAATTGAGATAAGGAATGATTTTTACTCTCAAAATCACTATTTTAATCTATATTAAAGATAATTATAAAGGGGTCATTATCTAAATAAATGGGTGGAAATACCTTTCACTTGAAATTTATTGATGTTTTTTTCAACTAAATTACATGTTTATAAAATAACTAAAAAATATATTTTAATACATCCCCAAAGAAGTGTGTTCTATGTTAGTATCATATTGAGAAGTGATTATTTATAGCTTTATTATCTAAATTGGCATCTCTTATTTTCTACACGGAGTTATCCCAAGTATAATTAGAGTTGGTTAATCAATATTACATTTCTAAGAGAAAATGTGGTTCCAACCTTCTCTCGTAGAAATTTCTTGAAACTATCAAGGAAGGTGGAGAACATGAAAAGTGGAGAACACAAAAGGACATAAGATGTATTTCTTAAAATTAGTTGAGTAAGAAATAAAGTTCTCGTACATCCCTGTATATGAAAAAGAGGGATATAAAATCCTTTTTCCCACCTTTTCATTTATTATAAGTAAGGGAGAGAGAAAATACATTGATGTTAGACATGAATTTGATATTGATAGAAAATAAAAATGGGGAGATCAAAGATTCATTTGTACAGATTGTTATGTTTTTTGTTAATGCTAAAGTCAATATCTATTGAATATGGGTGATGGAGTGAGTATACACTCACTGAACATAAAAGATATTTCCATGTATATGGGTAATGGAAAAGCTTACATTGAACATAAAAAGGAATATAACACTTATGTTGGCGAAGGATAATTTCCCTTAAATAGATGGCTGGACAGATTCATGTGGGAAGCCCTTATATATGACGACTAGAGAGATGGTATTCATGAAAAATAAAATTTAAGATAAAGTTTCAAGGAGAAATATCAAAAACATGTTAATAATGTATACGAGATTGAAGGTGTTGGCTGATGAACCTATTTTTGTATTACTTTTATAGTTTTCATTAAAATATTAAAAATGTTCAAATTTTTTAAAGAATCAATCTTGAAGTTGGTGGAACAATCTATAAGTTATTGAGTATAAATATTCGTACATAAAGTTTCTAATATATCATTCATGAAGGTTTGATAAGGCTTTTGTTTCATTGGAACAACCTTGGAGACCTTTAATGAAGTCTATATTTTGGAATTCAAGATGGTAAAATGGAAAAGTGCATAAAATTTCATATGGATTACTTTTTCATAAGCCTTTATGTGTTGTGTGTATGACTTCTAAGAAATCACATATGGATTTCCTGAAATTCATAATACTTTGATAATCCACATATAACTTTTCTTATAGAACTTTTTATCTTCATTTAAGACTTCAAGGAAGGGTGTAAGACTTTGAGTCTATGCATATGACTTTGAGTATCCATGGAGTATGAATTTGGAGTGCCGAAATTTCACCAAGTCTATAAGTTGACCCGATTGCATAATAATTCATAATTTCTAGCATATGAATTTGTTTTTTCCAGGTGTATGACCTTTCTAGTGCTCGTGTATGACTTATTCTCAGCATAAAAGTTTCACTTGAGTCACATTTGATTTTCAATACAAGGTGTATGACTCTGGGCTACCATATATGACATTTTGTATGTTTCATATGACTTTTTTGTCTATGTATGACTTCATAATTAGAATAATTTTTAAAATTATGTTCTATGAAGAGTGAGTTTAAATTCTAAAGAGTAAAATATTTGGGATAATTCCAAACCCCATTATTTTATGTTCAAAACCTCGTGAAGCTATTATTATCCATGATTCAAGAATAATAAGATGAAGAGGATCTGGTATAGATGGATATGATTATATTTATCCTGAAAATAATAACTTTTAGATAAAAAATATTCAAATGTAATGGAAGATTATTCTTGTGTTGGGATTTATTATTCTAAATATCAAAGAAATTTGTGTGATTCTTACTGAATAAAAATAATATGAGGTTATGAATTTAGTTGGAGTGTACAGACTCAATATTGAGTTTATATTAGTTTTCATAGAAATCTATCATGATGTAAGAAAGGGTGTCTCACTAAAATATTTATTATTATATACATTTACATAGGTGTGGAGATAGAAGTGTGTATATTTAGTGCTATATTTTTTAAAAAAATAAAACTCGATCCTACTATAGAAAAACTTGAATATTAATTATACTTTGAAAAAAAATGGTAAGAAAAATAAAATAAGGGTATTACTAGAAATTTCTAGGAAACAAAAATTGAATTAAAATACACAGAAAATCATGGTTGTTAGAAATAGGTGCAGGAAAATTTAGTACGTGTAATTTGTATTTATTGCATGTAATGAAGTATTTCCATTTATATAAGTTATAAAAGACTATTTGAATTAAATGTTCTGCATGTACAATTAGTGATTTAATATAGATAAATAAAAATACAATAAATAGTGTGGTATACATGTGTTCCAAGGTAAGTAAGATAATGGTGAACAAGACCTCTCAAAAAAAGAAGAAGTGGAAGCTAATACTACACTATAAAAAACAACCTACCATTTATTGAAGAAGAAGAGAAAAATAAAACATCAACATGAACCTATATTAGACCTATGTTGTTCTGCAAGAAATGATCAAGGTTTATTACAGAAGTCTATAAAATATCTATAGGCATTTTATTTCCTTGGAGTTATGATTTGAGAGTGTCTAGAAGATAGTTTTTAAAAAAGAACTTGAAAACTATGAAGAAAAAATATCGAGTTTCATGTTTGTTTTTTAAATATTCAAAGGAATTACAAGATTCTTGGTGAGGAAACATATCTATGTATTGGGTAAAGATACATCCCTAGATAGAATTAGTGATTTACTTCAATACTTGGGAGGATTTCTCAAGAACTGGTGGGATTCTATTGAAAAAACCTATGTGATCTTCTTATATTCATAGGGGTATTTTTAATGGTTACTAGTGTAATATAGTGATAATGGTTTCATGATGATATATGGATAACCCATTGTACTTTAATGATAATATTTATAGTATAGAATTTGTGTCTTATACATACTAACATATTAAGGAGTAAAATTATTTGTGGGTTCAAACCTTATAAAAATACTTAATTCATACTTTACTACTTTAGTTTCATTGTATATAGGTTTCTTTTCTAGGTAAAACAAGAAATATCCATTTAACTTAACTATAAATAGAGGTTTAAAGTCTAAAGGGGTTTGAGTTTAAAAGAAGATTTAGATTTTGTTAAAAATTTAACCACACATGATTCACCCCCACCCCCAGGATTGTTTGTACCAGTCCACTAATACTTTCACTCTTCTTCCCCATTAGAACCAACTTTGAGGGGTCGAGTTTTTTTGTGTAAAAAATCATCCAATAAGGATTTGGGAGGAATTACGGATGACAGAATCAATTCTGAATAAAGTTATAAAACTCCAGATAACTTGAGTTATGTGATTCCATAATCAGAGTCACCATGCAAGACTATAGTTGTGTAAACACAATACTTCCATGAGTGCTCTGGAATTTAATGGGTTAGTTATATTCCACAAACTAAATCTATATAAATAACCTTCAACTCTTCATTTCAAAGAGAATCCCTTGGGATTCTATGTTTTGAGTAATCCAAAGCTCTTTACTCATTAAAACAAACTTCCATGCTTCACAAAACCCTATAAAACCCTTCATGGACTCTTTCATGTAATAAATTATGTTAATCACCTCAAGAAATACCTTTAAGGGTTTAAATTTCATTCAAGGTTTTCTTATGTAACTCCATCCAATGAAGAACACTCTTCATGGAAATTCTAGAACTTCACACAGGTAATGGTTTCATAAAACACACAATATCCGTGAAACTCATGTCATAGACACCCATTTTATGTTCTCTTTTCTTGAAAACACTTTTTAAAATGTTGGTGACACATGGGACCCACACCCACCTAATCTAGAATTACTCAAGAAAGATCTATATGCTAAATTGGTATCATGAAATTTCACCCCCAATCCCTTTGCAAAAAGTATATGATCGGTATAATCCATTCCCATTAATCATCTTCATGGGTTGCAAAGAATCCATAACTAGTCCCCCAACCAATAATTGAGTATCACCCAAATAATTCCCACACATATCCTAACTAGTTATAGTTAACACCTTTGGCCTCCTGATAGGTGTAAGCCCCCAAATATTCCTTCCTTCACCTGAGTCACCAAAGAGGAAAGGATTATTTGGGAAGCCCAATATGTAAGCCTCATTCAACCCCTTATTTTAAATTCTTCCTTGATACAATTTTCCATATTGTATGATGTTAAATTATATATATCATTCATGTCACATGGCCTTAAACTTTGAACCTCAAACTATGTGGTTTTTTATTCCTACTCCAATGGGTTTTTTAGGATGCCTCTTTGAGGTTCAAAACCAACACCCAAATAACCTTACCATTCCATACCCATTTCAAGAGATACTAAAACCGAAAACTTCCTATAAACCCACCAAACCTTAAATAGTGTCTCTAGAGGACCAAAAACCATGCATTACCTTATATGATCGATATATGTAGACCATCTCCACTAGACTCTAAATTTTGTCCTTCCTTACATGAAGATATTAATTGGACCCTTTCCTTATTTTATGGGTATAAGATTCCTTATGTGATAAGAATAGGATGACCCCATCACCTAATTCATCATAAACCCATCTTACACTAGGTGATGATCTCGGGGTTCCCTATGCTATGAGTATAGGGTTCCCCGTGGGATTAATATGTGACATTTGAGGTAAAAATCCTTGGATTCCTTACGTGATGATCCTAATATTCCTATGTGATGATCATAAGGATCCTCATGTGATGATCATGATAAGTATAATGTAACGATGCTTGGATGCCTTAGGTGAAAAACCTAATAAGACCATGTAATGAGAATAGGGTTCCTCTTGTGACAATTATGAGATTCATACAGTGATGATACTTGGATACATTAGGTAACGAGCCTAGTTTTCCTTATGTGGTGATGGTAAGATTCCTCCATGGCCTTACTTGAGGAAGATAAAATGACCTTCCTACCTAGATTTAAACTGCATACCCACTCTTTTATCTTATGTGATGAGAAAAATATGTCCACATGGATTAACATGAGGAAGATAGATTAAGAAACATAGATGACCAAAATACCCAACATTCTCATTATCTCTAATCATAAGGTGGTCACACTATTATGATAACATGAGACAAAATTAACTGGTCTCTACGTAAATATTGAATTGGTAAGTTGATTCAAAATAATGACTTAAATATATGAGGTAGAACCATACTGGTCTCTAATATAACATCATCTTATTCTGATCAAGGTGTTATCATTATCATTCCTAGTGGTACAAAATCTCCTAACTTTGGAAAACCAGAATGAGGGACCCAAATCATGACCATCCACAAAACAATTTGACCTAATGGACCCAACAGAAAGTGTTAAAAATTGTTCATCCAGCGCACAAAGCTCTTTTTGTGCCTCGTGAACATATTCTAAATATCTATATGAAATTCTATGCATTATAACCTTAACATTTCATCACAACCTATAATAATCCATGGATAACATTGGTTAGGGGTAACTCAAAGACAACTTTGAGAGGTCAATTACCATTTCATTTCCCATAAAAGGATATAGCCAATGTGAAAGAAAAATGAATTAGAGACTTAATTTTTTATAAAATGATACATATTGGGGGATTTATTATTATCTTCACATGATCATCACTATAGAATAAATCCATTCTCATTCAATCATCTTTGAACTAACATGTAGTGAATAAAATGGAATATAACAGGTGTACCATAATTTAAGGACACTCTATATCAAATAAATCATGATCCATCTTAACTTAACTCAATGGAATATGTTTTATAGATATCTCTTATTGATATAAAATAGAATCTCTCCTCCACATAGATGACACCACACACTAGAATCCTCATATTATATGACTAGATCCTTGAAATCAAAAGGTGTTCTTGAAACTTATCCAAAAATATTAATAGAGTTTTATGGAGGAATAGATCTTCATATATGGATTTTTTAATCCAAAAAGACTCAATAGGAGGATCTCCACCCTTTATATAGTCTCCCTTGTTTCAATAATGGTTGTTGAGGGTCTCTACCATCACATGGTAACTGACACGTGTTTTGATAATATATAGTTATATATTGTTTAATAACTTTAATGTTTCAAAAGATTATGATATGTATGTGTATCCCTAAATGAATCATATTATTGATTCATAATTTAAGGAAACCATGAGGTGGATATAATAATATCCATGCACTTGATATCCCCTATCACTAACATATAATACACTATGATAGATACCCATCATATACTACAATAGAGGCATCTATATTCCATATCGTAGAAAATGAATTGGGGTATATCATAATATATTAAATACCCAATTAGTTCATATCTAAAAATCCCTCACTTTCACTACAATACCATAAGGACATTTTAAAAAACTTTAAAACTCTTTGTGAATCCTCCAAACTCTTTGGGATGCAGTTTATCAAACTCTATTTTTTAATAAAAAATTTGTCCAAAACATAATCATTATTCTATGTCCTAAATTTGTGACATTCTATGTATTTATATCACTGAAAAAAATCCTAATTTCATTTATATAATAAAATAGAGTTCTCTAGAAAAACATTAGTGTTACTCAAGATTTAAAGGGGTCTGGTGTGATCTCGATAAAACATACTCATGTCTCTATATGAACATGTACAGAAAAATATATATCATATAAATCATATGTATACATATATAATAAATTTTTACATGACATCTAGTTACCACTAGACATAGAACATGTCAATATAGTATAGGTCAACTCATATATTCATGATTCACTAAAATCGATTGACCAATTTGAATGAATATATCACTTGTCATTCAACTAAGTCATTAAGCACATCACTTGTCACTCAACTAAGTATGGACATGAATTTTCTTAGTTTAATTAAGTCAAGGTCCCATATGTATTTTATCATCATTAGAGTAGAAAAAATCTATCATGGTTGATCTCCAACCAATAACATGATCAACAACATATCCAACAACTATCTGATTATCTAAGACTCAATGATTTCATACGAAATGTATAAAAGTATAAAGGATATAAGGATAGGTATCTATACAACTTCAAGTGGTTAAGATTCATAAAAATCATACACCACAAAGTATATCAATGATCGTATGATATTATATGTGATATACTTTGGTGGAACAATCCCAGTAATAAGTCTCATCTTATTATATCATGAATTTTTTTTATCATATAAATCACTTTGTATTAATTAAAATATTCTAATCATGCTAATATTAATAAATCATCATGACCCATAATGCTCCATGATGATCATCGATTAGGTACAACTCAAATTCATACTTTTAGGGGATATTATCATTTTATTTTTTATGTAATATAAATATAACACACATGAATAAATGATAAACAAGGATTTAATTTATTAAAAAATAATGATACATTTTAAAACCATTAAATCAAATCTCTTGAATATCTAATTCCAAGTGATTCAACATGACCCTCATGATTTTTTTCTGCTAATGGTTTTTTCAAAGGATCTAATACATTTTCATTTGTAGCCACCCAACAAATATTTACATTTACCTTCTCAATGATCCATTGAATGAGATGGTATTTTCATGGGATGTGTTTGGTACATTTTTCAGACCAAGGCTCATTAGCCTAAGAAATTGTTACATTGTTATCGGAGTAAATCTTATGTACTCCCTCAATGGTTGGAACCACATCAAGTTCAGTGATAAACTTCTTTTTAGTCGGGGTGAGTATCTCAAGAGGGGGGAGAATTGAGTACCAAATAAAAAATTCTATCTAAAATGGATTATTTTGAAATCTCCCATATTATTGAAAACATACCATTTTATCAAAATAAGTTGTATGATATAGATCTTAATTTTTTAATGATTTCTCTAAAGATTTATTAAGTCCTGGATAAAATATTATTGGATCCTTTGAAATAATTTTACTTGATAAAAATACTATATGAACACAAATTAAGATAAACTATCAAATTATGTATTATATTTATAATAAAATAATTTTTTTGTTTTAAATCAGAAATAAAGAAAAAAAATTAAATAACACAGTGGAAACAATGAATACAAGAGACTAAGTATCAAGTCAAGACATAGTCCTCTTTACTTGGTTATCACCCACCACTAAGTTGTTTATATAAAATAAACATAATTATCCACAAGCTAGATCGGGTTTTACAACATCTTACAACTTTCCATGTCACACAGGACCTCTTATATAGTTATTCATGGGAGAAATGATAAATAGGCCACACAAGGACCTCTACCACTCATATCTGTTGAATAAAAAATATAAAAAGATGATGAGAATATATTGAGTGTCTTTCTGTTTAGCATAGGATATAATGTGTGTGTGTGTGTGATAAAATAGAGTATACATGCATACTACTAAAAATTTTATTAAATATAGATAGAAAAAAGAAATATAGAAGTATATAGTTTATAAGTTCTCAGTCTATTGCAATACAGCTTGTGACTCTTGATTTGAATTGGAAATGAAGCTTGAGTCAAGTTCTCTACAAAACATCAGGAAAACAGAGTGTCATGGAATCTTGTCTCTTGACTTGATGAAGTCACTAGATGAGATGTTGTAGTTCAGATTCCCAGTATAAAGTTCTTAGAAGGTGATATATTCTTGTTTGCCATAGGTTTAGCTCTATGTGTGTTCAAGAAGTTCAATCTCGCCAATTGCTATCGGTTTTATTTTCACATGGCTTTTGTACTCTACTTCTCTTCTTACATCTACATGAGGGAGTGTGCTTCACATTTATTAGTAACAGCAGCAGGGAGAATATCTAGATCTGTTTCCTTATACTACACATTCTAACTCACTCTTCAATTCTTTCTATTGATCATTTAAGAGACTATCATTAAAATAGTAAATGGAATTAACTTCAATAAATATATTCATTAAAGTAATGTAATTCGAAAATATAAGTTAAGAAAAAAAAAGCGGTGTTGTGTCAATGTATGGTGGTTTCTCAAGGTTTGATGGTGTCTCAATGTCTGAATGTGTCTCGAGATCTGGCGGTGTCTTACTCTGATGGTATGACATTGGCAGTGTCTTAGACTTATCCAAATTTTCATCACACTGGTGGTGTCTCAACTAGAAGTTCCTGGTCTGGTGGTATGAGGTTTGACAATGTCTTGAACATAACCAAAATTTTGTGTTAGAAGTATGATATTAGTGGTGACTAATATGGTGGGATCTCATACCTAGCCAAATTTGAGTTCTAGAATCATGACATCCTGATGGTGTGTTGAATGATGGTGTCTCATACTATTTCAATTCTTTAGTCTAATGGTATGACATTCTGGTAGTGTGATATCAAGGTGGTATATTATACTTGGTGAGATTTTGATATTGGTGGCGAGTCATGGATAACGGTGTCTCGAGTGGGCGGTTCCAACCTCAATAGTGTCTCATACTTTGACAATTTTTTTAACATGGCTCAGAATATATATTCCTTACAAAGAAATGTGAAACTTATTAATAAAATTAGAATCCTAATTTTTTGACCATTAAAACTATGAGGTCAACAATATCGCCATTTTTGATGACCAAAAATCATGGCATCAAAAGTATTACAAAAGTTTAAACATGATATCCAAGGTAATATAAATCAGTATATTGGATTCCTAGTAAGTTCAAATGCTATCAAAGAAAATATAAAAAGAGAGTAAGTATCAAAGGTAGGTATCATGAACAGAATTTTTTTAAAAAAATATCAAAGATAACACAAAAACGATAATGTAATAAACCAAAAATTCCATAAGGGTTTCCAATATACCATAAAATTATCCCCCTTTTGGTATTATCAAAAAGGTAAATAAAAAAATTATAAAAACAAGGATAAAACAACATAAGAATAAGGATCAAAGGAATTTAAAATTATTATCAAAAACTTATTACATCCCAAGTCCCATCAAATAAAAATTGTCTTAGCCAACAAAATCGAGGTTTAAGATTTAGAAGAGGGGTCAATCAGTTCTTTTCCTTTAGTCTTGTATTTATCTTTCTCCTTAGCTGAGGCAGTGGGATCAGAATTAGGTAGAATAAATGGGTCATCATAAGATATTTCCACTAATGTCTGAGGATGGTCTTCAGCAATAACAACTGTTAGGAGCTATCTCAAATCTGAAGTAGGAGACATTGGGAAAGGTTATAATTGGGTTGGAAAAGAAGAAAATGTATCTAGAGTAACTCGTGGTTTGAGAGGCAACAGAATATTAATGGGAACGTCTTCCTAGGAAACCAGTTCTTGATCATGAACATGTAGAAATAAATTCATTAGATTGATAAAATCCATTATGATCTGGCCACCCCTTTACATCACACTAAAGAAATCATATTTCTCTTCTATAAAATGGTTCAAAATTTTGGTCATATCATTGAGCTATCAAACTTATTATTTTAAATCCTGAGTCACAGGAGTAATTCTAAAATTCTCATCCAAGAATTTGAAATTGGCATCCATTGAATGCTTTGTGTAAATTTGAGAGAGATAGTACTTAATGGTATTAGTAATAGTCCATATGTCATAATTAATTTCCTTAGCATACTTCCTAGTTATCATATGTTCATGATCAGTTCCATTATAAAAATTTCTTATAATTTCTGAAGGAACCACAGGTTCTCCACTTGAGGGGCCACTAGTGGCAGTTGCAACTTCCTCTCGTACAAATTTTTTCAAATGATCCACATCCACGGGTGTAGAAAAAAGAATAGAAGTGTCCGAATATATATCCTCAAGAATTTTAAGGATACCTTCCAATGAAGCTTTGAACCCATATCTCATTACTTCAATCAAATACTTGAGGGATTTCATCTCACCACATATCCATTTATTCTCAATATCTACCTCATAAATGTGATGCACCATCTTTGGTTAGATATTATAAATAACCAACTCAAATATGTACCTCTAATATTGCTAATAGTTGAGATTCTCTTGAGGAGGTCAATTATTTAATTTCAATGAAAAATCAGACATCAAAGTTTTATAAAAAAGATCCAAGCCACCTTTATTGACTGCATCAACTGAAACAGAAAAAGGCTCTAGAGAAGGTCCAGGTGAAGGAGTTTTAACAGAAGAAAACTTTTCCAATAACCCATCAAAATCTACTTGATCAATCAAGGATGACTTAGTATATCCTTCACTCCAATCATTATATCTATCAAGCTTCGGAGGACTTTTAATGAATTTTCCCTATTCTTCTAACATGGGATCAACCCATCATCTAGAAATATCAGCAACTACTGGAGAAGTGTTAGAAGATACCACAACATTAGGTATAACCACTACTATATCAACATTTATGAGAACATATGAACTCTATTAAGTTACAGATTCTACAACAACTATAGGAATTTCTTTCAACTTTTGAGCATCTAATCTCTGTGCACCAGCACTTGCAGAATCAAATTCTAACTTTGTACCAACAATAGAAGAATATATATTTTTAACATCCATATTATCATCCACATTTGGCTTAAAAAAATCAAACTTATCCTACTAATCATTCTAAAATTCTTCCTCAACAAGTTCATTTTCACTTTTTTAGCTACATGTTGTTCTACAATATCTATCACACTCAACTATTCCAATACAGTAGAATTTAAAATAGTTTGACCAGTGGCAATTGATATGGCCTCAAATTAATCAATAGTATGGTATTTATGAAATATTTCAACCTATAGGGATTTCACCCCTTCAAAAAATGCATCATGAATCTCTGGAGGCGTCTCTACTTATTTCCTTTTGATTCAACCACTAGAACCATTTGAGTCAAACTCTTCATCATCACCATATTCACTTCCATTTTCATATTCTTATTCCTTTTATTCCTCTTCATTATCATCATCATCATCATCTTCAATTGATTTATAATTTTTATATTACTCCTCTTCAAAGACATCAGTCTCTTTTTCATCACTCTTAACCAATTTCTCTCTTTTTGAAAACCTTCTAGGTGGACTATGAGATCCAAAGGTGATGGTAGAATCTTTGAGAGACAAATCAGGGGCACTCTCTACATCAAAAAATTGTTACTTTTCCTCCTCTTTAACAACATCTTCTTTCTTATCATCATAGTATTCCATAGCTTCATCAAGTTCCAATCTTGGATCAACTTCATCTTTTTGTCCTGTTGGATGATCAACTAGATTATACTCTGCATACAACTTCTCAAAATCCTCAACCCACTATCTTTTTCAAGTATTCCATCTAATCTTCATTCTTGAAAAAATAAAAATTATACAATTGAAACCACCACATTCAATAATAGACTCGTCATCCTCAGTTAATAGGCCCTTGGCGTTCAACATGGCAGAAATCATCTTCTGGTAAATCAAAGAATTGGATCTTGGGGAAGGCTTGGTCATCTCACACATATGCACCATGAGATATCGACAAAAATAAATCTTTTTACCTTATATCATCAGAGGAAGAATATACACATATTTGTACCTTAAGGTTGAAAATCACTCTTTCTTGGGAAAAGCATGTGCTGTAAAAACTTAAAAATCAGCCTACATTCTCTATCCAACTTAGAGGCAACATGCCTTCTGGTTATTCCATCTCCTATCAGTACAACAAGAGAATCCTCATATATAAACAAATCACTAAATTATGTAATACTTACTTATTATTCATCATAAAATACATCATGAGAAACACCTAAACATTTAGCCCATTTTTTGGAAGAAAACCCAAAAACATTTCCTTTCACACGACTTCTAATCCAATCAGCACCATCTTCACTAAACACAAACTCTAGATGCTGATAAAACTCATAGACTATATTAGGATAGAAAGTTATTTTGTTTGAATAAAACCACTCTAACTATCCTTGATTATGAATAATTTTTAGTACTGGAGACATACTAGATAGCATCCACTTTGATTCAAATTCCTTTTCATGTGCAACTATCATGTTAGCAGGCTTGGGATTTACTGGAGCTACTGGAGTAGGAATACTAGTCTCTTTCTTCTTCTTCTTTGAAGGCCTAGAATTATAAGGATAAATATAAAAATAACACTACATTCTTGGAATTATGATCAATTTGGAAAGCTCATTCGAAGGTAGGATAAGGTTTGAAAAGAGATATATGAAAGGGTTACAATAGGCTTGAGAGGGATATGATAGTATCATGTGGGGATCAAGGTATGTTGTGAATAGACAATATGCCACTTTAATATCATTTGGGATATTAGGTATTCTAAAATCAAAATAATACTTGAAATATAAATTGAAATCTAAGGAAAAACATGCATCAGGTTTACAGGAAATAACATAAACTGGGAGAAGTAAACTAGTGGTTCAAAATATCAAGAAATGGAAAATTTTGAAAAGGCATAAAATGAATGGAATGACATCATAATGGTATGACATAGAAATAGTATGACAATACAGCGGTGTGACAAGCCAGTGGTGTGATAATCCAATAGTGTGACAAACTAGCAGCATGACAAGCCAGCCACATAACAAGCTAGTGGTGTGATAAGTCATCATTGTGACAACCTAACAACATGACAATCTAGTGATGTGATAAGCTAGCGGTATGATAAGCCAACAGCATGCCAACCACAACAGTATGTCAATCGAAAAATTGAACCTAACAAAAATTTATCATTCCAAACTCATTTTTGATATAATTCATTATCTCAAAATCCAAAGGATTAGTAAATATATTAGCTAACTAATGTTTTGTTCCAATTAATTCAAGAGTGATATCTCCTTTTTGAAAATGGTCTCTCAAAATGTGATATCTTACATCAATGTACTTTTTCCTAGAATGTGAAACAATATTCTTAGAAATTTTAATATAACTTATGTTGTCATTGTTTATGGGGACTTATATGAATTGATATTCATAGTCTAGTAGAGTGTGTTTCATCCACAAAATTTATTCTTGGAAAATTCCTTCAGCTATGTACTCAGCTTCAGTAGTAGGCAATGCAACAAAAATTTTCTTTTTACTACACCATGAAACTAGATACTTTCATAAAAATTGAAAATTTATAAAGGTTATTTTTTTTCTAACTTACATCCACTAAAATCAACATCATAATAACATACTAAATCAAATTCTTTTCCTCTTGGGTAAAAAACCAAAATTGGTAGTATACTTGAGGTCATTGGAAATTCTTTTAAGAGAAACAAGTTTTGAATCTTTTGGGTTTTCCTGAAAATGAGAACACAAACACCCACTAAATATAATATTATGTTAGATAAAAGTCATGTGTTGAAGACTTCTAGTCATACATCTATAACAAGTTTGATCAACTGGTTTCTTAGCTTCATCAAGATCCAATTTATAGATGGTTATCATAGGCACATAACTATTTTTAGTGCTATCCAAGTTAAAATGTTTTATAATATATTTTTTTAATTACTTTGATTTAAAATAA
Organism: Viscum album; assembly: GCA_963277665.1. NCBI lineage: Eukaryota > Viridiplantae > Streptophyta > Magnoliopsida > Santalales > Viscaceae > Viscum > Viscum album. The sequence continues at coordinate 319,594,396 of OY728146.1, forward strand.
TTCATTCTTTGTTTTGAAAAATATAAAATCCAATAAAGAAATTGAGTTAACCCATTAAACTCATTTCAAATTCATTTTTCTTCATTTTTCTCAAATTAGTACATAAATAATTTTTTGAAGATCTAAAAATAATATCATCAAAAAATATTTTTACTACTAATACATATTTTAAAATTTTCTTTATGAAAAGTGTAGGATCATATATTCCGTTTGAAAATCCTTTTGAAATCAAAAAATTACTGAGCCTATCATACCAAGATCTAGGAGATTGTTTTAAACCATATAAATATTTGTTTAATTTAAAAACTTGTTTTGGAAAATGATGATTTTGAAAACCAGGGGGTTATTTAACAAAAAAATCATCAACTATAAAAAAATTTAAGATTTTATTCTTAACATACATTTGATAAATATAGAAATCTAAATGTGCTTCATACGCAAGTCAGATTCTTATGGATTCATGTCTAGCTATAGGTGAAAAGGTTTCCTCATAGTCAATTCCTTCTTTCTGACTATAACCTTATGAAAAAAGTCTATCCTTATTTATAAATATAATGCATGACTTGTAAACTTTATTCTTAAACACATATTTAGTTATAATAGTAAATTTTTACTTGGTTCTATCTAAAAGTTCCCACACTTTGTTCCTTTCAAATTGATTTAACACTTCTTTCATTTCTATTACCCATAATTCATCATTAATAGCTTCATTGATGTTCTTAAGTTCAAGATGACACAAGAAAGCTTGATGTTCAACCTGATTTCTAAAAAAATATCTAGTTTGATTCCCTCTATTTACTTCACCTACAACATCATATAAAGTATTGTACTTAATGGTTAAAATATCTCTAGATAAAGAGGAAATGGTCACTTATAGATTTTTAGGTTTGGGTTCTGGAAGTTCTGGAATTCTTCAGAGCTGGATAATTTTTCTGATTATTTTACAGTAGAATCTAAAGGTTTTTAATTTAAGTTCAGAGAAGATAAATCATCCTTAAGATTTTATAAGGAGTTCTTAGGTTCATGTGGATCAGTTTCATCAAATTTTACATGAATTGATTCTTTTAAAATTTGGTCTTCTTATTGAAAACTCTATAGGCTTTTCTAAAAATTGAATAACCAAGGAAAATTTCATCATCACATTTAGAGGAATTTTTTTTAAGAATAACCTTAGTATTAAGAATAAATATCTTTCAACCAAAACCTATAAAGTAATTAAGCTTAGGTTTCATTCTATTCTATAGCTCATACGGTTTCTTCTGAAGGATAGGTCAAAGTGAGACTCTATTGATGATATAACATGTTGTATTGACATTTTCTACCCAAAAATAGATAGGTAGGTCATAATCATTTATCATAGTCTGAGAAATATCTTTTATTAAGTTTTATTTATCCTTTAAATAAATCCATTCTATCAGGGATCCTAGGAGTAGAGAATTTATGATTATAGCCATTTTGTGAGAAAAAAGATTCAAAATATTGATTTTCAAATTCATGACCATGATCACTCTTTAAGGTCTTGATCCAAAGTCCACTATGATTTTTTATATACTTAGCATACTTGGTGAAATAGATAAAATCTTCACTTTTGTGAGCTAGAAAATATACCCAAGTATACCTAGAAAAATCATCTATAATAACATAAATATAGTGTTTCATATTAAGACTTGAAACTCAAAAAGTTACAAAAAAACCATGTGAACCAACTAAAGAGGTTGATAAGTTGAAACTTCTTTCTTTGATTTAAAAAGAACTTTTTATTGTTTCCCTTTTTGAAAAGGGTTACAAACTTTATCAGTTAGGAACTCAAGCTTTGGTAGATCCCTAACTTACCTTTTCTTAGTTAGCTTCCTAAGTGAGTTAATCTTGTGATGGCCTAGTCTCCTATGATGAATTCATGAATCTTTGTGAAAGGCACTTAAGCAAGAAATATTTCAAGAAATCAAAGAATTTAAATATATATCATAAAAATTATCCTTTCTTAAAGTGGTAAAAATTAAATCATTTATGGAATCGAATGTATTACAATAATAATTCTCAAACATAACATAAAAACCATTATCACACAAATGATAAATTCTAAGAAGATTATAATTTAAACCATCAACATATAAAACTTTAGAAATTAAAACTAAATTTTTGTAACCAATCTAGAATTGGCCGATGATCTTTCCATTTTCATTATCACCAAAGATGAAATTTACACCATTAACCTTTATCAGGATCATGAATAATGAATAATCTATTGTCATGTGTCTTGAAAAACCACTATCCAAGTACTATAGACTTCTACTTGAGGTCTTCAATTATCATTCCTATAAAACAAGTTTTAAACAAGAAATGACTTTGGTACCCATATCTGTTTGCGTCTACAAATGTTAGTTATCAAAGCTTTGGGAAACCACATACGTATAATGGGTTTACTATAAATAGATTTCAAAATTTTTGAAATAAAAACCTTGTTGGGTCCTTTTGAAAAATAATTATCTGTAGAACATTCAGGTCTAGATTTTGGAACAAAATTGATTTTAGATATTCTTCTCTCTCCAGGTTCATATCCTATTCCAGAAACATATTTGGGAGTAACATTTTTACCCAAATTTTTTTAAGATTCTCTCTAACAAGTTTAAATATTTCAATATATTTCTTTAATTTCTAATTTTATAGTATAAGTTCGTTTTTTTCTTGGAGTAGTTGATAATTTTTCACTTTCTCTATTGATAGTTCATACTTTGAATTTATAGTTAGAGCATGATTCCTTTTGATACTTTTATACTTATTCTTTAACTCATTAAAGGTATACTCTATCATACTGAAATATTAAAATAATTCTTAATTTGACAAATTGTTGCCATAATGTTGTTCATTTTTAGAATTATCAAACTCATGCACATGAAAAATACTATAAATAGTAGGTAAAATTGATACCTCACTAAATTTAGTCATAAAAAACATATTTTCTCTATTTGGGGTATCTTTATGTGAAGAATCAGAATCACTTGAGTTGTCTTAAGATGCACTACAGGTTTACTTTATGGAATTTTTGTATCTCTTATCCTTATCCTCATATTTCTTTTTATACTTAAGCTTTGATAAATCTGGTTTTATGTGTCCTTTTCTTTTAGATTCATAGCAGACAACTTTCTTAGGTTCATTATCCTTTTTCCAATATTTCTTCTGGTTTCCTCTATTTTCATAATTTCCTTTATAATTTTATTTTCTTAAGAACTTATTCTTCCAATATAACTTCTTAAATCTTAAGTCTAGGTGAGTCATCTCCTCATCACTATCAAGATGTGATTCACTATCACTGGAACTAGCATCTTGTACCTTCTATTCTTCATTTTCCTTTTGTTGTCTAGGTGAAGTAGTATTGAAATCTACTGACTTTATTTTATGCTATTCATCTTCTTCATGATTTATCTTTAATTCCTCTTCGTACATCATAAGTTTTTTAGTAAACTATTTCACAAGTAGTTTACTTATGTCACATGATTCTCTAATTGAAACTGATGTGCCTATTCATCATTCTAGTATTCATATCATTAATCTCATAATCTGATCCTTGTTAGATATAGGTTTTTAAGAGAGCTCATAGTGTTGAAAATCTCATTGAAACTAAGATGCATGTCAGAAATGTGTTCATCATGCTTTATTTTAAAATTATCATATTTAATAGTGTATGTATTAAGCTATATCTCTTTAACATTTGAAGTTACTTAATGGGAAATAGACAGAGTTTCCAAAATTTCAAAAGTAGTTTTAAAATAAGATATTATATTAAATTACTCATCTCCTAAAGAACAGTACAGGGCATTAATTTCATTACAATTATTATTATAAACTAATTTTGTATCATCATCCCAAGTGCTTCTAGTAGTATCAAGTATAACATCTTCGTATTCTATTGCATACCATATATCAAAACCCAAACTTTCTATATGAAAATTCATTTTAATCTTTCATTAATCATAATTTGTTACATTAAATAAAGGAGGTCTATTAGTAGCAGATTATTCTTGGCAATTATCTATTTTAAATAGCTAAATTTAGAAATAATATAAATTTGAGATCTTTAAAATACAACTAAAATCATAGTTAAAATGATTTTAAAAATTTTAACACAAAAGAAATAAAATCCTTAATAACAAATATTGGTTGGAGTGAGTATCTCAAGATGGGGGTGAATTGAGTACCCAAAAAATATTTTTTTCTAAAATAGGTTATTTTGAAATCCCAAAATATTTGAAAAAAACCCAGTTTATCAAAATAAGTATAATGATATAGATCTTAATCATTCTAAATATTTCTATAGGGATTGATTAGGTCTTAGATGCAATATTATTATATCCTTTGAAATCATCTTAATTGATCAAAATACTATATAGACACAAATTAAGATAAACTATCAAAGTATATATTCTATATATAATTAAAAAAATCTATTTTAAAGTGGAAATAAAGTAGAAAAATTAAATCACACAGTGGAAATAATAAATATAATAGGTCCAATATCAAGTCAATACTTAGTCCTCTCCACTTTTTTATCAGCCACTTCCAAGTAGTTTATATAAAATAAACACAATGATCTACAACATGGATTGGGTTTTACAAAATTTTACAACTATCCAGGTCACACATGACCTCTTCCATAGTTATTCATGGGAGAAAAGATAAACATACTGCAAAAGTACATCTACCACTCTTATCTGTGAGAGAAAATATATTAAAATATGATGATCAGATATTGAGTATCTTCTAGTTTAACATAGGAGACAATGTGCATGTGATAAAACATAGTATGCACACACACTACTTAAAAATGTTGTAAATATAGATAAAATAGATAAATATATATGTATAGAGTTTAGAAGTGCTTTGTAGATTTCAATTCATCTTTTGCCTCTTAATTTTATTTGGCAATTAAACTTGAGTCGAGTTCTCTTCAAAACTTCAGGAAAACAGAGTGTCACAGACTCTTGTTTATTAACTTTATGAAGTCAATAGATGAGATGGTGTGGTTGGGATTCACATTCTAATGTTCTTACTAGGTAATATCTTCTTATTTTAAAAAGGTTCAACTCTATGTGTGTTCAATAAGTATGAGCTCTCCATATGTTTTCAGTTTGATTTTCATAGGGATTTTGGTCTCTGCTTCCCTTCTTACATCTGCATGAGAGAGTGTACTGCACTTTTATCAGTAGCAGCAGTGGGGAGAATATTCATAGAGGCTTCTTTAAAATGCACATTCGGAATCACTCTTCAATGATTTATGTTAATAATTTATGAAAAAATCATTAAAATAGTTAATGGAATTAAATTTAATAAATATAGTTTTTAGAATAATGTAATCCAAAAGGATAAGTTGAGAAAACAAATAGTGGTGGTGTATTTAAGTCTAGAGGTGTCTCAAGGTATGATAGTGTCTCAAGGTCTGGTGCTATTGAAAGATTTGGTGGTGTCTCACTCTGACGGTATGAAATTGGTGGTGTCTTGTACTTAGCCAAGTTTCCATTATATTAGTGGTGTCTCAACTAGTAGTTTTGGGTATCGTAGTAAGAGGTCTGATAGTGTCTTAAACATTGTCTAAATTCTGTGTTGGCAGTATGATATCAGCGGTGCCTCATCTAGAAATATCTCATACTTAGCCAAGTTTTATTTTTGGCAGAATGACATTCTAACAGTGTTTCAACTGATATTTTCTCATACTTTTTCAATTCTTCAGTCCAACAATATGACATTCTAGCAGTGTGATATTTGGGAAGTATCTTATACTTCGTGATATTTTGATGTTGGCGGTGATTCATGGAAAATGGTGTCTCGTTTTGGCATTCCCAACCTCAACGGTGCCTCATACTTAGAAAATTTTGTCACCTGGCTCAGAATACAGATTCCTTACAAAGAAACATGAAACTTATTAATAAACTCTGAATCATGATATTTTGGTCATTAAAACCAGGAGTTCAACACTTCTAAAACCAAACATCCACCTTCATAGCATCTGATGTAGTGATATACTATACCTTTGTTGTTGAGTCCATTATAGTGGATTTTTTTAACTCTTCCAACTGATTTCTCCACCATTTAGGAAAAACATGAAACTATATGAATATCTCATATCATCATTTTAAGATCAAAATATAGCATCTGTGTAACCCCTTACAATGAAATCATCCTATCCTCCAAAGACAAATAACATATCAATACTTTTTCTTAAGTACTTAAAGATTTTTTTAAAAGTAATCCAATTACTATCATCATAATTTTATTGGTATCAACTTATTATGATCAAATAATAAGTGTAATTAGTTCAAGTACACAACATGAAATATAGATAGATCCGATGGTGGGTGTATACAAAATATTTTACATCCTTTATAACTCTTTTGAATTATTTTGAATCTTCTTAATATTTGTTACATGTAACACTAGTAAAGATCCCTTCTGGAGTTCATCATGCTAAATCACATTAGAAATTTACTAATATATGTGTCCTAACTCAATCAAATTATCCTTTTATATCTATATATATAGATATTTATAAATTGTATGTAGTATTCTTCACCCATGTCTTTTATTGAGAAGAATATCCCCAACCACATCTTTACCGAATGTAATGTCGAGACATCATTTCTAATAAGTAGTATGTAATCCACATTCAATACCATAAATATCACAACACTCACACTAATTATCTTGTATAAAAATGAATCATCTGTGTTTTTTATGAAACTAAACTCTTTGATTTCATCATCAAACTAGATGTTCTAAATATGATAATCTTACTTCATTCCAGAAATGGACTATTACAACTTTAAAACCTTAACAGACTCATTTATAACCTTAAAACTATCAAGTTGTATCATATACATATCCTTGAATAAATTTTCATTAATTAAATCAGTTTTGACATCCATTTGATATATCTCATAATCATAGTAGTCTATTACATTAAGAAATATCCTAATGGGATTTATCATCAAAACTAGAGAAATGTTTCTTCATAGTCAATACCATAAATGTTTTTGTAACCATTTTCCACTAGGTCATACTTATAGGTAGAAAATATACTATCCGTATTAGTTTTATTATGGAAAATTCACTATCACCCTATGGGTATCACTCCTTCATGTGAATTCACTAAGTTCCAAACTTGGTTTGTGTACATGGATTCCATTTTAAATTCAAGGCATTTTTTCATTTATCGGTATTGGAACTCTCTATATCCACTCGGTATGTGATAGGTTCATTATTTATGAACATTAATCCATCATAATTTTCCATAATAAATCCATATTTATCAAGATTATTATAGATCCTACCAAACCATTGATGTTCTTGGGTTACCTAAGTTGATTCTTCTTCTATAAATATTTTTAGAACTAGATCAACATCCAACTTATGAAAACTTATTATTCATTAGTCTTGATCTTCTCCGATTTCAAATTTCCTATAACATAACCCTAAAAATATGCTCTTTCTCAAGGGAAGAACCATGTTGGGCCATAAATACTTTGTGTTCAGTGGGATTATAAAAGTGATATCCCACAATCACTTTAAGATAACCAATAAAAAAATTATTTGACTTAGGTTTAATATTATCAAAATCCAAATGTCACACATATTTTTCACAACCCCAAATCCTTGTAAAATATATATCAGGGTGTTTCTTGATCCATGTATTTTATGGTATCATTATGACTACATTATATGGAACATGATTAAGTATGAATAAATATGTTTCTACATAATACCTATAGAATGAAATAGTAAGGATACACTGACTTGTCATTGATTAAACCATGTCTAATAGGGTAATTTATTCCTCTTAGACACACTATTACACTATGGTGTTACAAGAGGAGTAAGTTATGAATTAATTCTACAATATCTCGAATGATCGGTGAATTTATGGCTCAAGTATCCCCCATTAAAATTTATTGGTGAATATTAATACATTTTATTAGTTGGTCATGTACTTCATTTTAAAACTATTTTAACATTTAAGAAGTTTTAAACATTTTCCTCATAAAAAACACCTAACTATATCAACTAAAATCATCGGTAGAGGTTATGAATTGATGAATCCCACCACTTTCATGGGAAATCATTGGTCCACATACATAACCATGTATAAGATCTAAAATAAAACTAGCTCTTTTACCATTTCCATTAAAAGGTTATTTGGTCATTTTTTCCAAATAAACTTGATTCACATGTATCAAAAAAATCATAATTGAATGGTTTCAATAATCTATCTCTATGGAGTCTTTGAATGTGTTTTTCATTTATATATCCAATCCAACAATTCCAAAGGTAAGTGGGGTTTGAATCAACCTTGAACTTCTTATTATGAATGTTATAGATAGGATTATCCATATCCATAATGTATAAACCATTTAATATATTCTTTTATTCTATAAAACATTTCAATCATGTATATAGAACAATTATTGATCTTAATAATGAATGAAAATCCCATATTATCCAAATGAGATATAGAAATAAAATTTATGTTTATGACGAGGCCATAATAAAAGATTTCCAATTCTAGAACTATTCTGCCTAGTATACTTAGATCATGGGTGTAGACCACTAATGAAACAACTATTTCTCCATTTCCAACACATATATCTACCTCACTTTTCTTCAATTTTATCGTTTTTTGATTTTTATGTTTATTAACACAAATGTGTGATGCACATCCAGTATTTAATAACCACGAGTCAGATTTGTAGAAATTGATTTCCAAAATATTAACATTCAAATTCTTATAATACTTAACTTTGATAATATTTCAACCTTATATACCAATCTATAATAGTTTTATTGGTCAAACCTATCAGATACCTCAAAATGATAAACATGGTGCATTCCATAATATACAATAAGAAAATATCTATGGGTGGGTATCATGTTTTATATTTTTTCATCAAGGACTTTTAATAAAAGTTATCCCACTAAAATGATTACCTCATACATCATACCCATTTAGTGATCCAAGACCCATATTTAATCATAAATTACTCCAGTTTTCATATAAATTAGTGATGACTATATCTAGTAGACAAATATTGTCAATCATATCACATATGACTCTTAAATAGTTTTGAGGATAGCTCTTTTCCCAATACTTCATATGGATTATCTCAAATTGATTCTTTCGGTATCCTAATGGTTAAGGATTCCCAGCTAAGTGTAACCCTAAGCATACGCCAATAACAAGACACCTAACATTTAGGGTCACCTCATTACTTTCTTTACATACACAAGATAATTCATGGAAACTTAATGATTAGGGAACCTCATACTAAATGATCGAGTTCTTGAAAAGTTTCACTTTAGAAGAAATATCACACTTAGTATTTGATAAATTTTCTGTTAAAGTCTCAAAATTTTATTATACACCATATTTTTATTAAATTCTTAACTATTTAATCTCATGAAATATTTATTATCACATGTTTTATTACTTTATTTATTCTTTATTCTAATTATTTATTTTTGAAATATTTATTCCATCCACAAAATTAATATATTCACAATATATTAATTTTCAACTCTTTACATAACTCACAATTTCAATTACTCACCCAAAAATAAAAGACGAACATATTTACACATATCCAAATGAATCATGTGCATAAGATGAATGAACTTTTCACATAAAGGTTTAGAATTATATAATTGAAAATCCCTCTATGAGTAATCCTATAGAAATAGATAGTCAACCCTCACTTTTCTAAAACAAGTCATAATCCTCTAGAATAGTGGGAAGTCCATCATAAAGTCCCTATTCCTAGTGATACATTACTTAATAGAGATTATAATCACATAAAAAATATAAATCCTAATATGTATAAAGTATATTCAACAACCAAATTCAAGTTAAGAACTTTAATTAGAAAAAAAAGTCTAGGTAAATGAAAACCAAATCTTGTATTATCATACCTATAATGTAATACATTTAATGAAAATTTATAAGAAATAATATATCAAATAAATTAAAGATGCATAATATTTAAAATTTATAAACATGAATATTTCAAAAGTAATAAACTAATAAATAAATATTTTATTTATTATCTAAACATGAGATATTAATATTAACATTTTATATTTAATTTAGGCATGAATTTTTTTTATTTTCAATGCCTAATACTAATCTTCTATAAATATTTTAAAAAAATAAGCATTTATGGATAAAATAACACATTTTAGTGGTAGTTTTATTTTATTACTAATAAGACTACTATAGGTTCTAAGCTATGAATATGTTCCGTACACAAGTTCGTACGTACCTTACATAGCTCTCAATCATAAGTCATGATTAATCATGGGATGCTTGTTTTAATATGATGATGTCATCTAGATATCCATATGCAAGAGCCAAGTCATGGGTGGTGATAGGATAAGTGGAAAAATTGGACCATATTACACCTTATACAGATGGATCAATGAATCCTACATAGGTATGAGTCATAATCGATGATATCACTTATATCACTGTTATGATCCAATGCTTCATTTTTTCAAAATCTAGGTTTCAATTATGATATCCTATAATGTAATATCATGCTAGCACTACATATTATGTTATACCATAACATAATATCATGCAATATTCACACATTATGTATCTTGTAACATAATATTAGGAAATCATTTTTTATTACGTTATCCTATAATATAACATAAGGTAGAGAAATCTGGTGGCTGAAATTCATCCAAATCATATCATACACTATGATATAGCCTCTAAGAACTGTGATACACATGTTTTATAAAAACCAGTAGAAAAAACATGTTAATTTGATGATGAAAATGGATTTTATACCACTGATTGGATTTATAGAATCAATTTATCATAGGAAACACATTTATATGCCTGATTTATCATCATCGGGCCAACATGTAGTAAAGAATGTGAAATATAATAGGTTTACCTTAATTATAGAATAGTCCATATTGAATGTCACATGATACAACTTATCTTTAACTCAATAGATTATGTTTTATGGATATATACTAGTCACAAACAATGATCTCTTACCTCCATAGAGATGACATTGGCCACCCGATTCTACATTCTCTGTGAAAGGATCCCTAAAATCAAAAAGTGTTTTCATACCCACTCCAAAAATATTAATAGAGTTTCAGGGAGTAAGATATCTTTGGTTATAAATTTTTTAAGTTTTATATACTAAATAAGAGGATCACACCCTGTATATAGGACCCTTCATTAAATAAAGGGAGTCTAGGGTCAGCTTTCATCACATAGAAGCTGACATTCCTTATGATGATGCACGGTTTTTGAGTTCCTATTCATTTGAACATTTCAAATGATTATAATATGTAATGTATCCATAAATGAATCAACATGTTGGTTTTTAAATAAAAGAAAAAATGAATAGGATTAGGTAATACCCATGCACTCAATATCTAATATCTATAGCCTATCATGTGCTACTACAGATACTAATCATATGCTACGATGGAGGAATCTTCATGGAATATCATAGAAAATGATTTAGGATATATAATACAATATTATACCCCCACTTCAGAGAATATCCATCATATTTCATATTCTTAAATCCTTTAAGTATATTAACAAAACCATACACAGGTTTTATCTAATAATATCCCATATGATAGACCACCATATATTCCTTATGTTTACTGTGCATTTCAGGTTTTCTTAAACTCATTACTTCTCTATGTAATTCATGTAAAATCTATATGTGACCATCTAATAAAACCCTCCTACTAAGCCATTTTATTGACTTACATCTATGAAATAATCTAGTTTGAATAATGGGGATACTTAGGAATCATATTTCAAATGTTCAACACTTTGAACATAGTATTCAAACTCTTTTATTTCACAACATAATATGTTACAACATAAATGACTTATGTTTTCTACATAGAACTCTATCTAAGTTCATCATCATATTGGAACCTTTAATTCATTATTTTAATGTTAGATTATTTTGGTAACTAAGTGTAACACTTTAAAATAAATTTATTTTCCAACACATTTTAAACCCTTCTAGGATGTAAAATGAAATTAACTTCATTACAATACCTAAATGTAACTCTTTAAATCACAAACCAACCTAGGTCGACCCTGAAATGGTTTTCCGAGCTAGTCCACAGCATGGCCCGAAGGGTGTTCCCGATCCCCATAGGCTGAAACTAGTGTCAAACATCAAAATAAATTAGTATGGAATGGTTTATCCTAGAAAATATATATGAATAAAGAAAATAAACTTAACAAACCAGAATAGGGAATAAAAATAAACTAAGCAGCAAAACATACCACAACTGACCTTATGGGTCACCACGAAACATAAAATCACACTCGCTCCAAGAGTGATCCAGACTAGAGGAACCTAAAACTAAAAACATAGAGTAGGCATGAGCAATGATATGCTCAATTGTAAATCCAAAGATAACCATGTAATCCATGTATTTTTCTTTCCTGAAAACATTCCATTAATGATAGTTTGAAAATAAAATTATAAAAATAATATTTCCACATTTTATTAAACAAACCCAGCTTTCAAATTTGAAAATCCAACATAATAAAAACATGCATTTTCAAAATATAAGCTTGCCACTTTAAAGCCACATTCCAAACCAAAGTATATAGATTTATGATGATAAATCAATGAGAAAATAGAGTACCAAGGAAAAATAATTTCATAAGAATACAAACATGAAAGATAAAATAGAAAGTATTCATAGGTGATCCTAAACATCCCTAGAGGACCCATGGGCATAATCGATTTGGAAACACCTATTGACGTATGGTGAATCCCCTAAGTCAATAACCACCGGCTACCCTAAACTGACCAATACGATGGCACATCTCACTTGGCTTATCTATGATCCATAGGGTACCAACCTGTCTAATTGAGGTTGGTCAGCAAATGTCACTTGATCCCCAAAAATATTCCCAAGAAACCATGTTAATAGTAAATTATGTAAGTGGGAGGCCCTCTCATGTGTGACTCACCTTACCTGCCACCACCGCACTTGCCTACCCCAAACATGGACATCCCCTATACGATAACCCATAAATGGAAATCTTAGATAGGGGTTCCAACTATATACATATTTATATATACATGTTTCATATCATTTAAGGTTCCAACTGGGTTGTTACATCACTTAAGAATTCAACACTTTCTTTAAAAACATGAAAGTTTCCAATCGGGCCTTTAACTTTACATAATCAAATTTGTTTACCAAAAACACTTACAAACTATTTCCAAAACAACATCAAACAAAAAATTTATATTTTTAGTTCCAATCAGGCCTTTAATTTTCAAAACCAATACATTTTCATAAAACCATTTCCAAACATTGGGGAAATACACAATCTTACAAAACATGCCAAATGGCCCCTTAAGCCCAATGTTTACCCAAACATACTCCAAGTGCCAAATGGAGATAAATCTTTATGATTTATTTTAAAACCAATTTTATAAATTACACAAAGAAACGAACATCATTTAAAAACCAAAATCCATTTAAAATTACCAAATTTTAAGGAGGAACACCATTTTCAAGTGACACCTTCATTTGAGGGCACATCCATGTGTGCACCTTGTGCACCCACGGATGTAACAACATCCAATGGTATATTAATAGTAACCAAGAAAACATTTGAACCCATTTTAAAGAACATCACTCACTGTCAAACCAAACCAGTAACCCACATGATACCGAAGCCATTAACAACTTTTAAAAAATTAAAATAATCTTTCCAAAACATTTTTACCTCAATCCTCAAGCCAAAAAATACCAAATCACACATACAATACAAACCCACAATTAAAAAATTCTACCAAAACAAAAATAAAGCTACATATTTCTTAAATATCCAACTTTACTTTAAGGAAATACATGTCATTTAAACAAACATCAATGGTTCACAAGAACCTAGGTGTTTTCAAGAATTTCTTTGAAAACCTATTTTTAACAATTTGAATCAATTCCAAAACACCATACTAAGCTAAGAAAAGTCACCCTATAGGTTTGAATCATGTTAATTAATTTATTTAAAGTTATAAGAATCAAATTAAGTTCATCTAAAAGGAGAAGTATGGAGATTCCTACCTCAAGCAAACCAAGACAACACTTGGCATTCGCACTTTCTAACTCAAGAAACCATCCGCTTGCACGCACATACTTCTATATATATTTATGCATACCCTTTACCCAATTCCCATATTCTCCGAATCATGAGGGAATATGCACATGGAGGATATACACATTTATATATATGCATACCGTTGTATATGCTTTCAAGTCTTCCAAAGGCATTAGAATCACTACACATAATAATTGGGACCCATAAACAATATATGATTGTCAAAGTAAGGGTAAAAATCCCAAAAGCAGGTTTAAACCCATACCTCAGACGATAGTGGGGAAGAAAAACAAGCCGAACCACATCGCCTTCAGAGGAAGTTCATGGAATCCATAAGAATAGGTCCCAGGAGACCATCTGCACAACCCTAATCCACAAGAAAACAAAAATTAGGATTACCCTTCAAACCCTAGGTTTGTCCATGGGGAGAAACTTCTAAATAAAACTAAGGGAGATCATCGAAGGGGGGTCATTCACTATGAAAGATTTAGACCATAGGATGGCCATGCGTCGAGGAGGTTGGCTAGAGAAGGGCCACATGACGGAGAGGTTGGTCAGAGGAGGGCCATGCACCAGCGAGGTCGGCTGGAGGAGGTTTGTGAGTCGGGGAGATTGGACAGAGGTGCATTGGACGGAGGGTTGGTCGAAGGTGGAGGGCGTGCCAGGAAGGGAGGTGTGTAGAAGGTGGGTCACATAGTAGGGGTAGGGGGAGATGTGTGCGGCATAGAAGGAAGGGAAGGGGGATAGTCCTGGGATTAGGAAAAAAACTTAAATGAAATTAAAAAAATATTAATAATACTAATAAAAATAATAATAGTAATAGTAATAATCATCATATTGATAACATTCATTTAATTTTTAATATTAATAATATTAATAATAATTTAATAATATTATTAATAATAACAATTTTAATAATATTATTAATAATAAATATTTTAATAATTATTATCATAATAATAACAATAATAATAATAATTGTTACAAACCAGCCCGGGGTCAACCCTAAGCCGGTCACTCGAGCCGGTCCGTGGAAAGTCCCGAGGGGCATTCTTGATCCCCCCGGGATGGAAACTAGTGTCGAGCATCAAAAAATAAACCTGGGAATGATTTAAGCTCAAAATAAATAAACAACCAAGACCAGATAAATAAATGAAATAAACTAAGGACGCAGCAGCATGAACAACTGAAACTAAATAAAATAAACTAATCTAGATACATGGTGCAACTCAACAGATAGAAAAATAAAATACAAAACTAAATACCCAAATGACAAACAAAACCGCCATAACCCGATCTCCATGTGACCTCTTGGTCACCACCAACCATAAGACTAGCTATGCTCCAACATCAAGCACCTGCTAGAGAAACCTGAACAAAGACTAAACATGCAAAACAGCTCGGGTATACCGACACTGAGTGGTAAAGGTAGGGTGTGAGCTAGTCGCTCAGTAGGCAACCACCAAATAATCCATGTCATTTCTTCCACAAAACATTCCATTAATACTAGTTTTAACTAACTTATAAAATTAAGTTTCCATACACACTTTGCCTTTTAAAAACAAACAAGCATGATCCAATGCCCTCTCAATTTAAAACCAAATTCAAGGGGAAATAAAGGGGAGTTGTGCTTTCTATTTCAAAACATCTAATTTAAATCCTTTTTAATTAAATCACAAATTCACGATTTTATAAATAAATACCAAAACCAGGTGCAAAGAAAAAAAAATCCAGACAAAGGGGGCAATAGATCTAATAGTACTCGTAACGGAGAAACACGAGAAAACCTAGGAACGCAGAAAAAGACCAGAACATACTATACATGTGACTCATCCTGAAGGAATGCCCTAACTCAATGACATCATAACGCCCTAATCCTCGACATATCCCTAAATGGCCTAACTGAGGGGCCCAATTCCCATAGCAGCAATAACTCAGTATTCCCCTGCTATGGGGCCACTAACCAGTGCGTAATCTAAAGTAGTGCAGCAATCGTTCTCAGTAAACCACTTTTCTATGCTAGGTTCCCATGTAAAGTTCTAAAGGGGGTGTGCCATATCATTCAAACAACAAGTCACATACATATAATCAAACACACTGCACAAACTGGCACCGCCCTGGCCACCTCAAGGGTTTGTCCCTTTCCTCAAAATAATTATCAGTCAAAGAAGTCCAATTCCGAGGACCCTTCCATCTCACAAGTCAACATTTAGGCAGGGATTCCAACCA
The DNA here is from genome assembly GCA_963277665.1 of Viscum album. Taxonomy (NCBI): domain Eukaryota; kingdom Viridiplantae; phylum Streptophyta; class Magnoliopsida; order Santalales; family Viscaceae; genus Viscum; species Viscum album. The sequence goes on from OY728146.1 coordinate 319,610,789, forward strand.
AAGAAGGGTTTTCCAAAAATCTATTTCAAAATCCAAACGGTCCTTCACACCAAGAAATCACCAATCATTTTTAAAGTTCCAATAGGGCCATTTAAAGAAAACACGCGGTAAGTGAAACTTGATGAAAATGCGTCACACACGTTGAAATCCACTTTTCAAATCATTCGCACTCTAAAACATTTTCCAAAAACAGTTTCACACTTCTTCAATAATTTAATAAACCATTGAATCACCTTATAAAACAATTATAAATAACACTCAAAGCATCTAAAAAAATCATTTTTTTAAACAATACTATTTGTCCACATTCAACTGCATAGGGAAAAACATGTGAATGAATTCAAGTACATGTCAAAACCTATATATAGCAAGTTAAACTAACAATAAATCATTACCATAAACTAAGTACATTAGTAATAAAAGTGTGAATCAGGGTGTACCAATGAAATACTAAAATACAAGTATCGCATGGAAAAAATTGGAAGAAAAGGCATGGAAGCACCTACCTCAAAGAATTGACCGATCCAATGCTTTAAAACTCACACGGCCACCCGTTCACATACACGCACTTCCACAAAGGTGCACTCACTAGAAAAAAGACATCACCACACCTTAACAACACATTCAACACCCAAAGTCAGTGCGACGAAGACCAATGCACAACCAAATAAATACCAGGGATTAAAAAACAACATAAGACACTAAATTGGATGACGTAAAACAAAACAGCGGGTGCATTAACCTTACCCGAAAAAATTGGCGTCAAGGAAAATCGAGTTCATCTGCCTTGCCCTTGGTGGAGGATTCCAGAACCTTGACCAACGGGTCTCGATATGTCAATCTCATACTCTAGACATTTGTAAAAAAGCATGAAACACAAACCAATGTGTCAAAGTTCAGTGAAATTGAAGAAACACCAAAATTGGAATGGGATGAAAACCGTGGTTTGACAGCGAGGGGAAATCGAGACTGCGCCCGAGCAGAGTGGAGGTTCTGCGCAAGGGAATTCGGGTTTTTGCCGGAAGATAGTTGGACGATAGGGGTTGGGTTCATTGAAATAGCATCGGGAAGGAGGCCAAGTTCGCCGGAATCGCACCGGGAAGAGGCTAAGTTCGTCGGAATCATGCAGGGAAGAGGCCTCACCGGATTGGGAGGGGGTTGTGCCGGAATGAGAGGTTGGGTGGCGGGAACCCACAGAACAAGGTGGAGCTGGCTGGGGTTTCGGTGCATGCTGGTGGATGAAAGGGAGGGGAGGAGGCCTTCGTGCGGGGTTGCAGTCGGAGGGTGCTGGCAGAAGGGAGGAGAGGACGCTACTAGGATGGTGGTGCAATGGGAGGAGGGGCTAACGAGGAGGCTGGGTCCCACTGGTGGGGGTGCTGTCGGAAGGCGCGGGCAGAAGGGAGGAGAAGGTGCTACGGGAGGGCGGCGCGATGGGAGGTGGGGACTGGCAAGGAGGTTGGGGGCCGCTGGTGGCGAACCATAGAAGAGAGGGGAAGGGGGTGCGCTGGGTGCGCCTCGCGTAGAAGCAGGCTGGGGAAAGGGTGGGGCGTTGGGTAGGTAGGGTTTCATGTTTTTTTTCTTATCTTAATAATAATATTAATAATAATACTAAATTGTTAAAAATAATAATTATAATAACAATATAACAAAATTAATAATAATAATACAACCATAATAATAAAATTTGTAATAACAACAATTAAATAATAATTATATTAACATTCGTGATCATAAAAGTTATAATAATAATAATCCCAACAATAATATTAAAAAACATAATATTATTAATATTATTATTTCTAACCATTTTAAAAAATTCATTTCATCCAAATTATCTAACTTTATTTATTTATTTATTTATTTTCATTCACCAGCCAAATTATTTATTTATTTATTCTGAACTGACTAACCACTCGATTCGCCTGCAGTAAGACGCGTGGTTGAAAAAATTGTGCCCAAACCATGCCACCCGGTTCCGCCTGGTTATAGGGTTAAGTTGTGTGCTTGTCGCGTGGATTTATAAACCGCGTGCAGGTCGCGTGCCATAACTCTGACCCATTGGGGTAACCGCGCGGGCAACGTGCAGTTACTTCTAGTAGTGCGGACTAACCGCGCAACAGAGAAAGCCATACAAAACTCAAAATAATAATTAAAACAATTAAAAATAATAATAAATAAATCAGGTCAGGTGTGACAATTCTCCCCACCACAAAACATTCTGCCCCCAGAAAGTCACCAAGCGACAGTTGACACAACTCGAGTCCATGCCCAGACAAAACCGAGGAAGAACTATGAATCCCGGGATGACCTTACTCTCAACAGGTCACACCTGACCAATTCAAGAGAAAATAGAAGCCTGAGGTTGAGGGGAGAACAAAGGAGGGTTCTCCCAACCATAAGAATTTACTAATATGGAAACCTTGAAACCCGATCATACCACCCCCGAGGGGGGCCAACACGGGAGTTCCCAAACTGAACCCATTTAATTTCTCCACATGGACCAAACAACACCCAGAGACTTAAAAATAAAGCTTTCTACGAAATGACCCAACACCCCAAGGATACGAAATTAACTCAACACCTCTCACACTGACCGAATAAAATCCTCACCGCAACCAGAGACTATGGAATTCCTAGCCTAAACTTAGAAAGGACCCTGAAACACCGCCCATTAATTTCACAAAACCAAACATCCCCCCAAACAAAAACAATTGAGACCAAACTCAAAATTAGAATGACCTGTTTATTCTCAGGTCAAACACCCTTCAAGCAAATCTGAATGATTTAGAAGCCACACTAAGAATAGATAAGACCGCTTAGACTACGGTAGAACAAGTTCATCACACCACCACTACAAGGATGAGATTATGATGGTGATAAGAACAGAACAAGGAAGCTTTATATTTTTCCATCCCAAATATGAAAAAATGATTTGGAACGACATTCCACACACCCTCGATAACTCCTGACAGTGCGTGAGCTTCACCCCGAGACCTGTGGTTGGGGCCCTAATGGTTGAAGCATATCATGCCTCACAGTCAGTCATTTGGATCCTCCAGTCTCCAACTCCCTCCCGAACATCACTCCTTTTTTAACTCTCCTCGGTGCCTCGAATATTCTCATAGTAGTAAGACTTCGGATTAATGCAACAAAGAAGCTTAGAATGCCTGAACCAGTTACACTAGTGGTATGCAAGAGAACGGTCCAACAAACTGGAAGTCGACACCTATAAACAAGATTCTTCAGAAACAGATTCTTCTATCGCACCCCGCTCGCCAAATGGGGAACCTTTGAAAAAACCAACCACCACCAACTACACCCTGAACTCCAATGACAAAGAGACATCACATCCTTACTAGTCTAGATCTGGACCCTCAAACAAACCTGAGATGTTATGAACCTTATCACCCCTGGGAGTTCCCACAACCCAAGAAGGGTTTCCCAAAATCTATTTCAAAATCCAAATGGGCCTTTACACCAATAATTCACCAATAATTTTTAAAGTTCCAATCATGCCATTAAAAGAAAACACGCGGTAAGTTGAACTTGATGAAAATGTGCCACACATGTTGAAATCCACTTTTCAAATGATACGCACTCTAAAAAATTTTCCAAAAATAGTTTCACACTTCTTCCATAATTTAATAAACCATTGAAACACCTTATAAAACAATTATAAATAACACTCAAATCATTTAACAAAAATCATTTTTTTAAACAATACTATTTATCCACATTCAACTACATAGGAAAAAACATGTGCATGAATTGCAGGACATGTCAAAACCTATATTTAGAAAGTTAAACTAACAATAAATCATTACCATAAACTAAGTACATTTGTAATAAAAGTATGAATCAGGGTGTACCAATTAAATAGTAAAATAAAAGCATCGCATGGAACAAAATTGGAAGAAAAGGTATGGAAGCACCTACCTCAAAGAATTAGCCGAGCCAATGCTTTCAAACTCACACGGCCACCCATTCACGTACATGCACTTCCACAAAGGCGCATGCACTAGAAAAAAAACATTGCCACACCTTAACAACACATTCGAAACCCAAAGTCAGTGTGAAAAAGACCAACACACAACCAAATAAATAATGGGGATTCAAAAACAACATAAGACACTAAATTGGATGATGCAAAAAAAAACAGCGGGTGCATTAACCTTACCCGAAAAAATTGGCGGTAAGGAAAATCGATTTCATCCACCTCGCCCTTAGCGGAGGATGTCGGAACCTTGACCAAAGGGTCTCGATACATCAATCACATACTCTAGACATTTGAAAAAAAGCGTGAAACACAAACCGAGATGTCAAAGTTCAGTGAAATTGAAGAAACTCCAAAATTGGAATGAGATGCAAACCGTGGTTTGAAGGCGAGGGGAAATCGAGACCGCAGCTGAGCAGAGAAGAGTTGCTGCGTAAGGGAATTCAGGTTTTCGCTGGATGATAGTCAGACAGCAGGGGTCGGATTCACTGAAATCGCACCGGGAACAAGGGAAAGTTCGTCAAAATCGCACCGGGAAGAGGCCAAGTTCGCCGGAATCGCACCGGGAAGAGGTCGCACCGGACCTAGAGGGGGTTGTGCGAGACTAAGAGGTTGGGCAGCAGGAACCCATAGAACGAGGTGGAGCCGGCTAGGGTTTCGGTGCGCACCAGCAGACGAAAGGGAGGGGAGGAGGCCGCCGTGCAGGGTTGCGGTCGGAGGGCGTCGGCGGAAAAGAGGAGAGGGTGCTACGGGAGGGCGGCGCGACAGGAGGCGGGGGCTGGTGAGGAGGCTAGGGCCCGCTGGTGGGGGTGCGGTCGGAAGGCGCCGGTGGAAGTGAGGAGAGGGTGCTACGGGAGGGCGGCGCGATGGGAGGCAAGGTCTCGGGAGGAGGCTGGGGGCCACTGGCAGCGGACCGTGGAAGACAGGGTAAGGGGGTGCGCTGGGTGTGCCTCACGCAGAAGCAGGTGGGCGAAAGGGTGGGGCGCCGGGTAGCTAGGGTTTCATGTTTTTTTCTTATCTTAATAATAATAATAATAATAATAATAATAATACTAAATTGATAAAAATAATAATTATAATAATAACATGACAAACTTAATAATAATAATACAACCCTAATAATAAAATTTGTAATAACAACAATTCAATAATAATTATATTAACATTCGTGATCATAAAAATTATAATAATAATAATCCCAATAATAATATTAAAAAAACATAATATTATTAATATTATTATTTCTAACCATTTTCAAAAATTCATTTCATCCAAATTATCTTACTTTATTTATTTATTTATTTATTTATTTATTTTCATTAACCAGCCAAATTTATTTATTTATTTATTCTGAACCGTCTAACAGCTCGATTCACCTGCAGTAAAATGTGTGGTTGAGAAAACTGCGCCCGAACCATTCCACCTGGTTCCGCCTAGTTATATGGTTAAGCGACGTGCTTCTCATGTGGCTTTATAAACCGCGTGCAGGTCACGCGCCATAACTCCGACCCATTCGGGTAACCGCGCGGGCAATGCGTAGTTACTTCTAGCAGTGCAGACCGACCGCACAATAGTGAAAGTCATCCAAAACTCAAAATAATAATTAAAACAATTAAAAATAATAATAAATAAATCAGGTCAGGGTGTGAAAATAATAAACTTAATAGAGAAATTATTATTATTATTATTATTAAGTCATTTCTCTTTTATATTATTTTTCTCTCACTTTGCTTTATTTTGTATTTAATATAATTTATTCTTTTCATAAAATAGGAAACTTCGGAGTCACATGGGCTGACCATGCGGTTACTGCTAACCGTGCGATGCCCATGCACCAACCTGAAACCCACCATAATTACCAAACTTCAAAAAAATTAAACTAGAACTCAACCTGAATCTCGACGAGAATATCCAAATCCAAGAAATAATAAAATAAAATAATTTTAAAGGCCAGGCTGTGACAATTATCCTCACCAAAAAAACTTTCTTCCCCTATAAAGTCACCAAGCTGAAAGTTAACCAAAAATTGAGTCCATACCCAAACACAGCCAGAAGAAACAAGGAATTCTGGGGTGACTTTTTATTCCCTAAGTCACACCCAACCGATCAAGATGAAACCATAACCCAAATCAAGGGGATAACATGAGAGGGTTATCTCCACCACAAGGATTCTATTAGCATAGAAATTAAAACACAGACATACCACCCTAGGGAGGGATGCCAATGCAAGAACTCCCAACCGATCCAAACCAATCTCTGTAGCATGAGTGAAACAACTCTACCACTAGAACTAAAATCTTTCCACACCATCCAAAAATCTCCAATGCTAGGGGAAACTCATGAGAAGAAACTCAAACCAAACAAAGAACTGGAAACATTAGACATCAATTCCAAAAAACCTAAATATCTCTCAACTAACACAACTGAAACAAAAACCCAAACTTACCCACATAATGGTAAAACACTCAAAGAAAACAAACAATCCAAATGGGACACATTTAAACCAATAGGAATGCTTAGATTATAACAGAACAAGTTCATCACAATCTCCCAAGGAAATAATATACTTACAATGGTAAAAAACCTTCAATAGTAGAAAACAAGAACAAAAAATATTTAAATGTTCCAATCCTAATATGGAACACAAAACCCAGACCGAGGCATCACACCCTCGGGAACTCCTGACTGCGTGCGAGCTTCACTCCAAGACCTATGGCTAGAGCTCTGATGATTGAAGCATCTTCTTACTCATAGTCAGGTATGAGTATCCATTGGTTATAATGTCTTCTTTAGGTGACACTTTCTACAAAACGTCTCCAGATGACCCAGACAGCCACAAAGATGACATGACTTCAGAGGGATGAAACATGATGGCTTTGAGTTCTCGAATCGGCCACATTGATGGCGCGCAACTAAATAGTCTAACGAATTGGAATCCAAAACCAATGAGGATAACTCCTTAGGATTTGGTTCCTCTGGCATCTACTCCTCGTCAAATGGGAAACCTTAATGAACGATGAGAGGAACCAGATTACCAATCATCTATGTTTTGAGAACCAACTCAACTAATAATGATTCATCTACCAGCTTCTCAAAATAGTGTTCCTTAGAAGAGAGGACCCACTCCTTGATCTTTGGTTGAATACCCCCGATAAAGATAGAATTACTCATCAAATACCGTGATGCCACCTCTGAAGAAAATGAAACTAGTTTCTCAAAGTGGTCAATGTAGGCCTTCACCGACCATTGTATTTGTTGAAAATCCAAGATCTCTTACATTTTCTTCTTATTCAACTCCCTATGTATGAACCATTAGATGAAGAAAAATTTAAAAACTTACCACATCATCCCAACTTGAAATGATAGTGGGTAGAAAAACTCTCGTTCTCCCAAAGATGGACCTCTGAAAAGACCCAAAATGACACACACGTTGACAGCTTCGGGAGTTCCCAATACCCTGAAGACATGCTCGGCCTCTTCAATCCACTCCACTACCTCTAATAGAACACAATCACCATGAAGGACAGACAAAATTTGAGAAGAATCAAAAACTGTGTGTGACTCCAAGAAATCTTGGAAACCTTTATGGGTGGAATTCTTTGAATAGCACAGAAAACACAAACCAAAACCGACATCAAATCAAAGTACAATCAAAAGTAACATTCTAATCCAAAATGGCCGACTCAAAACCAAAAAAATAAAAACAAAACCAAAAACATTTCTTTCAAAAGCCACCATTTTCATCCAAATTTCAAAACTACCTTCTCCTAAGGCCACTTTTCCAAATTTCAAAAAATCCTTTCTAAACTAAATTTCAATTTACAAAATCACTTCCCTTTTCAAAATAACTTTAGAAAAACAAGTTCTTGCCTTTAATTTCAAATACACACCCCTATAATCACATGAACCATTGCATATGTGTTCATATACTTTCTTCCACTCCACTCACATGCCAACATGCACTTTCCACACACATAACCCCACATGTAAAAATGTTCATAAAGGACACCATGGGTTGCACCAAGCCATTTACCAAACAATTCCAAACATGCACCAAATTTTCAAACCAACGCACTTTCAATTTTAAAACCCCCTTTACCTATTTCAAAATCACTGAAAGGGATTTTTTTCATTTCAAAGACTCTTTCATTTTAAAATCCACCCTACCAATTTGTAACCACTCAAAATAAATAATTTTCATTCCAAAACCATATTCATCTTCAAAAATTCACTTACACCATCCAAATCAAGACAAAGCACAACTTACATCAAACTACCGGAAGGAGGGACTAGCGTATATTCCTAACTCAACGACATGGTAGTGGGACATGACCCAAGTAGGTCATAATGCTAATAGGTACTTGAATAATTCACTTAGACTCCACATGGGTCACTAATACATCTGGGATGACAATGTTACATTGGCCTGCCTTCGTTGTCATCCCTCAATCCAAAACAAATATACAAGACTCAATTCTCAGACTACCCCTAGAAACTCGAGGTTTGGAATGATCAAGGATTCATGATTCCATTCACATACCTACTTCCTGAGTCCCGGTAGTACTAATCTCTATCTACCAGAAACCCCAAATATCAAGAACCTTCACTCTAATACCATTTTTTCACGAACCAAACTGGTTCAACCCTAATCTGATCACCCGAGACGGTTCGCAGCATGACTTGAAGGGCGTTCCCAATCCCCATGGGTTGGAAACTAGTATTGGACCTCAAAATAAAGAAGTTGGTAATAGTTTAGCATAAAAAGATAGATAAATAAAATAAAATAAATTGATCAAACTAGTAGTAGGAATAAAAAACTAAAAAGATAAACATACCTCAAGTGACCTCATGGGTCACCACGGAACATAAAATCACACACGCTCCAAGATAGATCCAAATTAGAGGAACCTTAAACTAAAATCATAGAGTAGGCATGATAACCAAGATGCTCAGTAGGAAAGAAAAATATAACCACATAATCCATGTATTTTCCTTTCTTGGAAACATTTCATTAATGCAAGTTTAAAAATACAATTATAAAAATAATTTTTCACATTTTATTAAACAAAAACATCTTTCTTGTTTGAAAATCCAACACACTCCTAACTTTTATTTTCAAAAGATGACCTTCTCACACTAAAACCACATTAAAAACCAAAGTATATAGAGTTATGCTGATAAATAAATGATCAAACAGAGTACCAGAGAAAACTAAGTTCATAAGAATACAAATGAACAAGATGAAGTAGAAAGTATCCATGAGTGATCCTAAACATCCCTAGAAGACCCCTGGATGTACTCGGTTCAAAACTACCTTTAGGCGTATAGTGAATCCCCCAAGTCAATGACCACTGGAATCCCTAAACTAAAAAGTCCAGTGTCACATCCCACCTAGCCTATCTATGATCTATGGGGTACCAACCCATCTAATCGAGGATGGTTAGTAACTATCACTTGATCCCCTAAAAGATGCCCAAGAACTCATGGTAATAGTAAACTATGTAAGTGGGAGGCCTTTGCATGTGTGACTCACCTTACATGCTGCCACTACACTTGCCTACCACAAACACGAACATCCCTTATACGATAACCCCTAAAGGGAAATACTATATAGGGGTGCCCACTATATAAATATTTATATATACATATTTCATGCCATTTAAGGTTCCAACCGAGCTATTACATCACATAAACATTTAATACTTTCTTTAAAAACATGCAAGTTTCCAACCAGGCCTTTAGATTTACATAATCAAATGCGTTTACCAAATACACTTACAAAATATTTCCAAAATAACATCAAACACCACTTTTATATTTGTAGTTCCAACTAGCCCTTTATTTTCCAAAACCAATAAATTTCCATAAAACCCTTTCCAAACTTTGTGAAAATACACAATCTTACCAAACATGCCAAATAGCCCCTTAAGCCCAATGTTTACCCAAACATACTCCAAGAGAAAAACAAGGATACCTCTTTAATATTTCTTCTAAAACCACTTGTAGAAATCAAAAAATGGAACCAAAATCATTTAAAAACCAAAATCCATTTAAAATAACCAAGTTTTAGGGAGGAACACCATTTTCAAGTGATGCCTTCATTTGAAGGAACATTAATGTGTGCACATTGTACACCCATGGATGTGCCAACATCAAATGGAATAATAAGAGTTACAAAGAAAAAATTTGAACCCATTTTCAAGAACATCACTCACCATCAAACCAAAATGATAACCTGTATGATACCAAAGCCATTAATAATTGTTTAAAAATAAAAAGAACATTTCCCAAAAAAAATTACCATAATACTCAAGACAAAAGATCACCAAATCACACATATAATTGAGAAATCACAATTCAACAATGATACCATAACAAAAATAAAGCTAAAAATTTCTTAAATACCCAATTTAACTTTAAGAAAATATGTGGCATTTCAAAAAACATCAAAGGTGCACAGAAACCTAGGCATATTCCAATAATTTCTTTGAAAATATATTTTTAACAATTTTAATAAACTCCATAGAACCATACTAAACTAAAAAAAGGCACCCTAGAGGTTTGAATCATGTTAATAAATTTATTTAAAGTGCCAATAATTAAATTAATTACATCAAAAAGGCAAAGTATGGATATTCCTACCTCAATTAGACCAAGCCAACACTTGGAATTTGGTGCTTTCTAACTCAAGAAGCCATCCACTCACATGAACATACTTCCATAAATATTTATGTATACCCTTTATCCAATGCCTATATTCCCCATTAAATAAGGTAATATGCACAAGGAGGATATATACATACCTTCTTATATGCCCATGAGTTTTCCAAAGGCACCAGAATCACAACACATAATAAATAGGACACTTAAACGTCATAAGATTATCTAATTAAGGGTGTAGAAACCAAAAGTGGGTTTAATCCCTTACCTTGGATAGCGGTGGGGAAGAAAAACAATCCAAAACACCTCTCCTTTGGTGGTGATTTGCAAAATCCACAATAATAGGTCCTTGAGGGCCATCCCCACAATTCAAAACCACAAGAAAACTAAAAATCGGGTTACCCTTCAAACATAAGGTTTGGCCATGGGGAGAAACCCCTAAAGAAAAATCAAGGAAGCTCATCGTAGGGGGTTTGTGCCATGGGGAGGATGTCGTCCACAAGTCGAGGAGGTCAGCCGGAGGAGGTCCACGCACCAGGGAGGTCAGACAGAGGTGCGCTGGATAGAGGGGTGGCCGGAGGTGGAGGCTGCATCGGGTAGGGAGGTGTGCAGAAGGTGGGTCATGTATGAGGGGGTAGGGGGAGTTGTGCGCAGTGTAGAAGGAAGGGGAAGTGGGCTAGACCTAGGTTTAGAAAACAAAACTTAAATGAAATAAAAAGTATTAATAATACTAATACTAATAATAATAATCAACATCATCATCATCATCATATTAATAACATTCATTTCATTCATTTCATTCTTAATAATAATAATATTAATAACAATTTAATAATATTATTATTAATATCAATTTTAATAATAATTATCATAACAATATAAATAATAATAATATTATTATTAATATTCTTAATAATGAAAATATTATTATTATTATTATTATTAAGTAATTTCCCTTTTATTTTATCTTTCTCTCACTTTGATTTATTTTTCATTTAATTTAATTTATTCATTTCAAAAATTGAGCAACTATGCGGTCACCTAGGCCAACCCACAGTTACCGTTAACTGTGCGGTTCCCACGAACCGACATAAAACCCACCAAAATTACCAAAATTCAAAAAATTTAAATCATCACTCAACCCAAACCTCGATGAGAGTATCCAAATCCAAGAAATAATTAAATAAAATAATTTTTAAGGCTATGGTTTGACACTTTACATTTATCTTTACTGATGTAACCTAAACTAATTTAGGATTTTAAGTAACATTTTCTTTCAATTTGATTGGTTTACTCTTCTATTTGTTGTTCTTTGAACTTCTATAAGTCCAAGAATACTGCCACTAGCCACATAAAACTATATTCTCTTTATAATATCATATTATGATACAAAAAATCTTTTGGTTCTAGTAAGTAACACATATTACTTCCAATGGTAATATTTAAAAAAAACTCTCATAATGACCATATCTTATGTGTTATTATATGTGTTTGGAGCAATTTTCAAAATAAATTATTATTCTTTGAAACATTCTATTATAAAAAGGTGGGAAATATTTCCCTAAAATATTAAAAAAAATATCGGATAAACTCTTTTATCCAAGATAAAAATTATTTTATCCTTATCTACTTCTCAAATATGTCATAGAATTTGATAATTCATGAACCATGTGTATTAAAACTATCATATCATATTAATTAATATTTTTTAAAAAGAAAATTCTCCTATCATATAAAAGAAAAGAAATAATTATGAACATATTTTTTTAAATCCATCTAAACTTGAAATACTATTTTTCATTCAAATTTATGATTTGAGAACCCTTTACTTCATCATTTTAATATAAACTGTAAGATCTATCAATTATTACCTTGATTTTGAATTCTTTTATATTTATAATAATTTTAAAATTTTCATTTGGTATCATATACCCTTAAAAATTGAAGAATTTAATTCTATAACAATAATAACTATCATGGACTCTCCATAGAGTTTCTCAAACCCCTTCAGGTATCCTAAACAATTACATCTAATTGAAACATTTCACATCCTTCTTAACACCTCCCTTTGGTTTCAAAAACTTTTACTGGATACTCAAAGAAACATTTTTATACTTTTCAACTAACTTTTCTTATTTTAGTTTTAAAATTTACCCACTTAAACTATCAATATAGCACCATAAAAATCCTTAAAAGAAACAGTATATATATTTCATAAACATATCTAATCATATTGAATATATGGGTGTATATCAAAATCCCTTTAGCCTTTTTATATTTATAAAATTATTTTGGAACCTCATTTGAAGCCATTTATGCTTCCCATGAGTATCGGGATTTTCTTGTTGAACAACTTTAACACTTGGTTGCTCATAGTGGGGTTGGTTTAACACACGAAATCTTTTTTTTTCTTTATTAAGAAAAATTCTTACGTTTCTATACCAGTATAAGAAGTTTCTCTAAATAGGATTCTTATTTTATAATATTTATCTCTAGGTGAAGTTTGACGATGATGTTGTCATTTATCTATATCAAAATATTTTATCAGATGAGTATCATGTTTTGTATTTATTTAATAAGGATTTGTAATAAATGTTCTCCCACTAAAATCATAACACTCTTTTTTAAAATTTTCATTATATATATTAGTGGAAAAATATCCATATTGAAATAATCAATGATCCCAATTTTTTATTCATATCACCACTTAGATATTTAGGTATTAAAACATTCCAATCATATTATCTATGAATCTTGGATAATATACGACCTTGTTTCTGTATGGTTGTGAAAATTCCTAAAGTAATTTGACATTTTGAGATTTCAATTACTAGATAGGTAAAAATTTTATTGTATATTCATAATGGAATTATAAGAGTTAAAATATATTAAATTTATTATTTTAGATTTTTAATGAGGCACATAAGGTATATTGGGTGATTGAGTGGGCCTTGGGAGATTTGGGTTACGTTTTGGGTGTTTTGAGGTTTTACCCACAGAACAAGATTTGGGGTGGATGGTTTAGGGGAAACCATGTGGTACCCTGAAGGTAAAGGGTTTTTTAGTTGTTTTAATTTGGTACATGTCTTACACACATATTTAGAGCATGGGTAAGGAAAAATCATGTGATGTTATTTAGAAAACCATATGAGAGTAGTGGAGGGTTATAGAGCCACACACACGATTAGCGTATAGTTTGGTAAACTATATTAAGTGAATGTATTGAGGTATTTCCATTCGTATGGTTTGTGAATAGTTTGGAAATTCATGTGACCAAACTATGTGTCCCATTAAAAGTTGTAAAAGACCACTTTTCCCAATGAGAATTTAATTCCCATCCCCCCTTCTTCTTTCACCCTCTCATGTACATGCCTCAGCCAACCAATCCCATTCCCTAATCCTCTTATCCCTTAATCAAGGCATGTATTTAAATTTTTTATTTATAAATTTAAGGTATGATTCCAAATCTAATATCCTCCATGGAGCTCCCCTTTATTTTCTCAAATTCATGTTTCTCTCATTTCAATTTTCAGTTATAATCTCACTAGATCATAGTGGAATCAGCCGTTCTTTGATGGGATTTCAGGTGGATTGTATAAAGGGGGTCTTATAATGGTGTTTTCCACCATCTCACATCATTTTGATGGAGTTAATACATCACCTTGTTTTTTTATGGTTTTATATTCAAATTAAATTTAATTGATAATTGGTTTGTCATCTCCCATTGAGGCTTTTGATCCACTTGAATAGAGGACATCCTGATACAATGTATGCCTATGGTCGTGCATCATTTTTATGAGTAACATTAACATTTAAAATTCTCTAAGGTTTTTAAGATTAAATTAAATTAAATTGAGATTGAAATTATGGTCACATTTCAAGTATTTTTCTTAGTATAAGATTGGGAGTACGTCATGGGTCTTTGTTGAGAAGTTAGTCATAGTTTTAGTGCAATGAGGTTGGAATATGATCTTTTGGGAATTTGTGCCTTTTAAAATTAAAATGTAAAATTATTTAAAGTTTTTTGTAATTTTATTAATTAATTTGATATTTTATTTTTGATGTAGTTCCTTAGGACTTTTCAATGTTGGATGGATAGGCTTGGATAGGCTTAGTGGAGTTACCAAGCTACTTTAAAAATGGGTTTCACTTCATTTTAATATAGGTGGTACTTATGAATATACCCCTTGGTATTATGAATTTAGTTATATAAATGTGGTAGGTATTTCCCCACCACTTTATTTAGTGAGCCTCTTCAAAAAACAATGAAGTAGTTTAATAAAAATAAATCCTAATATTGAATTACACAAGGTGTTGAGAGGCCTGATGGGACTTCATATATTGAATGGACATCTCATCAACTAGTATCCAAGAATATAAATTGAATATATATCCTTTAGATATAATAACCCATGATGGGTGTTAATTAACTAAATTGAAATGAATTGGGGATAGTGGCCTCGTGATGAGTGACCTAGTTACCCCTAGATTGAGATGGGTGATGACTTGTGATGCATGGTCAAGGGGTTTCCCCATGAGAGATACCCTATAGTTTTCAATATCATTGAGATGATTGTGGGTAAGTGTTCCACCCCCTTTAGGATGTGAATACTTGGGCAGTTAGACTCTATAGAAACTGGAATATGTGTTGGGTGTTCAGGTCAACCAAGGATGTCTGGGGAAAGGGAATGGACTTAAGGTATTCTCCCTAGTGTGACATACCTAGAAATACAAAGTGACCTCAATGTGACACAAGGGTACCATAGTAGGTTACCCTATGACTTGTGACCCAATAAATAGGTTGGACTTGGGAATAAGTAGATATGGTACCTTGTGTCACCTTAGATCCCATGATAACAATGTGTACCTGAGGGTCTATGAACAGAGGTGGTGGGTTTAGGAATTCATCCAACCCCTACCTTGTGCTTATACTTTATATTATTTATTCTTGATTTGGATATAGATTCCCATATTATTTTCCTGGGACCCAATATATAGACCCAATGAGATGTGATGGTGTTTTTGGGGATGCTCAGAGGTACTTTATGGGATCCATATTCTAGGACTTATGTGATATTCATGTGATACAACTTGGATGTGCGACATCATATGGGATTCCCATATGTGATTGTTAGGATCTATATGTTGGTCCACATATTAATTACTTGGATTTTAGGATTTTACCATGAGTATTTATAGGATTCCCTAAACACCATGGGTCTCTACGATGCCTACCATGTCTAGGATCTATCCATTCAGGCTTGGTGATTGGGGTCACTATTATTATTATGAGATGTCGAGGTCACCCCTAGGATCCATCCAGCTGAGCTTGATGACATTATAAATAACTAATGGGGATACCCAAGATTCCTAGTATCCATCCATTTGACATTGTTACATGTGTGATATTTCATATTCATTGATTGTTTGGGGTGCCCAAAAATCAGCTTCAAGCCATTCTTTATAATTACGATTCGAAGTGATGCCTATGATTTCTAGGATCCTTTTCTTGATACGTTTATGAGGATATATTTTTATGTTTGATCCCGAAATTCATTTATTCCTAGGTTACACCCTGAGATATGGTTTTTATATGGTTGTAACGGTCATCGTAACATGCTCAAAGACACCCCAACACTGGACTAAGAAGGTATGGTTGATCAAGGCCATGAGCCTAAGGATTGACACCAGTTACTGGTATCAGTGTAGGAAATGGTCCCTCTAAGTGGTTATGGTTGGCATGATCATCATAGCATACTCATAGAAACCACATAACTGGCCAAATATGTTAGTATACTTGTTATTTATTTTCCAAAATTAATTAATTTATTTCAACTAAGCATCTTACATGCACATACAATGCATATATTGGTTATGTATGGGACTGTATTGGTGGTTCCATACTTTGTTATGTACTCACACACTGTTTAGGAAGAAATAAAACTTGAGTACCCAATCAAATCTTTCACTTGTCACAGACATAGTTTGGGTAGAGACTCAGTATGATGTTAAGGATCAAGCTGAGGCAGCTCACATGGGATTAGAGATCGGGACTCAAGTGAGAATTAGAGATGCAGTTGAACCTTCTATACTTTTATCTGATTCTTTTATTATATATTTATTTTTATATAAGATCTTCCTGGTGGGAAATTGACTTTGTATGATTGTAATAATTTCATAATACTTGTTATGCACTATTTGGGTTGTTTATTTATCTTGTGTAATATAATTTTTATTGTTTTTATATGATGCTTGGTTATTTTATCTATTACCATGAACTCTAACAAGAGTTTATAGTCTTCCAATGGTACTAATATAGACCCTCACTCTAGTCTGCTGCCACTAACATATGGGGAGGTGTGCCTAAGATCTTGTGAAATTTCAAGTCAGGGCACAAGTCAAGTGGCCTAAATACTAGGACATTATAGATAGTTGAACAGATAACTCTTTTCCCAATTTATTATCTAGAAAAACTCAACACTATAACTCCGGTACACTTACTAGGGGTTTCGAGCTATGTAAAACCTAAATAAAATTAAAAAAATGGGAACCTAACCCTATTGGGGTCATCCATTACTTGGATTACATACATAAGATAATCTAGAAGAACCCAACTTCGGCATGAAATGACCAAGTTGTATGATATAGGTTTTGAAAAGTTTTTTCATTTAAATGAGTCTAAAACTTATTAATTTATAGGTGATTTAATCTCACCATCTTATCTCATGTATTCCCTTTAAATGTATGCTTTCTTATAATCATTTATCCATTACTTGGATTCCATACATAAGATAATCTATAAGAACCCAACTTCAGCACGAAATGACCAAGTTGTATGATAGAGGTTTTGAGAAGTTATTTCATTGAAAGGTGTCTAAAACTTATTAATTTAAAGGTGATTTAATCTCACCATCTTATCTCATGTATTCCGTTTACATGTATGATTTCTTCTAATTATTTAACCATTACTTCGATTCCATACATAAGATAATCTAGAAGAACCCAACTTCAGTATGAAATGACCAAGTTGTATGATATAGGTCTTGAAAAGTTTTTTCATTGTAAGGAGTCCAAAACTTATTAATTTAAAGGTGATTTAATCTCACCACCTTATCTCATGTATTCCATTTACATCTATGCTTTATTCTAATGATTTAGTTTTGAATATGTATTCTGTCATTCAAATCAATATGTTCAAACCATATTGATGTGTAACTCTTTACAAGAGTTATAGACAAGATAAATCCAAGTTTTAAGAAAACTATACCAATCATTATACCTAACAAGTAATTCCTTAAATTCATAAATAATAATTTAAATTAGTATTTTATCACCATAAACTAAATAATAAATTTATTCATAAAATAAACAATTTATATTTATGAATAAAAAAATAAAATAAAATAAATTCATATATTCAAACATGAGATAAATATTTATAAATGATTCATAAATAAATTATAAAAATTTAAAATTTAAACATAGATAAACATGGACAAATTACTTTTATCTAATTTAAAATTTTCATATTATCATTTAAATGGTTTCAATATAAACTCCCTCACATTCAATAATATATGATATTTTATGAAAACTTTTATTAACAAATAATAATCATTTCATACTTTATGTAAACAATTTACATAAATTAAATATCACATAGTTTATTTTATTTAAACCATTGATCACATAATCATCCAAAACTCATTTTTAAATGTATTAAATAATTTTATAAATAAGGACTTAATATAAACATTTTATATTTACATTTATGTACTATCTATAAATAAATATAAACACTTTTATATTTTACCATATTTATAAACACATTATAAATTATTCGAAATGTAAAATCCAATTTAGACCTTGATCACATCTACCAAAACATTGTTGGGTTTTTAAAATCTCTCATTAGATTAATTATGGTCTTTCTAGTCTCACACTAATGAATTTTTTTGATAATTCTAATAGAAATATAATTTTATTAAAATTATTTTCAAAATGAATTTCACCAAGACATAATGCATGTTAGTTTGGTCCTATAAACATTTCATAAACTTTGAACATTTTAGATTTAATTTTGGGTTATAATGTGGATATTTTAAGGATTCATGTGAAAATTTGAAAATAATTCATTTTTAAATTGCATGCCTTTATGAAAAATGGATTATACAAAGTCAACATGCTATTTTATTACCCATGGTAAAACTCAACCATGGTATTGATATCGATTAACCATGGAATAGATCACCATCATATGATACTCTATTTTTTATGACATTATTGTGATGCTCAAAATGGTTGTTTCGAATGTTCTAAGGTTTAGTGTTATAACTTTTACAATCACAATGCATGTTTTTCACTAGACCAAATCATGGTAAAAAAAATCAATAACCAAAGTACTCATTTTAAAGGTGTTAAATCATGGTTTCTAGAAAAATCATTTTCTAGAATTATTCATTCATTATAATACTAAAAAAGGGTTTGAAAGGGATGTCTAACAGCAAGAAAATAGTGGAAGAAACACCAAAACCCAATTAAATTGGAATCTAACTATTTGTTTGTAATTAATAACAAAACATAGAAGAACAAAATACCTTACAGTGTTATGATACTTCCTATCCAAGCTTCACACAATCTTGATCGATGTCACTAAAGAGAAATATATGGGTTTCTCCCTCTTAGGGTGTACATGGATCATGGGAATCACTTGATTCTTAGGTAGGATATATTTATATTCATGGTTTGTTAAAAAAATAAAATAATAATGAAAAAAGAGAGCACTGAATGATCTCATATTTAAGGATTTTGATACAGTATTTTGACATAATTGAATGAAACAACATCACAAAAAATGAGCCTCTTTATAAAGTATTTCTAATGAATCTCCTTGGAAGCTAAATTCAAAACATTTCTAAACATTTTATGATTTACAATGGTAGTAAATCATGAATATTCATTTCTCTATTAATTGTTTGATGTTTAGATAATCAATATGGATTTTTCAAACTCCTCATATTATCATCATATGATAATCAAACCAATACTTATAGCTTTGGAGTGGGATAATATTATGGATCTATGTGATATCATATATCATAACAATTCCATTCACAACACCATGTTGTTGTGAAACTCACCATGTCATGGTGCATATTAGGGAAGACCACAACATGGTCAAAACTACCTCATTATGGAGGTTCCTTTAATGAAAAATTATAATATCCATATCCAAGACAATATTTAAGAGTTTCCTAACAACAATTATTTGTATTCTCAAGAGTCCTATATTAATGAAACACCAGATATTTACTCTCAGATGAAGTTAAGGGAATGGGTTGAGATGATTTCTTAATAACACCTCTACTTTCCCATCTAAATTTTACATGCTCCATACATTTATTACTATGTTCAAGAATAGATGAAACATAATTTATCCCAAGTATTAATTCCCTGATAGAATCTATCCTCAAAGTCTAAGTTATTAATTCCATGTAATAATTGTGTCCAAACAAGGACACCTTATACTAGAGGTTTTGATGCAGGACTCTTATAAAATACTAAGTTTTTAAAGTATCATATAAGGATAACTATGGTATATATAGTTATAGATCAATAAAATAATTATCATACTCCATCATTTCCTAATATTCCTATTGGAGATAGAAAAATCCCTTCACTTTTTCTATGTTAATGTTTTTAGGGTAGTATTATTGGATAAAAAATTCCTTGAATGCTTCCTAATAATAGTTCTTATGATGTTTAGCTCAAAAAATAACAATATACCATTTCTAACTCAGGACCTTGAGCTTAAATGTGGAAAAATTACAATAAGTATTAGGAATTTATAAAAGAATAAATATTTTCTCAATCTCATTTAACAACTCCTCTACTACTAGGGAACCTGTATCCCCTTGGGAATTAGGAGAATTATAGTCTATAAATTATTTATTATAGTCTTTAACTTGATATATACTAGTAATAATTCCATATTACATAACCTGTATAATATGATATAACATTTCAGTTAGAATATTATTGATATAAGGAATCACCTATGGATAATCATCCTTAGTTTTCCCCTAATAATTCACTAGGACGCCTCTAGGAATTATGTCTCTATAGATTTTCATAAAGAAATAAAATTCTTATAAAAAATATATTTAATTGAAATAATATAAAAACATATCAATTTAAATCTATAAACACCTCATAAACACCTTCAAAAAATAATTAACAACCATTAAAAGAACAAATCCAACAAAAAACATCCATTTAAATCACATATATCTTAAAAATTTTATAAAATTTTATATAAAATCATTATAGAATAACATAAAACTAAAATGACATATTTTTTAAAATTCATGGTTTAACTACAGGGTTAGACAAACTATGCATAAATCACACATTTTCTATTGGAACCCCCTAGTTGGCCTTCACAATTTTGATGCATAGTTAACATCCCATGAACACTAATAGTGTGCCCCAAAATACCCCTAGATTTTCCTTTTAAAAGGTTAAATTTCTTAAAAACAAATGAAAACTCAAAATAAATCCCATAAAAAAATATTTTTGACATCTCATAACAACTAAAGTCTCATCATGAAAATTTTTCCCCCAAAAAAATACACATAAAATACCTATTGAGTTTCAATGATCCTATTTTTCTACCTTAATTCCTAGATAATGTAAAAAAAATCAAGTACTAATAGAATTTTTTAATGAACCAATCTAAGATTCCTTATCTTGATACTCACATTAGCTCACCATAAGGCCTAAAATGAATTCTCAATCTCCATAAGCTATAAATAAGTGTTGGGACATCAACATTACCCCTTTGGGAATGATTTTTTCAAATGAAATGAAAAATAAATCAAGATATTACAACTGCGAATTTTACATGACCGCTAAATATGTGGGAGGAATAATCTTTATAGAATAAGTATTTTTTGAATAAATAATGGAAACAATCTGTAAGGTTATAATTAAATACTCAAATCATCAATATAAAAATACATCAAAATAAACATATCCAGTATCTTTATATAAAACCATTCATGATATAGAAAATACAAATGAATCCAAAATTAGGTAATAAATAGGATGTAAGGCTAACTATGATTAATACATGATGTAACCAAAAATAAATAACAAAAATTAAACTAATTATTCCCATCTCCATGTGATAAGAGGGATCCTATAACTTTTCATCTCCTCCAGACTCGAACAAAATATATTGAACATCCTCTACATCAAGTTGGTTCTTTTACTTTACCAAAATTAAAGGAAATCAACTATTCATACACATAAAGTGTATATATGGGGTTTTAAATAGTATTCCTAGTATAATTCCACCAAATTATCCTTGTATAACCTTTAGGAAACAAACCATGATATACTAGTTTGAAATAAATTTAATAAAATTATACTTTTTAAAAAAAAGTAACAAAGTAATACAAAGAAGTTTCATTTATGTTCAAATTATTAAAATTATAGGTTACTTGGTTTGGATATGAAAACAATTTTATAAACCAATTCATAAAGGAATGAAAATTAAAGTGAAAACAAGAAATATTTTAATAAAAATGCATTGAACTACAAGGATATAAATTTTATTTATAATAAAAACCCTTATACTAGTTTTAATAAAAATTATTATTTTATTCACCACCAAATACATTAATACTTATTAAAATATAAACTAAAAATTCAGTATTAAGAAGTGTAACAAAATAAACGTAAGTGAAAGTAATTTCTCCAGCATCATGGAAGGAATTCTTAGGAACTAATAAGATAATATAGGAATGTGATGGGGAATAATTGATATAATGACTAGCTGATGTGATATTAAAGACACTTACACCAAGTTTTCTCACACCTATCCTCCATAAGTAGAAAAATCTCTAGCCAAATAATAATAATCCATTAGGGGTATACTATATAGAGTGTGAATATAAACTAGTGTGGCACTCATCCCAACAATTCCCACTTTTCTACACAAGTTTTCCCATGATGTTTATTAAATGTATGTGAGAAAAAAATAAACATAATAAAAATATATTATATTTTATAAGCTCACAGAACACCTATGAACAATCTTAAAAGAAACATCCCATTTCACAATCTTATGAATCAATCATCAATACATATCACAATATAATTCCACTATTTCATAAACAACACCAAGGGGCATGTCATCAAGAGTATAAAAGAAATTGATATTAATGAAGTCCTCAAATCATATATATTAAGACATAATATTTTAAAACAATAAGTAAAAAACATAAAGTATTTCATTATATTTTAAATGAATCCTTCCATGAAATTAAAGACACAAAAATCAAAATAAAACTTATATAGTAAGTACAGTTTTAAATAAACAAACATATATTTATCCTTAAAATACTTTTCTAAAACAAGGTATTTTCTATTTAGAAATCATAATAAATAAATCCATGAAAAAAAACATTAATTATTTTATTATAAAACCATTCTTCTCATTTTTACAAGCACCTTGTGTGCATTTTCATTATGAAAAAGAATTATTCTTTGAATATAATACCTTTTATATGGAAAATATAAATCAAGATAAAACAAAAACAAAATTATATTAGCATTATCAAAGGTATCTAATGTAACTTTAATATTATTCAAAACATGAATTGAAGTATGTTGGAAATTATTGTTTTTTAATAAAAGGAAATTACATAGAGTCACTAACTAGATATCTATGAAATTGATGTCAACAAGTTATTTTCCACCATACTAAATGAATATAAACCCTTGTATGATGATTAAATCCCCTAAAATAAGGAAACCCTAAATTAAAATCTATATTTGGTGAAACCATAGGCATCCATGGCCATATTAGGGAAATAATATGAGATAATAATGATAGAAATAAACAAATGGGGAGATTTAGATGTACTTACTTGAAGTAATCAATCCAAATTGATTTAGTTTCATCAATTGAGAAGAAATAAATATATTATAACTAACATAGTTTATGGCTAGGGTGTTTCCAAATAAATGAGATAGAAATTGGAGGATATATCATTTAAAAAGGATTTTATAAATTAATAATATTTATATTTTTAATAGACTACATGGTTAGGTTTCATAGTTAAGATAAATATTCAAAAACCATGAATATGATACTAGAAAAACCCATTTTATACACATGGTATGAAATCATGTTTAGGTTAACTTTTCACCCTAACCGTACATTCTATGAATTTCTCCAAAAGTTAGAAATGTTCATAATAAACCCCTAAATAAATTATAAAACAAATAAGCATCAAAATACTTAAAAAAGTGAAATTTTGGGTGTTATAAAAGGAAAAGTAAAATGGAGTTTCATGTAAGTTAAATTAATAAATCTCATGTATGAAATAATATTCAACTACTTACTTGATTAAAATTTGGGAAGCATTACCTATTAAATTGCCTCAAAGAAATGGGAAAATGTTTCAAGTGTGGAAAATGATGCCATCATGAAAATGATAATAAAATAGATATGAAGATTTCAATTAATGTAATGGATGGAAGAATGTTACACCTAATTAACTATTAATGGATTATTTCTTTAGTGGTAATAAGTTTGTGAATTATGGAAACCAATTTACCAAACCAAGGGATAAAGAGTAAAATCAACATCAATAACCTCTATAACCAATGGATAAAGGAAGATTTTCTAAAATTGATATCTATAAAGTGGATAGTAAAAATATATTGGTTATAGATACATTTATTATGTACTCAATAACTATAAGTGTCTTATTTGATTCTGGTTTGATAAATTACTTCATTTATTGTAATTATTTTATATCTATTGATAACTAACTTAAATATTGGATAATTAATTGTTAGTGTATGAACTAAGTGGTGTGATGATTGCATATTAATTATATAAATATTCTCCAATTTATATTTGAAGGAAGATACTTTTATAAATTTAGTTATTCTTTTGTTGGTTGAATTAATTGTGATATTAGGAATTTATTAGTTTTCTATACATATAAATAATAACAATTTCTAGTATGGGTAAATCACATTTCATATATCAAATCATCCTATTATAGTTTTTCAATGAAAGTATTATTGTGAACGTCCTATAGAAACTAATTCCTTAATATGGTTCTTAATAACTAAAAATGTGGGATATTTGTATCAAATGGTTTTTGATAAACTAAACATTGAAGATATTCCAATTTTTTGGGAATATGTTGATGCATTTCTCAAAGAGTTTCTTGGTCTTATCCCACATCATGAGGTTAAGTTTTCAATTGAACTCATACATGGTTTCATTCCTGTATCAAATATCTCATGTAGAATGGTCCCTATTGAATTGGATGAATTTAAGAATAATATATAATATAATAAAAAGGTTTGATGCATCTTTTCATTAATTATCATAAGCTTAATAAGATTATGATTCAGAACAAGTATCCTCTATACTGTACTGAAAATTTTTTTGATCAAATTTATGGGCATAATATTTCTAAAAAAGTTGTTCTTTGATCTAGAAATCATCAAATAAGTTTGAAATGTGAGGATATAGATAATATATAATTTCATACAAGATAGGTACATCATGGATTCATAGTGATTCCTTTTAGGCTTACAAATTCACCATCTATCTAGTGAATAGAGTCCATAGATAATACTTTGACAAATTTATGATAGTATTTATTGATGATATAATCATATATTACAAGAGTAAGGAAGAACATGATGAGAATTTTAGGATTTTTATAAAGACCTTAAGAAAAGATAAATTTTATTTCAAATTTAGCAATTATGAATTTTGGCTATATAAAGTTGTATTATTGGGTCATGTAATCACAATTGAGGGTGTATCTATAGATATTTCAAAGACATAGGTAATTAAATAATTTCCTAGACTAAAAATTATAATAGGGATCTATAATTTCCTTGGATTGGAAGGGTAATGATGACATATTGTGAAAAAAATTATCATTATTTTCAAATCCATTAAGTTAAATATAAATGGATTTAAGTTTATCTAGATAATTGAATGTGAAGATGGCTTCAAGGAGCTTAATAAGAGGTTGTTCATTGAACTTGTACTCAATATACTCTATTGTAGAGAAGTATTTGTGATATAAATTGATGCTTCCAATGAGGTATTAGGAAATGTTTTAATGAAAAATGAAAAGGTGATAGCTTATGACTCACATCAGTTAAAGGCCCATGAGAAAAATTACCCAATGCATTATATAGAGTTTGTTCTGATAATATTTGTATTAAAAATTTAGAGGAATTATATATATTGTGATAAGTGATATATATAAATGGATCATAAGAGATTAAATTATATATTCACATAAAGGAAGTTGAATATACAATAAAGGATATTGTTAGAGTTCATTATGAATTATGACTTCTAAATAAATTATCATCCTATGAAGGAAAATAATGTGGTTAATTATCTTAGTAAAAATGATCTTATTTTCTTATCCATTTTGAGGATTGAAAGAGGCCCAATATTTATGGATATTCAAAGTATGGACAAGTAAATTATAAAGGAAGAGATAAAATTATACCTTTTATAATGATTATTCAACCATATATCCATATAAAGATCAAAAATGAATAAAAGGAAGATATTGAGATATAGAAAAAGGTGGGAAATATTCTAGATTTCAACCTTGATAAAGATAATGTTATAGGATCTGGAACATTCATATGTGTCCCATCCATATTGAAACTGAAGAATGATTTTTTGGATTCTATACAGAGATCATAATTCTCTATTCACCTTGAAATAATGGAGATATATATAGAAATTTTACATTAATTTTGGATGTATATCATAAATAAAGAGATTGTAGAGTATACCCCATGATTCTTGGTTTATCATTAAATTGAGGTCAAATGTCAAAATTCTTATGGGGTGATGTAACTATTACCCAAACTTATATGTAAAAGGGAGAACATCACTATGTATTTCATCATAGGTATTACCATAAACTCTAAGGGAAACTATTCCATTTGGGTTGTGTTTGGTCTTCTTATAAATATGGCACATTCCATTGTAATTGGAGTGTATTTATCACTGAATCATCTTTCAAAGATGTATATAAATTATGTGGTAAGGTTTTATTGAGTATTTTTTTCAATTTCAACGAACCAAAATCCAAGGTTTTCCTCAATGTTTTGGTGATTTATTCAAAAATTGTCGAATATATAATTGAACTTTGGCACTAATTATCTTCCTCAAATCGATGGTCAATTTAAAAGGTCCATTTAGAATTTGGAATATAATTTTATATTTTTATTGATAAATTTCAAAGGATTTCAGGATCACCATATTCTACTGGTTGAGTTCTCATATAACAATTTTTTCTACTCAATCATTACAATGGAACCATGTGAATATCTATAGAGAAATAGATGAAAAACTTTAGCAGGTTGGGATAAAATTAGAGAGTGAAAAATATTGGGAAAATATATTTCTCAATAAATGGAAAATAATATTTAATAAATTCAATAATATATTAAAGTTTCAAAAAGTTGACAGAAGAGTTGTATTTATAATCATTTATGAGATTTGGAGTTTGATATTAGAGAAAAGGTATTCCTTTTAATATCTCCATATAATAGGGTCATGATATTTTAGAAGGAGAGAAGTTTTATCCCAAGATTTATAAAACCCTTTAAAATTATTGATCTTTTGGGGATTTTATATTATCTATTTTAACTTCCACTAAACCTAACATAAGTTTATAACATGTTTCATTTATCCCTTTTTAATGAATTACATTCCATATCCATCACATGTAATAGAATCGAATGTTGTGCAACTGAAGTATGATATTTCTTATGTGAAATAAATAGTGGATATCAAGGATTTTAGAGATAAAGTTTCATAAAACAAGACCACTAATCCGGTCAATGTTATTTGGTGAAATCATAAGTTTAGGGAAGAAACATGGGAACCCAAAAACTTAATAATTTATATTTGTTTAATAACTTGATCCACATGCAATAATAAATCTAAAATGAATAATTATTTATTTCATTAATGTGGAATATTACAAAATAACATGAAATAAATATTGTCATAACAAGAAATATATATGGAATATAATTAATAAAATTACAAGAGAAATATTACCATAGGTATATAAAAAAGACTACTTTATTGAAATATTATTCCTTCTGATCTCCCAGGTGAATCATGTCATCGAATATAATTGTTAAAAGAATGAAAGGAACTAAAAATATGAAATAAATTTTAAGAAATAAATGAGGGAAGGGGATAAATTAGTTTAGAAAAGTATATAATGTTATATATATATGGATTTAAAATGTAAAGGTGATTCTTATATGTTAATTGGTTATATAACCATTGGGTATACAAATACATTATGAATATATTAAGTTTTTATAACAAGAATGCAATCCTTATATACAAGTGACTAATGTGTGAAGAAAAAACTAATTGAAATGTATAAATAAATAATTTATATTCATTGAATAATTGAATAATTATAAGAAATAAAAAAAATAATTATTTATTTAAAAATAAATAGTTATTATTTAAAAAAATCTTTGTATTATTTTTTTTCATTAAAAATTTAAATTTCTTATATTTAGTGGTAAAATTTGATGAAATGAATAGAAAATTTATAATTATGACATAAAAATTAGGTAAGAGGGCATATATTGTATATTTAGTAAAATAAATATTTATTTTGGTAAATAATTAAATTAGGTAAATATGGAATGAAATGAATTTTAAATTAGTAAATCGATATTTACATATCCTATAAAACCTTATTTTGGTTTTGAAGTTTATTTTTTATTTTAATAAACATTTAATCATCTAACAATCATGTGACTCCATGTTCTCCCTTCACTTACCTTAAGTTTTCAAAGAAATGTCCCTCATTTTCATTTATAAAAGGAACCTCCCTCTACCCATTCCAAACCATTCAGTTTTCACCCCCACTCTACCCAAATTAATTCCCCTAAAATTATTTTCCATGTTTTAAAGACCATTTCAAAAGAGCAAATCCCAAGGACTTCAAAATGATGAAGGTATCTAAGTGGGGAATCGATATCATCAAAGTGAGTAATGCCTTCTTCACTTCTTATTTTTTTTATATTTTTCCTATACCACTTCTAAATTTTGATATATTATATTAAAAATATTAAATTAAAATAAATATTATTTTTTAGTAATGTAATGTTAATGAAATATTTTTGGGTTTATAATCATTTATTCTTCTTAGTACATTCTTGTTTAGGACAGTTCAACCATATACATGAATGATGGTACTCTATTCTATTAATTATAATTATAGAAGTTTAAAAAAGCATAAACATTAAATATTTATAGAATTTAGACGAATTTGATCAAATTTTGATGGATTTCCATTCATTTAGGTAGATAGGGAACTTTTAGCAGTTATGTAGGAATTCACCATAGGATAGTAATAGTTAAGTATTTGGCTAGGCCCAATAACGGGGAATAGGGCTGGAAGAATCATCATAGATGTGTATTTGGAGTTCCTATAGTGCATCATGGAATGAAATAGATTATGGTTACTAAAGGAAATCATGGTATCTTGGTAGTACCATATGGGTTATTCAGGTTTCTATAGACCAGGATCAGGGTATAGGTTTATACCATCTTTATGTGATTGAGTAGAATCCATCTTACCACTAAGAGGTACCATTGAAAATTTTATGTATGTACCTTGTCGTATATTCACTTTCATCTGTTTTTTATTCTAGTGTTACACACTCCTTCCTTTCTGTATAGATGTTTATAGATCTAGGGTTATCTTTAGAGTGTTTTATGGGGTGGTTGATCCTAGATGCTCCTTTAGAATATATAGCTAAAGGTATTTGTGGATTTTATATGTGTCTCATAGTAGTGAGTGGATATAAATATCCAAGTAGTTTTCTAGTGATTGACATGGATAGATTTGATGTGATCTTTAGAATGAATTGGATGACTCATTATAGATCATACATTGATTTTATCATTGAAGAGTATCTTTTACATATCTTAAGGGTGATTATTATACCTTAATCAAAGAGTATGACTTATTGGTATATCATTCAGGACCTGACCACCAATAGTTTGGAATGATTATATCCTAATTCACTATCATTACATTGGGGATGAGGATGATATGAGAAATCTATTATTTCAACTTGTTATAGATCAGTATAAAATAGAATAATAGTGGTTGTCTCCAAAGAGGGAGTTTTAGTTTATGATCTATCTATTGTTAAGTGCAGAACCCATATCCATTATAAATATTTGGATGGAATTGATAGAGCTAAGATTCTTGAAGGTTTAGTTGGAGTACCTAGAGACAAGGGGATTTATTCACCCAAGTACATTACCAAGGGGTTCTTGTATTTTGTTCAGAAAGAAGGGATATGGAAGTTTTTTTTAGATTACTAGAAACTAAATTAGGTGAAAATCAAGAACTGATATCCTCTTTATTTAATGGATGGCATGTTCAATTAACTTAGGAGAGATGGGTGGTTCTCTGATATTGATTTGATTTTGAGGTATCTTCATCTATGGTTGAGGTAAGAGGACATTCCACTAAATAGTTTCATATGCAGGTATGGCTTATATAAGATACTTATTATGTTTTTTAGTCTGATAGAAACCCCCATGGTGTTTATATACTTGATTAATATGTTATTACATCTAAATATTGATTCCTTTTTTAGTTATATTCATTAATGAAATCTTGGTGTATTCTTGCATGCAACATGATCATGGTTGACACTAGGTGGTCATATTGGGCACACTGAGAGTGCATCATCTTTATACCAAGGTTTGAAAGTGTAATTTTTTGGATCAGTGAGGTATGGTTCTTATGGAACATGTTATCCAAGTCATGCATATTTTTTGATTTTGAGAAGATCAATGAAATGGTTTCTTAGGAGTGACCCAATACCAGTTTTTATATTTATAGATTTCTGGGTTTAGTGGTCTATTATAGGAGATTTATTTGATAATATTATTGATTGGTAGTAGCAATAAAAAACCTGAATAAGAAATGGTTAAATTTTAAGTGGTTTTATTTATTTGATAAATCCATCTAATATCTAAAGATAAAATTTATGATCACACCAATCCTAACATTATATAATCTGGGTAAGGAGTATACATTATACTATAATGAATCAGAAGTTGATCGTGGAGTATTCATGATGTGGGATGGTTGATTAGTCACTTATTGGTCTAGGTAGAAGAGACCATATGAGTAGAACTACCCATCACATGATCCAGATTTGGTGGTGGTTGTGCATTCTCTAATGTGTTGGTGCCACTATCTATTTGGTTAAGAAATGTTTGGTATATACTTACCACAAGAGCCTAAGATACATATTCTAACTTAATGATCTAAAAATTATGTAAGAAGGAAGTTTTGGTACCTATAGTATTTTTAATTTGATATGGTATAAACCCATAAGAAGGGGAATTATATGTTTGATGTTCTGAGTAAGAAGACATAGGTGTGGGTAGTGTGAGAGGTTGGTATCAAGTTTTAACGGATTCTACTTCATGAAGTTGCATCTTGATGTTCAAGAGTATCATGTATGGGTTATTCTCACAACTCTAAGCATCACTTATTCACTTTTGGAATACGTGGAGGTAATTTAGATGTCAAAATTAGATTTTTGGGTGATGTGGGATTAATATATACCAGGGATCCACCACCATATTGGTCTAGGGATGATGATGGGATCTTATATATAGTATGTAGATTTGTGGTCTCAATAAGAATAATATAAGAGATAATGTGGGGTTCACATGCCTTAAGATAGATAATTCACCCAGTTTTGGCCAAGATATATCCTCATATTAATAAGAAATATTGGTTTCCTATAATAAATAGGAATATATAAGGGTTTATATCATGATTAATTACCATTTAGTAGGTTAATGTTGAGCACCAGTAAACTTATAGTATTATTTACACACTACACACTTATATTTGGAAATGGGATGATCTGATTATGGACTTTATGATGAGTCTTCTTAGGTAACCTTAAGGTATTGATGTTGTATGGTTGATTGTTTATTGGTTAACCAAAGTGGATAATTTCTTAGTGATTATGGAGATATATTCTATTAATGAGATGAGTTAATTTTATGCATAAGATATGGTTTGATTTCATAGAGTATCGATGAGCATTATGCTAGATCAAGATGCTCAATTAATTTTTCATTCCTGGTAGGCATTGTAATGAGTATTTGGAATTCAAGTAAAGTTGAGAAAAATATATTATTTTTCAGATTGATAGTCAGTATAATCATATTATTCATATTTTGGAGGACATGTTGAGAGAATTCATCCTAGATTTTAGCAGATCATATGATAGCCATCTAGAAGTAGAAAAGTTTTACTATAATAACAATTATTGTGAATCTATTTAGATATAACCCTTTTAGGATTTATATAAAAGTCTATTTTAATCTTCTATTTGTTTTTTATAGGTAGTAAATTCTACTATTAGTGGAATAAATCTTATGTGAGATACCTCATATAATATTTGATTTATCAATAAATGGTTGGATGTTGCTAAAAGTAGGTAGTGGTGATACACAAACTAGTGACTGTAACATCTAGAGTTTTAGGTAAGCGGTCAGATATTCTTGAGTTTGTCACCTAGATTGGGAAAAATTGGATTTAAATATATATAAATATAGAGATATGATTCATGGATTTGTTCGATTTCATTGAGATAATCTGTATAATGTTACAATGACTAAAACTTACTCAAATATATAGTGTTACACGTGATGTATTTAACATATTTTTGCGTCATAAATATCATATAGACCCCTCACATGTGATCAGATTCAATGTTTTCAAGTTGGAGGATGATGTGTCGCTTGAGGAACAACCCATATGTATAATAGAACAGAGTGATAAGATTCCTCATGGAAATATGGTACCTCAATTGCATGTTTAGTGGTAACATAGATATATCTAAAAGGAAATATATAAACAAGAGGTAGATATGTGAGTGTAGTTCTAGGAGATTTTTATTTTAAAGGCATGGTGATGTATCTTAAAGACAATAATTTATATGATGGGTAGTTTCAAATGGACCACATACTCAAAGGTATAAATTTGATTTAAATATTATCAATTCACATTTATTTTAACTCGTCATGGATGCAAAATGGGATGGTGGATGCTTGGGAACAAAAACCAAGGAAAAAGGTAGAGTGGTAAAATTATATCAAGTAGCATATTTTCCATCAAAAGTTTAGTGGGGTCCACTTAACTTTCTATAGCCTTGATAGGGGGAATTAGTTGCTACTACCCCCATCAAAATTCTAATGGAGGTCCACCATACATCCAATGGGACCATGGACCTCAATTTAAAGGGGGTGTTTTGGTCTTTTATCACCCTCTTCATCCTTTTAAAAATATTCTTTACTCCCATCCTATATTGACCATGTCATTTTACACATATTATTACTTGATTTTAAGCAAATTTAACCATCAAATACAAACCAAGGATCATAAAGTCTAGTGTCTTTGGAATATTAGGTACATAATTTGAAAACATGAATCCAAAATATAACATCTTCTCCATAATGGTCTCTGATTATCCAATAAAAACATATATTTTAATTACATTTTAATTGTATTAAATGTTCATTTTTGATCATATGGGCCTGAGTTAGTGCATTTTCATTATGAACATCCATTCTCATCATCTGTGCACTTCATTCCTAATTTACACCGATTTAGGCCCAATGAGTCATCTGATTCTAAGGAATATAATTATCAATATTTTAATTTTATATTTAGGTAACTATATCTGCACTTAAATTTGAACATTTTTCATTCAGGGATCAATGGATGATTCATAAACAATGATGGAGATATTTGGAGATGAATGGAAGCAATTCTGGAGAAGGAAGATTGGACACCATCCCACTTATGAAACTATGGGGCCCAACATACAAGCCCAATGAATCCCAAAATTTGTGGGATGATAGAATATATGTTTAGGAACAAATCACTCTTCATGAGATAATGCTAATTCGGCCTCTATGGTGGTCATTAAGGTGCCCCAAGTTAGAGATACAATTCTGGGCCAGATTCTGCGGCCCAGAAAAACATCCCACTAATTTGATCATATCTCGGAATCCACAACTTCAAATGGGCCCAAATTTTACAGGAGGTTATAAGACATCCGTAGATCCATTTTCTTTTCCTATAGACCACTCTGATTCGGCCATCAAAATGCGTCTGTTCGGTAGATGAAAGATGGCTTCCACCTCGGGTCTAATGTGGAAAAGTCCAAATTCCACAAGCTTTCCACCACCTATGGCCTACCAAAATTAATTGAGATGCTTTGTAATTTTGGAGTCTCGACCCAAGGGCTTAAAAATGCCTATTTAAGGCAGTGGTTTTGGAGGATTTAGGGATCTTTGGTGTTTGGTTTCATTGTAGTTTTATGCTGCCGCTTTGTGTTTGTAATCACATTTCTTTCTCATGTAAGTTGTTTAATTCACCTTAGTTTCTTAATAAAAGTTCTTCATTTACTCTTATTCTGTTCTTCTACTTATCCTGTTGATACCGTTGGTTCATGGTGTGGATTTATTCATACCATACTTTGTGGTATTTATCACACAACGGAGGAGTGATCTTTTTTGTTGTTGTTTTTACTTCTTCAATTCCACCCTTGTAAGTCTACTTCCCGCTTCTGTTGAAGACATGTCATCAATGGAGGGCTAACTCTTTTATGGGTTGATCCAGTGGAGTAGCAAGGGGATGGATTGGATGTTATTTATCACTCCATTAATGTCTAGTCACTTCTTTTAAATGAGATTTTTATTTGATGATTTTAAAACATCTTCATCCTTATTGAATTTAAGGTCACACATTTCAAGTGCTAATACGAACCTCTACCTTGGATTTCTCAAAACTTTGATCCTTCAAGTTTATAGGTGATTAGTATTAGGTTGTGTAGGAATTAAACTAGTAAGTGATGATTTCGTTTGATCTTCTTAAATGAATCCATCTCAATTATAAGAAATTGAAATCATTAAAAAATTAATTCATCCAATCCACCCCGAGTGATAACCTAGGATCAACTCATTATTTTAAATTGAATTCACTTAAATATGTTAGTTATCCTTTAAACCCATATAAAATCAACCCAAGTTGTCCACTTCATAGCCAAAAATAGTCCATAGAATTTACGTGTCTATAGGTTTCTTCTTAGGTCTCTGAGGATTTGATAACCCAAGCTAAACTACAAGGACCGTTCTATCTTCATCTCTTGGGTAAATTTGAGCGAGAATCAAATTTTGGAACCATTTCCGGGGACCTAAGTAAGTTATCTTAGACACTATCATCCTTTTTTTCATCCCACTTCTCTTATCTCATCCCCAATTTCATTCCTATGGAAAACCCTTTTGAACAAATCCAAACCAGGGGAACCTCTCTTTACTTTGATCACTCCACACCAAGTGTCATGTACAATGACCATCCTAGTTTCTACTGGTGGGATAATCAACAAAATATTGAGCCACAATTTTTTAACTCCTATTCTGCACAAAACATTCCAACCTATTATGAGTTCCAATCCCAACAAGGCCATTCAGAACATCCTCCTGTGCAATTCCAACAACTTAATTATCCACCTAGAATAGACCATTTGGCACAACCCCTTATACCTCTTGATTCACATCCATTAATTGAAAAACTATGTCAATAAATGGAGATAATTAATTTTGAGGTTTCATCATTAAGGTTAGAAATATGAAGCATTAAAACTTGTGAGGAACCCATCCCTACACAAACTGTCCCTTCCATAACCTTATGTGAAGTGTCTAGTTTCCAACAAACCTCTCATGAATTTATAGAAGAACCAACATTTGGATTTGGGATAGATGAAGAAGATCAAGGAATTGTTGAAGGGTCTTTAAATCAGGAGGAAATTTACTTTTTGAATTCAAAAGAGGATAATTTGACATCATGGATTGAGTCTCCTAAGTATAACTCCATTGATGAATTTTCAAAAACACCAACCATTGAACCATTGAGAGAAATCACAAACATTAAGTCCATACCCATTCCTAAAATTGATCTTTCTAATTTTTTGGTTGAATCTTCTATTCAAAAGGAACCAATTCTGTTGAGGAATTTTGAAAATGAAATTGATTTTGATTCAAAGTCCCAACCTATGTTTTAAAGTTTTATCCTACCTAAACTTGAACAAAAGGACTTTCCATCCACCCTCAAGTTTCCATTCATTGGGTATAGCCAAAAACTTCCATTTTTCACTATTTCTTATCTTGAAACCACTAAAGAGGTTATTATTCATAATTTCTTAGAAAATACTACAAAATAAATTGAATCCATCATTTATGATATTCCTTGGATTTACCTACTCATTTTAGAACAGAGGTTTGGGCATGAAAAAAATTCTAAACATAGAATCAATATAAACCTAGTAGAAGTGGTGAAACATGTGTTCCTTAAAATGTTGAAAGTTGGTATTGGATAAGTTGGGGGGTTCAAGTCGATCTAACGACGTTAAACAAAGCACTGCATGGGAGAAAACCCATGGTTTTCAAGTTTCCTATCATTTTGTTGTTTTAATCAACTTTATATTTTAAATAAGATTAATTAAACATTTTTTTATATTTGAAAAAAATATATTGTTGACCTGTTCTTCGATTATGAGTATGGATGGGTGTGAAAGGGGAGCACCATATTCATCTGTGTCACGTGGTGTGATCCTTAAGTAAAACCTTACCCAGAAATTTAAAAAGAATACAATGTATCATCAGTTTATTTTATTTTATATATATACTTATATTTTACTTCCTTTATTATATAAATATATATATGTATGTATGTATTTATATGGTTTTTTTGTTTGTTTTGTGTGTTTTGTTTGTTTTATTTTTCCTTTTTCCACTATGGAACTTTGCAAGCGACATAGATATCAAAGGAATATATTCGAGCGGCAAGAACTTAAAAATTTAACCACCAGGTGACTTCATTCCATGATCCTCATATTTCAATTTCCTTATTGAACTCTCCTTTTTATTCCTCTACCCCATTCTAAATTTTATTTTTACAAAACTAGGGACAGTTTCATTCTAAGTTGGGGGGTGTGGAAATAAAATGTTTGTTTAAAAAACAATGATAAAAAAAGAAGTAAAATCCCTTTATCATTCATATAATAACATCTTTGCTCACATAAAAACTACATATCAAATAATTTTTATTTCCTTGACTCTTAATTTAATTTATGATTAAGTTTAAAAGCATTGATTTTGGAAGTTTGGTTGTCCAATGAAAATTTTCATCATTTTTATTTTCATCCATTAAATCAAAATGCTACAATGCACGTCCTTTAGACTTTGGGGGTACTAATTTGAATTTTTGTGGTCCCATAATAAATATCATAGTCTGGTTTGATTTTTATGAATAATATGAGTATTCAAAAAAACTATATAAAAAAATAAATAAATAAAAAATTGTGTGTAGAGCAATGGATTGATAAAATGCGAGGATTTCGGCACTTGGGGATCATGACTCCAGAGTTGTCTTGACCTGAGTTTTTCAATCTATCTCTATTTATGGTAGTATGACTTTGTTTTTGATTAAGTTAACTCGAGACGATGCCCGAGTATGTGGGCTTCACTTGGTGCCCTAAGCCCTTTGAGTCTGGGTGTCATCGGCAAAGTCTTGCTACATGGGTTAATTTGATTAACTGCAATCTCAATTACTATGGCAATATTTCAAAAAAAAATCCAAAACAAAGAATGAAGAATACTCATATTAGGATTAAATGTGATTCCACCTAGCGCTTCCATGATTTCCCCCTTGAATGAAAATGAACCCCCATATCTATTGTGATACACAACACATCATTACACCTAATTGAGTTGGATGAAGTATGATGATGGATTTGATCAAATAAATGGGCTTGGGATTGATATATTATATTAAATTCATCTTTTTTTAAATTATCTTGATAGGTTATAAAGATATATTTGTGTGCAGTTTACATTGTGAGCACTGTTTGTTATAATGTGTTTGAAGAAAGGAATTCAAATAAAATCATTGAATTATTTGCTCGGGACTAGAAAATATCAAGTTGGGGGTGTGATTATACAATAAAAACATATATTTTAATTACATTTTAATGGTATTAAATGTTCATTTTTGATCTTATGGGCCTGAGTTAGTGCATTTTCATTATGAACATCCATTCTCATCATTTGTGCACTTCATGCCTAATTTACACCAATTTAGGCCCAATGAGTCATCTGATTATAAGGAATGTAATTATCAATATTTTAATTTTATATTTAGGCAACTAAATATAAACTTAAATGTGAACATTTTTCATTTAAGGATCAATGGATGATTCATAAACGATGATGGAGATATTTGGAGATGAATGGAAGCAATTCTGGAGAAGGTAGATTAGACACCATCCCACTTATGAGACTGTGGGGCCCAACATACAGGCCCAATGAATCCCAAAATTTGTGTGATGATAGAATAAATGTTTAGTAACAAATAACTATTTAGGAGGTAATGCTAATTCGGCCTCTATGGTGGTCATTAATGTGCCCCAAGTTAGAGATACAATTCTGGGCCAGATTCTGTGGCCCAGAAAAATATCCCACTAATTTGATCATATTTCGGAATCCAAAACTCTAAATAGGCCCACATTTTACATACGGTTATAAGACATCCGGAGATCCATTTTATTCTTCTATGTCACACTCTGATTCTGCCATCTATAAGGTCATCCAAATGCGTCTGTTTGGTGGATGAAAGTTGGCTGCCACCTCGGGTCAAATGTGGAAAAGTCCAAATTCCACAAGCTTTCCACCACCTATGGCCTACCAAAATTAATTGAGATGCTTTGTACTGTTTGAGTCTCAACCCAAGGGCTTAAAAATTCCTATTTAAGGTAGTGGTGTTGTAGGATTTAGGGATATTTGGTACTTGGTTTCATTGTAGTGTTATGTTGCCACTTTGTATTTGTAATCGCATTTCTTTCTCATGTAAGTTGTTTAATTCACCTTAGTTTCTTAATAAAATATCTTAATTTACTCTTATTTTGTTCTTCTAATTATCACGTTGATACCATTGGTTCAAGGTGTGGATTTATTCACACCATACTTTGTGATATTTATCACACAACGGAGGAGTGATCTTTTTTTGTTGTTGTTTTTACTTCTTCAATTCCACCCTTGTAAGTCTACTTTCCGCTTCCGTTGAAGACATGTCATCAATGGAGGTCTAACTCTTTTATGGGTTGATCCAGTGGAGTAGCAAGGGGATGTATTGGATGTTATTTATCACCCCATTAATGGTTAATCACTTCTTTTAAATGAGATTTTTATTTGATGATTTTAAAACATCTTTATCCTTATTGAATTTAAGGTCACACATTTCAAGTGATAATACGAACCTCTACCTTGGAGTACTCAAAACTTTGATCCTTCAAGTGTATAGGTGATTAGTATTAGGGTTTGTAGGCATTAAACCAGTAAGTGATGATTTCGTTTGATCTTATTAAATGAATCCATCTCAATTATAAGAAATTGAACTCATTAAAAAAGTAATTCATCCAATCCACCCCGAGCGATAAACTAGGATCAACTCATTCTTTTAAATTGAATTCACTTAAATCTGTTAGTTATCCTTTAAACCCATATAAAATCAATCCAATTTGGCCACTTCATAGCCAAAAACAGTCCATAGAATGTACATGTCTATAGGTTTCTTCTTAGGTCTCTGAGGATTCGATAACCCAAGCTAAACTACAAGGATCATTCTACCTTCATCTCTTGGGTAAATTTGAGAGAGAATCAGTCTCCTAACTCCATTTTAGCTCCTACAACTGCATGGGATAACTTGGGGAATATAAATACAATAGGGACGAGCTAAAAAACCCAGTAATGGAATAAATATAGGAATGAAGCATAGCACATGGGTTAGAAGGCATATCATGATGACATAAAAAGTCATAGAGCATGAATAAACATATAGAAGCATAATTTTTAGAACATGGGATCATGTAATCATGGAGTAATTGGAATGTGGTAGCAATATAAAACATGATTCAAGGCTAACTACTAAGACGATATCACATGGTGGACAAATTCCCATAAAGGAATTCAGTTTACTCCCTATCCCAACATGAAATCTCATGAGACTAAACATTACTCAATGCATTGGAACACTATCTGGGAACACTCATCCTAAAATTTTCATGAATATGTGTGCCACATGAAGAATCAAACATAAGGAATAAACATAAAGGTTACTCCTTGAAAGAAATGGGTATTTTAATCATGTCATAAGGAATAACCAAAGGGAGTATCAGAATGGAGCCCATGGAAGAATTAATTTAAATCATACATGGACATTAATAATAGAAAATATTCATATATAATGAAATATTATGTCCAAATTAAGTTAAAACATGTAAAAATATTTATTAAAAACTTTATAAATAATCCACTTTGGTGCGGTTTAAGGGAAAATATAAAAGTCTTTAAAGAGGAAAAAAGGCATAATTGTTTTCATAAAACCAAAAATGAAATAAGATATAATTTCATGATAAAAATATTGATTTTATAAAAAAAATATAAGTTGATTAAAATATATTATGTAGTGTACTTGAAAATGGGTAATAAAATTTGGTAGTTCCCTTTAATCAGGCTTTCTT
This sequence comes from Viscum album, assembly GCA_963277665.1. Classification (NCBI taxonomy): domain Eukaryota; kingdom Viridiplantae; phylum Streptophyta; class Magnoliopsida; order Santalales; family Viscaceae; genus Viscum; species Viscum album. The sequence goes on from OY728146.1 coordinate 319,651,188, forward strand.
ATCAGGAGGAATTAAAAAGGGAACCTTATAAAGCATGTTTTTACCCATAAAAGATAGTATAATTGAGATAGGTGCATATTTTTAGAACATACACACAAATTTTGGGAGTATTAAATAATAATTATTAATAATTACATTGGGGTAAAGAGAGAAAAGGCATTACCCGAAGGAAAAAATGGTGGTTCAGAGAGAATCCCATACATTGTGCCCAAAATTGTTCTGCAGTTGTACTTAAAGTCATGGATAATAAAATTAAATTCATAAATAATTAATTACCATATATACATGTATTTTATTTATTATAATTTTATTAAGTTCATTTATGGCCTTTTATAAGAGTTATTAATTTCATCATTCTCGGAGCGTTCATTTCATGATTTTATCATCGGTTTCCTTGAGTTTAGTTATAGGAGTTATTTTCAAATGGAAGAAAAAAACTAGAATTGGTAATAATACACCTAAATAATTTTAAATGGTCCCATATATCATTTTTTCATAAATTATAATGATTCATTGGATAAAATGTTAATGAAAAATGGTTAGTTTATTTCGACAATATTTCGATAATCACGAACAAGTTTTGTTTTATTATTTAATATTATGTATATATATTAGTTATAAAACATTATACAATATATAATATAAATTTTTGAATCTTTGTTAACCATATTAATGGTTTTATGACCATCCTTGAAGGTGGTAATGGAAAACAAAAACTCATCATCCATGAAGGCGGTGAATCGACGCCTCACGGATGATGTATTAATTTTTAGAATAAAAGGAGAACATAAGGGATTTAATGACTGATATTCCATTAAAAAATAAAATTAAATTATATATATAATAATAGAGTTATCATGTAACTTTTTATTTTGTAGTAAAGGATGAGGTAGAAGAAATAAATAATTAAAAAGAGAAAAGTGGAGGATTTTACCTCTTCTATGTCGTCTCCTTGAGAACCTCCTTAAGGCACTGAGGTTTGGTATTTTTTGAGAACAGAATATCCTTTACATGGGTAAGAGGGTTTATAAGGTAATTGGGTAGAATTTATAAAAGTTTCAAGGATTTGGGGATGTGAGGAGAAGGGGTGGTGATGGGTGGTATTTATAGTGGGAGGAGAGGGGTGTTTTTTATTATTTTATTCACTTTTTTATTATGTTGGATTAAGAAAATAAATAGTGTTGATTCCTAGGAATAAATATAGAAAATGGTTTAGGATATTTATAACCAATGGGTTCTTAACTCATCCATACACTATCCATGACTCAATAATTCATGTATTTGTTAAATACCGTAAATTATCGTACTTCACTATTCACAAAATTCAACTATTTTAGAAAAAACCTAAAAAATAACTCTAATAATTTTTCAAAATTTAGATTTAAAAAATGTAATCCATTTTCTGAAATTAATTTTATAAATATGATAAATTTAATTTTTAAATTAAATCATTATTTACTCAAAAATACCACTTTTAATATTATAATCACTTTTATGACACTTTGAAAAATAAATTAAAGTCTCAAAATCCTATTAAAATTATATGAAAACAAAATATTAATTTATAAATATATTTTATAAAAATTCATTCTCTTTTGAATCAATATATTAATTATAAAATTGTAAATAAAAAATTATGTTTCAAAAAAATACTAACACTTAATTTGTCATTTTTAAAACATTTATTCACTTATTCCAAGTTATAAATATATCATATTTTCATCTATAAGATACATAAATTTTATTTATATTTTAATATGTGATTTTACTATTCTAATGGCCAGATTACTATTCCTAAGGGTCACATTACTATTCCAACAGTCAAGTTACTATTCTAACTATCAGATTTCTAACGGTCATAAGGGTTTACTACTTCCTATAAAAATGTACTTATTTAATTCATAAGTCACTTATATTTTACCAAGGTTATATATGATTTCATATTCAAAATTAATATTTTATTATTAACACTATGTTTTATTTCTACAACCTTATTCCTGAGCACGGTCATTCTAGTGGACCTAGTGGATCCAATTTTTTTTATTCTTATTATATTATTTTCTATTTAGTGTCCCACAATAATATTTTGAATTATTATTTATTTGTTTTATGAATAATATGATGTATGTGCTTTATACTACATGGAATAATTATAAAAATGGAAATTTCATTGATAAAATTTTGGGTCATTACACCTCTTTTCCCATATATATCAATTTTAACTCCCTCATATTATTAGATAAATTTAGATCCTCCTCCTTTGATACTTGGTTGAATCAAACACCTTCTATTTAATTGGTATCCATACTGGAAATACAACACCATGTAAGATCCTATCTTTTTTAGGTACATCCCTCTTTGAGTTTTTTGTTTGAGCCTTGGTGGTTGAGTCTTTTTTGGAGATAGAGATCCTTTGTTTGATAAAATAACTTAAAGTCTAGGGATGTACTATTTTTTGAATTAATGGAGTCTAGTTTTAAATATATCAAGTATTAATAGGGATTCATTGTAATTTGAGAATCTTTAAAGGGGTTTTGTGTTGTTTTATGTGGAAATGGGGTTGAAAACTATCTATGTAACAGTTAAATATTGTGTAAATATAATGCATGCCATGTAATTGTTTCCATAAACATTTCATGAACGATTATCGGATGTGAACTTATTCAAGGAATGAAAAAAAAATGCAAGTCATGTAATTATATTACATGTTATGTAATATTAAATCAGAATAAATAATAATCTGAGGTGACGGGTTTTTCAATGCATTGCTCAAAAAATAATTACAGTTAATGTAACTATATTACACACCATGTAAATCCTTGACCTTTAGTTTTAGAGTATGTTGTGTGGTTTATTTTTATTTCATCTCACATGTAGCTTCCCCCATTTGAATCTAGTGCACCTTCCGAGAAATTTTGGAGTGCCAACCTCTATTATGGATGTCCTGCTTATGTGATCAATCCCTAGTAAGTGGTTTTGGTCCAGTTTTTCCTTATCTCCCTTAATTTTCCAAATTTTGTGGTGTAATATCTTTGACCATGTGCATTGTTTGTTTTAATCTTGATCCATTTTTATCTTTATCAGTTTTAATCTAGGATCCTTCTTGAAATCATCTGCACCTTCTTACTCATGGGTGGTTGTAATTAGAAGCATTTCTTGATTGTATGTCAAAGGTATGGGGTCTAAACATTAACACTATGGTATGATAATAGTCAAGTATGTGAAATATTGAAATTGAACCAATATATTGTGTGATTAATTAATTTAAAGAATGAATTGAATTATTACTTGGAGTACCTTTGGATCCAATTGGTTATTGACATGGCTTATGGATACCATTCTTGTGATCTAACCCTTGAATATAAATGAATTGTATAATGTATTAAAGTTTGTTTATCATGACATGTATTGTGGGTGATTTCTTGGTATATATTCACCATGGATTGTATTGTTTATTGAGGTAACTGGAATGTTATTGGTTATGACCAATTGATATATGAAATTTGTATTGAAAGATAAATGGTAATTTTCATAAATAACCATAGATCCATATGATGTGATATAGTGATATCCTTGTTGTTATACTTGTGTTGTGATTAAATGTTTTAATACTTATATAGTGAATTGGCCTAGTGACATGTGATTAAATGCTTATATAGCATGTTTTTACTTGTTAAACACATTGAAATGCTTATATAGAGGGCTTGGCCCAGTTGAAATGATTAAATTCTTATATAGTGGGCTAGACCCATTGACACATGTTTAAATTCTTATATAGCAGGCTTAGCCCAGTTGACATGCTGAAATTATTAAATGGTGAGATGGGCTCAGTGACATGTGATGAAATGCTTATATAGTGGGCCTAACCCTGACTAAATGTTGAAATACTTATATAGTGGGTTTGACCTAGATTTGGGTGATTTATACCTTGGTTATAAGTTTATGGTTGGCACAATTTTAATACATGATCAGAGACATTCTAGCATGGAATCGAGTTAGGTTATGTTATAACTTGGTTATAAGGATATGGTTTAAATGGTTGTGAGAAATGCTCATAGAAATTATGTCATGGTTCCAAGAAGGTTTATGGGGTATTAATTTAATTCTTTAATTAATTAATGCACTTTTTTATTGCATTACTTCATTCACTTGTTATTAGAATAGTTATGTTTAGGCATAGTTGTGTCGACCTACTGATCTATACCCACACCCTATTTGGATCGCAATTTGGTACTCAGTCAGATTATATGGATGCAAGTTTGGAAAAGGGAAAAGGACCTTATTGTTGATTGTTTGCTTATTGTATGGGCTGAATTTTGTAGATGGTACCAACATGGGGTTTAGAACCGAGTAATTTTGAGTCTTTTATTGAGTCTTATAGTATTTTATTTTTTATTGCTTCTAGAATTCCATATAGTTACATTCCATCATGTCATTACATTATTCATTTATTTTTATTATATTATTCAATTGTCTTTGATTGTTAGTATTCCACTGTATTATACTGTTTTTGTTTTTTATTCACTCTAGTATTTATATTATTATTACTATTATTAGTTTTTTTTATTATGTTGTAACTTTGTAACCAAGGGGTATAGTATTCTCACTATACTTATCACACCCCCATTGCTATTTGGTAACCTCTGGCATATGGGGAGACATTCTTGAGGTCTCGTAACCAACCGTTTCTGGCCACATGAGAGAGTGTCGGATCGGGGAACATTGCAAAGTGGTATCAATGCAGGTTTTATTTTATTTCACTTTATTATTTGGAAAAGGTATAAAGGAGACTAAGATGTGTTTGGATTTATTAATTATATTGTTCATGGGAGCATCTAACCCATTTATGATGGAAAATATGAGTGCCTAGTGTTGGATTGTTGTTTATACTATTTGCTTGTTATAGTTGATATTATTTCACCCGGAGTGATTCAAATGTTGTGTGAAGTTATGGTTTTATGATGTTATTGGTTCTTGAGATTCATACTAATGGCATGATATGGCGTGATAGGAGTATGAATTCATCATAATAGGTATATAGGGATATATGTTTACATTCATTGTTCATGATATGGACATATTTATTTTTTCATGTGATATATACTTTACTATTAAAAAATGATATGATATATCTATTATACCAGATAAATAAAATAAATGAATTTTTATGTCATTAAAAAACACTTGTGATCCATGTTTAGAGAGACCAATATTCAGAGGTTCTCTGTTGTTGTCACCTTTTGAGGTTGACCTTGTTGTTATAGCTAGTGTTTTAAGGAGTGTATTTTTCTTGTAGAGAAAATATCACTCTGACATCTTTGAGTTGAGTTTCAGGAGAGTGATAATAAAAATTCTCCTAATGTAACTTAACAAGAGCTTCACATAGCTCATAAGGGTCAAATGGATGTCCATCTTCATGGAAGCTTCTTCAGGGTCATCAGATTCATATAAAGATAGTTTTTTCTCATTGTATCATAGATGTATGATCTGATGAGGTAGTTTTACCTATAGTATCCACCTATATTCACGATGGAGGGATGTCCCCAGGAAGCCAAGTTTTGGATCAAATTGGTCCAGATTCTCTTTAAGAATATTGAGACATCTGTGGATAAAAAGGTGAAGATTTTTGTGCATTTTCTTTGTGTACCAGGCAAGTGTTGGTGGGACATTCTGGAGCATGTAGGGTAGTGGGGGGAGTTATCTTGGAAGGAATTCGAGACAAATATCCTTATCTATTTCTATCCTAATACATTGAGGATCCTAAAATATTGAGGGATAAGAAGGCTTGTGTTCTCATACACTTGATATAGGAGGAAATTTTAGTGATGGAAAATGCTGAATGTTTCACCAACCTACTATAATTTGTGCCATATTTGGTAGATGATGAGATCTCTATGGTGATACATTTTTATAATGTTATTTTCTATTATATCATGTTGTAGGTGAACATTTTCCATCTGAGTAGTTTTATAGATGTGATGAATTAGGAACTCATCACATAAAGGAATCTAAGAGAGGACCTGTGAAGCGTCTAGGCTATTTCAGTAGGGAAAACTGTGAACTCTTCTTCTAATGGAAAGAAGAATCACAATGATATTTTTATCTAAGGAAGTAGTGGTTAAATTAGTCAGGGTAGTGGGAATCCATCTCAAGACCATTTTCCATTGCAGTGCTATCAGTGTGGAAAGATGGGCCACAAACAGACTCAGTGTCTGTATCCCACTTTGGAGTGTCATGATTTCATAATATTGGGACTCTTCAAGAGGGTTTTTATGTAAATAAAATATTAAATAATTATTAAGGAAATATTATAGGTATCGAAGTCTGGGAAGGACTCAACTACTCCTCAGCAGACTGATAGATGGAGTTCCACGGGATGTTCTAGTTAAGGCAGAGAACATGGTACCCTAGTGTAGGAATGACTGTATAGGGAAACAGGTATAGCTCAGGGGAGTCAGGATAGAGCCTAGGGAAGATGGTTTTCTTAGATGAATGTTATAAAGATTAATCCAGTTATTTTATATGCAAGTCCGTCTACTGTCAGAGGTACTATTATTGTATCTTATACCCTTGCTTGTGTTTTGTTTGATACGAGATCGTCGCTTTCCTTTTTACCTGATCTTTTTGTAAATGGTTTGTGTTTGGATGTGTAAATATTGGATGTTATTCTATCCATAGACACAGCATTGGTATTTTGATCTAATAATATCAAATTTTACAAAGCGTGTTCTCTAGATATTGGTGGTTACCTTTTCTTTTGGGAACCGTTCGTGCTAGAAATGGAAGGCTTTGATTTCATTCTAGGTATGGATTGGTTAGTTCTATACAGGCTCATATCGAATGTTACTAGAGGATAGTCAACTTTTTAAATCTATAAATAGGCAACTATTGTAGAGAACCAAAGCTTGACATACATGGACATTATATTACTTTTTCATAATACTTAATACATAACAAAAACAAACACCGAAGGACTGTAATAGTTTAGTGTCTTTGGAAACTTGGAATATAATCTTCTAATCGTGGTAAAAGATCTTCAACATCTCCCATAAAGATCTTCCCCTTTTTTTCTTACCTAAAACTTTTCTTTATATCCTAGGGAAAATAAAACATAAAAATGGTGAGCTCAAATGATCAGTAAGGGTAAACATGGAGAACATAAAACAACCCATAAACATTTGAACGTAAAAACATAAACATGACATAAATATTAGCAGTACATAAGGAATAACTCATAAAGGAACATCAATCATGGTAAAATAGCATGGTAATAAAACATGTTATTATGGCAGCCATTGATCACATTATATGATTTCTATAGTATTCAAGGCATTGCTTCCAAGACCATCTTAGTGGACAAAGTCCCTTTCTGAATTGAGTTCACTCCTTGTTCCAGTCCTGTATCACTGAACCGGATTAACTTTACATTCCAGCCATGTATATCTCATGAGATATAAATATTTACCCAATGAAATGCAGGGAGATATAGGTCCCACCCATCTCATAATGAAATCATTCTTACTTGTGCCACAACATAAACATAAATCATTCATCATAATCCAAAGAATAAAATGGATTTCATAAACATCATCCTATTATAACATAATCCATAAAAAAATGGATATCATTTCATCATAAGAAAAGGGAAACAATGTAAATCATAGAGACATTTTACTTGAAACATACACATATGAAATAATTTCATCTTAGATGGAAAATAGTTTTGATAAAACACTTGAAATGAATTTTTGAGGAAAATATCCTTTCTTCTTCAAAATCATTTTCTTTTCACAAAATGCCTTGAAATTTTAAAAGAAAAGGATTTTGTTGAAAATTGTCATGAAATATTGTAGATTAAGCTTCATTAAAATAAGGCTTTATAAAATCGTAAAAATCCGTTAATTCCATATAAGTTAAAAAACATTCTCCTCGTACTTTTAACGAAAAAGTCAAAAAGTACCACGTATGGTAAACAAAAGAAAGATTCCTTCCATAACACAAAGTAAAAGTAAAGATGGGTGAAAATGACTTTAAAAATACATGTAATAATATTAAACACTTTATGAAAACATTTTTATGTACATGGATGAAAAATATAACCCCAGTGAATACTTACGAATAAACAATCTCGGATAAAAATGAGATTGCAAAATTATCTCTTACCTTATGTCTGATATGATTCGTATATATCCAAACCTCATGTATAATGATTTAAATAATGTCATTGACTTATTACATAATCACATTCATTGTTATGATATCATATATGGTTCACTTATAACTTTATATTACCCGTTCTTTTGAAAATTCCATGTTAAAGCAGCATTTTGGGTAAAATCGTTTTAATTATCGTACTTGTTTGGATTTGTTTTTCATGTTATTATTATTAATCATATCATGATTTACTTACTTCCAGAATTTAAATCATGATTTATATATCATATATATTCAGTATATACATATATATAATAGATAGATGAATGAAATGAAGTACACCGTTCATGGAGACGGTAGGTCGTACGTACGCATGAATGATGTTTTCCTTTCCTTATTGACTTGAATGGAATTAAGTATATGACATACATATATATATACATAAATACAGTATCATTTTTAGTTAATATATTTCATGATTACTTATTATATATACTTTATAATCATTCTTGAATTGTCATCATGGAGAATGAATCTCATTGCGTCGTGGAGACGGTAATCCGTACGTACGCACGAGTGATGATATCGTTCTCATATTTATTGAATGGAATTGAAGTGGATGATATAATATCTTATAATTAGTATGATGTTATAATAATCATATATAGTTATTCTTTACACCATTATACCCATCCAAGTAAGGTGGTGGTGGAAAAACAGATTGCACCACGGTGTGGAGACGGTATTCCGTACGTACGCACGCGCGGTGATTTCGTTTTTTCGTAGGATGGATAGAAGGTTAAATGGGGTTGTTTCATATTTATAATAACAAATCAGTATATAATTAATACTTATGTTATTACTTTATAATGAAACAACTAAATAAGATGAAGTAGAAGAAGAAAGAAACTTGAAAGAGTCGGTAGAAGAGATTACCTCTTCCTCGACGCAGCTCCTTTAAACTTCTTCTTAGGGCACTAGAGTTGGTCTTTTGAGAAGAAAATAACCTATATGATATAACTATAGAGGTTTGGAAGAGTAATTTTTAGGTTTTGTCCGAGCTTCAAGTCTCAAAAGGGTGTGAAGATAAAATGGAATGGGTGCCCTTTTTATAAGGGAGGAGAGGGGCACCTTAGGAAAAACTTAAAATATTATTTTATAATAAAGTCATATTCGGTTTTTAATAGCTCCAAATTGATTAATTTCAAATATAAGGTGTTTATGGGTCTAAATCCTCTCAACCAATAGTTTTTAGACAAGTTTAGGTCACTATTTTAACCTTATCATTTAGATTTAACTCTAAGTTAAATAATTTAACTTTTACCGTGTCTTTTTTTTTCTTACACTATATGGTTAATAAACTTACTATAACAAGCCAAAATAACCGCAAGTGGATAATTATTAATATATATATCCTAAATAAGTCATTTTTCCGAACCCTATATTTTTTGGAATAAAATAATAATTAATAATATAATATTTGTTTTAAAAACTATTTTATGTCAATTTTGACACTATTTGGTACTTGATTTTTGCGAAAATCATAACAGCATGATTAGTTCGAAAAAAGTTAATTAAATCAATACTAACATGTCATATTAACCTATAAAATTAGTTTAATTCATAAAAAGTCTCAAGTTACATTTATTTGTTTATTTATAACATCAATTATGTTAATATTTCATTTATAAGGTAATTACTGCATCATCAATGTGTCATAAATAAGTTAAATAATTTAATGTCTAAAAATTATAAATAAAATACCATTATGTAGGAAATATTTTTATCTTTATAATGAATATTTATAGTCGAATTTATCTTATGTATAACCATGTATTAAAAAAAATTAGTTATTAAACTTTGATTTTAACTCTTTTAACTCTTCTTTAAATAAAATAATAATAAATGTTATAATCTAATCCAAGGGGACATAAAGGGTAATATTTTATTCCTAAGGTTTTTTTGGTCTAATTACACTTATCCGATAGAATTAGGACATGTGTTAGGGTAATAATAATATCATTTTTAACCTTAATTACCCGATTTACTTTTAACTGTGGTAAATAAAAGTAAAAAGTTACTATTCACCAAAAATTATGTTTTCCTTATTGAACCACATTTTACTTACTGATATCAACTATGTCTCTCGGATTTTTGAAATTCCACTCACAGAGGCGGTAAAATTAAGTTTTATGAAAATTTGCAAATTCTCCTAGGAGGTGGGTAAAAGACAGTCAAAAGTTCAATAAAATTTTTATATATCTAAGATTATTATATAATGACTCCAATGAATTACATTGAACTTATATAGGTATTAGGTATCAATTTTTACCTAAAATAAATTTAAATAAAATAAATAATTATTTAAATAAAAAATCGGTTTTTAAATAGTAACCCAGTGTTTTCACTATTCATCAAAAATTGAAAGTTTTCAGAAAAATTACAAAAATTCACCCTAGGATAATTTCGATATTCCAAATCCAAAAATAAAGTCCATTTCAAAAGATAAAATTTATAAAATTTCAAAAAAGTGGGTATTACTATTCTTAACGGCTAGTTCATAATAATATTATAGTAATATCTTGTTTAGTGAAACTCGGCATTGCATACAACACACGCTATCGTGGAAGGTCGTGATTGCGTGTAATGCAAGCCAAGTCAGGGATGCATGTAGTGCAAGATCCTTTTGGTGTAGCGTACAACACAAGACATCAATGAAATTAAAAAGAATATTTTTCATAAAATCTCGGGGTGTTACATTCTACCCCCCTTAAAATAAATTTCACCCTTGAAATTCGTCGGGGTTATAAATTGTTTAATACTTGACAGTTTTAATAGAAACCCACATCGTAAAAATGAATACCAAAACTTATCTTCAAAAACTAAAGTATGAAACATAATGGTTACCCAAATTAACTAATCATTGGGTTTCCACATAGGAGAACATAGGTGAAAATATGGATATGTAAGATAAATCAAACCATAAAGTTCTGATGGAAAGTGGTAGAGAACATGGCTATGAAAAATCCAACAATCACAAAGCCATAAATTTGTGATGATCTAAGGTACCATCTAATTCATTGGATATGAGGACACTAGGACAACATTTTTGGTTTTCAAGATGATTTCCCTAAAGTTGAAAATTTTGAATTAGAAGAAATACTTACATTATATCGGTATAATCTCACCATTTTTTAGTTCCTTGTACAATTTCCACTTCATCTCTTAAATAAATGAAGTTTAATTTGTCATTTGTGAAGTGTTAGCAGATTATGTGATGGAATGATGGGTCACTATATCTGTTTCAAACAAAAGGTTAGAAAAAGTTATCAAATATACATAAGTCCTTCTATGGTGACGTTAATCGTATATGATTCCAAAAATGGACTTATACTCTATCTATCATAGTACTTAATAAAATAAGACTAGTTTCTACTAACCAGGGACTTCTTGTAGGCCAGTGGTAGGCGATAAAGGCATGACACACTTCGGTTGTGGGTTCGATTCCCACAGCCTTGTCCGATGCGACGAGTTGTCACCCGTCCTGTAGGTTATCCTTTTTCTAAAACTAAATTACCATAACATTCAATCAATAATATAGAAAAGGTTATATCCTTAAACAATACTAACTTATGTCCAACATAATCCATTCCAATCTTTAGGCTTATCCAAAATACTTCTATCCAAGCTCATAGTATAAAGAAAACAATTACTAGAAATGTCATCTGTCGAACATGTGAATACCATCATTTATCCCCCATATATCATACGATATATCTTATTGGTCACATTAAAAACATGTGAATACCTTAATAATGTATTCTTATGAAACATGAATTACCATAGAACCTTAGTGAAAACATGAATGCTGTTAAAAGTTAACTCTTTCCACATACCAAAATCCCAAAAATTCTATATACTCAAACCATGATATAACTTTGTCCTTATATCAATCATGAGCTCATGAATACTATAAAACACATTATTTTCTCCTTATTCATTCATTATGCGCATATCATCTACTTTCAAAAAATATTTTAATAACCTTTCATGGTTATTGGTACCATTCAACATATACTTTCAAATACTTTAGGAAAAAAAATAGTGTAACAATCCTTAGATGTTTCTTTATTCCATAGTACCATTAAATTACCTATACAACATAACTCTTGATAAACATAAATCATTCCACTACCTTCTTAAACCATTGACCGAGCTTCAACAATTATTTCATCTCATATATTATTTGTAGTCTCTTCATCATCAACAACATAAATACTACCCATACGACCATGATGATTCTATTCATGAGACTTTCCCTTAGGGAATTGGTTTGCATAATGCCCATACATTCCACATTCAAAACATTTAATCATTGTTGATGTCGTAGCAATACCATTATCCTTGTCCATGGTGTTAACTGAACCTTTTCCTTTCCACTTACTAGCTTTGTGTCCTTCTTTTCCACACCCAAAGAATCTTCCAGTTCCTTTGAAACATTCTCCCTGATTCCTCTTCCCACATGATTTACATGAGAGAAATTGAACTTTCTTTCCTCTATGATCATCATGAAACTCCATCTTTCTCTTATTAGATGAGTCGGGATACTTACCAAAGTTGAGATTATTGATCATATTATGAGATTGCTGATTAGGCATAATAATGATGTTTGGACTTCCAAATCCCATTTCATTTGGTTTCTCATGAAGAATATCATTCCATTGTCCATCATATCCTCTATTATCGTGAATCTTCCTATTTCTAGCCATTTTCTAAAACCCAAAAGGAATAGTGTGAGAGGAAAAAATCATAATCAAGGGGGAGTACCTTCGATATCTAACATCTTAGGTTTAATTCTCATATCGTTTTTGTAATTCTAGTAATATAACCTATACTTATACTTAACCTTAGGGACATCCCTAGACATACCTTAGAAATATCTTTAGGGATCTCACTAACGTTCTCACATCCTAGTTTTCAAAGGTTAACTAAACTGAACCTCTGATACCAACTGTAGCGGTCTGGAATTACTTCTAGTGGACTATAATTGAAACCTATCAGGGCACTCCATGGGCAGCTACACCCCCTGGGCGGGACACACCACCATCCCCAGTGCTATCCATTTCCACATAAAGCCCTTGGGCATAGAGCCATGCTTCTTCCAACGCTCACATGTGAGAGTTCTTAAGGATCAGATTCATTCCTACCTCATTTGCCTCTGATACCAACTGTAGAGACCCAAATATTGATATACATGTACATTACATTACTTTTTCGGAATACTTAATACATAACAAAAACAAACACCGAAGGACCATAATAGTTTAGTGTCTTTGGAAACTTGGAATATAATATTCTAATCGTGGTGAAAGATCTTCAACATCTCCCATAAGGATCTTCCCATTTTTTTCTTACCTAAAACCTTTCTTTATATCTTGGGGAAAAGAAAACATAAAAAGGGTGAGCTCAAATGCTCAGTAAGGGTAAACATGGAGAACATAAAACAACCCATAAACATTTGAACTTAAAAACATGAACATGACATAAATCTTAGCAGTACATAAGGAATAGATCATAAAAAATGTAAATCATGATAAAATAGAATGAGAATAAAACATGTGATTGTGGAAACCATTAAGCACATGCTATGATTTCCATAGTAACCAAGGCATTGCTGGCAAGATCATCTTAGTGGAAAAAGTCCCTTTCTGAATCGAGTTCACTCCACATTCCAGTCATGTATCACTAAACCAGATTAACTTTCCATTCCAGCCATGTCTATCTTATGAGATATAAATCCTTACCCAATGCATTTGAGGGAGATATTATAACGACCCATACTTTACATAAATTTTTATTACTTCAAAATTGAAGCACACTTATTAAAACATATAACAAAACCACAATAGGACCATATAGGTATAATGTCTTTAGAAATTGGGAAACATAAACAACTTGTTCATAAAGAATCTACATTGTCTCCAATTTATTTCATCATATATAGAATCCCTTTTTGGAATATACTAATTAATACCCTTATTCCTGACCAGGGGAAAAGAAAACATACAAAAGGGTGAGCTCAAATGCTCAGTAAGGGTAACAAAAGAAATATCAATCACATCATATTCATAAGAACATAACATTTTGGAAATCTTAACCTGCAAAAGAGATCATAATTTCATAAAATGGGATAAATCATAGCAGTGAAATGTAATCCCAATAATCAAAATATGAAAATTTGTGGCATACACACAATATCATAGAGAAACATTTCTTAGTAGTCAAGACTCATTGCTAAGACTCTCTTAGCAGACAAAGTCCATTTCTGAACCGAGTTCACTCCTCGTTTCAGTCCTGTATCACTGAACCGGATTAACCTTCCATTCCATCCATGTCTATCTCATGAGATATAAATCTTTACCAAATTAATTGGAGGGAGATATAGGTCCCTCCCATATCATAATGATACCATTCTTATGTGTGCCACAAAATCATAAATCATACATCATATCATAACCCATGTAATAAAAATGGGATTCTTAAACATCATAACATAATCCATATAAGATAAAAGGAAATCATAAAAATAATTCCATCATAACATAATCAAATAAATTTAAGAATAGGGATAGAAACATAACTCTATATTATATTAGATGGAAAATAATTTTAATAAAATGCTTGAACTCCATTCTTGAGGAAAATATCATTTCCACTTCAAAAAAAAATTTCCTTTCTTAACATATCATACAATTTTAATCTAAAAGAAGTTGATTAAAAATAAACTTGAAAACTTGTAATGTAAGCTTCATGGAAATAATTTTCTATGAAATAATAAAAATCCATTCATACCGTATATGTTAAAAAACATTTTTTCTCGTACTTTGGCCGGAAAAGTCAAAAAGTACCTTGTACGAAAAACGACAAAAGATTCCTTTCATTTCCTTTACTAAAACTCACCAATGAGTAATATTAGATTTAAATAATTTTAGGAGGATAGAAATAATATTACATATTGAGGAAACATGGATGTGGAAGATAAATACACCCCAGTAAATACCAAAGTATAAACAATCTCGGATAAAAATGAGATTGTGAGATTTTTCCTTACCTTAGGTCTGATTTGCTTCGTACGTGTCCAAAACTCCTGTATAATGATTTATAAAATGTTATTGACTTATTCCAGAATCTTAATCATTGTTATGATATCATATATGGTCATATTATTAGCTTATTATTAGTAATATTTCATTGTTACTTGTTATTCGAGTGTTTATTTCTTTCTATTCTTATGTGTGTTTTGTCGAATAAATTCTTATTCTTATTTTTAGGTTATAGATACCTCATTTATAGAATTTTATTATTGTAATATATTTCATATTTATTCATTCAATTCATTTATATAATCATTATGTAATGAAGATCTTGTAGAACGAGTCGCATCACATCGTGGAGACAGTAGGCCGTACGTACGCACGAGCGATGATATCGTTCCCATGATCGTGGAATTGTATTTAAGTGTATGTTTACTATTTCAGAATCAATATCACTTTAAAATAATCATATATAGTTATTATTTACACCATTATAACCATCCAAGTAAGGTGGTGGTGGAAAAACTGATTACACCACGGCGTGGAGACGGTATTCCGTACGTACGCACGCGTGGTGATTTCATTTTCTGTAGGATGGATAGAAGGTGAAATGGAGTTGTTTCATATTTATAATAACATATAATTATATAATTAATACTGATGTTATTACTTTATAATGAAAAACTAAATAAGAAGAAGTTGAAGAAGAAGAAAAATGGAAAGGATCGGTAATGGATATTACCTCTTCTTTGACGCGCCTCTTCTTAACCTCCTATTAGGGCACTGAAGATGGTCTTTGAAGAAGACCAAGACCTTTAGGATGTTTCTAGGCAAGTGGAGAAGAGAAATCTTCAGGGTTTGGCTGAGCTTGAAGGCTCAAAGTGGTGTGAGGAGGAGAGGGAGGAGGTGCCCTTTTATAAGGTAGGAGAGGGGCACCTTAGGAAAAACTTAAAATATTATTTTATTATAAAGTCATATTCAGTTTTTAATATATAAAAATTGATTTATTTAGAGATTAAGGTGGGGATGGGTAGAAATACACTCAACCAATATATTTAGGCATGTTTAGGTTACTATTTTAACCTTATCATTTAGATTTAACTCTAAGTTAAATGATTTAACTTTTATCGTGTCTTCTTGTTTTCTTACACTATATGGTTAATAAACTTACTATAAAAATCCAAACGAACCCCAATTTAGTAATATATATAACGTTATATAATTAATTTGGCCGAAACTTATATTTTTAGGAATAAAATAACAATTAATAATATAATATTTGTTTTAAAAACTATTTTCTGTCAATTTTGACAGTATTTGGTAATTGATTTTTGTGAAAATCATAAAAGCATGATTAGTTCGAAAAAAGTTAATTAAATAAATACTAACATATCATATTAACCTATAAAGTTATTTTAATTCATAAAAAGTCTCAAATTACATTTATTTGGGTATTTATAATATCAATTATGTCAATATTTCCTTAATAAGGTAATTACTGCATCATCATTGTGTCATAAATAAATTAAATTATTGAAAGTATAAAAATTATAAATAAAATTTCATTATGTAGGAAATATTTTTATCTTTATAATGAATATTTATAGTTGAATTTATCTTATTTATAACCCTATGTTAAAAATGTTTTAGTTATTAAACTTTGATTTTAACTATTTTAACTCTTCTTTAAATAAAATAATATTAGATGTCCTAATCTAATCCAAGTGGACCTAAATGGTCCTATTTTATTCCTATGGTTGTTTTTGGTCTAATTAAACTTATCCAATAGAATTAGAATATGTGTTAGGGTAATAATAATATCATTTTTACCCTTAATTACCCTATTTACTTTTAACCGTGGTAAATAAAAGTAAAAAGTTATTATTCACCAAAAATTATTTTCATCTCATTGAACCACATTTTACTTACTGTCGTCAACCGTGTCTCTCAAATTTTTGAAATTACATTCCCAGAAGTGGTAAAATTATGTTTTATGTAAATTTGCAAACTCTTCTAGAAGGTGGGTAAAAGACGGTCAAAAGTTCAATAAAATTTTTATATATCTAGAATTATTATAAAATGACTCCAATGAATTAATTTGAACTTATATAGGTTTTATGTATCAATTTTGACCTAAAATAAATTTAAATAAATAATTATTTAAATAAAAATTCTGTTTTTAAATAGTAACCCAGTGTTTTCACTATTCATCAAAAATTGAAAGTTTTTAGAAAAATACCAAAAATTCACCCTAGGCTAATTTCGATATTCCGAATCCAAAAATGAAGTCCATTTTAAAAGATAAAATTTATAAAATTTCTAAAAGTGGGTATTACTATTCATAATGTCTAGTTTTAATAATATTTTAATAGCATATCGCTGTTTAGTGAAACTCAGTATTGCGTACAACGCAAGCTATCGAGGAAGGTTGTGATTGCGTGTAAAGTAAGCCAAGCTAGTGTTGTGTGTAGTGAAAGATTCCTTTGATGATTTATATAACATAAAAACAAAATATTTCTCATAAAAATCTCGGGTGTTACATTCTACCCCCCTTAAAATGAATTTCTCCCTCGAAATTCGTCACTTTGTAACAAAAAGATGAGGATACATCTCCCTCATCATATCCTCAATCTCCCATGTAGCTTCTTCTAATTGGTGGTTCCTCCATAAAACATTCACCAAGCGAGTGGCCTTGTTCCATAGGACTTTTTCGCTACGATCCAGAATCTCTATCGGCTGTTCTTCATAAGAAAGATCTTCCTACAGCGGTACAACTTCTGAGCTGAGTACATGTAAAGGACCGGGTATGTACTTTCTCAGGAGAGATACATGGAACACATCATGAACTTGAGATAGATTCCGTGGAAGTGCCAATCGGTAAGCTACCTTCCCAACATGATCCAGTATTTCGAAAGGACCGATATACCTAGGGTTCAGCTTTCCCTTCTTTCCAAATCTCATTACTCTCTTCCAAGGAAATATTAGTAAAACACTTTATCACCCACTTCAAACTCTAGGTCTTTTCTTCAGTTATCGGCATAACTTTTTTGTTGACTCTAAGCTTCTCTTATGTGTTGTCGAATAGATCTAACCTTTTCTACCATCTCGTCAACAAGATCAGGTCCTAATATCTTTCTTTCCCCAACTTCATCCCAGCAAGTTGGAGTCCTGCATTTCTTTCCATAGAGAGCTTCATAAGGAGCCATCTGAATACTGGATTGAAAGTTATTATTATAAGAAAATTCCACCAAAGGTAGGTGTTTATCCCAACCACCTTTTAAATCCATAGAGCAAGCTCTTAACATATCTTCTAGAGTTTGAATTGTTCTCTCAGACTGACCATCTATTGAAGGATGATAAGCAGTGCTGAAACTCAACTCTGTATCCAAAGTATACTGGAGACTTCACCAAAACTTTGAGGTAAACCTCAGATCCCGATCAGATATAATGGAAAGTGGTACTCCATGCAATCTTACCACTTTCTTTACATATATCTTGGCAAGCTGATCAAGAGAGAAATCCTCTCTAATAGAAAAGAAGTGTGTCGACTTTGTAAGATGATCAAATATAACCCAGATATCATTATTACCTTTGGATGTTTTAGGAAGTCCGGTGACAAATTCCATAGTGATTTTTTCCCATTTCCATTCGGGTATGGGTAATGGTTGTAACATCCCATTAGACTTCTGTCTCTCAGCTTTAACTTGTTAACAAACCAAGCATCGAGAGACATATTCAGCAACATCTCTTTTTATGCCATCCCACTAGAAGTACTCTTTCAGGTCTCTATACATCTTCATGATTCCAGGATGAATAGAGAATTAAGAACTATGAGCCTCATCCAGCAGCTCCTACTTTAATTCTGGGATGGGAGGAACACAAACCCGATTCCTGAACCTTATTATCCCATCACAATCAAGGTTGAATTCAGGAACATTTCTCACCTTCTTTTGTAACTCTACATTTTCTTTTTGTGCCTCTTTAATCTTCACATATATATATGGTTGAACATTAATTTGAGAAAGATAAGATTTCTCCCCTTCCATTATAATTCCAAGATCCATCCTTTTTAAATCCATAAATATTTGATCTTTTGTGATCCTCATCATGGATAAGCTAGCATGGTCTTATCGACTTAATGCATCTGCCACCTTGTTTGCTTTCCCAGGGTGATAATGAATTGAGCAGTCGTAATCCTTAATCAGCTCCAACCATCTTATTTGGTGCATATTCATCTCCTTTTGTGTGAAAATATACTTTAAACTTTTATGATCAGTATAAATATCACACCTTTCACCATAAAGATAATGCCTCCAAATCTTTAATGCAAAGATTACCGCAGCTAACTCCAAATCATGAGTTGGGTAATTTTGCTCATGGGTTTTCAACTATCATGAAGAATAACCTATCACCATATCGTTTTGCATGATAATACATCCCAATCCCTTCTTAGATGCATCATTATAGATCACAAACCTTTCTCCACTACAAGGCAGTGTGAGCACAAGTGTACTGGATAACCTTCTTTTTAACTCCTTGAAATTCTCTTCACACTCCTATTTCCAAGCGAACTTAACTCCTTTTCGAGTCAACCTCGTGAGTGGATTAGATAATCATGAAAAATCTTTCACAAAATGTCGATAATATCCAGCCAAACCAAGAAAACTTCGGATCTCAGTTACTATTGTTGGTCTCGACCATCTTTTGATAACCTCTATTTTTGCTGGATCCACAGATATCCCCTCTTTTGAGATTATGTGACCCAAAAATGAGACTTTTTTAATCCAAAATTCACACTTGGTAAATTTGGCATAAAGCCTCTCCTTTCTTAGGGTCTTTAATACAATTCTCAAGTGATCTTCATGTTCTTACTTTCTCTTTGAATAGACAAGAATATCATCTATAAAGACTACCACAAACTGATCAAGATAGTCTCTAAAGACTCTATTCATTAGATCCATGAAGATTGCAGGGGCATTAGTAAGACCAAATGGCATCACTATAAATTCATAGTGTCCATACCTTGTACGGAAAGCCGTATTTAGTATATCCTCCCTTTTGACCCATAATTGATGATACCCTGAATGAAGATCAATCTTGGAAAATTATTGAGCTCCGCGTATTTGGTCAAATAAGTCATCAATGTGTGGGAGAGGATATTTGTTCTTGATAGTGATTTTGTTAAGTTCTCGATAATCAATGCAGAGTCTCATTGATCCATCTTTCTTCTTAACAAACAGAACAGGTGCTCCCCAAGGTGATGCACTAGGGAGTATGAATCCCTTATCAAGATTCTCTTGGAGTTGCTTCTTCAATTCCTGCAACTCAATTGGGTTCATTCTATAAGGTGTCTTTGAAATAGGCATAGCACCCAGTATGAGTTCTATTGAAAAATCAACTTCACAATTTGGTGGAAGACCTGGAAATTCCTCTGGAAATACATCATCAAACTCTTGTACAATAGGAATATTCTTAATCGTGAGTTTCTCTCCAACCATTTGAGATAAATAACCTTCATTTAGTAGAATCAAGACCCATAAGATGGATGAAATTTCCACCGGAAGGTTATGTTCATCCTTGCATCGATAGACGATCATAGATTGATCTGGAATATGAAATGTGACTTCCCTTCTTTGTAAATTGATATGATCTCCATATAAAGAAATCCAATCCATACCAAGAATCACATCAAATTCCACTATAGGAAGGATCACAAGATTCGCAGGAAGCACTTTCCCACAAACTTTAATCAGAGAAGAATTATAAACTTTTGATGCGACTGTTGTGCCATTAGGGGTTGTCATAGCTAACTCAACATCTAATTTTTTTGGTAATATGGTGATACCCTTAGAAAATTCTTCAGAAATAAAAGAGTGGGTAGATCCAGAATCAAATAAAACATTTTCTACTTTAGAGTGGATGGTAAGTGTACCTTTCACCACTTCGTTATCGTACTCCACATCGCTGATAGAAATTGCATGTGACTTTCCTTTTTCTTTAGCCTTAAGAGTTTTTTGACGTCGATCATCATCAACAACCCTTGGATTAGGGTATTGATTAGCATAATGCCCCATTTCCTTTCACTTGTAACATTGAAGTGTAGGAGGTGCACTCTTTGTAGCCTTTTCTTTATTCGCATCACTAGACATCTTCTTCCCATCATTGCGGAATTCAAATGCCCGATGACCTTCCTTTCCACATTTGAATGATTTACTTGTCCCTTTAAGACAACTCCCTCCATGTTTCTATCCACACTTTGAGCATAAGGGAAAATTCATCTTCTTTTCAGTGTGGTATTTATATTTCCATTTGAATTCCATTTTCCTCTTCTTATCAAACACATATGACTGATGGGTTACTCCAATCTCCACTCAACCTTGAGAGCACATAGAACAATTTCCTCATAGCTATTGAAGTCCCTTATGGCTAATTCCCTTCAAAGACTTGGTTTTAATCCACTAAAGAATCGATCGATTTTACTCTCAGGTTGGATAATAATTCTGGAAGCGTACCTTGAAACTCTTGTAAAATTTTCTTCGTAGGTACCAACAGATTCATCATCCTTTTGCTTCAGTTCAAGAAACTCTTTCTCCATCTTTGTTCGAAGAATACGAGGGAAGTACTTATTGAAAAATAAGTTCTTGAACTCGTCCCATTCCATGGACTAAATTTTATCTCTTGGCCTCGTATTCTTGATAAGATTCCACCATTGATCAGCTTTACCTTCTAAATGATATACTGCTAAGATGACTTTATCATGTTCATAACATTGAAGAACTGAAAATATCTTTTCAGTAGTACTGATCCATTGTTCCGCAACTAATGGATCAGTAGACCCACTGAATGAGGGTGGACGCTACCTCATGAAGGATTCAACAGAATGTTGCTCCTTCCTTTGCTCGTTTGGAAGTCATGCATGATTCATAGCTTGAGAAAGTTATGTGAGCATGGCTACAAGATTTTTCATTCCATCTCCCATAACGTTTGGTAGCTTAGGGGGACAATCATTTCATTTCCCATCGCATTCCGCATTAACACGGTTCCTTCAGGTTCCAGCCATTGACTAAAACCAAGAAGAATAGTGTGAGAAACACTAATTATAATAGGAAAACCACATAATCAAGAATAAAATTTCACACTTAAGGTATTATCATAGCTTGTTCATGGCCATTTCTAAAACACTAAGATTGTGTTCTATGCTTAGATATATCCTTAGGGTTCTTACTAAGGCTTTCACATCCTAGTTTCCAAAGGTTGACTATACCTTTCCTCTGATACCAACTATAATGACCCATACTTTACATAAATTTTTATTACTTCAAAATTGAAGCACACTTATTACAACATATAACAAAACCACAAGAGGACTGTATAGGTATAGTGTCTTTAGAAACTGGGAAACATAAACAACTGGTTCATAAAGCATCTACATTTTCTCCCATTTATTTCATCATATCTAGAATCCCTTTTTGGCATATCCTAATTAATACCCTTCTTCCTGACCTGGGGAAAAGAAAAAATACAAAAGGGTGAGCTCAAATTCTCAGTAAGGGTAACAAAAGAAATATCAATCACATCATATTCATAAGAACATAACATTTTGGAAATCTTAACCTCCAAAAGAGATCATAATTTCATAACATCGGATAAATCATAGTAGTGAAATGTAATACCAATAATCATAACATGAAACTTTGTGGCATACACACATAATCATAGAGAATCATTTCTTAGTAGTCAAGACTCATTGCCAATACTATCTTAGCAGACAAATTCCATTTCTGAACCAAGTTCACTCCTCATTTCAGTCCTGTATCACGGAACCGGATTAACCTGTCGTTCCATCCATGTCTATCTCATGAGATATAAATCTTTACCCAATGAATTGGAGGTAGATATAGGTCCCACCCATATCATAATCATATCATTCTTATGTGTTCTATAAAATCATAAATCATACATCATAGCACAACCCGTGTAATAAAAATGGGATTCTTAAACATCATAACATAATCCATATAAGATAAAAGGACATCATAAAAATAATTCCATCATAACATAATCAAATAAATTTAAGAATAGGGATATAAATAGAACCCTATATTATCTTAGATGGAAAATAATTTTGATAAAATGCTTGAACTCCATTCTTGAGGAAAATATCATTTCCACTTCAAAAAAAACATGTTTCCCTTCTTAACATATCATACAATTTTAAACTAAAAGAAGTTGATTAAAAATAAAATTGAAAACTTGTAAATGAAGATTCATGGAAATAATGTTCTATGAAATCATAAAAATCCATTCATGCCGTATAAGTTAAAAAACATTTTTTTCTCGTACTTTGGCCAGAAAAGTCAAAAAGTACCTCGTATGAAAAACGACAAAATATTCCTTTCATATCTTTTACTAAAACTCACCAATGAGTAATATTAGAATTAAATAATTGTAGGAGGATAGAAATAATATTACATATTGAAGAAACATGGATTTGGAAGATAAATACACCCTAGTAAATACCAAAGTATAAACAATCTCAGATAAAAATGAGATTGTGAGATTTTTCCTTACCTTAGGTCTGATTTGATTCGTACGTGTCCGAACCTCCTGTATAATGATTTAAATAATGTTATTGACTTATTCTAGAATCTTAATCATTCTTATGATATCATATATGGTCATATTCTTATCTTCTTATTAGTAATATTTCATTGTTACTTGTTATTCGGGTGTTTATTGCTTTTTGTTCTTATGCGTGTTTTGTCGAATAAATTCTTATTATTATTTTTAGGTTATAGATAAATCATTTACAGAATGTTATTAGTGTAATATATATCATATTTATTCATTCAATTCATTTATATAATCATTATGCAATGAAGATCTTGTAGAACGATTCGCATCACATTGTGGAGACGTTAGGTCGTACGTACGCACGAGCGATGACATCGTTCCAATGATCATGGAATTGTAATGAAGTGTATGTATAATATTTAAGAATCAATATCACTTTAAAATAGTCATATATAGTTATTATTGACACCATTATAACCATCTAAGTACGGTGGTGGTGGAAAAACTGATTACACCACGGCGTGGAGACGGTATTTCGTACGTACACAAGCGTGGTGATTTCGTTTTCCGTAGGATAAATAGAAGGTGAAATGGGGTTGTTTAATATTTATAATAACATATAAGTATATAATTAATACTTATGTTATTACTTTATAATGAAACAACTAAATAAGAAGAAGTTGAAGAAGAAAGAAATTGGAAAGGATCGGTAATGGATATTACCTCTTCTTTGACGTGCCTCTTCTTAAGCCCTCTTAGGGCACTAAAGATGGTCATTGAAAAAGACCAGGACCTCTAGGATGTTTCTAAGGAATTGGAGAAGAAAAATTGGCAGGTTTTGGCCAAGATTTAAGGCTCAAAGTGGTGTGATGAGGAGAGGGATGAGGTGCCCTTTTATAAGGGAGGAGAGGGGCACCTTAGGAAAAACTTAAAATATTATTTTATTATAAATTCATATTCAGTTTTTAATAGCTCCAAATTGATTTATTTAGAGTATAAGGTGGGTATGGGTAGAAATCCTCTCAACCAATAGATTTTAGACAAGTTTAGGTTAATATTTTAACCTTATCATTTAGATTTAACTCTAAGTTAAATGATTTAACTTTTACCGTGTCTTCTTCTTTTCTTACACTATATGGTTAATAAACATACTATAACAAGCCAAAATAACCCCAATTTTTTAATATATATAACCTTATATAAGTAATTTGTCTGAACCTTAGATTTTTAGCAATAAAATAACAATTAATAATATAATATTTGTTTTAAAAACTGTTTTATGTCAATTTTGACACTATTTGGTAATTGATTTTTCTGAAAATCATAACAGTATCATTATTTCTAAAAAAGTTAATTAAATCAATAATAACATGTCATATTAACCTATTAAATTATGGTAATTCATAAAAAGTCCCAAATTATATTTATTTGGATATTTATAATATCAATTATGTTAATATTTCCTTAATAAGGTAATTACTACATCATAATTGTGTCATAAATAAATAAATTATTTAAAGTATAAAAATTATAAATAAAATACCATTATGTAGGAAATATTTTAATATTTATAATTAATATTTATAGCCGAATTTATATTATTTATAACCCTATATTAAAAATGTTTTAGTTATTAAACTTTGATTTTAACTATTTTAACTCTTCTTTAAATAAAATAATATTAAACGTCCTAATCTAATCCAAGTGGACCTAAATGGTCATATTTTATTCCTAAGGTTGTTTTTGGTCGAATTAAACTTATCCAATAGAATTAGTACATGTTTTATGGTAATAATAATATCATTTTTACCCTTAATTACCCTATTTACTTTTAACCGTGGTAAATAAAAGTAAAAAGTTACTATTCACCAAAAATTATTTTCATCTCATTGAACCACATTTTACTTACTAACATCAACCATGTCTCTTGGATTTTTTAAATTTCATTCACAGAAGCGGTAAAATTATGTTTTATGTAAATTTGCAAACTCTCCTAGGATGTGGGTAAAAGACGGTGAAAAGTTCAATAAAATTTTTATATATCTAGAATTATTATAAAATGACTCCAATGAATTAATTTGAACTTGTATAGGTATTATGTATCAATTTTGACCTAAAATAAATTTAAATAAATAATTATTTAAATAAAAAGTCGGTTTTTAAATAGTAACCCAGTGTTTTCACTATTCGTCAAAAATTGAAAGTTTTCAGAAAAATACCAAAAAATCACCCTAGGATAATTTCAATATTCTGAATCCAAAAATGAAGTCCATTTTGAAAGATAAAATTTATAAAATTTCAAAAAGTGGGTATTACTATTCATAATGGCTAGTTTTAATAATATTTTAATTGCATGTCATTGTTTAGTGAAACTTGTTATTGTGTACAACGCAAGCTATCGAGGAAGGTCGTGATTGCGTGTAAAGCAAGACAATCTAGTGTTGTGTGTAGTGAAAGATTCCTTTGATGATATATATAACATAAAAACAAAATATTTCTCATAAAAATCTTGGGTTTTACAGATATAGGTCCCACCCATCTCATAATGAAATCATTCTTACTTTTGTCACAACATAAACATAAATCATTCATCATAACCCAAAGAATAAAATGGGTTTCATAAACATCATCCCATCATAACATAATCCATATAAAATAAATGGATATAATTTCATCATAATAAAAGTAAAAACATGTAAATAATAGAGACATTATACTTGAAACATACACATATGAAATAATTTCATCTTAGATGGAAAATGGTTTTGATAAAACATTTGAAATGAATTCTTGAGGAAAATATCCTTTCTTCTTCAAAATCATTTTCCTTTCACAAAATTCCACGAAATTTTAAAATAAAAGGATTTTGTTGAAAATATTCATGAAATCTTGTAGATTAAGCTTCATGAAAATATGGCATTATAAAACCGTAAAAATCTGTTCATGCCGTATAATTTAAAAAACATTCTCCTCGTACTTTTAATGGAAAAGTCAAAAGGTACCATGTATGGTAAACAAAAGCAAGATTCCTTCCATAACACAAAGTAAAAGTCAAGATGGGTAAAAATGACTTTAAAAATACATGTAAGAATATTAAACACTTTATGAAAACATTTCTATGGACATGGATGAAAAATATAACCCTAGTGAATACTTACGAATAAGCAATCTCGGATAAAAATGAGATTGAAAAATTATCCCTTACCTTATGTCTGATATGCTTCGTATATATCCGAAACTCCTGTATAATGATTTAAATAATGTCATTGACTTATTAAAGAATCACATTCATTGTTATGATATCATATATGGTTCACTTATAACTTTATATTACCTGATCTTTTGTAAATTCTATGTTAAAGCAGCATTTTGGGTAAAATCATTTTATTTATCGTACGTGTTTGGATTTGTTGTTCATGATATTATTATTACTCATATCATGATTTAATTACTTCCATAATTTAAATCATGATTTATATATCATATATATTTAGTATCTACATATATATAATAGACAGATGAATGAAATGAAATACACTGTTCATGGAGACGGTAGGCCGTACGTACGCATGAACGCTGTTTTCCTTTCCTTATTGACTTGAATGTAATTAAGTAGATGACATAAATATATATATACATAAATCCAGTATCATTATTATGTCATATATTTCATGATTACTTATTATATATAATTTATAATCATTCTTGAATTGTTATCATGGAAAATGAATCTCATCGCGTCGTGGAGACGGTAATCTAAACGTACGCACGAGCGATGATATCGTTCCCATATTTATTGAATGGAATTGGAGTGGATGATATAATATCTTAGAATTAGTATGATTTTATAGTAATCATATATAGTTATTCTTTACACCATTATACCCATCCAAGTAAGGTGGTGGTGGAAAAACAGATTACACCACGGCGTGGAGACGGTATTCCATACGTACGCACGCGCGGTGATTTATTTTACCGTAGGATGGATAGAATGTGAAATGGGGTTGTTTCATATTTATAATAACATATCAGTATATAATTAATACTGATATTATTACTTTATAATGAAACAACTAAATAAGAGGAAGTAGAAGAAGAAAGAAACTTGAAAAAGTCGGTAGAAGTGATTACCTCTTCCTCAACGCACCTCCTTTATACTTCTTATTAGGGCACTAGAGTTGGTCTTTTGAGAAGACCAGAACCTCTATGATATAACTATAGAGTTTTAGAAGAGTAATTGTATGGGTTTTTCTAAGATTCAAGGCTCAAAAGTTTGTGAAGATAAGAGGGAAGGGGTGCTCTTTTTATAAGGGAGGAGAGGGGCACCTTAGGAAAAACTTAAAATATTATTTTATAATAAAGACATATTCGGTTTTTAATAAATAAAAATTGATTTATTTATAAGATAAGGTTGTTATGGGTTGAAATCCTCCCAACCAATAGGTTTTATACCAGTTTAGGTTACTATTTTAACCTTATCATTCAGATTTAACTCTAAGTTAAATAATTTAACTTTTACCGTGTCTTTTTGTTTTCTTACACTATATTGTTAATAAACTTACTATAAAAAGACAAAAGAACCCCAAGTGGTTCATTATTAATATATATATATCCTTATATAAGTCATTTGGCCGAACCTTAAATTTTTAGGAATAAAATACAAATTAATAATATAATATTTGTTTTAAAAACTATTTTATGTCAATTTTGACACTATTTGGTACTTGATTTTTTTGAAAATCATAAAAGCATTATTATTTCTAAATAAGTTAATTAAATAAATACTAACATGTAATATTAACCTGGAAAATTATTATAATTCATAAAAAGTCTCAAATTACATTTATTTGGGTATTTATAACATCAATTATGTTAATATTTCATTAATAAGGTAATTACTGCATCATCATTGTGTCATAAATAAATTAAATTATTTAAGGTCTAAAAATTATAAATAAAATACCATTATGTATGAAATATTTTTATATTTCTAATGAATATTTATAGTCGAATTTATCTTATTTATAACCTTATATTAAAAATTTTTTAGTTATTAAACTTTGATTTTAACTCTTTTAACTCTTCTTTAAATAAAATAATAATAAATGTCCTAATCTAATTCAAGTGGACCTAAAGGGTAATATTTTATCCCTAAGGTTTTTTTTGGTCTAATTAAACTTATCCAATAGAATTAGTACATGTGTTAGGGTAATAATAATATCATTTTTACCCTTAATTACCCTATTTACTTTTAACCGTGGTAAATAAAAGTAAAAAGTTACTATTCACCAGAAATTATTTTTATCTTATTGAACCACATTTTAATTACTGATATCAACCATGTCTCTCAAATTTTTTAAATTCCACTCACAGAAGCGGTAAAATTAAGTTTTATGAAAATTTGCAAATTCTTCATGGAGGTGGGTAAAAGACGGTCAAAAGTTCAATAAAATTTTTATATATCTAAAATAATTATAAAATGACTCCAATGAATTATATTGAACTTATATAGGTATTATGTATCAATTTTGACCTAAAATAAATTTAAATAAAATAAATAATTATTTAAATAAAAAGTCGGTTTTTAAATAGTAACCTAGTGTTTTCACTATTCATCAAAAATTGAAAGTTTTCAGAAAAATACCAAAAAATCACCCTAGTCTAATTTTGATATTCTGAATCCAAAAATGAAGTCCATTTAGAAAGATAAAATTTATAAAATTTCAAAAATTGTGTATTACTATTCATAACGGCTAGTTCATAATAATATTATAGTTATATCTTTTTTAGTGAAACTCAGTATTGCGTACAACACACACTATCGTGGAAGGTCGCGATTGCGTGTTATGCAAGCCAAGTCAGGGATGTGTGTAGTGAAAGATCCTTTTGGTGTAGCGTACAACACAAAATATCAATGAAATTAAAAAGAATATTTCTCATAAAATCTCGGGGTGTTACAACTATTATCACCAAGTTGAGTGAGATATTTGGGTTGGTCATGCAGGACCAATTTAGTGCAGATTAGATTTTCTCATGACATAGATAGCTGGTATTTCTCTAGATAATAGTGGAATGTATTAGAATTATTTTCCTATAGTGGTATACCATTTTTATGATGTCTTTATTGATGAGTTCTATGGATTAACTCATAAGCAATAGATCGATTTTATGATCGATTTGGTGCCAGGAACAAATCCAATTTCAATCCTACCTTACAGAATGACACCAGTAGAGTCTCAAGAGTTGAAAGTCCAATTAGAAGATCTGGAAGCTAAAGGTTTCATACTATCATGTACATCTCCTTGAGGATCTCTAGTTCTCTGTTATAAGAAGGATTATGGGACATTGCGCTTGTTTTTGGATTATCATAGTTTGAACCAGATGATAGTCAAGAACCGGTATCCTCTTCCAAGCATCAACAATCTCTTCAATTAGATAAGAGGTGCTAAGATCTTATACAAGATTGATTTGAGATCAGGATACCATCAGTTGAGGGTGTGACTATTGGAAATACCTCAGACTACTTTTAGGAGTATTTATGTCTTGTATGAGTTCTTTGTGATGTCTTTTGGTTTGACCAATGAACCGTCAGTATTCATGGACTTGATGAATCAGATCTTTCATCCTTTTATGGATCAGATTGGGGTGGTTTTTTTCAATGACATCATAGTGTGCTCCCAGTTATAAGATGATCATTCCAAATATATTGGCATCATCATGAGTACAATTATAGAGCATCGTTTTTACACCAAAATAACCAAATGAAGTTTCTGGATTGATAAAGTGCATTTCTTGGGTCATGTCATCTCAAAGTCAGGAGTTTTGGTGAACCCATAAAAAGTTACATTCATAGTATCTTGGGATAATCCCAATAATGTCTTTGATATTTAGAGATTTATTGGTATAGTATGTTATTTTTGGATCTTTAACCAGGACTTCTCCCATTTTGCAACATCGATTTCATGGATAACCAAGAAAGGGGTGAATTTTATTTCATCAGACGCTTGCGAGAGGGATTTTTAAGAGCTAAAATGCAGGCTGACCATAGTACCTATCCTCACATTACCTATTCCATGTAAATAATATATCTTGTATTATGACGCATCTGGATTTAGACTTGGATAATTTATTATGTAGGAGGATCGAGTGATTTCTTATGGCTCTAGAGAACTAAGATCGCATGAGAGGAATTTCCATACTCACGATTTTGATTTAGCAGCAGTGGTACATGCCCTGAGATGTTGGATATATTATCTCATGTGTGAGTGGTTTTTTTTATGCATAGATGATAATATCCTTAGGTACATATTTTCTCAATGGGAATCGAGCCTTCAGTATAGGAGGTCGTTCGAGCATCTTTAGTCTTACAACTTTGAGTTGGCTTATACACTGGGCAAGAAAAACATTTTTTTCATTGTATTGAGCTGAAAAATGCAAGAAGTGGTATTACAAGAGTATTATTATGAGTGGTGGGTGATGGTTCTCTTTTTATACATGCATTTAGATATTCCTAAGTCACAGGGATGAGTAACCCTGACTTCGACATCTGTTATACCTGTGCTTTTAGACCGAATTAAGACCAAGCAGTTATCTTATCTAGAGGTCTTAGTTATAAGAGATAGATTATATGGTAGGGTGAAACCATTGGGATGGTCTCTTGGCATTGTAAATTTACTTATTTTTCATGGTTGGGAATGAGTTCATTCAAGTTTGTGTGAGGAGCTAATGAAATAGTTTCATGCTACTAGATGGGTGATACATCTTGGTATGACAAAGATATATCGTGATATCTATATAAAGTATTGGTGGTTAGGAATGAATAAGGAGGTAGTAAGATTTTTTGTGAGATGTTTTAATTTTCATAAAGTGAAATATTAGAATCAAAGGATATCTAGTCTTTTTCATCCTTTTCCCATTCCTAAGTGGAAATGGGATGATGTAACTCTGGATTTTATGATAGGATTACCTAGGAAAACATGAAAGAATGATGTTTTATGGGTGATTTTGGATCGACTAAATAATGTATCCCACTTCTTTAATATTAATGAGACCTTTATAGTTGATGATCTAGGTAGTCTTTATGCATGTGATGTATTTTAGTTTCACGGTGTTCCAAGTAGTATACTTTCAGATAGATATCCTTGTTCCACGTTGTGTTTTTGGTAGGGTATTCACAAGGCTCTGGAATCATAGGTTATTTGGAATATGACCTGTCATCCTTAGATTGAAGGTCAATCTGAGAGGACTATTTAGATTTTAGAGGATATTTTATGGTCATGTGTTCTAGATTTTTTTGGTTCATGGGAGTATCATATGGTACTCATGGATATTTCATATAATAATAGCTTCTAAGAATCAATCCAAATGGAACCTTTTGAGTCTTTATATAGAAATCCATTATATCCACCTCTTTTTTGGTTAGAGGAATGTGATTCGTCACTTTTTTGGCCTAGTATCATGTTGGAAATTTTTGAGCAAGTTCAGTTGATCAGATAGTGGTTGGTAACCATGAAGAGCATGAAGAAATCTTATGGTGATCATCAGAGATGACCTATGGAGTTTGAGGTTTGTTGTCATGGTTTTCTTTAGGTGTCTCCAAGGTTGGGGCAACACCGTATCAGGAAATAGTAAAATCTAGTTCCTAGGTTTGTTAGGTCGTTAGAGATAGTGGATAGGGTCAGTCTAGTGGTGTACCGTTTAGACCTTCCACTACACTATAGTGCCATGCATGATTTTGTCCACATGTCACAGCTTTGGAGATATTTTTCAGACCCTTCTCACATGATAGACATTGCAGACATCGAGCTTAGTGCTGATGCATCCTTTTTGGATCATATGATATGGATTTTGGACCATAGTGAGAAGTATCTTCGAGGTAGGACTATACTGTTGGTTTGAGTACAGTGGCAGCATGAGCAAGTTCAATAGGAGACCTAAAAGAAGGAGTCTAATATGTGAGAACAATTGCCAAAATTGTTCATCAAGACCGAATAGTGAGGCTTGTAGAAACTTGGGGATGATTTTTTATACGGTGGGAAGGTTTTAAGATCCCGTTTTTTCTAAGTATGTCCCTGACTGGTTTTTTTGTTTGAGCCTTGTTGGTTGAGTCTTGTTTAGATATGGAGAGCCTTTTTTGGGAAAATGACTTAAATTATGGGGATGTATGCTTGTTTGAATTAATGGATTATAAGTTTAAATGGTTCAAGTGTTACCATGGGTTATTGGTAAATTTATAATCCTTAAAGGGGGTTTGGGTTGGTTTATGAGGAAACGGGGCTGAAAAAACTATCTGCAAAACAATTACATGTAGTGTAAATATAATACATATTGTGTAATTGTTTCCAAACATAGGTCATGAATGGTTATAGGATGTGAACTGATTCATGGCATGAAAATAATACACATCATTTAATTATATTACACATCATGTAATATTCAATCGGAATAAATATTAATCTAAAGTGATGGTTTTTTCGGCATATCACTCTAAAAAGAATTAAATGACATGTAACTATATTACACACCATGTAATTTTCTAACCTAAAGTTTTAAAGTATGTTGTGTAGTTGATTTTTATTTCATCTCACTTGTATATTTCTCCTCTCAACCCTAGGTCACCTTTTAGGTGATTTTGGAGTTCCAATATCCCTTCCAGACATCCCTCTTATGTGATTAATCCTCGGTAAGTTGTTTTGGTAAAGTTTTACCTTCTTTCCCTTGTTTCTACAAACATTGCAGTGTAATATCTAGAATATGTGAGTATTTGGTTTTTATCTTGATTAGTATTGATTTAGTATTCTTCTTTAAACCATATTCACCTTCTTCATCATGGGTGGATGTTATTGGAATCATTTTTTGATCGTTGGTTAAAGGTATTGGGTCTAAACCTTAACCCTATGGTCTGATAATTGTTAAGTATGTGAAATGTGGAAATTGCACCAATATATCATGTGCTAAATTAATTAAAAGAGTGAATTGAATTATTCCTTGGAGTCCCTTTGGATTCAATTGGTTATTGACCTAGCTTGTGGCTACCATTCAGGTGAGTGAACCCTTGTATATAAATGAATTGTATAATGGATTAAATTTGGTATAGAATGACATGAATTGTGGGTGATTTATTAATATATATTCACCTTGGGTTATATTTTTTATTGAAATAACTATCATGTTATTGGTTATAAAAAATTGATATATGAAATGTGTATTGAAAGATAAATGGTAATTATCATAATTAACCATATATTATATGATGTGATATTGTGATGTCCTTGTTTCTATAATTTTTTTTGTGATTAAATGTTGTAATGATTATATAGGGCATTGTCCCAATGATACAAGCTGAAATGCTTATATAGAAGTATTTTCCTAATGACACAAACTAAAATGATTATATAGCAGTATTAGCCCAGTTAACATACTAAAATTATTATATAGCGGGCTAGGGGCAGTTACTCTTACTGAAATTCTTATATAGAGGGCTTCGCCCTATTGACATGATGAAATTATTATACAACAGGTTGGGCCCAGTGACACATGCTAAAATTCTTATATAGTGAGTTTATCCCTAATTAAATGTTAAAATGCTTATATAGTGGGTTTGAACTAGATTTGTGTGATTTATACCTTGGTAATAAGTCTATGATTGGAATGGTTGTAAGACATTCTTAAAGAAATTCTAGAATGGAACTGTGGTAGGTTATATTATACATCGATTATAAGATTATGTTAGACATAGTTGTGATACATGCTCAGAGAAATTATGGAATGGTGCCAAAGAATATTTATATGGTATTAATTTAATCATTTAATTAATTAATAAACTAATTTATTGCATTATTTCATTAGCTTATTATCATACTAGTTATATTTAGACATGGTGGTGTAGAATTACTAAGTTATACTCACACCATATTCATTCTTCCATTTGGTACCCAATAATATTATATGGATATAGGTTTGAACAAAAGAAAAATACCTTGTTGTTGATTTTTTACTTGTTGGATGGGATGGGGTTTGGATATGGGACCGACATGGGGTTTAGGAACATGGAATTTTGAGGTTTTTGTTGAGTCTTCTAGTCTTTTATTTTGTATTAATTATATAATGGAATTTATTTACATTCTAGAGCATCATTACATTATTTATTTATTATTTATATAATTATTCAGTTGTATTTGATTGTTTCTATTCTGTTGTATTGTATTGTTTACATTATTTTGGAACTCTGGTATTTATATTATTATTTCTGGTATTAGTTTGTTTTTTTGTGTTGTAACTCTATAACTAGGGGGTACAGTCTCCCCGCTATACTTATCACACCCTATCTACTAGTCATAAACCTTTGGCATATGGGTAGTGGATCTTGAGGTATCATAACTAACCCTTTCTAGCCATGTGGGAGAGTGTTGGGTTGGGGGACGTTACACACCATGTGAACCTTAATCTCTAGTTTCTTTCATTATATAATGGTGTTTCATTCTAAATCCATAAAAAAATTATCTTCTTTAGATATTTCCATGTATTTAGATTAATTCATCCAACCAAATAGAATGGGAATAATTATATGATTATAGGGTAGGTGGTCCCTAAATTATCCCTATTGGTATACTTTTTATATGTTATGTGATATGCAGGTGTAGGCAGGTGAATGAGGATAGATCGTAATAGAATCAAATATGGTTTCCTTGTGATAAGTGTAATTCATGCATACATTTTTTAGTTTTTTATTGTATTGATTCTTATATTTAATTGATTAATCTTGCCATTTTGTGAGTGATTTAACATGTTTTATGTTTTTTGGAAGGAAACAATAATTATTTTTAAAATGAAATAAAAGTGGTGGAAAATTGTGTTTAAAGACACTTCACACTATGAACGAAGTGAAGCAGCATGACACTGGATTTTTGAGAGATAAGCAGAGCTGGAAACTGAAGAAAAATAACTACATGTTTTGTACTAAGAGTAAATGTTGTGGACATATTATATGAGGAAAATCCGCACTGGACAAGTTGTGATGACCAAACACAACATGAAATCCAAGTACACAATGTGTAACTCCAGTACACGACATGACCAGAGTCAAAACAGTGTATAAAGTTTCCTCAAATTCAACACGGTGGAGGAAAAATTAGATCTAGGGTACATGACGTGTAACCCAGGCACATGTTGTGTACCCGACTATGTGTAGAGAAAAAACATGAGACATGGGCCATAGGTTTAAATAGGAAACACCTATAAAAGGAGGCCTCTTGCCACTATTCCAAAGCACTCTAGGACTAGTGGAGGCCATGAAACACTAAGGGAGACCACCAGATGATCTAGGAGTTGTTCTTTGCCTCCATTCCTCCTTAGGTATCCATGTCTCTCTCTCTCATCATTATCGAGTATTCC
Organism: Viscum album; assembly: GCA_963277665.1. Taxonomy (NCBI): domain Eukaryota; kingdom Viridiplantae; phylum Streptophyta; class Magnoliopsida; order Santalales; family Viscaceae; genus Viscum; species Viscum album. Next base: position 319,687,403 of record OY728146.1, read on the forward strand.
ATTAGTGTCGGGTGATGTGATTGGAGGGGGATGTGTTCTTAAAGATAATTTTCTATTTTCTATTTATGTTTTGGATTATTGAAAACCATTTATTCAATTCCAATTCTCCTTATTTTTTGTATTGCATGATCATTTCTACATTTTGAAGGTTGTTTTTCATTGCATTAATTAATTACCACAGTTTTTTTATGACCATTATGAAACATGGGTTCGTTATATTTAAACAAGGTTTTGGGTCAACTATTTTTGTGTTTTCACTAATTATATGACCATTCCAAGGGTGTAAACACGTTATTAGGGTAGGGTACCCAAACCATGGACCCATTCTAACCCAATTCCAACACCAAAGCTAAATAAACCTATATCAATTGAATCCCTAGAACATGAAATTGAAAATCATTGAACCTAGTATGTCTCCCATCTTGATTCAAACCCCAATAAGTCCTCTTATTGTTTCTATTTTCTTGCAAACAACCAATCGATTGAAATTTCAATTTCCAAATTAATTTAGAACATACCTTATGTCTTTATGGGTTTGAAACTCAGACTTACCAAGTACTACTTTTTAGTTAGTTTTTTCTGATTCTTATAAATTACAAAATTTAGTTAGCCCCATAGGATTTAACGATTCCCCACGAGCTATCACCTTACTTTTTGAGTGATAACTGTGAGCTATTTATCTCGTGATAGGTCCTCTAAAACTTATACTTTGAACACATGGTCATCAATATCCATGTCACCTTTGTAACAGTTATTCTATAAATGGAAGACAGTAGGAAACCACAAACCAATATCTTTATACATTGAAACCAAAACCATGTATAGTATAACATGTAGAACATGTTAACCTTAAACCATAGTTGGTTCAATCTGTAATATTATATCACAAGTTTAATGAATATTATTTAGATGTATCCATAGAACTCATTCCTCCCAGATATATATCCATCAGATGAAAAATCACACAATGTTTGGGAAGGATCCTCTTTATGACTAAGGTATGCTAGTAACTCTCAGGTGGAAAAGGAATAAGGAGAATCAAGCTTTGGAAGGGTGAATCAGAAGAAGGCTTAGACACCATTTTCATAGACTTAGGCCACTTTATATAAGACTTTGTAATTCTCTCCAAGCCTTTGTTTCATTCATTAAAGTGTTATGAAATGTTCAAATAATACTAATTCATATAAACTTTTTGTAACCACTAGATAAATGTGTGTTCATTTAACACTTAAATGTGTTATTGAATATTTAATAAATTTCATCATATGAAACATTGATGATAATGATAGCCTTACATGGAATAAAACCATAACTACCATATTAAACATGGAATTTGATTAACACATATCATAATTCTTATGATATAGCCATATTTTACGCTATAATATGGATTCAGAAATGGTGTTATGATATCACTATATCATAACTAATGATATCCCAAAAGGTGTAAAATATTCCTTTCATAACATGTATATCATACCCTATAACATACTCATATTTTTTAATATTATATTTCAAAAAACATCACATGATTTATATTAGTTTTAGGGAATATATCCATAAATCTCCCACTTTCACTAAAGTCACATATACTTTGTTCCAATTCACCTTATATCATATCATATATAAAACTTGTGAAAACATATTCAAGAATAATTTAAAATATTTACAAAATAATTTTATAAATCTATAATCAACTTCACCATATATCACATCATATTAAATACTTTTTGAATATACATCCAAAAATCATTTTAGACAAACTCTAAAACATGTTTAGAGAAGCTCTCTGGGTTTCATAAAACTTAATCCCCATTAAATAAACAAAACATTATGACCCCACAGGTCTTTGTAGTGATGAGAAAAAATATTAATTCCAAAATTCATAAATTTAAGAAAATATTTACCTTTAGGAAATCATCATCACTACTGATGATACAAATAGATTTGGAATGATCTACATCAAACATGTGTCTCTTGATATTTGTGTTCATCAGTTGTATAATATACAAGCATGCATTATAATTTGGTCTCTTTGTTTAAGAAATATAGTAACCATTTCACATAGAGTATGACAATCTCATTTAGCTACTCATTCATTCTTGATTCTTCATGTATGAAATAACTAGAATGATGAACACATCACATGTCATTTTCCCTGATGGATGAGCACATAACATACCCCTCATCTAATAAATTATAACATCTTATGTCACTTATCTAGGTATGAATGTACACTCCTTTAGTATATCTCAATTGTGTGGCTATATGTCATACTCATCATATGAGAGGATAAATCACATGTTGATTAAAATAAACCAATTATATGATCAACAACATACCCAACTACCCCTAATTATCTTATCCTCAAGGATGGAATAAAAAAGGTATCAAAGTATGAAAGTTATCATGCTAGGTATAATATCTAACCTTAGATAATGAGTAAATACAAACATGAAACTTGCACCTCTAGTATACCAAATAAATAGTGTATGAAACCCCATGTGATATAATTTGTGAGTCATATAGGACACAAAACTCATTTTGTGCTTTATGATCATATTTTTATCTTTATATAAAATAATAATCACACTAAACTCAATATTTCATCATAATTTATAATAATTTATGTTGAATATCGATTAGGGATAACTAAAAGTCATACATTGATATGATAATTATCATCTCACTTCATGTATATATATAAAAAACATGAAATAATGAAAAAGAAGAGACTAACTGTGTATAACATGACACATTCTCTTACATTCTTAAACTCTTTTAAGAATATACTAACAAAACAATTCATAAGTGATTATCTTTTATCTCATATGAAATACTACTTGAATGCCTTATGCTTTGTGAATTTTAGGTTCTCTTAAACTCATTACATCTCAATTTTATTTCTGATGTTCATCTTTTGAACAAGTATTCAAACTCTTTGACTCTAAAAACTCTAAATTTATGATGTTAATTAATTTTGTGTACTTATAATTCTTTCTAAGTTTATAATTATTTACTTTTAAAACACTATTCATAACTTATCTTTGGGTTCATCATGGTAAAAAAATGTAACACCTTACATTATATATCTTTACCAATATAACCTAAACTCTTTTAGAAAATAAATTGATATTCGATTTGAATTTTGACTAGAATAATATTTTATTTGTCATATTTCAACTTATCTAAGTCCAAAAATATTATCATGGGTCTCTTAGAAACTATATTATTTCTATAATATCATGATAAAATGAACAAAATTATTTGTGTTCTAGAAATAACACTTATTTACTTTAGTTGTTGTATTTAGAAAGTAAACTATTGACAATTGTATATTATATGGTATTCCATGTTTTTATAGAAATATTCTAAAAATAAGACTTTATACTTTAAAATATGTTTGTGATGGGTGGAGGGAACTCTTCCCTCATATTATAACAAATATCTTAGATGAAATATTTTATCCTAGATAAAATATTTCTATCCTTGACACCTTTTCAAATCATATTATAGATTTTTATTAATCATAAATCATGTGTTTTAAGAAATCATCTCATTTTATTCATAAAAAATATTTTTTAACAAATGAATTATCTTATCATATAAAGAAAATTAAATAAGAATACTCATCCTTTATTCAGGTCCACTTGAGCTTGAATTATTCTTTGGAATTCAAAATATTTACAATAGAAACCTTTACTACTATATTTAAATGAAAACTATAACCTATATCAATTATTACCTTGATTTTGAACTCCTTTGTATTTACAATATTCTTAAATTATATATTTGATATCATATACCCTTTAAAATTAAAGAACTAATTTCTATAATAGTGAAACATAATATAGCCTCTCCATGAAGTTTCAAAAACCTCTTCAAGTATTATTGTAAATTCAATCCAATGGCAAAATTTCCCCTCCTTCATAATAGATCTTAAAAGTTTCAATGACCAAGGATGAAAATTTGACGATCTAGTGTTCTTTTATAGGTTAATCCTTTACCCATTTGTACTGTAAATACAATACCAGAGTCTAGACATATATTTTCAATATCATCTATCCTCAATACTATTAGTAAATCAGGTAAAAAAATTTACACTCATTCATATTGTTAAAACCTTTCCAGAAATAATTACATAAAAAATTCATTTTCCGAATAAAATCATATAAGTGTCCAGTGGTACCTCTAAATGATTGACATACCCAATCATATTTATTACGTGAGTGGGGACTAAAGTTCCTTTGATCTGATTTCTTTTAAACAGTGCCTTTGAAACCTTAAGTGAATTCATTTTTGTATCTCATAAGCATCTAAATTCACTTGTTGAACAATTTTAACATCTGGTTACTTAGGAAGTCGTTGACCTAACACATTGAATTTTACTTCTTGATTTAGAACGATTCTTAAGTTTATGTACCAGTTTTGTAAATTTCTTCAATTAATCTTTTTTATCTCAAGGATTTATCTCAATATAATGTTTAATGATGATGACACTATTTTATCTCTAATATAATCTTTTATTCAATGAGTATCAAGTTTTATATTCATTAAATAAGAAATTTTATTAAATGTGATCCCACTAAAATGATGTACCCTTTTAAATTTCACATCATATCCATTAGTTTCCCAAGATCCATATTTCATCATGAATCATCCTAGATAATCTCATAACATGATCCATAACTATATGTAGTATAAAATCATGTCAATCATATCACATATGACTCTTGGATAGTTGAGTGGATAACTCTTTATCCTAATCCATCATATAGATTCACTTAAATTTTTTCCTTTGGTATCATAAATATTAGGTTTTTTCATGTAAGTGTAACCCAAAGGTCATATTAGATATAAGAACCTGATGGTTAAGATCACTAGTAATATGCTCTCCTTTCACAAGATAATTCATGGACACCTAATAATTAGGGTCATTGGTATTGAATGATCGAGGTCTTAAAAAATTTTTACTTTGGAAGGAATCTAACACATAGTATTATAACGAGTTTTTAAAATCCCACCATCCTATCTCATGGATTCAATTTACATGTATGTATGATTATAATGATTTAGTTTTAGATTCCTATTATATCCACCAAATAAATATATTCAAGCATATTGATGTGTAACTCTTTACACAACCCATAGTTTTTGTTACTTACTCAAATTAAAATCCAACTTATATTTACACATCCAAATGAATCCCAAGCATAAGGTACATAAATCCATTTCATGTAAAGGATTAGAATCATATAAATCAATAATATTTATAATAGTAAGCATGAATTGATAGGAAGACAACCCCCACTTTTCTAGATAGAGCCTATGCTCTCCAGATAGTGAGCAGTCTAACCCAAAGTCCCTATACCCATGCACTATAGAAAATTTCATCTTCTATGGTGAGGCATTTGTGATGGACTTCAGGCTTGTCCTAAATGGTTGCTCAAAAATGTGCTTCATGAAGGAAAATTAATTTCATCATAACTAGTTTTTTTAGAGACGAGTGTTTATGATAGGCCAGAAGTCAACCGCACATAGTTTTGCCGGCATTTCCCACACGATGGTAGGAGAGACTTATTTATGAAGGAATATATATTTTGGTCCCAAATATATTTTTTTCAAAGGAACTATTTTTAAAAAAATTCACATTCTATTGTAAAAAGTTTTGTGCAAAGTAACTATTAATGATATAATATACATTCCATCACAAATAACATTTCCTCGAAATACTTATTTGTGACGAAATGGTCACTCTTTTAAAAATACTTCTTTCACACAAACCTATTTGTGATGAAATGTATATTGTGTCACAAATAGTTTGGAAGTGGAATATTTTAAATGGATAGAGTATGTTGCAAATACATTTTGTATAAGTAGGAAAAGTATTCATGGAGACTATTTTTTGAGATGGAGTGGAAATATATTGTAAATAATTTTTTCATCACAAATAAATTAAATGATGGGATTTTTTTGATGTTCCAATCCATAAAAAAAGTTCTATAAATATAGTGTGAGTCCCCCCCATTCCTATGTGTGCCTCTACCCCTCCTCCTTATTCTACTTGAAAGAAAGGTGCTTCTCAATCTTTTCTGCTCCCCTAAATTATATATCAAGTAATTGTGATTAACGCATTGGTTTGTGAGTATTTTTTTTAAACTTAATATTTTTAATAGTTATTGATTTCATTTCACTATTTTTTCATGTTGTGTTATTAATTGTTTTTTATTTTAATTAGTATATTATTAATTATTTAATTTATTAGGATTATTAATACAACAAAATAATATACTAATATAGTTTAACATTATTGTTAGTGTTAATTGTTAAATTAATATTTTATTTAATTAATAGTATTATTATTAAAATTTATCTTATATAATTTAAATCAATAAATAATAAAAATATTGCATGTCTTTAATAAATATAAATTTTAATTAAAAAAAAATATATGATTATAATCAATAATAATTTCTCATAATTTACTAAAATTTAGTTTAATTATAAAAAATAATATAAAATAACAAATGTTAGTTAAAATCAAGAAAAAATAATTAAAATATAAATAATTTAAAATAAAAAAAAATGTGTAATTATTAATTAGAATAAATTATTAAAATTTATTAAGATAAATAAAAACTAATGAAAAATGAAAAATATAATAGTGTAATAACAATTAGCATAGTAAAAGCTAAAAAAATATGTAATTATTATTGTTAAGGTAGTTTACTTAATAAATAGTAATATTATTATAAATTAATAAAAATTAATTTATATCGATTAAAATTATTATAAAATGTTCTTTTTAATATATAAAAATATAAGTGGACTATAAAATTTATTTCAAATTAATATAAATTTGTTATATATTTATAATGACTAAAAAATATTATAGAACAATAATAAATAAAAATTTAAGATAAATTGATAAAACAAGTAAATTAATAAAAAAATACTAAATAAAACAATATTTTTGTTGTAAATTAGTAAAGATTTTTGAAATTAATAAAATTTTATAAATATTACTAAAAATAATAAATTTAATATAGTTTATCATGTTTAAAAAAAATAAAATTATAAATTAAAAAAACTAAAAGAAAATATTATAAAAACTCTATAAAATTATTATAATGTTATTTAAATATTCATAAAATTTATTACAAAATTACTAGAAAATTATTAGAAAATTAGAAAAATACTAAAAATATTATTATAAATTATTATAAAATTGATACTTAAGAATAAATTTTAGAAAATTATTATAAGATTATATTATAAAATTATTATATATTATAAAATTATTATAACATTATTATAGAGCTATTTGAAAATTATTAGAAAATAATAAATTCATTAAAAATTATTTATAAAATTTATAAAATTAATATTTAAGCATCAATATTAGAAAATTATTTGAAAATTATTTTTTAGAAAATAATAAAATAAGTAGTAAATAAAAAAATTATAATAAAATTATTAAAAAATTATTTTATAATATAAAATTATTATCTATTATACAATTATACAATTATAATAAAATTATAAAATTAGTATAAAATTAGAAAATTATTAGAAAATTATTATAAAATTATTATATGATTATTATATATTTTAAAATTATAATAAAATTATTATAAAATTTTATAAAATTAATAGTTATGGGAAATATTAGAAAATTATTAGAAAACTATATATTAGAATATTTATAAAATTTTATAAAATTAATATTTTAGAAGAAATATTTTATAAAATATATTATAAAAAATTAATGATTTATTTAGTGAAAATAAATAATGTAATACTTTTTTAAAATTTTAGATAATAGATTAATTATAATTATTTTTATAGAAAACCTTAAAATTAGTAAATAGACAGAAGTTTTTATTATGATATCTTGATTAGATAAATCATCATAGAAATCCACATGGTTTTGGTACAGATCATGTCTACATTGAGTGTGTCTAAATGTTTATATCATTTTCATCATCAAATTCATAATTTGTTTCAAAAGGGATAATTATGTTCTCATGTAAGAAATTTAATGTTGGGAGATTTAAAACTTATGATAATGTTAGTGTTAATCTATTACATTTTGGTTTTTTAAAATATTAGGTTTCTTTGTATTAATATGGTGAATGTAATTTAGAAGAAAATACAAATGTTTTGGTTCCAAATCCATCATCTTTTCAAAATTTATAGCATAAGGTTATTGGATTATATTTTCAAAAAACATAAATTCATAAAGATAATTCAAATCTTGAATTGGAACCATTTCAATTTTATGATTTGTTGAAATATGCTTATGAGGCCATATATCCTGGATGCAATATAAGAAAATTTAAATATGTTATGAAATTTATATCTATAAAATTATATTTTGGATTATCAAATAATTTTTTTGATTAAATTTTGTCTTTGGTTAAATCTTTGTTATGTGAGGGAAATACACTGCCTATAAATTTCTATTAAAGAAAGAAGTTGACAAATAATTTTGGTTCTTAGTTATAAAAAGTTCCATGCATGTGTAAATGATTTCATCCTATATTATGGTGAATATGATCCATTAGTTAATTTTCCAACATGTGTACAATCGAGGTATAAATATGTACAGTAAGGAAATTCTAGATTTTTTCCTGCAAAACAATTGTGGTATTTTTTATAATAACTAGATTATAGTTTCTATTTATCTTCCTCAATACGGCTACATTAATGACATATAATAGATTCAATATTGATCATGTGAATCTGTCTTTGGGACCTAGCTTATATAATCATAAGGTGTGCTATGGAAACTGCATCGGGTCAAAGCATTCATCATAATTGGAGGGAGACTAAATTTGTTGTGGATACTCTTGCAAGCATTGGACATTCAGAAGAGGGGCTAATTGTTTTTGATAGTTTGAGGTCCCTTCCACGGGAGTGTAAAATTTTTGTAGAAAAAGATTCTATTGGCTTACACTATTTTCGCTTGCCTTTAGGGTTGTTGTATTAGAGGGATTAGACCTCCCCTAGCAAATAATAAAAATTACTTTTCAGTTAAGTCTTTCAACTAATGGTTTATGTCCATTTGGTGCTTACAAAATTTAATATTCTTGTTACAAAATTTTCAAAACTCCATATAAAATAACTCCTAGTATTTTGATGAAGAAACCCTATATCTATTTGGTGTTGTTAATTATAATAAATCCAAAGAATAATATCGATGTTTATTTGAAATAATTGATTTAGGAGTAGATTTTATTATGGAATGATGGAGTAAATACATGTGATGTAGCTTAAAAATATAATCTTACCATAAAATTTACATTAATGTGGACAATAAGTGTCTTTATGATGTATGGTATGTTATCTAGATGGAGCACATATAGTATAAAATCATGTTTGTACTATGGAGGTGAAAAAAAGTGTTTATTCTTGTAATGGAAGAAAACCTTTTTTGGACTTTCATAAAAACATTATTCCTGTAGATCATCCTTTTTGAAGGAATAAAAATAATTTTAAAAAAGTTAGTCTTGATAGATATGGACTTCCAGTGGTTCTTTTGGGTATTTAGGTAAAATATATCATCTCTTCATTACCTTATATTACTTTTGAACTGATTATAAACCAATAAAAATAGTTGTCTTTAGGAGAGATCATAATTATATAATGAAAATTATTTTTGGGTACATTTCATATTAGTATGATTTTTTATTACATCACATGTTAGATGTAATGAATGTTGAGAATAACTAATTTTATAACATGTTTTATATAGTTCTATACATTCCTAGAAAGACTAACGATATTGTAAATACATGGTTAGATCTTTCCAAAATTTTCAGATGTACCGAACTTGAATTATTTGAAAATGATATATATAAAAAACGAATAAAGCCAAAAGAAGCTTATGTGCTTTCTAAAGAAATTTTTTTATTATTCTATTAGTGGATTAGATATTTGAGTTTAATATATGGTTATGCTTCTTATTTGTCTTGTTGTGTCCAAAATGGTCATATTACTAGGTTAAAAAGTCATTATTTCTATGTCATAATGGAAATATTATTTCTTATTGGTCTTAAAGGGTAATTTAATTCTTTGATTAGGGATGTTTTTACTAAAATATCTTATTTTCCCAAGACATTTTTTTAGTAAAAATTGACTATGATTCAATGAATATTCTATAAAAATATGTTTCTAATTTTATTTAAGTTAAAAAAATCACCGGACTTCTTTGATTCAATGGAACATTTAATATTACATTTTCTATATGAAGAAACATGTGGAGGGTTGGTATTGTTATAATGGATGTAATCATATGATATATGAATTAAAAATTTGAATAAGGGGGTATGTAACAAACTATTAGTTGATAGTTAAATTAGATAAGCATACTTAAAGGGGGAAATTTCAAATTTATGCTCTAATCATTTTTAATCTGAATATACTTTAAAACATAATTGGATTGATCATAATGAGTGAAATTTTAATGATCTGATAGATCATTTATTATTGGTATTTAATTATCCAGATCATGGTTTTGATGGTGATCTTGAATGATGACTTTCAGATGATGAAAAAAATAAAGCACAGACATGTGTTCTACTCAATCATAAAGAAATGGCACGATTTGTGATTTAATTTATACTTTTACTAATATTTTTTAAAATATCTTCTAAAATTAAATTTATATTAATTATTTGTTATGTTATATGATGATCATAATAAAAAAATCACATAAATTACCATGTATTATCTTAAGGAATCTTGATAGAATAATTTTACCTATTGGTTTTGAAGATCTATAAGTTAAATTATTTATGGTAGAACATATGAAATAAATTTTTTTTATTTTATCATTCTTTTAGGTATCACAACATTAAAATAAAATTGATATTCTATTATGTTCTCTAAGTAACTGATAAGTGTATTTCATTCATACATTTTATAGTGTTTTATTGTATTGATTTATGTATTTAATTGAATAATATTGTTTTATGATTTTTGGTAGGAAACAACAAATATTTGAAAAGGGAACAAAAAGTGGAGAAAATATGATCCAAAATACACTTCACACTGCGAGCGAAGCAAAGCGGTGTAATAGCATATTTTTGAAGTTGGAAAAACTAGAGCAGAATGATTACACGTCGTGTAATTTGAATAGACATTGTGACTTCATCAAAGTAAACTATCACCTCCAAGACAAGTTATGAAGATATTACCCATTGTGAAAGCTAGTTACACATTGTGAGTCCCAATTACACAACATGAAAGGAGTCAAAGTTCTAAATTTCATACGAAATTTGCACAAGATTTGTGTAGATATGAAAATCATGGAAGAAATATTGGACAAGTATTACATGATGTGTAAACAAGTTACATGTTATGAAAAGTGTCAAGTAGATCCCATACAAAGCCTATAAATAGAGGAGCTACCTACTACTGAAGGGTCAATTCTATTCATAGACACGAGCTTGGAGCAAGAAGCTTCATTTCACAGGTCCCTCCCCAAGTCATCTCTGTTTTCATTATGTAGTTCTTTTATTTTTTTCCTTCCCTCTAAACCTATAATCGCTATGATGAAGGAGTAAACTCTCCATTTTCTAAGGTGATGTAAATAGAAGGGGGAAGGTGCGTTGGATTTATTTTATCTCATTTATTCATGTATTTGGTTTGTGTGATTTCTTTAATCAATTTCCGATCCCTTTATTTTTATTTTATCATGACCATTGATAATTTATTTAAAAACAAACTTTAAAATTACGCAACTGATAACCCTAAGGAATGAATAACCATTTTCAGCTTTAGGGGAAATCAATTTTAAAAAATTATATCAAGAAAAACTTGATTCGACAACACCCTAAATTATTAGACCAAGGGAAATAGGGTATTATCGCATTGAGGAGGAGATACCATGACCATTGGATCTACCTCATTTCAACTTTGAAACCAATAATGAATCAACCTATTTTCTAAAAATCCAATTGCATCTGAACCCCAATATTATAAAACCCAGTGTTCTTTTCTAATTTATTTCCAAACCAACCAATCAATCGGCTTCATTTTTGCTTCACTTTCTCAAAATCAATCAAATCAATATTTTCTAAACTTTTTAATAAACTTAATATAATTAAATATTTTGAAATTATAACCATACTAATTTCACCATCTCTATGGGTTCGACCTTGAACTTACCTAATACTAAATTTTAATTAATTGAGTATCATATTTTGAGTTTTAAAAAAAATTGCATAGACTCATAGGGAATTAATGATGCCCGACAGGGTTATCAGTAACCCACCATCCAAATTGGTAAAATATTATAATTATTATGTGGTTAATGGATTTTTGATTTTATACATTCACATATTGTGAATTTAAAAAACCAATGAACATTGTTTATTGTTTAAAATGAACCCATTAGAAAGAAATTGAATTTTACTTTTATGGAATATTAGATAAAATAATTGAGTTGTGTTATCTAGGGAAAAATTACATAACAACATTTAATTGTCATTGGTTTGACATTGATCGATGGTTTCATGTTCATCCACGACGTGGAGTTGTGGAATTAAATATAAAATCTTTCTTGAAAAAAATGAACCATTTATGTTGATACATTAATCACATAAAGTTTGTTATACAAATTATTATGCTACTTTTAGAGATTTAAACAACTAGTGGAGTGTAATAAAAATGAAATCTCATAGAAATTAGATTATGAAAAATTAATTCGGTTCTGTTGAAGTGATAAATATTGAATTTTTTCAAGAAACATCACTAAATGAATCTATTACTAAAATATATATATATATATATCAATTATGTGACCCTGTGATTAAGGTATAGTGGTTTTGATAATGTTAATTATGTAACCAATAAATTTAAAATAACAAGGGATGATGAAAGTGAAGTTCTTAAGGAAATTGATGTTGTTGAAGAGGAATATGCTGGTATTGACATCGATGAATGTAAACATGAAGATTGAGAATGATGTGTTACATTCTATTTATATTCATAATCAATATATAATATATTTTTTTGATAAATAATTATTATTTTTAAATATTTTGATATTTTTATTAAAAATTATTTTCAGTTAACATTATTTTCTCTCAGTTTATTTCATAAAAAAGGTTCTTAATTTTTTAAATTGTTTTTATTTTTATATGGAATGAGTAATTTGTTATATAATTAATTATATGTTAGATATTTCTTAAGATAAATTTGATGATATGATATGTAGTTTTATTGAGCATGAGATATCTGGTGATGAGCCTCCCATTTCATTTGTCGAGGGTGATGACACAACATAAGCTATGAAGAGGGGTCAAGGCCCTATGTGATTAATGATTACAGATCCTATTGTTGATTAGTGTTTGTCACTTGATTTTGATCCTCATCTAAGGAAGTAATTTTAAATATAAATTTTATTTTATTTTATTTTATTTATTAATTATGTTACTAATTATTTTTTATTTTTATATTTTTTTACATATAGTCTTTAGATGGGATAATGCTATTTTGAGGAACTATTTTTCTACTTCTTGGGTGTCATAGAATCAAGAACCTAGTGATGTGTGTCATAACATGTTTGAGAACTCTATGGTACATATAAATAAAAAATATTTTATATTAAATTTATATAATTTATAATTTAATATATTATTAAATATTTCTAGGGTTTTTTGTCTCTCTTTGATGATAGAATGAGAGCCTCCATTTGGAATGCATGGGAGTGTTGAATTTCTAATCATTTCCATCAAATTTTACATAACCTTCAAAGGAGAGATATGGATAGAGAATCAATAACTATATTTTATGACTCTTATGTGCCACATGGATATGATTATATCCCAAACAAATATTGGGAGGGATTGGGAACATATTGTATAGGGGATACTTTTAGGAGAAGATTATTTTCTAGTCGATAGAATAAGGGGAGATAAGATTTAACACATAAATCTTGGAGTCATACTTTCATTATAAATCATCAAAAGTTGGTAAGTAATGTTATTTAATAATTTTTATTTATTTATTTATTTATTACTAAATTTTTATGATATATTTATGTAGTCTGTGGTTAATCAATCCATTTTAGAGTTTGATGTGTACAAGTGGATGTACACTGATAATAGTACTGAGTAGATTTTTTCTGAGTGATAGTGAAAGATTTTGGTTATTATTTATTTTTGGTATTTTAAATTAACATGATATAATGTTTTTACCTAAGGAGACATATGAGATAGATATTTCTTGGATTTGAAAGATTCAGGATAATATGGATAGTGGTATGTTAAGGCCTTATGCAATTTAAATTTTGATCAAGCATCTTGGATGTGGGAGATGATTAGTGGTATTGAAAATGGTTGGGTGATAGGTATTGGTTCATGATTGATGCTATAGTTCTGAAGTGATGTTATCATTTAGCTCGAAGTTAGATCATGCGGGATCATTATCCTTCTTTGTTGTATAGTATATGGCGAGTCAACAAGATCAGAATGATACTATATATAGGTTGAAAAGAGAGCAGGAGTAGTAGTGGTAATAGTGATAGTGGTATTTTCAGTAGTAGAATCAGTAGATAGTGGAGTATATGTGATGAATTTTATGTGGTTTAGGTATATAGTTCCCTATACCTATTTGATTTGATCCCCTAGTCCCTCAATTGAATTATTATTACCTTCCTTTTTATGAATTTTTTTGTATTGTATGTGTGTCGTTTTAATAATTATTTTTTGTTTGTAGTTTTTATTTTTTTTAGTACATTTCAATTATTATTTATATTTATTTATATCTGTTTGCAATGGATATACTATTCTTCCACAAATACTATTTACAATGGAATTTCAAATTCATCATAAATAAGATGGTGGGGAATTATTTGTGATGGACTTCATTATCCATCGAATATATTATTTGCAATAGATAATTATTTATATCACAAATAGTATAGTACTCATATTAATCATAATAGATAAATATTTAAATCTAAAATATTATGGTGCTCATATTAATTGCAATGTTTCATTGTAAATAATATTAATTTTGAATTGATTTTCCACAATGGGATATCCATGATAGATCCCTATCATAGATAAATATTTTTTATGGGAATCCAATACAAAAAAACATTATTTTCATAATGATGGTTCTTCACTCAAGAGAAACTTCAATTCCATCCCAATTCTAATACCTAATATCTATAAAGTATAATTAACTTCTTAATTCAAGGTCATACCTTAATATAATCCAAGGTTAAGGTAAAAGAAAATTAAATCAATTATAATACATAGCATATAAATACTTAAATGCATGTACAATAATATATATAAGTAGTTTAACACTTTAAATAGTATACATTTATTCATAATATAAAAAAGTTATATTTATATATAAAGCAGGGAATAAACTAAATAAATAAACCTTTTATAAATTTAGTCATGAGATAAACATTTATAGAAAATTCATAAATCAAGAATTTATAAACACTTTATAATTTAATCATGTTTTAAGGACAACTACATAATCACATAAATATAAATAATTTATATTTATGTCTAATATGAACTCCTTCATATTATTATTTTATATAGAATTTAATTAAATTTATAATATTTTCAATATTAACCTTTTTGTGATTAATATATATTATATAAAAAAATTACACAATTAAAACATCACATGCTTAATATTATTTGAATCTTGATTGTATCAATTATCAGAAGTCATTTTGATATGGTTTAAATAATTTCTCTAATAAGGCATTTTAATTTGAATATTTCAAATTAAAAAATATGAAAAATTCATAATTTAATATAAACTCCTTCATATTTTAAATTATTCTGTAATTTATAAACAATTCATAAATTAACTTATAATATCTATATAAACTCTTTATATCAATGTTTCAAGGGATTCCATATAAATCAAAGGTATTTAATATTAACAATTAATATTATGGATATTTATTTATTAAATGTTTCATAACAAATTAATAATTAATTATAATCATTTTATATTTCATGAATTTATAAAAACATTATAAATTAAATAAATATCCAAAAATAAATTTTTTATAATTTATAAAAATTATATAAATTGTCAAATTTAATTCATAATTTAAAAATTATAGAAAAAATAATTTTTTATTATATATCATTTTTTGTGATATCTTGATATTGTATGTTGTGATTTAGTTTAAAACCGATATCATGTCTTACAATTATTATTTCATGGGTTTTGATAGATAATATAGTATTTATTAGTTTTATTCAATGATATAATCAATATTGTATGTCTTGGAATGATTCGACGCTTGCACGGTACTTTACAAAAGAGGGATGTGGTGTCCTATGATATAAACTTCAGTGCTTGGAAGTATTATTTTATGATATACCTTATATAATATTAGGAATGTGAGGATCTATTTTATGGTATGAAAATAGTGTATATTAGCGCTATCATCTAAGACAAATCCTCATATCATATATTATAATATATTAAAAACAAAGGATTTATACTAGATTGTTCATTGTGATATGTTATATCTTATGGTATGATCCTATCATGGATTATGATATCATGTATCATAAAACTAGACCCAATAAAAAAATATATCATATTTTATGATACCAAATATTATATCCATTTTTCAAAAGGAAAATTTATATCACGGTTTACAATATCTAATACGATGCTGATTATTTCTTCATTTTAAACAAGATTTTGAGAATCAAACTACATGTAATTTCTCTGATACCACAGTTGAGTTTCTCATGATCAAATAATAATTATTCTATTAATGGAAGAAAATAATAATCCATAATTTACAAACTTTATTCATCGAAATTGAAACCATGTGTAGTATAAAATAAAGAGCTTGTGTGCCTTACACTATAAATGGATAAGCCTCTTAAAGTCTATCATGAGCTTAATAAATATCATTGTGAAAAAATTAAAAGATTCCTTCCTTTTAGGTGTATCCAAGGGATGGTGATTAACCTAATATTTATCTAGAATCCTCTTTATGACCACAATATATTAGTATCTTTTAGGTGGAAAAGAAGAAGGAGAAGAGAGCTTTAGCAGGAATAATTGACAAAATTATTGGACACCATTTTCATGGAATTAAGCCTCTTTATATAGGAATCAGGGACACTCCTCAATCCTTCATGGTATTCACTCAAATGTTATGAAATGTTTAAGTAATTCTAGTACTTACAAACATTTTATAACCTTTAGATAAATTTCCGTGCATTTAATACTTAAATGTATTAATTACTCTCTCATACATTTAATCATATAAAACATTGATGATAATGATAGCATTACATTGAATAAAACATTAACAAATGCATTAAACATAGAATATAATTAAAAAATATCTCATTTCTTGCAATATAGCTTTATCATACTTTATGATATGGTTTTGGTAGTGGTGTTATGATATCACTATATTGAAACTAATGATATTTCCCAAAGGCGTACAATATTCCTTTTAGATCATGTATTTCATATAATATAACATACTTATAACATTTAATATGATATAGACAAAAACAACCAATGAATTATATTGTCTTTAGGAAATATCTATAAAAATGAACAAAATTTCATCAATGTGTATGTCACCATGGTAAAGTGTTGAGATACTTAAAGAGCGGAACCCATGAGAGGGGCCATTGATTATTATTTGATTTATTAATCCTTGTGAGTCATTCTTAAGCACTTCTTAGTTATTTTAATCATACATGTGGGTTTGGCTAGTTGAAAGTTAGACGATTTATGGAACTTTGAGATGATTCATAGAAATTTTGGAATTTCCTTTTTTTATTGGATGGTTATATGTATTTTTAAGAATAGATTTTGTGTTGATATATCATTTAACTATATTTTTTATCATGGTGATGATTTTTTCACTTTATTGATTTATTTTGTGATATATAATTCACTCGTGACTTGTTATATATTAGTGATATATCATTTACAATTCTTGTTAGGTTAGTGGTAGATCATACACCCTTGTTACATAGTTACAAATGTATCATTTACCTAGACTTGATGTATTATAGTGATATATCATTCACATTTGATATTTATGTTAGTGATGTATCATTCACTTTAGATAGTTATATTGGAAATATATCATTCATTATCGTTAGTGTGCCAATAATTCATTATTTCTCTTGGATAGTTGTGTCAGTGATGTATTATTCACCCTTGAGTATTATATCGATGATTTTTCATTCACATTAGGTACGGTATAGTGATATATAATTCACCCTTGTCTAGTGATATGGTGATAATGTGTTCACCTTGAGTAGTAAGAAAAAAGTCTTTAACATCATTAAATAACCAAATTCAATCACCCATAATATCCCTACTGAAAATCTCATATTAAATAGAAAAAAACTCATTATTTGTGTCATATGTAAAATGAAACAAAAAAATATCCCCTTTTATAAACTACTCATGTGGAATATATCAATATAAATTATTTATCAAAACCCAATAAAAACCCTTATCAAACCCTTTATATGATATAAAAAAGTATGAAATCAATTGGGTGTGGTTGCCATAAACTTCACAAATATATTAGTATATCTATCTATTATCCTTTTAAAATATAGGGTATTAACATATATTATAGTTTATAGAGACTTTATAATTCATAAAGTTCTTTTTATTTTTACATTACTATTTGAAAATAACTTCATCATGATTCATATTATGTATGAAAACTCTATCAAATTTTTGAATATTTGACTATAAATTAATTGTCCCCGTTCATAATCATAGCATACATTTAATTTAATATTTTTATGTGATTGTAAATTATGATGTCTTGTGAATAATTTATATTTCCATTTTTTAAAATCTTCATTCATAAAAAATTAATTGATTCACCAATTTACACTTAGTTTATTAGGATCATTCTTTAAAAAGTTATAGCCTAACTTGTGTGTAGTGATAAGTAATAATTAAACATACCAGAATGATATTGTACTCTAAAAATAAATCCCCATCCCATTTTAAATCGTTTAACTTTTTTGAACTTTACTCTAATATTGGATAATGTACATTTGGTACGATACATATTAAACCAACCACATTATTGGAAAATGATATAGGGACCTCCTTGTTTTTAGATAATACAATTAACCTATAAAAATGTTCTATTATGATAATTTTAACATAGTTTATCATACATGGATCATATCGTTAAACATAAAGGTCAAATTACTTCTAAATCTATACTATTAATTGAAAAATGATATGAATATTTATCAACATGAAATAGTGTGTATGTGTGTGAGAGAGGGAGAGAGAGACCAGGATTCACATTGAGATTCAATATTTAATCTACACCTTGTATGTCCTTAATTCCTATCAATGTTGCTGTATTGAACTTTAACAGAAACATCAACATGATTTCCTTTTATTCAAACTCAATACAATATTTCATAATCTAAAAGATACCTTTATATGGTATTAATTCTTTCATAATTTTACCTTTTTAACTCTCACCATTATAACTTAATTTTGTTATGCATTTTAAAAAAGTTGTACACAAATATATGAAGGTAATATGACCTATATCCATGTTATATTGTATGGTATGACATGGTATGTCATAGATTATGACATTCAAAAGGAAAAATGATTATTTTAATCCTTTTGGGTATGTTTAATTCTATGATATATGGGTATCGTATATCCAATTCTTGATCATATCGTATTGTATGATATGGTTGATTCATAATTAAATGAATTAAAAGGTTTGATTCATTTGGTGCTTCCATGACTCATTTAGTAATTCAAACATTAAGGATTTAAAGTTCAAATATCATAAACATTGGTTATCTCTGGTTAGTTTTTTCATAATATGGAATGGATGTGAGAGTGAATGTACAACAGTTACATAAGAAGTAATTGAAGGCATTACTCATATGTATTTGAAATGTACAAGTAAATGAGTGTCACGGGGAGCATCCATGTAGCCTATATAAAGAGGTTTGTCCATGATAGGTGTGTTTATGTGATTCTCAAATTGCCTCTAGTTGAAACTCTCCCCTATTGGAGATCTCTTCTTCCTACCTTCTTTACTTTTGAGATACTAGCATGTATTGAAGAATAGAAAGTAAATTGCTCAAGAATTTGTGTGATTCAATGAAACCCATTGATACACCATGGAGGGAATATCCTTTTTATTGTTTCTTTCTGGTATTCACCAAGAAAAAGAATAAGGAAAAGTATGTTATTCACTATGTTTTAAGGTACACATTCTTTATTTCTAATTTTATTTGATTTAGTTTCAAAGGCATGGCATTCTTGGGTTTTAACATTTCTATACATTTCTACTACTTTGATTAATATTTAACAACTCCTTAGAAACCTTCCAATTGTATCAGATCTTTACTATTAATTTTGATTCATGAAATCATTCTGAAAATGAAGGTTTTTTAAATCATAATGTTTATTATACTCTCTATCATTAAATAGTATTAATAAATTTATTCTATCTTATTTAATCATGACTTGAAATATGGTATATCATAGTTAGTGAATAAATACAAATACCATGGATTTTTTAGTAATATTATATGAAATCATTATATCATATTCAATTATAGCACTGTGTTGTAGGTTTTAGAATAGAGAAATTTATCACCTTAGTGATATCAATGTGAATCATAAAATATGATTGAAACTTAAAGTTAAAAGTTTTTATATGTAAAGGTATTTTAATTTTATGTGGAAGTAAACACTAATACATAAGGTTCATTCTCTAGATGTGTAAGGGTTATTGTTGGATCCCTAAATACATAAATGTTAATGTCTTTCCTATAGAAGTTTAAAATCTCATACTAAAGGGTTACTGCCTTTACGTGATACTCCATGCACAAGGGTTACACCACTATAAATCCTTAGTATGTAAAGGTTATGTGTTTAAGAGTTCCATATGTAAGGGTTCTATTATTTCCACCCTATATATGTCATTTTTTTACTTTTACATAGAAGTGGAAAAACCTTAAGTATCCTGTTTGTTGTAAGTGGTGATAATATTATCAGTCATAAAATATGACTGACAGAGATTAAAAGGTTTAGGCATTTTAGTATATCAGTTGTATTCTATGATTCAACCTACATCGTTAAAAATGATTTAGAGAAAATTTTATTTCCTTAAAATTAAATTATGATTTGAATTATATAGTTTATAAATTTGCTATAAATTATAATAAAATGTATTTTGGGATATTTATTAATTTATAAAGGTGTTTATAAATTAATTAATTATAAATTATTTATAATTAATTAATTAAATGTTTATAAAACATTATTATTAAATGTTCCATGATATTAAGTGATGATATTAAAATAAATTTTAAAAATTATATGACATTACTTATAATTTAGATATAAAATGTTTTTATGGAAATTATAAGTATAATTTATAAAGGATTTTTAATATTAAAAATAAGGAAAAATATAAAAAATTAATTAAAATTATGAATTGTTCATAATGTTTAATTTTAATCATTAAAATTAAAAGGGGCCTTATTTGAAAACCATGTAAACCATATCAAAGTGATTTTTGATAAATGAAGTGATCAATGAATTAAATAATATTAATATGTGATATTTATATTATGTAAAATGATTATATAATATAAATTGAAATATAAAATGTTTATGTTTCATGAAATATCATATATTTAAAGTAAATTCAATATAATGAATAATATGAATAATTTTGTCTTGGGAATAAATATAAAGTGTTTAAATTTTTTATGTAATGTTCATAGTGAATTATAAATTGTCTATAATATTAAATTTATGAATTGTTCATAAATTATTATCTTATGCTTAAATTTATGGATTATTCATTTATTTAAATGTTACTCCCTAATTTAATATCCATATATATAAATTATTTATATTATGAATATATGTTCATGATTTAGTTTAAATTTTTCAAACTTCTTATAAAATTTTCATGCCATGCATTTCATGCTAGGTATGACAACATAATATTTATTTTTCATCTTTCTTGACCTTGGTTTGTAATTAAAGTTATTAGCATGAAGATGGTTATTGAATATAGTTTAGACATATTAGGTGTTATATTTATAATGAATTGGAATATCTCTTTAGTAAAGTATCCCTCGGTATAGTAACTTTGGGTTGGAATTCCCAATAGCCTCAAGGCTTATCCCTTTTTCTAAAATGGTGATAGTTAGCTATCAATGGATCCAGGATTACTCATGTGGGGATTATCCTTTTTATATAATTCTAAACCTTTAAATAAAAATTTCATATACCTTATGTACGGGATGTAGTTGTATATGTGTAAATACATTTTTATTCTAATTTTGGTTGAGTAACACAAACTATAGGATGTGTACAGAGTTACACATTAATAAGGTTTGATCATAATATTTTGGTGGATATAATAGGGATGCCAAAACTAAATGTTTATAAGAATGCATACATAAATGGAATAACATGATATGACATGGTGATATTAAATCCCATTTAAATAATGTTAAGTGTTAGATTCCTTCCAAAGTAAACACATTTTATGTCCTTAATCATTCAACAAGGTATGTTCAACCAAAGTAGGGTGCCCAAGGATTATCTTATGTAAGTCATGGTGAAAATATATCACCCTAAGAGTAGGGTAACCAAATCCCACTATAATATTTAGATTCCACTTGATGGTAAAGGATAATAGTTAGGATACCAAATGAATTTAGTTGAGTTTATACATATCATGGATTGTATAAAAGTGTTTTCCACTCAACTATCCAAGATTCATGTTTGAGATGATGGGATGATACCCTACCCAAATTACTAAATGATGAGAGTATCACTAAAGTGGGTCATTTCTTAGTGAAATATAGATCTTGGCCTATTAATGGATATGATGAATTTAAAAGGGGTCATCATTTTAGTGGGATCACATTAAATAAAATTCATTAATAATTGTTTATTAAACATCATACTCATATGATAAAATATTATGTTATAGATAATAGTATCATCTCATAAAATTGAACTTTTAAATCAATCCTAGGAGATTATTATTGTAATAAACTCCAGGAATAGTAACATAAGAAAAGTTCTTAAGTAATATAAATTATATTTGTTGTAGAAAACATTATTTAGTAACCAAGTGTTGAATTTTTTAAACATGTGAATCTAGAATGATTCACTTAAGGTATTAAATGAATTAGAGGTAAAATGACCTAAGTAATTTTAGTCTCTGCTCATATACTCAATATGATTAAGTATTTTAATGAATTGGTGAGATTAGAGGTTTCTTTGAGGATTAGTATGGTTAATAAATTTTATTTCCATCTATCTAAATGTTCTAATAATGTTCATGAGTTCATGAAAAGTTTACCTAATATCCTCAAAGTGTTCAGGATATATGAATTTGGAATATGATGTCTAGGTTATAGTACTGTACAAACAATACAAGTTGGTAAAATTTAAAATTGAATGAAGAATACTTAGTTAGAGATTCCATAATTGTTGTTCTAATATACATTCAAGGTCATTTAAAACTTTGATTTATCAGTAAGGAGTGATTAAATTATCCAAGATACCTAAAGAGGTTTTTTAAACTCTATGGAATGTCCATTCTAGGTGTCTGTGTTATAGAAATCAATTATTTTGTTTTGAAGGGTGTATAACACCAAGTGTATACTTTAAAAATGTTGTAAATATATGATAGTTAAAAATAAGGTAAGAATTGATTGGTATAGTAGTTTTTATACAAGTAATGAAGCAAAAAGTTGCTACATCAAAGATTTGAATACAAAGAAAATTTATCAAGATTAAATTGATCTTAGTAATGGATGTGTATATTCATCATGTTTCTCTTATATGATAAGTAAAGTTGTTTATTAACATAGAGTTATTATAAAAAATATTAGGTAATGAATTTTATACACATCGTTTTTTATGAACCGGACCAAGTTATCCCTCTATCAGATTCTTGAGTTAGCCTATGAAATCCCTGAGGAATGTTCTTGATCGCCTTGGGGTGGCATTAAGAACCAAGGAACCAAAGTATAACCAATGATAAGAGATCCACCCAATAATAATAATTTAGATAAAATAAGAAAAAAATAGCCATGACTCATCTATATGTTGGAATTCCGTGCCAAAATCCAATAATATTTTCAATAATAAAGCAGTAAAACAAGATGAATACTGCGATAGATAGAATATAAACTAATCCCTCCACTCACCCCAGTATCCCTCCCCTGTGAGAAGTTTTTAATATTACACCAGATTCCTTTACTTCAACCACTAGTAGTTATAGTGCACCACTTATTTAAAGTAAAGTTCAAATTTGGTTGATGTGATAAAGGAAAAAAATAAACCAAAAAATCAAAATACCTCCATGTGACTATACAAGTCACAATCCACTACTGATACCTCAACACCCCATGGGTGGTAATAAAGTATCTTGATCCTAAAACTAAAATGATATATATAGGTGTGATAATATATCTCATTATTCAATCCAAATGAAACCACACCCCAAGTTTTTTCTTTAAATAAAAAATCCTTTTATGCTAGATTGAAATATAATATTAAAAGTATGTTTTTATTTTCATTTTAAATGGATATATTCACTTTAAAAACATTTTCAAACCTAATAATCTTTTAGATAAAACACCCATTTAAAAAACTTTTGAAATTAATTTTTCAATACACAATAAAATACCTTTTTAAATAAAAGTGAATATGGCTCAAGAAAGAATAATAAGTCTATGAATCATACGTTTTATAAAATAAGGAAAGAACCAAAAAAAACTTATATGGGAAATCATTTAAAATAAGAATCATAGGGAAAACACCCTAAGGGTCACTAAGGTATTGGGAGACCTAGAAAATACATATCTAACATATATTATAAAGATATAGTAATACATCACTAGCTAGTGTAAGGAATACAAAAACTTAACTAGAATATCTAGTTGAAAGGGAGCACGTCCCATCTAGGTTTTCCTACCCAATAATCCAAGATTACCATGAGGTTTGAACAATAATAAAAAACCATATAATAATATAGTGAATCATCACTAAGTGGTCCCATATATTTCATAACTATATACAATCAAAAATCCATCATAGGTAGATTCAAATCGCACATCCAATCCTTTAGTGAATTTCAAATAACAATCAAGTATTTTCCAATCAAAATAAAACAAAGTATAGACCACTTATTGAAAGGTGAAAACAATGACTTATAATTTATTATAGTAATCCCTTAAAACTTGTTTTAAAATAAATCTTAAGTATTATATTTAAAACCCTATAAAATTTCTCCACCATTATTTCATATACACTTACACACACATATATATATGAATATGCCTTTTATTGCATAAATTCACTCAATTACATGTGAATTTGGACACACACACACACAAACACACATATATATATACCCATGTATATGTCTATAATGAAAAAATATTCCAAAATACATTTCGATAATCTTTTATTTTTATTTAATTTTTTTAATTATTTCATTAATACTTGAAATTACAAGTAAAATATAAAAGTTAAATGGGAATTTTATTTAAAATCCAAATCCCCGTTGAAAATTACAAAACATGCTAATAAAATTCATTCAGGGGTTTTATTAAACATAGAAAGTACAAGGTGGTTATTAACCAATTTGAAACAATATATTTATAAGAGAAAAGTCCTTCACACTTAATGGAAACCAAGTGAAACTTGGTTTCCTCTTTAAAGAAGATTTTAATCACATATAATAAATTTATTAGGCATAAAAACATAATTTTAAATTTCAAGTGGTGAAGTTCATAATATTTAAAGACCAAAATAAGGGTAAACCTACATGGAACTTGTGGATTCTGGTACCCATTACCCAAAACAATAACAATAAGATCAATTAAACCCTATAGAACTAGTGGAAACAAAAAAATCAAGAAATTAAAAATTAAATTTGATCCAAATAGAAGAAATAGACCAAACCCTACCTGGAATCAATGGAAACTCATCACCTTAAATATATATAGCTAGGAGTAGATTTAATTGGGGGTAAAAAAACTCTAGACACCAAGAATAGACACAAAAAAATACCCAAAATCATGTTAGGTTTTGGATAGGGTTTAGGCACTATAAGGGAGAGGATAAAAAAGATAGGTAAAGGAAGTAAGAATATAAGGGTGGTTGTACCTCAAATAACTAGATTCAGCATGTGGAAAAACCTCTTAAAACTTTGAAGATAGGGAGTGAAGAGGAGAAGGGAGGCACAATCAATCCCCCTTTCATTCATGGGTCATGAAATATAGGATAAAGGTATGGGTGAGTGGCTTAGGTAGAAAATAAGAGTTATTATTTTAGTAAATTTACATTTTTAATAATGTTGGGAACTATAGAAATTTTGGCCACATGGTTGGAGAAATTATGCACTAACCATGTAAGCCTTTCTAGAGGATCTAGAGTACCCCACATGGGAAGTTTGCACAATCATACAAACCATGAATTGAAAATTCAGTTTAGATCTATCAAGTTACAAACAAAATCTCATGAAATGGGAATGGTTTCCACTAATAATGAACCAACCGTTCTCCAGTGCAAAATTTCTAAAATTTAAAAAAAAAACAGACTGCATTTAATGAGTGAGATTAAATAAAATTAGATAATAAAAAAATAAGTAAAATAGATTCAGGGTGTGACAATTATCTCTACCATAATGCTTTATTCTTCCATAAATCCTTGGATGACACAGTTGATTCAAAAAATAACAAGGTCCATTCCTAATACCAAAAACAAAATCTATAAAACATGAATAACTACTAAAATTAGCACCAATTGTTGAAAAAAAAACATCCTCAGATTGGAAATGAAACCCACTATAACTATCCAAATCCTTCATCAAAAATAACCTTAAGGGACCCCAAACATGAAGGGTACTCTAAATAAGGGAAAAGTTTGATTCCATAAGTCACAACTTCAACACCCAAGGAACAAGTAAACTAAAAGGGAAAATGTATAAACAACAAGAGGAGGTATGTTAATGATCTATCATCAGAATTATACCTTTGGTTAGTGGTGGTCAAAAAATAATCATATAATGGGTCCCTAGCCACATGAATCTGATCTACCTCAAAATTAAGTACACACACAATCAAAAAAGAATAGAATTTCATAAAAGGGATTAACTATAATAAGAATCACCTATGGTAGTCTCCCAACCATATAAGAAATCCACTTACACACTAACTCTATAACAAAACCACTCAATTCGAGAAATGACAAATATAAAGATGATAATAAAGAAGAAGAAAACTCAACAAGAAATAAAGGAATACCAAAAGTAACTAAAAGGGAAGGAGGTTCACAAAGGACACTACGAAAAATCCATAAATACCATAATAACCCATTATTATCTCCAAAAACTAAATACAACCCACCACCTTAAACAAGAAAAACAAATATGAATCAATTAGGGAAATAAATCCATGACTATAATTACCTCAAACAAAACACACCTGAATAATAACAATTAATGCCATCCTTATAAAAAATGTGGAAGAGGAAGTAACTTGGTGCACCACATCTAGAACAATAAGGCCCTAGTGAACCCATATTAACAATCAAGGTTCCAACTATGGTTTGACCTACACTTGGGGTATCACTCATCCCATTTCCCCATGAACACACCTAAGATATCCACTCTCACAACACCTTAAAATATGATCAAAAACAAGACCATAATTTCCATGGGGTAAAAGGTACATCTGATCACTAATACTAAAGCATATTTAAAATGATCCATCATTCCACCAAGTAGATACAATGTATCAAACAAAGAGATGCAATACCTAATAACTACCTATTATAGTATTGGTAATTAAAAGTCTTCCAAAATAGGAATACATCACCAAACCAATTTATATACACTTAAATAATAAAATAAATCCACCCTACAATGAGTATGATCACACATTTCATCTGAAACTTTTTGGGAGGCCAAAGAAAGTAAATATAAAACATAGGCTCAAAATTAAATTCACTAAATTAAAGCACATAAACAAAGTATCATTTCCCCATTAAATCATTTTAAAATTATAAAGTTTGTTATTTTAAAAACATGTAAATTTTTAAAATGATAAACCCCTTTGAATTTTTATATCATAGTATCCTTTATTAGCTTAAAAACCTACTTCTGAAATCAATTTGAAATTCTAAAAATATCTTATCAAAATCAATGTCGAAATCCAAAACATTTCCTTTATTTAAAAATATTTTATCAATCCTATTTTTAATTTCAAAACTTTTTATTTATCCTTAAAACTGTGTTTATATTTTAAAACACCCACAAACATCCATGAAGGCATATCAAGAAATACTAAAACTCCACTTTATTTATTTTAAAACCAAATTCCAACCATTTAAAATCAAATAATAATTTATTTAAGGATAAAATTTAAAAAATAACTATCACATTTTCAAAATTAACTGGCATCAATTATCAAGGAAATCCCCTCAAGGATTCCAAAACATAACATTCTTTATTTTAAAACTATTTTATTATAAATAAATTTAATGTGTTTATATTTTAATTAATTTAGAAAACCCCATATATTTATTTCAAAACCAAAACTTGCCTATTTTAAAATAGATCTTTCAAAATTAAAACTAGAGTTTTATCCCAAAAAACTTAAACATAACATGACCCAATATTAACTAACATAATTGGAATTAAATATATAATTCAAAGGGTAACTAGTGTCTATGTGAATCTTGGTTTTATGTATTATAAAATCATGTTCCAACCACACAAATGGCACTGGGAGTCATCGTGAACCATGTACTCAGACTCGACATGGATTTCCAAGCCCTTTGAGCTCACTAATAACCACCATTTTACTCCCCTTATCATTTTCCAAAACAAAAACCACCAAAAAATCACGTATCAAAAGTAAAAATTGAAATACAAAACCCAACACTCAATGTCTGACTTCCGATGGAAACTCGAGACTCCAAACTAGAAAGAGTTAGCTAGACTCTACCTTCACGTACCTCCCAACTCTTGATAATCTTATCTTCATCTATCATTAATACCCAAATAGAAAAGGGAATTCTAAAACCTAGTCCCTCTCAAGAACCTAGGTATATGATATAATTTCTCATGAACCGTCCCAATTCATCCCTCCATCAGATGCCTAAGTCGGCACACAACATCCTTAAGGTGCATTCCCGATCACCCCAGGGTGGCATCAAGTGTCAGGGAACCAAAGTATAACCAATGGGAACAATTTCACCCAGTAAACTTAGTTAAGAAAAGGCAAGGAAAAAATATGCATAACCCATCCATATGTTAGATTCCCATGGTAGAATCAAATAACAATTTAAATAATAAATTAGTAAAAAAAATTGAACACAAAAACATATAAAATCTAAACTAATCCCTCTACTCCACCTAGTCTCCCTCTCCTAAAAAAAGATTTAAAGTCACCTTCAGATGCCTTTTCTTTGACCACTAGTGGTTATATTTCACCAAAAATTTAGATTAAAGGACACATTTAGTTGATGTAGTAAATGAAATAAAAATATAAAAAATAACCAACATACCTTTATGTGACTATACAAGCCACATTCCACAACTAATACCTCAATTCCCCATGGGGGGAATAAAAGATCTTGAACCTGAAACTAAAAATATATAGATAAGAATCATCATATAGCTCAGTAAGAATCACAACTGAAACGACACCCCATTTTTATTCTTTAAATGAAAGATAATTTTATGTTAGTTTAAAATATAATATTAAATTTACGTTTTTCTTATCATTTTAAATGTAAACAGTAACTTTGAAATAATTTTCAG
The DNA here is from genome assembly GCA_963277665.1 of Viscum album. Taxonomy (NCBI): domain Eukaryota; kingdom Viridiplantae; phylum Streptophyta; class Magnoliopsida; order Santalales; family Viscaceae; genus Viscum; species Viscum album. The sequence continues at coordinate 319,717,272 of OY728146.1, forward strand.
GCCTAAGATTCTTTTAGATAAAGAACCCATTTAAAACACTATTGAAATGTGTTTTTCAATACATAATAAATTTAAAATAAATATTAATAGGGATCGAGAAATAAGAACAAGAATATGGATCATAGGTAGTATAAAATAAGGATAGACCAAAAATAAATTATTCAAGCAATCATTTAAAATGAGCATCATGGGAAAAACACCTTAAGGGTCACTAAGGTGTCAGGAAACCTAGAACATACTTCACAATAATTTATATAAGAAAGATATAGAAACATGTCACTGGCCAATGGAAGGAATATACCCACTTCACTAGCATATCTAGTGGAAAGGAAGCTCGTCCTATCTAGGTTCACCTACCCAAGCATCTGGGGTTCCCATGAGGTTTGAACAATAATAACAACCACATAACAATAGAGTGATACATCACAAAGAAATACCACTGATTCCATAACCATATATAATCAATAATTCACCATGGGAAAATTCAAGTCACACATCTAAGCCTTTAAAAGTATATTTCAAATAACACCTGAGGATTTTCCAACCAAAATTAAACAATGGATTAAACACATATTGAAAAGTGCCAATGAGGCTATATAATTTATTTTAGTAATCACTTAAAACTTTTTTGAAAATAAAGCTTAAGTATCATATTTAAATCCTCGTGATTTTCCTCCACCATTATTCCATATGCACTTACACATATATATACATATTTCTTTTTTTACACAAATTCACTCAATTACATGTGAATTTAGACACACACATGAATATATATATTTCTTTATTTATTTATTTATTTATTTATTTATACCCATGTATATGTGTATAATGACCAAATTTATCAAAATAAATTTTGATAACCTCATATTTTTATTCAAAACCAAATCTTGAATTATTTCATTAATACTTCTCATTTCAGGTACTGTTTGGTACTGTAGCATAAAGAACTATTCACCTTGGGCCACTGGTTTGGGCTTGGAGTCCTTAAGGATTTCAGTCCACCCAGGACTTTGGGTCAGTAGGGATTTCAGGCCACCTTTAAGGCCCTCGGGCCACCTCAAGGCCTTCGAGCCACATGCAGTTGCCTCAGACAGACTATAAAAAAGGAGGAGCCCCAGAAGAGGATTTAGAGCAGGTTCACTCACCAGATCAGAGCCAAATGGATTTTTTAGAATGAGAGGGTATGGATATGCTATCGGGACCAGCCTGTGCTTACACAGGAAGCCTAGCCAGACAGCCCTGCAAAGGTGGAGAGCTACTATCATGACGCAGATGTTGGGGAGGGGCAGTTCCTTGCAGATAGTTTTTTTGAATTCCCTAAGACCTTCGGGTCATGTAATATCTTAAGCCTATAGGCCTTGTAATCTTTAAGCCTATGTTCCTTTTAATGGTTCCCCCTCATCCCTTGAAATGGGGGTTATCAAAAAATAAATAAAAATGAAGGCCTTCGGCCCATTAGGGCATAGTGGAAGGCATTTGTTAACCAATTTAAAACTATGAATTTATAAGAGAAAAGTTCCTCACACTTGACAAAAACCAAGTGAAACTAGGTTTTCTCTTTAAATAGGGTTTTAATCATGTATAATAAATTAATTAATCATCAAAAATATAATTTAAAAGTGTAAGTAATAAATTTTATATTGATTAATGACCAAAATAAGGGGAAACCTACCAAGAACTTTTTGTTTTTAGTATCTAGCATCCAAAACCACCAAAAAATGTCAATGATTCCCTATAGGAATAAGGGGAACCCAAAAATAAATAAATTCCTAATTTAATTTTATCCAAATAGAAGAAACAATCCAAACCCTACCTATAATCAATGGAAAGCCATCACCTTCAATAGTCACAGAAAGGATTGGCTTTAGTCAGGGTTCACGAACCCTAGACACAAATAATAGACCAAAAAATACACAAAATTGGGTTAGGGTTTGGCTAGGGTGTTCACACTACAAGGGAGAGGATAAAAAAGCGAGGGAAGGGAAGGAAGAAGATAAGGGAAGTCGTACCTCAAAAAATCGGACTCATAATACGGTGGAACCTATTGGAATCATGATGAAAGTGAGTAAAGAGGAGGAATGGAGTCATGGTCAAGCCCCTTTTAATCATGGGTTGTGATACATAGAATAAAGGTAGGTTAGGGGATCTTAGGTAGAAAATATGATGGGTAATTTATTAAATTCACATTATAATAGGGTTGGGAACTGTGTGTGGCTCAGATGCATGGTTGGTCAAATAATACGCCAAATGTGTGAGTATTACTAGAGGATCTAGAGAACCCCACATAGGTAAGAAGCATAGTCAAACTAAGAATTCTCTGACTGTGTATTTTGGATCTATCAAGTTACATATGTAATCACATGGAATGTGCATGATTTCAACTAATTGTTCATCGGTCGTGCTATAAATTCAAATTTCTAAAATTTTTGAAAAAATAAAATGGTTTGGCCAAAAATTTGAAAATGAGATTAAATACAATTAAATAATTAAATTAATAAATAAAAATAAGGTCATAGGGTGACATGGATTACGGTTTATTTAATTATATAACATTTTTTGAGAATAAGAAAGGGATAAATTGTTTTATCCAGAATAAAGGTGTTTATACAAATGTTTTTTAAAATAAGAGAGATTTTATTCCACCACCTTTAGTGAAATATTTTAATCAATAGTCTTATTTTCAAGAAAATTCCTCTAAACACATAGAATAACATATATGATATGGAAATGATATTTTATTTGTTAAGTATTCTCACTAAATGAAATAAATGTTATTTTCTAAAACACAAAGTGTCTGTGTATCTTAGCATGATATTATAAAAGGAATGTAGTTACTAAGTTGTAGTGCTTGAGTAGTACCACCCACTATTTGACATCCAAAAATTCATGGGTTTGACCCTAGATGAAACCCAATTTGGGTGGATTTTTCTACCAAAACTATATCAGCACTATAGAAATAGTGGGTACTATAGTAATGCATATATTATAGAAATATTATTAATAGTGTGTGTTCGGGCTATGTAATTTAGTCCTTTGAGTTATAGGGCATTTGTTCCACCAAATTTAGGGCATTCAGGTCATATAAGGGTTTCTTATTGACCCAATTTAAAAGAGTATTATTTATAAATAAAATAAATAATGGATTTTGAAGAGGCTAGTGGGAGAATGTTTGTACATAGATAAGTTCATAGTTAACATGTAAAATAATATTCCAATCAAATTTGATAGTGTTTTTTACTAAATATCCAAAAATATTTTAGGGTGTGATGGAAAATAAAAATATAAATAGATATGTTTATTTACCATAAAAAGTGAATCTCATCTACTATGCTAAAGGAATGTAGAATATTTTGGTAAATATACAATGTAAATAGTAACATCAGTTACCAAAATATTTCAACAAAAGAGTTTAATGTAAAGGGCTTAAATAATGATTATAATGAACTTATAAGGAATTATAACTGTATAAAAAATTTATTAACATTATAACATTTGATTTTGAAGAGCTAGGAAGTTTGAATATATTTAGGGAGTTGATAATTAGGAATATGATTCTTAAGTCTTGGCATTATTCAAAATAAATTGCTTCATATATGTTACTCACTAAAAAGTTTAGTGGGATGGTTTTATAATATGTTCACATAGGTATGTGGAAGTAATTACATAGAAAAATTAATGAGTTTAAAAAAATCCTGAAAGTGAGGCAAACATAAGGAAGATCTAGAAGTCTATCATATATAATATGATAGACTGGAATTTATGTATCATTTTGTTAAAATATTCTTAAATAGGTTATGAATATAAAATGTATCATGTAATATAAAAGGTAGTCTCTAATTTATCATTCTTCCATATTGGTGGCATATATGTATATATTGGTATACATTTCATGGAATTTATTAATAATTTACCTCTCAAAGTACTACTTTGAGTTATCCCTAACTGATTTTTGTCATGATTATTATAGGTTGTGATGAAATTTTATGTTTAGCATGAGTAAAAGTCTTGTATCATGATACAAAATATAATCATGAGGCTCAAAACAGGTTTTGTACACTAGATGACCCACTAAGTATACCACATTGATTGTTATACAATATTTATTTGGTATACTAGTGTTTCATGATTCATATTGAATCCTCATACTTTTGGATAGAGTGATACCTATCATAAGAACATTCATACTTTGATGCCTTTTTTACGTAATCCTTGAAGCTTAGATAATTAGGGGTGGTTGGGTATGTTGTTGATCATTTCATTAGTTGAAGCTTAACTATGAAATGATTTTTCACCTAATATAAATAGTATGACATTTGGTTCATTTATTGAGATAGACTGGGGAAGTGTGTGGACATACTTAGATAGCGTAAATTATATGCTTATCTACTTGGGTGAGGGGTATAATATGTTCTTATCCACTAAAATGAATGAAATTTTATGTGATTATAAACCTAGTCATCATATACTCATAGATTCGAGAACATATGAGGAGGCTATATGGGAATGTCATACTTCATGTCCCATGGTCACTTGATGCCTTGGAAAAAGGGGACATATGAAAATTTGTGCTTTTATAAGATACAGCAAGTGGGAATAGGTATATGAGTACATGTGTTTGATGGAGATCAATCTTAATATCTTTATAACCTAGGAATAATTGATTCTTTGCTAGAGGATAGTCTTTACTTATAATATTGGATCTGGTAATTCATTTTTTTAAAATTATATATAAGCATGTGGGGTTATACTTTTTGGTTAAATGATTGAGGATTTAATTTGACTCTAAGAGCTTCTCTAAAAGTGTTTTAGAGTTTTATCCAAAAGTTTATTAGATGGGGTATTTTGTGATGTTCTGGCCTGGCTCACCACTAAACCAGTGGCCGGACCGGTCGCCACATGACCTCAAATGTGTCTCCCCATAAGCCATAGGCTACCGATTAGCAGCGAGGGTCTAAGGATAATTAGTGGGGAGACTATACCCTCTTATCAGAGTTACACAACAGTATATCAAATTAAATAACAAACAATGGTAATAAATACAAGAATCAATCTAATAAATGATAAAGCAGTAGAAGGTATATTTTATAAATCTTGTACAAACAAATGGAAAACATCAATTATATAGTAGATGCATGCATGCCATGCTAATGATACAAAAATGGAAAACAGTGAACAAAACAGTATTCTTAACATTCCATTACAAAAATAAATAAACAATGACTCCAAGCCTTAAGGGCAGTCTCCTCGAGCATCTCGAGCTTCCGCTCGGTCCTTTGCTTCTATCTTCCAAGTAAATGAAAACAACAAAATCCTACAACCAAATAGAATCTACTCGGGCACCCCAATGCAATGGCGGACTAAGTAGGGTGTGAGATATAAATCTCAGTAGGTCGGGACCACCGGGGTCTACCCAAAATCCTGACATTCAGTAAATAAGTTAAACAGTGCAAGCATGCATAATTAAGGTAAGCATTATAATGTAACTATATACCCAAGTACATGCTTCATCTCTCAGCTGGTGTCTAAACCTGTATTATAAATTTGTCATGTATACACAATAGTCATTACACAATCATTTTCATTTATAAATTATTCAAATCTCATTAAACTACATGATTCTCATGATCCGGACTGAGCCCGACATTCCCTGTATAAGTCACTCACTACATATGTCTCTAAATCCATCTATGTAATCAAAGTTAAGAAAAAATCCAAGCTTGTTCTTTGGCTAGGATAATGCATCATAAGATATTCAATTTAATATTTCATATACTATATCTGAGCCTGTCCACTAAAAAAATAGTGATTCACTCCTCCGTATGTCCACTAATAGTGATTCACCCAATTCATTGATAAGTATGAACCCTTTCTCATATTCAATTCACAAATCATAGTGTCACAATAGTTTTCATTAACCAATTTATTCATTTCATGTAAGACCAATTGGACCAATAGTCCAATGTCAAATAATTGGTGTATAACTTTATTTCTAGCACCCTCATGAGTATTTGGAGCATCATCCCCTATCTCACAACCCATGGGTGTTTGGAGCATCAGTCTCTGACCCATAAAAGAATATTTTCTTGCAAACTGGGTGTAGAACGCCATATTTAGCACCCTGTGAGTATTTGGAGCATCAGTATCTATCTCAAAACTTGTTTATCAATAATTCATATATATTTATCATTGGTGTAGAATTCCATGTCTAACACCCCACAACCATCCATTAATTAATTCATAAATTAATTAATCCAATCTGTTAATTAATTCAACAACTAATTAACAACATAAATCACCGTCAAAAGTCAACCATTAATTAACCATTGAACATCTCAATAGTAAATAATTAATTAACAATTAATTATTCTTAGAAATACAAATAAATAATTAACTCAACATTTAATTATCCAAATTCTTTAACAAGTATGAACCCGTCCACTCAAACAGTGATTCATCTAGGACTTTAACAATTTACATGCACATCATAATCATCACAAAACATGCTGAACAAAGCCCATATATTTAGAAACCATCTCACCCAGCATCTCATAATATAAAACAACTTCATACAAGACAAATTAATGCATGGAAATCTAACATGCATCAAAAGGTACCCATGTCCAACAGCTGTAACAAACAATTAATTCACAATCTTAATTTAATGCATTCAAATTAATTAATTCAACAATTAATTAATTAAATATTATCTCTTTAACCAATCATCAATTAATTAACCATTTTCCATTTATCATGTAATAATTAATCCATCCATTATTTATTACCTATTTCCAATTTATATTCCAAACATTTCAAATATTCAATATTCTCAACAATCAGTAATATCCACAATCTTTATTCCAACTCATGAAATGGTAATTAATTCAACAATTAATTACCCTATTACCCTCATAAAAAACCCATTAATCATCTAATAAAATAAATATAATGATAATAATAAAATCCTTATTATTATTAATATTAAATATTTATTTTATTTAAAATAAAATAAAAATAAATCATTTTAAAAACTGGATAACCGCACAGCTGACCCGCACCATTTGACTGCCCATGAACAACCTGATATCTACATTTAAAATGGTTTAATTAAATTAAACCCAACTCCACAATTATTTCTTATTTAATTTTACCATTTAAAATTACCCTTCTTCGATAACACCCAACTCATCATTATTTAATTAATTACCTCAACACAAATTAATTAAATAAAACCTCCACTTTGTAGTGATTAATTAAATTCCTATTGACCATTAATTTAATTAAATGAAACCCCAAAAAATCCATTATTATTATTATTCATAATAATAATAACAACCACTTATAAAACCATAATAATAATAATTATATTATTATTTTTATTATTATTCAACAATAGATAAAACCCAACACCTCTTATTAAATAAAAACACTTCTTTATTAATTATAAAACTCCTTATTTAATTAGAAGTTTCTTAGAAATACCCAAAAGCATCATTAATTTTATATCAATATTATACCTCATTAAACATCCAATTAAAATCTTTTAACATAAATGTTACATCCCATTTTAATTAAAAATGCTTCTTTATTCATTATTATCTTAATAAATATTTCATAATTAATTATGAAAATCCCAATTTATTAAAATATCATTAATATTATAAAAACTCCAACCAATATCCCCTAATTTAATTACGATAATAATAATGATTACATTCATAAAACTAAAATAATAATAATCTCATTATTATTATTTTTCAAAATTTTGAAAAACCCAACACCACTATTTAATAACAACACATTATTAAATCTGAAACTCCTCATTTTATTAAATGTTTCTTTGAGAAGCTCAAAAGTGTCATTAAATTCTCATAAATAATATACTCCTTTAACATGCGATTAAAATATCAACGCATCAAAATAATTTATGACGCCATAATAATAATAATAACATTATTATTATTGTTAGCACATTCCTCTATTTAATAATAAATGGTCCTTTAATAATTCTTAAACTCTTCATTTAAATAAAATGGTTCTTCGATAAACCAATAATCCACATTAATTTCTTCAATCGCATTTAATTAATTCTTTAATATTCATTTAATTAAACAACCACAATAATAATAATAATAACTTCATTATTATTATTATTAAAACCTTATTTTAATTAATTAAAAACTCTCATATAATATTATTTAATTAAATTAAATAATTTATTAAATATATTAAATTGAACGGGTTGGAACACAACCATGCACTGCCCGTGAAGATCCATTAAAGTGTACTTTTTTTAAATCGTTTTTCCCAAGACTCATCGGGACACCTGCGAAAATTATCGGGTAATTAAGAAAGTCCAAAAACGACACCATTAGGTGTTCTAACACTTGGAATAAAATTCTAGATCTTTGTTTAAAAAAATGACCCATTGATAAACTGAAAAAATTCAAAAACTTTCATATTTTAACCTGGTTCAATAACACAGGACTTTACAATATACCCACCTTAAAAACTTCTCCTCCCTGAGAAGCCTTCGTGAACCACTACTAAAACAACCGACCTAACAAGGTCATTCAATCTTGTTAGAGGTGATGTGTTGTGTTCCCAACACCAAATTCACCTTTAACCCTTCACAAGCCTAATGGATAAACCTTTAAAACCAGAGACAATGATCATTTTATAGCTTAAACATTGAAATAGTTCTTATATCTTAGGTCATTAGAATGACCTCATCAACGAAAATGGTTAAATCACAATCAATCAATAGAATAGGTTTCAGATGCTTCCCTTGAAAGATGTCGCTGACCCAAAACACAATTTCTCCCTTTATCTGACGATGTTCCTTTAAAACTATACAAAATCATCTGAATGTAAAACGAAGTCCTTACCCGACCTCTGGTGAAATTTCCAATTAAAGTCATCACAAGGATATTTTAAAACAACCATTCCCCAACACAAAAAGAAAATTAGCCCAAAGAATCAATGTATCCCACGTACTACCCAGATAACAACCACTCATCAATCCCAACAACATTTAAACTTTAGTGTGGCATAAGACCAACACTATCTTAGTGTCTCCATGATGAAGTCAAGATAGGGTACATTATCGTATATTCAGAAGAGAGTACTAAGAGAAAAAACCAAGTTCATTAAGAAGATCATTCAAACTATTACCGGACAACTCTGTTCTAAAAGCTCGACATCACCTACTGACACCTTTAACAAAAACTATGCAACAATACCCACCTTAATATTTTCCATGACTTAGCAAGAAAAGACCAGTCGCTCACCAGCATGTGTTTTTATAACACATTAACGCATGTGTGTGACATTCCTTGAACCATGATCACCACTTCAAACATTGATCATAAAATCCGTAACATAAACCTATCAGCATGCAAAAATAGTTGAGTCCCAAGAAGTCCTCCCGAGTAGTGGGAAGAACTTACTTTAATAGCCTAGAACATTCTATGGGAACTACCAACCATGGGTTAGCCCCTTAAGATCATTAAAATTGACCCTCTCTCTTGGTCACACAAAATAAAAAACACAAGATTCAAAAGCTCTTTTTTTCGTTTTATCCATTTTAATTAATTCATTTCAACCTTTCATCATTTGAATGAATTTCAACAGACACAAAAGTACTTTTTTCACAAAAATCCACTTGGTTTTCAAAACAATTCCCTATGGAAAAATAAGCATGATATCACAAACATACTATTTAAACATTTTACATTCAGTGTTATTCAAATATAAATAGGCAATTTAGGATCTAAATTCCTTTTACCGAAAAGGAGACCTCTAATAGTCCAGTTTATTTAATATAAGTTCTTCAAAAGCAACCCCACAATGGTTCATTACAATCAAAACTCAGAAATATTACATTCATACCATTTTCAAAACATACTATAGTTATCTGGTTTAGTCAATTGGTGGCCATCTACCAATATATAAGTCTCCCATACACCTTATCGCTGGTCGTTGGCTCGCATTTATCACAATCAACATTAATTTAACATTTTAACTTTAGTATCCCTTTAATATATCAAAACATCAATAGAATGTTAGCATAATAAGTAACACAACAACATTCTGTAACAAAGAAGCATGGAACAACAAAAAAACATGTTAATAACTAAGGTATTATGGCATATAATCACTCAAGCATGTTAAATCTATCACTAAAACATGCTATCTATAGAGGCATGTTAAAGTAGATCAAAACATGGCATTGCACCCAAGGAACACAATCCAAATTAGCAAGCATCCTACTAATGCAACTACATGGCATGTTATATGCATGACATGTGAATCTCTAAGTGAATAAGATGATGCATGTATGAAACTTCCTTGCCATATCAGGCTAAGAAAATTATTTTTTCAAAATTCACAAAATCAATAAACTACAGAAAATATGCCAGTCACTCAAGGTGAAATCATATCAACTGTAACCTCTAAAAGTACAAACATTAATTCCCATCCCTGGACAATTAGTCATTTTCTGTACATGGGATAATCAGTCCCAAGAACATCTATTAACCGAAGTGCCGACACATTCCTAGTCTCCTGTCTACCAACCCCAAAATAGTAAGACAAAGGAAAAGAAACCCTCTGATACCACTTTGTAACATCCCGACCCGGCTCACCACCAAACCAGTGGCCGGATCGATCGCCACATGACCTCAAGAATGTCTCCCCGTATGCCAAAGGCTGCCGACTAGTAGGGAGGGTCTAAGGATAATCAGTGGGGAGACTATACCCTCTTATCAGAGTTGCACGGTGGTATATCAAAGTAAATAACAAACAATGGAAATAAATAGTGGAAGCAGTCTAATAAATGATAAAGCAGTGGAAGGTAGATTTTATAAATCTTGTACAAACAAATGGCCAACATCAATTATATTGCAGATGCATGCATGACATGATAATGATACAAAAATGGAAAATAGTGAACAAAATAGTATTATGAACATTCCATTACAAAAATAAATAAACAGTGACTCCAAGACCTGAGGGAAGTCTCCTCGATCATCCCGAGCTTCTTCTCGGTCCTTTGCTCTTATCTTCCAAGTAAATGCAAACAACACAATCCTGCAACCAAATAGAATCTACTCGGGTACCCCATTGCAATGGCGTCCGGAGTAGGGTGTGAGATATAAATCTCAGTAGGACGAGACCACTGGTGTCTACCCAAAATCATGACATTTAATAAATAATTTAAACAGTGCAAGCATCCATAATTAAGGTAAGAAGTACAATGTAACTATATACCCAAGTACCTACTTCAGCTCTCAGGTGGTGTCTGAACCTGTATTATACATTTTTCATGTATACACAATAGTCATTACACAATAATTTTCATTTATCAACTTTTAAAATCTCATTAAACTACATCATTATCCTGATCCAGACTGAGCCCAACATTCCCTGTATAAGTCACTCACCATATATGTCTGTAAAGACCATCTAAGTAATCATAGTTAAGAACAAATCCATGCTTGTGCTTTGGCTTGGATAATGTGTCATAAGATATTCAATTTAATCTTTCATATACTATATCTGATCCCATCCACTAAAAAATAATGATTCGCTCCTAGTTCCATCCATTAATAGTGATTCACCCAATTCATTGATAAGTATGAACCCTTTCTCACATTCAATTCACAAATAAGTGTCACAATAGTTTTCATTAACCAATTTATTCATTTCATGTACGACCAATTGGACCCACAGTCCAATGTCAATTAATTGGTGTAAAAATTCATGTCTATAACCCTCATGAGTATTTGGAGCGTCAATTTTTTGTCTCACAACCCATGGGTATTTGGAGCACCAGTCCTTGATCCATAAAAGAATATTTTCTTGCAAGCTGGGTGTAGAACGCCATGTCTAGCACCCCGTGAGTATTTGGAGCATCATTCCCTATCTCACAACCCGTTTATCAATAATAAATATATATTTATCATTGGTGTATAATTCTGTTCCTAACACCCCACAACCATATACATCATATTTCTCTTATATCATCCCTTTTTATTTGACATCAAGGGACCACTAGACATAGAACATGTCAATTTAGTATAGGACTCTCATCATTTTCTTGATTCTCTAAAAAAGACTCTCCAAGTGGATAAATACATCTCATGTCATTCATCTATATGATAAGAACATCACATGTCACTTATCCAAGTAGTTTATAATTTCATTTACTAAAAAATTAATCATGTCCTTGAATTTCCTCATTATAATTAAATCAAGATCCAGATATCTTTTCTTATCATAAAAGTTAAAAAAAATCTCATCTTGGTTGCACTCAAACTAATGAAAAGATCAGCAACAAACCCAACCACCCACTAATTGGAAAAGTACATATGGTGACTTACATAAGTATTGTATCAAATTATGAACGTTCTCATGCTAGGTATCTCCCAAAACTTAGGTAAGAAGGAATAATAATAATCATACACCCCTAAGTATATCCATTGTCATATGATATTCCATGAGATATACTTTAGTTGATCAGTCCAAGTAACAAGACCCTACTTATTACCTCAAGAATCTATTCTTAAATATCTCATATACAACCCTTTATAATGGATATAACAATATATTCATGCTACCCATTACATATCATCACAACCCATTAAACTTAATGATGATTATAAGTTAGGGACAACTCAAAGTTTTTACTTTGAGAGGATATTTATCATTTTCCTATTCATATAAAATAAATTTTTGCACACATGAGTAAATGATAAAGGGGGAAAAAGTTTATTATAAAAACATGATACATTTACAACCATTACAACCAATATCCTAATATATTCTACATGACCCTCATGAAGTTGATACAGTAATGGATTCATTTTATGAACATTACATCCAAATGTAATTTTTGTTATATCCCTATGTGACCATTTAATAAAGTACTCCCACTAACCTCTACATGAGTAAAATTTATAAAGAAATAAAATTTGAGTAATGGTGAGACTAAGGAATCATATTCCTTAAATTAAAATATTTGAACTTATATTCAAACTTCATAACTACATAACATCAAATGTTATAAATATATTATTCTGTTGTCTACTTAAAAATTTTTCTATGTATATAATCATCATCCTTGGAACCTTTTCCAACAAAAATTTTACTTGAAAAAAAAATGTAATTTTTTACATTATCACTTTACTGACAAATCCTAAATTTTGTTAAGAATAAATTTATATCCACAATATTATGGTAACTAATGTAACTCTTCACATTTCTCTTTACCATCATACCATAAATACTTTTAAGATATAAAGTGTAATACTTTGAGTATTAACTGGAAAAATCCTTTATAAAATAGTTATGTTCACATGTTATGATAACTAAATGTAACTCTTTAAATTTTTCATTACAATTATATCCTAAACTCTTTTTTGATATCAAGATAATTTTACTTTCTCAGAGTAACTAATTTAACTATTTGTATTTTTCATTGTTGTCATATCATAAAACTTATTTTAGGATTTCAATTATAATTCATTGTCTTATGATAACTAAATATAACTCTTAATATTTACTTATCAACATATATCCTAAACATTTTAGGACGTTCAGTGAAGAATCTCTATAATCTTATACTATTATAATCCTTTGGTTTATAGTAATATTTACTTTCTCATAGTAACTAAATATAATTATTTAAATTTTTCTTTATTATCATATACCCTAACTCTTTAGGATATTAAGCGAAAAATCACTCAAAATTATATTGGAACAATCTTTTATTTGTTAACTTTATACATACTCCCACTATACTATTAGATATTATATTCTCTTCAGAACATATTTCTAATATTACTCACAAACTACTTCATGTTTTAGAAAATACATTTATTTCCTTTTAGTAGGAATATTAAAAAATGAATTATTTTTTACATATAATATATTGTATTCTATGTGTTTGTAAAATTATTTCTCAAAAATAAGACTTTATTAAAATATCCAACCAATGGGAAGAAGGAACACATTCCCATATATTTTAACAAATAGTTGGATAAACATTTTATCATAGATAAAAAAAATTATCCGAATTTTTTTTCAAAAAATGTTATAGAATCCAATGAATCATAAATCATGTCTATAAATTTAATCATCCCATAAAAATATTTTTTATCTAACATCCTCTTATCATATAAGAGAAGTGAGATAAAGTTACACCTTATTTTCTTAGATTTATTTGTGCATGAAAAAATCCTTTATATTCAAATTCTTAATATAGTAGATATTTAATTCATCTCGTGAATATAAGATACATGCTCAATCAATTATTCCTTTTATTTTAAACTCATTTATATTTACAACACTTCGTAAAATATATATTTGGTATCACATACCCTTCAAAAATAGAAGAATTAATTTTTATAACATCCTTACTGGATATGGACATTCTATAGAGTTTCCTAAACTCTATCAAGTATATCTTTGATAATTCAATCATATTGAATTATTGACATTCATTTACTGATATACATGGGTTTTAATGACCTTGATTTTCTTCTTGAAGAAACATTGTTTAACTTTTAAACTGACTTTTTTTCTTCTATTTTGAACTTTTACCCACTTGTACTATCTATATAGTACCAGAATCCAGACATCATATGCCCAGTTCATTCATTCTAAACACTTTGAGAATATCAGGTAAACAGTCCATTATATTCAATAAAATTATCAGAAAATTTCAATAAATTAAGATAGGATAAATTCAATAACCATAAAAATCCATTTTAGTATCCCCTTTAAATAATTTTATAGAATTAAACTAATCATAAAACATGTGTAAAAACAACCATCTCATTTCATTTAAACAACCATTGTTTATAAGATCTTATCAAGAGATAAATGAGATAAAATACACATCTTATGTTGAGTTTATCCAATATTGAAGCATACAAATTATCAATATAGAAACTATTTTTCTCCATTACTTAAAAGAAATATTTATGTTTTAATTCTTTATTAACTTCTAACCTATATATTTACAACACTTTGTAAAACATATTGTTGATGTCATATATCTTTCAGAATAATAGAATATATTTCTATAACCAATAAATATTTAAGAAAACTTTTAGTCTCACCAATTAATTAATATATATTCAATAATATTGAATATGATATGATATAACCAATAATATTGAGAATATGAGACTAAAATCATTAATGTATCCAATCATATTGAGTACATGAGTGGAAACTAAGGTTCATTTGGTCATTTTGAAATCAATGTATTTGAAACCTTAATAGAATCATTACATGCTTCCATAACCATATATATTCACTTTTTGAAAAATTTAAATTATTGTTTACTTAATAAGTAAAAGAGCACTGTCTTGGGTGCTCTCAAATGATTAGTGTGATTTTAGGGTACTTAGGTGTAGCAGAGTGGCTGACCAAGGTCATCTCTCAAAGGAGGAAGTGAATTTAAGAAATTATTAAAGGTATTCTAAATAAATAAAATAGAATAGAATAAAAACCCTACTTTAAAGGATTGGGGTTTTTTATAGTTTATGAATCTAGAAGAATTTTTCTGGAATAATATTGTATATTTTTTTTTGTTTTTAGTTTAGAAATGAATTTCGATTAAAATGACACAACAAGAAGATGTTTTTTTAGAAATCTATTGTAAAAGGTGTAATCGATCTAACTTTACCTATTCATTAACTTATTAATCATTATCATTTAAATCAATATCCACTTAATTATTATCCCCTAATTTTTTATCCCTCAAACCCTACGAGAGTTAACTTAACCACAAAGATGAAATTACTTAAACCCTAGGCTAGTTTCGAAACACGCAATCGCAGCACCCTGCTTTGATTGTTGTTTTAAGAATAGATTATAGTCAGTGGCTAATTAGAGCACATATCCATTCTGTAAATGATGATGATTTGTGTTTAGGGATTATATTTTAACTCTACAAATTTATCCCGTATGGTCTTGTATTACCGATTAAGATCGTGCTCTCACAATTTACACAAAATCCCGACCTCGCGTGTTTTTGTGTTAATTGTTCAATTGCTTGATTAGTTTCTTAAAATTTAAAAACACAATTCATGGATAATATTAAGTGAATTTCAGTAGCTCAATGATTCAAAATAATTAAATGAAGAGGGTAGAAAATAGATCGATTACTAAAAGACTACTCTTCCATGGGTGACGTAATCATCGTAGAAGCGTTTTGCATGTACAAAGGTTTATAATGGGTATAACCCAATAACGATTCTACTCAAGAATTCCAAACCAATTAGGAAGATTAAGAGAAGAAGAAATTTAAACAAAACAGAAGAAAAGATAAAGAATAAAATAATATCAAAGAAGTTTATTACACAAATGAAAACATTACAAAATGAAGAAGAGAAGGAGGCTTCGATGAGGGGATCCTTGCTTCAAGAGCTACCCATCTTACAATGGTTGGAGAATTTGGGTGAAACAAACTCTCCTCTGCCTCCAATCTCCTAATGCACGTCCCAACCCCTCCAAATTAGAAAAACACTAATTTTTAGAGTGGAGGGGAGGCTAGGTTTAAAGAGGTTTCAAGTGTGAATGGGAAATCTCGGCCAAATATTTTAATGAAAATTGGACCACCCCTTTGACCTCCAAAACCTGTGAATTGTCCGGCCTTATAGAATGATGATTTGTTCCAAATCATGTCTCTGATCGTTCCTCAACATTTGGGCTCAATCCAATCCCGTATGAAGAATATATGGCCCAAATAAAGAACTCATGTCCCTTCTGCCGAGTCCAGCCCAACTTTGACTTCATGGCCCATTTTTAGAAACCAAATGCACTCTTTAGCTCTAGTGTCCTGAATAAAAGTTGTAGAAAAGTAAGTTTTAAACATTGTTACAAAGTTTCAAATTACAATAATAAATATAAAAATATTTATCTTCGAAATAGTACAGTGCACTATAAAGGGTAAAACTGGAATTTTCACCAAATTTTCAAATGAATGATCAAATCCCAAATATTTTATAAATAAACATATTTAACACAATGTGAGGAAATTATATCATTTATTATAAATAAAATATTCAATAAAAATGTGTTTTATCAACTCCCCCACACTTACCCTTTTGCACTCCTAGGAAAAACCTCATGTCAAGTAAACATCAATATCAAATTGAAACCAATTTTAAAACACATATCCTTGAGATCATACAATTACACACCAAGAAACAAAAGGTATCATGCCTCATAAAAAACCATTAGTTCAAGTTCTTTATTTATATCATTTAATATATTTCCACTTTATTTATCCTCACATGCACAAAACACTTACCTCACTTGAATTTTCTCTTATCACACAAATGTCATTTTTTTTGCAATGTCTTTTTCATTCAAACTCATACAAGGGTCACCATAGGCTTGATAAATTCTTATATCGCTACCTGATGTGAGTCAAGGACATATGTTTATCATGAGGACTTTTCAGGGTTGTTCTGTGGCTTTCGGTTGGTAGAATTAAGATGTGAAAAACTCTGAGGCTGAATGAGGAGGGCTTGACTCTTTTTGAAGCAAAATTGCATTAATCTAATTTTCACTTAAATATGGTCTTCTCCTAAATCCCCATAGTATCAATCCAGCTCCATAATCATGAAAAGTCATGAAAGGTTTACACCATTAAACATTTTAGTATCAAAAAAAATGTCAATCTTCTCAAACATGATTTTCTTGAAAGCTCCAGATGGGCACAACTTTCCACCTCAATTAGATGCTCCAGAAAAGGCACAGCTTCACTTGTCATGAAAGCTCCAGAAAAGGCACAGCTTTCTATATAATGATTTTCATCAGCCGCAAACACATATCTTCATAATTTAATTTTCCACCCAAAGTATCACAGAATTTGGTAGCACAACACAAGATAGATTCCCCCACACTTAAGCTCAACTAGATTATGCAATTCCACTTCAAGAGTTGGTTGGATAGGGAAAATTGGCTTGTAATGTCACTAACCTAACAGGTTGTGCATGGATTATAAGGGCTAAAAGGATTAAATTTTCAAGGTAGGCCATTATGAAAAATTATTCTTTGAAATAGGGGCTTTAATACCAAACAAATTCCTCAATCATTTAAACATAAGTACCTCAAACCCTCAAGTTTTGACAGGAATAGATAAAATTCTGGTTAAATCAAGTATGGTTTGGTTCTCTCAAGAAGTGAGGTGAATGTAAAGAATATGAAAATAATGGTTCAGAAGCCTCACAGGAAAGTGATTTCAAATATAAAGACAGTGAGATGTGGCATGGGATTCAAAATTCAATGTACTTTTCATGAAATTACTAAATATTTGAACTTGAAACAAAGTCATTTTAGCATTCATTTAAGCTTAGTTTCAAGGGATAAATTGTTTCACTCATTGATATGCATTTCAAAATTGTGATGAGAATCATTTTAGCTCAAAAATTTCAAAAACACAAAGAAAATTGAAAAATAAACACACAAAATTTGAAAAACACACAAAAAAATTTTTTTTGTTATTTTTTAAACAGGAAAACAATTGAAATTACTAAACTAAAAGGTTCCCTCCCCCACACTTAAAATGTTGAATTGTCCTCAATGTGAACCCATTAGATGATATATGCACATGAAATGCAGAATTTTTAAATAGGGAAAATAATATAAAAGTGAAAGCGTTGGGAACAGCCTGATTTGCTCAAGTGATGATGGGGTCATGTAGTGTGATAAAATCCACTACATTAGTAGGAATTCCCTTAATGTATCTATTAAAACGTTTCCCATTGAATATAAAGCTCCTTCCAGTGTCCTCTTGTGTGATCTTCACTGCACCATAAGGAAAAACATTAGATACAATATAAGGACCTAACCATCTGCAATACAACTTACCAGGCATCAGCTTCAGTCGTGACTTGTAGAGAAGGGCTTTCTCTCCATCATGAAACTCCTTTTATTGGGTCATTCTATCATGAGATGCTTTTGATTTTTCCTTATAGAGCCTTGAGTTCTCATACGAAGATAATCGAATCTCCTCAAGCTCTTGAATTTGTAGCTTCCTTTGGATTCCATCTTGGGCCAAATCCGTGTTACATTGCTTTATAGCCCAATAAGCCCAATGTTCAACTTCCACGGGGAGATGACATGCTTTCCCAAAAACAATCCGAAATGGGGACATACCAATGGGTGTCTTGTATGCTGTCCTATAAGCCCACAATACATCATCCAAGTGCCTGCTCAAATCCTACGTATTTGGCTGCACGGTTTTCTCCAAGATTTGTTTCAACTCATGATTTGAAACCTCATCCTGGCCATTTGTTTGAGGGTGGTATGGTGTTGATGTTTTGTGTGTCACCCCATACTTTCGAAGGAGGGAAAAAAGTTCCAATTGCAGAAGTGTGTCCCTTGGTCACTGATGATGGTCTTCGGTACTCCAAACTTGCAAAAAAATCTGTGCTTTGACAAAGTCCACTATAACATGAGAATCGTCAGTCCTGGTGGCCTTGGCCTCCACCCATTTACTCACATAATCAACAGCAACAAAAATATATAAAATTCCAAATGAACTAGGAAAAGGACCCATAAAATCAATGCCCCATACATCAAAAATCTCACAAAATAAAATGGGTTGTTGGGGAATCTTGTGTCTCTTAGAAATGTTCCCAGTGTGTTGGCAACGAGAGCATGACTTACAAAACACATGGGCATCATGGAATAAGTTAGGCCAATATAATCCAGAGTACAAAACTTTCCTAGCTGTCCATTGGGGTCCAAAGTGTCCACCACAAGCAAGTGTATGACAAAATTGCAAAACAGACTCAAACTTATGATCAGGAACACACCTCTTAATAACTTGGTCACTACACA
The DNA here is from genome assembly GCA_963277665.1 of Viscum album. NCBI lineage: Eukaryota > Viridiplantae > Streptophyta > Magnoliopsida > Santalales > Viscaceae > Viscum > Viscum album. Next base: position 319,737,138 of record OY728146.1, read on the forward strand.
TGCGCCATAGGTATGGATCGCCCCAAACATAAAATCTTTACTCACTCTTTAATTTTTGGACTTGATGTTTCTTTAAATTTGCAGGGATTTTAGAGGCAATAAGGTAGTTCACTAAATCAGCATACCAAGGATGCGTACCTGAGATGGAATAAAGATGCTCATCAGGAAAAGTGTCCCGAAGTGGTACCTAGTCCAAGGTGTCGTCCTCTAATATGTGAGTAAGCCTACTCATGTGGTCTGCCACCAAATTATCTGACCCCTTTTTGTCCTTTATCTCAATATCAAATTCTTGAAGAAGGAGCATCCAACGGATAAGTTGTGGCTTTGCATCTGGCTTCTTTAGGAGGTACCTCAAATATGCATGGTCAGAAAAAATAACTACTTTAGATCCCAATAAATATGAATGAAATTTATCTAAAGAGAATATAACAGCAAGAAACTCCTTTTCTGTGGTTGTGTAATTTGATTGGGCTGAATCCAGTGTCCTCGATGCATAGGCGATCACATGTGAACGTCCCTCCACCCTCTGAGATAAGACAGATCCAACCGCGAAGTTGGAGGCATCACACATAAGCTCAAAAGGAATCTCCCACCGTGGGGGTTGTATGATTGGTGGAGTGGTTAGACACTTCTTTATCTCATCAAAGGAAGTCCTGCAAGAATCATCAAGCACAAAATCAGAATCCTTTTGAAGTAATCGTGACATAAGAAGAGAAATCTTACTAAAATATTTGATGAAGCGCCGATAAAATCCCGCATGCCCTAGGAAATATCTAACATCACGCACACATGAAGGATAGGGTAAGGATGAAATAATGTCTACCTTAGATCTATCAACCTCTATCCCATGTTTTGACACTACATGCCCTAAGACAATGCCATGCTCTACCATGAAATGACACTTTTTAAAGTTCAGGACCAGATTCTTCTCAATACAATGATTCAATACCTTTCCCAAACTATTTAGACATTCATAAAATGGGGATCCATAGACTGTAAAATCATCCATAAATACCTCCATGCAGGTCTCAATAAAATCAGAAAAAAAAATACTCACCATGCATCTCTGGAAGGTACCTGGGGCATTTCAAAGTCCAAATGGAATCCTCCGGTAGGAAAATGTGCCAAAGGGACAGGTGAATGTAGTCTTCTCCTGATCCTCTGGAGCTATAGGAACCTGAAAATATCCAGAAAATCCATCCAAGAAACAATAGTGTGTTTTCCCAGCTAGTCTCTCAAGCATTTGATCAATAAATGGGAGGGGAAAATGGTCTTTGCGAGTGGAATGATTTAGTTTCCTATAATCAATACACACATGCAAACTATTTTGTACCCTCATTGGAACTAACTCATCTTTCTCATTTTTAACAATAGTAACACCACTTTTCTTAGGCACAACCTGAATTGGACTTACCCACTGAGAATCTGAAATGGGATAGATTATACCTGCCTCGAGCAATTTTTCAACTTCTTTTTTAACAACCTCCAAAAGAGTTGGATTGAGTCTCCTTTGTGGTTGCCTTACCGGTTTAGCCCCATCCTCTAAAATAATCCTATGCATGAAAATGGAGGGGCTAATACCTGATATGTCAGCCAAGGTCCACCCAATTGCCCTAATGTTCTCCCTCAAAAGATTCAAAAGTTTTTCTTCATGTTCAAAAGGGAGATTGTAAGCAATGATAACAGGTAATTTCTCACCACTCAAAAAGTATGAGTATTTGATATTTGGTGGCAATGGATTGAGTTCTAGTGTAGGGGGGTGGTGTATGGATGGAGACATAGAAGGAACTGAAATATGTGCACAAAGAGCATCAGTATCATAATATACATCATCAAAATCAGAGAATAAAGCATCAAATCCATCAGCATACTCAACAGCCATGTCATAATCAGAGTTCACATGATCAAAATCAGAGTATGATTCCATTTCAAAATCAAATCTAATAGAGTCTTTTTCATTAGGAATAGGTGTGGAAGTACTCTTAGACATCAAACTAGAACCAATACTCATAGTCTCCCTAAGCATAGAACAATAAAATTCCATGGGGTTTTTATTTGGTGGTTCAAAATGGGAGATAACAAATGCAGAGTGATCCTCTGAGGGGTACTTCATGGAATACATAACATTAAATATCACAACTTCATCTCCAAACTCCATGGAAATTGTACCCTCATTGACATTTATGATAGTTTTTTGCAGTTTTGAGGAAAGGTCTACCTAAGATTATGGGATCATGAGAACTTACCTGATCATCCTCCATGTTAATAACATAGAAATCTGCTGGGAAGATCATGTATCTTACCCAGACAAGTACATCCTCAAGGACTCCCACTGGATATGTTGTAGCTCTATTTTCCAACTGCACCACTACTCTTGTTGGCTTCAACTCACCAACCTACAAGGAAGAGAATACAGAGTGAGGCATCACATTTATTGAAGCTCCTAAATCACAAAGAGCATCAGAGAAGTGCAACTCCCCTATGGTACATGGGATGGTGAATGTCCCAGGATCCTTTCACTTTGTTGGCATTGCTAGAGTTGGTGTAATGAGTGGGGATGCATTCTTTCCAAGGTTGATCATCTCATTTCCATTGAGCCCTCTTCGATTGGTGCAGAGTTATTTTAAGAATTTGGTATACCTTGGGATTTTCTTAATGGCTTCAGGTAGAGGAATGTTGATCTCCACACGCTTGAATGTGTCCAAAACCTCCTTTTTCATTGCTTCTTCAGCCATATTCTTGGTTTTAACAACCATTTTTGGAAAAGGAAGGGGTTTAGGAGGAACATCATCAATATTTTTCTTACCTTTATCTTTCTCCTTGGATTTCTCATCAGTTGGTATGGAATGCGGCTTCTCTGGAGTAGAGGTGAATCCCAGGGGAACGGTAGGTACATATGTATCTTTCATTTACTTCCCACTTCTCAATGTGATGGAACTAACATTCCCCTTTGGATTTGGAGTGGGTTGGGAAGGTAGATTTTAGGAATTTGAACTTACAAGTTCATGGAGGTCAGTGGCAATCTGGCTCATTTGAGTCTTCAACTCCCTCAGCTCTGAACTTTGACTCTTCAGCTCATTCTGTTGATTAAGAAAAATTTGCTTCAAAATATCATCAGTATTAGAATATACCTTTGGTGGAGGATTCCCTTGTTGTTGGATTGTTGATGCCAGGGCTTCAAATCTCCTTTGGGGTTGTTGGAAACCCTGCTGGTAAGGCGGAGGCTGCTGGAAGTTTTGTTGAAAGGGTGGCCTTTGTTGTTTTCCAGAGCCATAACTCATGTCCGGTTGATCTTTCCACCCTTGTTTGTATGTTGGAGCAAATGAATCAAACTTCTTTTGAGGATATGGTTGTTGTTGCTGCTGAAATGGTCTCCCTGGGAATACTGCTGCGCAATCCTATGTCTCTTGTAGTTGTGGGAAACAGTCAGTTGGGTGGCTTGTCTCAATGAAAATGCCACAAGGCCTTGAAGGAGGGGTTTGGTATGTATTTTGAGCCAATTAAATCTGACTCACCATAGTGGTCAATTCTTCCAACTTGGTATCAATCAAATGACTTTCAAGAGAAGAAGGACTTACCTGATGTACTCCCCTAACATGTGGTGTACCTCGATCGCCAAATTGTTGGGAGTTTTCTGTCATCTTGTCAATCAATGCATGTGCGGCTACTGGTGTCTTGTCCACCAATGCCCCTCCTACTACGGCATCCACCATTCTCCTCTCTATAGGTGTGAGTCCTTCATAGAAGTACTGAATGAAGAGTTTCTCACTAATTTGGTGATGTGGACAGCTTGCACACAACTTCTTGGATCTCTCCCAATACTCATACATTGACTCCCCTTGTGCTTTCTTGATCCCCGAGATCTTCTTACGAATGGAATTGGTCCTCGACGCTGGAAAAAATCTCTGGAAGAAAAGATGTTTTAAATCGTTCCAACAAGTTACATCCTCGGGTTGTAAATAATACATCCAAACTTTTGCAGCTCCATCAAGTGAGAATGGGAATGCTCTTAATTTGATTTGATCTTCAAAAACATTTCTTGGTTTAAGGGTTGATAAAACCACATTAAATTCTTTAAGGTGTTTGTTTGGATCCTCACCAGATAAGCCATGAAATTTTGGAAGAAGGTGAAGTAACCTAGATTTTAACTCAAAGTCTGATTCGAGATTCGGGTATGCAATACAATTTGGTTGATAGTTAATATCAGGTGCAGCCAATTCTTGAATGGTTCTATTAAGTTAATTTCCATTATTTCCATCCATTGGTTCCTCTTTTATGTTTGAATTTGAATTTCTTCCAATTTCAATGTTTCCAAAAGAGAGGAATTCACCAACTGGTTGAATATTGAAACTTCCCATAGACTGAGAATGTCTGATTTGTGCCCTAAGGCTATGTTCAATCTCAGGGTCAAGATCTGAGAGATCTTCAGGATTAGTTCATGTCATAAATAAAATAAAAGTGAAAAGAAATAAAGTGGATCATAGTAAAATAAAAATGATAAGTTTGAGTTGATGGTCCAAAAAGAAAAGAAGAGGATTAAAAAAAAGAAAAACTTGAGAAAGGGGAAATATGAAAGAGAGAGTTGAAGAAAATAATAAAATGAAAAATAAAAGAAATACCTCTAAATGGTTGAATAAATTACTTGCCTCCCCGGAAAAGAAGCCAATTTGAAAGAGCACTGTCGTGGGTGCCCTCAAATGATTAGTGTGATTTTGGGGTACTTAGGTGCAGCAAAGTCGCTGACCAAGGTCATCTCTCAAAGGAGGAAGTGAATTTAAGAAATTATTAAAGGTATTATAAATAAATAGAATAGAATAGAATAAAAACAATACTTGAAAGGATTGGGGTTTTTTATATTTTATGAATCTAGAAGAAGTTTTCTAGAAGAATATTGTATATTTTTTTGTTTTTAGTTTAGAAATGAATTTCGATTAAAATGACACAAGAAGAAGATGTTTTTTTTAGAAATCTATTTTAAAAGGTGTAATCGATATAACTTTACCTATTCATTCACTTATTAATCATTATAATTTAAATAAATATCTACTTAATTATGATCCCTTAATTTTTTATCCCTCAAACCCTACGATAGTTGAGTTAACCACAAAGATGAAATTACTTAAACCCTAGGCTAGCTTCGGAACATGCAATTGCAGCACCCTGATTTGATTGTTGTTTTAAGGATAGCTTATGGTCAGTGGTTAATTATATCACATATAAATTCTAGAAATGAGGATTATTTGTGTTTAGATATTATATTTTAACTCTACAAATTTATCCTGTATGGTCTTGTATTACCGATTAAGATCACGCTCTCACAATTTACACAAAATCCCGACCTCGCGTGTTTTTGTGTTAATTGTTCAATTGCTTACTTAGTTTATTACAATTTAAAAACACAATTCATGGATAATATTAATTGAATTACAGTATCTCAATTATTCAAAATAATTAAATGAAGAGGGTATAAGATATATCGATTACTAAAAGACTACTCTTTCATGGGTGGTGTAATCATCGTAGAAGCGTTTTGCATGTGCAAAGGTTTATAATGGGTATAACCCAATAACCCTTCTACTAAATAATTCCAACCCAATTAGGAAGATTAAGAGAAGAATAAATTTAAATAAAACAGAAGAAAAGATAAGAATAAAAGAAGATCAAAGAAGTTTATTACACAAATGAAAACATTACAAAATAAAGAAGAGAAGGAGGCTTCGATGAGGGGATCCTTGCTTCAAGAGATACCCATATTACAATGGTTGGAGAATTTGGGTGAAACAAATTATCCTCTATATCCGATCTCCTAATTCACGTCCCAACTCCTCCAAATTAGAAAAACACAAATTTATAGAGTGGAGGGGAGGCTAGGTTTAAAGAGGTTTCAAGTGTGAATGGGAAATCTCGGCCAAATATTTTAATGCAAATTGGACCGCCCGTTTGACCTCAAAACGCGTGCATTGGCCGGCCATATAGAATTATTATTTGTTCCAAATAATGTACCCGATATTTCCTCAACATTTGGGCTCAATCCAAGCCCGGATGGAGAAGATATGGCCCAAATACAGAACCCATGTCCATTCTGCCGAGTCCAGACCAACTTTGACTTCATGACCCATTTTCAGCAAACAAATTCACTCTTTAGCTCTAGTGTCTTGAATAAAAGTTGTATAAAATTAAGTTAGAAACACTGTTACAAAATTTCAAATTAAAATAATAAATATAAAAATATTTATTTTCAAAATACTACAGTGCACTATAAAAGGTAAAACTGGAATTTTCACCAAATTTTCAAATGAATGATCAAATCCCAAATATTTTATAAATAAACATACTTAACATAATGTGAGTAAATTATATCATTTATTATCAATAAAATATTCAATAAAAATGTGTTTTATCAATAAGGAACTACTCTAAAACATAGAATATTTCAGTTTCTCAAGAACTTTTCATAAGGTACTGGTTTTAGGATCTGATTACTTTAAGCTTCTCATTTCAAGGATAAATATAAATTTTAGTTTGATGATGGTGATTAATTTATCTACAATATAACCTTATTTTATATTAATATCATGTCTTATATCTCTTAAATAAGAACTTTTAATGAAAGTTATCCCACTAAAATTTATACCCCCATACATCATATCCATTTAGCGATCCAAGATCCATATTTCACTAAGAAAATGACCCCTCTATGCTGTGAAACTCACTACATAATTATTTAGGTAGGGAATCATCCCAATTGAAAAAAAATTGATTTTTGGATAATTGAGTGGATATCCCATTATCTAAATCCATCATATGTATTCACTCAATTATATTCCTATGGTATCCCAAGCCTTGGGGTTTCTAGCTAAGTGTAATCTAAATAAAACATCAAAAACAATATAACACAAGTCAATCTAGGGGCACCTCATTATGGCATGAAACTACCATTTTAATCATATATATTCACTCATTACTTTCTTGCCTAACACAAGGTAATCTAGGGGAACCCTGTTGTGTCGTGAAACTACCTAATTGGATGATCAAGGTCCTGACAAGTGTCTCTTTGGAAGGAATCTTGCAATTAGTATGTCTAGGGTTTTCTTTTAAGGTATCATCAATTTAATATACATCACATGAATGTTAAATTTATAACTATTAAATCACTATCAATTCTTATAATAATTTAATTTTGGAAATCCATATTCTAACCACCAAATTATTATGTTCATGCCTCATTAATGTGTAACTCTTTACATAACCCACAAGTCTGTGTTCATCATCCAAAAATATAATTCAAGTATATTTAAACATATCCAAATGAATCATATTCATAAGGTATATGAACACTTCATGTAAATGAATAGAGTTATATGAGATTAATAAAGTCCAGATGAGTAAGTCTGGAGTGACAGATAGCCAACCCCATTCAATTTCCTAACCAAGCCAATCCTATAGGAAAGTATATGGTTTGTCCCCAAGTCCCTTTACTCAGGGAGAATTTACTCAAGAGAGAATTAAATTCCTTAAAAAATAACACCTAATATTCATAAACTATTCACAACAACTATTCTCAAGTTAATAACACCAATTACAAACTGAGATCGAGGTAGATGAAAAAAAAAATTATGATATCAATCCTAACATGATATGAAAGGATCTATCTTAGAAGAAAATTATCATATAAACTTTGGCATAAAATCATTCATTATATAAATAATTTATAACTATGAATAAAATAGGGAATGAATTTAAAATAAATTAAAAATTCAAATATTGAAACATAAGATAAACCTTTATGAATAATTTTATAAATAAAATCTAATTATAAACCCTTTTATAATTTCTTCATTAACATTATGTACATTCTATAATTTTGAATATAAACTCTTTATATTATTTCCAATATGAACTCTTTAGTATTTATTATTATATGGAATTTTATTTTAACATATATGATATTATATGAATTATAAAAAATTTATAATTCAATTTCTATTATTTAAACATTTTACATAATCTAAATATTATATACTTAATTATTATTTAAACCTGGATCATATAAATTATCGAAATTTCTTTTGATGTGGCATAAATAATATAAAAACAAATCCTCTTTAATTTGAACCATTTAAAATTAATTAATTATTAACTAAACATGAATAATAAAGAAATTTAATAAATAAAAAATTTATTTATTTTCCAAAATATGATACATTTATGAACTATTCATAAATAAATGGTAATTATAAACATTTTATAAAGTATATATAACATAAAAATTTATATTATTTTCTATATGAACTCTTTCTAATTTTATATTAAATGGAATTTATATTATATTTCATGAATTATAAAAAAAATATAATTCAATATCTATTATATAATCACTTTATATAATTGAAATATCATATATTTTGTAATTTATAAACACTTTATAAATCATTATTTATGATTTATAAGTAAACCATTTATTTCTATATCATAAAGCATTTAATTTAATGTGTCAAAAGTTATTTTATATTTAAAATATTTATCAATTAACCATAAAAATTTTATATTTAATTAATTAATAAAACACTTCTATAAATTTATATAAATATTTCAAATTGACTTTTTTCATTGTTTATAAAAAATTATAAATAATATAATTTAATTCAAAATTTAATTTTGTTGATTAAAATAAATACTTTATTTATTTTCATAAACAATAATAATAAATATTAACTTTTTCATATTTATTTCATGGCTTTAAAAATCTCATTTTACAATTAAAATGTATTTTTCATAAAATAATATACATGTTAATTCATAAAAGAAGTATTTCCTTTAATACCGCTGATGGGTGTAAGAATCTCTATTAATCATATGAACATGTGAAATGTGACATCCACATGATTACATCAAAGGAATCTATTTCCCCAACTCTTTGGGCATGCAACACTTTGTATAAAAGTAGAGCTCCTATGTGAATACACTACTACTAAAAAGTTCTTTAACAGTGCTAAAATTGGCATTTATTAGCGCTATAAAAACATTGACTACCAAAGTGCGATTAAAATACCTAGGATTTTATTAGCACTATAAAAGCTTTTATAAAGGACCTCATTTATCAGAAATTTTATTTAGTAATAATAAAGGGAGAGTTTATCAGCACCTATAAAAGAACTGATAAATTCTGACTTTATCACCGCATTTAATAGCATCGATAAAGGGTCATACTATAGTGTGTTGTAACAGCACACTACAGAACCAATGACGTGTGTTGTAGCAGCTCACTGAATCACTAGAAACAACACCAAAAAGTATCAAAATCAAGTACAAATATATAATTTAATTGAAATAAAAGTTACAACACAAATACAAGAAAAAAACACTATATTATAGACATTTCAAACATTGGTTTATATAATTACATGACTAAGTAAAAAAATTTACATACATTTAAAAACATAAATGTTCTTTTTTATTTTTCCCCTGACCCCAACTCATGCTATTGTCGAACAAACCACCCCTGCTCGAGAAAAAGAATGAAACTATTTAAGAAAAAAATTATTATCTTAGTAATAATATAAAGAAATAAATTAAACAGAAAGTTTTAATTTTAAACTAAACTTTGAGTCATACCAGGAACATTGTGTATCGGATTGAGTTGTGGTTGATTCTTACACATCACACCATTTCTCATTCATCTTCAATCATTATCTCTATGAAAATTAACTAAATAACTATAATTTAAAAATGATAAGGAAATTAATTAAGCAATAGTAGATAAAATGATGAGAAAACAATATAGGCTCATTTTCTCATTTTTGGTGATGGGATGTGCGTTTTAAAATAAAATGACACTTATTTATTGAAAAGAAACACTTGGAGACCTACCGGTCACACTGTACATCGGATTGAGGTGCAGCTAATTCCTACACATCCAAAATGACTTATGTATCATTGTATTAAAGTATCAAAACAATCCAAATGCATTTTCCTAGTTTTGAGTATGTCACTTGTGTTTTTACTAAAATTCCATTTTAAACTAGAAACACACACTTTCAATCATACCAGTTATGTAATGTGTCAGTTTTATATGAAATTGAAACCTACATGTCAAAAATGACTTATGAATAATTTTCCTAAATTATCAAGACAATCCAAATGTATTTTCTTGGTTTTAGTAAGTGTCACTTTTTGAACTAAAATGTCAATTTTAAACTGATAATGGACACTTTGATTCATATCGGGAACATCATGTATCAAGTTAAAGTGTGTATAATTTCTACACATAAAAAATTATTTATAAATCATTTTTTTAAAGTATTAGAATAATATAAATTCATTTTATTAGCTTTGATTTTGTTAATTATCTTTTTTACTAAAATTGATGTCAATTTTAAATAAAAAGACATGCTTGGATTCACAACTATAATGAATCAGTCTTTATGTACATAAAAAATACATCACTTTTGTGAAATACTTAAAACATTATACAAACAAATTCCCGAAGAACGTATTAGTCTAGTGCCTTTGGAAACTTGTAACACATTCTTCTAATTTGGTGAAAGATCTTCAACATTTCCCATAAAGATCTTCCCCTTTTAGTACCCCTAACTAAAATTGTTATTTATAACCTGGGGAAAAGAAAACCTAAGAAAGGTGTGAGATTGAATGCTCAGTAAGGGTCAACAAAATAGATACATAAGCATAACATGAGCATAAGGGTATGAGAAGATGATCAAAACAACAGAAGATCATATCCTTCATATCAAATATCATAAATATTAATCATGTAATAAAGATTGGCAGTTCATAGGACATGAATCCTAAGGAAATATAGAACATAATCCATGAAAGCATAACATAGGAATAAAACATGGAATTGTGTCAAACACATAATCATATAATATTATTTCCATAGTAGCCAAGGCATAACTACCAAGACAATCTTAGCAATACGGGTTCACTCCCTATACCATCTTGGTAGTTGTGGTTCACTCCCATGGCCATCTTAGTATCATGAGTTCAGTACTCATATCATCTTGGTAGTCATGGTTCACTCCCATGGCCATCTTAGTAGTCAAGGTTCACCCCAAATGCCATCTTAGTCTATCTCATGAGATATAAATATTTACCCAATTCATTGGAGGGAGATATAGGTCCCATCCATCTTATAATGTAATCATACATACTTGTGCCATAAAATCATAAAAAATCGTATCACAACCCAAGAAATTAAATAGTTATCATAAACATGTAATCATATCATAAACTATATAAAAAAATACAAGTTTCACAATCATTTCATCAAAATCATAACTCATGAAGGAAAAAAATATTTCATAAACATATAACCCATAAAATAGAGACAGGATTCATAAAGACCATTACATCAATCATAAACCATTCAGAGAAAGAATATAAATGGAACCTTTATATAATTTCCAATAAAGGCATGAGTAACATCAAATAATATCATCTATATGGAAAATAATTTTGAAATATCTTTAAAAAACATTTCTTAAAGAAAATATCCTTTATTATTTGAAAATGATTTTTAAAAACATAAAACCTTTTGAAACACATTTTCTTGGGTATAAAACTTATAAACAAAGATTTAAAACATCTTGATAACCATTTTACTTGAAAATTTATAAAATACTATTGAAAATATTTTGAAAACGGTTTTCCTTGAAAACTTATAAAATAGCTTGAAAACGTTTTGAAAACCTTTTTCTTTGAAAATAATTTGAAATAATGAATTTGCAGAATATTAGGAAAAAAATTATTTTTTTAAAATAAAATAAATTTTTAATCTTATAAAGTAAGCTTAAAGGTAATACTGATCATGATGGTTCATAAACCTAAACATGTTGAACATTCCTTTTACACCATAAAAAGTTTAGAAAGGTTCCTCAACTGGAAAATGACAAGAAGATTCCTTATTAAAAACCCTTTTGTTTAAAAAAGGTAACCCATGGGTGGAAATGTATTTTAAAGATCATAGGAGAATAATAGACCTTTTTTGGAAAAAAAATTAGAAGACATGGTTTTGAATGAACACAAATTTCCAACCGAACTGAGAGGTAAATTTGGACTTTATTAAAAACACTTTCTTAACTATTTTATGTAGCAAAGAGTGTAAAAGTAGTACCAATACATGAATATATTATGAATAACTAGATAAGAATAAAATTAATGAGTGTAATTGAGATATGGATCCTTATATTTCATTATATTTTTATTATAATAATCTAAATAATATAGAAGTAACAAATGGAATACACAATTCATGGAGATGATAAGTCGTATGTACTCATGAACGTTATTTCAGTTTAATTATAATGTTAAAATAAATAAAGTAAAATAAATATGTGTGTGTGTGTGTAATTATTATATTATATTTATTATATCTATATATTCACTAAAACCATCCTTAATGCATTCCATGTAGGGTATGAATGAATCACATCACTTTGGGGGGGTGGTAGTCCACACTTCCTCAAAAAAATATTTATATTAATACAAAATAGAAAGTATAAAGATATGTGTTGTAAAATAATTAAAGAAGCTTGAAGACATAATAAATATTATATATAACATATATAAATAGAGTTTACATCATAATTCCAACCATTATAGGCATTAAAGGAAAAAATTTCAATCATCGTTTAGTGAGGTGGTAGTCCACCAACCACGTAAACTGTATGTTTGTTACCCATTATATAGAAGTGTGTGTAAGTGTAGGTAGAATACTTAGCATAAAAACATCCTATTATATTGAGTATACTATTTTTATTATAAAATCATGTAATTAGAATATTTTATTAAGTGGATAAATAAAATAAAATAAAGGACATTGAGGGAAGGTCTTACCTCTTAACCGGGTAACTCTTTTTGGTTTGCACCAAAGAGATTACTTGGAAGGATTTATGACCAAGGTAGAATTAAAGAAGGAATTAAGGGATTTGGGGTAGATATTTTGGTATAGTTTTTTTGAGCCAATGTGGATTTATAGGTGTGAGGAAGTGGGAGGAGAGGAGGCCTTTTATAATGGAGAAGGGGTGGCAATCTTGTAATATTTTAAAAGAAAGGAACTCGACACACATTTTTTATTTAAATTGATTCAATAATGTTAAAAATTAGAAACAATGGATTATAGGGTAAAAATATGGCTATAAAATGGATTTATGAAAAATTTATAGGTTCTTTTGGGCCTTAAGGTTATGGTTTAGTCACTTATTAAGCTTAATTTAACCTTAATCATTGTAAATAATTTTAATTACATTCACTGATATTTTTGGTGAAAAACTAATTTGACCTGATTAGAAATTAAAAATTATGATGATTCAAAATATTTAATCCATTTTTCTAAATTCCAAACATATAAGTGGCATAAATTAATTTTAATTTAATTCCTTAGATGGGTCGATAATACAGGATTTTAAAGTAAAAATATTCAAAAGTTTGATATGTTTTTATATTCAATTTCAAAGTGAAATTGATTCAAATGAACTAAATTAAATTAATTGATAAAAATATTATATAATAAAACTTTGAAATAAATTTAAAATATAATTTAACCTTATAAATAAATTAAATGAAAATTCATTTTTGTAATTAAAATCCATAATTTTTAACTATTTATTAAAAAAGAATCCTTTTAGAAAAATACCAAAAAATTATAATAACCTAATTTTTTTATTTGATTTAAAATATGAAGTTGATTTTGATATATAATATTTATAAAATTTCCAAAATTTATATTTAAATTAGGCTTTACATTAAAAGGCGGTAAAATTTACTTAATAAAAATCTTGGATTTTATGAGTTAAATTGATTTTATTCTTATATCATGCTTAAAAAATATATTGGGTGGATATAATAAATATTTAGTAGGATATTTAACAAATATATTACATTAAAATTACTTAATAATTATAATTAATTTAAATTATTAGGATTAAAATAACTTTGAGCTTAATAATCGTTTTCTATAAAAATACTCCCTTTATATTTAATTGGTTTATATATTTATTTATAAATAATTTTTAACTAATTAACTCATTTTATATTTTTTGGAAACCATATATTTATATAATATAGTTAACAATATTCATAAAATTTAATTTAACGACTAGGTTATATATTATTATATATACATGTATATTTTAAAATAATATATTATTTTTTGGTAACACTCAGTCTTGCATGTTATGCAAGAAATCAAGGAAAGTCAGCCTTGTATAAAACATAAGATTACCTCAGTGTTCTGTATAGAGAAAGCTAACCTTTATATTATGTATATTTCATGATTAACTTGGAATTGTATATAACTCAAGCCAAACTTAATGATTTAATATATATATATATATATATAATAACTATTTTCAGTGTTTCATGAAATGAAAAAATATCAAAAAGATTAAATTAATTTGAAAAAATATATATCACAAAATCTCATGGTGTTGTATTCTACCCCTCTTAAAATGAATTTCACCATTGAAATTCGCATGGGTTATCAAAGGTTTCATACTTGATATTTCCTTTCACAAAAACACATATTGTAAAAATGAACACTAAAACTTCTTTTTAAAAAGGAAAGTTAGAAACATAATGGTTACCCAAAGTAACTCATAAATAGGTTTACACATGGGAGAACATAGGTGGAAAGTGAAAATATGGACTTGAAGGAAAACCATAAATATTTATTGGTAGTGATTGAGGTCATAAATCACAAACAATTGAATGATCAATAAAAAGTTGAGGGTCTCAAAGTCATAAATCTGTGATGATTTAAAAGTTCATCAACTCAATGAAAATTAAGGTATTAGGAAAAATATTATCATTTTCCTAACTTTGAGTAAACCATTTATTGTCCAAGAATATAAGGAAATATTTTTACTTGATATATTTATATAAATAAAATTTCATTCATTGATTGTGATTTTATCAATTTCTAATTCATCCATTACTCCATGTAATGTATGTTTGGAAATTTACTTTGATGTCGGAAGCACTAAAAAACACTTTTAGAGGATCATAAGGCCCATAAAATATTGAAAAGTTTAACAATATGTATCAAAATATTCTTAAAAATCAATATGGTTAATACATTAATATGTAAACATAAAAATTAACTCTATTGGTTCATCATTAATAATTATTAAAAGTAATTACACAATAACCTGGACATCACATAGGCTAGTGATAAGCATGAAACCCTTATCATCATTCGGTCATGGGTTCAAGACTTACGGACTTTCTAGACTTTATTGGTTATCACCCAACATACATAATGTCCCTTTCTAAAACCAAATTAATATAATTTAGAAAATAAATAAGATGTAAATCCTTGAAACATGGTTGATCAATAAATAGACTTTTAACTAGGGTTATCAATACAACCTCAATACATAAATACTTCATTCGAAGTCTAACTTAAAATTTCCATTAATGGTTAGAATTATAAAACTTACAAAATATAGAAATTAAAATATTTATAAATAAATTCATAAAATCATATTAACATTGATCCCCCATATATCAAAAATTATCTCTTGGTTGTCACATTCAAAAAAATGTGAATACCCTTATCATATATTCTCTTGAAACATGGTAATAACCTGAATTACCCTAAATACTTTTGGAAAACATGAATTCTTCAATTAGTTAAATGCAAGAAGTTTTAAACTCCATAAATGATTACATAGACCACTTTTTTAACCAATAAATAATCAGATCCATGCTAATTAGTGCTATCCAATTTACTTTATCCAAATTAATCATCTCTTTATCCAGGTGAAACACAATTTTATCAACATATTTATAACATTAAGGGTTACCTTGAAATAATAAAAATATCAATTTTATAAGTATTAATCACCATTAAAAATATCCTTTTTAGTCCTTAATGAAAACGTATACTAAAAATACTTATAAATTTCATGATTTATATTACATAATCCTAGAATTTCAAAACATAAGTACTTCATTCATCAAACTTTATTCTTAAACCATTACTTAGGATTCATCAACTTATTCCTTGATAACTATTTCCTACAATATGAAATATGAATCATTTATTAAGGTTCCTCAACCTCAATATAATCATACTTCTTATGATTATTGTTAAAAATACTATAAGAACATCACATACCTTTCATATATCATTAGCGATCTCTTTATCTTTAGAAGTATAACCAATAATCATACCACATTCCTAATTATATTTATGATATTTCCACTTAGTAAATCTATTTTCATAGTTCCCATACTTTAAAAATATAAAACATTAAATGTTGACAATGTTCCTTCAAGTTCACTCCATCAAATTAAACGAGAAATCATGGGGTGAGAAACACATATCATAGAAGAAAACCACATAATCATGAAAAATTACTTTTAGAATGTCTAAATCATGACACCTTCCTTTTAATAGATGATGCCATAGTTTTATCATAGGTTATTCATAGTCATATTCAATTAAAATCCTTCATAATGGTTCATTAAGAGTTTGTGAATTTCCAAATCATATCCCCCATGAGTGTCAAACCAGGTGTGCAGCAAGGCCCATTGTCATTTACCAGATTACCTCAAGTCAGGCCCAGAACATCTTATTGAAGTTTTTACTCCCAAGTAAATCTGTGCCAGATCCACATCCACGTGTAGTATCCAGATAGGGTGTGTTACTAAGAAAACACTTACTCTATCCTCTACCAAAATTCTAGGACATTTTCCTAAACGTTAACTCATCCTTATACTTATCCTTAGAGACAACCCGATAAATTTCCTTAAAAATATACCTAAGGATCTCACTAAAATTTTCTCATCCTGTTTTCCAAAGGTTAACTAAAACTTTTCTCAGATACCCACTATAACGACCCATTCGTTATGTACATAGACATTACATCACTTTTTCAGAATACATAAAACATTATACAAACATACACCCAAAGAACATACTAGTCAAGTTCCTTTGGAAACTTGGAACACATTCTTCTAATTTGGTGAAATATTTTCAACATCACCCATAAATATCTTCCCCTTTTAGTAACTATAACTAAAACTGTTCTTTATAACCTGGGGAAAAGAAAACATAAGAAAGGGGTGAGCATGAATGCCCAATAAGGGTAAACAAAAGATATACATAAGAATAAAATTAGCATAATGGTATGAGAAGATGATCACAATAATAGAATATCATACCATGCATATAAAATATCATAAATATGAATCATGTCATAAATATTGGATGTTAATAAGACATTCATCATAAGTAAATAAATAATAGAAACATGAAAGCATAATAAATGAATAAAACATGGAATTGTGGAAAACATATAAGCATATAATATTATTTCCATAGTAGCAAAGGCATCACTACCAAGACCATATTAGTAGTATGGGTTCACTCCCTATACCATATTGGTAGTTATGGTTCACTCCCATGTCTATATTAGTAGCATGAGTTCACTCCTCATACCATCTCAGTGGTCATGGTTCACTACCATGTCCATCTTAGTAGTCAAGGTTCACTCCCAAGACCATCTTAGTCTATCTCATGAGATATAAATCTTTACCCAATGCATTGTACGAAGATATAGATCCTACCCATCTTATAAAAAAATCATATATACTTGTTCCACAAAATCATAAATAATCATATCATAACCCATGAAATGAAATGGGTATCATAAACATGAAATTATATCATAACATGTTCATAAAGATACAAGTTTTATAATCATTTCATCAAAAGTATAACCTATGAAAGAAAAACTAATTTCATAAACACATAACCCATGAATTATAAATAGGTTTCATAAATACTATTACATCAAGAATGAACCATTATGAGAAAGAATATTAATGTAACCTTTAGAACATTTTCCAATAAAGGCATGAATAACATCAATGGATGTCATCATAGATAGAAAATAATTTTGAAATATCTTTCAAAAACATTTCTTGAAGAAAATATCCTTTATTCTTTGAAAAAGGATTTTTAAAAACATAAAACATTTTGAAAACCATTTTATTTGAAATAAAATAAATAAATAAATCTTGAAAAAAAATACAACCATTTTACTTGAAAACTTATAAAAGAAGCTTGAAAATATTTCGAAAACCATTTTCCTTGAATACTTATAAAATAACTTGAAAACATTTTTAAAACCTTTTTAATTGAAAATAATTTTAAACAATGAATTCCCGTAATATTAGGAAAAAAACTATTTTTTAAAAATAAAATAACTATTTAATCATGTAAAGGAATCTTCAAGTGAATACTGGTTATGATAGTAGATAAAAACAAACATTTCAAACATTCCTTTTACCCCATAAAAAGTTTTGAAAGGTTCCTTGACCGGAAAATGACAAGAATATTCCTTATTAAAAACCCTTTTGTTTAAAAAATGTAAAACATGGGTAAAAATTTATTTTAAATATCATAGGATAATAATAGAACATTTTTTTAAACCTTTTAGAAGACATGGTTTTGAATGAACACATATTTCTAACTGAAGAGAAAGGTAAAGTTGGACTTTATTAAAAACACTTTCTTAACTATATTATGTACTAAAGAGTGGTAAAATGGTAAAAATGAATGAATATATCATTAATAAATATAGGATAATAAAATTCATGAGTTTTACTAAGATATGAATCATTATATTTCATCAAATAAAGCATAATCATAAACAATCTCAAAAAGCGATGTGCTTATTTCAATAAACGATTATAACTTGGTAACTTTGAACCATACTCACCAAGTAAGAAAATAAATTTAAATGAAGTTTAAAATATAATTAAAGTAATTATATTCATGATATAATATTTAAAATCCAATATATACACCTCATATAAAAATATAGGTGCATAACATGGCATGTGTCTCAAAGAAGAAAAATTGTGACAAAAATTACATTATCGATTTGTTAATTTTTGAAAATTAAACCCCGTGATAGAAATATAATAAAATGGTTATGTAAATAACCATATATTTAAATATAATAGTCACACAATAAATCCATGTTAATCATATACACTGAAAAAAATATAATTGAGTGGTGAATAAGGCATATATCTCATTGAAGTAAAGAGTGAGATGAAATTCTCTTACCTTATGTCTTGAATATCATTGTACTCATTAAAAACTTATATATAATAAATTTAAAATTATTATAAATATATAATAGAACCATGTTATTAATTATAATACCATACATTGTTTTATTATGGATTTATATTACCCACTTGTTAACAATTCTATGTTAAGGATTCACTTCGGGTAATATCCGCTTTGTTTTTTGCATATGTCTTAATTTGTTATATATTTGGTCCTTATATTTATATCATGAATTAAATAATAAAAACCATGATTTAAATATAATTTATATTTATTATATTTTTATTTTAATAATCTAAAGAATATATAAGTATCAAATGGAATACATTGTTCATGGAGACGGTAAGTCGTACGTATGCATGAATGTTATTTCTGTTTAATTGTTGTGTTGAATGAAAGAAAGTAATATATGTATATATATATATATATCATTACTATTGTATATTTATTATATCATATATATCATATATATTAACTAAACTCATACTTAATACATTCCATATAGTGTATGAATGAATCGCATCACTTTGAGGGGGTAGTAATCCACACTTCCTCAAACAAAATTATCATATTAACACTAAATAGAAAGTATAAAGATGTGTGTTATAAAAGAATTAAAAAAGATTAATGAAATAATAAATATGATATATGATATATATAAATAAAATTTCCATCATAATTTCCACCATGATATACGGTAAAGTAAAAATGAACAATCATCATTTAGTGAGGCAGTAATCTGTCGTACATGTAAATAGTATGTTCGTTACCCATTAGATGGAAGTGTGTGTAAGTGTAGGTTAAATAATTAGCATAAAAACATACTAGTATATTTATAATAATTTTTTTATAAAATCATTGAATGAGAATATTTAATGGAGTGTAGAAAGACAATAAAATAAAGGAGTTTGAGGGAAGGTATTACCTCTTAACCAGGTAACTCCTTTTGGTTTGCACCAAAGGGATTACTTGGAATGATTTTTTTCCAAGGAAGGATTAAAGGAAAAAGTGAGAGATGTTTTGAAGATATTTTTTCTAATTTTTTTTATACAAAGTGTCTTGAGAGGTGTGAGGAAGTGAGAGGATATGAGGCCTTTTATAATGGAGGATGGGCGGCACTCTTGTAATATTTTAAAAGAAAAGAACCCCATCCACGTTTTTTATTGAAAGTGGTTCAGTAATAGTCTAAAGTTGATAAAAAGTAGGATATGGTAAAAATATTCCCAAATAACAGCTTTAGGAAAAGTTTATAGGATTTTTTTCCTTAAGGTTATGGTTTAGTCCCTTATTAAGCTTAGTTTAACCTTAATCATTGTAATTAACTTTAATTACTTTCACTAATATTATGGGTAAAAAACTAAGTTGACCTTATTAAAAATTATAAATTATGATGATTTAAAATATGGAATCCATTTTTACAAATTAAAAACAATTAAGTGGTATAAATTAATTTAAATTTAATCTCATACTCAGGTCTATAATGCGATTATTTAAAGTAAAAATGCTCAAAAGTTTGCTATGTTTTTATATTGAATTTCAAAATTAAAATTGATTATAATGACCTAAATTAAATTAATTAATAAAAATATTATCTAATTAAACTTTAAAACTAATTTAAAATATAATTTAACCATATAAATAAATTATATGAAAAACGGTTTTGAATTAAAATCCAGTATTTTTAACTATTTATTAAAAAATGAAACTGTATAGAAAAATGCAAAAAATTAATCCTAACCTAATTTTTATTATTTTAATTAAAATAAGATTTTTATATTGACATAAAATATTTATAAAAGTTCTAAAATTTATATTTAAAATATGTTCTCCATTAAAATGCGGTAAAATTTCCTTAATAAAAATATTGAGTTTTATGAGTTAAATTGGTTTTATTCTTATCTTATGCTTGTAAAATATATTGGATGAATATAAAAAATATTTAATTGGATATATAAAAAATATATTACACCAAAATAACTTAATAATTTTAATTAATTTAATTTATTAGGATTAAAATAACTTTGTGATCATAATAATAGTTTTCTATAAAAATACTCCCTTTATATTCAATTGGTTCCTATATTCATTTCTAAATAATTTTTAACTAATTAATTAATTTTATATTTTGTGAAAACAATATATTTACATAATATAGTTAATAATATTAATAAAATTTAATTTAATGGCTAGTTTATATATTATTATATATATTTTTCTAAAAAAATAATATATTATTATTTGGTAACACTCGGCCTTGTTTGTTACATAAGCCATCAAGGAAATTCAGTCTTGTGTGAAATGTAATCTTACCTCAGTGTTCTATATAGAGAAACCTAACCTTTATACTATGTGTACTGTACGATTGACTTGTAATTTCAAATAACTTGATCCAAAATTAATTCTTTAATATATATATATATATATATAACTATTTTCAGTGTTGCATGAAATGAGAAAATATCAAAAAGATTAAATTAATTCAAAAAATATATTTCACAAAATCTCAGGGTGTTATAATACTGATCACAACATGAATCATATTGAAGTTCACCTAATTTCTATATGTCTCAAATGACTTATAGACTATTTTCATAAAGTATCAAAATAATCTGAATGTGTTTGCTTAGTTTTGAGTGTGTCACTTATTTTTTTACTAAAAGGACATTTTAAACTAGAAACACACACTTTGAGTCATATCAATCACATTGTGTATCGATTTTATGTGAAACTGATTCCTACATATCAAAAATGACTTATGAATCATTTTCCTAAATTATTAAGAAAATATGACCATGCTTTCTTAGTTTTCAATGAATGATTACTTTTAAACTAAAATATCAATTTAGAACTCATACCAAACACTTTGAGTCATACTGGGCACATCATGTATCGTATTGAGGCAAGTCTGATTTATACATATAAAAATTTACTTATGGATCATTTTTATAAAGTATCAAAACAATCTGAATGTGTTTTCTTAGTTTGAGTATGTTAGTTATCTTTTTTACTAAAATTAATGTCAATTTTAAATAAAAAGATGCACTTTGAGTCATACTGGTTACACCATGTGTCATATTTGAGGTGAATATGATTTATACACATCTCAAATTAATTATGGATCATTTTAAAAAAGTACAAAAATAATATGAATGCATTTTCTTAGGTTTGAGTATGTCACTTTTCTTTTTTACTAAAATGTCATTTTAAACTGAAAACACGTACTTTGAGCCATACCAGTCACATCATGTGTCGATTTGATTTGAGACTAATTCTTAAATATAAAAAATTTCTTATCAATTATTTTCTAAAATTATCAAGATAATCTGAGCATTTTTTTTATTTTTCAGTGAGTCACACTTTTTAAACTAAAATGTTAGTTTTAAACAGACACTTTGAGTCAAACCATGAACATCATGTATCGAATTGAGGTGAGACTGATTTTTACATGTCAAAAATGACTTATGGATATTTTTAATAAATTTACAAAATAATATGAGTGTGTTTTCTCAATTTTGATTATGTTGGTTTTTTTACTAAAATTAATGTCAATTTTAAATAAAAAGACATACTTATAGTTATACTGGTCACAACATGCATCATACTGAGCTGAATTTGATTCTTACACATCCCAAATGACTTATGGATAGTTTTCCTAAAGTATACAAACAATAAGAATGTTTTTTCTCATTTTTGAGTATGTCACTTTTCTTTTTTACTAAAATTTCATTTTAAACTAGAAACACACACTTTATGTCATATCAGTCACATAATGTGTCATTTTGATGTGAGACTGATTCCTATATGTAAAATATTAATTATGAATCATTTTAATAAATTATAAATACAATCTGAGAACATTTTCTTAGTTTTCAGTGAGTGACACTTTTTGAACTAAAATATCGATTTTAAACTAATAAGAGATACTTTGTGTCATATAAGGCACATCATGTATCGAATTTAGGTGTGTATGATTCATACACATACAAAATGACTTATTGATCATTTTAATAAATTATTAAAAAAATAAAAAATTATTTTATCAGTTTTGAGTAGGTCAGATGTCTTTTTTACTAAAATTAATTTCAAATTTAAATAAAAAGACGCACATTGAGTCATACCGGTCACACCATGCATTGAATTGAGGTGAGTCTAATTAATACAAGTCTAAAATGACTTATGGATAGTGTTAATAATGTATAAATATAATATGAATATTTTTTCTAGGTATTGAGTGTGTCACTTTTATTTTTTACTAAAATTTATTTTTAAATTAGAAATAAGCCCTTTGAGTCATACTTGTCATATCATGTGTCGATTTGATATGAGACTAATTCCTACACTTCAAAAATGAATTATGAATCTTTTTCCTAAATTATAAATACAATACAAGTGAATTTTCTCAATTTTCAGTGAGTCACGCTTTTTTAACATAAATATTAATTTTAAATTGATAACAGATACTTTAAGTCATACTGAAAACATCGTGTATCATATTGAGGTAAATATGATTCCAAAATGTCAAAAATTACTTATATATCATTTTAATAAAATAAAAAAAATAAAACAAATTAATTTTATTAGTTTTGAGTAGGTCATTTTTCTTTTTTACTAAAATTAATGTTAATTTTAAATAAAAGATACACTTGGATTATACAGGTCACATCATGCATTTTATTGAGGTGCATATGATTCTCACACATCCCAAATGACTTGTGAATCATTTTATTAAATTATAAAAACAATTCAAATTTTTTTTTATTTGTTTTGAGTATGTCACTTATCTTTTTTACTAAAATGTCATTTTAAATTGGAAACATGCACTTTGAGTCTTATTAGTCACATTTTGTGTTAGTTTGACGAGTGATTGATTCCTACACATCACAAATGACTTCTCAACCATTTTCCTAAACTATAAAGATAATATGAGCATTTTTTCTTATTTTTTAGTATGTCACTTGTCTTTTTTACAAAAATTAATGTCAGCTTTAAATAAAAAGACACAATTAGAGTCATACCGGTCACATCGTGCATCATATTGAGGTGAGTCTAGTTCCTACACATTAAAAATGACTTATATATTGTTTTCCTAAAGTATAAAATCAATATTAATTAATTTTATTAGTTTTGAGTATGTGATTTGTGTTTTGAACTAAAATATAAATTATAAACTAAAAACATACAGTCTAAGTTATACCGAGAACATTGTATATTGGATTGAGGTGTGTTTTATTGAGTATGAGACATATGTTTTGATTTTAAATATCTGAAAAATCCATAAAATAGAGAACATGTTCTATTCTAATGAAATAAAAACTCTATGATCCTCAAAACACTTCACATTTCAATCGGAATGGGGTTTCCTCTTCCATCATAAAAGAACATTTATCTCTTTTCCAGCTTGTTTTAGATATTTTAAAGAAAAATATGACTTTCTAAAAGATCTTTAAAAAACTAAATAAGTATTAGATAAAAAATTAAGGAAATTAACTTAAAAATACTCGATAAAATGATAACAAAATTTATTAAATAAGTAGTAGTAATTTACTTTTTTATGGTGTATATATATATTATTGACACATTTTCTTGTTTTCATTATATCAGTTTCATCCTTGAAGTCCAATATCTCATGATCATGAGAAGCTTTGAACATATCACCCCAACTCAAAAAATAATAATCCACATATATAAGAAAACAATTCTTATATGAATAATACTAAAAGAAAATAAATTAAACATAAATATAAAACAATATATTACTTCTATGCACAATATTTTTAATGTTAAAACATCAATATTTCCTATGTTATTGATAAGATACAATGTTTTTGCTCTTACTTCAAAGAAAGTGGACGGAACTTGAAAGAATGTGATAAATTCCAACACTGTAGGGGTGAAAAGGTTTTGAGGAAGAAGAATTATATGAAAGTTTTGGAGAAAAAATGTATGAAATATGGATAGAAATATTATAAAATAGATTAAATATTCAAGGAATAATGAAAATTAAATCAAAGTTTCATTGTATAATTTTTTAATAAAATAGAGAAAGTATATCATAAAATTACCTTTACATATTCCCAAAGGTTTTCCTTCAGTGTAGTATGTCATTCCACGAGATTGATAACATCATCAAGTGCATAATAAATTGTCTACATGAGTAGTCAAACATTTAATTTTGATTATGTTAATGTTATAGAGAACATATAATATTATTATGAGAAACATAGTATATTAAAAAACACTTTTAACTTCTCATTAAACTCTATTTTTTAAAAGGTTTTAGGGGTTTGGATACTTTATCGAGAATCCAAATCCCCTCTTTTTGGTCCCCTATAATGTAAAATACATTGTATATATTAGGACTGGCATGAATTGATTGTGATCTCCCAATGAAAGGGTTATCCTTGATTGACTTTTCATCTAAACATACAATTGTTTTAGTCACCATCAGGACAATTGACCAGTTCTTGTTTGCTAGATCTAAGACATAAAATACTTTCATTTCTTGTGATGCCATTATGAATGGCTCATAATTTCCCCTTCCACGTTGAAATTTTCCTTCACGAATCGCATTTCATCAACTTTCATTGTACTTCTATTGTCAACCCATTTGTTACAGAAAATTAACACTTGAAATTTTGTATAATAGAACATGTATATCTATTTGATAAAACCAAAATGTGACATATTTTCATAAATTGGATTTTTATACTTGGAACCAGATATGTGAATCACTTATAAAACAAGAGTAACTCCACTATTTTTCATCATATTGTAGTCATCATGTTCTTTTGTATTGAACTTATAACCATTGATTAAAAATCGGTGTAAGATATAATATTTTATTCAGTCCTCTATCTAGTCATCGAAGTCGTTCAACAATTGAATTTGTATTTTTATACAAATACTTATAAATTTGATCTTGTAACCATCCTATAAACTATTGATTATGTGTATTTGATATACATTCTTTAACCCTTGATGGATTCAAATATTAAATAATTTTTTGTGGGCTTCAACATATGGATCAACATATTCACTATTATTTAAAATTTAAACATTATCTTACTCCTGCTCTATGATGGTAAGTGTAACAACATATATTCTGGAAGTCCCTTCTCCCATAATACATCTGCTTCACAAAACTTTGGGAAACTGATGTTTTCAACATCTGATTGGTAATCGATACATAATTCAAAAGCTTCTTTGACAATATATTGTTCTATAATACAACCTTTTAGATGAATTTCATTCTTTACATACCCTTTAAAAATATTCATATATCATTTAATGGGGTACATCCATTTGTAATGGATAGAACAATATAGTTGAACCTCTCTGACCAATTGAACCATCAGGTGGACCATTGTATCAAATAATTATAGTGGGAAGCAAATATATAATTCACATATTATGACTGAAACCTCCTTATTCATGATTGGAAACTTCACCAGGTTTATAAATTTACTATATATGGATTTGAAATAGAAGTAGAGTCAGGTTAATGTATGCCATATATTTTTATAAAGAATACAATGGAAAGAAACGAACATAAAATATTTCATCAAAACATGAAAGTCTTTTGATTTTAGTCCCTATAACTTAAAATTAGTCATTAACACAAATTTCTTGATATTTTATGAATACCCATCTCTAACTTTTACACCATTAAGGAAAAGGAAAAATTGTAATTTTTCTTATTTGGATAGAGTGTAATCTATTGGAGGAATAAAATTACACCCTTTACCCTTCACTGGTTCCAACTCTTCCTTTATCACCATGTCAATCATGTCTAACCTAGCTTTGATGCTATATTTTATTTTTCCAAGAACATTTAGTAACATTCCAATAACACAATTAAATACATTTTTTTCTACATGCATGACATCAAGAAAATTTCTAACTTGTAAAAAATTCTAATATGGTAATTCAAAAAAATTGATATATTCTTTCAACCTGGTTTCTTAAGGTTTTTCGAAAAAAATTATTGAAAACAGTGTCAATATATTTTACTTTATTGAATATTTGACCACCCATTAGTAGAGATGGTGTTGTACATTTTTTGGTATTCCAATCAAATGATGTTGTTCAGGATTAGTATTTATATCGTTAAGGTAAATTTTCTAATTTCCTAAAAACATAGTCTTTGAGGAATGTTTCAACCGAACTGAGTGTGTGCATTCTTCACAAATGGGACACCCCAACATTCCTTTAATGTTATAGCCTAAAAATTTCTATAAGAAAGAAATTCATTTATCATCCCATAAAAAATGGACCATGATGTGAATTATCCACTTAAATGAGCATCATACACTCTAACACATGTATCCCACAACAATTTCAGATCTCCAATCAATGGATCCAAATAGACATCAATATCATTATTGGGTTTCTTTGGTCCAGATATAAGTAGAGACAACATAATGTATTTTTGCTTCATGCATAACCATGTCAGAAATCTATAATTTAATAACATGATTTTCTATATACTATGAGTACTAATTTGTACACCAAAAGTATTTATTCTATATATTAATAATGCAAGATGAAAATTTCTCAACTCATTTCCAAATTTAGGATATTCATAATAAATTTTTTTCCACTGATGAGAATCCTCTGGATGACATAGGTTCCCATATTTAATTATTTTATTTGCATTCCATGTCAATTTTCTTACAGTTTCCTAACATCCATATAGTCTTATAAACCGTGGAATGATAGGTAAGTACCATACATCTTTCAAAATACTTGATTCACTTTTCTTGTATCGATTTGCTCCACACTTGGGGAATTTTATGAGGATAGATGGTCTTTCAGAAACAATATGAAATCATTTGGGTAAGAATGTATTTTTTTAGAGATCATTCCCATTTAATATATAATTAATTTAGATTCATGTGTTTTACATGGAAGTTTATTTTCTTCTAGTATCATAATATTTAGGATACTGAGTGTGTCTGTAAAGTTGGTGTCGCTCCATCCACTGTCAGCTTTCAAATTATCTAACTTCAATAGAGTTGAAAATGTTTTATATTTAGTACAATCGGTATACAATGGTCTCTTGGCACAACTACTTAACTTCTCAAATAACTTTTTACAATCAATAAGGTCATCTTTAATTACCATTTTCATTTCTTCCATGTGATTTCTATCATCATTTTCACTAGTATTCATATCAAATGATCCATAAACCACAGTATCATCTTATTCAGTGTGAATATAAACTTTTCCCCATGTTTAGTCCAACATTTATAACTCTAATCTATTCTATGATAAATAAAATGTTCTTCCAACTCTTCTAGACTAATTTATCTTGAATAAAAAAACGTAAAGGTAGACAAAGGATTTGAGAAGGGTTTTATGGATGCTCTATTGAAAACTTGATGAAATATTTAAATCCATATTCATATTCTTTTATAAAATGATTAGCATGCATCCATTTTCAATTTATATCCATTATATTAGGTTCATAAAATATTCATTTTTTACAATAAATAAATAAATACACATAATATATTCATTATCAAAGGTGAAAGTTATAGATAATTATAATAAGGGGAACCCAACATTTGATTGTTTAAAATAATTTCAGATGATTTAACGAAAGTAGGTAATTGAATTTAAGAAAAGAATTACTCTACTACGGTAGGTGTTATCCTCTAAATTCATCCAAAGGTGAAATTTATAGACAACTTTCATCCTCATCATCTTTATCTCCCAAATAGTTATTATTTCATTTTGTTGCTTGAGACTAAACCCCCATCTCTTTTTGACATGAACCTATGTTGCTTAAACTACTCTGAGTAGTAATAATCCCATACTGAGTACTAGATATCATTTTGGATGAATACTACTTAGAGTAATTCAAGCAACATAGAAGATAAAGGGGATGAGTCTCAAACAAAAAAATATAATAATAATTGTATGGAAGATGAATATGATGAGGATGAAAGTTGTACTATATTATTTTCTATAAAATGAGTAATGCCTCTCATTTGTGAGAATTGCACCATTAGCACTAGTTATTAACTTTTGGCCCATTAAAGGTGAGATTTGGGGGGAATACACGTTCTTTTCTGTGATTTAAGGGGTCTTAGTGGGTATATGTTATGATATATGACATGACCATTTTGCACATGCCAATTTTAATTCACTAAAAGTAATGAAGAAATTATATTTAGATAATTTTAAAGGATAATTAAATAAATATAAAGCATTAATAGAATCTAAAAAAGTAAAAAAAATCAGTGTTCGAAGAATTTATGAATGTTAGAATTATTTCATTTTAATATATTTTAATTAAATGGTCTATTAACTAGTGGAGGTTAAAAATAATTTATTACATTTACTAGTGACTGAAAAAAAGTATTTAAAATGAATAAAATTTGAATAATAGATAATATACTAATTATTAATGTAATAATACATAGTGGTGGTTATTATTTATGTCAGTCTCATTATTTTGTGAATATGTTGAATACATTTTATATTATTGGTTTCAAAGATGAAAATACTTCATTTGACTCTAGTGTTAAATTTTTTATTATTACATACATATCTGTTTCACAACTTGAACATTATAGTGTAATTTTTTCTTTAATGTATGTGATATAATATAATAAACCCCAATATCACATTTTTGGTTTATATAATTATTCTATTAATACTAGCATGGATAATTGGAAATATATAATTAGAATCTTTTTATGCTTAAAGAAGGCTAAAAATTTCAAGTTTATTTTATAATGATTGCCTGACTACATTAAGTATTCCCTAATTCAAATTGAAATACCATCATGGGAGATTATAAATCCCAATTTGAATGGATATTTACACTTAAATATTATGTCATTTTTAGGGTGGAAAATAAATAAATAGGCATTTTATATTTGACATTAGAGTCAGAATTTAATACTTCAACAACTTGAAGAATGAAAAATAATGAATCATAAACTTATTAATGGAATTTAAGTTATGTAATATTCCAATTCCTATTATTTCCATTAATTA
The DNA here is from genome assembly GCA_963277665.1 of Viscum album. Classification (NCBI taxonomy): domain Eukaryota; kingdom Viridiplantae; phylum Streptophyta; class Magnoliopsida; order Santalales; family Viscaceae; genus Viscum; species Viscum album. Next base: position 319,767,253 of record OY728146.1, read on the forward strand.
TGGTAGTGAAGCAATAATGTCAAAAGATTATAGTTTTATGTATAATGTAAAGTCTAAATAGATTACTTTTAGACATGATATATGAGACAATTATTATAAAATGGAACCATAATAATTGTTTATATAAAATCATCAAAGAAACCTGAAGATCCATTTATAAAATATATATCAATGGATATTTATGAACAAATTAATAGATAAATTTGGATAAAACCCTTAAAATGAACTATTTAGTGCAAAGTTTGATCATACACTAGTGAAATACTCATCATTAGATCTTTCACCAAGCTACCCAAGGTTTATCATTTCATGTAAGTGGAGGAGAGAAATGCAATATAACACATAGAAATATAATAAAAATAATTATTAAAAAAATTCAACAAACATAAACTCACTTGAACCTTCAAACACACTTTAATGAACAACCCCCTTCATAATAACATAAACAATATAATGATATCAATGACCCATGATCAATACATATTACAATAACAAACAACTCTTCACTTATGAATAAACAAGGGGATTAACTCCAAGGGTGTATATAACACAATATGTTAATATAATTGGGAAAACATATCAAACATAGCATAATGCCTTTGAAAATATGATAAAATACATCAAACTTACCATTTGAAACCCATCCAAAACATTTAAAATAATGAAATGAAACAATAATTCCATGTTCTTTACTAATATAAAAAGAATATTGAAAAATAGCTAAATATGGTCTAATTTATAGAAAGACTTGATCAAAACATAATGGTAATTAATTATAATTCATAATAAATTATTACATGAAATCCATTATTATTTATTCAATAAAAAAACTATTTTTTTCATTTTAACAAACACTTTGTGTGCGTTATTTCCATGGAAGGAAGTTTAAAACATTTAAACTTAAGAAAAACTCCTTTGATGATGAAAACTTAAGAAAAACACTTAAAAATTCATAACCCCATCATGGATAATTATAATATAATTTACTTAAGATAAAAACATGGATTTAAAATATGCAAGTATCCATGGTTCCATGTTTAAAGGAAAGTGAATGGAGCCACCTATCGGAATAGATGAAATCAGTATGTGGAAATATTAATATGATATAAGGAATCAAGAAAATCCATTAAAGTGTTAATAAAAACCCAAAATCATAGAAACTCCAATTGGGAATTCATTCTAGAAGGGAAATCAGTTATGGGTAATGAATAAAAAGAGATATTGAACAAAAAAAAGAAAAAAGATATCACCAAACAAGCAATCAATGAGTGAGGAGGAGGAGAAAATAACATACCTTAGATTGAAGCTTTGAATCCTTTGATGGAAATTAGAGATATTGCTAAATCTTGGATTTGCTTGAGCCTTGTATTTGTTCGAGCCTTGATTTGTTTGAGCCTTAGATTTCAGCCTTGGATTTGTTCGATCCTAGATTCGAGCTTGGATTAGACATGAGGAGAACTGGTAGCAGGTGGCTTCTGCGAAAAGCTTCAGATATCACCACTGGTTTGTGATTGATTAGGATTCTTTAAATATATTGGGCACACTTTTATCAGTGCTTCCAAAATATTGTTGATAAAGATACATTTTATCAGTGCTAAATTAATAAGCATTGATAAAGGATTTATAATTATAATTATAAATATAAAAGTTTGTAAATATATTTATATAATTATATATATATATATATAATAAATATATATAAATATAAATATAGTAAATATATTCATTATTTAAATATATTTATTATAATTTTTTAATAATAAATATATTTATATCACTATATATATTTATATTATTATATATAAATTAAATAAATATATATAAATTAAATAAATATATATATATATATATAAATATAAATATAGTTAATATATACATTATTTAAATATATTTATTATAATTTTATAATTATTCAAATATATAATTATTTATTTATAATTATATAAATACTTTTAAAAAAATATTTATATATTTATATATTTATATCATTATATATATTTATATAATCATATATGTGTGTGTGTGTGTGTATTTAATAAATATATATAAATACAAATATAAATATAGTAAATATATTCATTATTTAAATAAATTTATTATAATTTTATAATTATTTAAATATATATATAATTATTTATTTATAATTATATAAATAATTATTTAAAAAATAAAATTTATTTATTTATAATTATAAATATATTAATTTATAAATATAGTAAATATATATCTATAAATATTTAAATATATATTTTTAACATTATAAATGAATATATTATCTTAAATGCATACATGATAAAAATGATTGAAATTGAATAATTAAAAATGAGTACACTTTAAAAATATTGAAAAAATGGATAAGTTTTATTAATTAAATATAAATTATTAAAAAAATATTAATATATATTGAAATAAATATGAATACATATTGAAAATATGTATTTTTAGTAAATAAATATATATAAATAAATAATAATAATAAATGATTAAATTCCCAAAAAATAAAAATAATAATAATAATAAATTAATACCTAACTGTAATAATATTAAAAATAAATAAATAAAATTTATTGATTAAAGACATAATATATTAAATGTATCTTGTTATAATGAAATAATAAAATGAATACTAAAATTTTAATAAATTACATAAATATTAGGTGTATGTGTTTCTATATAAGAGTTCATTAATTACATGAATATTTTTATGTGTGCGTTGTATATAAAAATGCATTAATTACATATATGTATATGAAATAAATGTAACACACATTTGATATATGTTAAATTCAAAAATCAAACAACATTCAATTATATCAATTACACAATGCAATTAGTCAGTATTTTTAATTAATATTATTTTTTAATTATAAACCATTCTTCACTAAATATGTGACTTATTTAATGAAAAGAATGAATATTTTGTAATATATAAATCATATTTTAGGAAATATTATATAACTTTATATATATATATATATATATATATATATGAATATAGTTCTATATTAAATGTATTAATGAATAATTATGTATTAAAACCTTTAAAAATGAATAAGACAATAATACATTTTTTATTATTACATTTTATTCATTTTATTCATTTTGTATATTTTTATTTAATATATATTATTTATTACTATTTATAATTAATATATATATATATTAAACTTATTCATTTTTTTGACAATTTTTTAATTAATAAAAATTTTAATAATTTATTAATTTATTCATTTTTAATTTTTTGTTTAATTATTACAATTTATTCATTTTTAATTTTTTTTTATTAATTATTACAATTTATTCATTTTATATATCTATATTTAATATATACTATTTATTAATATTTATAATCTATATATATGTATATTAAATTTATTCATTTTTATCAATAATTATTTAATTAATAAAATGTATAATATATTTTTTTAATTTTTATTTGTTTAATTATTTCATTTTATTCATTTTAAATATCTATATATATAATATATAAAATTTATTAGTATTTATAATTTATATATATGTATATTAGTGTTATTCATTTTTATCGATTATTATTTAATTAATAAAAAAATTTAATACTTTTTTTTAATTACTAATTTTTTATTTTTATTTATTTTATTATTTAATTTTATTAGAGACCTTTATCAGTGCTAAAAAAAATTTTGATAAAGGATTCCCTTTATCAGGACTAAAAATAAAGCGATGATAAAGGGTACCTTTTATCAGTGCTAAAAATAATGCTCTGATAAAGGGTAGCGTTTATCAGTGCTAAAAAAGCACTGATAAAAGGTCCCCTTTATGAGTGCTTTTTTCTAGCACTGTTAAATGCCTGTTTTGAAGTAGTCAGAGCCACACTTAGTCATTGTTCATGTGTGAGGGTTCCTAGGAATTAGCTAACCCTTTATACTCTCCTCTGATACCACTTATGGGATTCTTTTGATCGCCATATGACCATATGCAGCAAAAGATAATCCAAACACAGGAAAATCTATCTTTCATAATTAATGCGTAAATAAAACTATATAAAAAGTGTACTTGGAAATCGCTAAAGGCGGTAGTATTCTTCTTCCTCGATGAAGGATAATTATTGATAAATATTATGAAGTGGTGAATAAAATAACCCTACCTATGAGGTGGGTGCACTAACCAATGGATCTGCGATCATATCGCGAGTTTCACGAACCAAGTTGGAGTGCCATCCAACCCAACACCTGACCCAGTATGTGGTGAAACTCAAAGTGCATTCTTGATCCCCACGGGCTGGCAACTAGTGCCCAGGTATTGAAAAAATAGTTAGGGGATTATTTCACCAAACTCTGTAGATATAAACAACCAACAATAACGAGCAAAACATAAGTGAATAACCAAAACCAAACAAGGTATGTAAATTTTTAGAATCAAGGTTGTAAAATTCTAACCAAAAACAAAAAATACAACAACTTGAAAGGGAACTCAAAACTAACCAAAGCTATTCATGCGACGAGAGGGGCATCACCCTCAATCCACCACCACCGACAACCTGCATGAGATTAAACTCTAGAAACCAAAGATACCATAACACATCTTGCCTCAACATGGGTCATACAATGTAAATAATACATACATCCAAAGGTGTATGTAGGGTGTGATCCAAATCCTAGTATGATGTTGCCCAAAATAAAAGATTCCATGCTATAAAATTAAAATATAAATTAACATGCTCGTTCATTTTAAATCCTTAGAAACATTTTTAAAGAAAACATTTATAAGAAACTTTATCAAGGAAAACACCTTTAAAGGGAATGATTTCATTAGGGAAACTTTTTCAAAACAGAAATTTTTAAGGTAACATTACATAAGGAAACTTTTACTAAAATAAACTTACTTTAAAATGAAATAAACTCAAGGTCCATAATATGACAATGGATGGAACCACATCACATAATCCTCATATCATAAGAGAGCACCAAAGTTAAATCCCAAAGGGTGATCTAGCTCAAGTGAGTCATTATAACCTCATACCTCAGTGAAAGGTGGTATAGTAACTACAACCATCAGCATCCTTGTGCACAAGCCACTAGAGAGGAAAAACATCCAAAATTCTAGTGGCAATCAATCATTATCATAGTTTAGTTAGTGTTGTAATTATTAATCTAGATAAGTGAAACTGGGACAATCCACTTCTGTATCACTAGTGTACTAGTTCTAGTCTACCCACCTAGATAATTAGGATTCCCTTTGTTCTCAATTCATGTTCACATGTCACACCTGTCACCACTTTCACATACATATTCCAAGCATTATAAATACACTGGGAAATCATAATTTTTCATAAACCAAACCACTTCCAATTTTACACACACCAAAACTATTTCCAAATACATTTTCCACCACTTGGACCACTCATAAAACCCTTTGAAATTATTATAAGAAATTCACATAATCAATTCAAACATTTTTATAGGTCAATCCCCCTTAAAATCTGCACCTAAACCAATTTTATTTTTTTAAAGCATGTTTTTCGTTATTTATTTAATTTACACTTCATATCAAAAGTGAACAACAATAGAAAATATGACCAAGTAATCCATTTCCTTCAAAAATCTACTTTCAAACTCATTCTCACCTTCATTACCTTTGAAAACATATTTTTCACCCTTCAAACAAATCACAAAACACTTTCAAGTAGCACCACCATAAGTCGCACACAAAATATAACCATTTCCTTTTATAAAAATCCATTTCCATCACATAAACATTTCAAACCCTTCCAAAAAAATTTTCTCACTACAAAAAACATATCATAGAACATATATATTTAACCAAGTAAGCATATTAAAATCATCCACCAATGTTATGGAATGGAACCACCTACCTAAAACTTGGAAGTATCCAAAAATTGGTGTGAAACTACCACTGCACCACCATGAGACCCTGTCAAGGAAATATACAACCAAAAACATCAATAGAAAGACCTAATAATTAATATTCAACCCAAAAGATACCCACCAAACCCGTTGGACATATGAAACCCCCAAGGAGAAGAGAAGAAACCCTAGAAAAGAGGAAAGAAGAAGATTAAAAACAAGTTACTCGGAGATTCCTTTATGAATCAAGGTTAAATCCAACCAAGTAGAGGTACCTAAGGAGCCTAGAAGAGCTTGGAGGGGGCTCCCATGGAATAAAATCCCAAGTGGGGAAGATGGGGGTGGAATTAGGGTTAAATACTTAGAGGAAACAAAGGGAATTTTGTAATTTTTAATGACTTGAACATCGTGCACGGTTAGCCTACACATTTTTTCAAAATATGTGATTCCCTAAACACTTTTATATTTTTAATGATAATATTTTTTTATTTATTAGTATTATTATTGTTTTTTGTTTAATATTGGTGTCATCTAAATAAATTCTTTCATAATAAAAACTAGATATTTTTTATTCAATATAAATGTTGAAACCTTACATTTCCATAAGTCCAAAAGACCCTCACTAACCTAGAATACCTACTAGGAGACCTATGAGGATCACTGAGAGAGCACCATACCCAAAAAATAGACCAAGAAAATATTGAAAATCCTTTGGGTCTATCACAATGAAAAACATTATGGAAAGAACTATGGAAACTATACTAAGCATCAAGGAGATGTAGAGCACCATCTTCACCGAATTGGTTTTTGAATTTTGGGACACCCTAAAAAAGTATTTATAGGGCCTTGAAGTTAAATATGACTGTTTTTATACATTGGGATTTTTAGATGATTGTTGGTTTTTGTAATAGTCATAAAATTTTATAATTTTTTGGTCTTTTAATTATTTTGATTATTTTAATTATTCTAAGTAGTATATTAAGAATTTCAAATGTTTTAAATTTATTAAAGTGTTATCTTTAGTTAAATGAAAATATTGTTTCAAATTTAAGATGTATTTCATATTTGAATTTTAAAAATATAACACTAATAGCATGGTGTTTCTTTTAGGATGAGTTAAAATGAATATAAATTTTTGACACTTTTTAATTTGGTAATTATATTTTGAACTTATAATGATTTAAAACTCAAAAAAATATATACAACTTATGAATCCAATGTTATTTATAATTTTATTTAATCATAATAAAAAATATAAATAATTATTTTAATATATATATATATATATGTTCTATTTTTTAAAACATTAAAATATATGTTGTGTCTTTTATATATTCTTGTGTTTAATAATTTTTTTGACAAAAATATGGGTGAGTACCCACCAAACTGAGGGAACCCTTGAAGGAAAAGACCTTAAGTTCGGTGGGCATATCACATAGAACACTGAGGTTAGAGAACCCTTAGGCAGCTCATGCATGGTGCATGTTGAGTTGCGCATAGGTCGTGCGTGGTGAGGCCTAAGCGCATGCTCAGACCTGTGTATAAGGCATAATTAGGCATGCGCAGGGGGTGAGTAAGGTCGCACACTGGCACGAGTGTGAGTGGGCCAAGGACCTCGGGGGTGGGGGTCCTATCTGTAAGGACCCTGTGGTGTGTTCTTGTGTTACTGGCATATGGACAGTACACTGAGTATTATAAGGTGGTCCTAAATCACTCCTCGTTTCAATGTGGGATGTGGTTTTTTATAGGAATCTAATATGAGTCATTGAATCGAGATGTGGTTGATCTCAGATGCACATCTCTTTTAAAACTTGTAGTTTCCCCATGACCGTCTGATCAAAGTCACGTTAAAATCTCAACTTTCTATATGTTTTTAAAATCTTGGGACTCTCTTAAGCCATCCAATCATCCTCAGATGATCCGAACCATCCATAATTTTTTCACACTTCTCTCTTTCTTCTTCCTATTCCTTGCACCGCACCTATAGTTGTCGCTCTCTCCACTACCCCTTCCTCTCCTGTGAGTCCTCTTATCCCTCTCCACGGCCCGGTTTTCCACTTTCTCATTTCCAAAAGTCTTCAAGGGTGTTTTATTTTAACACAAACCCAAACTATTTCCATGAAATTTTTTCCACAAAATATATATATATATTATCGACAACCGAACCCTTCAATATTTTCCCCAATCACAGTTTTTGTTTTATGTGTGAATAGTAATATTTGGATTTCATTAAGTTTAATTATTTATATTTTTATGATTGAACCATTGTATATAAAATTATATATATACAGTTTATATGAACAAATTATACAAACCTTGTTTTTCACCATAACCCTACAGGTTTTTCTCCTCCCAACTCCTCTCTAACCTCTGCTCGACTCAATCCCTACCTTTGAGTTCAGGTAAGGGATTATTTATTTTGTGTTTGATTAAACTATACATATATATATACTAATATATGAATATACATTTATAAAACAAACCTATTCTGGTTTTTATGATTTTTGAATGATGAATATTTGTTTTTAAATGATGTTCTTAATGCATGTAAATCATTTAAGTGTTATTCATTTAGTCTTTTGTTGATGTGATTAACCCATATATACAAAAAAGTGTATATACTTTTAAAATAAATACCAATTTTTTTTGTTTTGTAATTTATTATATTTAAGTAATGTTCTTAATTCACATAATTCATGTAAGAGTTATTTTAGCTTCAATTTTGATAAAAAAACCCATTTATACACCTTGGGTATATATTGTTATATATATATATATAAAGGTTTTAATCTGAACTAGGTTTCCATATAATTGAAATTAAGTGACAAAATAATGTTTTTTTAAGTGTATGATACTTATAAGGGTATATCAAACCTTGTTTTGATTGTGCAAATCACATACATACACTTTGTATATATGTGGTTTTATATAATTTTCAAACCCACATGTATATATATATATTACATATATGTATGTCTTGATTTATTTTAAGAATTTTTTATGGTATTAACATGGTTATGATTTCATACAATACACATGATACAATTTTATATTGGAAAACAATAACAAAAGCTTGTTTTGTTATTGTGTGCCTAAAAATTCTAAAAGAAGTCATCACTTTGTTAATGTAATTGACTTTACATACATCTTGATTTTTAATTTTAGGATAATTATGTTTTTCTAATACATATACATATACATGAATAGACACATTTAGTGAAGTTTTTTAATTATTTATGCATCAATATGAATGTTATACATTTGCAAACATTATGTTTTAATTCATGATGAATCTATCAAAATAAATACTATTAGTTTATGATTTAACATGTTTGACACTTCTATTTATCAGGGTATGGTTTAAACATTAATTATAACTATATTAAATTCAAAAACATTTATTTCTTTATATAAAATTTTTAATTTCATAAAATAAGGGTTTTTGAATTTAAGAGTTATTATTTTATGTGGAAAACCCGAAAAAATATTATTAATTTATCACTTAAGATAAATTATGAATTAATATTTTAATTATTCAAAGTGTTATGGGACACTTTAAATAAGATACATAATTTAATTATTCAAGGTGTTATGGGACACTTTGAAAAAGAGACATAATTTAATTATTCAAGGTGGTATGGGACACTTTGAATAAGAGACATAATTTAATTATTCAAGGTGGTATGGGACACTTTGAATAAGAGACATAATTTAATAAATCAAAGTGATATGGGACACTTTTATTTAAAGACATTTAGACATATGAGGAATGCATTGGACTTATTATGTGATGGGTGAGGCCTTTTATAGCTTTTTGATGCATCAGTAGGTCTCATGAGATAAACTAAGTCATGGAACAAAGCCTTGACTGAATGATTATGTATGGTCTTGGAACAAGGCCTCAACAGAATGTTTTAGAATGTCTAGAATATGAATTTTCCTTAATATGTGATTAATATTTAAACCATGTAATTATTTTACTAGTAGAATATCCTTGGTTAAGAATCTTTTACTTATGATAATGTTAATAAATGCACATGGCATAACAAAGTATGTACTTGGCAAGTCATTTATAAAGAAAGTGTGGCATCTACTTTCAGAACATTGATACAGAAATTAATATTACATCTGTCATTTCATGAATTACATTTTAAGTGTTAAGTAAATCATGATATTGTTAACTATTCAATTCTAAAGTAAGTGTTATTACATGTGATACATTTTGTACTTTCATCTTTTCATGTCACCCTAAAATTAGTTTGATTAACTCCTAGTTTATATGAATCATTACAAGAATTTTTGTACAAGTATTCATACTCTAATATGTGTTTTCTCTGTATATTTTAAATAAATATATAAATTCTTTTGTAAGGGATTTCCCTAAAAAAATTCAAGTAGGCTTCGAAAAATGTTATTAACGTGATACAAGAAATGTTGTTTTACTTTTATGAAAATGCTTTTTAATTATTTCAAAGGGATGTTTTTTAAAAATAAATTTCATAAATTTGTTTTTAAAACCCCTTACTTATCATTATTGTTCTCACCCTACATTTTTAATTTGTTAATAAAGGATTATTATATTTTTCAATTCTGAGTTATTCCATGTGGTGGATACTTTATGAAGCTTATCTCATTCTGTTTTAAAGAAATTTATCAGTTCTATCTGGTTTTCTAGAACCTAGATCGGGAAGATTCTCTGTGATGGAATGTGATGTGTAATTTTATCAGTATTTTTTATAAGAAAAATTACACACCATGTTTTAGGCATCGACTCCGAGCTTCTGGGGTTGGGGCATCATAGTTGGTATCATAATAATGGTCTAGAAAATTCTAGAAAATTAGAACAGAACAAAAAAAAATTACAATGTTTTGCTAAGTAAAAATTTCTCTTAAAATTTTCAGATGGAAGGAGAGGGTTCACCAAAAAACCTCTTGTCTCTCCCTACCAAGGTACTAGAAACCATAATTTTCAAGTCATGCATGGATGACTTTGAGCTCTTTAGAAACCTTCGTTTGACCTGAAAACATATTTACCACATATCCAACACTCCTAGTATAATTCACCTCCATTGAGGATTAGGCCTTGTTTATTTCCTCATGGTGAATTCTCAACTCCCATTCTATGCATATCAAGGAAAGTACATTTAGGTCCTCTTTAAATGTTTCACCCTAGCTGATAATTTTCTTTTCCTGAGGTATTTCTAAGAAGCTTCAAGATGGGGAGACCTTCTCATAGCGTATATTTGTCAAATCTTGTCATATGGTCTATATGGTCGAGTTAGTGACTTTAAAATTCTTCAGGTCGATCCTTTTCATTCGTTTTAAAGACATCAAGTCCATACCGATGTCTCCAAACTTTACAACCCTCATGACACTCTCTCGAGATACTATAGATGTGTACATGAGTTTGACCTGAGTTGCTCATGTTGCATCTAGACTAGAGAAATCAAGGAGTTTGAAATTGTGCTAGAAATTCATTTAACCATAAAGAACTGGGAAAATCACTAACACCAGTGGAACTGGTGAAGGGGCGGCGAAGTTAATGTCAGAAGTTGGTTCTGCGGGAGTCTAGAAGTACCATGGAATTTTGAGGACATAATTCTTTTGAGGGGGAATAATGTGACACCCCAAACACTTTTATATTTTTAATAATAATATTTTTTTAATTATTAGTATTATTATTATTTTGTTTTTTTAATAATGGTTCCATCCAAATAAATGCTTTAAGAATAAAAACTAGATATGTTTTATTCAATAGAAATGTTGAAACCCTACATTTCCAAAAGGCCAAAAGACCATCACTAACCGAGAATACCTACTAGGAGACCTATTAGGATCACCAGGATACCACCAAACACAACAAACAGACCAAGAAAATAGTGAAAATCCTTTGGGACTATCATAATGAAAAACATTATGGAAATAACTATGGAAACTTTACTAAGGATCAAGGGGATGTAGAGCACCATCTTCATCGAATTGGTTTTTGAATTTTGGAACATCCTAAACAAGTATTTATAGGTCCTTGAAGTTAAATATAACTATTGTTATCCATTTAGATATTTATATTGACATTAGCTTTTATAACAGTCATAAAATTTTATAACCATTAGGTATTTTAAGTATTTTTATTATTTTTATTATTTTAAGTGATATGTTAAGAATTTAAAATGTTTTAAATTTATCAAAGTGTTATCTTTAGTTAAATAAAAATATGGTTTCAAATTGAGGATGTATTTCATATTTTTATTTTAAAAATATAACACTAATAGCATGGTGTTTCTTTTAGGATGAGTTAAAATGAATATAAATTTTTGACATGTTTTAATTTTGCATTTAGATTTTGAGCTGATAATGATTTAAAACTCAAAAATGTATACAAATTATGAATTCAATGGTATTTAGAATTTTTTTAATCATAATAAATAATATATATTATCAATTTAATATATGTATATATATTATGTTTTTTTAAAACATTAAAATATGTGTTGTGACTTTTATATGTTCTTGTATTTAATATTTTTTTTGATAAAAATATGGGTGAGTACCCACCCAACCAAGGAAAGCCTTGAAGGCCAAGCCCTCAACGTTAGTGGGTGTCTCACATAGAATCTCGAGGTCATAGAACCCTTAGGAAGCGCATGCCTGGGGCATGCAGAGTCACACATAGGCCATGCATGGTATGGCCTAAGTGAACGCTCAAACCCGTGTATAGGGCCTAGTCAGGCGCGCACAGGGGTGAGGCAGGTCGTGCACCGATGCGAGTGTGGGTTGGCCAAGGCCCACAGGGGTGGGGTCCCATGTGTAAGGACCCCACGGTGTGTGCTTGTGTTATTAGCATATGTCTGGTACACTGATTATTATAAGATAGTCTCAAATCGCTCCCTGTTTCGATGTGGGATGCAGTTTTTTTAAGGAAGTATAATCTAATCCGTTGAATCGAGATGTGATTGATATCAGCCGTACATCTCTTTTAAAACTTGTGGTTTCCCCACAATCATATTATCAAAGTCACATTATAATCTCAACCATCTGAATGTTTTTAAAACCACCGAACTGAAGGTTCTGGGTGCAGCGGAAACGTGTGGGTGGATGTGCCCACTTGGCTTTTTGTCATTAGCAATGATCAATCCGGGATCAATACGACAATAAACGCTAGTCTCCACGGATCGAATCACAGAAAAAGACAAAGAAGATGGTTTGTCCTGAAACCACAAACAAGGATCGTTACAGGTTGATTATAATTAATTTAATTAATTATAAAGAAATACCTTTTGGGTGTTCTTTCTTCATTGATGTTCTTGATCATGTTGTCGATGTGATCCATCGTTGCGTCGCAGAAGCCAAGTGTAGACTCCCTCTAGCTGTGATCCACGCGTTTACCTCGTATCTCTGGACGCCGCCAAAGGATTCTTCGGGTGCTAGGGTGGAGAAGCCTTTGCTTGCGTTGTCTGACTTAGATTGTCTTCATCCGATGGAAGAGGATCTCTCTCGGTCTTGAGAGAATTCTTGGAGGAAGAGGTTCTTTCGGCCTTGAAATAATTCTCCAGAGATGTTGTGCACAACGATTCTCTTGTGTGGGAAAAGAGTTGGGGTTGTGAGGATATTTATAATCGAGTTTGAGGTTGTAGAGTTATGACAATAAATAAATGCGTTACGCATTTCATTTATTTCATTAACTCTTATTGAAAACCCCCATGTCGAATAATTAATTCCTTGACATGCGCTCACGCTGATTATAATAAATATCATTTAATAAAAAGATATTATATCCTCAAAATCCTAACTGGAAAAACTACATGGTGTGTAATAATAAATACACGGCGTGTACTTGTTTTTCATTGAAAACTACACGGCTTGTACATTAAATTTACACGGCTTGTATATCTTGTTTTCATTTATTCATTTCCTTTCCAAAATAAAACTACACGGCGTGTACATTTAATAATACACGGCGTGTACTTGTTTTATTTTATTTTTCCTCCATCATTTAAAACAAATTAGGCTTCCTTGAATAATTATTAAACCATGTATGGGAATAATCTTTATTCAACTTGAGATACTTGGATACACTTAGTGTGTGACCCTCTAGGCCTATTTCTTGTTGGCATTAGGCGGGCTTGCCTAATGTCCAAGATTACTGTCTAGCAACAGGTCAAGGAACCTAAGAGAAAGAAGTTAATGCTGCATTGACGTATCACCTCATACAAACGCTTACTGTGTAATTTAATCCCTTTGTCTCAATATCTCGTCAAGAAGGTTTCATGGTAGTGTCATATCCCTATATTCTTGATCTGTCGTTCTTTGACTACCTGAAATAAACTCGTCGTTCACACCATGGCCATGGAATTTAATGCGAAAGTTCTATTTCAATCGAAGGGTTGAGATATCAACTTCCATAAATGGAAGGGAAAATCCTTCCTCGACTTATCCATTAAAAAAATGTCACTCGTGACACACCCAACGTACCCTACTTCCCGCCAACTGTCTGCATGATGGTTTTCGTCACTAAATCTAAGTGCGCGAGTCATGACATGAGTTAATGATAATCTTCCAGTCTAAGGACCATTACACATGCTCGTAGATACCAATATCTGATGACACCAAGACATGCGGAATTAATACTAGCGAGTCTGTTCTCATAATCTCCCATCTTGGAGATTACCAAGTGCAAACTCCATGAGAGAGAGTCTCGTATTCTTACGAGTACTCGCACATGACGGTCTATATACTATGTGTCCTATCATAGTATGTCATCCAATCACAGAACTTTATTTAAGAATATTGTTATAGCATTTCAAGGTTCTCATCATAGCGGGGATCTTCTATGACCTTATTAATGCAACAAATATTCCAGGACATTATAATATTATAGTCATGCAGAACAATGAACAGTATATAATAAGTGAACATTCATGTAATCAAAGTAAAAAATAGTTGGTTCTGAGGACACCAACCCTTACAAACTCCCACTTGGACTAGAGCCAACTGCCTATGACTTTTAGTCCGCTAGACCTCACATGATTATCATGTTTCTGCTGAGTCAAGGCTTTAGTCAATGGGTCTGCCACGTTGTCTTCCGTGGAAATACTGCTCACTACAACTTCACCTCTCTGAGAAAAATCCCTCAAGAGATGATACTTCTGAAGTATGTGCTTTGTCTGCTGATGTGACCTTGGCTCTTTTGCAAGTTCTGCCGCTGTAGTTTTATCACAATAAAGTGTGATAGTATCTTTACTGCTCGGTACAACATCCAACTCTTGGATGAAGCTTCGCATCCATACTACATCTTTAGCTGCCTCAGAAGCTGTGATATACTCGGAATCCGCTGTAGAATCTACCACCACACTTTGTTTTGAGCTCTTCCAGCTCACTGAACCTCCATTCAAACTGAAGATGTATCCAGTTTGTGACTTCATGTCATCTTGATCAGTCTGGAAACTAGCATCTACATGTCCTCTGATGACTAGTTCCTTATCTCCTCCATAAACCAGGAACATATCCTTAGTACGCCTCAGATACTTAAGGATAGTCTTGACTACCATCCAATGGCGGTCTCCTGGATCATCTTGATATCTGCCTACCACACTTAATGTGTAAGCAACATCTAGCCTCGTACATAGCATATCATACATGACTGACCCGATCGCGGATGCGTAAGTGATCCTTGTCATTCTATTTCTTTCCTCATGTGTCTGAGGACACATTTTCTTGGAAAGATGAATGCCATGTGACACTGGTAACAATACCCTCTTGGATTGTTCCATACTGAATCTCTTCAGTATCTTGTCAATGTATGTACTTTGACTCAGGCCCAGAATTCTCTTGGATCTATCACGATGGATCTTGATCCCAAGAATATATGTTTCCTCACCCAAGTCTTTCATGGAGAAGAATTTATGAAACCATGCCTTAACTGACTGTAAGACAGGTACTTCGTTTCCAATTAGTAATATTTCATCAACATATACTATTAGGAAAACGACTGCACTCCCACTAAACCTCTTGTAGACACAAGGCTCACATTCGTTCTTAACAAAGCCAAATTCTGTTACAGCTTCATCAAAATGAATGTTCCATGATCTTGATTCTTTCTTTAATCCATAAATGGATTTCTGCAACTTTCATACCTTGTTAGCATCCTTTAGAGTCACAAACCCTTCAGGTTGTGTCATGTAGACATCTTCTTGGAGGTTCCCGTTAAGGAAAGGTATTTTGACATCCATTTTCCAAATTTCATAGTCATGGTAAGCAGTAATGGCCAATAGGATTCTGATGGATTTCAGCATCGTAACTGGTTAAAAGGTTTCATCATAGTCAATTCCTTGATGCTGTCTAAAACCTTTTGCAACCAGTCATGCCTTGTAGGTGCTGAATTTCCCTTCCATGTCCAGTTTCTTCTTGAATACCCATTTATTACCAATAGGCTTTACATCAATTTGAGGATCTACCAAAATCCAGACTTGGTTTTGGTACATGGAATCCATTTCAGAATTCATGGATTCTTGCCACTTGGAAACGTCTGTGACTTCAACTGCTTCCTTGAAGGTAAGAGGATCATCATTGTCAACCAATAATGAGTCACCATCCTCGGTGACAAGAAAACCATATCATTTTGGTTCTCTCACCTCTCTCGTGCTCCTACGCAGTTCTTGTGTCTCTAGAACAGATTGTTCTTCCACGGGGCTTTGTGGAATCTGTTCTTGTACCAACTCATGTGTATCTTGAGCCTCGACTTCATTGAAGTCTATCTCGCTCCCACTATCTCTTTTGGAGATGTGCTCCCTCTCAAGGAATATGGCGTGTCTTTCCACTGTAACCTTTTTGTCTGAGGGTTTGTATAGGTAATATCTCTTTGTTTCCTTGGGATATCCTATAAAGATAAACTTTCTGCCTCGGGGTGCAAGTTTGTTACCTGAAGAGGCCTTAACAAATGCTTCTCTACCCCACACATGTAAATTCGATAACATGGCTTTGCGTCCACTCCATAACTCATATGGAATACCATTTATCAATTTAGTTGGTACTTGGTTTAGTATGTGCGCTATTATTTGTAATGCATATCCCCAAAAGGATAATGGAAGACTCGCATGACTCATCATTGATCTCACCATGTCCAACAGGGTGCCGTTCCTCCTTTCACTTACACCATTCCACTGCGGTGTGTAAGGAGGAGTGAGTTGAGATAGAATCCCAAACTCCCGTAAGAAATCAATGAAGTCCTGATTAAGATATTCTCCTCCTCTGTCTGAGAAGAGTTTCTTAATCTTCTTACCAAGCTGGTTCTCAACTTCATTCTTTTATTCTTTGAACCGATCAAAATAATCTGACTTATACCTCATTAAATAGATATATCCATATCTACTAAAATCATCAGTAAAAGTTATGAAGTACAAGAACCCACCCCTTGCTTCAAATAGAAATGGTCCACACACATCTGTGTGAACTAATTCTAGAAGCTCTTTAGCTCTTTCACCTTTCCCACTAAATGGGGCTTTGGTCATTTTGCCTTATAGACACACATGACATACACCAAGTGGTTTTAGTTCGAAAGAATCTAAATACCCATTTTGACGTAATTTTGTCAAACATTTCTCATTTACATGACCTAGCCGGTGATGCCAAAGTTGGGTGTGGTATGATTCATGTGAATTAACTTTTTTATCGATTTCCATTACTTGATTTGTGTAGTCTAACACATAAAGGCCGTTATATAAATGTGCCCTACCAAAACAAATGTTATCTTTATAAAAATAGAAACATCCACTTCCAAACTTGAAGATGAATCCATCAGTATCTAATATAGATACTGAAATAATGTTTTTGGTTACAAAGGGTACATAATAACATCCTTTCAAAAACAAGACCATCCCCATAGGCAATGTGAGGTGGTAGTCCCCGACAGCAATAGCAGCAAGTCTAGCTCCGTTGGCTGCTCATAGATCTACCTCCCCTCGATCAATCTTCCTGAATCTACTTGGTTACTATATTTGGATACAGATGTGATCACCACAAGCAGTATCTAATAACCAATTAGTAGAAACATATAGATTTCATTCGATAACAAACGCACCTGAAGATTCCCCTTTCTTCCTTGGCTTGGTGCAGTTTTTCTTCCAGTGGCCCTTCTTGCCACATGCAAAACAAATAGCATCCTGTTCCTTTGCCTCTCCTTTGATCTTCCTTTTCTTGGAAGGCCTTGAAGAAGCTTTGGGCTTAAAGCTCTTCGTCTTCCCTTTCCTTTTATTCACCATGAGGATAGAAGTCTTTTCACGCTTCATGTCAGTGTCCACTTGGCGAATGAGAATGAGAAGATCAGACAGAGACTTCTCAATGTTGTTCATATTGAAGTTCACAACAAAGTTTGAGAAGCTCTGGGGGAGTGATGCAAGAATGTGGTCGGTACCCAGTTCTTCGGGGAGTTTAAACCCTAGAACCTCTAAGTGCTCAATGTAGCCAATGAGCTTGACTACATGAGGCCCGGCTGGGGTACCCTCTCCAAGTTTGCTCTAAAATAGAGCCTTAGAGATCTCAAACCTTTCCTGTCTTGCTCTCTCCTGGTATAGACCACGGATGTGCTCGAGCATGATATAGGCATCCATGTCTTCATGAGACTTCATGAGCTCACTAGACATCGATGATAGCATCAAACATTGAACGTCGAGAGCATCGTTCAAATTTTGATCATAGACCAGGAAATCTTCATCACTCACCCCTGGGGCAGGAGAATCAGGAAGTGAGGACTCCAGCACATAAAACTTTCGTTCATGGCGTAGGATAACCCGAAGGTGCCTAAACCATTCCTGAAAGTTACTTCCAGTGAGGATATTGTCTTTATCCAGTATTGATCGCAGAGAAAATGTTGTTGATGAGTTTGTCATCTTGATTCTACAATTTAAAAGAGCAGATTTATTATTACTTTCTTGATTACAATTTATGAGAAATAATGAATGAATTAATTAATTCTCCCACTATTTTATCAAGTCCCAATGGCCCTCACCATTGAACTCAGAATGTCCAATTTCTTTGACATTCTAGTGGAAAGGATCCATATTTCCCTTCACATAACCCCAACAAGGGTTGGTCAAGCTATTTGAAGGTATTTAGGTAGGCAGGTCTTTTCCAACTGTGATCTTACAGTTCCTTGATCTGTTGAGTGGACTCCCCAACCCTGAAATCCTGACTTGGATTTCCTCAACTCTTGCCTCCAATATTACACCAAGTCTAGCAAGGGATACTTCTATTGATATAATATGGTTAATTCAACCTGAAACCTTTCATAAGGGATTCCTTTATAAAAGTAAGTGTCCCAACAAGGGTTGGTCAAACACATAGTTTTATCGATTCTTGACCTTAATTAGGTAAGAGAAGGCTTTGTTTGACTTAATATGGTATTGAGGGATTTTATTCCTTTATGCGTAGTTTCGCATTATCACATGATTGTTAATATTAAGTGATGCTTTCTTAAGTGATTAACCATGTTCTGATAATGTTTACGCATAGTCCAGTTTTTATTTTATTTCATCTTTGCATGCTTGTTAATTTTATTAATTATGTGATCACGACAACACATATATAATAAATAAACCATGCAATCAGACAGAAATAAAATAAGATTTCATGATCATGAGATTCTATTGGTTAGATTATCTAGCAGTTTTGATAAGCTAACCCTGACCTAGGGAAAACACCTTGAACCTGTTGGTTCGTGTTTTGCATCTCCCACCTGTCCACCTTTGTATCTTCTTGCGTCGGTTTCGCCTCGACTTCGGGATTTGAACCATCTCCTCTGGCTTGGGAGATCCTTCATTACATGGGTTTACATTAAAGAAACCATGGGCATGCAGGCCCTACATTTTATTGGAAGAAGGCTCGCAGGACAACAAATTTAAATTAAATAAATTTAAATGAAACCATACACATACAAATGGTCTTTGGTCTAGCTCATGATCATCCATAGTATGAAATGACATTTACGCATATTTAGAATTCAAATTCTTTTAATCGTTATTTATTTAATATAATATGTGCTCGAATTCAATTAATTATGATCTTATAATTAATCAATTCTTTATTTTAAATTACTTTTTGAATTTCCTTGATATTCTTCTCATCCATATTCCTTATACGGGTCTTTTTACATTGGAGGAAACCTGGTGAAATTCCATTTCTGGAAAGTACAAGGCGTGTAGTTTATAATTAAATGGCGTGTATTTTTCTTTTCACCCTTTATCCAAAGTACACGCCGGGGCTTTGGCGTGTTTTCTCTACTTTGGAATTTTTGGAGTACACGGCGTGTAGATGAATCATACACGGCATGTACTTCCTTGTTACGCGGTAACCGGATTGGCGATCCCATGTACGCGGTACACAGCTTATCTTTGTACACGGTTTCACCTGGGCTGGAATGGACTACACGGCGTGTTGCTCCAACATACACGCCGTGTATTCTGGTTTCCACGCGCCATTCAATTCTGGTCAACATGGCATGATTAAAACTTAGGCATAATCAATTCACACGGCGTGGTTTGGAAGACCAGTGTCGGTTCGTTGAACCTAAGTAAACGGTGTGTAGTTTTAAGTACACGCCGTGTAATCCCATGTTGTACAGACAGAAAGAGTGGCTCCTCTGGATGAGTTCCTCGTTTCTATTTTAATCAAAATTAAAATTAAAAGGTCGTTTCTGTGATATGAATCGAGAAACGAAGGAGGAAGAATAGATCTCGTTTATTCAGATTAATAGAATGATATATTTTGAATTGAATCAAATATAAATGCGTAAATTATCAACGAAAATTAAATAACTATAATAAACGTTGCAACCTCGCTCTGATACCATTTGAAGGTTTCGGGTGCAGCGGAAGAGCGTGGTTGGATGTGCCCACTTGGCTTTTTTTCATTAGAAATGATCAATCCGGGATCAATACGACGATAAACGCCAGTCTCCACGGATCGAATCACAGAAAAATACAAAGAAGATGGTTTGTCCCGGAACCACAAACAAGGATCGTTATAGGTTGATTATAATTAATTTAATTAATTATAAAGAAATACCTTTTGGGTGTTCTTTCTTCATTGATGTTCTTGATCACATTGTCGATGTGATCCGTCGTTGCATCGCAGAATCCAAGGGTAGACTCCCTCTAGCGGTGATCCACACGTGGACCTCGTATCTCTGGATGTCGCCAAAGGATTCTCTGGGTGCTAGTGTGGAGAATACTTTGCTTGCGTTGTCCACCTTAGATTGTCTTGATCCGATGGAAGAGGATCTCTCTCGGTCTTGAGAGTGTTCTTGGAGGAAGAGGTTCTTTCGGCCTTGAAAGAATTCTCCAGAGATGTTGTGCACAACGATTCTCTTGTGTAGAAAAAGAGTTGGGGTTGTGAGGATATTTATAATCGATTTTGAGGTTGTAGAGTTATGACAATAAATAAACACGTTACACATTTCATTTATTTCATTAACTCTTATTGAAAACCCCCATATCGAATAATTAATTCCTTGACATGCGCTCACACTGATTATAATAAATATCATTTAATAAAACGATATTATATCCTCAAAATCCCGACTGGAAAAACTACACAGCGTGTAATAATAAATACACGGCATGTACTTGTTTTTCATTGAAAACTACACGGCATGTACATTAAATGTACACGGCATGTATATCTTGTTTTCATTTATTCATTTCCTTTCCAAAATAAAACTACACGGCGTGTACATTTAATAATACACGGCGTGTACTTGTTTTATTTTATTTTTCCTCCATCATTTAAAACAACTTAGGCTTCCTTGAATAATTATTAAACCATGTATGGGAATAATATTTATTCAACTTGAGATACTTGGATACACTTAGTGTGTGACCCTCTAGGCCTCTTTCTTATTGGCATTAGGTGGGATTGCCTAAAGTCCAAGATTACTGTCTAGCAATGGGTCAAGGCACCCAAGAGAAAGAAGTTGACGCCGCATTGACGTATCACCTCATACAAACGCTTACTGTGTAATTTAATCCCTTTGTCTCAATATCTCATCAAACAGGTTTTATGGAAGTGTCATAAACCTATATGCTTGATCTGTCGTTCTTTGACTACCTGAAATAAACTCGTCGTTCACACCATGGACATGGAATTTAATGCGACAGTTCTATTTCAATCAAAGGGCCGAGATATCAACTTCCATAAATGTAAGGGACAAATCCTTCCTCGACTTATCCATTAACAAAATGTCACTCGTGACGCACCCAATGTACCCTACTTCCCACCAACTGTCTGCGTGATGGTTTTCGTCAGTAAATCTAAGTGTGCGAGTCATGACATGAGTTAATGATACTCTTCCAGTCTAAGGACCATTACACACGCTCGTAGATAGCAATATCCGATGACACCAAGACATACGGAATTACTACTGGTGGGTCTGTTCTCATAATCTCCCATCTTGGAGATTACCAAGTGAGAACTCCATGAGAGAGAGTCTCGTCTTCTTACGAGTACTCGCACATGACGGTATGTATACCATGTTTCTTATCATAGTATGTCATCCAACCGCAGAACATTATTTAAGAATATTGTTATATCATATCAAGGTTCTCATCATAGCGGGGATCTTCTATGACCTTATTAATGCAACAAATATTCCAGGACATTATTATATTATAGTCATGCAGAACAATGAACAATATATAATAAGTGAGCATTCATGTAATCAAAGTACAAAACGGTTGGTTCTGAGGACACCAACCCTTACAAGAACTCTCCTCATATGCCTGATCATCCTCGGTCGATCTGAAACATCCATCATTTTTCTACACTTCTCCCTTTCTTCTTTCTCTTCCTTAGGCCACACCATTAGTCGTCACTCTCTCCACTGCTCCTTCCTCTCCTGTGATTCCTCCTATCCCTCACCATGGCTCAGTTTTCCACTTTCCCATTTCCAAAAGTCTTCAAGGGTGTTTTATTCTAACACAAACCCAAACTATTTCTATGAAAGTTTTTCCACAAAATATATATATATTATCAATAACCAAACCCTTTAATATTTGCTCTAATCATGGTTTTTTTTCTGTTTGAGTAGTTATATTTGGATTTCATAAAGTTTTATAGTTTATATTTTTATGATTGAACCATTTTATACAAAATTATATATATACATTTTATATGAACCAATTATATAAACATTCTTTTTCACCATAACCCTGTGGGTTTTTCTCCTCCCAACTCCTCTCCAACCTCTTCTTGGATCAATCCCTACCTTTGAGTTCAGGTAAGGTCATATTTTGTTTTTTGTTTGATTAAACTATATATATATATATACTTTTATATGCATATAAGTTTATAAAACAAACATATTCTAATTTTTATGATTTTCGAATGATGAATATTTGTTTTTAAATGATGTTTTTAATCCATGTAAATCATTTAAGGTTTGTTCATTTAGTCTTATATTGATGCGATTAACCCATATATACACATAAGTGTATATACATTTAAAATAAATTCCAAACTTGTTCTATTTTATAAATTTTTGTATTTATGTAATGTTCTTAATTCACATAATTCATGCAAGAGTTATTTTAGCTTCAATTTGGATAAACAAAACCCATTTATACACCTTGGGTATATACGGTTATATGCATATATATATAAAGGTTTTAATCTAAACTAGGTTTTCATATTATTTATATTAAGTGATGAATTATTATTTTTTTGAAGTGTATGATACTTATAAGGGTTTATCAAACCTTGTTTTTATTGTGCAAATCCCATATATACACTTTGTGTATATGTGGTTTTATATAATTTTCAAACCCACATGTATATATATATTACATATATGTATGTATTTATTTATTTTAATAATTTTTAATGGTATTAACCTGGTGATGATTTTATAAAATACCCATGATACAATTTTATATTGGAAAATAATAACAAAATCTTGTTCTATTATTGTGTGCCTAAAAATTCTAAAATAATTCATCACTTTGTTAATGCAATTGACTATACATACATCTTGATTTTTAATTTTAGGATAAGTATATTTGTTTAAAACATATATATATACATGCACATACACATTTAGTGAAGTTTGTTTAATTATTTATGGATCAATATGAATTTTATACATTTGCAAACATTATTTTTTAATTCATGATGAATCTATCAAAATAAATACTATTAGTTTATGATTTAACATGTTTGAAACTTCCATTTATCAGTGTATGGTTTGAACTTGAATAATAACTATCTTAAATTCAAAAACATGTATTTCTATATATAAAATGTTTAATTTCATGAAACAAGGGTTTTTGAATTTAAGAGTTGTTATTTTATGTGACAAACCCAAAAAATCTACTATTAATTTATCACTTACGATAATTTATGAATTAAGATTTTAATTATTCAAAGTGGTACGGGACACTTTGAATAAGAGACATAATTTAATTATTCAAGGTGGTATGGTACACTTTAAATAAGAGATATAATTTAATTATTCAAGGTGGTATGGTACACTTTGAATAAGAGAGATAATTTAATTATTCAAGGTGGTATGGGACACTTTGAATAAGAGACAAATTTAATAAATAAAAGTGGTATGAGACACTTTGATTTAAATAAATTTAGACATATGAGGAATGTATTTGACTTATTATGTGACGGGTGAGTCCATCTATAGCCTCTCGATGCATTAGAAGGTCTCATGAGACAAACTAGGTCATGGCACGAGGCCTTGACATAATGATTATATATGGTCTTGGAACGAGGCCTTGACAAAATATTTTAGAATGTTAAACATATGCATTTTCCTCAAAAAGTGATTAATATTTAAATCATGTGATTATTTGAATAATAGAATATCCTTTGTTAATAATCTTTTACTTATGATAATGGTAATAAGTGCACATGGAATAATTAAGTATGTACTTTTAAAGTCATTTATAAAGAAATTGTGGCATCTGCTCTCAGAACTTTGATAGAAAGATTAATATTACATCTATCATTTCATGAATTTCATTTTAAGTGTTAATTGAATCATGATATTGTTACTTATGAAATTATAAAGTAATTGTTATTACATGTGCTAAATTTTTTACATGCATCCTTGCATGTCACCCTTCAATTAGTTTGATCAACTCTTGATTTATATGCAGCATTCCAAGATTTTTTTTACAAGTATGCGTACTTTGATATGTGATTTGTCTATAGATTTTAAATAAATATATAAATTTTTGTATAAGGTATTTCCCTAAAAATGTTTTCAAGTAACCTTTTAAAAATATTGATGATGTTCTACAAGAAATATTGTTTTCCTTTTAAGAAAATGTTTTTTAATTGTTTCAAAAAGAAATTTTTAAAAATGAATTTCATAAATTTGTTTTTAAAACCCCTTACTGGGAATTCTTGTGCTCACCCTACATTTTTAATTTATTTTTACAGGATTAGTAGATTTGTCAGTTTTGAGTTCTTCCATGTGGTGGATACTTTATGAAGCTTATCTCATTTAGTTTTGAAGAAATGTATCAGTTGGATCTGGTTTTCCAGAACCTAGACTGGGAAGATTATCTGTGATGGAATGTGATGTATAATTTTATTAGTATTTTTTTCTAAAAAAAATTGCACACCATGTTTTAGGCACCGACTCTAGGATTCTAGGGTCTGGGCATCACAAACTATGCAGGAACTGTGAGCCCCTCTCTATATAAGAGGTACATATTTCATGGTTATCCTATACAACCTAACTATTTTTGCACAATACATGTAGTATCTTATTTCCGAGACTCTAACCTACCACATGATTGCCTGGGATAGGGTGCACAGTTTCTATTAACCATCCATCAACCATGTGACTCAGGCTATTTACCCTAATTTTTCTCATTTTTCTCCAAAACTCAAGGGGTACCCAAGGGGAAAAGATAGACCAAAATTAATGGAAATAATACCTCAAAAATTCAGACTCATTGCACCAGATTTCTGAGAGAAAAATTGAGTCCCAAAAACAAACCAGATCCAAAAGTGAAAACAAAACCCTCGGGTGTGACAATTCTCCCAACCATAACACTTTCCACCCTCGGAAATCCATAACAAGGTTTTAATTGAAATCAAAAACTGATACTCCTTCCTAACTCAAGGAATTTCCTAATGAGCATCAAAAAAGAAGAAAACAAGAACATACTAGATAGAAAAAAGGGGTTTCCAAGTTTGAACTCAGGAGGCCAGAATGGACTCCCTACCATGTGTCTTCTTCCCTCAAAAAGATGAAACACATCCAGTTTATTGATAAAAAGAAAAGTAATTCTCACCACCGCATAATCCACTTCATACATTATCAAAAAAAACTCATAACCTCTACCCTAAATGAACAAATGAACTCAAACCACTTCTCAATAACACTTCCACAACCTCACATCAACAAACTATTGGGTGCAATCCAACATCAATGTTTACTCAAGGTAGGAACTTAGAATTAGATAACATAAAATGAGACTATCCACTGCCAAGACAACGCTAGAAACCAAAAACAATTATCAACATAGGGAGGACTGAATGGATTCCCCACTGTTTGAAATGAGATAGTACCGATTTACTTGAGTAGGAATTTTAACGAGACCTGCAGTGGGTCTCCCCACCATTAGAACCGACTAGCTTAAAATCAACTAGATTACTTCCACCCCAACCTAAAAACTCCCACAACTAGGGGAAGGGAGGGGGACCCAATGAAAGGATTACTAAAACTGATTTTCAAGGGTCACTCATACCAAGACAACCAAATGGAGATTTCAATCCAAAATACATAATTGTTGGGGCTTCAACAAAATGAGACAACCAAGTATCCTTATAAACAAGTGGGAAATCTCCCACCAACATGAGTTGAATCTAAGAATGATTCCTTCACTCCACTACCCATAATAAGGGACCTTTACAAAATAAAATTAGTTATAACAATGAGGATTGAACTATCCCTATCTAACACTAGAGAATAGCTAGACCAAGGTCCACACTCCACACAATTCCTGACTACGCGTCAGATTCACTTTGAAGCCTATGGATAGAGACCTGATGTTTGAAGCATATCAGTTCTCATAGTCAAGCATCAAATATCTCTAGCTATAACACTTTATTTGGTTTCTTGAGAGACCACACAATGCTCTAGAAAGAACCAAATGATCACAACACGCCATAGAATTTACATCTCCTCAACATGGTGATTTTATTAAGATAGGGACCTAGAAGATGCATATGTATTGTAACTTTTTCACCTCAAATGAGATACAACAAAAAAAATATGGAAGAAATATCCTTTTGAAATTGAGTGAATCATAATTCCCTAAATAAGAACATGCTTCTATTAAAATAGAAGTTATTGAAAGATTCCATAACATCCAATTTTTCATTGGAAAGGGAACACGACACTACAAAATGACACTGAACATGACCATCACCAATAAAGAGGAATTACAATGAAATGTACTTTAAATTGAGCCCCAAACAGCACACCACTTCTATAAACAGACATGATGGCTTCTCATGACCATATTTTCTACACTAAATGGCACAGCATGATCCTATTCCTAATAGAAACTGGTGAAATATCCACATACCTTTTTAATACTACGGCCACCACCAATAGATTATGGACACTTTCCATCACTAGAACTCCCTTTATCATTTATAGTCCATACCTTCAAGCATTAAGGTGGTGGTCTTCACCTTTAATAACTCAAAAAACTCAATAAAACTATGATTTCTTTAAATTCTCCACATCCACTCTTTTGCTTCAAGAGGATCTTATTAAATGAGAGGTAGTGGTGGATTCATTTTCAAAACTAAAAAGGAGAGTCTATATATTGATCAACTAGAGTGTCTTCCAATAGTGAATCACAGTGGTTGCATGTTGAATATGTGTTGATTATTTATGGGGGAGTACACTAGCCAACAGGGAAACCAAGGACCTAATCAAACTAGTCCCTTATCCAAAACATACCAAAAACAAACTCTGATCTCACAAATCAAACCAACCAAAAGGTTTCCCAAAAAAATTCTCAAAAGAACCCACTAACCATCACTTCAAACAAACTCATCGACAAGAACTTATAATTAAAACTTCATTCAAACATAAAGGGATTTTAAAATAAAAACGCCTAACAATCATTATTCCCAACTCACAAGAGGAACGCCAAAAAACTACTAGTTATCAAAACACCATATTTTCTATTAAAAACATTTTTTTAAATAAAATAATCTTGATGGGTTGAACACTCACTGATGGTATTTCATAGAGTCTCACACATGAATATTCTCATGCTATACTGGGAACCCATCTCTTCATACCAATCCAGGAACTCAGGCACTCGTGAAATAATCCATCCACATTTCCCATTTAGCCATGCATGTGACCACTCATAGAAATACCAAAGGTCAAAATAAATCTTTTCCATTTTGAAAAACAAAACATTCAACCCACACCTTCAACTTCTTAGTTTAATTCCCATTTCAAAATCCATAAAACTTTTTCAAAATATCAATCACCTCTGAGTCAAAAATCACATTCAAACTCCATACATCAATCCATTCCATTATTTATCAAATAAAACCCCACATATTCCATCCAAAAATTCAATTCATCCCTTTTAAAAACATCTTCGTTAACACAAAAAAAAATTCATTCCAACTGTTCTCATTTGATTAAAAACTCATTTATCCTTAAATAAATTTTCCAAAACCTCTTTCAAAATAAACTTTTATTTCTCAAATAAACCATTTCAATAAATCCAAATTTCAATCATAAAAACCCAATCTCATGTAAATATTTTTGTTTTACACAAAAATCATTTCATGAAATCCACTTTCCAAAGATCTATTAATAATGATATTTGAAACAAGTGTTTTCGATAAAAAAAATTAGAACCCAAGAAGACACAAGTCAATTCAAAAAGGGGGGAAACTAGTGTTGATGGGTGACTTGGTTATATGGTTAGAGACCATACACCAATCACATCACCATCATTGAGAGTATTCCAAGACCAAGTCCCCACCTCTATATGGACTTCCAAGCCCTGAGATCTCGCGGAGACTATTGACCCAACTCTATTTTCATTTCCCAAACTCAAAACAACCCACAAGAACCAAACAACACAAATAAAACCTGACTTCCCATGGCAACTCGAGTCCCATCATGAGATGTGTTGTCCAGGAATCCTACTCATAACCAGAACCTAAAGACCTAAAAATATTGGCTCCATTCTATCCAAACTCATCCCAAAATAATGTGACCCAAAAAGAACGAACTTGAATCTGATAACAAGTTGTCATGAACCAATCCAGAGTTCCATCCAACCTGACACCTGACCTGGTCTATGAAATAAGCTGAAGGGTGTTCCCGATCCCCACAGGTCGGAAACTAGTGCATGTGTAACACCCCGAGATTTTATGAAAAATATTCTTTTAATTTCATTGATTTATTGTGTTGTAAGCTACAACAAGATTTCCTTGCACTATACACAACACCGTATGAGCTTGCAGTATACACAACACTATTCTTGGATCATGTTACACACAATTTTGATAGTATTTATTCTACGAAGCTTTGAGTGTATATATATATATATATATATATTCAATGTATAAATGAAATATGGTTGGATTTTGTTATACTAAACAACTGAGGAGTCTTGCACAACATGCAACCCTGACTTGGCTTGCATTACACGCAATCGCGACCTTCCACGATAGCGTGTGTTGTACGAAATACTGAGTTTCGCTAAACAACGATATGTTATATGAACTACATGTTATGAATAGTATCAAATACATTTTGAATTTTATAACATTATTATTCATCTTATACATTTTCTAGAACATGGTATGAGAACAAAATCAATTTTTCGAGTAAAATAAGTATTTTTCAAAAAATGTAGTTTTGACGCCTTTTGATGGAGCACCCACTTTAAATCTTGTTTTTGACATTTCTATAAGTTCAATTTGACAAAATAAAATTCTTCTTTGGAATCAGGATATAAAAATTTACTTTGGATAAATTTTTCATATTATTCTGATAACTTTCATATTTTAATGAATAGTAAAAACA
The DNA here is from genome assembly GCA_963277665.1 of Viscum album. Classification (NCBI taxonomy): domain Eukaryota; kingdom Viridiplantae; phylum Streptophyta; class Magnoliopsida; order Santalales; family Viscaceae; genus Viscum; species Viscum album. The sequence goes on from OY728146.1 coordinate 319,797,187, forward strand.
CGCTATATTTTAATTAAAAAAAATTTCATCGCAATGATTTATATGGATAGATTGTCTTTTTAATTTGTTTTAAAGTGTAATTAGAATATATTTTTACCATTTAATCCAATGTTGTTCATTGTAATTAATTTCACTTTGAAATTGGATAAAACAAGTAGCAATCTTTTGATAGTTTTTGTTTCTTAAAAACACGCTATTTGTTTTGATAACAGGAATTAATTTTAAAATTAAATAATTCCACTTCTATGTTTTGAATTTGGAAAAATAGACATCAATTTTGAATTCGTAATATCAAATAATTCTTAGGCTGAATTTTTGGTATTTTTCTGAAAAACTTCAATTTTCGATGAATAGTGAAACCACTTAGTGGTAGTTAAAAAAACTGACTTTTTCATTTAAATGAAATTTTACCACTTCTGTGAATTGAATTTTGAAAATCTGAGAGACACTGTTAATATCAAGGACTAAAATGTGGTTCAATGAGATGAAAATAATTTTTGGTGAATAGTAACTTTACTTTTTTTTTTACCACGGTTAAAAGTAAATAGTATAATTAGGGGTAAAAATGATATTATTATTACCCTAAATCATGTCCTAATTCTATTGGATAAGTTTAATTCGACCAAAAACAACCTTAGGAATAAAATATGACCATTTAGGTCCACTTTTATTAGATTAGGACATTTATTATTAATTTATTTAAAGAATAGTTAAAATAGTTAAAATCAAAGTTTAATAACTAAAACATTTTTAATATAGGGTTATACAAAAGATAAATTAGACTATAAATATTAATTAGAAAGATAAAGATATTTCCTAAATAATTATATTTTATTTGTAATTTTTATACATTAAATAATTTAATTTATTTATGACACAATGATGATGCCGTAATTATCTTATTAATGAAATATTGACATAATTGATGTTATAAATACCCAAATAAATGTAATTTGAGACTTTTTATGAATTACACTAATTTTCTAGATTACTATTACATGTTAGTATTGATTTAGTTAACTTTTTTTCGAATTAATAATTCTGTTATGATTTTCTCAAAAATCAATTACCAAATAGTGTCAAAATTGACATAAAATAGTTTTTAAAACAAATATTATATTATTAATTGTTATTTTATTCCTAAAAATATAAGTTTCGGCCAAATGGCCTAGATAAGGTTATATATATTAATAATAAACAACTTGGGGTTCTTTTGGATTTTTATAGTAAGTTTATTAACCTTATAGTGTAAGAAAACAGGAAGACATGATAAAAGAAAAATTATTTAACTTAAAGTTAAATCTAAATGATAAGGTTAAAATAGAAACCTAAACATGTATAAATTATATTTTATGAGAGGATTTAGACCCATACCCACCTTAGCTTCTAAATAAATCAATTTGGAGCTATTAAAACCTGAATATGACTTTATAATAAAATAATATTTTTAGTTTTTCCAAAGGTGCCCATGTCCTCCCTTATAAAAGGGCACCTCCTCCCTCTCTTCCTCACACCACTTTGAGACTTCAAGATCGGCAAAAAACTACCAAATTCTCTTCTCCACTTCCCTAGAAACATCCTAGAGGTCTTGGTATTCTTCAAAGACCAATTTTAGTGCCCTAAGAGGAGGTCTCAAAGAGGCGCTTCAAAGAAGAGGTAATGTCCGTTACCGATTCTTTCAACTTTATTTCTTCTTCCACTTCTTCTTCTTTAGTTGTTTAATTATGAATTAATAAAATAAGTATCACTCATATACTGATATGTTATTATAAGTATGAAAAAACCCTATTTAACCATCTATCCATCCTACGGAAAACAAAATCACCGCGCGTGCGTACGTACGGAATACCGTCTCCACGCCATGGTGTAATCTATTTTCCACCACCACCTTACTTGGATGGGTATAATGGTGTAAATAAATAACTATATATTATTATTTTAAAGTGATATTTATTATGAAATAGTATATATACACTTCAATACAATTCCATGATCATGAGAATGATATCATCGCTCGTGCGTACGTACGGACTACCGTCTCCACGACGCGATGAGATTCATTCTCCATGTTAACCATTCATGAATGATTATAAAGTATATATAATAAGTAATCATGAAATATATGACATAATAATTATACTATATTTATGTATATATATATATATATGTTTTATCTACTTAATTCCATTCAATTCAATAAGGAAACGAAAACAGCGTTCATGCGTACGTACGGCCTATCGTCTCCATGAACGGTGTATTTCATTCCATTTATCGATCTATCATATATATATATATATTCTGAATATATATTACATATAAATCATGTCTTACATTCTGTAATTAAGTAAATCAGGATATAAGTAATAATATTAAGAACAACAAGTCGAAACATGTACGATAAATGAAACAATTTTACCCAAAACGCTGCTTTTACATCGAATTTACAAAAGAACGGGTAATATAAAGTCATAAGTGAACTATATATGATATCATAACAATAAATATGATTCTGTAATAAGTCAATGACATTATTTAAATCATTATATAGGAGGTTCGGATACGTACGAAGCATGTCGGACCTAAGGTAAGGGATAATTTTGCAAATCTCATTTTTATCTGAGATTGCTTATTCGTAAGTATTTACTGAGGTTATTGCTATCATCCATGTCCATGTTTTATAAAATTGTATTAATGTATGTTTAAAGTCCTTTTTATCCATTTTGACTTTTACCCCATGGTATATAAGGGATCTTTCTCTTATTTACCCTACAAGTTACTTTTTGACTTTTCCGACAAAAGTATGAGAAGAATGTTTTTTTAACGTATACGGCATGAAAGGATTTTTACGGTTTTATAAAGCCTTATTTTCATGAATATTACTCCAAAATATTTCATGACTATTTTAAACAAAATCTCTTTCTTTTAAAATTGCATGACGTTTTGTGAAAAGAAATTGATTTTGAAGAAGAAAGGATATTTTCCTCAAGAATTCATTTCAAATGTTTTATCAAACCCATTTTCCATCTAAGATGACATTGTTTCATATGTGTATGTTTCAAGTTTAATTTATCTATGATTTACATGGTTTCACTTTTCTTATGATGAAATTCCCATTTGTTTTATATGGATTCTGAGATGATGGGATGATGTTTATGAAACCCATTTTATTCTTTGGGTTATGATGAATGTTTTAAGTTTATTTTGTGGCACAAGTAAGAATGATTTCATTATGAGATTGGTGGGACCTATATCTCCTTCCAATTCATTAGGTAAAGATTTATATCTCATGAGATAGACATGGCTAGAATGGTAAGTTAATCCGGTTCAGTGTTACAGGACTGAAACGAGGAGTGAACTCGATTCAGAAAGGGACTTTGTCCACTAAGATGGTCATGGCATTAATGCCTTGGATACTATGGAAATCATATCATGTGATTAATGGTTTTTCACAATTACCTGTTTAATTCTCATGCTATTTTATCATGATTAATGTTTCTTTATAATCTATGCCTTACGTACTTCCATGATTTATGTCATTGCTCAAGATTCTGATATTTAAATATTATGTTCATGTTTTTAAGTTCAAATGTATATGATTTGTTTTATTTTATCCATGATTACCCTTACTGAGCATTTAAGCTCACCCTTTATATGTTTTATTTTCCCCAGGATTGAAAGAAAGGTTTTAGGTAAGAAAACAAAAAGGGAAAGATCTTATGGGAGATATTGAAGATCTTTCACCACGATTAGAAAATTATATTCCGAGTTTCCAAAGACACTAAACTATTACGATCCTTGTGTGTCTGTTTTTGTTATGTATTAAGTATTCCTATAAATTAATGTAATGTCCATGTACATCAATCTTCGGGTCTCTACATTTGGTATTAGAGCAAAGGTTTAGTCAACCTTTGGAAACTAGGATGCGAAAACTTTAGTGAGATCCCTAGAGATATTTCTAAGGTATGTCTAGGGATGTCCCTAAGGTTAAGTATAAGTATAGTTTATAGTCCTAGAATTATGGTAACGATATTATATTAAACCTAAGATGTTAGATATTGAAGTTACCCCCCCCCCTTTATTATGATTGTTTCCTCTCACACTATTCTTTTTGGGTTTTAGAAAATGGCTGGAAACAAGATGATTCACGATAATGGAGGATATGATGGACAATGGAATGATATTCTTCATGAGAAACCAAATAAAATGGGATTTGGAAGTCCAAACATAATTATTATGCCGAATCATCAATCTCATAATATGATCAATAAACTCAAATTTGGTAAGTTTCCTGACTCAGCTAATAAGAGAAAGATGGAGTTTCATGATGATCATAGAGGAAAGAAACTTAAATTTCCCCTATGTAAATCATGTGGGAAGAGGCATCAAGGAGAATGTTTCAAATGAACTGGAAGATGCTTTGGGTGTGGAAAAGAAGGACACAAAGCCAGTAAGTGCAAAGGAAAAGGTTCTGTTAACACCATGGATGAGGATAATGGTATTGCTACGACATCAACAATGGTTAAATGTTTTAAATGTGGAATGTACGGGCATTATGAAAACCAATGCCCTAAGGGAAAGTCTCATGAAGAGAATCAGGATGGTCGTATGGGTAGTATTTATGTTGATGATGATGAATAGACTACAAATGATATGTGAGATGAAAGAATTGTTGAAGCTCGGTCAATGGTTTAAGAAGGTAGTGGAATGATTACATGTTTATCAAGTGTAATGTTGTATAAGTAATCTCATGGTACAATGGAATAAAGAGACTTCTAAGAATTGTTATATTGTTGTCTTTCCTTAAGTTTTGAAAGTGTATGATGAATGGTACCAGTAACCATGAAAGTTTATTCAGATATTTTTGGAAAGTAGATGATATGCGCATAATGAAGGGATAAGAAGAAAATTAAATGTTTGATAGTATTCATGAGCTCATGACTGATATAAGGATAAGTTTATATCATGAGTTGAGTATATAGAATTTTTGGATTTTGGTATGTGGAAAGAGTTAACTTTTGACAGTATTCATGTTTTCACTAAGGTTTAATGGGTATTCATTTTTCAAGAGAATGCATGATTAAGGTATTCACATGATTTGAATGTTACCGACAAGATATATGGGGGATAAATGATGTTATTCACATGCTTGGTTGATGACATTTCAAGTAATCGTTTTCTTTATACTATGAGCTTGGACTGAAGTATTTTAGATAAGACTAAAGATTGGAATGGATTATGTTGGACATAAGTTAGTATTGTTTAAGGATAGAACTTTTTTCGATATTATTGATGGGATGTTATAGCAATGTAGTTTTAGAAAAAGGAAAACCTGCAGGATGGGCGACATCCCATCGCGTCGGAAAAGGCTATGGGAATCGAACCCACAATTGAAGTGCGACTGGCCTTTATCGCCTACCACTGGCCTACAGGAAGTCCCTGTTTAGTAGAAACTAGTTTTATTATATTAAGTAGTATGATATATGAAGTATAAGTCCATTTTAGGAACCATATATGATTAATCTCACTATAGATGGACTTATGTATTTTTTGATAACTTTTATAACCTTTTGTTTGAGATAGATGGAATGACCCATCATTCTATCACATGATCTTTTAACACTTCACGAATGACAAATTCAACTTCATTTCTTTAAGAGATGAAGTGGAAATTGTCCAAAGAACGATCAACGGTGAGACTATACCAAAATCACGACAGTATTTCTTCTAATTCCAATTTCATCAACTTTAGGGAAATGATCTTGAAAACCAAAAATGTTGTCCTAGTGCCCTTATATCTGATGAATCAGATGGTACCCTAGATCATCACAAATTTATAGCTTTGTGATTGTTGGATTTTTCATAGCCATGTTATCTACCACTCTCCATCAGAACTTGATGGTTATATTTTTCTTCCATATCCATATTTTCACCTATGTTCTCCTACGTGGAAACCCAGTGATGAGTTAATGTGGGTAACTGTTACGTTTCATACTTTAGTTTTTAAAGCCAAGTTTTGGTATTCCTTTTTACGATGTGGGTTTCTATTAAATAAACTTTCGAGTAGTAAACCACTTATAACCATGAAGAATTTTGAGGGAGAAATTCATTTTAAGGGGGGTAGAATGTAACACCCCTAGATTTTATGAAAAATACTCTTTTAATTTCATTTATGTCTTGTGTTGTAATCTACAACAATATTTCCTTACGCTATACGCAACACCGTATGAGCTTGCAGTATACACAACATTATTCTTGGATCATGTTACACACAATTTTGATAGTAGTTATTCTACGAAACATTGAGTGTATATATATATATATTCAATGTATAAATGAAATATGTTTGGATTCTGTTATACGAAACAATTGAGTAGTCTTGCACAACACGCAACCCTGACTTGGCTTGCATTACACGCAATCGCGACCTTCCACGATAGCGTGTGTTGTACGCAATACTGAGTTTCGCTAAACAACAATATGTTATATGAACTACCCGTTATGAATATTATCAACTACATTTTGAATTTTATAACATTATTATTCATATTATACATTTTCTAGAACATGGTATGAGAACAAAATCAATTTTTTGAGTAAAATAAGTATTTTTCAAAAAATGTAGTTTTGCCGCCTTTTGATGGCGCACCCACTTTAAATCTTGTGTTGACATGTCTATAAGTTCAATTTGACAAAATAAAATTCTTCTTTGGAATCAGGATATAAAAATTTACTTTGGATAAATTTTTCATTTTATTCTGATAAATTTCATATTTTAATGAATAGTAAAAACACGCTATATTTTAATTAAAAACAACTTTTTTCATCGCAATAATTTATATGGATAGATTATATTTTTAATTTGTTTTAAAGTGTAATTATAATATATTTTTACCATTTAATCCAATGTTGTTCATTGGAATTAATTTCACTTTGAAATTGGATATAAACAAGTAGCAATCTTTTGTAGTTTTTGTTTCTTAAAAACACGCTACTTGTTTTGATAACGGGAATTAATTTTAAAATTAAATAATGACACTTCTATGTTTTGAATTTGGAAAAATAGACATCAATTTTGAATTCGGAATATCAAATAATTCTTAGGCTGAATTTTTGGTATTTTTCTGAAAAACTTCAATTTTCGATGAATAGTGAAACCACTTAGTGGTAGTTAAAAAAACTGACTTTTTCATTTAAATGAAATTTTACCACTTCTGTGAATTGAATTTAGAAAATACAAGAGACACGGTTAATATCAAGGACTAAAATGTGGTTCAATGAGATGAAAATAATTTTTGGTGAATAGTAACTTTTTACTTTTTTTACCACGGTTAAAAGTAAATAGTATAATTAAGGGTAAAAATGATATTATTATTACCCTAAAACAAGTCCTAATTATATCGGATAAGTTTAATTAGACCAAAAAAACCTTAGAAATAAAATATAACCATTTAGGTCCACTTTTATTAGATTAGGACATTTATTATTAATTTATTTAAAGAATAGTTAAAATAGTTAAAATCAATGTTTAATAACTAAAACATTTTTAATATAGGGTTATACATAAGATAAATTCGACTATAAATATTAATTAGAAATATAAATAGATTTAATACATAATGATATTTTATTTGTAATTTTTAGACATTAAATAATTTAATTTACTTATGATACAATGATGATGCCATAATTATCTTATTAATGAAATATTGACATAATTGATGTTATAAATACCCAAATTAATGTAATTTGAGACTTTTTATGAATTACACTAATTTTCTAGATTAATATGACATGTTATTATTGATTTAGTTAAATTTTTTTCGAACTAATAATTCTGTTATGATTTTCACAAAAATCAATTACCAAATAGTGTCAAAATTGACATAAAATCGTTTTTAAAAAAAATATTATATTATTAATTGTTATTTTATTCCTAAAAATATAAGTTTCGGCAAAATGACTTAGATAAGGTTATATATATTAAAAATAAACAATTTGGTGTTCTTTTGTATTTTTATAGTAAGTTTATTAACCTTATAGTGTAAGAAAACAGGAAGACACGATAAAAGAAAAATTATTTAACTTAAAGTTAAATCTAAATTATAAGGTTAAAATAGAAACCTAAACATGTATAAATTATATTTTATGAGACTATTTCGATCCATCCCCACCTTAGATTCTAAATAAATCAATTTTGAGCTATTAAAACTGAATATGACTTTATAATAAAATAATATTTTTAGTTTTTTCAAAGGTGCCCCTCTCCTCCCTTATAAAAGGGCACCTCCTCCCTCTATTCCTCACACCACTTTGAGCCTTCAAGATCGGCCAAACCCTGCCAAATTCTCTTCTCCACTTCCCTAGAAACATCCTAGAGGTCCTGGTCTTCTTCAAAGACCAATTTTAGTGCCCTAAGAGGAGGTCTCAAAGAGGCGCTTCAAAGAAGAGGTAATGTCCGTTACCGATTCTTTCAACATTATTTCTTCTTCCACTTCTTCTTCTTTAGTTGTTTCATTATTAAGTAATAACATAAGTATCACTAATATAATGATATATTATTATAAGTATGAAACAAACCTATTTCACCATCTATCCATGTTATGGAAAATGAAATCACCGCGCGTGTGTATGTACGGAATACCGTCTCCACGCTGTGGTGTAATCTATTTTCCACCACCACCTTACTTGGATGGGTATAATGGTGTAAATAAATAACTATATATGATTATTTTAAAGTTATATTGATTCTGAAATAGTATACATACACTTCAATACAATTCCACGATCATGGGAATGATATCATCGCTCGTGCGTACGTACGGACTACCGTCTCCACGACGCGATGAGATTCATTCTCCATGTTAACCATTCATGAATGATTATAAAGTATATATAATAAGTAATCATGAAATATATGAAATAATAATGATACTGGATTTATGTATATATATATTTATGTCATCTACTTAATTCCATTCAATTCAATAAGGAAACGAAAACAGCATTCATGCATACGTACGGTCTACTGTCTCCATGAATGGTGTATTTCATTCCATTTATCGATCTATCATATATATATGTATATTCTGAATATATATTACATATAAATAATGTATTACATTATGTAATTAATTAAATCGTGATATAATTAATAATATTAAGAACAAAAAGTCGAAACATGTACGATAAATGAAACGATTTTACCCAAAACGCTGCTTTTACATCGAATTTACAAAAGAACAGGTATTATAAAGTCATAAGTGAACTATATATGTTATCATAACAATGAATATGATTCTATAATAAGTAAATGACATTATTTAAATCATTATATAGGATTTTAGGATACATATGAAGCATATCGGACCTAAGGTAAGGGATAATTTTGCAAATCTCATTTTTTTTTTCAAGATTGCTTATTCGTAAGTATTTACTGGGGTTATTGCTATAATACATGTCCATGTTTTATAAAATTGTATGCATGTATGTTTAAATTCTTTTTTAACCATTTTTACTTTTACCCCATGGTATGGAAGGAATCTTTCTTTTATTTACCCTACAAGGTACTTTTTGACTTTTCCGACAAAAGTACGAGAAGAATGTTTTTTTAACGTATACGGCATGAAAGGATTTTTACGATTTTATAAAGCCTTATTTTCATGAAGCTTCCTCCAAAATATTTCATGACTATTTTCAAAAAAATCTCTTTCTTTTAAAATTGGATGACGTTTTGTAGAAAGAAATTGATTTTGAAGAAGAAATTATATTTTCCTCAAGAATTCATTTCAAATGTTTTATCAAAACCATTTTCCATCTAAGATGACATTATTTCATATGTGTATGTTTCAAGTTTAATGTCTCTATTATTTACATGGTTTCACTTTTCTTATGATGAAATGTTCATTTTTTTTATATGGATTATGAGATGATGGGATGATGTTTATGAAACCCATTTTATTCTTTGGGTTATGATGAATGTTTTAAGTTTATTTTGTGGCACAAGTAAGAATGATTTCATTATGAGATGGGTGGGACATATATCTCCCTCCAATTCATTGGGTAAAGATTTATATCTCATGAGATAGACATGGATGGAACGGTAAGTTAATCTGGTTCAGTGTTACAGGACTGAAACGAGGAGTGAACTCAATTTAGAAAGGGACTTTTTCCACTAAGATGGTCATGGCAGTAATGCCTTGGCTACTATGGAAATTATATCATGTGCTTAATGGATTTCCACAATTACATGTTTAATTCCCATGCTATTTTATCATGATTAATGTTTCTTTATGATCTATGCCTTACGTACTGCCATGATTTATGTCATTGCTCAAGATTCTGATGTTTAAATATTATGTTCATGTTTTGAAGTTCAAATGTATATGATTTGTTTTATTTTATCCATGCTTACCCTTACTGAGCATTTGAGCTCACCCTTTATATGTTTTCTTTTCCCCAGGATTTAAAGAAGGTTTTTAGGTAAGAAAACAAAAAGGGGAAGATCTTATGGGAGATGTTGAAGATCTTTCACCACGATTAGAAGATTATATTCCGAGTTTCCAAAGACACTAAATTATTATGATCCTTGTGTGTCTGTTTTTGTTATGTATTAAGTATTCTGCTAAAGTAATGTAATTTCCATGTACGTCAAGCTTTGGGTCTCTAAAGCTTGAGTATCAAAAAAATACTTAGGGAACTATTCCAACTGACTCCATAGATATAAAAAACCAATAATAATGAGAAAAACATAACTGAATAACTAAAACCAAAAAAGAAATGTAAATTCTTGGAATCAAGGTTGTAAAATTCTAACCAAAAATAAAAAATACAACAACTATAAAAGGAACTCTAAAACAAACCCAAGGTCTCCATGCGATGAGAGGGGCATCACCCACAAGCCACCACCACCGACACCTACATGAGATGGAACTTTAGAAACCAAATCCACCACAACACATCTTTTCTCAACCTAGTTCATACAATGTAAACACTATATACACCCAAAGGTGTATGTAGGTTTTGAACCAAATTCTAAAAGGATTCCACCAAAAAGAGAAGATTCCATGTGATAACATTAAAAGATAAATTAACATGATCGTTCATGTAAAATACTTAGAATTTATTTTAAAGAAAACATTTATAAGAAGAACCATTCTCCAGGAAAACACCTTCAAAGGAAACTATTTCATTAGGGAAACATTTTAAAAATAACACTTTTAAAGGATACATTAAAAAAATAAACTTTTACTAAAATAAACTTTATTTAAAATGAAATACACTCAAGGTCCACCGTATGTTGATAGATGAAACCACATCACATAAGATTCATTTCACAAGAGATAACCATGGGTAAATACCTAAGGGTGGTCTAGCTTGAGTGGGTCACTATAACCTCGTACCTCAGTGAAATGTGGTATAGTAACCACAATAGTCAGCATCCTCGTGCACAAGCCACTAGAGATAAAAAAATATCCAAAATTGCAATGGCAATCAATCATCATCATAGTTTAGTTAGTGTTGTAATCATCAATCCAACTAAGTAAAACTGGGGAAAGCCACTTTTTTATCACTAGAATACTAGTTCTAGTTTTCCCACCTAGATACTCTAGATTCCCTTTGTACTCAATTAATGTTCACATGTCACACCTATCACCACTTTCACATACACATGCCAAGCATTATAAATACACCAGGAAATCATCATTTTCCATAAACCAAACCACTTCCCATTTTACATACACCAAAACCATTTCCATATATATTTTCCACCACTTGGATGATTCATAAACCCCTTTTAAATTATCATAATAAAGTCACATAATCAATTCAAAAAAATTCATAGGCCAATCCCCCTTAAAATCCACACCTAAAACAATTTCATTTTTTTTAAACATGTTTTCCATTTTTTAAATAATTTATACTTCATATAAAAAGTGTACAAAAAATCCAATATTCCCAATTAATCCATTTTTCTTCAAAAAACTACTTTCAAACTCATTCTCACCTTCAAAACCATTTAAAATGCATTTTTCACCCTTAAAACAAATCCCAAAATACTTTCAAGAAGCACCACTATAAGGCACTTAAAAAACATAACCAATTATTTTTATAAAAATCCATTTTAATCGCATAAATATGTCAAACCCTTCCAAAACATTTTTTTCACCACAAAAAAATCATAGAACATATATATTTAACCAAGAAATCATATTAGAATCATCCAACAATGTTAGGAAATGGAATAACATACCTCAATCTTGGAAGCATCCATAAATTGGGGTGAAACTATCACCACACCACCAAAAGACCCTAGAAAGAAAATATCTAACCAAAAACATCAAGACCAAACCCTGATATTTAATATTTAAGCCAAAAGATACCTCCCAACCCACTAGCCATATTAAACCCCCAAGGAGAAGAGAAGAAACCCTAGAAAAGAGAAAAGAACAAGAAGAAGAACCACTTACTTGGAGATTCCTTGATGGATCGGAGTCAAATACACCTAAGGAGAGGTTCCCAAGGAGCCTAAGAGAGCTTATATGAGGCTCCTAAGGTAAAAAAATCCTAAGTGGGGTGGATGGGGGTGGAATTAGAGTTAAATCCCAAGAGGACACAAAGGGGATTTTTGAAATTTTTAATGACATGGACATCACGCATGGTTAACCCGCACGGTTTTTCAAACCATGTGGTGACCATGCACCCCTCTCTATATAAGAGGAACCGACCACATGTTTATCCCACATGTCCTGACTAGTCATACAATAGCTTCTGTCAAAGACTCCAACCTACCACACAGTTACCCGGTCTGGGGCGCACGGTTTCTACTAACTATCTATCAATCGTGAGACACGGGCTGTTTACCCCAATTTTTCTCCTTTTTCTCCAAAACAAAAATGGGACCCAAGGAGAAAATATAGACCAAAAATAAATGGAAAGAATAACTCAAAAATTTATACCCATCATACCCAGTTCCCAAGAGAAAAATTGAGTCCCAAAAAAAACTGAATGCAAATGTGAAAACAAAACCCCCATGTGTGATAGTGAGGATACTCGAATTCTAAATGGGTTTTAGAGACTTCATCTCAAAAAATTAATAGAGGTATGGGAGGAAGAAATAATTAAAAGGATTTCTCACAATAATATGTATACAACATGAGGGATCATATCCCTTTATATATCCATTCATGATGAATTTCATAAATAAAACACATTGGACAAATTTTTGTATCTATATACATTTATTACCATTATCAATAATTCATTGAATCATAATAAATGAATATTCAAGAAATTTAATCCATTCATATTGGATTGAAAATCATAACCATTTGGGAGAAATAAATATATATATCATATATATATATATATATATATATATTATTGCATGTATTAAATACATACATAATAATACTTTCATCGAATTAATATTATTAAATATAATATTATATATATAATATTATATATATATATATATATTAGTTTATATTCAACATCTTTGGTGTGTATATTGATTTTATATTGCTTTCCCCTTTGTCTTGTTATCTTTATTTCTATGTGGTCTTATTCCCGTTGATCCCTCATGGCAGTTTGTCTCAGTGTTTTTGGTATCTACCTTCCATGTCCTTCTTGTTTTTTTCTTGGTTCAAAATAAATTTCTCATAGGTGGGTCATGCTCTATTTATTTTTAGGTGGCATCTCTGGTGGTTCTCTTGAGTATGGGTGCAGTCCTTCAAGCCTAAAGTGGCACTAGTCTATCTCCCTTTCTTTAACGATGACCATATGCTTGATAAGATCATGTCTATCTAGTAGGGGGAAGGAGGTGTATGTTTTTATATGGTTCATTTGTTTGGATGAGTTGTTTTGTTTCTTTGTTTCTCATTTTGTTTTTGAGTTTCTTTCTAGTTCTTTTTTTCTCTTTCAAAACATATTGGTCGGTGTTCATGCTTCTGGTGTCTGGTGTTAAATTGGGTGTAAGCACATCCCATCTAATTCCTCTTGATTCTATGGTGTTTTATTTTTGGTCTCTACAGGTATTTTTTGTGTTTTGATGGATTTTTTAATGATTGTTTGGGGTAGGGTGATCGGTTGTCGATGGTGAGATGATAGTGGTGTGGTCTATTTTATAACATTATTAGTGGTTCAATATTTCTATTGGTGGTCTATTGTGATTTGGTTATGATTTTTTCATAATGGAGGTATGGTGATGGTGGGTTTTTGTGTCCTAGTGATGAAAATTTCTAGTAAGTTGTAGTGTCCTAATGGAGTCATGGATTTTGGTTTTTTGATGTAACAAACTGACCTAAGCTACAACCTAAAACAACACTCAAACTAATATTCCACTGGCCTAAGGGGTATTCCTGATTCCTACAAGCCGATAATAAGTGATCAGGAATTATAGGAAAAACCTTTGGTAACAATGACTCCCTCAAATCATAGTTATCACAATAGAGATCCAAACCATGAATTTAGCATGTAGCACTCATACATTGGATGACCTTGAAAAAAATGGATATAAATAACATGTATAACCAAACTTGCCATAAACAACATAAATAATGGTATTTCCCATTCATATCAACATGAAACATAGTTCAAAATAAATATACCATAGGATACAATAAAAATAAACAAACTACAACTTAGTATAGTACCAACACGGTCAATACATTTGATAACCCTAAGTAATTAAAAAATTCAAACTAACCTACAAGAACACATCCATATGACCCATAGTCTCTCTCCACATATAGAATCACCATTGACATCCTAATAGGACAATAATAAATCCAAATGAAACTTATACCCTATAGTAAACATAAAGTTGCATAAACCAATTGGTGTATGAAGGGTGTGAGTGAACATGCCCAATAGGATCTCACAAAGGAATCTATGAAAAATATTTCATAAATAAATTCACTAATGAAAGTTTAAAATAAATTTATAAAACCAATTTCAAAATTTGAGATGAAGTTACCCAAAAAAAATATCAACCTTAGGAATTTTCATAAATCATCAATCGCTTTTTTAATAAAATAAAATACCTTAAAACTTTACTTTAAAGCCTTTAATTTCAAAACCTATTTTAAATCCACTTTGGAAACCTAAGATAAAATTATTTAATTTAAAAATGGTTTTCATAAACCTTTTAAATCCATTTAAAAAACAAATCTAACACAGACATTAAAAAATAATATATGGTTGGCTCCACAAGTCAAGAGAAAATAATGAGTGTAAAAATGTAAAGGGTTTCATAAACAACACAAGAAAAGGGGAATACAATCATGTATAAGAATAAAATCCCCAACATTAATATAAAATAAAATAATAAATTCCATGGGTCCTACTCTAGGTCCTTGAGTAAAATAACCCTAGACCTTACACAACCAAGGGACCAACTATTGGCGTATATTGATTTTAACCAAAACACAATCCGCACAAATCTCTCTCACACTACCTCATCGGTGGACATCTTGGATCGTAGAGACAAGGTTCTATGCAACAATACTACCCACCTTGTTAAGGTGTTATGGAGGAATCACAAATGCAAATAATTCACGTGGGAACCAGAGGAGTCTATGAGGCAGAAGTACCCACACCTTTTCTCTTCTGGGGGTATGAGTTAAAATTTTGCAGACAAAATTTCTTAAGGGGGGAAGAATGTAATGACCTGAACTTTTGAATAAATTTTATTTCCTAATTTTGTGTGTTATTTCATTTTATACTCCACAAAACTATATCCTTTAATTAATAAAGTGATATCATTGGGTTTCGACTGTTATATGACCGTTGGTCAATATGACCATTGGAAACTAAACTCTTAACGTTACAATTATTGTTTATAAATACAAGTGATCTTGGTTAATTAATTCATAAATAAGATTCTATAGCCTCATCCAGTAGACTCAGGTCGTACGAATCTCATCTGTCAGAGCTTGGGAAGGAGGTAGCGTCTCTGGGTTTTTCTCTAGACCAAGCCCAAGCTGAGCTTCAACATGTGAATCTTGAATGGAATCGCCTAATGGAGAAGTTCAAGCTGATTGAAATCACCACTCAGGTAATGTTGTCTGAGCCGCTCCAAGATTTTATCACCATAGCACACTTTACACTTAGGTCCTATGCAGGTGTTATAAGTGGATATGTAATGCAACCTTAGTTACTTGTGTAAACCTTTTGTATAAGTAAAATTGTTATTTATTATTATGGAAAAGTTAGTGAATTTCAAATATCCAGATAAATATATGATTAATTTATAGTTCCATATTACTAATGAATTTTGGAAAAAAAAAGGTATCTTAAAATATTAATGTAAACTTTAAATAATTAATAAGGTGAAATTATTTTCAAAAAATTGGTCTTCTACAGTTGTGATCTGTAAGAAATTTAGAGTCTAATAAGATCAGCTTGTTTTTTAGTGAATAGTAAAGTATGAATAGTAACATGCCCTTATGAATGTAAATGAATAGTAAATCAGCCAAAAAAATAGAAACATCACCCATGAATGTATAAATACAATTTAGATATCTTAAAAGTGAAAAAAACGATCATAGTATAAGTTTTTTTATTTTTGTAGGTCATAAATATTTAATTTACAATTTTATAATTAATTTAATAATTTAAAATGAAAATGTATTTTCATAAAATTTAATCATTAGTAATTACTTTATTATCTTATGGTTATACGATAATTTTATGGGACCTTGATTACTTTTTCAAGGTGTTACAAAATAAGTTATAGTTTTAGAGTTGTTGTTTTTTTGAATAAATAATGATTTTATTTAAAAATTTAATTAAAAAAATTTAAAAAAATTATTCTCATAAAATGGAGTTCATTTTTGAATTCAGAGAATTTATATTAGTTTAGGGTAAATTTTTGGGATATTTCTGAAATAGTTAAATTTTCAGTGAATAGTAAAAATACACTTTTGAGTTTCGGGTGTTTAATGACATCATTGATGATATAATGATTATGTAATCATTATGGTATAATTTTTAATATTAAAATATTATATTAGGTGTCCCAAGTGTCCAATACCATGGGAAAATACCATAGGCAATCCCATGGTTTTTCAAATACCACCGATGAAGTGTCCCTTGGAAATTAATTAAATATCCCCTCACTTTTCCTATAAATACCAAGTCATTACCTCATTAATTTCATTCCAAAATCCTCCTCAACAAATATCTGGTCTTTCTACCTCCCAAGGAGTCCTCCCAAGGTTCCCTTAATCCCCCCAAAGTACCAACCTTCAAGCTTTTTAAGTTACTCTTCAAGGTAAGAGAACCTTTCACCCTCCTCTTTTTAATCATGATTTCCTTTATGTTATGTCTTGTAGTTTTCATCTTCTTATGGGTGGGTATGTTATTATATATTATTATTAATCTCCATTTCATGTATAAATTATGAGATACCCTTTCCACTCTCATCAATTTATTTTCTGAATTTTTTAGCGACGCCGTTAGGCTGCCGAATTTTTCGTAAAAGAAATAGTGTCTTCTCTTTTCTTTCATGTTTTCTTTTCATGTGGTATGTCATTAAAATATTCATAACATAATCTTATTATGTATCCATAATTTATTATGAATTATTTATGAGTGTTTGACACTTTTCCCATCTCTTTTTAATGTTTTCTAAAATGATGTTATGTAGTCGTTATGCTGCAGAATTTTCGTCTCAAAATCTCTCTTTTTCTCAAGAAATTATCTTGTATAATTTTATGTGGATACCCAAATCTGTTTTCATTTCCAGTGGTATTATTCAATACATAAAATTTATCTATTTTATTCTGGAATTTACATACATATAATCCTCACTCCCTTTCCATAGGTTATAAATGACATAATGATCTTATTTTTAAGTACTTTTTAAACGTCACGATTTTGACATGAAACTCATTTATTTGATTATATTTGGGTTATTTATGAAATGTTTGATTATGATCTATGTATATCACATGAAAATAAATATATATTAGGGGTGATCCCTAATAGATCTCCAATGCATTGGGTAAAGAATTAATCTCTAGATATGACAAGTTACACGATACCTTGGTGAATAACCTTGGTAAATTTTTTATGACACCTTGGGAATGAACCTTGGTGATATGGTCATGAATGTATAAATTAAATTTTGTAGACACATATTCAAGTTGTGATTCAAGTTATTTTTATTATGATATGCCTCTAGTTCCATTTTTCATGTCTTGTGGTTTTCATCAAGTTCTTAATGATATCACAAGTAAACTGATTCCCTTACTTTCCTTACTGGGCCTTCTGCTCACCCTTTCCTTTGATGTATGTCTTAAAGTTATGAGATGCAATAATTTTACTTAGGAAGAACTTATTATGAATCCCTAAAATTGTATTAGAATAATGTTTTATGTTTTCATGTTTTATGTTCCTAATTTCCAAGACACTAGACTTTAAAGATCCTCTGTTTGTAAAATGTAATGAAAAGTTATGTAATAAAAAGGTGGGATGCCATAATCATCCTATTTATGCTCCACACTTTTCAGGATACCTTTATTCTTATCTAATGGAACCAAGGCATCACTCGGCATCGGTTACCTATACTAGTCAACTTCCTCCTGAATGTCCTCCTCAATGACCTCATTGAAGGATGATAGTCCAGAAACAAGCATAAACACACCAAGATCTAGGTTAATACCACCTTCGAAAAAATTGGCTTTGTTATAATTGTTTAAAACCAACTCTAGAGAGAATATGAACAACTCTGAGAGGTGGTTAATATACTTCTTAACTATTCATTTTACTTGATAAAATCTCAAAAACTTGAGATATATCTCAACCTTCATAGTCTCAAGATAGAACCAAAGGATAAATGTGATCTTGAAGAAATCCCAAGACATGCCTCCGTACAACTAAGAAGGTACCATTGACTCCCACCATTCTCAGCTTGATCCAAAAAGCAGTCTCACCACTACTCTCACCCATTAAGCTTCAGTTGTTTCAAGATAATTTAGGATCCCATCAATCCTTTCCAACCATTATAATTCTTTAGTTAAACTTTGGTCATTATGGAAATAGGTTGGATGTTGTTCCAAGAAGTCTAAGATTGGGTCCAAGAGCAGAGAAGGATCTAGTCCCACCACTCTATTTCAGGTTTGGGTAAATTCTTAAACTAAAGGAACTTATTTTAAGATATAGGAGGATTCACCAATAGTATCATACTTTATTAAAGGCCAAAAAATCACAATAGGATCTCACCAAGGAATCTATGTAATTTCTTTCATAAAGCAATTAACTAATGCTAGTTTAAAATGTAGTTAGAAAATAGTTTTATAAAAATTAATTTACCCAAAACAAATATCAACATTATTAATTTTCATAAATCATCCACCCCTTTTTAAAGGAAATAAAATACTTTAAAACACTAATTTAAATCCATTACTTTCCTTTAAGAAAATCCATTTTAAAACCACTTTGAAAACCCATAATGAAATTATTTAATTTAAAAATAGTTTATAAAAATAATTGGTAATCATTTATAAAAATCATTGGGAATATTTTAAAAAAACAAACAAAATGTTTAAATAATAATACAAGGTGGGAACCAAAATTCAAGAGAAAAAAAAGAAAGTAAATAGTGTAAAGGGTTCCAAAAATAATAAAAGAAAAATAGAATACAATCAAGCATAAGAATATAATCCAATGAATAAACCACCAATCAAGGAATGTGTGTTATGAATCCTACCCTAAGTACTACACTGAAATAACCTTATACCTTATACAACCAAGGGACTAACTGTTGGTATATATTTATTTCAACTAAAACACAATCCACCTAAATTGATCACACACTAACTCATCAGGGGCACTCCCTTAGCCAGGGTCATAGTGTGCAACTAGTATTGTGAGTGGGTTCCCTAGACCCAACTCCTTTATATAATTTAATTACTATTACATGAATACATTTTGATATATATACATTTTTTTATCTTACACTGATAGTATAATTATTTTTTCATGTACTATTTATATGGTAATGTCCTTAGATTACATGTTGTATCAACAGGTTATATAAATTCCTAGTATATAATGAGAACCTAGAGATATAATGAAAATAATATTAAACATATTTCCTATTATCAAAATACATCATCATTATAGGGAAAAGATGATCTATGACTATCAGGTGTTGGGGGATCATAATCATTGAGACTTCTTCTCATGAAGTTCTCACTTGTTTATCTCAAGTAGATGAGATCATGAGGATTGACTCGGTAATAGGAACACCCCATGTTACAGGTGTCATTGGTAGTTATCATCTATGAACATCTGTATTGGTCTCCTAAATTGATATTATTATCATTGTATACTATTTGATTATATACTTTGATTCAAGATAAAACCATGAAATTTATATCGTGGTAAGGTGGCTTGTGTTGGGTGTGCCATTAGTGGTATGGAATTGATTGAATGATCAAGATAGAATTTCTCTCTTCTAAAAAAAAGTGATATCTCAGTCCTAGTTGATTAGGATGGTAGTAACTTTTCAAAATTCATAGCCATAGTATAATAAGGTAAGTTTTTCAGTAAGTTCAATGAATAATAAATAAATAAATTATGATGATACAAAGTGTGTGTCGTGCTTTATGATATATTATAAGACAGATAGATTATATTAAATGATTTGTGTTCATAGGAAAGGTTTTTATTAATATTAAAATACCTCATCTATTTAGGGGACTTTATGGGTTGGTATACTCCACTTCTATCTTGTGATCAGTAGTTGTTGATATTGAGATAAGGTCCTAGAGGGTCATACACTTATCATTTCAAAACTCTACCATATTCTTATGAATTGGATTATATGACATTGTGAGGCCCACTATGAGGTATAGAATATTTATGAGCTTAAATTATTTTCATTAAATTAATAAATTCATATTATTTGAGTTTAGAATTATAGCATCCCACCTTTTTATAACATAAACTTTCATTACATTACACAAAACTGAGGATCTTTAAGGTTTAGTGTCTTGGAAACCAGGAACATAATACATGAAAACAATAAAAAACATTCTTCTTAAACACTTTAAAGGCTTCTCCTTAAGTTCATCCTAGGTTCATTACTGCATCTCATAACCTGGGGACATACATCAAAAGAAAGGGTGAGCAGAAGGCCCAGTAAGGGAAACAAGCGAAACATTTTACATATGAACTTGAGATACATCAATAAAGTCATGAAAAGAACTTTAAGGCATGAGAATGAAATCATGAGGCATATCATAATAAAAATAACATTTTTCATAACTTGAAGATGTGGATACATCATTTAATATATACAATCATGAACATATCACCAAGGTCCATCCCCAAGGTTTCATTTGAAAATTACCAAGGTTATTCACCAAGATATCATGAAAATTGTAATCTCTAGTGGTTACATCATTACCCAATGCATTGGAGCGCTATCAGGGCGCACCCTTAAATTTGCCTTTATTATAATGTGATCCACATATATCATCATAAAACATTTCATAAATAACCCATATAGCATAAAATAAATGGGTTTCATTTCATAATCATAACGTTTTAAAAACTGCTTTAATGACATGATCTTTACATCACTTTAAACCCACGGAAGGGGAGAGCGGGTTTAATGTATGTAAATCCCAGAATTTAAAATATAAAATTTTGGTATATATGTGAATACCCATATAGAAGAGAGAGATTTGAGTATTCACTTAATAAAATCAAATAACTTTAGAAAAAGAGAGAGACATTTTGAGACGAAAATTCTGCAGCATAACGGCTATGTTACAGGGTTTTAGAAAACATTGAAAAGAGAGGGGACATGGGTCAAACATTCATAAATGACCCATAAAACAGTAGAGGGACAGAATATAAGAGATTTAAGAACATGGTAATGAAATTTGAAAATATACCATATGAAATGAAGAACATGAAATGAAGTCAAAAATAAGATTTCTCTTATGAAAATTTGGCAGCCTAACGGCGTCACATAAACTTCAACCAAAAATGAATTGATGAGATAAAATAGGGTATCTCATTATATGAACATAAAAGATAAGTATGATAGATATAAAGATCATACCCCAACATAATAAAAAGCAACTTGCAAGACTTGACATGGAATTAGAACTTTGAAAAGGGAGAAAGGTGCAAGGACCACTTAAAAATTCAGCAGCCTAACGACGCCACTTAAACTTCAAAATACTGAATTGAAGAGATCAAATGGGGTCTCTCATCATATGGTCATAAAAGATCAGTATGATAGATATAGAGATAATACCCCAAAATAACAAAAAGGAACTTGAAATAATTGAAATGAAAGTAGAACTTCAAAACGAGAAGGGTGAAGAACCACTTAAAAATTCGGCAGCCTAACAGCGTTACTTAAAACTTCAAAATACTGAATTGAAGAGATCAAATGGGGTCTCTCATCATATGATCATAAAATATCAGTATGATAAATTTACATATCATACCCCAACATAATAAAAAGGAACTTGAAATACTTTACATGAAAATAGATCTTGAAAAATGAGAAGGGAGAAAGAATCTGTTACAAAAAATTCGGCAGCCTAACGGCGCCACTTAAAACTTCATAAAACGAAATAATGAGAGTAAGAGGGGATATCTCATTATGTGAAAATTAAAAGGTAAGTAAGATTAGTATATAATAACACCCTTTAACATAAGAACATGGAGCATAAAAGAAATTACATAAAAGATATTTCTTGAAAAGAAAGAGAGAGATCGGATCCCTTACCTTAAAATGTAACTCTTAAAACTCAAAGGTTTGGACCTTGAGGGCTTGGGGCACCTTGGGAGGACTCCTTGGGAGGTAAAGAGACCATAACTTCGTTGAGGATGGTTTTGGAGTCGAATGTATGAGAGGATGTCTTGGTATTTATAGGGAAAGTGAGGGGACAAGGCATTAATGGCCAAGGGACACCTCACATGTGCTTTTCTCAAAACCATGTGCTCTCCCATGATATTTACCATTAAGTTATGCCACATGGGGCCCCCAATACAAATATCCATCACCTTAGGTTGGAAAACCCTTAAAATATCTCATGACATCACCATGACACAGTTATGATGTCATTAAACATGCTGAAACCCTAAAACTGTATTTTTACTATTCACTGAAAATTCAACTTTCTCAGAAAAATCCCAAAATTTCACATTAACCAAATATCAATTCTCTGATTTCAAAAATAAACTCCATTTTATAAAAAATAATTTTCTAAATATTTTTAATTTTAATTTTAAATAAATGCACTATTCACCGAAAATTCATTTTTTTTCAGAAAAAACCCCAAAAATTACCTTAATATAATATCGATGCTCTGAGTTCAAAAATGAAATCCATTTTATAAAAATAAATTTCTAAATATTTTTAATTTAATTTTTAATTAAAAAAACACTATTCACCTGAAAAAACTAATACTTGAATAATAATTTATGAAATCATTATTTAACCATTTTATTGAATCACATTACTTAATCAAGGTGCCTAGATTATTTTAAAACTTTCTTTAAGTGAGATTACTAATCCATTTGGTCATATTTCTAATCCTAATCATAAAATCACAATTTATAATTTACTATTCATCAAAAATCAAGTTGGTCTTATTAGACTCTAAATTCCGTAATGAACATAATTGTAGAAGACCATTTTTTTAAAATCATTACACATTTTTAATTATTTAAGGTTTACATAAACATTTTTTTTAAAATATCCTTTCTCTAAACTTTACCAAAAATATGCATACTATATTTATCCGGACATTTAAAAATTCATAAACTTCATAAGAAGAAATCCCAATTTTTATTTAAAACAAAGGATTACACAAGGCAGTTATGGTCTCCTTACATAGCCCCTTATCACACCAGCATAGGACCTAAGTGTAAGGTGTTCTAAGGTGAGAGAATCTGAGGGAGGCTCAGCCAACATCGCACGAGTAGTAATTTCTATCAGTTTTAACTTCTCGCGAAGGCGATCCCGTTCTAGCTTCACACGATGAAGTTAGGCTTGGGTTTGGTCCAAAGCAAAGCCCAGTGGTGCCACCTCCTTCCCAAGTTCTGTTAGATGGGCTTTGATCGGTCCAAGACTACTAGGTGAGGCCATCGAATCTTCTTTCTATATTAATTAACCAAGGTCACTTGTATTTAGAGACAAATATCGAAATGTTTAGTTTCCAGCGGTCATATTGACCAATGGTTATATAACAGTCAAAACCCAACAGTTTCATTTTAATTATACTCATGTTATCCAATGAAATAGTTTTGTTGAGTATATATAAAAAATAAAATAAAATAACACACAAAATTAGGAAACAAGATTTATTCAAACTTTTGGGTCATTACAATCTTCCCCCCTTAAGAAATTGCGTCCTCGCAATTTTTAAAACTGGGTTTTGAAATTTCATTGAAAGTCCCACACCGGAAAAGGACTCAGTAAAACTATTACTTTAAAAGAAAGAAAGGGAAGTACAAAGGTCACCCGAGTTAACCCGCACTAGGATTCCATGTAGGAAAACATGGACATAGAAGAAAAACAAGGGGTCAAGTTATGAGGGAGAGTGATAGAGAACATGATTAGGAGAAAGTTAACCATAAGAAAATCCCAAACTTATGATGTGTGTAAATGGTATTTGATTACCTAGTAGGAAACGTAAACCAACAACATTTTTGTTTTACGTTTCTTTTCATAATTTTGAGGAATTTATTTACTACATAGAACAAAAATATAAGGAAATATACCTACCTTCATGTAGAGTTTCATCCTTTAATAAGTTTCTACCAAAACTAATCTTTTCTCCAAATGATGAGCATTCAAAACTACTTGGTCTCATCAAAAGCACAAGAATCATCTTCTAGAGAATCACATAATCCACAAAATATTAACTATTTATTTCTTCTATCTTTAAACATTATCCCAAAAACAGAAAGGGTAAAGTAAAACAACTCTTCAAAAAGAAAGAATCCCATAGGGATGGAAACTAATTTTAAATCTTCAAAGTTCCATGGTACTACCCAAAGTTCATCATAGACCATTCCATAAATAATAGTCCTTAAAATTCCTCAAAATAAACTAAACTAAGATTGAAACCCAAATACAAGAAGGATTTGATAACATAGTCTTCCAAAATAAAGTTCATTGTTCATCTCAAAACAACATCAACCACTCCTAACATCTTATAACAAAAGTAGCTAACCTAAACATATTTTACCCAATATAGGTTAATCATTCCCATAAGTAACCTAAATTACTATAAGTCCACCTTAAATTCATCTATTCTTTACAATATAAGTCAACCTTACTCCTCAATGAAAATACCGTAGTAATCTATTTACCTTGATCATATAGGGTCCCCAAAATATTGAACGTCTTCCAAAATAATAATCATATTTTAATCCCCTAATCATCTCTGTCAAATTAATACGTCAATCATCACATTTCCTATCACATTGGTTGTTGGGACATGTTCTTCCATTTCCCGCCATTAACTAAGAAAAGAAAGTACAATTAGGGGCTTAAATACTTAGCCAATAATCATGAAAAAAAACATAAAGCATATAAGGATAACTTGTAGAAGAAAGGTATATCCTAACTTGTGATCCCCTAAGTTTCAAACTAGGTTATCCATGATCATATATTCTTATGTGAATCTTTATTTTATTTTATCATTGTTCCTTTAATAATGGTTCATACTAAGCTTATGAATTTACCAAAGCATATCCCCCGGGAGTGTCGTAACCAAGAGTGTAGCAAGGTCCGTTGTCGTGTACCAGTTCTCGTTCGAGTCTAGCTCAAAGTGGTGTTTTCGGGTTTTACCCCTATGTACATCTGTGCCAGAGCCACCTTTACCTGCTCATATCCAGACAGGGATGTATTTTCTTGGCAACCCCTTACTCAATACTCACCAAAATACCAGGAATATTTCCTATATTTAAACTCTTCTATAGGGTTCTTCCTAAATTTTTCATATAATAATTTCCACAAATAACTAAACCATCCTTTGATACCAACTATATCATCCCGCCTTTTTATAACATAAACTTTCATTACATTACACAAAACTGAGGATCTTTAAGGTTTAGTGTCTTGGAAACCAAGAACATAAAACATGAAAACAACAAAAAACATTCTTCTCAAACACTTGAAAGGCTTCTCCTTAAGTTCATCCTAGGTTCATTACTGCATCTCATAACCTGGGGACATACATCAAAAGAAAGGGTGAGCAGAAGGCCCAGTAAGGGAAATAAGTGAAACATTTTACATATGAACTTGAGATACATCAATAAATTCATGAAAAGAACTTTAAGGCATGAGAATGAAATCATGAGGAATATCATAATAAAAATAAAATTTTTCATAACTTGAATATGTGGCTACATCATTTAATATAGACAATCATGAACATATCACCAAGGTCCATCCCCAAGGTGTCATTTGAAAATTACCAAGGTTATTCACCAAGATATCGTGAAAATTGTAATCTCTAGTGGTTACATCATTACCCAATGCATTGGAGCGCTATCAGATCACACCCTTAAATTTGAATTTATTATCATGTGAGCCACATATATCATCATCAAACATTTCATAAATAACCCATATATCATAAAATAAATGGGTTTCATTTCATAATCATAACGTTTTAAAAACTGCTTTAATGACATGATCTTTACATCACTTTAAACCCACGAAATGGGAGAGCGGGTTTCATATATGTAAATCCTAGAATTTAAAATATAACATTTTGGTATATATGTGAATACCCATATATAAGAGAGATCTTTGAGTATTCACTTAATAAAATCAAAGAACTTTAGAAAAAGAGAGAGACATTTTGAGACGAAAATTCTGCAGCATAACGGCTATGTTACAGGGTTTTAGAAAACATTGAAAAGAGAGGGGACATGGGTCAAACATTCATAAATGACCCATAAAATAGTATAGGGACAGAATATAAGCGATTTAAGAACATGTTAATGAAATTTGAAAATATACCATATGAAATGAAGAACATGAAAGGAAGTCAAAAATAAGATTTCTCTTATGAAAATTTGGCAGCCTAACGGCGTCACATAAACTTTAACCAAAAATGAATTGATAAGATCAAATAGGGTCTCTCATAATATGAACATAAAAGATCAGTATGATATATATAGAGATCATACCCCAACATAATAAAAAGTAACTTGCAAGACTTGACATGGAATTAGAACTTTGAAAAGGGAGAAAGGTGCAAGGACCACTTAAAAATTCAGCAGCCTAATGACGCCACTTAAACTTCAAAATAATGAATTGAAGAGATCAAATGGGGTATCTCATCATATGGTAATAAAAGATCAGTATGATAGATATAGAGATCATACCCCATCATAACAAAAAGGAACTTGAAATAATTGACATGAAAGTAGAACTTCAAAACAAGAAGGGTGAAGAACCACTTAAAAATTCGGCAGTCTAACGGCGTTACTTAAAACTTCAAAATACTGAATTGATGAGATCAAATGGGATCTCTCATCATATGATCATAAAATATCAGTATGATAAATTTAGATATCATACCCCAACATAATAAAAATGAACTTGAAATACTTTACATGAAAATAGATCTTGAAAAATGAGAAGGGAGAAAGAATCTGTTACAAAAATTTCGGCAGCCTAACGACGCCACTTAAAACATCATAAAACGAAATAATGAGAGTAAGAGGGAATATATCATTATGTGAACATGAAGAGGGAAGTAAGAGGAGTATATAATAACACCCTTTAACATAAGAACATGGAGCATAAAATAAATTACATAAAAGATATTTCTTGAAAAGAAAGAGAGAGATCAGATCTCTTACCTTAAAATGTAACTCTTAAAACTCAAAGGTTTGGACCTTGAGGGCTTGGGGGCACCTTGGGAGGACTCCTTGGGAGTTAAAGAGACCAGAACTTCGTTGAGGATAGTTTTGGAGTCGAATGGATGATAGGAGGGCTTGGTATTTATAGGGAAAGTGAGGGGACAAGGCATTAATGGCCAAGGGACACCTCACATGTGCTTTTCTCAAAACCATGTGCTCTCCCATGATATTTACCATTAAGTTAGGCCACATGGGGCCCCCAATAAAAATATCCATCACCTTAGGTCATCCAACCCTTAAAATATCTCATGACATCACCATGACACAGTTATGATGTCATTAAACATACCGAAACCCTAAAACTGTATTTTTACTATTCACTGAAAATTCAACTTTCTCAGAAAAATACCAAAATTTCACATTAACCAAATATCAATGCTCTGATTTCAAAAATAAACTCTATTTTATAAAAAATAATTTTCTAAATATTTTTAATTTTAATTTTAAATAAATACACTATTCACTGAAAATTCATTTTTTTCAGAAAAAACCCCAAAAATTACCTTAACATAATATCGATGCTCTGAGTTCAAAAATGAAATCCATTTTATAAAAATAATTTTCTAAATATTTTTAATTTAATTTTTAATTAAAAAAACACTATTCACCTAAAAAAACTAATACTTGAATAATAATTTATGAAACCGTTATTTAACCATTTTATCGAATCACATTACTTAATCAAGGTGCCTAGATTATTTTAAAACTTTCTTTAAGTGAGATTACTAATCCATTTGGTCATATTGCTAATCCTAATCATAAAATCACTATTCATAATTTACTATTCATCAAAAATCAAGTTGATCTTATTAGACTCTAAATTCCGTAATGAACATAATTGTAGAAGACCATTTTTTGAAAATCATTACACATTTTTAATTATTTAAGGTTTACATAAACATTTTTTTTTAAATATCCTTTCTCTAAAATTCACCAAAAATGTGCATACTATATTTATCCGAACATTTGAAAATTCATAAACTTCATAAGAAGAAATCGCAATTTTTATTTAAAACAAAGGATTACACAAGGCAGTTATGGTCTCCTTACATAGCCTCTTATCACACCAGCATATGACCTAAGTGTAAGGTGTGCTAAGGTGAGAGAATCCGAGGGAGGCTCGGCCAACATCGCACGAGTAGTAATTTCTATCAGTTTGAACTTCTCGCGAAGACGATCCCGTTCTAGCTTCACACGATGAAGTTCGGCTTGGGTTTGGTCCAGAGCAAAGCCCAGTGGTGCTACCTCCTTCCCAAGTTCTGTTAGATGGGCTTCGATCGGTCCAAGACTACTGGGTGAGGCCATCGAATTTTCTTTCTATATTAATTAACCAAGGTCACTTGTATTTAGAGACAAATATCGAAATGTTTAGTTTCCAGCGGTCATATTGACTAATGGTCATATAACAGTCAAAACCCAACAGTTTCATTTTAATTATACTCATGTTATCCAATGAAATAGTTTTGTTGAGTATATATAAAAAAATAAAATAAAATAACACACAAAATTAGGAAACAAGATTTATTCAAACTTTCGGGTCGTTACAAGAATAATTGATATTAAATTTATTTATTATAATTATGCACAAGTTATACAGTGAATACATGAAAAATATTTAATGAAGAAATGTTATTTTAATATTCAAGGTTCATTTAATATTTGTGGGAATAACGAGTCAAGTTAATAGCTCTATTTTATAATGTAATATATTTATTATATTAAAAGTGATAAAAATATAAATTATGTTTATAACACAATTAATAATTCATAATATTTACTTTATGGCTTATTTAGTGGGTAATATATTTTCTCGGGGGTCGTGGATCCATTTATGGGTGATTTAACCCCACTATATAAGAAAGAGGAAGTTATGATTCAAGGGACTATTTATCTATTTGAATTTGATAGAACCTATCTCATCTCTCTAGTATCATAGAGAGATAATCTACTCATTCTAAGAACTAAACCAAGCTCACCTTTTCAAATGGAAGGAACGTCATTGTGGCGATTATTTTAATGTTAAAGGCATTGTTGATTCTCTGAGATAGCACCTATATATCAATGATTGGTATACCCACTAACTTTTGAAGTGTGTGTGGATGGTCTAAATGGATTTGAAATTAATTCCTTTAAGTAGCAGTCACTAGAAACAAGTGAATTTCACCAGCGTCTTCAAATGTAGTGTGATGATTTTTTGATTTTATTTTTGTGCTTTAATACTTTCACATGATATCCTCAGGTTTCTTATTGGGATATGGAGCCGAATCGGATAGAATGAGGCTTTAAATTTTTCAATGAGACCTGGCCTAGGTAGGGATGTGAATAGACCCAAAACCCATTTTAGGGTTTTTTGGGCCATCTGGGGGGCTGAAAAATCATAATTGTTTTTCAAAAATTAAGAAATATTTTTTAGAATATTTTAAAAAAAATCTGGGACCATGTAATTTAGATTTTGTGGATTAAAATTAGATAAAATTATTTTAATTCATTTAAAATTCCCTCGAGTAGAATTTATTGCAAAAGTAATTTTATATAGCATGTTTATCAAATGTTGACTGATTATAAGCATCGACCGACCAATGTTTGTATGGAATTTAATTTATTTATTTTATTATTACAATTTTGTGAAATTATTGTAATAATTAATTTATTTTTTATGTTATACATATTTTCTTTCTTTTATTTATATGTATAAGGGTTTTTATATCTACTAGTTCTTCCTTACATGTGTATTACACATCCCTGATACCCCCTCACTTGTGTGTCAGTAATTATGTATAAAGATGAGAATTCATGGAGATGCTAACTACATTAAGATGTGGTGGTATTCTATATAATACATGGGTATATTAGACAAGGGTAAGAGCTATGACACAAGTTGTACATGACTTCATTATTCAACCCATAGGTTTATGGTTGATCTATTTATGCTCAATGGATCAACCAATAGTAAATTCTAAATATTAGTCATGTCATTTATTTATTTATGCATTGTTTATTATTATTTTTTGAATGTGTATTTTATATGATCGCATAGAATAATAAACAATCATTCATAGATAAAATAAATCAATATGAGATGAATGTTTTTCTATTTAATGCATTCTTAAATTTTGAGTGCGATCATATAGTACATGCATGTTAAATTGAAAATGATTTCATTTGTCAAGTAATACTTTAATTTAAAAAAAAATAGGGTGTATGATGTGCTCGTCATCCCTAGTTGAGGGTTCCACATACTACTAGAGAGTTCTTATGAATGTAATGGGTTAGCTTAACTAAAGATGGTAGTAAATAAGTATCCACAGCAAACTTGTTTCCAATTTAAAGGAAAATTGTTGAGTAAATCAAGGTTTAAAATCCTAAAAGATAGGATTTCACTCAATAGTTCAAGGATCTGTGAGTAAATATGGTTATCTAGTCTAAATCCTACCTTAAAACTCTCCAAGTAGTGGTGTAGCCATAGATTAGAAAATTAGGAGATATGTAAAGGGTCATTATCACTATAATACTCAAGAAACTAGGTATTTTCTGAATATAGTAGTGAGGACTACTAGGGTTTTGAAAAATAGTGGGATACATTTAATGATTTAATTAATCAATAATTTCTAATTGAAAATCAAGAAAAAGTTATAATCTTATAAATTTATTTGTTTTAGATAAAATGGAAACCACAACTAGTTTAATATCACTAAGATCAATACTAGATAAAGAAAATATCCTCAATATCCATAACTTCTAGGAGCAGTATAGGTACCTGTGCATAGTATTACGCCTAGAGAGGAATCTTTATGTGCTAGAATCCCCAAATCCTGAAAATCCTCCTCGGGGAGTAAGAAAGGTAGATAAAAATAAATATAAAAAAAACATATAGATGATTCACTAGATGCACAGTGTATCGTGTTTTCATTGATGTCTAGTGAACTATAGAAAATGCATGAGGATGAAGATGCCTATAAGATGCTATATTATCTCCAAGTGTTATGTCAAGAGATGGAATGATATGAAATATATTTGATATCAAGTGCACTATATAGGTGCAGGCTAGCATAAAGGATTCAAATAGGACCTCATATACTCAATATGATTGGGTATATTGAGAGACTGGAGTCCCTTGGGTTCAAACTGAACTAAGAACTAGATAATGATATCATTCTTGTCTCTTTACCACCTATATAATTGAATTTTATAATTAATTATAACATGAGTAACATAAAAAAATCACTCACATAATTATTAGATTTAGTTCTTCAAGCTGATAAAGATATGAATAATACCAACTCTTAATTCCTTATGGTGAATAAAAGGAGGAAGGTAAAGGATACAGCATCAAAGGATAAACCCAAGACAAATACACCAATGAACCACACTTAAAAGAATAAAAATATATAGAGGGATATTAATGAGTAGGAGGTTTTCTACTTTTTCATGTGGCAGAAAGGATACTTGAATAAGAATTTTATGGTTGGGAAAAAGAATCAAGGAAACACTTCTACCTTAGGTGTATTTTGTACTGAATTAAATCTATATTTATCTACAAGTTGGGTATTGGATACAACACATGGACCACACAATTGTATTCATATATAGGAACCATTCCAATTTCAAAATATTGAAAAGGGTGGGGTGGTTATCTAAGCCTAAAATGGTATGGGACTAGAATCCTTGGTAGTGGAAGGTTATCATCTGACTTTGGATGGTGGTTTGGATATTGTATTAAAGAAATTTTATTATGTACCTTCAATTACTAGAAACATAATCTTTATGTCATGTTTGGACACTATGGGTTTTTATTTCAAGTTTGGAAATAAATTTTGTCTCTTTTATAAGGATAACATATGTCATGGTATAGCGCATCTAAAAATTGGATTGTATATAATTGAACTCAAAAACCCTGTAATGGAGATCAATGAAAAAACCAAAAAAAATGAATCATATAATACCTACCTATGTCACTTAAAGATTGGTCATGTAAACAAGAAGAATTTATATAAATTAAATCAAGTGGAGTATTTAGACTCTACTGAGTTAAACCCCTTAGATGTATTTCACACTTGTTTATAAGGGAAAATGACCAAAGAACCCTTCACTGGGAAAGGAGTAAGGGCTACGGATCCACTAGAATTTATTCATGATGATGTGTGTGTTATGTTTCCAGTAGATTAAAGGGGTGGGTTTTCATACTTAATTTATTTTACCTATGAATATAGTAGGTATGAATATATATACTTAATGAGGTATAAGTTATATTCCTTTCATATGTTTAAGGAATACCAACATTAAGTAGAAAAATATCTTGGTAAGAAGATCAAGACACTCCATTCAGATAAAGGCAGAGTATCTTAACCAATATTTCAATGATAACTTAAAGTATTGTGGAATAATATCCCAAATAAATCCTTCATAGACACCTCATTGGAATGGTGTTAGTGAAAGGAGGAATTGTACCTTGCTTGAGATGGTTAGATCAATGATGATCCGTGCAACTATTTTATTATCCTTTTGGGGATACTCATTCCAAATAGTAGCATATATCCTTAACTGAGTACCAACTAAAGTTCTATATGGTATTCCATATGAGTTATGGTATATAATTAAACTCAGCGTATCACATATATGAGTATGGGGATGCGAGGTTTTTTTCATGACAATACTAAATGACAAGCTAAAATTCCAAAGCATAAAGTACATCTTTATAGGTTATCCTAAATAAAATAATTGGTATAACCTATATAAACCTTCAAATAGAAAATTGATTATTTCAAGACATTCCATCTTTCTATCACACATTTCCAATGGAAATAGTGGGAGCAATATTAACTTCGATGAAGTTGATTCTCTAGATGTATAAGATGTAACATCCACATTTTTTCAATTTATGAGATGTTAAGTTAATAAATTCATATTTCTATGATGTTTCATCTTTGATATGGGATTTTTATAGGTCATATTTTGGTGGATAATGGTTCAGTGACCAGTTGGGAAGACTTGAAGAGGGTTTTGGCCTTTATGTGGCTAGAAATTAGCCACCGGTTGGCTGGTGGAACCCACCAGCCATCTATTGAGGTTTCAGTGGGTATACTGGATATAGTAGGCCCCTACGGCTATCTAGTAGCCAATAAAAGAATGTATGATATTCTTTTAGGCACGTTGGTCAGACAATGCACCCAGTTCGGGGGTGAAATTAAAGCACCCTATTGGATTTAATGGTGCATGTTTTGTCAACTCCTTAAACACCCAAATTTGAACCCCTTGAGCCTATATTAAATTTGATACCTTTACCTTGGTCCTTATTCTCTTAAATACCTATACCTTTTTTATATACAACCTTTAAAAGATATAATAAGTAAGAATAGTGATTTTTCTCTCTAGATCCATTCCAAATCTATCTTCCTCTTGGTGAGTAAATAATGGATCTATATCAAATCTATATTAGATCAATGTTTTTTGTAAATATATTATGACGAATTATTATTTTATTTATATATTAGAGGTGTATATAGCATGTTGATTATGTATACTTGATCAAACCAAGATCTACCTTCAACAACAAGTGTTATTTGAGTAAGAGGTTACGGCCAAATTTAGCCTATAGGTATATGCAGTTGTTGTAGTACAGGTATATATTGAATCTAAAAGGGCTGAAGAATTAACCTTTAGACACGTGTTAGAGGATTGGATATAAAGTTTCCAACTTGGGTTGATTTCAGTTGTGAAAATAAAATAATAAATTACCAAATATATTGGATTGAATTAAATAATGAAGCACTGAAATATTTAAATGGAAACAATTAATTAAGATGATTTGATCATAGGTTGTCATTAGGGCTATATTGGATGTATTTTTTTTCCTTTGGATTTCCCATTCATTGGTTCAAGAGGTATCCAATCAATGTGATAAATACCCAATATCATTATCTGATTTAATCCATACACAATTTTATGGTTAATCACCAATTCACATATATGATCAATTTCATGATCACTCTAATGAATTGGATCATACTATCACTTAAAATTTATCATCATTAAAGTTAGTGAAGTCAAAGAAAAAAATAAGTCAAAGAATTAAAATCTCAAACCATAAAAAAAATTAAGAAATTAATAACATTCAATTCACCCCATGAAACTTCCTATGATCAAACCATAAAACATTATCCCTCTATTGATGCTATTCTATCAATGGAAGTGTGAATTCTACTTAAAGAAGCGGGGTTGATGAAGAAAAACATTAAAATAATGAAAACTCTACCATTGGGTAAATATTTTAACAAAAGGTTATGTGAATAACTTTAATACCATATGAAATGGTATCAAAATGTTAAAAAGGATATAAAAAGATAATAATAATAAATTTTATTAAGAAACTATTGTGATTGAAAAAACTTACCTAGGAAAAAATGAACAATCAATTACAAAATGAAAGCTTAATAATAAAATTAAATGAAAAAATTCGGTGCCAATTACCTTCACCAACAACTCTTTAGATAGGCATATTAGGAGACTTTGGTTGAACCCCCATTAATAAATTCCTTCCCCATAAATTAGTAGAGTCAAAAGGTGGGTGAGAAATCAAAAGAAA
The DNA here is from genome assembly GCA_963277665.1 of Viscum album. Taxonomy (NCBI): domain Eukaryota; kingdom Viridiplantae; phylum Streptophyta; class Magnoliopsida; order Santalales; family Viscaceae; genus Viscum; species Viscum album. Next base: position 319,832,687 of record OY728146.1, read on the forward strand.
CTAGACATTTCAAAGTTGACTTGGAAAATCATCCAGATTCATTCCCCTTTTTGATGTGTGAATTTGTAACTAAAAATGGCCAAATATGAAGGTTTCATATAAGAAAAATATATTCTTCCATGTGTATTATAAAATCTTTAAAAATTTCAGGACAATTGTATCATCCTTTCAAATTTTATGCTCAAAATTGTGGACTTCTTTTATGGGCCTTCAGATCTGGCTCATAATTTAAATGTCAACTTCAGCTCCTTAGATATCTTTTAAAACATTATAATTAGCTCTATCCATAGTTTAATTAAATGATACTCATAATTTTATCTTTTTATTTTTAAAATTTTAGATTTATTGGGCTTTTATTTTGGTTCCCACTGTTGTTTGATTGGCCTTAGGTCCATTACGATTTGTTCAATAATTTTTATGTTCATTTCCAAAAATCTACATCTTCCTTTGAGATTAATCCATTAATCCTAAAAGATAAAATTTTACAAAAAAAATTGGTCAATCATATCCCAAAATATAAAATTAAAATGATGAATATAATGTATTCCATAATAATATGATTAATTAGGCCCAAATTGACACTTTAAATAGGAATTTCACCTTGATGTGAAAGAAAGTTAAATTTATGAATTGAACTAAAATTGGTGTTAATATACATTGAAATGCATAAATATTAAGATATAAATAATAAATGTTAACATCTTTCAGTGGATAATTTCACCCCCCCCCATCTTGATTTTTTCTAGTCCCAAGAAAAAATTATCTCAAAAATATGAAATTTAATTCCCTCTTTAGAAAACATTTTAACATACATTGCTCATAAAAAAATCATTGCAAACAATCATGAAATATTTTTTAATAATTTCACACAAGATAGGTTTGAAAGCATATCCAAATATCAAGCCCATTCCTTTGTTAAAATTCATCATCACATTTCATCCAATTTTAATTAAAGAGGATGATGTTTTGTTCATCACAAAAAACATGGGTCTCATTTTCTTATTCAAGGGAAAAAATGGAAGCACTAGGTGGGAATCATATTAAACCTTGAGATGAGTATCCAATTTTTTTCACTTTTTTTAAACCATAATAGATATGAAAAGACTAAATCTGAGCAAGAAAACTATGGATTCATGATCCCCAAGTGTAGAATGTCACACTTATTGTCAATTCCATGGTCTAAAATGGAGATATAAAGCCTAACTCTGGGCAAGAAAACTATGGAATCATGATCCCCAAGTGTTGGACACCACACATTTGGACAAAACATTACTCTATATGGTATTTTTTTTATTTGTTTTGTTGGATACCCAAATTAAAATTAAAGTCTCCCCAAACCCCATGCTATGATTAAAGGGACCCATGAACTCAAACTTACACCCAAAATCCAATGGATGTGAATTGTGGGATTTTTATTAAGAGGATAAAAATGTTAATGTTTAAAAATCACATCAAACAACTGAAATTTTCAAAAAAAATGCTTATGAACATAAAAATGCATTAAAATCACAATCAAGTCATTCAAAATCATTTGACAATTAGTTTTCATGTTTCACAGTATAAATCAATGTAATAAAGTATAATGAATTGATTTTTTTAATTGAATTTTTATCATAAAATCCCTTTTTTTCAAAATCACATATTTTCACTCCCCCCAACTTAAAATGAAACTACCCATGATTTTGAAAGAGAAGGGAAGATAGATATTATAATTAGGAATAAATAGGAGATATGTGATTTGAAATTAAATCATGGAATAAAACCACCTGGTTTGAAGTGATGATCCATCAATAAAAAACTAATCACTTTGGATTCACGTTACATGTAGACTCCTTGGGGATGATGGATGGTTGGTTTTGAACTCTAGAAGGAATGTGTTTTATTTGAAAATATCAAACTTCTTTGAATATTAAATCTCACAAACAAAAAACATTAGATCACATTGGAAACCCTAAGGGGTTCCATTAACAAAAAAACACAAAAACATGAAAAATAAAATAAAATAAAATAAATGCATAATCTGGGTTGCCTCTTAGAAATTGATTAATGTAAATCCATTTTCTCGACTTGGAACCCCCAAATTATCCAATACCAACTTTCAAAATTTTAACAACACCATCTTTCTAGATATCAACTTGATTTATATTGATCCACCCTTATGGTTGGTAAGAAGGTTTTGAATTTGATTCATGAAAAATCATATAGGTCTTAGTGAATGATCTAATCACATGATTATCAAAATGGGCCCATCCAATTTCTTTCCTAATCATGAATAAGATGTCAAGGAGATTTTTTTCATTATTTTCTTCAAGAAATGGTGAAATTATGACAAAATGTTTATGATTATCCTCTATGACTGAAGACTTGATATAGGATGTATGGAAATTGAATTCAAACTCAGGATGTATAACACATTAAGACATAGGTTGGGATTTAAAATGAAATCAGTTTCATTTTCAAAATTTCTCAACATAATTGGTTCATTTTGGATAGAAGATTCAACCACCAAATTAGACATTTCAGTTATAGGAATGGGCATGGAATCGATGTTTGTGATTTCTCCAAATGGTTTAGTGATTAGTTTTTTTTTGAAAAGTCATCATTGGAACCAGATGAAAGATATTCAATCCATTGATACAATTTTTCCTCATTTGAACATAAAAAATAAATTTCATCATGATCTAGACACCCTTAAATAATTCCCTCTAGTACCTTAGGTTCAATTTCAATATTCCCTAACAAATTCACATCATTTTCTATCTCTAATTTCTCAAATTCTAAAGTGGTTTCTTTATTAAATTCATGAGAGGTTTATGGGAAAATAGACACTCCACATAATTTTATGGAAGGTATATTCAGTGTAGGGATGGGTTCCTCACATGTTTTAATATTTTTTAGTTCTAACCTCTAAAATGAAACCTCGAAATTCATTATCAACATTTGATTACAGAATTTTTCAAGAAATGTTTGAGGAATAGATTGGAAAGAAGGTTGAACATTATGGAATTCAATAAGATTGATCTCTTCAATAATACTTGATATGTCTATAAATTTATCCTTTAAACAATCATTATGCAAGTGATTGTACATCTCATTGGGTGTGGGGTATTCATTCAAATTTTGATCAAGGAAATTTCTATTGTGAGGGACTTCCTAATGTGGATTTACTATTTGATTCCAACCCGAGTTTATAAAGGGATATTTTTTATTATATTTCATTGGATGTATATGGAAATTTGTATTTAAGATTTTTAGGATATACAGGAATAAAAAAGGGAAAAGAAAAGATAAATAGGGGTGAGAATAGAGAAAATGGTGTGAGAAAATAATTCTAGTGTCTAAGATTACTTACTCGGGTCCCTAGAAATGGCACAAAAATTTGGTTGCACATGAATCTACCCTAAAGATATATGTAGTTGTTTTATTATAGGTAGGGATTTAATCCACAAGGACTGGAGAAGTAACCTTTAGAAACTCAAAGATGTTGGAGGATTTGATATGAAATGGCCAACTTTGGTTTATTTCAATTGTGAAAATAAAATAATAAATTAACAAAGAGAGTGGATTGAATTAAATAATGAAGCACCAAAATATTTAAATGGAAACAAGTAATTAAGATGAGTCGGTCTTAGGTTATCTCTAGGGCTAGATTGGATGTATATTTTTTTTCTTTGGATTTTCCGTTCATTGGTTCAAGAGGTATCCAATCAATGAGATAACTCCCCAATATCATTATATGATTTAATCTATACACCATTACATGGATAATTACAAAAACACTTATAAGATCACTTACATGATCACTCCAAGTAATTGGATCATACTAGCACTCAAAATGTGTCATTGTTAAATTCGATGAAGACAAAGAAAAAAATAAGTCAAAGAATGGAACTCTCAAATCATAGAACAAATTTAGGAATTTAAGAACATTAAATAAAATTAAATCCAACCCATGAAACTCCCTATTATTAACCCATAAAATATTATCCACCCATTGATGTTATTCTATCAATTGAAGCAAGAAGTCTACTTAAAGAAGTGGGATTGATGAAGAAAAACATTGAAATAACGAAAACTCCACCATTGTGTAAATAATTTCACAAAATATTATGTGAATAAATTTAATCCCTTAGTAAATGGTATCAACGTGTTAAAAAGTATATAAAAAACAATAAGAATAAATTTTATTAAGAAACTATTGTGATTGAAAATTCTTACATGGGAAAAAACGAACAAGCAATTACAAAATGAAATCTTAACAATACAATTGAAAGAAAAACTTGGATGTCAATTAACTTCACCACCTAGTCCTTATATAGTAATATTATGAGCCTATGGTCAATACCCCATCAATAAATTCCTTCTCCATAAATTATTATATTCAAAAGGAGGGTGAGAAATCAAAGGAAATTTGACATTTCAATGTTGACCAGGAAAATCGTTCAGATTCATTCACCTTTTTAATGTGTGAATTTGTAACTAAACATGGATGAATATGATGGGGTTATAGAAAAAAATATATTATTATATGGTCTTATAAAATATTTCAATATTTCAGGCCAATTGGATCATCCTTTCGAAAGTTATGCTCAAAATGGTGGGCTATTTTTATGGGCCTTCAGATCCAGACCATGATTTAAATGTCAACTTTAGCTCCTTGGATCTCCTTAAAAACTTTAGAATTAGCTCTAGAACTAGTTTAATAAAATGATCCTAATAATTTTCCTTTTTTAAATTTAAAATTTTATCTTCATTGTGCTTGTATTATGGTCCCCACTTTTGTTTGATGGGCCTTAGGCCCATTATGCTTTGTCTGGGAATTTTTGCATTCATTACAAAAAATATCCATCTTCCCTTGGGATTCATCCATCGATCCTAGAAGATAAAATTTTACAAAAAAAGTGATCAATCATATCCAAAAATATAAAATTAATATAATTAATGTAATTTATTCCACAAGCACATGATTAATTGGGCCCAAATTGACACTTTAAACATGAATTTCCCCATGATGTAAAATGAAGTTAAATTTATAAATTGAACTAAAATGGGTGTTTATGGACATTGAAACATATCAATATTAAGATATAAACAATGAATATTATCATATTTCAGTGTCTAATTAGTAATTGTTCTTCAATCATCTTCCTAGACCTCTTCTTGGTAAAAAAACAATGTTAGATACTTAATTCACTGCTGAATACTTGGTAGATTTACGGTGAAATCAATGTGTCAACAACATCTCATTGATTGGAGATAGAATTATTAATAACAATTTCATTTTTAGGAAATCCTTCTAGGATGATCATCTTGTTACTTTCTAATTCTTGATTCACATATTGGATATATTTTCTAACAATGAATTATTAATGGACTGATGATCATTGGATAGACCCAATGATGCTTCTAGAATAATCAATGAATTCACAATTTGTTCTTAGATCAGTGAAAGATTCAATTAATTGGAATTCCTTCCTTTGAAATACCTTTTAATCAACTCCATAGATGAGCACCTAAAGGCATGTGATTCAAAAATGATGTTATTGACATGAAATTATATTGAGTCTCCATTCTAAAACTTCTTCTTGACAAATGAAACTAGGAATAGGCATCCTTGATATGTAAACAAGTTCTCTATGGGTGTGAAACATGGTTCAACCTTAAATACTTAATGAAATTTGGAGTTATTTATCAACACACTTGAGGTATGAAGTTTCTTACCATGTTGAGTTCATGTTTGTGATTGTTAGCATGATATGATAATGTGTGTTGATGTTCTTTAGACCATGTTTAGTTTGACTAAATGTGTTCATGTTTTATATTTTTTCACACTCATGATATTCTATGTATGTATTTATGTGATACCACTACTTCCTTGTAATATATTTTGTTATATGTTATGTTATTTTTGTTTTATGCATGTTACCAAAGTGATAAGTGGACCCATTGTGGCTCAATGAACCTAGAGGGGGAATGATTTCTGATGCTTCATGTGACTTGATGATAGAATTGAGACATATTATGGGGAATGATAGCTTACATGTCCTGGCCTAGGAGAATGAAGGTCATATGTGATCAGACCCGTGAGATGGTAGTGGGGCATGGTGGCCTATGTGACCTGACCCGTGTGGCAATTGTGGGGAATGATGGTCTATGTGACCTAACTTAGGAGATAATGACAAGGTTTAATGGCCTATCATGGTATGAATTATAGGAATTTGGACTATATGTCTATTTAGAAGCATCAAGGATGGCTCCTATGTTGTGACATTTTCAGGAATACATAGATATTTTTTTGTATGGAACTAACATAGATATAGTTGGAGTTTGTGGCAGCATATTTAGCACATAAACTCTCAGGAATATTTTTTTTATCATGTGTGCGATTATTTATTATCATGTATTACATTATTATTCATGTGCACACGTGTTAATGTTGTATTTGTGGTGTCATACTGGGTTTTATAACTCACACCCTATATGGGCATCTCAATGTGAGTGAATATTTTATGTATATAGATCTGGTGAAGGTCCATAGGAATATGGAATATGGCTGATCCATGGATCATGGAGCTGGATGTGGGACCAAGATAGACACCAAGAGTTACTATTGTTTTACTATTTATTTATCTATTGAACTTATACTCTGGTTTGGCTTTCTGCCTTGGGTGCCCATTTATTTATTTTATTATATAAAATGTATAACATTTGAAATTATGTTTTTTTAGTTATGCATGTTACCTTGGTTATTATAATTTTTTATGATATTATTTTTTGTGAGGATATGGTACTAAGAGTATAGTCTCCCCACTAATATACTTAGACCCTCACTTTTAATTGGTAACCTCTTGCATATGGGAAGTTGTGCATGGGGTCATGTGGCATTCTGAATTGGATGTGGTGGTTCGAGTTAGCACATTAAAAAATTGTATCATATCATAGTTTCCTTCTTTTTTTGGATTAACCTAGTAAATGGTTGAAATGGGATAGTTATGTAGGAACCTCAAGTTACCATTGGTGGGATTGTTTTTGTGATTTTATGGGATTTTTGGGTGTGTTCATGCATCAAGAATTGGCATGTAAAATCACATTCCATATATATACCTGTTTTTTGTTGTGTATTAGTTATTTAATTTAATTCCTTGATGTGTGATATCTATTCAATATAGGCTTATATTTCATGATTGTTTGATATATCTATTTTTTCTTATATTGTGATATATATTTGTTGTAATTAATTAATTAAACTTGATTATGATGATATTTATTGTATATATATGATTGTGACTAATGTTCAAGGATAGAGAACCTTGGTTAGTGTTAGGAGGGTTATATACCTTGGAGTAAGGGTAGAATCCTAGGGTAACCTCTGTGTGATCTCATAGACTAATTGGGATCTTACTTAAATGTTCTAAAAGTTATCTTCATGTTTTAGAAGATTTCACCTCATTGATGATTGGTGGGACCTCCAGTTGTCCAGGAGGATACTATAGAGAATGCTCTTTCACCTGCTCTAATAGTTCAGGTGGAAGGACCACTTTGGCCATGATTTTCTCAACTAGTTTTTGTTTAAGGTGGGGGAGTTACCAAGACTATGGTTAAATATTCTAAAGATTTCCAACTCTAGTATCCTTCATCATTCTAGGTAAATAGAGGCCCTTAGGATGCATAGGATCAGATAAGGGTCATTAAGAGGATTCTTAACCTAGAAGATACCTCATAGGATTGGAAGGTTAAGATTTCGACCTTCATGCTCTATGGAGATTTGGATGTTGGTGGGATGTTATTCTGTAAGTAGGAATATGTGAGGGTATCACATGGATTACTTTCAAAGAACTCTTATTTTAGGAGTTCTTTATGGGTATGATGAATCTGGACTGAGCTCACAAGTTCATGGAGCTTATTTAGTGGATGATTATGGTGTATTCTTACTTAGAATGTTTCACAAAGCTGTTATGCTTCACTATTCTCATGGATGGGGATGATGTGAAAAAATATAGGAAGTTTGAGATCAGGCTTCAATGAGAGTTGAGATGATAGGTTAGGAACTTCAATCTAAATACTTATATATTGGTGATTCACAAGTCCCTATTGATCGAGAAGGATATGAATGTAGATAGAGTTTTGGGTATTTTTCTAGCCTTCAGTGTACTTCTTAGTGATACTTATGCTGGTAGGAAGAGGAAGGCGGATTATTTATGTCAGATTAGTGATAGACAACCAGAGTTGATCATAGGATCATCAAAACCTTCTATATGGGAAGGGGGTCCTCAATGCTATAACTATAGACAGTGGGGGAATTATCTAACTGTGTACCATATACCTGAGATCAAGTGTCATTAGTGTGTCAAGATAGGGAATCTATAGTGTTTCTCCTTGAAGTCATCATAAATGAGGTCTTGAGGGGGTTCGAGAAAGACATAGGTATGGGGACATGGGATAGGTTGGGGTCCTTAGTAGTAGGCCTAGAAGAATACAACTTAATACAGTCATGATTATTAAGGACAGGATCACAGAGCTATGGTAGATCATATCTATGTAGTAGATTAGACTTCGGCATATGGTGGTTAGGGACCTTCTACTATACAAGGTATAGTCTTGATCATGTCTATTTTATCTACTCCCTTGTTTGATAATGGTGCTTCCCATTCCTTCATATATATACAAGTTATTACTAGACTTTTCTTGTTGATCATGTTGACTTTTGAGTTAATTTCTCTTGATACAACATTGTGAATGAAAGTAAACCATTTCCATCAATTCCTAAAGTGTCCTATAGTTATTTCTAATTATGTACATCTGTGGGATTTTATGATTCTGGAGATGATGAAATTTGATGTGATCCTTGGAATGGACTGGTAGACCAGCTTCCAAGACTACATTGATTCTTATCAAAGATGGGTGTCATTTACTTCACCGAAGTGAGAGAATTTTTTGATGTCTAGAAAATGGGAAATTGTATTTGGTAGATTTAGTTTGGACTTGAGTCATCTCAGGAAAATCATGACATAGATTGTGGTATTGGATATTTTAGTGGGATTAATGGAAAACCCCTCATCTTTTCATTCAATCATGGATCTCTATCAGGACATATTTTCAAATGAATTCACTATAATTCCCACTGATATTGGTGTTGATTTGGAGATAGATCTCATGTCGGGTGTGCATACCATTTTTATTTCAATATCCTAGGTTTTTTAGCGAGTCAAAAATACTCAACTTGTTTGAATTTTGATTTTTTTGAGTGTAACAACTTGAATTATTGACTTTATAATTTAATTATGTGTGTTTGGTTGACCCAAGGCCTTATTTTTAGATGGGTTTTAAGGATCAGTATGTTTCTCGATGTTTTGGGTGAGTTTCGGGTGTAGCGGGGCTTGGAAACTCAGTTTTGGGAACGCGCTAACAAGGGCACACAGTTTGGAAAAACAATGTGGCCTCCTAAGAGAAACTATCCAGCCATCTAGTGGAACTAGACATGGTTTGAAAAACTTTGCAGGTGGGGTGCATGACCATGTGAGACATCTGAAATTTTTAACAAAGGTATTTCACACAGTCTATGCACGGTTTGGAAAACTATGTACCTATCCCATGGGCATGTGGTTCTTAGGCAGAGAGAACCTAATGGTTGGCACATGGTTAGCCAAACCATGTGTTCAAACCGTGTTACTCATTTATTTGGGTAAAATTATTATTTTTTCTCTTCTCTATTATATCCTTTTTCCTCTACTTTTCTTTCTTCTCCACTAAATGCATAGAGTAGCCCCTCCAATTTCCTCCTACCTAGTATTTTAGCTAACTTCATTAATCATAATTTGATCTTTGATCTCTCAGTAAGACCATAAATCTGCTCACTTCTTTTCTTTGTTTATCTCGCCACACTGGATGTGAAATCCATACAGGCCCTTTTTTCCTATTTATAGGGTGTTCATATTAAATTTTTTTTCTTCCAATTCGGCTTGAGAGAGAGGTTGATATCAAGTGAGTGAGCACCTATTATTATAAGGTAGATTTTCCCTAGATTTCTCCTTGATTTTTCAGTTGTTTTGGGGGTGAGTTCCTAAACGTGTTGTTGGGTTGATTGAGTGTGAACCCTAATAAATTAATTTATTTATTTAAATTGATTCATTGATGATAATAGATGCATATGGTTATGATTTATCTCACTACAAATGGTCAAGCTGGGTAAGGGTCTTGGACCAGCCTTGGCAGGTTAGACTGGGTGGTTATTCTTTATTAAATTGAATTTTTATATTGATTTCTTGGTTCCATGGGAACTTTACGGGCTTGGATCAAGGATTGAAGTAATGCTGATCACCTAGAATGAAGAAATGTGGTTTGTTAGGTTGGTATTAGCCCGGATGCTTAGGGTGATGATGATCACTAGGTTGAGGTGAATTGGTCATCAGGTTGAGGTGATGAGGTCATCAAGATGAGGCCATGGCTCTCGAGATTTGGGATGGTATTAACCATCGAGATTGATAAACATGGACACAAGGGAATGAGGTTCTATATGATGTGGATTAGGTTGTTTGGTGATTTCTACTCAACATTTATTGGCTAACACAATGTTAGAGTCGTGTGAACACAGATAGGACTTAGATGAGGTGGTGTTGACCACTCATTGTGGGTGGAGGCCCCATTAGACTATGAAACTTAGGTGATGGTGTTGACCATTTGATTTTTTTGGGTTGATCACCATAGAAATCCATGTGAATGCTAATGGCCCATCAATTTATGCTGTTGAGAACATCAATTGGGGTTGAGGCTCACTATGATACTTGAGGATGTATGATGGGATATTTAGAGGACATATATCATCGGGCCTCAAGATGTCGGTTGTTGAGCTGACAACGAGTATTATTGGAGGAAATACATTGATGTGACTCGGGATTTAAGGATTCAAGATGAAGGTGATTTTCTTATCTGAGTTCCAAGGGACCATGTACTTATGCTTTGGGCATGCCATTTGGACATCGGATATTTGACTGGAGTCATGAGGTGTTGGATAACATGATTATAGGTGGAACTTGTGGGTTCACATGGGATAAAGTTTGTCAGGGGATTCCTTGGGCGGTAATACATGGTTCCTCACCACTCCAGTTATATATATACAAACAGGTCATGTATTCCATATATATAAATTGGGGCGCATGTTTAGACTTATACCAGCGGTGGAAAAAGTAGGTGATCACTTCCTTGTGTCTATTGAGCATAAGTTAAGCGAGTTATTATCAAATGTGTATGTGTTTCCTCTTTATTTATAATATAAACACACCTGGATGATTATGGATGTAAGATAATCACACGTTGGTGGTGGCCTACTGAGATTTATTCTAACACCCTACACGGGCCCTTTGGGATTCATGTAGACTTTATGTCTCTGTGATCAAGTAAGGGAGCGAGTTCAGGAGTTGGACCTTAGTGTTCAAGTTGGACCATTTTCATGGGATAGATGGTAAGGGACCTTGGAGGTTCTTTCATTAGCTAGAGTTTAATTTCTTATTTCAGTATGTTTTATATGTAGATACTGATATGGTTTCCCATGGGTAACTGAGTTATCTATTGTGTTATATGACATACTATGTATTTTTTGTCTACAAATGGTATTATCCCTAGGCTTGTTTATTATTATATTTTTTCTTTATATATGTTTTCACTAATTTTAATTTCTTTTACGGATTTATGGTCTTTTTCTATTGATAAATTTGTATATACAATTATTATTATCACTACTATAGGGTGTATTCTCTCCACTATAACCTCTCAGAGCCTCACTGCTAGTCGGCAGCCTTTAGCATGTAGGGAGGCACACCTAAGGCCTAGTGTTCAACCATCCCGGATCACTATTTAGGTTGAAAACTAAGTCGAGGCACTATATTTATACCCTCATTTCATATGGTTCCATCTAAGCTGAAGGATCTCAAGGTATAAATCAAATAATTGGATAAAATGGTCTTTATTAGGTTGAGTACTTCACTATGGGGTGCATATGTCTTGTTCACCAAGAAGGCGGATGGTAGTCTTTGTCTACATTGATTATTGGAAATTGAACCAGGTGATGATAAAGAAAAGATAGACATTTCCCAATATTGATGATGTTTTAGATCAGTTATAGGGAGATCGGTTGTTCTCTAAGATTGATCTTTGATCATGTTATCACCAGTTGCGGGTTAGAGAGGAGGACATCCCGAAGATGATGTTTCAGATCAAGTATGGGTTTTATGAGTATCTTGTGATGTCGTTTGGTTTAAAGAATGTATCGGCAGTGTCTATTGAACTCATGAGAAAAATATTTCACCCTTATATAGACTCATTCATCATGGTGTTCATTGAAGACATCCACATATACTCATTTCCCCTAGAGCAGCATGTTAGACCCCTCGAAATAGTCCTGAGTACGCTTTGAGCACATAAAATTTATGCCAAGTTTTATAAGTGTAACTTTTTGATTCATGAGGTGAAATTATGGGGCATGTGGTGTCAGAGAAAGTTATATTTGTATACCTAGAGAAGGTTTTGGTAGTGATGTCCTAGAAACGTCCTCAGAATGTGTTCAAGATCAGAAGATTCTTGGGTTTAGCTATATATTACCGATATCTTACCCAAAACCTCCCCCATATTCTAGATCATATGAATACATTGATGAATAATGGAATGAATTTTTAGTGGTTGAACCTATTTGAAGAGGTTTTTATTGAGTTGTAGTAGAGGTTGACTACAGCTCCAGTGTTAATCATATCTGATCTTGGGATCGGATATTTTGTATACTATAATGATTTAGGCATTTTTTTGGGGAGTGTTAATCATGCAGAGAGAGTAGGTAGTAGCTTATGGGTAATTTAATCTATGACCCCATGAGCATAACTATCCTACTCATAACTTGGAGCTAGCATTTTTGGTTTATGCTCTAAATTTTTGGAGACACTATCTCTTTGGTGATATGTTTATTGTCTACACTAACCACAAGATCATCCATTAAATATTCACACAGTGGGACCTAAATCTAATTTGGAGGTGTTTTGTAGAGAATATATAGGTATTAGACTTTGAGATGGACTATAAACTAAGAAAAGGTAACATTTTTGTGGATTCTATTATACATAATATGCGGTTGGATTGGGTGCTTGGTGAATGGCCTTATAAGGAGCAGTAACACCTAATAAGATTATTTTCTGAGTGGATGATAGATGCTTCAAAGGACCACAGATAGGTGAATTTTTTCCCATTTATGACCACATCTCATCTTGTAGAATGGGTAATTTTGGGTCAAGAATCCGACCTTGAGTGTGTTGTGATGAGGGAATGAATTACTGGCAGTGACCCATTTTCAAGGTGGATAATGGATGGTGATGATGTGGTCTATGTACATGGAATATTTCTAGTTTATACATCCATCAGGGAAGATATAATGGGAGACTTTCATACCTCTATATGGGATATACATCATGGATTGAAAAAGATTTATCATGGCTTCAAACAGTAATTCTGGTGTCTAGGGATGAAGAAGTATATTGTTGGTTTTGTCTCTAGATGCCTTACCTTACAAAAGGTAAAGGAAAAACACCAACATCCTGGTGGGTTTCTCTAGCCACTTATCTTACCCTTATGGAAGTGGGGGTACATCATGATGGACTTTATGATGGGGTTTCCCAGGACTTTGAGGAGTTGTGACACTATCTGGGTGATTTTTTATCGATTGATGAAAGTTTATCACTTCCTACTGATCCAAGAGACTCCCTTGGTAGATGAGTTGGGAAATATTTATGTTCATGAGATTTTACGCTTATATAGAGTTCCCTTGATCATTTTTTATATCATAATCACATGTTTTACATTAATTTTTTGGTAGGTATTACAAAAATCCTTAGAGAAACAGCTAAGATTGAGCACAATGTACCATCCTCAGATAGATAAATAGTTAGTGTAGACGATTCACATACTGGACAATATGCTTAGAGCTTATATTTTTGACTTTTATAGATATTGGGATGATCACCTATCCTTGGTCGAGTTCACATAAAATAATATTTATCAAGCTTAGATGCATATGGAACCTTATGAGGCTCTTTATAGGAGGTCATGTTATTCACCACTCTGTTAGAATGAGGTGAGTGAGGCAATAATTGTGGGTCCTAACTTGGTATATAAGACCTCCAAGAGAGAGAATCTCATTTAGAAGATGTTGATCATAGCTCATATTCAGAAAAAAAAATCATATACCAACCATAGGAGGAGAACTTTAAAGTTTTTTGTAGTTGGTCGATTATTTCTGAGAGTGACTCCTCGATTAGGCCATTGATGTTTGAGTAAGTAGGGAAAACTAGATTCACTCTATTTTGACCCCTTTAAGATCACCAAGATAATTAATATAGTGGAATATCATTTGGGTATTCCTTTTTTCTACCAAGGTATGCATGACATTTTTCATGTGTCACAGCTCTGAAGGTACATTCTTGATCCTATGTTTGTTTTCAACTGTGAAGATATTGAGTTGGATCTTGATGCATCATAAGTGGAGTTTCTAATGTAGGTTATAGATTGGAGTAGGAAAGTCTTTTGAGGTAATATAGTGCCAATTATTAGAGCCCTTTTAAATCATGGAAAGATCTAGGAAGAGACTTGGGAGTGGTAGGATGATGTTCAAGCTCAATGGAATGAGTTGTTAGAGAATATCCTTTGAAGGTATTTCTCAAGGATGATAAGTCATTACAAGGGTAGAATTATAACATCCATAATTTTTTTTGATGTATGCTATGTTAAGATAATAAAATCCTTTTTCCTCCCATGTTCCATCTTTAATATGGGAGTGTTAGAGGTAGAATTTTGGTGTCTTAGGGTTGGGAACCAAAGTGGAAGAGTTGAGGAGGGGATTAGCCTTGGTGTAGCTAGAAAGCATCTATCATCTCATAGATGGAACCCACTGGCTAGCTAGTGGAGTTCCAGTAGGGCTAATGTCTATAGTAGACCCCACCAGCCAGCCAGTGGGGACCCCAGCTCATTGGTGTTCCCAGTCTAGGGGTAAAATTAATGCACCCCATGGTATTTAGCATCACATGTTTTTACACCTCCTTAAACACCCAAATCTGAACCCCTTTATCCTAGATTGAATTTGAGACCTCCCCTTTAGTCCTTAGGCCCTTAAATACCTCTTCCCTTATTCTCTCCAACCTTTGACTAATCTAAAAAAGTAAGAACGATGAGTTTTCTCTCTAGATCCATGTTAAATATGTATTCCTCTTGGTGAGTAAAGCATGGATCTATGTTGGATCTATGTGTTAAATGAACATGTGATTATGATTTCCTCCTTTATATATATATTGATGTAAGATCTATCATATCGATGTTGTTTCCATGTTCAAACCAAGATTAACCTTTGATAATGATCGTTCTTTAGGTAAGTGTTCTTGAATAATATTCATATACGTATTTTAGTAGTGAATCGATGTTAAATAATTAATCTATAGAAAAATACATGGTAAAGTGGTGGTGACGTCGATGTTTCAATGATTTTTCATTGACTGGAGCTAAAATTTCTCAAGAATGGTGTTGTTTCTAGGTAATCCTTTCTAAAATTATCATCTTGAGACTTTCTCCTTCTTGATTCTCCTATTTAATCTATTTTATAATAATGGATTATTAATGTATATATGATCTTTGTCTAGACCCAAGGCCACTTCTAAAATCAACAATGAATTCAAAATCCTCTCTTTAATTGATGATGGATTTGGTGAATTGGTGTTCTTTTCTTTGATACACTTTGGAATCAAATCTATTTATGAGTAATTAAAGATATGTTATTCTAGAACGATGTTATTAAAATATAATTATTTTTATTCTTTATGATAAACCTTCTTCTTGACAACTAGAACCCTAAATAGGCATCCCTGACATGTGAGAAAGTTCTATGTGGGTGTGTGGCATGGTTCAACCTTTGATCCTTAATGAAATTTAGAGTTCTTCATTAAAAATTTTGAGGTATGAAGTTCCTTACCTTACTGAGACCATGTTTTTGATTGTTGGGATGATATTATGATGTGTATTTATGTGCTTTTGACCATGTTGAGTTTGAACACATGTGTGTGTGTTTTGGATTTTTTTTTTCACTCATGATATTCTATGTGTGCCTTGATGTGACACCATTGTTTCCTTATGATATATTTTTGTATTTGGTATGTTGTTGTTATTCTATGAATCATACCAAAGTGAAAGTTGTACCTATAGTGGTTCAATATCCCTGGAGGGAGAGCATGTTCTGACGCTTCATGTGACCCGATGATAGGAAAAAGACAGATGACAGGGCATGATGGCCTTGCATGGACTGACCTACGAGCATGATGGTCATATGTGATCAAACCCATGAGTGGATAGTGGGGCATGATATTCTATGTGACCTTAAATGTGTGACAATAGTGGGGTATGATGGTCAATGTGAACTAACATGAGAGATAATGATAGGGTATGATAGTCTATAATGGTCTAAGTTGTAGTCCTAGGGCCTATATGGCTATTGAGTAGCTTCAAGGCTAGAAATTGTGTTGTGAATTTTCCATGACTACACAAATTTTTTCAAACATAGAGTCGAAGAAAGTACAACTAGGGTTTGTGGTGGCTTGGTTAGCACATGGACACTCAGTAAGATTGTTTGTTTGTGTGCACAATTATTTATTATCATGTATTTCACTCTTATACATATGAAACTATGTTAAGGATACATTAGCGGTTTCCTACTGGGTTTTATTACTCACACCCTGCACATGAATCTTGATGTACATGCATATTTTATGTATAGGGATCTGATGAAGGGAAAGGGGTCTGTGGAAGATGGTTGTATCATGGAGAATGGAGTTGGGGTGGGAGTGGGACAAACACCAAGAGTTACTAGTGTTTTATTATTTATTTATCTACTTCACTTATACTCTAGTTTGTCTTTTCACCTTGGGAGATTGTTTGTTAATTTTAGTGTATGACATGTATTCCATCTGACATTATGATTTTTTTTTAGTTATGCATGTTACCCTAGTTATTATATTATTTTTATTATATTGTTTTTGTTTCAGGATGTGATATTGAGGGTATAATCTCCCCATCGATAGACTTAGACCCTCGTTGTTAGTCTGAAACCTCTTACATATGAGGAGGTGTGCATAAGGTCATGTGGAACTCTAGTTTGGACCTGGTGGTTCACATCAGGGCATTACATAAGAGTTGTTATGGGAATAATCTCCACAATAGACAACTGGGGATGATGATGTTCCCAAGACACAAGTGTTACATAGGTCTACTCAAGAGGTTAGATAGCCAGAGCGATATAGTTTTTTTGTCACTGAGTCAGTTGAAACTTTACTTTTAGAGAATGATGATTCTATAACCTATAAGGTAAAATTATATGGAAGGTATGTTTCTAAATGGAAATAATCCATTTATTCTAAGATGGGGTCTATGAATCAAAATCAAGTTTGGATTTTGGTAGATCCTCCAGTTGATGTAAAACCCATTGAGTGCCAATGTGTATTCAAGAAAAGGTTGGAAATGGATGCTAAATTTGATAACTATCAAGAATGACTGGTTGCAAAGGGTTTTAGGAAATGTCAAGGCATAGACTATAATAAAACCTTATCACCAATTACGATGTTGAAATCCATCAGAATATTACTTGCAATAACAGCCTTAAAAAATTATGAAATTTGGAAAATGGATTTCAAAACATATTTTCTAAATGGTAAGTTAGTTGAAGATTTTTATATGACTCAACCTAAAGGGTTAATTAAGTCAAAGAGTTCTAATAAAGTATTAAAACTACAAAGATCCATTTATGGGTTGAAGTAGGCATAGTGATTGTGGAATTTTTATTTTGATGAGGCTATAATAGAATTTGGTTTCATCAATAATGAAAGTGATCCATGTGTCTATAAGAAGGTTAGTGGAAATTTCATCATTTTCCTAGTATTATATGTTGATGGTATATTAATTATGAGAAATGAAGTGAAAGTATTATAGAAAATTAACTATTGATTAAATGAATACTTCTCCATGAAAGACTTAGGTGTAGCATCCTTTATTCTATGGATCAAGATCCCTCGAGATATATCTAAGAGGCTTATTGGGCTAAGTCAAAGTATAAATATTGAAAAATTACTCAAAAGGTACAATATAGAACAATCCAATATAGGGTTATTTCCAATGTCACATAGTATCAATATATTTAAGAAAATGTGTCCGCAAACATAGAATGTTATTAAAAGAATGAGTGAAATTCCTTATTCTTTAGCAGTGGGATCTATCATGTATGTCATTCTATAAACTATGTTTGATGTTTCCTTTTCTTTAAGCATAGTGGGTAGATATCAAGCTAATCTGGGATAGCTGCATTGAGAAGCTATGAAAACTATCCTTAATTACTTGATACATTCAATGATATGATCCAGGTGTATAGATTCGGTGAGGAACTAGTTGTGAGGGGCTGCAATAATGATATTTTCCATATATATCATTATCTGAAATTTTAGTTAGGCTATGTCTTTTTCATGAATGGTGGTATGGTGAGCTAGAGAAGCTTGAAGGAACTTGTGGTTTCCAATTCTAAAGTATAATAAAAGTATATAGAGGCTTCTAATATAATTAAGGAGGTAGTTTGGATACACATATTTGTCTTAGATATTGGTGTTATTCTTAGTAGTGTAGACCATGATCCAGTGTATTGTGATAATACTATAGCAGTAGTGCTTTCCAAGGAGCTCAGGTCACACCATAGGACAAATAATATACTTGGGAAGTTTCATATCTTGGTGGATTTTACTTAGAGAGGTAAATTCACAGTTAGTATAGTAGCTATAGAGGATAACAAGTAAGACCCACTGACTAAATCCATATCCCAGCAAAAATATGATTCTCATGTGAGAGATATGAAGTTGAATTTTTTTTCAGTTGGATCTAGTGTAAGTGGGAGTGTTCTGAGTGGCTATCCTATACTCAACTCCTTTATGTGATTTGATTACCATTACATGTATACAGTTTGATATATACACACACACACACATTTTTTTTATCTTACTATTA
Organism: Viscum album; assembly: GCA_963277665.1. Lineage (NCBI taxonomy): Eukaryota > Viridiplantae > Streptophyta > Magnoliopsida > Santalales > Viscaceae > Viscum > Viscum album. Next base: position 319,851,746 of record OY728146.1, read on the forward strand.
TAGTATAATTACTTATTTATGTACTATTATATGCTAATCTCCTTATATTACATGTCATATCAAAATTTTATAGCAATTTCTAGGCTATAATGAGAACCTAAAGATACCATGATAGAATCTTAAACTTATGTCATATGGTCTAGATACATCATGATGACATGACATAGATGATGTGTGACTATAAATTATTGGGGGATCATAAGAATTGAGACTTCTTCTCATAGAGTTCTCACTTAATGATATCAATGTGATCATGAGGACTGACCCACCAATGGGAACACCATATGTTTCATGTGTCATTGGTAGTACCTATCTACAAACATGTGTGTTAGCCTCATGAATTATGATTACTATCAGCGTATATGATTTGGTTACATACTTTGATATAATAATAAAACCATGAAATTTTCATCATGGTGAGGTATCTTATGTTGGGCATGCCACTGGTGGTATGACATTGATTGAATGATCATGATAGAATTTTTCACTTCCGAAAGGAAGTGATATCTCATACCTAGTTGATCAAGATGGTATTACCTTTACTAAATCCATGGTAATGGTAAAATAAGGTAAGTTTATCCAATAAGGTCAATGAATAATAAATCAAAAAATGGAGATGACACAAAGTGTGTGTCATTCTTTATAAGATATCATTAGATAAATAGATTGTATTAATCGATGTGTGTTTGTAGGAAAGATTATTGTTGTTATGATAATATTGTATCTCTTTAGGGATCTTGATGGGTTTCTAAACTCTTCTCCTAGCCTATGATTATTAATCACTATTATTGATATAAGGGCTTAGAGGTCCACACACTTCGCATGTTCAAAATCCTAGGCCTATTTTTATGAATATGATTATAGGACATAATGGGATCCACCATAAGGTCCAGGAGATGTCTGATCTTAAATGATCACCAGGAAATAAATAAATTCATATTATTTGAGTTTATAATAATTATTATTGGATTTATTTATTAAAATTATTCACAATATATATAGTGAATACATGAAAAATATTTAACGAGAAAATATTATTTTAATATTCAATATTCATTTAATATTTGTGGGAATAACTATTCAAGTTAATGACTTGATTTTATCATGTAATATATTTTTTATATTATAAGTAATTGATAAAAATATAAATGATTTTTATGACACAGTTAATAGGTCATAAGATGTCATTTATGGATTATTTAGTGGGTAATATATATTTGGGGGTGCATGGAGCCATTTCTGTGTGTTTTAAACCCACTATATAAGCAAGAGGAAGCTCTAATTCAATAGACTATTCATCCACTTGAATTTGATAGCTCCACTCTCATTTATTTTTCATCCTAGAGAGATAAGATCCACATTCCAAGAACCGATCCAAGATTAACTTTGCAGATCAAAGGAACGGTATTGTGTTGATCCTCAAGACGTCAAAGGTATCATTGATTCTCCATGCTAGCAACCAGATATCAATGATCATTATACCCACAGAATTTTAAAGCATGTGCAGATGATCTAGAGGAATCCAACATCGGTTACTTTGAGAAACAGCCACTGATGAAGAGCAGATTTTACCAGCATCTTCAAATCAAATGAGGTAATTTTTTGATTTAATTTTTGTTATTAAATTATTTCATGTGGAATCATTGGGTTTTTTATTGGGTTGCGCATCACTGGAGATGATGTTGTTATGTCAATATAGTCATAAAAAAATTTAAAACCTCGATCTATCCCCTTCTGTTGTGTGCCTGATACCAATAACTAGGGGATACTAGACTAGTGTGTCTTCTAGGCTAGTGTAGTATAAATCTAGGTATCCTACTTATTTCTTAGGTTCCCATGACCAATACAATATGAAGGTGAGTGAATAATCAATTATCCAAGAAACAATGAACAAATAATAACTCTTCCTCAACTCCAACACCCTTACATAGAAAAAATCCTTTCCACATCATACAACCATCACATAATAAATAAATAACCTATAACTAGGTAAAAACATGGGGAAATCAATTGGAACCACTCACGGAATAAACCATTCATTTTAAAAAGTTCAAAATGGGCTTTTTAAAATAATACACATAATTTACATTTGAGGACCCCTTTCTAAAATATGGATTTCCACCTTTAAAAATAAAAACAAGGCCAAAATCCATTTCATTTCCATCAAAAGTACTTAAAAGGTCGATAAATTTATTTTATAAAGGGTATTGGCATGTGAAAACATCCATTTCAAAGAAACATTTTAAATTCATAAGAATAACTCTTTTACTTCAAGCCAAATGTAAGACCCTGACTTTTTCTGGATATGTCTCATGCTCATTTATAGGTACTCTTTTACCCTTATTTTGGTATACCTTGGGTGGGTTTTTGTTTTGGGGTATTTCAGGTGAAAATTTGAGAATTTTGGAAGAAAAATGGGCAGTGATCAGTTGGCACATGGTTTTCCCAAACTGTGCGCCTACCCCCATAAAACCATGCATCCCCAAATAGAGGTGGATTGCATGATTGGCACACAGTTTGTCAAACTGTGAGACCTCTTAGGAGAAACCATGATCCCCTAAGAAGAGTCTCACAGTTAAGGTGCATGGTTTGGAAAAATTGTGTACCTCGTATAGGAAAATGTGCACATGGGATTTTAATCCCCTGAAAAATTTAAAAAAAATCTTGAACCCCCCAATATTAATCCTTAATCACCCTACTCTAACCTAGACTCATTACTATGATTTTTAAATCTCCTAGAAAGATTCCAAGGCCTTATGAACTCCATTATTGACAAATCATAGATCTGATTGAAGGATCTACACCTCTTTCGGTATGTAATCTCTTCCTATGCATTTTTATCTCTCTCTCTCGTCTCTCTTTCTGGATGAAGAGGAATTTTTTATCCTCTATTCTCAGTATAAGGCCCCAGCCTTAAACCTTACATAATCTTGAGTTATTACAAGATTACACGTTGAGGATCTTTTCAGGTTTAGAGTTTTAGAGAATTAGATCATAAAACTTGCATTACATTCCACATTTAAACAAAGTGGTTACATAAAAGATAGTATTCATTTTTTCCCATCAACGGAAACATATTTAAAAATAAAGCATGGATTCTTTCTTGACACTTCCTTGACACTATCATCATATCATGTACCTTTCCCTTGACCTGTGAAAAACATTTCAAAAAAACTTGGGATGAGCATAAAAATCTCAGTAAGGGTTATAAAAATATGGAAAAGAAACATGAGTTCATATATACATAATAATGAAACCATACTTTACCCATAAAACATAGGAACTTTAACATACCTCATCAAATCATGAATAAATCATAGAAATCATAATACATAAAAGGTAACTTGAGGCATTCATAACATTCTTACGTAGGGAGTAACCCTCTTGGTTACATTTGGAATACCCACCACAGTATATTCCCTAAATCTCCTTGGATAAACCTTAATGTTTCACTCCTTTGCATTACCCAATGAATTGAAGAGCTATATCGGGCTCACCTGCCCTTAGTTTTTCACGGAACCACCCGTCTTCATAATAATGCCCAAGAACCATAACATAATCTTATCACATAAAACATGCATAAAGGAAACATAACATTTCCACCTTTCAATAACAAGATATCAATACAACACATTGATATAAAAACATTATGAAAACCATTTTCAATACCAAAATAAAAGAAAAGTAAAACATGGTATTTATTTTTCTTTTAAAAAGAAGGTATGGCTTGTAGAGGAAGCTGAAACTCAAATAATGGTCACGGCGGCGGAGAAGTCATTGTCGCCGCATATTTATGACAAAAACATTACCTTTTGTCATTTAGTAAACGCTTCGTAGAAAAAATATTCCTTTTGAATAAATGTAAAATTCAAAGGGGTTTATACACCGTATAAAAGAAGGTTGTGTATAAAACAAAATATGCCTCAATGAAAGGAGATTGAGACGAAGTCCCATACAAAGACGGTATCCTTGGATTAAGGATAAATCAATTACATAATTATGTGTGACAAAATAATACACCAAATATAAGTGGATATTAAGTGTAAAACAATCAGAGGTTATTCACACATATTCATAGAACGACATATTCAAGGAGTACAAGCTTATCCCAAAGAATCAAAATTGGGTTAACAAGTTCCCTTGCAAAAATTTGACAGCCTAACAGCGTCACTACAAAATTCATAAAATGAGTTGATGAGAGATAAAAAGGGTATCTCATAACTTGGACATAAAATTTAAATCAATAAGGATATAGAAGAACATATCCCAACATAATATTATGTGAATTAAAAGACATAACAAAAGAATTCTTTTAAAAAAAGGAGGGTGAAAGGTTCCCTTACCGACATGGGTATCTTTCGAAACATACACCCCGTGAAAGAAGGACAATAAAACATTGATGTAAATACTCAAAAATGAAAGTATATTACACAATGAGTAAAATAATGGGCAGTACATACACCACTCAATCGAAATTGTGGCAAATGTAGCATAAATCTCACGTGAATAAATGTGAGATGAAAAATCCCTTACGAAAACTCGGCAGCCTAACGACGCCACTTAAAACTTCCAAAAATGGATTGATGAGATCAAATAGGGTCTCTCATAATATTACAATAAAATAGCAAGAGTAATATAAAATAAAATCCCCCATCATAACAAATAGGAGCTTAAAGTAAGTGACATAAAGGAGAGTACTTTAACAGAAAGAGGGAGGTTAGATCTCTTACGAAAATTCGGCAGCCTAACGGCGCCACTCAAAACTTCCAAAATGGATTGATGAGAGAAAATAGGGTCTCTCCTCACATGAACATAAAAATTACAGTAAGAGTAATATAAAATAACATCCCAATCATAAGTAAGATGAGCTTAAAATGAATGACATAAAAGAGTGTACTTAAAAAGAAAGAGATGAGTATGATCCCTTACCTCAGGTCCGACTTGACTCGATCGTTCTTTAATATCCTGAATAATAAACTTGAGTTAATTTCTACTTCCTTAAGAAACTTTTTCAATTTCATTATTCCTTTTATATCACTTATTACCATGTAATGAACACTATGTTATTATTTAAGTTAATAATGGTCGTTTTAACGATCATTGGTACTTGAGTCAAAAAAATAAACTCTTTATAATTACAAGTTGTTCATGTGGTAAAATATCCATTATATCCAGAATTTTATTCATGATTTAGATATCATATATATCATATATATCCAGTATATTCATGCATTTATAATATTACATTACATTTAGAGTTAAGAAATGAAATGTACCGTTCATGGAGACGGTAAGCCGTACGTACGCATGAACGCTACTTCCATTTCTATTTCATATTTAATGGAATTAAAACATAATGATACATAATAGTATTTTAATTCCAGTATGGTATCATATATAATATAATTAAATATATCCTTTATACGTACCACATATGGTATTAACGAATCAAATCACTTTGATGGGGCGGTAGTCCGCACTTCCTAAAATGAAGATATCGCATATACCCATAATGGAAGCCATAAAGGTATGGAATAAATGAAAAATACAGAAGTTTAAGGAAAAAATAAACATATTATATATCATATATAAATGTAGTGACATCATAATGGCCACCATGAAAGGTGTTAAGAGAAGATTGAACAATCATCGTTTAGTGAGGCAGTAATTCGTCATCCACAGAAACAGTATGTTCTTTTACCATTAGACGAAGGTCTGTGTAAGTGTAGCTCGAATACTTAACATAACAATATCCTAGTATATTTAGGATACTGTTTTTGTTACAAAATAAAGGAATAAAAAGATTTTAGGGGGGTGGAGAAGCAAAATAAAACAAAAGGACTCAAGTGAAGACATTACCTTAAAATCGGGTAACTTCCTTTGGTTTGAGATCAAAGGCTTCCTTGGGAAGACTTATGACCAAAGTGAGGCTTCTAAGAGTTATATAGGGATGTGGAGAGACAAAATGGGCAGGGGTTGGCTGAGACAAAGGATTTGGAAGTGTGGGTAAGGAGGTATAGGTGAGGGCCTTTTATAAGAGGAGAGGAGGGGCACTCTTGGAAAGTAAAGAAATGTTACTTTATTTTAGAATGAGTTTCGGATTTTAATGGTCCCACATTGATTTTTTTCGAGGATAAGGTGATAAGGGTTCTAAATCCATCCATCCAATAGGTTTTGGACATGTGTAGGTCTTAGATTTTACATTATCTTTCTATTTTATTTAAATCGTTAAATAATGAGGTCATCGATGCATCATCATTATGTCATAAATAATTTAATTTATTTAATGTATAAAAATTATTAAAAAAATACTATGATGTAGGAAATATTTTTATATTTCCAATTAATATTTATAGTCAAAAATATGACTTGTATAACCCCATTTAAAAATTGTTTTAGTAAAACAACTCATGTTTGTGTCATTTTAATTTTAACATTAAATAAAAAGGTATTTATGTCATTTTCCAACCAAAGTGGCTCCATGGGGTCCCCAAGTTGACCCATGGATATTATTGGTCTTCCATGACACATCCAATGAGGGTAGGACATGTGTCAAGCTCATCTCATATTATTAAAACATTATTTTTACCTTAAACTACACTAATTACCTCTAATCGCGATTAAAAACATAATAAGTTACTATTCACCAAAAAATTATTTTAATCCCATTGAACCACATTTTACTTCTTAATGAAAACCATGTATATCGGATTTTTGAAATTCAAAACACAAAGGTGGAAAAATTTCATTTAAACGGAAAATCAGTTTTTATAAGTACCACTTAGTGGTTTCACTATTCATCAAAAATCGAAGTTTTTCAGAAAATTACCAAAAATTCACCCTAAGCTATATTTGATATTCCGAATTCAAAAATGATGTCTATTTTACAAAATTCATAAAATATAAGTTTCATTAATTAATTTAATAATTAATTCCCACTGTCAGAACAAATAGTGTGTTTTTATGAAACAATATATATCAAAAGATTGACACTAGTTTAAGTCAAATTTCAAAGTGAAATTAATTCCAATGACCACTATTTGATTAAATGGTAAAAATATATTCTAATTTCAATTTAAAACCAATTAAAAATATAATCTAATCATATAAATAAATTAGATTAAAAGGAGGTTTTAAATTTAAATACAACATTTTTCACTATTCATTAAGAATTGAACTTTTTCGGAAAAATACCGAAAATTTACACAAAGTAAATTTTGATGTCCCGATTCTAAAGAAGAATTTTATTTTGTAAAATATAACACATAAAATTGTCAAAAAGTGGATTTAAAAGAGGTTTTCCATCAAAAGGTGGTTAATCGACCTTTTAAAGAATATTAGAATGTTTACGCATAAAATTGGATTCATTCGCATTTTTAATCCTCTAACATTTATTGTAAAAAGTAAAAATATTTGACAAACATATATAATCATTTTGTAGTTAGTTCTATTCATTTCCGTCATCACAACAACTAGGCATTAACTACCATTTAAAATAATATTATTTTATTATTAGAGTGCAACGTAAGATTCCCAAGAAACTCATTATTGCGTGTTGGGTATGCCATCGAGCATAGCGTCCCCTTTAAAGTTATATTAATATTTTATTCACAAATATGGATAAATGTGAAAATTTCATACTCTTTATTTACCTGGGGTGTTACATCCTTCCCCCCTTTTGGGAATTGCGTCCTCGCAATTTTAAAATTGGGCTTGGAAACTTCATTGAAAATCCCACATTGGAACAAGAGTCAGTAAAACAATCACTTTAAAATAAAGAAAGATAAGTACAAAGGTCACCCGAGTTAACCCATACTAGGATTCCAAGTATGAAAATACGAACATGGAGGAAAAAACAAAGGGTCATTTTCTGATGGAGAGTGATAGTAAACATGTCTAGGAGAAAGTTAACCATAAGAAAATCACAAACTTGTGATGGGTTAAACGGTATTCGATTCCCCGGTAGGAAAAATTAACAGACAACATTTTTGTTTCAAGTTACTTTTCATTGAGGAATTCATTTTTGATCTTAACTAAATCATAATGAAACATACTTACTTATCATGTAGACTTTCAACTTTTACTAGATTCCTTAATCAAACTCATATTTTCTCCAAAAGACGAGTATTTAGGAAGACTTGTTCGCATTAAGAGTACTATAATCAATTTCTAGAGAATCACCTAATCCATAAAAGAGAACTATATACTTCCCATGTCTTTATACTCTAACCAAAACCAAAACCAAAAAGGTTAGTACAAGATCAGATAATCCAGAAAAGGATAACCCTTTATAAAAAGAAAATCTATTCTTAATCTCCAAAATTTGTCCAACAAAACCCAAAGTTCAACGAGGACCATTCGATAAACAATTGTCCATAAAATTCTACAAATTAAACCAAACTAATATTGAAACCCAAATATTTGAAGGATTTAATCACATATTCCTCCAAGTTAAATCGTAACATTTATCTCCAAACAACATCAGTTGCTCCTAAAGTCTCGTATCGAAAAGTAATTAACTTAATCACATATCTTCCATGATAGGTTAATCATTTTCATAAATAACCCAAAATAAACTTAATCTTAATTCATAAAATCATCTAACTAAATAGAATTAGTCAAAATAATCAGGGACTTCACGTAGTCCAGTGGTAGGCGATAAATACCAGTTGCACTTTGGTTGTGGGTTCGATTCCTGCAGATTTGTCCGACACGATGGGTTGTCACACGGTCTGCGTGTTGTCCTTTTTCCAAACTATATAATTCTCAAATCATTCCCCAAAAAGAGATAAAATCTTCAAAAATAACCATAACATAATTTAACCTCAATTTTATCTCATGCCTTTCACTTCCATCATAACATATAATAACCCATAATTACCTCAAAAGTAAGGATCATATAAACCATAATGGTTACCTTTATAATTATTACCTGAAATTCCACATCGATTGGTCATCTCGTACATGATGCATTACAGAACATACCAAGGTACAAGTGGTTGATCATGACTCCTGGATAGTTGGTTTAGAACAACCATGAGTTTCCTTATTGAATCCCCCATTTCATCCAGTCTCTTAATCAGAGAACCACCACAGTTTCCTTCAAACCTATTGTCACTTTGGTGCCTGCTAGATCCAGTCATTTACTAAAACCAAAAAGGTCAGTGTGAGTATATCAACAAAACCATCATATACTAATGAGGAAGATATACTTACTCATTCAATTTATCTAAAAACTATGACTCTTTCTAAAATCCTAACCATTTTGGTAATGTCACTTATGCTTAAAGAATACCCTAACCTCTAAAGTTATCTAAACCGATCTCTGATACCAACTATAAGGCCCCAGCATTAAACCTTACTTAATCTTGAGTTATTACAAGATTACACATTGAGGATCTTTTCAGGTTTAGAGTTTTAGAAAATTAGATCATAAAACTTGCATTACATTCCACATTTAAACAAAGTGGTTACATAAAAGATAGTATTCATTTTTTCCCATCAACGGAAACATATTTAAAAATAAAGCATGGATTCTTTCTTGACACTTCCTTGACACTATCATCATATCATCTACCTTTCCCTTGACCTGTGAAAAACATTTCAAAAAAACTTGGGATGAGCATAAAAAGCTCAGTAACGGTTATAAAAATATGGAAAAGAAACATGAGTTCATATATACATAATAATGAAATCATACTTTACCCATAAAACATAGGCACTTTAACATACCTCATCAAATCATGAATAAATCATAGAAATCATAAGACATAAAAGGTAACTTGAGGCATTCATAACATTCTTACGTAGGGAGTAACCCTCTTGGTTATGTTTGGAATATCCACCACAGTATATTCCCTAAATCTCTTCGGAGAAACCTTAATGTTTCACTCCTTCGCGTTACCCAATGCATTGGAGAGCTATATCGGGCTCACCTGCCCTTAGTTTTTCACGGAACCACCCGTCTTCATAATAATGCCCAAGAACCACAACATAATTTTATCACATAAAACATGCATAAAGGAAACATAACATTTCCACCTTTCAATAATAAGATATCAATACAACACATTGATATAAAAACATTATGAAAACCATTTTCAATACCAAAATAAAAGAAAAGTAAAACATGGTATTTATTTTTCTTTTAGAAAGAAGGTATGGCTTGTAGAGGAATCTGCAACTCAAATAATGGTCACGGTGGCGGAGAAGTCATTGTCACCGCATACGTATGACAAAAAGATTTCCTTTTGTCGTTTAGTAAACGCTTCATAGAAAAAAGATTCCTTTCGAATAAATGTAAAATTCAAAGGGTTTTATACACCGTATAAAAGAAGGTTGTGTATAAAACAAAATATGCCTCAATGAAAGGAGATTGAGACGAAGTCCCATACAAAGACAGTATCCTTGGATTAAGGATAAATCAATTACATAATTATGTGTGACAAAATAATACACCAAATATAAGTGGATATTAAGTGTAAAACAATCAGAGGTTATTCACACATATTCATAGAACGGCATATTCAAGGAGTACAAGCTTATCCCAAAGAATCAAAATTGGGTTAAGAAGTTCCCTTGCAAAAATTTGACAGCCTAACGGCGTCACTACAAAATTCAGAAAATGAGTTGATGAGAGATAAAAAGGGTATATCATCACTTGGACATAAAATTTAAATCAATAAGGATATAGAAGAACATATCCCAACATAATATTATGTGAATTAAAATACATAACAAAAGAAGTCTTTTAAAAAAAAAGAGGGTGAAAGGTTCCCTTACCGACATGGGTATCTTTCGAAACATACACCCCGTGAAAGAAGGACAATACAACATTGATGTAAATACTCATAAATGAAAGTATATTACACAATGAGTAAAATAATGGGAAGTACATACACCACTCAAAGTAAATTGTGGCAAATGTAGCATAAATCTCACGCGAATAAAAGTGAGATGAAAAATCCCTTATGAAAACTCAGCAGCCTAACGGCGCCACTTAAAACATCCAAAAATGGATTGATGAGATAAAATAGGGTCTCTCGTCCTATTATAATAAAATTTGCAGCAAGAGTAATATAAAAGAACATCCCCCATCATAACAAATAGGAGCTTAAAAGAAGTGACATAAAGGAGAGTACTTAAAGAGAAAGAGAGAGGTTAGATCTCATACGAAAATTCGGCAGCCTAACGGCGCCACTCAAAACTTCCAAAATGGATTGATGAGAGAAAATAGGGTCTCTCCTTATATGAACATAAAAATTACTGTAAGATTAATATAAAAGAACATCCCAATCATAAGTAAGATGAGATTAAAAGTAATGACAAAAAAGAGTGTACTTAAAAAGAAAGAGAGGAGTATGATCCCTTACCTCGGGTCTGACTTGACTCGATCATTATTTAATCTCCTGAATAATAAACTTGAGTTAATTTATACTTCCTTAAGAACCTTTTTCAAGTTAATTATTCCTTTTATATCACTTATTACCATGTCATGAACACTATGTTATTATTTAAGTTAATAATGGTCGTTTTAACGATCATTGGTACTTGAGTCAAAAAAATAAACTCTTTATAATTACAAGTTGTTCATGTGGTAAAATATCCATTATATCCAGAATTGTATTCATGATGTAGATATCATATATATCATATATATCCAGTATATTCATGCATTTATAATATTACATAACATTTAGAGTTAAGAAATGAAATGCACCGTTCATGGAGACGGTAAGCTGTACGTACGCATGAACGCTACTTCCATTTCTATTTCATATTTAATGGAATTAAAACATAATGATAAATAATAGTATTTTAATTCCAGTATGGTATCATATATAATATCATTAAATATATCCTTTATACGTACCACATATGGTATTAACGAATCAAATCACTTTGAGGGGGCGGTAGTCCGCACTTCCTAAAATGAAGATATCGTGTATACCCATAATGGAAGCCATAAAGGTTTGCCATAAATGAAAAATACAGAAGCTTAAGGAAAACATAAACATATTATATATCATATATAAATTTAGTGACATCATAATGGCTACCATGAAAGGTGTTAAGAGAATATTGAACAATCATCGTTTCGTGAGGCAGTAATTCGCCATCCACAGAAACAGTATGTTCTTTAACCATTAGACGAAGGTGTGTGTAAGTATAGCTCGAATAATTAACATAAAAACATCCTAGTATATTTAAGATACTGGTTTTGTAACAAAATAAAGTAATACAAAGAGTTTAGGGGGGTGGATAAGCAAAATAAAACAAAAGAACTCAAGTGAAGACATTACCTTAAAATCGGGTAACTTCCTTTGGTTTGAGGTCAAAGGCTTCCTTGGGAAGACTTATGACCAAAGTGAGGCTTCTAAGAGTTATAGAGGGATGTGGAGAGACAAAATGGGCAGGGGTTGGACGAGCCAAAGGTTTTGTAAGTGTGGGTAAGGAGGTAGAGGTGGGGGCCTTTTATAAGAGGAGAGGAGGGGCACTCTTGGAAAGTAAAGAAATGTTACTTTATTTTAGAATGCGTTTAGGATTTTAATGGTCTCAAATTGATTTGTTTCTAGGATAAGGTGATAAGGGTTTGAAATACACCCATAAAATAGGTTTTTTACATGTGTAGGTCTTAGAGTTTACATTATCTTTCCATTTTATTTAAATCGTTAAATAATGAGGTCATCGCTGCATCATCATGATGTCATAAATAATTTAATTTATTTAATGTCTAAAAATTATATAAAAAAATACTATGATGTAGGAAATATTTTTATCTTTCTAATGAATATTTATAGTCAAACATATGACTTGTATAACCCCATTTAAAATTTTTTTTAGTAAAACAACTCATGTTTGTGTCATTTTAATTTTAACATTAAATGAAAAGGTATTTATGTCATTTTCCAACCAAAGTGGCTCCATGGGGTCCCCAAGTTTACCCATGGACTTTATTGGTCAAACATGACACATACAATGAGGGTAGGAAATGTTTCAAGCTCATCTCATATTATTAAAACATTATTTTTACCTTAAACAACACTAATTACCTCTGATCGCAATTAAAAACATAATAAGTTACTATTCACCAAAAAATTATTTTAATCCCATTGAACCATATTTTACTTCTTAATGAAAACCATGTATGTCAGATTTTTGAAATTAAAAACACAAAGGTGGCAAAATTTCATTTAAACAGAAAATCAGTTTTTATAAGTACCATTTAGTGGTTTCACTATTCATCAAAAATTGAAGTTTTTCAGAAAATTACCAAAAATTTACCCTAAGCTATATTTGATATTCCAAATTCAAAAATGATGTCTATTTTACAAAATTCATAACATATAAGTTTCATTAATTAATTTAATAATTAATTCCCGCTGTCAGAACAAATAGCATGTTTTTATGAAACAATATATATCAAAAGATTGACACTAGTTTAAGTCAAATTTCAAAGTGAAATTAATTCTAATGACCACTATTTGATTAAATGGTAAAAATATATTCTAATTTCACTTTAAAACAAATTCAAAAGATAATCTAATCATATAAATAAATTAGATTAAAAAGAGGTTTTGAATTAAAATACAACATTTTTCACTATTCATTAAAAATTGAACTTTTTCGCAAAAATACCAAAAATTTACACAAAGTAAATTTTGATGTCCCGATTCTAAAGAAGAATTTTATTTTATCAAATATAACACATAAAATTGTCAAAAAGTGGATTTAAAAGAGGTTCGTCATCAAAAGGCGACCTTTTAAAGAATATTAGAATGTTTACGCTTAAAATTGGATTCATTCGCATTTTTAATCCTCTAACATTTATTGTAAAAAGTAAAAATATTTGAAAAACATATATAATCATTTTTTAGTTAGTTCTATTCATTCTCGCCATCACAACAACTAGGCATTAACTACCATTTAAAATAATATTATTTTATTATTAGAGTGCAACGTAAGATTACCAAGAAACTCATTGTTGCGTGTTGGGTACGCCATCGAGCATAGCGTCCCCTTTAAAATTATATTAATATTGTATTCACAAATATGGATAAATGTAAAAATTTCATACTCTTTATTTACCTGGGGTGTTAAACTTAGGGGATTAGATGTAGGTTTTGATAGATCTTAATCAGTTTTATCTTTATCTTGGTTTTTGTTATAGATATCGTTCTTTGTTGGGAAATTGACTATTCCATTTCAATTTAGAGATTTTATGCTTTGGAAAATGACTGTCAAAAATCTTGAGGTAGTTGGTCTAAATGTCAATTCCCATAGTCTTTATTTTAATTGAATGTATGAAATTGTGATAGTAAAATTTCCATAATTGGGAAATTTTATTCAAATTTTAATTGATGAAATTGGTTTGATTAAATTGAATTTCCATGTGTTAATGAAATATATTGAATTTGGAGCAATTGAAATTGGTTGAATTATGATTATGAATTGGTGGGTTATTAGGATTATGATTTCATTGATTGATGGGAACTAAAGGATTGTTGGATTAAACTAAAAATGGTTAATGATTTATATGATTAAATATTGATAAATGGTTTAATAATGAATTTTTGTATTATTCCATGTGAATTAAAGTGATGAACCTTTTTTGTTTAATAAATTGAAAAGGTATACTTTAATAAGAAAGTTTGATAAGAAGGGTAATGATTCTTAACCTTGATGTGTGTGAAAGTGTGATATATATGATATACGTGTGTGGGATATGAACCAATGATTCAAAATCCCATATGTGATTGACTAATATACTTGTGTGGGACATGGACCTATGTTTAAAAATACCATATTTGATACAATGGGTTGTGGGACATGGACTGATGCTTCAAATTCCCACGGGGTGCTAGACATGGAATTCTATGCCCAAAATTTTGGTATTGGATGATGCTTCCAAGTAGCCATGATATTAAATAGAAATGAAATGAAAAATGAAAACCCGTGATTTATGTGATATGTGATATCCATAGGGGACAGTTCAAACTCTGGCACAGTCCGAAGTAGGTATTGATGGTGCGGGTGTCATCATAAACCCAGCTAATTGATGTTGTTAATAAAGAATAATTGAATATGTAAATTGAACTACAAAATATTTAGATTTTTCTAATAGGAACATATATGTTGGTAAAGGTACATTTTTTGTTGGTAAAAAGTTTCACATATATGTCCCTGTCACTAAAATTTCAGTAAAAACTTTGTCACTAAATGTTATTGCGACAAATAAAATAGTTCTATTGTAATTATAATATTACCAACAGATAATATATGCGTTGGTTAAAATGTTCACCAATGCATTTATCTGTTGATAATAGTATTACCAACACTATTTTTTCGGTAATTTCATTAACCATATCAATTAATCTGTTATTTTAAAAAATACCAACAATTATATCCATTTGTAATATATTTTTTTATATAAAAAACGGTTTTTTGTATTATAATATCTATTAGTGAAATATTAAATTATATTAATAAATATAATCATATAAATATATCTAATATAATTATTATTTGATAAATATAAAATTAATTTGAATGGTCCAAAATAAATATGACCATATTAATTAATCATAACACCAACACTTCCATTAATTTGTACTAGAAAAACAATCAATGGAAAAACACTTAAACCATAGTCTCACATCCCATGACCTAACACAAGTGCACTAAATAATTTAGAAAAAATCAACCAATAGTAGCATCTGTTTACTAGCATTGAGTTGATGGAATGCACAATGAAGAAGATGCTCGGATCTCTTGACACAGCATGCAGTGGGGAGTTTAGTATCTGGTAGAACTTCACAGATATCTTGACACAACATGTAGTAGAGAGTTCAGTATCTGGTAGAACTTAACGAACAAGGGCCACAGACAGAGATCATCAAGTCACTTGAATTTGTGCCACATCACTCATTCAGGACAGCTAATAGGAGGGTGCATCTTGATGTTGCAGTTTGAGGCAACAAAGACATCAACAAATTTCCCTGAAAAATAGATGTTTTCTAATGGATTTATCAAAACTGCTTTTAAAAAAAACTATATATAATTACTACCATAGTTTCTTAAAAACGCAAGATTTTCCAATATATACAAATTTTTATATGCAGGATGATTATCATTTATTATTCTTATGTGGTGATATTTCTTGAAGAAAAAAAGTAAAATTGGGATCTTACCGATCCAAGTCCAATATACACATAATACACGACATTGAGATAAAATTATGCACTATGAAAGAGAAATAATTCTAAAGAAAAATAAAAGATCTTGTTAGTTTGAATTTAACTGTTACTAATGAAAAAAATGAGTCATCTAATATTATTATCATTTTTTTACTCAACTGTCAAAGGAATAATAGAAAGAATGTAAAAAAAATTAAATTCCTGATGAGTTGAGTATGATTTGTACAATAAATAAGATGATACAATTTAGAAGATCCTACCTAGTCACTTGATACAAGATTCTCTATAGCTGCAACAATACAGCACTCATCAAATGCGTAGAACTCAAGCATTCCATAAAAAAACAATGAAGTGAATAAATAAAATAAGTCATGTTTGATCAAGACAAGTGGCTAGAAAGATGGTTAGTAAGATAAGTAAATAATACATCTATACAAGAACCTCAAAGCCTTGGAAAAATGGATTTAACCAAAAAAAATGGTATGGTTTACCTAAATAAAGGTAATTACTTTCAATGCATTCAATATACATATATATCAATAATTCACTAAATCATATCATGCCAATACCAGAGTAAGAAACACATTTATATTTTTCATGACTGGTAAGTGCAACAAGCAATTTTTATCAAGTGTTGTCAAACACTAAGCTTATTGAAAACTTATGAAATAGAAAATCACTTTTAAATAAATAAATATAGAAGAAATTAAACACCATTATCCCATTTATAATATCCCTAACTTACCCTAAACCAAGCGGGGTCTAATATTACAAATACTAACACAAAATTTGTGAAGTACAAAGTTAATTCTTTCCATTGTAGAAATAAACTGCATTGAAGCTACTCACTAAAGTTCAAGTACAGATTACAAAAACCAAGTTTATCCACACATTATGAAAAAAATGCATTAATATGTGTCATTAAAAGTTTCCATGTGTACTATCATTTGAAAATATTGGAGGTGGTTGAATCAAAAAGATAGAAGTCGTAACTTTTTCCCCACCATGTACCATTAGTGAAAGATCCCTAGTTTTGGAAAATCTGGGCAATAGATGTAGGCTTAATCATAGGGAAGGAAATTATCTACATCCAAATAGTAGCACCTTAACTTATGATATGAGTGACAACAAAGTAATTACCATTGACTTCACACATGTATGCTGCAACACATTTGTGTTGTTTTCTTCCTGAGCCCTGATACCTAGATAAAAGGGACAAGATTAGATCATAGAGGGGATACAAGAGGTTTGAAACCCCAAATCTCATTTAATATGACAAGACTTGAAAATTTAATTACACAACATTACAAAATAGAACATTTTTTCTCAAACAGATTCCAGAATTAAACAAGAATATAATACTATAATTGGTGCATAAAGTTCTAATAACAACCAATTAACAACATTTACTTCAATATTTTGTAGCTCATTATGATAAAAAAACAGAAAACAAAATGAAAATAAGAAATAATCAAAAGTATTTTACATGGTTTTTTAAATGGTTAAAAGAAACAACAATATCCAATGAGTGAGAAAGTTATTGGTATCCTTGAAAAAACAGTCAATCCATTGACTTCACACATGTCTGCAGTAACATGTCTATGATGTTTTCTTCCTGAACCTTGATGCCCAGATAAATAGTAAGGGATGAAGTCAGATTAGAGGGATTATATAAGGCATGAAACCCCAAATAACTATTAATAAAATAGGACTTGAAGAATTAAATTTCACAAGATTACAAAATAGAAAAAGAATATAATAATGGAATTCTTGAAAAATTTCTAAAAATAACCAATTGAAAACATTTGATTAAATATTTTTCAGAACATTATGATCAAAAAACAAACATGAAACAAAATGAAAATGAAAAAATAAGCTTATGTATTTTATGTGGTTTGCTCAAATGGTTGCAAGAAACAAGAATAAAATTCAGTAATTCTGAGAGTTTTTGAAATCCTTAAAAAATAGTCAATCCAATGGATTTAATCTCCATCTTCCCATGAACACAAATATAATAATTGCAACAAGTGGAAATGGGAAACAAGAATTATAAAACCTTACAGTTGAAGGTAACAAATATGGAAATTTGGAACTCTTCAATCACCCAGATCACCTTTGATTTCTCTACTCAAGCTAGCTTATTCAATCCTTCAAAACCCGAATGCTTGTAAAATTATATAGGAATCAAGAGAGTAGACTATTTTAATTTATTTCTAGATATATTTCATTTTCTACCTCAGAAAAAATAGCATCTTATTTGATGATATTACATTTCACATTCACCATTGAAACAAATCTCTGGAATGTTGGGCTTTGCTGTTTTACCTCAACAGAAGACAATGTAGTAGATACTTCATTACCCCACACTACCATGATGGATATTAGTTCCTGTATTTTAGTTTTTAGATGCATGAATCTTAGAAGCACCCAGGGTTTGGTGACTCTCATACTCAGTAAAAACTTCTGAAAAATATTCTATGAACCAAGTGATTCCATGAATCAAACAGATATCGGTAGATTCTGAAAAATATTCCAAAAATTTCTAAATAGTTAATATATTTGCTTAATTTTTAGAATAATTCTAATTAATAGAAATAATAGAAACCAAATAAATATTGAAATTCAAGCATGCTTGTACAAAAAAAATGGATTATAAAATGACAAAAAAAGGAAAAATCGACCTGTAAGTTTATTGTGGTCGAAACAATCCAAAAGGATAATTGAATACTTTTAAAATATAAAGATCAAAAAATGATGAAGTCAAAACAAAACACTGATGTAATTCCATGTCATCATAATTGTGCACCATATGATAAAGGAAATCAAGAAACCAATGCCTATATATTAATGGGTTATTATTTTTGGTATTTTTTAATTATATCATGAGATCAGGATACTCCCTTGCTTGATTGGGAAGTATTGAAGACCATAAACATGCATGTGAACCTAGAGATTTAAAGAGATACTAAAATAATAAATTATCATTAATTGTTTTCCAGATTTCAAACATAGTACATAGATGACCAAAAATTCTTTTAAACATTTTCATAAAACAATGGTTCTGATCTCATAATATAAAAAAATGATTACTCTAAGGGGATCCCAAAACAATTGGAAAAGAATGATGCAGGAAGAGAGGATGAATGAAAGGAAATCTCACAAAGCTCAGGTTCACATAAGCTTGATGTCGTTATCAGGTATCTCCATTCCTGAAGCCAATTCCACATCCTGTTGGGTGTGGGGTGCAGGACTCATCATCTTCTTTACACACTTCTTGTGATGCTTTATTTTGAAATGTTCATACCTCACTGATACATTCTCTAAGTATCAGTCATAGTGTAACCAGTAATGTTGACCCATTCCAGGAAGATCTTCATCTAGGGGAAAGAACTCAGCCACATGTTTATGTAGCTATTTATATTAGGCATCGTCCGTGTTGAGAAGGATCCTACAACAATGATAATGATTGAGAATACCTTATATTATTCAATTTCCTATTAAGAAATTTCTACACATAGATTACACAGTGATTCTAGAATACAAAGGTTAAAAATATCACACACAGGATCCAAAATTTATAATTATTTCAAATTAAAAATATATTATGGGAATAGATTCAAGATTTCATTACAAATTATAAAACATAGAATCCAGATTATGTGATATATGATATGTGTGTATTGAAATTCATAGATTCCAAGTTATAGATAGATTACACACTGAGTTTACAGACACAGAATTATATTAAACATATAGAGATTCCATATTTCAAAGTGTAGGGTGTAATACAAATCATGCCCTATCATTGACAATCTAGACTCTTACATATAGTTTCTTATTAAAGTTCACATATTATCAAAGTGATTCCAGGTTATCAAATACTAATATTGTCATTGTTATTCTTGATTATGAGTATAAATTATAAATAAACTATTGAGAATGGTTAATAGAATCCAAACATATCATGCACTATTTGACATGCACATGGTAGAAAGATTTTTTTATATAGATGTTATTATGTATTTATTCTATTTTTTTTAGCATTCCATGGGTAGAGTGAATCAAATTATATATATGTTTTAACAATTATATATCTTATTTTTCTATTTCATCTTCTTATCTCCATTTCTATCTACTTCAATTTCAGAAATTGAACCCATCAATTTGTGTAGAACAATAAAACAACAATGATGTATTGAAAGGATAAAAGATATATCAAGATTGAAAAATCTAATCAGAAAAAGACGAATACCTAGTATAACAAGAATTAATGAACATATAAATAGGTGCATAATCACTCAAGAAAACATACAAAGGAGAAAATAATTGAATGTATAAAGAAACTCACGTGATCTTCGAGTTACTACTAGTGATCACACGGTAGTCCTCATAATCCAAATAGGATAACATATCTTTATAGGAATTTGGCCTACAAGATTATCCCATTTTACTTGAATCAAATTCAAAATGGCCACATTTTATTTTGGAAAATACATATATGAAACAATTGACCAGAAATTTTCAAGCATGAAGAAAATAAAATCTAGTCAGTTGTAGATCACCTATCAGGTATCCACCATCCTCTTGAATCCAATACATTAACCAAGTCATGATCTATTCTGGATTAATGTTGAATTTTTTGGTGGCATCTATAGATTATTCCTCTATATTATATATATATTTTTTGTTTATCCTCTTCATGTCCACCAAATAATATTCTCTTATGTGAAATGATAGAAAACTAAGGTGGTCACTGATTATGTTCACTAAATTCTTGGATCCATTATTAACTATAAGCATTTCAAGGAAACTACGCAAAGAAAAGTAGAATAGTGCCTGGAAAATCAACCTAGCTGAGTATATTGAGAGTCAAGAAAATCTATAAGATAGAACTACAAACCCAAGTTGTCTACATATATGCTCAAAATATCAACTAAAAATGAAGAATAAAAGATCAATAGGAATTTACATCATAAAATTTATTTTATAGAATATTATTAAATCTTCTAGAACCTAGTAGTCAGTGTAAGCCCATGATTTTTATTGAAATATGTCGTGGCAATATAACTAAATATTTATAAACCTGTAAAAGTAGTGGGTATTTTTTGAAACATCGGCATTCACCTATGTGATGGTGCTTCATTACAACTATCATTGTAGTTGGAATATTTTTTTGACATATTTTCCATTATATGTTAAGGATACCATGATAATAAATGGTAAATGTAATACAACGTTTAAACATTAAATTAAAAGAAGAGTTGACACTAATTGGTTAAGAAAAAACTATTTTAAATAGTAAATAGGTGGGGAAAAATATTATACATAAATTATTAAATAGAATGGGGAAAATTAAAAAAAAACTCTACTTGAAAAATAGAATATCAAAGGAAAGTATTTTTATAGAATGAAAATTAGTACAGACGGTCAAAATCTTAAAATTGAAAGAAATTAATGCAACATAAATTTTTAGGGAAAACATAAAATCAAATTGTATCAAAGTAAAATCTTTATAAAGATTTGAAAAAATTAAGTAGTGAATTAGGCATCATAAAACCACATACATTAAACAAAATATGATGAGAAACGGTTGAATATTTATTAATAATAAAATAAAAATTCGGGAATATTGGTAAGGATGCCCATAGATTGTTAACCTGAAAATGAAACAGTTAGTTATAGGTTAAATATTTCATTAAAATAAAATTAATGAATTAAAAGGAAAACATATATCACATTTGTAAAATTACACATCAGGCACTCTTCTAAAAAATTTAGAGTCAATATTATAAAAACATACAATGAACCTGTCAAAAGGATAGATCACATGTAGTTGACATTTAGAGAGACAATATATAAACAAAAAATATATAATTAACAATTTAAGAAAATGTTCATGGTTAGTATATAAGTAAAACAAATATACAAGAAAAACATGATGATAAAAAATCAGATACAATGGAGGTATTTGGGGAAGGATGTGGGTTCAAGTGATTCCATGAAATTTATAAAATGAAGGTACCTAAATTCCTAGGATGTGGGTTCAGGTGATGCTGATATGAACAACATGAAGCCTTCATGGTGAATTCAGACCTGTAAAACCTTAATGTGTGTGTAATCCATACAACAAAAAATAGTAACAATGAATTTTCTAGGTCTGGAATAGGTGTAAAGGGATGTATTTGAAATCAGCCTTACCGAAAGATAATTAGGGGAAGTCGTCTGATTAGGGATTCAAGCCATTTGATTCGGTGGGTTGGGTACACTAGGAGAAGGCCGAGTAGAAGATCGGTCCTAGAAGAGGTAAAGATATTATGGAAAGTTAGGGTTATGAATAGCTAATGGAAGAGGAGATACTGATATCATGAGAATCAGAAGAAGATTGTGGTGCTGCTCATGGAGAGAAAAGGGGAATCGATAGGGTTTTGGGTGTATGTATTGGAGGAGAAGAAAGGGAGTCGGTGTTGCTCGCGTAGGCATTGGAGGGGACTGGGAGAAGAATATTTCGGTGTCGCACGTAGGTGGGTTGAAGCGTAGAGTGAATCTTAGATGGAAACTCTTGTGGTGATGATCTAGGAACGTGGGAGATTAGTGTGGGTGCAGGTGAATTGAAGCAGACATGGGGGGTCAAAGCCGACCAGAAATCAAGAAACTCATAACAAGTGCAGGTGATTTAAAAAATAAATTGCATAAATAAAATATAAAATTACATTTTATATTTTAAATTAAAAATATAATAAATATATATATATATATGTAGATAGAAAATATATTAATTTTTAAAATTAAATAAAATCAATATATGATAAATTTAATATATAAAAAAATCAATATCTGAAAAAATATAACAAATAAATAAAATTTCATTATGTAAGTACCCATTACTAATTGCTTTATTTTTTATTAAATAATAAATATAATAAATTTTAAATTTTATAAAAATGAATATTTTTGTTTGATGATATAAAATAAAATTTCAATATGTGAATATCAATTATTAATTACTTATATTTCAATTATGTTTATTAATTTTTTTATTGATTAACATGTTTTTATTTATTATGTTTATTACATTCAAATACTGTAATGATTTAAATTTTTATAAAAAGTATTTCAATATTTATTAAATTAAAAACACTGAAAAATATAAGCAATGTCAATACTTAAAGAAAATTGAAATTAAAAATAATTAATGAGATGTTTTAAATAAAACCTATAAACGTAAATGTTGACTTTGTTGTAAAAATAATATTCTATATAAAAAATCCGGTTGCTTTTAGATTTTTATTATCATTTAATGGTTTATTGTCACAAATTTTATTGATGGGAAAATATTTGTTGGTAATAGTTATTATTAATAATAGATTCAATTGTTAGTAAAAAAATGTTGGTATTAGTATGATAAAAAAATAGATTTAACTGTTGGTAAAAGATTTGTTGGTATTAAATGATTAATACCAATAGATATATATGTTGATAAAATAAGTGTTGGTACTTAAAAGCAATACCAATAAAACTTAATATCTGTTAGAATTGCTTGCTTTTATCAACAAATATATTTTCTGTCAATAAATTTTTGTTGGTATAAGTCATTTTTTTGTAGTGTTGTTTACTTTTCACTTGTACTTTATTATTTATACAACTTCATACAATTTTATAGACTGGATATTATTTTAGACGCGGTTGGTGGTGGCCTACTGAGTTGTACACATACCCTACTCAGGCTGCTTGATCAATACCTGAATAGACTTCATGTTTGTAGGACAGGATAAAGGAATGATCCCTGTGTTAGATGGCTGAGTTGGGATGGAGCATGGATGAGGGAACCATACATGATGTTGGGGCCCACTTGGGGATTTGTCAGTGTGTCTTTATTTTTTGGTTTATTTAGACACTTGACACATATATGTATGACATATCTACTGTTTTGGTTTGGATATTGTATTCTTGTTTTAGTCATCATGTGATACTGGTACTATTCTAGTTATGGTTATTATCAGTTGGTTATTGTTTATTTATTTCCACTGTTGTGCTACTTTAGTAAAGAGTTTATAGTCTTATCATGTTATATATTATACCCTCACTGATATTTGGAAGCCTCTTGCATACATGGAGGCGCGCTTAAGGTCACATAGTGAACCGGCTCGAGGAACTGGCATGTGGCACTTAGGTTAGGATGTTACAAAGTGGTATCAAAGGAAATGGTTTTATTTTATATTATTTTGTATTACTATTTTGTAAAGGTATATGGGACATTGGGATGAGTTAGGACTTGGTCAAGAGCTCGTGAATGGGAGTATCTAACCCATGTATAGGGGTAAAACTAAGTACCCAGGGTGGGATTGTTGTAATTGATGCTTTCTATTATGTTTGGATATTATTTCACCTCAAGTGATGCACTTGTTGTGTGGTATTATTGTTTTCTAAGTTTTTTGCATCATATCCCAGAATGGAACAAGAATTTTAGAAGCATATATCATTTTAGGAACTTGGGACTTATTGTGACATGTATTATTTTAGACACACATGGAAAAGCAGGTTTTTGGATAATTATTTAAATGAAATGTTTTTTCTTTATTGTGCAATTTAAATGAAAAACAGTGCCTAATATGAAATTAAGAATTTATAAATGATGAAAAATGTGATAATTTTAAATGTATAAATGGTTATCTAATGAGAAACTTGAATTGTGAAAGTGTTTTACCCTATATGATCCATGACCTATATGAGGGATGGTTGAGGGTAGTGTTAGCACCTTATTTTTGACCGTGTGCCAGAGAATGGGGGATGACTTGTTATGGATTGTGTGAATACCTCCTATATAAAATGTGATAATGTTGTGTTATGTATCCTAAGATGTGTGTTTGGAATTTTAGAGATATTTCTCTATAGCGACGCTTATTGATAGGATGACAGGTGGACATGGCTAGAAATGATCCTCCAGTAGTGGAACCGAAGGCTCTGATAGTTACAGGTGAGGAAGCAGGAGAGAAATTTCAAGAGAAATTTTCTTGGTTCATACAATTTATGGAAAGAGACCCATAGAGGGTTGGTAAGAGTATGTATGACTTGACACAGGAGTTCCATTTGTAGTATCCTCTGACTTTTAATGGAGAGGGCGGACCTAAGACAGTAGAGTTTTGGATTGAGTCTATCCAGAAAATACTTGATCACCTAGATAATCCTACTAAGAAGAGAGTCAAAATGGTCATTTACATGTTATGTGGTCAAGAGAATCATTAGTGGGAAATTCATACAATGGATGGAAAGTTGTAGAATCTGGTGTGAAAGGAATTTCATGAGAAGTTCTTGGAGCACTTTTACCCTGAGATGCTCAGGCAGGAGAGGGAAGAAAAGTTTATGAGGTTGACACAGGGGAGCATGTCTGTGATGGACTATATAGGACACTTTATAGATTTATAGTGCTTTGATCCATTATTGGAAAAGGATAAGGCTACTACAAATAAATATTTTTGTTGAACCCTCTGGAAATTTGGTTGAACTCATATTTTGATAATCCCAATTATGCTCAATTATAGTTTGATAATCCCTATATTGATTAATGATTAATTACTTATTTCAGTATTTCTGTACACCATGCACATATTCATATATTATAATATTTACATTATCTTCAGAGAATTTGGTTACTAGATGGATATATATTCTAACTTAACCCTTCTGCCAATAGAATGCTTAAATAGACAAGTGGTCGCCGTTACAGAACAAAGCTGCGGATTTGTAAAGTCTAGCATTACGTGAAGGTCACCGATACATCAAGTCCACTGGTACAACAAGTCTACCATTACGTGGAATCCTACTGATACATCAAGTCCACCGGTACAACAAGTCTACCGTTACGTTAAAGACTACCGATACAACAAGTCCACCGGTACAACAAGTCTACCGTTACGTGAAGGTCACCGATACATCAAGGTCACCGGTACATTAAGTCTACTGCTACCGATCAAGTCTACTGACAGACATGAAGTCTACCGATAGAAAGTCTACCGTTACACAAGAAGCTACCGTGACACAAGGCTACCGATATCCAAAGCTACCATTCCGGAGAATCTGACACTGCCTTAATTTCTTTATCTTTATTTAATCTAACCAACGGTCATATTAGGTATATTTTAAATGATCTGAAATTTATTTAATGAAGTTTGTTGGATGTCAGGGAACCGTACCTCATACCTGCAAAAAAAGAAATCATTTCTTTTGTCGGAGCTCATGCCATAAATACAAGAAGTCCCTGTTGCTGCAAAAAAGTGAATTAAAAAGGGAAGTGAAATGTTGAAGTGATCTACAAGTGACATACACAGGAAGAGCTCATATAGATATACTTTCACGACCAAGAAGACACAGAATCTCATACACACTCAAGCTTACTCAACAAGAGTTCTTTACATTCACAAGGATTTTGAAGAACTTCATCGACTACATTATCATTGTATCTGAACCTGGAAGTCAAGCAGACGACACTCTGTTTTCCATACAAAAACCAGAAGAGGATTCAGAACCATTTCTGATCAATCTGAAGGAGTCCAGAGCTACACTGCAATCAATAGAGCCATTCTAAACTCTATATCTTGCTCAGTGATTTATTGTTTACATTACAAGCAGTGTGTGTCATCAGTTTTAATTTTCACATACACTGTCTCCTGAACCTTAACTGGAGGATCTGTAAATCCTCATTCAAACTCCTTACATCTTTTATTTCCCACTGTGGATATTGGTAGAGGTCGTGTTTGACCTAGACAGTTGTATTTGTTGTTGTTTTTGTTTCCCACGTAGAACTGTGGTAGAGTTCTTTGACCTGGACAGTTGTAAACTGTTGTGAACCCCGATCCAGGGTGTGGATCAAATTTATATAAATTGTTGAGAGGAATAAGTCTCGTCTTGAGACTGAACCTCTTGGTTATATCTGTTGTGCTTTGTTTAGTTTTATCTAAAACCTTTTATTCCGCAGCTGTTTTTCAAAGTTACTCTGATAATTGAATTATAAAGTGTTTGCATTATTTGTAAATCATTAGGTTAGTTTCAAAAGATAATATGATCTTCTGATTAGATTAACTGGGAATTAATCAATCCCTTGAGAACCTAACTAAAAGTTTGCTTTAGTTCAAATTCACTACAATTCAATTAGTATTTTAAATTGGGGGATTTTGGTAAATGATTTTAAACAGAAATTTTAATTGGAACTCAATTCACCCCCCTCTTGAGTGTCCAATCTGACCAACATTTGGTATCAGAGGATTTAAAATATTTTTCTGAAGTACTCTGTTTTTCAACTGTGATTTTAGTTGTATTTTAAAGTTCTTAAAATTTCTGTTATTTCTAAATTTTTATCTCTTTAAAATTTCTGTTTTAACCTAGTTATCATGGATAATAGACTTGAAGGTGTTTCTACTAATAGACCACCATTTTTCAATGGAAACAACTATGCTCAGTGGAAAATTAAGATGAAAATTCATTTAGAAAGCATGGGTTTTGATATTTGGACTGCCATAGAATCAGAATATAAAATCCCCACTACTATTAGATCCACTTGGAATGAAGCTACTAAGACAGCTTACAATAATAATTGCAAATCTATGAATGATCTGTATTGTATTTTAGGAGATGAGGAATTTAATAGAATATATTCTTGTAAGACTGCATATGAAATTTGGGATACTTTAAGTGTTTCTCATGAAGGAATAACTAATGTTAAGGAAATGATATTGAACACCTATACTATTAAATATGATAATTTTAAGATGAAGCCTGATGAACCCATTTCTGATATGTATCTCAGGTTTAATGAAATTGTCAACACAATGATCTCATTGGGAAAGGATGTTCCATCAAAGGAGCAGATCATAAGAATTTTGAGATTCCTACCTGAAAGATGGAGGGGCACTTTTGTTTCAATCAAAGAATCTTGTGATATTGGTGAACTGTCAGTCAAGGAACTTATAGGCAAGTTGATGATGTATAAATAAGAACTTAAGGTAAACAAAGAAGAATAAGTTGAACCAAAAAGGAAGTCATTTTCCTTCAAGACATCTACTTCAAAGAATAAGGATAAGGAGAAACTTCAAGCTGTAAGTGATAGCTCAAGCTGTGAAGAAAGTGAAAGTGCATCTGACAGTGATGAAGAAATGGCTCACATAGCCAGAAGATTTAAGAAGTTTTATAGGAAGAAGAAGTTTTTCAGAAAATCAAATTACAAAGGTAAGCATGACAACAAGGGATACTGGAAAAAGGACTGGAAGAAATCTGACAAAACTGATGAAATTGTCTACTATGAATGCAAAATAAAAGGACATATAAAAGCAGACTGTCCAAAGCTGAAATACAAGAAGAAATATGAGTATAAGGATAATAAGTATAAGAAAGGAATGAAGGCTACGTGGAGTGCTTCTAAGGATAGTTCCAGTGAATCTGAAGCTTCTGAGACTGAAAACAGAAATAAGGCAAACATGTGTTTTATGAAAAACACTTCTGAGGTAACATCTGAAACTCCTGCTTTAAATTCATATTATTATGGAGATGATTCTGATTCTGAAAATATGTCAAAATCTGAACTGTTTGAATATTGTGATATGTTGGAAGAAACCTGTAATGAGCTGAAAGACAAATACAAAGGTTTAAAGAAACAGTATGCTTTAACTGTTAAACATAAATCTGATCTTGACATAGAAATGGAAAAGAATGCTCAGTTGCTTAAAGAAAACACTGAACTGAAATTGTCAAATGAGAAACTTAGGAGGGATTTAGAAAAGTTCACAAATGGAAAAGATACTCTTACTCAAATTCTAGGTAAGCAGATTTCACCTAGATATACTACTGGTATAGGATACCAACCTGGACAAATAAAAATTACCAAAACTAGATTTATTCCTAAATCTGGACATAATGTAGATAGTTCTAGTTCTAGAAGTCCATATGCTTCAACTTGTTATATTCATAGTTATAGATCTAATAAGGTTTATCTATCTAAATCCGTTGATTCAGCAAATCTTATGAGACCCATAAGACAAATTTGGGTACCTAAAGTTTTATTAGCTAACCTGTCTGGACCCAAGAAAATTTGGGTACCAAAATCATTTCCTATCTAAATCTATTTTGTAGAGAACCTTCTTAAAGAGCTCTTGTAGAAAGACTTGGTACTTGGACAGTGGATGTTCAAGACATATGTCAGGAGACTTCTCATGCTTTAAAAGCTTAGTCAGAGTTGATGGAGGTTTTGTCACTTTTGGTGATAATTCTAAAGGGAAAATCATCGGCTTAGGCCAGATTGGTAACATTGACTCAGTATTAATTTCTAAAGTTCTATTTGTTGATGGACTTAATTATAATTTACTAAGTATTTCTCAGTTATGTGATGATGGTTTTAATGTTAAATTTGAAAATGATTCTTGCAATGTTTTTAATTCTAAAAATGCATTAGTACTTTCTGCCTTGCGAAATGAAAATGTCTATGCTGTTGATTTAAATTCTTTATCTATGAAAAATATTACTTGTTTAAATGCGTTTCATAAAGATTCTTGGCTTTGGCACGGAATATTAGGACATTGTAATGTACATTAACTTAGAAAACTTACTAGGAAGAACTTAGTTAGAGACCTACCAAAACTTGAATTCCCAGCAAATAAAGTTTGTAATCTCTGTCAAAAGGGAAAGCAACATAAAGTTTCTTTTAAATCAAAGAAAGAAGTGTCAAATTCTCAACCTCTCGAGTTGGTTCACATGGATTTGTTTGGACCTTCTAGAGTTTCTAGTTTAAATGGGAAGCACTATGTCTATGTTCTAGTAGATGACTATTCTAGGTATACTTGGATATATTTTCTAGCTCACAAAAGTGAAGCTTGTTCTTACTTTGTTAAATATTCCAAGTCTGTAGAGAACTTTAGTGGACTTAAGATTAAAACCTTGAGAAGTGATCATGGTCGTGAGTTTGAAAATCATGAGTTTGAATCCTACTGCTCACACAATGGCTATAGTCACAATTTCTCTGCCCCTAGGACACCTCAGCAAAATGGTGTAGTAGAAAGGAGGAATAGAACCCTTCAGGAAATTGCCAGAACCATGCTCAATGAGTATGACCTACCTGTTTATTTTTGGGCTGAAGCTGTCAATACAACTTGTTATATTATCAATAGAGTCTTGATCAGACTTGTTCTTAAGAAGACCCCTTATGAGTTGTGGAACCATAGGAACCCTAAGGTTAACTACTTCAGAGTTTTTTGGTTGAAAAGTCTTTATTCTTAATACCAAAGATAATCTTGACAAGTTTTCATCCAAGAGTGATGAAGGAATTTTCCTAGGTTACTCTATTTCTAGTAAAGCCTATAGAGTTTTCAATAAGAGAACCAAATGTGTGGAGGAATCTGTTCACATCAAATTTGATGAAACTGATCCACATGAACCTAAGACCTCTCTTGAAAATCTTGAAGATGATCTCTCTGTTTTGAACCTTAATGATAAAGACAGTGGACCTATAGTTAAAACATCCAGTTCTGGAAATTTTCCAGAACTTACTTCTGTTGATTCCCAACCTATTGATGAACCTGAAATCTCTAGCCCTACCTTTTCGAGACCAACTAGGACTCTAAAGAACCATCCTTTAGATGCTGTTGTAGGTAATCTAGATAGAGGAACATAGACTAGAGCTTCTATAAGAAATCAAGTTGAACATCAAGCATTTCTTTCACAGTTAGAACCTAAAAATGTCAATGATGATATCAATGATGAATTTTGGGTAATGGCTATGCAAGAAGAACTAAATCAATTTGAAAGAAATAAAGTCTGGGAATTAGTAGAAAGACCTAAAGACACTTTAACCATAGGCACAAAATGGGTGTTTAGAAACAAAGTTGATGAATCTGGAAACATCATTAGAAACAAAGATAGACTAGTTGCACAAGGTTACAATCAAGAAGAATGAATTGACTATGAGGAAACCTTTGCACCTGTAGCTAGATTAGAGGCAATTAGGATCTTACTTGCCTTTGCCTCACATCTAAATTTCAAGTTATATCAAATGGATGTGAAAAGTTCTTTTCTAAATGGTTTTATTGTTGAAGATGTTTTTGTAGAAAAACCACCTGGTTTCTCAAATCCTCACTTTCAAAATCACGTTTTAAACTTTCTAAAGCTTTATATGGTTTAAAACAAGCTCCAAGAGCTTGGTATGAAAGACTTACAAATTTTATTATTTCAAAAAGATTTACAAAAGGAATTGTTGATCCCACTCTTTTTATAAAAATAATTTCAAAATATGTTTTAATAGTACAGATATATATTGATGATATTATTTTTGGATCTTCTAAAAATTCTCTATGTACTGAATTTTCAAAGGTTATGCAAAATGAGTTTCAAATGAGCTTAATGGGAGAGATTAAGTACTTTCTTGGATTTCAAATCTTTCAAAATGAAGATGGTATTATTTTAAATCAAAGTAAATATACTAAGGATTTATTAAAACGTTTTGGTTTGGATAGTATTAAGGGGAGTGATACACCTATGAGTACCACCTATAAATTAGATACTGATGAAACTGGGAAACCAGTAGATCAAACTAATTATAGAGGTATGATTGGGAGCTTGCTGTATTTTACTGCTAGTCGACCTAATATTATGTTTAGTGTATGTATGTGTGCTAGATTTAAATATAACCCTAAAGAGTCACACTTAATTGTTGTTAAAAGGATTTTCAAATATCTTAAATATACTGCTAATTTGGGACTGTTTTACCCAAAAGGACAATCATTTTATTTAATAAGTTATTCAGATGCTGAATTTGTTGGATCCAAGTTAGATAGAAAGAGCACATCTGGAATATTTCATTTACTTAGAAAGTCCCTAGTATCATGGTGTAGTAAGAAACAGAACTCGGTTGCATTATCTACTATTGAAGCGGAGTATATAGCTGCTGGTAGTTATTATGCACAGATTCTATGGATGAAACACACTTTATTGGACTATGGATTTTATTTTAAACATGTTTCAATTAAATGTGATAACACTAGTGCGATCAACATCTCAAATAACCCTGTGTCTCACTCTAGAACCAAACACATTGATGTTAGACACCACTTTCTAAGAGATCATTATCAAAGAGGTGATATAACTCTTGAATTTATAGGCACTGAACTCCAATTAGCTGATATTTTCACTAATCCATTAAGTTTAGAAAGATTAAGTTTCATTAGACATGAATTAGGAATGATAACTTACTCTTAAAATAGTTTAGATAAACCTCACCGTTAGGATAAACCTTACCGCTAGATAAACCTCACCGTTAGATAAACCTCACCGTTAGATAAACCTCACCATTAGGATAAACCTCACCGTTAGATAAACCTCACCGCTAGGATAAACCTCACCGTTAGGATAAACCTCACCGTTAGGATAAACCTCACCGTTAGGATAAACCTCACCGCTAGATAAACCTCACCGTTAGATAAACCTCGCCATTAGGATAGACCTCACCGGTACATCTCTCGCGCTATTTTAAAATTTTCGTATTAAGTCCAAGACTTCAAACCGTTTTTAATATGAGATTTATTTTATATGTGAATCCTAAATGATATTAAACCCGACTCTAGACATAACTCAATCACCGCAAACCCTTCTTTTTGAATCCCTCCTACCTAAACCTCTCAATCTCACAAAACCCTAAGCCTCAGAATCTGAAATGGCCCGTGTGAAGCGACCCTCAGTGGATGAAGGGAGTGATGCACCGCAAGCTAAGAAGCAGAAAGTAACCAATGCTGGTGCTAGTGGAATCAGTAGAAGTGTTGCTCGAATGAATCCTATGAATCCGCATTTATCAAAGCGAGAAATTATAGTGGAAAATGAGTTATGTGTGGAATGGATGTTGGAAAGAAAGTCATTGATTCTAAAGATCTTACAAGAGCAAGGATGGCTCGAGTGCTTCACGAACAATAATGGACCATATTATCTAGTACTGGTAAAGGAGTTTTATGAGTTTTTCTGTTTTGAGACTTCAGAAGAGGAGAATAGGATGATTTCCTTTTTGAATGGTCAAAAGTTTTCATTTTCATCAGTTGAATGGGCTGGGAACCTTAGAGTTCCTCATAGTGGTGATTATGGATTTTATTCAAAATCCATACCTACTGCTAGTGACTTTTTCAAATATGAGGATGCCTTGTTGGAATTGATAGGAAATGGAACCCCTAGAAAGATCATTGCTGCAGAAATGGAAGGGGAGGATAAACTACTTTTCAAGTTCATTCAGCATGTGATTAGTCTAAGAAGAGGAGATTTTTCTACCCTCAGATTTCAGGATATTTATTTGTTGTATCTATTAAAGCATGAAGTAAAGGTGAACTTGTGCAGATTGCTAATGATTCAGATTGAGGATATGACTAGACCGAAGTCTAAGTCCAATGCACTTTTCTTTTCTAAGTTGATTTATATTCTGTTGAAGGCAAAGGAGGTAGTTGGACCTCAAGATGAAACTGTTGTGGTTAAGGATAACTTTTGCCTCACCAGGACTGTTTGTAAGTATATGAAAGTTAGCTGGAACCCTTGGAAGGAATCATGGGCTAATGATGAAGGTAAAGTCTATGACAAGTACGCTCCTTTGGACCATCCTTCTAGACCAAAGGATGTGAGGGATCCTGGTCTTGGACCAGATGAGCCAGAACCGGTCTACAGTGATAATTAAGCTGAAGCTGAGGAGGAAGAGACATCAGTTGAGGAAGGAGGAGACCCAGATTTACCTCCTAGTCCTGTGCATCAAAATATTTCCTATGGAGCAGCTAGCCCTCCAAAAGAACTACCAAGGATAGAAACTATTCTGAAGGACAATGATACTGAGACTATAGAAGAAGAAGAAGAAGCATATCAGTATGTTGTTAAGGACACCTCTGAAGAGGATGAGGCAACCAAATCCGATCATTTTGTTAATGGAGAAAAGGAGGCTGCTGGTGAAGCATATGATGAGGAAAATGAAGAAGAAGAGCTCAGTTTGAGCCCTCTAATTGGTAATACAGGCAAGATTGTGCCTGTTCAGGCAGTAGAAGTGGCATCTACTTCCCTTGATGAGAGAGTCATTAATGACTCAGAAAAGGATAGAACTAACCCTACTGTTGAACTATCAGAGCAAATGGTTGTTGCATCTGCTGAAGTTACAGAGGAAGCTGTAGAGTTACCTTGAGCAGAACAGTTAGAGGAGATTCCTCAGGAGAATGCTCTAAGTGAAGGGGAGCATCTTGGTTCAGTTTCTGTGTTGTATGACATTGAAGGTTGGACATCAGATCCAGGATATATGGTACTTGGACTCAATTATGGAGATTCTGATGAGGAAGACCAACCCCAAAGGGAATCAGTTATCCTACCTGTTGTGGCTGAAAATTTGGCAACCAAGGAGGACCTTGAGTCCTTAAAGGCTTAAATGAAAGAATCACTAAGAGAATCAATGACAGATTTGAAGAAAATCCTGGTTGATGAAATGAGGAGTGTGGAGAAATCCCAGGAGCTATCTCTGGGATGTGTTGTGTCTAGTCCAGTGAAGGGAATGATGGATGAAGTTAAAGTATGTCATACTCAAATTGAGAGTTGGACAGGAGCTGTGGTTTCTCTAAGACAATCGATTTCTTCATTAACTGCCATGAAAAGTTCTCAAACCCAAGTGAATACTGATATCAGATATATCAAAGAAGTAGTCAAGTAGTTTGTGGAAGTATTTGAGGCTTTTAAGACATTAGTCAAAGAACATTTGAACAATCAATATGAACTTGTTCAGAAGGTGGTTAGTAATATGACACAATCTTTCAAGGTGACAATAGCTTTCTCAGTTAAACCCCTTCCCTCATCCAGCTCTACTGTGAACCTTGACCAGATCAGAACTGTTATCCAGGAAGAGTTGGTTAAGGCTAGTACTAGTGGTACCTCAGATACTCAGATCCTTTTTACCACTAGGGAAGTTATTAGTTTTGTTCATGATCACCTATGGGCAGATACTGCTTCTCAAGAGGCAATTAAGAATAAAGTGGATGCTTACTTTGAGAAGGTCTATACCAAGCATCAAATGACCAACCATTTCAAGATCTTGATGGAGAATTTGAAGTTTCCTCCAGTGAATCAAGCTTTCAGAGAACAGGTTAGTAAGCTCAGGGAACTTACTCCTGCCTTGGATAAATTCATTGAAAATCAAGATGATTTTGTGTCAGCAATGGAGAGAGGAGGTAGTATTATTATGGATTTCAGGAACCTGTTACTACCATTATTGCATGTGGATTCCAGACCTGTGATTGTACCTCCTGCACTTCCTGCCTCAGCCTCTGGGAGTACACCTCATTTGACTCCAGTTCAGGCTATTCAAAGCTTGACACCTATGATCCCACAGAAGAGCACAGATTTCAGATCCAGTACAGTTTCAGTGGCTGACCCTCCAGTTGTTCTTTCAGCTATTCCCAAGCCATCTACTCAATCTGACCCGGCACCCTCTTCTGATCCTAACGGAAAGACTCCTGTTCAAGAGGACGTTTGAGTGATTCTGGATGTTTTTGATAGGATTCACTTGTTTTTTTTGCAATCCTGACTTTATCAGTTTGTACCTTTTTTAATTTAATGGAAATTTACTCTTAAATTCTCCACTTTACTATGTTTCTTTGTAATCTATTCTCTTTTAGTCTCTACATGTCTCTGATTCTACCCTTCTTTTTGTTAATCACAAAGGGGGAGAAAATGAAACTAATGAGAAAATGAAACTAATGAGAACTGGGAGTGAAATTGAAAGGGGGAGAAAAATGAGAACTTTGTTTTAAAGTTTTTTTTTGGAAATTCTTTCTCTGACACCATTTTATTTTTTCTTAATACTTTGGCATAAGTTGTGATTATCAAAAAGGGGGAGATTGTTGAACCCTCTAGAAAATTAGTTGAACTCATATTTTGATAATCCCAGTTATGCTCAATTATAGTTTGATAATCCCTATATTGATTAATGATTAATTACTTATTTCAGTATTTCT
Organism: Viscum album; assembly: GCA_963277665.1. Taxonomy (NCBI): domain Eukaryota; kingdom Viridiplantae; phylum Streptophyta; class Magnoliopsida; order Santalales; family Viscaceae; genus Viscum; species Viscum album. The sequence goes on from OY728146.1 coordinate 319,887,933, forward strand.
GTACACCATGCACATATTCATATATTATAATATTTACATTATCTTCAGAGAATTCAGTTACTAGATGGATATATATTCTAACTTAACCCTTTTTCCAATAGAATGCTTAAATAGACAAGTGGTCACCGTTACAGAACAAATCTGCCGATTTGTAAAGTCTACCGTTACGTGAAGGTCACTGATACATCAATTCCACCGGTACAACAAGTCTACCGTTACGTGGAAGCCTACCGATACATCAAGTACACCGGTACAACAAGTCTACCGTTACGTGCAAGCCTACTGATACAACAAGTCCACTGGTACAACAAGTCTACCGTTACGTGAAGGTCACTGATACATCAAGGTCACCGGTACATTAAGTCTACCACTACTGATCAAGTCTACCGACAGACATGAAGTCTACCGATAGAAAGGCTACCGTTACACAAGAAGCTACCATGACACAAGGCTACCGATATCCAAAGCTACCGTTCCAGAGAATCCGACGCTGCCTTAATTTCTTTATCTTTATTTAATCTAACCAACGGTCATATTAGGTATATTTTAAATGCTCTGACATTTATTTAATGAAGGTTGTTAGATGTTAGGGAACCATACCTCGTACCTACAAAAAAAGAAATCATTTCTTTTTCCGGAGCTCGTGCCATAAATACAAGAAGTCCTTGTTGCTGCAAAAAAGTGAAGTAAAAAGGGAAGTGAAATGCTGAAGTGATCTACAAGTGACATACACAGGAAGAGCTCATAGAGATATACTTACACGACCAAAAAGACACAGAAGCTCATACACACTCAAGATTACTCAATAAGAGTTCTTTACATTCACAAGGATTTTGAAGAACTTCATCGACTACATTCTCACTGTCTTTGAACCTGGATGTCAAGCAGACGACACTCTGTTTTCCATAAAAAAACCATAAGAGGACTCATAACCATTTCTGATCAATCTGAAGGAGTCCAGAGCTACACTGCAATCACTAGAGCCATTCTAAACTCTATATCTTGATCAGTGATTTATTGTTTACATTACGACCAGTGTGTGTCATCAGTTTTAATTTGCACATACACTGTCTCCTGAACCTTAACTAGAGGATCTGTAAATCCTCATTCAAACTCCTTACATCTTTTATTTCCCACTGTGGATAGTGGTAGAGGTCATGTTTGACCTGGACAGCTGTATTTGCTGTTGTTTTTGTTTCCCACGTAGAACTGTGGTAGAGGTCTTTGACCTGGACAGTTGTAAACTGTTGTGAACCTCGATCCAGGGTGTGGATCAAATTTATATAAATTGTTGAGAGGACTAAGTATCGGCTTGATATTGAACCTCTTGGTTATATCTGTTGTGCTTTGTTCAGTTTTATCTAAAACCTTTTATTCCGCTTCTGTTTTTCAAAGTTACTCTGATAATTGAATTAGCAAGTGTTTGTATTATTTGTAAATCATTAGGTTAGTTTCAAAAGCTAATTTGATATTCTGATTAGATTAACTGGGAATTAATCAATCCCTTGAGAAGCTAACTGAAAGTTTGCTTTAGTTCAAATTCGCTACAATTCAATTAGTATTTTAAATTGGGGGATTTTGGTAAAATATTTTAAACAGAAATTTTAATTGGAACTCAATTCACCCCCCTCTTGAGTGTCCACTCCGACCAAAAAAATTTAAGATGGAATTACATGTGAAATTGAGTCCCATGTTAATATCTTTTGGCTGAAAAAGTTTTCAGAAGTGGTAAATCAGGCTCTCATATCTAAGGGGGACCTGGATGAGGATTCCAATGGAGGATAGGTGGTTTATATTAGATTAACAAAAGGTAAGTATTTCAAGAATATGAAGAATCTCTTTGAGAATGTTAACCTAAGAAATATAAATTATATTGGCTAGGGGGAGGATTAGTTACTCGAGACCTTACTCGAGTGACCTTCCACCAGTGTGGTAGGTTGGGACATGTTCATAGACAGTGCCTCCTACCACCGGTAGAGTTTAGATCTTACAAAAGTATGGGGAATCTACAATGGTTCTGTAGGAACCCACGACATATGGGTGGTGATGGAGCATATATACAGAACCAGAGTATGGGAGGGGGTCTTATACACCATATCAGTTTGGCGGTTATAGTTTTACTAGTCGTAGTAGTCAAGGTAGTAGATTCAGTACTTCTGGGAAAGAGTTCTAGTATCAATAGAGTGGTGCAACTCAGGGGACTCAGACTACATCATGGGGAAGAGGGGTAGGACAGTTTCATACAGTTCAGCCTACACCGGTGGATAGTGAGGATGGACCACCAACATTTAGAGGTACTATTCTTATAGATTATACACTTTCTAGTGTCTTATTTGATAATGGAGCCTGTCATTATTTTATATTTGTATGACTTGTGAATAGGTTGAGTCTGGCAGTAGAGTTTGTGAGTGGGGTTATGACGATCGATACACCCTTGGGGGTACGGTCGAGAGACATCTGTTTATGCAAGGGGTGTTCTCTTGAGATTGGTGAGTATCATTTTCTATGGGATCTCTACATCCTTTACATGTTAGGATTTGACTTGACTTTGGGTATGGAGTGGTTAGTGTAATACCAATCCCACATAGATTATTACCTCAGGAGAGTGTCTTTTACATCTTCTTAGGGTAACAGTCGTGTACATTGTGGACAGTGGGATATCCAAGAAGGCCATGTGGGGCCAATTCATTAGAAACTAGGGGAGATAACCACCCAGGTTGGAATTATTTTGCTGTATTATAGGGGTATGAAGAAATATGTCTTTCCACCCATAGTGGATCAGTTTTAGGATATTTTTTCTGAAGACTTGTTTGGATTTCCACTTGATAGAGATGTGTAGTTTACTATTGATCTCATGCTTGAAGTCGATCTAGTTTCTATTCCACCATATAGAATGACACCAATGGAGATTTAGTAGATTAAGACTCAAATGGAAGATTTGATGGATAAGGGGTTTATCCGTCCAAGTACATTGCCTTGGGGTTCTCCAGTTATGTTTTCAAAGAAGTTTGATGGGACTCCACACTTAGGTGTTGACTTCTAGAAGTTGAACCGGATGATAGTGAAGAACTGATATCCTCTTCATCGTATTGATGATCTCTTTAACTAGTTGAGAGGATCTTGTGTTTTCTTCAAGATTGACTTGAGATCAGGGTATCATCAATTGTGAGTTAAACCTTATGATATACCACAGACACCTTTTAGAAGTTGGTATGTCCTTTATGAGTGTTGTGATGTCGTTTGGGATAATGAGGGCTTTGGTAGTGTTTATGTCCTTGATGAACCAAATATTATACATGTACCTAGATCAGTTTTTTGGTTGTTTTTTTGGATGGCATCTTGGTGTACTCCAAGACTCATGAATATCATGCCCAATATCTTGACATCATCCTGACTACACTGAGAGAGAATTGTCTATACACCAAGCTAGCTAAGTTCCAAATCTAGATCGATCAGGTACATTTCTTGGGTCACACCATCATAGAGAAAGGTGTGTCAGTGGACCTAGAAAAGGTGGAGGAAATTATTTATTGGGAGCAACCCAAGAATGTATTTGATATCTGCAGTTTTCTAGGATTAAAGAGATACTATCGGAGGTTCATCTAAGAATTTTCCCGCTTGGAAGCACCACTTTAGAGCTTGACCAAGAAGGTAGTTAAGTTTGAATGGTCTGGATCCTATGAGAATTCTTTCCAGGGGTTGAATAAGTGATTGACTACCGCTCCAATCTTGATCCTACTCAAGTCAGGTGAGGAGTACATAGTGTTTTTTTAAATCATATGGGATACGACCTGGAGCAATATTGATGTAGGGAGATTGGGTTGTGGCGTATGGGGTCATTACAGTTGAGGATACATGAATGAAATTACCATACACACGACCTTGAGTAAGCTGCATTGGTTTATGCTTTTAATTGTTGGTGACATTATCAGTTGGGATAAAAGTTTACTGTATATACCAATCATAAGAGCTTAAAGTATATATTTTCACAATGATATTTGAATCTTTGGCAGTGGAGATGGGTGGAGTATATGCAATCATTTGATTTTGAGCTAGCATATACACCCAGGAAGGGAAACAGTGTTGCTAACGCTTTAAGTAGGAAAACATATACTCAGATAGTTCAGGAGTATAGTTCAGAGTATAAGATGATGACTTTGTTGGTTGAGATGCATGTTTTAGTTCAGGAGAGCCAAGAGCATATGACCCTCTTCTCAGTTTCATTTGAGTACACCCTTTTGAGCCAGATCAGGGAGAGGCAGTATGAGGATCTAGAGTGTTTGGACTTGAGGTAAAATCCTTAACGGTGTAGAGTCACCTTTTGATTGGACTATAGATGAGGATGAGATCATATATGTTTGGGTACATATTGTTGTGCCCACATGTATGTGAGATGAGATTGTGTGTGATTTTCATGCCTCGAATTGGGCAGTGCATCCAGGTTTGACCAAAATATATCATGACATGTGTTGACAATTTTGGTGACCAGGCATGAAAAGGGAGATTGTAAGATTCGTGACACGATGCTGCACTTTTCAACAGGTGAAGGTTGAGTATAAATGGCCTAGTGGTTTATTACATCCATTGACCATTATTTAATAAAAGTGGTATGATGTTACCATGTATTTTGCGGTGGATCTCTCGAGGATACCTTGGAAGAATGATGTTATTTGGGTGGTTGTGGACCAATTGATGAAAGTAGCGCATTTATTTCCTATACGAGAGACATTCTCAGCGAATCAGTTGGGAGACATGTACGTTCGATAGATAGTTCATCTTCACGGGGTGTCGAAGAGCATAGTTTTGGGTCGGGCCTCATGTTTCACTTCACACTTCTGGAAAGGCTTGCCGAAGGCACTTGGTACAAAGGTAATTTTGAGTACAACTTTCCACCCACAGACGGATAGGCAGTCGGAATGTACTATCCAGGTACTTGAGTACAGGTTACGAGTGTATGTTCTTAACTTTGATGGTTATTGGGAGAATCAATTAGCACTCTTCAAGTTTTACTATAACAACAATTATCAAGAAACTATTCAGATGACACCATATGAGGTTATTTATGATAGGTCATGCAGATCACCTCTATGTTGGCTGGAAGCAGGAGAGTAAAAGTTGTTGGAACTGAGTCTCATCCAAGAGACATCGAAGCAGGTTTAGCTAATTCAGAAACATATGGATATAGATCAGAGTAGACATAAGTTTTATGCTAATAGATGTTGACGTCCCCCCAAGTTTATACTGGGTGATCATGTGATCCTTCTAGTGTCGCCTAGTTTAGGTCACTGTAGGATTTGGAGGTTGGGTCAGTCGGTGTCAAGGTTTTTTTTGGACCTTTTGAGGTTGTAAAGAGAATCGGGCTAGTGGCATATCGATTGTCTCTTCCAAAGAGGTATAATGTTATGAGTGATGTTTTTCATGAGTCACAGCTTTGGCGGTATCACCTCGACCCTTCTTATGTGGTCGATGTGGATGATGTTAAGCTTGAGATTGATGCATCCTTTGAGGAGCGTCTGATAAGTGTTGTAGATTTCAATGATAAAGTGTTGAGGGGAAAGATTGTGCCGATATTTTGAGTTTTGTGGCAATATGGTCGTGTTAATGAGGAAACATGGGAGAGAGAAGCAGATATACAGGCTTAGTAGACTGATCTTTTCATCTCAGAATCTTAGATATGCTTGGGATTATAGCTCAAGGACAAGTTGTTATAAGGTGAGGAGATTGTAGGACACTGAACCTTTATGGATATGTCACATGCTTGTTTACATGTACTCTTTTACCCTTATTTTGGTATGCTTTGGGTGGGTTTTTGTTTCAGGGTATTTCAGGTGAAAATTTTAGAATTTTGGAAGAAAAGGGGGTATTTCACAGTTTTCCCAAACTGTGCACCTACCCCCAACAAACTTTGCATCCTCATATGGAGGGGGATTGCATGGTTGGTGCACGGTTTGTCAAACCATGTACCCACATAGGAAAAATTGTGGGCCCATAAGGAGAGGCACGTGGTTAAGGTGCGCGGTTTGGGAAAACCATGCACCCCTTACAGGAAACCGTGCACATGGGATTTTAATCCCCTAAATTTTTTTTAAAAAAAATCTCAAGCCCTCTGATATTAATCCTTAATCGCCCCTACTCATAACTAAACCCATTCCTATGATTTTTGAATTTCCTGGAAGGATTCCGAGGCCTTCTAAACTTTGTTCTTTATGAATCAAAGATCTGATTAAAAGATTTTTACCTCTTTCGGTATGTAATCTCTTACTGTGTGGTTTTCTCTCTCTCTCCTATCTCTCTTTCCGGATGAAGGGGAATGTTTTATCATCCATTGGCATGGGATTAGATCTAGGTTTTGATAGATCATAATCTGTTTGATCTTGACCTGGGTTTTGGTTTTAAATTTTGTTCTTCGTTGGGAAGTTAACCATTTCATTTCAATTTGGATATTTTTTACTTTGGCAAATGACCATCAACGATCTTGAGGTAGGTGGTCTAAATGTCAATTCCCATAGTCTTGTTTTAATTGCACATATGCAATTGTGATAGTGAAATTCCATAATTGGGCAATTGCATCTGAAATTGAATTGATGAAATTATGTTGATTAAATTGAATTATCACGTGTTAATGAAATGGGTTGAATTTGGGGAAATTCAAATGGGTTGAATTGTGATTATGAATTGGTGGGTTATTGGGAGTATGATTTGATTGATTAATAGAAACTAAGGGATGGTTGGATTAAACTTAAAAAGGTTAACGATTTATATGATTAAATGTTGATAAATGGTTTAATGGTGAATTTTCATATTATTCCATGTGAATTAATGCGATGAACCTTATTTGTTTAATAAATTGAAAAGGTAAACTTTAATAAGAAAGTTTGATAAGAAGGGAAACGATGCTTAACCTTGATGTATGTGAAAGTGTGATATAAGTGATATTGTAATATATGTGATATACATGTGTGGGCCATGGACTAATGCTTCAAAATCTCATATGTGATTGATTGATATATGTGTGTGGGACATGGACTGATGCTTCAAAAGCCCATATTTGATCCAACAGGTTGTGGGACATGGACAGATGCTTCAAATACCCACATGGTGCTAGACATAACATTCTAGGCCCAAAATCTTGACATTGGACTATGGTTCCAAGTAGCCATGATATTAAATTGAAATGAAATGATAAATGAAAACCCATGAGTTATGTGATATGTGATATCCCTTGGGGATAGTTTAGACTCCAGCATGGGCCAAAGTAGGTATTGATGGTGCAGGTGTCATCGTGAACCCGAGTAATTTATGTGGTTAATAAAGAATAATTGAATATGTAAACTGTTTACTTTTAACTTGGATTTTATTCTTTATACAACTGTATACACTGTTATGGACTGAATATTGTTTTAGACGTCGTTGGTGGAGGTCTACTAAGTTGTACCCACACCCTACTCGGGCTGCCTAATCGGTACCTGAACAGACTTCATGTTTGCGAGATATGATAAGGACAAGAACCCTATGTTAGATGGTTGAGTTGGGATGGACCATAGATGAGGGAACCAAACGTGATATCAGGACCCATTTAGGGTGTTGTCAATATGACTTTTTTTTGGATTATTTAGGCACTTGACACATATATGCATGACATATCTACTATTTTGGTTTGGATATTGTATTCTTGTTTTTGTCATCATGTGAAACTGGTACTATTCTAGTTATGGTTTTTATCAGCAAGTTGTTTTTTTATTTCTGTTGTTGTGCTACTTTGGTAAATAGGGTATAGTCTCCCCGTGTTATATATTAAACTCTGGCCTCTGGCGTACGAGGAGGCACACTTGAGATCACGTAGCGAACCAAATCGAGGAACCAGCATGTGGCACACGGGTCGGGACGTTACACCCAAAGTTCATGGAAACCATTTAGAAACACCACATGGATATCATGTATAGTCATACTTCCAAAAAAAGGAAATTGTAAAACTCAAGCATCCTATGAATCACTAAATAAAGTAATTCAATGGAAACACCTACCTTAAAGAAGTGGAAATTAATTTGAACAAGCTGAGACATGTCACTTTTGGCAGCGAACACCCAGACAAGGAAAGAGACAATGTCTACAAGCCCTGGACATCAAAAGCCTCAACATTAGGTCCACCCCAAACCCTAAATAGGTCAACAAGACCCTTAGGGTTTGCGGGAGAAGTTGGAACCAAAAGGAAAGAGCGAAGAATGAGAGAAAAAGAGAGTTAAAATGATTGTCTTGAGGAATCAAGCTTTAAAATGGAAGAGATCCTTGAAAAATGCCAGGGATATGGTGAGGAGCAAGGAGGAGGTGTGTGTAGGGGTGGTCGACTCGAGTGAGATGAGAGGGGTTCCAAGGGTTAAAATCAAGGAGGTGCGACATGGACATTTCACTTTTTAAGTGATTCAGAGAGACCGCATGGTTAGGGTGCACAGTTTGTCAAACCACGTGCCAACCATGCAGATGGCATTGTCCAAGTTGCAGCATGACACACGATTGCCTCGCTTGATTGGATAAATTGTGTGATAATCGTACAAACCTCACTGTCACTATAACTACACTCTTCGCACGATTGTTGCACTATTACTCCTAACCGTGCAGACTAATCGTATAACACCCAGAAAAGTTCAAAAATTCAAATTTCAAGTTAAAGAATTACTGACACTTAAAATAATCCAAAATAACATAAAAAAATATAAAAATATATAAAAAATCAAGTACAATAATAGTTGGGTCTTACATCCGGTGAGTTGGCGATCTCGGTGATGAAGGTGCGTGGGGCATCGAGATCACTGACATTGACAGGTGCGCTAGGGAAGTCATTAGGCTCGAGGCGGGGTGGTATCAGGCACAACGACAACGAGTTCGAGGCGATGTCCCATTTGTTGTCTTCCAACTAATCCTTGGTCCTTTGCCTTTTGAAGATTGAAATTTGTATTTGGTTTTGTATTGATGTTGTATTTGTGGTTGTTTTTCTGAACCAGGTATTGGTGCGGGGCCCACTTAACTCAAAAATGTGGATTTTATGAAAATTCCAAGAAAAAAAGGAAAATTGGATGAAAGCAAGAGAAAATCTATGTTTTAGAGCAAGTTATTCAGAGATTTCATGTGGTGCAACTTTTGAAAATTCATGTGTGTTAGATTCTACATATATCAATTAGTTTATTTAATCACTTTTTAAATTAATGGAAAGTGTTTCTTAGAACTATTATTAATTGTAATTTTAAATATATATTTTATTTTAATTATCAAAGGTACATTTGGGGACAAATACTAAAATGCAACTTGCATATTTGGTTCACCATTAAGTTAAAAAAAAAACCCAATGTTTTAAATCTTAGACAAAACATGTAGTAAATAATAATAATAATAATAATAATTAATATGATCGTACATGAACAACTTTTATTTGAAAGACCAAGATTACTGGGAATAGGCTGAGATTTGACCATCCTATCATAGCTTTTCTCTGAAGATGAAGGCGACGGATTTCTTCGGCAGCCATTGCCGCCAGCCCAGGGTCGGAACTCCTGTCCCTAAGCCGTTCCGCAATGCCTTCGTTGCATCTCCCTTCTCCGTGCGGATGTCCCTCCGGGAGGACGCACCCTCTATTGCCGTCGTTGGCGTTACCGGTGCCGTCGGACAGGAGTTCCTTGCTGTACTCACCGCCCGACAATTTCCCTACCGCTCCATCAAAATGCTGGCCTCCAAGCGCTCCGCTGGAAAGCACCTCACGTTCGAGGGCAAAGGCTACGTCGTCGAAGAGCTTACTCCCCAAAGCTTCCACGGCGTTGATATCGCGCTCTTCAGCGCCGGCGGCTCCATCAGTAAACAATTCGGCCCCATCGCCGTCGAATCTGGATCCATCGTTGTCGATAACAGCTCGGCTTTTCGGATGGCTGAAAATGTGCCGCTTGTGGTTCCGGAGGTCAATCCTGATGCGATGTCGCATATTAAGCTCGGGTCTGGGAAGGGAGCGCTCGTGGCTAACCCTAATTGCTCGACCATTATATGCTTGATGGCGGCCACGCCTCTTCATCGACATGCCAGAGTATGATATTTTTCGGCTTTCACACCCTGTTGACCTGAGTCGAATTCGCTTTACAATTTGTTAGATGAGCGCACTGGAATTTCGATTGGCAGTTGCAGAACTGGCACTGTTAACACCTGGTGTGACTTGCACCTTGCCAACGCGGCATACCTTTTAATAGTTGAACATCTTTAAGCAAGTATCTTCTGTAGTTTTTCTTTGTTTTCCGTTTATCTTTTCCTTTGGTGATCCCTTCTCCTTTCAACATATACTGTGCAGGTATTACGAATGGTTGTTAGTACGTACCAGGCAGCTAGTGGTGCTGGTGCTGCTGCAATGGAGGAGCTTGAACTACAGACCCGTGAGGTTTAATTTGTATATCTATACACACACATACATATATATGAATCGGCTTTTGTGACAATTCATTTAGATAAATTGATCTGCTTATCCTGTCAGGTCCTGGAGGGGAAACAACCCACTTGTGACATCTTTAAGCAGCAGGTCTGGTGTCATTCTGTTTGATTGTCAACATTATGTCCAATTCTTAATGATCAGTTGCCTTTTGTTTGCCTTGTACAGTATGCTTTTAATCTCTTCTCTCATAATTCACCTGTTCTTGAGAATGGTTACAATGAGGAGGAATTGAAACTTATTAAAGAGACCAGGAAAATCTGGGTAAGAATTGGAAATTGAATCATGGCCTTGCTGCTTTTATAAGTTCCGCACTTTTTGGATGCCATGGGCAGGATATTCCTTATCCATTTTGCAGGGTGACAATAATGTCAAAGTGACTGCCACTTGCATTCGAGTTCCGGTGATGCGCGCACATGCTGAGAGCATAAACCTACAATTTGAAAAGCCCCTTGACGAGGTAGCAATACTGAAGTATGAAACAATATGATAGACTAAGGCTGTGTTTGGTAACACTTGTTGAAAATTGTTTGCAGCACTTATCTCTTATAACAAGTGATTTTGTGTGAGGGCCCGTTTGACAACACTTACTGAGAACTGCCTGCAGCATATATCATTATTTATAAGCTGTTCAAAAAATTAGGCGGTGTTTGAACCGTTTCTAAACACTCACACTTAAATTCCAGAAGAAAACCACTTAAATGAGTGGAAGAAAAGTATTTATTCCTCGAGCAATTTGGAATCACTTGCGCAGAAACTATTATCATAAGTGATAAGTGCTATAAACATGAATGTGCATTGACACACACACAACAGTGCTCTCTCAATTAGGTTTCTGTTGTGGCAAGAACTTGCCTTTCTTCTTTAATTTAAATTTAAATTTTGTTGTGTTGTTTTCCCAGTATTCTGCCAGGGACATTCTGAGAAATGCTCCGGGTTTAGTAGTTATTGATAACCGAGAAGCAAACCATTTTCCTACTCCATTGGAGGTATCGAACAGGGATGATGTTGCAGTTGGGAGGATACGGCGCGATGCGTCTCAAGATGGAAATCATGGGTAAGCTCAGTGTGATTTTATCATTGCTAATCCCAATTTTGATCATATTTCAAGCTGTTTGCATTGATGGAGGGAAATCAATCAGATTGGATATCTTTGTATGCGGGGATCAAATTCGCAAAGGTGCTGCACTTAATGCTGTTCAGATTGCTGAGATGTTGCTGTAGTGTTCTTTTAGGTTAAACTATGATTTCAGGAGGATGATGCCTCTGCGTTGGTAATTTGAGTTTTTTCCCCATGTGAGGATCTTCGCCTGCTCGATGAGGCTAATTTTTTTTTTGGGAGATCTTTTTTTCTTGAAATTATCTTGTGTTTCTACTGTTCTGAGGGATTTCATTTCAGGTTTAGCTCGTGCAGCATGTACTGCACAACTTTAATAAGAGCGAACTTTTGTTTTTGGAAGCTCCTAACGTTATCTGCATGAGTTACAGAAGATCCTAGGGGCGTTCAAATCAATTGGTAAAAAATGGCCCACATTTTATATAGGCCTAAACAAATCGGGAAAAAACTCACGGGCTTAACCTGATCGGCCTCAACATATGTGGCTCGGCCTGCGGGTTAGGAATGTATATATTTTTATTTTATTTTATTTTATTTTAGTTTAATGTAGCATTTTTTAATGAAGAAAAAAAAAATATTTTTAAATATGCAATGAACATGTATATAAATTAACATTTATGTAATAACTATTATGGGTTAAAAATCTAATAATCCTTGATAATAATTGTTTTTTTATCTTTTTAAAAATATTTTTTAATCTTAATTACAGATGTCAGCCGATATAAATGTGGGCTTGAACGGATCATATGATTTTTGCCTTGGTTCATATGTGGGCTTGACCCACTCTGCGTTAACCACCCCTGTTTTTTAGAATAACGAAGGACTTTGTTTGATGACTTATAATCAAATATGGAAAAAAATGATAAGAGACAAAGTTGTAAGATTTAATGAATAAATTTTTAGATATGAGTATGAACTTCATCATGTATAAATTCTTCTATAGGATCAAAGAAGTTGGTGTCATGAGAGGGGAAAAGATGATGATGCTCTTGTGGTCAATAGAATTTTGAGAAGTCTCCTAAAATTATATAATCATACTTTCTATTAAGAAATGTATTTAAATCAAGTATCTCTTAATGATCTATAAAACATTCATTTTTTTAATACAATGAGGGTGTGACCTAATGACCTAACTTAACCCAGGACCTTATTGAGGTCGAGGATAAGGTTAGGAGTACCACCTAAAGTCCGCCTTCAGTTTTTCAGGGGTTGGTAACTAGCATTGTGAGACCATGCTCACATAATACGAGACATTCATCTATAAAACCTGTAATGCCCAACTTCTCATCTCGATCGTGATGCCAAGCTAAAACATTACATGACCTTAATCGCATCCCTTAATTTCCGAAGGCTTGCAACCAATGTCAAAGGTTCACCATCAACATTGTTGGGAGATGACGTGTTCTCGTAATCCACACGCCAAAACCTCATAATTGAAAATACAGTGCTCAACATACCAATGAATGAAATGCTTACATACATAAAATAATATAAAATTAATCAACAAAACAAATACAACAAATACTCAACCATACAATAAAAGGACAAACCACCACTGACTCCTCTTCTAAGCTCCAATAAACCATGGATGAATTCTTGCCTAGCCATCATGATACAAACTTAATGTACCTACAACTCAAAACCAATCACATCTTTATGTGCATCGAGGTGCACATGCATAAAGCCCAATAAGATTTCAACGAACTCTGAATAGTTATTATGTCTCTATAAATCGTGCAAGCATGTGTGAGTGATATAAAATGTATGAACTCGCACCAAAAGAATTATCAAACGCCAATTAATTTAATCAATAAAACACACATAATGATTTCATGAACACACACACCCTTTAAAAACAACACATCCAAAACCATTGACCCTAGCCCGGTTCACACATGGCGTTGTTTTCCCAAAAACCTACACAAATCACTAACGCTAACCATAACAACCTCGACCTAGGTGCCCGAACCACGAGGCTGGACTGAGACCGTCACATGGCCTCAGACGTGTTCCCTGACCCCCAGAGGCTGACAACTAGTGTTGAGGGATGAACATAATTGTTAGGGAATGATTTCCCCTCAAGTGAACAACCAACTATATGAGACATAAATGCATAATCTCCATTTAAAACCCAAAATCAACTTCAAAATACCAATTTAATGTGAAACAGCCAAATAGAGTACAACAGAAAATAAACAGACTCAAGTCCCAACACGACACAACCACTTAAGAGATGACGCTCATTCAAATGTGGATGGTCCAACTCCTCCTATGTGCATCCAAACACCGCCATATCTGCCCTGAACTCTGCTCCTAAGATCCATCACCCAAGACGTCAGAGCCTTGCCCTTACCCGCATCACAACATAGGCCATCTACACACACACACACACACACTGAGATGTGCAAGCAAGGATGAGCATGGATACCTTGTAGGATTTCCCCAAATCACTCTCTTCAAATCTCATGTAGACCAATTCCTAACCATGTAACCAATTCCATGAAAATAGGGTATCACATTTAAAACAAAACTTTTTATCACAAGTCTCGATAAAAATAAAGCAACCAATGAAATAATACAATATATTATTTTCCCAATAAGGTAACCCTTCCCAGTTCCACCTTAACATGCAACCAACAAATAACTAGTATAATCCACGAAGACATGAACAATAATAAAGCACATAACATAAATTCCTGCCCATGATCATTAAAAATACACCTCCTATGGATCGTCACCCACCTGAGGGGTTCCCGAATTTCACGACCCACCCCATATGTATCACACACAAGTATAGAACCACCCATCCATTCCATTCACCCGACCCTTTTGTTTGTACTCGACACTTCCTAATCGTTTCTCATACACAATAATTCCAATTCCCCAAATCATTTTACTTCATGAAAATGATTTTATCCAAAAAAAGCTATTATAACCAAACTATAATGGCTCAAACCTTCTTGGACCATTATTTTTGTGTGTTGCGAGTATTGGAGGTGTCAAGTGAAGGATGTAGGTAGAAAGATGGAGATATAGATGAAATTTCAGGTCGAAGGGAAGCGTTATAGTGTGGGTTTATGTGTTGCACCATAAAGAGTTGGCTAAGGGAGATGTTTTTTTTGTACTCAGGTGTGTCACGCCATGAAGCATTGGGGTGTGGTATGGTTCTTGTGTTGCAATATAGTGTGTGAGCCGTGAGGTTTCCTCATCACCTAGGTCTCAAAGTGGAAGGCTGGTTGTGGTGCAGTGTGCAATATTATTGTGTGAAGGGTGATGGTGATATGCCCTAAAGCCTTATATATATAGCGTGTGTGTGTATGTGTGTGTGTGTGTGTTTCATACAAATTATGATTTTCATGCATGTAAGGGTATATTATTTTATACAACATGAAATTGTAGTAAAATGATATATAGTTATCATTTTGTGTTTCACCCACACAAGCTATCATTAAATTGAATCGTTTAATATTTAGACGAAATGTTTGAGAGTTGTATTTATGTATATGATACATGTACTGATTGAAAAATTAACTCATGCATTGAAACACATGAGTTAATGCATGCACTGTCAAGGAGGTTCCTCGAGGGATATATAAAGGCACTTTCATATGATGACAGGTGTGGGATTAATTCTCAAGCTTGGATGAAACTCTCTGTACCTGAAGTTCTCTTTCTTTTCATGTCGAGATGCTAACACATCTTGGGAGAAAGAAAAATCTCACTCAAACATCAAGTGATTCAGGTGCAGTCATGGATACATTATGGAGGCGAGATACTTATGTTTTCCACTTATGTAATCTTTATCAAACACATATGAAGATTAAGAGTTGCAGCAACCTCTTTGGTGTAAGGTATGCCAAATTACAATAGTTCTTCATTTCTTTATTTTTCACAGTTTCATATCATCTTGCATGGAGATCCTCAGACAAGGGTTTTAATTTCTTCCACTTGATCTGATAAATATTATTAGACTTCTTCAAAACATTTTAGTGGTATCAAAGAAATCCATGTTCTAAGTTTTATGAAACTTAACATGAAATGAAGAAGAGAATCGAAAAAGAGAGAAGATCCATGTTTTTGGAAATTCGATTTCATGTAAAGGGATTACCCTTATGTAGTTGGGTTATGTAAAGGTAACCTGGCCCCTACCCTTATGCAACTGAGATGTGTAAGGGTAACTAATGCTTTACCCTTACGTAGAGTGGTCTGCATAAAGGTCATCATACCTTTCCCTTACATAGATCGATCTATGTAAGGGTCACTTGGCATTACCCTTATGCTAGTAATGAAACCCAAGGATTACCTTTACATGAAGGTTTCGTGTAAAGGTAGTCTATATAGTTACCCTTATGTAAATGGTTTGTGTAAAGGTAGTACGTAAGGGCAATCAAGTTTTCTCTAAAGTTATGTAAAGGTAAGACCTGATGTACCCTTAGAATTTGTTATGTAAATGAAATGGTATGTTTTAAAGGCTCACGTAAAGGAAGCTGACAACTTACCCTTATGCAAGTTGTGGCTGCGTAAAGGTATCCAATATAGTACCCTTGCACAGCAGTGCCAGAAGGCCACATAAAGGTAAAACTTGGTGAACCCTTATGTAGAACCGGTTACATAAAGATAATATCTAACTTACCTTTACATAATAGCTCCAGCAAAGGTTTACCCTTACGTAGAGTGTCTGTGTTAGGGTAGGCGAGCTTACCTTTACGCATGAATGGGTTCCATCATAAGGGTAAACATAAATTTTGTTATTTTTTTAACATATAAAATGATTTAGATGGTTTATAAAATGTTTATAAATCATTATAAAAGGTATTTTTGGAAATTTTAATTTATAAAAGGTTTATAGATTAATTAATTATAATTTTTTTATAATTAGTTAAATGTTTATGAAACAATTTTTCCAAATACTAATTGTTAATATTTAAATACCTTTTAAACAAATTACATGGAATGAATTATGATATAGAAACAAAAGTGTTTATTTAGAAACCATAATTGATAATTTATAATGGATTATAAATTACGAAATAAGGCCATAATATAGAATGTTAATATTTAAATTATGAATTATTCAGAATTAATTAATTTGAAATTGTTCAAATTAAAGGGTCCATATTTAGAATATTATTTAAGCCACATCAAAAAGTGTTTTTATGATTGATATGATCAAGGTTTAAATGATGATTAAATATGTGATATTAGATTATGTAAAATTTTTACATAATAGAAATTGAATTATAAATAGTTTATAATTCATATAATATCATACACTTAAAATGGAAATACCATATAATGAAAAATATGAAAGAGTTCATATTGGAATGAATATAAATTTTTTATATTAAAAAATTATGGAATGTCTATAATTTGAAAATTGGAAATTATAAAAGGGTTTATAATTAGCTTTGATTTATGAATTGTTCATAAATGTTTATCTCATTTCTAAATATTTGATTTGTTCATTTATTTAAAATTTATTCCATATTTTATTCATAGTTATAAATTTTTTATATTATGAATCTATGTATTCCAATATTTATATGATAAATTGCTTATAGTATAGAGCCTTGCATTCCATGCTAGGAATGAATCCATAATGAATTTAGTTTTCCATCCAACCTAACCTCAGTTTATAATTGAAGTTATTAGCTTGAATTTGGTTGTTGAATATAGTTTGTACATATTATGTATTAGAGTTATGATGAATTTTATTCTCTATTTAGTAAAGTATCACTGGGTAGAGGGACTTGGTGTCGAACTACCTACCTGCTAGGAGGCTTTTGCCTTGTCTAGGCTGGTGAATGGGGTTGACTATCTGTCTCTCCGAGCTTAATCATATGGATAACTCTATGCCTTTATGTGAAGTGTTCATGCACCTTATGCATATGATGAATTTGGATATTCATGAATATGTTTGGCTTCTAATTTTGGGTGAGTAACACAAACTTGTGGGTTGTTTAAAGGGTTACACATCAATATAGTTTGAACATATTGATTTAGTGGGGGGGGAATAGGATTCCAAACTAAATTACTAGAAGCATGTATAAATAAAAGATAATAACATGAGATAATATGGTGAGATTAAAACCCCCTTAAAATACTATGTGTGAGATTCATTCCAAAGTAGCACTTTTCATGACCTCAATCATTCAACTGAGTAGGTTCTGCTTTTGCAGGGTGCCCCTGAATTATCTTGTGTAAGGTAAGAAAGTAATGGGTGACACTAGATCATCCTTGGGTAAGTTCTTCCTTCACAGTATTCCCTTGTATTTTCATTTGTTACTATTTTTTTCACATTTAATTTGGTTTACACTTATCATGGAAACCCTTAGGAAAAATACTAGAGGAATAAAGTTGAGTTTATCCATATGATGGATTAGACAAAGGGTTGTTCGCTCAGCTATCCAAGGATAATATATGATACGATTGGTATGATGGCCTAACTAAATAATTAAGTGATAAGAGGAATTAAAAAACATAGTAATTGATTAGTGAAATATGGATCTCGACCTACTAATATAAATGATGCACAAAAGGGGTAATAATTTTAGTGTGAGACCATTTAATAAAATTCCTTATTAAATGGTTAATAATACATGATAATCATTTGATAAAAGATTATGTTGTAGATAATGTCATCATCATCATCAAGGTAAATTTTGAGATTGATCATTGATAATGATAAGCTTAATGTAAGTAGCTCATAATACTGGTAACTTAAAAATGGTTCTTAAAAAATATTAGTGATTTAAGAAAAGTTTTTTTGAAAAAAAATTCTATGTGTTAAAATAATTCCTTCCCCAGTAACCATGTGTTGAAATTATTCCATAAGTGAATATATATGCTTATGGAATCATAAAGTGATTCATTTAAGGTTTCCAAGGAATTAGATGCAAAATGACCAAAGGAATCTTAGTATCTACTCACATACTCAATATGATTGGGTATATCAATGATTTTTTTCTCATATACTCAATATGATTGGGTACGTCAAATTATAGTCAATACGATTGAATATTCTAAATGATTTAGTGAGACTAAAGGTTTACTTAAAGCTTTATTGGTCATAGAAATTAATTATATTATTATGACAGATATGTGATATCAATTGTATGATTTTTAAAGTATTTTAAATATATATAAAGTTAGAAGCTGAGAAATAATTGGATATTGAAGGTGGTTTTCAAGCAATGGAGCAGAGGAGTTGCTACATTGATAACTTTGATGATTCGATCTTGGATTAACTTGTCAAAATATTTGTATTATCTCATTTTCTCTTAGGAAGATCATGTAAACAATAGTTGTTTAAATGAAATGACATGGGTTTTTTTAATACACATGGTTTATAATTTTTTTAATTATATAAGATTCTTTAAGAGGAGTATAAAATGGATTGTTCTAGTTAGAGAATTTATCCTATTTTATTTTATGTAAATGTTTCAAAAATATGATTGAATTCAAAGAATGTTTACCCGATATTCTCAATGTATTGAGAATAGATGAACTGAGTATATGATGTCTAGTTTTTGGTACTATATAGGTAGTAAAAATGGATAAAAGTTCAAATAAGAAGAAGAAAAGTTAGTTGAAAATTTCAACAATGTTTCTTCAAGAAGCCAATCAAGGTCATTGAAACCCATGGTTTTTAGGAAGGAGGAATAATAATTCAATATGATTGGATTATCCATGATATACCTGAAGGAGTTTAAGAAACTCAATGGAATTTCCATGTCAGGTATGAATGTTATAGAAATCAATTCTTCGATTTTGAAGAGCATATGACATCAAATATATATTTTACAAAGTTTTTTAAATATACAGAAGTTAAAAATCAAAGGAATAATTGTTTGAGATTGTAATAAAGAGTTTTTACATCAAGATATAAGGATAGTGTCAAAATCAAATGAATCTAAGTAAAATATGTGTATTTTTTTTTATCACATTTACCTTATGTGATAATAGAATTTGTTTGATTACAAAGAGTTATTATGAACAAGTATGAGATGATTAATTGTATACACATGGTTTATGATTCATAAATCTCTATAAAATGTTTTTGAGAAGATGATTTGGATAATTTTTTTATCCAGGATAAAATAGTAATCCCGATGTTTATTAAAATATTAGGGAATGTGTTCCCAGTACCCATTGGTAAGATATTTTAATAAAATATTATTTTCAAAAGGAATGTTTCCAAAAACATAGAATACCATATATGATACGGAAATAATAGTTTATTTTTTTAATAGTCTAACTAAAAGGAAATAAATATTATTTCCTAACACAAAAGGGTTTGTGTTTCTTAGCATGGTATTTTGAAAAGAATATAGTATTTAAGAGGCTAGGGGGAGTATGTTTGGACTTAAATGAGATCAACGTTAACAAATAAATTATTAAACTAATCTTAAGCTAAAGTGATTTTCACTTAATATCCTAAAGTACTTAGGATATATAATGATAAAGAAAAAAATGTAGAGAGCTATATTTAGTTATCAAGAAAAGTGAATATCATAGATTCCCAAAGGATTCTACCAGTCAAATTAAAAAGTTAATTTACACTTTATATCCTAAAATATTTTAGGGTATAGTAGTAAAAATAAATGTAAATATTAAAATTAGTTACCATAATAAAGTTTTGTCACTTTATCCTAAAAGAGTTTAAAAAGACTAGTAAATAATAATGTAAGTAGTTACATTATTTCCAGGAAAAAGTTTGATAGAATAGGATTCCAAGGATGATGATGATGAACACAGAAATAGTTCTAAGTAGACAACAAAAGTTGACATCATAACATTTTATGTTTTGAAGTTAAGAAGTTTGAATATGTTCAAAGAGTTGAATAATTAGGAATATGATTCCTAATTCTCACCATTATTCAAATTGGATTACTTCATAGATATTTATCATTAAAGAGTTTAGTGGGAGGGTTTTATTAGATTGTCATATAGAGATGTGATGTGGTCACACAAAGATGTGATATGGATTATATATTGAGTAATGAGTAAAAAAAACTTAGAAAGTGTATCAAATATAAGGTTGATCTGGTAGTTTATCATATATGATACGATAAACTGACGCTTATGTTGGTTTTGATAATTTTTCTTAAAGAGTTTAAGAATATTAAAATGGATCACATTAAATTCAACCTTCATTTTATCATTCTTTTATGTTGGATACATAAATATATAAATAGATATACATTTCATGAAGTGAAATGATAATTGGCCTCTTAAAGTATGACTTTAAGTTTATCCCTAACCAATGTTCATCATAGAGTACTGTAGGTTATGAATAAATTTCAATGTTAGCATGAGTAGGGTTCTTGTATAAAGATACAAATATGCTCACGAGGCAAAAAACAAAGAATAGGAAATTCTTTGTCTACATTGGATGAGCTATTAAGTATACCACAAGGATTTTCATGAAAAATATGTCTTTGATATACTAGGGGTGCATGGATCATATTTTAGTCCCCACTACATAAGGTTAGGGAGATAGATAGCATGAGAACCTTCATACATTGATACTCTACTTACGCAAGTTAATATATTACTTAGCTAATATGGGGGTGATTGGGTATGTTTCTAATCATGTCATCAGTTGGAGCTTAACTAAGATGGGATTTTTCCACTCGTAAGATGCATATGACATCAAGGCCCTCGATTGAGATAAACTGTGGGAGTGAGCGGCCATACTGAGATATTATGTATATCTATCCAGATACAGGACATGTGATGTGATTATCTAGAAGGACAAATGACATGTAATGTATTCATCAACCAGTTCAGTTTACACCCAGGGAGTCAAGAAAAAAATGAGTTGGATATATGGGATTGACATGTTCCATGTCTCATGGTCAGTCAATGTCTTGGACAAAGGGAAAATATGAGAATATATGTTTGCATAAGATAAATATTGGTGGACACATTTATATAGATAAATGTGTTTGATAGAAATCACATCATATCCCTTTATTGATTGAGTAGTATTGAAAATTTTCTAGAGTCCTCCATTTGATTATATATATGGATATGAAGATTTTTATTTTTATTCAACTCTATAAAGGCCTGTAGGGTCACACTTTGTGGATGACTGGATGAGAATCGAGTTTGATTCAGAGAGCTAATTTAAAAGTATTTTAGAGTCAATCCAAAAAGTGTTTTGAATGGGTATTCACAATGTATTTCATATGACATGATATAAGGTGAAGTTAATGATAGCTTTCCAAAAGTGTTTTCGAAGATATTCAAAAGGATTTTTGGATATGGTTTCAATAGTTATTGCATATGATACAATATAAGTTTAAATGGAACAAAGTATTTTAAGATTTAGTGAAAGTGATAGATTGCTAGAGATATTCCCTAAAGCCTTATATATATAGTATATGTATATTTCATAAAAATTATAATTTTCATGAACATAAGGGTATAATATTTTATGCAATATTCGATTATACTCAAATGATAAATAGTTATAATTTTGTGTTTTACCCATGTAAGCTATCATCAAATGGAATCATTTCATATTTATATGGAACATTTTGGAGTTTTATTTATGTATATGATACATTTACTAGATGAAGCATTAACTCAAGCATTGAAACACATGACTTAATGCATGAATTGTTGAGGAGATTCCTAAAGGGATATAGAAAGAAATTTCCATATGATGGAAGGTGGGGGATTAATTATTAAGCTTGAAAAAAAATCCATATATTTGAAGTTCTATTTATTCTTCTTCCTTTGCATGCTGAGATGTTATCACGTCATAGGAGAAATAAAAATCCTACTCGAACATTGAGTGATTTAGGTGTATCCCATGGATATATTACGGAGGTGGGATGATTATGTTTTCCACTTATGTGATCTTTATCAAACACATATAAAGATCAAGAGTCACAACAACCTCTTCGGTGTAAGGTACAACAAATTACAATAGTTCTTTATTTATGTATTTTTTGCATTTTAATATTATCTTGAATGGAGATCCTTAGATAAGAGTTTTAATTTCTTTCTCTTAATCTGATAAATGTTATTAGAATCCTTCAAACCTTTCAAAGGGTACTAAGGGATTCATGGTTAATATTTCATAAGGATGATTGTGGTGTGAAGGTGTTAGGCTGAGACATGAGGGTCAATGGATAATTATTATATAGAAGGGACTCTGGGTTAATTTATGTGGTGTTCCTTGAGTTAACCTTACATGAGGTTTAGTTGCATCATTGTTGTTTGGGTTGTGAGATGGTGAGTCTTGAATCACTTTGGATTAATCTTACATGAGTTATGGTTAATATCAAACAAGTGGAAATGAAGTGTGAACCTATATGTTGTGGTGTGGAGTCTTGGGTGGTCGATTCCTTGGCTCCATCTATCTAAGGTTCAATGTGGCACAACTTCTTCTATTGCGCCATTACTTGTATTATGATTTGTTGGGTCTAAGGTGATAAGATAAGGGTTTGTTCCATGTTATTCATAGTTTAATGCATTGTGGCATGACCAATTTGGTTGCAACATGGACTTTATTAAATGAATGAATTTAAGGTGGTTTTGACCATATGATTTTGGGAGAGATAAAGAGGGACTGTGGTGTGAATTTTAGTGATGCTCTTAATTTATCCTCGTTGCAGTGGGATTATTACTTGTCGCACTTTGATTATTTAATTTTATAAAATGATTATAAATTTAGGCCTTTTCTAAAATTTTCTCTTATTTACTTGAATTACTCTAAACCCTAGAAAATTAGTAGAACATCCTTTGGGATCTGTATCCATCCTTTGATTGGTTTTGGACCCTGGCTTTAAGAGATCAACTCCTTGTGATCCAAGTTGACTTCCCTTCTTTTCTTCTTAACTCTCTTATTACCATTTATTCTTGGGGGAGGATATGAAAATAGTATTGATTCAGTTTTGGTGTTTTTTTTTGCGGTTTTGATGGAAAAATTTCATGTGTAGGATTGGTGGTTGATCCTCATGTGTTGGGTAGAATTTGGTTCGAGTTTCCTCATCATCTCCTGCGTCAGTTATTAAATATACGGATGAGGTAGAGGATTCAAGGATTCTTTTTATTTAATTATATGAAAAATATAGATTAATAATGATTTTTATTTCTTTGGGTGGGTATTATAAATTAAACTAAATAAGATGATGAATTAGTTTAAAGAAAATTTAAGGGAAGAGGGTGATTCACATGCCCTTTATGAGATTACATGATATTTATTATTTATTGATGGTTTTGTTGTTATCACTGATAAGAGATTTATGTTTATTGTCATGATATAAATTACTTGATATTGTTGATATGTTATAATAACCTTTAATAATGGTTTAATAACTAAAAAATATTGTAACAAATTGGTTGTGTGGAAATCTAGAATTTTGGCATGGATGTTTGAACCCGAAATTCTGATTTAATATGTGAAAATGATTAAAGGAGAAATTCTTGATTGTAAATTAATGCTACATTTTCCTTGTTTTATTATATATTTTGAGTCCTTATTGATATGGTTTAAGTGGATATAACCAATTATTGTGGTTGGTTGTGAGAATTTGGTTTGGTTTGTTTACAATTGTGATGGATGAGTTATACCGTGGTTGTGGTAACGGTGGCATGGATGGTTGTGTGGAAATTAAGTGGATTGTAGCTATTGTGAAGACCGTTGGTATGGGTTGAGTGGTGGTTTATGAAGTGATGGGGTTGGTTGCTGTAGGCTTGTGAGTTAGTTTCTTGGTGTCATGGAATATAGTTGGAATAAATGAATTTTGTAATGGGTATTGGGCTGGAATCATTAACCGATGGGATGAAATTGATAATTAATTGGTTGTTAGATGATTAATGATAATGACTTAAAATGTTCATAATTAGTAAGTGGTAAAGGATGGAATGAGTGTGAATAATGAACAATGAATAGATTGAAGTGTAAAGTGGTTTATTGAATGGATTAACATTAAATATGGTTAAATGAAATAGTTAGTGGATGGAAATAAAGTAGGATTAAATGAATGAAATAATAAATATAATAATGCCAGTAAATGGTAAATCTATAATTTAATGAATGTTACGATGAAATTTAAAATTAAGAATTTATTTATGGGTTTTTTGTGTGGATAGACAAGGTTAATTTGTGGTTTAGTGATGTAAATAGTTGTTAATGCACAGTGGTAGTGATGTGATGGATGTCATAGGTAAAAACATTGTTGGTTTGGTGTGAACCCTTGGGTTAGTCTTATGCGGATAAGTGATATTAATTATATTTTATTATTATTTATTATGAACCACCATCCATGTTGTATAACCTTACCAACACCCATGTGGTTTTAGGTTCCAAGTGTTTTCCCCAACTACCATATTACAGAGGGAACAAATGAGCGACTGCTTCCTTTTCCCCGATCCGCCTTCAGATATTGTACTATTTATGATGGATCAAGGTAGGTATAGACATATGAGTTTTAATGTATAGTGATTGGATTATGTATATGCCAGTTGACAAGATTATGTGGTCGTGATGTGGTTACTTGGTGGGGGTCATGCATGGTGGGAGGAGGGTACAAGGTTAATGTCTTTCATGTTAATGATAACCTACTATGATGAGAATGTGATATGTTGTTGGAATGTGGTGATGGGGGTATGTACTAGTGAATATTTGGTTATATCTATGATATGGTATGTGGTTATTCATATATAAAAGGGATTAAAGAACACAACGTATGTCATTGGGGCATAAGAGCAACCAGATTAGTGAAGAAGCTGTTGTGAGGTACCTTTATATATATATATTATCTATATTATGTTACTATATCTTGGATGTGATATTGGATGAGTGATCCTTGATGAGGTTGGGTGCTAGTTAACATGATAGAGGTGCTTGTTGGTTTTGATATTTATTCACTCAGGCATGGGTATATTTCTTACACATTTTCAAGAGAGGTTTTGAGGATATTCCTACTAAGTATACTTGTATTCTAACCCCATTCTATATAATTTTTTTTAATATTTATAATAGAGAGTTGGTGACTGAGCTAATTATTACTAGTCTGAGGTTGGGAGTTGATATTGGGGTCATTGTTGTAGGAATTTTCTTTTGGTATTTCATTTTAGTGACCTTATTTATGTATGACATTTACATACACTGTGGATCAGGTTTTATTTTGTTTTATATGGATTTTATTGGTTTTTTATCTATATTCCTAGTATTTATGAGGGTAATGTCTCTCATTTGTGTGTTTTATTCCCTCAGTGCTAGTTGTGAACTAGTGACATATTGGAGGCGGGATTCAGAGGTCACAATCATCGTCAATGCCAACCCAGGAGGGGTTCCCATTGAGGGTAAGTCGTGATAGAGTGGTATAAAAGATATGGATGAAAGTTAGGGAGGATTTTGGAGTTAGTAACTAGTGAGGACTTTATGGGTTTGATCAGGTGACAACATTGATCGAAATTAGTGTGTAGCATAAAAAGGGAGACCAGTTAGGACACATGCATTTAGGCCCCCCTGTGATCCAATGTAAGGGACTTAATATTTTTGAACACACTAGATAAGATAATTCTAATTATAGGGTAGATACCTAATAGATGTACAATAATCATACTTGATTGAGCTTGTGGTTGAATTGGGGTGATTTCAGGAAATGAAAATAAAGCTGATTAAATAATCATAATTAAAATTCTATTTTATGGGATTAGGGATACATTTTTTGCTGGTGAACAATATTAAGGTTTTAAGGATATGAAGGTGTTTTAATAAAATTCTCATTATTATTTCTTATGTTGTCTCTAGATATTGCGGGTGGAGTTTTTCTCTATGTCATGAATTAAATATTATCTGCATTGATTTTTATATATGATAACTCTGGTTATGTTGACATGTTTATAATTCTATGTTCATGTATTATTTAAATATTATATAAAGATAGTATTAAATTGAAACTCTAAGAATCAATGAATTTTACCTAAAGTAAATGGTCAATGAAAAAAGGGAAACCATGATAGAGCTAAAACCAACTTCATGCATATTTTGGATTTTCTTAAAATGTATAATTTTAGTGTTTACCTTGGTGTATTCTTGGAAATTTTTGATATATTAGTAACCTAAAGGAATTTTGAATTAGACAATATGGACTGTTTCAACCTCATTTTTTATTTTTTTTATAACATGTTATATGTTAATTTATATTTTCTGGTTTTTAAGTTAAACAATTTCATATTGATTAGACAAAAATCATGTTAAGATTTTATGATTCAAAACTAAACATATGATAAATATATATAATCTTTACTATTTTGAGATATTTGAGTTATTAAGGAAATCATGTTTAATATGATATGTTATTAATCATGTTTAGTATAGCTTAAATTTCCTTGAGTTGTCAAGTGACTTAATAGAAGGAATGTTTAAGACTAATATTTTAATACCTTCATATGCATGCTGAGTTAAAATGGTTGATTAGGTAATCATTCCTGTTTAATAGGTAATGAAATGTTTTTGTTTTTTTTAAATATGAGCATGTTGATTTTGAAAATTCTTCCCATGTATTATAATAATGCGTGTGGTGTTGATAAGGTTTAATTGACTTGCTTAAAAAATGATACACTTTTTTGGTTATATGTTTTCTTAAATGAATGAAAAATTTTATTTTTAAATAAAGGTTGTATTTATTTTAAAAAAATTATTGAAAAAAGTGTTTTAGGGGTGATTTTTAAATGGTTTTTGATACCAATTTTTAAATATAGATTAATTTTTTTTCCATTTAAATGGGTTTTGAGAAAAGAAATTTTTGAAGGAAAACTTGTGGTTTATTGACAATGTTTTAAATGTGTTGATTTCAAGGTAAAGTTTTAATGTTTCAATTTTTTTAATATTCTTTTGAGAATGATTTAAAATTATGAAATTTTTGCAAAGAGAATTATTGTTTCTTGGGAGGGTATTACTGAATTCCATTCTTTAACTAAGGTTGTTTTCCTTATTGTGTGGTAGAGAAGATTAGTGGAGAGAAGGAAGGGGTTGTTTAATTGATCGATGGTTTGATGGATAGTGGTGAGGGAGTGATGAGAAAGATTTTTTAGAGGAAATAATGGCATTGATTTGAAAAGATAATGAGATTTTATCATAGAGGATGGGTTAGTTTAGAAACTTGGGGTGTAGGATTGAATGTGATTCTTGCAACGTTTTTGAGTTTTATTTTCTATTGGCGTGTGATTTAGTTTTTTGAATAAAAATTATTGATTTTTGATGTTTGGGTTGAAGAAATGTCGTCAAATCATAATCAGGGTGTTATGCTTAGGAATAATAAGGAGTCATGGGATAATGTGTTATCCAAATATCAACAATAAGAAGTGTTGAAGTTACTTGGTTGAGTGTCAGGCTTTGAGGTTGAGAGGTGTTTAAAGTAGGTTTAGGTTTAATTTGAGTTGACAAGGACTTAGGTTCAATTATAAGTTTTCTTATTAGTGGGTTTTCTTTGAGGGGTGGTTTGAGTATGGGGGAAGATAAACTATGGTTGGTCATAAGAAGTTTCTTAGAAATAATTCCTTTCCTTGGTTAAGAATGAGTTTATTCCCCAAGAACAAAAGGAAAAATGTATGGAGGTTCTCTTGGAGTTCTAGTAAGGGGAGTCCAGTGTGCGTGATCTCAGGATTCAATTTTGTGCATTGAATATTTAATTTATAGACCTATTAGTTGATGAATATGTATGAGCATGATACTTTGAATCCACTTTGAGGTAGAAGATTTGATGACACGTGGTGAGAATCCTGTTAGAGTCTTGGGTATAAGTGAAGAATCATGCCAAGATGATTGAGGGAGCCTTTCTATAGGCTCTTGGGAGAGTTGAGGATAATGCCTCAAGTTGTGGATCTTAAGGTAGGTGAAAGTATAAAGTGAGGTGTATTTTTAGTGTTCAAGAGCCACTATAAAAAAATACACCTATTAGAGGGTGTTATTTTGAGATTAGAGAGGGTTATAACCCCCTCTAAATACATTAGTGGTGGTTATGGGGAACCATTGCTAATGTGGCTGCCCAATATTATTAAGGGTGGTTTTGACGAACCACTAGTAAATTGGTAACAAGTTAGAGGTGGTTATTTATAGGGGGTTTAAACCCCTCTAAATTGACCCTAAATTTTCTAGAATGAGATGAATTAGAGGTGGTTTCACCCACCCATAATTCATTTAGTATTTTAGAGGTGGTTTTTCAACTACCCCTAATTGAGTTATAGCATAATATTTGGGATGATTTTTCAACTGGCCCTAATTAATGGTCCAGTTTAGGGGTGGTTGAAAAACCGCCCCTAATGTTTTCTCTCTTTTTTTATGCCCCTATGTGCCCCTGACTCCAGTTCACGCCTCCCCCCATCCTGTGCTCCTGACCCCTCCCCACCTCCAATTCCACAGGCACATTTCATCCCCCTCATTTTCTATTGACTCATCAACCCCTGCTATCTATCATGTACCATGTGTGGGGCCCACTGCCTCCCGCCCACATATCCATTAACTTCCCTCAACCGAAACACTCAGTGTGTGTATATAAAATTTCAGCCGACGAGATTTGAAACAACATTCCTCACATAATTCATGTTGTGCCTCTACCGCTCTCCTAACATAATTTTCTATTAATATTATTCATATTGTTGTATTTATATATATTTATATATTTGTTAAAATAAATATTTTTTTCATAATATATTTAAATAGATTAAATATATGACATATATATGAATATATATAAATTATATGTGTATATTTGTATTGATACATATATTTAAATACACACACACACACATATATTTTCGACACAACTCTATAAATTATATATTTACATATATTTGAAAAAAATTATGTATGAATATATTTATAAATATATTTATATCAAACACACACAAATACAAATGTGTATTTATATATTTATTTTCACACACATATATATTACATATTTATATATTTATATATTACCCAAATATATTATATATATATATATTGTTTTTAAGTTCATAATTAAAAAAATATTAATATATATATTATATATTTATATGAATACAATATATTATATATTTTATAAATAAATTTAGATGTATACAAATATATATAGTATATATATATATATAATATTTATACTATATACAAACACATAATAAAATATTTATATGTAGATAAAATTTTATGAATATATATATAAATATATTTTACATATACAAATATAAATATAAATATAAATATAAATATATTTATATATATTGTTATATTATGTATATATATATATATTTAATACATTAATTTGAATAATTATCTATATATTAATATAAATTTATTTATTTGAAAATATTTATTCATATTTGTATAATGTATTTATATATTTAATAATAGGATATATATAATATAATATAATATATATATTTATATAATTATTTTTATATACTTAAATTTATGTATATATATATATTAATATATTTATATAACATATTTATATAATATGTTTATAATGTATTTAAATATATTTATATAATGTCTTTATAAGACACATACACACACATTCTATAATTTGATATATTTTAAAAAGAATAAAAAATATTAGAGGGGGTTAAAACCCCCTCTATTCTAAAAAATTAGAGGGGGTTCAAAACCCCCTAATTATATGCCTGTGTGTGTAAGTATGTATCTTTATAATCTATTATTATTATTATTATAAAAACTACAAAGGTTTTTCTATGATTTTTTAAATAAATTATATTTATGTATATATTTGTATAATATATTTATGCTTTTATATTATAATTAATATTATATGAAATACAATTTTGTACAAATAAACATATATTAATGTACACATTTTACAATTATATTTATGTATACATATAAATATGATTAAATAAAATCATATAAATTATTTATATAAATATATTTATATAATAAGTTATAATATATTTAAATACATTTATATATTGTGTTTTAATTATATATATATATATTATATGAATTTTTTAAGAAAATAATGGGGGTTTACAACCCCTCTAACCTCTTAAATTAGAGGGGGTTTTGAACCCCCACTATTTTCTTTTAAAAAATAAAATTCCATAATATATATATATATATATATAAATATATAAACGAATATATAACTCTACTAATTATTAAATTAGCAGATATTTTGGCATAATTGCCTCTAAAATCCAACCAAATATTAAAAAAAATAATGATAAAAAATTTAGAGGGGGTTGTGAACCCCCTCTAAATTTGATGATTAGTGGGGGTGGTATATAACCCCCTTCAATTTGTACTAAAAATTAATTTAGAGGGGATTGTGCATAACCCCCTTTAAATATCCACCACTAATATGTTGTTTTTTTGTAGTGAGCAGCTTCGGGCCT
This sequence comes from Viscum album, assembly GCA_963277665.1. Taxonomy (NCBI): domain Eukaryota; kingdom Viridiplantae; phylum Streptophyta; class Magnoliopsida; order Santalales; family Viscaceae; genus Viscum; species Viscum album. Next base: position 319,918,868 of record OY728146.1, read on the forward strand.
TGGGTTTTAGTAGCTTGAGGTTTCCTCTACAACTAGATTTTTAGAACAACCTATCTCTCAGCAGACTCAACAACCTGCTCAACTGATGCAGATTGTTCTATCTTTAGAGGCCTTTAAACTAACATGAATTAAGCTTCTGTTTTAGAAAAGGGTTCCTAATGCACCATTGGAAATTGAAAAAATCCCAAACTATTATGGGTAAATTTTCATCCAAAAATTTCCTCCTACTTACAGGAGCATTAACATCCCGAACAATAGAACCTTCTAACCCTATTGCTCCAGCTTCAACACCATCCACTCATGGATCACCAACATCACCTTCTACTCTTGATTCACCAACTTCTTTAACACAGATCCTATTAGACCCTACATACTTAAGAGTCATTCACCCCCCCTTAGCATAATCAAAGGGCTCCTCTACTTCAACTCCTATAAACACAAGATTCCATTTCATAAAACTCCAGAAGAGGATAAAAATTATCAATGTTCTAGCTAAAAGAATGTTGTTATAGTGACACCTCAACTAGTTCATGATATGTGAAATCAGATCTCTCTTATAGAGAGTAAGAGACACCAAACTTTCATATGAAAAAATACATCCTTGCATCCTTCTAACTACAATGGTTTATGTATCTAAATATACACTAACACAAATTTAGATTAATGAAAATTAACATAAAAAACATGATATACATATCAAGAAAAAGAATATTCTCTGATTCAGTAATTTTAGGCACAAAAACCATTTGGTTAAACTTAACTAGATTATTTTGACAGCTTTAAGTCCCTTCATCATGATTTTCCTAACCTAAGAAGTCTCAAAGAGGAAAGACATGATGTATTCAAACTTATAAACTCTATCACCAATAAATCTTAAACTGAAACTGAAATTCCATTCATGAGGGAATTGAAATATTTAATCCATATCCATAATTGAAATATAAAACTTCTTATTATTCACCTTTAAAGAAACAAAATCCTAACTTTCACTAAAAATAAAATGAGAATTTTAAAAAAACCCCTTACTTACCTTTCAAAAAAAATCTCCAAATTTAATCCATAAAATATAAACTTAAAACCTTGAAAACTTTTATCTTTCTTCAGTAAGATATTCATATAAAAAATCCATTCAAAATCCACTACTTTTCCTTACATCACTCATTGATCTGAACTTGAAACTCTCCACATTTTCCCACTATTAGGACCATCCTCATAATATATATTCATCCTTTACATGATGAAAAATAGTTGAAGGTTCAAAGATTTAGGGTTCAAGAGATTGAAAGTTTGAGAGTTTGAAAAAGTGATGGTTTGAATGAAGGAGAGAGAGAGAGATGATATTATATATGATGTTTTTAAATGATAGTTGAGTTTCTCGACCCAAAATTTATTGTAATGATTAGGGATTTTTAAAATGAAAATATGGAATGGAAAATTAAAATAGACAAAAAAATTTAAATAATATAAATTAAGAACCCGAATAACACAAAGGATTAAGTAAAAATAAATAAATGTTTTAAAAGCAATTGAAGTAAATAAAATTATCAACTAAACAAAGATAAACAATATATAGATAAATTTCATAAAATCAAATGAACCTAACTTCTCCTTAATGAAATAAAAACTATAATTGGGAAGTGGTTTAGTAAAATTATCATCAAGCTAATATTCAGTATTAAAAATTTCTAAATAAATACCCTTTATTGGACATGATCTCTTAGAAAAAGATACTGAATATCAATATGATTAGTTATAGAATGAATCACTTGATTTTTATAAATATTTATATAACTAGTATTATCACATAAAATAGAAACATGGTAAAAATTAATTCCAAATTCTATAATAGCATATTTCATCTATAACACTTGTTCATAAAAACTACCTACATATATATATTCTACATCATCTGTTGAAAATGAAACTGAATTTTGATTCTTAATTGACCATGAAACTAGGGACTTTCCTAAAAAGTGAAGGGTACCTAAGGTACTCTTTTTATATAATACACAACCTAAAAAATGAGCATATGAATATGAAATTAAATCAAAACTAGAAGTTTTTAGATAAATCAGAGATAAATAAATAATTTATTTTAAATAACTTAACATTCTTTCAACAACTTTAAAATGAGTATCTTTTGGATTTGAATAAAATATTTCACATAAAAAAATAAACATAATATCTAGTCTATTAGTAGTAAGATATAATAAACTATAAATCACATCTCTATAAAACTTGTTGTCAATTGGTTTACCAACTTAATCAATATCATGTTTTATTTTGGTACACATATGAGTTGTATAAGGCTTACTATTTTCAAGTACAAACTTCTTCAAAAAATCAATAATATTTTTTACTTTGATTAAAAAATTTCCAATATCATTTTGAATGATTTGAAATCCAAGAAAGAAATTTAATTATCCCATCATACACATTTCAAAATCTTTTTGCATAAGTATTAAAAATCAATTACAATTTTTTTTGATTAGTATAACAAAAAACATCATCTATATAAATTTTTAATAATAAAATATCAGAACAAGTGATTTTCTTAAAAAGATCAGGATCATCCTTTCCTATAGAAAAACCACTTTCCAAAATAAAAAAGTTCAACCTCTCATATCAAGTACTTAGTGATTATTTAATACCATAAAGAGATTTAGTAAGTTTAAAAGAATAATTATGAAAATGAGGATTTTAAAAATCTGGGGTTTTTTCAACATAAAATTACTCCATTAAATATGAATTTTAAAAAGTTAATTTAGCATCCATCTAGTATAATTTAAAATCCATATGAGATGCACATACTAAAAGGATACTGATGAATTAAAGCCTAGAAATATAGGAAAAGGTATCCTCGTAATCTATATATTCTTCATAATTATAAACCTTAGCAAGCATCTTAGCTTTATTCCTAGTAATTACACCTTGATCATCTTACTTATTTTTAAAGACCCATTTAGTTCCTACTAAAAGATGGTTTGAGGGCCAATCAAATAATTGCTGAACTTTATTTATTTTAAAATAGTTTATATCCTCCTACATAGCCATCACCCAACTCTTATCATTTAAGGATTCTCCTATATATTTTGATTTAAACTAGGATATAAAGGTATATAACTCAACTAAGTTTCCAACACTCCTACTCTAAACACCTTTATCAAGATCTCTTATGGAAGTATCTAAAGGATGGTTCTTCATGGTTTTAGGTTTTCCAGGTAAGAAACTTTTAAGTTACTGGGTTTCTTATTCTTTAGAAATAAATTGATCATGATCATACTCTAATTTAATTTCACACTTAACAGTAGAAGAATCAAGTCTCAAGTTACTTAAAGAATCCACAACTTCATCTTTTTGTGTTTTATTATGATTAAAGGGATCATTTTCACCAAACTTCACATGAATCAATTATTTAACTATCCTTGAATTTTTATTAAACACTCTATAAGCATTATAAGTAGTATAATACCCAAGAAAAATTCCTTTATCAACTTTTAGATCAATTTTACTAATTTTTTACTTAGTATTCAATTTAAACACCTTGCATTCAAAAATATTTAAGTACCTAATAATAGGATTTCTATTATTCCATAACTCATAAGGTGTATTTTTGAGAATAGTTATAATTAAAACTCTTTTAAAAATATGAAACGTTTCATTAACATGTTTTTCCCAAAAATAAGTAGGTAAACTATACCCATTTAACATATTTCTATCCATTTCTTGAGTAGTTTCATTTCTTATTTCAATAATTCCATTTTTTGAGGTGTCCTTGGAGCATAAATAGTATGTTTAATACCCATATATGAGAAAAAATAATTAAATTATTGATTATAAAATTATCCTCCATGATCACTTCTCAATGAATTTTTTTAAAAAATATTTTTTATTTTGAACTAGCTTAGAAAAACTCATAAAAACTAAAAATATTCACTTTTGGACATTAAAAAGTAATCCCAAGTAAATATTGGTGAATCATTAATTAATACCAAAAAAATAATCTTCTAGATAATATTGCTACTGTAGAAGGTTTGAAGAAATCCATGTGGATAAGTTTTAAAGGTTTATATGTAGCAACCTTGTTGATTAATTTGAAAGATTACTTATGTTGCTTTCCTATTTGATATGCACCAAAAATTATTTTCTCATAAAAATTAAGACATGGAAGGTTATAGACTAACTTTTTCTTAGATAACTTAGATAAGGAAATTATATTACAATGAATAAGCTTTCTATGCCAAAAATAATTTTCATTTACTCTGATATTTAAACAGATCACATTTTTTCATACAAGGAATTGAGGTCCAAAGTATAAACATTTTTTATTCTAGGTTCTTAAATATTAAGCACATTATTTTTAAAAACAACATAATAATGATTTGAGAAATAAACTATAAAAACATCATCACGATGATGATAAATACTTATCAGATTGTGCTTTATCCATTGAACATATAGAACTTTATTGATAAAAATATGTTTTGGATCTCCAACTAACCCATCTCTAATGATATTCCCTTTAGAATTATCACCAAAGGTAACCAAACCTCCATCAAATTTATAAAGTGCATGAAATTTAGAGAAGTATCCACTCATATTTATTGAAAAAACACTGTACATATACCATATATAATTTTTATTCCTATGGCCTTTCACTTACAAAAAATATCAATTATTTTTTTATGCCCAAATGTTTTTTGGTTCAGAAGTATCAATAATCAAGGATATGGGAAGCCATATCAATTTATATTTACCATAAATACTATAATTAATTTTAGTCAAGTATTTAGAATGATATTATTTCTTTATAAAACTTATTTGAAGATTCATTAAGCTTCAATAACTAACATAGTGACCTTTAATGCCATAATAAAAACAAGTAACTTTAGACATGCTGTTATTTTTGGATCTTGGAACAAAATAAATTTTGTATAGTTTAGGTTTCTCACCATTATTGATAATTCCATATTTTTATCTATTAACCTTATTATTTATAAAGATTTTATTTAAATACTACTATCCTTTGGTAAAAACACTAAAATCATGCTTTAAAGACTCTAATTCATCGAGTAAATATCTAATTTTACTTTCATGATCAATACAACTTGAAATATATTTATTTAGTTTATATTTTAATTATAAAATCTATTTTAGCATAGTATCATTTTCACTTAAGACAAAATTATGATTATTTTGAGAGATTTGTATGATTTATTTAGGATTTCATATATTTCTTATAACATATAACAATATTCAATTAATTTTTCATTTGAGTAGTTTTTAGATTCAAAATTAGAAACAAAATAATAGTAGGATTGTATCATAACTTCCTGAGCCATAAATCACATATATTTTTTTTCCTGATTTGACTTCTCTTATTCATATTTAGAACTTGAAGAACTGATTGAGTCTTTAGATACACTCTAGGTATCCTTCATGGATTTATTAACTTTTCATTCATAATCATATTTCATCATAAGATTATTTTACTTCTTTTTAGTTTTTCTTTTCTTCTTAATCTATGGGTAATCAGGTTTGATATTCCCCAACTATTTTCATTCATAACATCTAATTTCTTTTAGTCTGAGACTTATTTTCTTATAGTCATTTAATGGTTTCTTAAAACCTTTCTTCCTCTTATATATCTTGTTGAATCATCTATCAAAATGAGAAAATCATTCACCTAAGTTTGTAGAGATTGACTCCCCATTTGATAATATAGTATATTCCTTTGACTTCCTTTATCCTTTAGGAATAGAAACCTTGAGAGAAGTATTTTATTTCTTGATCATTTTATAATATTTAGTTTCTTATTGAATATTAGTTTCATACATCATTAGAGTACCAATAAATTCATTTATCTTCAAATATTTAATAGTATTTTACTATCGAATTATAGAAAAAATTACATTCCATCAAGTAAAAAAACCCTGAGAACTTTCAAAGCTTAATTAGGTTCAAGTAAAGGTGTTCTGAGAGTAGAAACACCATTAAATATTTCAATCAATATTCCATTCATATAAGTGATACTTTCCCCTTCATATATTTTAAAAGTATCTAAAATTTAGTAGTATTGTACCTCAATTGTTTGACATTATCAATTCATTCATAGTCAATAACAACTGTTTAAAAAATTTCGAATGTAGTAGCATATTGAGAAACTTTATTGAACTAATCTAGTATAATTAAAAAAATAATTACATTCACAGTTATTTGATTTAGATTATATTCATCTTATTTTGTAGAATCCCATTTTTCTAGTTCATCTTTAGGTATTTAATATGGCTTGATATACTTCAGATAAACTTTTGAACCAATTTTTTTTCAAATATATAAACATGTGGCCTTTATAACATCCATACTTTTCAACATTAAAATATAGAGCTATGATCATAGACATACATTATTTAATATCAACCATTTAAATGAATCCTCATCTAGATCTTAAAATCAATATTTTTAGATCTAAAATAAATCTTCGATAGAGTAAAAATATGATACTAATTGTTATCCTGAGATGATGAAGAAGTCACAAAATGAGGGGTATATTTTTTCCTTAAAAAAAATAATTTTAAAACCAATACCTTTTGAATTTTTAAAGAAAATATGTACTTTTTCATTAAATGTAATATGTTTTGGAAAATAAAATAAAAGGGAACAAAAATTTTCATAGTGGTTCCGAGCACAAAGATCCCATTGTCCAATCCGCCAACACTCTCTTTTCAAGATTGATGATTTTTACTAGTAGATATTTTTCCAAGGGATCACAACGGTTGAGTGAAAACATCTATAACTTGTTGCAAAATATTTTTCAAGTCCTTTAATTAGGACTAATAGCAGTCCTTTAAATACTCAACACTTGAGTGTTTAGAAAAAAGAGATATATTTTGGTTGGAGAAATTATCTATAAGACCATTCAGATGTGAACACCTCAACTAGAAAATGAAGATATCATTAGAGGATTATAATAATGTCTTCAAAGTGTAGTTCTCGAGAATAATATATGAATTTTCTGTAGACAACATTCAGATAAAGTAGCAGAAATAACTAATTCAACCTTTGTAGCAGTGGGATGAATACACAGTAGCAAATTAAAAGAACATGTTTTTTACTAAAGTGTAGTCCTAAAAAACTCCAATAAACTACAGTAGATATAACACATATTTATATAGTAATAGTTACAGTAGATAGAAAACTTTATTTATAATATAAATGTCTAACATATTATTTCTTGGAGGAAGATATTTAGATAACAAATCCCTGGAGAATCATATTGTTAGATCATCGAACCATTCTCTATTGTCTTGTCTAGATCTATCTATTGATAAATAAATAACCAATATCCAAAATAACTCAGGTTAAACATATTCAAAAAAGTCACCAAATAAATCATGATTTTTCAAAATACACAGCGTATTTAAAATTTTAATTTAAAAAACCACAAAAATCATAAATTCCCTGAGAAATTAGAATAAAATAATCTTCTACTCTAGATTTTATAAAATGGTCTTTGAATCACTTTATCAAGAGATTTACCCCAGTGAAATTATAGTAGAAATATATTTAAATCCTGTAGATGACTAAATCAATGTGGGGATCATTCTACATGATTTTGATATCAAAATTATGGATTCTAGCATATAGTTGATTCCAAATGTAGAGTTCTAGAGAGTGGAAGACAATACCAATGCCTAGTTCTTAACTTGAGGCATATTTCCAATGTGAGGTTATTTACATTAGGTACATTTCAAATGTTAGGTATCCAAACATGAGGTTCATTAACAAAAGTTGTGTTTGAAAACATAACATTCATCACAAACATGGGGTTGGACAACAATGTTAGTTTTCAAATACACTTTCTAAATAGTGATTCTAGATTTCCTTAAAATATCTATAATACTTAGTAGAATATTCCAAATTCTAAAAAATAAATATTTTTACTGAGTAAAATCTTCCAGAATCCCAAATATAAAATAATAGATTTAATTGAAGTATAAACCTAAAATACACTATAAGTAAATTTATTATTAACACAAATGATGAATTTTGGGATCATCAAAATCAATGAAAATATTGTTAAATCAATATATGTTTGCTCAATATCTCACATGGTGTTTAAGTATTAGGGAATTTCTTACTGGGAAGATATGATGTTGGAATAGATCTCTTGGTCTGAGGGTATTATATGTGTAATGTGCGTTTCCCTTAGGTATTGTCATCTATAGAAGTTAGGGTATAGTTCTACCTATGCAATTAAATCCTTCTTGGGGCTTGGAGAGTAATTTTTTTGGACAACATTCTTATTAGAGATGTATCTTCTAGGTATTTTTGGGTTTCATGGCCACTGTTTCCCCTTTATAGGATAGTTTTGATTCTTGGGGGTAAGAATCATTTGATAGGTATCTAATGTAATGGATGAGATCTTATTAGGTGGTTATTTTTTGTTTTGTGGGTGTTGGAGGTGTCGGGTGAAGGATGAAGGAATAAAGTTGGAGTTGGATATGACATTTTTGTTGGAAGGGAAGCATTGTGGAGTGGATTTATGTGTTTCATCATGAAGAGTTGGATGGGGGTGTTTTTTCTATATTTTGGTGTGTCACACCATGAAGTGTTGGGCTATGGTGTGGTCCTTATGTTGTAGTGCGGAGTGTGAGCTGTGAGGTTTCCTCATCACCCTATCTTGGAGTGGAATGCTGGTTATGGTGCGCTGTGTAGTGTTGTAGTGTGAAGGGTTCTAAGGGATTCTTGGTTAATATTTCATAAGTATGGTGGTTCTGTGAAGGGTATAGGCTATTAAATGAGTGTATATGGATCATTATTATGTATAAGGGTCCTTGGGTTAATATTAAATAAAGGTTATTGAGTTAACTATATGTGAGGTTTAGTTTTACTGTAGTACTTGGGGTCATAGAGTGGTGAGTCTAAAAGTACATTGGGTTATTCTTACATGATTTCCTAGTTAATCTCACATGAGTGGAAATATGGCATGGTTTTATCTATTATGGAATGTATTATTGAGTGGTTTATTCCTAAAATCTTTCTATCTATCTTCTATTGTGTTGCGATGTCTTCCATTTCACCATGGTTTGGTTTAGGGTTTATCGGGTCTGAGGTGAGAAGGTTGAGGTCTGTTTCATGTTCTTCATAATTTCATGAATTTTTGCATGAACAATTTGGTTATTCTAGGGTATTTATTAAATGAATAATGTTAAGGTAGTTTTGACCATGAGATTCAAGGGGATATAAGGGGAGATCACAACATGAATTTTGGTGATTTTATTGATTTAGCCTTACTGTAGTGTGCTCATAACCTTTAATGTCGTGATTCTCTAATTTTACAGAATAATTATAAATTTGGGAAATGTATCAAATTATATCTTATTTTATTGACTTCCTTTGAACCCTAGTAAATTAGTGGATCATATTTGGAGATCTTTAGCTATAATTTGATTGGTTTTAGCCCTCAAATTCAAGAGATCAAATCTTTGTGACCAAATCTGAGTTCTCTTCCATTATTCTTAATTATATTTCTATCCTTTCTTATTAAGGAGTCCGTGATAGAATATTTTATTTGGTTTTAGTGTTTTATTTGTAGTTTTGATAATTAATGTTCATGTATAGGATTGGTGGTTGATACTCATGTTTTAAGTAACATTTGGTTGGAGTTTCCTTGTTGTCTCATGCAATTAATGTTAAATATTTAGTCAAGGGAGGGTAATCAATGAATCCCCTTATTTTATTCTATAAAAATTACGGATTAATAATTATTTTTAATTATTTGTGTGGTTAGCAGTAGTGTAATGAATTTTTGTGTAGAAAGGAAGTTAATTGTAGTTGTTTTAGAGGATGTTGTCATGGCTTGTGTGGTGGTTTATGCTATGATGAGTTTGGTTGTCATGGCGTTCTTGGTGGCATGAAATATGGTTGGAATAAATGAATACAATAATGAGTAGTGGGTTGAAATTATTGACTAATGGGACATAATTGATAATTTATAGGTTATTAAATGATTAATGATAATGAATTGAAATGTTTTTAATTAGTAAGTGGTAAAGGTTTTAATGAATGAGAATAATTAATAATGAATGTCTTGAAGCAGAAAGTGGTTTACCGAATAAATTGACATTAAATATGGATAAATGAAACGGTTAGTGGCTATAAATAAAGTAGGATTAAATGGATTTAATAATGAATGAAATGATAAAATAAAATGGTAAATCTATAATTTAATTATTTATGTAATGAAATGGAAAATTAATAATGTTTTTATAGATATTTTGTGTGGATAGACGAGACTGATTTATGGTGTAGTGAAGGCAACACTTTTTAATGCGCAGTAGTAATAATGTGATGGATATCACGGGTAATGGTGGTGCTTGTTTAGTGTCAAAAATTAGGTAATACTTGTGTGGTTATATGGTATTAATTATATTTTTTTGTGATTTCTTATGTACCACAACTTGAGAGTTATATAACCTTACCAATTCCCATATAGTTTTGGGGTTTTGGTATTTTCCCTAATATATAGCTTATAGAGGGAACATATGGTCGACTTCTCCCTCTTCCTCACTCCGATTTCATACATAGTATAGGATGTGATGGATCAAGGTAGGTATATACATATGGGATATAATAGATAGTTTTTGAAGTATATATATTCCGTTTGTCATGATAATATGGATGTGATGTGGTTATATGGAGGGGTCATGCATAGGAGGAGGAAATGAGGTTGATGTCCACCATGTTCATGATACCCCACTATAATAGGAATGTGATAGGTTCATGGGATTTTATATTTAGTGGTTGATATTTGGTTATGTATTTTATATGGTATGTGTTTATGCAGATATGCAGATATATAACAGATTGAAGCACATGATATATGCCGTCAGGGCATGAGAGTGACCAAATCAGTAGGGAAGTGGATACGGGGTACCTTTATCAATATATATATATATATATATATATTATGTTACTATATCTAGTATGTGATATTGGCCGAGTGATAATTGGTGAAGTTGGGTGGTAATTTACCTGATAGCGGTGTGTGTTGGTTATGTTATTTGTTCACTGGGGTATGAGTAGACTTCTTTTACATTTGCACGATATGTTTGAAGGATAATCCTACTGAGTATGTGAAAATACTCACCCAATTATATATATATATATATATATATATATTCATAATTGTAGGAGTGATTTGGTGGCTAAGTTGCACTTTACTAGCTTGAGGTTTGGATATTAGAGTCGTTGATATAGGAGTTTTCTCTTACAATTTCATTTTGGGGACCTTTTTTATGTACGCCATTTTAAATTCATTTTGGATTAGGTTTTATTTTGTATTATATGGATTTTATTTTTTGTTTATATATATTACTAGAATTTATGAGGGTAATACCTCTCATTTGTGTGTTTTATACCCATGGGGAAAATCGCCGACCCATGACCTATTTGAGATGGGCTTTGGGGGCCACCCTCATCTTCATTACCAACCTAGGAGGGGTCCCCAATGGGGGTGGGTCACATAAAAAATATTAAATATGACCAATTTAAAATATATTTGTATAAAACACCTTTTAAAAACCAACTACCATTATGATTCCAAAAACCCAATTTCCCATTTTTTTTTCAAAACCAGGAAAACGCCAATATATCAAATCAATTCTAATAAATAATATGATAAACACTAAATATAGAAAAACAACCTAAAATAAATAAAATAACATAATAAGGAATCATAATATCATAATTTAACACACCAAGATCTTATGAAATATTTTTTTCAAATAAATTTAATTCTTTGATAGCTTGCATTACACGCAACACCAAGTTTTAATGAATCACAATATACTATTAATATTATTATTTAAACAAGAGCGTTATAACCTAGACATTAAACTTGATGATATGAATAGAAATAAAAACATTTTTTAAAATTAAATATAATGTTTTTAGATAAATAAAATATATTGATATATAATTATATAATTTTTTTGTAAAGTCTTTATATACTTCGAAAATATTTTATTCACAGAAATGATTTTCATTGATTTTTATGAAAAATAATAAAATTAAAATTTTTCCACCTGTAAAATGTATTTTATAAAATAAAATTTATTTTTGGAATCAAAATTTTAAAATTAGATTAGGGTGAATTTTTGAGAATTTCCAAAAATGATTAATTTTTTAATGAACAGTGAAAATACTGATTTTTATTGAAAACTTCCTTTTCGTTTAAAGAATTTACAAAGTTCCATTTTATTTTAAAAAGTTTTAAAAGTAAAATTAATTCAATTATATTATAAATAATACAATTTATTTTATTATAATCAATTTAATATTTAATTTTTATATTAAAACTTTTTATACTTACAAAAACGTTCTCTTTGGAAAAATGTTGTTTCGTCATGTCTGTGTGTTGAATTTTAAATTAAATTATTCCAATTATGTGAATTGAATTTATTAAAATGGATTAAATATTTTAAATTATAATAATTAATATTATATAAAATGTTCAACTTAATTTTTGGTCATAATGAATAGTAAAAGCAATACAAATTAATTACCGCAGTTAAGGATAAAATAGGTTTACCAGGGGTTAAACTAAAACTTTAATGGTTAAAATGGAATAAAAACGTTTAAAATTCCTATTTTATGGCCACATTTAAAGCTTAAATATTATAAGGTTCTATAATGATGCATTCTGAGCCTTTTTTAAGTTTAAAATGTGGGTATAATTTTTTATTTTCAAAAATTCCAAGTGTGTCCTCCCCCCACTTATAAAAGGGCACCCCTACCCTCTCCTCTTTATACGTAAAAATAATTTTTAGGCAAATAAATACCAAAATAACTTCCTTAATTCTATACCCACTTAATATATTCCTTATTTTTATTAGTAAACCTTCCTAATATGGATTTTTGTGCTAACCAAAGGAGGTTGTCTGAAGAAGAGACATCGTTCTTAATTGAGCATTTTTTATTTTATTTATTATTACATATCATTAAAATATTCTTAATATTTTATGATATTATAAAATAATTATATAAAATATAATTATATATTATTATTTTAGTGGAATTACCCAAATCCATCCTCTCTTCCTTCAAATGGGAAACGAAATCATCCACCATGTGTACAACAGACTACAACCTTGCGAATCAATGTAATTCATTTTCCATCACCACCTATCAAGGATGAATATAATTATGGATTTAAATTATATATATAATATTTAGAAGATAATTATAATTTTTTAATTATAATATCACATCTACCTTCTAACCTTCCAATTTGTTGAAAAATGATAATGCCGCTCTTACAAACGTGTGGACTACCACCTCCACGAAGTGATGTGATATGTTATTCATTTTATTTTTGGAATGGATGGTAATAAGTACATATTTAATGAATATATATTATATAAATATTATTTTTTAAAGTTTAATTAATATTCACATTTCTTTCATTCCATCCATATAGAAAATGGAAACAACATTCGTGCATACGTACGACCTACCGTCTCCATGAATTGTGTAATTCATTTTCTCATATATAACTTTTATGGATGAATATAAACATGTATATAATTAATATATATGATATTCATATCATTATTAAAATTATATATATGATTTAATCATAATAAAAGTACAAGTACCAAAACTAACAAACCAAAACATACATGAAAAAAGTAATTATTACCCAAAATAGTGATTTTGACAAAGAATTGTTAATGGATGGGTGATAAAAGGGTATAAGTAAATAATATATGGTATGATATATATTATTATTGTTATTTAATACATATATAGTAAACATATATTTTTTAAAAATGAGTTTTTAACATGTACGAAGAAATTCAAGACTTGAGTTAAGGGATTTTCGTCTCACTTTTGTTTCTCTAGGACACGTGCCTTATACACCACTTATTTATTTTTGCACGGTGTATATACTACCCATGAATTTATTTTATTTTTATTATCATGAAAATTATTGGGATATAAATATCCATATAAATTTCTTTCTTTCATGGGTATTATGATTCAAAAGTTTCCAAAGTGGTAAAGGTTTTATGTTATAATCTCAATGTTTATCAAGATTGTTTATGATTAAGTTTATGATGACAAAGTTTTATGATATATATATATATATATAAATAAATTCATGAATATTCATATCCTATGGTTATTTATAGATAATACATGTTTTCATTTCATTTCCCTCTTTTTAAGTACTCAAGAGACTAAAAATACATCTTTAAAGAAAATCAACTTTATTTATCTGTTAGATCAAAAAACCATTTTCTTCCATATCCATATTTTATAAAAATGTTTTAAATAATGTTTTTAATATTCTCTTATGATTTTTAAATAAATTTTTACCCATTTTTTAATTTTTAAAAAATGTTTTAGAAGTAATCTTTTTTTCATTTTCCAAATGAGGCACTTTTGACTTTTTACTGAAAATGTGAAAGGAATATTTGTTTTAATGCATACGAAATGAATGATATTTTCCACCATCATGATAAATAAATTATTTAAATCTTAATTTAAAAGTTTAAAAGTTTACTTTGAAATAAAACGTTTTATTTATTATTTAATAAATTTTTAGATTTTAAGTAAGTGTTTTCAAAGTGGAAAGGATATTTTCCTCAGGAAATGTTCCAAGTGATCTTTTAAAATCATTTTCCATATAAGATAAAATCCTTTGATGTTACTTAAGATTTAATGGGTATATGATCCAATGATACTATCCTTATTATTTCTTTGGACGATTTATGTTTATGATGATAAGTTTTTTTATGAAACCCATTCTTTTTTCATGAGTTATGCTATAATGAAAATATGAAATGTTTATGAAACCTGTTTATTTTACATGGGTTATGATATGATGAAAAGACGATTTTTTTGAATTTTTTTTCTTTTACATAGGTTATTCCATGATGAAATGTTTATAAAACCCATTTCTTTTCATGGGTTCTGATATGATGAATGCTTTTTAATCTTATGGAACAAATATGTATGAATTTTATTATGTGACAGGTTGGACCTATATATCCCATCAAAGAATTGGGTAAATATCGATATATTATGAGATAAACATGACTAGAGTGGGGAGTGAACCCAATTTTGTAAGGTAATTTTTCTACTATGACAATCTTGGGAGTAAACCATGACTACTATGATATTTTAAGGAGTAAACTCATTCCACTATGATATCCTAGAAAATGTGCCTCGACTATTAAGGAAATGATTTTCTATACTTATGTGTATGCCAAAAATCCATGTATTATGCCTATGTTATGCTCTCATGGATAATGTTCTTTGATTCCTTTATGATTCATGTCTTATGAACTACCAAGTTTTATTCCATAAATGAAGGTTATGATATTTGATATGAATGGTATGGTTTTCAAATGTTATTCTCATGTTCTTACACCCTTATTCTCATGTTATAATTATATGATCATTGATATCTCATTTTTTACCCTTATCGAGCATCAGAGCTCACCCTTTCTTATGTTTCCTTTCCCAAGGGTATGAAAAAATATTTTATGTATGATATATATTTGAAGGGTGATATTTATGAATAACTAAGTGGGAGATGATGTATTTCACCTATGAACTGGTTGTTTATGTTTCCAAGTTTCCAAAGGAACTATACCTATATGATTATGGAATAGATTATTTTTTATGCAATTGATATTCATTTATTAAGATGTGATATATATGTATGAAAAGTTTGGGTCTCTATAGTTGGTATTAGAGCATGGTTTAGTTAACCTTTAGAAACTTTTATGAGAAAAATTTAGTAAGAAACATAAGGATAATTATATTTATAGAAAAATATCCTATAATTTTGGTGAATGATAAAGTAAGTGGTTTCCAAGAAATTACATCTCTTCCTATATACTATTAGTGGATGTGTATCTAGCATATTTGTACCTTGGGGTAATAACTATGAAATGTGTATATTGGGCTTTGACTCGATCATTTCCTAGTGCATGACAATGGGCCTTGCTACACACATGGTTTTATACTCCCACCGGATATGTTTAGGAAATTCATAAACTATTTATGAACAATCATGAAGTATTTTAATATTTAATGATTATGAATGTCCTTAGTAAAACCTAAGGTATCATAGATTGAAATGAAGGTGTCTTGATTTTGAAATCCTATAATTTAATTTTCATTATTATGTGGTTTTACATTATGATTAATGTTTCTCATGCTATATTTTTTTTTCTTTTAGTCAATTTTTTGAACCTGAAGAAATCATGTTAATGTTGACCATGACAGACAATACAATGGTTTACCTCCTAATTAGCCAAATTTTTTGGGAGTTAGAATAAAAAAATCTCATTTCTATGCTCACACAATTTTTTTAATCTATAAATTATTCTAAGCTTCCAAACGATCAAAGGAGGGAACAAAATTCTATTGAGTCCTTTATGAGGAAACATCCACCTTATTTTAGTGGGTATACTGATCTAATAGTTGATAATAAATGGATTAATATCACTGAAAATATATTTTATGTTATTTAGTGTTCAGAACATGAAAAATTCATTTTGACTGTCTATCATTTGGAAGTCCAAGAGGATCGATGAAGGACTCTTATAAAGAATATGAGGGAAAAATAAGAAATTTAATCCATGGAGTGGGATGACTTTGAGATCCTATTTCTCAAGATTACTCTCCTCGTATTCTTAGTAAAAAATGGAGATGAAATTCTTTGATCTTAAGTAGAGGTTGATGAATCCGTTAGTACCTATGAGAAAAATTTCACAATACTTTCAAGGTATGATTCTAGTATTATCATCTAACTTGAAAGTATAGTTGATCAATTCTTTAGTATTTTAAAACCAAGTATCCAAAGGGCGTTAACCATAAGGGAATTTAGTAGCTATGAAAAAATAATTTTATGTACTATCAAAAAGGAAATATATATTGTAGTTAACCATTAATATAATGGTTTTTATAAGGAAAGAAATATGGAATTCAAAGGAAATTCTAAAAACTATAGAGATAAGAAGATGAGCCTTCCCTTATGCTTAAATTTTGGAAGGAAACATGGTGTATATTGTATTAAGTGGATTGGTAAATATTTTAAGTGTATAAATGAAGTTCATCAGGAAATTGAATGTCTAAGTGGTGTAAATAATATAAATAATGATGATAATTGAGATAAATCTACATAGAATGCACCACCCACACTATAGTCTTTCAAATACAAGGAGTATGGTCATTATTCTAACAAGAAACCAAATCTTATGGTTAATAATGATGGTCAATGTTAGAAACCTCTTAAGTTGAGATAAAAAGTGGAATCTCATGTGATCACTATTTCCGATGAGGGGTACAATAATGATGTGGTGAAAGTTACACTTAATATCCATTCTAGAACTACTAATGTCATATTTGACTCTTGATATACCCATTCTTTTATATCTGAAGAATTTTATAAAGGTATCAAAATTCCATCCCAATTATTATATGTTTAATTAGTAGTGAAAACCCCTAATGAAATGATGATTACATACCAAGTCTATAATTCTTATCCAGTTGAAGTTTATGTGAATTTACTTCCTACAAATGTTCTTATTCTCCCTTTGGTTGAATTTGATGTTATCTTAGGCATGTATTAAATTTATTTAAATAAATCCCAAATCAATTACCAAGTAAGGGAAGTTACATTCGATATTCCAAACCAACCTATGATCATCTATAAGTGAGATGATAAATATGAAATTGCAATGGAGATAAAATCCATTGTATGGGTCTTTATTTCTATTCAAAAGGGTGCTTATCTTAGATGTTTAGTGAGAAACTTAACATGGATGATATTATTATTTTGAGGGAGTTTGTTAATGTATTTTCAAAATAGTTACACAGTATTCTATTGAATTGTGAATTTGAGTTCTCAATATAACTCATACCTAGAGCTATAAATATTTCAAAGACTATATAGAATGGTGTCAATTGAGTTTCAAGAATTAAAGAAGAAACTCCATGAGAATATTATCAAGGGATTTATTTGGCCAAGTGTGTCACCTTGGGGTGAAACTATCCTTTTTGTTAAGAAGATATAGATTTATGCGACTATGAATTTATTATCAATAATTGAATAAGATCATAATAAATAACAAGTATCTTCTACCCCATATTTATGATTTGTTTGACCAACTACATGGAGCTCAATACTTTTCCAAGATTTACCTTCATTTTGGATATAATAAATTGAGGGCTAAGAAGGAGGATATACCCAAGAAAAAATTCCATACAAGTTATAGGCACTATGAATATATAGTTATGCCATTTTTTCTTACTAATTCCCCTCCCATATTCATGGATTTAATGTATAGAGTTTTTATAGATTACCTTGATTAGTTTGTGTTTGTCTCTATATATGATATTCTTATATATTCAAAGAGTAATTAAGATCATAAAAATCATTTGAGTATTGTTATGAAGACCCCAAAGAAGGAGAATATGTAGTAAAAATTTATTAAATGTGAATTTTGGCTACAAAAGTCTCATTTTATGGTCATATAATCTCAAGAGTGGGTATATATGTGGATCCATAAAAGATGGAGGATATTGAGCATTGGACCATCAAAATATTTTGAACAAAATCTAAAGTTTTCTTGGTTTGTATGGATATTATAGATAGTTTATGGATAATTTATAACAAATATACAATAAACTCACTGAGTTAACTCATAAGGGATCCAAGTTCCTCTGGATGGATAAATGTGAGGAAAATTTCAAGGGACTGAAGAGAAGATTAGTCAGCTCACTTGTGATTACAATAACCTACAGTGGAGAAGTGTTTGTAATCTATAGTGATTTATATTAAAAGGGTCTGGGAAGAATCCTCATGAAGAATTATTTGATGATAGCTTATTCCTCACAAGAATTGAAGGTTCATGCCAAAAATTACCCAATTCATGATTTAGAGTTAGCTATGGAAATTTTTGAATTAAATATATAGAGGCATTATATTTATATATAAAGGTGTGGTATATGTAATGATCATAAAATTTTAAAGTATATATTCACATATAAGGAGATGAATATGTGCCCTATAAGATGGTAAGAACTGATTAAATATTATTAATTCTCGATACATAACCACTCTGGGAAGGTGAAAAAGGTGGTCGATGATTTGAGTTGAAAGGATCATGCTAGCTTATCTATAATGTGGATCAAAATATATATAATATTTCTAGATTTTCAAAGTATGGATCTAGAAATATTAAATAAAGGGTAGAAATATTATCTTTCTCAAATGAGTCTTCAACTATCTACCAAGTAAAGATTAAAGATGCGTAGAAGGAAGACGTAGAGTTAAAGAAGAAGGTGAGAAAAGTTAATGAATTTAATCTTAATTATAATAGAATGATAATTTTTAGGAATTGTGTATGTGTTCTATCCATACTATATTTGAAGAAGGATCTATTAAAGGAAGATCATAGTTCTTTAGTCTCTATTCAGCCTGAAAGTATAAAGATGTATAGAGATATAAAAGAGTATTTATTATGGGATGGAATGAAGAGATATATTATAGAGTTTGTATCTTGATTCTTGGTATGTTATCAAGTTAAGGTTTAGAGAAAAAAGTATAATTGGATGATACAACCATTACCCATACCAAAATGTAAATGAGAAAACATCAACATGGATTTTATCATTAAACTCTGCAAAACGTGTAAAGGGAACAATGCTATATGGATAGTATTCGATCATCATAAAAATTTAGAAAAATTTATTAATATTAGAGAATATTTATATCTAGATCATATTTCTAGGATATACATTAAGTAATTTTAAATGTTTTATAGAGTACCATATCCCATTGTATTTGATCAGGATCTAAGATTTACCTTGATGTTCTCGAAAAGCCTTCAATAATCCCTTGATACAAAATTGAGTTTCAACTATATGTATCATCCTCAGATAGATGTTCAGTCTGAGATAATAATTTAAACCCTATATTATATATTTATATCTTGTTCTATGGATTTTAAAGATGGTTAATATCAACACATTCCTCTAGTTGAATTTTCTTAAAATAATATATTTCACTCAAGTATTCAAAAGGATCCTTATAAAACCCTATATGGTAAGAAGTGTAGAACCCCAACATGTTGGTATGAAGTTATAGAAAAAAAATATTAGTACTAGTTCTGAATAAATAAATGTCAAAGAAGGTTAGATCCATTAATTAACACATAAGGGCGACACAAAGTCAACAAAAAAGTTATGTCGACAATCGTCTGTGTGATCTAAAGTTTGAAGTTGGTGAGAAGGTTTTTGTATAAATTTCTCCATGAAATATGGTTATGAAATTCAGTAATAAATAAAAGATGATCCCTGTGTATATTTATCCCTTCTATATTCTTTATCGAGTAGGGATATTGTCTTATCTCTTGATGCTTCCACCAAACCTCTCTTAAGTCCATGATGTATTCCGTGTATCTCTCTTGAGGAAGTACACACCTAATCCTTA
The DNA here is from genome assembly GCA_963277665.1 of Viscum album. Taxonomy (NCBI): domain Eukaryota; kingdom Viridiplantae; phylum Streptophyta; class Magnoliopsida; order Santalales; family Viscaceae; genus Viscum; species Viscum album. Next base: position 319,939,386 of record OY728146.1, read on the forward strand.
AAATGTAGTGAACTCAGAATTTATATCGATATATTATGATATTTCATATAAAAAACAACCTATATAGATTCTAGATTATAGAGATAAATTTATATGAAATATGACCACTCACCTAGTCAAGTTTTTATGGATAAACCACCTACTTAAGGAAGCTACATGAGAACCTGAGGATGTGATGAGGAAAAAGTATCCTCAGTTGTTTGTATTAAAGTGAAATAATTTCAAGGGGGAAATTAATTTTAACGGGGGTAGAAATTAAAACCCCTATATTTTATAAAATATACTTTTTCAAATGAAATTAATTTCTTTGATAACTTGCATTACATGAAACATTGAGTTTTAACAAACTGTGATAGACTATTAATATTATTACATAAACATGATCATTATAAATTAGTTATTAAAATTGGTGGTATGAATAGGAATAAATTTTTTGACAATTAAATATAATTTTTTATATAAATAAAATATATTGATAAATAAGCACATAATTTTTGGTAAAGTCTTTATATACTTTAAAAACACTTTCCCCCCTCAAAAACTATTTTCATTGCTTTTTATGAAAAAATAATAAAATTTTTCAACTTTTTGAAAGTTTATTTTATAAAATAAGCTTAAATTTTAGAATCAACATGTCAAAATCATCTTACGTTTATTTTTTGTGAATTTTTTGAAAATATTAATTTTCAATGAATAGTGAAAATACTAATTTTTATTGAAAAATATATTTCTGTTTAAAGAATTTATAAAGTTACATTTTGTTTTAAAATAGTTTAAGAGTAAAATTATTTCAAATATATTATCAGTAATACAATTTAGGTCATTATAAATACAATTTAGGTCATTAGAATCAATTTAATATTGATTTTTTATATTAATTTTTTTATATTTATGAAAATTTTCTCTTTGGAAAACGACATTTTTATCACATCTGCAGGTTTAATTTTAAATTAAATTACACCACATCTGTGAATTAAATTTATAAAAATGTATTACATATTTCTAATCATAATAATAAATATTTTATAATAATTTCAACATAATTTTTTGTCATAATGAATAGTAAAAATAATATAAACTAATTATGCAGTTAAGGTTAAAACAAGTTTATTACGGGGGGGGGGGGGGGGGTTAAACTAAAAATATAAGGAAAAAATGACCTAAAAAATTATGTAATTCCTAGTTAATTTTTATATTTTTGAAATTATATTATTAAATTTTCTATAATGATCCATTTTTGAGCCATGTGGCATGTTTAAAATGTGGTTATAATATTTTCTTTTCAAAAATTACAAGTGTGTCCTCTCACTCACTTATATAAGGGACCCCCCTCTAATCTCCTATTTAAAATTAAAAATTCTTTTGGTTAATAAAATACCTTGAAAAATAGCTTAATTAATTCCATTTCCACATTTTATAGGCCTTAATTTTGTTAGAAAACTATCCTAAGACGGATTTTGGTGCTCAATAAAGGAGGTTGTCTGAAGAAGAGGTATCATTCCTAATTGAGCATTTTTATTTTATTTCTTCCTCCACCTCATTAAAAATATTATTCATATAAAAAAATATAATAAAATAATTATCTCCCATATAATTAGATTTTATTATGTTAGTTTCATTACCCAAATCCATATCCTCTTCCATCAAATAGGAAACGAAACCGTCTATCGTGTGTATGTCGGACCACCGCCTCGGGAACCGATGTAATTCGTTTTCCATAAATACCTATAAAATTTGAATATAATGATATATTTATAGAATATATATATATATATATATTTTATATTTATGTCATAATTATACTTATTTAATTATAATGTCACATCTACCTTCTTACCTTCCAATCTATTGAAAAACGACAATGTCACCCATGTGTACATGTGAACTACCACCTCCACAAAGCGATGTGATGCTTTATTCATTTTATTTTGAAATATATGGTAATAAGTATATATTTAATGTATATATATGATATAAAAATTATTTTTTAAAGGTGAATTAATATTTACCTTTCTTTCATTCCATCCGTCGATAAAATGGAAACGACGTTCATGTGTACGTACGACCTACCGTCTCCATGAACAGTGTAATTAATTTTCCCATATCTAACTTTTATGGATGAATATAAACATGTATATAATTAGTATGTATGATATTTATATCATTATTAAAATTATATATATTATGGAATCATAATCAATTTACAAGGTCCAAAATTGTCGAACCAAAACATACATGAAAAACAAATCAATTATTACTTGAAATAATGATTTTAACTCAGAATTGTTAATAAACTGGTGATAAAAAGGTATAATTAAATAATATATGGTATTATATATATCATTATGGATCTGGAATATATTTATAATAAAACTATATTTATTATACAATAGTTTCAAATGTGTACAAAGAAATTCAGGACTTGAGGTAGGAGATTTTCGTCTCACTTTTGTTTTTGTGGGACACATGCCTTATACACCACTTGTTTCTTTTTTTCATGGTGTATATAATTCCCATGATTTTATTATTATTATTATCATGAAAATTATTGGGATATAAATTTATATATAAGTTTCTTTCTTTCATGGGTCTTATGATTCAAAAGTTAGCAAAGTGGTAAATGTTTTACGTTGCAATCTCATTGTTTATCAGGACTGTTTATTATTAAGTTACCAATGATGAAATATTATGATAAATATCTCAATAAATTAATAAATTTTATTCTTATATGTTTATTTATATATAATACACATTTTAATTTCATTTTACTCACTTTAATTACTCAAGTGACCGAAAATATGTTTTTAAGAAAAATAGACTTTATTTATCTCTTCGGTCGAAAACCCTTTTTCATCCATATAAATGTTTCCAAAAAATGTTTTCATGAACGTTTTTTACTATTCTACTATGATTTTTAAATAAATTTTTACCCATGTTTGAATTTTTATAAAATGGTTTAAAGTGAATATTATTTTCATTTTCCAGATGAGGCACTTTGGACTTTTTACCAAAAATATGAAAGGAATATTTGTTTTAACACACATGACATGAATGATATTTTATACCATAATGACCACTTAATTTTAAATATTAAATTAAAAATTTAAACGTTTATTTTTAAATAAAATGATTTAAATATTATTTAATAATTATTTAGATTTTAGGTAAGTGTTTTCAAAGTGGAAATGATATTTTCCTCAAGAAATGTTCCAAGTGATTTTTCAAAATCATTTTCCATCTAATATGACATACTTTGATGTAAGTTAAGATTCAATAGGGATATGATCCAATGATATCATCCTTATTATTTATCTGGATGGATTTTCCATGGGTTATGCTATGATAAAAATATGAAATGTTTATAAAACATGTTTTATTTCCATAGGTTTTGATATGATAAAAAGATTAAATTTTTATGTAACCTATTTCTTTTCCATGGGTTATTCCCTGATACAATTTTTATGAAACCCATTTATTTTCATGGTTTTTGATATGATTAATGCTTTATGATATTGTGGCATATATATATGTATGATTTTAATTATGTGATGGGTGGTACCTATATCTCCCTCAAATGTATTAGGTAAAAATTGATATCTCATGATATAAATTAGACTAGAATAGGGAGTGAACATAGTTCAGTATGGAACTTTTTACACTATGATAGTCTTTAGAGTGAACCTTGACTACTATTATGGTTTGTGGATTGAACCCATTCCACTATGATATCCTTGTCAATGAGCCTTGAATACTAAGGAAATGATTTTCTATGCTTATGTGAATACCACAAATCTATGCCTTATACCTATGTTATGATCTCATAGATCATGTTCTTTTATTACTTTATGATTCATGTCTTATAAACTACCAAGATTTATAACACGACTCAAGGTTATGATCTTTGATATGCAGGGTATGGTTTTAAAATGTTATGCTCATTTTATCGTACCCTTATTCTCATGTTATGATTATGTGATCATTGATATCTCTCTTGCTTACCCAAACTAAGAATTATAGATTAAAATTTATTATATTTCCTTTCCCTAGTGTATGAAGAAAGGTTTTATGTATGATATGTCTATGAATGGTGATAAATATGAAGAAATAAGTGAGATATGATGTATTTCACTTATAAACCTATTATTAATGTTTCCAAGATTCAAAATGCACTAGAAATATATGATTATGGAGTGGATAATTTTGTTATGTAATAAATAATCATCTATTAATATGTGATATCAATTTATGAAAAGTTTGGGTCACTATACATAAGAAGTTAATAAGATCCACATACCTTAGGTGATGATCACATGATGATCTTAAAACCCTATATCTGAGGCCAACAATCATGATTCAATACTCAAAACCCTAGAAGTAAGAACATCAGATCATGATTCATTATTTCATGATTTAATACCACAATCTAAATCCCTATATCTAATCTAAATATATTGATCTATCTAGGAAATAATAAATAAAAAGAGAGGGAAAAAGATAGATAGAAGAACATGAGGGATCATTGAGTCCAAACAAAGAGTCCAATTTTGATATGATTGATCCTCAATAGAAAGGAATTGTTCGATGATATGGAATCCCCAATTTTCTCCCAAGTAACACTTGGGAAATCCCAAGTAGAGTTAAGTCATTTAACGGGGATTATAAAAGGCTAATTTGGATTTTAAAATATAAATCATGAAAGTCAAACCCTATCACATGTTTAGTCTACATAGTCAACTAGGACCATGCACTAATTGTGTGTGAGACCCTTTCCAAAATCTAGTGCCAAATGGTCATAATGGATGATCACCCATGATAGATCACTGACCATTCAGTCACCACTACCTACCTAAGTAACCTGCAGGGTACCTAGGATAGTGCACCTAGACTTTTTAGTGTTTATTGCACCTCAAAACTAAAAGCGTGGCCAAAAATTGATGAAACTTAAAAGGTGACTTACCCCCAAAACTTAGAATATCACAAATCTCTCAACAATAGGGATTTTCATCCCTAAAAAGTTATTAGAATCTCATCAATCAATGCTCATTATTTCCACTCTCTCCAACATCTCTTCTAGAATCAGACCATGTTTTCACAACACTCTTACTAGCATAATCCTCCATCCTTTCAATATATTCACCTACCAATCTTAAATCCCCACTGGGTTTTCTAAAAAGGTTTTATCTAGATTAAAATCTACCACATCACATGAAATAACATGAAATAGATTTGGTTAGTAATTCCTCATCTAAGATACATGGAACACATTGTGAACTACAACATAATTTGGTGGTAACTTCAAGAGGTAAGACAAATATGAAACTTTATAAACAACTAAGAATAGACCCGCATATCGGGGTTCCAACTTCCATTTCCTCTAAAATCGTATGTACCCCATATCTGCGAAAATTACAAGAAGACTTCATCCCCAACCACAAAATTCAACGACTACTATTAATGATTAATATAAGACTTCTACTGAATACGAGCTTTAAATAATCTATTCTGGATTAGGTGAACCTGATATATTGTTTATAGCACCAATCTAGGCCCCAAAAAAGATCTATCACTCAACTATTCCCAACACAATTATGAACAACATGGTATTATATAAAATCCATCAAATAGAGTAATTTGAATCGATTCCTGATAGCTATTATGGTAGAAAAACTCTACCAAATCCAAATGATCCTTCTATGATCTCCAAAAATCTAGTACATGATCTTGAAACATTTCCTCTAAATTTTGTATGGTATGTTCCATTTTCTCATCCATTTGAGTGTGATATGACATACTCATTTTTAGCTGAGTACCCAACACCTTCTGTAACCCTCTCCAAAATCTTGATGTAAATTGAGGATCTATATCTAAAACGAAATTAAAAGGAACTCCATGGATCCTAACCAACTCATCCACATATAACATAACCAGATCCATAAATGATAGAATTTCCTAAATGCGTTATAAGTGGGCTGAATTTATGAGTCGACCCATGATCACCTATATTGTATCATGATTATGCAATGATTTTGAGAACTTGTTCACAAAATACATCACAATATCTTCCCACTTACATGTCAATATAGTGGAACACCCATCACAAGGTTTACAAAAATTATATTTAATTTCCTAGTGAATCACAATGGTTGATAAGGTTTTTCTCTCTTAAAGAGATTTTTGATGAAAATTCAATCACCAAATATCCCAAACACATCATTTTATTTTTTATGTTTTTATATTTTTTTGAAAACAAATGGAAAAGTGGGGGGTTTATAAAATTTTGGAATGAAAAAAATAACAGTAAACATGAAATGAAATATTTAGACAAAATGAATGAGGTTATAAAGAAAGAAAATAATCCTAGTTATGAATATAAAATGTACCTATAAATATATAAGTAAATTGCACATCCACCTATTCCTTAGTAAGTTAAAGGGACCCTCAATTGAGATCACCCCAAACCCACCTTCATAGTATGTAATCACATCCATTCGGTACTTAACCATCATGGATTCATCATATGCCCTGATGATCGAGTAAAGGGGCATAAAATAATATTAAATAAGAAGTAAAACCTATGAAAATCATAGAGAGGACACACTATCACCTTTCACAACTACTTATTATCCTTGGAATAACTCAAAGAAAATAAGAGAAATTTAAATATGAATACCCAAATACTTAGGTTCATCACTAGATTCATCCCCCAAGAGATCCCTCAAGTTATTTAGTCACCATAGTAAATAATATATATCATAGTGAGAAAGAAAAAGTAAAGAAAATTCTAGAGAAGAGAGAGAGAGATAGAAAAACAATGACCATTTTTATTAAAACATATAAAAAACTATTAAAAAATTAGAATAAAATAAGTAAACCCTAATATACCATCATAAGGACAAAGGTCAAGTTTCTGGATCTAAAAAAAATCAAAGTGGAAGAAGAATAACTGAAATTATTCTATGAAAAAAATACCTTCTTTATATTGGTGGTAGAAATTTTTTAAATAGCTGTAAAATATAATTGGGTTAAAAAACTTTTATCATGCATGGGGATGACTTCTATGTCATGTGGCATCGTTCTAGGTGTGTCTTCTAATTAGAAACAATGGTGGATGATTCCTTACATGCATGGGATTGATATTAGTAGTTTATATAAGGATTATATAGTTTGAATAAATCTTTATTGTTCTTGTAATACTCCCATGATCTTGGTAATTTTATCTTCTCATTTAAATAAATACATGTGATTCATAGAAGTGGAGAAAATATATTAATGGTGATGAACATAGGATTCTTTCCAGGGTGTAGCAGAGATTTCTATAGCATGAAGCATATAATATTTTGAGTGGTTGACCATGGAATCAACCATGTAATGAAATTATTTATCTCCACATTTCATAGCCACCATAGTTACTAAAATTATTAAGGAAACAGATATCATATTGTTTCAACATCTTCGGTTTTATCACGATCTACTAAATAAATGATATTTATAATGTGGCCATTCACTCCATAAAATGGAAATATCTCAATAAATAGTAGCATTGAGACCTACCTAATCTATTTAATGGCATTTTTGAACTTCCCACAGTGTGACACTTTTGTTCCTATTCCTCAACTAAGTACAAAAATTGCATGTATTAGCTCTAGCTAACATTTTCTTAAGTATAAAACCTCACAGATTCCCTATATCACTTCAAAATTATATTATGTATTCTCTATTGAAAAATTAAAAAATATTACACATCACTATTTCTCAGTGAAAATCCATACATATGATTAAAAATATATTATGTATCACTTTGGAGGGAAAAAAGAAAACCTTACAAAACTCTCATAATTCCAAAAGTATAATATGAATATCAAGATATATTATGCATCCCACCTCTTTACCAATTCTTCCACTTTACCCTAAAAAATATCTAACATAACATAATTTTCTTCTTATAAATGAAGTAAAATATTATTAATTACATCCAAAGATATTATGTATCCCTTATAGATCCAAGGAGTTTCCAATTTCTATCCATCAAGCTTCTCATAATGACTTTTACATATGAGTATACTTATCCAAAATACTGGGTTTTTTTTCAAAATACTCCCTAAAGACCTAAATTTATTACAATAATCCAAAATAACCTCAATACATCCTAAAATAACATCAAAACTCTCAAAATTCAATTTATACTTTTCTATAATAATTCTAAGAGTAATAAAAAATAAAAAATTAAGATTTAATCAATTTTCACATTAAATCCCAAAATATTTGTATAAACTAAATAAAATGAAATTTCCCATAAAATGATAGAATGAATGGGATTAATAATTTAATTACAAAGTGAAATGTATGAAAATATTAGCTCTATTAATTAACCCACTCTTAAACATTACACTCTTCAATAATCATTTAATGCCTAGGAAAACTCAAACTTCTCAAGATATTAATGGATTTTTTTTTTCAATTATCACATACAAAGATATATCATGATTTCTATATGGATATCAAATACCTAATTCTTAATTAATCATAAAAATAAATCTATTTTATTTTTAATCTCTATGTGTATTTTGTACTTACCTCCCCAGAAATGTATCTCTCTTTACTCAAGGTATCAAATATGGAGTTTTTATCATTCAAAAGAGCATGAATGATTTCAATATGCTTGTTGAAATCTTAGTATCTCTAATTTATAGAGTCATAAAAGGGTTTAAATCATGAGATATTTACATGGATTGTTATATGGACAATGGTTTGTAGGTTTTATATGTGAAAACTTCTAAGTCATAATGAGGATATTTAACTCTAATATGAACTAAAATGAATGCAATCAAGTTAACACTCAAAAATAGTATCCTAACTCATCTCCTTTGGTATTATTCAATACAAAAACCCTTTTAAATTTCATTATATGTCCATAATAGTAACACCTTTCTTTATTTTATTTTCTTCTTACCTCATTACAGCAACATGGTTTTTGTTCATTTCATCATATCATTTTTTATAGATTTTTATTTTGTAAGGTTAAAAATTACCAATGGTCTTAATTATTATTTTTTTAAATCCCTTGACATATTTTGGAAGAATATTTTTCTCAAAACAACATCAATCATCCCCCAAATAACAACATAAAATTATGCAACACATAACAGAACCAGTCCCCCCCACACTTGAATTTAACCACAATCATGCAATTATTTCTAGAGTGGGTTGGAAAGGGATTTTAATCTTGTAATGTGGCTTCTTAATATGGTTATTCATAGATACCAGGGGATATTATAAAGGAAATAAATAATTTTAGTTTCAAATAAAATTTAAATATAAAAATATATTTTAAAATGGTGCCTCAATCATATTTAACATAGTTTTATAAACTCTAAAGTCATTGAAAAAGTGAAAAAAAGTTCTGGATCTCATAACATGACTCAAGACTCTCAAGAAACATAAATGTGAAATAATATGTAAAATAGGTTTAGAAACCTCTTAGGTTGGGAAAGAAAGAATTATTGTATAACACTTGTGCACATGAGTTTTAAATTTACAAAAGTTCATTAAATGATCATATTAAAAATCAAGAAATAAATTCCATTTCAGAAATCATTTGAATCCTTATAAATTCAAATTAATAAATTTTAAAAAAACCTAGATGTTATAAATTTACCAAAATAATTCAATGAAGCTCGAGATTCCTAAAATCACTCTAAAAATAAAAAACAAAATAAAAAAAACAAAACATGCAAGAATATTTCCCAAATCAGGCTATACTAACTCCCCCAACTTTAGACTATTACTACCCACTTTTTTGGTTTAAACAGGATCTCAATAGCTTTCCAAATAGAATTTAATTGGGGAGTAAAAAAATAAGTGATAAATAAGTGATACAACCTAAATTATTTGTAGTGTAATCCTTGAATTATTCTCCTAGATACTCACCATTTAAATCCTATAATTTAAAGTATAAAACATTATAAATTTATTTCAATAAATATAAAAAAGAAATAAAAATTTATATAAGAGGGATAAGACATTATTTCACCCCCAAGTGGGTACTGGGTTTTTACTATACCTAGTGAGCCAGTCCCAGTTTTCACCCAAAATATGATGGTAAGTGGGGTTTTCTTAACATAAACCACCACATCTTATTTATTCTAGTGTGAATAACCTCACACTAGTTGTATAAGACTCCATGGATAGAGTACTTCAGATCCATCCCCTTAGATAATGGTTATAACTTCCATGGTGGGCATAATAGAAAATATGGGTTCTTTTATTTTTTCCACTAATTGTGTGGTTTAATCTATGGATTATCATTTTTCACTATATTAAAAGTGTTATTATAGGGTAGGTCAGTGAAAAGTTCAAGTTTAATAAAAATAAATCAGGAAGAATCAATATTAAAGTCTCCTACCTCAAAGTAGACAACTTCCAACTTAGTATCTTTCACTATAGCCACTAATAACTCCTCATTTACTCCCTCTAAAAAAATAATGGATTTTAGGAGATTAATCTATTACTTATTAGGTATATATTATTATTATTTATCACCCTTAAAGGAAATCCATGTGTTGGATGAATTTTAAAAGTCTAAACAGTGGGAGATAATACTCATTTCACTTTAAATAAAATTATATAAAAATGAGTTCAATAAAAAATTATCTCCATTTATTGGCTCGGCTTCAATATCGTCCTTAATGGTAAGTGCCTCTTGGAGTTTTATTGTTATGGATAGAGGTAGGCAGTTAATGTACTCTATTATATCTTAAAATCCCAATAATTGGGTGGTGTCTTCTACTTATAAATCCAGATAAAGATAAAGTGGTGATGACTACTCTTCATCAAATATGGGCGATTCATGTTGAAAGTGAAATTATAAAAATTTATTCCAGTATGATCCCAAAAATTGTTGATTTCCCACATGTGTATCAGTAGGAAGTTTTTCTTCAGTAATCTTCTCTAGTAATGACTGGGAAAGGTCTGATAGAAAATATTAAACTATTTACTTCTCGGCCTCCTCAAGTTCTTCTATAGAAAAGACCAGTGGAGTACTCTATTTCTCCACTTTTTATAGTTCTTGTTGCTCAATTTTATACTCATTGAATCAAGAAGATGTTTTAATACCAACCTTATTTAGTTTCTCATTACCTGTATATATTATATTAAATTTTGAAACTGATCTTCTTATGAATCCTTAATTTCTTCTTCCTACACCTGAGAGTAATTGTTATCCCATGCATAATATGTTTCTCCCTGAAAATTCATCATGGATTTTTTTAAAAGTTTATTTATTTTTATACAGAAAATGAAAAATAATTATAATAGTAAAAGGAATAGATAGTGATCAACTGATATAGATCCTCAAAAATAGATCCATATTTTTAATACACATGTCATAAGGTCTATACAAATAATATTTATTTTCCTAGTGGATCACAATAATTGAATAAGGTCATATATTTAGAGGATCCTTTCAATTCAAAGTCAATTAATAAATATCCCAAACACTTTATTGTATTTTTGGTGTTCTTATATATTTTTTGAAAATAAAATGAAAAGTGAGGGTTTGGAAATGGTGGAATATATTTAAACTTAAAAATAAACATTTAATACAAGAATCAAATAAAATTAATGAGTTTTAAGAAAAAGTAAATACTCCCTTGAGAATTTCCTAGAGTGAAGCTTTATTATATCATTATTAGTTTTATATCTTCTTAATGAACACAATCCATCATATGTTTAGTCATCCTCTTTTCCCTGGTTGTAAATATACAATTTACCTAATAATATCTAAGTACATTTCACATCCACCATATCATGAGCTAGAAAGTTAAAGGGATCCTCAATCGAGAGAACCCCCTAACCATCATCCTGGTATGCAATCACAACCATTCAACACTTAACCATCAAGTATTTACCATATACCCTGATGATTGAGTGAAGAGAGGGGGAATAGTTTAGATGAATAAGTAAAACATATGACCACCATATTTAGGACACAATTTTACCTTTCCACACTACAGATTATCCCTACAGTAATCCTAAGAAAATAAGAAACATTTTAATACGAATGTATAAAAACTAGGGTCCAGATTCTTCCCCCAAGAGATCCCTTAGGTTGGTTCTTCACCATCATGAAGAATAGAGATCACCATGATAATTAATAAGGAAATAGATTAGAATAGAAGAGATAGAGATAGATAAACAATGATTTTTTTATTAAAAATACAAAAGATTATTTTATAATGAGAAGCAATGTAGTAGAACCTAATCTACCATCATAAGGCTGAAATCCAAGTTGTGAGCTTTAAAAATCTTAGAGGTGGAAGAAATATAGATAAAACTATTTTAAGGAAAAATTATTTTCTTTAAATTGTATGTATAATACATTTAAGTGGAAGTAGGAAAAATAGGGTTCCGTAGCATTTTTAATTCATGGAGATGACCTCCTTTGCATGGGACATTGTTCTAGGTGAGTCTTCCAAGTGTAAATAGTATCTATAGATTCCTTTCATGCATTTGATGGACAATAGTATTTTCCATGTGCATTATCTAGTTGGTATAAATATTTATTTTTCTTGTAATCCTACCATGATCTTCATTTAGTTATCTTCTCATATAAATGAATTCACTTGATCCATAAAATAGGTGGACATATATTAATGGAAAAGACCACAAAATTATTTACATAGTGTAATAGATATTTATGTGGTGTTAAGTGGTAGATATTTTGAGTATTATACCACAAAATTGACCAAAAAATAGAACTCATTATCTCTACATTTTATCTACACCATAGTTAACAAAATACTTCATGAAATGGATTGTATGTAATTTCAACATCCCTAGTTTTATCATGATCTACTAGAAGAATAATATTTATAGCATGGACCTTCATTCCATGCCATATAAATCTCTCAATCAGTAGTTCTAATGATACTTTACCAATCCATTTCAAGGTATGGATAAACTTACCACAATGTGAAACTTTTGTTCCTCTTCTTCATCCAAGTAAAGAAACCTTACATATTAGCTATGGATGAAATTTCATTAAGTATAAAATCTTAATTATCCTATCTACCACTTTAAAAACATCTTACATATTCTCTAGTGGTAAATTAAAAAAATACTACCCATCACCGATGATCAAATAATATCCTTACATATTATTTAAAATATATTACATTTCAATCTAGTGGCAAAGGATAAAACCTTACTCAACTAATATTCGTCAAAATATATATTACACATCTCCATATATATTATGCATCCCACCCTTTTTCCCATTATGCCAATTTTTCCATAGTAAATATCTTACTAAACAAACTTTTCTCTATATATAGAAAAAGTAATATGTCTTATGTAACATCCAAAGATGTTATGTATCACTTGTAGATCCATCAATTTTCCAATTTCTCTTCATCAAAATTCTCATAATGAATTTTATGTATGAGTAGACTTACCCAAATTAATGATTTTCCAGAATACTACCAAAACCCTTGAATGTATTCCAGCCTTCAAAAATAACCTATGAACATCTTAAAATAACATCCAAACATCAATTATTCAATTTAGTATTTGTTATAATAATTTCAATATTAATTAAATAATTAAAAATTAATATTTAATACATTTTCACATTAAATCCCAAAATAATCCTATAAACTAAATATGATGCATATTATTTTAAAATTATAAAATAGTAGTGATTAAATTATTTAATAAAAAATTGAAATGTATGAAAATATTATCTCTTTCACATAGTAAAATGCTATAAAAACTATACAGGTCATTGATTATCTCTCTTTATCTGCTGAAAAGTCAAGCACTGCGAGACATAGTTTGCTAAGCCACTGTTTATCCCTACCCACCAAAAATATCATCTAATGTCATGATACATAGTTAGAAATCCAATATAAATTACCCAACTAGAGTTATGAAACACACCCATAAGTTCTTTCTCCGAACTCAAAGGAACCACCACCATATCCCAAAAATAGAGCGTTTTATCTCTTTCTAGCAACCACCCTTCTATGGACTCCCCAATATTTAAGGAATTACCAGGCTTCTTACATTTAAAATCAGTATTTTATCCCAATTTTAATTGGTATAAAAGTGAAACTTTAACATATATCTAATGTAATATCATTACACTTCCCTCTTCCTGAGCTTTTAGATGAAAAATTGTTATCAAGTCCATTAGCTGCCACTACTCCTCTGATTCCTTCACCACTTGAACCATATGATACAAGGTATATTTTAAAATATAAACTTTGCCTAAATATATAGGATAAATCAAAATTAAAAGTATGAAGTTACTCCACCCATATATACTACCTCAAGTTAAAATCCTAATGAGATAAGATGTATCTTAGACTCTTGGGGTCAGAATATACTATAAACCTTTCAACAATAAGGTAATGTCTCTAATTTTTCATGGAAGGAATAGCTACCACTAACTAAATATCATGAATAGGATAATTATTCTCATGTGTTCATAAATAAATTGATTTATAAAAATCCATCTTATCCATTTGAATTAGGGAGAACCCCTATTCAGCTCTAGATGCATCAGAATTCTTAGAGAAAACTTCACTAAATTCAGGAATGATCAACACCAGTGAAAATTTCAGCCTCTTCTAAAAATCATTAAAAGCACCTTGGAACTTCTCATACTACTCAAAAATTATTCCCTTTTGAGTTAAAACTTACACTAAAGATGTTAGATTAAAAAATTCTTGAATGGTGCATTGGTAATATTCTACCAATATGAGTAAACTTTGAATCTCAAAGGAATTCTTGGGCCATTCCCAAGACATTATCACCTCAATATTATTTGGATCTATTGAGACACCCTTCTCAGAAATCACATATCCTAATAAATTTACTTACCGCATCAAAAAATGGAATTCAGATAGCTTCCTATACAATATGTTCTCTCACATCATCTCTTTAAAATACTTAAAACACTTCCCATGATCCTATTTTGTTCTAGAATAAATCAAAATTTCATCTAAAAACACCATGAAAATAGAGTTGAGGTATTTATAAAAAAATTATTCATAAATTATATAAAAATAGTAGAAGAATTAGTAACCCCAAATGACATTACCAATAAATCATAATTCCTATACCTACTCTTAAATTCAATCTTTAGAATGTCCTCCACCTCCACCCTTAAAACTAGTGATACCATGACCAAAAATAAATCTTTGAAAATAATTTAGATACCTTTAAATAATCAAAAAAATAATCAATAAGAGATAAAGGTTATTTATTATTTACTGTAACTTAATTCAACTTCTAATATTCAATGTACAACTATAAGATACCATCAAACTTCTTGGAAAATGGAACTAGTGTTACCTAAATAGAAACTATTGATTGAGTAAACACCTTTCCCTAAAAATAATCTAACCAGATATTAAACTCATTCATATCTATAGGATCCATTCGATAAAAAGGTAAAAATGATCAGACTCATCCCTATTAATGATTCAATGGATAACTATACATCTCTCTCTATTGGAATCCTAGATACGTTCTTTGAAAAAAAATTCAAGAAATATCTCACCATTACTAGAAACTAAAACAAATACATGGAATCTATTGATCCAAGAACTAACATAGGTAGCTAACATGTTAAATCCAAAAGGTATTTTAAAATAGGTCCAAAATAATTAGAATGAATTACCCACTCCCATTAAAATATGAGAAAACTCCAATCATGTGAAGTAAATGAAACTTTTTTTCTTGTAGTAGTCGATATGGGACTTGAGATCCACAATCCAATCCATCCCAATTATGAAATTGTATGTGTACCTCTATAGAACCAAGAGGTCCCATAAGATTTACACCTTTTGACCACATAGAACAATATGGACACCTAAAACCACACTCTACCCTATCTCCAATATTCCTATCAATTTTTAAGGAATAAGACATTAACTCTGTATAAAGATTCATCTAGTTAACCACTTTTTTAGGTATAAATGAATGAGATGAATTTGTATCAAATATAGTTGTGACTATATTAGAATTAATAATAAAAATACCTATCACTATCATAGGTACCACTTCATAATCCTTTGACACATGATTTTTAGAAAACAAATGTTTATGAACTTTCTAGGTTTGACCCTAATGAGGATTACCACCATTCCTCACCTGCGATTTATCTCTATCTTGATTTAGAATCTCTATATACATCCTTGTTCCTTGTGTTTAGTTGGAACCTCTAAAACTAGCACCTTGATATATAAAACTATAATATGTATTCATATTCCCAAGTTTCCCACATTGAGGAAATGTCCTAATCTCATTTAAATAATATATTTTTATATGTTTTTGTGTTTCCATACTAGAAACACTTAAGCTACCTCCTCCCTTGATAAGATCCCAAGCTCACTAATTTCTTTTTTCCACCTCCCATATGAGTACCATCTCACTTCCTATTATTACCTCTATAAAAATGATTATATCCCTTAGTCTAGGGAATAAAATCATTCACACCCTTCACATTCATCATACTCACTTCAGTTATAGCCTACTTTTCCACCACTTTCACATAAATGGGTAAATCAAGTAGAAACAATCTTGATTGAATCCTAGGTTGAAGAGTTATCTCAAACCTTTTTGCATTGAGACTATCATTATTTATTAGACCTGGAAAAAATACACCAACCACATAAATTTGGAAGTATACTCTAACACTTTCATGTTCCCCTACTCCAACTCTAGATTCTCATAAATTTTCCTCAAATTTAGTAGAATGGAACTAATGACTATGAATCTTATGGAATTTAACTCATATTAAATCCTCATATACATTTTCTTCTAAATCCACCTCCCACCACTTAGGATATTCTCCATCAATCATTTAAACAGATAACTCCGCCTTTGATGTATCAGGGGTATGAAGAAACTTAAAGATTTAGATGATCCTCTTTAATAAATCCTCACCTTCTTACACTCTTACATTAACCCAAATGACATAAGGTTTTTCTAGAACTCTAAAGAACAATTCACTTACTTAGGTCTATCCTAGTCTCCCCCCCTTTAAAGTTCATGGATTAATTAAATCAATGTGTTCAAGAGTTCAATAACACTCTCCATGATTTCATCTCATTCTTCACATAGATTCTCAGCTCCCATGCCCCTAGTCTCTTACTCAAAAACATACTATCTACAAGGAGGTCTGTCTATAACACTAGAATCCAAGAAAGAAAATCACACAAGGTACAATGTAAAAATTCCCTCTAATGGATTTATAAAACAAAAAAACATAGGATATCAATTATATTTATAAGTGGATCTATTTACCCAATATATATTCCTTCATAAAAAAGTTTCACACAAGCAGAAATAAATAATTTTAAATAAATTATTTCAAAATAAAACACTTTCAACCCACCCCCATTTGAAATCTCTTTTTAAACCAATTTTAGGTAAGGAAACTACTTATAAAAATCTAATTCAGATGTGTATCATTCCTATAAATTCTTATCATGATGCATGAACATACCAACTGTTCAAAATCACTATGGTTTTAGACACCTATAGGGCACCATACACCAACATCCTATATGGGATCCTTCTGATCAATTATCCTAGTTAAATTCCCTATCAACTCAAGTCTCACCATAAATAGGTTAGCTATGATTTTTTTATGGACACGTCTTGATTTCCTACCACCTTAGTCCCCACAGTTACCATAAGAATCAACCTTTAAATCCCTACTCTAATACCATTTTGTAACAACCCTGACCCAAGAGCATAAATCCCAAGGTCAAACTGAGACCACCACATGGCCACAAATGTGTTCCCCAATCACCAGAGGTTTAAAAATAGTTTTGAGGGATAATAATAATCATTGGGGAATGATTTACCCTCGAGTGAATAACTAACTACATGAGACATAAATATAGAATTTAAATTTAGAATCCAAAACTAACTTTAAAATACCAATTTAAATTGAAACATCCCAAAAAATTATAGTATAAAATAAACAAACTCAAGTCCCAACATGACATGACCACCTAATAGAAAATTCCCATTAGAATGTGAATGGTCTAACACGTCCTCCTATGCATGACCAAACACCACCACATCCACCATGAAATCATCTCCTAGGACCCATCATGAAAGAAAATCAGAGCCTTTCCCTTACCTACATCACGATACAATAAATCTACACAAACACAAAGATATGTGGGTTGGGGTGAGTATGAATACTCAGTAATATTTTCCAAAATCAATCTCATACAGTCCCAAAAAAACCAACTTTCAACCATGTAACCAATTCCATGAAAGAAAGTTATCACATTTTAAAAAATTGTTTATCAAAAGTATAGATAAAACCAAATAAATAGATGAAATAATATAATATATTATTTACCCCAAAAGGTGACCTTTCCTAGTCCCAAACCAACATGAATCCAATAAATGACCAGTATTATCTAAGGATACATGAGAAATAATAAATCACATGATATAAATTATTTTCTATGATCATAACATACACCCACTATGGATTATCACTCACCCGATTGGTTCCCTAATTTCATGGCCCACCCCATCTGTATCATACAAAAGTATGGACCTTCCCATATATCCCAATCACCTACCCATTTAATCCATACTCAACAATACTCAATCACTGATCATACCCAATAATTTAAATTCCACAAATCATTTTACTTCACAAAATCTAATTTACCCAAAATAATCCATTAAAACCAAATCTTAAATCTAACCAATTTAAGATACCTGAATATAGTTTTTCATAAAACACCATTTCCAAAAACAACTCCCATGGTTATTACAGAAACAAAATTTTATATTTAAAAGGAAAACACCAACTTATCAAATCAATTATAAGAAAAATTTGATAAATACTCAAAAAATTCAAATGGACTAAAATAAAACCTAGAAAACAAGGAAAAATAATATCATAATGAGTAAATAAGATCTAACTACCATATATGATGATCATGCGATAATCCCAGAACCCTAGATTCGATATTATCAATCATGATCAGATCACCTATATCCTATTAGAAATAAAATGGGATCCTAATTATTTAATTCATGATTTTAACCCACAATATAAATTCCTAGATCTAACCAAGAATAAATAATTATAAAGAGAGGAAACACTACTACAAAAAGGGCTTTTAAAAGTGCTAAAAACAGCCTTTAACAGTGCTAGAAAAGCACTGTTAATCACGATGAAGATAAAGGGGGTCCCCTTTATCAGTTCCCAAAATAGCGCTCATAAAGGGTCACCTTTATCTCCACTAAAAAATCACTGATAAAGCTCCCCCTTTATCAACACTTGTTTAGCACGGATAAAGGTTAACCTTTATCAGTGCTTTTTTAGCGCGGATAAAGGTGACCCTTTATCAGTGCAATTTTGAGTGCTGATAATTGTGTAATATATTAGCGCTCAAAATAGCATTGATAAAGGGGGTCTTTATTAGAGCTATTTTGAACGCTGGTATATGACATATTTATCAGCGCATAATTAGCGCTAATAAAGGCCAAGTTGCCTAAGTAGACCCAACACCTGCACAACACCTACTGCACACCTGAGACAACACCTACACACATAGCACAAACAACACCTACACACAAATAAAGTATAGAAGAACAAAATAACACACATAAGAGTTTCTCAAACAATGTTATGTACATTTACTTGAAATCATGAATACTATCTACATTTGAAACAATGTTTTATATGGTTAAAATTACAATAATCCAAAAAACAGTTAAAAATATGAATGTTTCGTCCTTTTTGCATTCGTGACCCCCTCTCAAAAATTTTCATCCATGGTATTAGTTGCCGAACAAAGCATTCAAACTCAGGAAAAAAATTCACCTATATAAGAAAACAAATATTATGTTAGTAATAAAATAATGAAATAAATTAAACATTATTATGAAAGAATAAATTAATAAAATGTCAATTGTTACCTGTTACAACCTTTACATGTCCATATTTTCTTGGATTGAATTAATATTTTATAAGAGGCTCAACATGATTCATTGACTTATAAATATTGTTTTGTTGAGATTACATGGATGAGAAAAGAAGAGGAAGAAATGTCAACAACAATATGGAATCCAAAAGGTTACATTTATTGACAATAAAAAAGGGAGGAATCTCCATAGGTTATACAATATGACACATACATGATGGTGTATTCAATTTCATAGGAGTATTCGATTTTAGAATAAATTCTAACATTTTTCTAGTGATACCACCATTCTAAATTGGTTATAAACCTAATAGTTACATATATCATGAGACTCTAAGAGTGTACTCTCCCATTACAGGTCAAAGAGAATGAGTTCTAGCACATCCGCATCAGACATCGGGTCTAACCCTGCTTGGACCCTGACCACTTATGCCTCTCCAAGGACCCCATACAATATCTAAGGTCCCATTTAAGGTATGGAAGGAATGTATTTACTAGTTTTAGAGAGGGCCTGTTGAGAACCTACACAATTAGATAGGCCATGATTACACCGGTTCACTTTTCTCTTGATCTTATAGTTCTTTAGTGTGATTATCAAGACCCCCCTCCCTCCCCTCCCCAAGATAGCCCCTCTGGATAGCCCCCTCCCTACCCCTGAAAAACCCCTCCCTACTCCACCTGCAGCCCCCTCCTCGTGTAAAATCCTCCTCCCCCTAGACAGCCCCCTCCCTACCCATGGATATCCCCCCACTCCACCTACATCCCCCTCCCTCCTCTTAGACAACCCCCTCCCTCCCCCCTGGATAGCCCCCTCCCTACCCCTGGATAGCCCCCCACCACTCCACCTGCAGCCCCCTCCCTCCTCTTGGAAAACCCCCCTCCCTCCCCCTGGACAACCCCTCCCCCCTGGACAACCCCTCCCTACACCTGGATAGCCCCCCACTCCACCTACAGCCCCCTCCCTCCTCCTGGACAACCCCCTCCCCCTCCCTCCCCTCCCTCCCCCTCCCTACCCATGGACACCCCCTCCCTACCCCTTGAATATCCCACTCCCTACCCCTAGACAGCCCCCACCACTCCACCTGTAGCCCCCTCCCTCCTCCTAGAACCCCCCTAGACACCCCCTCCCTACCCCTGGACAACCCCTCCCTTTCCCTGGACATCCCCCCCACCCTACACAGCCCCCTAGACAGCCCCCTTCCCACCCCCTGGATAGCCCCCTCCCCTCCTGGACACCCCCCCTACTCCTGGACACCCCCACCCCAATTTCATGATTTTTGAAGAGATATAGTTCAAAAAATCAAGGAAAAACACCAAACAAAAAATATATCAAAGGAATAAGAATGAAATTTCACATAACAGTAACAAAAATATAATTTAAAAATACATAAAGCAAAAAAATAGAGATCCTATAACACAACAGGTAGGTGCCAATCCTATGGAAAGTGGGAGAAGGGATATATATATATAAGTAGCAGGGATACATCTTCTAGAATTCAATTTATGGTAAAAAAACATCTCATTCCGTAGATTTCATCCACATTCCAGTATTGAGGGTCAAAATTGATTTAGTTGAGAGTGTTTTCACAACTCTTCTAGATCAGAAATTATTCCTTCCATCAAACTCATATATCATCAGTAATTTTTCCAGCAGATGTATTCTACTACAACGTTGGTGTAGAGAAAAAGTGTGTTTCTTATAAATCTAATGTGAGAAAGGTAAATGATGCATATATTGGGTCTTTATGATATTAAATAAGATATATTGGGCCTCAAATTGAATTGCAATATAATTCTTGGGCCTTTACATGGTCTTGGAATTGGTTTGGTTGGTTGGAACTTTTGATGCCTCACAATAGACCCACTTCAGGCTACTCTAGAAGTGATCTACCCATTGTATATTATTAGTATTGAATGGAATTGAATGGATCTCTACCTAGACACCCCTCCCTTCTAGACACCCCTTCCTTCTGGACACACCCCCCTCCCTCCCCTCCTGGAAACCCCACTCATGGACACCCCCCTGGACAACCCCCTCCCTTTTGGACACCCCCCACTTATGGACACCCCCTGGACATCCCCTCCATCCTATACACCCCCCTCCTTCCTAGACACCCCCACCCACCTGGAGACCCCCCTCCCACATAGAGACCCCCTCCCTCATGGACACCCCCTCCCTCTTGGACACCTACCTCCCCTCCTGGACACCCCCCACTCGTGGACACCCCCCACCCACCCTCACACCTGGACACCCCTCCCTCCTGGACACCCCCTCCCTTCTGGACACACCTCTCCCTCCCCTCCTGGAAACCCCACTCATAGACCATAATAGGATCACGTGATCAAATGAACCTGGGAGATTTATTTGATTACAAGACCCTTAATGCTTTATGCGATCATGTAAATTAGACAAGAATACATGAATCATGGTTCAAGTGAATTAACATAATTGATTATGTGATTTGTTTATGTGATTTGATCATGTGATGAGATCACACGATCAGTTCACATGAAGCATTCATACGAAGGAGCTTATGTGACACAATCACATGAAGAGGCTTATGTGAAGTAGAGAAAAAACCTAAGAGTTCTCGTAGAGCTATGAAATATTGAGTCATTAGTAAAATAGATTTCCCATTACCTCTGTGATTGAGCATACACAGTGTCATTGCTCTTCATGTAAAGGCATTTCACATGGACATAAATCTTCTAAAATAAATAGACCCTGCAAGGAATAATGAAAATCAAATCAACGTTTCATTATATAATTTTTTGTTAAAATATGCATATTATATCGTAACATTTCCTTTACATCTTTCCAAATGGTTTCTTTGGTCAAGATATAAGCTAATAAAAAAACTAATGATTCTTTTTTCACTTTAATACTATTGGTTAACTACCACTTACCATAGCATCTGATCTGAACTTCTGATCCAGCGTCCCCGTGATGCTATCATCAAACACCATGTGTATGATATCATCATTCAATGTTCACTTTTCCTTCTCTTCATACACTCATTTACCTAGTAAATGGGTGCAGTAAGAGAAGGAAAAGTGAACATTGAATGATGATATCATAGAGATGGTGTGGGATGAGAGAATCAAGGGGACGCGGGATCGGAAGTTCAGATCAGATGTTATGTTAAGCAGTAGTTAACCAATAGTAGTGAAGAATACTTAGTTTTGTTATTAAATTTGTGAGTGTTGTACAACCAATATTCTTCCAACACACTACATAAGTAGAAAAATCTACATAAATGACCAAAATACAGAATATAAATGATCTATTCCATAATATTTTAGGTCTAGTGATTTTGGAAACATAGAAACATAAAGAACTAGTTCATAAGAGTCTCTCATTAAGTTATGCTTTACTAGAAAGACAAATCATTTCTAAAACCATTATTCATAACCTAAGGATATAAAAAATAATAAAGGGTGATCATATATTCTCAATGAGTGTAAAAAAAGGAGATATCAATGATCGTATAAGGATAACATAAGTAGTAGGAATTCACCTTCATCCTATTTCTGTACAATCTTCCATCAGGTATGCTGCCCATTCATTTCTAAACACATTTATATCATCTTGTGAATATGAGTTTTTGCGACAGTCATGGTAGTACTTAAAAAATATAAATACACAAAGGATTAATAGATATTTTAAATGAACTCATCATTATTTTAAAAAATACCTCTTCAGGGATGCTAGTTTGTTGATGAAATACGATCTCTTTCATAAATTTACAAACATAATAAACACATTCCTTTATATTTGTTTATTTTGGACACTGCAGAAACATAGATAAAAATAAGTAATTTGTTTTGACATGTGTTTGGATAGTGTAATATTATTATATATACCAGGATACTTTTCCACTTGTAGATCTTGTAGGCGTTCTTGTCCTTAGGCCCTGGATTCATTCCATGAAGTAGACGATATTAATGCACCATGCTATTATAACATAATCCTCATTAAAAGATAATATAAATTATATAACTAGATGTTTAGTTCTAAAATGTTGGATCTAGTATATTAAAAATTAAAAAATGCCATCATGTGTGGTCAGTTTGTTGCAAATCCATGCATTGAATCTAGAAAATAAATCTTTGGAGTATCCAAATTGACTGAAATCAGAATCCAATGCTGCTTGAAAACACAAAAAGGAATAAGTAATTAAAGAAATGAAAATATAGTTGATATTATTAAATTTTATAATTTTACCCACGAATCGTTAGTATTAAAAAGATTCTGTCATCCATATTTCTATTTTTAAACGATTTGAGCAGGGATAACATTATTTCATCCTGTTTAGCAGAATTTAATTCTTCTTTTGAAGTGGTGATGTGAGGACTAACGAGTCCAAATTTTTGTTCAAGGGAAAATCCCTTCAATTGTTTTTCATATATACGCCTGCGAAAAATATGAAATGTATTTAGTCATAATTATCATAGTATATCACCTTTTGTAAAATCAAATCATGAAAACATACCTCATGTATACATTTACAAATGAGGTGCATAGCCATTCATACTTGAGGATTTCATTTACATTTTCATCACTAATGAAATCTAATTTTTCCTCTCTGTACATATATTTTTCAAAATCAACTGTTTGAGAATTTCCGTTTATCAACTTTATATCCACATGAGCCTACAATGATATTAAATGTGGATATAGAACGGTCGGGGTGAAGGTGCTCTCAGTAGATCATTTCAATCGGTTGGTTGATCCTTGAGATAGTTTTGAGCCGATATTTGGTTTCACCCCCTTCTCTTTGTTGTTATGTAATAACATTAATCGGTTCATAAATTTTTTCATTAAATTTTTAAGGTTCGTCTTGAAAAATAAATTGTAAATGGATACCTCCTTGTTGACATATTGTTTTACAAGAATTGATGGCCATGCGATGAATGTTCCAACAACTTGTTCGACCGTATGAATGTCGTCATCGTCATTTGGAATAGGTATCTCAACACTTGGCTCATTAGTTAGGTTAATCGACACTGTGACATGATCTGTTGGAAGTTTTCTATTGTGTAGCATATCATTCTTCATATTGAACACTATAGCCCTCGCTACAAGGCGATAGGTGGGAGTTGATAAATATAAATCACAATAATTTTCACCCTATATAATATTAGTAGAGGAAAGTTATCAGTGTCTATGTGATTCACATTTCACAGAAACAATTATTATAACATTGATTACCTCATCTAATTTAGGTTTTTTAGGGGAATAGCTCGCCTCAAAGCTGGTGGGGGGTGGGGCAGGATCTTCACGCACGGGTTGTTGTTGAGTTGTTTCTTCTCCTTGTCTCTCCCCCATCAAAATTTATATCATCTATCTTTGGTATTGTAATTATTATTGAAAAATAGCTAATTTTTCTTGCATCTTTTTTATTTCCTAAGTTTGATCCTCCACTTGTTTTTGTTTTTGAAAATATGTTTGGGGTGTCACCCAAAAACCCGCACCTTTGACGCACCATACTGTTATAGATGCTTCAAGTCCGTTGAAAGTATGTCTGCATCTGGTGCGGGTGTTGTTGATTCCTGTGACTATGTCAGATAAAAAATAAAGGATAATAAGTAGTCATTGTTATGTAATAGCGATTTAAAGAAAATAAAATTTATATTATGTCATACTTACACATTTTTCCCACACTTTTTTGTATATTTTCATCTATCAGTATCCCCTCTTTATTTACACAATCCTTCTTCCATATCACATTGGGTGGGATGGATATGGCTTTCGATTTTGATTCATCAATCTTCATATAAACAAAGAAACATGGTTATGGTATTGTTTTATGTCCCATAAAAGTGTTATAGTAGATTTAAAAGATGTACCAATTTTTTCTCAAGTGAATCATACCCCATCCTTGCTTTACGGTAGGGGTACGCTGGTTTTGTTTCCTATTCTTTATTTTCAACACTCGGTTTCTATTTCATAAATAAAAAACTGTCAATCAAAGTGATGAATACAAGAAACGTAAAACAACTTATTACCACACACAATGTACCTGAAAAGTCTGCTCCCCACGACAGTTGCTAAACACATCCCACGCTCCTTAGGATATCAAGTGTGCATAAAGAGGAGGTGGGTGCATCTTTATTTTCCCTTCATCATCTTTATGATTATGTGTCATTAAAATTGTGCGGAAGCCTATATGAATCCTTACTGCAGCTCTTAATACATATTACTTGTGCGAGGCATCTACTATAAATACACTCTTCAATGGATGATGAAAAGTAAGTCAATATTTTAGTATTTTATTTTATTTTAATAAATTAAAGAGATGATATCATAGTGTTATCGTAATATCTTCCCACATTAGTGTCTTAAGCCTGGTGACAACATGGTGCCATGACTATACATAAATCAGCACGCGTTACCAAGTGAAGATTCTAATGTAGCTAATAAAGATAGCTTTGTTGGGGTTAACATGTTGGCCTCGATTATTCTATCCCACCTCAAATTTTATGCCTTTTGCTTTTGCCTTAAGGATTTTCGATAACACTGTCAAACTACGATGCTCTCATTTTTTTTTGCATTGTCAGGGCTTCATTTCCTACTATTTCCTCAAAAGCATCACCATTATGTTCATCCAGAGCACTAGAATCGGTACTGGGACCAGCAACAACAGGTTGAGAAACCTGTTGTACCTCAGCATTAGGACCAGCAACAACAGGTTGAGAAACCTGTTGTACCTCAGCACCAGGACCAGCAGCAACAGGTTGAGAAACCTATTGTTGCTCTGCACTGGGACCAGCAGTAGAAGGTTGAGAGACCTGTTGTGCCTCGGGATTGGGCACATCAGTAGGTGCAGAAGTCATTATTTGTAGAATTGGTTTAAAATTTAATTTAGATTACATAAAAGCAACAATGAACAAATAATAACATAATGTAACACAATGTATATTATAATAAACAAGTAACTTGATTATTGAACTCTCTTTTTTTAAAGGCTGAAGAGATTTGACCCCTCTATCGATTATGTAAATCCCTTAATTTTGGTATCCTCTTACATAAAAAACTCCATCTACATTGAGACCGCTACGAAATGATTGCGAAGTCCTAATGAAAGGGTCATCCTCCATTGAACTTTCATCTGACCCTTTAGTTGTTTTGGTCGATAACAGAACAATTGAACAGTTTTAGTTTACGGGATCTGGAACATAAAATACTTGTACTGCCTGTGATTCCATTATAAATGGTTCTTCTTTCTCTCCTTCCTTACTTAAATCAACTTTCATGAATCCCAATTCATCTATTTTAACATCACTCCTTTTATCAACCCACTTGCATTGAAAAATTGGCACTTAGAATTTCATATAATACAACTCCCATATTTGTTTGATGATGCCAAAATACGACATATTCACATAAATTGGATTTCTATCCTTAACACTAGAAACATGCATCGATTCAGCCACAAGTGTAACACCACTATTCTATATGGTACTGCCTTCATCATGTTTATTAGTATAGAATGTATAACCATTAACTATATAAGCATTGTAAGATAACACATACACACTTGCTCCTCTGGCTAGCCATCGAATTCATTCTGAAATTGAGTCCGGATTTTCATCTAACTTCTTAAAAGTATAGTCCCAAAACCATCCTATAAACTGTCGATTATGTGTATCTGATATCCATTTTTTAGCCCTATATGGATTCAAATGCCTAATAATTTCTTTGCGGGTTTGAACATATGGGTCAACATCGAAACTGTTATGCAAAATGTAAAGGTGGGCTTGCTCCCGATCTATAATATTGATTTTGAAAACCTCTCTTCTAGAAATTCATTCACCCTCAAGCCGCCTAGTGTGATGAGATTTTAGTAGGCCAACATTTTCCACACCAGATAGGTATTCGGTATAGAATTCAACGGTTTCCTCAACAATATATTTCTCTACAATACAACCCTCTAGACAACTTTGATTTTTGACATACCCTTTCAAAATCTATATATATCGTTCAATGGGGTACATTCATCTATAATGTACAGGATCACATAGTCAAATATCTATCACCAAATGAACCATCAAATGAACCATCATATTGAAGAATGTCGGTGGGAAGTACATTTCCAATTCACATAACATGACAGCAATTTCTCTTTCCATATTTATCAATTTCACCAGGTCTATAAATTTGCTGCATATAGCTTTGAAGAAGAAACAAAGCTTCGTTAATGTGTGGCAGACATTCTTGGAAAAAATTCAACATAAAGCTATAGGAATTAGATCTTGCATCAAAACATGGAAGTCATGTGATTTCAGACCCTTTAATTTTAAATCGCTCATTGACACGATGTTCTTGATATTTAATGAATACCCCTTTAAAACCTTTATGTCATTCAAGAAGTTGAAAAACTGATATCTCTCATGCTTGGAAAGAGTGTAAGTAGCAGGAGGAAGAAATGTTCATTTTTTACCCTTCACTGGTGCCAACTCTTCTCGTATTCCCATCTCAACCATGTCCAATATGGCCTTAATTCTATCCTTTATTTTTCTGGGTTCATTTAAAAACATGCCGGTGACACTATTACATACATTTTTTTCAACATGCATAATATCAAGAAAATTTATGAAATTCATACAATTCTAGTATGGTAATTCAAAAAAAGCTGATCTCTTTTTCCAACCGATTTTCGTAAGGTTTTTTTGAAAATGGTTTACTAGAAGTAGTGTCCACATCTTTTACTTTCTCAAACAACTTATCACCTGTTAGTGGAGATAGTGTTGTATGTTCTTCTGAACTTCTGTCAAATGATGTCGTCCAAGATCGATACTTATGCTGTCGGGGTAGAAATATATGATTTCCTAGAAACATGGTTTTTTATGAATGTTTCAACCTAATTGATTGTGTACCTTGTTCACAAATGAGACACCCTTGAGTTACTTTAATGCTATATCCTGACAAATTTCCATAAGAAGGAAAGTCATTTATTGTCCCATACAACATGGATTTCAAAGTAAAATCTTCATTTTTGTAATCATCGTACAATGTAACACCTGAATCCCATAATAATTTCAAATCCTTGATCAATGGAGCCAAATAAGCATCAATATCATTACCGGGTTGTTTTGATCCTGATATAAGCATAGATAACATAATGTATTTTCGTTTCATGAAAAACCACGATGGTAAGTTATAATTTACTAACATAACTAGCCATGTATTGTGACTGCTACTTTGAAAACCAAAAGGATTCACCCCATCTGTAGATAACACAAGACGAAGGTTTCTTGGCTCATTTCCAAATTCAGGATACTCATGATCAATCCTATTCCACTGAGGAGAGTCTTCCGGGCGACGTAGTTTCCCATCTTTAATTCTTGTATCTGCATGACATGTCAATTTTCCTACAGTCTCCTCACTTCCATATAGGCGCCTAAACCTTGGAATGATTGGAAAGTACCATACAAATTTTGTAGGACTGGATTCATCTTTCTTGTATCGAGAAGCACCACACTTTGGGAATTCTTTAAGTTATTTTTGGTCCTTGCAAAATAATATACAGTCATTCAAGTAGGCGTGTATTCTTTCAAAGATCATACCCATCGAGCATAGAATTATTTTGGAATCATATGTTCGGCTCAAGAGCTCATTATCTTCTAGGATCTTGTCATTTAGGAGAGCAAGTAGTTCTGTAAAACTAGCGACACTCCACCCATTGCCTGCTTTCAAATTATACAGCTTTAGTACGGATGACAATGTTGTATATTTAGTGCAACCAGCATACAATGGTGTTTTTTCACAACTCTTTAACTTCTCAAACAATTTTGGGCAATCACGAAGTTCAAATTCAATTATCCTTGTCATTTCCCTAATATGATCTTCATCATCATTCACACATGTAATCACATCCTCCATATGATCATCTTTATTATTCACGCTTGTAATCATATCATATGATCTATAAAACACCGTGTTATCCAAGCCACTACCTACATTTGTTTTTCCCCGTGTTTATTCCAACATGTATAACTTCGATCTATTCTATAACAGATCATGTGTTCTTGCAACCCCTCTAGACTAATTTGTATTGAATAACAATAGCGTAAACATGGACAAAGGATTTGAGAAGGGTCACATGCATGATCTTTTGCAAACTTGATAAACTCTTTCACACTATCTTCATACTATTTTGTCAACCGATTGGAATTCATGAATTCTTTATTCATATTCATCATATTTGATACAATAATATTAATATTTAACAAAATAATTACACAAAATATGTTCAACAAGCTATGAGAAGCCCTTGCACTAGAATGTTTTAGTATCCCACATGTGATCTATATGCATTACTGTAAACCGATTTTTTAGTGTTTCTATAGAAACATAATGTCTCTAGTCAAGAACTATGGTACTAAACTAATAGATGGTATGATTTTCAATAGATTTCTTGTGGGTGGAAAGATTAATTACATGCGTTTTTATGGTTATTTGACTAGGGCATCCATAAAGTGTCTTATAGAGTCCTCTAATGAAGTGGTTTTCTAAGGTTCAGTGGAATTGCACTAGTAACAAAGTGATGGTGCCATTGAAATGGGTAAAGTTTGGATTGATATTAAATGGTGGAAGAACTACAACATGGAAAACAAATGGCATATCAATTATGACAACAACCACAACACCATACAAACACACAATCATGCTCACAATCGCAACACCATACAAACCAAACAATCACAATTTCAGATTTTAAAAATCATCCATTATTCAATTCTATTTTTTAATTCAGGGGTTATCACAAAAGTTTTATCATCCTGGGGAATTCATTCATTAGTCAACTATACGTAAATTACCAATTTTTATATTCAAATGTTCAATAGGAACCAACCAACATGCAATTAATTTAGTGCGCAAACAAGGGACACCAATGGCCATAATTTTCAGCGGGGCATTTAGCTTATACATTTCACATTATAAACATAAATATTAAACAGTAATAACATGAGAACAAGAGGAAACCAATGTGTAATAAGAGAAAACTCATCATGAAGGTGTCATTCAACGCATGGCAGAGATACATTCGTGACAGAGGAGAGGCGCGTAGCAGAGGAGATTTACAACTGAAAAGAAAACATAAAATGAGAAATCATATGTTATACCTATCCAAAATAGGTCCAATAAGATTTAGGAATGGGACATATCAGGTTAAACAATTTTATTGGTCAATAGTGGGAGTATCTCTACATTGCAATCCCAAGGTCTCTAGGCCTCATCCTCATCATAAATATATAATAATGATTAAGATATAATGAACAATCATGGAAGATAAGCCTCATCCTAGATCTTAGATATCCAATGATTGATACCTAGCATCGAGCAAGAGGATATTACATAAGAATCTCACACATGACACATCCTAAGTAGCCTCACTAAACGTATCCATCATTAGCATATCCTATAGTTAAAAAATATATAATAACGATCCCAATACCTATAGGTAACAATATATCAACAAGAAATATCTTTATTCATATTTAGTTACCAACATACACCACCCCATGTGTGGATTTCCCTACCCTTAAGGTCATAAGGAATCCACATTATCATTTTCACTAACATCATAATCAACCCCTTTCCATGTACTGCAACTATAAGAGTTCTAAGGGAGATGTCACAATTTCATATAGCCATGATACATATTTTCTATGCGATAATCAATAAAAACCATGTACTAAAAATGATATAAGATTTAAAATAATCCTTGATATATCTCACACAACAACCTACCCACTGGTTATTCCATCACTAATACCCACCAAGGCATCCCCCCAATCGAATGGTCGAGGGATAAATATCTTAGGAGAACAAAAATACCATGGGACATAATATTATATCTCCCTAACTTATATGATCTAATGATTAATCTATAATCTATTATCTCACTTGGTCTAGTGGGCCACCCTCCAAATATTATAGACATCCTATACAATGGTTTAAACATATCCAGATCAATACCTAGTCTCCTAAGAGTCCTAATACATCAAACAAGGTGGTTAGAAATCAATAAATTCAATGCATCAAGAATAATCCAAATTGAATAAATTTATAAATAAATGATCACCCAATCTCAAATTCCCTAGAAATAAACATCACCTTTCTCTATCACAAGAACACCACATGTATAGATAACCACCCATTAGTTAGAACAAAACAAAAATGAGAATAATTTGATCATAAGGATTCTATAAAAAACCATTTCTCATAATGTCCCAAATGAACACAAAAATATTTTAAGGGTGTGAATCCAAATAAAATGATTTAAAATATCTTCCAAATCAACTCTTAAGACCAATATTATGAATATAATTTTATAAAACCACATGGGATCCAAAATATCAAGGTCATTTATTTAATTCATTTAGCATGGTGTATAACTAATTCTTTCTTATCATACTAAGGATGAATTCATGATAGGGGTAATTATCATCACTAAACCATGAGTACACTATGATATCATCATAATGAACATATTTCTACTTCAGAGCTATGGGAAATTTTTTAAAATAGTCCAAACTGCCTAAGTAAACACCTGAAACCCTGTCTCATGTCAATGATTGTCCAGGCTCCTCATGGTTCAACCATCTCATGGTGCCCCATCAATATCAGGATATCCATCACAAAAACACTAACCATAATTTACTCATTATCCTGGTATCCATGCTCCAATTCATCACGAGGAAACCATTGATACATAGCTCTCACTCTTCCAATTTCCAACTGGTTATCCAAACAGCACCCCCTGCAACTGTTATGTACCCAATCTGCATTATTTAGTGGGTGTACACTCCCTTAATAACCCCTTATAGTCCAAAAAAACATCAATAAAGTCTTCTATCATCATGGCCAAGATGACAGTGCTCCTTGGAATGTCGGTCTCATTAATGCAGGATCCCCTTTGAACTTATTTTCAAAATAGAATCCCCACATTCCATTATGTATCGAACATCCTCTAGTTTCATGGAGTTATTTTAAGGTTTGGAACATTTAGCAAGCTTTCATGACTTTAAATCTAATTACAAACATTTCATAATGTCCCCATATGATAATGTTCATTCTAATTATAAGAAAACACTTCCTATGATAAATGTGACTCTCCCCACCTTAGAAGTTTCCTAGTCATCGAGTTACTAAGAATAGAGGAAATCTGACAAAACATGTTTCATCACCACTAAATTTGGTTCTTGGATGTGGTGAGTATTATTTTATCAATTGGATCTCAAAACGAGAGGAAAACAATAGAACATAAGTGAAAGTGGTGAGATTAATTATAATACATACATGTAGAACTCCTTCTTATCCATGTACACACACATCATCAACTACAAATTCAAAGGCTATAACTAACTCATATCATTCAGGACACAACACATGATCTTTTATAACACCATTATGATCCATTGAGATGACAGTTTTTTTTATTTACAACTTAAGGATACAACTCCCATAATGAGCACACAACACCCATGTCACCCCACTCCAGAGAAAACCCATAAATGTAGCCTTATAAAACATTAAGGGTTACTAAGTAGGAGGGATCGCGGTGGCGGAGGCAGCGGCAGAGGAGGTAGCGGCAGAGGAGGTAGCGACGATGGAGGTAGTGGTGGCAGAGGAGGATGAGGACGGTCACGACAGAGGAGGAGGAAAAGGCAGTGGTGGTAGTGGAGGATTATAGCATCCCGTATTTTTATAACATAAACTTTCATTACATTACACAAAATTGAGGATCTTTAAGGTTTAGTGTCTTGGAAACAAGGAACATAATACATGAAAACAACATAAAGAATTCTTCTTAAACACTTGAAAGGATTCTACTTAAGTTCATACTAGGTTCATTACTGCATCTCATAACCTGGGGACATACATCAAAAGAAAGGGTGAGCAGAAGGCCCAGTAAGGGAAACAAGAGAAACATTTTACATGTGAACTTGAGATATTTCAATAAGGACATGAAAAGAACTTTAAGGCATGAGAAAGAAATCATGAGATACATCATAATAAAAATAAAATTTTTCATAACTTGAAGATGTGGCTACAACATTTAATATTGACAATAATTTCATTTCACCAAGGTCCATCCCCAAGGTGTCGTTAAAAATTACCAAGTTTATTCACCAAGGCGTCGTTAAAAAATGGTCATCTCTAGAGATTAAGTCTTTACCCAATGCATTAGAGCGCTATCTGGGCGCACCCTTGAAATGTCTTTATTATCATGTGAGCCACATATATCATCATCAATCATTTCATAAACAACCCATATAGCATAAAAGAAATGGGTTTCATTTCATAATAATAATGTTTTAAAAACTACTTTAAAGACATGATCTTTATGTAACTTTAAACCCACGAAAAGGGAAAGCGGGTTTCATTTATGAAAATCCCAGAATTTAAAATAGAACATTTTGGTATATATGTGAATACCCATATAGAAGGTAGAGCTTTGAGTATTCACTTAATAAAATAAAACATCTTTATAAAAAGAGAGAGACATTTTGAGACGAAAATTCTGCAGCATAACGGCTATGTTACAAGGTTTTTAGAAAACATTGAAAAGAGAGGGGACATGGGTCAAACATTCATAAATGACCCATAAAATAGTAGAGGGACATAATATAAGGGATTTAAGAACATGGTAATGAAATTTGAAAATATACCATATGAAATAAAGAACAGGAAAGGAAGACAAAAATAAGATTTCTCTTATGAAAATTCGGCAGCCTAACGGCGTTACATAAACTTCAACCAAAAAATGAATTGATGAGATAAAATAGGGTCTCTTATCATATGAACATAAAATATCAGTATGATAGATATATAGATCATACCCCAACATAATAAAAATGAACTTTCAAGACTTGACATGGAATTAGAACTTTGAAAAGGGAGAAAGGTGAAAGAACCACTTAAAAATTCGGCAGCCTAACGACGCCACTTAAAACTTCAAAATACTGAATTGAAGAGATCAAATAGGGTCTATCATCATATGAACATAAATTATCAGTATGATATATTTAGATATCATACCCCAACATAATAAAAAGGAACTTGAAAACTTGACATGGAATTAGAACTTTGAAAAAGGAGAAAGGTGAAAGAACCACTTAAAAATTCAGCAGCCTAACGACGCCACTTAAAACTTCAAAATACTGAATTGAAGAGATAAAATAGGGTCTCTCATCATATGGTAATAAAATATCAGTATGATAGATATAGAGATCATACCCCAACATAAAAAAAAGGAAATTGAAAGAATTGACATGAAAGTAGAACTTCAAAACGAGAAGGGTGAAGAACCACTTAAAAATTCGGCAGCCTAATGGCGCCACTTAAAACCTCAAAATATTGAATTGAAGAGATAAAATGGGGTCTCTCATAATATGATCAAAAAAGATCAGTATGATAAATTTAGAGATCATACCCCAACATAATAAAAATCAACTTGAAAGACTTGACAAGAAAATAGATCTTGAAAATGAGAAGGGAGAAAGAATCCGTTACAAAAATTTCGGCAGCCTAACGACGCCACTTAAAACATCAAAATACTGAATTGAAGAGATCAAATGGGGTCTATAATCACATGATCATAAAATATCAGTATGATAAATTTATAGATCATACCCAAACATAATAAAAAGCAACTTGAAAGACTTGACAAGAAAATAGATCTTGAAAATGAGAAGGGAGAAAGAATCCGTTACAAAAATTTCGGCAGCCTAACGGCGCCACTTAAAACTTCATAAAATGAAATAATGAGAGTAAGAGGGGATCTCTCATTATATGAACATGAAAAGGGAAGTAAGAGGAGTATAAAAGAACATCCTACAACATAAGAAAATGGAGCATAAAAGGAATGACATAAAAGAGATTACTTGAAATGAAAGAGAGAGGTCGGATCCCTTACCTTAAAACGTAACTCTTAAAACTCAAAGGTTTGGGCCTTGAGGGCTTGGGGGAACCTTGGGAGGACTCCTTGGGAGGTAATGAGACCAGAAATTCGTTGTGGGAGAGTGGGGAGTCGAAATGGATGAGAGGATGTCTTGGTATTTATAGGGAAAGTGAGGGGACAAGGCATTAATGGCTAAGGGACACCTCAAAAGTGCTTTTCTCAAAACCATGTGCTCTCCCTTGGCATTTACCATGGAGTTAGGCCACATGGGGCCCCCAAAACAATAATTCATCACCCTTGTCCGGCCAACCCTTAAAATATCTCATGACATCATCATGACATAGTTATGATGTCATTAAACATACCAAAACCCTAAAACTGTATTTTTACTATTCACTGAAAATTCAACTTTCTCAGAAAGATCCCAAAATTTCACCTTAATCAAATATCAATGCTCTGATTTCAAAAATGAACTCCATTTTATAAAAATAATTTTCTAAATATTTTTAATTTTATTTTTAAATAAATACACTATTCACCGAAAATTCATTTTTTTCAGAAAAATCCCCAAAAATTACCATAACATAATATCGATGCTCTGAGTTCAAAAATAAAGTCAATTTTATAAAAATAATTTTCTAATTATTTTTAATTAAATTTTTAATTAAAAAACACTATTCCCCTGAAAAAACTAATACTTGACTAATAATTTATGAAACCGTTATTTACCCATTTTATTGAATCTCATTACTTAATAAAGGTGTCTAAATTATATTAAAACTTTCTTTGAGTTAAATTACTAATCCATTTGGTCACATTACTAATCTTAAGCATAAAATCACTATTCATAATTTACTATTCATCAAAAATTAAGTTGATCTTATTAGAATCTAAATTTTGAACTGAACATAATTGTAGAAGACCATTTTTAGAAAATCATTACACATTTTTAATTATTTAAGGTTTACATAAACATTTTTAAAATATCCTTTTTCTAAAATTCATTAAAAATATGCATACTGTATTTATCCAGACATTAGAAAATTCATAAACTTCATCATAAGAAGAAATCCCAATTTTTATTTAAAACAAAGGATTACACAAGGCAGTTACGGTCTCCTAACATGGCCCCTTATCACACCAGCATAGGACCTAAGTGTAAGGTGTGCTAAGGTGAGAGAATCCGAGGGAGGCTTGGCCAACATCACACGAGTAGTAATTTCTATCAGTTTGAACTTCTCGCGAAGGCGATCCCATTCTAGCTTCACACGATGAAGTTCAGCTTGGGTTTGGTCCAGAGCAAAGCCCAGTAGTGCTACCTCCTTCCCAAGTTCTGTTAGATGGGCTTCGATCGGTCCAAGACTACTGGGTGAGGCCATCGAATCTTCTTTCTATATTAATTAACCAAGATTGCTTGTATTTAGAGACAATAATCAAAACGTTTAGTTTCCAGCGGTCATATTGACCAATGGTCATATAACAGTCAAAAACCCAACGGTCTCATTTTAATTATACTCATATTATCAAATGAAAAAAAATTTGTTGAGTAAAAATAAAAATAAAATAACACACAAAATTAGGAAACAAGATTTATTGAAAATTTCGGGTCGTTACAATCTTCCCCCCTTAAGAAATTGCATCCTCGCAATTTTTAAAATTGGGTTTTGAAATTTCATTGAAAGTCCCACATCGGAAAAGGAGTCAGTAAAACTATTACTTTAAAAGAAAGAAAGGGAAGTACAAAGGTCACCCGAGTTAACCCACACTAGGATTCCATGTAGGAAAACATGGACATGGAGGAGAAAACAAAGGGTCAAGTTCTGAGGGAGAGTGATAGAGAACATGATTAGGAGAAAGTTAACCATAAGAAAATCCCAAACTTATGATGTGTGTAAACGGTCTTTGATTACCTAGTAGGAAACATAAACCTACAACATTTTTGTTTTACATTTCTTTTCATAATTTTGAGGAATTCATTTACTACATAGAACAAAAACATAAGAAAATATACCTACCTTCATGTAGAGTTTCATCCTTTAATATGTTTCTACCAAAACTAATCTTTTCTCCAATCGATGAGCATTCAAAACTACTTGGTCTCATCAAAACACAAGAATCATCTTCTAGAGAATCACATAATACACAAAAGATTAACTATCTATTTCATCTATCTTTAAACATTATCCCAAAAACAGAAAGGGTAAGGTAAAACAACTCTTCAAAAAGAAAGAATCCCATAGGAATGGAAACTACTTTTAAATCTTCAAAGTTCCATGGTACTACCCAAAGTTCATCATAGACCATTCCATAAATAACGGTCCTTAAAATTCCTCAAAATAAACCAAACTAAGATTGAAACCCAAATACAAGAGGGATTTGATAACATAGTCTTCCAAAATAAACTTCATTGTTCATCTCCAAACAACATCAACCACTCCTAACATCTTATAACAAAAGTAGCTAACCTAAACATATTTTACCCAAGATAGGTTAATCATTCCCATAAGTAACCTAAATTACTATAAATCCACCTTAAATTCATCGATTCTTTAAAATATAATTCAACCTTACTTCTCAATGAAAATAACGTAATAATCTATTTACCTCGATCATATAGGGTCCCCAAAATAGTGAACGTATTCCAAAATAATAATCATCTTTTAATCCCCTAATCACCTCTTTCACATTAATATGGCAATCATCACATTTCTTATCACATTGGTTGTTGGGACATGTTCTTCCATTTCCCGCCATTAACTACGAAAACAAAGTACAATTAGGGTCTTTAATACTTAGCCAATAATCATGAAAAGGAACTTAACTCATACAAGGATAACTTATAGAAGAAAAGTATACCCTAACTTGTGATCCCCTAGATTTCAAACTAGGTTATCCATGATCATATATCCTTATGTGAATCTTTATTTTATTTTATCTTTGTTCCTTTAATAATGGTTCATACTAAGCTTATGAATTTACCAAAGCATATCCCCCGGGAGTGTCGTAACCAAGAGTGCGGCAAGGCCGGTTGTCGTGTACCAGTTCCCGTTCAAGTATAGCTCAAAGCGGTGTTTTCGGGTTTTACCCCTATGTACATCTATGCTAGAGCCACCTCTACCTGCTCATATCCAGACATGGATGTATTTGCTTGGCAACCCATTACTCAATATTCACCAAAATACCAGGAAGATTTCCTATATATAAACTTTTCGATAGGCTTCTTCCTAAAGTTTTCATATCCTAATTTCCACAAATAACTAAACCATCCTTTGATACCAACTATAGCATCCCGTCTTTTTATAACATAAACTTTCATTACATTACACAAAACTGAGGATCTTTAAGGTTTAGTGTCTTGGAAACAAGGAACATAATACATGAAAACAACATAAAGCATTCTTCTTAAACACTTGAAAGGCTTCTCATTAAGTTAATCCTAGGTTCATTACTGCATCTCATAACCTGGGGACATACATCAAAAGAAAGGGTGAGCAGAAGGCCCAGTAAGGGAAACAAGAGAAACATTTTACATGTGAACTTGAGATATTTCAATAAGGACATGAAAAGAACTTTAAGGCACGAGAAAGAAATCATGAGATAAATCATAATAAAAATAAAATTTTTCATAAATTGAAGATGTGGCTACAACATTTAATATTGACAATCGTTTTGTTTCACCAAGGTCCATCCCCAAGGTGCCGTTAAAAATTACCAAGGTTATTCACCAAGGCGTCATTAAAAAATGGTCATCTCTAGAGATTAAGTCTTTACCCAATGCATTGGAGCGCTATCTGGGCGCAACCTTGACATGTCTTTATTATCATGTGAGACACATATATCATCATCAATCATTTCATAAAAAACCCATATATCATAAAAGAAATGGGTTTCATTTCATAATAATAATGTTTTAAAAACTGCTTTAAAGACATGATCTTTATGTAACTTTAAACCCACGAAAAGGGAAAGCGGGTTTCATTTATGTAAATACCAGAATTTAAAATAGAAAATTTTGGTATATATGTGAATACCCATATAGAAGGTAGAGCTTTGAGTATTCAATTAATAAAATAAAATATCTTTAGAAAAAGAGAGAGACATTTTGAGACGAAAATTCTGCAGCATAACGGCTATGTTACAAGGTTTTTAGAAAACATTGAAAAGAGAGGGGACATGGGTCAAACATTCATAAATGACCTATAAAATAGTAGAGGGACAGAATATAAGGGATTTAAGAACATGTTAATGAAATTTTAAAATATACCATATGAAATGAAGAACAAGAAAGGAAGACTAAAATAAGATTTCTCTTATGAAAATTCGGCAGCCTAATGGCGTTACATAAACTTCAACCAAAAAATGAATTGATGAGATCAAATAGGGTCTCTTATCATATGAACATAAAATATCAATATGATAGATATAGAGATCATACCCCAACATAATAAAAATGAACTTGAAATACTTGACATGGAATTAGAACTTTGAAAAGGGAGAAAGGTGAAAGAACCACTTAAAAATTCGGCAGCCTAACAACGCCACTTAAAACTTCAAAATACTGAATTGAAGAGATCAAATAGGGTCTCTCATCATATGAACATAAATGATCAGTATGATAGATTTATATATCATACCCCAACATAATAAAAAGGAACTTGAAAACTTGACATGGAATTAGAACTTTGAAAAAGGAGAAAGGTGAAAGAACCACTTAAAAATTCGGCAGCCTAACGGCGCCACTTAAAACTTCAAAATACTGAATTGAAGAGATCAAATAGGGTCTCTCATAATATGGTAATAAAATATCATTATAATAGATATATAGATCATACCCCAACATAACAAAATGGAACTTGAAAGAATTGACATGAAAGTAGAACTTCAAAACGAGAAGGGTGAAGAACCACTTAAAAATTTGACAGCCTAACGGCGCCACTTAAAACATCAAAATAACAAATTGAAGAGATCAAATGGGGTCTCTCATCATATGATCAAAAAAGATCAGTATGATAAATTTAGAGATCATACCCCAACATAATAAAAAGCAACTTGAAAGACTTGACAAGAAAATAGATCTTGAAAATGAGAAGGGAGAAAGAATCCGTTACAAAAATTTCGGCAGCCTAACGACGCCACTTAAAACATCAAAATACTGAATTGAAGAGATAAAATGGGGTCTCTCATCATATGATCATAAAATATCAGTATGATAAATTTAGAGATCATACCCCAACATAATAAAAAGCAACTTGAAAGACTTGACAAGAAAATAGATCTTGAAAATGAGAAGGGAGAAAGAATCCGTTACAAAAATTTCGGCAGCCTAACGGCGCCACTTAAAACTTCATAAAACAAAATAATGAGAGTAAGAGGGGATCTCTCATTATATGAACATGAAAAGGGCAGTAAGAGGAGTATAAAAGAACATCCTACAACATAAGAACATGGAGCATAAAAGGAATGACATAAAAGAGATTACTTGAAATGAAAGAGAGAGGTCGGATCCCTTACCTTAAAACGTAACTCTTAAAACTCAAAGGTTTGGGTCTTGAGGGCTTGGGGGCACCTTGGGAGGACTCCTTGGGAGGTAATGAGACCAGAAATTCGTTGGGGGAGAGTGGGGAGTCGAAATGGATGAGAGGATGGCTTAGTATTTATAGGGAAAGTGAGGGGACAAGGCATTAAT
Source organism: Viscum album (assembly GCA_963277665.1). NCBI lineage: Eukaryota > Viridiplantae > Streptophyta > Magnoliopsida > Santalales > Viscaceae > Viscum > Viscum album. The sequence continues at coordinate 319,980,956 of OY728146.1, forward strand.
GGCCAAGGGACACCTCAAAAGTGCTTTTCTCACAACCATGTGCTCTCCCTTGGAATTTACCATGCAGTTAAGCCACATGGGGCCCCCAAAACAATAATTCATCACCCTTGTCCGGCCAACCCTTAAAATATCTCATGACATCATCATGACACAGTTATGATGTCATTAAACATATCGAAACCCTAAAACTGTATTTTTACTATTCACTGAAAATTCAACTTTCTCAGAAAGATCCCAAAATTTCACCTTAATCAAATATCAATGATCTGATTTCAAAAATGAACTCCACTTTATAAAAATAATTTTATAAATATTTTTAATTTTATTTTTAAATAAATACACTATTCACCGAAAATTCATTTTTTTCAGAAAAATCCCCAAAAATTACTATAACATAATATCGATGCTTTGAGTTCAAAAATAAAGTCAATTTTATAAAAAAAAATTTCTAATTATTTTTAATTAAATTTTTAATTAAAAAACACTATTCACCCAAAAAAACTAATACTTGACTAATAATTTATGAAACCGTTATTTACCGATTTTATTGAATCTCATTACTTAATCAAGGTGTCTAAATTATATTAAAACTTTCTTTGTGTTAAATTACTAATCCATTTGGTCACATTACTAATCTTAAGCATAAAATCACTATTCATAATTTACTATTCATCAAAAATTAAGTTGATCTTATTAGACTCTAAATTTCGAACTGAACATAATTGTAGAAGACCATTTTTAGAAAATCATTACACATTTTTAATTATTTAAGGTGTACATAAACATTTTTAAAATATCCTTTTTCTAAAATTCATTAAAAATATGCATACTGTATTTATCCAGACATTAGAAAATTCATAAACTTCATCATAAGAAGAAATCCCAATTTTTATTTAAAACAAAGGATTACACAAGGAAGTTACGGTCTCCTAACATAGCCCCTTATCACACCAGCATAGGACCTAAGTGTAAGGTGTGCTAAGGTGAGAGAATCCGAGGGAGGCTCGGCCAACATAACACGAGTAGTAATTTCTATCAGTTTGAACTTCTCGTGAAGGCGATCCCGTTCTAGCTTCACACGATGAAGTTCAGATTGGGTTTGGTCCAGAGCAAAGCCCAGTGGTGCTACCTCCTTCCCAAGTTCTGTTAGATGGGCTTCGATCGGTCCAAGACTACTGGGTGAGGCCATCGAATCTTCTTTCTATATTAATTAACCAAGATTTCTTGTATTTAGATACAATAATCAAAACGTTTAGTTTACAGCGGTCATATTGACCAATGGTCATATAACAGTCAAAAACCCAACGGTCTCATTTTAATTATACTCATATTATCAAATGAAAAAAAATTTGTTGAGTAAAAAAAAAAATAACACACAAAATTAGGAAACAATATTTATTCAAAATTTCGGGTCGTTACAAGGATGATGATGATGAGAAGGAGGGGTCATGGTGGAGGATGGGTCAGGTTCAGCTTCTGTGAAGGCTTGAACTGGTGCGAGAGAGGAGGGGCCTATTAAGGTTCTTTTATAAAAACCGTTGGAACCTTTATCAGTGCTAGTTAAAAGCACTGATAAAGGTATGTTCTATCAGTGCTAAAATAAAAGTGCTGATAAAACATACCTTTATCAGTGCTTTTTTAGCATTGATAAAGATAGACCTTTATCAGTGCTAAAATTATAGCACTGATAAAGGAATGTTTTATCAGTGCTTTTTTATCACTGATAAAGGTACCTCTTTATCAATGTTAAAAAGGTGCTGATAAAACAGATATTTATCAACGCTAAAATTATAGCACTGATAAATACTTATTTTATAAAAGTTTAATTTTAATAATTTATTTATATTCTTATATATTTATTTAAAATGATATATAGGATAAATATATATTTATTTATTAATAATTATGACTATAAATAGTATATATTTATAAATATTGGTATATAATTGTTAATATAAATTAATAAAATTATAATCTTATAATTATTTAATGTACCCTTTATCAGCGCTAAAAAAGAACTCATAAAGGGTACACCTTTATGAGCACTTTTAGCTAGCGCTGATAAAGGTACACCCCTTTATCAGCGCTTTCTGTTTAGCACTGATAAAGGGAAGCGCTTCCCTTGCCCTTTTTTTTGGTAGTTGAAAAAGAAAAATTGAAAAATATATGATATCATCAAGATCAAATCTCAAATACAGTGGTGATCTAATCAATCCTAGAGAGAAAGTAATCATTTGATGAAGAAGAATCCCCAATTTTACACTTAAGGAACCCTATGATCATATCAATTCAAGTTTAGGAGTTTAATGAGGATTATGAGAGGCTAATTAGGATTTTAAAATCCAAATCATAAAATATGAACCTAACTAAACAATCTAGCTATATGGTCAATGGGTCCATGCACTGAAAGTGTAGGAGTCCCTACCTAAAACTCAATACTGCACAATCACCCTACATGGTCACTTGGTACCATGGACCAACTATGAAATTTTCACTACCTCCCCAGGTCCCCTATATGATCCTACTTCATGATCCTTAGGACCATATACCTCAACCGTGCAATTCCCACTAAACCTCCAAAAATTTAAAAGTAATTCCAAAGATCATTGAAACTCAAAGGGAGACTTACCCATTAAACATGAGATGCCACATAAACCATTTTCAAAACCAACCCATTTAATGTAACCAAAATATTTTCAAAACCAATGCACTTTACCCACACTAAAAATTTCTAAAAACAACTAGAGGGGAATCAAAATTTGATCTAGTAAAAACCTCTAGTGTAGCCCTATTTTTTGAGGATGAAAAGTTTTTATGGTGTGGAGGTTGTAATGAACCAAATCATTATGGGTCAGTGAAAGTATAGTAAAATGTGATTTTGGTAAAACATAAATAATATTTTGAGATTATTTAAATTGATAATTGATTTTTTTTTGCATTTGAATATTTTTTGGGTTGGTTAAAATATTTTTGGGTTTCTTATATATGTATATAATTTTGATATTATTATTTGTTTCTAAATAAAAAACACATTGAAATGTAATATATATATATGTATATTGAAATATATATATATATATACATGTGGTTTTCATGAATTATTATTAATTTAGTAATAACAATAATAATTTGATATTATTATTATTATTTTGAATCTAATTGGTTGTGCTAAAAAAATTAAAATGAATAAAGTGAGGGGGAGGTGTGTTATAGTTAAGTGAGAAAAAAATAATAAAAAATATATAAAGTGCATAGAGGGGAGGGGGATGCATACATCATGATAGATAAGGGAAAAAATAAAAAGAAACAAAACATATAAGGGGGATGTGTTTCAATGTGAGAACAATGATAAAAGAAAAAAGATTAAATCAAAGTAGAAAAAAATATAAAATGATTAGAAAACTTTTAAAAAATAAAATGGTAGTGGGGAAAGTTCATTCACAGTGTACAATGCTTGGTTGGGGGGGATATACTATTCTCTTTCCCCCTCTCCCCCTCTCCCCTCCCTCCCTCTCTCTTATTCTTTCTTTATTATAATCTTATTCCTTTAATATATCTATCAATATTGATCGGATCGACGCACCGTCAATGGCGTTGGTTTCATCTCAATGAGTATAAGTTAAGACCTAAGTTTTTTATACGTATCATAGTATTTTTTATAGATTTAATTAAATATAAATTTTTTATTTTTATTTTCAAATATGAAGATCCTTATGAATGGTGATCAACTTTCATCGCCTCTTAGTGGTGAAAAAAACCCTAACTTGCGAGTTCAATGGATTAAGTTAGGTGACTAAATGAATTTATTTTTAAATTATATACCATGGGTAATTAATCAAATTTCATCCTTATAATTGATTAAAATTCATACTATAATATTTATTAATATCATTCTTGTATTTTTATAAATTTTTATCTCGAATCTTATTAATATCCATTATCTTCTTTATCCCAAAACACATAAAATATATTTTCTAGAAAAGTATGCACACTGAGTGTTTCATGAAATGATAATGTTATATTTTAATGATTTAACTGAAGTTAATTTTATGAAATAATCACTTAATATTTATAATGATTATCATCTATATTCAATCATATTTTTCAAGGGTTGATGACTTGTTTGGTCAATTTAAAGCCAAATTATTTCGTTAGTAAAAATACATTATGTTACTTGTTTTAATATTTTTAGATTGATTTGGGTTAAGATTCTAAAAAATTAATTTCATTATTTTCCTTCATTTTTCAAAATTTATAGTCTTAAAAGGTTTATTTTTGAAATATTTTTACTTTTGTTTTTGGTTTTAACCCTTGAATTCATTCCCCTTTTTGTTTCAAATTTTGAATTTGGAATGAAGTTTTACTACGAAATAATTATAGATATTGAATATCATGGTTAAGTTATTGATATTCATAAATAAAGAGTGATTTTATGATAATATTAGGAAAGATATGAGTTTATATTTTGGTTGACGTGTGTTATATATTATGATAAATTATATTATATATTGATTGATCGCCTCTATTTTGCAACATGTGAAACCCCAGGTGCATGGTTAAGGTCGGTTAAGTCAGGTACCTCTAGGAATTTATTAATCTATCCCTAAAAATGGATTATGTAACACTAAATAAAAATTAATATGATTTGGTTTAGGTTTCATCGAATTGATGCCACAATGCTACTATGCATTGACATTTCTCCCTAGTAGATCTTACACACAATTTTTTATGATTGGTACAATCATGGAGTGAATATAAGGATACTTAGGTGACCTTGACCTTAGTTCCCTTGGGTTATTCCCATAATTATTACTATTTTTTTTAGTTATGGATATGTCACTGATACTTATTTTAACTATTGATTTATTTATGATACTTATATCAAAGTTAATTTTACATCAAAGCTTAAAAGTATGATTGTCTCCATTAAATGATTCTATTAATATTGTAATGATATTAACCGCTTCCTTAGTAAAATCAATCTTAAAATTTTTAAGTTGTTACTTTGAATAACAATATTCTTTAAAGTGAAATATTATCCCTCTATATGATTTTTTCACTCTCATTCTAAATAATTGGTCTCTTTCTTGAATCATAAGAGCATACGGGGTGTTTTAAAAGTGAAGTGTTAATTTCATTTTCTTAAATAAATTTATCAATTTCCTTCAGTTTAATTTCTTGAGATCCTATTTTGGTAAGGTATGTAACTTGTATAATTAAAATATGAAGTGTTATCAAAAATATATGCAGATTTTTTTATTAGAAAAAGGAAACCATATTTTCATTTCATGGGGGAATTTTTAAAGGTTATTCATGGGGTGTGGGGAGTATACCTACTGAGATTTTTTTTTCATGCCTATATACATTTTATGTTCAATATAGGTTTCACTTGGATATAACAGTTGGTCTTGGTATTTTTGGTTCAAGTATGGTGGTAGTGCCAAAAAAAGAGGCATTTTTCTTAACACATGGAGATAGTTCATATGTACTCTTTGTTTTATTTTGGTATTGTATTATTCTTTTTATTTATCCATATCAAAATCTTCTTTCGGTCACTCTTTGGTTATAATGACCTTTATATTTAAATTTGATACTTTATTTATATTGATATATTTCAATTATGCTTGTTTGATTTTTCTCATGATGGATGAGTTATTATTTATATTTTTGGTATGTTTGGTTTTTCTTATTATTAAATTTTTTTTTATTTCATTACATGTTCATCCAAATTATATAATGATCATACCATAATTATGGGTGGAAGTCTCATGTTTAATTTTGTTTCATTGGGTTAAATCATTCCTACTTGTGTACATTGATGCACAAACACTAGTTCTTATCCCATGAGTATTGGGAATTCCCTTCGATCCATTTGGAGGACCAGCTCGAGTGCCTAGGTTAGGGGTAGCCTGGGTTGGTTCATGAAAAATGGAATCAAATATCTATTTTGTTTTATGCTATTTTAGAATTAAAGGTAGACAAGATACAGGGTTTTCATAACTCATGATGTTGATATGAAGAAGTGTCAGGAAAACACTTTTAGTACTAAATATTGACTTTATAAGGGATTTTGGGAATGTTTAATTTCATTTACAAGTTTAATTTGTCCTTCTATACGGTATGATTCCATATTTTAAGGAATTTGAAAGAGTAACCAATAAGTATCATGAGAAGAATGCATGGGCTACAGACTATGCACATGGTCTATATATCTAAAATGGTGCGGTTCTTGAGTTTTTTTCCTTTATTTTTGTTTCTTAATGTTTATATTAGTTTTATGGAATGCTTATTATGATATTAATAGTGTTTATATGATCAATTTTACCCTATTTTATTTAAAATTTGAGATAAATTGAGATGATTTCATTAGGGTGTTTCCATTTAATTATGTACAACCTCATTTTCTTATGTTATGACCTTTGGTGGTTTCTTTTTGAAGTTGAACATTTGGACATTAATTTTGTAAAATTTATATTATTTTGATAAAATAAAAAGTATTCTTTTATAGTATAGATGTTTTTAAAAAAAATAATGGTTTCTCTTATTTTAATTTTTTTAATGTAATAATGGTTTTAATGGGGTCTTTAATAGAAAGATTAAAATATGGAAAAATATTTGGAATCTTAATTGGTGTGATGGTAGTTTTTTTGAATTTCAATAGTTTTAAAGTGGTGCAAAACATTTTAATTAATTAAATAAAATCACTATATTCATGTGTTTGTTTTTCTAAATGGTGTATAACTTGTAACCATTGTTAGTTAAAATGAATTATTATTATTATTATTTTATTGGGTTTGTGAACATGAAAGTCTTAATTTGTGGAGGAAGTTCATAAAATAAAATAATATTTACATAAATTTAATCATCATTAAATAAGTTTCATAGCTTAGGCTAAATGACTTATTTCAGTGCAAACCAAATTGACATAGAGTTATCCGGTCATTTTATGTACTTGCATGTTTTAAATCATTACTATATAATATTTCCAAACTCCATGAATTTTGAAGTTTCTACTTTCATTTTTTGGTCTTCCCCTTTATGGTTTCATTAAATAAATATAAATTCTCATTTTTTTAATTAATAACTTCAAACTTAGAAAATTTTTGTTTTTTGTAAAATTGATTTGGTAAGAAGGAAATGAATAACCTTGTGAGTAAATTTATTTTTTTATTTTAGTTTATCATTTAAATAAAATAGATTTTGAATATTTAAAAATGAATTTTATTTTCATAATTATATATATTGAATTCTCTCTTGTATAATAAATAATAAAATCTTGTGGCATTAAGTGATGTTTTTTGGGTTATTCCATGATTGGTTTTAAAATGAGTAAAATCTTTTGTTTTAATAGAATATAATTTATACTTAGTGTTTTTTCTAGTTCTTATTTTCAATGTAAATACATTATATGTTTAAAATTGTTTATATTTTCAATGGTGTGATACTTTTTTAACAAGTAATATTAAAGGAATTTTATTATTTTAATAAATTTCATTATAATTATATTATTTTATGTTAATGTTTTCTTATTGGTTAAACTTTTATTTTGATGATATTTGGTTTTGAATGAATGTATTTAATAGTGGGGATAAACCCACCTATATATAAAGTTTTAATGACGCCTTTATTGTGTTTATTATGGAGTTTCGAGTATGTGAGATTATCCCTTGTTGTATAAGTGGTTTCTTTCATAGGAATCCCACATGATTTTATATGTATAGAATTTTTTATGGTGGGGAGGTTGTAATGAACCACATCGTTATGGGTTGGTGAAAGTTTATGAAAATGTGATTTCATTAAAAGATAATTAATATTTTTGAGATTTTTTAAATTGATAATTTTAAAAAGATAAATTGTAATTGAATATTTTTGGGTTGGTTAAAATATTTATGGGTTGAATATATATAGATATATATTAGTGATATCACACAACTAGATTTTAATGTTTTTTCAATGGTATTTTTATGATGTATTCCCACCTATAAAATGCATCTTCAATGGGAATTCCTCACAAAAAGACTCTCACAAAAAACAATATCACAAATAGAATTATTTATGATAGCCCATTACAAAACCAAAATACATAAAAATCACAATTCAATCACAATAAAAGTAAACTAGTATCATGGGGATGAGGATCACTTGAAGTATTGGTTGGGGGGAAATCCATACCAAAACAATGTGCAAGCCATCACATATACTCCGACATATATTTATCTCTATGATATTGCTACTCATGCTCCTCCTCCACCCCTCTCTACATCCACTGTATCATCTCATCCTGAACTCGCAACCTCTCTTCATACTGTACAATGAAAAATGGTGATGAATTTTCACAAGATCCTTTTGAGCTATTTGATGACATTTAATATGTACCATAATAACTAGTATGTGTCAATAATGGACCAATATAGGTCACCCATCCTTTCCAGACACCATGAAAAGTCACATGTATTTAATCCTCCTCATCAAAACATGACTCACAAGTGGAATCTACCTATCTCTTGGCTTAACTCTCTCATGAATAAGAAGTCACAACCTCATACATTTCCTTCAAATACAATTAAAAATTAAAATAATAATAAAATTAATATAATTAATTTTGTTTTTTAAAAATACCAACCATAATCTGGTGCTGTCTATCACTGAAAAGATATCATGTAAAAAGATCAAAGTACATATTCTTGTAAACTTTAAAATCCATAATAGAGGGATCAATAGCAGCCTGTATAATATTTTTTTATATTTATAGTATATATACATTAATAAATAATATTACACCATATTTCATCAATGCATACCAAATTTATGAATCTTGGCCCTATGTGTGACCTCCTGCCACCATGATTTTGATGTCAAGATGATAACATCCTAATAAAAGTCCCTATTATCCACTAGGATAAAAATCCATACCATACCTAATCTGATATATATTCTGGTTAATGATAGAAATAAGACTAGTCAAAAATAATAACAAAAGCTCTATCCATGGATCTCTTTATTAGGTTGTGTAAAAACTAGTAAAAACATTCATGTATACAAATCTCACATGCCTCCCAAATAGGAACTCTCATACCATCATCAATCGGAGACCATAAATTCTACAATAAGATCAAAAAAATGTTACTAATTAAATAAATTTAAAATAAGATATATTATTTATTAATGTATAATCCATTGATAGAACATATTTTTTCGAACATTAATGGAAAACTGATCCCATAAAACCCATGGAACGGAAAAATAATTTCTTATAATTGCACCATCCCTCCCAATAGATAAATGTGAAAAAATATTAAAATAAAAATAAATAATCAGAATATTATTACCAAAATTAATAAAAAAACTTAATATAAAATAAATTCCTTAAACAATTGAACATACCTCCATAAAAGAGGATCAAAATCAAGATATAGGCATCTTTCTAGAATAGGGTCCAGAATTATCAATCTAGTAAGGCCACACCCACTCCTAATAAATAGAGATATAATAACATCTTTTGGGTTGGTTGAATCAAGATCATCATTGATAATTACAACATCAATGAGAGAATGAAATAGACCATCAGGAGTATCTCTGACCATCTGAAACAAATAATCTTACCTCTAATACCTAAGAGCACTATGGGAGGTTCATCTCTTTCAATTATAACTTTTGTAAAATTATTTTTATTCCTTTGAAAGGGTAATTTGTAGGAAGAAATATATGTTGAAAATAAAAATAACAAGTATTTCTTCCATTGATAATCATAAATTCTTTTTTATCATCTATACAGTACAAACATGATTTTATACCATGTGTACTCAACAAAAGTAGCTTACCATATGCTGGAAAGTCACCAATTTTCCACATTAATGAAACATTCTGTGTAAAATTATGATATGAAACTATATTATATGTTGTTACACCATCATTTTGTAATGAAATTAACTCATCAATTAGTGGTTTCAGATAAACATCAATATTTTTCTTTATACATCCTAGAATTAATAGTGCCACACACACACACACACACACATATATATATATATATGTGTGTGTGTGTATGTGTGTTTCCTTCATATTCATCTAATGTGGAAAGTTTTACGGAGTTATGAAAATAGGAAAACAAGAATATTTACTTCCATAAGCACTGAATGGACTAAAACTATCAGTAGAAAGGCTCAACCATATGCTATGAGATTCTAAAGAAAACAAAGGATTCATCTGATCAATGTGTCTCCATGAATCATCGTTACATGGATGATTTAATCTTTTACTAATGGAAATATTTGATTTATGTCATGCCATAAATGAAGCTGTGTTGTGAGATAAAAATAGACGCTGTAAATGAGGTGTAATTGGAAAATACCTCAAATTATTCATAAGAAATATGGACATTCCTTATTGTGTCTCTTTATAACCCAATTCTCTACATGTTAGAAAATTAACTAACAATTCATAATCACCATAATATAAGATTCAATCATTTGAAAATGCATGGATCATCTAATAAATAAGACCTAAATTATGGACCAACCTATTACTTTTATAGAAACTTGTAGGTAAGGTATTTCCATTATGAAACAAAAAAATTGACCAAAGAAAATATTTGATCAAAAAAACTATTTGTCATTACAAAATATGATTTAATAGACATAAATTTGTTAATAGATTCAAGTTTCTTTATCTGGCATCATGAATATAAGGCCTTATCAGCAGATTTCAAAAAATTATAAAATTGGGATGGTTCTGATTCAATATTTGGAATATCATTCTGAGTTGTTGTTTCCTGAATAGATGGGCCAACAACCTCATGCACTAAATTCTAAAATGATGGATTTAGAACCTTTTTTTTTTCATTTTCTATTGAATCTCATTCACCATGTTGATACCAACAAATATAATCTTTTTAAAAACTAAAACATGGTAAATTAAGTCCAACTATTTCAAATGTTTTGAATATCCTAAGATCAAATTTCTTACATGGATATTTAATTGTTCCTTCAGAAAAAATTCTGAATTTGATGATGTAAAAGATATAAATGTTTCAACACCCTAAATATGGATAAGATTTATACCATATAAATTGGGATTTTTTTGATGATATATCCAATCACGATCACATAATAGAAACTATTTCTCAATTCATGAGACCATTGTTATCTAAAAAACAACAATAATAATAATAATCATTACTCACTGTGAATAATTATAAATTATTATTATATTTAATTATGGTTAATTATGACTACTTATCACAAATTCTTACTAATTTTAGTAATTATTACAAATATTTTTTAATTTTTACTAATTTATGCAATTATTTATTAATTATAACTAAATTTTTAATAAATATTACTAATATTTTATATATTTTTTATATAGTTTATTACAAATTATCATAATTTACTAATATTTACAAATTATTATCACTATTTATTAACTAATACCAATTATTACTAATTATTACTAATATTGACTAATTATTTATTAATTAATATAAATTATTTAATGATTATATCTAATTATTTTTATTAATACTACATTTTTACTAATTATTGTAAATTTTTAATTACTTTTAGAATTTTTTATATTTTTTACAAGGCATTACAAATTTTTTAATAATTATTACAAATATTTTTTAATTTTTACTAATAAACACAATATTCATTAATCAATACTAATTATTTATTAATTATAAATAAAATTTTAATAAATATTACTAATTTTTAATAATTATTAGTATTATATATATTTTTTATATAATTTATTACAAATTTTAGTAATTTACTAGTATTTATAAATTATTAATAATATTTAGTCATTAATACTAACATTTATTAATTATTACTAATATCGACTATTTATTTATTAATTAAAATAAATTATCTAATGATTATTACTAATTATTTTAATTAATACTAAATTTTTACTAATTATTGTGAATTTTTAATAGTTGTTAGTATTTTTTATAATTTTTTATAAGGTATTACAATTTTTTTACCAATTATTATAAATATTTTTTAATTTTTACTTATTGATACAATTATTTATTAAGTAATACTAATTATTTATTAATTATCACTGATTTTTAATAAATATGACTAATTTTTAATAATTATTAGTATTTAATGATTATTACTGATTATTTAAATTATTACTACATTTTTATAAATTTATGTAAATTTTTAAAATTTGTTAGTATTTTTTATATTTTTTTAAGGTATAACAAAATTTATACTAATTATTAATAACTAGGTTTTTAATAAATTTTGATTATTATCCTTCATTATTCTTGATTGAGGCTGATACAATATTCCATATTGGATTAAATGAGTTATGTTTGACTGTGGATGTGCTATGTTTATACCATTCATGGTTTGTGGTTAAAATATTGACATTTTATATGCTAGTTTTAATACAAATGTTTAGATTATGTTTCAACCTTTTCATATGAGGAATGCATTGGACTTAGTAAGTGACGGGTGGAGCCCGCTATAGCTCCTCGATGCATCGGTAGGTCTCATGAGACAAACTAGTGTCTTGGTACAAGGCCTTGAAAAAATATTTATTTGTAGTCTTGGAACGAGGCCTTGACTATGTGGTTATGATGTCCGACATTATACATTCCATCATTATGAGATTAGTTATTGATATTACATGTGATTATTCGATTAGTAGAATATCCATGTGAATAAGTAAATGGAATTATTTGATTTATCTTTTCTATATTATGATGAAGTTTAAGTTTAAAAGGCTTATGTTTTAGTCTTATACATTGCCTTAAATGTTTATGCTTATTTATGATAGTTTTTGCTATATTGTTATCCTTACTGAGCATCTGAGCTCAACCCTTTCTTATGTTTTATTTTTCCTAGGATGCGAAGAAGTATATTACGTTTAACCTACAGAAATAGGCTAAGAGATATAAGAGTGTTCAAAGGGGACACAATGTTTTTTTTATTTCATGATGTAATGTAAAAATTATGTATATATCTAGTACTTCCAAGGCTACTAAACTGATCGGTCTTTCAGGACATAATTCCTTGTATTATTCCAATGTTATGTAATAATGCACCGACTCTGGGTAACTGGGGTCAGGGCATTACAAAAACATTCTTGGCTATTTGTGATGACCAGTCCCAAATAAGCTTTCCCATGGAATGATACACAGTCATGCCAAAATAATTTACAACGAGTCCTATGTGTCATCACAAATGACACAAGATTTATGATTATTTGTGATGAGATCTCTATTTAATCACAAATAATCCCATATTTTTTTTGTTATTTATGATGAAATAGTATTCTATTGCAAATAATCCATCGTATATATCAATTTTTCCTATAGTGTTTTTTTTTAAAAGTAAAAAGCTCAATGAAAACATAATTCATTTATATTATATATATATTGGAATATATATATATATACAGGAGGTTCTATGAATTATTATTAATTCAATACTAATAATAATAATTTGGTGATATTATTATTATTATTATTATTTTGAATTTAATTGGTTGTATTAAAACAAATTAAAATGAATAAATGAGGAGGTGTGAGATGGTTAAGAGAAGAAAAAATAATAAAATAAAATAAAAAAAGAATAGAGGTGAGGGGGGTGCGTATATCATGATGGATAAGAGAAAAATAAAAAGAAATAAAACATATAAGGGGGATGCACTATAAGTTTGGACACATGATATTGGATAAAAAAAGTAAATCAAATTAGAAAAAAAGATTAAAAAAACATGAAATAGAAGTGAGTGATGTGACTTCACATCGTACATTGAGTCTGTGTCTGGGGGGTGTTATTTTTCCACTCTTGCCTCTCTATCTCCCCCCCTCTCTCTCACACACATATTCTACCTTTTTCAAGCATCTTTCTTCAATATGTCCATTTATGCTGATAGATTGACTCGTCTTCAGTGGCATTAGATTCATCTCGATGAGTATAAGGTAATTTTTACAAATCTAATTAAATTTTAATTTTATATTTTTTTATTGAAGATGGATATTCTTATTATTGATATTCAATTTTCATTACCTCATAGTGGTGGAATAACACCCCGATTTGCGAGTTCAATATATTAAGTTAGGTGGATCCATTCATTTCTTTTTAAACTTTTATACCATGGGTTCTTGATCAAATTTTATCCTTGCATTTTATTAAAAGAGATACTACAATATTAATTAATATCATTCTTATAGTTTTATAAATGTTTAACTTGAATATCCCTGATATCTATTATTTTCATTATCCTAAAACCAATAAAATCCATTTTCTAAAAAGGAAACCACACTAAGTGATTGATGAAATGAAAATGGTAGATTTTAATGATTTAACTAATGTTTCTTTTATAAAATAACGATTTCTAGTTTATAATGAATTTTCATGTAGATTTCATCTTAGATTTCAAGGTTTGAAGACCCTTTAGTTCATTTTAAAGTTGACAATTTTTTTAGTAAAAAATCATTTGTGTTACTTGTTTTCATATTTATAAATTGATTTGGGTTATGCTTCTAAAAAGGTAATTTCATGATTTTTTTTCAAATATTATAGTATTGAAATATTTATTTTAGAAACATTATTACTTTTCCTATTAGTTTTAACCCTTGAAGTCAGACCCCTTTTTTTTAAATTTTGAAGTTTGAATGAGGTTTTTGTTATGAAATGATTATGGATATTAAATATCATGGTTTAGTTATTGATACTTGTAAATAAAGGGGACAATTCTTGTAGGGTACTCAAAGGTGATATATGAGTTTATATATTGGTTTATGTGTGTTATATATTATGTTTACATATATTATAGGCTGATTACTCACCTCTATTTTGCGACATGGGAAACTTCAGGTACATGGGTATGGAAGACTAAGACATGTAATCCTAGTTATTGATTATGCTATCCCTATAAAAGTATTATCTTACACTAACTAAACATTACTATGATTTGGTTGTATTGTCATCATATGTATGTCACCACACTACTAGGCTTTGAATTTTTTTCCCTATTAGCACATTTATGCAGTTTGTTATGATTGCTTCAATCATTGAGATAATATGAGGATCATTAGGTACCATTTATCATAGTTCCAAGGGTTATTTATATGATGATTATTCTGTCTTTTAGTTAAGGCTACTTCACTGATACTGATTTTCACTATTGATTTTTTGTTATGTTTCTATAAAAGTTAATTTTATGTTAAATCTCAAAAGTATAATAATCACATTTAAATGATTCTATTAACATTTTAATGATATTAACTACTTCCTTCGTAAGCTCAGTCTTCAATTTTTTAAAGTTATTACTTTGAATAATGCTAGTACTTTGAATAACGATCTTCTTTAAAGGGAAATATTACCCCTCAATATGATTTATTTACTCTCATTATAAAAAATTAGTCTATATTCTAAAGCATAAGGGGACATAAAGTGTTTTTAGAGAAAATTTTTAGTTTCATTTTCTTGAATTAATTTATCACTTTCCTCTAGTTTAATTTCCTCAAATCCTTATTTGGTATAATATGTAACTTTTTTAGTTAAAAGATAAAATTTATATAGAAATTACATGCAACTTGTTTTATTAGTAAAAGGAAACCATATTTTCTTATATTTAATTCAAACTATCATTTCATGGGTGAATTTTTAAAGGTTATGCATAGGGTGTAGAGAGTATACCTACTGGGATTTTTTTCTCACACCTATATACATTTCAGATTCAATATAGGTTTCACTTAGACATAGAGGTTGATCTTGGGATTTCTGGTTCAAGTATAGTGGCAGTGCAAAGAAAAAGGTAATTTTTTTATTGACACATAAAAATTGGTCGTATATAGTATTAATTTTTTATTTTTGGTGTTTTATTCTTCTTTATATTTCACCATGTCCATATTTTCCTTCCAATCACTCCTTGGTTAGGATATACTTTGTATTTAAATTTGATCCTTGATTTATATTGATATATTTTGGTTATGATTGTTGGATTTTGTGCATGATATATGGGTTATAATTTATGTTTATGCTCTATTTAGTTTAATTTATTATTGAAAATTATATTTTTCATTACACGGTCATTTGAATTATAGAGTGTTATTTCCTAAATTATGGGTAGAAATCTTGTATTTAATTTTATTTCATAGGTAAAAAACTATTCCCACTTGTGTTCATTGATTCCCAGACACTTTTTTCCATATAGTTGGTATTAGGAACTCTCTTTGGGCCATGTTTCAGACCACATCAGTTTCCTGGGTCAGGGGTAGCCTGGGTTGGTTCATGAAACATGAGGAAGAGTTGTTCAGAGCCCCAAGGGAGGACATAGCTGAGAGGGAACAAAATATTTAGGAGTGAACATGTAATCTCGAGGAGTTGGATAGTTATTATCTTACTACTGGATTATTCTTTTCCATGATTTTTATTTTATATATGGTATTTCTTTTTTTATAAGGTTGTGCACATATTCAAATTCAAGGAGTTATTTTTGATTAATTTTAACTATTTACATTATTTTTTATGTTTTTGTTTATGATTATTTCCTTCATAATTAAATCTTTTAAAAACTACACATAGGTTGATGAATTTAGAGAGATAGATAAATGAAGTGAAAGTTAAAGATCACCCTTAGAAATAAGGATTATAACACTAGAATAAAGGAAAGGTGGATGTAGGAATGAAATATCCTATAATCAAGGTGATTGAGAACCACCCATATTGGGATTCATAACCCTATAAAAAAACATTACCACTAGGTAAGGTGGCACCACACTCATCATAGAGAGTGAGGCTTAATTCACTTGATTGAGATTTGGTAGTAAATCATGTGGGAATATCCATTTTCACTCGGAAGCACTAGTAATCGACTTGAGAAAGAATTATTAGTAACCAAGTGATGGTTTCTCATATAATTAGCATAAACCATAGGTAGTTTAGGGTGATTTATTTATATTAAATTACCCTAAAAGTTATAGAAACATTAGTTTATTCCAATCTTATGTAATCAAGTCCTAGGTCCCCTTGCACTCCACTATCTTCCCATATATCTCATTTACTCATTCATAAACCCACATGTTTAATATTTTTGTTATTAAACCTGTCCAAGATTAATTGTGACTCTATTATATCCTTGTGGATTTGACCTAGTACTCATTGGTATTATGTTTCACTTAATATAAGGAGTGTGTTGTTCCAACATGAAACATTTCAAATAGCCACCATAGAATCATAAGAAGAAATTCCCAAGAAAAACCTTGAATTTTGAGTGATATCCCTATTAAAACCCATAGAAAGGAATTTTAAGGAGCCCGATAAGAACACCTATCTAGGAATAAATCCTCTAGAATATGTTCCACTTATATTAGACTAGTTTATTAATTATTAGATAAATGGACACATGGTTAATCATGTAATATAGAAAATTTAGATCAATATAACACACAAATGACAAAAAGGCCCTTTGATTTTGACCTTAAAAGAGGATATTCATCATAAAAACTAGCTCATCCTTTTAGGTTTCATGCTTATGAATTGCCACATGGTATAAAGCACAGGGATTTATATTAAACATACTATATGTTGAAACACAACTTGATCATCCCAGCATGGTTTTTAATTTTATATTATCTTCATTTCTCCATGGAACTTAGGGAGGTCCTCACATAGGCTCTATATGACCCTTAAGTGTTTAAATTCAAATTGGCCACCAATGAAACATATCAAGTTGAGACTGAACTAGATGAGTGTCATAAGATCATTTTATTTATATATTAGGATTGATAAACTCCTATAAAAGGTCATATCAAAACATTTTATGTTTTTGTAAAACTTAATGATGTCAATATTTTTTTAGCCCAAGTGGACAATGTTCTAAGGATTAACCTCATTCCTTCCTGAACTCTCTACAGTTTTTGATATAAGGATGCTAAAATATTTCTTTCTAACATAATAATATAAGGCTATGATAAGAGTGAGAAGAAACCTCTAGGAAAGATCAAAATAAAGACATAATTTTGGGACCTTGTGTCAGATTATAAGTTCACAATGTGTAATCAACATACTTCCTTAATTTTCATGTAAGGAAGTTCATTGATTCATTTACACATAGTTGTACCATATTCATACTATCAATGTCAGTTGGGTCCTTAAAAATATGACTGAAAGAAAAGGATTACATGAATTTGGTAAAGGAAAAAATGAACCCGAAGCCATGATTTTTTTTGAAGAAAATTTCAAAGGTGATGAATCTATAAAGGAAGACTTGGGTCCGCATAGTAAAAATTGCTATGTGGACTACTACTTCACATGGAATTCCACTAATTCATGAAGCACCCCATGAATGAAGTAATTCATAGGATGAGATGGTACCACTAGCACCTATGAATGAAACTAAAGTGTTTTTAGGGATGGATGGTGATTTTATTCCCCCATGAATGACCACCCCCCGTGAATGATAAATTGTTTGTGGGTGAGGGTGGTATTTTCTGTCTACCCTGAATGAAATCATTCACAGGCTGAGGCATTCTTTCTGGGCTCTTGCAAATGGAGGCCCCATGACCCACTAGGACCAGATAAACTAGTATCCAGTTGTGAATTTCCTTTATAAAATGGTGAGATGGGGATATGAGGAGGGGATGGATGAAAACAATTGAGAGAAGGTGCTGGATAAATCATTATTGGTAGTAAAATCTCCTGACCATTCGCATACCCAAAAATCCTTTGCATATTCCATCCTAGGAACCATAGGCAGATGACCCTTTACAGATCCCCTATTCATTTTTTGTAGGAGGTGTGATTATGCCCTCCCACATAGTGAATTAAATCACTTCATGGAAATCCTATGTGAATAATCATTCACAAAAAAGTCCTTTGGGAATTCTCCTTTGTAGAAACTCCTTTGTGGTCGGCTTTGTGAAAAATGCTATGAAGATATGCATTTGAGGACTACCATTTTCGGACCCACTTTGAGGATGACCCTTCATGAGAAACCCTTTGTGTCTAAAACTATGTGGACAGATACTTCGTGAACGATCCTTCATGGATGTTCCTTTGCAGCCCCTTTATGAAAAACCATTCGCAGATGGTCCTTTGTAGACTCCTTTTTTGGAAAACCCTTCTCAGACTCCCTTAACATACAATCCTTCATGTAAAAAACTATGTGTCCATCCCTATGCACCCGTTTTCAAAATTGTTCACACATGCTGGTCGATACCAAGGGGATACACCCTCGCACCCCTACTTGAGATTAGTGTTAGGGTGCGGTCTCGACCCTCTGGGACAATCCCTTTTCTACCATCACTGATCCCCATAAAATATAGAGAGACACACCATAAAATTTATGAGGCGGGTTGATAAAATTTTGGGTTCCACCTTATATGTCCCTAACATCCACCTCATATAATACCATGAGTTGAAACATTCATCATGCACCTCCAGAAAACCCATCACCTAACTCCTATGCCAGTTTGAACAAAAAAGGGATATTATTGCGTAAGTCCAACACCATCCATTTCTAGGTATCTTCCTTATAGTTTTACTGACCACATGACATTAAGTTGTATAAAACTCATCCTAACCACATGATGTTAAACTGTACAAAACTCATCCTGACCACATGATGTTAAACTGTACAAAACTCATCCTGTCCACATAACATTAAACTATACAAAACTCATCCTAATCACATGACATTAAACTTTATGAAACTCATACTTACCACATGATGTAAAACTATATGGAACTCATCTTGGATACATGACATTAAACTATACAGAACTTATCCCTACAACATGACATTAAATTGTGTTATTGTTGTCCTAGATAAATGACTTTAAACTATAGTATACCCTATATGAAAAACATAGTATGCATCCTATAAACAACATAAGATTCTTTATACATGAATCATAAGATGCCTCATGTAATGATTATGATATATCTTCCAAACAACCAACATGGACATCCCCTTAGGCGTAAGCCTCAACCAAACCTAAATTACCGTGAGTTGATATTCTTCTCATGGTACCACAAACTAATGGATTCCCTCCTAGAGTAAGTATTTAGTGTTTTGTGTATGAGGAGGAACTCTTTATCCTCTCTACCACCACATTTACCAAAATAAAAGAGGGTATGGGCACACTCAAAGCCATCTAACTCTCCCTTTGGGCTCTAGTATTCATCCACCAGTGGACAATGTGGATTGTGTGTTTTTCAGATATACTGCTTCCTATTTCTTCTCACACTAAGCATAACCTAGGTGGGATTAGAGGTTAGTAGTGATAATGACATCTACACAATCTCAAACCTTCACATGGGACTCCTATTTAGTGTAAGCCCTAACCTTTATTCAAATGGGTCTTCTCCATAGATATAATCCCCAAATTACTAAACTACATGTGATTTGATTCCCAACTATTTGGGATATGTAGGAATCCTCCTTGAGGTCCAAACCCAACACCCATATTCACCCTACTGTTCTCCGAGCCACATTCTCAGTAGGGTTATATCCTCCTAGGAGACCACATCTCTTTCAAGTCTCTCGGGCCGCCGCGATATAAGTCCCACACCATCCTTGACAGTGAACCTTTTTTCTAGATGTATTTGCCACGTGAAGTTAAACTACATGGTTGGGTCCTCATAACATGACCTTAAAAGGTGATGTGACCTATTAAGTAGCACCAAAATACATGGGTTCTAATTCCTTTCATGAGGGTATGTAGGAATCCCATTATATGGGTTTGATCCCGACATCCAAACAACTTTCATCTCCCTGGATGGAAAAAAAATACAGAGCACCTCACCACATGCCTTAAAACTAGTATAATCCTAATGAACGACTAAAGAATCTCTAATATATCCATAAAAGGGTACCATTGATGGAGAACCTTATATAGATATAGATATCCCTATTGATGGAGAATCTCATATACATGCAGATGATTCTGAGCCCATACATGTTCATAATAGATCATTATCTCATGGTGATCTATGTATACATACTTGGTAATGAACAAAGAATTCAAAAGCATATCTTAAATCTATAAGAGAGTATTGGAATAGGACATAGTTCTCCCCAAAAGGGTGTAATGAGCTCTAATTCCAATACTCTCAACTAATGTGAGTTATTAAGTGTCATTGTCCAAGTTCACCAATAAACACCTACCTTTGGAATGTAGGTCTATGAGTTGTCATGGATATGAGAGTCATTGGATTTTTTTGGCTTTGTGAACAAAACCCATTGGAGACTTTTCAGAGGTAGTAAACCTAACATAAATGATTTTACAAAACTCAACCCCCTACAATCAATCATTGGGAAACTGAACTTTATTAGAAACAATATGGTGAACCCTATGTGAATGATTGTACACAACTCAACCCCCTACAATCAATCATCAGGTGACCAACCTTCTTCAAAAAAATATGGTGAACCCAATGGGAATTATAGTACAAAACTCAACCCCCTACTATCAATCATCAAGTGAATGACCTTTTTTGTAAACAAAATTCTGAACCCTATGTGAATCCTTAACCAAGGTGGAAGTGTTACCCCGCTTCAGGTCCCTTTAGCATCCAAAATGGAAGAGGGCCAAATGAGACCATCAATTACACATATGGTCATGAGATGCTACTTTGATGAGGTTTTTTTTGTTTGTACATATCACATATATTGTAGTTTCTATTCACCAGAACTCTCTTTAATCTAATGAAATCTCACCAATTTTTGAGGACATGCACATCAGCCAATGCATAGGCCGAGTCCTCAACCAAAAATAAGATTCCATCACCCACCATCATCTTCAATGATGGGTTTCGAATGCATTGGTCTGAGAGTACCACCTGTAACACCCCCAAATGATAAAGGGTTAAATGACTAAATGAGATGACTCATGTCAACAAGGTGCACTTTCCTTTTCGGGAGCCTACCTAATCAGAACTCCACAGTTAAGTGTGCTTGGCCTGGAGTAGTGATCAGGATGGGTGAACTTATGGGAAGTTTCCCAGGGTGTGTGTGAGTGAGGACAAAGCACACTGGATAAGACATGTATTGGCCTGTGGGGACATTCATTTGTCAGATGACCTGTTTGGGCACATGGGTGGACCCCTGGGTGGGGACCACGTGTCTGTGGGGGCAACTGGTGGTACCTGGCAGGCCAGGACCCGACGACCATGTTAAGGCGAGGTGTCTATGCTGTCACCGGGACCCAGTTGTAACATTTGGTATCAGAGGCGGTACCTAACCTTAAGTGCAGCGCACTACCTGGGTTGATTTGTAGGGCCCACAACGAGGATGTTGTGCTCTAAGGGGGGGGGGGGGTGATTGTAACACCCCCAAATGATAAAGGGTTAAATGACTAAATGATATGACTCATGTCAACAAGGTTCACCTTCCTTTTCAGGAGCCTACCTGATTAGAACTCCACAGTTAAGTGTGCTTGGCCTAGAGTAGTGATCAGGATGGGTGACCTTCTGGGAAGTTTCTTAAGATGTGTGTGAGTGAGGACAAAACACACTGGATAGGACATGTGTTGGCCGGTGGGGACATTCATTAGTCAGATAACCTGTTCAGGCACGTGGGTGGACCCCAGGGTGGGGACCACGTGTCTTCGGGGGAAACTGGTGGTACCTGGCAGGCCAGGACCCGACGACCATGTTAAGGCGGGGTGTCTGTGCTGTCACCGGGACCCAGTTGTTACACCACCAGAATGGTACTATACTAACCTTGGAGCCAACTCAAAAGGACCTCCAGTTTATAAATCCCCGATAACCATCAACCCAATGACAGTCAGTGGTCTAGAACCAGATGACTTTGATAGCCGTATCAAACCATTTCGAGAGCCTATCCCCAGAACATGATAACAAGTTCCTACCTCACCTTAGGAGTATGGTGAAGTGGTTACTATAAACTTCATCCCATTATCATATGGGTCCCACCTAAAGGCCCCTATTGATAATCATCATCGTTAACCCGTTCGGGCATGTTGGTGGACCCCAGGGTGGGGACCACGTGTCTGCGGGGGCAACTGGTGGTACCTGACGGGCCAGGACCCGACGACCATGTTAAGGCGGGGTGTCTGTGCTGTCACCGGGACCCAGTTGTTACACCACCAGAATGGTACTATACTAACCTTGGAGCCAACTCAAAAGGCCCTCCAGTCTCTAAATCCCCGATAACCATAAACCCAATGACAGTCAGTGGTCTATAACCAGATGACTTTGATAGCCGTATCAAACCATTTCGAGAGCCTATCCCCAGAACATGATAACAAGTTCCTACCTCAACTTAAGAGTATGGTGAAGTGGTTACCATAAACTTCATCCCATCATCATAGGGGTCCCACCTAAAGGCCCCTATTGATAATCATAATCATTAATACTGTACACCCCAACATCCTCATCATGAAGAGGATACCACCCCATGGACCCCAGCTGAAGTCAAATGGATCGAGGTCCCTAGGGAGGCCTAAAAAGGGTGAAAATCAGCCAATCAGAAATATTCTATCATCTTTATTCCTACTGAAGAATCCCTCCAAGTAAATATGATGGCAACCTAAGAGCAGATGTATAATCCTGCTATCTCTTATCAAGCCCATCATGTAAATATGGTGGCAAACAAGCAGTTTAAAATCTCTACTGGAAAATACGAATCCTATCATTAAAATACGATGGGAAACTATGGGAAGATGTATATTAATTCTCTATTTTATCAAGATCTTCATGAAAATATGACTACAAATGAGTAGACACAAATCCCTACATGAAAATATGAATCCCGCCATAATGGTACTATACTAACCCTGGAGCCAACTCAAAAGGCCCTCCAGTCTCTAAATCCTTGATAACCATCAATCCAATGATAGTCAGTGGTCTAGAACTAGATGACTTTGATAGCCGTATCAAACCATTTCGAGAGCCTATCCCCAGAACATGATAACAAGTTCCCACCTCACCTTAAGAGTATGGTGAAGTGGTTACCATAAAATTCATCCCATCATCATAGGGGTCCCACCTAAAGGCCCCTATTGATAATCATCATTGTTAATACTGTACGCCCCAATATCCTCATCATGAAGAGTATACCACCCCATGGACCCCAGCTGAAGTCAAATGGATCGAGGTCCCCAGGGAGGCCTAAAAAGGGTGAAAATTAGCCAATCAGAAATATTCTATCATCTTTATTCCTACTGAAGAATCCCTCCAAGTAAATATGATGGCAAACTAAGAGCAGATGTATAATCCTGCTATCTCTTATCAAGCCCATCATGTAAATATGGTGGCAAACAAGCAGTTGAAAATATCTGCTGGAAAATATGAATCCTATCATTAAAATACTATGTGAAACTATGGGAAGATGTATATTAATTCTCTATTTTATCAAGATCTTCATGAAAATATGACTACAAATGAGTAGACACAAATCCCTACATGAATATATGAATCCCGCTAGTCAAATTTAGTGGAAACCTATGGGCAGACATATATTCCTACTCATTCACATCAAGACCACCAAGAAAATACAATGTCACATTATAGGAAAAATCATATCCCTGCTAATGCACATGAATCTTACCAGTCAAATATGATGGAAAACTATGAGCAGACGCAAATTCTTGATAATACACATGAATCCCATCATGAAAATATAGTAGAAATTGTAGAATGTAGTCGACATATCTCAGCTAAAAGTCAGGGGAATAATTACATTCCTATCCCAACATTGGAATGTGAATATATTCTCATTACCTCCAAAGATGTTTCTCATCACATCCTAGGAATGATGGAGGGTCAAACATAAATTCTTGACCATATCCTATAGACTTTCCAATATGTAATCACATCCACGTAAATAGCTAGGATTTGGGCTCACAACCCCACCTCCTCAAGTTGGGTGAATCATCTACACAACATGGTGGTCACTTAGAAGCATACATACATCCCTTATCCCATCCAGAAGTTTCATCAACAATATTTCATGATAAATAGACAATAGGATTGATGAAAAATACCCATTTCAAATGGGGAAACTCATCCACTTTGGTGGCCACTTAAGGGAAGGCATATATCCCCACCATAATTTTAAAATCTCTCCAACATATCTCAGTAGAACTGCGGGAGCTACTTAGATTGGCACCCATCTATGGAGGCCGTCACTCACAACAAGCAACCCTAGTCTTCCATAAGAGAGTGCCCAAAAATAAATCCCGCCAAAGGAAATTGGAAAATGAAGAGAAGATTCATAACCCTACTCTATTGGAATATGGAATTATTGAGGCCATAGAACATCTATCACTGGTGTCCCCTGATCCTGCCAATCCATTTCCAAATTATGGAAGTGACAGTAGTAGTTGCAAAGGTACTCCTCGCAACATTTTTACTAATAGCTCTGAAGGTCCTCCCTAGAGTATCTACCATGAAGGCTTCCTTCATGGGCACAAATTGATCGATTATAAGAGATTATCTCTTAATGAGCGACATAATATCCATAATCATGGATATAAGATCAAATAGTAAGAAAGTCCTCCCCTTTCTATTGTCCTCCCTGAAGTTCCTCTCTAGGTTGTATGCTACATAAATTCCCCTTGCAGTCAGATATAAAGCTATGACAGTAGTCCTCGCCATGATAGAATTCACTGTGAAGGTCCTCCCCATAGTAAAATATCATTTCAACAAGAAGTTCCTCACCTTGTTGAGTCAAATATGATAAATTACTCATATTCTAAGGCATTTGGAAATATGGGTCTTGATATGTTAGATACCCTATCAATGAAAAGTGACATCCTTTCTCAACCATAAGATGGAACGAGGCAATGCACATCCTCTAAGTTTCCCCCATACCGTTCCCATACCAACCATACCTCCACTAGCCTCGCTACATGCGATAAAATCGTCAATAAGTGTTCATGTTGGGTTGATAAAGTATAGACATATCTGGTAGAAGAATAGAAGGATATGTTTATCATGAGAAGATAATTGGCCATGGATGATATACTTGTTATGTTTTGTCTCTCATACATTTCTTATTTTGATATTCCAAAGTCATTGTTAGAAGAATGCATAAAGAATATCCATCTGAATCTATGGAAAATACTCCACCACCTGAAATAATAATTCTTTACTTACAATGGGTATGCAGACCATGTCAAAATATTGGGAGAGATTCATCATCAAATCGACTTGGAAGCCCTTCCATCTGCACGATGACCACAACCAAAGAAGCAGAAGAAATATCTACAACTGACTTGCCTCAATGCATTGCATGAGTTGCATAATCTAATTATTAATGACTCACTTGGTGTTCATATACATGGATGGGGGGAACATGGAGCTTTACATTTTACCCCATGCCCTGTTCAGCAGAACCCACTGGAAATGACATCCTGTAATATAATTATTCTAAGGTGTACATCAAATTGGACCCATGCTCGGGAAAGATGACACACTAAACAAAAACTGTCCTTGAATAAGTCTCAAAGGTGTCAATATCGATGAGAGAAATCCATTGAAAAAAATCCTAAACTAGGAAAGTAAGAACATTAAGAAGGATTCTCACTTAAGGGAAGTCAATCATCAAGCATTGATAATGCCCTTAGAAGCAAGCAGTTCAAGTGTTGACTCAAAATCGAACCTGAATCACGCCCAAACAAGGATGCACGAGATCAAGAGGGATACAATAGTAGTAGAATCAACCAAAGTGTGGGATCAACCCTTTCCCATAGGTATGGGGAGATTTTTACCAAAAAATTCCCTGTAAGACTGAAAAAATTGGCCCAAGGCACAACAACAAGAGAATGGGAGAAACCCCAAACCACAGGGCTGTGGAAATTTTTACCTCAACCACACCATAAATGGAAATTAGTCTTCTCCCATTTAGGTAATATGAAAAGAGGTAATATTTCCAATTTCACCCTATCACATACCCCATTTACCTTAAAAGAGAGGCATATGAACAAGATGAAAGGAGGATCCCTCCAAGTCACTCTTCATCAGGAAACTTGAAGGAGACCTCATAAAGAAAGAAATAGATCCAAAAAATGACACAAATAACCCTCCTATAATTCAACATACAATACGACATCCACAATTCATTACATATTGGTGAACGTTGTGGATGTCAATTCTGCAAATAACACTGAAAATAATGCTAATGTAGAAGACCAAGGAGAGGATGGTTCTACCCAAAATATAGTCCACATTGAGAATGAAAGTGTTTGTTACTAGAACTAGATAATCTCCTTGAATTTGGATGATCCCTTGATCAATACCTCACTTCCTCCTCATAGAATCTATTCCAAATAAAAGAATAAAAACAATGTTGCATATGACCCACCTCCTCATCTCAAGGAGGGAAAGCTTCTTATGATCAAAGAAAGTTTTAATCGGTAGGAGAAAGAAATGAAAGAGTTTAGGAAAATAAAAACTGGGTTACTCTAAGGTATAATTCCTACCAAATATTATCCACAATCATAGCCTCAACATGCACTTCCAATGGGTGTACCTTCATAAGGGTTTATCCTAGTGACCGAAGACGGGCCAGGAAATACACCCAACTCGGCTCTTGGAAACTCATTATACTTGGAATTGATCATGGAAAGATATCAAGATTTATCTCCATTAAGGAGATAATCAGAGTGGGTTAAGGTAAATCCTCAAAAGATGTCCCTGACCAGATATCAGCCTCAAATAATGGCAAAACCAGCACACCAGATCCTACCCATTTCCATATATGTCCAAGATCTTGTTCGAACAAACAGACATCAAGGGATTATCAACACCATTGAGTCATTGGAATATTTATTGGAATACGTAGAGGAGAAGCATGCACCAATGTAGCTAAAATAGAAACCTTACCCCAATTGAGTGAGTGAAACCCTTCCACCTCCAAACTTCAGGAGTCCTACATTTATGATATTCAATAGACCAAGAGACCCAGAACAATATCTCATTCACTATGTGTACCATTATGATCCAATGATGGGAAATCTCTAGCAACATAAAACAATGAAACTCAGATGCTTCATACAAACCTTGAAAGGGATATCCTTTGTATGATACACCAGTTTTCCAACTTGGTCAATCATAGGATGGGAAGACCTCCATCGACAGTTCCTTTTTCAGTTAAGATCATCACTGTAAAAGATAAAAATTAGTGACCTATCTAATTAAAAACAATAAGAAAATGAGAGAGTCTTGGATTTCATTACCATATGGAAAGGGATGACTTAATCCCTAAACCAACCACTTCCTCAGGAATACCTACTCACTCTTTGAATTGATAACATTCATGATGAGATGTGAACGCCACCCATTCTTATGAAATATACAGGCGGGATTTGGGATTTTCCCTCCATTTCCCATAGAATATAAGATTCCATACAATGGATTGAGATTAAGTTTTGGATAACTCCACCAGTCCTATGGAAAATAGTATGAAAGGAAGAGGCAGCATCCATCGCACTTAAGACAGCCTCCGCGCCTGCTCCATTTCCAAAACCCACACTATATTGCAAAACACCCTCTGTGTGCTAACAAGAACCCCACCTTGACAGGATCAGCAAAGGGGACCCAGTTGAAATTAACTCAAGGAGTAAAGGAAAAAAATTTACTCATTCCGAGATTCTCAAGACTGTGGCTATTTTATAGCCACTATGGACAATGATTTACTTCATATGCTGGAACCTAAAAGGCTCTATCAGGTAGGTCTTGATGACCAAATATATTATTTCCACTTCCAAATATATTTGGGGTACACCATTCAATAATTATTCATATTCAAAGTCATCCTATAGAAAATGGTAGATTCTGGGAAGATAAAGTTAGGAAAGCCACCAACGTAGGTAGTGTATATTTTCACTACCACCCCTAATAAAGAAGGTTAGTGGAAACCAGTTGTTAGAATAAGGGAAAAAAAGTTTAATGGTTGGATGACTCAAAAGAAAATCAACCAAACTCATGGTATTATTCAAGAATAGTTGAAAAACCAACTTTTACCCATCCACTTTTTCTATAACATAACTGATTTCATCATCCCCAAAAACTTGCAAAATCCATCCTTTCAAAAAGAGGCATGGAAATAAAGATAGGAAGTGATAATAAGAGGATAAACCTACATCAAGGCCAAAATCATATCTGAATATCTCAGTATTTGTGCTCTCAGATTTGAAACAATGGGCACTGCCCTGCCAAACGACACCACTAAAAATGATCAGCTAGGATAGACTTCATCAGAAGAGGAGTTGATCTTCAGTTCCATTAATGTAATTAATTTAATGGATCCATTCTCCAATGATGAGTATGTCTATGAAACCAAGTTCCCCACACTTTATTGGGGAAATAGAGGAAGAGGCCATAGGAGTCGAGGATATTAGGGAAGATGTATTCATGGAAAGAGATAGAATTCTAGACACGTCCCTATTCAGACTATAAATATTGTATAAAATCATGAAAGACACCTTCAGTGGATCCAACAGAAGTAGGAAAATCCCCTTGCACATACCAGAATCCACTCTGACATGATAACTCTAGAATATAATTCAAAATAGAAATAGGTGTCCAATAACCCTTAGCGTACAGTTAGAACTGCCCGAACCAACACACCAAGGACATGAGAACCTATGGATCCTATCTCAAAGGTTAATCCAACCACATCAAATACTCAAGACCCTATAGTGCCAGTGAAAGAGAATCCCCACACTAGTAATCACGGGCCTTTAGACTAGAATTATGATATCATGAAATTGTTATCCTTGGTACTGACCAAGATATTGATCTTGAATGACCTAATATTGTCAAAATACATTAGGGAAGAACTCATAGAGGCTCTAACAATCCCTAAAGAGTTTGAAGCCGAAGTAGACGCTTTTGAGGCCTATCAGATAGAGATTGACCCTACATAATGCTTCATAGATCAAGATGAAGATTACATTATACAGAGACACATATGACCTCTGTACGTGTCCGGTAGGATAAATGGTGTCAATTTCCAAAAGGTTTTTATTGAAAATCGCTATGGAGTTAACTTCATTCTAGTATAAACACCTCACCGGCTAGGCTGCAATGAGAACAACCAAGCACCATCCTTTATAACACTGTAGGGCTAAGAAAAAAGTGAGTAGAATACATTGGTCCAAATCAAGCTCAAGGATTAGTTTGGAGACCTCATAGATAAATCATAATTTTTGGTCATTTGGTAGAACACGACCTCCAACATCTTACTAGGAAGGCCCTAGTTTCACCAACATGTAGAAATCCCATCATCGTACCATCAATGCATTAAATACCACATTAATGGAAAAATTGTGAAGTTGCATGTTGATAATTACCTATTTAAATATTACGAGTCACACTATATTGACGCATGAATCTATCAGAGGGAAGGGAAATAACCCCTGGTTGATGGTGTTTCTTAGGTCATCGCCCTGAATGGTCTAAAAATGATCCTGACCAACCCATTTAAATAGATCAATGAAGAATACATGTTAGACATCAATTAGATCAATCATAAGAATCTATGTTCATATGAATATTCAATGGCCTTCATTATTTCAATCATAACTATTGAGTCCAGTAGTGTTGAAGAGTTTTCTAACTCCCCAAACAATGGTGAAGGATCAGATGAAAATGCCTTCATTCCATCCTTAGAGCTCCAAGAAGACCCTGCCTTACCAATTGAGGAAGAAGAGGTTGTATCATCCCCCAAAGAGGATGAAGAAACTCTCTATTCATCTCTCACTCCACCCTCCCTAGTTTTTCAAGGAAATACCACATTATCAGATGGGTCAGAGGAAGTATCTTCATCTTCAGAATACCAAGGTATCAGCTACTCCCCTAACTTTGGAGAACTTATACCACTACTTTATCCCCCTACAGAACAAGATAAATAAGATTAAGATGAGGAAGAATAATAGGAGGAGGACCTTAGGGATACCCTCCGGTATTTGAGGAGTTAATGTCCACCAACATTGATGAAATTAGAGAAATAAACCTGGGTACAATAGAAGACCCCAACCCATATTGATTAGTGTGGTTGTGTATTTTAAAAAATAAGAGCTATATACCTACTTCATTAAGAATCATCGAGATATATTTGCCTAGAAATACACATAAATACTGGGCCTTGATCTTGAGGTGGCCACTCTCCACCTAGTCCTTCCTGAGGACCACCAGGGCTATAAAAAATCATCCAAAAGGACACACCTGACACGTGTTTCCAAAATTGAGGCTAAAGTTGAAAAGAACATCAGAGATAACTTTATTTAGGAGGCCAAATATCCCAAATGTATGGACAATATCATCCTTATAAATAAGAATAATGGTCAAATCAAATTCTTCGTCAATTTCAGGGATCTCAACCGACACTGCTCAAAGTATGATTTCCCAATCCTGATCACAGAACTACTGATCAATGAAACAGTCAAATATCAAGCTATCTCCTTCATGGATGGATATTCATGATACAATAAAATTATAATGGCATGGGAAGATGAATAATTCACCACCTTTAGGACCCCAATAGAGTATTTTTCTATCGAGTAATGCCATTTAGATTGAAGAATGTCACCGCTACATACCAACGTACCACCAATTGCATACTCAAAACCTTCCTAAGAATTTTTTTCAAATGCTATGTTAATAAACTGGTGGTTTATCTCAAAAATTATATGTAAACATGGAATACCTTGAAACTTTCTTCAACAAACCATGACAACATAGCTTGAAAATGAACCCCTTGAAATGCGTTTTTGACATTACCTTAGGGAAATTTATCAACTTTGTTGTACACCATTGGGCCATCAAATTTGACCCTGATAAAACAAAGGATATCCTTGGAATGTCACTACCTCACAACCTCACAGAGTTGAGAGGAATTCAAGGAAACTTAGCCTATATTTGGCACTTTGTAGCCAACTTTTCATGAAAATGTCTTCCCTTCACTAGGTTGATGAAAAGGGGGGTTATATATCAGTAGATTTATGATTGTCAGGTTGAATTATATAGTCTCAAGAAATATCTCTTAATCCTACCAATTCTGATGCCACATGTCTAAGTAAGGCTACTTATTTTATATGTGACAGTATTAGAGTGATCATTGGGTTCCTTCCTCACACAAGAGAATGATTCCAGTAGTAAAAAAAGCCTTTATTATCTCATTCAAACTATGATCGATGATGAGAATTGTTATTAAAATATCAAGAAGAGATGTCTGGTGCTAATATTTACGGTCCATAAGCTGAGGCACTACCTGCAACATCACAAGGTCCATTTGGTATCTTATAGAAAACCACTCAAATATATTCTAAGCCATCTTATGTTGACCAAATGTATGTCACAATGGGAAATCAATATATAATAGTTTTAAATTTAGTTCATGCCTTAGAAAGTAGTCAAAGGATAGGAATTAACAGATTTTTTGGTAGAGAACCCCTCAGTAGAAACAAATTCATTGGATACAAAACTAACTAATGAAGAGTTTTTCTCTATTTAAGAGTCCCCCCAAGATGTGGGAGATGTATTTTGATAGTGAATTCAAAAGACTGATAGGGAAGAGGATAGAAGACCCCTGGCTCAATAAAGTGGGGCTGGGAGTCATGATCATCTCTCTAGTAAAGACAGTCCTACCTTAATCCTTTCTACTATAGGAAGGGTGCACAAAAAATGAAGTAAAATATCAGTATCTCATTGTAGGTCTAGAGTTGGCACTTCTAGTATAAGTCAATCACTTGAAGATAAAGGGTGATTCATAACTAGTCATCAAAAAGATCAATATGGATTATACCATTAAAAAGGAAGAGTTAATCCCCATAATAAACCATTTCCAAGAACTAATGGTGGAATTACCTTTGGAGCTGATATTAACTCATGTCCCATGGTCATGAAATTCTTAGGAAGACGCCCTAGAAAATGCGGCCACAACTCTAGATGATATAGACTAATATGAAACAGTCATCACTATTTTACATCATTGGATGCTATCACCTTTCATTCAAATCAACACAAAAGATATTGGTGAGATTATCCCCATACCTAAACTGTACAATCCTACCACCGGATGGATGAAACCCATTTTAGAATACCTTATAAAGGGTGATCTCCCATTAGACAGAGTTGAAAGAGATCAAACCTAAAGATGAGAAAATAAATTTTTTCTATATAATGAAATGAGTCATCAAAAGGTCCTCTATAAATGAATCCTTGATGGGGTCCTTATTAGATAAATTGATGGAGAAGAGACCAATTATATCATGAAGGAAGTGCATAGTAGAGGCTAAAATTCCCACCATTCAATATCTAATCTTTACTATCAAATCCAACGGCTTGGGTACTACTGGACCACTATAATACGGGACTGCACTAAATTCACCAAAAAGCACCATTCCTGCCAGATTCATTCCAAATTCATTCACCAACCCCCATCGTTTCTTCTTAAATCCAAATAATTATGACCATTTTACATATGGTAAATGAATGTTGTGGGACTATATCCACCTGCTATGACCAAACAGTTCAAGTACATTCTCAATGAAACTAACTTCTTCTCTAAGTGGGAAGAAGACGTACCCCTCAAAGAGGCCAAGGTAAGAAACATTGTTAGCTTTAGGAGAACCAACACCACCACTAGATTTGGTGTCCCTCATACAATACTGATGGAAAACAACACCAATTTCTATTATAATTAATTGGAAAGAGTATATCATGATTATGACATCAAGTCTAAACATTCATCCTACTACCATGTGGTGGATAATTGACAGATATGAGATTTTAATAAGAACCTACAAAAATATACTCCATAATATGGTAGATAAGGATAAGAAGTCTTGGATAGATAAGATCCAACATGCCTTGTGGTCTTACCAGACTACAAACAACACTACCACACAAGTGACCCCATACTCATTAATATATGAGACAGAGGTAGTCCTGCCCATTGAAGTTCAATTTCCCTCACTCTGTGTTTCCATTTGCGATCAATTATCCAAAAATGATAAATCCTAGAAATAGCTGGATGAATTAGAGTGATGGGATGAGAATAGATTTCACACCTTGAATCATTTGGAATTCCACCAAAACAGGATTACACAAGGCATTAACAAAAAATTTGACCTCTAGTATTTCCTTGAGGGAGAGATAGTGTTGGTCCTTAGGACTCCTATGATACTCTTAAAAAACCTCCAAAGTTGGATCCAAAGTGGGAGGGAACCTATTCCATACAGAAAGTATACTCCAATGGAGCCCATTCCTTGATCTAGATGAATGGGAAGCTTACCAAAACCCCCACTAATTCAAGGTTTCTAAAGAATTATTTCATGCAATCATAAGACACATCATCCATGTTACAAGATAATAAACCTCATGACACCATCATCCTGATCACATAACATTAAATTTCACGATATATAATCCTTACTGCATGATGTTAAACTGTATGGATAATTTCCATTACACGTGACATTAAACTACATGGTACCTTCATAACCACATGTGTCTTGATTCCGGTCTTCGTAGGATACATAGTGATGCCTAGAACTCTTATGTTGGGCCCAACCAAAAATTTCCCTCCATTCATAAGATGATTTTCTTACCATCCTTTGGACTCAAGTACTATTTTCATGTTGGGATTATGTTTCTCAATATTCCACAAAATCATCCTTCCCATAACTACAAGACACAATCATCTTGATTGTATGACGTTAAACTGCATGGTACATCATCCATGTCACAAGATAATAAACTGTATGACATCAATGTCCTTTATGTATGATGTTAAACTACAAAAAACCATAAAGTTCTCACTTGATAGGAAATCACCATCAATATCAGTCACCTATCATTCCTTATTCAAGAACTACATATGGATTGATTCCTTTCCACATAGGATACACAACGATGCCTAAATTT
Source organism: Viscum album (assembly GCA_963277665.1). Classification (NCBI taxonomy): domain Eukaryota; kingdom Viridiplantae; phylum Streptophyta; class Magnoliopsida; order Santalales; family Viscaceae; genus Viscum; species Viscum album. Next base: position 320,015,824 of record OY728146.1, read on the forward strand.
TATATCCTCGTCTAGCCACCCCAAAAGTAAAAAATTCCCTCTCTCTGGGTATGAGTCAGACTTACACATAGATATTTCCATCAAGAAATACATATGTCTTGATTCTTTACCTTAAAGGATACATAGTGATTCCTTGATCTCTATTCATGGGCCTAACCGTGATGACACTCCTTTCACGTCGAGTGAGCTATGTCCTTACCGTATGATGTTAAACTGTATGGAGAAAATCCTTACCTCAAGAAGTTAAACTACATGGTTCCTCAAGAACTACATGTGGCTTGATTATTGAAATTAAAGGATATATAGTGATACCTAGAACTCATGACCTAGTCCCAACTACGAAATATAAAAAATGCTCCCTCCCTTGAATACAAAATAAATCGATGCATGGGACTCCAAAGTGGGTCCTATTACAGGTCCATTTCAAGTAAAATTACCTCTCCCCATGAATGAGTCAGATATATATAGGGAAGAACATTTATAAATACATGTGGCTTGATTTATGTACACACATGATACATAGTGATGCTTGGATCTCCAATCTGAAGACTAGCCGTAACAATCAAACAAACAACGGGAAAATTCCCTACTTTTCGTACGAATCAGACCTATGTGGAGATTTCCCATTCATAACTGTATTTGAATTGATTCTTATAACCATAGGATATATAGTGAAACTTGGATCTCAAATCCCGAGTCCAGCTACAATGAAAGATAAAAATTCCCCCTCTCTATGTATGGGTCAGATCTGCACAGGGAGTTTTCTGAGAACTAAGTATGTCTTGATTCTCATTTTGATGAGATACATAGTGACACTTGGATTTTTCATCCTGTCCTAGAAACTACAAATTAAAAATTACCCTATCCTTCATTTTATCACCTATGTGTGGAAGAATAAACCTTTACCACCCCTTGTTTCTCACATAGAGCATATATCACATGAGCTTAGGAGTTTTGGTAGGGTATTCCTTGCATGATGAAGGAATATCAATAAACATTAGGGTTTCCATAGTCTTAGTAGCAAGAACTTAAAAGGAACACTAGTTTTCCTTACATCACTACATTAAAAAATGTGGTCAAAGATAGTTTGAGAACTACATAGGACTTGATTCCTTCCATCACAAGATATGTAGTGGAACCCATGTCTTTAATCTAGGTTCTAGCCATAATATTTACTCTTCAGGTTAGGGAACCTATGTTCTTACTAAATTACATTAAAATGAATGGATAATTTCCTTTCCACATTACATTAAACTGCATGGTACCTCAAGAACTATGTATGGCTTGATTCACATTTTGACAAGATACATAGTGAAACCTAGGTCTCATATCTTATTCCCATCCACGGGGAAAACAAAAAGGAAAATATCCCCATCTTTAGTATACAAACAAAGAACTTGCAGGAGATCTCAAGTTTGGGTTCCTCATTCAGGGATCTATTAAGGAAATAGAAATATACCCCCTACATGTGAGTTAGATTTATATAGGGAAATACACACTCCATGGAAAATCATGGTATGGATGTTTCTTATATACCTGGACACATTCCTTCCATTCATCATACTCTGTGCCCTAAGAAATTTTGGATCTTCACAATATTCCTCTAGCCATTGGAGATGGGGGGGGGGGGGGTTAGTGTTCTGAGGAAAGATTTGTTTGATTATACATAATATTCCCCTGTTGGATCTGAATAAGTTTCCCATAAAAGGCCTATCAACCAAAGACAAATTCATCCCCAGGAAAGACCTATTCTATATCCATAATCCCCAATGGTGTTTCTTCCCCTTATCATTTATTTTGATCTAAGAATCCATGGAATCACAATTTACACTTTCTTTCCCCCTCACGTATGAGGAATTTCAGAACATCCCAATCCAATGAGCCTCCAATTACTCATCATTTTCATGACATATCTTCCTAGAAATATGGCCTAAAACTATAAGACTCCATGTCTTCCTTACCGCACGACTCTAAATTGCATGGTTAACATCCCTCTTATTTAGTATTAGAATTCAAGGACTACTTTTATCTTTTTATCACTATTGAAAGATACATCATGAAACCTATATATCTAGATTTTATTCAAGCTTCTATATTCCATTTTTCACATCCAGACACCTACGTACTCACCGCACGATGTTAAACAACATGAATGATGTCCTATTTATATGACACTAAACTACGTGATTTCTAAGAACCACATCTGGATTGATTATTGTTATAACAAGATATGTAGTGATGATTGAATATTCAATTTTAGGTCCATCCATGACATAAAAATGTCTCACCTCTTCCTGTGTATGGGATACATGGGAACAATTTGTTTTCAGCACTATAACTAAATATGGCATGATTCTTTCTTTGATAATATACATAGTGAGACCCGGATATTATGTCCTGGTCTGGCCAAAACAAAAAAAATCCCCCACATTACTATACATGGGGTGTATCTATATAGTAGGGTCCAATAAATTTCACACCCCACTAATGAGCTCATATTCAAAAGAAAATCCCCATTCCCCACACAAGATTTGGATCAATGTGTGGTGAAACCTTCCCATAACTACATATAACTTGATTATTATTTTGAAAAGATACGTAGTGATGTCTAGACCTCATGTCTTGGACCCAACCATATAAAAAAAATCCATCCTACATATGGTTCATACCTGCTTAGGGAAAAATTTCTACCCATTCCCAAGAAATCTCGACACAAAATGCTCCTTTCATATTCAGAAACTTTCCTTTAAAAAACCAAACTTTATGTTCAGAGAAGTATGATTCCCCATAAACCTCCATGTTCATTGGAAATGGGGGTCAGTTTCCTAAGGACACATTTGTTTTATGATGTATAATATACCACAATTGGATCTGCTTAATTTTTCCACACAAAAAGGCCTATCAACCAACAAAAAATTCATCCCTAGGAGAGGATCTTACTATCTACATATTCCCCAATGATGAATTTTTTCCCATATAACTACTCAGATTCAAAAACCCCCAGATTATAGCTTAAAATCATTACCCTTAATTCCTGAATATGATGGAACATTCTTGGATGGATTATCATGAAAAGGGAAATTTGTTTATCCCTCAGTCAATACTAAATGACCTTAAACTGTAGCCCTCAAATTTCCTCACCATAAGATAGTAAGGTGCACTATCCATGTACTAGAGGTATGACATTAAACTAAACCATGCTTCATCCCTTATTTACACAATCCAAATCCATATTGAAGTGGTTTCTAATTCATGGAAAGTGCTGATATATATTCCATTTTCATTTTCAGACATCATTCCCTTGACAAGCCTCCCTTTGTGGTCTTTAGAAATATGAATTTTCATAAATTACCCAGCCATCAGAAATAAAGGGCCAGTGTCCTGAGGACACCTTTTTTTGACAATGCGTAATATACCCTAGTTGGCTATGCATAACTTGCCTAAACAAAAGTCCTATCAACCAAGGGAAAATTCATCCCCGGGAGAGGCTTTTCCTATCTCTATACACCACAAAAATATCATGCTAGAAACTTTTCTCATGGATACTCCTCACAAACTTTCCCCATATCATGTAGCATATTTAGATATCATAAAACCAGGGTCCAAAAATACCCCATTAATTTCTAAAGAATATTGGGTTATTCTCATCCAGTAATCCCTATTAGGGTTATCACCCCATGAGTCTTGGTCAAAGCTGTTTGATCTAAAAAATTAGTAACATTAGTCCAATTTTTAAGACTTTAAAATGCCCCCAAAAAGAGAAATGGTACTTTAAAGGTTTAAAAACTGTAAAGGGATCCCTAGATAAAAGTCAAGTACAAAATTTCTATACCTATACATTGCATGTATTAGGAAATATTTGAGCACTAATAAAAAGAAAAAGACAAAAAACTTTTTAGGTCGAAAACCCACAAAGGGAATCCTATGAAAAAGTCAAGTTATACCCGATAAGCCCACACCATAGTAGAATTAGGAAATAATTAGGATGGTAATAGAAAATACACAAATGTAACTAAATTGTTTGTGGGGCTAGATGATGATTTCTTCCCCCCACTAATAACCTCCCCCTATGAATGATAAAGTGTTTGTGGGAGAAGGTGGTATTTTCTATCCACTATGGATGAAATCATTATTGGGCATGAACATTCCTCCTAGGCTCCTACAAACTAAGGTCTCGTAACCCAACATGACTGGCTAACTAAGTAGTTGGTTTCACTGTTCCTTTATAAAAAGGTGATAGGGGGATATGAGGAGGGGATAAATGAAAAAGTGAAGGAAAGGTGATAGAGAAATCATTCTCGGTACTAAAATCACCCAACCATCCACATCACGAAATAATTCATAGATTCTATCCCATGAACCATAGGAATATTACCCTTTATGGAGCCCCTGATCATTTATGGTATGAAGCATGATTATTCCCTCCCACACAGTGAAGTAAATTACTTTGCAAAAACCCAATAAAGACAGTCCTTCAAGAATGGTCCTTCGTGGATGTTCCTTTGTGTCCCCCTTGGCAGAAAGTGCTATCCCAACATTCCTTCACAAAATACCATTTTAGGACCCCCTTTTCTGACAACTCTTCATTAGAAACCCAATTTGGAAAACCATATGCAGCCAGATTTTTCTTGAATGGTCCTTCATGAACATTCCTTTATGGACCCCTTTGCAGACAACCCTTCATAGATGGTCATTTACGGAATCCCTTTACGAAAAACCCTTTTTGGACAATACTTATTGAAAAATTATATGCGGCCATACCTATGAACTCATTTGGAAAACCATTAACACCCGCTAGTCTATATCGTAGGGGCTATTCCCCTGCACCCCCGCTCAGGATTAGTGTTGGGAATCAATCCCAGCCCTTAAATCCTATGACTTTTCTTCCATTTATGAACCCCTTGATATATGGAGAATTACAATATGAACATTTATGGTGGGTCAAAGACATTTTGGGTTCCACTTTATATGGCCTTAACATCCCCCCAATATAGTACCATGAGTCTAAACATTCCTCATACACCTCCTGAAATCCCATTACCTGACTCCTATGTAGGGTTGAATTAGAAAGGGATTCTCTAGCATAAGTCCCACACTAACCATTTCTAGTAATCTTCTATATATTCATTCTAAACACATGAAGTTAAACTATACAAAACTCATCTTGACCACATGACGTTAAACTATACAAAACTCTTCTTAAACTCATGATGTTAAAATGTACAGAACTCATCCTGAACACATGGCGTTAAACTATACAAAACTCATCTTGACTATATGATGTTAAACTATACATAACTCATCCTGACCACATGATGTTAAATTGTATAGAACTCATACTAACCACCTAACATTAAACTGTATGGAACTTATCATCGCAACATGACATTAAACTATGCTTCTGTTGTCCTAGATACATGACTTTAAACTGTAGTATAACTTATATAAAAAACATAGGATGCCTCCTTTAAAAAACATGATATTTCATATACATCAATCATAATATTCCTCATGCAATGATCATGAGATAACTTCCAAACATCCAAAATGGGCATCCTCTTAGGTGTAATCCTCAACCAAACCTAAATTACCATGAGTTTATATTCTTCTAAAGGTTCCAAAAACTAAGGGTATCCCTCCTAGAGTAAGAACTTAATATTTCATGTGATAGGTAGAATTATTGATCCTCTTCACCTCCCTGATTACCAAAATAAAAGAGGATACTAGAACACTCAAATCCCTATCCCTATCCCTTTGGTCTCCAATATCGGTCCACCAGCATACAAAGTGGATCGTTTGATTTCCATATCTACTACTTCCTCTTGTTTCTCACACCAAGCATGATTCATGTGGGATTAAAGGTTAGTGGAGATCATGACATCTAAACAATCCCAAAATTTCACATGGGCCTCATATTCAGTGTAATTCCTAACCTTTATTCAAATGGTACTTCTCCGTATATGTAAGCCCCAACTTACCGAACAACATGGGCTTTGATTCCCAACTAACTAGGATACGTTGGAAGACTTCCTAAGGTCCAAACCCAACACCCAAATTCACTTTAATGTTCTTCGGGCCACATTACCAATAGGTTCATATCCACCTGGGAGACCACATCTCTTCCGGGTCCCTTAGTCCTCCTCGGCGTAAGTCCCACACCATCCTCGAATGTGCACCTTTTTTCTGGATGTCCTTGCCGCATAATGTTAAACCGTATGGTTGGGTCCTCATCACATGACCTTAAAATGTGATGTGCCCTGTTAAGTGGAATTAAACTAAACGTGTTCTAATTACTTTCACAAGGATGCATAGGAAGCCGATTATATGGGTTTGATCCCGATATCAAAATATATTTCATCTCCCTAGATAACAAAAAAATCCAAAGGGACTCAACACATGGCTTAAAACTAGAACTTCCTTAATAAATGACCAAAAAATATCTACCTTTTTCATAAAATGGTACCATGGATGGAGAACCATAGATACATATAGATATCCCTAATGATGGAGAACCTTGGATATATATAGATTATTCTAAACCCATGCATGTTCATAATTGATATTTATCTCAGGGTGTTACACATATACATACTTGGGAATGAATAAAAGATTCATGAACATATCTTAAATATATAAGAGAGTCCTATAATAGGAAATTGTTCCCCCCAAAAGGGTTTCATGAGCCCGATTAACTTCCCATCCTCTTGACCAATGTGAGTTCTTAAGTGTCATTGTCCAAGTTCCCCAATGAATGCCTACATTTGGAAATTATTTCCATGAGTCGTCATGGATATGAGATTCATTGGGTGTTTCCATCTCTACGAACAAAACATGTTGGAGACTTTTCAGAGGTAGTAAACCTGACATAAATTCTTGTACAAAACTCAACCCCTGCAATCAATTTTCGGGTGACTGAACTTCATTGAAAACAAAATGGTGAACCTGACATGAATGATTGTATAAATCTCAACACCCTGCAATCACTCATCGGGCGGTCAACCTTCATCAGAAACAATGTCTGAAATACCCCATATATGGATAACCTAGGGTAATTTATGGTGATAAATTCTTCTTTAGTTCCTATAAATCCCAATATATTGATACAGGACACTATAAAAGATATGGGATATAGACATAACTAGAGGATAGTGTGCAGGATATAACCCCTAATAGATTGAGGTATCCCCCAATAACCCTTTATTGTATTAAAATGAATCTTCGTACTCTCTATCCATAAAATTAAGGTAAAAATTCTAGATTTGGTATGTTGTAGAATTTTACCTATCAAAGGTAAAAATTTCCAGACCACATTTTTCTATTATGGAAGAGATGAAAATTCTTTTATTGCACTAGCCCCATTAATAAAAGGAATGATTTTCATGTGAACCCTACACATCACTTCTGTTTATGAGCATCTTTAACAAATATTTGGCTTAAACCATATTAATTCAACACAACCATGACTCTTTTATCATATTAAAATATATAATCAAAACAACATATAGGGGTTGGTCACCTTTATCTCCTTTCATATGATGATTTTTGAGCTTAATGAACTCCTACTTATTTTAGAAGAGTGTAGTATTAATGAATATTTGTAATGTCTCAGCCCGGGTGCCACATGTTGGTGCCCCAATTTGGTTGGTTACATGTCCTCAAGCATGAATCCCTATACAACATAGGCTACCAACTAGAAATGAGGGTCTAATATGTAATGAGGGGATACTATATGCTATTTATCAAAGAAGCACAATAGTGGAAATAAATAAACAATAACCAAGATAATTACATAATCAATAATGACCAACATCACATGATAATCCCAAAACATGGATAAATGATCATAAGCCAAAACCAAAGATATGTCATGCTATAATAAGTGTCAAGTGTCAAATAAAAACCCAAAATAAAGACATGCTGAAAACTCTCCAAGCAGTTCCTAACATCATGTATGATTTCCTCATCCACACTCCACCCCAACTCATCCATATAGCATAGGGATATTTCCCTTATCATGTCCTAAAAACATGAAGTCTATTTGGGTACTGATCAGGAAGATCAAGTATCATGTGAGTACAACTCAATAGTCCACCACTAATGATATCTAAAACAATATTCATTCTATAATAGTGTATGAAGTTGTATAAATAATAAATAACAGAAGATAGAGTAAAAAATTTTCACATTAAATTATTATTTAATTAACCACAAATATTCCTAGGTTTACGATGAAACCTAAACCATCAATACCTACTTTGAACCATGTTGAAATCTGAACTGTCCACAAAGGGATACCACTTTTCATACCATTATGGGTTTTTATTATTCAATTAATCTCAATTTCACATTCATATAATGGGGGCCTAGAGTAGCATTCTAAGACCCTGTGGGTATTTTGAGTAGTAGTCTATGACCCAAAACTCATTGTTCACATGAAATACATATATATAGTGGGGTCCTAGAGCAGAAGTCTAGCACCATGTGGGTATTTGGAGCAGAAATAATTCCACAACTCATTCATAAATATCACATCACATGGTTCCATATTTCCAACCATTTATCAACCATTACCATGAAACATTATTTCAATCATATCAGTACACCCCAAGAGTAACTATCAATTTCATAATCCCATTAATCAATCAATTTCATTAACCCATCAATCATCAATTTCATAATCACTTTATTCACTAATTTTATAATCACAATATTCACCAATTTCATAATTATGTGTTGAACCAATTGATTAATTATAATTGGGATGAAATTTACCAACATGGAAATGAAAATTTCACAATTAAAAACATGAAATTAAAATTAATAATATGGGAATTGACAATTAGAACACCTACCTCAAGATTGTTGATGAATGTTTTCTAAACTGAAAACCCCAATTTGTTGTGGAAAGATTATAATCACAATGGAAAAAGATATCTAGGACCAATACCTAAGATCAAGATTCAAAGGATTAAGATTCCTTAAAACATAGATCTAAACCATCTCTAACCAAGTAAAACTCATACCTCTTCATCAGTAAAAAGAGACAGGAGAGAGGGGAAACCAAATGGGGTAGAAATTACTTACCATAGAGGAGACAATCCTTCAATCATATCTTTGTTTTGTCAAGAAAGGGATTCGAGGACCCTTGGAATTTTTCAGGGATCCTCTAAAATTGAAGGAATTTGTGTTAGGTTGAAATAGGTTGTTTAGAGATAAATACTAGGGGTTCAAATTTTTTTTAAAAAAATATTTAGAGAATTAAAAAACCATGCACACAGTTTCCTAGGAAGGGGTGCATGGTTTTCAAAATCGTGTGCCTTAACCATGAGCCTCTTCTTAGGGGGAACACAGTTTCTCCTAAGTGGTGCATGACTTGAAAAACCGTGCACCAAACATTCATACCCTATTTGTTTGGGGGTGCACAGTTTGGGAGAGAGTTCCCATGGTTTGGGAAAACCATGTTCCAACCATGTTCCGCCTTTTGTATCTCCAAAATAGGGTGCACGGTTTCCTGTGGAAAGATGCATGGTTTTCCCTAACTATGCACCAATCGTGCACATCCCCTTGAGATTCCAAATTTCTCTAATTTCACCTAAAACAACCCCAAGGAAAAACCAAACTAATATATACTTAAAACAAAGGTAAAATATTAACTAAATATGAGCATGATACATCTCCATAAAGGTCAAGATATTATAATCTCCCCTCCTAATAATAGCTCATAAATGATTTGTACTCCTAAGAATCTCTATGATTCCGATGTAAAAAGATTAGTCCACTAAGCCTACACATCTTCTTCCCTTGCCCATGTTTTCTACAGAACATGGCCATGTTGCCACAATACTCAAACTATCAGACCGATATTTCCCCAAAACAATTTATCATTGGGATCCATAACATGAATTAGATGCTCCTAAAAGGACACATTAGATTCAAGATCAAAATCATCAACTTCGATCACATGATAAGGGTTGGGGTGATACTGCCAAAGCTATGACACATGAAAATAATCATGCAAAGCATTATACCTCTATGGAATATCCGATCAATACTCTACTAGCTTGATTCTATCCACAATCTCAAAAGGTCCAACAAAACCGGGTTCCAACTTGCTCCGGCTCCATATCTTATGATGAACCAATATAGGTAACACCCGAAGGAACACATGATAACCCACTGTAAACTTAAGGAGTTTTCTACATTGATACACATACAAATTCTTCCTACTATGAGCCATAACCATACATTCTTGAATCAGATGAACCAGCTTTAATGTCTCTTTCATGATACTCAATCCCAACAACTTTGATTCCCCTACCTCCATCCAACATAGAGGTGATCTTCATGGATGACCATAAAGTGCCTCACGTGGTTCCATCTGAATAGTCCCCTAATAACTATTGTTATAAGTGAACTCAATGAGTGATAGTTTCTTCTCCTAAGACTCACCAAATTTTAGAACACATGACTGTAGCATATCATCCAATACCTGTATAGTACGTTCTGACTACCCATTTGTCTTCGGGTGAAAATCCATACTAAAAAATACCTACGTACCAAGTGCCTTATGAAATACTTTCCAGAAGTGTGTTGTGAAATGTGACTCACAGTCTGAAACAATTCTCCTTGGAACTCCATGAAAATGGACTATCTCTTGAATGTACAAGTCTTATAATTTATCTACTATGAAAGTCTCCTTGATAGGAAAGAAATGGGTGATTTTCATCAATCGGTCTACAATTACCCATATAACATCATTCTTCTAAGTCATCTTCAGAAGACCCACCATGAAGTCCAAGGTTACTTTATCCCACTTCCATTCTGTTATGTCAATGGATGTTGTAAATAACTAAGTTGTTGATGCTCAGTCTTCACCTTATGATAGGTGTAGTATCGTGTCATGAACCCTAAAATACTCCTTTTCATTACAAGACACCAATACTATCAACATAGGTCATGGTATATTTTAGTCAAATTAGGATGAAATTCCCATTTCATGGCATGAAACTCATGCATCATCTCCTTGCGCATACATGTAGGCACAAAAACATAGTTCCGAACATAGATGATCTCATCATTATCTATAGTCCAATTAAAAGTTTACTCCCCACCTTCAAGGATTTACCTCAAGTACAAAATCTCTAGATCCTCATACTACCTCTCCTTGATTTGGCTTAGAAGTGTTGGATCCATTGATACTGATACAAGTTTCATCTACTATTGACCCTCCTGAACCAAAATATGTATCTTAGACAACATAGTCATCATCTTCCAATCAAAACTAGACTCTTAAATATCCCGCGTATTTTTTTTCTAGATTAAATCATTAGAAACACCATTTCCATTCTCAGGCATATATTCCAGCTCAAAATAAAAAGTCTACATATACTCAACCCACCTCTACTACTAGAGATTTAAATAACATTGCGAAAAGATATACTTTAAGATTTTTTGGTCGGTATACACTGTAAAATTTTCACCTAACAGATAGTGTCACCAACACTTTAAGGAATAAACCACCACAGATAAATCGAGATTGTGTATAGGGTTATTTTTTTCATGTGGACTCAACTGCTAAGACCCATACACCATGAGTCGGTATCCTTACATCAACACCACTCTGTCCGATCCTGGATGCATCACGAAACATGGTATACTCCTCACCCAGCTCAGGTAGGATCAAAATTGGTGTGGTACTCAAACAGTTCTTCAACACCTAGAAAGAATTCTCACATGCTCTAGACCATTCCAAATTGACCCCCTTCTTAGTCAAGCCCTAAAGTGGTTCTTACAAATAGGAAAAATTCCTGGATGAAACTTTGATAATAACTTTATAACCCCAAAAATCTTCAAATATCAAAAACATTTTTGGGATGCTTCCAAGAAACCACTTCTTGCACCTTATCTGGGTCCACTAACACACCTTCCATTGAGATTATGTGACCCAATAAATGTACATGTTCAATCTAGAATTAACACTTTGATAACTTGGTGTATAGACAATGCTCTCTCAATGTACTCAGGTCAATGTTAATATGTTGGGCATGATCATCATGAGTCTTGGAGTACAACCACAAACTGATCCAGTTATGAGTGGAAGATTTGGTTTATCAAGGACATAAACACAACTAGTGTGTTTTTCATCCTGAACAACATCATGAAAAACATATATATGTCACACCTTCTTCTTAAAGTAGTCCATGGTATATAAGAAGGTATAAATCTCAACTGATTATACCCTGATCTCAAGTCAATCTTAGAGAAGACATAATCTCCTCTCAACTAGTGAAAGAGATCATCAATTCATGGAATAAGGTATTGGTTCTTCACTTTTATCTAGTTTAACTTCTAGTAATCAACACATAAATGCAAGGTAGTATCAACCTTCTTAGAAAAAGACTAGAGAACCTTAAGGTGACATACTCATATGGATAAATCCCTTATCCATCAACTCTTCCAGCTGAGTCTTAAGATCCTGAAGCTTTGTTGCTTCCATTATTTAAGGTGGAATAGAAAATAGTTTTGGTCCAGTCATGAGATCAATTTTAAACTCAACATCCTCTTAGGTGGAAGCCCAAAGAAGTTCTCAAGAAATAAATCTTGGAACTAGTCCACTACGGGTGGAAATATATCATGCTTTACATTCCAATCTTCCAATAAAATACTTTCAACCTATGTGGCAAGATCCCTTAGTTGCTAATGAAATAGTGTTGCACGACCTTCCTGGATATCAATTCTCCATGATGAGTATAACTGTTACCATTATGATACATAAAGGTTAATCTATTATGGTAAAAATCGATGTGGGATATATACGATATTGTCTAGTCTATACCCAAAATAAAGTTAAAACCTGATATTTCAAGTATGTAAAGATCCCAACAAAAATGATACTCCCCAACTTCAAGGGAACACCCCTTTCAAAAATAGATTCCCCTCAACCGTACTCCCAATGGTGTATTAATCACCATAACCCCACTCAAAAACTCCACTATTAGACTCAAACCACTTGAAATTTGTGAAGATATAAAATAATGATAGGATCCTGTATCAAATAAGGCACTGTAAAGTATAAAAGCTACAAGAATAGTACCTTTAACTATCGATGGTCCAACCTTACTATCCATAAGTGCAGGATAAAATTTATGCAACTATCCTACCCCTATTCCTTGTGCTATAGTCTGAGTCCAATAATCTATAATACTCTGCTAATACAGGTTCTCTTTCCCCAATGTACCACATCCAATACCTCAACCACCACAGCCAAAAGAACTCCAACTTCCAGAATGATATGGGATATAAGGACCCCTTCCAGCACTTTGATTCGGCCTATTTCCCCCATAACTACCCATCAATTGGGTATTACTACAATGCCTTTCCAAGTGACCCATCATGCTATAATATTGACATTCTATAAGATTGAAACTCCACTAGTGGTCAGGGACACTAGCTAAAAATGTGACCCTACCTACCACATTGGTGGCAGTATATTAAGTTACTCCTTTGATTAATTAACCCTTCCCCTGACCATGCTAGTTTCTATTTCCTTAGTTGAAATTCTTATAGTGATGATTCCTACTCTCAGAACACATACCTATTGGTATTCCAATAGAAACCACCTACATTCCACTAGAATACTACTTCAGGTTCCCCTCTAAAATGAGATCTTGATTCACCACTTTAGAAAACTTCTTCAGCCTAAATATGTTAAACTAGAACTTAATCTTGCATTTAAACTCATCTTGAAAATATATCATCAAAGTTTCCTCATCTCAATCCAACACTATAAAAAGGAACTTCAAATTAGTGAAGCAATTGTTATAGTCAATAACGAACATACTCTCCTAGGTCAACCTCATAAACTAGGCTTCCCTCTCCTTCCTGAGCATCTCAGGGTAAAATTACTCCAAGAACTCATCATAAAATTCCTTCCACTCTATATTCTCTAGTTGTCCATCCTGATTCTAGATGTCCCACCAATGTTTTTCTTGAACACATAACATATGAGTATCCAGTTTGACTCTATTCTTAGTAGAAGCTTTTAAGTGGTCAAGTATTATCTAGATATTCTCAATCTAGAACTCAGTTGTCTCAGGTCTACCCTCTGATGAATTTCATAGGGTGCTGCAACTAGAACTCTCACATCAAGATGGAAATATTTTTCACAAACCTCCATGGGTCTCTCTCTATAAATTTCATAAATTTAGAAAAATTCTCTAAAAAATACTCTCTTGATCCCTCACCCGAAACTATCAGATCCTGTGGCTCCACCACTGGAGGCACATTTCCATTTATGTCCTCCGGTTTTCCTATCAACAAGCACTGTTTTAGAATCATATCTATAAAATTATAAACACATGTCATAGGAAACATAACACATCATTACAAAATTTATGCTAGAGGGATTCATAATAATCCATAAGAATTCACCCCCCATACCCCACCACATGGTCAGTACCGAGGCACTATCACTACCCTTAACCATCCCTCACTTGGGTTGTGGATAACATAGGGTAAAAAACTTTCAAAAATAAAGTTTCCCATTATAAATTCATTTATATAATTAAATTTACCACATTTAACATCATTTCACAATTATTAATTTCTCACCATGAACCTTTTCATCTTAAATTACTCAAATAAAGGAAAAATTTTCATTTTTAACAACTCTCCCAAAACCTATTTTCCATGAATTCCTAAAATGATGCTTGTCACATAAATTATGAGTTACTAAAATGATGCATGTATACATAGATCTCATTCCATAATGATCCATGAGTAAAATATCATGAAACATTAATAACATCACACACAAATTGAATCACTCAAGGATAAATAACATTCAACTATAATAACAAACATCAACAACAACAATCCCACCCAGGGTAGTTGGGTTTTATCCTATAAATGGATCAACTACTCCCATGAACAAGATCATGACCATGGAATTAATCATTCTAGTATCCTATCTACCTTTCCCAAATAATAAGACAAAATAAAAGAAAATAAAACAACCTTTTATACCACTTTGTAATGTCTCGACCTGGGTGCCACATGTCAGTGCCCTGAGCCAGTTGGTTACATGACCTTAGGTGTGCCTCCCCATACACTAGAGGCTGTCGACTAGAAATGAGGATCTAATATGCAATGATTTTTTACTATACCCTCTTTATCAAATTATGAAAACAACATAAATAAATAAACAATATCCAAATGATAATAAACAATAATAAATATAATTCCATAATAAATAATGACTAATATCACATGATAATCACAAAACATGGATAAATGACCATAATACAAAACAATAGATATGTCATGCTATAATAAGTGTCAAGTGTCAAATGAAAACCCAAAATAAAGACACATTGAAAACTCTCCAAGAGGGTCTTAACATCACTTCGGGTTCCCTCATCCATGCTCCACCCGAACTTATCCATCTAACCTAGGGATCTTTCCCTTATTCTATCATGAAACATGAAGTCTATTCAAGTAAAAATCAGGCAGTCTGAGTAGTGTGTGAGGAAAAATAAGTAGGCCCCCACAAATGACATCTAAAAAGATATCCATTCTATAACAGTGTATGAAGTTGTATAAAGAATAATGTACATAAGATAAAGTAAAAATTTTTCACATTAAATTATTCTTTAATTAACCACATATATTTCCTGATTCACGATGACACCCAAACCATCAATACCTAATTTTTCCCATGTTGGAGTCTTAACCTTCCCAAAAGGGATAACACTTTTCATACCATTATGGGTTTTAATTATTAAATTAATCTAAATTTAACATTCAAACAATGGGGGCCTAGAGCAGTAGTCTCAAACCTCATGGGTATTTGGAGTAGCAATCCCTACCCCATAACTCAATGATCACATGAAATACATATATATATATATATATAGTGGGAGGATAGAATAATAATTTGGCTCCCCATGGGTATTTGGAGTAGTAGTCCCTATCCCACAACTTAGTCACAAATATCATATCACATGGTTCTATATTTCAAACCATTTATCAACCATTACCATAAAAAATCATTCCAATCATATTGGTACAACTGAAGGGCCTCTTTAAATATCATAATCCCATTAATAAATCAATTTCATTAACCTATAATTCATCAATTTCATAATCACATTATTAACCAATTTCATAATCACAATATTCACCAATTTCATAATCACACATTGAACCAATTTATTAATTCTAATATGGATGAAATTTCCCAACATGGAAATTGAAATTTTACAATTACATACACTCAATTAAAATAAAGATTATGGGAATTGAAAATCAGACCACCTACCTCAAGATCATTGATGAACGTTCACCAAACTGAAAACCACAATTTTTTGCAGAAAGATTGAAACCATAATGGCAGAAGAGATCTAGAACCAATAACTAAGATCAACATAAAAAGGATTAATATCCATAAAAACATAGATATAAACCATCTTCAATATAGGAAAACTTATCCCTCTTCATTAGGAAAGAAAGATGGGAGAGAGGGGAAACCAAATAGGGAAGAAATTACTTACCATAGAGGATATGATCCTTTAATTGGATATTCGATTCATCTAGAAAAGAGTTTGAGGAGCCTTGGAATACTTCTAGAAGCCTAAAAATTTTAAGGGATTTATGTTATCCTTAAATAGGGTGTTTAGGGATAAATACCAGGTTTTGAGAATTAAAAAAATCAGAGGATTAAAAACCCATGCACATGGTTCCCTAGGTAGGGGAACACAATTTTCCAAACTCTGTTCCTTAATTGTGCACCTCTTTTTAGGGGGTGAAAATTTTATCATAAGTGCCACATGGTTTAAAAAAATAAGTGCCAACCATGTATATCCTCTCTATTTGAGGGTGCATAGTTTGGGAGGGAGGTTGCACAGTTTGGCCAAACTATGTGCCACCTACCATCTCTCCAAAATAGGGTGCACTGTTTTTTAGGGAAAGTAGCACAGTTTTACCTAAATGTGTGCTAACCGTGTAAAGCTCTTTGGGCTTCAAAATTTATCTAATTTTACCTGAAACAACACCAATGAAAAACCAACCAAAATATATTTAAGAAAAGGTAAAATAGTATTTTAAAATGAGCATGAGACATCTCCCGAATGGCCATGATCTTATAAGATTATAAAACATCCATAAGACCTCATAAATCTTAGAAAGTAATCCTATCTTACACTCTTTATGGTTTTTAATGATAACATCATAGATACAAACTACTATATTTTGAGGAGGGTGTTTCAACAACCATCAAAAAACTCAAGGAGGTGAATCTGGGTATTAAAAAAAACCCATGACCCACACTGATCAGTATATCCATGGCTCCCAAGGTGAAAGATAAATAAATTTGTTTCCTTAAATAAAATTGATATGTATTTTTGTGAAATAAAATAGATATTTTAGGGGTATATCCTCAAGTAGTTTTTCACCACTTAGTATTAATTACTAATCATCGTGGTTACAAATAAGAGGGTGAGAAGGATGCATCTAACTCATGGTTCTAAGGTGTAAGCCAAAATTGACAAGTTGATTAATGATAATTTCATTTGGGAAGTAAAATATCCAAAATGGATTATGAAAATCATCCCCATTGGGAATAAAATGGTAAAATCATATTCTACATCAAATTTGGGAAATTAAACCATCATTTTCCAAAAGATTAATTTACTTTAAATATCGCCAAATTATAGATTGATACCACAACTAGTTTTCAGGAACTCTCATATATTAATAGTTATTCTTACTAAAATAATATTGGAATGTCTCTTGAATAAAAAGAATCCACCACCTTTGGTGAACCCTAGATAGTGTATTTATACAAAGTGATTCCCTTCAGCCTAAAAAATTAAGAATCCACTTAACAGTGTTACAATAAATTTTCAAGCACCCCTTTGGAATCCCATAGAATGATTTGTGTATGATTTGGTTATTAATTAAATATAGTGGAAAGATATTTTTTCAAATTTTAAGATTTTATTTTCTAAATTTCAGTCACACAACGTAAAGATTAATCCACTAAATTCACCTTTAGAGTAACATCAGGGAAATTTTTTAGTTTCATAGTCTACCATCACAAAAAAAATTATCATGAGAAAACCAAGGAATTACTTGAAATTATACTTTATAAAACCCACCAGTAGATGTGAGTACTTCTAGGCCATCTCTTTTAAATTAAGAAATTCATTGTAAATATCACTGGAAAACATGTTCCCTTTATGAAACTCATGAATATAAGAGTGACATACCACCGTAATGAATACATATACAAGGATTTTAACAACCTTAAGAAATATCTACCACACCTCCAAATCTTGATGCCTCTCATAGAAGGAAAACTTATTATCCTTTATATAAGATCCATTTTGTTCTCTTATTTACTAAAATAATGATTTTAGTAAAGAAAAAAAACCTTCACTACCTATTCCAAATAATGTTGAAGTCTAAGAGATGATACAACAATATATATAATAATTTACTTGATTTAATATTTTTGGTGCATAAGTTACACCACTATCTACAACATCACAAGACCAACCTGATCTCATGCATTGATCTACTCAAATACATCCTTGTCCATCCTATTTTGACTATGAAATTAGAAGATATTGGTTTTTATTCTTTAGTAATTTGATTTACATTTTTTCCTTAAAAGGTGTTCAAAGTGTTGGTGTTGGATGATATCCTAACAACATACCATTCCCTGAAATATTCAACTTTGGACATAAAAATCCATGATGAGGAGATTTTATGTACCCATGAAACTTTCCATATATGGGGAATATACGAGTGGCATCAAGATTGGGGGAAATATATTGATGCAATATAAGATAAAAGAGAAGGTAAATAGACATATATGGAGGATAACATGTCGGCTGAAACCCCTAATGGGTTGAGTCTACCCCTAAAAACCCTTTAATGCATTAAAAGGAATCTATATACTCCCTATCTGTCACATTAAGGTGGAAATTCTATATTTGGTATGTTGTAAAATTTTACTAGTCAAAGGTAAAAAATTATAGAGAACCTTCTTCTATTATTATGGAGAAAAAAATTCCTTTATTGTACTGCCCCTATTAATAAAATAAAAGGTTTTCATATAACCCATGCACATCACTTCTAGTTATGAGCATCTTTACTGGAACTTTTTCTGGACCCCTTTTCAATTAACACAACCATGAATATTTTATTAGATTTAAATGTATCATCAAAACAAAATATAGGGGTTGGGAACCATTACTTATTTTCATATGATTATTGGTGATCCTAATGAACTCCTATTTATTTCAGCCAAGTGTGGTATTAATAAATATTATAACACATCCATAAGACCTCCTAAATCTTAGTAAGTGATCCAAACTTCCACTATTTATGGTTTTGAACAAAAACTTCTTAGATATTATCTACTATATTTTGAGAAGGGTGTTTCAACCACCATCAATAAACTCAAGTAGGTGAATATGGATATTGAAAAAAACCCATGACCCACACTAATCAGTGCATCCATGGATCCCAAGGAAAAAGATAAATTAATTTATTTCCTTAAATAAAATTGAGATGTAATTGAGTGGAATTACATAGATATGATAGGGATAGACCCTTAAATAGTTGTTCACCACTTATGATTACTTACTAATCATCATGGTTATAAATAAGGGATGAGAAGGATGCATCTAACTCATGGTTCCAAGGTGGAAGAAAAATTGGACAAGATAATCAAGGATAATTTTATTTAGGAAGTAAATTATCCAAAGTTTCTTATTAACATATTCCCCATTGAGAAGAAAATGTAAAATTCAGCATCTACATCAAGTTTGGGAATGAAAACCATCATTTTACAAAAGTTTAATTTTCTCTACCTATCACAAAAATTACAAATTGATACAAAAAATAGTTTTCAAGACCTATCATATGTAGATAGGTGTTATTTCTACAATTATATTGGAATAGTTACTAAATAAAAAGAATCCACCACCTTTGGAAAACCCTAAAGAGAGTATTTCTAAAAAGTGATTCCCTTCAGCCTCAAAAACTATGAATCCTCTTTCCAAAGAGTGTTACAATACATTTTCAATCCTCCATTTGTTAATACCATATAATTATATGTGTATGATTTGGTTGTTAATTAAATCTAGAAAAGGGACCATTTTTCAAATTTAAAGGTTGTATTTTCCAAATTCAAGTCACACAACCTAAAGATGAATCCACTAAAATGCAACTTCAGAGTAACATCAGTGAAGTTTCTCGGTTTCACAGTCTATCATCACTTAAACAAATTTGATCATGAGAAAACCAAGGAAATATATGAAAATACCCTTTATAAAAACCACTAAGAGATGAAAGTACTTTAAGGTTATCACTTTTAATTAGTTGATTCATTGTAAATTTCACTGTAATTTTTTCCCTTCATGAAAATTATAAAGAAAATAGTGACCATCTAGGGCGAAGAATACATTTATAAGGTTTTTTAAAACCTTAAACAATATCTACCACACCCCCAATATTGATTCCTGTCATATAAGGAAAACCTATTATCCTTTATGTAGGACCCACTTAGTTCTCCTCTTTCCTAAAATAATGATTCTGGTAAATAAAACAACCCTTAATACCTCTATAAAACAATATTTAAGGCTAAGATATGATACACCAATATCGAGAAGAATTTACTGGATTTAATATTTGTGGTGCAGAAGTTACACCACTATCTATAACATCAAAAGATTAACCCGATCTCATGAATTGATCCTGTCAAATACATCCTTGTCCATCATCTATTGACTGATCAATTATCAAAGATAGGATATCATCATTTAGTAGTTTTATATCCATTTTTTCTTCAAAAGGTGATCAAAGGGAAGGTTTTGGATGACTTACTAACAACAAACCACTCCTTGGAAGATTCAACTTTGGACATGAAAATCCATGATGAGGATATTTTACCGATCCGTGAATCTTCTCATATATAAGGAATTCAATTTAATGGTTATTCTCTAAGTCTAATTATAAATAGGTTGGAAAACCCAAGACTCAACCGGGTTAGTTTGGGAATTGTGCTTATATCTTCAAAAAAGTCACTTCTAGCCTACTCTTTCCTTCTCTTAGAAGGGTATACCAATAATGAGGTAGGGTACCTAGCCCTTATCACTAGTTTATAATTATCCTTATAGATACTAGTTACCCAAATGAATATTAGAGGTGATTTATAATTGGTCATAAAACAAATAAATGTAGATTATCCCATCAAAAAAGGAGGATTTGGTACACCTTATTGACTATGTATGAAAATTGATGTCACAATTTCCCTTAGAGACAATGGTATCTCATATTCTATACTCTCAAAATGCTCAATTGTATGCTATGTCTAATCTAGACATTACTCTCATTGAACCTAATCAAGAATAAATAATCATTCATTACACCTATGATAGTCGCTCTTCTATTTTTTATCAAAGAAATGGAAGGGATCAATGAGTTTTGCACCACTTTAGCTTAAACTGGATCCTCATACTCACCAACTGATACAAAAAACAACTATTTATCCCCCATGACTGAATACCTTAATTGTGATAATATTCTATAAGATCAATCCAAAAAATAATAGATTTATTGATGGGAAATAATATTTTTTTCTATGTCCTAAACTCTTGAAAATCCTCTATAAATAAGACTTTGGTGGGTCCTTATTAGGTTTAATTAAGGATAATTGACCCTCCTTATCATGAAAGAGGTCTATACCAACACCTACAGTGTGCACAAGAAAATAACCAATCTATCTCACCAAATAGGAGGCTTGGGTACTTTTATCCTTTCATTATGTAAGAATATATAAATTTTATAGGTAAATTTCACATGGGTTAAGTGAATTCCAATTTCATACATTGATCCCCATGGTTTCTTCATGTTATAAAATAATATCGGTCATTTTCTATTTGGGGAATCAAGATTATGGTTCCATACCCTCAAAAAACCATTATGCAGTTCAATTTCATCCCATATACTACCGACTACTTTTATAAATGGGTCAAATCCATGCCATTATCGGAGGTTGGGATAAAAATTATGATCAGTTTTGTGAAATCCAATATCATCCCTAGATTTGGAGTTTCTCACACTATTCTCATAGGCAACAATACAAATTAATATTTATCTGAGTTGAATATGTTATATGACATATAAAAAATTCAATACAATCATTAATCTCACTATCATACTACTATAAATGGATAAGTAGTCGATTTAAATAATACCATATATAACATATTGTAGAAAATAATGGATAAAGATCAGAATTATTATCCTGAAAAACTCATTAACATTTTATGGGCCTATCATGTCACTATATGTACCCCTACACCGGTGACCCTATATTTTCTTATGTATGTGATAGAGGTAGGTTTTCTTATCGAGGTTAAATATCCTTCCTTTAGATAGATATTTTCAACCAACTAAATAAAGTTGGATGATCATAAAGTTAGTTATATGAGTTAGATCAACTTGATGAGAAAATTTTGTAGGCATTACAAAATATTAAAGTTCACCAAAATTGGCCAATATGAGTATTTAACATTTTTTTACCTATAATATTTAAGTTAAGTAGAATTTAGGTTGGCCTTAAGGGTGAAAATGATACCTGGAAAGACACCCCCAAAGTTGGAACAAAAAAAGGGAGGGTCTTATTTCATGCATAAGGTATAATGTAGTAGAGAATACTACCAAATTTCTCAAGATAAATGTTTTATAATTCCTCCCACCAATGTGATATTTATTAATAAATACTTTTCATAAATTCACAAATGGTTTAATTTTACTTGTTACAAGACCTTAAACTAAATTACATGAAGTGATTTCTGTATGACTCTAATCCAAAAAACACATGGTTATTACTTTATTATCATAAATTTCATAGTATTAGTTCCTCGTTGTATGAATTTAAAATTCATGGCACATGTTCCTTATTTCATGACCTTAAATTTTACGACATGCAGTCCACCCTGTATGGACCTTAAAATTCTTAGAGTGGTCTAATCTATATGACTTATTTTACTTATATAAGAGCTAGATCTATATAAGAGTTATTGGTGTGTGGTTTCCTTTTCCACATTATGTTTCCTTCAATAACCTCATACTAGGGTAAAACTTCCCCAATTTTATTATAACTATGTATGGATTGATTAATTTCCTCACAGGATACATAGTGACACCTAGATATCATATCTTAAACCAACTAAAAAGTTCACTTTCACCCCATCCCTTAATATACTCTAGTATTGAGACTCCCTCATTATTCACATTTGGTTTTATCCTTTCTCCTCTCAGCATGACATTTTTCATTCCATCCCATTTTTATTCAAACTATATAAGTATATGGGTTTAACAATCCACATCAGATTTATCCCCATATCAGGACACTAAAAATTCCCCTTTTCTAGATTTATTTGTGGCTTGATTCCTATTCCCATATGGTTTGAGACTACATCATTATTCACATTGGGTTTTATCATTTCTCCTCTCACCAGGTCATTTTTCATTCCTTCACATTTTTATTCAAACCATATAAGTACATGGGCTTTCCAATCCACGTCAGATTTATCCCCACACTATGACACTATAAAATTCCCCTTTTCTAGATTTATTTGTGCCTTGATTACTTTTCCCATATGATATGTAGTGACATAAAAATATCTTATCTCAGATACAATGTTAGTGTTTCTCTAGTCATATTAGGCACTAGTTTTACTAGAGGTACACCATTTTCAATGATGTCCATGTGGGATAGTTGGATGGATTGTGATTTGGACACATAATTTTCTATTATTTGGTACTTGAGATAATTAATTAAGGTATATCTGTCTCACATGAGGAATCTAGTGTATATCCCATGACACATCCATTTACTTGGTTGTAAGTTAACTTTAGGGGTTTTGATCTAGTACATGATTATATCATTTCCTCTACTTATATTTTTGTGGAACCAATGATTCCATTGTTTAGATCCATGACACTAAGATCATTCTCGGGTTAATTATAGGGGATTTACCTTTTTTATCTATTGTATCCCCTATTTCTTGGATTATTGTTTAGTATATATGTTCTTGTTTATTTATCCTTATTATATGACTTGAAATAGTGGTGCCAGAAAGTGTGCTTCCTTACCTGTTTTCATATGGGTAACTTTTTAAATTTTTTGAAAAAGTATTTGTGAAATGTTTTAAAGGAAATAGAAAGTGTGATTTTAAAGTTATTTCAAACTATTTTTGAAATTATTTTGAAAGCTGTGTTATTTAAATGTAGAACATTATTTTCCAATTTTTTTTGGTGAATTTTAAATTAAAAGTGGATTTGGTTTATTTTCTAAACTTTGGTGTGTGAGAGTTTTGAAAAATGTGTTTTAGGATAATGTACCTAGTTGTATGGAAAGTTTTATTTTCAAATATTTTTTAGAAAAACTATGAAATATTAGAAACCACTTTTATTTTTAAATATTTATCTCTAAAATAGGTATTTATGAAATGGTTTTAAACTAAGACATTAAAATGGTGATTTTTTCAAGTGATATTTGCTGAGGGGAAAATATTTTTCCAATGATTATTTTTATTTAATGAAAATCGTGGAAAAGGAGTTTTAGAACACTTTTTATGTGTTATTGTTTCCTTTAAAAATCCTTATAAAAAATGTTTATTTTTTATTTTATACTTAAAACTAGCATATTTAGGATGTAATTTGAAAGGGGATGAATAGATTCAGTAGGATGTGGTGACCTACTAGGATATTTAGCCCACACATATATTTTATAGGTACTAGTTCATTCTAATTTTATTCACTTCTATTGGATCTTCCAAGATAGATGTATGGTTGGATAGTGACTGTGGGTCATGTAGAGGTTTTTTGGAGTTTTTTGGGGGGTTTTCTTCATATTTTTCATTTTGTATAAGCCATTTGACCTATTTTATTTTTATGATCTATATTATTTATATATGTTTTCAATATTTATTTTATTTAGGTATTAGTTGTATCAAGATTGGATGATTAGTTTTTATTTTATCTAGTCATATTTTTATGGAATTTATTTTTTTTGTTTATTTATTATCATTTTTGAGAGAGAAATCATTACTAAGGTATGTTATGTCATTCCCAAGAACTTGTTACTAGACTGTGGGGATCAATAATTCCCTTCGGGTCATGTTATATGTTGGGTTGAGAGCCGGGTTAATGGAAGTATGGGTTGGTTCATTATAAAGTTTCATCAGAGCCTTAGGTTCTTAGTGGGACCTAGGTTCTATAATTCCATTTTATTATTTGAGGTGTTAATAGTTTGGATATAAGGTTATTAAGAATCAAGAGGTAGGTGCGGGGAGAGTCTCACAACATCTTTCTTTCCTTGATCCTTGATTTTCCATGGGAATTTGGGATTTTTTCTTATTTATGGGTTACCATTTGATGGAATTGTTGGATTGTGGTTTGATGCCTTTGGAAGATGTGATTTGATCCTTAATGGAATGGTTTAATTTTCCTTTGGGGATCATGTTGTATGTTTCGGATGGAGATAGAAAATGGAATTGTAGTGTGAGTTTGGATTATAGGGCCTGAAAAACCATACGATGACTAAACACTTGATTTTGGTATATTGTACGAATCAATTAATGATTGTAATTTTTTCATCAACAATGTGTTCAAGTTGGGAATGGTTTCACATCCTGATTGATTTTTCTATTTTTACCCTTATAACCTTGGATTTCCTAGAGTTTTAGGGAAATATAAAGAGTTACAATGGTTCTTGAGATATATTGGTATCTTTGGATGGGTTTTATTTTAAGGCTTATGTTATGAATTTGGTTATGCAATTTTTCATGTGATTTGAAAATCAGTTTGTGTGATTAACAAGTGGTTTTCATGAGAAAAAACGTTTTTGGTTTAAAAAAGGCCTCAGATCTTGTTTATTAAATTAATTTGGGTTTATGAAGTGTTTTTAAATAGTTGATCTCAATTAAAAGTTGGTAAAAAATGTTTTATCGATTTTTCTAATTAAGTGCACACAATATTTTAAAGGATGTGTTTCCTATTTTAAGGGAAACTTGTTATTCACAATTTATATTTTTATTCTTTGTATGTTCTAAAAAGGGGTAAGTGTTTTAAAGTGTTTTTAAAACATGAGAGTATATTTTATTATGACACATGAAATGGTTTTTTGATTTTAAAACTAATTTATATTATTTTAAAATCAGTTTTAGAAATGTTTTTAATTATCCAAGTTGAGTGAGGTATTGGGGTTGAAATTCTAAAATGTTTTATGTTTCGTTTTGAATGAAGGAAGGAACAATTTTATTGATTCCCTAGTTTTCAAAATCATATTTTGGGACTTATTTTTTTGGTGTGTGATTTTTCAAAAGGTTTTTTTTTGGAAAAGCCTTACTTGATTTAGAAATATACATTGATTAGTTTGTCCCCTGTGTATTTTTATGGGATAGCTTGGTGAGATTTTGGGACATGACTATTTAAGGGTCTATGTCTTATGTTGTATAATGTAAGCCACCCAGAAAGGTCTATTGTAGAATTATAGTATTTTTCTTAGAGGGTTTTTCTCCTTTCGGTGCTAACACTACCCAATCTCTGAATACAGTGGAATTTATGGTTTCTTATTCATGTGGTGTGACTTGAATTTATATTAGGTAGTACTACTTTAGTGTCTCCTTTGGAGACCATTTGGGTCGAATGGTTTGGACCGATGAGGTTGATTCGCTATTTTTACCAGTGAGGGTTGGTTTTTCTAGGAGACTCGTGTGTGAGCTCTGGTTTAGAATAATTCCTTGGTTGAGCTTGGAGACATTTGAATTTTGATGGATAAGTGGACATAATTTTGTGTATCCTTTGGTTACTTGGTTGTGTCTCTTTTGGGAGAAAAACTATTTTGAGATTTTATTTTTTTGAGCTTTGAGCAATTAGGACTTAAGGAAATCTTTCCTAGTGTTTTACTTGGTTTCTCATAATGAGCCATAGTTATTTTGGAGATGTTTGTTCCTAATTATTCATTTTTTCCTTTTTGGTATAGAATATGAGTATTATTTTTCTTAATATTTATAGATGAAAAGAAACCATGATGCATACATGGATAATTGGGGGTGCGATTTTATTTTTGGTTGGACCATGGATTAAAATAGGCTATGTTTTCCATGGGATGGTATTATGAGGATTTGTATCAAACAAACCTCATATACAAGATGCAACCCTTGGGTTAGAGCTAAGTCATTTCTTGATGAGGCATATCATTGGTTTTTATACTCCTTGGTTTTTGGACACCTTAGGTTTGGTGATCTGGTTTGTGATCCTTCAAAATGTTTCAAGGTGCAGTGCCATATTTTATAAGTTTTGGAGACTATGTTTTTTGGATATCTTTTGCTAGTGGAGTTATATAAATTCCCTTTAGATATTTTCTGAATTTGGTTACTCAATTACATTATATTGTTTTATGGAAAACTGGTTATCAATTATTCTACCATTTTAGATTAATTCTAAATGGTGGGGAGACCTATTATAGTATTTATTTCTTAATATATTATATTTTATCAGTTTTGGATTGGCTTTTCTTGAGGAAGTTCAATTTTATTTGAGGTTCCGTCATTTTCATTGATAACCTATTTTAGAATTATTTCTATTTGGACCTCTACTTGGACTTTAGGATTTCTGGGGGCATAAAGTGGTATATTTGGGAGAATTGTGACACATGTCATGTCACTAAAAATATTATTTTATATTTTTTATTATTTTGAGTATTATTTTATGTTTTCATGGAGTTTTTTTCCAAAACATAGAAATTTTTAGTTTCTCCTTCAGAGCATGGTTAGGGAACAAAGTTTGGATAAACCATGTGAATATCCTTACATGGCCCAAGGAAATACTTATGTGTAGTTAATTTTTAACTTTCATGGTTTGGGTCACTTGGGTTTTACATGGTTGGGTCTTAAAAAATTCTAGTTCAAAGAGAAACCAAGTTGTACTTCTAGTGAGTCTGGGAAGTAGTGAACGACTTGCACATGATTTGGTAAACCATACAGAAAGTGTCTAAATTGGATCTTTAATTTGATAGTACCATTGGGAAGGGTTGTAGAATGGTTTTTCTAACCATATGGTATCTCCAGGTAAACCTTGTGAGTGATTTTTGGCTTGGTAGTTTCCTGTGCACAATTAGAACATGGATTGGAAAATCATACGGAAAACAGTATAGCCTACCTAGATTCAATAAAAGTGGAAATTCCAATTCTCCTCTCTTATATTTTAAGAATCCAAACCTCATTCCCCCTATTGTTCAAACATACCAGGCACACCTCCCTAGGGTATTCTATTTTCTTCCCTCTCTTTTTTGTGGTCTCCTTTATGAATTCAAGTGGTTTTCTTCATGGTAAGTCCTTCTAAACTTCTTTATATATTTTATTCTTTCTTTACCCATTGATTTATCTTATCCCACGAACCCTAATATCTATTTTTGATAATTTTAAGTTTGGGTTAGTCCAAATCATGAGGTTTTATTCATGTAGGGATTGTAGAGGGCCCGCCTTGGCTTGTGGGAGTGTGATCCATCATAGGCGACAACACCCAACGTGATCATCATTGAACCAGGGTAGGTATTTCTTTTTTTTTTCACTTTATATTAAATACAATTAAATGATTATTATTTAAAAGTTTTTTTTATTAATGTTAAGCCTCTATGAGTCATCATGAAGAAAAAGTTGTGTTTACCAAATGTTTTTATCCCTTTGCATGTAATGGGATTCCATGCTAAGTGTTTGTGAAAATTCATTAATGGATTTTAAAGAATGATTTTGGTTTTTAGAAATGGTATCCAACACCGAATTGAGGTTTTTAAAATTATTCCTATATTAAATGGATTTCAAACCAAGTGTTTGGGTGTTTTTAATGTGTTTTAAGTGTGTTGTTTATTTTAAAAGGGATGTGTTAACCCTAGTGTGCATATTCTAAACCCTTTTTACAACCATGGTTGATTTCTAAATCAAAATTTTTAGGTGTTAAATGATTTTGAGATGTTTAAAATGGATTTTTTGGTTTCAAAAGGGTGATATATCTCATTTTAATTTTATTTTGAAACTCTATAGTGGTTTTGAATGTTTTAAAAGGTGATTTAAAAAGGGAAAGTATGAGTTCCTCTTTGAGTTTCAAGAGTGTTATGATAAAATTGGTCCTAGGAGTAGATTAGGAATACTTTTGTAAATGGTGAGATGGATTGGAATTTCAAGCATGTTTTCAAAATGTAAATTTCTTTTAAAATTTTATGAAGAATAAGTCTTCAAAAAAGGTGAAAACCCCTATTAATTTCCCCTCAAACATTTTAACCCTTTCATTGATTGTTTATAAAAATGTGATTATTGTTTCTCCCCTTTTGTGGGAATGGGATTGTTTATGTGATAGATTCATGAGTTATTTAGGTATATCCATTAAAGGGTGTTAAGGGTGAAGGAGAGTAATTTCTAACTTTTTCATATTAATCTTGTATTGC
Organism: Viscum album; assembly: GCA_963277665.1. Taxonomy (NCBI): domain Eukaryota; kingdom Viridiplantae; phylum Streptophyta; class Magnoliopsida; order Santalales; family Viscaceae; genus Viscum; species Viscum album. Next base: position 320,045,348 of record OY728146.1, read on the forward strand.
ATGTTCACTTGCCTCACTTCTTCATTGGTCATGGGGACCTAAGTACTAAGTGGGAGGTATATTCTATATTACACTAGTTAGTAAAATTTTTATTAGTGTCCCTATAGTTTTTCTAGGAACTAGGGATACAAGGGGTGTTTCATTTAAATGTTTTTTATTGGGCTAGTTGTATGAATTATTACTTTGACACAACATTTTCTGATATTTGTTCCTTGATAGAATTAATTAAGGTAGACATGTCTCACGTTAGGGATCTAGGGTAGATACCATGACACATTTTTTATTGGTTAGAATTAGACTTTTGGGGTTTTTATATAGTGGTTGATTGTATCATTTCCCCTGCTTATATTTTTTTGGCACCCATGCATCCATTGGTTAGAGCGATGACACTAGGATCCTTCTTAGGATCATTTTACAGGATTTACCCTTGTGTATTGATTGTATCCCTTATTTCTTGGATTATTGTTTGGTACCTATGTTATTTTTTATTTATAAAAGTTTTATGAAATGAAATATTAGTTCTTAATAGTTTTCTTGTAACATCTCAAGTTTTTAAAAGGAAAAACTATGTTCGATAGCATATAAGATACACTACATCAAGCTTAAACAAACTAAATATTATTATTTAAATGCGACCATTAAATTAGAGGGTATAAATAGAATAAGTTATTTATGAAATAAATATATATATCCTAATCAATATAAATGTATTGGTAAATTATTATAAAATAATAATATAGTTTTTAGTAAAGTCATTTTAATCTTCAAAAATACGTTATAATCAAAAATGATTTTTATTGTTTTTTTTATGAATGAATATTATTATTAATTTCTAGAAGTTTTAGAAAATGTATTTGAAAAAATTATCTTCATTTTTTAAATCATCATATTAAAATTATTCTATAGTGAAATTTTGGGAATTTTCTGAAAAAGTTAAATTTTTGGTGAATAGTAAAAAATACAGTTTTTTTATAAAATACGGTATCTTTCATGATATCGTCAAAACATAATTTTGATATAAAATTTAATAAAATTATTTAATGGATAAGGTATTATATTATAATATAAATATTTTACAAAAATAATTTATAACATATAAATCATAATTTATTTCATGATAAACATGAAAATCATTTTCAGTGCTAATGTAGTGCCTGCACAGTGTTGGAAAAGTAAAAATTGGTGTCTTATAGATAATAATTGAGTTATAAAAAGTATTTTCATGACTTTTTTATTAAATATTATGTATTTATGATGATTTTTATTGATAGTTTCTAAGTTTATCTCTATATAACATGAATCTTATCCAAATTCTTGTGAAATGCTTACACAAGGCAAGAAAAGTGAAATTAACAAATTTAAACAGTTGTATTGACTTGGATATGAGTAAATATACATAATAAACAAATATAAAAGATTATCATGAATCTAATTAATTTATTTTAATGATTTTAATTTTTTTAATTTTTCTATATGAAACACTTACCATTAATTCTTATGAAACACTAATGCAATGCTTTTGCAAGCAGAAGAAAAATCAACAAAATGATTTTAATTAAAATTATAAGAACCATTAAATGACCCAAAATTTGTCTAAATATTAATGTATAATTATTTTTTCGGAAAAATTTTCATTGGGTCTAATTTATAACCTTTTGGAGTCCACTTGTTTGACTTTAAGTCTCTTATAATATTTTATTTAAAAGAAATTCAAAATGTTTACATTATGGTTTTTAATCAGTATAACTTTTTTTAATATATAGTTTTCTAAAAGTGATGTTCAACTATAAATAGTATATATAAATCTGAAATTTTTATATTCTCCATGTAAATTTATTTTTAATTTTTAGGAAACAAATTAATACCTTAAATTCGTACACAATGATGATGCAGTATTTATTAAATTAATAGAAAAATAAAATAAATGATATTAAAAATATTAAAGTAAATATAATTTGAGATAATTAAGATTATACATAAACTATATAGATAAATATGACATGTTTAAAATATAATAAAATATTTGGTTCAAATTTGAAACTTTTTTTAATTTTTTTAAAGTCATAGCAATGAATAATATTAAATTTTATAATAATGATTTTTCATGAATATAATATTTTATTAAATTATTTAAAAATCATAAAAATATTAAATAAGGAAAAAGGGGATAATATTTTGTCAAAAATTTCATCCCCTATGACTTATAGTCCATTTGGAAGTCTTTTCCCCTAGAATAGCCTTAATTATATTTTAATATTTTAAGAAATTCCCTAAATACCTATCACCTGAATTACAAAAGGTCACTCCTTCCTTCACTTATTTTAAAAAACTTGGTCCTTATATATCTAAAATACACTTCCAAATTATCTTATCCTCATCCCTATCCACATTCTAGTGTTTTTGGCCTCACCAGAAGACCATTTCTAAGTGTCTTACGGAGGTTCTCAAGGAGACTATATTTAAGCGGTAAATTCCTCTTTTTTTCTCTTTTAAATTCTTTCTATATTCTACATCATCCTCACCCCTTATCCAAATTATCATGATAAATAAAATAAAATATATAAAATATAATTTTATTTTTTAATGGAATACCCATCATTAAATATCTTATTTTCTCCTTTTATTATAAAAAATGATAATATCATCCATGTTATGTCGATTCCCCGCCTTCATGGATGATGAGTTTTCACTTCCCTTTACCACATTCATGGAAAGTTAAAATTCAATTATAATTTTTTAAAATGACCAAAATATATATATTTTACATGGCCTCGTGTTCTGTAATTAATATATGGCCATAATATTAAACAAAAAAAACAAGTTCAAGATGGTCGGAAAAACCACCAAAATAAACTAAAGTTTTGTCATTAAAGTTTTATCAAATGAATCATCCTCATGTAAGAATAAAAAAATGATATATAGGACCATTTAAACTTATATAAGTACATAAATACTATATAATTTCACTTATGGAGTATTATTTTTATTTGACAAGAAAATCCATAATGAACTGACTATGAAACCATAAAATGAGCACACCCGAAACAATGAACAAAATGAAATATTATTTATAAACTCCGGAAATCATATTTTTTCATTATCAGAAAGCCGGTTTAAAGGGGTTGCCGGGACCCAAGGATACAATCAAACTCTTCAAAATTCAAAAAACCACCATCAAACCGCGTAACTCCTCGAGCCGCGAGCCCACACGCCACCTCGAAACCCGGGATCACCTGCCACCATCTCATCATCCTTGGGATACGCCCCCGATGTGACCGGAAAACCCACTTCATCGGGACACCGGCGAGGTTCACCGGCTCCCGTAAACTCCATCACCGGCGACCGTCATCGTCCACCATCGACCATCCTCGTCTCGTCCATCGACCTCACCGGTACAAACATCAGCGGCACACACCAGATCCTCGGTGGAGGCCGAAGAAATCACAACATACGGAAACTTCCACACACACAAAAACATCAACCTCGAAACAAAGAGGAAAAGACTCATACCATGCTCGCAAAGACGCATGAACATCAAAAACAGCGGCATGAAACCGCCAGATCCATCCATGAAACGACAACAAAATTCATCCATACAGGAACCAGAAGCAGGAAGGATAGAATGAAAAAAGAAAAAAACAGCAAAACGCACAAAACCGGAGAAGGACCCAGTAAAAACCAGATCTTGTTCCGAAACCCAGCGCTACCAACCTTCAGACCCCCGGAAGTCACACCCCTCACCAGATGCCTGCGACCACGAACGGGAAGCCTCCCTCAACCCGCGGACTCTGGGACTCGGTCGTTCGACGCCTGCGCCGCCGTGAAGAAGGCTGAATCAAGCGCACCATCAAGGCGACCGAGCCAAGGAAGTCCCCGCCGTGAACCACAGACAAGGAATGGGAGGAAGCAGCGCCTGACCGGGGCGAAACCAGGAGGCGGCGCCGGGAGAGAAAACCCTCGCGCTGCGTCGCCCCTTACGGGCTCATCGAAATCCCCCTATTATTTATAAACATGTAGAAAGATGTTATAAAAAGATCATATAAGGTATTATAAATATGAATATAATTTTTAAATAAATTAATAATATTATTTTAACAATTATACAAGTGGTTTGAACACATTTGAAGGAAGTCGAACCTGAGGTAATGGACTTTATATAAGGCCCCAGCCTTAAACCTTACTTAATATTGAATTAAATGAATAATTCACATTGAGGATCTTTTCAGGTTTAGAGTTTTAGAGAATTAGAACATAACTATTACATCTTAAAAGATTACAAAGTAGACACTTCTACTAAGTCTCCATAAAATAAAAACTCTTAAAAAGAAAGATGTCTAGATTCCATGTTTTAGATAGCATGAAATTCCCTTGATCCCATCCTTGACCTTATTCCACTTTAAGTCCTGTGAAAAACATTTCGAAAAACTTGGGGTGAGCATAAAAAGCTCAGTAAGGGATACAAAAAGAATGAAAACTGTTAGTTTTTCAAACATCAAGTAAACCATATATACTCTATCAAAGTAAAACCTTCACCTTCATGAAGTAGTAAAAACTCTTCACTGAATAAAGTATCATTACTTACCTTTTTGTAACCAAAGGATTACCATAAAACCCATAAAAAGAACACATAACATATATAAAGGTAACTTGGGACATAAACTTACTTAAGTGGAATAACCATACGGTCGACTTCCACACATATCACTTAATGGAATAGACATACGGCCAATTTCCATACATACTTAATGGAATAGCCATATGGCCGACTTCCATACCCAATGCATTGGAGGTTATAACATAACCAACCGTCCTGGTATTCACGGCACCACCCGTCATATGGTTTATAATGTAACCACCCGTTAAAATGTCCAAGTACCAATATAAAATCATAAAACATAAAACCAATATAAAGGAATGATAACATTTCCACATTTCAATCACAATATATCATAAATATATTGACATAATAGAATCCTTTATCAAAACCATTTTCAATACCAAAATACATAAAAGAGTATATGGTATTTATTTTATTTTAAAAACATTACGGCTTGTTGAGGAATCCAAAGACCAAATAATACTCGCAGCGGCGGAAAAGGTCGTTGTCACCGCGTACGTTAAAAAACATTCCTTTTTGTCGTTTAGTAAAACGCTTCGTAGAAAAAGATTCCTTTTGTATAAAAGTAAAAGTCAAAGGGGTTTATACACTGTATAAAATAAAGTTGTGTATAAAACGAAATATGCCTCAATGAAAGGAGATTGAGACGAAGTCCCTTACCTTGGGTCCGACTTGACTCGATCGTTCTTTAACGTCCTGAATAATAAACTTGAGTTAATTTATAATTGATTAAGAACCTTTTTAAAGTTAATTATTCCTTTTATATCACTTATTTCCATGTTATAAACATTATGTAACCATTTAAGTTAATAATGTTTGTTTTGTCAATATTTGGTTCTTAAGTCGAAAGTTGACTTCTTACAATTACATGTTGTTCGTGTGGTCAAAATTTCTTTATATCCAGAATGAAATTCCTGATTTGGATATCATATATATCATATATATCCAGCATATACATGTATTTATAATATTACATAATCATTTAGAGGTAAGAAATGAAATGCACCGTTCATGGAGACGGTAAGCCGTACGTACGCATGAACGCTACTTTCATTTCTTTGTCATATTAGTGGAATTAAAACTAAATGAGAGGTATGTATATTTTAATTCCAGAATTATATTCATCATTTAGATATATCATTAATTATATATATACATTATATACATGTAATTTTAATAGTAACTTACATTTGGGGATAAGAAATGAAATGCACCGTTCATGGAGACGGTAAGCCGTACGTACGCATGAACGCTACTTTCATTTCTATCTCATAATTTAATGGAAAGAAATAATAATGATATATAGGTATATTATAATTCCAGTATAACATCATATATAATAACTTTAAATCCATCCTTTACACGTCCCACATATGGCATTAACGAATCACATCACTTTGAGGGGGCGGTAGTCCGCACTTCCTTAAACGAAGATATCGTGTTTACCCATAATGGAAACCATAAAGGTATGCCAAAAATGAAAAATACAGAAGATTAAAGAAAACATAAACATAATATATATCATATATAAAAATAGTGACATCATAATGGCCACCCTTGAAGGTGTTAAATGAGTATTGAACAATCATCGTTTCGGGAGGCAGAATTTCGCCATCCACGGAAACCGTATGTTCTTTAAACATTTGATGTAGTTGTGTGAGAGTGTAGCTCAAATAAATATTATAAAAACATCCTAGTATATTGAAGATACTGGTGTTGTTACAAAAGAAGTAAATAAAAAGAGTTTAGAGGGTTGGAGAAGCAAAATAAAACAAATGAACAAGAGAGAATGAATTACCTTTAAAAGTGTAACTCCCTTTTGATTTGAGCCTAAAGGCTTCCTTTGAAAGGATTATGCCCAAAGGGAATCCTCTAGGATTAGGAGAGGGATGTGGAGAGTGTAATTGGGTAGGGGTTGGCCGAGCCAAAGGCTTGAGAAGTGTGTGAAATGAGGTAGAGGTGGGGGCCTTTTATAAGAGGAGAGGAGGGGCACTTTTGGAAAGTAAAGAAATATTACTTTATTTGAAAATGTGTTTCGGTTTTAAAAGGTCCCACATTGATATAATTCGTGGATAAGGTGATAAGGGTTCGAAATAAACTCATCCAATTGGTTTTGGACATGTGTAGGTTTTAGATTTTTCATTATCTTTCCATTTTATTTAAATCGTCAAATAATGATGTCATCGCTGCATCATTATTATGTCATATATAATTTAATTTATTTAATGTCTAAAAATTATAAAAAAAATACTATGATGTCGGAAATCTTTTTAGCTTTCCAATTAATATTTATAATCAAAATTTGGACTTGTATAACCCCACTCAAAAATTATTTTAGTAAAACAATTTATGTTAGTGTCATTTTCACTTTAACATTAAATAAAAATATATTAATGTCATTTTTCAAATAAAGTGGCTCCATGGGGTCCCCAAGTTGGCCCATGGCTTGTCTTGGTCGGCCATGACACAACCAATAAGGTTGGGACATGTGTCTAGGTCATTTCATATTATTAAAGCATTATTTATACCTTAAACTACACTAATTACCACTAATCGCGATTAATGAAAAAAAGTTACTATTCACCAAAAAATTATTTTAATCTCATTGAACCACATTTTACTTATTAATGACAACCATGTATGTCGGATTTTCAAAATTCAATACACATTAGTGGTAAACTTTCATTTAACTGAAAAATCAGTTTGCTTGATTACCACTTAGTGGTTTCACTATTCATCAAAAATTGAAGTTTTTCAGAAAATTACCAACAATTCACCCTAAGCTATATTTGATATTCCAAATTCAAAAATGAAGTCCATTTTACAAAATTCAAAACATATAAGTCACATTAATTAATTTAATAATTAATTCCCGCTGTCAGAGCAAATAGCGTGTTTTTACAAAACAATAAGTATCAAAAGATTGACACTAGTTTAAGTCCGATTTCAAAGTGAAATTGATTCCAATGACCACCATTGGATTAACTGGTAAAAATATTTTCTAATTTCACTTTAAAACCAATTAAAATAATAATCTAATCATATAAATAAATTAGATTAAAAAGAGGTTTTGAATTAAAATACAACATTTTACACTATTCATAAAAAAAGAACTTTATCAGAAAGGTACCAAAAATTTACACAAAGTAAATTTTGATGTCCCGATTCTAAAGAAGAGTTATATTTGGTCCAAAATAAAGTATAAGAGTGATCAAAACTATATTTAATGATGGTTCACCATTAAAAGGTGATAAGTGAACCTTTAGTGAAAATTAGAGTATATATGCCCTAAAATTGAACTCTTTCCGTATTTTAAGCCTTTATCTTTTATTGGGTAAATGTATAAACAAAAAAAATATCTAATCATATTTTAGTTATTTCTATCCATTCCCGCCAGTACAACGGCTACTTGTTAACTAACATTTAAAATAATATTATTTTATTACTAGTGTGCAACGTAAGTTTTCAAAGAAACTCATCGTTGCGTATCGAGTATGCTATCGAACATGGCAACCCCTTTAAAATAAAATTAATATTTAATTCGTAAATATTAATAAATATGAAAATTCTTTATTCTTTATTTACCTGGGATGTTACATCCTTCCCCCCTTTTGGGAATTGCGTCCTCGCAATTTTATTCACTTATCAGAATAAGTGGGGGTATTTATCCCTCATAGCATTTTCAGATTCCCACGTTGCCTCTTTAATTACATGGTTTTCCACAAAACCTTTACCTGATGAATCACCTTATTCTGTAACACTTTCTCCCTATGGTCAAGAATCTGGACCGGTTGTTCCTCATAAGATAGGTTCTCTTCCAGCTAAACTACCTCTGGACTCAAAACAGGAGATGGATCTGGCATATACTTTATCAACATCGAAACGTGAAAAACATTGTGTACCTGAGATAAACTCGGAGGTAAAGCCACTCGGTATGCAACTGATCCAACTCTTTCCAGAATTTCTTATGGTCCAACCAACCATGGACTCAACTTTCCTTTCTTACCAAATATCATCACACTTTTCCAAGGAGAAACCTTGAGAAAAGCATGATCACCTACCTCAAAAGATAGATCCTTCCTCCGGTTATCCGCATAACTCTCCTGCCTGCTCTGAGCTGTTCTCATGTGTTTCTGAATCAGCTGAACTTTTTCTGCCATCTCTTCTACCAATTCTGGTCCCATCAGCTTCCTTTCACCCACTTCATTACATAATGCTGGTGTTCGACACCGTTTCCCATATAATGCCTCAGATAGTGCCATCTGTATACTGGAATGAAAGCTGTTATTATAAGAAAATTAAACCAAAGAAAGATGTTGGTCCCAAATTCCCTGATAATCCATAGAACAAGCTCGTAGCATATCCTCCAATGTCTGGATTGTTCGTTCTGACTGCCCATCTGATTGAGGATGAAAAGCTGTACTAAAATTTAATTCTGTACCCAACGACTTCTGAAGGCCTTTCCAAAAGTTAGATGTGGACCTGGGATCACGATCAGATACAATGGAGAGAGGAACTCCATGTAACCTGACTATCTCTTTAAGATACAAACGGGAAAGTTGATCTAGAGAGAAAGTATCTCGTATAGAAAGGAAATGAGCAGATTTGGTCAAGCGATCAACAATAACCCAGATTGCATTATTACCTCGAGATGTCCTCGGTAATCCCACAACAAAGTCCATGGATATGTTTTCCCATTTCCACTCTGGCACTGGTAAAGGCTGAAGTATCCCTTTCGATAACTGCTGATCTGCTTTAACCTGTTGACATGTCAAACACTTCACAGTAAAATCAGCAATATATCTTTTCATTCCATCCCACCAGTAATACTCCCACAGATCTATGTACATCTTAGTACTGCCCGGATGAACTGAAAACGGAGAACTATGAGCCTCACATAACAACTCATTCTTCAACTGTGAATCACAAGGCACACATAACCTCTTCTCAATCCTCAAAACACAAACACAAACTTTTCCAAGAACTCATGGAAAATTTTATTCATAAGGTCCATGAATACAGCAGGTGCATTGGTTAACCCAAAAGGCATAACTACAAATTCATAATGGCCATATCTAGTACATAACGCAGTCTTCGGAACGTCTGCTTCTTTTACTTTCAACTGATGGTACCCCGACCTCAAGTCAATATTCGAAAAATACTGAGCTCCCTGGAGCTGATACCACTTCATTCAATGGCCCAACATCTGCTGAAGTTGTTGCAAAGGATTTTACCACCCCTTTCTACTTGTAGTCTGGCTGCATTCCCCCAGTTGAGTTCTTCGTCGGACACTCGTTTGCATAATGACCCATTTCATTACACTTAAAACATCTTACCGTTGGCTTTTCATTTCCTGCTAGATCATCGTCCTTACAGTTACGAGTAATATGTCCAGACTTACCACACCGAAAGCACTTTCCAGACTTGGATAAACATTCTCCAGGATGCATTTTACCACACTTCTCACAGGATGGATATTTGGTTTTCTTACCTCCTTGCTTCTTTGATGAATTCTTCCCCTTTTCCTGCCAACTAGACCTCTTATTCTGTTGTTTGTCATAGAACACCTGATCATCGGCAAACTCCATTTCCACCTTCTCCGTACATCGAACAAGTTTTTCATAAATTTTGAACTCACGAGAAGCTAAAGCCCTTCAATACTTTGTCTTTAACCCTGAGTAAAAACGGTTTATTTTACTATCAAGATCTCGTATGAAGTTTGGAGCATACCTTTCCAATCGAGTGAACTTTTCTTCATAAGTAGCCACTGAATCATCCTCCTGCCTCAATTCTAGGAACTGTTTTTCCATCCTAAGACGAACCACCTTAGGAAAATATTTCTCAAGAAACATACCTTTGAATTCGTCCCAGTGAAGATCCTCAATCTCATCACTATCCCTTATATTTTTCACCATCGACCACCACTGATCATCTTCACCTTCAAAACGGTAAACAACAAGACTAACCTTTTAATGTTCTGAACACCCCATGACATCAAAAATCTTATCCAGTGCTTTAATCCACCCTTCAGCTTGCACAGGGTCAGATGATCCTCTGAATGATGGGGGATGTTGCCTCATGAAATGTTCCACCACTGACATGTTCCTTTACGGTTGATCTGGCTGATCTCGTGCATGGATACCACCGCAATTTATCGCTTGAGTCAACTGCGCCATTACTGCAACAAACTGTTCAGTTCCAATTCTGACCATTTCTGGATGCTGATTCGGAAGGTTATTTCCTTCTGTATGCCTTCCTAGCACTGCTTCCCTGTTTCCTCTGCAGAAAACCATTCTGAACAAACATGTCTTTGATGAAGCAACATGGTAATCCGTAAATGCTATATCGTTTCAATCATATTATAATTTAACACTTTTCTAACTCCTAAAGTTGTCTAAACCGACCTTTGATACCAACTATAAGGCCCCAGACTTAAACCTTACTTAATATTGAATTAAATGAATAATTCACATTGAGGATCTTTTCAGGTTTAGAGTTTTAGAGAATTAGAACATAAATATTACATCTTAAAAGAATACAAAGTAGACACTTCTACTAAGTCTCCATAAAATAAAAACTCTTAAAAAGAAAGATGTCTAGATTCCATGTTTTAGATAGCATGAAATTACCTTGATCCCATCCTTGACCTTATTCCACTTTAAGTCCTGTGAAAAACATTTCGAAAAACTTGGGGTGAGCATAAAAAGCTCAGTAAGGGATACAAAAAGAATGAAAACTGTTAGTTTTTCAAACATCAAGTAAAACATATATACTCTATCAAAGTAATACCTTCACCTTCATGAAGTAGTAAAAACTCTTCACTGAATAAAGTATCATTACTTACCTTTTTGTAACCAAAGGATTACCATAAAACCCATAAAAAGAACACATAACATATATAAAGGTAACTTGGGATATAAACTTACTTAAGTGGAATAACCATACGGTCGACTTCCACACATATCACTTAATGGAATAGCCATACGACCAATTTCCATACATACTTAATGGAATAGCCATATGGCCGACTTCCATACCCAATGCATTGGAGGTTATAACGTAACCACCCGTCCTGGTATTCACGGCACCACCCGTCATATGGTTTATAACGTAACCACCCGTTAAAATGTCCAAGTACCAATATAAAATCATAAAACATAAAACCAATATAAAGGAATGATAAAATTTCCACATTTCAATCACAATATATCATAAATATATTGACATAATAGAATCCTTTATCAAAACCATTTTCAATACCAAAATACATAAAAGAGTATATGGTATTTATTTTATTTTAAAAACATTACGGCTTGTTGAGGAAGCCAAAGACCAAATAATACTCGCGGCGGCGGAAAAGGTCGTTGTCACCGCGTACGTTAAAAAACATTCCTTTTTGTCGTTTAGTAAAACGCTTCGTAGAAAAAGATTCCTTTTGTATAAAAGTAAAAGTCAAAGGGGTTTATACACCGTATAAAAGAAAGTTGTGTATAAAACGAAATATGCCTCAATGAAAGGAGATTGAGACGAAGTCCCTTACCTTGGGTCCGACTTGACTCGATCGTTCTTTAACGTCCTAAATAATAAAATTGAGTTAATTTATAATTGATTAAGAACCTTTTTAAAGTTCATTATTCCTTTTATATCACTTATTTCCATGTTATAAACATTATGTAACCATTTAAGTTAATAATGTTTGTTTTGTCAATATTTGGTTCTTAAGTCGAAAGTTGACTTCTTACAATTACATGTTGTTCGTGTGGTAAAAAGTTCTTTATATCCAGAATGAAATTCCTGATTTGGATATCATATATATCATATATATCCAGCATATACATGTATTTATAATATTACATAATCATTTAGAGGTAAGAAATGAAATGCACCGTTCATGGAGACGGTAAGCCGTACGTACGCATGAACGCTACTTTCATTTCTTTGTTATATTAGTGGAATTAAAACTAAATGAGAGGTATGTATATTTTAATTCCAGAATTATATTCATCATTTAGATATATCATTAATTATATATATACATTATATACATGTAATTTTAATAGTACATTACATTTGGGGATAAGAAATGAAATGCACCGTTCATGGAGACGGTAAGCCGTACGTACGCATGAACGCTACTTTCATTTCTATCTCATAATTTAATGGAAAGAAATAATAATGATATAGAGGTATATTATAATTCTAGTATAACATCATATATAATAACTTTAAATCCATCCTTTACACATCCCACATATGGCATTAACGAATCACGTCACTTTGAGGGGGCGGTAGTCCGCACTTCCTTAAATGAAGATATCGTGTTTACCCATAATGGAAACCATAAAGGTATGACAAAAATGAAAAATAAAGAAGCTTAAAGAAAACATAAACATATTATATATCATATATAAAAATAGTGACATCATAATGGCCACCCTTGAAGGTGTTAAATGAGTATTGAACAATCATCGTTTCGGGAGGCAGAATTTCTCCATCCACGGAAACCGTATGTTCTTTAAACATTTGATGTAGTTGTGTGAGAGTGTAGCTCAAATAAATATTATAACAACATCCTAGTATATTGAAGATACTGGTGTTGTTACAAAAGAAGTAAATAAAAAGAGTTTAGAGGGTTGGAGAAGCAAAATAAAACAAATGAACAAGAGAGAATGAATTACCTTTAAAAGTGTAACTCCCTTTTTATTTGATCCTAAAGGCTTCCTTTGAAAGGATTATGCCCAAATGGAATCCTCTAGGATGAGGAGAGGGATGTGGAGAGAGTAATTGGGCAGGGGTTGTCCGAGCCAAAGGCTTGAGAAGTGTGTGAAATGAGGTAGAGGTGGGGGCCTTTTATAAGAGGAGAGGAGGGGCACTTTTGGAAAGTAAAGAAATATTACTTTATTTGAAAATGTGTTTCGGTTTTAAAAGGTCCCAAATTGATATAATTCGTGGATAAAGTGATAAGGGTTCTAAATCCACTCATCCAATTGGTTTTGGACATGTGTAGGTTTTAGATTTTTCATTATCTTTCCATTTTATTTAAATCGTCAAATAATGATGTCATCGCTGCATCATTATTATGTCATATATAATTTAATTTATTTAATGTCTAAAAATTATAAAAAAAATACTATGATGTAGGAAATTTTTTGGATTTCCAATGACTATTTATAATCAAAATTTGGACTTGTATAACCCCACTCAAAAATTATTTTAGTAAAACAATTTATGTTAGTGTCATTTTCACTTTAACATTAAATAAAAATATATTAATGTCATTTTCCAACTAAAGTGGCTCCATGGGGTCCCCAAGTTGGCCCATGGCTTGTCTTGGTCGGCCATGACACAACCAATAAGGTTGGGACATGTTTCTAGGTCATTTCATATTATTAAATCATTATTTATACCTTAAACTACACTAATTACCACTAATCGCGATTAATGAAAAAAATTACTATTCGCCAAAAAATTATTTTAATCTCATTGAACCACATTTTACTTCTTAATGACAACCATGTATGTCGGATTTTTAAAATTCAATACACATTAGTGGTAAACTTTCATTTAACTGAAAAATCAGTTTGCTTGATTACCACTTAGTGGTTTCACTATTCATCAAAAATTGAAGTTTTTCAGAAAATTACCAAAAATTCACCCTAAGCTATATTTGATATTCCGAATTCAAAAATGAAGTCCATTTTACAAAATTCAAAACATATAAGTCACATTAATTAATTTAATAATTAATTCCCGCTGTCAGAGCAAATAGCGTGTTTTTACAAAACCATAAGTATCAAAAGATTGACACTAGTTTAAGTCCGATTTCAAAGTGAAATTGATTCCAATGACCACCATTGGATTAACTGGTAAAAATATTTTCTAATTTCACTTTAAAACCAATTAAAATAATAATCTAATCATATAAATAAATTAGATTAAAAAGAGGTTTTGAATTAAAATACAACATTTTACACTATTCATAAAAAAAGAACTTTATCAGAAAGGTACCAAAAATTTACACAAAGTAAATTTTGATGTCCTGATTCTAAAGAAGAGTTATATTTGGTCCAAAATAAAGTATAAGAGTGATCAAAACTATATTTAATGACGGTTCACCATTAAAAGGTGATAAGTGAACCTTTAGTGAAAATTAGAGTATATATGCCCCAAAAATTGAACTCTTTCCGTATTTTAAGCCTTTATCTTTTATTGGGTAAATGTATAAACAAAAAACATATCTAATCATATTTTAGTTATTTCTATCCATTCCCGCCAGTACAACGGCTACTTGTTAACTAACATTTAAAATAATATTATTTTATTACTAGTGTGCAACGTAAGTTTTCAAAGAAACTCATCGTTGCGTATCGGGTATGCTATCGAACATGGCAACCCCTTTAAAATAAAATTAATATTTAATTCGTAAATATTAATAAATATGAAAATTCTTTATTCTTTATTTACCTGGGATGTTACACTTTACTTTACATTTCCTCTTTTAATTTTTCTTTTTAAAAAAATAAAAAATAATATTTTTTACCTTATTTTTAATGAACACAACTTAATGATTTCATTTCACTTTAATATTTTGAATCTTACTTTACAAGTTAATATGCTTACATTCTATGGATTTTTTTCCATTGTACGTGTGCAATTTTTCAAAATGAGTGATTTTGAAAATGGAAAGTTTATTTTATTCAAAGTGTGATTTATGATGAAATATTTCATGGTTTATGTTGATGTTATAGTTCTTGGTAATTGTTTATAATGATGAGTGGTTCCATTATGAACCAATTATGGGTGGTTCTGTGATAAAACAAGGATATTTGGTTACATTATTAACCAATAACGTGTGGTTCTGTGATAAACCAAGAACAGGTGGTTACATTATAACCTCTAATTCATTGGGTACTCTAGAGTTGGAGGTGGGACATAATTGTTACTACATTAGTAAGAGTGATATGAAAAATTATTTTCCAAGTTACCTACTTTTATATTATATTCTTGTTTATGAGATTTCATGAAAATCATTTGATTTTAAAAATGTAAGATAATGAATTTTTGAAATGTTGATTACTTTTTCGAGGTAAAAAGGTAAGCTTAAGATAAAATGTTTTTATGAATTTTCACTGGACTAATAGTTTTCTTTTATTTTATGTCCATTTCTGAGATTTTATAATCATTCCAAGTTTTAAAATGTTTTTTTTAGGATTTAAATGGGACTAGAGACAAGGATGTGATCGAGTAGAAAATTGTGAAGATTTCTTGTAAAGTGAAAACATGTTTTATTTTAAAAAAATTTGGTTTATGAAAAAAATAGGATACTATGTATATGTTTCCACCAATAATGTATGGGTTTACCATGTATGATTTAGTCCTAATTTTCTAATACTCTAAACCTAAAATATATTTAGGAAAATAAATTGATTTCTAGTTTTAAAATAACTAGAATATGCATTATTTAGGATTGGATCCTTATTGAGGTTGGGGGATTACCCGAGTGGTAAAGACCCCCCCATAATCTTGCATCAGACCCAGGTTCAAATCTGTGGGGTGGCGGGGGGGGGGGAATTTCTGCAGGCAGGTGGTGACGCAGGCATGATGTGGGCAGGTGGTGACACCAACATGATGCAAGCAGGCGGTGACATAAGCATGATACAAGTAGTATGATGCGGTAATGACATTGCACCGGGTCTTTGGACCAGTTTGTGGGTCTTTGGTCCATGTAATGGGCTTCATTCCCACTAGGTCTTCAGATCATGTACTGAATAAATAAGTCTTTATGGTTGGGATATCCCTTGGGGGGAGGGGGTTATGGATTTTCTTTCTGGCTTGTGTGTGCGGTGTGTGTGCGTGTGTGTATGTTTAATATAATTGTACCCCCAAGCACATAATATATATAATACTGGGTCCTTATTGCTGGTATTAGAGTAGGGTTTATATAACATTAGAGGATAGGATACTATTTGAGAATAATTTAAAGATCCTATATAGCCACAAAGGGTTATAATCATATGGATAATTTTGGAGGTTTATGGTAATTTTAGTGGATTGGATAAAACCTAAATCAATTGAGATTTAAGGGGGTTGAAGGATTGGAGTTTTAATTTTTTTGGTATTTACCCTATAGATTATTTTTTTCATTTAATAATTAATTTCATGTTTAAGTGATGTTATTTTCAACAAATTAATGATGATTTTTTAAGATGGAAGGAAAGAGATCTTGCACAACATTTTTATCCCTCTTAGATGATTTGATCAACACTATTATTAAAAAAGCTTATTTAAATGATTTTTCCAGTTACATGAGTATTCAAATGACCTAAAATAAATTATTTGAGTTATCCAACACCTTTTCTATTTTATAAAAATTTTATGGGTCATGGTAATTTTTTCATTTTATTTAAATATCTTAACTCTTCCAACTTTCCTGAAAAGTGAAATACTAAAAGCCGTGTGAATGTTTACTTTTTGAATTTAGGACAACATACTGAAGGATAAAGGGAATATGAATAAGTTCTTGAAATCTAGATTTATGGTTTGAATTATTTTCTTATCTATAAACTATGAAACATGATTGGATTGATATTTATGAATCATGAAGATATAATTCATATATTTGATTTGCAGGAATAATGTATTAATAAATAAGATGCCAATGCATAGTTAATGGATTATAAAGAACATTGAATAACTAAGGTGTCTATATATAGGGATTAAATAGTTGTTATGTGATGATATATTTAAGAATGATCATATATTTAAAACCATTACTACTATTTTTACATTTAATTTATGGAAGTAATTTGGAGACTTTTTCTTATGTATTAATAGATGTTTGAGGTATATACAACCCTTATGATTAACATGTGTTTAAATTAAAGGATAATTGAGGATGAATTCTATTTTATTTTTTGTACATAAATTTTAATGGTATGGATAACCTTTACAGTTTATATTATCTCTAAAATTTTGAGGTAATTATGTGTTATTACATTTTTAGGAAGTAATATGAAAATTATGAGATAACCTATGATTTTAAAAAATATATTTAATCATAAATATATTATGGTTTTTTTAAGGACCTTTCTCACATTTATAGGAATTTTATAAGAATTATAATTAAAAAAATACAACCCATAGGTTGAGAGACAACCTATCATGTTCGGCAAGTCCATGGTAATTAAACGCACAACCGAAGGGAGAAAAGGGCATGAAGCCTACCACTGGCCTATGTGAAGTCTTAGTTAGTATGGATTTTTATTTTTTTAGTTACATGATTTGATAGATAAATAATAAGTTGATTTTGGGGACATATGTTTTATAATATAAAATTCCATGGGATTGAAAATTGATTGGGTGATTAAGTGATTAATGTTATTTTGGAAGTCATTCACTATTTTGAGAATCCTATAAGATTAAATTAAATGGAATATTATGGGATTTTGTTTGAGGAATAAATGATTAATTATATTCTCGAGGAAAATATGATTTATAGTGTATTTTTTGTAATTCAGGTTATTTATAGAAATGATTAGAATATATTGTAGATTATATGATTAGGAAAAATTACATTTTGGTATGAGACATTAAGAGTCATTAATGTTATTTAGGGATAAATTTCAATATTATCTTGAAAGTTTATCCTTATTATTTTTAGTTTTTAATCTTAGTATATAATATTTTTGATGAATTTTAAGGATTGTTATTTATTGAATGATTTGTGTTGAACTTTGGGTTTTACTGTTGAATTTTTGGGATTAAAGTAGTTTGTCATCATATAAATGTTTTTTCTTTTTGGTGAATTATCTTATCTTGTAATAACCATTTTGGTTTTGGTTAACATTTGAGGATAGTATAAATAGATATTTAATTTTTTATGGATTATTTGATTCTTTAAAAGCTAATTCTAGTGCATCAGGCATGAAAAATTTATACTCATCATTTGGAGAAAAAGATGAGTTTTTAGTGGAAATTTATTAAAGGATGATACTATACTTTTCAAGTAAGTATACTTAATTATGATTTAAGTATAGATAGTAATATAATTCCTTAAATCTAATAAAATTATCTTGAAAAAAAAATGTTATCCATTTATTTTTCTTATCTGGAAATTGATGACCTTTTAACCCATCATAGATTCATAGTTTTGTGAGGGTTAACTTTCTAATAACCGAGTTATTAATCACTCTCTATCAGAATTTGATATTTATAATTATATTCTATGTTAATATTCTCATTTTATGCTAATTTTTTCTTTATCATAATCCTAGTCTTGCGGTAACCTATTGTTTTTTTCCTTTCTATCTTTTAATAGGAATCTTTATTGACCCTTTATTCCTATGTGGGATTTCAATAAAGGAATTTTGAAAATTCAAAACATGGTTACCAAGACCGAATTCAAAAAATGTGAGGATGAAATTTACAAAAGGGGGGAGAATGTGACATCCATATTTTTTAAAAGGAAACACTATGTTCGATAGCATATAAGATTCACTACATCATTCTTAAACAAACTAAAAAATATTATTTAAATGTAACAGTTAAATTGGAGGGTATGGATAGAATAAATTATTTATTAAATAAATATATAGGTCCTAATAAATATAAATTTATTGGTAAATTATTATAAAATAATATCATAATTTTTAGTAAAGTCATTTTAATCTTTAGAATTACGTTTTCATCAAAAATGATTTTTATGGTTTTTTATGAATGAATATTATAATTAATTTATAGAAGTTTTAGAAAATGTATTTGATAAAATGAAATTCATTTTTAAAATCATCATATCAAAATTAGTCTATGGTTACATTTTGATAACTTTATGAAAAAGTTAAATTTTTAGCGAATAGTAAAAAATACAGTTTGTTTTACAAAATATGGAATCTTTTGTGATATCATCAAAACATAATTTTGATATAAAATTTATTAAACTTATGGAATGAATAAGGTATGATATTATAATATAAATATTTTACAAAAATAAATTATAACATGTAAATTATAATTTATTTAATGATAAACATGAAAATTATTTTTAGTGTCCACGCAATGCCTACGCAGCATTGGAAAAGTCAAAATTGGTGTATTAATAATTGATTGATAAATATTATTTGATTTTTTTATTAAATATTAAATATTTATAATTATTTTTATTTTTATTTTATAATTTTAGAGTTATATAACATGAATCTTATCCAAATGTTTGTTCAATGCTTTCACAAGGCAAGAAAAGTCAAATTAACAAATTAAAGAAGTTTTCTTAACATGGATATGAGTAAATATATTTAATGAATAAATATGAAATATTATCATGTAACTAATTAATTTTTTTATGATATTTTTTTATTTTTAATTTTTCTATATGAAATAATTACCTTTAATTCTTATGCAACATTGACGCAATGCTTGTGCAAGCAGAAGAAAAATCAATAAAATGATTAAAATTAAAATTATAATAACCATTAAATGACCCAATTTTTTTTATAAATATTAATGGATGATAATTTTTATACCAAAATGATCCTTGGGTCTAATTTAGTACCTTTTGGAATTTACGTGTTTGACATTAAGTCCCTTATAATATTTTATTTAAAAGAAACTCAAACTGTTCACACTATGATTTTTAATTAGTATAAAATTTTAAAATATATAGTTTTACAGAAGATATGTTAGAATATAAATAGTATATGTAAAGATAAAATATTTATCTTATTCATGGAAATTTATTTTTAATTTTTATGCAAAAAAATAATACCTTAAATGCTCACACAATGATGATACAATAATTAATAAATTAATAGAAAAATAAAATTAATGATATTAAAAATATTAAACTAAATATAATTTCATATAATTAAGCTTATACTTGAAATCTATATATAACTATGACATGTATTAAAATATTTTAAAATATTTGTTTAATTTTACACTTTGTTTTGATGTTTTTAAAATCATAGTAATGAATAGTATTAAATTTGACAATAATGATTCTTCATGAATATAATATTTTATTAAAATATTTAAAAATAATAAAAATATTTAATAAGTCCAAAGGAGATAATATTTTGTCGAAAATTTCATCCCCTATTTTTATAGTCCATTTGGAAGTCTTTTTCCTTGGAATAGCCATAATTATATTTTAATATTTTAAGAAATTCCTTAAATGTCCCTCAACTCAATTATAAAAAGTCAACGATTCATTCACTTATTTTCACAACCTTGAGATTTATAGATTGAACATATTTTTTTAAATTCTATTATCCTCATATTATACACATTATAGTGTTTCTAGTCTCACCAAAAGACAATTTCCATGTTCCTTAAGGAGGTTCTCAAGGTGACGATATTCAAGAGGTAAATTCCTATTCCGTTCTCTTTTAAATTATTTATCTCTTATAACTTATTCTCACCCCTTATACAAAGTTTTATTATAACTCAATTATCATATATATAATTTATTTTTATTGTGTTAATATAATATCCATCATCAAATCTCTTCTTTTCTCCTTTTACACTTATAAATGAAATCATCGCCCATGGTATGTCGATTCACCCCCTTTGTGGATGATGAGTTTTCGTTTCCATTTACTGCATTCATGGAAAGTTAAAATTCACTTATAATTGATTAAAATTAACTAAAAATAAATATTTTATATGGTATCACATTTTGGAATTAATATATGTCCATAATATTAAACAAAATGAAACTAGTTCATGATGGTCGGAAATGCACCAAAATAAACTAAACTTTTATCATTAAAGTTTTATCAAATGAATCATCCTAATGTAAGAATAAAAAAAATTATATATAGGACCATTTAAACTTCTAGAGGTACATTAATACCATATAATTTCACTTATATAGTATTATTTTCATTTTAAAATAAAATCCACAATGAACCAACTATGAAATAATAAAACGAACAGACCCAAAACATTGAAAACAATGAAATATTATTAATAAATGGGTAGAAATATATTATAAAAATATCATATAATGTATTATAAATATTAATATAATTATTTAATAAATTAATAAAATTCTTTAAACCATTATACAGGAGGTTTTAACACGTTTGAAGGAAGTCGAACCTGAGGTAAGGGACTTTCCTTTTAAATTTCCTCTTTTAATGTTTTTTTACAAAATTCAAAAAGAATGTTTTTTAAATTTATTGTAATGAATTGAATTTCCCTATTTAATTTCAATTTAATATTTCTAATATTACTTTAAATATTTATATGGTTACTTTTGATGAATTTTTTTCCATTATACGTGTACAGTTTTTCAAAAAGAGTAATTTTCAAAATGGAAAGTTTATTTTCTTCAAAGTGTGTTTTATGACATAATATTTCATGATTTATGTTGATTTTTTGGTTATTATACATTGTTTATTATTATTTATGGTTCCATTATAAACCAATTATGGTTTGTTCCATGATAAACGAAGTGCAGGTGGTTACGTTATTAACTAATGATGGGTGGTTCCATGATAAACTAATGATGGGTGGTTACTTTATAACCACCAATGCATTAGGTTATCTGAAGTTGGAGGCGAGCCATATTGGTTTCTCCATTTTTAAGAGTGATATTTAAAATTATTTCCCAAGTTACCTACTAATATCTTATATTCTTTTTTATTATTTTTCATGAAAATTATTTGATTTTCAAAAGGTAATATAATAAACTTTTTTAAAAGATGAATCTTTTTTCGAGGTAAAAAGGTATGTTTAAGAGAAAATGTTTTTATGGATTTTAAATAGAATAATGGATTCATTTATCTTATGTACCTTTCTAATATTTTATGATCATCCCATGTTTTAATTTTTTTTATTGGATTTAAAGTGGACTGGATACAAGGATGAGATCAATGGTAAAATTGTAAAGATTTTTCATGAAGTGAAGACATATTTTATTAAAAGACTTTATTTGTGGGGATAAAGTGGGATATTTTGTATATGTATCCACCTATAATTTATGGGTTTACTATATATGAGTTTAATATTTATGATTTATTCCAAATTCTATAAAACTCTAAACCAACCATATATCTTTGGGAAAAGAAATTGATTTCTAGTTTTAAAATAACAAGAATATGTATTGTTTAAGGATGGGTCCTTGTAATTATTCCTTCCCACATTGCATATGGTTTAATTTTAAAATGTTTTAAAAATATATTTTCAAAATGTTTTAAAAGAGGATAGAGAAAGTGTGATTTTAAATTTCATTAAAACTATTTTTGAAATGAGTTTGAAATGTTTGTTCTTTAAATACAGAACATTGCTTTCCAAATAGTTTTGGAGTGTTTTAAATTAAAAGTGGATTTAGATTGTTTTTGAGACTCTGGTGTGTCTTAGAGTTTTGAAAATTAGGTTTAGGATGATGTTCCTAGTTTTATGTAAAGTTTATTTTTCCAATATGTTTTGGAAAACCGTGTAATATTGGAAACCCCTTTGAGTTCGAAATATATATCTCTAAAAGTGGTGTTCAATAAATTATGTTAAAGTTGGAATTTAAAATAGTGATTTTTCCAAGAAGTATTGGTCAGGGGAAAATTTTTTCTAAGTGATTGTTTTTATTTGATTAAAATCATGTAAAAATACTTTTAACATACTTTTGATGCATTGTTATTTCTTTTGGAAAGGCTTATGAATAATTTATATTTTAATATTTTTTTCAAACTAGAATATTTAGGATGTAATGTGAAAGTGACTACATAGATTCTGCTGGTTGTGGTGACCTACTAGGTTGTTTAGTTCATTCCTATTTTTTATAGGTCCAGGTTTTTCTAGGTTTGACTCTCTTTTTTCGATATTCTAGGATAAATTTATGATTGGATAGTGACCATGGGTAACATGGAGGCTCATTAGAGCTATTTTGGGTTTTTATTCAGATTTTAGTTTTGTATCAACCATTTAGTATATCGTATTTTTACGATAGAGATTATGTACATAAGTTTTTTTGTCTATTTTATCCATATATTAGTATTATACTATTTTTATGTTTAGTTTTAATTATCTTCTATTGGATTTTTATGGAATTTATTTCTTCAGTTTTTTATATTTTTTAAGGGTGAAATCATTCCCAAGGTAAATTTTGGGATGATCAAGCACTTGTTTCTAGCCTATGGGGATTGAGAACGCACTTCGGGCCATGTGGAAAAATAATTTAGGATCCAAGTTAGATGGAACCTTGGGTCATTTTTTTACACTTTCCATTAATGACATAATAAATTGTAAGAGTGTGAAAGAAAAGAAAGAGGTAAAAAAATCATAAAGTTGAAAACCTACAAAGGGAAGCCCAAGAAAAATATAATTATTTTCTCACTGAGACATCCCTTTTATAGATTAGGAAGAATTTAAATCATAAAGGTAAGGGGAAAATATTTTAGGGACCAATGTTAATATTTTTACCTAGAAAAAGTTAGGATTTTATTTCTAGATCTATAGATCTAGGAAAAAGTTATAGAATCTTTCTATTCCACACATATACTGGTTTTGATAATTTATATGAAGTGGAAAAGATATAATTTCACGTTATTTAAAACCTTCCTAAATGTAACACCCCAAGATTCCATGGTACTTTTCCCTTTGAATAATGCAATGGCGTGCATTGTACGCAACTTTGAGATTCTAATACACCACAACCAATCAAACTAGCAGTTATGAATAGTAATACCTACTTTTTGAAATTTTATAAATTCTATCTCTCAAAATGGACTTCATTTTTGGATTCGAAATATCGAAATTATCTTAGGGTTAAATTTTGGTACTTTTTGGATAACTTTCATATTTTGATGAATAGTGAAAATTACTAGATTTTAATTAAAAACAACTTTTTTAATCGAAATAATTAATAGTGATAAATTATGAATTTGAGTGGTTTTAAATTATATTTAGAATATATTTTTACCATTTAATTCAATTTTTTTCATTGGACATAATTTCACAATTAAACCAGACATAAACAAGTGCCAATCTTTTGATAGTTATTATCTCTTAAAAACACGCTTTTTGTTTTGACAGCAGGAATTAATTTTAAATTAATTTCTGCTACTTCTGTGTTTGGAATTTGGAAAAATGGATTCCATATTTGGAATCCGGATGTTCAAATTGTGTAAATAGGTAACTTTTATTTTTATACATTTTGAATAATTACTTCGGTAAATATTTTATTTACCATGGTTAAAGGGTAAATCCGGTAAATAAGGGTTAAAAAATAATATTATAATAATAAAAAATTACCCAAAAATGTGTCCTAACCTTATTGGTTGATACATTTCCGACCATGGGAATCTTTGGGTCGATTTTGGGACCCCATGGTGCCACTTGTAAGTGATAGGGACACTTTATTTTAATTAAGTTAAAATGAATACAAAAATGACACAAGCATATATCTTTTAGAAAAACAATTTTTACATAGGGTTATATATGTTGGATTTTTGACTATAAATATTAATTAGAAATATAAAACTATTTCCTACATAATGGTATTTTATTTATAAATTTTAGACATTAAATAATGTAATTTATTTATGACACAATGGTTATGAAGTAATTACCATAATAGTGAAAAATTAAAATGATTGATATTGTAGATACCCAAATAAATATAATTTGAGACTTTTTATGAATTAAACTAATTTTATAGGTTAATATGACATGTTAGTAATTATTTAATAAACTTTTTTCGAAGTAATAATTCTGTTATGATTTTTACAAAAATGAATTATTGAATAGTGTCAAAATTGACATAAAAGAGTTTTTAAAACAGATATTATATTATTAATTGATATTAAATTTTTAAAAATCTAAGGTTCGGCCAAAATACTTATATCATGATAGGTGTGTCATTAATGGACCACTTGGGGGTCTCTTGGATGTATATAGTAAATTTATTAACCATATAATATAAAAATACAAAGAGACATTGTAAAAGTGAAACTAATTAACTAAGAGTTAATACTTAAAGATAAGGTTAATATAATGACCCAAAACTATCTAAATTATATTTGTTGAGTGGTTTTTGACCTATCCCCACCTTAAACTTTAAATAATCTATTTTTGAGCCATTAGAAACCGAATATGAATTTATTATAAAATAATATTTTTAGCTTTTCCAAAGGTTCCCCTCACCCCTCTTATAAAAGGGCACTCCGCCTTCTCATTACTTCACACCTTCAAAGATTTTTGGTCCGGACAAACCCTGACCAAATACTCTCTCAACTTCCCTCACTACAACCTAGAGTCCTTAGTTTTATCAGAAATCCAACCTAAGGAGCCATTTTGATCAAATCAAAAGGAAGAACCCGAAGAAGAGGTAATGTTTTTACCACCCTTTTTCAAATTTGTTTCTTCTTCAACTTCTTCTTTATTTGTTATTCCCATTCTAAATTAATGAATAAAGAATCTCCTATATACTGTAATATTATTATAAATATAGTACAACCATATTCAGTATTCTATCCATCCTTTGAATGACATGTCACTATACGTGCGTACGTACGGCTTACCGTCTCCACGTCGTGGTGTAATTGTTATTCAAAACATTATTGTTTGGATGGGTATAATAATGATTTTTAATTCATGTAAATAATAAATATAACATTATAATTATTCTTTATATATTATATACCATCCAATTATATATTATTTTACATCAAAAGAATGATATTGTCGCTCGTGCGTACGTACGGACTACCGTCTCCACGAACGCGATGAGATTCATTCTCCATCGTATCCATTCAAGTATAATTATCATTTGATTATTTAAAAATAATGTTTAAGGACTTGATATCATTTTGGATATGAATAATATACAACCTATCAATGAAAAACATGGTTTACGTAACAAAACATATAAAATAAAACGAGTAAGTTAACACCCGAAACAATGATAATACTAAGATATTATTAACAAATCAATGTTAAAAGATCATATATGATATCATATTAATGTAAATTATTCTTGTATAATTAAATAACAATTATTTCACCATTATACAGGAGGTTAACCTACCGTCGACCAAGGAAAAAGTACAAAGTAAGGGGTTTTCTTATCTCACTCTTAATTTCGTGAGAATTCCATTGTTCACCACTTATTTATTGCATGTGGTGTGTGTACTGCCCATGATTGTATTCATTGTGTAATATAATTTAATTTATGGGTATTTACATCATTATTTTAAGATCATTATTTCATGGGTGTATGTTTCGTAAGTTACCTAATCGATAAAGGAATTTGAAATTTCAATTTCCATTTATTCGACTTTACACATACTTCATTGATTATTTTACTCCAAGATTATGTGTAGAATCACTATTCATTTGATTATGTCATAAATTTAACTCCCCTTTCTGTGGATATACATTTGATACACATAATCACTCCATTGATAAATTCTAAATTCATCTGTATGAACTTGATAAGAGTAATTTTAACACAATCTCTATTTGTTGAGTTAAATATCCAAATTCATTGGTATTGTTTTCACAAGAATATGTGTGAATGTCATCTGATTGATTTACACTAAATATCCAATCATATTGAGTTTATTTATATTTGTCACACATAATTATGTCGTTGATTTATCCTTAACCTAAGGATATGGTCTTTATAAGAGAATTCATCTCAATTTACATTCCATTGATACTTCTTTATTGTTATACACCAAATTACTTTTATGTGGTGTATATAATGTACTTTGACATAGTATATCATGAATACCTTTATTCTCATGATATTACAAAAGTTTTGATTACCTCAATTATTTGTATTCAAGTGTCTCTCTTTTGGTTAGAAACTCTAACTAAAATACCAATTTTAAATGTTTTAAAGACTTATTCTTCTAAATCTTTCTCATTAATGTCCATGTTTTAAAAATGGTTTTAAGGATTTATTTATATGGACATTAAAGTTTTAAAATTAAAACTCCTTTTAAAAGTTTCAAAGTGGTATGGGACACTTTGATTCAAAAATATATTTTTAAATGGCTTCTTGACAAATAGTGTGACTTTTAAATGATTTCAAGAAAAAGGGGGATATTTCTCTCAAATATTTTTGATGATTATTTTCATCTATGTCAATATCCTTCATTATTCTCAATTGAGGTTAATATGATACAATACAATCTTCCATATTGTATCGAATGAGTTATGTTTGACTGTGGATGTGCTATTTTTATACCATTAATGGTTTGTGGATAAGTATTAACATTTCGTATGCTAGTTTTAATACGAATGTTTATGTTATGTTTCAAACTTTTCATATGAGGAATTCATTGGACTTAGTAAGTGACGGGTGGAGCCCTATATATCTCCTTTATGCATCGGTAGGTCTCATGAGACAAACTAGTGTCTTGGCACAAGGCCTTGGAAAAATCTTATTTGTATTCTTGGCACGAGGCCTTGGCTATGTGGTTATGATAGTCTGGAATTATGCATTCCATCATTATGAAAGTGGTTATTGATATTTCATGTGATTGTTTGACTAATAGAATATCCATGTGAATAAGTAAATGGAATTATTTCATTTTATCTTTTCCATATTATGCTGAAGTTCAAGTTTAAAAGGATTTTGTTTTAGTTATAAATTGCTTTAAGTGTTTATGCTTATCTATGAAAGCTTATGCTATATTGTTATCCTTACTGAGCATCTGATCTCACCCCTTTAAATGTTTTATCTTTTCCCAGGATGTGAAGAAGTAATTTATGAATGACCTGCAGGGATAGTATGAGGGGATATGAAGACAAGATGTTGTTGTAGTTTTTTTACCTTATGATGTAATGTAAGACTTATGAATATATCTATTGTTTCCAAGACTACTAAACTAATCGGTCTTTCGAGACTTGATCCTTTGTGATCATGCCAATGTTATGTAATAATGCACCGACTCTAGGTATCTAGGGTCAGGGCGTTACAGTTGGTATCAGAGGAAGTTTAGTACAAACCATGGAAGCTAGATTTAGATAAACTCTGATTAGAGCACGTAGACCTAAGATGAACTTTGAGGATTAGTATAGAAGAACTTCCTAAAATTTTGGTATTGTAGAGATTTTGTGAGTTTTCTGAGCAATACATCCGTGTTTGGATACGAGCAGGTAGAGGCGGCTCTGGCACAGATGTACCTAGGGGTAAAACCCGAAGACACCGCTTTGAGCTAGACTCAAACGGGAACTAGTGCACAACAATGATCCTTACTGCACTCTTGGTTACGACAATCCTGGGGGATATGCTTAGGATAATTTACATTTTCTTTACAAAATGATTTGAATTATTATATATAAGATGAGAGTAAATGACCTTGGTTAATCCTAATGTGTTTCAAATTGAGAATATGGTGACATGTTAATCTCTAAATGATTTTATGACTACTATTACTCACACAATGCTTTCTGGTTTTAGTCAATGGATGGATTCCAAGGAAGTCATAGTGACTTTGAGAATGATGTACAAGGTGGGAACGGTGGTGGAAATGAGAAAAAAATGGAATGTTGATAGGCGTAAAAGATATCGTCTTTATGCCAATTCAATTTTCCAAAAAATATGATCAACAATATATATATTAACCAATTCCCGGACTCAACAAAGAAGAGAAAGGTGATGAATGATAAGAGCTCTAGTAGTGGTGACCATGGAGAAATGAATCCTCAATTTCCATCATGCATGAAATGTGGAAGGAGACACCCAGGAAAGTGTCTCAATGGGACAAAGAAATGATTTACGTGCGGGAAGGAAGGAAATAAAGTGAAGAATTGCCGAAGAAAAATGAAGAGTATTATGGAAGAAGATAAAAATGGTCCCAAGAATCCATTTACAGTCATTTGACATAAATTTAGAGGGACCTAGCCATTACCCTAGTGAATGCCCTATTCTATAGGATATTTTCTTGGTCAAAGAAGAAGCTATGTGGAAATAAATGGTTGGAGAAATGTTTAAAAAGTATTAGTGCTCCTTGTTGATGGGTTTACTTTGGAATACTTTTCTATTGTATTTTTAACCCTGCAGTTTTCCATGTGAGAATGATATTTGAGGAAGAATTATCTTTTCTCTTGCGGATATAGTTATAAATAACCATTTGGTTTTATATGATCGTTGGGTTTGAGGCAATTATAAGTTATTATAATTTGGGATGAAAATGCAAGGTATGAGATAAGATTTGTGGTTAAATTATGTTATGGTTATTTTTAGGAATTTATCTCATTTTGGTAATGTTATAAAATATAGTTTTTGAAAAAAGACAACACGCAGACCGTGTGACAACCTGTCTTGTCGGACAAAGCTGTGGGAATCGAACCCACAACCAAAGTGCGATTGTGATTTATCGCCTACCACTAGACTATGTGAAGTCCCTGGTTAGTGTGACTATTATTTTTAGTTAAATGATTTTATTTATCAATAATAATTTGATTTGGGATCTTGTGTCTTAGAAAATGAATACCCTTAGTATAGGAAAATGATTTGGTGATTAAGTGATAAATGTTATTTTGGAAGTTGTTCGCTTTTTTGTGAACACTATATGCCCAAGGAAAATAGAATATTATGGGATTTCATTTGAGGAGTAATGGTGGATTTTTATCTATGTTTTTTATTGTGGATTTATAGTGATTTGGTTTATTTATGGAAATGATTAGGTTAATTACTTTTAAGTATGTGACTTTAAGAGTAATTAATGTCATTTGGAGATACAATTTAACATGGAAGACTACATTCTTATAAGTTTTGCTTTTCAATATTAGTTTGGATTATCTTGAAGGATTTTAAGGACAATTGATTATTGAATGGTATTTATTTAACTTTGGGGTATTGATGGTTTAATTTTAGAAATTAAGATTAGTGTTTTTTTCTCTAATGGAATATCCATTTGGGGGATCATCAGATATTATACTAACCATTTTGGTTTTGATTAATCTCTAAAGACAAGTTAAATATACAGTTTATCCTATATGGATCATGTATTTCTATAGATGTTTATTCTAGCTCTTCTATTGTGACCAAGTCTTCTTGAATACTCATTTTTCAACAAAAAAAATGAGTTAGTGGTAACAAGTTATTAAAGAATGAAACTCTACTTAAAAAGTAAGTATATATCTTTATGTTCTTAGTTAATATCATAAATTAATTCCTCGTCCTTATGTAATGTAACTTAAAACAAAAAAATGTTTTCCGTTTACTTTTCCTACTGGGAGACTAATGACCGTTTGTCCCAACACAAGTTTGTGATTTTCTTATTGTTAAATTTCTCCTGATCATGTTTTCTATCCCTATCCATCAGAATATAACACTTAGTTTATCGTCCATATCTAGGTTTTCCTACCAGGAATCCTATTATGGGTTATCTTGGGTGACCTTTATACCTCTCTTCCTTTCTTTTAAAGTGATATTTTTAATGACTCTTTTTACGATGTGGGACTTTCCATTATATTCTCAAGCCCAATTTTAAAAAAAATTGCGAGGATGCAATTTATTGAAGGAGGGGAGAATGTAACACCCCAAGATTCCATGGTACGTTTCCCTTTGAATAATGCAATGGCATGCATTGTATGCAACTTTGAGATTCTAACACACCACAACCAATCAAACTAGCAGTTATGAATAGTAATACCTACTTTTTGAAATTTTATAAATTCTATCTCTCAAAATGGACTTCATTTTTGGATTCTAAATATCGAAATTATCTTAGGGTGAAATTTTGGTACTTTTTGGATAACTTTCATATTTTGATGAATAGTGAAAATTACTAGATTTTAATTAAAAACAACTTTTTTAATCGAAATAATTAATAGTGATAAATTATGAATTTTAGTGGTTTAAAATTATATTTAGAATATATTTTTACCATTTAATTAAATTTTTTTCATTGGACATAATTTCACAATTAAACCAGACATAAACAAGTGCCAATCTTTTGATAGTTATTATCTCTTAAAAACACGCTTTTTATTTTGACAGCGGGAATTAATTTTAAATTAATTTCTGCCACTTCTGTGTTTAGAATTAGGAAAAATGGATTCCATATTTGGAATCATGATTTTAAAATTGTGTAAATAGGTAATTTTTATTTTTAGACATTTTGAATAATTACTTTGGTAAATATTTTATTTACCATGGTTAAAAGGTAAATCCGGTAAATAAGGGTTAAAAAATAATATTATAATAACAAAAAATTACCCAAAAATGTGTCCTAACATTATTGGTTGATACATGTCCAACCATGGGAATCTTTGGTTCGATTTTGGGACCCCATGGTGCCACTTGTAAGTGATAGGGACACTTTATTTTAATTAAGTTAAAA
Source organism: Viscum album (assembly GCA_963277665.1). Classification (NCBI taxonomy): domain Eukaryota; kingdom Viridiplantae; phylum Streptophyta; class Magnoliopsida; order Santalales; family Viscaceae; genus Viscum; species Viscum album. The sequence goes on from OY728146.1 coordinate 320,077,262, forward strand.
TGAATACAAAAATGACACAAGCATATATCTTTTAGAATTTTTTTTTTACATAGGGTTATATATGTTGGATTTTCGACTATAAATATTCATTAGAAAGATAAAACGATTTCATACATAATGGTATTTTATTTATAAATTTTAGACATTAAATAATGTAATTTATTTGTGACACAATGGTTATGAAGTAATTACCATAGTAGTGAAAAATTAAAATAATTGATATTGTAGATACCCAAATAAATATAATTTGAGACTTTTTATGAATTAAACTAATTTTATAGGTTAATATGACATGTTAGGAATGATTTAATTAACTTTTTTTGAAGTAATAATTCTGTTATGATTTTTACAAAAATCAATTATTGAATAGTGTCAAAATTGACATAAAAGAGTTTTTAAAACAAATATTATATTATTAATTGATATTAAATTCATAAAAATCTAATTTTTGGCAAAAAGAATTATATCATGATATTTGTATCATTAATGGACCACTTGGGGGTCTCTTTTATGAATATAGTAAGTTTATTAACCATATAATATAAAAATACAAAGAGACATTGTAAAAGTGAAACTAATTAACTAAGAGTTAATACTTAAAGATAAGGTTAATATAATGACCCAAAACTGTCTAAATTATATTGTTTGAGTGGTTTTAAACCTATACCCACCTTAAACTTTAAATAATCCATTTTGGAGCCATTAGAAACCGAATATGAATTTATTATAAAATAATATTTTTAGCTTTTCCAAAGGTGCCCCTCACCCCTCTTATAAAAGGGCACTCCCCCTTATCATTACTTCACACCTTCAAAGCCTTTTGGTACGGCCAACCCATAACCAAATACTCTATAAACTTAACTCAATACAACCTAGAGGCCTTATTTTGATCAGAAAGCCAACCTAAGGAGCCCTTTTGATCAAATCAAAAGGAAGAACCCAAAGAAGAGGTAATGTTTTTACCACCCTTTTTCAAATTCTTTTCTACTTAAACTTATTGTTTCTTTGTTATTCCCATTCTAAATTAATTAATCCAGTATCTACTATATACTGTAATATTATTATAAATATAGTACAACTATATTCATTATTCTATCCATCCTTTGAATGACATGTCACCATACGTGCGTACGTACGGCTTACCGTCTCCACGTCGTGGTGTAATTGTTATTCAAAACATTATTATTTGGATGGGTATAAAAATGATTTGTAATTCATGTAAATAATAAATATAACATGATAATGATTTTATATATATGATATACCATCCAATTATATATTATTTTAACATCAAAAGAATGATATTGTCACTCGTGCGTACATACGGACTACCGTCTCCACGAACGCGATGAGATTCATTCTCCATCGTATCCATTCAAGTATAATTATCATTTGATTATTTAAAAAAAAATTAAGGACTTTATATCATTCTGTATATGAATAAGATACAACCTATCAATGACAAACATGGCTTACGTAACAAAACATATAAAAGAAAATGAGTAAGTTAACACTCGAAACAACGATAATACTAAGATATTATTAACAAATCAATGTAAAAAGATCATATATGATATCATATTAATGTAAATGATTCTTGTATAATTAAATAAAAATTATTTCACCATTATACAGGAGTTTAACCTACCGTCGACCAAGGAAAAAGTACAAAGTAAGGGGTTTTCTTATCTCACTCTTAATTTCATGAGAATTCCATTGTTCACCACTTATTTATTGCATGTGGTGTGTGTACTTCCCATGATTGTATTCATTGTGTAATATACTTTAATTTATGGGTATTTACATCATTATTTTAAGATCCTTCTTTCATGGGTGTATGTTTCGTAAGTTACTTAATCGATAAGGGAATTTGAAATTTCAATTTCCATTTATTCGGCTTTACGTATACTTCATTGATTTTTTTACTCCAAGATTATGTGTAGAATCACTATTCATTTGATTATGTCATAAATTCCACTCCCCTTTATGTGGATATACTTTTGATACACATAATCACTCCATTGATAAATTCTCAAGTCATCTGTATGAACTTGATAAGAGTAATTTTAACACAATCTCCATTTGTTGAGTTAAATATCCAAATTCATTGGTATTGTTTTCACAAGAATATGTGTGAATGTCATCTGATTGATTTACACTAAATATCCAATAATATTTAGTGTATTTATATTTGTCACACATAATTATTTTGTTGATTTATCCTTAACTTAAGGATATGGTCTTTATAAGAGAATTCATCTCAATTTACATTCCATTGATACTTCTTTGTTGTTATACACCAAATCACTTTTATGTGGTGTATATAATGTACTTTGACATAGTATATCATGAATACCTTTATTCTCATGATATTACAAAGTTTTGATTACCTCAATTATTTGTATTCAAGTGTCTCTCTTTTGGTTAGAAACTCTAACTAAAATACCAATTTTAAACGTTTTAAAGACTTATTCTTCTAAATCTTTCTCATTAATGTCCATGTTTTAAAAATGGTTTTAAGTATTTATTTATATAGACATTAAAGTTTTAAAATTAAAACTCATTTTAAAAGTTTCACAGTGGTATGAGACACTTTGATTTAAAAATCTATTTTTAAATGGCTTCTTGACAAATAGTGTGACTTTTAAATGATTTCAAGAAAAAGGGGGATATTTCTCTCAAATAGTTTTGATGATTATTTTCATCTATGTCAATATCCTTCATTATTCTCGATTGAGGTTAATATGATACAATACAATCTTCCATATTGTATCGAATGAGTTATGTTTGACTGTGGATGTGCTATTTTTATACCATTCATGGTTTGTGGATAAGTATTGACATTTCGTATGCTAGTTTTAATACAAATGTTTATGTTATGTTTCAAACATTTCATATGAGGAATGCATTGGAATTATTAAGTGACGGGTGGATCCCTCTATAGCTCCTCGATGCATCGGTAGGTCTCATGAGACAAAATAGTGTCTTGGCACAAGGCCTTGGCAAAATCTTATTTGTATTCTTGGCACGAGGCCTTGGCTATGTGGTTATGATAATCTGGCATTATGAATTCCATCATTATGAAAGTGGTTATTGATATTCCATGTGATTGTTCGACTAGTAGAATATCCATGTGAATAAGTAAATGGAATTATTTCATTTTATCTTTGCCATATTATGCTGAAGTTCAATTTTAAAAGGATTTTGTTTTAGTTTTAAATTGCTTTAAGTGTTTATGCTTATCTACGAAAGCTTATGCTATATTGTTATCCTTACTGAGCATCTGAGCTCACCCCTTTCAATGTTTTATCTTTTCCCAGGATATGAAGAAGTAATTTATGAATGAACTGCAGGGATAGTATGAGGGGATATGAAGACAAGATGTTGTTGTAGTTTTTTTTACCTTATGATGTAATGTAAGAATTATGAATATATCTAGTGTTTCCAAGACTACTAAACTAATCGGTCTTTCGAGACTTGATCCTTTATGATCATGCCAATGTTATGTAATAATGTACCGAATCTGGGTATCTAGGGTTGGGGCGTTACACTAAATATTAAATTATTCATACAAAACCTCCTTTATGATTATGATTATAATGAGTCATTTAATCTCTCATATTCGAATAGACCAAAATTGTCATATAATGATAACATAATCACACATGACCATCCAATTCCCATCCAAGAGCACAAGTCTCAATGAAAAATAAAACACATTTTATCCTTTATCTAACAAGTTAACATCGATTCACTCTGATTATGTAAGCACACATGACCAGCCAATACGCGTCATAGAGAACATGCTTTAAAAGATAATGGATTGATCAAATATTTAGTAATTAACTAAATTATTTCAAATAATGATTTACAAGAAATCCATTTTATTCCAATATCCAAATGGATTCAATTACATTGATGTTAATATTTATGTAGTTTTTCAAATTTTCAAGAGTTAGTATTTGTAATGAAAAAATCCCAATCATTGTAATTATATGGAAAACTGCCTCAGAATAAAGAGTTTTATCATTAATTGAATAAAAAGATGGAGAAATATTCATATATTGGAGTCTCTATTAAGTAAAAAATTATGAGTAGAATAAAATAGACTAGAATACCATTATAAGAAACATTTTATCAGCTCTTAGAGTTGAATCATTGATTTCTTTAAGTCACTAACAACCTAATGATGCTCAACAAACTTCGCAGTATTAGTGTCCTCATTAGGATAAAATTTTTCTTCCCTTGTAGAAGCATCATTTTATACATACTTAGACTATTCAAAAAGTATCTATTTGTCTAACACTTTTTCCTCAAATACATTTATCTCTTGATAAATGTGGACCTAAAATTCCATCCCATAATAAACTAAGTATTGATCTTCTTTCACCATTGTATTATGTTGAGATATCCCTCAAAGTACTGAAACTCAGATCATTGTAAATTAGGATAAAGAATCATCCCTAGAGATTTTTAATCGGAGCGTTTATTCCTTCTATTACTCCCTATAATTTTTTTCATAGCATCATGTATTTCAAAATAGTCAAACCCATCATATCCCATAGTAATTAACATATGATGAAGTGTGTGTAGTTTCTAGTTTAGATCTTCTATGAGGGTTTTATAAATTATATTATAGATTTTACACCAAACCAAATATCACATATTCCATTATAACACAATGGATTAAGGATCCAGGTTAGAGTTTATTATAAAAAATGGTATATAATCTAGCACCAAATCACCCATGGAAAGAATGAATGCAATTTCGTCCTGACTTATTGATGTTTAAGGGGTCTTATTAATGTGCCTTATGGTGATTGGGATTTTATATTGGAAACTTACTTTGCTTAATTATACATTATTTATAATATTACCACTGTAATTGATTCCAATAATATATTTTAGTTAGAAAATATGAAAACTAATATAAAACAACATTAATGTTTACCTCCACCCTCTAGGGTGATAAATCATCTCACTTTTATTGTTTTATTAGTAGGAATGGTTGGGGTTTTTTCCACCATTGTCATATCATCAGCTATTTCATTAGTTTATATATCATATATTTTTTCTATGTTGTAGTTACTTTATTAGTTTTCATAATCGATATACTCTTATGAGTAGAGGTTCTCTTGACATCTTTAGGCATTATTCATGGTGAGACTAGTAGGATTTCTTATGACCCTAATTCATGCGTGATAAAAAATACAAATCATGAGGGTATGAGAGCTATGAATTATTTATTAAGGATTATCCTATGAATATTTTCTATAGATAGAGTTGTATAATATTGAGATCCATGTCATTATGCAGTATAAAGAAATAATGGAACATGAATCGGAAAAGAAGACTTTCATTCTTTCAGTTCCTTGTTAAAATCATGGAATGCTATAAGTGATGTTAAATAGTCTTTGATTTCCATAAACACTCCCCCCATCAATTTCTTTATCTCAGTGAGTTTTTAAGTTTTGTAGGAACTTTCATGGAAAGCAGCTAAAATTATTATAACACTCATTTGGTATATTCGATGATACACCTAAATAATCCTCCACCAATTTCTATATACACAAGGAGAATATTCCATCGATGTCCTCTCTACCATATTTGAGACCCTAACCTAGTATTGAAGATTTACTCCCTCATACTAGTGGACTCCATAGTTTCCTAGGGGGATTAATCCTCAAATACTAAAAACTATTTCTAAAAAACATGGGCATCAATGAAATATGACATAACCTCATCGATAGGAAGATTCACGATGTTTTGGGGTTCATCCCCATCCTCCTTATACCCTCTAGTTAATTCATAAGGTACTAAGATCAAAATAAAAATATAGTGTCAATTCCCAATCATGTATTATGTTGTGTATTTGGCTTGGGTTTTGGATCTATTTTTTCTAAGATAGGTTTATTACCCAATGAATTCTACTCCATTTCTTCATTAACCAACTCTCTAGGTTCATCGGGTTCCTTCTTGCGGAATCTAGATACTATAATTATGAAGAGGCATAATATCAATGTCTAATAATATTGAAATAATTTAATTCAAATGTCAACCACTTCCACCCATAATAATGCGTGTTTTAAATATATCAACATTTAACCTGAGTCAATATTTATTTGGTAGATAATAGGTTCAATTTCTATCTTAGATTGATCATAAATTGTAAAATAATCCAATGTGTCCCATACCTCAACTTCTAACATTACCTTGTGGCCCAGTGATAGTTCCTCCTCCACCAGACTCACCACCTCTACCACATTTCCTTGTGGGATACAACTATCCATATATTGGGGAAATACAATCAGTTCCATCATAACACCATCCCCCTATATAGAGTAAAATTAAAAAAATTAAATATAGTTATAGGTACTGAAGTAAAATTTTTAAAAGAGTATTTAATCATAACATCTAAGAGATAAAGTAAATAATTCTATTCTTAATCAAACATTTTATTTATCATCGCTTCAATGGTGTTGAGGTCCATCATCTCTTTACATAATATAGTGGTAGTAATTTTGTTATCAGTAGAATACACTAGTATCTCTAATTATCTTAGATATTAACCTCAATAGGATTATTTTCAAGGTTGATATTGGCTGGAGCTTTTTAGATTTCCAATTTAGGTAATGTGCACACCACCTTAAAGAGAAACCCATAGATATTTTAGTTTTTCTAATTTTTCAAAAAATAATAGGCTTTAATATATATAGTCTAAAGAGTCATCTAGATGTCCCACCCTAAAACTTAAAGAGGTGGTAGGGTCATTCATCTCTTACTATTTACCTAGACTCTAACCTTCAATTAGAAAATCATATACCCACCTATAGATATCTTGTCTCATATCAGGTTCATTATATATCAACTCATCAATCCTATGTTGTCAATAAGTATGTGGATGTTGGTGTCCTATAAGATCAGATGCCTCAATAATAATTTCTTATTTTCAAGGATTACTAGATCTTTGCTTCCCCTTAAGTTCAGGTAAGGGACCACTAAACTAATAATCTCTATATTCTAGTATATCATGATGGTAAGAAGATATATAGTCATTAGCATAGCCATAAGTTAATCTGATGCTATCATCCGCGGAGGGAAATGTGGTTTTAGTGTAGTTATCCTCTTGAATCACCATCAAACATAGTTTTCATACTACCATAGAATGTTTATCCATTATTCCAATTGAAAATAGTTCTAGTGATTTTCATTGTAAGAAAAGTAAATTTCATGAAAATTGATGTGGTGTGTAGACCTCACAGACAATGTCACAGTCAATTCATGCAGACATGACACATTCTCTTATGATCGTATTGTATAATTAACTATTATACCCACGGTGGAAATATTTTATAATTTTATCAGTATGGATGTTTCCATAAGTGAATAAATTAAAGTTCAAAGAAATCCCTATAGTATTGATAATCATTGACTCATTCATTTAAATTTTATGGATACCAAAACAACATGAATTTATAGTCTGGGATTACACCTCAGGATTTAAATCCAGTTTTAAAATTTACATGCCTATAAATGCACTTCCACCCATCCCTATAGTACCTAAAAAGGTTTAGAGATATTTAATGGGGACTTCCCATGATATATGTGCAACATGAACTGATATATCCTAGTTAGAATTGGTACTACCAAGTAAATAGGCTTCCCTTACACTAATATTTCCACTATAATAAAGGTTATTGGCCTAAAAACTATGTGAGAATCATGAATTAAAATCATGTAATCACTAAAAAAACATATATTGGAAGTTATCAAGGAAAACATGATAGTCTATATTAGGGTTAAGTCACTAACCCGATTTCTTATACTGATCATGAAACATTTTAGGCCACAGTAAGTGCTTGGGGTTCCCCCCCTTTTTCATATTGGGACACCCTGTAATATTCTAAGAGTTAGGCCCCTCACCATTATTTATTAAGAAAATATTCATCTACATATTGAAACTTATTATCTTATTGATGAGGTTCCTTCCTTGTTGTGTCTCCATCCTCCCTCAACAATTCCCGAGATAGTAATGGCCTTTCTTAGAAATTTTTCCAAGTGGATATTGGTGGAAGGAATTCACCGTGAATCTACCCAAGGTTATATGGACTAAAGATCTTATACATATACAATATACTAATTCCATTATCTTTATGTAATAGGTGAATGGTTTTTGTCTAAGTAATCTAGTGGTTAAGAGGTTTGGGGATAAAATATTGTTTTGACACATACATCTTTGAAATATAGATAGCATTATATTTTCCAATTACTTTGAGTTAGTGTTCAAATTCAGAACATGTTTTCATGTCCTGATAGACCCACACCCATTTGGGATTTAAATCACCTCTAGGGTGAAGATCCCAACTGGTATTCCATCTCTAAATTTTATCAGCAGTTTCCTTTCTATGTATAGAAATATAAAAATGTGTTTGGTATTCTCGATAATGTCGATGGTTATCTAATGTAGCTTTAATATACCACATGTTTTTTGAGCCTTCAAAATACTATATAATATTTAATACCACAATTAAAATGTTTGACCATTACAAACTTGAATATTAGGAAAACCAGAAGTTTGGTAGATTTTGGTATAGACATGGGATATCATCATCAATCAAGGGTTCATAACTGAACAAAAGTAGGGTGTTTTATAGTTAATTTTTTTATGATGTTGTAGAATAATATATATATGAAAAAACATATATGGAATAAATTTCTAAACATTTCCAAATTTGATATCCTTAATCAAATTCTAAATATAGGCTAATAAATCTTCATAAGAGATAGTGTTTAAGGATATATCCATTTCTTTTGAAATTTTTTCTGAGAAAGGGGTTAGTATAATTATCAAAAATCACAAGAGGAATAATAAGAAGAGGTATGTGAGGAAAAAAGAACAATACATGGGGTGAAATAAGCAATTGAAAATTTCAAAAAGTAATAATTTTCACCTAGCTCAAGTGTACATGTGATTTCACCCTCGATAACTCACCTAACCCTCTTAAAGTCACGTGCATAGCATGGAATTACTAATATGAAACCTAATCAAAAATATAAATTCCTGAAAGTATAGTGGTCCCCAAACTTACTATAGGAGAGTGTATGATATAGTTTACTTGGGTGAAAAGAGAGAGATTAAATCTATCGGATTCTCCCATGTAGTTTCTAAAATCTTACTTGGTAGTCTACTATTACATATAAAGGATGACTTCCTCCCTTCATTTACTACATTGGTTCCTACCTTCTGGATTGATCTCATATCTATATCCCCACCAGTGTGTGTCCTTGTCTCCACCAATGTGAAAACCTGTATAAATATAGGTGTATTCCATCCTTCAAGATATTTTTGCACTTGAATCCAATATTCATTATAATTTGATCATATTCATCCCATAAAAAACCATTTTAAGGGTGGGGGATTTTATGAATTTTCAATGTGAATGTGAAATTTTTCAATGGAAAAGGAGTGGTCATGTGACATACTCAATGTGCTTCCCCATGTGTGCCCACACCCCTACATTTCCAATGTCACATGACCACACACTATTTATTATTAATTTAGAACACCCATACCCCAATATATAGTGAACCCATGCCCTGCTAATACCACACTCTCGTGCCTTTTTGATATATCATGCGCATTCCCCAATGATTTCGCATGTGACCAAAATTCCACCTGGGTTCCCCTAGGAGATATAAGTGGTTGAATCAAAAAACTATGTACCTAGGACCTACTTTTACTTTAAAACGATCCCTTAGAGATCCATTTCAAAATGGGTTTTGATCCTAAGAGCCACTAATCTTCAAAATCTAGATTGATAACCACCTTAGTGTATGCCCACACACCCAAGATTTCTAAACACTCTATCAAGTTACCTTTTGAGTTGAAACATATGATAAGAGAAGGAAAATATGGGTAATTGAGTCATATAAATGTTTTTACAAAAATAATAATTAAATAACACTTTATCCAGGCCTCTATCTAGGCCAGGGTGAATAACCATTTTCAAGAATATCCCAATGAAAGTAGGATGAAGAATCACATTTCCTAGGATTCTATAAGTCAAAAGAATATCCTTCCCTTAAGAAATTTATTTGATCAACCATTCATGCATGCATCCCATTTAAAGTCACACCCAACCTTTATGGGATATTAACTATGCTTCCAAGTCTTATCCATTCAAAGGATCCACACATAGCATGCAATATTCCTAGCAGGCCACCGCACTCACCCAATTCACAAACTTGGTTTAAGTTTAATCTTATCACCCTAATAGTTCTTAAGACCTCACTAATTCACATTTTCCTATGTTTATCCTTTAAAAATATTTTTTTACCCAAACCTATTACATATACAAATGATATACATGATTGGTTCATTTCCCACATTCATGTGTCTCCTTATGATCATGTATTCCCTTGATACTGGATACCATACTGGTTGTTCTCCATAACTGGTAGGGTGCTCAGAGTACATTCAACCATGTATTATCTTGATAACAAGGATCCATCCTCTAGGATAACCAATGAAACTATTCTTAGGTCTAATAAATGATCCATAGGTATAAATGGGTACCATATTTGGTGTAATTCCCTCTATTCTTTTACCCAAGTCATCTACCAAGATAAACCATAAGGGGTAGAAAAAGTGTAAGTCTCACACCAAAATATTACTAGGAAAAAATTACTAATAGTAAATTCTATATGAATTTAAAATTATCAAAATTAATCCTAGTCATATGAACTTAATTTATAATACATAGTGGTCTAGGTTACATGAACATAAAAGGCACACCATTGGTGTTGTATGTATGACCATAAAACCCACACTATCAGTAATGGTTGTATGACCTTAAAAGTAACCATCTTGGTGATTATCATTGACCTTAGAATTTATAACATGAATTTTTATATGGAACTTAATTACATGGGTTTTACTTCCATTCATATGGATACATAGGAATACCTTCTCACAGGACTAATCCCAACTGAAAAATAGATTAATCCTCCTTGTATGGTGATAAATTTTAAAGTACACAACTATATGACTCTAAAATATGACATAATTAATCAATGATATATGATATAGAACCTATCATATAGTGTTATCATAAATATATGGTCTCAAATGATCACTTTCACAACAAGGGAAACTAGCACTATTGCTAGAAATGATTTAAAAAATACTCTTAAATCCATGAGAGAGTATCGAACTCAACTATTAGCTCCTTTTATGGGATGAGTCAATCACCCATCATCTTGATTTCAATATACATATCCAAATAAATAAATTCACATGTACATGAGATAATGACATCATAAACAATGTTATTTATTATGTATAGAATAAAAATCATTGACTTCCATATTGGTTCTTATGCAGAGTTTCAAACCCTTGATGCTTTGATTATTTGGGATATTCCCAAATATAGGTGTAAAAACACACACACCTTTTATGATATTTTTATTTTTATTTATAAAATAAATTTCTTTTTAACAATGACATATAAAAGGGAAATTATGGTAGGTTTGACTTCCCCATCGCATTTGTTGCTTAATTTTAACTATGTGAGTGAATTTTATCAATGTTGGGTTAGAAAAACTTGGACCTCCAATGGATTACTCATGAAAAATTTAAAAATAAATATAGATTTTTACCACAATATATAATCCCCTATTATTCTTATCTGAGTCTTGATGAACTATTTTTTGGTTCACTTGAAGGAAAAAATACCCTTGTGGTGATTAACAAAACAACCATCCATCCAATAAAATATAGCTCTTCAAAAATTAGGGTTTCTTGACCTTTATCTAACTGTATCTTCATTGATGTGGATGTTTAAAAAAATATTTTTGATTCCATATGGATTATTAATGGTAATAAATAACTTCCCAAACCTATTATTTTTTAAAACACTCTTGCACACTGGAACTCTTGTTCAAGAGAACTTTCCTCTAAGCGGCCTCTCTCTCGCTTCTCTCCTAAGCTAGGGTCCCTTCAGTGATAATTTTAAGGTGGGGAATCTGTGCCTCTTATATGGTGTTGTATCCCCCTCCCCTCATTACCTTTTTCCTTCCCTCCCCACTTTCCCCCTTTTCTTCTTTCTCTATGCTCTTGATTTCCTTTTTACTGTTTTCTATTTCATGGAGGTCGATGCTTCTTCGGTGTGTTGATGGTGTGATCTTTTCCCAGTAGTGGATTCATCGATTTAGGTTAGTGTTTTAGGGAAATTATGAGATTATTAATGGAGAACATACCACTTTAAACTCTTCTCTGGTTTCTTTTTCCTTTTTTTCTCTCCCAGTTGGTCTGCTACGATGGTTTCAAGAGGCTCTGTGAGGTGTTGCTTGTTCAGTCATTAGAGTTCCAAGAGGCATGTCCTTCATCGTCTTAAATCTATTCCACAGCTGTATCAAATTTTCATTATAGTTTATTTTATGGTAAGGTTTTTCTTAGTTCTAGTTTTCCTGCTATTTGATTTGTGAAGAGATTTTGGGTCTGCGAAGGTCATGGCTCGCTCAAATGCATCCTAGTTTTCAGCCTTGATGAGGTCGATGATGTTCAAAGCTGATATGGGGAGGTTATAGTTTTTTATTTTTGTTCTATTTGAAGGTTAAATCATGATATGTTGATTATGAGGTTGAAGGTGTCACCGATGATGTTGGTTTGAAGCTCCAGTGGGTTAAGACCCCTTCCATTTCGATGGTTTTTGGTTTTTGACAACGTAGATAAAGTTTTGTTCTGGTATATTCTAATTATTGGTGATGTGATGATGATGAAGGGTTGATTTTGAATTAGGGATCATGGATCGAGGTGGATCTCGGATACTGTGTGTGATTATTTTTAATGATGGGATCATTTTTTTAATTTTAAATTTTATGTTTTGGGGTGGATTTCGAATCCTGTGTGATGTTAATTTTTGTGATGTTTGAAGTTTGGTAACCAGTTTGTGTGGTCCCCACTCAACCATAAAGTGGTTTATTCATAAAATGAAAAAAATTAAGGTGTAACTCTTGTTCAACTCTTGTTCATTTGATTTCTTATCATATGTTTATGTATAATCCTTCTAATAAAATTGAGGTTATGTTCTCCAATTTCTATATACCTAAAACTCAATGAAAAACAAAATCCATCAATCGCGATCTATAAGGAAAATAGAAATTTATTCTTTCTATTAGTCCTCAATTTTACACTTTTCCTCTCTCTACTACTCCCACCTCTTCAAACCCTATCACCCCTTATTTGTTTAAGGAGGTTCCCCCATCAGACAATCCTCCTATCACTATTTTTAAAACTGGGGATGATTCACCCCTATAACTCCATGTTTATCCCTATTACTCTTCTAATCAACTTTTCCTCCACTGAATCTTCTTACTATACTTTATACAAGTAAACATACCCTTTTGATTCTCTATTTATTAAAGATACCTTGGATATTATAGAAGACCAAGCCTCGAGTCATGTCGAGGATGAATTTGGATTTTCACTATGAAATCATCTATTCCTCTCAATATTTATAAATATGATTGAGATATCTCTCTTAATGTTTTAACTAAAAGAGAATAATTTTTTTTTAAAATCATTCCTTTCAATATTCAAAGAAAATAAAATTCCTTTTTTGATTTGGGTCAATTCATTATTATTCTGTATAAAATATTGAAGTAATGCAAGGATTATTATTTAACTCAAAGAATCATGGTAAATATATTAGTTTCTTAAAATATCCCTTCATATGATAATCAATAAATTGATACAACCTATTATAAATCATGTATCCAAATTTCTTTAGAACCATTTTTACACTTGAAATAAGAAATTAAGGGTCTTTTCTGTTATAATGCTTTGGATATTGATTTTACTTGAATAAATTCTAGAAATATATAGGATTTTTTATATTTGGTTGTTAAAAAATGGCATTGAGTGTAATATATCATGTTACTTAATTAGTTTATCCATAAATAAATCATCTTATAGGAATTTTTCTTGCTATGTGAGTAGTTTTATAGATTATTATATTACCAAATTACTTAATAACCTCACCTTTAAATTAATATTTTGTCTTGTATTTTTTTGAGGAATGATAATAATAATATTTCATTTTTCTAGAATGAATATAAGGGCTTTATCATTTCTATGGAAAGATCTAAGATTCTTTGTTACGTTTTTTGTATTATCTTTTGGTATAAGCCCTTTCTTTTCATTAGTTTTTTAATTTATTTTATAGGATATAATAACACTTTGGTTTTCATATTATTTTTAAAATGGTCTCTTAGGTTATCTATTAGCATGACTACCTTTCATTTCTGGTTTTTTTTTCGTTTTTTTCATTTAGGTTTTTCATGTATGCTCATCTAGGATGTTAGTTTCTTACCTATCCATGAAGTCGATCATGAAAGTAAAAGGATTAATGGAGTTTTTAACACACCACATGTATCAATACACTAGTTTCTTGCATGGTTGTTGTTTTGTTTCTTTTATGAAAGGATTTCATTTGATGATGATGGTTTAAGATCTGTGATAATGGTTCGAGCTATTATTTTTTTGTTCATATCCTTATGTATCACCCATTTAGATTGTTTTATTTCCTATTTTAAGCTACTTTGTCTCTTATTTTATTTATTTATTTTGTTTTATAAGACCATTTTACCTTTTTATTATTTTAATTTATTATTTTCATGGTTCAGGGAAGTTCAAACTTTTTATTTATCCATTTTTATGTGCGCGCACATGTGTATATGTGTGAATTCATGCGTTCTTTCTTTCATTCTTACCTACCATCCCTCCACCCACTCACCCGCCTACCCATGGTTGTATTCTTATGGTTGTGAATGTTTGTGTATCAGTGTCTATGTGTGTGTGTTTCTATGTGTAAGTGTATATATGTGTGTGTTTTTTGGGAAAATAAATACATGTCAGGTTACTCCCGAGAATCATTTATTTTAAATCATTATCTTGATGTACTTGCTTTTTTCCCCTTATTTTACATTATTATATTGATGTACTTGCATTATTTTCCTTCTCATGTGAATTATATTGTATTTTTACCATTTGGGAAGACATGTTCAGGATTATTATGGCCCCACTTCATTGAGATCCACTTTTTTACCTCTTTCTTTATAAGATATGTCTAGTTATTTCTTGATATCCCATCCCTAAGTCCTGTTCATATCATCCTCATATGATATATTATTTGAATTTATTTATATGTAATAAAATATAGGGAATTTTTTTATCATTTAAATTTGGAAGTAACATTTCAATGATTTAATATTTCCTATTGTCTATTTATTTCAAATTTTCTTCTTCTTAGACTAGATTTATTTTATTTCATGAACAATTTCATTTAAATTATTTTTTTATGACCGTGTACCCTTAAAATGATTGTTCCCTCTAAAAAAATTATAATTTATTGACTGTTCACTAAAATTGGTATTTTTAAAATAATAATATTCAAACTTATATCCTCTATATCAATAATTAAGAAGCTAATTATTAAGTTGTAACCCCTTATAAAAAATATTGTGTCTTGTAAAATTCCAAAAGTCATTATCATTGAATGATTTATGAGTTGAAATTTTAATTTTGTTGGTATTTTTAATAAACCCCAATTCCAGATATAATCTAATCAATATTAAATTTATCCATACACTTGAATAATATAATGAATTTTTTATTTTTTAGGATCCAATGAAACATGATATGTTAAAAATTACAATGTTTGTTGGTTTTTTATTTAGGTAAATTTTTATTTTCATTTGAACTAATTTATATAATGAAATGGGTGGTGGGGTTTAAGGTTTTTATTTTTCTTATAATAATTTTTTTATATGTATAAATGGATATTTTCATGGAATATGACTTATGATGATGTCATTAATTAGGTATTATTTTATGAATTGAGGTGGAAAGTCAATTTCAACCTATCCCTTTTCTTTAATATGGCACAAGTCCTAATCCCCTTCATTGGTTAACCAATTTTCATCAATGTAAACTTTGGAAATCAAGGTTATGTGTTTTTTTTTAAATTTTATTATTGTATTTAGATGACCATATAAGTATACTTAGAGGCAAAATTTCCATAAACTTGTCTAATTTTCCAATTTTAGTTTATATAATATTTATACTCTCTTATTTATTTTTTGATTTCCTTATATAATTTCATTAAATTTTTATATCCTTGTAGTGTTTGAGGTCTTAAAAAATTATTTTCCCAACCATTGGCCTAACCAAAATTTTTATAATTAGGTTTCTAATTTTGATGATGAGTGTATTGAAATTGAAAAAAGTTTTTTTTGTATATAATTAAATTATCTTCATTGTTTTGGTTCCACCATGGGAAATCACATATTTGATGTGTTTCCTCATATTCATAGTAGTTTTTTGATTTGATGGCATTGTTTTTCATGTATTTTGAATATTTTTTCTAAATATTTTTTTTAAAATTATATAAATTTAGGGAAAAATTATAATGGTTTTAAATTTATATATTTCTCTCCTCTAAGTATCCCTCTCATAGTTCCACTGGAAACTTATTGAAGACTCATCAACTAGAAACTCATATATCTCTTCCGGTTTCTTTCACATAGAAATTTCTCTTGCTAATACTTATAATACCAAATGAATTTCCTATACTAAATCATTATATATAATTTTCAATTATAACAAAAAAGGATATCCATGGTGTAGGAATTTTCTAATAAGTATTTTAATACTTCCCCACACATCATTCATGGGATATATAATGTTTTATACAATGTTATGAATTTCAATATAAAATTTATTAGTTTTTAAAAGAGAGAAATATTTTCAAAAAAAATTTATGAATCATCATATCCTAGGAATGGATAAATGTTAGGGTTGGATTTTTATATAACCCTTTGCTAAATATCTTAAATAAAATATAAATAAATATAGATTTATCACAACTTATAAAACTACATTTTACAAAAATTTATTGCAAGTATCAAGGAAATTTGAGATGCATTCATTTAGGACCTCGCTCAGTAGTCCTCCAAATTACATGGTGTTTTGAATTAGTTTCATCACTTCAGGATTAATTTGGAAATTATTGGCCTAAATTAAAAAAACCTAAAAATAATCAATGTGATACCTTGGATCAAAGTTTCTATGTAATAAATTAGGTTATTTGTTTGTTTGGTATTTACTTCATTTGGTTTTTTCATCTTCTATGGTTGGACAACCTCTCAGTTAGGGTGAGCACATAATATATTGATTGAATGGAAGTAGTTTCTTTATATGTAAGGATACCTTCTATAAGTAAGTGGTATTCCTATGAACCAATCGACTAAAAAATAAAATAAAATACTTGATTATAGTAAATAAATATAAAAATTAAGAAAATATATAAGAATGTAAAAATTAGATATTTTTTCTCTAAACTAATAGTGTTAATAACATCTCTCTGGTAACAGTGCTAGAATTTTTTTTAAGAAATTTCTCCTCTCTAAAGTTATCACAAGATGTTCAAAATTTGAATTTAAATTTCTCCCTTATAATATAACTAACTAGGCATCCAGTGAAAGTAATAGTTCAGTCCTATAAAGAATTTGTTTTCTAGGTTATTGGTAAGTGATTCTTAGACTGATTTTTTAGGTGATATGATTAATGATTTTTTTTTGTAAATTCATGGTGAATTTATTTGATAAAAATTAATAAATAAAAATGTGAATGGGTTATGAAATTGAAAATAAGTAAATAATAGTGAATTTTTTTAATTTTTTTCTAAATTAAAAATTAGCATAATTCAATGAAGAATCAAATGAACATATGATAATCATAGTCAAACAATCATATGATAATCCCAATATTTACTAATAATTATTCTAAAATTAATTAAATGTTATAATTAGCTATATATTTTCCTTAAATAGTGGATAGAATTTCACTATAATGTTCATATAGTTTTATACCGGCAAATTATTATTTTTCTCCTCTCCAAATAAAACTGGTCCATATAATTTAGGGAATGAGTTTTTTTAGAGTTTTAATGATGTTACCAACACTTGGTATAAATAGTAAGTACTAAAAAAACCATTCAAGATTATAACAAGTAAATGAGAAACATAATAATATAATCCTAAAATAAAATTACATTTTTAAAAGGTTAGGAACAAAAATATCATTCTTGAATTGTTGAATTCAAGCCTCCTTTGATATCCACCAATAATTCCAATCACATTCACCATTATGGGATCCACTTCCTATCCAAGTGATTATAGTCACTCATAAAAGGTAAAGGATAAAATAATGAAATAGAAATTCTGCAGAGAACTTCTCAACTGAGGAAAAATTCATAACACTCTCTAATGGGGAAAAATAAATAATACTAAGCACTGCCTTTATTTTTTCTTAATAGGACTAAGACTACACCACACCTCAATTTTTATAGAAATAGGTTCATTAAATAGTCTCCAAGTAATATAATCCTGAAAAAAATCTAGTTATAGACTATAAATAGCCTCCAAGGGTAATTTAAAGCTTTAAACAGCCTATAAAAGCATCTTAAGTCCCAAACCACCTTGGGAGGTACATTAATGAAACTTAAAATGGGTTTAAATTAGTAAAGGTGGTTCTGAAATGGTCCATTTAGGTAAGTATATAAATTTTACTAATGTAATGGACCTTGGAAGCCCATTACTCCAAGGATACGCATAAATGTCATTTGAGATTTTTCATTTCCTCATGATTAGGTAATGATAATATAAATAACTCATTATTTATATTATAATGACAAGTTAATTATTTATTTAAATAATAATTATTTAATTAAATATTTTAAGTGTTTAAAACACATATATTATTTGTGTTTATAATAAGAATAATCATTTTTACAAATGAACTAATCACATTGGTCTATAAATTGCAGTTAACATTATCTAATGTGCAACATCAAGGGACCTATTTAAAATTAGAAATGATCATAAATACCATTAATAATCATAAACTCAGAGTTTTATCTAGAGAAACACCATAATTATAAAAATTTCAAAGGGATTTAGTGTGATCTAATCCACCACATGTCTATTAGTAAAGTTCCTTTGTTCTTGAAATCTATATTCAGCATGAGACACATATAATGTTAATCTCATACAATTGATATATTTTTTTTCAATTCCCAAGATAAATAAATCTTATATAATTATATCACATGTAATTATCTTGCAATTTTCATGCATATACATAACCAAAACTCAATTGAGGTCATGATATCATACTCATCCATATGGGTAGACAAATTCTATCTTGATTAATCAAATACCTTTGCTTGATTAGGGTCAAAAACAATTACCTTATATTAAGGAAAATTCTCAAATGACTTGATAGGTATAAAAGCATACAATTTAAAAAAGTAGGGAACCTATTTGACAACTTCAAGGTGAATGTTTCATATCCAATTTTTATATGAGTAAAACCAATAACATATATATGAAACTCCATTTGATATACTCTAAGATGGTCATTATAAAAACAATTTCACCAAATTATATCCCATGTGTGATTAGTTTATCTCTATATAAGTGATCCTAATCATATTTATCTTCACATATCATCACAATACAGTATTATGATCATCGATCTTAGATAACCTAGTAAGACATATATTTCAGGGGTTTATTATCATATCATCTCCCCTGTGCTATGAAACAAAAATAAATAATTGATAAAGTATTTCTATTAATATATATATATATATATATATATATATTACATGATACAAATTGTGCCTAATCCAACAACACTTGACTTAATTTAGGGAACAAACACTAATAATATCCCTCTTTCACTAAATCTAGTTACTCATATATCCAATACCAATAGAGTTGGTGTGTTCTTCATGATTTTTTGTATAATGGGTTTTGTTATAGGATTCATAGTATTATCCATTATAAAAACTCAACACATATTAATATCATATCTATTTATAATATATCTAATGAGATTAAATTGATAAATAATGTGTTTGGATCTTTAGTGAAAACTAGGTTCCATAGTTTTTATAACTGCTCTACTATTATCACAGTAGAGTTCAATTTGATATAAAATGCATGGGAAAACCCTATGTTAATTAATGAATTCATTTATCTAAATAGATTCTTTAGTTTTATCTGATGTTATGATATATTCAATTTCTATTTTAGAATCAATAACTATTGTTTGCTTGGAATTTTTCTAGCTTACATCTCCACAATTCAGGTAAAAAAATATTGATTTAGATCTAAAGTCATCTTTATTGGTTTGGAAACTAAAATTGGTGTGACCTTTTATGATGATATATTTATCACCACCAAATAATAAGAATACATCCTTAGTTCTTCTCATGTACTTAAGGATATTATTTAGAGCTACCTAATGACTCTCACGAAGATTTTATTAGCGTATACTCATCATACTTAATTAGTTTGATACATCATGATGAGTACACAATATAATATACATAATTAATCCAACTAATAATGTATGTGGAATCATACTCATGTATTTTGTTTCATTAACTATTTAATGATTCCATTTCTTTGAAATACTCTTTCCATGTAACATTGGTAAAGAGCTATTTTTGTAGTTTTTTGTGTTAAACATTTTTAAAAATTTATCAATGTATGTGTTTTTACTATGGAAAATAATTCATTTAGATTTATCTATATATATATTTATACCCAATGTGTACATTTATTCACCAAGATACTTTATCAAGAAGAAATTTACCAACCATTTTTTCACTAATTATAATATTGGTATTTAATTTTCAATAAAAATCATATCCTCCACATACAACACTGGAAATAAAAAAAATGTTCCCACTAACCTATTTATATACACAAGGATCATCCTCATTTTTTAAAAGATAAACTCTTTTATAGTCTCATAAAAATTAATATTCCAACACTGAGAATGTTATTTCAATCCATAATTGGATCATTATAACTTATAAATCCTAGAATAATTTAATGGAACTTTAAAACCTTTTTTTTATCATATATACATCCTCAAATAATTTCCCATAAAGGAAAAAAGTTTTTACATCTATTTGATATATCTTATAACCATAATCTGATTCTATCGATAAAATAATACAAATGGTTTTAATCATAGAAAATGAAGAAAATGATTTTTCATAGCCAATGCCATGAATTTGTTTAAAAACATCAGCTACCAAGAAATATTTATAGATAGCCACTCTATTATCCATGCCATTTTTTATGAAATAACCATTTATACCTAATGGGATTCACCCCTTCAGGTGAATCAACCAGGTTCCAAACCTGGTTAGTGGAAATGAATTTTATTTCAGATTCCATTTATTTTAAGAATTTATTGGATTCATAAATCATAATGTACTCTTAGTAAAATTTTAGATCATATTTTATGACTATTGCATCACCTTAATCTGAAATGTGAAATACATATATCTTTATTTACTAAGTAAATGTTATACTAAACCATACTTTTCATATATATATATATATTATATTAATAGATAATTATTCATTACACAACATTATGATACATTACAGATTCACATACGACTAGTGTATTTGGAAACATGGATACATAAACAACTAGATCGTAAGATATCTATATCACCTCCCACTAAGTTCTTCACTAATATCACCCTTCTTAGACATATTATACTTAAAACCTTTCTTCATAACTTGAGGAAAGGAAACATAAGAAAGGGTGAGATCATATGCTTAGTAAGGGTAAACAAGGGAGATATCAATGATCACTTAATCATAAAATGAGTATAAGGGAATTTGAAAATGAGATTAACATTTTAAAATCATACCCTTCATTTCATAGATCAAAATATTTAGTCATGGCATGAATCCTAGTAGTTCATTAGACATGAACCATAAAGGAATAAAAGAACATGAGCCAAGAGAGAATAACATTGGAATAAGACATAAGTTTTTGGAATACACATAAGTACAAAAAATTGTTTCCTTAGTATTCAAGGATCACTACCAAGACTATCATAGTGGGTTGGGTTCACTACCCAAACCATGATATCCTTAGTCAAGTTTCACTCCCAAGACTATTATAAAGAAAAAATTACCTTATAGGACTGCGTTCACTCCCTATCACAGTTCTTATTATCTCATGAGATATCCATATTTACCCAATACATTGTAGGGATATATAATTTCAGTCCCATCCATTAAATAATTATAATCATACATATGTGTTCTATAATATCATAAAATATTTATTATATATCACAATCTGTAAAATGGAAAAGGGTTTTATAAAATCATCCTTAAATCATCATCATCATAATCCATCAAAATAATGAAATTGGATGGTATCATTGGATCATATCCACTATAAATCATAATTATAAATAAAGGATGTTATCATAGATGAAAAATTCCTTTGAAATATCACTTGACATTTCTTGAGTAAAATACCCTTTTTGCGTTGAAATTGCTCATTAAAAATCTAAAAAAATCCAAAAATTTAAGGAAGAAAATTTCTATAAAAATAACATTTGAAATTTATAAATTTAGCTTCAAATAATTGAGTGTTTATGATGATGCAAAATTTTATTCATGCCGTGTATGTTAAAATAAATATACTTTTCATATTTTAGTAAAACATCAAAAATACCTCATTCAGAAAATGAAAAGAAGATTCATTTTAAACCATATTTTAAAAATTAAAAAATGGGTAAAAATGAATTTAAAAAATAATTTTATTATATTAAAAACATTATTGAAAACATTTTTAGAAAACATGTACATGGAAGAAAAAGGATTTTCGACTGAAGAGAGAAATAAGGTTGATTTTCCTTAAAAACATTCTCTTTGTCTCTTGAGTTATTAAAAAGATTAAAATGAAATAAAAACATGTAATATACAGAAATAAACATATTATAAGAAAATTAATGAATTTATATAGAGGTAAATCATAAAATTTCATCATCAGAAACTTAATCATAAATAATCCAGCTAAAAAATGAGATTGTAGCATACATCTGTTACCTCAAGTTTCACTTGCTTCAAAAGAATTCAAAACTCCTATATAATAAATTTAAATTTATTATAATTTTATACCAAAATAATTTATAACCTTATAATATCATATATGATAACCTTATTACATTTCAATACCTATTTATTAAAAATTATTTATTAAAATCATCATTTCTAGGTGTTGACTGTTTCATTTTTCAAGAGAATATCGGTACTTGTACTTTGATCATGGTTATATCATATTTAGAATGTTAATAATGATATAAATATCATATATATTCATTATATGTATATTTATAGTCATCCATAAAATATAGATATATAAAAATGAAATACACCGTTCATAGAGATGGTAGGTCATACGTACACATGAATGATGTTTTCACTTTTTGAAGGATGTAATGAAAGAAAGGTAAATAAAATTCACATTAGAAGAATCCTTATTTTATCATATATATTCAATAAATATATCCTTATTTCCATCCATGTAAATTAGAAATGAAAAATGAATCACATCACTTCGTAAAGGTGGTAGTATATACATACTCACGAGTGGCGTTATCATTTTCCAATAGATGATAAGGTAATAAGGTAGATATGATATTAAAATTTTATAAAAATAACTATTTAATTAATATAATTTATAAAAATTAAATACATCATAACAAATATCCATGAAATATGGTGATGGAAAATGAATTATATCACTATGTGGAAGCGATAGTTCACATGTACGCATGCATGATACTTTCACATCCCATTTGATGGAAAAGATGGTGGATAATGGTAGTTACATAATCATAATGACATTTTAGTATATTTTATATACTTAATTAATTATTTTATAATTAATAATACATATTTAGATATGGTATAAGAATAAATAAATTGAAAGATATCATGTAAGATGATTACCTATTCTTTGGTAGGCCTCCTTTATATTCTTTATTAAGGACCCTTGGAATGGTCTTTTAAGAATACAAGAACCTATAATTCATGGATGGAGAGTTTTGGAAGATAATTGGGTAGGGTTTTTTTGATATATTTGACACAAATTGGTGTAAATAAAAGAGAGAACAATGTCCTTTTATAAGGGTGTAAAAGGACACACTTAGAATTACCAAAAATATTAAAATATAAATAAGTAATCCCAAAGAAAAATGCTTCTATATGGCCTGATATTCTAATAAAAATAGTTTAGAGATGAAATATCATCCTAAAAGGAAACTTATATAGGTTTTGATTTCATTTTAAACCTTATCTTTTGGTTTAACCTTTTTTTTAATCAATTTTAATCTTAACCGTAGTAACGAATCTTTAAGTCTTAAAGGGTTATAATTTTACTTATAAGTTAAAAATTTACTCGTAAATGAGAAAGGGGTTAAATTTTAAACCATTTCTCATCCTACTTGACATGTTTCAAGATTTTCATTATCTTTAAATAATTTAATAAAATATTATTTAACTTAAAATATTATTAATATCATTTTTAAAACTATTCATTTAATTTGAATTTGAAGAAAAAAAGATAGAAATTTAATTTTAATAAAAACCTTTAAATGATATCTTATATTTTATATTCATATATAAAATTCTTTCAACACTATAACTCACCCAAAAAATACTAATTTTAGTTTTTTTTAAACAATTACATGATTTTTCAACTGCTTCCACAAATGTTGTACCGATGTTGTGTAGGAATTTAAGGTTATTATTTTATCACTAAATCTTAAAAATAAATTACCATGATAAAAAATTAATTTACATTCCAAATAAACATTTATAACTAAACTTATAGACTTTTTTTCTTATGTAAAATATATATAGATATTAAATTCGAGTGACATTTTGGAATTTTTTATACAAAAAATTATATAAATTTCATTATCAAGGGAAAATGGAACCAAAATGTAATATGTTAAAATTTGTAAGTCATATAGTCTAATTAATTCTATCTGATAAAATAAATAAAAGTTCTGGGTTGATTTTGAGACCTTATCTCATGGTTTTAACCATGTTTTACCCATTTTACTCTTACTAAGGTGACAAATATCTTCCAAGGATACTATTCATAATGAAAAAAATAAAAGAGCCATATTTGAACATTTTAATATTACTATTTCCAAATATAGAATCCATTTTTCAATATTAAATTTCTATAAGTGGTAGAAATTTATTTTAAAATAAGTGTGCAAAACGTGATGAAAACTATTTTTTATAAAAATAAATTTTTAAGAATAATTCTAGATTTATTCTTGTCCCATGCTTAGAAAAAAAATATTATATGAATTTTAAAACATTTTTATTGAACATATAATATATAAAATTCATTAAAATCATTCACCAATAGTGATTAATTTAATTTATTGAGATAAAAACACATTATTCACATAAAAATGGTTTTTTAAGAAAATAAATCACCACTTTTACTTTCAAATGATATTTATTTCAATTTCTAATCAATTATTAACCAATGAATTCATTTTATACATGAATAAACCATATTTTTTCATAATTTAGTTAGTCTTATTCATACTCTCTAATCCAAGGGTAAGGAAATATCTTTCACATTAAATAATAATAGTATAACACGGTTTGTTTAAACTCAGTGTTGCATGTAGAACAAGGTAGCAAATATATCAAACTTATTCAAATAAAAATGTCATAAAATATCAGGGTGTTACATTATAACTCCCTTAAAATGATTTTCCCCTCAAAATTTCATTACTTGATATAAAAAAATGAGGATATCTCTATTTTATCACATCCTCAGGTTCCCAAGTAGCTTCTTTGAATTTATGATTCCTCCATAGAACTTGAACCAGATGAGAAGTATTGTTCCATAAAACTTTATCTCTATGATATAAGATTTATAATGGTTTCTATTAATATTAAAGATAATGATCCAGTGGTATAAACTCTAAGTCCAGTATCTGTAAAAGATCAGGTATGTACTTCCTCAAGAGAGACACATGGAACACATCATGAACTTGATAGAGGTTCAATGGAATAACCAAAAAATAAACTACTATCCCTACTTTATAAAGAATATAAAGGGGGAAAATATACCTATGGATAAAATTATCCATATTTTTGAATCTCATAACATTATTCTGTGGATAAAATTTAAAAAATTCCTTCTCACTAATTTCAAATTCCAGATTTCACTGATGATGTCAACATAAATTTTTTGTCGACTCTGATCTATATTGATGTACTACTAAATGTCTTATACTTTATCTAAAATTTCCTCTAATATCTGAGGTCCCAATATTTTTCTTTCTCCATCTTCATCCCAACACATTGTATTTCTACAACTCTTTCCATCGAGGGATTTATAGGGATTCATCTGAATGCCTGAGTGAAATATATTATTGTAAGAAAAATCAAATAGAGGAAGGTGCTGATCCCAAAAACCTTTTAAATCTATAGAAAAATATCTCAACATATCCTCTTGGGTTTTAATGGTTCTCTCAAAATGACCATATTTATGAGGATGATAATTAGTACTAAAACTCAACTCTGTATCTAGATCCCGATGAAGACTTCTCCATAACTTTGAGGTAAAACTTGGATCCTGATTAGATATAATATAATATGATAATCCTTTAATCCTTACTATATCATTAATTTTTATCGTATAAATATGATTAATATATAAATCTTCTCTAATATAAATTAAGTGTATTGACTTCATAAAGTGATTGAATACAACCTAAATAACCTTATGGCCTCTAAAAATTTTTGGGAGTCCGATGAAAAAATATATGGTGATGTTGTCTCATTTCCGTTATAGTATGGGAAATTATTGTAACATCCCCTTATACTTCTATCTCATAGCCTTAACTTTCTAAAACACCAAGTACCAAGATACATACTCTGAAATATCTCTTTTTATATTATCCCACCAGAAATACTTTTTCATATCTCTATACATCTTCATACTTTCAGGATGAATAGTGAATGATGAACTATAAGATTTATCCAAAAAATCATTAAAATATGGTATGGAAGGAATGAATAAATAGTTCCTAAACATTATCATTACATCATAATCATGGTTTAACTTTGGAATATTTCTATACTTATTTTACAAATACACATCTTCCTTTTGTGCCTATTTAATCTCTACTTAGATAGATGGTTGATTACTCATCTGTGGAAGATAATATATCTCCCATTACTTCAAGATTTATAGATAAATCATTTATAAATATAGAAATATTAGATATTTTGTTAGCCTCATCATAGATAAGCTAGCATGACCCTTTCTACTCAAAGTATTGTCCACCTTGTTAACTTCCTAGGGTGGTAATGTATTGATAAATAATAATCATTAATCAACTCCAACCATATTCTCTGGAATATATTTATATCTTTCTAGGTGAATATATACTTTAAAATTTTATGATCAGTATATATGTCACACCTTTCTCTATAAATATAATGCCTTTATATCTTTAAAGTAAAAATTACCCCATCTAACTTCAAATACACAGCTGGTTAATTTTTCTCTAGAATATTTAGCTATCGTGAGGCATAATCTATCACCATATCATTATGTATGAGGATTCATAATAGTACCTTATTTAATGTATCACTATAGATCTCAAAGCCTTATCTACTTAAAAGTGGTGTAAAAAAGGTGCATTGACTAACCTTCTCTTTAGTTATTTGGAATTTTCCTCACATTCATCTTTCTGAAGGAACATTACTCCCTTCCGAGTTAACTTGGTGAGTAGATTAGAAAAACATGAGAAATTCTCCAAAGATCATCAATAATATCCATCCAAACCAAAAAAACTATATATCTCAGTCACATTTTTTGGTATGGGCCAATGTTCAATAACTTTCATCTTTGATGGATCCACTGATATAACCTCACTTTAGATTATCTGACCCTAAATGAAACTTTTTATAGCCATAATTCACACTTTAAAAATTTTTCATACACCTTATCCTTCCTTAAGGTCTTAACTGTAGTCTTCAAGTGATATTTATACTCTTAATTACTCTTGGAATATATAAGGATGTCATATTTAAATACTAAAACAAACTAGTGGTGGTAATATCTAAAGACTCTATTCATTAAATCCATGAATACATTGGATAAATTAGTAATACCAAATGGAATCACTATAAATTAATAGTTTATATACCTTGTATGGAATGTTATATTGGGTATATCCTCCTTCTTAACCTTTAATTGACGATATCTAGAATGAAGTTCAATCTTGGAAAAGTATTGAGCTCCCCATAGTTGATCAAGTAAGTCATCAATATAGGGAAGATGATACTTGTTCTTGATTGTGATATTGTTCAATTATTGATAATAAATGCAGAGTCACATCTATACATATTTCTTCTTAACCAAAAGAATAGTTGTACCTGATGGTGATGTACCTGGATAGATGAATCCCGTATCAAGATTCTCCAGGATTTTCTTCTTTAATTCATTCAACTAAATTGGGGCCATTCTATATAGATACTTCAAAATAGGTAAAGCATCAGGTATGGGTTTCATTAAAAAATCAACTTCAATATTTAGAGTAATACTATGAATATATTCCAGGAAAATATCAACAAACTCTTGTACAATATGAATATATTTTATGTTTAGTTTCTCACCAACAATCTAAGATAAAATCCCGTTTTGAATAGGAATCAAGACCCATATAATGGATTTAATTTCCATTGGAAGTTCATATTTATCATCACATCGATAAATGATCCAAGGATAGTTTAGAATAACAAATATGAATTCCCTTCCATGGAAACTGATATGGAATTTATGCAAATAAATCCAATCCATACCTAAGATAATATAAAATTCAACAATAGAGAGAATAATAATATTTATAGGAAGAAAATTACCACAAACTTAAATCATATAAGAATCATATACTTGAGATGTGATCAAAGTACCATTATGGTTTTTCAATACTAATTTAACATCTAATCATTGATGTGGTATTGTGACACCCTTACCAAATTATTCATATATAAAAGAGTGGGTAGATCCATAATCAAATAAGAAATTATTAGTTTTATAATGGATGGTAAGTGTACCTTTCACCACTTCATTATCCACATCAAAAATAGTGATCGCATGAGATTTCCCTTTGCCTCTTGGCTTAAGAGGTTACTGAAATTGATCATTATCATTAACCTTTAAATTTGAGAAATGGTTAACATAATTTGTATACTCATTTTATTTGAAACACTAGAGTGTGGTTGGTTCATTATATGGTTATTTTCCTCCATCATTGGCTATTTCATCCCATAAATTTAGTATTAAATTTCCTGATGAACTTATTTTCCACACTTAAATAATTTACTAGTCCCCTCAATACAATTTTCTCTATGTCACATTCCACACTTAAAGTATAATGGAAAGCTCATATTCTTCCCTATGGTTTTTAGAATTTCCTTTTAATTAAATCTTTCTTTTCTTATCAAAACCATGATATTGATGGGTAACTTCAATCCATCTCCACCTTGATATCACATAGAATTATTTATTAATATATACTAAAGTATATTATGGATAATTACCTTTGGAGACTTGATTTTAATCCATTTAATAATTGGTAAATCGTACTTTCTATTTCAGTGATAATACTAGAAGCATACCTCACAAGTATTGTAAAATTTTCCTCATATATATTAATGGATTCTTCATTATTCTACCTTAGCTCAAGAAACTCCTTATCTATTTTTATATGAATAATAAAAGTAAATTACTTATTGAAAATTAACCTTTTAAAATCATCCCACTCCATATAGTCAATTTCTTCATGTTTCGTCATGTTCTTGATGAAATTCCTCCATTGATCTGCTTCTCTTTGCCAAAGATAGACATCCAAAATGAATTTTTCATGACCTGAACACTAGAGAAAGTAAAATATCTTTTTAGTGGTACTAATACATTTCTTTGATATTAGTGGATTATCATACCCACTAAAATAAATTTGGTGTTTCCTCATGAAGAACTCAACATAAATTTTTTCCCTCCTCTACTCATTTGGATGCTCAACATGATTCATAGATTGAGAAAGTTATGTAAACATAGAAAAAATATTTTTCATTCTATATACTATAACATTTGGTTGCTTAGTAGTACAATCATTTCATTTTCCATCACATTTAGCATTAACACATTTCCTTCAGGTTCCATCCAATGACTAAAACTAAAAGGCATAGTGTGAGTAACAATAATCATAAAGGGAAACCACATAATCATAAAAAAACATTTATAGGATTTCTAAATTAAGAAAACTAATTTTTAATCTATAAAACCTTAGGTTTAAACTAGTTCATACTTGATAATTACCAAAACATTTGGATATTATCCTATACATAGACTTATCCCTAGGGTTTTCACTAAATTGTTCTCATCCTAGTTTCCAAAGGTAACTTAACATTTCTCTATTTACAACTATAGAAAATCTTACTTTTCATACTGTCACATCCATGACTTATTTTAAAGGTATTTTTCATCTAATTTACATTCTTTGTTTGTTTTGGGGGTTTCCCATGCATTTTGGTGGAAATTGTGGGTTTTCAAAATTTGGGCCAAACCATGAGCTCATTTCCATATTTAAAAATAAATTTTGTTTCTTTTATAACTCCTTCATTTTTCAAAATTTTACACTCATTACACTTCCCAATTTAGATACACTAGTATATTAAAACCACCATATCAATTTGGACCCCATAGGAATCCATAATAGTTATGGATTTGAGTTTTTTATTAAGGTATTGGGCCAGCCCGTAATCCCATTTCCTACTTTTTTTAAATTTTTAAATATCTCATTAATTTGTAACTTTTTTTTTGTGATTCTACCTCCCAACCAAATAAAAAAACCCAAGTCTTACCCTATTTATCTATTTTTCCTCTTTAGAGATCATTTGAATCATGCATTAGGGAGAAATTCCTTAGGGTTTCTCAAATCATCCAGATTTGAGAAGGTAATTTAATTATTTCATAAAGATTTCAATTTTCAATCTTTATCCACCATTTAAGTCCCCAATTAACCTCCTTATCCTCATTAAAGCCTCACTATCAGTTTTGGTTTCTTAGATATTCAACATTTGGTGGATTTGGGGTGATTTCTTCAAGATATTTCAAGTAAGTGAACTCCTTCTTGGTATCTTCCAACTTATTTTGGTTTTATTTCCTTTTATTGAAGTTACCTTATGTCCAGAAGCTAGAGTTAGTACCTAGGGTTTGATTTTTTGTTTATTGGTTCAAATATTATGGTTTAATATTTGTTTCCATACCATTGAGTTGCAACGGTGGTACGATTGAAATTTCCCACCAAGATTTGGGGGTTTTGGCACAAATGGTAGGTGATTACATGTGTAATCATTTCTTGATGAGTTATATTGATTTATTTACTTATTTTTCATGTTCCTCATATGTTGTGTGTGGTGATAAAACCATTTTTGATGAAGTTTGTTAAGTGTTTAATTTTATAGTTTCATTTTTTTCTTTAAATTGGGTGTTTTCCATATGTAACTCTTGTCGTAATATTTGGGTTCATTTTATAACATATTCAAGTAGTTCATTAAATGTTTTTTGGGATTCATATTATGATTTCATATGGTTTTGGGGTGATTTTGGGTTTAAAAGAGGGTTTTTGAATGGGTTTTAGGTGCAAAAACTTGTCATGTTTCTTGAAAGTGCTCTATGAAAATTCTAAATGGTTTAATGAGTTACACAAAGTGTGCAAAGGATGTTTATATTCCATTTTGGTGGATTAATTTTCTTAAAATGTATTTTTGAAAGAGAAAGTGGTGATTTTTTATTTCAAACATTTTGAGAATGTTTTATAATTTGTTGAGATGATTTATTAAGTTGTGATATGGGTGAGAAACATGTTTGTGGGTTGTTTCATGTGAGTATGATGATAAAATGAATTTGAAGGTGAAAAGGTTATTATGTGACATGTGTGTGGTATGTTTGGTCTGTGTGTGATTTTTAAATGGCATCTTCATGTGAAAATGGTATTTATTAAATGTGGAACTTGTTTGAGCACAAAAGGGAAACCCAGGTATCTAGGTGGGTGAACATATACTAGTATGCTAGTGACCCCGTGGGGTTTAGTCCTAGTTTCACATAGAAAGTTTGATGATGACAACACTAAATAAACTATTATGATGATTATGTTGATTTTGGGGGACCAATAGGTTTTGGGTATGATCCCTACTAGTGGCTCATGTGCATGAGTACAAATATTTGTATGGTTACTTCCACCGAGATACGAGGTACCTGGGACCCACAGCGAGCTAGTGCATAGGGGTTATTTCTTGTTACTTGTTCTCATTAGACATTTTACAATCATCGTCAGCATATGGTGTGTTTGGTTGAAAAAATTCAGGAGCTTGTGCATTTTATTTAAAAGTGTTGATTCTTTAAAATAGCCCAATTGAAAACTGTTTTTATGTTAGTTGCATCTTTTAGAAACTATTACTAATATTTCTTGTTTACAAAACTTGCAAGATTTTTGTATTATATTGTTTATCACATGGAATATTTTTTGGTGGCATCCTACTGGGCTTTGTATCACACCCTACATACACCTTTGGTTGTAATTAGACTTGGTTATTTTGTCGTAGGTTTGGGTAAAGTTTTTAGTGCCAATGGTTCAGGTTCCTAGTGGTCCTTGGTACAGTATCGTGGAGATGGATTGAGGGTGGTGCCTCTTGCCATGAGAAGGTTCTTGGGCTGTACTTTTCAGTTTTTTTCCTTTGTAATAGTCTTTAAAAGTTGTTTTAAATTGTGTAATTCAATTCTTAAATTTATTAAAAGATGTTTTGGTTTGAAAAATACATATTTTTTATTGGATTGTTTGTTGTTTTATATTTATAAACTCGGTTAAATAATTCCCCAAATTCATTTTATGATACCCAGGAACTTTTTCCAACCCATGGGGATCAAGAACTCCATTTTCATCTTGCCATAGGATGGGTTTGGTGCCAGTTTTTATGGAGACCAGATTCAGTTCATGACAAAATTGTATTAGTGGAGGTTTAGGTTAGCTCTTTGGGTCATGTTATTTGGGGATGAGTCGAGATAGTATAGATCTATGATTGTCGGGACATGACATTCCAATTATGGGTAGTGTTCCTGGCTAGCACACCACATGATGTGATTCAAGTATCCAGGGGAATTCAGGTTTTATCTGAGTCCTTTGGGTTTCTTGGTTTGATGATGATTAGGGGAAATGAAAAGAGAGTTGGGTTAATGGTCTCAGTGAGCTTGTAGGGCCTGAAAATCCATGTGTAGCTAGGGATATTTCCCTAGAACACTCTCTGTGATGGTGAAGTGATTGTCGTATGGCCACTAACCATATGTCCAAGTCACCCACCGAAACTTTTATCCTCTTGCATTGTCTTATGTCCTTTAGTTTTGGAATCTTGGAAGTTTGGTTTTAAATCAAAAATGACTTGGTTTTAAGAATCATAATGTTTTTTTGAAATGATTTTATAATAAAGAGGGAATGGTTTGATTTGTGAAATGGTGGAACTGAATTTTCAGAATTGTTTTGAAATGGTAAATGGTGAATTTAAACCCTTTTGAAAGTATAAATTACATTAAAGTAGAGTTTGAAAATCTATTTCAAATAGAACTTTCTAAATTATTGAAAAAGTGTTCTGAATGGAATAAAGTTCATTTGAATTTTTGTGGAGATTTTGAAGTGGATTTTTATTTGGTAACTTGTGAGAATTCAAAAATCATTATGAATCATTGGAATTTTGTTTTAAATAAGAAGAGATGTGTTTTCAAAGGAATGGGGGTTTATGAGAGGAAGTTTTCATAAAACAGGGAGTGTTTTGAAAGGGGGTAGAGATGTTTTGAAATTTATGTGAATAGATTGAAAGTGATTTTTCATTTGAATGATTATTCCTTTATAAAAAGTTTTGTAAGATGTAAATTGGGTTTGATTTTGTGGTTAGCGGGTTTGAGAAAAAGGAAGTGTCAGTTGAATGTTTTGGTTTTAAAAAGTGGAATGATTTTTTGTTTTAACCTTTGGTATTTCCATGAAAAAACCACATGAATGGGGTTATATGGGATTATGGATGGTTAATGGAATGGATGGATGAGTGACGGTATGGATATGTGGAGGGTACCCGGTGTGGCATAGAAACATGCATGTGTGAGGCCCATGGGATTGCATTGGTGGATATGCTAAATGCCGAACTGTTTATTTTCAAAGAGATGATTTTAAAGGAAAAATTGATGTCTTGATAATTGGTTTGGGGTGGTTTTCCTTATGTGTTATTGGAAATGTTGTTGTTGTGGGATGTTTTGAGTCCAAGAAACCCTCTTGTTTGAACAGTGTTTGGGTTTGTGTTTCTTTGGTAAGTTGGGTTGAAGGGCTGGTTAGTGGTCTCTTCTGAGAGAAGTTCGGGAAGCCTTTATGGTGGTACCCCTCATGTGTTCGGTTCTATTTTGTAGAATGTTTTGACCAATGGACCAGCTTGGTTGGGTCCTTGGATTCTCTCATTGGATAAGGTACGCCCCCATTAAGAGTTAATGCATGACTGAAGTGCATCCCAAATTATTTCATTATTGGAATATCCTCTAGTTGATCAATATAAGGAATATTTTTCTTGAGATTTGGAGATTGAGTCTACACCATTTCCTTTATTGGTTTTTCAGATCCTCCTCTAGCGGGAGAGCACTCATGGAATGTTGAAAGAGACCTTAGTTTATTAAGTTACCTGATTCTTTGAAGGTGAAAGTAGTCTTGGGTTGTTAGTGTGGATAGTGTCTAAGAGGGAATCTGGGTCCTTTGTAGTCTATTCGAAGCATGGATTCATGTTAAACATCCAGTGTAGGTAATCTTCTCATGAGAGGCGGTTATAGAAACCTGTTGGAATTCTGTGTTGTTTGGGGACTTTCCATAAGGTCCCTTTCCATGTATTGTTTCTATCAGTCACAATGGTCATGTTCAGTGATGCCTTGTGATGTCATGTGCCCGTTTGACTATAAAGGTGAAGTTTCAAAATATTCTATGAGTCTTTTATTTGTCATAAGTGTGTCTACTTTAGGAAATCTTGACATCCTTGGTTTAGAGGAAGGTGTTTCTATATATTCTTTCCTCTTCCTGTTTCTGTTTCTCATCTGAAGAAACAATGGGTGATGTGTGTGCATCTTCTAAGCACTTGTTTCAATGAAATGTTGGGTTAGGGTAAAGTGATTAGAATGTGTTATGACTTGGTGAACCCATCTGGGATCAATGTATAGTTTTCATAGAACCAAAAGGAGATGTTCTGTTTGGGGGGTTTCCAAAACCTAACTGTGAGGCTGAAGATACACCAATAATTTGAGCTCCAGCCATTGGTCTCGAAGTGAAGCTAGTGTGTAGTCAGGGAAAATCCCAGGGTTTTTCAAACCCCCACACAAAGTTCTGTCCTTAGTATGAAAGATGGGAATAGTTTAAACCTCTGGTGTCATCATCTTGTTCTAGTTCTTCTCATTCAGTGGTAGAGGTAGGAGGACCTTGTTTCCATGTTGTATCCTGAGTTCATACTTTTCCTCTTTGGTTTCCTTTGAGTTTTTGGAGAAAAGTTTGAAATTTGGGCTAGGTAGATTAAAGAACGCAGTTTGCGCATAGTTAGTAGTAACCGTGCGCCAACCTAGGGAACCATGCGATAAGAGACAGTAGCTATCGCACGGTCTCTGCACAGTCGTGCGCCTTGGCCCATGTAACCGTGTTAAGTCTCTCCTTTGTAAAAAATGTTCTGCATGGTTAGTGCACATTTTCCCAAACTGTGCAGACTAACCATGTGACCGCACCAACTCTTTAAGTTTTGGGGTCTTTTCTTGTCGGATCGTGCTAGTTGGTTTAGATGGTTGGTTCTTATGGTGGGGAGATCCACTATGGTTCTCATGTAAGTTATTTTGGAAATATCTAATGATATTATACCCCTTATTCCAGGGAGTCTATTTGGACCTCCCCCTATTAGTGTCTCGATTCTATCTTGGAAAAAATTTAAGTTTTCTCTTATGATGGGGAGACCATTTGTGTCTCCCCATATCAGTAACTCAGTTTTTTACTTAGTCTTGGTTGGGCGGTAGGTAGTCTCATTTGAAGATATCGAACTACAAACATCCTCCTTGGGTAAACATTGGGATTGGAGAGTTCCCAACAGTTTATTTAAAGTAAGGTTAGTGTAACCTTGTTTGATGTTGTTGTTCGTTTGGGTAAACTGGTTGAGTCTTGTTCATATGGTGTTTGAGGTGTTTCGTTTGGGATGAATTTGGAATGTGCTTGATTTTCATAGGAAAGTGGTGTAAGTTTTGGATTGGGATATTATTCCTTCCTTGATTGATCAACTGGAGATATATTATCCTTTTTTATGGTGTAAAAACTTGTCAAAGGAGTCCATTTCGGCCTTTCGGTTGGGTTTGATTTTTTTCTTTAGGCTTTATTGTGGATTTATGAGGGTGGAAAGTTTTATGGTGGGGAAAATTGTCACATACATGACTTATTTTAAATGTATTTTTCATTTAATTTCCATTATTTATTTGTTTTGGGGGTTTCCCATTCATTTTGGTTGAAATGGTGGGTTTTCAAAATTTGGGCCAAACCATGAGCCCATTTCCAGATTTAAAAATAAATTTTGTTTCTTTTATAACTCCTTAATTTTCAAAATTTTACACCCATTACACTTCCCAATTAGCATCCACTGGTATATTAAAACAACAATATCAATTTTGACCCCATATAAATCAATAATAATTATGTATTTGGGTTTTTTATTAAGATATTGGGCCAGCCCATAAGCCAATTTCCTACTATAAATTGTTTTTTTTAATTTTTTAATATCTCATTCATTTTTTACTTTTTTTTCGGTTATTCTACCTCCCAACCAAATAAAAAGACCAGAGTCTCACCATCATTATCTATTTTTTCGATTTGGAGCTCATTTGAATCATGGATTAGGGTGAAACATCTCAGGGTTTCTCAAATCATCCAGATTTGAGAAGGTAATTTTATTATTTTATAAACCTTTCAATTTCACTCTTTCTCCCCCATTTTAGTCCCCAATTAACCTTATCAGCCTCATTAGAGCCTCACTATTAGTTTTGGTTGCTTAGAGAGTCAACATTTGGTGGATTTGGGGTGATTTCTTCAAGATCTTTTAAGTAAGTGAATTCCTTCTTGGTATCTTCCATATTCTTTTGGTTTTATTTCCTTTTCTTGAAGTTAACTTTTGTCCAAAATCTAGGTTTAGTAACTAGTATTTGATTTTGTGTTTATTGGTTCAAATATTGTGGTTTAAGGTTTGTTTCAATACCCTTGTGGTGCGGTTGAAGTTTCGCACCATGGTTTGGGGGTTTTGGCACAAATGGTAGTTGATTCCATGTGTAAGAATTTCTTGATGAGTTATCTTGCTTGATTTACTTATTTTTCATATTACTCATTTGTTTTTTGTGGTGAGAAAACCATTTTTAATGAAGTTTGTTGAGTGTTTAATTTTATAGTTTCATTTTTTTCTTTAAATTGGGTGTTTTCTATGTGTAACTCTTGTAGTAGTATTTGGGTTTATTTTATAACACATGAAAGTGGTTCATTAAATGTTGTTTGGGATGCCAATTATGATTTTATAGGGCCTTGGTGTGATTTTGGGTTTAAAACAGGGTTTTTGAATGAGTTTTAGGTGCAAAACCTTGGCATGCTTCTTAAAAGTGTTCTATGAAAATTCTAAATGGTTTAATGAGTTACACAAAGTGTGAAAAGGATGTTTATATACTATTTTGGTGGGTGTATGTTCTTAAAATGGGTTTTTGAAAGATAAAGTGGTTATTTTTTATGTCGAACATTTTGAGAATGTTTTATAATTTTTCAAGATGATTTATTAAATTGTGATATAGGTGTGAAACATGTTTGTGGGATTTTTCGTGTGAGTATGATGATAAAATGAATTTGAAGACGAAAAGGGTATTATGTGACATGTGTGTGTGGGATGTTTGGTGTGTGTGTGATTTTGAAATGGAATCTTCATGTGAAAATTGTATTTATAAAATTTGGAACTTTTTTGAGCATAAAAGGGAAACTCGAAATCTAGCTGGGTGGACATATACTAGTATGCCAGTGATCCCGTGGGGTTTGGCCCCAGTTTCACATCACAATTTTGATGATGAAAACACTAAATAAACTATGATTATGATGATGGGGTACCACTAGGTTATGGGTATAGTCCCTACTAGTGGCTTGTGTGCACAAGAATGGATATTTGTATGGTTACTTCCACTGAGATACGAGGTACCTAGGACCCACAAGGATCTAGTTCCTAGGGTTTATTTCCCGTTGTTGTGCTCATTGGACATTTTACACTCATCATTTGAATATTGTGTGTTTGGCTGGAAAAATTTAGTAGCTTGTGCATTTTATTTAAAAGTGTTGATACTTTAAAATAACCCACTTGAAAACTATTTTTATGTTAGTTGTATCTTTTAGAAACTATTACTAGTATTTATTGTTTACAAAAATTTCAAGATTTTTGTCTTATAATTTTTATCACATGGAATATTTTGTGGTGGCATCCTAATGGGATTTGTATCACACCCTACTTACACCTTTGGGTGAAAGTAGACTTGGTTATTTTTTCGTAGGTTTGGGTAAAGTTTTTAGTGCCAATAGTTTGGGTTCCTAGTGGTCCTTCTTGGTGCAGTATTGTGGAGATGGCTTGAGGGAGGTGACTATTTCTATGAAGTGGTTTTTGGGATATCCTTCTCAGTTTTGTTCCTTTGTAACAGTCTTTAAAATTTGTTTTAAATTGTTTAATTCAATTCTGAAATTTAGTAAAAGATGTTTTGGTTTGAAAAATCCAGATTTGTTTTTATGGACTCATTTGTTGTTTTATATTTATAAATTCAGGTAAATCATTCCCAAATTTCATTTTATGATACCTGAGTACTTGTGCCAACCTGTGGGAATCAGGAATACCCTTCGGGTCTTGCCACAAGCTGGGTTTGGTGCCAGTTTTGATGGTGACCAGATTCGGTTCATGACACATACATAGATGTTACATCTTAATAGATGAATATTCATTATTTAACATTATGATCCACATAGGAATCATATAGGTTTAGTGTATTTGGAAACTTTTATACTTAAAAAATTTGATCATAAGAGATATAAATCATCTCTCACTAAGTTCTTCAAAATTATCTCCCTTATTATACATGTCATACATAAAATTTTACTTCAAAACCTTGGTATATGAAACATAATAATGAGTGAGATTACATTATTAGAAAGGGTAAAAAAGGGAGGTATTAATGATCACTTAAACATAACATGATAATAAGGGTAAAATAACATGAACTTAACATTTAAAAACCATACCCTGTATATCATATATTATAATCTTGAGTCATGGAATAAATTTTGGCATTTCATAAGACATGAATCATAAACAAATAAATGAACATGAGTGATGTGAACATAACATTGGTATAAGACACGAGTTTTTTTCATACACATAAGCATAAAAAACATTTCCTTAGTAGTAAGGGTCACTACCAAGACTATCATAGTGGATTGTATTTACTCTTCAAACCATCGTATCCTTAGTTAAGGTTCACTAACAAGACTATCATAGTGGATAGAGTACCTTAATGAATAAGGTTTGTTCCCTATTATAGTTTTTATTATCTCACAATATATCCTTCTGTTGTCAATGAATTGTATGGATATATAATTCTAGGACCACCTATCACATAATGAAAATCATACATATGTGTTTCACAATATCATAAAACATTCATCATATATCATAACCCGTAGAAAAGAAACGGGTTTCATAGAATAGTCCTTAAATCATCATCATAATAAGACATCTAAATAATTAAATTGGATGGTATAATTGGATAATATCCCTATTAATGAATAAGTAAAATTAAATGATGTTATTATAGATGAAAAAATCCTTTAAAAAATATTTAGACATTTCTTGAGGAAAAAATCTTTTTCACTTTGAAATCACTCATTTAAAATCTAAAAATTTACCAAATATTAATGATTTTTTTTAATTTTAAATGAAACCTATAAAATTGTAAAGTAAACTTCAAATCATTGAGTATTCATGACAGTTAGAAATTCAGCTCATGTAGTGTACATTAAAACAAATATCCCTTTCACATTTTCAATAAAATATCAAAATTATCTCATTCAGAAAAAGACAAGAAGATTTATTTTAAACCATTTTATAAAAATCCTAACATGGGTAAAAATGACTTCAAAAAATTACTAGATAATACTAAAAACATGCTTGGTTTTTTTAGAAAACATGGACATGGAAGAAAGGGGATTTTTGACCGAATATAGAAATAAAGTTTATTTTTATTTAAAATATTATTTCTATATATTGAGTTATTAAAGTGAGGAAAACGAAAGGAAAAATTTTAATAACTAGAAATAACTAAAGGAGAATAAAATTCATGAGTTTATTTAGAGTTATATTATAAAATTTGATCATCATAAATAATCTCGATAAAAAATGATATTGTAACATAAATCTCTTACCACAAGTTACACTCACTTAAAAAGAGACCTAACCTCATATATACTAAATTTAAATTTATTATAATTATATAATAGAATCATTTACATGCTTATAACATCATATATTACCCCCTTATAACATTTTAACATAGATTTATTCATAATACCTTATTTAAATCATTGTTTCAGGGTGTTAACTATTTCATTTTTCATAAGAATCTTGGTTTAGTGGTTTCAGTTCTTGTACATTGATCTTGGTTACATAATATACATAATTTTAATCATGATATAAATATCATAAATATTCATTATATGTATATTCATATTCATCCATAAAATATAGAGATTGAAAAATGAATTACATCGTTCATGGAGATGGTAGGTCGTGCATACACATGAACGTTGTTTTCACTTTTTGATGGATGGAACGAAAGAAAGGTAAATAAAAATTCACCTTTAAAAATCACTATTTTATCATATATATAATACATATTCATTTAATCTATTATTATCACCATCCATATAAATAGTAAATAAAAAATCACATCGATTCGTGGAGGTGGTAGTCCACACATACACATGAGTAACGTTGTCACTTTCTAATGGATGGGAAAGTAATAAGGTAGATATGATATTATAATTATAGAAACATAATTATTTCATAAATATAATTTATAAAAATTAAAAACAAAATAATAAACAACCATTAAATACAGTGATGTAAAATTAATTGTATC
This sequence comes from Viscum album, assembly GCA_963277665.1. Taxonomy (NCBI): domain Eukaryota; kingdom Viridiplantae; phylum Streptophyta; class Magnoliopsida; order Santalales; family Viscaceae; genus Viscum; species Viscum album. The sequence goes on from OY728146.1 coordinate 320,118,516, forward strand.
TCTATATGGAGGCGGCAGTTCACACTTACACATGTGTGATACTTTCACTTCACCTTTAATGGAATAGAGGATGGATAATAGTGGTTACATAATAATAATAACATTTAAGTATATTTAGGATACTTAATTTATTAAATTATGATCAATACCATAGATTCAGAGAAGGTAGAAGAAGAAATAGATTGAAATAGGTCGAGTAATATGATTACCTCTTTTCGATATGACTCCTTTAGATCCTTTCTTAAGGACCAATGGAATGGTATTTTAAGAATAAAATCATCTATAATTAATGAATGGGGAATTTGAGAATATAATTGGTTAGGGTTTGGTTGATCTAGAAGGATTAAAGCGGTGTAAAGAAAATACAGAAGGGGTGTCCTTTTATAAGGGAGGGAAATGACAAACATGGAATTACTAAAAAGATTAAAATATAAATAAGTCATTCTGAAGTAAAATGATTAAAAAGGTCAAAAAAATTAAAATTAAAATATTCTAAGGTTGAATTATAATCATTAAATGAAATTTAGATCGATTTTGGTGTCATTTTAAACCATATCCTTTTATTTAACGTCTTGGTTAACCAGTTTTAATATTAACTACGGTAGCAACTTTTCCAATCTTGAAGGTTTATAATTTTACTTATATGTTAACAATTAGATATTAAATGGTAAAGGGGTGAAATTTTAGACCATTTATAATCATAATTTTCCTCTTGTATAATTTTTAAATAATTTAATAAAATATCAATTAACATAAAATATCAATAACATCATTTTTGACACTATTCATTTAATTTGACTTTAAATACTTGAATATAGTAATATAATTTGAATATAAACATTTAAAAACATCCCTAATATATTATATTCATCTATAAATTTAATTTAGTACTATAACTCACTCAAACAATACTACTTTTATAGTTTTTTAGAAAACATTTACATGACCTAGCGCAATGCCCGCGGCTTTGGATCTCTCCTCCCCAGCGGGGGGAGGGAGGCAAATCCTTCCTTTCCCCTTGTCCGCGAGACCTTTCATTCCTTTCACAAATCCGGATTTCCTTCTCCCCTTTCCTTCGATCCCGCTTTGTCCAAAGGTCCTGGATCTTCACCTCGGCGTGCCTCAGCTTGCTTTATCCTCAAAGGAGTTCAAAGAGGCCTCAGACCTCCATCGGTTGATGCTGATATCCCGTTTCAGGGGTCGATGTCCCTCTGTTGATGATTTTGATCGTTTAGTATTTGATTCATGGGATCTGCAAGATCGTGTAGTGGTAGGTCTATTTGATCGGTGTCAAATGTTAATCTGTTTCTCCTCAGAGGCTGATCTGAATACCGCCTGGTCCCGGGCCCCTCGTGCAATCAAAGGATGTGGCTTCTTCCTTCTGTGATGGTCCTTTAATCTCAACTGGAATCGTGATGCTTCCTCGTCCGCGGTCTGGGTAAGCTTTCCAGACCTACCTCTCCCTTTCTAAAATCCATCAATTATCTGAATGCTAGGAAACTTGGTTGGATGATACCTATGTTTAGATAGTCGGACGTCAGCAGTTTTCCATCTTATCTCCCCTCGTGTATGTGTCGAGGCTGATGTTTCAAAGGATCCCATGGAGTGGATGTGGATTTTGGTTGAAGAAGAGTTCCACTGGAAACAAAGGGTAGTGTTTGAATCGTGGCCTACTTTCTTCCTGGGGTGCCACCGATTTGGTCATTTGGCCCCTGTTTGTAGTCACGGGCACAGGGTTAGACAGGTTGAGCCTAGTGGTTTTGAGGGGAATGAGGTGCAGATCGCCCCTGTTACGAACTAGTGGGTGCAAGGTATTAACAGCATGGTCGAGCAAGTGGAGGATCGCTGGGCAGTTCCAGAGGTGCAAGCTCTCACTAGCCCAGGTGCGGAGGCTAATGTTAAGGAGGATCAGCACTCATTGGTCCCTCTAGTGATAGTGGAACGTTTGAAGCCAAAGGAGGCTGAGCCGCGGGTTTTGGATGTGTTTTCCCGTCTAAAGAAGGACTTGGGAATTCACGAGACATCCATGGATGGTCCCGGTGACGTGAACTTGCCGGTGGGTGTTGTACAAAGTTCTGGGGATCGGGGATGGGAGGAAATCAACCTGCAGTCTCAGTTTATGGGAAGGGGATATGAATATCCCATAGGACTGGAGGTAATGCAGGAAAAATCCTTCCTGTTGGCTGCAATCAGATCAAAAAGTGGACAGGTAAGGATGGATGATGTGAATTCCTTGAGACCCCTAGACCCAAACACCATTGGACCCAACCCCACAGTTCTTGGGAAGGCTGGAGATGGGGTAAAGGGATCTGGTTTGGGGAATAAAACAGGAAAGGTGTCTCTGAGTATGTAGATGGCCCAAAATGTTGGAGAGGTTATAGAGTTGGGGAACCACTTTCAAGGTCTGGAGGACCAGAATCCTCCAGTATCTCTGGAGGAGGAGCCTTCTGGTGATGACAGTTTCAGTCACCCCTCAATGGATAGCTTGGACCGAATTCAAGGGAAAGGACCCCACATTCTTATAAGGAAGAAGGGGAAAAAAGGTATTCGTGACTTGGGGAAATGCATTGTGGATCAGGGGAAAAAACCAAAGGGACGCAAAGACTACTCAAACTTTCCAAAACCAATGGAGACTCGGTCGACCAAGAAGGGTAGAAAAAAGGAAGGTAAAGAGGTTCAGAAAGGGGAAATTGAAAAATTGTGCATGAATTCAAGAAATATGGAAGAAGAAGATGGGGAGTGCTTGAAACTTATCTTGCACTCTAAGGAAGAAATGACTGAAACTAGTCTCCGACCCAATGTCTCAGAATGGGAGATAAAAAGAATCTATGATCGTCGGTTGCAAGTTGATGCTAATGAGGATCAAGAAGTGTGGATAGAAAAACAAGACCACATACTGGCTCAGGGATTCAACCAGAGGAAAATCAACACAGAGGAATTTATTCAGACAATGGAAAGGATGCTCACTCACTTTGAAGAGATAATCAGAGAGGACCCAGAAACCCAGGTTAGCACACTTCACTGGGAACTTTATAGAGTTTTTGAGTCAAGTAATCTCAGCCTGGTGTTTAATCATTTTGTTGGTTCTTTCAGCACGTAGTGGTTTTTGTTGATGAACAACGGTTGACCATTTTTCCTTAAAATGTATTTTATTAATAAAAATTTAATTTGGATCAAACTACTTGCACAAGCGTTGTGTCGTCATTTTGTAAGAATTTGAGATAATTATTTTATCACTAAAAATTAAAATAAATTACCATGATAAAAAATAATAATTCATATTTCTAATAAAAATATATGACTTAACTTATCCCATTTTTATTCATATATAAATATTTTATAGATATTCAATTCAAGAGAGTAACATTTTGGAATTTTCTTTACTTAAAATAATATAAATTTCATTATCAAGGGAAAATGGAACCAAAATAAAATATATTTTTATTTTTCATGTTTATGGTCTAATTTATTACATAAAATGAAATTAATAAAAGTTTTGGGTTGATTTTGATACCTTATCTTGTGGTTTTAACCATATTTTACCCATTTTACCCTTACCGAGTAGAAAAATATTTACCAAAGTTACTATTCATAGTTAAAAAAAATAAAAGAGTAATATTTATCAAATTTAATCCTCCTTATTACAAATATGGAAAAATAATTCAATATTAAATCTCTATAAGTGAAATAAATTCATTTTAAAATAAATCTGCAAAACGTGATGAAAACCATTTTTTATGAAAATACATTTTTAAGTATTAAACTAGATTTATTCTTAACCCATGCCTAGAAAAAAATATTAGATTAATGTTAAAAAATTATTGAATATAATATATATATATATATATATTTATTTAATTTAAATCATTCACCAATAGTGATTAATTTAATTTATTAAGATTAAAAAACATTGCGCGCATAAAGATAATTTTTAAAAAAAATCACTTTTACTTTCAAATAATTTTTATTTTAATTTATAATTAACTAATGATAAATGAACTAATTTTATACATGTTCAAACCATACATTTTTTATAATTAAGTTGTTCTTATTCATACCCTGCAATCCAATAGCTAGGTAATAACTGTAACATTAAATAATAATAGTATAACACGGTTAGTTTAATCTCAGTGTTGTCTATAGGTAAAGATATCAAAGATATCAAACTTATTAATAGAAAAATATCATAAAATACCAGGTTGTTAAAAATATATTATACCATTATAGTTATTATGTATACTGATTTGATTTATTTTCCCAGACCCTTTAGATTTTGAACCCATCCATTTTAGGATTAACATCATCCTTTTGGTCTTGAACTTCATAAAGTTCAAGTTTACTCCCACTAATTATTTTGAAACTAAATTCCATTTATAGAAAGAAAACATATAGAGCAACAAATATTTTCTTCTCTAATATATTATAGAAATAATAACCCGTGGCCACTTTGGCATAACCAATAAATAGAAATTTATCTAATTTTGATTCAAGTTTACTTGAGGTAATGTGTTGTGCATATGAATCACAACCACAGATCATTATAAAATAAAAATTGAGTTGCTTCCCATTCTATATCTCATGTAGTGTCTTTTGAATATACTTTTATGGAACATTATTTAGCATAAATAAAGTAGTTTCTAGAGAATAACCCCAAATGGAAATAGGATCCCTGCATGACTCATAGTAAATCACACCATGTCTAATAAATTTCTATTTCTCATTTTAGATACACTATTTTTTTATGTTTTACTAGGTGGAGTGGGTTGTGCTACAATATAAACTCTTTTTTTGAAAAGATTGAAGTGTGAATTAGAAACCCAACTGACACTTACCAAGAATTTATTATAATAAAATAGATTATTATTATTTCATGAGGTTAAATGAGCTTGAACCAACAAAAGATTAATTGAGAATGACACACAATAAAGGAGAACATACCCAAATAGAAAGAGCATGGAAACATACAATAGGAAAACCTGAAATAACACAAGAAAGTGTTTCTTTGATCATCATATCCTCATCAAATCAGTCCATTCTGATGCATACCATGTTTCACCAAAGTTCTGAAGCATCCACCAATGCAAAAAACGGAAAATAATAAAAATTTCTATAAATGAAATCAAAGAAATACAGTCATGAATTAATCATGGGAACAATTGTAAACAATGCTAAAAAAATAAACTAATTTCCCTGAAAATAAATGTTGTTGATTCAGATCAACATCACCTCAATGAATATAAAAAAACAAATCAAGACCACATCCCAATATTTATGTTATCACAACCTCGAAGACTGCACATCACAACAAGTTTCAGTAGAGTAAAACACAACTGAAAAACTGCACCAAATATTCCCAAAAATATCCAGAAGTAGGACAAGTAAAACAGACTAAAAAATAAGATCCTTTAGGGGTAATAAGTGACCAGTGTAAGGAATAACATGGATAATATAAAATATCAAAATACTTTCCAAAAATATCCATTGGGCTCACAGGTCTGTCCCAATAGGATAGGTCCAACCTGGTGAGCTGTGGGCCCAGCCCGTAGTGTGGGTCCAACCTCTGTCCCACCATGTGATCAACGCGGGGTGGCCCCCTCGCTACGGTCAAGAGACCGTGGTAGATCCACATAGCTGGCTAGGCTATTTGGCTATTTTGCATGCACCAGATTGGCCTGAGCGGGGCCGCTCCTCCACGCAGCGCCGACGGGTGCCACACCACCTCACCGCCATGGTCGGTCAGCCGCAACCCCACTTACCGCATCGGCACACCACTCCACCCGACCTTCGGACGGCTAGCGGCCCTCGGTCCCCATCTGGAACGCGGTTGGTGCCACCGCCATCGCTGCCGGTGTCACTGCTAGTGTGGCGGCAGAACCTTCGGTGATCCACTGAACGCACTCTGGTGGTCCGTTCTTCGCATCACATGCGTATTTGAAATTTCTAGGCTGTCACCTTCACTAAGACAGCCTCAAGCTTGCTTCACCACTTTTTTGAGAAATCATCCACGAAGAATTCACAATAAACAACCATGGTGGAGGGTCCGGGCCTTGTTCGTGTCGACTCACACCCTCTGTGTTAGAGTTTAAGCATGGGGGAAAGTATTGATCACACGACAAAAGTGAAACCCCAATACAAGCCCCACACAATTATTCACCTTCAAGAACAAGTGATTCGTGGATCAACATGTTAGTCGGTTGGTACGTGTTTGTCATTAATTTTCAAGAATGAGGAAGACAATTTAAATAACTCAATCCCCTACCTTATTGACGTTCTATGATAAAGCATTCATCCTTTAGTATTCAAGACGTCGAAGTCATCACTTACGCTCCATTCTTCAAGGTTCATCAAAGTCTATGAAGTCTCTCCAGTGTTCTTCATCATTCTTTGTTAGAGAGGAAATTCACCAGAGTTTTGTCAGAGAATCCTCCAAGTTTAATTCCCAAAATCCACATGTTGGACTATTTAAAGAAAATAAAAAATGTAGCGATGTTGTGCTGATTAATAATTCTCATTAAATTAGCCTCATTTAATGAGTCATTAAATTAATAGTGTCGTAGTTTCAAATGATCCATTATTGACCCTCCATTAATGTGTTTCGTCATCACCTCGTCATTGCACCATAGTGTCGCCATCCACCACCTAACTGTGAGAAAGAAATAAAATAATTCCTTTAAATTATTTTATTATTTTTATCGAAAATTCTGAAAAATAACTTTTCTGATCGGCCCTTTCTAGCAGAATTTAAGTCATTTCTAGGTGAATCCTGGCGCAGTGAGTTCAACGATTCCCTTATATTTGTAATCCGATCACCGGTTCAAAAGATAGAAAATCCTGATTGCATGTTTACTGAACGTACCTTAACAAAAGTTCAGAAAAAATTGAAAGTCACCCTCGACCCACGTCGGGCGAGGTTAGGCTCTTTCTAAGGGGGACACGCCCTCACGAGCTCAATAGTACTCTCGGATTTTCAATCTGAGTTACCATTTAGGAGTTATAAGGATTTGACAATAAAATAATTATTACTTAATTATTTTATTTACGGCCAAAAACTAACTTCCACCATTGCCCCACGCCGACCAATGTTAGGATCTGCCTAAGGAAAGCATAACCTCATGAGCTTAGCTGTGGTCTCATATTTTTAATTCGAGTCACCATTCGTGAGTTATAAGCATTTGAAAAATAAAATAATTTTTATTTAATTATTTTATTTATAGTTATTCCATTTTCGGGTTTTCTCACTGGGGGGCCTGCGCCGACTAAACTTAAGTCGCGCCTAAGTTAAACCCGTCATCTCGAACGCAAAAGTGCCCTCATATTTCCGATCTGAGTACTCATTTAAAGGTTATTCCACTTTTTCAGGAAACCCACTCATGTGCACTATTTAAAGCATAGAATTTTTTGACAGATCATTCTGGTCACTCTTGGCCTCATAATTATGTGCCGTTGAATTTCAAGGTCTTAAAATAATTCCATATAATTAAAACAAATTACACAAAAATTCCAAGACGTTACAACATGCCTTAAATTTGATAAGGTAGTATCTTAATCCATTTATATTTAGGTAAATATATATTATTGATTGTACCAAATAAAACTATTGTATTTTTGAGTGAATAATATATTTCTCATTTTATCTCATGAATATTCTCAACACCATGCCTCTAGGAACTAATACAATTATGTAATCTAGCTAAGTGTCACCCAACATTCACATTAGGATAAGTGTTACCCTCTTCACCTAGCACAATATAGATTATAGATGCTCAGTTAAGCCTAACCCATCCATTTAATCAATCAATTCCTTGATGAATGTGATTCATATTGGAAGGAAACTAGAACATTTATATTTAATGAATAATTTTATATTCAGTCTCACTATTAATCTTATATACATCATATATAGACCTTAGAAGATTATATTCATAGTAATTCAATATTATGTATCATATACATACTCAATGTTTCTTATATCGATAAATTACATAATTAATTTCACTTTTATCTCATATAATGGTTAACAATTTAATCACATTACATAGAATTATTCTATGTTTCCAAATCAATTTCAGTAAAACACAAAGTTCTATCATTTTTAAGGGGTTTGGTGGACTAGAGAATAGGGTATGTGGTATTCCACATAGGGGATTGAAGGAGATATGTCCTAAATAATTAATCACATGTGTTGTGGTTAGGCTCTATCATACTTGAAGATTTGGTTATATCATATAAAATGATATGGTGATATCATTTTACACTAACTTATCATGTAAATCCTTATGTAGAATCGTATGTGATATCATTTCACTAATTAATGAATGTTAAACATTAACATTAACATTATCTTCCATTAGATATCATTAAATATGATCCTTTTGATAAGGTGAAACACATGGGGTTAGCATGAACGAAGGTTGCATCTGATGTAATGGAATTCATTAACTCATAACACATGAGTGGATGGATTTTCACTTAAGTAGAATCCTTAAGGTATCTATATAAAGATATAATTCCAATTGGATGGGCTATGATACTCCTGTGTGTCATAGGTAGAAACTTCTTATTCTCATAAGTCTCTTAATCTTTACCCTTATCCTTTTCGAGGAATTACCATGTCGTGGGTGATGATAGGATCCTTCTAGACTGTTGAGAAATTGAAAATAACCCATGGATAACTCTAGAGGATTTCTTTTGGTTACTTCTCATGTGATATTCATCAACTATAGTAGATGAATATGGATGTTTCAGTACTATGGTGAAAGGTACACACTTAGTTTATTTATTTTATATTATGTTTATTTTTCATTTCTTGCATGGTCTATCTTTTATTTGGATATCTATATTAATTTTGTTGTGGTTAATGAGTGTCTCTAGATCCTTTAAAACCTAATAGTAGTACCAGAGTAGTGCCTTTCCAATAGATTCTCAAAATTTTATTTTTTAAATGAAGAACCTATGTGTTGTAATCTTTAATAGGACATATCATAATATATGATATGGAATGGTTAAGTATCAGTTGTTGTATAACTCTGTAAGACTTTATGATATAGGATATTGTAATGAGTGGTTTTATTTTCCTTAGTCATAGGGTATAATTGGTTTTTATCATAAAGCATGATATAGTGAGATCATGTGGTTTTGTTCTATATTGTAAGTTATGATATAGGTGATATCGTAGGATATGGATGAAACCCAGGTCATGCAAAAATAGGTCATTGAATTTTAATTATGACATAGGTGATATTATTGATTATGATTCAATCATATATAAGGTTCACTCTATGGATACGTAATTGTTACACCACTATAGATCTTAATAATGGCCAGGAGTTTATGTATAAGGGTAATACCACTAGAAACCTTTATATATGCCTTTTCATGGAAGGTAACATTGACAAATTCCTTTTTCCATGTGTAAGAGTCGATCTAGTGACCTATACATATACCTATTTCTATGTGTAAGGATTACACTGACACATCCCTATATATTTAAGAGTCTTTTCATATGTCGTAGAATAGAAAACCTTAATACATAAGGGTCTAGATTCATAAGAGTTACGCTTTTGGATCCTTGAATATGTAAGGGTCTTCCCTTTGTCACTAAATTGAAAAACCTTATGATGGCCACATATCATAAGCGATGATAAGGTTATAAGTCATAAAATATTACTGATAGTGCTTAAATGGTTTAAGGGTTATGACCATATATATTATATTATACAATTCCTCCTATATCATTAAATACAATTTGAAAAAAAAATATTTTTGTCTAAAAAATACCTTATGAATTGAGTTATGGAGTTTAAAAATTATTTATAAATTATAATAAAATTTATTTTAATACATTTATTAATATATAAAAGTTCTTATAAATTAATTAATTGTAAAATATTCATAATTAATTAATTAAATGATTATAAAACATTTATTAATAAATATTCAATAATATTAAATTTTAATATTAAAATTCCTTTTAAATTAAATGGAATTACCTATAATTTAGAAATAAATTGTTTATTTATAAATTATAATGGTAAATTATAAGTTTTTCTAAATCATAGAATAAAGTATAAAATATAAAAGAGTTTATATTTATCTTATGAATTATTTATAATACTTAATTTGAATTGTTCATGTTAAGGCCTTATTTGAGGAATTATTTAAACCACATCAAAATAAGATTTGATTATTTATTTTATGAAGGTTTAAATAATGTTAATTAAGGGATATTTAGATTATGTAAATAGTTTTCATAATATAATTAAAATATAAAATGTTTATATTTATTTTAATATCAGATATTTAAGTAAATGAATTTAATTAATGATATGAAAGATTTCATATTAAGGAATAAATATAAAGTTTTTATATTTATCAAATTATAGAATTTCTAAAATTATAAAGTGATTATAATTATATTTTATGTATGAATTTCTCATAATTATTTATCTCATGCATAAATTTATGAATCATTTTTTTATTTAATAGTTATTCCCTATTTTATACATAGATATAACTATTATATTATGAATTGTGGTGTATTCTTTAGTTTAAATTGTTAAACTGATTCTAAATATTATCATAAATGTATCTAAGAAGTTCCGTGCTAGGTATGGTAATGGATTTAGTTTTTATTATACCTTGAATTTGGCTTGTATTGAGTTATGTATTGAATTAAGTAGTTAATTATATATTATAAATGTTAGGTGTTAGAATTATGATGAAGTTGAGACTCATCTTGAGTAAATTATCCCTATGTAGAGGGACTTTGGGTTGGACTTACCATTGGCCAAGAGGTTTATGCCTTTTTCTTATAAATTAGGGGTTGACTATCTTTAGATTCAGGCTTACTCAAGTGGATATTATTGAGTTAATATAATTATAAGACTTTAAATGAAAGAGTTTCATGTACCATATACATTGGGTGCATTTAGATATGTATAGATATAGTTGGATTTTGATTTGAGTTAGTAACAAAATATATGAGTTGTGTAAATATTTTCATAGTTCTTCTATAATACTGTTATAATAAATTTGAAAATTATCCCCCACTCAGATTAGATCCTAGATTTCTGATGCATAATTACAAGGTGTTTACCACTTAGGCCATTTATTTGGGCTTATGGGTCATCGATCCATCTTGTAACTTTGAGCTATAGGGACTTTAGGCCACTAATGGGCCTTTGGGACATCAAAAAATATGTGGTGTAAATGATATGGTGGGACAAGAAAAACATCTTATAAAATTTGGCAAGCAATACAAGAAATGATACATGTAGGTGGTGGTGGGTGGGATGCCTCAAAAGAGGGATGTGTGTGTTAAAACCTATGAAATAGTTGTCTATCCATGGGATAAATGGGTTCCCTACCATATGGATCACAATATAGTGAGGAAAATCAGATTATGTAGAGAAACTGGTTGGTGATGCATCGGGGAACCACACAGGCATTATCGGGTGGGCAATTCAAAAGGGAGATATGTGTGTCGACACCTATCATCCATTCTTCTTCCCACATATTGTGGTTATATGGAGGTGTTCTATGTCATGGTGTATCGAGCTAGCATAGTGTAGTGATCTTGGTGGTGGAAATATAATATCCATGATTGGTAATATAGGTTCAATGAATCCGGTAGTAGGGGTTGCATGGCTTGAGCCTGATGTTACAACATGATGCAGGCTTCTCATGTAGGGCATTCAAATCATCTCCTTTGTGGGTCTATGGGCCAAATTTAGCTAGGCCATTGAGAAATGTTATTGTTCTTTCAAATACATTAGGCCTTTTTTCCACTCAAATGTAATAAAATAGGTCTGTTTGGTTGTTATCATTCCTTATAGGGAGGGATGAGACTTGACCCACTAGGGTTCCTAGGTGTATGTGTTTTTTGTGGTTTTTAAATTCCCTCTACTATTTATATATATACTAAGTGTTATATTCCTTTCAAATTAAACACATGTTAAGACTTTGATCATCCAACTAAGTAAGTACACACAAAAATGGGGTTCCCATGGATTATCTTATGTGAGGCATAGTGGAAATGGATAACACTAAGAGTTATGTAACCAAATCCTAATGTGATATTTGGGTTACACTTAGTATGTAAAACCTAAAAGTTAGGATACTATAGGAATAGAGTTGGTTTTATCTATATGATGGATTGGGAAAATCATTTCCTGGTCAACTATCTAAGAGTCATATATGATGTGATTTGGATGATTCCCTACCTAAATAACTAAGTGGTGAGGTTCATTCCTAAGTGGGGTAATTTTTTTAGTAAAAGATGGATCTTATCCAACTAATGGGTATGATAAGTTCAAAAGGGGTCATCATTTTAGTGGGATCACATTTAATAAATATACTTATTTAAATTTTCTATAATATGATACTCATATGATAAAGGATTTTGTTATAGATGAATATATCATCATCATCAAAAATTGAATTTTATATCAATCCATAAAAGTTGAATATTCATTTAAGAAACTCTTAAGACCAGTAACTTAAGAAATTTACTCACATAAGAAAGATTCTATGTGTTAGAGTAAACCCTTTCTAAGTAAACAAGTGTTGAAGTTGTTCAAAAAAGGAATTTAGATGATTATGGGAGAATAAAAGGATTCACTTAAGGTTTAAAAATCATTAAATGAAAAATGAAATAAGGAATTTTATTTTATCCTAATATTATCAATGTGATTGGGTATGTGTTGGTACCAAAATTCAGGAAGAAGAAGAAGAAACAGAAAGCCTTAGGGTATGCCTCATGAATACCGGTCGCGGAGCCCCCATGGCCCCGCGGCCGGTACAAAGCTCCCCCTTTGCGAACCCAATGTGTATCAAGGAGGCGGGATGCTTTTTGACCCCCTTTGACGTTCACGAACCCACTACGGAGCAAGGAGGCTGGATGCTTCGCGAATCCCTTTGATGTTTGCGACCCACCATGGAGCAAACTCTGTCTTCGCGTCGAGCAAGCTATGCTTCACGACACCTCTTGCCTATAAATATCGGGCTCCCCTCGAGCCCAAAGAATGATTCATCCGACCATTCTCCTTCTTAGCTCTCAAATTGTGAATCACTTTCTTTTCTATGAATCATGATATTCTCAATGTACTTTTGCATTGTGAAGGGCCTCCCCCTTTGATTTAATTTAGCCCCTCTTCTGAGAGGGATGCCATTCTTGGAGCCCACAGGCCTCCGTGAAGAAAGGGGATCCCCGAGGGGACTTAGATCTTCACAGAGCACTTATAATTCGTGAATCACCCTCCATGCACATGTGACCTACATGCTAAGGCAGGGTCACTGTGCTTCGCGAGGCACATTGCTTCACAATACTACGCTTCGCAGGGCACCCTTGCTTCGTGAGGCATTGCTCCACGAATTCCTTTTCACTTAATAAATAACCTTCCATATGTGCCTATTCCCTATGCCTAGGCTAGGCCACTTCACTTCACAAGTCATACCCCTTCGTGAAGCCCCTCCATTATATGGAGCACTAGAGCTTCACAAGGCTTCTACCTATGAACTCCTTTGGTCCACCACTCCTTTTCCCGTGTGAGCCTCCAGGTTTGCACGAAGTAACTTCAAAGTCCCTTGGATGGTGCTTCCCATTGCATTTCTTCTCCTCATGCTTCTTCTCATAGGAACTCTAAAGGCTATTGCTTCTTCGTAAAGCCACACTAACGTAATGGGATCACCTCACGACACCCCCTAGTCACGGTGTTGTCGATGCCTTCCCTTCACCAAGGTGTAAAGGGTGCCGGTTATGTAAGTCCTAGGGGTGCAGAGTGAACCCACCTCGTCCAAGCTACAGGAAATTAAATGGTCAAGCTCCATCGTTCTCAGCACATGATGTTAAACTGTGGCCTCAACCCATGCACTCTATGCAGGGTGCCCCGGATCGGACTTTATTTACGTTTTCTCATCTCCAAGAGAGTGAAATATTCCTCAAAAGGAATGAGATCCTCTTTGATGGAGCAGTGCCTATCCATAGGTAAGGGCAACCAACTTGGTGTAAGCCTCTATCCTTTCTTGCAAGAGGCATCACCCCTGATCCTCCTTTCTTTTTCGGTGCCAAAGGCTAGAAAAGGGTGGGATGGGCATTGAGACCCTCCTATCTTCTTCCTTTCCAAATCCCTCTCCCACTAGGATTTTTCGCCATTGGGCCTCCATCCTGGAGTAAGTACCAATATCCATCTCCCTGGGCTTCTAACCACACTTAAGGCCCTATTTCTCCTTTGGGACGCTAACCATGCATAAGCCCCTTTTCACTTCCCACAGATGCATCTTTCACGACGTGATCGTCAGGTCTCTACTACCTCTTGTTTCTCACACCAAGAATGACACATGTGGGCTTAGAGTAAGCAATGACCATGACATCCTCTCTGGGCCACCTAGAGTGTAATCCCTACTCACGAACTACGTGGACTTTGATCCTTGCCAAGGCAAGGTACGTAGGAAGCCTCCATGAGGTTCAATCCCACTATCCATCTGGACCCCAGTTACTCATTCACATTAGTTCACCGACCCCAAATCACAAACTACGTGGACTTTGATTCTTTCCAAGGAAAAGTATATAGGAAGCCTCCATGAGGTTCAATCCCACCATCCATCTAGACCCTAGGCCCTCATTCACATCGGTTCACCGACCCCCACTCGCGAACTACGCAGACTTTGATCCTTTCCGAGGCAAGGTACGTAGGAAGCCTCCATGAGTTTCAGTCCCACCATCAATATGGAACCCAGGTCCTCATTCACATTGGTTCACTGACCCACACTCATGAACTATATGGACTTTGATCCTTTCCTAGTAAAGGTACGTAGGAAGCCTCCATGAGGTTCAATCCCACCATCCATTTGGACCCCAGGTCCTCATTCACATCAGTTCACTGACCCCCACTCATGAACTACATAGACTTTGATCCTTGACAAGGCAAGGTACGTAGGAAGCCTCCATGAGGTTCAATCCCACCATCCATCTGAACCCCAATTCCTCACTCACATTGGTTCACCGACCCCCACTCACGAACTACATGGACTTTCATCCTTTCCAAGGCAAGGTACTTAGGAAGCCTCCATGAGGTTCAAGCCCACAATCCATATGGACCCCAGGTCCTCATTCGCATCGGTTCACCAACCCCCACTCATGAAGTACGTGGACTTTGATCCTTGCCAAGGCAGGGTACATAAGAAGCCTCCATGAGGTTCAATCCCACCATCCATCTAGCCCCAAGTCCTCATTCATGTCGGTTCACCAACACCCACTCACGAACTATGTGTACTTTGATCATTTATAAGGAAAGGTACGTAGGAAGCCTCCATGAGGTTCAATCCCACCATCCATCTGGACCCCATGTCCTCATTCACATCGGTTCACCGACCCCCACTAACGAACTACATGGACTTTGATCCTTTCTAAGTCAATGTACATAGGAAGCCTCCAGGAGGTTCAATCCCACCATCCATCTGGACCCCAGGTCCAAATTCATGTCAGTTCACCGACCCCCAGTCATGAAATATGTGGAATTTGATCCTTTCCAAGGTAAGGTATGTAGGAAGCCTCCATGAGGTTCAATCCCACCATCCATCTGGACCCCAGGTCCTCATTCACATCAGTTCACCAAACCCCACTCACGAACTATGTGGAATTTGATCCTTTCCAAGGCAAGGTACGTAGCAAGCCTCCATGAGGTTCAATCCCACCATCCATCTGGACCCCAAGTCCTCATTCACATGGGTTCAACAACCCCCACTCACGAACTATATGTACTTTGATCCTTTCCAAGTCAGGGTACGTAGGAAGCCTCCATGAGGTTCAAGCCCACCATCCATCTAGACCCCAGGTCCTCATTCACATCAATTCACCGACCCCCACTCATGAACTATATGGAATTTGATCCTTTCCAAGGAAAGGTACATAGGAATCATCCATGAGGTTCAAGCCCACCATCCATCTGGACCCCAGGTCCTCGTTCACATTGGTTCACCGACCCCCACTCATGAACTACGTAGACTTTGATCCTTTCTGAGGCAAGGTACGTAGGAATCCTCCATGAGGTTCAATCCCACCATCCATCTAGACCCTAGGTGCTTATTCACATCAGTTCACTGACCCACACTCACGAACTACATGGATGTTGATCCTTTCCAAGGATAGGTATGTAGGAAGCCTTAATGAGGTTCAATCCCACCATTCATCTGGACCCTAGGTCCTTATTCACGTCAGTTCACCGACCCCCACTCACAAACTATATGGAATTTGATCCTTTCGAAGGAAAGGTACGTAGAAATCCTCCATGAGGTTCAATCCCACCATCCATCTGAACCCCAGGTCCTCATTCACATCGGTTCACCAACCCCCACATGAACTATGTGGAATTTGATCCTTGTCAATTAAAGGTACATAGGAAGCCTCCCTAAGGTTCAAGCCCAACAACCATTGGTCTCAACAATCCTCACGTCGGGTCACCAATCCCCCACTCACAAACTATGTGGACTTTGATCCTTTCCAAGGTAAGATATGTAGGAAGCCTCCATGAGGTTCAAGCCCACCATCCATCTGGACCCCAGGTCCTCATTCACTTCAGTTCACCGACCCCCACATGAAATATGTGGACTTTGATCGTTGCCAAGGCAAGGTACATAGGAAGCCTCCCTAAGGTTCAAGCCCAACAACCATTGGTCCTGACCATCTTCACGTCAGGTCACCAAGCCCCCACTCTAAACTATGTAGACTTTGATCCTTTCTAAGATAAGGTATGTAGAAATCCTCCCAAAGGTTCAAGCCCAACAACCTATCGGGCTCGACCACTTCATGTCGGTTCACCCCCATCCTGTATGACGTTAAACTGTAGACCTCAATCAGCAGTAATCCATTGTACCCCAGTCAGCGATAATCCATTTCACCCTAATCATTAGTAAGATGTTATTTATCATCCGGTGGTAATCCATTGTGAATCCCAAATAGCGGTAAGCTATTGTGTCTCCTAATCAGTAGTAATCCATTGTACCCTATTCAACAGTAATCCTTTGTAATCCTATTTTTTGGGACTCATGTCTTTGGTCTGTCCTAGTGGCATCGGACCAACCAGGGCTACTAACCATGCGTAATCCCCATACACATCATCGGGATATTGTCCTTTGTGTGCACCCCAATTCAAGTCCATCGTCTGGCCTTTCTCTCGAGCCTATGTGTTTCGGGAAGGTCATGCCCCAACTGAGAGGTCCTACTTCCTTTGGGTCCCCATTCACGCTTCCATTCCATCAGTCCACCTTCTTAGGCATCCCATTACCCCACAGAACTACACGGACTTTGATTCCCTGCCACGAGGATATGTAGGAAGCCTCTTTGAGGCTCAAGCCCAACATCACCATCGCTCTCAAGTCGACTCCATCTCATTCCCCATCCACTTCACTCAACCTTCCATCATCCACCTTGATTTTTACCCAGGCCGCCACATCCCGATGAGATCACACCAACTCACCCCCAACACTAGTGTACCCTCCAGAAGCTTCACCCATATGATCCACTCTAGTCAGTGTTCCGATCAGTCTGATCCATCTCCACTAGACGTTAAAATCGCGTCATGCCCTGTGTCAGACATGAGAAGCTAAGAAAAACCTCAGAGACATGCCTAGGGCATACGATTCCTCGTATTCGACGTGGTATTCCTTGAGATTCCATGCCCTCGAGAAGCCCTATAATAAGGGACAAAAGATAGATGTACTAGTGCTCCAGCATCCAGACACACCAGTGATGCCCAATGTGACTAATCCCCTGACTGAAGGTTGGTGATCTGACTTGACCCCTTGGAATATCCTGACAGAGGAAACATAATTAACCAGCATCCATAAAGATATGGCATTGGGAATATTTTCATGAACAACATCTTAATCTATGAGGGAGACCCAGACTAGGTAGCGAGCTCTGAGAATGAATCCACAAAAGGAGAGACCGATATCCCATCATCCCGTTTCGATCAAGGAGAAGACGTCTCTGAATAAGTGATGGATGAAGCCTACCTTTGGAAAGTGGGAATTCGGGGAAACATAGCCGCGCGTCGTCCTCCAATAGATGGATGCATACGCCCCGACGAAAGCGTCAGAAACAGAAATGGTGAACCCGACATGAATGTTCTTCTCCTCAATGTGGAGATTAGTAGCATTCAAGGCATCAATAGATTAGCATGTCACCAGATCCAATTATCCATTGTCGAGTCCCACCATGGAAATAGTGGGCCTGGCATGAAACTCACTAGAAGTTGGGGCAGTTAAAATGTTGGAAATCCTGATCTGCGGCGCTGTTAGCGTGAATCCCTCTTACCAGTCCTGGAAGACAGAATAACACTGGGGCACTGGTCATCGATTCCTTTTTCTTTTAGCCCTAATGAGTTAATCTCCCTGCTTTCTAGGAACCAATCTCTTATGACGGGAATTCGATCATCACCCATCCACCGACACGGGTGTAGGGGAAACGCCAACGCGGCAATCCCGCTCAGCCCCACCACTTCTGTAACGGTCTCCACACCCATAACCATGGGGTGACCATGCCCCATATCCCCATCTGAATTCATCTAATGAAGGGTGATCAATGACCTCGTCCACCGGTATGAGGAATAAGGGATTATCCCAACGCGGGATATGGCCCACTGGGATCTAGAGGTAGCGGTGCCTCATTTCCACTACCGCCCCCAAGAGCCGCGCAGGGAGCCACTCCTCCCCATGCCCATGTATAATCATTTCGGTAGCCTGTCCCTGGAATGCCTCGACAACTCCCTCCTCTACACCGATGAGGTAGGGTATATCTGGGTTAGCCCGGTCAGGGTCCAATTCCAGGGGTTCCCAGTGAGGGCTCCCACGAGGCCACTCCAGTGCTGCTACTCAGCCTTAAAGGATGAGGAGCAGGTAAGCCATGTGCCTTCACTACCGGCCCCGGTCCGTCCGACCCGACTCCAGCGTCGAGTGTAGGCCGAAGAGGACGCCTGAGAAGGGGCATCGACATCAACAACTATTGTGGCCCTCGCCACCGCCGACATATATCATCATCCCCCTATGTATACTGAGAAAGGGAATTCATATACCCGGCCTGGATCGAGTCCCCAACCGCCCCATGGGCAGGCTGGGTCGACTCTCTTGGTCACGGGCATAGGTAGTACCTGCAATGGGCCAACCCGTGGAAAAGACATTTAGTATGGATGTCCTCCCCGTACCACCACCATCAAGAACGTGGGTTTTCCTTGCTCCCAAGCTAGGCATGGAGTCCCATCCCAGGTCACCTTCAACCGAGCAAGGGCCTTCCCCACGGCGGTGACACTCAGTACAAGAGTCTATCCCACGCTTATTACACCAGGTATGGAGTTTTTCCTCCTACTGCAGGCCGCAAGTATAGAGATGTTGCACGCTCGGTCAACCTCCAACCTGGGGGGCCTCCCCATGTTCTTACTGCTATTAGAAAATTTCCTCCTCACCCTAGTAATTAGAGAAGCGAAGGTCAGCCTCACTTTATCAACCTGCAGCATGGCGGTCCTACCCCTATTCGGCTCGACCAGTATGAGGACCCTCCTCACGCTGATAGGGCATGGGGAAACAAGCATGGAGGTTCTACTCATTCCCCCACCAACTCTGGCGGAGTTCCTACCCATTCTGGCACTCCCTAAGGATATTCCCTCCACACATTGGCCATTGGACATAGAGGTCATACCCATGTTCCATTTGATATCTTCCAAGGTGCTCCTCACACCCCGACTTACTCAAGCAGAAGCCCTCTCCGTCCTAGTACCAGTTTGGTTGAGGGTCTTCCTCAAACCAGAAATATACCCTGTCCTGAAGAGCCAGTCTGGGGTAGAAGTGCAGGCTGTCTCTACCATAAGAAGAATTCTAGGAAGGTCCGGACATAGATTAAACTAGTGCGCTTCCCAGATTCCAAAGCGAAGAACGACTCAGCGATGGAACCCTCCCCTCGGTCCTCTGTGTCAAGGGTCAGGGTAGGAATGAGGCGCATCATCCTTGTACTCCCGGAATGCGAATTTCACAAGATCCCTGCCTCCCTCCACGGATACACCCAAGAGGATGAAAATTTGGCCTCTCCCCAAGTTCTGGCCGTGCAATCGCTACCATCATCACCAGGAGCTCCCTCCACCTCGACCAGAGATTTTGGAGAACTATTTTGAGGGTCAATGGTAGATGAGCTGCAATAGGGATCACCACCAATATCTATAGTCATAGTGCCAAAAACCCTGGTCATTATCACGTCTTATCGCGATGTAGTGGCCAGGTCACTACACTCTTCAGAGGATAGCCTGAGACATGGGGGATTGTCGGCCCACTCATTGTATTCTCCACCAACCATCCTGCTATCCCAGTGGTCTGCCTCAGTACCGTTGCCAGTTACTCAACCACCCCCAGTCGACGAATGGGGAAATCAAGGGCCAGACCATGAATCCGAGCTGAGGAGCTTATGGGATATCCTCGCAGCAGACCACTTTCCTGAGATGTTTTGGCCGGTTGCGACACCGAATTTCCGTGCACTGGAATCCCTCACCCAAGAGGAGTTTGAGTGTTTTCATCAAACCCTTTGGGAGATGCACTTCCACCTTCGTCACCAGCGAGTGTCTTATCTCAAAAGCCAAGCGCATTTGAAGACATTGGTGAGCAATGTAATTTGATTGATCTGGTTGCACTCCTCGTGGCCCAGTGCCCTGATTCACCAGGCCGTCATAGGGCCCTCTAACAGCGATGCATTCAGAGTTTCAAGGTACTCTGCAAGATTATCAAGGAGGCCTCCCCCCCCACCATGTGCAGATCTGTGGATGGGGGAAATATGTTGCCCTCCTCTTCAGTCCTATCCAGTGGCAGCCCGACTCGCTAGGCGATATCGAGTACATGCCCCCAGGAAGAGTCACGTTTAACATGGCTGACCTATTGGATGGGGAGAATGAGTTGTAGCTTCTTGATGGGGATCTACCCTCCAAGGGCATTCCACAACTATTGGATCAGTTGGGAAGAGTTAATTGCCAGCAGAGGAATCTATTAGGTCTCCCTGTGCCCACTGAGGTGTTAGTTCTTAGTCGAAATCTTGGTAAGGGTAAAGATCACCTCGGAGTTTCCAAACACTCTGACCCGTCTGCCTCAGTGTAGAAGACGGAGGAAGACCCGGAAAATGCTATGTTGCGTCAAAAGATCATGTAGAAAAAAGGATAGTTGATGAAATCCTCACTGAACGCGTTGCGGAATGGCATCCAGATTATAGTGATCTGCGACCAATACAGCAGGGGCAGACACAACTTCCCCCCCAGTGAGTTGCCTCTAGTTGACCATGATCACCCTTCCCATGCAGACATGGTAGAGGTCGGAACTTACGGAAAGAGGGCACAATATGTGTCTCCAAATCCACCTGAGTGACGTAATAATCCTCGGGACCCATCTCAGGTTCCCCCAGCTGCTCCGCAGGTCGCCCCACTAGCCTCCCCACGAGTCGCTAGGCTTGATTATCACGTTGAAGAACCCACTAACACACTAGTGGTTAGGGATACCCATCAAGATAGGAATCCCTACCCAGATGATCTGATGGCGTTGATCATCGCCTGCCTCAAGGCTTTTGAAATGCGACAGGTGGAACTTTCGCCTAATGTAAATCCATATCCGGTGTGGGTGGATGATATGGAAACTCCCCTGGGTTTCAGAAATCCCACCTTCTCCCCCTTCAATGGGATGGGTGACCCACTGCAGCATCTCAGCCACTTTATTTCAAGGTGTGGACCCAGGTTGGGAACCCCGACACAACAAGAGGCCACCAAGATCTGGTGTTTTGTACAGACATTGGAAGGGCCTTCATTAGTTTGGTATGGACAACTCCCCATTAGGTCAACATTGGGATGGAAGGATCTTCAAAGACAATTTATATACCAGTTCAGCTCTACCACTCAGAAGATAAGTATCTCAGACCACTTCAAGTGAAAACAGATGCTTGATGAGCATGTCATAGACTTTATTGCCCGGTGGAAAGGTCTCACATACTCCCTTGACATGCCACTGACTTAGGAGAAACTACTGATGATGTGTGTGGGAAATGTTAAGATGGAACTGGTTCCCTCTATGATCACCCCGAACTACCCTTGAGGATTCTGAGACTTTTCTGATAAGGCCCAGTGCCTGGAAGAAGCCCTAAAAGAGGCTAGCTAGACACATCTGTTGCCTCCTGCAATTCCTTTGAGGAGGGCTGTCAGAGCCAATCCCACCGTGGTGGCCCAAATAGAGGCCTCCAGACAACTGGAATTACTACTAGTGGATCCACCTCCACAGCCTCGTAGAGGCCCACCACCGCAGGCACAGCCTACAGCCCAGCAGTGTCTGCCTCAAAATAGGCAGGCACTCCTGTGAAACACGCCACCACCACCCAGATGGGATAATCAGGCTCCGCCTCCTCAACAGACTCCTCAATCCCCTCTTCAGAATCAGGATCCCAGGGCCCCCTTCTCAGACAGAAGAAACTGGACCTACTCGTTCAACGATCATCAGGTTCCCAGTTATTTTTGAAGTTCCTTGGAACAGGGGATTGTGTGTTTACCTGAGTGCAGAAGGCTAGAAGAGGCGAACCTCACTGATCGCCCCAACTAATTCCCTTATCACCGGATCTTGGAGAACACACTCAAGTAGTTCTATGTGTTCAAGGACTAGCTCCAAGACTAGGTTGACAACAACATAGTCAGGTTGGGCCCAAGCTCGACACAAGTGGTGTTTGTACTTGTGAAGCCCGATAGCGACGGTGATAGCGAAGGTGAGTGGAAACAGGTCCCCAACCGCAGGTCCTAGAAGTTCTACGACTGGATGGCCCATAAAGCCGTCACTTGTACACATGGTATTATATGTGCATGCCTAAATCGACTCGATCCATCAGAATCCGCTGCGTCATCCGTAGACACCACTTCTGCATCGTCGTCTTAGCCATCCTCTTACCAAAAGAGAAAGCATTAGTGGCGTAAGGGAAAACAATGTGCCCTGCCAATGCCATCGGCATCCGGTACTCTTGACAAATTCATGCCCCCAGAGATAGAGATTCCTCCTAGAATTCTTCCATTAGTGGAGGATTCATCAAGTGACAATCAAGGGTACGCTTTGTTTAACACCGTGGAGATGGTAAACCCCTACATGACTCCTGATGATGGGGAGCGCCCAGAGGATCTCCCCAACATACCCAGCCGTCACCAGCATAGGCGGAGCCACGACTATATGGGTCGTCGAGGCACATTAGTTGGAACTTCCATCTGGGTTGTGCATGCCACTGAAACCATACAACAGGCCTAGCACAAATCTTAACATGCGCAGCCTTCCCATCTGATGTCGTCGGGCCATCCTCCATCGCTGTTTGTACTACTAGATCAGGAAGATCCACCCAGACCTTGTCGTGGCCATCCATGCTCCACTACGGGCCAGTCTTAGTCAGCTGGACCTAGTTGGTAGTCACTCCACATGCTTCGACTAGTGAGCAACGAAACATTCCCAGCACCAGTCAGTCGTCGGTACAGCTGGCAGGTCCCGCTATACCTCTTGTTGCAGAGCGACCTCCTGTAAGTAGAAGCTCATGCCTGGCACGGAAGTATGATGTTATCAAACAACTTTCTAGCATTCTAGCAAGTCTCTCTATCCTCTAGGACCTTATCCTATCTCCATATATGCGTGACGCCCTCACCGAGGCTTTAAGAAGCCCCCTCTAGTTTGAGACTGAGGTAGCAGCTGCAGAGGCCTTTCATGCTGAGGTAGTCGAGAATACTGAAGGTCAGGCCAATATTTCCTTCTCCGGAGAAGATGAAGGTTCTCCCATACAGGGGCACATTCACCCACTATACATAACTAGCCATTTTAATGGCATGGAGATCTATCACTGCCTCATCGACACGAGCTCTGGTATTACCCTTATCCCGACACAGAAACTCCATAATATGGGGATATATGAGGATGATCTGACTCCCTCTGACCTGAAAATCCAAGGTTGCGACAAGACGGAACAGAAACTGGTCGAAAAGATCTACAAAAAAAACCCAGTTCGGCAGTCTAGTATCCAGCACCGAGTTCATGGTCATTTCGTAGGACACTGCTTACAACGCATTGATGGTCAAGTCATGGATCCACCTCTACGCGGCAGTCCCTTCATCGTATCACCAGTGCCTCAAGTACTCCCTTAATGGTTGAGTGGGCATACTCCAAGGTGACACGTCTCCTTTTGCCTCTTGTGAAGCCTACTACCTAGATGCCTACTATTACAAGAGCAAGGGCAAACAGATTCAGGACAGCGAGGTTGATCCCATTGCGATTTCGACCAACCCTTGGGTAGGCCTGAATGATGCCTACATCTTCCCGATCTATCGATTGGAGGCCATGGCCCCTGATATGGGCCAATGTTTTTTTGTCTCTAGGACAAGGGGGGACCACATTCCCAAGTCCAAGAGACGTCAGACGATTACCTCCTATTCTTATATTAATTAGGCCTCAGTGATCCTGGAGCCCCCTGCGCCCATAAGGTATCCGGATGTTCACCCCATAACGGCGGCAATACATCATACTTGCTAGTTTCTCCAGGCTGTAATTAACCGAATCAAGCCAAAACTCCACTATTGCTTTGATATTGTCAAGCGTGGCCCCTTGGGCCGAAGACCAGATGGGATTAGATCAACAGCCTTCATTGTTATGGTTTCGACAGCACAAGAATCTCCCAATGCGGTATCGGCTACCGCTCAGGCTGGTACCATCCTCTCATCGGGATCTTTCAACTCAGAGGAAACTCCTCTCTCTGATAATCCCTTCTCAATAAGTGAAGAAGAGGATTTATAGGATGCTCCCCTACCTTTTAAGAGGGTGTTTTTGCCACGGTCGATGAACTGGTACAGGTAAACCTCAGTAGTGAGGCTGGCCCGAAGCCCACATTGATCAGTCCCGCCATGCCCCTCAAGGAGAAACGGCAGTACATAGACTTCTTTAAGCAGCACTGTGATGTATTTTCCTATAGATATGATGAGATTCCAGGACTAGATCATCAAGTAGACGTCCACTACCTCGTTCTCCCGAAAAATCATCGCAGGTTCAAGCATCCTCCAGGGAAGATGCACCCTTCTCACGGTGCCATGGTCGAGGCCGAAGTTGATAAGATCATCAGATCCAATTTTTTTAAGGAGTTCCAGTACCCCAAATTTCTAGACAACATTGTGCCAGTCGGGAAGAAGAGCAGACAAATAAGAGTCTGCATTGACTTCCGGGATCTAAACCGTCAGTGCCTGAAGGATGATTTCCCCCTTCCTGTGATGGAATTGTTTATCGATGTTACGGCTAGGTTCCAAGCCCTATTCTTCATGGATGGGAACTCTGGATATAACTAGATCTGAATGGACCATGAGGACGAGGAGACTATAGCCTTCAGGGCACCACCAGGTACTTTCTATTACCACGTCATGCCCTTCGGCCTAAATAATGCAGGTTCCACCTACCAGCGGGCTATGCATCGCATATTTAAGCTGATCCTCAAAAAACTGGTGGAATGCTATGTGGACGATCTGGTGGTCAAATCTCTCAAACACTAGGACCATCTCAAGGATCTTGAGAAAGTGTTCATCTTCCTCCGTTATTGCCACCTGAAGATGAAACCATTGAATTGTGCCTTAGGGGTCACCTTTGGGAAGTTCCTCGGCTTCGTAGTTAGATACAGGGGCATCGAGGTTAACCTAGAGAAGATCAAGGCCATCATCCAAAAGTCTCCCCCAAGAAACATTCGGGAACTTCGGGGCTTCCAAGGCCACTTGGCATACATACACCGATTCATTGTGAATTTGGCTGGAAAGTGTAAGCCTTTTTCTTGGCTCATGAAGAAAGATAATGTTTACTAGTGGGATGAATAATGTAAGACTGTGTTTGAGGAAATCAAGCAGTATCTTCTCCAGCATCTGGTCTTGATGCCACCCATTTCTAGAAAACCATTGGTCCTTTATCTGACCACCCTAGAATGATCCCTTAGCGCCCTTATATCCCATAAGAACAATGAGGGAACTGAAAATAGCCTCTACTACCTCAGCCGCATGCTCCTCAATATAGAGACTAGATACTCCCCTATCGAGAAAAGTTGTCTTGTGCTCGTATTTGTAGTACAGAAATTGTGACATTACTTGAAGCACCATGAGGTACAGTTGGTGTCCTGAGTAGATCCACTGAAGTACATCCTAATTCACCCCATGTTGACATGCCATCTAGCTCGGTGGGCAGTAATTCTCTAGCAGTTTGACATCAGGTTTGTTCCTCAGAAGGCTATTAAGGGGAAAGCATTGGAAAATTTCCTTGCTGCCCATCTGGATCCCGTGGACCAGTCTCTAGACCTTTGTTTTCCTGATGAGTCAATCCTCTCAGTAGACCAAGTCATCCCGTGTTGGCAAATGCACTTCGATGGTGCTTCCTAGAGCCCCACCGACAGAAGGATCAATGACCCCAGACTCAACAGAGTAGGTCTAGGTATCGTCTTCATCACCCTAGCATAAGACATTCTGCCATATTCATTCCTATTATCATAGGGTTGCACCAACAATGAGGCAGAGTACCAAGCTCTCATTACTGGCCTCGAGCTGGCCCTTGAGATTGATGTGCCTCATTTTCATGTGAAAGGGAACTCCAAACTAGTCATTAAGTAGATCAATAGTGACTATAACATTAGGAAGCCAGAGATCATACCATTATTGGAGCGCACTCTCCAGCTAATGGCCCAGTTCCCTTCTCGTCCATAGGTTACCCATGTCCCTAGATCATAGAATAGTAGAGCAGATGCCTTAAACAGTCTCGCTGCATCACTTGTAGAGCCCGATTAGGATGATATGATTATCCACACAGCACACCGGAGAGTCATTTCTCCCGTCACTTCAGATGACTATGACAGCCCACAACTAAGCCACCTTACCACTGGCACCTCCACATCAGGACCCCAAGGTCCCCCAAATGTAGTGATTTAAGTAAATCCCGATTGGAGGATACCCTTGGTTGAATACCTCCAACATGGTAATCTTCTGGCAGATCGGGCCGACCACGAGCGAACCCAATGTCACATGGTTCACGCCCAAATTTACCCAAGAGAAGAAGGGTAGAACGATCCTTGTAGTGTAGCTTGGGTTGTCAATTCCACAGAGACCTAAGAAAATACCTAAGATACACAACCTAAGGGATGTATTTTTGGCTATGAAGTGGCCAACTTGGATTGATTTTGGATGGGTTTTAAAGATATCTAATAGATTTAAGTGGATTCAATTTAAAAGAATGAGTTGATCCTAGGTTATTGCTCGGGGTGGATTGGACGTATTTTCTTTTTAATGATTTTCAATTTCTTAAATTTGAGATGGGTTCATTTAAGGAGATAAAACAACATCATCACTTACTGGTTTAATGCCTACACCCTCTAATACTAATCACCTATACACTTGAAGGATCAAGGTTTTGAGCACTTCAAGGTAAAGGATCGTATTAGTACTTGAAGTGTGTGGCCTTAAATTCAACAAGGACGATGGAGTTTAAAAATCATCAAATAAAAATCCCAATTAAAGAAGTGATTATACATTAATTAGGTGATAAATAACATCTAATCCAGCCCCTTGCTACTCCCTTGGATCAACCCATAAGTGGTTTAGCCCTCCATTGGACTTGTTTCAAGTTCTGACTTTGGGGTTTCAAGAATATTTTAATCTGATTTAAACAATCCCCTAGGTGCACTTGAGTCCCCTATCCTAGGACTTTCCACCCTAACTAGTCTGTTTGAGAAATCGCGGGTGTAGGCGGACATGCGCCAAAAAAAAAGCGAGAAAGGGACAAGATAAGAGATCTTGGGTGAGAGTAGAAGAATGGAGGTGAGGAAAGAAGTTTTTTTTGAATCTAAGGTACTTACTTGGTCCCCGGCAACAGCGCCAAAATTTGGTTCACGCCCAAATTTACCCAAGAGAAGAAGGGTATAACGGTCCTTGTAGTGTAGCTTGGGTTGTCGATTCCACAGAGACCTAAGAAAATACCTAAGATACACAACCTAAGGGATGAATTTTTGGCTATGAAGTGGCCAACATGGATTGATTTTGGATGGGTTTTAAAGATATCTAATATATTTAAGTGGATTCAATTTAAAAGAATGATTTGATCCTAGGTTATTGCTCGGGGTGGATTGGACGTATTTTCTTTTTAATGATTTTCAATTTCTTAAATTTGAGATGGGTTCATTTAAGGAGATAAAACAACATCATCACTTACTGGTTTAATGCCTACACCCTCTAATACTAATCACCTATACACTTTAAGGATCAAGGTTTTGAGCACTTCAAGGTAAAGGATCGTATTAGTACTTGAAGTGTATGGCCTTAAATTCAACAAGGACGATGGAGTTTAAAAATCATCAAATAAAAATCCCAATTAAAGAAGTGATTATACATTAATTAGGTGATAAATAAAATCCAATCCAGCCCCTTTCTACTCCCTTGGATCAACACATAAGTGGGTTATCCCTCCATTAATCCCATGGTTTCAATGGAAGCGGAAAGTAGACTCATGAGGGAGGAAATGGAGAAGTAAAGAAAACAACAAAAATAAAATGATCACTCCACCGTTGTGTGAATAATTTCACAAGGGTTGGTGTGAATAAATTCACACCTTGATCCAACGGTATCAAAGTGATATTAAGAACAACAGAATAAGAGTAGAAGAATAACTTTTATTAAGAAACTAAAGTGAATTGAACAACTTACATGTGAACGAAAAAATTGAGGCAACAAAAATGCAGCATAACATTACAATTGAACAAAGCATCCAAGATTCCAAACTCCTTCACCACCACTGCCTTAAATAGGAATTTTGGAAGCCTTGGGTCGATCCACCAACAGTAAAAAGCATCTTAATTAATTTTGGTAGGCAATAGGTGGTGGAAAGCTTGTGGAATTTGGACTTTTCCACGTTTGACCCGAGGTGGCAGCCAGTTTTCATCCACCAAACAGACGCGTCTGGAAGACCTTATATAAGGCCGAATTAGAGTGGGCCATAGAAGAAGAAAATGGATCTCCGGATGTCTTCTAACCTCCTGTAACATATGGGCCCATTTGGAGTTGTGTATTCCGAGATATGATCAAATTAGTGGGATGTGTTTCTGGGCCGCAGAATCTGGCCCAGAATTGTATCTCTAACTTGGGCCGCCTAAATTACCACCATGTAGGCCGAATAATCATTAACTCCTGAAGATTTATTTGTTCCTATACATGTCTTATAGCATACCAAGAAATTTGGGATTAATTGGGCCTGTATGTTGGGCCCCACAGTCTCATCAGTGGGATGGTGTCCAATCTGCCTTCTCCAGAATTGCTTCCTTTCATTGCCAAATATCTCCATCATCCTCCATGAAATCTCCATTGATCCCTGAATGAAACATGTTCATATTGGAGTGTAGATCAATTATCAAATTAAAATATTTATAATCAGATGAATCATTTGGTACTTTAAATGATGTTGAAAAATGTACCACATAATAGTGCATTTTAAGAAGGTATTACAATCATAATGTGAAATGATGTTCAAAGTGTAAAATGCACTAAAATGGTGTTTATAAATAATAAAGAACATGAATATTATATATATTACCAATTAATATTAGCCTCATTTAGTGGCTAATCATCACACGCTACAGTTTACCCTCCAGAGTGGTCCCAGTCTTGAGCAGATCCTATACAAGCGCGGGTTTGATGGTGTTCTCCTCTGTCGTGTCCAAGGAGTCGAGATCTCTTAGGTAATGTAGGAGGTTCATGTCGGTTCTTGCGGTTCCCATAAGACCGGGCCGAAACTGTCTCATCAGATCAGAAGACTGGGGTATTTTTGGCCCTCTATGATCCATGACTGCATCGAGTTTTCTAGGAGGTGCTACATGATCTAAATTTATGTCAACTTTGTGCATCAGCCACCAGATCCCCTCCACACTACCAAGTACTCTTGGCCCTTTGCAATCTGGGGAATTGATGTCATGGGACCATATCCGCTGGCAATAGCTCGCCAGTGTCGATTCATCCTGACCGCTACGGATTTGTTTTCCAAGTTGGCAGAAGTGGTTCTGCTCAAGGAGGTCAAGGCCCATTCTGTCGTTGACTTCGTGAGATCCAATATCATCTACTAGTTTGGAGTCCCTCATGTCATCCTCACTGATAACATCACCAACTTCCAGGTGGCCGAGTTGAAGAAATTGTACGCCAAGTACAAAATCCTTTCTAACCACACCTCCTGCAACCACGCACAAGCAAATGGGCAGATCAAAGCATTCAACAAGACCCTCTCTAACATTTTTCAGAAAATAGTTGTTCAAAATAAGAAGAGTTGGATGGAAAAGCTCCCCAACTCCCTCAGGGCTTATTGTATGACGACTCATAATTCCACATAGGTAACCCCGTATTCCCTGGTGTATGGATCTAAGGTCGTCCTGCCCATCGAGATTTAGTTTCCTTCACTACGCACATCGGTTTATGGTCAGCAGGCACCGGATAAAGTAGATGAAATTCACCTGGCCGAATTGGAATCACTTGATGAGAATAGGCTCTGGGCCTTGCACAATCTGGAAAGGCATCAAAATAAGATAGCTAGAGCCTTGAATAAGAAGGTTCTCCTCCACTCTTTCCTGCAAGGTGATTTGGTGTTGTCCTTGAAAACGCCAATGATTCTTGGACATAAGCCACCAAAACTAGAACCCAAATGGGAAGGACCTTACATAGTTCACAAGGTTTATCCTAATGGTGCATACTCCCTGGTAACCATGGATGGCGAGCATATAACTCCTCCCACCAATAACAAGTTCCTCAAGCAATAATTTTCCTAAGACAATATGGTCCCGCATGACCCTAAACTTCTTGGTATCACACGACCTTAAACTGTATCGGGTCCTACAAGACCTTAAACTGCTACGTCCCACATGACGTTAAACTGTATGTCATCCTGCATGATGTTAAACTGTATGTTGTCCCACACGACGTTAAATTGTACATCATCCCACAAGACAAAAACTTTACCCCAAGAACTACATAATTCTTGATTCACATCCTTATGGGATACGTAGGAACACTCAGACATTTCATTTTGATTCCATCCCCCAAAATTTTCTCTTCAACTATCCCCCCTAGGTATAGTTCTCTTGGAGGATCCTCACATGGTGTAGTTTAGGCTTCTTTGGGCCCACTCATGTTAGAATTATGGTGATTGCACCATGTGCTCCCTTCTCATTCTTCTATTCTCCCACGTCCTCACCGCACGACGCTAAACTGCATGGCCTTCAAGAACTATGTATGGCTTGATTTACATCCACATGGGATACATAAGAACGCCCAGACATTTTTTTTATCGTACCAGCCCAAACTCCAAAATCTCCCCTCGGGTCAGGACACATGGCATGGTGTAGGCTTTTCCCCAATTCACATCGAATCCATCTCAATCCTTCCATACATCCCACTCCCTAGAGACTTCCACCTCTTTCACCGTCCTACTTGATGTTGAAATGAATGGGCACACTTATGCTTCACTCATGCTCTTTACTTGGGACTCCATTTTCTATCTTATCCAAAAGGACCCCCGAACGGCATGGATTCTCAGCCCAAGGGCCCTCCTACCATTTCAGGCCAACGACCTCGAGGATTTCGAACAACAAATTGATACAAGTACCGCGTTGCGAATATGGTCAGTGGTTGATCCTCATTTGTTGTTCCCATTCCAGGTCACACGATATGGACTATGTGTTTAGAAAATGGTCAACATCTATCCTTTGTCGTTATATCCACCCTAATATGTCCTAAACATTGAGTGTAGTGGTTCATTCTTCCCCACTGTATCTTCAAGTTGTGATCTGCCTCAGGTACTTTCAGCTATCCAACCCTTATATGATGGGGAGATCCAAGTCCTACTCCTTGTTTCCCACACTAATCATTTTTCACATGGGATTAGGAGCTGAGATGAGGGAAATACCCATATAAGAGGTCATATGTCTATGGTTGGCCGGGACGCCCAGCCTCAGGTCCCTCGACCCTTTCGGCCCCTTGGCCTAAGTTCTCATTTTGGATTGTGCGGTGTGATATGGACTCACGTATTTATTCACGTTGGGATATTTTTCTAGGCTACACACATCCCTATGAGACATTTCTTTGTCACTTATGCCCCTTCCACAAGCACCGACCCTTCCATGCTTCACGGTCCCCATAATTTTGGTTTTCATCATCTTCTATATCCAAAAGGACCCCCCCCCCCATGAATGGCATAGATGCCCGACCCAAGAGCCCTCCTACCATTACATGACAATGTCCTCGAGGATTTCGAACAAGAAATTGATACAAGTCCCATGTTGTGAATACGGTCAACGGTTGATGCTCAAATTGTTTTCCCCCGGAATCCAGTCACGCAAAGGCAGACACTGTGTTGTGAACTTGTTCAACAACTATCATCTTTCATCATTTCCACCTTTTGGTTTTACATAGGAATGATAATTCACCATCTCCATTTACCTGTCCCATGCATATGACATTAAACTAGGCATCTATGGTCCAAGCCTTATGACCTTAAACTAAGAGCACCACCGTCCTTGATGCATGACGTTAAACTGCACGTAATCTTTCAGAACTACGTGTGGATTGATTCCCATCTTTATGGGATACATTGGACTGCCTGAACGTCTAGTCTTCAGGTCCAGCCCCATCCCTTAGAAACCTCTCTATCATTTTGGCCCCTTGGCCTACGTTCCTCCAGGAGAGAGGTATATAGTGTGGTATGGGCTTATGATCTCATTTACGTTGGGTTTGTAACAACCACACCATATACCTCTTTATCCTGAGAGTTATCCATCCCCTTGTTCTATACTCACCTTTTCAAATCGGTTGTTCTCAAGTTGAGCTCCTCAAACTTATTTGGTGATTCACCAATGTGCCCAAGAGTACTCTGGTCCAGCTCCTAGAGTGTCAGATTCTGCCCAAACATGCTCTCACCCACCTGTGAGGCTTCTTGTTCCCCTTCATTAGGGATTCTTTCATATTTCACATCCGAAGGGACCCCCAAATGGCATGGATGGGTGGCCCAAGGTCCCTCCTACCATTACGGGCCAACATCCTTGATGGTTTTGAATAACAAATTGATACAAGTCCCATGTTGTGAATACAGTTAGTGGTCGACTCTCATTTTTTGTTCCCATTTCAGGTCACACGGTGTGGATACTGTGTTTCAAGCACGGTAAACAGTTATCCTCCATTGTCACACCAACCCCATTAATCCCAAAATGTCAGTTACATGATT
This sequence comes from Viscum album, assembly GCA_963277665.1. Taxonomy (NCBI): domain Eukaryota; kingdom Viridiplantae; phylum Streptophyta; class Magnoliopsida; order Santalales; family Viscaceae; genus Viscum; species Viscum album. The sequence continues at coordinate 320,151,804 of OY728146.1, forward strand.
CACATCATTTTCCACCCCATCATGTCTAAAGTAGAGTTTTGACACTCTGGGAACTATCCCTCAGTGCACACTTGCACGTTAGGAGGACAAAGTCGTGGTAAGGTGTTATCCGGGGCTCCACACCGATTTTACCCCTTGCATGTATTCCATGTATTGAAAATACCTTATCCGCCCTTATTTCCTACACCAAGTTTGACTCATGTAGTATTAGGGATTAGATCAAGGTCTGCACTTACTTGGAATAGCCCCGCTTCTCTGTGGTCCGAGCTCTATGACCTTAAACTAAGATCTATTTTTGAACTACGTACAGCTGGATTCCCATTCTCATAGGATGCGTAGGAATGCCCAGACATCTCATCTCTGGGTTCAGCTTGGGTTCCACTAATTCATCTCTTCTGTTCTTCCTTTTAGGCCCCGACTCTTATAGGACCATGTGGTGTGGTGTTTGTGGGCTTATGCCATCATTCACATCGGGTTTTCAATAGCCACACCATATACACCCCTTCTAGGAGTTAGTCCCTCCTACTTCTTGTCTTGCATGATATTAAACTGTATGTTGTCCTGCATGACGTTAAAAGGAACCTCTGAGAACTACATATGGCTTGATTCCCATTCTCATGGGATATGTAAGAATACCCTGACATCTCGTCTATGGGTCTAGCTTAACTGAGAGCTAGTCTCTCCTTCCCCATATCCTCTAACCTTTTCTGCCCCCTCAGCCTAGGGTTTCTTTCTGGGAATCGTGCGCTGTGTGATGTGGACCTTATCCTCATTCACGTCGGGTATGCTTTATCACACAGTGCACATTCCCTCTTGAACCTCATCTCTCCTACGTCTATACCACATGATGTTAAAATGCATGATTGGTCTCATCGCATGACCCTAAACTGTGACATTATCGTCTTGGCCACGCGACAAAAAATGGCATTGTATTGTGATGACCTCAATTGAGGGGACATCATGTTTGGTATTTGTTGTCCACCATACCATTTTTCAATGCCTTAATTTTTCTTGATTCTTGTGGAGATGCCTAGACCTACTATTCTGGTTCTATCACTTAACAAAAAAAATACACCCATTCACCCTAAAGGATAAACAAGACCAATCAAATTACGCTTCTTTTGGTGTGAGGGCCAGACCCGCACGACCTTAATATCTCTGGCACTGGTACTTTACCGTGCCATCCCTATAACTATGTGTGGATTGATTCTCATTCTCATGGGATATGTAGGAACGCCCGTGCACTTTGCCTCGGGTCTAGCCTAACTCTCGTTTTCATCCCCTCGACCTAAAACCTCCATAATGAACACATGGTGGTCTAGAACCCAGGTCCACATTCATGTTGGGTTTTATAATTACCTCACCATGTGTCTCTCACATTCCCAGCCATCTCTGTTCCGAGCTCTATTACCATAAACTAAGACCATCATGCGTTCTTTTCGCAAGACGTTAAACTACATGATATCTTTAAGAACTACGTACGGCTTGATTCCCATCCTCATGGGATACGTAGGAATTCCTGAGCGTCTCACATTAGGGTCTAACCCCATGAATCATAAATCCTATTCTCCCTCTTTTTCGGCCCCTTGGCCCGAACTCTTTTAGGGAACCATGTGATTGCAGCTCTACCCTAGACAAGTTCGGGATGCCCCACAACAACGTTGGGACATGGAAACTTCTGCACCAAAGAGGTCCTATCTAGAAGTAGGAATGATTAATGATCAGACTGATACACCCACCTAATGTGTTTCCACCACAATGGCATAATTTTAAGAGTGTTGGATTCCATTCGAACAAACCACCACTCCACCATACACGCTTCGCATGCCCTTTATTCAGACCCTCATTCTCTTTCACATCTAAAAGAACCCCCTAACAGTATGGATGATTGTCATATGGATCACCTACTATCCTAGGCCAACATTCTGGAAGACTAATGGATGACATTCTAAGTCAGGTACCATGTTTCGAACATGGTCAGTGGTCGGCCCTCGTCTGTTGTCCCCATACTAGGCTAATATAATATGGATGATGTGTGTCAAACACAGTCAACTATTGTCTTTTATTATCACGCCATCCCCATAGTGTTCCAAATCTAGGGTATTGTGATTCATGCATTCCACTCCCTTGTGTTCGGATTTATTTCCAACACCTCTGGCGTTACTCCACTCATTCACTAGAGCACATTGGGAAAATGGAAATTCGATTGTACTAAGGTCTTCTTTCTCCAGTCAGGCCTCTCCCCTTTCCACCTGAGAATTCGGATTAGTTTTTCAAACCCCGGGATACCTGAATCTTGGTTTTCACTCCTATGTTTGAATGGAATAATAAGGTGGCAATCCCTTGTTTCTCACATCGGGCCCGACCCACGTGAGCTTAGGGATTGATAGCTAGATGCTCCATGAATGTCACAGGAATGAAATAAACCAACAAAAATAATGGAACTCATGCATGCAGCTGGTATAAAATAATCAAAATGTGAAAGTGAGTTCAAATGTTACATGCATCACAACACCCATGGATCAACCCCTACCATGGACGGGTTGACCTCGTCAAAAGAGCGTTGCAGCCCCGCCACCCTTTGGCTTGTGGCATCCAGGATTTGATGTCGCCTGTTCAGCTCCCGCTCCTCCTCGGCAGCGATGGGGCGCAGTTCGTCAGCCACAACTTGGGTTAGCTCTGTGTCGTTCTGGATGACGGTAATTTCTTTAGAGTATTGATTCATGCGCTCTTCGGCCTCTTCCAGATGGGCCTTCAATCAAAATATTAACTCTGATTATGCGTTGAGGGAGGCTGAGTGCTCATCTGCCCAGACCTACAGTCGCTAAACCTCATTTTCAGCCTCCTGGAGCCTCTTGATGTTCACTACTTTACTCTGCTTCCAATCCACACTGAGGCCACGGTCATACTCCCTAATCTTCTCCTCCATAAGATCTCGGACGATCATGTGGGGATGCTGGGCATCCACTCCCCCAACACATAGTTCATGCAGTCACAATAAAATTATATCCATCTCATCTAGCCATTGTTCTTGGGGGGTGTCATCGATGAAGCACTTGATCAGCTTCCACGAATGGCGACAGACTGTCTTGCTATCCTCTTCGTCAGAAGCCGTCTCATCTCGGTCTGCGAGGTTGGAAGGCTCATATACGGGGAATGTCCCCAAGAACTCGTTATCAGGGCCCGCATCTAGTGTCTGATCAGGTATGGTGGGACCTGGGCCTTCCGATCGATCGTCGTCGTCGGATCCCACCTTGATAATCTCAGGCTCGGCCCCGCTGATTATCCCACCGGTGATTGGGAGCATCGCAGTTCGATCATTCTGGATATTTTCCTCTATAATCATCGGCATTACCCTAGGAAAGGTGCTACCAGGAGTACCAAACAACCATGCCAAGGAAACCCACACCATTTGAAGAACTGTGCAAACCAAAAAGGGTCATGGACGTCAGTTAACATGGTCAATGGGTGATAGTCATGAATTTGGTAAAGGAGACTTACAGAGATCAAATTCCAGGTCTCATTCTTGGGTTTATTCCATCAGGACCCCGAGGCATGGCCCTACGTATATTTTCGGAAGGTCTGAAAACTTTGGGGCCACCTCAGGTGTCCTGGCCCCACCAGACGCACTGATCTCCATAGTAGTGGTCATGGATCCTGAAGGCCCTGCATCTATATCCACTGAGGTACGATAAAGAGTTTTGTGTATGAGGTCCTCCTATATAGTTCAGATGTTAGAAAAAAGTCCAGAATGACCTGGATGAAGGCTCTGAGGAAGGGGTTTGGGATTTTAACTCAAGGGCCTCTAAAAATTATTCAAGGTCCGAGTCTTGATCACCAACTTCTCCCTCCTCCAATGGGCTCCCTCTACCGGCCTCATCCCCCTAGGAGGATTCATCTAATTCTTCCAGAAGAGGGAATTGTTCCCTCAAATCAGTAGCTGACAACTGCGAGGGGACCGTACGATCCAGAAAAACCTTTACTCAATCTTTCATTGGATGAAGAGAACCCCAAGAATGCACAAAGTCCTCCATCTCAGTCATATATTGCTCCTCATCCACCTGGGAAACCGCAAAGTTGGCTCTCATAGGGCATATCCCCGAAAAATCCATCCTAGGATGGTTTAGGTGTTGCCACATCTTAGAAGGGAAGATGAATTTCCTATTGACATCCTAGATGTCCCAGGCCTTTGAGAAGATATCATTCTCTGTAATGTCTATATGGCGCAGCCACTTCCCCGGAGCCGGGGTGGATATTCTACGAAATCCTCTCAGGGGCCTACTCTCGGGATAACACCGTTCTTTTGGGACTACCATGTCAGCTTCCGTTGCTGGGTCTACTATAAGGACATGACCTTATTACATACATAATCTTGAATTTAGTCAATAAAACACTTCCTTTTACATTGATTATCTTTTCAAGGTTATATCTTTAGAGAATTAGTACAATACATTCATAACATTACACATTATTACAGAGTGGATACCATAAAAACAGTTTCCATTTTTTTCAAAATATAAAAACATTAAAACTTTAAACAAGACTCCTTGAAAATTATTCAGCTTTTACCATGGATTCCTTCCTTTTCTTACACATACATTATCCTGTGTAAATAATTTAAAAACTTGGGATGAGCACAAAATCTCAGTAAGGGATGGAAAAGAAGTAAAGATCACATTAGTCCATGAATACTCGTAACGTATGAAAGAAATTTCAAAAGACATTCTTGTCACCCATATATACTTACATTGTGTAACATGAGATTTAAACAAGATAAACACAAAACATGAGAACATAAATATAATCATATAGGTATCTTGGGGCATTACTTACATAATATTTTAACCATTCTTGGCTACCTTATAATTTGTAACCCTCACGGCTACCTTACCTTGTGCAACCATCGTAGTTACACTTGGAGTAACCACACGGCTGACCTCCAAATTATTCATAACCAATGCATTGGAGGGAGATATATTTCCCACCCTTCATCATAAATAATTCCCAAGAACCAAAACATAATCATACAATATGAATAATTCCATAAAAACATTGCTTTGGAATTTTGTAAAACAGAATTTTAAAAGAGGATTTTTAAAGAAAAGCCCCTTAAAATATCATACAATTGAAGAGAGACTTAATAGAGTGGATGTAGTATGTATATATACTGTAAAACATAATTTAAACATAACCCATCACACAAACAATTTAAATAGAACATAAATAATGAAGTAGAAGGTTAACCCAAAGAATGGAAATCGGGTTTAGAATTCCCTTACCTCGGGTTTGTCTTACTTACAACTTGTTAAAACCTCCTGTATAATGGTTAATAGAGTGTTATTAATATTTTATAGAAAAATTTTTATGTTTATAACATCATATATTATCATTTTATAACATCATTTCACCCTTTAATTGTTAGTATTTTTCTCCTCGCATTGTTTTTGGGTGAGTTCTTAACATGATTTCCATGATTGGTTCATGGTGGATGTTCTTGTCAATTGGAAGTGAAATTCCAGAATTGGAATAGAAAGGTATTTACATATTTCTAGTATCATAATTTATACCATTTATCATTTTTGATGTTTAATATGAGGATGATTCATAAGTTAAAACATTAATGATGTTCGTTTAGGTCAGTTTAGTGGTTCTTTGATAATAATGACCTCATTTCATTTTATAAATTAGAAGAATGAGTACAAAATAATTCCAGAACCATGGGTGACTCATAACACATATATTATAACCTGGTTAAACCATATAAATGGTTTCATGAGCATACTTGAAAGAGTTAATGGAAATTGAAATCACATCATCCACGATGTCGGTAATTCGACACATCACGGACAATGTTTGTATTCCTTAAATAAGTGGGAGAAGAGAAGAAAAATGATGATGAATTTTCCATGAACATGAGAAAATCCATAATATACATTATTCTAGAGATTTCATGCCTCTTGGATAAGAGGGGGTGAGGAAAGAAGAAAAAGGAATCATGAAATAAAATAAAACTTGAGAAATTTCTCACGAAAATTCGGCAGCCTAACGACGTCTCTTAAAATTTCATAAAAAATAGTTTGATGAGAGAAATGGAATATATAATCACTCATACATAATATTAAAAGTAATGGGGATATGTAATGAAATATCCCAACATAATTCAAAAGGTAAAGGAAGAGAATAACATAAAATGAAAGAGAAGAAAGAAAATAAAATCAGATGTTTACCTCTTGATCTCTTCTCCTTGAGATCCTTATTAAGGGATTTGTTTTTGGTCTTTTGGGTGAGACCAGTAGCTCTAGGAAGTGGGGAAGAGACTAGGTAGGAGTATTGGGCAGAACTTAGGCATGGCTCAAGGTTTGAGAGGTGTGGGAGGAAGAGGGGTGTGATGGTGGTTTTTATAGTGGAGGAGGGGAGGTATTTTAGATTATTTTAATCATTATTATAATATTTTTATCAATACTATGAATAATCTCAATTCAAGTGACCCTAAATAGTAATAATGCCATGTGAGTTTGAACCAAGTGTCCTTTAATCACTTATGATGTCATAAATAGTGCATTTTTACTGATAAATTGATTATACGGTATTTTATCGTATTTGACTATTCAGTGAAAATTCAAGAGTTTCAGAAAAATACCAAAAATTTACCTCGACAATTTTTCGACGTGTAGAATTCAAAAATGAATTCCATTTTTTGAAAATAATTTTCTAAATATTATTAATTTAATTTTTCAATAAAAGCATACTTAATTCAAAAATTAAAAATTCTAATTCTATAACTACTTATATATCATGAAGAAAAATTAACCAAGATGTTATTATCTTAAAGACTTAAGAAAATAAAATAATAATAAAATTTACTATTCATTAGGGTCATATTACTATTCATAAGGGTATGTTACTATTTACCAAAAAAACAAGTTGGTTCCAATAGACTCCAAATAACATACTAAACACAATTGTAGATGACAGTTTCTTAAAATTTAAAACATAGAAGTGAAAAAGTTATGTTTTAAAGGCTAGTTATAAATATCTTCTTAAAAAAAAGTTCTATTCATTTCTATTTATTTTTAGAAAAATATGGGGTGTTACATTATCCCCACCTTCTGGAAATTGCGTCCTTGCGATTTTATTTACTTATTAAAAAACTATGGGTACTTTTCCCTCATAGCATTTTCAGACTCCCATGTTGCTTCTTCAACCATGTGGTTTCTCCACAAAACCTTTACCTGGTGGATTACCTTATTCCACAATACCTGTTCCCTTCAATTAAGAATCTGAACTGGTTTCTCTTCATAAGAAAGGTTCTCTTCCAGCTGAACTACTTCTGGGCTCAAGACATGTGATGAATCTGGCACATACTTCCTCAACATCGAAACATGAAAAACATTGTGTACTTGAAACAAACTCAGAGGCAAAGCTACATAGTATGAAACTATTCAAACTTTCTCCAAGATTTCAAAAGGACCGATGAACCGTGGACTTAGCTTCCCCTTCTTTCCGAAACGCATCACACTTTTACAAGGAGAGATTTTAAGAAAAATATGGTCACCTACCTCAAAAGAGAAGTCTTTCCTTCTGTTATCTTCATAACTTTTCCGCATGCTCTGAGCTGTCCTCGTGTGCTGCTGGATCATCCTCACTTTCTCAGCCACTTCTTCTACTAATTTTGGCCCTATCAACTTTCTTTCACCGACTTCATCCCAAAATGCTAGAGTCCGACACCGCTTCCCATACAAGGCCTCAAAAGGTTCCATCTGAATACTGGAATGAAAACTGTTATTATAAGAAAACTCAACTAAAGAAATATGTTGATCCTAAATTCCCTGATAGTCCATTGAACAAGCTCGAAGCATATCCTCCAAATTTTGAATCGTTCGTTCTGAATGCCCATATGATTGAGGATGAAAAGCTACACTGAAATTTAACTCTATGCCCAACGACTTCTAAAGTCCCTTCCAAAAGTTAGAAGTGAACCTATGATCGCAGTCAGATACAATGGAAAGAGGAACTCCATGTAACCCAACAATCTACTTGAGGTACAATCGAGAAAGCTGATCCAAAGTCATTGTATCTCGAATAGAAAGAAAATGTGCAAACTTTGTTATCCGATCAACAATAACCCAAATCGCATTTTTACCTCAAGAAGTCTTTGGTAGTCCCACCACAAATTATATGGATACATTCTCCCATTTCCACTCTGGCACTAGAAAAGGCTGAAGAATCCCCTTTGATAACTTCCTCTCTACTTTAATCTGTTGACATGTCAAACATCTCATGGTAAAATTAGCAATATCTCTTTTCATTCCATCCCACCAATAAAACTCCCGAAGGTCTCTGTACATCTTAGTACTGCCAGGATGAACAGAAAATGGTGAACTATGAGCTTCACAAAACAAATCTTTCTTCAACTGAGAATCACTAGGCACACACAACCTTTTTTCAAATCTTAAAACACAATATTTGTCAAGGTTAAATTCTAGAAACTTACCCATTTTAACCAATTCTACCTTTTTCTGTAGCTCATGGTCTTCCTTCTGCGCTTGCTTAATTCTTTTTGACAACGAAGACTGCACTGAAACCTGAAACAAAACAGAGGTATTCCCTGCACCAACAACTTCTAATCCAAAATTCATCAAATCATTAATCAAGGAATCATGTTCCAAACGTAACATGGTTAATGATGCATGATGTTTCTGACTTAAGGCATCTGCTACTTTGTTTGCTTTTCCAGGATGGTAATTGATCGTGCAGTCATAATCCTTTATCAGTTCTAGCCATCTTCTATGCCTCATGTTTAATTCCTTCTGAGTGAATATATACTTTAGACTTTTATGGTTAGTATATATTTGGCATTTGGTTCCATATAGATGATGCCTCCAAATTTTCAAAGCAAAAAAGCATAGATGTCAATTCCAAATCATGAGTGGGATAATTTATCTCATTAGGTTTAAGTTGTCTTAAAGCATAGACAATTACATGATCATTCTGCATCAAAACACAACCAAGTCCCTTCAAAGAAGCATCACTGTAGATGAAAAACTCACCATTTCGGGAAGTTAAGGCCAAAACTGGAGCATTCACCAATCTCTTCTTCAGTTCCTAAAAACAAACATCACATTCCTCTGTCCAGACAAATTTAACCCCTTTCCATGTTAACTTAGTTATTGGGCTGTATAACCGTGAAAAGTTCTTAACAAATCGTCTGTAATAACCTGCTAAGCCCAGAAAACTATGAATATCTATAACATTTGTGGGTCTTGTCCATTCATCAACTACTTTTGTTTTGGTAGGATAAACTGTTATTCCATCTTTATTTACAATGCTCCCAAGAAAAGAAATCTGTTGTAACAAAAAATCACACTTGTTGAATTTTCCATACAGTTTCTTTTCTTTTAATGTTTGTAAAACAACCCTTAGATGTTTTTCATTCTCCTCTTTATTTTTATAAAATACCATAATTTCATCAATAAATACAACCACAAACTTATCCAAGAACTCATGAAATACTCTATTCATAAGATTCATGAATACAACAGGTACATTAGTTAATCCAAACGGCATAACAACAAATTCATAATGACCATATCTAGTACAAAAGGATGTTTTTGGGATTTCATCCTCCTTCACCTTCCATCCAATATTAGATATTTATTTCATTTTAAAAAGGTAAAGTACAGAAAAAACAAAGAAAACCCACAACGAGTCTTACAATCCCCCCCCCAATAGACCTAAGGAGGTCGGAAATAACGGAGGCCCAGAGCATCCCCACGAACCAAATTGACCCCCTCTGGTTTCATAGAAATAGATGTGTGGAAACAAAAAGGATCTGGTCCCGGAACAACAAGAGAGGCAAGATGGTCTGCGACCTTATTCCCCTTGCGCCAAGTATGGGTCACACTGGTATTAATAGATATCATACCTCGGCATGCCCTCATACTATAATGAACCGACCAAGGAATGGAACCAGAACCCTGCAAAGCTTTAAGAAGAATATGTGAATCAGTTTCAATCTGAGCAAGGATAATTCCTTCTTGGTGACATAGAGAGATCCCCAACTTCAAAGCCCCTGCCTCTGCTTGTAGTGGAGTACCACATCCCAACCGGCCTGAGAAATCCATGATAACTAACCCATAACTGTTTCTGACCACCCCTCCTCCTTGATTAACCCCCATGTTGCATGATCCATCAAAATTGAGCTTTAGCCCTCTACTGGGAGGATTCCACCTCACCCATTTCCCTCTGCTAGCACTCCTACTTGCGAGACCACTAGTATTTCCTGTTTGAAGATGGCTAAGAGAAGGAGCCTCCAACCATTGTTTGAAAGATCTGATGAGATCCAAAATCATGAACTTGGTACGAAGGATAATCCCTCGTCCAGAGATGGTAAACCCCTCGTGGTGGGCCTTGTTCTGAGCTTGCCAGATCGTCAAGCATCCCGCATGGAGAATCAAAGTCTGGGCCATCTGCTCAGGGCCCCTCTCCACCACTCCATGGTACCATCTGTCCAGAAAAGGCCTGTCGTTCATAAGGTTATCCGAAAAGGACGTGAACTCACCGAAATGAGTCCAAACCACCCTCGCCCATTCGCCTTCAAAAAACAAGTCCGGGTCTCATTTTTTGAGGTGATATTTCCAATTTACCAGAAAATTTCTCAGAGATGAAGGAATGTGTAGACCTCGTGTCAAACAAAACTTTAGCAAAATCTGAGTGAACAAACAATGTACCTGATACAACTTCATTGGATGGCCTGACATCTGCTGACGTAGTCGCAAAGGATCTCACTACACCTTTCTTCTTGTAGTCTGGGTTTTTTGCATCATTTGGATCTCTCTTTGGGCAGGCATTTGCATAATGACTCATATCACCACATTTAAAACACTTTATAGTCTATTTTTCAGGATTAGTCTTAGGATCATTTTTATTGCAATCTTAGGCTATATGTCCAAACTTACCACATTTAAAACACTTCCCAGTTTTTCTAAGACATTCCCCAGGGTGTTTCTTGCCACACTTTTCACAAACTGGAAATTGGATTTTCTTACCATCATATTTCTTTGGTTGATTCTTACCCATTTCTTGCCAACTGGACCTCTTTTTCTCTTTGTTTCCAAAATGCATGTGATCATCAGCAAACTCCATCTCTACCCTCTCAGCACATCAGAAAAGTTTCTCATAACTTTTGAATTCATGGGAGGCCAACTCCCTTCAATACCTTGGCTTCAATCCTGAGTAAAAGCGGTTGATTTTTCTATCAAGATCCAGAATAAGATGTGGAGCATACCTCACCAGTCGAGTGAATTTCGCTTCATACACAGCCATTGAATCTTCCTCCTTCTGTTTCAATTCAAGGAATTGCTTCTCCATTCTAAGTCGCACCACCTTAGGAAAATATTTTTCAAGGAAAAGACTTTTAAATTCATCCCACTCTAAGGCATAAAAATCCTCTCTACCCTTGATGTTCCTTACCATTGAACACCACTGATCAGCTTCCCCTTCAAAACGATAAATATCAAGACTTACCTTTTGATTGTCTGAACATCCCATAACATCGAATATCTTTTCAAGGGATTTGATCCATCCTTTAGCTGCTACTAGGTCATAAGATTCATTGAATGTGGGAGGATGTTGTCTCATAAAATATTCCACTAATGTCATGTTCTGTTTTGGTGCCTCTATTGGTTCTCTTTCATGGATTCCATCACCATTTATTGCTTGTGTTAGCTGAGTCATTACTATCACAAATTGCTCGGTTCTAATCCCTACCATTCCGGGCTGTAGTTCCGGAAGGATGTCATTCTGTCGGTGCCTCTCCTCTTCAGCATCCCTGTTCCTTCTGCAGAAAACCATTCTGAACAAAAATATCTTAGATTAATCAACATGGTAATCTTTAAATTCTAAAACATTTCAAATTAAACATAGAGTGAAAATCTTTTATGGTATTCTATTACCATCACCCTAACCCCTAAAGTTATCTAAACCATCCTCTGATACCAACTATAAGGACCCGACCTTATTACATACATAATCTTGAATTTAGTCAAGAAAACACTTCCTTTTATATTGAGTATATTTTCAAGTTTATAGATTTATAGAATTAGGATAATAAATTCATAACATTACACATTATTACAGAGTGGATACCATAAAAACAGTTTCCATTTTTTTCAAAATATAAAAACATTAAAACTTTAAACAAGACTCCTTGACAATTATTCAACATTTAACATGGCTTCCTTCCTTGTATTACAAATACATTAACCTATGAAAATCATTTAAAAACTTGGGATGAGCACAAAATCTCAAAAAGGGATGGAAAAGAAGGAAAGATCACATTAGTCCATGAATACCCGTAACGTATGAAAGAAATTTCAAAATACATTCTTGTCACCTATATATACTTACATTGTGTAACATGAGATTTAAACAAGATACACACAAAACATGAGAACATAAATATAATCAAATAGGTATCTTGGGGCATTACTTACATAATCTTGTAACCATTATTGGCTACCTTATGATTTGTAACCCTCACGGCTACCTTACCTTGTGAAACCATCGCAGTTACACTTGGAGTAACCAGACGGCCGACCTCCAACTTTCTCATACCCAATGAATTGTAGGGAGATACAGTTCCCACCATTCATCATAAATAATTCCCAAGAACCAAAACATAATCATACAACATGAATAATTCCATAAAAACATTGCTTTGGAATTTTGTAAAACAGAATTTTTAAAGAGGATTTTTAAAGAAAATATCCTTAAAAATATCATACAATTGAAGATAGACTTAATAGAGTGGATTTAGTATGTATATATACTGTAAAAAATAATATAAATGTAACCCATCACACAAAAAATTTAAATAGAACATAAATAATGAAGTAGAAGGTTAACCCAAAGAATGGAAATCAGGTTTAGAATTCCCTTACCTCGTGTTTTTCTTACTTCAAACATGTTAAAACCTCCTGTATAATGGTTAAAAGAGTGTTATTAATATTTTAAAGAAACGTTTTCATGTTTATAACATCTTTTATTATCATTTCATAACATCATTTTACCCTTTAATTGTTAGTATTTTTCTCCTTGTACTGTTTTTGGGTGAGTTTTTAACAAGATTTCCATGATTGGTTCATGGTGGATGTTCTTGTCAATTGGAAGTGAAATTAAAGAATTGGAATGGAAAGGTATTTACATATTTCAAGTATCAGAATTTATACCATTTATCATTTTGATGTTTAATATTAGGATGATTCATAAGTTAAAACATTAATGATGTTCGTTTAGGTTATTTTAGTGGTTCTTTGATAATAACGACCTCATTTCATTTTATAAACTAGAAGAATGAGTAAAAATGAATTCCAAAACCATGGGTGAGTAATAACACATATATTATAACCTGGTTAAACCATATAAATGGTTTTATGAGTAGACTTTAAAGAGTTAATGGAAATTGAAATCACATCATCCACGATGTCGGTAATTCGACACATCACGGACAATGTTTTTATTCCTTAAATAAGTGGGAGAGGAGAAGAAAAATGATGATGAATTTTCCATGAACATGAGAACATCCAGAATATACATGATTATGGAGATTTCATGCCTCTTGTATAATATGGGGTGAGGAAAGAAGAAAAAGGAATCATGAAATAAAAGAAAACTTGAGAAATTTCTCACGAAAATTCTACAGCCTAACGGCGTCTCTTAAAATTTCATAAAAAAATAGTTTGATGAGAGAAATGGAATATATAATCACTCATACATAATATTAAAAGTAATGGGGATATGTAATGAAATATCCCAACATAATTCAAAATGGAAACGAAGTGAATAACATAAAATGAAAGAGAATAAAGAAAATAAAAGAGGATGTTTACCTCTTGATCTCTTCTCCTTGAGATCCTTATTAAGGGATTTGTTTTTGGTCTTTTTGGTGAGACCAGTAGATCTATTAAGTGGGGAAGAGCCTAGGTAGGAGTATTGGTCAGAACTTAGTCATGGCTCAAGGTTTGAGAGGTGTGGGAGGAAAAGGGGAGTGAGGGTGGTTTTTATAGTGGAGGAGGGGAGGTATTTTAGATTATTTTAATCATTATTATAATATTTTTATCAAGACTATGAATAATCTCAATTCAAGTGACCCTAAATAGTAATAATTCCATGTGAGTTTGAACCAAGTGTCATTTCATCACTTATGATGTCATAAATAGTGCATTTTTACTGATAAATTGATTATACGGTATTTTATCGTATTTCACTATTCAGTGAAAATTCAAGAGATTCAGAAAAATACCAAAAATTTACCCCAAAAATTTTTCAACGTGTAGAATTCAAAAATGAAGTCCATTTTTTGAAAATAATTTTCTAAATATTATTAATTTAATTTTTAAATAAAAGCATACTTAATTCAAAAATTAACAATTTTAATTCTATAACTACTTCTATATCACGAAGAAAAATTAACCAGGATGTTATTATCTTAAAGACTTAATAAAATAAAATAATAATAAAATTTACTATTCATTAGGGTCATATTACTATTCATAAGGGTATGTTACTATTTACCAAAAAACAAGTTTCTTCCAATAGACTCCAAATAACATACTGAACACAATTATAGATGATAGTTTCTTGAAATTCATAACATAGAAGTGGAAAATTTATGTTTTAAAGGCTAGTTATAAATATATTCTTAAAACAAAGTTCCATTCATTTCTATTTATTTTTAGAAAAACATGGGGTGTTACATCTACTGCCATTGTCTCCCCCTCAACTGGTGCGGGCCTCGCCACTATAGCAGCCCCGCCACCGCGAGATGTCCTTGCCGCCTTTCGGCCCTGGCATCGAGGTTGTGGAGGTACACCATCACTGACCCAAATAGTTGGCTGCTTCAGCATCTCCCCCGGGTAGGCCACCTCCCAGCTTTGGGCATACTCCTTTACCAACCCGAAGATGGCGGTAGGTGGAGGCAGCTCATTCCGCATCTTTCCGTCTTCCCGTGTGAACATGAGCCATATCTGCCTCATCACACACGGATGTTCCTCATAGTGCACCCATAAATAGTCCTGTGGGGTCAGTCACTGCATACACTAAAATTTCCTAGAAAATCGGTGCGGGGTGTACGGCTCGCAGAGGGGCTCACGGTCCACTCTTTCCACCAGGACTCCACCTCAAAAGGCCAGGAGATAGGATCAGTGCTCTTCCGTTCCTTGGTCGTCGTCAGTAAATACACTCGTTGGCAACAGAAATGGGTGAAAGTTGAACTCCTCCACCTTCCACGCCTGGTTCAGTACCAACGACGCAGTCAGCTTGGCCAAAAAGCTCCCTGTGGCATTTAGGATGGATGGGTGGAAGTTTGATCTCGGAGGGGATATAGGGTTCGGATATTCATAGACCCCCCTGACATGCTCCGCTATCCACCCATACAAGAGTTGGAATGGCCCACATATCCTCTGTGTCCTCTTCCCCTTGCTGATATGCCACAGCATCTTGTACAGCTTGGAAAGCATCGGGATTCCAAGGTTGACCTGCCCTCCTGTCGCCAACATGGATTCCATAATGAATATGCTTGGTCGCACACCCATGTTGGTATCCCTCACTGGTAGGATCCAACTGCAGATGAGAGCCGCAATGAATGATGCCAGTCTAACTACCAGTTGTTGCTCGGTTTTGACACTGAACCCCCACATCTTCCACTGGCTGTCCTCCAAGAGCCGCCAGTAGGAGTGCTCCTTTCCATGTTGATCCCCCTTCGGGAAAGTTCGAGGCCTCACCAGAAATTGCGTGTCTGTCGGGAAGTTCAGGAACTGCTTGAACCACTGTCTGAAGTGGACGTCCCTCACTGCTTCCTTGTCCTCTCCCGGCACTAACTCCATCAACGCCATCTCTAGCGGTGACATTTGCTCTGGATCCTCCCACACACCCATAATAGGGAGGAATTCATCATACATAGCCCCCATTATCAGGGCCCCCGATATCTTATGCACATCCCATAAACTGATGCCAACCTCCCCATGGTGCAAGTGGAAGGTGTTGGTCCTTGATGACCACATTCTCAACAACTCAGGAATCAGCTGCTTCGGTTGATAGATGTGTAATTGGGAGGCCCAAGCCACCTCATACAGTCCCACTCTCCTCAACTATTCCCCAAACTCTTCATACGAGGCACCTACCCACTAGGCCCATGCCCAGTCATTTGTGAAGTTGCTGCCCTGGCGTAGGTCCCACTCCTCAAACCATCCCTTCCCCGAGTTCCTCAGAGCTTCCTTAAAGATCATCTGGTATAGAGGGGGGATGTCTCTAGCTGCAATTTCTTCCTGTCAACATTGTTCATGTGATTGTATAGACAGTCAGCGTTGATGGGAGTGAAGTCCTCCCAGGCATGTCTGTCAGCCGCCCTGAACCACTAGCGCTGGCATGGTGTGATCATGAACCATTAAGTTGGCTCGTCCTTACTTTATTTAAGGATAAATACGTCATCCCTCAGCCCAAATACATATAGATTAATCCTCCTATAAATTGGATAGTTCCTTTGGATTTATGATAGCAGCTTCACCAATGAATCATGGTCAGAGTGACTCTATACCAACTCCCCTAGACCCAAAATGTTATCCATATCATCCCTTTGGGAAGCCTCTGCAAGGACCCCCCTAGAAGCCTCCTGGTTGGCCATTCAGTTTTTGAGTTTGGGAATTCTTATGTTTTGGTTCGCGAAGATCTTTCGCAGAGCAAGTTCACGGAGCTTGTTCGCGAAGGCTGTTCGTGGAGCCCTACCCCAGCCTTCAAATTCAGGTCGCAAAGCGCTCCAAAGTGGAAACAAAGACTCGTTGTGTGTCATGAAGTAGAAGTCCCGACTCATGGAGAGAAATCGTGGAGTACGCGGAGCTTCGAGAATCGAGAGTGCTAAAAGCCAAAAACATGGATAAGATAAAGAACAAAAAAGAGTTCATCTCTTCTATTTATAGGTGAGGACCCTTGGTGCTTCATGGCATATCCAACCCGCACCAAGCTTCACGACGTGCCCAGCCTGCCCACCGCCTCTCCGCTTCGCGAGCCTCCTTCGCGAGTCAGTTTCGCGATTGGCCGAGGGATTTTGGTGATTTACCCTCAGAATTTGACCCTCGATTTATCCTCGACTCCAAGTCCAAGGGGTGGCATTTGTTGGCACCAAAATTCTGGAAGAAGAAGTACAAATGGAAATCCATAGGGGCTGCCTCGCGAGGACCAGTCGTGGAGCCCCCATGGCCCCGTGGCCGACGTAGAGTTCCCCCTTTGTGAACCCACTGCGGATCAAGGATGAGGTATGCTCCGCGAACCCATTTGACATTTGAGAACCCACTTCGGAGCAAGAAGGTGGGTTGTTCCATGACCCCCTTTGACGTTCGTGAACCCACCGTAGAGTAAGGAGGCAGGATGCTCCGCGAACCCCTTTGGCATTCGCGACCCACCACGGATCAAACTATGTCTTCGTGCTGAGAGAGCTCTGCTTCACGGTGCCTCTTTCCTACAAATACCGGGCTCCCCTCAATCCCAAAGAATGAATCATCCGACCTTTCGCCTTTTTAGCTCTCAAATCACGAATCACTTTATGCTCTGCAAACCATGAGCTTCTCAAGGTACTTTTGCATCATGAAGTGACTCCCCCTTTTCTTTAATTCAACCCCTCTTCTAAGAGGGATGCATTTCACGGAGCCCATGGTCCTCCATGAAGGAAGGGGATCCCTAAGGGGACTCGGGTCTTCACAGATCAGTTATGCTTCGCGATGCACCCTCCATGAACATGTGACCCGCATGCTAAGGCAGGGTCACTATGCTTCATGAGGCATATTGCTTCACAATACTAAGCTCCGTGGGGCACCCTTGCTTCATGGGGAATTGCTCCACGAATGCATTTCTACTTCGTGAAGCACATTCCATATGCGCCTATTCTCTAGGCCTAGTCTAGGCCACTTCGCGAAGCCCCTCCATTATATAGAGAATCAGATATTCACAAGGCTTCTACATATGAACTCCTTTGGTCCATAACTCTTTTTCTCATGCGACCCTCCAGGTTTGCACAAAGTAACTTCAAAGTCCCTTGGACTTTGCTTCCCATTGTGTTGCTTCACCTCATGATTCTTCACATAGGAATGCTAACAACTATTGCTTCTTAGTATAGCCATGCTAACGTGGACCCCCAATGGGATCACCTCACGAAACCCCCTAGTCATGGAATTGCCGATGCCTTCCCTTCACCAAGGTGTAAAGGGTGTCGGTTATGTAATTCCTAGGGGTGTGGAGTGAACCCACCTCATCCGATCTGCAAGACGTTAAACTGCCAAGAACCATCGTTCTTAGCACATGACTTTAAACTATGGCCTCACCCCATGAAATCTATGTGGGGTGCCCCGGCTCAGACATTATTTACACACGCTCGTCTCCATGGGAGTGAAATCTTCCTCACATGGAATGAGATCCTCTTTGCAGGAGTGGTGCCTGTCTGCGGGGAAGGGAAACCATCTTGGAGTAAGCTCATATCCTTTATTGCAGGAGGCAGCACCCCTTCTCCTCCTTTCTTTTTTGGTTCCAAAGGACAACAAAGGGAGGGATGGGCATCAGGACCCTACTATCTTCTTCCTTTCCAAATCCCTCTCCTGCTGGGCTTTGTCTCCATTGGGCCTCCATCCTGGAGTAAGCCCCAATCTCCATCTCCCTGGGCTTTTAACAAATCTTAAGGCCCTGTTTCTCTTTTGGGATTCTAACCATGCATAATCCCCATTGCACTTCCCACGGATGAATCTTTCATGATGTGATCGTTAGGTCTCTACTACCTCTTGTTTCTCACACCAAGAATGACTCATGTTGTCTTAGAGTAAGCAACGAACATGACATCCTCTCTGGGCTACCTAGATTGTAATCCTCACTCATGAACTATGTGGACTTTGATCCTTACCAAGGCAAGGTATGTAGGAAGCCTCCATGAGGTTCAATCCCACCATCCATCTGGACCCCAGGTCCTCATTCACATTAGTTCATAGACCCCCACTCACGAACTACGTGGACTTTGATCCTTGCCAAGGCAAAGTACATAGGAAGCCTCCATGAGGTTCAAGCCCACCATCCATCTAGACCCCAGGCCCCATTCACATTAGTTCATCGACCCCCACTCAAGAACTACGCTGACTTTGATCCTTTCCAAGTCAAGGTATGTGGGAATCCTCCATGAGTTTCAATCCCACCATCAATATGGACCATAGGTCCTCATTCACATTGGTTCGCTGACCCCCACTCACGAACTATGTGGACTTTGATCCTTTCCAAGGAAAGGTACGTAGGAAGCCTCCATGAGGTTCAAGCCCACCATCCATCTGGACCCCAGGTCCTCATTCACATTGGTTCACTAACCCCCACTCATGAACTATGCGGACTTTGATCCTTGACAAGGAAAGGTACGTAGGAAGCCTCCATGAGGTTCAAGCCCACCATCCATCTGGACCCCAAGTCCTCATTCACATCAGTTCACCGACCCCCACTCACGAACTACGTGGAATTTGATCCTTGCCAAGGCAAGGTACGTAGGAAGCCTCCTTGAGGTTCAAGCCCACCATCCATATGGACCCTAGGTCCTCATTCACATCAGTTCACCAACCCACACTCAATAACTACGTGGAATTTGATCCTTGTCAAGGCAAGGTACATAGGAAGCCTCCATGAGGTTCAAGCCCACCATCCATCTAGCCCTAGGTCCTCATTCACGTTGGTTCACTGACACCCACTCATGAACTATGTGTAATTTGATCCTTTCCAAGGCAAGGTATGTAGGAAGACTCCATGAGATTCAAGCCCACCATCCATCTGGACCCAAGGTCCTCATTCACGTTGGTTCACCGACCCCCAATCATGAACTATGTGGACTTTGATCCTTTCCAAGGCAAGGTACATAGGAAGCCTCCATGAGGTTCAATCCCACTATCCATCTAGACCCCAGGTCCTCATTCACGTCAGTTCACTGACCCCAACTCATGAACTACGTGGACTTTGATCCTTTCCAAGGCAAGGTACATAGGAAGCCTCCATGAGGTTCAATCCCACAATCCATCTAGACCCCAGTTCTTCATTCACGTCGGTTCACCGACCCCCACATGAACTATGTGGACATTGATCATTGCCAAGTCAAGGAACGTAGGAATCCTCCCTGAGGTTCAAGCACAACAACCATTGGTCCCGACCATCTTCAAGTCGGGTCACCAAGCCCCCACTCACTAATTACATGGACTTTGATCCTTGCCAAGACAAGGTATGTAGGAAGACTAAATGAGGTTCAAGCCCACCATCCATCTGGACCCCAGGTCCTCATTCACATTGTTTCACCGACCCCCACACAAACTACGTGGACTTTGATCCTTGCCAACGCAAGGTACGTAGGAAGCCTCCATAAGGTTCAAGCCCAATAACCATTGGTCCTAACCATCTTCACATCGGGTCACCAAGCCCCCACTCTAAACTACGTGGAATTTGATCCTTGCCAAGATAAGGTACGTAGGAAGCCTCCCAGAGGTTCAATCCCAACAACCTATCAGGATTGACAACTTCACATCGGTTCACCCCCATCTTGCATGACATTAAACTGTAGATCTCAATCAGCGGTTAGTTGTTGTACCCTAGTTAGTAGTAAGTCGTTGTACTGTGATCAAAATTAAGTAGTTATTTTCCATCTAGCGGTAAACCGTTGTGAATCCCACACAGCGGTAATCCGTTGTGTCTCCTAATCAGCGATAAGTCGTTGTGTCTCCAAATCAGCGATAATCCATTGTACCCTATTCAGCGGTAATCTATTGTAATCCCCTTTGCTGGGACCCACATCTTTGGTCTTTTCTAGTGGCGTCAGACCAACCTAGGCTACTAACCACACGTAAGCCCCATACACATAATAGGGTTGTTATCCTATGTGTGCACCCCAATTCAATTCCATCGCCTAGTCTTTCCCTCTAGCCTATGTGTTTCAGGAAGTTCATGCCCCAACCTAGAGGTCCTACTTCCTTCAGGTCCCCATTCATGCATCCATTCCCTTGGGATGCCTCTTTAGGCATCCCATTGCCCCATAGAACTACGCGAACTTTGATTCCCTGCCATGGGGATATGTTGAAAGCCTCTTCAAGGCTCAAGCACAACATCATCATCTCTCTCTAGTCAACTCCATCTCATTCCCCATCTACTTCACTCAACCATCCATCATCCACATTGATTTTTACCTGGGCCTCCACATCCTGGTGAGATCACGCCAACTCAGCCCCCAACATCAGTGTACCCTCCAGGGGATACACACATCTGATCCACTCTCGTCAGTGTTCTGATTAGTCTGATCTGTCTCAGTTGGACTTTAAACTCGTGGCATGCCCTGTGTCAGACATGGGAAGATGAGGAAAACCTCAGAGACATGCCTAGTGAATATGATTCCTCTCATGCAACGCAGGATGCCTTGGGATTTTGTGCCATCAAGAAGACCTATAATAAGGGAAAAAAGACAGACGTGCTAGTTCTCCAACGTCCAGACACGCTAGTGATTCCCAACGTGACTACTCCCCCGACCGAAGGTTGCTGCTTTGACTTTACCCCATGGAGTGTCCTGACAGATTCAACGTAATTAACCGTTGTCCATGAAGATATGGAACTAGTAATAGTTTCACAAACAATGTCTTAATCTATGAGGGAGACCTGGACTAGGTAGCGAGCTCCGAGGAGGAATCCACAGAAGGAGAGACCGAAATCCCATCATCTTGTTTCGATCAAGGAGAAGATGTCTCTGAATAAGTGATGGATGCCACCCACCTTTGGAAAGTAGGAATGCGGGGCAACACATCTGTGCATCGTCCTCCAGCAGACGGATGCGCGCGCCCCGATGAAAGCGTCGGAAACAGTATGTTTATAACTTAGTGATACTAGATGTTTCCTCAATTCTTGTTCTATTTTTTGAATTCATTCAGTTGTAAATTTTACAACAACATGAATAAGTTTAAGAAATTTTTACCCTATATTCTCAAAGTTATTGAGAATAGATTAAATAATGCATGTGATTTCTATGTTCTAGTGCTATGTTGATCATACAAGTGGATAAAATTTAAACCTAACAGAAGAAAAATTAGTTGGAAAGTCCAAAAATGTTTCTTCAAATTGTTATTCAAGGCCATTTAAACTTAGATTTATCGAGAAGGATGAGTAATGATCCCATAGGATGTAATTTTTAGGAATACCTGAAAGAGTTTGAGAAACTCTTTGGAATTTTTCATGTTAGGTGTCAGTGTTATAGAAAATAAATCTTTGGTTTTAAATGGTATATGATGCCAATGTATAATTTACAAATGTTATGAGTATATAAGATAAAAATATTTATCCAAGATAAAAGTGTGTATCCAGATGTTTTTTAAAATATAAGGGATTTGATGTCACCACCATTAGTGTAATATTTTAAAGAATATTTTTTTAAGAAAATGATCTAAACATATGGAATTCTATATAAGTTGTCGTAATAAATAGTTTATTTATTAAATATTACTACTAAGAGGAATTAAGTGTTATTTACTTAGAAGAATGGTTTTGTGTATCTTAGCATGATATTCTGAAGATAATATAGTGTATTAAAATCTAGTGGAAGTATGTATGGACTCTTCAAAGTCCAAAGTTAAAAAATAAAAGATTATACGAATCAAAATACAAAGTGAATTTCACTTTATCCTAAAGGATTATAAGATTTGTTGGTAAAGTATTAATGTAATTTGTTTCATAAGTTTCCAAAATATTTCAAGGAAAATAGTTGATGTAAAGGGTTTTAAGAATGATGATGATATACTTAGAAAACATTTTAACTAGAAAAATTAAAGTTATTAATATGTATGATCTGATGCTTCAAAGTTAAGGAGATTGAATATATTCAAGGAGTTGAACATTAAGAATATGATTGATAAGTCTCACCATGATTAAAAATAGATTAAATCATATATGTTACCCATGAAAGAGTTTATTGGGAGGGTTTTATTAGGTGGTCACATAGATATGTGATACAAATTACATAGAGATGTGGTGATTTTAACAATACTACTGAAAGTGTAGAAAACATAAGGTTGACCTGGAAGTTCATCATATGTGATATGTTTGAAAGGAACTTATGTATTTTTTTGTTAATTATTCCTAAAGTATTTTGAGAATATAAAAATTTATCATGATTCTATAAGAGGTAATATTCACTTTATCATTCTTTCACATTGGATTCATTGTATATATATGTGTGTGTGTGTGTGTGTGTGTCATGAAGTGAAATGATAATTGAACACTAAAAGAATGACTTTGAATTATCCATAACCAATATTCATCATGTATTATTATAGGTTGTGGTTAAATTTCAAGGTTGGCATGAGTATAATTATTTCATCGAGATATGGAATATGCTCATGGGATATAAAATAGATTTTCTGTATTAGATAACCCACAATTTTTACCACATAGAGTGTCATAAACTATATATTTGGTATAATAGGGATGTATGGTTTATATTTAAAGTCCCCAATACCTAAATTTATCAAGATACCATCCATGATAACCTTTATACTTTGATACATTTTGTACATAATCCTTTAGGATTAGATAATCTTGGGGGTACTTGAGTATGTTGTCAATCATTTCATCAGTTGGAGATAAACTAAGATGGGATTTTCCCTATCATATGATAAGTATGAAATTTAACATCTCAATTTATATAGACTTAAGAAGTATGATACTACACCTATATATCACATATGATGTAGTTATCTATTCAGACAATGGACATGTGATGTGCTCATCCTTAAAGGTTAATGACATGTGATGTATTCATCAACCTAGTAAGTCTATAGTCAAAGAATTGTGAATATTTGAGTAGGATATATGGTATTGGCACACTCTGTGTACCATAGTCACTCAATGTCTTAGAAAAATGGATCATATGAGAATAAAAACTTTCATATGATGTAGTTAGTGGATATAGGTATAAAGATATATTTTTTTGATGGAGATCATGACAGATCCCTTTTATAGTTTTAGTAGCACCAATTCTTTCCTATAGGATTATATTTACTTGCAGTTATGGATCTGATTATTCATACTTATTATCAATGCTACATAGGCCTATGGGGTCACACTTTTTGGTTAATTGAATGGGGATTGAGTTTTACTCAAAGAGATACTCTAAATTATTTTAAAGATAATTCGAAAGATTTTTTAATGGGTATTCGAAAGGTATTACATATTATGTGATACATGAGAAATTTAATGATATATTTACAAAAAAAAATTGGAAGATATAAAAAAATATTTTTATATATGGTTTAAGTAGATATTTTATATGATATGATATAAAGAGAAATGGAACTAAGTTTATAAGGATTTAGTGTAAGTGGGAGATTGAAGTAATATTCTCCAAATTACTAGTAATATATGATGTCACTAGGCTATATCATACTTGAAAATTTGGTAATACTATATAAAATGATCTAGTGATATCATTTTACACTGTATTTTCATGGAAATACTTACATGTCATGGTATGCGATATTTTTTCACTACCTACTGAATGTTAAATGTTAACATTCATACTGGATATCATCAAATTTACACCATTTCATAATATGAAACATGTGGGGTTGGCATGGCCTGAGGTTTCATCTGATGTTACCATATATATTAACTTGTAGTTTATGATTTAATGCATGTTCACTCGAGGAGAATATTTGAGGTATTTATATAAAGATTCAATACCCATTTGATGGTCTATAAGACTCTTATATGTATTTAATCGAAACTCCCCCTTCCCATAGATCCCTTTCTCTTCACCTTTAGCCTTTATGAGGCACTAGAATACTGTAAGTGATGAGAGGATCCTGCTTGAGTTTCAAGTGATTCAACATAGCCTATGAATACCTATAGAGGTGGGATGTACTTCAGTTACCTATCATGTGATCTTTATCAACCACAGATAATGGATATGGATGTTGTAGTGTCACGATGAAAGGTGCATGAATAATTTATTTATTTTACAATATAAATGAATTTGATTTCTTTCATGGTCAATTTTGGATTTGGGTTCCACTATATTTAACAAGTGTCATTATATCCTTTGAAATAAAATATGGTTGATCAAAAACCCACCGCCCATAATTTCCCTTAAGTAGGGCGATCACAACAACAAACTTTTAATCAATTTTTCATGTGATACTTAAATGAAATTTTTATAGTGTGAATATGTCATAATACTATAAAATATTCTAACATTTATTTTATATATTTTTTATTTATTAAGTGTGTATCTCATATCACAATAGGGTTTTAAAAACATTACTAACATCTGGTACACAATTAAACTATACATAAAATCCATTCAAGATTATAACAAGTAAATGAAAAATAAAGTAATATAAAGATAAAATTATATTATATTTTTGAAAATATTTGTAATATTTAAAATCAAGATTGAATTTTCAAATAAAAGACTCCTTAATTATTAACTGATAATTCTAACCACATATTATTGGGTGATATTATCTTCCTATCCAAGTGATGTTAGTCACTCTTTAAAGGTAAAGGGTGAATTAAGGAAAGAGAAAAAAACTATATAACCTATCAGATGAGGAAATCTTGGGAACTCTATGGGAAGAGAAAAAATATATAAATCTTTCTT
Organism: Viscum album; assembly: GCA_963277665.1. NCBI lineage: Eukaryota > Viridiplantae > Streptophyta > Magnoliopsida > Santalales > Viscaceae > Viscum > Viscum album. Next base: position 320,177,497 of record OY728146.1, read on the forward strand.
TGATAAGGAAAACTTGAGAATACTATGAACCACCTTTTCTTTCTCTCAAATAGATAAATACTACATACCTAATTATTTGTATTTATAATAAAAGTGGAATTCAATATCCTATATGGAATCTAATACCAAAATTAATATATGTAAGTGTGAAGATGCCTCATGAAATGAATTTACAAAGGGGGAGTTGATAGTTCATATCAATTGAGACTTAGTCAATATAGTATTTGTATTTACATAGATAGGTTGTATAACTCTCAAAAAATCATTAGATTCTATAATTTGGTGTATATATAACCTTTATATGCGAGTAATACTATGAATTGTTTCATGAGGTAATTATTTCATGAGGTGTGATGGTGTTTTCATGATTTATTTATTAAAAACATGCTCATGAATGATTTGGAGGCACATTGGGATTGATTTAGATAAAAATTAATTAAGAAATATTTATGTTTAAATACATTATAGTATGAATTATTTCATTATTCCATGTTATACTAGATTGGATGAGAAATATACTCTTACATATACAAATTAGTCCATACCTAAAGGGAATTGATTTTTGATGGAGTTATTAATAAATTTTGGGGTGTGAGAAATATCATGATGGGGATCTCATGAAATCTTGGTGTAGTATTATCCAAGGAAGTTGAAGGACTTCACACCATAAGCCTTACGCTATACCAAAATAGATGATATCATGGCATAAAGTTAATAGCAGTGAAGTTTTGGTGTGGGGTTATCTTAGAATGTGTCTTTATCATATTGAAAGATGTGAGGTCATGATGTAACAAGTATTTTATAGGTATGTGTGAGTTGATATAAAGACCACACCACAATACATCTAGCCATGTAACAAAATAGGAGTGATTTTTATGGATCTATAATCCATATATTTTAAATCTAATTATTATGCTACAATTTATATTTCCACATCATGATTCATGAATAACCTATGATTATGAGGAATCATTCCCAAAGAAACTATGATAAAAAGGTGAAAAATATTATGATAATTGACTATGAATTCCAAGGAGATTTTTAAGGAGATTTTTGTTTGGGACTGAGGAGAATAATAAGGGAAAACATGTGATCTGAATTCTAGTGACACTTGAGGTAATGAAGTGAGAATTGATCAAATTTTTGAAGTTTTAATTTATTTATTATAATTAGAGTGTAGAACTATCTTCCTACTATATTTATTGTTATTTTTGATAATTAGATATGAATGAACAAAAAATGATCCCATTCATTATTCACCAAGGATTATCCAATCGATAAAAGCAATGAGTAAACCTTTTTAAACCCCTTGGGTTGTTTGTATTATTTCACACTTTATCTCAAATCATCACATCACTTCACTTGAGATGAAATAACAATAATCAGTGAAGGTAAAATGATTTTGAAATTTATATCATTGGTAACCACAAATTACCTCCTTTTCAGTGGTGGTATACTCAGACTTGGTCCTTTTACTTGGTATCAGATCAGGTTGTTCTTTTTTAAGATGTTATCTTAGTAAGTTGTTCTTGTGAAACTTTGTCTCAATGGTCCTAAGTATTTTCCCATGGATCCTAGTTTTCTCTTTATTTTGAACATTTTTTAATCAGTGAGATCTATAGAGATAATGAACGCCATCAACAATAAAGTAGCACCCGTGTTAGATGGGAAGGGATTCCATCTATGTAAGGATTTGATGGTTATATATATTCTTTCTCTTATCCTGGATATTCTTAACATCATTGAGAATGGTGTAAATCTTCCAAAAGTTACAACCTATATTTTTTTATGAAAATAAGAACATTTAAGGTGATGTGATTGCATGAAATTCATTACTCTCTTCCCTATGAAAGAAATATTTTATATTAGTTATGGGATTGAATATAGAAAAGGGAATATAGGGGAAGATCAATTAAATACATAAGGGAGAAAATAAAGTAAAGGGTCATAATTTCAAGAACGTTAGTCTCAATTTTAGTAGAATCACTATATAGAAGATAATTTTGTGGATGAATTTTTTTTCAAGTGAAAAAATTATTAGATAGATTTAATTTTATAGAGAAACCATTAAGGATTATATGATAGTGAAGAAATCAATAAGTATTTTCTTAGATAAATTTGATTAAATGATTTCTAACCTAGATTGATAATACTTAGATGAGAGTACCATTGATAAACTCAAAAATTTCTTGATTGACTATGATATTAGGAGAGGATTGGATTTAAGAGGAAAGAATAAAATCTAAGGAGTCAAATTTCAAAGATTAAATATTTTTTAAATATATTAAGCCTAAGAAGTATTGTTTGGAGGAAATCTATGTCGAGGTTGAATCTATAAATCTTAGTGACTTCTTATAATTCCTCTCAAAAGTCATGAAATGTGGCAAGGTTAAATTCAAGGTAAAACTTCATTTTAATTGTTACAATTGAGAAATTATTAGAAACCTTTTAGCTAGTGAGAGTAATAAAAATAATGGTGAATAAAGTGATGATCATGCTTAATGATAATTGATGAGAAGTGAGGTATAAAGTGTAAAAAATAAAGTAAAGTAATTAAAAGTCAAGGGAAAGGTAAACACATCAAGGAAAATGAACTTTCTATCAAAAATTAATGAATAATAATTTGATGAAAATGAGGATAAGGACTCATAGTATAAAGGTATTACAACTTTTATACCTAAATCAAAACCATTGAATTATACCTATTCTAAAGAAGTGTAGATAAGTTAAGAGTAGAGAAATAATGATGAGAAACCAAATTAATTATAATTGGGAATTTAATTGTTAGTTTTATTGAAATAAAACATGAAACTAAAAATATATAATATCTATTTAAGGAGAATTAATCTCTTAATAATCCCCCCTATAGTTCAAAAGTTAAGAAGATTAATGTTATAGAAATCGAGATTTTATGGAATATGAGTGATTTCAATGAAATATTTTAAATAAGATCCAAGATTCCTAAGATAACCACAACAAATATAATTTCTAAGAATTATGAAGTAAAGCCTCTTGAGGCAGAGTTTTCAAAATCTAATACATCCTTGATGAAAAATCACTTTGAATTTCAAAATTCCATCAAGGAAGTTGGTGGGAGTTCCAAATCAGTTGATAATTTTTTTTACAACCAAGAAACTTGGATATTATCTAATGATTCTAGGAATAATTATCTTGGACTATCATGTTTGTAATCACAATGGTTCTAATAATAAAAAGAAAGGTAAAAGGTGATTATTACACCTAACAATGAAAAAACACCCATTATAGATCCAAGTGGTGGTTCTTAAAATATCAAAACCAATTAGGTGTGGAAGAAGAATAATGAAGAGGATAAGACTAAGGAGAGAGAAAAGGTGAATAAATATTATTATAATCATGAGCATATTGAAAGGAATAAGTGGATTTCAAATTATAAGGAATTTTAATAAGTGGATTTTGATTAATATTATTTTTAACCAAGGATATTTCACTTTTTGGTGTGGTGGATTATATGAATATAAAGCCTATGTGTGATAATAAATTTCATCTCTCCCTAAATAAAAATATAGTTTATTATTTAAGGGTGATTCATATTTATGTTCCTAAAGTCCAGTCAAGAAAACATATTAAATAGAAGTTATAATTCTATAATTTTTTTGATTATCTTCTGGAAACTTGTGGGATGTGTGAAAATAAGTGTCCTGTTATACTATTGGATCAATTTAAGAGGAATGAAAACTCCAAAATAAATTAATATTAGGATTTATCATGAAAAAAAATTGTGGTTAAGGTGGATTACAAATAAAAAAAATGTAGAAATCCTTGGATACTTGATAGTGGTTTCTCATCACTAATGATCATAATCAAACAACTGTTGAAATATATCCAAAGGTATGATGAAGGATCTATCACTTTTTAAAATAATGGATCACTTAATTCCAAAGGAGTTATAAGTGAAAAAATTGATGAGAAGAATCATAAATCCATCAATTTTATCTTTGTTAATGGGTTTAGGCATAATCGATTAAGTGTCTCCCAAATTTTTAACAATGTATATTAGGTGATTTTTGCATGAATGGATGTGTCATAAGTATATTGAAGGATGAAAGTATAATTATGAAGGGAATAGAAACCAATAGAAACTTAATTAAGATCTCTAGTGATCAAAGTTTATGTTACTTGAGAATGAAGGAGTAGAATGGTTTGTGGCATAAAAGACTTGGACATTTGGTTTAAAAGAACATGGATAGGGATTTTAAATTTAAAGTAGTGAGGAATACACTAAAGATAAATCATGAAATAATCAACACTTATGACACATGTCACAAATGAAAAAATGGTGAATGAGAGTCATAAGCTAGTAGAAATAAAAAACATGAAACTTATTGATTTGATACATTTTAATTTTTTTAGTTTGATGAGATTGAATTCAACCAATGGAGATAAGTATCTCATTTATTTTGTTAGTGATTTCACTTGAATAAATTTTATCTATTTTATATTAAATAAATTACAATATTTTGAGCTATTTAAGAATTTTCAATGGTGTAATAAAAACAAAACATGATGTGATATCAATATATTTTAGTATAAAAATGGATCTGAATACAAGAATAAATAATTTAAGTCATATCTTGAAGTATGAAAAAAATGTAATCTTCTATATAAGGGATACACTCAAATTGAGGGTGTATACTTTTATGATAAATTTTCTCTAGTCTCAAGGCTTCAAACTATAATAATATTTCTTGAGATATGTGCTCAATGGAATTGAGAATTGTTCCGAATGGATTTTAAGTCATTATTCTTGAATGATGAACTTAAATAAGTGGTTTACATTGAATAAATGGAAGGTTTTATATTTGATGGTAATGGTTATCTAGTATGCAAGTTTTAAATAGCACTTTATGGGCATAAAAAACACCCCAAGCATGGTATTCAAATATAGACAATATCTTAAGGTGTATGTAATCTAGGAATGACAAGGTGGATAAAAATATATATTTCATGTAATATGACACAAACTCACTCATTGTGATTGTGTATGACAATGTCCTTTTTTTAAAATAAGGAAGAAATTGGGAATGACTTTACTTCCAAAATGATAGGACACTCAAATATGTCTATGATAGGTAAGATGATAATATTTTTGGGCTCAAAAGTTATGAACACATCAGGTTATATATTTCTATTATAAGAGAAATATCCTCTAGAGTTATTGAAAATGTTTGGAATTAAATAATTAATAGAGGCCTATACTTCTATATAAGTTGGGACCAAGTTGTTAATTAATTATGAAGGAATGATTTTAATAAAATAAAGTTTTAGAGGAATATTGGTAGCTATATATATTTTAAATCATTGATATCGGATATTGTGTTTGTAGTTACTTTGTGAAAAAAACCAAAACAATCCAAAGGAGTCGTATCTTATAGTAGTGAAACCGATCTTCTTCAATATCAAAGGAAATCTCAGTTACAGCTTGAGGTATGAAAAACATATATCATTTTAGATTTAGGTATATTCCAATGTACATTTTGTAGGTGATGTTTGTGATAAAAAATAAAATTATGGAGGTGAATTATTTATTAGAGTAATATTCATTGCTTGACACTCAAAGAAACAAAATTCAATCAATTTATGAAAAATGGAATTTATGCCACAAAGTTATAATCCACAACACAAATGATGTGGATAAATTTTATAATTAAATACATAAGGGTGAATGTTTCATATGGAATTGTGCACTAAATTAACCACTACAACATAGTGGTTTGGAGCACATTGTATTCTTCCTTAGGATACACTATGACATGGTGAGTGTCTCCATGTTGTAGTATGGTTCATGTTTATGGAATCATTGTTCCAATCAAAAACAGGTTAGTTCCTTCAATATTTCATTCCAATAACAATAATATTAAATTATTCATCATATGATGATAGATTTATGGAGTGTGAAAATCTCACATAATCATTTAAGAATTAAATGATTATTATTGGGGTTGAGATGAATGTTTAAATAGTTGAAATATAAGGAGTGTTTATGAAATTATAAATAAATATGGGCCACCAATTTGAGGTTCTATAGGTCTTGTATAAATCCATTCATTCCTAATGTGATATTTTCATTCCATAGTATTGAGACTCCTATTAGAGCACTGTAAACTAATATAATTATTGAGCTCTCTCTTATCTCTATTCAATAAACACAAGGTTCTAGTAACCCATGAATAGAGAGAGATTTTCCCCAAGTGTCAATAGATTTGTAAAATCCATGGATACCATTGAAGAAAGGAGTCATTTAGCTATTTTTTATTGATCTTGATCAAACTCTTGTGAAAAGATTTGATGGGTCTGGTTGACTAGTGTAAGATATGTTTTTCATGTTCTTCATTTATATTCATCCAAAATGTATAGATAGATTTTGGTATTAATGGTGTTTTGGATTTTTTCTTCTACTTAATTTAGGATATTATAAATCCCTATGAAATCATTTAGTGGTATTAGAGTAGATCTATCAATGCTTGGTTTAATTTTTGATTGAGTGAAGAATTATTAAAAATGAATTTTTCAAGCATCATGGAATATCCCATGAAAAACAGTTGTTTTGGTTATTAAAATTAAAGAACCACGACATAAAAGTTATAAAAAATGGGTATTTTCTTATAAATATTACAATACCATATCTGAGAAGAAGAAAAACTGTTGTTTTTTGGTGTTATAATAAAAACATGAAAACAGAGTGTCGTATGATGATTATATACATCATGGTAAGCTAATATATGTGTGGTGGTGGCCTTATGAATGGTGAATTATCATGGAATATTCCACGAAATTTTGGACTTATAATGACCTAAAAAATTTGAATGATCCCTATAATGGTTGGACAAGATGGTCGTGGCTTATTTTATTTCTAGAGGGCCAATACAGAATGCACTACACCATGGTGCAAGCTGTTTTAGATGGAATTTTAAATAAATTATATTTTTGTTAAAATTGTAAAGAAATTTCACCAGAATGGTCCCTCTAAGCCTATGTTGAATTTGAAGGGGTGATTTAAACTATATGAACATATTTTGGTAGTTTTGATCAATGTTTAAAGTATATTTACATGGTAAATAATTTATAAAGTGTTTATAAATTAAATAAGTTATATGAAATAGTTTATATTTATTTATGAATAGTTCATATATTTAAATATAAAATTTTTATATTAAGGCCTTATTTGAAAATTATTTAATGCATTTCAAAATAATTTTTGGATGTTGAGATGATAAATGGTCTAAAAAATCAAATATGTGGTATTTAATTTATAAAAAATGTTATGAAATGTTTATTAATCAATAATAAACATGCTCATAAAATATATCTTAATTTGAATATGAAGGAGTTCATATTAATACTATGTAAATGATAATATGAAATATTAATATTATATAAAATTGAATTGTTGAAGTTTTTCCCTACCTAAATTATAAATTTTTTATAATTTCTTGATTTAAGAATTATTCATAATTTTTTTATATCATACTTAAATATATGAATTATTCATTTATTTATTTTATTCCTTTATTTATTCATAGATTTAAAGTGTTATATTAATAATTGTGATGTATTCATTAGTTTAAAGTATTAAACTACTTTTAAATTGTTATACATGTATCTAAGGGAGTTACATTCTAGGTATGTTAAATGATTTAGTTTTATTCCACCATGAAATTTTCTTGTTATTGTGTTATGAAATTAAATTAAGAGGTTGATTGTAGTTTATATATATTTGGTGATAAAATAGGTATGGAATAGATATATCTATTAATTAAAGTATCCATGGGAAGAGGTACTTTGGGTTAGACTAATTACTAGCTCAAAGTCTTATGCCTTGTCAAAAAATGTGTGGATTGGATACCTATCACTCCAAACCTAATGTTATAGTGTTTGTTAATTATATTTGATTCTAATACATTACATAAAAGGATTTTGTATACCTTATGCATGAGATGTATTTGGATATGTATAAATATATTTGGATTTTAATTTGAGTTAGTAACATATCAATATGGTTTGAATATATAGATTTGGTTAAAAGAATATTGTAACAACTGGGCCCTAGGGAGGGGAATATGTGTCTGTAGGGAAACTAGTTGTACCTAGAAGGCCAAGACCCAACGACCATGTTAATATGGGGTTTTTGTGCTATTAGTGGGGCCTAATTGTTACATTTGTATCAGAGTAGGAACCCAATGTTAAGTGAGGTGGCACTACCTGGGTTGAGATGTAGGGTCCACAATGAGGAAATTATGCTCTAAAGGGGGGGTGAATGTAACTCCCTAGAATGATAAAGGGTTAAATGACTAAATGATATGACTCATTTCAACAAGGTGAAACTTTCTTTTTGAGAGTATACCTGATTAGAACTCCACAGTTAAGTGTGTTAGGCCTATAGTAGTGATCAGGATGGGTGACCTCCAAGGATGTTTCCTAGGGTGTGTGAAATTGAGGAAAAATCACACTAGAAAGAATATGTGTTGGAATGTCACTGAAAATTAACTTTTTTATTATCAAAAACACTTTTGAGGGAAAATTTAGAAACCACAAGATCCAACCTTACAACCAAATAAAACCATTAAAAGGATAATCCATTCAAAGCTACTGGATTTTCCCCTCCCCAGCGATTAAACCTTGATGGCAAGCCTCCACCCTCGCATGACCGCTCAGCAAGCAGTCCCATGCAAAGTTGCACGAGCACGGAATCGATGGCAGAGTCATACCCTCTCAAACTTCCAATTCCAAATGGTATGCGCAGGTGAATTCTTCATGCTCTTAACCTCTTTTGGAGCAGATACATGTACCTGGTGGTCCAGGACTCAATGGTCATGTTAAGGTGGGGTGTATATACTATCAATAGGTCCCAGTTGTTACAAATATGATACTAAAATAAGTCACTAGAATCATGTATACATATAAAGGGAATAAAATTAGATAAGATTATGAGATTAAATCCCTTTTAAAATACTATGTGTTATCTTCCTTCCAAAGAGACACTTTTCGATACCTTGATCATCCAACTAGGTAGGTCATTCCATAGCTAAGTGACCCTAAATTATTATGTTAGGTTTGAATTGTGATCGAAAAATTTCTAGAGGGGGGATGGATATACCATATTAAATTTTTTAAAGAAGTGAATTAAATATTTGAGATAATAATATTAAAATTAATTTATAAAATTTAAATAATTATTTAAGAAATGAAAAATTGTTAACCCTAATGAAGAGTGTGAAATGTGTATGGAATATTAAAAGAGGTGGCACAAGGATTTGTAGTGTGGATAAAAGTGATCCTAAAAATACTCTTCACACTCCCTCTACTCCATGAGAGGTATGTTATACAATAACTACCTAAATTTTAAAGGGATTTCACAACCCAATTACAACCTACCTTTTCTAGTGGAGGCACAATCGTACAATAACACTTTAGTTTAATAGGGAGTCACAACCCAATTACAATAGTAAATTTTTAACCCAAAGTCATGATAAAAAAAAATTTAGCATGGTAATAACAACCTAATTACAATTCTATATTTCTAAACTGGATTCACAGCCAAAAACATACTTTTTAGCTCGTGAGTCACAATCCAAAAAGAAGAATACTTTTGGAAGGAAATAGAATAAACCAAACATTTAAGAATAAATGAAGAAGATATAAATAATTTAGTACATACTCAAAGATACTAGGTTTAGGTAGTCGATATAGATAGTTAAAACACAACAATTGGTTCTCAAGTAGTGGATCAATCCTTCTCTCAAATAAATTAAGTATTTTATAGTTCTATTTTCTTCCTTGAGAGTTATCCAATAGATTGAAAAATTGTTCTCATAGGATTATAAAATTATTTTAGAGGCTCAACAATGTGAAAAATTTGTATATCTCTTATGTTAATTTCTAGATGATTCACCTATAGCTTTAGTTCCTCTTTAAATAATAATTTCAGTAGCTATACACAGTCTACAATAGTTAGAATGATTCAAAATAATAATAATATCAATACCAGAATTATCGCCATGAATATAACACAATCAGTCATTCAATAATTATCGAGTGAATGATAATGAACTACTTTAATGTTGTTCAATATTTTAAAATCACTTTGAATATATTCTATAATAATCATCTTTGATTACTCATTAAAAAAATACCATAAATATTTCAATATAGTTTCCTTTTACAAAATTCAAATTTTTAATACTTTCTAAAAACATGCAGCACATACATAGAAAATATAAGCACTGAATTAAACACATAAAATATAATTTGAAAATAATTGATGTAATCAACAGGTAATTATAGAACAAATAAACCAATAATAAATAATAATATAATTATATAGTGGATCAAAATATAAAAATAATGGAAAAAATATCATTTTTTGAGTTATTAAAAAAATATTGTTGAGCATAAGACTTTAACATTTCGTATGAATTAAAAAACACTGAGCATATGACTTTTTACATAGAAAATTTTTAATTTCATAATACATTGTAAAAATGTGTTTGAATTTAAACATTTCATATGAATTTTACATTGAGTGCATGACTTCATGAATTTCATATGAATTTGAGAACTCATTTTATATGACTATTAAAAATGAGTGCATGACTTCATGAATTTTTTGTGACTTTGAGTTAAAACCTATGGATTTAAAAAAATCATATGAATTAAAATAAAAAACAAATGAATTCAAGGCTTGGCTAAATTTTAAAAAATTAGAAATATGATTCATAGGAATAGTAGGTAAAAATTATAGACTAATAAAATAATATTAGAATTAATAGAATAAAAAGAATATGAATAAATATATTAAATAATAATGAAAATGAAAATAAATAATAATTAAATCAATTAGTTTCAACATTATTCTTGTGATAAATAGTATAATGTTTAAATTAAGGAACCATAAAAAATTTTAAAACATAATAATACTGTTAGAAATTATAATTATTCAATAATTAAATAAAATTCATTTTAGATAAATACACAAAGAAATGTTTTTTTATAATACTCATGTTAGAGTGAATAAATAAAAACAATAGGATTTTTTAATTATAAAAGCATAAAACTATAAGTGTTTAAAGGATTCATTTCAAAAATATCCCCTTTTGATAATTTGAAAAACAAATATATATATATATATATATATATATAATTATTCACCTTTTTTGAAGATAATCAAACAGTTCTTAGTTTGAAAAACATATCCCCCAAGATTAAACTTAAAGTTCAATAATGAAATTCAAGATTTAATCATACACTATTGAATATATTTTATGCTTAAGAAGATCTCCTTATATTTGAGAATAGTTTTAAACTTTAAAATTTGACATAAATTCATGCAAAAAAATATTAATAAAAACTATAAAATTAAAAGATAAAAAGTAGAAGATCACTCTATTGATTTAAACAAGTATTCTATTTGTTTAAAAATAGAAACCTAAAAAATATTATGAGAAGATTTAAAAATCTTCTATATGAATCAGTGGAAAAAATTAGAGATATATTTATAAATCTTTAAGATCCATGAAACATGTCAAAATATTCAGGAAATTATGAAATTATTTTCAATGAATTAAAAAAAGCAACTAACAATGAAAAAATATGGCATTAAACTAGAGAATGAAAATATATTACATGCTCATTGGAAAGATATATTTTAAGAGGATTTTAGTAAAACATTTTAACCAATTATAATTAACTAAGAATCATGAAACTGAGTTCAAATTTAATCTTTTCAAATTTAGAATCATCTATGGGTTTAGTAAATATATCATCCAATTTATTATCTAATGAAATAAATTCTAAATTGATATTACCTTTATTAACATGATCTCAAATAAATTAAAATATGAAATCAGTATTCTTAGTTCGATAATGTTATAACAAATTCTTGGAAATAGAAATAGTAAGATCATTATCATAGTAAATAGGAATATTTTCAAAATATACATCAAAATCAGATAGGGATTATTTAATACAAATAATTTAATCACAAAAATTATCAGTAGATATAAATTTATCCTTAGTTATAGATAATTAAACTGATATTTATTTCTTAAAGTTCCATGAAATTAAGAATTTACCAAGTAAATGACACATACCAGAAGTACTCTTCCTATGAATTATACATCCACTAAAATTAAAATCATTATAAGAAAAAATTAAAATATTTTTGTCTTGAATAAAATAAACTAGAGTTTATAGTTTATTTGATATATCTTAATATTATTTTCACATCCTTTATATTATATTTTAGGAGATAAAATTGAAATCTACCACACATATATACATGAAACATTATATCAATTCTAGAAGTTATCAAATAAAGAAAACTTATAACCATTTCTCTAAACTGCTTTATATTTATAGGTTTTCCATATTCATCTAAATCTAGTTTCAAATTAGTACCCATAGGGGTTTTAAAAGTTTTTCAATAATTAGGACTAAATGTTTTTACTAATTATTTATAATATTTTGATTGATTAAAAAATATTCTAACTTTTCTTTTAAAAAAATAAAGTCCTAAAAATAAACTTAGTTCTCCCATTAAATTCAATTCAAATTTTATAGTCATTAAATTAGAAAATTCATTACATAATAAATCACTAGTTGAGAAAATAAATATCATCAATATATTTTTGAACAATAAAAATATAATTTTAAAATCTTTTAGTAAATAAATCAGGATAAAATTTATGTTTATTAAAACTATTATTCAATAAAAATGAATATAGTCTTTCATACCAAACTCTAGGAGTTTTTTTAAGTCCATATAAATATTTTGATAATTTTAAAACATGGTTATAAAATTTTTCATGTTCAAATCCAAGTGGTTGATTAAAAAAACTTATTTTTAAATAAAACTGTTTAAAAAAGAACATTTAACATCAATTCGATATAATTTAATATTTTAAAAAGAAGAAAATGGTAATAAAATTCTAATAGATTAAATCCTAAAAATAAGTGTAAAAGATTCATCATAATCTATTCCTTCTTCTTGAAAATATCCTTGAGAAAAAATTCTTTATTTATTCATTATATTTTGACCAGATTCATCCAATTTATTTGTAAAAATCCATTTAGTTCCAATAATATATTTATATTTAGGGGGTTCAATGAAGTCCAAAGATTATTTCTAATAAATGGATTAAGTTAATCTTTCAAAGAAATAATCTAATTAATATATTTTAAAGCTTAATTAATATAATTAGGTATAAAATCAAAATCAAAAGTATAATTTTCACATAAATTTAAAATATATATTCTTATTTTAATTCCAAAATAAATATTCCCAATAACATTATCAAAAGTGTGATATTTATGATTTTTCCATGATCTAAGATCATATTTATAAGTAGAATCCTCCCTATCAATATATACTTTTTTATCTTGAGGTTCTTCTTCACCTAAATTAAAATATCTATATTCTTCTTCAAAGTTCACTAAATCTGAGTTTGGAGTCACATTATACTCATCAAATTTAACATGTATAGATTATTTAATAATCATATTAATTTTATTAAAAACTCTATAATATTTACTTATATTAGAAAATCCTAAAAAAATTCCTTTATAAATTTTTTCCTCAAACATATCTAAATTATATTTAGTATTTAAAATAAAACATTTATGTCCAAATACTTAAAAATATCCAAATTTAGGTTTATTTTGTTTCTATAATTCATTAGGTTTTTTTTTCAAAAAAGGTATAATAATAATTCTATTTGAAATATAGAAACTAGAAAAAATAGATTTATCCCAAAAATTCTTAGATAAATTATATTCAATTAACATAGTTCTACCCATTTAAATTAATGGTTTATTTTTTCTCTCAATAACTCTATTTTTTATGGACTTCTTAGAGTATAAAAATTGTGTAAATAACCATTCCTTTCACAAAAAATCTTAAATTATAGATTTGAAAATTCACCTCCTCTATCACTATGAATATCAGAAATCAATAATACTTTTCCAATTTGATATAAATTTACAAAAATCAATAAACTTATCTGTGATTTCATTTTTTGAGAAAAATATTATACCCTGAAAATCTATTAAAATCATCTACAATAAGTAAAGTAAATTTATTTCATCCAAGACTAGTAGTTTGAGTAGGAAAAAAAATCAATATATACTAACTGTAAATATAAATCCGCACTTATATGATTAGTCTATCTAAAATAAGATTTATGTTGTTTCTATTTAATTTAGGAGCCCCACAAATGAAAGTTTTCTTTATTCAAATCAGGTAAATGAAAAAAAAATCTATGTTTAAATAGCATATGTAATAGTATGAAATTAACATGTACAATTCACCTATTCCAAAGTAAACCACCATTTTATACATTATTTAGTAACTTTACATGTTTAACCATTAGTTGAGAAATATTAAGAATATAAATATTTTTCTTGAGGTTAGAAAAAAAATAAAGAAGCATTTTTTAAACATTAAACATTTATCATTTTGAAATTATAATTTCATACCATCATCACATAATTTTTTATATGATTATTAAATTATTTTATAAACCATTAACATATAAAACTTTTGAAAAACTTTAGAGTTATAAATAATAATTTCTCAAAATCCTTTTACTTTTACTTTGTAATTATTTCCAAATGTAACACTGCCTCCTTGAATTTTTTTTATAAGAGAAAAATTTAGATGGTTATCTGGCCATATTCCCAAATAATCCACTATCCATGTACCATATTTCATTCTTGAGACATTTAATTCATTTTTCTTGAAAAAATAATCATTTGATGGTTTTGGTACCCAATCTACTTTGGTTCCAATAGGATTTTTATAACAATTATTATGTTCCTAAATTGATTTAATACAACTGCTATAATATAATCAAGAATATAAATATTATAAAATATGAGTTTTAGTACTTCCTATGGATTGTTGGAATTTTGGTGAGAAGTCATTATCATAGTGTCCTTGCATCATAAATTTAAAAAATGTTGTAGAAACAATTCCTTTAAAAACTTTCACAAAATATTTTTGAAGTGGAGATGTTATTCTTATAAAATTTCCGCATACTTTATTTCTATTCAGTTTATTTAAGTACATAATCTTATCATATATATTTATTCCTTGTACAAATTCAGACAAAGTTTTATTTTTAATTTTAATTTATTCTTTTTTCTTTTCATTTAAAATCCAAACATATTTTAAATTATTAAAAACTTTAGTATTAAAAGTTAAAGAAATACTTTTAAGTTTTTTATTCTCGTGAAAAATAAATTTATTAACCTCATAAATTTTTAATAAGTTTCTTTAATTTTATAATATAAATATGAATATTTGAGAATTTATTTTCTTAATCTATCAATCAATTCATTTAGTTCATCAATAATATGATCATCAAAATAAATATTATCCCAAAAATTTCTAGAATAAAATTAAAAATTATTAACCTCATTCAATGATGCCCAAAAATTCAAGTTAATTGATTCCTTTTCATTTCTATATTCTTAATTGGAGTCAAATTCTTCAATAAAACTCCATCAATAGTTTAAATTCTTTTTATTTTTGTACTTATTATATTTCTTTACATTTTTTAATCTATGGAAGTCTAGATTAATGTGTTCTTTCTTTCTATACTCAAAAAAATAACACATTATTTATTATAATTATAGTTAGTATTATCTTTTCTTTCATATTTATGATTAAGCTTTTGATATTTCCTTATAGGATAGTTTTAAAACATCCTATTTTTTGATTTATTATAAACACTAGTGATAATTTGATTCATATCTTCTTTTTCAATTTCCTAATGTTTATAATCATTAGTTTTAGAAGATAAATCATTATTAATAGATTTTAAAACTATGCCTTTATTCTTTATAGTATCCTCTTCATAAATTTTCTTTAGTTCCAATTCATATTAGAGTAACAATCCAGTTAGTTCATCTAGGTTATAATCTTTGAAATGTAATTCTTTTATCAATGGAAACTTTCACAACATGCCACTTCGTGGGTAGATTTCTCAAGACAATTTTAATAAGTATAGTATTTTCTATGGCTTCTTTAAGAGAATTAATTCTATTAAAAAGTATAGTAAATATATGAAATATATAATTAAATTTTTCTTCTTATCTTTCCTTGAAATATTTATATTCAATATGAAGTATTCCAATATTTTTTTTATTAGCTTATATGAGATAAGGTGAGTAACTTGAAATTTTTCAAGATTTCATGAGTAGTTTTACAAGTAGATATATAAGTATATTTTTGTTAATATCACAATATAATATATTCATAATTTTGTAATTTAAAACATATTTATAATCAATACTAATTATAAGAGTCAGATTCAAAATCAGATAATTTATATGGTTTTACCATAGTAGTCTAATTTCTTAAGATAAGTTTTAATTCGAGATTTCTAGTAGACATAGTTTATACCATCAAATTTAGGTAGTTTCTATAGAATTGATCCATTAATTGAAATTTTTCCATCCATAATAAAGATATTTTCCTTATACTATGAGTTCTAAGAAGAATGTTAGCACATACAATATAAAGAAATAAAAAAGCTATCTTTACAAGGTCCAGTGCATTGGTGCCCATTTTTAGGTCCCTCTTGAGATAAAAATGAGTCTCGTGGGTGAATTGACCAAATTAAATTTTTTCAAGAAGTGAATTAAAACTTTGAGATATTAACGTTAAGTTAATTTATCAGATTTAATTAATTATTTAAGTAGTGGAAAATGGTTAATCCAAGTGAAGAGTGTGAAATGTATAGGACTAATTAAAAGAGATGAAATAAGGATTTTTATAGTAATTCAGATCAAAGTGATCCTAAATATACTCTTCACACCCCTCAACTCATTAAGAGGTATTGTATACACCAAATACGTTACTTTTAAAAGGGGTTCACAACCTGATTACGACCTACCATTACTAGAAGGAGGAACAACCACACACTAACACTAAATTTTAATGGGAAGACACAACCTAATTAAAAAATAACCTATTAACCTAGAGTCACAACAAAAAAATGAATTTTTATACCGGGAGTCACAATCTAATTACAGCACTGACTTTTTAACTTAGAGTCACAATTAAAAAACTTATGTTTTATCCCAGGATTCATAACCCAAAAAGAATAATTCTTTTTGAATGGAAAAGCATAAACTAAATGTTTATGCATAAATAAAGAGGATAAAATCAATTAAGTATAGACATAGATAGACCAAGTAGAGGTAGTCAATGTAGTTAGTTGTAACACACCAATGAGTTCTCAAATGGTGGATCTGTCCATCTCTCCAAGGTAGTAATGATTTTATAATTCAGTGTTCTTCCTTTATATTTATCCAGTAGATTGAAATAATGTCCACATTGATTCAGAAAATTCTTTTAGAGGTTCAGTGAAGTGAAGTAGTTGTGTATATATTTTTTCAATGTCTAGATGTTTTTCCTGTAACTCTAGTTCCACTTTAAATAAGAACAAAAATAGTTATACATAGTTTATGATGGTTAGAATAATTTAAAATAATAATAATATTGATACCATAATTATCACCAAGAATATCACACAGTCATTCATCCCATAATTACTAAGTGAATGATAATAAATTACAACAAAGTTGTTTAATATTTTCAAATCACTTTTAACAATTTCCATATTATTCATTCAAAAAAATTAATAACCCCATAAATCACACAACATATATTTCTTCTTCAGAATTCAAATTCAAAATAATTTCCAAAAAATTGCAACATATACATAAAAAATATAAAAATATATAAACATTTAATTAAACACACCAAATATACTTCAAATATGATCAAAATAGTTAAAAAATAATGATAAAAAATAAATCAATAAAAACAATAAATATAAATTCATAGTGTATAAATATATATAAATAATAATAATAAATAAACCATGTTTTGAGTTATTGAAAAAATAACAGTTGAGCATAAGACTTTGATATTTCATATGAATTTGAAAATACTGAGTATATAAATTTTTACATAGTGAAGTTTTCATTTCATAATACTTTATAAAAACAGTAATGACTTTAAATATTTCATATTAATTTTAAAACAAAGCATACGACTTCATTGATTTCATATGACTTTGAAAACACATTTGTATAACTAATAAAATTGAGTGTATAAATTCATTAATTTTTTAAATCATTTATTTAAAACTACATAACTTTAACAAATATATTTTGTATGAATTAATATAAAAAACTTATGAATTAAATTCTTAGCCAGATAGTTTAGAAATAAGAGTCATGTTAACTATAGGTAAAAAATAAAAACTAATAAAATAATTCTAAAATTAATATAATAAAAATAATATTAATAAATAATTAAAGGAAAATTATAATGAACATAAATAATAATTAAAAAAAATCAACATTATTATTTTACAAAGAGTTAAAGATTTAAATCATGAAGCCATGAACATGATTAAAACTTAACAGTACTTTGTGAAATTATAATTATTCAATAATGAAAAAAATTCATTTCATATCAATAAATAGATAGACTTAATTTTATAATAATCATGTTAGAGGGAATAAATAAAAAATTAGGATTTTTTTATTATCAAAACATAAAACTAAAAGTGATTCATGGATTCATTCCAACATATCTTGTGTATGTCAAGAAAGTAATGAGGTGACCCTCATCATTAGGTGCCTCCTTTTTATCAGTTTATTTGGGTTACACTTATCCAAAAAATTATAACTATTATGATATCAAAGAAATATAGTTGATATATTCCATAGTATGTATTAGTTAAAGAGTTTTACACTCAATTATAAAAGAGTCATATATGATATGATTGACATGGTTGTCTACCTGATATTTTGATAATATATCTATGTGCTTAACCAGTGTAAGAAATTATGAAATGTGGTTCTTTTACCACTAATGGATATAATGGATTCATAAATGGGTTATCATTTAAATGGGAAAACATTATATAATTTTCCTTGTTAATTAAATTTAAAACATGATACTCATATAATAAAAGCTTTTGTTGTAGATATATTGGAATTACAATCAAAATTAATTTTGAGATCAATCCTAGAGAAAGAGAAGTTTAATGTAAGAAACTTATTAGACCAATAAAAAAACTTAAGAAATGTTTTTAAGAAATAAAATTCAATGCCTTAGATAATATACCCTTATTAATTAACCAAATTTTAATTTAGTTCAATAGGTGAGTCTATATGATTATGAGAATAATATAAGGGGTTACTTAATGTTTCAAAGGAATTATATATAAGATGATATAAGGAACATTAGTCTCCACACATATACTCAATATTATTAAGTTTACTAATGGATTGAGGATACTGGAGTTTTCCTTTAAGGCTTGTTTTTTTATTTAATTCATAATGGAATCATCATTTAAAATATTCTAAAAATGTGAATGAATTAAATAAAATTATACCCTAAATTCTCAAAGTTTTGAGGATAACTAAGCTAGAATGGGATGTTCAAGATTTGGTATTGGGTAGACAATACTAAAGGGAAAAGGTTTAATCCAGAAGAAGAATATTGGATTTTTACAATAGTCATCCTCAATTGTTGAAACCTAAGGATGGTGTTTGGAAGGAAGTACATTGGTTTGATTTAATGGAATTTTCCAGGATACCTGAAAGAGTTTAGAAACTCCGAGGAATTTTGGTTTGGGTATTAGTGTTATGGAAACAATTATTTTGTTTTTTTTTTGTATGCAATACCAAATGTATATTTTACAAGTGTTGTAAATATAATTAATTTAAAAAACATGGAAATAATTGATAGATATTATAATTTTTCTTCAAATAATAAAGAAAAGGGTTGTTGAATCACAATTTTGAATGAAAGGTGTAACGGTTTATCCCTTATCATCCTATTAATTTGTGATAATTCAAGTGATGGTGGATTTGGGGGGAAATATTGAGGAATTTTGGTAGTGGATTGTTGATTTGTAACTAAAATTTCATCATAGTAAAGGTTTTTTGGCATGAAGGCTTGCATTGCACTATAAGGGTAGTGTATGTGGCATGGAGAGAATAATTATGACATATTGATTTAAGGATTGAGGTTTTTATTTTTATTTTTTTGAATTTTTCATCATATCTATGGTGTGGATCATATGATAGAGTAGAGAGCCTTGTAGGAGGTATTATTATGATTATGTTTATTTTGGGGTAGCTACGCCGTAGAGAAGGGTTGTGGCATAGCCTTCTTCAGGGAAATTAAATTCTGCAATATGGTGGTTTCTCTTGCATCATGTCCCTTCTCCTAGTTTATAGGATATATGATGTGGACCTCACCATATTTCATGAATGTGGTTTTGAATAGCCCTAATGTGGTGTGGTCCCTTCCTTTATGCTATATTTTTATCCTATGGCAGCACCTTTACTCTATAGTGAGGGATGTTGTGCTATAATCTTCTATTTTCCAATTTTCCTATAGATTTATGAGCCCCTCCGAACCCCATATTCCTTCATCATTTTCTCTTGACTCTTTGGAAACTTCCAGGTAATTTTTTGAGGCCTTTAACCATATCCTTGTGAACTTTTATCCTTAACATCTAAAGGTTGAGTGTTGGTGATTCTAAAGTGATTACCTCTATTCCTTCTCATTTTTCCTTTATTATTTATTTTGGAGTAGATTGTTCTTGGGGAGATGGATGGTTTGGTGGATGTGGTGGTTGTAGATTTATTGGGATATTATGTTATAGGTTGATTAAATTCTTTACTTACATTGTGGTTCTTGGTAGTTGTCTATATTTTATCTCATCCTTGCATAGGGATTCAAAAAGATTATTTGAGGTATGGGATCTTTATTCTCTCCCTTTCTAGTGAATATGTAGGGATTTCATGATTTTTTGTTCCTTTGAGTGGATTATGTGGGTCATATTAAAAAGATAATTAATTGTATAAATCTAAAATTTAATGGTAATGGGAAGTAATCACATGTTTTTACAGCTTTTGTGATTTTTCCTATGTGATTATGAATGCTTTTTTCCATTGCTAAAAAGCATGGTTGTTGGGAGCCATGATTTTATTGTAGTTTTGATAAATGTGAAACCCCTAATGTGATTATTGTTTAAACTCACTCAGAATGAAATTGATAATAACTAATATATTCATAATGAATTAGTTTCCCATGTAAATTTGGAATTGTGTGATAATACCCATGATAAAGAAGTAGTGATGTCATGTGAAATCCCTTGAACCAAAATTTATGGTAAAACATGGAAGTTGAAATGTGTTTTTGTGGGTTGGTGTGCTTTCTGTGAATTTTTTTTGGTTACATGAATCATGTTGGGTCTTGTGTGGTAATGATGGATAATAGCTTGGGTGTAAAATGTGTTGGGAAATGAGGTGATGGTCATTTGGCATGGGATATATTGGGAAGTGAGGTGAATGTTGGTTAGCATGGGATGTGTTGTGGTAATGGAAGATTTGGGGTGGATGATTTGTTATGTGATGTAGTTATGTTAGTTTCCTAGTTATTCATGGAATGAATTAAAATTATGAAACTGAAATTATATGGGTTGGTAAATGAATAAGCATGGGATGTAAATAAATATAATGGGTATAAACTTATGTGTGGTAATTGGTCTATATAAATTTAATGATAAATTAATGGACTGTATTAATGTGGATGAAATGGATTAATAAGTGGGAGTTAGTTGAAACTCATAAAATATGTAAATGGTGGAACTTGTAATCAGATGTGGAACTTTTATGGTTATGTTTGTTGGTTGTGTGGTGTGAAGCATTTAGTGGTGGTGACTGTTGTGATAGATTTCATGTGGTGCAGTGGTGGTGATGTGAATTTATCTAGTGCATTTGATGATAACTCATAGGTTGAGTATTGTGAACTAACAATCTATATTGTATTTTTATATTACTTCTATACACGCCCCACCCGAGTTGGATATCCTTACCAACACCCAAATATTATGGGTTCCTATTGTTTTCACCAATATCTAGGCTGGTGAAAAATAAAATGTCTGGCTACCCTCTTTTCCCCACTATCCCTTTAGTATTAGTGATGATGACATGGGTTAGTGTTGTAGATTACCCGGTATTGATATAGGTTTGTGTTTAAGATCACCTAATGATGATAGGTTGGTGTGAGAGATCACCCAATGAAGATGAGGATGTGGTTTATGGTGGTGGTCATGTATGGAATTAAGAGGGAATGAGGTTGATGTTCTTCACATTTTTGATACCCTACTACCCTAGACATAAGATATGGTTATGTGATAAGGTTTTGATGTGATAATGAATTATGTTAGTATGAGATGATAGACCTTGTAGGAGGTCAGGATAGGTAGGGATGCATCCTGACCCAAATAAGAGGTGTATAGTTGTGTGATAAGATATTCTTGGAAGGAATGAGAGCACATGATGTTGAAATTAGGGTGTGAGAGTGGAAAACTAGTAGGAAAATGGTTGTGGGAGATTTATTTTATATTCTTTGATATTATACTACTATATTAGATGTGTTTTTTGGTGAGTGTGAATTTGTGAGGATGGTATTGGTTAGCTAACCTATTTATGTGCATGATGGTTCTACTATTTATTCACCCGTCCATTAGAATACACTCTTTTACATGTTCATGATAGAACTTGTGTATTATCCTACTGATCATACATGTTAATCTCACTCTCTATATATATAAACTATTTTTTAGAATCCAATAGAATTTTAGGGACTGAACTAGAATTTTATAGCTTGGATATTGGATTTTTTGTTGAATCACTACCCTAGGACTTGACTTTTGGTATTTACATGGAGGCTTTATTTTTATTTATTAATAATGGTCATATATTGTGGGATGTTTTTGGTTTACTTTTATATTATGTTATGGATTTGAATTGTGGCTGATTTATCCTATCTCTTGATCCTTATTGTTATTGAGGGTAATTCCTTTCATATGTGATATCTTTTTTATATATGTGGTCCTGGTCACTAACTCGGGGCCTTCTAGAGGTGGGGATTAGTGGTCATTATCCCTCTTCTTTCATTTTTTTTCCCAAGAGGGGTACCTTTAAAGGGTGGGGGTCATGAAAAAAAAGGAATATATCAAGATCAAATTAATCTAAACAAAAGGATGTGTATAATTATATCATTTCATTTATATGATAAAGGTGTTATTTGTTAAAAAGAGTTGTTATGAGAAATAAACAATTATCATTTTCATGCACATGGTTTATGATTCATCATATTCTATAACAGGTTTAAAAGGATGATAAGGATAAAAGGATTTTTATCTTGGATAAAAAAAATTATCCATGTGTTTTTTAAAATCTAAGAGAAGTGTTCCCAACACTTAATAGTGGAATAATTTAAAAATATATATTCTTATTTTCATAATATTCCTCCAAACACATAGAATTCCCTATATGATATAGATATAATGGTTTGTTATTTAATTTTCATAGAAAATTCAATATCTGTTATTTTCTATATGCAAATGATTTTGTGTATCTTATCATGATATTCTGAAGAGAATATAGTTTATAAAAGGCTAGTGGGAGTATATTTTGGGTTTAGAAAAGTTCAAAGTTGATAAATAAAATATTTTTGTAGTTAAAATTTAAAGAAAAAATCACCTTATATCCTAAAAGAGTTTAAGGTGTGATGGTAAAGATAATTAAAAAGGGTTATATTTAGTTACTATAATGAGGTGAATATCACTTTATATCTTAAAGGGGTTTTATGATGTGTTGGTAAATAAATAATAAAAGGAGTTACCTTAGTTACCAAAATTATCTCAAGGAAAATTTTAATGGAAAGGTTACATGAATGATGATGATGATTAAATAAGATAGATTTATACATAGATAATAGAATTTATTAACATTGTAACAATTTATGTTTTGAAGTAAAAATGTTTAAATATATGTTCAAAGAGTTAAACATTAAGAATATTATTCCCAAGTCTCACCATTATTTAAAATTTATTTATTTATAGATGTTACTCACTAAAATATTATAGTGGGAGAGTTTTATTATATGGTCACATAGATATATAGTAGGAATTACATAGAAATGGAAAGCTCAATAGAATAAAATTTTATTAGCATGTTTCAATGGATTCAAATATTGATTTTAATTGGATTACAGCTTTTAATAATTTTTGGATCAGGCCCTCTCGGAAATCTCTTATCTAGCGGTTAGCTCACAACAGGTTACCCACTGATTATTTTTTTTAGAAATTTGGCATATCCCGTTGTTCTCAGTGTGTTATGTGTCATTGGTACAAGGAGGACATGGAGAATCTCTTTCTTAGTTTTTCAACTACCTTAGACATTTGGAATGAGATCTTATACATATTTTGATTTCATGGGTTGTACTTCTCATGTTTGTAGTCTCTTATCTGCTATTGTAAGTACATCCTAAGTTATTTATAGGTTCATTGTTTATTTCATGTTGTTGTTGTTGCTAGAATTTTACACACCATATGGTCTGGTCATAATGCAATGATTCATTCTAGTAAGGACTTATGTATGAGATCATCACTTTAGCGGATTTTTTCTAGATACATGTTTAGTGAAGATGGGTTACTATGATAATAATGTGTAGGATTTCATTACTTTGATAGATTTGGGAATTCCTAGTAATTACAAGCCAGCAATGGGAACTTTTGAATTCTTTTTTCCTCCCCTGCTCCCTCAGTGGATAAAAATTAATACATATGGTGATTTAAAAGGAAACTCGAGGCCCTCAGGATGTGGTGAAATCTTTCATGATCATGATGAAAATGTCGAGGGTTGTTTTACGGATCTTCTGGAGTGAAATTTTCTCTTGAATCAGAGATACTTGGAATTATTTATACTATCTCTTTTTCCAAAATAAAAGGTTGGAATAACCTTTTGTTAAAAGTGACTCTTCTACTTTGGTGAAGGATATTAAAAATGGTGAATTGAATCTTTCATGGAGACTTATAGTTTAATGGATGTAATGTATGAATACTCTAATGAGTCTTAACTTCATTGTCACACATGTCTTTCAGGAGGATAATATGGTTGCATATGGTCTTGATAACAAAGACATTGGTATGGCCCTCACTTGGTCATATTTTCTCTTGGATGATTTTATGAATCATTGTGAAATATATTGTAATAAACTTCTGCACTTTTTTCTTTTGTATCACTTATTTTCATCAATAAATTACTTGGCCTTTTGGTCGAGGGAATCTTTAAAAAAAACTTCTCAAAAGATAAGTTATCACTAACCAATGCTTGTTATAGAGTATTAAGATCCTTTGTGATGTTTTTATAAAAAAATTGTATTTTTTAGCAAATTTATTTTGTTAAGAATGTTTTTTGAACATTTTCTAAAGAAGCTGGTAGAGTTTTTTTAATAATGAGTTGTTATAAAGTTGTTAAAGGGAGTTAGGAAGTTTCATTAACATTGTTAAGAAACTTTATTATAAATTCAAATGATTCCAATTTGAACTTAAAAGTTTCTAACATCATGAAACTTCATGATCCATGATGATATGTACAAATATGTACAAAATGTGTAATGAAACAATGGGGAGATAAAGCTTTCCACACACAGACTTCTAGAAAAACATTTCTGGACAGAGATGTCCCCATACAGAGTTCTAGACATAGTTTTCTAGATAGACCAGAGTTAAATTATTTTGGAAGGAGATTTATAATAAGATAATTTCAGCAAGGTTTCTATAAACATATTTTCAGATGCAGGTCGTCAGATAGAATTTTGCTAAAGTTATCAGATGAATATTTATGACAGGTTCAAAGTACTAAGTTTTATACGGGTATGTAAAAATGATTAAATGGTTCAATTATTATGAAATAAACACAATTGGGGAGATATAAAAAATAATAATTTGTAATTTTAGATTTTATTAGTGAAAAAATAAAGGGGAAAAAATTAATGGCATGAGAATTTTAATGTTTGAAAAACATAATAAAGTTGAACTTGTTGTAAAATAGAGAAAGACACTTGATAAAGAAGTTACATGTGACTGAAGTATTTAGAAGTTTCAACAATGTATTTAGTCATATTAAGTGGTTAAAAGCAGTGAATAAAGGTAGATGAATCTTTCAGATAGATAGGTTTTTAAAGTTTTCAATTGGTAAAGATGTTTTTTTAAGCTGTATGAAGTTCAAGGATAAATTTTTTTAATGTGAACTAATGAAGGAAAGACAATAGATAGATACCATAAAAAAATATCTATTGAATATTCATTAATTAAATGGACATTTTAGAAAAAATTTAGTTGAGCAAGTAGGACTTGATAGAGTCATTTGGATGAAGAAAATTAGAGCACCGGATAAAAAAGAACCGGATAGAATTATCTTAAATAATTCATCCGACAAACATTTTTTGGATAGAGTTTTTATAGAAAGATTTACATAACTTTTTAAATCCATTTTTACATTCATGTTGTTCAATTGTTTTTTCAATCAATTTTTTATCAAGCTAAGATAATAAAAAATGTTTAATTCCCTTAACATTGAAATTAAAGAAGCTTGATAAAGGTTGGTAATTGTTGTAGTTTTTATAAAGGTTCAATATTGTTATAAAATAATATAAGATTCTTGATAAGATTTTAATGAATTTAAATATAGTGGTAAAATTAAATTGAGTTCCTAATAATTCTATTTTGGAAGTACCTATATAAAGGGTTTCAAGTAAGATTGTACTTAACATTGATCACCCATCCAAAAAGATGAAATGTTGAAGATTTTTGCTAGTGTTAGTTTCCAAATGAGATTAATTTGGGTTTAATAAAATTACTGGAAAAAAATATTAGATCAGAGAATCAGACAATTTTTTTAGTTTAAAGAAATCAAATAGATATTTTCAGATAGAGTTTTAGGTGTAGCCATTTTGTTAATCAAACAGAATCTGGGTTAAGAAAAGTAGAGCAGTTTCATTGAGGCACACCAGACATAGTTTAAATGGATAGAGGAAGAGCATAGTGTAAATTCATTACTGGATGGAGGAAATTGGGTGGGTATTTTTTGATGAACTTTTTGAAGTAGGTTTTACAAATTTTTATATCATTTGTGTTTGCTCAGTTTTTCAAGAAAAACTTTATAAAATGATGGGAGTCAGTATAATAATTTTTATAGGAATATGGAAGGAGTATAAAGGGAGTTAGGTCAAATTTTTATTCACTTATTTATAATATATAATTTCCATTGACCAGCAAGAGTATCCATGATAAGGATGTAGGTTATCACACTGAGGATGAACCATGTAAATCTTGTGTGCCTTCTATTAATTTCTTATTATTTAATTCTTGTGAGTTTTTATTATAAAAAGTTATTAAGGATAAAACTCTAACAAGTTTAAGGATATGATTTCACAGAATTTTATATTGTAAAAAGTAACCACTAGTTCACATCCACCCCCCCCCCCCTCTTAGTGGTTCCAATGATCCTTAGGAACTTTAATTGGTATTAGAGGGAATGTTTCGTTATTTTTTCTTTATCATATAAAACCAAAACTTAGTGAACAACCTAGGTATTCATACCTTTAATGCAAAAAAATATCATTTTTGAAAAAATGAAATGATTCACTATCTTCTATATCTTGTCTTGGAGGTAGTTTATCTAGAAGTAGTTGGATTTCATCTCATTCTGAGAGATGCTCCAATGAATTTTTCTGAAAAAATAAATATTGAGGTAGATGGGAAAGAAAGAAATGTTATTATTATGCTTTTATTAGAAAATGTTTTCATGAAGGTGATGGGTATTAAAATAG
The DNA here is from genome assembly GCA_963277665.1 of Viscum album. Classification (NCBI taxonomy): domain Eukaryota; kingdom Viridiplantae; phylum Streptophyta; class Magnoliopsida; order Santalales; family Viscaceae; genus Viscum; species Viscum album. Next base: position 320,205,257 of record OY728146.1, read on the forward strand.
ATAAGGAAACTTGGGAAAACTTGAAAGTATCTTCAAGGGAAACACCAAAGTAAATGAGGGAAGGCTATAAATATGTCATAGAAAGTTTAAATATATCTTAATGAGAGATGAATAAAATATTTATGAGTACTTCACTAGAGTTAATGAAGTTGTTTTCAACATAATAGGATTAAGATATGTCTTGTAAGATTCTAAAATTTTCAAGAAACTCATGAGAAACTTTCTTAATAGATTTGATTCTAAAATCTCTACCTTCAAAGATAAATATGATTTATCCCTTGATGAATGACATAAATTTCTTGTTGCATATGTGGTGAGGAAATCCCCATAATTCAAAAATAAAATCAAGAATGGAATATATTTTTAATCTATGAGAAAGATAAAAATCCAAAATATTGATCATGATTTGGTGGAACTAAATGAGTTAAAAGATAATGAAGTTGATGCTAAAGAAAATGAGAGAATAAGGTCTCTTATCTATAAAAATTACTTAAAAGGTAGAGTAAAGTTCAAAGGAAATCTCCCAATTAAATTTTTAGAGTGTGGAGGAATTGGAAACTTAGTTATTAATTATACTAAGAAGAAATTTTGAGTTTATGAATAATATTATAAAGAAAACCCATAGTGAAAGAAGTGGAACAAAACTTCCAAAAAAGATAAAAAATCCATTGATGGCAAGAAAAATTTTGTTGGAAATAGAAGAAGTATGCTAAGTAAGAAAGTTGACTATGAATCTATGGATAATAGTTCATTAGACGATGAAAATATGAATAATTTTAGAAATTTATTTTTTAATTTTGAAAATAAGGAAGATACTTCTGGAAGTGAATAGGAAGAAGGTGGAGAAACTTATAGGGAGTATCATATGAGATCAAAACTCATTGATTGTCATGATTAAAATACAAAATTGAATAAAGAGATTGTAATTTTGAAGAAGAAAAGTGGAAAAAATAATTAAGTAAATATTTCCTTAAATAGGAATATGAGTATATCTAGTAAATTATAAAACTCAAAATGAAAGTTTTCAAACAAGGAAATATGGTGGAAGATCTTGGTAAGAAACTTGCTACTAAGGAAGATGAGGTTTTTAAAGATAAAATAAGATTTCTTGATTTTGAAAGTACCTTAAATAAGATGAGAAAAAATTTCAACAAGGATTCAGAGATAAAGTTTGAATCATCTATAGATACTAATAAAAATAATTTTAAGAATCAGGTGAAATCTTTACCCACTAAATGTAAAAGTTCATCTGATTTTACTAACCATGTAGGTGTTAAGAAAAATGTTGGGAAAATTTGGGTTGAGAAAGGATTTTTAAAATCTATAAAATCAATGAAATTTTAAAATAACCTATGTAATAAAGTTCCCCACTCCATGAGGTAAAAATAAAAAAATATATATAAACCTCAGTAAACTTTCTAGAGGGAAAGATCTTGCTTCTACAAAAGACTGAGAATTGATATTTTTTGTCAGTTCTATAGAATATATGGGAAAAATTATTACAAACATTGGAAAAACATGTCACTCCCCATAAATAGGTATGAAAAAAGGTGGAGAAATAGTATAAGAAAATTAAACAACATTCCTAAACCGTAGGAAGAAAGAAATGAGAAAACACGAGATGTTAGAAAGTTTCTAATGAAAAACCATTTTGATTGTGTGGATAAAGTTTTTGGAAGATATGAGAAACCAATTATCTTTACTAAAGAATTTATTACTACTCTTTTGGGGAAAATTTCTTATATTAGAAAAGAAAAATATGTAAGAAAGAAGAAAGTTTAGAAAATATCATTTGTTGATGAGACGAATCTAAAATCCAGTAGAAGGGACAAGCCCTAGATTATTTATAGTGGTTGTTACTCACACATGATAGGTGATATGAAAATATTGAGAAATTTTTAAATACATAAAGGTGGAGTAGTTACTTTTGGAAATGATAGTTTCTTAAAAATTAGAGGAATAAGAAAGTCTATAATTGAATATCAGAAACTAAAATATAAGGAAGTTTTGTGTATTGATGGGCTCAAACAAAACCTACCTAGTATTAGAAAACTTTGTGGTGATGGTAAAGAATTTATATTAAAGAGATATTATTATATAATTGGAATTATATAAGATAAAAAATTTATTACCAGGGGATAAATAACCTATGGAAATATTTTTCAGAGTGGATAAATTTGTAACTCAATTTACTTAATTGTTGAAGATGAAAATAAGTTATGTCATCAAAGACTTGGGAATCTTGTCTAGAAAATTAGGAACAAAATTTATAAAATTGAAGGTATAATAAACCTATCACCACTTAAAATAAAATAATATGGTGTTTTCATAACATGTTAGAAAGGGAAGATGGTCAGTGGAAAACATAATAAATTTAGAATTCAATTTGCCAAACCTATTGATCTTATTCAATAAAATATTTTTAGGAGGATGGTATATCAATCAGTAGAAGGGTTTTTTTCCTTTATCACTTTTATTTATGATTTAAATTGAATTAAAAATATTATGTTTATAAAGAATAAATTGGAGGCTATAGAAATGTTCATATTTTTCAAAAGGGGAGTTGAAAGAGATATGTGTGTTTATATACTAAAGCAGAGAACCAAAAAATGGAATGGAGTAAAGATGTAAGGATTTAAAATCCTATCTAAAGAAACATAGAATAAAACAGTAGTACAATTTTTCATACACGTATCAATAAAATTGAGTGTTATAAAGGAAGAACAAAATTTTAGTGGAAATATGAAGAAGTATTTTGTCTGAGTATAAACTTTCTAAATTTTTCTAGGGAGAAGCTGTTAGTACTATTGTACATATAAAAAATATATTTTTATTGTAGCTGGAATCTTAGATGACTTCCAAAAAAATGTGGTATAATAAAAAGTATTTAGGGAAATATTTCAAGGTTTTTGGGAGTCCTTGATTTCATAAGATAAAAAAATGGAACTTGGAAAATTTTTGAAAAAGTTAAGAAATAAGTTTTTATTAGATATTCATTGAATGTAAGAAGTTATAAATATTGAAAAAAACATTTAAAAAAGTTTGTGGTTTCAAATTATATTAAATTTTTTAAAACCCCAACTTATTTAAAAAAATATTTTGAAATTTTTTTTGAAGAAAAATTGATAACTTCCAACAAGAATAATAAAAGTGAAGATGAATGTGATCCAAAATAGGTACATGAAGAATCAAAAGAATCAATTGTCTTGGAAAGTAAAACAGGAAGAAAATCTTAGAATTTTTGTAGCTTGTAAAAAAAGGTTGAACCTAACATCATCATTAGAAATTAGAAAGATCCAGTTCAAACCAGGAGAAATTTGAGATTAGAAAATCATATGTGTCTTACCTCACTGGTTGAACCAAATTCAATTTTAGAGGTAGTTTAATGATGTGGCCTTAAAAACACATGTTTTTCCACATCATTTTAACTATTTTTTAATGATTTAATTGGTTATTCATTTACCATATAATAAATATTAATACTTTTGTGTTTCTATAAATAAATTTATCAATTTAATCAATTCTTATAAATAATCATGTATTTTAAGATTTAAAATAATAAATTTTATCCTTAATTTAATTTAATGGTATAGTTACATTCCTTTAAGTTTGGTATCTTTGTCTACATATTTAATGATTTAACATTTATTATTTAATTAACCAAGTCTGCTTTTGCATGAAACTATTTAGTCTTAATCTGACATATCATGTATTAAAAATCAATTAATTTAATAAAACATATTTATCAGATGTCTTAATAATTCATTAATTACTAATTTATGTTTTGTAACAAACGAAATCTATTCAAACATTATAATTTTAAGTCTTAACTTAATTCAATTGTTCAATAAAATGATAATTAATTGTCTTTGTTAATTAAATTAGTTTGTTATAGCAACATTAATTTAACTTTTTAAATTAAATGTTTAAATTCTATATTAACTATTAATGATTTAATTGATTTTAAATTTTAGTTTTAGTTTGGTAAAAATTTTAGTTTTATAAATTAAAATTAATATTAATTTAACTTTTGTTCATTTGGTTTTATAAGTCTATTTAATTTTATGAGAAATTGTATTTTCATTTGTTTTAAATATTATTTTTATTTTTAATAAATTATTTCGTTCATTTATTATTTCTTTATCCATGTTGCAATTTATTTTTCTTTGTTTATTATGCAGGTTTACGGTGGCACTGTAACCACTTAATACGGTCACACCATTTCAGTCAGGGTGGCACCATGACCACTTATACTTTCTCATTGTAATCCTTTTACAGTGACACAACCACCATAACCCCTTTTCATGGTGTCACCATGATTCTCTTTAATGTATCACCGTGACACCTCTTTCACGGATGCACCATTTCCACTTCCATCATTTCTTCATGCACCATGTCAACCTCCATTGCTACCATCTCACCACCACAATTGAAACTGCCTGTAGGAAGACATCGTGCCACCATGATGGTGAACAGAGGCATCGCCACTTTTCTGTTGAAGACCAAGTAGCTGTTGCTGCATGTTGTGATCTGGATCAGAGCCATGCGAGAAGACGAGGAGGGTGCGTTGGAGCTGTTGTAAGCTGAGTCTTCGTGCTAGATCGGAGGTCGTTGTCGCACTGATACTGTGTGAGAAGGAATTGGAATAACAGAGTGATACTGGTCGAGCCGCTAAAAGATACTGAAAACGCCACTTTAGACCTACAATGTGCTACCGAGACCCTGTTTCCGAAACCGTTCAAGACAGTTGACGTCGATGGAGGCCAAGCGCTACTGTGGAAGTCAGTGACTCATCCTCATTGTTTTTCACTAGATCTAGAGAAGAACCTGGAGCGGGAGGAATCACATCGTCGCGGTGTAGGAGGGTATCCGTCGAGTTGGGCTGCACCGGAACCATGGGGAGCTGCTGATCAGAGGGATGCACTTGTCGCCGCTTAGTTGTCATTTGATGAGGGGAAATGCATCGCACCACCTACTATTGTCGCCACTAGAGGAGCTGAGGGTGATGATGCCGAGTCCAAACCAAGGCCACGATGCTGCGAATGTGGAACCACGTCGAGGAGTGCAGTGCCTTTGGACCGCAAGCCAGTGGAGGAGTCGAACCTGTTGTACCGCTACTGGAAGGAGCAGGGGCCGGCGCCTGTCATCAGAAGGAATCAGAACCAGAGTCGAAACCCTTCCCTCTGCTTTGCATCGATTTGGGGGGAGGAGTTAATGAATAAAAAACAAACTAACTAAAACTAATAAAAAACTAAAACTAAAATTAAAAATAACTTAATATAAAATAGTATCAATTATAAGTAAATAATCAATTTAGAATAATTAACTTATAAAACATAATTAATAAATTATTTAACTTAAATTAAACATTAATTAAATTAAACTAATTAATAAGAATATATAAATTAAATTTAAATTAATTTAATGTGGCATACTAAAAATTTATTTTTTAATAAAATTAAATACATTATAATAATTTATTTCGAACTTAAATAATATAATCTAATTAACATAAATTAGTTAATAATTTAATTTATAAATAATAATAAACTTTTAAATTAACATTGATAACTTTAATTAATAAGAATAAATAACTTTATAAATAAATATTTTAAAATTTTTAATTAACTAATGACTTTAAATATTAATTTATTTCTTTCTCGTTTTTTTATTATTCTGTGTGTTTTTCTTGTGCAGGTTCATTCAAGAGTCAAAAACGCAACCAAGTGCACTTAACTAACTCAGCGGGAGTTAGTTACGTGAGTAAAAATAGTGCAATGTGCCTGTCATGAAAAAAAAATGCACGTGTGCGGCACACATTTAAGAAACAGACTATGTTGGTTGAAGATGGTGGGTGACAAGCAGTAGATGACGGAGGGTATAAAAACAGTGATGCAACAGAATTTGGGGGGACTCTCATTCGTACTCTATCGTTCTTTCCATTCGATGATCACATCCATATGAGAGATAAGGACTCTCATTTTTATTCATTCCACGAACACACCAGACTCAAGAGCGGATACCCAGGAGTAGTACTGAAGATGAGCAGGAGACCAAGGAGCCTGAGATCATAGTAGTATTTGGGGAGTTCTTCTTCCCTCTATCCTTAATTTTTGTACTCTGTTCTTGGATGTCTTTCACTTCTTTAATCAATATGATCATAGGTTGAACTTTCTCAACTCGGGAATTTTGAAACCTTCTGGTTATGATCTTTAAATCTTCATTTGCTTATCTTTTTACGAAATCAGAATCAGTTGGCCAGACTGATTCTGTTTCTAATCTTTTGATCATTCACACTTCAATGATTTCAATTTCAAACTTCAATATCGACTGGCGAGGTTTATCTTGAATGCATTTTTCAAAATCTTTAACAACTTAAACTTTGGAAATTTACGACGAGTTCTTTTCCAAATTTTTTCTTTTAAAAAACTTCTTGCAGTTCAATTAAGTTTTAGTGTCGTGAACTCCAAGACTTAATCCTCTGCCTGTTGAGTTTACTGGCGAGGGAAATTCTTCAGTCTTTCTTGTTGTGTGATTCGATTATAAGCTGTGGAGAGAACATTCATTCATATCAGTAGTTTAAAATTTCTGATTACTTTGTTGATCTCTCTTCTTTTTCTTACTGCTTAATACTAGTATATTGTATTTCTCTAGTTTATCATACTTTGTGAAAATTTTAGTTTCTATGTAAAAGTACTTGTTTCATCATCATTTTTTCACTTCATCTTTTAAAAAAATAAAAAGTAAAAAAAATGTTCACTTCCTCCACTATTTACAACAATGGAGTTTATCTTTGAATAAAACCTTAGAATTCACTCACCTGCTTTCTCTGTGGATCGACCCTACACCACTATGCTAGTGTAGGTTAATAAATGTAATTTTGAGGGCCATGATGACCTCTGGCCTCACCATTTAACATAAATAGTGTTTTGATGCTATGAATGAAGAGATAGATCAAATTAAGATGAATGAAACATGGGAACTTGTTCCATGACCATTAGAAAAGAACATTACTAAAGAAAAGTGGGTGTTCAGAAAAAAGCTTAATAAGCATGGATACATTTCAAGAAACAAGCTTGAATTTTTTTCAGAGGTTACTCATGGGTAGATGATTCAGATTTTGAAGAAACATTTGACCCTATTGTGATATTAGAAACTATCATAATGTTCTTGGAAGTTGTTTCACATTTTTGTTTCAAAGTTTATTAGATGGATTTAAATTAATATTTCTTAAATAGAGTAATTGAATATGTATTTTAAATTGAGAAACCTTGTGGGTTATTACTTTATAAAGATGAAACCAAGGTGTGTAATTTGAGGAAACATTTGTATAGGTTGAAACAAGATCCTTGTGTCTAGTAATATAAACTTTATAGTTTTCTGAATATGTTGAAATTTTATAAAGGACAAGTTGATAACAACCTATATGTTAAGGAAGTGAGCACAAGTACTCTTATTGTCATTTTTTATGTTGATGATATAATTTTTACAGGAGACAGGGAAAAAGTTTGTAAATTTTTTGTTGATGAAATTAAGAAAAACATTTAAATTTCAATACTCGTGGAGTTAAATTTATTTTTGGGATTCCAATTTTTACAAAGGGAAAGATATATTTTTCTATCACAATAAAATTATGTTAGGTAATTTTTAAAAAAGTTTGGCATGGGCGACTCCAAATAATTTTTTACTCTCATTTATTTTGGAAAGAATATGAGTAAATATGAAGTTTTAAAACGTTTTAATTCAAAAAGTTTTTAAAAAGTTGATAAGAATCTTGATCTATATGATAGTTTCAAGGACATAGATTTTATATGTTGTTACTTTTTGTTTCAGATATCAGAGTGGTCCAATGGAATCTCACATGTTTGTAGACAAAATAATTCTCAGGTAAATTAAAGTAACATACTCTTATGGGATATTATATAAAATAATTTGTGATATAAAATTTCTTAGATATACTGATGTTGATTAGGTTGCAGATTGAAATGATAGAAAATCAACATCAAGATGAAATTTTTTCTTAGGAAAATATTGTTTGAGTTGACATGGTAAGAAAAAAAGTCCAGTTAATTTGAGTACCACCAAAGAAGAATATATTTCCACCACCCATGCTTGTATAAAACTGATTTGGATGAAATCCCAACTGTAGGATTTGAGAGTGAGATTTTGTAAATCATTGAATATTTTTTGTGATAATCAAAGTTCCATTGATATTTTCAAAAACCCTATACATCACTCAAGATAAAATCACATTGATATAAAGTATCACTTCATAAAATAGAAAATTGTTGGTGGGGATGTTATATTGTAGTACATTTCTATAAAATATAAAATTGTTGATGTTTTAACCAAAGTTATGTCAAAAGATATATTTGTGGAATTGAGGATATAATTTCATGTTTATCCTCCACTAATGAGTTCTTAAAGTTATTAAGGACATACCCCCACTATGATTTGTATTGTGTTGTCAAAGGGGGAGATAATTAGTACAACTTTGAAAAAATTTGTTCAACACTTTATTATATTAATTTAAAGTTGTGGTTATCATAGAATAGGGGAGAAGAAAAAATGTGATAGAAAAGTGAGGGTTTTTTTCATAATATGAGGAAAAAATTACTTATCACTAAGGGATGTAATTCCTTCAAAAACATTACTTTATCAATTAGTGGGGTTTTGGGAACTTCTATTTAATAAAGGCTATATTTTGGTAAAAGTTGAGAAAAAAAAGATATGTTAAAATGTTGAGTTGTTAAAAAATGGGTGTTCAAAGTTATAGTATTTAAAAAAAATCCAAAGTGATATATTGAAGATTCTTTTGGATTTTTTCATAATTTTTTTTATTAACAAAATTACTTTTGTTAAAAAAAAAATTTAACAAGTGTGAAAGAAGTTTCTAGAAGTTTTTTAGGAAATATTTTTTATAAAGTTGCTGAAGGGAGATAGGAAGTCTCTCTAACTTTGTTAAGAAACTTTATTACAAAGTCAAAAGATTCCAACCTAATCCTAAAATTTTATAACATCATGAAACTTCATGATCTAGTTTTATGTGCACAAACTTGTACAAAATGTATGAAGATAAAGGTGGATATCAAGCTTTCCGAACACATACTTCCAAATAAACATTTCCGGATAGAGATGTCTAAACAAAAAAGTTTCAGACACAGTTTTTTGGATGGATTGTAACTGAAGTATTATTAATATATATTTATAATAATATAATCTCAAAAAAAATCTTGATAGATACTTTCATATGTATATTATTAGATATAATCTTGTAGAATTTTTCGAATGAATATTTTTGATAAGTCTAAAGTACTGGGTTTTGTACGGGTAAGTAAAAAAGGATAAAATGTTAAATTCTAATGAAATAAATATAAAAAGGGATATTTAAAAAAAATAATTCAAAATATGAGTTTTAATTTTTGTAAAAGAAAAGGGGAGAAAATAAATTTCATAAAAATTTTAATGTTTGAGAAGCAGAATAAAGTTGAAGTTGCTACCGAATAGAGCAAACCACTGGATAGAGAAGTTTCATGTGAATGAATTCTTTATAATATGAAACAATGTATTAAAACATCTTAATTGGGTAAAGATAAATGTATAGAGGTAGATTAATCTTTCATAAAGATAGTTTCTTTAAAGTTTTTAATTGGTATATAGTTTTTTTAAAAGTTAAATAAAGTTCAAGGATGAAAATCTCTGATGTGCACTGATAAAAGAAAGCCAATGGCTTGAGTCAATCAGAAAAAGATCCATTATACAAATATCAATAATATTATCATTAATTGGATGTACATTTTATAAAAATTTGAGTATAGACAGGAGGATTGAATAGAGTCATCCTGACAAAGCAAAGTTGAGAAACAAATTGATAAGAACCAGATGTAATGTTCTTAAATAAGTCATCGAAAAAACTTTTCTAGATGAATTTTTTATAAGAATATTTATATAAAATTGGAAATACCTTTTTAACATGATGATTTTTTTTGTGTTTTCAATTAGTTTGTTATCTATCTAAGATAAGGAAAATTATTTTCATTCCTTAACACTGAAGTTAAGGAAGTTTAATGAAGTTTGTAAATCAATGGAGTTTTAATGAAGGTTCAATATTGTTCTATAATACTCTATAATTATTAATAATCCTTAAGTGAATTCATATTGAGTGGGAAAATTAAATTTAGTTCCCATGAATTCTATTTTTGAAGAACCTATATAAAGGGGTGAAAAGTATGATTATACTTAACACTATTCACCCATGAAAAAATTTGAAATGTTGTTGATTTTTGTTAGTGTAAGTTTCCAACTGATATTATTTCAGGTTGGATAAAAATATAGGATAGAATCTTTGATTAGAGAATCAGACAAAGTTTTTAGTTTAGAGAAATTGGACAGCGAGTTTCAAAAAAAAGTTTCCATATAGAGTTTGAGGCACAACATTTTTGATAATTAGATAGAACACAAGTTAATAAAAGTAGTGTATTTTCAATGAGGTGAACCAAACGGAGTTTTAAAAGACAGAGGAAGATCACACAATACATACATTACTAGATGGAGGAAATCAGACAAATATTTATATCAAAACTTGTGGGATCTAGTTTTACAAAGTTTCACATCTTTTTTGGATCATTTTTTTAAGAAAAACTCTATAAACTGATGGTAGTCATTATAATCATTCCTATTAGGTGATAGAAGGAGTATAATTATATTAAAATTGTATTCACTTATTTATAATAGTGAATTTACATGGACCTATGGGAGTCTCTATGTAAAGGATGTAGGTTCTCACACTGAGGTCGAACCTTGTAAATATTTTGTGCCTTGTATTACTTTCTTATTTTTTCATACTTGTGAGTTTTTTATAAAAAGTTGATAAGGATAAAACTATAACAAGTTATAAGGGTTAATTTTAGAGAATTTGAAATTTTAAAAAGTAACCATCGATTCAACCCCCCTATCTCGGGTTCCAATGATCCTTGGGAACTTCAAGTATTAGTATTTTTTAAGAAATGTTATGGTTAGCATGAGTAGTATTCTTGTATTTGGATACAAAATATTATCATGAGTGACAAAATGGGTTTTGTGCACTAGATGGCCCCCCAAGTCTATATCATGTAGAGTGTCATACACTACACATTTGGTATACTAGGGGTGTATGTTTCATATTAAATCTTCATACATGTGGTCTTCAAAATACTTATCATGATAACCTTAAAATATTTATTCCTTTCTTATAAGATCCTTGACGTATAGCTAATTAGGGGTGACTAGGTATGTTGTTGATCATGTTATCTATTAAAGCATAACCAAGATTGTATTTTTCCATTTTTATGATGAGTGTGACATTCAGTCCCTCAATTTAAATTGATTTAGGAAGTGTAAATTCATACCTAGATAGTATATATACCGTGATTATCTATTTGGTTGAGGGGTATGTGGCGTGCTCTTCCACTAATATGAATGACATGTGATGTATTCATCAGCTTGGTTAGTCGATACTAGAAGAATCTAGAATGTATGAGTAGCTATACAAGATAAACATACTCTATGTACCAAGGTCACTCTATGTCTTGATAAATGGTATTATATGATTATGAATACTTAAATATTAATCAGCTGGTGGATAGGGGTATGGAAATATAAGTGTTTGATATAGATCATATTAGATCCCTTTATAGCTTGAGTAGCATTGATGATTTTATATAGGTTGCACTTTTCTTAAATTTATCCATTCAGTAATTCATATTTGTTTTCAATGTTAATATTTCTTGTGGGGTTTCAATTTGTGGTTGTGAAAATGAGTATCAAGTCTCTAAAACTTTTAGATCTAGCCCAAAAGTGTTTTAGAAGATATCCATAATAATCTATAGATGGATTTTCATAAGTTGTTACATATTATTTATCATACAGTAAAAATTAATGATATATTTTCCAAAAGGAGTTTTGGATATGGTTTCCTGAGTTATTTCATATAATGTTACATAAGGTAAAATAACACTAAGTATATGAGGATTTACTATGAGTGGGATATTAATGGAATTTTTCACTGAAGGCACCACCGCAACATAGTGGTTTGGACCATGTCATGGTCTTCCTTTGGATACACCATGGCATGGTGAGTGTCACTATGTCTTAATAATTTTCATGTTCATGGAATTACCATTCCACATGATAGTGATCTAGTTCATTGAATCTTCCATTCCAATAGTTATCATATTTGGTTATTCATCATATGATGATGAATTTATGGAGTTTAAACATCTCACATAATTTTTTAATAATTAAATGATTTTTAATGGGATCGAGTCGAATGTTTCAAGAGTTGAAATGTTATGAGTATTTATGGGATTATCAATCAATATAAACAAACCATTTTAGGTTTTGTAAGACTTATATAAATCAGTTCATTCCTCATGAAAGTTTTTTTATTCCATATTTTTTATAATCCTATTAGAACTCCACAAACCAAGATAAACATTATGCCCTCTATTCACTCTATTATTTAAATATAAGGTTCTAGAAGATCGTGAATATAGAGAGATATTTATCGAGTATCAAGATATTCATACAACTTATGGATACCTTTGGATGAAGGGTTATTTTAGCTTCTTCTTAGTGATATTAATCAAAACTTTATGAAAATATTTGATAGGTTGGATCAACTGGTGTAAGGTACATTGTTCTTGTTCTTCATTTACATTTATCCTAAACATATATATGTATTCTAGGACTTATAGTGTTTTTTGAATTATTAATCTATTATGTATATGATATTAGATATTTATTTTAAAACATTCATGTTTCATACCCACAGATGATTGGGTGTGAAAATAAATGTGCAATAAACTTATGAAAGAATCAGATACGATATTTTAGTTCAAATCATATTGACATTAAGTAACACTTTATCAAGGATAAAGTGGAATGTGGAGATATTTACTTGGAATATGTTTCAATGAAGGATAAATTTGGATCTATCTTGAAAAATTCCCTCACAAAGGATTCCCTCTTGCACTTTAGAGTATTTTTAGGAGTGTAGTATCTCCCAAAATCCCTATAATTTTTCTAATTAATTTTCTCTATATAATTCCTTTGTGTTTACTAAAAAAAGAATAAAATAAAAAATGATTTATTATATAAAAGTAGGAGATAATCTACTTCTTTTTTTATAAGTGATGATTAAGGGGGAGAAGAGAATAAATTTTTCCTTACGTAGGGAGACATGAGGTGTTGGTGTTGGTATCTGATTCTTGGATAAGATCTCATATACTAATTTATATGTTTCTAACAAATACAAAGGGGGTGATTGAAGAGCCCTTGTGAATTGAATTGATAAAGGGGGAGATGATATTTGATCTCAATTAATACATGGATAATATAGTATTTGTCTTTACACCAAGAGGTTTTATAAATCTCAAAAACATCATTCTATCATATGATTAGTGTTTAGATAACATTAATATTAGAGGCATACAGTCACTTGTTTCTTGATATAATTTATTTGCAAGCCAAAAAGGTGTTTTTATCTTTTATTTATTAACAAAATGCTAATTAATGAGTTAGACACTCATTACATATTAGTTATATGAAAAGGAATAAAGGATTCTATGAGTTGAAAGGAATCATGGTGTAAAGTATGTCATTACACAATGATATACTAGGATATAGGATAATTATACTCTTATATAGACACATCACATCATAGAAAATGGACATTGTGTGATGAAATAGTTCCTAAGGAATTATAGGGTGTGAGATGTGCCAAGATGGGGAGCTGTGAAATCTTGGTGCAGTACTATCTAAGGAAGCTAATGAAATGTATGCCTCAATCCTTTCACTATGTCTCAACATATTAGATCATGCCTTAAAGTGCATGGGTATGAAATATTGGTGTGTAGTTTTATTAGAAGATTCCTTTCTCATACTGAAAGATGCAAGGTCACACCACAACAAGGATTCTATAGATATGATTAGATATAGAGACTATATTGCAATATATATGTTCATGCCAAAATAGTGGATATATTTTTATGGATAAATAATATATATATTTATAATTTGATCATCACACTCCAATTTAAATTACTACTTCATGATTCATACAGGGTATTTAAATGTGAGGAATCTTTCCTAGAGATACTCTGATGAAAAGAGTGGAAAACATTGAGATAAAAATCCATCCGTTCTAGGGAGAATTATAAGGAGATTTTTGTATGGGTTTGACGATAAGAATAAGGGTCCACACATGATCCGAATTATGTAGGCATGTGAGGTCAAGAAGTGAGTATAGATCAATTTGTTGACACTTCTCTTTATTTATTATAATTTGAGTTTAGGACCATATTCTAACTCAATTTGTTGTTCTTGTTGATAATTAGATAAGAATGTGAACAATGGGATCATAAACATTATTCACTAAGGGTTAACCACTCAATAAAAAAAGTGATTGAACCTTGTAAAAAAACCTTATATCACATGTGTTCTTTATCACTCTATTTTTGATCATCACATTGTTTCATTCAATATAAAATCACACTAACTAATGAAAGGAATATGATTTTGAGATTTGGGTTTTTAGTAACCACTAAATCACTCTCCCTTTTAGTAGTTTTCTACTCTCACTTGGTCCTTTCAAAGTGAAATAAATATCCTCCAAATTCCATTTGAAGCATTAAATATCCCCTAAAAGTGTATTAGGTCCCAAAACACCTTGGGAGGTGTGTTAATGTGCTTCAAAATTAGTTAAAAATAGCAAAGATGGTTCTTAAATGGACTATTTAGGTAGGTTTATGAATTTTCATCATGTAATGGGCCTTGGAAACCCATTATGTTGGGAATGTATTGTCTCAACAATACTCTATGAATTTTTTTGATTTTTTTTCTCACAAATACCCTTGTTTGTTTTACTAATGAAATTACTTTAAGTGTTTTTCAAGATTGCATTTATTGATAAATTTATCTTGTAATAAAGTTATTTAGGGGTTAATGTTTTTTTGTCTAAAGTATCCTAGATAAGTTTTTAAGTAGTCCGGGAACAATGTTTGTACCCTATGTTTGTAAGTGAAACGTATGGTTTTAAAACCCTACATTTGGAGAAAATGAATGGATTAGATACCCTATGATGTTGTAAAATTATATATTAGAAACCATACTTTTTAAATAAACCCTACGATTGTGAATATAATGTATGATTTAACAACACAACATTTTCAAGTTAACCGTACATTATCAACCGTACTTTCAAATTTAACCCTACATTTGACTTGGTCAACTAAGGTGTTTAAATTCGTGATATTTTTTTAGATTTATAAAATTCTATTTAAAGGATTATTTACTCTCTTTTAAATATATTTAAATACTGATTCAAAGTCTCATGTTAAATATATTAAATTATTCTTATTTCTAAGGGAATTTATGAATTTCTTTCTACGTTTTAAATTTAAAAACTCATGATTTTTTAGGATAAATTTTTGGATCTGTTTTCCCAAGATGAAAATTAACTTTCTATTTTTAAATACCAAGAGTTATATCATTTAAAGGTGTAGTAACTTTTTAAAAGGAATGAATTTTTTTACTATTTTTAGTAGATACAATTTTAATACATACATGTTTTGATCATGTGATGTTTGACTATTTCTATATTATTGCTACTTCCATTGTTATATTACTGTATTTCTTGAAGATCATCTATAACTAGGATATATTTGAAGCTATTTTTTCTTCAAGACTCTTATATATGAATAAAAATATCCATTATATTTCAATTTATGTTTCAAATGTGAGGTAAATTTATTTCTCATCAAATCAATTAATCTTGATTTCTTAGAGTATCGGTTTCTCATACTCATTTGTGGTGGAGTGTCAGCTTCTCACACTAAACTATGGATCAAGAAGTTTTCTATAAAAGAACCTGTCTTATTATAAGTTTTCAACTTCCTTCACTCAATTTTAGAGGTATTATGATAAGAGGGCTTGTTTAGTGAAAAACACCAAGCTCACTGAGAGAGTTTTGGTGGAGTGAACTAGGGGATCTTTGTTCCCTGAACCACTATAAAAATTTTCATGTTCTTACTCTCTATTTTTTCTATATAAAATTTCTTAAAGAATATAACATTTTATATATTCATAATATATGAAGTGGAGAAAAATTTGAGTCTTTCAGGATTCTTTAAAGGACACAATTCACCCCCTCTAGTGTATCTTCATATTATTATGACTTAACAATAGGTATCAGATGAGTTATTTTTGAAGAATTGTGATAAGCTCTATAAATCTTGATTAAAAGGTCTATATGAAGACATATGTCGATGGAATAACTAAAAGAAGACATGTCCATAATCTGTTTCCTTACTTTAATGGTGATAATTATGGTTTTTAGAAATCTCATATGATTATATATTTTAAGTATCTTGGATTCAAAGTTCACATGAATATTTTCAAACCTTATAAATCCATCAAGAACCAAAAAAAGTGGGATACTACTAAGAAAGTTTATTATGATGTCAATTCAAGAGAAACGAATTTTATTATATTCTCAAATGATTAAAAATGATTATATTATAGAATGGAATTCTCTTATCTAGCCAATAGATTCATTAAATTTTATAAGAATAAGAAAGGCTTAAAAAATTCCTTTAATAGTATCGAGAAATATGGTCGAGGACTTTAAAAAGTAAGATTATATGAATATAAGAAAATGGGACATATCATATCTGATTTCCCATAACTAAAATAAGGGAAAAGAAAAATATAAAATAAATAATGTAAGTATAAGATGATAACTTATTATGATCCTAAAGGTAAAAAACATATGAAGATGAATTGGAGTGCCTCTGAGGACTCCATTTTTAACATCCTAGGTTTTTGGAGTAGGTAAAATTCCTCACCTGTTTTGAATTTTTGGAGTTTGGTGGGTAAACCAACTCTTTTCTTATTTATCAGAACTTAATTATGAGAGTTCCTTTATCCCAATACCTTTTTTAGAAGAGTCTTAAGGATTAGAATGTGTCACTAGTTTTTTTAGGGGTTTGAGGGCATAAGAATCTAAAAAACCATGTTTTTGTGGGTGTGCGGATTGGGGTGCACGGTTTGAAAAAACTATTTGGCCTCCCATACGAAATTTTGCGGACCTCCTGGTATACTAGAAATGGTTTTTTAAAATGTGTTGGAGGGGGCACATGACCATGTGTCCATGTCTGTAATTTTTGACAGAGGGATCACACACAGTTTGTGTATGGTTTGGAAAATTGTGTGCATGAACCATGTGAGCCTGGAGATTGGGCAGTGGGTGCTACATGGTTTGTGCATGGTTTTCCAAACCGTGTAGGCAAACCATGGAGACCATTAAAAGTTCCATTTTCCCTTCTAACCTATTTCTATTCCCCCCCCCCTTCTTTCTTATTCTTTTTTAATGCACGTCAGGGGTTCATCCTCACTTTCTCTTCCACTGTGATTGAGTTGATATCTCCATCCGAGCTCTATTTATATATTTTTCTATGATGCTGGATGAATATTGGTAAGGCTCCAACTCATCTTTCCTCTTTTCTCCTTTTATCTTTCCATATGGAGCTTTAAATTCGTGTGATATGGTTTACCCTATTTTTAAGGTGTTCATATAAAATAAAAATTTCTTCCAATTGAGTGTTTTGGGGGTGCGTATTTGATTGCACTATTAGGTAGTATGAGTGAGAACCAAATAATTTAATGGTTCTCTTTTAATTAATTAATTGAACCCATGAGATGCATATGGGCATTCTCAATCAAGTCTAAAAGTGTTTTGATCCTAGTGAGAGGCTTAATACCTTGGGAATATTAGGTTAGGGTGTGTTTTTATTAAATTGAATTGTTTAAAATTAATTATATTGATTGGTTGAGTTCCATGGGAATGTGGTAGGCTCAAACCAAGAAATGAGATGGCGTTGGCTGTCCAGTATGAGGTTATGTAATCGTCGAATTGGGAAAGGCCTGTATTTGAGGAGTGATGGTGATCATAGGTTTGGAGACTTGGTCATCGACATGAGGCGATGATGTAGTCAGGATACAGGTGAGGATCATATGATTTTGGATGGTGATGGACATCAGATTGAGAGACACATTCGCAAGGGCATGAGGTACTAGAATGGTGTGTCTTAGGGATTTATTTGGTGATTTCTTCTCACATGTGATGGACAATGCACCGTTTGGAGTCATGTGCACACAGTAGTACTTAGATGATGAATTGGTATTGACCAATCGTGTGGGTAGAGTCCTTATTTATATTCATATTAGGTTGATTGTTAGAGGTGGTTTCCATATAAATCCATGAGGATGGTGAGGATCCATCAGTTGATAGTGTTGAGACTGTCAGATGGGGGGTTGAGGCTCATCGTACTTCAGACCATTAGTCTAGGATTATGTGGGAGGATGGATATTTCCATTCCTAGAGATGTTGGATTTTGAGCTAATAGTGATATTATTTGGAGGATATACATTGTTTTTCCTCAGATGTCAGGCTTCAATTCAATGTGGATTATTCTGATCTGAGGTCCTTGGGACTAGGTACTTGTTTGGGCGTGCCTTCGAGACGTCGGATGTTGTTGGACATGAGGTGTTAGTTAGAATGAGATGTTTAGAGATTCTATTTGAGGTGTAACCTAAGGGATCACCATGACTGATTGACATTAGTGGATACCTTGGGAAATATACTAAGGATCGTCTCTGTTATAGTGATACCAGTTTTGGCTGAAGTAGGTGATTTCTTCCTTGTGGATATTGAGAATAAGGGGAGTAGGTTATACTCTATGATATGAAAGTTATACTATTTTATTTACTTTTTAGTATGCAGCTACTTAATCACAGATGTAAGATAGGAACATGTTATTAGTGTCCTACTAAGATCCTTTCTCACACCCTACATGGGCCCTTCTAGATGTGTGTAGATTTTATGGATTTGTGATTAGGTAAAGGTTTCAACTCAAGAGATGGATCTTAGTAATTGAGTAGTATGGGATGGAAGGAAAGTGAACATGGGTCTTTCCTCATATAGAGTTAACTTTTTAGTTTTCCTTTATATATAAGTATTCTTATATATACATATATATATATATATGCACGTACTGAGGTCGGCTATTGGTGACCCATTTGTTTATTGTTTGTATGACCTGATATGTATACATGTTCTGTTTTAGTATCTAAAAATTGTATTGCATAATTTTTAATTATTCTTCTGGTTTAGAGCTTGTTTGTTACTATTATTTCTGGTGTTATTTCTTATGCTTCCATCATGGGCAGGTTACTAGTTTTGTGTCTTATGGTCTTTCTTTTCTGCTACTATATATATGTTAGACCATTATTATATTATCACCATAGGGTATAGTCTCTCAAATATCACCTCTTTACACCATCCCTACTTGTCGAAATCCTTTATCATATGGGGAGGTGTGCCTAAGGCCTAGTGGCACTCAGCCTGTAGCATTATTCGAGTGACTAAACGGGTCGGGGCGCTACAAATGGTATCAAAGGAAGTTCATCACTAGGAATTAGTATCAGAGATGGATGGATACTAATGGTACCAAATTCTTTTATTTTTGATTGGTCTTACTATTTTAGATATGGTGGACTGGAGATTATTATGTTTTCAAAATTGGGTTTAGAGCTTAGGTTTGGGTGGCTACAACCCCATGCACAGAGGCTGAACCAAGTTTCTAGGGGTGGGAATTTCTGTTATACTTTGGTCGTTTTACAATTGATATGATTCCCACCTTGAGTGTTATACTTATATTTGATTTTTACCTATTATGGTATGTGACCCTTGGCCCAATAAGGTAAGGGATGTTTTCTTATGTTTTCTAGCTAGTCACATAGGATTTTTTTACATATATATAAATGTTTCTATGATAAAATTGATGGTATATGATATGTGATACCAATATATATGGTCTTGGATATTATAGGAGTAGGCATGGATTATTATATGGGGTGATTTTGATCACCAGGTTGTGTAATGAGGTCTTTATATTGAGGCAATATGGTTCGTCAGGATGGGCACGACTTGGGGCATATGGGGGTGAGATGCTTAAAATTTCAAAAAAGGAAGCTAAATGGTGTTTTCCTGCCTAGCTTCTATTTGGTGAAAATTTAATCAGCTGCTTTGAACTGATACTTGATTCCTAAATCTGATATGGGTAGGTGAGGGTCCATGAATCTAGGTTTATATGTGATAGTTAACTCTAATATGGGTGGTTAAGGCGGTATGAGGCCAGATATAGTGTGGCATGGTTGCGATGGGGGAGGGTAAGGGTAGTAAGATTGCACTTCCTATTACTATTTTCCCTATCTGTGTTATATATATATATTTGTGTGTGATATTATGGTTTTATGACCATTTATTGGTATTCAATGGGATTCCACCTAGATGGGCTCTAGTGGATCATCAGGCGGGCGATGTTTTGGTGATGTAAGATTGTGCATAGGTTGAGACCCCTAAGGGTTGGGATGAGGCCCCGGAGGGTTAGGCTGAGCATAAGATACATGTATATGCTCAGGTATAGGCTTAGGTATAGGTGGGGTAGCCACTAGATGTGACATATTTTGGACCATGTCTAGAAAATCATCTCGGAGTGAGTCTGATATATTTCATCCATGGAATTGATAGGGGAGATCAGGGAGCAGATCCTTTTATGGTGTACTTGACTCAGGAGTTCCAGTCACAAAACCCACCACTATTTTAGTGTGAGGGAGTACCACAACTGGATGATAATTTTATTGAGGTAATGTAGATGATATTAGAGTAGCTTGAGACACCCCTAGGGAAGAGGGTGAAGCTGGATACGTACATGCTTAGAGAACTGAAAAAGCGATGGTGAAACGCGCAGGTTCATATGTGAAAACACAATGACATGCTTGGAAGGACTTCAAGTCTAGGTTCTTTGAGAAAATTTTCCCAGAGATGTTGAGGGACAGATAGCTCAAGAGTTTTTGATCCTATAGAATAGATACATGACCATCATGAACTATGCAACGAAATTCACCAGGTTGTCTCACTTTTCACCTGGAATGTTGGGTAACAACACCTCGAGGGTGAGGCCTTTTGAGGATGGTTTATAGAATTCCATTTAGGTGTATTAAAACATATTTAGGTTAGTATCATTCTCATAGGTGGTGAATTATGTTCCCATAGCTTAGGTAAATCTGAAGGATCGGTCTTATTCAAGCTAGGTGATAACTTTAGGTGATGTTGGTGGTGATTATTTAGATAGAAGGAAGTGTGGTTAAGATGAGACTTAGTAGGGTGGTCAGGCCAGATACTTGAATAGACCACCTTGGAGTTGGTCATTGATTGTGTGCTTTCAATGTGGGAAGTTAGTACATGTGAAAACAAAATATGATCAGGCATTAAAGGAGTGTCGAGTATGAGGTCAGGTCAGGAATCTTGAGATGTTCTATAGGAATCCTTCTCAAACAGTTGGTAGTTAGGAATCAGGGCACACTCAAGGTTATGATATTCAACTAGGGTGGTGTCAGGATCTATTTAATGAGATTCAATTTCACACAGAGGTTGTGGTAGAGATAGTGGAACCCAATAGTGGGGTAAGTGGCTAGTGGCTGGTGCAACGCCATAGGGAGGCTAAGCCTTAGGTAGTCAAGCTTCAGGACAAATGCACGCTATGGAGCTAACAGATGTAGAGTAGTCCTGGGATTTTTTTTATGGATATAGGTACATCGCGGGCATGTCCATGATTCTTTTTGTTTTATTTTGGCATGTCCCCTATGTAGGAATGTTTTTTTTTGTTTCATGAGGTGAATGTGATGTATCTATGACTAAACAGATGTGGTAAGTAGGTTGGAATCAGTTTAGATGTGTTATATATATATGAGGTGCATGGAACCAATATTTACATGTGTTCATCGATGGATGCGAGGATTTTATGAGGTGCATTTTAATCTTATAATCGATGTGATGTAGGTTATATATGAGGTGAGTGGTA
This sequence comes from Viscum album, assembly GCA_963277665.1. Classification (NCBI taxonomy): domain Eukaryota; kingdom Viridiplantae; phylum Streptophyta; class Magnoliopsida; order Santalales; family Viscaceae; genus Viscum; species Viscum album. Next base: position 320,227,219 of record OY728146.1, read on the forward strand.
CCAAGACTGGTTTTGAGCATCTGATGAGATTTTGGCCCTCATAGGTTCCATGTATGACATGGGAATGAGGTAGGTATCTGGTGAGATGTGGTAATTTATGGGTGTTTGATGTGACACAATTATTATTTGAGAACCTGATGAGGTTTAAGAGTAAAAATGCATCACAAGAGAGAATTGAGTCCAAGGATGGTCAGTGGACCATCAGTTTTATTTTAGTTTTGGGTCATAAGTGACTGGGGTAGGTAACTCCTAAGGTGGGGAGTACCTTGATGGGGTTGACCTGTTCCCTTTTGGCATGGGTAGTATGGGTTAATTATAATGAAATGGGTAAGTTTGGTTCCATCTTTGAGTTTTTCTTAATAACTCAGGGACAATCTATGTTAAGGTGGGAAGATTGTAACATCCCAAGTTTTTGGAGTGGGTTGAATTCCTTGGCTATTTTTATTTTTTGAAGTTTGGTGGGTATACCAACTATTTTATTGTTTATAATAACTTAATTATGAGAGTCCCTTTGTCCTAAGACCTTGTTTTTATATGATTCTTAATTCTTGGAAAGTGTCTCGGGGTTTTGGTTGGCTTTTAGGTGCATCAGAGGCCAAAAACCCAAGTTTCCATGGTGCACAGATTGAGGTGCATGATTTGAACAAACCATGCGGGATCCTAGGAGAAACTATATGGCCCTCCAAGTCTACTAGACATGGTTTTTCAAACTGTGATGAAGGGGGTACATGTCTGTGCAGCCATTTATACATTTTTAACAGAGGTATCATGCACAGTTTGCACATGGTTTGGAAAATCATGCCCATGAACCATGTGATCTTGGATATTGGGTAGTGGGTACCACATGGTTTGTGCACATTTTTCCAAAACTATTCATAAAAAACCCTACGGTCCATTAAAATTGTTATAATTCCATTTTTTCCTCCTACCTTATTTCTCCCCCCCCTCTTCTTTCTTCTTCTTTGGTTGCGCACAGCAGGGGGTTCCTCCTCCCTTTCTCTTCCTATAGTCTTGAGTCGATCTCTCCATCCAAGCTCCATTTCTCAATATGTCTATGGTTTTGGATGTGTATCGGTAAGTCTCAAACCCATCTTTCCACTTTTATCCTTTGATCTCTCCGTATAGAGTGCTAAATTAGTGCACGGTGATTTACCCAATTTTCAGGGTGTTTGTCTAAAAACCCAATTTCTTCCAAATAAACCCAAGTTAGAGGCTATGATCGGATGAGAAATCATCTACCAGCATGAGGTAGGTGGTGATTATCTTTCTTTGTGATTTCATGAGTGTTTTGGGGGTGCGTCTTTGAGCGCTCCATTGGGTAGTTCGAGCGAGACCCTAATAATTTAATGGTTGTATTTTAGTTAATTAATTAAACCCATGATATGCCTATGGGCATTCTTAATCAAGTCTACAAGTGGTTTAAGACTAGTGGGAGGCTTCAGACTTGGAAATATCAGGATGGGGTGTGTTTTTATTAAATTAAATTGTTTAAAATTAATTATATTGATTGGTTGAGATCCATGGGAATGTGATGGGCTCAGCTCGAGGATTGAGATGGCATTGACCATCTGGTATGAGGCGATGTAATCATCATGTTGGGAGAGGCCGAGATTCGATGAGTGATTATGATCATATTTTGGGTGACTTGGTCATTGGTATGAGGTGATGATGGCATCAGGCTACAGGAGAGGCTCATGTGATTTTTGGATGGTGATGACCATCAAATTGAGTGACACGATCACAGGGGCATGAGGTGTTAGAATGGTGTGTCCTAGTGATTTATTTGGTGATTTTTTCTCACCTGTGTTAGCCAATGTACCATTTGGAGTCATGTTCACATAGTATAACTCAGATGATGAGGTGTTATTGACCACTTTTGTGGGTAGAGGCCTCCATTAGATGCATCTTAGGTTGATGGTTAGAGGTACTTTCCATAGAAAGTAATGGGGATGGTGAGGATCCATCGATTGAAGTGTTTATACTGTCATATGGGGGATGAGGCTCACTATACTTGAGGCTATTGGGATAGGATTATGTGAGAGGAAGGATATTATCATTCCTCAGGACATCAACTGTTGAGACGACATTGATATTATTTAGAGGATAGACATCATTATGCATTGGACATTGGACTTCGAGCCAATGGATATTCTTCTTAGCTGAGGTCCTTGGGACCATGTACTTTCTTAGTCATTCCTTTTGGACGTCAGACATTTTTGGAAATGAGGTGTCGGTTGGCATGAGGTTCCGGGTGATTCTATTTGAGGAGTAACATGGGGGTTCACCTATACATTAGGGGATGACTTAGGAAATTTTCTAAGGAACCTATCCACTACAGTGATACCAGTGTTGGATGAAGTAGGTGATTTCTTCCTTGTGGCTGTTGAGCACAATGGAATAAAGTTATATTCTATGATATTAAAGTTATGTTGTTTTATTTACTTTTTAGTATACACCTTATTAATCACATATATAATATAGGTACATGTTGGTGGTGGCATACTAAAATCCTTTATCACACCCTACATAGGCCTTTCGATATGCGTGTAGATTTTATGGATTTATGATCAGCTAAGGTTTTGTGATCAAGAGCTAGATCTTAGTGATTGAGTAGCATGGTATGGAAGGCAAGGGACCATGGGTCTTTCCTCATCTATAGTTACCATTTTAGTTTTCCTTTCTGGATCATCATGCTTATATATATATATACGTACTGATGTTGGCCATTAGGGGCCCCTCTGTTTATTTTCTATATAACCTGATTTTTATACATGTTTTGTTTTAATATCTATAAATGGTATCTTATGATGTTTAATTCTACTTTTGGTTTTGAGCTTATTTAATATTATTTCTTCTACTGCTATTGATTGTGCTTCCACTACTGGTCCAGTGTCTTATGGTATTTATTTTCCACAACTATATATATGTTAGACCGTTTTTATAATATCACCATAGGGTATATTCTCTCCACTATCACCTATTTACACCCTTTCTGCTAGTCATAATTCTTTGAAATGCGAGGAGGCATTCATAAATCCTAGTGGCACTCATCCTATATCATTGTTCAGGCAGTTAAATGGGTCGACACACTACACCATCAGTACTTTTAAATCTAATTCAGAAATTATCCAATCAATTTGAAAGAAAATATGTGATTTATGGATAAATAGGAAGAAGAGGTACAATATTACCATTCTTCTACTTCTAATTCCGAAGGTTCTTCTAATAGTAAATTAGCTTCCTACTATTCAACGCTTGAAGAAAATTATGAATCTCTAATAAAAAAAATAACTAAAAAATATTCATAATGTTTTTTTAAACGAAAAGGATTCCATTCTAAAATAGTACTTAGAATTAAAATAAAAATTTATCAATTCTACCCCAAACTACATTTTTTGTGAAAATGAAATTAAAGAGTTACAGGCTGAAGTAGATTCATTCAAAAGTGATTCCATTGTATCAACTAAAGGAGAATAATATCTTAATAAAATTCTTAGAAAAAATTTTCATAAAAATGAGAAATATAGAATAGAGAGAAATTAAGTAAAGTTATAATTATATAGAAAATATTTTTTTCTAGTTCTATGAATAACAACATATCAAGATTAACCTATTTTTAGTATGGAATTAAAGGCCATTATTCTAATAACTATTATTCGATAAATCCTCAAATCAGTGAAATAAAAAATGATTTTGGTTCTAGAAATAATTCTGAATCTAGTCCTATAAATTTTTTCAAAATTAGGTAAATATGGATACCTAGATCTTTACTTGTGGACTTAGCTAGAACCAATAACATTAGGGTACCAAAACAAGATTTTATTTAAATGTTTTCTTAGTAAAATTTTCAAAGGAATAAAAATTATAGTTTGGTATTTGGATTGTGGATACTCAAGACACATGAGTGGAGACTCTTCCAATTTCATACATTATCAAAATTATATGGAGGCCTGGTTACCTTAGGTGATAATTCAAAAGGAAAAACAGTTGGAGTTAGATTAGTTGGAGATTCAAAATCAATTTTAATCAAAAAATTACTATATGTTCAAGGGTTGAAGAATAAACTAATAAGTATCTCTCAACTCTATGATTATGGTTTTTATGTTGATTTATCAAATAATGAATGCTCTATTTTTTAATATAAAATGCTTAAGTTTAGAAAATACATAACTAAAAATATTTATACTTTGGATCTTAATTTATTGTGTAAACAAATGGTGAATTTTTTAACTACTGATAAAAATGAATCATGGATTTGGAATAAGAGACTTAGACACTGTAATGTATTTAATTTGTATAAATTATCTAAGAAACACTTAGTTTATAATTTTTCTAGTCTTAAATTTTATAAAAATAGATTTTGTGATGCATTCCAAATAGGCAAGAAACACATGTCATAATTTAAATCTATTTACTAGGTTTCTAGATCCAACCCACTAGAACTTATCCACATGGATTTTTTTGGTCCATAAAGAGTAGTAAGCTTAGATTAAATATATTTTTTTTTGTTTTAGTTGATTATTTTTTCATATTTACTTGGGTTTATTTTCTAAAACTTAAAAGTGAAGTTTTCTATATTTTTGTAAGATTTTGTAAAATTGTTCAAAATAAAAAATATTTTAAAATTATTTCATTGATAAGTGGTCATGGTTGAGAGTTTGATAATCAAGAATTTAATTATTTTTTCTCAAAAATAGATATTAAACATGCCTTATCTATTCCAAGAACACCTCAAAAAAATGGAATTATATAAAGAAGAAATATGACTATTCAATAAATGGAAAGAACTATGTTAAATGAATATATTCTTCCTAATTATTTTTGGGAAAGAGCTGCTAACATAGCTTTCTATATCATGAATTGAGTTTTAGTAATACCATTTCCTAAAAACAAACCATGTGAATTACAGAAAAATATAAAACCTAAGGTCATTTAATTTAAAATATTTGGATACAAAGTGTATATCTTAAATACTAATGAAAATATTGGTAAATTTGATCCAAAGGCAGATGAAGGAATATTTTTAAGATAATATATTACTTCTAAATCTTATAGAGTGTATAATAAAAATTCAAGGATAGTTGAAGAATTTGTTCATATGATTTTGATGAAAGTGTCCCTTTTGATCACAATAAAAATAAAATAGATGAAGTCACTAATTATTTAGAAAACATGAGACTTGAATCTACAAAATATGATTTTTAAAATAAACTAGAATATGATGAAATTTATTTTATTCTAGAAGAACATGAAAATAGTGAACCTAAAATTGTATTACCTAGTTAACCTAGAACCTTAAAGAATCATCCTTTGGAAACTATAATATGAAATATAGATACATGATTTAGGAGTATAAGGAGCATATAAAATCTATCTGAATTATCTACCTTCCTATCTTAATTAGAACCTAAAACTGTAGATGAATCATTAGAAGGTGAAATTTAGCTAATATCTATGCAAGAAGTACTTAACTTGTTTAATAGAATCAAAGTTTGGTAATTGGTTGATAGACCATCCAATCATCCGGTAATTGGAACAAAATGGGTTTTAAAAATATTTAATATGACCAAGGGAGAATTACTATAAATAATACTATATTAGTAGTTAAGGGATATAATCAGGAAGAAAAAATGGATTATGATGAAACATTTGCACCTGTTACTAGATTAAAAGCTATTATAATCCTTTTAGCTTATGCATCACATATTAATTTTAAATTATATAAGATGGATGTAAAATTGGATTTTATAAATCGATATTGAGTGGAAGAAGTTTATATTGAACAACCACTTGGTTTTGAAAATCCCCATATATCAAATTTAGTTTTTAAGCTTATTAAAGCTATTTATGGCCATAAACAAGCACCAAGAGCTTGGTATGACAGATTAAGTTCATTTCTAATGGAAAATGACTTTTTTTAGGATTGGAAGATCTTACTCTCTTTAAATAAAAATTTTTTTCTAATATTTTATTAGTATAGATTTATATAGATGATCGATGTTATATTTGGTTTAACTAATAAAAATATTTGTAATTATTTTTTAAAACATATGAAAAAGGAATTTGAAATGAGTATGATGAGAGAATTAAATTTCTTTCTTGGTTTTTAAATCTATCAAAAAGACTATAAAATGTATTAAATCAATGTAAATATATTATTAATTTATTGAAAAAGTTTGGATAGGAAACCAATTGTACTATACAATTCCTATGTGTACCAATATAAAACTTGATTTGGATGAAACTGGAAAACTAGTTGATAGCAAGTTATATAGAGGAATGATTCACAGTTTATTATATATTACTACTTATAGATTAGGAATTATGTTTTCTATCTTTATTTGAGCTGGATTTCAGTCAAACCCAAAATAATTCTATCTTACTTTTGTTAAAATAATTTTTAAATATTTGAAAGGAACTATTTTTCAATCTTTAATTTACCCAAAAAACTTTTGATTTTAATTTAATCTCATATTTATATGTTGATTTTGGAGGATATAGGTAAGATAAAAATAGTACCTCAAAACCTAGACACTTTTTTGGTAATTCCTTAGTTTCATGGTCAAGTAAGAAACAATATTCAGTTGCTTTTTCAAAATATGAGGCAAAATGTATCTCTGTTATTCTTTGATGTGTGCAAGTGTTGTGGATGAAACACACAGTACTAGAATTTGGAATCAATTTCAATAATATTCCTATTTTATGTGACAATAAAATTATAATTAATATTTTTAAAAATCCAATTAGTCACTCAAGGACTAATCATATTGATATAAGGCATCATTTTATAAGAGATCATATTCTAAAAAAGGACATATCTTTATATTTTGTTAATGATGAATATCAACTTGCTAATATTTTCCCTAAACCACTTCTTACTTCTAATTTTTAATTTATTAAGGGGGAGTTAGGTGTATTTAATTTTAAATAAAATTTTGATTATATATTTTGATTATATATTTTTATTCTACTTTATGTTCATCTATTATTTATTTAGTTTTATTTAATAAATTATGGGTTTATTACTCATTTCAAAAAAGTTTTTTTTTTCAAAATTAAAATCTATAATGATTAATCTGAGTAGTTTGGCTCTATAAACTAAACCAAGATCAACTAAAACCATCAGAAACTCTTTATATACTACCCTCAATCTCAAAACCTTGTAAATTTATGCATTCTTGATTTATCTTTGAAGCCCTAAAATATGAACATAAAACTTTTAGATTTTCTATAATGTAAAAGAAAAATAGAATAGAAGAAGGTGAACCGAGTAAATATAAGTGCCAACACACTTCAGGATCTAACATAATATTCCTTCAAGGTAAGGTTTTCTAATTTGTGTGGTTGTTTCATAAAAAAATACTATTAAAGATAGATCAAGATTTTCAAGGTTTAGAATTTATTTTCAATGGAAAAAATAATGAGTATATTTTTTACAGTGAAAAAAAGAGTTTAATGAACATGCCCTGTTTAGTTTTGGTGACATAGAGGATATCCTCTCCTTGAAGGTAAATAATATGCAGTTTTTGTATATTTAGTAAAAATGGCCAATATTTTTCAGTGTCCCTGTGAAGGGGTTTTTCAATTTAATATTCAATCTATTGGAGATTAAAAGACTAAATATGAGGACATTATGTCTTTTATGTTTGGATCCACCCATGTAAGAAACATGATTGTAAAAAATATTAAAAATGAATAGAATTCACTGGTCAAATTTATTCAATCTGTAATATTTCTAGGGATTTATAAGTTAGAGAAAAAAATTTCCTTTTATTTATATCATGTTTTTAATGTTAAGTGAAATCAAGTTGAATTTATATAGATATATTTTATGGTATATGCATCAACACTATCTAAAAGAGGATAGAATGTATTTTTATCCATATGGGAGGATTATTTCTCTGGTTTTATATAATAATAATAATATTTTTGATATTTATATGGTTATTATATGTCATCACAGTAATATTCTTTCTTCTATAACCTTAATAAAATTTGGTTTCTTTTGGAGATCCTTGAAAGTAAAGATTATGCATGTTGGTGTTTTTGATCAATAAGTATCTGGTGCTCATGCTTAGGGGGGGAAAGAAATTAGAATTCAACTGGATCAGTATGACTTCATAGTAAAGAAATTAGAAAATCAAGAATGGAATACTTTGTTGAGACAATAGTCCAAAGACTCAGGGTTGATGTTAGTGACCCAACTACTACAAGAGATTTACACCATTCTCTTGAAGAACCCTTAGAAGAATTCAAACATGAGGATCTTATTACAAGGTTTAGAAAAAGAGAAGAGCCTATGGTTCATACACAAATAGATGAAGATGAATAAGTTGAAAATCATTGTTTATGGGTGTAACGATTACTTCTGTAGAAAGGACAATATAAAATAGAGATGATCGCAAAGGTCATACAAAAGAATATATTGAAAATAATGTTGAATATGGTGAGCAGGTGCACACATCTATGGTTGAAAATACCAAACTAATTGAGAATTAAATATTCTCTATTTATGAATAATACTTTGAAAATGATGTTAGTGAATCTTGTGAGAGAACAAAATCTCTTAGAACTTTTCCATCATCATCCAGTGAGAAGATTGAAGACCATTCCCTTATTGTAGATGAAGTAGGAAAACCATCATGATATCAAGAAAAGGAATATTCTAATTCTATTAGTGCTCAAATTTGATATTTGGTTTGAAAATATAATAATATGAAAGAAATGAATACATATTTGAAAATTTATCTAGAAGTTTCTAGAAAATATTTGAAAGATTTGAAATGTTCAACTATTATAAAAGTAGAGTTGGAATTAGTTCAAGCTTAGTTACACAATCTAAGAGAAAATCCTATTTATGAAAGTGATTTTGATTCATTTCATAAAGGTATGTCCGACCATCTTGTTAAAATCAAAGAATAATCATTTTCAAATATAGATTTTGGAGAATTAATGAAATATCTATGGAGTCAATTTGAATCAATAATAATTATATCAAGTCAAGCAAGGGATTCTAATTCTAGTCATTCAACTTGTCCATATTTGGTAATAATTTTTTAATCTATCACTTCAGTCCTATCTATAATAAATAATAAAATTTAGATTCTTCGTTGTGATAGTGTTCTACTTCACATTCTTTTGGACAATCAAAAAGATTTTGTTAATAAATTAACATCTGATGAGCTTAGTATTAGAAAAATTTTCAATCAATTAAGTGATATGCTGAAAAAGTTTGTATAGTTTATAGAAACTGTCCATGAGTTTTTAAAGGTACATTTAACTAAAAATATAAAAATTTCACTGGATTCAAATATTTTTTATGAAACAATGGGTTTGGATGTTTAATTACAATTTTTAAGGAATTATGAGAGAGCTCAAGGATGTTCATTAGGTTGTTTGAGATTCATTAACATCTAACACATCATCTGAACCAAAACCTTCACCCATATCTAATCCTAATTCATAAATTTTTAACCGAATATTTCTTTTAATCAACAAATTTTAAATTCTTTTTTTCATTATAGTTGTGTTTATTTATTTCTTTTTTATCTATCCAACTAAATTTTCTGTGCAGGAATCATTTTTTTCTAAACCTAACAAAACATTCTCTAATAGTTTTGTGCCACATTAACAAAGTTATATACCATTTTTTGATACTTTACTTTTGATATCATAAAATGAGGATAATATTGGGTAAAAAAACATTCTTATACCTATAATATATTAAAAAAGTCGAATAATATAAATTTATAAATTTAAAATATTTAACATAAATCTCTTTAGTTTAGTCAACATGAACTTTTCATAATATTATTTGTTTATCCATAGTTTATAAACCTTTAAATGGGGACTATAATTTCTATTATATATCTTTGTGTTTACATTTCCTATATTTTTTTAAGTTTTTGTTATATGGGTTTTGTGATCATTAAAAAGGGGGATATTGTTGGGCTTATATTATCTCAATAATACACTATGAATCTTGTTGGTTTTGATGCTCACAAATACGCTTGTTTATTTTACTAATAAAATTAATTTAAGAGTTTTTTAGGATTATATTTATTGATAAATTTATCTTGTTATAAATTTATTTATGGTATAATGTTTTTTTGTCTAAATTTTTCTAGATGTGTTTTTAAGTATTCTAGAAACACTGTTTATACCCCACATTTTCAAGTGAAACGTGTGGTTTTCAAACCCTGCATCTTAAGAAAAAATATGGATCAGATAACCTATGCTATTATAAAATTATGGATCAGGAACTATACTTTTTAAAGAAACCATATGTTTTTTAAACTAACATATGGTTTATCAATTGTCAACCATTCTTTCGAATTTAACCCTACATTTGACTTGGTCAACTATGGAGTTTAAATTCAAGATATTTTTCAATATTTTCTAAAAGGTATTAATGGGATTATTTAAACTCTTTTAAATATTCTTAAATATTTATTTAGAGGCTCATGTTCAATATATTAAATCATTTTTATTCTAATTCAAGTTCTGACTTTATTTAAATGTTTTAAATTTAAATACTAGTGATTTTTCATAAGATATTTTTGGATCTGTTTAGCCAAGAAGAAAGTCATTTTTTTATTGTTAAATAAAAAGGGTTATATCATTTACTGGTGAAATAACTTCTAAAAAATAATTAACATTTATGTTATTTTTAAGATCTACATTTTGAATAAATGCATGTCTTGATCTTGTGTTGTTTGACTATTGTTCTATTGTTAATGATTCCATTATTTTATTGTTGTATTTCTTGAAGATCATTTGCAACCAGGATCTCTCTAAAGTTTTTCTTTCTTGAAAATTGTTATCTATGAATAATAACATCAATTATATGTTAGTTTCTTCTAAAACAATGAGCTAAATCTAGTTCCCATCAAATAAATTAATCTTGATTTCTTAGAGTATCGGCTTCACGTACTCAATTGTGGTGTAGTTTCATCTTCTCACACTAATCTATGGATCAAAATGTTTTCTATAAAATAACTTGTCTTATTATAAGTTTTCAACTACCTTTAATTATTTTTTGAGGTCTTATGATAAGAGTACCTATTTAGTGAAAATCACTAAGCTCGCTGAGAGAGTGTTGGTGGAGTGGATAAGGGGATCTTTATGCCCTGAACTACTATAAAAATTGTTGTGATCTTATTCTCTATTTTAACTGAATAATCTTTATTAAATAATAGAATGATTTATATCCTCATAATATAAAAATAGGGATAAAATTTGAATATTTCAAGATTCTTAAAAGGACACAATTCACCCCCCCCCCCTCTTGTGTATCTTCATATTAATCCTACCTAACACATTACTCCAAGACCAAGCCTAAATCTCATTTGAGATTTCTCAATTCCTTATATTCATGTATTAATAATATAAATAAATCATTATTAATATTATAAAATCATTTAAATTATCATATTAAATAAAATTAATAAAATAAAATATTTAAAATATGAAAAACACATATCTTATTTGTGTTTCTAATAAACATAATTATTTATAAACATGATCCAATCACATTGTCCTAAAAATACCAATTATAATTATCTTATATGTGACCCCAATGGTCCATTTTAAATTTGGAAATTATCCTGAATATCATTCATAATTATGAACTAAGAGTGGTGTCTAGAAACACATAATAGATATCTGAATTACAAAGGGGTTTGGTGTGATCTAATCCAACACATGTCCAATAGCATAGTTATTTTTTCCTTGACATTTAAATTAATCATGATACATAGATAATTTTAATCCCATATAACTTATCTCTTTTTCTTAATTCATGAGATCACTAAATTTTATGTAATTACTAATAGAAATATGCACTAATGGTATGACCATGACCGATCAGTTTATACCATGTCATTATCTATGTTGTGATATAGGATGTTATAGTGAATGTCACCACGTTGTGGTGTAGTGCATGGTGTTTTATGTGTTGTGTGATAATGCATGACAAAACCTACTTCTCCTACACTAAGCTATCATACTCAGTTTGACCATCATGAGATAATGATGTGAGGGTTTTGAAGGGATAAAACATTTTTTTAATGTTAAACAAATAAATCACAATGTTGTGTTGTAAGTTACAAAGAGTTGTAATTCATGAAATGTTTATGAAATTTTTCTCTTTAAATAATCAAACATTTTGTTTTCATTGATTTCCAATATAAGGAGTATAAGGCCCCAGCCTTAAACCTTACTTAATCTTGAGTTAATACAAGATTACACATTGAGGATCTTTTCAGGTTTAGAGTTTTAGAGAATTAGATCATAAAACTTGCATTATGTTCTACATTTAAACAAAGTGGTTACATAAAAGACAGGATTCATTCTTCCCATCAACAGAAACATATTTAAAATAAAACTTGGATTCTTTCTTGACACGTCCTTGACACTATCATCACATCACGTACCTTTCCCTTGACCTGTGAAAAACATTTTAAAAACATGGTATGAGCATAAAAAAAGCTCAGTAAGGGATATAAAAATATGGAAAGGAAACATGAGTTCATATATACATAAGAATGAAATCATACTTTACCCATAAAACTTAGGCACTTTAACATACCTCATCAAACCATGAATAAATCATAGAAATCATAAGACATAAAGGTAACTTGAGGCATTCATAACATTCTTACGTAGGGAGTAACCCTCTTGGTTACGTTTGGAATACCCATTACAGTATATTCCCTAAATCTCTTTGGAGAAACCTTAACGTTTCACTCCTTCACATTACCCAATGCATTGGAGAGCTATATCGGGCTCACCCGCCCTTAGTTTATCACGGAACCACCCATCTTCATAATAATGCCCAAGAACCTCAACATAATCGTATCACATAAAACATGTATAAAGGAAACATAACATTTCCACCTTTCAATCACAAGATATCAATACAACACATTGATATAAAAACATTATGAAAACCATTTTCAATACCAAAATAAAAGAAAATTAAAACATGGTATTTATTTTTATTTTAAAAAGAAGGTATGGCTTGTAGAGGAAGCCGAAACTCAAATAACGGTCACGGCGGCGGAGAAGTTGTTGTCACCGCATACGTACGACAAAAACATTACCTTTTTTCGTTTAGTAAAACGCTTCGTATAAAAAATATTCCTTTTGGATAAACGTAAAAGTCAAAGGGGTTTATACACCGTATAAAAGAAGGTTGTGTATAAAACAAAATATGCCTCAATGAAAGGAGATTGAGACGAAGTCCCATACAAAGATGGTATCCTTGGATTAAGGATAAATTAATTACATAATTATGTGTGACAAAAGAATACACCAAATATAAGTGGATATTAAGTGTAAAATAATCAAAGGTCATTCACACATATTCAAAGGATGACATATTCAATAACTACATGTTGAACCCAAAGAAATCGAAATTGGGTTAAGAAGTTCCCTTGACAGCCTAACGGCGTCACATCAAAATGAGTTGATGAGAGATAAAAAAAGGGTATCTCAATCACTTGGACATAAAATTTACATCAATAAGGATATATTAAAACATATTCCAACATAACAATATGTAAATTAAAAGACCCAACAAAATAAGTCTTTTAAAAAGAGGAGAGTGAAAGGTTCCCTTACCGACATGGGTATCTTTCGAAACATACACCTCGTGAAAGAAGGACAATACAACATTGATGTAAATACTCATAAAAGAAAGTATATTACACAATGAGTAAAATAATAGGCAGTACATACACCACTAAAAGGAAATTGTGGAAAATGTATCATATATCTCATGGAAATAAAAGTGAGATGAAAAATCCCTTACGAAAACTCGAGAGCCTAACAGCGCCACATAAAACATACAAAAAATGGGTTGATGAGATCAAATAGGGTATATCATCATATTAAAATAAAGTTTATAGAAAGAGGAATATAAAATAACATCCCCCAACATAACAAAGAGGAGCTTAAAATAAGTGACATAAATGAGAGTACTTAAAAAAAAGTGAGAGGTTAGATCTCTTACGAAAATTCGGCAGCCTAACAGTGCCACTTAAAACTTCCAAAATGGATTGATGAGAGAGAATAGGGTATATCATCACATGAACATAAAAATTAAAGTAAGATTAATATAAAATAACATCCCAATAACAAGAAAGATGAGCTTTAAAAGGAATGACATAAAAGAGTGTACTTAAAAAGAAAGAGTGGAGTAGGATCCATTACCTCGGGTCTGACTTGACTTGATCATTCTTTAACGTCCAGGATAATAAACTTGAGTTAATTTAAACTTTATTAAGAACCTTTTTCTAGTTCATTATTCCTTTTATATCACTTATTTCCATGTTATAAACATTATGTAATCATTTAAGTTAATAATGTTTGTTTTGTCGATATTTGGTTCTTAAGTCGAAAGTGGACTTCTTACAATTACATGTTGTTCGTGTGGTCAAATGTTCATTATATCCATAATTATATTCATGATTTGGATATCATATATATCATATATATCCAGAATATACATGTATTTATAATATTACATAATCATTTAGAGGTAATAAATGAAATGCACCGTTCATGGAGACGGTAAGCCGTACGTACGCATGAACGCTACTTTCATTTCTATTTAATATTTTTATGGAATGGAATAATAATGATATAGAGGTACATTATAATTATAGTATAACATCATATATAATAACTTTAAATCCATCCTTTATACGTCCCACATATGGCATTAACGAATCACATCACTTTGAGGGGGCGGTAGTTCGCACTTCCTTAAATGAAGATATCGCGTTTACCCATAATGGAAACCATAAAGTTATGCTCAAAAAGAAAAATACATAATATTAAGTAAAACATAAACATATTATATATCATATATAAATATAGTTACATTTTAATGGCCACCTTTGAAGGTGTTAAAAGAATGTTGAACAATCATCGTTTTGGGAGGCATAAATTCGCCATCCACGGAAACAGTATGTTATTTAACCATTAGATGTAGGTGTGTGTAAGTGTAGCTCGAATACTTATTATAACAACATCCTAGTATATTTAAGATACTGGATTTTTTAAAAAAGAAATTAATAAAAAGAGTTTAGGGGGTTGGAGAGGCAAAATGAAACAAAAGGACTCAAGTGAAGACATTACCTTAGAATCGGGTAACTCCCTTTGGTTTGAGCTAAAAGGATTCCTTGGGAAGACTTCTGCCCAAATTTAGGCCTCAAGGAGTTAGATAGGGAAGTGGAGAGACAAAATGGGCAGGGTTTGGCCGAGCCAAAGGCTTTGGGAGTGTGGGTAAGGAGGTAGAGTTGGGGTCCTTTTATAAGAGGAGAGGAGGGGCACTTTTGGAAAGTAAAGAAAAGTCACTTTATTTTAAAATGGTATTCGGATTTAAGAGGTCCCACATTGATGTGTTTAGAGGATAAGGTGATAAGGGTTCGAAATACACTCATCCAATAGGTTTTGGACATGTTTAAGTCTTATATATTACATTATCTTTCCATTTTATTTAAATCGTTAAATAATGAGGTCATCACTGCATCATCATGATGTCATAAATAATTTAATTTATTTAATGTATAAAAATTAACAAAAAAATATTATGATGTAGGAAATATTTTTATCTTTCCAATGAATATTTATAGTCAAAAATATGACTTGTATAACCCCATGTAAAAATTGTTTTAGTAAAACATCTCATGTGTGTGTCATTTTTACTTTAACATTAAATAAAAAGTTATTTATGTCATTTCCCAACCAAAGTGGCTCCATGGGGTCCCCAAGTTGACCCATGGCTTTTCTTGGTCGGCCATTACACATCAAATAAGTTTAGGACATGTTTCAAGGTATTTTCATTTTATTAAAACATTATTCTTACATTAAACTACACTAATTACCTCTAATCGCGATTAAAAACTTAATAAGTTACTATTCACCAAAAAATTATTTTAATCCCATTGAACCACATTTTACTTCTTAATGAAAACCATTTATGTCGGATTTTTGAAATTCAAAACACAGAGGTGGAAAATTTTCATTTAAACGGAAAAATCAGTTTTTATAAGTACCACTTAGTGGTTTCACTATTCATCAAAAATTGAAGTTTTTCAGAAAAATCCCAAAAATTCACCCTAAGCTATATTTGATATTCCGAATTCAAAAATGAAGTCTATTTTAAAAAATTCAAAACATATAAGTCACATTAATTAATTTAATAATTAATTCCCGCTGTCAGAGCAAATAGCGTGTTTTTATGGAACAATAAGTATCAAAAGATTGACACTAGTTTAAGTCTGATTTCAAAGTGAAATTAATTCCAATGACCACTATTGGATTTAATGGTAAAAATATATTCTAATTTCACTTTAAAACCAATTCAAAAGATAATCTAATCATATAAATAAATTAGATTAGAAAGAGTTTTTGAATTAAAATACAACATTTTACACTATTCATTAAAAAAAATGAACTTTATCGGAAAGATACCAAAAATTTACACAAAGTAAATTTTGATGCCCCGATTCTAAAGAAGAGTTTTATTTGGTCCAAAAGGATGTATAAGAGTGATCAAAACTATATTTAATGACAGTTCGCCATCAAAAGTCGATAAGTGAACCTTTAGTGAAAATTAGGGTATAAAAGCCTAAAATTGAATTCTTTCCGTATTTTAAGCCTTTATCTTTTATTGGATAAATGTAAAAACATTTAAAAACATATATAATAATATTTTAGTTATTTCTATCCATTCCCACCAATAAAACGGCTACATGTTAACTACCATTTAAAATAATATTATTTTATTATTAGAGTGCAACGTAAGATTCCCAAGAAACTCGTTGTTGCATGTTGGGTACGCCATCGAGCATAGCATCCCCTTTAAAGTCATATCAATATTTTATTCACAAATATGGATAAATATGAAAATTTCATATTCTTTATTTACCTGGGGTGTTACATCCTTCCCCCCTTTTGGGAATTGCGTCCTCGCAATTTTTAAAATTGAGCTTGGAAACATCCTTGAAAGTCCCACATCGGAACAAGAGTCGGTAAAACAATCACTTTAAAATAAAGGAAGATAAGTACAGAGGTCACCCGAGTTAACCCATATGTAGAAAAACATGGAAATGGAAGAAAAAGCAGAGGGTCATGTTCTTGAGGGAGAGTGATAGTAAACATGTCTAGGAAAAAGTTAACCGTAAGAAAATCACAAACTTGTGATGGGTTAAACGGTATTCGATTCCCCAGTAGGAAAAGTTAATAGACAACATTTTTGTTTTAAGTTACTTTTTATTGAGGAACTTATTAATAAGGAAACATAATCACTTATCATGTTGACTTTCAACTTTTACTAGATTCCTTAATCAAACTCATATTTTTTTCCAAAAGATGAGTATTTAGGGAGACTTGTTCGCATTAAGAGTACTATAATCAACTTCTAGAGAATCACATAATCCACCAAAGAGAACTATATACATCCCATGTCTTTAGGCTTTAACCAAAACCAAAACCAAAAAGGTTAGTACAAGGTCAGATAATCCAGAAAAGGATAACCCATTAAAAAGAAAATTTATGCTTAATCTCCAAAATTTGTCCAACAAAACCCAAATTTCAACGAGGACCATCCGATAAACAATTTGTCCATAAAATTATTCAAAGTAAACCAATATAATATTGAAACCCAAATATTTGAAGGATTAGTCACATAGTCTACCAAGTTAAATCGTATCATTTATCTCCAAACAACATCAGTTGCTCTTAAAGTCTCGTATTGAAAAGTAATTAACCTAATCGCATATCCTCCATGATAGGTTAATCATTTTCATAAATAACCCAAAATCAACTTACTCTTAATTAATAAAATAATATAACTAAAAATAATCAGTCAAACTAACCAGGGACTTCACGTAGTCCAGTGGTAGGCGATATATACCAGTCGCACTTTGGTTGGGGGTTCGATTCCCGCAGCTTTGTCCGACGCGACGGGTTGTCACACGGTCTGCGTGTTGTCCTTTTTCCAAAACTATATAATTCTTAAATCATTCCCCAAAAAGAGATAAAATCATCAAAAATGATCATAACATATTTTAACCTCAAGTTTATCTCATGCCTTTAATTTTTCAGCATATCATATAATAACCCATAATTACCTCAAAAGTAAGGATCATATAAACTCTAATGGTTACCTTTATAATTATTACCTGAACTTCCACATTGATTGGTAATCTTGTACATGATGCATTACAGAACATACCAAGGTTCAAGTGGTTGATCATGACTCCTTGATAGTTGCTTTAGAACAACCACGAGTTTCCTTATTGAAAACCCCATTTCATCTAGTCTCTTAATCAGAGAACCACCACAGTTTCCTTCAAACCTATTTTCACTTTGGTGCCTGCTAGATCCATCCATTCACTAAAAATAGAAATTTCAGTGTGAGTATATCAACAAAACCATCATGTACTAATGAGGAAGGTAAACACTAAGATATACTTACTCATTCACTTTATCTAAAACTAGGACTCTTTCTGAAATCCTAACCATTATGGTAATGTCACTTATGCTTAAAGAATACCCTAACCTCTAAAGTTATCAAAACTGACCTCTGATACCAACTATAAGGCCCCAGCCTTAAACCTTACTTAATCTTGAGTTAATACAAGATTACACATTGAGGATCTTTTCAGGTTTAGAGTTTTAGAGAATTAGATCATAAAACTTGCATTACGTTCCACATTTAAACAAAGTGGTTACATAAAAGACAGGATTCATTCTTCCCATCAACAGAAACATATTTAAAATAAAACTTGGATTATTTATTGACACATCCTTGACACTATCATCACATCATGTACCTTTCCCTTGACCTGTGAAAAACATTTTAAAAACATGGGATGAGCATAAAAAAAGCTCAGTAAGGGATATAAAAATATGGAAAGGACACATGAGTTCATATATACATAAGAATGAAATCATACTTTACCCATAAAACCATGAATAAATCATAGAAATCATAGAAACGTAGGCACTTTAACATAGGCACTTTAACATACCTCATCAAACCATGAATAAATCATAGAAATCATAAGACATAAAGGTAACTTGAGGCATTCATAACATTCTTACGTAGGGAGTAACCCTCTTGGTTACGTTTGGAATACCCATCACAGTATATTCCCTAAATCTCTTCGGATAAACCTTAACGTTTCACTCCTTCACGTTACCCAATTCATTGGAGAGCTATATCAGGCTCACCCACCCTTAGTTTATCACGGAACCACCCGTCTTCATAATAATTCCCAATAACCTCAACATAATCGTATCACATAAAACATGTATAAAGGAAACATAACATTTCTACCTTTCAATCACAAGATATCAATACAACACATTGATATAAAAACATTATGAAAACCATTTTCAATACCAAAATAAAAGAAAATTAAAACATGGTATTTATTTTTCTTTTAAAAAGAAGGTATGGCTTGTAGAGGAAGCCGAAACTCAAATAACGGTCACGGCGGCGGAGAAGTCGTTGTCGCCGCTTACGTACGACAAAAACATTACCTTTTGTCGTTTAGTAAAACGCTTCGTATAAAAAAGATTCCATTTGGATAAACATAAAAGTCAAAGGGGTTTATACACCGTATAAAAGAAGGTTGTGTATAAAACAAAATATTCCTCAATGAAAGGAGATTGAGACGAAGTCCCATACAAAGATGGTATCCTTGGATTAAGGATAAATCAATTACATAATTATGTGTGACAAACGAATACACCAAATATAAGGGGATATTAAGTGTAAAATAATCAAAGGTCATTCACACATATTCAAAGGATGACATAATCAATAACTACATGTTGAACCCAAAGAAATTGAAATTGGGTTAAGAAGTTCCCTTGACAGCCTAACGGCGTCACATCAAAATGAGTTGATGAGAGATAAAAAAGGGTATCTCAATCACTTGGACTTAAAATTTACATCAATAAGGATATATGAAAATCTATTCCAACATAACAATATGTAAATTAAAAGACCCAACAAAAGAAGTCTTTTAAAAAGAGGAGGGTGAAAGGTTCCCTTACCGACATGGGTATCTTTCGAAACATACACCTCGTGAAAGAAGGACAATACAACATTGATGTAAATACTCACAAAAGAAATTATATTACACAATGAGTAAAATAATAGGCAGTACATACACCACTCAAAGGAAATTGTGGCAAATGTAGCATATATCTCACGGAAATAAAAGTGAGATGAAAAATCCCTTACGAAAACTCGGCAGCCTAACGGCGCCACATAAAACATACAAAAAATGGGTTGATGAGATAAAATAGGGTATATCATCATATTAAAATAAAGTTTATAGAAATAGTAATATAAAAGAACATCCCCCAACATAACAAAGAGGAGCTTAAAATAAGTGACATAAATGAGAGTACTTAAAAAAAAGAGAGAGGTTAGATCTCTTACGAAAATTCGGCAGCCTAACGGTGCCACTTAAAACTTCCAAAATGGATTGATGAGAGAGAATAGGGTCTCTCATCACATGAAAATAAAAATTACTGTAAGATTAATATAAAATAACATCCCAATAACAAGAAAGATGAGCTTTAAAATGAATGACATAAAAGAGTGTACTTAAAAAGAAAGAGTGGAGTAGGATCCCTTATCTCGGGTCCGACTTGACTCGATCATTCTTTAACATCCTGAATAATAAACTTGAGTTAATTTCCACTTTATTAATAACCTTTTTCTAGTTCATTATTCCTTTTAGATCACTTATTGCCATGTTATAAACATTATGTAATCATTTAAGTTAATAATGTTTGTTTTGTCGATATTTGGTTCTTAAGTCGAAAGTGGACTTCTTACAATTACATGTTGTTCGTGTGGTCAAATTTTCATTATATCCAGAATTATATTCATGATTTGGATATCATATATATAATATATATCCAGAATATACATGTATTTATAATATTACATAATCATTTAGAGGTAAGAAATGAAATGCACAGTTCATGGAGACGGTAAGCCGTACGTACGCATGAACGCTACTTTCATTTCTATTTCATATTTTTATGGAATGGAATAATAATGATATAGAGGTATATTATAATTCTATTATAACATCATATATAATAAATTTAAATCCATCCTTTATACGTCCCACATATGGCATTAACGAATCACATCACTTTGAGGGGGCGGTAGTCCGCACTTCCTTAAATGAAGATATCGCGTTTACCCATAATGGAAACCATAAAGTTATGCCCAAAAATAAAAATACAGAAGATTAAGTAAAACATAAACATATTATATATCATATATAAATATAGTTACATATTAATGGCCACCTTTTAAGGTGTTAAAAGAATGTTGAACAATCATCGTTTTGGGAGGCATAAATTCGCCATCCATGGAAACAGTATGTTATTTAACCATTAGATGTAGGTGTGTGTAAGTGTAGCTCGAATAATTATTATAACAACATCCTAGTATATTGAAGATACTGTAGTTGTTAAAAAATAAATTAATAAAAAGAGATTAGGGGGTTGGAGAGGCAAAATGAAACAAAAGGACTCAAGTGAAGACATTACCTTAGAATCGGGTAACTCCCTTTGGTTTGAGCTAAAAGGATTCATTGGGAAGAATTCTTCCCAAATTGAGGCCTCAAATATTTAGAGAGGGAAGTGGAGAGACAAAATGGGCAGGTGTTGGCCGAGCCAAAGGCTTTGGGAGTGTGGGTAAGAAGGTAGAGTTGGGGGCCTTTTATAAGAGGAGGGGAGGGGAACTTTTGGAAAGTAAAGAAAAGTCACTTTATTTTAAAATGCTATTCGGATTTAAGAGGTCCCACATTGATTTTTTTAGAGGATAAGGTGATAAGGTTTAGAAATTCACTCATCCAATAGGTTTTGGACATGTTTAAGTCTTATATATTGCATTATCTTTCCATTTTATTTAAATCGTTAAATAATGAGGTCATCACTGCATCATCATGATGTCATAAATAATTTAATTTATTTAATGTCTAAAAATTATAAAAAAAATAGTATGATGTAGGAAATATTTTTATCTTTCCAATGAATATTTATAGTCAAAAATATGACTTGTATAACCCCATTTAAAAATTATTTTAGTAAAACATCTCATGTGTGTGTCATTTTTACTTTAACATTAAATAAAAAGTTATTTATGTCATTTCCCAACCAAAGTGGCTCCATGGGGTACCCAAGTTGACCCATGTCTTGTCTTGGTCGGCCATGACACATCCAATAAGGTTAGGACATGTTTCAAGGTATTTTCATTTTATTAAAACATTATTCTTACCTTAAACTACACTAATTACCTCTAATCGCGATTAAAAACTTAATAAGTTACTATTCACCAAAAAATTATTTTAATCCCATTGAACCACATTTTACTTCTTAATTAAAACCATGTATGTCGGATTTTTTAAATTCAAAACACAGAGGTGGAAAATTTTCATTTAAACGGAAAAATCAGTTTTTATAAGTACCACTTAGTGGTTTCACTATTCATCAAAAATTGAAGTTTTTCAGAAAAATCCCAAAAATTCACCCTAAGCTATATTTGATATTCCGAATTCAAAAATGAAGTCTATTTTAAAAAATTAAAAACATATAAGTCACATTAATTAATTTAATAATTAATTCTCGCTGTCAGAGCAAATAGCGTGTTTTTATGAAACAATAAGTATCAAAAGATTGACACTAGTTTAAGTCTGATTTCAAAGTGAAATTAATTCCAACGACCACTATTGGATTTAATGGTAAAAATATATTCTAATTTCACTTTAAAACCAATTCAAAAGATAATCTAATCATATAAATAAATTAGATTAAAAAGAGTTTTTGAATTAAAATACAACATTTTACACTATTCATTAAAAAAAATGAACTTTATCGGAAAGATACCAAAAAATTACACAAAGTAAATTTTGATGTCCCGATTATAAAGAAGAGTTTTATTTGGTCCAAAAGGATGTATAAGAGTGATCAAAACTATATTTAATGATAGTTCGCCATCAAAAGGTGATAAGTGAACCTTTAGTGAAAATTAGGGTATAAAAGCCTAAAATTGAATTCTTTCCGTATTTTAAGCATTTATCTTTTATTGGATAAATTTAAAAACATTTAAAAACATATATAATCATATTTTAGTTATTTCTATCCATTCCCACCAATACAACGGCTACATGTTAACTACCATTTAAAATAATATTATTTTATTATTAGAGTGCAACGTAAGATTCCCAAGAAACTCGTTGTTGCGTGTTGGGTACGCCATCGAGCATAGCGTCCCCTTTAAAGTCATATCAATATTTTATTCACAAATATGGATAAATATGAAAATTTCATATTCTTTATTTACCTGGGGTGTTACAAGGAGGGTTATAATTTGTGTTGGGAGTGGTATTCTAATGAATCTAAATACTATAAATTCTCCTCAAGGTGATGATCTCTATATATATATATATATATATCTTTCTATTTATACAAGGTTCTAGCAAACAATATGGAAGATGGAATCTTTCCTATGTTTTGGGAGATGCATCCAGCCCATGGATACCCTAGGATTAAAGAGTTTGTTGGATTCATCTCAGTGATATATAACAATATCATGTGAATGAGCTTGGACAAATTCAGATTGATAGAGAAAAAGGTACTATATTCTTCATTTATAGTATTCATTCCTAACAAATTGGTAGATTATATGTATTTATAGGTTTTAACTGATGTTTTTCACTATGTTGGGATAAAATTTATCCCTTACAAAACCCATTAGTGGTATTAAATCCTCTTACATTTTGTTTGGATTGATTCTTAAAATGAATGAAGAAACATGAAAAATGATATTTATAGAAACCATGACATGCTCAGTTCAAAAAGAGAATGATTCTTGAATATTTATAGACCATAATTTATTTATAAATATAAAATATTCATGGTCTTATAAAATTTATAATATTTCACCATAGCTTCGATAAAACAAACATAGTATTTTTT
The DNA here is from genome assembly GCA_963277665.1 of Viscum album. Classification (NCBI taxonomy): domain Eukaryota; kingdom Viridiplantae; phylum Streptophyta; class Magnoliopsida; order Santalales; family Viscaceae; genus Viscum; species Viscum album. The sequence goes on from OY728146.1 coordinate 320,251,249, forward strand.
GTAGTGACCCTAGATTATCATACATTAACATTACATTATTTTTGCAGAATATTTATTACATTACACAAACAAATTCCCAAAGGCTTTATTATTCTAGTGCCTTTGGGAACATGGAAACTTAAACATTAGTCCATATGTGAACTACATTATCTCCAAATATGTTATTTATAATTATAATCCTTCTTAGACACATCATAAATAATAAACATCTTCATAACATGGGGAAAGAAAACATAAGAAAGGATGAGCTTAGATGCTCAGTAAGGGTAAACATGGGATATACGTAAACATAATTGGAAAATAAGGGTATGAAAAAATGAGCATAACATTTTAAAACCTTACCCTACATATCAAATATTATAATCATGAATCATGGCATAAATATTGGTAGTTCATACGACATGAATCATAAGGGAATCAAAGAACATGATCCATGAGAGCATAAAATTGGCATAAGACATGAATTTGTGTAATACACATAAGCATAGGAAATCATTTCCATATTGGTCAAGGTTTTCTACTAAGGCCATCATAGTAGACAAATTCCATTACTATACTGAGTTCACTCATCATTCCATTCCCTATATTGTTTTATTGAGTTCACTCCCCATTTCATCCATGTTTATCTCATGATATATATAAATATTTACCCAATTAATTAGAGAGATATATAGTTCCCACCTATCACATAATGAAATCTTACATATGTGTTCCACAATATCATAAACATTCATCATATCATAACCTATGAAATGAAATGGGTATCATAAACATTTCATCATACCTTAACCAGTGAAAAAAATAAAGGTTTCATAATAATTTATTCATAGAATAAACCATGAAAAAATCAGGATTCATAATAATATGACCCATATAATATAAATGGGTTTATAAGCATATAACTCATGGAAGAAAACTAAGTTTCATAAATATTATTCCATCAAAACATAAATCATTCAGATAAAGAATATGAATGGTAACCTTGGATCATATCCCTAGTAAGGAATGAGTATTTCCAACATATAACATCTTATATGGAAAATAATTTTGAAATATCATTTAAAACATTTATTGAGGTAAATATCCTTTCTACTTTTAAAAATTATTTTTAAATCATAAAACATTTTGAAAACCTCTTTCTTTGAAAATTACCTTGAAAATTTATAAAAAAAGCTTTTAAAACCATTTTAAACACTTTTAAAACATATTTTTTTTAAATCCTTTTCCATGAAATTGATATTAAAATATCATTTAAAAACATTTTTGAAAACATTTTTAGAAAATATGGTTTTTGAATAAAACAAATTTCTGACCGAAGAGAGAAATAAGATTGAATTTTATTTGAAACACTTTATTAATTATATTTGGTACCAAAGAGTGTGAAAATGGTAAAATTACTTTATGATATCATGAATAACTAGAGGATAATAAAACTAATGATATTTTTTGAGAGATGGATCATAAGATTTCATTAATGTAAGCATAATCACAAACAATCCTCATAAACGATGAGATTTTAGTAATAAAATCTTATAACTTTGAATCATAAACCCCATGAAGGAATAACATAAAATGAAACTTAAAATATCATTAGGATTAAAAAATACATGATATTACATTTCAAAATGGTTTTATATACACCTCATGAAATAATATAGGTGCATAATATAATGTATGTCTCAAAGAAGATAGATTGAGACAAAAATCCCCCTACCGCTTTGGTACTTTTTTAACCATAAACCCCAAGAAAGAGAGATCATAAAATGGATATTTAAATCCCAATAATTATAATTATAATAATAATAAAATAAATCCACAGTAATTATGCACACCATATACAAGAAATAGGTGGTGAACATGGCTTGTGTCTCATAGAAAATAAAAGTGAGACGGAAATCTCTTACCTTAAGTCTTGACTTCCATTGTTCTCATTAAATACTCCTATATAATAAGTATAATTTTATTATAAGTCTATTAAATAACCATATTAATTTATATCATACCATATATTGTTTTCTTATTTCCTTTTATTACCCTTTTATTAACAATTCCACGTTAAAGTTATATTTTGGGTAATAACCGCCTTGTTTTTCCTATATGTTTTGATTTGTTATATTTTTTGTCCCCTTAATTTAATCATGATTTATTCATATCAATAATTATAAATATGATATATATATATATATATGATATATATATATAGTATATATTTATTTACAATAATCTATAAAAGATATAAATAGGAAATGAAATATACTATTCATGGAGACGGTAGGTCGTGCGTACGCATGAACATTGATTCCATTTTATTTTAGAATTGAAAGAAAGAAAATTAAATGATATATTATCATTAAATAATAATTTTTATGTAATATATATCACATATATTTATTAAATCCATTTTTAATACATTTCATGTAAAGTGTGAATGAATCACATTGTTTCGCGAGGCGGTAGTCCACCGTACACATGAACGATGTTATGGTATTCCCAAAAAATGGAAATCATGAAGTTATGTGTGAGATAAAAAATAAAAAATCATAATAACATACTAAAAATCATAAATATAATATATAAACATTATTTCCATCATTATTTATAACCTTGATAGGTGGTAATGGAAAAATGAACGACATTGGTTCACGATGCGGTATTTCTCCGTACACACGAACGATGATTTCGTAACCCATTTGATGAAAATGCATGTATTTTTAGGTCATAAACTTAACATAAAATAATCTTATTATATTTAATACACTTATTTTATTATTTAAAAATAATATAAAAATAATTCAATGGGTTTGAGGAAGAAAAAATGTATGTTGATAAACATTACCTCTTCCTCGGGTATCTCCTTTTAGTTTTCACCAAAGGTCTTCATTGGTAGGTTTTATGACCAAAATAAGGATTCTAGGTTTAGAGTAGGTAAGTTGAGAATTTAATAGGGTAGTTATTGGCCGAAACAATTGGTTTTGAAGGTTTGAAAAGAGGGGAAGAGGGGTGGCCTTTTATAAGGGAGGTGAGTGGTAAAGTTGTAAATTTTTGAAAGATAGAATTACACCCACATTTTTTCCATGAAAATTGGATAAAATAATGGGTAAATATTGATACTATAAGGAATAATTTAGAAATATTTCCATTCAATAGGTTTTGTACAAGTTTATAGGTCAATTTTATCCTTAAGCTTAAAGTTTAATCCCTTGGTATACTCATTTTTCTCTTAATCGCCATGATTAATTTTGACTATTTTCACTAGTAATTTTGGTCATAAATTTAGTTTTACTTATTATAAGTTATGAATTTTTCTTATTAAAAATTTTGAATCCATTTTTTCAAATTAAATTCATATAATTGAAAGAAATTAATTTAAAACTAATCCCACAGATGGGACGAAACAACGGGTTTTTGAAGTGAAAATGTTCAAAAGTTTGAAATGTTTTTATATCAAATTTCAATGTGAAATTGATTAAAATGAAATAAATTGGATTAATTGATATATAATTTAACTAATTATACTTTAAAAAAATCTAAAATATAATTTAACTATATAAATAAATTAAACGAAAATGAAGTTTTCATTTAAAATTCAATATTTTTCACTATTCATCCAAAAATGAAATATTTCGAAAAAAAGACCCAAAAAATCACCCTAAGATAATTTTGATATTTGGAATCCAAAAATTAAGTTTATTTTATCAAATTAAATTTATAAAAGTGTCAAAATTAATTTTATTAATGTTCATAGAAGGACATAAAAAGCAGTTCTTTTAAGAAAATAATATTTTTAAAACATATAAAGACTTTACCAAAAATTATATATTTAATTATCAATATGTTTTATTTATATAAAAACATAATAAATAATATTTAAAAAGTATTTATTATGATTCATATTACTAAGTTTAACATCTAGGTTATAACAGTCGTGTTTAAATAACAATATTAATAATATAACATTATTTTTCTAAAACTCAGTGTCACATGTAACACAAGATAAGTCGATCTTGTGTGTAGCACAAACATAAATTGGTGTTGTTTATAATTAAATATTAATTTGGTGTATCATTCAACACAATCCATCAAATAAATTTAATTTATTTGAAAAAAATAGTTCATAAAAACTCAAGGTGTTACATTATACCCCCTTAAAATGAATTTTGACCTTAAAATTCATTAATATAATACAAACAAATAAGGATAATTCTACCTCATAATATCCTAAAGTTCCCACATATCTTCTTTGAACTGGTGGTTTCTCTGAAAAACATTCACCATTTGAGTGGTCTTGTTTCGTATAACTTTCTATGTATGATCCAGAATCCCCACCAGATGTTCCTTATAAGAAAGATCATGCTCTAGTGGTATGACCTATAAGTTTAGTAAATGTGAAGGTTCGGGTATGTAAATTTTCAGGAGAGATACATGGAACACATCATGTACTTGAGATAGGTTTAGTGGAAGTGCTAATCTATATTCTATCATCCCAATATTAACAATAATTTCAAAGGGATCGATATACCTAGGGATTAGTTTCCCTTTCTTCCCGAATCTCATAACCATATTCCATGGAGAAATTATTAGAAACACCTTTTCACCAACTTTAAATTCTAGATCACATTGATGGTTATCAGTATAAATTTTCTTCAAACTCTGAGCTGCCTTGATATGATACTAAATAGATTTAACCTTCTTGGCCATTTCTCCAGCTATCCCAGATCCTAATAGCTTTATTTATCAAACTTCATTCTAGAACATTGAATCTCTACATTTCTTTCCATAGAGTTATTCATAAGGATCCATATGAATTCTTGAGTGAAATATATTGTTTTAAGAAAACTAAAATATAGGAAGGTGTTGATCCCAACCACCTTTGAAATAAAATAAACAAGATATCAACATATACTCTAGGGTTTTAACTGTTCTTTCATATTGACCATCCGTATAAGGACAAAAATTAGTGCTAAAACTCAATTCCATATCAATTTATTTCTAAAGACTTCACCAAAATTTTGAGGTGAACCTCGGATCTTGATCAGATAAAATGGAATGTTGTACTCCATGAAACCTTACCACTTCCTTAATTTATATCCTGGTAATTTGATCTAATAAGAATTATTCTCTAATAGAGATGAAGTGTGATAACCTAGTAAGGTGATTGACTACAACCCATATAACATTATGGCATTTATACATTTTGGGGAGTCCAATGACAAAATCCATGGTGATGTTCTCCCATTTTCATTATGGTATGGGTAATTAATGCAACATTCCCTTGGAATTTTTTCTTTAATCCTTAACTTATTGGCATACCAAGAACTGAGATACAGTATCTATCTTCATGACATCCCACCAGAAGTCTTCTTTCAAATCTCTATACATCTTCGTACTTCCTGAATAAATAGTGAATGAAGAACTATGAGCTTCTTCTAATAACTCCTTCTTCGAGTATGGTATATATGGAATGCATACACGATTATTAAAACTTATCATTCCATCATGATCAAAGTTAAACTCATGAATATTTATAAACTTATTTTTTAGCTCAATATATTCCTTTTATGACTCTTTAATCTTCACATGGATAAATGGTTAGACATTTAATTGAGCAATATAATATTTTTTCCTCTTACTTCATGATTTATAGATCCATCCTTTATAAATATAGAAATATTGGATCCTTTTTTATCCTCATCATGGATAAGTTATCATGATCCTTTCGACTCAAAGTATCTGCCACCTTGTTCGCTTTACTAGGGTGGTAGTGTATTGAGAAGTCATAATATTTAATTAGATTTAACCATCTTCTTTGGAACAGGTTCAAATCATTTTGTGTGAATATATACTTTAAAATTTTTTGATTGTTATATATATCATAATTTTCTCCATAAAGATAATGCCTCTGTATATTTAATGAAAAAATTACTATGGTTAACACCAAATAATTAGTTGGGTAATTTTGATCGTGAATCTTCAATTTCCATGAGGCATAGGTTATAACCATGTCATTTTGCATAAGAAAACATCCCAATCCATTCTTGTATGTTTCATTATAGTTTAAAAACTCATCTCTACTATAGGGTAATGTAAGAACATGTGTGATTATTGGTCTTTTATTTTGTTCCTTGAAATTTTCCTCATATTCATCTGTCTAGAGGAACTTTTCTCCCTTCCAAGTTAACTTGGTCTGAGTATTATATAGTCATGATAAATTCTACAAAAACTATCGATAATACCCTTCTAAACTAAAAAAACTATGTATATCAGTCACTATGGTTGTTATAGGCCAACATTAAATAGCCTTTTTCTTTAACATATCTACTCATATACTCTCTAATGAGATTATATAACCAAAAATTGAAACCTTTTGCATCCAAAATTCACACTTATTAAATTTTTCATATATTTTATCCTTCCTTAGGGTCTTAATTAGTATAATTCTCAAGTGATCTTTATGCTCTTCCTTTCTTATTAAATAGATAATAATATCATCTATAAAGACTATCACAAACTAATCAAGGTAATCTCCAAAGACTCTATTCATTAAATCCATGAAGATAAAAAGGACATTAATAGGACCAAATGAAATCACTATATATTTATAGTTTCTATACCTTGTATGTAACTTTGTCTTGGATATATCCTCCTTCTTAACCCTAAATTGATGATATCCAGAATGAAGGTCAATCTTGGAAAATTATTGAGCTTTGTGCAGTTAATAAAATAAGTCATCAATGTGGGGAAGATGATGCTTTTTCTTGATCATGATCTTGTTCAACTCTCGAAAATCAATGCAGAGTTTCAAAGATTCATATTTATTTTTGAAAAAATGAATAGGTGCACCTCAATGTGTCACTTTCCTGAATGAATCCCTTGTCAAGGTTTTCATGGATTTTATTCTTCAATTCCCACAACTCAATTGGGGATATTCTATAGTGAGTCTAAAATTGGTGTAGAACCAGGTATGGGTTCTATTATGAACTCAGCTTCATGTTTTCATGGAAGGATAGACAAATCAACAAATTCTGGAAAAATAGGAATATCATCGATATCAAGTTTCTCCCCAACCATCTAAGATAAACACCCCTTATAAATGAGGATTAAGACCCATGCATTGGATATGATCTCTACCAGAAGCTCATACTTATCATTACATTGATAGATGATTATTTATTATTTTGGAATATCAAATTTAAATTCCCTTCCTTGAAAATTTATATGGGATTTATGTAGAGAAATCCAATCCATTCCTAATATGAAATCAAATTCAACCATAGGAATAAAGAAAATATTTGTAGGAAGAATATTCCCACCAATATCAACTAGAGATGAATCATCGACTTGACATGAGATCATTGCACAATTAGGGTTTTTCACTACTAATTCTACATATAATCATTTGTTTGACATCTTGATACCATTTTAAAATTCTTTAGATATGAAATAATGGGTAGATCTATAGTTAAATAAGACATTATCAATTCTAGAGTGGATGGTATGTATACCTTTCACCACATTATTATCGCACCCCTCATCAGAAATAATGATCACATGAGATTTTTCCTTGTCCATCGGATTAAGAGGTTTCTGACATCGATCATCATCATTAACCCTTGGGTTTGGGAACTGGTTATCATAATACCCATTCTCTTTACACTTGAATCACTGAAGTGGGTGAGGTGTATTATATGCATCTTTATCTCTATTTTCATTATTAGTTGACTCATTCCCATCATTTTGTCAATTCAATACCCAATGAAATTCCCTTCCAACCTTAAAACATTTATTATTCCTATTAAGACAATTTCTTTCATTCTTTTTCCCACACTTTTATCATAAAGGAAATCCCATCTTCTTCTATCCATGGTTTTTAGATTTTCCCTTGAAATTTATCTTCATTTTCTGGTCAAAACCATGAGATTAATATGTAACTACAACCTCCATTTCCACCTTGATATCACAACACTCAATATCTTCATAGCTACTGAAGTCTCTTATAGATAAATATTTTCAGATACTTGGTTTTAATCCACTGAGAAATCAATCGACCTTACATTCAGTTTGGATGATAATACCATAAGCATACCTCACAAATCTTGTAAAATTACCCTCATAGGTACCAACAGATTCATCATACTTTGAATTAAACTCAAGAAAATCCTTCTCCATCTTCGTATAAAGAACAAAAGGAAAGTACTTACTGAAAAATATGTTCTTGAACTCACCCCAATCCATGAACTCAATTTTATCATGTTTCCTCATATTCTTCATAAGAGTCCACCATTGATCCGCTTCACCTTCCAAATAGTAGATAGATAAAATTATTTTTTTCATGTTCCAAACACTGGATAATAGAAAATATCTTTTTAGTGGTACCCACCCATTATTTAGTAACTAGTGGATCATAAGACCCGCTGAAAGAAGGTGGATTTTTCCTCATGAAGGAATTAATAGAATTTTGTTCCCTCCTATTCTCATTTGGAAGTCCATCATGATTCATATCTTGAGAAAGTTGTGTGATCATGGTATTGTGATTTTTAATTCCAAATCCCATAACATTTAGATTATCATAAGGACAATCATTTCATTTTCTACCACACTCAGCATTAACATGATTCCTTTAGGTTCTATCCATTGACTAAAACCCAAAGGCATATAGTAAGAAATAATTATCATAGTGGGGAACCACATAATCTTGAAAATCACTTATAGGATGTATAAATTATGACACATTATTTAATTTATGACAACTTAGGTATATACTTGGTCATTCATATAAATATTTTATTTAAGTCCTTCGTGATGGTTTGAAAAGAGTTTGTGAATTTCCAAAGTGTATCCCCATGGAGTGTCAAACCAAGTGTGCAGCAAGGCCCATTGTTGTGAACTAGTTCCAGATCATGTCTACGTAAATATGGTTTTTTGGGGGTTATTACCCCTAGGTATATCTCTACTAGATACAAATCCACTTATAGTATCTAGACAAGGATGTATTTCCAAGAAACAACTCACTCTATCTTTTACCAGAATTCCAGGACATTCTTTTATACTTCGAATTATACTTAGACATGTCCCTAGGGATATAACTAATATTATTTTATACTAGTTTCCAAAGTTTTACTAAACCTTTTCTCTAATACCAACTATATCAAACCTGGCTTCTCATACATAGGCATTACATCATTATTTGCAGAATATTTATTATATTATCGAAACACACGTCCAAAGAATGTATTAGTCTAGTGAATTCATAAATATGGAAATATAAAATTGGTTTATAAGTGGACTAAATCATCTCCCACTAAATTATTCATAACTATAAACCTTCTTAGACACCTCATACATGATACATATCTTTATAACATAGGGAAATAAAACATAATAAAGGGTGATCTCAGATGGTCAGTAAGGGTAAACAAGGGAGATATGTAAGAATAACATAAACATAAGGGGATGAGAACATGAGAAAAAAAATTAGAAACATACCCTGCATATCAAAGATCATAATCAGGAGTCATGGAATAAATATTGGCAGTTCATAAGACATGAACCATAAGGGAATCAAGAACATGATCCTTGAGATCATAACTTTGGCATATGACATGAATTTTTTGGCATACACATAAGCATATAAAATTATTTCCATATTGATCAAGGCTAACCACCAAGGACATCATAGCTGATAAAGTACTTTACTATACCTTGTTCACTCCTCGTTCCAGCCTTGTATTTCTATACTCAGTTCACTCCTTATTCTAGCCCTATATTATTGTACCTAGTTCACTCCCTGTTCCATCCATGTCTATCTCATGAGATATATAAATATTTACCCAATTAATTGGATGAAGATATAGGTACCATACATATCATAATGAAATCATAAATATGTGTGTCACAAGATAATAAACATTCATCATATTATAACCCATGAAATGAAATGGGTATCATAAACATTTCATCATATCTTAACCAGTGAAAAAAATAGGTTTCATAATCATTTTTTTATATCATAACCCATGAAAAGAAGTGATTTTCATAAGTATATAACCCATGGAAGAGAAATAGGTTTCATAATCATATAATGCATGAAAGAAAAATAGGTTTCATAAACATCATGCCATCAAAACATAAACCATTCAGAGAAAGAATATGAATGGTGCCCTTGGATCATATCCCTAATAATGCATGAGTAACACCATGTCACGACACGTCCCCTGAGGCCCATGTCGTGACATACCCCAAGCCTGCCTCCCAAAGGCTAGGGGTTGGTGACTAGCGTTGAAGGCGTCAACCTATAAGTGGGAGGCATTTTCCTGAGTACCTATATGCACACACACTCCCAATTCCTCTATCGAAACGTCCATCATCTGCACAAGACACAAAATGTGCGGGTGAAGCCTGTGCAGGGGTGAGTAACACGATACTTAGAAGGGGACCCCAGTCCACTAAGTAGAAAACACCACAAATAAACCACAAAGCAAATCCACAAAGTAAGAACATCTCACACCAGGTATATTCTAGAGTAGGAAAGGTTCATCAGTTATAGTGAATAGCGTTTCGTACTGTTGAGGGAATCTTCTCTGATTAATCGCTTCTCATCTGCCAGGCCACTAAGGATCCACATGGCTACTACTCATCTTCCGGGCCGTTAAGAATCCACATGGTTTTTCCTTGCCTGTCGGGCCACTAAGGATCCACATGGTTGCTGCTCAACTGTCAGGCCACTAAGGATCCACACGGCTGTTACTCATCTATCGGGCCACTAAGGATCCACACGGCTTCTTCTCAATCCACCGGTCGTACCTCAACTTCCACAAAGTACAAAATATAAAATAACCCAAAAGATCGTCTCGTTGTAAGGGTTCCAACTCAATAGACGGTGCATATAACGGATTCCCAGTTTGTAAGATATTGGAATTTTAGTAAAAATGGATCTATTGGATTTGAGTCCAATCTAACCCAGTCATATGCTAACCCCCTCCAAAACTCCTATAGAGTATCTCATAAGGACGACCTCATCGTAAGGGTCATCGTGCCATAAACGGTGCATCAATCGTACACCTAGTATGCGATTTATTGATGTTTCAGTGAAACGGGGGTCGGTTGGGTCCAAGTCCAGTCCGACCCGGTCTGGGGTCCACCGACCTGACCCGGGTCCGGTCCGGCATGGGTCTGGCCTAGCTCGAAGGGCCAGCCTAGTTCGGTATAGACCAGCTCGATCGGTCCAGTACATCCCGGACCGGTTTGGCCGGTCGAGGTGGGGGGGGGGGGGGGCTTCCAGTCAACCTGACCACCCCCTACATTCAATGTGGCATGTAGATGTAGGCCACTCCTCCAAGCGGTGCCCGGTGGCATCGTATTCCATCTTAACATCACAGCCGATGGACCACGGCCTCCTACCATCCCACCGTGGTGTGCGCTGATCCCGCCTACCACCGACGCATGCTAGCGGCCCCTTTACTACATCGTCGTGGCCCACCGGCTATGGGTCTCCTGTCGTTGTGGCCCGCTGATAGGCGCGCCCCTTCCTCCACTTGTGGTCGTCGCTATGGGCCACCAGAGTTGCTCTGGTGGTCCGTTTTTTGAGCCGTCTGCGCCTACGAGACCGTAGGGCTACCTCCTTCGTTGCGATGGCCTCAAACTTTCCTTACCTCCATTCAGAGAATTTTTACACCAAGAATGCACAATGTGGAGGGGGTTCAGGCCATGTTTTTTTTGGTTCGTTCCCTCCGTGTTAGAGGTTTAAAGTAGGGGAGGCTCAGGATTACAATTCTATCAACAAAGAAATTAACCTCGAATAGAAAACCCAAGGACGGAACCCTCTCACAAGAATGCATGGTCCATATATTAACATGTTTGTGTGTTAATATGTGTTCATCATTTAGAATAAGAACGGGGAAATCAAACTAAAACACAACCCCTACCTCATTAATGTTTGTTTCCACAACGTTTCGTCCTTGAGGGTCCGAGAGGTTGATGGCATTCATTGTTCTTCGAAGTATGTCAGAGTCGATGATGTCCTATCGTCGTTCGTCATTATTCATTGGGGAGGAAATCCATCTAAGATTCATCAGAGAGTCCTCACATTTTAATCCTCCTTTCTACCAATGCGTTAACTATTAAATGAAAACACGTCACAGCATTTCTGTTCCATTGCGACATCGCGTCATTAAAGCGTCATTACGCTACGTGTTAACGAGTCATTAATGAGTTCCATTAATGTGCCTCATCGTTGCCTTGCCGCTGCACCATAGCATCATTGTGTCGCCTCTCATCAGTGAGAAAGTAAATAAAATAACTTTTTTAGGTTATTTTATTATTTTTCTCGATAAGTATGAAAATTAAATTTTTCGTTTGGCCCTTATCGACCGAAGTTAAGTCCTTTATAGGAAAATCTCGGCATTATGAGTTCAACGATGCCCTCAGATTTTTAAATCCGAGCACCAGTTCAAAAGTTAAAAAAACACACTTGCACGTTTACTGAACGTACCTTAAAAAGTTGAAAATTCCATCTTGGGCTCATCAGGCCTTGGAATCACGTGTCTTCAGAGTGTGTGGACTTGAAATAATTCCATACAATTTAAAAAAAATTACATGAAAATTCTAGGACATTAAATTCTCCCCACCTTAGGGATTTATGTCCTTAAAAGCCAAAACAAAGGCAAAACAACCAAAAGAGGGTACTAAGAAAAAATCTGAGCCTCTCGATCCCATGTGCTCTCCTAGAGGTTCTTGTGCTTCCATCAAAAGTGCACCAGAGGAATTGACCATTTGTGAAGGACCCGCTCCTGTCGATCCTCTATCTTCGCTGAGAACTTTGTAAACGTCGCCCCATCGTCAATGTCCAGCTCACCCTAGTCAATGATGTGCGATGGATCATGCACGTACCTCCTCAACTGTGAAACGTGGAAAACCTCATGCACCCGATTCATTTTTGGGGGAAGAGATAGGTGGTACACAACCTCTCCAAGTCTGCTTAGGACTTGAAAAGGTATGATGAACCTCAGAGATAGCTTATCGCCCCGGCCAAATCTCTGCAATCCTCATTGGGGTGAGACCCAAAGGAATGCATGGTCTCTCTCCTCAAACTATATGGGTCTTTGTCTCCTATAGGCATAAGACTTAGGTCTACTCTACATAGTCCCCATCCGCTCCAAGATGATATGCACCTTCTCGGTGGTAGCCCTCACCAAGTCTGGACCCATGAGTGTCGACTCCTCTGGGTCTGTCCAGAATATAGGTGATCTGCAATGTCACCCGTACAAGTCCTCAAACAGTGTCATGCCAATGGTGGAGTGATATATATTGTTGTATGTAAACTCCACTAGTGCCAGGTGGTCCTCCCAACTACAACCAAAATCCAGGACGCAAGCACGAAGCATGTCCTCCAAGGTATGTATGTTCTGCTCTGTCTGACCATCCGTCTAGGGATGAAAAGTTGTGCTCAACCGCAGCTGAGTACCGAACGCCTCCTGTAATCCCTTCCACAACCGGGATGTAAAGCATGCATCACTGTCTGAGATTATTGTCGATGTCACTCCGTGGAGCTACCCTATCTCCTGGACGTAGAGGCGTCCCAAGCCCTCTATCGGTCCCTACTCCCGAATGGGTAGGAAGTGAGATGACTTGGTAAGTCGGTCAAAGATCACCCAGATAGAATCATGGCCTCTGTATGTACGTGGTAACCCTGTCACGAATTCCATCGAGATACCATCCTATTTCCACTCTGGTACCTCAAGTGACTGAGCCAAGCCTATTGGAACCTGATGCTTAGCCTTCACTTACTGACAAGTGAGGCATCGTGAGGCGAAATCGGCCACTACTTTCTTCATTCTCGGCCACTAGTACTCATGTCAGAGGTCCTAGTACATCTTCACCACCCCTGGATGTACCGCCAAAGGGGATTTATGGAACTCCCTCAGCACCTCCTCCTTCAACTCCATTGGTACTATGGTGTGCCCTCTGAAAAGAATGATGTGCCCCCCACCTATTAAAAATCCATCAGGAGCATGCCCTAAGGATAACTAAGCACGCCGGGCCTTGTAGTCAACATCCACTAGTTGAGCCTCCCTGACTCGTTGTAAGAGTGGGGGAGTAACAATCATTGACTAAAGGAAAGCTGCTCCATCATCATCCATGAAGGATATCTCCATCACGGCTAGCTGCTCTATCGCCTCACTCAACAACTGCAAACCGATCCTCCTGCTAAGCGCATCTAGTGCCACATTCCTCTTTCTAGGAGTATAGACTATCTCAAAGTCATAGTCTTGGAGGAACTCTATCCATCGTCGTTGTCTCAGGTTCATGTCCTTATAGGAGAAGATATACCTGATACTCTTGTGGTTGGAGTAAACTATAAATCGTTCACCCATCAAGTAGTGCCACCACATCTTCAAGGAAAATACCACTACTGTTAAATCCAGTTCATGGGTCACGTAGTTATGTTCATGTTGCCTCAATTTCCATGAGACGTAGGTGATCACCACTCTCTCCTGCATCAGGAAACAATCCAGTCCAGTCCTCGACATGTCATAGAAGACTACATACCCAACTCCCTCTTCTCGTAGTATCAAGATGGGGGCACTCTTCAGTATCCGTCTCAGCTCCTAGAAACTTTTTTGGAACTTCTCCGCCCACACAAAGGGTTGTCTCTTCTGTTTCAAGACTGATAAAGGTGTTGTTACTCTGGAAAATTCAGGCACAAACCTCTAATAGTATCCAACCCTAAGAAACTCCACACCTCAGTCATGCTTTTGGGTGGATCCCAAAAAAGCACCGCATCTATCTTTACCGGATATACTACAACTCCAGCCTTCAAGATGACGTGTCCTAGAAAGTGGACCTACCAAATCTAGAACTATCACTTCAAGAGCTTACCATAAATCTGGTGCTCTTGGAGTGTAACTAGGATTATTCGCAGGTGTTTATAATTCTCCTCCTCTGATGTTGAGTACACCAAGATGTCATCAATGAATACTACCAAGAAATGATCGAGGTAAGGCTGTAAGATCTTGTTCATGAGTCCCATTAACACTGTTGGGGCATTGGTTACACCGAAGTTCATTACCAAGAATTCGTAGTGGTCATACCGGCACCTAAAGGCTGTCTCGGGAATGTCCTCATCCTGTACCTGAAGCTAGTGATATCCAGATCTGAGTTAAATCTTCGAGAACCGCCTTTCTCCCTTAATCTGATCGAAGAGGTCATCAATCCACGGTAGTGGATACCTATTCTTCATGTTCACCTGGTTCAGGAACTGGAAGTCCATGCATAGTCTCAATCTCCCGTCTGCCTTCTTGGAAAACAATATCAGGGATTCCCATGGGGAAACGATGGACCTTACGAACCCCTTATCTTGCAAGTCCTATAGTTGTACCCTCAGCTTGCAAAGATCTACGGGAGTCATCTGATATGATGATGTGGATATCAGTTCCGTCCCAGGGTACAGGTCGATGCATAAGTCTACCTCTCTACAAGGAGGTAGTCTCAGGACATCCTTAGGAAAAAAATCCCTGTACTCATCCACCACTATAGGAAAGCTTGGAATCTTCTCTTCAATATCACTAAGGATGAGGATAGCTAACTGATGTGTGATCGGATGCACCCTCTTCTGAGAAAGTACATCATGTGCTACAAGGGTTTTCTTCTCTCCATTGAAGGAAAACCTGGTCCCATCTCCACGGACGCACCGCACTGTATGCCTAAAACAGTTGATCTGAGCATGGACTATAGATAACCAGTCCATACCCAAGATGACATCATAAGGTCTCGACGCTGTGACTAAGAGATCCCAAACAAATCTCTCGCCTCCTAGAGTAAGCTCACACTATCAAAACCAGTGTGTAATCATTGAACCCCCTCCTGTGGGAGTCTCTAGCCGTAAGGATCAAGCCAATAGCTCTACTGGAATCTCGGAGCTCTGAACAAGAGCAGTGGAAAGGAAAGAGTGATTGGAACCTATGTCTATAAGAACTGAATCTAGGGTAGAGAAGACACAGATCGTACCTCGAATCAACTCCAGAGCGACATGGTCATAACCCTCCACTTCCTAAAGCTAAGCTCACCCATGCCCGCCTTCTCCATGAGGTCGAGGTGGACCACCTAGAGGTGGTGGTGGTAGTAGTACCTCGAACCTTCACCCACTGCTTTCTACTTGGTATTCTCTCCTTCCAAGTCTGCCTCCCTACGTCCCACTTCGCTCGAACCTCTCCTTCTGTCTCGGTGGTCCCTCGATCGTCTGCTGATCATCTGTACGGTGGGTTAGGCAGTCATGATCCATGTGTCCCTGCCCACTGCATGAGTAGCATACCCTACACCTTTGTTGTCTCCCGCCGTCCTGGAGGCCTCGCACCACCGATCCCGAGTCCTGGGGTTGTCCACTAGATGATATGGCCCATTTGGACTGTTGCGCCATTTTTTTGCTTCCTACCATGGATGGCTCAACTACCTGTCGCCCAGTGGTGGCACCCACTACCAGTGCCTACTCTACAAGGAAGCTCTCCATAAGAAGGGATCGCTCCAACACCCCGACCTAGGTAGGGATACTGAGATACATCATCGATGCTATGATCTCCTACATGAGTCCCTACTCAAAGGTCTGGGCCCTAAAAAAAGGGTCCCACACCATGTCTGTGGAGCAGCAAGTGAGGTATTTAAACATCGTAGAGTAATCAGCCACTAACAAGTTTCCCTACTAAAGGTGAAGAAACTCTTGAATGTGCATAGAGCATAAGGATGCGGGGAAAATTTCCTCCCAGAAAATCCACTCAAAGTTATCCCAAGAGAGTGTTGCCTCATCATGATTTTGAATTGTCAGACTCCACCATCTCCCTACTGAACCCTATAGAAGGCTCATAGCTAAGATCATCATCAGGTCAAGTGGTGTCCTCACTAATCGAAAGACCCATGTCACCACCTCCATCCAATCCTTAGCGATCTGGGGATCCGTCTCTCCCCTGAACTTGGGAGGTATTTGTCTCTAAAACTTGTGCAGGGCACATAGTCTGCAGATTTCCTCTGCTGGTACCTCCGGTAGTAGATGTTGAACAATGGGTGGTGGTAGCACTTGTGCACCACCCGGTGGGGCCATATCGAGAACTAGTCCCTGAACAGACGCCTCGTCACTAGGTGGGTTGTCCTCCCAACCATGTATCAGAATCCTGGCTGGTCGTCCTCGTGGAGGCATCCTGAAATAGATCAAGATGGGCCACATTCAAAATATTATACCTGGTGAGCTGACTCTTATACAAAATAACATAAAGAGACACTTTCACAAAAAGTATTTTTATTCATTGATCCGAAAAGCAGAATTCAAGGTCCTTGTGTATGGATACATCAGACGTCATACCAGCACTGGAATCCTCGAATTTGAAAGTCAGACTCGCAACATATAACATTGTTTCACCAAAAAAACAACAACAGACTCTCAGTCTCTGAGGTAGAACCGACCACCTTTGATACCACTTTTTCAAAACCCTTCCCCCGGGTCCTGTGCCGTGACATACCACAAGCCCAGATCCTGAAGTCTAGGGGTTGGAGACTAGCACTGAATGCGTCAAACTGCAAGTGGGAGTCATTTTCCTAAGTACCTGTATGCACAAACATGCCCAACCACACCCCACAACTGAAAGGGGAAAACAAGTATACTAAAAAAAGTGTTGAGTACAAGTATAACTGAAAACAAGTGGGCCAGAATACAAACCCAACCAAAATAACTAAAAACAAGAAAGTAAAAAAGGGACTTGGGTAGCCATCTGTTGAAAACCCAACCTGATGGTAAGAGTAGTGTAGCTACTAGAAGCCGACATAGTGCATCCTGTATGACTGATCCTACTGGGGCCCGCTTGCTCCTAGGCCACCAAGTCCTCCATAAAAACGTCTTTTCTCTACACAAGACACAACACGTGCGGGCGAATCCCATGTAGGGGTGAGTAACACAGTACTCAGAAGGGGACCCCAATCCACTAAGGAGAAAACACCACAAATAAACAACAAAGAAAATACACAAAGCAATGACAGCTCACACCAGGTATATTCTAGAGTAGGAAAGGTTCATCGATTATAGTGAATAATGTTTCGTACTGTTGAGGGACTCATCCTTGATTAATCGTTGCTCGTCTGTCGGACCACTAAGGATCTACACGGCTGCTGCTCATTTGTCGGGCCACTAAGGATCCACATGGATGATGCTCGATCCATCGGTTATACCTCAACCACCACTAATTTCTATATAGAAAATAACCCAAAGTACCATCTTTTCATAAGGGTTCCAATACAACAGACGACGCGTCGAACGGATGCTTGGTCTGTAAGATATTGGTATTTTAGTAAAAAGGGATCGGTTGGATTTGAGTCCAATCCAACCCATCTATATGCCAACACCTACCAAAACTCCCATAGAGTATCTCAAAAGGACTGTCTTGTCTCAAGGGTCCTTGTGTCGTAGACGGTGCGTCAATAGGACACCCAGTCTGTGATTTATTGATGTTTTAGTGAAACGGGGGCCAGTTGGGTCCAGGTTCGGTCAGGCATGGGTTTGGCCCGGCCGACTCGTTGGACCCGCGGGCCCGGACCGGCCCGGTTTGGCCCAGCCTGATGGGCCGGCCTGGTTCGGCATGGATCGGCATAGTCGGTCCAGTACAGCCCGGACTGGTTCGGCCAGTCCGGGTGGGGGCACACACGGTCGGTCAACCAGGCTACCCCCTTCATTCAACACGGCCCATGGATGTAGGATTCTCCTCCATGCGGTTACTGGTGGCACCGTGTTCCAGCTCAACACTGTAGTCGACAGTCCGCGGTGCGAGACAGGCATGCCGCTCCCACCTGCCGCCGGCGCATGCCGGCGACCCCATCGTCACGCCGTCGTGGCCATTCGGCTGCAGCTCTCCCGCCGTCGCGGAGCGCTGACGGGCATGCAGCCTTCCTCCACCCACGGCCATCATCAGCCACCACTAGCCACTGCCACTAGTGCCAGTGCACTGGCGGTCATTCTGCGGGCCACCAGAGTTTCTCAGGTGCTCTGTTTTTCAAATCATTTGCGCCTACGGGACCATAGAGTTGTCACCTTCACTACGATGGCCTCAAAATTTCCTTGTCACCATTCAAAGAATTTTTTCACCAAGAACACACAAGTAGGAGGGGGTTCAGGTCTTGTTTGTGTCGGCCCGCGCCCTCCGCGTTAGAGGTTTAAAGCAATAGATTCTTGGGATTACAATTCTATCAACAAAGAAAATAACCCCAAAAAAGAAAACCCAAGGACGGAACCCTCCTGCAAGAACGCACGATTCTCAGATTAACCTCTTTGTGGGTTAATCTACATTCTTCGTTTATAATAAGAATGGGGAAATAAAACTAAAACACAACCTCTACCTCATTGACGTTCATTATCACAATGTTTCATCCTTGAGGGTCTGAGAGGTTGATGGTGTTCGTCATTCTTTGAAGTACGTTGAAGTAGATGATGTTCCACCGGTGTTTTTCATTCTTAATTGGGGAGGAAATCCATCAGAGTTTTGTGAGAGATTCCTCATAGTTTAATCCTCCTTTACACCAATGCGTCAACTATTAAAAGAAAACATGTTGCATCGTTTCTGTTACGCTGCAACGTTGCGTCATTAAAGTGTTGTTACGTTGTGTATTAACGAGTCATTAATGAGTTCAATTAATGCACCTCATCGATGCCTCGTCATTGCACCACAGCGTCTCCATGTCACCTCTCATTGGCAAGAAAGAAAATAAAATAATTTTTTTAAGTTATTTTATTATTTTTCTCAAAAATTCCGAAAATTAACATTTTTGTTCGACCCTTGACGGTCGAAGTTATGTTCTATCTAGGCGAATCCTGACATTATGAGTTCAACGGTGCCCTTGTATTTTTGATTCGATCACTGGTTCAAAAGTTAGAAAAACCTACTCACACGTTTACTAAACGTGCCTTAAAAAGATCAAAATCCCGTGTCGGGCTCACCGGGCCTCGGAATCACATGTCGTCAGAGCGTGTGGTCTCGAAATAATTCCATATAATTTTAAAAAAATTACATGGAAATTATAGGACATTACACACCAAGAGATTTCAAATTATTTGGAAAATAATTTTTAAAGATCATTTAAAACATTTCTTGAGGAAAATATTCTTTCCTCTTTGAAAAATGCTTTCTAAATCATAAAACTTTTTGAAAAACTTTTTCTTTGAAAATAAACTTGAAAAATTATAAAGGAAATTTTGAAAACCATTTTAGACACTTTTTAAAACATAATTTTTTTTAAAAAATAATTTTCTTTAAAAATTCACTTAAAAGATCATTGAAAACCATTTCTGAAAACAATTTTAGAAAACATGGTTTTTGAATAAAATAGATTTCTGACCGAAGAGAGATATAAGGTCGTATTTTCTTCAAAAAAAATTATTAATTATCTTCAGTACCAAAGTGTGGAAAAATAGAACCATTACTTAAATATATTATGAATAAAAAAATGATAAGAAAATTCATGATAATTCTTGAGATATGGATTATATTATTTTATCAATGGAAGCGTAATCATAAACAATCCTAATAAACAATGCGATTTTTTTAATAAACTATTACCACTTTGAATCGTAAACCCCATAAAGGAATAACATAAAATAAAAATTAAAATATCACGAGGATAAAAAATTAATTAAATTATATGTCAAATGGGTTGTATATACACTTCATTAAGGAATATAGGTGCATAACATAACATATGACTCAAAAAGGAAAATTGAGACAAAAATCCCCTTATCATTTTGGTAACGTTTTAACCATAAATCCCATGAAATAGAGATACTAAAATGGATATGTAAATCCAAATAATTCATATTATAATAATAATAAAATACATCCATGGGAATTATGCACACCACGCAATAGAAATAGGTGGTGAACATGGATTGTGTCTCACAAAAAATAAAAGTGAGACGAAAATCTCTTACCTTAAGTCTTGACTTACGTTGTACTCATTCAATCCTACTGTATAATAAATATAAGTTTATTATACATATATTACAGAACCATATTAATTTATATCATACCATATATGATTTTCTAATATCCTTTTATTACCTTTTTATTGACAATTCCATGTTAAAGTTATGTTTCGGGTAATTACTGCTTTGTGAATTCGTATATGTTTTGATTTATTATATTTTTTTGTAATATTACATTAATCATGATTACATAATCTAAAATATTATAAAAATAATATAAATATCATATATATTTAGTATATATTATTTTATAATAATCTATAAAATATGAAAATAGTAAATGAAATACATTGTTCATGAAGACGGTAGGTCATATGTACGCATGAATGTCGTTTCCATTTTATTGTCGGATTGAAAGAAATAAAATTATATGTGATGTTATAATTAAATAATAATTTCTATTTCATATATATCACATATTTTTATTAAATCCATCCTTAATACATTTCATGTAAGGTTTGAATGAATCACATTGCTTCACAAGGCGGTAGTATGTTGTACACACAAACGACGTTATCATATTCCCAAAAAATGGAAAGCATGAATGTATGTGTGATATAAAAATTATAGAATCATAATAACATCATAAAAATAATAAATATAATATATAAAAATTATTACCATCATTATTACCAACCTCGATAAGTGGTAATTGAAAAGCAAACGACATCAGAACGCGAGGCGGTAGTCCATCGTACACACGAATGATGATTTCATAACCCATTTAATAGAAGTGTGTGAGTTTTTAGGTCATAATATTAATATAAAAACATATAAGTATATTTAATATACTAAGGTTACTATATAATCATTATATAAAAATAATTAAATGGGTTTGAGTAAGAAATAAAACAAAAACGTTCATAGATTAACGTTACCTCTTCTTCAGTTATCTCTATTTGGTTTGCACCAAAGGACTTCCTTGGTTTCCTTTCTAACCAAACTAAGTATTATATGTTGATATAATGGGATTTGATAATTTATTTGTGAATTTATTATCCAAAATATTTTTTTTTTGAATGTGTGAGTAAATGGGAAGAGGGGTGTCCTTTTATAAGGGAGGTGAGTGGTAAACTTGTAAATTTTTGAAAGAGAGAATTCCACCCACATTTTTTCCATGTAAATTGGCTCCAATAATGTACCCATATAGAGAATATAAGGTATAATTTCTAAATATTTCTATCCAATTAATTTTTTATAAGTTTATAGGTCATTTTCCCCCCTTAATTTTTTAAGTTTATTCCCTTAGTAAACTCATTTTTCTCTAAATCGTCGTTATTAATTTTAACTATTTTCACTAATAATTTTGGTAAAAATTTTAATTTGGAATTATTAGAAATTAGAAATTATTTTTATTAAAAATATAGAATTCATTTTTTCAAATTCAATTCATAGAAGTGGTATAAATTAATTTAAAATTAATCTCGTAGATGAGACGAAACAATGAGTTTTTAAAGTGAAAATGTTCAAATGTTTGAAATGTTTTTATATCCAATTTCAATGTGAAATTGATTCAAATGAAATAAATTTTATTAATGGATTTATAATTTAACTAATTATAATTTTAAATCAATTTAAAATATAATTTATATATAAAAATAAATTAAATGAAAAGATAGCTTTCATTTAAAATTCAGTATTTTTCACTATTCATCCAAAAATGAAATATTTCATAAAAACCCCAAAAAATTAACCTAATATAATTTTTTACATTATGAATTTAAAAATAAAATTTATTTTATCAAATTAAATTTCAAAAAAATTTAAAAAATGATTTTATTATTGTTCACAGAAGGACATAAAAGCAGTTCTTTTGAGAAAAATGAATTTTCATAACATATAAAGACTTTACTAAAAATTATATATTTCATTTTCAATATGTTTTATTTATATAAAAAAATTATAAATAATACTTAAAAATTATTTATTATTATTCATATTACTAAGTTTAACATATAGGTTATAATGGTCATGTTTAAATAACTAAATTAATAATATAACATTGTTTTGTCAAAACTCAATGTCACGTGTAATGTAAGATAAACATGTGTTGCATGTAGCACAAGATTAAATTGGTGTTTATTATAATTAAATCTTAACTTGGTGTAGCATTAAATTAAATCCATCAAATAAATTTAATTTATTCGGAAAAAAAATAGTTCATAAAAACTCAGGGTGTTACAATTTTTTCATTAAAAACATAGTATCATTTTGTAATACTACCATATCATGGTTAACTAAACTCTATGTTGTGGTATAAAAAACTAATATATTGAACCAAGATTTGGTAAGGTAATATACTTCATGGTGTAAAATGGTCATGGTTTTATGAAATTTGATCTCATAAGAATACCATGTCGCAGTATAATTTCACTACACCGTAGTTTTCCCAAAATGGCATAGCTGAGACAAAACCGCTTCCAAAACATTCATGGTTTATAGTATGACCATTAAAAAAAATTAATTGGACTTGTCAAAATGATTGTTATTATCCTCTAGAAATATTTTTTATTTGGGACACCAACATATCATAGTCAATATCCAAAACAACATGGTTATAGGCAAAAGAATTGTGGTTATCTCATGTAAATAGTTTTCATTTGTAACATCTTAACATCATGGTCAACATCCAAAATAGTGTGATTATAGTAAAAATAATCATGGTTATTCTCATTTAAAGATTCATAAATTTGGGCATTTCCATTTTGTAGTCCATATTCAAAATAGTGTGATCTATATCTAAAATGGGCCTAGTTTGTAGAATTTAAAAGATAATATTTTTTGTTAAAAATTTTTATAATTTAGAATATAAAATATCAAAGGTTAAAAAAATTTAAGATATGTATTATTTATATTTAACTACCTTATTTAGAAAATATATGATATTTAGTTTATATAAAGAGTTTACATAAAATATAAAATGTTTAAATAATTATAAATTTTGTTCATAAAATATCACATATTTTGAATATAAAGGAGTTCATATTAAATTAAAAATAAATTACGAATATGAAAGACTTCATATTAGAATAAATTTTAAATGTTTATATTTATTTATGTTATATAATTTACATGAAGCATGTTCAATTATAAATTTTTTTTTTATTTGTGAATGGTTCATAAATGTTTATCGAGTGTATAAATTTAAAAATTATTCATTTATTTAATTATTCCCTATTTTATTCATAGATATAAATTGTTTATATTATGATCTGATGTATGGTTTAGTTTAAATGTTTTTATACTACTTCTTTAAATTATCGCACATTCATTTAAGGAATTATATGTTAGGTATGATAATTGGTTTATTTTTCATATACCTTGACTTTGGATTATTCATGAGTTATGAGATTGAATTTAAAGGTTGATTATAGTTTACACATATTAGGTCTTAGAATTATTATGTAATTGGGTCACTCTTGAGTATAGAACTATGGGTACTGGGACTTTGGTTCGGACATCCCATTGTCACGGAAGCTTATTCCTTATATAAGAAAAGTGAGGGTTGGTTATCCATCACACCATGATTACTCTATAGGGATTATTGATTTTAAATTATTTTAAACCATTAAATGAAATGATTTTGTGTACCTTATAAATTTAATTCATTTGGATATGTATAAATATAGTAGGTTTTAAATTTAGGTTAGTAACACAAGGTATGAGTTATATAAAGAGTTACACATAAATATGGTTTGAACATATCGATTTTTTTGAAGGAATGAGAATTAAAAACCAAATAATTTTAAGCACGCATACAAGAAAGAGGAATACATGAGATAATATGGTAAGATAATAAATCCCCTTAAAAATTGTAAGTCTTATATTTCTTCTAAATGACACTTGACAAGACCTCGATAATCCAATCAGGTGGGTCATTCCAAAATTGGGTGCCCATGGATTATCTTGTGTAAGTAAATCAAGTTATGGGTGACCCTAATCAGATTAGGTTCTCATGTTTGGAATATGTTTTGGGTTATACTTAGTTGGTAAACCCTATAGGTTAGGATACTATAGGAAAATAGTTGAGTTTATCCATATAATGTATTGGGAAAAGAGTTTTCTTCTCAACTATCCAATATTCATATATTATATTATTAGCATGATGGCTTGCTGATGTTTCATTATTTTATTATATGTTTCCTGATATATTTTTAGGGATTAAACTAGGTTTTTAATACCAAATGTGCCTTTAAAGGAGAAATATTGGGTATTTTTTAGCTTAGGTAGGAAATATAATTCTTTCAGTATATGATTTAAAATAAGGAATTCTAGATATTAATTGTTAAATTGTTCATAGATTAATTTCCATGCATTTTGAGAGCATATGTTTTTGGATGATTTTATCTAATCCTTAATTGAAATATAATTTTTGAAGTGATTTTGAAAATTATTATGATGGAATCAATTTAATTCATTTTCCATGGTTTTTTAATTATTTCTATGGATGTTCTATTTATATATTGAATTTTTTTTGTAAGAGAAATCATGTGGATGAGTTTTTGAAGTGATTCTATGTTGTCATTTTATCACACAACCAATTTTCTTCCCAGCCACATAGTAGAATTTTAATCAGCAGCTCATGTATCCAAATTCCTAGGGATGTCTATGTCTCCAATTTTTCTCAGATTCGCATAGGTGGGTTTCTTAAGGTGGCCACATATCCAATTTTTTCAATAGTAATTCATGTATCCAAATATTGTGTGTTTATCCATGTTACAAATTCCTAAGGAGATATGACATTATCGAATTTTGAGTAGCCGGTTTCATATAGCCAATCTAGAAAGGTACCCAATCCATGTATCCAAATTTTGAAGGAAATAATGTACCCAAACTTCTCACCCGTGGAGTTGATTACTCACATAGCCAAATTTCAAAAACAGACCAAGATTCGTCTTCTTTTTTTGAATATATCAAGCTTTATCAACCAAATATTAAGCTAATCAAGATGCATTGGTTAGATTTGAAGGAATATTAAGTTGTTCTTGATGAAATCAGGTATGGGGTCCACTACAAACTAAGGAATGAGATGAGACTTGTGAGGATGAATGGAGATTTAATGGAAAAAAATATGTGGCTGATAGAATATAAATCATGGTTAGATGAAGGGGTTTGGATTTTTTAATCTAAGGTTAACTTGAATGAATACACTAATTAGAATATAAACTGGGGATAATTGAACTTGATCCAAATCCGATGATGTTATTCGAGGGGGCTACCTAAGTTCGGCTGAAGAAGAGATAATATCAAGAACCAATTTTAAGAAGGTTTCAACATTGATTCTTAATAAGGAAGGTAATGAATCTTGATCTCACCATTGAATACTGGAATTCATTTTGAAGTTGGGAAACGATCCACGCAGGTCTGAGGCTGAGAAATTGTTAACCAGGTTCATCTTTTCAACACAATTTTGTGGGATATGATGAGTCGGACTATTCTTTTGGAGCAATTCAAACTGATTTCAAAGTTGATAAAGATTTGTTGATTTGTTTTTTTAATTTACCTATTGATTTTTGGATTTTTGTTTTGAGTTTATAGGTGTTCGATTGATGGTGGGAAATCCTTGAATCTAAAAATTGTGATCGTGTTGATGTTGGAAGTTGAGAACCAACTACTCGACACAATTTTTCCAAGGATTCTTGAGAGATATGGTATTGAGGATGAAGGTTTGAGTGACTGGACTTGGTGATGGATTGAAGATGATATTCATTGAATCTTGTTCGAGTGATGTGGGAGTTCATAGTTAGATTAGTTCATGGGTGGGAATAATAACCTCACACATGGCTTCTTAAAGTATGGAAATTTAATGTTATAGGAACCATAATTAAAGAAGGTGAGGAATAAGGTGGAAACAAAATTTTATATTGATGAAACATACAATGGGTGTGTACAATTTAGTTTTAGAAACATCAAATTGAGGCAGTGATGACAGTCTTGTGAAATTAGAAAAACTTAAGGTGGTGGAATTGGTACGAGTCAGTGATTTATAGATTGTTTTAAGGAAGAGGCTGGAAAATAATTTGTGGGAATATAAGTATAATAGAGTGAGGATAGAAACAAAAAAGAACCAGTGAAAGATCTGGATGGAGAAGAAATTGACTTTGACATAGAATATTTCTCTCTGTATTTTCTTGTTTCTTATACTCTTCAACCTTTGCGATGTATTTCTTGAAAATAATTATTATTATTTCTATGAATATGTGTAACTAAACATTTTTAGTGTAATTTTAATAGTATTAATTAAATATTTTACGTGTTCATGATTAGTTAAATTCTTGGAGTTCTATGTTCTTACTTCTTTTTTTATTGCCTATCTCTTCCTTCTCCAGCGATGCATCGATGGATGAAGTTAGGGTTGAATATTCTTTTAATTGATTGAAAATAATTTCTTGGTTCACTTTTAATCAATTTATTAGAGTGATATTTTCTATAATTTCGCAATGTTTCATCCTCATCTAGTTTTCTTCTTTATTTCAATTCTTCATGAGCATCATTTTTACCCTACTTCAAGAACTGGCAGTTGAGGAGTGGGAAATTATTTGGCTTCAATAACATCAACTGAAATACTTTAATTGGAAATGGTTGAAGTTCTTTCTTCTCTAAGAAGAATATTAATTTTCTCAGTTGATTAGTCGAAATGTTATCCCTTGGGAAAGTTCATTAGGAAACACATCCTTTCAAGACCTTTGACACCTTTAAGAATGATTCTAAGCAAGTGCATTGATATTTAACCAATTCAGACTATCCAACTTCACCTAAAATCAAATTTTTTCCCCTTGTTTCCCTTAAATTTTTATTCTCACTCTCTCGGTTGCATCACATCATCTCTACTCACATAATTTCATATTTTATCTTCCATCATATCACCTCATTTTATTTTTCTTGTTTTGTTGTTTGTTTTCATTCTTTGTTTGGTCACACAAGTAAGTCTTCCATGTGGTTCAACACCTACTCACCATAGTACTAGTTGTTAGTATGTTTATAAATAATTAAATTTTCATGTGTTCAATTACACTCATTTCACCTATAAAAATATCTAAGTGGTGATTGAAATGCCAAAGACAACTTATTACTTAGTAAAAAATGGATCTTGTCCCATTAAAGTATATAATGAAAATTTAAATATGGTTTATCATTTTACTGTGAATGCATTTAATAACATTCTATATTAAATTATTTTAAAAAATGATATTCATATAACAAAATATTTTTTTATAGATAAAATGGAATCATCAATATCAAAAATTACTTTTATATCAATATTATAGAAGGATGATCTTAACAAAATAAGCTTCTAAGACCGATACAAAAAACTTAAGAATCATTCTTAAGTAATAGGGAAAATATTATGTATTAGAACAACCCCTTCCTAAACAACTGACTGGTGAAGTTGTTTAACAAAAACTATTGATATTTATGATAAGAGTCTAAATGATTCACTTGATGAATCCACTCTCATTCTTGTATATTTGGAGTATAAGTTTCAAAAGAAACATGTGAACATGGATGCATTCAAAATGATAGATAACCTAAAAGGAATCTATCAAGAACAGTAAAGGTGTGAGAGGTATGAGGTTTTTAAATCATTGTTTAGATAATTAATAACTAAAATGAATTTAGTCTCCAATCATTCACTCATTATGATTCAGTATGTAAATTACTTGGGTATATTAGGGTCATCACTAAGGATTGATCTAGCCATAAAATTCATTATACAATCATTGTTGGAAATGTTTTTAAAATTCATTATAAACAATAACATGAATATGTTCAATAAAAGTTTACTAGATCACATCAATATGTTGAGGATGGATGATTAGTACATATGAGATCCTAGATCTTGTGTTGTGTTGATAGTAAAAAAGTTAAAGTTTTAAGATAGAATAAGAATATTGCAGGATCCAATACTTAGCCTTGGTTGTTTAAACCCAAGGGAGGAGTCAGGAAGGAGGGTTTGTGCTTTCATTGTGGTAAACCTGGTCACTGGAAGAGGAATTATCAAGAATGCCTAAAATTTTTCTAGATGCACTGTAGAGGGTCCATATCTAGTATTAATGTTATATAATTAAATTCTTATATGTTCAAGGGTATATGTTATCAATTTCAAATTATATGATTTTTGTAAATATGTATAAGAGTTCAAAACTAAAGAAGGAATGTCCAGTGGAGCTTAAGGTATGCATTCAAGAGATGAAGAAAATGATAGTTGCATCAAGGAGTTTTATATGGTGGATTACTTTGAAGCGTTGGTTTTTATCATTGCTAAACATAAAGTGTTGATAAAAGGGTAACCTTTATCAGCACAAGTTAAAAACACTAATAAAGGTAACTTTTATCCGTGCTAAACAAAGCGCTGATAAAATTATACCCTTTATTGATTCTTTTATTAGTGCTGATAAAAACTTTTAGTAAAACATATTATTAATATATATATATATATAAGTATCATATTTATATTAAAAAATTAATGTTTATTTAAATAAATTAATTAAAAAATTCTTGTATATAATTAATATAAATAAGATATATTAATATATATATATATATACTGATATAAATATAAATGATGTATTGTAAATTTGTGATATTTGAATTTATATATTTATATCAATGTCTATGTGCATATATCTGCCGCATTATGTTGTGTGTGTGTGTGTTTTGTGTAAGTGTATATATAGATGTTGTATGTGTACAGATGTATGTATGTATACATATATATGTGTACATGTACATGGGATGTACATATATGTGCATATAACATGTGTACATGTGTATGTATGTCATGTACTTATTTCACATTTGATGTACATTTTTTCATTTTTTATATAATATTTTTGGTATTTTCCTAGGTGTCACATTTGACTGTAGTCCACTCTTACTAGAAAGTTGGAATTCTTTACAATTTTGGTGGGATTGTATTTGGCCCTTTTTTCATTCCATTATTACTTATCATACTCTAATTGCGGGATTTAGAAATATGCATGAATTTGGTTTCAGTTGTATTTTTCATTTCAGCATTGTATGAGCTTGGAGTTGTGTGTGTGCGTACAAGTACCTTAGGCTAAGGCCTCCCATGTGAGTTTTATGCCTACTTGACACTGGTCACTATCCCCTGGCCTATTAGAGGCAGTCTTAGTGTAGTCAAACTCAGTTTATCGCCAGCCAGGTGGGCCCAATGGGTTGGGTCGTGACATGGTAGATGGTGAACAACCCATGTCCCAAAAAAAATAGGAGCGTCGTAGCGTGACAGTGATAGAAAAAAAAATATTAAGGTAAGAAACAAAGGCATCAAATTCAAGGTTGTATGGAATGCACGTGGCCAACCTATTAACCCTAAGAAGTCCGTGTTTAGTAGTTACACTCACTACTCAAATGTGTGTGCTGGTTGATTTAAATTTTTAACACGATTTTGTGCATGTGATTAAGGAACTAATTTGGGAAGATATTAGGGTAACAATATGATAGAGTTTCTTTATTTTACTAAAAAAATGAAACATTGATTTACTCTTCATTATCCCTTACATATTGCATTTATTTTAGATGAATCTTGGATGAAATTTGTGTCAATACTCACTGAAAAGGCTCATAGAGGCTTTTGGAAAATTCTTATGAAGTATCATCTCAAAGATGTTAAAGGGGAAATAAACATGCACCTACCACAGCTGTATACACGCCTAATAAACCAACAAACATTGAATGCATTTATTGGTAGTCATAAGCATACAATTTTTCAGGTACATTTTGATTGGTAATACATTTCTTGAAAATACATGTATTAATCACATTGATTAAAAATTGTTAATTTGTGAAATTGAAACTGATTGTTGAAAATAAGAAACATGCAGAAAACCCAACATACCCCTACCATAAAGTAAGGATGGGGTGCACTTCACTTGAAAAAATGGTACATAATTTAAATCTATAGTAATACATTTATGTGACATGAAACAATTACATAATTATATTCCATTGTTTATTTGCAGATTGATGAATTGAAATCCAAAGTCACTTCCATCCCCTGTCATGTGGTATAGAAGGAAGCAAGTATAAATAAAGATGGTATATTAATAGATGAAAACAAAAAAAAATGTGTGGGAAGCATGTGTAAGTGTGACATAATAAAAAAATTGCTTTAAATCGGTATTACATGACAATGATTACTTATTTTCCTATATTTTTTATCTGACTTAAACATAAGAATCATCATTAGTTGTACTTGATGAACAAATACTATCAGTGGCTTTTAAGCAATCAGAGCAGTATGGTCACGTTAGAGGGGTGGGTTTGGAGGTGTCACCTTGAACATATTTTGAGAAAAGAAATGAATAGGGGGATAAAGATAAGAAAATGGAAGAGATGCAGGCACAATGAGCAACTCTAGAAGAAAAACTTAATTGATAGACTGATTTGTTAAAAAATATTATGGGAAGGAATCAAATGGAATAAAAAACACAACAACAACTGCTACATGAAGATCCCCCCACCCCCACCGGCTTTGAGGCGAGTCATTCCACTCAAAGTGCTGGCTTAGAAGAGGTAATCAATATTGTCATAATTGTTTTTGTGAAATGAGAATCAAGAAGACACTGATACCTTTCTAGAACTGATATTCTACAAGGTGAAAATGATTGTGATTTATATCTATCAGCACCCACCCATCACCTTGTTGTGAGGGGTAACATGTACAATATCCAAGTATGGATTCTATAAAACAAATAACTTCTAATAGGTCATGTGAGAGTGAGGATTCATGTAGCTCATGAGTCGGGTGTCGAGCTACCTGTTCCGCTTGATGATGAAAATATTCATATGGTCGAGCTTTCTATTGGAACTTTAATAGTGTGGTTGTTTGATCGTGTAAAAATACATGTTGACAAGGAGGCATTCCTTTCCAAATTATTTTTATAAAAAACCTTGAACAATTAATGAAAAAATGTTTGAATAGATGGATGTTATTACAGACAGATAAAGGGGAGGGGTGAAATGGAAGGTTGAATCAAAACTATCTAAAGAATCAACCAGCCAATTAGGAAGATCTACATAAAGTATCTTTACCCCTCTCATTCAACTTCCACATTTACAAACATTAAAGGTTCGTGTGGATACAATGTTAAAAAGTGGTGATATGACCATAATTATTTTGAAGAATAGATGTATGGAGAGGTCATTACAGACTATATTGGTCTTGAGAATGTAAATTAAATCCTCAAGCATGAGTGGCTAGGAGTCTCGGTTGTAAAGGTATACATGATATGTGTTTTCATGATTTGTTTGTCCAATAGCTGGTCTAATATGTTAATTTTGACTAAATAATATTCATAATTTTTGCAGGAGTATATATCAATACTATTTGAAGGGAAAACCTTATAAACATAAATTTGGACTCATTAATCCTCACATCACTTCTACACAACTATTCTCATTGGAACCAAAGAAATATGAAGTAATAGTGGAAAACTAGCCACAGTTTCTGAAAGAAGACATACAAATGATAGACTCTTCTTAATACCCATGATGCAGGGGTAAAACTCTACAATTTAAGCATATCAAATATATTGTCATTCCTTTCATTACTTATTACTTTTTGTTTTTTTAGGTAGCATTGGTCACTAATTGTAATCAATTTGGATACTCCAAAGATTTATTTTTTGGATTCAATGCATGGATACACAATAAACTATCCACATGTAATGACGTTTATCAACTTGTAATACACTATATGCAACATTTTACAAATAAACTTCAAGTTATACATTTTATATTATGTTTTAATGAAAATTATGTTATTGTAGGGTGATGTTTAAATATCATCAAAATCATGGCATGAGGCCAGTCCATGAGCACAAAATGCCCATTAGCTTCCGCAAATGGATAAGTATTAGGGTATATATAATAACATTCCACTATCAAAGCAAATTAATTATTTTTCTTAATGTTTCTGTAGTGCCCAAAACAAACTAATGGAAAAGATTGTGGTTATTATGTATGCAAAGTTATGAAAGATGTCATATTCCATCAACAAACCAGCATCCCCAAAACAGTATTTCCGATGATAATTACAATTTTATTTAAAATATTTATTAATCCTTTATTTATATTTTTTCAGTGTTACCGGGATTGTCAATGGTCCTCATATTCAAAATAGGGAATATATTTTTTTAGAAATTAATGGGTCTAATACATGGTGTCATAATGTATACAGAAATCATGAGAGGTGACTTCGTACTGCTTATAGTTAATTTTCTCATTATTTTATTTAATTATTTTTAATTAATTTCCTTATCATTTTTATATGATACTTATTTTGTTATTTTTAATAAAGATCATTAAATCAAGGATTTTCTTAGTTAATTCAAAACCTCTTTAAAAAAAACCTAACTACTATAATATAGCAGCAACTAGAGTTGTCTCCTAACGAGACCGCCCTGTAGGGCTTACTCTGTCATGATTTATTTGATTTCTTTTATATTTTTAATAGTTTTTTAAGGGATTTCTATGGATGTAAAAGAAATTTATTCTAATTTCTAAAAAAAGTAATTGAAACAAAAAAAGCATACAATAGTGGCCAACAAGAAACAACAAGAAACATGAAGCTTACAGAAAGTAAGAGGTGGCCAAATTAGGTAGATATTCAAGTTCAATATTTCTTTATCGCTTGAAAATTATTTACTAAAACTCTCTCAATGCACAAATTAAAATCTCAACTTGTGCATTACAATCAGTTCAAAAAGTCAAGGTCATTAACTAAAATCTCAGTTTTAACCTTTATTTGTTAGGAGCCAACCGAGGCAATGAATGATCCCAAAGCACCAAGACTCGATTGCACTCTCGTTGTGGTCACAATTCTCGATTGAGAATTAAGAAATTTAAAAAATAAAAATCAATCTTTTAAACCCTAACCAGACTGAGTTAACAGTCCACACTCTATGAAAGACACTCTGATTGACCATGTGTCAATCACAAAATGGAAGAGAAAAGAAGAACGTGGAGTGATAGAAATCATGCTCATTAAAAGTCAATCGATAATTCAACTTACAAAAATTATAGACAGAGATTACAATCGATGTTCAAGAAATTAATGCTTGGAAAATCATTTGAATCTATAAAATTTGGCCACAAGAAATCTAGCTGCTCATGATATTAAAGCATTGAAAGCCATCGAACTTCATCTGTATTGGAAGTGGCAGCAGTTCTGCAAAAGATCCTCCAGTTTTTCTCTTGTTTATGCTTCTGAAAATACTCATCAAATCTATTATCCATATCTGAATGAATATCCTCTCAAAATTTCTCAAAATTCCTTCTTATTATTTTGATTGCCATCTGGAATATCTTACAACTCATCTTTGCCAGGTGGAAGAAACAAGTACGTCTTTCAGCCATCTCTCTCAGACTGACAAATGAAATTTATTTTCCCATGTAATAACCAATTAATTCCTGCACGTGCATCCAGCTTAAGCTTAAACCTGATCATCTCATTGGTCCTCAAGCAACTTCCTTCAATACTGCCACCAGTAATTAAGTTTATAAAGAACCATGCAACAATTTCTCAAACTCGACCCTCAGACTTTGGCTTGAGTTAAACCACTGAAAGTGCTCATACTTTCACCCAATGTGCCACTCATTCTCAACACAGACTCCTAAGCTGTTCATTGATGGTGGAAACATCTTCTTTATCAAGTCGATGTGAGCCAGATCACCTCAACAACCATTTTCAACCATATTCAACTCGACAATTCTTTGAGCACCTTCGATGAATATTTAATCATTCCTGGTCTCAATTAACATTAGCAAAACCACCCCCATTCATCATGCTCAAACCTGCACAAATAAATCAGCGAACAAAATTATCTTCATCAACCTCACCGATCTCATGGTGCAACTTCGTTTCCTAATTTCAGAAATGAAATGACCTCTTGTTCAGAAATTGGCATTCAAACCAATGAGAAAACCATCTTCGAACCAACCTGGTTGCCACAGATCCACTACTAGTCCATTCCAGATTTATTTAAGAATTCAAACTCATCTTCTGTACCAACTCAACAGATCTCCGATCTAATGCTTATGACTCCGTATGAATTGGTTCATCTCAACACCCTTTACCGTCTCTAGGAAGCATCTTCAATGAGCTCGGATCCCCTTCGGTATCCCCAGAATCCGAACTCAGACAGATCAGTTTGCCTCACGGGCTCCTCTCTCCAAGCTTCGGAAATGATTCCACCCATCTCAGCATCTGCTCCAACAGATCTCAAACTCGACCCAGATCCACATCGACAGTCGATGGATCTAAGAACCACAGTTATTTGAGCACCTTCAATGAATATTTAATCATTCCTGGTCTCAATTAACATTAGTAAAACCACCCCTATTCATCATGCTCAAACCTGCACAAATAAATCAGCGAACAAAATTATCTTCATCAACTTCACCGATCTCATAGTGCAACTTCGTTTCCTAATTTCAGAAATGAAATGGCCTCTTGTTCAGAAATTGGCATTCAAACCAATGAGAAAACCTTCTTCGAACCAACCTGGTTGCCACAGATCCACTACTAGTCCATTCCAGATTTATTTAAGAATTCAAACTCATCTTCTGTACCAACTCAACAGATCTCCGATCTAATGCTTATGACTCCGTATGAATTGGTTCATCTCAACACTCTTTACCGTCTCTAGGAAGCATCTTCAATGAGCTCGAATCCCCTTCGGTATCCCCAGAATCCGAACTCAGACAGATCAGTTTGCCTCATGGGCTCCTCTCTCCAAGCTTCGGAAACGATTCCACCCATCTCAGCATCTGCTCCAACAAATCTCAAACTCGACCTAGATCCACATCGACAATGGATGGATCTAAGAACCACTGTGGCAATTGAGATTAGATTATACAAATACAACCACGAATCACAGTGGATTTCAAGATTCTTCAAGAAGATACAGTTGGAGTCAAAAATCACCTTCAAAATCAACGGCGACACTAGTTTTGAGTCTTCATATTCCCCACGGGTTCATCAGCCCTTGCATCAATGGTGGCGATTAGCGGTGGCGCCGGTCGGCTCAGGCTTCTTTGAAAAGCATCGGTGTCAGTGTCTCTCAATCGGCGAGCGAGGAGCTCGACATCGGCTAACGGCTCGACTCGGCAACCCGTTTCTCAGTGGTCGACATCTTCATTGGATTTCTTCTTCAAGCTAGGTTTTCGTTTGGACATCAACTTCAACCCTCAAATGATGATCCCTAGATCCCATCTCCGGTGCGTGGGCATCGATCATTTGAGGAAAATTAAATTAAAATCAACTTTCCTTTGTTAATTAAATACTAACGAAAATAAATATTTAAATAAAGTAAAATATAAACTAATTATTTTGTTAAAATAATAAAATATATAAAAAACTAAAATCAATTTGAAAAATGATAATTGATTGATTAATTCGTTAAGAAGATAAAGAAATAATAATACAAATTAAGAGTTGAATAAAAATTCAAAGTCACTAATTATTAAAATATTTAAAGAAAATAAATATAAAACATCACTCCAATTAATTAATTAATTAAAAAAACAAGGAAAATATAAGTTGAATTAACAAAAAAAATAATTAAACAAAAACACAGAAATAAATATTTAAAATGGAGCATCAAGATTAAATAACAAAAACTTATTTAAACAAAATTTATAATTAAAAATAAAAACATATATTAAACATATAATTAAGTACTTTATTAGTTTAACATCAAATTAACAACAATTATAAATTAATCAATTAAAACATTATTTTAAAAAAATGAAATAAAATAAAATTAAAAATATTATGTGGAAAAATTGTATCAAAATACACCCACCAAATTACCCCACACTAGTCTTTTGCTTGTCCTTAAGCAAAAAAATAGTCAAATTCAGGGAAATGAAATAAAACCTAAGTTTGAAACAATTGGTTTCCACAAAAATTGGTTTTCAAAATGATTTCCCCCCTTGTATTTTTATCAAACAGTGAAAATATTCACCCTTAAGAAATTAAATTTTTTTAGTGAAAAACTATTTCTTTTTTTTAATAATTGACTCTAAAAAAATTAATTCAAATTAAACCCATTTCAATTTGCATTCAACAGAAAGTTCAAACTTCTCTTTACCTCCAAGAGAACCGACTCACATAATTAACAATCAAATAATTGAGACACTCTGTCTAAATTAGCAAATTTAATAAAATAAAAAAGAGTATAAATAACTCATCCAACAACTAAAAGATTAAAAATTTGAGTTCAACTTGTACTAAGATTTTCATTTCATTATTATTTTTGAATGCATATCTTATGAGATCCAAATTTAAAGATTTAAGGGAAATGATAATTGCATAACATTCTCAAAATTCTTTACCAAAGTCATCCGCTTTTCAAGAGAGTGATAAAAAAATGAATTACACAACTAAATCCAATGGGCATTAGAGAATTGACCTCCTTAAAGTGGCTACACAGAATTTAAACATTATACAAATTTAAAATCACCGAAAATGATTTATTGAAATTTGAAAAAAATCAAATTTGAAAAAAATTTAGGGGTTTTTTATGGGTTTACATTGTGGTACAATTCAACACATTGAAAAACCCTTCCCCCATAATAAAACTCAACATTGTCCCCAATGCTGAAACTAATATGGAGAACCATGTGAATTCAATTTTAAGTTCAAAATAGATTTGACAATTCAATATATAAGAATCATGTTTTGAGGGTTAAGAAAACTCAATGTAGCTTTTCCCCAAAACCTAAATAATTAAATCAATTCACAACATGCAAAAAGTGTCATACTAGCTACCACTTCAAAAATTCAGGTCAATAATATAATATATAAAGTAGTGTATGTTCAAAGAAGTGTGCAGAAAAAATTCCAGCAAAACATGATATTTTCAACACTAATACACAATAAAAAATTTTAGACACAAAATTTACCAAGCCAAAATTCTTCCATTCATTTTTTTTATATTTCTCTAAACAAGTTCCAAGACAGCAACAACAAATATAATTTAGAAAACAGAAAAAATGAGCAGAATTTTAATGAAAAACTCCCTTGAAATAGAAGCTTTTTTATTTAGATTCATTAAAATACACCCCTTCTTACCACTGAAAAAATACCTATGGAAAGCTTCAAAGTTCCTAAAGATATAAACAAATTAACATTAGATTCCAGAAATATTAAACCAAGTAAACTGTAACCGGATTTTAGAAAGTAAGGGTGTTAATCCAAAATTTTTCTTCTTATAGCTTCTGTTGATCATTGCAAAGTGTGATGTATGTGCTCCAAAAACAGATAGCATCATCATGTAGATTCTTCATGTTGAACATCATCTCCCTATCAAGACCAATTTATTATCTACAAAGAAATAATATAAAGAAAAAAAAGAAAATTCTAACACAATAAAAGGTTAGTACCTCCCCAAAAAAGGGAAGAAACAACCTAATTTATTCAATGATACTCAAATTTCAATAAAAGGAACTCCTCCACCAGAGGTTCCTCATCACTTTCCTGAAAGAGCTTCAACATATGCCCATTAAAAGTGAATGGAACTTCCTTCTCAAGATCTTGAATCTGTACAACACCAAAAGGGAAAGCATAAGTAATAATAAAAGGTTCATCCCATTTGGAATGAAATTTTCTTGGAAAAAGTTCCATTCTAGAGTTGTAAAACTGCACTTTATCTCCAATATGAAAATCTTTGTTCAAGATCATCTTGTCATGCATATCCTTGTTTTTATCCTTAAAAATCATAGCATTTTCATATGCATTGTTCCCTATTTCTTTCAACACTTGCAAGAAAAGTTTCCTCTCTTTTCTAGCCTAAAAAAACAGATTGCATGATTTAACAACCCAAAAAGTTTTATTCTTAACTTCCATGGGAAAATGAAAAGATCTTCAAAAAAACTATCCTCTAAGGTGACATCCCTATTGAAGTCTTTTAGATAGTCATATATGCCCAAATAACATCATCAAGCCTCAAGCTCTAATCTTTAATGTTCGGGTTAACAGTTTTCCCAAGAATATGCTTAATCTCTCTATTCAACGCTCCATCCATCCCATTTGTTTGAGGGTGATAAGATGTAGAAACTTTATGACTTACCTCATATCTTTTTAGAAAAGCCTCCAAGGTTTTTATTATAGACATAAGTACCATAGTCCATGAGAATAAGTTTCATTGGTTCTAGTTGGAATAACTTCAATCCACTTGGAAACATAATTGACCACAAGCATGATATACAAATATCCGAAGGAATTTGGAAAAGGACCAATAAAATCAATTCCCAAAACATCAAAGACATCACAAAACAAAAAAGTTTGTTGTGGAATCTCATGTCTTTGAGAAATGTTTCCTTGGAATTGGAAAGTTGTACACGTCCTACAAAACTCATGAGAATCCTTGAAAATGGTTGCCCGAAAATAAACTTGAATTTAGCACTTTTCTAGTAGTCCTTTGTGGCCAAAAGTGACCACCACAACTAAAACTATGGAAAAAGTTTAGATCTGGAGGAATTTTTGAATTCGGGACACATCTCTTAACAATTTGATCACTTCCAAAATACCATAAGAAAGGATCATTGCAAACATATTTCCTTGAATTGCAAATCAGTTTACCAACCCTTTGATTGGAAAACCAATGTGGAACTGCCACACTCGGACTTTGGACTTCGATAATAATTTGTATCTTATAATTGCATCCTGCTTTAAAATGTTTTGTTGAGGTGCAGGGCAGGACCCGATTTGAATTTTTACGCTTTTTCCGATCAGTGAGCATTTTGGATTGACAATGTCTGGCGCACGGGCAGGGCACGGTCGAAGCCGTGTGACTTCGCCAGATCACCGTGCGGCTTACTCGGTGCGCAGTTAGTTAATTAATTAACCGAATGAGCAATAAAGTAAACGTAAAATAGAATGAAAAAAAGAATATAAAAAATGATTTAAAAATTGTTTTAATAATAATAATAATAAGATTATTATTATTATTATTATTATTATTATTATTTTCATCAATATTGTAATTGGGTTATTGTTATTATTAAGTCATTGTCATTATTATAAAATTATTAACATCATTATTTTATTATTACTACTAATTATTATTATTGTTTATATTTTAATTACAAAAAATAATAATATTATTATTATTAATATTACCAATTTTATTTATTATTCTTGAGATTGGTTTAGGTTTTATTAGGGTTTTATTCTCTTTTTATTTTTTTTCTTTTTTTTTTCCGGTGACTCACCTCACCCCGACGCCTCTCCTCTTATCCAGCGAACCACCTCGCACCGCCCGATACTCGGCAAACCACCCTCGCGCCACCCCTACTGCCTCGTGCAGCCCTATTGCGCCCCCCTTCTCGGCCGAACCCTCCGACGACACCCCTAGCACGCGACACACCTCCGACAACCCTCCTTGCTCGGTCAGCCTCCCGCACCCTCGCCGCAGGTGCGTTCCACTTCAATCGGTTGTTTCTTCCATTTGGTAGATTTTTGGGTTAGGGTTTTCGTGTTGCGTTTGATTCGATTTTGGTATAAGTGGTTCAATGTCTTGATTTTAGGGTCTAATATAGTTGTTTGAGTTGCGATTGGCGTGCGGTGGAAATTGCGCACCAAGGTTGTGAACCTTTTCTACACCGAGGTAGGTGGTTCTGCATATAACTATTAATTGATGAATTAAATTGCTTATTTAATTAATTTAGCATATTTATTAATTAGTTTCTGTGGTCCGAATTTGGTTTTATTTGAGGTTTAAAATGAATTTGATTTGTTAGTATCGTGTTTATGCGATATGAGTGCATTTTTCTATGAAAACCCATGTTGAACTATTTATTAGCATTTTATAAACTGTACAGTTAGTTTGTTAGAATGCGCAAGGGTTGCTGTTTGCATTTTAGTGTGGTGTCAATATGCATTTAGTTATAAAATAATTTTCGAGTGAGTTTTTGGTGTTTTAAGTCGTGCGGCACATCTTGAATTTGTTTAATAAATTTTCTTAGTAATTTGTTTAATCGTGAAATGGTTTCTCTAACCATGTAGATGGATTATTTGATTGTGTAAGTGATTCGAATTAAGTTTTAAAAAGGTTTTGGTGTGTGTATGTTTTTTTGAAGAGGATTTGTGTATGCAAAGGGTGGTATTGTGTGTGTATAATACCTTGTTTGGTTTGGGTGCATGAATATGGATTGTGATGTGAACTTGAAAATTAAATGAGCACAAAAGGGAAGCCCAGGTACCAGGTGGGCGGACTAGGACTAGTGTGCTAGTGATACGTAAGTGGCATTGACCTGATTTCACTTAGCTGGATTGATGATTACAACACTAACTAAACTTTTGGATGATGATTGGAGACCACTGGGGTTACAGGGATGCCCCCTACTAGTGGATCGTGCATGAGAATGAAGGTTGTCGTGGTTTATATACCAATTTCACCGAGACACGAGGTTCTAGGGTCCCACTGTTTGCTAGTACCTATTGGGCCTCTCTCACAGATAGTTCTCTTTAATTACTTTGTGCTCACCGTCGGCATATGGTGTGACATTTGAGATACTGTAAAAGAAAAGGTGTTTTTATTTTAAAAACTGCATTCCTTGAAAGTTGTTTTCCTTAAATCCTTTTTCATTAAAACTGTTCAAGCATTTAATTCTTTTCTTTTATTAAAATTACAACTTTATTTGTCATTTAATATTTATGTGTCAAATCTTTTCTTGGTGGCATCCTATTGGGTGTTAGCTTACACCCTACTTACACCTTTAGGTGTAAGTAGTTTTGGTTATGTTTGATACAGGTAGGGGTAAAGCTTTTGGAAATAGTGGTTCGGGTTGCTAGCTATCTTCTTGGTGTGATGTTGTGGAGATGGCTTGAGGGTGGTGTCCTCTTGTTAGGTGGAAGTTTTTGAATTGGTTTTTGGTCACCCTACCTAGTGGTAGTTGTTGTTTGGGTTTTAGTTTAAATATGTAACTCAAATTCTGGTTTTTGGCTAAAGGCTTGTTTGGTTGTGACTTCCTGTTTTGGTTTATACTCTATTGTTGGTTGTTTCCATGTATACATATATGTAGGTAAATCATTCCCAAACTTTACTTTTGATACCCAGGCACTTGTGCCAGCCCGTGGGGATTGGGAACGCTCTTCAGACCTTGCTGCGGACTGGGTCGGGCGTCGGTTGGATAGCGACCCGAGTTGGTTTGTGACAAAATAGTATCAAAGGAGGTTTCTCTTTGGGTTATTTTATTTGGGACGAGTCTGGTTAGACAGGAGCCAGGACTATCAGGACTCGGAGCTCTGGTTGCGAGTAGGGTGCCTGACCAGCACACCTCATGACATACCTCGAGTCGCCATGAGATGTTGGGATGCTTGTTTGACTTCTCCTCCAGGTGGGACATGCAGGCTTCCGACTTTACGTGGAAATCGGGTGAGGGAGAAGTGGTTTGATCATTGTGTTGCTTCTTCATGTTTGGCTTACAGATGTTTATTGTTCTTGGCGAATTTTTTTTCAGACCTTATGTATTAATGATGTTCTTATGTGACTGTTGCTTCCTGTAGTAGCATGCCTCCCCGAAAAGCTCCCTTGTACCCACGAGAGGAAGTTAGGGAGAGTTCTCCCTCACCACTTGATTAGAGGTTGGTAGAAGCTATGGTCCAAGCTGTTTAGGCTTTAGGAAAAGGAGCGACTCTTTCTCCTGGTCCTACTTCAGTTAGAGAAGATGAGTCTAGTCCCAGGAAGGATAAATCTCAGGAGTTTCTCAAGAACAAGCCTCCTATTTTTCAGGGCAATGCGGAGCCTCGGGAAGCAAAGGAGTGAATTGAGAAGATAAAGAGCGTGTTCGAATTCCTTAACACACTTGAGGAGGTTAGGGTAAAATCTGCCTCATTTTTGCTAGAGGGTCCTAGCCACAGGTGGTGGGAATCAGTGCTTCAAGTTGGTATGCATGAGAAGATGAGTTGGAAGGATTTCAAAACCATCTTCAACAATCAATATTTTCATGAGGTCTTGGCCTATGCTAGATCCCAGGAGTTCATGGACCTTTCCCAGGGAGATCAGTCAATGATGAAATATGTTAACCACTTTGCTGAGCTAGTGCGGTACGCACCTGAGTTTGTTTCTAATGAATCTATGAAAGATCATAGGTTTGAGAAGGGGCTGCAACTATAAATTTTATCTCACATATTCTTGTTTAAGCTAGGAACTTATGTTGAGGTGGTCTATCATGCTTTCATGGTCGAGATTGATCAATAAGGAAAGTCTGGGTTTTCTGGAGTGGTGTATGCGGTGGGAAGTGGCGGTTTATCTGATAATAAGAGGAAGCGTGATGAGAAAGGTAATAAGGGTGGTGGAATCTTATTCCATCCTTCCAATAAAACTTCATCTATGGATTCTGGTGCAGGGTATGTTTTGTGCCATCAGTGTGGGAAGACAGGACACCTCAAACATGCATGCCTT
Organism: Viscum album; assembly: GCA_963277665.1. Lineage (NCBI taxonomy): Eukaryota > Viridiplantae > Streptophyta > Magnoliopsida > Santalales > Viscaceae > Viscum > Viscum album. The sequence goes on from OY728146.1 coordinate 320,294,689, forward strand.
CAACCCCCAGGACTTTCCATTAGTGTGTAAATATGGGGAAACTATAGTGGTTTTTCAGGGAGACACACCCTTATCAGAGTGGGTTATGATATGTGGCTTCTAAGAGAGTGTCAGTTTAGTCGGAGCTGACCGGGACGATGAGATCTCAGTTTGGTGGTCATGGTGGCAGGACAAGATCATCTTATGGGAAGAGCCAGATCAGGGCAGAGCCACAGGCGAGCAGTCGTTCTCAGATAGTGACCAGACATCTTCATGTTGTGGATCAGGCACCATTGGGATCTAACACAGGAACTTCAACTGTTCGAGGTACTATCCAGACTGCAACTTCTATAGCTGCAGTTTTATTTGGTACTGGTGCTTCAATTTCCTTTATATCTATCCGTCTTGTGAACTTGTTGAACCTACCAACCGAGCTGTTGTCTTTTGCAATGGATTTGGTAACACCATTGGGTAATAAGAAGGAGCGAGGCCTTAGGTGTCCATCGTGTGCTCTTTCCATGTCAGGAGTTGAGATGGAATTGAATATATTGGTCCTAGATATGGACCTATTTGATGTGATCCTTGACATAGACTGGCTGGTGCGCTTCTAAGCACATATTGATTTCTATCGTTAGTGAGTTATTTTTGTGGCACATGATGGGAGTCCTTAGGTATTTCTTGGGGAATGTGATCCTCGGTCAGGTCGTGTGAGACCTCCACTTCCAGATTTGGGAAATATTTCTTACCAGTTATCATCGCTTTCACTAGAGGAAGATGGTGTCACTCCTTAAGGTGGATTACCTCCTATAGTGGATGAGTTTCCAAAGGTATTTTCAGATAATTTTTTGGGTTTACCCCCAGAGCGGGATGTAAAGTTCTCAATTGAATTGGCACCGGGAACACAACTTATATCTCTTCCCTCATTTCGCATGGCCCCCACCAAATTGAGGGAATTAAAGATATAGTTGGACGATTTAGAATCCAAAGGGTCCATTCACCTGAACGTCTCTCCTTGGGCTTCCCTAGTCTTATTCTCGAAGAAGGCCGACATATCTCTTCGGTTGTGCATAGATTACTGGAAATTAAATAAGGTAACCATAAAAAATAAATACCCTTTACCCCATATTGATGATTTGTTCGACTAGCTAAAATGGGGAAAAGTGTTTCTCCAAAACTGACTTACGTTCGAGTTACCACTAGGTCAGGGTGAGAGAAGCGGACATCCTGAATATGGCTTTCAAAATCAGGTATAACCACTTTGAGTATTTGGTCATGCCTTTCAGATTCACAAATGCTCTGGTGCTTTTTATGGCACTCATGAATAGGGTGTTCCAATAGTATCTCAACTCGTTTGTCATAGTATTTGTAGACGACATCCTAGTTTACTCCGGATCTGAGGAAGAGCATGAGCATCATTTGAAGATTGTGTTGGGCACTCTGCAGGATCATCACCTTTCTTCAAAGATTTAGAAGTGCACCTTCTGGATTAAAGAAGTTAAATTTCTAGGCCACATCATTTCAGAGCAAGGGGTTTCAGTGTATCCTAAGAAGATCAATGCAGTTGTGTCATGGGAACAACCGAGGAATGTGTTTGAGATTACGTGTTTTCTTGGACTGGTGGGTTATTATAGGAAATTTGTTCAGGATTTCTCACGACTCGCTTCCTCTATGATCGCACTCACCTAGAAAGGGGTGAAGTTTGAATGGAGACCGGAGTTCCAAGAATCCTTTGAGGAGTTGAAGCGGCAGTTGAATACTGCACCTATGTTGATCTTTCCAGAGTATGAGAAGGGCTATGTGGTTATTTCAATGCTTTAGGTATGGGCATTGGGTGTGTACTCATGCAGGATAATCATATAGTGGATTAAAATTCTAACCAAATCTAACCGCATGAGAAGAATTACCCAACTCATGACTTGGAGCTGGCAACGATGATGCATGCCCTGAAGACCTGGTGTCACTACCTATTTGGGGAGAAATTTTTGGTCTACTCTGACCATAAGAGCTTAGCCTACATCTTCTGACAGGAGGATCTTAATCTGAGCTAGTGCCATTGGATCGAGTATCTATAGGTGTTTGACTTTTATATCATCTATACCCCGGGAAAGGGTAATGTGGTGGCTGACGCATTGAGCTGGAAAGTGCTAGTGTAGGATTTGAGGAAGTCCAGTGATGAGTGGAATTTGATGGGGCTCTTTTCCCAAATGCACTTGGATACTAAGGAGCACAATAAAGGTACATTTTTGGAAGGAATTTAGTTGACTCATGATCTTCTGGAGTTGATTCAGTGGGAGAAACCTAGTGATGAGCTATGTCAGCGGTCTATGCAGTTTCTTCATGATGGAGAGGCTTCTTTTGATTTCTCTTCATCTCCCAAGGGGATCTTGGGCTTCAAGGTCTATGAAGTGGTGTCATTATCTTTGTGGAAGGTGGTGATACATGATAGCCACCAGTCTCAGTGGGTCATCCATCCTCATATCACTAAGATGTATTATGATATTTTCACTAGTTCTTGTGGTCAGGTATGAGATGGGATATAACTGACTTCGTATCGATATTCTATACATTTCAGTAGGTGAAAGCAAAGCATCAAAGACCCTATAGTTTTCTTCAGTCGTTACCCATTCCTACCTGGAAGTGGGATGAGGTTTCCATGGAATTCATTATTGGATTGCCTCATACACCTCAGGGAAGGAACACTATTTGGGTAGTGATTGTTCGTTTGACCAAATCAACTCACTTTATTCTAATCAGAGATACAAATAAAGTGGATGAGCTGGGACGATTGTATATTTAGGAGGTGTTCAGACTTCATAGTGTGTCGTTAGTAATTGTTTCTAACAGAGACCCCCACTTTAGATCTCAGTTTTGGGAAGGCCTTCAAAGGGTGTTGGGATCGTAGATCAAAATGAACACGACATACCATCCTCAAACGAATGGTCAAATGGAGCGGGAAAATCAAATCTTGGAGGACATTCTTCACGCATGTGTGTTATATTTCATAGGATTGTGGGATATCCATTTGGGATTGGTCGAGTTTTCTTATAATAATAGTTACCAATCCTCAATTCAAATGGAACCCTTTGAGACGCTCTATGGTCGGCCATGTCGGCCTCCTTTATGTTGGGATGAGGTAGGAGAGAGCTCACTTTTGGGACCAAGCCTTGTTAAGGAGACATATGAGAAAGTAAAGTTGATCAGGAAGTGGTTATTGATATCTCAGAGTCTCCACAAATATTATTCTATTCAGAGGCGTAAATATCTCAGGTTTTCCGTGTGTGATTAGGTGTTCTTGAAGGTGGTCCCTCGCTTGGGTCATTGTCTTTTGAGAAAGCAAGGAAAGCTGATGCTGAGGTATGTCAGGACTTCCAAGATCACTGAGTAGATTGGAAAGGTGGAATACAGGTTAGCTTTACCTTCTCAGTTGATATCGATTCACAATGTATTTAATGTATCCCAATTGAAAAAGTATAATCTGGATCCGTCTATTGAACTAGAACGAGTTAAAGATAAATCCGATTTATCAGTGTTTGAGCAGCCAGTGCAGATAGTGGATTCCCAAGAGAAGGTAATTAATGGGAAGTCCATTCCATTGGTCTATATCCTTTGGCAGCATGAGAATGATGATCATGAGACTTGGGAGCAGAAGTCATGGGTTGATAAAGAGTACCTGTTCTTATTATCTAATCAGGATTCGAGTTGACTTTATGAGGGTGTAAAGTTTTCATAATGGAAAGAATTGTCACACCCAGATTTTGGACTTTGGTAATAATTTTTATCTTATAATTTTATCTGGATTTAAAATGTTTTTTTGAGGTGCGGGCCGAGCCTGATTTGAATTTTTGCGCTTTTATTGATCAACAAATGTTTTGACTTGGCAGTGTTCAGTACATGGGCAGGGCACGGTCGAAGTCGTGTGGCTTCTCCAGATCACTATGTGGCCTACTCAGTACGTGGTTAGTTAATTAATTAACTGAATGAGAAATAAAGTAAATGTAAAATAAAATGAAAAAAAGAATATAAAAAATGATTTAAAATTTGTTTTAATAATAATAATAATAATAATAATAATAATAATAATATTATTATTATTATTTTTGTTAATATTTTAATTAGGTTATTGTTATTATCAAGTCATTGTCATTATTATAAAATTATCAACATCATTTTTTTATTATTACTAATTATTATTATTGTTAATATTTTAATTAAGAATAGTATTATTATTAGTAATATTAACAATTTTATTTATTATTCTTGAGATTGGTTTAGGTTTTTTTAGGGTTTTATTCTCTTTTCTTTTCTTTTTTTATGGAGACTCACATTGCCCCAACACCTCTCCTCCCATCCGACGAACCACCTCGCACTGCCCGACACCCGATGAACCACCCTTGCACTGCCCCTACTACCTCGCACAACCCTTTTGTGCCACCCCCTTCTCGGAAGAACCCTCTGGTGACCCCTAACATGCGGAGCACCTTCGGTATCCCTCTTTCTTACTCGGTTATCCTCCCAAACCCTTGACACAAGTGCGTTCAACTTCGATTAATTGTTTCTTCCATTTGGTAGGTTTTATGGTTAAGGTTTCATGTTGTGTTTGGTTCTATTTTGGTAGAATTGGTTCAATGTATTGATTTTAGGGTCCAATTGAGTTGTTTGAGGTGCGGTTGGCGTGCAGTGGAAATTGCGTACCAAGGTTGTGAAGTTTTTCTACACCAAGATAGGTGGTTCCACATATAAGTATTAATTAATGAATTAATTTTCTTATTTAATTAATTTTTCATATTTATTAATTAGTTTGTGTGGTGCGAATTTGGTTTTATTTGAGGTTTAATATGCATTTGATTTGTTAGTAGCATGTTTATGTGATATGAGTGCATTTTTCTATGAAAACCCATGTTGAGCTATTTATTAGTGTTTTATAAACTATGCAGTTAGTTTGTTAGAATGTGAAAGGGTTGCAGTTTCTGTTTTGGTGTGGAATCAATATGTGTTTAGTTATAAAATAAGTTTTTATTGAGTTTTTGGTGTTTTAAGTCATGTGAAATATCTTGAAATTGTTTAATAAATTTTCTTAGTGGTTCGTTTAATCTTGAAAATGGTTTATTTAACTGTATAGATGGATTATTTGATTATGTAAGTGATGTGAATTAAGTTTTAAAAAGGTTTTAGTGTGTGTATGTTTTTTTAAAGAGGGTTTGTGTATACAAAGTGTGGTATTGTGTGTGTATAGTACCTTTTTTGGTTTGGGTGCATGAATTTGTCTTGTGATGTGAACTTGGAATTTGAATGAGCACAAAAGGGAAGCCCGAGTACTAAGTGGGTGGACTAGGACTAGTGTGCTAGTGATATGAAAGTGGAATTGGCCCGGTTTCACTTAGCTGGATTGTTGATTACAACACTAATTAAACTTTTGGATGATTATTGGATACCACTAGGGTTACAATGATGTCCCCTACTAGTGGCTCGTGCATGAGAATGCATGTTGTTGTGATTTCTATACCACTTTCACTGAGAGGTGAGGTTCTAGGGTCCCACTGTTTGCTAGTACCTATAGGGACTCTCTCATAGATAGTTATCTTTGATTACTTTGTCCTCACCATCAGCATATGGTGTGACATTTGAGATACTATAAAAGAAAAAGTGTTTTTATTTTAAAAATTACATTCCTTGAAAGTTGTTTTCCTTAAATCTATTTTCATTAAAACTGTTCAAGAATTTAATTCTTTTCTTTTATTAAAATTGAATATGTATTTATAATTTAATATTTTATTGCATGGAATCTTTTCTCGGTGGAATCCTACTGGGTGTAAGTATATTTGTTTATGTTTGATAGAGGTGGGGGTAAATCTTTTGGAAATGGTGGTTTGAGTTGCTAGCTATCTTCTTGGCATGATGTTGTGGAGATGGATTGAGGGTGGTGTCCTCTTTCCAGGTGGCAGTTTTTGAATTAATTATTGGTTGACCTACCTAGTGGTAGTTGTTATTTGGGTTTTAGTTTAAATATGTAACTCAAATTCAGGTTTTTGGCTAAAGTATTGTTTGGTTGCAACTTTCCGCTTTAGTTTATACTATATTGTTGGTTGTTTTCATTTATAAATATATGTAGGTAAATCATTCCCAAACTTAACTTTTGATACCTAGGTACTTGTGTGAGCCCGTGAGGATTGGGAATTCCCTTCGGGCCTTGCCTCGGACCAGGTCGGGCATCGTTTGGATGGCGAACCAAGTTGGTTCGTAACAAGAACAATTTCAGCAGCTAAGTAATTCACAATGTTTGAAAACCATGGCCTCTTGTCAACAGAAGTAGAATATAACATTTCCCTAGAAAAAAATATCTCTTATAGGTTCAAAAAAATATTTAAATTGAAAAAATTCAGTAGGTATCCTACTCAAATGATTGGATACAGTGTTTTCAATTCCTTTCTTATCTTGGATATCTATATCAAATTCTTGAAGAAATAAAATCCATCTAACTAGCCTTGGTTTTTATTCTGGTTTTTCATGAGATATCTAATAGAAGAATGATTAGTAAGAACCACAAATTTAGATCCACAAATATATTTTATAAACTTATCAAGGGGAAAAATAATAGCTAATACCTCTTTCTCTATTATATAGTAATTGGACTGTGCAGAATCCAGATTCCTAGAAGCATAAGCAATGGCTTGTGATTTCCTTTCCACTCTTTTCCCAAGAACAACCCCCAAAGACAACTCTAAAGCATTGTTAATCAACTCAAAAGGAAAAATACAATCAGGTGGTTGAATGATTAGTGGAGACACTAACTTCTGTTTCAGTTCATTAATGTCTTCCTTGCATTTCTCATCAAAGACAAAATGAGTTTCTTTATGAATAAGTCTTGTTAAAGGCATAATAGTTTAGCTAAAGTCCTTTATGAATCTCCTCTAGAACCCAACATGTCCAAGAAAGGATCTAATATCATTCATAGTATTAAGAAAAGGTAATGAAGAGATAATGACAACCTTGTAATTTTCTACCCAAATTTCATTCTTAGACACACCAAGCATAATTCCACTTTCAACCATAAAATGGAATTTTTCAAAGTTTAGAATGAGGTTCCTCCAATAAAAACTCTAAGAACCACTCTTAAACTCCATATAAATCTCTCAAAATATGGAACATACACTATTAATTCATCTATAAACACCTCTATGAATTCCTCAAGAAACTCATAAAAAATGCTAAGCATGCATCTTAGGAAGGTTTCAGGGGCATTGAATAGTCTAAATAGAATTCTATGATAAGGAAAATCACCAAAGGGACATGTTAAATTTGTTTTGTCTTGGTCCTTTAGAGCTATATGAATATGGAAGTAACCAAAAAACATTCTAGGAAACAATAATGGGATTGAACAGCTAACCTTGCAAGGATTTGATCAAGAAAAGGAAAGGGAAAGTGGTCCTTCCCAGTCACTAAGTTCACCCTCCTATAATAGATGCATACCCTACACTTATTTGGAAACCTAACAGGAACTAACTCTCCAAATCCATTCTAAAAAACTATGAACTCTCCCTTTTTAGGAATGATTTGAACTCGACTTACCCATCAACTATCAAAATATGGGGTAAATAATACCCATAGCGAATATGGTAGTCACCTATTTCTTAACTACTTTAAGAAGGGAAGGATTCAATATCCTTTCAAATTATATACGAGGCTTGGGATTTTCCTCTAAAATAATCCTATTCATGGACACTTAAGAACTAATTCCTGGTAAATCATCTAAAGAACAACCTATGGCCTTTCTATTATTCATAAGGACCTATAAAATTTGGTTTTCTTGATAATTGGATGGACCAATTACAATAATAACATGAAAATTTTGTTTTTATTCTATGTTGGAATATTTAAAATTTTTGGGAAAAGGTTTTAGTTCAAGAGCGAGTGGGTTGTCTTATTTAAAAAAACCATGTTCTTTGGGTTATTTGAGTTCATTTTCAGCCTCTACATCTTCCTCAAGAATAATATAATTTCAAATAGAGTAGAAATACATGTATTTTTAGGTAGAAAAAATGTGTCATCCTCAAAAGAAATTTTAGATTCAAGTTCTCAAACATGAGGTGACTTTTCAATAGCACTATGAGCATAATTTAGGTTAATTTTAGCAGAATTTAAGTTAATTTTATCCATTTCAGGTTTAATTTCACACATAAATTCAGAATTTTCATCAGTGGTACATGTTTCAAAAGTTTTATAAACATCCTCACCATTTTTAGTATCACTTTCAAAAAAAAAAATCATTCTTAATATGTTTTGAAATTCCAAAATCGCATAAAATTTTCAAAAATATAGATTTAATTTTAGATTCATCACTACAATAGATTTCAAAATTTTTAGATTCAAAAACTTCTTTAGCATACAAGGGTTCATTTTCAAGTGACTATTTATTTTTTAAAGAATCTAGAGGTTGGTTATCCTGAATTAAATCCAGAAAAAGATTTGTGGAAAACCAGTCAATAATGTTAACTTGGTGTGTATAATGGTCTTCCATAGGGAATTTCATTGATTTAAAGATACAAAAATTAACCATATTTCATCCAAAATATAAAGAAAAAGTACCTTTATAAACACTAATTATTGCCTTAATAGTTTCCAAGAATGGTCTTCCTAAAATTAATGTTGCATGTGAACTAAATTGACCATCTTCCATGAATATCACATAAAAATCAACAGGGGGAACTAAATATTTTACCCTTACCAATACATATTTGATAACCCAAGTTGTCTTATCTAAGATCATATTAGTTAGTTGGATGACAATTCCAGATTTCTTAAGTTTTCCAGCCTTTATTGATGAAAATACAGAATAAGGCTTCACATTTATGGAGGCTCCCAAATCTAGCATTGCACCTTTAACCTAATGATTACCAATGACACATGGTATAGAAAATGTACCTAGATATATTCATTTAACAGGGAGAGAGTGTTGAATCACAGAAGAAATATTTCTTCCCAAATTAACTTTCTCACCTCCCTTGAAATTCCTTTTGTGAGTGCACATATCTTTAAGAAATTTAGCATACTAAGGGATCTGTTTCACAACATCTAAGAAAGTGATATTAACCTGTAATTTCCTAAAATTTCCAAGTACTTTTCTATTTTAGTTTTGACATTGTTATTAATAGGAGGGAGACCCAAAGGATAAGTTAGTGGCTCCCTATACATTCTCAGTTCATCATCAACTTTTTTTTCCTTTTATAAGAGCCCATTAAGTTCTTAAAATCCCTAAAGGTTATTTCAATTTTATTTTTTTTCTTTCTATTGGATTTTTCTTGTTCTAACAGTGTATGGATAGAAGTTTCATGAACATTTTTAGAAGGTTGTAAAAGATTTTCAGCAGAATTTTTTTCAATTAGTGATAAAACAAGTTCAGCATGTGGCTCAACAACTTCAACATGTGGTTTTTTAACTTCTTCATGCGATTTTACATTAATTTCAGAAGTTTGAAGATCCATTTTAGGTTCTGTTCAATGTTTTTATATCAAAGATTATTAATTTTAGTTCCACTTCTAAAAAATATTGCATTGACATTCTCTCCTCCTCTCGGGTTAACTTCAGATTGTGATGAAAAATTTCCACTTATTTGATTCTTTAAACCACTAATTTTATTTTCCATTTGACCCATTTGTGTAACCATGTTTTGAAGAAACACCTATTGTTTTTGTGAAATGTATTGTTTCTTCTTAACCATTTCCTCATGGAATGAATAGTTTCTTTGATTAACCTTTTATTTATGATCTTTTTAAATCTAAAAATTTGAAAAATTTACACCAGTTTGATTTCCAAATTGATCCTGGTTGTACCTAGGTTGTTGATTAAAGTTTTGGGGATAGAAATTCTTTTTGGTTGATCATTATGACTAAACCTACTATTTTTTTGGTTATTTTAGCCTTGGTTTAAATTTTGGTTAGTTTAGAAAGGGCTAGATTGGAAAACCTGGATTGGGAATTGGCTATTCAGGTTGTTCTAGAAAGGTTTTCCAGGGATGATCCCATTACATGATTCAAAAGTTTCTTTCAACTGTGGACATTGATAATTAAAATGATCAGTGGAAGAAAAAAGGCCACAATGCATTTGAACGAGATAAATTGATTCAGATTGTGAATATGAATGGTAAAAGTTATTCATCATCAAATTCATCATGCTTGAAAACTCACTCAATTGATTCTCAATTCAGCTATTGTAAGATTTGGAATTAGACACTTCCATAGATGGTTTCACATAAATTAAGCCCCTGGTACTGAACTGTTGTGAATTTTGGTTCATGTTTGAAATAAGGTTCCTAGAATCAACGAGAGTCTTATCAACTAGTGATCCTCTATCTACAACATCAATCATGATCCTATCCATTAATACCATGCTCTCATAAAAATATTGGATAAGGATCTGGTTAGAAATTTGGTGGTGAGGGAAGCTTGAGTAATGTTTTTTAAACCTCTCCCAATACTCATGAAGAGTTTTCCCTTGGAGATGGTTATTTCCATATATGTATTTTCTCAATAAGTAATTCTTAGAAGATGGAAATAATTTTTATAATAATATTTTCTTCAACTAATTCCAACTCCCTATGATAGTTTATTGTAAGTAATAAAACCAATATTTGTTCATTCCATCTATGGAAAATGGGAATACCCTCATCTTAATTTGATACCCACTTATATCTTGGTATTTCTTGGTGATATGCACTATGTAAAACTCTTTTAAATGTTTATGAGGATCCTTACTTGGAAGACCATTGAAATTTTTCAAATGATCAATCACTCATGATCTAAGCTCGAAACCAGAAGAAATTTTAGGATAACCTAAGTAGTTTTTTGGTTTTCAACATCAGGAGCAATGATCTGCTTAAAGGTTCTTCGGTCATCCATGATTGAAAAGTGTTCAAAGTGTTTAGTTTTTATTGAAATTTATTTTGGTGGTTATTTTTTTGAAATTTCATATTTTTCTAAGTTTTAAAATGCGAAAGATTTTTTTTATACTATTCTATTTCTCAAATTTTATGAATTTTTAGATTCTGAATTTTTTGGGTTGTTGAACATACAATATAAATTTTAAAACATTTTTTTAATTTTTTTTAAAATTTTTTAACAAGAAGAAAATGTTTTTTTTGTATTTTTTTACCCCTTGGAAGCCTCCCTAGAAACAAATCCAATTGAATTGAGGATTTTTAAGTTGTTTCAAAACCTCTTTCAAAAAAACCTAACTACTAAAATATAACACCAATCAGGGTTTTATCCTAACAAAACTTCCCTGTAGGGGTTACTCTTTCACGATTTATTTGATTTCCTACTTTTATATGTTTAATAATTTTTAAATGGATTTATATGGATATAAAATAAATTTATTCAAATTTCTAAAATAAATGAATTGGAACAAAAAATAAAATAAAAAAATAGTGTCCAACAAGAAACAACAAGAAATATGAAGTTGATATAAAGGGAGAGGTGGCCAAATTAGGTAGATCTACTAGTTCAATATTTCTTTATTTCTTGAAAATTATTTAATAAAACTATATCAATTAAAAAATTAAAATCTCAACTCATTCATTACAATAATATAAAAAATTCAAGTTCATTAACTAAAATCCCAATTTTAATCATCATTTGTTAGGTTCTAGTCAAGGCGCTCAACAGTCCCCGAGCACCAATACTCAATTGCACTCATGTTGTGCTCCAATTCTCAAACAATAATTAAGTAATTTAAATAATGAAATTAAATATTTTAACCCCTAAAAAAACTAAGCTAAAATTCCTCACTCCATGAAAAACACACTTCAATCAGATATGTGTCAACCACAAAATGGAAGATAAAAGAAGAACGCTGAGTGACAAAAATTCTGATCGTTAAACATCAATTGAAAATTCAGATTTAAAAATTATGGAGAGATATTACAATCAATGTTCAAGAAATAAATGTTTGAAAATAAATATCCATTTGAATCTACAAGATTTGGCCATAATAAATCTATCTTCTCATGATCATGAGGCACTAAAAACCTTCAATATTTATTCTCATTAGAAGTGGAAGTAGTTCTGCAGAAGATCCTCTAGTTTCGCTCCCATTTTTACACTTCTAAAAATCCCTATCAAAGATTTTTTCCATCTCTGAATAAATATCCTCTCAAAATTTATAAAAAATACATTTCATTATTTTTTCCATCATCTATAATATCATACAAATCCTCTTTTTAGGTGGTCAAAATAAGTACATCCTTGAGGCGTCTCTCTCAGACTGACAAGTAAAATTTATTTTTCCCATGTAATAAACAATTAACACTTTCATGTTCAACCAAACAAGATTAAAACTGATCATCCCATTGGTCCTCAAGAAGATTCTTTCAATACCTACACTATTAATTATGTTAATAAAGAACCATGAATTTTTTTCTCAAATTCGACTCTCAGACTTTAGCTTTAGTTAAACCTTTAAAAGTGATCATACTTTCACCCACTATGCCACAAATTCTTAACATAGACCCCAAGATGTTAATTGATGGTGGAAACATATCATTTATCATGATATCACTGAGTTGTCTCATATTAAAAACCATTTTCAACCATATTCAACTCAACAATTCTTGGAGCACCTTCAATTCATATTTAATCATTTATGATCTCAATTAACATTAGAAAAATGAACCCTATTCACCATTCTCAAACCTATACAAATAAATTAGTGAACAAGATTATCTTCACCAATGCCCATTTTCTTCCTCACTGATCTCATGGAGAAACTTCAATTCCCAATTTCTAAATTGAAATGACCTCTTATTCAACAATTGGCATTGAAACCAATGAGAAAACCTTCTTCAAACCAACCTGGATTCCATAAATCCACTACTAGTACATTCTTGATTTATTTAACCATTCAAACTCATCTTATTCACTAACTTAGTAGATCAATCTAAATTGGTTCTGCTCAACACTCTTTATCCTATTTGGGAAGCTTCTTCAACAAGCTCAAATCCCCTTCAAAATACCCAGAATCAAAACCCAGACAGGTCGGTTTTCCTCATGGGATCACCCCTCCAATATTTTGAAATGACTCAACTCATCTTGTCATAAAATCCAATGGATCTAGAACTCAACCAAGATCTACATCGATGGAGGATGGGGCTCAAAACCATAGTGGTGATTAGGCTTTGATTCTACAACGACGACCACAAATCGAAGTGGATTTCAAGATTCTTCAAGAACATACTGTTGGCATCAACTATTGTAACACCCTGAACCCAGAAGCCTGGCGCTGATACATTATTTTAATACATTATAATGATTATAAGGAATAAAATCTTGAAGAACTGACTAGTTTACCAGTCTTAGAATATATATTACATACAGTAACTTTACATTACAATTCGAAACATAAAATAAAATATATATAATCCTTTGATAATTCCATTATTCTAATAGCTTAACCCTACATATCAATCATAAAAAACTTCTTAGAATTCTGAGAAAATAAAACATAAGAAAGGGGTGAGCTCAGATGCTCAGTAAGGGTAAACAATATAGCAGAATCTATCATAAATAACCATAAAATTTAAGGCAAGTATAAAACTAAAACACAAGCCTTTTAAACATAAACATAAACATAATATGGTAATAATAAATAAAATAATTCCATTTAAATATTCAAATGGATGTTCTACTAGTCGAATAATCACATGTAATATCAATAACTAATCTCATAATGAGAGAATGCATAATTCCAGACATCTGAAACATACTGTCGAGGCCTCAACCAAGAATTCTAAAAATAAATGGTTAAGTCCTCATCCAAATCCATATCTAAAAATAAATAGGCAAGGAATCAACCAAGTCCATATCTAGTTTGTCTCATGAGACCTTTTGATGTATCAAGGGGCTATAGAAGGCCTCTACATTCACTTACTAAGTCCAATAAATTCCTCATATGAAAAGGGTGAAACATAACATAAACATTCATATTAAAACTAGCATAAAAAATGTTAACACTTTAACCATAAACCATGAATGGTGTTAAAATAGTACATCCACAATCAAACATATGGTAAAACCTTAAATATAATATGGAATATTGTATCATAATAAATAAATTTTAATTAATCATAAAATCCAATAAGTATGTTGACATAGATGAAAATAATCTAATAAAACCATTAAAACACTTTGATATAGATATCCCTTTTTTACTTTGAAATCTTTAAAAAGCCGTGAAATTATAAAATAAAATATTTCTTTTGAAAATAAGTTTTTAATATTTTAAGGGAAGCTTCAAAATGTTAAGGCGTCATAATTATGGAAAATAGTCACTCACACTATATAGGTTAAAAACATTCTTTCCTTAATTTGTTGAAAAGGTCATAAAGTACCTCGTTTGGAAAATGACGGAAAGATTCCTTTCAAAATGTTTTAAAAAAAGTCAAAAATGAGTAAAAATGAATTTAAAAAATAGTAATAATATTTTAAAATATATTTTTAAGAAACATATATATGGATGATAAAGATTTCCCAATAGATACTAACGTTTAAACAACCTCAGATGATAATGAGATTGTAAAATTAACACTTACCTTGTACTTTCCTTTAGTCGAGGGTGAATTAAACTCATGTATAATGGTTAAATCATGTTATTACATTATAACAGGACCATATACATATTTATGATATCATATATGATCCTATTATATCATTTTGTTAATAGTATTTCAATATTAGCATTATTTCGGGTGTTAATGCCTTCGTTTTCCCATTCCTATTTTTCTATGTAAGTCATGTTGGTTATGCATAAGATGTATTTTATTCATATAAATAATTATATAAGGTTCATAATTATTATTTTTACTCATCATATAAATTTTATAATCATTCTTGAATGGTTAACATGGATAATTAATCTCACCGCGTCGTGGAGTCGGTAGGCCGTACGTACGCATGAGCGACGATATCATTCCCTTGATGGTTAAATGGTGTGCAATTTGATGGTATATTAATTATAAATAATAATTATCATGTTATATTAATTATTTATATTCATTATAATTATCATAATATCCATTACAATAAATTAGTGTTGAATAACAAATTACACCACGGCGTGGAGACGGTAAGTCGTACGCACACACACATAGTGATATTGTTATTTTTAGGATGGATAAAATTAGGAAAATGGTTGTCCCATTATTATAATAAAATATAAGTATATGGATGATACTGGATTTCTTACTTTGGTATGGAAACAACATAGAAGGATGAAGTATAATAAGAAAAGAACTTTGAAAGAGGTGATAAAACAATTACCTTTTTTTGGTGTCTTCTTTTTGATTTTCACAAAAGGACTCCTTAGGATGGATTTCTGCACAAAGTGTAGAATCTAGGATTAATTTAAGGAATTTTGGAGGAGAATTGGGAAGTTTTTGGTTGAGACAAATGTATTTATTAGGGTGAATAAAAGATAAGGACAAGTGCCCTTTTATAAGAGAGGTGATGGGTACTTTTGGAAGATCTTAAAATATTAATTTATTATAAATTGTTTTTTAGTTTCAAATAGAGAAAAAGTGATTTATTTCAAGTATGAGATTATTATGGGTCGAAATACCATAAAAAAACTAATTTTATACATGTTTAGGTCATAAAATCAACCTTATCTTTTGGATTTAACTCTTAGTTAAACAGTTTAACTCTTACCACGTCTTCTTGTATTTTTACACTACAGGGTTAATATAGTTACTATAAAATGGAAAAAGAACCCCAATTGGATCATTTATGACATATTTAACATTATAAAATTTATTTGGATGAACCTTATATTTTTATGACTTTTATATCATTTAATAAAATAGTATTTATTTTAAAATATCATTTATGTCAACACTATTCAATATTTTCATTTTTAAAAATATTAAACCAACATGATAACTTCAAAAAAATAATTCCAATATTTAACTAACATGTCTAATTTATCTATAAAATTAGTTTATGTCATTAATTAAGTCAAATTATATTTATTTTCATATTTTTATTATCATTTATTTCATATTTTTATTAATAAAATAACTTATTCATCACTATTGTGTCATCATTAATGGTAATTATTTAATCTCTAAAAATTATAAATAAATTTCTATGATGTAGTTAATTTTTTTATATTTATAGAGACTATTTATAATCTATTTTATCTCCTATATATCTCTATATTAAAATTATTATACTTATAAGAAATGAGAGAGTGACATTTTGTCACATTCATTAATTATAATACTATTCATGCCATATTCATGAAAAATGAGCCATTAAATGATTCCATTTATAAAATTAGATGATAAGGGTCTGATTTAGTCATAAAATTAGATGTTTACAGGTGTTAGGGTAATTTTATAATATTATTTTTACCTTTAATTACCTGATTTACCCTTAACCGCAGTAATAAAAAAATTACTAAAGTTACTATTCAAAATGCCCAAAAATAAAAGAACCCTTTTTAAAAAATTTATACCCACCGATTCGAAATATGGAATCCATTTTTAAAAATTCAAAACATAGAAGTTACAGTAATTAATTTAAAATAAATCTGTTGTCGGAATGAAAAGTAGGTTTTTAAAAGTTAAAACATTGCAAAAGATTGACATGTTTTTACATCTGTCTTCAATGTAAAATTAATGAAAATGAACTAAATTATATTAAATGATAAAAAATATTCTATTTATACTTTAAATACATTCAATAATATAATTTGGGCATATGTATTATTTCGATGAAAAAGGTTGTTTTCAATTAAAATTTAGTATATTTTTACTATACATCAAAACTTAAAACTTATCATAAAAATATCAAATATTCATCCAAAGTAAATTTTTATATCTCGATTACAACGAATAATTTTATTTTGTTAAATAGAATATATAAAAGTTTCAAAAAATATATTTAAAATGGGTGCACCATCAAATGACGGTAAAACTGTATTTTTCAAAAATACTTCTTTTATCTGAAAAATTGAATCTTTTTTTATATCATGTCTAGAAAATACATAAGATGAATATTAAAATTATATGGAATATATAAAATTTAAAATTTGGTTAATAATATCCATAACCTATAATTTAACATCTAGGCTATATATTATAATAATATTTTATTAATATATTATTGTTCGGTAAAACATGACCTTATGTGTAACGCAAGACAACTCATTGTTGTGTGTAGCATAAACTTAACATGGTGTAGTGTAAAAATAAATCAAGCAAAAAAATTAAATTTATTTATAAACTAAAATATTATAAAGTCTTGGGGTGTTACATTCTCCCCTCCTTTAATGAATTACATCCTCAAAATTTAAACTCGGGATCAAAAACTAGGGGTTTGGACTTTTATAAATATTTTTATTGAAATCCCACATCATAAAAAGGATTAATGAGACCCCCACTTTAAAATAAATAAAGGTAAGTATGAAGGTCACCAGAGATAACACCTACTAGGGTTCCATGTAAAAAAACATGGACATGAAAGAAAATATAACCATCATGTTCTGATGGAGAGTGATAGAAAACATGATCAGTATAAAGTTAATAATCATTAATCCATATATCTATGATGGTCTAAGGGACCATTTGAGTACTCAAAAAAAGTAATAGGAATTTTTTTTTGGTTTTATGATCTTTTCTATATAGTTGAGATATTAATTTACTTTATATACTAAGAACATAAGGAATAATACTTACTTGACAAGTAGAGTTCCATCCT
The DNA here is from genome assembly GCA_963277665.1 of Viscum album. Lineage (NCBI taxonomy): Eukaryota > Viridiplantae > Streptophyta > Magnoliopsida > Santalales > Viscaceae > Viscum > Viscum album. Next base: position 320,312,412 of record OY728146.1, read on the forward strand.
TTAACTAATTTCCACCACAAACTCATCCAAAAGATAATAAAATTAAAAAATATTCTATTTATCTTAATCATATAGGGTTACAAAAATGAACTTATAATTTATCTTTCATAACATTTAAATAAATAAAAACTATGTTGTACTTAACAGGACATCACGTAGGCTAGCGGTAGGTGATGCACCCTTATCGACATTCTTGCGGGTTCAAGTCTCACAACCTTGCCGGACATGATAGGTTGTTTCCAGACTTGTTGGTTGTAATTTTATTAAAACTATATTATTATAGCATTACAGAAATAATCTTAAGAAATGTTTAACCTCAAAAAATACTATCCAATGTTCAAATTACTCCATTACAACCTTAAGACTTGACCAAAATATTTCTATCCAAATTCATTGTCCAAAAATTTATCTAAATTTCCAAAATCAATCTTAACATCAGATTCCCCAAATAATGTAATGTATCTCTTATTGTCACATACCAAATATTTGATCACCTTTGAATCTTTAATTATAACTAATATGCCTACAAATCCTTAAATAAGAAGTACTGTAATACAATCCATATATATCTCATGAATCTTATAACCATAGAACCATTGATGTAATAATTCTTGAATTCAAATACAAAATAACCTTAATCATTCCACTTCACTCTTAAACCATTAACTATGATTCAAAATATTTTTCCTTAATACCTACTTCATCTCATTTAACTTTTGTAGTCTCTTTATTACCAACAGTATAACCATTACTTGTATAACCTTACTAATTCTATCAATTGACCAAAGCTCAAAGAACAAAGTGAGAAACACTAATCATAATGATATAGTCACGAAGAATCACTTATGGTATCTATAAATGATTACATCTTCTTATAAATCCAAAAGTCCATAGGATTAACCAAGGTTATCCATGAGCAAATCTAAATATGATGTCCTATACTTAGACTCATCCTCAAAGTTATTCATAGGGTAATGTTTTCTAATCTTTGATTTCTAAATCAAATTTATAAGGTTTTTTTAAACTTTCTCTAATACCAAATGTAACACCCTGACCCCAGAAGCCTAGAGAGCACATTATTTTAATACATTGGCATGATTACAAGGAATCAAATCTCAAAGGACCAATCAGTTTAGTAGTCTTGGAAAATATATTATATACATAAACATTACATTACAATTCAAAACATAAAATACAACATAGATAATCCTTTGATAACTCCATTATTATCCAAGATTAACCCTGCATATCAATAATAAAACTCTTCTTGGCATCATGGGAAAATAAAACATAAGAAAGGGGTGAGTTCAGATGCTGAGTAAGGGTAAAAAATACAGTGAAGGCTATCATAAATAACCATAAACTTTAAGGCAAGTATAAAACTGAAACAAAAGCCTTTTAAACATAAACTTGAACATAATATGGAAAGAATAAATCAAATAATTACATTTAAACATTCACATGGATATTCGAATAGTTTAATAATCACATGTAATATAAATAACTAATCTCATAATGAGGGAATACATAATTCCAGACATCTAAAACATACCATCAATGCCTCAACTAAGACATCTAAAAATAAATGGTTAAGGCCTCGGCCAAATCTATATTTGAAAATAAATGTGCAAGGCCTGTCCAAGTTCATATCGAGTTTGTCTCATGAGACCTACCAATGCATCAAGGGGATATATAGGGCCCTTCCTATCACTTACTAAGTTCAATATATTCTTCATATGAAAAGGGTAAAACATAGCATAAACATATGTATTAAAACTAGCATACGAAATGTTAATACTTTAACTATAAACCATGAATGGTCTTAAAATAACACATCCATACTCAAACACATCATAAAACCTTAAATACAATATGTAAGATTGTATCATAATAAATTAATCTCAAAAAATCATAAAATACAACAAGGATGTTGACATAGATGAAAATAATCTAATAAAATCATTAAAACTCTTTGAGAGAGATATCAATTTTTACTTTGAAATATTTTAAAATCTTCACAATTATAAAATAAAAAATTTATTTTTAAAATAAACTTATAAGATTGTAAGGGAAGCTTCAAAATGTTAAGGCATCATAATGGCATAAAATAGCCGCTCGTGCCGTATAAGTTAAGAAAACATTCTTTCCTTAATTTGTCGAAAAGGTCATAAAGTACCTTGTTTGGAAAATGGAGAAAATATTCCTTTAAAAATGTTTTTAAAAAAAGTCAAACATGGGTAAAAATGACTTTAAAAATAGAAATAATATTTTAAAATATATTTTTAAGAAACATGGACATGGATGATAAAGATGTCTCAGTATATACTAACGTTTAAACAACCTCAGATGATAATGAGATTGTAAAATTAACCCTTATATTGTATTTTCCTTTAGTAAATGGTGAGTTAACCTCTTATATAATGGTTAAATCATGTTATTAAATTATACCATGATCATATCCATATTTATGATATCATATATGATCATATTATATCATTTTTTAATAGTATTTCAATATTACCATTATTTTGGGTGTTAACAATTTCATTTTCCCATTCTTGTTTTGCCGTGTAAGTCATGTTTGATATGCATAGGATGAATTTTATTCATATACAGAATAATATAAGGTTCATAATTATCATTTTTACTCATCATATAAATTTTATAATCATTCTTGAATGTTTAACATGAATAATGAATCTCACAACATCGTGGAGACGGTAGGCCGTACGTAAGTAAAAGTGACGATATTATTCCCTTGATGGTTAAATGGTATATAATTTGATGGTATATTAATTATAAAGAATCATTATAATGTTATATTCATTATACTCATCATCATATTCATTATAATAAATTATCATTGAATAAAAAATTATACCATGATGTGGAGACGGTAAGCCATACGCACGCACACATGGTGATATTGTTATTTATAGGATGAATAAAATGAGTAAAATTGTTGTACCATGATTATAATAACATCTAAGTATATTTATGATACTATATTTATTAATTTGGTATGTAAACAACATAGAAATAGAAAGTATAAAAAGAAAAGAACTTTGAAAGAGGCGATAAATCAATTACCTTTTTTGAGGTCTCCTTTTTGATTTTCACAAAATAACTCCTTAGGATGGCTTGATGCCCAAATTGTAGCATCAAGGATGAATTTAGGGAAGTTTTTAGGATAATTGGGAAGGTTTTTTCTGATCAAAATATCTTTATATGTGTGAATAAAAGAGAAGGAGAAGTTCCCTTTTATAAGAGAGATGTGGGGCACTTTTGGAAGATCTTAAAATATTAATTTATTATAAATTTATTTTTGGTTTAAAATAGCTAAAAGGTGATTTATTTAGAGTATGATATGAGTATAGTTCAAAATACCATCAAAAAATGGATTTTATACATGTTTAGGTCATAAAATTTACCTTATCTTTTGGATTTAACTTTTAGTCAAACAGTTTAACTCTCATCGCGTCTTCTTATATTTTTACACTATAGGGTTAATATAGTTACTATAAAATGGAAAAATAATAAAAATTAGATTATTTATGAAATATTTGACATTATCAAGTTAGTTGGACAAACCTTATATTTTTATGACTTTTATATCATTTAATAATATAATATTTATTTTATAATATCATTTATGTCAATACTATTCAATATTTCCATTTTAAAAATATCAAACCAACATGATAACTTCGAAAAAATATTTTAAATATGTCACTGACATGTATAAGTTATCTATAAAATTAATTTATGTCATTAATTAAGTCAAATTATATTTATTTTAATATCTTTATAATCATTTATTTGATATTTCTATTAATAAAATAATTTCTTCATCACTATTGTGTCATCATTAATGGTAATTATTTAATATCTAAAAATTATAAATAAATTTATATTATGTAGGTTATTATTTTATATTTACATATATTATTTATAATTTATTTTATCTTCTGGATATATCTATATTAAAATTATGATACATATAAGAAATGAGAGCGTGACATTTTGTAACATTCATTAATTATAATAATATTCATCTCATATTCATGGAAAATGGTCCATTAAATGATTCCATTTAGAAAATTAGATGATAAGGGTCATATTTAGTCATCCAATAGAATTTTGACAGGTGTTATAGTAATTTTATAATATTATTTTACCTTTAATTATCTGATTTACCCTTAACTGCGGTAATAAAAAAAATTACAAAGTTACTATTCATAATGCCCACAAATAAAAGAACCCTATTTAAATAATTTGGACCCACTGATTCCAAATATAAAATCCATTTTTAAAAATTCAAAACACATAAGTTGTGGTAATTAATTTAAAATAAATCCTGTTGTTGGAATGAAAAATTGGTTTTTAAAAGTTAAAACATTGCAAAAGATTGATATGTGTTTACATCTAAATTCAATGTAAAATTAATGATAACTACCTACATTATATTAAATGATAAAAAATATTCTATTTATACTTTAAATCAATTCAATAATATAATTTAATCACATGAATTATTTAAATGAAAAAAATTGTTTTCAATTAAAATTTAGTATATTTTTACTATCCATCAAAACTTAAAACTTATCAAAAAAATATCAAAAATTCATCCAAAGTAAATTTTTATATCCTGATTACAAAGAAGAATTTTATTCTGTTAAATAAAATATATAAAAGTTTCAACAACTAGATTTAAAATGGGTGTACCATCAAAAGACGACAAAACTGTATTTTTGAAAAATACTTCTTTTATCCGAAAAATGGAATCTTTTCTTATACCATGTCTAAAAAGTACATAAGATGAATGTTAAAATTATATTGAATATATAAAATTTAAAATGTGGTTAATACTATTCATAACTTCTAATTTAATGACTAGGTTATATATTATAATAATATTTTATTAATATATTGTTGTTTGGTAAAACTGGTCTTTGTATGTAACATAAGACAAATCATTGTTATGTGTAGCATAAAATTAGCATGGTGTTGTATAAAAATAAATCAAGAAACAAAATTAAATTTATTTATAAATGAAAACATTATAAAGTCTCCGGGTGTTACACCTATCACCTTCAAAATCAATGCTAACACTAGCTTCAACTCTTCATCCTTCTCATGTGTCCATTAGCCCTTGCATCTATAGTGGAAGCACCACTAGATGCGAGCTTATTTTAGAATCTTGGGGTGTCTATGTCTCTCAATCGGTGAGTGAGGAGATCGGCATCAGCTAACGACTCGGCTTGACAATCCGTTTCTTGGCTGTCGACATCTTCATTGGATTTATTCTTTATGTTAGGTTTTGGTTTAGACATCAACATCAAGCCTCAAATGAAAATCCATAGATCCTATCTTTGGTACTTGAAAATCCATCATTTGAGTATCATCATCATGGTGGATTGAAATTTAGAACTTCAATATCATTGTGTGAATCAAGGTCTTCCTCTTAAAATGAATCTTGGTTCATGTTCTCCATAGAGATAGACCCCCAAGAACAAGACCAGATTCAAGCTTGGTCAGTACCACCTTCATCCCTCAGAAAAGGTAATGTTGGTGATTCTTAACTATGACCACAGTTGAAATCAAACAATTCAAAGAACTTTGGCTTAGTCTGTCATCATCCTTCAGGATTCTCAAGCTCAACTAGTTCATTGATTAATTTTATTTTCAAGAGAGACCCAGCCTCAATCCATTTTTGCGCTTCTCTCAAAATATTCGTCCATCTTTATTTGATTTATTTTTGATCTCAATCGATGAAAAGGTTCGAGGGAAGTTTGTGTAGACACATCCTTGTATTTTTCTTCAACCATGACTTTGAATCTGGTTGACCCCTTTGTTTTGGTTGAGATTGTGTATGGTAATTTATCTTATGTGGTTAATATGAAATATGAAATCCAGTAAGAAATTATCTTACACAAATGATATTTATTTAACTCTAATGGCTACCCAAACATTTCTCATACAGTTAATTTATCTTACACAATCAAATTTCTCTTACAGGCACCATCAAAAATCACTTTTAAGTGGTGGGTCATTTTTATCCCACACAACTCACTTTTATATTTTTATACACAAAGACAAATGATGGGCCCACATCCAAAATAATCTTACACATACACCATTAATTCAAATAATTTTATCATCAGTAGACATCCTACACACCAAATAAAAGGTAAGGAGTTTAAAATTAAAATAAACAAAATAAATTATTGGTAAATTAAAATTATAAATTAAAATTTAAAATTTTCAAAAAAATTAAGTAATTGAAAATCAAATTAAAATAAATATTTCATTGTAAATTAAATATTAATGAAGATAAATATTTAAATAAAATAAAATATAAACTAATTATTTTTTAAAATAATAAAATACATTAAAAACTAAATTCAATTTGAAAAAAGATAATTGTTTGATTAATTCATTAAAAAGATAATAAAATAATGATAAAAAGTAAAAGAGTTAAATAAAAATTTAAAGTCACTAATTATTAAAATATTTAAATAAAATAAATTAAAAAAAATCACTTCAATTAATTATTTAATTACAAAAAAGGAAAATATAAATTCAATTAATAAAAAAAATAATTAAACAAAAACACAAAAATAAATATTTAAAAAGTAACTTCAAGATTAAATAACAAAATCAAAGTTATAAGAAATTTATAATTATAAATAAAAACATATATTAAACATATAATTAAGTAATTTATTAGTTTAACACCAAATTAACAATAATTATAAATTAATCAATTAAAACATTATTTTAACAAATAAAATACAATTAAATTAAAGATATTATGTGGAATTTTTTTTTTATCAAAATACAACCACATCAATCATAAATAAATGAATTCATCTTCAAGGATGAATCGTTCATGATGATGCATTTTTCTTTTTATTCTATAATGCATTCAACATTCTAGGTTATCAAACAACAATATTGTTAGATAACCCCGAATACTGTGTACATTAAAGAATAATGATATTACTAATATTTTCATAATTATACATATGTTATTTATTTATTTAATCCCTTCCAATTAATCAATTTGAACGGATTTTCATCATTTTAGTATTTTTGGTGAATTTTGGACTTAATTGTGAAAATTACTTAATTATAGAAATTTAATAGTTTTATGGAGGTTCTGTATTTTACACATAACATTTTTAATTCTGATCCAATTGAAGTGATTCTTTTTCTTGTAGGATTAATTTCTTCGTGGGATTAAAATTTATCATAGGGACCCAGATCCAATTCAAAACAAACTAACCCATAAAAATCAATCAATTGGAAAAATGTTTCTAGATGATAGAATGGACCCCACATCAGTAGTTGATGCATATATCAAACTAGAGAAATATAAATGAGTTGATTTTACTTGGATTGGAAAGATAAATCCAATTATCTTTTCCATATTAAATCACATGGAGAAATTTTTTCATTAAGGCATCCATTTAATGCACCTAAGTGGAGGGAGTTAAAGAGTCCCCTCATCCAAAAAAAGTCTTCTTCAATAATTTTTTAATAACATTTTTCACTTGTCCAAATAAGATGATAGTTGGAAGTATTATTCAAAATAGATAGATTATCAACTTTTATGAATAAAACTTCCTAATATTTGGCTATTTACTATGCGAATTGAACTCAAACTTTTAGTTGATTGAATATAGTGGGAAATTTTCCACCCCTCAACCCTATAAATATGTGTGTCCAATTCCATTCAAGGGGGTTGAAGAAGAATAAGGAGGGGATGTGCTGGAGGATTGGAAACTTTAAGTGATGTGGATTTTATATTTTTTTTATTAGTTTTATAATGCTCTCTTCTTCCCCTTTAACTTTATTACCCTTCACATGGAGGGGTAAAAATTTTGAGTGATCAGGGAAGTGGGAGTTTTCCTTTTGTAATGTCAGAGTCTTGTGATTTAATTGAAAACTCTCTCTTTTTCTATGGAATGATTTATAATTTTAAGTGGTGACTAATTATCTTAATGCGATCTTATTTTGTGTTTTGGTGTCATTCATTATTTATAGATTTGGTTAAAGATCTTTAAACTCCCTCTACCTAATGCAATTTGTATCGATCACGTAGATTATGTTACGTGGTGAGTGTCTATAAATCTTTTGAACATGTGTTAAATAAGTGAATTATTTATAGATTTATAAGGAGAAACAATTCCTGGTCATGACTTACTTTAGTTGTTTGAGAATGGTTTTTGAATTTTCATGCACATAGGACGAGTTTCCATTGTTTCCTTTAACCAAGGGTGACTTAAAACTCGATTGAGGAGTCTTTAATTTATCATTTAATAGAAAGAAAGGGGGAATGATTTTTTAACCATGTTGACATTGAAAAGGTGATCCTATTCTGACTCTATCACCCTCTTCACTAATGTGTGTTTAACCTTTATTTTTATTTATTTCTTTATTTTTAAAATAAAAAAATTTCAAAAACAACCTCTACTTATTTCTATAATTTAAGGTGAAAACTTAATTGTGGTGTTCTCCTCTCCGGAGACAACCTAGGTTGACCACTATACTGAATTTTAACTTAGGAAATATTTGTTTTTGTCACACCCCATGATATAAATGTGTCAAATAGAAAGAAACAATGTGATGTTGTTTCCGATGCTTTCACCGGGACGCGCGTATCCGTCCGTCCGCAGAGGAGGACGCGCTGCACTATTTCCCCGCATTCCCTCTTTCCAAAGGTGGGTGGCATTCGCTCCTTATTCAGGGATGTCTGCTCCTTGATCAAAACGGGATGATGGGATGTCGGTTCTTCCTTCTGTGGATTCCTCCTCAGAACTCGTCACCTAGTCCGGGTCTCCCTCATAGATTTAATACGTTGTTCGTGAAACTCTTCCCAGTGCCATATTTCCATGGACACCAGTTAATTACACTACTTCAGTCGGGACATTCCAAAGGGTCCAGTTAGGGCAGCAACCTTCAGTCAGGGGAGTAGTCACGTTGAGACATCAGTAGCGTGTTTGGATGCTGGGGAACCGGCATGTCTGTCTATTATCCCTGGTCATAGGGCTTCTCGAGGGCGTGGAAGCCCGAGGAATCCCGCATCGAGTGCGGGGAATTATATGCCATAGACACATATCTGAGGTTTTCCTCAGCTTCCCGTGTTTAACACAGGGTACGCCGCGAGTTTAACGTCCAGCGGAGATGGATCAACCCGATCAGAGCATTAGCTAGAATGGATCGGATTGAGGGATTTCCCTTGAAGGGGTGCCGATACCAGAACTAGCCCATGGGTGGCTGTGAAGAGGAGCGTACCGACATGGTCTCACCGGGATATGACGGTCTGGGCAAGAATCAGGGTGGATGATGGATAGACGAATGAAGTAGAGGGGGGAATGGCAAGGAACCATCACAAGGGAAACAGTGAATTTGGTCTTGAGCCTTGAAGGGGCTTCCTACGTATCCCCGTGGCAGGGAATCAAAGTCCGCGTAGTTCAGGATGGTGCCGGTGAACCGGCATGAGGGTGGACCTTGGTCCGATGGGCATCATCAGTGAACTAACGTGAATGGGGAGGACCATGAGGGTCTTAGTGGTGGTGGTCTTGGACCTCGTGGAGGCTTCCTACGTACCATGTCGTGACATGGATCAAAGACCACGTAGTTCAGAGGGGCTTCGTCGGCGAACCGACGTGAAGGTGGACCTTGGTCCGATGGGTGGTGGGCTTGAACCTCGGGGAGGCTTCCTACGTACCATTCCTTGACAGGGATCAAAGACCTCGTAGTTCAAAGGATGAGATTCGTCAGCGAACCGATATGAAAGTGAACCTTGGTCCAATGAGAGATGGGATTGAACCTCGGGGAGGCTTCCTACATACCATGCCTTGACATGGATCAAAGACCTCGTAGTTCAAAGGGTTTCATCGGTGAACCGACGTGAAAGTAGACCCGGGGGTCCACTAGTGGTGGGCTTGAACCTTGGGAAGGTTTCCTACGTACCATGCCTTGACATGGATCAAAGTCCTCGTAGTTCAAAGGATTGATGGAATACAGTTTAACGTCATGCAGGACGGTAGTGAACCCTGACGTGAATAAACGACGGGTTGTGGGCTTGAACCTCGTGGAGGCTTCCTACGTACCATGCCTTGACATGGATCAAAGTCCCTGTAGTTCGGAATGGCGGTGGGTGTCGGCGAGCCGATGTAAATGAGGGACCTTGGTCCGATGGGAGATGGGCTTGAACCTCTGGGAGGCTTCCTACGTACCATGCCTTGACATGGATCAAAGTCCTCGTAGTTCGGGTTATGGCAATAGCTTGCCGTTGGGCTGGAATGCAGTTTAACGTCATGCTGGATGCAGGTAGAACTCGACGTGAATTGGGTGACGGGTGGGCTTGAACCTTGTGGAGGCTTCCTACGTGCCATTCCTTGACATGGATCAAAGACCTCGTAGTTCAAATGGGTGTGTAGTTTAATGTCATGCGGGACAATGGCATGCAGTTTAACGTCATGCTGGATGAGGGCATGCAGTTTAACGTCATGCTGGATGAGGGTATGCAGTTTAACGTCATGCTGGATGAGGGTATGCAGTTTAACGTCATGCTAGACGAGGGTATGCAGTTTAACGTCATGCTGGACGAGGGTATTCAGTTTAACGTCATGCTGGATGAGGGTATTGCCATGGCCAATGCCAACTCTAAGCCCACGTGAGTCATGCTCGGTGTGATAAACAAGAGACAGCAAGGACCTGACGATCACGCCGCGAAGGGTGCGTCCGTGTGGAGAGAAGAGGGGCTTACGCATTAGGCGGCCCATAGTGCTGGGACTTACTCTAGGATGGAGGCTCGGAGTGCGACAAAGCGCAGCGAAAGAGGGATTTGTGACCAATGATGGGAGGTGCCTCGTTCCCTATCACGCCCTCCACTGACCTTGGTAGTGGGGAAGTACGGAGATGCAGGGGTGCAGCCATCCGTTGGGGAACTAGGGTCGCCCTTCTCCTGAGAACATACGCCACTCCAATAAGGAGGATATCATCCCTTGTGGATGGGTGATTCCACTCCTGTGGAGACGAGTGGCGTAAAAAATGTTCGAGCTGGGGGGACCCTTCGTGAGAGGCACGAGGTCGGGTCACAGTTTAACGTCATGTGTTGAGGATGTGGTGCTTGGTAGTTTAACGTCCTGCAGCTCGGACGAGGTGGGTTCACTCCACACCCGTAGGACTTACATAACTGGTACCCTTTGCTCCTTGGGGGAGGGAAGGTACCAGTAAGGCCATGGTCAAGGGGGGTTGTGGAGAGAACCATCGAGGGGTCCACGTTAGCGTGGCTATGCGAAGAAGCAATAGCCGTTAGCGTGCCTATGCGAAGAAGCATTAGACGAAGCAACGCTACGAGTAGTATTGTCCGTGGGACTTTGAAATCACATCGTGCAAACCTGGAGGGTCGCACGGGAAGAGGAATTGCCAAGAAAAGGAGTGTGCTTCGCGAAGCGGAGTGCCTTGGCCTTATCATGGGGCATAGGTGTGAGTGGATGGTGCTTCACGAAGTGGAACAGTATTCGCGGAGCACTGCCTCGCGAAGAAGAGGTGCCTCACGAAGCAGGGTGCTGTGAAGCAGTGTGCTTCACGATGTGTAGCAATCCTGCCTTAGTATAGGGATCACTAGTACAGGTTGGGTGTTTCGCGAATCATAAACACTCCGCGGCTGCCCGGGTTCCCTTGGGAATCCCCTTCCTTCGCGAATGCCCTTGAGCTTCGCGAAGGGCATCCCTCTCTAAAGAGGGGATCAAAACGAGACAAAGCGAAGGCGTCACGCGAAGTAGAAGTACCTCGCGGAGCTCATGATTCCTGGTGGAAATGAGTGCTTCGCGATTCAGGAGAGGAGAAGACGAAAGGTCGGATTTTCCATCCTCTGGGACTCAGGGGGAGTCTAGTATTTATAGGGAAGGGGCGCCGCGAAGCAGAACTCGCGCGCCGCCTCAGGTGCTTCGCGGCGCGCTCGCGAACGTCAACGTTGTTTGCGAAGAGTTACCGCCTCCAGAGCTTCGCGGCGGGCTCGCGAACGTCAAACTTGTTCGCGGAGAGTTACCGCCTCCAGAGCTTCGTGGTGGGCTCGCGAACGTCAAACTCATTCGCGGAGAGTTACCGCCTCCGGAGCTTTGCGAGACCGCGATGCTCGGGGTGCTTCGCGTCGGTGCTTCACGAGGCAGCAGGCCGGTCTTCTTTTTCGTCCCTTCCTTTCGTGAAATATTTTGGCGCCAACAAATGCCCCCCCCCCCCTCAGACTTGGATCCGCGGAGGGTGAAGGGTCGAAGTCTGAGGGAAAATCGCCAAAATTGTTGGCGGTTCGCGATGCGGCTTCGCGAAGAGGGCTCACGGTGCTGACCGGGGCCACGGATCCGGACGCTCCGTGATGCTCCGTGCGGGTGAGGCGCGCCTCAATGCTTCGGGGTCACCGCCTATAAATAGGGGGGTTGACCTCTTTTGTCTTTACGTGATTTCTTTGTCTTTTTGTGCGCTCTATTTCGCGAAGCTCCGCGTACTCTGCGCCTGCTCTCCGCGAATCGAGCTTCACGGCGAACCGCGGGTCTCTGACTCCGCGACCGCGCCAAGCGAACTCTTGTTTTACAGCCTCGACCAGACTTCGCGGCTTGGTCTCGCGACCGACCTTCGCGATCCGGCTTCGCGATCCAGCTTCGCGATCCGTTCTGAAAAAATTATTTTCTGAGTGCCGGAATTGAAATGGCCCATCAAGAAGCTGTATTGGGGGTGCTTGCAGATGCCGCCCGTCGAGATGAGATGGCCAACTATCCAGGCCTTGGGGAGATGGTCCGAATCCATTCGGACCACGCTTCTTTGAAAAATATGCTATCGGAGTGTCAAAAGAATTATCCACAGTGTAAGAAGCTGCCATTGTACGGCTTCGAGTTGAGGGATGACATCTTCATCCCTGAGGCAAGTAGGGACGAACCAGCTTGCTGGTTCAGGAGCACACCATGTCAGCACCAATGGTTCCGGGTGGCCGATGGTCATGAGCAGGAGGACTTCACACCCGTCACCGCTGACTGTCTCTACAACCATGTGAACAATATTGACGGGAAGCCACTGCAACCGGAGACGTCCCCTCCTCTCTACCATACCATGCTGAAGGCGGCTTTGTAGGATTCGAAGAAAGGATGGTCCGATGAGTGGGACCTGCGCCAAGGCGGCAACTTTAATGATGGCTGGGCCTGTGCCTACTGGGTAGGTGCCTCATGCGAGGAGTTTGGGGCCGATCTGAGGAGAGTGGGGTTATATGAGGCGGCATGGGCCTCCCAATTCCACATTTACCAACCGAAACAACTGATGCCGGAATTGCTGAGCAGATGGTCGTCTAGGACCAATACCTTTCACCTGCATCACGGTGAGGTGGGCATCAGCCTGTGGGATGTCCACCATATTTCTGGGGTTCCGATATTGTGGGCCATGTATGATGAGTTCCTCCCCGTCATGAGCGCATGGGAGGATACAGAGCAAATGCCGTGACTAGCGTCAGTGCTGATGGCACTCGTCCCTGGAGAGGACAAGGAGGCAGTGAGGGATGTCCACTTTAGGAGATGGTTCAAGTGCTTCCTGAATTTCCCAGAGAATCGAGAGTTCCCTCCGAGGCCTCGAACTTGTCTGAGGGCAGCCCAACCAGGTAAGGGGCACTTGTATTGGCGGTTCTTAGAGGACAACCAATGGAAGACTTGGGGTTTTAGTGTCAGCACTGAACAACAGCCGATAGTCAGGCTGGCGGCGTTCATCGCAGCTCTCATCTGCGGTTGGATTCTACCGGTGAGGGATACAAGCATGGGGGTGCGGCCCAGCTCGTTTATTATGGCGTCCATGTTGGCCATGGGGAAGCAGATCAATCTGGGGATTCCAATGCTCGCCAAACTGTACAGAATGCTGCGGAACATTAGCGAGGGAAAGAAGATGCCAAGGATATGCGGGACCTTCCACCTCCTATATGGGTGGATCGCAGCGCACATTAGGGGGATTTATGAGTATCCAAACCCTATTTCGCCACCGGGATCAAATTTCCACCCCTCCATCCTGAATGCGGTCGGGAGCTTCTCGTTCAAACTAACTGTGCCGATGGTGCTGAATCGGGTGTGGAGGGTGGATGAGTTTAATTTCCACCCCTTCATATTGCCGACAGGGACACTTACTGACAACAGGCGGGGAACAGAAGAACATCGGGCTTACCTCCTGGCCTTTCGAGGTGGAGTTTTGGTGGCACGAATAGATCGTGAGCCACTCTGCAAACCGTACACCCCGCATCAGTTTGCGAGGCAGTTCCGGTGCCTCCAGCGGCTGACCCCGCAGGTCTATTGGGAGGTGCGTCACGAGGAGCACCCGTGTGTGATGAGGCAGCTGTGGCTCATGTTCACACGGGAATATGGGAAGATGCGAATTGCATTGCCTCCATCCACCTCCGCTTTCAGATTGGTGAGGGAGTATGCCATTAGTTGGGAGGCTGCTTACCCAGGGGAGATGCTGAAGCAACCAACTATTCGGGTCAGTGACGGTGGGCCTCCTCTATCTCGAGGTCGGGGTCGGAGGGCAGCTAGGGCCTCTCGTGGTGGCGGGGCTACCATGGAGGCGAGACCCACACCGACTGAGGGTGTGGCAGCAGCGGCGGATCCGGTGATTCCGGAAGAGCAGGGCCATCCGGAGGGGCAGCCACCAAGGGGATTTCGTAGGATATCCACTCAGGCTCCAGGGAAGCGCCTGCGTCATATCGACATGGCAGAGGATGCCGTCTTCCCGGAAGCCTGGGACATTGGGATGCCAACCGGCAATTCCTCAGCCCACCCGAGATATGGGCCCACCTGAATCGCATCGGGATGGAATTACCGGGCATAGGCCCAGTCCGGGCTGGATTCATGGAATCTCCGGCAGAGGCAGAGCAATACTTGGACGAGCTGGAGGATTACGTCCACTCCAGTGGTGTCCCTCGCCCAATGACAGACCGGGTGAGGGTACTGTTGAATCAAATGGTCCCCCCACAGTTATCAGCTGCCGATATGAGGGAGCGCTTCCCCCTACGAGAATAATCAGAGGACTCCTCTCGAGAGGATGAGGTTGGAGCAGGGAGCCCGTTGGAGGAGGGCGAGGTCGGAGATCAAGGCTCAGATTCTGACGATTTCGCAGAGGCTCTCGAGGTAGCATTCCGAACTTCTTTCCTTATGGTCCATTATCGGGACACTATGGAATTCTCATTGATGTTTGAGCCATGCAGGAGGAACTTGTTCGCAGGCCTCGTTCTCGCCCCTCGGCGGGTGATGATGCGGGACCTTCAGAACCCGCGCCTATGGCTGCATCCAGTTCCGCGTCTGGTGGGACCATAGCACCCGAGGTGGATCCTCTAGAATCTACAGACCTTCCAACAGTATACGAAGGGCCTCACCTCGGGGTCCCGTCCGTACCGGCTGAAGAGCAGCGCCAGGAGGTCGATCTCCGTAAGTTTCCTCTACCGGTTTCCTTGTCGTCATATGTAGACTATGCCAACTAACGTTTATGTCCCTCTCTGTTGTATAGTTCTCCGACTGGCGTGGGATGCTGCGGCAAGACTAGTCGGGATGTCTGGTGGCATCCCTCCTAGGGGCATGCCGGTGATGGTGGCGATAGTCCCCCCATCTCCTCAAGCTGCAACACACATCATCACTGGCGAGACCACCAGCAGGGTCGTGCCCGAAGTCATTGAGGTGGACTCTGATGAAGAGGATCAACTGGTCGGTCCTAGTCCTGTCACGCCTACTTCGACGCCGGATGTCGTACTAGATTCAACACCAGATGTAGATCCTGCTGAGGATTTCTTACGGGCGTATCCCGCATACGAGCCTGCCAATCACGCAGACTGGGATGAAACAGCCTCCGACGAGGAAGACAGTACCATAGTCCGCTGCCGGTCGTGGAATCTAATCATGCGCTTCATCAAGGACACCCCCAAGCGCAATGGATGGCCGAAATGGATAGACTCCGCTCGCGGTTGCGCAAACTATGCGCCGGGGGAGTGGATGCCCAACTTCCTCACGCACTCATCCGAGATCTTATGGCTGAGAAGATCCGAGAGCATGATCGTGGGCTCAGCGTGGGCTGGAAGCGGAGGAAGGTGACCAACATCAAGAAGCTCCAGGAGGCTGAAAGTGAGGTCCAACAGATGCAGACCCGGGCAGATGAGCTTTCAGCCTCTCTTAATGCACAATCTGAGATGATCTCACAGTTGAAGGCCCATTTGGCGGAGGCAGAAGAGCATATGAGGTAGGCCTCTGGAAAGATGACTATCGTTCAAGCTGGCGTAGAGAGGGCCAAAGCCAAGGCTGACGAACTGCGCCCCGCCACTTCTGAGGAGGAGCGGGAGCTGAGTCAGCGGCAACAAGCCTCGGACGTCACAAGCCAACGGGTGGCGGAGCTGCAACGCTCTTTTGATGGGGTCAACCCATCCATGGGGGGAGTCGACCCCCGTGTATTGTAACAAACCAAAAACCTTTTATTGGTACTTTCATGCTTCAATTTCTTCTTTCTTTGTTTTGAATGCCGCATCACACATGATTTCCACTGTTTGAATCGCCTCGTTACATCCCTACAATGTTTATGGGACGTTCGTCGATAATTCCCCAAGACCATGTGGGTCGAGCCCAATGTGAGAAATAGGAGACAGTTACCTTCTCGTCCCGCCTAACATAGGAGTGGAGACCATGCTCTGGGCATCCGGGATTTGGATTACCAGTCCGGATTTCTGAAAGATGGGTGGGGCCTAACCAGAGAAGGAACTTTTCAGGACAGTCTAATTACCGTTTCTTTAGCGTGCCCTCATGTACGAACGGTGCAACACCAGGGCCACTGGAATCAGTCCGAACAGGCGGAAACAGGAAGCGTGAATTACGATGCCCAAGATTCGGAGCACTGTGGGGATGACATGACAATAAAGGACAACTGTTAACCATGGTGGAGAAGCGGTATCCTCACTGCGTTAGCCTGTAATGGGGACAAAAATGAGGGTTAACTATTGACCATGTTCGAAACACGGGACCATGTCACAAATATTGTTGGTCAATCTTTCGGGACACTGACCTAGGACAGTTGGCAGACCATAGGTCAAACATCCATACTATTAGGGGGTCCTTCCAAACATGACCAGTCTTCTGGAACGTTGGCCCAGGATGGTAGTTGAGCCGATGCGGCATGAGACCAGGCCGTTAGGGGGTCCCGTGAGACATGAAAGGGGACGAGGGTCCGAATAAGGGGCACGCAAATCATGGAATATGAAGTGATGGTTTGTCCGAACAGAATCCAGCACTTAGGTAGTTACACCACCGTGGTGGGAGTACACCATATGGGCGCATTGGTTTGATCATGGATCATTCCTTCTTTCAGACAGGGCCTCTCTGGCGAGGGGATTTACCACTTTCCAATGTAATCTTGGGTCATTCTGAACTTGTTCAGGGCAGAGTCATAGTTACACGGTCCCCTATGAGGGGTCCGACCAGGGGGAGGAATAGGATTTTACGATTCCTGGGGCTGGACCCTAGGTGAAATGCCTGGGTGTCCCTACGTAACCCATAAGGATGGGAATCAAGCCATACATAGTTCTGGAAGCACAGTGCTGTCAAAGACCAACACTGGCAGGTGAAATCCTCTCTGATAGAGGCTCTGGTGCATCCCATGATTAACATGGGTCATCCTGAAGTTGTTTAGGGTAGAACCGCAGTTTAGTGTCATGCGTTGAGGACACATGGACTCCTGTAGTTTAACGTCATACGATAGGATGTGGAATAAAAGGGAAGATCCTAGGGAGCGTGTGGTGCGGTAGACATAAAACCGACGTGAATGAGGACTTGGAGTCCAAATCACACCACGTACCCCCAGAGGAAACTCTTCAGGTCGAGGGACCAAGAGTGAGGATTAGGCTGGGCCCGAAGCAGAGTGGTCGGGCGTTCCTACGTACCCCACGAGGATGGGAATCAAGCCATACGTAGTTCTGGAAGCGCAGTTTAACGTCATGCGGGATGATGAGAAGCCTGGCCGTGTTGGTACACATCCCGCCAAAACTACTAAGCCCACGTGAGTCGTGCTCGGTGTGGGAAACAAGAAGTAGTGGTGGGAATTTCCCGACACAAAAAGGGGCAGGTTAGGGCAAAGGGACGCTCGGTGAATAACGGCCCAATGACACTAACACGATCATTTAGCGCACCTAGATGCGCGAATAGAAAGAGCCGAGTATGATGGAATTCCACTTGAACATGAGGAAGTGGAAATGTGTGAATCCTGGCGCTCGAGATTCAGATCACGATGATGGCGGCGTGACGATGGAGGATAACTGTTGACCGTGGCGGAAAACCAGCATCCATATCGCGTTAGCCTAGAATGGGGACAAACAAATGAGGGTCGACCATTGACCATGTTCGAAACACGGGACCATGTCACAAATGTTGCCAGAGATCCGTAGGGACGTTGGACCGAAACAATTGGAGGTCCCTTAGGTCTATAATTCATGGAGAGCCCTTAAGCCTAGTATCCATGTCATCCGAGGGTCCTTTGGGGCGTGGAAGAGGATGAGGATCCAAATAGCGAGCTCACGAAGCATGGTCATGGGATGAGGAGGATGTCCCTATGAAAATCCCACACTTCGGGCTCTTTGTCAAAACACATCTGAATACGACAACGAGACATATTAGATAGAGGGAGAATATTCCTTTACCATAGGGAGATCTTAGTTTAGGGTCGTAGAATTCGGACCATGGATGGGAGGAGACATAAGAGGCACATGGTGGAGTAACTCAAACACCTGGCGTGAATGGGAATAGGGGGTGTGTGTGGTGAGATGAACAACCCGACATGAATGAGGACACAATCCCATATCACACCGCACGACCTCCTTAGGAGAGGTTTTTGGTCGAGGGTCCGAAAGCAAAAGTTAGGCTGGCCCCGCGGGGAAGTGCCCGGGTGCTTCTACGTATCTCATGAGGATGAGAATCAAGCCATACGTAGTTCTTGAAAATGTATTAGTTTAAGGTCTTAGAGCTTGGACCATGTGTGGGTAAAGGTAGTAGGGGACACATGGAAACAAAACCCGACGTGAAGGAGGACCTAAGCCCTACTTACCATGCGTTCTCTGGGGAAATGCTCGAGTCGAGGGACCGAACACAAAGGTTAGGCTGAGCCCGCGGGGAAGTGCCCGGGCGCTCCTACGTATCTCATGAGGATGAGAATCAAGCCACACGTAGTTCTTAAAGGTGACATGGTAAGATACCAGTGCCAGGGGAAAAGGGGAGTGCGACCGTGGCCCTTGCACTAAAAGAAGCGGAATTTGATAAATCTTGTTTGTCCTTTAAGGTGAGTGGTTTTTTTTGTGAAGTGACAGGCCTAGAGTAGTAGGCTGTGGTGTCACCATAAGGATCAAGCTGTGATGGGTGTTGAAAAATGGCATGGCACGTGACCAATACCCAATGTGATGTCCTCTACAACGAGGTCACCACAATGCAGTGCCGTTTTTCGTCATGCAGCCAGGACGATAATGTCACAGTTTAGGGTCGTATGATAGGACCAAGCATGCATTTTATCGTCATGCAGCGCAAACGTAGCAGAGATGATGCTAGGCAGGGAACGTATGTAGTGTTATAAAACACAATTGATGGATACATGATCCCACATCACATTGTACGCCACTCAGAGAGGGAGACCTTAGGCCGAGGGGCCTATATAGAGGTAATAGGTGAAATAGGGGGAGAGACTGGCTCCCTAAATGGGCTGTACCCGAAGACAGGGCATCCGGGTGGTCCTACGTATCCCATGAGGATGGGAATCAAGCTGAATGTAGTTCCGGATGGATCTTAGTTTATGGTCTTAGAGCTCAGACCATGAATGGTAACAACCTCCCAAGTTAGCGCAGATGTCAACCTGATCCCTAAGCCCATGTGAGTTAAACTAGGTGTGGGAAACAAGGGGGGGGGGAATCCTTATCACAATACTTGGGGAACCCATCAAAGGGGAGTTGGTAGAGAGCCCCGAAGGATACCTTTGATGCGACTTGTTTTCCCAACGCGCAGATGTGCACAGAGGAAAAGTACCAAGAGTTACGAGACTCTACTTGGACACGGTAAAGTGATGAAGGGTGTGAATCATGTACCCGACATTTTGGGATTAATGGGTTGGCATGGAGATAGAGGAAAATAGTTAGCTATGGTGGAAACGCAGCATCCATATCGCGTTAGCCTGAGGTGGGAACAACAAATGAGCATGGACCGCTGACAATATTCGCAACGCGGGATTTTATCGATTTTTTGTCCGAAACCCTCGGGGGCGTTGGCCCGTAACGGTAGGAGAGACCTTGGGCGTAGTATCCAAGTCGTTCTTTGGGGTCCCTCTAGGTGTGAAAGATGATGGAAGCCCTGATGCAGGGATACACAAAGCTTGGAAAGAAGGTGCGGACGTGTCCGAGTAAAGCTTGGCATTCCAGGTAATAAACCAGAGTACTCTTAGGCACATTGGTGAACCGCCAAAAAGGGATCGACAAAATAACTCAGGAGGGAGAGGTACATGGAGTGGTTATTACGAGACCGACGTGAATGAGGACATAATCCCACACCACACCATATAATCCTCTCATTGGGGAAGGGTAGGCCAGAGGGCCAAGATGGGATGAAGATTCCCGAGAGATGGGGATGGACCCGAATCCTAGACATTTAGGTGGTCCTACGTATCCCATGAGGATGGGAATCAAGCCACACGTAGTTCTCTAGATGTAGTTTAACGTCATACAGGACGAGGGGGGGAGTAATATACCCCCAAACAAGGGAGGTGTACTATACGACGAATAAACCGACGTGAATGAGAAAATAACCTCACGCCACACCATACACTCCTACAAGAGAGGACCTGGTCCGGGGCCCGAAAAGTCCAAGGGGACTGATGGTTAGGCATTGGTCAGGGAGGCCTGACCCGCTTGCAGTTTAATGTCTTGCAGTGAGGACGAGGGTTGGGGACCCGAGGAGGCCAAGGGGCCTGAGGCTGGGCCTCATAAGGGAAGGTGTACGTCATGGTACATGATCCCTATGTAAATGAGGACATAGTCCCACACCACACCGTACACCCTGGGTAAGAGGTTGGGAGGAGGGTCCCGAGAAGGCCAAGGGGCCTAAGGTCAGGCATCAGTCAGGAAGGCCTGACGGGTCTGCAGTTTAACGTCTTACATGAGGACGAGGGCCAGGGACCCGATAAGGCCAAGGGGCCTGAGGCTGGGCCTCGTAAGGGAAGGCATACGACATGGCACATGATTTTGACGTGAATGAGGAAGTAGTCCCACACCACACCGTACACCCCTTATAGGGGAATCGGGGCCGTGGGCCCGACAGCTAGCACCACCTGGGGGGAAGTTTGTCACTTCGGGATGGGGTAGAATGAATCACTGCAATCGATGATTGGGACATCTCGGGGTGGACCCAAAGATCCAGGACACTGTTGGCCATGTTCGAAACACAGTGTTCCTATGGTGACCTGATATGGGAGCAACAAATGAGCGTCGACCGTTGACCAAATTCGCAACGCGGGACTTGTATCGGCTTGTTGCTTGAAAACCCTCGGGGGCATTGGCCCGTATCGGTAGGAGAGCCCTTGGGCGTAGTATCCAGGCCGTTCTTGGGGGTCCCTCTGAGTGTGCAAAAAATGATGGAATCCCAGTCAAGGAGTGGGTGAAGCATAGCTGTATCCATCCACGAAAGAGGCAATCACCTCCAGGGGGGATGTGCAGCCGGGTCGAGGTTTGCTCGATGTGAGTTGGGGCAAAAGTGTGCACCCTGCCATATGTCTTGACCCCAGGGGAATATTTTGGCTTTCAGGCTGGGCCAATGGACGAAATTCCCAGGCGTTCCTACGTATCCCATTAGGATGGGAATCAAGCCATACATAGTTCTTGAAGGTCATGCAATTTAGCGTCATGCGGTGAGGACGTGGGAGGATAGAAGAACAAGAGTGGGCACATGGTGCAACCCTTACAACCCTTGTATGAGCGGGGTTAAGAAAGCCTAGTCCCCACTACACAAAGATCCTCCAAGGAAACTATTCCCAGGGGGGGTAGTGGAAGAGAAAATCTTGGGGATGGGCTCAAGACGAGGCGTTCGGGCATTCCTATGTATCCCATTAAGATGGGAATCAAGCCGCACATAGTTCTTGAGATGCAGTTTAACGTCATGCGGGACGAGGATGCATCTAATTTGGGGATATGTAAGGTACGACAAGTAATCTGACGTGAATGAGGACGTATTCCCACACCATACCGTACAATCCCGCAAGAGGGTAAGTCGGGGAAAACCAAGGGGCCTGAGGCCGGGCCGCAGTCAGGGAGACCTGACCAGCTTGCGGTTTAACGTCTCATAGTGAAGACGGGGGCCATGGGCCCGAGGAGGCCAAGGGGCCTGAGGCTGAGCCTCAGTCAGGAAGGCCTGACTGGCTTGCAGTTTAACGTCTTGCAGTAAGGACGGGGGCCAGGGGCCCAAGGAGGCCAAGGGGCCTGAGGCTGAGCCTCATCCAGAAAGGCCTGACTGGCTTGTAGTTTAACGTCTTACAGTAAGTACGGGAGGAGATCTTAGTTTAAGGTCATAGAGCTCGGACCATTCTGCAGTTTATCGTCTTGCAGGACGAAGATGCAGTTTAAGGTCATGCAGGACCTTACAGTTTAAGGTCGTGTTGGACCATAACGTTCAGTTTAAGGTCATGCGGGACCATACAAGATCAGGCGAAGTATCTCTTGAGGAACCTGGCATTGGTGGGAGGGGTTATGCGTTCTCTATCCGTGGTCACCAAGGAGTACGCCCCGTTGGGGTAAACCTTATGGATGATATAAGGCCCTTCCCATTTGGGTTCTAACTTGGGCAGTTTCCTACTGGGAATCATTGGTGCTCGAAGGGCCAGTACTAGGTCGCCCTGTAGAAAAGAGCGGAGACGAACCTTCTTGTTGAAGTCCCTCGCTGTGTTATCCTGATGCCTTTCCAGATTGTGCAGGGCACGAAGCTGGTTCTCTTCCAGTGCTTCTAATTCAGCTAGATGGATTTTGGCTACCTCATCTGATGTCTGGTGATCATAGACTGCAGTGCGTAACGATGGCAGCTGTATCTCAATGGGTAGGACGACCTCAGCTCCATACACCAGGGAATATGGGGTCACCTGGGTAGAGTTGCGAGTCGTCGCCCGATAATCCCAAAGGGCGTTGGGGAGCTTGTCCGGCCAACTTTTCTTGTTCTGACCAACCATCTTCTACAGAATGTTAGAGAGAGTTTTGTTGAACGCCTCTATCTGTCCGTTTTCCTGCGCATGGTAGTGAGAGGTATGGTTTGAACAGATTCCATACTTGGCGTACAATTTCTTCAGTTCAGCCGCTTGGAAGTTGGTTCCGTTATCAGTGAGGACGGCGTGAGGGACCCCAAACCGGTGGATAATATTGGAGCTCAAAAAGTCGACGATGGAACGGGCCTTGACCTATTTGAGTGGAACTGCCTCAGCCCACTTGGAGAAGAAATCTGTAGCAGTCAGGATGAACCTACACTGGCGGGCTGTTGCCGGTGGATATGGTCCCACTACATCAAGTACCCATACCGAAAATGGACAAGATTACTTGGTGGGGTGGAGGGGCTCCGGCGACCGATGCAGGAAGTTGGCGTGAACTTGGCACACGTGGCATCTCTTGGCATACCCAACACAATCGTGGATCATAGAGGGCCAGAAGTACCCCAACCTCTGGATTTGATGGGACAGCTTCAGCCCAGCTTGATGGGCGCCACAGGAACTGGCGTGAACCTCTTTCATAACTTGAGGAATCTCTACTCCTTGAATGAAACGGAGGAGGAAGCCATCGAAGCTCCACTTATAAAGGATCTGTTCAAGACTGGGGCCGCTCTGGAGGGTAAATTTCAGCGCGCGGCGTCGGATTCGCTCGCGCTCGGCCCGATCATCCGGTAGGAAACCATTTTGGAGATACTCGACAAAAGGTGCCCTCCAGTCGGGAGTGGCTTCAACCACTGTGTCTGATGAACCCGGGACCCCTGACGTGGAGGGTCCGACGGTGAGATGAATTACCCACATGCCATCATTGTCCTCTTAGGTGACAGGGGAAATGAATCTCCGGTGTGCCACATGTATGATCAAATCATCTTGCTCGGGTTCTGCGAGCGACGCGGCCAAGCCAGCCAAGGCGTCTGCTTGACCATTCTGTGACCGTGGGACATGGGTAACCTCTGGTCGAGAAGAGAACTGGGCCATTAGGCAGAGGGTGTACTCCAACAACGGTACAAGCTCTGACTTCCTAACGACGTAGTCTCCATTAACCTGTTTGATTACCATCTCGGAATCTCCCTTTACATGTAGATGGGGTACATTGATCTCAAGGGCCAACTCGAGACTGGTGATGAGAGCCTGGTACTCTGCCTCGTTGTTCGTACAGCCTTCTGACAACAGGAACGAGTATGGAAGGATGGATTGCGCCAGGGTAATGAAGACAATACCCAGGTCCACTCTGTTGATCTTGGGATCGTTGAGCCGCCTACCGGTGGGGCTATGGGAGGCACCGTCGAAATGCATTTTCCAACACAAGACGGCATGATCGACTGAGAGGATCGTCTCATCAGGAAAATCCAGGTCCAGGGACTGATCCGCGGAAGTTAGAAGGGCAGCTAAAAAGTCTGCCAACGCCTGTCCCTTAATGGCCTTCTGAGGTACGAACCTGATATCAAACTGCTGGAGAATCACCGCCCACCGTGCTAGTTGGCCAGTCAGCATGGGGTGGTTCAGGATGTAATTCAGTGGGTCTACCCGGGAGACCAATTGCACCTCATGGTGATGCAGGTAATGTCGCAACTTCTACACGGCGAAGACGAGTGCAAGGCAGCTCTTTTCGATAGGGGAGTATCTGACCTCCATATCGAGAATCATGCGACTGAGATAGTAGAGACTGTTCTCGGTACCCTCATTATTCTTCTGGGCGAGAAATGCACTGAGGGATCTTTCCAGGGCGGTCATGTAAAGGACCAGCGGCTTTCCAGAGATGGGTGGCATCAAAACCGGAGGTTGGATCAGATACTTCTTGATTTCCTCGAAGGCGGTCTGACACTTCTCATCCCATTCGTAGGCGACGCCCTTCTTCATAAGCCGAGAAAAGGGATTAAACTTTCCGGCCAGATTCGCGATGAATCGGCGTATATAGGCTAAGTGGCCTTGGAGGCCTCAAATCTCCCAAATGTTTCTCGGGGGAGGCATTTGGATGATGTCCTTGATCTTCTCTAGGTCGATCTCAATGCCTCGGTATCTAACAAAAAGCCCAGAAACTTCCCAGAGGTGACCCCGAAGGCACACTTCAACGGGTTCATCTTTAGGTGACGAGAATGGAGGAAACCGAACACCTTCTCGAGGTCTTTGAGATGGTCCAGGAACTGACATGATTTGACCACTAGGTCATCTACGTATCATTCCACCAATGTTCCGAGAATCGGCTTGAATATGCGATGCATGGCCCTCTGATAAGTGGCACCCGCATTTTTCAAGACGAATGGCATAACCTGGTAGCAAAAGGTACCTTGGGGAGCTCTGAAGGTAGTGGACTCCTCGTCCTTGGGGGCCATCCGGATCTGGTTGTACCCGGAATACCCATCCATGAAAGAGAGAGCTTGGAACCTGGCCATGGCATCAATCAATAACTTCGTCACTGGGAGTGGGAAGTCATCCTTTGGGCAGTAGAGATTAAGATCGCGGAAGTCGATGCAGACTCTGATCTGCCCATTCTTCTTCCTGACTGGCACAATGTTGGAAAGCCACTTGGGGTACTGGACTTCCTTAATGAAGTTGGCTTTGATAAGCTTGTCAACTTTGGCCTCAACCATAGCACCATGAGAAGGGTGCATCTTCCTGGGAGGCTGCTTAAACCCACGATGTTTTGCCGGGAGGCCCAGACGGTGAACGGCTACCTGGGGATCTAGTCCTGGCATCTCATTGTAACTCCAGGCAAACACGTCATGGTGTTGTTTGAGGAAGTCTACGTACTGCTGCCACTCCTCAGGGGACATGGCTGCACTGATCAATGTGGGTTTCGGATCTGGATTTCTACTAAGGTCCACCTGTATCAGTTCATCAACCGTGGTAGAGACGCCTTCCTCAAAGGCGGGGGGAGCATCCTCCAGGTCTTCCTCCCCACCCATGGGGGGATTTCCCGTGACGGGAGATACTTCTGGGCTATCAAAACCTGGGGGGCAGCTGGTGCCGGCTTGGGCAGCAGTGGTCATCATATCAGGAGACTCACCCGCCATTGAGACCATAATAATGAAGGCAGTCGACCCTATCCCATCTGGCCTTCGGCCTAAGGGGCCACGTTTGATGATATCAAAGAAGTGGTGATGTGTCGGCCTGAGTCGGTGGATTCCAGCCCGGTGGAATAGACACGTATGGCATACCGCCGTTGTCATAAGCTTGACATTCCGGTACCGTACAGGGGTAGGAGGTTCCAGGATCACTTGATCCTAGTTGATGTAGGAGTACGAGGTGATTTTCCACCGTCGCTTGGACACGGGAACATGCCTTCCTTGTGTACCCGAAACAACAAAACATTGACCCATGTCGGGGGTTGTGGCCTCCAATCGGTGGATCGGGAGGATGCAGGCGTCATCCATGATTTCCTAGGGATCACTTGTGACTGGGGCGAGTTCATCCTCACTTACTAGGATTTTCTTATCCTTATTTTTGTAATAACCAGCATCCAGATAGCGGGCCTCAAAAGAGGCGAAAGGAGACGCATCTCCTTGGAGCACACCTACTCGACCGTTGAGTGAGTATTTGAGGCACTGGTGATACGACTAAGGGACCGTTGCATGCAGATGGAGCCATGGCCTACCCATCAACGCATTATAGGCGGTGTCCTAAGAGATGACCATGAACTCAGTGCTGGAAATTAAGCCACCGAACTGAGTCTTCATGCGGATCTTGCCGACTGGGGTTTGCTCGGTCCTGTCGTACCCCAAGATTCTGAGGACAGAGGGAGATAAATCGTCTTCAGACAGACCCAGCTTTCACAATGTCCGAGTCGGAATTAGGTTGATTCTGGAACCCGTGTCAACGAGGCAAAAATGGACTTCCACACCATTGAAGTGTCCAGTGATGTACAGTGGGAGAATATTCCCCTGTATAGGAGGGTCCTCATATTCACCGAAGAACGAGATAACTGCCTGACATTCGGCGTTCTCAATTTTCTCGGTATGGAAGGCTTCTGCAGCTGCTACCTCCGTCTCAAACTGGAGGGGGCTCCTTAGGGCATAGAAAAGTGCCTCGTGCATTTCAGATGACAGGCGAAGGGCCTCAAGGATAGAAAGCCTTGCCAGAATGCTGGACAGGTGCTTCAGGACATCATACTTTCGTGCCAAACGTGAACATCTTCCTACAGGAGGTCGTTCAGTATTTGGAGGCATAGAGGGTCCTGCCGGTTGAACCGGTGATCAACTAGTACTGGGTACATCCTACTTCCTACTAGTTGAATCCTGGAGAGTAGTCGCCGGACTAGGATTTGACAGCGTAGGCTGGCCTGTATCCGGGCAAGACTGACTGTGATACGAACGAGGCAACTCTCCCTGATCTAGTAGCACAAACGGTGGTGGAGGTAGAGCTAAGGGCGTTAGATGGGATTGCGTGTGCTGAGCTCTGCGCTGAGCCTGCTGTCTGGTCTCAGTAGCGTGCACGTCTTGGATGAAAGTGCCCGCTGACGTACCTCGATGACCGGCGCGGTAGTGATTCCGCTGACGTTGATGTCGGCTGGAAATGTTGGGGAGGTCCGCCTGGCGTTCCCCCTCATCGGGAGTCATATAGGGATTTACCAGCTCCACGGTGTTAACCGAAGCGTACCCCTGGCTGTCGCTCGAGGAATCATCCACCACCGGGCGGATTCTGGGAGGAATCCCCATTTCAGGGGGCATAAAGTCGCCGAGAGTGCGGGATGACGATGGCACCGGCGGAGCGCGTTGCTTCTTCTTGCATCGTCGCTGCTTGCCCTTTTGGGAAGAGGTCGACTGCGAAGGTGATGCGGAGGTACTGGCTACTTCTTCTGAAGGTTCCGGCTACTTCAGGCATTCCCGGATGATTCCATGGGCACAGACGACGGTTTTTCAGCCATCCAGTCATCGTATTTCTGGGATCCGCGGCTGGGGACCTGCTGCCACTCGCCTTCGCTGTCGCTACCGATCTCTGACCCTACAAAAACACCCGCCACTTGTGTTGGTGCCGGGCCCAACCTGACTATGTTTTTGTTGACCTGGTCTTGAAGCCAGTATTTAAACACATAGCATTGATTGAGGGTGTGCCCCAGGATCCGATGATAAGGACGGTAGTTGGGGTGATCGGTGAGATTCGCCTCTACCGGCCTTCTATACTCGGGTAGGCGCACAATCCCTTGCTCTAGAGCACTTCGGAAGTAGCCAGGGACCTGATTTTCGTTGAACGAATAAGTCTAGTGCCTTCTTTCCAGATAGGGGGCCCTGGGGGCCTGGCCCTAACGAGGGGCCGGAGGGGCCTTCCGAGGAGGCGGCGCCTGATTGTCTCGCCTAGGTGGAGGTGGCGCATTGCGCGGGGGAACTTGTCGATTCTGAGGCAGTCGCTGCTAGGCAGGAGCCTGTGCTTGAGGTGGGGGAACTCTGCGGGGTTGCGGGGATAGTGTCGCTGGCAATAATTCCAGCTGCCTAGGGGCTTCTATTTGGGCCACCGTGGTGGGTTCGGCTCTGGCAGTCCTCCTGGCTGGGATCATAGGGGGCAACGAACATGCCTGACTAGCCTCCTGTAGAGTTTCCTCAAGGTGCTGAGCCTTATCTGAGAAATCTATGAACCCTCCAGGGTAGTTCTGGGTAATCAGGGAGGGTACCAGCTCCGTTTTGATGTTCCCCCCCCCACATCGTCAGTAATTTCTCCTGAGTCAGTGGCATATCGAGGGAATACGTAAGTCCCTTCCACCGGGCGATGAAATCTGCGACTCACTCATCAGGCCTTTGCTTGCAATTGAAGAGGCCTGCAATGCTGGTCTTCCGTGTGGTGGAGCTGAACTAGTATTGGAACTGCCGACGAAGATCCTCCCAACTGGTCACCGATCCGATAGGGAGCTGGCTGTACCAGATGAATGCGGGACCTTCCAATGTCTATATGAAACATCGGAGCTTGGCGGCTTCTTGCTGAGCCGGGGTCCCCAGCATGGGGCCACACCTGGAAGAAAAATGAGCCAAGTGCTACGGCGGGTCTCCTGTCCCGTTGAAGGGAGAGAAAGTGGGGTTCCCAAAACCTGGGGGCGTGGGCATATCATCCACCCACACGGGATACGGCTTGCCATCCGGTGGGACTGCCACTTGCCGCGTTTCCAACGCTTCGAGGCGGGCTGTGAGTGCCGCTATAAGATCATTCGGGTGGGGGTCCCTGTCTTGATGGGGATCCCTAACCATAAGTGCGTTTCCAGGTTCTTCAACACGGTAGATGGATTCAGTAGCTCATGGATTGACTGGCGGAACGGCCTGCGGGGCGACTGGGGGTACCCGGATTGGATTCTTCAGATTGCCCCGTCGTTCGGGGGGGTTTGGAGAGACGTATCGCGCCCTCTTGCCGTAAGTTCTGGCTTCTGCCCTGTCTGCAGAAGTAGCATGATTAGGGTTTCCCGGAGGCATCTCACCGGGGGGAAATTGTTCCTACCCCGACCTGGGATTACCATAGTCGGGTCGCTGCTCTGTGACGCGCTCAGCCAAGAGTTCGTCAACCAGCCTCTTCTGCTCAGCAAGCTGCTGGCGTAACGTGGCCTTCTCGGGATCTTCGTCCGTTTTCTGCACAGAGGCAGACGGGTCGGAGTGCTTGAAAGTTCCGACGTGCTCCTTACCCTTTCCGGTATTTCGACTGAGTACCAGCGACTCGGTGGGTACAGGGAGGCCTAGCAGGTTCCTCTGCTAATGGGTAACCCTCCCTGATGGGTCTAGCAGTGGCGGTACGCCCTCGGGGGGTAAGTCTCTATCAAGAAATTCAAGCTCGTCTTCCTTGTCCACTACGTCATCCATGTGGACCGCGACCCCTCTCGAGGGCATGTCCTCAATGTCGCATAACGAATCGGGCTGCCGTCGGATAGGGTCAAAGAGGAGAGCGGCATAGTGTCCCCAACCACGGACTTGAACATGGGGATTAGCTTCCCTGACGACTCTGCAGAGTACTTTGAAACTCTGAACACATTTCTGTTGAAGGGCGCTCTAACGGCCTGGAGACTCAGGGTGCTGGGCCACAAGGAGTGTGACCAAATCAATCAGGCGACATTTCTCTCCAATTTATTTGAAGTGCTATCAAATTCTGGGGTACACCACCCGCTCGTAACGAAGGCAGAAGTGTGTCGCCCATAGGGTTCGACAAAAGCATCCCACTTCTTCAGGGGTAAGGGACTCTGGTGCGCAAAAGTTCAGCGCCACCGTCGGCCAGAACTTCTCCGGGAAGTAATCCGCTGCGAGAATACTCCAGAAGCTCCGGGGTTCGGACTCGGGGTCTGGCCCTGTATTTCCCCACTCGTCAACCGGGGGAGGATGAGGGATCGGTAGCGGTACTGAGGCAGACCTCTGGGATAGTAAACTCGGTGGCGGAGAATATGGTGAGCGAGCTGACTGGCCACCGAATTCTGGGCCATCCTCTGAAGAGTGAGGTGACCTGGCCACGATGTCACGATACGATGGGCTGATAGCCACAGCTTCCGGCACAGGAGTCGTGGCTGCCGGCGATAGGTCATGTCATCTCTCTACCACCGTTGGACCCCAAAATAGCTCTCCGTGATCTCTGGTATAGGTAGAGGGCGCTTATGGTGACAATGGTGGTGATTTCACGGTCGAGACCTACGGAATTTCCATGATTTCTTCCTCCTGGATGTACCTACAGAGGGAGATGGGAATCTGGTGGACCTCGCATTCCGGGAGAATGAGGCTAACACGCCTGGTTCCTGCCCCAGTCCTTGATACGGAGGAGCGGGGAGATGATTCCATCGCTGAGTCGCATTCTGCTTTAGAATCCGAGAAATGGGCCGGTTTGATCTCCACCCGGGCCTTCCCAGGACTCTTCTTGTGGTGGCGACGACCCGCTCTCCTGCCCCGGGGTGGCTCTTCGGGATAGGGTTGATCCCTAATAGGTAGCCTTGGGGCGGCCCTGTCACCATGGCAGAGAGGGCCCCCGCTTGAGATAGCCGAGGTGCGAGGGGAACCAGGGCAAATGTCGAAGGGTACATGGGGAGGACCTCCATGGATAGTACCCATGTGGGCGGAGCCTCTGTTTGAATCGGTAGGAGCATGGGGAGGACCTCCATGGTCGATGCGGGTGGAGCGAGGCTGACCTTCACTCCTCGAGTTGCTGGGGAGAGGAGGACCTTCACCGATTGTAGAGAGGACATAGGGAGGGCCCCCACGTTGGAGAAGGACTGGATGGACAGTGCCTTCAGATCGGCGGTCGGGGGCAGAAGGATGGACTCCATACCCTGTATAGTGGTCGTGGGAAAGGTTTCCGTGCCGAGCGTCACTGCCGCGGGGCAGGTCTTCCTTTGGGATGGGGGTATCACGAGGCATACCTCCATGACGAGCTTCGGAGTGGTGAAGGCCCACGCTCTGTGGAGTAGTGGTACGGGGAGGGCCTCCGTACGGGGTGACATCACCGTGGGTTAGTTCGCGGCGATCACCACTCGGGCCTGCAACCCGGAGAGTCAACCCAGCCTGCCCGTGGGGCGGTTGGGGTCTCGATCCTGGTTGGGTGAAAGAGTGACCCTGCTCAGTGTACGCAGGGACTCCATGATGCACGTCGGCGGTGGCTTGGGCCACTATAACTGTTGACGTCGACGCATCTGGGCGAGCGTCCTCAACCCGGGCCCGGCGCTGACGTCGGGTCAGACGAGCTGGCGCAGGTGGTGCAGGGGCATGGCCTGCCTTCTCTTCCTACGGAGTCGGACGACGGCACTGACGCGGCCGGACGGGAGCCCTTGCCTGGAGCTCTTGGGTCGGGACCCTGAGCGGGCCGAGCCAGACGGCGCCTGCCTCATCAGCGTAAGGCGAGGAGTCGTCAAGGCATTCCGGGGACAGGCTCCCGAAACGGTTGAACGTTGGGGTGGGGAGCAGGGGCTCCCTGCGCGGCCTGTTAGGGCAGCATTGACAGTGGGGCCTGGATGCCTCCAGGTCCAGGCGGGCCATATCCAGAGTTGGGATGACCCCTTCCTCCTCGTACCTGCGTAAGAGGTTGTTGATCACCCTTCGCTGGATGACCTCTGATGGAGAAAGGGGACGTGGGCGCCCCGTATTCTGTGATGTGGCGGCCGTCGTGGCGGTAGCGGCGCCATGAGGGGTGGCTGTGGTGGTGTTTCCCCTGCCCCTGCGTAGGCGAGCGGGCGGTGATCGTGTCTCTGTAATAGCAACCTGGTTCCTGAGAAACCAAGGGATCAACTCATCAGCACTGCGAGGAAAAAGATTGACAACCAGTGCCCCAGCGTCCTTCCATTCTCCACATCTGTAATAAGGATCCACGCCAACATGCTGTAGAACATAGTGCCCCATGTTCTACTGCCCCGACTTCTGGTGAGTTTCACGACAGGCCCGCTATTTTCTTGGCGGGACCAGGTGCCAGATATCTGGATCCGGTGACACGTCAATCTACTGGTGTCTCAAACTCTACTAATCTCCACACTGAGGAGAAGAGATTCATGTCAAGTTCACCATTTCTGTTTCTGACGCTTTCTCCGGGGCGCGCGCATCCGTCCGTCCGCGGAGGAGGACGCGCTACACTGTTGCGCTGCATTCCCGCTTTCCAAAGGCGGGCGACATTCGATCCTTATTTAGGGATGTCTACTCCTTGATCGAAACGGGATGATGGGATGTTGGTTCTTTTTTCTGTGGATTCCTCCTCAGAACTCGTCACCTAGTCTGGGTCTCCCTCATAGATTTAATACGCTGTTCGTGAAACTCTTCCCAGTGCCATGTTTCCATGGACACCGGTTAATTACACTGCTTCTTTCGGGACATTCCAAAGGGTCCGGTCAGGGCAGCAACCTTCAGTCGGGGGAGTAGTCATGTTGAGACATCAGTAGCGTGTCTGGATGCTGGGGAACCGACATGTATGTCTATTATCCCTAATCATAGGGCTTCTCGAGGGCGTGGAAGCCCGAGGCATCCCACATCGAGCGCGGGGAATTATATGCCATAGACACATATATGAGGTTTTCCTCAGCTTCCTGTGTTTAACACAGGGTATGCCGTGAGTTTAACGTCCAGCGGAGACGGATCAGCCCGATCAGAGCATTAGCTAGAATGGATTGGATTGAGGGATTTCCCTTGAAGGGGTGCCGATACCGGGACCATCCCATGGGCGGCTGTGAAGAGGAGCGTACTGACATGGTCTCACCGGGATATGATGGTCCGGGCAAGAATCATGGTGGATGATGGATAGACGAATGAAGTAGAGGGGGGAATGGCAAGGAACCATCGCAAGGGAAACGATGAAGTTGGGCTTGAGCCTTGAAGGGGCTTCCTACGTATCCCCGTGGCAGGGAATCAAAGTCCGTGTAGTTCGGGATGGTTCCGGTGAACCGACATGAGGGTGGACCTTGGTCCGATGGGCATCATCAGCGAACTGACGTGAATGGGGAGGACCAGGAGGGTTTTAGTGGTGGTGGGCTTGGACCTCGTGGAGGATTCCTACGTACCATGTCGTGACATGGATCAAAGACCACGTAGTTCAGAGGGGCTTCGTTGGCGAACCAACGTGAAGGTGGACCTTGGTCGGACGGGTGGTGGGCTTGAACCTCAGGGAGGCTTCCTACATACCATGCCTTGACATGGATCAAAGACCTCGTAGTTCAAAGGACGGGATTCGTCAGCGAACCGACGTGAAAGTGAACCTTGGTCCAATGAGAGATAGGATTGAACCTCGGGGAGGCTTCCTACGTACCAAGACTTGACATGGATCAAAGACCTCATAGTTCAAAGGGTTTCATCAGTGAACCGACGTGAAATTAGACCCGGGGGTCCACTAGTGGTGGGCTTGAACCTTGGGAAGGTTTCCTACGTACCATGCCTTGACATGGATAAAAGTCCTCGTAGTTCAAAGGATTGATGGAATACAGTTTAACGTCATGCGGGACGGTAGTGAACCCTGACGTGAATAAACGACGGGCGGTGGGCTTGAACCTCGTGGAGGCTTCCTACGTACCATGCCTTGACATGGATCAAAGTCCCCGTAGTTTTGAATAGCGGTGGGTTTCGGTGAGCCGACATAAATGAGGGACCTTGGTCTGATGGGATATGGGATTGAACCACTGGGAGGCTTCCTACGTACCATGCCTTGACATGGATCAAAGTCCTCGTAGTTCGGGTTGTGGCAACGGCTTGCTGTCGGGCTGGAATGAAGTTTAACGTCGTGCTGGACGCAGGTAGAACTCGACATGAATTGGGTGATGGGTGGGCTTGAACCTCGTGGAGGCTTCCTACGTACCATGCCTTGACATGGATCAAGGACCTAGTAGTTTAAATGGGTGTGTAGTTTAATGTCATTCGGGACAATGACATGCAGTTTAACGTCATGCTGGACGAGGGCATGCAGTTTAACGTCATGCTGGACGAGGGTATGTATTTTAACGTCATGCTGGATGAGGGTATGTAGTTTAACGTCATGCTGGACGAGGGTATGCAGTTTAATGTCGTACTGGATGAGGGTATTCAGTTTAACGTCATGCTGGATGAGGGTATTGTCATGGACAATGAAAACTCTAAGCCCGCGTGAGTCATGCTCGTTGTAAGAAACAAGAGACAATAAGGACCTGACGATCACGCCACGAAGGGTGCGTCCGTGTGAAGAAAAGAGGGGATTACGCATTAGGCAGCCCATGGTGCTGGGACTTACTCCAGGATGGAGGTCCGGAGTGCGACAAAGCGCAGCGAAAGAGGGATTTGGGACCAATGATGGGAGGTGCCTCGTTCCCTATCACGCCCTCCACTGACCTTTGTAGTGGGGAAGTACGGAGATGCAGGGGTGCAGCCATCCGTTGGGGAACTAGGGTCTCCCTTCTCCTGAGAACATACGCCACTCCAATAAGGAGGATATCATACCTTGTGGATGGGTGATTCCACTCCTGTGGAGACGAGTGGCGTAAAAAATGTTCGAGCTGGGGGGACCCTTCGTGAGAGGCACGAGGTCGGGTCACAGTTTAACGTCATGTGTTGAGGACGTGGTGCTTGGCAGTTTAACCTCCTGCAGCTCGGACGAGGTGGGTTCACTCCACACCCCTAGGACTTACATAACTGGTACCCTTTGCTCCTTGGGGGAGGGAAGGTACCAGTAAGGCCATGGTCAAGGGGGGTTGTGGAGCAAACCATTAAGGGGTCCACATTAGCGTGGCTATGTGAAGAAGCAATAGCCGTTAGCGTGCCTATGCGAAGAAGCATTAGGTGAAGCAACGATACGAGTAGTATTGTCCGTGGGACTTTGAAATCACATCGTGCAAACCTGGAGGGTCGCACGGGAAGAGGAATTTCTAAGCAAAGGAGTGTGCTTTGTGAAGCGGAGTGCCTTGGCCTTAGCATGGGGCATAGGTGTGAGTGGAGGGTGCTTCTTGAAGTGGAACAGTATTCGCGGAGCACTACCTCGCGAAGAAGAGGTGCCTCGCGAAGCAGGGTGCTGCGAAGCAGTGTGCTTCGCGATGTGTGGCGATCCTGTCTTAGCATAGGGATCACTAGTACAGGTTGGGTGTTTCGCAAAGCATAAACGCTCTACGGCTGCCTGGGTTCCCTTGGGAATCCCCTTCCTCCGCGAATTCCCTTGAGCTTCGTGAAGGGCATCCCTCTCGGAAGAGGGGCTCAAAACGAGACAAAGCGAAGGCATCACGCGAAGTAGAAGTACCTCACGGAGCTCATGATTACTGGGGGAAAAGAGTGATTCGTGATTCGGGAGAGGAGAAGCCGAAAGGTCGGATTTTCCATCCTCTAGGACTCAGGGGGAGTCTAGTATTTATAGGGAAGGGGAACCGTGAAGAAGAACTCGCGCTCCGCCTCAGGTGCTTTGCGGCGTGCTCGCAAACGTCAACATCGTTCGCAAAGAGTTACCACCTCTGGAGCTTCGCGGAGGGCTCGTGAACGTCAAACTTGTTCGCAGAGAGTTACTGCCTCCGGATCTTCACGGCGGGCTCACGAACGTCAAACTCGTTCACGGAGAGTTACCGCCTCCGGAGCTTCGCGGCGGGCTCGCGAACGTCAAAATCGTTCGCGGAGAGTTACCGCCTCCGGAGCTTCACGAGACCGCGATGCTCGGGGTGCTTCGCGTCGGTGCTTCGTGAGGCAGCGGGCCGGTCTTCTTTTTCGTCCCTTCCTTTCGTGCAATATTTTGGCACCAACAGATGTGTAGGAATAAAACACACATTAATTAGGTACACGGTATTCCTAACATGACTCAAAGTTTATGTTTTTAGTTTAAAATTGAAATTTTAGTTCAAAATAAAGATTATATACTCAAAACTGAGAAAATGCATTGTGGTTAATTTTCTCATCATTTTATCTTTTATTTCTTAGTTAATTTCGTTATCATTTTTATTTGATACTTATTTTTTAATTTTCACACAGTTCATAAAGAAGGATGACACACTCATGATTCAATCATTTACTATTATTATGCACTCCATAATGATAAAGAACTCTGTATGATGCACTTTTATTTTTTATTACACAATGCATTCAACATTATATGTTATCAAATATCAATATTGTTAGATAACCCCAAACATTGAACACATTGAAGAATAAAAATACATGGTGTGATGTTTAGGAATAATTTTTTTTTGATATACTCTATTCCAATTAGGACTCAAAGTTTATATTTTTAGTTTATAATTTACATTTTACTTAAAAATACACATCACATACTCAAAACCAATAAAATGCATTCAGGTTGTTTTTTATACTTCAGGAAAATGATCCGCAAGTCATTTTTGATGTGTAGGAATTAACCACACCTTAATCCGATACATGGCGTGTTAGGTATGACTCAAAGTGTGTGTTATCAGTTTAAAATTTTCATTTTTTAAAAACAAACATTACATACTCAAAACTAAGAAAACACATTCAGATTGTGTTGATATTTTAGAAAAAATATCCATAAATCATTTTGACATGTAGGAATCATCCGCATCTCAAACTGATACACAGTGTGCCCAGTATGACTCAAAGTGTATGTTATCAGTTTAAAATTGACATTTTAATCCAAAATGTGTGTCACACACTCAAAACCAAGAAAAAATTCTTGGATTTTCTTGATACTTTATGAAAATTATTCATAATTCATTTTTGACTTTTAGGAATCAGTCGTATGTCAAACCAACACATGATATGACCAGTATAACTCAAAGTGAATGTTTTCAATTTAAATAGACATTTTAATAAAAAATAATATACCGAAAATTGGTAAAAACACATTTATATTGTTTTTATACTTTAGGAAAATTATATATAAGTCATTTTTGATGTGTAGGAGTCAACCTCATGTCAATATGATTCACAGTGTAACTGGTATGACTCAAAGTGTGTTTTTATTTAAAATTGACATTTTAGTTCAAAACACAAGACACAAACTAAAAACCAAGAAAATGAATTTGGATTATTTTGATACTTTAGGAAAATGATCCATAAATCATTTATGATGTGTAGAAATAAACCACACCTCAATCTAATATACAGTGTTCCCATTATGACTCAAAGTGTATGTTATCAGTTTAAAATTGAAATTTTAGTTCAAAATTTGTGTCACTAATTGAAAACTAAGAAAACATTATTATATAATATTGATACTTTAGGAAGATTATTCATAAGTAATTTATGACATGTAGGAATCTGTTAAATGTCAAAATGACACGCGATGTGACCTGTATGACTCAAAGTGTGTGTTTTCAGTTTAAATTGACATTTTAATAAAAAAGGAACATAAAATACTAAACACTAATAAAACACATCAGCACTGTTTTGATACTTTAGTAAAATGATCCTTAAGTCATTTTTGATGTGTAGAAATCAACTTCTTGTCAATATGATGCATGGTATGATCAGTATGACTCAAAGAGTGTTTTTATTTAAAATCAACATTTTATATCAAAACACACATCACATAATCAAAATTGATAAAATAAAATCATATTTTTTTAATACATTAGGAAAATTATCCATAAATCATTTGTTATTCATAGGAATAAACCCAACCTAAATATGATATATGATGTTCCTTGTATGACTCAAAGTGCATGCTATCAGTTTAAAATTGACATTTTAGTTCAAAATATGTATCACTCACTAAAAACTAAGAAAAAATGCTCAAATTATAATGATACTTTAGTAAAATGATTCATTATCATTTTTTTATGTTTAGCAATCAATATCATGTAAAACTGGCACATGATATAACCAGTATGACTCAATGTGCGTGCTTTTAGTTTAAATTGACATTTTAGTAAAAATGACACATGAAATACTCAAAACTGAGCAAACAAAATTGGATTATTTTTATACTTAAGAAAAATAATACTTAAGTAATTTTTGATTTCTAGGAATCAAATTCATATCAATTAGATGCATGGTGTGACCGTAATAACTCCAAGTGTGTATTTTTATTTAAAATTGAAAGTTTAGTTCAAAACTCATGTCACATATTCAAAAATGAGAAAAAACATTCATTTTGTTTTGATACATTAGGAAAATGGTCTATAAGTTATTTCTGACATGTAGGAACCAATCTCACCTTAATCCGATACAATGTCTGCCTGATATGACTCAATGTGTCCTTTATCAGTTTAAAATTGACATTTTAGTTCAAAACATATGTCTCTCACTACAAACAAATAAAACATGATTAGATTGTCTTGATATGTTATTAAAATGATTCATAAGTCATTTTTTACATGTTAGAATTAGTCTCATATAAAACCGTCATACGATGTGACTTATATGAGTCAAAGTATGTGTTTTTAGTTTAAAATGACATTTTCGTAAAAAAAACATGCGGCATACTCAAAACTAAGAAAAAAAATTATCATTTTTTTGATACTTTAGAAAAATATTACTTAATACATTTGTGATGTGTAAGAATCAACCACACATCAACATGAAACACTGTGTGACCGATATGACTCTAAGTGTGTATTTTTATTGAAAACTAACATTTTATTTCAAAACACATGTCAAATACTCAAAACAAATCTAATGCATTCATATTTTTTTTGATACTTTAGGACAATGATCCATAATTTATTTTTGACATGTAAGAATCGACCACACCTTAATATGATACACAGTGTTCCCATTATGACTCAAACTATGTGTTTTGAGTTTAAAAAAGAAATTTTAGTTCAAAACACATGTCACATACTCAAAAATGATAAAAAAAATTCATATTGTTTTGATACATTAGGAAAAAAAATACATAAGTCTTTTTTGATGTGTAGGAATCATTTTTACCTCAATCTGATACACGGTGTGACCGATATGACTCAAATTGTGTGATTTTAGTTTAAAAATGACATTTTATTAATGTATTATTTCATATTTAGGTTTAATTTATTTCTTTATAGTTTTAATAATGTAAGATTCTTTTCTTATATAGGTGGATTATTTTTCTCGAGTTTGATTGGTTTGTTCAGCAACTGATACCATTATCAGGCCTTTTTGAGAGAGGGTCGGGTGCCAAAGACACCAAAACCATTGGAGTTTTTGAATTTTTGTGATAAATTGTACTTGATAATGTAATTTTACTAAACAATGTTTGAAATGTATATAATATATTGTTTTACTTGTATTTTTGATGTAATTTTTATTTCAATTTAATTATGAATTTTCCATACACATGTATTTGCTAAAAAAATGTCTGGTAATTTTAATAGCACACTACAGTAATATTTCCTTTATCAATGCTATTTATAGCACTAATAAAGGTGCCCATTTATAAAATTTTTTCTACCCCTGATAAAAGTGGTCCTCTTTTAGCAGTTATTAGGACAAGGGTGATTTTTTAGCATGGATAAAGACCTTTTCTAGCACCAACTTTAGCTCGATCTGTAGTGGTTCATGTTGAAATTTTTGCTGAAAATTTTTAGTGGAAATTTTTACAGGATATTTATAGTTGTTTGAATTGAAAAATTTTAATGTAAAATTACATTATTTATTTATGTATTAATATACTTATAATGAAAACTTAAACATGTTTTTATTTTGAAAATTTGTTAATGAAATTTATACTATAAAACTTCAGTGTAAATATGGCACATAGATTTCCACTGAAAATTACAAAATTTCTATTCAAATTTAGAATTTATGTTTGTATGTATGCATATAAATATACTAATATATATGTATATACTTATATTAAGTCTAAGAATAATTTTCCATTTATATAAGTACATTTTCACTATAAATTTTCATTTAAAATTTCTATTAGAAATTTATATTTGAATTATAATATATTCCATTGGAAATTAAACATCAAGTATAAATTTATGCTAATGAATTTAAATTTTCAACATGATTTTTTATTTAAAATTTCAATTGAAATTATCGAATTTTCCATTATAAATTTTCATTGTGAATTTTTATTTAAAAATTAAATGAAAATTTACATGTATGTATGTATGTATGCACTAAAAATTTCAAATGTATATGCGTTTATGCACTTAAATTTTCAAGTATAAAACTCCAATGTAAATTTTTAATGCAAAATTTTAATAAAAATTTATAGCTTGAAATTTCTATTAGTCTCGATTTTCATTGTAAATTTTCAATATTAATTTCAATGTTTTTTAAGAAGTAGGGGGGAAGTCCCCCTTTTTTATTAAATAAAACAAACCCCTCTGATTTTTAGGTAGAGGGAACCCATAACATGACCCATAGGCTTAGTGGGTTTTAAATCCCATGACAACATAACTCGAAGTCCCAGACCCATATGTCAACCCTGACAACCTGATAACCCACTGTTGAAGATCGTATGAGCTCTATCTGCTTGACCCACCTTCACCCATAGCATAACCACTAACTACCAATATTTTTTAGATACCCTTCCCGCCATCACCAATCATCAGTGGCACCACTACCCACCATCGCTGCCAAGTGAGCCCTGCCCACCGTCATCATGTTTCCCTCACCTCACACCAACAATGCCGTCACTGGATGCCAACCCCTACCACTATTATGTACATATAAAAATAGGAATATATACACACACATAAATATATACATATACATATAAATAAATATAATATATATATAATAAATGTGTGCGTGTATGATTTTCCATGAATAATAATAAAAAATATATAATAATTTTATTATATTAAATTTTATAATATACATAATAATTTTAGTAGATATATTTATATTATTATGTATATTTATAATATTAATAAATTTAATTTAATAAATATATATAATAAATATTATATATAATAAATATCATAATAAATTTATTTATATATTTTATAAATAAATAAATATATATAGTAAATATATACAAATATAGAAGAAGGATGTGCACACCATAAAAGATAAAAATAAATGATGAGAAAGATGGTTAATTTCATCCATGAATTTTTTTTAATAGTTAGATTAGATCCAAACTAGGAGGTTATTAATCAGAATTTGTGCCTTGCATGAAAGAGGATATCACTTTTTAGTGAGAGGAATCTATGTTGGGAAGTCTCCTCATGTGAGGCCCAATGAATATTTGAGGATATTTGATAAATAAAGGCGACCATTAATATTAAAAAAAAATATTTTAGAACAAAAAAATAATAGAATAGTGTATCGCAATACACCCTTCTTATAAAGATTCATTAAAAATGTATTAATTTTAAAAAATAACATTATGATATCATTGTTTTT
This sequence comes from Viscum album, assembly GCA_963277665.1. Classification (NCBI taxonomy): domain Eukaryota; kingdom Viridiplantae; phylum Streptophyta; class Magnoliopsida; order Santalales; family Viscaceae; genus Viscum; species Viscum album. The sequence continues at coordinate 320,354,315 of OY728146.1, forward strand.
CAATAGTTTTGAACATAAAAATATTTTGAAATCTAAAAAAAAGAAATTAAATGGGTTTGAGTTCAAAATTTGTATTATATTTATTATTCAAGTTTGATTTTGGGAGTATATTTTCAACATTAAATAGTTTTGGATTCGAATTTGGGTAAAAATTTCTTAAAAAACGTTGATATTGGGTATCACAATTTTAATGGGTACTCAACCTATTTTCATCCCTGGTTTTTATAGATATATATTCACCTAACATGTTTTATATATATTTGAGATGTTTTAAATATATATGTATATGTCCTCAAGGGATCTATTTTTTTTATTCCTTTCATTTGTGTCTTTTGGGATTTTTATGTGTTGAAAGGAAGTTTTGAAGGTTGTTTGGGGGTGATAGGTGGAGTTATGGATTTGATAGATGTTTTAAACACCTATTTTGTAGGGCGTGGTGGAGGTTGTGGTTGTGTTGTGAGCATAATAGGTTGGAAGATTTGGATATTTAGTGGAGTTGGGTTTAGAAACACCCATTCTAGGTGAATTATTTTATCATGGTAGTTCTTCACACTATCGAGATGGGTGTTTCAATGATCTGGTTCTTTGGAAGGTCTTGATGGAGTGCCTGTGTAAAATAGGTAGGAGTGAAACATGTCATGGTGGTGCACACCTTGAGCATGGTTTCTAAAATATTTACCTAAGTGAAATAGGGAATTCTGAAATGACCCTAGAAGAGGCTATGGTGGTATTGGGTCAAGTATTGGTTGGGTTTTATAGGGATGTTGAAAATGGTGATCATGGTTTCTCCACACCGTGCTTTTGAGTCACGGTGAACTATAAATGAAAAGTGGAGTTCTTCTATATATCATTATGGGATTCTAAATGGATCTATGGTCAAGTGACACCACAAACGTGTTGGGTACTGAAATTATTTGGTGGTTTTCAATCCAATTTCAATTGGGTGAAACGAACCCCAAGATAGAGTGAGATATTCCATTTTGAAAGATGGGATATCATATCTAGACTTGACTAAATGTGCCACGACCAGGGTTGAGGTCCCCATGCTACGAATAAGGCCCATTGAGTTTATTATTTAATAGGGGGTTGGTAAACCTTGGGTTTAGTGTCTATTAATTTCATTAAAACCCTATCCAAGTCTATGAATCCAGTGGTTCTTCTCAGTCGATCCTTGGTGGATCTTAACCACTTGAGTCACATGATGAACTTTTACTCAATAAAAGGTTCCCCTATTCCTCTCATTATCTATTTCCCTATCGACCTCTTCTTCCCCCAAGTTCATGGAAGTAAGGTTTCACTGGTTTTAGGTCTATATTTGAGTATGGTCTGGTGGTGGTTCATCATGGTAAGGCTTTGGGGTGGTCTATTTTGAGTTTGGGGGTGGTTGATACTTTTTTCTTTTATTCTTATATTTTCACACCCATGTGTTACTATTGTGTGTAATTAATTAATATTTATGTTATTTTGGTCTATTTTAAGTTTATTAGGAGTTTTTTCATGTTTGGTGTGTTTCAAGAAGTTTTGAAAATTTTTAGACTCGAGTTGCAGTAAGCTATGCCGCAGCCCAGGGAGGTCATGTTGTAGCGGCTGGCTTAGAGTCCCCTAGTTCTACCTAACCAGGGTAATCCACAGTTTAGTGGATGGGATACATCATGGATAGTGTTTTCAAGGGTACCTACACCATAGCATGGTGGGATAGTTCATAGTGTTCTGGGTTAATGAGCCGAGCCACTTCTTCCTATTTTAGGTCAGCTGCGTCATGGTCCTTTGACCACATCAAATAGGGATGGGGTGAGGGACTGAGCCCCCTTCTCTATAGGTTTTAATCTGTTCATGTCATTTTCCCTAGAATATGCCATAACAGGGCCTCTACGAGGCCGCTCCATGGCATAGAGCCTTAGGCTGCACCGTGGAGGGTGCCTGAAGAGGATTTATGCATCGTTGTGGTCAGGCCACGTCACAACCCCATGTTTTCCTAGTTTATTTTAAAAAAGTGAAATAACCCTTTTTTACTTATCAGGATTAAAGATATTTCAACCCTCTTCCCTACTCCAATTCAAATAGACCAGGTGCACTAGGGGAGACTCCTCCCTCCCTTCTTCCATTGATTCCTAGCCATCCCTCTTTGATTTCAAGAAAATCTTTCAAGGTAAAACCATTTGTTCCTCTTGTTTTCCCTCTCCCTCCATATTTCCCTCTTTTCCACTTGGTATAATTCCCTCCCATGAACCCTAGGAGATATTAGGGTTTAGAAATGGGGTTTAGTGTGGTTCTAATTTGTGGGTTCTTATTGTTAGGGCTTTCTTAGGGTCCCTTTAGGCTTGTTGGAGTATTCACCATCATAGGCATTAACTTCTAGATCAATTTACATTGAATAAAGGTGAGTGTATAGGTTAATTTCCTTTAATTGACATAGAATTGTGTGCTTGAGTATTTTAAATGTTTTATTTGTTAAATTAATTATGTATGTGATAGCTTTATTTAATTCTAAAATGATTTCAAGGTGGATTTTCACTTAGAAAAAAGGTTTTACTTATCATTTAAAGTGATATTAAAAATTCCATGTATTAATAAATTATCTAAAGGATTTTTTTAAATAAAATGAAATATTTTTAGTGTTTTGAACCCATTTTATTGATATTATAAAATAAAAAATGTTTTTGTTGACTTCTAGGAATTTTTATTAAAAAAATGATATGATTTTCATTATGGATTTCCAAATAGATTTTGATGACTCATTTTAATTTTTTGGAAGTATATTTCAATGCATTAATTTTAAAGATTTATTTGAAATAGAATTTAAACCAACCAAAAACAACATAGAATTCCAAGTCTATTTTAGTGAAGGATCGTTTGGAAAATTTGAATGGTTTTAAAATGGTGTGGCGTGTGAGACCATCTTGATCCCCTTATATGAATGTGACCCCTAAGGGGAAATTATTTGTTGATATGATATGGGATGTGTCCATGAGGGGCATGATTATTATTATATATTTCTCATGATATGGATGAAATGTTAAAGGGGATATTTTTTATGAGGGTGTCATATGTGTGATTAGATTTACTGATTTTGATTTATTGATCCATGTGATTTATCACCTCCTATTTTTTGAATTACATGGGGATGATAGTAATATTAGTGATTGATGAGAGATAGTTACTATCTAGTGTTGATTAGACAAACTAGACCCCCTATGGTGTCTGAGATTATAGTGGAGTTCCACTAGTAAGGCTTGTTTAGAACACCTGGTTAGTTATAGACTTAGGAATGCATTGATAGGCCTGCAGATAGTTATGACCTGAATACTTTTAGGTTCACCTCATGAGATGTTTTGGAATTTCCAATTATTACTTGATGATTCTACTTAGGGATTTTTTTCTTTATGTTCCCTATCTTGATTGGCATGCACGATAACATGCCCTCTTCTTGATTTTACCTTGTGATGTGGTGTTGTGGTGATTTTTTTGTTTTCTTGATTTTTTTGTTTCTTTTAAATGATTATAAAGAGTTTAAAAATGGTGTATTTATAAATTGATTTCAAAATTTGATTCCATTATATATTTTTATTAAAGAAAATTCTTAGTCTAAATAAATTATTTTTATGTGTTTTTTTCATTTAAAATACAAAGAAAGGAAAGTTTTAAATGGTATTGAATATGATGTTGGATTTTATGTACATATGTATGAATTTTCAGTTGTAAGAAAATCACATGACCTCCTTAGCGGGAACCTACTGGGATCGGTCTTTCTCACACCTTGCATACACTATTCAGTGTATGTAGCTCTATTGGTTTCTTTTATGTGGCTTGGATTTCGTCTTCTGGTTTGGGATGTGGAGAGTGAATGAGGGTGGAATGGAAATCATTCATAATATACTGTTTTGAGTATTTATTTTGTTTTTTTAAATATTTTTATGTATCATCCTAGATGGATTGGATCTTGTTTAGTTTTTCTTGTTTATTTATTCTTCAGTTTTGTATTGTGGTTCTTATTTATATAATTCATTTTAAGAGATGTTTCTTTTATTTATGATTCTGTTTAAGGATTAACTCCTTATTTATTATTTGTACTCTGATTTTATGTGTTTTTTTAGGGTTAAATCATTCTCATTGATTATTATTTGAGACCCTGACACTAGTTTCTAGCTTGGGGTGATCAGGAATGCACCTTGGGTCTGTCACAGGTCAGCTCAGGTGCCTGAATCTAGGGGTGGACCAGATTGTTCTTAAAAAAAATGATGCCATCACAAGCCATTTTGATATTTAGGGTGTTTATAGGTATAAATGAGACTAGTATTATCATTAAAACTTAAGAGGTATGTGGGGGGAGAGTGACATGAGCTCTTTCCTGACTTAAGCCTTCAGTTACCATGGGTGGTCAGGATTTGAGTCTTGATTTTGAGCTTAATTTTGATTATATTTGATAGATTTTAATAATATATGATGTTATTTTGATCTGCATTTTCATTGTATGAGTTACCTTGGGGTCTCCCATAGGTTTTTGGGATGGAATAGAAAGGAATCAGAGTCACGAGGTTGGATTTCATAGCCTATAAAACTATACAATGACCAAGCACTTGATTTTGAAAATGTTTCTAGAACTATTGCAAGATTTACACATGGATCATCAACCATGAATCCAAGTCAATAATAGTTACACATCTCATTTGGTTCCATTAAATAGACCCCTTATTTCTTGAGTCGTTGTGAGTGATTCTCAATAATGGTAAAAGGTCAAAGTGGGTTGAAGATTTTGATATGTTCTTGTTTATGAGCATGTCACTAGGTATCTTTATGTGACAAAAAGTAAAAGTATTTTGTAATTAATAATGGGTTAGTTAGAGTATTCTAAAAGTTAATAGATTTAAAAATATAATTTTTATAGTGTTTTGGAATGAAAAGGGGGGTTTTTCATGGGAAAAAGGGATTAAGTTTTAAAACGCTTATAAATGAGAGTGTGTGGTTTTGAAAGGAAATAGGGAAAGGTGTTTCAAGAAATAATGTTTTGTAATTTTTTAACTTAAAGGATTTAAGTAAATGGTTTTGTGAAAAATGTGAGTGAATATTTTAAAATTGAGTCCTTATTTGAAATTTTATAAGATACAAGGTGTTTTAATGGGTAAATTGTTTCCATATAAACCTTTTAGAGGATTTAGGAAATAAGAAGTTTAAAAATGATGTTTTTGAATGAGATTTTCTTGTTTTCAATGAATTATTCTTTTGGTTTTGTCACTTGTTCAACATTGTGGTGGGTTTAAATGATTATAGTGGACATGAACTAGTTGGGTTCATGTTTTTAGTTATTTCATAGATGTCTCCCATAAATCATTTTAAGAAATCAGGAAGCCTGTTCATCAGTTTGATCTTCAAGATGTCTTCCTTCTTCATTTAGGAGTGGTTGCTTCACTTTTTGACTATACCCAAACTCATGTATGAGTGGTCGATCTGAATTATTCCCATTACTTAGAATTTATTTAATAACTTTAAGATTTTATTGGTCTGTCATATTATATGGAGTTAGTTTATCGATCCCTATCAATAGAGGTTGTTTAGGGTGTTTTAGTTGAAGTGAGTAGAGCACTTAGTCATTCTAAGTTGTTTTATGGTAAGGTTCTAGGGGATTATATTTGGTGTGTCCATTTGATCCATTTTAATAAGTACTATAAGATTAGTTTTTAAAAATTAAATCTTGGGTGTAACTAGGCTTCAGGTGATTAGTGTGTTTTGAAATATTTATCTGGTGTATTTTGAGGGTTTCTGAGTTTGTTCTCTTATGAATAGTGATGAAATGTGGATTTTTGGGCTTTACAGTTTAAGTTATAGTATCTTTAAGGTGTTCCTATACTTTATTAATTTTTAGGAAGTATTATTAGTGGTTTGGAATATGGGGGGCCTTTGGTTCTATGATTAGGTAACTAGGATCATTATGGCCCTAGGGTTTGAACACCTGTAAGTGATGGTTTTTGTTGGTATGGTTCACCATGGGACAATGTTCTAGGTAGGAGGTCCTATTTTTCTGGATGGATATAGTGAGTCTGTGTATAGAACAATGTTATTTCATATTTATGCTTATGGTGTTCAATTTATATGATTTTGGCAGTGGAGTTTGGTGATGGTTCTCATTTTATAGATGAGGGGTTCTCTTAAGTTATGTTTTCTTTGAGGAGTTTCAAATCAGTTTCTTGGATGGATTATGTTTTTTTAGATATTTGATAGAATTTTTATTCTTGGTGATGTTTTTCTAAATGTGTGTCTCACTTCCTTTATTTTCATCATTTTAGATTAATTCTAAATGATGGGGAGACCTATTCTTAGTCTTCATTACCTTAAGGTTCGTGCCATTGTATTTGTTTTGGGATTGGATAAATCCAAGGTTTGGGTGGGGTTTTATATCATATTATAGAGGTTTTTATGTGTATTAATTTCCATCATTATAACCTTTTCTAGTTAGTTACCCTCTCAACCCACCTCTTTCATGGGGTGTTGTTGATGCATTTCTTCTAGTACTTCCACTCTTACTGGTACTTTCTAGGGGTAGGAAGTAGCATAGTGGGGAGACATGTCATACCCCCATGTTACTATTTGGATGAATTAATTAATTTATATGTCATTTTAGACTATTCTATGTTAACTAAAAGATTTCATTATTTTTGAGGTGTTTTGAGAGGTTCTAAAAATTTTCAGACCAGGATTCCAATAGGCTACATCGCATCCTAGGGAGGTCATGTTATAATAGTTTTTTGGGAGTCCCCTGGTTCTACCTGACTAGGGTAATATACAATGTAGCTCAGGGGATATGCCATATAGGGAGTTGTTGATGGTCCCGAAATTATAACATGGAGGGCCTGACCATGGTGGCCTAGGGTGAGGGTTCAATCCACCTCTGTCTATTTTATCCCATCTACGTCGTGGTCCTTGGACCACACCACAAAGGGTTGGTGTGAGGGGATAAGACCCCTACTGGTTTCAGGTTGGATGCACCATGTTACCTAGACCACACCACAACATGGACTCCATAATTTTTCTCCATGGAGTAGAACCCTAGGTTGCACCATGGAGGGCGCCCCTGGGGAATTTCTACATTGTAGTGTTTATGCCACACCACAACCCCCTATTTGTCCAATTTTTTAAAGGGGTGAAATGAACCTTTTTCCTTCTTGGGATTAAAGGGATTTCACCCCCTTGTCCTCCCCTCTTGTTCGACTAGACCAAAATAACCTAGGGATCCTCCTCCCTCCCCTTTTCTTTTGATTACAATCCTTCTCTCTTTGATTTCAAGTAGATATTTCAATGTAAATCTATCCATTACCCATTTTCATCCCTCTACCTCTCTCTTTGTCTCTTTCACACTCAATTTAATTTCCTCCTATGACCCCTAGGGGCTGTTGGGGTTCTAAAATAGGGTTTTATGTGGTTTTAATTTGGGGATTATTATTATTAGGTCTTCCTTGGGGGCCCTTGATGCTTTTTAGAGTATTCTATTTTATAGGCGATGAAGTTCAGATTGATTTTCATCGAATCAAGGTATTTGTTTTGAATGTTTACTTTAATATACATATCATTTTGTTCTTGAGGATTTTAATTTTTTTATTTATTAAATTTAATTTTATATGTGGTAGCTTGGTTGGATTCTAAAATTATTTCACAGTGGATTTTCACTTAGCATAACGATTTTACTTGGAATTTAAAGTGGTACATGAAATTCAAAGTATTGATAAATTATCTAAAGTATTGTTAAAGAAAACATAATTTTCGATTTTTTTTACACCGTTTGGGTCATGAGATAAAATAAAAAATGGTTTTTCTACTTCTAGGGTTTTTTAACAAAAAAGTGAGTTCTTTCATGATGGATTTAAAAATATATTTTGATGATTTTTTTAAGAAAATTTCATACAAGTGGATTTCAATGAATTTATTTTTATATTCATTTGAAATGGAATTTCAACCAGTAAGAAATGAATTGAAATTCTGAGTCTATTTTAGTGAATACATGTTTTTTTATTTTTGTATGGTTTTAAAATGGCATGGTGTAGGGACCCTCATGATCCCATTATTTGATTTATACCCCTTAGGGTAGAATTATTTATTGATTTTATATGGTATTTATCCTATAAGGGAATGCTTATTATTATATATTTTAGGTGGTATGAATGATATATGAAAGGGGTTATTTCTTGCAAGGGTATTGGAGTTGAGATGATATATATTTATTTTTATTTGTTGATGCATGTGATTGATCATATCCTATTGTTTGAATTAATTGGGGATATTGGGATTCTAAGTGAGGGATGAGAGACAATTAATATCTAGTCCTTATTATATATGGAATAGATCCCCTATGGTGTTAGAGATCATAAGAGAGTTCCACTAGTGAGGCTAGTTTAGAGAATCTGGTTTGTTATAAACTAATGAATGCATCGATTAGCCTATATATGGTTCTAACCTAAGTATTTCTAGGGTCACATTGTGATATTTTTAGGAATTAACTAGTATTAATCAATGATTATCCTTGGGGAATTTATTTCCTTTGTGTTACTCAGCTTGATTGTCACACACTACACCATGTCTTTTTCTTGCTTCTCCCATGCAACATGGTTTTATGGTGCTTTTCTTTGGCTTCTTGATTTTTATTTTTTTCTTTGAAATATTTATAAAGTGTTTAAAAGGTTGTATTTTAAAAGTGATTTCAAAAGTGTATTTAAATGGACATTTTTGTTAAAAAAAGACTTAAGCTAAATAAATGCTTTTCTAAGTGATTTTTTTCATTTAAAAGAGAAATAAATGTAAGTTTTAAATGGTATTGAATGAGATGTTGGATTTTACATACATATGTATGAAAAAATATTTTTCCAAAATTGTAATTCAAACTATAATAAATGAATTTTCACCTGTATAAAAGCTGTATGAACTCCTTGGTGGGATCATACAAGGTTTGGTTTTTATCACATCCTATATACACCATTTTGTGTATGCACCTATTACGATTTCTTTTAGGGGGTATATATTTGGTCTTATAGTTTGAGATGTTTTGGTTGTTTATAGTGGTTAGATCGGGATGTATAGAGTGAATTAGGGTCACATAGAGATCATTAGTAGTGGATCAATTTTAGTTTTTTTTCTCTGTGGATGTTTATATATCATCCTGGATGAACTACATTTTATTTAGTTTAGATTGTTTATTTTTTTTATTATAGTGATTTTTTATTATCATTCAGTTTATAAGATATTACTTTTCTTTATGATATAGTTTATGGAATGTATCCTTATTTAGTCTATGTACTCTGATTGGATGTTTTATTTTTTTATCGAGGGTAAAATCATTCCCATTGATCAGGTTTTGAGACCCTGACACTAGTTTCTAGCCTGTGGCGATTGGGAACGTACCTTAAGTTTTTTATGGGTCAGTTTGGGTTCCCATATCCAAGGTAATATTGGTTTGTCTCATGAAATGAGTGGTGATAACTTGAAGCTTCATATCAAGGTTGGAGATTCAATGTTTCTGACTTTAATTTATGGACATATATGAAATTAACATGCACTTTCCTTCATTGGTTGGATAATATAGATCCTCTGAATGAATATAATGAATAGAACTAATGTAAATTTGAGGGTAATGATCAAATAACAATTTATTTACAAGGTTATATGTTCTTGTATATGTTTATGGGTTGTTTGATTTTGTTTCATTGAGTTTCTTAATATTGTGATGAATACATTATTGCTATGATTAGTTGGTTGGATCACCTTCCATAAAAGGATAAACACTTAGAGGTGATGATGAAATATGTTTCATGAATTTTATATTTATGGTGATGATATTATTTAAATAAGCAATTAATTAATGAGAATGAATGTTTAATAAGGGGAATTGTGAAGTAGTAGTGTTTCACTGCTGAAATTGGTTGTTTCATGATACTAGTGTGATTATTGATGTTACTATGATTGGTATGATCATGTTGATATATTTTTATGGATGATTTTCAGTTTTTTGAGTGTGTTTGATAGTGGGTGATTGACGTTCCTAACATAGGGTGGTACAAAAGAAATTATTTATTTTCTTGGTGTAGAATAATAACTTACTGGGATCATCTCACTTAAGGAGATTTCACAATTCAATAACTTATTATTTCAAATTCACTTTGTTTATTTTTATATATTTTTTCAATTCATAAAATAAATGAAATATTGGGTTTTTTGATTTATGGAATATTGAAAATAAAAGTAAATATGCTGATGCAATGGAAACAAAATGAATGAAGTCAGGAAGAAAGGAAATTCTTCTAAGAGAGTCATTAAGAGAGAACCTCCATTTTTATGTTTCATATTCACATAATGAAAACACTCCAAAAAATGTGTTAACATCTTCTTATGCATAAGTTTTAAATATTCAATGCACTCCAGGACCACCTTGTACACCACACATACACCGCCTGGATAAAGGTATAATGATTTCATAAGAATAATCTATCCCTTAGATAATTGCAATGATGATTACACTCACCTCAGATCATCCTCAAATTAAATCAAAGAAGATATTAAGAATTAGATTGGGTTAAAATACTAGATTACGCCCCTAATATATTACTTCGGTTAGTTATTCATGACTATTAGTATGATATATCACAGTGGAAAATGGTATATATAGAGAGAAGTGATGCAATGTGAGAGAGAAATAAAACAATTTTATTAAAATTATGTAAAGTGTAGAGATAAAATAAAGGATAAATAAAATATAGAGGAAAAATAATCTAAAAATTTAGTATAAATTCATATAAATACCTATGAGTGAACCTCCCCACTTCTCATAGCTCTACCCTATTTATGGAGTTAAGGGGAGGCTCGACTTAAAGATTTACAAATTAGAATGTTGAAAAAAAATCAAGCCAAAGAATATATATATTTTTTGTAACCTAGTTTAAGATCATCAAAACTGAACAAAAGGTTTATCCAATTGAATGAAATATTAATTTTTACATCCTATATCTTGTGTCAAAATTTTAGTTCAATTTGAGAATAGATAAAAAATCTATGGCTAGATCATTTATGTATGGTCTAGATTGATAAATCAAATCTTTCTTTGAATTTAGAGCCTATTATCTATAAGAAAAATTATGATCCATCTTGATGTCTTGAAATAAATATACAACTTAATATTTTTATAATCCCATCAAAAAATTTAATTAATATTTGAAAAAATATAATGTTTTATAATAAAAATATTAAATTTCATCTGGAAGGGAAAAAATGGAATTTCCATATAGTTTCCAAATTCATGAACAAATTACAAATTTTTATTAAATAATCACCTTAAAAACTATATATTTACCAATTAATATAAAATATGTATAAAAATACTAAAAAAACTAATACTTAATACATTTTTTTCAAATCAATTGAAAATATTATTTTAAAAATAAATTGTAACAATTACCCATAGAATAACAATTTTGGTGGGATTTTGAACATTAAAACTCAAGTTAAAAATAAGAAAATATTAACTCTATCAATTCCCACACACTTAAAAACTTCATTAATAAGAAATAAAATAAAATATACTTAATCAAAAATAATTATCCTTCTTAGGTTCAAACGCACAAACCAGAAAAGAAGAAAAACAAATATTCATTCATCATTGAAAATATCATGCCTCCTCTAAAAGACCTATCCACTACCCACTTTAATTTAATCCAAAGTTCAATTTTTAGGTTTGTGAATAGAATTAAATTTAGTGGAATTAATATTTTAACAAGTGAAATTTTCATGAATCCCTATTTTCCAAGACTCTTATACTGAAGTTTTATTTTCCACTTCCTTGATACAACCCAAATGACATTCTTATAAGTCAATTTCCCCCTTATTCATCTAGTGTACAATATTCTCCTCACCAAAATCCATTCCTTTTTGATAACTTGGAACTATAATTTTTTAAGAATATTTTCTTTGAAAAAATATCACATCCATCACCCAACCACACATGATGTCTTCACGACACTAATTATAATAATTATAATAAGATCATTGGTCAAGTAATTGTGACTTTTGACCAGTTCAGGACACAAACCCTATTTTTTTTTTTTGTGTTTTTGTGTTTATTTTTATTATTTTAGTGTATAATATCTTAAAACTTCATGTGGGACCAAAATTTCTAATTTTTATCTAGTTTCAAAGGACTTATATGAATGTATTTTTGGTTGGATCCATAAGGCGTTCTTTTTCAAAATGGAAAAATTACTCAAGTATGAGTTAAAAATTATAGTTTCCCCATGTTATAATTATAATTAAAATTAATTATTTTCCTTAAAAAACTTTTAATAATTACCAAAACCAATCCATGAAGGTAGTGGAAAAAAGTTTCTCAACAATCATATAATTTAAAATTTTTCAAAATCAGTGAAATCCTCAAAATTAGGATGAATTTTTTCACTAGTAAGGATGACATTTAAAGATAAATTTTTCTAACCTAAAAACACTCCAAAAATTAAAAAAAAATATAAGGAAAAAAACATAACAAGTGAATCCTAATTTGATTAGTACCACTCCCTCACACATAGATTGTTTCTACCCCATTTTTGATTAATTTTTTTATATTTTTGGATAGAATTAAAATTATAAATAAATAAAAGAAATTATAAAATAACAATAGAACACAAATTTTTGGTAGTGATATATCGAGTTAAGATCCTAAGTTATTCTCATTGAAAAACTACAAGTAAAAGCGGAAAATAAAACATAAGAAGCAAAATAAATAGACAAAGGAAAGGAAGGGATACATCTTGGTTTGTCCCCTAAGTGAAATATGGGTTTTTAATATCACACCATAGTGTATGGAATTAGGCATGGATCATATTTTGACTTTTTTTTGGTTTTCAGTTCATTCATAGGTTGGGAGAAAGGATTATATTAGTTGGTGGAAACATAAAGTCACCAACTAGCTGGTTCATACTAGAAGAACATATGTAAGTTTAAAGGTTCCACTGGTTCCCTGGTGGAATCATGAAAATATAGGCTCTCTAAATGTACCCACCAAAGAACCAGTAGAATAAAGTCTCACCAATGGATGTCCAACAGCTATCCAGTGGCGCCACTGGGCATGTGGTCAAGTAAGGGCTAAAATATCATTTTGGTCAGAAATTTTTATTTAAATACTGTAATATTTCTCCCTCAACACTAATATTATTTCCTTTGGTTTAGAGGCTCCTTGGTGACAATTTTGTTTTCTCTCTCTCTCTTTATGTTCCAGTTGGTGGATCTATGTGCTAATTGAAATCTTATAACTTCATCAATTGGAATTCGGTGAGTTAGATATATTCTAATATTTTTTCTTCTCTCCTCCTCATCTCATTTTATACCATACAAGACTATATCATTGGATATATCATAAACATGGATAATTGACATTGTTTTCATTAGATCCAGGTTCTCTAAAATCCAATCACTTCCTCTAACAACATCAGTTTTGGAGGTAATGAGGTTTTCGTTGTTCTTGAGGTAAGTGTCTCTATCCTATAGTCTACCCCTTTCCATTATTTTTTTGATTCTCTCATTTGGATTTGATTTATGAAATTTAATGTTTGATCTTTAGTGGACATGTAAAGTGTTTTACAAATGGGTTTTCTTTGAAAACTAGATTTTATGCACACGATTTTTTTGATAAAATCCCTTAAAGATGGTTTTGAATTGGAAATGGTTTTTAAAGACTAAAAGTGGTGTGGTATCACTATATATTTTTTTATGAAATATGGGATTGGTTTTATTGAAATGTAATGATTACATAGAGCATTGGGAGACCTTGGGGTATGGGGGAAAGATAAATGTATGTAAACCTTAGTGGAGTAAACTATCATTAGGGTAGGTTCCCATAATTCCATGGTTGCTAATGGGTATCCTTATTGGGGTATCAGGGTTCCAGGACTTCAAGAGTCACTTATTCCAGATAGTGTTCCTTTGTGGGTCTTATTTATGTACACCCTCATTTCATGGATTTCCCTTTGGTTCATTGTGGATAAATTACATGTATGTTTATTTGATATGATCCATTTCCCAATAGATATGGATATTGATGATTGAAAATAGTTTTATTCATCTATTTATGCCTCATTTATATATGTTATGTCATAATTCTTTGTTTATTTAAATATGGAATGTTTTTGAAAAGAAAACTAAAGGATGATTTTATATGGGAAACTGATTTCTTTTGGATATGTTTTTGAAATATGTTTTATACAAGAAATAATGAATGCATGTGGATATATATCATACAAATTCTTTGGTGGTATCCTATTGATATTTAGTACTCACACCCTACTTTGGGTGTTTGTAGAATCTATTTTACAGGATATAGATAAAGGGAAGAGAATCACATAGAGGATGAATCTCCTAGATTGTGTTGCCTTCTAGTGTGTTAGGATGGTGGTGACATATTATCTTGAGGATATGGATGGAAATTTTCCTCATATAAGGGGAATAAAAAAACATATCTTCTAAGTAGGGTACATGAGAAACTATTTCCCGAAGTACCCTAATTTGCTTATGCTTGGGGAAACTATTTCCCAAACTAAGGTTATATTTCCTTCTTCCCACAAAAAAATTGGGGTACTTCGGTAAATAGTTTCCCAAGTACCATATTTAGGGAATATGTTTTTTCCGTTCCCCTTATATGAGGAAAATTTCCAGATATGGACCCATGGGTTTATTTGGGTTCCATGTTGATGGTCTTTTAATTGTTCATCTAGACCTTGCTATCCAGTTATTGAATGTTACCTGTATGGTTTGATTGTCTTGAGATATGATGCATTTTTTGGATATTTTATATGATCCATTGATTTTTTCTATAGTATCATATGTTTATTAAGTGAGAAATCATTACCAAATTTATTTATATGATACCTTGGTGCTTTTATTCAGCCTATGGTGATCGAGAATGCACTTCGAGACCTATAATGGGCTAATTTGGGCGACATTATAGGATGAACTGAGTTTTTATATTACAAATTGGTATAATAGGCTTAAGTTGTTATTAAATCATATGCTCATTCTTGTGTATCACCCTATTTTGTCTGAGGGTTGTTGATAGAATGGAGGTAGGACTATCAGAAATCGATAGGTAGTGTGGGACTGTTCTTGGTCAGCTCACTTTTTTGAAAAAACTCAAGTTACCATAGACAGTTTGGGGTTGTATAGAATCCTTATTTATAGTTTTATCCTTTTGGATTTAGTTATGTAAATTTAGTTTGTGATAAAGGAATAATTTTTTGTTGTTTATGGTTTTCATCCTATTTATTTTATAGAGTATATCTCCTTCAAGAATAATATCTATAAATGATAGAGGGGAAGATGAAAAGTGAACCCCATAGGTGAATATTACAATTGATTTTTGTTTGGTAGAAAATATAGTTTGAATGATCTAGTCTATGGGCCAAGTAGTCAGTTTTGAAATAGAATAGAAGGTGGACCATGCTTCAGAATTTATTAAGCATCATCCACCGATATTTCACAGTGATAAGGAACCATAGGAATTAGAATAATGGATTAAGAGTATTTAGATGATTTTATATTTCTATAAAACTATGGAAGACTCCATGGTTGTTTTTTCATCTTATATTCTTGAGGGTCCAAGAATAAAGTTGTGGGAATATGTTGTATAATCCAAGTTATACAGATATCTCACCAATACTACTGTCAATAAATCCTTCAGTCAATAGTTTTATCTTGAGATGGTGTGAGTGACGAATACATGATAATTATTGACCTTGGATAAAGTGTATCATTTAATTTTGGAGTATGCTACTTAGTTTGCTGATTTGATTCACTTTCCTACAAATCTTATTTCCAAGGACTATCTGAAGGTGTTGAGTTTTGAAATTGGTTTGATGCATGATATTTAGTCTATTTCTATTATTATATTCCTACTCACATTTATAGAGTTTATAGATAAGGAATCTATTTTTGAGGCATATATAGTAAGGAAGACAAGACTCTTTGGAGCGTTGGTGAAAGTAGGAGGTAGCTAGACTAAATTTTCTACCCATAAGATGAACCGGGATGACTAGTGTTAAGGTGATAGAGGGAGTACACAATAAACATTGGGGATAGTAAAGGTAGTTTTTTATCAGTGTGGGATAAAGGGACACCTCAAACCTGATTGTAAGGTAGTACCCAAGTTGTGTCACACATTTTGGAAAACTAGTCATCTTCCAAATTTCTATGAGAGTGAATCATAGGGAAGTAGAGTTGGATCCACTTTCACCAAGGTCTCTTAGTTTAGATCTCATGCAGAAGGTGTGGGATCTCAACCAATTTAAAATGGTGATTCTTATCCTAAAAATAATATTAAGAATGATACTAGACATATTTATGCAGTGGAGTGTGCACTAGAGGAGTTGAAGGTAGGACTGGGTACCATGATAGGTATGGTGTTTATTACATCTTCTATGGTTATGTCATTATTTGATACCGGTGAAACTTATTCCTTTATCCCTTGAAAGCTTTTTGATACTTTAAACTTGTTTTATTCATCTTATTATACCTCATGGATATATGTTATGTCATATTTAGTTGTTTATTTGAATGTGGAATATTTTTTGAAAAGAAAACCAAAGGATGATTTTATATAGGAAAATGATTTCTTTTTGAAATGTTTTAGAAATATATTTAATAAAATAACTAATATATTCATGTGGATATAAAACATATATATTCTTTGGTGGTATTCTACTGATCTTTAGTTCTCACACTGTACATTTTTTCCTTTGGGAATTTGTAAACTTTATTTTGAAAGATACAAGTAAAGAGAAGATTTTCATGTAGAGGATGGATCTATTGGATTGTGTTTCCTTACATTGTGTTGGGATAATGGTGACATATGGTTATAGGAATATGGACCCATGGTTTTCTTTTAGTTCCATGTTAATTTTATTTCATTTATTTATATAGACCTTGTTATCTAGTTGTTAGATGTCACCTTTATGCTTTGGTTTTTTTAATATATGATGTATTCATTTGGATATCCTTTGTGATAAATTTATTTCTTCTATATTATCATATGTTTTTATAGTGAAATAATTCTCATGTTCTTTTGTGTGATACTGTGGTGCTTGTCTCCAACCCGTGGTGATCTATAACGTGATTTGGGAATTGTGGAGGGCCAATTCAGGTGACATTATGGGTTAAATCGGGTTTGGGATAGGGCGTATACTTGCCTCAGGTATGGTACTTGGTTGTGTTTTGATGTATATAATACTGGTGGTAGCTTATGGATCTCTTCAATTATGATCTCATGAAAATAACTACCCCATTCATGATCTTAAGTTGGTGATAGTGATGCATTATCTTAGGACATAATGCCACTACCTTCTTAGGGAGTGGTTTGTAGTGTATTCAGACTATAAGAGTATGAAGTATATCTTTACTCTGATGGATCTAAACTTGAGATATAGATATTGGGTGTATTAACTTTATAAATTTAATTTTTATATTACATACACCCTCAAAAAAATAAATGTGGTCAAAAACATTTTGAGCAGAAAATTACCAATTCAGGAAGTGAAGGAATCAATAGAAGAGTGGTGCTTGATGGGGTTGTTTACCGAGATTCACTTGGATGGAGGGGAAGATGATGGATAGGTATTCATAGCTTTTACTTAGGATGTATCATCTATGTATTATCATATCTAACTTGGATAGGCTAAGTATGTAGAGTGTCAGTGCTTTAGCATGAATCGTTTTGGTGGGGAGACCTTAGGTGAGTGGTCTCAGTGCCCTAATGTGATTTTATGGTTCCAAAGAAGGATATTTATTTTGATAAACCTAATAAAGGAATTGATGGATAATGGAAACCAATCTAATTATTTTTTACACCCTGTATCTACAAGATGTATCATGACCTGAGATGTCACTATTGGTGGTCATGAATGAGGTGAGAGATTGTGGGTTTTGTGTCTTGGTTCCTTATATGTTATATAATTAAGGAATAACATTAGAGGCCTATTGTATTGTTGAAACCCTTACCCATTCCTTTATTTAAATAGAATGATATAGCCATGGAATTCATGGTTGATCTACATCTAACTCCTAGTGGTAAGGATGCAATATGGGTGATTATTGATCAGATCACAAATCTAGTGCATTTCCAACCCATTAAGGAGTCGATAAAGGTAGAGGATCTTGGGAACTTGTATATGCTGGAGTTATTCCTACTACATAATTTTCCATAAACTATAATTTTATATAGGGAACCTCACTTCACATCCAAATTTTGGAGTGGATCTTAGGCATTTATGGGGTTTTAGTTGAAGTTGAGCATGGTATATCATCTACAGACAGATGGCCTCACCGAGGGAGCTATCCGGATTCTTGAAGACATGATTAAAAAATGTGCGATTAACTTCAATGGATAATGGGAGAAACATATAAACTTATTAGATATTTCCTATAACAATAGTTATCAGGATTTGATTAGGATGGTACCATTTGAAACATTGTATGAGAGACCTTGTAGATCATCTCTTTGTTTGGAAGAAACCAAGGAACAATCCTTGGTTGGTTCAAGCATCATTCATGAGACAATGAATTTTGTGAAGCTGGTCAAGAGTAGATAAGTGGAAACTCAGAGTCTCCAGAAATCATATGTATATTGATATTATCATCCATTGGATTTTGATGTGAATGATTAGGTTTTCCTCAAAGTTTCACTTTGGTTGGGACATGGATGTTTGGGGAGGTAAGGTAAGTTATTACCTCATTATGTCAGACCATTTGAGATTGTGGAGTGTCTAAAGAAGGTAATTTATTGATTAGAATTACATACTCATTTTACTTCTATCCATAATGTGTTCCATATTTCCCAAATGAAGAGGTATTAGCCTGATCTGTCCCACATGATGGAGTGGGAGGATGTTGAAATAGAACCCGAAACCTCAATGATTGAAAGAGATTCTTAGATAGTGGACTGATAGGACAATGTGCTACATGTAAATATTATCCCATTATTTTGAGTGAGACAGTAGTGTGGTAGGTATAACCATGAGACATGGGAGCATGAGGCCTTTATGACATAGCAATGACCTTATCTCTGTTTGGTTTAATGACCATGATCCTTTCCAAGGGGGGAAATATTATATGGTGATGATAATTGTCACACCCTAGTGTATAGAATTTGGTACCAATCCTCTTTTGAATATTTATTTTCAGTTTTTGGGATGTTCATAGGTCAGGATAAGTTATTTTGGTAGTTGGTTGTGGAAAGATACCCTCAACTAGTCGGTGAGGGATACTAACTAGCCGATGCATCCTAATAGAACACCTGAAGGTCTGCAGGTGCCACCATATAACTAATGGAGACATGGAGGCATGATCTCTCTACCTATACCCACCATCTAGCAGGTGGATGTCTAGAGGCTAGCTAGTGACGCCACTAGGTGTGAGGTTAAGTAGGATCTAAAATGTCATTTTAGCACAAAATATTTATTTAAATCCTTTAATCCTTCTCCAAAGACCCTAACATTATTTCCTTTGTTTTAGAGGCTCCTTAGTGATTATTTTTTCTCTCTCCCTCTTCCTATTATCATATCTTCATGCTGATTCAAATTTTTAATCTTTATCGATTGTAATATGGTGAGTTAGATCCGTTATAATCTATTTTATTCTCTTCTTCTCTATGTGTTTGATTCCTTATTAGACTAAATCAATGGATATATCATATATATATATATATATATAATTGATGTTGTTTTCCTTAAATATATATTCTATAGGATTCAATCTATTCCTCTACCATCATCAATTTTTGTGGCAATAAGGTTTTACATGTTTTTGAGGAAGGTGTGTCTATCCTATGGTCTATCCCATGGAATCTTTGTGTTCTTATGAGGATCTCCTTTTTTTGATTTATAAAATTTAATGTTTGATCTTTTGTGGAAATAAAAAGTGTTTTAAAGATGATTTTTCTTTCAAAACTAGATTTTATCCACATGACATGTTTGATAAAATTCATCAAATATGGTTTTTAATTAGATTTTTTTCAAGCATGAAAGTAGTGCAGAATCACTATAGAAAACGTTTTATAAAATGTGGTCTTATTTTTCTTGAAATTTAATAATGATAAATCACATTGGGAGACCATGAGGTATGGGGGAAAAATAAATGAATTCAAAACATAGTGGAGTAAGCTACCACTAGGGTAGGCACCCGTAATGGAATGGTTTCTAGTGGGAAACCTTACTAAGGGACCAAGGTTCCCAAACTTTAGGATTCACTTATGACATCAAGTGGGTCTTAGTTGTGTAAAACCTCATGTCATGTATTTCCCTTTGGTTATTTTTGGATACATCACATGAATGTTTATTTTATAAGCTTATTTTCCCACATGGTATAGATATTAATGCTTGAAACATATTTTATTCATCTTCTTATGCCTCATGGATATATGTTATTTCATATTGATTTGTTTATTTAAACATGGAATGTTTTTTAAAATAAAACCAAATGATGATTTTATATGGGAAAATAATTTCTTTTGGAAATGTTTTAGAAATATATTTTATACAAGAAATAACGGATGCATGTTAATAAACATTGTATAGAATCTTTGGTCGTATCATACCAAGCATTAGTGACTGCACCCTATATTTTCCTTTGGGCATTGATATACTTTATTTTATAGGATATAGGTAAAGGTAAGAGTATCATGTAGAGGAAAGATCTCCTGAACCATGTTTCCTTTCAGTGGGTTGGGATAGTGGTGATATATGATCATGAATAGATAGACCCATGGGTTTCTTCAGGTTCTATTTTTAAAGTATTTTAGTTGTTCATACAGACCTTGTTATCAAGTTGTTTGATGTTACCTTTATGGTTTGCTTTTTTTGACATATGATATATTATTTTGGATATCTAATATGATACTATGACTGTTTATATCTTATCATATGTTTGTTGAGGGTGAAATCATTTTCACATTCTTTTTTATGATACTCTAGTGCGTGTTTTTATCTTTTGGTGATCAAGAATACACTTTGGACCTTTTTGTGTGCCAATTTGGGTGAAATTATGGGTTGAAATGGGTTGGTATTTTACATTTACTACCCCCATATGGGTAGTACTAGTTGTTATCCATAGTCAGATAGTGGGTGGAGTTTCTTTGATATAAACCATCACATAACTTTCCTTCTATTATGAATTTATTTTCACTACTTGTAGAGGACTATATGTATATAGTTTATCAGTTCCATCCCCATGGAAATAAAATATAGCTTACAATGTGGGGGTAAAATAAAGAATGGGTCCACTTTCTTTTAGATTACTACTTGTACAAATTCTTCATTAACATATAGGTCCTTCTCATAGAATGTTTCATTAAATGATTCATCAAATAGAAATACAATGAATAATTCTATTTGAACAAAACTAAAACACTAAGAATCAATAAAAAACTTCCCCTTTATAGTAAGAAACCTGTAACTCAGTTTATTCATTTAAATCCACTAGGATATTCTCAAGTAGTACCTATAATAATTGTTCAATTGTTTCAGGGAAATCTATGAATTTCTCATCAGGTGCATCTTCTTATTCTTCATCATTATTCAAGGAAATCAAGGCTTAGTAAGAATATAAAAAAATAAATCATTGGGAATTAAGGATTAATTATTTTTTCAATAAAATTAAAGGAAATTGAGTTCAAGAAAAAATCAACTCCCTTAGTTATCTCAACCTCAATTTCTTATTCACTAGAAACTTTCTCTTGGAGTAGAGTTCTCATGGATAAAGGTAGGTAGTTAGGATCCTCCACATTCTCTTCAAATTCCACCACTCAACTGGTTTCCTCTTCCAAGTATAGAGATAGTTATAGGGGTGTTGATTATTTTTCTTTAAGGATGGTACGATCATGAAGTATATCAATTATTAAAAATTCATTCCATAATTCATATAATCCTTATTGATCTCCCATTTTTACACCACTATGAAATTATTATTTATCACTCTCTACTAGCTCTTTATGGAATGTCTCGATCTGGATCTTGAGATGGTTAGGCTATGGACATTCTTCAATAATTACCTCAACCTCTCAAACTTATTCATAAAAATTATGAAGAAATAAGGGTGTGGGTGGGGTCTTTTTGTGTATTAATTTCTTCATAATAAAACTATAGAAAATAGTAGGAGAACTCAGTTTGTTCCATATACAAGGATTTGAAAATTGGGTGCTCTAGGTTTTCTACAAGGTACTAGATGAGCTCTATGAACTCCTCTTATGAGAAAATTCGGCTTCGATCATCCCTCACATGTCTAGAAAATAAATCAATAGTATATTCCATGGGTGAGGGTGAGATAGTTTTTTTTATATTTTTAAATTTATTTTCAAAGAAATAAAAAATATCCAAATGGAGAATACAAATAGAAAGTGAAAGAACTAATCATCTCCCAATAAATGGTGCAAAGTTTTGGCACACCTAACATAGGGCAGTGGAAAAACTATTATTTATTTTCCTAGTGCAACACAGTGGCTGACTAGGGTCATCTAATTTAAGGATATTTAGCAGTTCAATCAATTATTACTTAAAATTAACATTATATATATATATATATTATTTTTCTATATTTATGAAAGTAATGAAATATTTTATTTTTCGTTTTATGGAATGTATAACATAATATTCAATATGCATATGTAATGGAAACAAAATGAATGAATTTACAAAGAAAGGAAATTCTCCTGAGAGATTCATCCAGATAGAAAATTCATTATCTTGTTTCATATTCACTTAATGAATACACTTCATCGTATGTGTGAACATATTCTTATACCCCATTTGTGAATATATAGTGAACTCAATAATGACCACATACACCACACATCCACTTACTTTATCGAGTGAGAATGGTTGAAAAATAATAAGTTAACCATTAGATAACTGTAGATTACACTCACCTTAGATCATCCTCAAATTAACCCAAATAAGATATTAAACATAGAACTAAGTTTAAACATTGTATCAATCCCTTGATATATTAATTTTTTTAGTTACTCATGACCATGAGTATGAGATATCATAATGAATAATGAGATAGAGAGAGAGATAAGTTATGGAATGAGCGAGGGGGATAATTTTTTTATTAAAATTATGTAAATTTTAAATAAAAATTGAAGGAAAAATAAAATACAATGGAAAATTAATCTAAAAATGTATTATAAATCTATATAAATACACTTATAAATTATATTCCATATTTATATAGTGAATGTTATGATTGGGTTAAATATTTTAAAATTAGAAATTTGAAAAAAATAGAGTGAAATAATATCTCTATTTTTGTAGATCCCAGTTGACTATCATAAAAAACCTAACTATAGGATTATATATTTTAATGAAATATTTTTTTATGTCCTCTATATTATTTCAAAATTTCAGATTAATCCTAGCATATATAAACAAGTTATTTCCCGATCATTGAAGCAAGGTCTAGATTGATGAATCCAATATATCTTTGAATTTAGGGCCCATTATCTATAGGATAAACTATGATCCAACTCAAGGTCTTTAAATAAAATATATATCCCCATATTTTTTCAATACTATCAAAAAATTTCAAATAATAATTCAAAAAATATAATTCTTTATAATAAAAATAGGAAAGTGTAGTCATAACGAAAAAACTATAATTTCCAATCAGTTTCCAAATTAATGATCAAATTAAAAATTCCTAATAAATAATCACCTTAAAAATTATGGATTTAACAATTAATATAAAATATTCATAAAAAATTTATAAATTAATAATTAATCCATTTTTTTTCAATTCAACCCAAAATATTATTTTAATTCAAAATTATAACAATTACCAATGAAATAATAATTTTGGTGGGATTTTGAACATTAAATATCAGGTGAAAAATAAGAAAGTATTAACTTTATCAGTGGTGGGACTGGTTTCCATAATTATCATAGAAGTATGTGGTTACTTATGTATAGTGGTTTAGTGGGTATGGTTTCATGGTTGGATAATGCATAATGGGATGGATGCATGTTGTATAGGAAGGAAGTGTTGTGGTTATTGTCCACATAGGATGTATAGAAGATGATTCAATGGTTGGTTGTGTGATATAGGGATATGTTTTATATTATTTATGATATGTAATGTAAATGGTGGTAATGAATATGTTAATGGGCCTAGAGTGGAATTGAATAATTGATAGTTATTAATGATCTATTAATAATTAATATGGTGATGGGTAATGGTTGGAATGAACATGGAAATGAATGGAATAATAAATCTAATGTGGCTGGTAAAATGATAAATCTAGAAATAGTTGAATGATGTGTTTAAATGTGAAACTTTTAATGAATATTATGTCTATTTTGAGTGTAAAGTGGGGCTCATCTATGGTATAGTAATTATAAATTATGGTAGTGTGTGGTGGTGATAATGTAGTCATTGTGAGGGGTGTGAAAGTGTTTTTCTGGTGTGGACCATTTTGGTTTGGCTTGTGTGTGGCTATATTATACTTATATTTTTCAAGTTATTTTATACACACCCCACCTGAGTCAGATAACCTTATTGGATCCCATTGGTTTTTAGTTTTGGGTGTTTTCCCCAATATCCATGTTGGTGAGGTAACAAATGGCTAACTACTCTTTATTCCCATCTCTCCCTTCAAAATTAGTTCCATATATGATGGAGTTTAAGTAAAAAAATCTTTCAATATTATTTTATGAATTTTATAGAATTATAACCTCAAATTCCCTTAAAATCATAATAATTGGAGTAAATATTGGGATAATGTGAACCTAGAATTAAAATGAATAATATATTTAAATCTTTATTTTAAGTTTATTTATTAATCTATGTAATTAATTTAATTTTTATACATTTATTTTAGATTTATGTTATTAAATTGAAAACATAATTTATACTCTGATTTTCATTTATTAATTATATTCTAGTATTATTTCAAAAAAGTAAACATGAATTATAATATATCCATATTTTTCAAGTGTTTTCAAGATTTACAGGTATGAGGCTAAAAATCAAAAAATGGATGAGGATTTTATAAGACTCTATGGAGCATATAGGACACTTCATGAAATCCTAAGACTTTGGTTGTTCTGTGTGAAAGACTTTCTCTATGCCTATAAATTTGGAGTTCGTCAAAATTGTTCAAATACATGAGATGTATCATGGAATTGTAATACTTTCTAATTCATCCTATAAGAATTTGATTAATAATTTAAGAATTTTTTACTACATATGAGACTCTTCACTTAGGATAATTTTTTAAAGGGGTATAGTGTATAATTTCCCAAAGAAACTGTAAGACTTCTTAGGCCATGTCAGACTTCAAGTGAGAAAGTAAGACTCTTGTAGATGGGTAAGGATTTGTGTATAGGAATTTTAAATAGTTTCAAAATTTCAAGTGAGGATGCACATGACTTGTTTCTATACATATAAATTTTGCGACACTCATAATAATTTTTGATCCACTTCATAATAATTTCATAAGAATGTAAAACTTGGGACTTTTCTAAAATATGAGGAAGGTTTTAAAAATTTTAAATTTCTAAAATAATAAAGGCTCAAACTAAAATCAAATATTAATTTCCTTGGTACTCATAAATAAAGAAAAATACCCTATAGATTCCATACAAAAATAATCCAATTAATGGAGAATGTGAAGATCATGGGAAGAAACTTTAAGGCTTAGAAATCTTGAGAATATATTTTTATTGGAATCCAAACCCTCAACCGAGAAACATGGAATCCATCATAGGAAATGGGAGTTGGGAACTAAAATATAGGAGGATTTTTAAGGCATTAAAATTGATAAAGTAATAAGGATAATACCTTTCTTATTATGTGGTAGATACTAAATCACATGAAGGACCTTGATTATTCTACTATTCCTATAAAGGTTATGAGGATCATTGTACAAAAATGTTTTCCATGAATTAATCAATCAATTTTGAGTTTTTGATGCTGGAAAATTTTAATTATATCATTCATTTCTGTAATCCCACTCCAGTGATGGAACACTAGACCATTAGTGGTTGATCTAAAGAGACTCCCCTCACCCCTATTAATGAATTATATTCTTTCTTAATAAATTCTACAATGTTTTAATTCTCTGGAGGTTTTTCATTGTCATAGAAAATAGGAGGTTTAAATTATTATTTTCATTTAAATTATTCTTCTCTTCTTCTCAATTTACACAAATGGGAACCCTAGACCTAATTTATCTCCCATATAGTGGACGAAAATGAGGCTATGTTCTGGTTATGATCAAAGACATTTGATCACTAGGATATGAGAGAATAGGGAATGAAATGATTAGTGCATTTCCTTTTTAGGCTGAAAATACCTAGTGATAGTGATTAGTTGAGGTATCCCCTAATTAGAGAGAGATAATGAGAGTTAAAATTAATCATGACTTAATAGGTAAGTGAGGGAATATCTATGGTTATATAAATATTTTAAAATATAATTCAAATTCCAATTTAATTTAATTATTAAAAAATTTGATCATTATTTTCAACAGATACTAAACCCATATGATACAAAAGAAAACACTAAAAGAACTTCATCATCTCTAGAGAAAACCCAAGTCCCACTTTTATTATAATTAATTATGTTTAATTTTGTTTTATGTGTGGCCTACAATAGTATCTACATTAACCTCATGTAGTTTTCAAGGAGGCGAACCAATGTTGTGTTTTACTCTTTTTATTTTCATTTATTTGAAATATTTTTGATACATGACTAGGTATTGATCTAATCGCCTCTTTGGTTTTGATAAATAGGTTGAAAACACTTTTCTTCTTAGAGTTATAAATTTAAGAATCATGGAATAAGTGGATAGATTATTTATCACAATCCCATTGATAGACTCTCTATAATCTTATACTTTTATTAGAGCCACTTTTAGAAGTTAAAATGTGGAAGATGATCTTTATCGATTAAATAAGAGACTTAGAGAACAATATGAACCTAAATTCGATAATAATAATAAGTTGTTATAATTGAATAACCAACATGAATTTTCACTCAAAAATAGAATGAAAAAAACTACTACCTAAGTTTCATGGATTGGAAGGAGAATACCCCAGCCAACACCTAAAGGAATTTGGGAATATATAAAGTAACTTCAAACCTAGAGGAATCCCAGAAGCTCAGATTAACTAAAAGGTTTTTCCATTCTCCCTAGAAGGATCATCCAAGAAGTGGATGTATAAACTACAACTTGGATAAGTAACCACCTAGGAAAAACTCTAGAGGTACTTCCTCTAGAATTTATTTCCTACTTTAATAAGTACCTAGTTGAGGAATAAAATATATGTATAATTATTCAAGAAAGTTTATAAACTATATATGAGTTTTGGGAATGATTGAAGAATAATATATCATACTACACACATTAACCTTTTAAAAACCAATATTTCTTAGTATTTTTCTACCAAATATTACTAGACAATGATCAAAACCCTTTGGATGCTTCTTCTATAGGAGAACTATCTAAAAAATACCCAGATAAAGTAAGAGATATTATAGAGAGCATACAAGTTACTCTACTAGAGGACTATATGATGTAAATAATTCTTACTCCCCTGTTCTTGAAAATAAAATTTAATAATTAAATTCCCTTGAGAGATAGATAATATTGATAAAGGTTTAAGAAGAATCACCAACTACACCCCTAGAGTTTTCCAACCATTTCATTCAATAGAGAACTTCATAGATAGTTTTAATTAAGTGAAAGAGGCTATAAATTATGAATCCATGTACCAGTGGAAGTACCAAAACTAACCAACAATCAATGAGTCAAGGAATACTCAAAAATTAATCACAAAGCTATAAATCATTAGCCAATAATTCCACCCTTATAGTAGAATTTTCAATAGTCCAACTAAGGAAGAAATATTTTTTTCTACACCCCATGATAGGGACATGTCAAAACATGGTGTCATTGCTAGGGAAATTCTTAATCAAGTAAAAATAAATTATAAAATATTGAAATACAAGGAGGAAGTTCTAGTGGATATAGGACCTCAACCTTCACTAGAATCCAAAATAGCAGATGTTGTGATTTCCCTACTCATCTTTCAAATAGAGGATCCTGATTATCGATATCTGTCAAGTGAAATTCAACTTCAAGAGGAAATTTACACTAAAGAAGAAATTGAAACCAAAAAAACTTAGGGAGATGATCTTTTCATGAACTAATTATCCTATAATTTAGTTAAAGATGAATTGAGTATTACCACCCCTTAATTGAAATTTTCAGATTCGACTAACTTATGTTTTTCCTTGGATTAAGATTATGAAAAATAAGATACACCTAAAGATTAACATATGGAGATCCCGAAACTTGATGAACACTTATTGGAGGGAGTACATGAGGAGACCAAATTCTATTTACCTGAGGAAACATAGATGTAATATGTTTACTTTGAAGGGGAATAATTTGATATTTATTCTTCATGATTTAATTCTTTTAGATTGAATTACACTATAACTTTCCCTTTTATTTTTCCATTGATGCAAGATACCTTCAACAACCACTAGAGAATAAAGAAGAATATGTGAAAGTGGAAATCATGAAAGTGGAGGACACATTCTTTATCCTAACACCACCATGAAAGTTGTATCTTATTGTCGTGGGGGTGGATTTGGTATACTATATCCATGTGGTCCTCAACATAAAGGAAGAATTGAAAGCTGTAAATAAGAAGTGTTAGTGGTTCATCATAAAGAAACTCCACCCACTATCATATTAGGGATAACCAACTGAAACTACCCATATGCAGGCTGTCAAAACCTAGGGACCACTTGGGGGATTAAACCAAGATCTATCCTTTTATTCTCATTCAATTTCTATTTTATTTTATTTCAACAAATTTATTATATATTTTTTATTTTTCTTGTAGGTTTTCAGCATACAAAAATTAGGATCTTAAGTCAATATTGCACTACTAATAAGTTAGGTTGTACCTCTCATTTACACTTTCTTGATTTATATGATTAAATCAATAATATACTTACATATTAAATGCACTAGAATTAATTTAGTACACTACATCTTTTAAGTGTGGGAGAGGGAACCTTTTTATTTTGGGATTTTCAATTTTTTGTTTTTCTGTTTAAAAAAAATAATTTTTTCAAATTTGTGTGTGTTTCTTTTTCAATTTTAGTATATTTCTGAAACACATGAGCTCAAATGATTATATTTTACATTTTTTAAACCCATGTCAATGAGTTAAAAAACTTATTCCATGAAACTGATCTTAAATTAATGCTGAAAATTAATTTTTTTCAAGTTCATCTTTTTTGGATTTTATGAAAAGTACTTTGATTTTTAAATATCATGCCACATAACACTATCTTTATCTTTGAAATAACTTTTCTGTGAGGATTATAAAATATTTTTTTCCATATTTTTTTCATTCACCTCACTTCTTGAGAGAACCAAATCATGCTTTTCTTCAACCAGAATTTGATTTATTCCTGTCAAAACTTGAGGGTTTGAGGTACTTATATTTTAAATGATTAAGACATTTCTTTGGTTTTAAATACCCCTTTCAATAGAATAATTTTTATTTTATCCTACATTATAAATTTAATCCTTGTATCTATTAGAATAAATGAACAACCTATTACGTTAGCCACATTACAAGCCAATTTTCCCTATCCAACCTCCCCTTGAAGTGAAATTACATGATGTAGTTGAACTTAAGTAAGGGGGAAGCTGTCTTGTAATGTGATACATCATTTAGTGAAACTTTGGGCGGAAAATAAAATTTTTAAGAGACAATTATTCTGCTAAATAATCCATTATTTTGAGATATATGCCTTTCTGGATCATTCATGATAAAGAATCTATGCCTTTCTAGATCTTCCAATATAAAAAAAGTTTCAACTCTCTGTAGATTTCAAGAAAGAAATCATGGTTGATAATATTGACATTTTTTCTGTTGAAATTTTTAACGGTATGAAATATCCTTGACTTTTCATGATGATGGTGCTAATTTTCTACTAATGTTAGTGAGGAGGATACCACACATGAGTAAAAATTAGAATCTTGTAATTTTTCTTCAAAAAGTGCCAAGACCTCCTCATTCGGCCTCAAAATTTATTTGACATCTAAATATTAACAACCATAATCCAAAAAACAACCCTTTAAAATCCTCATGATGAACACATGTCCTTGACTTACATCAGGTGGATATGTAGGAATTTTTGAAGTCTATGATAACTCTTTCATGTGTTTGGAATAAAAAATCCTTATTGATAATTGATATTTGTGAGATGAGAGAAAATTCACGTGAGGTAGGTGTTTTGTGAACATGAGAGTATAAATAAAGAGTAAAAATATTGAATTATCTAAATATAGAACTTAGAATAATGGTATTTTATAAGGCATGATATTTTTTTATTCTTGGTATGGAATTGGTGGATCTCATGGGTATGTATTTTGAATTTTCTTTGATTTGATTTTGATGTTAACTTTTCTTGGAGTCAAAGGTCTATGTGTGGGGGAGTTGATAGAGTTAATATTTTCATAATTCTTCATATGTTTTTAAATTAATTAATACCTTCAAATTAATCAATTTGAGTTGATTTTCGTCATTTTGGTTTTTTGGGTGATTTTTTGGCTTAATTATGAAATTTACTTAATTATGGAAATTTACTTAATTATGGAAATTTACTTAATTATGGAAATTTAACAGTTTTATATAGCTTATATATTTTGAGTGTAACATTTATATTTTTTATCCAATTTAAGTGATTATTTTTTTAGGATTCTTTTATTTTCTGGCTTTAAATTTTTATTATGGACCCATATCCAATTCGAAACGTACTGGCCCAAAAAAATCAATCAAGTGGAGAAATATTTATGGTCGATAGAATGAACCGCACATCAGTTAGTGAGGAATATCTTGGCATAAAAACTCTAAATGAGGTGATTATATATGTATATAAAAGAGGACTCATGGATCAATATCCCTTTAAATTCCATGGAGAAATTAGTTTATTAAGGCTGCCTTTGCATGCGCCCAAATGGGGGAAGTTGAAGAGTCTCATAGGATAGAAAAAGTATAATTCAATAATTTGATAATAAAAACCTATAAAAATGACGAAATGATTTTAAATTTTGATATTATATATAAAAATTCATTTAAAAAAACTTTTAATAAGGTACCTTGGCAATTTTTTAAGGTCTGGTGAGCAGAACAAAAGCAAACTTTCTCTGGAATGATTCTGGAGGAAAAATTTTCTGCTCTTCATTTTCCTTCTTTTATTTTTTTATTTTTTAATGTATTCTTCTTCCCCTTTATTTATGGATACCATTAACGTGGAGGTGTAATACTATAATTGATTTGGGAAGGATAGATTTTCCCTCATGTAATTCTTGATTTCATTCACTTATGGTATAAAATCTTTTCCCACTTTTGCAAAGTTGGTTTCAATTTATAATATCGTTTTTTATTATCAATTATGATAGTATTTGGTTTTAAATTATATTATTATTATTATTGATTTGGTAAATTATCATTTTATTCCTCCATTAGGTTCTATTTTATATATGATGGAATAGATTAGGTCTTAGTGGTGAAGTACTCGACGATCATCAGTATGCATGGGAGGGGTAGTGGATATTCTTGATTGTTTGGGATAAATAAGAACCGATTGGGAATTGCCTAAAACAATTAAGGGTATTATCTACAACTATTTCAAACACAAGAAGGAGAATATATCGAGCTGATAACTTGTCAAGTTTTACTCTCACTATCACCATTTGACCAAGGGAGTATGAGGAAGAAATTATGGAATCTCAATTTAATCGGCTTAGTATAAAATGATTGGATAAATTGGAACTATGATAACATTTATATTGTAAAAATGATCCCAAACTGATCACCCAATTCATATCAATATTTTCAATCAATTTATTTGTCAATTTTATTTCAATATTTTTCTTAATTTATTTCTTTTGTTACATTAGTTTGTTTTCAAAATCAATCAATTTCAAAAACAACCTCTACTTATTTATCAAAATTTAAGGTGACAATTTTATTTTTGTACGCTCCTCTATAGAGACAACCTAGGTTACCCACTACACTAAATTTTAATGTAGGAAATATTTTTTTTCACACCCCATGATAGTAACATGTCAATAAGTTTTATACGCATTGAGTTTTAGGTTAGTGCATAGTCATGGGTAGGGAATTGGATAAATTAAGTTAATTAAACTAATTAATTTATTTTAATTGTCTAACCAAGTGAATTCATCTTATTTAATCACCATAAAATACAAATCCATGTTTAGTCACGTTACCCTAAGAGATTTAGAGGTAGATATCATCATATTGGGATAGAACCTATGGTCCATGAATAAGGATTGAGGAACGATGATCATATTTCATAGGGCTTATTATCAACGATGTAATTATTGGATATCACCATATACACCATCACTGGTCTATTATTTTACATAAATTGATCCATCGATGTAGTATTAATCATTTTTATGGATTTTACACCTTATTTTTATTGATTTTGAGGATGAATTTTATATCTGTTTGATTTCCCAATATTATTCTCATTATTTTCATGGCCTTGAAAATTTAATTATTTATTTTGGACCTAGTTTAATTAATTGCACTATAATTCTTCATCTAATTTTTATTTATTATATAACAATCGATGCCTAGGAATTCCATGGACAACAATGAGTTTACCCTATTGATTGTTTATTTCTCCCCTTATTTTTCATGAGTTCATCATTGGCCTGTGGTAGGCCAAAAATTTGACTATCGGTCTGGTTCAAATCACATTCAAACCCAACTTTTACATTAGTTGTGTGATCGATGATGAAGATGATGATTTGAGAAAGTGATTAGTATTAGTGATAGATCATGGATGTAAGATTTATGAACAGACCTCAAGTAATAATGAGGAGGCACTATGTGAGTTCATGTGGTGTGATGGAATCTCATTCTTAAGGAAATGGATGGATGTAATTAAACTAACATTGAGGATTCATTCATGGTCAATGTGTTTGGCATATTATGCGGTGATGATAGAGGCAGAACTGGGCATTACAACTGAGATTCAGGAGGAATATTAAGTTTCTTTGAAAAAACCGACTACACATCATGTATTTGGGAGGAACACATTCCTTTTACCCTACTTTATGTGGTGGTTAGGGTTTAAAAATGAGTTAAATATCATATGGTCATCAGATGGGACCACACACCATGTGACCTTACATGACCAGCTAAGTTGTGCAAAGGGATTACACTCTTAGGACCCTAGGTGGTCCCACATTTCATGTGTCTCAGGTGACATTCAATGTATATGGATTTTCACACACCATGTTGGTTAGTGGGAAATTTCTAGGCATTGAATTTGGAGTACACTATGTGTATTATAAGGGACACATCATGTACTCCTCTTGGATATTCAGCCTCTAATATCTCCTTCAGGACTCAGAATTGGACCATCGAGTAGTCTTTCCTGGGTAGAATTATATATAGAATGTGATGGTGACCTTTGTTTTGATATCATATATATAGTGAAATGTTTCATGACTAGTTTTATTATTACAACATGATTGGTTTTCATTAAGAATCAAGAGTGATCTCCAAAGTGATAGCGGGGCTGGAAACCCCCCTGATGACATGCATAGGTCAAGGCGTGGGTTCCCCATTTCTTGTAAAAGTTGGATCGGAAATTCCCATAATACTCACCTTGGGATGTGGTTCTTCTATATAAGTAGTATACCCCTCTCTCCATTGAGTGTAGAATAGTTTTGGGTCCTCTACCCTTTTTGGGGTCAACACTCCCTCAGGCATGTTGTGCCATTAACAAGGTGTGGGTACCCTTAAGATGATCCTATGAGGATTATAGTGGGATAATGGTATCAAGAAAACACAAAATCTTGGAGATATGAAAATACTCATCATCATTAGTTGTTTGTGAATATCAAGGGTTTCCTCTCTCTCTCTCTTCATTTTGTTACCTCTATGAGCTTATCTATTAATTGGATTATTTATCCCTTATTATGGATTGATTTGACTATTTATTTCTATTTCTTTCCTTTTTTTAGGGCATCCTAATAGGTATGTATATACTCACACCTTCTTGGTATTTTTCCACAGATTAAATGTATTATGAAAAAAATATAGTTAGAAGGTGACCTTGGTGGGCCTGGTACTGGTAGAGCTTAGTATTACTTGATGACAATGACCACATGAGGTGGTTGGTATTAGATTTTTTGATTGGTTCCTTCCTCCTCATTAGTTTTTAGGATGGGAATCCTGTTTTTTCTATTTGTACATGTATTTTCCCCCTTAATACTCTTTATGTGTTTATATTGATACACTCTGGTTATTAATTGATGTTATCACATGAATTATTTCCTCTTGGGTTAATACTTTTTTATTTATTCTCCATTGTTTTTATGTACCTGGAGGTGTTCCATTATAAAGGTTTATTAGGCTAAGGAATTTTATTTTTGTGATATTCCTACTCAGAATTAGTCACCAGTACCTGGTCTATTGGAGGTGAGTTTGAGGTGTCACACTTGGCTTACCACTGGTCCAGGTGGGACCCTAGTGGTTTGGGTCATGATAGAGTGGTATCAGAGTAGGATTTCCTAGATATGGTGTTTGGAGTAAGATATGGGAACTTAGGGAAATTGTGTTAAGGTATCTCGAGTTTTGGTTTTAGGTTAGGGAACCTAGTGATGGTGTGGAAGATGATGTATCTATACACTAGGACCCTGATAACCTATTTGTAATTTCAGAATACTTAGACATAGGTTTCAGGGAAATCAATGGTACATGAATCATATAAGAATGAATCATTGACTTCTGATTACTTCTTGAGTTATCTCCCCATATATGTCATCTAAACATGGTATGTATTTTTAACTTTTATTATTTATACACAATTATATCTAACTAGGAAACCAAAACAGGGTCATGATGATGGCTGGTTGGGTGATGATATTTTAGTACATGGGCATGTTCATGAGGTGTTCCCTCCAAGTGAGTAGAGATCAGTGCTTCCACCCAATAAGTGGAGTGTAGAACCACCTCCAGTAGTTAGTTAATGTTTTTATTCATATTGATAAACTGATCATTCTTGTGATATAGATAAAAATGTGTGTAGTCTAAATGAATTTCATGTGTTTCAATAGAAGAGACCAATCAAGTTTCACTATGAGTCAGAACCTTAGGTGGTGAAGGATTGACTAGAGTCTATAGTCCAAGTATTATGACTCAAAAAGATACCAACTGATCATATAGTTATGATCGCAAATAGTATTAATCACAGAGCAATAGGGAACTAGTGGATTCTAGTCACCAAAACCCATGATGAGGAAAAAATCTCATGGAAAAAGTTTTAGCACATATTCCATGATGATTATTATCCTTTGAACCTGTAATTTATATAGATTCAAGAGATTCTTGAGTTACAGTATAATGATATGACTATTTTATAGTGTTCATTGAGGTTCACTAGCCTCACATGTTGATCTATTGATATAGTATTATATGGATACTTCTGAGCATGAAAGTTTGACCAGGGCCTCACATGTTGGTACTTAGTGACAAAGAGCTTCTAGGAAGAGAGAAATTCTAGATCTGGTAGTAGAAATGTGGATCAGATTCGTATACTACTTCCCGTATACATAAGACTTCAAATTCTTGGTTAAAAGAGTCTTTACGCAAGTGTGATCAGTCTTAGTGATTATTAGTGCAATGATCTTACCAAGGGCCTAGTAAGTCGAGATACAGATAGTTCTATGCTTGTGATAGGTGGGGTCACATGGTGCATGATTACCTAACTTGATGTGATGGAAATGGTGAGAATATAGTAGACATATCTCATTGATAGAGGAAATTTTGTGATCAGGGATCTCCAAGGGGTGGTCGAGGTAGACCCCAAGGAGGTGGTGCTAACAAAGGGGCTAGAGAAGCCCCTGTAGGAGGAGCTGCAGGTGGAGGACTATGCTATGAACTACCACCACCACAACCCCTAGGTGGACCATGCCAGGATCTGAGGGCTGGTGGTATAATACATGAATGCTACATGCTATGGAGATATATTATCATGCTATTCATGAGATGATTCGAGGTATAATCTTCATCTTCTCTACTTTATCACCAATACATATAGAAACTGGAATGAGTCATTATTTCATTGCCTTATCCCATGTTAGAGAGTTTGATATTACTGTAGATACTTTATCCCATCAGTTGTGGCTATATATTCATATGGTAATTTATTACACTATCTCCCACATCTTCCAACGATGCAATTTGATGCTCGGTGGAGATATTTTCACATGGGAGATATCGGTAGTTTCTATGAAACTGTATGATGTCATTCTGGGTGTGGAATAACTATCCACTGCACATTCCCAAATAGACTATCACTATAGGAGATTTGGGTTCCTACAAGCATATAGGAAGAGATTCAACTTCAATGGAGAGAAAGATCTGCTAGTATAATGAATAGGGCTTGTGAGAAGGAAACAACAACCTATCCACCATTAGTTAGAGTGTTTTTCCCTTAATGAAGTGACTTATCCAGACACCTAGATTCTAGTGGTAGTACATGAGTACATAGATGTCTTCCCCAAATATATTGTGGGACTACCTTCATTTTGATAGATCAAATTCTATATTGAATTTTACCCTGATACTATATTGATGTCTTCTGAGGAATATCAAATGGCCCCTACTGAGCTTCAGGAGAAGAAGGTGTAGTCGGATGACCTCCAGGAGAAGGGTTTACTTAGACACCCAGTGCATCCCCCTAGGTGGATCCAATATTATTTTCTATAAAGGAGGATGGTATCTTGAGGAAATGAATTTATTATAATTACCTTAACAAAGTGATGATTGAGAAGAAGTTCCCCTTTACAAGGATTGATGAGATCTTAAACCAGCTAAAAGTTGATAGATGGTTCTCAAAGATAAACCTCAGGCCTGGCTACCACTAGCTATGGGTTCATGAGGATCATATTCTAAAGGTATAATTCATATGTCTCTATGGGAACTATGAGTTTCTGGTGACGCCCTTTAGTGTGATGAATTCCCCTACTATCTTCATGAGACTTATGAACTAGATCCTTTAGAATTTCATGTATAGGTTCATGGTTTTATTTATAGATTACATTATCATTTACTCTACATTATATAAGGATCACACAAAGAATTTAAGGATGGTTGTAAACTTACTTTATGAAAACCCATTATACGGTAATATATATAAGTTTTAGTTTTGGATTATAGAAATTCACTTTCTAGGAAATTCATCTCCGAACATGGTGTAGCTATAGATCAAGAAAAGGTAGAGGTGAATCTATCTTGGTACCCACCCAAAAGCGTGTTAGAGGTGTATAATTTCTCGTTTTTTTGGGAACTATTAGAGGCTTTTGGTAGACTTTTCTAAGATTTCAATCCTTATGACTATATTTACATGAAAAGGGAATCCATTTAATTAGATTGAAAAATGTCAAAAAGATTTTGAGGAGTTGAGGTAGAAGTTTATCGATGCTCCTATTTTGAGACTACTAGAAGAGGGTGTTAAGTATATTATGTTCTGTGATGCTTCTAAATATGGGATTAGGTGTGTGTTGATATAGAGGTAGGTAGTGATTGTTTTTGGGTTTAGGAAATTGAGATCCCTTGAGAATAACTATGCAATCCATGACTTGGATTTAGAAGCAATAGTCTTCACCTTGATGAAGTGGAGGCATTATCTTATTGGTGAGCAGTTTGTGGTTTACTCAAGCTACTAAAGTATTAGGTATATATTTTCCCATAGAGACTTCAACCTGAGACAGAGATGTTGGCTGGAGTTCCAATAGGATAATGACTTCGAGATAGTCTATACTCTATAGTAGGGAAACATGGTGGTAGATTACATTATCCAAAAACCCCATTCACACCTGGTAAAGAAGGCCATGGAGTACATTGAATCAATACAGATAGCCCTGATAGGGAATAGAGGGACAAATTATCTTTATTCGATGGTAGTGACTCCACCACTCTCACCATTATGTGAGAGAAACACAGCTGGGATACTTCGATTGTGAACTTACATGACTAGATATCTTTAAAAGATGCAACATACATATTTTTTTGAAGGCAGGGAGCACAAAATATTTTACCTAGGATAAATAATGGTTCTAATCATGTTGGATGAGGATGTGATGAGAGGTTCCATACCCCCTATGGTGGTATATCTTAGGGTGATGAAGATGCACTAGGACCTTAAATGATAGTTTCTATGGGCATGAATGAGGTGGATTATTTCTAAATTCATTTCTTGATTCATCACCTATAAATAGATGAAGGTATAAAATCAGGTTCTAGCAGGTTTGAATCAACTTCTTGCGATCCCTAAGTATAATTAGAATGACATATCAATGGATTTTGTGATGGTAATTTTGTGAAAAAAAGGGCACAATGTTATCTGTGTGATTGTTGATCTACTTACCAAGTCAAATCACTTTCTTACCATCTGGGAGAAGAGTCCAGTTGAAACTTTAGGGTGATTATACATATGAGAGATTTTCCAACTTCATGGGGGTACCCTTGAAAAGTTTCTTTGACTGTGATGCTCGGTTCATAACATAGTTTTGGAGAGGTTTGTAGGAGGCCTTTGAGACCAAGTTACAAATGATCATGGTGTTCCAACCCTAGATATACAGTCACACTAAATGGGTAATATAGAATTTTAAGGACATGCTGAGAGTATATGTGTTGGACTTTGGTTAGATTTGGTAAGATCACCTACCTTAGGCAGAGTTTTCTTATAATAATAGTTATCACTATATTATCAGTATGGCACATTTTTAGTCTCTATATAGGACACACTACTGGTCACCCTTGTGTTGGAAAAAGATAGAAGAGTCATTAATTATGGGAGAAGAGTTAGTGTAGGGAATGATAGAGAATTTTTAGGTGATCTATGAGCGATTGAAGAACACTCAAAGTCCATATAAATCTTATAAATACTGATGATATAAGACCTTAGAATTCTAGCAGGGAGACCATGTGTTCTTGAGAGTCTCTTAGTGGTGATATTTTTGAAAGTTTGTTCTGGATAGAAAACTATACTCAAGATTTATCGGGTTGTTTTAGCTACTTCATAGGGTTTGCATGGTTGTATACCACTTGGGTATACCCCCACAGTTAGACAGAGTGCTTGATGTATTCCACATGTCACACCTGAAGAGGTATGTGCATGACCCATCACACATTATTGACTGAGGTGATCTGGACATCGAGGATGGATAAAACTTTTTATAGTACTCAATGTCCATCTAGGATTAGAAAAATAAGATCTTTCATGGGTGTACTATCCTTCTAGTGTGAGTTATTTAGTATCATGGGAAAATCCATGAGAGCTCATTAGATCATGATAGCCAGATGTGGCCTCAGTAGACTCACCCTTTCAAGTAGGTTTTTACTTTTTGGGGAGACAATACTTGAAAGTGGGGATAATTTAATGAACAATATTTTATCATTTAGTCCCTTTGAATATTTCTATATATTATTATGAGGTTTTATTCAGAGTTGGTGTGATATTACAGGTGTCACAAGGCCTTGAAATCGATTGATTAAATATATTAAATATATTAAACTGTACCCATGGATATTTATTGAAATAATGTATTTCCTATCAAATAGAGGCTTGGATGGAAAAATTGATAATAATGTTAGATTAAGAATGTGAGGTTTACCCTAAGCATGACATAAGTTTTATACGTATCATGTTTCAGGTTGGTGTGCAAACCCGAGTGGGGATTTAGATGAATCAAGTTAATAAAAATAATTAATTGATTTAATTATATAACCTAGTGAACTCCTATTATATAATCCCTATCATATCAAATCCCTAGTGATAACTGTATTACCTTGAGATATTGTGAGGAAGAGATCATTACTGTGGGAGATAACCTTCAATGGTTAATGAAGGAAGATCGAGGAATGATGATCAGATTCTATAGGACTCATTATGGGTGATATAATTCTTGGTTATCATCATCAAAATCATCATAGATTTGTTATTATCCAATTATCAATCCATATATGAGGTAGGTCTTGTTATTTATATATTTTTTACCCTATTAATATTGATTTTGAGCACATATTTAATATCTTTTTTATTTCCCTAGATTATTCTCATTTATCTCATGGCCCTATAAATTTTATTATTTATTTTGGGCTTGGATTAATTCATTGAATTATAATTATTCATCTAATTTTTTTACAAGATAATGATCATTGGTTAGGAATACTATGAACACCAATAAATTCAGCCTTTTTATTGTGCCTTTATACCCTTGTTCTTCACATGTTTGTTGTTGGCCTGAAATAGGAAGGTGATTTGACTATCGGTTTGGTTTGAATCATGTTTGAACCTTGGTTTATCTTAGGTTTTGTGATCAATGATGGAGATGATGATTTTTAGAATAAGTGAGGTTCAATGATGGACCGTAGATAGAAGATTGAGGAATAGACCTCAGGTGAAAAAATGAGTCATGCTAGGAGTTTGTGTGGGGTGATAGAATTGAATTCTTTAAGTGATGGATAGTCAAAATTTGACTACCAATGAGGATTCATGCATGGAAAATGCATCTTTCATATTACACAGCAATTATAGAGGTAAATCCAGGAATTTATGTAAAGTTTTAGGAGGAAGAAGAAGTTTCTATGAAAATCCCAACTATACACCATGTATTCCAAAGGAACACATGCACCGTCAAGTTTGATTTCTATGGTTATTATGGTTTCCAAAAAAGTTAAATATCACTTGGATATATATAGGTCCCACATGGCATGTGAGCCTAGTGGACTAGATGAGCCATGTTCAAGGATTACATTCCAAGGTTCCCGAGTGGTCCCACACACTGTGTGCCTCGAGTGGCACACTGTGTATATGGATTTTTACAATCCATGTGAGGTAGTAGGGCATGGATAAGAAATAAATTGGGAGTACACCTCTTGTAATCCAAGGTACATGAAATTTAGTCTTATTCAAATGTTATACTTCCCATATTTTCTTCTTTGTGACTCAGAATCAGACCCACAAGTAGTCCTTCCAGATTAGAATTCCAAGTAGAACATAATGGTGACATTTTTTTGATATCAGAGATATAGAGTGAGGTGGAATGACCAGTTTTCTTATTCAAGCATGGTTAGATAATGTTTAGAATTAAGGTACATATTGTTCCCCCTATCATCTTAGGTGGGATATTTTTAAAAAATTCTAAGACTATAATAAATGGAATACTTTCAATGGATTTTAGAGAATAAAATATTAATTTTAGTATTTTGGATTTAATGAAATACCATTAAGAAGAAAAATCTATTTTTTCACTTTCTAATTATAAAATAAACTTTTGTTCTGAGGAATAAATTGAAATATTGTATGAAATAATCAAACTATAAGAAGCCCCGGAGTTTCCAAATCTTTTTCAAAAATCTATTTCTAAAAATTAATTAAATCTAGAATCAGATATGTGTAGTGATTAGTTTAAGGATATAGATGAAGAGTATTTTAACAATTTTATCAAATCTATTAATGATAATTATTATTTACATATACTAGTTTCAAATAACGGAATCACTAATTTGAAACCATCACTAGAATTCCCAAATGAACCTGAACTTAATTTTTTTCTATCTAATTTAAAATATACATTTCTTAAATAAGATGAGAAATTATCTATGATAATCTCAAAAAATTTGGAATCTACTCAAGATAAAAAACAATTAACTATCTTAAAACACGATATTGGGTCTATAATATGGTCATTAGAAGACATCCCTAAGATTGTTCCCACTATTTGTGTTCATAGAATCCTCCTAGAGGATGAATCAAAACCCATGACATAGCCATAAAGAAGGATCAACCTAAACTTAATGAAAGTTGAAAAAATAAACTGAAATATTTTTATGAAATAGGATAATATAACACATTTCAAACTCTCAGTGGGAGATCCACATTATATTATTGATAATTTTTCATTACATATCCTGGTTTCAAATAATGGAAGCTCTAAGTTGAGACCATCATAGAATTTCTAATTGAATTAGAACATAAATTTTATATCTAATTCAAAATATTAATTTCTTAAATAAGATGAGAAATTATCTGTGATAATATCAAAAAATTTAGAATATACTCAAGAAAACAAACTATTAACTATATTGAAATAGAATATTAGGGCCATAGGATGGTCATTAGAAGGCACACCTAGGATTATTTCCACTTTTTATGTGAATTGAATCCTCTTAGAGGATGAATTAAAACCTACAAAACATCCCTAAAGAATACTCAACCTATCCTTAATGTAACTTGAAAAAATATGAATTGAAATATTATTTTGAAATGAAATAACATACCATATTTTAGACTCTCAATGTGCAAGCCCCATTTATATTATACCTAAAAATACCAGAATCACCATTGTGCTCAATGAAAATAATAAACTAGTATCCACTAGGATTCAAAATTTTTGTTGGGTCTATATTGACTGTAGAAAATTAAACCATGTGACCTGAAAATACCACTTTCCCAACTATTTTTTACATAAAATGTTAGAGAGATTAGCCAGTAAAGTTCATTATTTCTTTATTGATGGTTTTTTGGTTATTTTTAGGTCCATATGGAATTGGAAGATCAAGACAAAAATACATTCACCTATCACCTTTGGTACATTTTCGTATTGAAGGATTACTTTTTAGTAATAAAATGCACCATGTACTTTAAAACACTGTATTTTGAGGATTTTCAGATCTGATTGAAATATTTTTCAAGTTATTTCTTGATGATTTTACTATTTATAGATATTTTTTTAAATCTATATTGAAAATTTGGAAAACATTTTAAATAAATACATTGAAAAGAACACAATGTTAAACTTTAAAAAATATTATTTCATAGTGGAATAAGGTAATATTTTCGGCCACATCATTTCAAAGGAAGGAATTAAAGTGGAAAAGTCCAAGGTTAACACCATTTCTATACTACCTTACTAGCCCACTTTGAAACATATTAGATCATTTCTAGGACATGTATAATTTTACATAAGGCTTATTCGAGATTTTATAAAAAATTATTTACCGTGACTAACCTACTCAGGAAAGATAATGATTTTGTGTTTTATGAATCATACATGAAATCTTTTAATAGAATTAAGTATAACCTAGCCATATCCTTGGTACTCAGTCTGCTAGCCTAGGACATCCCTTTTAAAGCTTTGTCTGATGCCTCCAACAAAGTTATAGAAGAAGTTCAATCCCAAAATATTAATGTACATTCCTATGTGATAGCTTAGGATTTATAGACATTGGACACAAACAAAATCAAATATACAACAAAAAGGAAGATTTTTTTTCTATTATTGTTACATTAGAAAATTTTCATTTATATTTCTTCAGTAGTAAAGTAACACTATTATTGGATCATGAATCTCTCATATATTTTATAAATAAATATGATTAAAATATATGATAGGTGACATATATACTTCTTCTATAAGAATCAAACTTAGATATTAAGGATAATAAATGTTTTAAGAACTTAGTTGTAGACCACATGGGTGGATTTCCCCACAACACCGAAGCATAAATACCAATATAAATATCCCTGAATGATTCCATCCCTTATGAGAAACTTTATGAAATCACAAGGTTAACTTAATATGCTAACATGTTAAATTATTTGATCATATCAAAGTCACCCTCTATCTTTTCTATGCTTAAATTTCTCAAACTAAAATATGAATCAAAATATTATGTTTGTCAGGATCCATAATTATAGAAAATTTGTAGTGATCAAGTGATTAAGAGATGTATTCCTGAAGAATAATTAAATTATATTAATATATTTTCTTATAAACTTTCATTCCTAGTCTATTTTAGACCTTAATGAATAGCTATAAAATTTTTGGAATCTAGTTTTCTTTAGAA
Organism: Viscum album; assembly: GCA_963277665.1. NCBI lineage: Eukaryota > Viridiplantae > Streptophyta > Magnoliopsida > Santalales > Viscaceae > Viscum > Viscum album. Next base: position 320,398,306 of record OY728146.1, read on the forward strand.
AACAATTTCTAAAGATTCATATAACTTTTGTAAATCATGTAAAAACTTCCAATTTACTAGAGTAATTTCCAAAATTTAAGATATCCCCTAATAAAATTTTATTTTATATGAAATAATTTATGTATGGGGTACAAATTTCATGGTCCCATTTCTCATTTTTTATATATTTACCTATATCTTGTAAGAAGAAGATTATGTTTCTAAATGGATTGAACACTAAAAAACTATAAATGATGATTCAAGAGTTGTTGTTGAATTTTTAATACCACATATTTCTTATTAGTTTGTATTACGCTAATAAATCATTAGTGATTAGGGAACAAATTTCTGAAACTTAATTAAAGAATCACTTATGAAGAAGTATGTAGTATTACACAAGACCTCTACTTCCTAACACTCTAAAAAAATGGGCAGTCTGAGGTACCCAATAAAGAGATAAAGAAAATTATAGAAAGGATAGTTTTTCCTAACATAAAATATTATAGGTTAAAGGATTAATTTTGGGTATGCATAATTTCCTTTAAAACCCATCTAGGTATGTCCCCTTATAGAATAGTTTGTGGGAAATGATATCACTTTCCTATTTATTGGAAATATAAAGCCAAATGATCTATAAAGAATGAGAATCTATAATCAATCAAGATTGGATAACAAATGAAGTTCTAAATAATGTAACTTGAGAATATAGGGAGGGAATCATATGAGAATACCCTACTCTATATGAAAAAATACTGATCTATCCATGAAAGTATCATTCATAGGAAATATTTTCATGTTTGATACAAAGTGTTGTTTTTATCCTCTAGGATTAAAATTGTTTCTCATAAGATTCATTCTAAGTGGATTGGACCACTTATAGTGACTAATAAATTTCCATTTGGTGTAGTTGAAATAATAGGATCCAAATCAAAACAACCATTCAAAAATAATGTGAAGTAGTTGAAGCAATTTTATAATGATTTTTAGAAGGAACCCATAAAGGAGATTATAAATTACTTATATATTGTCTCTTCATTACATACTAATATAGAAACTCACATTATTAGTATGGTATTCCTTAAAAAATACAAGATAATATTAGTTGGAATTTGTGTCTAAGAGAAGTGCATGGGATAAGACAAAGTAGTTTTGGATGAAAATAATTTCTATTGTTTCTCTTTTCATGTATTTATTGATTGAAAAAAATGAAAATATATTTTTGAAATTTTACCCCCCACTAAAAGGAATATATAAAAAATTTATAGTGGGAACAATGGAAACTATTACTTTAGAATTAGGGAAATTATTATCAATGGAAAAGAACAAAGTGAAGTCAAAATGATAATGTTAAGAAGCTATATTTTTGAAATTAAACTTGGGAAACCTTCCTATTATGATTGATTAACAACATGGGTATTATACATAAAGGAAATTTGTATAGATCATATGAAAAGGATTAAAACAATAATATGGGAACTGATCTAGAAGTCTTCATATGTCAATAAAGAACATATGTTTGTGATTTATCCATCAAATAAGAGTTAGAGAAACCTGAGTTCCAGCTACCCAAAATTTGCTTATATGAACTAACTATTACAATTTTTCCTAGTATATACATTATCTATTGGGATGGTTTAGTAATGGGTTTATCTGCACTCATATAATAAGTTCTTTGTTCAAAAATGGATGAGAAAAATTCATTAAGTACTAATTTACAAAGGGGGTGAATTTTTTTAATGGATTCTAATCCTGGGTGAAGTAGGGGGAAACTATGTATATGAATGTCATTTAGGAAGTATCAAGGATCTTTTGAAAAGGGAGATTATAGGAAATGTATTTAGGAGGATCCCACTTATTAAAATTTTAATTCCACTAAGTTCCATTCTATTTACAATCCTAGAGATAGAATTTTTTCATAAGAAGAAGTGGAACCTTTATGAACTTGAGGAAAAGTTATTATTTAAATGTGGAGGGGTGATGAATCCATAAATTTTCAAGTTTCATTTTAGGAATTTTATAGGATTTTGAACTTTATTTACCCTCAAATTAGAATAATTGAAATAAATCTTAGGATAATGTGAACCTATAATTTAAATGAAAAATGTATTTAAATCTTGATATATAGTTATTTTATTCATCTCTATAATTAATTGTATAACTATACATTGATTTTTGAATTATATGTTAAAATTAGTAACTTTATTTTTAATTTTATTTTAAATGATTAATTCTATTATAGTATAATTTGAAAAAAAATCCTACATTGAGTCTAATATTTCTAGGGTTTTTATGTGTTTTCAACAGTTGCAGGTATGAGGCTAGAAATTTACAAAGTGATAATGATTTCATAAGATTATATGGAGAATGTAGAACCCTAAATGAAATCAAAATACATTGGTTGATATGTGTATGGAGTTTTTTGAAATCAAGAAAAGGCAAGATCTTCCTCTTGAAAGTGTAAGACTTACAAGACATCCTATAATACTTTGATGAATCAAATAAGACTTTCTATTCATTAATGATACCCCTCTCTTAGCCAAAAATTTGTCAAAGGGGTTATGTGTAAGACTTCCCAAAGAGACTACATGACTTCTCATGCTATGTCATTATTCAAGCGAGAATGTAAGAATATAGTATCCATATAAGAATTTTCATATAATACTTTAAAATTATGTTAGACTTTTGAGTGGGAAATAATATGATTTGTTGATATGTGTATGACTTTAGTGACTCTCGTAAGACCTTTTGAGCCACTTTGTAAGACTTTCCCTAGAAATTAAGACTTAAGGAAATTTTCCAAAATCCAAGTATTTTTTAAAATTTTAAATTCCTTAAATAATAAATGTATTACCTAAAATAAAATATTTATTTCCCTAGTTTTCCCAAATCAGGAAAAATGTTCCTGAGCTTCCATGTGTAAATCATTCAATAAACTGAGAAAGAGAAGATCATGGGAAGGATCTTCAAGGATAATAATGTTTGAGAAGATAAATCTAGTGGAATCTAGGCCCTCAACTGAGACATGTAAAAGCTAGAAAAGGAAATGGGAGTTAGGAATTAAAATATAGGAGTATTCTAATGGCACTAGACTCGATGAAGGAAGAAGAATAAGTCAATGTTTCTATCATAGGAGATACTGAAGCACATGAAGGACCCTAATAATTTTAATTTTCCTATAAAGGATACAATACTTACTATATAGGGGAGTGATTATGTGAATTGGATGATTAATATCAAGATACTTTTTTCTGAATAATTTTATTTTCTTCTTTCATTTTTGTAATCCCTATTTAGTAATGGCACACTAGAACCTTAGTGATTGAGCGAATGAGACTTTCACAACCCATGTTAATGAGTTTTATTCTTCATTGATTAGTTCTCTCCTATTTTATTTCTCTGAATGTTTTTTATTTCCATATACAATAGCTATTTTCCATTGTTCTTTTCATTAAAATTCTACTTATATTCTTCTCAGTTCACACACACATACCCCCCTGGATCACCTTCACTTCCTATACAGTGGAGGGAAGTGATATCACATTTATAAGTGACCAAATCTATTTTATCACTAGGATAGAAAAGAATATATGATCTAATTATTTTTTCATTTCCTTGTTTAATCTAAAAATACTAGTTAGGGGTGATTAGTTGAGGTCTCAGCTGATTATAGAGAGAGCATGAAGGTTAATTTGAATTATGAATTTATAGGTATGTGGGGTAATATATAATTTTAGACCATTATTTTAAAATTTAAATAAAAAACTAATATAATTTCATTATTAAACATAATTGATCACTATTTGTAACACACACTGAACCCATAAAATACAAAAGAAACACTAAAATAACTCCCTCTCATATGGAGATAGACCGAGTCCCAGTTTTACTACATTTACTTAGGTTCAAATTTATTTATTTCAAGGCTCACAACAACCATCACATAATATGGATTGATGATATGATGAAAATGATGTAATGGATAAAAGTTAGAGTAAAAATTAAATGATATATTAAAATACCGATATTGGATATGTGATATATGGAGAGGGTTGTACATGGTAGGAAGAGGGAATGAGGTTGATGTCCTTCATGTTCACGATGACATTATATAATAGAAATCAGATATATGGTTGGAATATAGATATGTGGTTCTTGGTTCTAGTACATGATGATGATGATGATGTGGTGGCTATAGTTCTATTGTGAGATATGGATATGTGCTTATATATAAGATATAGGAGAACCAATATGTTTATCATTGGGTAATGAGAGGGATAGAACATTAGGTAAGTGGTTATGGGGTAGCTCTTAATATATTATTTTGATATCATATTATTATACTTGGGTATGATATTAGGTGATTAAGACTTGATTAGTTGGGGTGATAGTTTACTTGGTAGGTGAATGTTCATTCTATTGTTTTTTCATTGAATTATATTAATGCTTCTTAAACCTTTGAATGAGTGGTATTGAGGATGATCCTACCAATTATACATGTATTCTCACCCCAATATATATAAATAAATTTTTTGGTTTCAAGGGAGAGGTTAAATATTGAGATGGATATTACTAGTTCAGATCTTAAAACTACGGTTGGAATTGCCACATAGTATTTTTTTGGTATTTCATTTCGGAGACTATATGTTTTATGTGAAATTCATGAAATATGGGATATTAGATTTATTTTTCATTATAGAGTTTATTAGTTATTTAATTTTATATAATTTCTTAGTATTTATAAGGGTAATTCAACACATTTACATTTTTTCTAACCTTGATGCAAGTTACCAAACGAGGGCCTATTGAAGGCAGGTATCAGGGGTTACTCTCAACTTTAATATAGGCCCAAGAGGGGTTCCTAGTGGGGACAAGTTGTGAAAGAGTGGTATCAGAGTTATGGGCAAGATTTAGGAAGGAGACTAGAGTTAGGTACTAGATAGGATTCATGGGTTTGGTATGGAAACAATGTTAGTTAAACCTAGTTTGTGGTGTAGAAAGGGAGGTTGACAAGGACACATGTGATTATGTCCCCTTATGATCTGACACAAAGAACTTAAGCTTATCAAGCACCCTATGTTATATAATAATTATTATAGGGTATAAACCTAGAAGTGGTACATGTGTCAAGCTTGTTTTCTCTTTTTTTTTAATTTGGGGTAATATTAGGGAAATTAAAATGAATATAATTAAATTATACTTAAATTAATTACATGCTATCAAACTTAGAATAATTCCTACATGATTAGAGAGATGCATACTGGTTATTGTCTGCATGTGTTTTAGATTGGTGAGGTGTAGCAGGATGATCTAGTAAACCATAGGTTGATTGGACCAATTTTAGAGGATGATTCTTGGTGAAAGACACCATGTGAGTTCCAATGTAAGGCCTTGGAAAATTATGATGGGATTGTCTCCAATTTAGCGATAGAGTGCTGGTTGGAGGATCTTGAGATTTCATTTAGTTTAATACATGTTGGGGTAGAGTATTAGGTTTTCTTGGCTATTAATGATATGTGAGGAGTGGCATGATAGTTGTGTATTTTGTATCTTAGGGAGAGGATAAAGGTAGAGGTTTTATTGGAGTATTTTAGATACAATTTTGTGTAGAGTTTATGTCGTATACGATGAGGGAAATGAATAGGTAGGACTTTTATTTATTTAATAGGTTATATTGAGAATGTGAAATCCCAATATTCAATTCAAGGATCTTCTTTTCTTCCCCAACATATTTTCCAAGATGAGGAGTCCAAAGAAAGGGGCCTTGAGGAGGTGTTACATCTAGTTATTTAGTATGCAGATATACTATTTACATTGCCTTTGTACCTGGAGGTGAAGAAGAAGGTATAGAATATTGATATGTTGAATTCACAATAAAGATAATCTTAGGATGAGATTCATAAAATATCCCCAAGGACAAGGGATGTTGGTGTAGGATCCCTGATGTTGGGGTAGTGGAGGTTTTGATCGGGAGGGAGACGACCTCAATAATTTTATTCCTACATTTCCAAAGTTTGTATCTCTCATGATTTCACTAAGATATCTATGAAAATGTTCTTTTATTGTAGAGTTTGTGTTTAATTTTTATTATAGTTCCCAACCATTCTTGGAGGAAAATTCCGAGTAGTCTATTAGTTCCCATTTCATCCTCAACGGTAGTTTGCTCATAAGCCTTATTAGTAACATGATCAGTAGGGATTTGGGAATACTAAGGGATATGGAGAAGGTAGATTAAATCCCAATGATATCTTAAAACCATAGAGAAATATGGTTGATTATGACAACAAATGTGGTTTTTATAAGGGGTAGTTAGGTAGAGGATCTGGGCATGGTCAATTGCATACCATAGAGATTTTGATACCAGATAAGCTAGAGATCATTGAGATATCATCTACTTATTTTATAACTTAAATATTAAATTATTTTATTTTGGATCATCACACTAATTTATTTCACCCCACATAGTCCATACCTTTGGAATTAAGGTGGAGAGGATTCCATTGCCTTCAGTGTTGGCTATGCAAGTTGGAATTTAGATGAGTTTTCTTGATATGTGTTTATGTTGTGAATTTATTATGGGGTAACATCAGTTTGTTGTGGATTTACATATTTATGAGTTCATCCATGGAATTTATTTATTGTATTTTATGTGTGTGGCCATAGATTAATTCTGATGGAAAGTTGTTTTCTTTGATGTGGAAGGCCAACATGTAGTTTTTTTGGTAAGAAAGATCATTAGATGGGTTATAGGTATTCATAGACTCTTTGGTCACTGCTAGTATATTTTTATGGGTTTAATGGAGGTTTATGTGGTAGTGTTCCCTATAGTTGTGGAGGATTCCACATAATTACTTATCAAATATTTTGTGATGCAATCCCCTAGAGGTGATATTGATTTTGGGATAGAGTTACAGCTCGACTCCTCCTTGATTTTGATGTTTCCTTTTTAGATCTAACCTTAAAAATTATAATAATTGAGGATTTATATTTATGATCTGATGAAAATGGTCTTAATCCAAACTAGTGTGTCATCACGAGTTGCTCCGATGTTGTTCTCTTAGAAGCAAAGTGGTATTATAAGGTTTTGTATAGACTACCAGTGTTTGAATCAGGTGAAAATCAAGAACCATTATCCAATTTTGAGAATATATTATTTATTAGATTAGTTAATCAAATATATCTAGTTTTTTAAGATCGATATGTGTTTTGAGTATCATTATATGAAAGTGAAGGAGGAGGATAATTTGAAGACATATTTTAAGTGTTTTTATGGGAACTTTTATTTCATATTTGTGTCATTCAATGTCACAAATACCCCAGTTATTTTTATAATACTCATGAAATCCATTTTCCATGAGTGCCTAGATGATTTTGTGATAGTTTTCAAAGAATAAATTATCATATACTTGAAATCATAAGAGTATCATACTAAGCATCATGGGGTTTTTTTACAAGTCCTTAGTCACCATTAACTTTATGGTAAGTTTTCCAAGGGTAATTTTTGGATGTGTGAGGTGAATCTTCTTATGCATGAAGTTCCTCAGTAGGGAGTGACAATCGATCCTTTGAATATCAAGGATTTTTTTCTTGGGAAGTACCCATGAATGTTATGGAGGGTCATAGTTTCCTAATTCTCATGAGCTATTTATTAGAGTTTTATATATTCTTTCTCTCAGATTGGAGATTCATTAAAAAACTTGACTAGGATGGACTAGGAATTCATATGGAATGATCAGTTCCCTGAGGATTTTTAATACCTAAATGGTAAGTTGATCATTTCTTCTATCCTTTGGTTTCAAAAGTATGGAGTGATGTTCACATTTTTTTGTGAATATTCCCACATTATATTAGGTTTTATCTTGATATAGTAGAGGGAAGTTTCCTTATACGAGTCAAAGAAATTACTTCCCCATGATCATATTTATTCTTCCCATGATCTAGAGTTTAAAAAATGGTGTTTTATTTAAATCTATTGGGGAATTACCTCATCATTGAGTGATTTTTGGTCTTCAATAATCACAAGATCTTGAGGTATGTATTCTCTCAAAATGATCTAAATCTATATCAGTATAGGTGGATAGTGTTAATATAGGATTATTACTTTAATATCATATAAAACCTAGTTAAAGGGAATGTGGTTACTGATGTGATGATTAGGAATTAATGAGGATATTTTTTTAGGGGTCAGGGGATACTTGGAGAGTAATGGAGGTGCTTGTGTTTATCCATCTTAAAGTGGAAGAAGCTGATGGTAGATGTTTTTTGTACTAATTAATAGTTAAATATTCCGTTTTTATTATAGGTGTAATAGTCTCAGTGGGGAGACTCTAAGGTATAAGTGATTAATGATCTCTTCCTTCATGATGATGTACCTAAGGGATAGTTACAGGATGATCAAAATCAGATGTTATTTCAGAGGAGGTTGATTATTCCATTGGTTATGTGTGATAGGGTTATCCATGAGTTTCATATCTCACCCTTATAAGTGTATCCTGGTATCTCCAAGATATATCATTCCTTTAAGAATCATTTATTATGGTCAGTGTTGAAGTGGTCTGTGGTGAATTTTATGTCACGATGTTTGGTCTTACCATAGGTTAAGGTGGAACATTGTGTTCTAGGTGGTTTTTTAGCCATTGTATTCCCTTAAATGGATGTGGAAGTAAATATGAATGGATTTAGTCACCATATAACCTCGATCATAAGTATTATATGATCTTATTTGGGTTATTTTGGATAAGTTGAAGAAGTCATATCTTTTCTTGACAATAAAGGAGTTGGGTGTTGTAGATGTTTGGGTGAGGTAGTTGTTGAGATAATGAGGATTTATGGGGTACTAAGAATCATTATCTTTGATCAGGATCCTCGCATTACCTCACGAGTAAAGGTTAATCTTTACCGTGACTTTGGATCTCAACTACACCATAAAGATTCCTTGCATCCTCATATTGATAATTTGATGGAACATACATCAAAATTATAGAGGTTATGCAACATGCATATGTTTTGGATTTTAGTGGGTCATGGTTGAATCACCTACCCTTGGTTTAGTTTTATTATAATAATATATATCACTCTTCCATTTATGTGTCTTGTTACAAGTTGTTGTATGGGTGACCTTGCAGATATATGTTGTATTGGACTAAGATTGAATAGTTAGTGGTTCTTAGACTTGATGTGGTACAGAGGAAGACAAAGGTGGTTCAGATGATTTAAGAGAGGGTAAATGTGGAAAAATACCATCATAAGTCTTATTTTTATTGATGGAGGATACCATTAGAGTTCAATGTTGGGAACCATATATTTTTGATGGTTTCACCTCATTGTGAACGACATAGATTAGGCCAATGGAGTGGCCTTTCTTCCTGATTTATTAGTTCTTTTTGAGTTTTGGGGAATGTATATGAGGTGGAATATTGGTTTATTATTCCTCCATAGTTGGACTATATCCATGATTTATACCTTAATCTATACCTTCATGATGAATCACATGTCATTCATTGGGGAAATTTAGGTGTGGAGGATGATGCGACGTTCATGGAGTAGTCGGTCGAGATTCAGGATCATTATGATAAGGGGTTACACTAGTATTTCATTCCATTAGTTTGTGTTATATGTATGTATAGTGTCTTGGATTAATTTACATGGGAATGTGAGTCATATATGGTATCTCAATACCTCAAGTTAATTTTAACCATGTTATTCCGTAATGAATGAGATAATTTTTATGGAAGATTTTATTTGATATTTTCTATTATAGTGTTTTAGTATCTCTCATTAATATCATCATTCCATTTGAGAAGTATCTCTTGAGGGGAGTGTTTGGGTTTGGTGTTTTCTTCTTCTTACCTGGGTTGGTTTTGGTTCTCGGGGATGAGAATTTTTTGAGCGGTATATAATGTTAGGGAATAATTTTTATGATTCCTTTCCTTTAAGTCTTATAATATATAGAGGTGTTAATAGGACGTTTTGAAGGTTTTTTAGGGGTGAGAGGTGGAGTTTTTGATTGACGTAGGTCTAAAATTATCATTTTTAAGGTGTGGTGGAGGTCGTGGTGGTGTTGTGTATAGTGAACCTACTTTTCTTACATGACTATTAAATCATTTTAAAGATAAAAAACATTAAAGTATTACAATCCATGATACAATAGTTTAATATCTTGGGAAAATTATGACCATACATATTTTTAACATAATAAAACATAAACATCTATTTAAATCCTCCACCATTATCCTTATAAATATCACATTCTTCTTAGTACAAGTAATCACCTAAGGATATACATCAAAGAAATAAGTGAGCTAAAAGACCAGTAAGAGGATAATAAGGAACATGAATCAATATAGAATGAGTGAGCATAATCATCATCATCATAAAAAAATATTAGGATAATCTTCATAATCATGAGATTAAACATTAGGTAAAGTAATGGAAAGTGTCAATACATAAAAATTTAACATCATACCTTACTGTCCAAAATACCACACATATTTATAAATAACGATAGCATAATGTTTAAGCATAACATATGTGTATAATCATAACATCATAATTATGAACATATCTATCTCTGTGTTCACTCATAATACATATTATATCATGAGATACATCACATTACCCAATGCATTGGAGTGCTATAAAATTCTCGATGCACCCATCACATTATAAATTTTACAAAATCACAGATGCCACATAAAGTTCATATCAATCAAAGTCATGAAGTAACCCATATAAATGAATAAGTTCCATAAGTATTTCATTAATAATTAATAAACTTAGGGTTCCCAAATGAAAAGTGAAAAGCATATTTGGTATAAGATTCATCATTCTTGAGTGAATAAGAAACAACTCAAGAGAAGTCAAAATGTGTTTTGGAAAGAAGAGTTCTTTTAGAAAATCTTTGTATTTTTCATAAAATCAGATTGGAAACATTTAAATCCCAAAAAATAAATGTTAAGGAAAATGAAATTATATTTTTTCAATGTTAAAAGAATATCCACACTGAAATTTGGCAAGAAATAGGAATAACCCAAAGAAAAGGAGTTGAGCTTGAGAATCCCCTCACCTTATGTCTGAATGATTTAATCACTTTAATATCCTAGATAATTAAATTAGATTCATTAATTAATAAATAAAAAAACTCTTATAAATTTATTTTATTTATTATAATTTTATTAAGTTCATTTATGACCATTTTTATGTGTTATAGTGTTCAATTTTATTGTTTTGGGAGAATTTATTTTCTTGGTTTTCATGATCGGTTTACTTGTATACAAGTATGGAAGTTTGTGTAAAATGAGAATAATTATCCAAAATTGAAATAATATGTTATTAATAAACATAAATAATTTTAAATGGTCTTATATATCATTTTTTTTCTGATATGATGATGATTAATTAGATAAAACGTTAATAATATATTTTTAGTTTATTTTGGTGGTTTTTCCATCCATCAAAAAATAATTTTGTTTCATTAAATATTATGTTTAAAAATTAGTTATAGAACATTAAAAAAGTTATAATATATGTATTAAAATATTTTTAAACATACTAATATTTTTATGATCAGACTTGAAGGTGGTAATGGAAAATGAAAACTCGTCATCCACGAAGGTGATGAATCGACAAATGACAAATGATATTTTCATTTTTAGAATAAAAGGAGAGGATAAGAGGTTTTATGTTTTATATTACATAAACATAATAAAATTATAGTATATATATGATATTGGACTTATCATTCCTCTTTTTATAGGTTATGAGAGTAAATAATAAGAAAATAAAAGAAATTAAAAGAGAATGAAGGAGGATTTTATCTCTTCAATATCTTCTCCCTGAGAACCTTCTTAAGGCACTTGCGTTTGGAATTTTTTTGAGACTAGAAGATCTTGGATGTTGGGAAGAGTCTTGAGAATTTAATTGGGTGTAATTTAGATAATATACAAGGTTTTGAAGGTGTAAAAAGAAGAGGTGGTGAAGGGTGGTATTTATAGGGGGAGGAGAGGGGTATTTTTTATTATTATATTCACTATTTTATTATTTTTGGCTCAAGACTATCAATAGTGTCGATCATTATCACTAAACATATTAAATAACTAATTATATTTCTATATTATGGTTCCTAAATCATCCATACATCATCCACGACTCAAAAATTCTTGTATTTATATTATATCATAAATTACTATATTTCACTATTCACAAAAAATTCAACTATTTTAGAAAAATTTAAAAAATTCACCATAATTTTTTTGACATGTTGATTTCAAAAATGGACTCAATTTTATGAAAATAATTTTATAAATATGATAAATGTAACTTTCAATTAAAATCATCATTTATTCTAAATATACCAATTTTAATATTATAATCAATTTTACGACCCTTTGAAAAATTAATTAAGGTCTCATAAAATTATCTTATAATTATAAAAAAATATAATATTAATTTTTGAGTCTATTTTAGGAAAATAATTTTATTTTAAATTATTATATTAATTATAAAATTGTAAATAAAAATTTATGTTTTACAAAATTACCAACACTTAATTTATCATTTTTAAAATATTTATTTACTTATACCATGATATAAATATATAATATTTTCATTTATAAGATTCCCAAATTTTATTAATACTTTCATAGGTGAGGTTACTATTCTATTTTCCAAATTACTATTTCTAATGTTCATGTTACTATTCCAATAGTTAGGTTTCTTAATTTCTATAAATACCACTTATTTTATTCTCCACTTATGAAAATAATGTTTTTCTTAAGTTCTCTATGTGATTAATGTGTTTTGAGACATAATTATAAAAAATTAAATTCCATTGATAAAATTTTGGGTCATTACATTCTTCCCCCCTTTTGAAATTTTGCCCTCAAAATTTCATGTTAATTACTAAGGTGAAAATAGGTGATGATATTTCTCCTTTATCGCTTCCTCCGGTTCCCACCATTTTCTAAAATAGAAAAAGTTTGAACAAAAGTGAGTTGATAAATCATGAATAAATAATTTATTCTTTTGGACAATTAACTCTAAATGTATATCTTATGGGATCCCTATGTTTATAATTTTTCTAAAACAAGATTCTTGGATGATTACATATACTTAGTCTCAAATTAGGGGTTTTAACTAATGTTCTCTAATCCTAATTACCAAATTAAATAAACCGTACTATGATACCAACTATAGAGACCCTACTTTTCTTACATGACTATTACATCATTTTAAAGACAAACAAAATAAAATCATTTCAATCTAGGATCCAACAATTTAGTATCTTGGTAAAATTAGGACCATACATATTTTGAACATAATAAAAATTAAAAATTTATTTAAATCCTCCATATTTACTCTTAAAATCTCATGTTATCCTTAGTATAAGTAATCACCTGAGGATATACATAAAAAAGGGGTGAGCTAAAAGCCCAATAATAGGATAAATAAGGAACATGGATCAATATAACATATATGAGCATAATCATCATCATCATAAAAAAATAATAGGATCATATTCATAATCATGATAGGAATAATTAGGTAAAGGCATGGAAAGTGGCAATGCATAAAAATTAAACATCATGTCTTAGTGGTCAAAATACCACACACAATTGTGAACAAAGATAACATCATGTTCATGCATAACATATGTGCATAATCATAACATAATTATTTTTAACAAATAAATCATAAATTTAAAATATAATACAAATTATCTCATGAGAAATATCACATTAACCAATGCATTAGACCACTATATAATTCTGGGTGCACTCTCCACATCATAATATTTACATAATCATGCATGCCACATAGAACATATATCAATAAAATTCATGAATTAACCCATATAAAGGAATTATTTTCATATGTATTTCATCAATCATGGATAAAATTGGGGTTCCTGAATTAAAATGGAAAACATATTTGGTATAATATTAATCATTCTTGAGTGAAGAAGAAACAACTCAATAGAAGTCAAAATGTGTTATGGAAAGAAGAGTTCTTTTAAAAAATCATTGTATTTTTCATAAAATCATATTGGAAACATATATATCACAAAAAATAAAATGGAAGGAAAATTAATTTATATTTGAGTAATATTAAAATAATATCCACACTAAAATTTGGCATGAAAGAGGAATAACCCAAAGAAAAGGAGTTGGGTTTGAGAATCCCCTTACCTTATGTATGAATGATTTCTTCAATTTAATATTATAGATAATAAAATGATATTAATTAATTATTAAATAAATAACCTATTATACATTTATTTTATTTATAATAATTTTATTAGGTTCATTTATGTCCATTTAGATGAGTTATAGTGTTCAATTTCATCGTTTCGGGAGCGTTCATTTTCTTGGTTTTCATGATTGGTTCACTTGTATACAAGTATGGAATTCATGAAAAATAAGAATAATTATCCAAAATTAAAATAATATGTTTTTAATGAAATTAAAAAAATTTAAATGGTCTTATATATCATTTTTTCTGATATTATTATAATTCATTAGATAAAACATTAATGATAAATTTTTAGTTTATTTTGGCGGTTTTTCCATCCATCATGAAATAATTTCATTTTGTTAAATATTATGTTTATAAATTTGTTATAGAACATTAAAAAAGTTATAATATATATATTAAAATATTTTTTAACCATAATAATAGTTTTATTACCATCCTTGAGGGTGGTAATGGAAAATTGAAACTCATCATCCACAAAGATGGTGAATCAACACATCAAGGACGATGTTTTCATTTTTAGAATAAAAGGAGAGTAGAAGAGGATTAATGTTGGATATTACATTAAAAAAATAAAATTAAAGTATATATATATATTATACTTGGGTTATCATTCCTCTTTGGATATGGTATTCGAGGAGAGAATAAGAAAGGAAAAGAAATTAAAAGAGAACAAAGGAGGATTTTACCTCTTTAATATCTTCTCCTTGAGAACCTTCTTAAGGCACTTGGTTTTGGTTTTTTGTTAAGACCAGAAGCTATTGGATGTGGGGAATATATTTTTGAAGGTAATTGGGAATAATTTATACAATATAAAAATCTTGGAAGGTGTGAGGAGAAGAGGTGGTGATGGGTGGTATTTATAGGGGGGAGGGGGTATTTTTTATTATTATATTCATTATTTTATTATTTTGGATCAAGACTATAAATAGTGTTTTTAATTATCACTAAATATATTAAATAATGAATTATATTCTAATATTATATTTAATACATCATCTATATATCATCCATGGCTCAAAAACTCATGTATTTAGCTTATACCGTAAATTACTGTATTTCACTATTCACCAAAAATTCAACTATTTTAGAAAAATACAAAAAATCCACCCTAACCATTTTTTGATGTTTAGATTTAAAAAATGGACCCCATTTTATGAAAATAATTTTTTAAATATGAGAATTTTAATTTTTAAATAAAATCATCATTTATTTGAAAAATACTAATTTTAATATTATAATCGATTTTATGACCATTTGAAAAATTAATTAAGGTATCATAAAATTATCTTATAATTATAACAAAAAATAATATTAATTTATTAATATATTTTATGAAATTAAATTTTCTTTTAAATCATTATATTAATTATAAAATTTTAAATAAAAAAATGTGTTTTTCAAAATTACCAACACTTAATTTATCATTTTTAAAACATTTATTTACTTATACCCTGATATAAATATATCATATTTTCATTTATAACATGCCTAGATTTTATTAATACTTTCATAGGTGAGGTTAATATTCTATTGGATGGATTACTATTCCTAATGGTCATGTTACTATTCCAATGGCCAAGTTCCTTAATTTTTGTAAATACCACTTATTTCATTCTTCACTTATGATAATAATGTTTTTATTGATTTATCTATGTGATGCATGTGTTTTATGACATAATTATAACAAGGTAAATTCCATTGATAAAAATTTGGGTCCTTACATTGTGAGCATAGTAGGTTGGATGTTTTAGAGAGTTGGTGAAGTCAAGGTTAGAAAAAACCATTTTAAGAGAATGTTTTCCCATGGAAGTTATCCATATTATATACATGGGAATTTCAGTGAGCATGGTTTCTGATAAGGTCTTGATGAAGTGTCTATGTAAAATGGGGAGAAGTGTATCACACCATGGTGGTGGTTGTATTATAAATAATGTCTTAGAAATTTCTATATGGTAAATAGGTAATGTTGAAATGGGTATGTAGGAGGTCATGGTGGCATTAGGTTGGGGTTTGGATGGGGTTTTGTAGGGATTATAGAGAAAAAGAGAATGGTTTCTCCACACCATGGTCTGAGCTATGGTGGGCTAAAAACAATAAGGATAATTCTTTTATACCATAGTGAGATTACAAAGGGAGTTGGGTTTAGGAGATTCCATAGATGTATTGGTTACCAACACAACATGGTGGTGGTCAAGTATATTTTAAATGGTTAAAATAACTATCAAGATAGAGGTATATATGGTGTTTTGATGGCTAGGATCTCAGACCTAGCCTTGACCAGAGGTGATATGGACATGGTTGAAGTCACCACACCATAATGAAGGCCTATCATGTTTCTTATATAAATTGGGGTTGGGATCCCTTGGGTTTGGTTTTTATTCCTTTCCTTTAAATCTTAGATGAATCCAAGAATCCCTTAATTCTTTTTAGTCAACCCTTTGTGTATTTTAACCACACAAATCATGTGGTAAACTCTTCCTCAATTAAAGGTGACCTTCTTCTCCTTCTTTATTTTTATTTTGAACTCTTCCTCCCCCAAGGTCATTGAGGTAAGGTATATCAAGTTTTGGGTCAATATCTAAGCATGGTATGATGGTGGATTATCATGGTTAGGATATAGGTCATTCTCTTTTGAGTTTAGAGGTAGTTGATCCTTCTTTCTCCCATTATTATGTGGTATTCTCTTAAAGATTCATTTTAAATTAGGTTATTTCAGGATTCCCTATTTTATTTATGTTCATCTGTGGAATTAATGTGCTTTTTATTTTATTAAGTAGATAGTATGGGTTGGAATAATTAAGATAATGAATTGAACCAATGTAAATAATAGGGTAAGGGGTGAATCACATGTTATTTACATAGTTTTATGTTATTACATATGTTTATGGCTTGTTTTATATTATTTCCTTGAGTTGCTGACTATTATGATGAATGTGTTATTACTATGATTAATTGGTTGGATCACCTTCCATAAAAGGATAAAAACTTAAAGTTGGTAATGAAATATATTTCATGAAGTTTATAATTATATTGATTCTACTCTTGAAGGAAGTGATGAGTTAATGATAATTAATATTTAACACAAAGATTTTTTATAGTGTTTCATTGATGAAATTGGTTATTTCATGATGATGGTGTGCTTTTTGTTATTATTATATTTGGTGTGGTTTCAGTTCTACATTTTTATGGCTATTTTTGTGTTGTTAGAGTGTGTTAGAAATTGGTTGGCACGATACGATGTGGTTATTGGTGTGTGGTGGTCGGGTTGGTATGGTGAAATGGTTAACTCATGTGGATAGGTATGGATAGCTATTTAATGGGAAGAAAGTGTTTTAGTGATTGTTGGCATGTGATGTGTAGTGGTTGATGTGGTGGTTAATTATGTGATGTGGGGATGTGTTTTATATGCCCGATGATATGAAATGTAAATGGTTATAATAAATATAGTAATGGGTATGGGTTGGATTTGAATAATTATGGTTTGTTAATGATCCGTTAATAATGAATATGGTGATGAGTAATGGTTGTAATAAACATGGAAATGAATTGAATAACAAACCTAGTGTATCGGGTAAAATGTTAAATATATAAATAGTTAAATGATGTGATTAAATGGGAAATTTTGAATGATTTTTATGGTTGATCTTTTTGTAAATTGGGGTTTATTTCTAGTATAATCGTCATCAATATTGGTAGCATGTTCTAGTGATGGTGTGGTGGTTGTGAGGGGTGTGGTTGTGTTGTTTTGGTGTGAATCCTCTAGGTTTGTATTATGTGTGGTTGTATTATAATTTTATTCTTCTTATGATTTTATAAGAAACCTATAACATTCTCTCTTGTTTTGATGTATGAGATGTTTAAATTTATAAAATTCCCCATTACTTTATTGGATAATATCTGATATGGGTGTTTAAAGGTTAGTTTTTATATAAAAATCGTATGGGAACCGAATGGTAGGATGTTGGTTTAAGGATGCTTGTGTGGTGGATGAAAAGTAGCCACCAGCTCTCCAATGGAACCCACCGACCATCCAGTGCTATAATAGGTATATAGTTTTCTGAAGACCCCACCAACCAGCCATGGTCTAGACACCAGCTAGCTAGTGGTGACACTAGCCAGCTGGTGAGGCCCACCGGCTCTTCGATACAGCCTGTTTGGGAGTGCATTAAATACATCCCATAACTTTTAATTCCACATCATTTAACCCCTTGTTTAAAACCCATTTATGACCCAAATCATCTTATTTTGAATTTGATACCTCTACCCTTGACTCTTGATATCTTCCATTAACCCTCCTTGGTTCTTCAAGGTTGGATCAATCCATTAATCCTAAAACATTATTTTTTCTCAAGATCTATACTATATTCCTATTCCTTCATGATATATATGCATGGATATATGATGTATCTATGGTTTACATGTAAATTTAATGACTAATTATTCCTTCCTTCATATATCGGTGATGGATCTAGTGATTTGACAATGTCTCTTGATTGAATTGAGATCAAACATCGATTATGGATGACTTATGGGTATGTTATGAAGTATCTTCCTAAATCTATTATTTATGGAGGATTAATGATAAAAATATAATATTTTGATGTTCCCTTGGTAGATTAGTGGTTAATTTAGCATGTCCACAACATCCCTTTTGAATGGAACTAAATTCCTCATGGACGATGGATGTTTCTGGGTAAGTTTCCAAAGGCCAATCATCACGATACATTCTTCTTCTTCATGAATCTCATCTTTGATCACTTTTATAAAGGAAAATTCATGGTGGATAAATATTCAATGAATAGACTGGAGGTTTATAACTAACAATGAATTCATGATCCATTTTTGAAATGATAAAGAATCTAGTGAATTGGCATCCTCTTCTTTGACATATCTCAAAACTAGTTTCATTGAAAGACTCTAAGAGGTATGTGATTTTAAAACCACCTTATTGAATTAGAATCTCCTTCAGTATTTTCTCTAAACCTCTCCTTTGATGAAATTGAAACTAAGATAGGAATCCTTGATGTGTGATCTAGTTCTCTATTGATGCTCAACATGACTCAAAATTTGATCCTTTAAAAAATATTGGAGTACTTAATCAACGAGATTTAGGTCTGAAGTTCCTTACCTTTTGAGGCTCCTGTATACTATTATTTCCTTGGTTTCATATTATGAAGGGATATCTTGTTAACCACTCTTGATATTGATTTCTTATGGGTGTATGTGTTTCTCACAAGACCCATATATAATACTTGATTCCATGAGTATTACTAGTGTATATTTTTATCATGCTTAACGTTGATCACATGTTGTTATATGTTTATACTATATTTTTTATGATGACATATTATTTTTTTCTTATATGATCTACCCTGTTTTGTGTGTTACCATTCTTTTAGAGGTTTTGTTATTGGTACTCAAACTAGGTGGACCATCATGATATGTTTATTCATTATAGGGGGAGTGTACATGGCTTGTGATGATGGAGAAAATGGACATGAGAATAAGGTATGGTAATGGAATCCCAAAGGCCTAACTCAAGACAATAACATTAGAGGAATGATGGACTGTAAGCCTGAATCGAGTCATAGATAAGGTATGACAGCCTGGAGGGCTAACCTGTTATGAATCCAAGATACAATAGCATGGAGGCCTAATATGACTCGATGCCTTGTGACTACTATGATACATAATTACTATCCTTATAGGTAGTTATTTATCACTTGTGACTTCCAACGATTATATTTTTGGCATGGAGCTGAAGAAGGTACGGTCTGGGATCATGGTGGTTTGGTTATCACATAGGTGATCAACATATGATTGTTTATGATTTCTTACACATATATTATTATCATGGAATATACCTATTATACCTATGAAAACTTATTAAGAATGAATTTTTGGTGTCCTACTAGGTTTATTACTCACACCCAAAAAAATGAGACTCAATGAATATGAAAACTTCATGTATAGACCTCCAGGTAAGGGGAAGTGGCCCATAACAGATGGTTAAGATAAGGAGAATAGAGTTGGTAGTAGTTCCGGGATGTACTATGGATCATTTCATAGCGTTACTTATTTTTTTCACTTTATATAATATGGATTGTATTTCCACTTTAGAAGCCTGAATATTTATTTACATTACTTTGTTTTATCTATTATTATATTTTGATATATATAGTCTTCCAGATATTATTATAATTATTATATTTATATTTTATTTATGTTATTTTTAAATTTCTATGATACTAAGGGTATAATATCCCCACTAACGGTGTTTAGACCCTCACTAATAGTTATAAGCCTCTTGTATATGTGGAGGCACACCTGAGATCTTGTGGATTTCTATCTTGAACCTGAAGGTTTGGGTTAGGGCATTACAAAAATGGTATCAGAGCACAATTATTCTTTTGGATAATTTGGGATATGGTAGAAAGGAGATAGGTTGTGTGGGACTCAGGTAGGGGAGTTTCCATGTTCCTGGACAACTCATGTGCAATAAAACTATTAGTTATCATTGACGGGATTATTGTTACAATTTTATGAGATTTTGGGTGTGTTCATGAATCATGACTAGGAACATAGGATCAAATTCCGTATATATACCTATTGAGTGCTACATAATAGTTCTTTAATCTAATTCCTTGATTTTTTCTATCTGTTTGGGATAGTCTTGTATTATATATTGGGTGATATATCTATTTTTCATATTGTTGTGATATATCTATACTATAATTAATTAGTTGAACTTGAAAATGATGTTATATTAGGTATATATATATATATATATATTACTATGAGAAACATGTAAATATGGAGAATCTTGATTAGTGTTAGGAGCAATATACATTGGGGTTATAGGGAGCCTTCTTGTAGAATCCTTGTGTGATTATATAGACTAATTAGGATCTGTCCTAATGGATTTAGATGTTCTAAATGTCTCCTTTATATTTCAGAAGATGTCTCCTTGAATAAGACTGGTGATACCGTTGGATGACATGGGCTAGGATGATCCTTCTAGGGGGGATTTCCTAATTCCACTACCTATTGTATAGGAGGGTGCAACAAATTATACTCCCGCACTTGCTCTGGTAGCACAAGAGGTAGACTCTCCTTAGTCGGAGTCCTTCTTATTGTACCGACATAGTTTAAAGGGGTATTGAGGCACATAGTTGACTATGCTAGAGACTTCTAACTCCAGAATCCTCCATCCTTTTAGGGAACTAGAGGGATACAAGATATATAAGACTAGAGAGATATCATCAAGGGTGTCTTTGAACTAATTGAGACACCTGAGGAAAGTAAGGTGAAGTTTACAACATTCATGCTATAAGGACCTTCCAAGAGGTTGTGGTGAATGATGGGGAAGGTTGTAAGGCATGAGGGCCTCATCTATGGGGCCTTCAAGAACCTATTTTTTAGTGATTTTTTCCCAATATGATGAAACTGGAAGAACAATATGAGTCTATGGAGATGAAATAGGGGAATATAATGGTATCCAAATACTACACTTGATTTAATGAGTTGTTTATTTTTTCTCTACTCTTGGATGGAAATGATTCATAAAAGTCTTTGAAGTTCAAGATCAGTCATCATACCGACATCAGGTGATGGGTCTAGAGTTTCTACCTAACAAATTACCTAGAGGTTATGTGCAAGGCATTGAATATTGAGAAGGTCTTGTGTTGGGCGGAGAAAGAAAGGAGTGATGGCAAGAGGGGGGGTGAATTGCCTTTTAAAAATTAATTAACAATTTAAAATCAAAGTAAAGGTGCAGCGGAAATAAAAGAGTCAAGACACACAACTTGATAACGGAGTTCGGCTTAAACCCAAGCCTACGTCTCCGCTCCCAACTCAACCGTTGAGAGATTTACTACCGCTTGCTTTTCAATGGTTTTAGCAAGAAACCCACTAGACTTTAAAGTTAGTCTAGAACCTATTACAGCTTGCTTTTAATGGTTATGCAAGAACCCACTTGCTTTCAATGGTTGAGCAAGAACCCACTAGACTTCTTACAGATGAAGGCTAGCTCACCTTTGATTCAAGCCTTTTAAAAGGGAAGACTTGACTAACCTCTTCACACCTTGAAGGTGGTGTGAAAACCCAAATGAAAGGGAGATGAGAGAAAGAGGGGTCTGTAGGCACAAACCCAATTTAAAGATCAAAATAGATAAAACAAGAAAAACCATAATGGGAGAAGCCTTGGGCGCCAAAGGATTGATGGAGTTGATGAAGAGTGCTCCCAAGCTTCTTTGGTGGTGCTCCTTGGATGTGGAAGTTGGTTGGAGCAAATGGGGATCCTTGAGGGAATGCGCCAGAGGTTTGCCAAATGATCAAAAATGTGTCCGTGGGATTCCGTTGGCTTGGTTAAGTTTCCGGGGCTTCCTAGTCCTTTATTTATAGAGGGGGAACCCTCAAATGGCCTTTGGGAGGCTTCAGAGCCATTGGAGAGGCCTTCGGAGCCGTTGGGAGTCAAGTGGACAAGCCTGGTCAAAGCCCAACGGCTAGTTTGACTAGCTCCACCGGCTGACCGGTGCTTGGCCACCGGTTGGCCGCTGCTTTGAAAATGGGAGAGGGCTCGGGCTCAGGCACCACCGGCTGGCCGGTGAGGAGGCCACCGGTTGGCCGGTGCTGAGGCAGTAGCAAACACTGTTCTGTCTGGGTGCCACCGGCTGGCCGCTGGTGGACCACCGGTTGGCCGGTGGTCTGGACAGAGGGATCTCTTCTGTCCAGGCCTCCATCGGCTGGCCGGTGGTCTTCCACCGGTTGGCCGGTGGACTGAATTTCAGTCCACTTTTGCCTTCTTGCTTTCTTGGCCCAATTCCTTGGCAACCTGAAATCATGCCTATCATCCAAAAACACTTAAAACAATATTAGATAAATAAGAGAGTGATTGTGATCATGAAAATTAAACCACGAGGGGTATGAGAGGTACAACAATCTC
Organism: Viscum album; assembly: GCA_963277665.1. Lineage (NCBI taxonomy): Eukaryota > Viridiplantae > Streptophyta > Magnoliopsida > Santalales > Viscaceae > Viscum > Viscum album. The sequence goes on from OY728146.1 coordinate 320,421,479, forward strand.
CCCCTATTTTGATGATCACAATCACCAAAACAAACAATGTAAAAATGAAATGAAAGGCATGCTTTAAAGGATAAAAGGGAATGTAAAGCAAAGCATGAGAGAAAGATTTCTCCCCCAATCAACCAAGAATTTCTCCCCCTTTGTGATTATCAAAATAGCACGGGGCATAAATCTTGATTGAGGGAAAGATTGAAAAAACAAGATAGATATTTAAAACCAATTGAAAATTTTTGAAATTTGAATTGAAAGTTTTGAATTGAAAGTTTTGAATGAAAGATTTGAATTGAAAGTTTTGAATTGAAAGTTTTGAATTGAAATATTTGAATTAAAAGTTTTGAATTGAAAGATTTGAATTGAAAGTTTTTAATTGAAAGATTTGAATTGAAAGATTTTGAAAAAAATGCAAAAAGGCTTAAACGATCCTAACTCCCCCTAAATAAAAACAACAAATCACCGGGGAGTGGTTTTTGAAACCGAGACAAATTTTGGTCCGGTGAGACTCGCTAAAAGGGATTTTTCAATCCATACTTGTCTTGTGGCGGGTCTTCTCCTATAAAATTCATCATTAAAGAAAATGGTTTTGGGCCTTCCATACCGGGCATTTTTGCAATTGCACTCATAAATTAAGTGCCCGGGTTTTTTACAATAATTGAAAAATTTATATTGGGAGCTCCCCCTTACAAAAATAGTTGGAGCATGGGAAGAGGAAGCTTGCTTGCAATAGCCAAGCCCATCGGTGGTTCTAGATATGCGTTGGGAACCAAGAAATTTGGTCAAATTTTGTTCCCCTTGGGTGAACTTGGCAAGAGATTCCCTCAAATCCTTGATTGTTGATTGCATAGATTCAACATCGGGAAGGTTTTGGACTTTGAGGGACAACTCCTCCTTTTCTTGGAGAAGTTGTTCCTTTTCGGAAGAAAGTTTTTTGAAATTCTTTTTTAAAGCAACAAATTTGTAAGAAAGTTCGTGAAAACCTTCCTCCAATTGATCTCTAGCATGTTGGAGATCCTCGTAGGATAAATGATTAAAAGAATTTGAAGAACTAGAGGAAGAGGAGTCGGAAGAGGTTACCTCATGAAATGCCATTAGGCATTTTTTACCGTTGTCACTTGAGGAGGAGGAGGAGTCGGATGTGGAGCTATCACTCCATGTGGCCTTGAATGCCTTCTTCTTTTCCTTTTGCTTGGCCTTTTTCTTATTGAGTGGAAAATCGGGCTTGTAATGGCCTTTCTTGCCACACCCGTAACATGTTACCTCGGGCTCGGATTTTTCGTCGTGTTTTTCCTTTCGAGCCTTGCGGGATTTCTTCTTCTTGTGCTTCTTCATGAATTTGTGCATCTTGCGGGCAAGATTATCCATTTCGGAATCGCCGCTTGAAGAGGAAGATGATGAGGAGGATGAGCTTTCTTCTTGTTGAACTTTGAAGGCGATGTTCTTTGAAGTTTTGATCGGTTTGCCTTTCTTTTTAGCTTGCCTCCTCATGGTGATCTCGTAGGTCATGAGGGATCCGATGAGCTCTTCGACCGGAATGTTCTTGATGTCTTTTGCTTCTTGAATTTCCATGACTTTCGGTGCCCATGAGCTTGGTAGGATCCAAAGGATCTTCTTGACCATTGTTTCTGCAGACACATCATCACCAAGAGACTTTCTACCATTGCAAACGTCAGTAAAGCGTGTCAACATTTTAGTAATATTTTCAGATGGATGCATGGTAAAAGACTCAAAATCTTGACGGTACATGTCCAATCGAGTATCCTTCACTTTGTTGGTCCCCTCATGGGTAACCTCCAAAAGTTTCCAGATTTCATGTGACGAGGTGCATGTGGAAACTCGATTGAACTCATTACGATCAAGGCCGCAATGAAGAGCGTTCATGGCTTTGCCATCAAGCTCGAAATTTTTAATATCGGCTTGAGTCCATTTGGATTCATCGGGAGAAGAGAGAGAATAACCATGCATGACAATTTTATAAATAGGATAGCCAATACTTCTAAGAAAAGTAGTCATGCGGGTTTTCCAATAGTTATAGTCGGTTCCATCAAAAAATGGAGCACGACCCAAAGAATAGCCTTCGGGGGAGAAAGAAGTTGAAGCCATCAAAAAAGGATCTTGAATTTGAAACCGGTTAGGGTATTACTCAAATTTCTCCCTCTGATACCAATTTTTGGGCGGAGAAATAAAGGAGTGATGGCAAGAGGGGGGGTGAATTGCCTTTTAAAAATTAATTAACAATTTAAAATCAAAGTAAAGGTGCAGCGGAAATAAAAGAGGAAAGACACACAACTTGATAACGGAGTTCAGCTTAAACCCAAGCCTACGTCTCCTCTCCCAACTCAACTGTTGAGAGATTTACTACCGCTTGCTTTTCAATGGTTTTAGCAAGAAACCCACTAGACTTTAAGGTTAGTCTAGAACCTATTACAGCTTGCTTTTAATGGTTATGCAAGAACCCACTTGCTTTCAATGGTTGAGCAAGAACCCACTAGCCTTATTACAGGTGAAGGCTAGATCACCTTTGATTCAAGCCTTTTAAAAGGGAAGGCTTGACTAACCTCTTCACACCTTCAAGGTGGTGTGAAAACCCAAATGAAAGGGAGATGAGAGAAAGAGGGGTTTGTAGGCACAAACCCAATTTAAAGCTCAAAATAGATAAAACAAGAAAAACCGTAATGGGAGAAGCCTTGGGTGCCAAAGGATTGATGGAGTTGATGAAGAGTGATCCCAAGCTTCTTTGGTGGTGCTCCTTGGATGTGGAAGTTGGTTGGAGAAAATGGGGATCCTTGAGGGAATGCGCCGGAGGTTCGCCAAATGATCAAAAATGTGTCCGTGGGCTTCCGTTGGCTTGGTTAAGTTTCCGGGGCTTCCTAGTCCTTTATTTATAGAGGGGGAACCCTCAAATGGCCTTTGGGAGGCTTCGGAGCCGTTGGAGAGGCCTTCGGAGCCGTTGGGAGTCAAGTGGACAAGCCTGGTCAAAGCCCAACGACTAGTTTGACTGGCTCCACCGGCTGACTGGTGCTTGGCCACTGGTTGGCCGCTGCTTTGAAAATGGGAGAGGGCTCGGGCTCAGGCACCACCGGCTGGTCGGTGAGGAGGCCACCGGTTGGCCGGTGCTGAGGCAGTAGAAAACACTATTCTGTCTGGGTGCCACCGGCTGGCCGCTGGTGGACCACCGGTTGGCCGGTGGTCTGGACAGAGGGATCCCTTCTGTCCAGGCCTCCATCGGCTGGCCGGTGGTCTTCCACCGGTTGGCCGGTGGACTGAATTTCAGTCCACTTTTGCCTTCTTGCTTTCTTGGCCCAATTCCTTGGCAACCTGAAATCATGCCTATCATCCAAAAACACTTAAAACAATATTAGATAAATAAGAGAGTGATTGTGATCATGAAAATTAAACCACGAGGGGTACGAGAGGTACAACATCTTGAAGGATGAATGAGTAGTTAGTCTTATTACACCTTTCAGTACTCAAGTAGGAGTACCTATTACTACTACAATGAGTGTCTCTTCTGGTAAAAGGTTAAGGAATACTGGGGATATACAATAGGGTAGTGGTAATATAGTGTAGAAAAGTTAATCTTTTTTAGTTCCCTATAGAGGAGATCTATAGTGCTTAACTATGAAAAGATAAAAAATTACCGTAGGTTCTATAAAATACCTATGAGAAAGTGTTAGTAATATAGAAATATGGGGAATATTTATTAAATTTTCCATAGATCTTTGAGGTCAAGATTTTGCAATGGATTAAGATAGACAAGATCAGGGAACCAGGGATCCAGCTAAGGTCCTTAGCATAAGGCTCAGAAAACAATAAATTGGTCGAGTCTTGTACCTTATGGAAAGGGTTGTGGAGCTTGAAGGACCCTAAGTCACCATAATAAGGGGGGGGGGGGGGTGTATCATGGTGTCAAAATTTTCTCCTGTTTATTGGATCTTGTTCCCATGTTGGTAGGAACTTAATTAAACTTGTATGATGGATATGTGCAGTAATTAAAACATTCACATGAAGAAGGACAACACGTCACTTTTTATGGGTTCACCACTAAGGGATACGTCCAAGGAGCATATACTGATAGGTTGTCATTCATACCTAATTCCAATATTCTTTACTAGATATGGATTACAAGGTTTGGGTACAATCACTTTTTCTCAGGCACACTGCCTTTACAAAAATTCAAGGACAACTCACTGCTTCCCTCAGATCACTTCCATAGACTCCCCCTAGCTCACTTCCTTGGAGAGGTATTCACTTAGTTTATCGACATGAAGGTCACTTCAATAGATAGGCATGGAAGTATTTGTCTCCTTTTCACCATGATACTTTGCTTGCATCGAGGTCCAGAGTTGATTCTATTTAACGTTCAATCTTCTTCTCCAGTTCAACAACCAGATGTACTAAGAGTTATTATTATTCTTAGACATAATCACAAATTTTTTTGTGACTATTCAAACACTGAAAACAGCTCACTAGTCATCCTTAGAATCATCCTTTATTCTTCTATATGTGCATCTAACCATGCATGCGAAAATTTATATATGCTCTTCCTCTTCACTTCTTTACACACATGCACCCTTGTTTTAGGATACTTCTCTTCAAAGTATTCTTTTATGCATGTGCATGCATGAATGCATGCAATTCCTCTTATAATTTCTTGTGTGAAGCCCGGAATATGGTTTCTTTAATCACACATGTGGCCTCCTTTCCACTTATCTTTCTTTTATTTTCTTACCACTTGGTTTGGATGTGCTTACACCTTATCTTTGTTCTTCTTCAAATAACACATAAGAATATATACATGTTCTTCTCATCACCATTCAAAATCTTCCTTCTTCCTTCCTCAACACACACTGTTCACTTTGATTTATTTATATTTATAATTATGTTATTTTATTCTAGCATTAATGTGTGCATTTCGTTCTGGCATGGTGTTCTTGTTCTCCTTTTACACACCACGGTTATAGAGATCTCTTATGCACAAGTGTGCTTATCTCCTCCGCAAACTAGGATGATTCGCGACCCCTACTTGCACAAGGGATGCATAGGCTTCCTTCGTTTACCTTGTGACATGCGGTTCTCCACCACGAACTAGGTGGTACGTGGGACTTCCCCTCGCGGGACACTCTATACCGCTAACTAGAGCGGTACATGGTCAATCTGAGTGGTATGCGAGAACCTTTGTCTGCAAACCCAAAACAGTATGCGAGATCTTCTCTTCATGAACAATTAGTAGTTCGTGACTCTTCTTCCTCATGAACCAAAGTGGTACGTGGTTCACCTCTTCATGAACTAGATTGGTACGCAAAATACTCTTCAGGAACCTGGAATGGTTCGCAGATTGTGCATGCCCCTTCTTGAACATTAAATATCGAAGAAACTCTATTTTTCAGAACATGAGCTCTCGAAAGGTTTGGAAGAAACAACCTATTCTCAGATCAGTGAATCCTTTTTTAATAGTAGAGATCAAATATTTTCCACATATGAGATCCTCGAGATATTCCATGAAGATCGGGGTTTTGAACTCTTTAAACCACAATCATGAGATATGCTGAGATTCTTGGTTGTTTCCTTTTCATTCGTGCAACTCTCTCCCTTATTTCATGTATTCAAGAACGCATGCATGCATTGAGAGTATTATGAAAATTTCAAATACTCGAGATGGCATGGCCTCCGGAAACTTTGTTTCCCTCGGCCATTATTCGATCTTCATGTTTCATTTCATGAATGAAAATTTAATTGCATACATGGAATTATGACAGTCAGACGATCAGAATGGGCTTGACCAGAGCTCCAATGGTGGCTAGAGTGGAAAGATCATCATTCAGCTAGATCTCCTGGTTCATGGGTGTAGAAGATGTCTAGAGGTTGAAGAAAACCACGGTGGAGGAGATCAGACAGTCCCAGTTTAATCATGTAGTGTGTGGGATTGATGAACGTCCATGATTAAATGATCATATGCCATGTTGATCGAACAGTTAAGCGAGACGCAGGATGAGATGAGCAGTCAGGATTAGTTCTGCATTTTTAAAATGTTGTTCCACATCGAAACGTGCATGCAGGTTCTCACGGTTAAAATATCAAGTCATGGTAGCACCCACTCAGAATTATCCTCCTCCCCTAATGGTACTACCTCGTACCATGTTCACCCTGTGGGTGCACTTCAGTGCCCACTCTCTTCTCCTCGGGCACACTCCTAGAACCCGCTATGCACCTTGCCGCATGGGTTGATCACCGTGTGTGCTCCTGCGGGCTTATACATATCCCTCACTCCTACACCACTTGTGGGGATGTCCTTTAGGGCTCCCCTCAGGTGTGGTTAACCCTCGATTCCTACATGTTCTTGAGGATGAGGACTTCATCTGACCTCCTTGGTTGGATTATTTTTTATGTAAGGTCCATAAAAATACTTAGTAGAAGACTAAGTATCCATTGAAATGCATGGACACTTTCTATCTCAAAACTCATGAATTGTCCACCTTAGAATTACAAATGTCCCCCACACCCTTTTCTTCTCCTTTTATTTTACTCCTTCTAAAGAACACTCCAACCATCCTGATACACATATTTGGAACTTAGGATCCGGCTCGAAAAATTTCTGATTTCCATTATCCAGTTCACTTAGGAGAGTTCCTATATTCATGTTGATCATAATTAACATCCATTGACACCCATTGAAAACTAATAAAATATTCATACACAAAGTGTTCCCAACAATCTCCCACTTTGTGTTTGTTTTCAATACTTCAACATTCTCTAAAATGAGAATGTCAATGTCAGAATGAGAGTCTTCTATCTTCTCTCTCCCTTTCACTTTTCAACTTTCATTTCAATTTCTCTCCCCCTTATTGAAAATAAATACAAAGTTTATGGTAGAGAGGGTATCAGTCCATACTTTAGTAATTGAGCCATCAATCATTTCACTCTAAGTCTACTTGAGAAATGATCGGTGTAGAAAACAAAAGGTTTTGATCTAGAAAACAAATATTTCCATTATCCCTTGATCATGATACCTCATGTGATGAGAACTCATGTACTTGTCTTCAAGTGACTTCCCAATTTTCTTATGTCACTGATTGATTTAGTTACCCCCCCTTTGTAAAATAATTTTTTTGAGTAACTAAGGATGAGAGATTGAGAAATGACATACCTTTTCCAATTACATGAACTTCAGAAAATCTTCAGAGTAATTGAATTTGATACCAACTGAAGTTGATACTAATTGAAGTAATAAATATGGTAGCTTCTTTATGTGTCTCCCCCTCAAGGTAAAAATTCTTAGGTTCTCCCCCCGAGTGCTTGCTTCACCTTCAATTACCTATAAAATTAGTACAATACACAAAGTTTTAAGGGAATAAGTTAGATTATCCTTGATTTCTTCAATGTGAGTAAGAAGGTTGAGATGATTTTCTCAACCAAGATGATCCATTTTCTCCACTCCCCAAAATTGAACATTTTATCTTCAGTTCTAACTTTGGTTGTGTGGATCTCAATATTCATTCCATCTCTTTGTGTGTGAGTCTTCTTTCTTCAAGTGCTTTCAAAGCACTAGAATCTCCTAGTGTAACTTTCATCTTCTTGAGGAATTCTTCTTGGGTTGGAATAAATGCACTGCAATTCTTAACAGTGTAACCAACCTTGTTGCACCTCACACACATGACTTATCTATCTTCATGTGGAATATTTTTATTTCTTGTTGCACTATCATTAGCCTGTGCATCTCTTTTCATTCTCGTTCTTTCCAAATATTCATTCCAGATAACCAATATGTCTCTAAGAACAATGGTAGTAAGTTTGGATTTTCCACATGGACTCTTCATAGTGTCATCATTTTTAAGAATTCTTTTGGATGTACCAATATTAAACCTCTTGGATTTTGAATCCAATTACTTCTCACCTTTCCTTCTTGGAGTCTTCTTGGGAGAATTTTCTTTTACAACATTCTTCTGATTTCTTCCCAAGGTATCTTCTTCTTTCTTAGTTGGATTCTGTGATCTTTTGTTCTTATCAGCTCTAGATGTATGTTGAGACAATAATGCTCCATTCTTGTGACTGCCCCCATTACATACATCAAATATATTATCTAGTATTCCAAATCTATTTGCAGTATACATATGCTTTTGGATCTGTTGATGTTTCTTCTTCTTTTCTGGTTTTCTCCCTTTTGACATAGGCTCTCTATATGCTTTTTCATTTAAAGGATTTTACCAATAATACAGTGAAAAATGCCCAAATTTGTTGCATCACCAACATTGACCCACAAATCTTGTCTTCTTACTATCTTCTATATAAGATTGTTGGGCCTTCTTATTAATGTGTTGTGCTCTATCTAGGGAAACATCTTCCAGATTCTTCTTCCTATCCAACCTAGCCATGGTGGTAGGTTTCTTCTCCTTACCTTTCCTCATCCATACTTGTTTAGATTTTTTTTCCAACCTGTAATTTTAGTAGAAACATATTTAGAAACAATAGTACAAGTTGGTATGGATGGTACCTTCACTTTCTCAGCTGCTTGTGATAGATCAATGAGTGAAGTAATGATATTCTTATCACATTTTGGAGGTATTTTGGATTTATAATTCTCCAGTGAGTATTGAGTACCAGCAATGATATTTTCATTCTTTTGTGAAGTCTCAATATGCGTCTTCTCAAGATTGGTCAACTGGACTTCCAATTTTAGACATTCTATATTGAGTATGATCTTTTTATCTTTAATCATGATCATCTTCTCATCACAAGACTTTTTCAATATTTCAACCCCATCTTTATGCAACCTGACTTTGGTTTGTAACAACGAGTCAAGATAATTGAATTTATTGGATGTTTATTCCAAATTTAGAACCATGACTTCAGTTCTATTTTTTACCTCATCTTTAAATACATGGATATTTTCTTCTATAGTCTTATTGACTCCATATTTCTATTAAAAGACTTCAATTAGTATGGAGATATTATAACATTATTACACTATTATTAACAATACTTCCTCCATATTATCAGCTTCTCTTCCCAGTTGGGTGATCTCAGCCTGCTTACATTGAAATATTCTACAAACAACAAAAACTCTTTCTTTAGGAATATCATGCAGATAGGTTCTTAATTTCTCATGATCACCTGAAAATGAGATAGAAGTTTCTTCCTTTTCTCTGGTAGGAACCTGAGCTACCTGCTCTTTACTTCCTAAGCCTAATATTTCTTCATTATTGGAAGGTCATGTAGAACCATACAATGCATCTTATTTGGACATGAGAGACTTATTCAACATCTTCTTCTCTTTCTTTTTCATGTTCATCATGGTCTTGTTGGGTATAGAATTATGCTTGGAGATGACTGAACTTTCATCAAGACTGCTCTTCATTGTTGACTCAGGAAATAAAACTCAAATCCTCTTCTGAATAGAATTACTTAAGAGTATCCAACATATGTAAACCTTTTACCTTTGATACCAATTTAAGGACCTTAGGTCACCCTGAGAGAGTGGGGTGGGGGGGGGGGGTGAATTAGGGTGTCAACATTTTCTCCCATTTATTGGATCTTGTTCCTATGTTGGTAGGAACTTAATTAAACCTATATGATGGATATGTGCAGTAATTAAAACATTAACATGCAGAAGGAAAAAAAACACTTTTACTTGGTTCACCACTAAGGGATACGTCCAAGGAGCATATGCCGAAAGGTTTCTATTCGTACCTAATTCCATTATTCTTCACTAGCTATGGATTACAAGGTTCAGGTATAGTCACTCTATCCTAGGAAAAATGCCTTTAAAGAAGTTTAGGGACATCTCACTGCTTCCCTCAGATCACTTCTGTAGACTCCCCCTAGCTCACTACCATGGAGAGGTCTTCACTCAGTTTATCAACTTAAAGGTCGCTTCAATATATAGGCCTGAAAGTATTTGTCTCCTATTCAACATGATACTTTTCTTACATCAAGGTCTAGATTTTATGCTCTTTAACATTCAATATTTTTCTCCAGTTCAAAAACCAGATGTACTAAGAGTTCTTATTATTCTTTGACAGAATCACAAATTCTTTTGTGATTATTAAAACACTAAAAAACAACTCACTAGGAATCATCAGAATAAGCAATTATTCTCCATGTGTGCATATGACCATGCATGTGACAATTTATATATGCTCTTCCTCTTCACTTATTTACACACATGAACCCTCGGTTTATGATTCTTCTCTTTAAATTATTCTTGTATGCATGTGCATGCATGAAAGCATGCACTTCCTCTTCTACTTTCTTATGTGAATCCCCAAATGGATATGGTTCCGTTAAGCACTCATGCGGCCTCCTTTACCATTATCTTTCTTTTCTCTTCTTACCACTTGGTTCATATGTGCTTACACCTTATGTGTATACTTCTTCACATCATGCATAAGAATATATACATGTTCTTCCCATCACCATGCACAATCTTCCTTCTCCCTTCCTCAACACACATTGTTCACTTTGTTTTGTTTATATTTATAATTATGTGATTTTATTTAAACATTAATTTGTGAATTTTGGTCTGGAATGGTGTTCTTGTTCTCCTTTTACACACCACAGGTATAGAGCTCACTTATGCACAAGTGTGCTTGTCTCCTCCATGAACCAGGATGATTCACAACCCCTCCTCGTGCAAGGGATGTGAGAGCTTCCTTCGTGTACCTTGTGACATGTGGTTCTCCTTTGTGAACTGGGTGGTACATGGGACTTCCCCTCGCGGGACACTCTATACTGTGAACCAGAGCGGTACGTGGTCGGTCCGAGTGGTACGCGGGAATTTTTCCCTGTGAACCCAAAATGGTACGTGGGATCTTATCTTCATGAACTAGAAGTGGTTCATGACTCTTTTTCCTTGAGAACTAGAGTGGTAATAGATTCACCTCTTTGAAAACCATATTGGTACATGGAATACTCTTCAAGAACCTAGAATGGTTCGCAGATCGTCCATGCCCCTTCTTGAACTTTAAATATCGAAGAAACTCTGTTTTTCAGAACATGATCTCTCAAAAGGGTTGGAAGCTGGAGCCTCTTCTTAGATCGGTGGATACCTTTTTATCAGTAGAGATAAAATCTTTTCTGTGTCTGATATCCTCAAGATATTACACAAAGATCTCAGTTTTTAACTCTTCAAACCACAGTCATGAGATACGCTGAGATTCTCAATTGTTTCCTTTTCATTCATATGACTCTCTCCCTTCTTTCATGCATTCAAGAATGCGTACATTCATCGAGAGTCTTATGAAAATTTCAAATAATAGAGATGGAATGGCCCTCAGAAACTTTATTTGCCTTGTACATTCATATATCTTCGTGTTGTTTTGCATGAATGAAAATGTAATTGCGTGCATGAAATCAGGACAGTCATACGATCAGAACAAGCTTGACCAGAGCTCAAATGGTGGCCAGAGTGGTGAGATCATCATTTGGCTAGAGCTCCTGGTTCACGAGTGTAGAGGATGTCCGGAGGTTGAAGGTGACCACAGTGGAGGAGATCAGACGATCCCGATTTAATCATGCAGTTCACGGGATTAATAGATGTCTACAATTAAATGATCATATGCCACGCTGATCTAATGGTTGAACGAGACACGATATGAGATGAGAGACCAGGATTATTTCTACATTTTTAAAATTTCATGCCACATCGAAACGTTCATGCGAGTTCTCACAGATAAAATATAAAGTCGTGACAACACCCACTCATAATTATTCTCCTCCCCTCACGGTACCTCCCCATACCATGTTCACCCTACAGACGCACTTCTATACCTACTCTCTACTCCTCAAGCATGCTCCTAGTGCCCACTATTCACCCTACCACACAGTATGATCACTGTGCATGCTCTTGTAGTATTATAAATGACCCTCACTCCTGTGCCTCTTGCGGGGATGGACTTGAGGGATTCCCTCAGGCACAGTTGACCCTCGGGCCCCACATGTACTTGAGGATGAGGACTTCGGCTGGCCTCCTTAGTTGGCTTATTTTTTATGTAAGGCCCATAAAAATACTTAGTATAAGAATAAATATGTATTGAAATTCATGGCCACTTTCTATCTCAAAACTCATGCATTGGACACCTTATAATTCTAAATCTCCTCCACACCATCTTCTTCTCCTTTTCTTTTACTCCTTCCAAAGAACACTCCAACCATCCTGATACACATATTTGAAACTTAGGATCAAGCTCAACAAATGTCTGATTTCTATTCTCCAGTTCACTTAGGAGAGTTCCTTTCTTCATGTTGATCATCATTAATATCCATTGGCACCCATTGATAATAAATACAATCTTCATACAAAATGTGGTCCCAACAAAGCTGAAGCATGCTGAGTATATACAGTGGATCATACTCCATTATATGGTAGTGAGGGGTCATCTAAAACTTGAGGTATGGTATTGATTACTTCTACATTATCTATTTCTTTTTTTGATAACGAATCTTCCCATTCCTTTATATCTACACAAGTTGTTACTGGACTTGAATTACTGATCAAGTTTTCTTCTGAGTTTCTTTCCCTCGATACACAATTAGTCATGAAAGTTAACCATATTCAGTGATTCCAAGAGTTTACTATTGTAATTTTTGGCTATGGGTATCTATTAGACTTCATGATTTTGGAGATGAAAGTATTTGATGTGATTCATGACATGGAATTGTAGACCGGTTTTTGAGACCATATTTTTTTATCAGAGATGGGTATAGTTTACATCACCCAAGGGAGAGAAGTTCGTGATGACTAGTAAGTGGGAGTTGGGATAAGCTAGTGTGGGTCGAGACATGAACCATATTAAGACTATCCTAATGTAGATTATAGGCTTGGATCTTTTAGTAGGATCAGTGGTGGCCCCTTCATATTTGCCTTCAATTTTGGATATCTATTAGGACATATTTATAGATAACTTCATAGGAATATCCCCTAATAGAGGAGTATATTTTGAGATAGAACTCATGATAGGTGCACAACCCATTTCAATACCACCTTATCATATAGCTCTATCTAAGATGAAGGATCTCAAAGTATACCATGAGGACTTAGAATTAAAGGGAATTATTAGGCCGAGTATATCACTATGGGTTCACTTGATTTGTTCAACAAGAATACATATGATAGTCTTCAAATCTATTATTGGAAGTTGAATTAGGTGATGGTGAATAATATATACCCTCTCCCCATGATCAATGATGTATTTGATTAGTTTTAGGGAGCCCGATGGTTTTCCAAGATTGATATCCAATTATACTATCACCCATTATAGGTTAGAGAGGATGACATCTAGAAAATGGAATTTAGGAGCAGGTGTGGGCTATATGAGTACTCATTGACTCTGTTTTGACTGAAAAATAACCTACAATATTCATTTCTCTCATGAACAAGATCTTCCTCCCATATATTGACTCGTTAATCATTTTTCTATTAAGGTCATCCTCATTTACTCACTGACCTCAAAGTAGCATTCCAAACATATCGAGATAGTTCTGAGTATACTTCATGACATCATCTTTATGCAAGGTTGTAAAAGTGTAAATTTTGGATTCAGGATGTGAAGTTCTTGGGGCATGTGGTTTTTAAAAATGGTAAATTTCTGGGCTCGAATAAAGTTAAAGAAATGATGTCTTGTACATGTCCCCATAACATTTTTTATGTTAGGATTTTTATAGTTTTAGTGGGATTCTACCGAAATTTTATCCATCACTTATCTCGTTTATCAACACCCATGATTACATTGATGAAGAAAGGGGTGAATTTATAGTGGTCAAACCATTTTGAGGAATATTTTCTTAATTTGAAGAGGAGGTTGAATACATCTCCAATGTTGATAATTCCCGATCCAGTAATTGGTTACACTATTTACTATGATTCATCTAGAGTAGGTTTGGGGGAAGTACTAATGCAGAGGGAGCGGGTAGTATCTTATGGGTCACGTATGTTATGAACCAATGAGTGGAAATGTACAAACCATGATTTGTATCTGGTATCCATGGTCTATGCTTTGAAGTTTTTTTTGATACTATCTCTTCAGAGAGAGTTTTTTATCTATATGGATCACAAGAGACTTTTCTATATATTCACATAGTGGGAACTAAACTCAAGGTAGAGACATTGGGTGGAGTACCTGATTTTTTTTTGAATTTTAAATATCCTAAGGACTGATTAAAGGTAATATAATTTTAGATGCAATTAGCTGTAATGAAAAATTATCTCTACAGTTTGGGGAATATCATTCATAGGAAAAATAATGCCTGATGAGTTTGTTGGATGATTGGAGGATGGATACTTCTAAGGACTAGGGTTTGCTGACATGTTCCCCATTAGTGATCACTTATTCTCTAGCATATCAAGTGACAACTGATTATGAATCTTACCCTGAGTGTGGTTTGATTTGGGAATAGGTAGAAAGTGGCAACCCGATACATGGATGATCATTGGATGGTAAAAATACAATCCTAGTACATGGGATATTTTGTTTTCTTACTTCTATTAGGGAATAGATGATGATATACTTCCATACCTATAAGTGGGTGGTACATCTTAGAGTGAAAAATATGTAATAGGACTTTAGGTGGTAGTTCTGGTGGACAAGGATGAAGAGGGACATTGCTGGATTCGTTTCCCAATGCCTTACTAACTAGAGGATAAAGGTTGAGCACCAGCATCCTGGTGGTTTTCTCCTGCCACTTCCAGTGCCCATGTGGAATTGGGAGGATGTCATGATGGACTTTTTGTGGGGTTACCTAAGACCCTAAGGATTCATGGAGCTATTAGGGTTATTTTAAATTTTCTAACGAAAGTTTCTCATTTATTATAGATCCATGAGAATAACTTAGTAGATAAATTGAGAAAGATCTATGTACATGAGATTGTATTCTTTCATGGAGATCCCTTGAGAATTTTATCTGATAGAGAAACACATTTTACAATGCAGTTTTGTAAGATCTTACAAAAGTTCTTAGAAACACTACACACAATCCCATGATAGATAGACAATTGGAGTGGATAATTTTTATATTGAAGGATATTATTCAAGCTTATATCCAATATTTTGGTGGAGATTAGGATGATCACCTAGACTTGGTTGATTTTTAATAAAACAACATTTACTATTATTCAATTTAGATGGAACCTTATGAGTCTCTTTATGGTAGTCCATGTCATTAACCACTTTATTGGCATGAGGCTAATGAGGAAGAAATTGTGGGGCCTATTATGGTACATGTTACCTCTTAGGGAGTGCAGTTGATTTGTAATAGATTGATCATAGCTTAGAATAGGTAGAAGTCTTATTCTAACCATAGTATGAGACCTTTTTGGTTTTTTATAAGAGACAAATTATTTCTGAGAATGACTCCTTGGTTAGGCCACCAATGTTTAAGGAATAAAGGGAAGCTAGTGTCACATTATGTTGGACCCTTCAAGATCATAAAATAGATTGGAATAATGTTGTATTGTCTAGATCTTTCTTCTCACTACTAAGGTATGCATGATGTGTTTTATGTATCTCAAATATTGTGGTACATGCCTAATTCTATGTATATCATCAACTATGAGGATGTTGATATGGATCTTGATGCATCATATGTGGAACAACCAATGTGGATTATAGACCTAGGTGAGAAAGCCATTTGATGGAAAATGGTACCACTTATCCAAATTCTATGGAGTCATGGATGGATCTAGGAGGATACTTGTGAGTGGGTGGTATCCTAAGTTGTTTGAGAAGAACCCTTGAAGGTACATTTCAAGGAAGAGAAGTTTTTAGAAGATGATAATTGTAACATCCTCACTTGTTTTGATGTATGAGATGTATATGTTTATAACACTCTTTATTACTCTATTAGATAATATATGATATGGTTGTTTAAATTTTTGTTTTTTTGTGAAAAGAGTCTAGGAATGATAGAGTTGGAAGCTGGTTTGAGTTTGGTTTATGTGGTGGTTAGAAAGCAGCCACCAGCTGGTCGGTGGAACCCACTGACCTACCATTGAGGCTATAACAGGTATGTAGATTTTTGTAGACCTCACCGGCTCAATGGTACAACCTATCCAAGAGTTCATTAAATTAACATAATGAATTTTAATTCCACATTATTTAACCCCTTTTTAATACCCAATTCTAACCCTAATCACCATATTTCTAATTTGATACCTCTCCCATTAAATCTTGATCTCTCTCATTCATCTCCCCTTGGTTCTTCATGACTGGATCAATCTGATGATATTAGAACGATGATTTTTCTCTAGATATAAACTAGTTTCATATTCCTTCAAGAGGTAAGTGAATGGATTTGTTATGGATATATGGTTTCATATAGATTTAATGAAAAATTATTCCTTCCTTCCTAGATCAGTGACAAATCTAGGGAGTTGACACATCTCTTGATCAAATTGAGATATACCATCGATTACAGATGACTTACGAGTAAGTGTTTTATGAATAATATTCTTAAAAATATTATTTATAGTGTATTGATGATAAAAATATAATCTTTTGAAAATCCATTGGTATATTGGTGGAAGATTTGTCATTTCAATGACATCCCTTTTGACCGAAGCTAAATTCCTCATGGATGGTGGATGTTTCTGGGTATGTTTTCATAAAACGACCATATTACATCCTTCTTCTTCTTGAATCTCATCTTGAATATATTTTAAGATGATAGATTCATGGTGTATTGAAATTCATCAACTATACTTGAGGTTATTTTCTATAATTGATGAGCAATTCATGGTCTGTTCTTTAATAAAAAAAGGATCTGGTGAATTGGCATCTTCTTTTTCGACATATCTCAGAGCTAGTTTCATTGAAGGAATATGAAAGATATATGATTAAATAACCACTAAATAAACTTATAATATACTTTATTATTTTATATAAACCTCTATTTTGATGAACTATAACCTAAGTTAAGAATCCTTGATGCATAAAATAGTTCTCTATGGGTGTGAAACATGATTCATACTTTGATCCTTTGATAAATATTAAAGTATTTAATCAATGAGCTTGAAGTAAAGAGTTCATTTTATTTTTATCCAATTTTATAATCATGTTTCTTTTATTTAATATTGTGAAGGAATAAATTGTTAACCATGATATATAATGATTACTTGTGGGTGTAGGTGTATCCCATGAGACCCGTATATAATGTTTGATTTCATGAGTATTGATAGTGTAGCTTGTTACCATGATTGATGTTGGTCACACGTTGTTATATGTTGCTACTATACTCTCATGATGACATGATATGATTTACCTTGTATTATTTACCCTGTTATGTGTGTTACCACACCTTTGAAGGTTTTTTTCTTAGTATTTAGAACATGTGGACCATCATGATATGGTTACCCTTTATGGGGATTGTGTATGGATTGTGATGATGGTGATGATAGAAGTAGGTATAGGTTATGGGAATGAAAAAATAGAGGCTTGAACAGAGGTTTTGGAATTAGGGGCTTGATATCCTAGAGGCTTGACCAGAATCATAGACAGTGTACGACAGCTTGAAGGTCTTACCTGTGATGTAGTCAGGATACAAAAACCTAGAGGCCTAATCTAACTCTATGCCTTAAGACTATCAGGAGAAATTATTACCATCCCTATGACTAGTTCTTTATCACTTTTGGAATATTAAAAATATCCTTATGAAGAAAGTATGGTCAGGAATTGTGGTGGCTTGGTTTGCACATGGGTGCTCTATATATGATTATTTATTCTTTCTTGTACATTTATTATTATCATGGAATACAACTTTTATACATTTTCACACTTGTTAAGGTTTAATTTGTGGGGTCCTATTGGGTTTATTACTCATACCCTTCATGAGAATATCTATACACATGAAGTCTTCATGTATAGGGATACATGAAAGAGAAAATATCCAGTGGAATATAGTTAATCTAATAAGAATGGAGCTGGTAACTATACTAGGATGTACTCTGGATCATTCTATATTATTGCTTATTTATTTAATTTCACTCTATATCCTCAGGTTTGGCTTGACGCTTTGGAATCTTGGTTATTTATTTGTATGAATTTTGTGCCATCTGTTATTATATTTTGATATATATAGTCTTCTAAAAGTTATTCTAATTATTATATTTATGTTTCATATATGTTATTTGTGTATGAATATGAAATCGAGGGTATAGTCTCCCCATCGATGGAGTTCAATCCCTCACTTCTAGTCAGAAAACTCTTGAATACAGGGAGGTGTGCATGAGGTATTGTACCTCTCTAACTTGGACCTGGAAGTTCAGGTTGGGGAATTACACACCTCACCAGATTCAGATAACCTTATCGACGCCCAAATGTTTTTGATTCTAAGTATTTTCTCCAAAATACTGGTTAGTAAGGAAATGAATGGAAAATTGTTACCTCTTTCCAGCTCTCCTTTAATTGGTAGTTTCAGTTGTAATTGCCTAAAAATATAACAAACAAGCTATTATGGCCAAAAGTTAGAGTGAAAATGAAATGATATGATGCGATGTTGATGAAGAAGATGTGATGTATAATGGGGATCATGCATGATAGGAGGAGGTCATGAGTTTGATTTCCTTTATGTTCACGATGCTATGTTGTAAAAGAAACGTGACATGTAGTTGGTATATAGATATATGATACATGGTTGTGGTATATAATGATGAAAATGATGTAGTGGATATGGTTATGATGCAATATATGGTTATATGGAAGGGATGGGTGAACTAAGACATTTGTGAAAGTGAAAAAATAGTGAGGAAGTGTTTTGGGGTACATCTTGATGTATTTTTTTTGATATTATAATATTATACTTGTAAGCGATATAGGGTGAGTGAACTTTGGTGATATGGGGTTATAATTGACCTGGTTTATGCTCGTTGGTTTTGTAATTTGTTCACTAAATCATTAGTATATTTATTCCACGTTTTCATGAGAGGTTATGAGGATGATTATACTGAGTATACATGTATGATCACCCCTATATATAATTTTTTTTAGGTTTCTAGTGTGAGTTTAGTGACTGAGATTCACATTACTAGCATGGCGCTTGGATCTATAGTTGGATTTTCTATTATATGATTTTATTTTGGATTTTTCATTTTAGAGACTATTTTTTTTGTATGAAATTCATGTATTATGTCATATCATATTTATTTTCCATTATGGAGTTTATTGATGGTTTCCTTTTATGTATGTTCCTAGGATTTATAATTTTAATGCCTCTCATTTTCAAGTTTTATACCCTTGGTGCTAGTCTTAACTTGGGGCATATTTGAGGTGGGCCTCAGGGGTCACTCTCATATTTCTAGTGGACTAAGGATGGGTTCCCAGTGGGGTCGTGTCATGAAAATATGTGTGTTGGCAAAAAAAAAGTATTTAATAAATATACGTTCACATAAATTTTTTATACATGAATTTTTATATATGTGTGAATTAACATAAACACACACACATACACATTAACATGACATTTTACACACACTCACACACAAAATTCCTTCCTTCCATTTTTTTTATTTTTAGAGTAAACACTTTTAAGGGGTTAAGTGGGAACCCACACAACTGGATAAACAACACTTCTATAGAAAATACTTTTATCAATACTAAAAATGATAAAATCTATATTGAACAATGATAAAAAAATGTTGATAAGTGATTCCTTTTAGTAGGGTGTTTTTTTAGCACTGATAAGACTCAAAATATTTTTAAAACTCACCCTCTTTATTAGTGACACTTTTATCAATGCTAGTTTGTAGTTCCGAGATGGGGTCATAGTTGACCTGACTGGTACTCATTGGTTCTGTTATTTGTTCACTGAATCATTAGTACATTTCTTCCACATTTTCATGATAGGTGATGAGGATGATCTTACTAAGTATACATGTAAGATCACTCCTATATATACAAATATTTTTTTATGTTTCCAAGGTGATTTTGGTGATTGATATGCACATTAATAGAATGGATATTGGAGCTGTAGTTGGAGTTTCTACCATATTAATTTCTTTTTGTTTTTTCATTTTAGAGATTATTTTTTCTGTATGAAATTCATATGTTATGGGAAATGAAATTTATTTTCCATTATGGATTTTATTGGTGATTTCCTTTTAAATATGTTCCTAGGATTTATAATTTCAATGCCTCAAATTTTAATGTTTTATACCCTCAGTGCTAGTCTCTAAATTGGGGATTATTGGAGGTGGGGTACACTGGTCACTCTCATCTTTCTAGTGGGCCTAAGAGGGGTTCCTAATGAAGGTGGGTCATGAAAATATATGTGTTGACAAAATGTTTTTGTAATGGATCATATTTTATTAGTTCTATTTTTAGAAAAATTTTGGAAAAATTCCAAGACCAGGTGCAGACAAGACGTGCAATTCTGAGACCTGGAGTGCCTAGAATGATCTGTAAAAAATATTATGTTTTTAAATAGCACACGTGAGAAATTTTCTTGAAAAAGTGGAATAACTCTTAAACGGGTGCCCAGATCATAAGTTCAAGGGAACTGTTGCATTTGAGATGGTGGTTTTACCCTATAAGCATCTTAACTTTAGTTGGTGTGGGTATCCAGTGAGAAAACATGAAAATAAAATAACCGTGAATAAAATAATTAAATTAAATAATTTTATTTTTAAATCCTTATAACTCATAAATGGTAACTTGGATTGGAAATCTGATAGTACCATTGAGCTTGTGAGGATGTGATTTCCTTAGGTGGAGCCTAACCTCGACCGACATAGGTCAAGGGTAAAAGTTAATTTTTGGACTTTTTAAAGGAGAATAAAATAAACTTAAAGAAGTTTATTTTATTGCCTTTTAACATTTTGTAGTGTGGAGACACTGCGACATAGCGACAAAGCAACCTGTTCTCCTTTCATAAATGAAGCAGTGTGGAAATTCTATTTTAAAGTGAAATAGTAATGCTGAAATGTGTTTCTTTAACTATTCGAGGGTAGGGCCCAACGTTAGAATTCATAATGCTGGAGATTTATCTAGAACCCTGAAGTTTACCTAAGGCAATGAGGAGGAGGCTCTCTCACCACTGACGAAAGACCAGAGGTCGGGATACGATCAAGCAATGACGAATCGACGAACAGTATTAGAGCAAGGATCGACGTGATGATGCGACTTCAATCTATGTCTGCATGGATCCAACTCGAGGTAGGATTTTCATTTAAATATGTCTTTCCCTATTCCTTGATTTAAATGAAAAATGTGGATCAACCAACAAATAGGTTGAACCAAGGTTCGATTGTTCTAGCGGGAGGGTTCGATTTATGGGGTTTTAATGGAAGATTGATCTTGGTTATAAAATATTGATTAATCCTATGTGAGGGATTTTTGGTTTAATTAGATTTCCTTTCTAAAAGATATGAAGCATGATCAATACTAACATTGATCAAGGTCAGTCCCTTTTTGTAGATTCATGCCTTTCCCCCCTATGTTCTTCATTTATCAAGGGCATTCTACATTTGGCCTACAACTCAACTTGAGATGATCGATCGATTGTTTCAGAACTAATCCTTGAAACAATGATCCAATGTTATAGGTCTAGGAGGGACACAACACAAAGGAGGTGTGATGATGATGGTGGAGATTGGATTGAGGTAGTGTGAGAGATATTTCATGTGAATGGATTCACACCATAAAGGAATCATGGCATGTTTTTCGAACCCCCGATGATGAATAAAGAGACTCGAGGACTCCAGAACATATTTTGGGTCAAATAATGGACCACTGAAGTGTGTACGGTGGCCTATGGAAGACCCCAATAGTGCGAAAGTGCTGGCGGCAGCCGCGTGTGGGAGGCGACATGCACCGTGGTGGCGAAGTAGGCCCACGAAATCTGCTACGAGTGGTGATAAGAGGCCGCCAATAATGGCCGACTACAGTTCAGTGGATGAAGATGGAGGCTTTGGTCCAGCCGGATCATGGGTTGGGTTAGACCCAATGGGTTGTGTTGGACCCGATGAACTAGGTCGGGTCAGCGGACCCCAGTCTGGGTCGGGTTGGGTCGGTCTGACCGGGTCAGACCAGATCCAGACCAGATCCAGACCCAACCAGACTCCTTTCCACTAAAACGTACATATCTTTCAAATCGTAAGTCCAATTGACAAGCCGTCTGTGGAGTTGGAACCCTTATTATGAGTCGGTCATTTGAATATATCTTATTTGGGTTTGAGTTAGACCATAATGGTTTGGTGGTGTTCTATTTGTCTTTCATATGATAGATCGGTATAGGGTACCGATCCTGTCATAGAGGGTGATAGTAGAGATTGAGACAATACCCTTAGGCTTCTCTATTAAGGTACGATGTAGGATCTCATTACTATCAAATAGAATGAAACTTTTTATGAAGTGATTTGGATCAGAGAGAATCTTGGTGATCTAACAGGACCAAGTGACAAGCGGATCTATGTGACCCAACAGGACGAAATGACTCTGTGAGTCTCAGTGCTCCAGTGGGTCTATGTAGAGCATGTACCATACCGAGAGGCACGACCGATACTAAATTCTTTTAGTGGTGCCTTAGATAGGGTTTTCTTCATGGGTGTGACTAATATTTAGACAGGAACTCATACCCTCTCTAGGATGATAACTCTAGTAGGGCCAGGATGTCCCCCAGTGAGCCCTGGGTGTATGACCCCCTATCTATGTATCAAGATCATTCCTTACTTCATTTAATGACCTAATCATTATAATTTGGGTAGTTCTTAGTGTGTTATCTTTGGGAGGGGACTAAAGAAGCCGGACCTCTTGCGAGGGTCTCTGATGAATTCATATCTCAAGGAGCGAGTTCTCCCGGAATGAGTGTGCCTTGAGCAAAATCCTGTGACCAAGGTTTTGGATGCGATATAGAGACTTATTATCTTAGTGAGACCAGACATATCAGGAAAAATTCATGACATATTGATACAAAATGTTCTCTCAGATACTTTTGGCAGACTTGTTCTATATGCTTGCTTTCAGATAGCTCGAGGAGTGTGACCTCCCTGAATCGAGCATACTATGAGCGGAACCATATGGATGGTAGTGGATGAGATGTTGCATCTTGGAATCCTTTATGAGTATACTTGGATGTTATTTTTATATGTATTGTTGACATATACCTTTGTTGAGATGACTGTACCTTATTGGTGGTGTTTCATTTGTGTTCTATTACCTTGTGTTTTGGGGTCTCCTAATGAGTATTGTTTTACTCACCCCTGCACGGGCTTTTCCCGCACGTGTCGTGTCTTGTGCAGATAACCGATGCTTTGGTGGATTCCTAGGGGAAACAAGACCAGGACCAAGATTGGATGGTGCCTTGTGAGATTAGATGAGTTGAGGTATTTCTAGCAGCTTCCTATAGTAGATTCAGTGCCCTTGTTTGTAGGTCAGACTTTACAATTGTCTTTTTTTAGTGGGCTTGTGTTCCTAGCATGGTTTAACTTTACTTATTTACTTTCTGTCATACTCTGTTATTGGGTTGTAGTGGTATGCATACATTTTCTTCACTTAGTGTTTTTACTCTCTAGTCCCCGTCACTTGGAGTTGGGTGCGTGTGTACCAGCTCTTAGGCAATACCTCTCATTTGTGGGATATGCCTACTCAGTGCTAGTCGCCATCCCCTGTCCTATCAGAGGTGAGCTTGGGGTTGTCACGACATGGGCCCCGAGGGATGAGTTGTGACAATTTTTAATTTAATAAATATATTTTGGCATATTTTTTTATACATGAGTTGTTATATATATTTATGTTAACACACACACAGACACATTAACATGACATTGGACACACACACACACACACACACACACACAATTCCTTCCTTCTAATATTTTGTTTTTATTTTCAAAGAAAAAACTTTTAAGGGGTTAAGTGGGAACCCAAACAACTGAATAACCAACAATTACACATAAAAATATTTTTTCAATGATAGTAAAAAATTAATAAAATCCATGTTTAACAGCGACAAAAAAGGATGATAAAGGAGGCATTTTATTAGTATGTTTTTTTAGCATTGATGTAACTCATTTTTTTAAACTCACCCCTCTTTATCAGTACTAGTTTTTAACTCTGATAAATCTCAAAAAATTATTTTTTAAAAATTATGGATGCCAGCCGTGGAACCCCTCCCCACTTTATCAATTCCCCCAACCCACCCTACTCACCCCACCCCTTTATCAGTGCCTCAGTAAATTCTCTAACTTTTCACAACCTCATGCCTATGGAGATTTGAACTTGTGACCTCTTTCCAACATGATGAATTCCCATACCACTGGTGCATCTTGTTTTTACCAACAATTGATGATATATATATATTTATTTATATATATTTAAATTTATTTATTTATATTTTTACTCATATAATTATATATAATTATATAATTTATTTAAAAAACATTTCTAAAATATGTTTAAATATTTATATATTTATATATTATATATTTAAGTATATATTTATATATTTACATATAATTTCATATTTACATATAATTTCATATTTACATTTAAATTTTTTATAATGTATTTATAAAATGTATATTTATTCTAAATACATTTGTGTGTGTGTGTGATTCTCTCTATCAGTATATATTTGAATAGGTGTGTGTGTGTGTGTGTGTAATGTATATATATATATATAAGATTTTTTTTTGTAATGTATAAAGATACATATATGTATAGACACACAACAAGTACATAATACCACTAACCTAAAGTATCTTACTTTTCATATATTGACATATTTAATATATATGTATATATATATATTTTAATATATATGTATATATATATTTTAATATATATTTAGTTTAATAATATATATATATATATTTACATATATTATTAGAATATATACATAAATATATATATTTATATTAATAAGCAGACATATATGTTTATATATAAACATTATATAAATAATTTTTTGGGTATATATATATTCATACCTTTTTATAAGGTAACTAAAATAGTTAGATATTTTTTTAAATAAAATTTATAATAATTATTTCTTTATGATCTATATGTTCAAAAATATATTTACATGTAAATATGTTTGAATATTTTTTTTACAATTAATTTTTATTTGTAAATATATTAAAATTCATATATATTTATTTATAAATAACAATAAAATATGAAAAATGATAAAATTTAAAAACCATAATATATATAAGAGTGTAATCCCTAGGAATAAATTTAGTATCCACTCAAAAACAAAAGAAGACTCTTTTAAATGAAGTTGAAAGAGACACACAGATCAAAATTTATGATCATATGATGTTGAAGTCTTGTTTTCAACTTATATTAAGAGATTAATTAATTTATTAAAATTTTTTATCACCAAAATATTATTACATTCCTATTACTCCATACTAATCAATGCATTTTTAATTAATATGAATTTTCATTTATTTTGTATACCATTTTCACTAGAGTTGTTACAATTTTAATGTAAATACATCTTTAGTATTATATAAATCATATTGAATAAAATATATTATATTTATATCAATATAAATATATTTTATATTAAAATATTATTTTTATAATATATAATTTTTTTATGATGGTCACCTTTTGTTATCTCTAAAAATAAATGCTTTAGCTGCTACAATAAATAAGGCCTTTAACCAGACTAAATTAGGCCTTTATCAACACAAAAAAGCACTAAAAACTGAAGTGTGATTAAAATCTCCAATACTTTATCAGCACTAGAATAGATGATAAAGTTACACTTTATCACCACTAAAAAAGTGATGATAAAGTCCACCTTCATCGGTGCTATTTTTAGCACTGATAAAGGACCCCCTTTATTAGTTCTTTTTTTTAATGCTGATAAATATGGTCTTTATCAATGATTTTTTAGTACTGATAAAGTGTACCTTTATTAATGCTTTTCATAGCACTGATAAAGGATCCCTTTATCAATTATTTTTCTATCACTGATAAAGGGCACACTATTGCAACGTGTTGTTAAAATTACAGTGCACTGTAGGAGAAAAAACAAAAAATATAGGAGAAAATAAAATATTTAATTAAAATAAAATTAAAAACACAAATATAAGAAAAAAATATATTATAGACATTTTAAATATTGGGTTTTATAGTTACATGAGTAAGTAAAAATTATCACATACATTTAAAACATCAATATTCCTTTATCTTTGGCCCCGCCCCCAATCATGCTAGTAGTTGCTAGAAAAACCACCCCAGCTTGAGAAAAATAATTCACCTATAAAAGAAATAAATTATTATGTTAGTAATACTATACATAAATAAATTAAACACAAACTTTCAATTTTAAACTAAAAACTTATACTTTGAGTCATACCTAGTACACTATGTATTAGATTGAGTTATAGTTAATTCTTACACATCACACCATTTATTATTATTCTCAAAAGCAGGTGATATTGAATTGGATCTCACCTATGGTGATAAAAAACTCACTACGAATGAGAGCTAATTCAAGAGGACTTGACTTTTAAGAACAAGCCTTAAACTATCACACCATTTTTTATTCATCTTAAATCATTATCTATATTAAAATTAAATAGATAATTATAAGACAAAAATGATAAGTAAATTGGTTAAGTAATAACAGATAAAATTATGAGATAAAAATCTGAACTCATTTTCTCCATTTTAGCAACATGATATGCATTTTAAACTAAAATGTCACTTATATATTGAAAATAAGCACTTTGAGTCATACTAACCACATCGTGTGTCAGATTGATGTGCGATCAATTTCTATATGTCACAAATGAATTATAGATTTTTTTCCTAAATTTTGAAAACAATCTAAGATCATTTTCTTGATTTTGGATAGTGATGTTCATTTTAAACTAAAATTACACCTTTTATATTAAAAACACACACTTTGAGTTATATCAGTCACAACATGTGTCACATTGATATGAGTTCAAATTTTACATGTCACAAATGAATTACGGACTATTTTCCAAAAGTTTGAAAACAATCTGAGCTTGTTTTCTTAGTTTTGGATATTTGGTGCATGTTTTAATCTAACATGGAACTTTTATATTCAAAACTTACACTTCATGTTATATCGACCAAATCGTGTTTCAGATTGATATGAGGTTAATTCCTACACATGAAAAATGAATTATGGATTATTGTCCTAAATTTTGAAAATAGTCTGATCTCCTTTGCTTAGTTTTGGCTATTCGATGTGGGTTTTAAACTAAAATGGAACTTTTGTATTGAAAACATTCACTTCAAGTCACATCAACCAAATAATGTGTCAAATTGGTGTGCAGTAAATTTCTATACATGAAAAATTAATTATGGATAATTTTCTTAAAGTTTGAAAACAATATAAGATTGTTTTACCATTTTTGGCTATTTGATGTGTGTTTTAAACTAAAATGGCACTTTTGTATTGAAAACACATACATAAAGTTATATCAACCACATTTCTTGTCAGATTGATGTGAGATTAATTCCTACACATGAATCATAAATTATGGACATTTTACTTAAAATTTTAAAACAATACGAGCTCATTTTCTTGGTTTTGGATATTTTATGTGTCTTTTAAACTAAAATGGTACTTTTGTATTGAAAACACACACTTCATATTTTATCAACCACATCATGTACCAGATTGATGTGATGTCAAGTCCTACATGTGAAAAATAGATTATGGATTATTTTCCTAAATTTTGAAAATAATATGTGATCATTTTCTTAGTTTTGGATATTTGATGCGTGTTTTAAACTAAAATGGTACTTTTGTATTGAAAACATGCACTTCAAGTCATATCTACGACATCATGTGTTGGATTGGTGTGAGGTTAATTACTATATGTGAAAAATGAATTATGAATAATTTTTCTAGAGGTTGAAAATAATTAGATCTCATTTACTTAGTTTTGGTGATGTGATAATGTTTTAAACTAAAATGGAACCTTTTTATTGATAAAATGAAATTTGAATCATATTGGTCACATCAGGTGTCAAATTTAGGCACAATTGATTATTACACATCACTTATAGATTTTTTCATCAATTTTGAAAACAATCCAAGATTTTTTTTCTCAATTTTGGCTATTTTATGTGCGATTTAAAATAAAATGACACTTTTGTATTGAAAAAACACACTTTGAGTCATACCGACCACATCGAGTGTTGGATTGACATGAAGTCGATTCCTATAGGTAAAAAATGAATTATGGACAATTTTTTTAAAGTTTAAAAATAATAAAAGATCGTTTGATCAGTTTTTTCTATGTGATTCATTTTTTAAAAATGGAATTTTTATATTGAAAACACATAATTCAAGTCATATCGATCAGATCGTATGTCAGATTGTCATACGATCAATTCCTACATGTGAAAAATGAATTGTGGATAGTTTTACTAAAATTTTAAAATAATACAAGATTTTTTTCTCAGTTTTGGTGATATGACATGCATTTTAAACTAAAATGGAACCAATCTATTGAAAACATGAACTTTGAGTCATATCGGTCACATCGTGTGTCATATTGATGTGCGATTGATTATTACATGTTAAAAATGAGTTATGGATCATTGTACTGATTTTTTAAAACAATATGAACTTGTTTTATTAGTTTTGGATATTTGATGTGTGTTTTAAACTAAATTGAAAATTTTGTATTGAAAACAAATACTTCGAGTTATACTGACCACATCGAGTTTCAGGTTGACATGTGGTAAATTTTTTTAGGTCACAAATAAATTATGGGATGTTTTTATAATGTTTGAAAAAGTATAATCTCAATTTATTAGTTTTTTCTAGGTGATGTGTTTTAAACTAAAATGAAACTTTTATATTGAAAACATGTACTTTTAGTCATATCTATCATATCGTGTGTCGGGTTGGTGCACGGTCAATTAATACACATGAAAAATGAATTAAAAATCATTTTATTAAATTTTAATAATAATAAAATCTCATTTTCTTAGTTTTGGCAATGTGACATGTGTTTTAAGTTAAAATGGAACCTTTCTATTAAAAACATTCACTTTGAGTCATATTGATCATATTGTGTCTCAGATTGATGTGGGGTCTATTTTTACACTTTAAAAATGAATTATGGACCATTTTCATAATGTTTGAAAACAATATGATATATTTTTCTTAATTTTGTATGTTTTATGCATGTTTTAAACTCAAATGACACTTTTGTATTGAAAACATGAACTTAGAGTCATACCAACCACATCAGGTGTCATATTGAATTGTAGTGAATTTTTACATGTCAAAAATGAATTATGGAATGTTTTCCTAAATCTTGAAAACAATTTAAGATCATTTTCTTATAGATGGATATGTGATGTGTTTTAAACTAAAATGAATATTTTATATTGAAAACATGTATTTTGAGTCATATGGACCACATCACATGTCAGATTAGTGTACGGTCAATTACTACACATGGAAAATGAATTATGAATCATTTTCATAAATTTTGAAAATAATCCAAGCTCGTTTGATCAGTTTTGGTGATGTGAAATTCATTTTAAACTAAAATATAAAATTTTTATTAAAATCATTCCCTTTGAGTCATATTGATAACATACTATCTCATATTGATGTGAAGTTGACTCATACATTTCAAAAATAAATTATGGACCACTGTCCTAAATTTTGAAAAAAATATTATCCTGTTATCTTGGTTTTATCTATTTCATGCATGTTTTAAACTAAAATGACACTTTTGTATTGAAATCACACACTTTGGGTCATACCGACCACATCATGTGTCAGATTGAAATGCGGTCAATTCCTACATGTGACAAATGAATTATGGATTTTTGTCTAAATTTTTGAAAACAATCGGAGCATATTTTCTTAGTTTTGGCAATGTGATTCATGTTTTAAACTATAATGACACCTTTATATTGAAGATATGTAATTTGGGTCATACTGACCACATTGTGTGTAGGATTTGTGTGTGGTAAATTCCTACACATTAAAAATGAATTATTGATTGTTTTCCTATATTTTGAAAACAATATAATATCTTTTTCTCAGTTTTGGATATGTAAAATGTGTTTCAAACTAAAATGACATTTTTGTATTTAAAACATGAACTTCAAGTCTTGAAAACCACATCATGTGTCATATTTATGCATGGTCAATCCCTACATGTAAAAAATGACTTATGGATCACCTTCTTGTAGTATCAAAACAATTTGAATTTGTTTGATTAGTTTTGATCATGTGATGTGTGTTTTGAACTAATGTGTAAATTTAACAAAATAAGTACAGATAAAAATGATAATAAACTTAACTAAAAAAATTAGATAAATTGATGAGAAAATTAATTAAATAAGTATCAAGAAGTCACCTCTTCATAATGTCTATATACATTCTAATTCCATGTATTCTTTTCATTCATTTCTATAAAAATTAATTCCTTCATTATAATTATCCTTGAGAAATAGATAAAAAATAATATATAATCATTCTAATACTAATTATTCACACCCCAAATATATTTATAAGGTTATATCCCATACTAAATTACAAACAAAGTAGGTAATCACATAAATTTGATGTCAAAAATCATTATGACACCATATATGCATACCACTAATCTATAAACAAATTTAATTATTCTTTTGAGTATGTAGATTGATAGAAATCATGGTAGTACTAAGAAAATATTGAAAAAAATCAATACTTTTTTAATGAAATTGTTATTACCTTAAAAAATTACCTATTCAGTAATTCTAGTATTTTGATGGTATATGATATATTTTATAAATTTTCAAATGTAATATCCACAATCGTTATTATTATCCTACTTCAGTCACTATATAAACATTGAACAAAATAAGAATTTTTTTCTAAAATATGTTTTTATAGTTAAATATTTCTATATATACCTTAATATGTTTCTATTTTAAGTAATCCATAGGCTTCTTATTTTCAGTCACCAACCTCATACCATGATTTAGCCTATATTTACAAATCTCCCTAGCATATTGAAATTATTATCAAAACATAAAATTAAACATATAATTCAATATTGATATATAAAATGTTGATTTTTGTTCATTAGAAATTTAAAATACACAACATGTGTGTTTGGTTTGACGTAAATCCCGGAATTGGATCCAAAAAATAAATATTTAGGATATCCAGATTGATTGAGATCAGCATCCAGTGCTTTATAAAAAACAAAAACAAATAACCAATGAAAAAATAAAAATATATTTTATATGATTAGATTATATAGTTTTAGCCCTGCATTGTAGGAATCAAAAAAGACTATTATCTATTATTTTCTTCTCAAATGCCTCATTTAGCTTATTGTGTTATTTTTTATAGAATGTATAACCATTGATTAACAAAATAATATAAGATATACCATTTTCATTTGGTTCCCTATGTATCCATTGAATTCATTCGGTAATTGAATTCATATTTTTAGATAACTCCTTATAAATATGATCTTAGAACTATCCTATAAATAGTTGATTATGTGTACTTGATATCCATCCTTCAGACCTTGATGGATTCAAATGACTAAGAATTTCATTGAAGGCTTCAACATATGGATCAACATCTTCAATATCATGTAAAATATAATGGTGAGATTTGTCTCACTTTGTGATAGTAATTATAACATCTCTTCCAAAAATACCTTTTTCCATAAGGAATCTGCTGTAATGATACTTTAGGAGATGAATACTATCAACATTTGATAGGTAATTGGTAGATGATTCAACATCTTCTTCAATAATATATCATTATTTAATACAACCTTCTAGATGACTTTGATTTATGAAGCACCCTTTCAAAATCTTCATATATCGTTCAATTGGGTACATCCATCTGTAATGGACAAGACTATATAGTTGAACCTCTATAACCAATTAAACCATCAATTGGACCATTATATCAATGAATTATGGTAGGAAGAACATCTCTAATTCACAAATTATGACTATAACCTCCTTATTCATGGTTGGAAACTTCATTGGGTCTATAACTTTACTGCATATAGCTTTGAAAAATAAGCAGAGTGGTTGTACATTTTTATGAATAATTCAATATGAATAAGCATGCATAAAATATTACATCAAAACATAGAAGTCATGTGATTTTAATCCTTGTAAATTAAAATTAGTCATTGACATGAAATTCCTTATATTTGATGAATACCCCTCTAGAACTTTTACACCACAAGGAAAATGAAAATTTTAAATTTTTCTTATTTGGATAGAGTGTAAGTTACTAGAGGAAGAAAAGTATTCCTTTTACCCAGCATCGTTTACAACTCTACCCTTATACCCATTTCAGTCATGTCCATCATAGATTTGATTCCATCTTTGGTTTTTCTAAGAACATTTAGTAATGTGCTAATAACACTATCAAATACATTTTTTTCTACACGCATGACATTAAAAAAATGTTTAATGTACAAAAAATTATAGTATGGTAATTAAAAGAAAATTGATCACTTTTTCTTGCCTGATTTCATAAGGTTTTTTAAATATGGTTTACCAAAAACAGTTTCAATAGATTTTACTTTATTGACCAGTTGATCACTCATTAGTAGAGATAGTGTTGTACCTTGTTCTGTATTCCCATAAAATATTTCTATCCAAGATCGGTATTTATATCATTGAGGTAAAAAATTTCCTATGTCCTAAAAATAAATTCTTTGAGGAATGTTTCAATTGAACTGAGTTTGTGAATTCTTTAAAAATTTGACACCCAACATTCATTTAATTCTATATCTTGATATATCTCCATAAGCAGGAAATTCATTTATCATCGCATACAACATGGTTCTCAATGTGAATTCTTCACTTCTAGGAGCATCATAAATTATAAAATCTGTATCCAATATCAATTTCATATCTTTGATCATTGGAGCCAAATAGACATCAATATCATTGCTTAGTTGTTTTGGTCTATATATAAGTATAGAAAACACAATGTATCTTTGTTTCATGCCTATCCATGGTGGTAAGTTATAATTTACCAACATAACTAGCCATTTAGTGTGAGTACTACTCTATACACAAAAAGTATTTATTCTATATATAAATAATGTAAGAAAAAAATTTCTCAGCTTATTTTCCAATTCAGGATACTCATAATCTATTTTATTATGCTGAGTAGAGTCCACTGAATAACATAGTTTCCCATCTCTAATTCTTATATCTACATACCATGTAAATTTTCTCGTGATTTCTTGACATCCATATAGTCTTCTAAATCTTGAAATTATAGGAAAGTACTATAAAACTTTATAAGGAATTGATTCATATTTCTTGTATCATTTTGTGCCAAACTTAGGGTATTTTATGAGTGATTCATGGTCATTTAGAGACAATATGAAATCATTTATACAAGCATATATTTTTTAGAGATCATACCCATTGAACATATAACTCATTTAACATCATATGTTCAACATGGTTTTTTTATTTTTCTCTAGTAGCATATCATTCAAGAGACCAAGTAGTTCTTTAAATATGGTGTTGCTCCATCTGTTTCCAGCTTTCAAATTATATAACTTCAATAAAGTTGATAATGTTGTGTATTTAGTAAATTCAGTATAAAATGGACTCTTAGAAAAACTATTTAACTTCTCAAACAACTTTGGATAATCATGAAGTTCATATTAAATTTCTATTTTCATTTCTTTCATACTATATCCATCATCATTTACACTGGTATTGATAACAAATGATCCATAAATAGAAATATCATCCCAATCAGTGTGTATGTTCAGTTTTTCCATGTGTTTAGTCCAACATTTATATCTTTGACCTATTACATGAAAAATAAAATGTTCTTATAACTCTTCCAAACTAATTTTCATTGAATAAAAATAATTAAAACATAGAAAAATGATTTTAGAAGGGTCGTATACATGATCTATTGAAAACTTGATGAACTCTTTAACTCCATATTCATACTATTTTTTAATATAATTAACACGCATACATTTTCAATTCATATTCATCCTATTAGTTTCATAAAATATTCATTTTTTACAAAAAATAAATAAATACCCATAAGATATTCATTGTAAAAAGAGAAAGTTATAGATAATTCTAATATGGGGAACCCAAACACGAGCCTCAGCCTGGTTGGTGAGGACTCTTTAAGTTAATCCAAGATACCTAAGATAAAATTTGACTGGAGGCATATTTTCAGGTACTATAGTACTACTATAGTAGTCATTGTAGCAGGTACTATTCAATACTGTAGTAGTTGGGATTATTCACCCGTTTCAGCCTTCGGGCCATTAGTTTGTTCCTTGGGTCCTTCAAGGTCTTCAAACCACCCAAGAACTTCATGATAGTAAGGCTTATGGGCCACTTCAAAGCCTTTGGGACACTTGAATTGCAGATGCAACTAGCTGTATTTACAAGGAATGAGGCTCCAGATGAGGATCTGAGTCGGTGAATTCACTAGAGTAGAGCTAACCATAATTGGAAGAATGAGAGGGTATGAAATTTCCATCAGTACCAGGCGTGTGAATCTCTTCACATGACAGCTATCCAACCATCCATATGAAGGTGGAGAGTTAACATCACAATATATGTTGGGGAGGGGAAGTTCCAAGTTGTCTGTTTGGGATGATTTCCTCTAAGACCTTTAGGTCATGTAATTTTCACTAAGCCTACGTGCCATGTAAGGGTTCCCCCTCAACCTTTAAAATGAGGATTATCAAAAATAAATAAAAATTGAATGCCTTACGTCCATTTAGGATAATACTGGGAATCCAACATTTTAATGTTATTGGATATTATTCATAACAAGTTATCATTTTACACAAGGGTAACATGAAAAGAAACAACCTGGGTTAAACATGTGGTTTTTGGTCTAAGTTCTCAATTTGATGTTGCATGGGACAAAAAGGTTGTAATAAATATGTTAGTAAACCAAATTAATTTATTATTGGATTGGAAACTTCCATTATAAATTATTGTTCTTGATTGTCATTTAATTATGACCTAGATTTCTAAATTTGTGTAAAAATATATTTCCTAAGAATATATAAGGTCATATAATCTCTATATTTTGACACAGGTTCGAGGAGCATAGATTTTCATGAAATGAATGGATAAAACTATCATTGAAAAAAAAAGTGAATTTGTATTCCATGTTACTCTATTTTTCTATAGATTAATTTAGATCATGAATTATAAGAATACCAATAAATATATTTGAACTATAACCCATTTATGATGTCCTATTTCAAAAATAGTATAGTTTTCAATCTTAGGAAAATTTCACATATCCTACAATATCCAAAACCTGTATCCAATTTCCTTAAAAACACCAAAAATACTTTCCATTAATAAACATTAATAAAATTCAATTAGCATAGATTTCATATAATTGGGATCCAAAACTTTTTGATTCCACCTATAATAATAAAGTTGATCACTATAATCTATCCCCCTAATATAGTAGTAAAAACGTTCATAGGTATATCCAAAAGAGTATTCTCATTTTTAATAAAATCCATGCCACATGTATGGTTAGGGGAGATTATAATATACTTTGTAATTTTTTCCACTATCTTCTAACCCTATATGTTTCTGAGATAAATGTGTTTTGAATTAGAAATTTTATGGGTGAAACTCAAACCATTATTAGTGATACATAATAGATTAAAGTAATAATAATATTGTGTACATGGATTAATAAAAATAAATAATGTAAACTAACTGTGAATTTTTTCCAGTAGACCATACATCTGCTATAAATACCCAGTGGATGCCCACATTTCATAATTATAAATTTAAACTTTCATGAGACACTTTAAACAATAAAAACCACCTATTAGAGGTGTGATTTAGCTTCTCAAGACAGGTTTTAATGATTTTTACTCATTCTATCACTTTATTTATAAAATGTCTTAAATTTCATGGAAATTCAACAACAAAATATATCATTTTCATAATTCATAATCAAAATCAATCAAACACATACCGAATATTCCCTTTTAAGAATATTATACATAGTATAAACATGAATTACTAGTTCTAATTCCATATTAAACTTAAACCAATCTATCCCACTCAAACATCATGTAAATAATTTAATATAATAAATTCCATACTAAATTCAATAACCCAAAAACATTCTAAGTCACATCTTTATCATAGCTAATAGAAATCATTACCAAAACCAAAATCTTTCATAATGAATGAAATCATAACCAAAGACATTTTCATATAACCAAAAAAATCACAACCCAATTATATTAACCCAAAATAAAAGAGATGTTGAGGACTTATAAATCAAAGGGTAATTATGAGGTAAGTGTTTGGTTACTCGACTTATGTAGCTTTCCATATAAATATCACACATCCTATGGATTTTCTACTTAGTACATGATAATACCTATTAATTATCTTAACCTTATAAGTTGATACATGTATTTTTCCTATTAATGACACTTTTGTATGACCCTTAAATAAAAATATTTATTACCATATCTCCACCATTTTAATTCCCTATACTTTATTTCTGTAATTTAAGGTTCACTTAAGTAACCACACAATTTTATTATCTTAAAATAAATTTTTTATATTTGAAACGTAACCTTTAAAAATGTTTTATGGGTAACCAACATGTGACTCCACTAAATGATGGTATAAGGGAATTTTTTACACCCCCTGATAGGGCGCCTGTGGCATGGTGTGAAGAAAGAAAATATCTATGTTTTTTCTCATGCACCACAGTGCTTGACCAGGGTCATCTCACTTTAGGAGCTTCATAGCTTGTTTAATTAATATAATTCACCTAAAATTATTCATTTTGGTTGTTTTTATTCTTTTATGAAAATAATAGAATTTGAGAAAATATATTAAATTCTAAAAAATAAATTAACAAGAAATAACAAATTGTAACTAGTAAAGAAATAACTTTCCCTTTGTGGTTTGGTTTATGGGTTCCATCATTCTTATTGTCATTGTTTAAATTTAGTTTGACAGTTTAATTATGAAATATAATTATTAAAATACTATTATTTTATTTTGGTATTATGAAATATTGAAAGGCCATAGACAAATAAATTCTACCCCCTTATGTAATGAAGGAGGATGGAACACCTCAATCGAGAGTATAACACCTTCCTAGACCCGACTCCATCATGTGTCATTTAATATAATGAATGGATCAAATCCATCATAGGAATATATTGTGTCCAATATAAGGGAGGAAAATTATTTAAATAAAATTATAGAAATGAGTTTGAGTTCAGTGCCGTTGTGGAAAATTGCAACACCCATGCACATCACCCTTACTCACCACAAACGTAAATAAAAAGTTATAATTTAAGCATAGAATTCTAAAAACACCACTTAACTCCCCTAGGATATGCCTTAAGTTATCCCATCATTATCAAGGGAAATATGTCACAGTAATGATAATGATAAAAAGATAATAAGAATAATAAAAAAATAAGGATGAGGTAATAAGAATAAAAAAACATAAAATAATATAATAAAAATGGAAGAAAAATAGATAGGGAAGAATAATAATAAAATAAAATAAAATAAAATAAATAAAAAATATATAGATAGAATATTAAAAGAAGAAGAATAAGAAGAAGAATAAGGAGAAGAAGAAGAAGGGGGAGGTGGGTGGAACACAATTGTTATAAAAACAATATACATGGATTATTATTATGAAATTAAAATTTAAAAAATACATGAAAAATAAAACTAAAAGCAATAAAGAAAACAAAATAATGGAAAAATATGAAAGTAGCACAATCCTTGTGAATGGATTCTCCCCTTGGTGATGCAGATCACCCTCACCAGTGGGCTGCCTCCTTCTTTTTATAGGAAACTAGGAGCATTGAAATCTCCTCCTCAAATGTTTAAAAATGATTCATCCCCTAATACATGGGTTATCTCAAATTAACTAAAGATATTTGGGTTTTTATATTTTCAATGACATTGAGTAAATCTATTGGAAAATTCCTTCCTTAATCTTTCATGATTTTTGATCGTGTCATGTCCATGTGAAAATAGTGGTGAAATGACAGTGGTGTTTGGATCTTCCTCAAGACCTCCAACCTTCATAGTGGATAGAGGGAGTTCTCATGGGAAATTAGGGTGTCAGTTCCTATTCAAATTTTTCTCATGGTGGACTTACATAGCTCTAGAGATGATCATGTTTCATCCTGACCTTCTTTATCGATCCTTTAGCTCAAGACCGAGCTTACAACAGGTCATCCATGGTGGTTCTCCAGTGGTTGTAGATAGTGGTGGAATCGAGTGGGTGTGGTAGGTGGCAGGACTCGGTGGTACCTTGTGTCCGAGGAATGGGTGTGTAGGGTTGAGGTTATGTGGTGGAATTTTTATAAAAATTGAATATTAATCACAATATCTCATCCTACATTAGAAAGGAACCCGAGAGTGACAATCATTTAAATATCAAGTTATGGTTTCTTAGACATAATGAATTAGGATGGGGGTTGAAGGAAACCTACCCACTACCATTCATCACCCTGTGCTGGCTAGCTACTCCTCCCACTTCCTCATGGGA
The DNA here is from genome assembly GCA_963277665.1 of Viscum album. NCBI lineage: Eukaryota > Viridiplantae > Streptophyta > Magnoliopsida > Santalales > Viscaceae > Viscum > Viscum album. The sequence goes on from OY728146.1 coordinate 320,459,969, forward strand.
TTGAACACCATAGGCATGTGCACACACGAGCTTTGGCCCACCTATACTTCTTGTGAGCTCCTCCACATGGGCCACTGCATGGGCTTGATCCCCTGTGTGTCCATTCCATCTGGAGAAGACCCTCCTCATGGTGGCCAGTTGACTAGCCCCTTTTAGGATAGCTATATGGTGGGATTCCACTCATTGATGGGATATATTAAGACATTAACCATTTGTTTTGATAAACACCAAATAAAATAAGAAACAGTAGAATATTTTCAAATTCAATAAAAAATGCCATTCCAAAATAATTAAATGAATATCAACTTCACATTCTTAATACTTTTAATCATTTTAAATAATTTTACTTTCATATTTATAATTTTTCATAATTATGTAAAACATTAAAATTCATAGGCAATATTCATTGAAAATCATTTAAAATCAATGAAAATTGTTTAAAAGTATGCATGGAATATGAGTGTGTCAAATACCACCACACTTAAACCATGATTATCCTCAAGTATAAAATCTCGACATTAAAAATAATAGGACACAAATGTTACCATTATTAAAATATCAAAATAATTAAATAAAATAATTATTAATATCAAATAAAATTTTCAAGTTACACATAAAATATAAATTAAATTTCCCACTTTCCAAAGAAACAATAATTTCAGTAATTTTATTTTCTCTCTTTTGAAAATGATGGAACTCCTTATTTCATCCATTCATGTTTCTTAATTCATTATTATTAAACATTCCATGTAATGATCTACCTCTGTTGAATATTTTTTTAAATCACTAATGATATTAATTCAAGTATATTTATTCTTATATCATGAGAACATTATCATTATTCCTAAGGTTTTAAAGGAACTAATTTCTCCACTTTTTAAAGAAAAAATACACAAAAAATCATGAGGACTTTTCAATAAAGGTTCAAATGATTATGAGGCTTAAGGTTGGTTGGAATTGAGGTTCAAAAATTAAGGCTCAAAGAGGAGGGTTGTCTCTAAATTATAAAACATGATATTAAAACTAAAATTTTAATAAAATTCTCCCCTTCAAAGTAGCAACTCCCACTTTCCCCAATCTCAAAGTAAAGATCATGAATAATGAAATCATAATAAATGAATTGTTCACCCTCTTGAATTTTTCTTATACTTGTTTTTTCAAAGTACATTTTCATTCTTTTTTTTAATTTTTTAAAATTAATACTTGGAGTAAACATCAAATCCAAATCCTAAACACATATGATAAAAATAATTGGTCCATTAATGGTGATTTTTTATTTGTCCAAGTCACAAACCATTCCAATATATATATATATATATATATTTATATCATTTTTTTCAAGATTAGAAAAAAAAATAAAGTATAACTAATAAATCAAAAACCATTATTAATACCCAAAATTAACTCCCCCACACTTTTTTTACTTACAATGTATTTCCTCCCTTCCACCATGACTCACTTCACCTCCACACTTTAACTTAAAAATATCATGAAATAATAAGAGGAGGGTAGAAATAGATTGAAACATTGATCATAACTAACAAGGTTATTCATGATATATATGGAGTAAAAAAGGATTAATGTAAATGTGGTATTCAAGGATAAGGGATTTTCAAAAGACAACTCAATCATTTTAAATGTTTTTTTGCATAGTCATCATATTTGAAAAGTTCCAATATATGTTCTGGTAGGTGGCATGCCCCAAGATCACTCAAGAAATATAATCAAGATAACATAGGAAATATTTGGTCTATATATCCTCTAAGGAATAAGACATTTGATTTGGGATAATCATTAAGTGATTGAATAATAATAAAAAATCAATTTACATGAATTTTATAAATTCAAAGTGTGAAAAATGATAGGGAAATTTCATTTACATGAATAAAATAATTCCATCAAATCAGAAGTTCTCATTTTAATATCCATGCTTCACTCTAATCATTCAATTATCCATTTTAATCATTCAATATCATTATCATTTAAATCTAAGGTATGACACCATAGGGTTCCTAGAAAACTCATATCTCCTAGATAATTCAATTAAATCATAAATTCAATGCATGAGCATGCAATTTTTTGAGTTTAAATCTCAAAATAGTTTTTTTAGAAAATATTGGGAGTCTAAAAGATAACCATTAAAAGTAAAATCCATTTTATCATGAATATTCTGTCAACTTCATCCATTATTTTGGGGCTACCTTGTTCCATCATGGTCCTAAAAAAGTAAATCAATCAATTAGGCAATAATATCATGTCATTTAAGATAAAAAAATAGAGGTAATGGGCTATATGATAAAATAATTAATAATAATGAAATTGAATATACTAGAAATAAAGTAAAGATAAATCTTGGTATGATCCCCCAATTTGGCCCTATATTTTAAGTACATCCAGAAGGAAGTACCATCTATTATATATAGTCTAACAGTGGGTGGATCTTCATGGATTTGATCCACCATATGTGGATTTTACCAGATTGTACTTATTTATTGTTAGTAAGGAATGATCCATGGATAGAGTATACCTAATTATTCCCCTTAACATATTTCATGGTAGGGATTAGATGAAGTATGGATCATCCAAATTCTTGGTTTCAACTTTTGCATCTTCCTCCTTGTCTAGTGCTTTATTAATAAGAGATTCATGAATTAAATGATTGAGGGGAAAGTAAGTAGGTAATTTTAATTGAATAAAATTTAAATAAAAATTCTCATTTTCAAAGTGATATTATTATGTCTTTTTTCCCCAACACTACTGGAAATCTGGGCTATAGCCACAGACCTATAGCCACGGTTTTATAAAACCGTGGCTATAGGTTTTAGACAGCCACAGTTTTTTTCCTACCCGTGGCTATATCCCCTCGCCCAGTTTTTTTCTCCCCCATTCCGTTGGGCTCCATCCTCGCCCTTTCCCCCAAGTGTCAGGCTCCATCTCCTCACCCTCGCCATTTCTCCTCCCCGCGGCCTCATCCTCGCAGCATCCTCCTCCTCCACGACGCATCAATGCTGCGCCATCCTCCTCGCTGACGCCCTCCTCGCCGCGCTCTCCTCGCCGACGCTCTCCTCGCCGACGCCCTCCTCACCGCGACCCTCCTCGCCGTGTCATCCTCCCCGCGCCCTCCTTGCCGACGCCCTCCTCGCTGGCGCCTTCCTCGCCGCGCCCTCCTCGTCGAAGCCCTCGAGGTCGACACCCCCATCGCCCTCTATTTTTTTCTCTCCCGAGTGCTGGTTATCTGCATTTTTTATGCCTCATTTGCACCTTCGATTTCTTTGATTTAGGTAAGCTTTACATGTTTTCCCCTTCTGTTTCATATCCCCTGAGGTTGATATTTTGAAGCCACTGGTAGAATTAGTGTGTATTTTCATTGAAGAGGATTATAGATGTTTCTACGTGGTCCATTACAAATCTTGGTATGATTTCTGCTCTATCTGCAAGTAACTTGGACACCTAAGTCAGGTCTGCTGATGGTGTTCTTCTAAATGGATTGGAATGGTTGCATCCCAAGGGATCAATACTAGGAATGTGGGTATTAGTAGAATGTTGATTTTGGTAGATGAGTTTGGATCTACATGTTTTCCTATAAAGGATGCATGATTCACAGGACCTAGGTTGTCATATGAAAATGCATTGTGATCCGACCACGACCATCTAAGGAGCCCGGGGGCGAAAGTTGTTCCATCTGTTTCTAGTGCTGAATATGTACCAATATATGAAGAATTAAAATGAAATTGAGAAATTCAATGGAGAAAAAGATTCCAATATATGAAGAATTAAAATGAGAGCCTTTCTCGGACAATAAGGCTGAATTGAATCCCTATATGGGCCCAAGAAACCCATTACGACTGTTAATGAAATGTTCAGACCATTGTAGAATACTAAGATGTTACCCCTAATATACATATTAAGTCTCATAGAACCCTTTTACTTTATATAGGTGATGGGGTCCTTAGAGAAGTATATTATAAGTCTACCACTGTATAAATTTTCTAAAACATAAAAATTTATACATGACTGCTTCATTAGTAGGAATAACTTACTAGAATCATCATATGTTCACATTCAAAATAAAGCATTGTACTTCAATAAAAACCTATTTAGAAGAGTTTAATAAAGTAAAATTATATTTAACCAATATTAATGTTTCTATAGATAATGAGGATCAGAAATTAATCCTCTTAATCCCTCTTAACAATAGCTACATCACACTAATTGAGACCATGATATATGGTCGAGATTCTTTAACTAAAGAAGATGTTAAATAATATATTTGGTCTAAGTATTTGCATTCTAAACTTAAGATAAAAGGAGATGTTGAGTGTTTTTCACAAGGGGAAGACCTAAAACTTAATGTAAAAAAGAAACAGTTCAATAGATACAAAAGTAAGAGTAATAAAGAACCCAAATCCAAAACTAGTTCCTTGGATAGAAAAGTCACATGTTTTCACTATGTTAAACCCATGCACATTAATCCCAAGTGTAGGAAACTCATGTGAGAGTTAGAACACAAAAAACCAACTGACCAACCTTTTATGGTTGACTCAAGATATTATGCTATTGAATTCCGGAATATATCCATCCATAAACTCAATCATGAGTGGGTCCTCAACTCTGGATATTATTGTAACTTGTGTCTATATATAGAGTCTTTTTTGAATCTATTCAAGAATTTGGAAGGGTATGTCCTTTTAGGAAATAATAATAGGTGTAGGGTTGAGGGTAGAGACTCTATTCTAATAGAGTAAGATGATCAATCCATCATCCACTTACTTGATGTAAGGTGGGTCCCCAACCTTCAAAAAAATAATATACTTAGGAGTCCTTGATCAAAATGGATTTACCTCTAGTTCATATAATATAAATGGATATTGAACATAATTAAATATTGATATAATTAATTTATTATAGTAATATTTCCACCTTCAATTTTAACCAATAAGAAAATTATTTTCTATGAAATGTCTCTCTCCTTATCAAAGATAAATAATGATGATTTCTATTATTAATTTTTTTATGATATGGTTTATATTTTTCGTCATCTACCAGTACTCAATGGGGTGCGGGGTAAGGCATAAAAGAAAACTGAGAAAAATCACTAAACAACTCAACCACACTAGAAATTCCCAAGGATTTTAGTAGAATGACAACATATCTTTGTAGATATGGTTTATATTTTCCATCATCTACCACTACTCAATGGGGTGCGGGGTAAGGCATAAAAGAAAACTGAGAAAAATCACTAAACAACTCAACCACACCAGAAATTCCCAAGGATTTTAGTAAAATGACAACATATCTTTGTAGATATGGTTTATATTTTCATAATGTCTCTAAATTTCAATAAATCTTTGTAGATTTAATATAGAACATCACAACTTGTTATGAATTAACCCAAACACTTTTGGGAATTGATTATTATTATCTCTTAGATTTCATATAAACTCTTTTTACTATAACCAATCCTCATTCTTGGAACTTATGTATGACTATTCGTGAATTTTTATAATTTAAAACATTTATGAATTCCCTAAACCATAATTTTAATATATTTTTTATAATTTTTTTATTAACTTGTTATTGATGATTACTTAATATCTTATGAAACAATACATATAATGTTAAGTCATTTTCTATATTATTTATCTAATGTATGTTTATCTGCCTCAGAATGGATAGATACTGGATGTACAACATTGATCGGATCACTGATGAATTTTAGGAGTTACAATATTTTTTGGACTTTGCATTCACTAATGATTCATGATTTTGATGATACTGATATTGAGACTCACTTTTTATGTTAATTGTATGTTTGTATTGGTAATGTATGACGAGTTCCATGCATCCGATTACATTGCTTTTTTGATCAATATCATTAATATTTACCATATCTTATTGGGAATGAGAATGACTACTAAACTACGGTTCTCCACTGCTACAAATGCCTTTTCTGATTGGTCTCATCTTTCTTTTAGTAGTGATAATACTATTTCTAAGATGTTCCGTAATATGAAACCTACAATTTCTATCCTTAAAGGATTCAATAATACAACCTGCTAACAATGAAACCTCTCTTGGACTAAAGAATGAAATCAAAATAAAATATGATGAACCAGTTTCTGCTATCCCAACTCACACTAATACTATTAGCAATCCTGCCAATTCTGGGTACGCTGAGACACTAAATAAGCCTGTAATACTGCTTTCGTGGCACCCAAATCAGTTGAACATGGTACCACAATATCGATACAGGAACCTAAGCCCATGCAGGTTATGAATGTCTCTATAGTGAAAATGCACTACTGTACAGATATGGAAAATATCATAAAACATCCCACAGATACTTCACAGTCCAGGTATAACTATTTCACCACCTATAGATAGTGAGCACTGTGCTATAAAATCTGGTAACTATTTCTAATCATAACTCTGTTTCTGATTGTTTTCTTCCAGAATATTGATTTTGATGACGATTAAGATGATTGATTATAATGTCGAAGAGAATGATGGTATGAAAATAATGTATACCATTGTTGTTACAGTTTTTGTAAATGAATTCTAATAACAATTGCTCACTAGATGATGCTGATCTTTACTTATTGCAGATGAGACGTTCTATGATTGATCGTACCCACCAGAGTTCTGTACATTGGATGATGCTGATCATTTTTTATTCTACCACAGAGGTTTCTTTTCGCTGTTTATACATACACTGTTAGGTTTTGTTTGATTGGGTGTGATTTTTGATTGTTGCAGTTGAATTAATTAAAACAGAACAAGCTTTCTATTTTTAGTTTGTCTTTTCAATTGACAATATCATTGTATTTTTTAACAATAGTTCCATTTTTCTATATTAATGATGTCCAGAAGGGGTAAATATGCAGGGGGAGTCCAGTGTCCAGGGGGAGTCTAGTGTCCAGTAGGGGTAAATATGATTTGGTCATCCCAAGAACTAGTTTCCAGGGGGGAGTCCAGTGTCCAGCAGGGGTACAAGGGGGCTGGTAGGGGGTGGGGGGGAGAGTATGGGTCCAGTGTCCAGCAGGGGTCCAGTGTCCATCAGGGGTAAATATGCAGGGGGAGTCCAGTGTCTAGGGGGGAGGGATGGGGGGCTGTCCAGCCTCGACACATTATTATCACTATCTATTAAAATCCAGTTTTAAGTAATCTTCGATTTTGATGATAATTTGTAGTGAGTTAGAGGAGGATAAGCAATTAGTTCTCTTTTGAGATCCATCATTATGAAATAACAAATCGTATTTAAATTCAGCATCTCTGAAGCCATTTCTCTCTCTCTCTGATGGTCTCATTCATGCAAATTGATTGAGGATGTTATCATTGATTGGAGAGCTCCTTTGGAAGCACATGTTCGGTCTCCCCTCTTATATGTGTATTCATAGGTAGGCATATACATATATAACTTCCCCTTTATATACTCCTTCTGCTCAAACTATTGCACTGAATCCTTATTTTAAGCATTCCTTATTGGAATTTTGGCCCAATTAGATTCTATTTTTCGTCAGAGTTGGGTGGGTCTGGTGTGGGGAAGGTGTGCGGGCTCGTGTAGGGATGTAGGGGGAGGCTAGTGTGCAGGGGTGTAGTGCAGTGCAAAGAGAGAGGGAGGCCGGATCTGGTGTGAAGGGGGGAGAGGGACCAGTGCAGGGGTGCATGGGGAGGCTGGCATGCAGGGGTGCTGGTGTCATGGGTGCAGGGGTGCAGGGGGGGGGGCTGGCAGGGGGGCTGGGGGTAGCAGGGGGTGGGGGGGTCTGGGTTTGGGGGGAGGGGTATGTCCATGGGGGGTCTAGGGGGTCCAGTGGGGGGGGGGGGGGCTGGTGCTGGTGGGCTGGGGAGGGGGGACAGGTGCAGGTGGGAAGGGGGGGACTAGCAGGGGGCAGGGGGGGGGCTGGCAGGGGGAAAAGCAGGGTGGTGGTAGGGGGCAGGGGGGGGGGGGGGCTGGCTGGGGGGTGGCAGCCATGTCAAGGTAGTAATGGACCAACCTATTTGTAACATCATAGAAAATGATTTCAGCAGGTCCAGATATGTGGAATTTCACTGGTGCTTATGCATCCATGTCACAACACATGTATAAGCCATCAATCTACCCTTTCCGCTGATAAATGAATGTACAGAATTTTATCCTTTTTGTATCTTTTTACATCATGTTTTTCCATTTTCATTCATTTTCATTTATAATTTATGATACATGATCTGATTTTTTAACATATTTTTATCTACTTTTCATTATTATCTATCACAAAAGATGTAATTTTAATATATTTTAACTAAAATTTGCATGGATGTGACTGATGTCAATATGCAAATTCAAGACAATCACTTCTCTGTTTCACTATTTTTGTGGCAATAAAATGATACTCATGTACAATTTTTTTTACATTTGTCATTTGTTCATTGCAATTCAACAACTTCTGAACTGATTTGTGGACTATAGTTGTAGCTTTGTAGGAGGAAAAACAGGGAAAACACCTCTCTCCAGAAATATGTGCTATAGAAAAAATCAAGATCCTCTTGGAACAAGTAGAGGAACTTCGAGAAGTAGGAACAGTGGATGTAGCATAGCCACAACTAGGAAATGTGTAGAGGAACTTCCAGCACAAAATTGTTAATCAGTTCTCTATAATTTTCATTTCTATTGATTCAGGTAAATACTTCATCCTCTATAATTTCTATATTTATTAACCCTGTCAAGATTTTTGTATCATCACTCTTAGTGTCTTAGGTGAAATAATCAGTTCTCTATAATTTTAATCTCTATTGATTCAGGTAAATACTTATTCCTCTGTAATTTCATAAACTTATTAACTCTGTCAAGAATTCTATATCATTTATCTCTATTGCGGTTTGTTGTGTTTTTTTGTATCTATATTTTTCTTTCAAGTCATATTGAGTTATCTATGATCAATCTATTCATCTTTGAGTTGTATTTATCTTTGGAATAGGGTGAGCGTGTCAAGCTAATAGGATACATTGTTTTCGGTATTAAAAAACTATATATTTTTCAATTAATTCCACTGCCTTATGACGCTTCACTTTTTTTATTATTCTTATCTTTTCTGGCCTATATCAAATTCCAATTAATATTTGAACACTAATACTTTGATTGTAGCAAAAAAATATATATATTTCAGCATGTATTTTATTTCTTGTCTTCATGGTTGAGAATTATGTTTTAGTGATCTGGAACTAATATCTTTAGGGGGCTTGGAGAGTATAAACTCACAGGCTGCACCTATGGATGAGGACTAGCAGGGGGCAGGGGGAGGGGGGGCTGGAAGGGGGGACTAGTAGGGGGCAGGGGGGGGGGGGGACTAGCAGGGTTAGTTTGGTTAGGGACCCATTAGTTATTTTATATCGATTCTATTCATATCAGTGGGGTGGGGACAGTAGTGGGGGTAGTGGGGGTGTAGGTGGGGCAGGGGATAGGGTGGGTTTAGTGGGGTTGGGGTGCAGCGGGGTGGAGATAGTAGGGGTGGGGGGGGTAGTGGGGGTGAAAAAGGGGTGCAAGGGGGAGGGTGGGTGCAGGGGTGGGTGATGGAGGGTTTCATGTTCAATATTTGGTTCTAAGTCACCAAATACTTCTTCAATAATAATCTCCCTTAAAAACTGAATGACATTTGGTAGGGTAGATTTAGAGTGATCTACAGCCACAACACTAAGTTACAAGAGCTGAAACATCTGAGTCTAGAACTGTCTTGTCCAATTATAAGCTTGATCCAACCAAACCTCATGCCATGTACCATATGAAGTAACTGAAATGCGAACTGCATTCCATTGGTTGGCTTTGGTGTTACACCAATATTTGAGAGTCTATTTGAGGTGTTTTAGTTTTAGGTTGTAAGTAAAGGCATTATTGGTATGAGATATTGAGGACTACAAGTTTTGGATGACATGATTTCATTATTCATCAGAGAGATTCACATTATTTAAGTGGAAGGGTAACCTAGGTTTCATGTCTTTGGAGGAAATGTTTACCAGGATAGGTTGATGATCAGAGTTCAGTCTGTGAAGAGTGATGCTAGAGATAGTGTCCTATTTATCTAGAGCCGGAACATTCGTAAAGGCTCTGTCCAATTTGGAAGCAACCACTTTATTGTGATGTCTTATATACCAGGTGTATTTCGCACCAGTGAGATTAATTTCAATAAGATTTTTTCCCTTGATCGAGGCTTTAAATTCTCTCGAGGAGATAGAGGCGTGAGATGGGCCAATTTTTTCACTATAATTAAGAATAGCATTAAAGTCTCCCATAAGAAACCAGGGAACATTCGTGTTAGTTCCTAAATAAGAGAAGTCATTCCAAAGAATTATTCATTCTTGGTATTTATTCTTAGCATAAACAAAGGAGTAGTAAATACGAGTACCATCAATAGTAAAGGTGCAAGTGAGAATCTGACCAGACAGGGGGGGGTGTCCAGACAGGGGGGGGGGGTGTCCAGACAGGGGGGGTGTCCAGACATGGGGGAGGGGACTGGTAGTCTACACATACCCATATCATCCTATTTGAAACTAAGTGGAAGATGTTGCCCCGCGGATGTCGCTGGACTGGGCCAACACGTTGTGGTCACGCTGCGGTCACGCCGCGGTCAAGCCGCGGTCACGCCGCGGTCACGCCGCGGTCACGCCGCGGTCACGCCGCGGTCACGCCGCGGTCACGCCGCGGTCACTCCGCGGTCACGCCACGGTCACGCCGCGGTCACGCCGCGGTCACGCCGCGGTCACGCCGCGGTCACGCCGCGGTCACGCCGCGGTCACGCCGCGGTCACGCTGTGATTTGTCCCTGCTCCAGAACGACACCCTGCGGCAGTTACTCCTCCTTAGAGAAACATTGAATGGTTAGCTCTAATTTTTCGTATTTCCTCATTCCTAAACTATATCTCCTCTCAGCGCTGCCTCTCATCCATCTTTCCACAAAATGTGCATAGCAGGTGGTACAAAGGCTCAATTCAACTGAAAACATTGGTTTGGAATTGTCTGGAATATTTTATTGTACATGTATCACATAATATTTGTTCGGTAATTCTTCTTTTTCCTCATCCTCTTCACATGTTGTCCGAACCAGATCATCCTCATCCTCTACACATGTCGTCTGAACCGGATCAGCCTGTTGTGATGGAAATTCAATGTCTTCTTTTGACTGAATTTCACACCAAACCAAGAGATAATAAATGAGTCAAACAATCAGACAAATGGTTTAGGTTCTTTTTCCTCTGCTCACTACACCTATGACTCTAAAACTATGGATGCCACTGGCACTGCTATAAAAACCAAAAAACTCTCCACTAATCTAAACGTCATTCATACCACCGGTTGTCCTATAAAAAGTAGGAATCCTCATATTAGTCTAAAGTATCTTTAGGCTAAGGCACAAAAAAAAAACACACTAAAATTGATAAACAAGGTACCTTGACACTGGAACCTATAAAACATACAAAAGGAAGCACAACCTCTGTACAAGACCCCACGCTAATGCAGGCACATTTTGAACCCATCGGGCAGAGGCCCCTTCCATTAGATCTGGACGCTATCAGGATGCAGAATATAGATGATTCAAAGGACCCAGGTACACCTACTCTTCATTCTATTAATTTAACTTTTGTTGGTGCTAAATCTGTAGATAATATGAACTATTATGAACAGCCTGTATCCCTATTATCTAACCAAAATACCATTTCGTTGATGCTATATAACATGAACATTACAAACTCAATTAAGAATGCTTCAAGAAATGAACCAATAAAGAAGAACTTTGTCATACCTAACAATGAAGAGGAACAGAACACTAATAATAACAATGGTCATGACATTAGAAGGTATTTTAGAAATAAAGGCTCTGAAGAAAAGGAAAAATGCAGTTCTAACTCCAAAACCAGGTTCACAAAAAGTTTCTTTTTTGGAATTTTTACGGTATTGCCAACTCTTTTTCAATAGGGAGGATTTATGGTTCCCACAACCGTTTGACTGAATTTGACACCAAACCAAGCCCTGCTAGTGACTATTTTTCGATGCACTATAAAAATCCCATGGCCAACCCACCAAAATCAAACCAGCTATTCCAGGGCCATTTCCACTCTCACTAAAAAATCCAAACTCATGCCCTACTACAATTCCAAGCTCCTACTTCAATTTAGACACTATGAACTCCTTCCCAGTCCCCCACCATTTTTCAATCCACCTAGGCAACCCATACACAACTTGACCACCAATCAGGCCTACCCACCTCTCAACTTCTAAGCCACCAACACCACATTTTCCACCAGGCATCCCACTTTAATACCATTCCAAACCTCACCCAATTCTAACCAATTAAACCAGACCCCTTAACATTTGAAGCCCTCATCTAAATTCCTATTCCAACTCACTTATTTTAGGGGGTCAAGGTGGTGTCCAGGGGTAGGGGGACTAGCATGGGACTGGCAGGGTGAAGGGGGGGACTGGCAGGGGGCTGGTGGGGGGCTGGGGGCTGGGGTTGGGGGGGGGGGGGGGCTGGGGGCTGGGTGGGGGGGGGGGGGTTGGGGGGGGGGGGCTGGGGTTGGGGGCTGGTGGGGGGGGGGGGGGCTGGTGGGGGGCAGGGGGCTGGGGTTGGGGGCTGGTGGGGGGGGGGGAGGGATGTCCAGCAGGGGGAGGGGTGTCCAGGCAGGGGGCAGGGCTGTCCAGCAGGGGGGGCGGGCTGTCCGGCAGGGGGGCGGGCTGTCACGGGCTATCCGGCAGGGGGGAGGGGTGTCCGGCAGGGGGGAGGGCTGCCCAGCAGGGGAGAGGGGCTGTCCCGCAGGGGAGAGGGGTGCCCAACAGAGGGGAGGGCTGTCCAGCAAGGGGGAGGGGTGTCCAGCAGGGGGGAGGGGCTGTCCAGCAGGGGGGGAGGGGCTGTCCAGCAGGGGGTGTTCAAGGGGGCTATCCAGGGGGTTGCAAGGGGGTGCAAAAGGGCTGTCCAGAAACCTAAGCCCATGAAGGTTATGAATGTCTATAGAGAAAATGCAGTGATGTCCAGATCTGGAAATTATCATAAAACATCCCACAGATACTTCACAGGCACTAGGTATAACTATTTCACCACCTATAGATAGTGAGCACGGTGCTATAAATTCTGGTAACTCTATTTCAAATCATAATTCCAATGTTTTGTTTAATGCAGTACTACATGAAATGCAAGCAGATTTTATCTGAGGATGAGCATGTGTGACCATGATTTCACCAAGCAGTTTGTTTAGTTGATAAACATTTTTTCTGGTAATGTTTTCCAATTTCAAATATGTTTTATTTTATTTCCATAAACATTTTATAGTTTATTCTATTTTATTTTCCAGACTGATTATATGTATGTTTTCCTAGATTACTCATATATAGCTACTTCTGAATTTTGTTTCAAGTGTTTCCCAAGTCCTACTATGGGGTGGTCCTACTAATAACCTATAGTATGGGTCTAGTGTCCAGCAGAGGTCCAGTGTCCAGCAGGGGTAAATATACAGGGGGAGTCCAGTGTCCAGGGGGGAGTCCAGTGTCCAATAGGGGTAAATATGATTTGGGCATCCCAAGAACTAGTTTCCAGGGGGGAGTCCTGTGTCCAGCAGGGGTATAAGGGGGCTGGTAGGGGTGGGGGGGAGTATGGGTCCAGTGTCTAGCAGGGGTCCAGTGTCCAGCAGGGGTAAATATGTAGGGGCAAGGGGCCTAGCAGGAGGCCTAGAAGGGGGCAGGGGGCCTAGCAGGGGGCAGGGGGACTAGCAGGGGGCAGGGGGGCTGGCAGGGGGCGGGGGGGGGGGGGGTGCTGGCAGGGGGCAGGGGGGGGGGGGCTAGCAGGGGGCAGGGGGGGTGGGCTGGCAGGGGGCAGGGGGGGGGGGGGGGGGCTGGCAGGGGGACAAGCAGGGGGCAGGGGGCAGGGGGGGGGGGGGGCTGGCAGGGGGACAAGCAGGGGGCAGGGGGGGTGGCAGGGGGGCAAGCAGGGGGCAGGGGGGGGGGGGGGGCTGGCAGGGGCAGGGTGGGGGCAGGCAGGGGGACAAGCAGGGGGGTGGCAGGGGGACAAGCAGGGGGTGGCAGGGGGACAAGCAGGGGGGTGGCAGGGGGGGGGGGACTAGCGGGGGGCAGGGGGGGACTAGCAGTGGGGTGTCAGGGGGCAGGGGGGGACTGGAAGGGGGGTGGCAAGGGGGGACAAGAAGGGGGGAGGGGTGTCCAGGCAGGGGGGACTGGTAGGGGGTAGGGGGGGACTAGCAGGGGGCAGGGGGGGGGGGGGGCTGGTAGGGGGACAAGCAGGGGGCAGGGGGGGGGGGGGGGGTTGGCAGGGGGACAAGCAGGGGGCAGGGGGGGGGGGGGGGCTGGCAGGGGGACAAGTAGGGGGCACAGGGGGGGGGGGGGGCTGGCAGGGGGCAGGGGGGGGCTGGCAGGGGGACAAGCAGGGGGCAAAGGGGGGGGGGGGGGCTGGCAGGGGGCAGGGGACAGGGGGGGGGGCTGGCAGGGGAACAAGCAGGGGGCAGGGGGGACTGGCAGGGGGGTGGCAGTTGGGGACTGGCAGGGGGTGGCAAGGGGGGGGACTAGCAGGGGGCAGGGGGGGGGGGGCTGGAAGGGGGAGGGGGGGTTGGCAGGGGGACAAGCAGGGGGCAAGGGGGGGGGGGCAAAGGGGGCAGGGGGGGGGGGGCTGGCAGGGGAACAAGCAGGGGGGTGCTGGCAGGGGGACAAGCAGGGGGTAGGGGGGACTGGCAGGGGGGGACTGGCAGGGGAGGACTAGAAGGGGGCAGGGGGGGGGGGGCTGGCAGGGGGACAAGCAGGGGGCAGAGGGCTGGAAGGGGGACAAGCAGGGGGAAAGGGGGGGGGGGGGGGCTGGCAGGGGGACAAGCAGGGGACAAGCAGGGGGCAAGGGGTGGGGGGTGGCAGGGGGACAAGTAGGGGCAAAGGGGGGGGGGCTGGCAGGGGGCAGGGGGGGGGGGGCTGGCAGGGGAACAAGCAGGGGGGTGCTGGCAGGGGGACAAGCAGGGGGCAGGGGGGACTGGCAGGGGGTGGCAGTGGGGGACTGGTAGGGGGTGGCAGGGGGGGTGTCCAGGGTGTGTCCAGGGGGGTGTCCAGGGGGTATTTTTTTTATGTATTTGGACACCCTATAGCCACGGTTTTAAACTGTGGCTATTGGTTTATTGCCACGGTTTTTAACCGTGGATATAGACATAATGCCACGGTTTTAAACCATGGCAATATATTCTGTCCGACCTTTAGTGTAGCCACGGTTGAAACCGTGGCTATAGATTTAAAGCCACGGTTTGGAACCGTGGCTATAGGTCTAGGCCTATAGCCACACCAAACTTAGCCACGGTTCCTCAAACCGTGGCTATTACCTATAGCCATGGTTTGAGGGCCTATAGCCACGGTTCTAAACCGTGGTTATAGCCCGAATTTCCAGTAGTGCAAGATTAACCACTTAGACTTATTTATGGGCTTACTCAAGTGCATGTACATCAAAATCAGGGATCTCCATGTGTTCCTTAGCATGTTCAAGTGATGTTTCTTCTTATTACTAGAAGGCATAACATGGATTATACGAATTTGAAAATTAAAAGTAGCAGTAATTAATACTCAATTAATATTGAATAAAATCAACTGAAAAAGGTTATATTGAATAAAATCAACTGAAAAAGGGTTTGAGATAATAAAAACTCCCTTAGTTGGTTCTAGTTCAATCAATTCTTCATTAGTAAGTACATATTGAAGTTAGATCTTAGTGGATGGAAGTAAGTAGCTGGGATCCTCTATCTTTTCTTCAAATTCCACCACTTAGGTGGCTTCCTCCTTGGATAGAGATATATGAAATGGTTTTGGTTATTCTAACTTGTATGGATAAGGTATATCTTATTGTAACTCACATTCATTACCTAAGTTATCCAGATCTTGTTGATATCCAACACATAGAACTTTATTGGCCTTGTTAGGTTTTGTTTGATCCATCAATAAACTAAAATATCCAAATTCTATTTAAATTTTTATCTCCATTTGTTCTATGTCTTTTTGATGTTCTTTCACCTAGAATTTATCATAACCCGTCTCTTCTTATTATCCCTCCTACACCTATGAGTAGTTTTTCCATGCACAAAAATATGGTATGTTTTATTACATCATGGAAAAATTATTTTTTATTATTTTTTATTATTTTTAATAAATAGAAACTATATATTATGTGAAAATAGAAAAAGAAAATACAATACTAATTAACTCCTCGTCAATGACTCCAGTTTTGATGGAACACATGTCAGGGGGCGTGGAAAAAGAAAATTTCTATGTTTTTTCTAGTGAAGAATAGTGGATGACTAGGGTCTTCTCCCTTGAGAAGCTTCAAAGTTATTTTAATTACTTAATATAATTCAGCTAGCCTAATTTTTTTGGTTGTTTTTATTATTTTATGAAAATAATGGAATTTGAGAAAATATATGAAATTCTAAAAATTAAAATAACATGCACTGAAATAATGTGATTAGAAATGAAAGAACATGGCCTTTGTAGTTTAGTTTATGGGTTCTATAATTATTCTTCTTATTTTTTAAATTTATTTTTAGAGATTAATTATGAAATATAATTATTACACTATTAGTCTTTTATTTAGTGATTGTGAAATCTTGAATGCCTATAGAAAACTAAATTCCACATTCTCCTATAATTAAGGTTAATGTAACACCTCAATCAAGAGTGTAGTGCCTTCTAGGACTCAAATCCATCACATTCCATTTCATCCACTAAATGGATCAAATCCATTTTATGAATAGATTGTGTAAATTTATAAGGGAGGTAAAATATTTAAATAAAATCATAGAAATGAGTTTGAGTTTAGTGTCATGTTGGATGATCACCACACCCATGCACATCACCCGTTCACACCACAAACATAGATAAAACATCAAAATTTAAGCATATAATTATAAAAACAACACATAACTCCCCTAAACCAAGCCTCAGGTTAGCCCCACATTGTCAAGGAAAATAGGTCACTATGGTGAGAATGAGAAAAATAGAATAATAATAATAAAAAAAATGTGATGAGAGAATAAGAAGAAAAGAAACAAAAAAATATTAGAATAAAAATAGAATAATAATAGAGATATAGAGAAGAAGGAGAATAATAATAAAATAAAATAAAATAAAATAAAACAAATAAAAAATAAATAGATAGAATATTAGAAGAAGAAGGGGATAAATAAGAAAAATAAGAAAAATAAGAAGAAGAAAATGAATGAGAAAAAGGAGGGTGGAACATAACTGTTAAGAAAACAATATAAATGAATTATTATTATAAAATTAAAATTTTAAAAAAATAAATGAAGAATAAAATTAAAAATAATAAAGAAAATAAAGAAGTAAAATAAAATATGAAAGTAGTAGCATCCTTGTGAATGGAATCTCCCCTCGGTGATGCAGATCAACATCGGTAGTGGGATTACTCCTTATTTTTTAGGAAAACATGAGTGTTCAATCCTCCCCCTATAATATTTAAAAATTATTCATACCCAAAGACCTATGTTTTATCCAATTACCTAAAGATCTTAGGGTTTTGAGATTTGTCATGTCGTGGAATAAATCCATGGGGAAGCGACTTCCTTATTCATGCATGTTTTTTGTGCGGTGTTGTGGTCACATGGAAAAAATAGTGAAATGGTATTGGTGAAATGACATTGGTGTAGAAAAAGTGGTGTTTGTATCTTCCTCAAGCCCTTCAACGTTCATAGTAGTTATAGGGAGTTCTCATGGAAAAGTAAGGTGTCAGTTCCTCTTCAAAATGGGCTCATGGTGGTTGTCTGTAACTCCAAATATGATCTCGAGTCATCCCGACCTTCTCCAATAGTACTTTAGTATGAGTATGAGATTCAAGAGGGTAAAACTTGGTGGTTATCTGGTGGTTGAAGACAATACTAGCATCGAGAAAGTATGGTAGGAGGCAGAGCTCAGTGGCGCCTTGTGTGTGAGGCACATGTGAGTGGGGACGATACAATGCAATGATGTTTTGATAAAAAAACACTAGTAACCATAGTAGCTTGTCCCACATCAAAAAGAAAATTAATAGAGGAAATCGTTTAAATATAAATTTTTGGTTTCTTAGCCGCAATGAAGTTTCATGGGGGTCAAAGGATCCCTACCCACCACCGTGCACCGCCCCGTGCCAACGAGCCCCTCCTCCTGCCGCCTCGTGGGCTTGACCACCATGGGCTGGTGGGCACACGAGCATAAGCCCACATTTACTCCCTAAGAGATCCTCCCCACAATACACCATATGGACTTGATCCCCCATGCGTCCCTACAGGCTTGAGAAGGCCCTCCCGATGGTGGCCTGTCTGACCGAACCCTTGTGAGCAGGCTATGTGGTGGGATGCCCTGGTTGATTGGCAAGCTTGAGTCCTGACCCATTTGTTTTCTAAAGACCTAATAAAATATAAAACACTTAGAAAAATTTCAAATTCACTAAAAAAATACCAATATAAGATAATTAAATGAATAGAAACTTCAAATTATTAATACTTTTACTCATTTTAAATCATTTAACTTTAATATTTATAATTTACCATAGTTAAGTAAAACATTAAAATTCATGGGAGTTATTCATCGAAAACAATTAAAAATATTTAAAAATTGTTTAAAAATATGAATGGAATATGAGTGTATCACCCCCCATTTTAATGGGATGGGGGAGAAACTAAAAAACTTTAGAAACCAGGCTAACAGAAACACTGCAGGATCAATTCCACTGCTACAGGACCCCTAACACCATCTTAAATTATCCTTGAAGAAAACAAGTATGAAAAAATGTGGAAATGTAAGATGGGGATAAGACAACAGGCTATAGGAGGTTTAAGAGAAACAAGAACTAAAAACTAGGGATGAAAAAAAAACAAAACCCAACACCATGAATCAGATGTCATCAGAGCAGAACCTAAGCGATCCGTAGTAGGGTAAAATCAGGAATGTAGAGACCCACAAACAAGGAATCATCAGAAGAGGATGAACGATTCTAGGGGATTCATTGATAGAGATCCTAAATTTTAAACCATGAGACCATCAAGCTAAGATAATGTCACACCATCAAACACTACTGAACCCAAACAAGAAAGCAACAAAAGTGGAGGAGAAAAAAAAAACAACATACCTTCGATTTGAGAGTAGATTTATCCAAGAGAAGGTCAAGGGGGAGTGGTGGTAGAGATGAACTTACACAAGAGCTTGAACAATACAATGAAAATCAATTCGGTTAAGGTTATTTTTAAAATATTAGGGAGATTATTATCAGCGCTTCCGAAAAAGCACTGATAAATAAGGGTTTTATGAGTGCTAAAATAATAAACACTGATAGAAGACCTCTTTATCAGTAATTATTTATCATTGACAAAGATACATCTTTATCAATACTAAATAAGCGTTGATAAAGATCTATATAATTAATTTTAATAATATAATTAATATAATTAAATTTTTTTAAATGTATATAATTATAAATAAATAAATATAAATGTAGATATTTATAAATATATTAAACGAATTGTAAATATGTATTTATAAATATAATTATAGATATATAATTTCAATTATAAAAATATATATTTGTAAAAATATATATATATATATATATATGTATATAATTATAAATATATTAGTATCATTATATATATTTATATAATTATATATATATTTAATAAATAAATATAAATATAAATATAAATATATTGTTTATATTCATTATTTAAATATATTTATTATTATTTTATAATTATTTGAATATATGATTATATAATTATAATTATATAAATACTTTTAAATTTTTATTTATATATTTATAATTATAAATATACAGTTTTATAAATATAGTAAATATATTTGTAAATATATTTATTATTTATTATTTATATTTATAATTATATTTATATCATTATATATATTTATATGATTATATATATATTTAATAAATAAATATAAATATAAATATAAAAATAGTAAATATATTCATTATTTAAAAATATTTATTATAATTTTATAATTATTTAATATATAATCATTTACTTATAATTATATCAAGACTTTTTTTTAAAAAAATTAAATATTTTTTATTTATAATTATAAATATATAATTTTTTCAATATATTAAATATAAATTTATAAATATATTTATTTACAAATATTTATTTAAAAATATATTTTTAACATTATTAATCAATATATAATCTTAAATGCATGAATGTTAAAAATGAGTGAAATTGAATAATTAAAAATTAGTAGACTTTAAAAAAATTGAAAAAATGAATAAGTTTTATTAATTATACAAATTATGAAAAACAATATGGATATATATTTGAATGAATATGAATTCAAATTGAAAATATTAAAACATATTAAATAAATATGGATAAATAAATATTAAAAAATGATTAAATTCAAAAACATAATTCTAACTATAATGATATTAAAAATAAATAAATAAAATTTACCGATTAAAAACATAATATATTATATATATTATGTTACTAAATGAAATTCTAAAATGAATTTTAGTATTTGAATATATTACACAAATATTAGGTGTATATGTTTCTATAAAAGATTTCATTAATTTTGTAAATATTGGTGTGTATGAAATTAATGTGTGTGTATATATATACATGAGTATGATAAATGTTAAATTGAAAAATAACATTATATAATATGTAGCATCTATTAATGAAATAATAAATAATAATAATGAATAAATTTTATAAATGAATAACTGTTAATAATTATATAGATAATTTAAAAAAATAAAAATGAATATTTATATATGTTAAAATGAAAATAAATAGATATTAATTATATAAATTACAACCATATTAAAAAAATTAAATGTTAATGAATAAAAATGTATAAATATTGAAAATGGGTAAAATTAAAAACCCATTGAACAATGAAAAATTGAAAATGAATAAATTATATTTTTTTAAAAAAAAATTAATATTATTAATGAATAAATAATGTTAAAAATGAATAAATTCGAGAAAATATTAAAAATTAATAAATAGTATATATTAAATAAAAATATTGAAAATGATAAGATTTACTGATTAAAAACATAATATATATTAAATATATTATGTTAATAAATATAATTCTAAAATGAATGTTAAAAATTGAAGAAATTACAGAAATATTATGTTTGTGCACATTGTATATAAAAATTCATTAATTATGTATATGTATATACGAAATTAATGCAACACATGTTTGATATATGTTAAATTGAAAAATCAAAGAACATTCAATTAAATGTTCATTACTTGATAAAATTAGTTAATATTTTTAATTAATATTAATTTTAGTTATAAACTATTTGTCACTTAATATATGAATTATTTAATATTAGTATAAATATTTTATAAATCATATTTTAGAAAATATTATATATATATATATATATATATATATATTAAAAATTTGTGGCTAAAGCCTCTCTTTATTATGAAAGCAAAGACCTCTTTCTATCTGGGTGGTGGGAGACCCATTACATATCCCGTAGGCTCAAGAAAAAGTGGCTCATCAATATATATATATATTAAATTTATTCATTTTTATTAATAATTGTTTCATTAATAATTTTTTTTAATAATTTTGTAATTTATTCATTTTTAATTTTTTTTTAATTATTAGAATTTATTCATTTCATATATCTATATTTAATATATACTATTTATTAATATTTATAATTTTTATATATGTATATTAAATTTATTCATTTTTATTAATAATTATTTAATTAATAAAATTTTTAATATTTTTTTAATTTACTCATTTATAATTTTCATTTGTTTAATTATTTCAATTTATTCATCTTATATAGCTATATTTAATATATAATATTTATTAATATTTATAATGTGTATATATATTTTGAATTTATTAATAATTATTTAATTAATAATTTTTTTATTAATTTATTCAATTTTAATTTTTAATTGTTCAATTATTTCAATTTTTTAAATATTTTAAATATTTTTATTTTTATTAGTATATATAAAAAATTGGGGGCCATGGCCTATAGGGGAAGTTGGGTCGGGCTGTGTACAAGCTTGTATGGGGGGGGGGGGAGGTGGGCCGAGTCATGTAGGACCTGACCCATGTGCCTCATGTGCATGCGGGCAGGCTAAAGCTCGCCGAAACCATAGTGCAGTCTAAGGCCTATGTGGACCCATGCATGTAGGTACATGCCCATATAGGTTTGGGAGAGTGTATGCGGGATCCCATCCCTATAGCAGACTTCTGGCGTTGGGTTGCGACAGAATCATATATAAACAAACAGTCAGATGTCTTCAATTTAGATGTTGGACTCGCATGCATGATCATGAACTTTATCAGTGCTAGGTAAGGTGATGGTAAAGGTTATCCTTTATCAGTGCTAACAAGAAAGCTCTGATAAAGGTACCCTTTATCAATGCTAAAGAAACACTAATAAAGGTAACCATTTATCAGCATTAAAAAAGTGATTATATAGGATAAATTTTATTAGCACTGATAAACAGTACCCTTTATCAATGTTTTTCGTTAGTGCTGATAAAAGTTAGCACTAAATAAACACAAAAATTTAGTAGTAATCTCTGACAAAGAGTGGTATTTATTAGCTTTTTAACACTGATAAAAGTTATCTTTATCAACACTTATAGCTAGAACTAAAAAAATTATTATCTTTATCAGTGTTTTTTAGCATTAGATAAATGTTAAAATTATGCTAAATATTACCGATTCTGTAGGTAATCACCAAAACAACCCAAAATTTAAATTTTAAAAATTTAAATTTAAACTAAAGAAAAAAACTGCACAACCATTTTCAAAATCTAAATTTCAAACCCCAAGATTGGAACCAGTGAAAACTATTGTTTGACATGACCTGCATCACCTGTGTGATCATGAACACATAACATAATCCTCAGGAAATAACTTCCATGAACCTCACTTGTAGATGGAACCTTGATCCCTACGCTCAATGAGTCCTATCTTCATTTCTCTGCTAGCATACCACTACTGGTATGAACATCTGCCATCACTAACACCACCAGAACCAAGAAAAACCACCCAACACATTGTTCAGAGCCATCATTAAGGGTTCACACTAAGAAAATTATTAATTTCACCATCATGAACAAAATGAGAAAAAAAAACGACAAAATAAAAAGCCATCTATATGTCCCAACCCAATCATGGGGGTCTCATCCCACACCAACAAGAACATCAAGGACACAATTCATGTGGTTTGTCCTTATCGAAGAGATAGAAGTCACCCCGATAATGTGGAGGATGGTGTGTGTCAATACCGAAACAACCCTAATTGGGAGTTGTGGCCACTATCATGATGAGTCCATGGCAGGACGAAACCAGTGACCCTCACATCATTTGAAGAGTTGGATGGCTAAACCCCACCCATTGAGGAGGGGGATGATGTGCTACACAAGTGAACTGCTATGCTGAGACGTTCAACCCTTTATAAGTGGTATCAGAAAAATGTGTCTCGTGATATTTGTGGAATGATTATGGTAGGTCCTTGTTTGTGGGAGAGGAGTCTCGAAGTGTCATGGCGGAGGTGACATGATAGAGATGGTCACACTCTTGTGAATTTCAGAGGAAGAAACACCACTATGCGTGTTGTGTTTTGAGGAGTGGTGGTTTGTGACCCAGAAAGAGGGTGGACCATGTAGCCGATGATGAGGAGATAACATCCCCTTAGCCATGTATGGCAGCTAGTTAGTTGGAAGTAGATCATTTTTCAAACATACTCAAGGCCACAATCCTACATGCACGAGGGCGTGTATGGAATGATGGTGGTAGAATGTCACAACCCAATCATAGAGATCTCATCCAATAATAGAGAGAATATCAATGTTTCAGTTCAAGTAGTTTTTCCTTATTGAAGAGATGGAAGTCTCCCCGACAATGTGGAGGATGGTGTGTGTCATTCCTGACACCACCCTGGTTGGGAGTTGGGGCCACTATTCTGATGAGTCCATTACAAGACAAAACTAGTGAACCACACATCATTTGAGGAGTTGGATGGGTGAACCCTGCATGCTGAGGAGGGGTTGGTGTGCCGCACATGTGAACTGCTTTCTAAGATGCTCAGACCATGACATATAGGTGCAATCCAACCATTTTATATTTTAATGATTTAATGTTTCTTATTTATTTTTATTAAATTATTTACTTTTTATATTTATTTTTATGTTTTTATAGAATTTATAATTATGATATATATGTACTTTTAATGTCTTTCTAAAGTGTAATACTTATCCCCAAGTATTATTATATAAATTTAATACATAACATACATTATGTATGATATGTTCATTTTATATATTCATTGTTTGATGCTATCTAATTTATTTTTATTTGTTTATTTTTGTTTTATGTTATATGTTACATGCATTTTATTTATATAATTTATGATTTTGTTTTTTTGATATATATGTGTGTGTGTATTTGTTCTATGAACTTGTAAAGTGGAGTTCCTATAAAAAAATGTGTTACGTGGATTCAATGTTAAACATATATTTTGCATGATTCAATCATTTTTTATTTTCGTTATTTAACATTATTTGATTTATTTTTCCACATTTTCACTTGTTTTATATTTTATGTTATGTGTATTTTATATATTTATTTTATAATCATTATTTTGGTTTATATTTTTTATTTTTTGAACATCCAACACAAAATCTATTATGTGTTATTCCATTTTTTTTAAAATATGTGCTATATCCACATATGGGGTGTAACTATAGATTTTTTGAATAAAATGTTATGTGTGTGTGTGTATATATATATATATATTAAAATTCACTATTTATAAAGTGAAAATTTATATATAATAGAATAATAATTTCTGTTTGTTTTTTTTATTTGACAAAAAAATTATCTTAATAAAATTTAATATATTTTTCTTTATTATCCCTATATTTAATTATAAAAAATGCTTATACATTAGTTTAGAAAAACCCCAATTAGGGGTTTTTTGATATGTTTTTAAAAAAATTTAAGAAAATAATGCTGGTTTTAAAATATTTTGAAATATAAGTCACAAAGGCACTAAGGCGTGCAATGCCTTTGCCCCGAATTAGTGACAAGACAAAGGCCTACATGCAATGCCTTTTGACTTTTATTAAGAAAAAGGAGTTAGGGGAGGGAAAATCTTTTTCCAAATAAAAGTAGAATGGTGTTGAAGACATCAACACCTTCTACCCCCTCCCCTATAAAAACCCCCACCCTTTATTCTCATGGATTTCTCCCCTCTCTAAACATCCCTTGATTTTGGTCCCTCTGTCTATTTTTTTTATATTTTTTTGATCTCTTTCGAGTGACTCTTTTGAATGCCTTAAAAGAGTAAAAAATTTATGGGGCTTCATTTAAAGGTAATTTTTATAATTTATTATAATGTTTTTTATTTATTTAGTTTTGTTTTTAGTTTATTTTAATTATTTTATTTACCTAGTTGTTTAGTTAATTAGATGTAATTTGTTAATAATAGTTAATATCAGTGATTAAATTATTATAATTTAATTAAGACTATTTACTAATTAATTTATAATTATTCATTGAAATTTAATAATTATTATGAAATGATAATGATTAAATATCACATATTAGTTTATAATAATTAGTAAATACTAATTATTAACTAATAGATAATTAATTAACTAATCACTATAAACTAATAATGAAATTATAATTAACTAATAATTAATTAATTAGTAACTATTAATTAATATTAATTAGATTATGATTAAATATTATTTAATTAATGATTAACTAATGATTAATTAAGGATCAACTAATGATTAAGAAAGGATACACTGAGGAAAAATTAATGATTAAATAAATGCATAACTAATGATTAATTAATAATTAACTAATAATTATGTAATGAGTAACTAATTTTAGCACCCCTGGTTTTCAATAAGTAACCATTTAATTATGTTTTCTATGTATATAAAGTGTATGGGTGAGGTGTGGGAGAGTTTGGAGAACTTCTGGAGAGTTTTTTGGGATTTCATATAGGTGCACAGTTGGTGCATGGTTTGGGAAAACCATGGAACAATTGAAGTAAACTGTGTATAGTGAGATAGGGGAAAACGGGATGGCACATGGTCGGTGTACAATTTTCCTAAACCGTGCATCCACTAAGGCGAAACTGTGCGATTTGAAAAATGGATTTGTTCATTTTTGAGGTAGGGGATTCAGTATGTTTGGAGCATGGTTTTTAGACCGTGTGAGATGACGATGCGAGATTCATCCTTAAGGAAGTGGCTAATGCACAATTTTCCTAATTGTGTGTCTAAAATGTGAGCGGTTAAAAACAAGATCCTTAAAAAGTTGATCTTGGTCGGATTAAGGTTTTAACCACTCGGTTTTCCTCCTAAGAAGCCCTAACTCAGGATTTTTCTATTTCAAAGGTAAAGGAGGGTTCTTCCATGGATCCAGAGGTGATCCAAAGGCTTCCCTTGGTGATTAGAATATGATTTCTCATGGAAATTGACCATTATTGGTCATTCTTAGTGTTTTTCTTAGATATACTTCTACCTCTCTCTCATTTTCTTAGATATATGTCTACTGTGGGTAGATCTAAGGTTGTGGATTCCAAATATGTTTATATTTTTGATTTTTTGATAGGGGAGGATATGTAAGCCTGGTTCAGGGAGATTCAACCATATTTTGTGACATTTTTTCTGCCGTTTATCATTTTTAACAACAATCTCAACATAGATGGCTTCAATATCGAGTCATCTTGCTATAATTTATTGGATTAGTATCAAATATATTTAATTGATTGGAATTTATTGTGAAATTTTGGTGAAAATCATGATATAAATCCTCTTTAGTGATGATTTATGGTTTTTGGTTAAATTTTTGAATTGTGGTAACTTGATGTACAAAGTTATTTGGTTTCTTTATTTTAAAATGTTTATTTTAAAATATAAATTTTCTTGATTTTTGAAATGTCTTGTTGGAAAAAGGTTTTTAATTAAAAGGTATGTTTTATTGAAAGGGTTTTGGAATGTTTGGATTTGAATGGTTTTTGAACATACTTGGTGTGTGTGTTCATATTGAATTTATGAGGTTTGGTTGAAATATGGCCTTTCGATCCATGCCAAATGTGTAATGGAACATGGTATATAATTACCTTGTGATTACTTGGTAGATCAACAAGAGAACACTCATGAGTATGGAACTGTTATAACGATGCATGCATGGTTGGTAGTGTGGATATGTGGAATGAAATGGTTATGCCAAAGGAAAATTTGTAAGGGTTTTAAAGTATTGTATGGTTACTATTTTTGAAAAATGGATTTTGTTGGTAAAATTGGTTATTATGGAACTTGTTTATATTTATTTATAAACTACTTTATAATTTTTTTTATTTAAATGTTTTTATATAAATATTACTATCTTTTCTCTCCTAGTGGCGTGAGTAGGGAAGTCATTGGGAAAATCGTACAGAGTTTTAGTACTCACCCCTGCTTTTGAACTTTGGTGATTTTTCATTTTTCATCTATCAGGACATGGGAAAAGGTAAATTATTACACTTCTTTAGCACTGTTTCATGATGCTTGGGCTCTTTGATGAAGTTGGATCATGGAGATTATGGAGCTTGGGGTCTTTTCATTGTCTTGGAGTTTTATTAGTTTGTCTTTCGCTGTTTACTTTAATATTGTAGTCTTCCACTATAACACTTGATTTTAGTATGATTTCGATAAATTAAATGTTGAGTTGGCTTTCATTATTATCATGCATCATATAGTGGTTGTTTGATTATGGTTTGTTTGGTTAGTGGTTTTATAATTAAATGGGAAATCAACCCCCACATGTATTGAATCCCTTTGACATTTATTTACAGCCTTTAACATCTTGGGGATGTATCTTAAGGCCAAGTAACATCTCAACGCCCTCTCAAGACAATGATAAGGGGTGGGAAATTACAAATGAAATCAGTTTTGTTTAGTCCAAAAAAAATTGTTTGAGACAAGTGGTATCAGCTTGGTCCTTCCTTATGGAACAAATGGTCATCAATTTTCTTGGTCCTCGAGTTGAATTCATTCTTATCTATTCCTTGAGTTGGGATCATAGAAAGAAGTAGGATTGTCAGAACTTTAAATGTAGATCATAAAAATACATAGCTAACATTTTTTTTTCTTCTGAACTTCATGTTTCCAGGGAGTTGACTATATAAGTTTTTTAGAGACACTTATTGGATGTGGAATCTCATTATCATGGGTTTAGCCAATGATAAAAACATGATATGCATTATAAGAATGAATTCCCACTAGAACTACATATCTCATTTTGAATAATGATATATGATTTAATGCAAGGTGAAAATTTAGGAAAAATATTGAATTTTTTTCAAATGAAATATTTTGAAAAAGAGAATGGTATTGGTATTTTGGAAATGGTTTGATTTTCAAAAGAATGTTGAAAATTTTCAACGAAATTGTTGAACATGGTAAATAGTGATTTTTGAAATAATTTTTGTGATAGTTGATGTGGTATAATTTGAAATAATAAACCTCTAGTTTCTAGAGAGTGAGACTTATGATGTTTGTTTTTTGTTTAGGAAATGGAACCCTGTAGGAATCATAGAAAATAATCGAAAGAAGATAAAGAGAATATGGTTTCACCTAAGACACGAGTGAACCGAAAAATAGTTCAGAGTATCGTCTAATAGTTTCAAGATATGAAAATAGGGAACTATAGGTATTCGTTAAGGAAATTGTATCATTCCTTAAAATTCCAAAAAAATACACCCACATTATGAGGTGATTTTGAACCAGAAAAGGTAGAGGTGTGGCCGAATCAGATGAATCGTATCTTCGATTTCATCAAAAAAATAACAGATATAGAAGTAAAGCTGGTGTCGTATATGTTGTAGGATCTCATACGCTAGTGGTGTGATCTATCTATACATGATAAAGTGAATTAAGGCTTTTGTTGGGAGGATTTTGAGGAATTTTTCAACAAACAATTCTATCCTCAAACATTCAAGATTCAGAGAATGATGAAATTATTCAGCCTTAAGTAGGAAAATCTATCTGTCACTGAGTATATGGCTAAATTCATGAATTTAGTGCACTTGTCACCTGAAGTTTCTACTAGTTCATCCTTAAAGGCACACATCTTTGAATCAAAGCTGAGACCGAAGATTCACTCAAAGATTGTCATGCTCTATATTACTAACTATATAGAGATATTCAATAGAGAGATAATGGCTGAAAGGGACATATTAAGAGATATGGGAGGAGGAAGTATATTGATACCTATGGGAAATAGTGCGAACTCTAATATTGGGATCAAGAGAAAGTGGGACACCTACTTCCAATGTGGGAGTGTGAATCAGAATCAAATAGTGGGATTGGTAAATCTTCCTCTGAGACCCATGATAAAATCTGGATGTTTCCAATGTGGTTCCTTCAACCACCTGAAGTGGGAGCGTGCGGCACAAACAAGAGCATTCCATAATTACAAAAAGATGGGAAATATTCAGTGTTATTATCGCAGTGCTCTAAGGTCAGGTGATCTAGACAATTCTTAGGTATCACAGACATTGTATGATTCAATGGGGTGAAGATAGCAGAATCAGTCTCATCAGTAGAATAGAGCTAGCCATGGTGATTCCAGGAATACCATGACTCCTTCATCAGGACAATCTCAATAAGCTAAAAATAACAAAATGCAGTGACAAAGAAATCATATGGAGCTAAGCAAGTGATTATGGATGATCAAACTAGACCATCTATAGTGATAAGTATGATTATTTTGAATTATACCCTTATGAAAGTGTTGTTTTATAATGGTGTATCATATTCCTTTATTTCTTCTCATGATTT
This sequence comes from Viscum album, assembly GCA_963277665.1. NCBI lineage: Eukaryota > Viridiplantae > Streptophyta > Magnoliopsida > Santalales > Viscaceae > Viscum > Viscum album. The sequence continues at coordinate 320,489,821 of OY728146.1, forward strand.
TGATTTTATATGTTTAAAAACTGAGATGATGGATTCTTTGATAAAACTTAAAAATATTCTTGGGGAAAGAAAATGTTGAGCCTTTTTGTGTAGAGAATATTCTATAACCATTGATGGTGTTGAGATAAAATGGAATTTATCTATATTTAAGATGTATTTCTATGATTTAATCATAGGTATAGATTGGTTAACAACATTCAAGGCTCACATCGACTTCTATAATAGAATAGTTAGTTTTGAGACTGAGAATGGCATCAAGCATCTATTTAGAGGAGAAAGGGTTATAAAGACTGGTGAAACAAGAATGTTCACACCAAAATTCTGAATAATATTTTACTAGTGGGCGGATTTGACTTTGGCATCAATGGTAGAGACCGAGAATATTATTTTTCCAGTAGTGGTGGATCAGTTTCCTGATGTATTTCCCAAAACTTTATATGGGTTACAACTATTAAGGTAAATGGAGTTTACAATTGTTATTTTCCTAGGGACCAATCCTATCTCACTTACATATTATCAAATGGAACCAATAGAATTAAGGGAGTTGAAAGTGCAATTAGAAGAGTTGGAAATCAAAGGTTTCATTCAACCGAGCACGTCTCTGTGGGTAGAACTGGTCTTGTTCATAAAGAAAGAATATGGAACTCTAAGGATGTGTGTGGATTATAACAATATTAACTGAGTTATGATAAATAATAGGTATCCGCTTACACCCATTTATGATTTTTTTGATCAATTGAGGGGAGTTCAATGGCTCTGTAATATTAAATTATTCTCAGGATCTCACCAATTGTGATTTCGGAAGGAGGATATTCTAAAAACATATTTTAAAAGTAGATATGGACATTATGAAGATGTGTCAATGTATTTATGTCGTATGAATTCACCAGTGGTCTTTATGGCATTGAAGAATCACATATTTCAGCAATATCTATATTATTTTGTTAGGGTGTCTGTGGATGACCTATTAGTATATTCAAGGGAAATGGATGAGCATGAGAAACACTTGGTGATAGTGTTTGAAATATTGAGAGAATACTGTTTGTATGCCAAATTATCAAAATGTGATTTTTGGATACATGAGGTAAATTTCATGGGCCATTTAATTTCTAAAAGATTTGTTTCAGTGGATCCAGAGAAGATAGAAGATATTATCTCTTGGCAACCATTGAAGAATGTATTTGAGATACAAATTTTTCTTGGTATAACTGGTTATTACCGATGATTTTTCCGTGACTTCTCATGATTGGCTTCGACTATGATATACTTGACAAAGAAGAATATTCCTTTCCAATTTACTGATGAATACCATAAATATATTCAAGAGTTGAAAGTTTTCCTTACATCAACACCAATATTGATTTTTCCAGAATCAGGAAAAGGGTACGTGGTGTATTGTGATACTTTGAGATCTAGGTTGGGGTGTGTTCTCATGAAAGGATACCACGTTGTTTCTTATGGATCAAATAAATTAAGGGTTCATGGTAAAAACTAACCAACACATGATGTGGAGTTACCTACAGTCATCCATTCTTTGAAGACTTGGCGTCATTATCTCTTTTGTGATAAATTCACTGTGTTCATGAATCATAAGATCTTGAAGAATATTTTCTCATAATGAGATTTGAATCTAAGGAAAGGAATATGGATGGAATATATCTAAATGTTCAAATTTGACTTAATTTATACACCGAGTAAAGGAAATTTAGTTTCTGATGCATTAAGCAGAAGTCGTATGATCAGTTAAAAAAAGAATATTTATATGAGTGGTAGTTGATATCGGTTCTTGCTGACATGTATGTGTAATGTGAAGACATAGGTGATGTTGTGGTTTTATTTCCAGTTTTTCTTTTTCATTATTTAATAAATATGGTAAAGGAGGCACAAAAATTCGATTTAGAATGTGTTGAAATGAGTTCAAAACTCAATGGTGGGGAGACCATTATGGGCTAAAGGCTGGATGAGAGTTCAATATTGTAGTTCAATAATTATATGGCCATACCTATGGATTATCAGGAGAAACTTCTTCATTATTACCACCATTCAATATGTACTGTTCATACAGGAATATAGAAGATGTACAATCTTTTGAAAGCATAGCTTTGGTGGGTCAGTATGAAAAGGAAGGTGGCTGAGTTTGTTTCAAGATGCTTAAGTTTTCAGCAAGTTAAGGCAGAGAATCAATGACTAATAGATATGTTACAGTATTTACCTATTCCAGTGTGGAAATAGGATTATATAGATATGTATTTTGTAAAAGGTCTCCCAAGAACATTTCAAAAACATGACGCCATATGGGTGATTTTGGATCGGCTCACCAAGTTGGATCATTTCATCACTATTCCTAAAACTCATATGATGGAGGATATGTCCAAAATCTATATCCAATAAGTGTTAAAGAGACATGGAATACCATTTTCAATAGTTCTAGAGAGAGATCCAAGGTTTACATCTTGTTTATAGAAATATTTACAAAAATCACTTGGGACTCAGATGACTATGATTATGGCATATCATCCTCAGACAGATATGAAATCCGAAAGGAATATAAAAACATTGGAAGATATTGTGTGGGCTTGTGTAATGGATTTTGTTGGCTCATGGGGAGAGAATGTGCCATTAGTGGAGTTCTCATATAACAACAACTATGAGCCCTCGATACACATGGCCCAGTTTAAAGCTTTGTATGGGCATCCTTGTCATTCTTCACTTTGTTGGGTAGAATAAGTGAGACTTAAATAGTTAGGCTGAGCCTTTACCAAGAGACAACATAGAAGATTCAGTTGATTAGAAAGAGGATAGAGATGGATCAGAGTCATTATAAATCTTATACATATTATCATCGACAATCATTGTCGTTCGCAGTGAGTGATCATGTGTTCTTGAGGATCTCTCCAAGGCTTGGAAATCGACGTTTTGGAAAGAAGGGAAAGTTATATCCTTGATACATATTTCATTTTAAGATACTAGAATAGGTTGGTGAGGTGTCATATCATTTGGCATTTACACCACAGTTTTGTGCGGTGCATAATTTGTTTTAGGTATCTCAATTGAAAAGGTATCATCCTGATCCTAACTATGTGATCAGATGGGATCACATTGTCCTAGATTCAGATTCTTTATTGGAACATATCCCAATGTTGATTTTTGGACAGGCAAGAGAAAGTCTTGCATGAAAAAAGCATAGGTCTAGTGTGTTTTTGTGGAAACATGGTTAGATTTAGGAAGAAATAAAGGAATGCGAGAAGGAAATGAAAGAGCAATAGATGGAAATCTTTTAGATAATAGTTGGTTTTCTACTTTCCAGGGATGGAAAGACCAATGATGGGGAGAATTTAGCACCCCCGGTTTCAAGTAATAAACACTTTAATTATTTTTATATGTATATAAAGTATATGGATGAGGTGTTGGATATTTTGGATAACTTTTAGAGAGTTTTTGGGGCTTTCCTGCAGGCTAATGTTTGGTTCAAGGTTTGGGAAAACTGTTCAACACTTACAGGAAACTGTGCATAGTGAGATAGGGGAAAAGGGGATGGCGCATAGTTAGCGCACTGCTTTCATAAACTGTGCTTCCACTAAGGATAAACTGTGTGCTTTGAAAAATGGATTTGGTTATTTTTGAGGTAGGGGCTTCGACACAGTTGGAGCATGGTTTGGAGACCATGTGAGATGACTGTATGAGATTAATTCTTAAGGTAGTGGCTAATTCATAGTTAGCACACAATTTTCCTAACCCTGTGACTAAACTGTGTGTGGCTAAAACAAAGATCCTTAAAAAGTGGATCTAGGTAGGCTTAAGGTTTTAACCCCTTTTTTTCTTCTTATGTGGCCCTAACTCGGGATTTTTCTCTCTAAAAGGTCAAAGAGGGTTCTTCCATCAATCCTAAGGTGATCTGAAGGCTTCCCTTGGTGATTAGAAGCCGATTCCTTATTGTAAGTGGTCGTTCTTGGTCATTCTTGGTGTTTTTCTTAGATCTAATTCTCATTCTCTCTTGTTTTCTTAGATCTATGTTTGCTGTGTGTAGATATAATGTTTTAGATTCTAGATATGTTTAGATTTGGCCTTTTTTTGATAGGGTAGGAGATCTAAGGAAGGTTCATAGAGATTCAACCCAGTTTTGTGGTGTTTTTCATGTCGTTTATCATTTTCACCAAAACTCTCAAGGTAGGTGGCTTCACTCTAAAATTTACTTAATTAATTGAAATTGATTGTGAAATTTTGGTGCAAAGAATGATATAAATCATCTTTAGTGATGATTTATGGTTTTTGGTTAAATTGTTGAATTGTGGTAATTTGTTGTTCAAAGTGCTTTGATTTCTTGATTTTAAAATATTGATTTTAAAATATGGATTTTCTAGATTTTTGAAATAGCTTGTTGGAAAATGGTTTTCAATAAAAAGGGTTGTTTTATTGAAAGGGTTTTGGAATTTTTGTATTGGAATGGTTTTTTTGAAACACTTGGTGTGTGTGTTCATTTTGAATTTATGAGGTTTGGTTGAAATAAAACCTTGTTCTCGGTGCCCAAGGTGTAATGAAACATGAGATGTAATTACCTTATGATGACTTGGTAGATCGATGAGATACCACTCATGAGTATGGAACTATCATAACAATGCATGCATGGTTGGTAGTGTGTATATGTGGAATGAAATGGTTATTCCAAAAGAATCTTGTGTAATTGATTTACATCATTGTTTGGTTTCTATTTTTGAGAAAAATGGATTTTTTCATAAAAATTGGTTATTATAGCCCTTGTTTATATTTAGTTATAAACTATTTTAGAATTTTTCAATATAAATAGTTTTATATAAATATTTCTAACTTTTCTATCATAGCGACATGAGTAGAGAATTCATTGGGGAAAACCTACTAAGTTTTAGTACTCACCCTTTCTTTGGAACTTTTGTGATTTTGTAGATGTCATCTGCCAGGACATAAGAAAAGGTAAAGTATCACATGTCTTTAGTACTATTTCATTATTCATGGATTGTTTGATGAATTTGGAGTGTGGAGATTATGGATGTTGGGGTCTTTTCATTGTTTTGGAGTTTTATTAGTTTGTCTTCTGCTGTTTACTTTTATATTGTAGTCTTCGGTTGCAACACTTGATTTTAGTATGATTTTGATAAATGAAATGCTGAGTTGACTTTCATTATGATCATGCATCATATAGTGGTTGTTTGATTATGGTTGGTTTGGTTAGTGGTTTTATTCTTAGATGGAAGATCATCCCCTACATGTATTGAATCCCTTCGTCATTTATTGCCAGCCTTTGGCATCTTCGGGATGTTCTTTAAGGCCAAGTAACATCTCAACACCATTTCAAGACAATGAGAAGGGGCATGAATATACACTAATAATTAGCTATTAATTAATAATTAATTAACTAATAATTAATATTAAATAACTATTTATTAATTAATGATTAAATGATGATTAACTAGTGATTAAATAATGATGAACTAATGGTTAACAAATGATTAATGAATGATCCAATACTGATCAAAAAATTATTAACTAAAGACACTACTAAAAATTTAGGTTTATCCAGCACTGGACTTTATCAGTGCAAGATAAAAACACTAATAAAGGGTATATTTCATAAAAAAATATGTCATTAAAAATAATATATAAATATATTTATATTGATATAAATATAATATATTTTATTAAATATGATTTAGATAAGGATAAATATGCATTTACACTTAATATATATGATATTTAGTGAAAATGGATAATATAATAATTAAAAAATAATTATAATTAAAAATTTTCTCATTATTATTGAGTAATATTCATTTAATAACAATTATATCACATAAAAATTCAATAAATGAATAAAATATCTAAGATAAGTTGAAAATATGACTTCAACGTAAAATGACCATAAATTTTGATTTGGGTATCCATTTGATCTATACTAAGTATCAAATCAAAATCCGCAAACAAATCTAGGCCATGATGACTATGGGGACCCCAAATACTTTTTTGAGGTAAAAAAGTCCCAGAAGGCCACTAAAACTCAGTTTTTAGTTTGGATACCTTAATTTATTAATATTCGATAGTATTTATATTTCATTTAAGAGATTATTATTTTCTTTTTTCAATGGAGATTGAATTTATTCCCAAGGATTACATTCATATAGATATTATGGTTTTGAAATTTTTTCATTTTTTCATATTTTATTTTAACTTATAATTAAATATATGTATATTTTTTTTATATTTACTTATAATAAATAAATTTTATAAATAAATATTTAAGCATATTTACATAGAAATTCCTATTTAAATATATAAACCAAATTGAAATAAATATTTATTATTATTTTTATTTAAAATAAAAAACTATCCATTTTATTTACTATATAAAAATGATTTAATTTGTATATATATACACCTATAAAAGTAATGTTTATATATATACATATGTTTTTCAATAAACAAATATATATTTATGTTTGTATTCTAATATATATAAATGAATACACACACACACACACACATATACATGTAAATATTTGTATGTGTATGTGAGAAATATAAATGTATACTTGTGTGTGTAAATATGTGTGTGTATTAATATTATGTATATACATCATATAGAAATTGGTTGAGCTCATTGATTTATATGTTTTATTTAGCACCTCCTTATTTCAATTATCAAAAATCATGTTTTTTATGTTCTAAACAAGTTCAATGTTTTATGACAGTAAATCATTTTCTAAGAAAATTTGTGAAAAAACATGGTAAAGTGTTGATCTACTACCATCGGGACAAGCCTGTGCATGCACAGGAAAGACTAGACAAACAACCATGCGAAGGTAGAGAGATGATTTCTCAATAAAGATTCTGGGGAGGAGCAGATCCAAGTAGTTAGTCTGGGTTGTATGTAATGTTTGAATCCTACAAGCATTTAATTCCTCTAAGGCCTACAGTCCATGTAATAATTATGCCTACGGGCCTTGTAAGGGTTCGAACTCACCCCTTGAAAGGTGGATTATCAGAAAATCAATAAAAAATGAAGTCCTTAGGGCAATTAGAGAAAGATATATTATTAGTTTAGTAGATCTACCTGCAATTATACAGATCTACTGTAAGTTCAATGAATCTACCATTGAACACATCTATTGGTTGACAAAATCTACCACAAATATATCTACTGCATAAATGATCTACCACTGATAGATCTACCACTGAAGGGATTTACCTTTAGACACATCTACCATTAGATTTTTCTACTACTAGCTTATGATACCATTCGCTGATGTTATCACTAGGATAAGATACTGCTAGAACTTATCTACCGCCAGTGAGCATCTACCACTAGAGGAAATATACTATTAATAGATTTACTTTCAAACTACTACCGTTTCTGTCTAGAAACATATTCAAATTTAATTTTCCAATATATAGTTTATGCAATTTAATGCAATCAAGATACATGTAGATTTAAGAATTATTATTCTTAAACTACCCCACAGATTCATTGGATACAAAGTTAGAACTTTATGATTTCATTATCAGTATGAGGATGTAGGAACTAATGAAGAATTAGACCTCCAGATGTATAAATTCTATATAACTCCCTTGTGTTCAAGGGGGAATATGAGTGATCCTATAGAGATAATAACACTAATACAAGAGTAAAACATGCATATAGATTATAGTCTTAACATGTTGAATCAACTCTCTACATTAATATAATAAAAACAAAAGGACTTTTCAAACCTTTATGACACTCTATTTTCCTGTACATTCTGAGAAAATTTTCAAGCTCATTCTAAAGATGAATTCAAGGACTCAAAACAACTAAATCATCACAGATTGAGCATTACTACATTTCTTAATTTCTAAACTCTTTATATTTCTATTTATGATTAAATTTTGAGTAGTGTGTTGTTTTACTCTTTTTATCTTTAAAAAATGTATCCTATTATTAAAATAGAGTATTCTTGACCCATTCTCTCAAAATCTTCTATTTTATTCGTATGAATAACTGTGGAAGATGTCATGCGTGACCTGATACCTTTTTCACCCAATGTAGAACCATGGAAGAGGCTTTGTTCCTAGACATCCTTTTGTACTATTTATTTTAAAACCTGATCTAGGTTATGGATCTATTTATTTTTATAATAAATTTATTGGCAGTGGGTGCTTTCCAAATGGAAGAGATTAAGTATCATCTTGAGACCGAACCCCTTATTTGAATTCCACAGTGTGTTTTATTAGTTTTGTTTTTTTTATGTATTTCAAAATTTAAAATTATATCTATTTTAAAACTTGAAACAGAAATTTACTTTGATAGTTAGTCCTAATTTGTGTTTATATAAATTGTTCCATTAAGTAACTTAGTTTAAGAAGTTAGATTATTTATAAGATATTTTAACCGAGCCGTAATCCTAATTATTAAAAATTATTTGAAGGATAAAATTTATATACTTCTACTGTTTTGACTAAATTGGTGTTTTATTAATTCGGGGATTTAGGTTTTAAATTATTTTTGAACAGAAATTTTAATTGATTAACTCAATTCACCCCCTCTTGAGTTACTCAATCCAATAAATATTTGGAATCATAATAATTTTAAACATATTTTTTAACTATGAATTAGATTTATTTTAAAGATCTCAAATTTTTTTCATTTATAAATTTAATTCTTTATGGATAATAACAGACAAGAGGGAACTGCCACTAATAGTACACTTTATTTTAATGGAATGAATTATGCTCAATGGAAGATGAAAATAAAAATTCAATTAGACATTATGGGTTTTTATATTTGGAATATAATCAAAGATAAATATGAAAAAACTCAAACTACCAGAGCTACTTGGAGTAATGGTACTAAAGATGAATATGAGAATAATTTTAAAGACATGAATGATTTATACTATTCTTTAAGTGAAGAAGAATTTAACAAAATATCTTCCTATGATACTACTTTTGAAATTTGAGATACACTAGCTATTTATCATGAAGGAACATATAATGTTAAAAAAGTGATTAAATACCTACACTATTAAATATGATATGTTTAAGATTAAGCCTGGTGAATCTATATCTAACATGTATCTTAGGTTCAATGATATAGTTAACATGATGCATACACTAGGAAACAAAATTACTAACAAAGATCAAGTCATGCGACTTCTCAAGTGCTTAGCAGAAAGATGGAGGGGAACATCTATATAAATAAGAGAATCATGTGAATTTAGTAAATTTATAGTAAAGGAACTTGTTTTAAATCTAATGATATATGAAGAAGAACTACAATTAAACAAATAAGAAGTGGAAAAAACAAAATAAAAATTAGTAGATTTTAGTACTATTGATTAAAAATAAAAATAGAAGATCAAAGATAAAATCTCAAATGATGAAGAATCACCTAAAGATAGTGATGAGGAAATGGAACATTTGGATAGATGTTTCAAAAATTTCTATAAAAAAAAGAAGATATTCAAGAAACCTAATTACCAAGGTAAGTATGGAAAATGTAACTAGAGAAAATATTGGAAGAAGGATGATTCATCTAATGAAATAGTTTTCTATGGGTATAAGAGAGGACATATCAAATATAACTGTCCTAGGATAAAGTATATGAAAATGTATGAAGACAAGGGAAAAATATATAAAAAGGATATGAAAGAAAATTTGAGTGATTCAGAATATAGTTTGAGTGAATCAGATTCAATCAAAGAGGATAAATCCAATATGTGTTTTATAAAAAACACACCAAAGGTATTAAATGTTTTTCCTTAATATCCTACTCACATTTCTAAAATTTTTGAGACTAAAAATAATGAAAAAAATATAGAAAGTGAAGAAATGTTTGAATACTATAATATGTTTGAGGGAACATTAAATTTGTTAGAATATAAATACAACAGTTTAAAGAAATATCATGATCTGTTTTCTCACTTTAAAACTGATCTTGTTATAGAAAAAGTAAAAAAATACTCAATTTATAAAAGAAAATAATGAGTTAAAATTATCCAATAAATAGTTTAAGAAATATCTGGATAGATTTACCGATGGAAGAAAAATCCTTAATCATATTATTGGTAAATAGAAAACTCCAAAATATTCTATTGGAATAGGATATCATCCCGAACAAAGAAGGATTAATAAAAATAAATTTATTCCTAGCTCTAGTTCTACCAATTATGTTAGTAGTTTTTATTTTTCTATACTTAACAATGTTTTTTTATAAATTATAAAATAAGATTATGAGAAAACTATTAAGTAGATATGGATTCCGAAATATTTGATTACTAACATTTATGGACCCAAAAAAATATGGGTACCAAATTAATTTTTGGTTAAAATATTTTTATAGGAAACCTGCTTGAAAATATCCACTAATAACTTATGTTATATGAATAGTGGATTCTCCATACACATGACTAGGGACTACTCTAGTTTCAAGAACCTAATCTAGGATGATGGTGGACATATCACTTTTGGTGACAATACTAAAGGGAAGATAATTGGTCTTGTTCAAATTGGTAATACTAACACTATTTTAATTTCCAAATTTTTATTTGTAGATGAATTAAAATATATTTTGATTAACATTTCTCAATTATGTGATGACGTTTTTTTTTGTTAAATTTGAAAACAATTCATTCAAAAATTTATTCATTTTTTTACTTCTTTAAGAAATGATAATTTATATGCTGTTAATTTAGGTTCCTTGTTTTCTCAAAACATTTCTTATCTAAGTGATTTTGTTAAAGAATATTTTCTTTGGAATAGGATGCAAGGATATTTAAATATTCATTCACTTATAAATATAACTAAAAAAGTTCAGTTATAGACCTACATAAACTAGAATTCCCAGATTATAAATTCTGCAACCCACATAAAAAGGGAAACAACATGAAATATATTTTAAATCAAAGAAAGAAGTTTCAACTTCTCAACCCCTATATTTGGTTCACATGGATGTTTTTATACTTCATAGAGCTTCTAGTATAAATGGTAAGCACTATGTTTATGTTATAGTCGATTAATTTTGTAGATATACTTGGTTATTATTTCAAGATTAAAAAATTAAAACTTATTCTTTTTTTTCTAAGTATTCTAAATCTATAGAAAATCTTAGTGTACGTAGAATTAAGACCTTAAGAAGTGATCCTGATGGTGAGTTTGAAAATCAAGATTTTGAATCATTATTCTCACAACCTGGCTATAATCACAATTTTTTTCTCCTAGAACCCCACACTAGAATGGTGTAGTAGAAAGGAGGAATATGACCTTTCAATAAATCACCCCGACTCTAAGTAAGGATCCCCAATCCATCACAACCCATACACTGAGCAAGGATCCTCAATCCATCATATTCTATCAGGTTATACCTATAGTAGTCCTTAGGAAACTATATCCTGGATACATATGTGTGAAATAACCACAAGCCATTATAGCCCTCTAGACACATATATTGGGTAAACTAACCACCATGAATAACAGTATAAGTAACTACCAATTGAAGAGAGTAGGGCCAAAGGGGGTAGTTAGCCATCCATCCTCCCACCGAGATGTTGGGGAAAACACACCCTAGGGCTCAGAATCCCCAGGGTGTCAGTTTCCCTAACTGACATGGTGGATTTTCATATAGAGACAAGAAATGTAAGGGATATAATATAGCTCGCAACCACAATATGGGCACAACCTAGTCTCATACTCAACTGCAACAAATTTCTCTCAGATTCTCAGCTACCGCTACTAATAATAGATATACTATAAGCACACAACCATTTAAAGATCTACATTAAATTACTTTATCATTTTTTATCATTTTCACTTTACATTAATTAAGTTTTTAACTATTAATTAACCATTATCAATTCAACATTACATTTCATTAGCATTTCAACAAAGATCCATTCCCTCCAAGCACAAGAAAACTAAGTCCACGACTTCTCAGAATTTCAAACTTAGCATTTCATCCCAGTAAGCACCAACCCCATGGGTTAAATTTTTATTCATTTATTTAACAAAATTAATTTCTACATCACTAGGTGCTCTAGGAAAAATTTCTAAGCTCCCCAAACACAAGGGTCTCAACATGGTGAGTAGATGAACTCCCTGTAGAGTCTTTAGCACCTATAGTGGAAGAGTAAACTCATACACCCATGAGGATCTAAACACAGAAATCATGTGGAATACCCCATGAATTTTTGCCTCCCATGGAAAGAGAGTAACCAAACACATCTTTATTCCTCAAGCAGTGGGGAAAAAGAAGTATATAAACAAACAACCTGGTTTCCAGCCAAACAATAGATTCAAACAATCATCCAGTTTTCATAGAAATGGGTAAGATCAAGTTTATCCCATCCTGTCATCTCTGATGTCTTCCCAGACATCCACATGTATATACCGATGTATCTCACCACTCTAGGTATCAACTACTATGACAAAACCCAGACCTCCCTGCCCCTCATACCACAACATCCCTCCAGGATCAACCATCTAAGGCTCATATTACATTTGGGCCTCCCTTCCCCACAAACCAAAATATCCCTCTAGGCATAGCCATATCACAAGTAGTATGAAACAATTATAGAAATTTAGATCTTGGCCCTAAACCAAGGCATTCAGAATTTATAAAAAATGATCTCTCATAACTCCAAAGCATAAGTCACTTGGATTTTACAAGAAAGAGGGTAACTTAGGCCCTATAAAAGCATTATATTTATTACACAACCTGTTGTTATTCCATCTCAAATTAACTGATTCATTATTCACAGGTTACAACTATAGGAAACCTAAGAAACAAGATATCACAAGCTATCAAAAATTAATCAATCAATTAATTAAACATGCCATTAATTATTTTATCAACAAGCATCAACATGCTTTAGGTTTGTTAACCAATTAAATTAAACATGCATACTTGAATCAATTTTATTATCATAAAATTACAATAACAACAACCTGATTTATTAAACATGCCTATTCAACTTTTATCCAATTAATTATAAATTAATTTTGGATTTACATTCTTTACCAATTTCCTTCAAGAAAAACATGCTAAACCAAGAAAGGCATAGATATCACATTATTTATAAAATCAAGAGGCAAACCATTATCATAGTACAAAGAAACAACATCACTATGTGATTGATACCAATTATTTAATTCAATTCAAGTATTTAATTAGGTCAATTTAATTATGATCCAAGGGGATAAACCATGCTATCTCTACGATTTCACATAAAGAAATAGAGAAGGAAAAAATACCATACCACAAAAGGTTTTCAACATTGTTGGCACGAGAATATACAACACAACAGATCTCTGGTCACCTCTCCCATAAGAACTTCATCAAACTGAGAATTCCATGGAACCACCACACAAAAAAAACTGAGATAACCCCATTAAAACAATGGGTAAGAAACTTTCATAGCACGATGATAAGATAAAAAAGGAAACAAGATCAAAATTGGGATAAAGTGCTCGAAAATGGAGGAAAAACACACCTTTTATTAAGTTGGGTCTCCATGAATTGAAGATGGAAGCCTGAGATCGATTCCCATCGAAGGGATCTCCAAAATGCTGAACAAGGGACTATCGGGTCACATGGGATGAGAGAGAGGGAAGATAAAGCCATAGGGTTTGAAAACCTGATCAACTAGAATGTTTTAAAGCATTACAGCATTGGGGGATTACATGATGTGTAATCCCCTTTCATGTCATGTAATTCCTTGAGGTCAATTTCTGTCAAAAAATCCATCTCCTTTTGCATTTATTTTATTTTTCAAAACCCAAAAAATTACACGGCGTGAGACCCTCTTTCATGTTGTGAAATTATTATACACGGTATGAACCCCACTTTCACACTATGAAAGTTCCTTACTCCCAATTCTCAACACCTGAGTCCCTCCAAACTTCCTTTGAGCCTCCTCTGTGCTCTGCAGGACTCTGGAACATGTAAAGGGTTGATCCATGCAGATCTAGGCCCTTACATTAGATTCCTCTAAAAAAATTCTCATCCTTGAGAATCCAAAACCAACCTAAAGAGGAAACAAAAATGGGCCATCCGAACAACCGCCCCCTGATATACCTATCAAGGCTCTCATAACCACATGAATTCACCACATCACTAGAGGAATAAGATAAAAACCATGAAACAACCACATCCAGCTCCTAAAAACTCTCCCAGGGGAGATACCTCTCAAAAGAGAGCAAGGCACAATAAGAAAAAGAGAAAGAAATCTCATAACCAGAAAGGTCTACAACCATAAAATAAAAAACGTTACATGAGAAGATCCAAACATAAAATAGTTTGGGGTACTGAGCACGTATCTGCAACTCATGTTACAAGGTACTCTCCTCCATGCCACTATGCCGCCACAAGACATGAACCAAGGGGACAACATGACCGTACAACACCTTCTCCTAGAGGTCCTATATATCTAAAGGTTATTCCTCAAAGGTTGAATCATATTCAACATCTATCTAACCCTAATCGATGATGTAAGAGTCATCTTGAATAAAACGATGGAGCTATGACACACTAAAAAAATCACGTATCTGTCTCATCTATAAGCCCAACAAACTAGGGAGAAATCTTACTCCCACGATGAAACCTTCATTTCCCATGATGGAGATCCACCTTCAGGAAAACATAATCCCCAACATTGAAATATAGAGGTCTCATCCTATAATCGACATAAGATTTTTGATGATCATGTGCTACCTTCATCCTCTCATGAATCACCTGAACCATATATATCATATTTTGTACCAGTTCTAGTTTGAGAATTACTGAATCTACGACCCCTATCCAGCATAATAGAGAATGACTATGTCATCCATACAAGGGTTCAAACAGCTCCGTACTGATGGTAGAGTGAAAAATATTGTTGTACACAAACTCTACCAAGGTAAGTGCCTCATCCAAAAACCTCCAAAATTCATGACATAAGAGCACAAAAAGTCTTCAAGAGTTTGGATAGTCTGATCCATATTACCATTCGTATGTGGATGAAAAGCAGTGCTAAGTCATAACTGATAAAAAAAATCATGCTGGATACATCTCCACACCCTATAGGTAAAATGAGGATCTCTATTGGAAATGATCATTCTAGGGACCCTATGGAGTCTCACAACCTCCTCCAGATACTTCCTCAGTAAAATATCCACTTAGCTCGAATCCTTGATCACAATAAAGTGAGATGATTTTTTCAAACAATCCACTACCAACAATATAGTATCATAGCCTCCCTAATCTCAAGGTAAACCGATAACAAAGTACATAGAGATGTCCACCCACTTCCATTGAGAAAAATTTATTGACTGGAGAAAACTGTTGGGAACACGGTGTTTGACCTTCACCTTATGGTAGACCAAACATCGAGACACAAACTCTAAAACTTCACACTTCAAACCTAGACACCAAAACTAACCTATCAAGGTTCGATACATCATTTTTCATGATAGGATGTTCTAACAAAGGAGAAATATGGAACTCTCTAAGAACCATCTTAAGCATCACCAAAGGAACAAAAAACATTACCTAGAACAACACCTGATGTTGTTCATCCTCAGACCAACTATCAGGGTCCTCAACACAAACAACTCAGTCTCTCTAGACCTCCACCCCAATATACCCCAACTGGGATTCCTCCACCTGCTACACCAAAGATGATTGCACCATCATATGAAAAAGATAACCTCTGCCCCCAAATTCTCCCATATCTAGATGCAATGCTGAATTTTCTTCCATCACTCTCCATGAATCACTAGATTCATGCACTGCATCACTATGTGACTTTCTACTTTGTGCATTAGCTATAACATTCCCCTTTATATGTGTATATGAAATATCAAAGTTGTAATCCTTTAAGAACTCCATCCACCAATGCTGGCACAATTCAAGTCACGTTGGGAGAAAACATACCTTAGGCTCTTATGATTGGTGAAGACCACAAAGTTCTTGCCGATGAGGTAATGTCTCCAAAACATTAGGGAAAACACCACTTCCACCAAATCAATATCGTGGGTGGAATAGTTACGTTTGTGGGGAAATAACTTCCAAGACCCATAAGAAATGACCGATCTCTACTGCATCAGAACATAGAACGAACCAAGACATGAATTATCATATAAAACATTAAAATGAACTCATTCTATAGGAAAAAAGAACTGGAGCACTAACCAACTTCTCCTTTAAATACTCAAAATATGCCTGACACTGATCATTCCACAAGAACGCGTGATCCTTTCTAGTAAATGTTTTCATAGGAGTCAAAACCTAAGAAAAATCAGCTATAAACCTCCTGTAATAGCTTGCAAGACCAAGGAAACTTTTCACCTCTTCTACTATATTAGGGTATTCCCAAGACACAAATACCTATATATTCAATGGATCCATAGCTACTACCTAATGTTATACAACATGCTACAAGAAACAAACTTCGTGATCCAAAAACTCACACTTCAGAAACTTCCCAAACAACTCCTCATGGAGAAGAACTACCAAGACGACACACAAATTCTTTGTATGATCCTCCTCATACATGGATTACACAAGGATATCGTTGATGAAAACCACCATAAAATTATCTAGGAACTCACAAAACACATCATTCATTAATCCCATGAACATAGATGGAGCATTCGTCACACCGAATGACATCACAAAAAACTCATAATTCCCACGACGACAATGAAAAGCAGTCTTTGGGATGTATTCATCCTTTAAAAACATATGATGATATCCTGAACTCAAATCGATCTTTAAGAACCATTTTTCACCCTTCAGTTGATCGAATATATCATCAATTCCTAGTAGTGGATAGAGGTTCTTCACTCTCACTTGGTTAAGTGACGATAATCAATACACAACCACAAACCACCTTCAGCCTTCTTCAAAAAATAGGTGCACCCCACAGTGACAAACTTGGAATAAAAAACCACATTGAAATAGACTATTGAGATTCATATGCATAACTCATAATTCAGAAGGTTCCATCTTACATAGAGACATTGAGATAGTAGACATTCCTAGCTATAGTTCGATCCCAAACATGATCTATCTTAGAGGGGGTAATGCTAAAACCTCCTATATAAATACATCAAGGTACTCTTATATGACCTAGGGAAACATCAACTTCTGAAAATCTGATGAAATCAGTATCAGATCAGCCATAAAGGATGATAAGGACAGAACATGCCTCTAGCCCATCTGAGGGTCTCGCTCACCAAAAACACTACTGGATCTCTATCAGCATCAAAGAACAATACCTGCCTCCTGAAGAAATCCATGATAGCCTATATCAAATAAAACTAATCCATTATGAGAATTATTTCATATGTTTGTATCTATAAAAATTGTAAATATCTCCAAGAGTGGTGATTCCCCAACACTAGCTCATAGTTTTTACATAATTGAAACAAGTCAGCTCGACCTCCAATTGGCATAGTCAACACCAAGGGAACTAGAAGCCTCTCTACCTCATGTCCCAATGAATGGACAAAGGAAGGTGATATAAAGTAGTTCATCACTCTTGTATAAAACAAATCATGAACCCAATTAGAAAACAAGAAAAGGGTACCTTGAACGATGTATGGATCACCTGGCACTGACAACTCTGAAGCATGAAGCTAACCAAAACCTTCTCCACGACCTCTACAATCATGATGATTACCACCTATATGGATAAAATATTCTATTTTTGGACATGGATAATCTCTAGTATGTATTATACCTTCCCCATACTCTCTCTACTATTCCCAAACTAGAGAAACCTGCGACTGATACCTCAGTTGGAACTATCTCATTGGAGGAACCTGAAGGAGAAAAAATAGAGAACACTGACTGTTTAGAAAGGGTGAGCACTGTTTCCACTAATGACCTCATTATTAAAAATAAAAACATGTTTCTGATCCATTAGCACAGTCCTAAGATCCACTTCCCCTAGATAAATGAGACATTGAGGGATGGGACCTACCCCCGGCTGATCGAAAGTTCATTTGTCTTGATAATTGGGAACCCTGGACCACAACTCTACTTCATGGGGAATCCTCATGAATCCCCTATCATGATAATCAGGTTTTGGATAATTTACTCTCAATGTAATCTTCTCTCGCTAATATCTTGAGATACTTGTTGAACATAAACGAGGTGACCTGTCACTATTTCTCTAGATGCAAAGCATCCCCAAAATACCTCACCCTGGCCTTCTCATCTGGAAACAGGTCCAAAATATATCACCAAAGTTTCCTAAATTAGATCCCAAACTCTAACACACTAGACCACCCATATTGAAGGGTAAGAAGTTCCATGCGATTGGATACCTTCACAGTCGAAGAAAGAAACTTGGATCTAAACTGGTCTCATAACTCCTCCCATGAGACTACTGAATCCTTGCAATCCCTAAGGAACAAGAACCACCACTGACTCGTTTCCCCAAGAAGTATTGTCAAAGTCAGTGATACCCAATGCCTCTTTCGAGAATGGATCGAACTAAAGGATATCTCAACCTCCTCCAATAAGTCTTCTGTGACTGTATCTTAAACGGATCCCTCATACCTCTATAGACTATGGCACTGAAACTCTCAGAGTGTCCTCCTCCAAGTGTCATCGTCATCAACCTATACCCTACAGTGATCTACTTGCAATGCCTGTTGAACATATTCTATGTGAACCTTATGAGGACATCAACCTAGAGCCATACCTGAAAAAATAACAAACAGTTAGATCTCCCAAACCTAGAATATAGAAGACTACATCAATTAATTATTTTATTTTATTCATTTTAGGTTAACCTATCCCAAGGTATACCCCATATAAACTGTAACACCCTGAGATTTTATGAAGAATATTCTTTTAATTTCGTTGATGTCTTGTGTTTTATGCTACACCAAAGGGATATTTCACTACACGCAACCCTGACTTGGCTTTCATTATACGCAATCGCGACTTTCCTCGATAACGTGTGTTGTACGAAATATCAGGTTTCACTAAACAATGATATATAGTTATAATATTATTATGAACTCGACATTATGAATATTATTAACTAAATTTTTAATGTTATAACATTATTATTTCATCTTACACATTTTCTAGAACACGGTATGTGAAAAAAATAATTTTTTTGGGTAAAATAAGTATTTTTCAAAAAATGCAGTTTGCTGCCTTTTAATGGAGCACCCACATTAAATCTAGTTTTAACATGTTTATAAGTTCCATTTTACAAAATAAAATTCTTCTTTTGAATCATGATATAAAAATTTACATTGGATAAAGTTTTGATATTTTTCTGATAACTTTCATATTTTAATGAATAGTAAAAACACGCTATATTTTAATTAAAAACAATTTTTTTCATCGTAATAATTTATATGGTTAAATTATAATATTTAATGGTTTTAAAGTTTAAATAGAATATATTTTTACCATTTAATATAATTTATGTCATTATCATTGATTTTACCTTGAATTCGTAGGTTAAATCAATTCAATCTTTTGCAATGTTTTAAACAAAAACCCATTTTCTTTCAACAACATGATTAATTTTAATTTAATTTCTGCAGATTTTATGTATAGAATTGGTAAAAATGGATTCCATATTTGGAATCAGTGGGTCCAAATTATTTTAATAAGCTACTTTTTATTTTTGGGCATTATGAATAGTAACTACGGTAAATTTTATTTACCTTAGTTAAAGGTAAATCGGGTAATTAAGGGTAAAAATAAGATTATAAAATTACCCTAAAACTTTCCCAAATACTATTGGATGAATAAAAGTAGACCCATATTAGCTAAGGGTCGGACTAGATTCATTTCATGGAATTTTGACCTTGAAATAATATAATTATTATTAAAACCAAAGAAAGTGACAACATGTCACTCTCTTAAATATTATAAGTATATTAATTTTAATTTGGTGATAAACTTCATGAAAATGTGAACATTAATAGTCTCCAGAAATATAATAAAATTATATACATCATATAAATTTATTTATAATTTTTAGGGATTAAATAATTATCATTAAAGGTGACATAATAGTGATGTTGAAATTATTTTATTAAGAGAAATATCAAATAAATGGTTTTAAAAATATTAAAATAAATATTATATGAACTATTTAATGTGATCCACTAATTTTATAGATAAATATGTCATGTTATGAATCTATTAAACATTTTAGTTCGAACATATCTTCTATATATTGTTTTATTTAAATACAAATAAATGAATAGTGTCAAAATTGACACTATTGTTATTTTATAAAAATAACATATTATAAAATTGTTTAAAAATCACAAAAATATTTAAAAATTATAAATTTAAATTTATATGTTATAAAATGTTATAAAGTATCCAATTATGGACAATTCCCAAAAAATAAGTAAATATTTATAATAATTTAAAATTTATAATGTTATTACCACAAATAAAATTAAATTGATAAATAAGGAGAAATAAAGTTTATAATGTTTAAAATAAATTCCTAACATGTATAAATTTTATTGGTTGATTATATTACAACCCTATATCATCTAATATTTGTATATGAGTCATTTTGAAAGTTTTTAAGTGGGGTTGTGATTTAATATAAACTAATATTTCTTATATTTCTAAAGGTGCCCCTCTCCTCCCTTATAAAAGGGCACTTCCTCCCTCTCTTCCTCACACCATTTTGAGCCTTTAATCTTGGTAAAAATCTGCCCATTTCATTTCCCCAATTCCCTAGAAACATCCTAGAGGTCCTGTTATTCTTCAAAGACCAATTTTAGTGCCCTAAGAGGAGGTCTCAAAGAGGTGCTTCAAAGAAGAGGTAATGTCCTTTACCGATTCTTTCAACTTTATTTCTTCTTCTACTTCTTCTTATTTAGTTGTTTCATTATGAAGTAATAACATCAGTATCACTCATATACTGATATGTTATTATAAGTATTGAACAACTCTATTTCACCATCTATCCATCCTACGGAAAACAAAATCACCGCGCGTGCATACATACAGAATACCGTCTCCACGCTGTGGTGTAATCTATTTTCCACCACCACCTTAATTGGATGAGTATAATGGTGTAAATAATGACTATATATGATTATTGTAAATTTATATTGATTCTGAAATAGTATACATACACTACAATACAATTCCACGATCATGGGAATGATATCATCGCTCGTGCGTACGTACGGACTATCGTCTCCAGAAACGCGATGAGATTCATTTTCCATGATTAACCATTCAAGAATGATTATAAAGTATTTATAATGAATAATAATGAAATATATGAAATAATAATGCTACTGGATTTATGTATATATATATATTTATGTCATCTATTTAATTTCATTCAATTCAATAAGGAAATGAAAACAGCGTTCATGCGTACGTACGGCCTACCGTCTCCATGAACGGTGTATTTCATTCCTTTTATCGATCTATAATATATATTTATATGATGAATATATATTATATAAAAATCATATTTTACATTCTGGAATTATGTAAATCATGATATAAGTAATAATATCAAGAACGACAAGTCGAAACACATACGATAAATGAAATGATTTTACCCAAAACGCTGCTTTTACATGGAATTTACAAAAGAACGGGTAATATAAAGTCATAAGTGAAACATATATGATATCATAACAATGAATATGATTATGTAATAAGTCAATGACATTATTTAAATCATTATACAGGAGGTTCAGATCCATACGAAGCATATCAAACCTAAGGTAAGGGATAACTTTTC
The DNA here is from genome assembly GCA_963277665.1 of Viscum album. Classification (NCBI taxonomy): domain Eukaryota; kingdom Viridiplantae; phylum Streptophyta; class Magnoliopsida; order Santalales; family Viscaceae; genus Viscum; species Viscum album. The sequence continues at coordinate 320,511,567 of OY728146.1, forward strand.
CAATCTCGTTTTTATCCGAGATTGTTTATTCGTAAGTATTTACTGGGGTTATATTTATCATCCATATACTTGTTTTCTATAAATTTTTTCATGTATGTTTAATTTCCTTTTTACCCATTTTTTAATTTTACTACATGGTATGTATGAAATATTTCTTTTACGAGGTACTTTTTGACTTTTCTGGCAAAAGTACGAGAATAATGTTTTTTTAACTTATACTGCACGAACGGATTTTTACGGTTTTATAAATCCTTACTTTCATGAAGATTACTCCAAAATATTTCATGACTATTTTTTTAAAAATCATTTTATTTTAAAATTGCATGAAGTTTTGTGAAAAGAAATTGATTTTGAAGAAGAAAGGATATTTTCCTCAAGAATTCATTTCAAGTGTTTTATCAAAATCATTTTTCATCTAAGATGACATTATTTCATATGTGTATTTTTCAAGTATAATGCCTCTATTATTTACATGGTTTCACTTTTCTTATTATGAAATGATATCCATTTATTTTATATGGATTATGTGATGATGGGATGATGTTTAGGAAACCCATTTTATTTATTGGGTTATTATGAATGATGTATGTTTATTTTGTGGCACAAGTAAGAATGATTTCATTATGAGATGGGTGGGACCTATATCTCCCTCCAATGAATTGGGTAAAGATTTATATCTCATGAGATAAACATGGATGTAATGGTATGTTAATACGGTTCAGTGTTACAAGACTGAAACAAGGAGTGAACTCGATTTAGAAAGGGACTTTGTCCACTAAGATGGTCTTGACAGCAATGCCTTGGCTACTATGGAAATCATAACATGTGATGAATGGTTTCCCCAATTACATGTTTTATTCCCATTATATTTTATCATGGTTGATGTTCCATTATGATATATTCCTTACGTACTTCCATGATTTATGTCTTTGATCAAGATTTTGATGTATAAATTTCATGTTCAAGTTTTTGCTTTCAAATGTTTATGGATTGTTTTATATTCTTTATGTTTTCCCTTACTAAGCATTTGAGCTCACCCTTTTTATGTTTTATTTTCCCCAGGAAATAAAGAAAGGTTTTAGGTAAGGAAACAAAAAGGGGAAGATCGTTATGGGAGTTGTTTAAGATCTTTCAATAGGATTAGAAGATTATATTCTGAGTTTCTAAAGACAATAAACTATTACGATCCTTGTGTGTCTGTTTTTGTTATGTATTAAGTATTCTGCAAAAGTAATTTATTGTCCATGTACTTCAAGCTTCGGGTCTCTACATAAACACAGGCGAAAAGAAGAATGATGCATGATTCCTTCCAAGGTATCTACCCTATAATCACCATCAATTTGTTTAGTAGCCACTGTAAGATTAAAGGTTAATGTGTCATATCATAGGGTGCCCCAAATAACCATGTATTAGATGGTATCTCATGTTAAAAATTCTTGATAACTTAGTTGATACCATTTCCCTAACAACCCATGCAACCTCACCTGTAACTAACTCCAAACTCCATCCTATCCCTCAACCTGACCTTTGATACTCCTCTGTCACAACCCTCTCCCCACAAAGTGTACCCCTCCTGGGATGGAAATGGGAGAAGAGAGATAGTGATCCTTGAGTCATGCCTCCATTAGGCCCTACTTTGGAAACTAGCACCGAGCGTATAATAAAGATGCAAATGGGAGGCATTAACCTCTAAGGGAAGCACATGAAGAAGAGAGAGATAAGAGATACACTAACCAACTCCTTCTTATACTAAAATATAGAAGAAAACCCAAGTGAAAAAATGTAATGTCATGCAAGAACTACTACAACTGAAAGAGAAAAATTCAAGCAACAAAAGAAAGTAAAGATGACAGTGACCACGAATCCCAAACAACTGCAACCCACAAGCTAGTAGTAACCAGCATGATCTCAAACCTACTCCAACTGACCAGAAAAATAGTTTATATATACATGGGGTGAGAATAACAGTATACTCAGTAGGATCCTCCCTGAAGCCTCACATGCAAAAGTAAATAAAGCCTGCTAAAGCATAGTAAACAACAAGTCAAACTAACTTTTCACCTAAACATGTATACTAAGTTCCTAGCCTCTCCATGTCTAATCTCACCAAGTATTGCATAAAAGATAATATCATACAATATAAAATATCAAGGGTACCCCACTACTAATTCTCCTGTGGTTTTCTGCTCTACCCCAATGTCGCACACCCTAAGCATCTCTCTCCAAAATGGCTAGCTAGAATACACCTAAGAGAAGCACCACAACATGCACCTCATGCAACACACCCCCATGTCCACATAACCAAAAGTAACCAAGTAGTTTCTAGGATCCACCAAAACTCACATAACATGTATCATACATCGGGTATTATACATCAAGCCATCACAACCCATACACTGAGTAAGGATCCTCAAGCCATCGCAGCCTATACACGTTATACGTATAGTAGTCCTTAGGAAACTATATCAAAAAAACATGTGTGTGAAATAACCATGAGCCATTACATCCATCTAAACACATATATTGGGAAAACTAACCACTGTTCATACCACCACAAGTAACTACCGAGAGAAGAGAGTGGGGACAAAGGGGGTAGTCAACCATCCATCCTCCCACCAGGATGTTGATGAAAACACCCCCAGGGCTCAGAATCCCTGGGGTAACATTTACCATACCGATAGGGTGGATTAGAATATAAAACACAAAAATTATAGGATATAATATAGATTACAACAACACTATGGGTATAACCTAGTCTCAGACTCAACTGTAGCTAATGTCTCTCAGACTCTTGAATGACACTGCTAAGACTAGATATCCTATAAGCAAAAAAACCATTTAAATAACTACATTAAATTATTTTATCCTTTTTTTAGTTACAATTTATGTTAATTAGTTCTTTAACCATTGATTAAACATTATAATTTTATAAATGAAATTTTATTAGCATTTCAAAAAATATCCATGCCCTCTAGGAATAAGAAAATCAAGACCATGACTTCTCAGAATTTCAACCTCAACATTGCATCTCGGCATGCTACAACCCCATGTGTTAAACATTTATTAATTTATTTAACAAAATTAATTTCCACATCACTAGGTGATCTAGGAAAATGTTCAAATCTTCCTAATCATAATGGGCTCAAAACAGTGAGTAGATGAACCACCCTTCAAGTATTTTCCACCCATAAGAGAATCATGTGACTTTAGTACATTTATAGTAAAGGAAATTGTTGTAAATATAATGATATATGAATAAGAAATGCAATTAAACAAATAAGAAGTGGAAAAACCAAAATGAAAATCTGTAGCATTGAGGACTATTGATTCAAAACAAAAACAGAAGATCAAAGATAAAATATCAAATAATGAAGAATCACCAACAGACAATGATGAGGAAATGGAACATTTGTATAGATATTTCAAAAATTTCTATAAAAGGAAGAATATATTCATGAAACCTAATTACCAAGGTAAGTATGGAAAATGTAACTAGAGAAAATATTAGAATAAGGATGATTCATCCAATGAAATAGCTGTCTTTGAGTGTAAGAGAGGACATATCAAAGATAAGTGTCCTAAGCTAAAGTATATTAAAATGTATGAATACAAGGGAAAAATATATAAAAAGGATCTGAAAGAAAATTTGAGTGATTCAGAATATAGTTTGAGTGAAGCAGATTTAAGAAATGGGGATAAATCCAATATGTGTTTTATGAAAAACACATCAGAGGTATTAAATGTTTTTCCTGAATCTCCTACTCACTTTTCAAAACTTTTTGAGACTAAAAATAACGAAAAAAATATAGGGAGTCAATAAATGTTTGAATACTATAATATGTTTGAGTGAACATTAAATGTGTTAGAATATAAATACAAAATTTTAAATAAGTATAATAATCTGTTTTCTCACTTTAAAACTGATCTTATTATAGAAAAGGGAAAAAATACTCAATTTATAAAAGAAAATTATGATTTAATGTTATCCAATAAATAGTTTAAGAAATATTTGGATAGATTTACCAATGGAATAAAAAGTCTTAATCACATTATTAGTAAACATACAACTCCAAAATATTCTATTGGAATAGGATATCAGCCTGGACAAAGAAGGATTATTAAAAATAAATTTATTCCTAGATCTAGTTATTTCAATTCTGTTAGTAGTTTTTATATTGCTAAACCTGAAAAAGTTTTTATTTATAAATTATAAAATAATATTATGAGAAAACTATTAAGTAGATATGGATTCATAAATATTTGATTACTAACATTTATGTACCCAAATAAATATGGGTACCAAAGTCATTTTTTGTTTAAATATTTTTTATAGGAAAATTGCTTGAAAATATCCACTAATTGCTTATGTTATATGAATAGTGGATTCTTCATACACTTGACTGGGGACTAATCTAGTTTCAAGAACCTAATCCAGGATGATGGGGGACATATCACTTTTGGTGACAATTCTAAAGGGAAGATAATTGGTCTTGTCCAAATTGGTAATTCTAACACTATTTTATTTTCCTAATTTTTATTTGTAGATGGATTAAAATATAATTTGATTAACATTTATCAATTATGTGATAATGGTTTTTATGTTAAATTTGAAAAAATTCCTTCAAAAATTTGTTTAGTTTTTTTACTTCTTTAAGAAATGATAATTTATATGCTGTTAATCCAGGTTCCTTGTTTCTCAAAAAATTTCTTATCTAAGTGATTTTGATGAAGAATATTGTCTTTGGAATATGATACTATGATATTTAAATATCAATTCAATTAGAAATATAACTAAAAATGTTTAGTTACAGACCTACATAAACTAGAATTCCCAGATGATAAAGTCTCCAACCCATGTAAAAGAGGGAACAACATGAAATATATTTTAAATCAAAGAAAGAAGTTTCAACTTCTAAACCCCTATAGTTGGTTCACATGGATGTTTTTAGACTTCATAGAGCTTCTAGTATAAATGGTAAGCACTATGTTTATGTTATAGTCAATTAATTTTCTAGATATACTTGGGTATTCTTTCAAGATTGAAAAATTAAAACTTATTCCTATTTTTCTAAGTATGCTAAATCTATAGAAAATATTAGTTTAAGTAGAATTAAGACCTTAAGAAGCGATCATGATGGTTATTTTGAAAATCAAGATTTTGAATCATTATACTCCCAACATGGCTATAATAATAACTTTTTTCTCCTAGAACCCCACATTAGAATGGTGTAGTATAAAGAGGAATATGACCTTTCAATAAATCACCCAGACTATATTCAAAAATTTTGGTTTACCTATTTATTTTGGGGCAAAAGTTTTGAATACAACTTGTTATATAATCAATATAGTTTTAATTAGACCTCTTTTAAAAATTATCCCTTATGAAATATAGAATGGAAGAAAACCAATGCTTAATTACTTTATTTTTTTAGGCTGTAAATGTTTTATCTTAATAAAAAGGATAATCTTGATAAATTTTCATCAAAAAGTGTTGATGGATTTTTACTTTGATATTCAATAATTAGTAAGGATTACAAGATTTTGAATAAAAGGATTAAGATTTTTTAAGAATATTTATATGAAAAATTTGATGAGAAAAACCCACATGAGCCTAAAATCTATTTAGAAAATCTTGATGATGACCTTTGTAGTTCGGACTTAAATTCTATACCAGGTGAAAATTCCATCAGAACATCTATCAAAACTCCCTCCCAACAAAGTTTACCCCTCCTAAGTCTTTAATGGGAGAAGAGAGATAATGACCCCCTAAGTCATGCCTTTAGTAGGCCCCGAGTTGGCGACTAGCATTGAGGGTATAATAAACACGTATATGAGAGGCATTAACCTATAAGGGAAACACATACAGAAGAGATAGATAAGAGAGAAACCAATCAAATCATGCTCAGACTAAAATATAGAATAAAATCCCAAGTACACAAATGTAATGTCATGAAAAAACTACTAAAACTAAAAGGGAAAATTGTAACCACCAAAAGAAAGTAAAGACGAAATCAACCATGAAGCCCAAATAGCTTCTGAAACCCACAAGATAGTAGTAACCATCTTGATCTCCATCCTGCTCCAACTGACCTGAAAAATACTTTATATATATGTAGGGTGAGTATAACAGTATACTCAGTAGGATCCTCCCCTTATCCTCTCATGAAAAAGTAAATAAATAATGCTAAAACACAATGAACAACAAGTAAAACTATCTCATCACCTAAACATGTATACTAAGTTCCCAGCCTCACCATGGATACTCTCACCAAGTATCACAAACAAGTGGATATTATATAATAAATAATATAAAGGGTACCCCTATTACTTCCCACTAATTTTCCACTCATACCCAACATCACACGTCCTAATCACCTCACTCTAAAATGGCTTGCCCGAAGACACCTGGGAGAATCACCAAAACATGTACCTTGTGCAACACACCAGCACATCCACATAACCAAAAGTAACCATATAGTTTCTGGGAGCCACCACAGCTTGCATAAGGTGTATCATACATTGGGTATTATACCTTAATCCATCACAACCCATACACTGAGTAAGGATACTCAATCCATCATAGCTTATCACGTTATACCTATAGTATTCCTTAGGAAACTATATCTAGGATACATGTGTGAGAAAAAACCAGAAGCCATTATATCCCTCTAGACACATATATTGGGAAAACTAACCACCATGCATACCAGTATAAGTAACTAACAATTGAAGAGAGTAGGGATAAATGGGGTAGTCATTCATCCATCCTCCCACTGAGATGTTGGGGAAAACACAACCTAAGGCCCATAATCCCTGGGGTGTCAGTTTCCCTAACCGACAGGGTGGATTATTGTATAGAGACAAGAAAAGTAAAGGATTTAATATAGCTCACAACCACACTATGGGAACAACCTAGTCTCAGACTCAACTGTAGAAAATTTCTCTTAGATTCCCAACCACCATTGCTAAGAGTAGATATACTATAAGCACACAACCATTTAAAGAGCTACATTAAATTACTTTATCATTTTCTATCATTTTCACTTTAATTAATTAATTTTTTTACTATTAATTAATCATTATAATTTTCAACATTACATTTCATTAGCATTTCAACAAAGATCCATGCTCCCCAGGCATAAGCAAACTGAGTCCATGACTTCTCAGAATTTCAAACTCAACATTGCATCCCAACAAGCTCCAACTCCATGAGTTAATCATTTATTCATTTATTTAACAACATTAATTTCTACATCACTAGGTGCTCTAGAAAAACATTCTATGCTCCCCAAACACAAGGGTCCCAACATGGTGAGTAGATGAACTACATGTAAAGTCTTTTCCACCTATAGAAGGAGAGTAAACTCATACACCCATGAGGATATAAACACAGAAATCATGTGGCATACCCCAAAAATATTTGCCTCCCATGGAAAGAGAATAACAAATCACATCTGTATACCTCAAGAAGTGGTGAAAAAGAAGCAGATAAACAAAAAAACTAGATTCCGACAAAAAAATAGATTCAAATAAGCATCTAGTTTTCATAACAATGGGTAAGATAAAGTTCATCTCATCCTATCACCTTCGATGTCTTCCCTGTCATCCACATGAATATACCGATGTATCTCGCCACTCTAGGTATCAACTACAACCACAAAAATTGGGAATCCCTGCTCTTCATACCATAACATCCCTCCAGGATCATCAATCTGAGGCTCATGTTATATTTGGGCCTCCCTACCACCACAAAAAACAATATCCCTCCAATCTTAGCCATATCACAAGTAGTAGGAAAAAAAATAGAAATTGAGCTCTTGGCCCTAAACCAAGGAATTCAGAATTTATACACAATGAGATCTCATAACTCCAAAGAATAAGTCACTTGAATTTTACAAGAAAGAGGGTAACTCATGACCTATAAAGGAATTATATTTATCACACAAACCGTTCTTATTATATCTCAAATTAACCGATTCATTATTCACATGTTCTAATTATGGGAAACCTAAGCAACAAGCTATCACAAGCTATCGAAAATTAATTAAATAACTAATTTAACATGCCATTAATTATTTTATCAAAAATCATCAACATGCTTTAGATTCATTAATTAATTAAATTAAACATGCATACTTTTATCATTTTTATTATCATCAAATTGCAATAACAATAACCCAATTCATTAAACATGCCTATTCAAATTTTATCCAATTAATTATAAATTAATTTTAGATTTTAATTCTATACCAATTTCCTTCAAGAAAAACATGATAAACCAAGAAATGAATAAATATCATACTATTTATAAAATCAAGAGGCAAACCATTATCATAATACAAAGCAGAAACATCTCTATGTGATCGATACCAATTATTTAATTCAGTTAAAGTATTTAATTAGGTCAATTTCATTGTGATCCAAGGGGATAAACCATGCTATATCTACAATTTCACATAAATAAATATAGAAGCAATGAATCCCTTACCTCATAAGGTCGTCAACATTCTTGACATGAGAACAAATGACACAACAGATCTTTAGTCACCTCTCATGCAAGAAATTAATCAAACTGAGGATGCTATGGAACCATCACACCAAAAAAAAACCGAGAGAACCCCATTATAACCTTGGGTAAGTAACTTTCATATAACAATGAGAAGATAGAAAAGGAAATAAGATCAAAACTGGGATAAAGTTCTAGAAAATGGAGGAAAAACACACCTTTGATCAAGTTGGGTCACCATGAATCGAAGATGGAAGCTTGAGACCGATTCCCGTCGAAGGGATCTCCAAATTACTAAAGAGGGGACTGTCGGGTCTCCTGGGATGGGAGGGAGGGAAGATGAAGCCATAGGGTTTGAAAACCTGAGCAACTGGAATGTTTTAAAGAATTACTGCATTGGGGGATTAGACGATGTGTAATACCCTTTCACGTTGTGTAATTACTTGTGGTCAGTTTCCATCAAAAAATACATCTCCTTTCAAATTTATTTTATTTTTCAAAACCCAAAAAATTACATGGTGTGAGACCCTCTTTCGTGTTGTGAAATTCTTCTACACAGTGTGAAACCCACTTTCACATTGTGAAAGTTCCCTACTCCCAATTCTCAACACCTGAGTCCCTCCAAACTTCCCTTGAGCCTCCTCTGTGCTCTGTAAGCCTCGGGAACATGCAAAGGTTTGATAACTGTGGATCCAAGCCCTTACATTAGATACCTCTAAAAACATTATCATCCTTGAGAATCAAAAACCAACATAAAGAGGAAACAAAAAGGGGTCATCCAAACAACCACCCCATGAGATACTTATTAAGGCTCTCATCACCACATGAGTTCACCACATCACTAGAAGAATAAGATAAAAACCATGAAATAACCACAACAAGATCCTAAACACTATCCCAAGGGAGATACCTCTCAAAAGAGACCAAGACACTGTTGGATCTGAATCTACGGATTATACACAAGAGGGGGGGTGAATTGTGTCTTTTTCAAATTATTACAATCTCTTAAATTTAGAAAAATTCTGTTCACTATGCTTTTGCACGATTAAATATGCAGCGGAAAAAGTAAAAGCATGAACACACGGATGTATAGTGGTTCGGGGAACAGAAGGCCCCTAGTCCACTCCACCAACGCTCAAATCCACGAGCTTGGCGATTTTCACTATCTGGTCCTCGTTTCCACAGACCCGTCCACAACTGAGTACAGGCAGTTGACACCTTTACAAGATTCAGGCAAACACAGCCTTCCAGGTTCAAACACGAACCCACACAGCTTAGAACGAGAAGCTGATCACTCAAAAAATAAAAGGGTTTCGATAAAGAAACACTTCTCCAGTTGTTCTTCACAATTGCAACAGAATGCAATTGACAGTAGACAGATCGTCGTCTTCAGAAAATAAAGATCTGTAATTAAAACAGTTCTGAGTCGATCCAGTTGCAATAGATATTACCAGAAACTTCACAACTTCAGCAGCAGTAGATTCACAACAGGTAGTCGATGTAGAACACGTGAATCTGCTATCAAAATCTTCCTTTGGTAATAAAAGATTTTACGCTTCTTCTCGATCACCAGAAAAGAACGCTTTCACACAGTCTCTGTTTTCTTGCTCGTCAAAAGATCAATCATTCTATATTTCACACACTTTCCCGTGCATATATATATCTCCGAAGTTTCCAAGATAGAACATATATATTCAAATATGAGAAAATCTTCCGCATAAATAGATCCATGAAAATCTCCTTTAGATTCGCGATATTAAATGAAATAACAAAGCCGTTGTAACTCCCCTGAAGAATCGGCATAAAAAGCTCCGTTTAAATCAAACATTAATCCGTTGTAAACCGTCTCTGATTCAGTCAAAGTCGTATTTAAGAATCAGCTCGAAATCCGCCTAATAATCCGCTTGATTGACTAATTCAAAAGGAAATATCGTCTGTCAAAAATATCCCGACGCCAAACGTAGGGTTGATGACGTGGCTCCAAACGTAGGGTTCACAAACGTAAGGTTGAACATACATACTTTCTCTTCAGCATTCAAACGTAGTGTTGATCATCCATACTTTGTCTTGCTTCAACTCTCCAAAGAACGTACGGTTGATTATAAAAGTAAGGTTGATGATCCATACTTTTGAGAAACAAACTCAACACTGAAAACTAACGTATGGTTTCTCTTCCATACTTTTCAACAACGAAAACGTAAGGTTCCTTCCAAACGTAATGTTCTTCTTCCATACTTTTCAACAACGTAAGGTTCATTAACCATACGTTTCAAAATAACATAAAAAGTAAACTTTTCATCCATACGTTACGTTCATCAACGTAGGGTATGAACAGTGATTCCAGTACGCGCTAAAATTGATTTCGCGCTACAGTGATTCCAGAACGCGCTAAAATTGATCTCGCGCTACAGTGATTCCAGAATACGCTAAAATTGATCTCGGAATAAATGAAGTATAGAATCTCGTTATATAAAATAAATTCCTGAAAAATACTCAACGAAATAATTAGTAAATAATTAAGGGTATTTGTGAGCATCAAAATCATCATAAAGAGACAGAGTATTATTTAAAATAATCTCCCCCTTTAAAAAACATTATTTTGATTTGTTTGAAAACAATACATTGCTCAACAATCTCCCCCTTTTTGATGATCACAAAACCCATAAAATAATAAAACTAATTTAATTGCAATCTTGATTGAAAAAAAAGTTTTATAAAATTTTAGAATTTTGAAAGGATTAAAACAATATTTAACTATAAAATTTCTCCCCCATAACTCTCATAAAAATAAATTTTCAAATAGATAAAAGATAAATGTCGTATATATCCAAATGCTCCTATATATCCAAATTTCTTCATAGGAAACGAATGAATTTAAATGTTGTGTTTATCCAAATTCTCCCCCTTTTTGTGATATCAAAAAGAATGAAAAATTACGGATTTGAACACATTCAATATTGCACTGAACTATAAGTAAACGCTATAATTAACTGGATATGAATAAGTGAATTTCTTATACTGGCTAACTTAATCATAAATCAATAAATAATAAAACAAAAAAGATAAGAAAAGAATTTTCATTCACAAGCTATTATATAAAAACGACAGTGATATACAGAGGAATCAAGGTTTAGGTATAAGACAGGGAAAAAGGTGTCTATCTCCTTTGAATTGCGGTCTTGATCTCTGTAAACTGTTCTCGAAGCCTCTTCATCATCCCATCTCCTAACTTGATGATAAGATCCCTGTTCTCCTGAGTCATATGAATATCTTCAATCAAATTAACTCTGAAAAACTCATGCATTCTTTCTTCTTTTTCAACAAAAAGAGCCAGCTTCTCGGATAACTGATTCAAAAGAATCCTAATCGGTTGATCTCCAGATGTCAACTGATCCACTAAAAATTTCTGATTATCCAGCAAAACTGACAAAGGGGCACTATTACACTGAAGATTGTGTAATCTGTCACTCATATTGCTCAGTGCTCCAGTAATTGCTTGAAATCTTCGAATCAAATCAGGTGAAGAACCTGATCCACTCACAGCACTATTTGCAACAGATTCAAATTTATTCTCCATGTAAATCTTCATCTCAGCCAAATCATTTTTCGTTACCATCTCTGATTTCAACTGATCAACAGCATGCAACATATCAGTTTTAAACAAATCTACTTCCTGTCTTGAAACAGTACATTCTTTCAGCTTCTGAAACTTTAACTGCTCCAAGTTCAGAGAACTTCTGAGACTAACATTCTCAGATTCTAACTGAGAAATACGCTTGTATAACTCAACAATTTCTTCTTTTCTCGAATCAGGGGCACCCTGTGCTTGATTCTCATGTCCAGAATCAGATTGACGAAGCAGGACAAGGGGTAAAGAATCTGCATCTGATTGTTCTTTGTCCTGAAAAGGTTGATCCACTGAACTATTCTTTGAAGCTTGAAACTCTTCCACTGAAAAATCTTCCTGAAGTACCTCTGTATGAACTTCAGAAGTGTGTTCATCACGAACAGTAGTCTCTCTGACTTCTACTGAATGATCAAGAACAATATTTTGATGAACTTCTTGAGGTCGGGCCACTTCTTCACCAGGCACTGCCTCCATAAGTTGTTCTTGTGGAATTGCTTCTTCAACAGCCACAGCAGTAGTTTGAGGTTCTAGCTGAATTTCCGGTTGAGCTACTGGTTCCTCTATCGGTGCAGTCCTCTCCACAACAGCTTCTCTCACAAAGGAATAAGAAATTACAGGTTCAGAAGATTTCAAGACAGGAGAGATAATTTCTTCATCAATTGACCTCTTCCTTCTAGATTGAAGTCCTTCCTGACTTCTCTCTTCCTCAACTTCCTCCATCTCAAAGCGAATTCTCCTTGCCACTGTACTAACCCTTGATTCTGCTTGTCCCTCCTTGGACTTAGCAGGTTGAGCCTGAGCACTCTCCGAGTCTTCCTCAGCTCCAACAGGTAAGAGTTTTCCTTTAATTGTGCTCCAGAAGTATCCGACTTTCCTCAAAGTTCCAGCATTAAAAACATTACTGTGGTGACATTTCACCCCAGCACTTACCAATCTGATCATTCCTCTTTTAAACAACAACAAAGAAATGAACCTTCCATAAGGGAAAAAGGTCATTCTTGCTTCACTCTGACAGCAGTATCTCAGATATCTTATCATAAATTGAGGAAAATTAAACTTAATATCACTCATCAAAAGATACATTATATACATGTCAGGGTACAGAATTTTCTCCATCTCAGCCATCCTTGGTGCTAAACCAGTCTGAACAAACTTTACTAAGATTTTCTGATCAGGCTCCAAATCTTTAATAAACATCTTCTTTATCACTTTGGTTCCAAACAGAAAAGACATAATGTCTTCAGACTTATGTACAGAATCTCCAATATTCCGTAAATCGAAATGAAAAACTCCTTCATGAGGGCAGTTAAGAATTTGACTTATCTCTACAGATGATATGGAAAAGTCCTTATCCTCTATTTGAGCCAATAAACTATCCTCCGTATCTCCAAGGCTAAACTGAACAGATCTAAAGAAATGTCTCATTTCTGCCTCATAAAGAAACTCAGAGTTTTCACTGTTAAAAGCTTGCTCAAGGCCTTGAAACGACAACGCTTGTTTCAACAGCAAATTAGTTTCAAACAGCCATTCTAAATCGATGACTTTACCTTGCAGAATTTTCCGACCAACTACTTTAGATTTCTTTGCAGCACTGCTCTCGGCTTCATCTGGACGCTTAGTCTTTGCCATTTCAACAACGATTTCTGAAGGTTCGTAAGTTTAGGGTTTGAAGATTCAGAAAAGGGTTTTGGAGCAGATGTGCGGTTTTAGGTTTTCGAAAGGGTTTCCGAAAAAGTTGAAACAGTTTAGAAGGTGAAACGGTTCTGACAGCCTTGATTCCCGTGTAATCACTAATCATTACTTTTATTTAAAACAAAATAAAATAACTTATAGCGAGAAACAAAAATTAAACAGAATTCGAAAACAGAATAAGATTAAAAAGAAACTATTTAAAATTAAATAAACCTAACTCCCCCTTAATAAATTCAAACCTTGCCGTGGGAAGTGGTTTAGTAAAAATATCTGCTAATTGATTTTCTGTATTTACAAATTCTAAAAATATATCCTTTTTTAATACATGATCTCTTAAAAAGTGATGTCTTATATCAATGTGCTTAGTTCTAGAATGACTAATAGGATTTTTTGAAATATTAATTGCACTAGTATTATCACATAAAATAGGCGTATTATTGAAATTTAATCCAAAGTCCATAAGAGTGTTTTTCATCCACAACACCTGTGCACAGCAACTACCTGCAGACACATATTCTGCCTCGGCTGTTGACAGGGCAACTGAGTGTTGTTTCTTACTAGACCATGATACTAAAGACTTTCCTAAAAAGTGACATGTTCCTGAAGTACTCTTCCTATCTAATCTACAGCTTCCAAAGTCAGCATCTGAATATGAAATTAAATTAAAATCAGAGGTTTTTGGATAAAGCAGAGATTGATAAATAGTACCTTTTAAATATCTAAAAATTCGTTTAACAGCAGTTAAATGGGATTCTTTGGGATTTGATTGAAATCGAGCACAAAGACATACTGAATACATTATATCTGGTCTACTAGCAGTAAGATATAACAAACTACCAATCATACCTCTATATAACTTGTTGTCCACTGATTTTCCAGTTTCATCCAAATCAAGTTTTATATTAGTACACATAGGAGTTGTAAATGTCTTGCTGTTTTCAAGTCCAAATTTCTTAAGTAAATCAGTAATGTATTTGCATTGATTTAAAACATTTCCAAAATCTTTTTGAAATATTTGAAGACCCAAAAAGAAATTTAATTCTCCCATCATACTCATTTCAAATTCTTTTTGCATTAATTCTGAAAATTCATGACAAAGAATTTTATTGGTCGATCCAAAAATTACATCATCAACATAAATTTGAACCAACAAAACATTATTTTTCACAGTTTTCTTAAAGAGTGTTGGATCTGCTAGTCCAACAGTAAAATCATTTTTCAAAAGAAAAGAACTTAGTCTTTCATACCAAGCTCTTGGTGCTTGTTTAAGGCCATAAAGAGCTTTAGTAAGTTTGAAAACAGAATCTGGTTTTTGAGAATTTTCAAAACCAGGAGGTTGCTCAACATAAACTTCCTCCATTAAATAACCATTTAAAAAGGCAGATTTAACATCCATCTGAAATAATTTAAAATTCATATATGATGCATAGGCTAAAAGGATTCTAATGGCTTCTAACCTGGCTACAGGTGCAAAGGTCTCATCATAATCTATTCCTTCTTCTTGATTATATCCTTTAGCTACTAATCTTGCTTTATTTCTAGTTATTATCCCTTGATCATCCTGTTTATTCCTAAAGACCCATTTAGTTCCTATTACTGGATAATCATGTGGTCTTTCAACTAATTCCCAAACCTTATTTCTCTTAAACTGGTTCAATTCATCTTGCATTGCTATTACCCAGCTCTCATCATCTAAGGCTTCTTCTATGGTCTTAGGTTCTTGTTGGGATAGGAAAGCAGAGAATTCAACTATGTTTCCAAAGTTTCTTCTAGTTTGAATACCAGTCTCTAAGTCACCTATCACAGATTCTAAAGGGTGATTTTTTAAGGTTCTAAACTGTCTAGGCATTACATTCAAAGGCTCTTCAGTATCATGTTCTTCTGAACTGGACTGAATTTCTTTTATATCATTTTCAAAATCATTCTTTAAATTCTCAGGTCTCATGTTTTCATTAGAATCAAGTTCATCTATTTGTTCTATCCTTTTCTCAAAAGGATCAGATTCATCAAATTTCACATGAACTGATTCTTCAACAATCCTTGACTTTTTATTATAGACTCTATAAGCTTTGGAGGTTGCAGAATATCCTAAGAAAATACCTTTATCAGATTTTGGATCAAATTTACCAAGATTATCTTTGGTATTCAAGATGTAAACCTTGCATCCAAAAACTTTAAAGTAATTTACTTTAGGTTTTCTGTTATTCCATAGTTCATAGGGTGTCTTTTTCAAAATAGGTCTTATTAAAATTCTATTCATTATATAACAAGCTGTATTAACAGCTTCTGCCCAGAAATATATAGGTAGGCTATATTCATTTAACATAGTTCTAGCCATTTCTTGAATAGTTCTATTTCTTCTTTCTACAATCCCATTTTGTTGAGGTGTTCTTGGAGCAGAGAAGGTGTGTTTAATACCCATGTTTGAGCAAAAGGAACTAAATTCCTGGTTCTCAAATTCTCCACCATGATCACTTCTCAATGAGATTATATTAAAACCTTTTTCATTTTGAATAGATTTACAAAAACCTTCAAATAAACTAAAAGCTTCACTTTTAAATTTCAAAAAGAAAATCCAAGTAAATCTAGAATAATCATCAACTAATACATAAACATATAATTTACCAGCTAAACTTGCTACTCTTGAAGGTCCAAACAAATCCATATGGATAAGTTCTAGAGGTTTAGTTGTAGCAACTTTATTAACAGATTTGAATGATGATTTGTGTTGCTTGCCAAGCTGACATGCATCACAGAATCTGTCATTTTCAAATTTGAGACTAGGCAAATCAGAAACTAAATGTTTCTTAGATAATTTATGTAAAGCATATATATTGCAATGACCAAGTCTTCTATGCCAGATCCAGGATTCACTTATATTAGCAGTTAAGCAGTTTACTTGTTGTTTACACAAGGAATACAAATCCAAAGTATAAACATTATCAGTTCTGGGTGCTCTAAACTTAAACAGTTTATCTTTAGAAACAGTACAACTATTGTTAGTAAAATCAACAGTGTATCCATCATCACAGAGTTGAGAGATACTTATCAGATTGTGTTTTAACCCTTGTACATAAAGTACTTTGTTGATTGAGACTGTCTCTGGATCTCCAACTGTTCCAATACCAATAATCTTTCCTTTGGCATTGTCACCAAAGGTGACAAGTCCTCCTTCCTTTCGAGTAAGAGAAGAGAAATTAGCTGAAGTTCCACTCATGTGTCTTGAGCAGCCACTGTTCATATACCATATTTCTTTCTTTCTTTGGTGACCTGCTACCTGCAAAGACATTCAAACAAATTGCTTTGGTACCCATATTTTGTTGGGTCCAGGAGTGTTAGCAAGCAGTGATCTGGGTATCCAGATTTGCTTTGTTTTCTTAAAATTGATTGAATCATATAGATCGTTGGAAATATAAGCTTTCTTAATTCCACATATCTGAGGTTGTCTTAGAAAACAGTTTTTAGCTATATGACCTCTTGTTCCACAGTAGTTACAAATAACCTGTTTAGTGCTAGGAACAAAATAATTTTTGTATAACTTAGGTTTTTCTCCTTTACTTCCAATTCCAAACCTTTCCTTTTTAATTACAGTTTTTCCAAGTATCTCATTTAAGGTGTTTTCTCCTTTTGTAAAAATTAATGCAGCCGTTTTATAAGATTCTACTTCATCCTGTAGAGTTTTTATTTTTGATTCAAAATTAATTTTATTTGATTCAGCAGAATTGTATTTGTCAATTAATTCCTTATGTTGTTTTAGCAAAGTATTTCTCTCATCTGAAATAGCTTTGTACAAGTTCTTTATAGATTTATATTTATTAAATAATGAGTCATACCTTTCTTCAAGCATATTGCAGTAAGCTGCAAGTTTTTTATTTGAGAAGCTTGTTTCAGAGTTTGATTCATTATTTGAGTCAGAGGAATAGTATGAGTGTACCTCATCAGTTTCAGCCATGAAACACATATTTGCTTTTAAATTGGCTTCCTCCTTCTCTGAGCTTGATTCAGAAGAATTACTTGAGTCTTCAGAAACACTCCAAGTAGCTTTCATAGCTTTCTTGTCTTTCTGCTCATAATCATCTCTTTTGAAGAATTTCTTCTTCTTTGCATC
Source organism: Viscum album (assembly GCA_963277665.1). Taxonomy (NCBI): domain Eukaryota; kingdom Viridiplantae; phylum Streptophyta; class Magnoliopsida; order Santalales; family Viscaceae; genus Viscum; species Viscum album. The sequence continues at coordinate 320,529,501 of OY728146.1, forward strand.
TTTCAATTTTGGGCAATCTGGTCTGATATGTCCCATCTTTTTGCATTCATAACATCTCACTTCCTTGCTATCCTTTTTAAAGGATTTCTTGAAGTCTTTCTTCTTACTATAAAACTTTCTGAATTTTCTGGCTAGCTGTGCCAGTTCTTCATCCGAATTTGAAGAATCAGAGCTTTCTGATTTAGCACTCACTTATTTGTTCTTCATCTTTCTATCCTTTTGTTGAGAAGTCACTTTCAAAGCAGTATTTTCCCTTTTTATGTAGACTTTATGCTCATTTACCTCATCTTGCATTTCAGCTTCGTACATCATCAGTGTACCAATCAGTTCTCTCATAGTTAGATCTTTAACAGAAGTTGATTGTCTGATTGCTGCAGAGATTCCATTCCATCGAGTAGGAAGTACTCTCAGTACCTTTAACGCTTGATCAGCCTGCTTGATTGGTTCTCCTAGAGCTGTTATATTATTGACAATTTCTATCAATCTTCCATTCATCTGAGTGATGCTCTCTCCTTCAATCATTCTGAAAGTATCGAATTTTAACTTAGCAGTTGCATATCTCATCTGTCTTACATTATCTGTTCCTTCATAAGCAACAGCTATTGTTTGCCACATTTCATATGCAGTCGGGCATTGAGATACTCTGTTAAATTCGTCTGGTCCTAGACCACAGATGATTGCATTCATATCTTTTGAATTTATGTCATACTCAGCCTCTGTAGCAGCACTCCATGTATCGGGATTTTCAGGAATTTCATAGGGAGTCAGAATCTTTGAATAGACTCTGTAACCAAGATTTTTCAGATAAATAATCATACGTGATTTCCAGCAGCCATAATTATCTCCATTAAAGTAAGGTGCTCTGACCATTGACATTCCCTCTCTCATATCAGCCATGATACACTATGTATAATCTTTAAATACTTCTAGCTTGATAAGACTTTAAAAATAAGAAGCTCCTCCTTTGATACCAATTGTTGGATCTGAATCTACGGATTATACACAAGAGGGGGGGTGAATTGTGTCTTTTTCAAATTATTACAATCTCTTCAATTTAGACAAATTCTGTTCACTATGCTTTTGCACGATTAAATATGCAGCGGAAAAAGTAAAAGCATGAACACACGGATGTATAGTGGTTCGGGGAACAGAAGGCCCCTAGTCCACTCCACCAACGCTCAAATCCACGAGCTTGGCGATTTTCACTATCTGGTCCTCGTTTCCACAGACCCGTCCACAACTGAGTACAGGCAGTTGACACCTTTACAAGATTCAGGCAAACACAGCCTTCCAGGTTCAAACACGAACCCACACAGCTTAGAACGAGAAGCTGATCACTCAAAAAATAAAAGGGTTTCGATAAAGAAACACTTCTCCAGTTGTTCTTCACAATTGCAACAGAATGCAATTGACAGTAGACAGATCGTCGTCTTCAGAAAATAAAGATCTGTAATTAAAACAGTTCTGAGTCGATCCAGTTGCAATAGATATTACCAGAAACTTCACAACTTCAGCAGCAGTAGATTCACAACAGGTAGTCGATGTAGAACACGTGAATCTGCTATCAAAATCTTCCTTTGGTAATAAAAGATTTTACGCTTCTTCTCGATCACCAGAAAAGAACGCTTTCACACAGTCTCTGTTTTCTTGCTCGTCAAAAGATCAATCATTCTATATTTCACACACTTTCCCGTGCATATATATATCTCCGAAGTTTCCAAGATAGAACATATATATTCAAATATGAGAAAATCTTCCGCATAAATAGATCCATGAAAATCTCCTTTAGATTCGCGATATTAAATGAAATAACAAAGCCGTTGTAACTCCCCTGAAGAATCGGCATAAAAAGCTCCGTTTAAATCAAACATTAATCCGTTGTAAACCGTCTCTGATTCAGTCAAAGTCGTATTTAAGAATCAGCTCGAAATCCGCCTAATAATCCGCTTGATTGACTAATTCAAAAGGAAATATCGTCTGTCAAAAATATCCCGACGCCAAACGTAGGGTTGATGACGTGGCTCCAAACGTAGGGTTCACAAACGTAAGGTTGAACATACATACTTTCTCTTCAGCATTCAAACGTAGTGTTGATCATCCATACTTTGTCTTGCTTCAACTCTCCAAAGAACGTACGGTTGATTATAAAAGTAAGGTTGATGATCCATACTTTTGAGAAACAAACTCAACACTGAAAACTAACGTATGGTTTCTCTTCCATACTTTTCAACAACGAAAACGTAAGGTTCCTTCCAAACGTAATGTTCTTCTTCCATACTTTTCAACAACGTAAGGTTCATTAACCATACGTTTCAAAATAACATAAAAAGTAAACTTTTCATCCATACGTTACGTTCATCAACGTAGGGTATGAACAGTGATTCCAGTACGCGCTAAAATTGATTTCGCGCTACAGTGATTCCAGAACGCGCTAAAATTGATCTCGCGCTACAGTGATTCCAGAATACGCTAAAATTGATCTCGGAATAAATGAAGTATAGAATCTCGTTATATAAAATAAATTCCTGCAAAATACTCAACGAAATAATTAGTAAATAATTAAGGGTATTTGTGAGCATCAAAATCATCATAAAGAGACAGAGTATTATTTAAAATAATCTCCCCCTTTAAAAAACATTATTTTGATTTGTTTGAAAACAATACATTGCTCAACAGACACAATAAGAAAAAGAGAAAGACATATCACAACCAGAAAGGTCTACAACCATAAAATAAACAACGTTACTTGAGAAGATCCAAACATCAAATAGTTTGGGGTACTGAGCGCGTATCTGCAAATCATGTACCAATGTACTCTCCTTCATACCATTGTGCCTCTAAAAGACATGAAACAAGGGGATAACATTCCCGTACAACACCTTATCTTGGAGGTCCTGTATATCTATAGGATACTCCTAAAAGTTTGAATCATCTTCCACATCTATCTAACCGTAATCAATGATGTGAGAGTCATCATGAAGAAAACTATGGAGATGTGACACATTAAAAAAATCATGTATCTATCTCATCTGTAAGGAAAAACACTATCTGATACACCACAACTCCAACATGAGACAACTCCTCAAAAGGCCCAACAAATCGGGGAAAAATATTACTCACATGATGAAACCTTCACTTACCATGATGGGGATCCACCTTCAAGAACACATGATCCCCAAAATTGAAATATTGAGGTCACCTCCTATAATCGACATAGGATTTTTGATGATCATGTGCTACCTTCATACTCTCATGAATCACCTGAACCATATATATCATATTATGTACCAGTTCTGGTTTGAGAATTAATGACTCTCCAACCACAATCCAACATAATGGAGAATGAAAAGTTCATCCATACAAGGGTTCAAATAGATTCATACCGATGGTGGAGTGAAAACTATTGTTGTACGCAAAATCTACCAAGGTAAGTGCCTCATCCACAAACCTCCAAAATTCAAGACACAAGAGCGCAACATGTATTCAAGAGTTTGGATAGTCTGATCTATCTTACCATCCATATGTGGATGACAAGCAGTTCTAAGGCATAACTGAGAACCAAAATAATGCTGGAGATATCTCCACACCCTTTAGGTAAAATGAGGATCTCAATTAGAAATGATCAATCTCAGGACTCTGTGGAGTCTCACCACCTCCTCCAGATACCACCTTGGTAAAATATCCACTCATCTAGACTCCTTTATCGCTATAAAGTGAGATGATTTTTTCAAACAATCCACTACCACCCATATAACATCATAGACTCCCTAATCTCAAGGTAAAATAGTAACAAATAACATCGAGATGTCCTCCCACTTCCACTGAGGAACATTTATTGAATAAATAAAACCATTGGGAACATGGTGCTCAACCTTCACCCTATGGCAGACCAAACATCGAGACACAAACTCTGCAACTTCACACTTCAAACCTGGCCACCAAAACTGACCTCTCAAGGCACGATACATCTTTTTCACGATAGGATGTTCCGACAAAAGATAATTATGGAATTCTATAGGAACCATATAACACATCACCAAAGGAACAAAAATCCTTCCCTGAAACAACACTCGATGTTGTTCATCCTCAGACCGACTATTAGGGGCCTCACCACAAACAACTCGGTCTCTCTAGACCTCCACCCCAAGATCCCTCAATTGGGATTCCTCCACCTACTACACCAGAGATGACTACACCATCATATGAAAAAGACAACCTATTCCCCAAAATTCTCCCATATCTAGATGTATTTCTGAAAGTTCTTCCATCACTCTCCATGAATATCTAGATTCATGCACTGTATCACTACATGAATTTCTACTCTGCGCATCAGCTACAACATTCCCCTTTTTAAGTGTATATGAAATATCAAAGTTGTAATCCTGTAAGAACTCCATCCACCAATGTTGGAACAAGTTCAAGTCACATTGGGAGAAAACAAACCTCAGGCTCTTATGATTGGTGAAGACCACAAAGTGCTTTCTGATGAGGTATTGTCTCCACAACTTCAGGGAAAACACCACTACCACCAAATCAAGATCATGGGTGGAATAGTTACATTAGTGGGGAAATAACTTCCAAGACCCATAGGAAATGACCGATCTCTACTGTATGAGAACATAGCCTAAACCAAGATATGAATTATAATATAAAACTTCAAACTGAACTCCTTCTGTAGGGAAAAAATGAACTGGAGCACTGACCAACTTCTCCTTCAGATACTCAAAATTTACCTGACACTAATCAGTCCAGAAGAATGCCTAATCCTTTCTAGTCAATGTTGTCATAGGAGTCAAAACATGAGAAAAATCAGCTACAAACCTCCTATAATAGCCTGAAGGACCAAGGAAACTTTGAAACTCTTCTAATATCTTAGGGGATTCCCAAGAAAAAACTACTTATATATTATATGGATCTATAGATACTCCCTAATGTGATACAACATCCTCCAATAAACAAACATCACGATCACAAAATTCACACTTCCCAAACGAATCCTCATGGAGAAGAACTCCCGAGATGACACACAGATGCTTTGTATGATCCTTATCATACATGGAGTACACAAGGATGTCATCAATGAAAACCACCACGAATTTATCCATGATCTCACAAAACACATTGTTCATTAACCCCATGAACACAGCTAGAGCATTCGTCACATCGAATGACATCACAACAAAATCGTAATGCCCATGACAACAACGAAAAGAAATATTTGGGAGGTATTCATCATTTAAAAATATCTGATGATATCTTGGAATCAAATAGAACTTTAAGAACCAACTTACACCCTTCATTTGATCGAATATATCATCAATCCATGGAAGTGGATAGCGGTTCTTCACTATCACTTGGTTTAAGTGACGATAATCGATACACAACCACAAAATACCTTTAGCCTTCTTCAAAAACAAAACAGGTGCACCCCATAGTGACAAAATTTGCCTAAAAAAACCACACTGAAATTGACCATCGAGAATCATATGAATATCTCATAATTTATAAGGTTCCATCCTATATAGAGACATTGAGATAGTAGACATGCCTAGCTGTAGTTTGATCCCAAACATGATCTCTCTTAGAGGGGTAATGATAAAACCTCATATGGAAAGACATCAAGGTACACTTCTATGGCCAAGGGAAAATTCAACTTCTGAAACTCTGACAAAATTAGTATCCTCTTAGACATCAAGGATGATAAGGACAGAACATGCCTCTGGCCCATCTGAGGGTCTCGCTCACCAAAAAATACTACTGGATCTCTATCAGCATCGAAGAACACAACCTACCTCCTGAAGTAGTCCATGATAGACTATATAAAATACAACTAATCCTTGTTGAGGATGATTTAATATGGTTGTATCCATAAACATAGGAAATATCCCAAAGAGCGGTGATTCCCCAACACTAGCTCATAGTTTTTACATAATTCAAACAAGTCAACTCAAACTACAACTAGCGTAGTCAACACGAAGGGCACTAGAAGCCTTTCTACCTCATGTCCCAAATCATAGAAAAATAAAGGTGATACAAAGTATTTCATCACTCTTGGATCAAAAAAATCATGAACCCAATTAGAAAACAAGAAAAGGGTACCCGAACGATGTCTGGATCACCTGGCACTGGCAACTCTAAAGCATGAAGCTGACCATGACCTTCTCCATGACCTCTCTAACCATGATGATGACCACCTCTATGGTAAAAATATTCTCTTTGTGGACATATAGAATCTCTATGATGTCTTATACCTTCCCCATATTCTCCCTTCTAATCCCAAACTAGAGCAACCTGCGATTGTTGCCTCGGTTGGAACTATCTCAATGGAGGAACCTGAAGCGGAAAAACCAGCGCACACAGACTATTTAGAAAGGGTGAGCACTCTTTCCACTAATGACCTCATTATTAAAAAGAAAAACATGTGTCTGATCCCTTAGCATAGGCCTAAGATCTTCTTCCCCTAGAGAAACGAGACATAGAGGGATGAGACCTACCCCTAGCTGATCGAAAGTTCTTTTCTCCTAATAATTGGGAACCCTAGACCACAACTATACTTTATGAGGAATTTTGATGACTCCTCTATCATGATAATAGGGTTTTGGATAATGTTATCTCGATGGCCTCTTCTCTCACTTGCATCTTGAGATACTTGTTGAACATAAACGGGGTGACCTGTCACTATTTCTTTAGACGCAAAGCATCCTCAAAATTCCCTGCCCTGACCTCCTCATTTGGAAATAGGTCCAAAGTATATTGTAGAAGTTTCCTGAAATGGATCCCAAACCCTCACACACTATATCTCCCCTATTTAAGGGTAAGCAGTTCTTGGCGGCTGGCTACCTTCACGGTTGAAGAAATAAACTTGGATCTAAACTGGTCTTGTAACTCATCCCATGAAACTAATGAATCCTTGAAATCCATGAAAAACAAGAGCCACCACTACCTCGCTGCCTTAAGAAGCATTGTCAAAGTCAATGATACCCAATTACCCTTCCGAAAATGGATCAAACTAAAGGATATCTAAACATACTCCAACAAGTCTTCTGTGACTGTATCTAAAATGGATCCATCATACCTCTATAGACTCTGTCACTAAAACTCTCAGAGTGTCCTCCTCTAAGTGTTATTATCGCCAACCTCTACCCTACGATGATCTACTTGCAAAAACTATTGAATATATTCTATGTAAACCTGGAAAGGACATCAACTTAGAGCCATACCTGAAAAAGAACAAACAATTATATCTCACAAACCTATAATATGGAAGACTACATTAATTAATTATTTTCTTTTATTTATTTTAGGCTAACATATACCAAGGTTTACCCCATTAAAACACTGGATAAAATAAGAATGATGCATGATTATTTCCGAGGTCTCTACCCTGTAATCAACATCAATTTGTTTAGTAGCCACTGTAAGCTTAAAGGTTCACGTTTCATATCACAGGGTGCCCCAAATACCCATGTCTTAGATGGTCTCTCATGTTTACAATGCTTGATAAGTTATCATATACCATTTCCCTAACAACCCATGAAACCTCACCTGTGCCTCAATTGAAACTCAATACTATCCCTCAACCTGAAATTTGATACTACCATGTCACGAGCCACTCCCCAAATAGTGTACCTCTCCTGGGATGGAAATGGGAGAAGAGAGATAATGACCCCCGATTCCCGCCTCCAGTAGGGCCCAGGTTGACGACTAACATAGAGGGTATAATAAACATGCAAATGGGATGCATTACCCTCTAAGGGAAGCTCATACAGAAGAGAGAGATAAGAGGGACACTAACCAACTCCTTATTAGAACAAATTATAGAAGAAAACCCAAGTACAAAAAATGTAATGTCATGCAATAACTACTACAAATGAAAGAGAAAACTGCAAGCACCAAAAGAAAGTAAATATGACAGTGACCACAAAGCCCAAACAACTACAACCCACAAGCTAGTTGTAACCAGCATGATCTCAAACCTACTACAACTGACCAGAAAAATTGTTTATATATACATAAGGTGAGAATAACAGTATACTCAGTAGGATCCTCCCTGAATCCTCACATGAAAAAGTAAATAAAGCATTCTAAGGCATAGTGAACAATAAGTGAAACTAACTAGTCACCTAAACATGTATACTAAGTTCCTATCCTGAACATGTCTACTCTCACAAAGTATTACATACAAGAGAATATTATACAATATAAAATATCAAGTGTACCCCACTACTACTTCTCTAGTGGTTTTCCACTCTGCCCCAACATCGTACACCCTGAGCATCTCTCTCCAAAAAGGCTAGCCTACAGACACCTAGGCGAAGCACCACAACATGCACCTCATGCAACACCCCTAATGTCCACATAACCAAAAGTAACCAAGTAGTTTCTAGGATCCACCACAACTCACATAACATGTATCATACATGGGGTATTATACCTCAAGCCATCACAACCCATACACTGAGTAAGGATCCTGAAGCCATCACATCCTATACACGTTATACATATAGCAGTCCTTAGGAAACTATTTCAAAAAAACATGTGTGTGAAATAACCATAATCCATTACAGCCCTCTAAACACATATATTGGGAAAACTAACCACCATGCATACCAGCACAAGTAACTACCGAGAGAAGAGAGTGGGGACAAAGGGGGTATTCAACCATCCATCCTCCCATTAGGATGTTGGGGAAAACACCCCTAGGGATCAGAATCCCTAGGGTGTCGTTTCCCATACCAATTGGGTGGATTATCATATATAAAAAAAAATTATAGGATATAATATAGCTCACAACCACACTATGGGAATAACCTAGTCTCAGACTCAACTATAGCTAATGTCTCTCAGACTTCTGAATTCCACTGCTAAGACTAAATATCTTATAAGCTCACAACCATTTAAATAAATATATTAAATTAATCTATCCATTTTTTGTTACAATTTATGTTAATTAGTTCTTTAACCATTGATTAAACATTATAATTTTCCACATGAAATTTTATTAGCATTTCAACAAAGATCTATGCCCTATAGGCATAAGTGAACTGAGACCACGGATTCTCAGAATTTCAACCTCAACATTGCATCCCAACAAGCTCCGACCCCAATATGTTAAACATTTATTAATTTATTTAACAACATTACCTTCCACATCACCAGATGCTCTAGGAAGATGTTCTAATCTTCCCAAACATAAGGGGTTCAAAACAATGAGTAGATGAACTACCCTTCAAGTATTTTCTACCCATAGTATGAGAGTAAAATTGTCCAACCACAAGGAGCTAAAAATGGAAAGCATGTGGCATACCTCACATATTTTCACCTCCCATGTAAAGAGAGTAACCAAACACATCCATCTGCCTCAATTAGTGGGGAAAATAAAGTAGACAAATAGACAACCTAGAATCCATCTAAACAAAAGATCTAAACAAGAATCCATCCTTCATAATAATGGGTAATCTCAACTTCATCCCATTCTATCATCTCCAATATCCTGCCCAACATCCACATGTATATATCGATTCATCTTGAAACTCCAGGCATCAAGTAATGCCACAAAAAATGGGCTTCCCTACCCTTCATACCACAACAACCCTCCAGGATCAACCATCCCAAGATCATGTTACATCTGGGCCTCCCGACCCCCATAGACCAAATATCCCTCTAAGCTTAGCCATATCACAAATAGTAGGAAACAAACATAGAAACTGGGCTCTTGGCCCTAAAGTAAGGCATTCAACCTTTACACAAAATGATATCTCACGACTCTAAATAATAAGGCACTTGGACTTTACAAGAAAGTAGACAACTCAAGCCCTACAAAGGAATTATCTTTATCACACAACCAGTTATTATTTTATCTTGAATTAATTAATTCATTATTCAACGGTTCCAGATATAAGAAACCTAAGTAACAATCTATAAAAATCTATAAAAAATCAATTAAACAATTAATTTAACATGCCTTTAATTATTTTATCAAAAAAAATCAACATGCATCGGGTTTATTAACCAATTTAATTAAACATGCATACTTGCATCAATTTTATTATCATTAAATTGAAATAACAATAACTAGATTCAATGAACATGCCCTTTTATCTTTTAACCAATTAATTGTAAATCAATTCTAGATTTATGTTCTTTACAAATTTCAAGAAATAACAACATGATAAACCAAAAAATTCATAGATATCACACTATCTAGAAAATTAAGAGGCAAATCGTTATCATGATACAAAGAATCAACATCACTATGTAATCAATACCAATTCTTTAATCCAGTTCAAGTATTTAATTAGGTCAATTTCATTGCTATTCAAGGGGCTAAAACGTGATAACTCTAAAATTTCATATAAAGAAATAGAGAAGCAATGAATCTCCTACCTCAAAAGGTTGTTGACATTCTTCATAGAAGAATGGACCACACAATGGGTCTTCGATCACCTCTCTCGCAAGAAATGCATCCAACTGAGGATGCCACAACACTACTACACCAACAACAATAGAGAGAAACCCCATTAGAACTATGGGTAAGCAACCTACATAGAACATGGAGAAGATATGAGAGGAAACAAGATCAAAACTGGGATAAAACGCTAGAAAATGAAGGAAAAACACACCATGGATCAAGCCGGGTCACCACTGATCGAAGATGGAGGCCTGAGATCAATTCCCATTAAAGGGATCTCCAAAACATAGAATACGGGACTATCAGGTTTCCTGGGATGAGAGGGAGGGAAACTTCACCCGTAGGGTTTGAAAACCCAAGCAGATGTAAAATTTTCAAAAAATTACAGCATTGGGGGATTACATGATGTGTAATCCCTTTTCACGTCATGAAATTCATTGACTCCAGTTTCCACTAAAAAACCCATCACCTTTCGAATTTATTTTATTTTTCAAACCCCCAAAAATTACCCGGTGTGAAACCCTCTTTCATGTTGTGAAATTCTTATACATAGTGTGAAACCCAATTTTACACCATGAAACTGTTGAGTCAATAAGGTTTCCTTATGAATTTTCCATTCCTCAATGTTTTGAAAATAACAAACACTCTATCTTAAGGAAAATTTTGTTTTATCATAATAAAAAAAAATTTCCTTTCTCAAGAAAAATTTTGCTTCCTCAAAGAAATTTTTTCCTTACCTGTTTTTCTTTGTTCATTATTTAGTATCTCTAAATCTATCTCTTTTTATTTCAAAGTATAAAAATCATTTTTACATATAAAACCTCAGAATTCTATAAATACTTAGATATAGAGTATTATGTTTTCAGACTCATAATTCAGACTCCAAATTCTCTAAAATTCAGATTCCTAATTCTTTGATATTCAGACTCTGAATTCCTCAGAATACAGACTCCGAATTCCTCAGAATTCAGACTCCAAATTTCTCAGAAATTAGACTCTGAATTCATTGGAATTATGAATATGGAAATCATAAAATTCAGACTCTGAATTATTTGGAAAAAAAAATCCAAATACTCATTTATTATAGACTCCGAACTTTATTTTTCCTTAGACTTTAAAAAATCAGATTTGGATAAGAAACCATATTTTTCTTACCCTTGTTTTAGTTATGAAACGATGTCATACATTCTGTTTCTAACTAACCGTTGGTTGAGTGACACGTGAACATGTCTCTTTGAATTTCAAGGAAAAATATGATCATTGGAGGAGGGATCCGACCGTTGGAGATTTACCTATAAATAGGAGCTCATTTAAATAAGCTCACCAGTGATCTAATAGTATAGAGACTACATGCTGTCAAAAAAATATCTAGAGAGAGATTCTCTCATGCTTTGTGCGTACTAAACATCTTGTTTAGATTGCTTCGTGTGACTCCTATTGTTGTTGTGTAAAATTGAGGGCTTTCAGGGATAGAAAGACAGAGGTTCCAACTACCTTAAAGTTTGAGGACTTCCGTGGATAGAAAGACAGAGGTGCCGACTAGCTTATAGTTTGAGGGCTTGCAGGGATAGCAAGACAGACTCCGATATTCCTATCGAGGGCTTACCCTGGTATGGGTAAGACATACTTTCTTGAAAGTATAAATCAAGGGACCTTTATCCAAGGTTGTTGGATACCCAACTCTTTGGGTTAAATGATTTCTTACTTGTTACTTGTTTTTGTTCAAGTTTATTTACCACTTCATTTTGATTAATAAGGAAAGTATAACTTTATTATACTTCCTTGTTCTTTTGTATGCTATAATTAGTAAGATTCTATATTCTTTAAAGTAAAATATTTTCTTTATAAACTTTTCTTATGTTTCATTTCCAAAACCATATTTCCGGAACTTAGAAGGTTTCATTACCGGTACCATATTTTCGGAACTTAGAAATCTTTTAGAACTAAGAGGTCTTATGAATTTACCTTGTTTAAATTTGTTGAACACTATCAACTTTAAAGGTTCTAAAGTAATTTTTAAACTATACAATTCACCTCTTATTGTAATTGAGCATCTTCATCATATTCTGATCCCACATAAACTTCCCTACTCCCAATTCTCAACACTCGAGTCCCCCAAGAATTACTCTGAGCCTCCTTCAAGCTCCATAAGCCTCAGGAACACATAAACGGTCAATCCAAATGGATTTGAGACCTTACAATTTATATAAAGAATTCATTAGGTTCTTATTAACAACATAAAGCCTAACCTGTAAAGGATAATGAAATATCTAGCCCTTATTTTCCTAGAACCATTAGGAATCATAGATATCATCCCTTAGATGATTTAGTTAGAGACATAGATAGAGGATTAAAAACTATATTTTCACTTAGAAACTAGGTTAATCATAAATATTTCTTGTCACATATTTCACATAAGAACATTAATTATGCAATTAATGATGAATTCTAGGTAATGAAAATTCAAGAAGAGCTAAATCAATTTTAAAGACATAAATTTTGAGAACTAGTGGAAGGACATAAAGACATTCTGAACATTAGAAATAAATGGGTATTTAGAAATATAGCTAATGAGTTTGAAACAATATTTAGAAAAAATCTATATTGGTTGAATAAGGATATAATTAAGAAGAGGGTATCAACTTTGAGGAAACCTTTGCACTAGTAGCTTGATTTAAATCCATTAAAATGTTTCATGACTATAAAAAACATTTTTAATTTCAAACCATATTAGATTTATGTCAAGAGAATATTTCCGAATGGTTATATAGTTGATGATATTTTGGTTTAACAACCCCCTAGATTTTAAAATAGCCATTTTTAAATCATTTTTAAAAATTAAATAAAGTTTTATATGATTTAAAGAAAGATCCTTGAGTCAGGTATGATAAGATAATCTCTTTTCTGATTTATAATAATTTCCCATAAAGGTATATATGACACCACCTTATTCATAAACATAATTTCAAAATAAATTTTAGTTGTAAAAATTTATATTGATGATATAATTTTTGGATCTTCTAATTTTTTTGTGTATTGATTTTTCAAAAATAATGTAAAATGAATTTGAAATGAGTTTGAACGGAGAGTTAAAATTATTTCCTAGTTTTATTATTTTTCAAAATAAAGAAGGAATTATTTTAAATTAAATAAATTTCACAAAAGATCTTATAAAATTATTTTTTATGGACAATACTAAAGGTAGTGATACTCCCATGAGTATTAGCTACAAGTTGGATTATAATAAAACTAGGAAAATAGTTGATCAAACCACTTACAAAGGTATGATTAGAAGCTTATTATACTTAACTACTAGCCAAAAAAATATTATGTTTAGTTTATATATGTGTTCCCATTTTCAATAAAATCCTAAATAGTTACATTTACTTTCCGTCAAAAGATTTTTTAAATACCTCAAGTATTCAACCAATTTGGGACTATTTTATCCTAAAGAACTTTCATTTGATTTAGTGAGTTATACAGATGAATATTTTTGTGGTTTTAAGTTATATAGAAAAAGAACCTCTAGAACATGTCACCTTTTAGGTAGGTCACTAGTTTAATGGTGTACTAAAAATAAAAATTTGGCTACACTGTCTACTAATAAAGCTAATAATATAGCTACAAACAGTTTTTGTGCATAGATTCTATAGATAAAACACACATTTCTATACTATGAATATAAAATTTGACATGTCCCTATAATTTTTATAAAATAAATGTGTGATAAATATATCTGAAAATCTTGTATCTCATTCTCGAACAAATCATATTGATATAATACATCACTTTCCAAGAGATCATTTCCATATAGGTGATATAACTCATACATTCATTAGAATTGAACACCATCTTGATAAATTTTTTACAAAGCCTTTTAAATTCAATACATTAAGCTATATTATACATGAACTAGGTATGATAAAATTTGGTTAATTATTTATCTTCATGCTTACTCTTTTGAGGTGGTCTGCTATTCGAATTTTTACCACTCCATTTTCTATGATTAAATCTTTATTAGATTTATTTAAGTGTATTTTATTTTATTTTCCAATTATAAATCACCAAATGATAAAATTGACCTTAAAATTAGATTTTGAGAACCCTCTCATTCACACCTCCTTCAAAACTTTCATATTCCTTTCTCTATCGACCTACAACCTTCCTCATATCCATTATTTCTCATTTGAACCAGTGTAAAGATGGTGAGTGTTAAATACACCTTGGTTTCATTTCCTGAGGATCATGTTCCATGAAGAAATATTGAGGTGAATCTATTTGGACTTCTATTATCATACCAAAGAACCCACCCTTCTCGACTCGAGTTATTATTGCTCAAAAGGAGACAAATACTGAATGGTTGGTTTCTTAAAAGTAATTAGTATTGAAATTGATCAACGAATAAGGATAGATCAAATAGATTTTGAGTAATAATCAACCATTCAATCCTAGGTTGTTCCATGATTTTTATCAATTTACAGAGTATGGATTCAGTGAGAAGAAATATATCATTAGAAGTATGATTGATGGAAAAGAAGTAATATTTTATCTTAAACAATGGGTCAGATGCCCCAATGTACCTCATAGAGGTATTTATGATCATTTTCAATATTCCTAATAACATTGAGTTTTTCATCTATGAGGATTCCCTTCTCGAGTTGATTGGAAATTATTTTATACAAAGAACCACTACTGCAGAACTTTTTGGGGAGTGTAGATTGTTGTTTAAGTTTATTCAACACATGATTTGTCCTAAGAAGGGGTATTTTAGCACTATTAAGTACAAATATTTATTTTTCTTATTTATCATAAAAATAGGATATAAGATAAATATGTGAAAATATTTGACGGTTCACATGATGGAGATGATAAAGACATCATCTAAATAAAATTAATTGACTTATACTATGTTTCTTTTGGCTATATTTAAATCCAATGGTCTTATGACAGATGATGAATAATTTTTAGTAAGTTGTGAAGGTTAATATTTAATCCAATTTACTTTTAAGAAGATGAAAGTAAATTTGAATCCTTTGTTAAATAAATGGGTGGTAGATGTTTATAAGATTTATGAGAATTTAAATCCTATGAAGTACCCCTACAGACAAAAATTTATGGTTTATCCTAGATTGGAGCCATGTAAAGTTGTTTTTACTCCTATGATGAGGAATTTGAGGAAGAAAAAGATGAAGTTAGAGAATAATAAGTGGTTGTTTTAGTATAAGAAGGTAGTAAACCAGATGTGGTAAAAATCCCAATTGTTTCATATTAATCTACTAGTCCATCTCTTAATCTTCCTTATAAAGAAATTTTGTTAAGTGAAGGTGAATAATTTTAGGATATTGAAGTCTTTGGTGAAGAATTGGTTGAGATTTCTTCTGAGAGATCAATAGAAGTAGTTGAAATTTTTTATGGATTAGATGGATCTGATGGAAATGGTGGTGGTGATACTATTGATGGAGATCGTTCAAATCACTCTCCTAGTTCTTATTCTTAGCATATTTATATTATAAAAGGATATATTCCATGAAATTATTAAATGGATTTAGAAGGTCAGGATTCAAGAAGTGAGAAAGTTGAGTCAGTCATTACTGAAAGTAAAAATGAAAATGGTGATAAGGCTATAACTGCTAAAATTAAGGATGGAGGTGGTGATGAGGTTTAAGATTATAATATTTGAGAATAGGATGTACTTTGTTATGATAGTCTTGTAGATTCTATTTCTTACAGATATATGAAGAGATCAACTACTAAGGCAGAGATGTCCCCATAAGCTACACAACTAGGGATTTAGTATTCTGAATCAGAATCAGAAGATGGTGATGATTGAGATGATCATGGGAGTATACCTAAGAACGGTGGAATTTCTATTCAAGTTTATAGAAAATATCTTAAGGGATATCTTGTAGATAATATTGACGATTCTATCCAGTTGGAATACTTTGAATATGATATTCTTGCTACTAAATATGGAAATATAGAGGTTTTTTTGCCTAGATTAGAGAGGATTCTATATCCTCTACCTTATAATACTCTACCTTATGATTATTTTACTAAGTATGATCTCGATAATTTTAGAATAATAATGCTTTCAAATATTGGTGGGATCCTTATATCCACACCTCCTAAACAAACCAAGTTGAGTGAAGATAATACTAAATTTATTTTAAGTTAGTGATTTATCATATATAGCCTAAGATTATATTAAAAATGGAAGAATTAGATATTGAGAATAGGAGGTTGGATAATTATATAGAATAATTTAAGAACATAATGGATGAGATGAGAGTAATCTTTACTAAAAGACAAAAATTACTTCTAGAGAGTTTAAAATCCTTACCTACAACCAGTGGATCTACTTCTATCGATCCATATATTACTTCTTTATTTGATACTGATATGATCTATTCCATTATAATATAGGAGCTTCATTCTATCTTGGGTACTCTTTCCACCTCTCAACAAGTTAAAATTTGGCACATAAAGGCTCATGGTGATCATATTTATAAATTGGTTAGGGAGTTTTTAAATAAAGCTATGAGAAATAGAGAGACTATTAGTAAAGCCATTAAATACTGACTTTCCCTAATTTTTACCAAGAATGAGATCAATTCACATTTTAAGTTTCTTATTTAGAATCTAAGGATGTCTCTTGTGCCTAGAGAATTTAAGATAAAGTAAATCAGCTAATTTTTTTTGCTCCTTTTCTCAAAATTTTCAGGGAGGAGAAGAAGTATTTCTTCATAAAAATAGAGTGTGGTGGAAATATCATTAAATATTTTTTATCTTGATGAATCCATTTTCAAATTCCTTCAGGATGATAGTGGTGGTACCAAATGTTATAATAATGTTGTATCTCACTTATTTACCTTCTTCATCACCCATACCTTCTAAGTTTTAACCTTTTGGCATGACACCAATAGAATATGTTTGACATATTAGGACTATCATCATCTAAGAACTTC
The DNA here is from genome assembly GCA_963277665.1 of Viscum album. Taxonomy (NCBI): domain Eukaryota; kingdom Viridiplantae; phylum Streptophyta; class Magnoliopsida; order Santalales; family Viscaceae; genus Viscum; species Viscum album. Next base: position 320,546,877 of record OY728146.1, read on the forward strand.
CTCAATATAATTCTAAACCCTTGGATTCCACTTATGTCCCTACTTTGACTCTGAAAAGAATTGATCCAGTGGTTACTTCTACCCATCAATCTAATATTGGTTCATATTTTGATAAGTCTTTGATAGGGATTTTAATTTTTCCATTTATTAATTTTTGGCAATGTAACATTGGCTATTATATCTAATAAAGATTATTTGTTATTAATCTTTCTATCTTTACTGGTCTTTTATTTTATTTTATTTCCTTATATTTTTGATAATTCTAAATGGGGGAGTATATTTGAGTAGAATTAAAGATGGTAATAATCATATTCATACTTCAAAATGCTAAGAAGTACACTTTTAAAATTCATCTGTACTTATCTTTCTATTTTTTTTATATACTTGGATATGAATTCCATGGTTTGTGATCATAAAAAAGGGTGAGATTATTATCTACTTCTTATTTTTATGATCCTAAATAATGTTTCTTATATTCCTAAGAAGTTCAATTTTTTGTGATAGAAAATCACTTTCTAAGTAACTTTATGGGAAAACTTGGTAAAACTTTTAATCTACTATCAAATCAGTAGATATACTATTAGTTCAAGAAGATGTGCCATTCTTCCAAGAAGATCTACTGTTAGTTTAGTAGATCTACCCTTAGTTCAAGAATATATACCATTAGTTAAAGAAGATATACCATTAGTGTAGTAGTTCTACCATCAATTCAGAAGATCTAACTTCAGTTCAATAGATTCACCACTGAACACATCTACTGGTGGAGTACATCCACTATTGAGAGATATATCATTAAAGAGATATACCATTGATAGTTTTACCACTAAAGGGATCTACCATTAGATACATATAACACTGGATTTTTCTACCACAATATTATGCTACTTCCAGGATGATCTACCTCCAAAACTTATCTATTTCTAGTGAGAATCTACCGCTATAAAAAATCTACCATTAGGATATCTACATCCAGAGCACTACCATTGTTTACCGTACTCTTATTCAAATTTAATTTTCCAATAAATAGTTCATGGAATTTAACAAAGTCAGTCCACACATGGATTTAAGAATTATTATTCTTAAGCTAATCCATGGATGAATTGAATAAAAAGTTAGATCTTATTGATTTCATGCTCAGTACAAGGATGCAGGCCACAACAGATAATTGGACCTACATCTGCATAAATTCTGTAGAACTCCCTCATGTGCAAGGGGGAATCTTAGTGATCCTATAGAGACAATAGATCCAATACAAGAGTGAAACATGCATATAGATTACATCATTAATATTTTAAATCAACTTTAGACATTGACTAAATGAAAAAAGAAGGAATTTTCAGAACTTTATGACACTTTGTTTTCCTGCACATTCTGAGAAACTTATTTGATATCCTTTTAAAGATGAATTCTATGACTTATAAAAAATGATGCATCATAGATCGATCATCACTAAATTTATATATTTATAAAATCCATATATTTTTATTTATTATTTACTTTTTATAAGTGGGTTGTTGTACTTTTTTTATCTATACACATTGTCTCATGTTCTTAAACTGGAGTATTCTTAACATATTCTATTAAACGCTTTTATTTTATCCCCATGAATAACTATGTAAGGGGTCATGCGTGACCCTGTACCTTTATTATCCCACATAGAATTGTGTAAGAGGCTTTGTTCCTAGATATCCTTATGTGTTGTTGATTGAAAAACACAATCGAGGTTGTGGATTTTGTTGTTGTTATAATAAACTTCTTGTCAACAGGTGATTGTGAGGTAGAGGAGATTAAGTATCATCTTGAGATCCAACCCCTTGTTTTAATTCCATTGTGTGTTTTATTAGTTCTGTTTTTTCTATATTTCAAAGCTTAAAACTATACATATTTTAAAAATTGCAACAAAACTTACTTTGATAGATAGTCTTAATTTGTTTTTATATAAAGTGTTTTATTAAGTAACTTAGTTTCAAAAGTTAGAGTATTTATAAGATATTTTAACTGAGCCATAATCATGCTTCTGAGAAATTATTAGAAATATCAAATTCAAACATTTCAACTGTTTTGAATAACTAGGTTTTTTTTAATTTGAGGGGTTTAAGTTTTAATTATTTTTAAATTTTTTTTATTGGGTAACTCATTTAATCCCCCTCTTAAGTTACTCACTCCAACCAATAACATTCTATTAACTTAAATGATTGGAGAATACATTGAGTGATTTATCTTATTAATAATGCTAAAACTATTATACAAACATTATTTAAATAATTAAATGTCATAAATATATTTCAAAACCATTTAATACATTCTCTTTTAATATAATTTTTTAATCAAACCATTTATATATAAAAAAATTTCAAAAACATGTGAGTACAATTATTTTGGTTTATAATTACTATAATTATTTTGAAATAAGGTTTTTTAAAATAATTCATAAGTAATAGTTATTAATTACTAACACCTAAGAATAATTAGTAATTAATTTAATTTAATTAATTATAATGAGAAAATATTTAATTAGTAGTAAATAAAAAAACTAATTAATAATAACATTAATAAGAGTATTTATTTTGTATTTATAATAAGTATTAATAAATTTTAACTGTGTAATAATAATAAATAATTATTTTAATTATATAATAATATTTATTTATAAATAGATATTATTTAAATTATAATTAAAAAAAATCAATTATTTATTTATTAAGTGATAATTATTAATAATTATTATAAATTATTACTATTGAATTATTTATAAATGATGGTAATGAGTTACAAATAATTAGTTAGTCATAATTATTACAATTAAAAATTCCTATTAATATATAGTACATTTTAAATGAGATATTTATTACTATGAAAATATAAAATAATTATTAACATTAGTTATTTTTGAATTATTAGTAATTTTTTTTTTCTAAATATTTATTTTTCACGACATATATAAATATATATTAAAAACTGAAAAATCAATAACTATTTTCTAATATTTATTTATTAACTTATAATTAATTATTAATAAAAATTATTAATTACTAATAATTATTTACAAATAATTTATCTATGAAAAAATTAATTAATTTTTTTATTTTGATTTATAAGAATTTAAATTTATTTAGAATTTTTTTAGTTTGGTAAAAGGTGTTAAGGTGCCTAATGCCTTTGGCCAAAGTTTTTAGGTAAAAAGCGTTAAGGTCCCTGATGCCTTTGGCCTCCTTTGGTCGAGGCCAAAGGTATCAAATCCCTTAGGCCTTTAAGACTTAATTTTAAAAATATTGTAAACCTAGGTTTATTTTCTAAATTTTTTTGAAAAAATTATAAAAAATTATAATTGTGAGAGTATCATTCCTGTTCTCATACTTTATTTAGTTCCAGTTTTACTGCAAAAAAACTTGCAAAGGGAGATATTCTATGAGGGGGGAAATTGGTGGCTGTTCTTCCATTGGAAATCTATTATGAGGGTGCCTTTCATGATCTATAGTGACCCATTTTTATCTATTCAATATTTTATGTCTATCAAATCAGATATCCCATGGAATTCAAATTTATTTTATTTTTGAAACTCTAGTATCCTACAATAGGGTGAGTATTATTACAAAAAACATGCATCCACAATGATTTATATCATGTTTACTTTCAATCTGTTGGTAATGCAAGCGATTGGATTGTCTTATAGGACCTCTCCAATCTGGTTAAAGAATTTAAGGCCAAGAAAAGGTTATAGGAGAAACTAGAATCCTAGGTATCAAGTCTTAGCTTTCAAATAACACAAAACTAATAAAAAATTCTATCCTAAAGGGTATCTAATCCAAAAAACATGCTCTACTTTGGTGTTGAAAAAATGCATCACAAGGAAACATTAGAGATATAATACCCTATATAAAAATATGGTTACAATTTCATTGATAAATCTACACACAAAGTGTAGTAGTATCTCTTTATAGTCTATACAGTTTGACCAATATATATACTAAATATATTAGGTTTCTTCTTCCTAGAAAGTACTAATACAATAGAGTAAGGGTTATATAATTATTCTTATGAAATAATATAGGGTTTTTCTTGGTAGACTTATTCAAGAAAATTTTATATATAATACAGTATAATTAAATCAAGTATCTAGTGTTATTCAACATATAGGATGAATAATTATTGAGGGACATGAGAATAAATCTGAAGAAGAAATAAAATATATAATATCTAAGCCCAATGAACTCATGTTGTTTCCTTATGATAAATTTTCTCCCTCTATTATGTCTAGGGTTGTTATAAATTTTATCCTAGTATAATATAGATCTACTTTCTTGGATAATGGAACATTAAATCCAATAAGTCCTTCAAATGAAAAATGTGAAAAAAATCACACTTTGAACTCTTGGAAATTGTGACGAAATTTCAAAATGTTATTATTTTTATAATAAAATAAAAAAGGTATTTCAAAATAATAATAATAGATATAATAATTTAAAACTTATTTTCTATTAAAAAGAGGAAAAAAAATGAAGGAAAATAGGTTGTGGTTTCTTAATTGTTTTCTGCTCACCCACTAAACCCCACATTCCATTTATTTCATAATTGTTGGACACATACCAAATAACCCCCACATTCCATTTATTTATTATTTTTATAAGAAAATAGAATAGAGGATTTAAAAATAATAATAATATATATAATAATTTAAAACTTATATTTTATTAAAATGAGGATAAAAAATGAAGTGAAATGGGTTGTGGTTTCTTAATTGTTGGACACTCACCCACTAACCCCCAATTTCCATTTATTTATAACTACCCCAACATGAATGGAAATTAAATCAACATGAAAGTAAAAAAGTGTGTATTTTTCTAATCAAAGACAATTTCCTTAGGATAAATAGTTTTCAACTTTGAACATTCCTAAATTAATCTTATTTTAATTTCTTGGTTAATGAGTAGAAATTACATCTTATAATTTTCATCATTTAATTCATGTTTAACAATATATGTCCCATAATTATCCCTTAAGCACAACTAGTTCTCACTTTTGTGTTCATTTTAGCCATGAACACCCCCTACTTTCATCAGTATTTTAGAAACATTTTCCTGAAAAATATCCTTGAAGATTCCCCACTTTATACTCAAATAGGTGATTTCCAAAACATAAATTCAATTTAAAACAATTAAAAGTTCATTTTTAACCTCTTATTAAAGTAATTTAATATTATATTATGAATGAGAATAAAAGAGTATGTCATCCTTCATCATAACTTAAGTTTCCCTTTGAACCATGATCTTGGGATCCCTAGTCAACTAGGTAGGGTTACCACCACGAAGAATTTATTTAATATGAAATAAACCCATTACTTTTTATGATTTATCTACTAACTCGATAGTTATCCATTTTATAAAGTGTTCTATAATATTGATTTTTGATATAACATACTCAATCATAATAATCCAACTAGAGATTAGTTTTCGGACCGAGTCATGTCATCAATGTCTACATCAATATTTTCCAAAGTACATGTAATTATTTTCCCATTTTATCATTTCTTGAATATTACAAAGAATTCACACAACAGATATAGGTTTTAGAAAAATGGAATGTATACCAAGATGTTTCAAAATCATATAACTTCTTCCCTATCCTTTTCTAAGGAAATAAAATCAAACTCCACAATTGATTATTAAATTAATTTTTGTTTAAATGATTTCCATGATATAGATCCTCCACAAAGTGTGAACACATAAACACTTTTAGATTTGATGTCTTTTAATACAATTATCATATTATCATATCAATATCCTTCAAGTATTGCACGAGACTTTCTATAGTTTAATGATAATTTCTAGGTTTATTTTAAATATCACAAAACTTATTTAATATCCATCTAATATATATTATTTAGATTGATAGTAAATTAACTTATTTTCATCCCAGAAGAATCTATGTTTGGTCTAGTGTAATTTATGGCATCCTCCAAACTACTAAGAATAAGAGAATACTCTAACTGAGATTTACTTTCTCTGGTGTTTTTTAAAATATTTATATTAACATATATAAAATAATTTTCTAGTTTTATATCATGATTTTGATATTTTATAGATTTTTCTCAATATAATGAGGTTGTGATAATGACAAACCATCAAATGTTCTATGTATTTAAATTCAAAAAATGATATATGTCACTCTAATGTATTTCATTTCAATTTTACTGGTGAATACATGTTTGGTGACTTTGATTATATCTAGATTTCTTTAAATTATTAGAACATCATAAACATACAAGCATACAATGACATATCCATATTGAGTTTTTCTAACACATAATGATTTATCTCACTCATTAATCTTAAAACCCTTTGATAAAATTACAATATCAAACTTTATAATTCATTTCATGGGATATTTTTTAACCCATAAAGATATTTCACTAATCGATAATTTTTTTTCTTTTATTTGATAAATAAATCCATCAGGTTGTTTCAGGTAAATGTCTTATTTCAAATCAAAAGGTAAAAAGGTTGTATTAACATACATTCAATTTATTTATAGACCATTCAAATCTTATAAAGTGATTAACTAAAAAAACATGTGCACTAAATCCATGTGATAGCGTATAGTATGATATGGTGTGTCATAGAATATTAAATACATTTGAAAAAAGGATTAAATTTAATTACTTTCGATATATCGTATTTTATGATATATAGATATTGTATAGGCTACCTTGGATAGTCATGTTTTATGGCATGGAGGAATTTCAATGACTTGAAACATATGAAATGATTCATTTAAAACTAGAAATAATTAATCTAAGGTTGTGGATTGGTAATGAGTTAACACTAAAATATTCTACATGTAGGCTTTTTTTATTAGGCATTTCATAAGTTTAAGAAAATGAGAGAGTGTGTGGTTGGAAGTTTTATTAGATTTAAACAAAGGCATTTATTCATGCATATGAGAAATGCTTGAGTAAATGCATGGGCTTGGAGAGTGTCCCTATAGATTATATAAGTAGGATATTCCATGGTTTTGGTATAAGTTCAATCCTCCAACAAGCCTCTAGCTAAAACTCTTTCCCTCTCAAAGCTTTCTTTTATTATCCTACTTAATACCCCAAGACACTAGAATATCATGGTGGTTTAAAAGTTCATTCCCAAACTATTTGCGCGATTCAATGAAACTTATATATAAATGTCAAAGGGAATATCCTTTTAATTGTTCCTTAGTGATCTTCATCAATCACTGGATGAAGGAAATTGAAGAAGCACACTTTGGTTTAAGGTATGGATTCTTCATTTAAAATTTACATGATTTTAACTTCAAAGGAATGGAGTTCTTAGGTTTTGTGGTTTCTAAATGTCTTTTCTCCTTTGATTAAATATTAATCACACCTTATAAACCTTTCAGTGTTATTAGAGCGTTACTATGAATTTTGATTTTCAAAATCATGTTGAAAATAAAGGTTTTTTTTGAAATCGTATTTTTTTTTTCATACTCACTATCATTAAATATGATTGAAAATTTTATTCTTCTTGATTCAGTTGAAACTTATGAAATGGTATATCATAGCTAGTGACTCTGTAAAAATACCACATTTCTTAATAAGTTATAACATACAACATTGGGATATCGTATTCAATGATAAATAAATATTTTGGGTTTAAGATAGATAATCATATAACCTTAGAGATATAGATATGGATTGTAAAATACAATTGATATGTAATATTAAGAATGAATGATATGTAAGGGTCAAAATTCATATGGGTTATTTCACTAAAACCTTAATATGAAATATTTTTTCCTTTTCTATATAAGTGAAAAACCATATACCAACCATTTATCTTAAGAGACGATAAGGTTATTAGTCGTAAAATACAACTTATAACAGTTAAATGGTTTAAGTGATGAAACCCTATAAATCATATTTTATGATTCCTTCTATATCATTAAATATGATTTGAAATTAAATATGTTTTTCTTAAAATTTAATTATTAATTAATTATATAATTTATAAATTGTTTATAAATTATAATAAAATGTATTTTGGGATATTTATTAATTTATAAAAGTGTTTATAAAAAAATTAATTATAAAGTGATTATAATTAATTAATTAAATTTTTATGAAAACAATATTAAAAAATATTCCATAATATTAAGTGTTAATATAAAAATATCTTTTAAATTATATGGAATAACTTATAATTTAGATATAAAATGTTTATATTTAAATTATAAGTTAAATTTGTGAATTTTTTATAATGTTTAATTTGAATTGTTCAGATTAATAAGCCTTATTTATAAATTTTTTTAAACCATGTCAAAATGAATTTTTATTAAAAATCTCATCAAAGGTTTAAATAATATTAAATATGTGATATTTAGATTATGTAAAATGTGTACATAATAGAAATTTAAATTTAAATGTTTATATTTCATAAAATATCATATATTTAAAGTAAATGTAATATAGTGAATAATATGAAAGTGTTCATTTTGGTAATACATATAAAATGTTTATATGTATTTAATTATGGATTATTCTTAATGAATTTATAAATTATAAAGTGTTTATCATTTTTTATTTATCAATTTTCCGTAATGTTTAAATTTATGAATTGTTTATTTAGATTCATGTTCTTAGAACTTTATTTAGGTTACTCTTAGTAGGGATACCTAAATTGGATTAGGTTAGTGATGGAATAGAGTTGGATTTTCCATATGATGGATTGGAAAATTTATTTTTCACTCAACTATCCTAGAGTCGTATATGATATGGTTGGGATGATGACCTAACAAAATATCTAAGTAATGGGAGATATGCTAAAGTATCCCAAATATTAGTGAAATATATATCTTGTAATATTGATAAGGATAATCTTAATTTAATAAAATCTTATGATAGATAACTTAATAAAATTTCTTAAGGAATATAAATTCTATATGTTAGAGAAACACCTTCCCAAGTAAACAAATTATTGAAGTTATTAAACACTTGAAATCTAGGTGATTATGAGAAGAATAAAAGGATTCAATTAAGGTGTCAATGGAATTAGATATGATATGGTCAAAGGAATTTCATTCTATTCTCATGTATTCAAAATGATTAAATATACTAATGAATTAGAGACTCTAGAAGTTTAATTAATGCTATATTTAGTTATGTAATTCATTCCATTTTAATCAATGGAAATGTTCCAACAAGATGAATAAATTTGATAAATTTTTACCCTATTATTATCAAAGTGTCGAGGATAGATGAACTGGGAATTTGATGTCTAGGTTCTAGAACTATTTCAATAGTACAAATGGGTCAATGTTAAAATGGGAAGAAGAAAAGTCAGTTGGACAATCCAATAAAATTTCTTTGAGTAAATAGACTAGGTTATTGAAACCTATATTTATTATTAAGGAGGGGAAATGATTCTATATTATGGAATTGTATGAATACATAAAGTGGTTTGAGAAATTCCCTAGAATACCCATGTTAGGTTTCAATGTTATAGAAATTAATTCTTTTTTTAATGGGTATATGATACCAGGTGTATATTTTACAAGTGTTATAAATATAAAATAGTTCAAAATCAATGAATAATTGATAATTTTATTTAGTTTTCATTCAAATTACTATTAAAAGAGTTTATATATCAAATATTTGAATGTAATCAAGATCAAATGGATCTAATTATATAATTTTTATCTTTATATCATTTTTATTATATGATAGGAGAAGTCATTTATTAACAAATAGTTTTTATGAACAATATTAGATTATGGATTTAGATACACATGGATTATTATTCATCAAATTATATTACATGTTTTAAATAGATAAACAGATAAAGCATTTTTATCAAGGATAAAAGTGTTTATCTATATATTTGTTAAAATGTGAGGAATTTAGATTCCACCACCATCAGTGGTATATTTTAATGAATAATTTTCTTTTCAAGAAAATTATTCAAGCACATAGAATATCATATAATATATGGATGAAATATTTTATTTGATAAATATTCATAATAAAAGGAAATAAGTTTTATTTCATAAAAAAATAAGTTTGTGTGTCTTAGAAATATATTTTGAAAAGAATATAGTTTCTAAGAAGTTATTGAGAGTACATTTGGACTTATATAAGTTCAATGTTAAAAAATGATAAGATTATGTCAATCAAATTTGGTAGTTTTTCAATAAATATCCTAAAATACTATAGGGTATGATAATAACAAAAATACATAATGATTTAAATGTAGTTTTCATAAAAAACTGAATTTCACTTAATATCCTAAAGGATTTTTGGATATGTTTTTAAAGATATAGTGTAAAGAGTTACATTAGTTACCAAAATATTTCTAGGGAAAATTTCAATGGAAAGGGTTTCAAGAGAGATTATAATGAACATATAAAGTTAAATAAGTAGATGAAAAGATTTACTAAAATTGTAACATTGATAATGGGGAGAAAATAATATTGAATATATTCAAAGTTTTTAACATTAGGAATATGATTGTTAAGTCTCACCATTATTCAAACTAGATTTACTTATAAATTTTAATCACTAAAGAGTTTATTTGGATTTTATTATTAGTTGGTCATATAAAGATGTGGTACAAATTATATATAGATTTAATGAGTTTAATAAAACCCCTAAAAGTGAGTCAAGCAGAAGGTTAATTTGGAACTATATCACATATGATATGTTAGACATTCAATTATATATAGTTTTGTTAAAATATTCTTAAACAAGTTTAAAAATATAAAATAAATCATGTAATATAAAAGGGAACCTACAATTTATAATTATTTCATATTGTATGTTTATATGTTTATATTAATCTACATTTCATGAAATTTAATGATAATGAACATCTTAGTATGTATTTGAGTTATCCATAATCAATTATTATCATGTATTATTATAGATTGTGACAAATTTCTAAGGATAGAATGAATATGATTCTTCTATCAGGATATGGAATATTCTCATGAGTTATAAAATGAGTTTTGTGCAATAGATAACCCATGAAGTATACCACATAGAGTGTTACACACTATAACTTTGGAATAATGGGGGTTCATGGTTCATATTTAGAGTCTCTACTACTTGAGGTTGGTGAGGTACCAATCATGAGAACCTTCATACTTTGATACATTTCTTATGGAAGTCTTCAGGCTTAGATAATAAAGGGGATGTCAGTAATGTTTATAATCATGTTTTATATTTGAGTGTAACCAAGAGGGGATTTTTCCTCATGTATGATGAGTATAAAATTTAGGCCCTCGATTGAGATAGAATAATAAAATTTATGTCCACAATTAAAAGGTACATGTGAAGCACTTATCTAATTGGATGGGGGACATGTAATGTGCCCATCTACAAGAAGAATGAGATGTGATGTATTAATTGGCTTGGTTAGTCTATACTCAGAGATTCAAGAACATATGAGGAGGATATATTATACTAACATAATCTATGTCCGATTCTCACTTGATTTCTTGAAAATATTGATCATATAAAATACATGCTTGCATATGATGCAGCTGGTGGACACAAGTATAAAGATACATGCGTTTGATAGAGATAACATTAGATCCATTTGTATCTTTAGTAACATTTATGACTTTCTAAAGGACTCTATTTGTTTAAATTTATGGATTGAGTGATTCATATTTTTTTCAATGCTAAAATGGTCAGTGGGTTCACACTTTGAAATTCCCATATCAGTGTGATATCACTAAGAGGTAGAGGGGGTGAATCAGTGATCCATTTTTCTTTTTACAAATTGTTTATTTTCAATAAAATATCTATGGATGGTTAAATCCTTTATCCAATCATATTTTTTCTCTCTGACTTACCTCAAATAATGAAATAAATATAAAGGCACAAACCATGAGGGTTTATAAGGTTTGATACAAATACTAACTCTTTGTCGTGTTGGTTATTCTCCCCAACATGTATTTTCCACTATAATTTTATAATCAAGTACAATGTTCGATATATAATTACACCATATCTCTACTAAATCCTCATAGGAGGTTATTTAAACTACATCCCATAGTTTTTATGGAATCCACACTAGCCTACTCCTAAATCCAAACTAGATAATTCTGCTTGTTAATTACATAAGAGACTTCTCCTACTCCCAGATTCAACCGAAAGGCTTCTTACTTTATTAAAGGCTTGATCCACTATAGGATAATTATTTTATCTTCCTTGATGAAATCATTTAATAACACTTTCATATGTAACCATTCAAGTAACTTTTCAAAGCTTTCTGGTATTTATCATAAATCTTTGATCACTTGTATTTGATTAGTTTCCTTAGTAAAATTATATTGGGGATAATTCCTACTTCTATTAAAGTACCACCCTAAATTTATGTTTTCAAGTGATACACAATACTTTATTTATTATCTATGTAATATGGAACCTACACAGTCTCAATACATAGTCAAATAAAGCATTATCTCTTCTAATATTGTACCAAGATTCATTCTCAAGTTAACTATGTGTTGTTCATGAAACACATATCACATGTTCATTTCTCAATAATGGAATCCTCATTTTATAAAACCTTGAACATAAATACTCTTCCTTTATTATTCAATATGAAAACTCAACTATTATTTCTTATTTTTGGGTTATTTACTCAAGTGAGTGTGTAATTATGTATGCCTTTATTCATGTGTACATGCATTATTATTTTTTTCCACTTCTCACAAATATGGTATACCCAACACTTCCAAATTATTCAAATCCACTATTTCCTTTGCATGATCAAGTAAGTATCACATGATTTTTAGGGGTTATTCATGAAAGTAATTCACTTGATCAATCCAAGATCCATATGATCCTTTGTGTGATAAAAGGTGTGTTTTCAGGTTCCTCTCAAATACCTTCATGCAAGAAAGAGGTGGTTCAAGTAATGACTTCGTGATATCTCATTTGTATAACACAAGTTTTTGAAAGGTTCTATTTCAAAATATTCTACATACTCAAAATATGTGTCATGGGATGAACTTTACATCACACTAGTTTTTTTATTAAGTTACTTTTCATGGGAGGATCATGAAGTCTCTTATCCTTCACATGAATGAATCACATTGGCTATTTTGTTTCAAGATCTTCTATCAATTTCTCAAAAAAAAACAGTAACTTTCTCCAACTTCCTTTCCTTAGTTTATATATTCATATTTCATCAGAGTTTTATGGTGTGTAATGGACTTATTAAAACACCTTAGGATCTCAGAATCTAATGAAATACAAGGATTTTGGATTCTATATACATCTCTAGAATGATCACTAGGTTGCGTGATTGTTTCACATGATCACTTTGTTGATCATACGATGCCTTAATGAACATCATCCAGATAATCACAAATAATTCATATAATAATTCTTGAAAATATAGAAGCTTCTCATGATAAAATATTCATTCACCTACATACGATTACTTCATGGTTGCCTCCCTACTCTTATGTGATCCATGAACATCACATGATGTGACGATGAATTTATTTTGTTCTTTTAATGTATTATCTTTATATATCATTTATTGTCACCATTCGGTCACTTGATCTTAATATTATCATGTGATGGGTTGCTGGCTTCATGAAATGGCTTCATGCGATGTCACTATTCTTCAAAAATTCAACATGGATGTAAGATGAAGTTGCATACATGACATCAATTTGTTCTACCTTGTCTCAATACTTCTACATGTCATGTGGAGATAGTATATTGTCTTGAGCTCATGTGTATAGAATCCTTGTCAAGATTTTTAAGATGATATGATTAATTGAATATTCACAACACGAGATATCAAATGGTGAATATCAATCCCATCTAGTAGCTCATGCTCTATCTATATTTTAATGATAGATGAAAAGAGTAGCTCTTATTTCTATACCATATTGAAAATTAACTATCTTGGGACTATTCTTTATTAAAAATATCATGCCCACTCACCAATCGAGCTGGCTAGGGGGATTATCACTCGTCACACCATTCACACACAACTACGGGCTTCACCTCGCCAACACCCTATGAGCTCAATGTGTCCTACCCATGTACTCTATACATGGGTACACTTATATGGGAATATATGTGGCCCACCCACTCCTTATCCGTAATGCATCCTCCTTTGGTAGGCTCTCCCATGGAGGTTGACCCTCGACCCCCCTAAGTCTGGTTGAGGGATAGCCCTTGGGGGTTTCTGGTTAGACCAAATTTTTTTATATGAGTCTAACTTATAATACTATAAGAATAAAAAGTATAAAAACATATCCTTTATCAAATAATATTCCAAGAAAACTCTTAATATTCTTAATAAAATATGTAAATGTAATTTTCAAGACCTACTTCAAATAACATTCATGTAATTATCTAACATGTGAATATCCTTCTTCATCTTGTTGTAAAAAAAGTTCCATCAATGAAACAATTATTTGGAACTTCATATCACTTCAACAATCGTTATTGTTTTCAAGGATAATTGTCTAAGCATAAAATCCAATACCATTAGATGAATCCATAATAATTCTCCAAGAATCACCTCCTCATCCACCAACACATATAGAATTATTTATAAAATGAAATATGGACTCAATAATACCACCCTATGTATTTTATTGTCAATATAAACACATATAACTCAATTCAATATGTTGTGACATTGTCCTCCTTATTGAAAATAAATATGGAAATGGTAAATGGGGTCTAATAAACTAATATTTCTTCTAAAAAATATATCCTCTTCCCTTTTAAGATTATATTCTTCAATACTTCTAATAGATTAATGATATAACATATTTATATTAGAAATTATCCTTTATTTAATTAACACTATGTATACTTGGGCTAACCTGGTGTAAAAAACAAGAGAGATACAACCAAGGTATTCTATCCTATAAATAAACTACCATTCATGTGAAATCATGATCATAAATTATAAATTGTTATTTAAGGGGTTGAAAATAATTAGATATATCAATGACATGATAAATCTTAAAAACAATTCAAAAACACGCATCATAAATTTCAAGTGAAAAAGATATAGCTCCCACTTTGCCTCATCTTGTCATCAACCATGCACTCCCCCATAATTGATATGATTAAAAAAATTAATCATGAGGGATGAAAGTGTTATTGACACACCTCCTCTTCCAATTTTAAAAAACTATTAAGAAGTTACAAATTCACTAGGTAGAGAAAATTAAATAACTTTATGTCATTAATGATCCCTGTTAAGGGATTCATCTATCCCTTTCAATTCCCTACATGTTAGTACAAAAAACACACATATATATAAGGTAAAAAGAAGGTACCTTTTGAGTTTCTCAGAACTAAAATTATACTAAGATTTTCCTCTCAATCTAGGCTTATTCTCAATCTTATATTCATTATGAGATGTTACTTATTTCATAGTTTTTTAGAATGTGTGATTGATTGGTCCTCATCAGTTGACAATTCTAATGCAGATGTATTCTCCTCTTCAGTTCCAGAATCATTTCTTTATGCTAACCACATCTTCTTCATGCATTCTTTTTGGGATGTTATACTTGTCATGCATTTTTTTTATCATGACTATTTTTTTCACACCTTTCACAATTAAGTATTTTTTAATTCATTATTTTTATATGAATCCTCATCATATTTAACTTCTCAAACTATCACCATTTTATTTCCTTTTGCCTCAAAAATTTTATGTTATTTCTATACTTGTTTAGTCTTAGCTAGTTGATCTGGCCAGATAACTAAACATTAATTACTAATGTTATAAAATTGTTTGATCTTCTCATGAAATAAACTGGTGAAAATATATTTCTTCAAAAACTGCATTATCTTAATATTTAAAGTGTGAAAAATCTCACTAGGTGAACTAACTCAGCATTTATCAACTTTGTCACCTTCTAGACCACATCCACCACACACTAACTTCAAGTATTCAATTTGTTTCTATGTAGATAGTTTATATGATGTATTGTTCACATGAATATATTTATAATAGTTTGATATCATTTTTTCATAATTTCCCCCCTTGATTCATTCCTCATTCATGGCAGTGACATGTTATACCAGTATGAATAAGCTTTATAACCAAACACTCCACAACACCTATAGTAGCCTCTGAACCTTGATCTTCTACATTTATTATAATTTTGTTATAAATATTGTTGTTTCTAACTTTTCATAGTCTGTGGGTGTTTCTTCTAAGAGCAAACATTTTGGACGAATTAGTCTACTCTTCCTTTGTGGAAGATGTTTTTTAATTTTTTCTTTTGGTCCAGGAAAATCTAGTCTTGTCTCTCAGAACTGCATTGTTAGAAATAAAAAATGTACATTGAGATTAATTAGTTATAAAAAACACCTTTTTATATGGTCCCTTATTATCAGTAGATTTTTAAGATTCATCCTTTTGATCAACCACTTTGGTGAAATCTTCTTTTATATTCTTCAACTCACTTTCTGATGAAAGTCACAAAGACCTTGTCACATATAACCCTACCTCTTTATTAGAAATCTTTTCTTCAAGAACATTCACCATCTTTTCAAGTTTATTTATATGAAAAATATTTTTTTTGTTTTCTTAAATGAAATTAATTTAATTACAATTTTGTACCTATCTTCTAGATTACTTTTCTTTAGAAGCTTTTAATTTCCTTTATAACTCATCAAATTTCTTCACATATTTCGTTATCTCATTAAGATGTGACACTTCCTTCTTGAAATATTCTTCATAATACTTAATCATTTTTATTTTATCCTTATTTAGATTTATTTTATTATCAATAATAGATTCTAGAATAGTTTTTAAGTATCATTTTAACTTATTCCTCTCTTGATATTTCACACCTTCAAATGCGTCATTAGTTATTTTGGATTTTCCCATAAAGCACACCTATCTTTTAAAAGGTTGTTCATATTTTTCGCCACTACTTGATGATGAAGACTCATAAATTTCCATACTCATCAAGTTTAATATATTTTTCTTTGAGTAATTATTATTTTTCCTCTCATTTTCACCCATATTTTATTTCATAGATTTTCTCTTGAATTATTATTATTATTCATCAAATTTGATGACATTGGCTTTCTTATTTGGACAATCATATGGAAAATATACAAACCCATGAAAATTGAATTATTTTAGTGGCTAATTTCCTTTACTATTAATTATTTTTTATACAACCTTAAAAAAAGGACCACATTTGATTATAGTCGTCTTCAGCTTTATTATACCCAAAATCACTTGATTTTGGTTCCTCTTCAATTATAGCCTTACATTTTATCATGGATTTAAAGGTAATACCATCTTTTGATTTATTCATAAAAGCCAATATTTTTATCATTTCATATACTTTGAGAATATAATTAATTTCATCCAAAGATAGATATGCTCAGTCTTCCAGTACAAAAACTTTTGAATAAAATCTATCTAGAAATTTCTCATCAACTACTTTAGAATGGCTGAGTCACCCTGTTTTCTCTAAATAATCTGATTATACTGATAATATAATTTAATATTGTAAATTATTAATAAACACTCTCATCATAACCCATTTTTAAATCTTCAAATTTCATTCTCTATATTTTTATCTTAGCTTCTTTGACTTTAAGATTCCCTTCATAACTTCTTTTCAGTTTATCCCATATTTCCTTAGCAGTTTGGGGACCCATCACTTTAGTGTATATATTTTATGATAAGACCATAAATATTTAATTTTTATCCTTTAAATCTATCTAAAAGTTCCTATAATCTTCATAATTCATAGGATTATTCTCAACATAGGGTGGAAATCCCATTGTAACTGCATCTGTCACTTCTACCCCAAGTGATAGAAGATATAATATCATCCTAAATTTCTAGACATGATAGTTATCACCATTGAAAATGGGAATAACCCTACTATTAACCAAATTCATGTTCTCCATACTTATAATTATATTATATCTTTTTGAGGTTACCTTTTCTTTGATACCAATTGAAATACCCAGATTAGTGTGATATCACTGAGAGGGGGAGGGGTAAATCAGTGATCTATTTTTTTTACAAATTATTGATTTTCAATTAATATACTATAGAATGTTAAAGCCTCAATCCAATAATATTTTTTCTATAAGACTTACCTCAAATAATTTAGTAAATAAAAAGTCATAGAACATAACGATTAACAATGTTTCATAAAAATACCTGCTTCTTATTGTGTTTGTTATTCTCCCCAACATGGATTCTCTATTATTATTTTATAATCAATTAAAATGGTAGATATTTAATCACACCATATCTATCCTAAATCATCATAGGAGGTTATTTATACTGCATCCCATAGTGTTACCACAATCTACATTGGCTTGCCCTAGAATCCACATGAGAGACTTCTACTCCTGAATCACACAAGAGACTTCTCCTGCCCCTAGGTACAACTGAGAGAGTTCCTAATTTATTCAAGTCTTGAAGCACTATAGGATTATATTTCCTCTATGAGATTGATAAATCACACTTTATTGTATAAATATTCAAATACCTTTGCAAATCTTACTACTCATTCTCACAAATCTCTGATCACATGTATTTGATTAGTTTCTTTAGGGAAATTATGCTTGGGATGACTCTTAATTATACTAAAGTACCAAACTCAATTAATGTGTAAAAGTGATGATCATAAACTTCTTTGGTATTTGTAAAATATGGTAACTGTATAGTCTCAATACACTTTTAACTTATATATAATATATTTTGATATTATTCCCAGCTTCAATCTCAAGTTAACTGCACGTTGTTCATTCAAAGCACATCACATGTTCATTTCCCAATAATGGTATCCTCATTTTATAAACCATTGAACATTAATCCTCTCACTTTATTATTTCATGTAAAAAATAAACTTTTATTACTTCTTTTTCTGTTATTTAATCAATTGAGTGTGTACTTATGTATGAATACATTTACATGTGCATACATTCTTATTATTTACATTTCTCATGAATAATGTATGCCCAACACTTCCCAGTTCTTCCGAACCACTATTTCCTTCACATTATCAAGAAATGATTTTACAATTATTAAGGGTTCTTCACAAAGGCCTTCATGTGATCAAGAAACTATCCACAGGTTCCTTAATGTAACAAAAGGTGTGTCCATGAGTTCTTCTAAAGTACCTTCTCAAAAGTAAGAGGTGCTTCACATAATGAATTCATGAGATCCCCTTCACACGATATCAATTTTTGGTAGGTTATATTTCAAAATCCTTCATGTAAGAAATGGATTATTTTCAGGATGACATTCATGTGACAGTGGTTGTTTCTACGGGTTCCTTCATGTGCGAGGATCACACGAGCTCTTCTCCTTCATGTTAATGAATCATGTGGGATCATTTGTTTCGAGATATTCTCTTGATTTCTAAAAAATATAGAAACACTATTCAACGCCCTTACCTTAGTTTTGGTAGGTAATGTTACTCTAATTTTTAATGTGTGTAAAGGATTTCTTCAAATTCCCAAGGATCTTAGGATCTCATGAATTACGAGGCTTTCAACTTCTCCATACATTACTGTAATGATCACACAGTTGGATAATTTCTTCTAATGATCACTTCATTGATCATGAAATGACTCAATGTACATCCTAATGATAATATCAAATAATTCATTCAATAATTCTTCAAAGATAAGTAAGCTTCTCACAATCAAAGATACATTCATCTTCATGTGACATCTTCATGGTTGTCTCCCTAATGTCATGTGATCCATGAATGTCATCCAATGTCATTATGATTTTATTTCATTCTCATGACATATTCTCATGATGTATCATTGATTTTATCCATTAAATCATGTATTATTAATAAAATAATGTGATGGGTTTATGGCCTCATGATATGGCTTCATGAGATTTCACTCCTCTTCAAGAATTCAACATTCATGCAAGATGAAGTTTCATGACTAACTTCAGTCCATTATACCTTGAATCAATCCATCAACATGTTGAGTGAAGATGAACAGTTGTATAAATATCATGCATATATAATCCTTGTCAAATGGTTGAAAATGATAGGCTTAATTAAATGTGAATGGCATGGGTGATCGGATGATCGAGATAAATCTCATCTATTAGCTCATATCCAATCCATCTTTTTAATAACAGAGGAATATTGTAGATTATGTTTCTATCCCACATTGGAAATTCACCACATTTGGGATCCGATTGATTAGATATATCATTCTACCTCATTGTTTGATCTTGGTATGGGGGATTAGCACCCATCACACCATTCACACACCACCATGGGATTTGGACCACCGACACCCTATGGTCCAAATGTGGCCTACCCATGCCCCCTATACATGGGAAGGCTCCTGTGGTCCTATACACAACCCACCCACTATTTAGCTACCATGCGTACTACTTTGGTAGGATCTCCCATGGGGGTTGACCCTCAGGTCCCCCTTAGTAAGCTAAGGGCTAGCCCTTGGGGGCTTGTGGTTGGGCCCTATTTTATATGAGAGGACAACTTATAATACTTGATGAATACCAAGTATAAATACAAATCCTTTCTCAAATAATATTCCAAGAAAAATATTTATCTCTTTCATACAAAAATGTAAATATCATTTTCATGACCTCATTCAAACCCCCTTTATAAAATTACCTTTCATAGAAATATTCTTCATCATCTTGTAGTAAATAATGTTTCATTAATGACACAAGTCTTTGGAACTTCAAATCACTCCAAAAATTGTTATAGTTTTCAAGGATAATTTTCCAAGAGTTACATCCAATTCCATTAAATGAATATATAAAATTTTCAAAGAATCACCACTTCATCCACCAACACATGTTGACTTATTGACAACAAATTAAATATGGTCTCAACACAATTTGTGGACGATGGAATGGGGATTGAGTTTAAGAAACTTAGATAGATACTCTAAAAATGTTTTAGAGTTAACCCAAAAGGATTTTTGGATGGTTTTTCACAAGGTGTTACATATGATGTGATACACGGTGAAAGTGATAATAAATTTCCTAAAAGGTTTTAAAATATATCAAAAAATAGTTTTGACTTATCTTCAAAAAGATATGTTAGAAAGTTTGGTCCACAAGTCTTAGAGATCGATTGTATTTTTCTTCTTTTTGATTATACCTCTATTTAATATCTTTCCTCCACATTATTTAGAGTCATTTTACTGATCTCATTCACCTCAGTTTTCAATATATTTGGAAATATATTTTCAAGTAAGGAATCATACCTTAATTTAATGATTGTTTTGTTTTTTATTTCCATGATATATAACTTATGAAAAATAAATCAGTCTGCACTACATTTAATTTCATAAATGAGAAATAAAAAATCAATTGTTTTTCCCAAATTTAACCCTTTTAGGTTTAGTAACTAATTTTTTTCTAATTTTTTTTAAACACACCCATATTTTAAAATATTTTAATGTTGGATCTATTTATTTACAAAAATCATAGGGAATACTTTGTATATTCTTATAGATTACTCTATTTAAAAAGTGTTTTTTAGTTAAAATATCTTCCCCTAATATGTTTTATGGTAAGATAACACTATTTATCATAACATTCATCATTTATTTTAAGGTTAGGTTTTTTCCTTTCAGTAACTCCATTTAATTGTTGAGAGTGAGGAAATATATTTTGATGAATTATTCTAAACTCACTACATAAATTTTGAAAACGTGAATCATATTCAATTCATTGATCACTCATTATGCCATTGATTATGCCATTGACTCTCTTTTTGAGATGATTATAAAATTCATTTTTTATTGTTTAAGTCCATAAATAACTTCATATTTACTAATAAGTAGATAAACATAAAAACCCTAGTATAATCATATATTAATATGATAAATTATTTTTTAATACCTATTGAAGTTATTGATTTCATATCACTTTTGTCAGAATATATTAAATCCAAAGTCTTAGAACTCTATTAAATAGAATTAATTTTATTCAAAACACACTAAAAATTTATCTATTGAACAATAAAATATTGGTAATAAATAAATGTTAATTAATTTCATTAAATATTCATAATTAAAATGGTATAATATTTCATGCCAAAAATCAGTACCCTCAACCACATAAACCAAAGGAAATTTTATTTTATTCATATCAGAATCCTTGGTTACAATAGTCATGGAGTTTAACTTGAACAGACCATCACTTAGATATCCCTTACCAATATAAATAAAATTTTTTGAGAGTATGAATTTTTTAGAAAAAAACAAACTAAAATACATTATTAACCAAAGTATATCCTGATACAATATTCTTGTATATATTAGGTACATGAAACATGTGGTTTAGTGTCATTGTTCTATATGGGGTCATTTTTAAAAGTTACTTGCATATGCATTCCACATTGGAAGTTGATGTGTTACCCCTAAAGAGTTTCTCATCACTTCCAAATTATTAATATGATGATAAAATCCACTTATTGTAACAAACATGGTGAGTAGATCTGGTGTCAACCCACCACTCTTTTGAGATTTCAATGATACTGCACTTAGAAACCACAAAAGAAGAATGTATATCTTCAAATTAAGTGGATATCTTGTCATGATCCACTAAGTTTTATTGAGGCTTCATTCTCATTTTTGGATATCTACAAGTCCAAAATTTGTCTTAATATAGTTGGATATGTAATTCCATATATAAAGAATACAATTATAGTTTCAATGACCAATCTACACAAAAAGTGTAGTTGATCTCTTCTTAGTATGTGAAAATAGTAGAGGGAGTGTTAACCAATTTGTATATTAAATATTGTAGGCTTATTCTTCCTATGATATATAAATATAGTAGAGTAATGTTATAACAATCTATATATGTAATAAAGAAAGGTATTTCTTGGTATACTTAATAAAGTAATTTGTATATGTAATACAATAGACTTTGATTAGGTAGTCTAAGTCAGTCTACATATAGAGTGAAAAATTATAAAAAGAGATGGAAAAAAATGTGATGAAAAAATAAAATATTTAAAATATAATCCCAATAAACTCACATTGTTTACTTAATAAAAAATTATCTCTCTAAGATGTCTATGGTTTTGGGAAATTGTATCTATGGGTAGAACAAACCATCTTACTTGAATAGAAGATCTTCAAATACCTAAAATCCTTTGAACACAATTTGTTCAGGAAAATAATACTTTAAACTCTTGGAAATTTAGATGGAATTTCAATAGAGTTTTGGTACTTTGATAATGAATAAAACACTCTCTAAAGAAGTGATGGGGGGAATCTTCTATTTATAAGAAAAAGAAAAATGGGGTATTAAAATAATAATAAAAGATATAGTAATTTTAAACCTGTTTACCAGTAAGAAAAGAGAAAAATAAAAGGAAGGAAAGTAGACAGTGGTTTCTTAACCAATGGACACTCATCCACTAATCCCCACTTCCCATTTATTTCTAAAAGAAAACAAACATGGTTGAGCCTATTATTTCAGTTTTTTTTCATAGACCTGAGAATAATTAACCCATACAATACTAAAAAAATCAGTTTATCTAGCACTAGGTTTTTAACAGTGCTACCTAAAATCCACATCAAAACCCCATTTATTAGCACTAGAAAAAGTGTTGCTAAAGGGGGTCTTTAACAATGAAAAAAAGCACTGTTAAAGGGGGCCCTTTATTAGTGCTTGTAAAAAAGAATTTATAAAGGACCAATCTTTATCAACACTAGTAAAAAATTCATGATAATGAAGGGTCCTTTATCAGTGCTTATAAAAAATAATTGATAAAGGGTGTATTTCAAAAAAAAATTATATTTTATTAAAAATAATAAATTAATATATAAATATATTTATATTTATACAAAGATAATATATATATTTTAATTATGTTTTAGATATAGATAAATAATAATTTATGCATAACATATAATATATTTAGTGAAAATGTTTTATAACTCTATAAAATCCATACAAACCCAAAAAAACCGTGAAAAACTAATAATAACTCTAGAAGCCCTAAAACCCCAAAAAAATGTTAAAACCCCTAAAACACTAAAAAGACCGTAACTTTTGATATGGGAGTATATTTTCACTCCACAACCAGTCAAATCGAAGCTTATGAAATGATATAAAACCATATTTGATTTAAATTATGTGATAATCAAAGGAATAAAATATATTATAGTTTCAAAAAAGGTAGAAATCCAACTCGAACTTCAAACAACAATAACTTTTGATTCGGGCATTCGTTTGGGTTCCACTACATATCAAATTGAAGCCAGTGATGATACCTACACCCTAGAGGTCTAGTTAAGAGCTCATAGAGTTTAGTTCACATTTTTTTCACCCCTATAAAGGCTTGTATTACCTCTGAAACAAGGTTTTTATTTGCCGTACCCTGATTCCTTAAAACTCAAATGACTATAACTTCTGATCAGGGTGTCTTTTCAGACTATACCTCATATAAAATCGAATATTGTGATGATATATACACCAATGAAACCCACTAGAACCCCTGATCACCTTTATCTAGGAAAAAATGAATTTATTGTCATCATACCTTGATTTTTTCACATTCGATGGATTTTCAGCCACATTTAAGGTGGCCTTTTTGGCCTTTTTCATTGGGGACTGAATTTAGTCCCTGGGATTACATTCATATTGATATTATGGATTTAAAAGGTTATCATTTTTCAAAATGAATTGTTATTTATAATCTAATATATAACAATATATACATATTTTTTATATATTCTCACATAAAAATTTAATTTTATAAATAAATAATTAAACTTATTTACATATAAAATATATTTCTCAATATATAAACCTTATCTAAATATAAAAATAATATAAATTTTTAAAAAATATATATAAAAATATATATAAACACACATATATAAATATATATAAACGCATATATAAATATATGAATAAAAAAATATAATGAAATATATATAAATATGTAGATGTATCATAAAATGTAAAACAATACAATATAGGGGAGTGGAAAAGGAACTGGTTTATAAGTTGGAGGTCTTTGGCTCTAAAATCTCTAGAGATGACCACATACATTGGGGTTCGGATTATCTAAAGTGCTGATAAAGGGGTGGGGGAAGTACTGATAAAGAGGGGGGGGGGAGTGCTGATAAAGGATGGGGGAGTGAAAAAAATTTATACCCTTTATTAGTGGGTCCTTTATCTTTTCTTTTTTAAGCAGTGTTAAAGGGGGCCTTTATTATTGCTTATTATGAGCATTGTTAAAGATAACACTTTAACAACACTTACATTATCAGTGCTTCTATAGAACTGCTAAATCCCTTTTACTAGCAATGTTAAAGGCCTGATTTGTAGTAGTGTTATGTGATAAATTCCATATCATTTTTTGAATTCCTTAAATATCACCTTTATTATTATTATTTTTATTCATAATCTTATTATAGACAAATTCATAGAGTACACACATCTAAACACAATATCTATCAACATTTAATAAAGAAAATTCTATTTCTAAATCCTTAAAATTAAGAAAATAATGATCAATGATTCAATTAACCTCAGAAGGTTACTATCAATTATCTAAAAAATAATACCATCTAATTTTGTGCCTCATATTAGACGGCCTAGATTTTCCTAGATTCTTCCTATGTCATTTATTGGGAATTGAGGGAGTCTGGGAGTTCTTGGTGGTAGTTCTAAGGCCTATGTAAGGAAAGATATGCTAGAATTATGATTTTTTAGTTAGAAGAAGTAGGGTTATGGCATGATGGGTTCTGTCACATTGTTATTGGCCAATTTATGAATTGAATAATGGTGTGTAAAGGTGTCATGACTTAGGGGAATTAACAGTGAATGTTAGGTGAAATTCTGTTTTAGGTTGGGAGTTAATTTACAGTGTAAGGTGTTCCTATCATGGAATGAACAACTCATAGTGTAATTTTTGAAAAAATGTTTTGGTAAAGACTCATGTGCATGGTTTTATTTAATATTACAGTTACCTTTTCCATTTACTAGGCTATAACATGTAGTTTTTATATCATGACTTGAATTACTAGAGTTTTATTACATGGTTATTTTTGTTTATGTTTCATGATTTCATGGTTCTTGCATTTCACCATGAGCATGGATGGGGTTAGGGAGAAGAACCAGAGAAACATCATGATTCTCATGGATTTGGACATAGTGGCATGAAACCCTTGTTCAAATAATGAGGTTTATTATTTTTATTAAATAGATGGTTTTTGAATATATAAAAAGGGGGATTCACATAGGGATATCACATTATGATCTTCTGATATTTCCCATTATAGTGTGGCACATAATAGCCACACTACGATGCTATATTTTCTAGGCCTATTATAAATTCAACATGCCACTCAATTTACTTTTATTTATTTATTCTTAATCTGAACCTTATCTAATTTTGGCGATGTTTTAGACAATACTAGACTCTTTGATCGATTCATGGGCCTCTAGAAGTGAGATGAAGATCATTAAACCAAGGTAACTCCTATTCCCTTATTTTGGTCCTTATTATATATTTTTACCTATTTATATGCTATTATAGTTATTCCATATTATTTTTATGGGGTTTTCATAATTATTTGATTGATAATTATTGATGTAATGAAATCCTTAATGATTGAGGGTTTGATGTGAGGGTTAATGTTGGTGTTCCTTGGCCCTCATCTAGTTTTTTTTCAAAGAACATTAAGGTTTAATATTGAGGTATATGATTTGTAAACTCATCATAATTTTATGTTTCTATGTGGATTTAACATTCTTTATATTCAATGGATAAATGTATGAGATTAACCTAAGAAAATAATAAAATAGAATTAAATAATTGAAAGGGTGTTGCGATTTTCATGTGATTATACTGTTATTCTTGATATTTACACTTATGATTTTCTAGATAATGTGAAAAATTTATGTTGTGAATTCCTATGTTTCCCTTATATATGAGACATACTTTAAATTTATTAAAAAACTTAAATATGGTAAGATAAGTAATATATATAATGGAACATTCAACAAATTTTATTATTCTTACTTAGAAATTTTTAGCATAGTGAAGTGATTCTTTATGTATTATTGTTTGAAGATTATAGTTGTTATTGATTGTTGTTTATTGGTATTATTGTTACTGAAACCATATCATAATGAATTGGTTAATCAAGGTGGTATTGGAAAATGTTGTTTCCTATAATTAATGTTCAGTGTTATTTTTAAGCCCACCTTTATTTGATATATGCTTATAAATTTTGGTGAATCATCGATGACCAATACTTAATTATTGATAGTTGTGAATATGTTTTTTTGTCACTTATATATATTGATATGACAGATCCCTTATTTTGGTTTGATATGAAAACCTTATTGGTTGGTTATAAATTCAAAAAGTGGGTTGTTTTTTCTTTGTTGTAGTTGATGTATGATGTTGGGATGGTTGGTTCATATATTACTTGTAATTATGGAGTGATGATGAAATATAAATGAACTCATGGAAATAGGTGTTAATGATGGTATGATATATTAACTGAAAACCATGAATAGGTTTGGGTAAATGATTAAAACAACATTTTTGTGAAATTTTGAATTAGAATATTAAATTTAAATAAACCTTGGATTTTGATGTTTATAAAATGGTTAAACCATAATTGAAGATATGGTTTTAATAATTAATGGTAGTTTTAAATTATTTAATACTTAATGATGATACTGAACTTTTATGCTCATGTTCTTATAAAGAATTTAGATTTATAGTCCTATTGATGGTAGTCTGGTTGTCATCTGGGACATTAGCTATAATTTGTGACCAGGTTAGGATGTTTTCCCCTAGAATGGTTGTGTGATACAATATCATTATGTTCTATTATTTCTTACCCACCACCACCCGATTCGGTTGATCATCCAACACCCATTTTTAGCATTGGGTTCGAAATATCCTCCAAACATCAAGGATATTGAGGATATAGATGGTTAAATAATCCACCACCATGCTCTCTCTTCTAGGATTATATCTGGTATGTGAACATGTCTAGGATATGGTGGCTTATGGTTATTATATGTGTACCCATACATGCTATAATGTCTCATAGTTAATCCATAAATGTATATGATGGTTGTGGTGGATTAAGTTTATTGAGTGTACATATACCCTAGGTATAATGGATTATGGTTATTACATGTGTAATTATGAATGACCTTTAATGAAATAATGTATGGTGTATACTTACATGGGTTATGATGGTTCTTAGTTTTACTATAAGATTATAGGGATGAGATGATGAGGTGGATGTGACATGTTTTCCCAAATGTGTATTATGTGATGATAATGGGGCTATGATGTGTTTCATGATGTGAAGTATGATTTATGGAAGGTATGGGAGGACCATTATGTAATACATTGGGGTCAAGGGTGACCGATTTAGTGGGAAAGCGGAAGCGGGGTACCTTTATTTTAAATAAGCCTTTGTTAATATGTTACCTATTTCTATGTGTTTCTTTGTGAGTGACACATGGTGAGGTTGGAATATAGTATATTGATTTATGTTGGAAGTTCATTTTTCTATTTATTTATTTCACTTTAGTATGTTTTTCCATATTTTTACTAGAATTTTTGGGGAGGATCCTATTGATTATACTTGTATGCTCACCCCTATATGTAAATATTCTCTTCATGTCTGTAGGAGTTGGTTAGTGATCAATCTAGGTGTTACTATCTTATGAAGGGTTTTTATGAGGTTCTAGACTTCATGTTCATAGTCATAGGTGTCACTGTGGTATATTATCCTATTTTTGGTTTTACATTGTATGAAATTACATATATTAGGATGGTTTATTTATTTATATTATTGATTTGATTAGTGGTTTACATATTATTCCTAGGATATTGAGGGAAATTCTAATCACATGTGTGTGTTTTATACCCTTGGTTCTAGTCACTATGAAATCATGAAACCAACTTTCAGGTACTTAAATTCCTTTTTTTGATAATTTTTTGTTTGGATATTTTCTCAGGTTGTTTTGGATGAGTTTTTGAGTTTTTTGGCAGCATAGGGGCCTATGCATGGTTTTTTTATGGTTAAATAAAATTGTGTAGGCCTACCCAAGAAATCAGGCACCATGAGTTGGAGTCCCAGAGGAGGGTGTACCATTAGTGACAAAATTAGTGTAAACTATGAAACCTACCCATCAATCCATGCATCTTGGGACAATGGGGTTATTCATGGTTGGCACACAGTTTTTAAAACTATGATAACAAATCATGTAACTATTTTAGTATCATAGAGGGGGGGGGGGTTATCAAACCATGTGGCCAAACTATGAGATGTGAATTTATTACTCCAAAATTTTATTTTAAAACCAAATATTCACTTGAATTGCCTAATATTTTTTGGTGTAATGGGATCTAAACCAAGGAGACTCCTCCTGCATATTTTGATTTTTCCATGCCTCCTAGTGATCATTCTCAATAAATCTAATGGTGTTGAATATAATTTCTCAAAGTTATGCTCCTATTTCTTTTCATTCTTAGTTGTTATTCTATATCCACCCTTATCTTATAAAATGAAACCATATATTGGGGATGTTTATTCTAGATCTATGGTTTAAGACTTGATCTAATTGAGTTTCTTATAGATCTGTCTTATAATTTGGGATTGTTTCCCATATATTCATTATTCATTGTGTGTCCTTCAGGAATCCTTGAAGACTCCTTCTTGTTTGATTCTTTACCTTCACCTAATCATTGTTTGATAACCTATTGGATGTTTGAAGATAACATGAATTGAGGTAGGTGGTTTTACAAGTAAATCCTTATCAATTAAACCGTTGTTTCTGGTTTGATTTGAAATGGATTTCTAATTGATTTTTGAAGCATGATTTTATACGCACGATAAATGTTTTTAAGTGTCATGGTGTTTTTTGAAATCTCTTTGAAAATTTATTTTGATTTAAAGTTTTGGTTTATGAAAAATTATCTTTAATTGAAGTTAGTGATTTGAAACTAATAAAAAAATAACTTTTTCATTAGGGTTTTAATTTTATTTTAATTAAAACCAATGTTAAATTTTTTTCATATTGGTTTTATAAAAAATGGTATTAAAACTCCCATGTGAGAAGGGTTTTGACTTTTTTATATATATACACACAAATTTAAATATAATATTTCAAAAACAAGAAATAAAAATTTCACCCTTTTCACAGTATAGTTTCAAAATTTAAAATCCCACCAAATTTTATTGCATCACCAAAAAACATTTTTCACATCCATTATATAACTTATCATAATCTCGCTTTCAATATTTTTCAATATATTCCTCTTTTATTTTCATATAATTTTAATTGATTATTCATTATATGATTTCAACATCGAATTTATTCTCATCATATAGTTTCTTTATTAATGGATTTATCCATTGAGAAATTTATCGATGATTTATTTTTTATGAAAATTTACAGTTCTTATGATCGATTTAAGGAGATAAATATTATGCATAAGATTCACCAGTTAGAGTTTAAATTTTTTGGTCAACCACTGTTTTGGTTGGTGCTTGAGGTCTTCCATAAAAAAAGAGGAATATTAAAAAAATATCAATTTAAAGGAAACTTCCACAAGTATTGAAATTAAGTCAAGGCATTGAGTTTATTTTTTTTATTTGGATTTTTAACTTTTTAGTTCCTATTTCTCATGTTTTGTTCTATGAAATTAGGTTGTATCTATATTGGAAAAAATATTACACTTTCTACATTAGTTATCAAAAGTAACTAGCATGGAAAGAACTTTCATTGTTGATTTTTCTAGATAACTGACGTCATAAATTTTATTTTTCGCTTTTAAGTTTGGTTATCAGAATAATTGATTTCCAAATACTTGAAAAACAATACACTTTTCACACCATTTATCAAAATAACCAATGTGGAAAGTACTTTCGACGTCGGTTATCCATAAAAACCGATATAAAATGATTATTATTTTTTTAGTTTTTGATATCAGTTATCATAATAACCAATGTCAAAATCACCAAAAATAAATGTTTTTACATCGGTTAAATAAAAAATGTTAAAAATACCACTTACAATGATGGTTTCATTGATGTTGAATATAAAATCATCATTAATGCTAAAAAACATATATTACAATCTATTTTTCTACTAGTGTGAGTATGATTTTTATGATGAGTTTTTGGAAGACGAGGAATGGAATATTTTATGATTTGAAATAAAATTAATAGAATTGATAGGTATTAGTTTTTATGAAAACCATTGATGATTGGTGTATGAAATAAGATTCTTTGTTTTTAAATTTGAACCTGGGGCCGATTGAAATGATTATTTGAGATGTTTTGAAATTGATTGAAATAATGACAACCACTTATATGATTAAATTCTTTAATGAACATGGGAGACTTAGTAGTTAGGTTAGTTTCTATAGATATAAATTCTTGGAATTTATTATCTCTACATTGAAATGGATTTATGATGAAAATGATGGATAAAAATATTGAGGGAATGAGGTTCATTCTTTGGGATGGATTCATACTCCCCCTAGGCTTGAGATCTAGGGAAGTGTGTACACCTGGATAGATATTTCACTAAGATTGTTTGGAATAATATTTCCATTCGAAAAACCAATAAAACAAAAATAGTAAAAATAAACCATTAAAAGATGGCACACCAATACAGTAATGAAGAGTAAAAACTCCACAAGGAAGAAAAGTCATTATACTAACCATCTCAAAACCAATGAAAACATCAAAAAAATATATCCTTGTAAAAAGTGGAACACATACTCTTCCAAGAACTTCCAACTCCCATGGTCCTACTATCAAGAACACATACTATATCCAAGCAGTGATTTCCATTTCCTGGACCCACTATGTTTTTTTTCAAATTCCCAAAGGAAAAATTATAGTGTGAGAAACAAAAGCCCAATAGGATCTGACCTTTGATTTTATAAGCAATACATATCAAATAAACCAAATAAGATCAATTATAAATAAAACATGGCATGGAAATATTTTCCCAGTTCATATAAAAACACGATTTCAACAAATTTCAATGGAAAGTATAAAATAATTAAAAAGATCATTTCAATCAAACTAATAATGAATAAGCATTTCTATCCAATATTTATTTTTAAAATATTTCATAAACACTGAAACTGAAAAGTAATTTTCAATCATATCACTATGGTTATGAGTCCCAAGTTTGGTTAGTTTAAGGTTCATGGTTCTACACAATCTCAGTGAATCACGAATCCAGGTGTGCACACTTACATAGATCTCAAACCTAGGGGGAGTAGAAATCCATCCCAAAGAATGAACTCTCTATCCTTAATTTTTTTATTCATCATTTTCATCGTCAATCCATTGAAAGGTATAGCTAATACATGCCTATCATGTATATCAGAGGCCACCCACCTAACTACCCAGGCTCCCACATGCTTCAAAGTATTTAATCATACAAAGGGATATCATTATTTCAATAAATCTCAAAACATATCAAACAATCATTTCAATTATCCCCAAGTTAAAATTCTATAACATTCCATTTCATTTTATAAACCAATCATATATAGTTTTCACCAAAACTCTTTCCTTTCCAATTGATTCTTCTCATTTCAAATAATTAAACATTTCATGACTTCTATTCCCAAAAGTTATCACCAAAATCATGTTTAGATCATAAATTTCAATTCAAGATCATTTTCTAGAAGTCATAACTTTATTTTAAAATCCATTTTAAAAGATAAATTGAGACTCACCATGACATCTAAATTTTTTTTATCAAGTGCCTAAAATCATGATTTGGAAATAAATTGGAAATACATTTCAAAAAAAGAAAAAATATGGTTTCAATTAATAGGAATTTCTTTACAAAAAAACCTACATCAATTCATGGAATTTTCAAACACCTATTAAGGGATCCACTAATAATTATATAAAAGGATAAAATAAATCAATAAAGAGTCATCAATGATTCCCAAATGACACACAATGACCAAAAAATATCTAGGAAAGAAGTTCCAATTCCATGATGGATCTATAAGAAACCTAATTAAATCAAGTCACAAACCTTATATCTAGCATAACAGTCCTAATCTAAGGTTCTGATAAAAAAGATAAGGTTGGATCTAGAGTAACAAATAAGAACAACAATAAATGATATTATACATTTGATAAACTAGATTTAACACCCTTAAATCCATTCATAATGATAAATAGGAGATAAATAATTTCCAAAATCTCTAAGAAGAGTCTCTTTGTTCAAGAGCCTATTCCCATGGGAGAAGAACGTCACAATTTAGGTGAGTATCAAGTCTTGAAAGAAAAATTTGTAGTATTAAATTCACATCATATGTTTTGGCCACACAGTTTGACAAACCATTCACCAATTATTCCCCACATTCTAGGATACTAGAAGAGCTACATAGTTTTACAATATGTTTAAAAAAATATTCATTAACCATGCATGGAACCAATTTCCAATAATTCAAAAAATTGAGGGGAAAGTCTCATGGTTTGTACTAACTATGTGCCCAACTGCATTCCCTCCTCTAAGACTCTAACTCATTGAAAAATTTCTAGAGTAGACATTCATGGTTTTCTTTAAACATAAACCAACCATACATAATCCCAAAAACCTCCAAAAAACCCTAAAAGTGACCTAAAACAACCCAAGAAAAGATCCAAAAAAATTTGATCAATACAAAGTTATATAATTAACTGAAGAGGGATAAAATATGTTATAGTTCTCCCCTCTATAAATTCATTCTGCTCCTATAAATACTATCAAGAAGACTGGTCCGTGAAGAGATGAGGCCACTACTCTCTCATCATTGCCTCTACCCATATCATGAGAATCAGATTCATGACACCATAAAGCCAAATCCAAAGGTAGATAATTCCCATAGGGAAACTTTATTTAAGAATAAATGATCCTAACTGTATGCTCAATCACAGTCTTATCAGGTTCCACATCAAGGTCCTCCCAATTCAAAACATTATATAGGCCTGAAAGGTACTTATTAAACTATGACACATGACTTATTTTTGGATAGAAGTCATATGATCTGTAAAGTACAAAAACTATTCCACCTTCCTAACTTTCTCAAAAATATCAAATAATACATTGTATCTGAGGCCATAATACCTTGTTTTCCAAGTCATTTATGACCCAAATGAGGAGAGACTTTCAAAAACACCTGGTCTCCAATTTAGAACTTTAAAGGAAATTGATGATGATATATAAAATATTTATACCAGCTTTATTCCATCACCATAATCTATCGAATAAATAAAATCTTTGTCACCATCTATTAGACTAAAATAGGCCCCACCAGGGAATCATCACTAATCTCTGACAAAAAAAGTAGATATTTACAAGGATAACCATATGAGGTATCAAAGGGTTCCATATTAATGAAAAATAGTAACTATTATTATAGGAAAACTCAACCAACCCCAAATGAAAATACCAAGCTCCTCCAAAGATAAGGATGCAAACTCAAATCATGTCCTCAAGAATCTATATAGCATGTTCTTCATGACCATCTATCTAAGGATGATATGACATGGTCAAATTTACCAAGGATCACATCGTCTCTTAGAGGCCCATCTAAAAATGAGACATGAACTAGGGATCTATATTATAAACAATTGAATATGAAACCCCATTAAATATGATGATCTCCTAAAAATAAATATTATCTAGGTCTTCAACATTAGTGGTATCTTTAATGGGAATAAAGTGATCCAATTTGGTCAATTTTATAATTATTACCCATATAACATTCTTTCATTAAGAATTATGTGAAAATATGAACATGAAGTCCCTAGATATCTTTTCCCACTTCCAAGTCAGCACAAAAAAGTGGCTGAAGCAAACCCAAATCCTTATGATGTTTGGACTTATTTTCTAATAGGTTTAACAATAGGAAAAAAGATCAACAATTTTTTGGTTTATACCTAACCACAAAAATAAATTCCTTATACCATAATTTTTTTCCCTGGGTGAGACAAACACTACGAATAATGACAATCCCCCATCACATAATCCCTCATAGGTAATAGAATAACATGTGATTTATTAAATAAAATGATACCCTCTGAAGATTAATACCATTCTCCAATGCTCTCCCCATTATATAATTTTTTTAATATCTTATAATTAATCATTAATCTATTGTTCTTGGAGAATCAACTCAATAAAAGTGTATATAAATTAGAAACTTTCCAAATAAACCTTAGTATCATCTTTCTAGACTCACAAATGCATGCAAGTAAAGATATCCATTAGATTACACTCCTTCGAATATTATTTTATGGTTACCATTTTGAAAGGTTATCTGGGATGATTTGTTATAGTCTCCTCTTGGTGGAAAGCTTCAGGTTCACTCTCATATTCACTACTGAACCAAGAGGGGTACCAGTGGATGGGGGGGGGGGGTGGTTCATGACCGAGTAGTACCTAAGATTTTAGATGAGATATGTAAGGTATTTTTAGGATATAAACTGGCAAGGAATGAATGAGTTGGTAGAAAAACAATGTAAGTTGAAGTTTGTATGTGATGTAATAAATGGAGACTAGGTAGGACATGGGATTTTAGGTACGTTGTGATTTGATGGAAGGAACTTAGGTTTATTGAATTTTCTAAGAGAATGGATACGTATTGTAGTGTGGAAACATATGTAAGGATCATGTAGAATGACTGTATATGCCTTTTATTGAATTAGGTAAATGATCAGAATTAGGATTAATACTAATTAATTAATCTTAAGTATTCTATATTTTGGGATTAAGAGTCCATAAAAATCTTCTATCTTAAAAATACGACTCTAAGTTAACATACCCATCATGTTCATTCTGATTATGTTCATTAGGATATGCCAAAAGGTCAATACAGAGTTGAAGTTGATCATGATGATTCTTGGGGGAAGAATATTTAAGAGTTTTAGTACAAGATCTTATAAAATTATGAGGGGTATATTTCAAGTAAGAAGAAAAAGGATTAAATAGATGAGATATAGATTAATTTTATTATAATATGTTCTTATATGGATACTTGATAGTTGTAGTTTTTATTTCTTAGGGATCTTGAGGAGTCAACGGTTTCATGGGAGAAATTCTAAGATTAGTTCTAGGCTGATTTCCCTTTTTTGATCACATAGTTTTCTTGATGACATGATATTATTAATCTCTTATAAGTAATTTTAATCATGTGTGAGTTTGGAATTTGGTTTAATAATCTCCTCTATTATGATTTATACCTTCTATTAGACAATGATACCATGTCGAGGCATATTTGGAGATCCAGTGTTAGGTCACACCATTCACATTGATAATGTATTTTAAGGTTCTAGTGAAGGTATAGGTTACGAAGATAATGATGGGGAAGAATGAATAAACATGAGAGGGATGTATGCAAGACTAACTAAGGAGCAGAGCTATTATAATATGTTCTTAGTTACTTGAGAGTCAATGTTTGAGATAATGGGGAGTTGGTTCTAGCCCTCTTCTTCCCATTTCACAAGAGTTGTAAAATCTTGTACCCATATAATGAGTTTGGGAGTGCTTTTATTTTTATATGGAGTTAATATCCATTAGAATATTGAGTGTCTAACCTTCCAAAAAAGTCATCATAGAGTTGGAAACACACTTCAAGTTCAAAAATTGTTGTAGTATTCTATGGGGAAAAATAACTACAAGGGGCTTCAGGATTTGATCAGTAAATTGGGGATAAGTAAAGCATAGAAAACCCCCAAGATTCCACTATTAATTACAGACATAGTGCAGATCATGATAATGGGGGTTGTCTTCATCAAGGAAAGTGAAGTTATAAAGTAGGATACAGTCAGATACATGCCATAGAGTCATCAATGATAGGTAAATCAGATGTCATGTGAGTTATTATATATTTATATTTCACTAGGGTGTATAAATTTTTTTATTTAGGATCTATTGAATCCTTTATTGTACCCACCCTAGTTTATTCTCTAGAACTTGATGTGAATAGGTTTCTTGTTATGTTGGAATTGACAATAATATTTGGAGGTTAATTTGGCTTATATAATGTTTATAGCGATTCTATGATAATTATAGGGAAAACTTACTCTTAAATAGATATGTTATATCTATGGATATGAACATACATCATTATCCTCAAAATGGAATGGTTATATTCAGTGTAGGATATTTTTGATTACTTAAAGAGGTGGGTTATATTATTAATGTTTCCAAAGATTATTTTGTGATTAGTGGAAAAAAATATCATCTAATTGGAAATAGCTGTTCGAGACCCTTGTATTTTATTAAATATGATTTGATGTTGACTTCAATGGAGGTCCAAATAGAGGTATTTCTTGGGTTTATAGAAGAGTACTCTGATTCCTTTCTTGAAGAGGTTGTAACAATTCCCCCTCAATGTGAAATCAAGTTTAGGATAGAGTTTTAGTTAGGTATATCTTTGATATTAATGTATTCATATAGTATAATTGCTTCATTATTGCATGAACTACATATCCGGGTTGATGATCTTCTATAGAGAGGTTTTATTTGACCTTGTGTGTCTCCCTAGGGAAATCTGATCATGTTGGCGAAGAAGGTGGATGAAAGTATACATCTATGTATCATTTATTTTTTCTAGAACTAGGTGATGATGCAAAATCTCTATCATCTTACATAGATTTATGATTTATTCAATCATTTTAAAGATATAAGAAATTACCAAAGATCAATTTTTGGTCAGGCTATCATCCGATGAAAGTGAATGATGAGGATATTATAAATACTTCCTTTAGTGGTAATTTTTTTTGAAGAAATTGGTTCCTTGTCCAAAATAACAAAGAACAATTTATTATAAAAAAAGAGATTATATGAGTCTAAAAGATCGAATCATATTACATTCTTTCTCATAAAGGGAGAGTAAATCGTTAGGAAGATCATCCAGCCATGTAATATCCCGAATTACTACTCTATTAATGAGGCCATCCAAAACCATATTCACTTCACAATATATATGAGTGGTAATATGGTTTCTGTCATGGAGAAAATGAATAAAATCCACCCTGTAGGTTCTGAGCGTAGCGAAAGTGCATTGGTGGGTGTACCCAACTTTAATTTTTTCCATTAGTGACGTTTAATCCGATATTTGTCATGATAATAAAATTCTGTATCTTTAGAATATAATGAATAATGAAATAATAGAGGGGAGTCCCAGAACTATAGGGAGGATCATCATATCTTGGTTATAATTAATTTAATTAAATTACAAGAATTACCTTGATGGAAATATCTCTCTGTTGATGTTTCTAGTCACGATCCAATGTGATCCATCATTGCGTCATAGAATCCAAGTGTAGGATTCCTCTAGAAGTGATCCAAATGTGCTCCATGTATCTCTGGATGTTTTCAAAGGGATATCCAGGTGCTAGTGCAGAAGATCCTTCACTTGCGATGTCCACCTTTGATCGCCTTGACTCGGTGGAGGAGGATCTCTCTCTCTCTCTAAGAATGAGAGCGTTCTTGGAAGAAAAGAATTCTCTCGTGGCTTGAGAGATTTATCTAGATCCATTGTGCACAACCATGAAAAAATTACCTGGCTAATGAGAATTATATAATTGTGATTTTAATTACTTAGAATAATAAAATTAATTACCTGAAATCATTTATTCACTTCATTTAATTCTTAGTAAGACCCCATGTCTAATAAAAACAGTTGACTATTATTATTACTTAACATGCGACCAGAAAATTACACCTAATATTGTTTAATTAAATAAATAATATTATTTCTCACAAATCCCCAAATAAACTACATGGCATGTATATTAATATACATGGTGTGTACTTTTTTTTCCATTTTCTTTCTTTCCTCCACCACATTTATTAGACCTTGAATAATGACTATTTATTTATAAAATTAATAGAACTACATTACTCACTAATAAACATATTATTTCACCCATAATATATATTCTCTCAAATAACTAGTGTTGAAATAAATGCGATCCAGAATCCTTGAATAATTATTGAACCACAATCGAGAATAATCTTTATTCAAATTTTTAAATTAATATTTAACTGAGATACTTGGACACACTTAGTGTGTGACCCTCTAGGACTCTTTCTCAGTGGAATTAGGTGGAGCCCACCTAAAGTACAAGGTCAGTGTCTATCAACATGCCAAGGCACCCATAGAGAAAGAATTTAATGCCACAATGATGTGTCACCTCCAACGAATGCTTACTGTTTAATGTAATCCCTTTATCTCGATATCTCGAATCAAGCGGGTTGAATGCTGGTTCCATAAAATCATGTGATCGATTATTATTTCTTTGACTTCCCTAAATTGAACTTTCCCATTCCTTACCATGACCATGGATTTATTTAGGCTATATCAATTCCATCAAAGGTCCTGAGATATCTACTTACGTTATGAAACAGAAGGGAAAAATCTTTTCTCGCATTATCTATTAATGCAGTATTACTCATGACACACCCAACATATCCTACCTCACTGGGAATAGTGTTTCATCACAGTTTTAATCAATACATCTAAGTGTGTGAGTTGTAATATCCATTAATAATAATATTAAAGTCTAAGGACCAATACACACATCCACAGATAGGAACATCCAATGACACTATGAAATGTGGATTTCCTACTGGCGGGTCTCGTTCTCATAATATCCCCTTGGATATTAACAAGGTAACACACCATGAGAAGGTGCCCCAAAGTTTTATGAGTCCTCACCCCTAATGGCCTATATTATTTGTGTCCCTCAAATAACATCATCCGACCATAGAACATATATTCAAGAATAGTGTTATGGAAGTTCCGGGTTGTCATCATAGTAGGGATCCTCTATGACCTTTTAGTGGAACGACTATCCTTATGACATTATCACATGAAATGTCACTTAGAAGAATAATCAAGATGTGATAAGGTATTTATTAATGAATAAAGTAAAAATTAGTTAGTTCTAGGACACCAACTCCAACAGACCTAATGTGTAGTAATCGACCATGCTAGATGAATCAGACCATTTCAAATCACTTTCACTATGGTAGTTGAATCAATTTCAATCCATATGTTGTTCCAACCATGATACTTAGAGAAATAAATATCATGGATCACACTCATAATTTCATCCTCCAAAGATGAGGAAGTACCACAGCTTCCAAAGAAGCACCCAAGGATCTGACCAAGATGATCCCTAAAGATGTCACCATATCCCACGGGGCCTTGATTTCCTTTAGAAGAACCATCCAGATTAATATTAATCCATCCATAGAAAATTAGTTTCTAGAAAACTTCAAAAGTGCGTCGTGAATGAAAAAAAATTCCATCAACCCATAGTCACTGCATAATCATAAATTCTTTCACTATACTGTTACAATATCCCTTCTAAATCAAAGAAACTTCATGTATAGAAATGAAGATCCACATCTGACCTACATTAAGGATGAGTGAGAATTTATTGTGAATAATTGAATTTATATCACACCATATCACATGATTAAGCTCAAAAACTACAAAAAGAAACATGTTCTTGATTTGTTGAGAGTTATCCATATCTACACAATGCTTTAGCAGAGCATTGATAGAGTCAAAAAATCAACCATATGCAATCAAAGATGTCAAAAATATAGTTTCAAAGAGCAGAGGAAGTGTCACAAGAAAGAAATAGATGGTTAGAATATTCCCTATATTGATTAGAAAGATGACATTTTGAGCAAATGTGGATCCCAAAAGATTTCATACAAGTATCAGTGGGGACCCTTTTGTAAGAAATATTCCAAATAGGAGTGAATCTTGAAAGATTTATCTATGGATTATCAAAGTTTTTTTATCCAGCTAAAATCATTTCCAGAATTATGAAAATATGGGTTATATTTTTTTCTGAATCCAACATACCATTGTGTGAAGGATCCAAGATTTTTAAATAATCAGTAGAAGAAAAAGGATAATAATCAATTAAATCCATAACATTATTAGGGACACTATCAAGATTAGAATTAATAACATCCCTAATATAATTATTAATAATTCCCTTTGGTTTCATCAATATGCCCATCATGTTCGATGTATTGATTAAACATGTGTTTCATAAGTTTATTGATACGTTTTTTTGGGGAATTAATTTATGAGATCATTGTATATTCCAATTCTTAGGTGGAACATACAGGGAATTTTTGAGCCATTGTAGAGGTTCATTAACATCATCAATCAGCTGGGAATATTTTAATGTGTAATTTCTAGGCTTTTACGGTTCATTTCATGGGAAAATTCATGTCTTATTGGGGATTAACTATGGATACTTTAAATATCATGGATTTTTTTTCTTGGGTGTCCCCCAAAAATGTTATATATGTGTAGAGTTTTCTTGGTTTTACAAGTTATTATAGGAGGTTTGGGCCTTATTTCTCTTAGATAATAACTCCTCTGACAACCTTAACCTAGATGGATTAGGATTTTGTATTTACTGGCCAATTATAGGATGACTTTGGGCATTTTAAGGAGATGTTGTTCAGTGGTCATGTTCTCCACCAACTAGTGGAAAGTGTTACATTTTTGGTTTTTTGTGATGATTCACATATTTTCTTGGACTTTATTTTAATATATTATTGGAAAATCATCTTCTTTGGGTCTCAACAGTTATGGCCTCATGATATAAACTAAATTACCTATATCTAAATCTAGTTGTAGTGGTGTTTTCTATGATGTTATGACAATATTAGCTTATTAGTGAATGTTTTATGGTCCTCACATATCACAATAACATGATGTATATCTCCTCCAAGTGTGAATTGAACTTCCAAAAATTGTGGTGGATAGAATTCTTGTTCGATGATTACTTGGATACTTCTTATACATCTGGTAAGTGAATTTTATTTTATGATGTGTTGAGTAGGAAGTCGCATGATGATGTTGCGCATGAGTTTGGATATTCATGGAGAGTGATGGAGGATCTTAAATTGATGAAACTTTGAATAGACCCAGTGAATATTGTACTTTTTATCAATAATTAAGTTGTTTATATTAATGAGGATCATTCAATATTTATTGGTATGTTGTGAAGTACTGAGTGAGATACTATAATCATAAATGGAAAATGAATATGATGGAAATTATTTGACGAATATAGCTGTAATGATTCAAGTAATAACACCTAAATTTGATGATTGATAAAATTATCTTTAATGTAATCAAGGAAATGTGTTGTTTCTTGACAAAATAGTATCTACAATAGTTTTTCTAAAATTTGATAAGCTTCCAGTGGGGATATTGAAGGCTCTGAGATTAATTATAGAAAGTTTGGAATATAAAAAATTGAATCTAAAATTCAAAAAATATATTGAATATTATTAATTTTACTCTACTTAAGCATCATTTTAGAGATACATAAAAATAATTTCAAGATTGATGTAAGAGTAATTCATAACCCACACATGAATCATTTCTGATTCTCATATGAAAATTTTAAAAGTCACCATGAGTATATACTAGTAATTCTACAACTATGTATGAATCATTTCAGAGGGATATCCATATATGTATGAGTTATCAAAATTGAATACGATCCATATAAATATTCATGTGATTCATATGGGATATGTAAAATTCATTCTATAATTGCATACGAGTAATTCTAGTCTATGTATTTTTCAATTGAGATTATTTATGATACCTTATACTCTATATGTGTGTCATTTACAGAATCTTTCTAAGTTATTTACATAGATAATTTTTGATAAGGATAAGAAAAGGAAATACTAAAATTTATAGAATATTTATAATAATGAATTGAAGAATAAATTCATATTATTCTAGTATGTTCTTTATGGAATTAAATATAAGAATGAGGTTAGGATTCATTATGATTCAATTAGATAATTGAAAATCAAACCAACAGTGATGTTGTGGGGATGATTTGAGAGGATTTACATGCAACAAAGGTAAAGTGACACGTTTCACTACATGAGTCCATAGACACATGGATGAATATTTAAAAATAATCAAATAGTAGGATATTATGAAGTTTCAAATAGAAAAATATCCCAAGTTTTTAGAAAACATAAGTGGATGTATTTGACCAAGAGTTTTGTGAGATTAATATGAGAATCCAAGATAGAAAATATCTTATATATTTGAATGAGAAGATTTCATGTTTATGTGAGTTGAAAATTTTTCATGTTAAATATAGAAATGAAATATTCATGATACTATGTATATAAAAAT
Organism: Viscum album; assembly: GCA_963277665.1. Classification (NCBI taxonomy): domain Eukaryota; kingdom Viridiplantae; phylum Streptophyta; class Magnoliopsida; order Santalales; family Viscaceae; genus Viscum; species Viscum album. The sequence continues at coordinate 320,590,101 of OY728146.1, forward strand.
AAAATGAGAGGAAAAATATGAGATAAAATTAGGCATTTTTATTACTCTGAGAAATAATTTCAGTCGAATAAGAAGAAGGATAACCTAATATAATATTTGAAAGAAAATGAATTCTAGTATTGATGGAGGAGGATGAGGTCTATGATAAAACCATATAATAAAAGGTGATAAAATTATGTATATTAATTTATACTAAGAGGAAGAGAAAGTTTTGTGTATTCCATTCCAATAATAGGGAGCAATCTAAGTCCTACTTGATGGTTCATGAAGGGATCCATTCAAGGTCTATGTGATGTAGTCACAATCTAGTTTCAAGAACTAAGATATTGGAGTTATAAAAAAACTAGTGGAAATCTAGAACCATATGATATAGTAAAAATATCCCCAGTGGAATTCTAGAGTACACGTTGAGATTTCGTGCAATCATGGTGGTATATTATGTCATTGTAACAGTTTGTGTTAATAGTGGAAGAATCCATAGTTTGAAAATCTAACCAACCATGAAAGGGAGTAAGATTTTAGGGATGAAATTTTTAAAAATACTTATGTTATTTTGACTTTTATTTACCATATCATTCAGATAATATTAAGAGATATAAGAAGAGTGGATCACGACTTTAGCCAGTCCAAGTGGTAGAACTAAAAATGAAAACTCATAATCACTAATTCACATCTGACTTCCTCTTAATGATACACCATACCTAGGAATATTAACCTTGACATGGAGAAAGTTAATTATAGAGGCTATCTCTATCAGATGAATGTGCATTCATATTTGGAATAGTGGGTGGAATAATCTTAGTTGTGGTATTCTGAGGTGGATGTCTGGAGGGATCGAGTTTTTTATAGTGAATCATTTTGTTGAATGGTCTAAGGATGATCCACATTAGGTATTAATTTAGAAAAGTATATTTATTTATTTAGTGATGTCTAAGGTGGTTCTTTGTGAGTTCAATAGCCCACCTTTGGTAGTTAAACCTTGTGTGGATAAGATATATTTTTACTTGAGGAGTCATTTTTGTTGGGCAAATATGAATAGGTCAATTGCTAAGTTTTTAAATCGGTGCTTGGTTTTCTAGAAGTTTAAGGTTTAAAATCATGTTCATAGTGGTTTGTTTCATCTACTGTATATTCTATATAGGAAGTGGGAGGATATCTTAATGGATATCTCAAAGGGTTTACCTTAATATTAGGGTAGATATGACATTATTTGGGTGTTCATGGACTATTTTATGAATTCATCTCACTTCTTGGAAATTAGGGAGTCAAGCGCAGTGGATGTTTTATTGAGTACGTATCTTGAGAAGGTTGTGAGGATTTATGGGGTTCCAAAAATGATCATCTATGATTGTGATCCCTACTTTACCTCCCGAATGTTTAGTGGTATCTAATATTATTTTTCTTATAGTTATTCTTTAGCACCACCATTCATCCGCAAACAAACTTTCAGAAAGAGAAGATTATTTAGAGGTTGGAAGATATGTTGTGTGCATGGATTCTAGATTTGGTAGGATCATGGGTGAGACACCTTCCCTTGGTGGTGTTTTATTATAATAATAATTACATTACTATATTGGTATGTATCCATTAGAAGCATCATATAACTGATTTTTTTATATTTATTGTGTTGGACCAAGGTTAGAGAGTTATTTTTTCTCACACTAAAGTTGGTGTAGATCATGGAAAAAAATTTAGATGATTCATGAGAAGATTAAGGGAAAAAATATTATTATGAGTCATATTTTTTTCATAGGATGAGGCCTTTGAAGTTTGATATTGGAGATCATTTACTCATGAAATTATTTCCTGATTGGGGGAATCTAAGGTTCGGTCAAAGGAGTAATATCTATCCTCTATTTTTTTGACATTTCAATGTGTTGGAATGCATGGGGTAGTGGAATATCAGTTATCACTTAAACCATAGATGAACCAAATCAATGAACTTTTACATGTATCATAGCTTGATATCTTCATGATGATTCTCATTCCATTGAATAGACTGACTTGGAAGTTTAATATTATGAGATGTTCGAGGAATGGACTATTGTGATTTTGTATTATTAGGAGAAGGTGTTTGAAGAGAATGTTATTACTTTGGTTCATGTCTTGTGGTGACATGATGGCTTAGAAGAGTGTGTTTGGGAACATGAGTCGTAGAAGTACACACAATATATTGAGTTTTTTATGACTAATTTCGTTAATATTATATATATTATTGTGATTTATTCATGATATATTTAATTACGTTGAGTGATTATGTTTTGTTTTTATCTGATCAGATGGTTATGTATAGGAGGCTTGGATTCAAGGTATTTCACCTTCCTTTCACATTTCTATAAAGATATGAAGGCCATTTATGATAAATTTGTAAATTCAACTTTTTAAATGATGTTGAATACAAATAATGAATCTATTATTATATCACGTGAGGATGAAGATAAAGTCCCTTTAGAGATTCAGCATTAGGGTCTTTAAGGACTCTAAAAAAATGGTTTGATTTTCATATTAGTGTTACCTTAAGCATGATAGAATCAAAGACTTTATCTTTTAATAATTATTTGGATTTCCTTGATCTTATCCCATCCTCCCTTTAATAGAATCTTTATTATAATATCAATCTTGACATTGGTGATCTATAATGAAAATATCAGTGAGCCCCTGTAGGCATATAACTTCCTTGGTTCTTGTATCTTATATTTTTAGTTTTTCTACATTGTATAAACTATTTTTGTTTCATAATTAATTTTTTTTTCTCATTTAAAATTGATAAAAATTTAATTTTTTGGAGATGGCTGTTATCTTATTATAGAGAGGTCTTGGGGATGTATCTCATGGGATGGTTGTTTCTTGGATTTTCCCTTCCTTTTCTGGTTATGATTTTGATTCTTGAGGATGTGAATAATTTGATAGGTATCTAATGTAAAGGACCATATTTTATTAGACTACCCCATTTTTATTTATTAAGTGTTAAGGGAGCCTCAGAGTGCTTAGTGATAGTCTTGGGGTTTAGGGAAGTAAAGTGTTGGTATAGTTGCAATTTTTTATCTAGAAGAGTGGTTTCACAGTGTGATAGGTTATGTCACACCATGAGTGGCCAATTAGTTAATTTTATTATGATTCATAGAGGTTTTATGGATTAGATGGTTATTCTATAATGGTTTGGAACTATAATATTTTAGGTTGAGAGTTTGTTTTTCTATGAGGGGTTCCTATCATGACGTGAAGGGATCATAGATGTATTTTTGGAAAAGTATTTTTGGAAAGACTCATTCATATGGTTTTATTTACTCTTAAAATTTCATTTACTATTTTTGGGGTCATGGGATGTAATATTTCTATCATGTTGGGATGTCCTAGAGGATGATCCCTTCATTCTATTTGTCTAGGGGTTTCCACACCATTGTTCTTGGGTACTTCCCTGAGCAAGGATGGGGTTGAGGGAGAAGATCAAGAGATGAATCATGATTAATGGGTATTTGGATTCTAGAAAAAGACACCCTTGGTCACACCATGAGCTTCTTTATTTTAATTAAAGATATGAATATTGACCATAAGAAAATTGGGATCCATGTGGGGAAATGGTATTATGATCTTTGGATATTTTCCATTACAAAGTGACACATAGTTGTTATATTGAGACACTGGGTTTTATGAAACTAATTATAAATTTGAGGTGTCTATTTAATTCCTCCTATTTACAACTTATTACTTCAAACCAGCACATGAGCCTTAACCCAGTTGGTAAGGACTCAGTAAGTGCATCCAAATGACCAGGGATCAAATCCAGGTGGAGGCCGAATTTCCGAGGTACTGTAGCAGTATTGTAGCAGTACTATAGCAGGTACTGTAGCGGGAACTGTGCAGTACTATAGCAGTTACTATAGCAGGAACTGTAGTAGGAACTGTTTGACACTGTAGTAGCCGAGAATATGCCCCCGTTTGGGCCTTCTGGCCACCAATTTGGTCCCTGAGTCCTGTAAGGCCTTCAGGCCACTCAGGCCTTCGGGTCAGTAAGGACTTTGGGCCACCTCAAAGCCTTCAGGCCACCTTAGTGCAGATGCAAACCAGACAACCTAAAAGGAACAAGCTCTACAAGGAGGATGAACAAGGAGCTTTCACCATAGAAGAAGCTAAATGGATTGCAAGAATGAGAGGGTATGTCACCTGCCATTGGGACAAGCCTATGCATGAATGGGAATGCCTAGCCGAACAGCCATGCGAAGGTGGAGAGCTGATTTCACGATGAAGATGCTGGGGAGGAGCAGTTCCATGTAGTTAGTCTGGGTTGTATGTAATGTTTGAATCCTATGGGAAATGAATTCCTCTAAGGCCTATGGGCCATGTAATACTTTCACCTACGGGCCTTGTAAGGGTTCCACCTCACCCCTTGAAAGGTGGATTATCAAAATCAATAAAATATAAAGGCCTTCGGGCCATTTGAGGTATTCCTTCAAACCCTAACCTTCTAAAAGAGTATTTTGGATGACCCAAGGCCCTATGATTGATTCCTAGGACACTTCTTATGCAATAATAATCGTTGAACCAAGGTAACTATAACACCCCAAGGTTGAAATGTATGAAACTTTGTTTTAAGTAGATATTTATTACTATACATTAAACATAATTTTTCTGCTTCTATATTTTAAATTTCAAAAAACGGTTATCTACAATTGTGTTTAGTAAGTTATTTGGAGTCTGATGGAAGCATATTGATTTTTGGTGAATAGTAAAATTACCTTATGAATAGTACTGTTAATATTAATATGACCCTAATGAAGAGTAAATTTTATTATTACTTTATTTTCTTAAGGATTTAAAATAATGACATCATGGTTAATTTTTCAATGTAATATAAAAGTAGTTATAGAAATAAAATTGATAATTTTTAAATAAAGAATGAATATATTTAAAAATTAAATTATTAATATTTAGAAAATTATTTTCACAAAATGGATTTCATTTTTAAATTATACACATCGAAAAATGGTTGGGGTGATTTTTTGGGATTTTTCTTAGATTCTAGATTTTTTGATGAATAGTGAAATACAGTAAAATGCCGTATATTCAAATTATCATTTAAATAGACTATTTATGACATCATAAGTGATGTAAGTGCACTTATTTCGAACTCAAATGTGATTATTACTATTTTGGGTCACATTAATTAAGACTTTTCTCAGTATTGAGATAAAATATTATAATAATGATTAAAATAATGTAAAATACCTCCTCTCCTCCACTATAAATACCACCCTCATTCCCGTCTTCCTCCCACACCTCTCAAGAATTTATCCTTACCTATGTTCTACCCAATACTCCTCCCAAGGATCTTCCCCAAGTCCTAGATCTTCTGGTCTCACCAAAAGGACAAAACCAAAGGTCTTAAGAGGAATCTCAAGGAGAAGAGATCAAGAGGTAAACATTCTCTTTTGTTTTCTTTCTTTTCTTTTCGTTTTCTTTTCTATTATTATTATTTCCTCACCAACCCTTATCCAAGAGGAATGAATGATCCATTATCCTACATATTATGGATTTAATCATGTTTATGGAAGATTCTTCATTATAATTCTTCTCTTCTCCCACTTATTCAAGAAATTAAAACACCGTCTATGATGTGTCAATTTACCGACATCATGGGCGATGCTATTTAAATTTATTTTACATCCTTAAATTATGGTCATGAAACCATTTTTATTGTTGAACCAGATTATACTTTATGTATTATATCTTATATAAGGTTTTGGAATCATTTTTTATACATGTTATTAATTTATAAAAAAATGAGTTCATTATGATCAAAGAATCGCCAAAATGACCTAAACAAATATCAATAATGTTTTAAATTATGAATCAAACTCATGTAATAATTCAAAATGATAAATGGTATAATTCATGGATGGAAATATGTAAATACCATTCCAGTACAATTCTGGAGTTTCAATTTCAATTGACAAGAATATCCATAATGAACTGATCATGGAAATCATGTAAAGTACACACCCAAAACAATGCAAGGAACAAAATACTAACAATTAAAGGGTAAAATGATGTAATGAAATGATAATATAAGGTATTATATAGATGAATATTTTTCTTTAAAATATTAATAACACTCTTGTAACCATTATACAGGAGTTTTAAACAAGTTTGAAGTAAGACAAACCTGAGGTAAAGGAATTCTTAACCTGATTTCTATTCTTTGTGTCAACCTTATACTTCATTAATTATTTGTTATTAAAATTTTTTGTGTGATAAATTTTGTTTATATTATGTTTATGTATTTTTATTTATATTGTATAAATATATTCCATCCACTCCATTAAGTGTCACTTCAATTATATGATATTTGTAAGGGGGATTTTCTTTTGAAATACACTTTTAAAATTATGTTTAAAAAAATTCAAAAGCAATGTTTCTGTGAAATTTTTCATGCTGTATGATTATATTGTGGTTATTGGGAATTTTTATGATTAAGGGTGGGACCTATATCTCCCTCTAATGCATTGGGTATGTGTAAGTTAGAGTTCGGCTGTTTGGTTACTCCAAGTGTAACTGTGATGATTACACAAATTGCAAGGTAGCTGTGAGGGTTACAAATTATAAGGTAGCTGTGAGGGTTAAAATATTATATAAGTAATGACCCAATATAACTTTATGGTTCTATTTTTGTTATTGTTTTTTTGGGTGATATTTTTGAAATCTCATTTTTCACAAAGTAAGCATATATGGGTGACAATTATGTCTTTTGAAAATGATTTCATATGTTACAAGTATTCATGGACTAATGTGATCTTTCTTTATTTTTATATCCCTTACTTAGATTTTTTCTCTCATCCCAAGTTTTTAAATGATTTTAATAGGTTATAAGTATGTGTAATATAAATAAGGTATCCAAGTTAAATGTTTGAAGAATTTTCAATGAAATCATGTTTTATTTTAAAAGTTTTATATTTTGGAAGAAATGAATACTGTCTTTATAGTATCCACTCTGTATTAATGTGAAATGTTATTAATGTATTATGTCACAATTATCTAAATATCTAAACACGAAAGGATCCTCAATGTGAAATGAAGTGATTTCTTGACTAAATTCAAGATTATGTAATATAATAAGGTTGGGTCCTTATAGTTGGTATCAGAGGATGGTTTTAATAACTTTAGGGGTTATAGTGATGTTAATAGAATACCATTAATGTTTTTTACTCTATGGTTAATTTTAAATGATATAGATTTGAAAGATTACCATGTTTCTTACATTAAGATATATTTGTTCAGAATGGTTTTGCATAGAAGAAATAGGGAAGCCGAAGTGGAATGACACCAAAAAAACAATATCCTTCCGAATCTGAAGCCCTGAATAGTAGGGATTTGAACCGAGAAATTTGTGATAGTAATGGATTAGCTAACACAGGCAATAAACGGTGTTGGAATCCATGAAATAGAATAACCCAAGGTACCACAATAAAACATGACAACAATGGAACATTTTATGAGACAACACCATCCTGCTTTCAATGGATCTTCTAACCCAGTAGTGGCTGAAGGATGGATTAAATCCCTTGAGAATATATTCGATGTTATGGGATATTTAGATAGTCAAAAGGTAAGTCTTTCCATTTATCATTTTGAAGGTGAATCTGATCAGTGGTGGTTAATGGTAAATAATATCAGGGATAGAGAGGATATTTATTCCTTAGAGTGGGATGAATTTAAAAGTATTTTCCTTGAAAAATATTTTCCTAAGGTGGTGCGACTTAGGATGGAGAATAAATTCATTGAATTGAAGCAAAAGGAGGAAGATTCAGTGGATGTGTATGAAGCAAACTTCACTTGACTATCAAGGTATACTCCAAATCTTATTCTGGATATTGATAGAAAAATCAATCGCTTTTACTCAGGATTTAATCTAAGGTATCAAAGGGTGTTGGACTCCCGTGAATTTAAAAGTTACGAGAAACTTGTATGATGTGACGAGAGGGTATAAATGGAGTTTTTTGATGATCACATGAATTTTGAAAACATGGATAAGAAGAGGCCCAAATGGAAAGCGATGGGTAAGAATAAACCAAAGAAATATGATGGTAAGAAAATCCAATCTCCAGTTTGTGAAAAGTGTGGCAATAAGTACCCTAGGGAATGATTTACTAAAACTGGGAAGTGTTTTTGATGTGGTAAGTTTGGACATATGGCCTGAGATTTTAATGAAAAGGATCCTAATACTAATCCTAATTAGAAAATAGTTAATTATTTTAAATGTGGAGAGATGGGTCATTATGAAAATACCTTCCCAAAGAGAGATCTGAATGATGGAAAGAAGCTTGACTATAAGTAGAAAGCTATAGTGAGATACTTAGTGACTACATCAGTAGATGTCGGGCCATCAAATGAAGTTGTATTAGGTACCTTGTTTTTTACTCAGATTTTTCTAAAGTTTTGTTTGATATGGGGTCTATACATTACTTTATTTATGAGGAATGTTTTGGTAAATTGGAAATATCACCTCAACAAATGAGACCATAACTTATTGTTAAAAAACTAGGGGAAATATTATATCAAAGAGGAATTATAATAATCTTTCTATTATGGTTTGTGGAAAGTATTCACCTAAAAATCTTGTTGTTTTTCCCTTAGTAGAGTTTGATGTAATTCTGGGAATGGATTGGATTTTTATTTATCATGTTAAGATTGATTGTAGATCTAAAGAAGTTGTTTTTCATAAAGCGTTTTAGTGTGTATTCAAGAACGAACCTATATAATTGATAACATATCAAGAAGCTGAGAAACTATTGAAATATGTAAATGAAATTTATCTTTCTCATATTATTGAAAACAAGGGAACTGTTCCAATTAATGATGCACCACTGGTAAATGGATACCTTGATGTTTTTCCTGATGAGTTACCTGGTGTCATAGCTGATCAGGAATTCGAATTCAAAATTGAATTATTTTCTAATGATAATACAATTTAAAAAACCCTATATAGAATGGATCAAATGAAATTTATTTATTTGAAAAATCATTTATAAGAGTTTCTTGATAAAGGATTAATTTGTCCTAGCATTTCACCATAGTCTAATCCTGTTTTATTTGTTAAAAATAATGTTGGTTCCATGATACTTTGCATTGATTATAGATCTTTGAATAACATCACTATTAAAAACAAGTATCCTTTTCCTCATATCGATGACTTATTTGATCAGCTCTAAGGAGCTCAGTACGTTTCAAAGATTTACTTGAGATCCAGATACCATCAGCTGAAGGTGAAGGAGGATGACATCCCAAAAACAAATTTTTGTACTAAATATGGGCATTATGAATTTTTTTGTTATGCCATTTGGGTTAACTAATGAACCTACTGTATTCATGAATCTTATGAATAGAATATTCCATGAGTTCTTGGATAAATTTGTGGTTGTTTTATTGATGACATTATGGTATTTATTAATATTAAATAGAAGCATTAAAAACATATAAGGGCTATTTTCAAAACCTTAAAGGAAAAGAAACTATATAGAAAATTCAACAAGTGTGATTCTTGGTTAAAATAGATTTATTTTCTTGGGAACGTTGTAAATAAGTATGGAATAATAGTTGATCCTTCCAAAACAAAAGTGGTTGATGAATGGCCAAGACCCACAAATTTCACAGATATTTATAGTTTTATTGGATTAATAGGTTATTAATGATATTTTTTTTTAAAAATCATGGTTATCTGGACCACTAATTAAGTTAATGCGAAAAGGGGTTAATTTTTTTTGGACAAAAGAATGTGATTTTTTTTTCAGTAACTAAAGAAGAGATTAGTGAGTGCTCCAGTTTTGGCCTTGCCTTCCTGAAATGGTGATTTTTTCATCTACACTGATGCTTCATTGAAGGGACTTGGTTGCGTTTTGATGCAAAATGATCAGGTAATTTCTTATGCTTCAAGACAACTAAAATTTGGAGGCATCATTTATACAGATCCAGATGTAAAATATATACTGAGCATAAAAGTATTAAGTATATATTCACTCATAAGGAATTAAACATGAGGCATAGAAGATGGCTTGAACTAATAAAGGATTATGATTGCAAAATCAATTACCATCTGAGAAAAGCAAACAAAGTTGTAGATGCATTGAGTTGAAAAAATCCTGAATCATTAACCATGTTACGTTTGGAAAATGATCCATTGATTAATGAATTGATGAATTTTGTCATAGAAGTTGTTGGTGAAGGAAATACCTCTGTTTTGTTTTAGGTTTCAGTGTAGTCATCATTATTAGACATAATTAAACAAGTGCAGAAGGAAGACTGTGAGCTACAAAAAAGGTAGAATTGGTTAAAAAGGGTATGTTTCCAGAATTTAACCTTGATAAATAGTGTGTTTTAATATTTGGTAAAAGGTTGTGTGTGCCTTGTGATTCCTAGTTAAAAAAGAATTGTTGTGTGAAGCTCACATTTTTCCATTTTCAGTTCATCCTAGATGTTCTAAGATGTAAAGAGATCTTCGAGAGTATTACTATTGGGATGGAATGAAAAAGGATATTGTAGATTTTACCATGAAATGTTTGACATGTCAACAGGTTAAAGTAGAGTAGCGATTAACGAAGGGGATGCTTCATCCTTTTCCAGTACGAGAGTGGAAATGGGAGAATTTATCCATGGACATTGTGGTGGGACTACCAAAGACTTTTGAGGTAACAATGCGATTTAGGTTATTATTGATCAGTAGAAAGAATCTTCACATTTTATTTCTATTCGAGATACAATGTATTTGGATCAGATTTCTCAACTATACCTCAAAGAGATTGTCACGTTACATGGAGATCCTCTTTCCAGTGTATCTAACCTAGATCCCAGGTTCAGTTTTGACTTTTGGAAGGGCCTTCAAAAGTTGTTGATCACATAATTAAATTCCAGTACAGATTTTTATCCTCAATTAGATGGACATTCAGAATGAACGATCCAGACTTTGGAGGATATTTTTTGAGCTTGTTCAGTGGACTACCAGGGAAGTTGGGATCAACATATTTCTTTAGTTGAGTTTTCTTATAGTAACAATTTTCACTCTAGTATACTGATGACATCTTTTGAGGCATTGTATGGGAATCAGTGTTGAACTCTATATTTTTGGGATGAAGTCGGGGAAAAGAAGTTGATGGGATCAGAATTAGTAGAGGAAGTGGTTGAGAAAGTGAATATGATACAACAACACATGAGTACAACTTAGAGCAGATAGAAAAGTTATGTAGACAATAGGAGGATAGACTTTTCTTTTGAGGTAGGTGATCATGTTTTTCTTTGAATCTCACCATGTAAAAGTGTTATGCATTTTGGTAAGAAAGGAAAAGCTAAGTCCACAGTTAATTGGACCTTATGAAATTATTGAGAGGGTTGGACCAATCGCCTACCAAGTATCTTTTCCTCTGAATTTATCTTAGGTACACAATGTTTTTCATGTTTTTATACTGAGAAATTATATTCCAAATTCATCTCATGCCTTGATCCCAGAATTAGTTCAGCTAGAAGAGATACTTTCTTATGAAGATAAACCAGTTTAGATTCTTGATCGAAGGGAACAAGTATTGTGGAATAAGGTAATCCACCAGTTAAAGTTTTTGTGGATAAACCACATGGTTGAAGAAGAAACATGGGAATCTAAAAGTAATATGAGGGAAAAGTACCCTCACTTGTTTAATGAGTAAATAAAATTGTGAGGGCGTAATTTCTAGAAGGTGGGGATAATGTAACACCCGAAGGTTTTAAAAATAAATTGAAATTCATGAAATTTTTTTATGTATATATTTATAACTAGCCTTTAAACATAATTTTTCTACTTCTATGTTTTGAATTTCGAAAAACAGTCATCTACAATTGTATTCAGTAAGTTATTTGGAGTCTAGTGGAACCAAATTTATTTTTGGTGATTAGTTACGTAACATTATTAATAGTAATATGACCCTAATGAATAGTAAATTGTGTTATTATTTTATTTTATTAAGGCTTTAAGATAATTACATCTTGGTAAATTTTTCAATGTGATATAAAAACAGTTATTGAATTAAAATTGTTCGTTTTTGAATACAATATGATTTTATTTAAAAATTAAATTAGTAATATTTATAAAATTATTTTCAAAAAATGGATTTCATTTTTTAATTATATATTTTGAAAAATTGTTAGGGTGAATTTTCGATATTTTTTTGAAATTCTTGAATTTTTGATGAATAGTGAAATATGGTAAAATACCGTATATTCAAATTATCAGTTAAATACAGTATTTATGACATCATAAGTGATTTAATCCCACTTTGTTCGAATTAACATGCCATTATTACTATTTGGGGTCACATTAATTAATACTATTAATAGTAATGAGAAAAAAAATTATAATAATGATTAAAATAATGTAAAATACCTCCTCTCCTCCACTATAAATACCACCCTCATTCCCCTCTCCCTCCCACACCTCTCAAGCCTTGATCCTTACCTAAGTTTTTTCTAGTACTCCTACTAAGTCTCTTCTCCACTTTATAGAGGTTCTTGTCTCACCAAAAGGTAAAAACCCAAGGACTTAAGAGGAATCTCAAGAAGAAGAGATCAAGAGGTAAACATCCTCTTTTGTTTTCTTTTTTTTATTTTCATTTTCTTTTATATTATTCTTATTTACTCACATCCCCTTATCCAAGAGGAATGAATGATATAGTATATTACATATTCTTGATATAATCATGTTTATGGAATATTCACCATTATATTTCTTCTCCCCTCCCACTTATTCAAGAAAATAAAACACCGTCCGTGATGTGTCAATTTACTGACATCGTGGGTGATGTGATTTCAATTTATTTTAATTCCTTAAAGACTGGTCATGAAACCATTTTTATGGTTTAAAAAATTATAATTTATGTATTATATCTTATATAAGGTTTTTAATCATTTTTACTCATGTAATTAATTTATAAAACAAAATGAGTTCATTACGATCGAAGAATCTCCAAAATAACCTAAACAAATATCTATAATGTTTTAACTTATGAATCATACTCATTTCAGAATTAAAAATTATAAATGGTATAATTTATGGATGTAAATATGTACATACCATTCCATTCCAATTCTAGAGTTTCACTTCCAATCAACCAGAATATCCATCATGAAGCGATCATGGAAATCATGTAAAGTGCGTACCCAATACAATGCAAGGAACAAAATACTAACAATTATAGGGTAAAATGATGTAATTAAATGATCATATAAGGTATTATAAGGATGAATAATTTTATTTTAGATATTAATAACACTATTTTAACCATTATAAAATAGGTTGAAATAAGTTTTAAGTAAGAAAAACTTGAGGTAAGGGAATTCTTAACCCGTTTTCCATTCTTTAGGTTAACCTTCTACTTCATTAATTATGTGTTATTAAATTTTTTTGAGTGATGAATTTTGTTTATATTATGTTTAATTATTTTTATTTACAGATTATAAACATATTCCATCCACTCTATTAAGTCTCACTTCAATTATATGATATTTTAAGGGGGATTTTCTTTTAAAATACTCTTTTAAAATTCTGTTTTACAAAATTTAAAGGCAATGTTTTTGTGAAATTTTTGATGTTGTATGATTATGTTTTGGTTCATGGGAATTTTTTATAATGAAGGGTGGGACCTATATCTCCCTCCAATTCATTGGGTATGTGTAAGTTGGATGTCGGTCGTATGGTTACTCCAAGTGTAACTGCGATGGTTACAAAAATTATAAGGTAGCTGTGAGGGTTACAAATTATAAGGTAGCCGAGAGGGTTACAAGATTATGTAAGTAATTCCCCAAGATATCTTTATGTTTCTATTTATTTTCTTAAGTTTTGTGGGGATTTTGTGGAAATATCATGTTTCAAAAAGTAAGTATATATGGGTGAAAAGTATGTATTTCAAAAATGATTTCATGCGTTATATGTATTCATGGACTAATATGTTCTTTCTTTATTTTTATATCCTTTATTGAGATGTTGGTACTCATCCCAAGTTTTTAAATTATTTTCATATTTTATAAGTATTTTTAAGAAAAATAAGTAAGCCAAGTTAAATTTTTGAATAATTTTCAATGAAATCATGTTTTATTTGAAAAGTTTTATATTTTTGAAGAAATGAATACTGTTTTTATGACATCAACTCTATATTAATGTGTAATGTTATGAATGTATTATGTACCAATTCTTTAAATATCTAAACTTGAAAATATTATTATTGGTAAAGTAAGTTATTTCTTGACTAAATTCAAGATTATGTAATGTAATAAGGCTGGGTTCTTATAGTAACTCTCTTTCCCTCTTTTTTAGTACTTGTCCTCTCTTATTACTTCTTTTTATGCTATGAAAATTCTACCCTCTAGATGGAAAAATCTAGATGAAATTATATCCTTATAGATCAAGGGTTTTTGTGGGGTTGTATTGGTGTTCCTTGGACCCCATCTCATTATTTTTTTAGATAACATTGAAGTTATTATAATGTTAGTGGATTTGTAAACTTCTCCTTATTTTATGTGTTGATGTGGGATTAAAATGTTTTATATCTAATATATAAATATATGAGATTACTTAATAAGATGATGATATATAATTAAATAACTGAATGGGTGTTGTGATTAACATGAAATTATGTTGATATTTTTGATATTTTCATTTGTAATTTACTAAATAGTGTGAAAGGCTGATGTTGTGAATACCAATTTTTCCCTTACATATGTGACATACCTAAATTTTTTTGAATGATGTAATTATGTTATGATAAGGAAGATAATTAATGAGGAATTCTATAAATTTAATAACACTTCCTTTAAATTGATTAACATGTTGATGCGATTCTTTGAGTATGTTTATTAGATGATTATAGATATTATTGTCTATTATTTATTGGGATTACTATTCATAAATCCTACTTATAAGAATTCAATTAATCAAGGTGGTAAAGGAAAATATGTTTACAAGAATTCATGTTTGGGTTTGTTTTTATAATCAACTTTTTTTGATATATGCTTATATGATTTGGATAAGGATGTGATCCTTTCTTGGTGGTTGTTTTCCTATTACTTAGATGACATAATTATTTATACTTTTTTAAATTTTCTTGATTCATTTAGGTATATATTCCTTGAAAATGGGTTGGTTGGTTCATTGAATACTTGAGATTTTGGAATGATAATGAAATATAATTGAACTCATGGGAATGTTTGTGGAGGATGGTATGATATATTAAGTGAAAACCATGAATTAGTTTTAGTAAATGATAAAAGGATAATGGTTGTGAAATATAGAATTGAAATGTTGAATGTAAAATCACCTTGGAATTTGATGGTTATGTAATGGTTAAACCAGAATTTATGATGGGGCTTTATAAATGAATATTAATTTTAAATTACTGAATACATAATGATGAAACTAAACTCTGTGTGCTCATAATGAATTTATATTTCTAGTCCTCGTGTTTATGGAACTTGGGTTTTCAAATGGGACATTAAATATAGTTCAATTCTAGGGTAGGATAATTTCCCTTAGACAAATTATGTGTTATAATATCATTATGTTCTATTATTTATTTCAATCCCCCACCTGGGTCAGTTGGGAACTTGATTCCCATATTTATCCTTTGGTTTCAAGTGTCTTCCCAACATCTAGAATTCCAAGTATATGGATGACTAACTACCCCAACCCTTTTCTCTCTTTGAGACATATATTTAGTATGTGTATATTTATATTGTAAAGACCTCAAACCTAGTAGCAAAAAGCCAGTGGTTACTTTATTACATCGTTTCTAGATACAAGAGATCACATCTTTAAGGGACAAATAGTTTAGTACTATTATAAAACTAGTTACATACTTTAATTTCACATTACATTTGAAAAATTAAAATATAACATATAATTTTCTTCTAGAACACAATTATTCCATTTTTATATCCCTTCATATCAATCATTATACACTTCCTGGTGTCTCAAAGAAAGGAATCATAAGAAGGGGTGGGTCTAATACTCTATAAGGGTATGCATACAACAAAATATATCATGAATAAATAAGACATAATAAATATGTCAAGGTAAATAAATGAAATAGATATCCTTTAATCAATAACTTGAACATAAAGAATAATATGATAGCAATAAATGATGATAAAATAATTCCATATAAATAATCACATGAGCTTGAAACTGATACATGGATATTATAACTAATTGAATAATCACATGAACACCAATAAATAATCTCATAATGCTGGAATTAATAATTCTATCCATCATAACCACACCATGAAGTCCTTGTACAAAGACATATTATATAAATGGGTAAGGCCTGGACCAAGAAGCCAAGCAATTTTGTCTCATGTGACCTATAGATGCATCGAGATGCTATAAAAGGCCCCACCTATCACTTAATAATTATAATTCATTCCTATTATGTAATGGGATTAATATAATCAACATAAACATTTGTATTGAAAAACTAGCATATGATATGTTAATAACTTCCTCAATCAATAAACATAATATTAAACCATCTAGATTAATATGGAGAATGGTATCAAAATAACACATCCCTTGTAAAATTGATCATAAAACATATAGATAAATAATTAGTATGGTATCATTATATCACATCCTCAGTGGATTCTAAGTAGATTAAGGTTTGTTGACATTAATGAATAAAAATTCCCTAAAGAGACCATTAAAATTTTATCGAGTAAAATAACCTTTCTAAATTGAAAATCACTTTTTAAAACTAAAATTTAACAAAATATATTAAAAATAATTTTATTTGAAAATACATTTTGAAACCTATAAATTAATATTAAAAACATTTAGTGGTCATGAAGATTGGAAATTTTATTCATGTTATACATGTATATAGATTCCTTTCACATTTTTGTAAGAAAAGTAAAAAAGTACATTATTTGAAAAATGATAGGAATATTAATATTAATTTTTTTAAAATAAAATAATGGCTAAATATTTATTTAATAAATAAGTTTTATAATGTAAAAAAAATTTAATTTTTTTAGAAAACATGAATTTGGAATAAAACGGATTTTTGACCAAAGTGAGAAATAAAGTCATATTTCTTAAAAACAATTCTCAATAATTTTGAGTAACAAAGAGAAAAAATAGTAAAATTACTTAAAAAAAATTAATGAATAAATATAGGTTAAGAAAATTTACTAGTTTCTTTAGTGGTATATCATAATATTTCATCATCAGAAATTTAATAATAAATAGCCCCGATAAACAATGAGATTGTAACATAAACCCTTACCACATTGGTAACTTCTGAATCAAAATATCCATGATAGAAATAAATTTAAATGAAAATTTAAATAAAATTAATATAAAGGGATTCATGATATAACATATCAAATGGGAATTTTATAAACCACACAAAATAAATAAGTGGTGAATATGGCATACGTCTCACGAAAGTAAAAGTGAGACAAGAAACCCTTACCTTAGGTGTGATTTCCTTTATACGTTCACATTCCTTCAGTATAATAAATATATATTTATTATAAATATATTACATTAACATAATCATATATTTTTCACCTTATATTATTTACCTATTGTATTTTATGACATTTTTATTAACAATTCTTTGTTAAAATCCATATTTTAGTTGATAATTGCTTAGTTTTTCATATATATTTTGGTTTGGTAATTTTGATCCTTTTTATTTTATAATGGTTAAATAATTTATATAATTTTAACCATGATATAAATAAAATATATAATTATTACATAATTATTTATAATATTCCATTAAATTTAGATATGGGAAAATGAGTTACACCATTCATGGAGATGGCAGGTCGTACATAAGCATGAACATTGTTTCTATTTTCCAAATATATGGAATATAAGAAAGGTAAATAATATTTCAACTATAAATAAAAATTATTATATCAAATATTTATTGTATGTTCATTAAATATATTTTTATTACCATATATGTAAAAATAAAATGAAAAAAATTTCACATCGCAATGTGGAGGTGGTTGTCCACACGTACACACACACGACATTATTTTTTTACAACAGATTGAAAGGTAATAAGGTATATGTGATAATATAATTCCAAAATTATATTAATATACTAAATATAATATAAATATATTAAATCCATTATTATATCTACCCATGATAGGTGGTTATGGAAAAAAATTACATGGGTTCACATGGCGGTAGTCCGTTATACACACGATTGACTATTTCATTTCCCATTTGATAGAAGAGTATATGGATATAGGTTGTTACATCAACATAATAAAATATAAGTATATATTATATAGTGGTGTTATTATTTTAGTATAGTTAGAGAATACTTGAAGGAGCTAGAAGAAGAAGTAAAACAAAAATTCATGGTTAATAACTTTACCTTTTCTTCAAAAAAACCTCTTTAGGTTTATACCTAAATCTTTAATAGATAGAATTTATGATACAAAAAATTCCTATAGGATGTGGTTATAAATGTATTTAAGATATTTTTGTAGGTATTAGTGGAAAATAAGGCTTTGGGTGTGTGAATATGAGATGATAGGGGTGACCTTTTATAAGTGGGGGAGGTCACACACTTGGGATTTTTAAAAAGAAAAAGTGATAACCACAATGTTCACATTAAAAAAGGATTCAAAATGGATAATAAGTGAACCATGGATGAGAAAAGGTAAAAATATGTCCATAAAAAACTAATTAGACAAGTTTCTTGGTCTTTTTTAACTCTTATCTTCTTAGTTTAACCCCTTAATAAACCCATTTAAACCTTAACCATAATAACTAATTTTTACTATATTTACTATTTATTATGAACAAAAATTAAGTTAAACATATTATATAATATTAATTATTCTGGTTCCAAATATGAAATATATTTTTATAAATTCAATCTATAGAATTGGAAAAATTAAATTTAAAACTAATCCCACACACGGTGAAAAACAGTTTTCCAAAGAAATATTTTCATAAATATAGAATGTTTTAATATAAAAATTCAATATAAATTTATTAAAATAACATAAATTATATTTTTTATAATATAATTTAAATAATTTTACATTTAAGACACTTTTAAATAAAATTAAACTTTTAAATACTTTGAATGAAAATGTAGTTTTTAATAAAAATTAGTATTTTTTCACTATACATCGAAAAATTAATATTTTTAGAAAATTCTCAAAACTTAACTATAAGATAATTTTTACATGCTCATTTTAAAAATGAAGTTAAATTTAAAAAATAAATTTTCGAAAAGTGGGAAAAATTAATTTTAATATAGGTGGGGAAAATGCGATAAAACCGACTTTTGAAAAAATAATTTTTTCCAGAAAAAACTTTCTTTTTTATTTCAAATGATTTTTATTTTTATTTATAAGAAATTGATATATATTTAATTTATTTATACATGTTTAAAGCATATAATTTTCATAATTTTGTCAGTCCTATTCATACTCTCCAATTTAATTGCTAGGTTATAATGGTATATGGTTTATTTAGACTCGGGATTGCGTGTATCATAAGCAATCAAAGAGATTGAATTTAAAGAAATATATATCTTATATTGTTTAAGCTCAGTGTTTCATGTTGTATATGCTATCGAACACAATGTTCTTCTTTTAAAATCTTTGGGGTGTTGAATCTGACTTATAGTGGATTATGGTTACTAAATTTGTATTCATATAGGTTAGAATAACGCACAGTTATTCCACACATATAAAAATGGGATGTAGTGGATTACGGTTATAAATTTTACTTGTATCTTGGTTTTAATGAATCAATATTACTAGGTGTGTAATTATTCATGGGTTATAATGGATTAAGATATAGTGTATACTTACATAAACTAAAATGGGTCTAAGTTTTACTGTGTGATTATAGGGATGAGATGATGATCTAGATGTGAAGTGTTTGCATAGAAGATAAGTATAATATGATGATGCAACTATGATTTGTTGGATTATGTGAAATTTGACCTATGGATGGGATGGGAGAACCAGTATGTAAGACGTTGGGGTGAAGGGTTAGTTGTTAAGTGGGAAAGTTTAAGAAAGGTACCTTTATTTTATATATAAATTTATTAATATGTTATATATTTATGTGTGTTACGAAGTGAGTAAGTATTGTTGAGTTTGGAATATAATAACCTGATTTAGGTGATAAGTTGATTCTCTATTTATTCACCAGTTTTTAGTATTCTTCTTTCACGCTTACAAGAGTGGTTTCATGGATTATCTTATTGAGTATACCAGTGTTCTAAACCCTATATATATAAATATGTTTTTCATGCTTGTAGGAGTTGATTGGTGATCGATTCAAGCATTACTAGCTCATGGTGGTTTTATGTGAGGAGTTGGAGTTCATGGTCACTATCATAGGCGTCAGTGTGGTATGTTTTCCTATTTTGTATTTTTCATTGTATGACATTACATTTATTGGGATAATTTATTTATTAATATTATTGAGTTGATTAGTAGTGTCATTATTATTCCTAGGATATTAAGGGTAATATATCCCCCATGTTTGTGTTTTATACCATTAGTTCTAGTCGTCAACCCATGGCCTATTAAATTTGGGCTTTGGGGGTCACTCTTTTCTTCACTATCAACCCAAGAGTGATACCAATGGAGGGAAGTTGTGAAATAAAATTTTAGCTAAATAAGAATGATTTTTTCTCTTATAGTTTACCATTTCAATGTTATTTCATGTTATACCATATCCTTGAATCAGTTAAATTAGAACGAGGATAAATTAGGGAGAAACACATGAACATGTAACCACCCCCAAAATAATTCATTGAGTATTACAAAATAAAAAAAATAAAAAAATGTAATTATTAAGGATAATTAAGAGAAACCATATAAGATTAAAGAAATCATTTGTTTGTATTTTTTTTTGAAATTTTTGGATTTCAAAAACAAGTGTTAATTAAACGAGGATAGAAATGGTGTGTTTAGATGTGTCTAATCAGACCACTACTGGAGAAAATGGTTTTGTATGTATGATAAATCAGAACACTGTGGGATTTCCAACTTGATAAAAATAAAGATAGAATATGGATAAAGGATTCAGTGTAGATCGTGTACAATACAACTGCAAACGATGATGAATTGAAGATATTTGGGTAAGGGTTAAACATACTCATAAAATATGGAACTAATGGCCTTTATAATGGAATAACCACCATCCATTTCCCCCTATAGAGATCCTTTCCCTTATATCATGGGTTCACCGTGGTGAAATACGAACTGAACAAATCCTGATAGTAGGGACAATACCCCTAAGTTGGTTGGTGAAAAAAAGAAGGGGGAATGGTTATTTTTACTTAGGGGAAGGGTAAATCGACATGAATAATGTATTTCTTATTACATTATGTGAAAAACAGTTTGTAATTTATTTTTTAACCACTTTTATTATTTTTTCATCATTTTGAGTCTAACTCTTAAGATGAATTTTCGTTTGTGTGTTCAAATATTTAATATACAAATCAACAATATCAGTATTGGGTATCACATATTTGTATTCTTATCTTACCTAAAAATCTATCAATGAAAATGAGAATATTTTTCCAACTTATAAACCTAAAATTTGAATGATTTTTGATTTATTATTGGCCTAATAATGACTTATATTATCATAAAAACATTCTAATCTATTGAATATTATCTTTATGGAATCCAAATACCATGAGCATACGGTTAACTTATTTTTGGTAATGTCACTATTAATAGTAGAACCTTTTGTTTGAGAATTATTATTCAAATATGTCTTCAAAATACCAAGATACCTAATGAAAAAAGGTAATAAATTAATAAGTAAACTTCAAAAGTATTAAATAGGATAATTATAATCATTAATAAGAATAAAATTAAAATAAATTACCTCTCTATGAGATACATACAATGATAATGTATGAGTCCTCAAAATTTATATTCCCTAGTTAAATGAATATTAAGATGATTCATCATAGTGAAAAATGATGAGGGAAAGATCATCTCCAAATGATATAGTGCTTTTACAATTCATTCATGAAGTTTATCTAACTTAAATGGTCTTAATGTCTACTCACAAATCAGTTTGAATAATGTGTAAAAGTCATTTAGAACTATAGTTTTTTGGGTATATATCATACATTTCCCAAGGTAGTATCTTATTTATCAGAATATGTGAGTCATAAATTTTTAATACATGTAATTTTCAAGGACTAAAACCCATATATATTAAAATTTTACTTTAATATCCATTAAGAAATTTCACGTTTTTTAATATTCAAAGGAAAATAGTTTTTTTCTATTTTTTTCATTTAAAAAATTTCTTATGGATACTCCCCATTCTCATTTTCCCAGAGATAATGCTTTATATTTAATGACTTTAAGTATTTATGATAATTTAGATGACCCTTAGAATTCCCTTTCTCATTAATCATTATATAAAGAAAATTATCACACACATTATTCATAATGTGCATAAAATCAATATTTGGATGAAAAAAATTAATTCTCAATATATAATATTTAAAAATATTCTCCTTTTATTCCATTATTATGTTACACATGAATATAATGAAATTAAAAGTCATTTACAACCATCATTTAATTGAAATTCCTTTCCAAAATCAGCAATGAAATTTTATAATTATGCCAAGATATTTGATCCAAACAATAACTTTGGTGGAAGTATCAAATCTATCTTTCCATTGAACCATGTCTTGTTAAATTAAAATTGATGAGCTATATCAAGGAATAAATGATGATGCATTAAACACCGATTTCTATCATAAGTTAGTCATTAAGGCATAAAAAAGTTTTGAATTGGACAATCCAAACCTGTGTGTATATTCTAACTAGATAAATTTTATAGTCAAGAAAAGTCATTGGTGGTACACATTAGGTAATCATGAATTTAAAAAATATTTGTGTTAGATGCACCATATGTTTCTATACCATCATTCCATAACTCCTCCAATTCTTGTATAATAGGTTGGAGAGACATATCAATGTTATTTTTAGGAATTCTTTTTAGGGATAATCATCAATATGAAAAATGATGTTTGTTCCATAAATATCCTTATAGTTAAATTATAAGGGATCAAAACAACCGACCATATTATATAATATCTTCTTGATGTCCAAAAATGATTGAATCCATTAGATTTCAATCCCAAACACACATTTCTAGGATCATAAGAGAAATAAGGATATAATTAATTGAACATATTACACACTTTTTAATATCTTGGATGTCTCATGAGCACATCATTGTTATTTTACAATGCATGTAACTTCATATGTTCAATGGTTTTTTATGAAAAATAATCTTCACAATCATGGTTTTAAAGGAAACTAACAAAAAATATTCAGTGAATTTTTATTTGTATATTTATTAATGGTTTTACATTGATTAAGACTATCATCATTATTTATTATCTCCTATATAGAAGTAAAACATCTTGTAAAATCTTCTCTATTTTAATATTTTTCCAAGTATAACATACAGTCATTGGAACATTCATGTATCTTCATTTAATTGAGTCCATTTTTTTAAATGGCAGTTTCAAATCCCCATGAATGGAAGTGAAAGAAATAGTACAAAGAAGAGAGGATGGGGTCAGACAAGAAAACACTTCCCTCATCAAAGAGATCAAAGGCTACATTTTTTTTCTTCTAATTTTATCTCCAATTTTAATCTCTTGATCTCGTATATCATTCCAATTTATACGTATTTCACACCCAAGACCCTGACCTCTTGAGTAACTCTCTTCTAAACTTATTTCTTATTGGAGAAGGATTTCAATATCCATGTCATCAGTGTTAGAGACTATCGGGGGTTGTAATTCCTCTTTTTGAGCAGCCTAATCCGTATGTCCGTGCCCTCTATCGCGACTTTGTGGATGCTAGCCTCGTTTCCAAGTTTTGGTTTGTTTTCAAGGTCCTTCTAGTACGTCTTTATCAAATAAATAGGTATACTCCTCCAAAGAAACATTTATAATATTATTAAGCTCCTCTTTTTCCCTCATAGTGTAAATTTCTTGAACTTCCAAGGGAAGAGTACCTTCATGATCAATCATGGAGTCAGGTTACAGATCAGGAAAATTCAGCACATCCTATGTAACCAGTGGGAGCATCTACACATCCATTTCTGAATAAGAATAAGAAATTGTTGGCACATTGGGATGTTGTTCAACCATATTTTTGTAAGGGTTTGTTGTTGAAACTTTTTGAAGTTCTGCCATTACAGAAGCCTGTTCAGATGGGTAGCAAGAAATGTCATTCATGGTTGGAATCCCCATTTTTCTAGATTCCCCCAGAATAACAAAATTTCTAAAAAATTTGGGTTTTATAGGTAGTACCAATTGAAAACCACCACTGTCAAATATCTTTCTATTGCCTTTTCCTTTCACCTTGACCACGAGTTCATGCCTCATTTCAATATCCACTCCAGTCTGGACTTCCTTTTCTAGTCTAACTTGTATTTTATCTACTTCCAAATCCATATCATTCCATATATTAGTATCACATTATGCACCCTTGATATAATCTACAGTAGGAACACAAGGTACAGAAATGACAGACTCCTGCTCTGCTCTCTTGTTGTGATCATTCCCATTACATGTCCCTTTCTTGAAAATATCCGCGAAGGAGGTATTCCCATTCTAGGGGACTAGTCCCTCTTTGTGTGGGTAAACCTGTCTTGTTTTCATGTGACCATCCCTTTTCATTTATTTTGTTCCCTTCAAGAGGAACCTGCATGTAACAGAAGAGTGACCATACCTCATGCAGATAGCGCATTGTGTGCTCTTGTGACAATTCTGAAAAGAAGTGACCAATTTGAAAACAAGAAGAGGAGAAAGCCGGAATCCATTCAAAATGAATTGATAACTAAAGTTTGAAATCACCCAAAGCCAAGAATATAGTTTCAATGAGTTCCTTTGATAAATCAATTTCAAATAAGGCTTTGGAATAATGACCATACCGTGCCTTCCCAATTTCCTTTTCCAATTTGATCGGACTCCCCACTGCAGTAGCAACATCCCACAAAATTGAGGGATGCCAGAAGAACCAGTGAAGACCATCAATATGAATCTAGGCTTGGAAGAAGGTATTCTGAGAAGAGTGAGGGTCTAAGAGAGGGTTCTGTTATTGAAAGGAGAGGAAAATAGGTTTCAGCGGCATATGACCGAATCCACAAGACAATAATTTTTTCTCCATTGAAGGGAAAAAAATGTGATAAAAACCCTTACCTATTAGAATCAGTCACCAATCGTCGAAACCACAATGATGTTGGATTCGAGTTTTAAGGTCTTGAAGCTTCCAGTGTGTGTGATTACACATCTCTGAGATTCTAACAAGGAGATAATGTCTATATACCTCGAGCCGATCCTTGAAAACTGTAGGGTTAGATTTGATATAGGCAATGGGACCATTTCTTGTGATTCTTTTATCAAAAGGACTTTGAATCGTCATGCGGGATAGAGAAAAATTGAACCGTGGCATTAGGTTTTGTAGCATTAGAAAGAGACTCTCTTGATACATTAGCTCGAGAATGTGCCTGCGCCTCCTTGTCAATTCTTCCCACCTTCTTCGCAGGGGGGACAAATACCTCCCTCAGATCAAAGTAACATTCAAGGTTTTACATTAGAATAGAATCACCCAATAAATTTATATGGAATTAATTCAACAGAAAAATAAGTTTTAAATACTTGAAAGATACTTCATATAATTATTTATTTCCTTTCTTGACTAATTAAAAATGGTTAGTTGTTTTATTAGTTAATTTTTTAATTTTAATTGTAACTAAAACATCATACATTAATATGTTATAATATTAATCAGGTTTTCTAGTATTTATGGAATCATCATTAATATTTTCAAAATCAATATATGGATCAACTGATGTGTTAAACTCTTAAGGGTGTTGCCCTAATGTGTTGAAAGAATAATTTATCAATTTCTGAAGTTAATTATCCACTATAGGAGTATTAATCTATTTATTATAATGTTGGACATAACTACTTGAACTTTCATTAATAATTTATTCTCTACACAAATTCCACCACACATATTGAGGATAAAAATGTTTCAATATCAAGTTCTAAAATACAATATATTTCTTTAACCATAATTTGAATTTAAATTTAGGACATATAACTTTATATTTCCATCCATAGATCAATTTTATATCAGAAAATCCCAAAAACATATCTAAACCCTTAAAATTTTAAGATATGTTATGTGGTAATGTAATCCATCTTTTTCTATATGTGATCGATTTCCTACAATTTCAAATAAAAAATATACTTATATAAATATATTATAAATAAAATAATAGACACCCCTAAATATAACACCCAAATAATCCATCACTAAATGAAAATGAATATTAAAGGCTAATAATTCAAACCATACAAAACACATGAGGAAACAAAGGGTAATAATTTTGACTATACACCTCAACACTTTGTAGAAAATCCATCCATAAATGAAAAAACATATTAAATTCCAATGTACTATGTTCACATACCTTTCAATATTTTTATTATTTTCAAATTATGATCAAGTTAAATTATAATAATTAGAAGCTACAACAACAATCAAGGGTCATAAATCAGAGTTAAACATTCTTCATTGTCAAAAAATATTTCATGATTATCTTTTAATATGAAATATTCCATATATGGTGGTGTTTGATTTAATAAATATACAAATAAATTATAATGGGATTATGAGTGTTCCTTGTTTATCAACCTCAGGCTTATGTTATTTAGTTTTTTTATATCATCAGTAAAGGTAATGGTATAATAAATTTTCAAAAATTATTTTCCACTATTGGAAATAAAAATTCTTGTGGATTTTTCAAAGGAAACAAAAGACTATAATTTGAAAATATCATACAAAATTTACCATTAAGGTAAATTATTAATCCAAAACTATACTTAATTAAGTAAATGTGGAGTAAAATATAAAAATATACATAATTGTAATGAAATAACATTTAAAATTTTTTAAGAAAAAATATCTCTTTTTTGAAAAATTTATAGAATAATGAGAATAAATATTACTTAGAAAAAACATAAAAACTTATAAAGTAAACTTAGTAATTAATAATGGTCATAATTCTGGGAAAACCTATTAATGAAGAAAATGTTTAAGAATTTATTCTTTTCACACCTTTGTAATGAAAGTCAAAAATGACTTATACAAAAAAAGTTACAAATAATCATTTTAAAATTTTGAGTGGAAAGTTATAGTTTATATAAATTGACCTTTATAAATCATTTAAGTATAGAAAATAAACTTGAAACAAAATAAATAATATGGATAAGGAAGAGAAATATTCCTGAACAAAAATGACAAATAAGGTAAATTTTTCTTATAAAAATTATCTCGAAGGTTTTCTAATCCAATGAAACTAAAAATGAAAGAAAACTTGAAAACCAAGGAAATAAATAGAGTAGAATAAAATAGATGAGGTTTAGGATATAAATCACATAAAATTCCTCCAATTTAAATTAAAAGAAAAAAAATCCCTATAAAAAATTGATATTATAAAATAAACCCTCACAAATTTGTTAACTTTTGCATCAAAATCCAATAAATGTTGGGAAATGATAAGGTTATGAAAAAAAAATGAGTTATATGAAATAATATGTTAGAATATATTAATGGGTCATTAATTATATCATATAAAATAATTCATGGTGTATAACATGAAATATGTATTAAGGAATCGATATTGAGACCAATAACCGTTTCGGATTTTATAATACTTGAATCAATACCTCTTGAAAGAGAGAAATTTATACAAAACTTTAATTAAAATAATGCATGAGTGGATCATTATATAATGTTTCAAATAGGTATCATGTACACTATATAATGGAAATATGTATGTAATTCAAATCATGCCTTAACAAAGGAAGGTTGAGACGAGAAACCCTTACCTTAGAGTCTTTCATAGACGAACACACTTTAACTTCCCTATATAATACATTTATATTTATTATAAATATATATAATAAATATATTTATATTTATATTAAAATATATAATTCAATTTTAATTTCTTATTTCCCACTTAGTAAAAAGTATTTGTTAAAATTGATGTTTATATGTTAGTTTTCATGTTTCCCATGCAAGACTCAATTCAACAGTTCCAGTACTCGCACCTTGGTCATGAATTCATCATATCCAAAATATTTATAATTTTATAAAAATAATATATATTAATTAATAACACTTCTATAAATTTCCATATAAGGCAGTGATGAAAAATAAAATATGTCATTCGTGGAGGTAGTATTCTTTACATACACACGAGCACCATTTTCATTTTCTAAAGGATGGAATGAAGAAGAATAATGGTTGTTACATTATAATAATAAAATTTTTGTAATATAATGATACTAATTTTGTAATTTTAATATGGATATATAATATTTCAAGGTGTTTAAGAAGAAATAAACTTATAAGTAATCAATATGGATAATTACCTCTTCTTTTTATATCTTCTTTTTGATTGATCTTAAGGCCTTTGGAGGAGAGGTTTATAGTCAAAATAAGGGATTGATGAAATCTAAAGTGAAGTTTGGGGATGTATTAGGGTATATTTTTAGAGAAAACCAAACTCATACATGTCTTTTGAAATGTTGGATCGAGTCACTTTTTATAGGTAACAATCAATGGTGTTTTCGAAAATATTAAGTCTTTAAGAGTAAATAATGAAATTTTAAAAAATTAAAGTTCCAAATAAATAAAAAAAGATATGATATTATGAAAAATATATCACCCAAAAATATATCAAGATAATATTTTATGATTTTAATTGATTTATAATTAATTTGTAGCTTTAAATAATCATAAAAAAATTTCCATGGGAATTTTCATAATTTGAATTTTAAAAATATCAATTGAAATGTAGAATTAGAATGTAATAATATAGATCACTTATTAATATTCATTATTATCCATTAAAGTATTTAAAGCCTGCATTTTATCTAAATATCATCATTATTAATGTTTTTAAACCATTTACTTTTAATTTTCTACCACTTAAACATGCATTGTGTCGAGGCTATGTAAGCATTTCAGATTATTATAAAATTATTTAAAATTAAAAATAATAAATACAATTTATTAATAATCAGTATTATAATCTAGAACCATTCATAACATGAATTTATCCTTATCATTATCATGAGAAAATATTTAAGGTACTATGTGAGAGACAATGACATCTTGTAAATATTAATCTCTTAATATAAGATGGAATGTTGCTGTCAAGTAAAATATGTAAAAATTTGAAAAAAAATAAAGATAAGATAAATGGGAAGTTGTTAAATACCTCATACACTCAGTTAAAGATAATATTTTGTGATATTTTAATACATTAACCCTTGATATAACACTTTTACCATATTTTAGCTTTTACCGTGGTGACTGAATTATACCATGTTAATTATTCTTTATTAATTAATAATGAAATTGAAATTATTAAAAAAATTGAACCTTTTAATTCCAAATATGAAAACCATTTTAAAATATTCAATTTATAGAGATGGTAAAAATTACTTTTAATACAACTGAGGATTCAAAAATTCAAGCATGGGTTTCCAAATTCAACATAATAGTGTTAAATTTTTTATTTTACTCTATATATATATATTTGGTCAATAAAAATCTTTATTATGTTTTTAATTCATTATTATATCATAATGATGTCATATATGTGATAGTATTTGTAAAAATGGTATTTTTTCACTATTCTTCAAAAAATAAACCATTTCATAAAAACACCAAAAATTAACCCTAAGATAATTATAATATTATAGTTTCAAAAATGAAGTTTTTTCAAATTAAAATTAAAAAATTAAAAAATTTACATTTTAAATCAAAATATAAAATATAATTAGAAAACTATTTTATAAAAAAATTAGTTTTTGAACATTAATTGTTTTTAATATTATTTCATATCAATTAGTAGTGAGTGTTAATATATTATTTCGTAAATTTAAATATTAAATATTATGATAATTACCTATTAAAAGTGAAAAATTTAATCTATTTTGATAAAATACGTAATAATTTGAAAAATAGTTCTTTGAAGAATAAGAAAAAAATACCCTTTTCTTTTGGTAACCTTTAAAAACTGAAAATTTTATTACTATAATCATAGGATACACCAAAATAATTATACCAATGGTTTTTAAAACTATTGTTATTATCTCAACCTATACCAATGATTTTTTAAAACCATTGGTATAGGGTCCCCCCATTACAAGAAACAACGAGCCACCCTCCCCCTCTTTGACATTATATTCATATCCTGTCATCTTTTCTCCATCCCCTATGATTATATTGATTATTCCTCCCTTCCTACTCATTTTTGAAATTATTTATGAGTGTAATCATCAATTTATTTGTTTAATTCCCCCTTATGCATTTTTTATTCTATTATTTCTACATTTTCATGACCTATATTGCAATGGTGCCTAGTGTTTTACATTGAGATAATTGTATTTGTTTTTTTAAAATTTTGAGTTTATAAATACAAACTAAGGAACAATTATTTTTTTATCTTAAAGGAATAATAATATAAATTGTTTTATACCCTTTCATTTCAATAATGATAAATGGTTGAATTAATTTAACTATGTTTTTCTCATAGATTAAATGCTAATGTGCATTTTGTTATTATTTATGAATTATAATTTTATATTTAACTATGTTATAACTGAAGATTAAATTCTTATTTGAATTACGTTATTATTTATGAATTATAATTTTATATTAATTTTTTAGGAAATATAAAGTGAATTTCTCTTAAATTAATAAGGTATGTTTCTTATGTTATCCCTTTCTCTTATTTTATCCCCATCATTCGGCATTTTCATGCCCTCGATTACAAATGAAACAAAATAGAATGTAATTACCATGTATTTGGCTATGAATACACACAAATATTTGAAATAATATTTTTTATAAGGGAGTTTCATGAAATTTTTATGGGTTAATTAATATTTTAGTTTTGATAGATTTATTTTTAGGGAAATTTTCATTGTGGTACTATCTATATTTGATTTAAAGGAACATTTAAAAAATACAAACATGATTAAAACCCTGTAATGTGAAGGTTTTTGTAAAAAATGATATTATATGATATTAAATGGTTGTTATTATATAATAAATGTGCATTTTTTATATTTGTATTAGAGTTTTTTTGTGTTCTATTGTATAGAGTTATTACTCATTGATGTAAAAGATTTCAATATTATGGTTTTATATATATGGTATTGTGTAACCTCATGGGATAAAATTATTTAATTATCGATTTAGGTGATAAATATAAAGTTTGAATTATTTAAAAAGGGACTTTTCCTTTCTTAAATAGTAATTTTCATGATAAACTAAGTCTTTTGTTATAATGATGTATTCATGTATGTTAAATTTAATTTTTAGGCAGAAATGGAGAGAGATTTAAAATGGATTTGACTTTAATATTATTTCATTAATTTTCAATGTGATTAAAATAAGGTGAACATATATCATTTTCTTAAATATATTTTTGATTTGGTAATGAAATTTGGGATGTAAAATAAAGCATGGATGATTTCTTTATGTGTTAGAAATAAATATTTTTTAGATTTTCAATATGGTATTATACATTAATATTGAATAATTAAATATTTATATTAGAATTATTTAATGACTATAAGTATTACTTTTTTTCCAATTAGTTTTATTATGAAGTTTTCAATAAAGTTATTATGTTATACTGTTTGGTTTAACTATATAAAATGATTTTTAAAGTTGAGGTGTGTTTGGATGGTATATATTTTGTAACTTCTTAATCATTTATCCTGATTATGTAATGTATGGATACCTCATGAAGATGTTAGGTTATGTTTCCAATTGATAATCACATCATTATACATTTTCATTCCCTAGATTATGAATGACCTGACCTGATAATATAAATTTTAGGTTTTTATATGATTTTGTTAAAGAAAGTTTGAATTCCAAAAATACCCGATGTTAGTGGGATGTGTTAGTCAATATACTATATTTATTATTTGGTGGTGATTTATCAGACCTTGTTTGTTGAACATGGAATACCTTTTTACATTTAAAGGAAAACAATTTGACAAACAATTCTCATTAAAAATCATTATTGGTATAGGCTCATGCCGATACCAGCTCGTGTGATCCCCTTTCATTTTGAAAAATTAGTTCCCTATATTGTCATGTTTTAAAAAATTATAACATATTGATTCCTCTCTATTATCATTGATTTTTTAGTCATAGTCTACTACATTGATATTAATATAAAATTATTTTTGGTAATAGAATGGATATAAGTTGAAAGTATGATACTCATCATATCTCAACTGAGTTTCAAAAGAAGTTAGATTATTTTTAGATTTTTCATTTAGAAATGATTCAAATAAAGTTCTTATACACTAACTTTATTATAATTATATTATAATACATTGGTTAAGTTTTGAAGAAGTTATCTACCATGTATTAAAAGTTGGTTTCGAAACAAACTATTATGTCTGGTATCATCATGAAGAGAAAAGGTAATTTAAAACTATTTATGGTTGAAATTAAAGGAGTGAAATATAGAATTTGATATTTTAATAGCTTCAATTTATTCAAAATCACAAGAAATAAAGTATTCTAATGAAAAAATATAATAATATGAGTACACATGATGAAACTAATTAAAATTATAATTTTGATTGGGTGAAAAAATTAATGGAAGATTCCGGGGATCTTATATATCAGTAATGTGGTAAAATGAAAAGGTTGGAAATTTTAATTAAGGTGTATCATGGTAAAACCATATATGAAATTTCTCATCCTTCCATAAATTATATTCATACCTTTATAAAGGACTTACTTTTTGATGATGTATATATTCCCCCAAATCATTATATAGAATCAATGTTAATCGAGTAACTTGAATTTTATTCAAATAAATTTCATGATTTCCCAAAATATTATAGCTTATTCTAGGAGAAAACCATAAGGATAAATGATTTTGAATAATTTGGAACATCTTGATGGAGTCCAAATATAGATAGAACTCCATCTCATATTCCACAACAATTAATATGGAACATTCCATTAATTCCTAGGTCTAAAATATTTTATTGTCTGATAAAATCTCAATAAATATGTGATGAATTTATAATGAGAGAATTAAGAATAATAATGAGTTGATTCATAATATAAATTTATTTTCATGGAGTAAATTTGATTTATCGTATTCAAATTTTTTATATGAGGTGATTAATGGAAGTTTGGGCATATCATATGATGGTTTTAATCGATTTTGTTATAATATTACTTCAAACAACATAAAAATAATTTACATTCACATTTATAAACATAGTCTATAGTTCTGTATGAAAGAACTATTCACTTTGTTAATTATATTCATATCTGGACCTTCTGATCCTTGAAGTGACATAGATTTGGATATGAAACATTTAATAAAAGAGTTGAAGTAACTTTAGAATGTGTGTGTGTGAACACAAGATTCTTCTTTAAAAGTTTAATTTTATATTCATGATATGATTATGTAGATAATAACTGATTTTATTACTTATGAAATGTTTTATGGATGGAGCATATAGGGAAAAAATCATGTCATATTTATATAAATGATAAAAAATTTAAAATACTTAAATATTATTGTCGTTTTAGTTTCATATGGGATCATTGAGTTTTTCCAATGGATTATCTATACAGGAATAATCATCAAAGGTTTGATAATACTTTTGAGACAAATAAGTCACCATCTTGTATGTATGGAACTTATGTGCTTAAAAAATGAAATATGTTTATTTATATCTTGTTAAAGGTTAGAAAAAAAACTAAAAATAAGAAACAAATTCCACTTAATCAAGTATAATTGGAAGATGAAAAGTATCATAATTGATTTGTATTATTGGTTAACTAATTTTCTGCATAATTATTTAGATTTAATTAGCATTAGAAAAACATATGTGAAATATTTCTTTTAATTATTTTAAATGAGAAGGGGAAGACCAAAGATGATATTTGATCTCGATGCGACTTGGTGGATTATGGAATTAGACCAAAACTATATCCTATATTTATCAGTGAAAATAAATTGAAATTTTCTATATATTATTATGTTATGAAACCTATAGGGAATAATAAATTTCTGGAATTACTAGATACATTCAATGTTCTTGAGGGTTATTCATAAAATATATTAAAATAGGTCAATATAAGATAGTTGAAACTAAAATCTCTAAATAATCATGACAACCACATCCTTATTCATGAATTGATAAAATACCATCATGATATTTTATATTTAATAATGTACATGTGATAGTGATTTATTTATTTTTTGTATGTAAATATATTTCATAAATGGTTTTCTAGGTATTTCTTGAAAAAATGGTAGAATAGGCAATGTTAATTTTTATTTCTATTTAGAGAAAAATTTTACTCCATATTTTTTTTCACTTTCATATTGCATCTAACTATCCATATTATAACTAAAATTCTTCTTAGGGGACCCATTTTTTTATTATATGTATCCAAAATAAATAAATATGTTCACAATGAAGTTATATATTCAAAATAAGAATCATCTTGAAGGTTCGATTGTGAAAGGTTACTTGACTCATGAATGTATGGATTTCCGTTCAATGTATTTGGGTGATTTGAGCACAATACATAACCAACCAATGAGAAATTAAGAAGAGAAGTATTAAAAAATTGAACCCACTTTTCTATCAATTCCCAAAATAGAGTTTATTATTAGATCATATACATTAATAACATTGATCATTGAATATTGAGAGATGACACATCACATAGTCTTTTTTAACTATGATTTGTTCGATGACTACAGCAATTAAGTTATTTGAACATGTATATGTTATCTCATACAAAGTATTTTCACATATATCTTGAAATTTTATTATCTTTTTATATAGGGAACATAAAAAAAATTTAGATAGAACTCGTCATTGGTTTCATTTGAGAAACACAAATACTTTTTATAGAAAATATTTTTTTATTTGATCGAAATCAAAGGTATGCGAATTAGTTTAATAAAATAAAAATAATAAATATTGATATAATTTTAATATTCGTTTATATTTTAGGTATTAAGTTTAGTGTTTGGATCTATCTTTGGAGAAATAAGATCATTATCTTTAAATCCCAATTATTTTGTTCATGAATACAAAACATTGTCCATAAATGGGTACAAATTTGTTATAACTGATCAAAAGTAAAAAATAGAACACAACATAATGACCCTATATTAATTGCAATGATAACCTATCTCCAGTGCAGAGGATAGTAGGCCTCAATATGAAAATGTGTCTTATTATGGAGTTGTTGATAAAATAAAAATATTGGATTATTACTCATATAGTCGGGTCTCTATGATGAAATACAAGTGGTTTTATTCAGTGATGTGACATGCCACATTTATTTATGACTATGTATTTGGATTTATTAACATAAATCACTTCCTGACTATCTATGAGCCATATATTTTAGCATGAATGGCCAAAAAATTATTTTATGTGAATGATCAGTCATGGCCTAAATTAACTATCGTTAGTGAATTAATCCCAACACATATTTTTTATGATAGTGGGGATGAATTTGACACCTTTGTGAACCCTATTGGTCTGATAAATATATTGCTTATGATGAATCAAACAGTATAATATTTAGAGATTATTATGAACCTTAAGTATTGGTGAGTAATATATATAAATGACTATATGTGTTCTCAGTTCATTCTGTTTATCTCAACATGATTCTTTTATGTTTGTTCTATTCAAATTAATTAATTTTGTTTTCATTTTTATAAACTGTAAACCTATTTTAATAAATAGTTCAAATTTTAAGTATAAAATACACTTACATGTAATTTCATATAGTCTATTATAATCAACCAAACCAAAAATTGAATGGATTCGAACCAAACTAAAGTTGTCGTTTCATTTGATTTAACCCAAAATAATCTAACCCAAAAATGAATAAAATGATTTGATCCAAAATGAACCAAATACTATAACCTAAAAATGAGCCAAATAACCTAACCCAAATTAAACAAAATAACCTAACCCAAAATGAACCAATTTAGTTAATAAAAAATGAAAAATTAATCAAATGACATAACCCAAAATAAACAAATGACTAACTGACCAAAATGAACCAAATTACCTAACCCAAAAAATAGATAATCTAAAAATAAACCAAAATACCTAACCCAAAATGAACAAAATGACAGAACCTAAAATAAACCAAATTACCCAACCACAAGTGACCAATTAATTTAACCAAAAAATTAAAAAATGAACCAATGGACTAACCAAAAATGAAACGACCCAAAAAATGAATGAAATGAATTAACCCAAAATAAACCAAATGACCTAACTCAAAAATGACATAACCCAAAAATGTACCAAATGACCTCTCCAAAAATGACCAAAACTGAAATGAAATAAACCAATATGAACCAAATGACATAATCCAAAATGAACCTAATTATATAACTCATAAATGAATTAATTTGAAAATGAATAAAATGGATTAAACCAAATCAACCAAGATGAATTAACTAAAAATGAACCAAATGATCTAATTGAATGACCATAAGACCAAATATTCAAAAATAATTAACACAAAAATTAACCTAATGAAGTTACATATTAATGATAGAAATGAAATTACCCAAAATGAATCAAATGATCAAACTAAAATTGAACCAAATGATATAAATAATTGAAAAAATGACTAAATTAATAAATTACCAAATAACCTAACTATAAAATGAACCAAATGACCAAAATGATCAAATAACCAAATAACATAACACAAACTGAATTGGACTGAATTGAACATACAAGAAGAAAACCATATTATAACCATATTTGGAATGATAATTAGTGTGTATTTATTATGTTATGACATTAGTTTTAAATTTAAAATTAAATGTATATTTATCTTGAAATGTAGTAAATGCCAAATATTAGAGAGATATGAAGGAAGAGAATGTCTAAAAATGATCACTGCACGAGAGAGATGGTAATTCTTCATCTGGTTCTTCTTGTGAGTATATTATTCTATATATATATATATATTAAAAAATACATTTAATGTCATTTTATTGGCCATTTTTATATTTTAATCAGGCTCTACCATATAGGGGATAACTATTCTTTGACCAAACAAGTACTAGTGGTGACCATCCGACCAGTTCGAGGGATAATGTACTAGAGATAATAATAGAAATTGTCCTACCTAAATAAAAACATATATACCATCTACCATAGCTTCTTATCCCAAAATTCCCTTAGAGGTATCAGGGATTTTTAGATCACCTATATGTTGACCCATATTTTTAATACATGATTTGTAACATAATTCTTTAACAAAATATTTCATTAATAACTTTAAATGACCTTTTGATGATTATTATCTTAGATAATAAGTTCATAATAAATTAAGTACATAAGGAAATCATAAAAATTAGGTTTATTTAATACTCTTGAAATACTCCTTTATTATTTACTCATAATTTACCTCACTATAAATGATTTCTTGGGGACATACGTCAATAAAAACCATTGACCATAATTCCCAATAAGGGATATAGAATGGAAATAGATCATAATGGATCATAATGAATAAAACCCAAGGAATAACATGATATCATAATCAAAACTACATGATACATAATATGTTAATATGGATACAATATAAAAATGAAACATTTATAATCATATCTTCAAGGTTCATCACTAATATATCATAAAACATATTACTAAGGTATCATAAACATGTTACCTATAGAGATTAATTAATTAAAAAATTAATTAGATCACTATATGGGTGTATCCTTCATATGTATTAATTAAAGTGTGCCACATAGATCATAAAGCATTTCACCAATAACCCATGGAGAATAAATAATGATTTTCATATAAAATCATTGAGTACATAGGTGTTTAAAGACTTGAATTTTAATAAATCTTTACCCATGAGATGGGAATATGGGTTTCATATATGTTAATACCCAATAAATTAAGTATAATTACATCTGTATGAATTAAATTGAATAAAAATTGTGTTGGGTATTCATAATATAAAAAGAGAGGCATGGGAAATCAAAGGATGATTTTGACAAAATAATGGGTATACAAAGTGGTTTATTAAATGAGATTAATTTAGGATAATGGAACTATATAATGGATATAATAACATCAGTAAATTAATGGATGATCAAAATCTCATTAGAATATAATAAATTTAAAATTAGAAGTCTAACTATAAAGTAATCACTTGGATAAAAAAGGGAGTGGAAGAGAATCACTTACCTTGTGAGATAACTTCTTAAATCTTGAAGAGAGTTCCTTGGACTATAGAAACTCCTTGGAAAGGATATATAAATTGAAAATGAACATAAATTTTTTAAAAATATCTTAGGATTGAGAGAATTTTGGGGAAGAGGTGGGTATTTATAGAAAATGTGGGGTAATTGTTCATTAATTTCTTAATATAGGACTTAGAAATCTCAGTTGTGGAAAATGAAAAACCACTGAATTAACCACAGTTTTGGATCATGATTTATGAAGTAAAGAAGGTTTGTTTGGAAATATTAACGTTTTAGAACTAAAATTAAATATTTTACATTACTTTTTAATTGGGAAATGATTATTCCAAAAAGTGATGTTTTTTAAAACCTTAATTCCCATGTTAGACTTTGGGAAGTTATTTATTGGTTTTGAAATTAATTTTAATGAATTAAAATAAAATATATTAATAAAATAAAATATTTTCTTATATTAGGTTCAGTTTTATTAATGATTAAATCACTATTATATATTTATGAAGTCATAAAATGTAATGAAAACACAAAACGATATTTTTACTAATCACTGAAAAATAGATTATTTTAGAAAATTCTAAAAATATCACTCTAACTTAATTTTGATATGATGATTTCAAATATAATTATTATTTTATCAAAATAATTTTCTAAATGTTAGAATTTTAACTTTTAAATATAAAACATTATTTATTGAAAAATAACAACTTTTACAACATGGTAAACTTTTCAACCGAGATGAAAATTACCTGGGACATTATAAAATTATATTATCATTGATATTTAAATAAATTGTGTTTTATATGACTATTTTATGAAAATAAATTTTATTTATAAAACCTAAATTTATAAATAAATTGTATTTTAATTATATACTTTCCAAAAATACAATTATGTTTTCTTTATATCCAGAAATTTATTTTTAATAATATATTTATGGGTATTTTGTTAAATAAAATAATAATTAAAATGAAATTGAAGAACCACTATTTCATTTCTAAAAATAAAATAAAATATTTATATACTAATGTCTAGATACATAACCTTTTATTACACTGACATACATCTAAAGGGTAAGTTTTACAATTACAATACTTTCATGGAGCTAACATTGATCTAGTGGTGATCTCCACTTACATGAAATTTTCCCATAGTCAATTTTTCTTGAGACTTATATATTGAAGCTTTGATTATGCTTGGTGAAGGGAAAACCCTAGCGACTCTACCTACCTACAAATTTATGATAAATGGGGTTCAAAGGGAAATATATTACTAGTCTAGAACATGATTTCTCCCTTCTACATCAATTATGTTTTTTCCATTATCCATTATATACTAATATAATGGTAACATTATTACTAATGGTCACAATTCCTAGTAGTCAGATTGAGCAACAATCAGGTTATTATTCCTAATGGTCATGTTACTATTACAATAGTCATATTACCTATTAAAAATAACTTATAATTCCTATATTCATTGTTCACCTCAATTCCCATGAAGTTTATACATTTATTAAATGTTTATCATGTTAATAATGTTTTGTATTCTTTTATAGTTTTGTTTGTGGATGAAATTATTCTATGGGGTCAAGATGATCCTAATTTTTATATTCTCATAATTTTATTTTATTTTTCTATTTATTTACCTATTATATTTTTTTAATTCTCATGGCTATTTTTATTCTATAAATTTAATGTTCTTAATTAATGAAATAAATCATTGTTGTTGTCATATTTTTTTTGTGTTTCATGTGGATGAAACATTTATATATAATAAAATTAAATTCCACTTATAGAATTTTGGGACATTACATTCACCCCCATTAAATAATTTTGTCCTAGAAATTTGTGTCTAACCTCAAAAAATTAGGGTATTTCTCCTTTATCACTTATTTAAGCTCCCAAGTCACTCTTCAAACTTGTTATTTTTCTACAAAATTTTCACGAGTTTGGTTATCTTGTTCCTCAACAATTGTACCCTTATATTAAGAATTTGTATCACTTTTTCTTTATATGATAGGTTAGGTTCAAATCCTATATCATTTTTGTCAAGTATATGTTTTGGGTCTCACATCTAATTTCTTAATTGGGACACATAGAAGACATCACAGACTTTGGAAAGATTTAAAGGTAGTGTTACCCAATAAGTAACTACCCTAACATCCTTCAAATTCTAAAATGGTAAAATATACCTTGGAATAAGTTTTTTTTCAATATAAACCACATGACCCCTTTCCATGGTGATATTTTTAGAAATACAAGATCCCCAATAAGAAACTCTAAGTCCATTCTTCGACAGTCAACATAACTTTTTTGTCAACCCCTAAAATCCTTAATATATTTTTGGATCACTTGTATCTTCTATATAGTGTCTTTAATAATGTCTAGTACCAAAACTTTTTGTTCTTTAATTTCGTCCCAATTTATTATAGTTCTACAACTCTTCCCATAGATAGATTCAAAAGGATCCATTTAAATGATTGAGTGAAAACTATTCTTATTAAATAATTTAACAAGTGAAAGATAATGATCTAAACTCCATTAAAATCAAGTTATGGAACCTATAACATATCTTCAAATGTTTAATTAGTCCTACCATAATTTCCTTCAGTTTAAGGATGATAGGTTGTGTTAAAGTTTGCGCTAGTATTTATATCCTTTTGAAGGCTCCTCCATAACTTAGAAGTAAATATTGGATCATGGTCTAAACCAATTGATAGTGGAACCCTATGAATACTCACCACTTATTGAATATACAGTTGAGAAAGATTCTCAAGGGAAAAATATTCTCATATAATGATAAAATGGGTATAATTTTGTAATCTACCAATGGTGACCCATATTGAATTATTTACCTTGGATGTATTTTTAAGGATAGTAACAAAATCCATAATGATGTTTTTCTAATTCCATACAGGTATGGGTAGTTGTTAGAGCACTCATTTGGGTAGTTGTTTCTCTGTCTTCACCTACTAACATACCAAACATCTTGTATTATAGTAAAAATTTCCCTTTTTATGTTATACCACAAATAATGATCTCACAGATCTCTCTACTTTTTAGTACTTCTAGTATGTACAGAGAATACATATCTGTGAGATTTATCTGTCAGTTATTTCTTTAACTCTATACCAGATGAGATACATAGCCTTGTTGAAAACCTTAATACTCCCTCTTAATCAAAATTTATCTCTAAAAGCGTCCCATTTTCATAGCTTCTATCATCCCTAGTAATTGAGGATCATCTCTTTTTTCCTTCTTGATATTCTATAGTAATTATATTTGGGAAATCATTTAGGATAAGGTTAATGATTTTCCTTCCATTATTACTTACATGTATGTATTTATTGGTTCCTTAATCAATGGGTCTCCTTTAATTTTTAACATTGAAAGAACTATTGGGTCTTTTATATGAAACACGTCCGAAACTTGGTTTGATTTTCCAGGGTTATAATTTAAAGAGTAATAATAGTCCATAAAAAGTTATAACCATCTATTTTCCCTCATGTTTAGTTCCGTCTGTGTGAATATATACTTCAGATTCTGGTGGGTGGTGTATATATCTCTCTTCTCCCCATAAAGAGAGTGCCTACATATCTTTAATACAAATAAAACTAAAGATAACACCAAACAATGGGTGTGATAATTTTTTTCATGAGGCTCTAACTACTGTAATACATGGGAAATCTCTTTTTCATTTTACATGAGTAAACATCCAAATCACTTTAAGGATTCATTACTATAACTGATATATCCTTCCTGATTATAGGTTAATGTTAGAATAGTTATAATAACCAACCTCTTATTTAGTTCTTTGAAGCTTTCTTCACACCCATTTTTCTAGATAGACTTAAATCCCTTTCAAGTTAACTGTTTAGTTGATTATAAAGCTATTAATATTTTTTTAAACCTTCTATAGTATCCTATTAGACTAAGGAAACTATGAATATAAATTACTATTGTAGGACATGACCACTACTTTATGAACTTTATCTTTACTAGATCCACTAAGATTCTTTCACTAATCATAATGTATCCCAATAATGAAACATATTGTAACTAGAAATCATATTTTTTGAATTAACCAAAAATATTCTCTTTCCTTAGAGTTTTTAATATAATATTTTTATGATCCTCATTATCTTTATGAATTTTGAAATATATCATAATATCAT
Source organism: Viscum album (assembly GCA_963277665.1). Taxonomy (NCBI): domain Eukaryota; kingdom Viridiplantae; phylum Streptophyta; class Magnoliopsida; order Santalales; family Viscaceae; genus Viscum; species Viscum album. The sequence continues at coordinate 320,632,694 of OY728146.1, forward strand.
CAATAATGACCACCAAATATTTATCAAGGTAGTCCCTAAATATAATAGTTATCGAACACATAAACATGGTAGGAGAATTAGTAAAAAAAGGGTATAAAAACAAACTCGTAATGTCCATATATTGTTCAAAAGGTAGCATTTATGATATATTATTTATTAACCTCAGTAGATGATACCCTAATAAGAGATCAATATTAGAGAAGAATTGATCCTCACAAATTTTATTAAAAAAATCATAAATCCATGTAAGAGGGTTGTGATCCCATCAAGTTTAGATAACCACATTGATTCGTCCTTCTTCTTCACAAAGAGATCAAATTATCCCCAAAGAGAAACACTTGGTTGAATAAAAACCTTCTCTAAAATATCATGATGTTTCTTATTTAATTCATCTAAATCAAAATATGTCATTATATATAGGGTATTTTATATTAGCATAGATCTATGTATGAGTTCGATTGAGAATTCCACTACGCTTTTGAGGGATATCCGGGAAACTATTTAGGAAATACATTAATTTATTCCCCAAATTGGGTACTTATCCAATATTTATACATTCTATTTATTCTAATTATTTACTAATAATTCGCATAAAGAAAGAAAAATGTTGTGGTTCATTGTAAGACATGGGCTGTGATATCTCCCCTTTTAAGATAATTATAAGTTTTCTCTTCAAGACAACTAAAATTTACTTTCTTTTATAGTTTATCTGGGAATTATATTTTTGACAACCAATCCAAAAAAATTATTATTTCAAATTCCTCCATTGGAATGAACACTAGGTCTATATAGATATTGTACTCAAAAAAGTTAATAGGGGATTACCTATATATATATATATTATTCTTAAATAATTCCTCTAGGAGTTTTGGCTGATAACTTTACCACTAGAAGTTCAGTATTTTAAATTATGTTATTTTCAAACATGAAAAAAATAAAATAATGTGTAGATCTGAAATAAAATAATACAATTTAAATCTATAACACCCAAGACTCTACAATATTAGGTAAATACTGTATCTTGAACTATTTTAACAATGTTACCTTTAAAGATCCTTTATTAAAGAATTTATTTAAAAGATAGATTTTATAATTTTAAATTTACCAGAAAAAATACAATACACATTTCCCCTACACCTCTTTCTATTTTTGATCGATTGAAACTTGAATATTTTGATGGAATTATTGAAAAATATAAAGGTGTTCCTGAAACTACCCTTCCCTTCACTTATAAATGGGGAACATCTTAACCACTTCAAGACACAACTCCCATTATAATTTCTACACTAAAATATAAATTTTTTCTATCACTATAACCCTATACTAATTTACTAATCCCATTATCACTCATATTTATCCTAAGACCTTGAAATTCATAGAGACTTATAAGTAAAAATGAAGTCCTAGATGTGAGTATTATCAAATATTAGTTTTATTCTTAATTATATTATTTCAAATTTATTATAGTCACACTAATATAATGATAGTATTATAAATAAAATAATTTAATATTACTATAATATGGGTATTATTATTTTTTATTCACATACCCCATCAATTAAGAAAAAACAAAAGCATTATTTGCACGTTGTGTGGACTACCACCTCCACGATGTAACATGTTTTTTTCCTTAAATTCCTTATAGGGTTGGATATAAGGATTAAATTAAATTAATAATATGATTTTTTATGATATAATTATGGTTATTATGTGAAATGTTTAATAATTTATTAATGATATGACCAATAAACAATCATCGCTAGTTTAATCATTTTTTATAAGCATACTCGGATGTTTTTTTTATTGAAATTGAGTAAATTTTTTATAACAATTATTTATTCTTATAAATACATAAAATTATGATTTATCACACTAATAAAAAATAAATAAGATCAATATGATCTATGTATATTTATATTACAACAAAACCACCTCAGAATCATTCATTAAAATAATGTATGTTCATGTTTGGGTTGGTTTAGCCACTTACTTGAAAAATACCATACATTAATGTCATAGATGAATATGAAAACTTATTTAATAGTATAATATTATATATATATATATATAATGATTTTTTTTTGTTATGGATATATAATATCAATATCTAATTCATCAATTATGGAAACATACTCCACTCATAAAAAAATCACCAAAACATGATTATTATCGACTTTATATTCAAGAATAATGTACAAAAAAATCATGAAGGTAATTTGAAAAAAATCATTAATTATTATAAATAATACCTAAAATTATATTTAATGTCTTATTAATAATTTAATTTGGAATAATAATTAATAAAAACACTTTTATCATGAAACAAGTACAAATGATCAAATTTATAAACACCAATGTGGAAAATCAAAAGAATTCATATAGAGAATGACCATTTATGAAGAGTATGAATGAAAATGGATATGATTAAGTTTCCTAATTAAGTTATTAATATATATATATATATATATATTATATAGGAGTTTAAAGTACATTAATAGAAATGAGGACAAGAGTTAAGTGTTTTCCCTCTCAAATTCCTCACCTTATGCCATGTTTTTGTAATATGAAGTTAATTTCCTTCGTATGGTGTATATGATGCTAATTGTAGATGTTATATCATGAATTTTTTTTATTCATGGATTTGAAGATAAATTTTCATGCCAATTTTTTCAATAGGTTATTATTAAATTTCTACCTAATCCATAAGTGGGGTTTTCCATCTGAATTTTCATTCTTTGGGACTCATGTTGTAATCACAACCTATTTTAATTGTATGGTGCATAAATTTCCATGAAATAATTTTTACATGCTACTAAAAAAATTAAGGGATTTAAAATTCAATATTATTATCCCTCTCTCACATTTCTTTTATTCAAGAGTTACCTTTTCCATGGTATAAAAATCATCCTATGTTTTAGTAAAGTAAGTGTGTGTGTAATTTCCTAGAAAATGAATCCTTGTCTAGATACTAGAAATTTGGTGTGGCTATGTCATAGATTCAACTATGGGTTATAAAAATGTAAAGGGTTTATTGAGAATTGACTCAATCATCACCCTAATATAAAATGAGTGTGCCTAAAATTGCATGAGTGGTGAGACACTCCCATGGGATATGCTTTAGAATATTCACATGATCTTAATGAACTATGATGAAGACGTTTTCCTAAAATTGACTTCATCTCATATGAATGAAATATATTGAATCCAATTACTATATTATATGGATAAACTATCACATTTTAGGTACCTTCTCTAGTATAGTATTTTGATAAGGTAACTTCGTGTCACTTTGATGATACCCCATGACTTCTAAGTTTATTAAGGGATGTTCTTTTACACATCCACATTATTCAATTGAATAAATAAGTAATTAATATCTATATTTCTCATTATATAGATAAGAATGTTTTATTTAGTAAAATGTTTTTTGGTGAATGATATGAAAGGTCTTGATGGCTCTTATAGTGAATGAATTCGACTTAAAAAAGTGACAAGTGGGGACTGACATAATATATACCCTCAATGCATCGATAGGTCTCATTAGACAAAATAGGTTGGGTTTGGGGTGTTCATATTTCTATAAAGAGGATAATATATTGAATGCGTTCTCAATGACTAGTAAAGTGACTTAGCATAAGGCCTTTAAAGCAATTTTTGATGTCTGAAATTATACATTCCATTAGTATGATATCAATGATTATTTTTATCCATGTTTTCATTTATTTTCAGGTATATTTCATGCTATAAATTTTAGTTTATTATGGATTTATATTTTTTATTTATTATTACCATATCACTTATATTGTGTATATATTATATAAGATTCTATTGTATTCTACTTCTTACAGAGAATCAGATCTCACCCTTATTTTGTTCCTTTACCCATAAAACATAGCAGACGACTATGTGTAATTTTCAAGGATGTGATAGAAGGTCTATTAATTTTCTAGAAATATTTTCATGTTGTATATTATGTTTTCAAGTGTAATGTATGTATGTATCTAGTCTTCCAACACTAATAAACTATTAAATGCTTTGTGAAATCTTATATGTTGTACCAATATTGTAATATAACTACCATATATGAGTTTCTAGAGCCTGAGATATTATAGTTGGTATCAAAATAAGTTTAGTAGCAACATTTTGGATTAGATTTAGATGAACCAAGTAAGATTGAACAAGTACTATGAAAATCTCTCAATATTTATGGGGAACAATCTAGAAAACATAATAGAAATTATATTTTACAATTCAATATCATAAGTTAATTATGTGAATTCCATTGTAGAAATATGGGGACTAATAGGAGGATTGAGAACTGTATCAACACCCATAATCAGTGTAGGGATATTACCTAAAAACATTTTAATGAATTTGGAGTTTAGGGTAATCAATTCATAACTATATCATGGAATTTTATCCAAGTTGTGACAAATAATCTCACTCTCAAATGCATTTTGTTGATCCGAAAAAATGTATAGCTATATAGGATCACTTCATGCGAAAAAAACCTCCAGCATTCAGTGAACCTAATAATCCATTAACATCTAAACAACGGATTAGTCACCAAAGAATAACTATCTTTCTTTGGGATGTAGTGAGAAGGAAAAAATTATTATGGCGGTCTATCATTTGAAGGGAGATGCAGACCAATATTGGTCTCTAATTAAAAACACTAAAGAAGAAGACAAGGTCATGTGTATGGAATGATGAAATTTTAAGGAGGAATTATATGAGAAATACTTTACTCACAATAAAGGAGAAAAAATGTAAAGGTATTTCCTTAATCTTAAATAAATGGAGGAGGAAAATTTTGATGAATATGAGACTAAATTTACATGGTTGGATAAGAACACTGTGAAATATATATGTAGACAAAAAAATAAGATAGATCATTTATTTTATTCGTTAAAACTAAGCCTTCAAAGGGATTTACTCTCACAGAACTTTTCATCATATGAGGATATATTATCAAGAAATATTAAGATATAAAATATGTTCTCTAAGATGTATGTATTCAAGGGAAACTAAGAAAATAAATGGGAAGCTGATCATAATTGGAAGAACAATGCTTCTAAGTGGAAGAATGTAAGAATTTAATTTACATCATGTGATAATTTTTGGAATAAATACCACGGGGATTGTATAAAGGTAATGAGAATGTTTTTACAAGTGTAGAGAAAAATTCCATAAAACTCACTAATTTACGGAAAATTTAGAATATATTTGGGTTAAATGATTTAATTATAGTGATAATGGACATTACAAAAACTAATACCCTAAACAACATGGGAATTTTCCATATATACGGTTGATGAAGAAAGGATAAACTTATGCAGTTACCATAAATGGAGTTAAATTTCCCAAGGACATTCTGGAAAGTAATTTGATCGTTATATCAAAGTTAACTAATGTTTCATTTCATTATAGATCTTTTCACTCTTTTATATCATCCATTTTTGAAAAAATCATTAGATTTTTACCTAGAACCATATTAAGGGAGTTATCATTTAAGACAGCAAGTGAGAGTCTTATGGTAATAAAGATATGTTTGGAAGTTTCAATTATGATTCATATGCGTACCCTATTTGAAAATTTTGTTATTATACCTATTTCTTACTTTTATATGATCCTTGGTATGGATATTTTATCAATGTATAATACAAAAATTTATTTATAAGAGAAGAAGATTATGATTATTAAATCCTAAGTGGGATTTATTATTATTAGAGGGGAAACTTCATCATTTAAATCATCTCTGGATCCACACTTAATATTCATTCCTTAATTAAATTATGGGTAAATAGGAAGATAAAGTGTGATATAATGATGATAAAGGCATCCTAATAATAGATTATTTACCCATGTTAAAAAAGTTCATTGATATTTCTACAAAATATTTACCTGGTCGTACAATAGAGCATGAAGTTGAGTTCTCCAAATGAACTCATTCAAGATTCAAGACCCATATCTAAAACTACTTAGAAAATTAAACCAATATAGTTGGTGGATTTAAAGAAAAAAATTTATGATTTGAGTGGTAGGGTATTTATACTCCCCAATGTTTCACTATAGTAGACCTTGTTTTATTCATGAAAAATAAGATTGGGTCTATGAGATTATGAATTTATTAGAATGATATCAACTCCATCACCATAAAAAATATGAATCTTTTTACATGAATTAAGTGATTATTTGATCAAATTCACGGTTAAAAATAGTTTTCAAAGATAAATCTTTACTATGGTTATAATAAATAATGGGCGAATAAGGATGATATAACAAAGAGAGAGTTTCAAACAAGGTAAGGACACTATGAGTTTACAACAATTCCTTTTGGATTTATTAATTCACCTTCTATATTTATGTATATAAATAATAGAGTATTGAAGGTGTATATTGATATTTTTTGTGGTATTCATTAATGGTTTCAAGATATAATCTAAGAGATATGAGGATCATGAGAGTGATCTGAAAATAATTCTAGAGATGCTAAATAAATAATAATATGGGAAGTATTATAAGAGTTAATTTTATCTCAATTGAGTTTCTTTTCATGACCATATTATTTCTAGGTATGGGATATCCATTGAACCCTCAATGATAAATCTAGTAAAATAATGGACTATACCCATGAACATAACTGAGATATGAGGTTTCTTGGACTGAGTAGGTTACTATCAGTGGTTTGATCAAGATTTTATTTGTTTGGAAAACCCATTAACCAAGTTAACACATAAAGGAATTAAATTCACATGGATAAGGGAATGAAAGTAAAGTTATGATGAGATGAAGAAGAGACTGATTAATTTAATGTTATTAACTATACTATCAGGTAATGTAGTATTTTTAATTTCTAGTTATTTATATAATAAAGGACTTGGTTGTATCCCTATAAAGAATGATATAGTTATTGCATATGCATCAAGGTAATTGGAAATCCATGAAAAAAACTATACAGTATATGACCTTGAGTTGTTAGTTGTAATATTTTATTTGAAAATAAGGATACAATGCCTCTATGGTGAAATATTTGAGATAAATATAGTCCAAAAGAGTTTTAAGTATATATTCTCTCAAAATTACCTCAACATGAGGTAAATAATATGGTTGGAACTACTCAAGGAATATGATTTCTTGATACATTAACACCTTAGTAAGGAAAATAGGGTGGTTAATGCATTGATTAAGAGAGACCATGATGTTTTTCCCATGATAAGGGTTAACAAGGATCCCATATATAGAGATCTCATAAATATGAATATAGTGACTTCTAGGCAAGGGAACCATGATTACTTTTCTATGAAATTGATGAAACATCCTCATTGGAAAGGATAGAGAAGTCTCATCATAATGCTGATAATGTACCAAGGAATATTAAAGCATTAAATTATAGGAAATTGATAGACTATATCTATATAGATGGAGTACTGAAGTTCAAAAAGAGGTTATGTGTTCCATACATACCTGAGTTGAAGAGGGAATTGAAAGATGAAGAACATATCATAAATGTATACATACAACATTGTATTGCAAAGATGTATAGGGATTTAAGATAACATTTCAATTAGGGTGGTATGAAGTGAGAAATTGAAGATTATTTATCCATATGCTTAGTATGCCAGTAGGTAAAGGATAAAAAAAATATCCTAAGAGAGATATAAAATATTTTTATATACTTATATAGAAGTAGGAAAATGTTACAATGGCCATTTTCACTGGCCTCCAAAAGACTCCAAGGAATAATGATTCTATATGGGTGATCATCGATAGTATTATAAAGTCTACTCATTTATATGTGAAAAGAGAAGATCTAACCCTTGAGAACCTAACCCTAATCTATATCAATGAAATCATAAAGCTTCATGTGAAAGATCTATCGACTATATCAGATCGTAACCCTAAGTTTACATAAAAATAATGGAAGAGTCTCAAAAAGGGCTCTCAACATTGACATTCATTTAAGAACCATATATTATCTTTTAACTAGTATATGGTCTAAAATAACTATCTAGACTTTAGAGGATATTAAAATATCAAGTTCTCTTGACTTACAAGGTATGTGGTATCAGTAACTATCTTTTTTGGGATTTTTATACAATAATAGCTTCTATTTGATCATCCAGATGGAACCATATGAAGCATTGTATGGGAATAGGTTTCATACTCCTACATGTTGGGAAGATTTTGGGGAAATAATGTTACTTGGACATATCTTATGGAGGATAGGATAGTTAAAGTACATATTATTTAGGATCACATTAAAGTATCCCAAAGTAGAAAAAATGCACATGTTGTTAATCGAAGGAAATAATTGAAATTTAAATATGGGGATAATGTATCTTAAAGGATTAAATAAATAAGGGAGTTGTGATATTTTGTAGAAATGAAAATTTAAGTTATAAGTAAATTGGGCCTTTTGAAATATTATAAATAATTGGGGTTGTAGTTTACCGATTATCTATGCCCCCCAACCTTTCTAAAGTACATGATATCTCATATGTTTCATTACTGAATAAATACATGTTAGATACAATGCATGTGATAACATATTAGGGAATATAGTTGGATCTCTACATGTCTTATAATGAGAAACAAGCCCATATTATTAACATGAGAGAGAAAGTATTGTGAAATCAGACAACTCATTTGGTGAAAATAATTTGGAGAAATCACAAACTAGAAGAGGAAACTCAGGATCTTGAAGAATACATATAGAAGGAGTATCAATATCTATTCAATTAATGATATACACCCCAATTTAAGGATGAAATTATTTATTTGGGGAAGAATGTAATACCCCAGACTCTATAGTAGCAGGTAGATACTATTTCACAAACCATTACACAAATATGCCCTTTAAAGGGAATTTATTTAAAAGTTAAATCTTATAATTTGAAATTGTATAAAATAATCACATTTTTTAGTTAATCATATCTAAATTATATTGGTATAAAGTTTTTAGTTTTTTCTAAAAATTCCGGTTTTAGTCGAAAATTACGGTTTTCACAGAACCTATAATTTGTATGATTTTATCATTATATAAGAATGACCTAGAAGTTTGGAAAAACTTTTAAGTAATAAAATATTTATTTAGTTAATAATATTATACATTTGAAAATATTATTTGAACTTATAAAACCTATGGAAAAAAATTTAGAACTAATTAAAATGTTACTTTAATATAAAGAGTGTTTTTCGGTCTTTTCATTAAATGTAGTATTTTCAAGGGAGATTATTTTTTTGTTGACATTAAAGACTCATAAAATTTATTGAATTTATAATAAATCAATTTAGGTCATTAAAATTAATAAAAAATAATTTTACATTATATATGGATATAAATATCCAAAATATTATTTCTCTAAAAGGGGTTTTTTCATGATTAAGTGTATTTATTTTAAAAATAACTTTTCAAAACATTAGAATTTTTATTTTATAAAATGATTTTTAAATATGAAATTAAAAGTATAAAATTAAGTAAAATGTTCAACCTGATTCTTTTTCATTAAAATTAATTACTAATATTAGAAAATAATTGACAAGTTAAAAGTAAAAGGGGTCAATTGACATTAACCTAGTGTAAGAATGTTAAATTTTTTTATAAATTACCAATAATGGAATTGTTGATCTTTTTATCAAACAATAATTTTCCCCTACACTTTTTCCATTTTTTAGGAATTAAACCTTGAATAGTTCCATGAAATTATTTATAAATGTAAAGGTGTTCCGAAAACTACCATTACCTTCACATATAAAAGGGGAACATCTTCACCACTTCAAGACACACCATAAAATATAATTTATCCTTTAGAATATTTAATTTTAACATCCTTATAACCCTATATCAAGAAACTAATCCCATGTTCACTCATAGTTATCTTAATCCCTTCAAATTCAAGGAGACTTCAATGGAAAAATAAAGTCCCCAATACGAGTATTATCAATTACTTAGTTTTATTCTTAATTATATTCTTTAAAATTTATTATAGGCACACTAATATAATGATATTATTATAATTTATATACTTTAATATTTCTATAATTATGGAATTATCATTTTTTTTATTCATATACCCCATCCATTAATGAAAATCAAAACTATTGTTCGTGTGTTGTTCGGACTACCTACTCCAAGATGTAACTTGTTTTTTTCCCTTCACAACCATATAAGGTTGGATATAAAGTAAATACTAAAGGATAATTTTTTTTATGATATCATTAAGGTTTTTTTTTACAAATTTTAGAACCTATTAACTATATAACCAACCTATAGTCATCATTTGTTTAATTGTTCAAAATAATCATGCTAATAGAACAATCTTTTATTCAAATTGTGTAATGTTTTCATATACATTACTTATTAATATAATTACTTATAATTATGATGTATCACAAAAATAAATACTAAATAAGATAATTTTTAACCTATTATAAGGATGTTACAATAAAACCACCTCGCAATCAATCATTAAAATAATGTATCTTCATGTTTGTGTTAATTTAACCACCTACTCCAATAATACTTTGCATTCATGTCATTGATGAGTATGGGAACTTATTTACTAATATAATAGGATATAAATGTATAAATAATTATTATTTTTTCTTTGTATATATCATATCAATATCAAATTCATCAATTAAGGAAACACATCTTCTTCATTAAAAAACACCAAAATATGCTTATTATCAACTTTATCTTCAAGGATAAGGCCTAAAACAATCATGAAAGTAATTTAAAAAATCATAAATTATTATAAATAATACTTAATATTATTTTTAATTAAATATTAATAATTTAATTTTGTATAATATTTAATATGATCACTTCAATTATGAAATTATTACAAACGATAAAAATTGTAAACACTGATGTGGAAAATCATAGGAATTCATGTAGATAATGACCATTTATGAAGAGTATGAATGAAAATGAAAATGATAAATGTTACTAATTAAGTGATTAATATATATATATATATATATATATGTTTATAATATAGTATCTTAAAGTATGTTAATGGGAATCTGGACAAGAGGTAAGGGTTTTCTGTCTCAAATTCCTCTCACTATGACATGTTTTATAATATGAACTTAATTTATATTATGTGGTGTATATACTAACTATTTTAGATGTTATATCATGAAATTATTTTATAAATATTATTTTAATATCAATATTAAGCTATTTTTCAATAGTTTATGATTGAATTTCTACCCAATCCATAATTGGGGTTTTCTTTCTCAATTTTCTTTCTTTGGGACTCATGTTGTAATCAACACCTATTTTATTTTATGTGATACATAAATTGATGTAGAATAATTTTTCCATTTTACTCATGAAATTTAAGGTATTTAAAATTATATATTTTTATCCCTCTCTTATATTCCTTTTATTTAAGATTTACCTTTTCCATGGCAGAAAAATCATCTGATGTTTTGGTAAAGTAAAAGTGTGTGTAATTTCCTAGAAAATACATACTTGTATGGATACTGGAAAGTTTTTTTGGTTGTTTAATAGATGAAGCTAGGGGTAATCACCCCAAAAAGGGTTGGTTGAGCATTAACTCAATCATCACCCTTATACATAGTGACTGGGCCTAATACTACACACTTGGAGAGACACCCCCATGAGATATGATTTGGAATATTCACTCACTTCTATTGAAGCATGGTGAAGGATTTTTCTTACCATTTCCTTAGTCTCCTACCAATTCAATCTATTGAATCCGATTACTATCTTCCATGGATAACCTAACACATTTTAAGTATCCTCTCCACTAAACTACTTTGATTAGTTTAAATCATATTACTTTGATGATACCCCATGAATCATAAGTTTATTAAGGGGTGTTATCATATACATCCACATTATCATATTTAATAGGGAAGTATTTGATATCCATATTTCTTATTATACGATAGCCAAGTTTTTTTCAGTAAAAGGTTCCTCATGGAATGGTATGAAAGATCTTGCTATCTCTTATGGTGAATTATTTGGGCTCAAACAAGTGACAAGTTAGGCTTGAAATTATATTTACCCTCGATGCATCAACCATTCCCATGAGACAAAACATGTTGGGTTTTGGTGTATGAATCTTCCCATAACAAGATAATTTCTTGACAAAAGTCTCAATAAAAAGTAAAGTGTCTTGGAACAAGGTCACGTCAATTTTTTTTTGATACTCTACATTATGCATTCCATCAGTATGAGATCAATGATTATTTGACTTAAAAAAGTGTTGGGTTTAGCTTAGCATTATATTCCACTATGATCATCAATAGTTCTCATGAGACAAAACATGTTGGGTTTCAGGTTACGCCTCTTTCCATAACAGGATAATTTATTGAATATACTCTCAAAAACAAGTAAAGTTTCTTGGAACAAGGCATTGAAATCATGTTTTTGATGTCCAAAATTATGTATTCCATCATTATGATATCAATTATTATTGTTATCTATGTTTTTATTTATTTTCATGAACATAGAATTCCCTTAGTTTTAGTTGAGTATGGCCTGATATTTTTTATTTATTTTTTCCATATAACCTATGCCATTTTTATATTATGTAAGATTCTATTTTATTCTACTATTTAATGATTAACTTGGATCACCCTTATTTTTTTCCTTTCCCCAAGAAACCTAGAGGAAGACTATGAGTAATTTTGAAGGATAAAATAGAAGGGATATTCATGTTATCTTAATAAGTTCATGTTGTATCTTATGCTTTTAAAGTGTAATGTATATATGTATCTGGTCTTACATTACTACTAAAATGTTCTAACCTTTAATAAATATTATACTTTGTACAAATAATGTAGTATAACTACCATCTCTGGGTTTCTGGAGACCATGATGTTATAGTTGGTATCAAAGGAAGTTTAGTAACAACAATGGGGATTATATTTATATGAAAAAGTAGGATAACATCATTTCTATGATAATTCCTCAATATTTATAGGGAAAACTCTAGAAAATATAGTAGTAATTGTATTTTACAATTCAATATCATGAGCTAATTATGTGTATTCCATTTGAGAAAGATGGTGACTAACATGAGGAATGAGAACCATATTAGCACAAATAGTTAGTGTAGGGATATTAAACCTCAATAAGTTAATAATGTTTTAGTTGAGGATAATCAGTTCATAAACATATTGGGGTAGTTGACATATGTTATGAAAAATAATCTCACTCAGATAAAGTTTCCTACTGATCTACAACATGGTTTATCTATGCTGAATCGCTTTATGTGACAACTGCCTCTAGAATTCAGTGGAAAAACTAATCCATTGGTTGTTGAATAATGGATAAAATCCATATAGAAGATCATTCTTGATTTTGGAAGTAGTGAAAAGTAAAAAATAAATCATGGCGGTCTGTTGTTTGAAGGAATATGTATACAAATGGTGGTTACTAATTAAAAGAACTAAAGAGGAAGATGAGATCAAGTGCATGAAATGTTTAACTTTTAATAAGGAATTGTATGAAAAATTAATTCCTCAATGGAAAAGAGAATAAATTTAAATTAATTTCCTTAATATTATACAAAAGGAGGTTGAAAATGTTGTTGAATATAAGGCTAACTTTACAAGGTTATCTAGGAACACTATAGACTATGTATATACACCAGAAAGAAAGATTTATTGTTTCTTCGATTAGTTAGAACTGAGAATTTTATATTCATTGGTCTCTTGTTACTTTTTATCATATGAAGATATAGTATCATACACCATTAATAGAGAAAAAGTGTTCTCTATTATTTATGTATTCAAGGTAAATCAGGATAAGATGAGGTATATTGAGAATCATAGGAAACAATTGCTAAAGGTAATAAAGGAAGAAATGGATTTCCCTCCCGTGATAATTGTGGGAAGAAATGGCATAGGGCTTACAAGAAAGGAACAAGAGTTTGTTACAAGTGAGGAGAAAAAGCCATCAAGATCACTAATTCAAGGGAAAGGAAGAAATTTTTTATATTCAATTCTTTATATGTAGATAGAAGGGAAATTATATGAACTAATTCCGCAAACGTAAAGGGAATTTAATAAAAAAATACTAGGGAGAAGGACCAATATTTTATGGTTAATATGACTAAATTAGAAGTTCCCAATGACATGGCGGAAGATAAATAGATAATTACATCAAATTTAGATATTTTTTTCAATAATTATGGATATTTGAACTCTTTTATATCTTCCATGTTTTTTTAAAAAAATTAGATATTTTCCTAGGACCCTATTAATGGATTTATACACAAATACACCAAGTGAGAGTCTTATAGAAAAAATATATGTTTGAAAATTATAATTATTATTCATGGGAATACCATATTTTTATTTTTTTTATTATACCAAGGGTTGAATTTGATATGATCCTTGGTAATGATTTTCTTTCAAAGTATAATGAAACTTTTTTTTCCAAGAGAAGAAGATTACAATTCAAAAATGTAAAGTAGAATTTCATGTCTTTATAGGGAAAATTTTATCATTTAAATCATGTTTGGATCCACCCAATAGTTATACTTATTTAAATTTTGGGTAATGTGGAATATCTAGCGTGATATATGGATGATGAACATATAAAAATAATAAAGTATGCACCCATTGTATGAAATTTCATTGATATTTTTTCAAAATAATTTCCTAGACATCCACCAGAGCTTGAAGTTGGGTTCTACAATGGACTCATTCCTGATGCAAGACCCATATATAAAACTCTTTATAGGATGGTACAAGTGGATTTGGTAGAGTTTAATAAATAGTTGGAGACTTTGAGTGATAAGGAATTTATTCTCCCTAGTGTTTCACCATGGGGTGCCCCTGTTTTATTCATAAAAAGGATGGATCTGTGAGTTTATGCACTAATTATAGGGATTTCAATTACATGAATAAAAAGAATAAGTATCATTTTTCAAGCATTGATGACTTATTTGGTCAAATTTAAGGAGGTCGATAATTATCAAAGATTGATATTTTATCCAGTTATCATTAGTTAAGGGTAAAGAAGGATGATATACCAAAGATGTCATTTTGAATAAGGCATGGAAACTACGAGCTTATGGTAATGCCTTTTATATTAAATAATTAACCTTATGTATTTATGGATCAAAGGAATAGAATATTTAAAAATTATATTGATATTTTTTGGTGGTTTTTATTGGAAATATATTAATATGATCTAAGAGATGTGAATAGAATGAGAGTCATCTAAAAATAATTATAGATACCCTCGGAAAAAAGAAATATATTGGAAGTATAATAAGTGTGAATTTTGGAACAATGATGTTTATTTTCTTATTTATATTTTCTCCAAGGATGAGATATCTATTTACCCCTTGATGTAATGGTCTTTTTCACAAAACCCCAATCAAAAAATTTACCCATTAGAGAAATGTAATATAATTTTCTCTAGATTATCTCTTATTGAGGTCATAATTTGAGTTACAAAACTATCGCTTTCTTTTTTTGCATGAAGAAAAATTAGGAGATTTAATTAAAATTTATAAACCATTAAATAAGTAGAAAATAAAGTGAAATAAAATTAAAGAGTAAATTATAAATTTTACTCAAAATCAAAAGGATGTGAAATCATATTTGAAATAGTAGTTGTGGACAATTGTAGATCCCACAAAAACTCCCCTCTTAATTGTTTAAAAATATATACCAAATGAATTTATCAATTCACATAAAAAGAAATCAAAATTAGTACCAATTTTTTCATAGAAATCATATCAATACTTTTATATGATCGTTGTTCCTCCTTTATATGTTATACAACTACTTGAAGACCTCCAATCAATCAAACCTACCTGAAATAACTATGCTCCTTGAAAATACATTGCCAAATAAATTTAAATAGTGAAATCAATTATTTCAATCCACAGATTGGAGAAACATTTAAAAAAATAGATGAAAATGTATTTAGGAAATAAAATTACTTCTTACATTAAAAAATATAAGTCCAACATAAATTCAAAAGATTATACAAATGAAGAATAAAACTTGGAAGAGAGTTTCTTTTGGTTTTCACCATCCACAACCATTGGGTGATCATCCATTCATCACTTGAGATACATGTATATTATAAATGTATAAATTTAAAAAATGTATGAAAATAATATTCAAAAACCTCTCCAGAATAGACCTCTACTTGAACTATCTAACTGACCTCTTGAAAAAAATAGAGATGAAAATATATAATGTATAAAGGAGAAAAATCTAGAGTAAAGTTTCTATCATTCCAATTATTTCTCAATTTATTCCTATATGGAGGCCAAATATCAACAATGTACCTTGTTAAATTTTGTTTAGATTTCTGTTAAATATACACCCACAAAATTTAGATCTATTGGACATGTGGTGAAAATTATATGCACAAGTTATTGAAGAGACTTTTTTTGGATGAATAGACAGTTGAATTCCTCCATATTAATGAGTGAAACGACCAAAATAATGAATAAATATGGAAAATATAATTAATATAAATTTGAGGATCTGATTTTTCTTTTATCTTCAGTTGGAATAAATGTATGTAATTTATGTCCAAAAAAACTATTTCCAAAATTAAATTATTTGTTTGGGGTTCAAATATATAGATTCATCACTTTTTCCAATTGACTATAATGAGTCCCAAGATCAAAGGTACCCTAAAAAATAATAATATAGACAATTGTATCATAATTGAAAAAATTATTGTTAAAATAAAAAATTGATAAAAAACTCTTAAAATTCCAAAATTAAAGAGTTTTAACAATTTAGTTCAAAAATCATTAAAAATCCAAAAAAGAATGTAATTTCACTTAAAAAGAAAAATTTATGGGGATATTGTCACGACCCGTCCCAGTGGGGCCCGTGCCGCAACTCCCCAAGCCCATCTCCAATCGGCCAGGGGCTGGTGACTAGTACGGAATAGGCATGTCACTAACATGGGAGGCATTGCCTATAAACCTATACACACACACACACACACACACACATCTCCAAACCCGCAAAGCTGAAAAGTAAAAAGTACTGAAAATGGAAATGCATGAATACACTAAAATCACAACCAACAGAGTACGACAGGAAGATAAAGAACAGTAATGTAAAACCCTAGTGAAAAAGTACAAGCCCACCAAAAGAAAGTCTGCAAAAAAGTCCAACCTGTAAAGAAAAGGTACTGGGACTGTAATCCGTAGCCGTAGGAACACACCTCGGCCTGCCTGATCTCAATGAGCACCGTCTGGTCCTGGTCCACCTAGAATCCTATCAAAGGCTCGCTCGTCTGCACAAGACACGACATGTGCAAGCAAAGCTCGTGTAGGTGTGAGTATAACAATACCCAGTAGGACACCCCAAAAACCACAAAGGGAAACAAAAAGGGAAAATACCACAAAGGAATGATACCGTCAGCTCTACACAGTATATGTTTATAGAACATATAACAAGAACATCCATATATACTCATACATGGACGACTATCGCGAAACCACCACTAAGATCCAGCTCGAAGATTCTACTAAGCATGCAACAGGGAGAACACACTCCTAGGTCTGAAGAGGGAGATACAAAGTAATCATTCCAGAAGAACGCACTCCATAAGTACTTAAGAGTACGATGCTCAGATGAGGACCAAAACCAATAGCTATGGGGTGATTCCAACAACTCAGTCTGAACTAATCCTCTAAGTAGAGGATCGACTCCCAGGTAAAGTAGGTCACGTCAATGCCAAGAACTCTACCTAGGGTATCAGGAAGGAATAGAGGATCCGGATCTAAGTATCATAGAGGGGATTCCAACAACTCTATTCCATAAGTCCTTCTGAAGGGATCATACTCCTAAACATAGGAAATGATACCAGAAACCTTCAGAAAAAACCAAGGGTATAAAACCTAAGAAAGCTTGTCCAAGTCATGGAGGACAAATGGCTCAAGCCATATAGAACAGGTTACACAGCGTGTAGTATGATTACACACCGTGTTCCTTGACTCTAGGTACTGCCCGTGAAGACATCCTGTGTCTCTAGTCTAGGTATGAAAAACTAGACTACACGGCGTGTAGAAGTATCACACGCCATGTTTTCTTGACTCTGGGTACTGCCCGTGTAGACGACCCGTGTCTGAAATCTAAGTCATGTAGAAAATCATATACACAGCATGTAAGCCAACACACACACCGTGTATGGTCGACCGGGAAATGCCCGTGTACCCTGGCCGTATGCCAGTACATGGTGTTTGTCCGTGTCGCTATACCCTATGTACATGTACATAGGGTATCTTGTGTATCTGGACAAGTCTAGCCAGGGAAGGGTATACACGCCCTGTCTTTGGCCGTGTACCTAACCCGTGTCAGTGTACTCCCAGAGTACACGCCAGGTGGTCCGTCGACGAACACACACCATGTATCCCATACTACACGCCGTGTAGTCGGGATTTATCCAGAACCGTCATCTTCCTCCTCACACCTCGGCCGGATTTCTGGATCTCGTTTCTCTTGTCCGTTTGCCGCGAAACTCAAGATCTCAGGTTTCCTCATCATCATGATGTCGAATCCATTGGTTTCGGGCCTTCGATCGGCTCCGAAATCTGATTTCGGTCACCCATGTGGAAATCATTTGAATAATAATATCTTCCGATCCGCTTCGATCCATCCATCGGCACCACAGTCACACCTCCGTAGCATCATCCCGATGTTAGATACAATCTTAGATCATCGCACCAATAAAAAAATTTACAACGATCAATTTCCTCCAAGAACGTCAAGCACGGGGAAGAACGGGAAGTCTCCACGAAGAACGGGGAATTGAATCACAAAAAAAAAACAAGAGGGACGAACCTCGATCGTTGTTCATGACGATCCGAGTTCATCGTCGTCAGATCAGAACCAAATAATCAACATATTAAATCACAAGGATGAAGATCTTTCCCAAAATTCTCGTAAAAGCCCATCCCACAATTACAATCGATCCGCGAGCTAATCTCTTCGTGGATTAGTCCGCGTTCATCGTAGGAATCAAGAACGGGAAAATAAAATCAAAATCAAATGTCCTACCTGGATCCGCAGTGCTCATTGGCGAAGATCCGGTTGTCGCGTCGTCGTCACCGAAACAACTCGTCAAGAACATCATCGTCGTGTTGGGAGGTTTTCTCCAAAGCCTCCAGATCCTCCAAGGGTTTCAGGGTTAGGAGGTCTGTAACCCTGGACCCCTGCGCAAATCTCTATTTAAAAAGGATAAAATATTTTTCTACAGTAGGGATTTAATAAAATATTTTTATTAAATATTTTATTACGGTTACGTCCAAAAACCATATTTCACCACTGACCCGCGCCAGTCGATATTAGGTCTCTCCTAGGGTAAACCCGCTACTCTAGACGCAACTGTGCCCTTAGATTTCTTATCTGAGCACCCGTTCAAGAGTTATTCCAATTTTTCAGGAAAAACACATGCACGTGTTATTTAATTACTTAATTAAATTTAAACAGTTGTTTCGGGCTCAACAGGCCTCAGAACTATATGCCTTCACAACGCCTGGTCTTGAAATAATTCCCATATAATATTAAAATAATTCATGGAAAATCTAGGACATTACATACTCCCCAACTTAGGGATTTATGTCCTCAAAAATCCAAAAAGAAGGCCACTCAAAAAAAAAAGATGTGGGTAGTTCACCTGAATCTGAGCCTCCCGCTTCCACATGATCTCTTAGAGATTCCCTTACTACCACCAGACATGCACCAAGGGATTAAATTTACCATAAAGGATCCTCTCCTGCCAATCCTCGATCTCCACTGGGTACTCAGCAAAGGTCACTCCATCATCACTGTCCATCTCACCCTAGTTGATAATGTGCGATGGGTCAGGCACGTACCTCCGCAGCTGCGACACATGGAAGACATTGTGTACTCGTTCCATCTGAGGAGGTAGATCCAAGTGGTACCACACCTCTCAAACTCTACTCAGAATATGAAAAGGGCCAATGAACCTCAAAGATAGCTTGCCGCCTCGGCCAAATCTCCACAATCCCCGTCAAGGTGAGACCCGAAAGAACACATGGTCTCCCTCCTCGAACTCCAAGGGCCTCCATCTCTTGTTGGAATAAGACTTCTTCCAACTCTGTGTAGTCCTCATCCTCTCTTGTATGACCTGCAACTTCTCCGTAGTAGCTCGCACTATCTCTGGGCCCATGAGTGCTGACTCTCCTGGGTCAGTCCAGCAAAGTGGTGACCTGCAAGGTCTCCCGTACAGAGCCTCGAATAGTTCCATACCAATAGTGGAATGATAACTGTTATTATAAGAAAATTCCACCAGTGGTTGGTGATCCTCCCAGCTACGACCGAGGTCAAGTATGAAAGCTCATAGCATATCCTCCAGAACCTGGATGATCCGCTCCGTCTGACTATCAATCTAAGGATGAA
Source organism: Viscum album (assembly GCA_963277665.1). NCBI lineage: Eukaryota > Viridiplantae > Streptophyta > Magnoliopsida > Santalales > Viscaceae > Viscum > Viscum album. Next base: position 320,653,094 of record OY728146.1, read on the forward strand.
ACGATGTGCTCAAGCGTAATTGAGTCCAAAAAGATTCCTGCAATCCCTTCCACAACGGGGATGTGAAATGAGCATCACGATCTGAGATGATCTTTTATGGAAATCCATGAAGCTGAACTATCTTCTTCATGTAGAGGCGTCCCAAGCTCTCTACTAGACTCTGCTCCCGTATGTCTAGGAAGTGGGCCGACATGGTGAGTCGGTCAACGATCACCTAGATGGCATCATGTCCCCTGTATATATGTGGTAAAACTATCACGAAGTCCATCGATATCCCATCCCACTTTCACTCTGGAACCTCAAGGGGCTGAGTCAAACCTACTGGGACCTAGTGCTCAGCCTTTACTTGCTGACAAGTAAGGCAATGAGAAACAAACTCTGCCACACTCTTCTTCATTCCAGGCCACCAGAACTGACGTCGGAGGTCCCGGTACATCTTTGACATGCCTGGATGCACCGGAAACGGAGATGTATGGAACTCACTTAGAAACTCCTCTTGAAAAATCACTAGTACTACTGTGCTCCCTCTGAAAATAACAACATGCTCCCCACCTTTTGAATATCCATCAGCAGCATCACCTGTGGATATCTGAGAACGTAGAGTCTCATAGCTAGCATCCTTGAGCTGTGATTCCCTGACTCACTGTAAGAGTGGAGGGGTAAAAACCATCGACTGAAGGTAAGCTCCCTTGTATCTATCCATGAAGGATAACTTCAAAGAGGCCAACTGACTTGTCACCTCATCCAGCAACTGCGAACTGGATTTCCTACTAAGAGCATCTACCACAATGTTCCCCTTCCCAGGAGTATAAACAATCTCAAAGTCATAATCCTGGAGGAACTCAAGCCACTGCCTCTATCTCAAATTCATATACTTCTAAGAAAAGATATATCTGAGACTTTTTTTATTAGAGTAGATGATAAACCGCTCGCCCATCAGGTATTGCCGCCACATCTTCAATGTGAAGACTACCACTGCCAACTCAATATCATGGGTCGCGTAGTTCTTCTAGTGTGGCTTCAACTGTCGTGAGCCATAGGCAATCACCACTTTCCTCTACATCAGGACAAAACCAAGACCGGTTCCTGATGCGTCGCAGAACACTATGTACTTGACACCCTCCTCTAGTAGTCTCAAGATCAGGGCGCTCATCAGACTCTGTCTCAACTACTGAAAAGCCTGCTGGCATCTTTCGGTCCACACAAAAGGATTCCCCTTTTGGGTCAGAGCTATCATGGGTGCTGAAATTATGGAGAAATCAGGAATGAGTCTCCGATAGTAGCCTGCCAACCCAAGGAAACTCTGCACCTCCATCACACTCTAGGGTGGCTCCCATGCTAGCACTGCCTCTACCTTGGATGGGTCCACTCCTACACCATCTAATGAGACAACGTGTCCCAAAAAGTGGACCTCCTATATCCAGAATTGACACTTCGAGAGTTTCTTGTACAACTGGTGCTCTTAGAGTATGTTCAGAACCATTCATAGGTGCCTCACATGCTCCTCCTCGGGCGCAGAGTACACAAGGATATCATTGATGAATACCACCAAGAATCGATCTAGATAGGGCTAAAAGATCCATTTCATGATTCCCATAAATACTTCTGGGGTGTTAATCACGCCGAAGAGCATCACCAAGTACTCATAGTGACTATAGCCACATCTGAAATCCATCTTCTGTATATCCTCATCCCGTACTTGCAACTGGTGATAGCCTAATTGCAGATCAACCTTCGAGAACCATCGTGCCCCTCTTAACTGGTCGAAGAGGTCATCGATACTCGGTGGTGGATACCAATTTTTCACGGTCACCTGATTCAAGCATCGGTAATCCACACACAGCCTCAAGCTCCCGTATTCCTTCTTGGAAAACAACACTGGGGCCGCCCAGGGTGAAACAATGGGTCTCACGAAGCCCTTCCTCTGCAATTCCTCCAGCTGCACTCTCAGCTCACGAAGCTCCGCAGGAGCCATCCGATATGCTGATGCTGAAATCGGTGTTGTACCCGGTTGCAACTCAATCCATAAATCTATCTTCTGGTGGAGAGGTAGTCCATGTAAATCCTCTGGAAAGACGTCCTCGTACTCAGCCACTATTGCTGGAAACTAGAAACTCCTAAAATCTTTTTCTCTAAGGGCTAGGGTAGCCAACTGATGTGAAATTGGTTGTACCTTCCTATGCACGAGTCCATCCTGCACTGCCTGGGTCTCCTTTTCACCGACGAAGGATAACCTCCTCCCATCACTACGGACACAACACACCCTTTTCCTAAAATAGTCAACCTGGGCATGAACTGTATATAGCCAATTCATACCAAGAATGACATCATAAGGCCTCGAAGCTACCACCAAGTGGTTCCAACCGAAACTCTCACCTCCAAGGGTTAGGTCACACTGTCTGCAAAGGTGTGTGATTTCTAAATCTTCTCAAGTCGATGTTTCTAAGCATAAGGGTCGAGTCAACGGTTGAACTAGAATATCAAGGTCTCGAACATGATAATAATTCAGAAAATAATGACTAGTGCATGTGTCTATCAGTACGACATACAAAGTCTAAAAGACACTGATTGTACCTCTAATCATTCCGGGAGTACTTGGGTCATAAGCCTCTACTGCCTGCAGCTATCCCTGCCTCTGTCCACCAGCTCCCTGAACCTGGGGTGGACCTCCTTGGGGTGGTGGTGGTAAAGGGTCAAAATGCCGACCACCTCCAGCTGCTCTTCCAACTCCTCTAGCACATCCGCCGCCCCACAGATCTGATGCTAGCTCGAATGTCTTTGCGCAAGCCCTGCTCAAAAGTTCTAGCTCTGAAGTACTGATCCCTGAACTTATCCCTCGAGTACCGTGAGAGGTTGGTAAAACTCGATGAATAGTCATCCACCATCATGGTTCCCTACTGGAGCTTAAGAAACTCCTGTATACGTACTTCTCTCAGGGTAACCAGTGAAAACTCCTCTATGAAGAGACGCTCAAACTACGACCATGCAAGAGTCGCCTCGTCGTGAGTCTGGATAACCAAACTCCAAAATCGCCCTGCCAAGCCCTGCAGAAGGCTCGCTACTAGGATCACCATCAGATATTCTGGTGTCCTAACCAAATAGAAGACTCTGGCCACTACCTCAATCTAGTCCTCTGTTTCTTGAGGGTCAGGCTTGCCTCGAAACCTGAGGGGTATCTGTCTCTGAAACTCATGGAGTGCACTCAGCCTGCGCTCCTCCTCTACTAGTATAGCAAGTACTAAATACCTCTCCACAGGTGGTGGGATAGATATCACACCACCCGAAGGTAAAACTGAGGCATCTGGCACCTGGATCGAAGCTTCATCATAGAGGGGGTCATCCTCGTGATCGAGCTGTTGGATCCTAGCGGGTGCGCGTCACAGAGGCATCCTGTAAAGAAAAAAGATGTATCACAGTTAGTGAGTATATCTGGAGAGTTGACTCAAGAAGGACATGGAAACCACAAACCATTCCTATATGATGCATGTACCATTATTTTCCCCTATAGCTATTGTTCTCATGTTCCGAGTTAAAAAACAAGTTATCAGAGTCCTGGTGTGGGGATACGTCAGCCGCCCGCACCAACACTGGGGTCCCTGGCCTGAAAGACGAACTCGAAAAACTTAACATTGTTTCCCCAAACCAACTCACAGACTCTCGGTCCTAAGGTAGAACCTACCACCTCTAATACCACTCTATCACGAACCGTCCCAGTGGGGCCCGTGCCGCAACTCCCCAAGCCCGCCTCCAATAGGCCAGGGGATGGTGACTAGCACCGAGTAGGCATGTCACTAACATGGGAGGCATTGCCTATAAACCTGCACACACACAAACACACATCTCCAAGGCCACAAAGATGAAAAGTAAAAACTATTGAAAGTGGAAATGCATGCATACACTAAAATCCCAACCAATAGAGTACGACTGGAAGGTAAAGTACAGTAATGAAAAACCCTGGGAAAAAAGTACAAGCCTGCCAAAAGAAAGTCTGCAAAAAAGTGTATCCTATAATGAAAAGGTACTGGGACTGCAATCTGTAGCCGTAGGAACACACCTCGGCCTGCCTGATCTGACGGAGCACCGTCCGGTCCTGGTCCACCTAGAATCATGTCAAAGGCTCACTTTTCTACACAAGACACGACATGTGCGGGAAAATCCCATGCAGGTGTTAGTATAACAATACCCAGTAGGACACCCCAAAAACCACAAAGGGAAATAAAAAGGGAAAATACCACAAATGAACGATACAATCACCTCTACATAGTATATGTTTACCGAACATATAACAATAACATCCAGATATACTCATACATGGTTGACTATCGCGAAACCACCACTAAGATCCAGCTTGAAGATTCTACTAATCATGTAACAGGGAGAACACACTCCTAGGTCTGAAGAGGGAAATACAAAGCACTTGTTCTAGGAAAACTCACTCCACAATTACTTGAGAATACTATGCTCAGATGAGGATCACAAACAATAGCTATGGGGTGATTCCAACAACTCAATATGAACTAATCCGCTAAGTATAGGATCGCCGCCCGGGTAAAGTAGGTCACGTCGATGCCAAGAACTCTACCTAGGGTATCAGGAAGGAATAGAGGATCCAACTCTATGTATCATAGAGGGGATTCCAACAACTCTATTACGGAAGTCCTTCTAAAGGTATCATACTCTTGAATGTAGTAAATGATACCAGAAACCTTCAGAGAAAAACCAAGGGTACGAACCCTAGGAAATCTTGTCCAAGTCACGGAGGACAAATGACTCAATCCATGTAGAACAGGTTTCACGACGTGTAGTTGGATTGCACACAGTGTTCCTTGACTCTGGGTACTTTCCGTGTAGATGGGCCATGTCTCTAGTACAGGTATGAAAAACAAGACTACATGGCGTGTAGAAGTATCACATGCCGTGTTTCCCTGACTCCAGGTACTGCCCGTGTAGACGGAACGTGTCTGAAATCTAAGTCGTGTAGAAAAGAATATACATTGTAACAACCCAAGATTTTATGATAATTATTCTTTTTAATTTCATTGATGTCTTGTGTTGTACGCTACACCAAAATTAGCTTGTTCTATACGCAGCACTGTATTAGCTTGCAGTATACGCAACACTATTCTTAGCTCGTGTTACACACAATTTCAAGTTCGTTTTGTAGAAATTATTCTACGCAACATTAAGTATAGATTTTGTTTAATGTTTAAATGAAATAAGTTTTGAATTATGTTATATGCAACACCAAAGGGATCTTTCACTATAGGATCCCTGACTTGGTTTGCATTACACGCAATCACGACCTTCCTCGATAGCGTGTGTAGTACGCAATACCAGGTTTCACTAAACAACGATATATTGTTATAATATTATTATGGACTAGACGTTATGAATAATATTAACTAAATTTTGAATTTTATAACATTATTATACATCTTACATATTTTCTAGAACATGGTATGTGAACAAAATAATTTTTTTGGGTAAAATAATTATTTTTCAAAAAATGAGGTTTTGTTGCCTTTTGAGGGCACACCCACATTAAATCCAGTTTTTTACATATTTATAAGTTCAATATGACAAAATAAAATTCTTCTTTAGAACCAGGATATAGAAATTTACTTTGGATAAATGTTTCATATTATTCTGATAACTTTCATATTTTAATGAATTGTAAAAACATGCTATATTTTAATTAAAAACAAATTTTTTCATCATAATAATTTATATGGTTAAATTATAATATTGAATAATTTTAAAGTATGAATAGAATATATTTTTATCATTTAATATAATGTATTTCATTAGAATTGATTTTACATTGAATTCATAAGTAAAATAATTTCAATCTTTTGCAATGTTTTATCTGTTAAAACTCGTTTTCTTAACAGTGGGATTAATTTTAAATTAATTTCTGCAAATTATGTGATTTGAATTTGGAAAAATGGATTCCATATTTGGAATCATTAGGTAAAAATTATTTTAATAAGCAATTTTTTATTTTTAGGCATTATGAATAGTAGCTACGGTAAATGTTATTTACCATAGTTAAAGGTAAATCGGGTAATTATGGGTAAATATAATATTATAAAATTACCCTAACACTTGTCTTAATGTAATTTAATGATTATATTTTTCCCTAAATCATACTTGGGTTGAAATTGAATCTAATGGAACCCACTAGTATTTGATTATGACCTTTAGTTTATTTTATTTAAAGGAAAGTGAAATATGTCTCACTCAAACATTAATAATTAAAGTATTTTTAATATAAGGTTATACAGAATATAAATTCGGTTATAAATACTCATTTGAAATCTAAAATGTTTTTATTTATCATGAAAATTTATTTATAATTTTTAAGTGTTATTTAATTACCTTATTATCTTATACATTAATGATGTAGAAATTATTTATTTAGTGAAAAATCAATAATATAGTTTTTCTTGAAATAGTAATACATATCAAAAGGCCCAAAAATCTGAAAAACACTTATTTTTAGTGTATATATAAACTTTAAACATCCAATGGCCTAATTGTTGACCATTTGTATCCTTATGAAGGCGATTATGACACTTATATTATTTTATTTTAAATGATTCCAAAGTTGTCACCTTCATATTTTAATAAATATAACAATTTACATGTTGTGATTTTAAGATGATAAATTCGAGTAAAATTATTATTATGAAATCTATGAGATTTATGTTAATCATAGGATTTTATTTTAAATTTTTATGCAACAAATAAGTATATTAAATAATTATACAAAAATGTTGTACTAATTATTTTATTAAGAGATATACCAAATAAATGGTTTTACAAATACGAAAATAAATATTATATGAACTATTTAATGTGATACACGAATTTTCTAGACAAATTTGACATTTTAGGAATATATTAAATATTTTTTTAGAATATATCCTCTGTGTGGATTTCATTTAACTTAAAATAAATGAATAGTGTCAAAATTGACACTACTGTTATTTTATAAAAACAACATATTATAAAATTGTTTAAAAATCACAAATATATTTAAAAATTATAAATTGAAATTTATATGGTCTAAAATGTCATAAATTATCTAATTATTGAAAATTCACAACACATAAGTAATTATTTATAACAATTTAAAAATTAGAATCTTATTACCATAAATAAAATTAAATAGATTAAATAAGGATAAATCAAGTTGATAATGTTTAAAATAAATTACCAAAATGTATAAATTTTACTGTTTGATGCGATTAAAACCCTATCTCATCTAATATTTGGATTTGATACATTTTTGGATGTTTTTAAGTGAGGTTTAATTTATTATAAATTAATATTTCTTATCTTACCAAAGGTGCCCCTCTCCTCCCTTATAAAAAGGACACCCCTTCCCTCTTCTCTTTACACCCTTTTGAGCCATTAATCTCATCCAACCCTTACCAATAACTCTTTTCAACCTCTCTATTTATATCATAGAGGTTCTGGTATTCTCAAAAAACCAACTCTAGTGCCCTAAGAAGAAGTTTAAAGGAGGTGCGTCGAGGAAGAGGTAATCTCTTCTACCGATTCATTCAAGTTTCTTTCTTCTTAAAATTCTTCTTATTTAGTTGTTTCATTATATTGTAATAACATCAGTATCAATAATATACTTATATGTTATTATAAATATGAAACAAACCCATTTCACCTTCTATTCATCCTACGGAAAATGAAATCACCGCGCGTGCGTATGTACGGAATACCGTCTCCACACTGTGGTGTAATATGTTTTCCACCACCACCTTACGTGGATGGGTATAATAGTGTAAATAATAACTATATATTATTATTATAAAATCATACTGATTATAAGATATTATATCATCCACTCCAATTATATTCAATAAATATGAGAACGATAGCATCGCTCGTGCGTACGTACGGATTACCGTCTCCACGACGCGATGAGATTCATTTTCCATGTTAACAATTCAAGAATGATTATAAAGTATATAAATTAATTAATCATGAAATATATGATATATTAATGATACTTAATTTATTTATATGTTATTTACTTACATCTATTAAATTTAATAAGGAAACAAAAACAACATTCATGCGTACCTAAGGCCTACCGTCTCCATGAACAGTGTATTTCTTTCCATTTGTAGATATATTATATAGATGTATATTCTGAATATATATTATATATAAATCATGGTTTATATTCTGGAATTAAGTAATCATGATCTAAGTAATCATATTAATAATAACAAGTCAAAACACGGATGATAAATAAAACGATTTTACCCAAAACGCTGCTTTAACATGGAATTTACAAAAGAACGGGTAATATAAAGTCACAATTAAACCATATATGATATCATAACAATGAATATGATTCTGTAATAAGTCAATGAAATTATTTAAATCATTATACAGAAGGTTCGGATATATACAAAGCATATCAAACATAAGTTAAGGGATAACTTTTCCAATCTTTTTTTTATCTGAGATTGATTATTCATAAGTATTTACTGGGGTTATGTTTATCATTCATGTCCCAGTTTTCTAAAAATGGTTTAATGTATGTTTAAAGTCATTTTTACCTATTTTTTACTTTTACTACATGGTATTTCAGGAGTCTTTCTGTTGTTTACCATACGAGGTACTTTTTGACTTCTCTGACAAAAGTACGATAAGAATGTTTTTTTAACTTATACGACATGAATGGATTTTTTACGGTTTCATAATGCCTTATTTTCATGAAGATTACTCTAAAAGATTTCATGACTATTTTTAACAAAATAATTTTCTTTAAAATTTTCATGGCATTTTGTGAAAAGAAAATGATTTTGAAAAAGAAAGGATATTTTCCTCAAGAATTCATTTCAAGTGTTTTATCAAAACCATTTTTTATATAAGATGAAATTAGTTCATATGTGTATGTTTCAAGTATAATGTCTCTATGATTTACATGGTTTCATTTTTCCTATGATGAAATGATATCCATTTTTTTATACGGATTATTTTATGATTGGATGATGTTTATGAAACCCATTTTATTCTTTGGGTTATGATGAATGATTTATGTTGATGTTGTGGCACACGTAAGAATGATTTCATTATGAGATGGTTGGGACCTATATCTCCCTCCAATTCATTGAGTAAAGATTTATATCTCATGAGATAGACATATCTAGAACAGTAAGTAAATCTGGTTCAGTAATACAGGGCAGGAACAACAAGTAAACCCAGTTCAGTAAGGGACTTTGTCCACTAAAATGGTCTTGGAAGCAATGCCTTGGCTATTATTGAAATCATATCATGTGCTTAATGTTTTTCCACAATTACAAGTTTTATTCCCATGCTATTTTATGGGGATTAATTTTTTTTATGATCTATGCCTTATGTACTAAAATGTTTTATGTCATTGCTCAAGATTTTGATGTTTAGATTTTATGCTCATGTTTTTACATTCAAATGTTTATGGATTGTTTTATGTTCTCTATGTTTACCCTTAATGATCATTTGAGCTCACCCTTTATATGTTTTCTTTTCCCCAAGATATAAAGAAAGGTTTTAGGTAAGAAAACAAAAGGGTAAGATCTTTATGGGAGATGTTGAAGATATTTCACCATGATTAGAAGATTATGTTCTAAGTTTCCAAAGACACTAAACTATTACGATCCTTGAGTTTTGTTTTTTTTATGTATTAAGTATTCTGAAAAAGTAATGTATTGTCCATGTACATCAAGCTTCGGGTCTCTATAGTTGGTATCATAGGAAAGGTTTAGTCAACCATTGGAAACTAGGATGCGAAAACTTTAGTGAGATCCCTAGAGATATTTTTAAGGTATGTCATGGGATGTCCCTAAGGATAAGTATAAGTATAGGTTATAGTCCTAGAATTATGATAATGATCATGAATAACCTAGGATTAAACCTATGATGTTAGAGATTGAAAGTACTCCCCTTGATTATGTTGTTTTCCTAGCATGATTTTTGCCTCTCACACTATTCTTTTTGGGTTTTAGAAAATGGATGGAAACAGGAAGATTCATGTTAATGGAGAATATGATGGACAATGGAATGATGTTCTTCATGATCAAGTAAATGAAATGGGATCTGGAAGGTGAAACATCATTATTATGCCTAATCAGCAATCTCATAATATGATCAATAATCTCAACTTTGGTAAGTTTCCTGACTCAGTTAATAAGAGAAAGAAAGAGTTTCATGATGATCCTAGAGGAAAGAAAGTTCAATTTTCCTCATATAAATCCTATGGGAAGAGACATCAAGGAGAATGTTTCAAAGGAACTGGAAGATGCTTTGGGTGTGGAAAAGAAGGACACAAATCCAGTAATTCCAAAGGAAAAGGTTCAGTTAACACCATGGACAAGGATAATGGGACTGCTAAGACATCAACAATGGTTAAATGTTTTAAATTTGGATTGTATGGGCATTATGAAAACCAATTCCCTAAGGGAAAGTCTCAAGAAGAGAATCAACATGGTCATATGGGTAATATTTATGTGGATGATGATTAAGAGACAACAAATGATATGTGAGATGAAAGAATTGTTGAAGCTCAGTCAATGGTTTAATAAGGTAGTGGAATGATTGTATGTTTATCAAGAGTTATATTGTATCGGTAATTTAATGGTACAATAGAACAAAGAAACATCTAAGGATTGTTACACTATGGTTTTTCATAAAGTATTTGAAAGTATATGTTGAATGGTACCGGTAACCATGAAAGGTCATTCAAGTATTTTTGGAAAGAAGATGATTTGTGCATAATGAAGGGATAAAGAGAAAATGAAATGAGCTCATGACTGATATAAAGACAAAGTTATATCATGGTTTGAGTATATGGAAATTTTGGGATTTTGGTATGTGGAAAGAGTTAACTTTTTACAGAATTCATGTTTTCACTAAGGTTCAATGGGTATTCATTTTTCAAGAGAATACATGATTAAGGTATTCACATGATTAGAATGTGACCAACAAGATATATCGGGGATAAATGATGGTATTCAGATGCTCGGTAGATGGAATTTCTAGTAATTGTGTTCTTTATACTACGATCTTGGACATAAGTATTTTGGATAAGCCTAAAGATTTGAAATGGATTATGTTGGACATAATTTAGTATTGTCTAAGGCTAGAACTTTTTTTGATATTATTGATGGAATGTTATAATGATGTAGTTTTAGATAAAGGGAAACCTGTAGGATGAGCGACAACCCGTCGCGTCGGACAAGGCTGCGGGAATCAAACCCACAACCGAAGTGCGATAGGTCTTTATCTCCTACCACTGGCCTACAGGAAGTCCCTGGTTAGTAGAAACCAGTTTTATTTTATTAAGAGGTATGGTAGATGAAGTATAAGTCCATTTTTGGAACCATATACGATTAATCTCACCATAAGATAGACTTATGTATATAACTTTTGCTAATCCTATGTTTGAGATAGATGGAATGACCTGTCATTCAATTGTATGATATTCTAACACTTCGCAAAAGACAAATTCAACTTCATTTCTTTAAGATATGAAGTTGAAATTGTTCAAGGCACGAGCAACGGTTAGATTGTACCAAAATCAAGTAAGTATTTCTTTTAATTCAAAAATTATTCAACTTTAGGGAAATGACCTTGAAAACCAAAAATTTTATCCTAGTGTCCTTATATCCGATAAATCAGATGGTACCTTAGATCATCACACATTTATGGCTTTGGGATTGTTGGCTTTTTCATAGTCATGTCCTCTACCACTCTTCACCAGAACATGATGGTTAGATTTTTCTTCCATATCCATATTTTCACCTATGTTCTCCTATGTGGAAACCAAGTGATGAGTTAATTTGGGTAACCATTATTTTTCTTACTTTACTTTTTAAAATTAAGTTTTATTATTCCTTTTTACGATGTGAGTTTCTATGAAAGAAACTTTCAAGTAGTAAACCATTTATAACCCCGACGAATTTCGAGGGAGAAATTCATTTTAAGGGGGGAAGAATGTAACAACCTGAGATTTTATGAGAATTATTATTTTTAATTTCAGTGATGTCTTGTGTTGTACGCTACACCAAAATTATCTTGTGCTATACACAACACCGTATTTGCTTCTAGTTTATGCAACACTATTCTTGGCTCATGTTACACACAATTTCAAGTTTATTTTGTAGAAATTATTCTACGCAAAATTAAGTATAGATTTTTTTTTTAATTTATAAATGAAATAAGTTTTGAATTATGTTATACGCAACACCAAAGGGATCTTTCACTACTCGCATCCCTGACTTGGCTGGCATTACACGCAATCACGACCTTCCATGATAGCGTGTGTAGTACGCAAAACCATGTTTCACTATACAACGACATATTGTTATAATATTATTATGGAATAGCTATTATGAATATTATTTACTAAATTTTGAATTTTATAACATTATTATTCATCTTACACATTTTCTAGAACATGGTATGTGAACAAAATAATTTTTTCGGGTAAAATAAGTATTTTTCAAAAAATGCAGTTTTGTCACCTTTTGATGGCGCACCCACATTAAATATAGTTTTTACATGTTTATAAGATCAATTTGAATAAATATAATTCTCATTTGGAATCAGTATATAAAAATTTACTTTGGATAAAATTTTCATATTATTCCGATAACTTTCATATTTTAATGAATATTAAAAACACGTTATATTTTAATTAAAAATAACTTTTTCATCATAATAATTTATATGGTTAAATTATAATATTGAATAGTTTTAAATTATGAATAGAATATATTTTTACCATTTAATATAATGTATGTCATTAGCATTGATTTTACATTGAATTCATAAGTAAAATAATTCTAATCTTTTGCAATGTTTTAACTTTTAAAACTCGTTTTCTTAACAGCGGGATTAATTTTAAATTAATTTCTGCAACTTATGTGATTTGAATTTGGAAAAATGGATTCCATATTTGGAATTAGTAGGTCCAAATTATATTAATAGGATACTTTTTATTTTTAGGCATTATGAATAGTAACTACGGTAAATTTTATTTACCATAGTTAAAGGTAAATCGGGTAATTAAGGGTAAATATAATATTATAAAATTACCCTAACACTTGTCTTAATATAATTGGATGATTATATTTTTCCCTAAATCATATTTGGGTCTAAATTGAATCTAATGGAACCCACTTGTATTTGATTATGACCTTTAGTTTATTTTATTTAAAGGAAAGTGAAATATGTCTCACTAAAACTTTAATAATTAAAGTATTTTTAATATAAGGTTATACAGAATATAAATTCGGTTATAAATACTCATTTGAAAGAAATTTTTTTTTCTTTATCATGGTAATTTATTTTTAATTTTTAAGATTTATTTAATTAACTTATTATCTTATACATTAATGATGCAAAAATTATTTATTTAGTGAAAAATCAATAATATAGTTTTTATTGAAATAGTAATACATATCAAAAGGCCCAAATATCTGAAAAAACTTATTGGTATTGTATATATAAACCCTAATCATCCACTGGCCTACCGTTCGACCATTTGGATCCTTATAAAGGTGATTATGACACTTATATTATTTTACTTTAAATGATTCCAAAGTTGTCCCCTTCATAATTTAATAAATATAACAATTTACATGTTATTTTAAGATGATAAATTCAAGTAAAAGTATTATTATAAAATATATGAGATTTAACTTCATAATAAGATTTTTTTTAAATTTTTATACATCAAATAAATATATTAAATAATTATAAAAAATGTTGTACTAATTATTTTATTAAGAGATATACCAAATAAATGGTTTTAAAAATATTAAAATAAATATTATATGAACTATTTAATGTGATAAACGAATTTTATAGACAAATTTTACATGTTATAAATATATTAAATATTTTGGTTAGAATATATCCTCTGTGTGGATTTTATTTAAATTAAAATAAATGGATAGTGTCAAAATTGACACTATTGCTATTTTATAAAAATAACATATTATAAAATTGTTTAAAAATCAAAAAAATATTTAAAAATTATAAATTGAAATTTATATGGTCTATAATGTCATAAATTATCCAATTATGGAAAATTGACAACACATAATTAATTATTTATAACAATTTAAAAATTAGAATCTTATTAACACAAATAAAATTAAATAGATTAAAGCACATGAGCCTCAGATCATTTGGTGAGGACTCCTTAAGTGAATCCAAGAGACCCGGGATCAAATCTAGGTGGGGGATAATTTCCGGCTGACTGTAGAAGTACTGTAGCAGGTACCGTAGCAGGAACTATGCATAACTGTAGCAGGTACTGTAGCGGGAGCTGTATTAGGCACCGTAGCAGTCGAGAATGTGCCCCCATTTGGGCCTTCGGGCCACCAATTTGGTCCCCGAGTCCTTAAAATCCTTCGGGCCACCCAGGACATTGGGTCAGTAAGGCCTTCGGGCCCCCTCAAGGCCTTCGGGCCACCTTAAAGTGCAGATGCAAACCAGACAACCTACAAGGAACAAGCTTCAGAAGGAGGAGGAGCAAGGGGCTTTCACCATAGTAGAAGATAAAAGGATTGCAAGAATGAGAGGGTATATCACCTTCCATCAGGACAAGCCTGTGCATGCACGGGAAATCCTCACAGAACATCCATGCGAAGGTGGAGAGCTGATTTCATGATGAAGATGTTGGGGAGGAGTAGTTCCAAGTAGTTAGTCTGGGTTGTTTGTAATGTTTGAGGCCTACAGGCAATTAATTACCCTAATGCCTATGGGCCATGTAATTCTTATGCATACGGGCCTTGTAAGGGTTCCACCTCACCTCTTGAAAGGTGGATTATCAAAAATCAATAAAAAATGAAGGCCTTAAGGCCATTGGAGGAAATAGATTAAATAAGGATAAATCAAGTTGATAATGTTTAAAATAAATTCCCAACATGTCTAAATTTTATTGGTTGATGATATTACAACCCTATCTCATCTAATATTTTGATTTGTGTCATTTTTGGAGGTTTTTAAATGAGGTTGAATTTATTATAAATTAATATTTCTTATGTTACCAAAGGTGCCCCGCTCCTCCCTTATAAAAAGGGCACCCCTTCCCTCTTCTCTTCACACCCTTTTAAGCCTTGAAGATCGACCAAAACCTGCTAATTCCTCTTTTCAACCTCTTTTGTTATATCATATAGGTTCTGGAATTCTCAAAAAACCAACTCTAGTGCCCTAAGAAGAAGTTTAAAGGAGGTGCGTCGAGGAAGTGGTAATCTCTTCTACCGATTCTTTGAAGTTTCTTTCTTCTTAAACTTCTTATTATTTAGTTGTTTCTTTATATAGTAATAACATCAGTATCAATAATATACTGATATGTTATTATAAATATTAAACAACCCCATTTCACCTTCTATCCATCCTACGTAAAATGAAATCACCGCACGTGCGTACGTACGGAATACCGTCTCAACACTGTAGTGTAATCTGTTTTCCACCACCACCTTACATGGATGGGTATAATGGTGTAAATAATAACTATATATGATTATTATAACATCATACTGATTCTAAGATATTATATCATCCACTACAATTCCATTCAATAAATATGAGAACGATATCATCGCTCGTGCGTACGTACGGATTACCGTCTCCACGACGTGATGAGATTCATTTTACATGTTAAAAATTAAAGAATGATTATACAGTATATATAATAAGTAATCATGAAATATATTACATATTAAGGATACTGAATTTATGTATATGTTATTTACTTACACCTATTAAATTTAATTAGGAAACGAAAACAACGTTCATGCGTACATACTGCCTACCGTGTCCATGAACTGTGTATTTCTTTCCATTTATCGATCTATTATATATATGTATATTCTGAATATATATTATATATAAATCATGGTTAATATTCTATAATTAAGTAATCATGATCTAAGTAATCATATGAATAATTACAAGTCAAAACACGGATGATAAATGAAACGATTTTACCCAAAATTTTGCTTTAACATGGAATTTACAAAAAGAATGGGTAATATAAAGTCATAAGTGAACCATATATGATATCATAACAATGAATATGATTCTGTAATAAGTTAGTGACATTATTTAAATTATTATATAGGAGGTTTAGATACATATGAATCATATCAGAAATAAGGTAAGGGATAACTTTTCCAATCTCGTTTTTATTCGAGATTGTTTATTCGTAAGTATTTACTGGGGTTATATTTATCATTCATGTCCCTATTTTCTAAAAATGGTTTAATATATGTTTAAATTAATTTTTACCTATTTTTGACTTTTACTACATGGTATGTTAGGAATCTTTCTTTTGTTTACCATATGAGGTACTTTTTGACTTCTCCGACAAAAGTACGAGGAGAATGTTTTTTAACTTATACGACATGAATGAATTTTTACGGTTTCATAATGCCTTATTTTCATGAAGCTTACTCTAAAAGATTTCATGACTATTTTCAAAAAAATATTTTTCTTTAAAATTTTCATGGAATTTTGTGAAAAGAAAATTATTTTGAAAAAGAAATGATATTTTCCTCAAGAATTCATTTCAAGTGTTTTATCAAAACCATTTTCCATCTAAGATGACATTATTTCATATGTGTATGTTTCAAGTATAATGTCTCTATGGTTTACATTGTTTCATTTTTCTTATGATGAAATGATATCCATTTGTTTTATAAGGATTATGTTATGATGGGATGATGTTTATGAAACCCATTTTATTCCTTGGGTTATGATGAATGATTTATGTTGATGTTGTGGCACACGTAAGAATGATTTCATTATGAGATATGTGGGACCTATATCTCCATCCAATGCATTGGGTAAAGATTTATATCTCATGATATATTCATGGCTGAAACGACAAGTAAATCCGGTTCAGTAATACAAGGCTGGAACGACAAGTAAACCCAGTTCAGTAAGGGACTTTTTCCACTAATATGGTCTTGGCAGAAATTCCTTGGCTACTATGGAAATCATATCATGTGATTAATGTTTTCCCACAATTACAAGTTTTATTCCCATGCTATTTTATCATGATTAATTTTATTTTATGATCTATGCCTTATGTACTGCAATGTTTTATGTCATTGCTCAAGATTTTGATGTTTAGATTTTATGCTCATGGTTTTATATTCAAATGTGTATGGATTGTTTTATGTTCTCCATGTTTACCCTTACTGAGCATTTGAGCTCACCATTTATATGTTTTCTTTTCTCCAGGATATAAAGAAAGGTTTTAGGTAAAAAAACAAAAGGGGAAGATCTTTATGGGAGATGTTGAAGATCTTTCACCATGATTATAAAATTATGTTCCGAGTTTCCAAAGACACTAAACTATTACGATCCTTAAGTTTTGGTTTTTGTTATGTATTAAGTATTCCTCAAAAGTAATGTATTGTTCATGTACGTCAAGCTTGGGGTATCTACATACATGGCATGTAAGCTAATGCACACGCCGTGTATGGTCGATCGGGAAATGCACGTGTACCCTGGCCGTATGACCGTACACGGTGTCTATCCGTATCGCTCTGCCCGTGTACCAGTACACGCGGTATCCCGTGTATCTGGACGGGTCTAGCCGGGGAAGGGTATACATGCCGTGTCCTTGGCCGTGTACCCCACCTATGTCCGTGTACTCCCAGAGTACACGCCAGATGGTCTGCCGAGGAACACACGCCGTGTAGCCCATACTACAGGCCATGTAGTCGGGATTTATCCAGATCCATCGTATTCCTCCTCGCGCCTTGGCTGGATATTCAGATCTTGGTTCTCTTGTCAGTTTTCTGCGAAACTCAAGATCTCAGGTCACCTCGTCATTGTGATGTCGAATCTGTGAGTTTTGGGCCTTTGATCGGCTCTGAAATCCAATTCTGGTCACCCGTGCAGAAATCATTCGAAGAACAATATCTTCCGATCTGATTCGATCCATCCATCTCCACTGTTGTCGCACCTCCGTAGCATCATCCCGAGGTTGGATCTACAATCTTAGATCATTGGGCCAATAAACGAATGTGCAATGGTCGATTTCCTCCAAGAACGTCAAGCACGGGGAAGAACGGGAAGTCTCCATTAAGAATGGGGAATTGAATCGCCAAAACAAACAAGAGGGATGAACCTCGATCGCTATTCATGAAGATCCAGGTTTGTCGACGTTATATCAAAACCAAATAATCAACAAATTAAATTACAAGGATGAAGATCTTCCCCAAAATCCCCGCAAAAGCCCATCCCACAATTACGATCGATCCTCATGCTAATCTATTCGTGGATTAGTCTGCGTTTTTTGTAGGAATCAAGAACATGAAAAGGAAATCAAAATCAAACATCATACCTGGATCTACGGTGTTTTTTGGTGAAGATCTGGTTGCCTCGTCGTCGTCACCGGTGAAACTCATCAAGAATGTCATCGCCGCGTTGGGAGGTTTTCTCCAGAGCCTCCAGATCCTCCAAGGGTTTCAGGGTTATGAGGTCTGTAACCCTGGACCCCTGCACAAATCTCTATTTAAAAAAGATAAATGATTTTTCTGCAGCAGGGATTTAATAAAATATTTTTATTAAATATTTTATTACGGTTACATCCAAAAACCAGATTTCACCATCGACCTGCACCAGTCGATATTAAGTCTCTCCTAGGGTAAACCCGCTGCTCTGGATGCAATGGTGCCCTTAGATTTCTGATCCAAGCTCCCGTTCAGGAGTAATTATAATTTTTCAGGAAAACAAGACGCACGTGTTATTTAATTATTTAATTAAATTCAAACATTTGTTCTAGGGTCATCGGGCCTCGAAACTACTTGTCATCACAATGTCTGGTCTCGAAATAATTCCCATATAATATTAAAATAATCTATAAAAAAATCTGGGACCTTACAGATATATTCATTGAAATAAACAAAAAAAAATTATAGTATCATCTCTATAAATTACCTCACAATTAGAACTTAAAATCCTAGAAAATTGAGTACATAATATAAATTAATAATGAAAATAAAATAAAAACACAGGATAATGAAAATTACAAATATTAAAATCAAGGAACCCAATTTATTATGCCTCTTAAAAAACTTCAATTTCAAATTACACATTATGTTCATTCATTACATTATTTTTTTCATTATTCTATGCACAAGGATTCCTACCTCACCTACATTCCCCTCAATACATAATTCTGATGTTGAACAAAGTTCTCATCAACCAAATAAATGAAAGGGTCACTATAAGCTTGAAAAATTTATAAATCTCTATCCAATTGAGTTAAAGACTTGTATCCATAATAGGGGAATAGAAAGGGGTTTTCTAAGTTTTAAAGGATGGTGGGTTTAAAGTTTCAAATATTTTAAGGTATAAAGAGATATCTTGTCTCTTTATTGAATAAAGATTTCATGATTCTAGTTTCCACTCAAACATAGGCTTATACTATTTCTTAAAGGCATAAAATCAGATCCAAAATAACTTCAAAATTTCTTTCATAGATAACCCACACCTTCTCCAATTTAGCTTGAATGTTTTCACTCAACTACCATAAATAGATTTTTTTTTTGGAAAATAGGATTTATTTGATGTTCAAATAGTGGTGCGACCTCCATCATCTTTAACACAACAATTATTTTAAAAAGTCATAATTTTTTTAAATCCCAAAAAAGGAACATATTTCTTATTCCTTGAAAGATACATAAAGGTGCAATATTTTTCTCCTTGAATGATCTATAAAGGTAAAAATTTAAATATATACATATTTTCTCTATAGCCTTGGATTTGTCTCCACCCTAGGTAGACCAACATGGTATAGTAAGTCACAAAGGAGCTCCCCCAGACATAAGTTTTACTAAAATCATGCAATGTACTTCAAGAGTGGGTTGTATTGAGAAAATGGATTATAATGAGGATAACTAAATATGTAGTTCATGGATAAAAAGTGATCATAAGGGTAAAATTTCGAATTTACTAAGAATAAAGTGAGTTCATTTTTTTTCAAAAGGGGTATTCAATAATAAATGAATTACCTCAATCATTTTGAAGACAAGATCCTTAAATTTCACAGGTTTTGAGAAAAAAAATGTGAATTTATAGTTTAAAAAAAAAATATTTGTTTCCCTCAAGAAGTGGGGTTGTTGTTAAGAAGATGTAAAAATAGTTTAGAGACCTCACTGGTAAGTGATTCTCAACTTTGGACAACATTCATTGCATGGAATTTAGAAGTCAATGGTATTTTTATGAATTTCCACTATTTGATTTTGGAATGTAGGACATTATATTATTCATTTAAGTTTAGTTACATGAATAATGTTGTATATTTTCATTTAAAAGGCTTCTAAATTCCCAAATAAAATTACTTTAAATCTCAAAGATTAAAAAATTTAAATAAAAACACACAAAATTTAAAAAAATAATTAAAAATAAAAAACATAAATTTTTGAAATAAATAACATGAAAAAATATTCTAATCAAGGATATTGTTATAAACACACTTAGTTTTTTCAAAATCCTCATTGTGTAGTTGTTTTATGTGTGAAAATGAAATTAAAAAATTAAAGACGTAAAAAAAATAAGTGAGAAAGAAAGACACATCCTAGCTTCAATTGTATTCAGCATCTTGAAGATTGATATACTCCCATAAAGGTTATTTAAAATTATCTTTAAACAACACCAATTTATTTCAAATGACTATGAATGGTTTCTCTTTTTCTGGTTAATTTTTTAGATAACACTAAAATGAAAAACATGAGTAATAATGAATGATCTTAACCATTTAGAATGAAATTTACCTAGTAAAAACTTAAATATGGAATTAAATAGTATCAATTTATCTCCTTATTCAAAGTTTTTATTGAGAATCATTCATTCATGAAAATATTTGGTTATTTCTCTGTAAAAACTGGAGCTTTCATATTCATTATTCCTAATCACTTTTAGCTATTCTAATTATAATTTTCTTTCTTTTCTAAAAGATAACATATTCACGCCGCATGTTTTCACATTACAATAATATTTTAGTTCTAATTAAAAATATAGGTGAAAATTCTTTTCCAAATACTAATAAAAATTGTTAAATTCCAATTCGGGTTTTAATGCACTCTTATAGACCCAGAGTGCATCATCTAGTCTCAAATTACAATCCTTTATATTTGGGTTCATAGTTTTTTCCAGAATTTGTTTTATTTCTCTATTTAAAAACTAAAACATTTAATTTTTAAGGGTGATATGGTATTGATACCCTACGATAAACTCTATATTTCATCAAAAGATATTTGAATGTCCTATTAAAAAAGTTTTTATATTGATCAGTGATCAGAAGCTTTGGAAATCCAAATCTATAAAATAGATTTCCTTTCAAAAACTTGGATACAGTTTTGTAATCGTCAAATCTAGTGGGAATAGTCTCAAATCGCTTTTAAACATAATAAAAATCAAGAAATATGTATAAATATCCAAAACAACTTGGAAAATTTCCCATAAAATCTATACCCCATATATAAAATACAACACAATAAAAAAGTGGTTGTTGGGGGATCTCATTCATTTTGTAAATATTGGCATAAAATTGGTAATTTTTACATGTTCTAAAAAAATAAAAAGAATATCTAAAAATGGTGGGAAAATACATACTAGAATCAAGCACTTTTTTGCTATTATTTGGGGTCTAATGTGTCCTCTACAACTAAAAGTATAAAAAAAATATATGACTAATTTAAATTCAAAAATAGTAATGGACATCCTAATGATTTTATCACTATTAACATTCTTTAGGTAAGGATTATACCAAAGATAATTATTTTAATCAGTCACAAGTTTAGAAATTTTTTCCCAGGAAAACCAATGGGTATCTTCATCAGCAGTCAAATAATCTACAAGATCCAAAAACCATGGTATTTTACTCTTAAAATCATATAACTCTTTATTGGGAAAGTTTTATTTAATTAGTTGAAAAATATTAAAATTTACATTCAAAAAATTTGTATCATACTCAAATAGATGGAAATAATGTTTTTAATCCCTTTCTTATCCTTTATTTCAACATCAAACTCTTTTAATGATAAGATCTGTCTCAAAAGTCTTAGTTCGAAATCATGTTTCTTCATCAGAAATATGAATGAAAAATGTTCTATGAAAATAATCACTTTGAATACTATCAGATAACATCTACATTTTTCTAAATAAAAGACAGTAGTTGGAAGTTATTTATCATTTGTTGTGTTGTTTTATTATGCCCAATCTATAGTTCTTACAGAATAAGTAATCAAATGAGATTTAATTTCCAGTTGTTTACCCAAAACTATCCCTAAAGAAAAGTATGATACATCAGCCATGATTTCAATGGTCAAGTACCATTTGGTGGTTAAAAAATGGTAAGGGTTGTTAGTTTTTGTTTCATCTCCCTAAATTCTTGTTTATAACATTCATCATTGGAAAATAGGGTAATTTTTAGAGTAATCTAGATAGGGTAATTGAAAACTTACTAAAATATTTTATAAATCTCAAATAAAAACCAACATGACTAAGGAAAGATCTTACATGACTCACTGTTTTCTAGTATAGAAATGAAGAATTAAAAAAAATTGATTGATCAAATTTAATTCCATGTAGAGACACATCATTACCAAGAATAATCCCATTACCAACTATAAATTGAATTTTTCATAATTTAGGAAAAGATTGTTATTAACTGATATTTCAATAACATGATATAAAATTTTCAAACAACTTTAAAATGATGAACCATTAATAGTTAATTCATCCATAAAAACTTCCATACATTTTTCTATAAATTTAGAGAAAATTATCACCGAAAACCATTAAAAAGATACAAGATAATTACATAAACTGAAGGAAATTATCTTATAAGAAAAGGGTCCAAAAGAGCATGTGAAAGTGGTTTTCTCTTGATCATATTGTTTAAAATGAATTTGGAAATAAATAGAGAAACCAGGAAGAAAAAAATAGTGAATTTTTACAGCTAGTCTTTTAATGACTTGATTAATAAATGGAAATGGGAAATGGTCTTTTCTTATTACATAATAGAGTTTCTTATAATCAATACACATTCTCTATTTCTTTTTAATCCTAATAGGGACAATCTCACCAAATAAATTCATGGAGATTGTAAAGCCACATTTTTTGTGGAAAACGTGGATAGGGATCACCCATTGACTATCGTAGATGGGAAAAATAATTCCAATAGACAACAAGGTGGTTAATTCTTTATTAACAACGTATAAAAGTGTTGGGTTCAATATTCTTTTAAATTTTTTCACCGACTTAGTCTTTTTCTCCCAAACAATTATCTGCATGCATAATGAAGGACTAATTATAGTAATATCATGTAGAGTCCATCCTATGGATTTATCATGGATTTTAAGGACTCATAATAGTTGGTTCTCTTGGTATCTGGATAGATCTTTTGAAATTTTGACTTGGAATTGTTCATTATCACCTAAGAAAGAATATTTGAGGTTCTTAAGTAGTGGTTTAAGCTCTTTCTTAGGTAGGGTATTTTAATTGGTTAAATAAGTTTTAAGTTACTCAATGAAAACAATTATATATCATGGTTTTTTCTTTAAACAATTATATTTTTGATCAAGATTATAATTTTCAAGTTTTTGTATACACTACTCATAACTGTGGTTGTTCAATGAAAATATAATTTTTAGTCAAAATTCAAGTTCTAAATCAAGTTGAACTCTTTCTAGGTTCTTGAGTTATGATTCACAATCAATTTAGTTATTTTAAAGATTATAAATGTTTTTTTAAATTATTTTTTATATTATCAAAAATTGTTTTTAAATTAGTGTAATCATTTCCAAAATTATATGGTTCAAACTCATCAATTTCACTAGAATAAAAATCAATCATATTCACCTTAGGAAATGCATGATCCTTAATTGGGTATTTCATGGACTAAATTATATTAAAGTTAAAAATAAATCATATAAATTCAAGTGAAATGGTCCCTTTGTGAACAATAATTATTTCTTTAGCAGTTTTCAAAAAGGGTATTCCTAGAATGAGAGGTGTGTGGGTACTAAACCAATAATTTTAAATATCCAAGACATAATAATACACAAGAAAAATCATGTATCTCAACTAAACTATAATATACTATATAACCCTATCTAACTTGATGATACTTTGGTTGGATATTTGAATGTTAATTACCAATATTTTTAGCTCTCTAACCTATAAAATAGAGTAAAAATAATGTGTCATATCATTAATTTAAGCTCCCCAATCAATCATCATATCCATGAATTCAAATTCCCCTTTGGTGAAGGGAATAATAAAGGTTCTTGGGTCCTTACATTTGATAGGAAAAACATATTTAATCATGGATGAGACATTATTTTCTAAATTGACTTCCCCACTCATTTGAATTTCCTCTTTGGGGGACACATCTCTTTAAAAAACAT
The DNA here is from genome assembly GCA_963277665.1 of Viscum album. Taxonomy (NCBI): domain Eukaryota; kingdom Viridiplantae; phylum Streptophyta; class Magnoliopsida; order Santalales; family Viscaceae; genus Viscum; species Viscum album. The sequence continues at coordinate 320,677,546 of OY728146.1, forward strand.
ATCATATATTGGAATCTATTTCATAGCATTTAGAAATGGTATTTTGGTTTTAAATTTCTTAAAAATTTTCAATACCTCCTTATCAAACTCTTTTTCAAAACTTTTCTTCATCTCGGTCTCACACCTAGGATAGAGTAGTTGTTTTTTGAATGGTTCTGGACTACTTTGAGCACTAGTTTGAGAAATATAGGGACCAATACTTCTCTTCTAATCCTTAATAGTTATTTTAAACAAATATTCATATTTTTAGATTATGTTTTCATTCAAATAAAATTTAGAATTTATAGCATTTTCATTTGTGATGGAATTCCATTTAAAAATGTATACACTAAATAGAATTGTTTTAAAACTCCCTTGATCATTTTTAGGTTCAAAAATAGGTTTTATTTTCTTAGTTTGAGGCTTATTAAATATATTTTAACTCCTAAGTTCTATATAATTAACATTTTATTTCCATTTATCTCTCATATTCACTTGGGGTTGTAAAGTTAAACCTACACTCATTATATCTCTCATGCTACCAAGATCATAGGCTAGCCAACCTGCTTGAGTCATCAAGGTATTCGTCAATTTATGTTGTTGATTCATTGTTTTTTCAAGGTTACTCTATAAATTTTGAGTGGGTTGGGTAGTTTCAATGTTTCTTTAATAATTAGAATTAAATTTCTCATTATAATATATTGGTTATGAATTACTTAAATAACCTTGAAAAATATTCTTTATTGTTCAGGTTGTTGAAATATTTCATTAGAGTGGTTTTTCCAGCCTTGATTGAAAATTTTATTCGATTGAAAAGGTAGTTATTTGTTTGATGGAAAGGGATTTCTAGGTAAAAACATTTAAATTCTTAAAATGATCTAGAATTTATTGTAAATTGTCACTATAATTCTCATTAGAAGAACAAATTTCATAGTGAACTTGCATTTGAAATGTTTTTTCAGTTTTGGGATGGGTTTTTTGGGTATTGTACAAAACCATTGATCAAAAAATGGTTGTAAGATCACTAAGTTGGATTACTATAATGATATTCTAAGAACAAGAAGTGTGGGTTTTTTTTGGGAAGATTTCACATGATGAAGTAATATTATTTCAAATTTACGAGCATTATAGTATATTTTTTCAATTAAAATTCTAAAAATAGATGATGTTTTATCAACTAAAGAACCTATTATAGCAGCATGAATCATTCTTCAACAATTAAGTAATAATACTTTATAAAAATACTCATGAAAAGTTTGTCCTTGATTTTTCCTAATCCCACAAGAAACTTTATGAATGGAAGCAAGGAAAAATATTTCAAGAAAAATATTCTTTAATTTATTCCAATATCTAGTCAAAGTTGAATGTGAATCAAAAAACCATTCTTTGGTTACTCATTCTAAATAAAAAATAAATGAACATATTTCATTTTATTTCCATCAACTCCCTGAGGTTTCAAGATAACACAAAGATAACTAAATTCTTGAAGATGTTTATGTGTATCTTCACCTAACAATCAATTACATTTTGATAGTTTCTAAATAAAACATGATTTAATTTAAAACCCATTTGGTTCATTAAGATATTCCATAAGGTTATATTAATTTACATCATAGGATGAAGATAATTATTTTAAGGTTCTTGACGATCCTTTTTTATGTTTTTGTTTTTTAAAAGTTTTGTACTTGTTTAAAACTAATCCTTTCGTAATAGAATGTTTTTTTACATCAGGTAAAATATATGTTGCATAAATTTTATAATTTATTTACTGATAATTTTATAGAATTTTTATGAAGAATTTGTTTTACTAATTGGAAATTAGACACACAATATTGGACCCATTTCATTGGAGTGAGATTTTGTATGAAAGTTAAAATTTTCTAAGATGAAGAAAGGAAAAATTTGTTGAAGATTAGATTCAGAAAGGTTTCTATTTTACTGAGTATGGAAGTTAGAAAAGTGGCTTTGAAAGTTGTTAATGGGATGTTGGAGAACATTCCAAAACAAATCCAATGATGGTTTTCTATTATTTTCTCTAAAATATCATGAAGAATAATTGATACAATCACAAGTTAATAGAAGGAGTTATAGAAACCAGTTCATCAGAAGGATAGTGATGTCTATACATCAGATTTAGTTTCTATAAGAAAGTCAATCAGACTGAAACCTAGGAGGAATGCTTATCAGACTAAAACTAAGGAATAAATTCTATCAGAGTGAAACTGAGGAAGAAAGTCAATCAGACTGAAACTGAGGATGAAATTCAATCATACTGAAATAGAGGAATAAGGTTAATCAAACTGAAACCAATGAATAAATTCAATTGGATTGAAACTGAGAAAGAAATTTTATAAGACTAAAACTGAGGAAGAAATTCAATCAGATTGAAAAATAGGTAGAAATTAAATCAGAATAAAACTGAGGAATACATTCAATTGGAATAAGATGTTTAAATATAATTAAAAATTGTAACATACATAGAACTTCTATCAGGGCCCAAATTTCCATTAGAATGGTGAATTCATCAAAATGAGAAATTCATTGGAATGAGCGTTTCTAACACATTGTGTTTTCCAGAATATAGTTCCTAATATACTGTTTTGAATTCGAGAATATGTTTTAGATAATTCAAGAGTTTTTTAGAAGACAACAGAAGAGATAAGATGTTTTGACTTTATCAAATATAAAGTTAAAATTGACATGATTTTTTTTTTCAGAATTTGGGTTAGCATAATAAATACTTCACTTTCCCTCCTTTACCAATTCTGGAGAGCCTATAAATAAAAGGGAAGTACATTATAATTTTAACATTGTTCACCAATTAAAAAATAAAAATATTTTTAGAATTGGTGTCATAGGTGAGTTTTCCCACCAATGTTGTTTCAAGTTAAAGAATAGTTTTCTAGATAGAGTATTCTAATTAGAAGATTGGGTTGAGGAATGTTCAGATTATCGGATAGAGTATATCATAGTGGGTTTATCAAAATAAGTTATTTAGAATAAGAAAATATGACCCAGGAACATCTAACGGAGGTTCCTGATAGATATTTGGTGGAGGAAAAGGATTTGATGTTCATTTTGGTTTTTGTATCAAATTGTTGTACGAATTTTTTTTAAACTAATAAGATTCATTATTATCATTCCTATTTGTAGATATAATGCATTTAATGAGAGTTAATATAAGTTCTATTCACTTATTCATTATAGTAAATTTAAATATACCCATGAGAGTGGCCATGGAAAGGATGTAGGTTCTCACACTAAATTCAAACCTTATAAATCTAGTGTGATTTGTTTACTTCCTATACTTTCATGAATTTTATTTTGATAAAAAATGTTAAGTATGAAACTATAACAATTTTTAGGGTTTATGGTTCATAATGTTGGAAATTTTTAAAAAGGCCATAACTAATTCAACGCCCTCCCCCATTTTTAGTTTTTCTTAAATCATTTAGAACTTTAATTGGTATCATATCAAGGTTACCTTGTTGAATCCTTATCAGGGGTAATATCAATTCTATCAATAGTAGAGGAATTCCTACATTTTATGGATAAATTATCATGGTTGGAGAAAAGGATGATTCTATATCTCATATCTCTTGACCCAGAAGTTGTTGATGCTGCTATAATTGGGTTTCAACTTGTTGAGAAATATTCCCCAATAAATTTTTATGAAAAGATAAATATTGAAGTTGATAGAAAATAAAAAAAATTATATTCTTATTTCTCTATAAAAAAATGTTAATTTAAAGGTTATGGGTCTCAAAACATCAATGATTATGTGGTGCAGTCTTGATTTTTTTTGAAGGGAATACTAAAGTGAAGGAATAAAAACTAAAAATCTAGATTAGAAAGTCTGAAGATATATAGATGTGATATGAATAAATTATTGATGAGTTCTTCCCCAGAGTAAATGGAATTGTTTGCTACATCATAGGTTTTAGAGATGTCATGGAATATTCTATAATTGTGAAGAAAATCATGAGAAACTTTCCAAACAAGTTTGATTTTAAAATTTCAACCTTAGAATATAAAGATTATTTATATCTCAATGAATTAAATTACTTTCTTGTTTCTTATGAAATGATTAAAACTTAAATGTTCAAAATGAAGATGAAAGATGAAATGGATATTGAAGATATGAGAAAAATGAAAATTCAATATGTTGAATATGTTGATCCTTGTAATTCAAAAGATAAATAGGATGATGAGTTGGATGATAAAATCATGTCTCTTATATCCAATAACTATCAAATATGAATATAAAAGAATAAAGGAAAACATCCTATAAAATGTTTTGAGTGTGTTAGAATCAGGCAATTTGTTATGAATTTCTCCAAGAAGAATGTTGGATAACAACGAGATGATTTTAATGAAAAATATCTATGGAAGAAGTGGAACAAAGGAACTAAATAATAAAAATCATCCAAAATATATAAGAATAAGTTTAAAAAAATAAGATAATTCTGTAGGAGTAATAAATTTGAACTAGAATCAACTAAAAAAAACTATTTATAATTTGAAAGTTCATGAAATTTCAGAACATTCATTGAAAATGTAGATAAGACAATATATTCCTAAAATGATGAAGAAGAAGAAGGAGGTGAAGAATCTTGGAGAGAGTATTAACTCAGATCAAAACTTGTTTCATGTCTTAAGAAAAACTGAAATTTCAAGAAAGAAATCAGAATGATGAAGAATGATGGTGGAAAAGATGTTGAAGGTGGAAACGATGTTATAAAGAAATAAGAATAATACATACAATATAACTTATGTTAGAAAATTAGAGTTTCTAAAAAGGAAAAGGTGATTTAATATATTATTAAGAAGTTGGAATCTAATGAAGACTAAGTTAAAAAGTCTCAATAAATACTTCTTAAATATGAAATTACTTTAATGAATATGAATGAAAACATTAATAAAGCTTAAAAAGTAAAATCTAAGATTTCTATACTTTTTGAGAAATCTCAAATCAAGAATAAGGTGAAATCATCGCCCACCAAAAATAATGTTTCATATTATTTTTCTAACATTTAAAGTGATAAGGAAAGTGTTAAGAAATATTGGGTTGATAAGGGATGTGATAAAGCTATAAAATCTACAAAAAATGAAAACAACATCATTAGGAAATATTGTCCATGCTCAGAGTATGTTAGATAATAAAGAAGTTGTCAACCTCAACAAATTTTCTACAAATAAAGATATTACTTCAATAGAAAATTGATATTTTATGGTTCTTTATGAGGATATGGAATCTATGGGCACATGGAATATAATTTTTGGTATAACTTATCACTTATTGGAAGAATTTTTGAATTGAGTTGAAACAATGGTGGAAGAAGAATGAGTAATTTTCCTAAAACTCAACTACTTGGAAAAGTAAAAACTCTTGATGTTAGAAAACTTATAATAGAAAACAAATTTGAATGTCTTTAAGAAGTATATGGAATATATGACCATACTGGTTAGTGTACCGAAAAATGTATGACACTCTTTCCAAAACAGTTTTCTTATAGTAGAAAAGAAAAGGAAGTTGGAAAGAATAAAGTTCAAAAAAAACTTTTGTTATTGAGACAGATTTTAAAGCAAGTAAAAAATAAAAAACCATGGATATTTGATAGTAGTTGTTCATAACATATGACTATTTATTTGAAAATATTGAAGGATTTTTAAAATCATGATGGATGAGATATTAACTTCATTAAATATAGTTCCTTAAAAATCAGAGGAATCAAAATGGTTTATATTGAAGCAGAAATGTTGAAATCTAAGGAATTTATATTTTTTGATGATCTAAAACATAACTTACTTAAAGTAAGTAAACTTTGAGATGATTTAAAAACGTTATATTGAAAAAATATTCTTTTATCATCATAATTATGGAAGATATAAAAGTGATTACTAGAGTATAAATAACTGATTGAAATATCGTGCAAATAGGATAACATTAAAACTCATGTGACTTGAGTTATTAAGATGAAAATAAGTTCTGCCACCATAGACTTGGGAATCATGGATAGAAAAATATGAAAAAATTTTCTAAAGTTAATGCTATAATTTTTTTCTAGAATAAAAAACAATATAATAATATGTTTTTATAACTTTTTAGAAAGGGAAAATGAATAATACAAGTTATAATAAAGTTGATATTAAGTCTACCAGACCTTAAGAACCTATTCATTCTGATTTATGTGATCCAATGGGTCATCAATAAACAAAATGGAATTTTTTAATATATCAATTTCATTGATTATTTCACTTGGATGACCAACATCATGTTTATGAATCATAAGTGAGAGGTAGTAGAAATGTTCAGAGTTTCTAGAAGATAATTTGAGAGGGAAATTGAGGTTTATATAACGAATTTGAGAACAGATAATTGAATCGAGTTTACATGAAATGCATTTTAATCTTATCTAATAAACCATGGAATCAAACATTAGTATAGTTCTCCATACACCTTAAAAAATAGAGTATCATAAAGAATGAATAAAATTTTGGTGGAAATGGGAAGAATCATGTTATAGGAATAAAAACTTTTAAAGCTACGTGGGAGAGAATCTATTAATATTACTGTACATGTAAAAAAAAGATATTTGTTGAGGAAAAAAATGGATTCCTATGAAATGCATTATAACAAAATCATTCCTTGAAATACTTTAAGGTTTTTATAATTCCCATTTTACTAAAAATAAAAAATCATGATCTTGGAAAATTTGATGAGAAAGATGAAGAATGAATTTTCATGGGATATTCACCCAATGGAAGAAGTAATTTTTTTGGAAAAAATGTTTCCAAAAAATTGGGGGATTCATATGATGCGAAATTTATTGAAAATACAAATTCCTTAACAAATTTTATTGAGAATGTCGATGAAGAGAGACAAAATACTTCCAATGAAAATGAAAACGAGTTTAAATAAACTTATCAATATTCATAAGAATTGTGTGATGAGGAAAGCGAAGATGAAAGAAAAATTCTGTGATTTCATACTTTAAAAAAGCATGTTGAGACCAAAAAAATTCTTGGTAATTTGAAGGATTAAGTTCAAACAAGTTGAAAGATGAGATTAGAAAATCAGATATCACTCATTATAAGATAAATGGTACCACACTCCCTTGGATTCAAATTATCTATCTGAACATCTTCCCTATATGGTTTTTTCCTCCTATCCTCAATGATGACGGCTCCATCGATCAATTTAGATTCCCCATCCCACTTCTAGTCCTCCTTTCAGCTACCAATATGATGCAACACCTTCTTCTTGAGCATTTTTCAGATGAGGTTCCTATTCTTGATCAATGGTATTCATCAGGTCTTTATGGGGGCTTGGATTTTGGATTTGTGGATCATTTTATCCTAGTGTGGAGTGATCTCAGTTTTTTTTCATTTGAACCTATAGCCTCCATGTAATCTCTTGCGAGCTCTGTTATAAAGCTTCCTCTCATATCTATCCTCCTATAATGGCATGATGGGTGAAGGTCACTCGTTCTAGATTTATTTTCTTCTCTTTCTCCTCCTATGATTTGGTTACATGTTTTCTCTTGGATTCTCGGTTCAGCGATCCCCTAGTTTTGATTTTGAATCCCCATCGGTGAATCCTACACTATTATTCACCCCCCTTCATTTTTTCTTCTTTAGGGACTCTTCATTCCAGATTTCCCACGACCCTACTCTGGTATTGTTTAGCCTCGTATGGATTCATTGTTTTTCTTTTCCCAAGCTTGGTTCCATCATCTGTTCTTCCTCCTCTAACTTTTTTCCATGTTCCTCTATGCATAAAACCATAATGGTAATTTTTAAGGTTTCCATGGTGATTTGGGATGGTTTTGGTGGTTCCATTGATGATGGTATGCTCTTGTGGTTTCTATTCATGGTTGGCCCATTTGTGGTGATACAGTATTGTATTGTGCCTTACCGGAGTCAGTGTCTCTTCCGGTGTGTCATAAGTGCTACAGTGATGAGTCTATTGAGGTGTGGTTTGGGTCATGGTGTGATAACGCTAGGTTGTGCATTGGTCCCGAGGTCTAGATCGTGTCTGCAATAGTGAATCCACTTGGATCACGCTAAATCACCTACTACTTTTCCTTGTATGGTTCTCACTTAACCATAAAGTTTTTTTTAATTTTTTTTGTGGTATACATTACTTATTTCAAAAATTGAACCATAATCAGTTTGAAAATTAGTGGAAAAAAATAAAGGGTATATGCAATGAATGAAGAGTTGGATCAGATTGTGAAAAATAAAAATTGGTAACTTATTCCATGTCCAGCAAATAAAATTGTTTTTGGGAAAAAATGGGCAAATATAAACTAGCTAAATGTGTATGGAGAAGTTTTAAGAAATAAATAAGCACTTGTTTTCAAAGGTTCTGCACTAGTGGAAGGAGTGTATATTGAAGAAACCTTTGCACCAAATTTATGATTAGAAACTATTAAATTTTTTCTAAATGGTGAGATTGAAGAAGAAGTTTTCATTGAACAAACTTGTGGGTTTCTACATGTTTAATATGAAAGAAATTTTTTTAAATTGAAGAAATATTTTTATGGGGTGAAACAACCCCCACGTGATTGGTATTCAAAATATGGGATTTTTTTAGAATATTGAATTTTTTTTAAAGGAAATTTTGATAGGAACTTATATTTGAAGTATGATAATGCTGAAACCCTAATTATAATTGTTTATGAGGATGATATAATTTTTTCTAGGGATAAATAAAACGTTTGTAAAGAATTTTTTGAGGAAATGAAGAAGAATTTTGAAATTTCAATGTTGGGATAATTAAATTTCTTCCTTGGATTACAAGTTTAATAAATTGAAAAATATATTTTCCTATCTTAAGAAAATTATGCCAAGAAATTGTTAAAGAAGTTTGGGATGAAATAATCAAAGATGTTCGAACTCATATTTCAATGAGCACAAAGTCGAGTAAGGATGAAACCATAAAAAGTTTGAATCAAAAATATTTTCAAAAAAATAATAGGAAGTTCTCTTTATCTCACACCCTCAAGAATTGATATGGTTTTTTTGTGAGTTTATGTTCTAGACATCAGAGTGGTATGAAATAGTCTCATATGTTGGAATAAAAGAGAATTATGAGATATGTTAAAGGAACAACTTCACATGGGGTTTCATCTAAAAGAAGTTATGAAAAGAACTTTCATGGTTATATTGTTGCTGATTGGGTTCGAGATTGTAATGAAAGAAAAACAACTTTAAGAGGAACATTTTTTTAGAGACTATTGTGTGAGTTTGAATTGTAAGAAATAGAGTTCAGTAACCTTGAGAACAACATAATCAGAATATATTGCAGCTACCCAATTGTGCACTCAAATGTTGTGGATGATGATTCAGTTAGAATATTTGAAGTTTAAATTTTGCAAACAATTGAAGATACTTTGTGATAACTTGAGTGTAATTGATATTTCCAAAAATCATTTCCAAAATTCATGATAAAAATAGATTAATATAAAGTTTTAATTTATAAAAGAAAAGGTTGCTGGTGGAGAAGTTTTTCTAGAATAAATTTCTAAGAAATATATTTTTTTCAATATCTTCATAAAAGCAATGTCTAAAGAGATATTTATGTAATTGAGGTAGAAAATTCATATTCATCCTCTACCATCGACTTCCTAAAAATCTTCAGGAAGACCCCACAAAGATTTATATTATATTTATAAAGGGAGAGAATATGTACAACATTATCCTTCAATGGAAAGATAATTAATTTTCTTCTTCAATGAATATGAAGATGTGGATATCATAAAATAGGGTAGAGAAAAAGAGAAGTGAGAAGAAAAGATAAAAGTGGGGTGGGGTGGGGGGTTAACTTAACATGGACACAAAATTTTCTTATCACCGATGGATGAAATTCCATAAAAAAATTACTTTATCCAATAGTGTGGTGGTAGGAAACTATTTTGAGAAAGGATATGTTTTCATAAAAGTTGAAAACATGAGTTATGAAAAGTCCAAGTTTTTAAAAAATTTCATGTTAAAAAAGTTGTCAACAAGAGTTTTTAATAAATCCAAATGGGTAGATTAAAGATCATATGTGATTTTTTTCAATGTTTTATATTTTTTGACCACTAAACTTTTTATAAAAAACGTTTTTTTAAATTAGGTGAAACATGTGTCACTGAATGTTTATAATTTGTTTGTTGAGATGTTGCTGAAATTTTAGATGAGGAAGTTATTTTAAAAACTGGTGATAAAAAACACAGCATTGGACCTAGTTCATATGGGTTAGTTTTTTTTATTAAGGTCAAAATTTATTAAAATGAATAAATCCATAAGTTGTAGATGATCAGATTTAGAAAGATTTCTATTTTTTGAGACTTAAAGTTAGAAAAGTTGTTTTGAATGTTGATGATGGGAAGTTGGATAACTTTTTAAAACAAATCTGATGATTCTTTACTATTCTTTCATGTATTTGTAATATCATGAAGAAGTTAGGGTCATTGAAGAGGTTAGTGTAAGTAATTTTAGAAACCAGAACATCGAAAGGATTTTTATTCCTATACATTAGATCCAATTTATGTAAGAAAGTAAATCAGTATAAAACCGAGGAAGAAAGTCAATTAGAATAAAAATAAGGATGAAATTCAATCTGACCAAAACTAAGGAAGAAGGTGACTTAGATTAAAAACGAGGAAGAAAGTAAATTGGAATAGAACTGAGGATTAGATTCAACCGGACTAAAACTGAGGAATAAATTCAATCAGACTAAAAATGAGGAATAAGTTCAACTAGACTGAAATAGAGAAAAAAAATCAATCAGACTGAAACAATGTAGAAAGTCAACCAGATTGAAACTAAATAATAGATTAAATTAGACTTAAACTAAGGATTAATGTCAATTAGACCAAGAAGTTCTAATAAAATAATAAATTATAACAGACTCATAAGTTTGAATAGGATCAGAAGTTCTATCATACTAAGAAATTCATCAAAGTGAGAAATTCATCAGAATGAGAATTTATAATGGAATGATTTTTCCAGAATATTGTTTCGAATCTTTTTTTGAGAATTATATAAGATGTTTTTGAGAATTAAAGAACTTTGGAGAGTAACTAAATGATATGAGAAGGTTTGAATCAGTTAAATATGAAGTTTAAATTAAATTGAAACTTCGGTTTTTAGAATTTGAGTGAGTAGGAAAAATATTCCATTTTCCATCCATTACCAATTCTGTAGAACCTATAAATAGAAGGGAATTAGATTGTAATTTTAAAACTATTCACCCATGAAAAAAGCTGAATCTATGAATAATTGGTTTCAAAAATGAGTTTTCCAATTAAAGTTGTGTCGAGTTGATGAAGAGTTTTTCGAATAGATTATTCTGATTAGAAGACCACATTGAGGAATGTTTAGATTAGTAGACTATGTCTACCTAGTTGGGTTTACTCTACTGAGTTTATCCGAATGAGGCAATTAGATATAGGCACATCAGGATGAGGTTCTTGATAGGTCTTTTTGGAGTAAACATTATTTGTTGTTCATTTTATTTTGTGGCTCAATTTATAGTAAGTAAATATTTATAAACTAATGGGCATCAATATAATCATTCCATTGGATATAGAAGGTTTCTAATAGGATTTTAAATAAGTTTCATTCACTTCTTAATTATATTGAATTTCCATTGACCCATGGGAGTGGATGTGGAAAGGGTGTAGGTTCTAAAATCAAGGTCAAACCATGTAAATACTGTGTCTTTTTTACATTCTTATACTTTCATGCCTCTAAGTTTACTAAAAGTTGATAAGGAATAAACTCTAACAATTTTTAGGGGTTAAGTTCCCAAAGTTTGAAATTTGTAAAAAGGAAACAAAACATTCAAACCCCCTCTTAGTGGTTCTCTAATACTTTGGAACTTCAACTATTCTATATGCCATTTGAATTTCAGTTTCAACTAAATTACTACTAGGTGTGTTAGTGTTATATTCACAACTAGGGATAGGGGGATTTATAATAGATATATCTCTATTGTGATAAGTTTTATTGATTTCAGAATCCAATTAGAACAAAATAGTGTCAAAATTTTAGGTCACGAAAAAAAATTAAAAATCAACTCACGAAATCTCGCCAACAACAGTGCCATTTTAGGGAAGGTTTTATTTTTTAGAAAATACCAACGAAATAATTTATCTCCTATAGAAGTGTAATATAAAATTCTTTGGATTATCTCTTGAGGTTGTGGAAATTTGAGTTTCAAAACTATCACTTTAAAATTTATTTTTTAAAAAAGAAAATTTTGGAAATTTTATTAAATGTTATAACAGATTAAAAAAATTAGAAAATAAAGTGTAGTAAAATTCTAGTGAAAAATAGATATCTTACTGAAAATTAAAAGGATATGAAATTGTAATTGAAATAGTAGTTGTGGACAATCTTAGACCACCTAAACATTCCCCTATTCCTTATTTAAAAATATTTCCCAATTTAATTTCTTAATGCTCAACCAGATACTTTTAGATAAACACCTAATATTTCATGGAAATAATATCAAGACCTCAATATGATTTTGGTTCCTCCTATATAAGCGATTCAAATACTTAAAGATGTACATGCAATCAAACTTAATCAAAATCACTATGATATATGACAAGACCTCACCAAATAAATTTAAATAGTAAAATCAATTATTTTACTCCATATCTTAGAAAACTGTCCAAAAAATTATATGAAAATGTATTTTTGAAATAAAATTACCACTTCCATTAAAAAATATAATTTCAATAGAAATTAAAAAGAGGTTATAGATGATGATTAAAACTCAGAAGAGAGTTCCCTTCAATTTCTGTCATCTATAACCACTTGGTTCTTAGCCTCGTATCACTTGAGAAACTCATATCTTATCCATTATTACCTCTAAAATATGTATGTACAAAATCTTTAGAAACCACTCCAGTGTAATCCTCTATTTATTTATCTAACCAAACTCTTGAATAGAAGTGGTGATGAAAATATATAATGGAGAGGGGAGGAAAATATGTATTCACGTTTCTATCCATCCAAAAATTTCTCGATTTCATCCTATATGGAGGATAAATCTTGAAAAGGTAAGTTATTTAAATTTTTTCACATACACCTTAACTATGCACCCATAAAAATTGAGATCTATTAGATACACGGTGAAAATTATATACTTAAGTAACTAAAGAGACTTTTATAAATGAACATACTATTTGAATTCCTCCATTTCAACAATATCAAAGACCAAACTAATGAAATAATATGGAAATGAAAATTAATTCATAGTTGAGGATCCAAATTCTATTTTATCTCTAGTTGGAATTACCTCAATCAGAAACTTTTATCCCGATTTATGTATCTTTTAATAAAAGTATGTCAATTCTTTCAAAAAAAAAATATTTTCCTAATTGAATGATTTTTTTGGCTTCAACAATATCAATTATACACTTGGTTTAGATGAATTCAATGAATCCAACAAACCAAGGGAAACTATAAAAAATAATTTCAACAATTATACCTTTATGGAAAATTTTTTGTTGAAAATATTAAAGTGTTAAAAATTATTAAAATTCTAAAATTAAACAATTTTCACAATTTAGGTCAAAACTCATCAAAATAAAAAATTGATGTAATTTCTCTTATAAAGATATTTTTTTGGTGGTAGATTAATTGAAATAAAGATAAAAAAACAATAAAAATATATACTTTATCAATTCCCCACACTTAACACTTTAAATACTAGGAAAGTGAGCACTCAAAATAAAATTTTAATGAAAAAATAAAAACACTGGTCAATGAAATTCACAAAGATTAGAAACGAGGAACCAAAATTATCATGCCTCTTAAAAAAATTCAATTAAAAATTCTCCATTATGTTCATTAATTACATTCCTATTTCTTTCATTCTTACATGTATAAGAATTCCTACCTAACATATTTTCCTCTCAACTCAGGGTTTTTAATTTAAAAAATATTTTCTTCATCTGAATAAATTCATGGGTGACCATAATATTGAAAAATTTATAAATATTAACCTAGTTGAGTTAAATAATTGTATCCATCATCCATACATATAAAGGGTTATTCTTAATTTTGAATATAGGTGGGTTTTTTTGAAGTAATATTGCATGATTCTAGTTTCCACTCAAACATGGTGTTCCCCTCTTTCTTCATGGAATAAAATCAACTATAAAATAACTTCAAAATTTATTTCATGGACAACCCACACATTATATAATTCCATAGAAATAAATTCACTCAAATTATTTTAACATATTTTTTAAAGTAAAAGAGGCCTCATTTGATGTTTAAATAGTAGTGCGACTTTTATTAGATTTAGAATAATAATTTATTCACAAAAATTAATATTTTTTTAAAAAAAACTCAAGAAAGGCATTACTGTTTCCCTTGAAATCTCCAGAAAGGAAAAAATTTCTTTCTCCTTGAGATATATAGAATGAAATAGATTTCAATATCTATGATTTTATCTCCAGACACTAGTTTTTATCCACCCTAACAAGCCCAAAATAGTATATCAAGTCAGAAATAAGTTCCCCTACCCTCAAGATTTACTAAAATCATGCAATATACTTCAATAGTGGATTAGATATGGAAACTATCTTATAATGAGGCTAACTAAACATATATTTCATGGGTTTTAATATATTATAAGTTTCAAATTGAAAATGTGGTATGAATAAAGAGAGTTCATTTTTTAAAAAAGGGATTTAAATCACAAATTAATTGTATCAATATTTTTTATGACAAGTTCTTTAAATCTCATAGGTTTTGAGAGTAACATGGAATGTTCTATTTAAAATAATTTTTATTTGATTCACTGAATAATTGGGGTTATTATGAAGAAGATGTAAAATTGGTTTAGAGTCCTAAAAAAACAAGTCATTTTCAACTTTGTACAACATTCAAGGAATATAATTCAAAAGTTGATGGTTTTTTAATGAATTTACACATTTTGAATCTGAAAAAAAAAACACATTTTAGAATTAATTTACATTTAATTACATGAATTAAGTTAGTTATTTTTAATTGAAAATGGTTTTAAATTGACTAAGCTAATTGCTTTTATGATCACATGTTTTTAACATATCCAAATTTTTTAAAAACAGAAATTTTATAATAGAAACAATAAAAAAATTAAAATAAAAAAGGAAACATATATTTTAAAATATAATAGAAAAAACCTATTTTAACCAAGTATGACCCCACACACTTATTTTGTATGTTTTCCTCATTTTATAATTATTTTATTTATGAAAATTAGATTCAATAATTAAAGACATGAAAAAATAAGTGAGAAAGAAAATCACTACCTGGCCTAAATTGTATACAGCTTCATGAAGACATATCTCCTCCACTAGAGGTTCTTGAAAATTCTCTATAAAAAATTCAACCTATGTCCACTGAGTGTGAATGATTTTAGTTTATAAGGTTCTTTTATCTGGATAATACAAAAAAGAAAACCATAATTAACAATGAATGATCTAGACCATTTGAAATGAAATTTACCTAGGAACAGGTTCAATCTAGAATCAAATAGTAGTACTTTATCTCATTATTTTAAGTTTTAGTTGATAATAATTCCATCATGAAAGTATTTGGTTAATTCATTGTACAATATGGATATTTCATATACATTATTTCAGATCTCTTCTAGATCCTACAAATAAAATTTGCTTTCTTTTCTAGCAGAAAAATTATTCATGTTATATGTTCTCATAGCCAAAAAATATTTGTGTTCTAAAACAACAGGTAGGTAAAAATCCTTTCCATAGAATAATATGAATAATGGAATTCCAATTGGGGTTTTAAGGTAGTCCTATAGGCCCATAGTGCATCATATAGACTCAAACTCCAATCCTTTCTATTTAGGATGATAATTTTTTCAAGAATGTTTTTAATTTATCTGTTTTGAAACTTATCCATTTCATTTGTTTGAGGGTGATATGGTGTATAGATCCTATAAATAACTCTATATTTCTTCAAAATATATTACAATGTACTATTACTAAAGTGGGTAACATGATTAGTTATTATAATATTTGGAAATCCAAATCTAGAAAACAAATTTCCTTTCACAAACTTGGATATAGTTTTAGCACCTTGAAAATCTAGTGGGAATAATATTAACCCTCTTCGACACATAATCAATTGCATGAAATATGTATAAATATCAAAAATAATTATGAAAAGGTCCTATGAAATCCATACCCCATATATAAAATAAATTATAAAACAAAAGAATATGTAGGGGGTATCTCATTCTTTTTGGAAATATTTCCTTGAAATTGGAATTTTTTACAAGTTCTATAAAATTAAAAAGAAAATTTTAAAATTGGGACCTAATAAAATCCAAAATAAAGCACTCTTTTTGTAGTTCAGTGGGGTCAAAAGTGTTCTCTACAGCTCAGAGCATGGAAAATTTATAGGATATATTAAAATTCATAATTTTGAATGCATATCCTAATCATTTTACTACTACTAAGATTCCATAGGTAAAAATCATCTTAAATATAATTATTTGAATAACTCATAATTTTAGCAAATATTTTTCTTGGAAAAATGGTGGGAAACATTATCATTAACCTTGTAATTTACAAGATTAGAAAACCATGGTCTTTTAATCTTAAAATAAAAAACTCATCATTAGGAACTGTTTCTTTAATTGGTGAAAAAATATGAAAAATTTCATTGAAAACAATTGGTATCCTATTCAAATGGTCAGAAACAACATTTTCACTTCCTTTACTATCCTTTATTTCAACATAAAACTATTTTAACAAAAAGATAAATTTCAAAACTCTTGGTTTTACATAATATTTATTCATAAAAAATCTTATTACAGAATGGTATGAAAACAATCACTTTGGAGCCTAGCAGATAACATCTAAATTTGTTTAAAGAAAAGACAAAAACTAGAAGTTCTTACTTAGTTGTTTTGTATTTTGATTGGTACTGATCTAAAGTTATTAAATCATGATAAATAAAATGATATTTTATTTCCATAATTTTAATCAAAACTGCCCTAGATAAAAGTTATATGCATCAGTCATTATTTTAATGGGAAAGCCCCATTTGTGTGGTTGGACAACAGGAGGGTTTTATATTTTTTATTCCATCTCCCTAAAGTTATGTTTACAACTTTCATCAAAGAAAAATTGGGTGTATTTTTTGAGAAATCTAGACAAAGGAGGTGAAAAATTATTAAAATACTTTATAAATATCCTATGAAAACCAACATGAATATGGAAAGATATGATATCTCTCACTATTTTTGAGTATGGAAATTAATAAATGACATCAAATTTGGATTGATCAACTTGAATTCTATCTATACACACATCATGACGAAGAAAAATCCATTTGTTTAACATGAAATGAAATTTTTCACAATTGAGGACAAGATTCCTATTAATGTATGTTTTAAGAACATGAGTAAATTTTTTCAAAAGACTTTCAAACGATAAACCATATACAGTGAAGTCGTCTATAAAAACTTTATTTCATGTTTCTTAAAATTTAATGAAAATTATCATCATACACCTTTGAAAAGTTTTAGGAGAATTACATAAACTGAAGGGAAATATCCTTTAATCAAAGGTTCAAAAGGGGCATGTGAAAGTAGTTTTCTCTAGATTATACAGTGAAATATGAATTTATAAATAACTAGAGAGTCCATAAAGAAAGAAATGCTAGTTTTTTATAGCTGGTATTTCAAGGGCTTGATCAAGAAATGGAAATGGGAAGTGTTCTTTAATTACAGGACAAACAATTAATTGCAATGACTAATTTATGATGGGTTGGTCACCCATAAAAAATAGTCCCATCATAAGGACTATTTGTGATGGTATGAGTTTCCCATAACAAATATCATTGGCGTGCAAGCATGTCATACGACAGGAACCATTATTTGCGATGGGAATTTGATTCTGCTGCAAATACTATTTGACCTTATGGTTAATTGAGACAAACATTTATAACCCATCGCAAATTACTTTTTTAACACTACTACCTTTATTTATGGTTGGTACTATTTGTGATGGGCTTCATCACAAATCAAACTATTTACTACGGGAGTCCTGTAGTAAAATGTTCTATCGCTACTAATCTAACCAATATATATACCCCCAGCCGATTTCCCCCCAGATTTTCTCTCCTCACCTCTCCTCGCCTCTCCTCTCATATCCTCTCTAGTCCTTCATTTCTTTAAAAATTTTAATTTTTACAAGTAATGAATACTTTTAGATTCACATTAGTATTTTAATTCTAAGAAAGAATAAGTTTTGAGGTATTTTTTTAATTTTCAAAATTGATAATTTACTTATTTAATTTATATTAGAAATTTGTATTATTAATTAGCAATAATTAGTTTTTATTTGCTGTAATTAGTTTTAATTATCATTAATTATATTTAATTAGTGGTAATTAGTTTTAATTAGCTGTAATTAGTTTTAATTAGTCGTAATTAGTTTAATGTTGCAATAATTATTTTTAATTGGCAGTAATTAGTTTTAATTGGAAGTAATTAGTTTTAATTAGCATTGAGTAGTTATAATTAGTAATAACTCCTTATAATTGGTAAATAAATAGTACTAATTAATAAAACTTAGTAATAATTAAAATATATATGTAATAAGTAATAATAACTTACATAAATTAGAAATAGTTTGTATTACTTAGTAATTTGTAGTAATTAACAGTAATTTTTAGTAATTAAAGGTAAATAATAATAATTTTAAAAAAAATTAGTAATAATTAGCAGTAATCGGAAAATATTAGCATTAATGAGTAAAAATTGACAATAATTAGTAAAAATAAGCAATAATTATTATAAATTAGTGGTAATTAGAGGAAATTGGTAAATATTTTATGTAATTAGTATAAATTAAATGTAATTATTAGAAATTACTGTTAATTAGTATAAATTATCAGTAATTAGCGATAATTAGTTCAAATTAGTGGTAATTGATAAAAATTAGAGGTATTTGGTAGTAATTAAAAAAATTGGTAATTAGAGAAAAATGGTTGTAACTAGAGAAAAATAGTAAATTGTTAAAAATAGCAGTAATAAGTTAAAAATAAGAGTAGTTAGTAAATAATAACTGTAATTAATAAAAAATAGTGGTAATTAGTAAAAAATATCGATAATTAGTAAAAAATATCGGTAATTTGAAAAAAAAAACAATGTTAATTATTAAAAAATTGCGGTAATTAGTAAAAAAATAGCAGTAATTAGCTGCAATGAGGAAAAAATATGGGTAATTATCCATAATGGGGACAAATTAGCGGTAATTATGAGGTGAAAATTAGAAAGAAGTGGTAATTAAAAAAAAAATATTAGTGATGAGTAAAAAATAGTGGTAATTAGTGGTAATGAGTAAAAATTACTGATAATTATCAATAATGAGTAAATATTAGCAGTAATTAATGGTAATTAGTTAAAAATAGTTATAATTAGCATCAATGAGTATAAATTAGAGGTAATGAGTTAAAAATAGTAGTAATTAGTTGAAATTAGTTGCAATTAGCGGTAATCAGTATAAATTAGTTATTATTAGTAAAAATTAGTGACAATTCATAAAACTTAATGGTAATCAGTAAAAATTAGTTGTATTTAGTAAAAATTTGTTATAAGAATAAAAAATAAGTAGTAATGAGAAAAAATATCAGTAATGAGTAAAAATAGAAATAATTAGTGGTAAAGAGTAAAAAATAGCAGCAATTAGATAAAATGAGTAAAAAATAGCAGTAATTGACATTAATGAGTAGAAATTAGTGGTAATTAGTGGTAATAAATAAAAAATAGCTGTAATTAGTAGAAATTATTGATAATTATTATAAATTAGCAGTAATCATCAGCAATTAGTAGAAATTAGCAGTCATTAGTCAAAATAGCTATAATTAGTAAAAGATAACTTTAATTATAAAAAATTAGAATAAATGAGAATTAATTAGTGGTAATTAGAAAAAATTAGAGTAATTAACAGTAATTCACAAACGGTAGTGATAAATAGCTGAAATTAGGAAAAAATAGTAGAAATTAGCAAAACGATAGGGATAATTATCCATAATTAGCTGTTATTAGAATAAAATAGCAGTAATTAATGGTAATTAGAAAACAAATGACAGTAAATAGACGAGATTAGAAAAATAGCAAAAATTAGCAAAAAAATGCGGGTAATTAGAAATAAATAGAGGTAATTAAGAAAAAATAGTAGTAAGTATCAATAATTTGTAAAAATTAGTAGTAATTAGGAAAAATAAGTAGTAATTAGTAAACATTAATAATAATTAGATGCAATTGGTAAAAATTATCAAAAATTAGTATAAATTTTTATTAATTAGTGGTAATTAGTAAAAATTAGTGATAATTAGTAAACAATAGGGGTAATTAGTAAAAATTAGTAGTAATAAGTATAAATGGTACCAAATAATAATTATTAACCAAAATTAACCATAATTGACCACAATTGACCATAATTATTAATAGAAGGATGACCAAGGGGAAAGAGGGAAACATAGAGCAGAGGGGGTGAGGGTGGCGATAGAGTGAAAGAATTATGGTGCCCATAAGTTTAGGCCATTTAGAGGAGAGGTAGTTATGGTTAAAAATATGAGTGATTTATGAGGAAAAAGATGTGATAGTTAACAATGACATGCTTATTGAGTTTTCCCTTTTTTTGTGAGATCTATCTTCATAAGGAAATAAAGTTCTAATGGTAATTGTAATGTAAATGCATGTTTTTTTGTACAACAATATTTTCTCATGATTATAGATTTAAAATAAAAATGAAAATAACCCACTATGTGTTTCATGGTTATCTCTAGAATTTTCTTCCACTTCCCTCACTTTCAGGTTTATCCCTGAATTTCTCTTATCGAACTGGTATGAACTCATGGGCCATGAAATTATTTCCCTTTACTGTCACAACCATACCATATTCTCCCTACTTCCATAGAGGGAAGTATAGTGTGTATAGGATGAAGGAGATGATAGAGTGAGAGAATTCAAGTTCCATAATGTTTATACCATTTGGAGGAGAGGCATTCATGGTTAAACCTGCAAGTTTACCTATTATTACCTCTCTTCCAAATGATATGAAAGTAGGGAACTAGAATTATTTCACTTAGTCATCACCTTCATCCCCTCCACTTCATGATCCCCTCACACCCCTTGGTCTAACTTATATTTCCCTTAATGGTAATTAGAAAAAATTAGCTATAATTAGAATAAATTAGTTGTAATTTTTAGAAATAGATAAAATTCATGGTAATTAAAAATCTTAGTAGTAATTATATATAAATGATAATATTTAATTGTAATTTGTAATTTTTTTTTAATTTTTTTGGATAATATATTCTTTATCAGATTAGTCATAAGAAATATATTTATTTTCTATTTTTTATAAAAATTTGGAATAAAGAAGTAGAAAACATTATTTATTACAAGATTTTGATTGGATAAATCATTAGAGATAGTTCAGGTATAAATCCTCTATATATTGAGGGTGTTGAATATTTTTTATCATTTAAACAATCAAAACCATAATTTATTTCAGAAGGGATAAAGAAGTATCCATTTAAGAAATGTGATCAGAGGATATTTGAATCATTTTACAATGTTGGGGGTTCATCTATTTTATTTTGGTTTTTTTGAAATATTATGTTTTTTGGTATCAACATGGTGAATGTAGCTCCAATAAAGATACTAATTATTTAGTACCATATCCATCATGGCTTCAAATGTTAGCACATGAGGTTGTTGATCCATATTCTCAATAAACAAAACTCATAATGATATTGATTTAACTTCTGAGTTAGAACCATTTTTATTTTATAAGTTGATGAAGTCTATTGAGGATTCCATATACATTGGTTTCAAAATTTATAGATATTAAATCAGATAATGGAATGTAAAATAGTTATTTTGATAATATGTTCTCTGTTTTTTAAATAAATTTTACCAAAAGTAAATATATTTTCTATAAATTTCTATGAGAGCTAGAGTCTGTTTCATAATTTGGGTCTTGGTTATCAGAAGATTCAAGAATGTTCAAATGATCACATCTTATATTATGGAGAAAACGAGTCATCGGTTAGTTTTCCTACATGTGGAAAATTGATGTACAAAGAGACCCAATATGGAAAGTTTGGATTGGTTCCCATTAAATAGTTGATCTATTTCCTGCTTACACCTACATTGTAGCTTTTATTTATATCTCAAAACTTAGTTTCATTGATGTCATGGAACAAATACAGTATTTCAACCAGTAAAATCATAAATCATCCTTGTGGTGGTGATTCATGGAAACATTTTTACTAGGAACATCCATCTTTTTCTTGAGAATACCATAACATGCAATTGGGTCTTTTGACTGATGGTTTCTGTCCATTTGGTTCTTATGATAGTCAATATTCTTATTGGTCAATCTTTATAACATCGTATAACTTACCTCCATGGATGATGATGAATGAGCCATATATAATTTTTAAATTATTAATTCTAGTACATCAAAAAAATAATATTGATGTCTATTTAATTCCATTGATTAATGAGTTAAATTTTATTGTGGATTAATAGTATCAGTACATATGATGTTGTTGTGAAATAGAATTTCCTAATGGAATCTACACTAATGTGGAAGATTAGTAACTTCTCAGAATATGGAATGTTATGTAACTATATTACACATGATCCAAAATCATGTTCGTACTGTATGAGTGATAAAAAATAATTTATGATTATCAATGGGAGAAAACATTATTTTCTCAAATTTCATCACATAATTCTTCCTATTGATCATCCTTTCTAGTGGAATAAAAATAATTTTAGAAAAGGTAAAATTGAAAGAGATGGAACTCAAACAATGATCTTAAGTATTTATTTAAAATATATTATTTATTCATTACCTCTCATTACCTTTATACTGACTATAAAACATCAAAAAATAGATGTCTATGGAAAAGAACACATTTGCAAAAAATAGAGTATTTTTTGGGATTTTCCATATTGGTCTGATTTTTTGGTCTATCACATGTTGGATGTCATGAATATTGAGAAGAAATATCCTTATAATATATTTTATATAGTTTTGGAAACACTTGGTAAGACTAAAGATAATGTATACATAGATTATATCTTTCTTAAATTTACAAGTGACCAGAACATGAGTTTTTTGAAAATGACATATCATAGAAGTTAATAAAGCTAAAATATAATTATAAGGTTTTTAAAAAACTATTATTTATTCTATCATTGGATTGTGGATTTGTTTCTACCAGATGGGTATGTTTCCAATTTGGCTAGATTTATCAGAAACAATCATATTATTATATTAAAAATACACGATTTTCATGTTATAATGAAAATAATTATACTGATTGGATTTATATGTTTGTTTAATTCTTCAATTTGGGATGCTCTAGCATAAATATCATATTTTTTATGAGTCATTTGTCTGGTTTTAATAGAATATGATTCACTTAGTAGTCTAAAAGAGGATGATTTTTTAATTTTATATAAGCTATAAATTTCCCCTCATCTTTATTTGATTCAATGGAACTTTTGATATTACATTTTCCACATGAAGAAAAATATGGAGGGCCAATATAGTTCTGAAGGATTCCCCCATATGAGATATGGATGTAAAACATAAAGAAAATTCTATGTAACAAAGGATAAGTTGAAAGGTCAATTATAGAATCATATTTCCAATATGAAATTTATTCTTTCTTCTCCTATTATTTAAAACATGAATATTCTTCAAAACATAAATGAATGGGCCATAATGAGGGAAATATTGATGATGTACTGTATTATCAATTATTAGTTTTTAATCAGCGTAAAACATGGATTTTTTGGAGTTCATGAACAATGGATTTCAAATGATAGATATCACAAGACTCATATATATGTTCTACACAACTGTAATGAAATGAAATTATTTTTATCATGAGTTTTACTATCCCCTATTTTCTAATTTTTTTAATATTAAATTAATAATATTTTATTTTTAGATTATTTGATGATCATATTAAGAAATAGTTTCCACAAATTACACTAGATTACCTTGAATAACATCAATAAAATAAATTTTCCTACTAGTTTTAAATGCTAGTAAAGTTAAATCTTTATGGTTTAACATATAAAATCAATTTATTATTTTTTATATTGATAATTGTTTTTAAAATTTTAAGTTATCATAGAATGAAGATAAATTTGATAATATATTGTGCGTAATGAGTAACTCACCATCCAAAATGGTTAAATATTATAATTTATATGTGTTTAATGGTTTTTGATTTCATATAGTTTATATGGTGAACCAAAAAAACATTGAATGGCAGTGTTTTACTGCGAGGATCTCATCGTAGAGAAAGAGAAGTTGAATTTTATGGCACAATAGATGAAATAATTGAACTATGTTATTTGAGATAAAAATATGTAAAAATGTTTAAATGTCATTCATCTATGCCATGGAATCATTGAAATTAAATATAAAATCCTTCTTTAAGTAAATAAAACATTTTTATCAGCTCATCAAACACATAAATTTATTATGAAAATTATTGTGTTTCATTAAGAGATAAAATTTATTTGGGGAGCATTGTAAAAATGAAATCCCATGAAAATTAGTTTATGAAAAGTGAACATGGTACTTCTAAAGTGCAAGGAATTGAAATCTTTCAAGAGACATCTCTAAATACATCTTTTTAATGAACATACATGAATATCGATGATGAAACCCCACAATTATGGGTCGATTTTGATGATGATGTTGATGATGTAACAAATGAATTTGAAATAACAAGAGATGATTAAAATGAAACTTATATGGAAATTGATGATACTGAGGAGGAAGATGAAGATATTGACTCCATCATATACTAATATGAGAATGAAGATGAATAAAGGCACAATTACAAGTTGGTCTTAGTCATAATTAATATATGTATATATAATACTCATTTCCAATTTTTTTTTGAAAAATTTATTTTTGTGTTTTAGATGGATGATTATACTTTTGATGAGATATTGTATAGTCTCAAGGAGGCTATGATTCATTGTGATGAGCTTGATTCTTATTCATCTAACCCTTAGGTTGTACACAGTTCATTGTTGACTTGTAGGGGTCATGGTCTTACAAGATTAATGATTCCCAAACCTATTCCTACGAAACATACAGATTTTTATTTTGATCCATGTATGTGGAGGTATGTTCAGTTGTGTGTTTTAGTTAATTTTCCTTAATTATCATCAATTTATTTGTATACAAATGTTTTTATTATCATTTTTCTTTCCCATAGTTTTTTTCATATAGCTACTTGAAAGGGGAGTTCTATTTTGTGGAATTATTTTTCTAGAGCATGTGTGATGTGGGTTTATATTCTCATTGATGTTTAGAACCACATACATGATCATTTGATGGTATGCGAATAAATAATAGTTATTTTTATATTTATTTAATTATTAAATTTATATTACTAATTATTTTAAGGGTTTATGGTATCCCATCAAAGATAGCATGATGAGCTCTAGCTGGGAGGCCAAGGAGGCCTCTATGTATGAATGTTTTCATTGATTTTTTCATAATATGAGGAATATAGTCATAAGGAATGATAGATTCATAGTTTTTGATCAGTTTTGTTGCATCCATAGACCCAATTACACCCCCTATTTGGTTTGGTATGTATTTTTCTCATACTAGATAAGAGATTGTTTTCATATGATATCATTATTAGGTCAGTAGAACTGGGGGAGGGAGGAGGCCACACGTAAAGTTGGAAGTCTAGAATTTAGTACTCGTCAATAAAATTAATTAATTACTTTTATTTAATTATTTATATAACTTTAAATGTAATCTATTTATTTTATATTCATATAGGAAATTGAGAATCTCGATATTATGGGATTTGATGTTTATAAGAAGATGTAAATTGATCCTATTACTGTAGAGATTCTTGGTGGTCGACAATGTCATATTATGGTAGATACAATTTTTTTGACTTTTAAAATTAACTAAAAATAATATTTTAACTATTTTAATTTCAACTTGAATTTTAAGGAGTCATATAAGGCCACAACTTCTCACACAAAAGATGATAGTTGGTAAAAGAATGAGATTCATGCCACTAGTGCATTATAATTTGATGACACAACCTGGATTCAGGCGAATCAATATGATTTTAAGAAAGGATGAGTTGTTATTATCAATTCTCAATTGATGTATAATATTTATTATGGTACTACTACATGGTCATCATCCAGTGTGATAGGAGATCATAGAGATTATTCATCATCAACTATAGAGTATGAGGAGAAGTTGTGAGCTAATAATGGGTTTATAGAGACCTTGTGTAGGGAGTAGAAAGTGCTTCATCGATAGTAGTAGAAATAGTTGGTGGAGCAACGTCGATGGTAGTAGCAGTAGTTTGAGTAGATGATAGATTACATGTGATGCCGGACACATGGCATAAGGATGGAAGTTTCTCAACCACCTCCTCCAAATGACCCTCCCCCTCCTCGGAGATTGATGTATTTTTTTAACACTTTTACTATGATAAATATTTTAATGAATATATTATTTTTAATATTTATATTAATTCAAATGTCTACAGTTTTATAATTTTGGGTTTATATTTTTTTTTGATGTTTTTTATTATTTTTATTTTTTATAGGTAAAGAATCCCATCAAAAATACTGATGTATATATAAATGGTAAAAGATTTTTTCTATGGAGGAGTTACCCATAATTTTTTTGGGGATGGGATATTATAAAAAAAAGTTATTACAATGCATATTTCAGGTACATGTCATTTCCAACAAGTTCCCGTTGATAATTTCCAATAAAAAATAATTCATATTTCGGCAGTGTTTCATTGTCAGAAAATTTATTTTCCTATAATTAATGAACATTGTCCATTTATTTGGAAGCCTAACTTAGACATGCTCACCAAATTCATTAATCAAGAATATAAATGAACCTTTTTGTGAAAAAATTGGATAAGGCTCACCCATTTACTATCATAGATTGTAAAAATAATTCTAGTATAGAAAAGGTGGTGAATTATTTCTTAACAACCTCTAAATTTGTTGGGTTCAATATTTTTTAAAATTGTCTCATTGATATATAATTTTCCTCCAAAACATTTCTATGTAAGTACACCAAGGGACTAATTTTAGTTATATTATATAGATTTTATCTTATGGTTTTCTTATGGGGGTTAAAAACTTCTAATAGTTGGTTCTGTTTGTCTCTAGATAGTTCTTTTGAAATGATTATAGGGAATTTTTAATTCCCACCTAAGAAATAATAACTGAGTTTCTTAGGTATTGGTTTCGACTCCAACTCAATCATTGTATTTTAATTGGTCAAAGAAGGTTTAGTTGACTCAATTATAGTAATTACTTCTCAGGGTTTGTTCTTTAGATAAGTAGATTTCATATCAACGTCCTAATTTTAAAATTGTTCCCTACACTACTCATAGGTTTGGTTATTCATTGAAATTCGAGATTTGAAATGAAATTTAATCTATAAATAAATGTCATAAATACCAAGTTATCAATATTATTTCAAAATAAATTTCATTATTTTATATATTGGATTTTTTTTTGAAATTTGTTTCCAGATTATCAACAATTATTTTGAAATCAATTTCAAAATTTTGGAACTAGGTTGGTTGTCACTCATCAATTTCATTACAATAGAAATAAATCTTGTTTACATTAAGGGATGGATAAACCTCAATTGGCTATTTCATTGACTGAAAAATATTGAAGTTAAAAACATATCCTCCAAATTCAAGTGAAATGATCCCTTTGTGAACATTAATGATTGATTTAGAAGTTTTCAAAAAGGGTCAACCTAGAATGACAGGATCATGGGTACTGAAATGATCATCATCCATTTCTAAGATATAAAAATTCATAGGAAAAATCATGTATATTTCCTGAACTAGGACATCCTTTATAACTCCATCAGTCTTGGTGACACTTTGGTTGGATAGTTATGTGATAATTCTAGTGGTTTTTAAATGTCCAAGATATAATGATGTGTAAAAATAATAAGGCATAAAATTAATGGAAGCTCCCAAATCAAGAATGAAATCCATA
Source organism: Viscum album (assembly GCA_963277665.1). Lineage (NCBI taxonomy): Eukaryota > Viridiplantae > Streptophyta > Magnoliopsida > Santalales > Viscaceae > Viscum > Viscum album. Next base: position 320,705,630 of record OY728146.1, read on the forward strand.
AATTTGCATTCCCCAATGGTGTGTGGAATTTTATTGGTTATGAGACTTTACATTTGATAGGAAAAACTTGTTGAATCATATATGAAACATAACTTTTTAAATTATCTTTTCCCCTCCTTTGAATTTCCTCTAGTGGAAACACCTATCTTTTAAAAACATATCATATATTGGAATCTATTTCACAACATTGATCAATGGCATGTTGAATTGAATTTTATTTAAAGTTTCCAATACCTCCTTATCCGACTCTTTTTTGGAACTTTTCTTCACTGATGGTTTACCCATAAGATAAGGTAGTTATTTTTTTGAATGGTTCTGGACTATTTTTATCAATATTCTAAGAAAAATAATAACTATTCATTCTATTCTAATACTTATAAGTTCTTTAAAATAGTTCCTCTTCTATTGACGTTATGTTTTTAATTCAAAGAAAATTCATAATTTCCAGCATTTACCTCAGTGGTGGGATTCTATTTAACCTTTTTTTCACTAGATAGAAGTATTTTGAAACTCTCTTTATCACTTTTAGGTTCAATTGTAGGTTTAATTTTATCATTTTGAGGGTTATTCAATATAGATCCCCTCATAAGTTTTATAGAACACACATTTTCTTTCCCTTTATCTCTTGGATCCATTTAGGGTTGTAAAGTTAACCCTCCACTCATTTTATTTCTCTTACTACTATGATTAGAGGCTAGCTAACCAAATTTATTCATCAAGTTATTTATCAATTTCCATTTCCAATTAATTACTTATTTAATGTTAAACTTAAAATTTTTATAAGGTTTGGAAGGATGAAAGTTTCTTCTTGAATGGGAATTGTCTTTCTCATTGAAATATCTTTCTTGAAAATTACTTGTCTGGCTTAGGAACAAGATTCTTTATTATTCAGGTTCTCTAAATCTTTCATTATAGTGGGTTTTCTATCTTAGATTGAAATTTTGGTTAGATTGAAAATGAATTTTTTGGAATGACTGAAATGGATTTCTAGAAAGAGTAGTATTAAAATTTTCAAATAGATCTTGAATAAAAGGGAATTGTCCACTAAAATGTTCAATATAAGAAACAAATACATAGTAAACTTGCATAAAAAAGTTTTTTCAGGTTTGGGTGGGGTTAGTGGGCTGTAGGACAACATAATTGATCTAAACATGGTTATAAGATAAATAAATTTTCTCATTATCATGTTATTTTCAGAATAGGTAGTGGGGAATTCTTGGGAAGATTTCACATGAAGAAGGTCTATTGTTCTAAATTATTGAGAATTTTAGGCAAAGTTATCAATTAAAGTCCTAAAAGTATGTGATGTTTTTTCAAATAAATATCCTCTTACAGAAGTATCAATTATGCTACTATTGTTAAGGAACATTCCTTCATAAAAATATTTAATCATGATTTGTTCACTGATTTTATGGTGGGGTTAGCTCAAACAAAATGTTTTGAATCATTTCCAATGGTCATGCAAAGTTTCAAGTTAAATTTTCCAAATCCAACAATTCTATTTTTGAATAGAATTAGTTCTAGAATAAGTGAAAGAAATTTCAATAAAAATATTCTTTAATTCATTCCAATCTCCAATCAAAGTTGAATATGAATTGAAAAACCATTCTTTGTATAATCTGTCTAAATAAAAAGTAAATGAACTCAATTTTTATTTATATTAACTCATTGAGGCCTCATTTTAACACAATGATAACTGAATTATTTAAGATGTTTATTTGGATATTTACCTATTAATATGTTAATTTGTGATGGTTGGTGGATAAATAAAAATTTAATTTCAAGCCTTGAAAGTGAATCGGGATATTTCACATGGGTTTGTTGATTTTCATCATAGGATAAAGACAATTATTTCAAGGTTATATTTTTGACCATTTGAATTTATGGTAAAATAAAATTACTAATAGGTGTTTCAATGGTAGATTCATAACTAGGGACAAGGTAAATTATAATATATTTACCTCTAGAGTAATAAGTTCAATTGATTTCTGAATACAATGGTAAAAAACATGGGTTAGAATTCCAGTTCATGAAAAAAAATTAAAAATAAACTCAAGAAACCACCCTAGAAATGACTCAAATTAATGGAATGTTTTTTTTCAACAAACCCCAATCAAAAAATTTATACCATAGAGAAATATAATATAGAAATCTCTGGATAGTCTCTTGAGAAGTTTTTAATTTGAGTTAAAAAACTGTCACTTTTGATTTGTTTTTGAAAGAAATAAAATTTACGATTGAATTAAAGTTATAACACATAAAATAATTAGAAAATAAATTACAAGAATATTCAAGAGAAAAAAAATAAATTTTATTGAAAATTAAATGGGTGTGTAATTAGAATCAAAACAATAGTTATGGACATGATTAGACCTCCTGAACACTCCTCTCTCCATTTTTAAATTATTTTCCAATTGAATTAATCAATTCCCATAAAAATACATCCATATGAACAACTATGTTTACATGAAAATTATATCATTACCTTTATATGATTTTTTCCTTTGATAGAAGTGATTAAACTACTTGTAGACCTCCAAGCGATCAAACCTACTCCAAATAACTATGCTCGATAGCAAGGCCTCACCAACGAAATTTAAATAGAAAAGTTAATTATTTTACTCCATATATTAGAAAACCATCCAAAAAATTAGATGAAAATTTATTTAAGAAAGAAAAAAAACCATATACCATTCAGAAATTTATGTTCAAGAGAAATTCAAAAGAGATTACATATAAATATTAATACTTAGAAGAGATTTTTCTTTTGTTTACGCTATCTAAAACCACTTGGTTCTTAGCCCCGCACACTTGAGACACTCCTATATTCTCTATTACATCATTTAAAATATGTAAGAATATAATATTAATAAAGATTTACAATACATACCTCTCACTTCTCTCTCGAACTAACCTCTTGAAAAGAAGTAGTGATAAAAATATATAATGAATAGGGGAGGAAAATCTATAGTCTATTTTTCATTTTTTTTAATATTTCTCAATTTGTTCGGAGATGAAGGCCTAATATCAATAATGTAACTTTTTATAATTTTTTAGAACTCATAATATCTATCAAACCACAAAACGTGAGATCAATTTTAAAGGTGATGATAAATAGTTTTCTGTGTTACTAAAGTTACTATGGACTGATTGTTTAAATTACTTTATTTCAACAAGATCAATGATTGGCCTAATTAATGAATATATCCATTATAATTAATGTAAATTTGAGTCTTCGAATTATAATCATTTGTAATTGAATCACCACATTTGGATAATTTTGGCTGGAGTTATGTCTCATTTAATGAGGGTATGTCAATTCTATCTGAAAAAAATATTTTACAAATTGAATGATTTGTTTGGGCTTCAAATATATTAATTCCAAAATTGGTCTAGTTAGATAAAATGAATCCCATGAGACAAAGGACCTAACCAAAAATAATTTCTATAATTAGATTAATATTGAAAATTTTATACTCAAAATACTAAAAAAAATTGTTAAAATTCCAAAATTTAATAATTTTCACAATTTAGATCCAAACTCATCAAAATCAAAAAATGAGGTAATTTCACTTAAAAAGAAAAATTGGTGCGGTTATATTAATTGAAATAAAAATAAAAAATAATGAAAATATTATATCTAACATCCCTAAAAGAAATATTTATTCATAGAGTGGCCTATAATGAAGAACATAACTGAGATATGAAGTTTCCTAGGCTTAACAGGTTACCATCGATGGTTTGTTTATGATTTCACCTGGTTGTAAAACCCATTAACCAATTCAATACAAAAAGCGATTAAATTAACATGTTCAAGGAAATATATGGAATGTTTCGATGATATGAATTGGATAATGATTAATGCACCGATATTAACTTTACCACTAGGTAAGAAATGATTTGTAATTTATAGTAACACATTAAAGAAATGACTTGGATGTGTCCTTATGAGGAATGATAAAGTGATTGAATATGAATCAAGGTAATTGGAAATCCATGAATAGAACTATATTTCTCACAACCTTGAGTTGGAATCTATAATCTTTTCTTTGGAAATATGGATACAGTACCTCAATTGTGAAATATGTGAGATACATATTACCATAAGAGTTTGAAGTATATCTTATCACCGAAGGAGCTCAACATGAGGAAAATAGATGGTTAAAAATAATTAAGGACTTTGATTTTGGGATAATGTACCACCCTGGGTAGGTAAATAAGGTGGATGATGCATTAAGTAGGAGGTACCATGGAGTTATAACCACGATGAGGGTTAACAAGGATCCTATATTTAGAGATCTAGGAAATATGGATAAGGTGATTTCTAGGAAAGGGAAACCATCATTCATTTTCAAAGAAATTGAAAAATCATACTAACTAGAATGGATAGATAAGTCACAAAATGATGATGAGAACATTCAAAGGAAGATTAAATTATTGAATGGTGGGAAATTGATAGAATTTACCTATAGATATGGAGTTTTGAAGTCTAGAAATAGGTTATGTGTTTCATCCATATCAAAGTTAAAGAGGAAACTTCTAGATGAAGCACATAACTCAAATTTCTCTATACAACCTAGTAGCATAAATATGTATAGGGATTTCAGAGAAAATTTATGGTCATATGGTATTAAGATAGAAATTTTGGATTATGTGGCCATATTTTTAGTATTCTAGTAGGTTAAGGATAAAATAAAACATCGTAAGGGAGTCATGAAACCTATGTCTATACCTATATTAAAGTGGGATAATGTTAAAATAGACTTCAGCACTAAACTCAAAAAGAATCCAATGAATAATGATGCTATATGGGTCATTGTCAATCATCTTACAAAGTCTACTCATTTCTCCATGATAAGATAAGATCTACCACTTGAGTGTCTTTCTTGGATCTATATCAATTAAATAATAAAGAATCATAGGGAAACATTATCAATTATATCATATCACGACCCTCATTTCACATCTAAATTTTGGAAGAGTCTTTAAAGAGATCTTAACAATGAGATTCATTTAATCACTTCCTATTATCCTCATATAAATGGATATTCTGAAATAACTATCCACAATATAGAAGACATGCTAAGATCATGTTCTATTTACTTCAAAGGTATTTGGGATTAGTATCTACCATTTTTGGAATATTCATACATAATAGATTCCATTAGAGCATCCATATGACACTATCTGCAGCATTGTATGGGAAGAGTTGTATTAATCCAACCTATTTAGATTACATTGGATAAATATGGTTAGTTGGACCAAATCTTGTGGACGAGATGATTGTTAATGTATGGAATATTCAGGATCACATTAAAGAATCCCAAAAAATAAAAAAAGAGCTATGTTGAAAATAAAAGGAAATATTTGGAATTTAAATTTTGGGATAAAATATTCTTGAATGTTTCACCATGGAACGAAGTTTTAAGATTAGGTAGAAAAGAGAGAACAAGTATTGCAGGAATCAGATAACTCATTTGTTGAAAATCCTTTAGAGAAATCATGAACTAGAAGAGGCAACCTGGGAGCCTACAAAATATATAAGGAATATGTATCAAAATCTATTCAATGGATCATATATACCCCAATTTCAAGGATAAAATTATTTAAGAGGTGGAGAATGTAACACCTAAGACTCTACTATAGCAGGTAAATATCGTATCATAAAATATTTCACAAATGCACCCTTGAAAGAGCCTTTCTTCAAGAATTCATTTAAAAATTAAATTTTAATATTTGAAATTTACTAGAATAATTATATTTCATAATTCATCATTTAAAAATTATCTTAGTATGTATTTTTCAGATTTTTCTGAAAATCTTGATTTTCTGTAAAAAAATTACAATTTTCACAAAACCTGTAATTTTTTATGACTTTACCATTATATAAAAATGACCTAGAAGTTTAGAAACCGATTTAATTAATAAAATATTAATTTTAGAAATAAAATTATACATTTTATCATATTATTTCAAATTATAAGGCCTTTACAAAATATTTAGAACTAATTAAAATATTACATTAATAAGAAAATAATTTTTCAGTCTTTTCATTGAATCAAGTATATTTAAAGGATATTTAGTTTTTTATTTCCATTAAATACAATTAAAATATATTTATTTTATGATAAATTAATTTCATTCATTAATATTATTCCCCAAAATAATTTTATATCATATATAAAATTAAATATTGAAAATATTATTTCTATAAAAATGGTTTTCATGTGATTAAGCGTATTTATTTTAAAATTTATTTTTCATACATTTAGAAATTTTATTTAATAAAATTATATTAAAATATAATATTAGAAATATCAAATTAGATAAAATTCCCATTCTTAATATTTTTCATTAAAATTAATTACTGATATTAGAAAATAATTATGAAGGTAAAAGTAAATGGGGTAAATTGACTTTAATCTAGTGTAAAATTCCTAAAAAAAATTAAATTTTTAATGGTTCGGACCTCTCCGGTCTATTAAATTGCTGAAATATGGTGTTTGAGGTGTTTTGGGAGGTCAAGGTGACTTATTCCCAACACTTTTCCAAATTTACAGTTCTATGAACAGTGTTTTCAGTTTTGTGAACAGTGCCATCAGTGAGTCATCTGTCAGGAGTCATCTGTCAGGGAGTCATCTATCAAGGAGTCATCTATCGATGAGTAATTTTTCCACAAGTTATCTATCAGTGATTCATCCTTCGGCAAGTCATATGTCGGCCCATCATCCGTCAGTGCGCCATCTAACAACGAGTCATCTGTCGGTGTGTCATCTATCAGTGAGTAATTTGTCCATGATTAATCTGTCGAAGAGTCATCTCTCCGTGAGTCATTTGTCCATGAGTCATCTATTGGTGAGTTATCTGTCAGTGAGTCATATTTTGGTTAGTCTTCTTCATCTATTGGTGAGTCATCTGTCGGTGAGTCATCTGTCAGTCAGTAATAGTGAGTCATCTGTCAGTGAGTCATATTCATCTATCGGCAAGAAATTTTTCAGAGAGTCGTCTGTAAGTGAGTGTCGATGAGTCATCTTTTATTGAGTCATCTGTCTATGAGTTATCTATTGGTAGATGCAACATTGTTTCTAGATTAACAGGTGACCAATGTTTCCAGATTCCTACAATTTTCCCCATTTAATATTTTCATTGACATAAAATTCATTCAAAGACTCATTTTAAGGGATTTAACGCCGATTTAAATCCTATAACACCTATCATTAAATCCCTAAGGGTACAAGGTTTTATAATTGGTCAAACCATGTGGGTTATTAAGATATGGATTTAATGGAAATTCAACAGTTTCACATTTCGTGAGTCTCAGATCTAATACTTCTAAGCCAGGGGGGGCTTCCATTTGTTCAATTATTCTCCTTACTCTTGTTACGAGGTTCTTAAAACATTTATTTCATGAGGATATGTGTTATTGTGGTGTGGACCTTGGATCGTTTTTTTCCTCGATTTCTTCCTCCTGCAAGCGCATCCCCTATCAGGGTGAAACCAGGAAGTGTCATTCCATCTTCGATATAAGGTATGTTATACCTCTGTTCTTTTGGTTACATCGATATGTTTCCTCCCATAATCCTTTCCATGTTATTGAATGTGATATCCATGTTTCTAATGGACCTTTCTTGGGTGTTGGTTGATGTGGTTGTGTTGCGGCATCCTTCGGTGGATGCAGTCATTACATGAGAGGTTATCGTGATCCGTTTTGTTGGCCAGTTCTCATGAAAATAATGTCAGAAAGATTTTGAGGTAGGGGATTCATGGATTATATATTATTTTTACATGTATTTATACAGTTAGTATTACTTATCCATTGTTCCACAATGAAATTAACAAAATAAAAATTGCACTGGATTAGAGAATTGGCATCGATCGTATGTTGTTTCTTTATACCGTGATAATGGATTGCCTCTTGATTTTATATATAACATGATATATTTGACGTTCTTGTTTATCAATTCATTCTTGACCAAAAGTAGTAAATAACGTAAATATGATATTAATTATAAATTTTTTTGGCCAAATATAACGTGGCATGTTAATGAATTTGGTTGTTTTTGTTGTGCTTGGTGATAAATCAAATGGATGAAGTTATGAATGTTTAATTGAATCGGTTAATTCAATATGGAATAAAGGAAAAGTTGTGAGATAAAGACAATTCCTTGAAGGGTTATGATTTACCCTATTGATTTTAAAGTCAAAGAACCTTATTCTTTGTATCTATGAGTTCTCTTTGTGTGTGAAGGTTGAATTTTTTATTTAGGGCATAAAGCCCAGTTGTGATGTTTTTTGTTTCCTACTGCTTGTGTTGTGGTTTGAGCCCGGGATGGAAAAGTCTAGAGGGATGCTGTGGTATTTAGGGGAAGGGAGGCCTAGAGGTCATGGAGGGAGTAGTTGACACCTAGATCGGTGATATGAATTAGTTTATACATGTGTGTGTTAGGTAGGACACTAGAGATGATGAAACAGGTTGGATGTGAATGTTGGATGCTTGTTGAATCTTGTTGTTTGTTTATCTACTTTACTTTACCAACTAATTTAGGCAGATGGTATTTTTTACAATCCTTCCAAAAGAGGCAAAGTCACGAAGGGTATTCCATATGATTTTCTAGTTTAACTTCTCTAGAGTGGATGGTCCTGTACTCCAGATATAGGTGGAAAAGAATCGATGGGTAGTTCATCTACTCATTGTGTTGAGCCCCTTCTGTTTGGAAGCATAAAAGGTTTTTTTCTAGAATACATAGAATTATGTAAAAGTGATAATGAAGTTAATAAATGGTTGAATAAATGATGTTAACCCATGGGGTTGGAGCTTTCTAGGATGCAATGTTGAGGTTACAATTTAAAAGGAACTATGGACTTGGTTTGGTTATGCCTGGAGGGCATGAAACTTTGGTGTGATGATAATAAAATGGATTGTAGAGATTATAATGGTTAATTAATGGTTAAATAATTTATTAATGTAAATTCAAAAGGATAAAAATGAATAAATTAATCTAATGTAGATCCTTAAATGGATGTGCACTTATAGGGTCACTAGTCTTAGTAGTGGAAGATGAGAGTTCGAGAGATGTTTGTTGTAGTTGATTCTAAGACTAGGTTATTCTTATAGTGTGGTTGTGATATATATTATATTTTGTACATTTTGTGTTTCTATATGATACTCCACCCTATTAGTTAGGAAGAATGACACCTCAGGGATTCTAAGCCATGGGGGGGGGGGGTATTTTCTCCAACATCTCAGTGGGAAGATGGATGCATGAATACCCCCTTTGGCCTTGCTTTATTCTCTTGGTAGGTACATGTGCTGGTAGGCACGTTGGTTATTTTTCTCATATATATGTGTGTAGAGGGTTGCAGTGTCTTGTGGTTATTCACACATATATATTCTAGATACAGTTTCCGATAGACTACTATAGGTGTAACATGTATAGGTTGTGATGACTTGAGGATCCTTACTCGGTGTATAGACTGTAATAGATTGAGGTATAATACCATATGTATGATACATGTTATGAAATATTTGGTAGATCCCCAAAACTACCTAGTTATCTTGAATACGTGGATGTGGTGTTTGTGTTTCATAAGGTGCATGTTGTGGTTCTTCACCCCGGTGTCTGTGAGCAATCCTTTTTAGAGAAAGATGCTCAGGACATGTGATGTTAGGGAAAAGCAACAAACTAGTAGAGAAGTTATAGTGGGGTACCCTCAATATTATTTATTATATTATATACTCTTATATGTGATACTTGCTGAGAGTATCCATAGCGAGGCTGGGAACATAGTATACCTATTTAGGTGATGAGTTAGTTTCACCTACTGTTCATTATACTTCAGCATGATTTCTTTACTTTTGCACGAGAGGCTCTGGGGAGGATCCTACTGTGTATGATATTATACTCAACCTATTTATATATAAACTATTTTTCAAGCCACTAGGACCATATTGGAGATCAGGATAGTTACTACTAGCTTGGGGGTTTTGCAGGAGCTATTTGGGCTTCATGGTCACTTCCATTTTTCTTTATTTTTGTACTTTTAGTTTTCCATTTCAGTTATTTTAGTTTTTCATGACATTATATATGTGTACTTGAGTTTTATTTTATATTGAAGTCTAAACAAGAGTTGCTTATTGTCTATCTTATCTCTCTCTTTCATATGTGTTCTTTTAGAGGGTAATGCCTCCCATTTGTGTGTTTACTATACCCTCGGTGTTAGTATCCAACCCAAGGAATATTAGAGGTAGGACTTGGGTGTCACTATCTATCTCATATCATTTCCATCCCAGGAGGAGCACATATTAATGGGAGGGGGTCCTGACAGAGTGGTATCAGAGATCAGGTTAAGGGATATGAGGGAGTTTGGAGTTAGGCACAGTTGAGGTTTCCTGGGTTGGTAGGGAAACAATGTTATATAAGTTTAGTAAGCACTGTAAAAACATATGATCAGATGAGACATGGGTATTTAGGGCCCCCTGTGATCTGATGCATGAACCTTTATGATTATAGTGGCTAATAAACAAGGTGATACTTTTTGTAGTGTAGAGAACTAGGAAAGGATCATGCATAATTCTTCTTTGTGCCTGTGTTTGAATGGGTAGACCTTGGGATAGGTTAACCTATAATGAATAGATGACAAAAATTAATTAATTATTTTTGAGTCTTCAATTATCCAGGATTAAGAGATATAACTACTATTCTTTTGTAGGTATGGCTCTAGGTCGACGTCCTCATCAGGTTTATACAGAAGATGTTCAGTAGGATGTTCCAGAGGATCACTGTAGAGTAGAGGCTGAAGACAATGACACATAGAGGAGGAAACTCTAAGTGTTTCAGCACCAGAGTTTTTTAGAATTATATGGGATCCGTTTTAGATGTGGTCATGGAAGACTGGTTGGAGGAGGTTGAGATAGCTTTTAGCTCAATCTGTGCTCGAAAGGAGCACTGGGTGTCGTTGGTTGTGACTATTCTGTGTGGAGCAGCAAGGAAGTGGTGGTTATTATTCCTCGGGGACCAAGAGGAGTTGGAAGTATCATCTGAGGATTTCCATAAGAAGTTCAAAGTTGAGTTTCTTTCTTCGACCATGAAGGTGGCCAGTCGCTAGGATATTCTTACCCTTTGATAGGACAGATCCAGTGTGAGAGAGTTTGGAATCTATTTCAGGAATAGATTATGATATTCTTTAGACCTATTTACAGATGAGGAGGCTAGGGAGAGGCTTTTCAAGGAGGCTTTTCATCCATATATCTAGTGATAGGTCACCCCATTTATGATGAATACATATCTTGAGGTGTTGGCGAGGGAAGAGGTCATCAAGAGGACATTATCCAGAACAAGATCATCATGATAGGGGATTCATCAAGATTCATCATGATGTATAGCTATGGTTTGGGGTTCCCGGTTCTAAGGGAAAAAGAGTTTCCATTTAGCTAGGGGTAGGTCCCATCCCTCAATATCGCATTTCTACAGAGGAAATGACTCTCAAACCTTTGCCAAGAAATCAAGAGATTTTTTTTCTTCTTATGGAGACTAAGGTCATCAGTAGTGGGAGTGCCCAAAATTTCAGATAATTCAGCGTAAACCAAGTGTTCTGCTTCAAGTTCCTCCATTGAGGAAGTTTAAGCTGAGGCAACAGCAGTAGGTTACACTAGCTTTGGATAAAAATAGAGTATATGTGGTATGCAGAGGACAACCCGGGTATGCTCCCCATCCTTAGAGAGCAAAGCACATCCATGTACGTGGTCATCAATATAGTCAGAGAGGCCGTGTAGTATGTCGTGGTCAGCTTTATGCTTTAGCATTACCAGCGCCTAGAAAGCCAGATGTCATTCAAGGTACCCTTTTCCTATTTTCTACGTGGGTGTATGCCTTTTTTGATTTAAGAGAGACACACTCCTTAATATCACCTTCCCTTTTCCATGACATGGTACTTGAGTTAGAGAGTCTTCTAGTTCCCTTGGTGTTGACTATGCAAGTTGGAGGCCAAGAAGACTTGTTTGATGTATGTAGAGACTATAATCTAGTGCTGGGGTAGCACCTCTCTTGGGGAGATTTATTATTTTTATGAATACCATTATATGATGTCATATTTATAATGAATTGTTTTTATTCTGTTCAAGATATCATGGATTGCTTCAAGAGGTAGGTGGTGTTCATTGATGCTGATAGAGAGGCAATAGTGTTTGTTGGCGAGTGAGAGCCTCAAATGGGTTAGAGGCATGTTTTTCCCTTGACATCCTTGATGGATGAGATGATGTTAAGTTTTTTGGAGGTTCAGTTGTTGGTGTTTTATAGGGTCATAGAAGAGTACCCTGATGTCTTTCTAGAAGAAGTTGTAGTGTTTCCCCCTCGACAAGAGATGGAGTTTGGGATCGAGCTATATCCAGAAGAGTTTCATATATCAATGTCTCTATATAGGATTGAACCTTTTGAGTTATGGGAGATATGTATAAATATCGATGGTCTATTAAAATGTGGGTTTTTTTGGCTGAGCATGTCACCGTGGGGTGAACAAATATTTTTATAAGAAGGGTGATGGATGTCTACAATTTTGTATCAATTATTGTCACTTTAACAAAGTGATATGGAATAATTTCTATCATCTTCCATGGATTGGTTATTTATTTTATCAATTCAAGGGTTCAAGTTGGATCTTGAATATTAACTTATAGTCAAGATAACATCAGATGCGTGTGAAAGATGAGGATATCCCGAAGACATCTCTCTATTGTCGTCATGGGCATTAAAAGTTTGTTGTGATGCTTCTCGGTGTGAAGAATGCTCCAAATATATTCATGGGGTTGATGAATGATGTGTTCTATGAGTTTCTGGATATGTTCATGGTGGTATTCATCGAAGACATCTCTGTTTACTCCGCGTCTGAGGAGGAGCATATAGAGCATCTGCATGCCATTTTGGGAGTTCTTCATCAACATCAGGCATTTGGGAAGTTGTTGAAGTGTGAATTTTGGGCTCAAGAAGTCTGTTTCTTAGAGAATTTTGTATCCCAATAGAGAGTATCTATGGATCCATCAATGATAGAAGTAGTTGTGTCTTGGGAATCCCCCAATATAGTGGAAGAGGTACAAAGTTTCTTTGGTCTTGTAGGCTATTACAAGAGGATTGTAGCTGATTTCCCTTGGTTTGTGACACCTCTGATAGTGTTTACCATAAAGGATCTAGCTTTTGTATGGACTGATCTGTGTCAGGAAGCTTTTGAGTATCTGAAGGATAAGTTGGTTAGTGCTCCAGTTCTTTGTCTTCTATCATAAGGTGTATAGTTTCCCATTTTCTATAATGCTTCACATCTAGGGTTAGAATGTGTTTTGATTCAGTAGGAATCAGTTGTTTTTTATGGTTCTTGTTAGTTACGTCCCCATGAGTATAACTATGCCACCCATGATCTAGATTTGGTAGCAGTGGTGTTTTCCATGAAGTTGTGGAGATATTACCTCATCGGAGAGTGCTTTGTGGTCTTCACTGATCATAAAATCTTGAGGTATGTTTTATCCCAGTGTGACTTGAACTTGAAACAACAATGGTTGATAGAGTTATTATATGATTGCAACTTTGAAATATCATATACACCTATTAAAAGAGATTTTGTAGCTGATGCACTGATTAGGAAGTCATATAGTGATGAAGTGTGTGAATCAGATGATTCTTGAAGAGTAATAGAAAAACTTTAAACATTACATCTCAATATGGGACATGTTGAGGGTAGAGGTTGTCTTTTAAGATGATGGTGTGGTCATCATTAGAGTAGAAGGTGGAATATTCCTAGTTGAGGGACCTTGAAGTGAGGTCTAGAGAAAATGATTTTCTTTGTGGTGAGGACCCTGATGGATGGTCTGAGGATGAACAACACTGGGTGTTGTTTTAGAGAAGGCTTTTTTTCCTTTGGTGATGCATGAGATGGTTCTTATGGAGTTCCATAGTTATCCCTTAGTAGTATATCTAAGCATAAGAAATATGTAAAGAGATTTTTGGATTCAATTTTGGTGGCATGGGTTGAATCATGAACTTGTGGAGTTTGTGTCTCAATGTTTGGTCTTCTAGAAGGTGAAGGCTGAGCACCATGTTCCTGGTGGGTTTCTCGAGTAGTTAGATGTTGTTCGGCGGAAGTGGGAGGACATCTCGATGGAATTTTTTACCGGTTTACTTTGAACTCAGGTAGGATATGATTCTATATGGTTAGTTTTGGATCATTTAATGAAATAAACCCACTTTATAGAAATCAATGAGTTGAGATCAGTGGTATTTTTTTTGAGGAAATATCTAGAGAAGGTGGTGAGACTCCATGGGGTCCTAAAGATGATTATCTCTGACCAAGATCCTTATTTTACCTCCATGGTTTGGAGAGGTCTCCAACATGATTTTGGTTCTTAGCTAAGCCTTTGAACTACTTCTAATATATAGACAACCGATTAGACAGATCAAACCATCCAGACTCTTAAAGACATGTTGTGCTCTTGTGTCATGGATTTTGGAGGATTCTGGATGAGGCACTTACCCTTGGTAGAGTTTTCTTATGAAAATAGTTTCCACTCCCCCATAGGTATGGTGCCATTTGAAGCGTTGTATGGATGGCCTTGCCATTCTCTGTTGTGTTGGAATGGGGTTGGAGAGTTCGTAATTCTCGGTCCAGAACTAATACAGAACACGACAGAGATTGATTAGGTGATTTGTGAGAGGGTGAAGGCAGTGCACGATCTTCATAAATCCTATGCTGATCATAGGAGGAGACCTTTGGAGTTTTATGTTGGGGTCACGTGTTTCTGAAGGCAACTCCCCGTCATGGGTAGTGAAGGTTTGGTCGTGGGAGTATGATTTCTCCCTATTTTGTTAGGACATTAGAGGTATTGGATCATGTTAGATCCATGGTGTATCGGGTAGAACTTCCCATGTAGATGAAAAGGATAAATTTTGTTTTTCACATGTCACATCTCTATCCTTATCTCCATGAAGACTCTAACATCATTGATTGGGGTGAGATTGACATTGACGATGATTCGAACTTATAGGATCAGCCTGTCGAGATCCAGGACCACAAGGGGAATGTGTTGCACGGGCATTCTATCCCCTTGGTTTGTCTCTTGTGGTGGCATGGTGGCATGAAGAAGAGTACTTGGGAATGTGACTCTTAGATACATGCTCAATTCCCTGAGTTGTTTGATGTTTATCTCTTTTATTTTAATGATGTTCGTCTTATGGTTGTAGACCTTTCCTGTTTATGAGATGAATTCTCACATTTCTTGTTGTGGGTAGCTCCCTTTTGATAGGTATCTCCCCTAGGAGAGTAGTTAGGAGTTGTTTGTAGTTTTCATGTGGTTATAAATTGTTCCTTTGATGATGTGGTTGAGCTCCTTTGGTCGAGATATCCTTGAGAAGTATCTAGAAGGGTGGCTGTTTGGACCCTTTTTCGTTTTCCTATCTGGGTTGGTTTTGGATTATAAAGGACAATAATGTTTTGAGAAGTATTTTATATAATGGACCGGACCTCTCTGGTCTATTACTTTGCTGAAATTTGGTGTTTGAGGTGTTATGGGAGGTCAAGGTGACTTATTCCCAAAACGTTTCCAAATTTCCAATTTTGGGAACAATGTTTCTAGTTCTGTGAACAGTTCCATCAGTGAGTCATCTATTGGTGAGTCATCTATTTGTGAGTCATCTGTCAGCGAGTCATCTATCAGTGAGTCATCTTTCAGCAAGTCATCTGTTGGTGAGTCATCTATCGGTGAGCCATCTATCAGTGAGTCATCTATCAGTGAGTCATATATCGGTGTGTCATCTATCAGTGAGTCATCTGTTGGTGAGTCATCTGTTGGTGAGTCATATGTCAGTGAGTCATCTATCGGCAAGTCATCTATCGACAAGTCATTTTTCAAGGAGTCATCTGTCGGTGAGTCATCTATTGACAAGTAATCTGTTGGAAAGTCATCAATCAGTGAGTGATCTGTTAGTGATTCATCTATCGGGGAGTCCTCTGTCGGCAAGTTATCTGCCGGCGAGTCATCTATTGGAAAGTCATTTCTCGGTGAGTCATCTTCATCTTTCGGTGATTCATCTATTGGTGAGTCATCTATCAATGAGTGTCAGTGAGTCATCTGTTAGTGAGTCATCTGTCGGAAGGTGCTACAGTGCATCGAGATCAACCAGTGAACAATGTTTCTTGCTTCCTACAGTTTCTCTCATTTGACATTTTTTTGACATAAAATGCATTCAAAGCCTTGTTTTAAGGGATTTAAGTCTAATTTAAATCCAATAACTTCTATATTTAAATCCATAATGGTATCGAGGTTTTTACTTGGTCAAACTGCATGGGTTATTGAGATGTGGATTTAATGGAGATTCAAGAATTTCACGTTATGTGAGTCTCAGATCTAATCCTTCTAAGCTGGGGGCCTTCCATTAATTCATTTATTATACTTACTCTTGGTATGAGGCACCCAAAACCTTTCTTTCCCGATGATACATGTGATTGTGGTGTGGACCTTGGATAATGTTTTCCCTAGAGTTCTTCCTACTGCATGTGCACCCCCTCTCTTGGTGAAACCTATAAGTTTCGATCCATCTTCGATATATGGTGTGTCGTACCTCCGTTATTCTAGGTTCCTAAATCTATTTCCTCCCGTTATACTTTCCATGTTACAGAATCTGATATCCATGTTTCTAATGGACCTTTCTTAGATGTTTATTGATGTAGTTGTGCTGCAGCATCCTTGAGTGGGTGCACTCATTGCGGGAGAGGTGATCATGATCTATTGTGTTATCCCATTCTAATACAAAGAATGTCGGAAAGCTTTTGAGGTAGGGGATTCATGCCATTGATATTATTTTTATGTGAAGTTGTACAATTAGTATGGTTTAACCACTGGACCACAATGAAATTGACATACTAAATATTGAACCAGAGTAAGGAGTTGGTATCGATCATATGTTGTTTCTTTATATCGGGATAAGAGTTTACCTCTTGACTTTATAGATAGTGTGATATCTATGAATTTCTTGTTTAGAATTTCTTTCTTGAAGAAAATTGGTAAATAATATAAATATGATACTAATTGTAAGTTTATTTTTCCAAATACAAAGAGGCATGTTAATGAATCTGGTTGTCGTTTTTGTGTTTGGTGATAAATCAAATGGATGCAGTTATGTATGTTTAATTTAATTGGTTAATTAAATATTGAATAAAGGATAATTTTTGCAATAAAGATAATTACTTGAAGTTTTCTAAGTTACCTTATTACTTTTAAAGTAAAAGTGCCTTATTATTTGGAGTTGTGAGTGCTCGTTGTGTCTGAAGGCATAATTCCTTGTTTAGGGATAAGAGCCCAGTTTATATGTTGTTTTTTTCCTATTTCTTGTGTTGTGGTGTGAGTCTGGGATAGATAATCCTAGAGGGGTGTCTTAGTATGTGGGGGAAGGGAGCCACACTAGTTGTGGTGGAAGTAGTTAACACCTAGAGCGGTGATGTGCATTGATTTATTCATGTGGGTGTCAGGGAGGACACCAGAGAAGATGAAATTGGTTTGATGTGAATGTTGGATTCTTGTTGAATCTTGTTGTATGTTTATTTGCTATTATTTCACCACATCTTGAGGTAGACATTCTTTTTTACCATCCTTCTAAAATAGGAGAAGACACATGGGATATTCCATATTCTTTCTTTGTTTAGCTTCTCGAGGGTGTATGGGCCTATGCTCTAGCTATAAGTGGAAAAGACTTGATGGGTAGTTCATCTACTCACCATGTTGAGCACCTTGTGTTTGTAATATTAAAATGTTTTTTTCTATAATACCTTGAATTTTGGAAAAGTGATAATTATATTAATAAATGGTTAAATAAATTAAGTTAACTCATGTGGTTGGAGCTTGATATGATGCAATTCTGAGGTTACAATTTAATGAAACCGTGTACTTGGTTTCATTACACCTAGAGGGCATGGAACTTTGGTGTGATGGTAATGAAATGTAATGTGGAAATATTAATGTCTAATTAAGGGTTAAATAATAAATTAATGTAATGTGAAACTGATAAAAGGGGTAAAGTAATCTAATGTAGCTCTTTAAATGGTTGTGCGCTTATAGGATACCTAGTCTTAGTAGTGGCAGACGAGAGTCTGAGAGAGGTTATCTGCA
Source organism: Viscum album (assembly GCA_963277665.1). Classification (NCBI taxonomy): domain Eukaryota; kingdom Viridiplantae; phylum Streptophyta; class Magnoliopsida; order Santalales; family Viscaceae; genus Viscum; species Viscum album. The sequence continues at coordinate 320,723,772 of OY728146.1, forward strand.
GTTAAGTCTAAGACTAGGTTATTCCCATAGTGTGGTTGTGATCTATATTATATTCTATATTTTTTTTGTTTCTATATGCTACTCTCCCTTATAGGTTAGGGAGACTGACACCATGGGGATTCTAATCCCAAGGGGGTGTTTTTTCCAATATCCCGATGGGAGGATGGATGGCTGACTACCCCCTTTGGACCCACTATCTTGTCTTGGTAGTTACTTGTTCTTGAAGGAATGGAAGTTATTTTTACCCATATATGTGTTAGGACTATAAGGACTTGTGTTTATTCACACACATATATTCTGGATATAGTTTCCAATGGACTACTATAGGTGTAACGTGTATAGGTTGTGCTATATTGAGGATCATTACTCAGTGTATGGGCTGTAATGACTTGACGTATAATACCTAATATATGATACACATTATGCGATCTTTGGTGTCTCCTAGAAACTACCTGGTTACCTTGGTTACGCATATGCGGTGGTTTTTTTTCATGAGGTGCATGTTTTTGTGCTTCTCCCAAGTGTCTTCAGGCAAGCCTTTTTGGAGATAGATTCTCAGGACGTGCGATGTTGGGGCAAAGTGGAAAATAATTGGGGAAGTGGTAGTAGGGTACCCTTGATATTCTTTATTATATTAGATATTCTTGTATGTGATACTTGGTGAGAGTAACCATTATGAGGCTGGGAATATAGTATACATATTTAGGTGATGAGTTAGTTTCACCTCTTGGTTATTGTGCTTTAGCATGCTTTCTTTAATTTTTGAGAAGAGGCTCTGGGGAGGATCTTACTAAGTATACTGTTATACACACCCTACATATATATAAACTATTTTTCAAGTATATTTGAGTAGGTTAGAGATCAGGATGGTTACTACTATCTTGGTGGTTTTTCAAGAGCTTTTTGGGCTTCTTGGTCACTGTCGTTTTACTTTATTTTGGTACTTACAGTTTTCCCTTTCAGTTGCAGTGGGTTTTCATGACATTACATATGTGTACTTGAGTTTTCTTTTATATGACAGTCTGAGAAGGATTTGGTTGGAATTTGTCTTATATCTCTCTTTTCAATGTGTTCTCTTAGAGGGTCATTCCTCCCATTTTCATGTTTACTATACCCTCAGTTCTAATCGCCAACCTGTGGCCTACTCAAGGTGGGACTCAGGTGTCACTATCTCTCTCCTCTCATTTCCATCCTAGGAGGGGTACACTTTGAGGGGAGGGGGTCATGATAAAATTAATTTCCTATAATAGAATGTTATAACTTTAGATCAACCAATAAAAATATTTCCCCTACACACTTTCCATTTCGGAGCTATTGAAACATGAATATTGCCATGATATTATTGAAAGATGAAAATATGTTCCCAAAACTACCCTTCCCTTCACTTATAAAAGGGGAAAATCATCACCACTTAAATAAATTCCACCCATTTAAATTTATATTTGAAAATATGATATTTTTTATCTGTAGAAACTTATACCATGAATAAAATCCCATTATCACTCATATTTATCCCATTACCTTCAAATTTACAGATACTTCCAAGAAACCTGAAGTCGTTGACATGAGTATTATCAACTATTTTTTTTAATTATTTATTATATTCTTTAAAATTTACTCTAGACACACTCAGATAATGGTTTTATTATCATTTATATACTTTAATATTACTACAATAAATTTATTTTTATTTTTTATTCATATAACTCATCTATTAAAAAAAATCATTGTTCATGCGTTGTGTGGATTACTGCCTCCACAAAGTAATATGTTTTGTTTTTATTCACTATCTTAAAAGGTTGGATATAAGGATTATATTAAAGTATAAATATGATTTTTATGATTTTATTAAGGTTATACTTTGATAAATTAAATAACCTATTAATGATATTACCAACAATGAATCATCATTAGTTTAGTCGTTTAAAATAAGAATACTATAAGGATAATCTTTTATTAAAATATACTAATGTTTTCATATCCATTATTTATTTTTTTAATTTAAAATAATTTTGATTTATAAAAATACTAAAATCTATATAAGATCATTATTAACCTACAAAAACGACATTGCAATAAAAAAACCTCACAACCATTCATTAAAACAATGTATGTTCATGTTTGGGTCGATTTAACCACCAAATTGAACAATATTATAAATTTATTTCATGAATGAATATAAGAAATTATTTATTGGTATAGTGTTATATAAATTTATAAATATTGTTTTTTTATTTTGGATATATTATATCAATGTCAAATTCATTAATTAAGGAAACCCACCCAGTTCATCAAAAATCTCCAAATCATGTTTGTTATCAAATTTATTTTCAAGGATAAGGTCTAAAACACTCATGAAAGGAATTAAAAACATCCTAAATTTTTATAAATTATCCATTATATTATCTTTAATAGCCTAGTAATAATAAAATTTGGAATAATAATTAATACGAACACCACTATTATGAAACTTTTACAATTGATCAAAACTATAAACATCGATGTGTAAAATCAGAAGAATTCATGGAGGGAGTGGCCATTTATGAAGAGTATGAATGAAAATGGATAAAAGTAAGTTTATTAATTAATATATTAATATATACATGTTTATGATACATGAGGTTAAAGTACTCTCCTCAAATTAAGGATAACAGGTAAGGGTTTTTTACCTTAAATTCCTCTCATTGAGACATGTTTTGTAATATTCACTTAATTGCATTTATGTTGTGTATATACTTTATATCTAACATTTTATATCATGGAATTATATTATTAAAAGTATTTTAAGATCAATTTTAATCCCTTTTTTCAATAGGTTATTAATGAATTTCTAATCAAGCCAAAAGTGGGGTTTCTGTCTCAATTTTAATTCTTTGGGACTCATATTGTAATCACCACTTGTTTTTGTGTGGTGCATAAATTTCCATGGAATAATGTTTACATGTTAATCATAAAATTTAATATATTTAAAATTATATATTTTTATCCATCTCTTATATTACTTTGTTTCAAGAGTTACCTTTTCCATGGTGTAAAAATCCTCCTATGTTTTGGTGAAGTAAAAGTGTGAGTAATTTTATAGAAAATACATTCTAGTGTATATACTGAAAAGTGAATAGTATTATGGAATAGAAAAAAATATGTATAATCACCCTAGAATGGTTTGGTTTAAAATTGAATCAATCATCACCTTGGTACATGATGAGTGGGCCTTAGACTGCCCATGTGGAGAGACACTCTCGAGAGATATGTTTTGGAATAATCACATGCTCTTAATGAACTGTAATGACTCTGGCTCTATCCAATAATATTTTTGGAATATTCCGAAGAATATTTCCAAACCTGGGTTCTAATTCATCATTGTAATTTGGGGTCCGATGAGCCTCGGTGCATCTATATTAGAAATATTAAATATATTTTGTTGTGCATGCGTAAATTCATTTGAAATTTAAATAAATCTTGTTTGGAGCCTCAGATTAGATTCTTGAGACCGCAATTGATTATAGAACTTCTTTGTTTACTCTAGTTGTGGTCTAAGGTTGTACCTCCGTTCTTCTAGGTTCTTCAATGTATTTCCTTCTGTTATACTTTACATGTTACAAAATGTGATATCCATGTTTCTAAAAGACCTTTCTTATGTGTTGGTTGATGCAGTTGTGCTGCAGCGTCCTTGGGTGGATGCACACATTGCGGGAGAGGTGATCATGATCCATTACGTTAGTCCATTCTCATGAAAAGAATGTCCAAAATCATTTGAGTTAGGGAATTCATGGATTTGATATTATTTTTATGTTCATTTGTACAATTATTATGATTTAACCATTGGAATGCAATGAAATTGATATAATAAATATTGAACCAGAGTAAGGAATTCGTATCGATCATATGTTTTTGCTTTATATCATGATAATATTTTACCTCTTTACTTTCTAGATAGTGTGATATCTACTCATTTATTGTTTAGAATGTATTTCTTGAAGAAAATTAGTAAAAAAAATAAATACGAGATTTATTGTAAGTTTATTTTTTCAAAGATAAAGAGGCATGTTAATGAATCTGGTTATTGTTGTTGTTCTTGGTGATAAATCAAATGGATGTAGTTATGCATGTTTAATTTAATTGGTTAATTAAATATTGAATAAAGGATTAGTTGTGCAATAAAGATAATTACTTGAAGGTTTTTGAGTTACCTTATTAATTTTAAAGGAAAAGTGCCTTATTATTTGGAGTCATGAGTGATCGTTGTGTCTGAAGGGAGAATGCCTTGTTTAGGGATAAGAGCCCAGTTACTATATTGTTTTTTTTCTGTTTCATGTGTTGTGGTGTGATATTGGGATAGATCATCCTATAGGGGTGTTATAGTATGTGGGGTAAGGGAGACACAATGGTTTTGGTGGAAGTAGTTAACACCTAGACACTACTGGAAAACTAACATATACCAACGGTTTGGAACTGTTGGTATATGCCTCCAAACCATTAGTATATCCTACACCAACTGTTTGGAGAACCGTGGCCAAGTAGGCCGTTGGGATAGGTCTATACCAACGGTTTTCCCAAAACCGTTGGTATAGACCTATACCAATGGTTTTGGAAACCGTTGGTATAACTAATATGAAAATCTTTACCAATGGTTGTGGAACCGTTGGTATATGTATTTCAAAAAAAAAACATTCGCTGGGATTTGATCCCAGCACCCCTAGTTTATTATTGAATGACTTAACCACTAACCTAACATGACTTTTTTGTATATAATTACATAAATATATATATGTATTCTCATAATTATATTAAATTTTGATTTATATAATGTTCTGGGTAAGATGAAATGATAAAAAATCAAAGGATCTATACCAACGGTTTTGACAACCGTTGGTATAGATTGGACCTTTCCCAATGGTTTTGGAAAATCGTTGGGAAAGGTCCCCACAATGTGGGATTCCCCAATGGTTTGCCAAAACCGTTGGGAAAGGTCCCCACAATGTGGGCTTTCCCAACGGTTTGCCCAAACCATTGGGAAAGGTGGCCTCAAAGTTGGATTTCCCAACGGTTTGGCCAAACCATTGGGAAATGGAACCTATACCAACGGTTTTTATGAACCGTTGGTATAGAAGTGTTGGGAAAGGTCAGATTTCCAGTAGTGAGAGCAGTGATATGCATCGATTTATTCATGTGGGTGTCAGGGAGGACACCAGAGAAGATGAAACTGGTTTGATGTGAATGTTGGATTCCTGTTCAATATTGTTGTATGTTTATTTTCTTTAATTTCACCACTTATTGAGGTATATGGTATTTTTTACCCTCCTTCCAAAATAAAAGAAGACACATGGGATATTCCATATTATTTCTTTGTTTAGCTTCTTGAGGGTGGATGGGCCTATGCTCTAGCTGTAGGTGGAAAAGACTCGATGGTTAGTTCATCTACTCACCGTGTTGAGCACCTTGTGTTTGTAATATTAAAATGTTTTTTCCAGGATACCTTGAATTTTGGAAAAGTGATAATTATATTAATAAATGGTTAAATAAATTAAATTAACCCATGGGGATGGAGCTTGATATGATGCAATGATGAGGTTACAATTTAAAGAAACTATGGGCTTGGTTTCATTATACCTAGAGGGCATGAAACTTTGGTGTGATGCTAATGAAATGTAATGTGGAAATAGTAATGGTTAATTAATTGTTAAATAATATATAAATTTAACATGAAACTAATAAAAGGGGAAAAGTAATCTAATTTAGCTCTTTAAATGGTTGTGCGCTTTTAGAATACCTTGTCTTAGTAGTGGTAGATGAGAGTCCGAGAGAGGTTATCCGCAGTTAAGTCTATGACTAGGTTATGCCCATAGTGTGGTTGTGAGATATATTATATTATATATTTTTTGTGTTTCTATATGCTACTCTCCCATATAGGTTAGGGAGACTGACACCATGGGGATTCTAATCCCTAGGGGGTGTTTTTTCCAATATCCCGATGGGAGGATGGATGGATGACTACCGCCTTTGGCCCCACTATCTTTTATTGGTAGTTACTTGTTCTAGAAGAAATGGTAGTTAGTTTTACCCATATATGTGTGTAGAGGACTCTAAGGACTTTTGGTTATTCACACACATATATTCTGGATATTATTTCCAATGGACTACTATATGTGTAATGTGTATAGGTTGTGCTATCTTGAGGATCCTTACTCAGTGTATGGGTTGTAATGACTTGAGGTATAATACCTAATATATGATACGCATTTTTCAAGCTATGATGGATCCTAGAAACTTCCTGGTTACCTTGGTTATGTAGATGTGGTGGTTTTGTTTCATGAGGTGCATGTTTTTGTGCTTCTCCGAAGTGTCTGCAGGTAAGCCTTTTTTGAGATAGATTCTTAGGACGTGCAATGTTGGGGAAAGGCGGAAAATAATTAGGGAAGTGGTAGTGGGGTACCCTCGATATTCTTTATTATATTAGATATTCTTGTATGTGATACTTGGTGAGAGTAACCATTATGAGGCTGGGAATATAGTATACATATTTAGGTGATGAGTTAGTTTCACCTATTGTTTACTGTGCTTTAGCATGCTTTATTTAATTTTTCACAAGAGGCTCTGGGGAGGTTACTACTAAGTATACTGTTATACTCACTCTAAATATATATAAACTATTTTTCAAGTCTCTTGGAGCAGGTTAGAGATAAGGCTGGTTACTACTATCTTGGTGGTTTTTCAAGAGATTTTTGGGCTTCTTGGTCGCTGTCATTTTACTTTCTTTTGGAACTTGTAGTTTTCCCTTTCAGTTGTAGTGGTTTTTCATGACATTACATATGTGTACTTGAGTTTTCTTTTATATGATAGTCTAAGAATGATTTGTTTATCTGTCTTTTATCTCTCTTTTTCATGTGTTCTCTTAGAGGTTAATGCCTCCCATTTTCATGTTTACTATAACCTCAGTTCTAATCGCCAACCTGTGGCCTACTCGAGGTGGGACTCAGGTGTAACTATCTCTCTCCTCTCATTTCCAGCCTAGGAGGGGTACACTTTGTGTGGAGGGGGTCATGATAAAATTAATTTCCTATAATAGAATTTTATAACTTTAGATCAACCAATAAAAATATTTCCCCTACACGTTTTCCATTTTGGAGCTATTGAAACTTGAGTAGTGCCATGATATTATTGAAAGATGCAAAGATGTTCCCAAAACTACCCTTCCCTTCACTTATAAAAGGGGAAAATCATCACCACTTAAATAAATTCCTCCCATTTAAATTTATACTTGAAAATATGTTATTTTTTATCTGTATAAACTTATACCATGAATAAAATTCCATTATCACTAATATTTATCCCATTAGCTTCAAATTTATGGATACTTCCATGAAAAATGAAGTCACTGACATGAGTATTATCAACTAATTTTTTTTTATTCTTTATTATATTCTTTAAAATTTACTCTAGAAACACTCATATAATGGTTTTATTATCATTTATATACATTAATATTACTATAATAATGGTATTTTCATTTTTTATTCATATAACTCATCTATTAAGAAAAAAAATCATTGTTCATGCATTGTGTGGATTACTGCCTCCACAAAGTAATAGGTTTTTTTCTTCACAATCTTACAATGTTGGATATAAGGATTATATTAAAGAATAAATATGATTTTTATGATCTTATTAAGGTTATACGTTGATAAATTAAATAACCTATTAATGATATTACCAACAAACAATCATAATTAGTTTAGTCGTTTAAAATAATAATACTATAAGGATAATGTTTTATTCAAATTTAATAATGTTTTCATATCCAATAATTATTTTTTTAATTTAACATAATTTTGATTTATAAAAATAATAAAATCTATATAAGATCATTATTAACTTACAAAAATGACATTGCAATAAAACAACCTCATAACCATTCATTAAAACAATATATGTTCATGGTTTGGTCGATTTAGCCACCAAATTGAACAATACTATAAATTTATTTCATGAATGAATATAAGAAATTATTTATTGGTATAGTTTTATATAAATTTATAAATAGTGTTTTTTTATTTTGGATATATTTTATCAATGTCAAATTCATTAATTAAGGAAACACACTCAGTTCGTCAAAAATCTCAAAATCATGCTTATTATCAAATTTATTTTCAAGGATAAGGTCTAAAACAATCATGAAAGGAATTATAAAGATCATAAATTTTTATAAATTATCCATAATATTAACTTTAATAGCCTAGTAATAATTAAATTTGGAATAATAATGAATATAAACACCACTATTATGAATCTTTTACAAATGATCAAAACTTTAAACATCGATGTGGAAAATGAGAAGAACTCATGTAGGGGGTGGCCATTTATGAATATTATGAATGAAAATGGATAAAAGTAAGTTTATTAATTAATCTATTAATATATACATGTTTATGATACATGTGGTTAAAGTACTCTCATAAAATTAATGATAACACGTAAGGGGTTTTTGCCTTAAATTCCTCTCATTGAGACATGTTTTGTAATATTCACTTAATTGAATTTATGTTGTGTATATACTTTATATATAAGATTTTATATCATGTAATTATATTATTAAAGTTATTTTAAGATCAATTTTAATCCCTTTTTTCAATAGGTTATTAATTAATTTCTAATCAAGCCAAAAGTGGGGTTTCTGTCTCAATTTTAATTCTTTGGGACTCATATTGTAATCACCACTTTTTTTGTGTGGTGCATAAATTTCCATGGAATAATTTTCACATGTTATTCATAAAATTTAATATATTTAAAATTATATATTTTTATCCATCTCTTATATTCATTTGTTTCAAGAGTTACCTTTTCCATGGTGTAAAAATCCTCTTATGTTTTAGTGAAGTAAAAGTGTGAGTAATTTTATAGAAAATACATCCTAGTGTATATACTGAAAAGTGAATAATATTATGGAATAGATAAAAATATGTATGATCACCCTAGAATGGTTTGGTTTAAAATTGAATCAATCATCCCCTTGGTACATGATGAGTGGGCCTTAGACTGCCCATGTGGAGAGACACTCCCGAGAGATATGTTTTGGAACAATCACATGATCTTAATGAACTGTAATGACTCTGGCTCTGTCCCATAATATTTTTGGAATATTCCAAAGAACATTTTCAAACCTGGGTTCTAATTCATCATGGGAATCTGGGGGCCGATGAGCCTCGGTGAATCTATATTAGGAATATTAAATATATTTTTTTGTGCATGCGTAATTTCATTTGAAACGTAAATAAATCTTTTTTGGAGCCTCAGATTAGATTCTTGAGACCACAATTGATTATAGAACTTTTTTGTTTACTCTAGTTGTGGTCTGAGGTTGTCCATGCCAGGAGGTTTGGTCAGAGGCGATTTGGAGTGTCATTAAGTGGTGGATTAATTAATAATTAAATTAATTAAATAAACCTAAACCCAAATCCCTCCCCCCTTCTCTTTTCTGAATGAAACACCTGATGTAAATCCCTTCTCCCCACTTTCCTCCACTATTTGGCTGACAGATGGAAATTTGCCAAATACAAGAAGAAAGGTTCTTCTAATCTCTGTTTCTGATGCAGATCCTCATCAGATCGAGGAGCAGCACAATCCGAGCATCATTATTCATCCAAATCTTCAGTGTTTCTCCAATGAGGTAGGTGGATTTGAGTTTTTGTCATGATCCCTTTTGTTATGCATTGTTTTAAGGTTCTAGAGCTCAAATACAATTGTTATTGATCCCTACTAGGTAGATCTGTGAGTTTTGGGGAAGAACATGATGAGTCAGGGAATTTTTCAGGTAATTCATGATTTGAATTACTATCTACATAGAATTTAGTTTAGTGAAACACATCATCTATCTCTTCCTTTTTGGGGGATATGAACGTATGGGACTGCATGCCCTGTATAGGGGTTACATTCCATATAGTACCATAAACAGTGTGACCATGGGACATGGATTGGGTAATCCATGTGAAAACACATGGTCATGTACTAAAAAATTACCAATATACATGGACACAGGTTCCGATACACAGAAATGAAAAAACTATAGGGGTAGGTGGTCTTTTAGCCTGAACGTGTCGTATATTATGGGATACACAGCGTGTAAGGGACATAGTTGGACGGTCCGTTTAGAAGGGGAACACGACCATGGGACAAGTGATTAGGGACACGATGTGTACCTATTATACATTCCATGTAACCATACATGAGTTGTAAATCCATGTAGATAGGATACACATATAGGTGATTGGGTGGGCTCACATGCTGCGTGTTCCCCGGTGCAGGCCGTGTACTCCTAAGAAATCCTCCTAGGATATTCCTCCTTCCGTATCTTTTTCACTAAGATTTAGATTCAGGATTGTGATTAGCCTGTCTTGAGTATTTTTACACTTAGAATGTGATGTTTTCCTCCATTATGGCTTACTATATATGAGGTATCGTTAATCAATTAAGATACATATGAAGCTATACTGAGCCGATACTGGATATTGGTATGGTACGTGTAGAGAGACGCTGGTACTGGTACTCCCCTAATGGGTTAGGGTGCAATTTTCCATTACTACTCTTCCTAGGTATATATGAGACTCCCCACTTCATCAGTGTAGGTTCATTACCTTTGGGTAGTTTCATCTGGGGTGTTACTCCCCTAATAGACTAGGGTGAGGGTTTCCCTGTGATGTTCATGAAGATATACAGTACTCCCTATTGGACCAGGGTGTGGGTCCTATATATATGACATGTAGGTAGAGTCAGTATTCCCCTAACATGTTAGGGTGCATGTCCTCTATCCTAGGAGTTAGTACTCCCCTGTTATTCCAGGGTGCAGGTCCTCTATATGTGTTGTTCCGATAGAGTCGGTACTCACCTACCATGTTATGGATCATGTCCTCAAGCCTATGGTTGGTACTCCCCTATCATATCAGGATGTGGTCCTACCATAGTTAACAAGTATATAGATTTGGTACTCCCCTACCCTACCAGGATGCGGGTCCTCTAGCCACTAAGTGGTACTCCCCTACCAGGTTTGGGTGCATGTCTTCGATCCACGGAGTGGTACTCCCTTTTCATTTTAGGGTTTGGGTCCTCCATTCTCTCGGTAGTACTACCCTATTAGATAAGGGTGTGGGTACTCACTTATGGAGTAGTAATCCCCCATATTTGAGTAGCAGTGGGGAGTAGGTCCTCCATTAGATTTAGAGCTCCCTCGACTGTGGGATACAATTATGAGGTGCGACATCCTCCATTTGATGTGAACTATACCTAGATTGGAGTTAGTTCTCCCTTAATGGACTGAGGTGTGGGAAACTCCACACAAAAGTGAAAAAGTGTTTGTAGGTTAGTTAGGAGAAATACTCCCTTGAATGTAGGGAAGTGTCAAGGTGAGGATCCCTCCATTATCTCTTGTTATAGAGGATTCACATGGTGAATAGTTTGGGGAAGTTGTCCCTCAACTATGTGAGGGATGAGCCTCTTCACTTGGGTTCCTTTAGTTTTTACGGGTCTCAAGGTAATGAAGACAAGACCTCTGGTGCTGGGCATTAAAGATGGACCTAGTAAGATGTTCCCGATGAATCATGTTCTCTCAAACGTACCATTAGGAATGGTTGACTTGTTCACGATGGAGTGAATCTCTTTGATGGATTCCATCTAGGATGGTTGATCTCATGGAGATTTTCCTCCTTGTTTCGTGTTATGGTTAGATCCTACGGAGAGAATCTTGTTGCTGGCTATGAGGTTGGAATCCCATGAGACTTAGTGTCAGAGATGAGTACAACTGGGTAATTTCTAGGGGTCCTTGTGGTGTTGTCACATGTTAGGGTTGATACCCATTTTAGATTGATCTGACATGTCATGTACAACTGAGGATGATTGATGATGGAGTTTCTCTCTCGATTGGGGTTCCCTCTAGCTAGGTCGAGCGGACTATTGCCTTTCAGTTTATCCCTCTTTCTTTTGGCGTTTTGGGGGATCCTAATGAGTTTTTTTATACTTACCCCTACACAATCTTTTCCCGCGCATGTTTTGTTTCTTGTACAGACCACATGCCTTTTAACAGAGTCCAAAAAGGACCCAAGGTGGTCGGAGCATAATTAGATAGACATATTGAGGTGTTTACCAGAGATGGGATGAGGAGCTTTTCGATAGTTGTAGTTGACAGCGATACCTCATTCTAAGCAGGTTGGACACTTTTACAACTTTCTTTGGTGGATGTTTTTTTCCTTCTTTTTATTTTAGTACATATTTTGTTCTATGTTTGTGGGATATATAGTTATACAAGAATTGGTTACATTTGGTTTTCACATTCCATCATTTTTTGATCTTGGATATATGTGTGTGTGTACAGGTACATAAGAAATTTCCTCCCATGTTAGTGATATACCTACTTGGCGCTAGTATCCATCCCATGGCCTACTAGAGTTGGTCTTGGGGAATTACAACCTAATCCCCATCAGGCTGGGTCATGAAAGAGTGGTATCAGAGGTAGTCAGTTACACATTGGTACTGTAGTGTTGTGATCTTGGTTTGGGTTACATAGAGAAATTGTTAAAATGTTTTGAGTTCGGCTCTCAAGCCAGGGGTTCTAGTGTTGGTGTTGTGGCCAATGTATTTATTCACCAAGACTTTGATCACCTTCTTTTTGACTTGGTACTATATGAAACTGGTCACTAAAAAATAATGGTACATGAATCATATAGGACTGGGTTTCAGTTTTTACCATCATTCTGGAATTAGGTCCCCAGATATAATATTTGACCATTGTACGTCTTGATTCTATTTTAGGATGCCACTGCGACGATAGCCAGACAGAATTCAAAGGCATGATTATGATGAAAATATACCCCGTGATGAGGATTATGTCTAGGGAACAGATTCTGAGGCATTATGTATTGGTGGTCTGCCGGTGGTGCCCCTACCTGTTGAGCATCAGGTTTTACTAGAATCTTAGGCCAAGGATGCATGAAGGATTCATTTTATACATGAGTTCCATAGGTAGAAACCTCTGAGGTATCAGTGTGATCTAGACCCCCAGGCAGTAGATGACTGGCTCAAGGAAGTCACACAAGTTTTCAATTTAATAAGGACACATCTCGATCATATGTTGCTCCTAGTGGCGATCCTTCTACAGGGTTCGGCTGAGAGATGGTGGAGTTTGGTTATACAGTCTCATGATGATGCAACACTCACTTGGGAAGGGTTAAATCAACAACTTAGGGAATTTTTTTACCTATCCAAGTTTGGATTAGTTTGTATCAAGGAGATTCTGTAGCTTTGGCAGTTTAGCATGATAGTGTTAGTGTTTTTAGAAAGGTTCACTGACTTTTCATGATACTCCTTGGATACTGTACGAGATACATTATTCAAAGCATAAACCTTCAAGCAGGGATAATGTTTGGAGATCAGGGTGTCTGTGATTCCATAGTACATTATCACTATTTCGTAGTTCCTTGTAACTTGTGTTATGGTTAGGAATCACTCCTTTCAGGCAGTTTCCATTTGATTTATTAATGGAACCAAAAACATCCAACAGTTCTTTATCCAAAAGGTACCTACTTTCCAAAGGTATTAATTTGTTGAGTTTGAACTTATGATACTTAAAAACATGCATTGGTTGAGAGGATGGGAGGTCAGACTAATCACACCCTTTTGGGGGGAATTATTGTCTATTATGGGACACTCTTTAGATTTGAGATATTTTCATGAATCCTTATTAATGCACCAATTATATCATAGGTTTACCTTGTAATTTTCAATCAATTATTAGCATGTGTGAATTTTTGAATCATATATATGTATTAGAGGTTCTTCATTAATTACTACATTCATATTTATTTGAGGTTATCCATCAATGGTATCCTCTCATATACTATATAAAGATTCTTTTAACCATCATTATGATGATACTGGGTTTTTAAGCCACTCAGTGGGGCACTATGGAGTTTTTTGTCATCTAGGGATATGATGGTTTGTTTTGATGTTGGGATCATACCCATAAATGGGATACCTATGTATCCTTGTGAAAGAAATTAGAACCCTTTAAGTTTGATGTTGCTTAATGGGACACATCATACCTTTTAAGATCATGTGATAAGGACCTATTCATATAGTTTAATTCCATGTGGTAAGGACATCTAAGCGAAAGGTGCTTAGTCCAGGTTGGTTGTGGGACTTATGCCTAAGAATCCCAAGGAACTTGGAAATAATATGGGATTCTAAGTTGGATTAGACCCTATTGGGAATATGTCCCAGGAAGAATAGTGTTGAATTGAAGTGTTCGGTTTGAACCTCAGAGAGGCTTCCTACATATCCCATTTGGATGGGAATCAAAGCCCACGTAGTTCGGTTCATCTCATAGGGGAGTGTAGTTACTTTGAGAGAAATGACTTTGGGATTAATTCCTGAATATGATTCCTTGGTGATTTGGGGGTTTAATTCAGGGCTTACTCCTAAGGAGGATTCCCATTTATGGATGAAATGAGATGGATCATAGTCCTTAGAAAGGCTTCCTACATATCCCAATTATGGTGGGAATCAGAGTTCCCATAGTTCAAGAGTTAATGAGATTGTGAGGATGTTGTGATCAACACAAATCTATAAGACCATGTGAGTCATTCTTGGTGTGAGAAACAAGATGATGTAAAAGATTCAATAAAAAAACCCACACTTTTACTCCTCTACTAGTGGAAGAGGACGCGCCTAAAACGACGACGGTGGAAGAGGCTGAGGCGACCAGGGAAGAGGGTGAGGCGATGAGCCTTCCCTATGTTCTATTTACATTGGACACGGGTCCAATCTAAAGAATTTGTGAAGGTGAAGGAAGTAGATAGGAGAAAGACTAAAACCTCCGACTTGAAAGGTTAGGGGCTTACAACAGCATGGATTCCCTAAAATCGGTCCGGGTAGGGGAGGAGACTTCTCATTTTGTTGAATGGAAAAGAAAGTTTGAACTGTACCTTCCCTACCAGATACCCGAGGTTTTGGGTTTTAGAGATGAAAAGGGGAGGACATAACCCAAATCCTAATCCTCCAAACCAAGAACTTCCCAACACTATTCCAGGGAGAAAGTTCCATGTGACTGCAGATATACAAACCCAAAGACACACCATGAATCCTAACCCCATTACAAAATAGATGTGGCAAACCTCTAACTACAGATATACAAACCCAAATAGAAGACACGTTTATGTGCCTTTCCCAAAGGATTTTTTAGTCAGGAGGTTTTGGTGGAGGTCTCAATAAAATCCCTTTCCAAAAAGGGATCCAATGAAGAAGAATCCTTATCATGAATGAATTTGAATAAGCCTTGATGAATGTATTATATACTAAAGGGATTAGGTGAATCAAATAAGGGCGCCCAAGTAAGTATCTAGTGCACAAGTGTAGGGGTGCAAGCAGTCTTGGGTGACATGATGTTTACTTAAGTGATGAACAACCTGGATGTTAGTACTTGGGAAAGACTTGAATCATGCCTTAAATAGTATTCATATGTATTCCTGGAAGTGGGGTGCTCAAGTTTCTTTAATAGGAATGGGTTACACACAAGTGTTTCTGATTCAGGTAGGTTGGGCGCTTTAGGCGCACAAGTGTTATGGATTTCAAACACTAAATGAACTTAACTCTTATGATCCTCCTTCAATTCCTCCAATCTAGGTGTTAAATAACTACCTTGAAGGTTTCATAAGACTTGGGTGAAGCACTAGGAAGACCAGAGTAACAATTAGGCTTTTGGGAAATTCATCCATACAAATGAAGGCACTAAGGATCTATTTATAGGAAAAAATAGGACCCTTGGCGAAAGGAGTTTGGGCGTGCAAGTATGTTGTGCTCCACAATTGTGGAGCGAAAGTGGCTTGCGTGAATCCAGTGATTTGGCCTAACTAGGGTACCACATTGAGGACTTAGCCAAAATAATTACTTCATTCAGCTATACTTTGGTGGCATGTAGGTATTTGCATGTAGGTAACTTGGGCACCACTTTAGGGACTTAACCAAATTTATTGCTTCATACGGCGGGGGCTGCGCCCTCGCACCCCTACTTGGGATCAGTGTCGAGCCTCGATCTCAGCCCTTCAGGCTGGTGCCTTCACTACCGTCACTAAACCTATGAAAAATGTGGAGTTTCACCATTAATTATTCGATCCAGGTTGAGAACATTTTGCAAAAAAGGTCATAGAAGACATTTCATGGTGTCTAAAAAAGCCCCCCCCCTTAGAATTTGATTCGTTCGGAATGAAATGAATCTTCTTCTAAGGTAAAAGTAGGGCACTTTGACGCATTCCAACATCATTTTGTTAGATTTGGAGTTACCTCAATTCTGGAAGGATGCACTAATTTTTTCCTAAGAGATAGGGCCTATTTTGTTGGGACATTCGAGGTATTGGATCATGTTAGATCCATGGTGTATCGGGTATCACTTCCCATGTAGATGAAAAGGAAAAATTTTGTTTTTCACGTGTCGCATCTCCATCGTTATCTTCATTAAGACTCTAACATCATTGATTGGGGTGAAATCGACATTGAGGATAATTCGAGCTTATAGGATCATCCTGTCGAGATCTAGGACCATAAGGAGAATGTGTGGCATGGGAGTTCTATCCCCTTAGTTTGTCTTTTTTGGTGGAATGGTGGAATGAGTAAGAGTACATGGGAATGTTACTCTTAGATACATGCTCAATGCCCTGAGTTATTTGATGTTTATCTCTTTTATTTTAATGATGTTCGTCTTGTGGTTGTAAACCTTTCCTATTTATGAGATGAATTCTCATGTTTCTTGTTGTGGAAAGCTCCGTTTTGAGAGGTATCTCCCCTGGGAGAGTAGTTATGAGTGTTTTTTAGTTTTCATGTGGTTTTGTGTTGTTCCTTTGATGAAGTGGTTGAGATCCTTTGGTCGAGATATCCTTGAGAAGTATCTAGAAGGGTGGTTGTTTGGACCATTTTTCTTTTTCCTATCTGGGATGGTTCTGGATTCTAAAGGAAAATAATGTTTTGAGACATATTTCATATAATAGACCAGACCTTTCTGGTCTATTCCTTTGCTGAAATTTGGTGTTTGAGGTGTTATGGGAGGTCAAGGTGACTTATTCCGAAAACTTTTCAAAATTTCTAGTTCTGTGAACAATTTTTCTAGTTCTGTGAACAATGCCATCAGTGAGTCATCTATTGGTGAGTCATCTATTTGTGGGTCATTTGTCAGTGAGTCATCTATCATTGAGTCATATTACAGCAAGTCATCTGTTGGTGAGTCATCTGTTGGTGAGCCATCTATCAGTGAGTCCTCTATCAGGGAGTCATCTATCAGTGTTTCATCTATCAGTGAGTCATCTGTCGGTGAGTCATCTATTGGTGAGTCATTTTTCGGTGATTCATCTATATCTGAGTCATATTTCAGTGAGTCATATGTTGAAGAGTCATCTATTGGTGAGTCATCTGTCTGCGAGTCATATGTCGGCGAGTCATCTATCCGCAAGTCATCTATCAACAAGTCATCTGTCAATGAGTCATCTGTCAGTGAGTCATCTATCGACAAGTCATCTGTTGGAAAGGCATCTATCAGTGAGTGATCTGTCTGTGATTCATCTATCAGGGATTCATCTGTCAGTGAGTCATCTGTCGGCGAGTCATCTGTTGGCAAGTGATTTGTCGGTGAGTCATCTTCATCTGTCGGTGATTCATCTATTGGAGAGTCATCTGTTAGTGAGATATCTGTTGGTTGGTTCTATAGTGCTTCGACATCAACCAGTGAAAAATGTTTATTTCTTCCTACAGTTTCCCCCATTTGACATTGTTTTTTGACATAAAATTCTTTCAAAGCCTCATTTTAAGGGATTTAAGTCTAATTCAAATCCCATAACCTCAATCTTTAAATCCATAATTGTACTGAGGTTTTTACTTGGTCAAACTGCATGGGTTATTGAGATATGGATTTAATTGAAATTCAACCATTTCACGTTATGTGATTCTCAGATTTAATCCTTCTAAGCTAGGGGCCTTCCATTAATTCGTTTATTATACATACTCTTGGTATGAGGCACCCAAAACCTTTCTTTCCCGAGGATACATGTGATTGTGGTGTCGACCTTGGGTAATGTTTTCCCTAGAGTTCTTCCTACTGCATGTTCACCCCCTATCTTGGTGAAACCTATAAGTTTTGATCCATCTTCTATATATGGTGTGTTATACCTCCGTTCTTCTAGGTTCTTCAATCTTTTTCCCCCTGTTATACTTTTCATGTTATGGAATGTGATATGCATGTTTCTAAAAGACCTTTCTTAGGTTTTGGTTGATGCAGTTGTGCTGCAGCGTCCTTGGGTGGATGCACTCATTGCGGGAGAGGTGATCATGATCCGTTGCGTTAGCCCATTCTCATGCAAAGAATGGAGAAAATATTTTGAGGTAGGGCATTCATGTATTTGATATTATTTTTATGTGCATTTGTAAAATTATTATGATTTAACCATTGGACCACAATGAAATTGACATAATAAATATTGAACCAGAGTAAGGAATTGGTATCGATCATATGTTGTTGCTTTATATCATGATAAGAGTTTACCTATTGACTTTCTAGATAGTGTGATATCTACTCATTTCTTGTTTAGAATTTATTTCTTGAATAAAATTAGTAAACAACATAAATACGAGATTAATTGTAAGTTTATTTTTTCTGAAGATAAAGTGGCATGTTAATGAATCTAGTTGTTGTTGTTGTTATTGGTGATAAATCAAATGGATGTAGTTATGCATGTTTAATTTAATTGTTTAATTCAATATTTAATAAAGGATCAGTTGTGCAATAATGATAATTACTTGAAGGTTTTTGAGTTACCTTATTAATTTTAAAGGAGAAGTGCCTTATTATTTGTAGTTGTGAGTGCTCGTTGTGTCTGAAGGCGGAATGCCTTGTTTAGGGATAAGAGCCCAGTTACTATATTGTTTTTTTTCTGTTTCTTGTGTTGTGGTGTGAGCCTAGGAAATATCATTCTAGAGGGGTGTTGTAGTATGTGGGGGAAGGGAGACACAATGGTTGTGGTGGAAGTAGTTAACGCCTAGAGCAGTGATATGCATCGATTTATTCATGTGGGTGTCAGGGAGGACACCAGAGAAGATGAAACTGGTTTGATGTGAATGTTGGATTCTTGTTGAATATTGTTGTATGTTTATTTGCTTTAATTTCACAACTTCTTGAGGTATATGGTATTTTTTACCAACCTTCCAAAATAGAAGAATACACATGGGATATTCCATATTCTTTCTTTGTTTATCTTCTCGAGGGTGGATGAGCCTATGCTCTAGCTATAGGTGGAAAAGACTCGATGGGTAGTTCATCTACTCACCGTATTGAGCACCTTGTGTTTGTAATATTTAAATGTTTTTTTCACAGATACCTTGAATTTTGAAAAGTGATAATTATATTAATAAATGGTTAAATAAATTAAATTAACCCATGGGTATGGAGCTTGATATGATCCAATGATGAGGTTACAATTTAAAGAAACCGTGGACATGGTTTCATTATACCTAGAGGGCATGAAACTATGGTGTGATGCTAAGGAAATGTACTGTGGAAATAGTAATGGTTAATTAATGGTTAAATAATAAATAAATTTAATGTGAAACTAATAAAAGGGGTAAAGTAATCTAATGTATCTCTTTAAATGGTTGTGTGCTTATAGTATACCTAGTCTTAGTAGTGGTAGATGAGAGTCAGAGAGAGGTTATCCGCAGTTAAGTCTAAGACTAGGTTATTCCCATAGTGTGGTTGTGAGATATATTATATTCTATATTTTTTTTGTTTCTATATGCTACTCTCCCATATAGGTTAGGGAGACTGACACCATGGAGATTTTAATCCCTAGGGGGTGTTTTTTCCAATATCCCGATGGGAGGATGGATGGCTGACTACCGCCTTTGGCCCCATTATCTTGTATTGGTAGTTACTTGTTCTGGATGAAATAGTAGTTAGTTTTAGCCATATATGTGCGTAGAGGACTATAAGGACTTTTGGTTATTCACACACATATATTCTGGATATTGTTTCCAATAGACTACTATATGTGTAATGTGTATAGGTTGTGCTATCTTGAGGATCCTTACTCAGTGTATGGGTTGTAATGACTTGAGGTATAATACCTAATATATGATACGCATTATGAGAGCTATGATGGATCATAGAAACTACCTGGTTACCTTGGTTACATAGATGTGGTGGTTTTGTTTCATGAGGTGCATGTTTTTTTGCTTCTCCCAAGTGTCTGCAGGCAAGCCTTTTTTGAGATAGATTCTCAGGACGTGCAATGTTGGGGAAAAGCGGCAAATAATTGGGGAAGTGGTAGTAGGGTACCCTCGATATTATTTATTATATTAGATATTCTTGTATGTGATACTTGGTGAGAGTAACCATTATGAGGCTGGGAATATAGTATACATATTTAGGTGATGAGTTAGTTTCACCTATTGTTTACTGTGCTTTAGCATGCTTTCTTTAATTTTTTACAAGAGGCTATGGGGAGGTTACTACAAAGTATACTATTATAATCACCCTAAATATATATAAACTATTTTTCAAGTCTCTTGGAGCAGGTTTGAGATCAGGCTGGTTACTACTATCTTGGTGGTTTTTCAAGAGATTTTTGGGCTTCTTGGTCGCTGTCGTTTTACTTTCTTTTGGAACTTGCAGTTTTCCCTTTCAGTTGCAGTGGTTTTTCATGACATTACATATGTGTACTTGAGTTTTATTTTATATGACAGTATAAGAATTATTTGGTTGGAATCTGTCTTATATCTCTCTTTTTCATGTCTTCTCTTAGAGGGTAATGCCTCCCATTTTCATGTTTACTATACCCTCAGTTCTAATCGCCAACCTGTGGAGGGGGTCATGATAAAATTAATTTCCTATAACATAATGTTATAACTTTAGATCAACCAATAAAAATATTTCCCCTACACTTTTTCCATTTTGGAGCTATTGAAACGTGAATAGTGCCACGATATTATTGAAAGATGCAAAGATGTTCCCAAAACTACCCTTCCCTTCACTTATAAAAGGGGAAAATCATCAGCACTTAAATAAATTCCTCCCATTTAAATTTATACTTGAAAATATGTTATTTTTTATCTGTAGAAACTTATACCATGAATAAAATTCCATTATCACTAATATTTATCCCATTACCTTCAAATTTATGGATACTTCTAAGAAAAATGAAGTCGCTGACATGAGTATTATCAACTATTTTTTATTCTTTATTATATTCTTTAAAATTTACTCTAGACACACTCATATGATGGTTTTATTATCATCTATATACATTAATATTACTATAATAAAGGTATTTTCATTTTTTATTCATATAACTCATCTATTAAGAAAAAAATCATTGTTCATGCATTGTGTGGATTACTGCCTCCACAAAGTAATATGTTTTTTTCTTCACTATCTTAAAATGTTGGATATAAGGATTATATTAAAGGATAAATATTATTTTTATGATTTTATTAAGGTTATACGTTGATAAATTAAATAACCTATTAATTATATTACCAACAAACAATCATCATTAGTTTAGTCGTTTAAAATAATAATACTATAAGGATAATCTTTTATTCTAATTTAATAATGTTTTAATATCAAATAACTTTTTTTTAATTTAAAATAATTTTGATTTATCAAAATACTAAAATCTATATAAGATCATTATTAACCTACAAAAACGACATTACAATAAAACAACCTCATAACCACTCATTAAAACAATATATGTTCATGTTTGGGTCGATTTAGCCACCAAATTGAACAATACTATAAATTTATTTCATGAATGAATATAAAAAATTATTTATTGGTATAGTGTTATATAAATTTATAAATATTGTTTTTTTTATTTTGGATATATTATATCAATGTCAAATTCATTAATTAAGGAAACACACTCAGTTCATCAAAAATCTCCAAATCATGCTTATTATCAAATTTATTTTCAAGGATATGGTCTAAAACAATCATTAAAGGAATTAAAAACATCATAAATTTTTATAAATTATCCATAATATTAACTTTAATAGCCTAGTAATAATGAAATTTGGAATAATAATTAATACAAACACCACTATTATGAAACTTTTACAAATGATAAAAACTATAAATATTGATGTGGAAAATCAGAAGAACTCATATAGGGGGTTCCCATTTATAAATATTATGAATGAAAATGGATAAAAGTAAGTTTATTAATTAATCTACTAATATATACATGTTTATGATACATGAGCTTAAAGTACTCTCATAAAATTAATGATAACAGGTATGGGGTTTTTTCCTTAAATTCCTCTCATTAAGACATGTTTTGTAATATTAACTTAACTGCATTTATGTTTTGTATATACTTTATATCTAAGATTTTATATCATGGAATTATATTATTAAAGGTATTTTAAGATTAATTTTAATCCCTTTTTTTCAATAGGTTATGAATATATTTCTAATCAATCCAAAAGTGGGGTTTCTGTCTCAATTTTAATTTTTTGGGACTCATATTGTAATCACCACCTATTTTATTTTATGTGGTGCATAAATTTACATAGAATAATTTTTACATGTTAATAATAAAATTTAATATATTTAAAATTATATATTTTTATCCCTCTCTTATATTCCACTGTTTCAAGTGTTACCTTTTCCATGGTGTAAAAATCCTCCTATGTTTTGGTGAAGTAAAAGTGTGAGTAATTTTATAGAAAATACATCCTAGTGTATATACTGGAAAGTGAATAATATTATAGAATAGATAAAAATAGGTATAATCACCCTAGAATGGGTTGGTTCAAAATTTAATCAATCACCACCTTGGTACATGATGAGTGGGCCTTAGACTGCACATGTGGAGAGACACTCCCGAGAGATATGTTTACGAATAATCACATGCTCTTAATGAACTGTAATGACTCTGGCTCTATACCATAATATTTTTCGAATATTCAGAAGAATATTTCCAAAACTGTGTTCTAATTCATCATGGGAATCTGGGACCCGATGATCCTTGCTGCATCGATATTATAAATATTAAATATATTTTGTTGTGCGTGCGTAATTTCACTTGAAACATAAATAAATCTTATTTGGAGCCTCAGATTATATTCTTGAGACCGCAATTGATTCTAGAACTTTTGTGTTTACTCTAGGTGTGGTCTAAGGTTGTCCATGCTAGGAGGTTTGGTCAGAGGCGAGTTGGAGGGTCATTAAGTGGTGGATTAATTAATAATTAAATTAATTAAATAAACATAAACCCAAATCCCTCCCCCCTTATCTTTGCTGAATGACAGACCTGATATAAATTCCTTCTCCCCAATTTCCTCCACTATTTGGCTGACAGATGGAAATGTTCCAAATTTAAGAAGAAAGGTTCTTCCAATATCTGTTTCTAATGCATATCGTCATCAGATCGAGGAGCATCACAATCTTAGCATCCTTATTCATCCAAATCTTCGGCGTTTATCTGATGAGGTAGGTGGATTTGAGTTTTTGTCATGATCCCTTTTTATGCATTGTTTTAAGGTTCTAGAGCTCAAATACAATTGTTATTGATCCCTACTAGGTAGATCTGTGAGTTTTGGGGAAGAACATGATGAATCATGGCATTTTAAAGGTAATTCATGATTCGAATTACAATCTACATAGCATTTAGTTTAGTGAAACACGTCATCTAGCTCTTCCTGTTTGGGGGATATGAACATATGGGACTACATGCCCTGTATAGGGGTTACATTCCATGTAGTACCGTAAACTGTGTGACCATGGGACATGGCTTGGGTAAGCCATGTGAAAACACATGGTCGTGTACTAAAACATGACCAATATACATGGACACAGGTTCTGATACACAGACATGCAAAAACTATAGGGGTAGGTGGTCGTTTAGCCTGAACGTGTCATATATTATGGGATACACAACGTGTAAGGGACATAGCTGGACGGTCCGTTTAGAAGGGGAACACGACCATGGGCCAAGTGATTAGGGACACGATGTGTACCTATTATACATTCCATGTACCCATACATGAGTTGTAAATCCATGTAGATAGGATACACATATAGGTGATTGGGTTGGCTCACACGATGCATGTTCCCCAATGCACGCCGTGTACTCCTAAGAAATCATCCTAGGATCTTCCGCCTTCCGTATCTTTTTCACTGAGATTTGGATTCAGGATTGTGATTATACTCTCTTGAGTATTTTTACACTTATAATGTGATGTTTTCCTCCATTATGGCTTACGATATATGAGGTATCGTTAATCAATTAAGATACTTATGAAGTTATACTGAGTTGATTTTGGAGATTGGTATGGTACATGTAGAGAGACGCTGGTATTGGTACTCCCCTAATGGGTTAGGGTGCAATTTTACATCACTACTCTTCCTAGGTAGATATGAGACTCCCCACATCATGGGTGTTGGTTCATTACCTTTGGGTAGTTTCCTCTGGGGTGTTACTCCCCTAATAGACTAGGTGAGGGTTTCCCCGTGATGTTCATGAAGATAGACAATACTCCCCTATTGGAACAGGGTGTGGGTCCTACATATATGACATTTATGTAGAGTCAGTATTCCCTTAACATGTTAGAGTGCAGTTCCTCTATCCTAGGAGTTAGTACTCCCCTGTTATTCCAGGGTGCGGGTCCTCTATATGTGTTGTTTTGATAGAGTCGTTACTCACCTACCATGTTATGGATCATGTCCTCAGGCCTAGGATTGGTACTCCCCTATCATATCAGGGTGTGGTCCTACCATAGTTAACAAGAAGATAGATTTGGTACTCCCATATCCTACCAGGATGAGGGTCCTCTAGCCACTAAGTGGTACTCCCCTACGGGGTTAGGGTGTAGGTCTTCGATCCACGGAGTGGTACTCACTTGTTATTTTAGGGTTTGGGTCCTCCAATCCTTGTGTAGTACTACCCTGTTAGATAAGGGTGTGGGTACTGACTTATGGAGTAGTAATCCCCCAACTTCGAGTAGCAGTGGGCAGTAGGTCCTCCATTGGAGTTAGATCTCCCTCAACTATGGGATACAATTATGAGGTGCGACATCCTCCATTGAATGTGAAAAATACCTAGATTGGAGTTAGTTCTCCCCTGATGGACTGAGGTGTGGGACACTCCATACAGGAGTGAAAACGTTTTTGCAGGTTAGTTAGGAGTAATACTCCCCTAACTGTAGGGAAGTGTCGAGG
Source organism: Viscum album (assembly GCA_963277665.1). NCBI lineage: Eukaryota > Viridiplantae > Streptophyta > Magnoliopsida > Santalales > Viscaceae > Viscum > Viscum album. The sequence continues at coordinate 320,749,012 of OY728146.1, forward strand.
TGAAGATCCCTCCATTCTCTCTTGTTATAGAGTATTCACATGGTGAATAGTTTTGAGAAGTTGTCCCTCAACTATGTGAGGGATGAGCCTCTTCAATTGGGTTCCTTTAGTTTGTACGGGGCTCAAGGTAATGAAGACAAGACCTCTGGTGCTAGGCATTAGAGATGGACCTAGTAAGATGTTCCTGATAGATCATGTTCTCTCAAATGTACCATTATGAATTGTTGACTTGTTCCCGTTTGAGTGACTCTATTTGATGGATTCCATCTAGGATGGCTGAGCTCGTGGAGCGTGTCCTTCTGGTTTCATGTTATGGTTAGAACCTACGAAGAGAATCATGTCACTGGCTATGAGGTTGGAACCCCATGAGACTTAGTGTCTGAGATGAGTACAACTGGGTAATTTCTAGGGGTCCTTGTGGTGTTGTCACATGTTAGGGTTGATACCCATTTTAGATTGAGCGACATGTCATATACAACCAAGGATGGTTCATGATGGATTTTCTCTCTCGATTAGGGTTCCCTCTAGCTAGGTCGAGTGGACTATTGCCTTTCAGTTTATCCCTCTTTCTTTTGTGGGTTTTGGGGATCCTAATGAGTTTTTTTATACTCACCCCTACACAAGCTTTTACCACACATGTTTTGTGTCTTGTACAGACCAAATTCATTTTAACAGAGTCTACAAAGGACCCAAGGTGGTCGGAGATTAATGAGATAGATATATTGAGGTATTTACTAGAGATGGGATGAAGAGCTTTTCGATAGTTGTATTTGACAGCGATCCCTCCTTCTAAGCATGTTGGACGCTTTTACAACTTTCTTTGGTGGGTGTTTTTTTCATTATTTTTTTTCAGTACTTATTTTTTTCTATGGTTTTGGGATATATATTTATACATGCATTGGTTACATTTGGTTTTTACATTCCATAATTTTGTGATCTTAGATATGTGTGTGTGCGTACAGGTACATAGGAAATTCCTCCTATATTAGTGATATACCTACTTGGAGCTAGTATCCGTCCCAGGGCCTACTAGAGGTGGTCTTGGGGAGTTAAAACCCGAGCCCCATTAGGTTGGGTCATGAAAGAGAGGTATTAGAGGAAATTAGTTACACATTGGGACTGTAGTGTTGTGATCATGGTTTGGGTTACATAGAGAAATTGTTAAAATGTTTTGAGTTCGGCTCTCAAGCCAGGGGTTCTAGTGTTGGTGTTGTGGACAATGTATCTATTCACCAAGACTCTGATCACCTTCTTTTTGACATGGTACAATATGAAACTATTCACTACAAAATAATGGTACATGCATCATATAGGATTTGGTTTCAGTTTTTCCCATCATTCTTGAATTAGGTCCCCAGATATAATATTTGACCGTCGTACGTCTTGATTCTATTTCAGGATGCCACTATGATGATAGCCATACAGTATTCAAAGGAATGATTGTGATGAAAATCTACCTCGTGATGAAGCTTCAGTCCAGGGAACAGATTCTGAGGCATTATATATGGGTGGTCTGCTCGTGGTGCCACTACCTATTGAGCAACAAGTTTTAATAGAATCTCAGGACAAGGATGCACGCAGGATGAGTTTTCTACATGAGTTCCATATGTAGAAATCTCTGAGGTATCAGTGTTATCCAGACCCCCAGGCAGTAGATGACTGGCACAAGGAAGTCACACAAGTTTTCTATTTAGTAAGGACGCCTCTTGATCATATGTTGGTCCTAGTGGCGATCCTTCTACAGGGTTCTTCTGAGAGATGGTGGAGTTTGGTTATATAGTCTCATGATGATGTGACACTCACTTGGGAAGATTTAAAGAAAAAATTTAGGGAATTGTTTTACCCATCCAAATTTGGATCAATTCGTATCGAGGATATTCTGTAGCTTTGGCAATTTAGCATGATAATGTTAGATTTTTTAGAAAGGTTCACTGACTTTTCATGATTCTCCTTGGATACTGTTCGGGATCCATTATTCAAAGCATAATCCTTAAAGCAGGGATAGCATTGGGAGATCAGGGTGTTTGTGATTCCACTGTGCATTCTCACTATTTCTTAGTTCCTTGGAACATGTGTTCTGGTTAGGAATCACTGCTTTTAGGCTATTTCCATTTGATTTACTTATGGAACCAGAAACATCCAACAGTTCTTTATCCAAAAGCTACCTACTTTCCAAAGGTAGTAATTCGTTGAGTTTGAACTTATGATACTTAAAAACATTCATTGGTTGAGAGGATGGGAGGTCGGACTGATCACACCATTTTGGGGGGAATTATTGTCTACTATGGGACTCTCTTTAGATTTGAGATATTTTCATGAATCCTTATTAATCCACCAATTATATCATAGGTTTCCCTTGTAATTTTCAATCAATTATTAGCATGTGTGAATTTTAGAATAATATATATGTATTATAGGTTCTTCATTAATGAAGACATTCATATGTATTCGAGGTTCTCCATCAATGGTATCCTCTCATATACTATTTAGATATTCTTTTAACCATCATTATGATGATACTGGTTTTCTAAGCCACTCAGTGGGGAACTCTGGAATTTATTGTCATCTAGGGAGATGAAGGTTTGTTTTGATGTTGGGAACATACCCATAAATGGGCTACCTATGTATCCTTGTGAAAGGAATTAGAACCCTTGTAGTTCAATGTTGATTAATGGGATACATCATACCTTTTAAGATCATTTGATAAGGACCTATTCATATAGTTTAATGCCATGTGGTAAGGACATCTAAGCGAAAGGTGCTTAGTCAAGGTTGGTTGTGGGACTTATGACTAATAATCCCAAGGAACTTGGAAAGAATATGGGATTCCAAGTTGGATTATACCCTATAGGTAATATGTACTAGGAATAATAGTGTTGAATTGAAGTGTTGGGTTTGAACCTCAGAGAGGCTTCCTACATATCCCATTTGGATGGGAATCAAATCCCACATAGTTCGATTCATCTCATAGGAGAGTGTAGTTAATTTGAGATAAATGACTTTGGGATTACTTCCAAAAAAGGATTCCTTGAAGATTTGGGGGTTTAATTTAGGGCTTAATCCTTAGTAGGATTCCCATTTATGGGTGAAATGAGATGGAGCTTAGTCCTTAGAAATGATTCCTACATATCCCAATTATGGTGAGAATCAGAGTTCCTATAGTTCAAGAGTTAAGGAGATTGTGAGTACGTTGTGATCACCACAAATCTATAAGACCATGTGAGTCATTCTTGGTGTGAGAAACAAGGTGATGTCAAAGATTCAATAAAGGAACCCACACTTTTCCTCCTTTGCTGGTGGAAGAGGAAGCGCCTACAACGACGATGGTGGAAGAGGCTGAGGCAACCGGGGAAGAGGGTGAGGCGATGAGCCTTCCATATGTTCTCTTTACATTGGAAAAGGTTCCAATATAAATAATGATTCAAGGTGAAGGAAGTAGAGAGGAGAAAAAATACAACCTCCTACTTGAAAGGTTAGGGGAATACAACAACATGGATTCAATAAAATCGGTCCTGGTAGGGGAGGAGACTTATCATTTTGTTGAATGGAAAAGAAAGTGTGAACTGTACCTTCCCTACCAGATACCCGAGATTTTGGGTTATAGAGATGAAAAGGGGAGGATAGAACCCAAACCCTAATCTTCCAAACCAGGAACTTCCCAACACTGTTCCAGGGAGAAAGTTCCATGTGACTGTAGATATACAAACCCAAAGACACACTGTGAATCCTAACCCCATTACAAAATAGATGTGGATAACCTATAACTGCAGATATAAAAACCCAAATAGGAGACACGTTGATGTGCCTTTCCCAAAGTATTGTTGAGTCAGAAGGTTTTGGTGGAGGATTCAATAAAATACCTTTCAGAAAAGGGAGCCAATGAAGAAGAATCCTTACCATTAATGGATTTGAAGAAGCCTTGATGAAAGTCTTACAGACTAAAGTGATTAGGTGAATCAAATAAGGGTGACCAAGTAAGTATCTGGCGCACAAGTATGGGGTGCAAGTAGTCTTGGGTGACCTGATGTTCACTTAAGTGATGAACAACCTGGATGTTAATAATTTGGAAAGACTTGAATCATGCCTTAAATAGTATTCATATGTATAACCAGAAGTGGGGTGCTCAAGTTTCTTTAAGAGGAATGGGTGACACACAAGTGTTTCTGATTCAGGCAGGTTGCGCGCTTTAGGCGCACAAGTGTTATGGATTTCAAACACTAAATGGGCTTAAGTCTTATGATCCTCCTTCAATTCCTCCACTCTAGGTGTTAAATAACTACCTTGAAGGTTTCATAAGACTTAGGTGAAGCACTAGGTAGGACATAGTAACAATTAGGCTTTATGGAAATTCATCCATACAAATAAAGGCACCAACAATCTATTTATAGGAAAAAATAGGACCCTAGGCGAAAGGATTTTGGGCGCGCAAGTATGTTGCGCTCCATAATTGTGGAGTGAAAGTGTCTTGCACGCCACCAGTGATTTGGCCTAACTAGGGTACCACATTGAGGACTTAGCCAATATAATTGCTTCATTCAGCTCTACCATGGTGGCATGTAGGTATTTGCGTGTAGGTAACTTGGGCACCACTTTAGGGACTTAACCAAACTTATTACTTCATACCGCGGGGGATGCGCCCCCAAAACCCTACTTGGGATAAGTGTTGAGCCTCGATCTCAGCCCTTCGAAATGGTGCCTTCACTACTGTCACTGACCCCCCTGAAAAATGCATAGTTTCACCATGAATTATTCGATCCATGTTGAGAACATTTTTCAAAAAAGTGCATGGAAGACATTTCATGGTGTCTAAAAAGCCCCCCCCTAGAATTTGATTCGTTTGGAATGAAAAGAATCTTATTCTAAGGTAAAAGTAGGGAACTTTGACACATTCCCACATCATTTTGTTAGATTTGGAGTTACATCAATTCTGGAAGGATTCTCTAATTTTTTCCTAAGAATTGGGGCCTAGCAAGAATAGTTTGATTTTTACAATGGTTAAATAAACAACCCCAAAAACATTGTAAAAAAGGGGCTTTCTGATATCATTCTATGCAATTTCAAAGTCATGTAGTGAGGACATTATATTCTGCAGTTTTACATCATGCAATAAGGATTTTATACTGTACAACTTTAAGTAATGTAGTGAGGATGTTAGGTGGCTTTAATTTAAGGTCTTTAGCTTTTACAAAAAGGTTTGAGATTCTCTAATTTCTTGATATTTTTTTTGGAAACATAACACCATGTTCAAGTATGGAAAGGAATAATTGTAAAATGTGATTTAGGAATTTCTAGATCTAAATAATTATATGGTAAAAGGGATAAAAGGAATTATAGTAATTCTTTCCAAAGAACAAAGTTACCAATATTTGAAGAACCCATTATGGGGTTTGTAATATGTAGGGCCGACTAGGGCATATACTACATAGCCAAATAGTGGCGTATTTTGACAGACAGACCTATTATGTAGGAAACTTACACAAGACCACCTAGGGGCATGTACTACATAGTCAGGTAAAAGATCTCTAAAAATTTGAAATTCTATTGCTAAAAGATAAAGAAAGTTTATGGATATTAAGAATTTCTATAGAATAGAGTTCGGTTTATGGAGAAAGGTACCTGAATATAGAAAGAGTATCTCAAATCACAATTTCCAAGGAATTGGAGGAATAGGACTTCTACGAAGGTATGACCCAAACAAAGGAAGTATGATGTCTTTAGTTTTAGGTTATATGACCAGGATCAAAATGAAAACAGTATATGATATGTGGTCAAATGATCCAAGGTTATTTCATATTTCTTTGAACATGTGGAGATGGAAATGTGTAAACCATGGTCTTGAAGACTTTCAGATCGAGATAAAGTTAGTGGGTAAAATATAAATTGATGATTGCTTTAAAATACAGATTATTGTATATTTTCATCAAAGTTTGAAGGGGATGAAAGACACTATAACCAAGAAAAAAGTTGCCATTATTTGGAAAACCCATTACGGGGGTTGTATTCTGCAGGGCCAACTGGGGAATGTGTTGCACCTCCAAATAGTGGAATCTTTTGACTGAAAGGCCCATTATGTAGGAAACTTATGCAAGGCCACCAAGGGGAACATACTATATAGTCAGGAAAAAGAGCTCTCAGATATTAGAAACTCTGACACCAAAAAACCATAAGAAATATTACGAAGATCTGAAAATATTTAAGATTAAGAGTGTAAAATATGAAAGGGGGTAATTATCAATGCACATGAAAAATATTTGAATCAATATTGGCCATGATTTTTGAGTTCCTTACATAGATGAGACTCATATGTAAAATGGGTACATTCTTATTTCCTTGGTGGGATCTCCAAGGAGAGAACCCAAAATGAAGACTCCAACATAAATTGTTCATTATATATGGAAGAGAGATAAAATTTTATCCCATGGCTGGGAATAGAAGCTAAGGACTAGTTTTCACTATGTATCTCAATGATATGAGAATCAAGACATATGTAGTTCTTTGGGTGATTTTCATTTTAATGTTGTGCTACAAGGACATTATGTTGTGTGGTTTAGAGTCATGCAGCGAAGACGTGAAGTGATTCCGACATGAAAAAGGAATATTGTGGATGGACCAGGGAATTAAACCCAGGTGTCACTACATATCTCATATGGATCAGAATCATGATATACATAGTTATTTGAACATTAAATATGCAGGTTTGATACATACATAGGGAATAAAGGGTTTTTTGTAATGGATGTGCCCAATATTGAAGATCTAGGCATCTCTACGTATCTCATATGGATGAGAATCAAGCCAAAAGTAGTTCTTGAAACAATTATTTCCCACACTAATTGAGTTTGATGCGAGAGATGAGGGATTTTAACACCTTCTGGATAAATGGTCAAACTTAAGACACAAAATAGTATGAAGATAAGACCATTAATCTTAAAAGATCACTCTATATAAATCTGGTTCATATACAGAAGTAGAAAAGGAAAATAACTTTTTTGTGGTTTCTGTTAGGCCCAAGATTGGATATCCAGGTGTCTCTACGTATCTCATTGAAAATGAGAATCAAGCCATAAATAGTTCTTGAAATAAGGTCTATATGATGATCTGATTCAAACATAGGTAGAAATGTAAGTCATTTTCCACTAAGGAGTAGAAATGATGTAATTTATTCTTGCGCATGAAATCTATTAGAGTAAAATAAATAATACGTTAATCTTATAGTTTAATGTTCTGTAACGATGACAAATGATGACATTCAGTTTAACATCATGTGACATGAAAAAAGATGCTACACGTTCTATTGTAATGTAGTATGGATGCTTATGGTTGTTATACAGTTTAATGTCTTGCAACTGGGAATTTTTTCTATGTCGTTTAGAGTCATGCATCGAGGACATAATGATGATGTGTCGTTACACAAAGTACTTCTTTAAGAATCTCGCATTGGTTGGAGTTGTAATAAGTTATCCATCCATTAAGATTAGGGAATAATAACCATTTGAGTAGACCATATGTATGGAATAAGGTCCTTCACACTTTGGGTCATGTTTTGGGGGATTCTTTCCTGGTATCAATGGAGTCCTGAGGACCAACACCAATTATCCTTGAAGAAATGAGTGGAGTTGAAATTTCATGTTAAAATATAATTCTATTATGTTATGATAGACTTCTAAATGATGATCGTTATGAAATCTATTTTTTTAATCATTCCAACTCATAAAATCGCTTCTGAGACTTTTCATCTGTAGATAATGGATCACAGATTGAAACTCAGAGTGAAAGCAATTGAATTTTAATTAGAAAAACTGCTTCTGTTCTGTACAATAATGAATATGGAGTTTCTTGAGTGGAAGTACGGGTAGTAGTCTGATAAGCCCATAAAGCATGAAAAAGTTTATCAGGACAATATTTATTATATTTATACACCATGTTATGAAGTATATTTGATAGGGTCTTATTAAAAGCCTCTATCTGTCCATTGGCTACTTCATGATAGAGATATGAATGGTTGGATTTGATATTGTGCTCCTGATATAACTTCTTTACCTCAATAGAACAAAAATTGGTGCCATTTTCCATTAATATAGTATGAGGGACACTAAATATGGTGATGATGTTATATTTGACAAAGATAGCAATTATTTTTGCTTTGAATTCTTTGAGAGGTATTGTCTCATCCCATTTTGAGAAGAAATCAGCAACAAAAAAAATATACTTGAATTGCTTAGCTGTAGCTAGAGGGTAAGGTCCTACTACATTCATTCCCCATGTAGCAAATGTGCATAAGTATTTAGCTACAAGTAAAAACTCTGAGGTTTTATGAATGAAGCTAGCATGCATTTGGTAGGGATGAAATTTCTTGGTAAAATATGTGCAATCCTGCATTATTAAAGGAGTAAAGTATCCAAGCCTTTATATTTGATCAGAAAGCCTATTCCCAGACTCGTGAGCACCACAAGCCCCTGCATGTACCTCTTTCATGACAACTGTAGTTTCTTCTCCATCGATACACCTGCAGAGTATTCCATCGAAGAGTCATTTTTATAGGATCTTCTCATGATCTAGACTATCATAAAGATTGAAATTAGACACTCATCATCAAATCTGTTATTTTTTAGATCTATCTAGTGGAAATACTCCATTTTGAAGGTATTCCATGATGGGCGTCATCCATCCCGTGGTATGACCATATGGCTAATAAATAGGGATAATTTCATTAATTTTCTCCATTCTAGTTTGAACAAAAGGTGAAACCACACAATTATGGGAAATACTGATGATTGCTTCATCCCGATTTGGATCTGCCAGGGATGTGGCTATATTAGCCAGTGCAGCAGCTTGGAAATTTTGTGATCACGGGACATAAGACAATGTTGGATTTGAGGAAAATTCCTCCATTAACCCTCTAACATAATCACAAAATGGATTAACTCATTTTTTTTATGGAATAATCCCCATTGAATTTTCTTTATTACTAACTCTAAATCACCTTTCACTTTTAGGTGGTTCACATGTACCTGGAGTGCCAATTCCAGGCCTGTGATGAGAGCTTGATATTCTGCCTCATTGTTGGTACCACCTCTTATCAACAAGAAGGAATATGGACACACTGCCTTTTTTGGGGAGATAAGTACAATTCCTAACCCAACTTTTTTGAGTTTTGGGTTTTCCATTCTCTTCCCCATTGGACTTCTAGAAACACCATCAAACTACATTTCCTTTGTTTGGGTATTATCATGAATAAAGAAGACATATTCATTAGGAAGTTCAGTATTAAAAGAGGTATCTTCTATAGATGGATGATCAATAAGAAAATATTCCAAGGATTAGAATTTTATTACTTTCTGAGGTACAAACTAGATATCAAGTTGTTGAAAAATAACTGTCCACCGTGCCAAACATCCCATAATCATAGGATGACTGAGGATGAATTTTATGGGTTTATTGCGAGATACCAATTGAACCTCGTGATTTTGTATGTAGTTCCTCGATTTTTGTACTGCAAAGATTAATGCTAGGTAGTAATTATTGATACTTGAATATCGATTCTCTGTATCAAGCACAGTTCGACTGAGATAGTAAAGGCTATTTTCATTCCCAACATCATTATTTTGGGAAAGGAAGCCAGCCAATGATCACTCTAAAACTATCACATAGAGAATAAGTGGATTTCATTCAACAAGTATAATTAATAGAGGTGGAATCAAGATATATTTCTTGAGGGTATAAAATGCCTCTTGGCAGTCTTCAGTCCATTGATAGGTGGCTCCCTTCTTCATTAATCTGGTGAAGGGTAAACACTTGCATGCCAAATTGGAAATAAAGCTCCAAAATATAGGCCAAGTGTCCTTTATGTCATCTTAATTATTTCAAATTTCGAGGAGGTTACATTCGAAGTATTGATTTTTTCTTCTTAGGATCAACTTCTATGCCACAATGGAAAACAATGAAGTCGAGGAATTTTCCAAAGGTTACCCCGAAAGCACATTTCAAGGGATTCAACTTCAAATTATGTTTCCAAATTTTATTGAATATGGTCTCCAAATGATCCTGTTGATCAGAAAGTTTTTTGGATTTAACTACCAGATCATCTACATAACATTAAAAAACTTTCCTATAAAGGTTTTGAAGATATGGTGCATGGCACGTTGATATGTTGCACCTACATTCTTTAAGATAAGTTGCATTACTCGATAGAAAAATAGGCCTTTAGGGTCTCAAACGGTTGTAGATTATTAATCCTCTAGGGCCATTCGGATTTGATTGTACCTAGAGTATCCATCCATGAAGGAAAGAGCTTCATATCCATTTTTTGCATCAATTAATAGTTGTGTGATCGTAAATAGAAAGTTGTCTCTGGGACAATTCTAGTTAAGATATTTGAAATCAGTGTAAACTCTAATTTTCCCATTCTTATTTTTCACTAGGACAATGTTGGATGGCCATTTGGGATATTTCAACTCCACGAAAAAATTTATCCTTAATAATCTTGTCAACTTCAGCTTCAATTTTTGAGGCATGAGTTAGGTGTGTTCTTCTTTCTTCATGCTTGAATCCACTATGTTCTTCTGGAAAACCCAAATGATGAGTGCATACATCGGGATTAAGTACTATAATTTCGGTATAATTCCAATAAAATATATCTAGTTTTTTCTATATAAATGAAGTATACATAACTTTCTATTTAGAAGTCATGACCACAATAATTAGAGTAGGGAATGGATCTTTTTTTGTACCCAGATTTATTTCTCTGAGATCATCCACAGGGGTGGAGATACCTTATTCAAATTCCAGAGGAGCATCCCTAATATCTTATTATTCTTATTACTTACATGAAAATTCTTTTATTTCTTCTTCCATAGTAGGTAATGAAGAAAAACTTTCAAAGCTTGAGGAGGAGTCCGTAGTTGAACATCCTGAAGAAGAGGCAACCATTTCTGACCCTACTGATGATGAAGGGTCTTCCTGGAGTATTGAAGATGAGATTATGGGTTTCCAATCAACATATTTGTATTCTTCTAGTATTGCAACAACTTCTTCTAGACTAATTGGTGAAGCAGAGACTTGTTGAATTTCTATGGATGAAATGAAGACATCTTCGTTTAATCTTCCACCAATTCTTGGTTGATAAACAATTTCTCCCATGCTCTCAGACTCGATTGTCGTAACTGACATTATGGAAGCCACTGGATGAGTGCTTGGATTTGGGTGTATTATTTCAATTTTATTTATAGGAAACACATAATCTATAATTTGATGTTTGAATGGGTTATCTGGGATCTTTTTTAAGACATTCAGAGCATTGATTCTTGTTACCTCTTTGGACACATACCTTGTTCTCTTCATGTGATAGAATTCTGATTCAATATACTAAGAATCACATGTTTTTAATGGATATTTTTCACTATACAATGTCCCGATTTGACCATAGAAATAGTACTTGAGACATTGGTGATATGACCAAGGAATGGTCGCATCTTGATGTAGCAAAGGCCTTCTAAGAAAAATGCTAAAGGCTGTGTCCTGACAGAGAACTATAAAATCTGAACTAGACACAAGATCTCCAAACTGATTTCTGAGTGTAATCATACCTAGAGGTTCTTTCTCATTCTTATCATAACCTTGCAACATTAAAGTGGAATGAGATAAGTTATATTTAGTAAGGCCTAATTGATGACGTGTAGGGATGGGAATGAGGTCGAATCCCAAGCTATTATCAATGAAGGCTCGTCAGATGTCTGTATCATTAACCCTACCATATTGATACAAGGGCCTAATATGTCCATGTACAACATCATATTCATCTTCATACATAAAAGATATAACTACATGAAATTATATAGGATAATTATCTATATAGTAAACTTCAGCAGAATCAAATTCAGTTTCAAACTCTCAAGGACATGGTAAAGCCTCAATAAGTTCTTCTCTAAGATATTTTGACAGATTCAAGGCATCCAAGATAGACAACTTGGCCGTTGGGATAACTGTTTTATAAAATTGTATTTTTGGTTCAGAGGTCTTTGTTTTCTATCATGTAATTGTAGTATTTAATCCGCCTTGGATGTTTATGCTCTTGATGTAGATATACCCTGTATCAGGGTTGAAACTGGAAATACTTCTGTTTTTGGTAGATTAGACTGACTAGGTCTATCTACTTGATGAGAGAATGATAGTGTAACCTCTAATCGGTCCTCTAAGATAATCATATTAGGACTGATCCTATGATGCATGGGATAATCTCCATGTTCTTATTGATCTTGCTAAAGAGCTCTCCCAAGAGTTTTTGCCACATATATGGTTCAGGAAGGGGTATAATTAAAATATTGGTTTCTAGCATATCCACATCTTCCCCTGTATCCTCAAACATGGATTCTTCCTCTAGTTCCCTATTTAGGTATAATTAATTTAAGATTATTATTACTAAAATAATAATTTTCAAAGGGATATGTTAACTAGATAATTTTAACAGAACCAAAGATAAATTCTTTATCTGATGAAGATTCTTCATGATGGGTCAGTTTTGGTTGTGCCATTTGGAGGAGAAATTCTCGTAATTTTGAAATAGATGGCATGAAATATGTCAAAGTCACAAAAAAATTTGGCCTTGATACGATCTCTTACCCTTCTGACTTCCATTTATATTTCTGATCATGTCGCTTCTTTAAGGATTGACTTTTAGAGGACTGATCTTTTGATGAAGATGTATTTTCTATGGCAGAAGTGGTAGAAGACACAATTGGATGTTTCAACCATTCGCGTAGAATGACATGAGTTTGATTGACCATTTTCCTAATCATCCAATCATCATACTTTTTCACACTTTTTCTTTTAACTTCCTTTCACTCTCCTTTCTCTGGATCATAGAAGTAACACATGCTACTTAGGATGATGAACTTTTTAGTTTCAATTTTCTAGAGTCTATCATTTTTTGTAGGAGGTATTTGAAAACAAACCACTCCTGAATGGGATTCCCCAAAAGTTTTTGAAATAGAATATAAACTGAAATATCTTCATCTCATTCTTTGTTTAGTTTCTTCAGACTTGGAAACTGAACCAAAATTTTCTCCAAAGCTGAAATGAAGTAACTGGGAACCTATTCATTCTGAAAAGAATAATATTTTCTCTTTAACTTTTCAAACTGTCTCTGCCTTTGATATTTTTTATCATCTTGATGAGGTAGTCATCACTGCTGACGCTCGGGAGGCAGAGCCCTTCGATATGATGAAGGTTTTTATGTAGAAGTAGGTATAGGTGTAGGTTTGAGTGTGACTGTGGAAGCCATTGCTTTCCCTATTCTCCTTCCCATAGCTGATAGAATTACATGAGATTTAGCTTTAGTTTCCACAATAGAATCCTCCACTTGTTGGTTGATTTATGTATGGTCTTGAAACCCTCCTATGTATTTCACAGCGATCAATGGTGTGCATAACTCATCACATAGATTTACCAAAAAAATTGGAAACAACTCTTTTTGATGGAGTGATAGATTTAAGGAATATGTTAATCCTTTCCATTGAGTAATGAAATATGAAACTCTTTCATTTTTTCTTTGTTTTAAATTTGTAATATCAAAAACTATTGTCTTCAACAACTTTGATCTGAATTGAATAAGGAATTTCGGACAAAGATCTTCCCATCCAATAATTGATCGAGACTAAAAACTTGTATACCAGACAAAAGATGGCCCCTATAATGATTTCACATAGCATCTGAGCATTAATACTTCTTGTTGTTGAGGATTCCCCATAATGGGATGACAATGAGAAACAAAATGTGTTAAGTGTTGTTCTAGATCTCTTGAACCATTAAAGATTGGAAATGTAGTATTCACAAAGATTGGTGGGGCACGGGTTAGATGCACCCATTTGGGGTAAGATTTATTTTATCAATGTACTGGTGCACACCATTATTCCAAAACATCCAATCAAGTTGTTAATTCCTCAATTGTATTCATAAGAATCTGGGGAATATCTAAGTGAGATGGGACATGTACAGGTACAACAGCTGAATCTTGAACTGGTGCAACGAATGGAAAAACCACTGGTGGTGGTCCTGCTAGTATTTTTAATGGATAACCTATGGGGAAAGGCCTATAAGGATGTGTTTGATCCTTCCCTGGCTATGTACCCAATAGAGATAATTCATTATCTGTGTATATAGTTACAAAAAATCCTCCTTTCTAAGGAGTTCCTATAGGATGTGAAAGTTTATAATCTTATTGGGGATCATGACTAGTAGAAATGTTGCTTCAAGGTAACTCTGTATTGAGTCATTTCAGCTCCTTCACCTCTTCTTCTTTGTGGAAAATCTTTCTTCAAGAAAAATATATTGACATTCTCTAGGGGAAAAGTGAGATGTGATCTAAAATTTAACTTTCTTCTTGTTAGATGCCTTTTGATGGGGTGGGAGTTGGTTACTTGAGGGCATACCTAGATTCTGGGTAATCCTATGATTTTGGGTACACAAACCTCCTTCATTTGCTTTAGTTTATACCATGTTATAGACAATAAATTCATCTTCTAACTCCCCTAAACTAGAATCATTCCCTAGAGGATCTTCTGCAATGTTATTAATGACATTCACAGACACATAATGCATTGATGACATTCTGTCAGTATCTTTGTATGATTGACTCCTTCTGTATCTTCCATGAGACTTTATTCTCCTATATGCTGAATTCTCAGGAACTATTTTACGAACAATGATATAAAGGGAATCCTTGGATAGTTCAGTTGTTCATTCACTTATTGGGTTCTTCCCTAATCGGGAGAAAACTAACTTCCGTTGAGGAGGGGATTGTAGATGTGAAAAATCCCTCAACTCTATAGGCTAGGGTTTTTCATGTTATTCTTCTTATTTACACATTCAAACTTTTTTTATTGAATTAAAAGGTTGAATTAAATAAGCCCCTATCTCTCCAGGATGGGGTGGCTCCTGAACTGCTATAGCTGAGATTTGCGTATCTACTTTTCCGATTTTTCAAATTTTGGTCCAAACATTAGCTGGGTGAATTATCTGAAAATCACTTAAATCACCTATTTTGGAAGACCGTTGTGCTATTTTAGACATTTGTGCCATCTTATTGCTAACATCCTCTAAGAGGGAGTCCTGATTAAGGTTATCAGCTGCTTGATGCAATAGTATCTCAACAACTTCTTCTCTTTGGTCCTGACTCTGATGAGAGATAATTAAGGCCAGTTCTTGAGCGTATACTTGATTACAGACAAAATCTGTTGATTGTAGCCAACCATGGGAAATAACATTGCATGAGACCACTTTTGGTGACCTTTTCTGATTTTGGAGTACAGTGAAATGCAATGCTCCATGTGCACCCTATCCTATAATACGAACACCAGATGAGGTATTAGAAATTAACAGAAGCAACCACTTTAGTGCATCAAGGCATGCATGCTAAAGGGTTCTCTGCTGCCTTTAATCCTTTGGATGTTGGGAAATTGAGAGATATGCCAAGTCTATTTGGCATTTTAACCCTTATATTACCTTTATATGACATTTATATTCATCATATATCAATACTATGGTTTTCAAATGATGAAGAGTCTTCCATAATTTTAGGTGGATACCATGAATGCAATCTTCTACCATCAATTCTGGAATCTTGTTTTGATAGTTTTCCAAAGGCCAAAACATGACTGTTATTTCAACTTTAGCCAATTTTTTATCATATTCAACATATCTTCATCATCGTTTGCTAGATGTTTCTCCACTTGATCCAAAAAAAGTGGATTCTTCTTGATTAGTTTATAAAAAAATTGAATTAATTGATTTTCCTTGGCTATATTATAAAGAAAATGACCCAAGGGAGGTTCTGAGAATGACCTCCGCCTTAGGATATCCTATTATTGATAAAGTATTTCACCTATTAATGACAAGGAATCATACATGAGTGGAATTACATTGTCAATTTCCTCAATATAAGAGGGATTTCTTATTACTACATTGTCTATTAGATAATTATTTCAAAAATGTGAAACACTACTGCGAAGAGAACATTCACAACGAATTCCATCATGGGGAGGACCACGATGGTTTATTAAAGAAAGGGATAAATAATCTTTCTCCTTGGTCTTTTAGACACATAGAGGGTTACCGCGGATCTCATCCGGAGATAGGATCTCTATATTGACCTCATTTTCATGAAGCAAGACTTCATGATAATGTGTTCAATGGGGAACTTCAGAATTACTACTACTACTCCCACAATTTGGTAATGGGAGGGAAGGATCTTGAGTTGCAATAGATAAATGTATGAGGTATTTAAGAACTCCAGCATTAAGAGGATCCATATCATAGACTGGCTCTTGATTTTCCAACTTTGTTTGGAGATACTTCTCGTTGGATGATCTTTTACATGTAGTTAGGGTCACTTTCTGGGAGAAGTGGTTATCATGGGAAGGTGTATGTTCCGTCCTTGGAGTGGTCATCAGAATGAGCCAATTATCTCCAATTGTAAAGGGTGTATGTTCTTGATCTAGTTGTCTGTATGATATGGGGGAGTATGCCCCATAACCCTCTTAGACTAGAATAGAGGTGTGTATCTGCTCTGGGTTGTCATGCTGATGTTTTATCCTAGGTGTGGAGAAAGAGTTATGTGTCTATTCCCCTGGTAAAACTGAAGTTGTTTTTAGGATATTCTCGCATTATTTTAGAATATGGGAATGAATTCGTTTCTTCCCTTTCACCATTGCTAATATGTGTTTGTGACTTCAGTGGAAGGAATTAGAATATATGTCCATTCCGTATCTGGAGTAGGTGTATGTGACTACTCCTATCCTCCTTTTCCTATCAGTGGATACTGACAACACTCATGTATGGGAGAAGATAGTTGATTCTTCCTTAGGTTTTTCGTCGAATCTTTCTGACTAACTTCTCTAGGTTCTTCCAAACAAGACTGTTGGAATGCTTGATGAATGATGGAAGGTGTATGCCCATGCTGGTTGTTTTCTTTCAAGTATGGTTGACGAACTTCTTTCAATGCTGACAGACAAGACTACTGGAATAATTGGTGAGAGTAAGTAGGTGTATGTTCCTATTTACTAGTTCCCACCATATTTTATTGGCAGGCTTTATTGAATAAAGTCAGACGAGCCTGCTGATTGGCTGATAGTTTGTAAACAAATGTATGTGCCTGTTCACATCGGGTTCAAAATTCTTGTTTCATAGTTCCTTGGAACATGTGTTCTAGTTAGGAATCACTGCTTCTAGGAAATTTTCATTGGATTTATTTATGTAACTAGAAACATCCAACAGTTCTTTGTCCGAAAAAGTCTTGATTTCCAAAGGCACACATTAATTGAGTTTGAACTCACAATACTTGAGAACATGCATTGGTTGAGAGGATGGGAGGTTGAACTCATCACACCATTTTGGGTTCAATTATTGTCTACTCTAGGACTCTCTTTAGATTTGAGATATTTTTATGAATCCTTATTAATTCACCAAGTATATCATTGGGTTCCCTTGTAATTTTCAATCAATTATTAGCATGTGTGAATTTTAGAATCATCCATATGTATTTGAGGTTCTTCATTAATGAAGACATCTATATGTATTTGAGGTTCTCCATCAATGGTATCCTCTCATATACTATTTAGAGATTCTTTTAACCATCGTTATGATGATACTAGTTTTTTAAGCCACTTAGTGGGGTACTCTAGAATTTATTATCATCCAGGGGGACAAAGGTTTGTTTTTATGTTGGGATCATGCCCACAAAGAGGCTACCTATGTATCCTTTTGAACGGAATAAGAACACTCATAGTTCAGTGCCGCTTAATGGTACATATCATACCTTTTAAGGTCATGTGATAAGGACCTAGCCATACAGTTTAATGTCATGTGGTAAGGACATATAAGCGAAAGGTGATTAGTCAAGATTTGGTGTGAGACTTATGCCTAAGCATCCCAAGGAACTTGGAAAGAATATGGGTTTCTAAGTTATATTATACTCTATTGGTAATATGGCCTAGGAAGAACATGGTTTATTTGAAGTGTTGGGTTTGAAGCTCAGAGAGGCTTCCTACATATACCATTTTTATGGGAATCAAAGCCCATTTAGTTTGCTTAGTCTCATAGGAGAGTGTAGTTCCTTTTAGAGAAATGATTTTTGGTTTACTTCTTGAAATGGTTGCCTTGGTAATTTGGGGGTCAAATTTAGGGCTAACTCCTAAGGAGGAATCCCATTTATCAAAGAAATGAGATAGAGCTCTGGCCTTAGGAAGGCTTTCTACATATCCCAATTATGGTGGGAATCATATTTGTTGTAGTCCAAGAGTCAAGGATATTGTAGAGACATTGTGATCATAAAAAATCTTTAATCCTGCATGATTCATGCTCGGTGTGAGAAACAAGAGGATGTGAATGACTCAACAAAGGCACCCACACTTTTCATCCTTCGTTGGTGGAAGAGGACGCACCTACGACAACAATGGTGGAAGAGGCCAAGGTTACTAGGGAAGAGGGAGAGGCGAAGAGACTTACTTTTGTTCTCTTTAAATTGGACAAGGGTCCAATGTAAGGAAGGAGTTAAGGTGAAGGAAGTAGAGAGGAGCCAGAATGAAACCTCATACTTGAAAGGTTTGGGGATTACACCAGGATGGCTACCCTAAAATTGGTCCTGGTAAGGGAGGGATACTTCTCATTTGCTTGAATGAAAAAAAAGTATGAACCATACCTTCCCTTCCAGATACCTGAGGTTCTTGGTTATAGAGACAAAAATGGGAGGAAAGAAACCAAATCCTACTCCTCCAAACTGAAAACTTCCCAACACTGTTTGTGGGAGAATGTTCCATGTGACTTTGGATATAAAAACCCATAGAAACTCCATGAATCCTAAACCCATTGTGAAACCAATGTGGGAAACATTTAACTGTGGATATAAAAATCTAAATATGATACACACTAATGTGACTTTCCCAAAGGTTTGATGAGTCAGGAGGTTTTGGTGGAGGTTTAAACATAATACCTTTCAGACAAGGGAGCCAATGAAGAAGAATCCTTTCCATGAATGGATTTGAAAAAGTCTTGATGAAAGGCTTGTATACTAAAGGTATTAGGTAAATCAAAAAAGGGGGACCAAGTAAATATCTAGCGCATATGTATGGGCATGCAAGTAGGATTTGGAGACCTGATGTTCACTTATGTGATGAACAACCTAGATGTTAGTAACTGGGTGATACATGACTCAAGCCTTCAAGAGTATTCACCGGTATTCCCAGAAGTGGGGTGCTCAAGTTCCTTTGAGAGGAATGGGTGGCATGCAAGTTTTTTTGATTCAGGGAGGTTGGGCGCTTTAGGCGCACAATTGTTATGTATTTCAAACACTAAAGGGACTTAAGTCTTATGATCCTCCTTCAATTCCTCTACTTTAGGTGTTAAAGAACTTCCATGAAGGTTTCAGAATACTTTGGCGAAGCACTTGGGAGACTAGAACATCAATTAGGATTCAATAAAATTCATCTGTACAAATAAAGGTCCCAAGGGTCTATTTATAGAAAAAATAGGACCCTAGACAAAAGGAGTTTGGGTGCGCAAGTATGTTGCACGCTAGAATTTTTTCTCATAAGTGGATTGCATGCCGCCGGGGATTTGGCCTAACTAGGGCGCCACAGTGAAGACTTAGGTAAAATAATATCTCCATTCAGCTCTGACATGGTGGCACACATGTATTTTCACGTAGGTACCTTGGGTGTTGCTTTAGGGACTTAGCCAAATTTATTGCTTCATACCATGGGGGTTGTGCCCCTGCACCCCTACATGGGATCAGTGCTGGGCTTTGGTCCCGACCCTTAGAGCTGGTGCCTTCAATACCATCACTGACCCCATGAGAAATTCAGAGTCACACTATGAACATTTCAATCAAGGTTGAGGAAAATTTTCAAAACAGTGCAAGGAATAAATTTCATGGTGTCTACACTCACCTATGCTAGAGTGTTGGAGTGAGCTCTAGTGGTGGAAAATTTTCTGGATAAGGTGTATGTGTACATGAACCACATTAGTGGTCACAATAAAGAGTCATATTCAAGAGTTATCAGATGAGATATGGTGGTATCATGATATAAGAGGCATACCCATGACCAGACACAAACGTGTGGGTCTATAGTGTAGGGGCAGTGTTGAGGATCTGGTCAACTGTAGGAGGGGATATGTTACACTTGTTATGGTTGTGGGCATATCCCTAGATATTTTATGACCTTTTGTGCTGTAGAGATGGATCCGGATGATGAGTCGCCTTAGAAGAGAGATTTCTTGGAGCAGGTAGTTCCATGAGGTGGTAGATAAGGCAGAGGACTTGTAAGAGCGGTAGGGGGTAGAAGATAGTTCGAGGTGTTTCCACTATCACCCCTAAGTGGTCTGTGCCTGGCTCAAGGAGCTGTACGACGTGGGAGAGGACAACTACATGTCATAGAAGCCTTTGACCCAGAATCTCTGAGGGTTAATATAGGTATGCCTTGTGTCCTTTCTACTTTTTGTAGTAGAAATTATTAGACACTATTGTGGGTACTCTTTTCTTTCCACTTATTGCTCGAGGTTTATCCAGGGTGACATAGGTCATCGATAAGACCCCATGTTGGTAGTTCCGACAGAGGTCCCAATATGACCTAGTGTGTGTTTGGGTAGCCCTTTTTTTATATTATTACCCTTGGGTGTTTGGAATCACTTTTTACATGACACACTCAATGAGTATGTGGTGTTGTTTGATGTAGCTTTGAACACATGAGGTAGAGGGACACATTCCCCACTAAGATGCATTTTTGTGACATGACCAAAACCACATGTGTGAGTCAGTGTTGTGAAAAGGAGACAATATCTAGGTTTTGTGGATGAGTTCCTTATACTTGCATGTTCAGGGTGAGGTTGTGCGAAAAAGTGTTAGAGTAGGTCCTAGCCTTTCTAGTGGAGTTTCTCTACTCGAATTCATTAAATTAGTGACATAGGGAGAGGGATATCCTTACATAGAATCATTAAATAGTAGCAGGGTTAGACCTTATGATGTTTCCATAGTATGGATTGGTTTCCTACCATTCATACTCAGATGGGATGCCACTTGTGGGTGTGGCAGTTTTTCTATTTTGGTGAGATGTGTTGCAGCGAGAGGTTTATAGATGAAGGGATCTCTAAGACCCAGTGATCACATTTGGTAAGCCCTGTTTTGTTCGTGAATAACCTTTCACGTTCAACATTACCCTTGAATGAAAAACACTTGAGGATACTATTTTACATTTCATACAGGGGTGGATGTGAGCTGTGGGATTCTGTTAGTGTCAGCATCAGGTTAGAATGGTTGTATACTGTTACACCCCATGAATAAAGGTGGATCGTGGTTCTTAGTTCTTTCCCACTTGTTGTAGCTAAGGAGATACGTGCTTGTTTGTTGCATGATGTTGGACTTGTAAAATCTGTATGTAATAGTGGCTTTATTTGGGTGGTTCCTCTGTGTGTGTGCTTGTAAGCAGCACATGAACCCTTGGTAAGCTCACTAGTGTGGGAGCCCAGTAGAGATCTCAGTTTCAACCCTTATGCTTAAGATTTCACTTTTTAGGGATGAAAATCCCTATGGTGGGGAAAATGTAATGACTTAGGTTTTGACCTGTAAGAATTTGGAATATTACAAATAATATTCTTGATGTTGGGTGTTGATTCGGTGCGGGATGATGGGGCTCAGGGTGCCTTGGTGCGATGATATTAACAATATTAAATATATATTATCGTGCGCATGCAGTTTCACTTGAAATGTAAATAAATCCCATTATAAATATCATATCATATTTATAAGACCTTGTTTTAGTCCATAACATCATGTTTACCCTATGGGCATCCTTAGGTTGTCTGCACCGGGAGGTTCAGTCGGAGGTGAGTTGGTGGGTTATTAAGTGGTGGATTAATTAATAATTAAATTAATTAAATAAACCTAAACCTGAATCCTACCCTCTCCCTTCTCTTTGGTGTAAAAAAACCTGATAGGAGCCCCTCCTCTTCCCTCTCCTCATCTCTTTAGTTGAAAGAAAAAAACACACCAAATCAATGAATAAAGGTGCTACAAATCTGTGTTTCTGATGCAGATCATCATCAGATCGATCACGAGCTGGACATCGTTCTTTATTGAAAGATTTATCATTTTTCCAATGAGTTAGGAGGAGTTGAGTTTTGGTCCCGGTCCCTTTTATTGTGATTTTTTTAGGGATCTAGAGCCCAAATATAGTTGTTATTGATCCCTACTAGGTTGATCTATGAGTTTTGGGGAAGAACGAGTTGAATCAGGGAATTTTGTAGGTGATTCCCAACTATAATTCCCATCCACATAGAGTTTAGTTTAGTGACACACATCATGTATCTCTTCTTGTTCATGGAAGATGAATATATGGGATTATCCTCCTTGTAGATGGGTTATACGTTGTGTAGTTCCCTAAACCCTGTGCCCATGGGACATGGATTGGGTTAGCCATGTGAAAAAACATGTTCGTATACTAACACATGAAAAAGATACACAAAAAAGGGGTCTGGTACATAGACATGGGATAAATACATGGGAAATTTTCCATTTAGCCTGAACACGCCATGTAGTATAGGATGCATGGCATGTAAGGGACATGGTTGGCCGATCCATGTAGAATGGGAACACTGATAGGGTTTGAGTGATGAGGGACACAACATGTACCTCTTATACATTCAATATACCCCTTAATGGGTTTAAAATCCAAATATATAGGATACCCAGATAGGTTCGTGGGTGGGAACACACACTGTGTGTTCCCTAGTGCATGCCGTGTACTCTTAGGAGATCCTCCTGGGATCTTCCGCATTCTATATCTTCTTATCTAGGATTCTAATTTAGGCTTGTGAGTAGTCTATTATGAGTGTTTTCCATGTATAACGTGATGGTAGACTCAGTTAGGGACTATGAGATATGAGGTTCTATAAATATAGAAAGATTCTTGTGAAGCTATATTGAGCCGATGTTGGAGATCAGTGTGGTACGTGTAGAGAGACACTGGGACTTGTACTCCTCTGATGGGTTAGGGAACATGTTTCCAGTACCAATATTCTTAGGTAGAGAATAGACTCCCAACATCAAGGGTGCATGTACTTTTCCTTTCGGTAGTTTCCTCCGAGGGTGTTACTCCCCTGATGGACTAGGGTGCGGGTTTCCTTGTGATGACCGTGAAGATGGAAAGTACTCCCCTATTGGACTAGGGCACAGGTGTAAGGACCCGACCCCAGTTTCCCAAATATGGTGCCTTATTTTAATAAATTGGCATGATTAGAAGGAATCAAATCTCAAAGTACCAAGTAGTTTAGTAGTTTTGGAAAAACAGATACATATATAGGTTCAACATTATAACTTGAAAGGAAAATACAACATATATGTTTTATTGGGAACATCCAAAACTTTAAGTTTATCCCTATAGGTCATCCATAATAAAAGTATTCATGTATTGAGAAAATGAAAAATAAGAAAATTTTGAGCTCAGATGCTCAGTAAGGTTAAGAAATACAGCGGAATATATCATAAACATAAACATTAGGCACAATGAATAACTAAAAACAAATGCCTTTAAAAATGAACTTGAACACATTATGGTAGGAATAAGAGATGAATAAATAATTCCATAATAAAACATAATCATGGGTATTATACTAGTTGAATAACCACATGAACTATCAATACTATTTTCATAACGAGGGAATGAATAATATTGGATATCATAACCATACCATCATGGCCTCATGCCAAGACCATAAATATCAATTTTTTCAAGGCCTTGTGCCAAGACCATAGTTTGTCTCATGAGACCTACCGATGCTCCTAGGGGATATAGAGGGCCCCACCCGACACTTACTAAGTCCAATGTATTCCGAATATGAATGTGTATCAACATAAAAAACATACAAATTCATATTGAAACTAATATATGAAATGTAAATAACTTTCCCCAGCCATTAAACATAAACACTAACCATTCAGAGTAATATGGTGAATGGTTTCAAGATAGAACATACACAATAAAACTAGTCATAAAGAATTAAATAAAACATGATGTATGATATAATATGAGATAAACCTAAATCAATTACAATATTCAACCAAGTTTGTTGACATATATGATGATACTTTTAAATGATACCATTGAAAAATCCTTGTGGAAATATTCCTTAAACATTCCAAAGTGTCCCATACCACCTTGAAATATTCAAATCATAATATCTTAGAATATCATGAGAAAAAGGAGACTATTGATATGATATACCAAATGTAATTATATAAGTTATAAGCAAAGAATAAGTGGTGAACAATCCATATATCTCATAAAAGTTAAAGTGAGATGAGAAAAACCATTTTTACTTCGGAAAGAAGAATTATTTTATAAAATCATTTTTATTTTTCATAAAATCAGATTGTAAACATGTACATGCCATAAAAGAAGAGGTTAGAACATTTAAATTATATTGGAGGCATAAATTATGTCCCACTGATTTAAAATCATTTAAAATAGCTTTTAAATATGCCTTAGAAGTAAAACATTTTATTGCAGTTTTAGGAAAATATTAAACAGATTTTAAAACAGAAAGGAATGTTTTCTTTCATAAAACCATAAATTAACCAATATGGGTTTTCATGATAAAATAGGTGCTTTAAAAAAATAATGGCTTAAAATAAATTACATAGTGCACTTTAAAATATGTAAGAATTCGAGAAGTCCCCTTTTATCAGGAAGAATTTTTGAAAGATCCTTTTAAAACACACAACTCCCATTAAATGAAAGTAGGATTCCAGTTGGTAAAAATATATAGAACATTATCATATAATATATGAGGACAAAATATGAATAAATATGAATTTAATTTATGTAATAGAAAATAAGAGTAACCCAAATGAAAATGGAGGTTTGGGTAGACAACCCTTAGAAATTTGTAATCAATTGAATCGTATGCCCCAAAATTAATAATAATTAAATGATACATTGAATATCATGAAAATAAAGATATTCATGATATTAAATATAGTGGTAAGTACACATACACCATACATAAGTAATAGTAGTGAATACGAAATATCTCACAAAAATGGAAGTGAGATGAAGAAACCCTTACAAACATTTTGGCGTGGTAACAAGTGTTCTTGTGAGGGAGTAATGAGAGGTAAATGGGTATAAAATAATTTATATATCATAAGAGAAATATGGGGGAGGTTTTAAAACATACTAAATCATTAGGAATTAAAAATAATAGGATGCAACTGAAGTTACCCAGTTAGGAACCAAGTATCACTCAGAGGGGGAGGGGTGAATCAGTGGTATCTTTTTATTTTATATTTCATTATTTTTGAAACAAATTTCACCTCCATTTAAAGATTTAATTACCTACTAAACAAAATAAAACCCCATATCCACAAGAACATAGGATTTACAAGGTTCACTACTCAAAAAGATTAGGTACGTCCTTGGTATGGTACAAAAACAATCCAGTACCACACAATCCACTAGAAAATAATCCTTTGACTTGGAATACAATGAGTATGATATACCCTTACAGTCATATAGATCTTGGAAAAAAATCCACAAGTGTGTGTGAACCCTCTTATAATAAATAGGGAATTACAATATTTTAGTGCTTCTTTATAATTGAACAAGTGTATTCTCTGAAGTACAAATCTTCACTTTCCTACCAGAATCTGGTAAAAAATATCTTACGCACAACTGAATACGTGAGAAGGACCAAAATATTTTTTTCACCCTTTTAGGTGTCTTGCGTGCAAATTTTATTCCACGTGTAAAATATTTGAATTTTGTTGTGAAACACCTCTTGTGCGTGACTTCAATATTGCGTGCAAATCTCTTCTTGCGTGCAACTCTATTTCTTTCACGCACTCCCATTTTCTTAAAATTCTTTCATGCCTCAGAGCCCGAGATTCCTCTAACTATTGAGCATGAAAAATGTGAGGGTTTCACCTCTTATTTATAGACCTTGTTTACTCCCACACACAAAAACCCTGATGCGTCGTGCAAGATCCTGACACATCGTGCAAAACCCCATTTGATGTCGCATTGGGCGCATAAGCCTCTTTCGCGTCAACCTAATATTTCGTGCACTTATTGAAATTTCCCACTCTTCATGCATTTTCCATTTTTCAAATTTTTGACCTTGAATTATGCCTTGCATGAAACTTTCCAAACTCCCCTCAATCTAGCGTGAAACATCCTTTTCCAAAATCACAATTCTCCATCTCTTGATTTTTAGCCCCAAAAATTTGGCAATCACTGGGAAACGACACCACCATAAAATATACTTCATAAATAACACCAATGATTATTCATTGTCATTTGGATTAATCAAGAAACAACTAGTTTCATCATGAACCATATCTTACATGATATATTTTCATTGATTGGACACCTTTAGCTTCGTCAGTTTTTCAACGAGAAGTACTAAAACTTCCCTATCTTCCAGCAGAATCATTCTTTCCAATAAAAACTGAATATGAATGGAATTATCTTTTCTCCCCCTTTACTTTATAAGTCTTTCATCATAATTTATCCTAAGTTATGATATATTTGAAATATAAATCAACAAAGCATCGTCTGATTCCATGTGGAAAGTATTATAACTTTATTATCTTTCTTCACACACTTATACACTGTGAAGTGATTGAATTTATTATCAAACATCATTAAAAAAAATGAAAATACTTCATGCATCAAAAAATCCACCATCCAATTTGGTCCCAACAACAACATAAGGGGTATTCTAGAATAAAAGCGAGAGTTATGATCCCTTACCTTAAATCTGAGGGTGTTATTCTCTTGATCTTAATGACCTGAATAACCAAATTAAGTTAATTAATTAACAATTCCATAACCCTTTATACATTTATTTGTTTTATTATGAATTTATTAGGTTCATTAATGTCCATTTAGATGGGTTAAGGGGTTTGATTTCATTGTTCGTGAGTGCTCATTTTCATAATATTCATCATCGACTCAATTATAAAAGAGCATGGTGGTTCTTGTAAGATGGGTATTGAAGTCAAGAAATGATTTTATTTGTTTTTAATGAACATTAATAAGAATAAATTGTTATAAAATTCATTTGTTTATTTTTTTTGAAGGTGAACCATTATATAAAACATTAATGATATACACTTTTATTAATTTGATGATTTTACACATAATTACCTTGTTTTGTATTATTATTTTACATCATGAGTGCATAATGATTGAAAAACATTACATAAGATAAAATACATATATAATGGTATGGTTAAGACATAGAAATAGTTTGATGACCATAGTTTAATAAGTTAAATAAAATTTAAAGCATCTTCGTACTTGAATGTGATAAATCAACAGATCTGGATGACATTCCTTTTTTAGCATAAATGAGGAGGAAAGACGAGATGAAGATGAATTATCTCATTAGAATAACAACATTAAAGTACATGTATGGTACTATAGGTTTCATACCATTTTTATTAGGATATTTTAGGAAATAAAAGAGAACAAAGGAACATGAAAATGAAAGAAAAGAAAAGAGGAATTTTACCTCTTGAATTAACCTTCCTTGAGAGCCTCTTAAGGGAAATAAGATTTGTTCTTTTTATGATACCAAGGGCTGATAGTCATGGGGGAGGATCTTAGGAAGATATTTGAGAAGAATTTAGACAAGTAAAAGGGCTTTAGTGGAGTGAGGAGAAGAGTGACTGGGGGGGGGGGGTTATAGTGGAGGAGAGGAGTAATTTTTGAATATCTTAATTATTATTATTTTATTTCACTCAAGACAACCAATAATGTTGATTCATGAGACCCTTAATAGTAATAAGTGTAGGTGAGTTCGAAACAAGTATCCTTACATCATCCATGATTCATGGAATAGTGAATTCAAAAGATAATGTAAATATACGGTAAATTACCATATTTTACTATTCATCAAATATTCGAGTATTTTAGAAAAATCTCCGAAAATCATCCCAACATTTTTTCAATGTGTAGAATTCCAAAATAAAATCCATTTTTTGAAAATAATTTTAATTTATTTTTTAAATAAAATCATAATTTATTGCAAAAAAACAACTTAAAAACTATAACTTGTTTTACAACACTTTGAGAAATTAATCGAGCTCCCATAAAATTATATTATATTCATAAGACAATAAATTAAAAATTTATGATTAAATTTGATGAAAATAAATTTCAATTTTAAATTATTAAATTAATCATAAAATTGTAATTAAAATATTTATGACATATAAAAATACCAATACTTATACTATGATCATTTTTTCACTTATAAGATATCTGAATTGTATTTATATATTCATGGGTGAAGTTTCTATTTTTTTGTTTGATTTACTATTCATTACGATTCATTAATATTCATAAGGGTATGCTACTATTCACCAAAAATTATATTTGTCTTATCAGACTCTAAATATCTTACTGAACACAACCATGTTTGTCAGTTTTTCTAAATTCTAAACACAGAAGTTGAAAAATACGTTTACTAGATAGGTTATAATAAACTGGAACTTGTAGAGACTTAGTGTATTAAAAATTCAATATTAAATTTATTTTCAAAATCTTGGGGTGTTACATTATCTCATCCTTAGAAAAATTTTGTACTCAAAATTTGAAATTGAACTTCAAAAGTTAATGATTGATACTTGAAAATTCCCTCGTTGGAAACCCATATCATGAATACAGTTAAAATAACCTCTTAATAAGAGGAAAGGGAAATGAATCAGTTACTATAAAAACAATGCATTCTAGTTTGACAACACGGTCATGGAAGAATAATCAAACTATCGTGTTTTGATGGAAACTGATAGAGAACATGCTCAGATGAATGATCATTATCACAAAAACTTAAACTACATTTATGAAAAATTTCATTGATATCATGAAAAAAATGATAATTGAATTATTTTTATTTAATACTCTTTTCCTAGAGTGGATGAATTATCCCACTCTATAAGAGTAAAAATTTACATTTCTATTTCATAAACACAATCTTATCCTTTGTTTGTGCCTTGAACTATCTATACTTCATCTCTTAGCACAAGTTGCATCATGTAGTGACATTAAACTCTAAAACCTCATACAATGATCAACTTAAAACATTTCACAAATTGTATAACTTTCCAAAATATCATGATCCAATACTTTAAAATAATTATCATATCCATCCATTATAGATCCACGTATATGGGGTCCTTGGAAAATCTTCATTTTGTTTAGAACTCCATGATCTATCTTGCACAATGCATCTGCTACCTTACTTTCCTTTAATCAACATAAAGAAGTCCTAAATTTTCACATTCCAAATATGTGAATTTCTTCATCATGTACCCTCTTAAAATATGGTAATAACTCAAATTACCATAAAACATTATTTTAAACATTCACTCATCCTTACACAAGCTATTTGATATATTCCTTATATCCAAAAATATTGTAAACTCCATCAGTGATAACATAGAACACTTGTCGACAAGTCAAAAATCAATTTTTAGGAAGTCAGTTCTTATCCAAATGAATCATTTCTTCATCAATATCTTCACCATTATAAATATATTAATGGTTGTCTTTATTTAATCTTGTGTTTTCCAAAAAGTTTAACATTCCACTAAATATATTTTCTTGGTACCATTCAACTTATGGTTTCAAATCCTTAATGAAAACGTATTGCAGTACAATCCTTATATATTCCAAAATTCATCTAACCAGTACATTACTAACAATATATTCAAATTACATGATTCTTGACTAGAAATATTAATCATTCGACTTCATCTACAACATCATCATAACTTTATAATTATCCAAAATCATTATTTGGGGTATATTCCTTTGATGCTTGGGGTATTGATTCACGTAGTGTCTCATCTCCTTGAAGTTGAAGCATTGTATATTGGCAACAATTTTATTACCATTTCAATCATGAACCTGGTGTCCTTTTTCTCCACACTTATAAAAACACCCATTCCCTTCAACCATTTACCAGGGCGATTATTTCTAGAGTTTTCACTTGTGGGAAAACTCATATATCCCTTCTTCCCTTTATCCATATTTTTTGCTACCATCCTCTTCTTATTTTGCTTCCTTTAAAATACACTGGATTCAAAGAATTATTTACATAACTTGTTAACACATGATACTATTTCCTTATATGATGAGGATACATGAGGTACTATCTTCCTTTGAAATGATGGTTTAATACAATGAGAGATATGATCCTTCTTACTATTTTCATCATGTTCATTGGTGATGGTCTCATTCCTTCTAATTGGATCCATTTCAAATCAATTTTATATTCTATATTAACTCATAAAATTATGAACTTTCTATTACTCTAAACATACTATATCAGATATCATAAATTTATGCATGATAAATCCTAGAACCATATACTTTAGTTACTTTGGAAGAATAAATCCTTCATAATTGTATGTAAGAAAAGAAATGTGAATTATCCTAAGCATATCCCCCAGGAGTGTCAGACCAGGTGTGAAGTAAGGCATGTTGTCATATACCATGTTACCCCAGGTCAAGCCCAAAACACCTTGTCTAAGTTGTTAATCCTAGGTACATCTGTACCAGAACCACATCCACTTGTAGTATCCAGATAGGGATGTATTTTCTATAAAGATTCACATAATCTATTCTGTAACAAAAATTCTAGGATTTTCTTGTATTTTATCCTCAAAGTATATCTTAGGGTTTTATCCCCTAATCTATGTTTTCTAAATATAGCTTTCAGGTTTTCTACTAAAATTCCTATGATACCAACAGTAAGGACCTGACCCCAGTTTCCAGGAGCCGATGACTTATTTTATTAAATTGGTATATAAACAAGGAATATTCATCCCGAAGTACCAAGTAGTTTAGCATATTTGGAAACAAGATACATACATAATTTCATCATTACAAATTGATAGGAAAATACAACATAAATGTTCTATTGGAAACATCCACAACACTAAGTTTACCCCTATAGGTCATTCATAATAAACTTCTTCATGTCCTAAGAAAATGAAACAAGAAAAATGGGTGAGCTCAAATTCTCAGTAAGGGTAAGAAATATAGTGTAAGATATCATAAACATAAATATTAGGCTTGTTGAATAACTAAAAACACATGCCTTTAAAAATGAACTTGAACGCATTATGGAAAGAATAAGAGCTGAATAAATAATGCTGTAATAAAACATTATCATGGATATTGTACAAGTCGAATAACCACATGAACTATCAATAATATTTTCATAATGAGGGAATGAAAAATGTGGGTCATCATAACCATACCATCATGGCCTTATTCTAAGACCATAAATATCAATTTTTCAAGGCCTCATGCCAAGACCATAGTTGGTCTCATGAGACCTACCAATGCACTGAGGGGATATAGTGGGCCCCACCTGAAATTTACTAAGTCCAATTAATTCCTAATATGAATGTGGATAAACATAAACAACATTCACATTCATATCAAATCTAACAAATGAAATGTAAATAACTTTCCATGGCCATTAAACATCAACACTAACCATTTAGAGTAATATGGTGAATGGTTTCAAGATAGCACATCCATAATCAAACTAATCATAAACCATTAAATAAAACATGGTTCATAATATCATATGAGATAAACCTCAATAAAGTACAAGATTCAACCAAGGATGTCGACATAGATGAAGATACTTTTAAATGAGACTATTGAAAAATCCTTGAGGAAATAATCCTTAAACATTCCAAAGTGTCCCATACCACCTTGAAACATTAAAATAATAATCCCTTAGAATATTATGAAAAAAAGGATACTATTGATATGATATACCAAATGGAATTACATACACCACAAGTAAAAAATAAGTTGTGAATAAGGCATATATCGCATAAAAGTTAAAGTGAGATGAGAAAAATCATTTTTACTTTGGAAAGAAGAGTTCTTTTCGAAAATAATTTTTATTTGACATGAAATAAGATTGTAAACATGTACATACCATAAAATAAGAGGTAATAAAATTGAAATTATATTTGAGTCATAAATGGTTACCCACTAAAGTGAAATCATGTAAAAAGAGATTTTAAAGAAGCTTTTGAAGTAAAACATTTTAGTGCGGTTTTAGGAAAATATTAAAAATATTTTAAAACAGAAAGGATTGTTTGATTTAATTAAACCATAAATGAACCAATGTAATGTCCTAGTTCTGGAAGCCACCCATAGGCGCCCCGTACCCGGTTGTTCACATGGCCTCAAGCGCATTTCCCCAAACGCTAGAGGCTACTGACAAGCAGCGAGGGCCTTGGGTGTGATAGTGGGGAAACTATGCCCTCATTGGTAGAGTACACAGACGAAGAAAAATAAACATGAAATAGTGGAAGCATTAATAACCAATAATATAAACAGTGGAAGAATAAATCAACAAACTATAGAACATATGTATATATGAAATTATGCATGATACATATCTAGGAAAACAGCCAAACAAGTCAAAATGCTGAAAAACACCACAGTACCAAAACAACTACAAAATAAAAGTAAACAGCTCCTCAACATCACAAGCTAGAGCTAGGTCCCTTACTCTCCTGCTCCAAGAAATCAAGTACCAAAAGTCAAAGGGCTCTTGCCCTTGTCTATACCTGCAACAACATAGTCTTCTTGGGCATAGAAACATGTCCCAAATAGAGTGTGAGATAAAATCCCAGTAGGAAACCACCTGAAGATCGGTGCCTAACAGTCAGTGAGTATATGGTAGGTAAAAGTACACTAAGCAGTAAAAAACAATAGCAAAGAAGTAGGCAGTAAATAGTAAGCAGTAAAGCAGAATGATACACAATAGTAATCAATCCACAACCAACAACAGCAGTGAAGCAACAACTAACAAGCAGGAAAACCCTCTGGGAAGTACTCTCAGCCATTCCCTCTGGTCCTATCCAAGAAGTACCACAACCCTTTGGGCAGTGCACTCAGCCTAACCCCTCTGGCTTGGTCGTACGAATTATGAGACTCTCTAAGGAAGCACACTCGGTCAATCCCCTTTATAGTATAGGGTAGTCAGGGTCTCCCTGAGGAAGATCACACAGTCTAACCCTCTTAGCCCCATGGTCTAGAGACTCTCTGAGGAAGATATCTCAGTCAATTCCTCCTATAGCCCCAGGTATACCACAGAATCTATAAGGAAGCTCACTCGGTCAATTCCTCCTTTAGCCTGGGAAGGTTCTTAAAAGAAATCAAACAAGTTAAGACTCTCTGAGGAAGCTCACTCAGTCTACCCTCTTGTAGTCTATAAAATCTGAAGTCACTCTAAGAAGCTCCCTCGGTCTTTCCCCTGTGGACTATAATATCTAAGACTCACTGTGGAAGCTCAATCGGTCTACCCTCCTGAAGTCTATAATGTCAAAGACTCTCTAGGAAGTACACTCAGTCTATCCCTTATAGTCTATAGCACCAGGTTCCCTCAGCCTCATGCCATTTAGTTCATAATAATTCTATAAGGCCAAAGTATACCTACAGAGCTACTTAGATAACCAAAGTATACCTATAGAGCAACTTGGCTAACATTATACAAGGAAATAAGCATGTAATGCAAAACATTCCATCCTATAGAAACAAGGCATGGCAACAATCATAACGGCCAAAGGATAACAAGATCAAAAGGTCGTAAAAAGAGAAAAGGATGGAAAAAACATCCAAGCACAACAAAATATCCTCTAAAATGATAAATTTACCTCTACACAAGCATACAAGCAAGTAAGGAAAACAAAAAGGGAAAAAAGGTAAACACAGAATACCCCATTCATGGGTATTGGTGGAATTTGCACATAAAACTCAAAGACTTTGAACGGTAAGGCACAAACCACCTACCTCGATCCTAGGAGATCGATATACTTTAATCACGATGAGTGATTCTCCCCCGAACATAGTAGATCTGAGAAAATGTCCAAAACGTTCAAACCATGATAACTTGAGAAGGAGGAGTAATTGGAAAACAAGGCTCAAGCAGAAGGAAGAACTCACCGCTTCAATTCCGACGCAATTGACGGTGCTCGAATCAGAGAACAGACAGAGGAGCGGTGGCTCGTCGAAGATCTGTGGGTTCCTAGTGATCTCATACGAATAAGCTGGAGAAGAAGTGCCTTTTGTCGATTAGGCACGACCCCGGTCTGTTTAATGAAAAAAAAAGAAAGTACACGGCGTGTACTTCTAGAGTTCACAGCGTGTACTAGGTTTTTCCGTACTCCTCCAAAATTGGCCTCCATGTCACCCCTACACACCATGTGTGTGGCCCGAACATGGCCAGCACATGAGTTAGAGTGGGAAAAGAGTACATAATGTGTACTCAGAAAGTACATGGTGTGTACTTCAAAAATTCCTGGAAACTTTATTTTTCTCAAAAACTCTAGAAAAAGGAAAATATACCTGAAACGAAGATCCGACTTCTTACAAACTTCCCCCCTTAAATAAATTCATCCCCGAATTTACCTAGAGAGGTGTAGAAGAAGAAACCCCAAATAGATCTGGCCACTGCGATCGTACATCGACCTCCCTCTCCCAGGTCTCGTCCTATACTCGCCCATGCTGCCATAACACCCATACTAGAGGAACAGACTGCCCACGGAGTACCTTCGTACTATGATCGACAATCAGGATAGGATGATCCTAAAACTACGCATCCGCTTCAAGCTAAACCTCCTCGGGTTGGAAGACATGAGACGAGTCTGAAAAGTAATGTCGGAGCTGAGAGACGTGGAAGACGTTGTGCATATCCCAGTACCTCTGAGGTAGCTGCAACTGATAGTCAATCGGTCCAACTCTCTCCAGAACCTCAAATGGCCCGACGTACCACAGTGAAAACTTAACCTGTATCTGAATCCTCTTATGTCCCAACCTCGGTGCGACATGCAGGAAAACCTGATCTCCGACCTCGAACACCATAGGTCATCTCCGCTGATCATCATAAGACTTCTGTCAAGACTGTGCTGTAGAGATATTCTTCCGAATCAACTCTATATGCTCTAAGGTCTCCTGAACAAGACGAGGTCCAAACAGAGCTGCCTCTCCTACCTCCAGCCAGCATAAGGGTGATAGGCATGGCCTACCGTACAAAGCATCGTATGGTTCCATCTGAATGGTTGCCTGAAAGCTGTTGTTATAGGAAAACTCCACCAGAGGAATATGCTTCTCCGAAGAACCACCGAAGTCTCGAATGCAAGCTCAGAGCATATCCTCAAGCACCTATATAGTGCACTCGGACTGGCCATCAGTCTAGGGATGGTATGCTGTACTCAAAAGTACTTATGTAACCAAAGAATTCTAAAGTCCCTTCCAGAACAGAGAGGTAAAGCGCACATCCCTGTCTGAAACAATGGAATGTGGAACTCCATGTTGACGTACAATCTCTCGAATATACAACTGTCCCAGATCATCAACACTAAAGGTCTCCTTGATCGGAAAGAAGTGTGTGACCTTCGTGAGTTTGTCAAAGACAACCTAAACAACATCGTTTCTTTGAGGCAACCTCAGAAACCCGGTCACGAAGTCCATCGCGACATCGTTCCACTTCTACTCAGGAATGGGTAACTGCTGTAAAAGCCTTGCTGGTCACGGATGCTCTGCTTTCACTTGATGACAAGTAGAACATCTCCTGACAAAACCGGAAACATCTTTCTTCATACCTGGCCACCAATACTGGTGGTGTAGGTCACGATACATCATGCTGATGCCAAGATGAACTGCCCAAACTGAGGAATGAAAATCCTGCATCAGCTCATAGCGTATGTCTGCTGGAACCCATACGCATCCCTGTAAATGCAAGATCTCATCCTCGCCCACTGTCCATCCAGGAAGAGGGTCCTCTCCTGACACACTCTCCCGCATGACTAAGCCTTCTGAGTCTCATAACTGCCTTATCCATAACCGATCAAGTAGTGTAGAGGTAACAAATACTGAAGATAGGACAGTCTGTCACTGCCTGTGGTGCACTTCTAAGTGCATCTCAGAGAACAGATCCATAAGCTGCCACTCACTGCTGGCCTCCTCAACTGCCTGAATCTGAGTTCTTCTACTCAATGAATCTGCTACTACATTTCCCTTTCCCGATGTATAGGAGAGCTCAAAGTCAAAGGACTGAAGATACTCAACCCACCTACGCTGTCTCAGATTCAGATCACGCTGAGTGAAGATATACTTGAGACTCTTATGGTCGGTGAAAACCACAAAGTGATCTCTCATAAGGTATTATCTCCAACAGCGTAAGGCATGAACAACAGTTTCCAACTCTAGATCATGCGTTGGGTAGTTCCTCTCGTGTGGCCTCAACTGCCGAGACCCATACGCAACGACTCCATCTCCCTGCATAAGCACAGCTCCTAATACGATACCTAAAGCATCATAGTAAACAGTGTATCCCTTGTCTGGATCGGGAAAGACTAGTATCAGTGCTGACATCAACCTCCACTTCAACTCCTGAAAGGCTGACTCACAAAAATCTGACCATAAAAACTTCGCCCCCTTCTTGGTCCGACCTGTCAATGGTGCTGCTAGGCGTGAGAAGTCCTGAATGAAGCAACTGTAATATCCAAGAAGCCCTAGAAAACTACGCACCTCAAAGACGTTCTTTGGCTGCTCCCAGGAAATTACAACTCTCACTTTCTCTGGGTCCACTGAAACTCCTGTCTCAGAGATAACATGACCCAAGAAGTGAATCTGATCCATCCAAAAGTGGCACCTTGAGAGTTTAGCATACATCTGATGCTCTCTTAGTGTACTCAGAACGATCTCAAGATGTGTGGCATGGTCGGGTTGAGTGTGAGAGTACACCAATATATCGTCCACGAATACCATGAAGAAGGAGTCCAAGTACGGATGGAACACTTGGTTTATCAGTGCCATGAAAACTGTAGGCGCGTTCGTGAGACCGAACGACATGACTGTATACTCATATAGACCACACCTTCTCCTGAAGGCTATAAGAGGTATATGTGATGGTCTAACGTGCAAATGATGATATCCAGAACTCAAATAGATCTTTGAGAACACCCGAGCTCCCCGAAGCTGATCAAAGAGGTCATATATACTCAGCAAGGGATATCGGTTCTTGACCGTCAACTGGTTCAGTTTCCGATAATCTACACAAAGCCGATGGGTGCCGTCTGCCTTTTTCACAAACAGGACAGGAGAACCCCTACACACTAGCTAAAGGTGAGAAGATCTGAAAAAACACTGAAGATGGCTCATCTTGACACAAGATCATCACTCCATAGGATCTCTCTGGCACTAAGGCCTAGTATGCCTGCTCCTACCGCACTGGTAGCATACAACCTGGCTACCAGAAGACGTATCCCGCGAAACCCGATCTCGTCGAGAAGACTCTCTGCGACGCTTCCTACTATCCGTAGGAGGAACACCATCTCTGGATGTCGAACCGCCCTGGCTCACTACTCCAGAATCCCTCAGATTGCGCTCAATGATCATCGCCTGGTTGACGATAGAGGATATAGAAGTCAACTGGAAGATATTCACCTAGGAATAGATCTCCTGCCTAAGAACATCCTCAAACTTCTTAGAAAGAAAAAACTCATCACATACTAGGATCAGTGTGAAACACTGCAGCTCAGTGAAGTGAGACGAGTACTCCATAACAGAAAGAGTACCCTGCTGCAGACTCATAAACTCCCGGGCTCGGTCGGCCCTCAGGGTCTCCAGATAGAAGTAGTCATAGAAGGTGTGTTGAAACTCATCCCATGACATAACCTGCTGACGCCCTGACTGTGAGATCACCTCCCACCACCTCTTGGTGGTGTCTCGGAGCATATAGGTGGCCATCTTTACCCTCTTCTCTGGGGGTATCTCCAGATGCTCAAAGATAGTCAGGGTGGCCTCGAACCACGACTCTGCTGCCTGGGGTCCTCCATCCCCTATGAAAGTAGAAGGATGATGCTACTGAAAAACCCTCTTCAACTCATCCATCGACGGGGCAGGAGGCGGCGCTCCCTGAAAAGTTTTCATAATCCTCATGAATTCCTCCCTGAAATGCGTATCGGCGCCTGCGACAGGTATAAATGCTCGTGCTAAGGCTGGAACAACAGGAGGATCTGCAGGAGGATCAACAGGAGGTCCCTGATCGGCCATATCCGGTGT
Organism: Viscum album; assembly: GCA_963277665.1. Classification (NCBI taxonomy): domain Eukaryota; kingdom Viridiplantae; phylum Streptophyta; class Magnoliopsida; order Santalales; family Viscaceae; genus Viscum; species Viscum album. The sequence goes on from OY728146.1 coordinate 320,787,165, forward strand.
CTGATCACCATCTGGAAACTGACGTACGACCGAAGGACATCTCAAAGGCATAGCTCTGAAAGACCAAAAGCACACCTTAGATCAATATTAACAAAGACTGAAAACACAGGAGTACAAAACATGAACAGGTGAAATAAACTATCAAGTTTTACAAAACACAACTACACGACGTGTATAAAAACTACACGGCGTGACTTCTTTAGCCATTAACATGGGCATGTACCCTTGACCGACATGTCATGTAACACCCCAAACTACACGACATGTAGTTCCCACACACGGCGTGTACTTGAAATCTAAACCCCTGACCGAGCCTCCTTACACGACTAACCCACACGGTCCAACTAACCCAACACTAGACGACGTGTTCCCTAGGGACACGGCGTGTACTAGATACTGTCTCGGTGGCCCTTGTTGTTAATTAAACGTATGTCTACATGGTTAGCACTTACACGACGTGTTCCAAACAAACACATCGTGTATATGAGAAGGTGAAACCATCCTGTGTTGTTCGTGACACGGCCAGGTACCTGAACAAGACTACACTGCGTGTTCCGAAAACAACATGGAATGTCTAAGAGAAGGTGATGCCGAACCGTGTTGTTCATGACATGGCCAGGTACCTAGACAAGACTACATGGAATGTTATGAAAACAACACGGCGTGTTCTACTCGAGCCTCACCGACCCATGTTGTTAGTTACACGGCTGGGTACATGGCTCCGAACTACATGGCGTGTACCTACTATACACGGCGTGTTCCTGAAGTTATTTCTACAACACCGTGTTCCTACACACACAGTCAGTAACACTGGCTGAAAACTACACGACATGTAACCGGAAAGTACACGCCGTGTATTCTAGGTTTTTCTGGGTAGTAGCTCAGAAACTACACAGAAGCCCAGAAACACTGAAAACAAGGCAAAGAGGTGCCAAATTCCGAACAGTGAGGGCCCATACTCCCCGCGAATCAAAGCTTGGCATCTCCTACAGTCATGTACAAGAGAAAATAGGATCATAAGCCACCCATTTCTGATTCAATAGGGCCCATAACACCTCAAGAATCAAAATTTGGAGTTCATTTAAGCAAGGTACAATACAAACAATCCTCTAACAAGGTAGAAGATATTATATCAAGCATCTATCACAACAGTATGCATAATCTACCCAAAGTCTATCACAAAAGCATGCAATTGCTAATGCACCCTAGATGGACTGATAAGAATGCATGGCATGTGATTTCTACAAGTGCCTATGTGAGGCATGAGATGGAATACCCTCATCTCATCAGGTTACGACAAAAATAGAACCGCAATAGTCAAAACAATAGCAACACAAAGCATGTGAATCACTCTAGGTGAAATCATATCAACCGTAAAATCTCACAACCAGAAAACTGCAATAAACGAGGAAGTATGGATTTTCCCTGTACATGAGTTATCTACTCCCGAGCACAACTTAATACCAAGTACTGAATCCATTCTATCCCTAGCTAAAGGATCTAAATAGTAAGTCAAGAGAAAAGAATTCCTTTGATACCACTTTGTAACATCCCAGTTCCGGAAGCCACGTAGAGGCGCCCCGTACCTTGTTGGACACATGGCCTCAAGCGCATTTACCCAAACACCAGAGGCTGCCGACAAGCAGCAAGGGCCTTGGGTGTGATAGTGGGGAAACTATGGCCTCATTGGCAGAGTACACAGTGGAAGAAAAATAAACATGAAATAGAGGAAGCGGTAATAACCAACAATATAAACAACAGAAGACCAAATCAACAATCTGGAGCACATATGTATATATGAAATGATGCATGATACATATCTAGGAAAACATCTAAACAAGTCAAAATGATGAAAAACACCATAGTACCAAAACAATTACAAAAGAAAAGTAAACATCTCCTCAGCATCGCAAGCCAGAGCTTGGTCCCTTGCTCTCATACTCCAAGCCATCAAGTACCATAAGTTGACAGGCTCTTTCCCTTGTCTATACCTGCAACAACATAGTCTTCTTGGGCCCAAAAACATGTCCCAAACAGGGTTTGAGATAAAATCTCAGTAGGCAACCACCCGAAGATCTGTGCCTAATAGTCAGGGAGTATATGGCAGGTAAAAGTACACTAAGAAGTAAACAGCAACAAAAAAGCAGCAGGCAGTAAATAGTAAGCAGTAAAAAATAATGATACACAATAGTAATCAATCCACAACCAACATCAGTAGTTAAGAAAAAGCTAAAAATCAGGAAAACCCTCTGGTAATTACTCACAGCCATTCCCTCTGGTCCTATACAAGAAGTACCACAACCCTCTGGGCAGTGCACTCAGCATAACCCCTCTGGCTTGGTCGTACAAATTATGAGACTCTATGGGGAAGCACACTCGGTCAATCCCCATTATAGTCTAGGGTAGTCAGGGACTCTCTGAGGAAGATCATGCAATCTAACCCTCTTAGCCCCAAGTTCTAGAGACTCTCTGAGGAAGCTATCTCAGTCAATTCCTCCTATAGCCTCAGGTATACCATAGACTCTCTAAGTAAGCTCACTCGGTCAATTCCTCCTCTAGACTGGTAAGGTTCTTAAAAGAAATCAAACTAGGTAAGACTCTCTGAGGAAGCTCACTCAGTCTACCCTCTTGTAGTCTATAAAATCTTATGGCACTCTAGGATGCTCGCTTGGTCTATCCCCTATGGCCTATAATGTCTAAGACTCACTGAGTAAGCTCACTTGGTCAACCCTCATGAAGTCTATAACGTCAAAGACTCTCTTGGAAGTACACTCGGTCTATCCCTTATAGTCTATAGCACCAGGTTCCCTCAGCCCCATTCCAGTCAGTGCATAATAATGCTATAAGGCCAATGTATAGCTACAGATCTATTTGGATAACCAAATTATACCTATAGAGCTACTTGGATAACAGTCTACAAGGCAAAAAAGCATGTAATGCAAAACATTCCATCCTATAGACACAAGGCATGGAAACAGTCATAACGGCCAAAGGCTAATAAGATCCAAATGTCTTAAAAATAGAAAAGGATGGGAAAAACATCCAAGCACAACAAAATATCCTCTAACATGATAAATTTACCTCTACACAAGTATACAAGCAAGGTAGGAAAACAATAAGGGAAAAAAGGTAAACACGCAATACCCCATTCACGGGTATTGGTGGAATTTGCACATAAAAATCAAAGACATTGAACGATAAGGCACAAACCACCTACCTCGATCCTAGGAGATTGATATAATTGAATCAAGATGATTGATTCTCCCCCAAACATCGTAGATCTGAGAAAATGTCCAAAACGTTCAAATAAAGATAACTTGAGAAGGAGGAGGAATTGGAAAATAAGGCTCAAGCAGAAGGAAGAACTCACCACTACGATTCCAATGCAATCGACAGTTCTCGAAACAGAGAACGGATGGAGGATCTATGGCTTATCAAAGATCCGAGGGTTCCTGGTGATCTCGGATAAAGAAGCTGGAGAAGAAGTTCTTTTCATCGATTAGGCACGACCCCAGTCCGTTTAATAAAAAAAATAAAGTACACGGTGTGTACTTTTAGAGTACACGGGGTGTACTAGGTTTTTCCATAATCTGCCAAAATCGGCCTCCATGTCACCCCTACACATCATGTATGTGGCCCGGACATGGCCAGCACACAGCTTCGAGCGGGAAAAGAGTACACGACATGTACTTCAAAAATTTCCCTGAACTTTATTTTTCTCAAAAACCCCAGAAAAAGGAAAACATACCTGAAACGAAGATCCGGGTTCTTACAACCAAGATGGTTTTTTCATGATAAAATTTGGGCTTTTATAAATATATTAATTACATAAAATAGATTACATAGTGCACTTGAAAATAGGTAAGAATTCGAGAAGTTACCTTTTATCAGGAAGAATTTTTGAAAGATCCTTTTAAAACATATAAATCACCTTAAATGAATGTAGGATTATGGTTGGTACACATATATAGAACATTCTCACAGAATATATGAGGAGTAAATATGAATAAATAATAATTTAATTGAAGTAAGTAGAAAATAAGAGTAGCCTGAATGAAAATGGAGGTTCGGGTAGAAAACCCTTACAACTTTGTAATTAATTGAATTGTATTCCACAAAATTAATAATAATTAAATGACACATTGAATATCATGAAAATAAATAGATTCATGATATGAAATATGAGTGGTAAGTATGAATACACCATACACAAGTAATAGTAGTGAATACAAAATATCTCACAAAAATGGAAGTGAGATGAAGAAACCCTTAAAAACATTTCGGCATAGTAACAGGTGTTCTTGTGATGGATTAATGAGAGGTAAAGGGGTTGATTCATGCTCAAATTTATCCAAAAGTAGAAGGTAGGACGGTCCTTGTAGTCTAGTTTGGGTTGTCGAATCCTCAGAGACCTAAGAAGTACCAAAATACACATGCATTCTATGGGTTTTATTGGCTATAAAGTGGCCAACTTAGGTTGATTTAATATGGTTTTAAAGGATCACTAATAGATTTAAGTTAATTCAAATTAATGTAATGAGTTGATCCTAGGTTATCGCTCGGGGTTGATTGGATGAATACCTTTTTTAATGATTTCAATTTCTTATAATTTAGATGGATTCATTTAAGAAGATCAAATGAAATCATAACATACTGGTTTAATGCCTACACACCCTAATACTAATCAACTATACACTTGAAGGATCAAAGTTTTGAGCACTCCATGGTAGAGGTTCGTATTAGCACTTGAAATGTGTGACCTTAAATTCAATAAGGATGAAGATGTTTTAAAATAATAAAATTAAAATATCATTTAAAAGAAGTGATTAGCCATTAATGGAGTGATAAATAACATCCAATCCAGCCCATTGCTACTCCCTTGGATCAACCTATAAAATAGTTATCCCTCCATTGATGACATGTCATCAACGGAATCTGGAAGTAGACTTACGAGGGTGGAATTGAAGAAGTAAAAAACAAAAAAAAAATCGATCACTCCTCCGTTGTGTGATAAATATAAAAAAGTATGGTGTGAATAAATTCACACCTTGAACCAACGGTGTCAACATGATATGTATAAGAACATAATAAAAGTAAAGGATGAACTTTTATTACGAAACTAAGGTGAATTAAATAACTTACATGAGAAAGAAATGTGATTACAAACACAAAGCGGAAACATAACACTACAATGAAACCAAGCACCAAAGATGAAAAAATCCTTCACCACCACTGCCTTAAATATGCATTTTAGGAGCCTTGGGTCGATCCTCAAATAGTACAAAATATCTCACTTGAGTATGGTAGGCCTAGGGTGGTGGAAAGTAAGGGAGAAGAGACTTTTCCACCCTTGACCCGAGGTGGTAGCCATCTTGCATCCACCGAACATACACGCTTGTAAGTCCTTCTAGATGGACGAATCAGAGTGGTCCATAAAAGAATAAAATGGAGCCTCAGAGGTCTGATACTTGCCTGTATAATTTGGGCCTATTTAGAGTTGTGGATTCAGATATATGCTTAGATTAGTGTACAGTTTTTATGGGCCACATAATCTGGACCAGAATTTTATCTCTAACTTGGGCCGCCTAAATGGACACCATGGAGGCCTAATTAGCATTTGATCCTTAAGAGTTATTTGTTCCTATACATTTCTTCTATCGTACCACGATATTTGGGATTCATTGGGTCTATATGTTGGGCCCCACAGTCTCATCAGTGGACTGGTGTCCAATCTGACTTCTCCAGAATTGTTTCCGTTCATCACAAAATATCCCCATCTTCTTCCATGAATTCTCCATTGATCCCTGAATGAAACATGTTCATATTGAAGTGTAGATCAATTTTAAAAAATATAAAATTAAAATATAGATAATTACATACCTTAAAATCAGATGAATCATTGGGTACTTTAAATGATATTAAAAAATGTACCACATAATAGTTCATTTTAAGAAGGTATTACAATCATAATGTGAAATGATGTTCAAATAGTAAAATGTACTAAAATGGTGTTTATGAATAATAAATAACATGAATATTAAATATATTAACAATTAATATTAGCCTCATTTAGTGGCTAATCACACCCCCCAACTTGAGTTTTGCTAGTCCCGAGCAAAAATATATCTCAACAATATGAAATTTGAATTCCCTTTTCCAAAAACATTTTAATACACAATGATCACCAGAAACACTTATACCAAAAAAAATCATGAAACCCATCAAAATATTTTAATACAAGATAGTTTCATAAAAAGATCCCAATCCCAAGCCCATTCCTTTGTTCAAATTCATTGTCATATTTCATCCAATATCAATTAAGTATGAGGATGTGTAGTGCATCACAATAGACATGGGGGTTCATCTTTATTCAAGGGGGGAATTACGGAAGTGCTAGGTGGAATCAAATTTCAATATTAAGATGAGTATTCACTTTTTTTTATATATATTTTTTGTTTTTTTTGTTTTGCAATTTTTCCATGGTAATAGAAATTGCACTCAAAAGAGTCAACCCCTGTAGCGAGACTTTGCCGATGACTCACAGGCTCAAAGACCTTAGGCCACTAAGTGAATCCCACATAATCGAACATCATATCGAGTCAACTCAGTCAAAAAAAATTCAAATTACCAAAAATAGAGATAAAATTACTAACTCTGGGCCATACAACTATGGAGTCATGATCCCCAAGTACCGAAAGCCACGCATTAGGTCATTTCATTTCTATACGCGCAAATTTATTATTATTATTATTATTATTATTTTTATTGAATACTCATATTAAAACTAAAATGATCACCAAACCTATGCTATTTATTTGGGGGACCCCATGAACTCAAAATAATACCCCACTATCCAAAGGACATACATTGTGATCTTTTTTTTATTTGGATGAAAATATAAATGATGAAATATCTCATTGGACAACCACACTTTCCAAAATCTATACTTATGAAAGTATACAAGGATTAAAATCAGAATCAAGGCATGCTAAATTATTTGATATTCAGTTTCAAAGTGTTCAATGTGTATTACCATGTTCAAAGTTAAAGGAATTTTTCCTTCCATTTACACAATTTGTTTCTCAAATAATTCATTTTTTTTACAGAAAAGCATTTCTTTTATTTTATCTCCCCCAACTTAAAACAACACTATACCCTGTGTTTAAAGAAAAGAAAATTTATAAGGGGGTAGAGGTAGAGAATGAATGTTCAAAAAGGAAATTGAAAATGAGGATCATGGAATGAAGTCACATGGTGGTTGAAGTTGAAATTCTTGCTGCTCCCTTTTAATCCTTTGATATCCATGTCACTTGCAGAGTTCCCTATTAGAAAAACACAAAAATAAAACAAACAAAAAAAAAACAAAACAAAACAAAACAATTTATATAAATATTTATATAATAATGAAAGTAAAATATAAATATAAATATATATATAAATTATAGAATAATGAACCACAAAAAACTGTAGGTCAGTGTTAATCGCGCGCCCCTATCTCCCTTTGGTCCCAAGTTCGAATCCCCACGGCTTCGCCGGTTGTGACGGGGTTTGACCCACGACCTACGATGTGGCCCCTTTTTATTATTATTATTATATTTTTTTTGTGTTTTTATTTTAACCTAGAAAAACATTAAAATAAATAAATTGATGATACATTTTCTTCTTTTTAAATTTCTTGGTAAGGCATTGCTCAAGGATCACACCACGTGACACAGATGAATATGGTTCTCCCCTTTCGTAACCATCCATACTCATAATGGAAGAACAGGTCAATAGTCTATTTTTTTAAATATCAAAATGATTAAATAATCCTATTTAAAATATAAATCTTATTAAAACATTAAATTTTTTGGAAACTTGAAAACCATGGGTTTCCTCCCATACAACGCTTTGTTTAATGTCATTAGCTCGACTTGAACCCCCAAACTTATCCAATACCAACTTTCAACATTTTAAGGATCACATGTTTCACCACTTCTACTAGGTTGATATGGATTCTATGTTTAGAATTTGTTTCATATAAAAAACTCTATTCTAAAATGAGCAGGTAAATCCAAGGAATATCATAAATGATGGATTCAATTTATTTTGCAGTATTTTATAAGACATTAAGAATCATTACCGCTTTATTGGTTTCAAGATAAGAAATGGTGACAACTGGATGTTTTTGGATATCCCCACTGAATGGAAACTTGATGGTGGATGGAAAGTCCTTTTGTTCAAGTTCAAGTAGGCTAAAACATTCAAACATAGGTTGGGACATTGAATTGAACCCAGTTTCATTTTCAAAATTTCTCAATAGAATTTGTTCCTTTTGAATAGAATATTCAACTACCAAATTGTAAATATCAGTTTCAGGAATGGGTATGGACTCAAAGTTTGTGATTTCTCTTAATGGTTCAGTGATTTGTGTTTTTGAAAAATCATCAATGGAGTTATATTCATGAGACTCAATCCATGATGTAAAATTTCTCTCTTGTGAATAAAAAAATGAAGTCTCCTCTTGATTTAAAAACCCATTAACAACTTCATGATCCTCCCCATCTTCCCCAAATCCAAAGGTTTTCTCTTCAGTAAATTCATGAGAGGTTTTTGGGAAACTAGACACTTCACATAAGGTTATGGAAGGGATATTTTGTGTAGGGATGGGTTCCTCAGAAGTTTTAATGGTTTTTAGTTCTAAACCCAATGATGAAACCTCAAAATTCATTATCCCCATTTTTGGACACAATTTGTCAAGTAATGGATGTGGATTAGGATGGATAAGGGGTTGATCCAAATGGTCTATTCTAGGTGGATAATTAAGTTGTTGGAATTGCACAGTAGGGTGTTCAAAATGGCTTTGTGGGGATTGAAACTCATTATATGTTGGAATGTTTTGTGGATCATAGGATTAAAGGCATTTTGGTTCATTAGGTTGTTGATTATCCCATCATTAGAAACTAGGATGGTCATTGTACATCACACATGGGGTTGGGTGATCAAAGTAGGGATAGGTTTCCCATGTTTGGACTTGTTCAAAATTTATTTCTATAGGAGTGAGGAGCGAGAAAAGAGAAGTATAATGAAACAAATGATGATATTGTCTAAGATAACTTACTTAGGTCCCTGAAAAAGGCGCCAAAATTTGATTCACGCTCAAATTTACCCAAAAGAAGAAGGTAGGATAGTCCTTGTAGTCTAGTTTGTGTTGTCGAATCATTAGAGACCTAAGAAGTACCTATAGACACGTGCATTCTATGGATTGTTTTTGGATATAAAGTGGAAAAATTAGGTTGATTTAAGATGGTTTTAAAGGATCACTAACAGATATATGTTAATTCAAATCAAGGTAATGAGTTGATCCTAGGTTATTGCTCGGGGTTGATTGGATGAATTCATTTTTAAATAATTTCAATTTCTTATAATTGAGATGGATTCATTTAAGAAGATCAAACGAAATCATCACTTACTGGTTTAATGCCTAAAAACCCTAATACTAATCACCTATACACTTGAAGGATCAATGTTCTGAGCAATCAATGTTAGAGGTTCGTATTAGCACTTGAAATGTGTGACCTTAAATTCAATAAGGATGAAGAGGTTTTAAAATCATCAAATAAAAAACTCATTTAAAAGAAGTGATTAGCCATTGATGGAGTGATAAATAACATCCAATCTAGACCCTTGATACTCCCTTAGATCGTCCCATAAAATATTTATCCCTCCATTGATGACATTTCTTCAACGGAAGCGGGAAGTATACTTACGAGGGTGGAATTGAAGAAGTAAAAAACAACAACAAAAATCGATCACTCCTCCGTTGTGTGATAAATATCACAAAGTATGGTCTGAATAAATTCACACCTTGAACCAACGGTATCAATGTGAGAAGTAAAATAATATAATAAGATTAAAGGAAGAACTTTTATTAATAAACTAAGGTGAATTAAACAACTTACATGATAAAGAAATGCGATTACAAACACAAAGCGGTAGCATAACACTACAATGAAACCAAGCACCAAAGATGAAAAACTCCTTCACCACCACTGCCTTAAATAGTCATTTTGGGAGCCTTGGGTCGAGCTTCCAATAGTAAAAAATATCCCACTTGATTATGGTAGGCCTAGGGTGGAGGAAAGTAAGGGAGAGGAGACTTTTCCACCCTTGACCCGAGGTGGCAGCCATCTTGCTTCCACTGAACAGACGCTCTTGTAAGTCCTTCTAGATAGAAAAATCAGAGTGGTCCATAGTAGAATAAAATGGATACCCAGATGTCTCCTACCCTCATGATAATTTTGGGCCCATTTGGAGTTGTTTATTCTGAGATATGATTAGATTATTATACTGTTTTTATGGGTCGCAGAATCTGGCCCAGAATTTTATCTCTAACATGGGCCGCCTAAATGGAAACAGTGGAGGCAAAATTAGTATTGGATCCTGAAGAGGTATTTGTTCCTATACATGGATTCTATCATCCAAAGAAATTTGGGATTCATTGGGCCTGTATTTTGGGACCCACAGTCTCATAATTGGGCTGGTGTCCAATCTGACTTCTCCAAAATTATTTCCTTTCATCACAAAATATCCCAATCTTCTTCCATGAATTATCCATTGATCCCTGAATGAAACATGTTCATGTTAAAGTTTAGATAAATTTAACAAAATATAAAATTAAAATATGGATAATTACATTCCTTAAAATCACATGAATCATTGGGTACTTTAAATGATGTTAAAAAACATTCCACGTAATAGTGCATTTTAAGAAGGTATTACAATCATAATGTGAAATGATGTTTAAAGTGTAAAATGCACTAAAATGGTGTTTATGAATAATAAAGAACATGAATATTAAATATATTAACAATGAATATTATCCTCATTTAGTGGCTAATCAGAGGTATTCAGAATTTATATATCATAAGGGAAGTATGGAGGAGGTGCGAGAATATACCCCATAATTATGGATTAAAAATAAAAAGACACAACATAGGGGGTATTATTGAATAAAAGTGAGATTGCAGATCCCTTACCTTAAATATAAGGATTTTCTTCGCTTGATCTTCATGAACTGAATAAAAAAATTAGGTTCATTAATTTAAAATTACACAACCCTTTATAAATTTATTTGGTACATTATGACTTTATTAAGTTCATTCATGAACTTTTAGATGAGTTAAGGGATTCAATTTCATTGCTTGTGAGTGCTCGTTTTCATAATATTCATGATCGTCTTGCTTATAAAAGTTTATGGTATTCATGTAATATGGGAGTTGAAGTAAAAAAATTGGGTTTTTATGTTATTAATGAACCTTAAGAATATTACATGGTTATAAAATTCATTTTTTTATTTTCAGTGAAGGTGAATCACAATATAAAACATTAGTGATAAACACTTGGATTAATTTGGATATTTCTCTCACAATTACCTTGTTTTGTATTATTATTTTTACATCTTGATTGCATAAGGATTCCATAACATTAAATAAGATAAAATAAATATATAATAGTATGGATAAACCATAAAAATGGTTTCATGTCTATAATTGAATAAGGTAAATAAAATTTAAAGCATCATTCTCCTTGAATGTGATAAATCAACACATCTTGGACGATGTTTCATTTTTAGCATAAATAAAGAAGAAAGGAGAGATAAAGATGAATTATATGATTAGAATAAAAATATTCCAGTACATGTATGGTATTGTAGTTTTCATAACATTTGGATGAAGAGAGGTTAGGAATGAAAATAGAACAAAGGAACATGAAAATTAAAGAAAAGAAAACAGGAATTTTACCTCTTAAATTAACCTTCCTTGAGAGCCTCTTAAGGGAGGATAATTTTTTCTTTTTATGATACCAAGGGATACTGGTCATGGGGAAGGATCTTGGGAGGATATTTGATAAAAATTTAGGAAAGGAACAAGGCTTGAGATGAGAGAAGTGAAGAGGGAGTGAGGGGGGTTTTTATAGTGGAAGAAAGAAGTAATATTTGAATATCTTATTCATTATTTTATTATTTACCTCAAGACAACCAATAGTATTGATTCATGTAACCCTTAATAGTAATAAGTTCATGTGAGTTTAAACCAAGTTTGAGTACGTAATCCATGATTCTAGGAATAGTGAATTTGACTGATAATGTAAATATAAAGTAAATTATCGTATTTTACTATTCATAAAAAATTCGAGTATTTCAAAAAAATCCAAATGATTCACCCCAACCCTTTTTGGACATGTAGAATTAAAAAATTAAATTCATTTTTTGAAATAGATTTCTTAAAATTTTTAATTTAATTTTTAAATAAAATCCTAATTTATTCCAAAAAAACATAAAAACTATAACTTATTTTAGAACACCTTGATAAATTAATCAAGCTCCCATATAATTATCTTATAACCATAAGACAATAAATTAAAAATTTATGATTAAAATTTTTGAAAATAAATTTCCATTTTAAAGTATTAAATTATTCATAAAATTGTAATTAAAATATTTATGACATAAAAAATACCAAAACTTATACTATGATCATTTTTTCACTTATAAGATGTTTGAATTGTATTTATACATTTAGGGTTGAAGTTTCTATTTTTTTGACTGATTTACTATTCATTACTATTCATACGGGTATGTTACTATTCACCAAAAATTGTGTTTGTCTTATCAGACTCTAAATATCTTACTAAACGCAACCATGTAATTCAGTTTTTTAAAATTAAAAACACAGAGGTGTAAAAATTATGTTTAATGAATACATTATAAAAAAGTTTTTCTTACAGAGACTTAGTGTTTTAAGAATTCAATATTAAATTTATTTTGAAAATATTGGCGTGTTAGAATGGGTCCTCCATATATGACATATATGTAGATTTAGTATTACCCTACCATGTTAGGGAGTGGGTCCCCTATCCTAGGAGTTGGTACTCCCCTATAATTCTAGGGTGTCGATCCTCCATACGCGTTGTTCCAGAAGATTCGGTACTCCCCTACCATGTTAGGGAGTGAGTCCTCAAGCCTAGGGTCGGTACTCCCATGTCGTATCAGGGTTCGGGTCCCTCATTTTGAATAATCTGGTAGAGTTGGTACTCTCGTGTCCTAACAGGATGCGATTCCTCTAGACACTATGTGGTACTCCCCTACTGGGTTAGGGTGTGGGTACTCAAACCACAGAGTGGTGATCCCCTATCATATCAGGTGAGTATTACTCCCCTGTTGGATCCGGGTGTGGGTCCTCACTTATGGAGTAGAAATATCCCATCTCTGAGTAGTAGTGGGAAGTGGGTCCTCAATTAGTGTTGGAGGTCCCTTGACTATGGGATACAGTTATGAGGAGTGGGCCCCTCCACTTGATGTGAATGACACCTAGATCGAAGTGAGTTCTCCCTAGACGGACTGAGGTGCATGAAACTCCATAATTGAGCACCAGAGGTTTCACGGGTTAGTTAGGAGTAGTACTCCAATGATTGTAGGGTAGTGGCCAGGTGTTGGTCCCTCCATTCTATCTTGTTAGAGAGGATACACGTGGTGCATAGTCTGGAGCAGTGATCCCTAAACTGTGTGCATTGGTTAGCGGCATGAATCTTCACTTGGGTTTATTTATTTTGGGTTGGGTGTAAGGTAATGACGATAGGACCTTTAGTGATGGGCACTAGAGATGGACTTAGTAAGATGTTCCCAATGGAGCACATTATCTCAGACGTACCATTAGTAATGGTAGAGTTATGCTCGATGGAGTGCATCTCTCGAAAGGGTGTCATCTGGGATGGATGAGCTCATGGAGTGTGTCCTCATGGTTTCCTGTTATGGTTAGATCCTACAAATAGAATCTTGTTGCTGACTATGAGGTTGGTTCCTTATTAGACATAGTGTCTGAGATGAGTACATATGGGTGATTTTTGAGATTCCTTGTTGTGTTGTCACATATTGGTGTTTACACCCCTTGTAAACCGAGATAATATTTCATGTACAACTGAGGATGGCACGAGATGAATTTTCTATCTCTATTGGGGTTCCTTATGGCTAGGTCGAGCACACTATTGCCTTTCAGTTTCTTTCTATTTCTTTTAGGGTTTTTGGGGAGAAAACTGAGTATTTTTATACTCATCCCTACATGGGTTTTGACCCACATGTTTTTTATCTTGTGAAGACCACATGCCTTTCAATGGAGTCTAAGGAGGACCTGAGGTTGGTAGAGCTTAGTGAGATAGACTGACTTATTTGTTTACCAGAGTTGGACCAATAATTTTTTTGGTAGTTTTAGTTGACAGCGATCCCCTCCTTCTGAGCAGGTTAGACGCTTTTAAAAATTTCTTTGTCGGGTATTTTTTTTCTCTTCTTTATATTTCAGTACTTTTGTTGTACTCTGGTTGTGAGATATAAATGTATGCATGCATTAGTTATTTTCGGTTTTTACATTTTATCATTTTGTGAGCTTGGATATGTGTGCATGCATACAGGTACATAAAAAATTCCTCCCATATTAGTGGTATTCCTACTCAGTGCTAGTCGCCAGCCTCTGGACTTTTATAGGCCAACTTGGGGAGTTTCAGCCTGTGTTACGTCAGGTTGGGTCGTGACATGAGCCACGATGAAGTATTTTTCCTACCATTTCCTTGGCCTCCTACCAACAGAATCATTGGAATCCTATTATTATCTTCCATGGATAACCTAAACAATTTTAAGTACCCTCTCCACTATAGGATAAATTTCTATAGGGTGACTCTTTTTTAGGGTGAGTTTTTATAGGGCAACTTTCTATAAGGCACGTTTCTATAGGTTAAATTATTATGGGATAAGTTTCTATAGGTTAACCTATTATAGGGTATGGAACAATTGAAAAGGTATTTTATTAATATATTTATCTATTATGTCACGTGTCATTTTAGTTTGATGTTTCTTGTAAAATAATATATTTAAGACAATATTTATTTAAAGGATAATTCCATATTGAAATCTTGGGGTGTTACGCCACAATTATTATTTTTCCAGTTTTTATGTGAAATATTAGTAAAATGATGAAAAAACATTATTGGGAATGAGATAAACTAACTATGTTGATCCCTAGTACCTTCATGTGGTATCAATGTGGTTCACATACCAATTTATAATTTTTTATCTTTCAATTATTTTTTATAAATTTGATTTTAAAATTTATTTACTTTTAATTTGTTCTTAAATATGAAAGTCTATATATATTTTTGTTCACTGAATATGATTAGGAATAGGATAATAGTATATGAATAAAAATAGGAGATACCATCAAGAGGTTCCAGATATTCTATATGGAGGAAAAAATTACACATTGTGCAATTTTAAAAGTACACAACATTTCGTCCATCCAACTACATTAGGATGCGTTCATGTTAATTATATATATTCATGTCAGGGGAAATTATGCGGCATCATTACATACTATATATTGACTGGTTAGATTTCATGTGGACAGATATGTTACACGGCGTGTAGATGGAAAATACATTGTGTTACCTCACATAGTTTCGCCCATAGGATTCACAAAAACTATGTGGCCAAAGTACATGGAATGTGTTAATTACACACCGTATATTGACGTACAACTGAGAAACATGGCCCAATAGTTACTACATGGCATGTAGTTGGAATACACCAGTTATAATGCATTAAGTATCAGATTGATATCACATTGATTCCCTAATCATATTTTATGAGAGGCTAAATAATTAAGTACATGATGCATAATAGGTCATACACATTTTGAAACTCATACCATTACACATCTAATAGAATTAAATATAGGAAGTAAATAGTGTAAATTAATTTCATGGAATTGTAATTAATTATAGCATTCAATTCCTAAATTAAATAATATATACCGGATTTTGGAACTACAAGACATGTGTGGTTTTCATACACACCATGTACTTCAAAGTCATTTCCATCAGTAAACACTACGTATTTACATGGTTTGTCATGTATTCATAAACATTGTTTAGGCTACATGGATTGAGACATGGAACTACACCTTGTGTAATATCATTTCACATCGTGTACACTACATGTCATGTAATTATATGATACAGAATAAGGAGCATACAGAACATAGTCACATCCCATGAAAGTGAAAATGTACATCATATAGATTAGAAGAATACACACTATATTGTCTCTAGTACACGTCCTATTAAGTACAAGATAGAATTTAAGATTGATCAGATGGGTGAACGTCATGCGACCTATCAGTAAACACCATGTATAAAATAATTTTAAATTATATCTATTTATTTAATTTGACTAATTTATTTTAAATTATAAACAAATTATTATTATTATTAATTAATAAGATAATTAATTTATTAATTCAACTGATTTATCTAATAAATTATGAATAGAAATAAATTCTAGCATGTTTATTAAATATATAGCCATTATATGCATCAATAATCATGATCTTGACTAACCAATGTATGTGTTGGATTTATGTTTAATTTAATATTTATTTCCTGGGTTTTTATGATATTAATGTATTATTAAATTATATCTGATTTCTTATGAGTCATTCACCTCCCCTATATTATGTAGTACTTATTTTTACCTAGATTATTTTATGTATCCCCATAACCCTGGTTCCCCTCACCTTCATGTGAGTAGATATGGAATGCATATTATGAGATGTTCAAAAATTATAAATTCAAAGTGTTCCCTAAACCAACTAAAAATATAACCCATGTAATAAGGGATTTATCCCATATATGTAACATCCCAAACCAAATCACTGAGTCTAATCCAGAATGTCACATGACCTCATATGCTTCTCCCCATACGTCGTAGGTTACTGACTAGTAGTGTGGGTCCAAATGAAACCATGGGGAGACTACACCCTCTATCAGAGTGAAAAAATTAAAATAAATAAATATAAAAATGGTAAATAGTATACAATCAAAGTAAGTGTAAAACTATTATGAACCAATAGTAAGAAAAAATACAGAAACAATTGTATGCACACTCAAAATCCAAGAAATACAACAAATGATCACCCACCTGCTAATCATGTACACAAATATATAAAGTATTATAGTATAAGAATCTCTACAAATACTAGCCTTTTCTCATCCCATTATCAAGACTCATAGAAATATATCCTACAAATCTTATCCAACCCAGGTCTTAATCCGACTTGTACCTACAAAAAGAAAGGGATTCTCTATTACCTAAGTTCTATGGATATCCGAGCAGGGTGTGAGTACAACTTAGTAGGACACCAACAATGCAGTCTAGTACCCAAACATTAATATGAAATGTATGTTCATGTGATAATCTTAGAATAAAGTAAAAAAATAAAATACATAAATGTGAAACATATTATAATATCACCAAGTACACACAAGCAATAAAAAACCATGTGTCGAGCATACATGCATTTACCAAGCCACCACAAGCCCCAAAACGTACATTATTTGGATATATTCTAAATGGATGTAAATTGGATGAATTTTTTTCAGTACATGTCAATAAGACATTTCACTTAAACCCAGTTTCAGACAACACCCTATGACTGTCAGTATAAGAATCCAAGTTCTTTCATCAAGGAAACGATGCACATCCCTTTATGGGGATAGTCATACCTACCTTGTCGATACCTGGTCATGTATCTTTTAAACCACTTATAGACCATGTTTTTAGGATCAATGACCTGTATCAGTCATCCAATCACTTATGAAAAAACTTCTCACCCTACTTTTTTTATCCCTAGTCAGCTATCTTTTAAACCACCTATAGCCCAAGTCTGTAGGAGTCCATACTGGTATTAGTTAGTCTGTCACTTATTCACATATATTTATAGGGATAGTCATGATCCCATGTTAGTTATCCTTTGAAAACACATATATCCTTTGTCTATAGGATCCCATATTAGTATCATCCATCTGGTCATAATATATAGCCCTTATCATGTCATCAAACTTATCCTTCAAGGGGTCATCTAATCTAGTCTAATTAACCTAGTCACCCAGTTACCAGAAACATGGTTCCTTAGGCTAGGAAACACAATAAGAAATTCATGTCATAGAAATGAACAACAAGTCATATCAAGAACAAATATCATGAGGCTACACATACTCCCACCATGATCACTATGAAGCAAGGTCAACATGTTTTTCTAAAAAGGTGTCACATCATTGCCACAAGACTTTACATATAAACAGATCATGACATATCATCAGGAGTCATAGTAGCTACCAATGTGATCAAAAAAGAACATAGTCTCAGAGGATATACATCCAGTCAGGCCTCAGATAGTGGTGTCTTGGAAATAATCCATCACATAAGGTCCAACATGTCCCTTGGAACCTTTTCAATTTATTAGTCATATTAATTTAATTAATCTAGACTCAATCCTCATTAATTAATTTAGAATTATTATTATTTATGACACAACATGAATTAATTTTCATTCATCCAAAGTGGAGAACCTAATATATCAGGCCAATAAACTTGTATAAATACCAAGTGGTAGAGTTAATGGGACCACTAACCTCAGACGAAGTCGACTATAATCCAATAAAATTCCAACAACCTTTTCCAATTCACCCAATCTATTTAGTTTCCAACCCTTGCCACGATTTTGGATCTCAAGGTCATTCATTCCAAAATAAATAATTATAACCAAATTATAATTAATTCATTAATACAATAAGAATCCACAATTAATAAAGAAATGAAGACATGCCAAAAGACTTATTTAATGTTGCCGCCTAGTTGGAACTGTGAACAACCACCCATGGATGGTTAGTCATATTCATCCGAAACCAAACCGAGAAAAATACCTATCATGCATCAACAAAAAAACAAATTAATATAATTAAATTATAAAAACTACAATATTTAAACCGATGACATAGATTCTATAAAATGACCATTAATGGATTTCATTCATCATTACAGGTCATCTTCCTTTCTTGCAGATCCAACGACTCGTCATCCTTAGACAAGTCCTTCAAGATATGGTGGAATTTTTATTTGATTCTATAATCCAAATAAAACAATGATAAAACTGAAATCTAATAGAGAGAGAAATTATGGAATTTCATTAGAAAGTAATTACCAAGATGTATCCATCATAATAAACTAATCTTTGATCAAATCATAACTGAGACTAGAGGATCTCCTGGAAGGGGAAACCACTATTTACATCTCATTCTTTGTAAGGGAATTCAGTGAATTTTTTTGATGCTTTCTAAAAATATTTTTATATAAAACCTCTATAAAACTATCTAGGGGTAATTAATAATGTGAAACTTGATTTCACATCATTAATTTTTGAGGAAAAATCACTTACTAGTCCATGTCACCATGTGTCATGGTGTGACACAAAGTGACACATTATAACCTTTTGTCCATAGCTTTTTGGATCTATTTCCATAACATAAACCCTTCCGGGAAACCCCATGAACCTTCCTCACATCTTGAATACACTATTAACAATGTGAATGTGATACTACAATATTTTTCAGTTGTCTCAGGCCCCCTTCCACTCCTCTGAAAGCCTCTTGGATCCCCGGGTCATCACCTGAGCCTTGAGCCCCATCCCAAATCACGATTTTGGAACACGTAGAACCTTATTTAGATTATTGGTTCTAAAAAAGAAACCTTTAGAAAAATAAAGGTTCAAACTTCCTTAAAAATTTCCAACACATAACAACACAATCCGTTACAATCTACCCACATTAATGCATCTCTTCCTTTATAAGTTGTGCCAACGTGTGAAAAAAAACCATATAATCTATCACAATCATTATCCATATTCTATAACTGAAATATTAAAACTGTATCAAGGATATAATCTCTCTTGAACACCCATCATGCCACCAATGTGTGACTCCATGGTTAAACATGAGAATCTAGGCCAAAATCTCACTATCCTCCAACATCAAGAGTAGAATTATCACATTTGTTGAACTAGAAACATCATGATGTCCCTAATATATTCTTTTGTTGCATAAGTGTGATCCCCACTATAGGAATCTCCCCATGGTTCAAAATTTTTGGATATAAAAAAACATTCCTTATTTGGTTCAATCCATCACACATGATCAATGAAAGGAATGAGTTGGAAGTTTATACCAACCCCTCATTCATGTTTCCAAACCAAGACAAAGAGTTTATGCCTAATAAAGAAACCTGAAAAATGAAAACTTTCCTAACAAGTTCCTAATTGATTTTAACCACCTCATTCATGCCTAACATCAAAATATTGAGGTGGTTCATACCCACTACATTCAAGTTCATTCATAACACTATCTAGTAATTTTTTAGCTATCTACCTGCACCCGGTTTTAGCCTAATAAACTCAAACCCATGAAGCCACCGATCATGATACCTTAAGCCTTACAGGATCCATTAAATCAGTCCAAAATCCATATTGAATTTTAAAAAAACTCCACAAGAATTTCTCTAGTTTATTCATTAACCAATTTCACTAGCCATAAGCCTCTCAACTATGCATCAACAACCAAAAATTTGACTCCTTATAAGAATGAACTAATTCCTATCCCAAGTCAACAACCAACATGCAGTCTCCAAAAAATTCCAAATCTGAATAAAAATCATACATTCAATGCAAAACCAAATACTCTTGGTTCTACTACACATCAGTCTCTAGAATCACCACAATCATCCAATAGTCAGTATTATATAGACCACATACCTTCCAAAAAGAGAGGCCATTTTCACATGGGACAGGTCAATGCTTACCACTATAAGAGTATCCATAAAGTTTTTTTGGAAGTATTTCATCAATATACCTATACCATGACTAGTCCATTTCTAAACACAATAACTAAATGTGGCCTCTTGATCGAACCAATTGTCGACCAAAACACCTTGCACTAAATAAACCTAGATTACATGGAAAGTAGTATAATTCATCCAATTATCCATTCTAAATGTGTGTAATGTTATCTAGTTTCCTAGGAATAGGTTATGAACTCCCTCCAAATGGATATTATCCCTTACACAAGCAGCTGTTTTGGACCAGAACATCCCCACTGTTGAAAAACGTGGGTTGACAATACAACGGTACCCCGATCCATTATCAATGTTATCTTCCAACACATAGAAAACTCTATAAGAATTACCATTAGTCCTAAATCCCATATGAGATTCATTCCAAACATGACAATTGAAAACACCAAGGGTGACCTTGAACAAAATTCATCAGTGACCTACCATCACTAGCTTTATTGGGTTTATCCATAGAACTAAAAACATTATCATTGGTTAGCTCACCACCTGAATTACAATGGTTTAATCATTCTTACACAACCATTACATGAATGTTCACACATTTTTGATTTCCACAAATTTATAGAAACATCACTCATTACTCATAATAGAGTGATTACCCCCATGAGTCATGGTCCCCCATGCTGAAATCACTTTCCATTTCAATTGTCCACGCACCACAAGGAACCAATTCCACCAAACCCAATCACTCATTGAGATCCCTTTTTAAGGAAGCTATCTCAATAATACTAGGTTTCACCACATACCACCCATCTCATGGGTGTAATCTCACGTTTTTGTGCATCCATCATGCTTCTAAAACCCAAACTTGTAACTCGTGCACTACCACTTAGGTTCTTAATACTCCAAGACTATAAGAAAAATTTGAAAGACCTTCCATTATGACTTATAAAGGTTACTCACATTCCCGAAGAATTCCCATCAATGAAATATTCCCCTATGAATTAACCTTGACTGTCCTTTCAAAAAAAATATATTATCACTCAGGTTACTTCCATGTAGTACGAGGCATCATTTGGCTAGTAACCGAAGCTATATTTCTAACTTTATTAGGTATTTCAAAAAAACCAGAATAAGGTTACACTAGTGTTATAACCCATGGAACATCACATCTCCAAAAACATGAAATGATGATTTCCCTCTCAGACTTACCATGTCTAGAGTCCATAGATATCGAGTTCGGTTAAAAAGAAATCTAGTATGTGCTATATGGATAAATCTAAATAGGTTGTAGTTGGAACCCTGATCAACTAGAACTATCTATTATCTACTTACATAAGGATCGTACTTGGGATTATATTTCCTAGAAATGACAAAAAAGCATACGATACCATCTATGCACAAGGGAAATATACCATTGTCACTACCATTGTCTCCATCTCCATCATCACTGAGGTGAAACATACATTATTCTCCCATTACCTTATATAAATAGAATACATGAATATGGGATAATACAATAACACTCAGGAATTATATATGTCGTTAGAACACTACATGAAAAACTTGATGCATGAAATTCCTTCTGCTGATACATACAATATTCAAATCCATATGAAATCACAACCACAAAATCCATGTGCATCACATGAGGTGAAAACATATGATAACAAAAACAAACCAGAACAAAAATCCCATACCCTGGAAACCTGGAATTCCCTGATAATTTTGTTATGATGCACTAATTTGAGTTTCATCACAAACTCTAACACATTCTTATGTCACCTATAAACCAACTCCTCAAAACATGAAAAGAATACAACCTATCTCTGATACCATTTTGTAGCATTCATTCCCAAATCACCAGGTTCAATCTAGAATGCAACATGACCTTATTCATGCCTCCCTATATGACAGAACTTGCTGAATAGTAGTGAGGGTCTTGAATGGAACAAAAGGAGACTATAACCTCAATCAGAGTGCAAAAAAAATAGAAAAATAGTTAAATGGTATGTAATGATATTAAGTGGAAAATAACTATATACCAATTGTACACATGAACATGGAAACAACAATATATAGGCTCAAAAGTCATCAAATTAATTGGTCTATCAACCACAAACCAATAAAATACAAATATAAATAATGTAAAATAGTATATGAATCTCTAAAACTCCTAGAATCACCTTATTCCAGCCTTTAGAAACATATAAATCTATCCTACCCAACAATAAAACTAGGGACCCATCTCGACTTATACCTACAATAAGTGAGGGATGATCCGGCACCCAAGTTCCATGGACACCTAAGCATGGTGTGATTACAACTCATTAAAACACCACAAATAAAGTCTAGTACCCAACTAGTAATATTCAGTGTACATGCATGTGATAATCTCATCAGAAAGTAAGTAGGAAATACATAAATACATAACATAGCATAATATCACCAAGAACACACAAGTAATAAAAAACCATGTGATGAGTAGTCATGAACTTATGATGATACCAAGAATCCCAAACCATACCTACTTCGGATTAATGTTGTAATAGATTAAAAGAGGATTAGAAAGTCTATCAACATACATCAATCAGACATGTCACATAAACCCAACATTGTTCATCATGATATTCCTCACAGTATGTAGACCCAAGTTATGCCCTTAAGGAAATGATGCACATTCCTATATAGCCAAACCCACCCTAAAAATACCTGATCAATTATGTTTTAAACTATCTATGACCCAAGTTTATAGTAGGTCATACCGGTATCGTTCATCGATTATCTTATGAAAACACTGCATGCCTTAATTTATCCATCCCCAATAGACTGTCTTTTAAACCACATACTAACCATGTTCATAAAATACCATACCAATATTAGTCATCTAGTAACTTATATACATCCCCCTATAGGGATAAAAATGATCCTTGGTCAGATATCCTTTAAAACACTTATGACCTAAGTCTACAAAATCCCATACAAATATCTTCAGGAAATTCATAATCTGTAGCCCTCATCATTTCATTACCCTTCTCCACCAAGAGGTCATTTAACCTAGGTTGATTTTTTTTTCACCTTATTACTAGAAGCATGAATCCGTAGGCTATATAACAAAAAAACAAATACATATCATAGAAATTAAAAACAAAGCATATTATGTAACAAAGCGAGATTTTATGAGAATTATTCTTTTTTATTTCTTTGATGTCTTTTGTTGTACGCTACACCAAGATTATCATGCGCTATACGCAACACCGTATTAGCTTGCAGTATATGCAACACTATTCTTGGATCGTGTTACACACAATTTTGAGTTCGTTTGATAGTAGTTATTCTACGCAACATTGAGTATATATATATATATATTCGATGTATAAATGAAATATTGTTGGATTCTATTATACGCAACAACAAAGGAGTCTTGCACTACACGCAACCCTGACTTGGCTTACATTACACGCAATCACGACCATTCACAATAGCGTGTGTTGTACGCAATACCGAGTTTCACTAAACAACGATATGTTATTAAAATATTATACAAAATAGCCGCTATGAATAGTAATACCCAATTTTTGAAATTTTATAAATTTTATCTTTCAAAATGGACTTTATTTTTGGATTCGTAATATCGAAATTATCCTAGAGTAAATTTTTGGTATTTTTCTGAAAACATTCAATTTTTGATGAATAGTGAAAACACTGGGTTACTATTTAAAATCCAACTTTTTTATTCAAATTTATTTTTGGTAAAAATTGATACATAATACCTATATAAGTTCAATTTGATTCATTGGAGTAATTTTATAATAATTTTAGATATATAAAAGTTTTATTGAACTTTCCACCGTCTTTTACCTACCTTCTAAAAGCTTTTTCCAAATTTACATAAAAAATAATTTTACCGCTTCTGTGAGTGGAAAATAGAAAATCCTAGAGACACGGTTAATATCAAGGAGTAAAATTTGGTTCAATAAGATAAAAATATTTTTTGGTGAATAGAAACTTTTTACTTTTATTTACCACGGTTAAAAGTAAATAGGGTAATTAAGGGTAAAAATGATATTATTATTACCCTAAAACATGTCCTAATTCTATTGGATATGTGTAATTCGACCAAAAACAACCTTATGAATAAAATATTCCCTTTAGGTCAACTTGTATTAGATTAGGATATTTATTATTATTTTATTTAAAGAAGAGTTAAAATAGTTAAAATCAAAGATTAATAATTAAACATTTTTAATATGGGGTTATAAATAAGATAAATTCGACTATAAATATTCAATAGGAAGATAAAAATATTTCCTAACTAATGGTATTTCATTTTTAATTTTTAGAAATTAAATAAGTTAATTTATTTATGACACAATGATGATGCAGTAATTACCTTATTAATGAGATATTAACATAATTGATGTTATAAATACCCAAATAAATGTAATTTGAGACTTTTTACAAATTAAACTAATTTTATAGGATAATATTACATGTTAGTATTTATTTAATTAAATTGGTTCTAACTAATCATGCTGTTATAATTTTTAAAAAAATCAATTACCAAATAGTGTAAAAATTGACATAAAATAGTTTTTAAAACAACTATTATATTATTAATTGTTATTCTATTCCTAAAAATATAAGGTTCGGCCAAATGACTTAGATAAGGTTATATATATTAATAATGAACCACTTGGGGTTCGTTTGGAATATTATAGTATGTTTATTAACCATATAGTGTAAGCAAACAAGAAGGCACGGTAAACGTTAAATTATTTAACTTAGAGTTAAATCTAAATAATAAGGTTAAAATAGTAACCTAAACTTGTCTAAAACCTATTGGTTGAAATTATTTCGACCCATACCCACCTTAAATTAAAAATAAATCAATTTGGAGCTATTAAAAACCTAATATGACTTTATAATAAAATAATATTTTAAGTTTTTCCAAAGGTGCCCCTCTCCTCCCTTATAAAAAGGGAACCCCTTCCCTCTTCTCTTCACACCCTTTTTAGCCTTGAATCTCAGAAAAAACCTATAAATTTATCTTCTCAACTTCCCTAGAAACATTCTTGAGGTTCTGGATTCTCAAAAGACCAACTCTACTTCCTTAAGAATCAGCTTAAAGGAGGTGCGTGGAAGAAGAGGTAATCTGTTCTTCTGATTCTCCCGAGTTTCTTTCTTCTTATACTTATTCTTCTTTAGTTGTATCATTATAAAGTAATAAAATAAGTATTAATTATATACTGATATATTATTATAAATATTAAACAACCCTATTTCACCTTTTATCCATCCTACGGAATATGAAATCACCGCGTGTGCGTACGTACGGAATACCGTCTTCACACCGTGGTGTAATCTGTTTTCGACCACCACCTTACTTGGATGGGTATAATGGTGTGAATAAGTAAATATATATGATTAGTGTAAAGTGATATTGATTCTGAAATATTATACATACACTTCAATACAATTCCATGATCATGTGAATGATATCATCGCTCGTGCGTACGTACGGACTACCGTCTCCACGATGCGATGAGATTCATTCTCCATGTTAACCATTCATGAATGATTATAAAGTATATATAATGAATAATAATGAAATATATGACATAATAATTATACTTTATTTATGTATATATATATGTATGTCATCTACTTAATTCCATTCAATTCAATAAGGAAACGAAAACAGCGTTCATGCGTACGTACGATCTACCGTCTCCATGAACGGTGTATTTCATTCCATTTATCGATGTATCATATATATATGTATATGATGAATATATATTATATATAAATCATGTTTTACATTCTGGAATTAATTAAATCAGTATATAAGTAATAATATTAATAACAAAAAGTCGAAACATGTACAATAAAGGAAACGATTTTACCCAAATCGCTGCTTTTACATCGAATTTACAAAAGAACGGGTAATATAAAGTAATAAGTAAACCATATATGATATCATTACAATGAATATGATTCTGTAATAAGTCAATGACATTATTTAAATCATTATACATGAGTTTCAAATACATACGAAGCATATCAGACATAAGGTAAGGGATAATTTTGCAATCTCATTTTTATCGGAGATTGCTTATACGTAAGTGTTTACTGGGGTTATATTTTTCATCCATGTCTATAAAAATGTTTTTTATAAAGTGTTTAATATTATTCCATGTATGTTTAAAGTAATTTTTACCCCTATTTGACTTTTACTTTGTATTATGGAAGGAATCTTTCTTTTATTTACCATATGTGGTACTTTTTGACTTTTCTATTAAAAGTACGAGGAGAATGTTTTTTTAACTTATACGGCATGGTCAGATTTTTACAGTTTCATAACGCCTTATTTTCATGAATCTAACTCTAAAATATTTAATGACTATTTTCAACAAAATACTTTCCTTTTAAAATTTCATGGAATTTTGTGAAAAGAAAATGATTTTGAAGAAGAAAGGATATTTTCCTCAAAAATTAATTTCAAGTGTTTTATCAAAACCATTTTCCATATAAGATTGAATTATTTCATATGTGTATACTTCAAGTATATTGTCTCTATGATTTACATGGTTTCACTTTTCTTATGATGAAATGATATCCATTTTGTTATATATGGATTATGTTATGATGGGATGATGTTTATGAAACCCATTTTATTCTTTGGGTAATGATGAATGATTTATGTTCATGTTGGGGCACACGTAAGAATGATTTCATTATGAAATGAGTGAGACCTATATCTCCCTATAATTCATTGGGTAAAGAGTTATATCTCATGAGATAGACATGGATGAAACGATAATTTAATCCGGTTCAGTGATACAGGACTGGAACGAGGAGTGAACTCGATTCAGAAAGGGACCTTGTCCACTAAGATGGTCTTGTCAGCAATGACTTGGCTACTATGGAAATAATATCATGTGATTAATGGTTTTCCATAATTAAATGTTTTATTCCCATTCTATTTTATCATTATTGATGCTCCTTTATGATATATGCCTTACTTACTTCCAAGATTTATGTCTTTGCCCAAGATTTTGATGTTTAGATTTTATGTTCAAGTTTTTGCATTCAAATGTTTATGAATTGTTTTATGTTCTCTATGTTTACCCTTACTGAGCATTTGAGCTCACCCTTTTAATATTTTCTTTTCCCCAAGATATAAATAAATGTTTTAGGTAAGAAAACCAAAAAGGGAAGATCTTTATGGGAGATGTTGAAGATATTTCACCATGATTAGAAGATTACGTTCCGAGTTTACAAAGACACTAAACTAATACGGTCTTTGGGCATCTATTTTTGTCATGTATTAAGTATTCTGTAAAAGTAATGTAATGTCCATGTACGTCAAGATTTGGGTCTCTACAGTTGGTATTAGAGAAAAGGTTTAGTTAATCTTTGGAAACTAGGATGCGAAAACTTTAGTGAAATCCCTAGAAATATTTCTAAGGTATGTCTAGGGATGTCCCTAAGGATAAGTATATGTATAGTTTATAGTCCTAGAATTATGGTAACGATCTTATAATTTAACCTAGGATGTTAGATATTTACAGTACTCCCCCTTTATTATGTTTTTTCCCTAGCATGATTTTTGCCTCTCACACTATTCTTTTTGGGTTTTAAAAAATGGCTGGAAACAGGAAGATTCACGATAATGAAGGATATGATGGACAATGGAATGATATTATTCATGAGAAACCAAATGAAACGGGATTTGGAAGTCCAAACATAGTTATTATGCCAAATCATTAATCTCATAATATGATCAATAATCTAAACTTTGGTATGTTTACCAACTCAGCTAATAAGAGAAATATAGAGTTTCATGATGATTATAGAGGAAATAAAGTTCAATTTCTATCATGTAAATCATGTGGGAAGAGGTATCAGGGAGAATGTTTCAAAGGAAATGGAAGATGATTTGGGTGTTGAAAATAAGGGCACAAATGCAGTAAGTTAAAAGGAAAAGGTTTATTTAACACCGTGGAGATAGATAATGGTATTGCTACGACATCAACAATGAGTAGATGTTCTAAATGTGGAATGTATGGGCCTTATGCAAACCAATTACCTAAGGGAAAATCTCATGAAGAGAATCATCATGGTCATATGGGTAGTATTTTTGTGGATGATGATGAAGAGACTACAAATGATATATGAGATGAAAGAAGTGTTGAAGCTTGGTCAATGGTTTAAGAAGGTAATGGAATGATATATGTTTATCAAGAGTTATGTTTTATAGTTAATGGAACTATGGAATGAAGAATCATCTAAGGATTGTTACACTATTGTTTTTCCTAAAGTATTTGAAAGTGTATGTTGAATGGTACCGGTAACCATGAAAGGTTATTTCGATATTTTTAGAAAGAAGATGATATGCGCATAATGAATGGATAAGGAGAAAATAATATGTTTGATAGTATTCATGAGCTCATGATTGACATATGGACTAATTGATATCATGGTTTGAGTATATAGAATTTTTGGGATTTTGTTATGTGGAAAGAGTTAACTTTTAACTGCATTCATGTTTTCACTAAGGTTCAATGTGTATTAATTTTTTAAGAGAATAAGTGATTAAGGAATTCACATGTTTGGAATGTGACCAAAAAGATATATCGTATGATAAATGATGGTATTCACGTTCTTGTTATGTGACCTTTCCAGTAATCATTTTCTTTATACTATGTGATTTGAAAGATGTATTTTGGATAAGTCTAAATATTGGAAAGGGTTATGTCGGACATCAGATAGCATTGTTTAAGGATAGATTTTTTTTTTCAAAATTATTTCTGTAATGTTATAATAGTGTAGTTTTAGAAAAAGGAAAATCTACAGGACGGGCGACAACCCATCGCGTCGGACAAGGATGTGGGAATCGAATCCACAATCGAAGTGCGACAAGCCTTTATTGCATACCACTGGCCTACAGGACGTCCCTGGTTAGTAGAAACTAGTTTTATTTTATTAAGCGCTATGATAGATGAAGTATACGTCCATTTTTGGAACCATATATGATTAATCTCACCATAAGATGGACTTATAACTTTTTCCAACCTTTTGTTTGAGACAGATGGAATGACCCATCATTCTATCACATGATCTGCTAACACTTCAAGAATGAAAAATTCAACTTCATTTCTTTAAGAGATGAAGTGGAAATTGTACAAGCCACGAACAACGGTGAGATTGTACTGAAAAAAAGTAAGTATTTCTTCTAATTATTTAACTTTAGGGAAATGATCTTGAAAACCAAAAATGTTGTCCTAGTGTCCTCATATACGATGAATTAGATGGTACCTTAGATCATCAAAAATTTATGGCTTTGTGATTGTTGTATTTTTCATAGCCATGTTCTCTACCACTCTCTATCAGAACTTGATGGTTAGATTTCTCTTCCATATCCATATTTTCACGTATGTTCTCCTATGTGGAAACCCAATGATTAGTTAATTTGGGTAACCGTTACGTTTCATACTTTTGTTTTTAAAGTTAAGTTTTGGTATTCCATTTTATGATGTGGGTTTCAATTAAATAAACTTTCAAGTAGAAAACCATTTATAACCCCGACGAATTTTGAGGGCGAAATTCATTTTAAGCTGGGTAGAAAGTAACAACCCAAGATTTTATAAGAATTATTCTTTTTAATTTCTTTGATGTATTTTTTTGTATGCTACACAAAGACTATCTTGTGCTATATGCAACACCGTATTAGCTTGCAGTATACGCAACACTATTCTTGGATCGTGTTACACACAATTTCAAGTTCGTTTGATAGTAGTTATTTTACCCAACATTGAGTGTATATATATATATTCAATGTATAAATAAAATATTTTTGGATTCTGTTATACGAAAAAACAAAGGATTCTTTCACTACACGAAGCCCTGACTTGGAATACATTACACACAATTGCGGCCTTTCACGATAGCGTGTGTTGTACGCAATACCGAGTTTCACTAAACAATGATATGTTATTAAAATATTATACAAACTAGCCGTTATGGATAGTAATACCAAATTTTTGAAATTTTATAAATTTTATCTTTCAAAATGGACTTCATTTTTGGATTCAGAATATCGAAATTATCCTAGGGTGAATTTTTGGTATTTTTCTGAAAACTTTCAATTTTTGATGAATAGTGAAAACAATAGGTTACTATTTAAAAACCGACTTTTTTATTTAAATAATAATTTATTTTATTTAAATTTATTTTAGGTAAAAATTAATACATAATACCTATATAAGTTCAATGTGATTCATTTGAGTCATTTTATAATAATTTTAGATATATAAAAATTTTATTGAACTTTCCACCGTCTTTTACCTACCTCCTAAGAGCTTTTTGCAAATTTACATAAAACATAATTTTACCGCTTCTATGAGTAGAATTTCGAAAATCCAAGAGACACGGTTAATATCAAGGAGTAAAATGTGGTTCAATAAGATAAAAATAATTTTTGGTGAGTAGTAAACTTTTTACTTTTATTTACCACGGTTAAAAGTAAATAGTGTAATTAAGGGTAAAAATGATATTATTATTACCCTAACATATTCCCTAATTCTATTGGATAAGTGTAATTTGACGAAAACAAACTTTAGGAATAAAAATATTCCCCTTTAGGTCCACATGGATTAGATTAGGATATTTATTATTATTTTATTTAAAGAAGAGTTAAAATAGTTAAAATCAAAGTTTAATAATTAAAATATTTTTAATATAGGGTTATAAATAAGATAAATTCGACTATAAATAATCATTAGAAAGATAAAATTATTTTCTACCTAATGGTATTTTATTTTTAATTTTTATACATTACATAAGTTAATTTATTTATGACACAATGATGATGGAGTAATTATCTTATTAATGAAATATTAACATAATTGATGTTATAAATACCCAAATAAATGTAATTTGACACTTTTTACAAATTAAACTAATTTTATAGGTTAATATGACATGTTATTATTGATTTAATTAAATTTGTTTTAAATAATCATGCTGTTATGATTTTCACAAAAATAAATTACCAAATAGTGTCAAAATTGACATAAAATAGTTTTTAAAACAAATATTATATTATTCATTGTTATTATATTCCTAAAAATCTAAGGCTCGGTAAAATGACTTATATAAGGTTATATATATTAATAATGAACCACTTGGGGTTCGTTTGTCTTGTTATAGTAATTTTATTAACCATATAGTGTAAGAAAACAAGAAGACACGGTAAACGTTAAATTATTTTACTTAGAGTTAAATCTAAAAGATAAGGTTAAAATAGTAACCTAAACTTGTCTAAAACCTATTGGTTGAATGTATTTCGACCCATCCCCACCTTAGCTTCAAAATAAATCAATTTGGAGCTATTAAAAACCGAATATGACTTTATAATAACATAACATTTTAGGTTTTTCCAAAGGTGCCCCTCTCCTCCCTTATAAAACGGGCACCCCTTCCCTCTCTCTTCACACCCTTTTGAGCCATGAAGATCGGCCAAACCCTGACCATTTCTCTTCTCAACTTCCCTAGAAACATTATGGAGGTTCTGTTCTTCTCAAAATACCAACTCTACTTCCTTAAGAAGAAGTTTAAAGGAGGTGCGTCGAAGAAGAGGTAATATCTTCTTCTGATTATCTCGAGTTTCTTTCTTCTTCTACTTATTATTATTTAGTAGTATAATTATAAATTATTAACATCAATATTAATTATATACTGATATATTATTATAAATATGAAACAATCCTATTTCACCTTCTATTCATCCTACGGAAAACTAAATCACCGCGCGTGCGTACGTACGGAATACCGTCTCCACGCCATGGTGTAATCTGTTTTCGACCACCACCTTACTTGTATAGGTATAATGGTGTAAATAAATAACTATATATGATTATTTTAAAGTGATATTTATTCTGAAATATTATACATACACTTCAATACAATTCCACGATCATGGGAATGATATCATCGCTCGTGCATACGTATGGACTACCGTCTCCACGACGCGATGATATTCATTCTCCATGTTAACCATTCATGAATGATTATAAAATATATATAATGAATAATAATGAAATATCTGAAATAATAATGATAATTTATTTTTGTATATATATATATTTATGTCATCTACTTAATTCCATTCAATTCAATAAGGAAACGAAAACAACGTTCATGTGTACGTACGACCTACTGTCTCCATGAACGGTGTATTTCATTCCATTTATCGATCTATCATATATATATGTATATGATGAATATATATTAAATATAAATCATATTTTACATTATTTAATTAATTAAATCAGGATATAAGTAATAACATTAAGAACAACAATTCGAAACACGTACAATAAATGAAACGATTTTACCCAAATCACTGCTTTTACATCGAATTTACAAAAGAACGGGTAATATAAAGTCATAAGTAAACAAATATGATACCATAAAAATGAATATGATTCTTTAATAAGTCAATTTAATTATTTAAATCATTATAAAGGTGGTTAAGATACCTACAAAGCATATCAGACATAAGGTAAGGGATAATTTTGCAATCTCATTTTTATCCAAGATTACTTATACGTAAGTGTTTACTGGGGTTATATTTTTCATCCATGTCTATAGAAATGTTTTTTATATAGTGTTTAATATTCTTCCATGTATGTTTAAAGTCATGTTTACCCCTATTTGACTTTTACTTTATATTATGGATGAAATCTTTCTTTTGTTTACCATATGCGGTACTTTTTGACTTTTCCGTTAAAGGTACGAGGAGAATGTTTTTTTAACATATATGGAATGAACGGATTTTTACAGTTTCACAATGCCTTATTTTCATGAATCATACTCTAAAAGATTTAATGACTATTTTTAACAAAATAGTTTCCTTTTAAAATTGCATGGAATTTTGTGAAAAGAAAATTATTTTGAAGAATAAAGGATATTTTACTCAAAAATTCATTTCAAGTGTTTTATCAAAACCATTTGCCATATAAGATGGAATTATTTCATATGTGTGTGTTTCCAGTATAATGTCTCTATGATTTACATGGTTTTACTTTTCTTATGATGAAATGATATCTATTTTTTTATATATGGATTATGTTATGATGGGATGATGGTTATGAAACCCATTTTATTCTTTGGGTAATGATGAATGATTTATGTTCATGTTGTGGAACACGTAATAATGAGTTCTTTATGAGATGGGTGGGACCTATATCTCCCTCCAATGAATTGGTTAAAGATTTATATCTCATGAGATAGACATGGCTGGAATGGTAAGTTAATCCGGTTTAGTGATACAGGACTAGAACGAGGAGTGAACTCGATTCAGAAAGAGACTTTGTCCACTAAGATGGTCTTGGCAGCAATGCCTTGGCTACTATGGAAGTCATATCATGTGATTAATGGTTTTACACAATTAAATGGTTTATTACCATTCTATTTTATCATGATTTATGTTCATTTATGATATATGCCTTACGTACTTTCAAGATTTATGTCTTTGCTCAAGATTTTTATGTTTAGATTTTATGTTCAAGTTTTTGCATTCAAATGTTTATGGATTGTTTTATGTTCTCTATGTTTACCTTTACTAAGCATTTGAGCTCACCCTTTTTATGTTTTCTTTTCCCCAGGATGTAGAGAAAGGTTTTAGGTAAGAAAACCGAAAGGGGAAGATCTTTATGGGAGATGTTGAAAATATTTCACCATGATTAGAAGATTACGTTCCGAGTTTTCAAAGACACTAAACTAATAAGGTCTTTAGGCGTCTGTTTTTGTCATGTATTATGTATTCCGAAAAAGTATTTTAATGTCCATGTACGTCATTATTTGGGTCTCTACATATCAAGAAAAAATATAACAAGGATAGACATACTACCACCTATGATCACTATAAATCAATGTCAACATGTTGTGACAACAAGGTATCACATCATGGAAATAAGATTTCATAGATAAATATAGAACATAATATCATCATGAGTCATAGAAGCTACACATGTGATCCAAATCAAATATAGTCTCATGGACTACCCAAACAGTCAACCCTTAGCTATCGATGACTAAGAAACAAGCCAACACACAAGGTCCAACATAGTCCTTGGCACCTTTTCAATTTATTAGAAATATTAATTTAATTAATTAATACTCAAGCCTCAATAATTAATTAAGAATTATTATAATTAAAGGGAAAACATGAATTATTGGTCATTCATTCAAAATGGTGAACTTCATAACTCATGAAAATAAATGTTCATAAATACAAATGGTTAGAGTACATGAGACTACATACCTAAAATAGAGTCAAATCCAAGACAAGAAAATCCCAATGACATTGTCCAAGTTTCCCAAGTACATTTGGCCTCATACCATCACAACATGTTCCTATCTCAAGGTCAAACATTCCACAATAATTTTTAAAACTAAATTATGATTAGTTAATGAATACAAGAAGAACCCACAATTGAGGTTGAATATCAAATATTCCAAATGGAATACTAGATGTCATCGCCTAGATAGAACCACGACTGACCACCCATGAAAGGTATTACATGTTCATCCAAAAATAAACTAGTAAAAATAAATATAATTTGGAAAAAAAAACAACCACTTTAATATAATAAAATTGAAAAACTAGAATATTTAAACCAGTGACATACCTTCACTGAAACACCCATCAATTACATACCTTTATTTTTATGAATCACCCTCCTTCCATGTCAATCCAAAGTCTCATAATCCTCATAAAAATCATTCAATATCTAGTTAAATTTATATCTGATTATCTAATCTAAATCAATACATGATTAAGAGGAAATCAAATAGAAAGACATGTCAAAGGATTTGAAGGGAAATGACTTACCATGAAAGTTCCATCACATTGAATAGATCCTCAATTGAATTAGAATCGATACTATAGGGGTAGATGGATGTAAAAACCTATATTTATTATCATTCTTAAAAAGGGAATTTGAGGGAAATAATTTTGAGGGTTTCCAGCAAAGAGAATTACTTTAAAACCTCTATAAAACTGTATAGGGGAAATTCAAAATGTGAATCTTGATTAAACATCATTAATTTTCATAGAAAAAGAACTTACTTGGATAGGATAGCATGTTTCAGGGTATGAAACTACATGTCACACCCTCAACATTTAGTTATAGCCCTCTAGATTTATTTTCACATCCTAAAACATTTCAATCCACCCTATTAACCTTTCTCACTTCGTGAATAAACTATTCATGATGTGAAGTCACATATATAGAAGTTTTTAGTATTCTTGGGTCCCCTTCTACTCCTATGGTATCCTCTTGGACCCTTGGGTCATCACTTGATCCATGATAACTATATCAAAAACACCATTTTAGAATGATCAAACACTTATAAACTCATTATGATTCATAGTTCTCAAAAATGACCATTCGGAAAATGAAAGGTTCCACATCCCTAGAAATTTCCAGCACATAATGGTGCATGCTGTTATAATATATAAAAATAGTATTCATATGGTTTATGACATTGTAAAATTATCTAGGACACACAAATGAGAGTGTAAAATTCAAAACAAACAAAAAAATATCATAATTTTGTTTATGAGAGGTAAGGTTTTATGGTTGGATTGTAATGTAAGGTAAAATCTAATTTTTGCAGTGAATTGGGATCCTAATCACTAAAATGGTTTCAAATCAAAAATTGTTTCTACATGATTCAATTGAACGAGTGATTACATGGTCCAACACTAACACAATAACTCTAGTTAAATAAAATCCATGGTTTGGTATTGAATTTAAGTAGAAATTTATGAATGAAAATATATAAATAAAAAGGAAAATATATCTAATGGTCAAGGTATCGACTTATCCTGATTGTATTTTTTTTATCTCACACTCAACTCCATGACTGGTGGTTGAATGTAAGGAATAAACTAAATTTTATTCAAAACAAAATCCATAAATTTAGACTCAATAAGGTGATATAAATCATGTGTAAAACAATATCATCCACAAAATATACACAACCAATCAAGAAATGAGTAAATCCTATAACATGGATCTTTGGATTTTAATAGTGAATACATCAAAAAAATGAAAACCCATTTTCGATGAAGATCTGGAAATGTAACTTGTTCTAAGATGACCCTTACTTGAAATTCACTTCAATATTTCTTATAATCCTTCCTCTGGTGCTACTTTGTGGATATATTTGGTTTGGGAACCTCCTCACACCACTTTTGAGTCCCTTTTAGTATCCCCAATGTGTTCTAGGACAAATCCCCCCAATCCAATTTAACTTTTTTTTATTTTCAAACACTTTTTAGGGAAAAGTGAGAACCCTCATAGTTAACCAGTTCAAGCACCAAAAGATACCACAAACTTGTTAAAAAAGAGTTTTATCCCATTATAATTAATCTCCCTAAAATATTTATAGGGAAGATAATTTACCTGAGTGTCAGGATCATCCTTTAAGATTCCTTAATAATGATATTCCATGTAGTTCCAATATTACATGTATTCATCCTTATTAATTTTCTCCATGTTGAAGCCTCTAACTAATATGCATCCCTGCTTATCAATCCACTCACCTAGTTCCTTAGTAGTGTCAAAACGAATTAATCTTCCCATAATTTAGTTAACATCTTCCTATGTATTCTTAATCTTTAGAATGTCCTCTAACATTTCTTCACCCATGTGCATGAGAAATTATATGTTTCCCAAAACCGAAGCTTCCTATTGGTGAGAGTATTCAGGAAAACTTACCTCATGCTACTATTCAAGAGGATGTGTAGCCTTCTCTAGATATACATACACCAATTGGAGGTTCCTCTCCCTATGCTGATCCTCAGTCATCTCTTCTGCATCCCCTTGAAGATTTTCCAAAGCTTCCGAGGTAGCCTCAGCCTACCAAACCACCTTTTCATTCTCTAGGGACCTAATATCTCCTATTTGTTGATCCTCCTTGTTACGTCACACTGTTTTTGGATCCTATTCCACAGATTTACCACATTTTTTGGTAGACCATGTCTCTATTGTACTGGGAAGATATGAGTAGTCCTTTCAACCCTTGAATTTATGCTTCTTTGAGACAATGTTGTTCCTTGGGTCCCTATTTTCTTTGTTTCCCTTATTCCTCCTTGGATTGTGCAAACCCTTACTGTAACCTCATGGATCTAAATAAGACATTGATTCTGAGTGGAAATTTGTGTTGTCTACCCCTCCATAGGCACTCAGTCCATCAAATAGTTTGTTCAAGTTGATACAGGACAATGTACTTGGATTCATCTAACTACTTCCAAGAAGCCTTGGATCCTCCCACTCCTGACCATCCTTATAACATCCCTGTCCAACTGGTTGAAGGACACTTTTTGGTTTTTTACTAATACCTCCACACACCTCCACCCCATAGGTGAAAGTTTTTTAGATCAAAACATCCTTATCATTGAAAACAACATCTCCAACTGAACCCATTGGAGAATTTTTATTAGGCCGAGGGCCTCCCAAATCCCACCTCAGACAATTAAAAACATCTTTCACCATCGAGTTACCCTCTACACTATTCCCCTGACCAATCTCTTCCTTGTAATTCTCCCTGAATGTACCCATAGATGGTTGCTCCATCTGACCTTCACCAAAGCCAACGGCTAGGCTATTGTAACTTCCTCCATGACCTGTGTCCATCTGCCTCCTGTTCCTACAGACTGAATGGACATGGACCATTTTCTTTAATGATGGGGAGAATTCAATCCAATACTCAAATATTATAGGGTTCTTCCAATGACATTCCTCCCCAATATTAAG
Source organism: Viscum album (assembly GCA_963277665.1). Lineage (NCBI taxonomy): Eukaryota > Viridiplantae > Streptophyta > Magnoliopsida > Santalales > Viscaceae > Viscum > Viscum album. The sequence goes on from OY728146.1 coordinate 320,825,706, forward strand.
CCAAACGAGATCGGTCAACCTTCTAGATATGTATACCTCTACAAAAATTCAAGGTGATACAAGATGACACATAGAACTAGTTCTACTATTATAACACATCAATATTCATACCATATTCCATATCATTTTTAAAATTTAAGGATTTTGGAACGGTAATTGTAGTTTTGGGAGACTAACCCAAATTACGATTTTTGGGGTGTCACACTTCCTAGGAAAATCGAAGGACCACCTAAGAAGAGAGAATAATAACCCATTGTAGGATTAGGGAGCACTGGACTATGCCTTGATTAGATAGACCTCTATTTTAAAATGAATCATGATGCACTTTCTATCAATTAGACCAACCATTGTGTGATATTGTAATCCCCAAAAACCAAAAACATTCCTATCGAATATGTCCACCGAAGGCCAATAATGATTAAATTGAGTGATGAGAGTAAGATTTAAGAGAGGCATTGCTTCATAAAACTCCACTGGAGAGATTATAAGGTTAGGTCATCCATCAAAAATCTATTTAAATTTCAGGTTTAATGGTATATGGGGAAAAGGAGAGAAGAAATAAGGGTTGGAGAATGGTGTGAAGGTGATCAATGAACCTTGAAAAAATAGTAAAGGTCCCTCCCCCACTGAGGGGGGAGGGACTAACATGATGTACATTGAATCATAGATCCATCAAAACCCTATCTCTCATAATGATGAGAGGAACCCCCAACCTTTCACCTCAAAACAAGTTAAAACCATGTTAAAATGGTTGTTGGGGTATGTAATTGATTCAAGTGAAAGTGGCATGGTTTATAAACTATATAGGAGATGTGCAATCTTTTTTTAAAGTATTTTTTTCATTTTCAAGGTTTCAATAAAGTTTTTGTAAACTCTTCTTATACTGTGTAATACCTTCTTCCTCAAATTTAGCCTCCTGCATGGTTTCCCCAACTAAGCACAATGTTCCCAAATCACAATTCCGAAAAAAGTGGCCAATTTTTTCTCCAAAACTTGATTTCCTCCTTGGTAACTTCCATGTAGTCCAAATACACATAAATTAAACATTTAAACATGGAAAATCAGAATTTATATTGTATATTAACCACCATTACATAAAAAACAAACAAAAATTTTGTGCACACTTTGGGTGCATCAAACTCCCCAAAACTTGAACTTTGTTTTCCCTCAAGAAAACCACGAAAACCATTCCAAAGGGAAAAAAATAAAAAAGTATAAACATCAAAGTTTATATCAATAAAATGAACATTATTTTCAATGAAAAATCATTGATTGTTCTAAATTCACCTTTCATAACTGTCCAATATTCATTAAAAGAACGACTTATAGATTAAATCCCATTTTTCAACTTTTCATCTTAAATTATTTTTATTTAAGTATTAGACACCCATTATTAATATAAAATAAATTCACACAATTTATATTCATATTATTATACCCCTAGATAAGATAAATAATGAGTTTTTCATCATTAAATGATGGGTTACAACTTTTTTTGTCCACCCAATCTTGTTGACTTATAACTTTGAAGCATGGTGTAGGGTCACCATAATCTTGGGAATGATTTTTTCTATCTAAATTTTTTAATTGATGCAACATACTAGAAATGAATTTTTTGTTCCCATATTTTTCTTATGACTTGCCTTCATGAATTTTGAAAGCAATTCAAGAGCTCATGAAATTAAGACCATGATACAACCACATGTGTGACATCAAAAAATTTCAAGAATCACTTCCCCAAAATGAATAAGGAAGACTTAAACATAAAAGGTTTACTTAAATTAAATTACTTCATTAAAATTTTATACATAAATAATTTTTTTAAGATGAAAATTTAAAATAATTTACTTGAATGTTCCTAATCCAACACACTAAAAATAATGATTTATTAATACCTAAATATGAAAAATATCAATATGATTTATCTAATATATTTTATCATTTAACTAATAATAATGTTTGATATTTATAATTGGCCCTAAAATGGTCTCTTAGTAAAAAATGTCATCATTTTAAATGAAATAGCATTGCTCAATGTGTGGTATGTATGAGAACCTCCCTCACACTAGAAATGAAACACTATTTATAATGTCTAATTTCAAGGAGGATATGAATATGAAATATGCGATATATCATTAAGTTCAATTAAAAAAAAGATAAAATAAACATAAATAATATAATAATACTCCCCTCAATTTTTTTAATGTCACTTCCCAAGGCCCATATGAGTGGAATCACTCAAATTTCTCATGTATTTTATTATAGGCTATGAAAAATCAATGTATACCATAAAAAATAAGTCCATTCTTCCATGATATTCATAATGCATAATATCCATGCAATTTACAATAAATAAGCCTGAGAAACCGTATCTTAATGAAAATAAATAATCGTTTAGATGTAGTGTGAGTACCAATGGTGTCCAAGTTATTTTTTTTTATTGTATGAAAATGAAAATTAAGTGAAAATAGAAAACAAAAAATAAATAAATTCTTCTTTTTATTTGTTAGGTTGCCTCCCAATGAGTGCCTTTGTTTATTGTCATGGGATTTACCATGTTTCCCAATCCTCTCCCATATTCACATAGATTTTGGGGATTCCTCTTAGTGAAACACCACAAGTTGATAGTGCCTCACCCCCTTGATGAAAAATTACACTCTTTGGGAGGATGGGGTGGTGGTTTACCACAACATTACTCTATGGAAAAAAAGTATCTATTGTGGATCCATGTTTCTTTCTTTCTCCTCATGTCATACACCTTCTATTGGATATATTGGATAACCAAAATTTGATTAAATGGAAGAGGGTATAATATATATAGTTCCTCCTTGGGTTCTTTAGGCTCTTTCATGACATAAAACCAAAATTTACCAAAACACATTTCCATATAAAGTGAAATGAAAACCATATTATGAAAAATAAATGGTTATTCAAATTCATCAAAAGCATAGAATAATGCATCTCTATTTTTAATTTCAAAACACTATGATTTAGTATCACAAAAAGGAAATTTAGTAATATTTTATTCCACATCACTCTATACTTCCAAAGTTTATAAAACAATTAGGGATTCAATTACCGCATTGAATTCATTCTAACACCCATTTTGAAAATGTTAAATTTTAGAAAATTCATTTTTGGGAGTGGAATAATTATTTCAAACCCCAATTTATTAACAATATGTGGGTGTAATAATATGTTACTAATCCACATACTCACCCACGCCCTCCTCTCTATTCAAATAATTTTTCCTTGTTATTTACTATCTTAGGTAGTTTCCAAACCAAAACACTCAAAATTTCAAATTTATTAGATTGATATAATTTATGTTCAATAAAGGAATCCATCATTGATAAAAAATAATGATTATAATTTTCACTTGAATTGGATGAAGGTTTGAGTTTTAATGGAGGTGTAAATGAGTTCTTTTCATTATAATCAATCCATCCAAAAATCATCACTCTATAGTTGGGTAAAATTTGATTGACTAAATTCTTTTTTGAAATAAATTATGAAATGAATTGTAAAATAAATGGGTTTTAAAACAATGGTATGGGGATAATCCTCACAACATTGGTGATTTGAATTATTTTAACTATAAATGTGATCACCAATAGTGGAGGGTTATCTACTTGCATACCTCTTATCACAAAATATCATGTCACCAAATGGATCTTACATGATTCTGTAGGAAATGGATACACCACTCATTTTTTTACAAAATAGAAGAAAAATAAAAGAAAAAAATTCATAAATTAATTATTCTATGATGTCCCCAAGTATAAACCATTCCTCCTTAGCAGCGATGCAAAAACATGGCACACTCACTGTAAAGCGTGAAAACTTAGAAATTTATATTGTGTCCAAAAACCAACTAATTATATATCTTTTGGATGTCTTGGTGAATTAAAAAGAAAAAAATGTAGTACTTATGTCTATGACTTCAATAAATTATATAAGATACACAAATGAGAGTGAAAGATGAAAACAATCTAGATTATTTTTATGGGAGATAATGTTCTAAGGTTGGATTGAAATTCAAGGTGCACTCCAATTTTAGTAGTGAGTTCAGATCCTAATAATTGAAAATTTTTCAATTCATTAATGTTTGTTATGTGATTCAATTAAATGAGTGATTATTTTATCCAGCACTCCCAAAAAACACTAGTTAAATCAAATAGTTAGTATGATATTTAATTTAACATGCATTTTATGAATGAAAATCCATAAATGTAAAGGAAAATGGATGTAACGATCATGGTTTGCTCATATACCGGTTATATTTTTATTCTATTATACTAAAATCCATAGTATTGTGAATAAATGTAATAAATTAAGGGAATATTAGTCACAAAATAATCCAAAAATAACCCATAAATTAAAACTTGATAAAATATCAAAATCACGTGAAACAAACATCATACCTCAAACACTAACAACCAACAAATAAAATAAAAATTCATAAAAAAATATTGTAGATACATAAAAATAAAGAATAAAATCCCATGTTTGATGAAAATATGAAAATATTCCTTAGGATGGAATGATCCTTTCTTAAAAAGAACTCCAATCCACCTTAGAATCATTCTTATTATGTTCCTTTAGGGTTAAAGTTTGGTTGCGAGCCTCCTTTGACTTGTTTTAAGTCCCCTATGGTGTTACCAATGAGTTATAAGTTGAATAACCCCCTAAAAACATTCCAAAATCAAGTTAAATGGTTATTGATGGTAGTTAAGTGGTGCACAGGTAAGTGGCAGAGATCATAAACCGTGTGAGTGACATAAAGTTGCTTCTGGAAGTGGATTTTCATGCTTCATGGTTTCAATATATTTTTTTGGAAAAGTTTAAAAGCCCTTATATCTCAAATTTATCATTCAAAATGGTTTCCTAGACTGGGAATATGGTTTCCAGACTGTGTTTCACAAAAACGTTTCCTATTATTTATTAAAATAACCCCAAAACATGATTTCATTCTTGGTAACCCCCATGTAGTCCAAATACACCTAAATAAAACATTAAAACATAATAAAGAAAAAATTAGATTTTATATGATCCATTTTTACATAAAAAACAAATAAAACATTTATGCACACTTTAGGTACATAAAAATACATTTAAATAATGGATATCCAATGAGAGGAGTTAGTTAAGAACCTTAGTTAAGGTGAAACCAACAATGGATATAAATATGTCAATTGGTGGAATGTTTTAACTCAAACTAAGCTCGATCCAAGGAGTTTTTCCTTTAGGGTTTGGGGTTAGTTTATCATTATCATAATAGAATGACCAATATATAAGCTTTTGATCATGATGTATATTTTATTTATTTATTTTGAGTACATGGTTAATTATTTATGTTTATCAAATGTCTAAATATAACAACCCTACTCTTTATTACACACTTAAACAAGATTTATTACATAAACTTTCACTTAAGGAAACTCTGAGGACCGAGAGGTCTAGTGTATTGGGAAATTAGGAACACTAAATGACAAATTAAGACATAAAATACAACATCTTTGTTGAAAACTTCTTTTACATGACCACAACATTCTTTCGTACTTAGCATTTCATGGGATAACCTGAGGACATTCATAAGAAAAGGGTAAGCTATAAAGCCCAGTAAGGGAGTAAACAAGGCATAAAACAAATAATACAATACATGTTATGAAATAGTTATATCAATGGAGCATAAGAGAAAAATTAATATAAAGGCATGATATAGCATGATTATCATAACATGGAGATGTGGTAACAACATTTAACATGATATTAGAATGATCCAAGGCTCATTGCACATGGAGCATGAGTAAACCCTCATTGAAATTTATGTATCACAAGTAAAACCTCATTTAAATTTAATTAGAATGATTAAAAAATCATTACACATGAATTATCATGATACTATTCTTTAGCCAATGCATTGGAGTGCTATTAGGGCGCACCCTTCTTAATCATTTCATTTTAGGCATAAGTGTGCCACATAGATCATATAACATGGATTCATTAAAGATCATAATTTATTCCACGAATATGAGATGTGGAATACATAAATTTAAGTCCTCAATAAACAAGTAAATGTGTATAATGGTGAATACCCTCGATAAAGAAATGGGTATGGTATTCACTTACATGGTGATTTTGGCATGGGAAATTTTGGGGTAACTTCGGCAGCATAACGACATCAAATAGAAATCTTATAATGGATTTATGAGAGAGAAAGAGGTATATTATCAATTATACATGAAATGGACATTAATGGGGTCATGGAAAATAATATACCAATGTATTTAATCTAATTTATATTAATAATATAAAATAATTTCTTGAAAGTAAATGAGGGGAGAGAAACCCCTTACAGAATTTTGGCATGGTAACAGGTGTACATGGGAGGAATTAATGAGAGAGAAATATGTCTCTAATCATTAAAACATAAGTAGTAAGGTATATGATAGGTGAGAAATCATACCCCAAATTTTTTAATTGAAAATAAAATGGCAGAAAAATATAAGTGAGCTTGGGCATAAATAAGGAAGGAAAGTGAGGATCCCTTACATGGAAGTGTGATCCCAAAGGCTTGGGAGATACTTTAGAGGAGATTATTGGGAGCTTGGGGCACCATAGAAGGATTCTAGAGAGATGAGGTTAGAGGATGGTCGAGATAAAAAGTTTTTTACTGAAGAGAAGTGGGAGGTTGAGTGGGTTTATATAGGAATGGAGAAGGAATTTTTTATTATTTAGGTTTTGGACACTACACATTAAACTAATCAAAACCACAAAAAAAACATGGTTTTTTCCCATGGGTTTTTATAATTGGGATTGGAAAAAATTATTTTATAAGTCCAATTTCCAAACTTATTAAAATATTAGGCTTGATTTTGTGGAGGTGAGTCACACTCTCAAGGAAATCATTTGAAAATGTTAAAATAATTTATAAGTCTTGGAGGGTCCACCAAGACACCACAAAATTATTCAAACAGATCTAAAATCATATTTTTTAAATATAAAACATATATTTGCTGAAAAAACTTTTTATAGTATTTTATTATATCACTATTAGGTCATTATGATGTCATAAAACACATTATATATTTAATTGGTATTTAATTTTATCCCAAAAATTCGATTGTCTAAAAAAATTATGAAAAATTCCCCATTAGATAATTTAGAAATACTAAATCCAAAAATTATATTAATTTTATCTAGATAATTTTATAAATATGTGAATCTTTAATTTCAAATTAAAAATCAATATTTATTGAAAATTTGTGGGTTTTGACAAAAACAGTTTTCAAAACTTATTTAAAATTACAATTGTATTCCTAAAAATTATAAAATAATTTATATTTAATAAAAAGTAATTTAGTAATAATATTTTATTAAAATATTATTTAATTCAAAAATCCATTAATTCGTCAAAATATATTTCTTAATTTAATATTAACACAAAATACTATTTGTTCATTAAAAACTATTTACAAAGTAACAACAATAAAATGAATGTATATTCATTATTCTATACAAAAAAATAATAATGCACATAATCACAGCACTAGGGTATCGTTACATAACCCCTTATAACACATGTATAATACCTAAGGTTAAGGTGTTCAATGGAGACATACTCTTGGGATGGCTTAGATAACATCGCTCGGGTGGTAGTCTCTATTAACTTCCACTTCTCCCATAGGTGGTTCCATTCAAGCTTAACGTGTTGGATCTCAGCTTGGGATTGGTCAAGAGAGAATCCTAATGATGCTACCTCCTTTCCAAGATCTATCAAATGGGATTTGTGTTGATTAATTCTACTAGATGAGGCCATCTCTTCCTTTTTCTGAGTAAATTGGATTTGTTAAAGCGCTATATTTATACTAATCATGTGATCACTGTTCAACGACTATATTAGCAACAATAAAAATTATTAATGGTATTTTAAAATCCAAAAACATAAAACAAAGTATGTGTATATGTCTTATATAACCATTTTACATAATAATACATTTAATTAGATCAAGATAAATTTTGAATAATAAAATTTTGGGTGATTACAATCTTCCCCCATTAGGAAATTTCACCCTCAAAATTTCATTTTCCCACACTAAAATAGATGAATGTTACTCTGATTCATCACTTCCTCTGATTCCCATGTCACCTCTTAAAACTTGTGGTTTCTCCCCAACACTTTGATGAGGGGATTTATCTTATTTCATAGAACTTTTTCCCTATGATCTAAGATCTTCACCGACTTCTCTTAATAGGAGATTTTACTCTCTAATGGTACCACCTCTAGATTGAGTAAATTCAATGGGTTAGGTATGTACTTCCTCAAGAGTTATACATGGAATATATTATGTACTTGAGAAAAGTTTGGTGGGAGTTCTAGTCGATAGGCCACTACTCTAATGCGATCAAGGATCTCAAAATGGCTTATGTACCTTGGACTAAGCTTTCACTTCTTCCAAAATCTCATAACTCTATTCCACGGTGATATATGAACAAATACCATGTATCCAACATCAAACTATAAGTCTCATCAATTATTATAAGCATAGCTCTTTTGTTGACTCTGAGCAGCTTTAATGTACTGATGGATGGTCTTTACCTTCTATGCCATTTCGTTGACCATTTCTGGACCTAGGATTTTTTTGTCCCCAACTTCAACACAATATGTCTATGTTCTACAACTCTTCCCATAAAGGGATTCATAAGGATCCATTTGGATGCTTGAGAGAAAATAGTTATTTTAAGAGAACTCAACTAGAAGAAGATGTTGATCCCATCCTCCATTGAAGTCCATTGATCATGCTCTGAATATATACTCAAGTGTTTGGATAGTTCGCTCAGATTGGCCATTAGTTTGAGGATGATAAGGCGTACTAAAGTTCATCTCAATATTCAGAGCATGTTGGAGACTCTTCTAGAGCTTAGAGGTGAATCTTGGATCTCGATCAGATATAATCGATAGTGGTAATCCATGAATCCTTACCACTTCTCTAATGTATATCAGTGCCAGTTGATCCATTGAGAAATCCTATCAAATTTCAATGAATTTTTTAGTCTTTGTAAGACAATCCAAAACAACCCAGATAGCATTGTTTCCTTTGTATGTCTTCAGAAGTCCGGCGAAAAATTCCATGGTGATGTTTTCCCATTTCCATATTGGTATGGGTAATGGTTTCATCATCCCCTTAGACTTTTTCCTCTCAGACTTCAATTGATCACATACCAGGAACTTTAATGTATACTCAGAGATCTACTTCTTCATTTTATCCCACTAATAATGCTCTCAGATATATCAATATATCTTTGTGTTTCCTAGTGAATATAGAAACTTGAACTATACGCATCATCCAAAAGTTCATTCTTTAACTCCAGATTTTATGGAACACATAGTATTGTCCCAAATCTCAAAATTCCTTCTTCATTAACATTGAAATCTTTGGATTTACCTTTTCTAATAGTTTCCACTTTCTTCTGAATTCCCACATAATTCTATTAAGCATCCTTTAACCTTTGCAAAAGATATAGTTTAGAAATCATTTGTGAAAGGATTGATGATCTTCCCTTATTTATGATACCCATGTCCATCTTCATTAAATCTATGAAGATTTTATCCTTTTAAATTATCATTAATGAAAGAGTTGTTGGATCCTTTCTACTTAGAGAATCCTCCACCTTGTTCACTTTCCCAGGGTGGCAATGGATTGAGCAGTCATAGTCTTTGATCAGCTCTAACCATCTTCATTGGTGCTTGTTCAACTCTTTTTATGTGAATATATACCTGAGGATTTTATGATCTGTATATATATCACACTTCTCCAGAAAAAGGTGATGTCACCAAATTTTAAAAGCGAAGATTACTATAGCCAACTTTAGATCATATGTTGGATAGTTTTTCTCATGAACTTTAAATTTCCTTGAATTATAGGCAATGAATTTTTCATTTTTCATAAACACACAACCCAATAACTTCTATGAATCATCAATAAATACCACAAAAAATTATCCACTTGTTGGTAGTGTCAGCATGGGCGCAGTGATAAGCCTTCTTTTTTAACTCCTTAAAGCTATCTTCATATTCATCACTGAAAGAAAACTTCTATCCCTTATGAGTTAGATTGGTAAGAGGGTTTGATAATCATGATAAATTTCTAAAAAATCATCGATAATATATAGATAACATAATAAAGCTGTGGATATCCATCATAGATGTTGGAATTTTCCATCCCTCAATTACAGTTATCTGGGAGGGATCCATAGATATCCCATTTCTTGTGATGATATGGCCCAAGAATGAGATCTCCTTCAACCAGAAATCACACTTTATATACTTTTCATATAGCTTCTTATTTTTCAAGGTCTGTAGTACAATTCTTAGATTATCCTCATGTTACTCCTTGGTTATGGAGTATATTAGAATATTTTCAATAAAGACTACCACAAATTTGTTGAGGTAATCCTTAAAGACTCTATTCAGCAAGTCCATGAAGATTGCTGGAGCATTAGTTAGTCCGAAAGGCATTACTACGAATTCATAGTGGCCAAACCTTGTACGAAAAGCAGTCTTGGGGATATCCTCCTTCTTCACCCTTACATTGTAATATCCTGACCACAAATCCAGCTTGTAGAAGTATTGTGATCCATGTAGCTAATCAAACAAGTCATAAATTTGGGGTAGAGGGTACTTTTTATTTATTGTTATTTTGTTGATCTCATGATAATCAATTCAAAGGTTCATTGACCTATCATTCTTCTTGATGAAGAGGATTGGTGGACCCCATAGGGAAGCACCTGGGGATATAAACACTTTATATAGATTCTTTTTTAGTTGTTTATTTAGCTCCTCAAGCTCTATAAAATCCATTCTATATAGATTATTTGATATTGGAAACGCCCCAGGTATAAGATCAATCAAGAATTAAACATCTATTCTAGTAGGAAGACCAAAACATTCCTCGGGAAACACTTCAGAGAATTCCCTCATAATAGGTACATCTTCAAGTATGGTTGCTTCCATAGATTAAATCATCTAAGAAAGATACATGTACTCATAGGGCAGTAATATCCATGCTTGATATTATAGTGTTAAAGAAGATTCATCCTCCTCCTTGCACTTGTAAAGAATCGGGGGCCGATTCTTCATATAGAGAGTTATTTTCCTCTCATAGAAATTTATTTTGGCTCTATATAGGGAAATAAAATCCATGCTAAGAATTGAATCAAATTCCACCATAGGGAGTATGACGAAGTTTGCTGGGAAGTTCCATCCACAAATTGGGATATGGGAGGAGTTATATTCATGGGATGCAATGATTGCCCCATTTTCCATTCTCACTAATATATCTACTTCCATGATTTGTGGTGGTGTTGGGATTGTTCTAATAAAATTTAAAGATATAAAAGAATTCATAGAAACAAAATCAAAAAGTAAGTTCACTATTCTTGAATAAATAACTACCGTACCTATCACCACTTCATTGTTGGGGTTCTCTTCAGTGGTAGTGATGGAAAAAATATCACCCTTACTTACTTAGAGGTTGTTGGTTTCCTCAAAAAACCCTTGGCATAGGGTACTGGTTTGTAAAGTGCCCTTGTTCTTTGTAGTTGAAGCAATGAATAATGAATTTAGGGTCAAACATATGAATCCTCTCCTCTGTCGCAATAGTGGGTTTTTCTTGTTTGAAGTTGATGTCTAGGTGACATTCTCTTCCACACCTATAGAATTTCCTCTCCCCTATAGGAAATTTATGAGGTGCTTCTTTCCACACCTTTAACAAGTGGGGCACTGGTATTTCTTAGCACCATTGGATTTATCCATCAGACCGCCAGAATTAAATTCCACTTTTCTGCTTCTTATCCCATGATACCCCTAAGATTTTCTTATATCCATTTCAACATTGAGGGCACATCATAGCATTTCTTCATAGCTATCAAAGTCACAGATCTCTAAGATTTTATATAGGCCAGATTTTAGAACACCAAAGAAGCGGGAAACTTTGCATTCAGGGATAACAGCAATGATGGAGGTGTATTTTGAAATCCTTTTGAAGTTTTCCTCGTAGTCTATTATGGATTCGTCATATTTTTGGTTGAGTTCAAGGATTTCCCTTTCCATTTTAAGTTGGAGGGTGCATAGAAAGTATTTATCAAAAAACATTTTCCGAAAATCATTCCATTACAACGCCTCGATCTCTTCCTCATGATTAATGTTTTTGATCAATGTATACCATTGATTAGCTTCACCCTCCATATGATAAGTATCTATAAGAACATTCTATTGTTCATAACATTAAAGGATAGAGAAGATCTTCTAACTGTAGTTGATCAATTGTTCGGCGATTGAGGTATCAGATGATCCATTAAAAGTAGGAGGCCTCTTTATCATGAAGCTCTTGATTGAGGCTTTTTATTTCTTAGGGGGATGGGGGGGGGGGGGGGGTTGGAAGTTCTACTTGATCAATGTTTCTATTCAAAACTAGAGTTGACTGAGAGAGTATGATGAAAAAGTTTGTTATTCCCACTCCCATTGGATTAGGAATCTCATTAAAACAGTCATCACATTGATCTTCGCATTGGTTATTACCCTAAGTCCTCTTATTATCGGTCATTGTTTGGAATAAAATGAAATTTAGGGGTAACACGTAAAGGGGAAACCAATAAAAAAAAGTGATAACTTATAAATTACATTTATTTCCAAAACTTATGAATTTATAGGCTTCAATATCTTTTATCCTTGATCTATACCCTAAGGTATATTCTTATGGGATTTTTTTTCTCCATAAATAATTTTTTGTACTAAGATTATGAATTTACCAAAGCATATATCCCAAGAGTGTCATACACAAGAGTGTAGAAAGTCCCATTGTCTTGTACTAGTTCCCGTTCGAGTCTAACTCAAAGCGGTGTTTTCGGGTTTTACCCCTAGATACATCTTTGCCAGAGCCACCTCTACTTTTTCGTATCCTTACATGGATAAATTTTCTTGATAAACCACTTCCCTTATAATCACCAAAATTTAGGGGTGTTTTTATTATACTTAGTCTTATCCCAAATTCTTTCACTAGTGTTTTCTAATCCTAATACCAAAAATAATTAAACCTATCCTTTGATACCAACTATAACAACGTTGATCTTTATTACACACATAAACATGATTTATTACATAAAATTTCACTGAAGAAAACTCTGAGGATCGAGAGGTCTAGTTTATTGGGAAATTAGGAACATTACCTGACAAATTAAGACATAAAATACAATATCATTATTGAAAATTTCTTTTACATGACCACAACATTCCTCCATACTTAGTATTGGATGGGATAACCTGAGGACATTCATAAGAAAAGGGTGAACTATAACGCCCAGTAAGAGATTAAAAAGGAATAACACGAAGAATACAATACATGTTGGGCAATAGCCATATCAATGGATTATAATAGAAACATGAACATAAAGGAATGATATAGCATAATTAACATAACATGAAGATGTGGTAACAACATTTAACATGATATTAGCATGATCCAAGGCTCATTGCACATGAATTTAACATGATATTAGCATGATCCAAGGCTCATTACACATGAATCATGAGCAAACCCTCATTTCACTTGAATTAGAATGAGTAAACACTCATTGCACATGACATATCATGGCAATATTCTTTACCCACTCCATTGGAGATCTACTAGGGAACAACCTTTTTAATCTTTTCATTTCATGCATAAGTGTGCCACATAGATCATACAACATGGATTCATTAAACATCATAATATATTCCATGAATAAGAGATGTGGAATATATAAATGTAAGTAATAAATCAAAAAACACATGTGCATAAAGGAGAAAAACCTTGATAGATAAATGGGTATGGTATTCAATTACACGATGATTTTGGCATGGGATATTTTGATGTAAATTCAGTCGCTTAACAACGTCAAATAGAAATCATAAAATGGGTTGATGAGAGAGAAAGGGGTCTCTTATCATTTATACATGGGATGGATAGTAAGGGGGCATGGAACATAATATCCCAATATATGTAATGAATTTAAGATGCATAATATAAAATAATTTCTTGAAAGTAAATGAGGAGAGAGAAATCCCTTACTGAATTTCAACATGGTAACAAGTGTACATGGGAGGAATTAATGAGAGATGAAGGGGTCTCTCATCATTTATAAATATGAATGGAATTATAGGGGAGGTGAAAAATATTACCCCAATATTTGTAATTGAAAATAATAGGGCATAACAATATAAGCGAACTTGGACATAAATAAGGAAGGAATAAGAGTGAGGATCCCTTACTTGGAAGTGTGATACCAAAGGCTTGGGAGAGGCTTGAGAGAGGATTATTGGGAGGTTGAGACACCTTTTGGGGATTATAGATAGAGGAGGTCAGGGGTTGGTCAAGATACAAAGGTTTTGAGTGAAGTGAAGTTGAATGCTGAGTGGGTTTATATAGGAAATGAGAGGGAATTCTTTATTATTTAGGTTTTAGAAACTACTCATTAAACTAATCAAAACCACAAACCCAACACATGGTTTTTGACCCTAGTTTTTGAAAAAGGGGAGTGGAAAACATTATTTTATAAGTCCAATGTCTGAACTTATTAAAATATTAGGCTTGATCATATGGAGGCGAGTTACACTCTTAGGGAAATCATTTTAAAAAGTTAAAATATTTTATAAGTCTTGGATGATCCATTAAGGCACCACAAAATTAATCAAAAAAATCTAAAATAATAATATTTTAATGATAAAACATATATTGTCTGAAACACCTTTTTATAGTATTTTATTATATCACTATTAGTTTATTATGATATCATAAAACGCATCATATATTTAAACGGTATTTAATTTTTACCCAAAAATTTGACTATATCATATTATTATGAAAAGTTCACCATTAGATAATTTTGAAATCTTAAAACCAAAAATGATATCCATTTTATCAAAATAATTTTATAAATATTTGAATTTTCAATTTTAATACAAAAACCGACATTTATTGAAAATTTGTGGTAAAAAAACAGTTTTCGAACCTTAATAAAAATTACAATTGTATTCCTAAAAATTTCATTTATATTTAATAAAAAACAATTTCGTAATAATATTTTACTAAATTATTATTTAATTCAAAAATCCATTAATTTATCAAAATATAATTCTTAATTGAATATTAACGAAAGATACTATTTTTGCTTTAAAAACTATTGACAATGTAACAATAATAAAATGAATGTATATTGTTTATTATATACAAAAAATAATGCACATAATAATAGTGCTAGGGTCTTGTTATATAACCCCTTACAACACCCGCATAAGTCATAAGGGTAAGGTGTACGATGGTGACAGAATCTTGGGGAGGCTTGGACAACATCGCTCGGGTGGTAATCTCTATTAACTTCCACATCTCCCGCAGGCGGTTCTATTCAAGCTTAACATGATGAAGCTTGGCTTGGGCTTCATCAAGAGCAAAGACCAATGACACGAACACCTTTTTGAGCTCTAAAAAATGAGATTTTTATGGAGAAATTATACTGGATGATTCCATCGCTTCCTTTTTCTGAATAAATTGGATTTGTTAAAGCCCTATATTTATACTAATCATGTGATCACTGTTCAACGACTATATTAGAAAGGGTAACAATTCTTAACGGTATTCTAAAATCTAAAAACATAAAAACAAGGAAGTTCACATGTATTATAAAACCATTTTACATATTAATACATTTAATCTAATCAAGAGGAATTTTAATTAATAAAAGTTTTGTTCATTACACTAAATGTGATTAAATAAAATAAATAAATTAATAAGTTTTCAATATAGAATAAAATAAATGGATTATGCATAAATTATTTTATTGAGAAATAATTAATTAATTATGTAAATCCATGTTACATTGACCGTCATGTAAAAGGATAAAATTAAAAATATGTACACATAATATAAAATCCACCAAGGATATATTCATTTAGAAAATCATTCCATTTATTGAGTTATGAATGAAACTATAGCTCAATGTAATTTTCTAGCCTCCATCAGGGTGCTTTCAATTATCAAAGAGTTTTTAAAAAATATATTGGCTTAACTTAACCATGTTTTCATCAAGGGGTGATTACATTCAAAATATTTTTTACAACTTGGAGGAAAGTGTTGAGGAAATCCAAGTCCAGGAGCTCAGAATTTAGGAGTCGACTCAACAGATCCTGAAACTGCAAGTTAATATAGTTGGAAAGATCGCTTATCAAAACACATTATAATAACTTTCCATCCCCCCTAAAGGGTTGTGAGAAGGTAAATATGGATCCTTTACACTAGTATATCCATTCAATGGGATATTAACAATCCAGTGGTGAGGGTTATTTAGATTTGATAAAATAGTGGGAGACTAATAAATAAAATTTATGCCATTAGATTTTGGTAATAAAGATAAATTATAAAAAATGAATTTATTTTGTTATAGAAAATAGATAATAATTAAAACTTTTTATTATTACTATGATTGATATTATAGAAAAAAATATGATCCTTTAATGTAACTTCGAGGAGTGGTAATGGCTCTTTTACATCATGAAATTTCAAGAGTTTAAGTCTTATGTGTTGGATTCCCCTATTCCTGATGAACCTTATAAAGAGAAAAGTGAAGAAGAGATCACTATCTACATAATACTCCTATATAATGTGCTTTATGTGTAGTTTCTGATGTTAACATCAACATATAGTTTATTTCAGAAGATACCTGATAACATGGATTTATACACTATACTGTCTCACCTCCATGATCTTTATTAAGAGAAGGCTAGGTAGGAGTTGTATGATATCTCTATGGAACTCTTTACATGAATTCTAGGATATGGTTCTTTATATAGGTGTCATGTATTCAATATTATTAGTTATGTTACAAAACAAGATATTCTATGGTTCAAGATACATTATGAATTTCATAAAAATATCATACATTATTCACTCCTTTAAAGATTCTATATTTTTTTGTGAATTTTAATTTGAAAAATATTGATAAGTCACTCCGAAACTCCTTACTCTATTTCTAAAATTGGATAAGGAAATGAGGCATAAAAAACTTATAGTTATTATGGTGAAAAGATGAAGAGAATGTCAAAGTTCCCCAATAATAACTGTAAGTATAAGGATCCTTTACACCACCCACCCAAGAGGAGGAGGATCAAGAGGCACACTACATAATTAGATGCAGAATGTTTTTCATGTGGCAATATGGGCCATTGGAATAAGAAATTTCCCTTGGTGAAGAATCATGTGGAATCTTTAGGTGCATTTATTATCAATTGTAAACATTTTATATCAACTATTTTGGAATTATATACATCTTTTGGTGCCCACATTTTCATCCAAATATAGTAACCAAGGTGATTTAGGAAGGTTTCCAGAGGTAAGGTGGATTATTGAGCTTCTAATAGAGCAGGACTGGTTACCTTGGATATAAGAGACTATCGCCTCACATTACATATAATATTGATTCTAGTTTTGGATAATTTTAATTATGTTTTTAGTGTTACCAAGAACATTGTATTTTTGTATAGTTTACAAATTGATGGATTTTTAATTAATTTTTGGGAATAAAACAAACTAATTTTATTAATATAACATTTTTTATGGTAATCTAAATCTTAATAATGGCCTTTATGTGCAAGAATTCTGAAACCAAGTGTTAGGAATTGATAAAAAACAAGTTTAAATGACTCATATCACACCCAATTATTTAATAATTGAATTGGTAATGTAAAAGAGATGAAATTGAAAATGGTATATTAAGATTTTTATTTAGATTATTTTTAACTAAAACCACTTGGTATGTGCCATTATGTTTTACAAGTCAAGATGAAAAAACCTCCATTTGTTTTAAAGGGTGAAAGAGTCATAGATAATCTTGAATTAGTTTACATATAGAGTGTAGAATTTTTTTTAGTAAAATCTAGAGTTGGATACTCTTACTTCATAAATTTTACCAATGAATTTAGTAGACATGTATATGTGTACTTAATGATATATAAGTTGAATCCATATAGAAATTTAATGATTTTAAGAATTAATTAGAGAATCATCTTGGTAGGGAGATAAATAAACCTAAATTGGATTGAGGTGGAGAGTATCTTAACAAAGAGTTCATTGAATAACTAAGGGAGTTTGGGATTATATCTAAACTCACCCTTCCTTATACACCATTATTGAATGGTGTCAGTAAAAGGAGGAATTGAACATTATCAGATATGGTGAGTTTTATATTGAGTCATGTAGACAATTTATTATCCTTTTTAGGATATGCATTATAGTCTATGGAACACATTCTAAAATTAGTTCCAAAAAAATTATAAAATGGAATTAAATATGAGTTAATGTATGGGAAAAAGTATATTTTTTCACATAATAATGTATGGGGATGTTAGGAATTTGTTAAGGTTATATCTGGAAATAAACATTCAACCCAACATAAAAAAATTATTTTTATAGTATATCCTATATAAACAAGGTGATATTAATAATAGAACCCTTTAGAAAAAGGTAATAGTGGAAATATAGGAAATATTCCTTGATAGGGAGAACATATAAAAAAGTGATACTAAGAGAAAGATCAACTTTGGTAAATTTGATGCTTTAGATACATAAGAGTTGGAATAGGAAAAAATTAAATAAGGCCCTTGGAAGGGAATGTATCAGAGGCACAAGTACTACATATGAGTACTACATAGGATATATAATTAGAGAGATATAGTTTCATAATGAATGAATATGATCCATGTTTCTAGATTAAAATTTTTGTCCGATTGAAAAGGTATTTAATGGTTTTATTGAATTTGATTTCTATGAAACATAGTATTACAATTATCAAAAGGTTATTTCATTTGTGGGAATTGTTCACTAAATTGTTCATTATAAGAAGATAATCTTTGGTAATCTTGTAACAATAAGGTTTTTTCAAGTTTGGGTGGGGTTGGTGGGGTGTTGTAAAACATAATTGATCTAACTATGTTTTTAAGATCACAAATTTATCTTATTGTCATGTTTCTTTCAGAATACGAAGTGGGGACTTATTTGGAATATTTCACATGAAGAAGGCATCTTTTTTCCATCTTATTGAGCATTCTGGGCCATGTTTTTAGTTAAAGTCCTAGTAGCAGCTAGTGTTCTGTCAACTAAATCTTCTCCTGTTGTAGTATTAATCATTATCCTATTGTTAATGCACATTCCTTCATGAAAATTATGAATTAAGATTTTGTCACTGATTTGAATATGGGGAAGCTAAAACAATGTCTTCTGAATCATTTCCAATGGTCATGAAAAGTTTCAAATAGAATTTTCCTAATCCATCAAATCTATTTTTGAATGGAATTAGTTCTAGATACAGGGAAATAATTTTTTAGAGAAATATTATTTAATTAATTTAAATCTATAATCAAATTTTAATGTGAATATAAAATCATTTCTTTGGACACTCCTTTTAAATAAAAATAAAATGACCTCAATTCTTATTTCCATCAACTCCTTGCAGTTTCATGTTAACTTGAAGATAATTTAATTCTTGAATATTTTTATGTGGATCTTCACCTATTAATATATTAAATTTTTATAGTTGGTGAATAAATCCAAATTTAATTTCATACATAGAAGATGTATTGGGATATTCCACATAGAATTGTTGATTGACATCATAAGATGAAGACAAAATTTTCAAGGTATTATTATCATCCATTTGAATTTATTGTTCAACTAAATTACTGCTAGGTGTGTCTTTAGAATATCCAAAACTTGGTATAGGGGATTTATAATAGATCTATCCCCATAGAGATAATTTATATCAATTTTAGAATCCAATTGCAACAAATTAAGGTTTGAAATCCACGTCAAAAAAAATCAACATAAGCAACCTCCCTGGAAATGATTCCAATTGATAAATAGCTTTTTCACAATATTATAATCAAACAGTTTATCCCCTAGATAAATTTAATTCAACAGTCCCTATATTTTTTTCATCAAGAGGTTGTAATTTTACTTACAAAACTATTACTTTTTTCTTTTTCTTGTAAGAAGAATTTTTTAAGATTTAATTAATGTTCTAACACATAAAATCTGTAAAAAATAAATTAAAAGAAAATTCAAGAGAAAAATATAAATTTGACTAAATTATAAAAGGGTGTGTAATCAGAATTGAAATTTCAACTGTGGACAAGTTTAGACCTCTTTGAAACTCCCCTCTTTTTTAAAACATTTCCCAATTGAATTTCTTAATTACCATCCAAATAACTCCTTATGAACACCTATATTTACATGGAAATCATATCAATACCTCAATATGACTTTTAACCCTATATAGGTTATTAAAATACTTGAATAACTCCAAGAAATCAAAACTAACCCAATTATGCTTGACAACAGGGCCTCAAAAGATAAATTGAAAAATAAAAATAAATTATTTTACTCCATAGATCGAAAAACCATCCAAAAATGATGATACTTTATTTAATAAATAAAAAAAACTCTTCCATTAAAAGATATATGTTCAATGGAAATTCAAAAGAGATTAAATATGAAGATTAATATTTTCAAGAGAGTGTTATTTGGTTGCCACCATCCACAACCACTTGGTGTTTATCCCCGCATCACCTGATCTACTAATATATTCTATATTACTTCCTTTAAAATATGTAAGCATAAAATATTCAAAAAAATTTACATTACATTACTCTCCTTTATCTATCTATCTAACCTCTCTAAAATAAGTTGATATGAAAATATATAAGGAATAGGGGAGTAAAATCTAAATTCCAATTTGTATTTTTCTAAAGATTTATCAATTTTTTCCATGATGAAGGCCTAATATTGATAACATACCTTATTAAAATTTGTTAGAACACATATTATCTTTCCATGAAAAAAATTTTAGATCTATTTGAAATGTGATGAAAAATATATTCTTGAGTTACTAAATAATCTTTTTTTAGACTAATAGATTATTCAAATTCCTCTATTTTAATAAGCTCAATGACTGAACTAATGAATGAATATGGCCAATATAATTAATAGAGAGTTGAGGCTCGGAATTAGTTTCATATCCAATTGGAATCACCTCATCTAGAAACTTTTGACCCAATTTATAACTCCTTTAATGAAGTTATGTCAATTCTATTTGAAAAACTATTTTCCAAATTGAATGATTTGTTTGTGATTCGAATATATAAATTCATCAATTGGATTAGTTGGATGAAATGAATCCCATGAGTAAAAGTACCCAACAAAAAAATAATTTATACATTTGGATCAGTATTGAAGCTTTTATACTCAAAATACCAAATAAAAAACTGTTAAAATTCAAAAAATTAAACAATTATTACAATTTAGCTCAAAAGTCTACTAATATCCAAAAAAGATGTAATTTCACTTAAAAATAAAAAATGGTGGGGTTATATTCATTAAATCACACATAATAATGATAATATTATCTCTATCACCCCAAAAAGGCAAATGTAGTAAAATAATGTCCTATAACAATGAACAAAACTGAGGTATGAAGTTTCCTAGGCTTAGTGGGTCACTATTGGTAATTTATTCAAGATTTCACCTAGTTGGTCAAAATATTAACCAATTCAACACATAAAGGGGTTAAATTCACATGGTTAAAAGGAATATAAGAAATGTTTGTATGGGATGAAAAGATATTGATTAATTCACGAGTATTAACTTTTCCACCAGGAAAGGAAGGATTTGTAATTTATAGTGATGCATTAAAGAAATGACTTGGATGTGTGTTTATGTGGAATGATAGAGTGTTTGAAAAAGAATCAAGGTAATTGAAAATCCATAAACAAAACTATCTATCTAGAAACCTTGAGTTAGAAGTTGCAATCTTTTCATTGAAAATATGGAGACAATACCTCTATGGTGAAATATGTGAGATATATATAGACCAAAAGTGTTTGAATTATATATTCTATTAGAAAGATATCGACATGAGGTAAAAGAGATGGTTGGAACTACTCAACGACTATGAATTCTCGATATACTACCACCCTAGGAAGATAAAACAGGTGGTTGATGCATTGAGTAGGAGGGAACTTGGAGTTATGACCATAAGGAGGATTAATAAGGATCCCATATATAGATAACTAGTAAAGATGGATATTGTGATTTCTAGGCCAGGGGGGCCATCATTACTTTTCCAAGAAATTGATAAATAATAATAACTAGAAAGTATAAACAAGTCATAACATGATGATAAAAACATTCAATGGAATATTAAAGTATTAAATAATGGGGAATTGGCAGACTTCATCTATAGAGATAGAGTTTTGATGTGTGGAAAGTGGCTATGTTTTTCATAGATATAAGAGTTGAAGAGAGAACTTCTTGATGAATCAAATAGATCAAATATCTTTATAAACCTTGGTAACATAAATATGCATAGGGATTTAAGTGAAAATTTCTGGTGGGGTGGTATAAAGCGAGAAATTATGTATTATGTGTGCAGATTCTTAGTATGCTAGTAGGTAAAGGATGAACTAAAACATCCTAAGAGAGTCATACAACCTATGGATATACCTATATGGAATTGGGAAAATGTTAAAATAAAAATTTTCAATGGAGTATAAAATTATCCAAGTAAGAATTATTCTATATGGGTCATCATGGATCATCTTACAAATTCTACTCATTTCTCTATTATAAGAGAAGATCTGCCACTTTAGCGCCTTGACAAGCTCTATGTAAATTAAATTGTAAGGCTTCATGGGTAAACTCTATCTATTATATCATATCACAACCCAATATTTAAATTTAAATTTTGGAAGAGTCTCCAAAGGGCTCTTAACACTGAAATGCATTCAACCACTTCCTATTATCCTCAAACTGATGGATAGTATAAAATAAATATCCAGACTATATAAGACATGCAAAGATCAAGTTCTCTTGACCTCCAATGTATGTGGGATCTATATCAAACTTTAGTGGAATTTTCATATAAAAATAGATTCCATTATAGAATCTAGATGGAACCATATGAAGAATTGTATGGGAAGAGGTTTCATACTCCAACCTATTAGGATGATGTTGGAGAAACAGGTTAGTTGGCCCAGAGCATGTGGAGGATGTGATTGAAAAAGTATAGACTTTTAAGGAGACAATTAAAGCATCCCAAAGTAGAAAAAATAGATATACGGATAATCAAAGGAATGATATGGAATTTTAAGATTGGTATAATATATTCTTGAATGTTTCCCCATGTAAGGGATTTTTAATATTTTGTAGAAAAGAATGAGAGTAAGTATTGCAGAATCGGACAACTCATCTAGTAAAATTACTTTATAGAAATCACAAACTAGAAGAGGAAATATGGGATCCTACATAATCTATAAGGAAGACATATCCACATATATTAAATTTCTGATATATACCCCAATTTCAAGAATGAAATTACTTAAGGGGTGGAAAATGTAACACCCAAGACTCCACTATAGAAGGTAAATATCATATCATGAACTATTACAGAAATGAATCCTTTAAAGAGCCTTTATTAAATAATTCATTTAAAAGTTAAATTTTATAATTTTAAATTTACCAAAATAATTATATTTTTTAATTATTCATATAAAAAAATATTATTATGATTTTTTGATTTTTTTTAAAAGGTCGATTTTTAGTAAAAAATTATGGTTTTCAAAAAAACTTGAAATTTGTATGACTTTACCATTATATAATAACGACCTAGAAGTTTATAAACCTTTTCTTTGTAATAAAATATTAAGTTCAGGAAAAAAAATTAAACCTCTTAAAATATTATTTAAACTTATAAAACATATGGAAAACATTTTTAGAACTAATTAAAATATTACTTTAATATGAAAACCTTTTTTTGGGTATTTTCATTGAATCAAGTATTTTCAAGGGATATTTATTTTTGGATTGACATTAAATCCTCATAAAATTTATTTATTTTATAATAAATAAATTTAGGTCATTAAAATTTGTAACCAAAATAATTTTATGTCATATATAAATTTAAATATTAAAAAATTTATTTATCTAAAACTGGTTTTTAAAAGATTAGGTGTATTTATTTTAAAATGTACTTATCACACATTTAGAAATTTTATTTGATAAAATTGTTTTAAAATTTAAAATTATATGTATAAAATTATTTAAAATGGTGAATCTTAATATTCTTCATCAAAATTAATTACTAATATTGGCAAATAATTACCAAGGTAAAAGTAAAAGGGGTAAATTGAATTTAACCTAGTGTAAAAGTACTAAAAAATTTAAATTGCATGCCTATAATTGAATGTTTGAGATTTAGATCAACTAATACACATTTAAAATACACTTTTTTTTCCACTTTTATCCATTTAACCGTGAATATTTCCATGTCATTTTTGGAAAAAATATAATTGTGTTCCCAAAACTACCATTCCCTTCACTTATAAAAGGGGAAGATCTTCACCACTCCAGGACTACCTCAAATTAAAATTTATACTTTAAAATAGTATATTTTTAACTCTCTATAAAATTATACCATGAATATTACCCCCTTATCACTCATATTTATTCTAATCCTTTCAAATTTAAGGATACTTCCAAGGAAAATTCAAGTTGTTGATGTGAGTATTATCAACCAATTAGTTTTCTTCTTAATTATTTTGTTTAAAATTTATTCTATCCACACTAATATAATAGTATTATTATCAATTATGTACTTTAATATTACTATAATAAGGGTTTTTTCATTTTTTTTCATTCATATACCAATTCTAGTAAGGGAAACAAATTTTGTTCATGTGTTGTGCGGATTACCGCCTCCATGAAGTAATGTGTTTCATTTTTCCTCATAGCCTTAAAAAGTTGGATATAAGTATTGAATTAAAGGATAAATAAGATTTTTATGATTTCATGAAGTTTATAGTGTGATAAATTTAAGAACCTATTAATGATATGACTAATAAATAATCATTTTTAGTTTAATCATTTAAAATAAGAATATTATGAGGATAATCTTTTATTCAAATTTCATAATATTTTCATATCCATTAATTATTATTTTAGTTTCCTATAATTATGATTTATAAAACTAATAAACACAAAATAATATCATTATAAACCTACTAAAATGATATTACAACAATAAATTCTCATAATCATTCATTAAAACAACATATGTTCTTGTTTGGGTTGGTTCAACCACCTACTTGAACTCTACTATAAATTTATGTCCTGGATGACTATGAGAGATTATTTATTGGTATAATTTTATATAAATGTATAAATAATTATTATTTTCGGGTTTGGATATACTATATCAATATTTAATCCACCAATTAAGGAAACGTCATTCATTCATCAAAAATATCCAAAACATGCTTATTATCAAAATTTTCTTCAAGGAAAAGTTCAAAAACACTCCTGAAAGGAATTAAAAACATCATAAATTATTATAAATTATCCATAAGTGTATCTTTAATGACCTATTAATAATTTAATTTGGAAGAATAATTAATATGAACATCACTATTATGAAACTAGTACAAATGATCAAAACTATAAACACTGATGTGGAAAATAAGAATAATTCATGCAGAGAATTACCATTTATGAAGAGTATGAATGAAAATGGACCTGATTAAAGTTATTAATTAATTTACTAAGATAGATATGTTTATTATATATTAGGTTAAATTACTTTCACGAAATTCAAGTTAAGAGGTAAGGGTTCTTTGTCTCAAATTCCTATCATTGAGACATGTTCTGTAATATTTACTTAATTTTGTTTATGTGGTGTATGTACTATGTATTTAGTATTTTATAAGATAAAATGATATTATTAATTTTATTTTAAGATCATGTTTAATTCCTTTTTTTCAATAGGTTTTCATTGAATTTCTACTCAATCCATAAATGGGGTTTTCCATCTCAATTTTCATTCTTTGGGACTCATATTGTAATCACCACCTATTTTATTTTGTGTGTTGAATACATTTACATGTAAGAATGTTTCCATGTTAATAATGATATTTTATCTATTTAAAATCTTATTTTTATAAATGTATCATATTTATTTGATTCAAGAGTTACCTTTTCCAGGGAGTAAAAATCATCCTAAGTTTTTGTAATGCCCTGACCCCAATTACCTAGAGTCGGTGAATTATTATATAACATTGACATGATACAAGGAATAATGTCTCGAAATACCGATTAGTTTAGTATCCATGGAAGTACTATATGTATACATAATTCTTACATTAAATCATGAAATAAAGAAAAAAACATTGTTTCCCCTTTGAACACACTCATATCCTTGGCCTATCCCTATAGGTTAATCATAATTTACTTCTAAACATCCTGGGAAAAAGAAAACATAAGAAAGGGGTGAGCTCAGATGCTCAGTAAGGATAACAATATAGTGCAAACTATCACGAATAAGCATAAAAATTTCCGCCAATGTATAAGAATAAAACACAAGCCTTTTATACATAATCTTTATCATAATATGGAAAAGATAAATCAAATAATTCCATTTACTTATTCACATGGATATTCTACTAGTCTAATAATCACATGAAATATCAATAGCCAATTTCATAATGGTGGAATGCATAATTCCGGACATCATAACCACATAGTCAAGGCCTCGTTCCAAGACTAAAAATAAGATTTTTTTCAAGGACTTGTGCCAAGAGACTAGTTTGTCTCACAAGACCTACCGATCCATCAAAGAGCTATAGTAGGCTCCACTCGTCACTAACTAATTCCAATGCATTCCTCATATGAAAATGTTGAAACATAACATAAACATTCATATTAAAACTAGCATAATAAATGTAAATACTTTTACCATAAAACATGAATGGTATAAAATTAACATAGCCATAGTCAAAAATATCACAAAACCGTCAATACAATATGGAAGATTGCATCAAAATAAATAAACTTCATACAAGTATAAAATCCATTGATGGATGTTGACATAGATGAAATCAAAACTATTTGAGGGAAATATCAATTTCTATTTTGAAATCATTTAAAGTCACATAATTATAAAAGAAAACATTTATTTTGATAATATTATTAGAATATTGTAAGGGAAGCTTCAAAGATGTTATAATGGTGGAAAATATCTACACCCTCTGTATACGTTAAAAAACATTCTTATCTTAATTTTGTCGAAAATGTAATAAAGCACCATGTTCGGAAAATGAGGGAAATATTCCTTTACATTTTTTTAAAAAGAAAAAAGGGTATAAATTAATTTAACCAATTGTCTAGTAAATACTAAAAATGTTTTCAAATACATTTTTAAGAAACACAGATGTGGATGATAAAGAGGTCCCAGTAGATACTCATGTATAAATAACCTGGGATAATAAAGAGATTTTAAAATTAACCCTTACCTTGTACTTTTCCTTAGTCAATGGTATGTTAACCTCCTATATAATAGTTAAAACATTGTTATTAAATTATACAATAACTATATACATAAATATTATATCATATATAATCTTCTAGTATTGCTTTGTTAATAATATTTCAGTAGAATCATTGTTTAGGTTGTTAACTGATTCATTTTCCTTTATATGTTTCATTACATAAGTAATGTTAGTTATGGAAAGGATGTATTTGATTCATATCCAGAATTATATTATGTCTATAAATATTATTTTAAATAATGAAATGAAAATTATTCTTTAATGGTTACGATGGTAAATGAATCTTATCTCATTCATGGAGACGGTAATCCATACGTATGCATGAACGCTACTTCTATTTCATTTTTTTCATTTTAAAAGGAATGAAAACCAAATGATAAATAGGTATATTATTATTCCAGTATAATTTCATATTTTATGTTCATTAATTAAGTTCATTAACATCATTATTTATGCATTCCATGTATGGTATGAACGAGTCATATAACTTTGAGGGGGCGGTAGCTGCACTTCCTCAAATGTTATTATCGTATATATACAACATGAAATGAATAAAGGTATGATATAAAAGATAATTACAGAAGATTAGAGATAAAATAAATATAATAAATATCATATATAATTATAGTTTCATCTTAATGGCCACTATAAGAGGCGGTACTAGAAGATTGAACAATATCGTTCTGTGAGGCAGTAGTTCGCCATCCATAGAAACATTATGTTCTATACCCATTAGATAGCGGTGTGTGTATCTGTAGTATGAATAATTCTCATAAAAACAACCTAGTATATTTTAGATACTATATTTTTTAAAAAAGTAATTGAATAAAGAGAGTTTAGGTTGTTGGATAAGTAAAATAAAAGAAAAGAACTTAAGAGAAGATGTTACCTTTAAATCGGGTAACTCCCTTTGGTTTGTACCAAAAGGCTTCCTTTAAGTGCCTTCTGACTAAGGTAAGGATTTTAAAAGGAATATAGGAATATAGGGAGCTTAATTGGGAAGCTTTTTAATGATACAAGGGTCTTGAGAGGTGGGAGTAATGAGTTAGATGTAATGTCTTTTTATAAGGGAGAGGAGGGGCTCTTTAAGAAAGTTTGAAAATATTATTTTATTTTAAACTGATTTTCAGTTTCAAAAGGTTAAAAACTCATTAAATTATAAGATAAGATAAATATTGTTCGAAATAAAATCATCCAATAATAATTTTATAGGTTTTTGATAGATTTTTAAATTTTATAATGTCATTTATTGAAATCATTCATTAATAAGGTAATCAATGCACCATCATTATGACATAAATAATCTTATTTATTTGATTTATAAAAATTATAAATAAAATAACATGATGTAGTAAATTTTTTTATATTTCAAATTGATATTTATAGGCAAAGAGATAACTTATATAACCCCATGTAAAAAGTGTTTTACTAAAACATATATGTTTGTGTCATTTTTGACTTTATTAAATTAATTAATATAAGGTGTCATTATCACACCCAAGTGGTGCCATGGGGTCCCACAATCTACCCAAGGATTCCCATGGTTGGAAATGTATCCGTCAATAGGGTTAGAACATGTGTTAGGGTAATTTAATATTATTAAAATATTATTTTTTACCCTTTAACCATGGTAAATAAAATATTTACCGATGTAATTATTCATAATGTCTAAAAATAAAATTTTACTATTTACATATTTTTGACCTCCTGATTCCAAATGTGCAATCTATTTTTCAAAATTCTAAACACAAAAGTTGCAGAAATTAATTTAAAATTAATTCCCATTGTAAAAACCAAAAGCGTGGTTTTTATGAGGTAAAAACTATCAAAAGTTTGACATATGTTTATGTAAAATTTAAATGTGAAATTATATATAATGACCTATATTATATTAAATGATAAAAATATAATCTAATGATACATTAAAACCACTAAAAATTATAATTTAACACTATAAATTATTTCGATTAATAAAGTTGTTTTTAATTAAAATTTAGTATTTCCACTATTCATCAAAATATGAAAGTTATAAAACAAGTACTAAAAATTCACCCTAAGATAATTTTGATATTCCGAATCCAAAAATTAAGTCCATTTTAAAAAAAAATTAGAAATTTCAAAAAGTGACTTTTACTATTCATAACTGCTTTTAAAACGGCTCGTTTGATTGGTCGTGGTGTGTTAGAACTTGAAGTGGAGTACACCGAAAGCTATTGTATTATTCAAAGAGAAGTGTACCATAGAAGCTTAGGGTTTTACATTATTCCCTCCTTCAAATAATTTCATCCTCTAAATTTCTATAATATTACTACATAAAAATATTTGGGTGGTTCTTCATCATAAGTTCCTCAGGTTCCCACGTCGCCTCTTACATATTATGGTTTATCCATAGAACGTTTACTAGAAGAGTCATTCAGTTTCTCAACACTTGTTATTTAGTATCAAGAATCCAGATTGGTACTTCACAATTAGATATATCGGGTTCCAGTTATAAGTATTCATAGGTGAGTACATGCGTTGGGTTTGGCATGTATTTTATCAACAATGAAACGTGGAACACATCATGAACTTTGGAGAGACTTGGAGACATTGTCAAACAGTAAGCTACAACCCCAATTCGTTCTAGAATTTCGAAAGGTCCGATGTACCTATGACTTAATTTACCCTTCTTACCGAATTGTATAACTCCATTAGATGGAGATTCCTTCAAGAAAACATGATTGCCTACCTAGAATTCCAAATCCTTCCTTCGGTTATCGGCATAGCTCTTTTGCCTACTTGGAGCTGCTTTGATGTGGGTTTGGATAATCTTCACCTTTCTTATTGTTTCCTTAACAAGTTCTGGGACTACAAGTTTTCTTTCACCAATATCATCCCAACAAGTTGGTGTGTGACATCTCTTTCCATATAATGCTTCATATGGTGTCATCTGAATACTTGAATGGAAGCTATTATTAGAGGAAAATTATACCATAGGTAAATAATGATTCCATATACCTTTAAAGTCAAGTGATAAAGATCTCAACATGTCTTATAAGGTTTGAATAGTCAGTTCTGATTGTCCATCAATTTGAGGGTGGTAGGCAGTGCTCAAATGATGTTCATTATCTAGGGATTTCTGAAGACTTTTCCATAATCTTGATGTAAAACGGGGATCACAATCAGAAACAATCGATAGGGGTACACCATGTAGTCATACAAATTTATTAATATATAGTCTTGATAAACTTTCAAGTGGTAAATCTTCTCTTATATCAATAAAATGTGCTGACTTGATAAGAAAATCAAGAATTACCCATATTTTATAATTCCTTCTAGGAGTCTTTGGAAGCCCCATGAAAAATTCCATCATAATATCATCCCATTTCCACTCTGGTATGGGAAGAGGTTGCATGACTCCTTCAGGATGTTGTCTTCAAGCCTTTACCTGTTGAAAAAACATACATCTTGACACATAATAAAAAATCTCCCTCTTTATCTTATCCCACCAAAAATGTTCTTTCAAATCTCTATACATCTTAGTGCTACCAGAGTGTATAGTGAAATTAGAGCTATGAGAATCATCCAAAAATTTCCTTTTTTGATCAGGTATATCAGGAACATAAAGTCTCTTCCCAAATTTCAACATTCCATATTCATTCAAAAAGTCATCTAATCTCCCACAATTCACAACTTTAATTTTCTTTTGAAACTCCAAATCATCAGTATAAGAACTTTTAATCCTTTCTACTAAAGATGTTTTGGAAATAAATTGTAAAATTATTGTTGGTTCAACTTTATTGATTATTCCCATATCCATCTTTACTAGATCCATGAACATAGGATCCTTTTCAACTCTCATCTTGTTCGGAACTCCATGATCCTTTCTAGTAAAAGCATATGCCACCTTATTTTCCTTTCCTGGGTGGTAGTGTATAGTGAAATCATAATCCTTGAGTAGATCGAGCCATCTCCTTTGCCTCATGTTGAGTTATTTTTGTGAGAAAATATACTTTAAACTCTTTTGATCAGTATAAATCTCACATTTTTCACCATAGAGAAAGTGTCTCCATATATTCAATACAATGATTACTACTTCTAACTCAATATAATTAGTGGGATCCTTTTTTTCATGAATTTTTAGCTATCATAATGCATAGGCAATAACTCTGTCATTTTACATAGGGACACAACTGAGTACTTTCTTTGAAGAATCACTAAAAATAACAAACTCATCATTAACTGATGGTAGTGTCAAGATATGAGTATTTAATAATATTCTATTCAATTATTCAAAACATTCTTCACAATATATTTTCAAAATAAATTAACCCCTTTACGTGTGAGCTTGGTTAATGGGTTATCCAATCAGGCAAAATTTTGGACGAAAAGCTGATAATAACATGCTAATCCAATAAAACTATGTACCTCAGTTATACTCGTCAGTTCTAGCCATTCTTGTATTGATCTTATCTTTGAAGGATCAACAGATATTCCATCCTTAGAGAAATATTGCCAAGAAAAGAAATCTCCGGAATCCAGAATTCACACTAGCTAAACTTCCCATATAATTCATTTCTCCTAAGAGTCTTTAAAATAGTGCGCAAGTGATTTTCATGATCTTCATAGCTTTTGGAGTATACCAAGATTTCATCAATAAATACCACTACAAAGTCATCAAGATATACCTTGAATACACTATTCATTAGATCCATGAAAACAGAGGGTGGATTAGTCAGTCCAAAAGGAATTACTATAAACTCGTAATGCCCATAACCAGTACAAAATGATGTCTTTGGAATGTCTTCCTTCTTCACACACAACTAATGATATCCAGATTGAAGGTCAATATTTGAAAAATATTAATCTCTATGAATTTGATCGAATAAATCATCAATGAGAGGTACGAGATACTTGTTCTTTATTATTATAGCATTGATCTCCATGTAGTCAATGAATAACCACATAGATCTATCTTTCTTCTTAACAAAAAGAATAGGGGATCCCCATAGAGAAACACTAGGGAGAATAAATCCTTTATTACTCAATTACATTAGTTTTTTATTTAGTTCCACTAATTCCACAGTGGCCATTCTATAAGGGGTATTTGATATGGTCCTTGAACCAGGAATTAAGTCAATGAAAAACTCAATTTCCCGTTTTGGAGGATGTCCAGGTAAATCCTATATAAACACATCAACATATTCTTTCACAATGGGTACATACTCTATTTCAACATTCCTTTAATCACCCCTAGTTATTTCACTCTCTTACTCCCTAATAATTGAATTTACTAGAGATATTGAGGGTGGATCTTGATAACAATCATATGGTGATATTTTTCCTATAAAGATAAGGTATTATTTATCACCACCATCATAAATTGTAACCTCCTTCTTCTTACAATAATTTTTCGCATCATGGTCCGAAATCCAATCCATACTAAGGATTATATCAAATTCAATCATGGGTATGAAAATTAGAATAGAAGTAAAGCACGTTTATATGCCATAATGTTAACTGATTCAAAAAACATTGTTGCAATGATACTTCCATTAGGAGTTTTTACTGACAACTCCTTTGTTAAGTCAGAATGGAAATATTTAATTTTTATGGAAAACTGGGAAGATATGAAAGAATATGATGATCCAAAATCAAATAAAGCATTGGCTAAATTTTAGGAAATGATTAAATTACTTTCCACCACATCATTCAGAGCTTCAACCTCAGCAGTAGTGGTCACATAATCTTGTCCTCACTCCTTTGGCCTTTTCTGAGGTATGTTTCCTTGGTGCTTAGGACATTCATTTTCATAATGCCCCATTTCTCTACAATTTTATCATTCAACATTGAAAACCTATTTATTTCCATTGTAATAACGAGCTTGGAGGCCTTTTCACCACACTTATAACAGAATCACATTCCCTTTAAGAAAGTACCAGGGTGTTTCTTCCCAAATTTACTACAGGATGTAAATTTAACTTTTCCCTTATTCCCCTTATTTCCATTTCCGGAGTGTTCAGTAGATCTTTTCTTCTCCTGCTTAGCTTTAAATTCATAAGACTTAGGGAATTATTTTTCTGTCCTGATAGAAACAGAGACTATATATAATTATGTCAAGAAGGATTGTGAGATTAATGTTCGACGGAGAAATGGTTTTAACCCATCAAATAATCGATCAACCTTACTCCTTGGGTTATATATATAATCTGCAGCATGCCTTTCTAACCTTGTAAAGTTAGCCTCATACTTTATGACATTCTCATCCTCCTTTTTTCCTTAGACTCAGAAATCATCTTTCCATATACGCTCGATGGTCACGATAGAAGTATTTTTCTTTGAAAATATCTTTAAACTCCCTCTATTACATATATGATACTTCATCATCTTCCTTTGTGTATTGAATCAACGACCATCGTTGATCTGCATCTCCTATGAGGGGATGAACTGCCATGAAAACTTTTTCCCTTTCCTTACTCACCAAAGCATGAAATATTTTCTCTAAGGAACTTATCCATTGCTCAACTACAGATGGATTTGTAGTCCAATTGAATTTTGGTGGTTTTTGCCTCATGAATCGGTCTAAAATTGATCCTTTATGTTGTGGATCAAGGTGCTCCATACATGTAAGGTTATTAATCATAACTTGAGTGAGTTGTCCGAGTATGGTTATAAGCTGATCAGAACTAGTTGCATCACAAGCTCCACTATTATTATCTTCCGTAGGTGGGAAGTCCTTACATGGATTACGTGTGTTGATATGGTTTCCATTCCTTCCACTAGGCACCATTTCTAAACAATGACATTCACTAGATTAGTTTACGAATCGAAATACATAATTCCAAACTTTTAAAACACTTAACATAAATTGAACAGTTTATGGATATAATCCATAATCATGAAAATATTATCTTTGAGGAAGTATATACTCTTAAATCCCTCATAATGTTTTGTAAAGAAAATGTGAATTATCCTAAGCATATCCCCCGAGAGTTTCATAACTAAGAGTGCAACAAGGCTCGTTGTCGTGTACCAGGATACCACAAGTCAAACCCAAAACTCCTTGTCAGAGTTTTCACTCCTAGGTACATCTATACCAGCTCCACCTCTACCTGCTCCTATCTAGACATGGACGTATTTCCTGGAAAATACTCAAAATCTCTACATTACCAAAATTCTAGGAATATATTATATACTAATCCTCAAAGTCTATCTTAGGGCAATGTGCTCTAATCATAGTTTTTTTAAATCTAGTTTCCATGGTTTGTACTGAAATTTCTTTAATACTAACTGTAACGCCACGACCCTAGTTACCTTGAGTCGGTACATTATTACATAACATTGGCATGATACACGGAATCATGTCTCAAAATACCCATCAGTTTAGTAGCCTTGGAATTACTAGATGTATATATAATTTTTACATTACATCATGAAATAATGAAAAAAACATTGTGTCACCTTTGAACACAATAATATCCTTGGAATATCCATTCAGGTTAATCATAATTTACTTCTTCACATCCTGGGAAAAAGAAAACATAAGAAAGGGGTGAGCTCAGATGCTTAGTAAGGATAACAATACAACAGAAATTATCATAAATGAGCATAAACATTTAAGGTAATGTATAAGACTAAAACAAAATTCTTTTAAACATAAAATTCATCATAATATGAAAAATATAAATAAAATAATGTCATTTAATTATTCACATAGATATTTTACTAGTAGAATAATCACAAGAAATATCAATAGTCAATTTCCTAATGATGGAATACATAATGTCAGACATCATAACCACATAGTCAAGTCCTCGTGCCAAGACTACAAATAAGATTTTGTCAAGGCCTTGTGGCAAGACACTAGATTTTCTCAGGAGACATATCGATGCATCAATGAACTATATCGGGCTCCACTCTTCACTTACTAAGTCCAATTCATTCCTCATATGATCATGTTGTAACATAACATAAACATTTGTATTAAAATTAGTATAAAAAATGTTAATAATTTAACCATAAACCTTGAATGGAATAAAAATAACACATCCAAATTAAATCATATCGAAAAACCTTCAATACAATTTGGAATATTGTATCATAATAAATCAACTTCAAACATGTGTAAAATCCATTGAAGGATGTTGACATAGATGAAATCAAAACTATTTGAGAGAAATATCTCTTTCTATTTTGAAATCATTTAAAATTAAAATAATTATTAACGGAAACATTTATTTTTAAAATATTCTTATAATCTTGTAAGAGAATCTTTGAAGATGTTATAACTGCGGAAAATAGCCGCACCCTCCGTATACGTTAAAAAACATTCTTATCTTAATTTCGTCGAAAATGTAATAAAGTACATTGTTCGGAAAATGACAGAAATATTCATTTACAAACATTTTATAAAAAATCATAAAAGGGTATAAATAACTTTAACTCATAGTCTATGTAATAGTAAAAATGTTTTGAAATATATTTTTAAGAAACATGGATGTGGATGATAAAGAGGTCCCAGTAGATACTCACGTATAAATAACCTCAGATAATAAAGAGATTGTAAAATTAACTGATACCTTGTACTTATCCTTATTCGATGGTATGTTAACATCATATATAATAGTTAAAATATTGTTATTAAATTATACAATAACAATATACATAAATATGATATCATATATTATATTTTAATACTTCTTTGTTAATAATATTTATGTAGTATCATTGTTTCGGGTGTTAACTGATTCATTTTCCTTTATATGTTTTGTTACGTAAGTAATTTTTGTTATGGATAGGATGTATTTGATTAATATATAGAATGATATTATGTCTGTAAATATTATTTTTAATAATAAATTGAAAATTATTCTTGAATGGTTACAATGAGAAATGAATCTTTCCGCGTTCATGGAGACGGTAATCCGTACGTATGCATGAACACTACTTCCATTTCATTTTTTTTTAATTTTAAAAGGAATAAAAACCAAATGATACATAGGTATATTATTTTTTCCAGTATAATATCATATTTTATATATGTTACATAATTTCATTAACATCATCCTTTATACGTTCCATGTATGGTATGAAGGAGTCAGATCACTTTGAGTGGGAGATAGTTCGCACTTCCTCAAATGAAATTATCGTATATATACAACATGAAAAGAATATAGTTATGTTATAAAACAGAATTAAATAATCCAATAGATAAAATAAATATCATAAATATCATATATAATTACAGTGCCATCAGAATGTCCACCATAAGAGGTGGTAGTAGAAGATTGAACAATCATTGTTTCGTGAGGCAATAGTTCTCCATCCATAGAAACATTATGTTCTATTCCCATTAGATAGAGGTTTGTGTAAGTGAAGTTAGAATTATTATCATAAAAACATCCAATTATATTGAGGATACTGGTGTTTTAAAAAAAATGTAATAAATAGAGTTTAGGGGGTTGGAGAAGTAAAATAACATAAAAGAACTTAAGAGATGATGTTACCTTTAAATCGGGTAACTTCTTTTGGTTTGAACCAAAATGCTTCCTTGAGATGACTTATTCCTAAGGTAAGGATTTTAGGAGGAATATAGGGATTTAAGAAGCTTAATTTGGAAGATTTTGGATGATCCAAGGGGCTTGAGAGGTGGGAGTAATGGGTTAGAGTTGATATATTTTTATAAGGGACAAGAGAGGCTCTTTCAGAAAGTTTGAAAATATTATTTTATTATAAACTTATTTTAGGTTTAAAAATTTTAAAAATTAATTAAATTCAAATATAAGATGACTTTTGTTCGAAATAAAATCATCCAATAATAATTGGACAGTTTTTGGATAGTTTTTTAAATTTTATAATCTCATTTATTTAAATAATTCATTAATTAGAAAATCATTTCATCATCACTGTGTTATAAATAATTTTATTTATTTGATGTATAAAAATTATAAATAAAATACCATGATTTAGAAAATATTTTTAGACTTCAAATGAATATTTATAGTCGAATAGATAACTTACATAACTTCATGTAAAAGTTGTTTTACTAAAAGATATTTGTTTATGTCATTTTTCTCTTTACTTTAAATTAATTAATATAAGGTGTCATTATCACTCCCAAGTGGCTCAATGGGGTCCCAAAATTGACCCAAGGATTTCCATGGTCGTACATGTATAATTAAATAGTGTTAAGACACATGTTCATGTAATTTAATATTATTACAATATTAATTTTTACCCTTATTTACCAGATTTACCCATTAACCATGGTAAATAAAATATTTTCCGAAGTAATTATTCATAATGTATAACACTAAAAGTTACTTATTTACACATTTTGGACCTCCAGATTCCAAATATAGAATTCATTTTTCCAAATTCACAACAGAGAAGTTTCAAAAAATAATTTAAAATTAATTCCTGTTGTCAAAACCAAATGCATGTTTTTTTAAGAAGTACAAACTATTAAAAGTTTGACATGTGTTTATGTACAATTTAAATGTGAAATTACATCCAATGACCTATATTACATTAAATTATAGAAATTTAATCTATTGAAACAATAAAACCACTCAAATTTATAATTTAACAATTTAAATTATTTCGATTAAAATAGTTGTTTTTAATTAAAATTTAGTATTTTTCCCAATTCATCAAAATATTAAATTTATCAGAAAAGTAACAAAATGTAACCCTAATCTGATGTTGATATTCCAAATCCAAAAATGAAGTCTATTTAAAAAAATAAAATTTATAAAATTTCAAAAAGTGGGTATGACTATTCATTACTGCTTATAAAACGACTAGTTTGATTGGTCATGGTGTGTTAGAACACGAAGCAGCGTACACCACAAGCTATTGTGTTATTAAAATAGAAGTGTACTGTAGAAGCTTGGGTTGTTACATTATTCCCTCCTTCAAATAATTTTTTACTCAAAATTTCTAGAATATTACTACATAAAAAGATTCGTGTGGTTCTTCATCATAAGTTCCTTAGGTTCTCACGTCTCCTCTTCCATCTTATGGTTTCTCCAACGAACTTTTACCAGAAGAGTCATCCAGTTTCTCAACACTTGTTCTTTGGTATCAAGAATCTTGATAGGCTCTTCACTATAAGACAAATTGGGTTCCAGTTCTAATTCTTCATAGGTGAGTACACGCGTTGGGTCTGGCATGTATTTTCTCAATAGTGAAACGTGGAACACATAATGAACTTCAAAGAGACATGGAGGAATTTCCAAATGGTAATCTACAACCTACTTCATTCTAGAATTTTGAAAAAGATCCAATATACCTAAAACTTAATTTACCCTTCTTACCAAATTGCATAACTCCCTTCCATGGAGATACCTTCAAGAAAACATTATCTCCTACATGGAATTCCAAATCTTTCCTTCTCTTATCGGCGTATCTCTTTTTCCTACTTTGAGATTCTTTGATGTGGGTTTGGATAATATTCACCTTTTCCATTGTTTCCTCAACAAGTTCTGGGCCTACGAGTTTTCTTTCACCAACATCATCCCAACAAGTTTGTGTGCGGTATCTCTTTCCATATAATCCTTCATATGGTGCCATCTAAATACCTGAATGGAAGCTATTATTATAGGAAAATTCTACCAGAGGTAAATAATGATCCCACATACCATGAAAGTCAAGTGAGAACGATATCAACATGTATTCTAATGTTTGAATAGTCCATTCTGATTGTACATCAGTTTGAGGGTGGTAGACAGTGCTCAAACGAAGTTCAGTATCTTGGGCTTTCTTGAAGACTTTTATAGAATCTTGATGTAAAAAGGGGATCACGATTAGAAAAAATTGATAGGGGTACACCATGTAGTCTTACAACATCACTAATATATATTCTTGCTAAACGTTTAATTGGTAAATCTTCTCTTATAGCAAGAAAATGTTCTGACTTGGTAAGATGATAAAAAATTACACATATTACATCATTTTTTCTAGGAGTCGCGGGTATCCCCATGACAAAGTCCAGCATAATATCATCCCATTTCCACTCTGGTATTGGAAGAGGTTTCATGAATCCTCCAGGATGTTGTCTTCCATCCTCAACCTATTGACAAACCATACATCTTAACACATAATTGACAATCTCCTTCTTCATGTTGTCCCACCAAAAATGTTCTTTCAAATCTATATACAGCTTTGTGCTACTGGGGTGTATAGAGAAATTGGATCTATGAGCATCATCCAACAATTGCCTTTTTAGATTAGGTATATCAGGAACACAAAGTATCTTCCAAAATTTCAAATTCCATCTTCATTCACAAAGTCAACTAATCTCCCATCATTCACAGCTTTAATTTTCTTTTGAAACTACTCATCATGAGTTTGAGAACTTTTTATCCTTTCTAGTAAATATGGTTTGGAAACCATTTGTAAAAGTATTGATATTTCACCTTCCATGATTATTCCTATTTCCATATTTACTAGATATATGATCATAGGTTCATTTTTAACTCTCAACTTGTTCATAACTCTATGACCCTATCTGCTCAAAGCATCTTCCACCTTATTTTCCTTTTATGGGTGGTAGTGTATAGTGCAATAATAATCCTTGAGAAGTTCGAGCCATCTCCTTTGCCTCATGCTGAGTTATTTTTGTGAGAAAATATACTTCAAAATCTAGTGATCAGTATAAATCTCACATTTTCACCATAGAGATAGTGTCTCTATATCTTCAAAGCAAAGATTACAACTGCTAACTCAAGATAATGTGTGGGATAGTTTTGTTCCAGAATTTTTAGCTGTCATGATTCATAGGCAATAACTATTTCATTCTGCATAATGACACAACCAAGTCCTTTTTTGAAGCAACACTATGAATAACAAAACCATCATTATCTGATGGTAGAGTCACAATAGGTTCTTTGACTAATCTTCTATTCAATTCTTCAAAACATTATTCACACTCTTTTGTCCAAACAAATTTAACCCCTTTATGTGTGAGCTTGGTTAATGGGTTAGCCAATCGGGCAAAATTCTGGACGAAACGCCGATAATAACCTGCTAAACCAATAAAACTAGTACCTAAGTTATACTCATCAGTTCTGGACATACTTGTATTTATCTTGTATTTTAAAGATCAATAGAGATTCAATCCTTAGAGACAATATGACCAAGAAAAGAAATCTCCTGAAGCTAGAATTCACACTTGCTAAACTGTCCATATAATTCATTTCTTCTAAGAGTCTATAAAATAGTGCGCAAGTGATTTTCATGATCTTCATAGATTTTGGAGTATACCATGATGTCATCAATAAATACCACTACAAAGTAATCACGATATTCCATGAAAACTCTATTCATTAGATCCATGAAAACAGAGGGTGCATTAGTTAGTCGAAAAGGCATTACTGTAAACTCGTAATGCCCAT
This sequence comes from Viscum album, assembly GCA_963277665.1. Classification (NCBI taxonomy): domain Eukaryota; kingdom Viridiplantae; phylum Streptophyta; class Magnoliopsida; order Santalales; family Viscaceae; genus Viscum; species Viscum album. The sequence goes on from OY728146.1 coordinate 320,866,542, forward strand.
ACCTGGTACAAAATGATTTCTTCATAATGTCTTCCTTCTTCACACACAACTGATAATATCCAGATCCATGGTCAATGTTTGTAAAATATTGAGCTCCACGAAGTTGATTGAATAAATCATCAATCCGAGGTAGGGGATAGTTGTTCTTTATTATTATATCATTGATCTCCCTGTAGTCAATGTACAACCTCATAGATCCATATTTCTTCTTAACAAATAGAACTGGGGCTCCCCATAGAGAAACAATATGGAGAATAAATCATTTTATTACTCAATTCCACTAGTTTTTTCTTTAGTTCCACTAATTCTACAGTGTCCATTCTATAAGGGGTCTTCAATATGGGCCTTGAACTAGGAATTAAGTTAATAGAAAAATCAATTTCTCATTCTAGAGGATGTCCAGGTAAATCCTCTAGAAACAAATCGACATATTATTTCATAATGAGTACATAATCTATTTGAACATTCCTTTCCTCACCCCTAGTTATTTCACTCTCTTCCTCCCTAATAGTTGAATTTAGTAGAGTTAATGGGGTTGGATCTAAATAAGAATCAGATGGCGACTGTTCTCCTCTAAAGATAAGGTATTCTTTATCATCATCATCAAAAATTGTAACCTCATTCTTCCTACAATAAATTATCGCATCATGGTATGAAATCCAATCCATACCAAGGATTATATCAAATCCAATCGTGGGTATGAAAATAATATTGTTAGATAAATCGCATTTACATGCAATACTGGTAACTGATTCACAATTATTTTTTTCAATGATACCTCCCTTAGGAGTTTTTACTAACAACTCCCATGTTAAGTCAAATTAGAAATATATAATTTTCTTGGAAAATTGAGTAGATATGAAAGAATGGGATAAACCAGAATCAAATAAATCATTGGATAAATTTAAAGAAACGATTAAATTAGCTTTCACCACATTATTTGGAGCTTTAACCTCAATAGTAGTGATTGCATAAGCTTGGGCTTTCTCCCTTGGAATTTTCTAAGATAAGTTTCCTTGTCTCTTAGGACATTCATTTTCATAATGCCCCATTTCTCTACAATTGTAGCATTCAAAATTGAAAAAATCTTTATTTTCCTTGCAATCACGAGCTTGGTGTCCTTTTTCACCACACTTGTAACAGACTCTCATTCCCTTCATAAAAGTACCAGGGTGTTTCTTCCCACATTTATTGTAGGATAGAAATTCAAGTTTTCCCTTCTTCCTCTTATTTCCATTTCTAGAGTGTTCATTAGATCTCTTCTTCTCCTGCTTAGCTTTAAAGTCATAAGACTTAGAAAATTATTTTTTTGTCTTGATAGCACATGGGACTATATCTTCGCACGTCGAGAAGGATTGTGAGACTGATTCTCGATGGAGAAATGGTTTTAACCCATTAATGAATCGATCAATCATACTTATTATGTTACTTATATAATCTTTAGCATGCCTTGCTAACCTTGTAAAGTTATCCTCATACTTTATGACATTCTCATCCTACTTTTTCCTTAAACTCAGAAATTTCCTTTTCATATTCGCTTGATTTTCATGAGGAAAGTATTTTTCTAATAAAAGTTCTTTAAACTCTCTCCATTCCATATTTGATACTTCATCCTATTCATTTGTGTTTTTAATTAATGAACACCGTTGATATGAATCTCCTGTGAGATGATAAACATCCATGACAAATTTTTCCCTTTCGTTACTCCCCAAAGCATGAAATATTTTCTCTGAGGAACATATCCATTGCTCAGCTAAAAATGGATTTGTAGTCCCATTTATTGTTAGCATTTTTTGCCTCATGAATCAGTCTAACATTGATCCTCTGCGTTGTGGATCAGGGATGGTCCTTACGGGTAAGGTTATTATTCATAACCTGAGTGAGTTGTCTGAGTATGGTTATAATATTATAAGCACCAGTTGCATCACCATCTCCACTATAATTATCTCGAGTAGGAGTGCAGTCCCTACATAGATTACGTGCATTGATATGGTTTCCATTCCTTACACTAGGAACCATTTCTAAACAATGGAATACATTAGATTAGTTTATGAATCACAATACATAATTCCAAACTTTTAAAACACTTAACATAAATTGAATAGTTTATGGATATAATCCATAATCATGAAAATGTTTTATTTGAGGAATTATATACTCATAAATACTTCATAATGGTTTGTAAAGAAAATGTGAATCGTCCTAAGAATATCCCCCAGGAGTGTCGTATCCAAGAGTGCAGCAAGGTCCATTGTCGTGTACTAGGATACCCCGAGTCATGCCCGAAACCCCTTGTCAGAGTTTTCAATCCTAGGTACATATGTTCTAGATCTACCTCTACCTTCTCGTATCTATATATGGATGTATTTCATGGAAAATACACAAAATATCTATATTACCAAAATTATAGGATGTTATTCTATACTAATCCTCAAAGTCTATCTTAGGGTAATGTTCTCTAATTGGAGTATTTCTAAATCTAGTTTCCATGGATTTTACTAAAATTTATCTGATAAAAACAGAAATTCCCTGACCCTAGTTACCTAGAGTTAGTTCATTATTACATAACATTGGCATGATACAAGGAATCGTATCTCGAAAGACCGATCTGTTTAGTAGCCTTGGAAGTACTAGATGCATACATAAGTTTTACATTACATAGTGAAATAAATAAAAACAATAGTGTTTTCCCTTTGAACACACTCATATCCTTGTCCTATACCTAAAAGTTAATCGTAATATACTTCTTCACATCCTGGGAAAAAGAAAACATAAGAAAGGGGTGAGGTCAGATGCTCAGTAAGGATAACAATATAGTGGAAACTATTATAAATAAGTATTAACATTTAAGAAAATGTATAAGACTAAAACAAAAGCCTTTCAAACATAAAATTCAACATAATATGGAAAATATAAATCAAATAATTCAATTTACTTATTTACATGGATATTCTACTAGTCAAATAATCACATGCAATATCAATAGTCAATTTCATAATTATGGAATGTATAATTCTGGACATCATAACCACATAGTCAAGGCCTCCTGCCAAGACTACAAATTAGATTTTGTAAAGGCCTTATGACAAGACACTAGTTCGTCTCATTAGACCTATCGATGCATCGAGGAGCTATAGTGGGCTCCACCCGTCACTTACTATGTCCAATTTATTTATCATATAATTTTTTTGAAACATAACATAAACATTCATATTAAAACTTGCATACAGAATGTTAATACTTTAACCATATACCTTGAATGGTATAAAAATATAATATCCATATTCAAACATATCACAAAACCTTAAATACAATATGGAATATTGCATCATAATAAATCTACATCAAACCAGTGAAAAATCCATTGAAGGATGTTGCCATAGATTAAATCAAAACTATTTGAGAGAAAAATCTCTTTTTATTTTGAAATCATTTAAAAGTAACATAATTATAAAATAAAACATTTATTTTGAAAATATTCTTATAATATTTTAAGGTAATCTTTGAAGATGTTATAAAGGTGGAAAATAGCTGCACCCACTGTATTCATTAAAAACAATTCTTATCATAATTTTTTTGAAAATGTAATAAAGTACATTGTTCGGAAAACGATGGAAGGATTCCTTTACAAACATTTTATAAAAAATAAAACAAGGGTATAAATGACTTTAACTCATAATATTGTAAATATTAAAAATGTTTTTAAATATATTTTTACGAAACACGGATGTGGATGATAAAGAGGTCCCAGTAGATACTCATGTATAAACATCCTCGGATAATAAAGAGATTGCAAAATTAACCCTTACCTTGTACTTTTCCTTAGTTGATGGTATTTTAACCTCATGTATAATAGTTTAAACATTGTTATTAAATTATAAAAGAACAATAAACATAAATATGATATCATATATGATCTTCTATTATTTCATTGTTAATAATATTTCAGTAATATCATTGTTTCAGGTGTTAACTGATTCATTTTCCTTTATATGTTTTGAAACGTAAGTAACGTTTGTTATGGATAGGATATATTTGATTCATATCCAGAATAATATTATGTCCTTAAATATTATTTTTAATTTTAAAATAAAAATTATTCTTGAATGGTTACGATGAGAAATGAAACTTATCGCATTCGTGGAGACGGTAATCCGTATGTACGCATGAACGCTACTTCCATTTTATTTTTTTTCATTTTAAAGGGAATTAAAACAAAATGATACATTGGTATATTATTATTAAAGTGTAATATTATCTTTTATATATTTTACATATGTTTATTAACATCATCCTTTATAGGTTCCATGAATGGTATGAATGATTCATTTCACTTTGAGGGGGCGGTAGTCCGCACTTCCTAAAATGAAATTATCGTATATATAAAACATGAAAAGAATATTGGTATGTTATAAAATAGAATTATAGAAGCTTAGAGATAAAATAAATATCATAAATATCATATATAATTACAATTCCATCATAATGGCCACCATAAGTGGTGGTAGTAGATGATTGAACAATCATCTTTTCGTGAGGCAGTAGTTCACCATCCACAGAAAAATTATGTTCTATACCCATTAGATGGAGGTTTGTGTAAGTGTATTTAGAATAATTCTCATAAAAAAAGCCTATTATATTTAGGATACTGGTGTTTAAAAAAAACAATGGAATAAAGAGAGTTTATGGGGTTGGAGAATTAAAATAAAAGAAAAGAACTTAAGATATGATATTACCTTTAAATCGGGTAAATCACTTTGGTTTGAACCAAAAGGCTTCCTTGAAGTTCCTTCTTCCTAAGGTAAAGATTTTTTTTGAGTAATAGAGGGATGTAGGGAGCTTAATTGTGAAGAGGTTAGATGAGATAAGGGGCTTGAAAGGTGGGATTAATGGGTTATTGGTGATGACTTTTTATAAGGGAGAGGAGGGGCTCTTTAGGAATGTTTGAAAATATTATTTTATTATAAACTTATTTTCGGTTTTAAAAGGTACAAAACTAATTAAATTATAATATAAGATTACTCTTGTTTTAAATATAATATTAAAATAATAATTTTATAGGATTTGGGTAGTTTTTTAAATTTTATAACCTCATTTGTTTGAATCATTCATTAACATGGTAATCACTGCATTATCATTGTGTCATAAATAATCTTATCTATTTGATGTCTAAAAATTATAAATAAAATACAATGATTTAGGAAATAATTATATATTTAAAATTAATATTTATTGTATAATAGATAACTTATATAACCCCATGTAAAAATTGTTTTACTAAAAGATATATGTTTATGTCATTTTTGTCTTTACTTTAAATTAATTAATATAAGATGTCATTATCACTCCAAAGTGGGTCCATGGGGTCCCAAAATCGACCCAAGGATTCCCATGGTCAGAAATGTATCTTTCAATAGGTTTTGGACATGTTTTAGTGTAATTTAAAATTATTTTAAAATTATTTTTACCCTTATTTACTGGTTTTACCCTTTAACCATGGTAAATAAAATATTTACCGAAGTATTCATAATGTATAAAAATAAAAGTTACATATTTACACATTTTTAACCTCATGATTCCAAATATAGAATCTAATTTTCCAAATTCAAAACACAAAAGTTGCAGAAATTAGTTTAAAAATAATTCTCGTTGTCAAAACCAAAAAAGGGTTTTTTAAGAAGTAAAAACTATGACAAGTTTGACATGAGTTTATGTACAATTTAAATGTGAAATCACATAAAATTACCTATTTTAAATTAAATGAAAAAATTATAATCTAAGGATAATTTAAAACCACTCAAATGTATAATTTAACACTATAAATTATTTCAATTAAAAAAGTTATTTTTTATTAAAATTTAGTATTTTTCACTATTCCTCAAAATATGAATGTTATCAGAAAAGTACCAAAATTTCACCCTAAGATAATTTTGATATTAAGAATCCAAAAATGAAGTCCATTTTAAAAAATAAAATTTATAAAATTTCAAAAAGTGGATATTACTATTCATAACTACTTTTAAAACGGCTTGTTTGATTGGTCATGGTGTGTTAGAACTCGAAGTGGTAGACACCACAAGCTATTGTATTATTCAAAGAGAAGCGTACCATAGAAGTTTGGGGTGTTATAGTTTTAGTAAAGTAAAAGTGTGTAATTTCCTAAAAAAATACATGCATGTGTGGATACTAGAAAGTGGATACAGTTGTGTCATAGATACAATTAGGGATAATAACCCCAAAAGGGTTGGTTTAGATTTTACTCAACCATAAAACTGATGCACAATAAGTGGAACATATTCTACACACCTGAAAAGATACTCCCATGAGATATTCTTAGGAATATTCACATGCTCTTAATGAACCATGATGAAGGATTTTTGTGACCATTTCCTTGGTCTCCTACCAACATAATCTATGAAATCCAATAAAATATTCCAAGGATAACCTGACTCATTTTAAGTACCCTATCTAATATAATCTAACTTTCTATAGGGTAAATTTAATAGGGTAAGTTGTTATAGGGTAACTTGTTATAGGGTTTATTTCTATACGGTAACTTACTAGGGGATATGTTGATATAGGGTAACTTATTACAGGGAAAGGGAAAATTTAAAAGATATTTTCTTAATATATTCATGTATTACGTCACATATCATTTTAGTTTTATGTTTTATGTTACATAATATATTTAACAGTGTTTATTTAAATGATAATTATATATTGAAATATTGGGGTCTTACACCAAGGTTATTATTTATCTAGTTTTGAGAAGAAATATAAAGAAACGAATGAAAAACAATTATTGTTTTTGATATTAACTACTTGTTTTGGGCCCTATTTTTTTAAGTGGCATCAAAATGTTTTACATACCAGTTTATAATTATTTATCTTCCAATGATGTTTTATAAATTTATGTTAGATTTTTTTTCTATTTAATTTATTCGTAAATATGAAAGTCTATATAATTTTTTCACTTTATCTGACCAAGAACGGGATAATAATATATGATGAAAATATAGATTTACCATCAATAGATGTTAGTGATTCAATCTATAGGACAGAGTTACATGATGTGTAATTGAAAACTTATATAATGTTTCATCCATCTAACCACACAAGGATGGGTTCACATTAATCATGGATATCCATGTCATGGAATAGTATGTGGCATCATTTCACACTGTTTATTTATTGGATAGATTTAATGTGTTTAGATAGGCTAAATGATATGTATCTAGTGTATGCATTGTTTAACCCTGCATGGATTGGACCAAAAGATTCACACAAACTATGTTGTCAAAGTACATATAATGTGTTAATTACATACTATATATTGACTCATAGCTAATAAACATGTCCCATTTGTGACTAAATAGCATGTAGTTGGCATAAAACCTATGTAATTAATCAATTAACACATTTATTATACATAGAGTCCCTAGTTATGTTTTATGGGAGTCTAAATAATAAATTTTATAGTGTATACTGGGTTTTACACACCATTTAACTCATAACCCTTCACAACAAATACACATAGATCTAGGATGTACATAGTGTAAATTAATTACATGGAATTGAAATTAATCATACCATTAAATTCCTAAATGAAATAATATCTACGTGATTTTGGAACTACAAGACATGTGTGGGTTTCATACACACAATGTACTACATGGTTATTTCCATCGGTACATGATATGTATATCCATGGTGTATCATATAGTCATTAACATTGTTCATACTGCATGGATTGAAACATTAAACTAAACATCATTTAATATTAATACACATCATGTACATTTCATGTCATATAATTATATTATACACAAACATGACCATACAGAACATAATCACATGCCATGTGAGTGGAAGTGCACATCATATAGAGAGGAAGAATACATGATGTTTTGTCTATAGTACATGTTGTGATAATATCAACATAGAATTTAAGACTGATTGGAAGGGAGAACTTCATGTGCCCTGTTAGTACACAACATGTATGAATTAATTTTAAATTATATCTATTTTAATAATTCAATTAATATATTTAAAACAATACAAAAATTATGGTTAATTAATTAATAATATAATTATTTTATTAATTTAGGAGATTCATTTTAATAAATAATGAATATAAATAAATAATAGTTGGTTTATTAAATGTGTAGTCATTACATGCATAAATGATTATGATATTTACCAGCCAATGTATGTGTTTAATTTCTATTTAATTTAACATTTATCGCATGGGTTTTATGTGATAAAATTTTTATTAAATAATACATGATGTCCTGAGAGTCATCCAAATCACCTTTATTAAGTAGGAATTATATTTCTATGAATTATTTTATGTTACCCCATAACCCAGGTTCCCCTCAACTACATGTGATTAAATATTTCATGCCTATCGTGATACATTCTAAATTATAAATTAAAAGTGTTCCCTGAACCAACTAATAATGTAGTTTTATATGTATGTATTGATATCACATATATAACATCCTAACCCGAATCACTGGGTTTGATGCGGAATGTCACACATCCTCAGACGTGTCTCCCTGTACTCTAGAGGCTTCCAATTGGAAGTGAGAGTCTTGAATGGAAATATGGGGAGACTACACCCTAAATCATAGTGAAAAAATATAAATAAATAAATATCCAAATAGGTAAATAGTATATAATAATAATAATTTTAAATCTATTACGAAGCAACTGTATAAATGAATATAGAAATAACTATATGCACACTCAAAATTCAAAAAATAAAACAACTGATCACCCACCGACCAATCACGTACATAGATATATAAAATAATACAGTATAAGAAGCTCTGTAACTCCTAGACTCATCTCATCCTAGTCTCCAATCTCATAGAAATATATCCTTATCAATGATCAAATCCAGGCCTCAACATGACCTCTACCTGTGACAAGCAAGGGATACTCTGGTACTCAAGTATCGTGGCTGTCCAAGAAGGGTGTGTGTACAACTTAGTAGGACCCCACTAATGTGGCCTTGTACCCAAAAATTAATATGAAATGTCTTTTTAAGTGATTAGATTATAAAAAAGTAAATATTAAATACATAAATTCACAACATAGTATAAAATCACCAAGAACACACAAGAAATAAACAACCATGTGTTGAGCAGTCATGCACTTACCAAGATACAAAAAACCCCCAATCGTACCTAATTTGGCTCAATGTCAGAATGGATGTAAAGAGTATGATAAATTATTTCACTACACATCAATAATACATTTCACATAAACCTAGTTCCAGTCATCAACCTACGTTTGTCAGTTCGATAACCCATGTTCCTCTCTTAAGGAAATGATACAATCCTTCTACGAGGATAGGAATGCCATCCTTATTAATACCCAATAGGGTATATTTTAAACCACATATATCCCAAGTATGTATGATCCCATACCTGTGTTAGTTATACATTCACTTATTAAAACACTACACACCCAACATTGTTGATCCCTAGTCTACTATCTTTTACACCATATATTACCGAAGTCTATAGGAGCTCGTACTAGTATCATTCATCCAGTCACTTATTAACATCCATCTATAAGGATAGTCATGATCCATGGTAAATTATCTTTTAAGACACATATAACCCAAGTCCAAAGGATCCAGTACTAGTAACTTCTAGCTAGTGCTAATCTGTAGCCCTAGTCACGTCATCACACTTCCCCATAAAGGGTCTATCTAACCTAGGTTGATCAACCTAGTCACCCAGTTAGTAGAAGCATGGTTCCACAGGCTATGAAACCCAATAAGAAATACATGTCATATAAAGGAACAAAAATTCATATCATGAAAATATTTCATGAGGCTACACATACTCCGACCATGATCATTATCAAGAAAGGTCAATATGTTGTTCCAATAAGGTATCACATCATGGGAATTAGAGGTATAGATAAACAGAGCATGGAATCTCATTATGAGTTATAACAGCTACACATGTGATAAAAATTGAACATAGTTTCATAGGATATATATTCAGTCAATCCTTGACCATTGGTTTCCAAGAAATAATCCAACACACACTGTCCAACATGGCCCTTGGAACCTTGTCAGTTTATTAGTCATATTCAATAAATTAATTTTGACTTAATCTTCCATAATTAATTAATCATTATTATTGTTCATGACACAAGATGAATTAATGGTAATTTTTACAAAGTAGAGAACCTAATATCTCATTCCAATAAACATGCATAAATACTAAGGGATAGAGTAAACATGACCACCTAACTCAAATGGAGTCAACTCTAATCCAAGAAAAGCCCAGTATATTTGTTTAATTCTCCCAAATTCATTTATCCTCCAACTACCACCATAGGTTCCTATATCAAGTTCAGGAATTACAAAATAAATAATTATAACTAAATTATAATTAGTTAATGAATAAGAAAATAATCCCCAATTGAGGTAAAAATTTATACATACTAAAAGACTTACCGGATTTCACCAATTAGATAAAGCCATGACAAACCACCCATGGAAGGCTTGTCGCATTAATCCAACACCAAACTGTGAAAAGATACCTATCATGCGACAACACACAAAACAGAAAATTTAATATAATTAAATTTGAAATACTAGAATATTTAAACTGGTGAAATAACTTCACTAAAATTCTCATCAATGTAAAGTGTTCATCATTACGCATCATCCTCCTTCCATGTTGATCCAAAGTCTCATCATTCTTAGAAAAATACTCCAAGATCCAATGGAATTTCTATATGATTCTCTAATCCAAATAAAACCATGATCAGTAGGAAATCAAAGATAAATATAAATCAATGTAATTCAAGGGAAATTAATTACCAATATAAATCAATCATACCAAACAAATATTTGGTCGGAGAATAATTGAGACTAGAGGATCTCTTGGAAAGCAAAAACATTATTTCCATCTCATTATTCATAATGGAATTCAGGAAAAAAGTTTTTGAGGGTTTTCAAAAAATAAAATTTCTTTAAAACCTATATATAACTCTATAGGGGTAATTCAAAATGTGAAACTTGATTTCAAATCATGATTTTTGGGGAAAAATCACTTACTAGGACCTATAAGCATGTGTCATGGTTTGACACAAATTAGGATATTGTGACCTTTTAGGAATAGACATTTGGATATGATTTAACGTCCTAAACCCTTTTGGGCCACCCTATGAACCATAATAACATCATGAATACACTATTTGAGATGTTTATGTTCTACTATAATAGTTTTCAGTGGTCCCAGGTCCCTTTAAACTCTTTTGAAAGCCTCTCGGACTATCGGGTCATCACCCGACCCTAGATCCCCATCCGAAAAAACCATTTTGGAAAACTCAAACAATTAGAAAATATTTTAGAATCTTGGTTATAAAAAAAATCATTTTAAAAAATAATAGTTCAAAATTCCCTTATAATTCCCAACACATAACGACATAGAACATTAAAATCTCCCCACTATAACACTTCTCATCCCTAAGAAGTTTCAGTAGTACTTGAAAAACACCATCTGATTTTTCACAATCATCATCCAAAAGGGTTTATCCATATTTTATCATTGAACTCTTAACATTTCCTCAAGTATACACTCAATTTTAAATGCACATCACAACACAGTTTTGTGACTCCAAGGAAGAACATTGAAAGGAAAGACAAAAGCTCACTATCCTCCAAAATCGAGACTGCAATTATCATTTTTGTTGAACCTGACACATCATGGTGTCCCCAATAGATTCATCCTGTATCATCATGGTTCTCCCCACTATAGGAATCTCCACAAGGTTAAAAAAAATTGTCCATCAAACAATATGCCCGATGCGGTTCAGTCTATCACACATGATCAATGAAAGACATGGTTTGTAAGTTGATACCAACAACTCATTCTTGATTCCAAACCAAGACAAAGAGTATATTCCAACTAAAGAAACCTAAACAATCCAAAAATTTTAGAATAGTTTCAATTTGATTTTAACCACCTCAGTCATACTTGATATGACATTCTTGTTGTGGTTAAAACCCACTATATTTAGGTTCATTAAGAAGACTAGCCTACACGTTTACATCTCTCTACCTAGAAAGGTTATCAGCCTAAGAAACTGACACCCACAAAGCAACCAATCATGATACCTTAATTTTTAGAGGCACCATTAAATAAATTTATAATTATTATTGGAGTTAAAAAAATACTCCAAAGAAATATCTCCAATTGATTCACCAACCACTTTCACCAGCAACACGGCTCTCAACTATGTGACAACACACCAATGATCTGAATCCTTCAAAGAAAGCATTGATTCCTCTCTCGATTCAATAAAACACACCCTTTATCCACCTATTTCCACATTTGTATCATTATAAGAAATTAAATATGAAACTAGATACTCCTGGTTCCACGACACGATGGTCTATGGAGTCACCATGATCATCAAATAATTAGTCTTACACAGACCATAACCCTTCTAAAAAGAGTTGTCATTTTTACATGTGACACATCAATGCTCCACACCATAAGATTATCCATAAATTTCTACCTTAAAGATCACATCAATCCACCTAGACCTTGACTAGTATACTACCGAACAAAAAAACAAAATGTGATCTCCTAATCGTACATATTGTAATAAAATACCACATACCAAGTAAACCTAAATTAATCAGTACTTGGTCCACTACATCCAATAATCCATTATAGTTGTGTGTAATGTTATCTAGCTACCTATTAATAGGTTATAACCAATGTACAAAATAGTTTCATACCTTACACAATTTTCAATTTCAAACTACGAAATCTATACTGTTGACAAAGTCGGGTTGACTGCACAATGACACCCTGATCCATGGTCAATATCAATCTATTCCATAGATAAAACTCTGTAAGAAATACCACTAGGCCTCAATAAACTATTATATTTATTCCAAACATTCCAGTTCAAAACACCAAGGGTGACCTTGAACCAAATTCATCAGTGACCTACCATCACTATATTCACTCAGTTCATCGATAAAACAATAAACATTATCATCTGTCATCACACCACCCTGATTCCAATGGTTCAGTCATTCTTACAGAACCATTGAATGAATGCTCACAAATTAAGGATTTCAAGAAAGGAACAAAAACATCACAAATTACTCTTAACATAATTATTACCCCTATGAGTCACGATCCTCCAAGAAAAAATCCCTTACCTTTTCAACTATCTAGGCACCACAAGGAACCAAATACTCCTAACCCGAGCACTCATAGTTATCACTTTTAAAGGAAGTAAGATCAATACTATTGGGTTTCTCCACATACCACCCATATCATGGGCATCATAACAAGTTATTGTGCATCTACCTGCTACTGAAACCCAAACTTTTAACTTATGAACTAACACTTAGGGTGATTAATGATCCAATAATATTAGAAAATAATCAAATACCTTCCCTTATTCCTTACAATGGTTACTCACAAGCACAAATAATTTTTGTCAATGGAAAATTCCCCTCATCATTAACCTTGACTATCCCTTCACAAGAAATATTCTCACTTATGTTACTTCCATGTGGTACAATGCATCGTCCTTCTAATAACTAGAGATTCATTTCTAAGTCCTCTATGTTTTTAAAAAAACTAGTACAACGTTCCACTAGGGTTTTAACCCATGGAACATAATCTAGGGAAATATTCAATGACATTAAAAGAATATTTCCCTTTTATAATAACCATTTAGATAATCCATATACATTGAGTTTGGTTAAACAACAACCCACTTGGTGCTATTCTAAAAAATTCACATAGGCTATAGTAAAACATTATCAACTTGACCTATCCATTGGCTACTTTCACAAGGTTAATACTAGGGATTATAATTACTGACAAAATCCAAAAAATAACACTATACCATATATGAAAAAGTAACTATATCATCATCACCATCACCATCACCATCACCATCACCATCATCGACCAAGTTCACTAAAATAAAGTCTCACATTATCTTATATTAAAAATTTACATGCATAGGGGTCAAAATGATCACACTCAAGTAGTACTTATGTTAAGAGAAAACTACATGAAAAACAAGAGGTATGAAATTCCTCTTACTGATATAGATAACAGTCAAATCCATATGAAATCACAACCAAAAAATCCATTTCTGTCACATGAGGTGAAAATGTATGATAAAAAATTAAACCAAGAATTTCAATTCCATACCATGGTAACCTAGAATTACCATAGAAAAGGTGTTCATGATGCACCATTTTGGGTTTCATTCACTAGATCTGACACATTTATATGTCTCCTATCAACCAACTCTCAAAAATTTGAAAATAAGATTGCCTATTCTATGATACCATTTTGTAACATCCTGTATCGAATCACTAGGTCCATGCCAAAATGAAACTTGATCACAGACACGCCTCTCTATACAATAGATTCTGAAGATTAATAGTGAGGGTCTGGAATGGGACTAAAGAATACTATATCCTTAATCAGATAGAATAATAACCAATAAATAAATATCCAAATAGGTAAATAGTATACAAACAGATTAAGTTTAAAATAATTCTGAACCAACTATACAAATGAATGTAGAAACAATAGTATAAAGACTCAATAGTCAAAAAATACAACAGTCGATCACCCACCGGATGATCATATATGTAACACCCCAAGATTTCATAGTGTCTTATTTCTTCAAAATAATTCAATAACTTTCACTACACGCAACACCGAGTTCAATCACACCATGACTTACAAAAAAAAGACATTAAAAGTGGTCATGAATAGCATTAACTACATTTTAAACTTTATATAATCCTTATAATTTTAGAATCCATATTATGAGTTTCTTAGTCATAATGCAAGAATAGATTCATTTTTAGTATTGCACTTTTATCAACTTTTAATAGTGAAACCTTTTTAAATACAATATTTTAATCTTTTTGACTAAATGGGGACATCAAAAAAATTTAAAATGAAACATCCCAATCTTACACGGTACGCTTTTCTTTGAATAAAACAGTAGCGTGTGTTGTACGCAACTTCGAGTTTTAACACACACCACAACCGATCAAACTAGCCGTTATGGATAATAATACCTAAATTTTGAAATCATATATATTTTATATTTCAAAATGGACTTCATTTTTGGATTCGGAATATCGAAATTAACCTAGGGTGAAATTTTGGTACTTTTCGGATAACTTTTATATTTTGATGAATAGTGAAAATTACTAAATTTTAATTAAAATCAACTTTTTTAATAAAAATAATTAATATTGATAAATTATGAATTTTAGTGGTTTTAAAGTATATTTAGAATATATTTTTACCATTTAATTTAATGTTTGTCATTGGACATAATTTCACAATTAAATCAGACATAAACAAGTGTCAATCTTTTGATAGTTATTATCTCTTAAAAACACGCTTTTTGTTTTGACAGCGGGAATTAATTTTAAATTAATTTCTGCCACTTCTGTGTTTTGAATTTGGAAAAATGGATTAAATATTTGGAATCAGGATGTCCAAATTATGTAAATAGGTAACTTTTATTTTTACACATTTTGAATAATTACTGCGGTAAATATTTTATTTACAATGGTTAAAGGGTAAATCCGGTAAATAAGGTTTAAACAAATAATATTATAATAATACAAAATTACCCTAAAACGTGTCCTAACCTTATTGGTAGACACATAACCGACCATGGGAATCCTTGGGTCGATTTGGGGACCCCTTGGAGCCACTTGTATGTGGTAGGGACACATTATATTAATAAAGTTAAAATAAAAATAAAAATGGCATAAGCTTACATCTTTTAGAAGAACAATTTTTACATAAGGTTATACATGTTTGATTTTCGATTATAAATATTAATTAGAAAGATAAAAAGATTTCCTACATAATTATATTTTATATATAATTTTTAGACATCAAATAATTTAAATTATTAATGACACAATAATGATGAAATGTTTACCTCATTAATAAATCATTTAAATAAATAAGATTATAATGATTAAAATATTATCTAAAACCTGTCCAATTCTTATTGGTTGATTTTATTTAGAATATGAGTCATCGTATCTTCTACCTCAATGATTTTTGGACCATTATAAACCGAATATAATTATATTATAAAGTAATACTTTCACTCTTTCCTAAAGAGCCCCTCCTCTCCCTTATTAAAGGAGACCACTTCTACTCATTCCTCACACCTCTCAAGACACTTGGCTCGTCCAAACTCTTCCCAAATAATCTCCCCACATCCCTCTCCTCCTCCTTGAATCTTCCCCTTAGGCATAAAGCATTCCAAGAAGTCCTTTGGTTCCAACCAAAGTGAGTTACCTAAATTAAAGGTATCGATTTCTCTTAAATTATTTTCATTTATTTTGCTTCTCCAACCCCCAAACTCTTTATATTTCCTTTCTTTTGTAACAACAAAAGTATCCTAGATATACTAGGATGTTTTTATAAGAAGTATTCAAACTACACATACACACAAATCAATCTAATGGATGATGAACATAATGTTTCTGTGGATGGCAAACTAACGCCTCACGAAACGATGATTGTTCAAATACATTTTACCGCCTCTCATGGTGGCCATTATGATGGCACTATAATTAAATATGATATTAATGATATATATTTTATATATAATCTTCTGTAATTCCATTTTATTTAATACCATTATTCGTTTCATGTTGTATATACATACGATAATTTCATTTGAGGAAATGCGGACTACCGCCCCCTTAAAATGATATGACTCGTTCATACCACACATGGAATGTATATATAATGGTGTTAATGAACATAAGTAACATATATAAAATATTATATTATACTGGAATAATAATATACCTATGTATCATTTGTATTCAATTCTTTTAAAATGAAAAATTAAATAGAAGTAGCGTTCGTGCGTACATACGGACTACTGTCTCCACGAACACGGTGAGGTCCATCCTCCATCGTATCCATTCAAGTCTTATTCTCATTTTAGGGTTAAAAATAATGTTAATATCATTCTTATTATGAATAATATATAATCTATCCATTACAAACATGTCTTACGTAACCAAACATTTAAGAAGAACGAATCGATTATCACCCAAAACGACGATAATACTAAGATATTATTAATAAATCAATGTTAAAGGATCATATATGATATCATATTAAAGTAAATGATCTTGTATTATTCAATAACAATTATTTCACCATTATATAGGAGGTAAACCTACCATCGACCAAGGAAAAAGTACAAAGTAAGGGATTTTCTTATCTCACATTCAATTCCGTGAGATTTCCATTATTCGCCACTAAATTATTGAAAGTGGTGTATTGTGTACTGGCATTTGATATATATTATCATTATTATCTTTATATTCATGTTATTCTGTAAATAATTTGGTGGTTATTATCTTTTGTCCATACGACTCAGTTGATTAACGTGGTAAGGGGTTTTCATCTCACTCCTTATTCCCGTGAGATTCATGCCATATTGCCACCATCACTTTTTGTGTGGTGTATGTGCTGCCCATAATTATATTCTTTGTGTAATACACTCTAATTTATGTGTATTTACATATTAATTATATGATACCTCTTTCATGGGTTGTATGTTTCATAAGTTACCAAATTGGTAAGGGTTATTTCACAATCTCTTCATTATCCGAGGTTGTTTATACGTAATAATCTACTGGGATCTCGTTATCATCCACATCCATGTTTCTTAAAAATGCATTTCAAAACATTTTTACAAGAATATGGGTTAAAGTCATTTATACCCTTGTTTTACTTTTTATAAGAGGAATCTTTCTGTCATTTTCAAAACAAGGTCCTTTTTAACCTTTTCGACAGAATTAAGGTAAGAATGTTTTTTTAACTTATACGGCGGGTGCGGTTATTTTCCACCGTTATAAAATATTCAAAGCTTTCCTTACAAGATTATAAGAATATTTTCAAAGAAAATGTTTTATTTTATATGGATCTTAAATGATTTCAAAATAAAAGGAGATATTTCTTTAAAAAGAATTTTGATTTCATCTATGTCAACATCCTTTGATGGATTTTAAGATTATTTGAAGTTGATTTATTATGATATAAAACTTCCATATTGTAATGAAGTTTTGTGATATGTTTGACTGTAGATGTGTAATTTTTATAGCATTCATGGTTTATGAGTAAAGTATTGACATTTCTTATGCTAGTTCCAATAAGAATGTTTATTTTATATTTCAACGTTTACTTAATATGAATGTGTTGGACAAGTATGTTCCAGGTTGGGGACTGGTTAAAGTAAGCCCTCCAGGTTGGGGACTGGTAAAAGTAAGCCCTCCAGGTTCGGGACTGGTAAAAGTAAGCCCTCCGGTTTGGTCTCCGGTTATTAGAGGCACTCCGGGTTGGTGTCCGGTTATTAGAGGCACTCCGGGTTGGTGTCCGGTTATTAGAGGCACTCCGGGTTGGGTTCCGGTTACAGTTAGCCCCAAGGTCTTGGGACGAGGCCTTGACAAAGAAATTAAAGTTTGGCATTATGCATTCCATCATTATGAAAGTGGTTATTGATATTGCATGTGATCATTCGACTAGTAGAATATCCATGTGAGTAAGTAAATGGCATTATTTCATTTTACCTTTGCCATTTTATGCTGAAGTTCAAATTTAAAAGGCTTTTGTTTTAGTTATAAATTGCCTTAAGTGTTTATGCTTATTTATGAAAGCTTCTGCTATAATGCTATCCTTACTGAGCATCCGATATCACCCCTTTCAATGTTTTATTTTTCCCAGGATTATGAAGAAGTAATTTATGAATGACCTGCAGGGATAGTATGAGGGGATATGAAGACAAGATGTTTTTTTTGATGATGTAATGTAAAACTTATGAATATATCTAGTGTTTCCAAGGCTACTAAACCAATCGGTCTTTCGAGATTTGATCTTTCTTATGATCATGCCAATGTTATGCAATAATGCACCGACTCTGGGTAACTGGGGTCGGGGCGTTACAATATACATAGATAAATAAAGTGAAATAGTATAAGAAGCTCTAAAAATACTAGCCACATATCATACTCATCTCAATACTCATATATGACTATATTTTCCAATAATCAAACTCGGGCCTCAACCCAACCTACAATTGCAACAAATGAGGGCTGATCGGGTACCCATGTACCATGGTTGCCCTAGCAGGGTCTGAGTACAACTTAGTAGGAAACAACCAATGTGGTCCATTACCCAAATAATAATATGAATTGTACATTAATGTGATAATATAGGTATTATGTAAATAGGAAATATATAAATGAACAAACATATCATAATATCACTAAGAACACCCAGGAAATAAACAACCATGTGCTGAGTATTCATGTGATTATGAAGTCTCCAAAAATTCCATACCATACTTGATTTAGATACATGTCAGAATGGATGAAAAGAGGATGGGAAAGTGTATCACCACACATCAATGATACATATCACATAAAAACAACTTCGGTCGTCATCCAAATCTTATCAGTATGAGAACCCAAGTTCTTCCCTTATGAAAACAATTCAAATCCCTTTAGAGGTATAAACACACCCACCCTATCAATAACCAATCCAATATCATTTAATCCAACTATGAACCAATTCCACATGATCACATAATGGTATAACTTAGACATTCAATTATAAAAACACTTTATACCTCAATTTTTTTATCCCTGATCAGCTACCTTTTAAGCTAGCTACTTCCCAAGTCTGTTGGAGCCCATACCAGTATCAGTCAACTATTCAATTATATACATCCCTCTATAGGGATATCCAAGATCCTCAGTCATCTATCCTTTAATATACATATGGAACAAGTCCATAGGATCCCACCCTGGTATCTTCTACTAAGTTGAAATTTGCTACCCTCATCATGTAATCATGATTCTCTCTATAAGGGGTCGTCTAGCCTGGTCTGAACAACCTGGTCACCTTGTTACCAGAAGCACAATTCCACAGGCTATGAAACAAACCAAGAAATATACATCATAGAAAGGAACAACAAGTAATATTAATAAAAATATATAATGAGGATATACGTACTCTCACCAATGATCACTATCAATAAAGGTTAACATGTTTTTCCAATAAGGTATCACATCAAGAAAATAATACTGCATTGATAAATAGATCATGAAATATTATCAGAGTCATTGAACACACACATGTGATCAAAATAAAATATAGTATCATGGGATTCAAAACCGGTCAAGGATGATCCGTTGGTGTCTAGGAAACAATCCATCACACAAGGTCCAACATGGATCTTGGAACCTTGTCAATTTACTTGGAATATTCATTTAATTAATTAAAACTCAATCCTCGTTAATCAGTTAAGAATTATTATTATTCATGAAAAAAATGAAATAACGACCATTCATTTAATGTGGTGAACTTCATAACTCATGCCAATAAATTTTCATACATACCAAAGGGTAGAGTACATGGGACCATATAACTCAAACTGAGTCAACTCCAAGACAATAAAATGAAAATAACTTTTTCCAAGCTTCCCAAGTCTATTCATCCTTGAACCATATCCATGGGTTTCTATCTCAAGGCCATCAATTCCAAAATAATTAATTAAAACTAAATTATAATTAATTAAAGAATAAAAGAAGAACTCGCAACCAAGGTTGAATGGAATAAATAATGTAAGTCTTACTAGATGTCACCGCCTACCCAGAACCATGACCAACCACCCATAGAAGGTATGTCATGATCATCCAACAAAAAATTGAGAAAATTAAATATCCTGTGAAAATATGAAAAAAACTAATTTCATATAAATAAATTGGAAAAACTAGAACATTTCAACCAGTGACATACCTTTGCTGAAAAACCCATCAACAGAACCCCTTCATTATTATGCATTATTATACTTCCATATCAATCCAAAGCCTCATCATACTCATAAAAATACTTCAATATATGGTATAATTTATATTTTATTCTCTAATTGGAATGAATCCATGACTAAAATGAAACCAAATAGATAGAGGCACAAAGGTTTTTCAAGGGAAATGACTTACCAGGAAATATCCATCGTAATGAATAGATCTTAGATCGAAGAAGAATTGACACTAGAGGAGATACTATATGAAAAAACAGCATCTCAATCTCATTCTTCACATGGAAATTAGGGCGAAATGATTTTAGGGTTTTTGACAAAGCACGTTACTTTAAAACCCATGTAAAATTGTCTAGGGGAAATTCCAAATGGGAAACTTGATTTCACATCATGAATTTTCATAGAAAAATCACTTACTGGGACATTACAACATGTTTCATGGTGAGAAACTATGTGTCATACCCTGAAATTTCATGTATATCCCTCTATCTCTCTTTTATCATCCTAAACCCTTTGAATCTATCCCATGAACCTTCCTCACTTTTTTGAATACACTATTCACAACATGAATTCACTTATACAGTAGTTTTTAGAAGAATTGGGTCCCATTCCACTCCACTATTAGCCTCTCGAGACCCTGATCCATCATCCTAGTCTTAATCCCTATACCAAGACACCATTTTGGAATTATGAAACACTTAGAAACTCATTAAAATTCATAGTTATAAAAAAAGTCATTTTAGAAAATGATAGGTTCAGAACTACCTGAAAATTTCCAACACATAACGGTGCAAACCATTATAACAGATACCAAGGGTATTTCTTGGGTCTATTCTTTGAATAATTATCTACAAGAGACAAATGAGAGTGTAAAATGGAAAAAACAGAAAACTATCATATATTAGTTTAATGAGAGGTATGGTTCTATGGTAGGATTAAAATGCAAGGTGCACTCTAATTTTAGCTGTGAATTGCGATCCTAATCACTGAAATATTTTTAATTCATGAATTTTTTATATATTATTCAATTAAATGATTGATTATATGGTCTAACACTCTCACAAGAGCACTTTTTAAATCAAATCCTTGGTCGTGTATTCAATTAAACTACCAATTCATGAATGAAAATCCATAAATACAAAGGAAAGCATATCCAATGGTAAAAGTATCCACATATCATGATTTTATTTGTTTTCTTATACACTAAAATCCTTTATTGGTGATTAAAAGCAATAAATAAAGGGAATTTTAGACCCAACACAATCCATAAATGAAAAATCAATAAAGCAATAAAAATAACGTATAAAATAATATCATCACTCAAACATACACAACCAATCAAGAAATAAATAATTCCTACAACATAGATCTTGGGATTTTTATTTTGAATACATCAAAATAGAGAATCAAGACCCATGTATTATGAGTATATAACAATTTACCTTGGTCCAAGATGAACCACACTTGAAAGGAAATCTAATCTTTTTTATAATCTTTCCTCAAGGCTAGAGTTGGTTTGGGAACCTCCTTAGAGAACTTTTGAGTCCCTTTTTGTGCCCCCAATTAGTTATAGTCCAAATACTTCTTCAAAACATGTTAAAACCGGGTTAAAATGGTGGTTGGGGGGGGAGGGTAGTTAAGGGATTCATGTATAAGTGGCATGATTTGTAAACTACAATGGATCCATGCAGTCTCTTTGAGAAGTGTGTTTTCATGCTTCACAGCTTCAAGAAGGTTTTTGAAAACCATTCTCAATGTTTCAAAGCCCTCTTTCCTCAACTTTATCCTCTATCACGTTTTTCTAGGCTGGGCGTAGGGTTCCCAAATCCCAATTCACCAAAAAGTGGCCATTTGTTTCTCCAAAATATTATTTCTTCCTTAGTAACTTTTATTTAGTACAAATAAACATAAATGATACATTTAAACATGTTAAATCAAAAAATTAGATAGTATATGAACAATTTTTACATGAAAAACAAACAAAATATTTGTTCACACTGTTAGTGTCAAACTCCCCAACACTTGAACATTGTTTTCCATAAATAAAACCGAGAAAATCATTCCAAAGGAAAAGAAAAGAAATAAGTATAAACATAACAATTTCTATCAACTAAATTAACATGCTTTTTGAATAAAAAATCATTGAGTGTTCCATATTCACCTTTCATTACTCTCCAAAAAACATATCAAGTAGGAATCATAGATTCAATCCCATTTTAAACTTCTAATCTTAAATCATTTTTATTTATGTATTAGATACCCGTTATTTATGAAAATAAATTCACAAGATTTACATTCATCTTATAATACCCAAGTGTAAGTTAAATAAAGAGTTTTTACGTCAAATGGTTGGTTTACACTTTTATATTTCACCCAATAATATTGACTAGAAACCTTGAATCATTGTGTAGAATCATCATCATCTTGGGAATAATTTTTTCTATCTTATTATTTTCAATGATGTGATATACTAGAAATAAATTTATGGCACCTATATTTTTCTAATAACTAACCTAGATGAATTTTAAAATCAATTTAAGAGCTTATGAAATTAATACCAAACAATAACCATATGTGTAACATCAAAACATTTCCAACATCACTTCCCAAAAATGAATAATAAAGACTTAAACTTCAAAATTTTACTTAATTTAAACTTCTCCATTGAAATTTCATACCTAAATAAAAATTTTTAAGGTGAAAATGTAAAATAACTTATTTTAAATATCCTAACCAAACTCACTAAAATTAATGTTTTATTAGTCCAATAATATGAAAAATATCAATATGGTTCATCTAATATCTTTTATCATTTAACAAATATGAATGTGTGATATTTGTAACAGGTCCTTAAAAGGTATCTATGAAAAGTATGTCATAATTGGAAATGAAATATAATTTCTAAAAGTGTGGATCATTTTATAACCTCCCTTACACTTGAAATGAAACACTATTTCAAATGTTCAAGTTCAAGGAGGTTATTCATGTGAAATATGTTCTATATCATTAAGCTCAATTCAAAAACAAGAGAAAAGACACATAAATTAAAGATTAACACTCACCTCATGGTTACTCATGTTAATTCTCAAGGTACATATGTGTAACATCCCAAGTAAGTAATGAATAATAGATATTTTTATCTATGTCTATTAATGAATTAGATAGTGTTTTAGAGGCTTAAAATGAGAATAAATCCAATCTTAAGCATGTAATACACTAATATTTTTAAAAGATTGTTTTACTGCCTTTTGATGGAAAACCATTTTTAAATCTATATTTTGACAATTTTATAAGCTATGTTTGTCAAAATAAACTTATTCTTTATGATTGGGACGTCAAAATTTACTTTGTGTGAATTTTTGGTATTTTTCCGATAAAGTTCATTTTTAATGAATAGTAAAAAATGTTGTATTTTAATTCAAAACCTCTTTTTAATCTAATTTATTTATATGATTATATTATCTTTTGAATAGGTTTTAAAGTGAAATTATAATATATTTTTACCATTTAATCCCATGGTGGTCATTGGAATCAATTTCACTTTGAAATTGGACTTAAACTAGTGTCAATCTTTTGATACTTATTGTTTCATAAAAACACGCTATTTGTCATGACAGTGGGAATTAATTATTAAATTAATTAATGTAACTTATATGATTTGAATTTTTTAAAATAGAAATCATTTTTGAACTCATAATATCAAATATACCTTAGGGTGAAGTTTTGGTATTTTTCTGAAAAACTTCAATTTTTGATGAATAGTGAAACCACTAAGTGGTAGTTAAAGAAACTGATTTTTCATTTAAATGAAATTTTACCACCTATGTGTTTTGAATTTCAAAAATCCTACATACATGGTTTTAATTAAGAAGTAAAATGTGGTTCAATGGGATCAAAATAATTTTTTGGTGAATAGTAACTTTTATGTTTTTAATCGCGATTAGAGGTAATTAGTGTAATTTAAGGTAAAAATAATATTTTAATAATATGAAATGACCTATACACGTGTCCTACCCTTATTTTATGTGTCATGGACGACCAAGACAACCCATGGGTCGATTTTGGGGACCCCATGGTGCCACTTGGGTAAGATAATGACATTAATGACTTTTATTTTATGTTAAAGTAAAAATGTCACAAACATGAGTTTTTTTTACTAAAACAATTTTTAAATGGGGTTATAAAAGTCATAATTTTGACTATAAATATTTATTAGAAATATAAAAAGATTTCCTACATCATAGTATTTTTTTTATAATTGTTAGACATTAAATAAATTAAATCATTTATGACATCATGATGATGCATCGATTACCTCATTATTTAATGATTTAAATAAAATGAAAAGATAAACTAAAATATAAGACCTACACTTGTCAAAAACCTGTTGGTTGGGTATATTTCGAACCCTTATCACCTTATCCTCGAATTATATCAATGTGGGACCTTTTAAATCCGAAACCCATTTTAAAATAAAGTAACATTTCTTTACTTTCCAAGAGTGCCCCTCCTCTCCTCTTATAAAAGCCCCCCACATCTACCACCTTACCCACACTTCCAAAGCCTTTGGATCTGCCAAACCCTGCCCATTTTGTCTCTCCACACCCCTCTCTAACTCTTAGAAGCCTCACTTTGGGAAGAATTATTCCCAAGGAAGCCTTTGAGCTCAAACCAAAGGGAGTTACCTGATTTTAAGGTAATGTCTTTACTTGAGTCCTTTTGTTTTGTTTTGCTTCTCCAACCCCCTAAACTCTTTTTATTAATTTATTTTGTAAAAACTACAGTATCTTCAATATACTAGGATGTTTTTATAAGAAGGATTCGAGCTACACTTACACACACCTACATCTAATGGTTGAAGAACATACTGTTTCTGTGGATATAGAATTTCTGTCTCACGAAACGATGATTGTTCAACAATCATATAACACTTTAAAAGGTTGCCATTAAGATATCACTATATTTATATATGATATATAATATGATTATGTTTTACTTAAGATTCTGTATTTTTCATTTATGGCATACCTTTATGGTTTCCATTATGGGTAAACGCGATATCTTCATTTTAGGAAGTGCGGACTACCGCCCCCTCAAAGTGATTTGATTCGTTAATGCCATATGTGGGATGTATAAAGGATGTAATTAATGATTTTATATATGATATTATACTGGAAATATAATATACCATTATATCATTATGATTCCATTTCATAAAATATGAAATAGAAATGAAAGTAGCGTTCATGCGTACGTACAGCTTACCGTATCCATGAACGGTGCATTTCATTTATTACCTCTAAACTTTATGTAATATTATAAATGCATGTATATACTTGATATATATGATATATATGATATCTACATCATGATTATAACTTTGGATATAATGGATACATGAAAAACTTGTAATTATAAAGAGCTTATTTTTTACTCAAGTACCAATGATCGTTAAAACGACCGTTAATAACTTAAATAATTACATAGTGTTCATGAAATGGTAATAAGTGATATAAAAAGAATAATGAACTTGAAAAATGTTCTTATGAAAGTAGAAATTAACTCATGTTTTTTATTCAAGAGGTTAAAGAACGATCGAGTCAAGTCAGACCTGAGGTATGGGTCTTCGTCTAAATCTCTTTTCATTGAGGCATATTTTGTTTTATACACAACCTTCTTTTATACGGTGTATAAACCCCTTTGACTTTTACGTTTATTCAAAAGGGATCTTTTTTATACAAAACGTTTACTAAACGACAAAAGGGAATGTTTTTGTCGTACGTATATGGCGACAACAACTTCTCCACCACCGTGACAATTATTTGAGTTTTGGCTTCCTCTACAAGCCATACCTTCTTTTTAAAAGAAAAATAAATAACCTGTTTTACTTTTCTTTTGTTTTGGTATTGAAAATGGTTTTCATAATGTTATTATTATATCAATGTGTTTTATTGATATCTTGTGATTGAAATGTGGAAATGTTATGTTTCCTTTATTTATGTTTTATGTGATACGATTATGTTATGTTTCTTGGGAATTATTATAAAGATGGGTGGTTCCATGATAATCTAAGGGAGGGTGAGCCCGATATAGCTCTCCAATGCATTGGGTAACGTGAAGGAGTTAAACGTTAAGGTTTCTCCGAAGAGATTTAGGGAATATACTGTGATGGGTATTCCAAATGTAACCAAGAGGGTTATTCCCTACGTAAGAAAGTTATGAATACCTCAAGTTACCTTTATGTATTATGATTTATATGATTTATTCATGATTTGATGAGGTATGTTAAAGTTCTTATGTTTTATGAGTAAAGTATGATTTCCTTGATTCTTATGTATACATGTACTCATGTTTCCTTTCCATATTTTTATATCCCTTACTAAGCCTTTTATGCTCATCCCAAGTTTTTGAAATGTTTTCCACAGGTCAAGGGAAAGGTACATGATGTGATGATAGTGTCAAAGATGTGTCAATGAAGAATCCATGTTTTTTTAAATATTTTTTCGTTGATGGGAAAAAAGAATACTATCTTTTATGTAACCACTTTGTTTAAATGTGGAATACAATGCATGTTTTATGATCTAATTCTATAAAACTCTAAACCTGAAAAGATCCTTAATGTGTAATCTTGTAATAACTCATGATTAAGTAAGGTTTAAGGCTGGGGCCTTATAGTTGGTATCAAAGGTCAGTTTAGATAACTTTAGAAGTTAGAATTCTATTAAATGATTATCCAAAAATATTTTTTTTTGTGGTCAAATTGAAATGACATAGCATTTGAAGATTACCATGTTACTTCCCCTAAAATATTTCTATGTTAAGAATGGTTTTTCATAGAGGAAATAGAACAGATTTTCTAGAAAGGTATACAGAGGGAAATGACCTTTCAAATCAGTATCCTGAGATGGTCAGAATCAGAACTAAACAGTTTGTTGTAGTGATGGATCACTTGACTCAGGTGAAAAATGTTGGTTGTTTTTATTGATGATATTTTGGTGTTTTCTAAAAGTAAAGAGGAGAATGAAAGTCTTTTAAGGGTTATTTTGAAAAACTTAAAAGAAAAGAAAATGTATGGAAAATTCAGAAAGTGTGAGTTTTGGTTACAATAAATTTCTTTCCTTGGTCACATTGTTTCAAAAAATGGCATAACTGTTGATCCTGCAAAAACAACGGTTGTTGAAGAATGGCCAAGACGCACAAATGTAACAGAGATTCGTAGATTCCTTGGTTTGGCAGTCTATTACCGAAGGTTTGTTAGAAATGTTTCATGGTTATCTAGTCCAATGAATAAGCTAACCCGGAAGGGTGTTAAGTTTATTTGGACCAAATAATGTGATGATTGTTTTCAGGAACTGAAAAGAAGATTGGTGAATGCTCCAGTTTTGGCACTACCTTCTAGGAATGGTGAGTTTGTTATCTACAGTGATGCTTCATTGAAAGGACATGGTTGTGACCTAATGTAGAATGATCAGGTAATTGCTTATTCTTCACGACAGTTGAAAACTCATGAGGTAAATTACCCTACACAGGATTTGGAATTAGCTGCTGTTGTTTTCGCTTTAAAAATTTGGAGGCATCATTTGTATGGAGTAAAGTGTGAAATATATATATCGATCAAAAAAGTTTAAAGTATATATTCACTTAGAAATAATTTAAAATGAGACAGGGGATATGGCTAGAATTAATCTAGGATTATTATTGTACAATTCATTACCATCCGGGAAAATAAAATGAAGTGGCGTATGGTTTGAGTCGAAAAAGTAATGCTTCATTAACAATATTGAATTTGGAATGTGATCCTTTGGTTAAGGATTTGATGAACTTTGGAATAGAAGTTGTTGGTGCAGGATGTACTTCTGTTTTGTTTCAGGTATCAGTGAAATCTTCTCTATCAGACAGAATCAAGCAAGCACAGAAGCAAGACAGTGAGTTGCAGAAAAAGGTAGAGCTGGTTCATAAGGGTAATTTTCCTGATTTCAACATTGATAATGATTGTGTTTTGAGATTTGGGAAGAGATTGTGTGTGACTTGTGATTCACAGTTGAAGAGAGAGTTGTTATGTGAAGCTCATAGTTCTCCGTTTTCAGTTCATCCTGGAAGTACTAAGATGTACAGAGATCTGTGGCAGTGTTACTGGTGGGATGGAATGAAAAGAGATATTGCTGATTTTACTGTGAAGTGTTTGACATGTCAACAGGTTAAAGCAGAGCGATAGTAACCGAAAGGGATGCTTCAGTCTTTACCAGTACCAGAATGGAAATGGGAGAATATATTCATGGAATTCGTTGTGGGATTACCGAAGACACCTCGATGTAATAATGCAATCTGGGTTATTGTTGATCGCTTGACTAAATCTGCTCATTTCCTTGCTATACGAGATACTTTTTCCCTAGATCAACTTTCCCGTTTGTATCTTAAAGAGATAGTCAGGTTACATGGAGTTCCTCTCTCCATTGTATATGACCGTGATCCCAGGTTCACTTCTAACTTTTGGAAAGGCCTTCAGAAGTCGTTGGGTACTGAATTAAATTTTAGTACATCTTTTCATCCTCAATCAGATGGGCAGTCAGAATGAACAATCCAGACATTGGAAGATATGCTACATGCTTATTTGATGGATTATCAGGGAAGTTTGTACCAACATCTTTCTTTGGTTGAGTTTTCTTATAATAATAGTTTTCATTCCAGTATATAGATGGTACCATTTGAGGAATTATATGGGAAGCGGTGTCGAACTCCAACTTTATGGGATGAAGTGGGTGAAAGGAAGCTGATGGGACCAGAATTGGTAGAAGAGTTGGTAGAAAAAGTTCAACTGATACAAAAACACATGATAACAGCTCAGAGCAGGTAGAAGATTTATGCAGATAACTGGAGGAAGGATCTGTCTTTTGAGGTAGGTGATCATGTTTTTCTCAAAGTCTCGCCGTGGAAAAGTGTGATGTGATTTGGTAAGAAATGAAATCTGAGTCCAAGGATCATTGGACCATATGAAATTATAGATAGGGTTGGATCAGTTGCTTACCGAGTGGCTTTACCTCCGAGTTTATTTCAGGTACACAATGTTTTTCATGTTTTGATGTTGAGAAATTATATGCTAGATCCATCTCAGGTTTTGAGTCCAGAGGTAGTTCAGCTGGAAGAGAACCTATATTATGAGGAACAACCAGTCCAGATTCTTGACCACATGGAGCAAGTGTTACGGAATAAGTTGATTCATCAGGTAAAGGTTTTGTGGAAAAACCACATGATTGAAGAGACAACATGGGAATCTGAAAATGCAATGAGGGATAAGTACCCCCACTTATTCGATAAGTAAATAATTTGCGAGGATGCAATTTTCTAAAGGGGGAAGGATGTAACATACCATGTAAGTAATGAATAATATATATTTTAATCTATGTCTATTAATGAATTAGATAGTGTTTTAGAGGCTTAAAATGAGAATAAATCCAATCTTAATCATGGAATACACTAATATTTTTAAAAGATTGTTTTACTGCCTTTTGATGGCAATCCAATTTTAAATATATATTTTGAAAATTTTATAAGCTATGTTTTTCAAAATAAACTTATTCTTTATTATTGGGACATCAAAATTTACATTGTGTGAATTTTTGGTATTTTTCCGATAAAGTTCATTTTTAATGAATAGTGAAAAATGTTGTATTTTAATTCAAAACCACTTTTTAATATAATTTATTTATATGATTAGATTATCTTTTGAATTTATTTTAATGTGAAATTAGAATATAGTTTTACCATTTAATCCAATGGTGGTCATTGGAATCAATTTCACTTTGAAATTGGACTTAAACTAGTGTCAATCTTTTGATACTTATGGTTTCATAAAAACACGCTATTTGTCATGACAGTGGGAATTAATTATTAAATTAATTAATGTAACTTATATGATTTTAATTTTGTAAAATAGACATCATTTTTGAATTTTTAATATCAAATATATCTTAGGGTGAAGTTTTGATATTTTTCTGAAAAACATCAATTTTTGATGAATAGTGAAACCACTGAGTGGTAGTTAAAGAAACTGATTTTTCGTTTAAATGAAATTTTACCACCTCTTTGTTTTGAATTTCAAAAATCTGATATACATGGTTGTCATTAAGAAGAAAAATTTGGTTAAATGGGATCAAAATAATTTTTTGGTGAATAGTAAATTTTATGTTTTTAATCGCGATTAGATGTAATTAGTGTAATTTAAGGTAAAAATAATGTTTTAATAATATGAAAGGACCTAGACACATGTTCTACCCTTATTGTATGTGTCAAGTCCGACCAAGACAACCCATGGGTGAATTTTAGGGACACCATGGAGCCACTTGGGTAAGATAATGACATTAATGACTTTTATTTTATGTTAAAGTAAAAATATCACAAACATGAGTATTTTACTAAAACAATTTTTAAATGGGGTTATACAAGTCATATTTTTGACTATAAATATTAATTAGAAAGATAAAACGATTTAATACATCATAGTATTTTTTTATAATTTTTAGACATTAAATAAATTAAATCATTTATGACATCATGATGATGCATCGATTACCTCATTATTTAACGATTTAAATAAAATGAAAAGATAAAGTAAAATCTAAGACCTACACTTTTCAAAAACCTATTGGTTGGGTATATTTCTAACAATTATCACCTTATCATCTAATTATATCAATGTGGGACCTTTTAAATCCGAAACTCATTTTAAAATAAAATAACATTTCTTTACTTTCCAAGAGTGCCTCTCCTATCCTCTTATAAAAGGCCCCCACCTCTACCTCTTTACCCACACTTTCAAAGCCTTTGGATCGGCCAAACCCTGCCCATTTTGTCTCTCCAATCCCCTATCTAACTCTTAGAAGCCTCACTTTGGGCAGAAGTCTTCCTAAGGAAGCCTTTGAGCTCAAACCAAAGGGAGTTACCCAATTTTATGGTAAAGTCTTCACTTGAGTCCTTTTGTTTTATTTTGCTTCTCCAACCCCCTAAACTCTTTTTATTAATTTCTTTTGTAACAGCTCCAGTATCTTCAATATACTAGGATGTTTTTATAAGAATTATTCTATCTACACTTACACACACCTACATCTAATGGTTAAAGAACACACTGTTTCCGTGGATGGTGAATTTCTGCCTCACGAAACGATGATTGTTCAACACTCATATAACACCTTAAATGGTTGACATTAAGATGTCTCTATATTTATATATGATATATAATATGTTTATGTTTTACTTAAGCTTCTGTATTTTTAATTTATGGCATACCTTTATCGTTTCCATTATGGATAATCGCGATATCTTCATTTTAGGAAGTGCGGACTACCGCCCCCTCAAAGTGATTTGATTCATTAATGCCATATGTGGGATGTATAAAGGATGTACTTAATGATTTTATATATGATATTATACTAGAATTATAATATACCATTATATAATTATGATTCCATTTCATAAAATATTAAATAGAAATGAAAGTGGCATTCATGCGTACGTACGACTTACCGTCTCCATGAACGGTGCATTTCATTTCTTACCTCTAAACGTTATGTAATATTATAAATTCACGTATATACTGGATATATATGATATATATGATATCTACATCATGATTATAACTCTGGATATAATGTATACATGAACAACTTGTAATTATAAAGAGTTTATTTTTTACTCAAGTACCAATGATCGTTAAAACGACTGTTAATAACTTAAATATTTACATAGTGTTCATGACATGGTAATAAGTGATATAAAATGAATAATGAATTTGAAAAAGGTTCTTAAGCAAGTAGAAAATAACTCAAGTTTATTATTCAGGAGGTTAAAGAACAATTTAGTCAAGTCGGACCCGAGGTATGGGACTTCGTCTCAATCTCCTTTCATTGAGGCATATTTTGTTTTATACAGAACCTTCTTTTATACGGTGTATAAAACCCTTTGAATTTTACATTTATTCAAAAGGAATATTTTTTATAATAATTGTTTACTAAATGATAAAAGGGAATGTTTTTGTCGTTTGTATGTAGCGACAATGACTTCTCTGCCACCGTGACCATTATTTGAGTTTTGGCTTCCTCTACAAGCCATACCTTCTTTTTAAAAGAAAAATAAATACCCTGTTTTACTTTTCTTTTATTTTGGTATTGAAAATGGTTTTCATAATGTTTTTATTATATCAATGTGTTTTTATTGATATCTTGTGATTGAAATGTGGAAATGTTATGTTTCTATTATGTATGTTTTATGTGATACGATTATGTTATGGTTCTTGGGAATTATTTTGAAGACGGGTGGTTCCGTGATAAACTAAGGGCGGGTGAGCCCGATATAGCTCTCCAATGCATTGGGTAACACGAAGGAGTAAAACGTTAAGGTTTCTCCGAAGAGATTTAGGGAATATACTGTGATGGGTATTCCAAATGTAACCAAGAGGGTTACTCGCTACGTAAGAATGATATGAATGCCTCAAGTTACCTTTATGTCTTATGATTTCTATGATTTATTCATGATTTTATGAGGTATGTTAAAGTGCTTATGTTTTATGAGTAAATTATGATTTCATTTATTCTTATGTATACATGTACTCATGTTTCCTTTCCATATTTTTATATCCCTTACTGAGCTTTTTATGCTCATCCCATGTTTTTGAAATGTTTTTCACAGGTCAAGGGAAAGGTACATGATATGATGATAGTGTCAAGGAAATTTCAATGAAGAATCCATGTTTTTTTAAATATGTTTTCGTTGATGGAAAAAAAATACTATCTTTTATGTAACCACTTTGTTTAAATGTGGAATGTAATGCAAGTTTTATGATCTAATTCTCTAAAAATCTAAACCTAAAAAGATCCTCAATGTGTAATCATGTAATAACTCAATATTAAGTAAGGTTTAAGGCTGGGGCCTTATAATATGAGTAGAAGTCCTCATATCCCTCTTATATTTTAATATAGGCCCTGAAAAATCAAAGTAAACAGTAAAAACACAAGACCATTCTTCCATGATATTCATAATTCATAATATTCATGTTATTTAAAATATATAAGGATGATAAAACATATATTAATGGAAATATAGAATCATATGGATTAATTTTGAGTACCAGGGGTGTTAAATATATTTTTTTATTAGAAGAAAATGGAAATTAAATGAAAATATAACACAATAAATAAATAAAATCTTGTTTTAATTTATTAGTTAATATTGACTATGATTCCAAACCCTAATCCATAATCACTAGTAAGTTGGGGATTCATATCAAAAAACCACCACATATGGATGGTGACTCACCCCCATTCCAAAAAAACACACTCTTTAGGAGGATGGGGTGGTGGTTTACCACAAAATTACTCCATGGAAAAAGAGCATCGATGGTGGATCCAAGTTTATTTCATGCACCTCATTTCGTCCAACTCCAATTGGATATACGGGATAACCAAAATTTTATTTAGGTGAGGAGGGTAAAACATATATGGTTCATCATTATGATTTTCATGCTCTTCAATTCCATAAAATTGAAATTTCTTAAAACACAATTCCATAGAAAGTTAAATTAAAACCATGTTATCAAAAATAAATGGTTTTTAAAATTAAACACAAGTATGGAATAATTCATCTCCATTTTCAATTTCAACACATTATGATTTAGTATTAAAAAAGAAAACTTAGGAATAGTTTATTCCCTATTACTATATACTCCCTATGTTGATAAAATAATTTGATATTCAATTACAACATTGAATTGATTCTCACACTCATTTTGAAAATGATAAATTATAGGAACTTAATTTTTGGGAGTGGAATAATTATTTCAACCCTCAAAATCTTCACATTGTGTGGGTGTAAAAATATTTTCCCCCTTTACATACTCAACCACACCTTACTCTCCATACAAATCATTTTTCCTTGTTATTTACTATCCCAGATAGTTATAAAACCAAAACACTCAATCTTTCTAATTGATTAAACTGATATATATAAAGTTTAATAATGGAATCAATCATTTATGACCAAATCATAATGAAACTTTTACCTTGAATTGGATGAAGGTTCCTATTGTGTTGGAGGTGGAAATGAGTTATTATCATTATAGTCACTCCATTCAAAATCACCACTCCATTATTGGGTAAAATTTGATTAACCTAATTTTTTTTGAAATGAATTATGAAATTAATTATTAAATGAATGGTTTTGGAACAAGGGTAAGGTTAGACTACTCCCTCAATTGGTGATTATAAGTATATAAAACATAAACATGATCACTAATGGCATAGGGTTCTCCACATGCATACCTATTATCCCAAAGTGTCATGTCACCCAATGGATCATACATGATTATTTAGGAAATGAGATATACTTAATGTTTGTATTTATTTTCAAACAAAGAATAAAATAAAAGAAACAAATTCCAAAAATAAATGGTCTAGAATAGTCCCAAGTCTAAACCATTTATCCTTGGCAATGATTCCAAAACATGGAACACTCATTGTAAAGCATGCAAAATTATAAATTTAAAGTGTGTACAAAACCAAATAATTTTTCATCAAGTGTATGTATGGGTAAATACCATAGATTAAAAGGGTATTACATGGATCTATTAATTTGATCAATTATCTATGAGATAAAAATTAGAGTGAAAAATGAAAAAAATTATCCTATATCCGTTTTATGAAAGATAAGGTTCTTAGTTTGGATTGAAATGTGAGGTTCAATATGATTTCAGTAGTGAGTAAGGATCCTACTAATTGATATGGTTTTAATTAATGAATGGTTGTTGTGGGACTCAATGAACAGAGTGATTATTTGATCCAACACTAAAACAAAAACACTAGTTATATCAAATCCTTGGTATGATATTAAATTTAACTTGAATTTCATGAATGAAAACCCATAAATGAAAAGGAAAGAAGATCTAATGGGAATGGTATCCACATATTCCAATTATATTTTTATTCCCTCATACTAAAATCCTTGGTATGGTGAATGAAAGAAAGAAATAAATGTAATTTTAGTCACAAAATAATCCAAACACAAAAACATAAATGAAAACTCAATAAACTATCAAAATAATATAGAAAAAACATAATAAATTTAATATATACAACCAATAAAGAAAGGAATAAGTCATAAAACAAAAATATAGCTATTTTGATAGTAAATACATCAAAATAGATAATCAAACACCATGTTTGATGAAAATATGAAAACGTTCCTTGGGATGGGATGATCTGTGCTTGAAAGTAACTATAATCAGCCATATAATCCTTCCTTCGCAGATCCTTTGGGGTTAAAGTTGGGTTGGGAACCGCTTTTGACCTATTTTGAGTCCCCTATGGTGTTTCTAAGGAGTTCCAATATGAATAACCCCCTAAAAACATGTCAAAATTGAGTTAAAATGTTTTTTGAGGGTAGGTAAGTGATGCACGGGTAAGTGGCACAAATCATAAACAATGTGGGATCCATATAGTTTCTTTTGGAAGTGCATTTTATTCTCCATGGGTTTAAAATATTTTTTCGAAAAAATTTAAAGAGATTCTACATAAAAGTTATCCTCCTACATGGTTTCATGGGTTGGGCGCACGGTTTCCAAATTACATTTCACCAAAAGTGGATTATTTTTCTCGAAACAACTCAAAACAATGATTTATTTTTTATAAATGTAAATGTAGTTAAAATAAACCTAAATGAAACATTAAAACATAATAAAACAAAAATTATATAGTACATGAACCATTTTTACATGAAATATATATATAAAAAACTATGCACACTTTTGGTACATCATAATACATGTAAATAATGGAGCTCCAATGAGAGGAGCTATTTTAGAAGCTTATTTTAGGTGAAACCAACCAAGGAGATATATAGGCGAATAGGTGGAATATTGAAACTCAAACCAAGATCAATTTATTGAGTTATTCCACTAGGGTTAAGGGTTATTTTACCATCCACATGACTGACCGACCAATATAAAATCTTAAACATATTTATTTTATTTTTTTTGAGTGCAGGGTTAGTTATTTATTTTTATCATATTTTTAAATGTGATTAATTAAAATAAATAAATCGATAAGTTTTCATGATGGAATACAATAAATGGATTATGATTAAAATATTTTCTTGAGAAAAGGTTAATTAATTATGAAAAATACATATTATATTAACCATAATTTAAAATAAGAAAATAATAAATATTTACACATAAGATAAAATCCCTCAAGTATATATTAAGTGAGAAAATCCTTCTATTTTTTGGGTTATGAATGAAATTATAGTTTGAAGTACTTTTTTAGCCTCATTTAGGGTAATTTAAATCATTGAAGAGGTCTAAAAAATATCTAGGGTCAACTTAACCATGATTTCATCAAAGTATGATTGCATCCACAAGAAGTTTTAAAACTTGGAGGCAAGTATTGAGGAAATAAAAGTACTAAATTTTCTAATTTTGGATTCAACTCAACACATCATGAAATTTTGAGTTAATATAATTTCCAAGAACACCTACCATAACACCTTAAAATAAATTTTCAGACCCCCGCTTGGGTTATGAGATCGTAAATATAGATCCTTTCCACCATAATATCCATATGATGGGATATTCCTAATCCAATGGTGAGGGTTATTTATATTTTATAAAATAGCGGTATACTAATAAGTAAAATTTATTAAGTTATATTTTGGTTATAAAGATAAAGTATAAATCCTGATTTTATTTTTTTATATAAAATGGAAAATAATGATACCTTGACATTATTACTATCATAGATATTATATAAAGATAAACTCCTCATTGGAAGTAACTTTCAGGAGTGGTATAGGCTATTTCATCTCAAACTATTCTAAGAGAAGAAGACTTATGTGTTGTATTCCTCTAATCTTGATGAACATTCTAAGTAGGAAAGTGAAGAAGAGATCACCATCTACCTAATAATCCTATATTATATGATCAATGTATAGTGTTTCATGTTATCATCAATGTCTAGAGAGATCTAGAAGCTTCTTGAGAACATGGATGTTTACACTATATTGTCTCACCTCCATGATCTTTATCAGGAGAAGGCTAGGTAGGAGTGGTATGAGATCTCCATGTCACTCTTTACATGAATTCCTAGAGAAGGAAATTAACATAGGTATCTTGAACTCAAGATGATTAGTTATATTGAGAAACCAGATATTCGAGGGATCAAGCTACCTAATGAATTTCAAAAAAAATGTCATACATTATTCACTTCCTTAAATATTCTACATTTTTTTCAGAATTTTAATTTGAAAAACATCGATAAGTCACTCTCAAAACTCCTTACTATATTTATCAAAGTCTATAAGGACATGAGGAATGAAAAGTATAAAATCATTATGGTAAATAATAGGAATAGAAATTCAATGTTCCCCAAGACTAACTACAAGTATAAGGCTCTTATACACCACCCAACCAACAAGAGGAGGATCTCGAAGAAAGCTATGGAATATGATACAGAATATTTGGCATGTGGAAATAAGGGCCACTAGAGGAAGAACATACCCTTAGTGAAGATGCATGGGGAAGATTCAGGTGCAATTATTATTGAATATAACTTTCCAATTTCTATAATTTTGGCATTAGATATATCTTGTGGTGATCATATTGGTATCCTATTGTTAGAACTAAGTAGATTTAGAAAGGTTTCTAGAGGTGAGGTGGATCATTGAGATTCCAACATTGTAAGAATTGACACCTTTTGATATAGAATAATACCACCTTACTTTTTAGATACGATTGATTCCAGTTTTGGAGAATTTTTATTATATTCATAGTGTTACCAAGAACATTGTATTTGTACCTACTTTGGACATTGATGTATTTTTATTCATTTTTGGTAATAAAAGCAACTAATTTTATTAATATAAAATTTTTATGGTATTAAATATATTAATATTTTACTTTATGTTATAGAATTAAAAAACCAAGTGTTGAAAATTGATAAAAAATCAAGTTCAAATGACTCATATCACACCTAATTATTGAATCATAAAGTTGGTCAGGTAAATGAGAACTGTTGGAAAATGTTATATCAAGATGCCTATTTTTATTATTTTAAAATCAAACCACTTGGTATGTGTCATTATTTTTTTCATGACAAGATGAAAAAATCTCCATTTAGTGGAAAGGGTGAAAGGGTTATTGAGAATCTTGAATTAGTTCACACATATGAGTGTAGAACTTTTTCTGGTAAAATATAGAGGTGGATACACTTAATTCAAAACTTTTACCCCTGAATTTAGTAAACATGTATTTTTCTACTTTATGTGATATAAGTCAAATCATTTAATAAATTTAAAGAGATCAAGAATTATTCACAGAATCACTTTAGTAGGGAGATAAAGAAACTTTAATCAAATTCAGGTGGAAATTATATTAACCAACTATTCATCAAATACCTAAAGGAGTTTGGGAATCTATCTTAAATAACTCCTCCTTATTCACCATAATGGAATGGTTTCAGTGAAATAAGTAAATGAACCATGAATGATAAGGTGAGGTTGATATTGAGTCATGTAGATTTTTAATTTACAGAACACATTCTAAACGTAGTTCTAAATAAATAAGAAAATGGAATTCCATATGAGTTAATTAATGGGAAATAGTATGTTTTGTCGCATACTCATATATGAAGATGTTGGTAATTTATTGATGTTATCACTAAAAAAAATTCAACCCAATGTAAAAAAGTTTATTTTTATGGGATATTCTAAGGAAACAAGGGGATACTGATAATACACCCCTTTAGAAAATGGTAATAGTGGAAATACAAGCTATATTCCTTGATTGTGATAAAATATATAAAAGTGATAGTGGGAGAAATTTCGAATTCAATGAATGTGATTCTTAGGATACACATGAGTTGGAATAGGAATAAATTACATAAGGCCCCATATAAGGGGTTGTTTTATAGAGACAAGTACTGTACAGAAGCACTGGAGAGGTTAGAGGACTAGAGACAGATGGTTTTATAATCACCATAGATGGTGAATAATTATTGGTTAATAATGATAAACCTATATCCTAGAATGAATCAGTAAGAAGCTCAAAATTTTCAAGATGGAAAGGTTCCATGAATTCTAAAATGGATTCCATGTACCAAAATTTTTTTTGGTTTCTAGTAGAACCTCTAGTACATGTAAATCCTATTGGATAAAAATTAGTATTTAAGAAGAAACAAAACATGGTGGGTAAAGTTAGTACCTATAAGGAATTGATAGTTTATAAAGGGTTTAAGAAACATTAAGGAATGGACTATGAAGAATTGTTTTTACTAGTTTTTATATTGAAATCCAACATAATTCTAATTACCATAAAAAATAACCATGATTAAGTGATTTTGAAAATGGATATCAAAAAAAGATTTCATAGCTGGGAACCTTATGAATTGTGTATATATGACACAAACATAAGGTTTTGTGGATTAAAATGATACCAATGATATATTAAATTTATATATATCAATTTATGATTTGAAGAAAGCATCCATATCATGCAATATTAAATTTGATGAATCCATAATGGAATTTTGTTTCATAAATAATAAATTTGATCCATGGGTCTTGATGAGGTTTAGTGGGGGTGAGTTAATTTTCCTAGTAGTATATGTTGATGATATATTACTAATATGAAATGATATTCTTTTATTATATTCTGTTATAATGTGGTTGAACAACTGGTTTTCCATGAAGGAATCGAGTGAAACATCCTATATATCTGGGATTGAGATCATTAATGATATATCTAAGAGGTTTTTTTGCTATGTCATAGTATATATGTTGATAAAATTATGAAGATATTATGTACATAACATTAAAAGAGGGTATTATTTTTAGTTTCAAATGGAATAAATCTTCCCAATAAAATGTGTCCTCATATATAAGAGTAGAGACAAAGGATAACTAGGATACCTTACATGCTGATGACTGGATTAGTCATGTATTTCTTTCTATGCACCAAACATGATGTTTTCTATTCCTTGATCCTGATTCAACTTTATTAAGTAGACTTAGGAGACAATTTTCACTTCTAAAAAATTGGTTTCATCTAGCACTAGGGCTTTAACAGCACTAGCTAAGAGCACTGTTAAATACCCCCTTTATTAGCACTAAAAAACGATGTTAGGGGTCTTTAACAACAATAAAAAAGTGATGATAATGGACCCCTTTATGAGTGATTTTTGAGAAGCATTGAAAATGACCCCCCTTTATCAGTGCTAGTAAAAAACACTAATTTGGGGTCTTTATTAGCACTTCTAAAAACACACTGATAAAGTGGGGTCTTTATTAGTGATTATAAATAAGAGTTGATAGGGGGTGGGGTATTTAGTATCACCTTTTTAAAAGTGATGATAAAGTTTATATTTCAAGAAAAAATATTTCATTAAAAATAATATATTCATATTGAAATAAATATAATAAATATATTTAAATATGTTTTCGATAATGGAAAACAAGATTTTAAACTTAAAATATATAATATTTAGTGAAAACAAATTAAAAAATAATTAAAAATATATATTTTTAATTAATAATTTGATAATTATTATTGATTAATAGTCATTTTATAACAATGTGTGGAAAAAATTTAACTAAGGATCTAAAATAAGTTCAATACAAAACTCAAACTCAAACAACCACATCTTTTTATTCAGGTGTTTATTTGAGATCTAACACATATCAAATCGAAGATTACAAAGATATCTACATCGTGTTTACTAGGGGGAAGCCAATAAATATTTTTTCAATGTCAAAAGAGGCCCATAAGGCCTCCCAAACTATGTTTTTAGTAAGGGTACCCTAATTTTTTAACATTCAATGGATTTTCAGCCTCATTTAAGTTGGTATTATTAAATGTTTTCTGTGGGGACTGAATTTATTCCCATGTATTACATTCATATTAATATTACGGTTTTAAAATTTTATCATTTTCAAATTTTTTAATTTATAATTAAATTTATGAACATTTTATTATATCTTCTTATAATAATTCGCTTATATAAATAAATTTATCCGCATATATACGTAAAAAATGTATTTTTAATTATAAAAAACAGAATATTTATAATTAATTCTATTTAAAGTAAAAAATTGTTTAATTTATTTACCTTATAAAAATTCAATAATATGTAGTTATAATTCATATATATATATATATATTTGTATTTGTATTAATATATATATATATATATATTCATATTCTTATATATATATATATATTCTAATATATATAAATGAATATTAATATATAATATATTTAATTATATATAATTGTATATATATATATAACACATTTCAAAATATATAAAAATAAATATAAAAATCATTAAATATACAAAAAAACACATATGACATAATGGTAAAGGCCATTCAATCGCATAATGAAGGTCTTGGGATCAAATCTAGGCATGTGTAGGTATTTGGGGTAGCCTTAAAGCACTGAGAATGGTGGTGGGGTGAATAATGGAATATGGGTAATTGAAATCGCTAAGAAGGGGGGGTGTAAGTGTTGAGAAAGGGTTGTTGGGGGTGAATGAAAATTTAGTTAATTTTTTCCATGTTTTTAACAGAACTTTTTTTAGCACTGCTAAAATCCATCCTTTTACAATACTAAAAAATCTTTGTTAAGGTCACCCTTTAATAGTTTTTTATCACTATTAAAGTTAGCCTTTAATAATTTCTTATTTATGTGCTGTTGTAGACCCCCCCTTTTAACATTGCTGACAGTATCAGTGTTTTTTAATCACTGATAAAAACCTCTAACTAGCATTGTTAAAGACCTATTTTTCAATAGTTTATTGGATGAAGTCAAGTCAGTCTTAATGTATCTGAGATATAATAAGGATATGTTCCTACTTTAAAGATAATGTGAGGAGATGGCCATTAGAGAAGACATTTTGGAAAAATACTTAATCCAGGAGCTTGATTTTGTTCCTAGAAATAAGGCTCATACCATATTGAATTGTGATAATACTATAGAGGCATTGATCACCAAGAATACAAGGTCACATCAATGGAAAAGTCATACACTTCAAAATTATCACCTCTTGCATGATTTTTATCAAAGGGGAATGGTTATAGTAAGATGATTTTCTATGAAGGAGAAAGTCATGGATGCATTGACTAAAGATATTTCTCAAAAAATCATGAATATCGTGTGATAGTTAGTAGAATAAAATTCATTAGTAGTTTTCTCTAGTCTAAGTTGGATTCTATTGGAGTTGGTTCCCTAGAATCAAATAATTTCTACTTTTTATTACCTATATATAAAAATACTTTAATATTAATAAATATTTTATTAGATGATGAGTGTTATTATATATAGTATTAATGTGATAATGTCCTTATAGTTCCTGTCACATTGAAATATTATAATATTTCCTTACTATAATGAGAACCTTGAAGTTTTGGGTTGATATTCATAAATATATATTATATGGGTAGGTGAAATTTATACAGTAGTACATAAATGATGTAGGTAATCATGTGTAGGAGGTTAATAATACATTGACACTTCTTCTCATGAATTTAACACTTTGTTATCTCTAATAGAGTAGGTTATAAGAATACACCTACTAGTAGGAAGTCAACATGTAACATGTGTCATTTGAAATTTATATCTACTGATGTGTGTATTAGTTCGAAGACTTTAGATTATTATTAATGTACATCATAAATCATGTACTTTTATATATTGAGGAATACCATGACAATATATTCTCATAGGAAGGTAGGTTATGTTGGGAGCATCATAAGTGATATGACTTTTATGAATAAGTCAAAAAAAAATATTTTCCCATATGATTTAATGGAATTAAATATCCCAATCCCTTTGATTGGAATGAAACTATATGATTAATTACTTGGTCATATCATTTTTAATGATGATTTCATTTTAGGAAATTCAAAGAATTACATTCATGCATACAGGTTAATGACACAAGTATGTAACCTGATTGATGAGATGTCAATACAAATGGATTATATTACATGGTGAGTGTCCTTATGAGGCTACTATTTTTTCAAAATTAAAATCTTCCAATGTGGGTTCCTTGATGTATTACTAGGAACCGATCTTGGACTTATGTCTAATTAGCTTAATTATACTAAGAAAGTGGTCTAGAGGGTCACACACTAAGTGTATCTAAATCATCAGTTAAATTCTTTTTTAATTTAATATTATAAAAAATACTATTTTTTATTTCAGAGAAATATATTTATTCAGGTTATTTTAGATTCATAAATAATCATTGAATGGATATTATTTATTTATTTATTTATTTAAATAAATAGCTATTATTCAATGTTTGATAAATTATGAGGAGGACTGATGGGTTGAGTTAAATTGTCTAGTAGAAATGATATATCTTATATCATTTAAATAAATAAATGATATTTAAATATCCATGAATTTTTCACACATCAAGGAAATAATAATAATAATAATAATAATAATAAAATTTTTATTTGATGTGGGGGTTAACTTAGAATTTAGATATTAGTGGGAATTTGTGAAATAAATAATTCTCCAAACTAAGTATATAAATCTTATTATAACATTTTTTAGCTATATATATTTATTGGTAATAATGAATCTCTCTAGATAATTCTATCAATCCTCTAGAGAACTTTATCTAGAAATCTCTCAAGAATTGAGAACATTGATCCTCATCCAACTTCTCAAGACCCAGAGAGAACTAAATATATTCCTTTTCGACTAGAAGCAATTATAGTTGCAATCAATGGGAATAATTCAAGGTTATTGTTCTTTGTTTATAGGATTAAATGATATATTTTTTATGTTCTGAGGTTTTTGGAACTCATGTGGATACCACTAGAGGAATTGTACACTTGAATACTTTATCATAATGATGAGATAACAAGAGTGGTCAACTAATTCGACAACAAAGAAAGAATTACCAGACAATAGGTAATTCTTATTTATAAATTATTTATAAATTTTATGTGAAATATCTTATATTGAGGATTATAGGGTTTTTATTCATCCATTTTTTAAGATAAATCCGAGGAAGTTGGTGAAAATTCATTG
This sequence comes from Viscum album, assembly GCA_963277665.1. Lineage (NCBI taxonomy): Eukaryota > Viridiplantae > Streptophyta > Magnoliopsida > Santalales > Viscaceae > Viscum > Viscum album. Next base: position 320,911,534 of record OY728146.1, read on the forward strand.
TTGGGAAAAAGATCAACCGCCTATGTTGTGTCGTAGAACATTCAAGGAGGGTGGAAACATATTTTTTAAACATGTGGATGATGCATTGTATGTATAATTACTCATGTTATCTTCCATGACTACTAATCCTGAACATCTTTATAAATATGGAGATGTATACTCCATGTTATCTCATCCTTATGATCCTTATCAATATAAATAAATATAAGAGAGGAAGGAAATATCCAAGGCACTATTTACATGAAATCATGGAGAATGAGTTCCAAATTGACCTCATATAGTTAAGATGATTGGATACATTAAGCATTTGGAAATTCCAGAATTCATGTTGCGCATGGAATTTTTCAAAGACCTCATTCTATGCTCACTTCCTATGATCTTATAAAGTTTTATTATGGGTTTCAACAAGAACAAAATATATAAGAAACTCTGAAATATCTTAACTTTTTTTAACCAAGCGTGTGGAGAGATAAAGCATGAAAAACATTTTATCTTTAGAGTGAGCAATTATAAATATAAGGAATAATGGACTAAGGAAAATTTTAAGTCTAAGGAACCTTCACACTTACCTTATAGAAAGGAAATGTTCCAAAAGGATGATAAAGAGAAGGATATAGTATGTTTTTATTTTGTCAAGAAACAGCAATAGAAGAATAATTGTGGCTCAACAAAGAAGTAAGGGGAAAATTTAAGTGTATTTGTTATCAACTATAATCTATCCATTTATATAAATTGGGTGTTAGATCTATATTTTTTTTATCTAAATACAATAAATAAGTTTATTCTAGAATATTTATATAGATGTGATGGATCTTTGAGCTGTTAATGGAATGTGAATAGTGGTGTTGGCTATAAGAGACTATTACCCCACATTATTGGTTTGTTTGATTTTTTAAGGAATTATTATTATGTACACAATGTAAACATGAAAATAATTTTTGTGTATAGTTTATACATGTATAGATTTTTTTTAAGGTTGATAAATAAATTTTTATACTCGTAAAAATAATAATATATATTATGGTATAGAACATTTGAATAATAGTATTTATATACTAGAATATGAAAATGTTTTTTTGAAAATAGATAATGTAATGACAAAGAAAATTTATTTCTTCTAAATATATATATTATTGTGCCATTATTAGTGATTTAGTATTATATAAGACACATACAAGACAACAAAATCACTTTATTTCATTATTTTGAGAACATTATAATAATAGCTAATAAAATACCTAGTATTAGAATACAAATAATTTTACATAAGAACACTATCCATCATGCATAAATATGAACTAGTACAACTTGGAACAATAAAGAGATATACACTTACAAGAATAGTACATTCACTAAAAAATCATAGATTTGAATTTCCTTAAGAAGACCCCCTTCCATAAAATCATAAAATGAAGAGAAGCATTAGAAAAATTATAAACATTATCAACAAGTGTGTACAGACATTTATAATAAATGCAGTGAATGATAAAGTAAGAATTATGGTATATTTATAGTGAAATGTGTCATTTTACATAATGACTATTGGACAATATGGATAATTGAAATTATGACCATTATTCAACAAGATAGTTTGTCACTATTATTGTTGGTTATATAGATGAAATTAAGTGATACTCATGATTATATTATGATATTATCAAAATTAAATTATTTATAGAGACTATAAATATATTCAATTAAAAGATAATTTTTATGAAAAATGTAAATTTTTGAAAGAATTTTAATTTATGAAATAATATTATAAAACACTTTAAATGGTTTTATATTTTAAAAAATCCCCAAGACAGTTTTAAAATGGTTACAATGTTTAATAGGAAATAAAAATTCTTAATTTTTGATAAATAATGTTTTTTTATTTAAAAGTTAAAATTTTCATATATAGAGAATATTTTTTTATAAAAATATATCATTTTTGGACTCATCACATAAAAATTATCATAGGATGAATTAATGGGAATTTTTTGACAATGTTGTTTTTTTAGTGAAAAAGTGAAAAGTACCATTTTTTGAGCATTGTGGTTTTATGACATCATTAATATGTGAAAATGATTAAAACATTTATGAAACATTTTATTTAATAATTTTTTTAATAATTATTAAAATTAATTTATAAAAATTAATTTTAATTTAGAAATTTATACTTTACATTTGGTAAAAAAATTATATTTTTTAGATAAAAATTATTCTTGGTATTTGTGCATTAAATGGGCTAGTTGGAAGGTAATTTTCAATTTAAGAAGAATTTTGAAATTTAACTACCCTCTTAAACTCTTCAATAATCTATAAAATTATTGGAATGCATTGTACCCATAATGGGATGACTTATATAATAAAGTAACCAATGTTTAATCCTTTTAAACCACCCCTCCTCAAGTATAAATACCCCATTCCCTCCTCAATTTCCACAAAAAGTCCTGTGAACATCATTTATCTCACCATATTACTCTTAAGTTTCTCTCCAAGGTGGTTCCAAAGTTCCAAGGATTCCCTCTCTAGATTTAATAAGTATCCTCTTGATTTAAGGGTATGAAATCCCCCTCTTTTTTTCAATTTCATTACCTTTATTATATTTTCTTTTAAAATTTTATTTTAATTCACTACCATGTTTATTATTAAAAGGTATTATCTTCCATTTTTTATTTTTTGAATGATATTTTATTTATTCCCACTTATTATAGCCTTTTTCATGTCGTTATAATACTAAGACAATGTCATATCCATAAAACCATCCTAAAATTTTGGTAAAGTAAGAAATGTGTGGTATTCCAAGAAATGAAATACCTATATAGATAATAGAAGTATATATGGATAAATAATAGTTTTACTCAGGGTTAATAACCCTCAAAAAGGATAATTTTTATTTTAATTGATCTCTACTTGGTGCATAACAACAAGCCTTACTGCAAACCTGGTTTGACACTCCTGAGTGATATACATTGGATAATTTACATAACCTTTAAAAAATCATTATAAAGTATTTATTTATAATTACATTGGTATTCTTAATTTTTAAATACATTTATCCATCTTCTTAGATACCTTGAAAATTTATCCCTTATGAAAACCCAATTACTACAATCTCGCATCTTTCCCTAGATAAAGGTGTTTATTTTTACATTATGAAATCCCTAGTTATTACTTAAGGGATTTGAGCTAGATATTATTATTTTTCCATAATGGGGAAAAATATATTTGTACCATATAATTAATTCTTTAATATGGGAAAATATTATAATATATGAATCATTGATCAATTTTTCTATGTATTTATGTTTTACATTCCTAGAACATTATTCCATGAAATTATTCAATTTTTGATGGATTGAATTGGAATTTAATGTGATAGGTGGGTATCAGAATTCTATATCCCCTCAGTTAACTGAAAGGTCTCATGAGACAACTATGATAAGATAATGGGATCATCCTTACCTTTTATGAAATATTTCCGAAAAAAAGACTTTATGGTATATTTATGATGTACAACATTATAAAACCCATTCACTATATGTTCAGTAATTATTATCCTAGAATCTATTGATTGTTATATTGTCTAAGGATTAATTTATTCTCTCAGTTTTACTATAATGAAATAACCTAGTTTATTTATTAGTTCTATAATCATTTATAAATCACATCACTACATGTTCATTTATTATTATTATAAAACCTATTCATTTTTATGTTGGTCATATATTTATTTATGATCTTAGTTTTATTTGATATGGAATAGGTCACTTTATTTAGTCATTCCATAATTATTGTCAATACATTCACTAAATGTTTAGTTATTATTATCCTAGAATATTTTCATTGTTATATTGGCTATGTATTTATTTATTCTATCATTTTAATTATTATGGAATAACTTGTTTTATTTTTTAATGCCATAGTTATTTAATAATTAATTCACTACATGTTCAGTTATTATTATCCCAACACCTATTAATTTTTATATTTTCAATGTATTTATTTATTCTCTCAATTTCATTTGACATTGCATAGATCAGTTTATTTATTTATGCCTAAATCATTTAGAAATCCATTCACTACATGTTCATTTACTATTATCAAGATATCTATTTATTATTATGTTGGAAATGGATTTATTTATTCTCCCTCTTTCATTTGTTATTGTATAGCTCTATTTATGTATTCATTCCATAATTTTTTATTTATAATATATTTTTCTATAAGTTATCCCCTTATTTATTTTCTTATCTCACCCCTTTCTATTTTTTTCCTTTTCCCTAGGAAACAAAAAAGTGTACTACATATGAAAAATGGATTTCAAAGAGAATAATACTGTTTTTAATGTATTTAGTTTCAATGTTATATAAAACTCATTTACGTATCTGGTTTCCTAAGGCTATTAAACTATTAGATCCTCTATAATGTGATCGATGTACCAATGTAATAAAATATCCATCGACTCAAGGGTTCTAGAGTTGGGGTTGTTACAACTGGTATCCAAGGATAGTTTAGTAGAAACCTTAGGAACTAGATTTAGAATTGAATACTTAGAACCAAATGGGATAATGATCTTAGATAACATATATTAAAACATAAGGATTCCTAATTAATGTAATATATTATATGCACTTATGTGGATAAAATATATGTTAAATTTTCATAGCATAAATTTTAATTATTTTTTGGAATGTTCACAATATTTTTGGGATAGTTATTTAAGGGATTATGTTCAGACTATGAGAAAAAAACATCTAAAGAAACCTAAAATGATCTAAGAGTTATGTAGGTGGAATTGAAATTATAGTATTCTAAAATTTTGGTACTTTATATATTCATAATAAAGAGATTTGAAAAATTATATACTTGTATTGTCTTTATATATTATTGATCACTCATTATTAATTATTTAGATTTTATTTGAAGACTGGAAATAAGTGGTTGCTAAATTATAATTAGGTGGCAGTTTATTCATTTAATGTATCTATTATGTTGTTTCAATATATTAAAGTTATTTTATCATGATGGATGAAATGAAATCTTTCTTGACTCTCCTATCCCTCCCAAATGATTTAATTATAATCATAATTTTAAAATTTAGTTCAAGTGATCCTGTCACATTTTCTCGAATTCAGCTAACTTTCAAGTTACTTAAAAACATATCCAATGCTACCCATATTATTATGTATTAGTATGTATCTTACAAATACATTATAAATATTTTAAAGACACAAATTCCTAATATTACTCAATTTGGGGACTACTATGAGGGACTTTATCGATAATTAACAATTTCAGAAACAAAATTAGGTCTTACCATACTTTATAAATCCATAGAGTTTGGTGATATTAGAGAAGCATATATCTATATTATTTTACAAATTAGAGGATTTTTTATATATTTCATAAAATTAACATGGTTTCAACCATTCTGATCGAATTGTGTTTGATGTTTTTATGGAGGATAAGTTTATAATGACATTTCAAAACTATATGTTGATGTTTTAAAACTACTTGAAACATTGAAGGAATTATCACAATCAATTAAATAAAGATATCACCTATATTATTAGGAAAAATAATTTATATAATTTAGGAAACTTATGAAACATTATGTCAAAATAATGGATGTTACTTGATGAACTATTGGTCCTCAAAAAGAATCAATGAAATTGGAGTACCTGTGGATCTTTATTTTAGAAAGGGTATGATTCTAGAAACTCCTATGACTCATAACAATATAAGGAATAAAATTTTGAATAAATGGAAGAGAATTTTAATATATTATATTTTTGAGGTAAAAGATATTTTACCTAGTGTTCCTTATGATAATAAGGTTTGAATCTCTTTTGAAGCTATATTTTGAGTCATTGTAACCATTTATATACCCCAAAGTATTGTTATTAGTAAGTAATAATTAAAATTTCAAGGGTGAAATTTCATTATGGAAGAAATTATTTAAATTTCTTACAAAACAACATAAAATGAGTTATATAAAGTTAATCTTTTTAAATAATATGATCCAAGAATCCCAATGTTAGAAAAATAATTTAGGATAAAACTCTTATTTTTAATTTATTATCTTAATAATTATTAACAGAAAAATTCTTCTTATATAATTTTTTTAGCCAATTGTTGGAAATAATAGGTAATTAAACATATTATAGTTTAGTTATAGATAATTAATTTTATATTTTAACTATGTCACTCCAACATATCAAATATCATTTATCATATGGAATAAAAGAAATCCTATTTAACATTCTTATCTATTATAGATGATTTAATCATCAATATTATTTAAAAATATAGTTTAAATGATTTCAAAAGGTTTTAAAATATTCAACTCACCTACACGAAACTATTTGATCTATCATAAACCTTTTAATTTCTATAAAAATTATATAGATCATGGTGTCTTTGTGATATGATTTCAAAATATCAATTATATCATCTATTTTGACAATGAAAATCACCACCAAGGACTTAAAAAATATATAATAAAATTGTGGAATTTATACTTTAGTATAAAATAAATATCATCAATGTTAATTAAGAAGATATTTGTTTCAATAAAAGGTATTAATTATAAGTTATCAATCACTAAGACAAAATTACGAGGACATAATTTTTAATTAGGGGGAAGAATGTAACGTCATATAATTTTTTTCTATATATATATATATTACTGTGTCATTTTTAATGGTAATATATACTATATAAAGCATACTATAAGAGAAAAACAGTTTATATCATTATTTTAGAATGTTACAATAACACCTAATAAGATAACTATCATTATAATACAAAAACTTTTACATAAGAACACTACACATCATGTGTAAATATATACTTTTACAAATTGGAAAAGAAAATATATATAAACATGGAAAAATAGTACATTCACTAATAAAACTCTATAGGTTTTGATTTCCCAAATAATATTACCCCTACCATAAAGATTCTAAAAAGTAATTGAAGCATTCGAAAAATGATAGACATTATCAATGAGAGTATAAGAACTGTTGTAAGTGATATAGTGAATAATGAAGTAATAATTATGGTATATTTATAAGGAAATATGTGGGTTTCCATTATTCCTATTGGAAAATATGTTTTCTGGGAATCATTACCATTATTCAATAAGACAAATGGGCATTATTATTGTTTGTAATGTAAATAAAATTAACAAGCCATCGAGAGTATTTTATGATAAAATCAATATTGTACTATCTATAAAGGCTATAAATATATTATGTTAATAAAAATGTTTTATGAGAAATCAATAAGTTTAAAAAAAATATTTCATGAAATTTACTTATAAAACACTTTTAAATGATTTTATATTTTAACAAATCCCCAAGTTATTTTTATGATGGTCAGAATGTTAACTACGCTATAAAGATTATTAATTTTCCTTAAATAATTATTTTTATTTAAAAATTAAAAATATCATATTTAGAGATTTTTTTGATAAAATACATTTTATTTTCAGTCTCATCAAAAAAAAATTATCATAGAGTGACTTTTTTTTGATTTTTCTGAAAAGGGATTATTTTTTGGTGAAAAAGTCAAAGTCACTGTTTTATGAGCACTGTGATTTTATGAAATAATTATTATGTGAACACGATTAAAACATTTATTAAACATTTTATTCAATTAAAATTTCATTTAATTAAATAAAATTAATTTTAAAAATTAATTTTAATTTTTAAATTTATAATTTACATTTTGGAACAAAACACTGGATTTTTGAAATAAAAATTATTTTCAATTTGTGTGTTTTAAATTGGTTGGGTGGAAATAAACATTTGATTTTGGAATAATTTTAATGCCCAAATACACAATTTATCTCTTAAAATATCCAAATGTTTGGTTTTAATTAATTTAAAACCCAAGTGGTAGGCTTATTTAATAAAATAACTAATAATTAATCTTTTAAAATGACTCCTCATCAAGTATAAATACCCCCATTAAATTCTTAATTTCCTCACAAAATCATTTGAGAATAATTTTTATCTCAATATATCCCTCTCAATACTCTCTAAAATTTGGTTCGAAGGTTTCATAGATTCCCTCTCTATATTTAAGAAGCATCTTCCTGAGGTAAGGGCCCTCGATCCCCATCATTCCTTTCCAAGTTAATTACCTTTGATATATTGTCTTTCTAAATTTAATTTTTTGCACTTCCATGATTTTTATTACATGGTATTATATTCAATTTTAAATATTATAAATTGTATTTTATTTATTCTCTCTCATTATATCCCTTTTCAAGTCTCTATATTACTCAGGCTATCCTGTAGCTATAAAACATCATGAAATTTTTTTAAAGTAAAAAGTATGTGGTTTTCCAAGAAATAAAATCCATTTTTGTATACAATAAGTGGATTTCATTATGGAATAATTATACCTTTGGGTAATAAAACCAATTAGAGTTTATTGATCTTTGACTCAATCGTCACATGGTATAAGGCAACGAGCCTTGCTACACGCCTAGTTTGACACTCCCAAGTGGTATACTTTGGATAATTTACATACACTTAAAAAAATTATAAAGGATTTATTTATCATTGCAGTAGTCTCCTACATTTAAAAATACATGTATCTAGATTCCAATATACCTTTAAAACATAGTCCTTACAAACACCAAATGGTTACAATCTCATATCCTTCACAAGTTAAAGGTGTTTATTTGTACATTTTTGGAATCCCTAGTTATTCCTTAAAGGATTTAACCTAGATAACATTATTGGTTATTTATTGGGGAAAATATTTTTTTTACCATATAATTAATTCTTTTATATTGTAAAATATTATAAGATATTCTTAATTAATTAATTATTTTATGTATTTATGTTGTTCATCCCTCGGAAATTATTCTATAAAATTATTAAATTTTTAATGGATTGCATTGTACTTATATGTGAAGGGTGGGGCCTGAAATTATACAGCCCCTCAATGCACTGGTAGGTCTCATGAGATAACTAAGATATGCTAATGGGGTAATACTTTCATTTGATTTAAGATATATTTTCATAAGGCATTGACGATATGTTTAAGATGTCAGAAATTATGAAATCCCATCAATATATGGTTAGTTATTATTATCCTTGAATCTATTCATTATTATATTCTCCATTGATTTATTTATTCTCTTAGTTTAATTAATATGGTATAACTCAGTTTATTTATCAATTCCATAATCATTTAGAAATCACTTCACTATGTGTTTAGGTATTAGTATCCTATCACCTATTCATTATTATGTTGGACTTGGATTTATTTATGCTATCAGTTTCATTTGATATGGAATATTTAAGTTTATTTATTCTTTCCATAATATTTTACCAATCCCTTCACTACATGTTTAGTTATTATTATCCCAAAATCTATTCATTGTTATATTATCCATGGATTTATTTATTCTATCAGTTTTATTATTATGGAATGACCAACATTATTTATTAATTTGAAAATTGTTTAAAAATCACTTTACTACGTGTTTAGTTATTATTATTATGAAACCAATTCATTTTTATGTTTCCATGGATTTATTCATGATCTTAGATTCATTTAATATATAATATATTACTTTATTTATTCATGCCATAATTTTTTATCAATCCCTTCAATATACGATCAGTTATTGTTATGCAGAAAACTATTTATTATTATGTTGGCCATGGATTTAATTATTATATTAGTATCATTTTTAATGTATTTGGTTTCATACAGTTACTAAACTATTGGATCATCTGTATTGTGATCTATATACCAATGTAATAAAATATACACCAGTTATAGGATTCTAGAGCTTGGGTTGTTATAGATAAAGAATCAATTTCACATGAATCATATCACACATGGTTGTGGAATCATAGAATTGGTCATGTAAAGAAGATATGTTTGATAGAATTATATCAAGAAGGGTATTAATATTATTTTATGATTAATCCCTTGGGATATATATCATTCTTATTTACAAGTAAAATGACTAAGGATCTAATTGGTAAAAAATCCAAAAGAGTCATAGAGATTTTAGAATTAGTTTATATAAATGCATGTGGAACTTTTCTAGTGGATGCTCGAGATGGATACTCACACTTAATAACTTATACTGATGGCTTCATGGGATATGGTAATATCTACTTTTTGAGGGATAAGTCTAATTACATTGAAAAAAATTAGAGAATCCAATAAATAATTAGATGATAATATTTGTAAGAATGTAAATAAAATCCAATCAAAATGAGGTATGGAATATCTTAACCAAGATTTGATCAATTATTTTAAAGCTTCTAGGATATTACCCCAACTCACTACTTCTTATACACCATAGTGTAATGGTTTTAGTGAAATTATGAACCACACCTTATTTTAAATAGTGATATTGATGATGGGTCATGGAGATCTTGCATTTTTTTTGGGATACACATTATGGATTGCAACATACACACTATATTTAGTGTTAACTAAAGTGGAAAAAGTAATCTCATATGAGTTATGGTATGGGAAGAAATATGTTTTTTCACATATATGTGTCTTTGGATGTCAATAATATATTAAGTATAATTATATAAATAACCTAGAATCTATATGAAATTTTTTAATCTTTATTAGAGATCCCAAAGAAATGAGATATTATTACTTGTTCAACCTTTCGGATAGAAAACTAATCATTGATAGACAAGCCATATTTATGGAAAGGGATCACATATGTAAAAAGATAATGGGTAAAATTTTAACTTCAATTATGTCAAGTATCATGATATATAAGAGTTGTAAAATGAAACAATTCCATAATATGTAGTATAAGAGGGTGTTCCAATGGCATAAGTACTATGAAGGAGTATTAGTGATGTTAGAGAACCAAAGAGATATGTTTTTTTAGTCATCAATTAATGTGACAAATTTTTAGTAAAAATTGATAAAACATTATCCTATAAAAAATTGTTAAACATCTCAAAAGTTATGAAGTGGAATGAAAACCATGAAATATGAAGTGGATTCCATATACAAAAACCAAGTTTGGGTTTTAGTATATCCTCAAGGTGATGTAAAACCTATTAGTTGAAAATTCCTATTTAAGAATAAAATGTACATGGATAATACATTTAGTACCTATAAGGAATGATTGGTTACCAATGGGTTTAAGTAATTTCATGGAATGAACAATGATGAAGAATTTTCACCATTATCTATCCTAAAATCCATTAGAATTATAATTTACAATGTAGCATTCCATGATTATAAGATTTGGAAAATGGATGTAAAGATATCCATCTACAATTGAAACCTTGTAGGAGATGTCTATATTCTATAAACCACAACGGTTCGTAAAAAAAAAGGATTCCAATAAGGTGTAAAATGTTTAAAGATATGTTTATGGTTTGAAGGAACAGTCAATATCATAGAACATTTGTTTTTATGAATCCATAAGAAAATTTGATTTCATAAAGAATGAATGTGAGCCTTGTGTGTAATATACCAGATTTTATTTGAGGTATAAAACCTTTTATTTATATTTAATTCATTATGTTTTATCCTAATTGAAGTTCCTAATGAGATCATTAGGTTACAGTGGTGACCAGGGATTCTATGGAGCCCGAATCCTTGGATTTTGGAAGAAATCAGTGGAGTGAACTGTTAGAAGAAACTATGAAATCTAGTCCATATGGTTTGTTTAAACCATGTGGGGTGGTCCAGTTATTTTCGTAGGATTACACAGTTTTTCCTAACTATGAAACTCAGGACACACAACCGTGCGAATGTTGAAAACCCTTTTTCAAAGGAACTTTTCATAGTGTATGCATGGTTATTAAAATTGTGTTCCAAGCTCTTGTGAGGGGTGTACTTGGATAGTGGTTATTTCATGGTTGGCATGTGACTTGGAAAATCTTGTGGCCAAAACATGATACCCCTTAAAAAGGGGTGAAATGAATATTTTCCCCTATTTTATTTCTTAACTCCCCTCATAGTTTTCTTCCCTCTCCCATGCACAATATCCCCTCACTCATTGGAGAGATCCTATACACCTAAATCTAGGAATCATAATATATCTTATATCTAGAATCTATATTTCATTCCATCAGAATCATTAGATTCATATCAGTAATATCTCTATTCCACTTTCAACTTTTTCCATTTGTCTTCCCATTGATGGATTAATTTTTTTATGAGCTAATATACCCTATTTTTATGTAATTTTTCTATTTACTCTATTTATTTTTTTCTATACTAAATTAGACGCCAAAAATGGATGAGGATTTGACTACCAACCTAAGGTAGCTGGTTTCGTTCTTTCCCTTTAATGTATTCATGTTTTCATATGACGTCATTGTTCCACATGCGAGATCTTCGGAGCAACACTTATTAAATAGAAATTTCATTTAATTAAATGAATTATCATAAACTATAGAGATCACAGAACCCATTTATGACTCAAATAAGGTTAAGGATATTGAATTGAACCACCACTTAGGTGTGTTATTAAATGGAATAAAACCACCATGGGTGGCATATAAATTTTATTCAGCTATTATGGTGAGTTATTTTACCACCTTCTTTTGGGATGGTAAATAAAATTTATAACATGTTAACTGAATTAAATGAAATAGAATATTGAATACCATGTCCCTATGATCTGGGTATTGTTCCTTATTTACTAGGTTTGAGATGTTCTTTAGAACTAAAATTCCCAAAAAATGAATTGGAGGATTCATGGGATGCTAGGCCTTATAGGCCCAGGTTATGTTTTGAACTGCCTTCTGAGGTGAGTTAGTTCTTTATATACATGTGATGGAAAATTGAATTAAATTTGAAAATAAATGGTATGGTTAGATTTTGGTCCCATAAACATTCCTATTTCTAGGATGAGAGTGATAAGTGGATTCTGACTTGGAACACCATGAACAGACTCATCAATATTATTTAATTAATTGAATTATAAATGGAATTATCATTTTCCATGGGTAAAAAATGGTTTTTCATATGAAAACCATGGATAGAATCACTTTTTATCTAGATCTTAAATATTTTACGAGTTATACTTAGACTCCCCATGTGTACTATTAAGAATGGACTCATAGGGAATATCATTATAAACACCATGAGTGATACTTGGACTCCCAATTTGGACTACTGAGGAAAGAATCAGAGGGAAGATCATTATATATGCCATGATTTATACTTGGGATCCCTTATGGACCACCAAGGATAGACTCACTAGGTGGTGAATTTATACCACACCTATAGAGATTCCAGGGTTCCTAAGAGAAATTCCTTGGATAGGCTTCTAAGGTGACGGTTTCATGTTATGCCTAGATTGATACATGTATTCCAAATTAGGGATGCTTAGGATGGGAATAGGTTTTTCTACAATCATAATGAATTAATTACACTACATGATTTCTAAGGTAAAGAACACACATGAATTCAACCAGTGCCTTACATTTCATGATGCACTTACTATACATGTCTTACTCAGATATGATTCATAGGGGGAACCTAGGATACATGCCAAGTCTTGAGAATTTATTATAAGGTAAATTATGAATGAAATTATCTCAGAGGTATTTAATATTAGGACAAAGAAGTTATTATAGGGAGATCATTCTATGGGAACCTATATCTATGTGGGTTATTTATTTACTGAATTTTGTTTATATATTTTACTATTACATGTACACTACATATTACATAATCACGAACATGATGGAATTAGACATAATTGATAATTTCTTACTAAGTATATCTCAAACCCTATTTAGGATACTGATTGCTACCCAGATAGACTTTTTGGATGCAGTTAAGGATAGGTTCAAGCAACCAGTTATAGATACTTGATAAATTGTATCATGGGAGTAGGGAAACACCAAACCAAGATATGGCTCGTGATTCTATCTAGAGACAGAATTTTGGTCTTTTTTTCATTTGTTGTATATCATGTTGTATATGTCCATTTCCCTAATCCCCATGTATATTATTTCTGTATAGCCCACCATGATCATAATTTCTATATATGAAATTGATTGATGCTATTTTCTTGGATATTTATATAATGGATACTTACTCTTCCATTATTTGGTTATATTTTATGATTATATTATTGATTAGTATGGATATACCACTCTGCTACACTTTGATCATGAATGTATAGTCTCCCTATAGATCTAACATATACCATTGCTTCTAGTCAATATCATCTCTCATACAGGGAGGTGAACTTGAGTTCATGTGACCAACCAGGTTCGGTTTCATCTAAGTAAACTGGGTCTAGGATGTCAAAAAGTGGTATCAGGTGGATTTATTTCCTTTTATTTTTCTTTCCATACTAATTGGGATGGTAGAAATGAAAAATAGGATGTTTTAGGATTTGGTCATGACCATGTGCCTGGGAGTAGCTAACCCACATATAGTAAAAATTCAAATTACCTAGGATGGGACATATTATTATGGATTGTGCTTATTAATGTTTTATTGAATTCACCATTGGGTGGAAAACTTGATTCTTAATGTTCCTTAGGACTATGGATTTTACCCTTTATTTATAGGGTAAAGAAGTATTTTTTCATGCCTCATTATAGGAACTTGAGGATTTATATGTCATGCATGTTCCATTCCATGTTTATATTATTGCATGAATTATATACAACATGTTTTAGTGACTTTATTGTTATTTACATTAAATTGTGATAACATTTTATCAAGGATTGGATAAATAAATTTTTGTGATTAAACGGACGCTAAATTTCAATTTATTAAGAGGATTTGCCTTTATAAATTAGAAATTGTTATCCATATAACTCAACTATTTAAAAATATTTTCTATTAAAATGATTAAGAACTTAAAAAAATTGAATTTATAAATGAAATAGTCACCATTAAATGGGGATTCAAATTAAAACATAAAGGTTATTTTACTCTATAAATTTTAGTTGACACTCTATTTACCATGACCCATAACTTATAGTAGTGAATGTGACCCTGACCTGACCATAATGGTAGACAATGTGAAATTCCTCTTATAATTATTATGATTTGTATGTCACCCATATCACAATTTATGAGATGGACTTTGGGTATGACTCTTTTATAGGTAGTTTTAAACATATCCTATTCATATATCTGCAATTATAATATTTATAAATTCTTTTATTGAGGCCTGTGTTTGGAATTTTTAGAGACATTCAACAACTACAACCACAAATTGTGTGCTAGGAGGCTGGTGGTGACCATACTTCAAAGGTGGTGGTCCCTATGACACCAATATATCCTCTAGTAGTTACACATGAGGCCCCACTAGTTATAATTGATATAAGGATTGACTCCTAGTTTCAATTTGGTTTCATATTCTTTATACAGACTATTCAAGGAGCCCCATGATACGCACCGCCTATGGCAGAGTTGACTTGTAAGTTTCAGCAGTAGCATCTACCAACATTTTTGGGGGATGGTGGTCAGATATCTATGGATTCAGGGATAGAATCCATGATATTGGTTTTAGATAATCTAGAGACACATCCCAATAAGAGAGTGAAGCTCTCAAGGTATATGATTTGGAATTCTTCCAAGTGATGGTGGGACATTATTACCCAGATGGATTATCATCGGGATGTGGATTAGAGGGATTTTCATATGGTATTTTATGGTTTTTTCTCTCCTAAGATGTTGAGGGATGATAAGTAAAAATAATTGATACACTTGGAGTAGGGAACTTTATCATTAATGGACTATTCATCCTATTTTACAGAGGTCCAATGCTTCACACCTATTCTGTTCGGTGAAAATTTATCCAAAGTTAGGTGATTTGAGGACATTCATAGGTATGAAATCTGATCACAAGTGAATTTATTTCAGATTACTGCCATAATTGGGATTTTGAACAAGAAACTTATCACTAATAATAACTTGAGAGATGCTCAATGTGTGAGCTATGGTAGTTTGACACTTATATATATAATTGAATCTACCAATAGAAAGAATAATCATTTGGATCTTACATGTTGTGATATTAGTATCGAGGGAGGGCACTCAATTAGACAGGTGAGGTTCCATCAATCTGGTAGTCTAGGACATAAGAAAACTCAGTGTACCAGGGTCCTAGTTGAATACTGGTATTGCAACAATATGAGTCATCTTATACACTTTTGAAAATATCTCCCTTTAGTATCCAAAGAGAGAGGGTATGTATCAACTCCATGTTTAGGGGTGGGATAAGAAGTTTCTCATCAGCCAAAGAGATGGATTGTGACTTTCTGATTAGGCTGAGGTGTTTTTGATAGCCAGGGTAGCCAGAAACCAGACTTACAGTGCCAAAAGAGCGAGCCTAATCTAGGTATCTAGGATATATCTCATGGTATCAGATTAGGTTATTTGTATGCAATACAACTGGCACCTAAGAAGTAGATTTCTACACCTTGTAAGGTGATGGGTACTATTCTAGTAGCCTAAAATTTAGTATCTTCACTTTTTGATATAAGAACTTCCCATTCCTTCATATCGATGCCTATTTTGGAGATTCTTTGGCTCAATGTTTTGTTTTCTTATGGTGTGATGGCACTAAATACTTTATTGGGAATTAGATTGGATAATTTACACCAGTGCAGGGAGTTCCCCTTTGAGATAGGTGGGTATCGCAATATATGGGACCTCTTTTTCATATATATGATAAGGATTGACATCATATTGAGATAGATATGTTGGTTCCCAATCATTCTTACATTGAATTTTATCCTTTAAGGGTTACTTTCACACCATCAGGGGGAAATTTTATTCACAAGGGTGAGTGGGATGTCCAAGAAATCCTAACCAAACCCAAGAATCATAGGTTTGGTGGGTTGATTGTCCAAACTACTAGATTTTATCATGATGATTATGGGATATGTTAGGAATATTTCTATCAAGTGGTAGATAATTTCATGGACATTTTCTGGGATGACTTTTTTAGGAATACCTCCTGAGAGTGAGGTTGATTTTTATATCGAGCTAGTGTTAGGAGTTATACCAGTAGCCTTTCCTCCTTATAGGATATATAGTACTAATTTGAATAAGATTAATAAGAATCTAGATGATTTGGAATCTAGGGGTTTTATATGACTCAATTATTCTCCATGGAATTCACCAGTCATTTTCACCAAGAAGGAGGATGGAAACCAAATTATTTTTGTGGATTAAAATAAGTTATACCTATGTTACGGTTATGAACTAGTATCTACTTCCTCATATATAGGACCTCTAAAACCTGTTTCATAGAGCAATATTTTTCTCTAATATTGATATAAGGTCAGTTTATCATCAAGATAAGGTTATACCATTAGATATACCACAACAAAAAATTCCATATTAGGCATGGATTGTGCTGGTATTTTTTCATGCCATTTGGTCTCACAAAAATACCATCAATTATCATGGAAATATTGAATCAGGTTTTCCACCCATATCTAGATACCTTTTTGTGGTCTTTGAGGATGATATCTTGGTTTATTCTCACACTCAACACAACCATACTAACCATCTTGAGATCATATTGAATACATTGATAGAGAATCAATTATATTCTACGCTCATAAAGTTACACTTTTGGTATGATAAATTTTTCTTACTAGGTCTCATTATCTCATAGATAGGAGTATCAATTGAACTGGAGAAGGTGATAGCTATAGTTTTCTAAGATCAGCCCAATAATGTCATTGATATATGGGGGTTGTTGGGTATATATGGTTATTATGGGTTCTTCATTTAGGAATTTTCATTCCTAGATGAATATCTTATAGACTTGACTATGAAGGGAGTGAAGTTCATATGGTTAGAAGTCTATGAGACAACATTTTTGAAGCAAAAAGGGATACTATTTTTAGTGTCAATCTTGTTTCTTCTAGATCTGGGAAGAATCTATATGGTTTATTGTGATGCATCAGGAATCAGTCTAGGAGTAGTTCTAATGTAGGAGGAGTGATTTTTGGAATACAAGTCCTATCATTGGAGGCCACATGAGAGGAAATACTCAACGCATGATCTCGAGTTATCCTCTATTTTTCACGCCTTGCATTGTTGGAGGAATTACTAAATTGGAGAGCATTGTGTGGTTTATATGGACCAAAAAATCATAAAGTACGTATTTAAATAGACTATCTTGAATCATAGGAAATGAAGTTTTGTTTAATACCTATAGTATTTCAAGTTCAATCTTGATTTTACACCTTGTAAACGAAATTTAGTGGAAGATTCCATGAGAAGGAAGACTCAAACATAGGTTGTTTAAGAGGTTAATAGCGAGTGGCGGCTTATGGACCTTTTTTCTGAGATGAACATGGAGTGTTATGAATATCATGGAAAGTATTTACTTGAATTATTATCAGTGACCTATTTTTATCTGGAGAGAGTGAAGAAAAGGTGGCTATTAGATTCTGAAGGATTGGTCTAATGGGAGAGAATTTGAGGTGATGAACTACCACCTAGTTGGTTCATTTATGAAGATGAGATCTTTCACATTCATAGAAATATTTGGGTTCCTAAATACATCTGAGAGGAGTTAATGTGAGATTATTAGGCCTCTTTTTGGGTGATACATCCCAATCTTACTAATCTGTATCATAACTTATGTCAACAATACTGGTGGTCAGGGATGAAAAGGGAGATAGATAGGTTTGTTACTCAGTGTTACACCTTTCAGTAGGTGAATAAAAAAACCAGTGACCAATGAGGATTTCAAAACCTTTACCTATTACTGGGTGGAAGTGGGATGAAATCAGCATAGATTTCATGAAGGGATTTTCTAGACTAGAACAAGGTAGTGATGTCGTATGGGTGATTGTAGATAGATTAAAAAAGGTTAACCACTTCTTTCCTATTGGAGATATATTTTCAATGAATGATCTTAGGAATATTTAAATTTTTTCAGATTATAAACCTCTATGAAGCTCCACGTTTTATCATATTAGATAGAGAAAATCACTTTACATTATGTTTATGAAAGGGGTTGTAGAGGGAACTGAGTTCACAAGTACTTCTGAGTATGGCCTATTACTCATAGACTGATGATCAGTTCAAGCGAAAATTGTAGGTTTTAGTGGGCATGCTCTTAGAATGTTCCATTAAATTTATAGGTTTTGGGAGAAAAAATTACCTCTCACTGAGTTATCGTAAAATAAAAACTTCTTGGATGGAATACAGATGTCTTCTTATGAGTTCATATATGGTAGGATAGATAGTTCACCCTTATTCTAGTTAGAGGTAAGAGTGTCTGTGACACTACGTCCTTATCTTGTTTAGGAGACTTTAGAGAAGGTTCATCTTATTAGGTATGAGATGTCTACATATAAATATTTTTATGATTCATATGTCGATCACTACCATTGACCACTAGAGTTCAATTTGGTATTTAATTTTTCTTTGGAATTTCACATAGATAGGGGAATAGTTCGATTCAGAAACAAGGGAATCTATCACCTCATTACGATGATCCCTTCATGATTTTGGAGAGAGTCGGGTCAGTAGCCTATAATTTGAAGTTACCTCAGAGGTTTTATGCCATTCATGATGTCTTCCATGCATCTCATGTTCAACAATATCATTCATATCCAACTCATATTATTTATCCCGAGGAGTTTGAATTGAAGGATATTGCATCCTTTGAGGAGAATCCTATCCATATTGTTGATCAGGTCATGAAGGATCTCTGAGGCCGTTCAGTTCCTTTAGTATGGATGTTATGGTAGAATGACTGAATAAAGGATGAGACTTTGTAGTGGGAGGTCAATGTACATACCCAGTGGTTGGAGTTATTCTTATATGATTCTTTACCTCTGTTGGAAGGGAAGCTCAGGGATAAGTTTCTTTGAGGATAGAGACTATAAGAACCCAAATTTTATTTTAGGTAATAAACCTTTTGTTTTAGTTTAATTATTTATGTTTTATCCTAATGGAAGTTCTTAATGATTTCATCAGGGTTACAGGGGTGTTTGGGGATTGTACATAGCTTAGAGCCCCATATTTTTAAGGAAATAGGTGGGCTGCACGGTAAGAAAAAACTATTCCACCCAGTTTTCACAATTAGTTTAAATCATGGAGGGTGGTTGAGTGGTCTGCCTCTGGCCACACAGTTTATCCCAACTATGCATCCTAGGCCACATGACCATTTGAGTGTTTTAGACCCCATTATATATGCACTTTTAATAGAATGTGTATGTTTATTCAAACTGTGCATCGATCCTATGTAGGGGGCTATCCATTGATAGTGGTTATGATGTGGTTGGTGTATGTTCTTTCCAACCAAGATTCCAAACCATGTGTCCCATTAAAAATGGATGAAATGAAAATTTCCCCTCATTTATTTTTAACACATCCCCTCTTTTTCTTTCCTATACTATACATAACATCCCCCTCACCCATTTGAGATATCCCTTACACCTAAATCTAGGTATTGAAGTATCTCCTCTATATGGACTCTAAATTACTTCTTGTCAGTCTTTTTTGGATTCATATTGGTAATCTCTTCATTAATCTTTCACTTTCCATCATTTTTATTCCCTTATACTGAGTTATTTTGATGTGATATAATATTCCCTATTTTCAGAGTATTTTTCTATATACTCAATTTCTTCCATTCTTGTCTGTATTAGAGGGTAACAATGGATGAGGAGTCAACTACTAAGATAAGCTGGTTTTTATCATGATTTTACCTTATTTTCTTGGTGTTTATGTATTACACTATGTCACCACGAATATGATTTTTTGTGTGAAACATCATAAATGGAAATTTCCTTTAAATAAATGAATAGGGATTACCTAAAGATTTCACGAAACCAATTTATGACTTAAAGGAAGTTAAGTATCTTTAATTGAACCACCACGTGGCCGTGTTTCAAAATTTAATAAAACCACCATGGGTGGACTATGAATTTGATAAACCTATTAAGGTGTGTTCTTTTAACCCTTTCTTTTGGGATGGTAAAGGAAATGAATGAATTTGAAAACTGAATTAAATGTAATAGGGAATGGAAGATCATATCCCTACTCCCTTGTTCATCATCCCTTATCACTTAGGTTTGTGATGTTCTTCAGAAATAAAATTCCCAAATAAATTGAATGGGAGGATTGATGGGTTTCTAGGCCTTCTAAGACTAGAATATGTTTTGAACAACATTGTTTGGTGAGTTGGTTTCTTATATAAATGTAATGGACAATTTAATTAAATGAGAAACTAAATGGTATGGTTAGACTTCGGGCACATGTCCATTCATATTTCGATGTCGAGACTGATACGTGGGTTCTGACATGAAATGCTATGAATGGAGTTATAGGTATAATTTGATTAAATGAATTGTAAATGGAAATATCATACACCGTGGGTGAGACATGGGTTATCATTTGAATTACATGTATATAATAACTTGGAAGTTAGATTTTATGTGTTCCATGAGTGATACTTAGAATCCCTATGTGGACTATTCAGGATAGACCCAAAGGGGATATCGTTATAAATCCCATGGGTGATACATGGACTCCCTATGTTGACTTAAAAGGATGGAATCATAGGGTAGATCATTATATATTCCACTAGTGACACATGGTATCACTTATAGGACACCAAGGACATAATCATAGGGATGTGATTTTATACCACACCTATAGAGGTACTAGGGTTCTTATGAGGAATGAATGGGAGGCGTTATTAAGGTGATGGGTTCATGTTATGCCTAGAGTAATACCTGGGTTCCAAATTTGGAATTATAATGAGGGGTTGGGTTGTTTTAAAATCATAATTAATTAATTACATGATGGGACTTCCAAGACAATGAAAAAGCATGGATTCCATTGGAGTCTTATATTTCATGATGACCTTAATGTACATGTATTTGTAAGATATGATTCATAGGAGACACATTGGCTATGATATGGTCCCGAGAATTTATTATAAATTAAATCATGAATAAAATTGTCTCAGAGGTATTCTGGATTATGATGAAGAAGGTAGAAGAGGATGGGTGTTCCATTGGAATCCAAACCTATGTGGGTTATTTATTCATTTCATTTCATTTATAGATTTTACTATTACCTATAAACTTTTTATTACATACTCACAAATTAGGTGGAATTTGACACCATTGGTGGTGTCTTATAGAGTATATCTCACACCCTTTTCAGGACACTGATTGTTACCCAAATAGGCTTCATGGATATAGGTAGGGATAGGGGAAAGTGCCCTATTGTTGATGCTTGATTGATTATAGCATGGGAATGGGAGAGAATAGGACTAGGCTATGTCTCGTGATGCTATCTGGATATATAATTTTATCCTTTTAAACATTTTTTGTATAAAATGTTGTATATGTTTGTTTCCCTAACCTCCATGTGTTTCCTTTTCATGTTGCATGCCATGATCATCATTTTTTATACGAATTTGATGGATGTGATTTTCTTAGATATTTATATTTTGGATGATTACTCTTCCACTATTTGGTTTTATTTTATGATTATTCTATTGATTGATATGGATATACCATTGTGCTATAATCTGATTGTGAGGGTATAGTATCCCCACAAATACACCATAGACCCTTACTATTATTTTATGACCTCTAATGTATGGGGAGGTGTGCTTAAGGTCATGTGGCCAACCATGTTCGGTTACTTTTGAGTGAACCGGGTTCGAGACGTCACATTATAACTATAATAGGTCTAATGGGAGTGTATTATTTATCATGGTAGTGTTTCTTGATGATACATTACTGATGGGAAATGAGACACCTATCCTACAACTAGTTATGGTGTGGTTAAATGAATTTTTCTACCTAAAATTATTTCTTGAAGAAACCTATATTCTAGGGATCATGATTCTTTAAGATAGATCTAAGAGTCTTCCTAGAGTAAGTCAAGGAACTAAATTGGAAAGGTATTGAAATTATTTAATATAGAATAATCCAATAGAGGGTTGTAGCCAATGTGAAATGGTATGCATCTATCCAAAACCATTTTTCCTCAGACACTAAATGAGAGAGATATAATGAGAATAATTCCTTATACATCATTGATTGGATCTATGATATATATCATACTATGCACCGGGACTGATGTTTCATATTACTTGGAAACAATATTCATATATCAAAGAGACACAAGAGAGACACATTGGTTTTTTATAAAGAATATTCTTAATTAACTGAGACATATTAAGGATATATAACTAATTTATACAATAAATGAAGAGCTAGTTTTAATCGGATGAATAGAGTCTAGTTTCTAAACAGAGCATAATGATCTAAAATCACAATGTGGATATGTTTTTTCTTTAATGAAGGATCTATGAGATGGAAGAAATCATATCTTATAGTGGTCATTGATTCAATAGTAGATTCTGAGTATATTGTGGATTCTGTTGAAACTAAATAATTGGTGTAGATACAAAACTTTTACAGGGATCTTGGTGTTTTACTTAACAGTGATGATGTTATCACTTTATTTTTTATATTAACTTTTCTATATTTCTAGTTAATTATATCAGGTCACATCAACAGACTAAGAAAATAATTTGTAAGAATTACATATTGATGGATTTTTCTCATAGGGATAAAGTCACGATAAGAAGAATATCCATAGAGGAGAATATGGAAAACTCATTGAACAAATCCTTATCTCATTAGAAGAATGAGAATCATGTGAGATCTAGTGATTTAGAAGTTATTGGAAGTTGAACCAAGTTGAAGTTGATTTTTGTTGAATTTTATACCCTAGAACCAACTATTTTTCTTATTTATACGATATTGATAAATATCATATTAGAAGATAATTTTTCTTATATGTAACACTAATGGGATAATAACCTTAGAATATTTTCCACATAGAGAGGTTATAGTAGTTCCCTGCTATAATGAGAACCAAGATATGATATGAAAATATTATTAATCAAATGTATCATGACTTAGATAAAATATATATAATGGGAGATATATGATGTTTGACTATCAGGTGTGGGAGGATCATAAGACATTGATACATCTTCTCATGAAGTTTTCACTTGGTGATCTCAAAGTAGGGAGGTCATAAGGATAGAGTTTCTAATAGTATTTCCACATGTTTATGTATCATTGTATATTCCTATATGTGATTTTGTGCATTAGTCATTATAATTGGGATTATTATTAATATATACCATGAATCATATAATTTGATGTATGGATGAAAATCATGATTCCATATACTCATGGTGATATATTACATGGTAGGTGCATCATAAGTGATATGAAATTAATTAAATAAGTCAATAATGGATTTTTTTCCATCCATATTAATGGAAGAATATATCCATGACCATTTGATTGAGATGAAATTGTTTGATTAAATCAATGTTCATGGTAGTTAATCGAGGAGTTAATTTCAAAAATTCAAAGAAAGATAAATAAATTATATTATGAGATGACAAAATTATGAATATTTAATGACATGGTATTAGTAGAAAAGGAGATTATATTACATTGTAATAATTCATAGGAAGGTGGTTGTTGTTGTTACATTAACTTATTTCTTTATGGGAATTTTTGAATTATTTTTTAGATAAAGATCTTGTACTTTAGTTAAGTTCACCTAATACCACTGAGAAAAATGCCTAGTACGTAGCACACTAAGTGTATCTTGAATACCATTAAATTATATTTAATTTAATATTAAGAGTAAATATTATTCTTATCTTATAAAATAATAATCATTCATGCAATGTTGATCACATAAATATTAACTCATGAGATATTAGAGTTTGAAATACATGAGTTAAATTTATCTGTTGTTTATTATTCACAAGGTAATAAATAAATACTTATTTATTAACTAGTTTAGTTAATAGATTAATATATATATATATTTATTTAGTAATATGAATATTAAAATAAGTATTTATTTATTATTTCAGTGAATATAATATTTATCTATTGAATGAATAAAAAATATTTATTTGATTAAATGTTTTATTATTCAGGGTTCAATAAATTCCCTAAAGTATTGACATGTCATGTTAATGTCCTAATTGAAATGATATAATTTATTTAATATCATTTAAATAAATATTAGTTTACTTATTTAAGAAATGGTATTTAAATATGTTTATGTCATGAGAAATAGTAATTATATTATTATTATTATTTTATATAGAGTATTACTTGGATCAAATATATTGATAATGGTCTATGTGAAATTATCAATTGTTCTAACCCAAAGAATAAAATATTTATTATATTATTTTATAGGGTGAGAGAGAGGATGTTTAAAATATATTATCTATAAATAATTCTCCTTAACCAAGAGAAAAAATCCTTCCATCCTCCCACTTGAGAATATAAAGAGCAAGTATAATCTTGTTGCAATCATGAGAGATAGATATAAAGCACTTAAATCTATCTTTATAACACCTAAAAATTCAAGAACATCATTTTAAGATTCATAGAGCATGTGTAGATACACCTATGAGAATCCTCACAAGGATTATCTACTACAATTATGAAAATAAAATAGTGAAAATGAAAATTGATCGATAGGATTATCACATTTGAGGTAATTTTAATTTTAAGTTAATTATAAATTAAATGTGAAATATATTATCTATTACATTTTGAGTTACATTTGTGATTTGTTTTATCGATTAAAACTACTGAAAAATAAAAAATAATAACACACCCAAAGCTTCTATTATTCCCTCTAACCTTTAAAACCAGCCTAAGAATTATTGGCACCAACTCTTCTTTAAACTATGTGGTTCTATAAATCACTTTTCCACTGAATGAGAGTCACTAAAATATGATTAACCAAATAAAATATATTTTTCAAAAAACATATTTACATAAATAAAGTTAAATAAAAAGATATTAACACTAAAAAACTCTATATAAAAATATTTATTTTCCTCTTTTAACATAAAATTATTTGGAATTTGGTTTCATCAAACTTTAATAAAGAAAATTAGAGAAACATTATTCTAAAATCTCAAAGGATATAAAGAGTGTATATATAATAAAGAATTAGTTCAATAGATCATACATGACAATGTTATCCTCAATTTTTATGGGTATGATATCCAAAATGGGAAAAATCACATTTGTATTGGCTTTTAGAAGAGGAACAACTTACCTATAATCAGTTTTTTATTTTGAGGGGAATGATATATAAAATGTCGAATTTTTTTTTTTATCTTTGTTGATTGATTTAGAGAGAGCGATAATCCTTTCATCATTTAGAACATGATTTTTTTAAAAGTAATTGATACATTAAAAAATGAAATTTATCTTGGTATAGAAATTACATACATAAGTTAGAGGTAAAATATATAAAGAAAAAGAATATAATGAAAAATTTAATAAAATGAATTAAGTGATAATTCCTGATAAGAAAAGATGTGACATAATGTAGGAAAAAAAGACAAGTAAATATGAAGTATTAAATTTTACAAACCATATTGGAACTACAATAAGTGATATGTAATAGGTAATAAGATTTATTTTTTATGAGCTAAAATCACAGTTTAAAAGTAATTCTAAATTTAAAAATAGAACTTAATTGAATGAAGAAAATGAATGAAATTATTATATGTTTCACAAAAAAAGAAATATAATATAGTTCTAAACTTCAATGAATTATAACAATGAACAATTCAGGATATAATGAATATATATTGAATTTATGAAACCAATAATTGATTTTGTATCTAGGGTTTGGAAGATAAGATCATGTCACTACTATAATTTATGAATATTGGGATAACTGATTGAAGACTATTTAATAAAATTAGTGAATGAATGCCTATAAATTTAATGAAACAAGAATATTGGGGTTATAAAATTAATGTTAATGTGACCTCATCTGTTATTATTGTCAATTGTTCTATTTTGTGAAGAGAATAAGTGAAGGATAAATAAAATAAAATGAAAATTTAAAATAAAAATACATGGAAAATTCAGTCAATCTTGGGAAATGATATTTATGGAATAATTGAGATGATGAATAACTAATGTATAAGCAGACATATAAAAGTATGTGAATGTTTCAGTTCATAAACGACACAATCAGAAGCATGTTTATAAGAAGTTCCATTATGAAGTAGTTTAACTCTAAGTAAAAGATGATTTTAGACCTAGAAATGAGGAATTTATGATAATGAAATTAATGGAGGTCAGTTTGGTCAATCTCCTCTATCATATTGACTATGAGGCAGACTAAGGGGAGATAGAAGGGTGATAGAAACAGAAGCAAGAAAAGGGGTTGCATGGAGGTAGAATAGGTGGGAGGGGAGAAGTGAACAGATAAAGAGTAGGTTTTAAATGGATGATATGGAATAAGGAAGATAGATAGAGAATAAATTAGATGTGTTTAATATGCAAGGATTATGGGAATGAGGGGAGAATTCTATTATATACCCCCTTTTATTGATGCTAGAAAAACACTTTATCATCACTAAAAAATCATTGATTTTCTATGTGTTGATAAAAGGGTGTGAATTTTATTAGTACTAAATATAACACTGATAAAAGGGACCTTTATAAGTGCTGAAAATAGAACTGATAAAATGTTTCCTTTATCAATAATAGTTTTTAACTGATAAAGGGGGCCTTTTATCAACACATTTTTAGTGATAATAAAATCCATAATGGTATAAGGTGCTGCTAAAATTACAGCACACTGCAGAAGAGAATAAAGAATTTAATTGAAATACAATTTACATAACAAATAAAATAAAATAGCACAATATTACAGAAATTTCAAACATTGGTTTGTAAAATTACATTAGTAAGTAAAATGTATCACAAACATTGAAAAAAATAAATGTTCCACTGTCTTTGGTCCCTGGCCCCCTCTCATAAGAGCCCGATCATGCTACCTATTTTCAAAAGAACCACCCCAGCTCAAGAAAAATAGTGCGCCCATATAAGAAAATATTTTCTATATTATTAATTCTATAAAGAAATAAATTAAACATAAATATGAACCGCTGCATTGAGAAAATTTCAATTTTAAACTGAAACCACACATTTTGAGTCATATTGGTCACACCATGTATCATATTGAGGTGAGACTAATTAATATATGTCACAAATTACTTATGGATCATTATCCTAAATTATTAGAACAATATTAATGTTATTGGTTTATTTTGAGTATGTGACATGTGTTTTGAACTAAAATATCATTTTTAAACTAAAAACACACAGTTTCAGTAATATCAAGCACATCCTATATTGTATTGAGGTTTGGATGAATCATACATGTCACAAATTACTTATGGATATTTTTCCTAAAATTTTAGAACAATATGAATGTGTTTTCATGGTTTTGAGTATGTCATATGTTTTTTGAACAAAAAACATACACTTCTAATCATACCAGGCATACTGTATATTTATTCCGTTGATTTTTATGTGTCAAAAATGTATTATAGATAATTTTCTAGATTTGTTAACATAATTCAATCACGTTTCTTATGTTTTCAATGAATAAAAAATTTATTTATAAAAAATTTCACTTTTACACTAAAAACATGAACCTTGAGTCATATCAGTCACATTGTGCATCGAATTGAGGTTCAACTGATCCACACATGTCAAAAATGACTTATGGATCATTTTCCTAAATTATCCAAACAATCTAAATACTTGTTCTCGGGTTTGAGAATGTGACGTGTGTTTTAAACTAAAACATCAATTATAAACTGAATACACACATTTTATGTCACACCGATCACATCATATATTAGATTGAGGTATAGATAATTCATATACACCACAAATGACTTATGGATCATTTTCCAAAAGTATAAAAATAGTATGAACATATTTCCTCAGTTTTGAGTATTTCAAGTGTGTTTTGAACTAAAATGTAAATTTTAATCTAAAAACCCATACTTTAGGTCATAACAGCCACACCATGTATCTGACTATGGTTCAGTTGATTCCAACACTTCAAAAACTACTTATGGGTAATTTTACTAATGCATCAACATGATATTAATATGTTTTCTTAGTTTTGAGTATATCGAATGCGTTTTGAACTAAAATTTAATTTTTAAATAAAAAACACACATAGAGTCATACCAGTCACACCATGTGTGGAATTGACATGTGGTTGATTCCTACATGATAAAAATAACTTAAGGACCATTTTCCAAAAGTATCAAGAAAATATGATCATTTTTTCTATGATTTTTGTTACTGACTTAAATTTTTAACTAAAATTTCATTTCTAAACTAAAAAAACACACTTTGAGTCATATGAGTCACACCATGTTCCAAATTGATTTTGGAATGATTCATACACATCACAGATGACTTATGAATAATTTTCCTAAAGTATTAAGATAATATGATCACATTCGCTCAGTTTTTAGTGTGGGGCATATGTTTTCACTAAAATGTCAATTTTAAACAGAAAATTAGCATTTTAGTCCACACTAGTAACACCATGTATTAGATTGAGGTGAAAATAATTCCATAATGTTTTCTATCATGTGTAAATGTGGGGAATTGGTTGAAGGTTTCTTTGAAAAAAAAATCCACGTATATAATCCTTTATCTAAAACATTTTTATGTTCCTCATAATGGGGTAAATTTTATGAGATATATATGTTCTTGTTTACATTACTTTAATTCATGAGGTATTATATGATAATTGAATCCTTCAATACAATAAGGTTATATGTAAAACTAGAGTGAGGTTTGAATTTGTAGAATCATGTAGATATATTGAAAAATGTCTTATAAAAATGGAAGCTTCTGATTCCTTAAAAATGGGACATGTATTTTAAATACATAATTTTATTAAAATTTTAATATCCAATATGGTTAAAAATGATGATTTCATCAGAAATATAAAAAGAGTATGATGGTTAATACTTTATATGGGTGAAAAATCCCCTGAAGCTTCAGCGTTGTTTGATCAGTGTTAGAGAACCACCAAATAAATCAGTGAAGTATCTTTCATTGATGATAATTACTATATACCCAATATTTATTCATATAAATAAAAAATCCATTTGTTTGGTGTGTTAGTTTTATTTGATCAAAACAGATAGTTAATTATTACTAATTTGAAATCTTAACATTATATAAACCTTTTTATAACAAACTCTTTTCTTTTTATTTTGAAATTCATTCAACATTCTAGGTTATCTAATAATATTTATTTATTCAAAATAATAAATTGTTGAAAAATATTTATCGATAGAATTCCCTAGGTGAATGTTTTGGTTAGATCCAAAATATGGATTCCTTCTGTAAGTGTTTAATGGATTTACCTTGGTAGATGATATCTTCTATTTTTACTGCATAGTCTCTTTCAAAAATGAATTGAAGAAAATTGGTGTGATCGTATATTTTTCTAATGCATCCTTACTATTTTCTTCACGTTTAATTAATTTTTATCCTTCAATTAGAAGAAACTAGAGTTTATAAATTAGAATACTCAAAAAATAACTCGTGTAGGAAAAATAATCAACCCTCGAAAGTTCTCCATTCATCTCTAGGGGTCCAAGATCTATAAATGTTCAACATAAAACCATATAGTTAAGAACATCCTCAACAACATTATCAATTTAGTATTCTTCCTAGTATATTCCACTATAACATAAGTCATATTGGATTAAATTCATCTTGAAACAAAACTATGATAGAAGCATAAACTCACATTAAATGAGTCTCATTAAGGCTCTACTCTTAATGGGTCATCCAACTGAATGGTATGAAGAACGACCTTGAAAAACTAACATATAACTTGAAATTTTTTCCCCAAGGTCTTATGGGTGTTATATTCTCCAAAGCAGTCATTGAAAAATTGGCACTTAAAATATTTTATAATCTAACATCAAGATTTGTTCGATGATGCCAATGTATGAAATATTCACATATATTTGATTTCTGTCCTGGGTACCAGATGCGTGCATCAATTTATCCAAAAGTGTAACTCTACTATTTTTCACGATACTGTATTCATTGTGTTATTTTCTATATAACATATATCCATTATCCAGGCATCCATTATAGGACAATACATGCAGAATTGGTCCTCTTTCTAGCCATCAAATACATTCTAAAATTTATTTCAAATTTTTAGTTTACTCATTAAAAATATAATCTCAAAACCATCCTAGAAACTTTTGATTATGTTTATTTGATATCCATATTTCATCCATTGATAGATTAAAATTCCTAATAATTACCTTTTGGGTTTCAACATATGGTTCAGCCTCTAAACTATTATGGAAAATGTAATGGTAAGTTTGCTCCGAGTTTTTGATAGTAATTGTGACAATATCAATGCTATAAATTCCTCACCCACAAGCTTCCTAGTGTTATCATATTTTGGTATACAAATTCTTTCTACATCAAATAGAATGGAATTTTCAAGAATACATCACCTACAATACAACCATTTGGATGAATTTTATTTTTGATGTACCCTTTAAAAATATTTATATACAATTAAATGAGGTATATATATCTATGATTTATAGGAACACATAGCCAAATCAATCTAAACAAGTGAACAATAATATTAAATAATGACGGTGTGAAGAAAATACCTAATTCACAGAATATGAAAATAGTTTCCTTTATATAGTTTTTAATTTCCCCATGTGTATAGATTTACTACATATATCATTGAAAAAGAAACAAAGATGGGTTAATGTTTGATAAATATTCTTAGGTAAAAAGAAATGTAAAGATATAGACATTAAATCTTTCATCTAAACATGAGTGATATGTGACTTCGGTCCCTTTAACTTTAAATAATTCATTAACACAATATTCTAGATATTTGATGAATACACCTATGAAACCTTTACATCATTTAGGTAGTTGAATGAATGATATATCTATTTCATGGAAAGAGTGTAAGTAGATGGAGGAAGAAAAGTTCATCTTTCAATTTTCATGGGAACCAAATCTTCTTTTATCCCCATGTCAATCATTTAAAAACTATCCTTAATTACATTGTTTTTTGGGGATTTAGTAATGTACCAATGACACTGTCACTCAAATTGTTTTCCACATGCATGACATCATGAAAATACCTGATGTATAAACAAGTCCAGTATGGTAATTCAAAATAAAAACTGATCACTTTTTCCAATTGATATTTAAAAAGTTTTACAAAAGGAGGTGTCCATATATATTTAATTTCACAAATAATTTATCACTTATTAATGGAGATGATGTTGTACCTTCATCTGAACTCCCATAGAATGATTCCATCTAAAATTGTTATTTTTTCCATTGGTGTTTGAATCTATGATGTCCTAAAAATATAGTCTTTGATGAATATTTCGACCTAACTCAGTATGCACCTTATTCACAAATGGGACACCCTTGATTTCCTTTAATTATATATCCTAACAAATTTCCATAAGAAGTAAAATAATTTATCATCCGGAAAAACATGGATCTCATTATGAAATATTAATTTCTGTGAGCATCATACAATTTAACACCTAAATCCCACATTAATTTCAAATCTTCAATTAATGGATCCAAATAAACATCAATATAGTTACCCATTTTTCTGGTTCGGATATAAGTAGATAAAAAATAATGTATTTTCACATCATGATTAACTATGGTGGAAAATTATAATTTAACAACTTAATCATCCTTGTACTATGAGTGCTTCTTTGAAAACCAAAAGGATTCACTATATCTATAGATAGTGCAAGATGATGATTTCATGGATCGTTTTCAATATTAGGATACTCATGATCAATTTTATTCCACTAAGGAAATACTATTGGGTGATGATGTTTCCCATCTATATTTATTGTATCTACATTCCTCATGAATTTTCTTGTAGTATCCTCACTTCCATATTAGCACATGACCCTTATTATGGTCGAAAAGTACCATAATAATTTCAAAGGACCTGATTCATCTTTCTTGTATCATGACATACAACCCTTTGGGTATTTGTTAAGTGATTCATTGTCCTTGTGAAATATTAAACATTCATTTAGAAAATAATTTATTCATTTAGATATCAAACCCATTAAAAACAACATTCATTTAGCATAAACTGTTCGAAAAGGAAGCTCATTTTCTTCTGGGAGGATATCATTCAGGAGAGAAAATAGCTCAATAAATCTGGTGTCACTCCATCTACTTCCATATTTTACATTATATAGCTTCAGTATGGCTGAAAATGATGTATATTTAGTACAACCAGTATACAATGGAATCTTTACACAACTATTTAACTTCTAAAATATTTTTGTACAATCAAGAAGTTAATCATCAACTGTCATTTTCATTTTCTCAATACAATATTTATTATCTTTTACACCTATAATCGTATCCTTAATATATTATTTATCATTGTTCACACTTGTAATCGTATCAGATGATCCATAAAATGTAGTGTTATCCTAGTCATTTACTATATTTAGTTTTTTCCTATTTTAGTCCTACATTTATAAATTTACTCTATTCTATAACAGATCAAGTGTTCTTCCAACTCCTCTAGACTAGTTATTATTGAATAAAAATAGCATAAACATGGGAAAATGATTTGAAAAGGGACATGTGCATGATCTTTTTAAAATTTGATGAACTCTTTCACCCCATCCGGATAATGTTTTATTATACAAATGGGATCAAGACATTTTTAATTCATACCCATCCTATTTGATTCGGTAATATTAATATTTTATATAATAAATAAAAAATTAAAATCTTAGAACCATAAAAATTAATAATTAAAGAATCAACTAAGTTATATGATTCCATTTTTCTAAGATAATAAGATTTTAATGATGCATATTGGGATTGTTTTTAGTGGTTTAAATCATTAAAGGATGGGAATGTGTGATATCTTTAAAATTACAAAAAATCTAATTGTATTTTCATCTATTGAAAAACAGAGAGATCAAGGATGGTTTCTATAACTTTTATTGGAGGGAGTACAACAAGAGGGAGGATTTGAAGTTAACTTATTTATTCACTTGGTACATGTTGGACCAAGTGGTGTTTTATTGATAGGATTCTTAGCTTTCAAAGATGATCTTTTATCACATGATGAAAACTTTGACAATGATGAATCACCTAGTCTTTATAACCCAATGTTTGATGAAAATATTGAATTTAATTGGATTTTGATGAATGATTAAAATTTAAACAATCCACATGCATGGATGAAGCCTCAATGAATATAAATGAAAAGTCTCATTGGGGATAGAATGAACAATCAACTTTAATACAAGTTAAAGAATTGTCCCAATGGGATTAGAAAAAAAACCCTCCTCTCAAAATAATGATTAGAGTGTAGGCCCAACTACCTTGGATCACATAGAAAAAAAATCCTACTCAATGGAACCAATATAGAGAATAAACATGGGAGAAATGTCGAAGGGAAACTCAGACCAAAGTTCAAACAAGATATAAACAAATATAGACTTTTTGAATATTTCTCATGATTCTAATTTATGGAATGAAAGGTAGTCTCAGTGGATATTTAAAGAGATTTGTGAGATTCCCCATAACTAGGAACAAGGTTTAAAAAAAATAGTGGGTTTTTCTCAATGTGGTGAAGAGAAAAATTCAATTTCAAAAAAAAAACAAAATGATGACTTAAAAAAATATAATACAGATCAGAATGAATGCAAGTGGGGAAAAGAGAAATAACACACTGAAAATAAAAAAACATACTAATTATAACCAAGGTTGGAATGAAAGTGGAATGAATACTCAATGTGTTCAGTAGAAGGAAGTAACTACTACGATTGAAAATTTATAGAACTAGGGAACTATGAATGAAAAAGTATAATAATTGAGTCAAATTGAAAATTTACATGCTACAAGTTCTCTAGATACTAATGGCAGAAATCAAAGCCAAACCACATCTCTGGGGGGACACCAAATTGGATTACCTTCCAGGAAGGGTCATGTGAATTATTTATGTGGTTGGGGTGCTTCATATAATTTCTAATAATAGAAAAAATAGGCCTTGTACTATGATGGAATGGAGTTTAAGTGATAATAATCCTTCAATTTTCATTTTTACTACAACTTGTAAATGATTGGACTCATTCATTTCAGAGGAACGAGACATTTTTTCTTATGTTGAATAAGTTTCTTCAAATTTCCCTACTAATTAAATGGTGTTTTTTTGAAGATTAATTAGTTGAATAAAACTACTGAAATTATCTTCTAATTATTATAAATAAATATTCCATCACAATTTGGAATTTTCTATTTTTACAAATTATAATGAAACTGAAATGTTTAATTATAATTGAATGTATTTTAATTGGAATTATTGATGCATTTTTTCAGATTAGGTTGGTATCGAATGGGACTTTTTATCTTGCATGAGTGATTTAACTAGGCTCATGTATGAGAACATTTAGAAATACCCGTGTAAGGCTAAATCTACTTACAAAATACTTGCATAAGAAATTACCATCATAATACATGTATGAATCATGAAGTAATTAATTTTTTAATCCTCACAATGATTATGTTTTTAGCATGGTTATACTTATGGTAAATATTTTTTCATGGGAGGTTGGATCCTACATGAACCAGTGATGAACATGACTATAATCTCATGTTCATGGTGTTTTGAGGTGGTATCGCAGTGTCCAACATCTAGTATACTGTGGAGAAAAATATTTGTAGCATCATGTAGTGGTGAAAAGTGAGAGTGAGTATAAAACACCTTAGAAAATAACTAGTGTTAAGTTGTGATTGTGGTATATCTGTAAGAAATATTCAATTTGAATATCTTTATCCTTGTGATAATTTTGGAGATTTATTTTTAGGGGAGATACAAGGAATATTCACAAGGGATTTGTAGGTTTTATATGAGAATATAAGGTGAAACTCAAAAGTGGAATTTCAAATTCAAATTTCTAGAGATAAAGATAAGATAACAGAGATATTTGGAAGATATATCAACCCTTTTAGATATATATTTTCCTACAAAATGGAGGTTTTAGGGTGACCATGGGGAATACAATAGGGAAGATGGGGACCAGACCACAAGTTTTCTCACATAAGAAGAATTTGGGTCATGATGAATATTAAAAAAAAGTACAATCATTTGGATGAGAATAACTCACATACATTAGGTTTTGAGAGGGTTGATTCATTTGAAAAGTTATAGGGGGATCAACAATAGAGGTTGAATTCCATAAGAGAGCTTGAATGGTGCAAATAAGTGAGTTAACTTAGGGTAAAATCTATAAGATCGGGAAGGGTTCTATTAGTGTTTTCCAAAAAAATGATAAATATGAGTTTTATTAGTATTAAATTAATAAACACTGATAAAACCTACCTTTATCAGTTGTATAATTTTAGTGCTGATAAAAATAGGCTTTATCACTGCTTTTTGGAAAGAGTTGATAAAAACTATTTAAAATAAAATAAAAAATATTAATTGAATATGTATTTAAAATGAATTAATTATACCAGAAAATCTTAGTCAGGGGATATCCCCTGACCATTTATTAAAATAAAGGAAAACAACAGTGAAAAGGTTCCACAAGTCAAAAGAAAATTTTACATATCATAAAAGCCATACCCTTCACCACATCCCTGGTAGAAAGATTCCTCCACAGTAGCTGATTCCTATTTTGTGCTCTCATAGTGCTTCAGAACCTTAGCGTACTTCCTTCAGAGATTCATCCGCTCCAAAGATAAAAGCTTAGTGCTGCCAATAGAAGACCTGGTGGACACCGACTTCAGTAGATAGGAGTAGTCCTTCCTCTCCTTTCGTCACGGTGGGGCAGTCATGACTTCCTGATTCCCGGTCATCATCGTCCTCCCGCCCTGAACCACATCACTGAATGAAGTCCTGATACCACAATAATTCTCCTTATCACTCTCAGAGTAATCCCCCCCATTTAGAAGGGATTTGAACCTCATGATATCCATTTATCCCTCCTCTTGCCTTCTGAATCTGACTGTTAGTGTTAAGAACTGCTAGACACCTTGGCTGCTCCACATACTCATAACCAACCATTTTCCCATGCTGCATAATTTTTGTTCTGGTGCCATCCACTTGAGAAGGAAGCCCAAGCTGCATACCGAGGCCTTCATTCATTGGAATTCCCTCCTCCACATTCTCATATTCCAACCCTTGGAAATGGTTTCCAATGTCAATTGTGACCACCACACCTCCAGCATTCACATCTCGCCCTGGTGTCCTGTGAACAGCCTCTCACGCCCCCAAGGGACCACTAACACAACCAACAACATCCATATCCTCCTCAACCACGAGTTCTGACCCCTTGCATTCACTCTCAGCCTTCCTATTAGTATCTATCGTTACAAAAACTGCTTGATGTATGTCCTTTGTGACAACACTGACTCTTAATGGATCTCCCATGTCTCTAGAACCAACAACCTCTTTGGAAGCAGCCTGCTTCACCCCTTCCCCCGAGTTCAGATCAATCTGAAGCTGATGGAACTCTACAGAGACAGTAAGATTAGGAATTTCCCTTACATAATACCCCAAGTTTGATGCAACCCAGTTCACCACACACTCTTCATTCCCAGAGTAAGTACCCACAGAATATATCAGCCTTGAACCAGAGGACTTACCAAGCATCTCTCTTGGATCGGAGGCCCTTCTGTTCATTACCTTACAATGACATTTAGAGTCCAGATG
Organism: Viscum album; assembly: GCA_963277665.1. NCBI lineage: Eukaryota > Viridiplantae > Streptophyta > Magnoliopsida > Santalales > Viscaceae > Viscum > Viscum album. The sequence goes on from OY728146.1 coordinate 320,949,154, forward strand.
CCCTAATCGACAACAGTTCTTACAGTAATCCACCCAAGATTCAAATACAACAACCTGACTCCATCTGAACTCTCGACCAATGGTAATCCATATTCAATCAACCGAAGGCCTCACAACATCCACCTCAACACAATATCGGGGGTTAATCAGGTGACTTACCGTGGATGTTCAAACATCAGAACTGAGAAAACGCCCTACCATATTACCAATCATATGAATAATTGTAGGATTTTGGAAAGGTAGAGGGACCCATGTCGCTACGGTGGAAGGATCACGATTCAAACGAAAATCAAAAGACCAGTGAAGGATAAAGAATTTACAGCCATTACATCGATGTGGGCCATTGGACCAAGCCCTTATCAAATCATATTCTAAGGCAAACCAGATCATGAAATGGCGTTTATCAAGGAGACCGACAACCGCGTAGTCTTGCAAATCCCACTGACCAAAAATGAATCGATCAAAATCATCAACCGAGGGCCTTAGAGAGTTGAAACCAGCCACCAGTGTCAGATCCAAATGACTTGATGCTTCGTGAAACTCCGCCGATGAGATCGATAACTAAGGGTCACCAAAATGAAGATCAGAAACATTCAGGCTTAAAGAAATGGTTGGGAATTCTGGGAGAAAGTTAGGGTTTGAGAAATGGATTAATGATTTCTGCATTTTTGGAGGCGGCAAGATCAATTCCTCCTCCCCCTCCCACCTCTAGGAGGGGGGGTCGGAATTGGCTTCAATCATCTAGGGTTTCATCGTCACCATTGTCGAGAGCTCCCCCCATCATTCAACCATGAATTAATTATATGAAATAAAGAAAATATTAAAAATGATTTTAAATAAATTAGTTATATATATTTCAAAAACATTAAAAATATTACAACTTAATAAATAAAATTGAATTAATATTGATCATACAAAATAAAAGAAAATTGTGTATATTAAAACATAGTAAATGATTATATATAATTTATAAGATTAATTGTAAACATGTACAAAAATGAAGAGAATATTAAAAAATTCATTTAAAAAAATTAATTATATGAATTTCACACATTTTAGAAACATTATAGCTTAATAAATTAAATTGATAATATATTAATAATATAAATTAAAAACATATTAAGAATATTAAAACTTAGTAAATAATTATGTATGAAAAAATATTAATAATGAATAAATTCCAAAAATATTAAATATTAATAAATAATTCAAATGAATAAATAACATTAAATGAAATATTAATAAAAATAAAGGAATGAAATTAAATAAATTATAATATTTTTAAAAAAGTGAATTAGTAACATTAATTATGTGATTTATAGGCACATGAAAAATGAATAAAAATGGATAAATAGATGATATTAATTATATAAAAAACAAAATTATTAAAAATGAATTATATTAACTTTACAAAATTATTAATAATTAAATTAAATCAAATTAAATTAAATACACACACATATATTCGGTATGAATAAATTAAAATAAATATGATTACATAATTTGATTAATTAAGTAAAAAATATAATATATGAGTTAAATAATATTTACCTTTAATAAATTAAAAAATGAATTTAATATAATAACACAACTATCTACATAAACACCAAAATAGTGTTAGGAATGACGTATGTTGGAGTTTAATTTCATGCTGAAATAGCATGGGTTGAAGATGGTTTTATATGAATAAATTATATCGATTTCAAACATATTGAAAATATAAAATAATAATAAATAGAAATGAATAAATATTAATCATATAAATTGAAAATATATTGAAAATAATGAAACTTAGTAAATAAATATGTATAAATTTAAAAAAATTAATAAAATACAAAAAATTAATAAATTAATAAATATAAAAAATGAAAAAAATAATAATTAATCAAATAATATTAAAATTGATTAAATAAAATTAATTAAATTAAAAAAATATTAAAAAAGTTCATTCATAACTTTAATTACATGAACTGCAAACACGTAAAAATGAATAAAATGAATAAATAAATAATTGTATTATTGTTAGTTATTGATTTTTTCAGTTTATTAATTAAATATATATATAATATAATTAATTATTAACCTTTATATTTTTTAATAATTTTTTTAAAAAATTATTATTTAATTAAATTTATAAATATTTAGAAATGTATAAATAACTGTTAAAATTGAATATATTACAAAAACTTTAAATAAATATATATTAAAAATGAATAAATATAGAAAATGAATAAATTACAGAAAATACTAAAAATGAGGATATATTAAAAATGAATAAATAATATTAAATCAATAACCAAAACCTACAGGTACACAAATACATACACATAGGAATACACATATAAATATATATGTACACATACATGTATAGACATACACACACACATACACGTACACATACATACACATATACATGCATATGGACACATACATGCACATACACATACAAGTTTATACATACACATGCACAGACACATACACGTATGTACACATACACATACATGTAGTTAAATACACGTGCATTCACATACATACATATACACATACATACATTTATATACACATGCATGAACATAAATTCACATCTATATATATGCATATATACATACACATACTACATACACATATGAATATACACATAAATATAAATATACACATACACATATATGTACACATACACATACACATACACATACACATGAACATACACATACATATGTACACATACATTTATACACTCATCCACAGATATAAATACATACACATTTACATACATACACATGCACATACATATTTATACACACACATACGCATACATATATATATGCACATATATATACACAAATACACATACACGTACACATACACATATGTATACACATAAACATACATTTACATACAAGTATATGCAAATATATATATACACACTCATACATACAATATATGTACACATAAACACAGACACACACATACACAAAACACACACACACACACAACACAACACATGCATACACATATAACACATACATACACACGCACATATATTCATATACAAACACATATATACATACACATATACATACATGAATGTATATTTTAAATTACTGATATGAATATAAATATATAAATTCAAATATGAATCACATATTTGAATAAATATATTCATCTATGTATTATAAATTTTTTATATAAAATATTAATATTTCATACTTATATAAATTATCTACACATTTTGTAATAAATGTACATAAATATACTATCAAACATTTTTATTGACTAACATAAATTTGATAATTTTTTATACAAAATTTTCAAAATAAGATTAATTTTTTATTAAAAGTTATATAAATCATATTTATATATTATATTTACATATATACACTTTTTTAATATGAATATTCTTTAAAAATATATAAATATGTTTAAATAAATTAAATTATTCATTGTGACATTTATGAGTGCTAAACAAAAATCACTAATAAAGGGGTAACTTTTATTAATGATAGAAAAAAATAGTGACAAAGGGTGCCATTTTATCAAAACTTTTTTTAGCACTGAATACCTTTATCAATGTTTTTTCTAGCACTGATAAAAGTACCCCCTTTATCAACACTTTTCATTTAGTAGTGGTAAAGGTCAATACTGAATATCACATGATTTGTAGCACTAGATGCAAAAAACAGAGAAAGGGGAGTGTGACATATGTATGGTTAGTCATGTAGTTTAGTATAATAATAAGTAGATTATAAACTATAGATAAATTAAAAAAAAGTATGTATATTTATAGTGAATGAATAGGGAAAATTCATTTTTTTTATTATTTTTCTTTTATGTTCAACCACTTTTTTAAAAAAAAACATTACATTTAAATATATAAATATTAAAAATATATTTTAATTCAATTTTTTTTAAAAATTGATAAAATAAATTTTTTCCCAAATAAATAAAATGTAATTTAAACATAAAATATTATCCAATTTCATACAATTTTACAGTTTAAAAAATAGATTTTAATATTTATATACTAAAAAGATGTATCATTTTATATAGAAAACCCTATAGTGTTATGTAATATGTGGATAATACATGAATTTTAAAAATGGACACAACATTTGACATGTTTTTTTGTTAGATAGTCCATTTTTAATGTTCAAAAAACAAAAAATATAAATTAAATACATAAAATAAACATAACATAAAAAAAGGAATTGAGGAAAAATAATCCACGTAACGTTAAAAAATGAAAATAAAATATTTAAATTGCATGGAATGTATGTTTTGTGATATGGACTACACTTCGGAAGTTAGTAAACAAAAAAAACCTAATCCTAATAAAAAAATATTTTCACATGACATATAACATAAAAAAAGAGGAAAAATAAATCCCATAACATTAAACGGAGCAGATGTAAAATAAGCAGATCACACAAAACATATATTATGTGATGAATTTGCATGTAATAATGTTTGGTGTTGTGTATTCCACTTTTGGAAGTCTATAGACCAAAAAGTGTAAATCAAAATTTCAATAATAAATTATATATATAAACTAAAGTCAGCATAAGATATAAAACAAAAAAATGAGTTAAATAACATCACATACTCTATTATTAACTATCCATTATCATCTCTAATATATATGTTAACACACACACCAATTCATATATTAAAAAATATCAACATATATACATGCATATTATGTGTCATGTAAAAAATTAAATTAAATGTTTTGTGTCGATGAATAATTTATATATATACATATATATATAAATATTCATTAACCCTGTATATGTGTTTGTGTGTGCATTCACATAACATATTCTATTCACCAAACATAAACATATATATAGAAACTGTAATATATCAAAAATGTTATGGGAATATATATATACATATGCATTAAATTTTATGTGACTATATATTTATAAAAACAAAAAATCATAAATGATAAATATAAAATACACATATATAAATGTCATGTGATAATTTAAATTATATGTTTTATGAAAATACTAGATTTATATTAAACATGTATACAGCCCTACCACACATACACACACATGCACGCCCACATAGAGAGAGGGAGGGGGAGGGGTAAATATATATATCACATGGAATTTGAAATTTTATTTTAAATGTTATGTGTTACACTATATTATATATATTTATAAAACTCTTATAAAAACCAATGTCAAAATCTTATATTTTTTTTAACTTAACATATATGTCTCATGAATAGATAAAATATATAAATATCATATATTAAAAAAATTATGTTAATTATACTCATAATATTTTTTGTTGATAAGTGTATACATGGTTATTTTCATAAAAAATTGGTTTCATATTGGCCCTTTAGAGAATATAACAGTTTTGTACCTATCCATAAATGTTTCACTAGAATTGGATTCATCGAAAGATTTATATTATTTTTATTTTTCATTCTTTAATTTTATATGAGTAGTTATATGTTATTACTACATTTTAGAACATAAAAATTAAATTTAACTAATATAACGGATATTATCATTAAACTAGATATTTGGGGGTGATTTAGAATAAAAAAATTGTTTGTTAACTGGGTCACCAGCGAATACAATGCTGCACAAGATTGTGAGAGGTGTGCAATTTATCTAGTTGATATTAAATTCATTATAAAAAACATTTTATATTTATGAAAGTTTAAATGTTTCTATGAGAATATATAATATAATATCACAAATTCAAAAACACAACTTTATTTTTTAAATGAATTAAAAAATTGAATTTATATATAAAATTTAGATATTTTGTAATTAACAACATTTTTTTCATAATAATAATACTATGACACACACAAAATTAATTATTATTTAAAATATAATTAATAATAATTATTGCTTAAATGTGTGCGCCTATGTGTGCAATTATGGAATTTTTAATTATTAATATTTTTTTAAAAAATGAATAATAATTATTTTTATAAAATTAATCATAACATTTTCTTAAATATATAATTAATAATTTTTTATAATATAAATAAAAACATAAATATAAATAATAATTAATGGTATTTTTGAAAATATAGTAGATAATAAATTTAATATTTATAATTAATTCATAATAAATTGTAAATTTTTTTATATTTAAGTAAAATTATTAATATTTTCAAATCTAACTATATATAGTTTATAATGTTTTAAATATAATTAATAATATTTAAATATAATTAATAATAATTAATATTTTTTATATATAATTAATATAATATACATGTTTTAAATATACATAATAATATTTGATTTATATATATACATATATTTATTTTGATATATTTATTATAAACATTTAAATATGAATATATTTTAATATAAATACATACTTAATAATAATGTATCATTTATAATATATTTTTATAAATAAAAATTTGATATAATGGCTAGATGAATTCGTTAGATTGATTAGTGTGTCAGTCCATTCCTTAACTCGAGCATCAAGTTCAAAACCCTCTAGCTTCCCAAGGATAATTTATTTATACATGTATTTGGAATTTATTAATGCTGATAAAGCCTCAACTTTATTAGTGTTAAAAAATCACTGATAAATTTTTTTTATTCATGCTAAAATTTTTAGCACTGATTAAGGCCTTGTTCCCTTTTAAATAAACTCTAGTCACTACATTCATTTACTGTGTTTGAAAAAATTTCACAAAATCCATCCTTAGAGAAATATTTTTTTATCTTTGGAATGAATATACTTCAATACCAAACAATATTGGAAAAATAGACTTTTAACATTGGTTAAAAAAGGAATGTCAATAGGTTCAATGATGAAAGTAGGGTTTTAATGCATGATATAAAAATAAATGTTAAAAAATACTTTCAACGTTGGTTATAATAATAACTAACATTGAAGGTTTGACCCAAAACAAGTATAAAGGAACTTTCAAGGCTGATTATTACAATAATTGACATTGAAATATACTTTTTATATTGGTTATTATAATAAATGATGTTGAAAGGTGTTGTTCAGATTGGTTATTATTTTAATTGACATGGAAAACTAATGTGTTTTTTTAATATCTAACAATACAATACCCCATTATTTGTGTAAATAAAAATACTAGTACCAATAGCAGAAAAAATCTTATTGTGTAGATAGAAACTCATTCCAAACTTATTACAACATCATTTACCTAGAAATTAAACATATAAATAACTTTTATCTATATAATATAAATTAATAAAACCTTTAAAATAGTCAAAAAATAATCCTTGAAGATGGTTTAAGTCGACTTCTGAATATGGCGCAACATTATCAATAATCTAGAAAAAATAAATAATATTATAAGGTTAACAATATAATATATTGATTTAAAATGAAAGAGTTTTAATGGAACTACATTTTGGAAATTTCCCCTTATCCAAGTCATGATAATATCAAATGAATTATAAAACATAATAACCACATTCAATATTTCTTCTTTGATAATGAAACATAAATTATGAAACATGAATTCAAAAATAAGAGACACTAAAAATTTATGCAACAAAAACCATGTATCAGCTAATATAAAAGCTATATACCACCAATAAAATTTAATTTTCCTTCATTATTAATAAGTGAATATTGTAAAACAACTTTCTTTAATATATATATTTTCATATATCAATTTCAAAAGAATATATAACATTTAAAATTTTAGATTAAAGAATTAATAGAATAATATAAAACTCACAAATTCAACAAACTTTGAACATTTTCATGAACATCGCCTAGTAAGGAGCATAAATAACATGTTGTGTATTCATTTTTTTCAAATACATATAATATAAAATATCTGCTAAAATAAAAAAATTAATCATGGATAACAAAATAATTAATAATAGTTTTTAATTATATATGTCTTTTTACCACTCAAGGAATTAAAGGAACCAATAATGAATATCTATATTCTTTAATCCTTGAGATAAATATTGAACTCTATCAAGCTTCCTCATGCATTTCATAACCATTGAAATGTATTTTGGATCCATGAAACTATTAATTAAATTGATCTCATTTTGTATGTGAATAGTGTGAAGATACCAAAATAATATGTAATAAATTAAGTCATTATAAGTTATATTTAATTAATGAAAATGAAAATTGAAATTGAAATTTACATACAAGGGAAACAATTGAAACATATATATTGATATATCATCACCAATAAAAACATTCAATATTTTTTTTAATCATTGTTAACATGTATTATCCCTCATATATATTATAATTCATTAGATGCTCATAAAAATTCTCAAATATAAAATAATTCATTGAAAATTCTATCAGCTCTTGTGAAGGACGAGGAGTATCTAAAGCTACTAGTTCCTGAAACTTTTTTTTTTAATTTTCAATGATTATTTATATTTTATATACTCTTATATAGAGTAAATATAACAAAACATTTCATTTAATTTGAAATAAATAGGAAATAAAAATTGAAAACAACATATACCTCATATGTCAACTAATGAGCATATCTAGCTAGATAGAGTAAAAAAATACCCAAACTCTTCTTAATTGGGGTTGAATCTCATCTAAGTAATGAAACTGGAGCATTTTGATGAATAATATAATTTACTGTCACTATTAAATGATTTGACTACGTAATCCTATGATGTATTGAAAATACCTCAACCCTATTAGATTTATTTGCCCATTATTTTCATGTTATTTTGTCTTATTTTAGGTGTAATTTTAAGTGTAATAGGAGTTAGAGATATTGGGAGAAGAAGCAAGAGTAAAGTGTTGAGTGGCTCCTTTCCACTTTATCTATTATATATTTATAATTAAAATATCCCTTAATTTATTATTATTATTTTATTTCTATTTTAATTTTTCTTATATTTTATGTTTTAACCTTGGACAACATATAAAAGGAAATATTGATTTGTTATTCTTATCATTTTTATTTATTACTTTGGTTTGGTAAAAATTTTTAAGAGTTTAAAGTATAAAATGTTATGTGTACTTTTAAAACTAGAATAATACTTACATATTCTTTGAAGGTTGAGAAAACCATTACGTATTAGCATTTTGAAGATTTTTACTAAGTATAAGAACATACACATACATGAATATCTTACATATGGTTTTTAAAAACCCAATGTTCCAATTTTTTGGTCTAAGTAAAAAATATTATGCATCATCATAAGTTAAAAAAATATATTACATGTGTAGAAAATCATATTATGTATGGAATTTTGATAGTGTATAAAACCTTTCAATAAAATATTATATTACACATTGTAGTGAAGTGATGAATTTCTTACATATTTATAAATTGGATAAGGTTATTATGCTATTAATTGGTTCTACTATGAAGAAAATCTTACTTATCCTAATGGTCATGTTTTCAATCACGTCAAATTTGTTGTTAATTTTTATAGAATTTGTATACTATAAAAGGAACCCCAGATAATCTCTTGTAATATCTTTAGATAAAAAATATTAAAATATAGTTTGAATTATATAAAAAGGGAGAGAGTGTTTTTAATGAATGGGGGTTTGGAGAATCAGGTAAAAGCATGTACAATTAAAAATTTAAATAATGCAATTGTTAAAGTGTGATCAAACTGAGGAAATCCCTTGATGTTCATCCTTCATAACTTTAATAGATAGGGTTTAGATATTTTAATTCTTGATTATTGATATCTATAACTATAATTTTACTATGTTTATACTATTATACCTCCTAGGGGTTGATCAAAAAACAAAAACAAAAGATTTACTGAAAACCACTGATGACCATGTTATTTTTTCCCAACATCATAACCATATCTCACCAAGGAATCATATGAGGAACTCACTCTATTCTCTATGTTTGTATTCTATTTTAGTTTGATAGAATGTAATAAATGTTAATGGTCATGGAAGTGTTTATGTGTGATCAATATACTAATATGAACCATATAAATACCATGATGGAAAACGGGGAAATTGAGTAGTGAATTATGTGTGAAACATCAAATAAATGGGTACCCCCAAATATGATCACATGATGTGAGTATGATATACTAGTACAAAATTATATTATTGTTTTACTATAAAAGGTTAAAAATAATGTTTATAAAAAATCCCACTGATTGGTTCTTTCAAGATTTTGGATTACTGTGTTTTTTGATAAATGCTAGATGAAAAAGGTCTAGTCATTTCTTGGAAGAATGTTTTAATAGAGGAAATGTTTTCTAGGGTTTTCAAAATTTTTGGTTATACAAATCTGTGTAAAATGGGGTTTACACATAAGTATTATTTAGACCACATAAAACTCAAAATAACTATAAAATAGGATCACACGATCATACAAGGTGGATTTAGTTCACAGTGGAGTAATTCCATTTTGGTCAACCATGTAAGATTAAAGAAAACCACAAAAGAGGACTATGTAATCATGTGAGGAGGATATTATAAGAGAAAATATTTTTCTTAGTACATCTCACTCTGAGTTTTTCATTAAACTTATTTCTATTGAGTTCTTCCCTGTATTAAAACCATGGTGGTGGTTTTTTCATTGGGGTTGTGTGTTTGTTTGAATAAAGGTAGACTTGGGTTGCGAGGAAATGTGAGAAAATTAGATAGGATTCATGTGGAGATCATTTTTTGGGAAAATGACTTAAAGTTCAGGGATTTAGGTTTGTTTGAATTAATGGATCCTATGTATAAATAGTTCAAATGTTACCAAGGGTTCTTGTTAAGTTAATAAGCCTTAAATGGGGTTTGGGTTTTTATAATTAAAATGGGTTAAAATTTACTCAAGGTCATGTACATGCCATGTAAATGGGTTACAAAATGTTTAAAATCCTCCATACTCATTTCATGGACTGATTCATGATGTGAAGTGGTTACACATTGTTAACATAACATGTAATGTCTGGGAAAATTAAATATTCATCTGGGGTTTGTAGTGTACCCCTTTAAAAATGAATACAAGACATGTAACTACATTATAAGTCATGTAATTTCCCAAGAAAGTTATAAAAATAGTGTCGTGTGGTTGATTTTATTTCCAAATAATGTGAATCTTCCTCCTCTCGACCCTAGGGTGCCTTCCATTTAATTTTAGAACACCTCCCTTGAATTTAGAATTCCGGATCATGCATCCAATACCTAGTAAGTTGTTTTGGTCAGGTTTTCTTTTATCCGCCTTTGATCTTCGACCTTTGTGGTGTAATCACTTGATGGTTTTCATTGTTGGTTTTGATCTTGATCAGTTTTTATCAAGGATACATCTTGTGATCATCTACACCTACTTCCTCATGTGATTTCTCCATTAGAATAATTTTTTGATCATCAGTTAAAGGTAGGGTGTATAAACCTTAACACTATGTTTTAATAATTATCAAGTATGTGGAATATGGAAATTGAACCAACATAGTGTGTAAATGAATTTACTAAATGATGAATTTGATTATTCCTTAGATTCCCTTCTGGATCCATTTGGTTATTGACCTAGATTGTGGCTATAGTTCAGGTGAGAAAACCCTTGATTATAAATGAATTGATAGATGGATTGAAGTGTGTTTATCATGATATGGAATTTATGTGATTGCATGATATAGAATCACCTTGGATTGGCCTCCTTATTGAAATGATTATCTTGTTTATTGGTTTATGAATAAAGGATAAATGAAATGTAAAATTGAATGATATGTGATAATTTTCATAATTGACCATTGAGCCTTATGATGTGATATTTTGATATCCTTTTTTATGACATGTGTTGTGATTTTTCCATGATGTAATTATTATATGGTGTGTTGGCCAAATGATACATGATGAAATGATTATACACCAGGATAGGCCCTAGGAAATGATGAAATGATTATATACTAGGCTATGCCCTGAGACATGATGAAATGATTATATATTGGGCTAGAACCTGAGACATGTTGAAATGATTATATACCTACCAATACTCTGATTAAATGTTGAGTTGATTATATAGATTCTTTGGCCTAGATTTGTAGGATTTATACATTGGTTATGAGATTTTGGTTGGAATGGTTGTGAGAAATACCCAATTCCATTCTGACAAGGCGCTGAGGAGGGTAATGTTTTACCATGACTATATGGTTACAGTTAGAATGGTTGTGAGACATTCTTGTAGATATTCCATCATGGTGCTGAATTAGGTTGATGTGGCATTAATTTGATTATTTAATTAATTAATACACTTGTTTATTACATTAATAAAGATACTTTTTATCAGTCTAGTTATATTTTGACATAGTGGTGTTGACCTACTAAGTTATACTCACACTTTATTCGGGCTACCATTTGGTAATTGAAAAGATTACATGGATGTAGGATTGGACAAGGGAAATAGACCTTTATTTTGATTATTGTTTTCTATTTGGGATGGAGTTTGAAGAAGGGACCGACATGGGGTTTGGGACTGGGGACTTTAGATTCTTTATATGAGTCTTCTAAGCTTTTACTTATATTATATCTAGCATAAAATCTATTTTCATTCCAACATTTCATTAGAATATTTTGTTATTAATTATTTATTTTTTAGTAAGAATTATTATTGGTTTTATGTTATATTGTATTTCTTCTAGTATTTCCAGTACTATGATATTTATTTATTATTTTTTATATAGTTATTTAGATGTGTTGTAACACTATAACTAGAGGTATAGTCTTTCTAATATATATTCACACCCTCGTAGCTAGTTGGAAGCCTATGACATACAAGGAGGTGCACTTTAGGTTTCATAACCAACCTGTTTCACCCATATGAGAGAGTGTCAGATCATGGGATGTTACAAAGTGTTATCAGAGCACACTAGGTTTCTTTTCTATTTCTTTATTATTTAGGAAAAGTAAAAAAGGATACTATGATGTGTTGGGACTTGGTAGTGATCTTATGCATAAGAGTAGCTAACCCATGTAAGGGGGAAAATGAGTTCCAAGATATGAATTGTTGTTTATGTTTTTTTCTTGTCACAGTTGATGTTATTTCACTTTGGTTGATTCACATGTCGTGTGGTGTTATCATGTTATGATATTTGTGATTCTTGAGATTATACTCATGGCCCGATATGGAATGATTTGTGTATACCTGAATCATACTATACACATAAGGATATATATTGACATATATTATTCATGATAAAGACATATTTATTGCATGTGATGTATAATTTCCTATTTTATTGTGACATTAGATACCTTTTATATCTGAGAAAATGAATAAATTAACTATTGTGTCCTGATAAAATACTTATAAGCCATGTTGAGAGAGGCTAAGAGTCAGTGTTTCTCTATTGTTGTTAGCTGTTGAGGTTAACATTATTGATATCCACTATTTAAGGAGGGTGTTTGTCTTATAAAGAAAATTTGTTCTCATCATTTCTTAGTTGAGAATCAAGACAGTGGAAATAAGAAAGCTCCTAATATAGCTTAACCAGAGCTTCCTATTGTTCCGGAGGATAAGATAGAAGTTCATATTCTCAACATCTTCCTGAGGTTCATGAGATCCATGGAAAGGGAGACTATCCATATCACACCTTTGATGTCTATGATGATGAGAGTGTTTTATCTATAGAATCCACCTACATTCATTGGGGAGGGAGGCCCCTATACAGTCAAGTTCTATATTGAGTCATTCAATATGATCTCCAAGAATCTTGAGACACTTGTAGATAGAAGGCTGAAGCTTGCTTCATATATACTTTTTGGACCATCCAAGCAGTGATAGGACATTCTAGAGTAGGTAGGGTAGTGATAAGAGTTATCTTGGAAGGACTACAAGGGAAAGTTACTGATCCATTTCTATACCAAGACGTTGAGGGATGAGAAGGATCATGTGTCCATGCACCTAACACCTGAGGTAACATCAGGGATAGACTATTCTGAGTGTTTCACCAACCTACAATGCATTGTGCAATCTCTGGTAGCTGATGAAATCGCTAGGGAGATATGTTTTCAGGATGGTCTTCACTATGATATAATTTCAATACTGAACATGTTTTGTTTGATCCATTTCAAAGATGTGATAAATCAATCACTCATCATGGAAGGTAATATGAGAGAGGCCCAAATAAGTGGCCAGGTTTTTTCACTAGGTAAAACTGTGAACTCTTCTTCTAGTGTAAAGAAGATTATTTATGAAAATTTCTACAAAGGAAACTGCGGGCAGAGCAGACATGTTAGTGGGAAGCTATATGAGGACCATTTTCTATTGTAGTGGTATCAGTTTGGAAATATGGATCACAAACGGCCTCTATTTCCACATCCCACATTGGATTTTCATTCTTGTAGGGACATGGGCCACCTATATAGGTTTTTTAAGAGTATGCATTAGAAGATCAGTTTCAGGGGAATAGGATAGGCACTATAGTTTGGGAAGGACCCAACCACTCCCTAGTAGATAGGTATCTAGAGCTCCACAAGACATTATAGTCAAGTTAGGGGATGTGGTACCCCATTACAGGAACATAAGTAACATGAAGTGAGAATATCTCAAGGGAGTTGGGATGGAGCCCAGGGTAGAGGGGTTGATCAGCTGCACATTATGCAGACTACTTTGGCTATTCTAGATACAAGACTGTCTACCGTCACATGTATGATTCTTTTATCATATACCCTTTCACGTGTTTTTTTATAAAGAGTCACATTCCTTTTTATCTGATATTTTTATAAGTGGTTTGTTCTTGGATGTGGAAATATTGGATGGTGTTTTGACCATCAAAACACCGTTGGGAGTATAGTTAGAGAATATCAATTGTTGCAAGGTGTATTCTCTAGATATTAGTGGTCCTTGTTTATTATAGGAACCTTTTGTGCTAGAAATGGTAGTGTTTGATTTTATTCTTTCTATGGATTGGTTATTTATATACTAGTCTCATATTTGACTATTATTGAAGCAGATTTACCTTTCAACCACCAAAATTATGCATCTATTCTAACTAAGGTCAGTGAGATATTTAGGCTGATCATGGTGGACCAATTTAGTGAAAATTGCATTGTATCATGGATAAAATATTCGGTCCTACTCTAGATAATGGTGGAGTTTCAAAGGATTATTTTCCTCTAGTTGTAGATATTTTTTTGTATATCTTCCTAGATGAGTGATATTGCTTACCACCTGAGTAGGAGATTAAGTTTACAACTAAGTTAGTGTCAGGTGTAGATCTAGTTTTTATCCTGCCTTATATAATGGAACCATAATAGCATTAAGAATTGAATGTTCAGTTAGAAGATCTTGAAACTAAAGGTTCCATACATCCTAGAACATCTCCTTTGGGTTCACTTGTTCTCTTCACTGAGAAGGCTGATGAGACTTTGTACTTATGTGTGGATTATCAGAGATTGAACAAAATGATGGTCAAGAACTGTAATCCTCTTTCATGCATTGATGATATTATCGATTATATGAGAGGTTCTAAGATATTCTCCAAGATTGAGCTGAGATAGAGATACCATCAGTAGAGGGTGGGACCATCTGACATACCTCAAACTGCTTTTAGGTAGAGTTATAGATTATATGAATTCATAATGATTCCATTTGGTTTGACCAATGTACGATCAGTATTCATGGCCTTAATAAATCATATCATTAATTATTTTCTAGATCGGTTTGTGGTGGTTTTCTCAATGACTTCGTAGTGTACTCTCAGCTAGCTTATGATCCTTCCAAATATCATGACATCATCTTGAGTATATTTAGAGTGCATTGTCTTTACACCAATATAACTAAATGAAGTTATTGGATTGATAAATTGCACTTCTTAGTCCATGTCATCTCAGAGGAAAGAGTTTCAATGGACCCATAGAGGGTTACAACCATGGTATCTTGAAATAATCCCAATAATTTATTTGAAATTCAGAAATTTATGGGTTTATTAGGTTATTTTCAGTGCTTTATCTAGGACTTATCTCATTTGTAAGAACTGATGTCTGGGTTGACCAAGAAAGGTGTGATGTTTTTTGGTATGAAAATTGGGAGAGATATTTTTAGGATCTGAAAGAAAGTTCTGATGCAAGAGGATTGACTAGTTTCTTATAGCTCCAGACAACTGATACCACATGAGTGGAAATACCCTAACAAGATTTGGAGTTAGAAGAAATGTTACATTTCATATGATGCTGGGAGAATTATCTCATGGGTGAGAGATTTGTGGTATACATTGACCACAAGAAACTCAGGTACATCTTTTCTTAATGTGACCTGAACCTTCAATAGAGGAGGTTTTTAGAGTATCTATAGTCTTTTGACTTTATGATGGATTATAAAATGAGAAAGGTAAATTTAGTTTCCAATTATCTAATCCATAAGACATATACATAGATAGGTTTAGAGTCTTATGATGAGTGGTAGATAGTGGGACTCTTTGGAAATACACATCTAGATGTTCAAGAGTCCTAGGGATGAGCAGATCTGACTTCGACATCCGTTATACACATGATTTTGTATTGGATCATGACCAAGTAGTTGTCCAATTTGGAGTGATTAGTTTTGAGAGACAACTTATATAGTGGGGAGACACCATCAAGATGGTCTCTTGGAAGTGGAGATTCTATTCTTTTATGTGGCTGATTATGAGTTCCTATGGGATTGTAGGTGGAGTTTATGAGAGAGTTTCATACTTCTAGATGGGTGGTACATCCAGTTTTTTCAAAGATATATCGTGATATTCATATATAGTATTGGTGATCAGAAATAAAGACATTACTATAATGCTTTGTGGCTAGATGGTTCACATGTCAGTAGGTGAAAACCGAGCATCAGAGGCCAACTGGGTTTTTGTATCCTTTGCCTATTCCTAATTGGAAATGGGGTGATGAAACAATGGATTTTTTGACAAGATTTCATAGGACAATCTGTAAAAATGATGTAGTATAGGTGATTGACTGATAAAGGTATCCCACTTTTTACCTATTAGGAAGACCTTCATAGTTGATGATCTGGGAATTATTTACATAGGTGAGGTAGTTCAGATGCATGGTGTTATTAGGAGCATCATTTAATATAGTGATCCTTATTTCACATTGCAGTTATAGATTGGTTATCAAAAGGGTCTGTGATTATGGGTTCTTCTGAGTGTGCCCTATCATCCTTATATTTTTGGTCAATCTTAGTAGACTATTCTGGTTTTGGAGGATATGTTACATGAATATGTTTTGGATTTTTGTGGTTTGTGGGAGAATTATATGGAACTCATGGAGTTTGAATATAATAATAGATTCCAGGAATATATTCAAATGGAACCATTCGAGGCCTTGTATGGTAGCCCATTTTGTTTACCTATTTTTTGGTTAAAGGTAGGTGAGTCATTACTTGTTAGACCTTGTCTCGTGTAGGAGATGTCTGAGCAGGTTCAGTTGAGCAGACATTGGTTGATGATTGTGCAGAGCAGACATATATCCTATGTTGACCATCGTAGACAACCACTGGAGTTCAAGATTGGTAATCCTATTTTCCTTCATGTGTTACCCAGATTGGTTCAATACCATATCAAAAAACATGGAAAGATAACACCTAGGGTTTTCAGGCCATTTGAGAGTGTGGATAGGGTTGGTCCAATGGCATACTGATTATCCCTTCTACAAAGATATAGTTTCATGCATTATTTCTTTCTTGTGTTATAGATTTAGATATATTATCCATACCCTTATCACATGATAGATGTATCAGACATTAATATTTTTACCGATACGTCCTTTGAGGATAATTCAATTTAGGTTGTGGACCATAGTGATAGGTATCTATAGGGTAGGACTATACCATTGGTTTGAATGTAGTGGGAACATGGGAGAGTTTACAAGGATATGTGGGAGAGGAAGTATGATATACAAGCACAGTGGCCAGACTTGTTCTCTGATACCCCATCATGATTCTTGGAGCAGCACGGGGATGAGCTGCTATATGGTGGGGAGGTTGTAAGATCTCGTATTTTTAGGCACATTTCTATCTGATATTTTCATTAAACTTATTATTTTAGTTTTTTGTCATATTTAAACATTTTTAGTTGATTTTCCATCATGTATGTCTAATTTTTATTAAATATAGACTCGATTTCTTAGGATAATTGATAAAACTAGATTGGATCCACACATAGAGACTTTTTTAGGGAAAATGACTTAAAGTCTGGGGATGTAGGTTTGTTTGAATTAATGTAGTATGGGTATAAATGGGAAAATTTTTACTGAGAGTTATTAGTTATTTGATATTCATAAAGGGGGTTTGGGTTTCTATAAGTAAACTGGGCTGAAAACTTTCTACAAGACATTTACATGCTATGTAAATGGGTTACACGTTGTTTAAAAGCCACCAGACTCATATTGTAAATTAATTCATGACACGAAGTAGTTACACATAATAAACTAATTACAAATCTTGTAATGTTTGGGTGAATTAAATATTTATCCAATTAAATTAGTTTTTAGATTTATACCTTTAAAAATAAATACATGATGTGTAACTACATTACATTTTGTGTAATTTCCCGAGTAGGTTTAAAAACAGTGTTGTGTGGTTGGTTTTATTTCCAACTCACATAAAGCTTCCTACTATTGACCCTAGGTAACCTTCTAAGAAATTTTTGTGTGCCACACTTGATTATATACATCTTTATGACACAACCAATACTTGGTATGATATTTTAGTTAGGTTTTCCCTTCTCAACCATTGATCTCTGAATTTTGTGGTGTAATCTCTTGATCATCTCTGTTATTGGATTTGATCATGATCAGTTTTGATCTATGATACTTATTATGGTCATCCACACCTACTTCCCCATCAGTGTTTTCTATTTAAATCATTGTTTGATCATCATTTAAATGTAGGGGGTCTAAACCTTAACCCTATGGTTTGATAATTGTTAGGTATGTGTAATATAGAAATTGGGCCAACATAGTATGTTCCTAAATTTACTAAATGGTAAATTGGATAATTCCTTGGAGTCCCTTTGGATCCATTTGGTTATTGACCTGGGTTTTGGATACCATTACGTTGAGAGAAACCTACATTATAAATTAATTTATAAATGGATTAATGTGTTTTTGGAATGATATGGAATTTGGGTGATTGCTTGATATAGATTCACTATGGGTTATCCAAATTATTGAAATGATTGGATTATTGATTGGTTTGTGACCAAAGGATAAATGAAATGTGAAATTGAATTATAAATGGTAATTTGAATAATTAACCACTGAGCCTTAGGATGTGATATAGTAATATCCTTGTTGTTATGTCATTTTTGGTTATTTTTCCATACTTTAATGCTTATATGGGGAATTGGCCTAGTGAGACATGTTGAAATGCTTATGCACTAGGCTAGGACCTGAGAATTACTAAAATACTTATATATCAGGATAGTTCTTGAGACATGTTGAAATTATTATATACCGAGATAGGCCATGAGACATGGTGAAATGTGTATATAATATTCATGGACCTAATTAAATGATGAATTGATTATATATAGAGTTTGACCCATATTCTTGAGATTTATACCTTGGTTATAAGGTTATGGTTGGCATAGTTTTAAGAGATGATCAAAGACATTAATGCATGGCACTAAGGAAAGGTTATGTTTTACCACATTTATATGGTTATGGTTGGAATGGTTGTGACACATGCTCAGAAATATTCTGGCATTGTTTAGAAGCAGGTTGATGTGTATTAATTTAATTATTTAGTTAATTAATACACTTTTTTATTTCATTATTCTATGCACTTTTTATCTGACTGGTTATGTTTAGGCATGGTGGTTTCAACCTACAGAGTTAAACTCACACCCTATTTGGGCCACCGTTTGGTACTCGAATAGATCTTGTGGATGCAGGATTAAAAAAGGGATAATTACCTTTCTGTTGATTATTTCCTACTAGATGGGATAGATTTTGGTGACAGTATTGACATGGGTTTCAATATAAAAGACTTTTGAGATTTTTTTAAATCTACTAGTCTTTTACTTGTATTAAATATAGCATGAAATTTAGTTACATCCCATCTTGTCATTATATTAGTCATTTATTATTTATTTTATTATTTATCTTTATTTATTGTTTATTTTAAAATGTATTGTATTTTTTATAGTATTTATGCTACTCTGATATTTATTTATTATTTTTTATATGATTATTATGCTATGTTATAAGTCTATAACTAGGGTTATCGTATAACCACTATATATATCACACCCTAATACTAGTCGGTATCCTATGGAATATGGGGAGGCACACTTGAGGTGTCTTCACCAACGTGATTCTTCCACATGAGAGAGTTTCAAATTGGGGGATGTTACGTCTATCGTTCATAGTTAGAAAGTGGAAGTATTTACATTGAAGGGTTTTTTGGTGAATGAGTGAATATTAATTTATAATTAAAATATTTTTTGGAGTCCTTGCCTATATTAGGACCTTCTACTCGATTCATTAGGGTGAAGAAAAATTAGGAGAAGATTTATTATTCTAGAATTTTCACTAATTTGGAAAGGGTTTCAAGAAGCACAACAACCATGAAAGGAAGTACATGGAATAAAGTAATTGTATGGAAATTATGTGTTGAATAAAAAATACATAAGTGTGTTCATGACAGAATAAGTACATGTGGTAGTTCACGTAAGGCTTTACATAGTGATTATCACATTGTGAGTATCATGTGGTGGGAATCACATGGTTGACATCACACAGTGAACAATAAACCATGTAATGAAAAAAATATTTCGTGAATATGTTTTTTTGTGAATTAAATATTACATGGAAAGGATGATTTAATCTATTAGATAAAAAATGGATCTTCATGACATAATCATATTTGTCTAAACCCAATTTTAAATGATTCAAAACAATTAAAGAATATTCCAAAAAAGTAGTGAACACATTTTAGTAGAGAGAGTAATGATTTCTCGAGTGTAAATGGTTGTAAACTACTATGGATAGTGAGTTTGGTCCAAACCTTGTAACAGAAGTAAAATATATTGGATTTTGTACATCAGAACATTGCCTTTGTATGCTCCTTGGATATATCCCAATAAGGGTGAATTACTTTGAACTTGATCCAATTTTCATAAATGTTTATACATTTCAACAATTTTATTTTACACCTTTTATTGTAAGGAATAATGGCTTACCTCATAAACTCATCAAGTGGGTATTATTTATCATGTACCAAATTGTTATGAATTTTGATCCATGTTGAATATCAATTCATAAGTAAAAATATGATTTTCCACTAGAGTTCCACCAGATGCATCTTCTATCATTCCACAATCTAGAGGGATATGTCATTTATGTAAGTATTGAATTATTAGTTTTTTTCTAATTTGGTAGTGGTAAAAAATTGATTATTTTCCTCTAAATAATTCCCAGTATTCATGAGGGGTATCCCTTGGTTCTTTCCTAATTCCATGGATTTATTTTCAAATCAATATAGTTCAAGAGGTTATAAATAAATTCTCTAGAAAGAGTCATTTAAAGTCAATCCAACCACTAATTATGGTAGATAGATAGTATAACCAATAATTTTCTATAACAAAAAGGTATATAGGGAAATCCCTAAACTTTATGAGGTCTTTATAAACGTTTTGGGTTTCATGGTGGAGTAAACTGCATGAAAATCCTTGAGATTCTTGTACAAGTCCTCACTATAATGTCTATGTTATTTTAAAAGGAAGTGTTTAAGGACTGATCTCAGCTCAAATTTATTTTTCTCTTTGAGGTATTGGTTTTATATAGGTATATAATCCACATCTGGGGTGTTCATTTCTTTTATGTTCCATTTATTTGTATCCATATTATTATCTACATGATTTGGTTCACACTTATCTTCATTTGAGACCAATTAATCTTTAATAATTGGTTACTAAATGGTTATTGATTAATCTAACCTATTAGATTTAAGGCATGTGTGAAGTGTTTTTTAAATTTTGGGTCCATTTGAAGATATTTTCTCCTAATATAGTCATGATAATAAATGTGATGAGGTAGTAAGTTTTTTATAATTACATCAATTAATCGAAATAAGAGTAAAATAAAAAATATTAAAAATAATAAATTATAAAACAGATAGAAGATTAAATATGTGTGAGAGAGAGAGAGGAAGAAAAAAAAACAAAAAAAGAGAGGTGAAGAAGAATAAGTGAAAGAATGAGAGAATAAAAAATATAAATATAAATAAAAGAAAAAAACAAAAAATATACATATTAGATACTAAAAAAGATTCTAGAATTTGATCACCTTATCGAGTATGTCAAATTAATTACTAAATTTTCTATAATTTATATACTATATAAGGGACCCATGGTATTCTCTCAATGGATACTTATATAAAAAAATTAAAGTGAGTTTTATTTATAGAAAAATAGAGGGGGTTTTTAATGAATGGGGGTTTTGGGGATCAAGTAAAAATCATACATCAGTAAATATTTAAAGAAAACAATAATTTTATGTGATAATTAATGTATGATCAACCCATGGAAATCCATTGATTCTCATCCTTCCTCACATTAAGATACATGTATTATAACTTTTAATCCTTTATTTTTTAACACATATAATCGGAATGTTTCAAATTTTATATTTCGATACTTCTTAGGGTATGATATGAAACAAAAAAAATCACCAGCAACCATTGATGATCAGGTGATTTTTTTCTGAATTCATAAACAAAAATCACCAAGGAAACACACGAGGAACTCATTGTTTTGTCCAATTTTGTATGTTATTTTAGTGTTGTAACATAAAATTAATGTCATATTCATGGTATTTTTTATGTGAGTTAAATATACTAATATGAACTATATAATCACCATGATTGAATAGGGGGAAAAGTGGTGAATGGTGTGTGAAACATGATATGAATGGGTACCCTCAAACATGATCATGTGAGTGTGTCATACATGTATAAACTTTAATTAATATAGAAAATACATGTAATATAGTATAATACACAACTAATTTTAAAATGGTCATTCATATATGCATCAACATTATCCTATGGAGAGAGTGGGAAACTTGAGGTTTCAAATTGAACATGGTGATTCTTTATGGTTATATATCTTTGTGGTTAAATGGATTTATTCAATCCATCTTGATATTTTGCATTAAAATATGGGATATGATCCATAACTGATAAAGTAAAACCATAGGAAGGATCTGATCAACCTCAGTCAAAAAGGAAACCAATTTATTTTATAGAAGCCCTTGTTGGTAATTAAAATCAGGTTAAAGAGGATATCTCAGAATCACCCAAAATCATCAAGATTGATGATGTTGGTTTTTCAGTTTCCATTGATGTAGAGGAACTGCTGTAAGGATTTTTATATTTTCAGGTTCTCTATTATAGGTCGAATCACCAACATGAAGGGATATAAACCATGGTCGTTCACAAATTTGAAAGCTAGAATTATGCACTATTGGATGATTAGTAATTGGAAATTGTTTCTGATTAGAAAGAGGTATTTTCATTTAATCTTCAAGGATACATAGGAGCTCAATGTGGAATGGAATATAGGTAATATTTATCATAATTTGGGTATCCTTCAGTTCTTAGAATGGGATTTTAATTTTAATCCCTTTACACAGAAACAATCCACTACTCATATCTAGGTTTAACTTCATGGTTTGAACTAGGAATATTGGAATACAAGAGTACTTAATGATCTTACATAGTGTATTGGAATACCCATTAAGTTATACTAATGAACTCTTTATAGGAATCTTGGATTCTATGCATACATCTTAGTGGATGAAAACATGGAGTCCAAGCTACCATATTTCATCTTTTTGATTGTTAATGAGAGGAAGATTGAGATTAAGGTTGAGTATAATAACATGCCTCATTTTTTTGAGGTATTTATATTGGTGGGTCACTGGATTTCTAGTCGTAGGGTTATATATAAAAAGGTAAAGTCTCCTCCTAGTGGTAATTCTTAGAGATGGGTTAATAGAAACTATAAGACATGGGACTTAGTTTCATAGAAAGGTTAATTTTATAAGGGAATGGTTGGAGATACTATTAAATAATAGGGATATATTAATATGAAGGATAACCAAAAATCATAGTGGGTTACAGTGGTTAAATAAGATAAGACTATTAATAACACATTTTTTCTCCCTACATGGCCATGATTATGGTGTATTCTATAGAGGATGCTTCTATTATTGACAATATTTCTAGAGAAATAAAAAAACATATTATTATATTCAAGAAGGAATCATATGAATATATTGAACATAAAAATTATATAGGAACATCAATTGGTAATGAAATAACTCTCAAGAAAGGGTAGTTTAGTGGTTCCATAGAAGGTGTTGTCATTGCCATTAACTAACCAGAAAAGGATAAATGGAAAGAGGGTAATAATGAAACTAATTATTGTCATTCTAGTGATAAATGATTTGTTTTGGACAAAGCATCTGATTATGGAGGCTATATATTTGATCTTGATATTTTTGTAACCCACATAAATGTTTACACTCCTGGAAGTACTGTATCAAAGAATGGTACAAAAATTCTTTTGGATCTAAGTATTTGGATTTGATCAGCACATAATCAAAATAAAGGTAAAAGGTGTATGGGAAAGAGGGTGATGAATCTATTATAAGGTACTTATATTCACATAAAAATGTATATTTTATTCAACCATCATATATGAAAAAAGGATACATTGGAATCTTATGTCAAGAACTATGAGGTTAAAATAATACATTCTGATGAAATCCAAATATTTAGTGGGAGAAAAGATTGAATTACTAGGAAATATGTTATAATAATGAAATTAGGGGGGTATAAAGAATGGGGTTCCAACCCCAAATTGATATAATTATGAAAATTATGTTTTTGAACTACCTGGGTCTGCCCAACAGTAAAACAGTTGGTAAAATTAGGATTTTTATTCAAATTCATAAACCAAACATCCTCGGTTTGTATGAACCAAAGTGGGTATTATATTCAATGAATTATTATTTTTAAAGCTTGGGATATCATATCATTGGAACAATTCAATCATATTTATAAGTTTAATGACTTTGGGTTTTGTTACACATGAATCTGGTGGGATTTTCCCTTATTAAACATAATGAGTAGATGGTAACTTATAGTTTCAAGAATGTAGGAAGTCAACAACATTACTCCTTCATATATTCTTTTAATATATACCAAGATTGTAGTGATTTATGGAAAGAGATTAATTATTTATCAAGAAAAATCAATTGATCTTTTATTCTATTGGTGGATTTCAACACAATTACTAATTTTTATGAGAGGTTGTGTGTTGTTAATTATTATTTATCTTCTATGGAATATAGATCCTATGTGAAGGATTACCATCTATTTGAATTTAATCTAGTTAGAGATAATAATAATTTGTATAGGAATAATCTAAATAAGTTTATTTCCCACAATATTGATATAGACCTTGTAAATGGTGCTTCTATGAATGTTTGGGATGATATATCTTCCTCTAGTTTATCAAGAATCAATTCAGATCACCATCCCACAATGGTGATCTTGATTTCAAGAGAAAAAAATCATGATTTCCCTTTCAGGTTTAACAATTCATGGTTTACAATTCCATATTTTTTTATGTTTTTACATGATACATAGAATTATATGGATTATAAGGAAGACACGTTAGCTTCTATTTTAAAATTAATGTTACTTAAGAAAAAATAAAATATCAGATTAGGGACCACTTTATTTCTTTGGATAAGGATATTTCTTCTCTTGATTCCTTACTCCAAATTATCCAATAAGTAAATAATAAGTATTATTTTTATGGTGATGTAAAACATGAAGGTAAGATCTCCCTTGAACTTTAAAACCCCTTACCTCTGAAAGAGAATATCGAAAATTAATCCTTTAATGAAAAATAGCTAAAATATGGTTATAGGAATTCAATTTTATTTAATTATCTATAAAGTACAGAAAGGTTATCTAACCACTTTCATTTCTCAAGGAGGGTGATCATTTTTTTGATAATAGTAAATCCATGTTGATCATGTTGTCTCTTATTATATGAACCTTTTTAATGGTCCCAACAATTCTTCTAACTTGATGGAAGGTATTACTGCCAATCTTGTGATTCATAAGGATAATGTTATTTTTACTTCTATTACCTTAGAGTTTGATATTAAAGAGGTAGTCTTTATTATTAATTTTTGGAGACCTTTATATCTTGATGGTTTCAATAATTATTTTTTTTCATGATTCTGGGATAAAATTCAGTATGATATATGCAGGTTGGTTTGTCATTTTTTAGATGTGTCACACTCTCCTAAGGTATCAATTCTCAATTTATTCCTATAATTAAAAAATTTATAATACCATTGAAATAAATCTGTTTAGTAATATTTCCCTAGTTAATATTGTTTATAAAATTACTCGTAAAGTTCTTATTAACAAGATTTATTGAATGTCTAAAAATATTGTTTCCTTGAATCAGTTTGGTTTTCTAAATGGGAGGACTATTCAATATTTCCTTACTAAAACATATGAATGTGTCAATATTTTGATAAGATCAAAAAAATGTGGCAACATTTCTTTGAATATTGACATTAAAAGTATTTGGATTCCATGGATTAGAGATTTATTTTCAAGGTTCTTGGTAACTTTTGATTTGATAATACTCTTTTGAATTAGGTTAAATATATTATGGATTAAACAGATATTTCAATATTTATAAATGGATCATTATAGAGATACTTAACTTGATCAAGAGGGGTGAGGCAGGGTTATCTACCCTTGCTATTGTTTTTACCATCTTAGATGATTACTTAACTGGGGTTCAGCTTAATTTTATTGATATTGGAAAAATTAATCACATCATAGATGCAATAGTTCTATTTTCTCAATCACATTTATTTTATGCTTATGACATTATAATTTTAACATAGATAGATAAAAATAATTTCATGAACATCAAGGACTCATTTATGATTTATAAAGTGTTTCAAGTCAACAAATTAGATGGAATAAATCATTTGTTTATTTTGGGAAGAATATATCAACCTCCAATAATATATATATCATCTAAGAGTTTAGAATTAGAGAAGGTGTGATTCCTTTCATTTATCTTGTAGTTCCCATATACTAGAGAAAACCTAAAGCATCAAATTTTAATCAAATTATGTGCCAAATTTGAAGGCAATTGGCTTCTTGGAATGGTAAATCCTTCTATATGGAAAGGAGGGTTTTCCTTTTCAAACACATTATTGTATCTATGTTTTTTATTCATTCATGATCTAAAAATGGAAATTTTTTTTGCTGAAGATCATCGACACATCTATTCAAAAACTTCATCTGGAGTGGAAGCATTATTGAGTATATAATTATCACTATGACTGGAACAAATTCTACAAACCTATTACTATTTGAGGTATTGGAATAGAAAAATATAAGCAATTTTAATCAATACCTACAAGAACATGTTGTATAGATACTTATAGATGATAAATGAGAGACTATTTGATTTATTTTATCTAGATTTTTAAATTTGAATAAGACAGAGAATCTCACTTATATGGATTCTTCTATTCAGCCAACTCTCAAGTATTCCTCCTCCAACATTATTTCCCAAGAACACTGGGTATTTAAAAAAATTATTTTCATAATTTTTTGTTTTATAATTGGATAGGCACACCCCTACTATATATCTTAAATTATACTGATCCAAGGATATAATTCAATGTCATGATTAAAGAATAATTTGATGACTCATCTATTGAACTTTAATAAGTCGGGAAAGAGGTGATCAGTAGCTATACCTTTATTAATCATGAGGACCTAATGATCTAGAGAGTAACAAACAATTGGAAACTCACATGAAATAGAATTTATTACAATATGATTGAGGGGAGAATATATGGTTATATGTTAAAATATAATAGAACCTTGATTTCCCCATCTAGATTCATCATGATGTGGAGAATTTCTTACTCTAAGCTGCCACTTGACTCCTATTTTCAAGTGGTGGGTATATCTATATTCTCAAGATGAATGTTATGTAATCAACATAGTGAGGATATCAATCACCTATTTTTGAGTTTTACCACACCCTCAACACTTTAGAACAGAATATGTGACATCTTTGATGTTTGGATCCCTTAGACTGACTCTATACAGGTGTGTTTTGCTGACTATTTTTGGATATCCCTTTTAGTGTTTTTATAAAGAAAATGTAGGTGGACTATTATGATCGTATTAATATAATATGTAATATATAGAATAAATAATTTAATGGGAATGCTTGTTTTAATTTTCATTCAAATTTAGTTCAAATTATTATTGCATTGAGGAACACTAACCCTTACAGAATGGTTTTTACGATAAATTTGATCATGGATTCTCTTTTCTCAGAATGATTAAAATTAATATACATTTACCTCTAACTCATTGAACAATTTAATTTTTTTAACTCTCATTTCATTGGATAGATTAAATGAGACATGGATATAGATTATTGAGGTAATTGAGGCCATGAAATCTATAGAATAGTATCCAAAGATCACAATGGTTCTATCATGGGGTGAATTTATGGACCATGTGGTATTGAATCATCTTTGGGAGATGAGATGTTGGGTCTTATTAGTGAAATTTATATGGAAAGTTAGAGAGGATAGAAAAAATTATGGCTTAAGTGCGACTCTACCCTCCTTATAAATGTTTTAATAATTGTAAAAGTGTATCTTTAATGGAATCCCACCACCCAATGGAGTATATTTCTAGATATTCTCTCATCCATGAGAAACTTCATTACACATGCATACTAGGAATCCAATCACTTGGCATATGGGCTTGTATAAAAAGAGATAACTGATGAAGCTCTCATTTAATCTAACTACTTACCTAATGGTTTTATTCACCTTTTTCAATGTTATTTTTATTAATTATGATACTTTGAATTTTTTTAGTTTTATTTTTCATAATAAAAGAGGCTTTTAATTCTAGAAAATTTCTCAACTTCTTCTAAAATAATCATTCCTATAATACAAACATGAATCCTAGTAATTACATCACATTCCTAATAGGGTGATCACATGGAATATAGAACTCCATAGAAGGTGAGTAAACCATATATAATGAATAAATACATCCCATTAAATCTCTGATATTATTTTGATAGATCATCCATTATAAATGAGTTACAAATTTATTTTTATAAAAAAAATTACATAAGATATAACCACAAGAAGTTAAGGAGACAATGGGTATAGGTGAGTTATCCAGTATAGAATTACAATAAATTTTACTACATATGTTACTGAATTATTAACCTACTTTTTAATTTACATTTTTACATATTCCCCTTATACTATTATTTATAATTCTTATATAATTAGCCTAATTAGACTTATATATCACATGTTGTATCCTGATTACATAAGGTAGATCCAATAAATCTCTCAAAAAATTTCTCCTCATCATGGACCTCTATTGGGCCTATAGTGGTTGGATCCAAGCTTTATCTTGGTTGAATAAATTATATCCCATTTATCAAAGAATCCAAAAAAATTACTTTTGAAGTTTTTATTAGTGTAATAAATGTTGTCATAAGAACACACACATGTTTTCCATTTTTATCATAATTAAATTTTGAAATTTCAAATGTGTTTTCAACAAATGATTATAAAATATATATTTTGTTCAAAACTATTTTTTAATTGGATAATTAAAACCCTGAAAAAATTAATCATAAGAATAAAGGTGGAAATAAACAATATATTGTGGTGCGATCAGAAAAAGATAATGTATATTTATTATGTACTGATGAAATATATTACAGATTTATTAGTTTATAGAGTTCTAGGAATTATTATTTAAAGATTTAGTGAGATGTTTACCTCTCCATGGGATGAAATTACATTCCATGAAGATATTTAAGAATATATATATATATATATATTATGAAACATGGTACAAACTATTTAATTGAGTGTTTAGGTGATTGTGGTTTCTTTGAAATGAGGAGAATATGGGCATCACACCATGAAAAAAATCATGTTGGGTTTATAAGATTTTAATGTAAAATGATGAGAACTTAAATAATTGTTTTGGAAAAAATAATGTCCTCTATAATATTCATCATGTTGAAGATAATTTTTCATTTAATTTCAAAACATGAATTGTTATTTAGGATTCGATTCTCTATCATATGATAAAATTCATATTAAAAGATTATGATACTCAAATTTAAAATTGTTGTACTTTCAATGAGGATATTTATGTGTGATTTCAAATAGTATTTCAAATTCTTAAATTTAAATTATTATTGGAATATTTAATTTTCTTTATTAGTTATTTGAATTATTCTAAGCACATGATTATAGGATGTTGTGATAATTTAAAAAGGATCCATATGAAGATTATCATTTAGAATTTATAAGGGAAACTCATGAGACTATTCAAGTAAAATATAGTTTTTGGTGTAGCATATATATAAATGGAATCTATTTTTTGTCGTTATATATTTACATATAAACTTCTCAATATTGAAGTGATGAAACACTAAAATTACTTTTTTTAGAATGCCCTTACTACATCATTAAACATTTATAATGTTAAACTCATATTATTTGTACACTAGAAACTACCATAAATATATTTTTAGTTGTTTATTTTTATATTATTATTCATGATATAATTTTTTGTGTTGTATAATTTTAGTAATGTGTCTCACATGGTGGTTATAGATTTCATAAATGGCATGTTTCTATTTATTCTTACTTGATAAAAAAGTGATATATGAGTTGTTGAACACAAAAAAGGAAATTTTGGTTGTTCCTTCACTTCAAAAGGAAGGAGTTAGGTTATGATTGCACATTGAAAGTCTGGGCTGGGTCTGATCTCACTTAACGGATGGGTTCTTTTCTATATGAGTAAAAAGAAAGGTATTTAGGTTTTTCGCCTCCATGATTAAAAAGTTAGGAATACTATGATTTTTCAATCTACTTTAAAAGTAAGGTTTTATATTATGATCCATAATCTCGGGGTTGAGAGTGTGAAGAGTAGACATATTATCATTTAAATATAAACTAATATAAAAATCACCATTCTATATATTTTAATTTTTCTATATAAGATCTTCACACTCAGTTCACCTTAAATATTTATAGTTGACTTTTTAAATATTTTAATCCACAATATTCATCATTAAAATATAAAGAAATCTGATTTGTTTAAGATTGAAAATTCACCCCCTGTTTTTCCCATCACACTATCTAAGACCAATATAACAAAAAGGTGATTATTGTTTAGTAGAACACCAAGTACCCAGTTGACTTGGAAAATGTTCTTGGTGGGAGTTCTAATGGTTATGGGGGTTTGGTTTGAACCACTAGGTACTTATGGGCTCTCTATTGAGTACCCATTAGGTTATTAGAAAAAATCCATTTTGAAAGGGTATTTTGGTCATTTAGAAATTAATGTTAAACCCTTAAATGTGTGGGTATTGTGATTCTTCATTCATTTACTTATGTTTGAGTCCCTGTCAAGCTTCCACCCCCGCTCTTTCATCATTTATGGATCCTCTATATAATCTTAATTTGGGAATATCTGATCAATCATAGATGATATTTTTTTATAAGGTGAGTCCATAACTCCATTTAACATTATATCATTACTTCATTATTCATGATAGTGGGTATAGTACTATATTCCCCTAATATACGGTTCCCACAATTCAATGAATCTATTAGATTCCCTTTAGTCTAACTATTATTGAGTCTTAGCCTTGGATAATAAAATTTTACCTCATGGTGTTACTTTTTAGATTCACTAACATTGTATGGAAGTGATCGAAACCCATAAGTATATTATTTTAGGTAGTATATCTAATATCTTGGTTTCATATATCATCTTCCATGGAATTTCAAGGACTTTCTATAATTAAGATAGTAGGTGTACTCTTTTTACCTCTCACACTCAAGGATGTTGATCTTTAAAATGGTTTGGGGCTTATTGAACCCTAAATTAATAAAAAGTGTTGTGCATATAAATCATTTAAAATTGTTTTATGAAATTTTTGAAATTGATTCTTTGGAAAACCTTGTCATTTTCTTCTATCACATTGGAATTATTACTTACATTTCATATTTTGTACACATTCTTTTTCTCTGTATACCGACTAATTTATTTAAGGTAATTAAAATATGAAAGGGATGGATTTATTTTGTTTATTGTTTTCTATTGATGAGATAAGTGTAATTCGAGTTTTATATCATGTCATATTTATTAAACATGTCATTCAGCCTAATATTTTTATTTATTGGGAATATGGGGAAAGTGATATATAAATATATATATATATTCTTGTGATACTTAGTAGGTAACCACACATTTATGTATAAGTGGGTGGTTTTTGGTATGGAATCAAAATTCTCAAACTCATTATACAGATTCCCCTATTCCTTGGGTGGTGTTGTAATAATTATATCACTATCTATTAATGATTCTATATCCATCGGGATGGGTCTATAGGACCGTAAATTATTTTTGAAAACATCTACATATATGTGTTGGTGTACATATGTACATGTGTTATCTAGTTATAGGTACTAGAATTTCCTCCCATATAAGATGAAACTGGATTTCCATATCAAATCTTGAGTTGAGGTTAATGTAGGTAGTATTGGTAGGGGTCGTTCCCACATGGGGTGATACTTGTAATTTATAATGTTATATCTACTTATATGGTAGAGTAAATATTAGATGTGTACTAAAATAGGATGATTCCTATTATATTATTCATCCATATTATTACCCTTATTATGAATGTGATGCATATCATAGGAAACGACATGGCCATACCAGTAAAGGCACATGATGTCTATAACACATCATATGATATAACTAAGAATATGTGATATCGGGTGTATTGGTTTCTTCCAAATCTCTAAACATCTTCCCATTAGTTATTAATAATATATATAATTCATTTATGGAATGAAAAAGTTAATATAATAATTTAAATGTTAAACAATCATAAAATTTTATTGGTCACGTGTTATAGTAACACATGTTGAATTGAAATTTTTGGAAGTCAATTCTCAACTTCCTTCATTGAATGGAGGGGTTGAATATAAAGGATGATATACTCTAGTTGGTTAGTGAGAAAATATTTATATTCAATATGTTACTATTTTCTTCCCTCTTCTCTATTTTTCTTTGAGGAGAAGAGTCTAGCATGCCTTTAATGTTCGAGTGGTCCACTTTTTGTGTATGAGGATTATAGTGAATGGTGTTCTACATGTAGAGGATAAGAAATTGTTATTTTCCCCTAGTTATCATCATCATACACACTTCATCAGTATTGATCTAGTTGAACTTAAGGTACCCACATTAGTTTTTTTTATTCATTACATTATAATTTTATAATGATAGATTTGTATATTTAATGGGTTTCTTCCACTATTTTTTACATGATATGATCTTTTAAACTGTATCAGTGGTATAACATCCACCTTATTCATCATTTCCACATTTTTTTATATTTTTTATAAAGAAAATGTTTATTGAAATGTATTAAAGGAGGTATCATAAGATATTATATGATATGGTTAAATGTTAGTCATTGAACAAATATAACATTGTCTATAATATGGGATATAGTAACATATTATTTTTGTTTTTTCATAGTCATAAGGTATGGTTGTTTGATTTAAAGCATAAAATTCAACAAAACCTTTAGTTTTATGCTGTGTCATATGCTATAATAAGGGTTATCATTGGTTATAACTAGCATTCCATATTACATCCTCAGATTTTATGAAATACCATCTTTGAAATTAATTTAAATTCATTGTTAGATTGTGCTAACCACAAGGAATAGTTTTTATTGAATTATATGAAACACCAAGTTTATCTTGTGTTTCACATAGCATTGAGTTTCTTCAATAGCTTACACACATGGTCAATTCCTACCAGACAACAATATACTATTAATATTATTTATTTAACATAATAGGTATCACCTAGACATTGGAATGGAAAGAATGACTATTATTATCTATATTATGAATATATTGTTTACACATGTTTATATAATGGATCTTTTGGTGACCAATTAATTATAAATGAAAATAAAAACCAATTGAATTTAAAGGATGTGTTTTTATAAAAAACTATTTTTATGCCCCAAAAGTATTTTATCTTAATAAATTAAATTAATCAATATTATCAAATGATATTAATGAAATTTATATGTTATATATTTAATCAAATTATTTTATATTTATCCAATAATTTTTATTTTCTTAATATAATAATAAATCCATTTTTTGGAATAAAAAGACGTATATTTTTGAATAGCAGTTTTACATCCTTTTAATGGAGACTTTTTCTTTAAAAAATAAATTGTGAAATTTTGATAAATTTTAATTAAAAAATAAACTTCATTTTTTAAATTTTAATACCAAAATTTACTTTGGGTGAGTTTTGGAATTTTTTTTTGATAATTTTCATATTTTGCTGAATAGTGAATGACACCGAATTTTAATTGAAAACTGATTTTTCATCTAAATAATTTATAGTGTTAAATTATATTTTTTATTTTATAAAATGATAATTATATAATCTTTATATCATTTAAACCAATTTAGTTCATTGGAATTAATTTCATATTGAAATTAGATATAAAAACATTTCAAACATTTGAACCTCTCTCTTGAAAACCCCAATATCTCGTCCCCTATATATAAATAATTTTAAATCAATTTCATCCACTTCTGTATATGTAATTCGAAAAATGGATTAAATATTTTGAATCATAATAATTTAAAATTTCTATTAAGGTCAAATTAGTTTTTTTACCATAAATATTAGCGAAATAAATTAAAATTAATTATAGTGACTATGATAAAAATGAGTTTACTTAGTTGTTAAACTTTAAATCTTAATGGGATAAATGACCTAGAAACTTGTCCAAAACATATTTTATGGACCTATTTTCAACCATATACCCACTTTTATTGAATTTATTTCATTATTTGAGTCACAGGATGTATGTTAGACCTCCCAATAGTGTTTACCATTTTATATTTACAAGAATGCTACTCCTCCCCTCTAAAAAGGCACTCAACCCCCCCCCCCCCCCATTTTTTTACACCTATCAAGCCCATTGGATAATCCAAAACCTACCCAAATTATCTCACATAATACATAATCTCATCCTATAAGCCTCACCATGGGCATAGATCAAACCAAGTACTTTGGTGGAATCTAAAACCAGTTACTCAAAGAAGAGGTAACATTCTTCAACGAACACTTTTATTTTATTTCTTTATCCACCTTGTAAATTATTATTATTACATGATTATATAATAAAATAATTATTATCAATATACTTATTTGTTTTAATGTTATTTTTTAGACCTAAACCTACACACACTTCCATCAAATGGGTAATGAAATAACTGTTTGTGGGTACGGTGAAGTAGCGCCTTGTGAAATGATGTCGTTCGTATTTCCATTACCACCGCTTATGTTTTAGAATTATGATGAAAATAAAATTTTTATTTGATACTTATAATTTATTTATACTTAATAAATTATTATATATCACATACCTTCATGATTTCAATTTTTTGGAATACAATAACATCATTTGTGGACATGTGGACTACTGTATGCTCACAATGATGTGATACGTTAACACTTTACAAGGAATGTATTAATGATGGGTTTAAAAACACATATTATATAAATGAAATATTTATAATTTTAATTAAATAATTATATATTTTTAAATATAACATATCATTTTCTAATTTCCATTTCACACACTAAAAAAGTGATAACATCTTTCGTGGGTGTGTGGACTATCTCCTTCGTAAAGTGATGTGATTCTTCCTTTTTCATCCCCACATAACAGGAATGATATATATAAGTATATATAATTAAATAATATGTTATTTATGATATAATGTTATTTCTTTAATGATAAACATTACTTACCTTCTTTTTACAATGATCATTGAAAAATGAGAACGTTACTCATGCATACGTACGACCTACTATCTTCATGATTGTAACTTTGGTTCTTTTTTCATAATAATATTTAATGTATTATTTTAAAATTATAAATGATGTAAAAATGTTATAATTATTTCCTGTTTATTATTTTTTAGATTTTTAAATAATTACCTCATTGACCATAGTTGATCTATCAAAGTCAGTTTTGACACATAATCCGAATATGGTTAAAACATCCAACTTAAACATTATTGTTTATGTAATTGTATATAAATTGGTTATAAGTGAAATAAAATTAATAATAAACATGTAAAGGGTTATTAATAAATAAAATAATAAACATAAGTTTATTATTTATTAATATATAGGACAATCATGATAAATCAGACTCAAGGTTAGGGGTTTCTTAACTCAAATTCCATTCAATAGGTCAAACTTCTATTTCATTGGTTATGTTATGCCAAGAATATTTATGGAATGAACAATAATTGATTTATAATATATTTCAATTTTTATTTTGTGGAATTTAATTTTTCAAACATAATTATTTCATTGATTTATTCTCACTTCAATGGTATGATCTTTGTATTGGATTTTCATCTTACTTTTTACATTCTTGAGATACTTGTAATATTCACCTCTTAATTATTTTGTGTGGTGTATATGCTACCCATACCAATATATTATATCATTAATTATTTTATAATCATTATAGTTAAATGTTTCTTTTGATTATCATTACTTTTTTGGGATTTCGATTCAGATGTTACCACAATTGTAAGGGGATTTCTAGCGTCACTTTTATTTTTGTGAGACTTGTTCCATATTCGACATTTTTTTGGGTGTATATAATACCCAATAATGTATTTTATTATTATTATACTTTAATTTATTGGGGTTTAAATGTCTATTTTATGATAACTCTTCCATGGTGTTTATGGTTTCAAAGTTACCAAAATGGTAATGGATTTTTGTCAAAATTTTCCTTCTTCAAGGCATTTGTTTTGTTATGCACCTAAATTATTTGATGACGTGTATATAATTATCATTTTACATGATATATCATTAATATCCTTATTTTAATGATATTATAAGTCTCATTTAATTTTATTTATTCATGGGTCTTAGGATTAAAATGTTTCCAAATGGTATGGGAGACTTTAGAATGTTTAAAGATTGGTTTCCCCAAGATTATTTTAATGATCTTTTAATGGTATTTTCATTTCTAAAAATCAAAAACAATATTTTTAATCATCCCTCACTGAAGATATTTTTTATTTATACCATTATCATTCTTTTTTATATGTATTAATATGGTTTTAGAGAGATTTTTTTTGAACCCATTTCTTTTCCATGGTTTAATCATTCTTCAAAGAAAATGTTATGTAACCCATTTCTTTTCTTTGGGGTAATCATGTTTCAAAGAGATTATTTTAGAAACAATTTTTGTACATGGGTAAATAATGTTTCAAATAGATATTTATAGAACCCATTTATTTTCCATGGTTTAATCACGTTTCAAAGATATTTTTATTGCACCCATTTATTTTCCACGGGTTAATCAAGTTATAATTGGGATAATGGTTGTTCCTATGAGTTTATGTTGAAAGGAAAGGTTTTATGTGCTAGAATTTTGTAATTTTAATTATACATTTGATGGGTGGTTTCATGATAAACCAATGATAGGTGGTTACAT
The DNA here is from genome assembly GCA_963277665.1 of Viscum album. Lineage (NCBI taxonomy): Eukaryota > Viridiplantae > Streptophyta > Magnoliopsida > Santalales > Viscaceae > Viscum > Viscum album. The sequence continues at coordinate 320,986,797 of OY728146.1, forward strand.
GATAAACCAATGATGGTTGGTTACGTGATAAAACGATGTCGGGTGGGTATGTGATATCCCAATAATGAATTGGGTTTGGAAGTATAACATATTGTTATTCCATTGGTATGATAGAATATAAGAGTGAAGTAAAAAATATATCCCAAGTACATAAATGTTTTTTATTCTTTCTTTGAGTTTATAATGTTTCTAATGATCGAGATTGATAACACAAGGCACATGACTATTGATTCTGATGACTGGTTACTTTTCCATGTTTATATATTTGATGATCTAGGGTTTGATGGGTATTATTTAATTTATTATTTTCTCATGGACTTTGTCTATTTCATCATACCATTATGCGATCTTATTCACATTTATGAAATTTAATTATTAATGAATATGCTTAGCTGTACTGAGCATATGAGATCTCCCTTGTTATGTTTCCTTTTCCCATCTTTTTAATAATAATGTTGAATGATTTATGTCTATAAAGGATTCCACATGGATGATGTTAAGGAACAAATTACAAATAAGAAAATATGGGTATAATGGAAGATGATGTTCAACTTTATGAATAATTTTTTTATTTGTAGAATCCTTTTATTTGTTTAAGTACTCATAAACCCATTTTTTGGTCAAGATTTGATTGGATTTAATTTATGGTTGCATCGAGTGAAATTTTGGATATTTTATAAGGGATCTTGGGATGTGCACGATTGTTGTATGGTTTTCCCAAACCATATGCCTAGCTAGTAACCACCATGCAAACTTAGAACGTGATGGTTTTCATGGTTGGTGTATGGTTGGAAAAAACCATGCACGCACTAAGGAGAATAAATTAAAACCCGCTAGTAGGGACACTCAGTTAGGGTGCATGGTTTGAAAAATCATGTAGCTCTGCCTAGATAACCGTGAATGTGATATTTAATTATTATGAAGATTTTTTTTAAAAATCTTGAACCCATATTAGGACCCTCTCTTGACTCTAACATGAGAAATTTAATTTTCCTTGGTTGAGAGGTCTCCAAAGTACCCATTTTTACTCCTCAAAACCCTCCCTATAGTAGATCAAGGCTAGGAAATCTTCATTTGGTCTTTTCTAGGTAAGTTTTCCTTCATGCTCCTTATCTCTCGATCAGTTCTTATATCTTTCTTATGGTTTTTTATATCTCTATGTTATTGGAGGATCTAATTCCTATTGTTTCAGATTTTAAATATATATATGATAATTATATCTCCTTTGCTGATGGTCTTCGTTGGAGTTTCTCATTGTTGGATTTGTGTTTTGTGATATTGTGATCCCAAGATAGATAGTTCCATTTAATATTTTCTAAATTATTTAACCCTAAATCTATTGATTTAATGAAATTTATTTCAATTGTATTTTAAAACATAATTTTATGTAAATTGTGATTTTGATTTTCTTTTGCATGAAAATTGGGGAAACCCCCCAATTCAATTGAATTAGAGTGTGTTTGTATATTTTTTATGGAAAATTATGGAATTTCAATTGTGTATTTTTTTGGTAAAATAGATTTCAAAAAAGGTTTATTATGAATGTGATGCATATCATAGGAAATGACATGGACATACTGGTAAAGGTATATGATATCTATTTCACATCATATGATATAACTATAAATATGTGATATCGGGTGTATTGGTTTCTTCCACATCTCCAAATATCTTCCCTTTAGTTATGAATAATAGAGATAATTCATTTATGTAATGGACAAGTTAATATAATAATTGAAATGTTTAACAATCATAGAATTTCAATGGTCATGTGTTATAGTAACACATGTTGAATTGAAATTTTTGGAAGTCAATTCTCAACATCCTTCATTAAATGGAGGGGTTGAATATAAAGGATGAGATATTCTAGTTGGGTAGTGAGAAAATATTTATGGCCAATATGGTATTATTTTCTTCCCTCTTGTCTATTTTTCTTTGAGTAGAAGAGTCTAGAAATCCTTTAATGTTCGAGTGGTCCACTTGATGTGTATGGGGATTATAGTGAATGGTGTACTTTATGTAGAGGATAGAATATTTTGATTATCACCCAATGATATTCATCAAACATACTCCATCATGATTGATCTTGTTGAAATTTAGGTACCCACATTAGTTTTTTTTCTTCATTAAATTAAAATTTTATGATGATAGATTTGTATATTTAATGGGTTTCTTCCACTGTGTTTTACATGATATAATATTTTAAAATGTATCAGTGGTATAAAATCCACCTTAATCATCATTTCCATATGTTTTTATATTTTTTATAAAGATAATGTTTATTTCAATGTGTTAAAGGAGGTATTATAAGATATTATATGATATGGTTAAATGTCAGTCATTGAATCAATATGATATTGTCTATGATATGGGATATTGTAACATATTATTTCTTGTTTTTCATGGTCATATGGTATGTATATTTGATTTATAGCATATAATTCATTGAAACCTTTAGTTTTACACTATTTCATATGCTATAATATGGGTTATCATTGGTTATGACTGGCATTCCATATTACATCCTGATATTTTATGAAATATCATCTTTGAAATTAATTTAAATTCATTGATAGATTGTGTTAACCACAAGGAATAGTTTTTCATGAATTATATGAAACACCAATTTTGTCTTGTGTTACAAATAACATTAAGTTTCTTCGATAACTCACATACAAGGTTGAGTCCTACTAGACAACAATATACTATTAATATTATTTATTTAACATAATAGGTATCACCTGGACATTGGAATAGACAGAATGATTGTTATTAAATATATTATGAATATATTGTTTACACATGTTTATATAATGGATCTTTTGGTTACCAATTAATTATAAATGAAAATAAAAACCAATTGAATTTAAGGATGTGTTTTTACAAAAAAACTATTTTTATGCCCCAAAGGAATTTTATATTAATAAATTAAATAAATCACAATTATTGAATGATATTAATGAAATTTATATTTTATATTATTAATAACATTATTTTAAATTTATCCAATAATTTTTATTTTCATAAGATAAGAATAAATCCAATTTTTTGGCATAAAAAGATGTATATTTTTAAATGGCAGTTTTACCACCTTTTAATGGTAGACTTGTTTTAAAAATAAATTGTGACATGTTGATAATTTTTAATTAAAAAATAAACTTCATTTTTGAAATTTTAAAATAATAATTTACTTTGGGTGAATTTTTGGCATTTTTCTGATAATTTTCTTATTCTTCCTAACAGTGAAGGACACTGAATTTTAATTGAAAACTGATTTTTCATCTAAATAATTTATAGTATTAAATTAAATTTTTATTTTTTAAAATTATAATAATGTAATTTTTATATCATTTAAAACAATTTAGTTCATTGTAATTAATTTCATATTGAAATTGGAAATAAAAACATTTCAAACATTTGAACCTCTCTCTTGAAAACCACATTATCTCGTCCCATGTATAAGACTAATTTTAAATTAATTTCTTGCACTTATGTTTTTCTAATTTGAAAAAATGGATTAAATATTTTGAATTATAATAAATTATAATTTATATTGAGGTAAAATTGGGTTTTTTACCAAAATAATTTGTGAAAAAAATTAAAATTAATTACAGTGATTATGGACAAAATGAGTTTACTTAGTTGTTAAACTTTAAATATTAAAGGGATAAATGACCTAGACACTTGTACAAAACACATTTTATGGATATATTTCAACAATATACCCACTTTTATTGATTTTCATTCATTATTGGAGTCACATGATGTAAGTTAGACCTCCCAATAGTGTTTACCATTTTATATTTACAAGAATTTTACTCCTCACCTATAAAAAGGCACTCACCCCCCCTTCCATTTCATCACACCTATCAAGACCTTTGGATCATCAAAAACCGACCCAAATTATCTCCCAACATCCCTAATTTCATACTATAATCCTCACCAATGTCATAGATCAAACCAAGGAAATACTTTGGTAAAATCCAAAATGCGTTACTCAAAGAAGAGGTAACATTCTTCAACAAACACTTTTATTTTATTTCTTTATCCACCTAGTAAATTATTATTATTCCATGATTATATATTAAAATTAGTATTATCAATATACATTTATGTTTTTATGTTAATTTTTAGACCTAAACCTCCACACACTTCCATCAAATGGGTAATGAAATCACAGTTTGTCGGTACAACGAAGTAGCGGCTAGTGAAATGATATCGTTCGTATTTCCATTACCACCTCTTATGTTTTGTAATTATTATGAACATACTATTTTTCTATGATATTTATAATTTATTCATACTTATGGAATTATTATATATCACATACCTTTATTCTTTCAATTTTTTTGGAATACGATAATATCATTTGTGGACATGTGGACCACTGCCTGCTCACAATGATGTGATACGTTCACACATTACATAAAATGTAATAAGGATGGGTTTAAAAAAAATATTATATAAATGAAATATTTATTATATTCATTAAATAATTATCTATTTGTAAATATAACATATCATTTTCTTATTTCCATTTCACACACTAAAAAAGTGATAACATCTTTCGTGGGCGTGTGGACCATCGCCTTCTTAATGCGATACGATTCTTCCTTTTTCATACCCAAAAAACAAGAATGATATATATAAGTATATATAATTAACTAACTTGGGGTTTATGATATAATGGTCAATATTTATGGATAAAAATTACCTTCCTTCATTTTACAGTGATCATTGAAAAATGAGAACAATACTCATGCATATGTATGACCTAATGTCTTCGTGATTGTAACTTTGGTTCATTTTTCATAATAATATTTAATGTATTATTTTAAAAGTATAAACGATGTAAAAATTTTATAATTATTTCATTTTTATTATTTATAGATTTTCAAATAATTACCTCATTGACCATAGTTGAACTATCAAAGTCAGTTTTGACACATAATACGAATATGGTCAAAACATCCAACATAAATATTATTTTTTATGTAATTGAATATAAATTGTTTATAAGTGAAATAAAATTAATAATAAACTTGGAAATGGTTATTAATAAAGAAAATAATTAACATAATTTTATTATTTATGAATATATAGGACAATCATGACAAATCAAACTCAAGGTAAGGGGTTTCTTTACTCAGATTCCATTCATTAGGTTAAACTTATATTTCATTGGATATGTTATTCCAAGAATATGTATGGAAGGAACAATTATTGTTTTATACTATATTTCAACTTTTATTGTGTGGATTTAAATTTTTCACACATAATTATTTCATTGATTTATTCTCACTCTAATGGTATGATCACTGTCTAGGATTTTCATATTACTTTTTACATTCGTGAGATACTTGTAATATTCACCTATTAATTTTTTTTTTTAGTGTATATACTACCAATTTTAATATATTATATCATTAATTATTTTATAATAATTATATTTAAATGAATCATTTTATTATTATTAATTTTTTAGGTTTTTGATTTAGATGTTACCACAGTTGTAAGGGGATTTCTAGTGTCACTTTTATTTTTGTTAGACTTGTTCCATATTCACCAATTATTTTTTTGTGGTGTATATACTAGACAAGAGTTTATTTTATGATTATTATACTTTCATTTATTGGGTTTTAAATATCCATTTTATGATATCTCTTCCATGGTGTTTATGGTTTCAAAGTTACCACAATGGTAATGGATTTTTTGTCAAAATTTTTCATTCTTAGAGACAATTGTTATGTTATGAACCTAAATTATTTTATGAGGTATATATAATTCTCATTTTACATGATATATCATGAATATAATTATTCTAATTATATTATAACTTTAATTTAATTTTATTATTTCATGGGTCTTAGGATTAAAATGTTTCCAACTTGTATGGGAGACTTTGGAATGTTTAATGATTATTTTCCCAAAGAATGTTTTAATGATCTTTTAATGGTATTTTAATTTCTAAAACTCAACAACCCATATTGTTAAGTATACCTCAATGAGGATACCTTTTTATTGATACCATTATCATTTTTTTCTATGTATTAAGATGGTTTCAAATAGGTTTTTTAACACATTTCTTTTCCATGGGTTAATCATTCTTCAAAAAGAATGTTATGGAACACATTTCATTTCCATGGGGTAATCATGTTTCAAAGAGATTGTTATAGAACCCATTTTCTTACATGGGTAAATCATGTTTCAAATATATTGTTATAGAACCCATATATTTTCTATGTTTAATCACATTTCAATGATATTTTTATGGAACCCATTTCTTTTCCACGGGTTAGTCAAGTTATAATTTGGATAATGGTTGTTCCTATGATTTTTGGTTTAAATTAAAGATTTTATATGCAATGATTTTTTAATTGTACTTATACATTTTATGGGTGGTTTCATGATAAACCAATGATATGTGGTCCCATGATAAACCAATGATGCATGGTTACGTGATAAAACGATGTTAGGTGGGTATGTCATATCCCTATAATGAATTGGGTTTGTAAGTATACCATATTGTTATTCCATTGGTAATATAGAATATAAGAGTGATGTAAAAAATATATCCATAGTACATACATTTTTTCTTTATGATTTTTATGAGTTTATAATGTTTCTAATAATCGATATTGATATCCCAAGGCAAATGATTATTGATTCTAATGACCATTTCCTTTTCCATGTTTTTATATTTTATGATCTAGGTTTTGATGGGTATGATTTCAATTATTATTTTATCATGAACTTTGATTATGTCATCATACACTTATGAATTATTATGCGCATTTATGAAATTTAATTGTTAATAATTATGTTTACCCATACTGAGCATATGATATCACCCATCATATATTTATTTTTCCCATATTTTAAATAATAATGTTGAGTGATTTATGTCTATAAAGGATTTCACAAGGATGATGTTGATGAAAAAATGCTAAATTAAAAAATCTGGGTATAATGGGAGATGGTGTTCAAATTTATAAATCATTTCTTTATTTGTAGAATCCTGCTATTGTTTTTAGGTACTTATAAACCCATTTTTTCTCAATATTTGATTGGGTTTAATTTAGGGGTGCGTTGGGTGAAATTTTGATGATCTTAAAGGGCTCTTGGGATATGCATGATTGGTGCATGGTTTTCCCAAACCATATGCCTACATAGTACCAACTGTGAAATCCCATGAAGTGATGGTTTTAATGGTTGGTGTATGGTTTGAAAAACCATGAACACACCAAGGAGAAGCAATGAAAACCCACTAGTAGGGACACTCGGTTAGGGTGCATGGTTTGAAAAATCATGCATCCCTACCCAGCTAACCATGCATATGAGATTTAATTATTGTAAAGATTTTATTTTACAAATCTTAAACCCATATCTGGACCCCCTCTTGACTCTAACTCGACCAATTTAATTTTACTAGGTTGAGAGGGCTCTGAAGGACTCATTTTTACTCCTTGAAACCCTCTCCATGGCGGATCAAGGCTATAAAATCTTCATTTGGTCATTTCCTGGTAATTTTTCCTTCATGTTCCTTCTCTCCTGATCTCTTCCTATTCTTTTCTTATGTATTTTATATCTCTACGTTATTGGAGGATCTAATTCCTATTGTTTCAGATTTTAAATCTACATATGATAATCAGATCTCCTTTGCTGATGGTCTTCGTTGGATTTTCTCATTATATGAATTGTGTTTCGTGATATTGTGATCCCCAGATAGATGGTTCCGTTTAATCTTTTCCAAATTATTTAACCATAATTTTTTTGATTTAAATTAAATTTATTTCAATTGTATTTTAAAACATAATTTTATGTAAATTATGATTTTTATTTTCTTTTGTATGAAAATAAGGAAAACCCCCAATTCAATTGAATTAGAGTGTGTTTGTGGAGTTCGATGGAAAATTTTGAAATTAAATAGTAGAATTTCAATTGTGAAATTTATTTGTAAAATAGAATTCAAAAATGGCTTAAATTTTTTTGATAAGAACTCATTGGTTTTATCCTGGAAAAGGTATGATTTAATTAATAACCCATTTTGGTTTTTAAATATAAATTTGAAATTTTAAGTGAATATTAAGTATATTGTGATATGTTTTAAGACAAATTTCCCATTACTGATTTTTTTGAGAAAATTTTAGACTATTTAGTTAGTGATTTATTTAGGAAACACTCTCTTGACGATTTAAAACTCTAAAAAAATATGCAGCAGGTCACATCCCTGATGAGATAGTGATGAGTCCTATTTGACTAGTGTCTCAATAATGTGTGTAAACATCTTATCATGATCACCTATTCAAGTGTGTGAGGATCCCTTACCCTAGAACTATCATACCTCTTAGAAGATGATCATGTTACTCCTTGATTATTTTGATACATATTTCATTTTTTTAAAACTATTTTATACAAGCCATTTGAATTTATATATAATGTTTTATATAAAATGTTTATTAAACTATCGTTTGAAATATTTATATAAATTTAAATATAAAGATTTTTTTTAATATTTTGTTGTACGAACAAGCCTTTTTATTTAAAATTTAAAGGTCTATTTGGTTAATTAATGTGGCATCTTATTATGGGATCCTTGGTGATACCCAACTCGTCCTTTAGCTCACACCCTACATGTGCCTTTGGGAATTTGTATATTTCCTCATGCCAGGTTTGAGAAAGGGGAAATCATCACTTAGAAGTGGTAGTTTTTGTTGATCTTTGGGATTTTAGATGCTATGTATATTGGGAATTGGGTTGTTTATTAAATTTTCTTGTACTTTGGTGATGTAATTTATATTGTTTATACATTTTTGAATTTTGGTAAAGTTCTCCCTATAGAGTTTCCTTTTGAGTATACTAAGTTTTACTATTTCTTCCACTATTATTGTGAAAAAACTGTTCTTAGTTTTATCATATTAGATGTCTGGTGCTATTTTCTAACCCATGGGGATTGGGAACACCCTTTGGGTTATGTCTGAGTTATCTTGGGTATCAAATTACTAGGGTGTCTAGGATAGTTCATGATAAATTGGCATCAAGGGTATAGGTTAAGCATCATTACTTGATGTTAGTATGTGGTTGTGAAATCTTGTCAAGACTTAAGAGGCAGTCAAAACTACATGTCTAGCCATATCTCACCGTAAAGCACCATAAGTCACCAGGGGTGGTTTGGGAAATCTTTATTGAGGATCACTTATAGTCTTTTCCCTTATTTTGATTTGGATAGATTGAAATCCAAATCTTTTTTATCTATATGAGGGGATTAATTACCATTGTTGCCCTATTTTAGTGTTAATATGATGTATTCAATGTTGTATGCTGATGTTTTGTAACATCATACCTCTAAGAATATGTGTGAATCAGATCCAGGAGTAATATTCTAATGAGACATAGTGATAAAATCCTCCCATGGACTAGAATCTAGTTGAATTTATTGTGTGTCTTGTCCAAGATCTCAGATAGGCACCTACACCCATTATTTTTCAGGATCCAACTGTGGAACCTTAGTGGGATGACTTTAGGATTTATTCTCAGGAGTTACGTTACCAAAATCAACAGTGTTCTAAGGCTCTAATGATCCTCAACTTGTTGAGGATTGGTTGAGGAATATTGAGATTTTGTTTGATTTATTATAGACACTGAATGAAATAAAGGAGAAATGTTCCACTTTTAGGAAAGAAGGACCTAGCCAGAGATTGAGGGACATGATGGTGATAGAAAAGAATCATGTGGTATTACCATGGAAAGGGTTTAGAGATATTTTTACTGACCAATTCTATCAAGAGTTTATGGTGTTTTCTAAGCCTCTAGATTATTTCAAACTCAATCTGGTTGAGAGGACTATGACTCAATATAGAAATCTCTTTATTGAGATTGTGCAGTTTACACATGAGATAATATCAAATGAGAGGATAAAGACTCAATGGTTCGAGATGGGAATTTGATCTGATATTTGTTATTAGGGTTTCTTACTAAATATTCCCTATTTTTTTAACATACTAGATAGATCATTGATGGTTGAAATAGACCGGGATGGAACGTCAGGGTTAAAGGGAGTTCTTTTTCCTCCTAGTGAATGTTCTGTGGGTTCCCATAAAGGGAATAGGAAGCGTGAAGATTCTATTGGTGTTTTTCGATAATAGGGGTTTTCTAGACCTCTTGTAGTGCCTAGAAGAAACCCTGTGATTTATTACCAGTGTGGTAATCTGGGGCACTAAAAATGGGGTTTCACTAAGACACCCAAAATATGTGGTTCATGTGGATGCTCAGGTCACTTGCAGATATTATTCCAGGTCTATTCCACTCCACATAGTGTCAAGAGATCATCAGTGCCTAATAAAAACATGGTGCAATTAGATGCTTAAAAAATTTGTTCTATCCATAGGCATCTGGAATGAAGATTCTTCACACCGTGGAAAAGTCTCTCAAGGAAGAAGATACAGGTCCAACGACTATGAGAGGTAACATTACTATAGCTTCTCCATTAGTGATTAATTTATTTGATAATTGTACATATTATTTATTTATTTCAACCTGTATTTTGAAAAATCCTAATATTCGTATAGATACTTTATCTTTTGTGATGGATATCTCTACACCCCATGGAAAAAATACAGAGAAGGGTCTTTGTTTTCCTATTTGTATTTTCTCGTTGTCGGATATCGATCTAGCTTGGAATTTTCTAGTTCACAGCATGGAAGTGATTGATGTAATCTTTCGGATGGATTGGCTTATATATAATAAAGATTGAATTGAAAATTATCTTATATGGATCTCCTTTTTTACACATAATGGGGTGTGTCGTGTCTTTCAAGGAGAATGTGACTTGAGGTCGAGTAGGGTCATACATTTTTATCTAGAGTTTAGGAATGTGATATCTTTGTTCAATTTTTATCTGGAGAGGGAATCCTTGAGTGGTGATCTCCCTCTAGTTTTCATCAAGTTCCAAAGGTTTTCCTTCCGACTTCTCTGGTTTCCCATTGATAAGGGAGGTAGTGTTTTCGTTCAATTTTGTTTCCGATACACTGCCAGTATTTATTCCGTCTTACTACATGGAACCACATGAAATGAAATATTTTAAGAATTATCTCGATGATCTATTAGATAAAGTATTTATACGCTTAAGTGTGTCACCTTGGGTAGCACCGATTCTCTTTCATAATAAAGTTGATGGGTCACTTTTCCTCCATATTGATTACCAAAAACTCAATTGATTCATAGTAAACAAAAAATATTTGTTGCTGTGAATTGATGATATGTTTGACTAGATAAAAGGATCAAAGTGGTTTTCAAATATTGATCATCAATCTGATTACCATAACTTCATAAGAAAATAATTTTAAATTAAAAACCATATTTCTAATAATGTACGGTCATTATTAATACCTTTTCATTCCATTTTTCCTAACCAATGCTCCTTTAATATTTATTAATTAGGATCTTCCATGAGTATCTTGATAATTTAATGGTATTCTTTGTGGATGACATACTCATTTACTCTATGCCTGAAGAGGATCATGTGCGTTATCTAAGAATAGTTTTAGAATTGTTGACAAGTCACCAAATTTATTCCAGGCACTTGAAATGGGATTTTTAGATTCAAGAAAGGAAGTTCTTGGGACACATGGTGTCAAAACATGGAATTTTAGTCGATTGTAAAAGGTGAAAGCTATTATAACATGGGAACAACCAAAAAATGTTTTTAACATTCAGATATTAGTGGGATTAGCTGATTATTATCACTAGTTTTTAAAGGACTTATCAAAGTTGTATTTTTTGATGATTGATTTAACTCGGAAGGGAGTAATGTTTTCTCAGGATGAGAAATATAAAATTTATTTTCTTCAGATGAAACATATTCTGACTACTATGATGGTGTTGAATCTTCCAAAGTTTTTGAAAGGCTATGTGGTATTTTGTGAAGCATCATGTTCATGTTTGGATTGAATTCTTATACAGGGTGATCACATCATTTCCTGTGGATCCCGACAGCTTAGGCCACATGAGAATAATTACACAACCCATGACCTTGAAATCATAGCTATGACTCATGAACTTAAGAGTTGGTAGCATTACCCTTTTTGAGAAATTTTTACCATATATTTTGACCACAATAGACTTATTTATATCTTCTATAAAAAATTATTTGAATCTCCACCAAAGGAGTTGTATATAATACCATAAATCATTAAACTTTGAAAAAACCTATACCATAAGGAAATGGAATGTCATCGCAGATTCTTTGAATAGGAATCTTCTAACCCAGGCTGTGAAAGAATCATTAAAAGAGTGGAACTTGATGGATCTTTTTTCACAATTACATATTGGATTGTAGGAATCAATGGATGAGGTTTACTTGACCACTTTCTAGATGACCACCACTCTTATAGAGATGGTATTCATAAACAATAGCTTTAGAATGATTTCTGAGACATTAGAGACTATCTTTATGGTGGAGATACTACTGATGACTGGTTTTTCTCCACTGAGTGGATTCGATGTTATCAGAATCATTTTATTTCACCATTAACGATCAGAAAAGGTGTGATGGGGGATTTCTGTATTCCTAGTTGTTAGTGAACCCTGGAACCATGAAGATCTTATATAACATGCAGAAAAAATTATTCTATCCAGGTATGAGATGATACACAGCTACTTTTTTCTCTCATTGTCATAAATGCGAACATGTCAAGGTCGAGCACTAGAGACCTTCAAGTTTGCTTCAACCACTTCCAATTCCAACATGGATGTAGGATGAGATCTCTATGGACATTGTGGTTGTGTTTTCATGTAGCTAGAAAAAGAATAATTCTATTTGTGTTGTGATCGATTTATTTTCCAAATTGACTCACTCTATACCCATTCATGATTCAACCAAAGCTGAGGATCTAGGAAATCTCTATGTGAAAGAGATTGTCCATTTCCACCGAGTTCAATATTCTATAGTCTGGGATAGATATCCCTATTTTAGTTTTTTATTTCATAGGGGCCTTCAAGTGAAAATGGGATCTTAGGTTATTTGAACATGGAATTCAATCCACAGTTGGATGGCCAGATAGAAATAAATATACAAATTCGTGAGGATATGATTTTCACCTATATTCATTACTTTTATGGATCTTGGGATGATAATTTAGGTCTCGTTGATTTTTCTTATAACAATAGCTACCATTTTGCGATCAGAATGGATCCTTTTGAGGCCTTCTATGGTTGAACTTGTAAATTGTTGTTTTTTTGGTCGATGATTGGTTAAAATTCATTGGATGGATCAATATTGGTTCATGAGATTCCAACAAATATTCAGTTGATTTACCATAGAATCTAAATTTCATAGATCCCGTATAAGTCTAATGTTGATCATTATCACAAACCATTGGAATTTTCAGTTGGTGACCAGGTGTTATGAAAGTTGCACCTTGGTTGGCTCATTTATGGATGGGGAGAAAAGAGAAGTATACTACATATTTAAAGGGAGCTTTTAATTTTTTTGAGATTTTAGATAAGGTGGATTACTATTTATAACTTCCTCCAAAACTGGCATTGATACATAATGTATTTCATATATCGCAGCTATAAAAGTATCTTTATGATCCATCTCGTATACTGAGTTGGAGTGATCGTGGCGTTGATCACAATTTATCTGTGACTAAACATCCAGTTAGGATAGTTAATTATAAAACCAAGGTACTTTGTAGGAGGATGACACCATTGGTGTGAGATCCATGGAAGCACGGTTTTGATACTCATGAGACTTGTGAGAGGGAGGAATTGATGAGAGAGTAGTGGCCTCATCCTTTTGACATGGAATATTCTTAACAGGATTTTAGGGGATATAAAGTTTCTGTGGTGGGGAGGTTATAACATCCTATTTCTGTTTTCAGGTAATAATCAGCCCCTCTTTTGGACATCGTTTGGTGGGGTTTTATTTGGTGGGAGATTTAGGTGAAATTTTGGAAATTGTGAAGGGATCCTGGACTATAAATAGTTGGCGCATGGTTTTCCCAAAACATCAACCCTACTAGTGAAAACTATTCAAACCCAGGTAGTGAGGGTTTTTATAGTTGGTGAATGGTTTGAAAACCCATGTTCTCACTAAGGAGAAACCATGAAACTCCATCAATAGGGGTACATGATTTAAAAAACTGTGCAGCCCTACTCATCTAACCGTGTGCATGAGATTTAATTATTCCTAGGATTATTTTAAAAATTATCAAACCCCTATTTGGACCCTCGATCGACCCTAACTCAACCTATTTCATTTTACTAGGTTTAGAGGGCTCCCAAGGACCCATTTTGGCTCCTCTAAACCATATCTAGGGTGGATCAAGGCTAGATGATCTTCATTTGGTCATTTCCTAGTAAGTTTTATCTTCTTGTTCCTTCTCTCTCGATCTCTTACTCTCACTTACTTAGGGTTTGTTAGATCTCAATGTTGTTGGATGGTCTAATACTCATTGTTTTAGAACATGAATATAGGTTTTATTCTTGGATCTCTTTTTCTGATGTTCTTCGTTTGAGTTTCCCATTACGAGTGTTGTTTTTCGGGATCCTATGATCCCGAGGTAGGTGGTTCTGTTTAAGATTTTCCAATTAATTTAACCCTAAATCTATTGATTTAAATTAAATTTATTTCAATTTTATTTTGAAAAAATAATTTAATGAAAATTATTATTTTCATTTTCTTTGGCATGATAACTAGGAAAACCCCTAATTACATTGAATTAGGGTGTGTTTATGGGATTTGATGGAAAATTGTAAGATTAAATTATGGAATTTAATTATGGAATATAAATTGAGAAATTGATTTGAGAAATTGATTACAAAGTTGTATTTTGAAAATGGCATAATTTTTTTTGATAAGAACGCATTGGTTTTATCCTGAAAACAGTGTGATTTTAATAAAAACATGTTTTGGATTTTAAATTGAAATTGGTAATTTAAGTGAAAAATTGGTTAATTTTATTTTGAATAGTTTTTAGATAAATTTCCCATTATCGATTGTTGTTTGGAACATGAATGCCTAGGTAGTTCGTGAGTTATTTGGAAAAAAACTATATTGAATCTTTAAAACTCTTACAAAAGATATGTATCATGTCACATCCCCAATGGGATGGTGATGAGACCTCTTTGACCAATGTCTAAAGGACGAGTGTATACATATTGTCATAATCACCTATTCTGATGTGTGAGGAATCCTTAACCTATAACTATCATACATCTTGGAATATGACCATGTTGGTGCTCTGTGATTATTTTGATATATATTCCATTGTTTGTAAACAGTTTTACACATGCCTCGTGAATTTATATAAATCGTTTTATATAAAATGTTTATAATCCACTATTTAAAATGTTTCCATCAATTTTAATTAAAACCATGATTTTTTTAAATATTATGTTGTAATTCCATGTATGATTATTTAAAATTGAATGTTTTATTTGGTTAATTAATGTGGTATCTTATTATGGAATCCATGGTGAGACCCCACTAGGCTTTTAACTCACCTTACGAGTTCCTTTGGGTGTTTGTAGATTTCCTCCTGCCTGGTTCAAGAACGGGGAAAGCACCACTTGGAAGCGATAGTTACTATTGATCATTGGGATTTTAGATACAGTGTTCATTAGGAAATGGCATGTTTATCCTATTTTCTAGTACTTTAGTGATGTACTTTGGGTTGTTTATACATGTTTGTCTTTTAGTAAAGTTCTCACTGTAGAGTTTCCTTTTAATTTTAATAGATTTTTACTATTTATTCCACTATTTATGTGGAAAACCCATTCATAGTTTTATCTTGTATGACTCCAGGTTCTATTCACCAAGAAGTGGGGATCGGAAATTCTCTTTGAGATATGTTAGTCCCATCTTGAGTATGAGGGGGTCCAGGCCCATTTGTGACATTATGAGTCCAATTTGATGTGAATTATTTATATAGGAGTGTGTCCTAATTCTCTAACACTCTAAACCTAAGAGGTACTTCAGAATGTAAGTGACCCATGTTTACCTTTTGAGGTTATATATTTTTTATGGGAAAAATTGGTTCATGATTATCAGCATCATAGTTGAAAATGTAAAGTTATATATTTCAGCATAGGACCCAAGAGTTTGGGTTCTGGGTTGTTATAGTTGGTATCAAAGGTCATTTTCAATAATTTTGGAAATTAGGATATTTTCACGTGAGTTAATCTTAAGAGTTATGGATACCATGATATGTATATAAGCTTAAGTAAGATCATAATTTCAAAGTATTAAACACCCCAATGAGGTTTTAAGGGATGAGATCATAAAGTGATTTTTTGAGATGTTTTTTCAGGATTAGGTATTTTTATCCCCTAGGATCAAAATGAATTTATTTTATTGAGTATTTAGTTTTCATATTTAATGAAAAAAATTTAACCCATATTCTCATTGATAACCCATTTTGTATGGAAATGTAGTGGGGATTAAACCCATGATCAAAGGATGATAAGGATTTCCTACCCTACCACTAACCTACATGATGTCTTGGTTAGCATTAAATTTTTTTTGGAAAGGATTATGTTTATTATAGAAACATAAGGGGTTTTATTTGAGTAATAATGCTTTATTTATCTTGGAATAATATATGGTCAACAGCTACTAATCTTTGGGTTTCAAACTTAGTCAGAATTTTTTTTGAAGAAATTTAAAGATATTTATTTATGGAATGATTTATTTTGAACTTTGGGTATTTCTATTTAATTTTAAATACTATTGTATCATTTTAATGTTTACTCATTTTGGTAATTATCTTACCATTCACTAACCATTATAGTTTTGGTTAATGTTTGAATATAGGCAGAATAGTTTGACTATCACTTTTATGGTTATCTGGCCTTTAAAAGTTGGTTTAATGCATCAGGAATTAAAAAACCATCTTGAATACTCATCGTTTAAATAAAAAGATGGGATTTTGATAGAAAATTCATTAAATAATTAAATTATACTCATCAAGTAATAATATTTCCCTTATCTTTTTCTCTTGGTCTAGATGGTAAGAGAATTATTTAAATCTAGGAAAAGGATCATGAAAATAAATTATTATCCCAGTACCTTCAATTCTAATGAACTGATGGTCTTTTTGATCATCACATATTTATGTTTTTGAGTCCCTTGATTTTACATTGATAATCCACTTGTTTATGATCAATGACCTCAATCACTCTTTATAATTACTTACACTTTCCCTCTATTCCCAACTATGTTACCCCTATGTGGAATCCCAGTTATGCATAACTTATGGTAAAATTAATATCTACCACTTTCCCTTTTTAAGAGGATGTTTTATTAACCCTTTTTATGATGCGGTTTTCAATAAATGAATTCTGAAAATGTTAATCCTTTGATAACATAGATGAATTTCAAGGGAGAATTTCATTTTATGGGGGTAAGAAGTAACATCCTAAGATTTTATGTAACATAGTTTTCATATTAATTTCAATTAATTGATAGATTATGTTACACACAAGGAATATTATAGATTAAGTTATATGAAACACCAATTTTATCTTTTTTTTCACATAACATTTAGTTTCTTTGAGAACTTTTGTTACACGCAAGGTTGAGTCTTATCGGACAACAATATACTATTAATATTATTTATTCAGCTTAATAGTTATCACCTAGACATTGGAATGGTAGGAATTAATATGATTAACTATATTATTAATATATGGTTTACACATTTTTATATAATGTATATTATGGATACCAATTAATTATAAATTAAAATGAAAACCAATTGAATATAAATGAAGTGTTTTTATGAAAACCTATTTTTATACCCACAAGGACATTTTATCTAAATAAATTAAATTAATCACTATTAGTGAAAGATATTAATTAAATTTATATGTCAAATATATAATAAATTTTTTTAAAACTCATCCAATAAGTTTTATGGTCTTAAGATAATAATAAATCCAATTTTAAGCATAAAAAGTTGTATGTTTTTTAAAGGGAGTTTTACGGCCTTTTAATGGAAGAATTGATATAAAACTATAATTTCACACTTTTATAATTTTTATTTGACAAAATAAGTTTCATTTTATAAATTTTAATATATAAATTTACTTTGGTTTATTTTTTGTTATTTTTCTGAGAACTTTCATATTTTGATGAATAGTGAATGACACCGAATTTTAATTGAAAACTAATTTTCCTCTAAATAATTTATATTGTTAAATTATATTTTTATTTGGTTTTAAAGTATAATTAGATCAATTTTATATCATATAAAACAATTTACATCATTTTAATCAATTTCACATTGAAATTGGATATTAAAACATATCAGACTTTGAACTTTTCTCTTGAAAAACCCGTTGTCTCGCCCTGTCGACAAGACTAATTTTAAATTAATTTATGACAAATATATAATTTTATTTTGGAAAAATTTATTCCATATTTTAAATAATAATAATTTATAATTTATATTAAGGTAAAATTATTTCATTAATAAAAATATTAGTGACATAAATTAAAATTAATTATAGTGATTAATGTAAAAATGAGTTTACTTAGTGGTTAAACTTTAATCTTAAGCAGCCAAATGACCTAGAAACATTCCCAAATCCAATTCGATGAAAATATTTCTACCATATACCCACTTATATCTAACTAGGTTCATAATTTTATTCACATTATGAAACAGATACCTCCCAATAGTGTTTACCTTTTTATATTTTTAAGAACGTCACTCCTCCTCCTCTATATAATGGCACTCACCCCCACCTCTACACTTATTCACACCATTAAATAAATTTGTATCATAAAAATACAAATATAATAAGCTCCTAAAATATCTCTTATCATCCTGGAAGCCTCACCTTGGACATAAAGAAACCGAATAAAGTCCTTTGGTGAAAACCAAAAGGACTTACCCAAATATGAGGTAACATTCTTCAATGAGAACTTTTATTTTATTTATTTCTCCACCCGTTCAGTTATTATTATTATAGGATTATATAATAACCTAAATATGGTACTTATATATTTTTATGTTAAGGGTTATACCTACACTGTAGAAACGTAGGTTTTGACCCTTTCAGACTTTGGAATATTCCAATGAATAATTCTAGAGCTAGACGCGAAGGCGGCGTGCGATTTCGAGGCCCGGTGTGCTCAAAATAAATTTTATAAAAATACTAAGTATTTTTATACTATGAATGTGGTGGGGTGGTGTTTTTCCCTAAACAGTAGCTCGGATCAGAAATCTGAGGGCACAGTTATGTCTGAAGCGTGCTGTTTACCCGAAGCGGGATGTAACTTTTGCGGGCGTGAGCCTGCCGTGGAAAAAGACACCAGAGGAATTTTTGTAAATAAATTGAAAAGTTTATTTATGAGCATCAGCTCGAATTACTCCTGAATGGAGTCTCATATCGCAATTCTGATTGCGCTGTTGCGTTCAGAATGCCATGTTTACCCTAGGCGTGACATAACTTTAGTCGGCGTCGGGTGCCCGGTTGGAGGCGTGTTGGCGGGGAGTTAAATGAAGATTTTATTTTAAAAAAAGAAAATCAATATCTCCCCCCACCAACCTTGAATGTGCAGGTGGAGAAACTTTCTCCCTATCGCACCGTTCTTCGCCTGATCAGGCCCCGTGCGTCCGTTTTCGGCACCGATCATCAGCAGATTGAGCTCAAGCTCGTCGTAGGCGTCGTTCTGCACCCGAAGTTTCGGTGATCCACCAACAGGTAGGTGATTTTAGTTTTAAAATCCCAGATCCCATTTATGCATTTTTTTTATTCAAATTTTTATAAGGGTTGTGTAGTTTGGGTCCCGAGGTTTTTGAAACATGTTTCAGATCTGATTTTGGTGCACCGGGGTGCTCCTGGGGGTTCCTGGAAGTTTTCTGGAGGAAAACCCGAATTCCGGTGACGGCCATGGTAGAATCCGGAGAGGGCGGCAGTGGAGCGGTGGCAGCGTGGTGGAATCTGGCACTTGGCGCAATGGCGTGGTGGTCCGACATGGTCGGCACAGCGGCCTGGTCAGTTTTCCAGCGAGCCAGCGGTGGTCTGGCCAGAATATTCCGAGAGCTTTTTAAACCCCCGTAAAATACATATCGGAAGTCCAAATTGCGAGCTGTTTTTTGCAACGTGTTCCTTGCATCGAGATAGTACTTTTGGGTTTAATTTGGGAATTTTATGAGTCAGGTTCGTGGTCCGGGGCTACAAGACGTTGAAATAATAATAATATTTTATTATTATTCAGCTTCGACCAACCATAACTCATGTACGGAGTGTCCAAAGGACATGCCGTCAGTGGCGTTGAGACCCTGATGGTACATCGGAATTTTCGAGATAGTTTCTGGGTGTTGGGAGTGAGAATAGGGTGTAGGCCCCACGAGGCCGAGTTTGGGTGTTTACGGAGAAACGCAACTTTCTCACGAAGATCCCGATTTTGGGAGATGAATAGTCGATCCGGTTTAATTTTTTGAGAGGATCACAATGGTGTGATCCGTTTGATGAGTTCCAAGATTGAGGTGTGGGCCCCACCTAATCTGGCATAGGTGAATAGTACCTTTTTCACCGAGGGTCTGTTTGTGACGAACGAGTAGTGGATCCCATGTGTTTTTTTGAGGGGATTGCAGTGGTATGATCTGCTTAATGAGTTTTGGGATCGTTGTGCGGGCCCCGCACGGGATAGCTACAGTGAATAGTGACTTTTCACTGGTTGTCCATTTTAGGAGAGTAAATAGCCTATCCTGCGTGTTTTTCTATGCGGATCGCGATGGCGGCCTCTATATCGGCCTTGGAGGTGCGCGAGATGGCGTTGTGGCGGGTTGCTCAGGTTAGTGACGTTTGAACCAGCAGTGGTTGAGGGTACTCCCTTGGTTCATTACTATGAGGTTTTACATGACATCACAACCCTAGAATATATTTGTGATCCTCTCGAAGGGATGTTTAATCTGTTAGATTCGTGGCATCCCTTCGGTGGGCCCGGAGTGGGATCCTCTAGCATCGTTTCCCTAGATCGGGTTCTTGGTATCGTTGTGACCACTTATCCACGGGTGGAGATCCACTATCTAGCAGGTTAACCCCGCATGGTTTGTTTCATCATTGGGAATATGATCCCCTACATAGTGGGTCGTGCTCAGTAGGGTTGTGGCATCGTCGAATATACGATCTCCTACTCAGTGCGTGGCTTCTATAGGGTTGTGTCATCATCTGTTCGATCCCCTACAGCGTGATATGTACCAGATAGGGTTTCGGTATCATCGGGACCATCATTACACGGGTGAAAATCCCCTATCTGAGTGACGTGTGTCTGATGAGCACTAAATCGGGTTGTGGTATCCCCCAGCGGATCCTGGGAGTGATTCCCTATCTGTGAGTTCCACGAATGCCAGATCGGGTTGCAGTATCCCCCAACGGACCTTTGGAGTGATCCCTTATCAGTGAGATCTTCGTATACCAGTGTGGGTTCTGGTATCCCCTAGAGGACCCTAGGAGTGATCCCCTATCCAAGGATTTTGGTGTTTATGTTGTTTCAGTGAGGTTTCCTCAGTGACAGTATCTGACGAGAGTGATCTCTCAAGTGAGCATCTGAGATGTTTGTGTGGAACCCGATGGAGTGTATCTCTCATATGAGTGTCAGCTGGGATGACAGTGATCTTGGAGAGTGTTCTCCTGGTTTTGAACTGTTGCTAGTGATGAGTTCGGTACCTCATGTGGCTTGGTGCGTGATATGAGTATATCTGGATTGTTCATGGTGTATGTATAGGCATACACTAGAGCTGAGATGACTAGTCATGTTTAGCCGAGGATAGTCACAACATGGAGTTTCTCTCTTGTATGGGTTCCCTCTGGCTGGGATGAGAAGACTATTTATTTTCAGTTTCTCACTTGTTATGGTTTTTTGGGGTGCCTACTGAGTATTTTTATACTCACCCCTGCACGGGCTTTGCCCGCACGTGTTTGTGTCTTGTGCAGACCACATGCCTTTCGATAGAGTCCCAAGAGGACCCGGAGCAGGTGGAGATTAGTGAGTGGGTTTGACCATGGAGTCTTACCAGAGTTGTGTCTAGGAGATTTCCAGTGGTGCTTTTGGCAGCATACCCCTTTTTCCGAGCAGGTTGGACGCTTTTGTAGTTTTCTTTTGGTGGGACCTGTTTTTCCCTTTTGTACTACTGTTGCACTCTGGTTTGGGATAGATGTATGGATGCATTTTATTTTTGAGTTTTATATATCTCTACACTGTTTCATGAAGGTGTATGTGGGTGCGTGTGTACAGGTAACTTAGGCTAATGCCTCCCATGTGTGTGATAGCCTACTCAGTGCTGGTCATTGGCCCCTAGCCTATTAGAGGCGGGAATGGGGAGTCGCGGATCGAGCCCCGTTGGGTTGGGTCATGACAGAGTGGTATCAGAGGAGGTTCCACCTTTGGGATCTCCAAGCGTAGCTGGTCTAGCTGTGAGTTTGGTTTGGGTTGCATAACAGTAGTGTTATGATGTTTTGAGATCATCTTTCAGGCCAGAGACTCCAGTGTTGGTGCAATGGCTGACGTATCCATAAACCAGGACTCTGATAACCTGGCTTTCAACTCGATACATTCGTACACTGGTCGCAGGGGAAAAATGGTACATGAATCATATAGGACTGGGTTTTTGGGTTTCCCTTGTTCTCCTTGAGTCATCTCACCATATATACTCTTGACTATGGAGTGTCTTGATTGTATTTCAAGATGCCTCGACGACGACAAATAGTGAGGGTTCTGTAGTAGGATTGTGGTGATGATACGCCCTGTGTAGAGGTTGTGGACGAGGGAGCTGGTTCGAAGGCTGGACGTCCAGGTGGTCTGCCAGTTGAGCCACCACTTTTTGAGCAGCTGGTTGTGCCGGCAGTGCTGGATGAGGTTGCACGCAGGCTGAGTGCTCTACACGAGTTCCAGAGGTAGTGACCTCTGAGGTTTTTGGGTGATCCAGACCCCCAGGCAGCTGATGACTAGCTCGAGGTAGTAAGCTGAGTTTTCATCCTGGTGAAAAAACCCCCAGATCAGATTGTGGTCTTAGCGGTGATCCTTCTGCATGGTTCGGATGGGGATATGGTGGATTTTTGAGACACAGTTCCATGACGAGGAGACGCTCATGTGGGAAGAGTTTGAGCGACTCTTTTGAGAAGAGTTCTATCTGATGACGCTGAGGTCAGTGCGGATTCAGTAGCTTCCGTAACTTCGGTAGGAGGTCATGACTGTGTCTGAGTACTCAGTGAGGTTTACAGACCTATCACGCTACTCCCTGAATATGGTTCGAGACCCATTCTTTAGGGCTCAGACCTTCGAGCAGGGCCTACGAAGGGACATCCCGGTAGGTGTGGTTTCACTATGTCTACCCACCTATGCTGGAGTGCTAGATCGGGACCTAGTGGTGGAGATATTTCTGGATGAGAAAATTCAGTCCGTCAGTGTTGCGCATATGGCAGCTGAGACGTCAACAACTGGTAGTCGGTGGTGGGCACAAGGGTTTGGACATGGCCAACGTTTCAGGAGGAGACCCTAGGATGGAGGATCTGAGGCCCAGGGCCCATATGCCAGTTTTGGTCAACCGCAGGAGAGGCGATGTTACACTTGAGATGGTCGGGGACATCTTGCTAGAGATTATCCGACCTGTCGTGCTGCTGAGAGGGAGCCGGTTGACAGACTGCCTTGGCAGAGGTAGCATTTCGAGGAAGGAGGTCCGCAGGGCGGTGGATGTGGTGACCGAGTTGGTGCAGTATCAAGAGGTGGTAGGCGGTATCAGATGCCACCACCACCACCCCTAGGTGGTCCACGTCGGGATCAGAGGGCTAGTGGCTGAGGGTGAGGACAACTGCAAGCCTTAGAGGTTGTTGACTCCGAGGCTCCGCGTATGGGTGGAGGAATTCCTTGTGTCCTTTCTACTTTATGCAATAGTTTGATAGACACTGGTTAGCGATACTCTTCCCTTTCCGTTGCATGCTCGAGTTTTGTTTAGGGAATTGGTAAGACCCTGTGTGGGTGTTGTTCGGAATGCTTCGAATGCTTGAGGAAGTGGGATCCTTCCCCCACCGAGACTCATTTTTGTGACGTGATCAAAACCGTGCGGGTGAGTTAGTTCCGCCCAATGCGGATAGTGTTGAGGTGTGGTGGATGAGTCCCTCTATAACACCCCGAGATTTTATGAAAAATATTATTTTAATTTCATTAATGTCTTATGTTGTATTCTACACCAAGATTACCTTGCGCTATACGCAACACCGTATTAGCTTGCAGTATACGCAACACTATTCTTGGACCATGTTACACACAATTTTGATAATAGTTATTCTACGCAACATTGAGTATATATATATATATTAAATGTATAAATGAAATATGGTTGGATTCTGTTATACGAAACAACGAAGGATTCTTTCACAACACGCAACCCTGACTTGGCTTGCATTACACGCAATCGCGGCCTTCCTCGATAGCATGTGTTGTACGCAATACCGGGTTTTAATAAACAATGTTATATTATTATAATATTGTCATGAACTAGCCGTTATGAATAGTATTAACTAAATTTTGAATTTTATAACATTATTATTCATCTTACACATTTCTAGAACATGGTATAAGAACAAAATAAATTTTTCTGGTAAAATAAGTATTTTTCAAAAAATGCAGTTTTGCCGCCTTTTGATGGCATACCCACTTTAAATCTGGTTTTTGAAATGTTTATAAGTTCAATTTGACAAAATAAAATTATTCTTTGGAATCAAGAAATAAAAATTTACTTTGGATAAATTTTTCATATTATTCTGGTAACTTTCACATTTTAATGAATAGTAAAAACACGCTATATTTTAATTAAAAACAACTTTTTTCATCGTAATATCTTATGTGGTTAAATTATAATATTGAATGGTTTTAAAGTATAAATAGAATATATTTTTACCATTTAATATAATTTATGTCATTAGCATTGATTTTACCTTGAATTCGTAGGTTAAATCAATTCAATGTTTTGCAATGTTTTAAACAAAAACCCGTTTTTATTCGACAACGGGATTAATTTTAATTTAATTTCTGAAACTTCTGTGTTTTGAATTTTAAAAAATTGATTCCATATTTGGAATCATTGGGTCCAAATTATGTTAATAGGATACTTTTTATTTTTGGGAATTATGAATAGTAACTACGGTAAATTTTATTTACCATAGTTAAAGGTAAATCGGGTAATTAAGGGTAAATATAATATTTTAAAATTACCCTAACAAATGTCAAAATCCTATTGGATGAATAAACAACGACCCATATCACATAAGGGTCGGATTATATTAATTTAATTAAATTTTTTCAATGAAAATAATTTAATTATTATTAAAACCAAAGAATGTGACAACATGTCACTTTCTTAAATCTTATAAGTATAATAATTTTAATCTAGTGATAAACTTAATGAAACTTCGAACATTAATAGTCTCCAGAAAGCTAATACAATTATCTACATCATAGTAATTTATTTAGAATTTTTAGGGATTAAATAATTATCATTTATTATGACAGAAAGATGATGCAGTAATTGTATTATTAATGAAATATTGACAAAAGTGATGTTATAAATGCCCAAATAAATGTAATTTGAGACTTTTTATGACTTACACTAATTTTATAGGTTAATATAACATGTTATTGTTGATTTAAGTAACTTGGTTCTAACTTATCATTCTGTTATAAATTTCATAAAAATCATGTACCAAATAGTGTCAAAATTGACATAAAATAGTTTTTAAAACAAATATTATATTATTAATTGTTATTTTATTACTAAAAATATAAGTTTAGGACAAATGACTTATATAAGATTATATATAATAATAATAAACAACTTGGGGTTCTTTTGGCTTGATATAATAAGTTTATTAACCATATAGTGTAAGAAAACAAAAAGACACGGTAAAAGTTAAATTATTTAACTTAGAGTTAAATCTAATTGATAAGGTTATAATAATAACCTAAACTTGTCTAAATCCTATTGGTTGAGAGGATTTCGACCCATCCCAACTTTAACTTCGAAATAAGACCCTTTGGAACCATTATAAACCGATTTTGACTTTAATATAAAATAATATTTTTAGATATTCCTAAGGTGCCCCTCTCCTCCCTTATAAAAGGGCACCTCCTCCCTCTTTTCCTCACACAAATTTGAGCCTTAAAGCTCGGCCAACCCCTTCCAAAATCACTTCTAAACTTCCCTAGTATCATCATAGAGGTCTTGGTCTTCTTAAAAGACCATCCTTAGTTCTTTAAGTGGAGGTTAAGAAAAGGCGCGTCAAAAAAGAGGTAATATCCATTACCGATCTTTTTTAATTTCTTTCTTCTTCAACTTCTTATTCTTTATTTGTTTCATGATAAAGTAATAACATAAGTATTACTTACATACTGATATGTTATTATAAATATGAAACAACCCTAATTCACCTTCTATCCATCCTACGAAAAAATGAAATCACCGCGCGTGCGTACGTACGGAATACCGTCTCCACGCCGTGGTGTAATCTATTTTCCACCATCACCTTACAAGGATGAGTATAATGGTGTAATGAGTAACTATATATGATTATTATATAGTGATATTGATACTGAAATAGTATACATACACTTCAACACAATTCCACGACCATGGGAACGATATCATCACTCGTGCGTACGTACGGACTACCGTCTCCACGACACGATGAGATTCATTCTCAATGATTAACCATTCATGAATGATTATAAAGTATATATAATATGTACTAATGAAATATATGACATAATAATGATACTGGATTTATTTATATATTTATATGTATGTCATCTACTTAATTCCATTCAATTCAATAAAGAAACAAAAACAACGTTCATGCGTACGTACGGACTACCGTCTCCATGAACGGTGTATTTCTTTCCATTTAATGATTTATTATATATATGTATATCCTGAATATATATATATATAAATCACGTTTTATGTTCTGGAATTAAGTAATCATGATCTAAGTAATCATATGAATAATTACAAGTCAAAACACGGACGACAAATGAAACAATTTTACCCAAAATGCTCTTTAACATGGAATTTACAAAAGAACGGGTAATATAAAGTCATAAGTGAACCATATATGATATCATAACAATTAATATGATTCTGTAATAAGTAAATTACATTATTTAAATCATTATACAGGAGTTTCAGACACTTACGAAGAAAATCGGACCTAAGGTAAGGGAAATATCACAATCTCATTTTTATCCGAGATTGTTTATACTTTGGTATTTACTATGGTGTATTTTATCATCCACATCCATGTTCCCTCAATATTTAATATTGTTTTTATCCACTTAAAATAGTTTAAATCCAATTTTACCCTTCGGTGAGTTTTTAGTAATGAATATGAAAGGAATTTTTTGTCGTTTTTCTCGTACGAAGCACTTTTTGACTTTTCCGACAAAAGTACGAAGAATGATTTTTTAACTTATACGGCATGAATGTATTTCTAGAACATTATTTCCAAGAAGCTTCCTTTACAAGTATTAAATTTTATTTTTAATCAACTTCTTTTAGTTTAAAATTGTATGACATGTTAAGAAAGGAAAAGTATTTTTGAAGTAGAAAGGATATTTTCCTCAAGAATAGAGTTCAAGTATTTTATCAAAATTATTTTCCATCTAAGATAATAAAAGGGTTCTGTTTTTATCCCGATTATTACATGGATTTGATTATGTTGTGATGGAAATATTTTTATGAATTACTTTATCTTATATGAATTGTTTTATGATGTCATGTTGTTTAAGAATCCCATTTTTATTACGTGGATTACGCTATGATGTATGGTTTATGATTATGTGGCACACATAAGAAAGGATTAATTATAATATGGGTGGGACCTATATCTCCCTCCAATGCATTGGGTAAAGATTTTATATCTAATGAGATAGACATGGCTGAAATGGTAGGTTATACCGGTTCAGTGAAACAGGACTGAAACGAGGGTTACTCGATTCAGAAAGGGACTTTGTCCACTAAGATAGTCTTGGCAATGAGTCTTGACTAAAAATAAATGATTCTCTATGATTATGTGTGTATGCCACAAAGTTTCAGGTTTTAAGTTATGATTATTGGGATTTCATTTCACTACTATGATTTATCCCATGTTATGAAATTATGCTCTCTTTTGCAGGTTAAGATTTCCAAAAGTTATGTTCTTATGAATATGATGTGATTGATTTTTATTTTGTATACCCTTACTAAGCATTTGAGCTCACCCTTTTATGTTTTCTTTTCCCCAGGATATAAAGAAAGGTTTTAGGTAAAAAAAAGGGAAGATCTTTATGGGAGATATTGAAGATCTTTCACCACGATTAGAAGATTACGTTATGAGTTTCCAAAGACACTAAACTATTACGATCCTTCTGTGTGTGTTTTTGTTATGTACTAAGTATTCCGCAAATGTAATGTAATGTCCATGTATGTCAAGATACGGGTCTCTACAGTTGGTATCAGAGGAAAGGTTTAGTCAACCTTTGGAAACTAGGATGCGAGAACTTTAGTGAGATCCCTAGAGATATTTATAAGGTATGTCTAGGGATGTCCCTAAGGATAAGTATACGTATAGGATGTTGGATCTGAATCTACAGATTACACACAAGAGGGGGGGTGAATTGTGTCTTTTCAAAATTATTACAATCTCTTCAATTTAGACAAATTCTGTCCACTATGCTTTAGCACGATTAAATATGCAGCGGAAAAAGTAAAAGCATGAACACACGGATGTATAGTGGTTCGGGGAACAGAAGGCCCCTAGTCCACTCCACCAACTCTCAAATCCACGAGCTTGGCGATTTTCACTATCTGGTCCTCGTTTCCACAGACCTGTTCACAACTGAGTACAGGCAGTTGACACCTTTACAAGTTTCAGGCAAACACAGCCTTCCTGGTTCAAACACGAACCCACACAGCTTAGAACGAGAAGCTGATCACTCAAAAAAAAAGGGTTTCGATAAAGAAAAAACTTCTCCAGTTGTTCTTCACAATTGCAACAGAATGCAATTGACAGTAGATAGATCATCGTCATCAGAAAATAAAGATCTGTAATTAAAACAGTTCTGAGTCGATCCAGTTGCAATAGATATTACAAGAAACTTCACAACTTCAGCAGCAGTAGATTCACAACAGATAGTCGATGTAGAACACGTGAATCTGCTATCAAGATCTTCCTTCTGTAAAAAAAGGTTTTACACTTCTTCTCGATCACCAGAAAAGAACGCCTTCACACAGTCTCTGTTTCTTGCTCGTTAAAAGATCAATCTATATATTTCATACAATTTCCTGTGTGTATATATATCCGAAGTTTCCAAGAAAGAACATATATATTCAAATCTGAGAAAATCTTCCGCATAAATAGATCCATGAAAATCTCCTTTAGATTCGTGATATTAAATGAAATAACAGAGCCGTTGTAACTCCCCTGAAGAATCGGCATAAAAAGCTCCGTTTAAATCAATCATTAATCCATTGAAAATATTCTTTGATTCAGTCAAAGTCGTACTTAAGAATCGGCTCGAAATCCGCTTAATAATCCTCCTGTTTGACCAATGCAAAAGGAAATATCGTCTGTCAAAAATATCCCGACGCCAAACGTAGGGTTGATGACGTGGCTCCAAACGTAGGGTTCACAAACGTAAGGTTCACAAACGTAAGGTTCAGAACGTAAGGTTCAGAACGTAAGGTTCAGAACGTACATACTTTCTCTTCAGCATTAAAACGTAGGGTTGATCATCCATACTTTGTCTTGCTTCAACTCTCCAAAGAACGTACGGTTGATTATAAAAGCAAGGTTGATGATCCATACTTTTGAGAAACAAACTCAACACTGAAAACTAACGTATGGTTTCTCTTCCATACTTGTCCAACAACAAAAACGTAAGGTTCCTTCCAAACGTAATGTTCTTCTTCCATACTTTTCAACAACGTAAGGTTCATTAACCATACGTTTCAAAATAACGTAAAAAGTAAACTTTTCATCCATACGTTACGTTCATCAACGTAGGGTATGAACAGTGATTCCAGTATGCGCTAAAACTGATCTCGCGCTACAGTGATTCCAGAACGCGCTAAAATTGATCTCGCGCTACAGTGATTCCAGAATGCGCTAAAATTGATCTCGGAATAAATGAAGTATGAAATCTCGTTGTATGAAATAAATAAATAAAATAAATTCCTGCAAAATACTCAACGAAATAATTAGTAAATAATTAAGGGTATTTGTGAGCATCGAAATCATCATAAAGAGACAGAGTATTATTTAAAATAATCTCCCCCTTTAAAAAATATTATTTTGAATTGTTTGAAAACAATACATTGCTCAACAATCTCCCCCTTTTTGATGATCACAAAACCCATAAAATAATAGAACTAATTTAATTGCAATCTTTATTGAAAAAATTAGTTTTATAAAATTTTAGAATTTTGAAAGGATTAAAACAATATTTAACTATAATAAAATTTCTCCCCCATAAAAATAAATTTTCAGCTAAAAATAGATAAAAGATAAATGTCGTATATATCCAAATTCTCCCATATATCCAAATTTCTTCATAGGAAACAAATGAATTTAAATGTTGTGTTTATCCAAATTCTCCTCCTTTTTGTGATATCAAAAAGAATGAAAAATTACGGATTTGAACACATTCAATATTGCACTGAACTATAAGTAAATGCTATAATTAACTGTGTATGAATAAGTGAATTTGTTATACTGGCGAACTCAATCATAAATCAATAAACAACAAAACAAAAAAGAAGTAAGAAAAGAACTTTCATTCACAAGCTGTTATATATAAACGATTGTGATATACAGAGGAATCAAGGTTTATAGATAAGACAGGGAAAAAGGTGTCTATCTCCTTTGAATCGCGGTCTTTATCTCTGTAAACTGTTCTCTGAGCCTCTTCATCATCCCATCTCCTAAATTGATGATAAGATCTCTGTTCTCTTGAGTCATATGAATATCTTTAATCAAATTAACTCTGAAAAACTCATGCATTCTTTCTTCTTTTTCAACAAAAAGAGCCAGTTTTTCTGATAACTGATTCAAAAGAATCCTAATCGGTTGCTCTCCAGATGTCAACTGATCCACTAAAAATCTCTGATTATCTAGCAAAACAGACAAAGGGGCACTATTACACTGAAGATCATGTAATCTTTCACTCATATTGCTCATTTCTCCAGTAATTGCTTGAAATTTCCGAATCAAATCAGGTGAAGAGCCTGATCCACTCACAGCACTGTTTGCAACAGACTCAAATTTATTCTCCATGTAAATCTTTAACTCAGACAAATCATCTTTCTTTACCATCTCTGATTTCAACTGATCAACAGCA
The DNA here is from genome assembly GCA_963277665.1 of Viscum album. Taxonomy (NCBI): domain Eukaryota; kingdom Viridiplantae; phylum Streptophyta; class Magnoliopsida; order Santalales; family Viscaceae; genus Viscum; species Viscum album. The sequence goes on from OY728146.1 coordinate 321,018,181, forward strand.
TACAACATATCAGTCTTAAACAAATCTACTTCCTGTCTTGAAACAGTACATTCTTTCAGCTTCTGAAACTTCAACTGCTCTAAGTTCAGAGAATTTCTGAGACTAACATTCTCAGATTCTAACTGAGAGATACGCTTGTACAACTCAACAACTTCTTCTTTTCTCGAATCAGGGGCACCCTATGCTCGATTCTCATGTCTAGAATTAGGTTGATGAAGCAGGGCAAGTGGTAAGGAATCTGCATCTGACTGTTCTTTGTCCTTGTCCGGACAAGGTTGATCCACTGCACTATCTTTTGAAGCCTGAAACTCTTCCACTGAAAAATCTTCCTGAAGTACCTCTGTATTAGCTTCAGAAGTATGTTCATCACGAACAGTAGACTCTCTGACTTCTACTGATTGGTCAAGAACAATATTTTCATGTAAATCTTGAGGTCGGGCCACTTCTTCACCAGGCACTGCCTCCATAAGTTGTTCTTGTTGAATTACTTTTTCAACAGCCATAGCAGCAGATTGAGGTTCTTTTTGAGTTTCTGTTTGAGCTGCTGGTTCCTCTATCGGTGCAGTCTGCTCCACAACAGCTTCTCTCACAAATGAATAAGAAAATAACTGTTCAGAGGATTTCAAGGCAGGAGAGATAATTGCTTCATCAATTGACCTCTTCCTTCTAGATTGAAGTCCTTATTGACTTCTCTCTTCCTCAACTTCCTCCATCTCAAAATGAATTCTCCTTTCCACTGTACTAACTCTTGATTCTGCTTGTCCCTTCTTGGACTTAGCCGGTTGAGCCTGAGCACTCTCCGAGTTTTCCTCAGCTCCAACAGGTAAGAGTTTTCCTTTAATTGTGCTCCAGAAGTATCCTATTTTCCTCAAAGTTCCAGCATTAAAAACATTACTGTGGTGACATTTCACCTCAGCATCTACCAATCTGATCATTCCTCTTTTAAACAAAAACAAAGAAATGAACCTTCCATAAGGGAAAAAGGTCATTCTTGCTTCACTCTGACAGCAGTAACTCAGATATCTTATCATAAACCGAGGAAAATTAAACTTAATATCACACATCAGAAGATACATTATGTACATGTCAGGGTATAGGATTTTCTCCATCTCAGCCATTCTTGGTGCTAAACCAGTCTGAACAAATTTTACCAAAATTTTTTGATCGGGCTCCAAATCCTTAATAAACATCTTCTTTATCACCCTGGTTCCAAACAGAAAAGACATAATGTCTTCAGACTTATGTACAGAATCGCCAATATTCCGTAAATCGAAATGAAAAACTCCTTCATGAGGGCAGTTAAGAATTTGACTTATCTCTACAGATGATATTGAAAAGTCCTTATCCTCTATTTGAGCCAATAAACTATCCTCTTTATCTCCAAGGCTAAACTGAACAGTTCTAAAGAAATGTCTCATTTCTGCCTCCTATAGAAACTCAGAATTTTCACTATTAAAAGCTTGCTCAAGGCTTTGAAACGACAACGCTTGCTTCAACAGTAAATTAGTTTCAAACAGCCACTCTAAATCTATGACTTCACCTTGCAGTATTTTCCGACTAACTACCTTAGGTTTCTTTGCAGCACTGCTCTCGGATTCATCTGGACGCTTAGTCTTTGCCATTCCAACAACGATTTCTGAAGGTTCGTAAGTTTAGGTTTTGAAGATTCAGAAAAGGGTTTTGGAGCAGATGTGCGGTTTTAGGTTTTCGAAAGGGTTTCCGAAAAAGGTGAAGCAGGTTAGAAGGTGAAACGGTTCTCACAGCCTTGATTCCCGTGTAATCACTAATCATTACTTTTATTTAAAACAAAATAAAATTACTTATGGCGGAAAACAGAAATTAAGCAGAATTCGAAAACAGAATAAGAAGAAAAAAAACTATTTAAAATTAAATAAACCTAACTCCCCCTTAATAAATTCAAACCTTGCCGTGGGAAGTGGTTTAGTAAAAATATCTGCTAATTGATTTTCTGTATTTACAAATTCTAAAAATATATCCTTTTTAAACACATGATCTCTTAAAAAGTGATGTCTTATATCAATGTGCTTAGTTCTAGAATGACTAACAGGATTTTTTGAAATATTAATTGCACTAGTATTATCACATAAAATAGGTGTATTATTGAAATTTAATCCAAAGTCCATAAGAGTGTTTTTCATCCACAACACCTGTGCACAGCTACTACCTGCAGACACATATTCTGCCTCGGCTGTTAACAGGGCAACTGAGTGTTGTTTCTTACTAGACCATGATACTAAAGGCTTTCCTAAAAAGTGACATGTTCCTGAAGTACTCTTCCTATCTAATCTACAGCTTCCAAAGTCAGCATCTGAATATGAAATTAAATTAAAATCATAGGTTTTTGGATAAAGCAGAGATTGATAAATAGTACCTTTTAAATATCTAAAAATTCTTTTAACAGCAGTTAAATGGGATTCTTTGGGATTTGATTGAAATCGAGCACAAAGACATACTGAATACATTATATCTGGTCTACTAGCAGTAAGATATAAAAAACTACCAATCATACCTCTATATAACTTGTTGGCCACTGATTTTCCAGTTTCATCCAAATCAAGTTTTATATTAGTACACATAGGAGTTGTAAATGGCTTGCTGTTTTCAAGTCCAAATTTCTTAAGTAAATCAGTAATGTATTTGCATTAATTTAAAACATTTCCAAAATCTTTTTGAAATATTTGAAGACCCAAAAAGAAATTTAATTCTCCCGTCGTACTCATTTCAAATTCTTTTTGCATTAATTCTGAAAATTCATGACAAAGAATTTTATTGGTTGATCCAAAAATTACATCATCAACATAAATTTGAACCAACAAAACATTATTTTTCACAGTTTTCTTAAAGAGTGTTGGATCTGCCAGTCCAACAGTAAAATCATTTTTCAAAAGAAAAGAACTTAGTCTTTCATACCAAGCTCTAGGTGCTTGTTTAAGGCCATAAAGAGCTTTAGTAAGTTTGAAAACAGAATCTGGTTTTTGAGAATTTTCAAAACCAGGAGGTTTCTCAACATAAACTTTCTCCATTAAATAACCATTTAAAAAGGCAGATTTAACATCCATCTGAAATAATTTAAAATTCATATAAGATGCATAGGCTAAAAGGATTCTAATGGCTTCCAACCTGGCTACAGGTGCAAAGGTCTTATCATAATCTATTCCTTCTTCTTGATTATATCCTTTAGCTACTAATCTTGCTTTATTTCTAGTTATTATCCCTTGATCATCCTGTTTATTCCTAAAGACCCATTTAGTTCCTATTACTAGATAATCATGTGGTCTTTCAACTAATTCCCAAACCTTATTTCTCTTGAACTGGATCAATTCATCCTGCATTGCTATTACCCAGCTCTCATCATCTAAGGCTTCTTCTATGGTCTTAGGTTCTTGTTGGGATAGGAAAGCAGAGAATTCAACTATGTTTCCAAGGTTTCTTCTAGTTTGAATACCAGTCTCTAAGTCACCTATCACAGATTCTAAAGGGTGATTCCTTAAGGTTCTAGACTGTCTAGGCATTACATTCAAAGGTTATTCAGTGTCATGTTCTTCTGAACTGGACTGAATTTCTTTTATATCATTTTCAAAATCATTCTTTAAATTCTCAAGTCTCATGTTTTCATTAGAATCAGGTTCATCTATTTGTTCTATCCTTTTCTCAAAAGGATCAGATTCATCAAATTTCACATGAACTGATTCTTCAACAATCCTTGACTTTTTATTATAGACTCTATAAGCTTTGGAGGTTGCAGAATATCCTAAGAAAATACCTTTATCAGATTTTGGATCAAATTTACCAAGATTATCTTTGGTATTCAAGATGTAAACCTTGCATCCAAAAACTTTAAAGTAATTTACTTTAGGTTTTCTGTTATTCCATAGTTCATAGGGTGTCTTTTTCAAAATAGGTCTTATTAAAATTCTATTCATTATATAACAAGCTGTATTAACAGCTTCTGCCCAGAAATATATAGGTAGGCTATATTCATTTAACATAGTTCTAGCCATTTCTTGAATAGTTCTATTTCTTCTTTCTACAATCCCATTCTGTTGAGGTGTTCTTGGAGCAGAGAAGGTGTGTTTAATATCCATGTTTGAGCAAAAGGAATTAAATTCCTGGTTCTCAAATTCTCCACCATGATCACTTCTCAATGAGATTATATTAAAACCTTTTTCATTTTGAATAGATTTACAAAAACCTTCAAATAAACTAAAAGCTTCACTTTTAAATTTCAAAAAGAAAATCCAAGTAAATCTAGAATAATCATCAACTAATACATAAACATATAATTTACCAGCTAAACTTGCTACTCTTGAAGGTCCAAACAAATCCATATGGATAAGTTCTAGAGGTTTAGTTGTAGCAACTTTATTAACAGATTTGAATGATGATTTGTGTTGCTTGCCAAGCTGACATGCATCACAGAATCTGTCATTTTCAAATTTGAGACTAGGCAAATCAGAAACTAGATGTTTCTTAGATAATTTATGTAAAGCATATATATTTCAATGACCAAGTCTTCTATTCCAGATCCAGGATTCACTTATATTAGCAGTTAAGCAGTTTACTTGTTGTTTACACAAGGAATACAAATCCAAAGTATAAACATTATCAGTTCTGGGTGCTCTAAACTTAAACAGTTTATCTTTAGAAACAGTACAACTATTGTTAGTAAAATCAACAGTGTATCCATCATCACAGAGTTGAGAGATACTTTTCAGATTGTGTTTTAACCCTTGTACATAAAGTACTTTGTTGATTGAGACTGTCTCTGGATCTCCAACTGTTCCAATACCAATAATCTTTCCTTTGGCATTGTCACCAAAGGTGACAAGTCCTCCTTCCTTTCGAGTAAGAGAAGAGAAATTAGCTGAAGTTCCACTCATGTGTCTTGAGCATCCACTGTCCATATACCATATTTCTTTCTTTCTTTGGTGACCTGCTACCTGCAAAGACATTCAAACAAATTTCTTTGGTACCCATATTTTGTTGGGTCCAGGAGTGTTAGCAAGCAGTGATCTGGGTATCCAGATTTGCTTTGTTTTCTTAAAATTGATTGAATCATATAGATCATTGGAAATATAAGCTTTCTTAATTCCACATATTTGAGGTTGTCTTAGAAAACAGTTTTTAGCTATATGACCTTTTGTTCCACAGAAGTTACAAATAACCTGTTTAGTGCTAGGAACAAAATAATTTTTGTATAACTTAGGTTTTTCTCCTTTACTTCCAATTCCAAACCTTTCCTTTTTAATTACAGTTTTTCCAAGTATCTCATTTAAGGCGTTTTCTCCTTTTGTAAAAACTAATGCAGCCTTTTTATAAGATTCTACTTCATCCTGTAGAGTTTTTATTTTTGATTCAAAATTAATTTTATTTGAGTCAGCAGAGTTGTATTTGTCAATTAATTCCTTATGTTGTTTTAGCAAAGTATTTCTCTCATCTGAAATAGCTTTATGCAAGTTCTTTATAGATTTATATTTTTTAAATAATGAGTCATACCTTTCTTCAAGCATATTGCAGTAAGCTGCAAGTTTTTTATTTGAGAAGCTTGTTTCAGAGTTTGATTCATTATTTGAGTCAGAGGAGTAGTATGAGTGTACCTCATCAGTTTCAGCCATGAAACACATATTTTCTTTTAAATTGGCTTCCTCCTTCTCTGAGCTTGATTCAGAAGAATTACTTGAGTCTTCAGAAACACTCCAAGTAGCTTTCATAGCTTTCTTGTCTTTCTGCTCATAATCATCTATTTTGAATAATTTCTTCTTCTTTGCATCTTTCAATTTTGGGCAATCCGGCCTGATATGTCCCATCTTTTTGCATTCATAACATCTCACTTCCTTGATATCCTTCTTGAAGGATTTCTTGAAGTCTTTCTTCTTACTGTAGAACTTTCTGAATTTTCTGGCTAGCTGAGCCAGTTCTTCATCTGAATTTGAAGAATCAGAGCTTTCTGATTTAGCACTTACTTCTCTGTTCTTCATCTTTCTATCCTTTTTTTGAGAAGTCACTTTCAAAGCAGTATTTTCCCTTTTTATGTAGACTTTATGCTCATTTACCTCATCTTGCATTTCAGCCTCGTACATCATCAATGTACCAATCAGATCTCTCATAGTTAGATCTTTAACAGAAGTTGATTGTCTGATTGCTGCAGAGATTCCATTCCATCGAGTAGGAAGTACTCTCAGTACCTTTAACGCTTGATCAGCCTGCTTGATTGGTTCTCCTAGAGCTGTTATATTATTGACAATTTCTGTCAATCTTCCATTCATCTGAGTGATGCTCTCTCCTTCAATCATTCTGAAAGTATCGAATTTTAATTTAGCAGTTGCATATCTCATCTGTCTTACATTATCTGTTCCTTCATAAGAAACAGCTATTGTTTGCCACATTTCATATGCAGTCGGGCATTGAGATACTCTGTTAAATTCATCCGGTCCTAGACCACAGATGATTTCATTCATAGCTTTTGAATTCATGTCATACTCAGCCTCTGTAGCAGCACTCCATGTATCGGTATTTTCAGGAATTTCATAGGGAGTCAGAATCTTTGAATAGACTTTGTAACCAAGATTTTTCAGATAAATAATCATACGTGATTTCCAGCAGCCATAATTATCTCCATTAAAGTAAGGTGCTCTGACCATTGACATTCCCTCTCTCGTATCAGCCATGATACACTATGTATAATATTTAAATACTTCTAGCTTGATAAGACTTTAAAAATAAGAAGCTCCTCCTCTGATACCAATTGTTGGATCTGAATCTACGGATTACACACAAGAGGGGGGTGAATTGTGTCTTTTCAAAATTATTACAATCTCTTCAATTTAGACAAATTCTGTCCACGATGCTTTAGCATGATTAAATATGCAGCGGAAAAAGTAAAAGCATGAACACACGGATGTATAGTGGTTCGGGGAACAGAAGGCCCCTAGTCCACTCCACCAACGCTCAAATCCACGAGCTTGGCGATTTTCACTATCTGGTCCTCATTTCCACAGACCTGTTCACAACTGAGTACAGGCAGTTGACACCTTTACAAGTTTCAGGCAAACACAGCCTTCTTGGTTCAAACACGAACCCACACAGCTTAGAACGAGAAGCTGATCACTAAAAAAAGGGTTTCGATAAAGAAAACACTTCTCCAGTTGTTCTTCACAATTGCAACAGAATGCAATTGACAGTAGATAGATCGTCGTCTTTAGAAAATAAAGATCTGTAATTAAAACAGTTCTGAGTCGATCCAGTTGCAATAGATATTACAAGAAACTTCACAACTTCAGCAGCAGTAGATTCAAAACAGATAGTCGATGTAGAACACGTGAATCTGCTATCAAGATCTTCCTTCTGTAAAAAAAGGTTTTACACTTCTTCTCGATCACCAGAAAAGAACGCCTTCACACAGTCTCTGTTTCTTGCTCGTTAAAAGATCAATCTATACATTTCATACACTTTCCTGTGTGTATATATATCCGAAGTTTCCAAGAAAGAACATATATATTCAAATCTGAGAAAATCTTCCGCATAAATAGATCCATGAAAATCTCCTTTAGATTCGCGATATTAAATGAAATAACAGAGCCGTTGTAACTCTCCTGAAGAATCGGCATAAAAAGCTCCGTTTAAATCAATCATTAATCCGTTGAAAATCGTCTTTGATTCAGTCAAAGTCGTACTTAAGAATCGGCTCGAAATCCGCTTAATAATCCGCCTGTTTGACCAATGCAAAAGGAAATATCGTCTGTCAAAAATATCCCGACGCCAAACGTAGGGTTGATGACGTGGCTCCAAACGTAGGGTTCACAAACGTAAGGTTCACAAACGTAAGGTTCAGAACGTAAGGTTCAGAACGTAAGGTTCAGAACGTACATACTTTCTCTTCAGCATTCAAACGTAGGGTTGATCATCCATACTTTGTCTTGCTTCAACTCTCCAAAGAATGTACAGTTGATTATAAAAGTAAGGTTGATGATCCATACTTTTGAGAAACAAACTCAACACTGAAAACTAACGTATGGTTTCTCTTCCATACTTGTCCAACAACAAAAACGTAAGGTTCCTTCCAAACGTAATGTTCTTCTTCCATACTTTTCAACAATGTAAGGTTCATTAACCATACATTTCAAAATAACGTAAAAAGTAAACTTTTCATCCATACGTTACGTTCATCAACGTAGGGTATGAACAGTGATTCCAGTACGCGCTAAAACTGATCTCGCGCTACAGTGATTCCAGAACGCGCTAAAATTGATCTCGCGCTACAGTGATTCCAGAATGCGCTAAAATTGATCTCGGAATAAATGAAGTATGAAATCTCATTGTATGAAATAAATAAATAAAATAAATTCCTGCAAAATACTCAACGAAATAATTAGTAAATAATTAAGGGTATTTGTGAGCATCAAAATCATCATAAAGAGACGGAGTATTATTTAAAATAATCTCCCCCTTTAAAAAACATTATTTTGAATTGTTTGAAAACAATACATTGCTCAACATAGGATACCGTCCTAGAACTACGGTAACGATCATAGAATTTAACATAAAATGTTAGATATTGAGGGTACTCCCCCTTTATTATGTTGTTTTCCCTAGCATGATTTTTGCCTCTCACACTATTCTTTTTTGGGTTTTAGAAAATGGCTGGAAACAAGATGATTCACGATAATGGAGGATATGATGGACAATGGAATGATATTCTTCATAATGAAATGGGATTTGGAAGTCCAAACATAATTATTATGCCGAATCAGAGATCTCATAATATGATCAATAAAGTAAAATTTGGTAAGTTTCCTGACTCGGCTAATAAGAGAAAGATGGAGTTTCATGATGATCATAGAGGAAAGAAAGTTCAATTTCCCCTATGTAAATCATGTGGGAAGAGGCATCAAGGAGAATGTTTCAAAGGAACTGGAAGATGCTTTGGGTGTGGAAAAGAAGGACACAAAGCAAGTAAATGCAAAGGAAAAGGTTTAGTTAACAACATGGATGATGATAATGGTATTGCTACGACATCAATAATGGTTAAATGTTTTAAATGTGGAATGTACGAGAATTACGCAAACCAATGCCCTAAGGGAAAGTCTCATGAAGATAATAAGTATGGTCGTATGGGAAGTATTTATGTGGATGATGATGAAGAGACTACAAATGATATGTGAGATGAAAGAATTGTTGAAGCTCGGTCAATGGTTTAAGAATGTAGTGGAATGATTACATGTTTATCATGTGTAATGTTGTATAAGTAATCTCATTGTACTATGGAATAAAGAGACATGTAAGGATTGTTACACTGTTGTCTGATTAATATTACCAGTATCCATGAAAGGTTATTCAGATATTTTTGAAATGTAGATGATATGCACATAATGAAGGGATAAGGAGAAAATTAAATGTTTGATAGTATTCATGAGCTCATGACTAATATAAGGAGAAGGTTATATCATGGTTTGAGTATATAGAATTTTTGGATTTTGGTATGTGGAAAGAGTTAACTTTTGACAGCATTAATGTTTTCACTAAGGTTTAATGGGTATTCTTTTTTTTCAAGAGAATACATCATTAAGGTATTCACATGATTGGAATGTGACCAACAAGATATATGGGGGATAAATGATGGTATTCATATGCTTGGATGGCGACATTTCAAGTAATCATTTTCTTTATACTATGAGCTTGGACAGAAGTATTTTAGATAAGCCTAAAGATTGTAATGGATTATGTTAACCATAAGTTAGTATTGTTTAAGTATAGAAATTTTTTTTTGATATTATTTATGTGATGTTATAGTAATGTAGTTTTAGAAAAAGGACAACCTGCAGGAAGGGCGACAACCCATCGCTTCGGACAAGGCTGTGGGAATCAAACCCACAACCGAAGTGTGACTGGCCTTTATCGCCTACCACTGACCTACAGGAAGTCCCTGTTTATTAGAAACTAGTTTTATTATATTAAGCAGTATGATATGTGAAGTATAAGTTCATTTTAGGAACCATATATGATTAATATCACTATAGATGGACTTATGTATTTTTTGATAACTTTTCTAACCTTTTGTTTGAGACAGATGAAATGACCCATCATTCTATCACATGATCTGCTAACACATCACAAATGAAAAATTCAACTTCATTTCTTTAAGAGATGAAGTGGAAATTGTCCAAAGAACGACAAATGGTGAGACTATACCAAAATCACGAAAGTATTTCTTCTAATTCCAATTTCATCAACTTTAGGGAAATGATCTTGAAAACCAAAAATGTTTTCTTAGTGCTCTTATATCTGATGAATCAGATGGTACCTTAGATCATCACAAATTTATGGCTTTGTGATTGATAGCTTTTCCATAGCCATGTTCTCTACCACTCTCCATCAGAACATGATGGTTAGATTTCTCTTCCATATCCATATTTTCACCTATGTGGAAACCCAGTGATTAGTTTATTTGGGTAACCGTTACGTTTCATACTTTTGTTTTTAAAGATATGTTTTGGTATTCCTTTTTACGATGTGGGTTTCTATCAAAGAAACTTTCAAATAGTAAACCATTTATAACCCCGACGAATTTCGAGGGCGAAATTCATTTTAAGGGGGGTAGAATGTAACACCCCGAGATTTTATGAAAAATATTATTTTAATTTCATTAATGTCTTATGTTGTATTCTACACGAATATTACCTTGCACTATACGCAACACCGTATTAGCTTGCAGTATACGCAGCACTATTCTTGGACCGTGTTACACACAATTTTGATAATAGTTATTCTACGCAACATTGAGTATATATATATATATATTAAATGTATAAATGAAATATGGTTGGATTCTGTTATACGAAACAACGAAGGATTATTTCACAACACGCAACCCTGACTTGGCTTGCATTACACACAATCGCGACCTTCCTCGATAGCGTGTGTTGTACGCAATACCGGGTTTTAATAAACAATGTTATATTATTATAATATTGTCATGAACTAGCCGTTATGAATAGTATTAACTAAATTTTGAATTTTATAAAATTATTAAACATCTTACACATTTCTAGAACATCGTATAAGAACAAAATAAATTTTTCGGGTAAAATAAGTATTTTTCAAAAAATGCAATTTTGCCGCCTTTTGATGGCGCACCCACTTTAAATATGTTTTTTGACATTTTTATAAGTTCAATTTGACAAAATAAAATTATTCTTTGGAATCAAGAAATAAAAATTTACTTTGGATAAATTTTTCATATTATTCTGGTAACTTTCACATTTTAATGAATAGTAAAAACACGCTATATTTTAATTAAAAACAACTTTTTTCATCGTAATATCATATGTGGTTAAATTATAATATTGAATGGTTTAAAATTATAAATAGAATATATTTTTACCATTTAATATAATTTATGTCATTAGCATTGATTTTACCTTGAATTCGTAGGTTAAATCAATTCAATCTTTTGCAATGTTTTAAACAAAAACCCGTTTTTATTCGACAACGGGATTAATTTTAATTTAATTTCTGAAACTTCTATGTTTTGAATTTTAAAAAATGGATTCCATATTTGGAATCAGTGGGTCCAAATTATGTTAATAGGATACTTTTTATATTTGGGAATTATGAATAGTAACTACGGTAATTTTTTTTTACCATAGTTAAAGGTAAATCGGGTAATTAAGGGTAAATATAATATTTTAAATTTACCCTAACAAATGTCAAAATCCTATTTGATGACTAAAAAACGACCCATATCACCTAAGGGTCGGATTATATTAATTTAATTAAATTTTGTCAATGAAAATAATTTAATTATTATTAAAACCAAAGAATGTGACAACATGTCACTTTCTTAAATCTTATAAGTATAATAATTTTAATCTAGTGATAAACTTAATGAAACTTCGAACATGAATATTCTCCAGAAAGATAATAAAATTATATACATCATAGGAATTTATTTATAATTTTTAGGGATTAAATAATTATCATTTATTATGACAGAATGATGATGCAGTAATTGTCTTATTAATGAAATATTGACAGAATTGATGTTATAAATGCCCAAATAAATGTAATTTGAGACTTTTTATGACTTACACTAATTTTATAGGTTACTATAACATGTTATTGTTTATTTAAGTAACTTGGTTAGAAGTTATCATTCTGTTATGAATTTCATAAAAATCGTGTACCAAATAGTGTCAAAATTGACATAAAATAGTTTTTAAAACAAATATTATATTATTAATTGTTATTTTATTCCTAAAAATATAAGGTTCGGAAAAATGACTTAGATAAGATTATATATATTAATAATAAAAAACTTGGGGTTCTTTTGGCTTTATATAATAAGTTTATTAACCATATAGTGTAAGAAAACAAAAAGACACGGTAAAAGTTAAATTATTTAACTTAGAGTTAAATCTAATTGATAAGGTTAAAATAATAACCTAAACTTGTCTAAATCCTATTAGTTGATATGATTTAGACCCTTCCCCACTTTACCTTCTAAATAAGACCCTTTGGAACCATTATAAACCGATTTTGACTTTAATATAAAATAATATTTTGAGATATTCCTAAGGTGCCCCTCTCCTCCCTTATAAAAGGGCACCTCCTCCCTCTCTTCCTCACACAACATTGAGCCTTCAAGCTTGGAAAAACCCTACCAAAATCTCTTCTACACTTCCATGGTATCATCCTAGAGGTCATGGTCTTCTTCAAAGACCATCCTTAGTTCTTTATGTGGAGGTTAAGAAAAGGCGCGTCAAAAAAGAGGTAATATCCATTATCAATCTTTTTTAATTTCTTTCTTCTTCAACTTCTTCTTCTTTATTTGTTTCATGATAAAGTAATAACATAAGTATTACATACATACTGATATGTTATTATAAATATGAAACAACTCTAATTCAACTTCTATCCATCCTACGGAAAAATGAAGTCACCGCGCGTGCGTACTTACGGAATACCGTCTCCACGTCGTGGTGTAATCTATTTTCCACCATCACCTTACAAGGATGAGTATAATGGTGTAATGAGTAACTATATATGATTATTATAGAGTGATATTGATACTGAAATAGTATACATACACTTCAACACAATTCCACGACCATGGGAACGATATCATCGCTCGTGCGTACGTACGGACTACCGTCTCCACGACGCGATGAGATTAATTCTCAATGATTAACCATTCATGAATGATTATAAAGTATATATAATATGTACTAATGAAATATATGACATAATAATGATACTGGATTTATTTATATATTTATATGTATGTCATCTACTTAATTCCATTCAATTCAATAAGGAAACGAAAACAGCGTTCATGCGTACGTACGGACTACCGTCTCCATGAACAGTGTATTTCATTCCATTTAATGATTTATTATATATATGTATATCATGAATATATATATATATATATAAATCATGTTTTATGTTCTAGAATTAATTAATCATGATCTAAGTAATCATATGAATAATTACAAGACAAAACACGGACGAAAAATGAAACAATTTTACCCAAAACGCTCTTTAACATAGAATTTACAAAAGAACGGGTAATATAAAGTCATAAGCGAACCATATATGAAATAATAACAATGAATATGATTCTGTAATAAGTAAATGACATTATTTAAATCATTATACAGGAGGTTCGGACACTTACGAAGCAAATCGGACCTAAGGTAAGGGAAATATCACAATCCCATTTTTATCCGAGATTGTTTATACTTTGGTATTTACTGGGGTGTATTTTATCATCCACATCCATGTTCCCTCAATATGTAATATTGTTTTTATCCACTTAAAATAGTTTAAATCCAATTTTACCCTTCGATGAGTTTTTAGTAAATAATATGAAAGGAATATTTTGTCGTTTTTCTCGTACGAGGCACTTTTTGACTTTTCCGACAAAAGTACGAAGAATTTTTTTTAACTTATACGGCATGAATGGATTTCTAGAACATTATTTCCAAGAATCTTCCTTTAAAAGTATTCAAGTTTATTTTTAATCAACTTCTTTTAGTTTAAAATTGTATGACATGTTAATAAAGGAAAAGTGTTTTTGAAGTAGAAAGGATATTTTGCTCAAGAATAGAGTTCAAGTATTTTATCAAAATTATTTTCTATCTAAGATAATAAGAGGGTTCTGTTTTTATCCCTATTATTACATGGATTTGATTATGTTGTGTTGGAAATATTTTTATGAATTCCTTTATCTTATATGAATTGTTTTATGATGCCATTTGTTTAAGAATCCCATTTTTATTACATGGATTACGCTATGATGTATGGTTTATGATTATGTGGCACACATAAGAAAGGATTCATTATAAGATGGGTGGGACATATATATCCCTCCAATGCATTGGGTAAAGATTTTATATCTCATGAGATAGACATGGCTGAAATGGTAGGTTATACCGGTTCAGTGAAACAGGACTGAAACGAGGGTTACTCGATTCAGAAAGGGACTTTGTCCACTAAGATAGTCTTGGAAATGAGTCTTGACTAACAAGAAATGATTCTCTATGATTATGTGTGTATGCCACAAAGTTTCATGTTTTAAGTTATGATTATTGGGATTTCATTTCACTACTATGATTTATCCCATGTTATGAAATTATGCTCTCTTTTGCAGGTTAAGATTTACAAAAGTTATGTTCTTATGAATATGATGTGATTGATTTTTCTTTTGTATACCCTTACTGAGAATTTGAGCTCACCCTTTTATGTGTTCTTTTCCCCAGGATATAAAGAAAGGTTTTAGGTAAAAAAAGGGAAGATCTTTATGGGAGATATTGAAGATCTTTCACCACGATTAGAAGATTAAGTTCCGAGTTTCCAAAGACACTAAACTATTACGATCCTTCGGTGTGTGTTTTTGTTATGTACCAAGTATTCCGCAAATGTAATGTAATGTCCATGCACTTCAAGATACGGGTCTCTACACCCTCCGACTTATGTGTTCGGGCATTAGTGTTTGTTGGTTAACTCGCTGGTGTGGGAGACCCAGTTGAGAGTCCAGTTTCTTTCCTTCTGCTTTTGGCTTTTCATGGATGAAAAGTTCTAAGGTAGGGAGGATGTAGCAACTCATGTTTTGGCCCTGTCAGACATTGGAATATTCCAATGAATAATTTAGAGTTAGGCACGAAGACGACGTGCGATTTCGAGACTCGGTGTGCCCAGAATAAATTTTATAAAAATATTAATTATTTTTATACTATACACGTGGCGGGGTTGGGTTTTCCCCTAAATGGTAGCTCGGATCAGAAATCTGAGGGCACGGTTGTGTCCAAAGTGTGATGTTTACCCTAAGCGGGGTGTAACTTTTGTGGGCGCGATCCTGCTGTGGAAAAAATCCACCAGGGGTGTTTTCATAAATAAATGGAAAAGTTTATTTATGAGTTTCTGCTTGAATAACTCCCGAATAGAGTCTCCTATCACAATTATGAGTGCGTCGTTGCATTCAGAATGTCGTGTTTACCCTAGGTGCGACATAACTTTAGTCAGCGCTAGGTGCCGGGTCGGAGGCGTGTTGGCGGGGAGTTAAATGAATATTTTATTTTTAAAAAAATAAAATCAATAAATTTCCCCCCCCCCCCAACCTTGTACGCACAGGCGGAGAACCCTCCTCCCTCTCCCAACATTCTTCGCAAGATCGAGCCTCGGGCGTCCGGTTTCTGCGCTGATCATCAATAGGTCGCGTTCCAGCGTGTCGCAGGAGTCGTTCTGCACCCGAAGATTTGGCGATCCGCAAACAGGTTGGCGGTTTGCGTTTTAAAATCCTGGATCCCGTTTATGAATTTTTTTTTTCAAATCGTCATAAGGGTTGTGTAGTTTGGGTCCTGAGGTTTCCAAAACATGTTTCATATATGATTTTGTTGCATTGGGGGTGCTCCCGGGGGTTCCCTGGAGTTTTTTGGTTGAAAACACGGATTCTGACAGCGGCCATGGTGGAATCCGGCAAGGGCGGTGACGACACGGCTACATGGAGGTCCGACAAGGTCAGTGCAGTTGTTCAGTCAGTTTTCCGGTGAGCCAGCGATGGTCCGGCCAGAATATTCCGAGAGCTCTTTAAACCCCCTTAAAATGCATATCGGAAGTCCAAATCACAAGCCGTTTGCAGCGACACATTCCTTGCGTTGAGATGGACCTTTTGGGTTTTCTTTGTGAATTTTATGAGTTGGGTTCATGGCCTAGGGTGATGAAATGTTGAAATAATAATAATATTTTATTATTATTTAGCTTCGACCCACCATAACTCATGCACTAAGTGTCCAAATGACGTGTCGATAGTGGCATTGATACCCTAATGGTACAACATACTTTTTGAGATAGTTTCCAAGTGTTGGGACTGAGAATAGGGTGTGGGCCCCACGAGGTTGGGTTTGGGCATTTACGGAGAAACACAACTTTCTCACCAGGAGTCTGATTTTGGAAGATAGATAGTCAATCCTATATGTTTTTCCAAGAGGATCAAAATGGTGCGATCCATTCAATGAGTTCTGGGATTGAGGCGTGGGCCCCACCCGAGCTGGCTTCGGTGAATAGTATCTTTTTCACCGGGGGTCCGTTTGGGAAGAACGAGTAGTCGATCCCTTGTGTTTTTCAGAGGGGATTGCAGTGGTATGATCCTCTTGATGAGTTTTGGGATTGTTGTGTGGGCCCCGCACAGGCTAGCTACGGTGAATTGTGCCTTTTTCACTGGTTGCCTGTTTTGGGCAAATAAACAGCCTATCCTAAATGTTTTTCCATGTGGATCACGATGGTGGCCTCGGTATCGGCCTTGGAGGTGCGTGAGGTGGCGCTGTGGTGGGTCGCTCGGGTTAGCGACATTTGGACTAGCAGTGGTTGAGGGTACTCCCTTGGTTCGTTCCTACGATGGTTTACGCGAAATCACAACCCTAGTATAGGTTTGTGATCCTCTCAATGGGATGTTTAATGTTTTATAGTTGTGGAATCCCTCCGGTGGGCCTGGAGAGGGATCCTCTAACATCATTTCCCAAGATCGGGTTCTTGGTATCGATGTGACCGCTTATCCACGGGCAATGATCCCCTATCTAGCAAATTAACCCCGTAGGGTTTGTGACATCATCAGGAATATGATCCTCTATGTAGTGGTATATGCTCAGTAGGGTTGTGGAATCATCAGATATACGATCCCCTACTCAGCACATGGTTTCTGTAGGGTTGTGGCATCGTCGGTTCGATCCCCTACAGTGCGAGATGTACCATATAGGGTTTCAGTATCGTTGTGACCATCATAACACGGGTGATGGTCCTCTGTCTGAGTGATGTGTGTCTGATGAGTGAAAGATCGGGTTGTGGTATCCCCCAGCGGATCTTGGGAGTGATCCCCTTTCTGTGAGATCCATGAATGCTAGATTGGGTTGCGGTATCCCCCAGTGGACCCTGGGAGTGATCCCTTATCTGTGAGATCTTCATATACTGGTGTGGGTTCTGGTATCCCCTAGAGGACCCTAGGAGCGATCCTCTATCCGAGTAGTTTGGTGTTTATGTTTTTTCAATGAGGTTTCCTCAATGACGGTATCCAACGAGCGTGATCTCTCGGGTGAGCGTCTGAGATGTTTGTGTGGGACCCGATGGAGTGTATCTCTTGGACGAGTGTCATCTGGGATGACAGTGATCATGGAGAGTGTTCTCCTGGTTTTGAACTGTTGTTGTTGATGAGGTCGGTACCTCATGTGGCTTGGTGCGTGAGCTAAGTATATCTGGATTCTTCATGGTGTATGTATGGGTATACACCTGAGCTGAGATGACTAGTCGTGTTTAGCCAAGGATGGTCACGAGATGGAGTTTCTCTCTCATCTTGGTTTCCTCTGGCTGGGATGAGTGGAATTTTTCCATTTAGTTGCTCTCTTGTTTTGGGTTTTTGGGGTTCCTACGAAATATTTTTATACTCACCCCTGCATGGGCTTTGCTCGCACGTGTTTGTGTCTTGTGCAGACCACACCCCTTTCGGCGGAGTCCCAGGACGACCCAGATAAAGTGGAGGTTAGTGAGCAGGTTTGACCGTGGAGTCTTACTAGAGCTGTGTCGGGGAGCTTTCTAGTGGTTCTTTTGGCAGCGTACCCCTTTTTCCGAGCAGGATGGACGCTTTTGTAGTTTTCTTTTAGTGGGCCCTGTTTTTCCCTTTTATACTGATATTGCACTCTGGTTTGGGATATATGTATACATGCATTTTCTTTTCAGTTTTATATATCTTTTCACTGTTTCATGGAGGTGTATGTGGGTGCGTGTGTAATGGTACCTTAGGCTAATGCCTCCAATGTGTGTGATAACCTACTCGGTGATAGTCATCGGCCCCTGGCCTATTAGAGGCAGTCTTGGGGAGTCATGTATTGAGCCCTGTTGGGTCGGGTCATGACATACTTCTACACACACTTCTATCAAATGGGTAATGAAATCACCATTTATGTGTACAAAGACCTTCCTCATCACGAAATGATATCGTTCATTTTTTTATTTACGACCTCTTATGGTTGGGAATTATGATGAAAATACTTTTTTTATATGATATATATTATTTTTATAATGTCTTCATACTTATGGAATTATTATATACCACATAAATTTATGCTTTCCATTTTTTGTGAATATGATAACATCATTTGTGGATGTGCGGACTACTGCCTACTCAAAGTGATGTGATACATTCACTCTTTACATGGAATATATAAAGGATTGGATTAAAAAAAATATTATATAAATTTTACATTTATTATATCAATTACATAATTATCTATAAGGAAATATAACATGTCATTTTCTTCTTTCCATTTTACACATTGAAAAAGTGAAAACGTCATTCGTGGATGTGTGGACTACCGCCTCCTCAGAGCGATGTCATTATTACCTTTTCATACTCACATAGAGAAAATGATATATTTATAATTATATAAAATTAAATAATATTGAATTTTTAAAATAATTGTAAATATAGAAACATAAAATTGCTTACCTTCTTTTCATAATGATAATTGGAAGATGATAATGTTACTGATGCGTACATATGACCTACCATCTCCATGATTGTAACGTTGGTTCATTTTTCATAACCATATTTATTATATTATTTTAAAAGTATAATTGATGTATAAATGTGATAATTATTTCATTTTTATTTTTATATAGATGATTAAATAATGATCACATTGACCATATTTGACTTATCAATGTTGGTTTTGGAACATAAGCTGAATATGGTCAAAACATCCGAATTAAAAATTATTAATTAAGTAATTTTATATAGCTTGATAATAAGTTAAAAAAAATTAAGAATAATCAAAGTAAATTTATTTAAGAAATATAATAAATAAAATAAATTTATTATTCAAGAATATAAAAGAGGAGCATGACAAATTGGACTCAAGGTAAGGGTTTTTTTTACTCAATTTCCATTGATTGGGTTAAACTTATATTTCATAGGGTATGTTATGCCAAGAATATATGTGAAAGTACCCATGAATGTTTTATACTGTATTTACACTTTTATTTTTTATATATAATTTTTTCACAGATAATTTTTTCATTAATTTATTCTCACTCAAAATATATGATCTTTGTAAGGGGTTTTCATCTCATTTTTTTACATATGTGAGATAAATGTCATATTCCACACTTAATTATTTTGAGTAGCATATCTACTGAAATATTTTATATATTATATCATGGATTTTTTTATCTTAAGTTTATTTGAATCTTTCATTTGTTTATTATTACTTTTTTGGGTTTCTGATTCATATGTTACCATAATTTTTAGCAGATTTTTAGTGTCACTTTTATTACTATGAGACTTATTCCATATTCACCACTTATATTTGTTGGGTTTTGTATATAATTCCCATGAATGTATTTTTGATTATTATACTTGAATTTATTGGGATTTACATATCCACTTGATGATATCTCTTTCATGGGGTTTACAGTTTCAATGTTACTAAAGCGAAAATGGATTTTTTCAGAGTCTTCTTCGAGAAGTTTGTTATGTTATACACCTAACTTCTTTTATGAGGTGTATATACTTATAATTTTACATGATATATCATAAGTCTATTTATTCACATGATATTATATGTATAATTTAATTTTATTCTTTTAGGGGGATTATAATTCAAATGCTTCAAAATGGGACACTTTGGGATGTTTAAAGATCATTTTCCTCAAGAATGTTTTAATGATATTTGAATGGTATTTCTATTAAGCAATGTAAAAAAACCTTATTGTTACTTATCCTACATTAGAGATATTTTTTATTTATTCATTAATAATTATTTTATATAGATATTAATATTGTTTAAAATAGATTTTCATGGGACCCATTTCTTATCCATTTGGTAATCATGTTTCAAAGAGATTTTTATGGAACCCATTTCTTTTCAATAGGTTAATAATGTTTCAAAGTGATTTTTATGGAACCAATTTATTTTTCCATGGGTTAATCATGTTTCAAATAGATTTTTATGGAACCCATTTCTTTTCCATTAGTTAATCATGTTTCAAAGAGATTGTTATGGAACCCATTTCTTTTCCATTGGCTAATCAAGTTATAAAAGGGATAATTGTTGTTATTATGAGGTTATGATGAAATTTCATCTTTTATGTTCTATGATTTGTAATGGAACTTAGATATTTTATGGGTGGTTTTATGATAAACCAATTATGGGTGGTTACGTGATATGTAAAGACCCATAAATTTCAAGGAATTTTTTTTCTTAAATTCTATGGAATTTTATGAGTACGCAGTTTCTGACGACACCTGATTATGAGGCCCAGTGTGCCCGGAATAATTTTCTAAATTTATGCTCGGGTACGATCAGTGAACGAATGAGCGGGGTTTTCTATCTTTTGAACCGGTGCTCAGAATTGAAATCTGAGGGCACTGATGAACTCGCTGCATCGGTATTCGCTTAAGGGGACCTTTACCGCAGTTGCGTTTTATGCGGGTTGAAAGTTAATAATTGGTGATTTAGAATAAAATAAATAAAATTGGAAGTACACAATTTTATTTATATCTATGGTAGTTATATCCTACAAAGGGGAGTTAATGTTGGGACCCATAACCACCTAAATTCTCATGTGTGGATATTTGTGAGGTGGGGCCCACATGAGCCCCAACCATTCATCTTCCCTAAACTCCCTTAAACCCCCCTTTATTTAATTCTCTGACAACTTCTCATATTGAATGAGAACTCTTCCTCTCCCTCTCTCTCTCTCTTTATTATTTTCCAACACACCTTAATTAATGAATTCAACCTCTTCAATTAATTAATTGATTGATTTGAATTTTGAATTTCAAGTGTTAATAAAATAATATCCATAGCTCTTTTTTGGCACACGTTATGTTGGGAGGATATTTGAGAGAGATCTTGTGTAAATGAAGAAGGGAGTTCCTCTTTCGTTGAAGAACACCATCCTTCCATGAATAATGACGCCTCTTCGAAGAAGAATGCTGACTCCACGAAGAGCGACAACGTGCCTTCCTTCCTATTCTCCGCAACTAGTGTGGAGACGCCACTTCTTCCTCGGACGCACTCTGACGTCATCTATGAATCCTCTCTCCGCGACACCGTATTCCACAACACCCGATGTGCGATGTCAATTATTGAGGTAGGGGATTATATACAATTCTAGTTGATTAAAATTGTTCTTGTTCTTCGTTGAATTTTCTGAAACGAATTCGGCCAACTGTTACCACCTAACACGGAGGGCGCGGGCCGAACGCACACGGCCTCACGACCCTCCGTAGTTTCTTTTATTTTTGATTGAGACCATGTCGAAAAAAAGTGGTGACGAATAGAGGCAGTGGAAAATGAAGGTGTCAGCCGCGTGAGGAGGAACCGTGGCCCGTAACCGCAGGCCGCTTGACTGACGAAGAACTGTCCGGCTAAAGCCCACAGGGCCGAAGGAGGACCGCGACGCCATAAGGGGCGCCGCGCTACGGAAGACCGTGGCCCGCACTCCACAGGCCGCTTTGGCGGAAGAACCGGCCGACCTGATGGCTGGCCGGGCAGAGGAGAGTAGCGGCACCAGGAGGGAACCACGCCGGACGAACAACGGCCTGCTCGAGCGCGCTGCTTGCACCAAGAAGGTCAGTCGGTTTGGGAGGGCGGCGCCGCCGGTTCGGGGATCTGCCCCCCCTGGACCATTCAGCCTCCAGGCCGAGCCGCGTCCATCCGCGCCGTACCTTTTCGGGTCGGGCCGCTCGGCCAGACGGTCGAGCCGCGGTCAGCTGCACCGAGTCCTGCCGGGCCGCGCCACGCCGCGCCGGGTCGGGCTTCTCGGCCGGTCGGCCGAGCCGTGCCTTGCTGCGCCGTGCCCTGCCGGGCCGCGCCGCGCACCACCGGGCCAGACCGCGCCCTTCAAGCTAGGCCGCGCGATTCACTGGGCCAGTTCAGCCCTCTGCCGGGTCGGACCCTCCAAAACCGGGTCGACCCGACCCGCCAACCCACTAGGCCTAATAGGTCGGGCCCGTTTTCACTTAATCATTAATAACTTAAAGAACGCGTGTCTGATCGACGCTCCGTCTACGGCACTAGGACCCCTACGACGAGGCAGTCCTTTTGCGATACTCTGAGTGAGTTTTGGATGACTTTGGATAATGGCCGTGTTAGAAATGAGTGTATTTCTAAACGGGCCCGTAGAACGAAAAAGCCAATATCTCTCAGACCAGACGTCTGATTGACACACCGTCTGTTGCGTTGGGTTCCTTTTGATGAGACAGAACTTTGGGATACATCAAATCTGGACTTCGTGATAGTTGATGTATCGAACCCTTGGATTGAGGAGCAGACCCTCTCGGAATCGATCGTGCTGTGTGCGGGAACCCTAGAGCTGGCTGCGACTACGTCGACTACCGTACCGGGATCCTCTGTGGGTTTGACGACGACGACTACCATACTGGGATGCTCCATGGGTTCGACGATGAAGAATTCTGTACTTGGATCCTACGTGGTTTCGGCAGTGAGGACTACTATACTTGGATCCTATGTGGGTTCGACAATGATGGTTACTGTACTTTGATCCTCCGTGGGTTCGGTAGTGAAGACTTTTGTACTAGGATACTACGTGGGTTCGGCAGAGGAGAGGATTCAGAGGATACATTTAATCATCTCCACCCCCTTCGTGAGTAGTATACCTATGTGAGATGAGTCTTGACTTTCAATCATTATCATTAAAGTGATTGACTTCTTTCCTATGTGGACTGGGTTGTGCTTGGGCTCGAGAGTTGGAGCCGAACCGGAGTTGTTGACTTAGGTATATGTATGGGAATATACCTAAGTGGAGTCGGTTGATGCTTCGTGGTCGTATCTTTACTTTTTGGTTTATCCTCCGTGGATTCTGGGAGACCTTCGGGGGTCTCGGGGTCTCTTATGAGTATCGTATACTCACCCCTACACGGGATATGCCCACACTACTTTCTATTGGATGCAGACGACGGACAAGACTGATCGAGGTGGAGGTTTGTGGAGCTGGACGGTACCCGGAGGTGGACCACTTGGCGGGATGTACACGAGGCGGATGACCGGAAACGAGGAGCTGAGGAGACCATATGTACCCACCCTTCAGGTGGGATATACGGAGGATGACTCAGTGGTTTCCGCTTTACTTTACTGCTATTGTACTTTCTTTTCAGTTATACATTACTTTCAGTTGGGTTTGTATACTGGCCCATTTACTTTTCAACACATACTTTTGTACTCAGTTTTACTTAGTGCTTACTTCACTTGTAGACTCTGTTGTGTTTGTTTACTTTTATAAAGGCAATGCCTTCCCTTTTACTGGGATTTATGCCTTTGGTGATATTCTCCATCCCCTGGCCTATGGAAGGCGAGATTGGGGTAGTCACGGCACGAGCCCCGAGGATGGGTCGTGAAAAATTGTTATCAGAGGAGTCGGTTCTACTGTAGAACTCAAGACTCTGATAATTCTTTTTAGTGAAGCAATAGTGTTAAGTTTATTGAGTGTAGTTATCAGTCTAGGGATTCTAGTGTTGGTGCGGCGGCTGATGTATCCATACACCAGGACCCTGACTTCTGATTTCTGACTCAGTGCGTGAAAACATTTATTTCATGTGTGTTTCAAAAGTTTTCTTTGTGATTAAATTGTATCAGCTCACCAGGTATACTTTTTGACCATGGCTCACCTGTTTCTTTTTAGGATGGCCCCACAAAGGCAGCCGGCTAGGGTTTCGAGTCGAGTATGAGATGGCAGCCCACTGAGCAACGAGGCCTCGGTGCAGGGACCCATCACAGTGGAGGCACCAGCGGTACCACAACCCACTGAGCCACTGATACTACCAGCCCCAGCAGTAGAGGGTGCACACTGACTGAGTGCATTGCACTAGTTTCATCGACCGAGGCCGCCCAGGTTCCGTGGAGAGATGGACCCTCAGGTAGAAGAGGATTGGCTGGAGGTTATCATCAGAGTCTTCGGATTAGTAGGCACACCAGCTGATCTTATGGTGATCCTTGTTGTGAGTCTCATGCACGCAAGAGCAGGTAGACGGTGGAGCCTAATGCTCCAGGTGCATGACGAGGAATCTCTACATTGGATGGACTTCGAGAGTCTCTTCTGCTCGGAGTTTGTTCCAGCCACCCTTCATGTGGTGTGGATTCAAGAGTTACTTAATCTGCGGAAGGGCAGTATGATAGTAGATCAGTACTCAGAGAGGTTCACTGAACTTTCATGCTACTCCATGGACATAGTACGAGACCCATTCATCTGAGCCCGGACCTTCGAGCATGGACTGAGGCATGAGATAAAGGCTTCGATGATCTCCCTCAACATTCCGACGCATGAAGGAGTACTGGAGCGAGCCCTTCTTGTGGAGATATTTCTTGTTGAGACGATGCCAATCGCGAGACCCACCGTAGGGAGACACATAGCGGAGTCTTCTACAGCCGACAGTAGACGGATGTCATGGAGGTCCAAGCTGACCAGGGCATCAGGTGGGCGACCCCAGGATACTGGTTCAGAGGTGCGGGGTGTACGAAACAGAGCCAGCCATTCGAGGGGAAAGCAGTGCTATGAATGCGGCAGGCATGGTCACATGACTTGAGACTGCCTGAACCACGATGCAGACGAGCAGCATATAGTAGAGGGACCTCCCAGGTAGAGGCAGAGGTTCGACTATGGTGGTCCGTAGGGAGCAGGCGGATGAGGTAGAGGAGCTGGCCGAGCAGTGGGTGGTGGACGACGCTTTGAGGCTCTACCACCACCACCACTAGGAGGTCCACCCTGACCATAGGGAGTTGGCGGGCAGAGGTAGCCTCAGCTCCAAGAAGTGTAGGCTTACAACCAAGGAACCCCTGAGATGATTCTAGGTACTATCTGTGTCTACTCCACCCTTGCTGCAGTACTTATAGACATAGGAGAGAGTCATTATTTTATTGCCACTGCCCTTGTTCGGAGCTCTGAGATTCCGATGGAGTCGTTGGCTCGATCCTTAAAGCTAGAGACTCCTATGGGAGCAGACTTGACGATTACGCACTGGTGCCGGCAGTATGAGCTTACTCTTGGAGGCGAGAGCTTCGGCTGGGATCTTCTTGTATCGGCTTCGAGGCCTTACGACATCATCTTGGGTATGGACTGGTTATCTACATTCCATGCCCAAATAAACTGTATTAGGCGCAAAGTGCGGTGTGTCCGCACGGATGGTCCAGGCTCACCTTCACTAGCGAGAAGGGATCCTTTGCAGTGTAGGATGGACTTACACAGAAGAGAGGTTAGCCGATCACACATTAGTTGGCTAGTCTCATCCTAGGAGCGGTTGATGTGAGGAGTACGAGTTTTCCTATTATGGTGGATCAGTATGAGGACGTGTTTCCTGACGATGTTCTAGTACTACCTCCTTATAGATAGGTAGAATTCTACATTGATCTGTATCCCGGGACAGCACCAATATCTACTCTAGCATATCGGATGGCTCCCACTGAGCTTCATGAGTTGTGGGTACAGCTGGAGGACTTACAGGGAAAGGGATTCATCTGACCATGTGTTTCACCCTGGGCTTCTCCGATTCTGTTTTCCAAGAAGACGGATGGGATCTTACAACTATGTTTCGACTATCGTTGCCTAATATAGGTGACCGTAAAGAACAAGTACCCACTCCCGAGGATTGACGACCTCTTTGATCATCTCAAGGGAGCATGATAGTTCTCGAAGATAGAACTCGGGTCAGGATATCACCAACTCGGAGTTCGAGATGAGGATTTGCAGAAGACGGCCTTCAGGTGTCGGTATGACCACTATGAGTTCTTGGTTATGCCCTTCGGTGTAACCAACACTCCATCCGTGTTCATGGGTCTCATGAACATGATCTTCCAGCCTTACCTCGATCGTTTTGTCATATTCTTCATCGACAACATACCGATTTACTCGACTACTAAGGAGAAGAACACCTATCACTTGCGGGTTGTACTGGACACACTCTGAGAGCACCTGCTATATGTTAAGATCTTGAAGTGCCGGTTATGGATTTGATAGGTTCATTTCTTAGGACACGTCATCTCAGAGGCTAGGGTTGCAGTGGACCCAATGAAGATCGAAGCGATAATTTCTTGGGATCCACCCATGAGCGTGACGGAGGTGCGGAGTTTCCTAGGTCTAGTTGGGTACTATCAGAGATTTGTGCCAGACTTATCCAGAGTTGTGGAACCGCTTTCATCTTTTAAAAAGAAGTGGAAACCCTTCGTGTGGTTAGATAGATGAAAGGAGAGATTTCAGGAGCTGAGATAGAGATTGACCAGTGTGCCCATCTTGAGGCTACCGAATGAGGGCGTTGGGTACGTAGTTTACTACGACGCATCAGGGATCAGACTCGAGTGTGTCCTGATGCAGGAGCAAGTGGTGATCGCATACGGTTCATGGCAGTTGAGGCATCATGAGTAGAACTACGCTACCCATGACTTGGAGTTAGAAGCAGTGGTCTTCGCCTTGAAGATGTGGCGGTACTATCTGATGGGTGATCACTTTACAGTCTACACTAACCACCAAATTCTTAGGTACATCTTCTCGCAGAAGGACCTGATCCTAAGACAATGATGATGGCTCAATTTCCTTCAGGACTATGACTTCAAGATATTCTATACTACTAAGAAGGGGAATGTAGTAGCAGATTCTCTGAGTAAGAGATCATGCATTCAGCTACTAGGGGAGGCGACAGAGCAGCTAGCCGCATTGCAGATATCCTTTGTGGATAGAGATAGAGAAACCTTTCTACAGTCTCTTACAGTCACTACTACACTCCTTCAGCGATTCATAGAGGCACAACGTGGGGACGTTTATTGTGAGACACGACGTACTCATATATCCACATGGAAGACGCTTGATGGGTTTTCTGAAAGAGGGGAGCACTCCATCCTCTTCAGTGGACGTACTATGGTACCAGTTGCATTACAGGAGGAAGTGATGAGGGAGTTTCACACTTCCCCACTAGCGGTACATCCAGGAGTGGCGAAGATGTACCAGGACTTTTGACAATAGCACTGGTGGCTGGGTATGAAGAAGGGTATAGTAGAGTTCGTTTCACGGTGCCTCACTTGTCAGCAAGTAAAGGCAGATCACCGGGTACTGGCAGGCTTGGTACAACCCTTAGAGGTCCCAGAGTGGAAGTGGGACGGTATATCCATGGATTTTGTGACAAGTCTTCCATGTACATCCAGAGGACATGACTTTATCTGGGTGATCGTCGACCGACTCACCATGTTGGCCCACTTCCTATCGATCAGAGAGAAGGGATAAGTAGAGAGATTGGGATGCCTCTACGTTCAGGAGATCTTACGTCTTCATGGAGTGCCATCATCTATCATCTTTGATCAAGATGCTTGATTTACTTCTCGGCTTCGGAAAGGATTACAAGAGGATTTTGGGACGCAGCTACGTCTGAGCACCACCTTCCATCCTCAGACAGATGGCCATACAGAGAGGACCATTCAGACACTTGAGTATATGCTCCATGCATATTTCCTTGACTTTGGTCATAGCTGGGATGATCACCTACCCTTGGTGGAGTTTTCATACAACAATAGTTACCACTCCACCATCGGGATGGCACCATACAAGGCACTGTACGTCCGACCTTGTAGATCACCTCTGTGCTGGACTGACCCTGGGGAGTCAGCACTTTAGGTCCAGAGATGGTTCAGGCTATGACGGAGAAGGTTCAGATCATCCAGGAGTGGATAAAGACTCCACAGAGCAGACAAAAGTCCTATGCTCATAGGAGACGGAGACCACTGCAGTTCGAGGATGGAGACCATGTTTTTCTATGGGTCTCACCTCGACGAGGTCTACGGAGATTTGGCCGGGGCGTCAAGTTATATCCACGTTTCATCAGACCATTCCAGGTCCTCAGTAGGGTAGGCTAGGTGTCTTACCACTTGGCCCTTCTACTTCAGTTGCACTGGGTTCACGAAATATTCCACGCATCTCAGCTGATGAGATACATGCATGATCTATCACACACCATCGATCACGGGGAGCTGGACATCGATGACGGGGAAACATTCACGGAGGTCTTGGCAGAGATTGATGATCGACAGGAGCGGGTCCTATGTGGACAGTCGATTCCTCTGGTGCGCATTTGCTGGAATCACGGGAATCTCTAGGAGAGCACATGTGAGCGGGAGGCTCAGATGTGTGCTCAGTACCCTCATTTGTTTTCCTAGTCTATGTTGTAACTATACGGGGATGTAAAGCCCTGAGGTGGGGGTAATTTAAAGACTCGTAAATTTCTATGAAATATTTTTTTTAAATTCTTTGGAATTTTATGAGTACTCAGTTTTTGACGGTACCTGATTCTGAGGCCCGGTGTGACCGGAATAATTTTTTAAAGTTATGCTCGAGTACATTCAGTGAACGAACGAGCATGTTTTTCTCTCTTTTGAACCGATGCTCGGAATCAAAATCTGAGGGCACCGATGAACTCGGAGCGCCATTATTATTTTAAGGGGACCTTTACCACAATTGCATTTTATGTGGGTTTAAAGTTAATAATTGGGGATTTAGAATAAATAAAATAAAATTGTTAGTACAAGATTTTATTTATATATATGGTAGTTATATCCAACAAAGGGGAGTTAAGGGTGGCACCCACAACCACATAACTTTCCATGTGTGGATATTTGTGAGGTGGGGCCCACATGAGCCCCAACCTTTCATCTTCACTAAACATTCTTAAACCCCCCTTGATTTAATTCTTCGACAACTTCCCATATTGAATGAGAACTCTTCCTCTCCCTCTCTCTCTCTCTTTATTATTTTCCAACACACCTTAATTAATGAATTCAACCTCTTCAATTAATTAATTTAGTGATTTGAATTTTTAATTTCAAGTGTCAATAAAATAATAGCCATAGCTATTATTTTTTTGGTACACGTTGTGTTGGGAGGATATTTGAGGGAGCTCTTGTGTAAAAGAAGAAGAGAGTTCCTCTTTCGTTGAAGAACACCATCCTTCCACGAAGAACTACACCTCTTCGACGAAGAATGCTGACTCCACGAAGAGCGACGATGTGCCTTCCTTCCTCTTCTCCGCAACTAGTGTGGAGATGCTGCTTTTTCCTGAGACGCACTCTGACATCGTCTATGAATCCTATCTCCGCGACGCCATCTTCTGTGACTCCCGAAGTGAAATGTCAATTATCGAGGTAGGGGGATTATACAAAATTTTAGTTGATTAAAATTGTTCATGTTCTTCATTGAATTTTCTGAAAAAAATTCGGCCAACTGTTACCACCTAACACGGAGGGTGCGGGCCAAACACACACGGCCCGAAGACCCTCCGTAGTTTCTTTTATTTGCGATTAGTACCATGTCGGAAAAAGGTGGTGACAAATAGAGGCGGCGGAAAATGAAGGCACCAATCGCGTGAGGAGGAACCGTGGCCCGCAACTGCGGGCTGCTCGACCGACGAAGAACCGGCCGGCTAAAGCTGACTGACCCAAAGGAGGACTGTGGTGCCACAAGGGGCATCGCGCTGCAGAAGACCATGGCCCGCATTCCGTGAGCCCCTTCGATGGAAGAACCATCCATCCCAACAGTCGGCCGGGCGGAGGAGAGCCACGACACCAGGAGGGCGCTGTACCGGATGAACCGTGGCACGATCGAGCAGGCTGCTTGGGCCAAGAAGGCCGGCCGGCTTCTGCCGGACAGTTTGGGAGGGCGACACCGGTTCGAGAATCCGGGGGGCCACCTGCCCCCCCCCCCTCGGACTGCTCGGCCTCCGGGACGAGCCGTTCTACCAGCCGCCCGAGCTGCGGCCAGCCGGGCCGCACCCTGCCGTGCCGCGCTGGGTCGTGCCGGGCCGGGCCGTGCCCATTCGGGCCGAGCCGCGCCCTTCGGGCCAAGCCACGCGATTCACTGGGCCTGTCCGACCCGCCAGCCCACTAGGCCTAACGGGCCGGGCCTGTTTTCACTTAATCGTGAATAACTTAAAGACCGCACGTCCGATCGATGTGTTGTCTACGGCACTGGGACCCTTACGGTGAGGAGGTCCTTTTACGATACTCTAAGTTAGTTTTGGACGAATTTAGATAATAGCCGGGTTAGAAATGAGCGTATTTTTAATTGGGCCCCTAGAATAAAAAAACCAATATCTCTCAGACCGGACGTCCGATTGACGCGCCATCTGTCATGTTGGGTTCCTTTTGACGCGACAGTACTTCGGGATACATCAACTATGGACTTTGTGATAGTTGATTTATCGAACCCTTGGCTCGAGGAGCGGACCCTCCCGGAATTGAGCGTGCTGTGTCCGGGAACCCTAGAGGTGGTTGAGACTATGTCGACTACCATTCTGGGATCCTCCTTGGGTTCGATGACGAATACTACCGTACTGGGATCCTCCGTGGGTTCGACGACGATGACTACTATAATTGGATCCTATGTGGATTTGGTAGCGATGAAAACTGTACTTGGATCCTACGTGGGTTCGACAGCGATGGTTACTGTACATGGATCCTTCGTGGGTTCGGCAGCGATGACTTCTGTACTAGGATCCTATGTGGGTTCGATAGAGGAGATGATTCAGAGGAAACATCTAATCATCTCCACCCCTCTTCGTGAGTAATATACCCGTGTGAGATGAGTCTTGACTTTTAATCATTATCATTGATGTGATTGACTTATTTCCTGTGAGGACTAGGTTGTGCTTGGGCTTGAAAGGTGGTGCCGAACTGGAATTGATGACTTAGGTATATGTATGGTCATATACCTAAGTAGAGTCGGTTGATACTTTGTGATCGTATCTTTCCTTTGTGGTTTATCCTTCGTGGATTCTGGGAGACATTTGGGGGTCTCGGAGTCTCTCCTGAGTATCATATACTCACCCCTGCACAGGCTATGCCTGCACTACATTGTGTTGGATGCAGACGACAGACAACATTGATCGAGGTGGAGGTTTGTGGAGATGGACAGTACCCAGAGGTGGACCACTTGGTGGAACGTACACGAGGTGGACGACCAAACCCGAGGAGCTGAGGAGACCATTTGTACCCACCCTTCAGTTGGGATATCCGGAGGACGAATCATTGGTTTATGCTTTACTTTACTGATGTTGTGCTTTCTTTTCAGTTGTACAGTACTTTCAGTTGGGTTTGTATACTGGCCCATTTACTTTTCATCACTTACTTTTTTACTCAGTTTTACTTAGTGATTACTTCACTTGCATACTCTGTTGTGTTTGTTTACTTTTATAAAGGTGATGCCTTCCATTTTACTGGGATTTACGCCTTTCGTGCTAGTCGCCAGCCCCTGGCCTATGGAAGGCGGGCTTGGGGTAGTCACGGCATGGGCCCCAGGACGGGTCGTGACATGATAAACAAATGAAATTTTGTTACATGACAAACCAATAATGGGTGGGTCTATGATAGCCCTCAAATTCATTGGGTATGGAAGTCAACCGTATAGTTATTCCATTTGTAAGAGTGAATATAAGAGTGGATTTAAAATTATTTACCAAGTATGTACATGTTTTATTTATGATTTAGATGGTTTTATAATGTCTCTAAAGATTGGTATTGATATCACATGGCTCGTGATTATTGATTCTAATGAATTTTTCTATTACTATGTTTTTATATTTTATGATGCAGGCTTTGATGGGTATGATTTCTATTATGATTTTATCATGCACTTTTATTATGTCATCATACCCTTATACACTCTTATTATCATTGATAAAATTTAATTTTTAATGCCAATGTTTACCCTTATTGAGCATATGAGCTCTCCATTGTTATGTTTCCTTTTCCCTAGGTTCTAAAGAATGATGTTGAATGATTGATGCCTCTAAATTATTTCAAAAGTATGATGTTGATGACCTAGTATTAAATAAGAAAATATGGGTACAATGGGAGATGATGTTAATCTTTATGAACTATTTTTTATGATTCTAAGTTGATGTGAATTATTTTTTATAGGAGTTTTTCATAATTATATTGACATCTAAACCTAAAAGTCCTTCCAGAATGTAAGTGTCACAAGTTATTCATTTTAAGATTATAAGGTTTTGATAAAAAAAAGAGGTCACAATTATGGGCATCGTAGCCAAAAATTTAATGTTATGGATTTTAGTATGGGATCTGGGAGTGCAGGTTTTGGGTTGTTATTTTCATTATTCCAAAAAATTAGGGATTGTGTCATAAAGGATATATAGAATATATCATCGAATATGATTGGTGATCTAAGAGAGTGATTATCAAAAGTGCTGATTGAATCATGAATTATAATAGAGAATAACTCTATCTATTTTAAAATTCTATATAATCCAAAATTCATAAATATTTAATATTTTTTGTAAAATTTCTTATAGTTCATAAATATTTTATAAAATAAAATTCTTAAGAATTATAAATGAAATATTTTTATGCCTAAAAGAATTTGAAATGCTCCTATTTTTATATCTTGTTTGGAAAATAAATATAATTTTTTATTTTTTTTCTCCTTCTATAATTAATGTATAAAAAATGTTTATATGATGTGAATATCATGTTTACTTAAATATATATGAAAATTACATATAAAATTTCCATGTCATGCATTTCATGATATGTATGAAAACAAAATATTTAGATATAATATTCCTTGAATTTTATTTTTATTATGTTTTAAGCTTAAATTTAATGTTTTAGTATAGTTGATACATATTATGTATTATATTATGGAATTAAAATCTCTCTTGGGTAAAGTAACCTTGGGTAGAGGTAATTTGGTCCAAACTACTCGCTACCATGTTGGATTATAACTTGTCTAGAAAAGTAGGTGTTCCTATTTATCAATCTAAGATTACTATTATAGGGATATTTGGTTTCATATAACTATAATAATTTAAATGAAAGTTTTTCATTTACCTCAATCATGGGATTCATTTGGATACATGTAAATATTTTTGTCTTTTATATTTAGGCGAGTAACATAAACTATCAGTTGTGTAAAGAGTTAAAACATGATATGGACTAAACATATTAATTTTATCTATGAAATATAGATTTTAAAACATATATGTTAGAATCATTCAATCGTATAAGAATAAAACATGATATGATGGAGATTCCATGCGATGTAATAGTTATGGATTTAATATGGATATGATGTATATTAAAATAGAGATAAAAAGAAAGATGTTCAAATATTAAACATCAAATTCCTTCCAAAGAAAACACTTTTTAAAACCTTGATCATTTATTATGGGTGAAACTAACTGTTATATTCCCATGAATTATCATGTCTCTGAGAATAATATTATTGTTGACCCTAAATGTTAGGTGCCTATATCAAATACAAGATTTAGGTTACACTTAGCTGGGATACCATAACTAATAGGATACTGTAGGAATGGAGTTTATTAAATCTATATGATAGATTGAGATACAGATTTATCCACTAAACTATCCAAGAGTCATACATTATATGATTGGCAGGATTTTCTATCAAATATTGTCATGGATGTTGTTACAATATTAGTTAGGATAAGTCTAAATAAAATATTGACCTTGTATCACTAAATGGATGTGATTTATGGATTAATAATTTTTAGTGGGAGTACTTTCATTGAAATACATAAATAAAAATATATAAAACACGATACTCATCCATAAATATGTCTTTTTTATAGACTATGACATGCATCATGATAATCATTTTTAGGCCTGTTTTAGAGATGACATGTAAAGTAATTCTAGATTGGTATCAAAGTTTTATAAGTGTTCTCAAATATAATCATCTTGATTATATGGATGTGAATGTTATAGAAATAAATTTCTCTAATATGGAATCATGAGTATTGGACATCGGGTGTGCATCACAAATTTATACTGATAAATGTGGACTTGGAAATAAGAGAGAATTGAAGGAAGGTGAAGTAGATATATGTGTTGGTAATAGGTAAAGAGTTATTACATTGTATTTCAGAAAATGTTTTCTAATTCTACAAAGTTCATTTGTTTTTAAAATGGAAAACAATTATTATGTTTCTATCATAAATAGAAATATTATATCTACATATTATTCAGATAAGATGGTTTTTTCCTTCATTATTAAGAACAAGAGTTTTTCAATATATATTAATGAAATGTTTTATATCGTTGGGAATATATTTAACGATTTATACATTCTATATATGGATGACCATATCAACAAAATTCAAAATAATAACGTCAAGGTTCATTCTAACCCCACTTATCTTTGGAATTTTCAACTTATATATAAATAAGAAATACATCCAAAGACACTCTATATATAGATTATTGGAATCATTTTATTTTCAATCATTTGAGACATTTTAATCTTGTTTAATAGAAAAAATTATGAAGTCGCCTTTAATGGAAAAGGTGAAAGGTATAGTGTACAATTAGATCTTATATATAGTGATGTGTGTGGTGTTATGAGTACTCAATAAAGTAGTTGGTTTAGGTAATCAATAACCACTATCAGTGAAATTATTTAGGATGGTTATGAGTTTCTAATGTGAGGTAAGTTTAAAATATTTGAAATGTTTGAATAGTTTCAAAATGGCATATATAATCACCTAGAAAAAAGTATTTATATTCTCCAATCAGATCAGGATGGTGAATACTTAATCTAGGAATTCACTATTCATATAAGATATTGTGGAATTTTTTTATAAATCACTCCTTATAAAACACCATAATGAAATATTATATTTAAGGTGATGAATCATACCCTATTTTACATAGTTCAGTTGATGATGATTTGGTGTGACCTTCTTATATCATTTTGGGGTATACACTGGAAGCTGTATCTTTTATACTAAACCATGTTCCATCTAATTAAATCATAAAAAAATGATCATATAAATGTTATGGGAACCATCCAAAATTTAATTGTATAAGTATTTGGGGTTATAAGGCATATGTATGATTTTTTAATTTTGATAAACTTGCACCTAAATTATAGAAATGATTTTTTGTTCGTTATCCTAAAGGTTCTATGATATATTAATTATATAGTCCAACTAAATGAAAAGTGTTTTTGGAATGATGTGGTGTTTTCCTTTGGTATGATCACATTGTTTGAGGAGTTAGTGGGAGGAATTTCGAACTTAGAGAAGTTCAAGACCAATAGAATAAGTGTTCCTAAGATGGACACTGATCTTTTTCCATAAATTGATGTGGAAGAAGAACTGAGTTAGGATACCCAAAAACCTTTATGTTCTAGCATTATTCATCAATATCCCAAGATATATGGATTTATTATGGATTATATTGATGAATACATATTTATAAATGATAAATCTACTACCTAATGAGAGCTTATTGAGAGTTTTGATCCCATGAAATGGCTAAATGACATGAAATATGTGATAGAATTCATGTAAACCAACCAAGTTTGATACTTGGTGGATTCACCTGAAGGGGTTAGACCCATTGTATGATAGTGGGTTTTCCATAATAAAACTAACATGTATAGTAGTGTGTCTACCAATAATTCTTTCCTGACAGCAAGTTGTTGCAAAAAAATTCATAGTATCAAATGTAGAGAAATATATATAATTTTTTTGATGATAAATTCCATTCAGATATTTATAGCCATATTAGATCTTGATTATTATGGTATATATCATATAGATTTCAAAACTTATTTCCTTAATTTTAATTTACTCAAGGATGTTTATATGATAAAACACAATGGTTTTAAATTACCAAATTAGAATGCAAAGGTCTTTAAGTTATAATGGTCCATTTATGAATTAATGTATTATTATCAAGGTTACAATATCCTTTTTAATGATTCAATTAAAGAATTTACTTTAAAAAAGAATGATAATTATTATTTGTTATGCAAGAAGTTTTGTGGGAGTGTTTTGACATTTTTGGTATTGTTTGTAGATGACATACTAATCAAAAGTGATATATTGACTTTATATTATATGAAGCTATGGCTAGGAAAATTATTATTGATGAAATATAGGGAAAATTAGTCTACATATTGCATATTAATATCTATAGATATAGATCAAGTAGGTTTCTTATACTGAGTAAGATAACATATATTGGTAAAGTACTAAAGCATTTTAGTGAGGAGAACTCCAAAAAAGGGGTGTTTATAATTTCACATGTCGTAAAACTTAAAAAGATTCAATATAATTATAATGGGTATGAGTTAGATAATATTCTTTATGTAACATCTATAGGAAATATATTTTATTCCATGTTATTCACTTGACCCGATGTTAGTTATACTTTAACAATAACCAGCAGATAGTAATCCATTCTCAATAAAAGTCCCTAGATTTTTATCAACAATATAATTTTTCATGTTCCAAACCTTAAAAAGGTTCAATATCATTATAATGGGTATGAATTATAGATAATATTTTTTATGTAACAGCTATAGGAAATATCTTGTATTCCATGTTATGCTCTTGACCCGATGTTAGTTATACTTTAAGAAAAACTAGCAGATAATGATCCATTATCAATAAAAGTCCTTGGATTTTTATCAATAATATCCTTAAGTACTTATGAAGAAGTAAAAATATGTTATTGTTATTTAGAAGAGTCAATGGGATCATTGTAAGGGGTTATGATGATAATGGTATCCAATATAAAGAATATGATATGATATCTTTATCTGGTTTCATGTTTTTACTAAATGGTGGAGATATTAGTTGGAAGAGTTACAAACAAGCCATTGTAGATTACTCAAAAATAGTGGCAGACTACATCATCACATTAGATTATGAAAATGAAGAAATTTGGATTGATAATTTCACTGTTAAAATTTGAGTAGTTATAAACATTGATAGAGAAATTGAGACTTACTATGAAAATAATAGAGTTATATTTCTGGCTAAGGAACCCTTATCTCATTAAATTACTAAATATATCCTTGAAAAATACCATCTCATTCAAGATATCTTTGAAAGGGGTGATGTAAAGATTTTTTAGGTGGATACAAATGATAACGTCTTAGATACTTTAAAAAATCCATTAGCACACTAAAATAATTAAGGAAATGTTGAATCTATTGGTATTAGATACATGTGGGATTTGATGTAATGGTTTTCAAATTTATATTGGTTTTATAATAAAATAAATTTCCATTTAGAATTAATTTATTTTTTTTGTATATTTTACATGAATTGTGGAATGATAATATCCCATCAAAGTATGACTTTGAGTTTTCCCTAATTGATGTTCATCAGGGAGTATCATGAGTTTTAATGATATGTAAAGATTATCATGAGTATAATATTGTGTGTAATACAAAGAGTAAACTCATTAAATAAAAAGTATATACCTATTAAATAGATTGACCCACAAATGTATATCATATCGATTTCCATATAGTTATTAATAATCTTGGAGGTGTTTGATTTTATTAATCCCCATAACCTGATCCTGGAATGATACATAGAATCTAAACCTTCTTATTTTGATAAAATACAAACACTATCCTTGACGCTGGATTAATCAGGGGGAGTTTGGGTTTTTTGTTAATCATTTCATCAATTATCTTCATCCATGATGATATTTTTTACTTTCATGATACGAAAATATATTGGGGCCCTCGACTAAATTTCACTGAGGAAATTCATGGCCATTATTAGTTGAGTGACAAGTGATGTGATCTTATACTTGGATGAATGACATGTGATGTATTAATTAAAAATAGTCAGTCTATTTTAGAGAATCATGAATGTAGGATATTACTAATACAATATTGATATTCTATGAGTCTATTGGTCACTTGATTCCATGACTGAAAATTATTTTTTTATTTTGTTATCAAATCACTTTTAAGGGGAAGTGAGAAACCCAAAGTCTATCAAACAGCTAACAGCAACAAAAAAAACTCCAAACAAAAAAACTGGTCCTGCCTTTACCCAACAACTTGGTGTTAAAATGCCTCCACCAAAGCATGGGACTCGGAAAAAACTCCCGTGAAAGGATGCACGGGCATGGTACCAATAGCCAATCCATACCCTCTCATTCTTCCACTCCAAGTGACATGCAGAGGTGATGGCCTTGTGCTCTAAACCTCATCTAAGGAAAGACCATAATACCTGCCAGAAAAAAACCTGAAAACACCACGATACACACAAACTGAAGAAGCACTTCCACCTATCCAAACATCTCAAGAAGAAGAGGGCACCCCCAGCATTAGTCAAATAATTGTAAAGCATCATTTTTGAAAAACAGCTTAACTCTACCTGTAACCGTATCTCTAAACAACCTCCAGGATATAGCAGATACCTGGATGTGCGGGTCTCCCCTTACCAGGACTTCAAGCTAAAAGGTCAATTGGTCCCAGACCTGTATGTACTCCTCCAGTATAATTATCCCCTTATTGAAGCCCCAAATTAGGATCGTGTCCTATTGGTCTACCCAAAAATATTGTTCTTCATTAAGATTCACTTCAATGTCCCGGCCCATCATCTTGGCCGCTTCCTCTTCCGACGCATTGAGGAATAAAACCTGCTCTGTCACCTCATCGTCCGAACATAAAATCAGCTCCAAGGGAAGTGCAGAATGGCCAAGAGGTTCCAATTGACCCATGACCTCCCAGTTCAACTCCTCATCCAATTTCTTTTTCGCTGGCTGAGTCTTCATGGGAGGTGGTAAGGATGAGTAATCCTTCCTACCCATTCTCCTCCTATTTCTACTATTTCTCCTTGGACTGGACTCCCCATTAGATAAACTCTTGGTGTTTGCAATGTGTTCCTCCACCCCAAAGCCATCGATATTCTTCCTGCTAGTCTCCTCTCCCTCAACCGCAACCAGTGCTATATCTCCCGATCCTACCTCCGCCATACTTTAAATCCTATTACCTAGGATGATTGGGGTCCGAGTTGAGGAGCCCGCACCCCATTTCCTCCCCTTACTGACATCTGCCCCACCCTTCCCTTATTTCTCAGTATCCAAACCAAGTAACTCCACTTTCTCGCTGCCAGATGAGCGGGCCAAGAACTGGCCCCCATCCAACTCGCCTTCCACCCGAACCTCCATATGTTGGTATTTACCTTCTCTATCCTGCGTTAATTCCTCATTATCCTCCTCCTCCGGTGTTGATATCTGGTTCAAGGAGCATGGATCATCACTGACCAAATCAGTGCTCATCAGTAGGGACTGCTCAGCATCATCTTCATTTGTTACATGTTCAAGACCGCATCCCATGAATGGATGTCCACCACAGCTAGCATTAACTTGAGTCTGAAAGGAGGGATCCATTGCCTCCCTACCAAAATTAACCATGAGATCATCCTTGAGCCTGCTAAAAACACTAGACACCGAGGGGTTTTCACCCTGCATTGCAGTAGGTGAGGAGTGTTCAGAAATACTGAATCCATTTCTTCTAGGTTCGTGGTCTCCTCCATTGCTGACTTTCGAAACACCTCTGGCCTTCACAGTATCAGATTTCTGGTGGCCATCGCGTCGGCAGCAATCCATGGTGTGTCCCAGTCTATGGAAAACCGAACAATAATCAATCAAATGATCAAAGATCACCGGCTGCTTGCATCAGATCTCCTCGGCAGCATCAATCCAAATCGTCTCCACTGGCGCTCTCAAGGTATCAACCTCCACGCACATCATTGGGTTAATTGGGTGGCTCACCGAGGCTATACGGGAATCAACACACAGAAAGCCCCCAACCATGTTCCCCAACACATGCATGATCACTGGGGTTTGAAAGGAAAGGGGAAGCAGGGGCAAGCTAATCCAGACTGGAATGAGAGGGGAATCGCGGTTCATATGAAAGTCATAGGACCATCTGCATAAATGAAACTCATACCTTCTGCACTTCCTGGGGGCGAACGATAGCGCATGAACCATGTCCTCTGATGAAGATCAACGGACCATCAAACTCCATTTATCCAGCAAACCAACAACTGGCTGAAACTGAAGTCCCCATGATTTGGCGACGAACCTGTCGAAATTGTCCACCGAAGGACGGAACTTCTTGAATCGAGAATCAAGGCCAGATCAAGGAGACTCTCAGCTTCTGCGATCTCCAGAACCAAAAGAGGGACCACTGGGTCTCCGTTCCGGAATCCATGAACCTTCGTCCCGATCTGAATCTCAGGGAAAGGGGGAACGAATCAGGGTCAGAAAATTGGGTGAATCAATTCCGCCGCGAG
This sequence comes from Viscum album, assembly GCA_963277665.1. Taxonomy (NCBI): domain Eukaryota; kingdom Viridiplantae; phylum Streptophyta; class Magnoliopsida; order Santalales; family Viscaceae; genus Viscum; species Viscum album. The sequence continues at coordinate 321,058,838 of OY728146.1, forward strand.
GCCTCCTTCTCATCCACCCCCCTCCGGCTTGCAACGGAGGGGGGAGAGCCACCGACCCCATTAGGGTTAGGCAACCTTCATCTCAAATAATTGGAGAATTCATATTTATTTTCAATGCAATAAAGTTTCATAGGGTCACATGGTTATTCTTTAGAATAAGGATAAATTTATATATAATGTTTTTCTTCCAAAATAAAGAGAAATTTATTCAAATGAGTTTAAATGGATTTATAAATAGTTGTCATTTTTTTAAATAAATTCCATATGAAATTTTAGTGAAAGTGGGAGACTAATGGATGTGCACTAAAGTGGGATGAATTTTATCATATGATTCATCTATATCATAATCCTTGTTTTCAATGTGATACATATCATAGGAAACAATATTTTTATATCATTAAATTCATATGATGTCTATGTCATATATTTAGACCTGACCAATAATATGTGATATTGGGTGAATTGGTTGATTCCAAAAATCCAGATAGGTTCCCTTTAATTATGAATCATAAAAATGATTTATTTATGGAATGAAAAATGTATTTTGATCATTGAATCATTCAAAAAACATAACATTCCAACAATCATGTGTTATAGTAACACATATTGACTATCAAGAGTCAGTGGTCGATGCTCAATATCCAATATTAACTGAATATGGTCTATATAAAGGATGAGATACTCTTGTTAGGCCATGAGACAGAATTATATGCCACACTAATACTATTTTCTTTCATATTTTCCATTTTTATTTTAATAGAAGGATCTAGAACACCTTCAGAGTTATAGGGGTCCTCTCATAGAATACGAGGATTCAAATAGTTGGTGTATTTTCTTTGGAGGAAAGGATATTTTTATTATCTCTTATTGATCCTCAACAAACAAGATCTATTAGTATGGATTTTGGTGGAATTGAGTTATTCAAATTAGTTTTATGTTTTATCTTACATGCTGATTCGATGATGATAAACATGGGTGTTTAATGGGTTTCTTCTACTGTGGTTTACATGAGATGATCCTATAAAACCAATCAATATATACACTATATTACTTCTTATTCCTCTATATTTATATAATTTCTATAATAGATTATATTTTATGATGGGATATTAGGGTTCTGGTGGTGACCACCTACTATGTTATTTTCTAGTCAGACCTTACACATTCCCCAATGGGATGCGTCCATTCCCTTTTAAATGTGACCTTGGTAGGAGAAATAACCTAGAGCATAGAAGATAGTACATAGTGGGTGGGGAGCTTGGGGGAGTCTTTTGGGGATTTAATTGATGGACTAGTGTATGGAACGTGGGTAGTCCCTAGTACCCTTATATAGAGGATTCTCACATAGAGGCGTTGTTTTGGATCTTTAGGCCATTTTAGCCTACACCAGTTATATATATATATATACATTACCTTTTCTCACACACTATATATATAGTTTTAATTATTGGATCGTGTTATGTATGAAAGTGAATTCTTATATTATATTTTTCATTTTTGTATTATATTATGATTTCACTTGCTTTTGTTTGTATGTGGTACATGTACGGATCATGAAAAACATATAGAAATTATCTTAATCAATTTATTTTATCTCTAAAGGGAGAAAATCATCTACCACATTTATATTACATAAGATATGGATCTTATGATATCCTCTGGAGATCGGGTGGTGCACCTGAGGATTTGTGATTATGTGATTCAAATTTCATTTGGGTAATATAGGTCATAGATGTTACACATACATAATAACTCATATTATGAATGATTTCATATGATGAAAAATGTAAATGGTGATACAAAACATGAAAATAATAATACAAGGTTGGGTTTGAGTAAAGAGGTGGAAGAGCTGGATAGACAGACTACACATACTACATTTATCTCATTATATCTATATACATGGACTGTATAGACAATATAATTAACTCATCCATTTAATTTTCTATATCTCAGTATTTTTCATTTAGGATATAAATTTCCCTATTGCATTCTGGCTGCATTGATGTGGTACCAGGGTGCCCAAAAACGTTCCTATTGCTAAAATCTACCATGTATATACAACTTGTCTGTACATGCATAGATAAATTAGTTGGAAGAATTTTATTATTAGACATAGGTATGAAGGCCCTCTATCTCACTTAATACTAAATAAAATCCTAAAATAAAATATATAAATTTTATATTAATGTGATGCATTTAAAAAAAATGTACATAATAATAATAATAATAATAATAATAATAAACTTCTTGTAATATTTTTATCTACCTCATTTGATTTATTATTAATGTAATTCCATTTTATTTTCATTATCACCCTTTTAATTTTATTTATAGTGAGTGGTGAGGATAAGGAGGAACCAAATAAACATCTAAATAACAAAAACATATTTTTTATTTTATTTCCTCAAATTGTTTGTTAATCATCTACTCCTGCAGTAATGTATACGATCCACATCACAATGTATGAGGGTAAATGTTTTATGACTAGATATCATTGTTAGATATAATAGATGCTTTAAAAAAAATATACCAATAAGTAGTTATGTGATTTATAAATAATGATACAAATTGATTTCTTAAACAATAATTATCAGACCAAAAATGATTTCTCCTATCAACTGGAAATAAACATCTCCTAGCTATATACATATAAGAACCCATATTTGAGGTATGAATTTTCATTCTTTTTACACATGAAAATATAATCATTACTCATTAATATTTTTTAAATAACTTCAACTAATTTCCAAAAAAGATAACCACCATTTTCTTAATCTCACATTATGGAATTAAAATATCAACTATAAAAATAGATAAAATGTTTATAATATGAAATATATAATATTTAATTACTAGAAAAAGAAAAAAAAAGAAAATATTAGACATTTTATATCATTATAGACTCCCACAACGAATCTCACATCATCTGATCAATACTATTCCAATTAGGATACAAAATTATAACCCTAACCTAACTTCAAATTACTATAAAACACTTAAAATGCTCCACATATGGTCTAATTAGGTTATTATTACCATTTAATTCAATTTATAATATCTTATGCTTCCCATGATCAAGTGAATGTTCTGGAAAAAAATTACTTCAATGCCTACAAAATTTGGATTTCTTCTTCTATGTAGAGGAGGAAGAGTTAGTGGTAGTGAACTCACCAGTAGTAAACTCAGTAGTGCTTCCAACACTTTCAATAAACATAAGTTAAGTTTCAGAATTTAATTTACTTATTATAGGTATATTTATATGAAGATACACACACATGCCTCAATGTATGCTCCTCTTCCTATATGTCCTTCAATTAAATAGATGTAGGCTAATCTAATTAAATTATATATACCTATATTTTAATAACCCATAAATTATTTTATAACTAAAAATTTTATTATAAATAGTAGAAAAAATATTTAAAAAATATATTTAAAAAAATAGAGAAAAAATATTGCTATAACATGATAAATATAAATAAATTGTCACATTAGAATGATGATGTAAATATTCTTCAACCAAGAAAATGTGTACCTAAAAAATAATGAGTATTGAAATTAATAAAAAATTGTAGTATTGATAAAAATATATAGATTTAAATATTCATGTTAAAAAAATATTTTCTATGTTACACATGTTTTTTAGATGTATCATATCAAAAAAATAGATATTTATCAAAATTTGAAATATATTAATGGATTCTTTTCCATATACATTCTACATGATCATTTAAAATATCATGGATGACATCTACATCATATTCATCACTATCCTCATGTAATCATGTAATAAATGAAGAAAAATAACATAAGTCTTCAACATAATCAACATTCTCACCACTCAATGAATTATTGTCCCTTTAAAATTGATTAAACACTTATCATTTAATGGATTAGTAACATAAAATATATACCTCTCATGAAACTCCTTAAAAAATGATTCCTATTTATAGATAAATATTTTAAAATTAGAGAGTTTAAATAAAAAATCACAATTTTCACAACTCTTTTATTATCAACCTACTTACAATTAAACACTAGTACATGATATATAATGTTATAAATTTTCCATATACCCTTAATAACACTAAAATATGTTATTTTTGTCGATATTAGGTTTTTATCCTTTGTGATTAAAAAATGAATTCCTTCAATAATGATCATTAATCTAATTTTTTGATTGGTACTCTTTTTTCCCTGATTATTATATAAAATATTTAACCATTAATTTTAAAATGAGACCATATAACCACATTAACACTTTTTCCTCCATCTAACCATTTCAAAGTTTCTGATATAGACAAATTAGTGTCAAAATTCTCCATAAACCATGAAATAAATTAATTTTTATACTCATTTATCAGATAATTTTTATTTATTTTAAAATATTGTACTTGAAATCCAGCGATATGTGATGATATATATGTTAGAACCTCACCTGTATTGTTCAGTATGTATAAATATTCTACAATTATTTCATCATGTTCAATTAACATTACTTTTAATCCACATACCCCCTTACCTCTATTGATGACTACCACATGGTAAGATGTATGGAGACCAACATTCTATACATAAAAGAAGAATTTAGTATATAACTCAAAAAAATCCTTAGATATATATTTTTTAAGAATATAGAACATTGGTCTATATGATTTTTTAATGCATCCCTTCATAATTTTCAAATATCATTCAAAAGGATAATCCAATGTAAATATATAGCCTTTCATATCCTCATACTTATCGCTAAATAAATTGTAATATTTACCATTATATTAAAAAATAATTCTATAAAATACATATATCGTTTAAAACCCCACTCCTTCATGAGTGATGAATTTAATTAGGAATTTTAATTTTTGCGAATTTTGAAGCATGTGTTGTTTTTTAATCAAGATTTAGATTTTAATTCCAGGATTTGGAGTCTTCCAATGAAATGATTTTAGATATTCTTTGAGGAACAATATATTATTTGGGTTCTCATGTGAGTCTCGGGATCATTGGGTTTAATTTCAAAAGTTTAGAATGGTTTTGGTTACTCTTTCATGCGGTTTGGGATTCACGGTTTAGGGAAAAATGTTTTGTTACCCTCATGTTGGTTAGTTTTCATTCTATTTTTGAAATTTCCTGACTAGAACACATATTTAGAACATAATTTTGTTTTAATAATAAAAAATTAGGGCAAACCCTGTAGGGTGTCTTGGTCCTGGTTCTTGGTGCATGGTTGGTGTACGATTGTAGATAAACTGTACAAAACCTACAATTTCTTCTCAATGGTGTTTCACATGGTTGCTGAAGAAACCCAATAAATAAATAATTAAATATTACATATCATTATATGAATATGCATTTCATATAATTATGATCCATGATATACTTTTAATGGTTTAGTGTCTTTGGAAATATGGATATATAAACAACTGATACACAAAAGATCTACATCTTCTTCTATAAATCTCTTCACAACTAGCACCCTTCTTTGACATATCATACTTAAAAAATTTATTCATATCTTGGGGGAAAAGGAAAAATAATGAAAATTGATTTGATATGATCAGTTAGTGTAAACAAGGTAGATATAAATTATCATTGAAGAATGACATGAGAATAAGGTTATGAGAACATGAGACTAACATTGGAAAACCATACCCATCCATTCATATATCATAATCACGATTCATGACATAAATCATTGAATTTCATAAGAAATGAATGTTAAAATAATAAAAGAACATGATCCATGAGATCAAAATATTATCATAATATCATATAATAAAATTATTCCATAAATTGTGGCATGATCATAATCCTATAAATATTATGTCAAGGCTACCCTAGGATATTCACCACATGTTAGGCTTGGGATAACCAACTATATAACTACTTTGGGATTGGGATAACCTCATGTATACCGATTTTAAAACCTTTTAGATAATGAAACATTAATATTTACCCAATGCATTGGATGTATAAAATGGACCCACTTTTCACATTATCATAATACATTCATATGTTTTCTATAAGATAATGGAAACTTTTTTTTATTTCATAATAACTTATCCCGTGGAAAAGAAAATGAGTTTCATAAATATTTCATCATTATAACCATAAACCATTTAGTAAATAAATAAGGACATTATTATATAATCATATCTCCATTTAAGAATATGTAACATCAAATAATGTTATCATAGATGAAAAATTCCATTAAAATATAAATGGAACATTTCATGAGAAAAATAACTTTTCTTTTTAAGTCACTTATATAAAATATAAAAAAATTAAAAAATATGAAGGAAATTGTTTTTTTTCAAAAATAACCATAGAAAATTGTAAAGTAAAGTTCAATGGAAAAAATATTCAAGATCGATGGAAAATTACTTCATGCAATATACATGAAAATCAGTATTCTAGTCACACCTTTGGTAAAAAATATCTTATTCGTAAAATGACAAGAAGATTCATTTTAAATAATTTTATATAAATTAAAACATGGGTAAAAATTTATTTAATAAATAATTTGAAAATATTGAAAAAAATCTAGAAAACATTTTAATGAAAATATGGACATAGAAGAAAAATATTCCCAACTGAAGAGAAAAACAATGTCGATTTTGCATAAAAACATTCTTCCAGTCTATTGAGTACTTAAAAAGTGAAAAATGGAAGGAAAAAATATATTATATAGAAATAAATATATTATAATATGATTCATGATATTTTTTATAGATGGATCATATAATTTTTTCATCATACATTTAAGGATAAACAATCTCAGTAAAAAATGAGATTGTAATGAAAAACTGTTACCTCAAGTCCGAATTTCATTATAAGTGTACCAAACAATTTTATAATAATTTAAAATTTATTATATTTATATAAAATAACAATATAAATATTTATAATATCAGATATTATCTACTTAAAATATTTATACACCCATTTATCAATAATTATTTATTAAAATCATCGTTTTCGGGTGTTAATTGTTTCATTTTTCAGGTAAGTTTCTGTTCAATAGTTCAGTGCTTTTATTTTATCATGGTTACATAATCTAAATAATGATAACAATGATATAAATATAATATATATTCAATATATATGTATTTATTACCATATATAAAATATAGAGATAGAAAAATCAATTACACCATTAATGGAGATGGTAGTTCGTACCGACACAAGAATGTTATATTCATTTTATAATGATAATATGAAAATCAAGATAATAATATTTTTACATTATATAATAATTATTAAATAATAAATTTCAAATATATTTACTAAATTTATCATTATAAGAATCCATGTGTGATGGTGATGGAAAATTAATCATATTGCTACGTGGTGGCGGTAGTCCACACGTACGCACAAATGATACTTTAATTTCCCATTTGACAGAAAGTAGGTGGAAAATTGCTATTCCATAATCATAATAAAATTTATATATATTTATATTACTTATTCATAATGTTTTTATGGATAATGTTTTTTATATAAGGTGTAAGAAGAATTAAAATTGAAAGAACTCGGTTAAGATTTATATCTCTTGTTTGCAAAGATTCCTTTGTATTATACCTCAATCCTTGAAAGATTGGTCTAAGATGAAGATCATGAGATATAAGATGAACTTAAGTATTGTAGGAATGTATTATTTCATGTATTCTATGAGATATAAGTCTAAAAATTTATTAATAATGGATAAGATAATGTTCACTTTTATAAGTGAGTGAGATGATACACTTGGAATTACATAAAATATTTTAATATAATTAATGTCTTTATCAAGTAAAATGCTCACAAATGGATGTGGATTATAATGTAAGATAACATTGGGTCTAAATATGTAAATACCCGGATTTTCCATGTAATATTTTTAATTATTTGGAATTATTACGAGTCTTCAAAAATTGACGGCACATGATTCTGAGGCCTGGTGTGCCCAAAATGAATTTCTGAACATTTTTTAAGGTACGTTCAGTAAACGTGTGGGTGACATTTCATAATTTTTTAACTGGTGCTCGGATTAAAAATATGAGGGATCCGTTGAATCCGCAGTGCCAGGATTCACTTAAGGGAGGCTTCACTTCGACCACAATAGGTCAGGATAAAAAGTTAATTTTTGGACATTTAAAAGAATAATAAAATAAAAAAGTTGTTTTATTTATCTTTTTATTTTTCCTCCAATAGACGAATGATGATGGTGGGACCGACGAAATGTCAAGCCATTAATTTTCTTGACTCCAACTTGTTTGTAATTGTACCATTGGAATTTGGGAGGTTCATTAACTAAATGAACCTCATAAATTTCGCAGAGTGTTACCCACCACTTCCCACTCCTATTTACATGGAGCTCGGGTAGCGGTGTTGGCACAACTTCTCTAACCGATGAAGATCTGGAAATGTACCATGACACCAAACACATGGAGGAAGAGACCAGTTTCAGCGAGCGGTGATGAGTACCACCGAATCATGAACCGATGACAATGACGAAGGAGTTCCGTCGATCATCATCAGTGAACGTCTCTTCCAGGTAGGGGGTTTGTTTAAAAGTTATCTTTGATGTTTTACCTTGATCCTGATTATTATCACATTAACATTGAGGGCATGGGCCAAACAAACAAGGTCCAGACCCTCCACCACTTCACTCATGCTCGTCTCATAGGGGATGGTTTCCTCATATTGAAGGAAATGTGAAATAGTGGGTCACGCTATGATGACGGAATCACATGAGATCCATAGGCGTAAAAAGAACAAAGAACGGACCATTGGAGCACGTCGGTGGCCCGTGGATGAAACCATCAGTGGGCCATGTCGGCGGTGGCCGGAGGAGACCCACGAAAATCGGCTATGGGCAGTGGAAGGCGGCACGCAATGGCGCACCGCGGTGGCCGAAGCCGACGTCGCGGTACAAGGGAGGTACACACAGGTGCCGCCGGCAGCATGAAGCAGCCGCGACTAGCGGGCCGCTACATAAGGGGCGGTGTGGAGTATCTGTGGCCAGCGGGATATGGCAGGACGGAGCGGCACGGCCCCACGCCGCGCCGCTTTGATAAAACCCGGTCAGAAAAACGGTCGACCTTCGGACAGACTGAGCCAGATGCGGTCCAACCAAGTGGACCAGACCCGCCCAGTGAACCGCACCCACATAGTGGGCCGGACCCACGAACTAAACTGGGCCGACCACGACGGGCCAATCCCAGTAAACCGGACTGACCCTAAATAGGCCGGACCTGGGCGAGGTCAGGTAGACCCTAAGACCCATTGCGTCGGGCCTGTCTGATCGAGTCGGACTGGGCCCAGACCCAATTGGTCCCCAAATAAAGAAACGCCCGTAACTGAAAAACCGGTTTTCCGTTTGACATGTCGTCGATGGAATTGGGATCCCTTTTGGGAAGCGGTCCCTTTGGCATATTCTGGCGGGCCTGACCAAGCCGGGCTGGACTGAGGTGGGATCATTCCTGTTCCACAAAAAGGGATGTATATAACAGACCGTGCGTCTGATTGGTGTGTCGTCTGTGGAATTAGGACCCTAGTGACACGGAGGTACTTTTGATATACTCTAGGTGAGTTTAGACAGAGTTTGACGTGTTACTTGGGTTGGATTAGACTTGAATCTAACTATGACCTTTTTACAAAAGTGTCCATATCTCATAGACTGAGCGTCCAATCGACGCTCCGTCTATCACGTTGGGACCCCTATGATAGGGCAGTCCCTTTGGTATGACTTTTGAGGAACTTTGTACCAGGTGAAATATGACCGATGGATTGAGGAGAGGTTCTCCTAGAATCAATCTTGGTGAGTGGGAATCCTGTGGCTGGATTTCTTTGAAGTAGAGACCCTATGTGGATCAACATTATATATAACCTGAGTGGATTGGAATTATACATACCCGACATGGACCAGTTTTACAGCGACCCATTGAGGATCAGCATTTAGAGACCCTCTGTGGATCGGAATCTGGAGACCCTATGTGGATCAGCATCTAGCGACCCTGTGTGGATTAGAATCAGGTGACCCTGTGTGGATCAGCATTACAGAAATCCTATTTGGATCAGTATTCTAGTGACCCTATGTGGATCAGCAGTAGCATGACCCGATGAGGACCCGCCTTACAGTGCCCGGTCGTGGAACAAAAACTTAAGTCCAAGAGTGTATCAATAATAGAACAACTTCTTTATGGATCAATTGTGGGACTTCTTAATGGAATAAGATGATATAGCCTAAAACTAATCATCTATATTCTTGATCTCTATGTTGTATACCTTGTGTGAGATGACTATTGCTTCGTGCTTTAGGATTTGGTTTTTTCTTTGTGGTATTTGTTGTGTGGAACTCTGGGATACCTTCGGGGGTCTCTGGGTCCCTCTTAAGTATTGTTATACTCACCCCTACATGGGCTTCACCCGTACCTTGTTGTGTCTTGTGCAAATGATGAACAACTGGGCTAAGACTTGAGGGATCCAGGACCAGGCGGTACACGGAGGAGACAAGATGACATGGAGTGTTGTGGAGATGATATGTACATAAACTTTAGGTAGGATCCTCGATGGATGATCCATGAGCTATTTTATCTTTTCAGCTGTACCTGTAGTTTTCAGTTGGGCTTGTATTCGAGAACCTTTACTTTCATCACACTTTTTACTACAACAGTTTACTTCGTGGTTGCTTCATGTTGCGTTCTTGGATTGTGTGTTTGTACAGGTTTAAAGGTAATGCCTTCTTGTTATAGGTACATGCTTTTTTGGTGCTAGTATCCAACCCCTGGCCTATGGAAGGCGGGCTTGGGGTAGTCATGGAACGGGCCACGGGGGACTGGTCGGGACAAAGTGGTATCATAGGAGTCGGTTCTACCGAATAACTAAGACTCTGAACTTATTTAGAGAGAAATAGTGTTAAGTTTTTTGAGTGTGGTTTTTAGTTTAGGGAGTCCAGTGTTGGTGTGGAGGCCGACGTATCCATACACCACGACCCTGAATCCTGATTTCAAACTCAATGCACAAAAACACTAATTGCATTTTTTTTGTAAATGGTTTTCTTTTTTATCTCTTTTGAGTCAAGTCATGAGGTATAACATAATGACCATGGAACACCTATTTCTTTTCAGGATGCCACCACGTAGATAGCCATCCAGGATTCCTGAGAGAGTACATGATGACATCCCACCGAGCGATAACGCTTTGGTGTAGGGCCCTCTTAAGGCGATAATACCATTGGGTGGTATACTAGCAACACCACTACACGTTTGGCAGCCATTGCCACTAGTCCCACCAGCAGATGGTGCACGCCTACTGAGCGCATTGAACTAGTTTTAGTAGTAGAGGCCTCTGAGGTTCTGAGGTGAGACAGAGCTACAGGCGGATGAGAATTGGATGGAGGTTGTGGCCAGATTTTTTCGCCTGGTTCAGACATCAGCCAACCAGATGGTGATCCTAGATTCTAGTCCTTTCCAAGGCATAGTAGGGAGATATTGGAGACTGACGCTCTATACATATGATGATGCAATCCTCACATGGGGATATTTTGAGGGCCTTTTCATGGCAGAGTTCGTTCCAGAAACTATAAGATCTATGTGTATCCAAGAGTTGCTGCACTTACAGTGGGGAAGCTTATCAGTGGCCCAGTAAGTGAGATTCACTGACCTCTCGCGCTACTCTACTGATAGAGTGCGATACCCATTCATTAGATCCCATACCTTCAATAAGGGACTTCGATGGGAGATAATATCTTCGATGGTATCGCTCATCATCATGATGCATGCTAGAGTGCTTGAGAGAGCACTCATGGTAGATAGCTTTCTTGCTGAGCAGACATCGATAACGAGACACACCACTAAGCGACACGTAGCAGAGTCATCTGAAACTGGTAGTAGGAAAATGACACATAGGTATAAGCAGACCAGGACTTCTGGCGGATGACCCTGGGACTTAGGCTCATAGGTGCGAGGCTCATAAGGTAGAGCATGCCAATAGAGGAGCAGACTATGCTTCACATGTCGCGGGCAGGGTCACATGGCTCACGGCTGCCCGACCAGCCGCACTGAAGACCAGTAGATGATCGAGAGACCACTGAAGAAGAGGTATAGATTCAAGTTAGGAGGTCCGTAGGTTGGCATATGTGGCATAGGAGTGGTTCGTTCAACAGGTGGTGGATGACAGTTTGAGGTTCTACTGCCACCACCTCCAGGTGGTCCACCCTGACCACATGGAGCAGGTGGATAGGGATGAGCTCAGCTCTAAGAAGCTGAGACCTATGACCATGATGCTCTATAGATGATTCTAGGTATGAACTTTGTCTACTCCACCTTAGATGTAGTACTTATAGACACAGGTGGCAGTCGCTCTCTCATTACCATGACTCTCGTTCGAAGATCAGAGATTTTGGTGGAGGCTTTGGCTCGATCCTTATGACTAGAGACTCCTACAGGAGAGGACTTGATGATTACACAGTGGTTAAAACAGTGTGAGATTACTCTAGAAGGCGAGAGATTTGACTGTGATCTTCTATTAATGGTGTCGAGGCCTTACGACATCATCTTGGGTATGAACTCGTTATCCACAGTCCATGCTTATATTGATTGCATTAGGCGCAAAGTGCGGTTTGTCTGCAAGGATGGGACCAGGTTTTCCTTCACTGAGGGGAAGGGAAACTTTCCAGCTCATGATGGACTTACCCAGAGGAGGGTGCAACTGATCACACATCGGTTGGCTAGCCTTAACCTTGGAGCAGTTGATGTTGAGAGTCAGAGCTATCCTATAGTGGTGGACCAGTATGCGGATGTCTTCCCTGATGATGTTCTGGGACTACCTCATTGTAGAAAGGTGTAATTATACATTGACATGTACCATGGGATGACACTGATATCTACACTATCATATCAGATGGCTCCCATGGATATTCTTGAGTTACATGTATAGCTCGAGTACTTACAGAGGAAGGGGTTCATAAGGCCCAATGTTTCTCCATGGGCAGCCCCAATTTTGTTCACCAAGAAACTAGATGGCTGTTTGAGGCACTGCGTGGATTACCATTGCCTAAACTAGGTGATCGCGAAGAACAAGTATCCACTTCCGAGGATTGGTGATCTCTTCGATCAGCTAAATGGAGATCATTGGTTTTTGAAGATAGACCTCTGATCAGGCTATCATCAGCTCAGGGTATGAGATGAGGATGTGTAGAAGATGGCCTTCAGATGTTGATATGGCCACTATGAGTTCTTGGTTATATCATTCGGCGTGACCAACGCCCTTGAAGTGTTCATGGGACTCATGAACAAGATATTCCTGTCATAACTTGATCGTTTCGTGGTGGTCTCCATCAATGACATATTGATATACTCGGAGATAGAGGAAGAGAATGCCTATCATCTGCAGATTGTTTTGGACACACCATGAGAGAACCAGCTTTATGGTAAGCTCTTGAAGTGACAGTTTTTGATACAAGAGGTTCACATTCTAGGACACTCTATCTTAGAGGTTGGAGTTTCAGTGGATCCAATAATGATAGAGGTTTTGTTAGCTTTGGAGCCACCCAGGAGCGTGACCAAGGTGAGGAGTTTCATGGGGTTGGCTGGGCACTATTAGAGATTCATACCTAACTTTTCCAGAGTTGCGGCACCCTTGTCAACATTGATGAAGAAGAGACAACCATTCATATGGACAGGGAGATGCCAACAGAGTTTATAGAAGCTAAGGTAAAGGCTGATGAGTGACCCCATCTTGAGGCTACCAGAAGAGGGCGTTGGGTATGTAGTTTACTTTTACACATCAGGGACTGGACTTGTATGTGTCCTGATATTGGAGCAAGTAGTGATCACTTATAGTTCACGACTAGTGAGAAAACAAGAGCGGTAATATGCGACTCGTGATCTGAAGTTAGTATTAGTGGTCTTCGCCTTAAAAATGTGGTGACACTACTTGATGGGGAACCATTTTATATTCTACTACGATCACAAGAGTCTCACGTATATATTCTCTCAGAAGGACCTAAACCTAAGATAGCGGTGATCACTAGAGTTAATCCAAGACTACGACTTTGAGATAGTCTACACTCCTGGGAAGGGGAACGTAGTAGTAGATTCACTCATCAAGAGGTCTGGTCTACAGTTGCTAAGTGAGGTGACATAACATTTAGTCGCGTTGTAGATATCACTTGTGGATAGAGATGGAGAAGCTTACCTCAAGTCTATGATAGTCACTCCTCCACTCCTTCAGTGATTTATGGAGGAAAAGATTGGGTACATTGACTAAGAGGATAGAAGTGCTCATATATCCATAGGGTAGGCACCTGATGGGTTTTATGAAGGTGGGGAGCACGTCATCCTCTTTAGAGGAGGCACCATGGTACCGGTTGTTCTACGGGAGGAGGTGTTGAGGGAGTTCCATACGTCCCATCTAGTGGTACATCCTGGTGTGGAAAAGATGTCCCAGGATGTCTGGAGTCAGCACTGGTGGCCAGGGATGAAGAAGGAAGTACCAGAGTTTGTTTTATGGTGACTTACTTGTTAGAAAGAGAAGGATGAGCATCATGTTCCATCAATCTTAGCGTAGCCACAAGAGGTTCCAGAATGGAAGTGGGATGAGATTTCCATGGATTTCGTGACAGGACTACCACGTACGTCTAGGGGCCATGATTCCATCTGGGTGATCATTGACCGACTCACCAAGTCGGCCCACTTTCTACCCATCTAAGAGTAGGGATTAGTAGAGGGATTGGGACACCTCTACGTATAAGAGACTGTACGACTTCATAGAGTACCATTGATGATCATCTCTGACCGTGACACATGTTTTACATCCCGATTGTGGAATGGATTACAGGAGGATTTCAGGACTCAGCTATGTTTGAGAACCACCTTTCATTCCCAAATGGATGGTCCGACGGAGAGGACCATTCAGAAACTGGAGGACATGATTCGTTCTTGTGTCCTAGTTTTTGGGCATAGTTGGGAGGATCACAAGGCCTTTGTGGTGTTCTCATACAAAAAAAAGATATCAATCCACCATCAGTATGGCACCGTTTGAGGCCTTGTATGGTCTACCATGCAGATCACCTCTATACTAGACAAACCCAGGGGAGTTAGCACTTATGGGTCTAGAGTTGGTATGGGCTACCATTGAGAAGATGAATATCAACCATGATCTGATTAAGACTACACAGAGAAGGAAGTATTCTTATGCTGATAGGATATGGATACCTTTGGAGTTTGAGGAGGGAGACCATGTCTTCCTATGGGTCTCATCTCAACGTGGTTTGTGGAGATTTGGCCAGGACGTCAAGCTATCTTCGAGGTTCATCAGAACCTTTCAAGTTCTCAGCAAAGTTGGCGAGGTGGCATATCACCTATATCTTCCCCCACAGATACATCAGGTGCATGACGTCTTTCACGTGTTGCAACTGAGAAAGTCCGTGCTTGACCCATCACATGTTATCGACTAGGGTGAGATGGACATTGATGATAGGGAAATGTTTATGGAGGTTCTAGTGGAGATTGATGATCGATAGAAGTAGGTCCTTCGTGGATAATAGATACCTCTGGTGCATGTTTTCTGGAAGCAGGGGAACCTCTAGGAGAGCACATGGGAGCAGGAGGCTCCGATTCATGCTCAGTACCCCGATTTGTTTTTTTAGTCTATGTTGTGTTTTTTTGGGATGAAAATCCCTAAGGTGGGGAGAATGTAAAGACCCCGATTTTCCATTAATATTTTATTTTAATTATATGGAATTATTAAGAGTCTTAGAAAATTGACGTTGAATGATTCTTATGACCGGTGTGCCCGAACTAAATTTCTATTTTTTTAGGTACGTTCAGTAAAAGCGCGGGTGGAATTTCATAACATTTGAACCGGTGCCCAGATTAAAATTTTGAGGGCCCCGTTGAATCCACAACGCTGGGATTCGATTAATAGAGGCTTCACTTTGACTATAGTAGGTCGGGAGAAAAAGTTTGTCTTTGGACATTTAAAATAATAATAAAATAACAAAGTTGTTTTATTTTTATTTTTATTTTTCCTCTAATGGACGAACGGTGGTGGCGGGACTGACGACATGTTAATACATTAATTGGATTGACTCTTCCTTGTTTGTAACCATACAATTTGAATTTGGGAGGTTCATTAATTAAATGAACCTCATAAATTCTGTGGAGCGTTACCCACCTCTTCCCCCTCCTATTTATAAGAAGCTTGGGGAGGGGTGTTGGCATGAATTCACCAAGAGACGAAGCTCTAGAAAAGTACCATGACACCAACCACTTAGAGGATGAGACCTGTTTCAGCAAGAAGCGACGAGCACCACCAAATCCCAAACTGACGACAACAATGAAGGAGTTCCATCAATCGTCGTCAACGAACGTCTCTTCTAGATTGGGGGTTTGTTTAAAAGTTGTCTTTGATGTTTTACCTTTCTCATACTTTCTATCACATTAATGTGGAGGGTGTGGGCCAAACAAACAAGGCTCAGACCCTCCACCGCTTTGCTTATGCTCCGTTCTTCAGGAACAGTTTCCTCACGTTGACGAAAACGTGATATATTGAATCACGCTATGATGGCGACAGTGCGGGAGATCCGTAGGCGTAGACGACACCAAGAATGGACCACCGGAGCACGTTTGGTGGCCCATGGAAGAAACCGCTGGCATGCCATATCAGCGGTGACCAGTGGTGGCTGGAGGAGACCCATGGAAATTGGACGTGGGCGGTGGAAGTGGTCATGCGATAGCACGCCGCGGTGGCCAAAGGCGGCCGGACCGAGCTAGCAGCGCGGGACAAGGGCTGCGCCCACAGGCACCACCGGCGGAGCAAAGCGGCCGCAACCAGCGACTTGCGGCAAGAATGAGTCGTGCAGCCCCATGCCGCACCACGTTGGCGGAACCCGATCAGCAAAATGACCGACCATTCATGAAGTGGGGCAGAGCCCCATCGGATGGTGAAATGGACCCGAAACATCAGGGCCAACAGGACACAACAGTCTGCCTTTGGGTGCACCAAGCCGAATGCGGGTCGGCTAGGCCAGACCTGCAGTCTGACGGGTTAGCGCAGGAGGGCCGAGCCAACCGCAGCCCGAGCCTGCAAATCGAACCAGGCCAAACCTGACGGTCCGGACCTAGTGAATCGGGCTGACCCTTAACAGGCCGGACCTGGTTAGGGTCAGGTAGACTTCGGAACCCGTTGCGTCAGGCCGGTCTGACCGAGTCGGACTCGGCCTAGACCCAACCAGTCCTGGAATAAAGAAATGCCCGTAACTAACAATTCCGGTGTCTGTTTGACATGCCATCAGTGGCGTTAGGATCCCTTTTTAAAAACAGTCCCTTTGACATATTCCGTAGGGCCCAACTTTGTCGGTCCGGATAGAGGTGCGATCATTCCTGTTCCATGGAAAAGAATGTAACTAACAGAATGGGAATCCAATTGACATGTCGTTTATGGAATTAGGACCCTAGTGAAAAGGTGGTCCTTTTTAGATACTCTATGTAAGTTTTGAAATAGTTTAACATAAGACCTGGGTTAAATCAGACTTGAATCCAACCAGGCCCTTTTTACAAAAGCGCCCATATCTCACAGACCAGGGCGTCCGATCGACGTGTCATCTATCACGTTGGGACCCCTATGACGGGGAGCACCCTTTGGTATGACTTCTTCGGAACTCCGTACCTATTGAAATACGACCGATGGCTTGAGGAGCGGTTCTTCCAGAATCAATCGTGTTGAGTGGGAATCCTGTGGATGGCTTTCTTTGAAGTAGAAGCCCTGTGCGGATCAACATTATAGTGACCCTGAGTGGATCAAAATCATAGCTACCTGATGTGGACTAGTTTTATAGTGGCTCATCGAGGATCAACACCTAGAGACCCTGCGCAGATCGGTATCTGGTTACCCTGTGTGGATCAGTATCTAGCGACCCTGTGTGGATAAACATCATGTGAACCTATGTGAATCAGCATTCCAGCAACCCTGTATGGATCAGTATTCTAGAGACCCTGTGTGGATCAGCATTAGCATGACCCAATGAATACCTTCTTCACAGTATCCCATTGTGGAACAACAACTTAACTCCAAGAGTGGACTGATAATAGAACACCTTTTTTGTGGATTAGTTGTGGGACTTCAAAATGGAATAAGATGATATAGCCTAAGGCTAATCATCTATTTTCTTGATCTCTGAGTTGTATACCTGGTGTGATATGACTATTGATTCATGGTTTGTGATTGAGGTTTTTATTTTTGGTATTTCTTTTTTGGAACTCTGGGAGACCTTCGAGGGTCTCGGGGTGTCTACTGAGTATTGTTTTACTCATCCCTGCACGGGACTCGCCCACACCTTGTTATGTCTTGTGCAGACGATGAGCAGCTGGGCTGAGACATGAGGGAGCCAGGACCAGGTGGTACACAGAGGAGACGGGCTGACGTGGAGTCATGTGGATACAATTTGTACCTACCCTCCCGGTAGGATCCTCGGTGGATGATCCAGGAGTTGTTTTCCATTTTCAGTTGTACTTTTTCTTTTTAGTTGGGCTTGTATTCTGGCCCCTTTACTTTCTGCACACTTATTACTACAGCAGTTTACATCATAGTTGCTTCTTTTTGTTTTCTTATATTGTGTGTTTGTATAGGTTTAAAGGAAATGTCATCCCGTTATAGGGACATGCCTTTTGGTGCTAGTCGCCAACCCCTGGCCTATGGAAGGAGGGCTTGGGGTAGTCACAGCATGGGCCCCAGGGGATAGGTCATAAAAATATATATTAAAAAAAGGTATTAAATAATTTTATGTGGTAATGTTACCCTTATAACTTTGTTTAACCCCCGCTAAACCCACTTTAACATTAACCTGGTAACAAATTTTTATTATTTTTACCTTTAATTATGAACAAAAATAAAAATGGAAACATTAATTTTATTTTACAAGATTATTCAAAATATATAATCTATTTGATCAAAATAAATTTAAATAAGTGTCAAAAATTAATTTAAAAATAATTATGCAAAATGTAATGAAAAACTGTTTAAAAAAATGAATATTAAGTATAACCCTGAGTTTACATTCAGTCCATGCATCTTAAAATAAATAGAATTAATGTTAAAATATTTTATTGAATATTATATATATAATTTAAGAAAAAAATTATTAAATAATGATTTATTTAATTTATTATGATAAAAATATATTCAACAAAAAAACGTTTTATGAAAAATAACCCATTTAACCTTAAAATGAAGTTATCTTCATTGTTATCCTTTAAATAACTAATTTATGGATGAATATTCATTTTTTATTTTAAATTATCAATATATTTTATTAAATAATATTTTAGTAGTGATATATATTATTTTTTTAATAAAAAATTCATAACATGTAGAAAAATACATTTCATCAGAAAATAGGTCTTTTAATCATTAAATGGTTTTATTAAAAATGATTGACTATCAATAAATTTTTTATCATCATAAATCATTATAAATATATTTAATAATGTGTTTAATCCTATTTATACCCTCCAATCTAATGGCTTGGTTATAAAGGTACATCATATCATGGTTCATTTAGACTTAGGAATGCATGTAAAGAAATCTATTGAATACTTTAGGTTTATTTCAAATGAAATAGAAATAAAATCCTTGGGTGTTACATTATAGCCACTTTAAAATTAATTTATTCCTCCAAATTATATCACATTCATACCAAAAATGAGGATATCACTGCTTCATCGTATCCGCTAGTTTCCATGTAGCTTCTATTAATTTCTTATTCCTATATAGAACTTTAACTAGGTTAGTAGTCATGTTCTGTAGAACTTTATATCTATGATCCAAGAATGATACTAGTTGTTCTTTATATGAAAGATAAATATCCCATGGTAAAACCTATGAGTTCAGTACATGTTAAGGATCGTGTATATATTTCCTCAAAAGCAATACATGAATCACATTATGATTTTGGGAGAGGTTTTGTTGAAGTACTAAGTAATAATCAATCATCCATATTCGATCAAGAATATCGAATGAGATAATATACATACAACTTTTATTTCCCTTTTTTCAAAATATCATAACCATATTACATGGATATATTCACTAGAATACCTTCTAACTGACTTTGAGTTTTTGAGCTCGATGACAATTGTCAACATATTTATTCTGTCAACTCTTAGCTACCTTAATGTGCTACTAAATGAATCTAACCTTCTCTTCCACTGCATCAGCTAAATCATGTCCTGAGAGATTTATTTCTCCAAATTTTTCCCCATAAATTGCATTTATTCACTTTTTTATATAGAGGGATTTATAAGGATCCATATAAATTCTCAACTGAAATATATTTATATAATTAAATTTTAAAAGAGGAATAAATTAATCCAAACCACATTTTAAATCTAGAGAACAAGATATTATCACATCCTCTATGGTTTGAATGGTTCTATTAGATTAACCATCTTTCAGAGGATGATATGTAATGCTAAAGTTCAACTCTATATTCAAATATGGTTGATGATTTCTATAAAATTTCAAGGTAAACCTTGGATCCCAATATGATATAATATAATGGAATACTCCATGAAATCTAACCAATTATGTAATGAGTATCCTAGAATTCATATCAAGAGGAAAATATTGTCTATTTTAAATAAAATTACTTGATTTCATAAGGTAACTGATGATATCTCAACTAACATCATGGCCTTTATATGTTTTGGGAAGTCTGATGACAAAATCCATGGTGATTTTCCCATTTCCATTCTGATTTGGCTAATGGTTATAGCGTACCCTTAAAATTATGTCTCACATCCTTAACTTAATGACATACAAAGCACTGATAGACATACTATGTAATATCTTTATTTATATTTTACCAATAGGAATAATCTTCCAGATCATTCTATATATTTATACATCCTTGATTAATATATAATAATGAACTATGCGATTATTCTAGTAGATCCTTCTTCAAGTATGGTATTGATGAGACACATACTCAGTTCTTAAACCATGTCATTATTTCACAATAAAGGATTAAATTTGGAATATTTATTACCTTATTTCAAAACTCTACATCTTATTTCTGCACCCCTTAATCTTTACATGGATAAATGGTTGAAAAATCATTTGAGCAAGATAATATTTATCCCCTTACTTCAAGGTACATCCTTTGAAAATATATAAATATTGTATCTTTTTTGATACTCATCATAAATATGGTAACATTATCCTTTTGAATCAATGAATCTTCCACCTCGTTTTCTTTCTTAGGGTTTAATTTATTGAGCAGTCATTACCATTAATCAACTTTAACCATATTCTTTGGAACATTTTCAACTCTTTTTGAGTGAATATATAATTTAAAATTTTATGACCAGTATATATATCACATACTTCACAATAATGATAATTCCGACATATTTTTTATGTAAAAATTGTTACTGTTGAATCCAAATTATGAGTTAGGTAACTTTTCTCATGAATATCAAATTGGTGTAGAGAATAAGCTATCATCATATCATTCTGCATGAGGAAGAATCCTCATCCTTTCTTTGATGCATAATTATAGATCACAAAACACATTACACTATATGGTAGTGATGAAACATGTGAACTAACCAACCCTCTCTTCATTCCATTGAAATTTTCATCACATTCATCATTACTAAGGAACTTGGTTCCCTTCCAAGTTTACATTATGATTTGATTATATATTTATGGGAAATTATTCATATAGAATCAATAATATCCATTCAATATAGGAAAACTATGGATCGTAGTCACTATGGTTGGTAGGTTCAATGTTTAATAACATCCATATTATATGGATCCATTGATATACCATTGCTTGAGATTATATGACCCAAAAAATAAAGCTTTATAAAACCAAAATTCATACTTGGTAAATTTATTCTCCTTACTCAGAGTCTTAAGTACAATCCTCAAGTAATCTTCATAATCTCCCTTTCTCTTGGAATATATAATAATATCATATATGAAGACCACTACAAACTGATCCAGGTAATCTCTAAATACTCTATTCGTTAAATACCAAAAAAACAATGGGGGTATTAATATGATAAAATGGAATCACTACACATTTATAGTGTCTATACCTCATAAAAAGGCTATCATGTGTATTTTATTACTTCCAACCCTCAATTGATAGTATCCATATCATAGATCAATCCTGAAAAAATATTGATCTCCGCATAATTGATGAAACAAATCATTAATATATGGTAGATGATACTTATTGTTGATTATGATCTTGTTAAATTACTTATAATAAACTTAGAGTCACATTGATATATATTTCTTCTCAATAAAAAGAATAGGTACATCCCATGGTGACAAACATGGCCAAATTAATCCCTTATAAAGATTATCTTAGAGTTTCTACTTCAATTCATAAAAGTAAATTGGTTCCATTCTATATGGAGTCTTTGAAATAGGTGTCCCAGTATGTAAGAGTTTTATTGGTAACTCAACTTCATAATTCAGTGGAAGACTAGGAAAATATTCAATAAATACATTAACAAACTATTTTATAACAGGAATATATTTTATTTTGAGTTTCTCTGCAACCATATGAGATAAATACCCCCTTTTGAATAGGAATCAATACACATAAAATAGATGAAATTTCCATTGGAAGTTCATATTTATCCTTGATCCAATAGACAATCATAGGCTTGTTCAGATTATGAAATGTGATTTCCCTTTCGTGGAAATTTAAATGATATTTATATAAATAAATAAAATCCAGGACCAAAATAACATCAAATTCAATAAGAGGTAGAATGACAAGATTTTTAGGAATTGTATTCCCACAAATATAAATTAGAGAAGAATTATATACTTGAGATTTGATCATAATACCATTAAGAATTCTCACTACTAATTCAACATAAAATCCCTGAAGTGGTAATGTGATACCCTTATCAAATTCTTCATATATTAAAGAGTGTGTAGAACTAGAGTCAAAAAAGACATTAGTAATTATATATTTGATGGTAAGTGTTCCTTACACCACTTTTTAATAATACCCCACATCAGTAGTAGTGAGAGTATGGAATTTCACATTTTGTATTCGCTTAAAATGTTTCTAAAATTAATTATAATTATTAACCCTTAAAATCAAACATCAGTTATCATAATTCTAGTACTCCATTTATTTTAAACACTAGAGTGTTGTTGGTTCAATTTGTGTAACTTTCTCTCCATTAGTATTATTATATAACTTCTTCCCATCATTTTGATATTTAATTTCTTGATGAAATCCCTTTCCACACTTAAAAGAATTTTCTTGTACATATTAGAAATTTCCAACAATGTTTTTTTCAATATTTATGACATAAATGAAGACTCATCTTCTTACCACTGTGGTTTTTATTATTATATTTTTTCTTAAATTGAATCTTTATTTTCTTATCAAAATCATGAGATTGACGGGTGACTCTGATATCCATTTATTCCATGAGATCACATGAAATGATTTCTTCATATATATGGAATTATATTATGGATAATTCACTTCATATACTGAATTTTAATCCACTTAAGAATCATTAAATCATGTCTTCAAGTTGGATGAAAATATCATAAGCGTTCTGGGAATTCTTGTAAAATATTTCTCATAGGTACTAATGGATTCTCCATCCTTATAATTTATATTAATGAATTATTTTTCCATTTTTGTATGAAATAAACCAGGAAATTAATTTTTGAAAAATAACCTTCTAAACTCATCCCACTATATAGATTCAATTTATTCCTCTTTTATTGCGTTCTTGATAAGATTCCACTAATGACCTACTTTTCCTTCTAAATTATAAACATCCAAAATTACTTTTTCATGCTTCATGTACCAAAGAAAATAATAATTATTTTAATGTAATTTATATATTTCACAATAGTTATTAGATTAGTGGATGCACTAAAATAAGGTGGATGTTTCTTCATGAAGGAATAAATATAATGTTGTTCCCTCCTTTTATCATTTTTAAGCTCAGTATGATTCATGGATTGAGAAAGTTGTGTAATCATATAAATTATATTTCAAATTCCATATCCCATAAAATTTTGTTACTGTAGAGGAAAATCATTTCATTTTATATCACATTCAACATTAACATGGATCATTTGGGTTCTAAATATTTTTTGAAACCAAAAAACTTATTGTGAATAATAATAATCATAGTGAAAAACCATATAATCATGAACAATCATATATAGGATTTCAAAATCATGACACATTCTTTTCAATCTAAAAAAATTAGGCTTAACTATCATCTTCCCTAAGAAAAATCTATTAAAATAATTTATTATGGTTTCTAAAGAAAAATTTTAGTTAACCCAATTATATCATCCAAGCATATCTAGTCAAGTGTATAGTCTTAGTCCTTCTCATCATACACTAATAATGATTGGGTTAATAATAAATACACCCATTTTAATGTTTTTACCAATAAGTGCATCTATTCCATAGCCACATCCACTTTCCGGTATATAAAAAGGGATTTATTTCTTAGGAAAACAATAATTATTTATTTACCATAACATAGGATGTTATCCTATACATAGTCTTATCGTAAGGGTCCTCAATAATTTTTTCCCATCCTGGTTTCCAAAAATTACTAAACCTTACTCTGATACTAACGATGGTGAACCAAGCATTTCTTATAAAAATATTACATCTTATTAGACGAATATGCATTACATATTCTTATGAACCATTCCAAAATCATAATGGTTTAGTGAATTTGGAAACTTGGGTACATAAACACATGGTACATAAAAAACCTACATCCTCTCCCACTGTCCCCTAAACAACTATTAGTCATCTTATACTTATCATACTTAAAACCATTCTATATATTTTGAGGAAAAGGAAACATAATAAAGGGCGAGCTCAGATTCTCGGTTAGGGTAAAAAAGGGAGAAATAAATGATATTTTAAGCATAAAATGTGAGAAAGGGTATGTTAGCATGATCTTAAAAATTAAAAACCTCACCCAACAATTCATAGATAATAATAATGAATAATGACATAAATCTTGGTAGTTTATAAGAAATTAATCATAAGGGAATCAAAGAACATGATCCATGAGAGAATAACATTTCCATAAGATCATGTCACAAAATAATTTCATATAGTGGGGAATGATCATAATCATAGAAATCATATGTTAATGGTAACCACTAGGATATTCATCACATGATAGGGTTGTTCTAACCACATATTTATTGTCTTTGTGCTTAGGATAGCGTCCTGTGTACCCTCTTTCAGGATTGATATAACCTCCCCACATAAACTGTTTTGGGATAGGGATAACCTCCTATGTTAAATTTGATCTCATAAAAAATTAATATTTACCTATGAATTGGAGTTCTATATCTAACCCACATGTAACATAATCATAATCCATTCATATGTATACAATAAAATCATGAAAAATTTTATATTTTCATCATAAATTAAATCATGGAAAAGAAAATGGGATTCATAAATTTTTCATCTTCATAAACATAAAATATCTGTGTAAATAATAAGTATGGTATCATAGAATCATATCCCCAGTGAGGAATATGTAACATCAGAGGATATTTTCATAGATGAAAAATTCCTTTAAAAATATCACCAGAAACTTTCATGAGGAATATACCCTACTAATTTTTAAATTACTTTTTAAAAATATAAAAATTTCTAAAATATTTTCTTTTAAAATGGATATGGAAAATTTTAAATCAATATTCAATGTAAGGAGTAGTCACAATGATTATAAAAGGAATTTATATGGCATATAATAAAATCAATATTCTATTCACACCTTTGGTGAAAAATACCTCAATCATAAAAAGAAAAGAAGAATCATTTTTTAAAAAATTAGAAGGTAAAATATATTAATTTATTTAATAAATTATTTTATAATAATTTAAATCATCTTTGAATTTTTTTAAAGAAAATATGAACATGTAAGAAAAATATTACCGATCGAAGAGAAAAACAAGGTTGGTTTTCCATAAAAACATTTTTAGTCTGTTGAGTACTTAAAGAGAGGAAAGTGAAAGTAAAAAACGTTATTCACTATAAGTAAAAATATTATTATAAAATTAATTGTTTTTAAAATATATTATAAAATTTCATCATTTGATATTTAAGAATAAGCAATCCTGGTAAAAATGAGAATGTAACTTAAAACCATTAACTCAAGTCCAACATGATTTTTAAGCACTCTAACCTCCTATATAATAAATTTAAATTTATTATAATTCTATAAAAAACTATATACCAATTTATAATATAATATGTTGTCCAATTATAACATTTTAACATCAATTTATTAATGATTATTTATTAAAGTAATCATTTTCGGGTGTTAACTATTTCATTTTTCATGTAAGATCTAGTTTGAAATTTCAAGTTTTTGTACTTTTATCATGATTAAATAATCTCAATATTGTTATTAATTATATAGATAACATATATATTTATTATATACATATTTATAATGATTCATAAAAGGTAGATACAGAAAAGTGAATTACATCATTCCTAGAGAGGGTAGTTTGTACGCATGCATGTACATTGTCTTCATTTTATAATGAAAAGAAGGAAATAAAAATAAATTACATATTATCATTAAAAAATATTTATTAAATCATAAATATTATATATATTTATTAAATACATCATTTTAAATATCCATGTGAGGTGGTGATGGAAAATGAATCATATCGTTATGTAGAGGCGGTGGACCACACATACGCATGAGTGATACTTTCATTTCCCATTTCAAAAAAAGGTGCTGGAAATTGGTTGTTAAATCATTATAATAAAATCTTAGTATATTTATAATAATTTATTTTTCATGTTATTATGGATACAAATGTCTTAGAGAAGGTGGAATAAGAAATAAAGTTGAAAGTTCTCGGTTAATATTTATACCTCTTCTTTGAGAGACCTCCCTTAAATTACACCTTAAGACTTGAAATATTGATCTTAAGAGAAAACAAAAGGATCTAATATGAATCAAAATAATATATTAAGGTATTATTCAATGGAATTTATGATCTAGAAGGCTAAAATGTTGGGAATAAGGGACGATAGGAGGTTCCCTTTTTTAAGTGAGTGAGAGGACACACATGGAATAACTTAAAAGATTTTAATATAAATAATTTTATTCTAAAGTAAAATTCTTCCAAATGGACATGGATTCAAATTTAAGATAATATAGGGTTTAATTTTATTTTAACAATAATAAATAGACAATTTAATGTGAAAAAATAATCCATATCTCTTAGTTTAATCGTCGGTGGACCAGTTTTAACCATAACCATAGTTGTAAATTTTTACTATTTTTCTATTAATTATGATTAAAATTTAAAGTTTTCTCATTAAAAAAATTCTACATGATAATTATAAATTTGGAATCAATTTTATCAAATTTAGTTTTTATAAGTGTCATAAATTAATTTTAATATAAGTTCTCAAAATGCTATTAAAACCTATTTTTATAAGAATACATTTTTAAGCATAACACTAAATTTAATTTAATTTCATGCCTAGTAAAAAAATAAAATTAATGTTAAAATATTTGATTTAATATTTTTTTAAAATATTTTGTCTCAGGGCCCAACATTGGGATGATTGAGATATCTTTTTCTCCTTCCCTACCTTTCTTGAAGTGGTTTGCTTCCATATACTAGTTGCACCTCCTCTAGGGTGATTGGTTGGTTGTCTTGTATTCCTAATTTCAAATGGAATGAAAATTCTACCATCATTATTAGTGATGTTAGATCTTTGATCAAAATATGATGATGGGATTTTGGTTCCTACTTCCATGGATTCCTCCTTGTAACTCATTTCCAAGTCTAGGTCTCCCTCAAATATTTAAGTCATGTTCAATAATCTCATTCCAAGTACCATATTGAGGTGTTTTCTAGTTAATTATGGTGATTCTTCTATGATAGTGCAGCTACCTATAGTCAAATAGTATGGTGAAATTGGACATATCTAGACATTTGGTGACTTTGGGTGTGTTGGTAACCTGTTAAGTCTTTTTATTTTGAAGTCAAGTGAATATCAAGTGTGAGTAATATTAGTGGTGTAACCTAAGGAACCCAATGTTTCTCATGGGGTATTTTTTGATAGGGGTGTAATAATTATGAGGTTTTTATCTTAATAATATCATGTTCATTACATGAGGTAATGCTTCTGATGCTTCTGGCGATGGTCATAGATTTCTAGTCTTGTGGGGACATGTTGATCATAGATTTAACATCTTGTGGTGATAGGTTGGTCACATATTTAACATATTTTGGAGACAGGTTCATCAAATTTTTAACATCTTGTGGGGACACGTTGGATACAGATTTAACATCATGCAGGTATATGTTGATATTATATTTAATGTCTTGTGGGGACATGTTGGTGGGGTTGAGTTTGTTCAAGAGGGGAGATGATCACACATTGGGGTTGTCTCCTTCCAAAGGGTAAGGAATACAAATTTGATGGTGTTATTGGGGTATTGAGATTGAACCTCAAGGAAGTATCCTAGGTAGTAGGATTGTACCTTGGGGAGGAATCCCACATACCCTATTGAAAGATAGGGATAAAAACCCATGCAGTTTGATTTTAGGGTTTAAGGTTATATGATAGGATTGAGCCATGTGGTTTATCATTAAGTGATAAGGATTCTCACATCATATACGGAGAAACATCAAGGGATAGTGTAGGGATTAAACATAGATTCATACTATTATGGGGTTTTCAACCCATAATGGTGAGAGATGGTGTGAGGCTTATTCAAGTGGGATTATAATTGAAAGTGTTTCATCCTATGGTGGGTAAAGAGGTTTCATCCCATGATGATCATACATGGGGAATCCTATGTTTATTACATGGTCTAAGAGGTGCAGTTTCATCCCATTCTAGTCAAACACAGGGCATCAAATGTTCACCGCATAGGGTAGGGTTATAGTTTAACATCATGTATTGAGGACATTGTAATGTAGTTTAATATCATGTGACTAGTACATTAGTAAATTTAATTTTACAATATGTTTCTTAGATGTTGTAGGGGCCTACACCTGGGGGTAATTTCTAAGTAGGAGAGAAGGATCCAAAACTAGGCCTCCATATTAAGAATGGTGGGTAGTTTCCCTTGATGAGGACACCATCAGGGCTTACATGTTCACTATGCATACACCTATGGGTGGCGCATAGCATAAACACTACCATGGTTTAGTAGAAAATTACGGTTTTCACAATAGTGATTATATGATTAGAATCCATAGGTGATACAACTTTCCAGGTCATTATTGAAGAAAAGGGTCCAGGCATGAGGGTTGATGATATGGGTTTCATGAGTGATCGAGGCATTAGTTGACCCATTTGGAGTTGGTTTGGGGAACATAAGCACTAAAATTGCACGCAACTATCATTTTCAAAAGTAATAACTGGGCTAGGAACCTGGAGATTGTTCCACAAAAATTTATAGTTTTACATGAAAGTAGGGTTTTATGAACCATATCCTATAACAATTCCATGAAATACATTTTGGAGGTATAGATGCCCAAAACGTTTGGATTCATGTGGATTTTGGGGTTGAGTGAAGGGAACTCATCTTGCGTGCACCCACCTAAAAAATAGGGAAAATTGTGTGATATAATCTCAATCATGTTCCAAGATATGTTGGGTCCCATGTGCGTTCATTCATGAAAATTCTCTACCTTTGGGGATCCATGGAGGTCTGGAGTTGTGTGATCTTTCAGAAGAGTGGGCTACATGAGTGATATATTATGTCTCAACATACAAGGGTTCCTCCCTAAAATGGGGGTAGGTATTGATTCTCCATTTTAGCTGAAATGGGAAGCTTCATGCATGAGACTTTTCCCATGTCACTCAAAGTGGTTTTGTGACTCTAATGACTTTCCCACTGGTGTAGGGTCACGTAATGTAATGGTCCAACAACATCTTTCTCATGATAAGTTTTGAGTGAGACTGTAAGGGTTGCCTATATCAGTCTAATATTACATTTCAAAACCTTCGGTATTTGTGTCCTATATCATCAATTAAACTTGGTTTC
This sequence comes from Viscum album, assembly GCA_963277665.1. Classification (NCBI taxonomy): domain Eukaryota; kingdom Viridiplantae; phylum Streptophyta; class Magnoliopsida; order Santalales; family Viscaceae; genus Viscum; species Viscum album. Next base: position 321,088,906 of record OY728146.1, read on the forward strand.
TTTGACATCACCTTTCATATGCAAGTCAGCTATGTTCCAAAACAAAGAGTTCTGTTTAATGCCCAAAAAATAGGCATACTTTCCCCCTTAGCCCCAGAATGGTCTCTTGGGATAGGTTGTTTCTTTTTTTGAAAAAAATAACCCACAGGCATTGAGACATGTTTTTGTGCCTATAAATTCCTCCCCTCAAAATTGGAGATGATAAGGGACTGAATCGTTTTGTTCTAAGGAAAATTGAAAAGTTTTTCCCAATTTCAACATTTCCGCGCAACGTTAAGCCATGATTGTGAAAAATAGTTGTGTGTGTGCACAAACCAGGGGATTCCTTGCCTATAAAAATAAATAGGAGTAAGTTTTATAGTCACTAAAATTTAATTTTCAATAAGATATCTCCCATGAAATTAAATCTCACTTTTATAAAAACTTATGAGTTTAGTTAGTGATGTTCACACAACCTGTCATGCATAACTCTTTTTGTATGCACAACCCATTAAAATAATCAGGGTCTGACTAATGGACAATGGACCACTTGGGGGGGTGTATAAGTTTCCACACTGAATTTATTCTCTAAATTCTAGTCTATACCCTTCTCTCCTCAAAATAATTAGGGTCTGACTGATGATACCAATCAAATCTGGGGTGACGGTGAGAATCATCAACACTGGGAAATTCAAAATTCAGGCCTTTCCCAACCTCAAACGATGAGATATTTGACAACCTAGAGGAAATTATAGATAATATGGAATAACTTTAGGTCTTTAAAAGAGGAGTAATATTTGTGAAGATTGATATAAATACATACCAATAATCATACACTACATCTCGGTTCGCCTAACAGTTAGGATGCATCCAAAAACCAGCAAAGTGAGATTACACAGGGGTCTATGAAGTGAGAAATCCATGTATCCTTCATAAATTATAGTGTTTGATTGTGGGTAAAGTAACTAAGGAGAGTATTATTTTTCCTCCATCCCATCTTGATGTTATACATTCCGAGAATTATGCGGGTAACTGGTAGTGGAATACCTGGGTACAATCATGTGGTGAAGGGTTAGAATGGTAGTGTAATAAAACAAACCATAGGATGAGAATGTGGGATTATATTTTATTCACAGACCTGGAATAAAGGGATTTCACTGATGTAGTGATGATGAAAACTTAAAATCCTACCATGCATCTCACCATTGGTGGGGTGGGGATACCTTAGAAGTGATTATGAGAGTAAATAGAGAGCTTCTGTTCTGAGGAGATCAAGTCCAGGGAGGCCCTAAGAAAGAAGTTTCGACATCTGGTGCAGCTGGTCAATGATGCTTCATTCCCCTTGCTTTAGTTAGAATAAGGAATATTGTGATTTTCCCTGATGATAGAGTAGCTATGGATGAGGTTGAATCGAGAGGGGATTGAGTTTCTCGAGGTCTATCTCATGATGGTCCCAACCTGGGTGAGCTTCCAAGAGTAGTTCACCTACCTAGAAAACATGGATTCCTTTACACACTTGCATAGGGAGTGTGATAAGACCACTCCCTTGGTAAGAGTGATGTCTGATTTGTATATTAAAGAAATGGACTACGCTGATATGATATCTCATTATGCGCTAGCTCCTAGAGCCAACACACATGGATCTAGTGGTGAGGAGTCTTGGGGCTAGAAATCTAAATGAGAAATATCTCAAGATAGTGGGGTGGTCACTCTTGGGGACTATGAGTTGAACTAGATTCTATTCATCAAGGTATGTTTTTTACTGATAAATTCATTTATGTATTTATGCTTTCCCTTTCATTTAGTGTCTCTAACCCATGATTTTGACTCGTGAAGGAATCATCCAAAGCGAGATAGGGGATATATTTTGGGTGAGGTTAACACATCAAATGGCACTGATAATCCCATCTCAAAGTCTGATGATGAGGTTATGTTGGGATAGGCTTCTATAGATGAGGTTGGATGGGGAATTTTAGACCCTCCAGTCATCCCAGTCATCTATGGGGGGCATCGCCCTGGAATCATAGTGGTGGTTCCTATTATTGATGGGGAAGGTCCCTATGGGTGTATTATCATAAATATCATCATTCCTCTTCATGGTAAGACTCTGAATCTCATTTTTCATAACTCTCTGATAGCATATAGATTCCACCATACTGACATGTTTGTTTGTATCATGCTGCTTCTGGCCATGAAAGATTGAGGTATATTGTGATATCTATCAAGGTACCTACTGGTGTTGAGCGGTGTTATTCCCCTTAAATTCCATATGTGTGGAAAACACTAAAATAATTTCCTCATGTAAGCATTTTTTTTGAAAAATTTACATATATATTTTATTGCTACATGTTGAACAACATCCCTACCTTTGTTTGAAATAGTGTTCAGGGTAGTGCTTCCTTAGCCTCTAGGTGTGGTTTAGGGATCCAGAATTCTTTCTCTAGAAGTTAAAAAAGTCCTCAGGGATCCAACCATTCAGTGTGTTCCAACCCTAATCCCATAAAAGAAACCAGTTGTGGATAAAAATATTGTTACGGGGAAGGCAGAACCTGAGGCTGTTAGAGATACTACTTTCAGTGAGGAGTCATATGAAGATGGACACCCTCTAAAATGGATCCCAGTCCATCCTAGACGATCTTATAGGAGGACCCTGCTACATTAGTTCTCACAACTTTACCTAAATTTGATCATGCACCACCTAAGGATCTAGAAGACTTTGGGTCTTATTTCACTAAAGAGAACCACATTGTACAATGTAGGACATGGATAATCATGCATAATTTCATCACATGCACCTTGTAGGTAGACATAGTGAGTCGGATGGGGTCCCACTACCACTAGTTGCTGAACCTGGGCACCAAATGTGTATATTCTCATGCCCTTAAAGAATTATCCCATGACTATCTCGAGAATATATTGAGCATAAAACCTCAGGAGTTCAATGATGCTTTGTACAAGGAGAAATATGAATGTACCAAGGTGATCTAGGAAGATTAACAAGAACTCACTCGACTGTAGGTGTAGGAAAAGAATCATGGAACCATCATCAACATTCAAGAGGATATTGTCATCCAACTAATGACGCAGTTGGAGGTGGCTAAGGATGAGGAATACATGGTAGAATCTCTAGAAGCTGAGTGCTAGGTTAAGTAGTATTGGGTGCATATATGGGCCAATGAGTTCATCCTGATTACTAAAGAAGAAGATCCAATGATATCTATACAATATTAATATCTAGAGGCTACTCAACAGAGTTTGGATGAGATATAGAACTCAATTTCTAATGACGATCCTTAAGGATCACTATCCCTTTTTTCTCACAATAAAGGATATGATCTAATCTGTAGATGACCCTTCTCACTATCGCCCATTTTTCTAGGAAATATATGTTCTGGTTATTATGATTTTTAATTAACATCAATCACATTAATGAGGTAATAATCCATAAGTCTCTACGACCATGTGAGTCATTCTCGGTGTAAGAAATAATAGACAAATACAATACAGTTCATTTAAATGAGAGTGCCCATTGGGAAATGAAGGATATGGGTCAGAATAACTCATCAAACACTATGGGGGTCTTGGATAGGAATTTTATAGTTGGAAAGTGTAAATATTCATAACTGACTTGATTTATCACCATTAATAGGTTTATGAGTAGGTTAATTCGATGGACATTGAATTCTACTCAAATAAAGGGGGGATGAAATACATGAATCAAGACATCTAGGATTTAGAAAGCAAGGGGGTTCCAGCCTGAAAGAGGATGACATATGGCCATGTTGAAAACACAAATTCACTATCGTACTTCTAAGAGTGTGGAATTAAAAATTAGGGTTAATAATTGACCATGTTCAAAACATAGGACCAATCTAATTTTCATCAAAAGATCATTGAGGCATGTGCCTTGGACAGGAGGTGATATTGTCTGGCTAGGTAGCATCACCGTTAGAGGGCCCGTTCAGACGTGGAAGATTATGAGGATCCAAATAAATATAATTGTGAAGTTTATAGGTTGATTAAGGGAATTTTTTGATGTAATTCAACACTCTGGGGAAATCATCACCTTAGTTCTAGCACATTTGGTGGACATATAGGTCAAATAAAATTCTAGACTCAAATTTCAAGGAAAATGTCATCTCGATTTCCAAGTGACAACCAAAGAACTAAAGAGGTTTAGTAGGTGACTAGCATAGAATAAGGAAATAGTTCTCTCAACTGAGGGCCTATGATACTTTGTAGTTTTACATTGCATAATGTGGATGGAGGGTTTGATGTTTAACATCTTGGAGTATAGTTTTTGAACACATAGTTTAATCTCATGTGGTGAGGAAATTTTATTGATATTGTTAAAGGTTATATAGTTCTAACCGTGGAACTGTATATTTTATCATCATATGGTCATAATGTGTGAAATAACATGAAGGGAAACCCACCCTTTAGAGGTATTGAGATACAAAAAAATGGAACACAGGGGGTGGTACCTCATGAAGCAGAGGGAGGCTTTAACGTTTCCCTGAGCCAATGGTCCTAGTGTGTGTAGTGAAGCTTTTGTCAGGGATGAGTGAAAAGTCCCACTAGATATTTTCCTCTTTCAATTATACCCTCATGATTTCCAATTCACGAGGATTAATTGGTGGGTGAAAGTATGACAATTTTCAAGTTTCCCCTATGATTATTCAATATGATATACATATATTTCTTTTATCCTAGGGAATTATATTGTCATTATAATCAGATCAAATGGGTACACATTTATAGTTATATGTACGGGTGGTTAAAGATAGTTTAAAGTCATTATTTTCCAACCAAGACTATTAGGTTAAGGTCATAGAGTTTGGACCACCCCTTCCTAAGAATCACAATTCCTCAATATGAGTGAGGGTGCTAGGGTCTATTGTGGTGAAAATAGAACCAACATAAGGAATGGGGGAGGGAAGATTTATAGATGTTCCCTGGATGGGAGATCCTAGGCATCACTACCTGTCCCATGAAATGGCGGACCCACACATAGTTCTTAAACAGAAAATGGTGTGAGACCAATGCTGGTAGGGTGAAAATCTTATTGGATGAGGATGTGGTTAAAGGTGCGGGCATTAGTTTTCAGAAGCACTAGATGTGTGGAAATCTAAATAATATATGAGTCCATAGAGGGAAATTTACACATTTTTTAAGTCCATAATTATAGGATCATGGGGAAGAAAAAAAATTTAAGGCCATAATGCTTGGACCAAAATTATTTTGCAGGGTTTCTTAAAGAGGTTTTTGTGAAATGGAAGAGTGATAACCCGATGTGAAAATAGGTATAAGGAGTCCTGGTGACATGACATTTTTAAATAAAATATACACATATTTAATGGTCATGATGCCTAGACCATGGATACTAGTATTTTAAGGTTATAGAGCTATTAATTAAGGGTTTTGGGTTATGTTTTTGTTTGTATGTTTCTGAAAAATATGTCATAAACAAAGGGATAGAGGGCCAAACTCTAGAGAACAAGTTCCCACCTAATGGGGGTATTTACTGATTGAATATGGATTAAGTATATGCATCACTATGTATCCTATGAAATTGGTAATAAAGCCATAGATAAGTCTAAAATGTTGTGTGGTAGGGGGAAAATTGAAAAATGAGGGGGGATTCAACATTCATGTGGATGAGAAGCTAATTTTTCATTTTAAAATATCATAAAGTAAGACTCCAGCTATATAGTTTAAGTTCATGCAGCTAGGAATAGAAAGGGGTGTTTTTAGATTAGAGTCAATAAGATTATACAATAGGCTTAAAAGTAGTTTAATGTGAATATTCTTGGTCCTAAGGTGTTTTACCCATGGTATTCGTGCATCACACAAGGGAAGAAACCCTATGTGAAAATAGGGCCAAGGGAACCTAGTTCCATATGAGACATCCCTGAGATAAGTTCAACACAGTTTTAGGTCATGATGCTTGAACCTAGGGGTGTATATCACAAAGAATTTTGTGTGAAATAAAGGATTTGTGACCTGACATATAGAGAGGGAGAAAAAGTCATGGTGAAATATTAAATATACCTAAGGAAAGACTCACATAGTTTTAGGTCGTGATTCTTGGACCGGGGATCCTTGTTTAAGGTTTTGGAGTTCAGATCATCGGGTGGTAGCATTCTATTAATGGAATGTTTTCATGTCTCAAACATGCTTGGGGAAGTCACCAACTCAACTTGTAATCCCATTTGATCCATGATCAGTGTGATAAATAAGGAATGACATGGATTTCCCCTTATCATTAGGAAGAGAACAATAAGGGGAAAAGGAGTGGACTTGGGAAATTTCCAACAACACATACTTTCTTGGTCATCATTCTCGAACTAACAGGGAAAAAACACCATGGGTTTTGAAGATCCACCAGAGAAAAAGAGGTGAAAAGGAAGGTAAATTGTGCCTTTCTAGATTTGGACCATGAAGGGGTTGACTGATGGAAAGTGAATGAATTTTGACTATGTTTAAAACACAAGTTCCACAACAACACCATTCAAGGATGGGGTGAACACATGTCATATTGACCCTTGAATATATTTGAAACATAATACCATAATCTACTTAGAAATATCCTTCAGAGTGTGTACCTAGGATGTTAGGTGAGCTAGTGTGGGTAGCCACCATTACTATTAGGGGGACCTATCCAGATTAGAGTTGATGAGGATCCAAATTTAGGAAGGTGTGAACTGGGGAAGTGAAAATATTGGGAATCTTATAGGGTAATTTAAACACTGAGAGAGCTATTTCTCCATGCGCTAAATTGTATTGGATAAGCATATCAGTTTCCATGGATTGATCATGTTACCAAGGGGGATGGCCCTAGAATAAGTTTTTTGTTCAGTTGGGCCTAAAATATAAGGTTTGACCATGGATATGTAGCACACAGAACTAGGAATTAAGGTATATGTAATTCTAAAACATGGTGTGGTAGATGAACGAAACCTTAAGCATGGGTTCCCTCTTAAGTGAAGGATTACAATATCACAAATTTTTAGATGATATGCTAGGGACATGATTCATGTAGTTTAACATATTTAAAAAAATACATTTAACAAGTAGTTTAATTTCATAGACTGGGGACAGGAAATTATTTTAGTTTTAGGTCACAGATCATTGAGCATGGTGGGATTATACTAGAGGGAGCTGATTCCTCTTGAGGAGAAAAGATGGTTTGATCGGGGGGATACACATGGAATCCACCCAAGTGTTACGGGGGTAGAAATGGTGTGATTGGAGCTTACATATGGAAGTTTCCCAAGTGCTTCAAGGGAAGTACTGGTGTGATTGTGGCTTACATGTGGAAGTTTCTCAGGTGCTATAGGGGAAACAATGGAATGATTAGGTCTTACATGTGGATTTTTTCTAGGTGTTTTAGGGGAAGAAATGGTGTTATTGGGGATTACTTGTGGATTTTTTCTAGGGTTGATTGCATCATCTCAGGCCTATCATGTGGGTAATAAAATCTCATCATACACATATATTGTTCTCATTGTATAGGGAATACCATGGTCATTTCATGTGATAAGGCCACAGTTTAACATCATGTACGATGATGGGGGTTCATGGGGATTATGAATTGAGATTTTTATTCTATGTTCCTTATGTCATTATGATATGGAATCTCAACCTTATAATATACCAGAGGAACATGATCGATGTTTCTTCCCCTAGGGTTTTACAATAGATTTACGGGGAAATATTTGGCCTCATGCATGAGGGATTCCTTCTTTTTCCACATATTTTCCAGATATAAGGTAATATTATCCTATTGATAGGTCAGAGGAGTATAATCGGGGTTTAAAACTTCGAAGGAGGCCTATGGGGTTGCTTGGAATCATTGGAGATGCATATTGGGGATTCATGACCCACTGGTGTACTGGGGAATAAGGTTGGGGTTCACTATAACATCCTTCCAAATGCCACTTATTGATTCCCCAGTCGATGCACCATATAATCTCAATATCGCCTCCCCGTATTCTAGAGGTAGCCAAATAGAAGCGGGGGTCTAAGGTGGAACTATGAGGAGACTATACCCACATATCAGAGTGCACAACGAAACTCCAATAACTAAATAAACACCATGATACCACCCCTGAAATTGAAGGAGGGAGGAGGAATAATGGATTTGGGAACCCTTTGGACCGTGCGCATCAAATGGAGGAGAAAGGGAGTCGAGTGACTAAAAATCCAAGGGGATTTTTTGTAATTAACCCATTTTAATGAAATATGGAAAGCTTCACGGTTTGGCTACATTGATTTCCAAACTGTGTGGTAATCATGTGGTTGGATCTTTCCAAGGCCAACCCACATACACAGTTTTGGTACAGGGTTGGATAAATCATGTTCCAATCATGCACATCCCCCTAGACCACTCTATAGGGGTACGTGATTTATCTAAAACTATATACAAGCTATGCTCCAAGCCTCAGACCCTCATCATCCTCATACAGTTTCCCCTTGGACCATACACAGTTTGTTTGTAACTATATATTTACCCCGAAACCCAATAATGTTTAGTTAAAATGAACTAAAAACCTTCTAGGCATTAAGGCATTGCATAATTTATCCTAAACTGTGCACACCAAACCATGCAACCCAGGTATAAATATAAAAAACCCATGAAACATAACCCAAAGCCTCCAAAGATCATCAAACCACCCAATACTCCTCTTAATCATCATGACTAACTTAAAAATACTACTTTGAAGCATTATAAATATGAAATTATCATCATGGGCCTTAATCCAAAATTTGACCATTCAAGCAAACAAAAATCAAATTACTTTAGAAACTTTGACCCACCCTTGATGTGGGATCTTACAACCTCCCCACACTAATAGTTCTCTTAATTGAGAATTTTTTGATTCCATCTGATAATGTCCCCTGACCTACATTGGTCACCAGTCATATCAAATGACCTAATTTAGTTTCTAAACACCTAGAACGCAATCAAGGCACAAAGTCAAACTCAAGGCACTCAACTAGATAAATCATGATCCATTTCCCATTTTCAAAACTAAAACACCATGATGGGATTTATTTGAGCCATCCAACTGAAACACCAATTACCTTATCAACTAATCACTCACCAGGTTATAGTGATCCCCACTATGAGCTTCAACTTACAACCACAAACTTATGATGCTTAGAACTACCACCATTGAAACACCCCAAAAGAACTCCAAACTCACACTTCAACAACATACTTTGAACGGCTCCCAAACTATTAGTCCCCAATATCTTTGAGGATGCCAATCATTCTTGACAATTTCCCTCATTATCAAAACTATATAGTGTGGATGAGAATCTCCCTCCCATGTACAAAAAGAGAACAAATTGGATTTTCCTTGAAATATCACTTTAAATTTTTGAAACACACCTTCCATTTCAATAATGACAGGCCATATATAATTTTCATCTTACTACATCTGTTTTAAATAAAAGCTCTTGTTGGACCATCCATGGTCAACCCAAATCCAACTACTGGCACATCACCACTCACTTGGATGAAATTTCTTCCTTCCTAGATGAAATATAAGTTCACCTGAACACATCCTCTAGAGTTCATACCCAACTATAGGTTAGATTATACAGTCAGAGACTCCACTAACCCAAAACCATCATTGATCCTTATCATCCCACTATCACACCTCTAACATGAGCACCACACATTACCTTTCAGAACCACCTCAATCTCCAAGACATTCTTGGATCATTTATTATTTCCAATTATTTTCCTATTATCATACCTACATAATTTAAGTAAACACCAAAAAGGTTTTTCACTGGCATTATAATACCACCACAACCAAGTTGTGACCAGTTCCACACACCTACGACCCTTCTAACATGTGGGTTATATCTCCATGACTAACATGTCACTCCCCACCATAAGATTATTTTCATCACCTCACTCAAGAAACATCAACATCCTTGGACCATGCTTCAATAATATGATAAACCCCAAAACATTGACATGGTTGTCTATATTTTAATAGAAAAATAAAACAACCATCAATCGATACCCATTCCTGGCTCCTGAGAATGGAATCCATGGAATTCGTCGACATCTGGTCTATCCAGAGGACCTCACCCATAAATGGTTGAAGGTGAAATTCCCACTATACAACTTCACATACACTATTAAATGAGAGTAACCCCCAATATTACCCATATCCAACAAAAGTACATTATGGTAGCTAATCATATAGTACAATCTCTCTCAGCATTTCCAGGACGATGTAATGAAATTGGGCATGATTATCCCTAAACTAATAGCACACTAATATTTAATTGATGAAAACCACTATAACCCATCCATTTTCAATATCACCTACAACTACATATACATTTTAAACTCATTTAAAATACATGGAAATCCCAGCGTGTAAACATATCATCACACTAAAATCGGTTCTCATCATACTCATAGCTTCCCACATAACTCTTCCACCATGTACATATGACCCTATAAAGTCTGATCCATAACTAAAAAATACACCATGTATTCTCATGCTTATTCGCTAGAAATCTCATCAACACTTAACAATAAAAATCATGAATAATACCCCTATATAATCAGCTTACATCTCTAGCGGGTCACATTCCCTGAGTACTCATCTCACAAGGTATATCTACTATCCATTCATATCTTTCATGACAATCTCACTCAATGTAGATCACTCTTAGTGCTTTCCAAAACTAAGAATAAATCACCTAGCCAAAACCATTCACATGACACTCAAAGCTATTTATTGCACAAAGGTTCCACTTAGTTCAATTAAACCCTCACTACATTTCTGAAAACACATCTAGAGAAAACAAGGTCAGGAACCTCATTGGTACTTCTCTCAGGAACCATATATATTACTGAAGCACTATCACTCCAAGTTCATCCATCTCAAGGGAACCAGGATTCTTCTCATGCCTTATACTATAATGACAAAAATTATACCTCACCTGTATTATCACCACCCAAAGCAATCTGGCACACCATAAACCTCATACACTTTAGCACCTCTAATGTTCCTAATCTATATCATAACCATTAGGAATAACTCATCTACATAATCAATACCCAAGATAGAAACGCAAATTATCCCTATGTTCTTAGATTCAACCACAAGACTGAAACACTTGCACACAAGTTCTCTTTCTCAAAAACTAAAGGAACCGTTCTTGCCAAAACCTCATTCTAGGCTTCATCCCTCATGATCGTCTTAAAATACCCAAAACATACAATTGTGCCTCACATGCATAAGGTCACATAGAGATTGATCATCCCCTATCACGGGTCACCCTAGAAATTAAAATGGCACAATATCCCTAAACAATAGGCACATTAAAAAACACTGGACTCTACCACTTAGCCCTACCAATCAAATTTCCTGTCAAGTCACTTGGTCCAACCACCCAGGTCTGGGCCACAATGCAGAAGGACACTTTACACAGTGTGTCATGTATGAGACCTTCCCATTTTATCATGATGTAAACATGTAAAAACACTATCTACAGGGTCTCACATCAAAAGGGATCCATATGAAAACCAAACTCCGACAACTAGGGAATTCAACCTCTCCAAGCATCTACATATCAAATTAGTCTCTAGAGGACTCAGACAAGAAACTAGTCCTAAACAAAACCACCCACAAGTGTTCAATGACCGTACTTCCACACTGTGATGACCCACTAAGGTCACTTCACCTACTATGCATGAGGATCACATTTGTATCCTTATCATTAAGAATCTCACCATATATCCACATAACCATCCATCAAAAATAAATCCATAAAGTCGCACACAAGAAGGCCTATAACATGTGGATACAATTTTCCTAGCATGATTGTTGATATACCTCTTGCCTTTGTAGGACAATGGTCAAAATCAAGTCATAGGCCACTTTAAAATAGGAAAGATATAGAATCTCATCATAAATCATAACATCCAAACAACATGTACATTTTTCAAAGAGAAAAAGAATATATAGCCATACCATCACAAACTAGAATAGAAATCCTAGCCCTTGATAACTTGTAATTTTTACCAGAATAGGTTTTCACGATGCACCAGCCCAGTATCCATCACAATATCTGACATATTCCTATATCTCCTATCAATCAAATCCAAAATAGTAAAATAATAGGAAATTAAACACCTTTGATACAAATTTCTTAGGTCCCCTACCTGATTCCACTAACATGTTATTTGATCTGGTGTGCCACATTACATCAAGCACCCCTCCTCATATTCCATAGGCAGCCTCCTAACAGGGGGGACTAAGGTGGAACTGTGAAAAGACTATACCCCCATATTAGAGTACATAAGAAAAATCTAATAACCAAACATCATAGACATCATATTATGTTGAAAGATTAAATATAATTAAATTGAAACAGACTATAATAAAATTAATTGTAATAAAGGCTCGAAAAATCATGTCATAAATACATCTAATCACCCACTAGGACAATTAAATAACATACCAAAATAAGATAAATTACAAAAAAGGCTCTACATAATCACTGATCCAAACCCATCTAGTGATCTAATACCACTCAAGAAATCATTTTTGAAAAAACAATACTCAACATAAGCCTCTTACCAAACATTTTCATACAATAAACATGTGAGATCTTCTCAGGTACCCAAGTGAAAGGGTAGTTTGAGCAATGTGTGAGTAAAACTTAATAGGCCACCACTAATAGCATTTAATGAAAATAAAAATTAGTACAACATTCCACTCTAGAGAAGGAATAACTATATACAAGTAGGAAAATGAATCATAGTTCGTTATTTAATAATATTTAAATTAACCTCTTTCTCTATTAGTTCCAAGTATTACCCAATCCCATCTAATCCACCTAATCCAAATATAGTATTCTATTCCACATATGACGTGGGTCACGATTTGGAGAACAATGATCCTTAGTCTATGTATCTAATCAGGATCTATTATTCCATGTATGGTCATCCCAAGCACTAGGTCACAAGTTACCAAACAAGGAGTATCAGTCCAAGTATCTATCCAAGACCCAGAATTCCATATTAGACCATCACAACCTTGATATGGAATTCCATTTCCATACCCTTGGATCTAGGACCATTAGTGCATCCTCTAAAAACTATGGTGCCCTGGGTCACCAAAATCATTTGTCTAACCCACCCAAAACCAGGGAGTGGAGCATCAATCCGTAATACCAAAACCATTAGTCACAGGTTAGAAACTAAGGATCGTTAGTACAAGTATCTAACAAATATTAATCCTGAAATTTTTGACCATACCTAATCATGTGATTATTAATCATTACTATTTCATTCAACATTTCAATGATCTATTACTTTTATCATATAAAACCAAATTAAAAATTAAACTATTTCATCCTTTACCCAAATACATATTTGTTAAATGTTTTCCAAACCATTTACTAATTAAACACACCACTTTTTAACCATGTACATTTCTTTTCTTAATCAAAACATTTATCATGGACCCAATGAGCCTTTAAATCAATACTTGGATCAATAATAACTAACCCTTTTCACATGTTAAAATAAAAAAGAACAAACAACCTTTTAAAACACTTGAAATCCACCCCTTAAAACATGGGTATTATTCTTTGAAAATATAAACAATTATCATAACCATCATGTTACATAAAAATCATTTAAAGAGTCATCAAGACATTTTCACCAAATAGGTCACCACACACCCATTTAAAATCAATAATTAAAACCCATTTGAAAACCTCTTGTTAAATTATCTTGAGTTCAAAACCCAATTTCGAAGTAATGTCCATTTTAAAACATAGTTTTTCCATGTTGGAAGGTACAACCAAATAAAAATACATAACACACTATATAACCATTTCAAAATGGAATAATAAACTTTTAGCAAAACGCAACACCAAAACAAACCATTTTTCAAAGGTGGGTACACCCCATGGGTGGCCATAATTCAAGTCTCGCAACACCGTCAATCCAATAGGATCCATGGAAGGTCTAAAGATATAAGTAAAGCCTAATACATTAACATAAATCAAGGGTAAAACAAAAAATATAGGGGCTTTAAGAAACATATCTGACTGACTAAAATTTAATTTTTTATTGTTATCATAAACCCCCTTTTATGGGATGAGGGGACCCCAACATGACATCATTACTAAGACAAAAACCAAGCATTCATATTCAGTTAAAAAACAAAAACAACTCATTAAAAACTACAAATCAAGGATCCTACCCAGGATCATAACCATGAATAATAGCTTCCACCTACACATCACTACTCGATAATCTATCCCATGCATGATTGTATAGGCCTGGTACCAATGGCGATGCCATACCCTCTCAAACATCTGAATCTAAAGCATGATGGGCTTGTAAAGGCCCATAAAAGCCTCATCCCAACTCCTCATCACCCAACTATGCTCATGTCAATCACCCAAGCCTTAAAATTACCATAAAAAACAAAAATAATTAATTATAACAATTATAATTAATTAATTAATTAAACACCAACTCAAAATAATGATAAAAAACTCACTAAGAACCCACCACTTGTCAAAAATACATGAAACCACTATGGTAGGTCTATAATGAATCCCCAATACTATTACTAGGAAAATACCTAAAAGTAGATACCAATTATACAACTAATTAAATTAATCCATTTGAAAAAATATTATAAAATTCATCACAAACACATACCTTAATGAAATTCCATGCATCAGTGTGTGGAAGTAATCTCAGGATCTTCTCTACACAAGAAAACCAAAATACGCATGAAAAATTAATTATTCTTCCATTCTCTATTGGAATCATCAACAATAACTGACCCTATGATCCCCAAAATTAATGATGTTGGAAAGGAAGAAGCAAGGGAAGCCACTTGATGTTGGATATTACCCCAAAACGCCAAATAAACACCATGAAAACACCCCCAAAATCATACAGCGGAGGAGGAAGGGGTTTGGGAACCCCCTAGTACACAAACATAAAATGGAGGAGAAAGGGGGTGGAGTGGATAGAAAACATAAGGGTAATTTTGTTAATTTATACCTTTTTAAAGAAATCTAGGTAGAAACATAGTTTTCCCACATAGTTTTCCAAATGAAGTAACAACCATGTGGCTGGCTCTATTCAAGGAAAACCCACTCACACAGTTTGGCCACAAGGTTATCAAATGATGCACTAACCAGGTACACCCCATTGGACCTCTCTACAACAGGGTGTAAAGTTTTTCTAAAACCGTGTATAGTCCATGCACCATGCCTCTAACCCTCCTCATCCTCACATGGTTTCCCCTTGGACCATGCATGGTTTTTCCTTAAACATGAATTAACTATGTAACCCAACCATGATTAGTTCAAAATGAACTCAAATCCTCATGGGTGTCAAGGTGTCGCATGGTTTCTCCAAAATTGTGCACATAAAACCGTGAAACCTAGGAAGAAATCTTGAAAACTTTTGAAGCTTTACTCAAAACCTCTAAATCTCATCCAAACACTAGGGTCACCCCATAAGAATTATTCCTCAACTAAAAAAACTTCTTTTATGAATTCCAACTATCCGAATCACATCTTAATCCTTAATCCAAAATTTGACCCATCCATAAAATAGAGATCAAATTCCTTCAGAAACTACATCACACCCTAGAAAGGGGATCTTACACTCACACCCAATGAGGAGGACCATGGGGTATTTTTAGGGATAATATAATTATTATTTCATGATTATTCTTAATTTTTTCACATAAAGAATCTTGTTCTTATCATAGTAAGCATCTTATACTTTTCACATAGGGTATAATGTATTTTAATGTCATACAACTAGGATGATGTCATATATTTTTACATCATGTGACTAGGATGTGGACCTATAATGAGGGATTCACTATGGAGTGTCTTAGCTAGAAATAAATAATAGACCAATAGAGGTATATTCCACTATAGACAAAATTTTTGTGAATATTATTTCACCCTGGGGATGAATTTACAGCTGAGCCCGATGTCAAGGATTTTAGGTGTCACTAGATATCCCATGGATATGTGAATCAAGTTGGACATAGTTATCAAACCGGATGAAATGGGGGACCAAAAATGTAAGGGTGGGATCCTCTCTAGTGAGGGACCAATGTACCTCATAGTTTCACATCATGAGATGGATATGTTGTCCTTAGATAATCTCATTATTTATCATATGATTCATCTAGTTTTGTCACATAGGGTAATGAAATCGTTTAACATCATGTGATGAGGATATTGGTTTTTGATCTTCTCAAAATTTTTAGGTGAGGAATCACATGTTCATCATATAGGGAAAGGCTATATTTTAGCATCATATGTTGTGGATGTTTGTTTTGGATCATCTCATATTTATCATATGAGTAATCCTATGTTTATCACATGCGGAAAGGATAGAGTTTAATGTTGTGTCCTGAGGATGTTGGTTTTGGATCATCTCATATTTCTTATATGAGGAATCAAGTTATTATCACATTGGGTAAGGATAAATTTTAACATAGTGTGTTGAGGAATTTAGTTTTGGATTATCTCATATTTTTTATATGAGGTATCTCATGTTAATCACATAGGGTAAGGATACATTTTAATATCGTGTGATAAGGATGTTATTATATGGTTTAACATTGTATGAATAGGATATCAGGATTTTCAGTTTAACTTCATACAGCTAAGACTAATTATTCAAGTGAATTACCACTTGAGGATGCTGTCATTTGTGGGAGGATTGATGTTCTTTCCATCCACAGTGATCAATTAGTATGCATTATTAGAGTAGACCGTATGAATGATATAATGTCTTTACCGTTTTGGTTCTAGTTTCAGAGGCTTCTTTATAGATATCATGGGAATCATGAGAACCAATACCATATCATCTTGAAGAAAGGATCATTGGAAGAAGTTTTTATTGAATCCTCATGACACCATGTTCTTATGCATTTTTTGGTTATAAAATTCCAAGAAACTATTTTCTTTCAGAGCTTCTAAATATTCCAAATGAACTTAAACTCTATTATTTGGAATACATTGATTTTAAACAACAATTTAGATTAATGATTGTTGATACTCCATTGGTATAACTAATCTTATCTTATACACTAGAAAGTATGGGGATTCCTAGATCAAAATTAGAGTCATCATCCGATATTCCCAGAGTGAATTAGGGAGATTATCATTCTAATTCTTCTTATTATAGCATAAAATATTTATATAGAATTTTATGGAGGTTTTTATTTAATTCCTCAATCCATCAATTTAGATATGAATCATAGTAGGAAGTACGGTTATATTGGATGTTTTACTTGGTTTAAATATTATTTAGCTTAGTGGCTCAAAATTTCGTTCCATTTTCTTTGAGAATGGTGTAAGGAATCCTAAATTTATAGATGATATGGGACATAACGAACTCTATAATTGATCTATCCATGACCTCTTTGAGGGGTATATCCTCTTCCAATTTTAAAAATAAGTATTTTTTAATTAGAAAAAAAACCTTCACTATCAATTTATTACTTCATGGTAACTACCCATTACATCAATTCCACATATTGAAAAGTTCTAGGAGAATTTGGCGATATGGAGAAGATATAGTGGTTTATACATGAAAATGGCATGGATAGGGAATGAATGATACTTCTTGGTGAATTATAATAAATCATAGACCATAGTGGTCCAGAAGTAACCAGGTCTCCAGATCTAGTGAGAGAGTTTTAATCCAACCTAATGGGTCCCACAAGACCCAATGTGGACCTCCTGAATTACATGAGGAATGTCCTTCTCCTGGATTTATTGGATGAGGATTTGATCGAATCTTCACCCATATTTGGTTATCTTAAGACTAAGGACATCCTATAAGATAAATTGTGATGTGTGCTTGCGGATTCACTCATTATCAACTTGATATGGTGAGAGAGTTCGATGTTGAGGATACTGACTGAAGGTATTCATCCAATCAAGTGTTCCTTCAATCACTAGGGAACTCAAGGTACATTTTATAGAAGTTATAACTTCTAACTAATTAAACTGTTGGTCTTCAATGTGAGAAGTAATGAGAGGAATGAACCTTCGATGTGTCACATGAATGAAAAATCCATCTTTGTCGGGTTCTATAGGAGATGCATCCAATCTATCCAAAACATTTTCTTATCTATTCTATACTCAAGGAACATGAGTCACTTCTAGATGGGAAGTTAATTGGGCTATAAATTCACGAGTCCACTCTAACAGGGGAATGAGTTTCTATTTTTTAATGACATAGTCACCATTGATCTACTTGATTACTAGATAAAATTCTCCCTTCACTTTTAGATGGGGAACTTCAATCTTGAGGGACAACTCAAGACAAATTATAACAGCCTAGTACTCAGCTTCATTGTTAGTGAAGCCTTCTGAAAATAAGAACGAGTATAGAAAAATGTATTATGTGGTAGTGATGAAGACAATCCCTAGTCCCATGCCATTAAGTTTGGGTTTGTTGAGGATTATCCCTATCCGGATAAGGGAGACACCATAGAAATTCATTTTCCAACATTTTGTATCCTGACCAACGAAGAGGATGGCCTTATCTAGGATGTGAACATCCAACGATATTTTCTCAGGGGTTAGAGGCACATCTAGGAAAAATATCAATGCTTGGACCTTAACAACTTTTAGGGGGATTAACCTGATATAAAACTAACATATAAATACTACCCAACATGATATTCAGCCTATCAATTTAGGGTGATTTAGGTTATACTTCAGTAGATCAACATGGGTCACCAACTGTATCACATGGTCCAATAAGTAGTGTTTAAACTTATGTACTACAAATATGAAGGAAAGTAAACTCTTATATATGGTAGAATATATGCTCTCTATATTAAGGAGAATTGGATTGAGATAATATAGGTTGTTTTACCTATACTAAGTTTTCTTATAATCTAGCTGGGAACTGAGGGAATGTTCCAAGAAAGTCAAAAAAGGACCATAAGATTCCACAAGACAAGTGGCGTTAAGACAAGAGTATGAATATGATATCACTTAATGTCCTTGAATTCATTCTTATAGTCTTTATTCCACTATTAGGTGGTTCCTTTCTTCACAAGTCTCAAAAATGGATTACAATTTATAGACAGATTCACAATGAATTGGTGGATCTAGGCTAAGTGGACTTAATGTACTTGTAACTCCCATAGGTCATATAGAGGATACATATTGTTGATGGCATTGATCTTCCCTAGATTTATCTCAATGACCCTATATCTAACAATTAATCTTAGTAATTTTATATAGGTAACCCTGGATGCACTCTTCAAGGGGTTTATTGTCAAGTGATGGGAGCTAAGTGCACTAATAATTTTCTCAAGGAACATGAGATGGTTTTTATGATAGTGAGATTTAACCACGAAATCATCCACATATCACTTTCCAATGTCCCCAAGAGTGGTTTGAATATATGTTTCACGGAATGATGGTAGGTAGATCCAACATTCTTTAAACCAAATGGCATTAACTAGTAGAAAAAGGTTACCTATGGTTCTCTAGAAGTGGTGGCATCATCATCCTCTAGGTCTAACTAGATTACATTATACCTAGAATATCCATCCATGAATGAGAGGGATTAAAATCTAGAAATGGAATCAATCAAAATCACTGTTACTGGAAGGGAAAAATAATAATTTAGGAAATAGTGGTTGGGATCCCTAAAGTCAATGCAAACCTTGATCTTCCCATTCTCCTTTATGAATGGGATAATTTTTTCTAACAACATGGGGTGCTAAACTGCCCTATTGAATTTGGACTCAATTATCTTGTAAAATTTGGCCTCGACTGTAGAACCATGGGATGTATGTATCTTCTTGGGAGGATTTTTCAACCTAAAGTGGCTCACTAGGAGGCTAAGATAATGAATGAACCACTAGGGATCAATACCTGGTATCTCTTTATAGATCCAAGAAAATAAATCATGGTTCCATTTTAGGAAATCCTTATATTATTGCTGTTATTCTGAAGAAATGAAGACATTAATAAACATCAGTATTGGGTCTTATTCTGTGATGAGATTCACCGGGGTCAACTCTTCAATCATGGTGGTGAAAAATTATTCAAATGTTGTAGGGGTTTCATCTAGACACTCTTCATTGACTAAAATATTAAGATTAGAGTTAGGGAGCTCTTCTAGATTTATAGACCTTAGGGTTGCACTAGAATCTACTGTGGTAGAAGATGAATCCTCAATGAGGGGTCTTTGTTCTATGGAGATAGTGTTCAAAAATGTTGTTGATCTAATCCCATATGGTTTCTGACCATGATCCCCACATTTGATATCTAAGCAATGGTGTCAAGTGTATTTATACTTATTCAAACATGATTTTTGAAACATATAGTTGTTTCTTGGATTAGTGGCCATAGGGAGGATGCCTCAGTATTCTATTGGTGTAGGTATTTGTGTCATTGGTTGGGAATGTCCCATATAGTTATGTGATGAAGTCTGTGAGTACTCCTTATTTTTGGAGATGATAAAGAAGATTCCCAGGTCATGGATCATCTGATCCAAATAGTGGATTGGAATAATGATGTTGTATTTCAAATATACCTCAGGATCCAATGATGTGGCTATCAAATCATTGGGAGAATATATATGCTTAAACCCATTAATATGAAGTTATTTCTATTCTATTTTATAATAACCTTCATCTAGTTAGTGGTTTTTACCCTAGTTAAATGGAAAAGAATCACCTTGGAGTTTCCCTATATGACCATCAAGGGAGTATTTGAGGAATTGATGGTACAAATAATAGACGAATACATATAAATGGATCAAGGTCATTTCCAAAAGGAGTTACAAGTTGTGTCCTACGATACTACTATAAATTTAGTGTGTGATACTAGGCCACATAAATAGGTTTTAAACTAGATATTTTCACACATATTCTACTCACTCTTATCATACCCCTAAACTGTTAGGTTAGAGGGAGTGAGATTGGATTCTATGAGATATAGCTTATTGAGTGTCCATATCAGAATGAGGTTGATTATGGAGACAATATTCACTCATCATCAATGTATTTTTAGTCCATTGAACTCACTCATAATATATAATTGATTAATTTACCCCTAACATGTGAACCTATATACTCTTCAGAGAAAAAAATTATGGATTCACATTCCTCCCACTTAGATTCCTCTATATGGTAATCCTTAGAGGAAACCAACTTGGATTCAAACTGGAGAGGGATCTTTAAAGACTTGATAAGGGAATCAGGATTCACTTTTTAATGGAAGAGTATATCGAGGATTGAGATCATCACTAGAAGGTTAGGGAGGTTTTCAACACATTATATTTCTAGAAAAGGAGATGTTCATAATTTAGAATTTTTTTATCAAAAAGGAGAATAACAGGTATAATTGATTGAAGTGTTGGGGCCTGACAGGTGTTAGACATGTCCCGAAACTTACTGGATGGTTCAGGCTGAGCAATAGGTGATTGAGGTTGGGCCTTGGATGGTCATTAGTAAGTACAATGCTACTATGGTTTAGTCACCCAATCAACTAATATGGTTTTTTTGTGTAGGTACACATGAAAACGTTTCCTATGAGGGATGTGTCTATTGATCCCTCTATGAAGCTTTCTATCTGGTCTAAGTGGCATGAGTAGCCTCTTCTTAAGAACTGACTCGAACTCCATTCCTATTAGTGTGAACTTTCCTCTCCTATAATGGAATCTTCTAGATGTGTGTGATGGTGGCTTGTGATGCTCTTCATCACTAATAACCATAAAATTATATACCAACATAGTGAAATTCACATTATCACATTCATATTTTTCACCAGTGGAATATTATGGGACAAGGCGAATCCTAGGAATCTCTCCCAATCCAGGAGGCATGAATTCACTGAGGGTTCAGACTGATTTCATCATGGTATGGGGACTTTGATTTCCTTGGAATCATTGACACCTATTATTTTGATCCATGGGATGTGTGGTACAAATGAGGTGGATGAAGAAGACGTTGAAACCTCAAGGGGTTATGTTTTTCTCAACTATGAATATATAATGTTTTGGGTGTTAGAAATCATCTTATGGGTCAAAAAATTATTTTACTTTTGTGTACCATGTCTTAGAGCATGATGTCATTTGTCAGAATATTTATTACTACTATTATCATTCATAGATACATTTTCTACCTGTGTTGAGAAATCACTCAATGTAACTAGCCCCTGATCAACTTGGTCCTAGATCCAATATTTGAATATAAAGAAATCATTTATAGTGTGCTTGTGGATCATGTGATAGAAGAAAATGTTAGAATTATCAATGAGGTTTGATTCCTCATGCCTCCTATATTCTAAAAAACTTCACAATGTAATTTTCCAAGGAATAGAAATGATACCATAGAACCTATGTATCCTTGATGGATTAAATATTATTATTCGACTCTACAAAGGGAATTTGGGGTACCTGACCCTAACAGGGGGGATTGGGAAGCATTTTCACATCCATGTTGTGCCTGATAACATTGTTTTTGGTGAGGCCTATATAGATGACAGGGCATTTTAGGCTAATATAGTCTATCTTATTGAGGTAATTGAAGCTAGACTGGCTACATAGCCTCAATCAAGATAGCGGTGCCTATATCCCCCTTCACAAGATTTCACATGGGATTTGGAAAAGGTAATGGGAATGACCATTGCTTTCTCCACTATGAGGATTCTTCTAAAAACTATGATCTTTTGGAAAACTCTCAAAACTAACCAGAATATATGAGAGAGATGAGGATAATGACTATATAATATTTGAAATTCTCCACACACATCGTGATCAGATATTCCTATGAGAGAATTATATATAGGGAGTATGTGAGTCCCTTCCATGGGGAAATAATGTAAACAACTCAATCATCAGGAATACAATTCCATTTGAAGAGGTTTACAATACTATTCTGGTGCATGGTGGAGCTGAACTAGTAGTGGAACTATCCTTGAAGATCCTTCCAACTATTGACAGACCCTTGGGGTAGCTGACTATACTAGAAAAAATAATTTTCTTCTAAATTCTAGATGAATAATATAATCCTGGAAGCTTCATGTTACTCTAGATTCTCAAGCATCGGGCTGCACCTCAAGGAAAAATGGGTCAAGTAGTATATCACCCATACCATTGAATAAGGTGACACTTAGATTGATGAACTCTGGAGGTGGGTTAATCTGGTTTACCCATGCTGGATATGGCTTCCCTTCTGGGGGGATTTCATCTTTTTTTGTTTCTAAAGCCTCAAAGAGGATAAAAATAGTAATTATCATGTCATCTTGGTGAGTGTTAGTGGTCACAAGTTCTCTTACTTTTTGGGTGGCTTGTGAGGCATAGTGATCACGCTCCAAAATAGGGAATTCACTTTTTTTAAACAGGGTTTTAAGATCATATCTCAAACTTTTTCTAGATCTACCAACCTATATACTTTCTCAAATATGGTCTCTTGACCAAGGAGAACTAGATTTTCTAGAGCAGATATGAGGTCCTACCTGACACAATCCTGCCTTGGGTGTTGTTTGGTGATGAGATTAGTAGTGAGATTCTTATAGAAATAAAGTTCTTGTACCAGATAGATCAAAATGACATCTAAATAAGTATATGGTGCTGACCTATATAGGATTATGAGTTCAATATATCCATTTAATTTTCCAATATGATGATGTGGGGGGGATAATACCTCATTTAGTGTAATATTTATACCTAATGTATGCCTCTAATGGTATGTGTTAGAACCCATCAGGGGTAATAATACATCCCCCATTGGGGTAGGTTTTCTCCATCACATCTGATGTTGTAAGCCTATTTTATCTATCCATCCAAAGGGTAGATTGTGACTACATTCACTGTAGTAGTTTTTGGAGGAAAATTTTCACCATCGGTGGGCTGGCCAGTTTTGGCGATCTTGTTGTTTCCATGGAATGAAACTAAAGTTGAGGGCAGTGTACTACCCCCTAACCATTGATTTTCATGTGGGGATATTACCCATGCATGATTCTTCAGAGAATAGT
Organism: Viscum album; assembly: GCA_963277665.1. Taxonomy (NCBI): domain Eukaryota; kingdom Viridiplantae; phylum Streptophyta; class Magnoliopsida; order Santalales; family Viscaceae; genus Viscum; species Viscum album. Next base: position 321,112,942 of record OY728146.1, read on the forward strand.
AAGGATCCTGACTCTGGTTTGCTGAAATGTCTCATAGTATCAATAGGAATCATGGTGCTAATCCCTAGGGAATGTTGTGATATAAATCCTCCAACATTATTGATGGATGGCCTTGAGATTATAAAGTATTTCTATGTAGTTAAGCTTTCATTATTATAGGTAGTTGATCATCACCCAAATATTATGGAAGAGACATAAAGATTGAACCATGGTGAGGTATTTCAGGGCAGAAAAGTGAAAGGATACATGTGGCCATAACATAGACTATAGTTTATTTGTGGCCAAGAATTCCAAGAAATATTACTCCCACTCTTCATCTAGGGGGATCCAGTTCTTGATCACCCCATGTTCCAATTGGTGTTTTCTAGGAAACTGTGGGTGGTAATGATGATGATATTCTTTACTACTGATTTTTTAGTAGTGGAAGTGCTACATGGGCTAGATATTCCTGGACTGTTGTTGTATCTTTTAGAGGTAGTTTTAACTTCATGTCTATATCTATGTAGTATGGTGAATTAGTGTCCTCTTGAATATTAGGAGATACAAAATCTGTATGTGGATTGGTAGAATATTTACCTACATCTATGGGTGCCAACCCTGATCCTGATATCTCTCCCACTGCTCAGTTGGAGGTTGAGAAGATGGAAGTTGATTATAGAAGCGATGGTTGCACAGTGAGTCCCTTTAAGAAGTATAGAACATCCTCCGTGTGTGTGTACCTACAGAGGGATCTTGGGACCTTATAGACCCCAATCTTAGGGGAATTTATCCTCAATTGATGGTATTCTTCTCTTATTATAATGATGGTGGTAGAGATGTTTTTATTGATTCATATGTCACCTTAGTTTCTGAGAGGCTAATGGTGTTGCACTACTTCCCTTTTTCTTACCTCAGGTGGTGTGGGTGTTATATATGTGTAAACCCCTGAGTTTACTAGGAATTACTTCCACATACACCATGTCCAATTTCATGGTGATGACGCCCATGATGATTTTCCCCTCTGATACTAGGACAGATATTTAGGGAAGGAGAAGTCTTTAGTAGTAGGAGGACCCCCATGTCGTTTTATGGTGTTGTGGTGAGGACCTATTTGATGATTTAATTCATCACAGAGTGGATTGTAATGGTTTGTGATGGTGTCCATGATGAGGATAGTCAACCCAGCATATCGTGTGGGAAATTGGGGTCTCGATACCAATTAGGAAAAAATAGACCCTCATGTAGTGGTTGTGAGGGAAATACGAGGTGCGTCAGTGGAGTAGAAGGTCACTAGAGATGAGGGTGAGTATTCCTTGAAAGAAGGGTTTGTTACCTACTTATGGATTTAGTTCAGGGTGTTTTTTAAAGGGTCTAGTAAAGTGGGAATAGTATCAACCTTCTTGTTGGAATATAGAACTAGATGGAATTGTCAGTGTGGTTGTGTGGGATACCTCTTGGGTGGATACATAATGGCGGTATCCGTAGGCATAACCCAAACATCCCCTTCCTACATAGAATAGGCGAGTGCACCATCAGATCACTCCAGGGAGATATTCCCAAAATAATTTGTCAGGGAGATCGGGGGGTCTGACCCCAGTGCGGACCTTGATGGGAACATCATGGTTTCAAGGCTTCAAGCTTATATAAGTCCATAAACGTAATAGGTATAACCCCTTCCTATTCATAATGATGAACTCGTGAGTTTATGAAACACTTTTGAATGAATTCAAAGTTGGATATAGGGTGAGGAATCTCAATATCTATAGAGGTAGTGGCCACTGTGGCAGGTGTGTAGTTGTGTGGGATAGTCGTACTACGATTTCTCTTAACCCACACCTTTCAGAAGTGGCTCATTGATTTTTTTGGGGACATGAGTTATGTATAGTACATTAAATCAATACTCATTATGGGTTTAATGAAATCAATTCTCTATGTTCCCAATGATATCCATTCTTTCCAATATGGTTAAAGATGTAAGAAGGACCCACATTGATAATGCCTTGGAACAGAGATGTCCAATGTCACTCATTTTCCCCCAATTGTAGGAGAATAGTGTCATGTTGGGCCTATCATATCGGTTTGATGAACTGAACACTGAATTTCTAGATCCAGTGACATCTAAATCCGGTGGTGTCTAATGTTAGTGATCTACTCGTGGTTGAAGGATAAGAGATTCACATTGGGTCCACCATTGTTTTTTATGATTCTTTTGTTTTAGGGCCGCACATTGAGGTGATGGAGATACAACTTTGACTTCCATTCCTTTCATGAAGTGGTTTTCTTCCATGGAATGGTTGTGCCTATTTTAGGGTGGTTAGTTTTTTTCCCAGCATTTCTGATTTCCACAGTTGAGTAGACACTACCAGCATGGTTGGTAATGTTCTCTCTTTAATTGAAACTAGATGATGGAATTTCTTTTCCTACTTTCATGGATTCCTCCTTGGAGATCATTTCCTATTCTGGGTCTCCCCTATTTATTTAAGTCATGTTTTTTAAGCTCGTTCATGGTACCATCTTAAGGTGGAAACTAGTTAATTAGGTTGTTTCTTCCATAATAGAGAAACTATATACGATCGGAGTGGATGGTGAGGTTGGTCACATCTGTACATTAGTGATTGTTGGGTGTATTGGGAACCTATAACATCTTCCTCTTTCTATGTTTAGGTAATCTCAATTATGAGGTATATTATTCATGTAACCTAAGGAATACTATATCTTTCATGGGGTAGTTTTTGGAAGGGGTGTAAGATTTGTAAGTATTTTTTCCTCAGGCATCTCATGCTCATTGCATTAATTAAGGATTCTGATGATTTGGATTAGGTTAAAAGATTTAATGTTTTTTGGGGACATGTTGTTCACTTATTTTACATTTTTAGGGGATAGTTTGGCCATGATTTAATGTTTTTGGGGACTGTTTGTCACATATTTAACGTCATGTGGGGATAGTTTGGTCACAAATTTAACATCGTGTGGGGATAATTTCATCACATATTTAACATCATGTAGTGAAAGGTTGGTGGGGTTGAGTGTGTCATAGAGGGGAGATGATCACACTTTTGGGTTTCCTCCTTCCATGAGGGAAGGCATGAAAATGTTATGGTGGTATTGGGGTATCATGATTGAACATAAAGAAAGTATCCTAGGTAGTGGGGTTAGAACTCGGGGAGGCATCCTACATACCCAATTGAAATATAAGGATAAAAAACAATGTAGTTTGATGTCATGGATTAAGGTCATATGACAGGATTGATCCATGCAATTTATCATTATGCAGTAAGGCATCTTGTGTTATGGAAGGAGCGACAACAAGGTATAGTTTTGGATTACACATAAAGGAATATCATTGTAGGTTTCTTATCTCATTATTGTGAGAAATGGTTTGGGGCTTACGCATGTGGGATACCCGTTACGGGTGTCACATTTTATGGTGGGGAAGGAGGTGTAATCCCTTGATGATAATACATGGGGTATTAAGTGTTCATTACATAGGGTAGGAGGTGTGGTTTCATCCCATTCCAATCATAAATGGGGCATCCTAGATTCACCTTATAGGGAAGGGTGACAGTTTAACCTCATATATTGAAGAAAGTTTAATGGAGAGTAATGTCATGTGACTAGGATTTTAGAAAAGTTAGTTTATATCCTAATTATTGGATTTTATAGGGGCCTACAACTGGGGGAATTTTTAGGTAGGAGAGAAGGGTCTAGAACTAGACCTGTATATCAAGAAAGGAGTCCATTTTCCCATGATGATGCCACCATCAGATCTTATATGTCCACTTCACATATGCCTATGGATGGTGAATGGAGTAAACACTATCGTGGTGAGGTGGAAATGGGGGTCCTAACATTAGGATTCCTATGATTAGAATCAACAGGTGACACAACTATCTAATTCATTCTTGAAACAAAGAGGCTAGACATGAGGGTTGATGATATGGGTCATGTGAGTGGTTGAGGTGTGGGTGGAACAGGTTGGAGTAGGTGTAGGGCACGTTAGAACTCAACTTGTGCACAACTATGTTTTTCAAGAGGAGTAACTGTTTCAAGTACCTAAATATTATTTCACACAACTCAATAGTTTCACATGAAATTAGGGTTGTGTGAAACATATACTCTAACATAAAGACATTAAATATTTATTTGGGTCATAGGGCCATGAAACTTATGAAGACATGCGAATTTTGGGGTTGTGTGAAGGGAACTCATCTTGCTCACATCCACATTAACTTTTGGTAATGTAATATCAAACATGTTCAAAGACATGTTGGGGCCCATGTGAGGTCAGTCACACAAGTTCTACACCTTTATGGATTCATGTAGTTATAGAGTTTCACGATTTCGTAGAAGGGTGGGTTACGTGAGAAAGAGTTGATGCTTCAACATATAGGGCTCGATCCATAAAATGGGGGTGGTGAGTGATTCTCTATTAAATTCTAAATGGTATGATTCAGGCATTAAACTCTTCCCATGTCACTCAAAGTGGTTTTGTGACTCTTATGACTATTTAACTGGAGTAGGGTTGCGTAATGTATTTTTTATCAACACATTTATCACAAAAATGTTTTTTTGAAAATTTTATGGTTGTACGCATTGGTCCAATATTGAATGCCACCACATTCTATGGCATTTGGGTCCTAGATCACCCATGAAACGTGGTTTCTTTGACATCACATTTCATATGAAAGTCAGTTGCGTGCCAAAGTAAAGAGTTTCATACAATGCTTTAAATTTGGGCACACTTGCTCCCTTGGATCTAGAATTATATCTTCGGCTAGCTTGTGCATTTTTTTTAGATAAAACAGACCTCATTCATTAACAGATGTTTTCAATTCCTATGAATTCCCATAATGGAATTAAAGATGGAAAGGGACCATAAGGTTGAGTTATGATGAATAATCGAATTGTTGGTCAAGTTCAGCCATGGCGCATAACTTTATGCTTGGATTGTGTAAAACTATTGCATGTGTATGAAACTTAGGGGGGTTACTTACTTAAAAATGGAATAGGGGTCAACTTTTATTGTCACTAAAATTTCGTGTGCAATAATATATCTCTTCTTCGTGTAACTCTCCCTTTTGTGTAAACTCCCAAGTTTATGTCATGGTGTCTTCACAACCTTTCTTACATATATGTTTTTTTTCACACACAAACCATTACTTTGCATGAACTATAGATTAATTGCATAAAACAATATAATTTTTCCAAAAAAGGACTAGTTTTCATGATCCATCCTTCCCAAACCTTCAAGACAACATAAGAATGGAAAACCCAGTTGATCATGTTATTTTTCTACCATTGTTTCTGCTTGAAGAAAAAAAAGGCCAGGAATCATAAAATTCCAAGGTCTCAGAAGGTTATATATGAGAATCCAGAGTTTCTAAACCCACTTAGAGGGGCTTAGAGGGGATATTTTATGGGAAAAATCTATCATTGCACATATTTGGTTTCTATATCATGTGGTCATTCCTTTCATATAGCTTAACTCATCGAATATTGGTTCACCCATAATGATGATCTCAATCGATGGAATGTTTTTTATGTTTTCCACCATATTCGAGATCTCAAAGAACCCTCCATTTATTCCTTGAGTGTAAGGATGAGGATAGTGACTAGGGAACAACCCACAAATGAATAATTACCTACCCCCTATACGATCATCATCCAAGATACTATCTAGAAAAACCACATGGGTTGGTATGAATATTGGGATCTATGGGATACATGAATTTTTTTAATGAATGGGTGTGGTTGTACTAGGTATTCCGATATAAGATATATCAGTTTATATGATGTATTGTGGATGTTCTAGTTCTACATTTACTATCAAATAGATCTACTATCAGAGCTCCTCAGTAGGTGGTCACAAGAAAATAACACCTTCCACCTCCATCATGTGGATGTGGGAATTATCTTGTCGGTTCTACATCATATTGGCGAGATCCTTCTAATGGAATTTCAATATGTTGAATTCCTCTATGTGCCTAATGCTTGGGAGGATAAAGAGAAATCTCCAGTAATGTTGGTGACCCTCTTAGATCAGATAATTTTAATGTTGGGTCATCAACCTCATTTCCAAAAATACATCCCATTCAAGAGATGGTTGGACATGTTCTTGAAAATTTTAGTAGAGAATATTCCAGGGAAGTTGAAGTAATGTTCAGGAACATGACACAGAAGGAGGATGGGATCTTACTGGACAGTACAAGAGGAGTGTTGCTACCATGAATGGAGATATAATGTGAAGGACTAGCTCCCAGAGGTTAGATATATGTTATTTCTTGCCACTTCTCTAAGTAGTTGGATGAAGGCACTAAGGAGAATATTATGATACTGCCATCCAATCTCAATGTTTCCTCTCCTAGAATTATGCATGTATCTAGGTAGTAGAATTACCGAGAACAATCTTGCAGCTATGGGAATGAATGGTGGTTTCATCGAATGAACCATAAGATAATCAGTGGGATTCTCTTTTAAGCATATGTTGGGCATCCTGGGATCATGTTGATGCAGTGGAAATAATATTTCAAGGGCCTATTTTTGATATAACCTTTGGTGGGGTGAGGATCCCTCTAAAATGATTGTGAGAGTAACTGGAGAGATCACATGCTAGGGAGAGCTAGTCCTAGGAAGCCCCGAGAAATAATCATTAATATATGGGGCATCTGGTTAATGATACTACCTTCCCCACACTCTAGTAATCATGGGGAATGTTGTGTCTATCCCTAATAATAGATAAACTATAGAGGAAGACGACTCAAGAGGGGACCGAGTTTGCAGAGGTCAAAATCATGATAATAACAACCCGAGTGAGCTTCTATAGTTTTACTACCTAGAAGACATGGATTCTTTAGCACATAGAATAGAGAGGGTGACCCTACCACTCCTTGGTTAACAGTGATGTTTGGTGTGGGGCTTGAATAAATGACCTCTGCTGAGATACTAACTCATGATGAGCTAGCCCCTAGAGCCAACAAACATGGCTCTGGTGGTGAGGAGTCTTGGGGATCTAACTCTAAATAGGAAAGCTCTCAAGATTTTGGGGGAGGTCACTCCTATGGACTATAAATTGACCTAGCTTCTATTCAGTGAGGTAAATTTTTGACTTGTCAATTAATCTATGTATCTATGCTTTCCCTTTCCATGAGTGTACCTAACCCATGACTTTGAATCACAAAGGAGTCAACTAATGAGATCCAATTTCTCTATTGTGGGTGAATATAGCACCTCAAAGGGAATATAGGATCCCATCTCAAAATTTTATCTCATGTTTATGGTGGGAGAGTCTTCTACCGATGATGATGGAGGGGGATTTTCGGGCCCTCCAGTCCACTCGATCATATATGGGGGCCTCTCCCTGAAATCTCGGTGGAGGTTCCTTTTGTTGGTGGAGAAGGTCCCTAGAGGTGAGTTATCATAAAGATCCCCATTAATCCTTATGTTAATACTATGAATCTCATTTTTCTTGAATCTCTAATAGCTTCCCGAATCTCTAGTACTAAAATGTATTTTTTTTCTCATGAAGCTTCTAGATATGCAAGATCGATGGATCCTTTGATAGAAATCAATATAACTTCTGGTGTAGAGGGGTCTCTAGAGGTGTTCTTCTTGGTCAAGGCCCTGAGAATATACATTACTCAAATCATATCCTCATGTAATATTTATGTTTCATAATTTACATCTATATTATTTTTTTCTATAGGTTGAACTAACTTCCCTACCTTTATCTAAAATAGTTCTTGAAGGAGTGGGTCCTTAGACACCAGGTGTGGCTGAGGGATCCAGAATGCTTACTCTAGAAAATGATCTAGTCCTAAGGGAGCCATTAGTTAAGGGTGAGACAAACCAAATACCAAAATAGAAACCCATTATGGATGAAAATATGGATACATAGGAGGTAGAACCTAAGGTTGTTAGAGATGATACTATTAGTGAGGAGTCACATGAAGATTCCCCCCTCTCAACATGAATCCTGGTCCATATCAGAGCATCCTGGAGGAAGACCATGCTTCCCTATTTCACACATATTTATCCAAATATAAACCTACCCCACATGAGGATATAGAAGTATCTAGGACCATATTATTGAAGAGAACCATGTTGTTTAGCACAAGGAATATATATGCATGTAGAACTTCATCACTTTCACCTTGGAGGTAGACCAAGTGAGCCATATGTGGTACCTCCACCACTAGTTTCTTAACCTAGGCAATAAAGTGGTATATTCTTAGGTCCTTCATCTATTATCTCATGACTATATCATTGAGAGAGTGTTCATATAACATCAAGAGTTCAATGGTATTTTGTAAAAGGAGAAATATGGATATAAAAAGGCACTCTAGGAAGGTGATCAAAAACTTTCTTAGTTGTAGGAGTAAGAAGAAAAGCATAGAGCCATCATCAAAACTGAAGAGAATATCATCATCCAATTAATTATGTAGTTGATGGTGGCTAAGGCTAAGGAAGCCTAGTTGGAATATCTAGTGGATGAGTGCTAGAATTAGTGGGATGGGGTGAAAATCTAGTTAGATGAGGATATAACAAAAAATTAGGAGGAAGTGGGAGGGATATCTATGATATAGTAGGATCTATAGGTTACTCAATAGAATTTTATGAGCTAGAGTGCTCGATTTCTATGGCTAAACCTTGAAATATCACTTCCCCTCTTTTTTCTGCAATAAATGAGGGGCTCTAATTTTTTGACGACCCTTTTCTATATCACCCATTTTATTTAGGAAATATATATTCTAGTTCCCATAATTGTTTTTCAGAAAACTCAATCCTATTAATGAGGCAATCATCTATAGGTATCTAATACCATGTGATTCATGATCGGTGTAAGAAACAAGAGAAAAATAGAATATCGTTCATTTATATGAGACTCCCCGCTAAAAAATGAAGGATATGGGACATAATGTTTCATCGACCAATATGGGGATCCTGAATAAGAATTCCTTAGTTGGAGAGTGGAACTCCGCATAACTGACTTACTTTCCAAACATTCATAGGTGGACAAGTAGGGTAATTATAGGGACATTTAATTCTACTCAATCAAAGGGGAGGAGACGAAAGACAAGAATCAAGACATTTAGGATTCCAAACACAAGGGGTATCACACCGATAGAGTATGACATATGGCCATGTTTAAAATAAAAATTCCACTATCATACTGCTAAGAGTGGCCATATAGAAATCAAGGTTAATCACTGACCATGTTAAAAAAATGGGACCTTTCAAATTTTCATCAAAATTTCTTGGAGACGTGTTCCTTGGGAAGGATGTGAGCGAGTATGGGTAGGCACCATCACCAATAAAGGTCCCTTTGGGATTTCAAATATTATTTGGATCCAAATAAATATAGATGAAAATCTTGTAGGTGGATTTAGGTAATGTTCTGATGGAGTTTAAAAATTTTGGGATTACGTCACCATGGTTCGAGCACATTCGGTGGATGTATCGGTTTAATAAAAATCTGGACTCACCTTCCAAGGGTTACATCATCTCAATTACTAGGTGAAAACCATACAACTCAAGTGGTGTAGAAGGTGACTCACATAAAAGGATGAAAATGTACTATCAGGTGAGGGCCAAAGATACATTTCAGTTTTAGGTAATGCAATGTGGATAGAGGGTGTTCAGTTTAACATCTTGTGGTAAGGATGTTGAACATGCATTTTAATTTCATATGGTGAATAAATTTGACTTCTATAGTTTAAGGTTTCATATTTTTAACCATGGTACCCAATATTTTAGCATCATATGGTCAGTATGTGTTAACTAACATGAAGGGAAACCAACCCCTTCAAGTTATTTCTATACATGAAAAGGGAACACACGGGGTGGTTCCTCATGATGTAGAGGGAGGTTATAAATTTTTGGTAATAAAATGGGCCCAATGAGAACTTCTAGGATTTTTAGGTCATGGTGATAGGTCCCACTAGCTTTGTGACTCTTTAATTTACACCCTCATTTTTACCCAAGTCACGAGGATGACTTGGTGGGTGAAAGTATGGCTTTTTCTATAGTTTATCCTATATGTATTCAATATTATAGACATATATGTCTTTTTCATGGGGTATTTTATGGTCATGCTAGTTAGGGAAAATGGGTTCACATTTATAGGTATATTTACTGGTGTTCACATAATGTTTAGAGTCATGATGTTTAAACTAGGACTCCAAGTTTATGGTCATAGATTTTAGACCACCCTAACATAAGAATCACAATGCCTTAGTATGTTTGAGGGTTCTAGTGTCCATTGTGGGAGAAAATATCCTGAACACGAGGCATGTGAAGAGAGAATATTTGTAGTTAGGCTCATGATGGTAGATCTTAGGCATCACTACATATCTCGTGAAATGGGGAATCAACCCACATGTAGTTATTGAACATGAAATGGTATGAGACCAATGCAGAAATGGATGAAACCCTCTTGGATGAGAATGTGGAAAAAGAAGGGATTATTAGTTTGAAAAAGCACCAGAGGTGTGGAAAACTAAATGAATATCAAGGGAGATAGGGGATAGTTTCACATATTTTATGTCCATAATGATTGGATAATGGGGAAAAAAATTTAAGGTCATTATTCTTTCACTAAAAACGGTAATAGGGTGTCTTAAAGATGGTTTTTTGGAATTGAAGAGTGATAACCTAATGTGGAAAGATTGAAAATGAGGCCAGGAGACATGTAATTTCTTCAAGAAAGGTTGTACATATTTTAAAGTCATGATTCTTGGACCATGGTTGCTACTAGTTTAAGGTCATAGATCTCAAGAAAAAGGGGATGAGGTGATGGTTTTTTCTAAAAGTCATTGAAAGATATATCATAAATAGAGGTTTAAAGGGAAATTTTTTGGAGAAAATGGAGCCACACAATGGGGGTATTTAGAACTGGTCTAATGATAAATTCTATGCATCAATATGTATCCCACAACATTATGAATCAAGCCTCACATAGGTCTAAAATGTGGTGTGGTGGAAGGATAATCACAAAATGTAGGTGTATACCTCTTAAGACAGGTTTAGAAGATGATTATATAGTTTAAAATGCCATTCAATAACACTCTAGCTATATATTTTAAGATCATGCAACTAGGACTAGAAAGGGGGATTCTGCCATATTAGAGTTATGGAGCTTGGACTATTGGATTTCAAAAAATTTAATGTCTTGATGATTGGTCCAAAGATTTTTATGTCCCCTAGGTATTCAGGTAGCATAAAAGAGAAGAAACCTGATGTGAAGAGAGCTCTACGGAGACCCAGTGCCATATTAGACATCCTTGATATAATTTCCACACATATTTAGGACATGATGCTTGGACCCAAGGGTGAATATCTCAAATAAGTTTGTGTTGTGTGAAGGATCAGTGACCTAACATGAATAGAGGGTGAAGGAGGCCTGGTGCCACATTTAACATCCCTAAGGCAGGTTCCACATAGTTTTATGTCATGATGCTTTAACCTGGTCTCCTAGTTTAAGGTTGTGGAGTAAATAACATAGGGGGTATCATTCCATTAAGGGAATACCATCATTTCTTTATCATTCTTTGGGAAGTACCCAACTCAAATACAAGTACCACATGATCCATGCTCAGTGTGACAAACAAGGAGTTAAAGGGAGTTCCACTTGTTGGGAGGGAGGTCACAATAAGTGATAAAATGAGTTGACTTGGGAATGTTCCAACAACATTGACTTTCTTGGTCAGCATGCTTGAATGCAAAGGTAAATAGCACAAAGGGTGTTGAAGAACCACCGGATAAAATGAGGTGGAAAGGAAGGTAAATTGTGTCTTCAAGGATGTAGACTATGAAGGGGGTGACTGATGGGATGGGAATGACTATTGACTATGTTCGAAACCAGTCAGGGATGGGGAGAAAAAATATAGGATTGACCATTGATCATATTTTAAACATGATTACTGCCATATATTTCCAAAGATACTTCAGGGCATGTACCTATGATGGTAGGTGAGCTAGTGTGGTTAGGAACCATTGCCGTTAGTGGGACCAATATAGATTGGGGCTATTGAGGATCCGAATTAACGAAGGCACAAAGTGTGGAAGGGGAAATTTTTGGAAGATCAAAGGGGAAGTTAAACACTCTAAGAGCTATTATAATTGATAATGTTCCCAAGTGGGAAGGACCCATAATAAGTTTTTGGTCGTTCTAGGTCTAAAATATGAGATTTGGTCATTGTTATGTATCCCACATAAGTAGTTTTTAAGGTACGTGTAGTTTTGGAATATGGTACGGTAGCTAACCAACACTATAAGGGAGGGTTTACTCTCAAGTGAGGACTCACATTATCACAATTTTTTATATTATATGATAGCTACATGAACCGTGTAGTTTAACATCATGAAACAAGAACACAAAAACATGTAGTTTAATGTCACACAGTGAGGATGTGTGGTTTTTTATTCTAGGTTCATTGAGCTTTGACCATGTTGGTATTATGCTAGAGGCATCCAATTTCAGTTGAGGAGAAAAGATGTTATGGTTGGGGGGATACACATGGAAGCCACCTAGGTTCTACAGGGAAGCAATGGTGTGATTGGGTCTTAAAAATGGATGTTTTTAGGTAATTCATGAGCATTAATGGTGTGATTTGGTCTTATATGTGAAATTTTCCCAGGTACCACAAGGGAAATTATGGTGTGATTAGGTTTAACATGTTGAGGTTTCCCAAGTGTTGTATGAGAAGAAATGGTTTGAATGTGGATTATATATGGAAGTTTCCTAGGGTGAGTGTATTGTCTCATGTCTATCATGTTAAGAATCTTGTATCGTCATACATGAATCCAATTCCCATTATATATGTAATCCCATGGTGATTAAATGGTATAAGGCCACCCTTTAACATCATGATCAAGGATGGGGGTGCATAGGTCTTATGTATTGAGTTTCTTGTTCTTCCTTCCTTATGTCAGTATGTAAAGGAATCTGGAGATGCTAATAGGAAAATGAAACATGATCAATGTTTACACCCCCTGTGGGTGTACTTGGTATTTATGGGGACATATTTGGGCTTACAAATGAGAGATTACCACTTTTACTCTTCAGGTCAGTCTGTAAGGGAATCTTGGCATGTTGAAAGGTTAGAGGAGTATAATCAGGGCTTACACCTTCAAAGAAGGCCCATGGAGATCACTTGATATCAGTATTTATATATATAGGGGATTCTTGAGCCACCAGTGGACCAAGGAATATGGTTTTTGATCACTATAATGTCTGGCTTGCTGCCACTAACGAGTTCCCCAAGTAGGTGTGCCACATGACCTCAAGTGCACATCCTCATATTCTAGAAGTAATTGAATTGCAGTGAATTTCTATAGTGGAACAATGAGGATACCTTTCCCCCATATCATAATGCACAACCAAAATACAATAATCAAACATCATACAAATAAGATTATTTGGAATGAGTAAAGAAACTAAAACTGAAACATGATATAATAAAAAAATTACAATAAAGGCCTGAATGGGCATTTCAAACATACAACAAACCTCTCACTAGGAGAGTTACATAATATAAAAAATAAACTAAACTAAAATTGGATCCATATAATCACTTTGAAAAACCCATAAAGTCATATGATACCACTCGGGCAATCATGATTGACCAAACAATACTCAATACAGGCCTCATCCCAAACCTATGATTGGAATAAACATGTGAGAGCTGCTCATGTACCCAAGCACAATGGTTGCCTGAGCAGGGTGTGAGTAAAATATAGTAGGCCACCATGAATGGTCTATAAAGAAAATAATAGTAATTACAACAATGTATGCATGATAAAGAATAACTATAGACAAGTAGGTAAATTAAATATGTTTCATTATTTATTAATATTTAAATTAACCAATTTTCCCTTGGTTCCAAGTACTACCGAATTTCATCAAATATACTTCATACAAAGTTGATTTTCTGAGATATATATTAAAGGGGTTATTGGTTTTCAAATATATATCCTTAGTATAAGTATCCAATTGGGATTCGGCATTCCATGTCTGGTTATCCCAACCACTAGTTCATAAGTCAAAAAACAAGGAGACTCAATCCAAGTATCCAATCAGGACTTAAAACACCATATTGGACCATCCAAACCATGATAAATAATTACATTTCTATACCGTTATATTCAGAAGAAATAGTCCATCCATTCAAAGATATAGTGCATTGGGGTTCATAGAGCATCAGTGTGGTCCATCAAAAATAGGGGAGTATAACATCAATCCATCATCCCAAAACCATTTTTCACTGGTCAGAAAATAAGGAGAGTTAGTCGAAGTATCCAACTAGGATTCATTAAAACATGTCCAACCATACCCAATAATGTCATTATTAATCATTAACATTCCATTCTATATTTCCATGGTCCATTACTTCCTAATAGAAATCCAAATTCACAATTAAACCATTTATTCTTTTACCAAAATATGGATTCTTTAAATGTTTTCTAAACCATTTAAAAACTAAACACAACCCTTTTTACCAATTTTCATTTCCTTTATTAATGAAAACATTTATCATTGTCCCAATGTGCCTTTAAATAAACACATGTATAAAAAACCTAACCCTTTTCATGTGTCATAAAACACTGGAACAAACATCCCTGTCAAACACTTGGAATCCACCCCTTAAAACACAGGTCTTACTCATTGAAAATCCCAACAAGTTTGAAGAACTTAATTTTCCCTGAAAACCATTTAAATAGTCATAAATTCATTTTCAATGAATAGGTCACCACACACCCATTTCAAATCAATAATAGAAACCCATATGAAAACCTCTTGTTAAATCATCTTGAGGTTAATAACCAATTTCAAAACAATGTCCATTTTAAAACATAGTTTTCCCATGTTGGAAATAACAAACAAATCAACATAAAAAACACCATCTAACCATTTCAAAAATGCCTCAAAATATTTTACAAAAACACAACACTAAAACATTCCATTTTTCAATGGCAAGCATAGCCCATGGGTGGTCATACTTTCGGTCTCACGATACCAAGGATATAATGGGATCCATGGAAGGTATAAATCAAACAGTAATGCCTAAGATATTAAATTAAACCAATGATATAACACAAAACATAATGGATTTAAGGAACATATGAAAATGAACATATTTAATACTTATTGAGATAATGTGTAAATATCTTAGACCACCTACCTTAATAATGATTCTTTACAAAAAAAATTCCCAAAGCATGGAAGCCTTTTTAAAGCCTGTCCAAGCTTCTCCCTAACTCCTTAGCACCCAACCAATATCATCTTGATCACCTAATAATTAACCTCAAACCAAACAACAATAATTAATTAATTATAATAATTATTATTAATTAATTCACTAAAACCCAAATTGGAATAATACCGGAAAACTCACTATGCTCCCACCTCTTGTTGAAACTAAAAGAAACTTACATGGAAGGTCCAAAATAGATCCCTAACACTATTTTTAGGAAAATCTCTAAGATTATATATAAATTATACAACTAATTAAATTAATCCATTAGAAAAAACCAAAGAGAAATCATAAAAAACACATACCTTAATGAAATTACATGCATCAGCATGCATAAGACATCTTGGGATCTCTTATATGAATTCAAACCAAAGTACCCATTATAAATGAATGGTTCCACCATGATCTATTAGAATATTCAGAAATACCTAAAATAGATATCCCTGAAATTATAGAGGATGGAGAGGAAGAAGTAAGTGTAGGACAATGGGACACCCTAAGACGGGAGGGGTGAATCAGGGTGTCAACGTTTTCTTCTTAAAGTTGTGGATCTTGTTCCCAAATTGGTAGGAACTACTTGAACCTGTATGACGGACATGATTAGAAGTGAAATATTCACATGCACAGAGATAACACAAAAATTTTTACTTGGTTCACCACAAAGGGCTATGTCCAAGGAGCATACACCGACAAGTTTCCAGTCATACCAAATTCCACTAATCTTCACTAGCTGTGGATTATAGAGGTTCGGGCACAATCACTCTATCCCAGGCTCACTGCCTTTACAAAGGTTTAGGGATAGCTCACTGCTTCCCTTGGGTCACTCCCGTTGACTCCCCCTGGCTCACTGTCGTTGGTGAAGTCACACTCAGTTTATAGACGTGAAGGTCTCTTCAATAGATAGACATGAAGTTCTTTGTATCCTGTTCAGCATGAGACTTTTCTTGCATCAGGGTTCAGAGTTGATTCTCTTTTTAGTTCAATTCTTCTTCTTTAGTGCAATGACTGAATGCACTAGATCCCCTTGTCTTCATTTTCCTGAATCACAATCACTTGTGTGATTGCTCAATAAATAATGCTCTGTTGAAGTCCAAATTTCATTCACTGATGAATACCCCTTTTTCCCCTATCCACTGGGAGAACAAACATTGAAAAGGGCCTTCACAAATTACCCTACTTCGCAAGGATCCCAATTTTGCAAAGCTCAAACAAACCTTCGCGGAGTCCCTGCCTTTTTGCGAAGCTCAATCGCGAAGCACTCTCGCGATGCTCCAGCCTTCACAATGTTTGGCTGTCGCGGAGCTCCTACCTCTTCACGAAGCTCACTGAGCTAACGCGGGGCGCACGACTTTCGCAGAGCTAGAATAGTCGTCGCGAAGCTCCTCTTTCGTGAAGCACACTGCCTTCGCGAGTGACCTTTGCAAACCGAGAGCAAAGGATTTTCTCCAAAAATCTCTCTACTTCTCTTGAGGGGGTCGGCCTCTATTTATAGGCGATTCCACCGACCCTCGACCCTTCCGCGTGAAGTCAACGCCACATCAGCTCAAATAGAGAAGCTCTGAAGTTCCCGCTGAAATGCTCTCAAAAACGCGAAGCACTACGGAAATTTTCCATTTGCGGAGCTCGTCGTAATCGCGGAGCGTTCCATCATTTCCTTCGCGCCTTCTCCGCGATGTTCCCTCGCAAATCTCTTCGTCGTCGCGATGCTATTCATCCTCTATCATTTGCGAAGCTTTGACGTAATCGCGAAGACTCACCGCCTCCATTATTCTAGTCTTTGCGATTTCCAAACCATGCATCCTCTCTTCGCAAAATTCATGCCTTTTCCATATTAAATTATTATCTTCATTGAAATCCACTTTTCATGATGCTCAGCAACTTCCAGATTTTGGACCCCAAAAATTTGGCAAACATTGGGAAACAGCGTCACCTTCAATATTGTTGTCTGCTTGAACGGTATGATCTCTTTTCTGGTACACGATCCGAACATCCATTGATGATTGACAACAAACACAAACGATACTCCAAATCATTCATAGAAGACCATGGTTACAACAATCTCCCCCTTTGGGTTTGTTGGAAATCAGAAGATAAATTCAATAGATCTCCATCTATGTGAAAACCAAAAACGCAGGAATCAACTCAGCCAACACTCTAAGTCTACATGAGCAATGCTCGGTGTAGAAAACAAGAGAGGAGGCGTGAATTGGGTTCCACTGGTTTCCTTCTCATTCTTCTCATCATAGATGTTGACTGAATTAATTCCTTTCTCCTTTCTCCCCCGTTGACAATAAATCCAAAGACTAGTAAAAAAAATTTCACATTCAGCTCAAACCATACTCCCCCTGGATAATATATCCCCCATAAACCTGCATCACAGCCATAATCAGATTAAAAAAGTTATAACAAACGGGGATAGGGGAATTCCATAACCTCCTTATGCACTGGGATGTGGCTGAACACCGAGGTTCAACCGATGCTTCTCAAACACAGCCGCTGATAGTGGCTTTGTCAAGATATCAACCACTTGCTCATCTGTTCCCACATGATCCATTCTAATCACGGTTTTCTCAACTTTCTCTCTGATAAAGTGATACCTGATTTCAATGTATTTTTTACGAGAATGTTGAACATGATTCTTCGTAAGATCAATTGCGCTCTTATAGTCACAGTAAATCACCATTGGTTGCTTCACCTCAATGCCAATATCAGTTAATTGTTGCTTCATACATAGCAGTTGAGTGCATGCCTTTGTGGTGGAGATATACTCAGCTTCAGCAGTACTAAGAGAAGTACTTTCTTGTTTATTTCTCAACCAGCCAACACATTTCTGCCCAATATAGAAAGCTCCACCACTGGTGGACTTTCTGTCTACTACATCACCAGCCCAGTCAGCATCAGAAAACGCTGATAATTCACTATCCCTACCTGTAGGAAAATGTAATCCAAAGTTTTGTGTACCATGAATGTACCACATGATTCTTTTGATTGCCGCCATATGTTCCTACTTTGGACTACTCTGAAAGAGGGCTGCAAGACATGTGGGCTCCCAATGATTCTTTTGTACATGGTGGGATCTACATATGTCCCTTCCTCATGCTTTCCAAGTTTGGTTCCAACTGCAATCAGAGTTGACATTAGTTTGGAGTCTTCCTTATTAAACATCTTCTGAAGCTCTCAGGGATACTTTTCCTGAGAGATAAAAGTGAAGTCCTTCCTTTGAGTCACTTGCAGTCCCAAGAAATATGTGAGCTCCCCAATCATTGACATTTCAAATTCTGATTTAATATGATTGGAAAATTCATCCACTGATTTCTGCCTGCTTCCACCAAATATAATGTCATCGACGTAAACTAGAACCATGAACTGATCTTTTGAAGAATTATTCACATAGAGATTGTGATCTAATCCTCCTATTTTGAATTCCATCTTCTTGAGGTAAGAATCCAGTCTGGAGTACCACACCCGTGGTGCCTATTTCAGGCCATAAAGTGCTTTCTTTAGCTTGCAGACCTTTGATTCATCAGCACCAAGAAGAAATCCCATGGGTTGTTCAATGTAGACTTCTTATTCGAGTACACCATTTAAGAATGTTGTCTTGACATCCATTGGATATAATTTATATCCTCTTTGGAGGGCCATGACAAGAAACATCCTGATTGACTCCAGTATAGCCACTAGAGCAAAGGTCTCTTCAACATCCACACTTTCTATCTGAGAATACCCTTTACATACAAGTTGAGCCTTGTTTCTGGTAACACTTCCATGCTCATCAAACTTGTTCTTGAATATCCATTTTGTTATAATAACATTGTGACCTTTTGGTCTCTGGACAAGATCCCATGTATGATTCTGGTCAATCTAGTCTAACTCTTCATTCATGGCTTTCACCCAGGATTCATCCTTTGAAGCTTCTTCAAATGAGGATTGCTCCACAACTGACAGAAATGAAGATGGTGTGTTATTCCTCATCCTCCTTGTCTGTGTAGGTGCATTACTGTCTCCAATTATGTTAGATGGATCAATTTTTTCTCTTCGATTTTTCTTATGAGGTTCAGTCGCATTCTCGCCATCCATGATTTCCACTTCAGATTCTTCGTCTGAGTCAACATCATGATGTGACCCCTGAGTGTTTTGTACACCTTCCTCTATTTCTGTATTTGTATTTATTCCATGTTTACATTCATTCTCATCATCTATCTCATCATCATAGGTACTATTTGAAGCATTTTGAGTTTTTCCTTCAATGATCTTAACATCATTTCTTTCCACAATCCTCCCCAAGTGTTTATTGAAACACTTTTAAGCTTTGCTGTTCATTGGATACCCAAGAAAAATTCCTTCATCAGCATTGTCGCCATACTTTCCTTGGTTTCCTTCTTTATTCCGAATGAAACATTTGCTTCTGAAGAAATGAAAGTATTTCAATGAAGTCTTTCTTCCATGCCACAATTCGTATGGTGTCTTCATTTCTCCCATATAAAGCACTGTTCGATTCTGAATGTGCACTGCAGCCTCAACATCTTCCTTCCATTAATGGTGAGAGATACCACTCTCAATCAGCATAGTCCTAGCCATATTGTTGACCTGTCGATTCTGGCGCTCAATAACTCCATTTTGTTGTAGAGTTCTCACAACAGCTACCTCATGCTGTATTCCATGTTTTTCTAAGTAATTTTCAAACTCGATGAACGTGTATTCCCCTCCATTGTCAGATCGAAGGACTTTTATTATCCGTTCAGTATCATTCTCGGAAATCCGTCGATAAGTTTTCATAAAATCAAGTACTCGTCACTTCCTATGGATCACCATTACACAAGCCATTTTTCTATAATCATCAATGAAAAGGAGGAAGTACCTTTCTCCATAGGTTCTAGCCACATTTATTGGGCCACATACGTCTGTATGAATGAGATCAAGAAGATGTGATTCCCTTTTCGTCATTGGCCGATATGAACTACAAACTAGTTTCCCAAGAATACAATCATCACAAGACTTTTCCTGTTTACATTTTAGAATGTGAATATCCATGAATATCTTCAGCATATATATCTTTTCCATGTCTTGTTGGTTAATGTGCCCCATACTTCGATGCCATAAATTGTTTTCTTCTTCAACAGAAAAATAACAAGAGCTCACTTTTTTGTCAACCTGATATAAGTTTCCATCTGTTCTATAGCCTTTCATAAGAGAATTTCCTATTTTTCCTTTTATTGTGAAGCCTTTTTGATTGAAGGTTACTATGAGCCCTGAGTCACAGAGTTGACTTACACTAAGGAGATTGTGGCGTAGACCGTCCACGTAAAGAACTTCCGTCTTCTTCAGCTCCCCATTGGCGAGAGCAGTATTCCCACTACCTTTAATCCTCAAAGCGCCATCATTACCAAACCGTATAGTTCCATCAACCTTATTTTCAATGTTCATCAAGAGGTCATCATTTCCCGTCATATGGGAAGAGCATCCACTATCAAGGATCCATGTGCTGCTGCTCTGTGTAGCTTTGAGTGCTACCTCAGCAAGATTGGATTTCTCAATCTTCTTCTTCTCTTTCCATGAGATATTGGATTGAGCATAGCATACTGGTGTCCTTTTAATACTTTCTTCCACATAATCTGAATCTTCATAACCATAATCTTCTTGTCACATGTTGGAGGTACTTCAGCTTTAGTATCCTCCAATGAACATTGAGTACCAACATCTCTTGTTTCATTCTTTTGTGGAGTCTCAATATGTGTATTCTCAAGATTTATCAATTGGGATTCCAATTTTTTACTTTTATTATTGAGTATGGTCTTCTGATCTTCAATCATGATCATCTTCTCTTCACAAGTCTTCTTCAATCTTCCAACCTCATCCTCATGCATCATAAATTTGTTTTGTAACAAAGAGTCAAGTTACCTGAATTTCATGGAAGTTTCTTCCAAACAAAAACTCTTGACTTCATTTCTCTTCTTCAGCTCAGCTTCAAGTGCATGGATCCTTTATTTTAGAGTCTTATTGAATTCCTCTTTTTCTTCAAATAATTTCACCTATTTGGTGAGATTCATACTTTCCAGAACTTTTCTTTCCAACCCCTTTTCCATATTGTCAGCTTCCCTTTCTAATCGAGTGATCTCAACCTGCATAGATTGGAATAGGATACAAAAAATCACAACCCTTTCTTCAAGAATATCATGAAGATATGTTTTGAGTTTTTTCTGAAAGCTTGAATTAGGGGTGTCATCCTTTCCTCTGAAAGAATCCTGAGACACCTGCATTATACTTTCCAAGCCTGATGTTTCTTCATTATTGGAATGGAATAGAGAACAAGACACTACATCTTCATTGGATATGAGGGACTTCTTCAGCTTCTTCTTCTCTTTCTTTTTCCTATTTGTCATGGTTTTGCAAGATGTAGAATTCTGCTCATAAATGACTGTGTCATTATCAAGATTTATTTTCATTTTTTACTTTAGGAAAGAAACTCAAATCCTCTTCTCTATAGAATTACTAGAGAATATCCAACATACGTTAACCTCCTCTGATACCACTTGTAGGACCCCAGGACACCCTGAGAGGGGAGGGGTGAATCAGGGTGTCAACTTTTTCTTCTTAAAGTTGTGGATCTTGTTCCCACGTTGGTAGGAACTAATTAAAACTGTATGATGGACATGATCAGCAATGAAACATTCACATGCACAGAGATAACACAACAATTTTTACTTGGTTCACCACAAAGGGCTACGTACAAGGAGCATATGCCGACAAGTTTCCGGTCGTACCAAATTCCACTAATCTTCACTAGCTATGGATTATAGAGTTTCGGGCACAGTCACTGTGTCCCAGGCTCACTACCTTTACAAAGGTTCAGGGATAGCTCACTGCTTCCCTCGGGTCACTCCCGTTGACTCCCCCTGGCTCATTGCCGTTGGTGAAGTCACACTCAGTTTATAGACGTGAAGGTCTCTTCAATAGATAGACATGAAGTTATTTGTCTCCTGTTCATCATGAGACTTTTCTTGCATTAGGGTTCAGAGTTGATGCTATTTTTAGTTCAACCCTTCTTCTTTAGTGCAATGACTAAATGCACTAGATCCCCTTGTCTTTGTTTTCCTGAATCACAATCACTTGTGTGATTGCTCAATAAATAATGCTCTGTTGAAGTCCAAATTTCATCCACTGATGAATACCCCTTTTTCCCCTATCCACTGGGCGAACAAAATTTGTAAAGGACCTTCACAAAGTACCCTACTTTGCAAGGCTCCCAATTTTGCAAAACTCAAACAAGCCTTCGCAGAGTCCCTGCCTTTTCGCGAAGCTCAATCGCAAAGCACTCTCGCGATGCTCCAGCCTTCGCAATGCTTGGCCGTCGCGGAGCTCCTGCCTCTTCACGAAGCTCACTGAGCCAACGCGGGGCGCACGACTTTCGCGGAGCTAGAATAGCCGCCGCGAAGCTCCTCTTTCGTGAAGCACATTGCCTTCGCGAGTGACCTTTGCGAACCGAGAGCAAAGGATTTTCTCCAAAAATCTCTCTACTTCTCTTGAGGGGGTCGGCCTCTATTTATAGGCGATTCCACCGACCCTCGACCCTTCTGCGTGAAGTCAACGCCATGTCAGCTCAAATCGCGAAGCTCCAAAGTTCCCGCTGAAACTCTCTCAAAAAGACGAAGCACTACGACAATTTTCCATTCGTGGAGCTCATCATAATCATGGAGCGTTCCGTCATTTCCTTCGCGCCTCTCCACGAAATTCCCTCGCAAAGCACTTCGTCGTCGCGATACTCTTCATCCTCTACCGTTCGCGAAGATTTGACGTAATCCCGAAGACTCACCGCCTCCATTCTTCTGTTCTTTGCGATTTCCAAACCATGCATCCTCTCTTTGCGAAATTCATGCCTTTTCCATATTAAATTATTATCTTCATGGAAATCTACTTTTCGCGATGCTCAGCAACTTCCAGATTTTGGACCCCAAAAATTTGGCAAACACTGGGAAACAACGCCACCTTCAATACTGTTGTCTGCTTGAATGGTATGATCTCTTTGCTGGTTCACGATCCGAACTTCCATTGATGATTGACAACAAACACAAACCATACTCCAAATCATGCATAGAATACCATGGTTCTAATAGTAAGGAAATCCACTATAGGATGGATCTTACCTTAAAAATTCAGAACAAACACCATGATAACACCCACAAAATAAAAGAAGGGGAAGGATGAAGGGACTTGGTAACCCCTTGGTTAGTGTGCATAAAAGTGGTAGAAAGAGGTGGAGTGCCTATAATCCCAAGGGTTTTTTTTCATTTCTCCCTTTTTAAATAAATTTGGTTAGCTGTATGGTTTGGCCACATAGTTTTCTAAACTATGCGCCAACACTGTGGTTGGATCTGTTCAAGGTGAACCTAGTTTCATGGTTTTTCCACATCATTGGACAAACCATGCACCATCTATGAACACCCCACTAGACCTCTATATAGTAGGGTTCATGGTTTTTTAAACCATTCATAGTATATGAACCATGTAGTTTAATTCCATGTTTTGAGGTCATATTGTAGGATTAATCCATGAAATTTATCATCATGTGAAAAGGATGATCATGCCACGAAAGGAAAAAATTAAAGGGATAGTGTGGGGATTTGGCATGTGGGTTTCCTATTACAGGTGTATCATCCCACAGTGGGGAAGGAGGTATCATCTCATGATGATCATGCATGGGGAATCATGTGTTCATCTCACTAGGTAGGAGTTGTGGTTTCATCCCATTCCTGTCATACATGGGGTTTCCTGTGTTCACCACATAGGGTAGTGTTTCAGTTTATAATCATGTTTTGAGGATTTTTTCATGATGTTTAATATTGTATGACTAGGATGTTGGGTTATGAATTTTTACATCATGCAACTCAGATGTTGGAGAGTCCTGTATCCAGTTAGACTATTTCTAGTTAGAAGTAAAGGATCCATCACTAGACTCCATATCAGGAAAAGTGGGTAGTTTACCTTGATGACGCCACCTTTCAGGCTTATGTGTCCATTGCACAAACACCTCCAGGTGGTGAATGTAATAAAAAATGTCGTGGTGAAGTGGAAAATGGGGGTACCAACATTAGAGTTTCAATTCTTATAAGAAAAAGGCAATAAAATTATCCAGTCTATTATTGAATTAAAGAGGCCAAACATGAGGGTTGATAATATAGGTCACATGAGTGATCGAGCTATGAGTGGGCCTGGTTTGAGTAGGGGTGGGGCAACTGAGAAGTCAACTTGTACTCAACTATGTTTGGTGGAAGGAGGAACTGGGTGAGGGACTCCAATATTGTTGTGTGTAGCTCTACGGTTGCATGTGAGAGTAGTATTTCATGAATCATAGGGTATATCATAAGGTCATTCAATGTATTTTGAGAGAATATGTGCACACAACTTCTAGAATCGTTCAAATTTTGGTTTTACATAAAGGGAACTAATCTTGTACACACCCACCTAGCCTTTAGGGAAAGATGGAAGAGTACATATCTAATATGAGACAAGGCATTTTGGATTCATATCAGGTTATTCATGAATTTTTTCTTCTTTTGTGGTTACATGTAGGTCTATATTTTCACGATGTCATGAAAGAGTGTGTTTCATGAGCGAGAGATGATGCTTCAACTTCTAGGTGTCTATCCTTATAATTGGGGGGGATTTTATATTTATAGCTAAAATGGGTATATTATGGTGTGAAACTCTTCATGTGTCTGGAAAATTGGTCATGTGAATTTTATTCCTTTTTTTCAGGTGTATGATTGCATAATATAATGGTTTAATAATGCATTTCTCATGCAATGTTTTTCACCTGAACGTTAGGGTTGTGCACATTGTTCTAATGTTTCATGACACTACATTATTTAGTATTTAGATCCTAGAGTGACTATGAAGCGTGGTTTATTTTAAAAAACCTTTTGTACACAAGGTATTTTCACTCCAAGATAGAGATTTACAAGAAATTACCTAAAGTTTTGTGCACTTTCTCTCTTGGCTCCAGAATGGTCCCTATGGTTGGGTTGTGTCTTTTTTTAGAGAAAACCCACTCCTAGAAGTTGAGATGTATTTTAAGAACCTAAAAATATATAATATATAAATTTCATTAAATCCATTAATTAATAATGATTTATTTAATTTATTTTGAATAAAACACATTTCATGCATAATAACAGTTTTATAAAAAACAACTCTTTTTCACCTTAAAATGAATTTATCTTTGTTATTAAACATTAAATAACTAATTTATGGATTAATATTAATTTATTCATATAAATTACCAATATATTTCATTGAAATAATTTTCAATAGTTATCAATATACTTTTTATATATTATAATATATGACATATAGAAAAATAGATTTCGTCAAAGAATATTTCTTTTAATCATTAAATAGTTTTATTAAAACTTACATCCTATCAATAATTTTTTATCATCCAAAAATATTAAAAATTTATTTTATAATGTGGTTAATCATATTCATACAATCCAGTCTAATGATTATATTATAAATATATACCAAATCTAAGTTCATTTAGATTCGAGATCACATGTAAAGAAAGCTATCAAATACATAAATTTTATTTCAAAGGAAATAAAAATGAAATATTAGGTTTTTATAGTAGGATCATGGTTTGCATAACCATTTGGAACAACTATGAGAGGATTATTCCCTTAGTTAGTGAAGGATGTACTATTGGTGTGTAGTTTGGGAAACTATACAACCGAACAATGTGACTCATTAAAAATGGTAAATTCTCATTTTTTCCCCTATGGTATTTTAAACCATATCCCTTACCCCTCTACCACTCATGTATGGATAAACTAATAGGTTACATATCATATTTCTCCTTTGATCCCCCATTGATTTGTGGTTCTCTTGGGGTATTGTTCTAGTGATTTTTGTTAAGTCACTCTTTGTATTGGCTTATATTTTTGGTTTCCTTTTCTTTCCTATTGATTTTGTTTATCTGATTCAGGGTTTTGGTTTTTATTTTACTAGATCAGGCTGTAATTAGTCGATAACAATGAGGAATTCATATACCATAGAAAAATGATGTCCTAAGATGTTATTTGTATGTTGTCTCATGCTATTTTGGTTGGGGAACCCCACGGTGTGAATTTTTTTAGTGTTTAAAAAAATGGAAAAAGTTAATAGATTAATTGTTTTTAAATGATTGGGATTTTACATGTCTTAATATCAGGTGCTCATTAGGAATATACCACATCCGGTTGCTCACAATTTCATCATTATGGGGCCACTCTATGATATTTTTGTTTTTATGCCTAATTAAATTAATTGTGAATTAGTTTTGAATTATTATAAATGAATCATATAATTAGTTATAATTTTTTTAATCAATTATTGGATGTTGTGGGTTGAGCTAGGTTCTCAGGATATTTATAAAGACTTGGAAGAGATTAAGAGAGATTATTCGAGCTATGATCAAAATGGAATAACTCCATTATTGAGGTAGGTGGTCCTTGAGAGTAACCCTATGGTCTTTTCATTGGTTTATTTATGCATGAAATGTGATTTGTGGTCTAACAACTAAGAGATATTGAACATTTATTTACAATTAATTACATCTTCAAAATAAAATGTATGACACTAAAAAAAGTGCTATGAGACACATTAGACCCTTTTCACTAGATTTATTGCCTTAGAATATGACGTTCGAGGATTTAACTATTATTATGTTTACCTTGTAACACATGGACCCTAAGGGGTGAGAAATAAATGAGTGATATTTAGTTCCCCTATTGGGAGGTTCCTTAGTGACATATAGGTAGAGGTGAGTAATGAATTGTGATGGATAGACAAGGAAGTGGCTATGTGGTCCCTTGAGAATCCTCAAATAGTTTTATCGTTGATATGGTTGTGGGGAAATCATTCCACCCCCACTAAGATATGATTACCTAAGTGGGTAGACCATATGGAAATTGATAAATAGTTTGGTTTTTAGGACTAACCTTGGATGACTTGGGAAGGGTATGGTCTTAAGGACATTTTCTATGTGTCATACCAATACATGATTACCAATAAGGATAATTATTCTTTTTCATGATATATTGATGATGTTTAGGGATGTCATTACCTCTAATTAATGGGAGTTTACCAAAGATATTATAATTTCATAAAGGATCCTATATGGAGAGTTTTGGTTGATATGAGACCCAGGGGACCCTAATGGGTTCCCCAGTGATATGTTTTCCCCTAGAGTGGGTATATAGATTTAGGTAGTTATTATTTCAAGTTTCACATTAGAATCTGAATCGGATATATGGGAATTTATGGTTGTAAAAATGACAGGTTGTGCACTTGAGAGGCTGTCGTCAAATTTTGGGATGGGTTCAAACAGGAGGATACCCCTGTCATGACATGTTTAATGAGAGTTGTGGGTTTAATAAAATATCTATAGTGATATACAAAGATACATGGTATGCTTAGATAATATACTAGGATTCATCTATTGAGACTGATACTAATACATAGTTTGTGATGCCTTGGAAAAGCACCATGGATCTAGATGATGTGATGTCCGTTAGAGGAGAGCTACACCCCTGCACTTAGATGAGGTGACATCTGATATGTTGAACCAAACCCCTAGACTTATATGAGGTGATATTTGGTTGGTGAAACATGCCTTTGTACTCAGATGATGTGATGTGTAATGAATCATCCAAGGCTTCCAATGAACCTGACACCCAACCTAGCTTATCACAAGGCTCAAAGGGCATTCTTGATCCCTACAGGCTAGAAACCAGTGCCTGGGCATCACAAGAATCTATTTAAGAATTATTTCTCCCTAATTGGAGATAAAAGATAATTTTTTGAATATAAATATATTGAAAATGAATAAACATGAAAAATGGGTCATAACTAACTAAAATGACCCAACCCATTCACATAAATATAAACATCATCTATAAATTGAAAGATAAAATAGGTTATAATCAGAAAAAAAACCAACCCAAAGAAAAGTAACTACAAACAACTTAGACCGATCCGAAAACCATCTCTATACAACATATGGTTTCTCACCACCACCTAACTCACCCCACTTTGTCTATGAGGATCAAATCGGAGTCCAACTAAGGTCATGGAACCTAAAATATACATATGAATGATCTAAAAGGACCAATTGGTCGTCAAAACATCTCAAAACCATGAAATTTATTTCATAAGTCAATTCATCAATGTTAGTTTTAAAATTAAACAAGAAATTAATATTTTCAAGTATAACTTGTTGAAAACAAAAATAATTCCATAATTATTTTTCAAAACATTTCTCTTGTTTTCCTAAACTAAAAACCAAGCTTTGAAAACCTTTCCATTGGCCCAAGATATTTCAAAACCACACACCTGTTAATATTTCTAAAAAAATTCCACTTATTTTGTTTAAATGAAAATGGTTACTTAGTAAGATTTTAATCATCCAAATACATCTTCAAACCAACACAACGATTTTGAAATTGTCATTGAAAATCCAACACAATAGTATTTAATTTCAAAATTGGTTTTCCAAAAATCATTGAAAACTAATTTTCCAAAGGAATTACCCAATACATGTAGGTAAATCACAATTAAGTAGGATCCATACATCAAAATTCATATAAAAATGGAAATAGAACGTGGTTCTGTAATAATAAAAACAATTGGAATGATGCAAAAAAACACTAAATCGAACTTACCTATGTTTGTACTTGATCAAGAAATAAAATGTGTCATGTGAACTACCCTGGATCCCTAATATGTGAATCATATAAATATATATGTGTATTATAACTCATGAAGAAGCTATTAGAATATGAAAAATTGCAAACCAGAATTCATCTAACTAGACTGCATAGGCCTTGTTGCAATGAAACCCCCACCCAGCCCTTGTGCCAAGTGGGTTTGGATGGCCACTAGTGGAACATGAACCAAAAAACACAATAGAAATAGATATCCCACTTATTACATAGGATCCCATTAACAAAAAATGGAAGTGAGGTGAAAGGACAATCAAGCTAATTCATACTCACAAGGCACATGCAATGGTTAATCCTCACCCCCAACACTCTAATAATGAATATCCCTAATGTCACATGCACACATGAAGTGAGAAATAACATTCCCACATAAGGGGAGAAACAAAATATCATTTAGATAAACAACCCACATAAGGATATCCCACAATAATGGATAGAGAATACATCTAGAAACCTTATACATCGAAAACCCAAACATTAGATCCACTTAGAACACTAAAATCAGCCACAAGGATTCTAGGGTTCATGGGAGAAGCCAAACCCAAGAGTAAATAGAGAGAGAAGGAAATAATTGAGAGAGATATGAATAAATACCTAAAATTCTCTTGGAAATCACTATAGAGAGGCCAAGAATCAAAGGATGAGGAAGGTGGGGCCCCTCCTTGGGTGCCCAAGGGCCATTTGACACAAATGATCTTGAAGAGGGGTGAAAAACCTCTTATTAGAGATGTAATTTTGGAAAATTCTATAAAATTTTAAACACCTAGATAGGTCATACAGTTTGTCCACATGGTTTTCCAAACAGGTCACCTACCATTCCTATCCCACTTCCAATACATAGAGAATAAGCATGGTTTGGTCACATGGTTTTCCAAAGCATGCACTAGACTTTTCCTAAGACAAACAGGCTTCATGGATTTTATATATCTTTGAAATGTTTGAAAAACCTTTCATAATCCATGAATAATGGATCTATCACTATGAAATTCCCATACACATGGACATCACATGGTTACTACTAACCATGTGGGCTAACCATTCTTCTCTCGAAAATCCTTCAATAACTAGAAATCCCACCCCAAAACATTGAAACTCAAAATTAATTAAGATAAGATAAAATAATAAAAAATAAATAACATGGTGACACAAGGGGGTGTCACAAACTCCCCACCATGACACTTTCTTCCCCCAAAATTTCAATGGTCAAAAAGAAATATGAGAGATCCAAAGAAGACCTAACCAAAATAATTGATCAACACTATTCGACATTGAAACCAATAACTGATTTCCTTATAATAATAAAACCAAAAATCAAAAGGTTTCCAAATTATAATGAATAAAACCTAACACAATAAGTCCTAAGTATCATGGGAGACCTAACAAGGTCTCCCCATCATTTATAATTCCTCAAACATAGTGGAACCAAAAAATAAATACTGAGAGACACATACTTGAACAACTAAGAACCCATGAGATAAACTCAATATCAAACATGAAACACTTATAAAACCAAGGAAGGAAGAATAACCACAAGTACACTCAAATAATGAAATGAGCTCTAACCTAGTTTCATAACACATGGGAATAACCTGGGGTCAAAAAATAGGTCAACCTCATGCATTGCATCTCAAACGACCACAACCAGACACTAGAAAGCATTCCAAACTAAAATGGTAAATCACACACCCTAGTTACCATATCATGAACCCAAGGCATTTATCATGTCCAAACAATGAGAAACTTATGGTATCAATAAGAAAATAGGCCTAAACCACTACCTCTATGAATGGTTCACCCAAATAAGGAGGCTCAAAAAATGGAAATCTTATCCAACTACAAAAGAATAAGGTAAACTAGATCAATAACCATGAAATCCATACATAATGGATATTACACAAAAGAAAAAATATATACCATAAACAACATCCAAAAAACACTAATAAGAAACATATTGAAAAGGAACTATCCACAAGAAACATCTTAAAAAAGGAACCATCCAGAAGATTCCAACAACCATTTCCAAATCTACAAAATTTTAACCCAAAATTACAACAAGGAAACAAAACATACCAAAAAAAACCAATCCAAAATAGTGTTGAACATGCTACCTCTCCCAAAAACCTATCTTAAAAAACTTTTGAAGATGAGACAAATAGTTACAAAAGATTAAAACTCTAGGAGACTTGATATAAGAGGGATTAGTATGCCTTGGAGGCCCACATAGGAAGCACAATAGATATAATTTATTATAATGATAAAGACTCTTCTCTTTAAGATATGTATCATAATTATTCATCTCCTTACACACTAGGTTTTTGTTACACCCACCAGATGGAACTAAGGCATCACCAAACATAGGTTTACTAGAATTTTCAAATTCCACCCAAATGGCCTCATTGATAACCTCTTAGAAAAATGTCAAGATAGATGCAAGTATAAATGAAACAAAATATGGGTTAATACTACCTCCAAATAATTGACAATTCTTATAATTGGTGATGACCATCTTGGGATAAAATATAAATTTCTCTAATAAGTGATTGAAATATTATCTCACTGATTGGTCACCCAAATGAAGTCTCACAAGCTCAAGTGATTTCCCCATTTTTAACTCCTCATGAAAGAACCACAAGATATATTTTATCCTAAATAGCACCCAATACATAACTTCATGTAGTAGAGAATGTATAATATAATCCCACCAAAATTGACTAAAAATTATGAGAAATCTATCCATATCTCTCACCCATGAAACTTTTGGTGTCCCATGGTAATTGAGTATCACATAAATCCATTTCAAGAAAATCACAGCTTCCATTGACCCCAAATCACCACTGAATGAAGGTAATTGTTGATAACATGTGTTATGAGCACATGTATGGTTCAACTTCCACCATTCCACTTCATGTATAGGTAGGCTCTTGATCTAGGGAAACTCTGTCATGACTCGACACATGATGGGGATCGAGGCGAAACTACCCCAAGCCTTCCTACATATTCCAAGGGGTGTCGAAAAGCGTAGAAGGAACAAAAAACTCAGGGAGTCCTTTCTCTAAGTACGTATATACACACACGCATCCAAATCAATGAAAATTTGTATAGGGAAAGGAAAAAAAAGATAAAAAAATTCTATATATAAACCAATAATATGCATCAACCTATAAACAATATAATTATAGGTGTTGTAAAGTAAACTTAAAAAAATAAGGGAAAAAATACACACCCAACTAGAAAAGTGTCACAAACTGGTAGTAACTGAAAAAGTAAAACAGTAGAGAGAGGCCCACTCCTGGATCCCAAGCTACAACCACCGTATACAGGCCAAGTACCAATATCCCCAATCTCCTATAAAGTCAAAATAAACCTCTCTATCATATTCATATGATACGATATGTGCGGGAAAATCCCACACAAGGGTGAGTATGAAAATACTCAGTAGGATGCCCCGAAAAGGAAAAGGGGGAGCATTAATAGATACAACTGAAGATGAAAGAAGTAGATATAACAAAGTACAGTAAAGATTACATCTCAACCCAACAAGACAGTGAAGTAAGATTATCCAAACACAAGGAGATAAAATCCATGAGAATATGAACTTCTCATTGAGTCTTCTCTGCCTATAGAAGGATAGTAGACTCTCCCAACCATGAGAAGCTAGACATGGAAAACACATGGCATACCCCGTGCATCTTCACCTCTCCTAGAAGGGTAGTAAACAAAACCCAATGAGTGAGTTTACAGTAGAATATATATATATATATATTCTTAGTTAATGAAACCCAAACAAGGAAGTAAGGATATCCATCTCACATCTCATCCCAAGAAGAAGAGTCTCCAACAGTTCCAGAATTAACCACCATTGATGCCCAGTATCCTTAACATATTCCCTAAACACTCAAGTCGAAGGGACTAAATAACCACACCTTGATATTATCCTATTTTGGTGGATATATCAAGCCTTCATGGTTTTAGGTCGCATCACAATGATGCATCTCGATGGGAAAATAGACATTTTACCCATGAGTTCAAGGTTACATCAAAGTATGTCTCGTCCCTGATCCACATAATCGGGTGGAGTAATCTTGATGTTGAGGATCTACACCCTAGTGTGTCATGTGGATTCCACTCGAAAATAACTGTAGAGAACCCATGCCCATGATGATAGGGGATTCCACTCTAGATCATCGAGGACCCAGACCTTAATGCATCAGCGTGGTTCTACTCGGAAGTAACTGTAGAGGAACCATGCCCATACCGATGGTGGATTCCACTCTAGATCATGGGGGACCCACCTCATAGTGTGTTAGGGGGATTCCACTCTAAAGTTACTATAGAGTGACCACACCCTAGTGTGTCATGGTTATTCCACTCTAATCATATCCTCTGCTGAGCATCACCTTGGATAGGAATCGCACTCAGAACATCTCGCATCATATCTTGAAAGCAACTATAGAGGGAACCGTCACATTCTATGAGGATAAACACTTAG
Source organism: Viscum album (assembly GCA_963277665.1). Lineage (NCBI taxonomy): Eukaryota > Viridiplantae > Streptophyta > Magnoliopsida > Santalales > Viscaceae > Viscum > Viscum album. The sequence goes on from OY728146.1 coordinate 321,146,415, forward strand.
GATAAGTAACTCGTAGGATGGTATTTGAGTTTAAAATAAGTTGATACATGAGGTATAAGATCTATAGAGTGGTACACGGTACATGTGGGACCCACACAATTCTTTACCCCTCCCCATCGTCTGGATGTGTACCTAGACATACTTGGGTAATAAACTGTGAACATTTACCTCTAGGAGTGCCAGTGTACTCCTAGAGTATATGGAACCTCTATCCAAAAGGCTGACGATTGCACAACGCTCATCATTAGTTCGAAGGGAAAAACATACATTAATTGAATTGCATCCTCAAATGACCATGGATAACCAAACGGATCACACCGTTGTGATCCTTGCGGAGAAGTGAATAGGATCAACTATTCTTTCTCCTAAAATAGAATCCCACTGAAGAAGCTGCATTTCACCATAATGTACATGAATAGTGCTATTTGGGGCACATACCTCGATCTTGGAACACATCATTTGAATTGAAATATTGTGATCCCCATGGAAAAATACATGGTATTGGCTATTTATTCATAAAAAATGGACACCCGATGAAAAAGTCACATTTCACAGAAAACACCAAAACTGGGCCTCATGGGGCCCATGCCTTGATTTTGGTTTAAGCACTCAGAATTGGTCTTGAAACATCCACATCAATTTCAGGGTCTCGACACTGCTGGCAGATCTCCAATCTTATGTCGTATGGAAGAGTTATGACAGATGCATGATTTCGCAACAATATTATTAATATTATTGGGTGTTCTGTGGAACCAAAGCACAAGCCAGAAATCAAAATCCAACATTGGCCTCTAATCGACCATCATAAAGATAGAGTCACATCACCACTGACAACACATCAATTGGACATTGTATTCATGAGTTATGGTGGGTCAAAGATTTCATAATAATTATATATTATTATAAATATAGTGTTTCAGGGGCCTGAGCCACAAACCCAAAATAAAGACTTTCAAACTAGTCTCAAAAGTTCCATCTTGATGATTAAAATTCATGTACACAGACGACATGTGAAACAGACTCTCTATTTAGTCGATATAGTGATTTAAATCTGAAATCTGAAGTCTCAACCCACTCCAGCCTGGTCTAACCACATCAGCCCGGCCCAGCCACTACAGCTCGGCCCACTCCGTCGCGGCTCCACCGCGCCGTAGCCTGTGCACCCCTATGCAACCTTGCCTTAACCCATGACCCTTGAGGGTTTCATCGTGAGGCTCCACCGCCGCCGACCACCACCGATTGCTACCGACCACCACCGATTGTCGCACGACGGTTGTCCTTCAGCAGACCACCGGGGACACCCTGATTCTCAAAAAATGATTATGCGACCAGATCTAGGAACCTTGGATCCCAATCTACACTTCTGTGTGCTCCGCTCGAAGTTTCATCCACATTTCTATGTGACAAAAAGTACGATGCCTCTTTCTCTAACCTCTGCACCTACTCTTGTGCCCAAAAATCCAAACTGTCATAGATCCCAAATCCATGGATCATGACCTTCCAAGATCCATGCTCAGCTCAATGATTTGAAGTCGTCTTGATGTGTAAAAAATTGTATCGATTAAGAACACGAAGAAAAAATAAAGAACAAAAATAATGAGAGATCCATATTTTAAATGGTCGATGGTAATTATTAGTTTTTCCATAAAAAATGGATTTCAAAGTAGTGAAGATGACCAAAAATCAAATTGGACAAGAATAAATTTAATTAGAGGATCTAGAATTTGAATGAAGAATCATTCCTGGATTTTGGATCATCATAGAATTCACTATATTCTGATTTTATCAGATATGAAGTTTCATCATGATCCACCAAGGATTCGGAATCGATTATCCGATCGGAAGGATAGAAGGAGCTCTCACTGGAAATTGGAGGAAATGAGTCGAACCCTTGATCATTTCCTTAAAAACCTATTTATAAAATTTAATAGGTCTCCCACCAATGATCGTGGGATCCGAACATCCTAGACCCTCTCACATTATATCGTGGTTTGGTAAAACACCATGCTAAAAACTCAACAACAGTCTCAAATTCCTAATCTGAGTCCCCATTTAGAATTCAATCGATCTTATGTATGAGATAAAATAATTTTATTCAATAATTTTATTTATGAAATCTCCCTCCATGGATTTTTCTACAAAACACCATTGTCGAAAAAAGTTATATCCTGCCAAGGTTAAATTCCATTCTCTAGACTCAACTATGGAATTATATTTCTTATCTAAGCTATTTTTATGAGAAATCCAGTTTCCATCGCCTTCATAGTAATAAATATACTTAATATTTTGGTATAATTTATTCTGAGCACTTCGAGCCTCAGAATCACACTTCGTCTTAGCTCCTGGGTCTAAAAATATATTTAGAAATATTCCAAAGTCTTATAAGGGAAAAAATGGGTCTCTATATCATTTCTTCCTTCAATATTTTTGTCCCCAAAAAGAAAACTAGGGAAGAAACTCGGGATACTGATCTCACACCTAGCTCTCCCTCTCCTAGTAACTCTCCTACACATTTCTATACTGGCACAACATGAAGACCAAAGGGATTTTTCATCCATGTATGGTTCAATCTTATCAATTATGTGCATAGGATCACACATGTATCTTCTCAACTATGACATGTGGAACACTTCAGGGACCCACTCCAACTAATGGGATAGTTCAAGGTGTAAGGAAATCTCGCCAACCCTCTACATGATCTTAAATGAACTATTGAACATCATGGATTTCATTCCTTCCAGACTGAAAACCAACATGCAAGCCCTCAACATATCCTCGAACACTTGGATAGCGCGCTCGGTATCCCCATTAGTCCAGGGATGAAAGGTTGTACTCATCTGCATCTGGGTCCTGAATGCATCCGGAGTACCTCTCCACAATCATGATATAAACCACACATCATTACTAGAGACAAATATCGATGGATCCTCGTAAATGTGTACAATCTCCCATATGTATAACTGCCACAAACTATCGATCGAAATTTTCTCTCTGATCACAAAGAAGTGCACCGACTTCGTGAGTCGGTCTACTATTACCCAGATAGCGTCATGACCCTTCGTTGTGCATGGAATCCCTATGAAGAATTCCATGGATATTCTGTTCCATTTCCAATATGGCATTTAAAGAGGTTGTACAACCAGTCGAAACCTAGTGGTCATCCTTCACGTTTAGATAGTTGAGGAATAATGAGGCAAATTCATCTACGCTTGATCTCATGTTGGACCCCCAAAACTACCTATGAAGATCCTTGTACATATTTCCCACACAAGGAAGTAAAACTAAGGGATAAGTGTGGAAATCTCACATCACCTCCTCCTGCATCAGAACTGAAACCACTACTTACCCCTAGAATGAGATCTCATGATTCCCTCCTTCATAATATCTATCTGGTGTGTCACCTATGGATATCTGAGTCATGAAATATCTCATAGTCAATGTCTCACAACTGGGACTCTCTCACACATTCTCAAAAAGAGTAGGATTAGACACCACAGAATAAAGAAAAATTATACCCTCCTACTTTAGTAGGGTCAGCTGCAGGGAAGCAATCTACTCTGAAACTTCCTGCACTAGGAGAGCCTAATACTTCCTTCTAATGGAGTATACTGTAATGTTTCTATTTCCCAAAGTATATACTATCTCAAAGTCATAGTCCTACAGGAAAATCAACCATCATTGCTACCTCAGTTTCAAGTATCTATGAGTGAAGATGTACCTGAGACCCTAGCATCATCTCTACTGTGGTGATTCATTTATTATATTCATAGGAAGCTCAACACGTCAGGTCTGGAAGTCTCATGTCATGTGACCTCACCCATAAAAAGCATAACATTGGCCCTCCCTGGGATTCCTCAGTGCTCTATGTTGTCCCAGACCATGTGATAGAGTCTGATCATGGGAAGGCCTCATACGTCGAGGCCATACCAACTGACTTCTTCTAGCTTTGGAAAATGTCTCATCTATGATGTGCCCACATCCAAAACTATCTAACTATCATTCCACTAATAGAAATATCCTTATCACCAGTTCTTTCTCCATCACCCCAGCATAGGTGGGGATGATCAATGGCACTACATCATCATGGATGTCTCTACGGAGTCCCTGCTCAACCTTGCATGCTCAGAAGTAGCTATCGCGAAACATGTCCAAAGAGTAGCTTGTAAGGTCTATGAACCTAGTCACGTACTTAGAAACTATAATCCCTCCTTGTTGACTCTCCAGAATCTCCTAAATCCAGACAAATAATAATCAAGAGGGGTAGTAATCCTCATGAAATAGCTTCTAGAAGTCATCCAATTAGAGTACTAACTCATCATGTATCAGAGTAACCAGACTCCACCAATATTCAGTTGCTCCATGGAAAAGACTAACTGCTGAAGACACCATCTGATTTGTCAGTTTCTGAACAATATTGAAGAGGAAAACCACTGAATCTACCCAAACCTCCACTACATGAGGGTATGTATCACCGTGAGACCTTAGCAGTCTATGACGTTGGAATTCATTAAATGTGCTCAGCCTGCGCAGATCTTAATCCTACTCTACTGGGTCTATCTACTAATAAATGAGTGGAGGTGCTACTACCTTCCCACCTAGAGGAAGTGGATCGTATGATGGACCCTGAACTAAGTTCTCATCACTCATGGAATCATAGTCATGAACTGGAGCTAGTATCCTAGCTTGATATCATTGCAGTGGCATCCTGAATGTTATCAATGAGTACCATAGTCAGATAAGCATATATATATATATATATATCAGAAAAAATTGGAAGCTGACTCAATAATGATAGTTGAATCAATCCTATATGATGAATTTACCAATGTTCCCTTCCAAAAATGTCTTATTATTCCAAGATGACAAGCTCGTAATCAGGGTTCTAGTGAATGGATACGTCGGTTGTCACACCATCACTGGACTCCCTAGCATGAGATCCACACTCGAGTCACATTGAAATTGTTTCCCTAAATACAACTAATTCATTTTTAGGAAAACATCAAAACAATGTTCCAAGGGTTGAACCACCTTTGATACCACTTTTTCACGACTCGAAACATGCTGGGGCTTGAGCTGCAACAACCCCAAACCCACCTCCATAGTCTAGGGGGTGGTGAAAATCACTGAAGGCACAACAAACTTGAGGAGGCCTTTTCTTAAATACCTATGTGTTCACACACAACTAAATCAATGTAGAAGTGAAGAGGGAAAGGAAAAAAATATTCAACAATACTATATATAAACCACGGACATGCATTGACATCTAAACAGTACGAGTACAGGTGCTTTCAAGTAAACTGAAAGGAAGAAATGGGAAAATGAACACCCAACTAGAAAAGTGCCACATCATGGTAGTAACTGAAAAAGTAAAATAGCTAAGAGAGCCCCTCTCCTAGATCCCAATCTATGACCACCATACATGGTTCAAGAATCCATATCCCTAAGAACCTTTGAAGTCACGATCAACCTATTTTTCGTCTGCATATGTCACGATACGTGCAGACAAATACTATTCATGGGTGAGTATAAAAATACTCAATAAGAAACCCCGAAATTGTGAAGCGTAAGCATTAAGAGATAGAACTGAAGAGGAAATAAGTAGATAGAACAAAGTAAATTAAATAGTATATCTCAACCCAACAAGCTAGTGAGGTAAGATCATCTAAACATAAGAATATAGAAATGGTGAGAATATGAGATTATCCTCAAGTCATTTCTACCTATATTAGGAGAGTAGACTCATCCAAAAATGAGAATCTAGACATGGAAAGCACATGGAATACCCTCGCACATATTCACCTATCTTGGAATGGGATTAACCAAAACCCATGGAGTGATTCTGTAGTAGGATAAATATATTCTCAGTCAATGAATCCCAAAATAGAGAGTAAGTGGGTTTTCATCTCATAGCCCAACCCAGGAAGAAGAGTCTCCAATAGTTCCATAAGTACCACCATTGATGCCCAACATCCCCCACGTCTTCCATGAACACACAGGTCAAAGGGAATCAATCACCATACCTTGATATTATCCACTTTGGGAAGATCTTTCTCACCTACATGGTTTTAGGCCACGTCACAAGGATGCATAGCAGTGGAAAAAGCACCCCTTTTACTCATCATTCCAAGGTTACGTCAAAGTATGTCTCATCACTAATCCACATAGCTGGGTGGTGTAAACTTGAAGTCGAAAATCCGAACCCTAGTGTGTTAGGGGGATTCCACTCTGAAGTAACTATAGAGGACCCACATCGATGTCGATGGGGGATTACACTCTAGATCATTGAGGACCCACACCCTAATGTGTTAGTGGTATTCCAATCAAAAGTAACTATAGAGGACCCACTACCATGCTTATGGGGGATTCCACTTTAAATCATCCACATCCTAGTGTGTTAGGGGGATACCCACTCCCTAGTGTGTTAGGGGGATTCCACTCTGATTGTATCTACCATCGAACATCGCCTCATATAGAAATTTCACTTGGAACATCTCATATCATATCTCAAAATCCATTATCGAGTGAACCATCACATTATATGTAGAAAAACACTTAAGATAGGCTACTCATGGACTGATATATGATTTCAAAAGAAGGAGATATAGTAGGTAGAAGATTCATAAAGTGGTAGAAGTCGTGTGGGTCCCACATGACATGTGACACCACCACATTTCATGGTTTCATACTTAGACATACTTGGGTACTAAACTATGAACAAGTACCCTTATGTGTTCTAGTGTACTCCCAGAGTATATGGAAGCTCTAGATGAAAGGTTGACGAGCGCAAGATTCTCATCATTGGTCTGAAGAGAAAAAATATAATTTCACTAACGTTTCCCCCCAAATGGATTTTGATAACCAAACAGATCACACCGTCATGATCCTTGTGGTGAAGTGCACAAAATCGACTATTCATTCGCCCAAAATGGACTCCCGGTGAAGAAGCTACATTTCACTGAAACATACGTGAATGGTGTTACGTGGGGCCCATGCCTTGATCCCAGAACACATCATATGGATTTTACTATTTTTATCCTCATAGAAAAACACATGGGATAGGCTATTCATTCGTCTAAAATTGACATCCGGTGAATGAGTCACATTTCACCCCAAATTCCAAAACCGGACCTCATGGGGCCCACACCTTGATTTCGGTTTAAGCACTCATAATTGGTCTTGAAACGTTTGGCTCAATTTTAGGGTCTCAACACCACTGACGACTTGCCAATCCGATGTCGTATGGAAGAGTTACGATAGATGCAAGATTCTACAACAACAACAACAATAATATTATTGGGTGATTCTTGGACTATAACCATAAATCAGAAATAAAAATCCAACATTTTCCTTGAATTGACCATCATAATGATAGATCAATGTAACCATTGATGGTGCATCAATTTGATGTTGTATGTAAGATTTATGGTGGGTCAACTATTTAATAATAATATATTATTATTATTAATTGATAATTTTTGGGGCCTGAGCCATGAAACATAAATTAAAACTCTAAAAATCATCCCAAAAGGTCTGTCTTGATGATAGAAATGTGTTTTCACAGACAGTATGTGGAATAGACTCTCTGTTTAGAAGATATAGTGATTTGAATCTGAAATTTGAAGACCTGGCCCACTCCGGCCCGGTCTGGCCACCTCGTCCCGACCTAGCTGCCACGGCCTGGCCCAATACACCCTAACCCCCACAATTCCACCACTTGGGAACCCCTGCACCGACTAACCTGAACCTGTGCGCACTATGCATTATGACACGCGCCGCCACCGTTTGGCTCCGCTGCCGCCTCGCGGACCATCGCCACCTCATGAATCTCCACCGGCCACCACCAGCAGCCATGCACTTGTGGTCATTTTTCTGACGATTGGGGAAACCTCAATGATTGAAAAATGATTTTGTGACTAGATCTAGGATCCTCATATCCCGATCTACACTGTCACATGCTCTGCTCAAAGTTTCATCCACGTTTCAACATGAACAAAAGTAGGCGACCTCTTACACTCACTCTTGTGCCTTCTCCGGTGCTGGAAACTCAAAACCATTATAGATCCAGAATCCCTAGATCAACCTTTCAATATCCATGCTTAGATCAACGATCTAAAGTCATTTTTATGTGTTGAAAATTTTATCGATGAAGAATGCGAGGAACATACAATGAACACAAAGAATGAGCGATCCAAAATTTAAATGGTTGATGGACATTGGAATTTTTTCCATAAAAAGGGATTTAAAAGTAGTGAAGATGACCATAAATAAAATGGGACAACTAGAACTTCAATCGAGGGATGCAGAATCTGAAATAAGATTCCTACCTAGATTTTTGATCTGTCGTTGCGTTCGATGCGCTCTGATCTACTCAGATTTCCTTCCAGTGATCGTGGAATTCGAATATCCCACACCCTCTCACTTTATATTGCTCTTAGGAAAAAACCACGCTAAGAACTCAATGGTGGTCTCAAATTCCTAATTTGAGTCTCCATTCATAAGTTATTTGACATGACATCCAAGATAGAATAATTTTATTTAATAAATTTATTTACGAAATCGCCCCTCTGGCTTTTTCTATAGAGGACACATACTGACAAAAGTTATATCCCACCTAGGGTAAACTCCATGCTCCCAACTCAACTATGGATTCATATTTTTAATATGAGATACCTTTTAAGATATATCATGTTTCCATTATGTTCCTAGTAAAAAATATACTTGATATTTTTTATAATTTATTCCAGGCACTTCGGGCATCAGAATCGTAGGTCATCTCAGTGTTTGGATATGGAAATATATGTAGAAATATTCCAAAGTCTTATAAGGAAAAAATTGGTCTCTATAAATTCTTTGGATGATTTTGGGAGGGGGTAAAAAAAATTATTAAACACATCAATTCATGCCTCAAAACATAAACCATATGATGCCTTCAAGAGCTAAGAATCATGACAAAATAACAATCCATCATGCAATACACACATCAAACATACCATAAAAAATGAACTTTTTTTTGAAATCACTATTTCCCACCAAGGAATTTTTAAATCAACCTCCACTAATGTGTATACTTGAAAACCAAGATAACCCCATCTTAAAGAATAAAACTAATTTTTTGGAATGCACACCACCCAAAAAAGGCATGTCACAAAATTCTATTTCATTTTGAAAAACAAACATTCAACGAGTTCTCATCTAACCCATTTTCCTATTTGAAGACACCTTCTAAACTTGTTTCAAAATGAAATATCTATTTCCCCATAAATCTATAAAACTAGGTTTGAAAATGGCCATTTCAAAAAAATCCATTAATTTTTCCAAAATAAGGTTTTAAACCAAAGAGAAAACAAATCACTACACATGTATTCAAATAAGGTTTACAAGAACCACATCCACAAATGGAATCAACACACCCCTAAATCAACCTCTAACAAGTGAAAATCACTTCAGGAGAAATAAAGAACCATGAGGAGTTAATATTGGATAATCAGAGGATAAATAGTGTTTCTCAAACTTTGTATTAATGGGTTTTGAAACCTTGTTCCAAACATGTAAAAAAATCTATAAGATAGAGAGGCTCAACCACACGGGCACCACATGGTTTCCCAAGCCATGTGACCTAACCATGAAGCTTAATTTATCCTAAATTCCACTTGAAACCAAGAAGTAATCCAAAATATAACTTACATACTTAGGGGGATCAAAACCACATCAATTAACATCAAAATCCATCAGAAGAAACTAAAACAAAACTTGAATTCACAGTTTGAAACCCAAATTCCCCTGGAAGCATGAGGCTCAGGAATTGAATGAGACAGATAGACTCTCCCCATCCTTACCTATAAATATCTGGTAACCTTAAACTCTTTTATAATTGGACATAATAAAATAAAAAGGGATACGTTAGAAGTCTTTGGCTCTTACCAATGCAATACCTATGTGGTGATACCATTTTGTAACGAATTAGTCGGGGCTGCCAATGAACCTGATACCCAACCCAGATCATCATAAGGATTGAAGGGTATTTATGATCCCTAATCACTATTTACTATCTTGGGGGGATTGGGAATGCCATTCATACATTGTGATGGGTTGGGATGGGTTCCAGGTTCATTGAAAGCCCGGGAAAATTCATTACATAGTGTCCATCAGGGGAGAGCTACAGCTCTGGACTCCAATGAGGTGATATCTGGAAGGGGTGTTACAACCCTAGAATTAGATGATGTGATATCCAGTAGGATAAAAAATCTTTTTAATTTAATGATGTCTTTTTTAGTTGGGATAGCGACACACCTAGGCTCGAATGAGGTGATATTTGGTAGGGGATCCACACCCTTGGGCTCGGATGATGTGATGTCCATAAAAGGAGAGCTACACACTAGTACTTGGATGACATGTTTTCGAAGTAGGTTGTTCCCTAGATCTATGTGATGGGTTTTTCTGGTCCCGGTTTGATGACATTGTTAGAGACACCCTAACATTGGATGAATCATGTTTCCATTGATCATGGGTATCATGTTCAAACTAGTGGATTGACAGTGGACATTTATTTATGCTTTCATAGTTTTATATTTATACTTTGAACATGTTAAATGTATACACTATATTTATTAGTTATGTATAGAACCAAATTTGTGGTTCCCGATTGATCTTTACTCAAAAACCTGCTTAGGAGTCCAACCATGGAACCTGGGTACCTGAGAAGTCTTCACTAATTAAAGGGTTAGGTAGGGCAAAGTCGCAGTGTAACATGATCAAGTAGGATAGCTTGGATGCGATTGGAGATCGAGATGACACAACCACAAAACAGGGCAAGAGAAGCGCTTCCCTTTATCCGCACTAAACAGAAAATGCTGATAAATGTTTTTATTCTTAATTTATATAAAATTATATTATTTATAATCAAAAATAATGTTTTTTTATAGATTAACAATTATATATGAATATTTATATATATATACTCTTTATTGTTATAATTATTAATAAATATATATATATTTATCTTGTATGACATTTTAAATAAATATATAAAAATATAAATAAATTATTAAATAAAAACTACTAGAACCTTTATTAGCGCTCATTAAAAGCACTTATAAAGGTATGTTTTATCAGTGCTTTTATTTTAGCTCTGATAAAGGTTCCAACTATTTTTATTTAAGAATCCTAACAGGCCCCTCCTCTCTCGAATGCTTTCAATATTTCGAAGAAGCTGAACCCATCCCCTCCTCCTCCTCCTCCTCATCCTCCTCCTCCGCTGCTGCCGCTGGGTTTTCCTCCTCCACCATGATAGTCATCCTCCTCTACCACCACTACCTCCACCACCACTACCTACGTCGCCGCTGGAATGTAGTCTTGTTAAATGGAACATGCTTCACCATAGTTTAATCCTGTGATGCTTTGACTAAGGGACTGAAGAGTTGGTGAAATTATGGCTGGGTAGAAATATGAGGGGTCTGGGCGTCTCTATGTTTCCTAAGAGTATTAGAATCAAGAGACACATAGTTCTAAAACATTTCATGGTAGTAGATCAAATAATGGTAGGGGAGATCCTCTCTATAGTGAGAATTTCAAGTTTCCAGGTGTTATCATGGGACGTCCCATGTTCATGTCGTTGGTTTTGGTCTCCTAACCACCCCATATTTATCTTATGAGGCATTCATATTTCAAATGGGGTAAATATAATCTATTATCAATATGAATCCAAATTTTACATGGGGTACGATCATATTTTAATGTCATTCAATGAATGCATCAGGATTTGTAGTTTAATGTCATACAACTCAGACTATAAGGGATGAAAATAGATTAAGTTCATACCACTTGTACCTATTAAAAATGTTTTATGGTTGTGTTTCAAGGACCATTTTCTCTTATTTTATGTTGACGGAGTTTAAAACATGTATAGGGGATTATTAAATGCATATATGTAGCACATTGGTGTGACAAAACCGATTTGAATGAGGACCAAGGATTCCCAAAACCAAACTACCTATACCTAATATGAGTTACACATAGTTTAATATCATGATTCATAGAATTTTTCTACTAGTTAATGGAAATAGTTTTCAGAAATAGACCACCATTTAACATCATGTGTGTGGGATTTTTCAGGCTCCTCATGAGAAGTACTAATTATCTAATATAACATTGGTGGGAGCTGTGATACACTCTATTTTCATGATGATCAAGGAGAATATACTATTAGAATACACCGTGTGAATGATGTATGGTCATCTACACCACACATCATACCTAGACACAAAAACTACTGATGCAAATCATAAAACATCATGTTAGGTCTATGATACATAGACAACTAAGACCAATGGTTATCATTCACCAACACCTTCCTCAATGAAAAAAATCACCCCAAAGAGACCTCTAAAGAGAAAATATCTTTCGATAGAAAATTCCAATCTAGGAAGAACCTCCCGAGCATTTATAAACTATATAAAATGATGGAACACCTCATTACTCAGATGATATTTCTGAATCAACTCCAGAAGAGAATGTTTCAGTTGAACACTAGCCATGAACATGACTCCACTATGATACATGGCCGAAGGTGAGATTCTTGGGAGAATAAATCCTTTGGATTCAAAATCATCTAAATGTATTTTTGAAATAACTAAATTTATTAGGGGCTATATGGTACAAGGGAATATTTAATGGTTGTGTTCCCAGTTCCAAATCAATGGAGAACTCTATATCTTATTCCTGGGGTGAACCCGAGAAATTATCTGATAATACCTCTAGGAAAGCATCCCCCATCAGAGGTAATATAGTTTTGGGAAAACTATCACTTCCCTCCAACATGATCAATGAGATTATGAATATGAGGCTACCCAATTCCAAAATTGTAGGTCTATCACATCCCAAATGAGGATCCCACTCACCTTAAAAAACATGGGTACTACCATCAGGGGCTATAAAGGATACTCACCACCAGTATCCAATCACAGTAAATCCCATTCAAACATAAACCCTAACAATATAACTGCACCAAATGGACACCTAAAATCATATTCTCACTTCATACCATGTGGCGGTACCAAATCCATTGCATAAAGAATAAGATCAATTGAAAACATTAACACATCAATGAGATGGGTATAAATAAAACAAATAGAGACAAAAATATCAAATATAATAACACCAATGATGATGAAATAATATTGGTACCTCAAATTATCCCCATTCCTGTATATGATTCCATTTGTGCTTAATCCACAACATGAAGTTCCCTCATCTCTGCTAGAGATTGAGAATGAACACTAGCTTGTGTCTCCTAGAAGTTTATCCATCCCTACAACCATGAAATATAAATCAAGATTCCACATTCCCATATAGTTAAAATAGGCCTAACACCCCCTTGGATGTCCCATATCCTTCACTAACCTAATATTGGTGTGCTATCTTATAAAACCATTCCAAGTGACACATGGTTCCAAATAATTTTCAAGGACATGGAAGAGATAAACATGTTGATCACATGTTCCATTATATCCCACAATGGTGTCACATGAATGACCCAACACATGAAGCCGTAGATAAAGAAACCCAAGACAAATGGCCTAAACTACCACATCCACTAACTTCCTACTTGTCCAACTACCTCTTCTTCTTAGATCAATTGTCAATACTCACTACTGACTCTAGTCCAATGAACCCATACATTCCATTACAATCAATTTCCGCAATCATTGGATTTTGTCTAGTTCCATTATGATACCTTATATGACCCCTTGGTATTAGGTTTTGTTTGACCTATTGTTATATACTCACATTGTTTTTTTAGGGTGTCCTACTGGTTATGTTTAAAATCACACATGTATGGACTTTATAACAACATGTGATGTGTTTATTTTTATATTTTATAACTTGGAGATGAAATTTGTGGACATAGAGTTAGTGAGGTTAGAGTAACCGTTAAATTGTATCCAATGATGGTTCATGGTAGAGGCATTTGTACCATGAATTTTCTATTAAAAATCCCAAACAATGATACTTGATTAATTAAAACATATTATTAATAAAGTTCGAGATTGAACCCATAAAGGCAATGAATTTGAATAAATAATGGATGAATGCCAATTGATTGACAAAAGAGTATGAAGATGGCGTCAAAGAGTTTGTCAAGTTTGAAAAAGATCATGCGTGTGACCGTTCTCAAATCCTTTATCCGTGTTTACGCTATTGTTATTCAAGACAAATTAGTCCAGAGGAGTTGGAAGAACACATGATCTGTCACATAATAGATCAATGTTATACATGTTGAAATAAACATGGGGAAAAATGAATGTTGGTAGTGGATTAGATAACATGGAGTTTTATGGATCATATGATATGATTACATGTGTAAATAATGAAGATGATCATATGAAGGATGTGATTACAGATGTGAATGATGATGGAGATTGTATTGAGGAAATGACAAGGATAGTTGAACATGAACTTCATGATTGCCCAAAATTTTTTGAGAAGTTAAAGAGTTGTGAAAAAACCCCATTGTATACTGGTTGAACTAAATATACATCATTTTCATCCATAAAGAAGCTGCATAATTTAAAAGCAGGCAACTGGTGGAGTGATTCCAGTTTTACAGAACTACTTGCTCTCCTGAATTACATGCTCCCAGAAGATAATGAGATCACAATCCGAACATATGATGCCTAACGAATTCTACGATCGATGGGTATGATCTCTGACAGAATTCAAACCTACCCAAATGATTATATATTGTTTCTCAAGGACCAAAAATCACTTAAATAATGACTAAAGTGTGTTGTTTTTCAATACAAGAAAGATGATTCCATTCCTACAAAAGATGTATGATACTTTCCAATCATTCCAAGGTTTATACGCCTATATGGAAGTGAGGAGACTGTAGGACAATTGCCATGGCATGAAGATACAAAAATTAAAGATGGGAAACTATGTCACCTGACATACTCTCCTCAGTGGAAGAGAATTTATCATTAGTATCCTAAATTTGGAAATGATCCGAGAAACCTTTGTCTGGCATTATCTACATATGGGGTGAATCCTTTTTGTTTTCAAAGCAGCAGTCACAGTACATGGCCAGTTATGTTGGTAAATTATAACCTACCACTGAGGATATACATGAGATGAAAATACATCATGTTATCTATGCTTATATCAGGACCAAAACAATCGGGTAATCATATTGATGTTTATTTGGATCTATTGATCGAGGATTTGAAAATATTATGGGATTCAGGTGTTACATTGTATGATTCTTACAAAAATGATGATTTCACTTTGAAAGCCATGTTGTACGGGACGATAAATGACTTTCCTTCTTATGGAAATTTTTTAGGCTATTGCATTAAAGGAACTCAAGGGTGTCCCGTTTTTGAACAAGGTATATAGTCAATTAGGTTGAAACATTAATCTAAAACCATGTTTCTAGGACATCACAGATTTATACCCCAATGGAATAAGTATAGATCTTGGACGACATCATTCGGCGGAAATTAATAAGAATGTACAACACCATCTCCACTAATAGGTGATCAATTTTTTGAGAAATTAAAAGATGTGGAAACTACTTTTGCAAAATTGTTTTTGAAAAACCTTACGAAAACCAGTTGGAAAAAGGGATCAGTTTTTTTTAATTACCACACTTGAATTGTCTGTATGTTAGACATTTTCTTGATGTTATGTATGTTGAAATAAATGTATGTGATAGTGTCATCAGAACGTTGCTAAATGCACCCAAAAAAACAAAGGATGGAATTAAGGCTAGATTGGAGATGGTTGATATGGGAATACGAGAAGATTTGGCACTAGTGAAGGTTAAAAAATGATCATCTCTTCCTCTTGCTGCTAACACTCTTTCCAGGAAGGAGAGATATCAGTTTTGAAACTTCTTGAACGATGTAAAGGTTCCAGAGGGGTATTCATTAAATATCAAGAACATCATGTCAATGAGAGATTTAAAATTAAAGGGTATGAAATCACATGACTTACATGTTTTGATGAAAGATCTAATTCCTATATATTTACGTTCCATTTTTCCCAAGAATGTCGACCATACATTAACGAAGCTCTGTTTCTTCTTTAAATCTATATGTAGAAAATTTATATACCAAGCTAAATTGCCATCTATGGAAAGAGAAATTGCCTTCATGTTATGTGAATTTGAAATGTTCTTCATGCCAACATTTTTTGATATGATGGTTCATTTGGTGAGAGAGATTCGACTATATGGTCCTATACAATATAGATGGATGTACCCCATTGAATGGTATATGATGATTTTGAAAGGGTATGTCAAAAATCGAAGTCGGCCCGAGGGTTTTATTACGGAGCAATATATTGTTGAGTAAGCTATTGAATTCTGTACCGAATACCTATCTAGTGTGGAAAACCTTGTCCTACTGAAATCTCGTCACACTGGATGGTTTGAGGGTGAAGGAATTTCTGGAAGAGAGGTTTTCACAAACAATATTATAGATCAGGAGCATGCTCACCTTTATGTTTTTCATAATAGTTTACGTTGACCCATATGTTCAAACCCATAATGAAATTCTTAGGAATTTGAATTCTTCTAGGGCTGAAAAATGGTTATTAGATACACATAATCGATAGTTTATAGGATGGTTTCAGGACCATATTTATAAGAAGTTATATGAAAATCCGGACTCAATTTCAGAACGACTTTGATGGCTAGCCGGAGGAGCAAGTGTGTATATATTATTTTACAATTCTTATCCAGTTAATGGTTATACATTATATAATAATGAACATGATGAAGAAAGTACCATGCAGAATAGTGGGGTTACACTTGTGGCTGAAGCGATGTGCGTTTCTGGTGCTAAGGACGGAAATCCAATTTATGTGAATATGTTATACTTTGGAATCATCAAACAAATATGGGAGTTGGATTATATGAAATTCAAAGTGGCGATTTTTCAATGAAAGTGGGTTGATAACAGGAGTGATGTAAAAATAGATGAATTAGGATTTGTGAAAGTTGATTTCAGTAAGGAAGGGGAGAAAGACGAACCATTTATAATGGAATCACAGGGAATACAAGTATTTTATATTCCAGACCCCGCAAACCGAAATTGGTTAATTGTTCTATTATCAACCAAAAAACTGAAGGGCCAGATGAAAGTTCAACAGGAAAAGGACCCTTTTATAGGGACTTCACAATCATTTCGTAGTGGTCCTAATGTAGATGGAATTTTGTATGTCATAGGAGACCAAAATGAAGGGATTTATATAGCCGATATAGGGGTCAAATATCTTCAGACTTAAAAAAAAGAGAGAGTACAATAATTAGGTTTTTTGTTTATTGTAATATACATTGTGTTACATTATGTTATTATCTGTTCACTGATTCTTCTATGTAATATAGATTAATTGTTAAACCACTTAAGAAGATAATGACTTCTTCACCTGCTGATGCGCCCAATCTCGAGGCATAAAATCTCTCTCAACTAGCAACTGGTGGTCCCAGTGCATAGAAACAATAGGTTTCTCAACCTGTTGTTTCTGGTCCCAGTGCTGAGGTACAATAGGTTTCTCAACCTATTTTTGTTGATCCCAGTGCCAATGCTAGCACTCTGGAGGAACATAATGATGATGCTTCTGATGAAATGGTAGGAAATAAAACCCTAAAAGCACAAAAAAAAAGAGTGTCGTAGTTTGATAGTGTTAGAAAAATTCCTTAAGGCAAAAGCAAAAGGCATCAAATTTGAGGTGGGATAGAATAAGCGAGGCCAACATGTTAACCGCAACAAAGCCATATTTAGTAGCTACATTGGAATCATCACTTGGAAATGCCTGCTGATTGATGTTCAGTCGTGGCACTATGTTTTCACTGGGATTAAGACACTAATGTGGGAAGATATTAAGGTAACATTATGATATATTTTTTTAATTTATTAGAATAAAATAAAATACTAAAACATTGACTTACTCTTAATAATCCATTTTAGAGTGCATTTATAGTAGATGCCTCACACAAGAAATCTGTATTAATATTTGAAGGATGGATTTATAGAGGTTTCCATACAATTTTAACTAAATATCATCTTAAATATGTTGAAGGGAAAATCAAGCCGCACCCACATCCTCTTTATGAACACTTGATATCCCATGGAGTGTGGGATGTGTTTAGAAACCATCATTGGGATCAGACTTTTCAGATACATTGTGTGGGATAATACGTTGTTTGACGTTACTTATATTCATCACTTTGATTGACAGTTTTTTATTTATGAAACAACAACTGAGTGCTGAAAATAAACAATGCATAATAGAACAAGCATACCTTTACTGTAAAGTAAGGATGGTGTATGCTTCACTTGTGAGAAAATTATTACATCTATTAAATATACCGTACTACTTTTATGTGACATAAAACAACACCATAACCATGTTTCTCTGTTTATATGCAGATTGATGAATAAAAATCGAAATCCATATCCATCCCATGCCATTTTCTATGGAAGGAGGCTCATGTAAATAAAGATGGGATACTGATAGATGAAAAAACACAAAAAGTGTTGGAAACATGTGTAATTATGACATAATATAAATTTTATTTACTTTAAATCTATATTACACAACAATGAATAATTATTTTTCAATATTTTTTATCTGACATAGTCACAGGAATCAACAACACCTGAACCAGATGCAGACATACTTTCAGCGGCCTTGAAGCAACCAGAATAGTATGGCCGAGTCAGAGGTGCAGGTTTTGGAGTGACAACCCAAACATATTTTCAAAAATAAAAAACAAGAAAAGGATCAAAATTAAAAATGGAAAATATGCAAGAAAAATTATCTATTTTTCAAGAATAATTACAATACCAGAGAGAATTGATAGCAAGTTTGATGGGGGAGAAGAAAAGAGAAGAAAAAAATCAACAACAACTCATGCGTGACGATCCCGCCTCACCCCCACCAGCCTTGAGGTGATCCATTCCCCTAAAAAACCTGACTTATATGAGGTAATCAATGTTTTAAATAATTGTTTTTGTGAAATTTGAATCACATAGACATTGATACCTTTCATGTACTAATAATCTACAGGGTGAAAATGACTGTGATTTATATCTATCAACTCCCACCTATCACCTTGTAGCTAGGGATACGGTGTTCAATATGCAGAATGACATGATACACAACAGAAAACTTCTAACAGATCATTTAAGAGTGTCAATTAATATAGATAATGAGCCGAGTTCTGATCTACTATTTCCAAAGGACAATGATGACATTCATATGGTTGAACAAGTTTTTGGAACACTCATCGCATGGCCCGAAATTCTTGTAAAAAACATGTCGGCAAGGAGGTATCCATTTCCAATATATTTTTTAAGTTAGACCTTTAACATTTAATGAAAAAGGCCTAAACCAATGAATGTTATTACAGAATGACAAAGATAAGGGGGTGAAACAAAATATCAGCTCAAAACTATCTCAAGGATCAACCAACCAATTGAAACAGTCTACTGAGAGCACCTTCACCTAGCCCGTTCTATATCCATAGTTAATATCATTGTAGGATCATGTGGATAAAAAGTTTATAGAAAACAATTCTCACACAGTTTATTTTGAAAAAAAAATGTATAGATAGGAAACATCGGATTTCATAAGTGCTGAAAATGTAAATAAAATCCTCAAGTAGGAATGGCTAGGAGCCTTAGTTGTAAATGTATACATGAGGTATGTTTTCATGATTTGATTTTAAAAAAGCTGATATACTCTGATAATTATGACTAAATACATTTCATATTTTTTTAGGCGTATATATGAAAAACAATTGAAGGGATTTCCCCATGAACAAAAAATTAGACTCGTTAGTCATTACATAACCTCTTCAAAATAGGAAATAGATTCTGATAAGGAGGTTGCAATAATGTCATCCCTACTAAAATCATTTGAAAACAAAATTATAGATGATAGACACTTTTTAATACCAACGATGGAGGGGTAAAACTCTAAAATTTAATCATATCATCTATATTTTCATTTCTTCATTTACTTATTCATTTTTGTGTTTTTGGGGAGCATTGGATGCTTATTGGAGTCAATTTGGATACTCCAAAGTTTTATTTTCTAGATTCAATGCATGGATATCCAACAAAACAACCCCACATGATGTCGTTTGTTAATTTTTAATACACTAGATCCAATATTTTAAAACTAAAAATCTAGTTATATAATTTATATTATCTTTTATTGAGGATTCTGTTATGATAGGGCAGTCCATCAATATTGTTTACTTCATGGAATGAATCGAAGGCCTAAGGATAAAAATGCCTATAAGATCTAAAATTGGAAAAGTATCCTGGTATATATAATAACATTGAACTATCCAAACACATATCAAAACAAATTACTTATTTTTTTTATTTTTCTGTAGTGTCCAAAACAAACAAACAAAAAGTACTATGGTTATTTTGTTTGTAAATTTATGAAAGAGATCGTATTTCACCAACAAACTAGCATCCTTGGCAAGGTATTTTAGAAAATAATTATGAGTTAATTTAAAATATTTATTAATCCTTTGTGTATTTATATTTTTTCAGTACTACCATGACTATCGCAAAAACTCATATTCAAAAGATGATATAGATTTGTTTAGAAACGAATGGGAAGCATACCTGACGGAAGATTGCACACATATAGAATGATGGTGAATTCATACTACTTATGTTATCCATATATGATCATTGATATCTCCCTTTTTTACACTTATTGAGAATATATGACCACCCTTTAGAATGTTTTATATCCTTAGGTTATGAGGAATGGTTTTTGAAATGATTTTTCTTTCTAGTAAAGCATAACTCATTGGACTAAAAGGGTCGATAGTGTGGAAGTCAATCAATGCATGGTCATTCAGTAGGGGTGTCTTGGAGGGAGGGGGTGTCCAGGTGTGAGGGTGGGTGGGGGTGTCCAAGAGGGAGGGGGGTTGTCCTGGGGGTGTCTAGGAGTGGGGAGTGTCCAAAAGGGAGGGGGTGTCCATGAGTGGGGTGTCCAGGAGGGGAGGGAGGGGTGTGTCCATAAGGGAGGGGGTATGAATAATATTTATTCCATTATCAAATAGATGATGAAATTGGATAAATAATGTTATTAATGGGTATACACTAAAGAACTAAGAGGGAGGGGTGCCCAAAAGGTAGGGGTGTCCAGGTGGGTGGGGGTGTCTATGAGTGGGGGGTGTCCAGGAGGGGAGGGGGCAATCTAGGGAAAGGGAGGTGGTTGCAAGGGGAGGGAAGGGGTTTTCTAGGATGAGGGAGGGAGCTACATGTGGAGTGGTGGGGGGTCTATCTAGGGGTAGGGAGGGGCTTTCCAAGGGGGTTGTCTCATGGAGGGGAGGTAGGGGTTGTCTAGGAAAGAGGGGGTGTCCAAGAGTAGAGCGGGGGGTCCAGGAGGGGAGGGTGGCTATCCAAGAGGGGATGGGGCTGTCCAGGGGGTGGGAATGGGGATGTCTAGGGAAAGGGAGGGGGATGTAGGGGGAGGGAGGGGGCTGCAGGTGGAGCGATGGGAAGGGGGTGCAGTCTAGGGGTAGGGAGGGGGGATTGGTGTTAATCAGAGCATCGAGGTAGAACAGAAAACATAATAAAACACTATTTTGATACTTTAACAAGATCACCATGTTTCCTTTAAATAGACTTTAATATCATCATTTAGTCCATCAAAGACATGACTAAAATCCCAAAAGATAATACTTAAATTAACTCAAATGTAGGCTATAGAATCATGAATTCTGTGCCTGGTTTTTTTCCAAAAGTTTCACCTAGCTGCTTAAAATAAGAAGTTGTTGCAGTTCACTATATCAAGAATGTCAGACGGTACCCCTAGATTAAAAAGCACTAATTCATAATCAGTCGCGGTCTGAATGGAAGTGCAAACATCTTTTATGGATAAGTTCTCACATGTTTCCAATCATGTGTCCCATATCCTCAGTTCCCTTCCATTGAAAAAAGGTTTTTATGTTCCTTCGGAAACATGGTTCCCATCGCATGTGACTGTGATCACGTTCTCTATGTTGTTCTCACCTCTGTACTGTATCCTCCATGATCAGTGTTGATAGAGCGTTGTCTTCCGCGGTTTTTTCAAGTCTAGATGCGTGCTTTTCCAGTTTCACCATACTTTCCAACTGCCACACATTGTCCCATGGGAAAAATGTGTATACAACTCCTCTTTCTCAGTTTCAGTCACATTTGCTGCCAAAGATGTGACCGGCATCCCGATCCCATCTCTCCCATTCGTCTCCATATTTCCGCCTCCATCAGAACGTGTCAGTCTCCTCCATAGCAAACATTAACTGATCATCTTCCTTTTCCTGTATCTCAGTCATTCTCATTGCCAATGTTTGTTTCTCCCCCTCTTGTTGTGGAAATTTTTCCATGATGCGCAACATGTTAGTGGTGTGTTTTCAGTATTCATCTTGCTCTGTCAACTCATGTTCCCACCATCATTACTCTTGATCCCACTGTAGCTGGTGCAACATGAGAGATTCCATTTTGGATACAATGTCTTAATTCTGAAAATTTCAACGGTTTCTTCCTCTTTTTGTAACAGAAAAGTGTTTTATGACAATATGTTCATTTGGTCATACCCACTAAAATCTATTATTATTATTGATACTATTTTCATTGATATATTTGTAGTTGATTTTATTTCATTGTTCAAAGATATCATTTGGTTTTTATTGGTTCAAGTTCACTATAGATTTTCATAACAATATGTTTTTGTTCTGTCCAGGGGGGCTATCTCGGGGAGGAGAGGGAGGGCGTTTTACAGGAATGAGGGGTTGTTCGAGAGTGGAGGGGGGTGTCCAGTAGGGGGGGGGATATCTTGGAGGGGAGGGGGATATCCAGGGGGTGAGAAGGGGGATGTCTAGGGAAAGGGAGGGGGATGCAAGGGAAGGGAGGGGGTTGATTAGGAGGAGGGAGGGGGGCTGTAGGTGGAGTGGTGGGATGGGGGGGGGGCTGTCTAGGGGTAGAGAGGGGGTTGTCTAGGGGGGATGTCTCAGGGAGGGGGGAGGGGGTTTTCCAGGAAGGAGGGGGTGTCCAGGAGGGGAGGGGGCTATCCAAGAGGTGGGAAGGGGGTTGTCCAGGGAATGTGAGGGGTTGAAAGGGGAGGGAGGGGGCCATCTAGGAGAGGAGGGGAGTTGTCTAGGAGGTGGGAAGGGGACTGTCCAGGGAATGGGAGGGTGGTTGCAAGGGGAGGGAGGGGGGTTGTCCAGGAGGAGGGAGGGAGGGGGGATTCAAGTGGAGTGGTGGGATGGAGGGGGGTTCTCATCCATTTAATATTAATAAAACAATATTTATAATTCAATGAATCATGTCGAGCCTATTCTAAAATATTAATTCAATCCTAGGAAATATGGACATGTAAAGGCTGTAACAGGTAACAATTGACATTTTATTAATGTATTATTTCATATTAATGTTTAATATATATTATTATTGTATTAATAACATAATATTTGTTTTATTATATAGGTGAAATCTTTTTCCTGAGTTCGAATTCTTTGTTCGGCAACTAATACCATGGATGAAAATTTTTTAAAGTGGATCATGGATGTAAAAAGGATGAAACATCAATGTTTTTAACTATTTGTTGGATAATTTTAATTGTAACCAAATTAAACATTGTGTGAAATGTATATAACAATGTGTTGTTTTGTATTCATGATTTCAAGTAAATGTATATACCACTTTTGTTCTTCTGTGCTTTATGTATAGGTGGTTGTGCTGTGTGTGCAGGTTGTCTCAGTTGTGCAGGTGTTGTGCAGGTGCTGGGTTTGCGTAGGCAATCTAGTCCTTATCAGTGCTAAATAAGCACAGATAAAGGTGGTATTTATCAGCTCTATTTTTAGCATTGATATATTATACATTTATCAGTGCTCAAAATAGCAATGATAAAGGGAGACCTTTATCAGCGCTAAAAAAGCGATGATAAAGCGGTCCTTAATCAGTGATAAGAAAGTGCTGATAAAGGTCACCCTTTATCACTGATTTTTTATCACTGATAAAGGTCCCCCTTTATCAGCGCTATTTTGAGCAATGATAAAGGTGACCCCCCTTATCATTGTAGAGATTAACATTTCTTTTTTAGCGCTGTTAAAGGTGGTTTTTAGCGCTATTAAAATCCCTATTTGTAGTAGTGTGATATGAGGCCCAGTGATGGTAGTGGATCCTTAGTGTCTTTTATTATTTATTTAATCTTTTATATGTGATCAGACCAGTGGGTGATCATTTCTATTTTATGATATATATCTATGAGTATGTATGGTGGTATGCTTTCACATTCATTTATTATTTATGGATTTGTTTTAATACTTTTGTATACTATGATTATCTGTCATGGATAATGTTTTTTCTGTTATTGTCTATCACTACACACTCTGATATATTAGTATAGTCTCCCCATAGTACTACCCTATAACCTAAATACTAGTCAATAGCCTTTAGTGTATGGGGATGTGCACCTGAGGTCCCAGCATCAATACCTCAAGTTCATGCACTACTTAGTGGATGCAAACTGAGAGAGTATTTTACAAAGGTTTATCATGTATTATCATATTGGTATCATAAAATTTATGAGATTTTTGTTTTTTATTAATATTTAGAGAGACGGTAGATATGGATTAGGGATGTGTTTGATCTTTTGATGAATATTAGAATAGTTTATTTACAACACCTTTTTTTGGTAAGAAGTCTAGGTTACTGGGGATATGGGATTGTTGTTCTTAGCTTTAAATGTTATACTTGTCTGTTTTTCACTTAAAATGATGAACATGAGATTTTGGAAACAATGAATTATGATTTATTATGGTGTTTTATATTAGACTTCTAGTAAGAGGTCGATGTACATGCATCATATCTTTTATGTTGGATTAACATGAAATTCACATGTCAATGTGTGGTTGATGTCACTGATGATGATAGTTTATCTATTTAGAGTGTCATTAATAACATATATATCAATCTCATAAATAACTTGTTTTTAGTATTCTAATCATCTCAATCATAGTTTATTTTCTTCCGATAGAAAGTGTTATGGATTCCTGGTGGAATTATAACTTATATATCTATATAGTGTTCTCTAATATAGATTCCTGGTGGAATTATAATTAATTGAACCATATGGTTATGAGAAACTTGAAACAAACCATATTGGGTGATAATTTTATATACTTATTTAATTATGGATGGGAATGTGATCCTTCAGGAGGTGTCACCCATAAGTGGAGTCCCAGTGAGGATAAAATTGAGAATGTGATTCTCAGGGTGGTAGTCCCATATACAGATTCTCGAGGAGAATCATTTCCCTAGAATGGATAATAATTTTGCATGCAATGTTAGTGTGTATATGTTTGATGAGTGTAGGATATAGTACAATAAAATGGAAGGAGTATGTGAATTTCTTTTTATAAAATAAATAGAAAACACAATTATTGACAAATTCATTATAAAATTTTGAATAAAATAAAACATTTTGAAGAGTTTAATTAACAAGACAATCAAAACAAAATATTAATTAAGGAAGTTTGAAAATATCTCTAAGAGTTCCCCTATGTATACCCCCCTAATCGCTTGAGGATCTAACTTATGAGTCCCTCGGATTTAATAGTAGTCAAGATACCAAAACATTCCCTTGATATTTATGTTATAACAAGAAACAAAAATATAGTAGATACTAGCACATTAATGAGAAATCTAGAAAACTCAAAAGAATAGTTCCTTTTCTTTAAAAAAAATTAAACAAAACCAAAGTCCCTCACTTTAACAATGGGGAAAACCAATAAAGAAAGAAATATCAAATGGAGGGAACTTTTAGTAAGAAATAAAATTTTATTTTCGTCTCAATTATATCAAAGAATATAAAGAATGTTTGGATGTAATGGTAATAATAGAAGATATTGAGAATATATTACAATTTTCACAAATTCTATATTAGAGAAATTAATATTTATATAAGAGGGAACATTGAGAGATATTTAGATATTATTGCACGTTGGTGTAAGAGATTGAAAGAGAAGTTGAGTTTCCAATGCCACAATGTTATCTATTTATAGGATTTAAAACCTTTTCTAATGTTGTGTAATTTTCCATGGGACTTTAATCCATTGAAGAACACGTATAATGAATCTTGTCCATCATGAAGGATGGGATAATATCTACTTCCCCAACACCACTGGTTACTTGGTAGCCTCCAATATGTAGTCATTGGGGTTTCTAGAACTCCATACACACTGTATACTACCATAGACTATCTAATGGACTCTTTATAATTCATTGAGATTTTAAAAGATAAATTTATGTTCGATAAAATATGTGATACACAACATTGAACCCACAAACCCATGATTATTTTTAACATGAACTTTATAAACTATCCATTAAATTTACTGGTATGAATATTATTCACTAATTTATGAAGCTTTCATATATCTATCCTAATTAAAATAAATTTATTGACAAATTCCTAGTAACTAATCACTCAGTTTTGGTAATGTAATTTTTTAATTAAAAAATATGTTTTCTTCGAAAACTCATTTTTATTTATTTTTGTGGAAAAATATTATAATTAAGTTCTAGAACATTTTTAAAATTAATTTGATAAATCTAACGTCATTTTTTAAATCTTCATATCAAAATAAATGTAGTGTGATTTTTTTTGGATTTTTATGAAAATGTTTATTCTTTAATGAATAGTGAAAATGTAGACTATTTTTGGAAAATTATCATTTATTTTGATAAATTAAGTAATTTAGAAATACCATTACTATTTTAATTTTATTTTTAAGTAAAATAAGTATTATTTAGTTATATTCAATCCATTTCATTACATTTAAATCTTATTTAGGCCAGATTTTATAATAATTTTATTTCTTAAGCTTTAAACACATTTTAAAATGCATAATGTTTCTCTATTTTAATTAATTAAAAATAATCAATAATGGGGAATTAAAATTTATGGATCATATATATAGAATTATGAATTTAAATTAATATATTGAATATTACTAGTTATAAAATTAATGTAAAATCATTTTTTCATTGAAAAATGCATTTTTCAAAAAACAATCGCTTGCCTTCGCGCTTGTGGGTTTTATTTGAAATTAAATTATTCCACCTGTTTGAATTTATTTTTATAAAATTTATTCCATATTTTTAATAATAATAATTAATAATAGGTAATATTTCAAAGTTAATTTTTTGACAATATGAATAATAACTAAAATAAATATTTAATACCATGATAAAAGAAAAATAGGTTAATTAAGGGTAAAAATAATTTAACAACGACTAGAAATAAAGTGAATCTAATAGTATTGATAATTATATTTTCATTTAAATGTAATAATTATTATATTTTTTCTTTATTTATAAATAATTAAGTATTTATTTTGATAAAAATTATATTTTGATACGATAAAACACAAATTCTATTTTTATGTAATAAGTAATTTCAATTAAGACATTACTTTTGATGAATTAATTAATTTTAAAAATAAGTTATATTTAATTATATAATTATATTAAATAAATTTAATTAAATTTAAATAATAATATATATTTTTTGAAGTCAAATGTAATTGTTTTAAGGGTTCAAAAACTGTTACTATTGAAAAAATCAATATTTCCCCATAAATGTCGATTCCTATTTTAAAGGTGAAAAATCATGTATCTAGAAAATTATTTTCAAACATAATTTTTTTTTTGGAATAATCATGTCAAAATTTACCGATGGTGAATTTTTCTTATTTTTCTGAGACAGTCTAAATTTTGGGTAAAAAAGATAAATATGGTTAAAATATACAGTGTGTATGATGAAATCATAATGACCTAAAAGTGATTTAATAAATTATATAAAGGTTAGCCAAGACTAAATATATGTTTAACTTTTAAAATTATATATATATTTTTTATTTTGTTAATTTATAAATCTTTTATGAATCCTCCAAAACCTATATTATAATTCGAGGTTTTAAAATAATTTCATTCTAAACATGACTCACTTCCACCTCACCAAGGGGAATATTTTACTGATTTATACCCTTATGCTTATAAAATTATTAAAACAATTCCTCTTTGTAGAAAAAATGTAAAAACTCATAGGAAGGTTTGTGGTTTTGATTAATTTATTATATAGAGTCCCAAACCTACGTTTCAAAAATAATAAAGAACTCTCCTCTTTTTTCCTATATAAACCCACAAAATATTCCATTAATATTCACTCAAAAAAACATTTATCATTTCTTGAGTATTCACTACCCTCTATAGAGTCCTCCTATGGTTCCCCCATGCTCTCAATAATCACCTCTTAAGCTTTCGGAATCATCCTGTCAAGGTAAGGGACCTTTTCTCTTATTTTCAAATAAAACACCCTATTTATAATTAGCCTTTTAAATATCAATTGGTTTTATTGTATTTAATTAATTAAAAAACAATTAATTCCTAATTTATTTTCTTTTAATTAGATACTATTTATCTACTCTCATTTTTACCTTTACCTAACCCATTACTATACTTGAATTTAGCAAGAGATTTATCTCTCTTCTTTTCCATTTAAGAAACTTCTTTGTAATTATCCTTTTTAAGCTCAATTGGTTATGTTTTCATGAATTTATAAATATCCAAATATAGTAAAATTTATTTCCTAAAAATGGTATATAATTTATCCACTCTCATTATAGCATTTACCTAAGACGTTACTATGCCAAAATTTAGTAAGATACCTCTCACTCTTCTTTTCAATTCAACCCTCTTTGTATTTAGCCTTTTGAATCTCAATTATTTATATTATAATGACTTTATAAATATACCTATACTTTTAAATTTATTTACAAGTTATTAGATATTATTTATCCCCTCTCATTATTGAATTTACCTAAGTCGTTACTATACTAGGATTTTTTAAGTGTTCCTCTCCTTCTCCTCTTTATTCAATAATACTATTTATTTTATTCCTTTTATTTATAATTTTTAATGTTTGGATATGTTTTTACATATCCCTATTACTATTAAATTTACTTCCAAATGATAAAATATCCATTTTTATCTCATAAAACAATTTTATGAACCTTTATGTACTGTCGTTATGCTGCATAAATTTCACTGCGATTTTCCATGCCAAACCTTTGCGTTGTGAATACCATTACTATTTCCACTAAAGGGTATTAACCTAGACATACCTATACTAATTTTATTAGGTAATCCCATGTATTAATTCCATGATCCTTTATTTTGGAATTAGATGTGATGAAGTATTTTCTTATGTTTTATGATCTATGTAGTACACTTATGCATGTACACGATATGATTATGATGGGTGCACCTATAAAGCACTCTAATACATTGGGTAATGTTTTAGTCTCTTGAGTTTTATGTATACTGTATGGTAGGTTATAATAAGCAAATAATATTACTATTTATTTTTTATTAACCATGACATATTTTTAAATTTCATGTTTGAATTTGTTTTCCCACTCCCAAGTTGCCTTTATGTTATCATATTACATCATGTCTCATTGTTCATGCTTATGATTATCACCCCTTTTATGTCTCATTGAAATTTCTATTGTATAAAATGTAATACATTATTCATGTTATACTTATTTTATTCCCATATTGGGCTTTATATTTCACCACTTTCTTATGTATGTCCCCAAGTTATCCCATGCAGTTTTAAAAATGATGGAAAATTTTGAGCTTGTTAAGAATGTTTTCAATAATTATGATGCACCCCCATTTATTAATTAGTTGTGTAATGTAAATAGTTACCCAAATACACTAGACTTATTGATCTTATGTTATTTATTATGTGACTTCTTATATAATAAATCATGATTTGATGTGTGATAAATACACCGGTTATCATAGTTAGTATCAAATGAAATTTATCTAATTTTTGGGATTAAGGCTAGAAATCATTAAAAAAAGATTTAGGGATAAAACTAAAAATAATAAGACACCCCTAATTTTTTAAAGTATATAGTAAGTGGTTTCTAAGAAAATAAATCCTTTTTTGGATACTAAAAGTGGATGTGGTATCTGTATAGATGTAACTAGGGGTGATAACCCCAAATACACCGTATTGATCAAGAATTGATCACGAACTAGTGCATGATAGTGGGCATTACTACACACCTGCTCTAACACTACTGAGAGATATGCTTTGGTAAATTCACAAGCTCATTAAAATAAATTAGTAATAGAACAATAATTCTCATAAGAGTTTATGTTAGGATATATTTCATGGCTAATGTAGATGAAATCCATGAAATTCACAATTTGAGGAAAAACATGTCATTTATAAGTTATCTCTTTACTATTATATTCTTCCTATTTATGTGTTTAATAGTTTAAAATTACTCATCCCTATTTTTCCCTCTATTTTATTAAATGGAAGGAAATAGGAAGAACTGACTCAACAACCAATGTGGTGGGAAATGTGATGACTTCCCAAATGAGATGCCTAACATGGAAGGATCTCAAGTAAGACATATTGTGAGCATTCCAAAAAATCTAACAAAAATTAAAAATTAAAACTAGCACAAATTTGAATGTCCAAATATATCAAATAAGAGGAGAAAGACAGATAAAGGATGTATATATGATAAATTTGATAAAGTAAACAAGATTAAATTTCCTACGTGTCAAAAATGTGTAAAGAGACACCAAGAGAAATTTCACAAAGGAACCCTAAGGTGTTTTAAGTGTGCAAAATAGGGTACAATATAGTTAGTTGCTGTAAAAAAAATTAAATAGTATGATGGAAGGGAATAAATCACATCCTATGAAACCCTTTTCTTTTCAATGTATTATGTGTGAAAAATATTGGTATTATCCAATTCAATGTTGTAACGAACCAAAACTCTATCAATGAAATTTACCTTTTTATGTTTATTTCATATAGTAAAGATCACATAAAATCACTTAGAGAATATAATAAATACATCACAAATGAATAATGAATCAAATAATAGGTATTTCTAGAAGATAGGGAACCTATACCGATGAAATAGTAACTTGTCCTTAGGAATAGTAATATGACCCTTAAGAAAATTAAATCAGTTGAATGAATAGTAACCTCACCCATGTTTGTATAAATAAAATTTTGGCATATTATAAATGAATATATGATATAATTACATCATAGTATAGGTAAATTAATACTTTAAAAATTGTTAAGAGTTGGTATTTTTGTGAGTCATAAATTTTTAATTATAATTTTATAATTAATAAAATGATTTAAAATAAAATTAATTTTCATATAATATATTAATGAAACAATATTATGTTTTATTATGATTTTAGGATAATTTTATGAGACATTAGATAATTTTTGAATGTGTTATAAAATCAGTTATAGATTTAAAATCTATATTTTTTGAGTAAATGATGGTTTTAATTAAAAATAAATTCTCATATTTATAAAATTATCCTCATAAAATGGAGTTCATATTTCAATACTATATGGAAAATAATTTTTAGGGTGAATTTTTGGGATTTTTCAAAAATACTAGAATTTTTTCTGAATAGTAAAATACGACGATTTAAGATAAATGATAATTACATGATTTATTGAGTCATAGGTTATTTTTGGATGATGTAAGAACCCTTGGTTTGAATTAACATACAATTATTACTATATTTAGTAATGGTAATTAACTCTATTTCCTATCTTGATAAAAATAATATAATAATGAATAAAATAATGAGAAATCACTCATCTCCTCCACTATAAATACCACCCCTCACCACCCCGTCTCTTCACACCTTCCATGATTTGAGCCTCATAAAATTTATTCCCAATATTCTCCCCAAGTCTCTCCCCTATGTCCATGAGCACTTGGTATCATCAAAAGGCCAAAACCAATCCCCTTAAAGAGGTTCTCAAGGAAGAGTGTTCAAGAGGTAAAATCCTCTTCCTTTTCCTTTTAATTTATTTTCAAGTTATTTTATTTTATTATTCTCTCCTAACATCCTATTTCCAAATATTCATTATAAATCCAGTATCATCTATATATTGTAATTATATCATGTCAATGGAATATCTTTTATCAAAATCCTTTCTCTCTATCTCTCTTTTATTTTAAAAACGAAATCATCTTCCCAGAGGTATCGATTTACAAACTTCGTGAACGACGGATTTTTATTCTGCAATTTCTCCTTAAATTATTGTAATGAAACCATTTTTATGTTTAAACCAGATTATAAGATATGTATTAAAAACTTTATTATGTTCTATAGGTAACATATTTTCATAATACTAAACGATAAAGTAAAATGAGGTTGTTTTGATCAAGAAGCACCCTAATATTGTAAACGATTATCACTAAATGTCTTATGTAATGATTCATCCTCATAACACATAACCAAATGATATATATAAAAATTTACACTTATTTATTTTCATTAATATCATATAAATTCAATTATGGATAATTATACCCATTCCTCATAAACTTTCATACTCATATACAAGTATACCGATCTTGAAAACCAAGGAAACAACCGCTCCAGAGCAATATTATTATATATTATAACTCATAAAAAAGGCCATAAAATAACATAATAAAATTATTATAAATAAAATAAATTTATAAAAGTTTATAAATTAATTAATTAATCTATTTAAATTTATTATCCGGGATATTAATGTCAAGTGAAGAACACATTCATACATAAGATAAGGGTTTTCTTCCATAACCTCCATTTTCATTTGGGTTATGCTTTCTTCCTATATACACCAATTTAATTCTTAATTATTTATATATAATTCTTATAAATTATATTTATATGTTATAAAATCATATTTCCAGATCATTACGACATTATTTTATTTGATAATAAATATTTTACAAGGCCCCCTTCTCAATTCATCCCGATACGCAAGCCCGGTTAAAGGGAACGTCTCAATTTCTTTCCTAATTTCAACTAACATCCATAATATGTTATAAGAAACATTTATTTTACTAAAATAAGAAATTTTATCATGAAAAACTATATTTTTTTTTATTTCTGGTTTTATACAAACAATAATGACAAATACAAATGATATTTTCAAAAGAACTCTTCTTTGCAATGTAAAAGGGTATTTATCTAAAAAATCATCGATGATTTTATTAGAGTATTTTCATCTATTTAAATACCTATTTTAATTTTATTATTTATTGAAGTTTATCTCTTATGTTGATCATCCAGCATATTTTATTAAATGGTTTATGATCAATTTGACTGTAGATGTGCTATCTTCAAACTATTCATCATACTACTCAAAATGGTTAATGATCATGTTTATAGATTGGGGAAAATTATTTACATTTCATATATATATATATATTGTTTATGTTTATCCCCATTCATATGAGGAATTAATTATACTTATTAACAGATCATTAGTGGTCTCTATAGCCCTTGATGCATCTATATGTCTCATGAGAAAACTAGTTTGGGTTTTTAACAGTTTATGTATGATCTGGGAATGAGGCCTTAATGGTATGTTTATAATGTCCCATATTATGAATTCCTTTATTATGAATCTAGTAATTGGTTGTCTATATGATTATTTGACTAGTATAATATCCATGGTTATGTTTTATTATGGTAATATTTAATCATATTTTAATTCCTTCCATTTTATGCTTAACATTATGTTTTAATGAAAAATATACATTTAGTTATTTACCATTCTCTATATATATGCTTCCATTGTATTACTTACCCCTACTGAACATCTGATCTCATCCCTTTATAATGTTTACTTTTCCCTGGGATGCAAATATATATATTCTGAATGTATTAAAAGGATAATCTAGAAGCTTATGGGTGTTTATAATATAGTTACTATGTTGTACTTGATTTCAAGCTGAAATGTTGAATTTATGTATGTATCTTGGTTTCCAAATATACTAAACTCTTCATTCCATTGGGATAAAAATTTCTTGTTTATTATTCCAATCTAATTGAATAATGCACTGGGTCTAGGAAACTGGAGTGGGGTATTTACAGTTGGTATTAGAGGAATTTTAGTAGAAACCATAGAAATTTGATTTAGAAAACAAAGATTAGGGAAAATTTTCCAAATATAGACTTTGAGGATAAGCATAGAAGAAAATATTAAAATTTTGGTAAAGTAGATATTGTTTTTATATTATAAGAAATACATCCATGTCTGGATACTACAAGTGGACATAGTTCTGGAACAGATGTACATAGGGGTAACAACTCTGACAAGTTGTCCCAGGCCTAACTCGGGGTAACCTAGTACACACCACTAGGCATTACTATGCACCTTTTTTGAAACCCCTGGGGGATATTCTTAAGATAAGTCACATTTTTTTACAAACCATTATTAAGGATTTAAAAGTAAATGTATCCCCAAAGAAATCATGTTTATAATTATGATATTATCTATCCATATAATTTCAATTTATTTTAAGTGTTTTACAAGTTTGAGATTATACATTATGATTAAAAATATAATATAGTGTATGCCATTATTTATAAATGCTACCTTGTGAAAGGAATGGAAACTGTATCAAGGCATGTATTCCATGTAGTAATTTCTCTCATATGCGAGATAATTATGTTGTTATTGGAGCTGCAACTAGTGATGAGCAAGTTATAACTATACTGGGATAGCTGACTTAGGTTATAAACAATAACCTTTCCTATATGGAGAATCCTAAAACACAATATAGAGGAGAAATGTAATACCACTTTATGAAAAAACAAACTACATCATTAAATCATACTAAAAATCCATTTTTAGTGGAGTAGTAGATAAGTTCCTTAGAGTAGATATTTCTTGATTTATGAAGTAACAAAATTTAGAAGGTTTTCATTGCAGTTTATTGTATATTGTGAGATACAGATCAGTGGTGGTCACTAATTCAAAACAAAAAGAATGAAGAATAAATAGAAAATGATGAAATGGGGATGAAGTAATGAGTTGACTTTCTACCATATAGTAATTGTGGGAAGAAACACCCTGGTACTTGTCTAAAGGGAATGTGAGTCTATTACAAGTGTGGAGAAAAAGGCCACCAAGCCCATTATTGCAAGGGAATGAAAGAATATTCCAATTTTCAATGTGATAATTTTAATGATATGGGATATTATGCACATGAATATTCAAGAAGCCAAGGAAAATTTCCGAAAATAAGGCTAGGGGAGTAAGTCAAAGCTTATGTAGTAACAACTACTAAGGTTGAAGTTCCGAATGATGTTGTGGAAGGTACTTCAATCATTTCCCTAAACTTATCTAATTCTTTATTTGATTCTGGATCATTTTATTATGTTATATCTTCCTAGTTTTCCAAGAAAATTAGATATTTCCAATTTGATTTAATAAATTATTTGTCATTAAAAACTCTTAAGGAAAGTATCATTGTGACAAAAATGTGTCAATTAGTCCCCTTTATGACAAATAAATTTTCTTTTGTTTTTTAACTTATCATAAAACCTATGATTGACTTTGATATAATTTTTAGTATGGATTGGATTTCAAATTATAATGAAAAAATATCTTTCATGAAGAAGGAAGTTAAAATATTTAAGAATGATGTTGAGTCCCTTATCTTTAGAGTAGAAACCTTGTCATCTAATTCTTATCTAGATCCACCCCCAATAGCTCTTCAGAATGCAATTCTTGGGGAGGAAAAAAAGCAGTATCTATGGGTGAGGAAATAAATATTCAAATTGAGGTTGTACCTATTGTTTAATAATACATTTATTTATTTCTAGAGGATTTACCTAGACATCCTCCGAAGTGGGAAATTGAGTTTTCTATTTATTTAATTAATTGTGAAAGGCCTATATCAATGAATCCATATAGAATGGTCACATTAGAATTAGTGGAACTAATGAAAAAACTAGGGGAATTGATTGATAAATGATTTATTCTTCCTACTATTGCTTCATGGGGATCCCCTTTTCTCTTTGTTAAGAAGAAGGATGGATCTTTGAGGTTGTGTATTGACTATAGGGAAGTCAATGCTATTAAAATAATGAAAAAGTATCCTATTCCTCTCATTGATGATTTATTTTATCAACTTCATAAAGCCCAATATTTTTTGAATATTGACCTTCGCTTTAGATATCGTCAGTTGTGTGTGTGGAGGGAAGATATTCCAAAGATAACATTTCAAACCAGGTATGGGCATTACTATAATGCCTTTTGGACTGACTAATAAACCCTCTATTTCCATAGATCTAATGAATAGTGTTTTCATGGAATATATTGATGATATTTTTGTGGTATTTATTGATGATATCTTGGTATACTCCAAAGGATACGAATATAATGAGAATTGTTTATGCACTATTCTGAAGTCACTCAGAAGAAATGATATATATGGGAAGTTTAGTAAGTGTGAATTATGGATTCAAATAGTTTCTTTTCTTGACCATATTATCTCTTATGATGGAATCATAGTTGATCATATGATGAAAAAGGTGGATTGGGAATGGACTAAACCAATGTACATAACTGAGGTACATATTTTTATTGTTTTAGCAGGTTATTATTTGTTTTTTTGTCAGAACTTATCTTGATTAGATAACATGTTAACCAAGATTACTCATAAAGGGGTCATGTTTGTATGGAAAAAGTAATGTGAAGAATGTTTCGAATAATTGAAGAGGGTATTGGAGAATTATATGATCCTAACTCTACCATTAGGAAATGGTGGGTCTTTGATTTATAGTTATGCATCCACGAAAGGACTTGGTTATGTCCCTATATAGAATGAAAGAGTTATTGCCTATGCATCAAGGTAGTTAAAAAATCATGAATAGAAATATCCAAAACCTAATCTTGAGTTAGCAGCTATAATCTTTTCCCTAATTATATAGAGGAACTATCTCTATGGTGAAATATGTGAGAAATATACAGATCATAAGAGTTTGAAATATAAATTCTCATAGAAATAACTCAACATAAGGAAAAGGAGATGGCTAGAGCTACTCAAGGATTATGCTTTTTCAATACACTACCACCCATGGAGGAAAAATAAGGTAGAAAATGCTTTGAGT
Source organism: Viscum album (assembly GCA_963277665.1). NCBI lineage: Eukaryota > Viridiplantae > Streptophyta > Magnoliopsida > Santalales > Viscaceae > Viscum > Viscum album. The sequence continues at coordinate 321,183,467 of OY728146.1, forward strand.
AAAAAAGATCATGGAGTTATAAACAAAATGAGGATTGACAAAGATCCTATGTACATTGATCTAGCAAAGATGGATATGTGAATTATTAAGGAAGGTGAAACATCATTACTTTTTCATCTCTTTGCCCAAAAATATTTGTTAGAAAGAATTAAATGTTCTCAGGGTAATGATGAGAATATCAAAAGAAAATTAATGCTATGAATGATAGAAAGTTTCCAGACTTCATGTGTGGGGATGGAATTTTGAAATTTGGGAGGAGGCTATGTGTTTCCCCAATACTCGGTATAAAAATGGAGTTATTGGATGATGACCATAGCTCTAATTTCTCTATACACCCTAGTATAACTAATATGTATAGAGATCTTAAGTATTGTTTCTAGTGGGATAATATGAAGTGGGAAATTGATGATTAGATATCAAGATGTATATTATATAAATAGATTAAGGATTAAAGACAATATCCTATAGGTTTCATGAAACCAATTTCTATTCCTATATAGAAATGAGATGACATCACTAAGGATCTTTTTCACTAGATTACTAAAAACCCCAATAAAAAATGATGCAATATGGGTTATTATTGATCAAATTACCATATCTGCACATTTCATCACTATAACAGAGGGTTTTACATTGGAGATCCTTACACCATGCTATATTAATAAGTTTTAAGGATTAATGGAGCACAAATATCAATTGTTTCTGATCATGATCCACGATTTACATCGAAATTCTGGAAAATCCTTTAGAAAGCTTTGGATACTTAGCTTCATTTGAGTACTTATTATCACGCTCAAACTAATGGGTAGTCTAAGATGACCGTTCAAACATTAGAATAAATTTTGAGACGATTCCCCCTCGCCTTTCAAGGTACAAGGGATCAGTATTTTCCTTCGGTATAGTTTTCCTACAATAAAAGTTTCCATCCAAGTATTCAAATTGAACTATATGAAGCATTGTATGGAAAGAGATGTCATACACCAATAAGTTTGTATGAACTTGGTGAAAGGAAGCTTGTATGCCCAGAGATTTTAAAGGAAACAATAAGGAAGGTAAATACTATTCAAACCCATATCAAAGAACCTCCATGTAAGAAAAATAGCTATATTGATAATTAAAGGAAGGATTTGGAATTTCAAGTGGGAGATCATGATTTCTTGAAATTATCACCACGGAAGGGTGTTATAATATTTAGGAATAAATGGAAACTAAGCCCTAGGTACATTGGTCCTCTATAAATTCTAAAGGTAATTGGAACTATGGATTATCATTTGGTAATGTCACCTAGCCTTTATAAGGTACAAAATGTATTCCACATCTCAATTTTAAGGAAGTACATGCTAGACCCAACAGATGTACTCACTTTTAAAGGAAATGAATTGGAACCTGACTTATCTTACTATGAAGATCCTATCTAGATCCTAGACACTAAAGAATAGGTGTTGAGGAATTAGATGACTCATCTAGTAAAGTTACTTTAGAAAAATCATAAAATTGAAGAGGTGAAGTAGGAGCCTGAGGAGAAAATGATGAAGAACAACCCAAATATTTTTGTGGGGTGACAATCTAGATATTTTGAGGATAAAAGTTTTGTAGGAGGGGAGAATGTAATGACCCAAACCTCTATCAATGAAATTTCCCTTCTTATATTTATTTCATATAGTATAGATCACATAAAATAACTTAGATAACATAATAAAAAACATCATAAATAAAGAATGAATGAAATAAGAGGTATTTCTAGAAGTTAATGAATTTATACAGATAAAATAGTAAGTTGACCTTAGCAATAGTAATATGACTATTATGAATAGTAAATAAACTGAATAAATAGTAACCTCAACCATTTTTATGTAAACAAAATTTAGTCATCTTATAAATGAAAGTATGATATAATTATATCATAGTATAGGTAAATGAATATTTTAAATATTATTAATTGTTGGTATTTTTGTGAGTTAAAAATATTTAATTAAAAATTTATAATTAATAAAATGATTTAAAATAAAATTCATTTTCATAAAATGTATTCATAAATCAATATTTTCTTTTCTTATATTTTTATGATAATTTTATGAGACATTAACTAATTTTTGAATGTTTTATAAAATCAGTTATAGAATTAAGATCTTTATTTTCTGAGTAAATGATGATACTAATGAAAAATTAAATTTATCATGTTTATAAAATTATTTTCATAAAATCGATTTCATTTTTGAATTCTACACATCATAAATTGGTTAGGGATAATTTTTAGAAATTTTCTAAAATACTTGAATTTGTTTTTGAATAGTAAAATCTAATAATTTACGATAAATGATAAATACATGATTTGTTGAGTCATAAGTGATTTTTGGGATGATGTAAGAAGCCTTGGTTACATGAAATTATTATTTTAATTAGTCACAAGAATAAATAACATTTCTTTTCTTGAGAAAAATAATAAAATAATGTATAAAATAATGATAAATAGCCCCTCTCCTCCACTATAAATACCACCCCTTCTCCTCACACCTTCCAAGCATTAATCCTTGTTAGATTTCTACCAAATATTTTCCCCAAGACTCTACCCCACGTCCAGGATCTCTTATAATAAGAAAAAACAAAAACCAATCCCCTTAATTATGTTCTCAAGGAGGAGTATTCAAGAGGTAAAATAATCTTCCTTTCCCTTTTAATTTCTTTTCATGTTATTTTCTTTTATTATTCCCTCATCACCTCCTCTGTAAAAATGATCATTATAACCATAGTGTCTTATATATACTATAATTATATCATGTTAATGGAATATCCTTCATATAACCCTTTTCTCTCTTTCGCTCTCTCTTATTTTAAAAATGAAATCATCATCCGAGAGGTGCTAATTTACCACCTTAGTGGACGCCATATTTTCGTTCTTCAATTTATCCTTAAAGTCTAGTAATGAAACCATTTTTATGGTTAAAAAAATACTATAATATATGTATTAAAACTATTATTATGTTTTATAAGTAACATATTTACATAATACAAAATGATAAAACAAAATGAGTTCGTTCTGATCAATAACCGACGTAATAATGTAAATGATTATCACTAAATGTCTTATCTAATGAATCATACTCATAACATATAACCAAATGATATATATAACCATTTATAATTAAATATGTTGTTTAATTTCATATAAATTAAATTATGGATAATTATACCCATTCCGTATGAACTTCCATACTCATATACAAGTATATCGATCATGAGAACCAAGGAAGCGAGCGCTCATAGACAGTAAAATTTTATCTTATAGCTCATCAAAAAGTCCATAAATGAAATTAAGAAAGTTATTATAAATAAAATACACATATAAAAGGTTCTAAATTAATTAATTAATGAATTTAATTTTATTATCATGTACATTTAGGTCAAGTGAAGGACACATTCAGACATAAGGTAAGAGTTTTCTTCCCGAACCTCCATTTTCATTCAGGTTATGCTTTCTTCTTCTATACACCAATCTAATTATTCATTATTTTTATATAATTATTATAAATTATATGTATATGTTCCAAAATCATATTTCCAGGTCAGTATATCATTATTTTATTGGAGAATAAATATTTTACAAGGTTCCCATCTAAATTATTCCCGATACACAAGCCCGACTAAACAGAACATCTCAGTTTCGTACCCATTTTCAAGTATCATCCATAATATATTTTAAGAAACCTTTATTTTCATAAAATAAATTATTTTTTCATGAAAAAATATATTTTTTCATTTCTCATTTTATATAAGCAATCATAAGAAATTCAAATGATTTTTCTAAAAAAACTCTTCTTTGCCAAGTAGAAAAGGGCATTTCTATCAAGAACTCATCACTGATTTTATTATAGTATTTTCATATATTTCAACAACTATAATGAATTTTCTTATTTATTTACGTTTATCTCATATATTTTTAATCCAAAATATTTTATTAAATGGTTTATGATCAGTTTGACTATGAATGTTCTATATTGATACCATTCACCATACTACTCAAAATGGTTAGTGACTATGTTTATAGAATGGGGAAAGTTATATACAATTAATATATAAATATATGTTGTTTATGTTTATCCTCATCCATAAGAGGAATGAATTGGACTTATTAAATGATATGTTAAGCCCACTATATCCCCTCGATGCATCAGTAGGTCTCATGAGACAAGCTAGTTTGGATTTTTACTTATTTATGTATGGTCTTGGCATGAGGCCTTTATGGTATGTTTATGATGTCTCACATTATGAATTCCATCATTATGAATCTATTAATTGATTATCTAAGTGATTAATTGACTATTATAATGTCCATGGTTATTTTTTAGTATATAATTATATAATTAGTTTTTAATTCCTTCAATTTTATGCGCATTATTATGTTTTAATGGAAAGTTTACTTTTAGTTATTCACAATGCTTTATATTTATACTTCTACTGAATTAATTACCATAACTAAGAATATAATACCACCACTTTCTTATGTTTATTTTTTCGTAGGATTTGAATATGTATATTATAAATTAATTTCAAGGATAATCAAGATATTTATGGGTATTTTCAATATAGTTAATATGTTATACTTAATTTCAAGTTGTAATGATAAACTTATGTACGTATCTTGTTTTCCAAATCTACTAAAATATTCATTACTTTAGGATATGAATTTCTTGTTTATTATTCAAATCTCTTGGAATAAGGTACTAGTTCTTGGAAACTATGGTTGGGGTCTTTAAAAATTACTTAACCGAAGATTTAAATCCTAGACTAAATAAGGACCTATGCTATTGAAATAATTGAACTGAAATGTTTTAAGTGTTTATGTATTATAATTTTGGAATTATGTTTTATAATTATTATATCAAAGTCATATTGGATATAAGAATCATGAAATATCTAATTATTGTTCTAAAGTAGTTTTTATTTAAGTACTTGAAACATATGTTGAATGATACTAGAAATATATAAAAGTGATTTAGTGATAAGTTGATATTTTTTAAAACATGTGATTGAGGGATAGATGACCCTTAATATGTATTTGATATTTGGAAAAACTTAAAGGGTATTGGAATGATATGTATATGTATAATATTTGTTTAAAATAATTGATACCACTTTTGGAGATTTATGTGATGGAAGTTAAGCATGATTAATGATATTTTGGGAAACATATTACAAGATCAAATATTTATTTATTTTTAAGTAATTAATGATATTTCGGTAGATGATTTATTAGATTGAGGTATAAATATACCAATTAGGTTTAATATAAATTCTTATTTGAGAATAATATTATTATATTTTTTGAGGTATAAGTTTAACGGTATGAGAAATTTTTTTTAGGTTAAAACATTATTTAATGTTGATGTTACTCATGTTATTTGGTATATAGGGTTATTTATTTAAGAAATGATCTATGTTAAACCTTTAATATTTTTTTATCATATTTTAGATATTAATGTATTATGTTTTATTAATTTTTTGTATTATCTTCTTTTACGATAACCATTTTTGATTTAGTAAAGACATGAGGAATATTATTTTATTCTTTGGTGGATTATATGATCCATTAAAAGCTTATTCTAGTCCTTCAGGCATAAAAAATCATCTTGAGTACTCATTGTTTGGAGAAAAATATGATATTGTATTGTAAATTGATTAAAGGATGAGATTACAAAGTTAATAAAGTATATCTCCTTATGTTTATAGTTTACATGGTAAAGTAATTCTTTAACTCTATAAAAATAATCTTGAAACAAAAATGTTTTCATATTATAGTCATTTCTTATGAATTGATAGACTTTTCACCCATCGTAGATTTATGATTTTGTGTTTATTGAATTTATACTTACTATTTTTTCTATCACTCTCAATTATTTCTTGGTCATTAGTTTTTATTCTTCAATGTCTATATTTGAACTTCCCATTAAAGTTATCCTACTTATAAACGAAGTTATGTGATGACCTTTAAGTAAATATTTTATGAACCATTTTTTTACGTTCATTTTAAATAATGATATTTTATAGTGTCAATACATTTATTACCAAGTTAATTTTCAAATATTAAGGATACAATTTACTAAATTGGGTAAAAATTTAATGCCCTATGTTTTTAAAATATAAAATTATGTTCGATAGCATATGTGATACGTAACACCGATCCTAAACAAACCACGATTTTTTAAACATGATTGTTATAACATAGAAATTAACTTTTTGGGTATTAATAGCATTAAATAATTTATGAATATATATATATATATCCTACTTAATATAAATTTATTGATAAATTCATAGTAACCAATCACTCGATTTTTCGTAGTGTTTTTTTAAATACATTTTCTTCAAAAAAATGATTTTTATTTATTTTTGAGGAAAATATTATAATTATGTTCTAGAAAATTTAGCAAATATATTGGATAAAATTAAAATAATTTTTTAAATAATCATATCAAAATTATCTTAGGGTGAGATTTTTGGATTTTTTAGAAAATATGTATTTTCAGTGAATAGTGAAAAAATAATATTTTTTAACTCTCATTTAATTTTATAAATTAAGAAATTTAAAAGTAACATTATTATTTTAATTTTATGTTGAAGTAAAATAAATATTATTTGGTTATATTTAATTTAATTAATTATATTTAAATCATCTTTATACCAGATTTTATTATTAGTTTATTTGTTAAGCTTGATAACACATTTTAAAATGCATAATATATATCTTTTTAATTAATTAAAAATAACCTATAATGGGGAATTATTTAGAATAAATTTATGGATCATATATCTATAATTATTAATTTAAATTCATATATTGAATATTACTAGTTATAGAGTTAAAGTAAAATCATATTTTCTTTCAAAAATGCATTTTTTAGAAAAACCACTTTCCATCGCACTTATGATATTTATTTTAAATTAAATTATTAATCCTATTTGAATTGATTTTGATAAAATAGATTCCATATTTTTGATAATCATAAGTAATATTATTTAATAATTACAACTTAATTTTTGGATAATATGAGTAATAACTGTAGTAAATATTTATTACCATGGTAAAAGGAAAATAGGTTAATTAAGTGTAAAAATAATTTAATAAGGAATTTTAAAGTATCCCTAATAATATGAATATTTATATTTTCATTTAAATATAATAATAATAATAATATTTATTTTTTTTCTTTATAAATAATTATGATATGTTTTTTATAACAAGTAAACTTTCATGCGACAAAACACAAATTGTATTTTAGTGTAATACACAATTTCAATTAAGACATTATTTTTTGATGAATTATTTAATTTTTAAAATAAATTGTATTTTAATAAAATAATGATATTCAAAAATATTTATTAAATTTAAATAATAATCTAAATTTTATGAATTCAAATGTAATTTTTATAAGGGTTTGAAAATTGTTACTGTCGAAAAAACCAACATTTCTAGAAAAAGTAGATTCTTGTTTTAAAAAAGAAAATTAATATATTTAGAAAATTATTTTGATAAAATAAATATTATTTTTGGAATCATAACGTCGAAATAACCCAATGGTGAATTTTTCATAATTTTATGAAGCATTCGAATTTACAAGTAAAAAATTAAACATGATATAAATATACTGTGTATTATGGCATTATAATGACCCAAAAGTAATATAATAAATGTTATAAAGGTTATCCCTGAAAAAATATATGTTTCGACTTTAAAATATTTTTTTTGAGGTGATTTTATTAATTTTGTAATGAATTTATGAATCCTACAAAACCTATATTATTTTTTATGATTTTCAAATCATTTCTTTAAGAACAAGGCCCACTTCCACATCACTAAGGGTAATATTTTAATTATTTTGGACCTTATACTTATAATATAATTGAATCCCATCCTATTTGGTATAAATCATGGTCAAATCCCATTGTAATGTTTGTATTTTTGATTTTTTTATTATATAGAGTCCAAAACCTATGTTTGGGAAAGAATAAAGAACTCCTCTCTCTTTTCATATATAAACCCACCCAATATCCCATTAATCTTTCCTAAATAACCTTGTATTACATACTTTATCTTCAATACCTTCTCTATATTCCTCCATTGGTTCCCTATATCTCTCAAGAAGCTCCTCCCAAGCATTTGGAATCACCCTCTTAGGGTAAGGGACCTTTCTATCTTCTTTTCAATTCAGGAACCTTATTTTTAATTAGCATTTTAAATCTCAATTGGTTATATTTTCAGGAATTTATAAACACCCCATTACTTTCCACTTTATTTTCTTTAAATGAGAGATCATTTATCCCCTCTCGCATTGACCTTTACCTAAGCCATTACCATGCCCAATTTTAGTAAGAAATTTCTCTCTCTTATTTTCCATTCAAGCACCTTCTTTGTAATTGGCATTTTGAATATAAATTGGTTCTCTTTTCATGATATTATAATTATAACTATACTATCCAATTTATTTTTTAATAATTAGATATAATTATCCAATATCATTATATCATTTACCAACAGTTTTACTCTACCAAAATTTATTAAGGTACAACTCAATATTCTTTCAATTCAAGAACATTCTTTGTATTTAAACTTTTGAATCAAAATTGTTTATATTGTCATGAATTTATAAAGATACATATACTGTACAATTTATTTCCTAATAATGAGATATCATTTATCCCCTCTCATTATATTATTTAACTAAGTCTTTACTATGCTGAAATTTAGTATGGGATCCTCTCCTTCTACTCTTTATTAAAGCATATTCATAATTTTATTCCATTTATTTCCAATTAATAAATTTTAGATATATTTTTTCACATCCCTATTACTATATATTTTATTTCCAAATGATGAGAGACCCCATTTTCTCTCATTAAACCATTTTAAGAAACTTTTGTGTAATTGGTTAATAACACATTTACATCTCTCTTTTTTTAGATAAATTAATCATAATTTACATTTAATAAAATTCAATATTATTTAAAAATAATCTCTCTCATTTAAAAGTTCTATTTTTTATTTTTTTATTGGTTGTTTTTATTTTTATACTCTTTATTTTTTCATTTCTTGTTAAGTGTTGTAAAACATAATGCCTTCTGTACAATCCTCTTTGGCCGGACCTTCTACCACATTTCAGGGGACCTGAAGGTCAACCCTTATGGGAGGTCCAACCCTCAAGGACCACACAGTAGATATTTCGGGCATAGTGAACACTTTTACCATGCAGTCTGACAATTCTTTTGTTAAGTGTTGTAAAACATATTGCCTTCTGTACAATCCCCTTAGGCAGACGATTCTTTTTATTTTTAAAATCCCTAATTATACATTTCAAATCTTGTACAATTACTTCTTCTTACTTCGAATATCTTATTCCCAGATGGAATGACCTTCGACATCCAGTACTTCGATGAATCTGACCATTTGGTTCAAACTTTTTGATCTTTCTCATGTTATCCCAACATTTTTTCACGATTATTTTATCGATTATAAAATATTTGTGACATCATATTCTCTGTCTATCACTTGTGGATATTCTTCTTCAAGTTTTTTTCTATTCATTCGGTTATCTCATCTTGCTTCTATGGTTATTCAAGATTCCCCTCTTGGTTGATCAATGAGTCACTATTGAAAAATACCAATAGTGGGTGATTCGATTCACCATTGAAAAATAAAATTGGTGGGTCATGAGTTTATATTGGATACCAACAGTGGATCATGATCCACCATTGGAACCCAATGATGGTTTAGTGACTTATCCATAAATTATCAATTGTGAGTTATTTTACTCATCGTTTGATATCAATGGTTGGTTATTTATTCCCACGAGTTGTTTTTTTCTACTATACATGATCTTGATAAAATATTTATTATGCTTACATAGAGCCTCATAATTCTATTATAAGAAGTGTTATTATTTTTACTATATGATAATGTTCTAATTTTGTTTTCTAAAATATTAAAAATATTTTCTTACTTCTTTTTATTAGCATATTCTTTGTAGAATTTTATTTTTTTAATTTCATGGAATCTTGGAATAAACTTACACTTTTTTATTCTATTTTTTTATATTATGATTATTTGTGAAAAAATAGTTGTGATTATTCATCTGTAATTACTTTTTGTTGTTTGGAAATATTTTTTAGTAATCCTCCATTGGACACTTCCAATAGTAGGTAATGAGGCATTGTTGGCTTCATGCAACGATGGTTCATGTGTCACCATTGGATTTCAAAATGAAGAAAAAAATTTATTACTTTTATTAAATTCTCTTATTATATAATAGCATGGAATATATTTTATTTTAGTTAGCTCATTTTATTTTTTCATGAAATTGCAATGATAGAAATTTTCTTTGTTTTCAGTGGTGGTTCATGAGACACCATTGTCTATTTTCAGCAGTAGGTCATGACTCACTAATCTATATTTTAAATGGTATCTTAATGAGACATCTTTAGATTAAAATTATTTATAAATTTTTTATTTTTTAATTTTATTAATATTGTTTAAATAAATTTCTTTCTTAATTATTTTATTATTTATATGTTCAAATATAATGGTATTAGTGTATTAAAATATTTGTAGTATTATTTTATGAACACTTGTTCTTGTAGATTTATATTCTTGTGTTTCTCTATTTTACAACACTTTCTTACTATCTGTATAATTTGGAAGATTATATATTTATTTTTATTATTTTAAAATAGATAATTTTTTGTAATTGTTATACTTAAATATTAAATGCTTTATTTTAATTTTTCATAATGAACTATAAATCCTGATTATGTTTTGTTTTTTGACATAAAATTAACAGATAAATGTAATGGTCATATTATTATATTATTATACACAAACAATTTTCATGAAAATATTTTTTCCATATATGATACTAGAGTATCTTCCATTAATGATTTTTTAGATCCCTTCAAGGATTAATACATGTTCCAGTCTAGATGATTAATTTTATGAAAATATGATGATATAATATATGCTTCTCTGAAATAACCAAGAATCTTCTTCAACTTCTATTCTTCTACGGTGATCATTGGCAATATTCATTGCTTTAATCTTCTACCACTTTAGTGATAAAAGAACTCGGGCTGCACTGAATTTATACATCATCTTCTCATTTATAGTTTTAATTGTTTTTGTTATTTCTATATTTTAATTCTTCATATCATCTATTTGTCCTCTATACTTTTAGATTAATCTTTTACCATCCAAAATTTGTCTCATTGGGTTATTCCTCCCATGTAAAAGGAAGGTTGGGTTGTTCCTACCAGACAAAAGTAAGGTGGGTTTTGACTACATCAAAAGTCAGGGTTTATACCACCAGGTGTGAAAAAAGTACATTTCAATTGTATTTAATCGGGTTATCACTCACTTTAAAAATTAAGGATCAAGTTACTACCGGTATCCTCACCGAGTAGAGGATATTGATAAGAGTACTAGGATCTTGGTGATATAAACCTCTATAAAAACTTTCTATGTTATATATTTTATTTCTACTACATTTTTAACATTTTTCTAGCTCAAATAAATAAGTATTTATAGAAATAATTCAAAAAGGACTATTCACCAACCTTAATCCACTACTTCTATACAAAGGGACCTAACATTTGGTATTATAGCATGGTTCCTTTTTATGGATTTATTTTTATGTAAATAACTGAGCCCAATATACCGGACTCAGCCAATATAAATGATGTGAATTATTTTTATTTAAAAACCCACAACATTTATTACATACCAAGAACTTCTAACAGTCTAGGTTTTTGAGGATTATATAAAAAACTTATATCTTAACTGTATAAAACAAAATAAAAGAAAAGAAAATACTTCACATGTGATTTCCCCATAACCAAAAAAGACTCCACCGAAAACTCTACTATACCTGTAGAAAATAAATTTTAACAACGGATTAGAATTAAATATGCCCAGCAAGGGGTTTCAAAACTATTGATAAATCTTTTTTTATAATAATAATTTCAAAATAATTTCAATAATTTACATTTTAAAATATTATTTTTAAGACATTATTTGAAATTAATTACAGTTTAAAAATCCTCGAACACTTTAGAAAATACTTACTTTCAAAAAAATGCTTTAAACATATTCTAGTGTTTTTCTAAAAATAATACAAAATATTCTGAAAAAAAAACAAAATTCTATGGACACTTGATATTATGAATGTTTTATTGCGCCTATCCAATTTCTGAAGGATGGGTTTAATCCCCAATATCCTTCTATATTTACAATGTTCAACTATTGGATTTTCTGAAAACATTTTAAGATTTCTTTACTTATATATATACTTTCACTGGAGTTTTTAATTTTTTTAAAAACATATCACCACATTAAAATTATTATTTTTATATATAAGTATGTACATTAATAAATATATGAGTTTTATTGCATATCACTTGCAGGTTTGGTTACAACCAAAACTCAGGCCATAAGTCTTTCCATGAACTATCTATGCATTAAAACTTTATTTCATGTAATACCTTTGATATAAAAACAAATAGTAGGTCATAATTAGTAATTATATTTTGCACATAAAATTATAAATATAAATATTAAATAAAACATTTTAATTCCTTTAAGAAATTCATATTCTTAATAATTTTGGAAGTAAACCATAAAATTAAATATGAAAAAATGAGTTTATTATGAATGTAATATATGTCGATGTTATGCATAACACATGGCTATGATCATATGCAGATGTGACATAATTAATCTTAAGATAACATGATGACATGTTATGAACATTTTTTTGAAACATAGTAATAAAATAATGGTAAACATTTCCTCCTTATATAAAAATATATAATACACCCATTTTCAAACTTCATTTATATTGTACCCACTTGAATAACATTGAAGTAATTAGTCATAGAGTTTGAAAACTAACACTTATATATATATATATATATTTATTTATATATGTCGAACAAAGTATTGAGATAACATACGTATATCTTTATATATATTCCATGAATTTAAATTCTAAAAATATAAATTCGGGAGTCACTTATGTATAAAACATGGAATTTGAGATATATATATATAAAATAAATTCCTCAAACAAAATAATAAATTAATAAATTGAAGGTTTTAAAATAAAAGTAATCACTTAAAAAATTTAAATAAAATCAAGAACTGAAAGTAGTAATAATACACCCTTACCAGAATTGTAGTAGAAAATAAGAGAAACAATTTATTAGTGGTTAAAAAAAAACAAATAATTTATTTTAATGAATTTAGTAAAATAAGGAATCATAACCTGGAAAAAATATTAACATAACTCTTACTATAAATTTTTAATGATTCTAAAGAAAACCATTACTTGAATTGCTGGAAAAAATCCAAAAGAACCACAACTTTGTGCATATTATAATCTCATGGGATAGACATATTGCTTAACAAGTTTCCCTTTTCATACAGGTATGGATTTTTCAAATAAATTTTTCATGTTGAGATAAGGATTTTATAGTCATACCTATACTGTTTAACTAGGACCAACATGGATTTTTTTTATAGTTTTGTAATAGTTTTAGGTTCAATCTTGCGGTGTAATCTCAAACTACAGACACAAAATCCATCGCACACATTAAATCAATCATAGAAAACCCAAAACAATAAATTGACAAAATAAGTTTAAAATTATAGGTGAAATGGACATATGCAGACCATTCAATCACTGTTCAAATTAAAAAAAAGTAGAATACATCAATTGAAACATAAAAAAGTAATTAATAACAGTCCAATGATAAAGAAATGATAGGAAAAAAGAAAAGTGGATGAACAAGTGAAAGAAACCCGAAATTGACCCCTAAAAATGATTTGGTCTCCAACCTATAGATCTTTAAATCCATGATCAGGTGGAAGATGATGACTATGAGATCTCTAATCCTAGAACTCGAAATCAGAACACTAAGTGCACTATGAACTCCCCAATCACGGTCAAACCCTAACCATCATCAACCGACCCCTCTTGAACTCCCATGGTAGACCTCAAATTGGTCTCGGCCTCTCCCTTGGTGTCGACTCAGATCCATACCCCCAACACTTGTGGATGAACCTTCTCCCCAGTATTCAGCTTCCTCTATGTTCTCCACTAACGAAGCCTCCGCCTGCACTACGGTTTTTGAAACCCTTTATCCCTAACTGTTTGATGCCTCCCAAAAACAAGACTTGTGAACCCTATACAGAATTCTTCTTGTTTTTAATTACTATTATTAAATAATTATTATTATATATTCAATTTTATTGATAAATATTATATGTATATTATTTATGTTTAACTTTAAAATTAAAAATTAAAAATTTTCTATTTATGAAACAAAATAATTTTATAATCTAATCATATTAGAAATAATATTCATTTTGTTAATAAATTTATTAAAAAATAATATTTTTATAATAAAACATCTTTTTATGAATATTCAATATTTATTTAATAAATTATACCACTTTAAAATTTTAATAGATTTAAAATATTAATAATGCATTTTTTGGCGTACATTAGATTAAAATAATGTTACCTAAAAAATTTAGTATTTTTAATATTAAAATATATAATACATTAAAATAATAATTTTCAAGGTCATGTTTAATTTCGATATTTAATTTAAATAGTTATAATATAAAATTATAATTTTATTAAACAAATAATAATATTACCTTTAATTATTTTTATTTATTAAAATAATATATTAGAAAATATAATTTCATGATACTACATTTCAAAAAAGTATAATTAATTAATTTTATTTTAATATGTCGTCATGTAGTCAAAAAAATGTCATTTTGAAAATGAATCAAAGTAACAAAATTTCATTTAAGTTAAATAAAATATCATGGTTTTATTAAAATATTTCATAATATTATTTATTTAAATTATAATTCATTTATTAATTAAAATAATTATTTTATTGAAACTCAAGGTGTTACATTATCCCCCCTTAACAGAATTGTGTCCTCGCAATTCATTTTTTCAAGCAAAAAATAATTAGGAATTTTCTTCTCAAGAATTAAGAAACACTGATATCACAAAATTTCTAGACTCGACAACATCTAATCTCCAATGTTTTCTATACAGTTGGTATGATACCAATTTTAAAGGCCTATTCCCAAGCTATCGGACTCATCCAATATAAATGCTGTGATTTTTTATTTAAAAATAGACAAAATTTATTACATACTAAAAACCTTTATCGGTCATGGTTTTTGAGTATTAGATACAAACTATACAACTTAACTATAAAAAACAAAAGAAAAAAAAAGAAAAAAAAGACTTCACATGCGCTTACTTCGTAACTGAAACAGACTCCACCGGAAACTCTACTACACCTATAGAAAATAAATTTTAACAAGGGGTGTGCATTAAATATTCCCAAGAAGGGATTTCAAATCCTTCGATAATTTTTTTTTAGAATACTCATTTGAAAATAATTTAAAAAAATTAAATTTAGAAATATTCTTTTGGAGACATTATTTCAAATTACTATAAAATTACCCTTTAGAAAATACTTACATTCCAAAAAATGCTTTAAACATATTCTAGTATTTTTTTGAAAACAATACGCAAGCTTCTGAAAACAAAACCAAATTTTTGGACACTTGAAATGATAATGGTTGTCTTGGTCCTACTCACTTAGTGATGGATGGGTTCACTCCCCAATAACCTTCCATATTTACAATGTTGAAGTTATCGTTTTTCTGAACACATTTTGAGATTACTTTACTTATATATACTCTTTCACTAGAGTTTTTAATTTTTTTTAAACATGTCACCATATTAAAATGATTATTTTTACATATTATTATGTACATGAAAAAATGACTTTCATTACATATCACTTACAAGTTTGGTTACTACCAAAAATCATGCCATAAGACTTTCCATGAACTATCCATGAAATCAAACATTCTTTTATGTAATAATTTTGATATAAATACATATATTTGTTCATAATTAATAATTATATTCCACACATAAAATTATAAATAAACATCTTAAATAAAACATTTCAATTCCTTGAAAAAATTCATGTGCTTAAGAAGCTTAGAAGTAAACCTTAAAATTCAATCATAAAACATGAGTTTATTAGGAATGAAATGTATGTAGATGTTATTCATAACACATGGCCATAATAGTATGAAAATGTGACATCATTAATTTTAATATAACATGATGACATGATATGTACATTTTTTTTGAAACATACTGATAAAATGATGGTAAAAATTTCATCCCTATATACCTATATAAAATACACCCATTTTCAATCTTAATTTATGCACACACACACACACACACACAAAGATATATATATATATATATATATATATATATTTCACCCACTTACATCACTTTTAAGTAATTAGTTGTAGAGTTTAAAAATTTGCACTTATATATATATATATTTATGTATGCTTAATAAAGGCTTAAGATTACATATATATATATTTATATATATGTTATGAATTTAAATTCTAAATATATAAATTTGGGAGTCACATATATATAAAACATCTAATTTTATATATATATATATAATAAATTCCATTAAAAAAATTATAATTTAATGAATTGAAGCTTTTAAAATCAAAGTAATCAATTTCAAAATTTAAATAAAAGCAAGAATCGAAATTATTGTTAATGCACCCTTACCTGAATTTGAGAAGAAAATAGGTGTAATAATTGATTAAATTTTTGTTAAAAAAACAAATAATTTTCCTTGTTTAATTTAATAAAATAAATAATCAAAAACAGAAAATAAGATTAACATAACTCTTACTATAAATTTTGAATGATTTTAAGGAAAACCCTTACATGAATTTCTTGAAAAAATCCAAAATTGTCGTAGCTTTTCACATACTATCATCTCATTGGACTGACAGATAGCTCAACAAGTTTCTATTTTCACACTGGTATGGCTTTTCCAAATCAATTTTTCTTGCTGAGTTTAGGATTTTATAGCCATACCTATACTATTTTACTGGGACCAATATAGATTTTTTATAGTTTTCTTATAGTGTCAGGTTCAAGCTTGTGGTACAAGCTCACACTACTGGAATAGAAGCCAGAAGGCACATTCAATCAACCAGAGAAAACCAAAAACAATAAATTTGAAAAAATCAGTTTAAAATGATAGATGAAATGGACATCTACAGACCATTAAACCTCTATTGAAATTAAAAAAAATAGAACACAAAAATCAAAACATAAACAAGTAATTAATAATAGTCTACTGAAAAATAAAGGATAGGAAAAAAAAGAAGATAAACATGCGAAGGAATCCTGAAATTAACCCCTAAATACAATTTGGTCACCTACCAACAAATCTGCAAATCCATGATCAGGTGGAAGATGATGAATTCGAGATCTCCAACCCTAAAACATGGAATCAAAACCCTAAGCACACTAAGAACTCCCCATGCATGGTCGAATACTAACCATCGGTGACTGACCTTGCTCATACTCCCCGGGCATACCTCGACTTGGTCTCATCCTCTCCCTTGGTGTCGTCTAAGATTGATACCCCCAACGCTCATGGATGAACCTTCTCCCAGGTCTTAGGCTTCTTCTACATTCACCCCAACCGAAGCCTCGTCCTGCTCTAGGGTTTTTGAAACCTTTCATCCCCTTCGGTTCGACGCCTCCACAAAACAAGACCACTGAACCCTATACATTATTCTTATCATTTTTAATTACTATTATTATATCATTATTATCATATATTCAATTTTGTTTATAAATATTATATGTATATTATTTATGTTTAACTTTAACATTAAAAATTTATAATTTTACATTTATAAAACAAAATTATTTTATAATATAATTATATTTAAAATAAAATTAATTTTATTAACTCATTTATGAAAATATTATATTTGTATGATAAAACATCTTGTTGTGAATATTCAATATTTATTTAATAAATTATACCTCTTTAAATTTTTAATAGATTGAAAATATTAATAATGTCTTTTTTGACTTACATTAGATTAAAATAATGTTATTTCAAATATTTGATATTTTAAATATTACAACATATAATAGTTGAAAATAATAATTTTAAATGACATTTATAATTTCAATATTTAATTTATATAGTTATAATATAAAATTATAATTTTATTAAACAAATAAAAATATTGCCTTTAATTATTTTTACTCATTAAAAGAGTATATTAAAAAATATCATTTCATGATTATACATTTCATTAAATTATTATTAATAAATTTTATTTTAATACGTCATTATGTATTAAAAAAATGTTATTTTGAAAATAAATCAAAGTAACAAAATTTTATTTCAGTTAAATAAAATATCATGGTTTTATTAAAATATTTTATAGTATTATTTATTTATAGTTTATTTCATTTAATAATTAAAATAATTATTTTATTGAAACTCACGGTGTTACATTTTAGTTGTTTCATTAGCTGTTTTTGAACTAAACTTTATTCTAGACTTCAAATTCTAAAGAAAATATCCACATCTTTGTTATGGAAAGTCAATATTTCAAGATGTTGAATCCCATCAGACCACCTCACTTCAATAGAAGTGATTATATTTACTTGAATGATAGAATATAGGTAACAATTAACATCATGGGTCTTGGTTATTAGGATATAATGAAAAAACTATACAAACTATCTGATGTTGATTTAGAAACACTCAATGGTATTAATGCTTCAAAATGTGTTTTATATTACAAAGTTATAAATTACTTATACTACTCTCTATTTTGAAATATGTACAGTCATATTTTGACTTGTAAAATTTCTTTTGACATTTGGAGGACATTAAATGTCACCTATCAAGGAACTAATAAGTTTTAGGTAACCAAGCTTGGTATACACATATCTAAATTTATATAATTTAGAATGATTGATCAAGAATGAATAAATGATATGTACAATAGATTAAACAACATTTTCAACCGTATGATTTCACTTGGAGATACCGGGATGAATGAAGCTTTTATCAAAATATTACTCTGAGATCTACCCAAGATATGGCATTCAAAGAAATTTTTTGCTGTAGAACGTAAGGATTTCACTAAATATTCAATGGATGAGTTGATATAATCACTTCTTCAAGAAAATATATAAATTAAAAATGAAAATGATGATGACCATGATAAAAGGAAAGGTATTACATTTAAATAAAATATAATTGTTATTGTTAATTCCTCTAATTCTAAGCTACAACAAAGTAATAAAGAGGAAATTCTAAATTTTACCAAAGGATTTTACAAGTACCTGAATGGTAAGAGAGGATTTAAGAAGACTAACAAAAGAGATTATCAAAAGGATGAAAGAAAGGGTAGTAAAATAGGTAAAATTTGTAAATATGATGTCTTCAAATTAATATTCTATGAGTGAAGGAAAGAAGGGGAATTTAAAATCAGACTGTCCAAAATTAAAACAAGATGGAAAAAACAATCAATACAAGAAGGAGAAAGGAAATTCATATCATGCAGGATAGAGTTGTACAGAAGAGTCGGACTCAAGTATTTATGGTACAAATAGTGAAAAAGAATATATCAATCTATGTTTTATGACTACAAATATAAATGAGGAACATTATGAATATAATTCCAATTCTAGTTATGAATTTTATATTGAATATGATGTTAAATAATTAACACTTCAAAATGAAAACTTTTGATGTGATATATTGAGAATGGATGAACTATATAAATAATTCCAAAGAAAAAATATCAATATAAAAGAATAAAGTAATATATTGAATGATTTTTTTAGTAATATAAAAGAGAAAAAAGTTTTAGATTCTATACTATTAAATGTTAATGATGAGAAAATGAGAATAAAATATATCTTTTCAAAAACTGATAAATATCAAGAAAAATTATTTAAATTATCTTGTGATGATTTAGATAAAATTGAAAGGAATGTAAGAATATTTAACTTAGAAATAATAAAATGAAAAGTTATGGATCATGATCCAATCTAAAATTATGTGATGACATTTATGTTGTTCATAATGAGAATCAAAACCTTAAAAATGAAATTACTAGTTTGAAGTAAACCTTATATGTTTTTTTTCAAGGATAAGAGAAATTTTATGAGATAAAGGATATGAAAAAATCAAAATTTGATAAAATAGGTTGTGGATATAATAATCATATTCCTTAGATGTGGAGAACTATTATTGTTAAAGTCATGAAAAATGGGAATATTTCAAATGTTACTTTCTTTAGATATAATTTGAAAGGGAATTATGAAAATGAATGTTATTTAAAGTTTAATTAGTATTTAAGCAATACAAAGACTTTCATTTCTAAAAATCAATATTCTACATTACCCTAAAATAAATGTCTCAAATCTTTATGGGTATCTAAAAGTTTTTATACTAATCTAGTTGGACCCAAACTAGTATGGGTACCAAAACAACCATCTATCTAATTTGTTTTGTAGGAAGCCTGCATGAAGAGTTCCAAAGTCACATGGTATATAGATAGTGGGTGCTCATGGCACATGACTTTTGAAATCTCTAAATTCACATACTTTAAATATTGTGGTGTAGGTACTATCACTTTTAGTGGTAACTATAATGGTATTGTTAAAGGTTTTGGAGAAGTAGATATATTAACTTCTGTTATAATTTCTAATGCACTATTTGTAAAGGGATTAAAACAAAATTTAATCCTCATATCACAACTTTATGATTATCATATGATTTTAATATTTTAAGATAATAAATGTCTTTTTTATAATTACAATGTTGTTTTATTTTATGCTCATCGAAAATAAAATATATATTTTATTTATTTTTCAAAACTAACCTAGTAGAATGTAAAATGATTAAATGTTGTAAATATAGATCACAATATATGAAATAAAATGTTGGGACATGATCATATTTTATTTTTTTATAATATTCCTAAACACGAAAAGGTTCCAGAAACTTAAAAATTCAGTACATGTTAGTTTTATGTACATTATTCTTTTTTCAAAGGTAAGCAACACAAAGAGTATTTTAGATCTATTAATGTGTTTAATACTACTAGATTCTACGAATAGATTTATCTTAATTTTTTTAGAACTATGAGAACTACATATTTTGGTTATAAAATATGTTCTTTTTTAATTGTAGATGAATTCATTAGATTTTCTGAACCATTTTCTTATCTCATAAAATTGAAACCTTAAATAGGTTTGTTACTTTCTGTAGGAAAATTTAAAATAAAAAAGGTCTCTTAATTTATCCTATTAAAAGTGATAAAGGAGGAGAGTTGTTTAACTTATATTTTGAAAAATGCTATGAATATAAGGGACTTTATCATAATTTTTATACCCCTAGAACACCACAACATAATGGTTTTGTAGAGAGTAAAAATCAATCTATTCAAGAAATAGAAAAGAATAATTGTTAATGAATTCAACCTTCTAAAATATTTTTGGGCTAAATTAGTTAAAACTTCATGTTATATCTTAAACATAGTTTACATAAAAACCTTGTTAAAGAAAACACTATATGAACTATTTAATAATAAGAAACCCAAAATTGGTTATTTTAGTGTTTTTGGATTTATTGTATATATTTTAAATACTAAATATAATCAAGTAATATTTGATTTTAAAAGTGATGAAGGTATATTTTTATGATAAACTAATAACATTAAGACTTTTAGGTTATACAATAAGGGAACTATGAAAATTGATGAATCTGTGCTTATAAAGTTCAATGAAAATTGTGAAAAATAATGTAATGATTCTATTAAAAATGTTGAATATTTTAAATAATTGAACATTAATGAAGATAAACTTGAAAATAATAATGAATAAATTGAGGGGGAGCATATTTCATCTTCATCTAATCCTTTAATTTGGAAAACTCTCAAAGAACACTCTTTAGAGAATGTTATAGAAAATTTTGAATCTGGAATTAGGACTAGAAATTCTAAATATGTTCTAATTATTCATTTGTAACTAAATTTTCACCTGTTAATATTAAATAATATTTGAATGATTATAAATAGATTAATTACATGTATAATTTACTTTAACAATTTGATATAAATAATGTCTAGAATTTAGTTCATTTACCCAAATATGCAATTTCTAAAGAAACCAAATGGTTTTTATGAAATAAATTGGATGAGACTGGTAATATAGTTAGAAATAAGGCAAGATTAGTTTCCCAAGATTATCTTCAAGAAGAAGGAATTGATTTCAAAGATTCATTTGCACCAATTTCTAGATTATAATCCATTCAAATTATATTAGATTTTGTAAGTTTTAATTTTTTTAATCTTTTTCAAATGGATGTAAAAAGTTAATTTTAAATTATTTTATTTTTTAAAATTTTTATGTTAAAAAACAACTTGGTTTAAAAAATAATGAAGTTCCAAATCATATTTTCAAGATTTATAAAGATTTATATGGTATTAAGAAATTTCATCAATATTGGTATGAAATACTAACTCTATTTTTAATACAAAATTATTTTTAATGGTATGGTTGATCCAACCTTATTTATAAAAAGAGTTTCAAATGATATTATTATTATAGAAATTTATATTGATGATATTATTTTTAGTTCTAAAAATAATAAACATAGTAATGATTTTTTAAAATTAATGAAAAATTAATTTGATATGAGGAAAATGGGGAAATTATAATTTTTCCTTAGTTTACAGGTTAATCAAAGGAAAGATGGTATTTTCTTAAATCAAGCTAAGTATTCTAAAGAACTGGTAAAAAGTATTGGTCTTGATTCTTGTAAAATTATGAGAACCCTTGTGAGTAAAAATTCTAAATTGGATACAGATGAATGTAGAAATTTTTTTAGTGATAAGTTGTATAGAATCATAATAAGAATCCTTATGTATCTTAATACTTCCTAGTCAAGATATTTTTTTCGTATGTGTGATAGATATCAGTCCAACCTCAAATAAAGTCACCATAAATCTATTAAAAGGGTAATTATATATATCAATGGTTTTATTTGTACTAGACTATTTTATTCGAATGATAATTTCACTAATTTATTATCTAACTCAGATTCTGACTTTGGAGGTTGCAGATTTGACTGGAAAAGCACTACAGTTATGTGTCACATTATAAGAAAAATATTAATTTCATGGAGATCTAAGAAACAACTTTTAGTAGAAATATCAATAATTGTGGTTGAATATGTAACTTCTTCTAGTTTTTGTTCATAGAGTATTTGGATAAAACAAAATATGTATGATTTTAATATTAGTTTTGATAAAAAATTCTATTGATAGTGATAACTCAAGTGCTATTACAATTTCTAAAAACCCTCTTCAACATTCAAGAACTAAAAAAATTGATGTTATATTTCATTTCCTTAGGGATTATGAATATAAAGGTGATATATGTTTATTATTTTTTCTACAAAGAAACAAATAGATGAATTTTTCACTAAACCCAATGATTCTATAAAATTTAAGAAAATGATGTTTTAATTGGCTATGTTTTAAGCTTACCATTTATTTATATAATTACTATTTAAATAAATATAAATATGTTTTTACATGAATTATGTATATTTCTATTATTTTCGTCTTTTTTTAATTCATAAATAGATCATACTAGTTAAAAATTATTTGTTATAGTCTTTGTTAAACTATAAAATTTTCTTACCCTATTAATTGGGTATTGAAAAATTTATATCTATCTTTGTATTGATAAATTACTCTTAAAACATATTTAATTAAATTAAATATAGTTTAAAAATAATCTCTCTCATTTACATGTTCTGTTTTTTTTATTATTGGTTGTTTTTATTTTTATACTCTTTATTTTGTTATTTTTGTTAATTACTATTAAAAATAAGGCCTTTTATACAATCCTCTTAATTCGATCCCTATTCCACATTTAGGGGGACTCATCAGTCAACCCCCATTGGATGTCCAGCCCTTGAGGCCCACACAGTGGTCGGGTTGAGAATAGTGCATGTTTTTAGCATGCAGGCCAATGTATAATGCCCTTGAATCACACCTGAAAGTGCATAGGTGGTTTAATTCACCCATTGGGCCTATGGGACCATGTGTTAATTGTGTTTTTTTTCTAATTAAGATTCAGTGCATGTTTTTTTAATAAACTCATCGGACGCTGCTTCTTCAATTCAATGTGGGACACTCATTTGAGTGCTACCGTTCATCCAAACATAAAAATCCAGATACTCACATGTCCATCAGATCCATTTTTAATCACATACAATATTTTTCTTAAACTCTAGGGTTATACATTTGAAATATCATTTTATTAATTATTCTTCATCATCCTATCTTCTTCCTCAGTAGACTGACCTTCGACATGTAGTGATCTGAAAAATCTAAACTTTTTTCTTCAAAATTGTAGATCTTTCTCATGGTATCCTGACTTATCTCCCTAGTTTTTTATCGATTATATATTCAGTTAAACTTCATATTCTCTATCTATATCTTGAGGATATTCTTTTTGAAGCTTTCCTATTTCAATCCATCACCTCAACTTACTTCTCTGGTTCTTCAGCCTTCCCCTATTGGTTTCTTGATGAGTCACCATTGGAAAATTCCAATGGTGGGTGATTCGAGTCACCGTTGTAAAATTCCAAAGGTGGGTCACAAGTAACCATTGTATACCAATGGTGAGTCATGATCCACCATTGGAACTCGGTGGTGAGTTAGTAAACTACTGCCAGTTCATCAATGGTGAGTTATTTTACGCACCTTTCAATATCAACTATGGGTTATTTCTTCCCTCGTTTTGTTTTTTTTTTCTTCTCTGCATGATCTTAATATAACATTTATTAATATTCCACATAACCTCCTTCTTCTATCATGTCAATTTTTTTCTTATTACTATATGAAAAAAATTATTTTTTTTCGTAGTTTTTTAACAGAAGTTTTTAAATGTTTTTATCATCAGCATAATTGTTGTTTTTTATTTATTCATGTTCATAGATTCTTGGAAGAATCTTACTCTTTTTTCATTCTATTTGTTTTATTATTTTATGATTATTTTTGTAAAAATATTTTTGGTCATTGATATGTAATTAATTTCTATTTTTTAGAAATAATTTTTACTAAGAAACCATTAGACACTTCCAACAGTAGGTCATGAGCCATCATTGGATTCATGAAATGGTGGGTAATGAGTCACTCTTGGATATCTTGAAATTGTAATGGTAGACATTTTATATGTTTTCAGTAGTGGATCATGAACCACCATTCTTTGTTTTCAGTGGTTGTTCATGACACCCCACTCTCAATTTTCAACAGTAGCTCAATGATCCACCATTAGCTAATAATTATTTCTAACTTTTTCATTTCATATTTATATTAATATTGTTAAAATATATTTATTTCTTAATTTTTTTATTTTTTTATATATTGAAATATAATTTAAAAAGTGTAATAAAATAACTGCAGTATTATTTTATGAACACTTATTTTTGCAGACTTATATTCATGTGTTGCTCTATTTTACAACACTTTCTTGTTGTATGTATAATTTGTAATATTATATTTTTATTTCAATTATATTATAATTTTTATTTACTTTTCATCTTCATACTTAAAATATTTATATTTTTATTTTAATATTTCTTAAATAATTAAAAATCCTAATTATGTTTTTTTAGTAGATATTTAACATAAAAATTTAATAGTCATATTATGGTATTCTTATAGACTAACAGTTTTCATGTAGATATTTTTTACTGATATGCTCCAAGTGGATCATTATTTAATTATCTAGTATATCCCTTCAAGGATTAAAACATGTACCAGTTTAAATGATTCATTTTATGCTAATACAACGATACAATTTTTGCTGCCCTGAATTGATTGAGAAACTTATTTGACTTCTATTGTTCTTCCATGATCACTAATAATCTTCATCACTTTCATCTTCAACAACTAGAGTGATCAAAGAACTCAAGACTCTCCAAATTTATACATCATATGCTCAGTTGTAGTTTAACTTGATTTTATTATTTATCTATTTCAATTATCCATTCCATCTGTTTTTCCTCAAGAGTTTTGGTTTAATATTTTCCCATCCAAAGGTTGTCTCATTGGTTTATTCCTCCCATCTAAAATGAAGGCTAGGTTGTTCCTCCCATATAAAAGGAAGTTAGGTTATGACTCCTTCAACGGTATGGGGTTATACCACCAGTTTTGAAAAAGGTATGTTTCATCTGTATGTAATTGGGTTATCAGCCCTTTTAAAAAGTGAGGATCTAATTAATACAAGTCTCCTCACAGAATATAGGATATTTATGAGAGTAATAGGATCTTGGTGATATGAACCTCCATAAAAACTTCTTTTGTTATTTGTTTTATTTTCACTGTATTTTTAACACTATTCTAGAATGATAAATTAGTATTTGTAATAATAATTCAAAAAACACTATCCCCCCCCCTCTGGCCACTTTTTCCATACAAAGGGGCCTAACAACTTTATGTACTATTATTGTTCTATTGAAATTTCACTGAAATTTTTCCATTCCAAACCTTTGTGTTATGAATACCATATCTATTACAACTCAAGGGTATTCACCAGACATAACTATACTTATTTTATTGGGGACTTCCATATATTAATTCTAGACCCATGATCATGGAATTAAATGTGATGAAATATGTTCTTATGTTATATGATCTATGTAGAATACTTATGCATGTACATGATATGATTATGATGGGTGCACCCAGATAGTGCTCTAATATATTGGGTAATGTTTTAGCCTCAAGAGATGTCATGGATAGTGTATAAAATGTTATCCTAAGCATATTATGTTATGATGTCTTGGTGTTTAACCTTAACCTATGTTTATAATTTCTTGTTTTATGTTGTTTCCACACTCCAATGTTTCCTTTATGTTATCATGACACATCTTGTCTCATTGTTTATGTTTTTTATTCTCATCCCTTTTACGTCCCATTGAAATTATAATTGTCCAGCATGTAATACTTTCCTTATGTTATAATTTGTTTTATTTCATTACTGGTATTTATTTATCTCATATATGTGTGTCCCTAGGTTATCCCATGCAATTTTATGAACAATGGAAAATTATGAGCATGTTAAGGAACTTTTCAATAATGCTAATGTACCCCTATTATAAGTTTTTTTAATGTAACTAATTACCAAATGATACAATATTTCTTGATATCCTAGTTAGTATTATGTGTATTCTTATGTAATAAATCATGATTTAATTTTCTATAAAGATATGGGTTTTCATACTCATTCTATTTGAGATCCTATTTTCCATCATCATTGGGTTGCTGGCACAGCTCCACTGGGTTGCTGGTAGGGTACTACTTCTAGGAGAAGTTCTTGGGCATGCCACCTGCTGACTGGTGATGGTTGTAGCCTTAGTATTTACAAATTATCCCATCCACTTTGTTTAAAATACATCAAGGATACTTTTTACCTTCTTTCAAGGATTCAAAAGTTCTGTTAATACTTCTTTAATGATATTTTAATTTTTTCAAGTTTCTATCAATATTTCATCAATATTAGCTTCAAAATACTTAAATTTTTGAATTTAACGCTTTTAATAGTGTTTGTGATCATTAAAATCAATGAATGGTGAGAAACACAATAATCTCCCCATTTTTATGATCACAAACACATGAAAGAAATAATTGAATTAAAATAATAATATAAAATAAACATAAAGACTTATTACTTTACTGAGTTATCATGATTTATTTTGAATAATAATAATCAAAAACTAATCACAAAAACTAACTTATCTCCCCACCCCCAACATAACATTTCCCCCCACACAAATAGAAAAAACTAGATATTTAACCCCAATAAATCTAGATTTTTATCCCCCTTTATGATTATCAAAATGAATTCATATATAGGGTTAGATAATAAAGTGATATATAATTTTAAACTAAGTTTATCATCATTAATGAAATTTTGAGAGAGATGAAAATAACATTTTGAAAGACTAAATTTTAAAAAAATTATAAAGATAGATTTTCAACAAAGCATGCGAGAAAAATAAAATAAAGAAAATTTGAATTACTTTTAAAATAATTTTTTTTTAATATCAATAATAATCATCAAAAGAAAAATTGAAAAAGGGTGTCTCCAATAGGATCATTTTAGTATTAACATGATTATCTCCCCCTCGAATAAATAATCAGGTGAGATTAATGGAACATTTCCCTTCAATAAAAAAACTAAAAAATGGAATAAAAGACAAATAAAAAATCATTCCATCATTATGGTTTAGAAAATATAGTTTTAATAAACTGTATAAAATTAATTGGGAGTGTCAAAATGGGTGTGAGGTAATCATACACTCACTCTTCCCATGATTGAGAAAGTGTTAAAAACCCAATAAAATCTTTTAGGATAAATCTCTAAGAGATTATGGGAAAAAACCACATAAACATTTTTGTAGCTAGACATGAATGTTTTCTGGGAGTATCATACTCACTTTACTTTTCCAAAATTATGATATTTTAAAAGAATATATTTATTTGAAATTAATTTTGGAGAAAAATTATATAAAACAAATTGAAAATTTATCAAGAATTCAAATGATTCAGAGATATGAATGACAAGATAATCATACCCAAAACACCATTAATAAAGTCAAAATGATCAAGAGGAGGGGGTTTAAAGAAGATATCAATAAGTTTATGGTTTGTGGAAATAAAATTCAAGAATGATATCAAATTTTTTAAAGTGATCTCATAGAAAATGGTATGTTAATTTAATGTTCTTATTGTGAGAGTGTTGGATAGGATTTTTAGATATAATAATCACCATAGAGTTGTTACACATGATAGGGACAAGATAATATGTTATCAAAAAGTCAATAAGAGTATGTTTCATATATATAACTTGACTGAAACAAATACCAGTATCTATGTATTCTATTTTGGCTATAATAACGGAAATAAATGTTTTCGTCTTACTAATCTATTTTATTAAGGACATTTTTTTTAGATGAAATGTTACACTAGTATATTCCCTATCTAGGTGTCTACCTCCAAAATCAGCATAAAAAAAATAAGAAAGTTCAAAATAGGTTTCATTAGGACAATATAAAAATATATTTCAAATTCCTTTCAAATAAAAATAAATTCATTGAGTTATTTTAAATGAAACTTTATTGGATTTGTTTGGAAATGACCACAAAGGAATACACTAAACATGATGTTTAGTTGGGTTACAATATTGAAAAGTGGACTTACAAACTTTGATAAATATTGTACTCAACTTATTGATTGTATTATTCCAAAATTTTCTTAAAAGTTGTACTTATGGGTGTTCTAATTTCCTAAGAATGATCCCTACCAAACTTATTTAAAATCTCATCAGTGTATTTAATTTGGTTTTAAAAATTTCCATCAAATTTTTTGGAAATTTAAAAACCAAGAAAGAATTTGAGTTCTCCTATAAAACTTATTTCAAAATTATTATTCATTAAATTAAAAAAATCATTGCAAAGAGTTTATTTAGTTTAGTTGAGAATAAAATCATTAACATAAATTTTAATTATTAATTAATCATTTGAAAAGTTTTTGAGAAAGTTATTGGAATCTGCTTTTCCCGTTTTGAAATCATTTTATAAATGAAATTTAGTTAATATCTCATACCAAACATGGGGGGGTTTCTTTAAACTGTATATATTTAGTTAACATGAAAAATGAATTTTAAATTTTATTATTTTTTTTAAAGGTGGTTTCTCTAAAAATATTTTCAAAAATAAAAATATTTCAAAAATCAATTTTTACATCCATTTAAAACATTTAAAATTAAAATAATTGGAAAATGGAAACAAGATTATAAGAGACTCTCAAAGTGTTACAGTTGTAAAGGTTTCACTATAATCAATACCTTTTTCTTGATTATATATTTTAAAAACATTATGATCCTTGTTATGAATTATAATTATTTGATCGTCAAGCTTGTTTTGAAAAACCCACTTAGTTCCAACAATAGAATGATTATCAAGATAATCCTTGAGATTCCAAACATTATTCCATTGAAATTGGTTTAAATACACTTGTATGAAAAGTATCCAGTTTTTATCATTAATAGAATCTTAAATAGAATGCGATTCAAGGTGAGAGAGAAAATCTTGATGTTTAACCTCTTTTTGGGCCGACCATCTAGTATGAGTTTTAAAATGTAATTCGCCAATATAATTCTAAAGAGAATTTCTTTTATATTGAATCCTAACCATGGGTAAAGGATTATATGGATATTCTAGAGCACCATTAATTTATTTAAAATATTTAGGCTTAGTAATTGTTAAACTAGGATGGTCAATATCATCATTACTTTATGGATTATATTTAGGATCATTTTCATCTAATTTGATGTGAATAGATCCTTCTATGTTCTTGGTATTCTTATTAAAGACTTGATAGGATTTAATTTTGTTTTAGCACCCAATAAAGATTCATTAGATAGATATATGGTCAAACTTTCCTATATTATCATTGGTATTAAGGATAAAGTGTTTAAAATAGAATAATTTAAAAAATACAACATTTTTAATTTTAGCTTTCTGAAGATTATAAGGGGTTTCTCCTAAGTGGGTCTTATGAGGACACAATTAAGGATAATAATGTGGAATTTCCACATTATCCCAAAAGAATTGGGGTATAAAAAACTAATTAAAGAGAGTCCTAGACATTTCTTTGAGGGTTTTATTTCATCTTTTGAAAACCACATTTCATTGACGCATTCTTGGAGTGGAGATGTACTGATGATAACCTTGAGAAGCTCAAAAATAATTAAATTATTTGATATCATATTCCCCACCATGTATGGTTTTAAGGGAAATGAGTTTGTAACATTTTTTTTAAATTACTTGAAAAGTTGATAAATACATTATAATACTAATTCTTATGAGCTAGGAATAAAACCTATGTAAATATAGTATAGCTAGTGATAATTACTAAAGTGTTATTTTTACCTCTGATAGTAGAAACATGAGTTAATCATAAAAGGATATATTGGACTAGTTATAAGGATTTAGAAGATAAAAAATGGTTTTTAGTTTTGAAAGGAGTCGCATGTTTCTTACATGTTTAGAAAGGTTCACAAACTAAGTTATCTTTAAAAGTAAATTTCAGTAAATCACATACTAGTTAGTTACAATTGATTTTGATAAGAGATTGAATATTAGAATGACTTAGTCACTGATTCCAAATCCAATAATCATTATCTTATGCACTTAAAAAAATTATATTATCATGAAAGATATTTTAAATATATAATATAAATATTTTGAAAATAAGATGCGGTAAATAAAATAATTTCTATAGAAAAAAATTTAGAAAAATAATTTTTTAAATAAATTTTGAAACGATTATCACATAATTAACTAATAATTAGTAAATTATTGTTAAAGAAATTAAAAAATAAAACATTATTAATTAGATTTTTTTTGAGAAAAAATTATTCCTATATGAGTGATTTAAAATTTTAAATCCTTTTTAATAGTGACATATCCTCCATAAATTTTTTTATATGATTGTATTTGAAAATATCACCACACATATGCCCTGAGCACACATTACCCAGATATGTAACAACCCCAAACCTACATTCCCAGATATGATTCTAAAAATATAATATTTACATTTATTTCCCTGATAAAAATAAATTTGACATAATTTAAACCTTCCAAAAAACAAAACATCAAAAGGAAAATTTGGATCACTTACATACCCAAGGAACATTTTGTTTTAGAGTTTTAGATAATTAAAAAAACTCTTACCTAACAAATTGAATACATGAATAACATGTTCGAAAAGATTTAAATCATATAAAAATAAAATCTTCACATATAATAACTTTCTTAAGAATAACATAATTGAAAACTTTCTTCACAACCCATGTAAAAGAAAAGATAAAAAAGGATGAGCTCAAATGATCATTATGGGTAAAAATAAGAATTAAAAATTAAATTTCATCACTAAGAATTGGATGATCATATGGGTATGATGAAATAATCAAATTGAATTATCATAATATAAGATAATTCATTCCCATAAATACTTTGATCATCGATAGTGAAACATGGCTTAAATCTTTAACAAAGGGATGAGTCATATGAATTAATAATCATGAGTCATGTAATGTCAATCTTGATCAAACCAAATATTTTGAACTCATAGAAATCATAAATAATTTTTTTTGGTATCTTGGAAAATAATAATTATATCACTCTTAGAATAACTTTTCAAGATGGTATAAACTATCTAGTTAATTCCCATAACCTATTAGGATAAACCTAGTAACTAGTTAACTCCATCGCCTCTTAGGAGTTATGTATATTCAGTTAACTCTGTCATCATTACCTAAAGCATTGGAGGTCTATAACAGAACCACCCATAATATATCATACAATGTACCTTAAGGTTTTGGGTTCACTTTCCAATCCCACTTTCATCAATAATTTCCATGTACCATATCATGAATAAAACATTCATAATATTTCACTTTTCAACATAACACCCTTGAAAATAACCATCATTCCTTTCTAGCTTGGTTAATATTTGGAAAAGAAATGGGTCTTATAATTTAAAACAATCATCTTAAGCCATATTGAGAAATAATATGGACGGTATGATAATATCATATTCTTAGTAAAGTATAGGAATCATCAAATTATATTTATATATATAAAAATTCACTTAAAAACATTTAAAACATTTCTTTGAAAATAAGGGAAAATAACCTTTCTTTGGGTAATATTTTATAAAAATTTATAAATTATTGTGAAAAAGATTATATTTTGAAATATATATGGAAACATATAAATTAATATTCAAATAAAATAACAGTCTTTATGGTGGGAAAATTGGTTCATGTTATAAATGTTAAAAATATTCATTATTTTCAAACATTTTGTAAAGTGAGTCAAAAGTAACCCATTACAAAAATGTTAAGAAATTTATTTTAAAAAACATTTAAAAAAAGTTAAAATAACACATAAAATATCCTTAGAAAATAGTTTATATTTAGAAAAATAACAGTCTTAAAAAAACTTTAGGAAATATGGATATGGAAGAGACAGATTTTTGATGTAAAAAGAAAATACAAGACTCGTATCAATTATAAAAAAATATCTTGATATTTATTTAATAATTAATGGAGGCAATGAAAAATAAAAATTCAAACCAAATTCTTAACTAGAATATAATAAAAGATATTCTTTTCAAGAAAATAATATCGTATGATTTCTTCCAAGGAAACCTTGAACATAAAAAATCCTGAAAATAAATGAGATTGTAACATAAAGCCTTTACCACTTTGGTAATATCCAAATCATAAGACCCATGAATGTATAAATTCAAATGAAACATTAAATATCCTGAAAATAAGAATATTCATGATATAAAATTTGAAAGTGGTTGTAAATACACTTAATAAAAGAATATAGGTGTATAAAATAACATATGTCTAAAAAATAAAATTTGAGCCGATAAACCCTTACAAAGGCCATATCATTAAATTGAGAATTGATAAATAAATATATTATGTGTAATAAGTTTAAATAGATACAGAAAAATTAAAAATGAAACATAACCCAATAAAATTTCATTTTTTGCATAATCTTGTCGTGATATAATTAATGAATAAGTGATATAACTAAATGAAGGAAAATGTTGTTAAGAAACCTCTTACCACTCTAATAACTTCACAATCAAAACGCATTTGATGGAGTAACATGAATTTTAACATAAAATACCCTAAATTTTTAATGATTCAATATATAAAATATAAAATGGTAATATATAGACTATAGAAAATAAATTATTTGTACAACATTAAAATAGTCCTCAATGAAAGAAAATTGAGACGAAATCTCTTACCTTGAGTCCAAACATTCTATGTATGTAATTTAACGAAAATATAATAAACATATATCAATTATTTACTTTTTTATAACCTTTTATAGGTTTATTAAGTTATCATTGAATCATTTTCCTTATTTATTTTACTAACATAATTAATTACTTAATCAATTAGGTCCATGTCGGGTGTTTTGAGGATGTTCGGTACATCATTTCAAAATGACTTTGATATGTTGATCGTAGTAGAAGTGGTAATTTTTACATAATATAAAGAATAATACTAATGAAATAATTATAATTTTTAAACATTAATTATATTTTTAAAACTAACCATGAAAAATGGTTATGAAAAATGAACTGTGTTACAATCATGAAGACGATAGGTCATTCGTATAGATGCGTAAAATTTCTTTTTTTCATCAAAAATGATGGAAAGGATGTAAGTATTATTTTATAATTCCAAAATTATTACTATATTTTAAAAATAATATTATTTATTTAAATAAACCTATATATGACATCCATGTGAATTTATTTCCTAAAATTAATTACTTCGCTTCATGGAGACAGTAATCCAGGCATACACATGAATGGATGTAACAACCCGAGATTTTATAAGATATATTATTTTTAATATCTTTCATATCTTCTACTATACACTACACCAAGATTATCTTGCGCTATACGCGACACCATATAAACTTGCAGTATATGAAACACTAATCTTGGATCGTGTTACATACAATTTCAAGATTGTTTGATAGTAGTTATTCTACGCAACATTGAGTATATATATATTCAATGTATTAATGAAATATTGTTTGATTTTTTTATACGCAACAACAAAGGATTCGTGCACTAAACGCAGCACTAACTTGGCTTGCATTATACGCAATCACGACCTTCCTCGATAGAGCGTGTTGTACGCAATACCGAGTTTTACTAAACAACGATATATTGTTATAATATTATTATGAACTAGCCGTTATAAATAATATTAACTATATTTTGAATTTTATAACATTATTATTCATCTTACACATTTTCTAGAACATGGTATAAGAACAAAATAAATTTTTCGGGTAAAATAAGTATTTTTCAAAAAATGCAATTTTGACGCCTTTTGATGGCACACCCACTTTAAATCTAGTTTTTGAAATTTTTATAAGTTCAATTTGACAAAATAAAATTCTTCTTTGAAATCAAGAAATAAAAATTTACATTCGATAAAATTTTCATATTATTCTAGTAACTTTCATATTTTGATGAATAGTAAAAACACGCTATATTTTAATTAAAAACAATTTTTTTCATCGCAATAATTTATATGGTTAATTAATAATATTGAATGGTTTTAAAGTATAAATATAATATATTTTTACCATTTAATATAATTTATGTCATTAACATTAATTTTACATTTAATTCATAGGTAAAAACATTTCAATCTTTTGCAATGTTATAACTTTTAAAACACGTTTTCTTAACAACGTGATTAATTTTATATTAATTTCTGAAACTTTTGTGTATTGAATTTAGAAAAATGGATTCCATATTTGGAATCAGTCGTTCGAAATTGTGTTAATAAGCTACTTTTTATTTTTGGGCATTATGAATAGTAACTACGGTAAATTTTATTTACCATAGTAAAAGATAAATCGACTAATTAAGGTTAAATATAATATTATAAAATTACACTAACACTTTTCTTAATATAATTGGATGCTTATATTTTGTTCTAAGGCATATTTGGGTCTAAATGGAATCCATTGGAACCCACTTGGAGGTGATTAAGACCTTTAGTTTATTTTATTTAAAGGAAAGTGAAATATGTCTCCCTCAACTTTAATAATTAAAGTATTTTTAATATATAATTATACAGAATATAAATTCGGTTATAAATATTTATTTTAAAGATAAAATGTTTTTCTTCATAATGGTAATTTATTTTTAATTTTTAAGAGTTATTTAATTACCTTATTATCTTATACATTAATGATGTATAAATTATTTATTTAGCGTAAAATCAATAATATAGTTTTTATAGAAATAGTAATACATATCAAAAGGCCCTAAAATCGGAAAAAACTTATTAATAGAGTATATATAAACCCTAATAATCCACTGGCCGAATTGTTGACCATTTGGATCCTTATTAAGGCGATTATGACACTTATAATATTTTATTTTAAATGATTCCAAAGTTCCCAATTTCATAATTTAGTAAAGATAACAATTTACATGTTGTTATTTAAAGATGATAAATTAGAGTAAAATTATTATTATAAAATATTTGATATTTATCTTCATCAAATGATTTTATTTTTAATTTTTATGCAAAAAATAAGTATATTAAATAATTATACAAAAATGTTGTACTAATTATTTTATTAAGAGATATACCAAATAAATGGTTTTAAAAATATTAAAATAAATATTATATGAACTTTTTAATGTGATCCACTAATTTTATAGACAAATTTGGCATGTTAGGAATCTATTAAATATTTTAGTTCGAATATATCCCTTGTGTAGAGTTTATTTAAATTCAAATAAATGAATAGTGTCAAAATTGACACTATTGTTATTTTATAAAAATAACATATTGTTAAACTGTTTAATAATCACAAAAATATTTGAAAATTATAAATTGAAATTTATATAGTCTAAAATGTCATAAATCATCCAATTATGGGAAATTAACAACACATAATTAATTATTTATAACCATTTAAAATTTAGAATTTTATTTCCACAAATAAACTTAAATAGATTAAATAAGGATAAATCAAAATGATAAGGATTAAAATAAGATCAAAACATGTATAAATTTGATTTTTTGAAGAGATTACAACCCTATATCATCTAATCTTCTTATTGAGTCATT
Source organism: Viscum album (assembly GCA_963277665.1). NCBI lineage: Eukaryota > Viridiplantae > Streptophyta > Magnoliopsida > Santalales > Viscaceae > Viscum > Viscum album. The sequence continues at coordinate 321,220,225 of OY728146.1, forward strand.
TTTGGTGGTTTTTATGTGGGTTTTGAATTTATATTAAACTAATATTTTTGAGGATTCCAAAGGTGCCCCTCTCCTCCCTTATAAAAGGGAACATCCTACCTCTCCTCCTTACACCACTTTGAGCCTTCAAGATTGGCCAAACCCTGAAAATTTCACTTATGTATTTCCTTATAAACCTACTAGAGGTACTGGTCTTCTCAAAAGTCCAACTCTAGTGCCCTAAGAGAAAGTTTAAAGGAGGCACTTCGAGAAAGAGGTAATACCTTCTACTGTTTTCTTCAAGTTCCATTCTTCTTCTACTCCCTATTCTTTAGTTGTTTCATTATGAAGTAATAACATCAGTATCCATAATATAATGATATGTTATTATAAATATGAAACAACCCTATTTCACCTTCTATCCATCCTACGGAAAACAAAATCACCGCGCGTGCGTACGTACGGAATACCGTCTCCACGCCGTGGTGTAATCTGTTTTTTCACCAACACCTTACATGGATGGGTATAATGGTGTATAGAATAACTATATATGGTTATTATAACATCATACTGATTCTTATATATTATACCATCCACTCCAATTCTATTCAATAATTATGGGAACGATATCATCGCTCGTGCGTACGTACGGACTACCGTCTCCACGACGCGATGAGATTCAGTCTCCATCTTAACCATAAATGAATGATCATAAAGTTTATATAATGAATAATAATTAAATATATAAAATAATAATTCTACTGGATTTATGTATATATATATTTATGTCATCTATTTAGTTTCATTCAATTCAATAAGGAAACGAAAACAACGTTCATGCGTACGTACGGCCTACCGTCTCCATAAACGGTGTATTTCATTCCTTTTATCAATCTATAATATATATGTATATGATGAATATATATTATATATAAATCATGTATTACATTCTGGAATTATGTAAATCAGGATATAAGTAATAATATCAAGAACGACAAGTCCAAACACATACGATAAATGAAATGATTTTACCCAAAACGCTGCTTTAACATGGAATTTACAAAAGAACGGGTAATATAAAGTCATAAGTGAAACATATATGACATCGTAACAATGAATATGATTATTTAATAAGTCAATGACATTATTTAAATCATTATAAAGGATTTTAGGATCCATACAAAGCATATCGGACCTAAGGTAAGGGATAACTTTTCCAATCTCATTTTTATCCGAGATTGTTTATTCGTAAGTATTTACTGGGGTTATATTTATCATCGATGTCCATGTTTTATAAAAATGGTTTCATGTATGTTTAAAGTCCTTTTTATCCTTTTATGACTTTTACCACAATGCCTGGAAGGAATCTTTCTTTTGTTTACCATACGAGGTACTTTTTGACTTTTCCAGCAAAAGTACGAGAAGAATGTTTTTTTAACTTATACGGCATGAAAGAATTTTTTTTACGGTTTTATAAAGCCTTATTTTCATGAAGATTCCTCTAAAAAATTGCATTACTATTTTCAAAAAAAACTTTTCTTTTATAATTTCATGAAATTTTGTGAAAAGAAAATGATTTTTAAGAAGAAAGGATATTTTCCTCAAGAATTCATTTCAAGTGTTTTATCAAAACCATTTTCCATCTAAGATGACATTATTTCATATGTATCTATATGATTTACATGGTTTCAATTTCCTTATTATGAAATGATATCCATTTATTTTATATGGATTATGTGATGATGAGATGATGTTTATGACACCCATTTTATTCGTTGGGTTATTATCAATGATGTATGTTTAATTTATGGCATAAGTAAGAATGGTTTCATTATGAGATGGGTGGGACCTATATCTCCCTCCAATGCATTTGGGTAAAGATTTATATCTCTTGAGATAGACATGGCTGGAATGGTAAGTTAATTCGGTTCAGTGTTACTGGACTGAAACGATGAGTGAACTCGATTCAGAAAGGGACTTTGTCCGCTAAAATGGTCTTGGTAGCAATTCCTTGGCTACTATGGAAATCATAACATGTGATAAATGGTTGCCACAATTACATGTTTTATTCCCCTTAAATTTTATCATGGTTGATGTTCCATAATGATATATTCCTTACATATTTCCATGATTTATGTCTTTGCTCAAGATTTTGAAGTTTAAATTTCATGTTCAAGTTTTTTGCTTTCAAATGTTTATGGATTGTTTTATGTTCTCTATGTTTTCCCTTAATGAGCATTTGAGCTCACAATTTTTCTATTTTATTCATCCCAAGAAATAAATAAAGGTTTTTTGGTAAGGAAACAAAAAGGGGAAGATCGTTATAGGAGTTGTTGAAGATCTTTCACCACGATTAGAAGATTACGTTTCATGTTTCCAAATACACTAATCTATTATGGTCCTTGTGTGTCTGTTTTTTTTATATGTATTAAGTATTCTGCAAAAGTAATGTAATGTCCATGTACTTCAAGATTTGGGTCTCTACAGTTGGTATCAGAGGAAAGGTTTAGTCAACCTTTGGAAACTAAGATGCGAAAACTTTAGTGAGATCCCTAGAGATATTTCTAAGTTTTGTCTAGGGATGTCCCTAAGGTTATGTGTAAGTATAGGTTATAGTCCTAGAATTATGGTAACAATATTAGAATTAAACCTAAGATGTTAGATGTCGAAGGTACTCCCCCTTGATTATGTTATTTTCCTTGTATGATTTTTGCCTCTCACAGAATTCTTTTTGTGTTTTAGTCAATGGAGGGAACCAGAAGGAATTAAATTAACATTGAATCTAATGGACAAATTGGTGACTATGAGCATCAAAATTGTGTAATGCCTAGAGATAAGGATATTGTGATTATTTCGAATCAGTCATCGTGGTATATGATTAACAAGGTGAAATTTAGTGGTATTCCTAAGTCATCAAATAAGAGGAAGATGGAATTTTATGCATGTTCGCATGGTGATGAGAATAGAGAAGGGAAGATTGATATTTCTAAAGAAGGGAAGAAGAACCTTGAGGAATACCTCAAATGGAGGAGAAGATGTTATCTATGAGGAGAAAAGGGTCACAGAGTGACAGACTGTCGTGGAGTTCAATGTCTTATTTTTGGAGAACACGATCATTACCCAACTCAATGCCCGGACCTAAGAGGTTACTTCTAAATCAAGGAAGGACGTATTCCATGACAATCATTGAAGAGGATGGATTGAAGTGTTTATGTCTTGGTATTCAAGAATAATGTTTTTGGGGTAATTTCATGAAATATTGGAATATCTATGTATTGGTTAATTCTGGTTTTCAATAATTATATGGTACAAGTAACCATGAAAAGTGTTTGATATGTATTTGGAAAGAAGATGATATGCGCATAATGAAGGGATACAGAGAAAATAATATTTTTGGTAGTATTCATGAGCTCATGATTGATATAAGGACAAAGTGATATCATGGTTTGAGTATATATAATTTTTGGGATTTTTGGTATGTGGAAAGAGTTACCTTTTGACAGTATTCATGTTTTCACTAAGGTTCTATGGTAATTTATGTTTCAAGAGAAAATATGAATAAGGTATTCATGTGTTTGGAATGGAACCAACAAGATATATCTTATGATATATCTGGGATAAATGCTTGTATTCACATTCTTGGTAGATATCCTTTCTAGTAATTTTTTTCTTTATAATATGATCTTGGACCGATGTATTTTAGATAAGCCTAAAGATTGGAATGGATTATGTTGGACATAAGTTATTATTGTTTAAGGATAGAATTTTTTTTGATATTGTTGATGGGATGTTGTAGTAATGTAGTTTTAGAAAAAGGACAACCTGCAGGATGGGCGACAGCCCATCACGTCGGACAAGGCTGTGGGAATCGAACCCACAACTGAAGTACGACTGGACTTTATCACATACCAATGGCCTACAAGAAGTCCTTGGTTAGTAGAAAATAGTTTTATTTTATTAAGAGGCATGATAGATGAAGTATAAGTTCATTTTTGGAATCGTATACGATTAACCTCACCATAGATGGACTTATGTATATTTGATAAATTTTGCAAACCTTTTGTTTGAAACAAATGGAATAACCCATCATTCTATCACATGATCTGTTATCACTTCACGAATAACAAATTCAACTTCATTTCTTTAAGAGATGAAGTGGAAATTGTTCAAAGCACGAACATCAGTGAGATTGTACCAAAATCAAGAAAGTATTTCTTCTAATTCAAAATTTTCAACTTTAGGGAAATGACATTGAAAACCAAAAATGTTGTCCTAGTGCTCTTATATCTGATGAATCATATGGTACCTTAGATCATCACAAATTTATGGCTTTGTCATTGATGGATTTTTCATAGCCATGTTCTCTACCACTCTCTATCAGAACATGATGGTTAGATTTTTCTTCCATATCTATATTTTAACCTATTTTCTACCATATAGAAACCCAGTGATGAGTTACTTTGGGTAATCGTTACGTTTCATACTTTATTTTTTAAAATTAAGTTTTAGTATTCCTTTTTACGATGTGGGTTTCTATGAATAGTAAACGTTTTATAACCCCGACGAATTTCGAGGGTGAAATTCATTTTAAGGGGGGTAGAATGTAACAACCCGAGATTTTATAAGATATATTATTTTTAATCTCTTTCATATATTCTACAGTACGCTACACCAAGATTATCTTGCGCTATACGCGAAACCGTATCAGCTTGCAGTATATGCAACACTAATCTTGGATCGCGTTACACACAATTTCAAGTTTGTTTGATAGTAGTTATTCTACGCAACATTGAGTATATATATATATATATATTGAATGTATTAATGAAATATTGTTTCATTTTGTTATACGCAACAACAAAGGAGTCGTGCACTAAACGCAACTCTGACTTGGCTTGCATTGCACGCAATGAAGACCTTCCTCGATAGCGTGTGTTGTACGCAATACCGGGTTTTACTAAACAACGATATATTGTTATAATATTATTATGAACTAGACTTTATAAATACTATTAACTATCTTTTTAATTTTATAACATTATTATTCATCTTACACATTTTCTAGAACGTGGTATAATAAAAAAATAATTTTTTCGGGTAAAATAAGTATTTTTCAAAAAATGCAGTTTTTCCGCCTTTTGAAGGCGCACCCACATTAAATCTAGTTTTTGACATGTTTATAAGTTCAATTTGAAAAAAATAAAATTCTTATTTGGAATAAAGAAATAAAAAATTTCTTTGGATAAAAGTTTCATATTATTCTGGTAACTTTCATATTTTGATGAATAGTAAAAACACGCTATATTTTAATTAAAAACAACTGTTTTCATCGCAATAATTTATATGGTTAAATTATAATATTCAATGGGTTTAAAGTATAAATAGAATATATTTTTACCATTTAATATAATGTATGTCATTAACATTAATTTTACATTGAATTCATAGGTAAAAACATTTCAATCTTTTACAATGTTATAACTTTTAAAACATGTTTTCTTAACAACGAGATTAATTTTAAATTAGTTTCTGAAACTAGTGTCTATTGAATTTAAAAAAATGTATTCCATATTTGGAATCAGTGGGTCCAACTAGTGTTAATAAGATAATTTTTATTTTTGAGCAGTATGAATAGAAACTACGGTAAATTTTATTTACCATAGTAAAAGGTAAATCGGGTAATTAAGGGTAAATATAATATTATAAAATTACCCTAACACTTGTCTTAATATAATTGGATGATTATATTTTTCCTAAGTCATATTTGGGTCGAAATGGAATCCATTGGAACCCACTTGGAGGTGATTAAGACCTTTAGTTTATTTTATTTAAAGGAAAGTGAAATATGTCTCACTCAACTTTAATAATTAAAGTATTTTTAAAATAAATTTATACAGAATATAAATTCAGTTATAAATACTCATTTGAAATATAAAATTTTTTATTTATCATGGTAATTTATTTGTAATTTTTAAGAGTTATTCAATTACCTTGTTATCTTATACATTAAGGATGCAGAAATTATTTATTTAGTGAAAAATCAATAATATAGTTTTTATTGAAATAGTAATACATATCAAAAGACCCAAAAATCTGAAAAAAAACTTATCATTAGTGTATATTTAAACCCCAATCATCCAATGGACGAATTTTTGACCATTTGGATCCTTATTAAGTCAACTATGACACCTAAAATATTTTATTTTAAATGATTCCAAAGTGGCCACTTTCATAATTTAGTAAAGATAACAATTTACATGTTGTAATTTTAAGATGATAAATTAGAGTAAAATTATTATTATAAAATATTTTATATTTATCTTCATCAAAGGATTTTATTTTTAATTTTTATAAAACAAATACGTATATTAAATAATTATACAAAAATGTTGTACAAATTATTTTATTAAGAGATATAGCAAATAAATGGATTTAAAAATATTAAAATAAATATTATATGAACTGTTTAATGTGCTCCACGATTTTTATAGTCAAATTTGACATGTTAGGAATCTATTAAATATTTTAGTTTGAATATATCGTCTGTTTAGATTTTATTTAAATTCAAATAAATGAATAGTGTCAAAATTGAAACTATTGTTATTTTATAAAAATAACATATTATTAAATTGTTTAAAAATCACAAAAATATTTAAAAATTATAAATTGAAATTTATATAATATAAAATGTCATAAAACATCAAATTATGGATAATTAACAACACATAAGTGATTATTTATAACCATTTAAAATTTAGAATTTTATTACCACAAACAAACTTAAATAGATTAAATAATGATAAATCAAAATGATAAGGATTAAAATAAGAACAAACCATGTCTAAATTTGATTTTTTGATGAGATTACAACCCTATCTCATCTAATATTCTAATTGAGTCATTTTTTGTGGTTTTTATGTGGTTTTTGAATTTATATTAAACTAATATTTTTGAGGATTCCAAAGGTGCACCTCTCCTCCCTTATAAAAGCGCACCTCCTCCCTCTCCTCCTTACACCACTTTGACCCTTCAATATCAGCCAACCCCTGCCCATTTCACTTCCCCACTTCCATAGAAACCTTCTAGAGGTACTCATCTTCTCAAAAGATCAACTCTAGTGCCCTAAGATAATGTTTAAAGGAGGCACTTCGAGAAAGAGGTAATACCTTCTACCGTTTTCTTCAAGTTCCATTCTTCTTCTACTCCATATTCTTTATTTGTTTCATTATGAAGTAATAACATCAGTATCCATAATATACTGATATGCTATTATAAATACTAAACAACCCTATTTCACCTTCTATCCATCCTACGGAAAACAAAATCACCGCGCCTGCATACGTACGGAATATCGTCTCAACGCCGTGGTGTAATCTGTTTTTCCACCAACAACTTACATGGATGGGTATAATGGTGTAAAGAATAACTATATATGGTTATTATAACATAATACTGATTCTTATATATTATACCATCCACTCCAATTCAATTCAATAATTATTAGAATTATATCATCGCTCGTGCGTACGTACAGACTACTATCTCCACGACGCGATGAGATTCATTCTGCATGTTAAGTATACATGAATGATCATAAAGTCTATATAATGAATAATAATGAAATATATGAAATAATAATACTACTGGATTTATGTATATATATATATATTTATGTCATTTATTTATTTTCATTCAATTCAATAAGGAAACGAAAACAGCGTTCATGCGTACGTACGGCCTACCATCTCCATGAACGGTGTATTTCATTCCTTTTATCTATCTATAATATATATGTATATGATGAATATATATTATATATAAATCATTTTATACATTCTAGAATTATATAAATCATGATATAAGTAATAATATGAATAATGATAAGTCGAAACACATACGATAAATGAAATGATTCTACCCAAAACGCTGATTTAACATGGAATTTACAAAAGAACGGGTAATATAAAGTCATAAGTGAAACATATATGATATCATAACAATGAATATGATTATTTAATAAGTCAATGACATTATTTAAATCATTATAAAGGAGGTTCGGATCCATACGAAGCATATCAAATCTAAGGTAATGGATTACTTTTCCAATCTCGTTTTTATCTGAGATTGATTATTCGTAATTATTTACTAGGGTTATATTTATCATCGATGTACATGTTTTATAAAAATGTTTTCATGTATGTTTAAATTCATTTTTACCCATTTATGACTTTTACCACAATTCTTGGAAGGAATCTTTCTTTTGTTTACCATACGAGGTACTTTTTGACTTTTCCGGCAAAAGTACGAGAAGAATGTTTTTTTTGACTTATACGGCATGAAAAGATTTTTTTTTACGGTTTTATAAAGCCTTATTTTCATAAAGATTCCTCTAAAATATTTCATTAATATATTCAACAAAATCCATTTCTTTTATAATTTCATGACATTTTGTGAAAAGAAAATGATTTTGAAGAAGAAATGGTAATTTCCTCAAGAATTCATTTCAGCTGTTTTATCAAAACCATTTTCCATCTAAGAAGACATTATTTCATATGTTTCTGTATGATTTACATGGTTTCACTTTTCTTATTATGAAATGATATCCATTTCTTTTATATGGATTATGTGATGATGACATGATGTTTATGACACCCATTTTATTCATTGGGTTATTATGATTGATGTATGTTTATTTTGTGGCACAAGTAAGAATGGTTTATTTATAAGATGGGTGGGACCTATATCTCCCTCCAATGAATTGGGTAAAAATTTATATCTCATGAGATAGAAATGGATGGAATGGTAAGTTAATCTGGTTCAGTGTTACAGGACTGAAATGAGGAGTGAACTCGATTCAGAAAGGGACTTTGTCCACTATGATGGTCTTGGAAGCAATGCCTTGGCTACTATGGAAATCATAACACGTGCTAAATGGTTTCCACAATTACGTGTTTTATTCTAATTATATTTTATCATGGTTGATGTTCCATTATGATATATGCCTTATGTACTTCCATGATTTATGTCTTTTCTCAAGATTATGATGTTTAAATTTCATTTAAAGTTTTTTCTTTCAAATGTTTATGGATTGTTTTATGTTCTCTATGTTTTCCCTTACTGAGCATTTGAGATCACCCTTTTTATGTTTTATTTTCCCTAGGAAATAAAGAAAGGTTTTAGGTAAGGAAAAAAAAAGGGGAAGAGCGTTATGGGAGTTGTTGAAGATCTTTCACCACGATTAGAAGATTACATTACGAGTTTCAAAAGACACTAAACTATTATGGTCCTTGCGTGTCTATTTTTTTATATGTATTAAGTATTCTGCAAAAGTAATGTAATGTCCATGTACGCCAAGCTTCGGGTCTCTACAGTTGGTATCAGAGGAAAGGTTTAGTCAACCTTTGGAAACTAGGATGCGAAAACTTTAGTGAGATCCCTAGATATATTTCTAAGGTATGTCTAGGGATGTCCCTAAGGTTATGTTTATGTATAGGTTATAGTCCTAGAATTATGGTAACGATATTAGAATTAAACCTATGATGTTATATGTAAAAGGTAATCTCCCTTGATTATGTTATTTTCCTTGTATGATTTTTTCCTCTCACAAAATTCTTTTTGTGTTTTAGTCAATGGAGGGAACCAGAAGGATTTCCATTAACATTGAATCCAATGGACAAATTGGTGATTATGAGCAACGAAATTGCGTAATGCCTAAAGAGAAAGATATTGTGATTATGCCGAATTATTCATCACTATATATGATTAACAAGGTAAAATTTAGTGGTATTCCTATGTCATAAAATAAGAGGAAGATAGAATTTTATGCATGTTCACATGGTGAGGAGCAAAGAGAAGGGAAGATTGAGATTTCTAAAGAAGAGAAGAAGAACCTTGAGGAATCCCTCAAATGGAGGGGAAGATGTTATCTATGTGGAGAAATGGGTTATAGAGTGACATAATGTCGTGGAGTTCAATGTCTTATTTGTGGAGAACAAGATCATTACCCAACTCAATGCTCAGACCTAAGAGGTTACTTCGAAATCAAGGAAGGACGTATTCCATGACAATCATTGAAGAGGATGGATTAAAGTGTTTATGTCTTGGTATTCAAGAATAATGTTATTGGGGTACTTTCATGAAATATTGGAATATCTATGTATTGGTTAATTATGGTTTTCAATAATTATATGGTACAGGTAACCATGAAAAGTGTTTGAAATATTTTTGGAAAGCAGATTATATGCGCATAATGAAGGGATAAGGAGAAAACAATGTTTTTGGTAGTATTCATGAGCTCATGATTGATATAAGGACAAAGTGATATCATGTTTTGAGTATATAGAATTTTTGGGATTTGTGGTATGTGGAAAGAGTTACCTTTTGACAGTATTCATGTTTTCACTGAGGTTCTATGGTAATTTATGTTTTAAGAGAATATATGACTAAGGTATTCATGTGTTTGGAATGAAACCAACAAGATATATCTTATGATACATCTGGGATAAATTCTTGTATTCACATTCTTGGAAGATAACCTTTCTAGTAATTGTTTTATTTATACTATGAGCTTGGACCAAAGTATTTTAGATAAGCCTGAAGATTGGAATTGATTATGTTGGACATAAGTTAGTATTGTTCAAGGATAGAACTTTTTTCGATATTATTTATGGGATGTTATAGTAATGTAGTTTTAGAAAAAGGACAACCTACAAGACGGGCGACAACCCATCGCGTCGGACAAGGATGTGGGAATCGAACCCACAACTAAAGTGCAACTAGCCTTTATCACATACCAATGGCCTACAGGAAGTCCCTGGTTAGTAGAAAATAGTTTTATTTTATTAAGCGGCATGATAGATGAAGTATAAGTTCATTTTTGGAATCATATACGATTAACCTCATCATAGATGGACTTATGTATATTTTATAACTTTTGATAAACTTTTTTTTGAAACAAATGGAATGACCCATAATTCTATCACATGATCTTTTAACACTTCACGAATAATAAATTCAACTTCATTTCTTTAAGAGATGAAGTTGAAATTTTTCAAAGCACGAACAACAGTGAGATTGTACCAAAATATAGAAAGTATTTCTTCTAATTCAAAATTTTCAACTTTAGGGAATTGATATTGAAAACCAAAATTTTGTCCTAGTGCTCTTATATCTGATGAATCAGATGGTACCTTAGATCATCACAAATTTATGTCTTTGTGATTGATAGATTTTTCATTGCCATGTTCTCTACCACTCTCTATCAGAACTTGATGGTTATATTTTTCTTCCATATCTATATTTTAACCTATGTTCTCCTATATAGAAACCCAGTGATGAGTTACTTTGGGTAATCATTAGGTTTCATACATTAGTTTTTAAAATTAAGTTTTAGTATTCCTTTTTCTGATGTGGGTTTCTATCAATAGTATACAATTTATAACCCCGACGAATTTTGAGGGAGAAATTCATTTAAAGGGGGATAGAATGTAACAACCCGAGATTTTATAAGATATATTATTTTTAATCTCTTTCATATCTTCTATTGTATGCTACACCAATATTATCTTGCGCTATACGCGACATCTTATTAGCTTGAAGTATATGCAACACTAATCTTGGATCGTGTTACACACAATTTCAAGTTTGTTTGATAGTAGTTATTCTACGCAAAATTGAGTATATATATATATTCAATGTATTAATTAAATTTTGTTTGATTTTGTTATATGAAACAACAAAGGAGTCGTGCACTAAACTTAACCCTGACTTGTCTTGCATTACACGCAATCACGACCTTCCTCGATAGCGTGTGTTGTACGCAATACTGGGTTTTACTAAACAACAATATATTTTTATAATATTGTTATGAACTAGCCATTATAAATAGTATTAACTATCTTTTTAATTTTATAACATTATTATTCATCTTACACATTTTCTAGAACTTGGTATAAGAACAAAATAAATTTTTCGGGTAAAATAAGTATTTTTCAAAAAATGCAGTTTTGCCGCCTTTTGATGGCGCACCAACTTTAAATCTAATTTTTCAAATTTTTATAAGTTCAATTTGGAAAAATAAAATTCTTCTTTAGAATCCAGAAATAAAAATTTACTTTGGATAAAATTTTCATATTATTCTGGTAACTTTCATATTTTGATGAATAGTAAAAACACGCTATATTTTAATTAAAAACAACTTTTTTCATCGCAATAATTTATATGGTTAAATTATAATATTTAATGGTTTTAAAGTATAAATAGAATATATGTTTACCATTTAATATAATTTATGTCATTAACATTAATTTAACATTGAATTCATAGGTAAAAACATTTTAATCTTTTGCAATGTTATAACTTTTAAAACAAGTTTTCCTAACAATGGGATTACTTTTAAATTAATTTCTTCATATTTTCTGTATTTAATTTAGAAAAATGGATTAAATATTTGGAATCAGTGGGTATAAATTGTGTTAATACGGTACTTTTTATTTTTGGGCATTATGAATAGTAACTACGGTAAATTTTATTTACTATAGTAAAAGGTAAATCGGGTAATTAAGGGTAAATATAATATTATAAAATTAACCTAACACTTTTTTCAATATAATTGGATGCTTATATTTTGTCCTAATGCATATTTGGATCGAAATGGAATCCATTAGAACCCACTTGGAGGTGATTAAGACCTTTAGTTTATTTTATTTAAAGGAAAGTGAAATATGTCTCACTCAACTTTAATAATTAAAGTATTTTTAATATAAATTTATACAGAATATGAATTTGGTTATAAATACTCATTTTAAAAATAAAATGTTTTTATTTATCATGGTAATTTATTTTTAATTTTTAAGAGTTATTTAATTACCTTATTATCTTATACATTAATGATGCAGAAATTATTTATTTAGTGAAAAATCAGTAATATAGTTTTTATTGAAATACTAATACATATCAAAAGGCCCAAAAATCTGAAAAAAACTTATTATTAGTGTATATATAAACCCTAATAATCCACTAGCCTAATGGTTGACCATTTGGATTCTAATTAACGCGATTATGACACTTATAATATTTTATTTTAAATGATTCCAAAGTTGTCACTTTCATAATTTAGTAAAGATAACAATTTACATGTTGTTATTTTAAGATGATAAATTAGAGTAAATTTTTTATTATAAAATCTTTTATATGTATCTTTATCAAAGGATTTTATTTTTAATTTTTATGCAACAATTAAGTATAGTAAATAATTATACAAAAATGTTGTACTAATTATTTTATTAATATATATACCAAATAAATGGTTTTAAAAATATTAAAATAAATATTATATGAACTTTTTAATGTGCTCCATGAATTTTCTAGACAAATGAGACATTTTAGGAATCTATTAAATGTTTTATTTTGAATATATCCTCTGTGTGGATTTTATTTAAATTCAAATAAATGAATAGTGTCAAAATTGACACTATTGTTATTTTATAAAAATAACATATTATTAAATTGTTTAAAAATCACAAAAATATTTAAAAATTATAAATTAAAATTTATATAGTCTAAAATGGAATAAATAATCCAATTAAGGAAAATTAACAACAAATAATTTATTATTTTAACCATTTAAAATTTAGAATTTTATTACCACAAATAAATTTAAATAGATTAAATAAGGATAAATCAAAATGATAAGGATTAAAATAAGATGAAAACAAGTCTAAATTTAATTTGTTGATGTTATTACAACCTTATATCATCTAATATTCGAATTGAGTAATTTTCGGATGTTTTTATGTGGGTTTTGAATTTATATTATACTAATATTTTTGAGGATTCCAATGGTGCCCCTCTCCTCCCTTATAAAAGGGCACTTCCTCCCTCTCCTCCTTACACCACATTGAGCCTTCAATCTCGGCCAAACCCTGCCCATTTCACTTCCCCACTTCCTTAGAAACCTACTAGAGGTACTGGTCTTTTCAAAATACCAACTCTAGTGCCCTAAGAGAATGTTTAAAGGAGGCACTTCGAGAAAGAGGTAATACCTTCTACCATTTTCATCAAGTTCCATTCTTCTTATACTCCCTCTTATTTAGTTGTTTCATTATGAAGTAATAACATCAGTACCCCTCATATACTGATATGTTTTTATAAATATGAAACAACCCTATTTTACCTTCAATCCATCCTACGGAAAACAAAATCACCAAGCGTGCGTTCGTACGGAATACCGTCTCCACGCTGTGGTGTAATCTATTTTTCCACCAAAGCCTTACATGGATGGGTATAATTGTGTACCGAATAACTATATATGGTTATTATAATATCATAATGATTCTTATATATTATACCATCCACTCCAATTCTATTCAACAATTATGGGAACGATATCATCGCTCGTGCGTACGTACGGACTACCGTCTCAATGACGCGATGAGATTCATTCTCCATGTTAACCATACATGAATGATCATAAAGTTTATATAATTAATAATAATGAAATATATTAAATAATAATGATACTTGTTTTATGTATATATATATTTATGTAATCTATTTAGTTTCATTCAATTTAATAAGGAAATGAAAACAGCGTTCATGCGTACGTACGGCCTACCGTCTCCATGAACGGTGTATTTCATTCCTTTTATCGATCTATAATATATATGTATATGATTAATATATATTATATATAAATCATGTTTTACATTCTGCAATTATGTAAATCAGGATATAAGTATTAATATCAAGAACGACAAGTCGAAACACATACGATAAATGAAATGATTTTACCCAAAATGCTGCTTTAACATGGAATTTACAAAAGAACAGGTAATATAAAGTCATAAGTGAAACATATATGATATAATAACAATGAATATGATTATGTAATAAGTCAATGACATTATTTAAATCATTATACAAGAGTTTTGGATCCATACAAAGCATATCGTACCTAAGGTAAAGGATAACTTTTCTAATCTCATTTTTATCCGAGATTGTTTATTCGTAAGTATTTACTGGGGTTATATTTATCATCGATGTCCATGTTTTATAAAAAAAATTCATGTATGTTTAAAGTCCTTTTTACCCTTTTATTACTTTTACCACAAGTCCTGGAAGTAATCTTTCTTTTGTTTACAATACGAGGTACTTTTTGACTTTTCTGGAAAAAGTATGAGAAGAATGTTTTTTAACTTATACGGCATGAAAGGATTTTTTTTTACGGTTTTATAAAGCCTTATTTTCATGAAGATTCCTCCAAAATATTTCATTACTATTTTCAACAAAATTCTTTTCTTTTATAATTGCATGAAATTTTGTGAAAATAAATTGATTTTGAATAAGAAATGATATTTTCCTCAAGAATTCATTTCACTTGTTTTATCCAAACCATTTTCCATCTAAGATGACATTATTTCATATGTGTCTGTATTATTTTCATGTTTTCACTTTTCTTATTATGAAATGATATCCATTTCTTTTATATGGATTATGTAATGATGAGATGATGTTTATGACACCCATTTTATTCGTTGGGTTATTATGAATGATGTATGTTTATTTTGCGGCACAAGTAAGAATGATTTCATTATGAGATGGGTGGGACCTATATCACCCTAAAATTCATTGGGTAAAGATTTATATCTCATGAGATAGACATGGATGGAATGGTATGTTAATCTGGTTCAGTGTTACCGGACTAGAACGAGGAGTGAACTCGATTAAGAAAGGGACTTTGTCCACTAAGATGGTCTTGGAAGCAATGCCTTGGCTACTATAGAAATCATAACATGTGCTGAATGGTTTCCACAATTACATGTTTTATTCCCATTATATTTTATCATGGTTGATATTCCATTATGATATATGCCTTAGTACTTCCACGATTTATTTCTTTTCTCAAGATTTTGATGTTTAAATTTTGTGTTCAAGTTTTTTCATTCAAATGTTTATGGATTGCTTTATGTTCTCTATGTTTTCCCTTACTGAGCATTTGAGATCACCCTTTTTATGTTTTATTTTCCCCAGGAAATAAAGAAAGGTTTTAGTTAAGGAAATAAAAAGGGGAAGATCGTTATGGGATTTGTTTAATATCTTTCACCAAGATTAGAAGATTACGTTCCGAGTTTCCAAAGACACTAAAATATTACGGTCCTTGTGTGTCTGTTTTCTTATATGTATTAATTATTCCACAAAAGTAATGTAATGTCCATGTACGTCAAGCTTCGGGTCTCTACAATGGTATTATCATTTTTCAACGGATGGAATGGTAAGAAAAAAGATAATATCTTATCTTTAAATAATTATAATTATTTCATGAATAATATATATATATATATATTAAATTCATCATTATAACAATATGTGATAGTTGGAGATGGGAAATAAACTACATCGATTTGCGCAGCGGTAGTTTTCCGTACACACGAACAGAGGATTCATTTAACATTTGATGGAAGAAGAAGATGGATAAAGGTTATTAAATTAACAAAAAAATCATTATATGGAAGATATTGGTGTCATTATTTCAATCATTTTTTAATAAAATTTGAATTAGGTGTAATGAGAAATAAAACTAAAATATTTGATAAAAGATTTACCTCTTCTTCAAATAGACTCTATTTATTTAATCCTTAATCCCTCTAAGGTTAGTATTATTCCCAAAATAATTTCTATAAAACATGTTAATTGATCTTAGGAAGGTAAAATTATAATTATATTCCAAAAAAATGGTTCTTTAAGTGTGAATAAAATAGTATAGGAAGTTCCCTTTTATAAGTGAGTTGGGAGAATTCATGGAAGTTCCTATAAGTATTAATAATAAATATATCATAATCATGTAAAGTGGAACAAAGGCACACCAAATTAGAATATAAAGTGTTATAGGGTATAAATAATCTCAAAAATGACATTTAGAAACGTTTTGGATACATTTTATGCCCTATCTCATAGTTAAACCACCTTAAAATCATTTAAACCATAATATTGATAACTTAAAATTTTACCATAACAACTTAATTATAAGAAGAAAAATAAAAGGGGACTCATAACCAATTCTAGACAAATTGATTAAAAATTTAGAATCCATTTTACTATAAAAAAATTATATAGGTGGCATAAATTATTTTTAATATAAAAAAAGATGATGCGTGAAAAACAATTTTTAATAGAATACCTAGTTTTAGCGTAAAAATAATCTTACCTTAAAATCAAGTAATATATTTTTTAGAATAATTTTTTTGGATAAATAATAAAAAAATAACTTTTTTATAATTTTTTAGAAATCAAAAACCTAATGGAATGTTCCAACCATTCCATGAAATGTAAGGATCCAAAAATAGTTTCTAATTTGAATAAAATATAAATTATCTTCTCAAAAGTAAAGCTTGGGTTCCCAAATTCAGAGTAAAATTTTAAAATAAATTATTTAACTCATTAAAAATATTTCTTCTAGAAAACCACTCATATAATTGAATAATGTCATGTTTTAAGGTAATTTTAATAGTTATCTCTATAGTTTAACACCTGGAAAACCAATTTTTACCTTAACATTCGTTATAAATTTTTATCATTTTTATAATTCATTATGATCAAAAATTAAGTTGAGCCTATTAAATTATATCAATTATTTTGAATATGAATTTATAATCCATTTTATCAAATCCATTCAACATAATTGGTATAATTTAACTTTAAATTAAACCCGCAAAACATGATGAATGGTGATTTTTTAGAAAAACAACTTTTTTAATTATAAAAATATTTTTATACATAATTCAAGTATAAAATTAATTAAAATTACATTTATTGGATTATTTTTAATCTAAATTAACTAATTATATTTTAAGACAAATCCAAAATATAATTTTATAATGTAAATACCTATAAATAAAAACAATTTTCAATACAAATCAGTATTTTCCACCATTCATTAAAAAAATCAAAATATTCAGAAAATTATCAAAAAATAATACTAAGATAATTTTGATATTATTATTTTAAAAAATGTTATCATTTTAATAAAATTAAATTTCAAAAACATCCAGAAAATAATTATAATATTTTCTCACAATAATTAATAATTTTTTTTGAAGAAAACGTGTTTTGAAACATAAAATGAATTTTCTAAAAACTGAGTAATTTGTTTGTAATAATTAATAAATACATTTATATTATATAGAACCTATATATTTTTTTTATAATGTAGATAATCTCATTCAAACCTAATATTTCATGGTTCATTTAAACTCGGTGTTGCATGTTATATACATCATCTAAGATAGTATTCTTTTAAAATCTTAGGGTGTTAAAATATCCCATGAAACTTCTTGAGTTTTTCTATTATTATAAAAAATATTATGAAATTATATATATTTTTACCCATATTTTGGGTCTACGTAAGTTATCTAATAAATATTTTGGAATCAAATCTTGTTTAGATAATGTTTTTCATTAGAAATATGATAAGAGAGATAAATTAATTTTGGTCTACCATTTTTAGTATTTTAAAATTTAATTCATAAACAATATGATAGAATTCATTCAATAATTAAAATTTTATTTTGAAAAATTTCCTTTACAATTGTAGCCTTTTTATAATTTTTATGAATACCAGATTTCTTTGAAAAAGGAAACTATGGGGATTTTTAATAGGTTTTTGAGAACCTAAAATCTTATTCAATTTTTTTCTCTTGGGAAAAATGAGAAAGAGTATTTTTAATATCTTTATTTTAAAATTCCAAATTTTCAAAATTTTATTTTTCTTTTAACATCAAAACCACATATGATTTTTCTATAACTTTTCCTAATAGGGCCCATGCTGTGACTTCCCAAGACCGCCTCCAATAGGCTATGGGATGTAGACTAGCATTGAGTTGGTGTGTCACTAACATGGGAGGCCTTAGGCTTTGTACCTACACACACACACATCTTCAAGCCCATAAAATGCTGAAATATAAAGAAAACTGATCAACCATGCATGTGTTATCTAAAAAGCACAACCAGAGTATGACAGGATGTAAGGGAAAGTAATCAGGGCCAAATTCAATCCCACCACAAAGAATCTAAAAATAATTACAACCTAAAAGTAAACTAGGGACTTCATTCAAGATACCACAGGAACACACCTCAGTCTTTCTAATATCACTAAGCACCATCTAGCCCTAGTCTATCTTGGATTATATCAAAATGTCAATTGTATTTAGAAAAAAATACATGCGTGGGAAAGTCCCATGCACGAGTGAGTATAATAATACCCAGTAGGATACCCCAAAACCACAAATCATATAAAAAGGAATAAAAATCATCTATACATAGGTATATATCCACAATTCATATAACAATAATATCTAGATATACTCATCAAAGACACATAGTCTAAAGGTAAGTCAAAACCATAATGACAACCTAGGATTATATCTTAAAGATTCCACAAATCACTCACCGGGGAGAATACACTCCATGATTCTAATATCACTTATGATGTATATCCAATAGGTACTTCTCATCAGGTCTCTCCATAGTAAGTTCGTGAAGGATGTCTAAAGAGATATGATACCCATATGAGGATCACGCCTAGGTCTATGAGGGATACCATCAAAAAATTATATAATAATCATCTAAGTATAGGATTGGTGCCCTCATAGTGTTAGTCATGATGACACTAAGAACTCCACCTAGGGAAAGATTATGATAGAGGATCTCACTCTATTGGTCATGGACGAATTCCAACAACTCTATCCAAGAAGTCTTGCTAAACGGATCATTGTTCCATCTATAGGAGAACATTACAAACTAACCCTCATGGAAAGGATATAGGGAATGAACCCTAATGAAACTTTTCCAAGATACAGAGTAAAAGGGACCCAATAAAATATTTTAGTAGTACAAGACATCTAGTAGGAGTACACACTGTGTCCCTTCAACCCTGATTTCTACCCATGTAAACACCTAGTGTCTCTATCTATGTAATAGTACACGGCGTATGGCTACCCGTTTACTTAATCCCATGTACTAGTACACAGGTATACCCATGTACACCTGTCTAAGTCATGTCCATGTTGGAGTGCACGGTGTTCCTTTGGCCAAGTAATCACATACCATGTCCGTGTACCCTCTAAGTCATAGACCAAGCTATCTAGGAGGTGACCACATGTTGTGTGACAGGTTCACATGCCATGTGATCCATAAATCCATCCTGAAACCCTACCCATCGCTATAAGAGACCTGCATTCCTATAGTCCTATATCACACATTGTGTAGATTGGTTTTTCTAGAAACATGGTTCTTTATTCCGCATGTGCTTTATTTATCACTACCTCGAAATCTGGCCTCAACCATGCCAAAAATTTTGGACCCATCCCGTCTAAGCCTCACAGTATACAATTTCTAGAATTTTTCCATTGAATCCATTCCAAAAATGGACTCATTCTTAAGTCTTCAATTCATTCCAAATAACACAGAAATTAGATACCCAAACCTCTTTATTCGTTTTCGCTTCCATCGTTTCACCACCACTATGTTGTTTCAATTACAAGTCTTCGAATTCTAACTCTTTCGGCAAGAAACAAGTGCAAAAAATTTGATTTCTCAATGGATACCGAACCACGGTCCAATAAAGAATGTCTGTGATAAATGGTGGAAAAGGGGATAAATGCACAACCATAAACATAAGCAATGAACCTCATATAATTTTCATATTTTCCTTGATCCATTTTCATTAGAACGATGATGAAGAATCGAATAATCACAATGAAATTCCCCCAATGAATCCCCGTAATAATATCATCCCACACTATGCATGATTCATGGATCAATATATTGGTTTATTGATCTGTGTTTATCATATAAATATAAAATGGGTAAAAAACCAAATAAAAAAAAGTACTACCTAGAGATGGATCGATCATTGATGAATAATGAGTCTGCATTGTGACCATTGGTGAGATCCTCTAATTCCATCCTGTACTAGTCATCAATATTTGATTTGGCCAGAATCCACCAATATAATCTTATTTCATTCTCTCTAATGGATCTCCAATTATTTTCAGGGTTATACAGATAACCCTAGAAAATTTACCAAAAGCATAGATTTAAAGAAAACATTAGTTCACTATGTCAATATTTTAAAAAATAATTTTATTTATTCTATGTCGGTGATAACATTACCAAATAATCCCAATTCCAATATAGTTTATGTCATTCCTAGGGTGAATCCAATATTATAAATTCAATCCAACCCTCATGTTTATGATATGGGTCCCTGTTTATATATTATTCCACTTTTTTAGAAAAATTTTACATGTGTGCTATTTAATATATTTAAAACATTTATTCTGGGAATATCGGGAATTGGAATCACACTTCATCTCAGTGCATGGTATCTTAAATAATCCATACAATATCAAAAAATAATACATTGAAAATCTATGTCATTATATTCTCTCCACCATAGGGATATATTTCCTTGAAAATCCAAAACAAGTGGCTATAAAAAGAGATGTGGGTACTGAGCATGTATCTGAGCTTTCCGCTCCTAGGTGATCTCCTGAAGATTCTTCTGATGCCAAAAAACATGAATGAAATTAATCTATTAACCATGAAGGATTATCTCCTGTTGATCCTCAATCATCACTGGTTACTCAGCAAAGGTAGCTTCATCCTTGATATCCAGCTCTCCCTATTTGATAACGTACAATTGGTCATGCACATACCTCTTCACCTACAACACATAGAAGATTTCATGCACCCAGTCTAACAATGGTGGTCGAGCTAAGCAGTATGCCACCTCACCAAATATACACAATATCCGAAAAGGGCAAATGAATCTTAGTGATAGCTTGTTTCCCTAACCAAATCTCCATAATCTATGTTAAGGTGAAACCCATAAGAACACATGGTCTCAATCCTGGAACTACAAAGGACTCTATAGTATATCCACAAAATAATTATTACATTTTTTTATAACCTTCATCTTCTCTTGAATGATCCTCACCTTCTCAGTAGTTCCAACACCAACTCTAGGCCCATGAGTTCTGACTCTGATAGGTCAGTCCACTAAAGTGGTGACCTACAGGGTCACTCATACAAAGCCTCAAATAGTGTCATATCAATGGGGGAATGGTAATTATAGTTTTATGTAAACTCCACCTGTGGTAGATGATCCTCTCAACTATAGCTAAATTCTAACATTCAAGCTAACATCATTTCCTTCAGAACCTAAATGGTCTGTTCATTCTATCCATCAACCTAGGGATGAAATTCAATACTAAAACTTAACTGAGTCCCAAATGCCTCCTAAAATCAATTCCATAATCGTTCTGTGAAGCCAACATCGTGGTAAGAAATAATATTTAATGTAATTTTATGGATTCAGACTATCTCTTACACATAGAGGCATCCCAAGCTCTCTACTGAACTCTTCTCTTGAATAGCTAGGAAGTGGGATGACTTGGTGAGTCATTCTATAATCACCCATGTGGAATCATCTCCCCTAGACATACATGGTAAACCCATCATGATTTCCATGGATATTTCCTCCCACTTCCACTTTGGAACCTTAAGGGGTTGATCTAAACGCACAAGAATTTTGGTGCTTATCCTTCATTTGATGGATAATAAGGCATTAAGATCAATATTTGAAACTACATTCATCGTCCCTGGCCACCAAAACTAACGTTGTAGGACCTACTTAATCTTTAAAACACTAGGATATACTACCAAAGTAGATATATGTAAATATATCAGAACCTCCTCCTACAACATCACTGGTACCATCATATGTCCTTTTAAAAGAATTATATGCTCCCCACCATCGAAAAATATATCAGGGGCATGTCTAGGGGATATATGAGTACATAGGGTGTCAAAGTCAATATCCCTAAGTTGTTCCCCCCTGAATCACTACAACAGAAGAGGGGTAACAACCATCGATTAGAGGTAAGCTTATTCTTCTCTATTCACAAAGGATAAATGAAACAAGGCCAAATACTTTGACACCATATTCATCCACTACAAACATTATCTCATGTAGAGAGAATCTACTACCACATTCCCCTTACCAAGAGTATAGAAATTTTAAAAGTCATAATCCCGAAGGAAATCTATCCATCACCTCTTTCTCAAGTAAAGATAATTAGGATAGAAGTTATACTTGATACTCTTGTGATCAAAACAGATAATAAACTGCTCACCCATCTGGAAGTGTTGCCACATCATTAGTGTAAATACCACCACTGCTAACTCAAGATTATGGGTTGCATAGTTCTACACATGTGGTCTCAACTGATGTGAACCAAAGGAAATCATTGCATTCCTATTCATTATAACATAATAAATAACAGTTCTTGATGCATCATAGAACATTACATACTCAACACTATCCACTGAAAATATAATGATGGGAGTTCTCATCTATCTCTATCTTAACTCCTAAAAAGACCATTGGAACCTCTCTATTCACATGAAAGGTTGCCCCTTTTAGGTAAAATCTATTCTGGGTACTGATGTCCTGGAGAAATTATGTATGTATCTTTGGTAATATCCCACTAACCAAAGGAATCTATGTACCTCCGTCATGATATTGGGTGGCTCCCAAGCTAACATTTCCTCATACTTCGTTGGGTCCACTACAACTCCATTTGTTGAGATAACATGTACCAGGAAGTGGACCTCATGTATCCAGAACTAAAACTTCGAGAGCTTTCCATAATTCTAGTTATCTTAGAGTTTTCTAGAACCATCCTCAAGTGTCTCACATGCTCCTCTTCAGACAACGAATGCACAAGGATACCCTTGATTAATACAACCACGACAGTCTAAGAAGGGATAAAAGATCAAGTTCATTAGTCCCATAAAAACTTTTAGGGCATTCATCATGCCAAAGGGCATCACCAAGTACTCATAGTTATTTTAGAGACATATTGATGTTGCCTTCAGTATATTCTCATCCCGTACTCACAACTAGTGGTAGCCTGACCTGAGGCCAGCCTTTAAGAACCATCATGCCCTATCAACTGGTCATAGAGGTAATCAATCATCAGTAGTGGATACTTATTCTTCATGGTCACATGGTTCATGTTCTGGTAGTCCATAAATAACCTCAATCTCCCATCTTACTTCTTGGTGAACAAATCCGGGGTGGCCCAGGGTAAAACATTGGGTTTAACAAATCCCTTCCTCTACAAGTCCTCCAACTTCACCCTCATGTCACAATGCTATATGGGATACATCTGATATACTGGTACAAATATAGGCATCATCCTAGGGCGTAGGTCAATAAATAATTCTAGCTCTTGGTGGGGTGGTAATCCCGAAACATCCTCAAAGAAGATGTCCCCATACTCTACCACCACTACAGGGAGCTAAAAACACATAAAATCTACTACACCAAGGGTTATGCTAGCCAACTGATGAGTAATTAGCTACACCCTTCTATGCATGAGTCCATCATGCACATCCTTGGTTTCATTTTTTCTCATAAAGGAAAACCTAGTTCCATCACTTCAGACACACTGTATCCTCCACCTAAAATAGTCAATTTGGGCATAAACTATAGATAACCAGTCCATTCCTATGATGACGTCCCAAGGCCTCAATGATGCTAAAAATAGATCCCAAAAGAAACTCTCACCTCCAAGAGTCAGGTCACACAATCAACACATGTGTGTGATTTTTGAGTCATCGCCAGTAGGTGTCACCAAGCGTAAGGGTTGATCCAAGGCACTATAAGAAAAAAGTGATTTAGTGGTGGGTTTTTCACAACAATTTTGAAAACCACCGCTAAGTATTTTTAAAATGATTTTTCTATTTTTTTATTTTTTTTTCTTCAAAAAATAATTGAATTTATTTTTAGTGGTTGTTTTTTTGAAAAATATACAGGAAATAATTGTGGTTTTTTTAAAATCATTTGGAAATAGCCATAGTTTTCTAAAACCACCACTAAATTAAATGAAACAAATAAAAAAATTAAATATTTAGTTAAGTTTTTTGATTTTTGATTTATTATAATATGTAGTTTATTATTTATAATTTTAATTAATTATAATGATTTAATTAATAAATATTTATAATTATTGTTAATAATAATTTGAAACTTAAAAAATCTTTAATAAGTTGAAAATCACACTTCAGAATCAATTGACCGTAAAATTTGATCCTAAGATCTATTTTAGCATCACAACCAGTAAAATCAAAGCATATAAAATGAAATAAAACCAAATTAGATTTAAATTTTTTAATAATCAAAATAAAAAAAAATGTACTATAGTTTCATGAAATGTAAGAAATCAAAGTTGAACCAAAAAACGACCATACCTTTTAATCTAGGTGTCTATTTGGGATCTACCACATATCAAATAAAAGCCTGTGACAATCTCTATTCCATAGAGTCCTATGAAAATGATAGCCACATTTTTTAAGGGAAAAAGGCCCAGAAGGCTTCCAAAATATATTTTTTAGTTTGCGTATCCAAATTTCTTAACATTCAATGGAATTTTAACCCTATTAAAGAGGGTCCCACTGTATTTTCTCAGTGAAGACTAATTATATTAATAGTTATTAAATTCATATTGATATTATGGTTTTGATGTTTTCTAATTTTTCACAATGTAGTTTTATTTATAATTAAATATATGCATATTTTTTTATATTTACTTATCATAATCACCTATATAAATATGTATTTCTATAAAATTTCATTTTTAAACATATAAACCATTTTAAAAAAATATTTTTTATTAATTTCATTTAAAATATACAATTATCGATTTTATTTACCTTATGAAAATTAATTAATTTGTACATACATACCTATACAAGTATTATTTATATAGAAACAAGTGTGTGTCAATAAAAAACTATATTTATGTGTATATTATAATATATGTAAATAAATAAATATATATATGTAAATATTTGTGTGTGTATTTCAAATGTATAAATATGTACTTGTGTATAAATAATATTGTGTGTATACATCATATATAAATATATTTTTATATAAATATATCATTTTCATTAAATATAGTATATAAATTATTTCACAGTAAAACTATATTAATATATATACACGTAAATGAATAATTTTTATAGATACATATTTGTATGTATTTATAAAAAGATATATATTTACATTTATATTCTAATATATGTTAATAAATATTAATATATAATATATTTAAATAAATTTTGAGTATATATATATATATATCATACACATTCGATGAGATTTCATCTTCCATTAAGAGTGTCTTCATATGCTTTTTATGTCCTTTATGAATTTCTTACATTGATTTACATTAATATTGATTTGATGGTGTTTCTATTATTGTGGTTTCCCCTATTTTGGTAATTTATTATCAATTATATGTATGTGTTTATATGAATTTAAGAATATTTGTGTATATTTATATACTACCAAGCTAGAAGGAATTTAATTTTTTTTATTTATTATCCCCCTTTTAACTAGGATGAGGGGTGACCTTACATGGATCATAATTCGAGAGGTACTTAGGCCCAAACATGACCCGTAGGCCCAAGAGGCATCTATAGACACAAACATGGCCCTTGAAGGCCCCAGACATGGCCTGAAGGCTTTTAATTATTTATGGTTATATTTTTTTATATCATATATGTGTAAATATATATTGAGAGATGTTTATATTTACTTCTATACATACATATATATATATATATATATATATATATATATATTAACGTAAAATTATATATCTGTGTGTGTTTATATATATTTATGTAACAAAACTGTGTGTTTATACATATATTTTTTAAAATTTGTTATATGTATATATATTTATAGATATTTCTATCCATTTTTTATTATATTATTATATTATTATATTATTATATTATTTATTATTTGTAATTTTTAATTTATAATTTATAATTTATTCTATTATTATTAATTATTTGTTATTTTTTACATATTATTTATTGTTTTAATATTTATTTGTTAATGATTTATTAATTATTGATTTATTTATTTATTAACTTAATGTTAAATAACAATTTAATATTTATTTATTAATCATTTATTATTAATTTATCATTTATATATTATTAATTTATTATAAATTTATTAAATTTTTTATTTATTCATTATTAATTATTATTTATTTATCATTAATTTATTTGTGTATTTATTATTTAATTGTTTAAAAATTTATTATTTATTATTTATTTATTATTTATCTATTATTTATTATTTATCATTAATATTTTATTATTTTATCATTTACATATTATTTATTTGTTTATTCATTCATTAATTATTATTTATTTATTTATTATTTCGTTAATATGTATACATTAATTATTAATTTATTTTTAATTATTAATGAATTTATTATTATTTTATTATTAACATCTTTTTTATTTTTTTATTTTTTTATTTTTATTTTATTACTTATTTCTTATTTATTTTCCTTTTATTAATTTATCAGTTTTTTATTTTTTATAAATTAATTATTAATTTATCATTAATTTTTTATTACTTTATTATTTTATTATTTCATCATTTTATTATTAATTTATCATTAATGTATTATTAATTATTTATTTATTATATATTCATTATATCTTTATTGTTTATTTATTCAAAATTTGTTATTTATTATTAATTAATTATTAATTTGTTATTTATTTAGCATATATTAATTTATTTTTACTTAATTTATTATTTATTACTTATTATTAATTAATTATTATTTATTATTCATTATTCATTATTCATTATTCATTATTTATTATTTATTATCTACTCTTTAATCTATACTATTTACTATTTATTATTTAATATTTATTATTTACCACTTATTATCACATTATTTATTTATTTATTTTTTATTCATTTATAATTTATTTATTAATTAGTAATTATTAATTATTAAATATTAATAATTACATGCCGATTATTAATTATTAATGTTTAATTATTAATTATTAATTATTAATTGTTAATAACTATTTATTTGTTTTGTATCTATTAGTTATGTATTATTTTTTAAATCAATATATATATAAGTATATTAAATTCTATTTATTCACCATATTAAGAGTCTATTGGAGTAGTAAAGTCTTTGGAGAATAAACAAGAGGTAAGGGGTTCTAATCTCACCAAACCTAGAGTTTCTATATATGGGCATCTGCATGTGCATGTGTATATTAATAGATAATAAATAATAAATTAATTAGTTATGAGAATTAAATAATTAACATAAATATTAATAACTTAATAATAAAAATAATAATTTAATGATAATAAAATAATTAATAATTAATTTTGAGAAATCAACAATTAATAATAATAATAATAATAATTAAATATTAATAATATGAAAAAAAATTAATTCTGATATTAATAAAATAACAAATAAATTATAAATTAATTACGAGAATTAAAAAATTTTAAAATTTTAAAATATTAAAATAATAAAAAAATAAGAAAATAAAGAAAATTTAAACAAATAAAATTAAAAAAACTATTTCTAAATCATTTTGTAATGGTTTAAATTAATTATAAATGATTCCATTGATTTTAAAAAACCGCTACTAAATGAATATCGACACACGATTTAGCAGTGGCATTCCAAAAATGTTGCGAAACGATTTAGCAGCAGTTTAAATCATTGTTAAACCCCTATTTTGGTATAGTTAGGGCTCAACTAGAATCTCTTAGTCTCGAACCAGATAGGTAGAAAGAATTGAAATACTAGCACCAATGTCTATCAGTACTGTAGCTAATGTTGTAATGACACATATCGTACCATGAATTATTCTCAAAGACTCTGGGTCATATGCTTCTGCCGGCGGTAGTTATCCTCACCCCTGTCCTCTAGCTCCCCAAGCCTAGCTTGGACCACCTGGGGGTGGTGGTCGCAACAAGTCAAAGCATCTACCACGTCCAGCAACTCTCCCAACTCCTCTTCCATGTCTACCACCTTGCAGACCTGTCTGGTCCTACCGCTGCCTCTGCCTTGGTTTCCAGTCCACAGTCTCCCTATCATCTATCAGTTGATCAGATAATCTCATGCAAGATGTCCTTTTCCATCACATGAGTATCACCACCTCTCCCTGAACTAGATGGACCAATTATGTGAGCCCTGAACTGAAGATCTTATGTTTTGAGACATCCTCCTGAAACGTCTCGCACATCCAGTTCCTTAAAACTGACATCGCCTCCTTGCTGGTAAGGTCTATGCTCTTGCTTTCCCACTATCTCCAACCACTGGTTGTGTCTTCTCATCCAAGAAACTCTAAACCTCCAAATCTCACCCTATCACCCCAACATAAGTAGGAATTCATAGAGGAATATCACTGGATCAGATGTCTCTAAACAGTCCTGACTCGAAGTTCTGAGCCCGAAAGAACTTATCTTGAACTATATACATTGAGTACTTGGAGAGTTTGGTAAATATCATTGAATACTCAGCTACTATCATGCTTCCATACTAGAGCTATAGAATCTCTTGGATACGTACAACCCTCAACACAGCTGGAGAGAACTCCTATCTGAAAAGGTGCTCAAACTTTGACCATTCTAGAGTCACCTCATCATAAGACTGGGTCACCAATCCCCACTATCGTCCTGCTGATCCATGAATAAGGATCGCTTCTAGGACCACCATCTAATATGCTGGTGTCCTGATCAGATGGAAAACTCATGTCACTGCCTCAAGCCAGTCATTTGTCTCCTATGGGTCGAGCTCACCTCGGAACCTAATGGGTCTCTATCGTTGAGGCTTGTGAAGTGTGCTCACCCAGGGCACCTCATCTACCAGTACTATGGGTACCATCTACTACTCTAAAGGTGATAAAATATTTGTTACACCACCTAAAGGAAACATCTTTTTAACTGGTCCCTATATTGCCGCATCATCATCGAGGGGATCATCCTCATGATCCTGACACTGGATACTAGATGGCATACATCGCAGACGTATCCTGAAAGTAAAAAAGATGTACCACAGTCATTGAGTATATCTGGAGAGCTGAATCAAGAAGGGCATGTAAACCACAACCCATTTGGATATGATACATGTACCATTGTTTTCCTTGCATCCAATTTTTTCATGTAAGGATTCAAAAGACAAGTGGGTAGAGTCCTAGTTTGTCTATACGTCTACCTCTACACCAACACTAGGGTCCCTGGCTTGAAAGAAGAATTTAAAACACTCAATACCATTTCCCCAAAACAATATCACATACTCTACTCCTAAGGTAAAAATTACTGCTCTATTACCACTCTATCATGACCCGTCCCAATGGGACTCGTGCCGCCACTCCCCAATCTAACCTCCAATAGGCCAGGGGCTAGAGACTAGCGCCAAGTAGATATATCACTAACCTAGGATGACTTAACCAAAGTAACTATACACACACACACATATCCAAGCCCATAAAATATAGAAATGTAAATACAACTGAGAAACCATGAATTAATATATCTAAAACCCAAAACCAAAGTATGATAGGAATTAATGAAAAATAAACAAGGCCAAATACAAGCCCACCACAATGAATCTCAAAACAATTCCAACCTAAATGTAAACTAGGGACTGATGTCATGATACCTAAATAACATACCTTGGTATACCCTTATCACTAAGAACCATCGGGTACTAGTCCATCTATGACACTTTATAAAGGTCGATCATCTGCACAAGACATGACACGTGCAGGAAAATTATATGCAGGGGTGATTATAAAAATACCCAGTAGGATACCCTGAAACCATAAAGCATACAACAAAGGAATAACAGTCAGCTCTACATAGGTATATGTCCACAATGAATATAAAAATAATATCTATATATACTCAAGGAAAGATAGTTTAAAGGTAAGTCACAACTGTAATGCCAGCCTAGGATTAGAGCTCGAAGATTCCATAAAGAACTCATCCATGATAATATACTACATGAATCTGATGGTACTGATAACGTATGTCCAATAGGTAGTTCTCATTGGTTCTCTCTATAGGAAGTACACATAGTATGTATAAATAGATAAGATACACAGATGAGGATCACGCCAATGGACATGGTGGATACCAACAAATCTATCTGGAATAACCTGCTAAGTAGAGGATCGATGCTAGTTTAATTTTGTTCATCATGATACCAAGAACTCCACATAGGGAAAGAATATGATAGAGGATCTCACTCTTGGCCTCATAAAAGGATTCCAACAACTCTATCAAATATGTCCCACTGAAGGGATCATTGTAATATATGTAGGAGGTGTTTCCATACTAACCCTTAGGGAAAATATGTAGGGAACACACCCTAACGAACCATGTCCAATATACATAGGATAATGGCTCCAATACAATATTTAAGAAGTACACATTGAGTCACATAAACCCTGGGTCTTTACCATGTAAACAATCCGTGTCCATGTCTGTGTAATAGTACTTGGCATGCGGCTACCAGTGTACTTCATCCATTGTACCAGTACATGGGTAACCCCATGTAAACCTAGCCATGCTGGGTCTCAGTAGGAGTATACGGAATTCCTCTGGTTATAAACTCTCTGACCTTTTAAATATACCCTCTAAGGAACATTCCAAGCCATCTGGTAGGTTACCACATGTAGTGTGGCAGGGTCACGTTCATGTGATCCTTAAATCCATCCCAAAACCCTATCCACTTCTTGGAGGGACCCACATGCTATGTAATCCTGGATTACATGCTATGTGGATCAATTTTTTGTAGAAAACTAGGATCATACTTCCATGCATGCTCGCGCCAACACTGCCTTGAATTGTTTCCCCAACCATGTTGAAAATCATAGATTCATCCCAATTGAGCATCACTAGTTCCATTTTTCAGAGTCCACCCTTTGAATCCGTTTAAAAACTGGCATCATTCTCTGTTCTTCATTACATGTTAAAAAACATGAAAATTAGTTAACCAAACCATCTAATCTGTTTTTTCTTGCATCTTTTCACTACCACCATGTTGTGTCAATCCTAGATCTACAATTTCAAACTACCACACCAATAAATGGGTGTGAAATGTTCGATTTCTCAATGGATGTCAAACTAAGGGCCAATAAAGATCACCCGCGATGAATGAAGAAAAGGGGGGTAAATGAACAACCGTAGACATAAGAAATGATCCTCAACGAATGTTTGTATTGGATTCTATCCATAATCTTTATAATAATAATGGATAATAAAATAATCATAAAGAAATAATCCCAATGAATCCTTGAAAATATCCCACCACTCAATACACATGGTTTATTGGACAATCAGTTGGTTGATTAATCTATGTTCATCATAGAAATAGATAATGGGGAAAGAAAAAAAAATCAAAAATCGTCTTAACTCATGATGAATTGATTACTAATGAAGAACAAGCCTACGTTATGATAATTGGTGAGATCTACTGATTTCATTTTCAACGGTCATTAATCTTCTATCTGATCATCATCCACCAAAGTAATCTCTTTTCACGCTCTCCAGCAGCTCCCCAATGATTTGTACGGTTATAAAGCCAACTCTACAAATTTAACATAAGAATATATTTAAAGAAAACATTAGGTTGTTTTGTCAATGGTTAAATAAAATAATTATATTTAACTATTTTAGTTATTTTATGTCTGCAATGACTTTTCCATAGGTACACCACGCTGGCAAAGCTTATGTCGCACCTAGGGTAAAACTCACATTCTGAACCCAATAGTGCCCTTCGATTTATGATTTGGGTCTCCATTTATATTTTATTACACTTTTTCAAGAAAAATTTTTATGTGTTCTACATAATATATTTAATATATTTCAAACATTTTTTCAGGAACACCAGGCCTAAAAATCACACATTGTCTCAGCGTATTGTCTAAAAAATAATCCATAAAATATGAAAACATAATACATGGAAAATATGAGTCAATAAATATTTTTAATTTAAAATTATATCTTTTACATAAAAAATAAAATTGTGTTTCTTTTTAAGATCTTTGAATTTTAAAAAAATTCATAAAAACTATTTTAATATTCATTTTTAGCATCAATATGGTATTTTTAATTTATGGAATTAGTTGAATAAGTATAATAGTAACAATAGGAATGATAATTAGAGTGAGGAATTTTAGAAATATCCTCAATTCCATCCTCAATATGATCCACGAGACACTTAGAACTTTTATAACTTGATTCATATAATGAAATTGAGTCCACACTAGCACTCTAAGTAGAAATATTTAGAGAATTCTTACATTAATTATTGTATTTTAATATTTTCTTATTCAATTGAAAATATGTCTTGATGTGGACCTTATTTTTTCAACCAAATAAATTCACATTAAATTCGTGTTTTTTTGAAATGTTGATTCGATATCTTATTTTTCTTGTAATTTTCCATCATCTTGGTAAAGTTAAAAAACTAGGTGTCACTTATAAATGAGAAATCATTTTTTTTTCTAGAAATAAATTGTTATTTTAGTTTCCATTACCTCCTTATCTTCTTTTTTAGTTGGTATCTTCATGGTTATCTCATATGTCATGAGAGAACTTATGAGTTCCACTATCACTATGCTTTTAACATCGGCAACTTCTTGGATCATGGTAAATTTTAGTGCCCAACTACTCAATAAAACCGAAAGGATATTCTTGAATAATATTTATATAGGAATAGAGTCATGGAGAAATTTTAAATAATTACAAATATTAGTAAATATAGTAAACTAAACAATGAATGACTTGTTAGAATGCACATAGAGACTCTCAAAATCTCTCCTATATATGAAAATACTTCTATCCATACCTTTATTTGTACCTTCATGCATAACTTATAAAAAATTTCATATTACATGTGTGGTTTTTCATAAAGAAACTATATTTCATTCATTAACATCTAAACCACAATTTAACGCATTCATTTCTTTACCATCATGTTTAAAAGTAGAAATGTCATTAGGGGTCCATTTTTCTTCTTTTATAGTTGAAAGAGTATATACATGAACTAAAATCTTATAAAATGGTTAGCTAATAGATCTAAGAAATATAAAAATTCTTGATTTTCTATAATTATAATTAGTGGAATTAGAAAATAGAGCATGAACAAAGGACTTTCCTTTAAGGCCACCATGGGTGTTGGAAAATTCCATTAAAAAGAGATTATTTCATGAAAAAAAGGAAAGTATTTTGAAAAAAAATATTTGAAAGAATTTTAAAACAAATCAAATAATAAATTCAAAAATCCTTTGATATGAAATTTATGTTGGAGTAGGGTGAAATGCAAAGGGGTGAGTTAAAATTTAAAAAATAAAAGGAAAAACATAAAAATTAAAAATTTATTTATAAAATATTAATGAAAATAAAACATTTGGAAGAGTTAAAAAATATTAAATTTTTGGAAGGAAAAAAATAATTGAATAATATAAGAAGATGAATAAAACAAAGTTCAATTTGAAAATAAATCTATTAAGCACATTTGATGGATTAAAAAAATGAATAAAATAATGATTTTAAGTAATAAATAAGAGAAACTATAGAAAGTAAATAAGACACAATATGTGGAAAGGAAGTTCAAAAATAGATCTAAAATAGCCCCTATGTCTACCACCCCAATATAATGAATATTTTAATGTATTACACCCTTGAATTTAATTATATCCAAGATACCAAATCGTTACTTTAGTTTTATTTTATAGTTAGAAACTAGAAATTAAATAGACACTAGCTCTTTAATGTGAAAGCTGGAATCCTCAAAATAATAGTCCCTTGAATTTTTAACAGAAATGTAAATAAATCCAAATTACTTTACTTTAATGGTAGTTATAACAAATAATAGAATAAAGAGGAAGATGAGAGGATTTATAAGAAGTAATCAATTTTTATCATGGTCTCATTTATCTAAAATAATATGAAAAATTCTAGGTGATAAAGAGAATAATAGAAGATACTAAGAGGTTATTACAATTTGTAAACACTTTAGAATAGAGAAAGAAAATTAAAAGTGATATAACATTGAGAGAGATTTAATGATCATATCACGTTAGTGTAGGAGATTAAAAGATAAGGTGATTTTTCAAGGCTACCAAGGAATCTATTTGTGGGATTTAAAATCTTTAGTAATATTATAGAATTTTAGAAGGGAATTTAATCTATTGAAGACCACATTAATTGCACTTTGAACCCAATAAATGTTTGGATAGAGTTTCTAGACTGATTCCACCAGTTATCCAGTAGCCACCACCGGCTGGCTGATTAGTTTGATAGAACTCCATGTACACCGTCTGCTACCATCAGCTAGATATTTCAACTTCACCGGCTAGTTGGTTGAATCCTACCAGCTGTGTTCCTACTTCCCATACACACCAACTAGATAGTACTACTCCACCGAGTAGCTAGTGGGGTTATGCTGCTCATGAAATCTCTTGGGAATACCGCCAACTAGTTGGTGTCATTGCACACGATTTCTAGTGATTTTTGCACCCTCAGGCTTCAAAAAGTGTCTCCTCTGCTTTATTTGAAATCTTTATAAAATTCTTCAAAATTTCTTCCAAGGCTTCAAAAATTATATTAATACTTATTAAAGGATATTTAACTTTTTTTTCATGTGAATAACAATATTTCATCATGTTTAGTTTCCAAAAACTAAAATGAGAAAAATTTAACACTTTTTATAATGTTTGTGATCATTAAAATCAAAGAGTGGTGAGAATCACAATAGCAAGATCATGATTATCAAAGTGGTATTCTCGTATATAGTTTCAAGGTGATAATTTGTCTCTTATTAGGAAAATAAATTATCATTCAATGCCTGATGTTTTTATATTTGAGGCCCTAGAGTGTGTATTAGTACATGGTCTGTCAGGTAATGTTTGAGACAAGAGCAGAGATGTTACCACATGAGTTATGAAATATGGAACTTATTAACTATGGGTTAGGAATGAGATCCTAGTTTCTTGAGATATGACTTGGGAAAGGTGAATCGGGTATTATGGATGATATTATATATGGTATAGGATGGAAACCTGAGATTGGGGTTAGCTTGGGCTTGTGAGTTCCTTAGATGTGAGGAGCATAGTTAGATGCTTCAGTTATGAGACATTTCATGGGAGATGCATCCAAGTATATGGTATAGGCATAAAGATACCTTGGGGTTTTATGATAAAAATAACTATTTGTTCTTTGGACTCAAGATTGGATTTAGGAGGGAAGGATTGGTTGATTTTCTAGACCTATTGATATGGGAGGATCTTTTTATAGCATGGTGAGAGAATGAGTGGTTGGTAGTAGTTTTTTAAATTATTTTTGTTGGAGGGAAATTGGTTTATAGACCATGGAATAAGTGAGATGCCTGATTTTCAAGAAGAGCATTGAGGGATCTTCTAAAAATATTAGATTGAATTTTTGAGTAGCAAGGTTAGTGGATTAGGTTCATGTACATAGGATTATTAAAGTTAGAATCATAGGAGCCTGAGTTGGACTATGTGATCATGTTGTACTAGATTATACTCCATTTGGGTTCAAATGAAGTTGATATATCACATGTTCATTACGCACATTACTCATTTTAAATACAAATTGGTGTGTAGCCATGTGTGGGATGAGGAATGATGCAAACAGTGAGATTATTATGGGTTGGGTTTCCTGAAAGTTTAAATGAGATATACCTCTATGGTGAGAGGTGACATCAAAATTTTGATCAGTCATTGTGTTATGTTTCACCCAAGGCTATTCCTTGACATTAATTTCCAGGTACGCAAGATGTTGGAACCCACTTGTGGGTTGTTACTCATATAGTGGTATAAGAGAATCCATATGGTTGGGATCCCACCATTGTTCATTGTAGGGTGTGAACCTCATTGTAGGTTGAAATTTCATAGATGGTGAGGATGGTGTACCTAGTTACGCAAGGATGGTTAGTGGTAAACATTTTGTATTGGCTCTCATGCGTGAGCGGAATGGTTATGTTTATTCATTACATGGGGTAATGGGTGGATATCATGTGTTGGAATTGCGACTGGAATGCATATTTATGTGATTCGAGCGTTAGTCTGTTGGGGGAACCAGTGCTCATGTGATATCATGATGTATAGTTTGGTTAGTAAAGGATACAACCATATAAATACACTAAGAGTTGGATTCAGACATCATTTTAGGTTTTGTGGTGATCTCTGTATGTCTTCGGGGGTAGAAGTAAAGAGACTGGGTGATGAGATAACATATTGATGGGTAGGGCTAAGGGTTTTTGAGAATTGTCATCGATAGGAGGTATGAGTACTGTTTTCATGAATAATTGGGTGTAGTGAGTTGAAAACCAAATCAAGAAGGGTTTTTAACCACTAGAAATGTTTTTCCATTGGTAATTCAGATGGTGGGTGCATCTTGATCAATATTTGATCTTATTAATAGAGGATTATAGTGAGGGGACCCATTAGACTGGATGATGAATCATTGACTAATTTCACTTTAGTTTATTTGGATTAATTGACATAGTTAAGATTCGTCTTAGAGTTTGAATGACTATGATGAGTGTTGGCTCAATTTTTGATGAATAGAGAACCTGGGTTTTAGAGTTTCTCAACAGGATATCTTATGGTGTTCCATGATAAAATTATATGAATTGAGAATAAATTGATGACCATTTTAGGTCGAGATTAACCTATAAGACCACTAATTATTCTCAAGGATTAAAATTATTAATGTTTGGACTTTGAAAATCCCCCACTACTTTTTTAGTTATTAATTTTAGTGAGAATTTAATTTTTTTTGGAATTTTGGAATTAGGTTCATTTTTAGAATATTGAATATGATTTGGATTATGAGATTTGGAGGGTCTTAATAAAATTGCTTTGTTTATTTTTTTAGTCTCAAGAGGTGCCTCAGGTTCTCAGGAAAGTATTTATAGATTTCTTTTTTATTTTGGATGTTTCAATAGTTTTTTACCCTATACCATGGTTTAGGTCATAAAGTTTAGGGAAAAACTTGTGGTTACCCTTATAGAGGGAAGTTTTCACTTCAATTTCTTAGTCACATGGTTAAAACACATGGTTAACACATGATTAAGGGATAACCATGTAAAATTTAGGATAAACCATGTGGGGAGGCTTGGACCTATGGATTGGAATATAGTTGGTTCATTGTTATAGAGAGACTATGAAAAACCTAAAATTTATTCTTAATGGTGTTTAACATGGATGAAACATGGTTTAGACGACTGTGAGGCCCAATCATGCATGGTTGATGGCCTTGAGTAGTGAAGGCTGCTTAGTTGGACCCACCATATGGCTCATTAAAAGTATGATGTTACCATTTTTCTCTTATGTTATTTTAACCCATAACCCCCTCTCCTCTCCCTATCATGCATAGAAATATCTGGAGGGTTCCTTCCCACATTCTCCATTAATCCCCTTCAATTTGGGGTGTTTTAGTGTGCTTTTATAGTTATTCTTGGTAAGTATCTCTCTCTCTCTATATATATATATATATCTTTATTGGATTTTATTTCTAGTTTCCTTTGGTTTCCTCTTGATTTCATTTCTTTGGTTTCTGGATTTTGTTTTTATTTCATCAGGGCATGGTGGAATTATCTAATAATGATTTCTATTTCTTATATAATATCAAGAGGACATCCCAAGATGGTATCTGTATATTGTCTCATGTCGTTTCGGTTATGGTATATCATAGTATACAATATATTATGTTTTTTTAAATTTTGAATAAATTTATAGATGAATTATTGGTGTATGATGGGTATTTTATATGGATAATGATCAAGCACATGCTTGAAAAATACTATATCCTATTTCTCGCAATTTCTGTGCGATAAGGCTAGTCGGTGAGATTTTGGACATTATGCCTAATTAAATTAAATTATAAATTAATTTTAAATTGTTATAAATAAAGTACATAATTAATTACAAATAATTTAAAATTAATTATGGAATATTTTGGCTTTATTTAGGTGATAGATTTATTGATACAGACTTGGATGAGCTCAGATGAAAGTTGTTCAGCTATGACTAAAAGGGAAAAAAATTATTGAGGTGGGTGGCCATTAAGAATACCCCGATAGTATTTTAATCTATTTATTTATGCATGTGATCTAATATGTGGTTTCACCACTAAGGGTGATTGATGTGATTTTATATTGATACAATTTTTCCAAATAATTTCACTAATTTAATTATATGTTTATTGTTAAATAGTGTTTTTATTTAATAGTTTGAATTTGATGCTAATTTGGTTTTAAAATAATAAAGTTATTAATTTCCTATTTTATTATTATTTTTTATGTTTTAATTATAATTTTTTTTCAAATATTGATTTTATTATTTAATTTTGTAGTATATTTAAAAAATATATAGTATTTTTGATTAATTTTTTTATTTGTGTATTTAATTTTTTTCATATTTTTGTATTTATAAATAATTATTTTAATTAGTAAATTTTAGTTCAATAATGAATTTATTTTAATCTTATTACTTTAAACCATTTAATAATTTGAGTCATTTATTTATAATTTAACCCTTTTGTAATTTTTATCTTTTCTTAATTTTTTAGTTAATTAATCCTTTATTTATTTTAAGTAATTTGATCAAATTTTTAAATCATTTATAATTAAAAAAAAGGATTCTTTATTTATTTTATTTAAAAAATTACTTTCATTAAAAATTAATTAATTAAATAATAATTATTTTATTTTATTTTATTTTATTGAAATTATAATTTTAGTGTTTTTATGTATGCAAAGTTTATTTTATGGGAAGTTGTAGAATTGAAATATTTGATTTTTTCCAATGCTTCACATATCCAAATTCAATAGACTTATCACTGGTCACATATCCAAATTTACAAGGACTATGTCAGAATTTTGAACTATATCAACCACATAGTCGATTTCCACAACAGACCTCACATAGCTGATTTCCCTTACCATCTAATCAAGTATCAAAATATTTGGGTATGTGAATATTCACATACCTGATGTTTCTCTAAGATCCATGTCAAACCTATCACTAAATTAAATCTAAATCTTGATTAAATGAATATTCCAAGAGAATATTGAATGTTTCTATTTCCTAGATCAATAATGAAGATGGCCTAAGTTTGGTATTTCTTCTTCTCACCAAGATTTTATGGTTTCAGAAGTTCACTCTATGAAGATTTATTGAGATCGAAGCTCGGGTGACTGGAGATGGGTTCTTCATTCAAGATTCATGAACAGTATCCCCACTGAAACTGATAATGGAGATTTTGATCTCTTATTGGAAATCAAATCTTCCACCCAAGTTTGATGTAACAAAGTATTAATATCATATCCAAGAAGAATATTAACACTAAAATTAAATCTTACAGGATAAGTCTAGTGATTTGTGAAGTCTTTCTAAATCTGAGCCCGTATGAAACTGAAGAAGATCAAGGAAGAATATCCATTGTAATTGAACTTGATTCCATGGATCTCACCGATCTTGTTAAATGTCATCGAACAATGTTCTTATCATGGGTTTGATTTTTGGTTTGATGCATGATGAAGGTAGTATATTTGACACCGAAGTTAAAGATCTTGGGATCTGGGAGTTTGTCCTTTGTGATGAACCATGTCCAACTGAAATAAATAAGATGTATTGGGAAGGAAATTTCTTCACTAGTTTATATTTTGTCATTTTTTATGGGGCCTTTCAGTTCCCCATTCCTACAGTTTCAAGCTCTTAAGAGGATGTAAACAACCTTTTCTTTGAAATTCTACAAAAATTTGAACTAGTGCAAGTTGAACCTTTGGATCCTAAGACCATTGAAGATGAGTACCAAGATTGTGTATGTGGAGTAATGAGATGTCTTTGATATTGTCTAACAAGATGATTTCAATCTATATTCTATAAAATGGCTTGAGGGTTGGGAATCATGTTATCAATCGAGTTTTTTGGAATTTTATGGTGATGAAGATGAATAATTGGTTATCAATTTTCTCAGTGTTGTACAAGAATTGAGGATCAAGGGATGATTTTCAGTAATTAATCTATAAGTTGATATGGGAAGAATATTTAGCAAGGCATGTATCAGAGTTATTTGTTTGAGTGTCAGACGAATTAGATAACTATCTTAATTACTATGATTTAGTTATTTTTAATTCTATAATTTACTTAGATAAAGGAAAGGTGGATGGTGATAGTGATTCCAAATATGTGATTTTATCAAATTAAGTCAATGATTTTGATGGAAAATAAAAGAGGAATTCATTATAACATTTATAAAATAAAAGATTGGATCAGGAAGAGTTGAATGGATAGAATACAGTGGATAGTAAATAGATCACGTTTTTAAGAAAATTGGAGCGTAGAAACAGAGAGTGAAACCGAGAGATCTTCCGGTAAGCTTGAAGAATATCTGGAACTGACACATATCCAATCAGTGTGATTCTCATCAAGTTCATATTTCTCTTTTTTGTTAAGAGATTGAAAATTGACCTTCATTATTTTTTCTCTCAAATATATACTAAGAATCTTGGGTGTATAGGTAGCTCGATTATGTCTTAGCACTCACCGATTGTTGAGTGTTTTGACTGAATCATTTCAAAATGAGGTCGATGATTGAGATATTAGTTATTGACTTCGAATCCTCAAACATAATGAGAAATACAATTTTGGGATTTAATATTGTGTGTTGAGAAAATTTATGGCATGAATTATTTTTAGTCAATGAATAATGGATGAACTGGTAGAATCACATGGGAAGGAAACTATTTTTGAATTTTCTCCACTTTTCATTTTCTATTGTTTGTTTCTTCCAATTTAATTTTCTAATATATTTGAAAATTAGATTACTTTCAATATTTATTCTTAGAAACTCCCCATATAAATTGAATAAATAGTAAATGAAAATAAAAAACATGAATAGTAACTCATTAAATATAGTCTCATTGGGAGAAAACTTTGGGTGCTTTTATATTGCAGTAGTTAGGAGATACAAAATATTTGAAGTAGGAAGTAAATAATGAAAACACACAAAACCTCTCTTTAAATTAGTGTTTTCTTTGGGGAGGATAGAAATGAGTTACAAAAAAATTACATAAATTAAAATTTCTAAAAAACATGAATAAAAAACAATAAGATCAAATGGATTTCAATATGGCCATGAAGAGAACTATAATATATTTTACATATAGTACTAAGAATATTTCTAATACTTTAAAGTAAAATTAATTCAAATAAATATTGTAAGAAATTAAATAAGATTTAAATGCATCAGTCTTGGAAGCCTTAGTTAAGAAACTACATAAATTTTCACACCCTTTTCCTGATTTAGATGTAAAAGAACTTAACCTTCCAACTTGAAATGAATAAATCTATAAGGTTGAGGATAAAATCTTTGAACATTCACTTCCTGATGTAATTTATTTTTCCTTGAACATATATGAAGAAAAATTGTTTCCAAATTATTTATTTTAGGGTGCTTTTGATCAATTTAAACTTACATTTTCAGGTCACTTTGAATCTTAAATTTTAACTATATCCCCTTATTATGATGATATAGAAATGATAACCACTTTACTGAACTAGGATTCTTTGTAATTGTTTGTAAAATAAGGTTTAATGTATGGAGAGTAAAATAAGGACAAGGTTTTACATTTTTTAGATAATAATAATTTTTTATATCTACTAAGGATTTCCCAAGAAGACCTAGAGGTTGTTGAAGATGACTTTATTACTGAAGATGCTAGAGAGGGGGATCCATTCATCATTTTTCTTGACCCATCTAAAAAATTTTACCACAAAACAATGGGTATAAGTTCACTATACTATTATAAAAGGGGAATCTACAAATATTTGAAGTTTCACGAATGTGGAAAGAAGAATATGTGGTGCCTCTTACCACACAATCCTCATCCAATGATGGATTGGGGATGAATAACAAGATATCCAGTTGTGAACAGCATAAACTACAACACTCCTTGGGGGGATTAATCTAATATTTCTCTACCCTATTCTTTCCTTCACATTTACTTTATAATTTAGTTTTTAAATTTCAATAATCTTTTAGAGATTTCTAAATTTTTTAAAGAATATAAAGTGAAAAAATGTTGTGTGCATACCTTTCCAAGGTTGTACACCACATGCTATGTTCATTGATTCACCAAGAGTAATACCCTAGGGGACACTCTCCATCATTTTGAGTAGATGATTTATAGTTTCCATGATCAAAAGAAGCTACAAGATAAAATATTTTTGGATCGACACCTTTAAATCTTAAACTATTGTTTTATTTTCCTTGAGTTGAAAATTTCTAAGATCTAATGTCAATTTGATTTCATTTTTAGGAGAATTCAGGTTAACCAAAGGAGATTCATAAAAGAAAAGAAAGGGTTTATTTGAATCTATGAAAATAAGAAAACATCTCCTAATTTAGGTAGTTTTTAAATTTAACATTCTACTCAATTTTTCATGATTTTCTATAATTTTTTATTTCTATAAATTTGGAATTAAATTGTTTAATTGAATTCAAAATGGATGAATTTTTTAATGATGAAATTGATGGTTTAACATGCTAGTTATTTATATTATTTTGATTAATTTGTATTATATATCATATTTTAAAATTTCAGGCTTTGTTGTTAATATTTTTGAACTATTCCTTGAACATGAAATAGCATACAAGCCTTTCTCTTGAGCTGAATTTTTGAATTGGTTATTTGATAGTACACTTTTGTGTATGATATGAGTTTTTTTATTTATGTTGTGTGGAAAAAACTACTTTGATCATTCTTATAACCCTTTTAACATGATTTTAATATACTAAACTGTTAAATCTCATTTATCATTAAAATTTAGTTTTTAGATGTTCTCCACCATTGATTCAATAATTAGGATAATTTTCAGCGTTAGTGTGGGGGATAGGGTATTTAAATGTGATAAAATGTACAATAATGTGAGGCCATCAAAAACCCCTATTTTTTTAATTTGATTGTTTCTCAAGATTAAATGAATCATTTTTAGTGGATTTTTATTTTTCTGAATTTGGAGTATTGTGTTGCCACTTTAATAAGGATAATTTTATATTTACCCTTGGATTTAGTTGGGTAGAACATTTTTCATCACCCTCTTGGAAATAAATTGATTTTGGTAAAATATTGTGTTAATGTTATACAATCATCATTGCTGTTAATTTTTGAATTTGGATTTAAAATTGTAAGATATTCATTCAAATGAATTATGAAATGTAAATCA
Organism: Viscum album; assembly: GCA_963277665.1. Classification (NCBI taxonomy): domain Eukaryota; kingdom Viridiplantae; phylum Streptophyta; class Magnoliopsida; order Santalales; family Viscaceae; genus Viscum; species Viscum album. The sequence continues at coordinate 321,264,400 of OY728146.1, forward strand.
TAATTTAGATTGAACATTTTATATTATTCTTTAAGATTATGGATAAGCTATTTATTATACCTTTTAAATAATTGAATAATCTCATCTAAATATAATGTATAATTTATTTGTTTCTAATTATGTACTTATGTTCTCCTAGAGGTAAATAAAAGTTTATACTTTTAGCTAAATGAAAATTGAAATGAGTTTATTCTGTTATCAAAATTTTAAATTCATTCATCTTTATAAAACATGAATCAGTCTTGAACTAGAAAATATTTAATTTCTTAAGGGTAAAATCACTCACTGCTTGATGAAAGTCCAAGGGGGGATATCATTTAAAAAATCAATTATTTATAGACATCTAGTAATTCAAATTTAAAATTATTTTCATTAAACTAATTTTAGATCATTTTTTTCATAAGTACAAGAAACAAATCTAGTGTGGGGTAATTCATGCAGCAATATTTTGATACATATTTTCCACAAAATTTCATTAATTTAATTATATTTTTATTCCTAAATAGTGTTTTTATTTAATAGTTTTCGGTTGATGTTAATTTGGTTTTAAATTATTAATGTTTTTAATTTATAATTTAATTAATTTTTTTATGTTTTAATTATAATTTTTTTTTCAAAATTTTATTTATTATTTAATATTGAATTTTAATTTTAAATATTCATTTTAGTGTTTTTTGAATATTTTTTATTCGTGTATTTAACTCATTTAGTCTTTTTGGTTTTTATAATTATTATGTTAATTAGTTAATTTTAGTTTAACAATTAATTTATTTTAATCTTATTTCTTTAAATATTCTAGTAATTGTTGAAATTTAATTATACTTTAACACTTTTATATTTTTTTCTTAATTTTTTCAATTAATTAATCCTTTATTTATTTTAAGGAGATTGATTTTAATTTTTAATCATTAATTATATTAAAAGAATAGTTATTTTAGTTATTTATTTTATTTAAATAATAAGTTTTGTTAATAATTAATTAAAAAAATTATTTTATTTTATTTTTGTAATATTATTATTTAATTTTTTTATGGATGCATTTTTTGTTTTATGGGAAAGTGTATTAGTGACATGGTTAATTTTTTCCAAGGCTTCAGATAACCAAATTTGGAAAACTACTCACTAGTCACATATCCAAATTTATAAGGACTAGCATAGGCATTTTAGACTACATCTACCACAAAGTCAATTTCCATTGTAGACCTCATGTAGCTGATTTCGCTTAATAGCTAATCATGTATCCAAATATTTAGGTATGTGAATATTCATGCACCTAATTTTTCTCTAAGAACCAAGTCAAACCCAGTGTTGAATTAAAGACAAATATTGATGAAATTAATCTTCCAAGAGAATCTTGAAGGTGTCCAGCACTATGATCGGTGAAGATGGTGACCTAAGCATGGGATTTCTTCTTCTTGCCTAGATTTAATGGTTCCAAAAGTCAACTTTATGAAGATATACTGAGATAAATGATCTTATGGGTAGATATGAGTTCTTTATTCAAGATTAGTGAACATCTTACCTATTAATATTAGTAATGTAGGTTTTTATCCTTTACTAAAAATCGATGTCGGCACCCGAGTTTGATGTTATGAAGTGTTGATATCAGATTCTGTAAGAAGATGAATGTTGAAATAAAATATTTTGGGAGAAGCTTAGTGATCTATGATGACTTTATAAATCCAATCCTGCTCAATACTAAGGAAAATCGAGGATGAAATTTCATGATAATTAGAGCTACCAACGAGGATCTCATTGATCTTGTTGATTATTTCCAAACTTGATTGTTTTCATGGGTTTGAGTTTTGGATTTATGTGTGATGAAGGTAGTCAGTTTGACACTGAAGTTAAGGATCTTGTGATATGGGAGGTAGTAATTAGAAATGAACCATTCTTGAATGAAATAAAGAAGAAGTATTAGGAATGATATTTCTTCACTGGTTTTTCTTGTTGCAGGTTCGATGGGGCCTTTCATTTCCCAATTCATATGATTGAAAGCTCATAAGAGGATGCACACAAACTTATTTGTTAAAATTTCATTGAAATTTAAACCAACACAAGTAGAATATATGGATATCAAGTCATGTTGCAGATGAATAAAATAATTTAAGATACATGGTAATGAAATGTCTTCGATGTTTTCTAACAAGATGATTTTAAATGAGTTTCGATGAACTGGTTTGAGGGTTGGGAATCTTACTATCACTTTATTTTGTTGGCATGTTTTGGTGTTGAAGATAAATAATTGATTTTAAGATTTCTATATATTGTATAATAATTAAGGATTAGTGGTTGAGTTTAAGTAGTTCAACTACAGGCTGGTATGTGAAGAAGATTTAGCTGGGAATGTGTCAAAGTTACGTGTCAGAGTGCTAGAGTAATTAGATCACTAAATTTTTACTATCATTTGGTTATATTTTGTTCGAAGTAAAGATGTGAAATTTTAGTAATTTACAACATATGTTTTTAAAAAATTATGTTAGTGGTTTTGATGTAACATTAAATATGGATTCATTCTGACATTAATAAAATTTGAGATAAAAACATATAACTGAAAATAAATAGCTGGAAATTGAAAACAATAAGAGAATATTTTTACAACAACCAATGTTAAGTGATGGAGAGTAGAACTAGAAGATATTCTAGAGATATCTAATAAGATATTTTTATAATCATGGAGATGAAGATTAAATTCCTTCCTTGTTTTATAGACATGATCGAATGAATATTTTATTGTTTGAACCTTGTTATTTCTTCTAGTGATTCTATTCTGAGCTTTAATATTTTCTCCCAAACTGTAATTTTATCCATATTTAAAATTGTTAAATAATATATAAATTCTTAAAGATTACATATGCTATCATATAATTTTATTTTCTCTTCCATCATTTAACTGAAACATAGTCGATCGATGTGAATTTTTAATTGAGTGCGGGATGATTAGTCTTGTTAGGAGTTTGAAAATTGTCTTTAATTATTTTTTTATCTCAAATCATGATCAGGAATTGTGGGTATAGTAGGATCTTGATTGTGTCTTATCACACATAAACCTTTAAGTGTTTTGAATGACTCTTTTTGAAAAGAGTTTGATGGATGAGATCTTATTTGTTCACTTTGAATCCTCAAACTTAATTAGACGTGCGGTTTATAGATTTCAGACTATGTGTTGAGAGAATTTATGTTGTGAATTCTTTTTATGTATTGAATAATGGCTGAACTGGTAGACTCACTTGGTAAGGCCACTAACCCATTTTTTACTTATCTCCACTTTTTATTAACTTCTAGTTTTTTCTCCTATTTTATTTTCTAACTGTATTGAAAATTATTTTAGTTTCAAAATTTTTTCTTACAAATCCCCCTAGAAATAGAATAGTTAGTAAATAATAATTAAAGTAATGAAAACAAGATCCTTAAATACAATCACAGTGGTCGAAAAACTTGGTTGCTAATATATTAAATTAGTTATGAGATAAAAAATATTTGAATTAGGAGGTAAATAATGAAAACACACAAAACCTGGATTTTAGTGATCATCCTTTTATTTAAAATGAATCGCATATTTAAAATGAAATTATTGGAACTGTACAAATTGTTAAGGTCCACATTGGACCCTTTTTCATTACCTTGATTACCTTAGTCTCTGATTTTTGGGGCTTTAATTATGATTATGTGTGCCTTGTGTCACATGGACCCTAATGGGTGATAAGTAAATGGTCAAGATGTTATGGACCTAGTGACACATTCCTTAGTGACCTACTCGTATATTTGAGTGATAAATTGAGATGATTGGATAAATAAGTGTACATGGGAAAAATTGAGATTCCTTAGAGCCTTTAGGAAACTTGAAATGACCATGAGGTGAGATTTCCTCCCCCAATGAGATGTGATTACCTTGGTGGGTAGACTATGTAGAAATTGATGGGTAGGTAGGGTACCCAGGGTGACTTGGTAAGGGGAAGGTCTTGAGTCTATATCCTATATGTGATACTGGTATGAGATTACCTATAAGGACAATGACTCCATGTGATGACATCCTTATGGAATCAATGTATGTTATAAACTATAAGTGATGGGTGTTGGTTCAAGAGATGAAAACCTTATAGAGGATCCCATATGATGTGTCCTCATGGAGATGAGACCTAAGGGGGATAGTGGGTTCCCCAATGATATATTGAGCCCTAGAAAATTTACATGGGAATGGTTATTGATGATTGTGATTGTAATATTAGAACCTAAATAGAATATATGAGCATGAGTGGTTTTTTATGTGATAGGCCATTCACTTGTGAGGTCATCCTTAGGTTTGGGGATGGGTTTCATCATGAGGTAGACCTCATCAAAACATGTTACATGAGATACTGTGGGTGGGATGCACTTCCCACTAAGACATACTATGATACATTAGGGTCTTAGGAAATGGTCCTGGGATCCAGATATTGATCTTGATACTAACACATGCTTTGGGATTCCATAAACATACTCCTTGGATCTATATGATGGGATGTATAGTCTACCAAGATGTAAAAATGAGGATTTGGGATGGTTTGTACTAGATCCTTGGATCTATATGATATTTTTTCCATCATGAGAGATATACACCCCTGTACTTGGATGAGGTGATATCTAGTAGGGGGACCACACCCTTAAATTCAAAGGAGTAGATATCTAGTAATGGAAATTCACTCTTGTTCTCATATGATGTGATGTTTTACAGGGGAGAGTTACAACCCTGTGATTGGAAGAAGTGATATTTTCTAAGGGAACACCCCTGGACTCAGATTATGTGGTCTCCAGAAATTTTAAAAACACCACTAGAATTAGATGACATGATGTTTAGGAGGAGAGAGTTATATACCTGGACTTGGATGAGGTGATATCCAGCATAGGGAGCCACACCCTTGGACTCGGATGATTTGATGTCTGACTAGGGCAAGACACACCTCTAGACTTAGATGATGTGTTTTCATAGCAAGGAACACCCTAGCTCTAGCTGATGGGTTTAGGATGGCATGGTTTCATGATGTGTTTAAAGACACATTGACATTGTCTAAAGAAGGTATGGGTGGCTATGGGGTTTCCTGTTAGTACCTAAGGATCAATAGTTGATATTTATTTATACTTATTCATTTTTGTTTATTTATATTATGAAAAATTCCTATGTATAAAATGAATTTACTGGTTATATATGGGATTTTGTTGGTGGTTCACTATTGAGTTTTACTCACACCAAGCTCATAAAACCATGGAACTTGGGTACCCAAGCATACATCACTAATCACGGGTTTATGTTGGGTTGAGGCTCGATGTAGCATGATCGAATGAAATAACATAGATATGATTTGAGATCAGGATAAGGTAAGGATTGGAGATAATAGTAGATCCTTATAGTTCTTTATTATTTATTTAATCTTGTATATTTTATAGTTTTTGTGGGTGATCATTGTTATTGTATGATATATACGTATGTGAGTTTGTATGGTTGTATGATTTAACATTCATTAATTCTTTATGATTGTATTTTTTTTCATTCACATAATCTAATTATTTTTCATCAATGATGTTTGATTTATTTTTTTTCTATTACTATAAACTCTAATATATGGGTATTGTCTCCCTATGACACTACCCCATACCCCTGCTACTAGTTGGATACCTCTGGTGTATAGGGAGACACATCTGAGGTCTTAGTAGAGACTCCTCTGGTTTAACAATTTCATAATGGCCGCAAACTAGGGGAGGACGTTACATCTAGTTGAAAATGTATAAGGACAACTTCATTCTATGGAACATGTAACAAATTTGGTTAAATGAATTTTCTACAAATAAAATTGAAAAATTAACACAACTCAATGAGAATATTTCTAATAGGCCTAGACACTATTCCATATAGTGAAACCGGTATTATTAATTGCATCAATACATGTCAGTCATGATATTTATGTTCTATTACCTTTAAATCCATCAATAAAACCAAATGTTTTACATTTTAAGAACACACAATAGGCATGTTAACACTATGGAAACATTGAATAAAAATCATTTTTCACCCTTGGATAACATGTAATAGGATAGAGGAAAATATTTTATTTTTTTCTTTTGTAATGGGAGATAAATCCATATACATTCACATATATATTTAGTCTAATATTTCATGAAATCCATATTTATCCTTTACTTTTTAATCTAATAATGTTCTAATAAAACTATCGCATATGTTTTTTCCAAAATTAATAACATAAATGTTATGTTTTACCTTAAAAACTTTAACAAGGTATATCAAATAAGATGAATAATTTATTTCATGAATTTTTTTGATGTTACAAAAGTTATGTCATCCTAAATGTAACAACAATTTTTTAACCTTATTTCAATATTATTAAATCGATAATTTTTTTAGGGAAAATCATACTCCTATGAATTTTTAGATGATTTTTTAATCTACATTAATTATGATCCATTCTCCAAAATATTGAACGGGCCTTGTATATTGTCTTTCTCCCAAGATACAATTGATTATAGGAAGTCTCTTCATCACAAATGAAAAGGTTTATTTCCCTTAACTCTATATCCAAATTAATTTAGTACATAGGAAAGTATTTTATAGTGAACATAGTCATATAATGCATAAGTAAATACACTTTCTTGTATGAATCAGACACTTTAACACCTTCCTCATATAAAAATTTAAAAAATAAATCAATGGTGAAAAGTAAACATCAATGGAATTTATATGCTATATTATTCCAAAAAATAATCAATCTCATCATTATATATTTCTATTTCATACATATCTATGGGTAAATACTGATGTAAAAGGCTAATAACTATATTGGGTAATGAGGATCTGATATAAATTAATTTCATTTGTGCATCGTCCAATTCTAGTATTTCTAACTTAATTTCCAAAAAAAGATTTTTTTTATCAAATCGCTTCTACTACAGAGAATCAGAAGGGTGGAATGGGTTTATATCAGATATCATATCATATTTATGAAACCTACTATTATTTGAATCATTTGACACTACAATAAAATCAGTGTTTAGCGGTGGTTTTTTAACGTCATTTTAGAAACCCGCCCCTAAAACATTTATTTTTTAAAAAAGTTTGACACTTCTCCCCCAAACCCCCACTCCATTGACCCTCTCCACCCCCAACCCCCCAAAGGCCTACCCTCACTGTGCCTCGTCGGTGGTCCCAAGCATCTCCACCCCTTACTGCCAATCCCAAGCCTTGTTGCTGATATAGTATTGATGTTTCTTGATGTTTTGGTATTTTTTTTTGTTTTGGAGTCATTCAGTATAACTGCATTGTAAAATTTGGGATATTTATTAGTGGGATAGTTTTTTCTATTGAAGTATTGATGTTTCTAATAATTTGGGTTATATTTGGGAGATATGACTTAAATATGGGATGGATGAATTGGGATATGGTTAGAGGTGTGTTTAAAATTAAGTATAAGTTATACGATATTTGTTCAGTTATTTGAGTTCCAGATCTGGTTAGTTTTTTGGATTTGAGGTAAGTTTCAAATATTTTTATTATTGATATAATAGATTCCTCAGTTCATTTATTTTCAATATAGAGGCAATGAGTCTTTAGATAGATGTTTATTAAGACTTATCTGTATTGAAAAGTGATATTTTTTGGATGATATAATTTTTTTACCATATTACCTAGATTATGGTATCATTAAAGTATTATGTTGGAAATTTGAATGGAAAAACATTTGATAGTTTAAAATTTTGATTTTGATTGTGGGGTATTTTTTTATAATGGATTCAAAATTGATTTAGGTTATTTATTTTACATTAAAAGTTATTTTATAATGAGGATTGTGGTTTGGTGTGTGAATTGGGGGTTTAGCGTACCAACAATAGGTTTCCCCATATATTTTATAATTATAGGTGAAACTGGGTACCTGGTGGGAGTTAAATAGTTAAAGTTGGACTTGTATGATTCTTGGTTATCCTAAGAGTGAAACCAGGGACCCCATCTTGATTCTTTTCCCCCTTTCCCCCTTAATCAAATTCTTATCTATCCACAAAAGAGGCCCTGTTGTAATGTGGTATTGTGCATCCTGAAATATCATTTATATTTTTATGTGATTGATGAATTTTGTGTGCTTTATGTGGTCCCTGTGGGGATTTTACAATAAGTGGTTGTAATTATATTTGAGTTTGAGTGTGTTGTTTAGTGAAAAAATGGTTGGTTGGAATGATATGTGATGTTGTATGATCTGTGATATAGTTGTGTGATGATCATGGTTGTGGTGATGATGTGTGATGTAGGAGTATGGAGATGGTATTTGAATTATGTATGGGTTTTTTTATTGTATTGGTTGATTCCTAGTAGTTATACATCGATTTAAAAGTCTCATTCTCAAATAAAATTAAATTCACATGTATTAAGTTTATTGGGGATGGAAATAAATGGTTGATTGAATAAATTATATTTTGCATGATGAAGGTGCATTATGTTTTCCTCTAGAGCATGTTTATTTTTTTATACGAATAAATTATAATAATATATTGTTTTGATATGAAACATATAAAATAATTTAATATAGGGCATGTTTATTGTTTTTATATGAAGAATGGTTATGGTTATGATGTAGGGAATATTTAGTGTGTAAATATGTAAAACTTGGTGTTTCTCTATCATTAATTTATTTCATTGTGATTTCCTTTGGTTTTCTTATTTTAAATTTCACTTGTATAACCTTTATTTTTTTATGAATATCATATAAAACATTTGGGAATTATCTTATAGGTTTAATATTGAAACTTTTGTACCGGAATCCATGTTGGGTCATCAAGTTCTAACCAGGTTACCCAAACACTTAACCTCACCTATTTCAATCAATTCCAGTTATACATATATTGTAGCCAAAATTCAATAGAGTTCCATCAGAGAATGAAATTTTAATATCAAGAACTAACTATAATAAAAATCATAAGGGATGGTTATAACAATAGAATTTGATGATTATATAGAAAATCCATCACATATAATATGATATTTAAAGATAGAATCTCAATATCCAAACTCTCTCAAAATTTAAAATTTATGAATTTAATGATTTGAATTTAATTTTATTTGATTAAATGGAAGGAACGCCTAGGAGGAAGCACTATTTTGTTCCATCGACCATACCAACAGATGAAGATCCATCTTTCTCCCTCCCCAAAGAATCTAAGACACCATCTATTTTCCCCACTAAACCATCTCTCACACCCTCCATGAGCATACCATCTGCAGCTCAGTTGAAGCCTTCACATTCAGTAGCCTTAGTAGTGAGGGAGTAGGGATCCCCTCTCATTTCTTCGCGAGGATACTGGAGAGTTACTATTATAGGTAGAAATTTTTATATGAATAAATTTATTTCACTTTTTTATACTAACTGATTTTTCATAAAATATGGAAGCAATGTGACTATGGAGAAAAATATGAGAATTTTAGATGTTTGGAATCTGACTGGACTAAATATTGTTGTCCCAGTTGATTCCTATGGGGTCCCTGTGGATGAATCCATAAGATTACTTTCCTAGATTCCAAGTTAATTGGCCACAAAGCTGGTTTCCCTTCCTATTACGTATGATGATTTGAGGCATATCCCTTCATCAGGGAAGAATAAAGGTTTTGATTCAAAAATAATGGTAATTTTAATATATTATGGTGTAATTGAATTTCAGTATGATATTAAATTTTAATATTTTTGAAATGAATTTATGTTTACATATGTTTTTCCACATTACGGTTGTTGATGTGCTCACACGAAAGTAGAAGTTGAAAAATATGGTAAATATTTGGAATGAATTTAAATGGAAATTATAGGGTGATGTCAATGATACTTCATTGAGTTCCCAATAGATGTATGAAAAGGTACCCAGTGGGGTGCCTAGAGGGTAATGGAATGTTTTTATTGATAAATATCATGAGGAGAAACACATCGTATTTAAATATATATTATTATATTAATATAATTTTACATTTATACATGTATATGAAAAATATATGACATTGCATAAATTATTATTAAATTACATTTTATTTATTTCAGGATCTTTCAAAGAAGAATTCATCGAGCCGAGCTAAGAAAATCATCCCTCACACTGTGGGTTCAAAGAGTTTTTCTAGAAGCCGATCGACTCTGGTAATATTTACATTACTTTAAATATTTATACAAAAATATTATTTTTTTAATATATTAACTTGTTGATTTATCTTTGTTTAATGAAGTCACAGAGTTTAGGGAACTATGCATCCGAAATAGAAGTGTGGTTGGATGTTCATAAAAAATATGATGGGAGTTTTGTTAATGAACCTTCCAAAGGAGTTGGGGTATGAATTCATTTTTAATTATAATAATTTATTATCATTTGTCACTATTTTAATATATATTTATTCTAATATGACTAATATTGGATTTATAAGTAAGAATTAATGAACTTTTGGATTCCAATCTCGCAAAGTCCTACTCAGTCTCCCTGGATGACGCAGTTGGTAAAGTGCTTGGGAATGGAATCCTGATCGAATGTGCGGGATGGGTTTGGGACCCTTACCATACGAGGTCTTTAGTAGGCCATCGGGGATTGAAGCTGGATCTACTTCTGGTTATAGTCGAGATGCTCAGATATATTATGTTCCTATAAAAAACACAATTCTAGAATAGGGGGCTTGGATATCCACTTTGTAGAAAGCATTGGTCAATTTATATCAGAATACTACTAGATGTGTCCCTGCTTATATTGCATTGATGATGGGTGGTGAGAAGGTAAATTAGTCAACTTAAAAATAATTTAGTCTGAAAACATTTATTGGTTTTAATTTTAAATATAAATATACAACATTATTTAATTTTCAATATAATTGTCTTACTGGTACCGGTAGTAGGAAGTAGAGATGGAGGTGGAGAGGGTGACAATCAATGTTCATCCTCAGATAGTGATTTTTGGTCTTGTAGATTTGTTGGAAAAATATATAAACAAAGTTATTTTCATGTATCATGAATCATGTATCATGTATCATGTGTGGCACAAAGTAGTCACCTAAAAATTTCATGAACTAACATTTTAATGAGTCCTAATATTTGATAAAGGTATTGGAATTTGATATGGCTTGATGATTTAGTGTGTTAGTGAGTCTATAATTGGTGAGGTATGAAGTTGGTGGAGTATTAGGTAATCTATGTTCCATATCGTAAATGAATATATTTAATAGTTTCATTTGAGTTATGTTAGGATGTGTACATTAGTAGTTTGGACTAACTACTATGTAGTTTATTTGATTCATTTTATTCATGTTGGAGACACAAGCCCCAAAGTCATGTCATTCAATAATGGGGCCCAAAAATGTTGGGTCAACCATTGGAAACATTTGAAACATGAGAATGATCACTTCTCACAAAATTTCCTTTGAGGTGTGTGTCCTAGATGGTAGGCAAGCCTATTTTGACCACGCACCATCACTATAGGGGAGAATAATAATTTGGAGAGTGATGAAGATCCGAATTGGGAGGTACACCACTATGTGATGGAGCACATTGAGTAAGCCTATATATAAGAGAGACGGTCATGTAATCATTCTATTATCTACTATCATATAGATATATACAAAATAATTTTTAATTTTCTATGGTCAATTCTGAGTTAAGGTACTCCCACTATCACAATTTCCTATTTATGAAAGACCTCAATATCCTAACAGGGATCCCAATGCATTTAATATGTTACTTAGGAGGATATTACCCCTAGTAATCAAATTTTTTGAAATGGTTGAAATCAAATTGACCAAGCTCATTCTGTTCACAATATATTTTCCTTTAGAAGCTCTCAGAAACCATTAAAATGCACTTGTCTCAACCAACCATGTGCCTGAAGTGGTTCCCCACTAACCACATACTACTTTTAGAAATTACTCATATTGAAATTCTTTTGGTTGAATATTTTTTTGAGAACAAAAAAATTTAATAGTGAACATATCTAAATCCATATTATAACACCTTTTATCCAAGTTACCCCACTATCACTTTGATCATGCTCACCACTGCTTGTAACCAGCTTCCAGTGACGTCTCTTCATCTTACCAAATATTACTCATTTATGTAACCATTCCAAGAAAAACATTCTAGTGAATTCCTGATACAAAACACCTATATAATGAAAAGGTGTCCAAATACCAATGCTTATACTCGAGCTTCTCCCAAGTATGTATTTGAACCAGTACATGACATTCACCGTGGAATAAAATAGTACCCAATTCCAGTTATTAAGAAACTCAAAAACTAAAACAACCAAACAATGACTGATCCAATACTCACATGAGTTTTACCCTACAATATTTGAAATTATTAATCCATATCTTATGGATTTCTATAAATCAATCATTGTATAAACATCCCACAGATTCCTTCCATCCAAACAAAAATACATTGGTTTTAATTATTTATCTTGGTATACAGATGCTCTCATAACGTACTTAGGATGGTTTTAATATATTGATAATGATTATATCTATAATATAATTACACCAAGTTGATAAACATTACCCATTCATAGTCCACAAATAAAAACAACTTGACATGTTTGAAAAATTATATTGATAGGCCTGTTTAGATATTCTGATATACGCTCCATCAAAACATGTTATGCTTGCCTTGAACCAACCCTTGATGCCATGTCTCTCGATGATGTGTGACTAGGTCTACAAATGGGTCAACCTCTTTAGTTCACCCTAAAACCCTCATTGTACTTCTATGGTATATCTTTAAAGAGTTACACCCTGAAAATTTCAAATCATATTTAACATGATGCATAGATGGAAGGCTTATCTCCCCTTTAAAATTTGATCACTAAAGCATCAATAAATCCCTTCTAGAGTTACTTGTTTAAGATATTACCATCTTAATATCTGGTGTTTTAATTAAGTTATTGATCATAAAGACTTAGATCCAAATGATACCATGTTATTTCATGCATAAACAAAAAAATCCCAACATTGAATCTTTCCATTTATCAATGGTTGGGTAATTAACCAAACACATATAAATTGTGTTTCCATGAATTCATAGACAAACAACCAATTGGTAAAAATCATGGATATCTTATTTATCTAAAGCATGAATATATCATCCAAAAATTATTTTAAACTAAGACCTATGTTTTAAAAGTAATCGTCATGTTTGAGATATGAAATATTGTATATACCAACTCATTGGATTCAAGAAGTCATTATAAAAATTTCCAATGGTCCATTACAGTTGTGTGCCTCTACATGAATGGAAACAGTTTCCACAATACTCATTATTCTCCCTACGATAGGAATTGTCTGGGAAACATTTTATTGAAATAAAAAACATTCCATCGCAAAAGCATCATCTACCACTAAATGTGATTCCAAAACCAGGATAACACGGTTATATTAATAATCAACCTAAATTTAAGAAACACCATTCTCTTACAAGTGTTATAGTATATTTTTTCTTGTAGACTTATGTGTGATGCTCTTACTGAGTCATTTTTAAGCACATCATATGTATCAAACATAAAGTTGAAACAAAAACTAATCATTAGTGTTGTCAGACCCAATTATTTTTACAATGTTATCTTTAGAACTAGGATAAATAATCCTTATTAGGATGGATCATGGATACATCTTATAAGTTAGTGCTATGTATTTTGAAGTCTTATAGATCATACGTTGGTTTTGTATAGTTTAAATTCTTAGATTTAGATCTACGAAACATTTTTATATGGTTGAGATGCTATGGTTTAGATTATTCTTTTATATGTTCTCTACATATGTTTTTTTATGAAACATTGTTATATTGTTGACTGCTGATAATTGTTAGATGGTTTAGATTACTCTGTTATATGTTCTTTGCATATGGTTTTTTTCAGTGTACTGGTTCTAGGTCTACAGAATCAGTTGCATTTTTTATTTGTAAATCTATATTTACCAGCGGTTTAAACTGCCACTAACAAAATGGACCATATTTTGTGGCATTTTAAACCACTTCTATTGTTATTTTTATCAGTGGTGGTTAAAACCGCTTCTAAATAAATGTGTGTTATTGTTTGGTGGATGTTATGGTGATTTAGTGGCAGTTTTAATGTAAAAAAATGAAAAACAATTAGCGGTGGTTTAAGACACTACTAAATACGCCATATTTTTTTCACATGAAACCACCACTAAAACCATCAAAACTTCGGCTAAATAAAATTACTATGAAACTTACCAAAAAATTCCTCTAAATAAAAGAAATCATCAAATGTTGGATAACAACACACAATTAATGGAGTTTTTATGAAACCATCACAGAATCATATCACGGATGTTTAAACCACTTCCATTTTAAAAAAACTACCACTATGAGGTGTTTTTATTGTAGTGTGAATTAGAAAATAAAAAAAATTAAACATAGAATTATTTAATGATACCGGATTTACTTAGTAAGAGGTTTTTTATATGTACTTGGGGATGAATCACCATTAGATCTTCCATCTATTATATATCATGATATCACAAATTTAGGAAATTTTGACACACATTTATATTTATTCCTATATAGAATATAGTCATTAAGGAAATAATGTATTCTATTATATCCTATTCCCATTAGACATAATATTTTTTTCTTTATAATTATAATATATTAATTTTCTTCTAAAAGTATCAATTTCAAAATTTTAAGCAATTTATTGAAACTTTTATACCACTAACAATTTCTTTATTTTAATTTAACCAATCTTAACACTACTGATAAAACTATAAATTTGGTACTACCTAGGAGAAATTATTTTTCAATATCTCCATACAATCATTCAACACTAGTTTTTTTCAATGGTTTAAACTCTTATATCATGAATTAATTCATCAAGATGATCCACTATTTCATATGAAAAATATTCATCAACATTAGATCTTGAATCCTATGTTATTCTACCATGCTTAATCTAGTGACTATAACTAGGATTAAAACTATATAGAATTATATGTTCTTTAATTTTCATTGACCATAATTTTCTCACATTCAAACATTTTACATGTGGATAGATAAATATTTATATTTTTCTAAGATTCCATTTAGAAAATTCCAATAAACTGCCAACCACTTTAACATATTTTTCACTTATTCTCAATGAATTTTTATAATTACAATACATTTCGTGAATGGCCCAAAGGCCTTATGTTTTTATTTATTTTTGGATAATTTAATTTTTAACTCGGTTGAGAGGGAACCCTTACATGGCATGTTGGACAAAAGGCAAAAGGCCCTAGTATATGACCTGAATTTCCAAAGACCCAACTACACTAGAACTACCACTCCCCAATATTTGATTCATTTATGGTGCCTATCTCCCTACCTAGCACTGTTGATCAGCTAGCATTACCACGTGCAGAGATGCACAGTGCCTAGTACTGATGGTAGATTCCATACAATATATTATTTCCCAATCTCCTTAGCTCTACTTTGGTGGATTCTACTTCATCTAATTCATCATCTAGAACTGCTCCTATGTGGTCTGATCTAACTACTACGTAGCCCAGAGATAGAGTGTCCTAAAGGCCAATGGTGCCCTGAAGGCCCAAATCGAGTGAATAGATTTGAAGCTATAGTAACTATTACAGTACCCAATACATTACGGCTACCATGACCACTATAGTACCTAAAAAATTATCCCTTGCATAGTTTTGAACCTAGGAATTATAAATGAAGTATTATGGGGTTTACCACTCAGGCACCACACCAACTACTCCAATTAAAATCTATTAATCACCTAACACAAGAATTATTTTTTTTGAATATATTAAAGTATATAAACATATAAAACTATTTTATAAATCAAATAATTTTTTTTAAAAACATATAAATTTAAAACATATAGATATATAAATAAATAAATATATAAAAATAGAAACAAATAAATTTAAATTTAAAATATATAAGCACTTATAAAATTAGAGTATATAAAAATATAAACATAAAATCATATAACCATTTAAACATATAAATTTAAAGAACATAAATTTATAAACATGTAAATTAAAATTTAAAACAAATAAATTTAAAAACTAAATATTTTTATAAAATAAATACATTGAAACATATAAATTAAAAACATATAAACACAAATATATATATATATATATATATACAATACAAAATATTTTCATAAATATAAGTACAAAGATTATATCATTTAAAAGTAAAAATACACACATATATAAATATATACACATCTAAATGTTTATAAACATATATAAATATATAATAATATAAATATTTAGGCATATTTAAATATAAATTTAAACACACAAATACACATACATACTTATAAACAAATATAAACATTTAGACATGTTGAAATATATTTATAAAGTTATAAGAATATGTATAAACATATAAACATGTAATCATGTATATAAAATATTATAAACGTGTAAATATATATAGAAAAAATATATTTCATAATGAAAATCAAAAAATCATCACCTAACAAAATATTAAATACAATTATTTATTAAATCAATCAAATTATTATAGAAACAATGTTGTATTTTAACTTTTAACATCAGTTATTATAAAACCGATGTTAAAAGAAAGTTCAGTAGGTATTTTAACTACATTTGTTAAATAATAAACATTCAAATCCCATTTATATTCTATAATTATTCTAATAGTGTAAGGTATGTTATTTTAAATTTAATTTGGAGGATTTGTTTCACTAACCATATATTTGTTTTTGTGTTAGTTTTTCTTTTTCATTGTCATCTACACACACACACTATTAATACTATATATATAGTCAATATATATAGTTTTATACCCACAAACACACATGCATTGATATATATATATATATGTATGTATGTATCTATGTATTTATGTATATCAATTTTTCCATACATGTGAGTGCATGTTAGTGTGTGTGTTTAATCTATTCTTATGTGTATATATATTTTTGTGTTTGTGTGTGTTTCTACTAAGAGAGAGATAGAGTGAGATAGACAAAGGGATATTTACATATATATATATATAAATAATTACATATTTACCAAATATGAAAATCTATTCTTTTTAACCAGATACCCAACCTGTTTAAATTGTGTTTGGGTAGCTCTAAATCAAGTTTAGGTGTTAAATCAATTATCAAATTATTAATCATGTTGTATTTTGGAATCATTCATAAGTAAAATGAATATATATATATACAAGGTATCTATTTTATTTATTAAGGGGTGGCTTTCTTGGGGATTTTGTTCCTTGGGAACTTGCACAATGGATTTGGAATTAAAAAATTTCTATGCTTGATTTTTCTTTGGAGCTGGAAGTGATGTATACAGGGAAGCATGGAATCACTTCACGGACCCACATAAATGAAAATTTCATCATAACATTATAAATTATTATTATTTTTTATAATATTATAAAAATATCTTTAAATTTGTGTTTAACTTTATTTTAAGGGTCTCAGAAATATTATTGAATGTTTATGAAACATTCATTAAGTAGTCTAAACTTTTTGACTTCCTTGGATTCTTATATAAGTGGTCATGATTCCTCAATCATACTGCTTGGCACTATAGAACTCTTTCAGTAAGATATAATTAATATATCATTATAACTTTTCATTAAAATCAAGATTATAGAAAACTATGGAATATGAGAGATCATTCCAAATCATTAGGAGATTCCCCCAATCTGTGGACACCCTAGATGGAAGGATCCCATCGGTTTATCCTCGATGATATATATCAAACTATTGTTTGAATATTGGGTCAATATGTTAATGTAATATTATTATATATTCATTTTTATTTGATTCAAAATCATATATACAATATTGTGGTTATTGGTTTAATTTTTTTCCAGTACGTTTAAGAGTTAACCCCAATGAAAACTAACAGTTTCAAAATGAAAAATATTATAAAAATATAAAATTTTAATCTGAATGGGTATTTAAATGAGTATCTAATTTCAGGTTTGGGATTGGTTTATGGTATTTTTAAATGGGTATTAATCTTGTTCGAGTCTCAAGAACACTAAACAGGTTCAGGTTCAGGTACCTGGCCCATTGAAATCCTTAATATTTGAACATATATGTTTAATTTTTTGATATATTTACGTATATATATAGTAATTTTATTATATATGGAATTATTGAAATATATAAAATTTTATCATAATGGATACATGGACAAAATTGTAGGGAAATAGTTTCCATTCACCTAGTCATATCACCCAATTTTCTTTTTCTATTTTTAGGTTTTAATAATAATTATTATTAAATGAAAACATGGAATTTTTAGCCAATTTGTGAGTCTTTAGTCATTTAAATAGAGATGTTGAATAAATCAAAGTATGTGAATACACAATTTTTTTAATGTAAACTAAAAAATTTACCGTACCCGTATTATTATAACTCAATCATATTCAAAATTAAAACTAACATGATAATAAGTGTAATAACTTGATAAGTTTTGTATTTAACATTTTATTTGATTGTTAAACATAATTTTTAGTGAAATAAAATGTCATGGTTTTTGTATAAAAAATTAGTATTTAAGGAAAATGATTTCACAGAATATTCTAATGTACAATGTACTTATTTTTATAATCTTGATAAACAACACTACCAGTTTACTCAACCAAACATGATTCAATATGAAAACCAATTTTAATCTTCTTTTATAATATTCAATTAATGTAAAAAATCATATTGGAAAGCTTGAAAAATAATTAGGTCAAAATGATCTTCACCATATTTAGTTATCACTATAGTATTTCACCAAAATTTCCTTCATATTATTATAAATCTTCAGACTAATGCACAAAAAAAAATCCATGCTCAGACTTATCATAAATTGCATAATTATAGGAAAAGGATTCACTGAAAAACATTTGTAGGGATTATCAGTGATTCAGACTTCCCCTAAACTGCTTAATGGTGATTTTCTAAAACCACAACAAAATATATCATAAATGGTAATTTCTTGGCGTTTTTTTATAAATTCATGGTATTTTTCTGAAAATGAAACCCAAAAAAAATTACATTGGTTTTTTGTTTTTATTTTAGTGAAACAACTCATGGTGTATAAAATCACTAAAAGTGACTACAGTGAAAAAATACAATTTAAAAGATAGATTCCTGAAGAAAATAAAAAATGAATACACCACAATATATTTGTTTATATATATGTGTAAATTCAAAATATACACTAAAATATTCAAATATACCTTAATTAATTTATATACATCTAATCACAAGGAAAAATACATAAAATGACACATATAAATATGTTTCATAATTTTTTTTACAAGTAATCAGTTTAGTTATACATCAAACATCAACACCAACATAGAGTTCAAAATCAGACCTAATAGTGACTACCTCCTAGTGATAGAAACTTACACTACAATAAATGTCATCAATTGCAACATTTTTTTAGTGGTGGTCCTATAAACCACCTCTTAACATAAAAATAATATAACATGCTTATTTTTTACTGAATCTTTAAAAATAGTCATTATTTAGTGAAAATGTTAAATAAAACTACCACTATATACTTTTAAAAATATTTAGTGGTATGTTTTCTAAACTATCGCTATATTTTAAAAAAATACTAATGTATAATGAGACCTCGCAGCCCCACAAACCCGCACACTAGAAACCTCACAACCATCCTCACCACCTCTCAACGTCGTTCCAAGCCACTCAGTGCCTCCCCATCACTACCGTTGGACACCACTCCTAGGCCACCAAACCTGCCTTAGACTTCCCCTCTATGCTACTCGATGTCGGACCCCTCTTGAATTTCCATTTGGTGTTGCTATATGCCAATCCCCCTTTCAACCGTCTCAACAATGATCATTTCCAAACCAGCTTCCCTATCGGCCTCGATGCTAGATCCCACTCTCTAGTTACCTATTTTCATTTATGCCACCAGACAGTTGTCATGATTTTGGGTGAGATTTATCAAATTTTTTTCACTCCAATCATAGGTTGTTAATTTTTTTTACTCTATTTTAGGGTAGTATTTTGTAATAGAGTTAAGTTTAGTAATTTACCTATTATAATTAACCTTCAATGATTGTATTTTAGTATATTTATGAATTATTTTGGTATAAATTGTCTATATAACTTCTAAAAATATATTTATTTCATGTTATGTTGGTTATATAATATTTTAATAAAACTTTATATGTAAAATTTATTTATAATGATGAAATTATGATTCATAATATGTTTATCCAAATTTAAAAAAAATATCTTATTTTTGAAATTAAATGTATTTTATTTTTATATAGAGTAATATAATTACATTTTATATTTAATATTTTAGGAAATAAAGTACATATGGAATTCTTTGTTATTTTCAGGTTTGTCACATCAGAAGAGGGTTAGTGATAATACCTGCTCTATGTTATAGGGTTATCATTCTCCCTCAAGGACACAAGGTATAATTCATGGAATACCTTGCACAATTTTTTGTTTTCATGTAATGTTATCAAAATATTATTTCATCCCCAAGTATTAAATCTACTAATGATGTTGAGGAATCAAACATGACACATATAATGGATCTGTCTAGTAATCTGGACTACATTTAGTTTCCATCTAGAGGATTTTAGCAAGTCACAGTCATCGATATATAATTAAATGTGACCATTATTTTCGAAATAAGTTGATACAAATTAGTTATTTTATATGTTAAAGATATGAAAATAAAAATTAAATGGAGATAAACATAATAATCAAGATGTTTGTTATTTTACTAACAAAATGTTATTTTTCCTTTTGATGAAAATGGGGTACCCACTCGGGATGTAACATGAATTTTTGGGAAGTTCCTAGGGAATTTAGTATGTTATGTTTCATCTCTACCTATTAATTATATATATTGGAGACATATTCCATTATCTTGGAAAAATGAAAATTTTATTATCAAATAAAGGTACTTCCATTTTCATGTATTCATATATGATTAAATTAAATATTGTTACTTATTATGTAATTAATTTAATTCATTTTATGTATTTCTTTGTATATGATATTCCATTTTGATGTGCCTGATGTCATTTCACATCCCTTGACCTTAAAAAACATAGGAAAAATAGAAATATTTCAAGTTGTGATTAATGCATGAATTCAATTACAAATATCTATTGATCTCATAGATTTATGAGAAGGCCCCAAAAGGTGTTCCTAGGGGCCAATGGAAAAAATTCAGTGACCGTCATTTCACCAAATACCATAAGGTGTTTTATTAGATTTTAGTATATTAATAATATTTTTTTAATAACATTTCATGTTGTATTTGTAAAAACGTAATGTTTTATAAATGGAAATTATTTTCTTATAAATATGTCATAAAATCACATGAAAACACAACATAATTAACTAATATGTTCTAATTGACCTTTAAACATAGGTCTGTCACTTCTGTGTTTGAAATTTCAAAAATCTGACACGCACAGTTGCGATCAGTTAGTTATTTGGAGTCTGATAAGAAAAACTTAATTTTCAGTGAATAGTAACCTGCCCTTATGAATAGTAACATACCCTTATGAATAGTGATATACCCTAATAAATAGTAGCCTTACCTATTATTTTATTAAAATAATATTCAAGTGAAATAATGAAATACCTATATTGTAGAATAAGTAAATGAATGCTTTAAAACCGGGTTTTAATAATAAATTTTGATTTTAATTTAATATTAAATTAATAATATTTAGAAAATTATTTTTGAAAAATGGACTTCATTTTTGGATTTTACACATCAAAAAATGGTTAGGGTGAGTTTTTGATATTTTTCTAAAATACATGATTTTTTGATGAATAGTAAAATCCGATAATTCACAATAAATGCAAAAACCTTAATTTCTACATCACGCTTGAGTCGTGGATGATGTTTTTGTCCATTGGTTCTTAGTAAAATTCATTTATTACTATTATTGGTCATTTAATACTTAATATTCCTTGTATTGTGAGGAAATAATAAACTAAGGATTAAAAAATTATGAAAACCCTCCTCCCCTCCATTATAAATACCACTCATTCTTGCCTCTTCTCTTCACTCCTCCCAAGAATTGTTCCTTGCCAATATTCTGCCAAAATATCTCCCCAATATCCTCCCCCACATGAAAAATCCCCTATCCTCTTAAAAATATTAAAACCTATTGTAACACCCTGATATTTTATGAGAAGTATATTTTTTTATGTTTTATGTTATACGTAATGGAATCTTTCACTGCACACAACACTGACTTGGCTTGCATTACACGCAATCGCGACCTTCCTCGATAGCATGTGTAGTACGCAATACCAGGTTCCACTAAAAAACGATATATTATTATGGACTAGCTGTTATGAATATTATTAACTACATTTTGAATTTTATAACAATATTATTCATCTTACACATTTTCTAGAACATGGTAAGATAACAAAATAATATTTTCGGGTAAAATAAGTATTTTTTAAAAAATGCAGTTTTGCCACCTTTTGATGGCGCACCAACATTAAATCTAGTTTTTGACATGTTTATAAGTTAAATTTGATAAAATAAAATTCTTCTTTGGAATCAGGAAATAAAAAATTTACTTAGGATAAATTTTTTATATTTTTCTGATAACTTTCGTTTTTTTGATAAATAGTAAAAATATGCTAATTTTTAATTAAAAACAAATTTTTTCATTGAGATAATTTATATGGTTAAATTATAATATTGAATGTTTCTAAAGTATTAATAGAATATATTTTTACCATTTAATATAATATATGTCATTAGCATTAATTTCACATTGAATTTATAGGTAAAAACATTTCAATCTTTGGCAATGTTTTAACTTCTAAAACCCGTTTTCTTAACAACGAGATTAATTTTAAATTAATTACTGAAACTTATGTGTTTTGAATTCTTAAAAATGGATTCCATATTTGGAATCAGTGGGTCCAAATTATGTTAATAGGCTAGTTTTTATTTTTGGATATTATGAATAGTAACTACGGTAAATTTTATTTACCCTAGTTAAAGGTAAATCGGGTAATTAAGGGTAAATATAAGATTATAAAATTACCCTAACACCTGCCAAAATCTTATTGGATGACTAAAAGTAGACCCATATCACCTAAGGGTCAGATTATATTCATTTAATGGAATTTTTTCCATGAAAATAATTTAATTATTATTAAAACAAAGGAAAGTGACAACATGTCACATTCTTAAATATTATAAGTATAATAATTTTAATTTAGTGATAAACTTAATGAAACTTAATAAATTAATAGTATCCCTAAATATAATACAATTATATACATCATATTAATTTATTTAGAATTTTCAGGGATTAAATAAATATAATTAATTATGACACAATAGTGATGTTGAAATTATTTTGGTAATTAAAATATCAAATAAATGGTTTTAAAAATACTAAAATAAATATTATATGAACTATTTAATGATATCCACTAATTTTATAGATACATATTACATTATATTAATCTATTAAAGCTTTTAGTTCAAACATATCTTCTGTATATATTTTATTTAAATTCAAATAAATGAATAGTTCCAAAATTGACACTATTGTTATTTTATAAAAATAACATATTATAAATTTTTTTAAAAATCACAAAAATATTTAAAAATTATAAATTAAAATTTATATGGTTTACAATGTCATAAAATATCAAATTATGTAAAATTCACAACACATATGTAATTATTTATAATAATTTAAAATTTAGAATATTATTACCACAAATACAATTAAATTGATAAATAAGGATAAATCAAGTTTATAATGATTAAAATAAATTCCTAACATGTCTAAATTTTATTGGTTGACGACATTACAACCCTATCTCATCTAAACTTTGGATATGAGTCATTTAGGAAGTTTTTAAGTGGGGTTGGGATTTAATATAAACTAATATTTCTTATATTTCCAAAGGTGCCCCTCTCCTCCAATATAAAAGTGCACCTCCTCCCTCTCTTCCTCACACCACTTTGAGCCTTCATGATTGGAAAAAAACTGCCAAATTCTCTTCTACACTTCCCTAGAAACATCCTAGAGGTCCTGTTCTTCTTTAAAGACCAATTTTAGTGCCCTAAGAGGAGGTCTCAAAGAGGCGCTTCAAAGAAGAGGTAATGTCCGTTACCGATTATTTCAACTTTATTTCTTCTTCCACTTCTTATTATTTATTTGTTTCATTATGAATTAATAACATAAGTATCACTCATATACTGATATTTTACTATAAGTATTAAATAACCCTATTTCACCATCTATCCATCCTATAGAAAAAAATCATCGCGCGTGCATACGTACGGAATACCATCTCCACGCCGTGGTGTAATCTATTTTCCACCACCATCTTACTTGGATGGGTATAATGGTGTAAATAATGAAAATATATGATTATTTTAATGTAATATTGATTCTAAAATAGTATACATACACTCCAATACAATTCCACAATCATGGGAATGATATCATCGCTCGTGCATACGTACGGAATGCCGTCTCCACGATGTGATGCGACTCGTTCTACATGATCTTCATTGCATAATGATTATATAAATGAATTTAATGAATAAATATGATATATATTACACTAATACCATTCTAGAAATGAGGTGTCTATAACCTAAAAATAGTAATAAGAATTTATTCGACAAAACACACATACGAACATAAAGCAATAAACACCCGAATAACAAGTAGCAATGAAATATTACTAATAAGAAGCTAATAATATGACCACATATGATATCATAAAAATAAGTATGATTATGGAATAATTCAATGAAATTATTTAAATCATTATACAGGAGGTTCGGAAAATTACGAAGCAAATCGGACCTAAGGTAAGGGAAAATCTCACAATCTCATTTCTATCTGAGATTGTTTATACTTTAGAATTTACTGGGGAATATTTATCATCCACATCGATGTTTCCTCAATATGTAATATTATTTAAATCCACCTACAATTTTTAAAATCCAATTTTACCCTTCAGTGAGTTTTTAGTAAAAGATATGAAAGGAATCTTTTGTCGTTTTTCGTACGAGGTACTTTTTGACTTTTCCAGGCAAAGTACGGGAAGAATGTTTTTTTACTTATACGTCATGAATGGATTTTTAGAACATTATTTCCATAAATCTTCCTTTAATAGATTTCAAGTTTATTTTTAATCAACTTCTTTTAGTTCAAAATTATATGACATGTTAAGAAAGGAAAATGTTTTTGAAGTAGAAAGGATATTTTCCTCAAGAATGCAGTTCAAGTGCTTTATAAAAATTATTTTCCATCTAAGATAATATAGGGTTATGTTTATTTTTACATTGATTTGATTATGTTATTATGGAATTATTTTTACGATATCCTTTTATTTATTATATTATGATGACTTGATGTTTAAGAATCCCATTTTTATTACATGGGTTATGCTATGATGTATGGTTTATGATTTTGTGGCACACATAAGAATGGTATCATTATGATATGGGTGGGACCTATATCTCCCTCCAATGAATTGGGTAAATATTTATATCTCATGAGATAGACATGGATAGATTGGAAGGTTAAACTGGTTCAATGAAACAGGACTGAAACGAGGAGTGAACTCGGTTCAGAAATGGACTTTGTCCGCTAAGATAGTCTTGGAAATGAGTATTGACTACTAAGAAATGATTTTCTATGATTATGTGTGTATGAAAAAATCATCATGTTTTAAGTTATGATTATTGGGATTACATTTCACATATATGATTTATCCCATGTTATGATCTCTTTTGCGGGATAAGATTTTCAAAATGTTATGTTCTTATGAATATGATATGTTTGATATTTCTTTTGTTTACCCTTACTGAGAATTTGAGCTCACCCTTTTGTATGTTTTCTTTTCCCTAGGCCAGGAAGAAGGATATTAAGTAGGATATACCAAAAAGGAACTCTAGATATGATGAAATAAATGGGAGACAACGTAGATGATTCATGAACCAGTTGTTTATGTTTCCCAGTTTCTAAAGATACTATACCTATACGGTCCTTTCATGGTTTTGTTATGTGTTTTAATAAGCATGCTTTAAATTTAGAACCAATAATAATGTCTGTAAAGTATGGGTCGTTATAGTTGGTATCAGAGGAAATGTATAGTCAACCTTTGGAAAGTAGGATGTGAAAGCCTTAGTAAGAAACCTAAGGATATGTCTAATCATAGAACACAATATTAGTGTTTTATAAATGGACATGAACAACCTATGATAAGAACATATGTGTGAAATTTTATTCTTGATTATCTGGTTTTCCTATTATAATTAGTGTTGCTAACACTATTCTTCTTGGTTTTAGTCAATGGATGGAACCCGAAGGAACCGTGTTAATGCAGAATGCGATGGGAAATGCAATGATTGTCCCCCTGAGCAACCAAACGTTATGGGAGCTGGAATGCAGAATCTTGTAGCCATGATCACACAACTTTCTCAAGCTATGAATCATAGAGGACTTCCAAACGAGCAAATAAAGGATAAAAATTCTATTGAATCCTTCATGAGGCAGCGTCGACCTTCATTCAGGGGGTCTTCTGATCCATTAGTGGCTAAACAATGGATCAGTACCACTGAAAATATATTTTCAGTTCTTCAATGTTCTGAACATGATAAAGTCATCTTAGCAGTGTATCGTTTGGAAGGTGATGTTGATCAATGGTGGAATATTATTAATAATATGTGGCAAAGGGATGAAATTGAGTCTATGGAATGGGATGAGTTCAAGAACTTATTTTTAAATTAGTATTTCCCTCGTATTCTTCGAACAAAGATGGAGAAGGAGTTTCTTGAACTGAAGCAAAAGGATGATGAATCTGTTGGTACCTACAAAGCAAATTTTACAAGACTTTAAATGTATACTTCCAGAATTATTATCCAACCTTAGAGTAAGATCTATCGATTCTTTAGTGTCTTAAAACCAAGTCTTCGAAGGGCGTTATCCATAAGGGACTTCAATACATACGAGGAAATTGTTCGATGTGCTCTCAAGTTTGAGATGGAGATTGGTGTAACCCATCAGTCACATGGGTTTGATAAGAAGAAGAAAATGGAATTCAAAGGAAAATCTAAAGACCACACTAAAAAGAAGATGAGTTTTACCTTATTCTCAAAGTGTGGAAAGAAACATGGAGTAAATTGTCTTAAGGGGACAAGAAAATGTTATAAGTGTGGAAAAGAAGGTCATTGGGAAATTGAATGTCGAAATAATGGGAAGAAGATTTCTAATGATGAAAACAAAGGAAGGGATACACAGAATGAACCTACTACACTTCAATGTTTCAAGTGCAAGGAGATGGGGAATAATGCCAATCAATGCCTAAATCCAAGGGTTTATGATGATGATCGACGTTAAAAAACTCTTAAGGACAAAGACAAAGGAAAGTCACATGAAATTACTATCGGCTATGTGGAGTACGACAACGAATTGGTGAGAGGTACACTTACCATCCACTCTAAAGTAGAAAATGTTTTATTTGATTTTGGATCCACCCAGTCTTTTATTTCTGAAAAATTTTCTAAGGGTATCACTGTATTACCTCAACAATTAGATGTTGAGTTAGTTGTGACAACACCTAATGGCAGAATAGTCACATCAAAAGTTTACAATTATTATCTGATTGAAGTTTGTGGGAAAGTGCTTCCTGCAAATCTTTTGATCCTTCCTATAATGGAATTTTTTGTGATTCTTGGCATGGATTGGCTTTATTTATATGGATCTCATATCAATTTCCAAAGAAGGGAAGTCAAATTTCATATCTAGATCAATCTATGATCATCTATCGATGCAAGGATGAACATAACCTTCTAGTGGAAATTTCCTCCATCTTATGGGTCTTGATTCCACTAAATGAAGGTTATTTATCTCAAATGGTTGGAGAGAAACTCACGATTAATAATATTCCCATTGTATGGGAATTTGATGATGTCTTTACAGAGGAATTGCCAGGTCTTCCACCAAATCGTGAAGTTGAGTTTTCAATAGAACTCATACTGGGTGTTATGCCCATTTCAAAGACACCTTATAGAATGGATCCAATTGAGTTGCAGGAATTAAAGAAGCAACTCCAAGAGAATCTTGATAATGGATTAATAATCCCTAGTGTGTCACCTTGGGGAGAACCTGTTCTTTTTGTTACGAAGAAAGATGGATCAATGAGAATCTGCATTGATTATCGAGAACTTAACAAGATCACTATCAAGAACAAATATCCTCTCCCATGCATTGATGACCTATTTTACCAACTATGCAGAGCTCAATACTTTTCCAAGATTGATCTTCGTTCAGGGTATCATCAATTAAGGTTCAAAAGGGAGGATATACCAATGACGGATTTCCGTACAAGGTATGGACACTATGAATTTATAGTGATGCCATTTGGTCTTAATAATTCCCCTTATATCTTCATGGATCTAATGAATAGAGTCTTTAGAGACTTTCTTGATCAGTTTTTGGTAGTATTTATAGATGATATTCTTGTCTATTAAAATAGAAAATAAGAACATGAAGATCACTTTAGAATTGTATTAAAGACCCTAAGAAAGGAGTAGCTTTAGGCCAAATTTACCAAGTGTGAGTTTTGGCTTCAAAAAGATGAATTTTTGGGTCACATAATCTCAAAAGAGGGGATCTCTGTGGATCCAGCAAAAACAGAGGTTATCGAAAGATGGTCGAGACCAACAACAGTAACTAAGATCCAAAGTTTTCTTGGCTTGGCTGGATATTACTGATGTTTTGTGAAATATTTATCAAGGTTATCTAACCCACTCACCAAGTTGACTCAGAGAGGAGTTAAGTTTGATTGGACGGAGGAATGTGAAGAGAATTTCAAAGAGCTAAAAATAAGGTTAGCCAGTGAACCTGTGCTCACACTACCTTGCAGTGGAGAAAGTTTTGTGATCTATAGTGATACATCCAAGAAGGGATTGGGGTGTGTTATCATGTAAAATGATATGTTGATAGATTATTCCTTATGACAGTTGGAAATACTTGAGAAAAATTACCCTACTCATGATTTGGAGTTAGCTGCGGTAATCTTTGCATTAAAGATTTGGAGGCATTACCTTTATGGTGAAAGGTGTGATATTTATACTGATCATAAAAGTTTGAAGTATATTTTCACACAAAAGTAGCTGAATATGAATCAAAGTAGATGGTTGGATCTGATTAAGGATTACGATTTCTCAATTCATTACCACCCTGGGAATGCAAACAAGGTAGCAGACGCATTAAGTCGACGAGACCATGCTAGCTTATCCATGATGAGGTTCACAAAAGATCCAATATTTATGGATTTACAAAGGATGGATCTTGGAATTATAATGGAAGGGGAGAAATCTTATCTTTCTCAAATGAATGTTCAACCATCTATACATGTGAAGATAAATAGGCACAGAAAGAAGATGTAGAGTTACAAAACAAGGTGAGAAATGTTCCTGAATTCAACCTTGATTATGATGGGATAATAAGGTTCATGAATCGGGTTTGTGTTCCTCCCATCCCAAAATTAAAGAAGGAGCTACTGGATGAGGCTCATAGTTCTTCATTTTCTATTCATCCTGGAAGTACAAAGATGTATAGAGACCTGAAAGAGTACTTCTGGTGGGATGGAATGAAAAGAGATGTTGCTGAATATGTCTCTCGATGCATGGTTTGTCATCAAGTTAAAGCTGAGAGACAAAATTATAAGGGGATGTTACAACCATTACCCATACTAGAATGGAAATGGGAAAACATCACTATGGACTTTGTCCCTAGACTTCCTAAAATATCCAAAGGCAATAATGCTATCTGGGTTATATTTGATCGTCTTACGAAGTCGACACACTTCATTGCTATTAGAGAAGATTTTTCTCTTGATCAGCTTTCCAGGATATATGTAAAGGAAGTGGTAAGATTTCATGTAGTACCACTTTCCATTATATTTGATCAGGATCCGAGGCTTACCTTGAAATTTTGGCGAAGTCTTCTGCATGCTCTAGATACAGAGTTGAGTTTCAGCACTGCTTACCATCCTCAGATAGACGGTCAGTCTGAGAGGACAATTAAAACTGTAGAAGACATGTTGAGACCTTACTCTATGAATTTAAAAGGTGGTTGGGATCAACACCTATCTTTGGTGGAATTTTCTTATAATAATAGCTTTCACTCCAGTATTCAGATGGATCCTTATGAAGCCCACTATGGAAAGAAATGCATAACTCCAACTTGCTGGGATGAAGTTGGGGAAAGAAAGCTATTAGGACCTGATCTTGTTGATGAGATGGTAGAAAAGGTCAGATCTATTCAACAACACATAAGAGAATCTCAAAGTCGACAAAAAATATATGTCGATAACTGAAGAAAAGACCTAGAGACTGAAGTGGGTGATAAAGTGTTCTTACGAATATCTCCCTGGAAGAGGGTAATGAGATTTGGAAAGAATGGAAAGTTGAGCCTTATATATATCGGTTCTTTCGAAATACTAGATCGTGTTGGGATGGTATCTTACCGATTGGAGCTTACACCGAATCTCTCTCAAGTTCACGATGAGTTCCATGTATCTCTCCTGAGAAAGTACATACCCGATCCTTCACATGTACTCGGCTCAGAAGTTGTACCGCTGGAACAAGATCTTTCTTATGAAGAACAGCCGATAGAGATTCTGGATCGTAGCGAAAAAGTACAACGGAACAAGACCACTCGCTTGGTGAAAGTTT
Organism: Viscum album; assembly: GCA_963277665.1. NCBI lineage: Eukaryota > Viridiplantae > Streptophyta > Magnoliopsida > Santalales > Viscaceae > Viscum > Viscum album. The sequence goes on from OY728146.1 coordinate 321,295,163, forward strand.
TATGGAGGAACCACCAATTAGAAGAGGCTACATGGGAACTTGAGGATATGATGAGGGAGAGGTATCCTCATCAGTTTGTTACGAAGTGACGAATTTTGAGGGAGAAATTAATTTTAAGGGGGTAGAATGTAACACCCTGATATTTTATGAAGAGTATATTTTTTTATGTATTATATTATACGCAAAGGAATCTTTCACTACACACAACACTGAATTGGCTTGTATTACATGCAATCATGACCTTCCTCGATAGCGTGTGTAGTACACAATACCGGGTTTCACTAAACAACGATATATTATTATGGAATAGACATTATGAGTAGTATTAAATAAATTTTAAATTTTATAAAATTATTATTCATCTTACACATTTTATAGAATATGGTAAGAGAATAAAATAATTTTTTTGGGTAAAATAAGTATTTTTAAAAAAATGCAGTTTTGTCGTCTTTTGATGGAGCACCCACATTAAATCTAGTTTTTGACATGTTTATAAGTTCAATTTGAAAAAAATAAAATTGTTCTTTGGAATGAGGATATAAAAAATATACTTTGGATAAATTTTTGATATTTTTATGATAACGTTCTTATTTTGATGAATAGTACAAATACGCTAATTTTTAATTAAAACAACTTTTTTCATCGAGATAATTTATATGGTTAATTTATAATATTGAATGGTTTTAAAGTATAAATAGAATATATTTTTACCATTTAATATAATATATTTCATTAGCATTAATTTCACATTGAATTCATAGGTAAAAACATTTCAATCTTTGGCAATGTTTTAACTTCAAAAACCCATTTTCTTAACAACGGGATTAATTTTAAAATAATTACTGCAAATTATGTGTTTTGAATTTTGAAAAATGGATTCCATATTTGGAATAAGTGGTTCCAAATTATGTTAATAGGCTATTTTTATTTTTGGGCATTATGAATAGTAACTACGGTAAATTTTATTTACCCTAGTTAAAGATGAATCGGGTAATTAAGGGTAAATATAAGATTATTAAAATTACCCTAACACCTGACAAAATCTTATTTGATGACTAAAAGTCGACCCATATCACCTAAGGGTCGGATTAGATTCATTTAATGGAATTTTTCCCATGAAAAAAAATTAATTATTGTTAAAACCAAAGAAAGTGACAACATGTCACTTTCTTTAATCTTATAAGTATAATAGTTTTAATTTAGTGATAAACTTAATGAAACTTCAAACATGAATAGTCTCCAAGAATCTAATACAATTATCTACATCATATAAATTTATTTATAATTTTTAAGGATTAAATAATTATCATTAACTATGACACAATAGTGATCTTGAAATTATTCTATTAATTAAAATATCAAATAAATAGTTTTAAAAATATTAAAATAAATATTATATGAAATATTTAATGTTCTCCACTAATTTTATAGATACATATGACATTTTATGAATCTATTAAATCTTTTAGTTCGAACATATCTTCTGTATATGTTTTATTTAAATTCAAATAAATGAATAGTGTCAAAATTGACACTATTGTTATTTTATAAAAATAACATATTATAAAATTGTTTAAAAATAAAAAAAATATTTAAAGATTATAAATTAAAATTTTTATGGTCTAAAATTTCATAAAGTGTCAAATTATGGAAAATTAACAACAAATATGTAATTATTTGTAATAATTTAAAATTTAGAATATAATTACCACAAATAAAATTAAATTGATAAATAAGGATAAATCAAGTTGATAATGTTTAAAATAAATTCCTAACATGTCTAAATTTTATTGTTTTGATGAGATTAAAACCCTATCTCATATAATATTTGGATTTGAGTCATTTGGGAAGTTTTTATGTGGGGTTGGGATTTAATATAAACTAATATTTCTTATATTTCCAAAGGTGCCCCTCTCCTCCCTTATAAAAGGGAACCTCCTCCCTCTCTTCCTCACACCACTTTGAGCCTTCAAGATCGACCAACCCCTGACAAATTATCTTCTCCACTTCCCTAGAAACATCCTAGAGGTCCCGGTATTCTTCAAATACCACGTTTAGTGCCTTAAGAGGAGGTCTCAAAGAGGCGCTTCAAAGAAGAGGTAATGTCTGTTACCGATTATTTCAACTTTATTTATTCTTCCACTTCTTCTTCATTAGTTGTTTCATTATGAAGTAATAACATAAGTATCACTAATATACTGATATGTTATTATAAGTATGAAACAACCCTATTCACCATCTATCCATCCTACGGAAAACGAAATCACCGCGCGTGCGTACGTACGGAATACCATCTCCACGCCATGGTGTAATCTATTTTCCACCACCATATTACTTGGATGGGTATAATGGTGTAAATAATGACTATATATGATTATTATAAAGTTATATTGATTCTAAAATAGTATACATACACTCCAATACAATTCCACAATCAGGGGAACGATATCATCACTCGTGCGTACGTACGGAATGGTGTCTCCACGATGTGATGCGACTCGTTCTACATGATCTTCATTGCATAATGATTATATAAATGAATTTAATGAATAAATATGATATATATTACACTAATACCATTATGTAAATTAGGATTCTATAACCTAAAAATAGGAATAAGAATTTATTCAACAAAACACACATACGAACATAAAGTAATAAACACCCAAATAACAAGTAACAATGAAATATTACTAATAAGAAGCTAAGAATATGACCATATATGATATCATAAAAATAATAATGATTCTTTAATAAGTCAATGATGTTATTTAAATCATTATACAGGAGGTTCAGACACTTACGAAGAAAATCGGACCTAAGGTAAGGGAAATTTTCACAATCTCATTTTTATCCGAGATTGTTTATACTTCAGAATTTACTGATGAATATTTATCATCCACATAAATGTTTCCTAAATATGTAATATTATTTCCATCCACCTAAAATTTTCTACATCCAATTTTACCCTTCGGTGAGTTTCTAGTAAAAGATATGAAAGGAATCTTTTGTCATTTTTCGTACGAGGTACTTTTTGACTTTTACGGCCAAAGTATGGGAAGAATGTTTTTTTAACTTATACGGAATGAATGGATTTTTAGAACATTATTTCCATGAAGATTACTTTAAAATTTTTCATGTTTATTTTTAATAAAATTATTTTAGTTCAGAATTATATGACATATTAAGAAAGGAAAATGTTTTTGAAGTAGAAAGGAAATTTTCCTCAAGAATGGAGTTCAAGTGTTTTATCAAAATTATTTTCCATCTAAGATATTATAGGGTTCTGTTTATTTTTACATTGATTTGATTATTTTATGATGGAATTATTTTTGTGATATCCTTTTATGGATTATGTTATGATGACGTGATGTTTAAGAATCCCATTTTTATTACATGGGTTATGCTATGATGTATGGTTTATGATTTTGTGGAACACTTAAGAATGGTATCATTATAAGATGTGTGGGACCCATATCTCCCTCCAATTCATTGGGTAAAGATTTATATCTCATTAGATAGACATGGATGGAATGGAAGGTTAAACCGGTTCAGTGAAATGGGACTGAAACGAGGAGTGAACTCAGTTCAGAAATGGACTTTGTCCGCTAAGATAGTCTTGGTAATGAGTCTTGACTACTAAGAAATGATTTTCTATGATTATGTGTGTATGACACAAATCTTCCTGTTTTATGTTATGATTATTGGGATTACATTTCACTTATATGATTTATCCCATGTTATGATATCTTTTGCAGGATGATATTTTCAAAATGTTATGTTCTTATGAATATGATATATTTGATATTTCTTTTGTTTACCGTTACTGAGCATTTGAGCTCACCCTTTTGTATGTTTTCTTTTCTCCAGGTCGGGAAGAATGATATTAAGTAGGATATGAAAAAAAGGAACTCTAGATGTGATGAAATAAATGGGAGAAAACGTAGATGATTTATGAACTAGTTGTTTATGTTTTCCAGTTTCTAAAGATATTATACATATACAGTCCTTTCATGGTTTTGTTATATGTTGTAATAAGTGTGCTTTAAATTTTGAAGCAATAACAATGTATGTAAATTATGAGTCGTTATAACTATCCCCTTAAGAGGTTCTCAAAGGAGGAAGTCTCAAGAGGTAAATTCCTCTTTCCAATTCATTCTTTTCTTCTAAGTTGTTTTCTTTTTGTTTCTTTCCTCACCTACCTTCACACAAGTAGTATGATAACTCCAGTAACATATATGAACTGAAATATTTTTATTCTAATGGGTTATTTCATTATCTTCTCTCCTTTCCCCACCTTTTATTTGAATGGAATGAAAGCACCGTTTGAGATGTGCTAATTTATAACATTCAAGGACAATAGTTTATCAATTTCTATTATCATCTTTAAATATGGTCATGAAGAAAATTTTGTTATGGTTGAACCAGATTATATATATATGTATTATATCATATTTTTGGTTCTGTGATTCTTTTTGTACAAATGGTATTAGTTTATAAATAAAAACATGTTCTTTGTAATCAAACCCACCAATTATCAAAACTGGTTATCACTTTGGTTATATATAATAATTCAAATTATCTCTAAGTAAACTAATTAAACATAAAACCATGAAATCACGTGGATGTTCACTAATATCATATAACTTCAATTCTGGACATCCACTCTCATCTTACATGTTTATCCAAACATCAATATAAGCAAACTGGTCATTAAAACCAAGTAAACAAACGAGCCCAAACAATGAAATTGAACCTCATAACCAATTAAAATGATTATGAATGAACATAAAATTTTTGTACTAAAAAATTACATATATAAGAGGTTCTGGAATTATCAATTAATAATCCTAATTTTTTTATTCATGTCTTTAATAACAAGTGGAGAACACCAACAGATTTAGGGTAAGGGATCCTCTTCTTTTCACTTCTAATCAAGATGTCCTCTATGATATGCCTTTTTATGTGACATCAAAAATTATGGGGTATGTTTATGCTCATCCCCCATAATTACCTCATGATTTGTAGGTTATGATAATCCCCTTTCCTCTCTCGTCAATCCCTCTTAGGTACACCCGACACCATGCCGACAAAGCGTAACGAATTCTACATGAACCTTCTTTATTCTTACAGGTTTCCTTATCTTTCATTATATCAAAATGAAGTTATATTATCTATTTATGTATATATTATAAATGATGTGTAGTTTTAAAAAATTCATTTATAAATACCCTTTCATCACTCTCTTTTGGGGATATACATGTTTCTAAAATATTCTCTCCTTAGAACTTTCCTATAAGCAATAACTTCACAAATTTTTACCCAATTTCATGTACACTCTATCCTATGTTTTAAAACACCATTTTATTTATAAAATCAGTCTTTTAATTATGAAAGATGTATTTTTTAAACTCTGGTTTTATATAAAATATTGTCCTCTTTTTTATTTTAAAATATCTATAGCATTTTATTTAAAACCATACAAAAATGTTTTAATGCTAGTGTTACTCATATACATTTCTTATATGTTTTCACTTATGTTTGAAACCACTTACCATTTTATATGCCTATTTTACCCTATGAACGTCCATGTATGTTATAATCCCTTTATTTAATGGAATCATTCATTATACGCTCAATGGTTTTGATTGATGTCATGGTTGTGGTACCCAATGTTTTCCATAGGTACCCTTATGTTTATGTATGGTTGATTATGTATGATTAATTATGTGGAAATATTATTTATGTGGAAATAATATTCATGCAAATATTGAGATGGGTGTGCCGAGATAGCACTCTAATGCATTTGGTAATGTTAAGTCTCATGAGATGTGATGTGAAATGGGATTGGCGGTTAGCCTTGACCCATACTAAAATGGGAAAGGGGATTGGCAGTTAGCCTTGACCCGTACTAAAGAAATATTTTGTGATTCTTCCACATTTATATGATTCAATGTATATATGATCCCATGATTATATGATATTATATCATATGTTCCATGCCTTGTTATCATTATATTGTGCCTGCCAACTCATGTGTTTATGATGCATCCTTATGTTCATTCCCTTACATGGATTTTTAGCTCATCCCTTTGTTCATGTGTTCCCCTGGGTACCCTATACAGTTGTAAGGGCTAAAAGGAAGTTAGGATATTTTTGTGGAGATTAAATAAAGAAGTGTTTTTTATCCCCATGTTTTATTTTTATGTACCTAGTCTTTCAAGACACTAGAATTAACAGTCCTTGGCTTGTACTCTGATGTGTAATTATTCTTAAAATCATGTAATGTTATATATAAAAGGCTTGGATCTCTATAATTGGTATAAGAGGATAGTCTAGTTATTTTTGGAGATTAGCAATAGAGAACCTTAAAGATGAGATGAAGTATAATAAAACATCCCTAAATTTTGGTAAGTATATAGTAAGTGGATTATCAAGTAAATACATCTCTATATAGATACAAGAAGGTAAAGGAAGCTCTAGAAAAGATGTACCTAGGATTGAAAACTCCAACAAGGAGTTTTAGTCTTGACCCGAGGTATCCTGGTACACGACAACGGGCCTTACTGCACTCTTGGTTATGACTCTCTCGAGGGATATGCTTTGGTAGATTCATGAGCTAAGTAAAAACCATTACTAAGGGAAAAAATACCATAATAATATAAGTCAAGAAATAGATTGAGGATAAACTAGATTTAAACCTAAGGAATCACAAGTTAGGATATACTTATTCATTATAAATTTTTCCTTTTATGTTCAAAGTTTTCTTTTTTATGATCAATAGATAAGTATTGAAGACCTATAATTATACATTCTTTTTCAAAGTTAATGGCAGGAAATATAATAACATGTTCCAAAAACCAATATGATAGGCAATGTGAATATTACCCTAATGATTTTCCTGTTATGATGGGAGTGGATGCTCAAAACTTTATGACAGTACTAGCCTAGATGGATTGAGTTATGAATAATAACATTAATCATGTGGAATTCCCTCCTTCTCTAAGGAAAGATAAAGTTTATGTAGAATGCTTCATGCGGAAAAGGCCTCCCATGTTTAGCGGATCTTATGATCCCCTCCTTGCGGAACAATGGATTATCTCCATTGAAAAGATATTCTCTATCCTCTAGTGCTCGGAAGAAGAGAAGGTTGTACTAGTAGTCTATTGTTTTTATGGGGAAGCTGATAAGTGGTGGACACTGATCAAGAATACTAAGTCCCAAGAAAAAATTGAATCAATGGATTGGGTGGAATTCAAGAGGATGTTTTTCAACAAATATTTTCCTTGAACCGTCCCTCTCAAGATGGAAAGAGAGTTCCTCATACTCATGTAGAAGGAAGATGAGGCCATTGGGGCATATAAAGAAAAATTTACAAGGCTTGAAAGGTATGCCTCTGGATTTGTCATGAACACTGAAAGAAATCTGGATCACTTATTTAGCAGACTAAAGTTGATTCTACAAAATGTATTTGCGATTCGAGACATTGAAAATTATAAGGATATTGTCCGTTGTTCCATGAAGGTTGAAATAGAGATTGGAGACTCTTATTGGTCTCGTGGGACCAATGACAAGAAGAAGAAAATGGAGAACAACATGGGTGGTTCATCAAACAAATCCCATGATGGAAAGAAGCATGAATTTTCCCCTTGAAAAAATTTTCGGAAGAAGCATCCTAGTAACTATCTAAAGGGAACCATGAATTGTTTCAAATTTGGAAATTTTGGTCATCTGTCCAATTACTGCCGAAGGGATATGTAAAATACCACTAATTTTGAAGAATAAATGAAGGTTCAGATCAACACTCATCCTATAGTGCAGTGTTATGACTACAAGGAGCATGGGAATCATGTGAACAATTTCCCTAAGTCAAGGGTTGTTGGAGGCAATAAACAACAACCTCCAAGGAAACAAGGAAGGGATTATTCTATCACTACTATTGAGGTGGAGCCGAAAAATGATGTGGTGATAGGTAAACTAGTTATTCATTAAATAATAGATAATGTACTATTTGGTTTTGGTTCTACGTATTCTTTTATAACTTGCAAGTTTAGTAGAACTATTCAAACACCACCTCAAAATTTTGTGGAAAAGTTGTCTATGAGAATAGAGAATGGGGAAATCGTTGCATCCATGGTTTATAACTCCTTCCCGGTTAATTTTTGTGGACTGAACCTCCCAGAAAATCTTTTCATACTTCCTTTAGTGGAGTTTGATGCTATCTTGGGCATATATTAGCTATCTTTATACAAAGCCAACAACAACTGTCGGGAAAGGGAGATCAATTTTCACATCCCGAAGCATCCTCCAATTCAATACAAGTGTAAGGAGGAAAATGAGTCTCTTTTAGAATCTTCATCTCAAGTGTGGATATTGTTGCCTTATGAGAAATCATTTCTAGCTAAAATTATTGAAACAAATGAGAGAATCATGCTTGAAGACATTCCCATTGTGAGGTATTACAATGATGTATTCCCTGAAGAGTTTCCTAGTCTTACTCCTGACAGATAGGTTGAGTTCTCAATTGAACTTATTCCTTGATCTTTGACTAAATCAAATAAACCTTACAGAATGGCCATCGTAGAGCTGGATGAGCTGAAAAAAAAGTTATAGGAGAATATGGAGAAGGGTTTAATATGCCCGAGTTCCTCACCTTGGGGTGCACCAGTCCCCTTTGTCAAGAATAAGGATGGATCATTGCGTCTCTACATTGATTATCATGATCTCAATAAAATCACAATAAAGAACAAGTATCCCCTACCACAGATAGATGACTTGTTCGATCAGCTTCATGGGGCCAATTATTTCTCTAAGGTGGACCTTCAGTTGGGATATCATCAATTAATGGTGAGGCAGGAAGATATTCCCAAGATCGACTTTCGAACAAGGTATGGACACTATGAGTTCATAGTGACGCCCTTCAGACTCACTAATGCTCTAAAAATTTTCATGGATTTAATGAATAGAGTCTTTAGAGATTACCTTGACAAATTGGTGGTAGTATTTATTGTTGATATTCTGATATACTCTAAGATCAAGGAGGAACATGAGGATATTTTGAATATTTTGATAAATACGTTGCGAAGGGATAAGTTGTATGAAAAGTATAGTAAATGTGAGTTCTGGATGGAGGAAGTATCATTCTTGGGGCATGTTATCACCAATAATGGGATATCTGTTGACCCTTCCAAGACTAAGGCAATTGAAGAGTGGAACAATCCAACTTATGTAATGGAGATCTGTAGCTTTTGGGGTCTAGCTGGGTATTATTGATGATTCATGAAGAACATTTCACAATTGTCAAACCCAATGATCAATCTGACATGAAAGGGGGTAAAGTTTTTCTGGATGAATGAATGTGAGGTAAGATTCAAGGAGCTAAATAGAAGGTTGATCACTACACCTATACTCACCTTAATGAAAAGTGGAGAAAGTTTTGTGATATACAGTGATGATTCAAAGAAAGTCTTGGGTTGTATACTCATTAAAAATGATAATGTGATAGCTTACGCCTCATGACAATTGAATATGCATGAGCAGAACTACCCAACACATGATCTAGAGCTGGAAACCATGATTTTTGCCTTGAAAATCTGGTGGCACTACCTTTATGGTGAGAAGTGTGACATATACACCGACCACAAGATCATAAAGTATATATTAACCCAAAAGGATCTCAACTTGCGTCAAAGGAGATGGTTAGAGCTAATCAAGGATTATAATTTCTCTATTCACTATCATCCAAGATAGGTGAACAAGGTAGCTGATGCTCTAAGTAGAAAAGAACCTGCTACTCTATCCATGTTATGGATTGGTAAAGACCCTATCTTCTTGGAAATGAAAAGGATGGATTTAGAAATCATAAGGGTAGGGGATACATCCTAACTTTCCCAAATTATTGTGCAAACATACATTCAAGAGAAGATTAAGAAATCACAAATGGATGATGTGGAGTTACAAAAAGGGTGAATGCAGTAAAGGAAGGTAAGCTGCAAGAGTTTCATATCAACGATGATGGTGTGATTTGGTTTGGAACACGACTTTGTGTTCCTTCATCTCCCGGGATAAAGAAGGAGCTATTGGACAATTCACATATCTCAAAATTCTCTATCTATCCTGAGACTACCAAGATGTATCGTGATCACTGAGAACACTTTTGGTGGTATAACATGAAGAAGAAGATTGCGGAATATATATCAAGGCGATTGGTATGTCAGAAAGTTAAAGAGGAGAAAAAAAGTCCAAAGGGATGATGCAACCATTGCCTATACCCATGTGGAAATGGGAGAATGTCATTATGGACTTTTTCATGGGTCTACCGAAGATGTCGATGAGAAATAATGCGATATGGGTTATGGTTGACCGAATCACCACGACTTCCCATTTTATTGCTATTCGGGAATACATCTTGATTGAACAACTTGAAATGATATATGTGAAGTATGTGGTGAGACTTCATGGTGTTCTACTCTCAATTGTCTTTGATCGTGATCCAAGGTTCATATATAAATTTTAGAGGAGCCTTCAATATGCTTTGAGTAATGAATTAAATTTCAACATGGCCCATCACCCCCAAACGGATGGCCAATCTAAAAGGAATATTCAGATGCTTGAAGATATGCTAAGATCCCCCTCTCTAGAATTCAAAGGTGGATGGGATTGGCATCTCCCATTGGTTGAGTTCTCATAAAAAAATATCTTCCACTCAAGTATTCAGATGGCTCCATATGAAGCTCTGTATACAAAGCGATGTAGAACTCCAACCTGCTGGGATGAAGTTGGAGAACGAAAGCTAATTAGACCTGATTTTGTGTAAGATATGGCAGAGAAGGTTCAAGTCATACAAAAAAACATCAAAGCTACTTAGAGTCACAAAAAGAGATACGTTGACAACTTTCGAAGGCACTTGGATTTTGATGTTGCAGATAAAGTCTTCCTTTGAATATCACCATGGAAGAGAGTCATGCGGTTTGGAAAGAAAGGGAAGCTAAGCCCAAGGTAGACTGACCCCTTTGAGATCCTTGACCACATAGGAGACATGGCCTATCATCTTTTACTTCCACCAAATATGGCTCATGTTCATGATGTGTTTCACATATCACTCGTAAGGAAGTACATACCTGATCCCTCACATGTACTGAACTCAGAGGTGGTGCAGCTAGAAAATGATCTCTCTTATGAGGAGAAACCAGTAAAGATTCTGGACCGAAGAGATAAAGTTCTATGCAACAAGACAACCCACCTTGTAAATGTGTTGTGGATGAACCAAAAGTTTGAAGAAGCTACTTGGGAACTGGAGGAGGTGATGAGGGAGAAGTATCCTCACCTGTTTTTTGATTAGAATGTAAAATGAAATTTCGAGGGTGAAATTTCATAAGGGGGGAAGAATGTAATGACCCAATGTTTTATAAATTGAAATTAATTTCTTATGAATATGTCATAAAATCACATGAAAACGAAACATAATGATATACTAAGTGCTAAGTGACCTTTAAACATAGTTTTTTCACTTCTATGTTTGGAATTTCGAAAATCTGACATACACGGTTACGATCAGTTAGTTATTTGGAGTCTGATAAGAAAAACATAGTTTTTGGTGAGTAGTAACATACCCTTTTGAATAGTAACATACCCTTATGAATAGTGATATACCCTAATGAATAGTAACCTTACCTATTATAATATTAAAATAATATTCATGTGAAATTATGATGTACCTATATTTTTGAATAAGTAAATGAATGTTTTAAAACTGTGTTTTAATAATAAGTTATGATTTTAAATAAATATTAAATTAATCACATTTTGAAAATTATTTTTGAAAAATGGAATTCATTTTTTGATTCTACATGTTTAAAAATGGTTAGGGTGAATTTTTTATATTTTTCTAAAATACTTGAATTTTTGATGAATAATAAAATCTGATAATTCACAATAAATGTTAAAACCTTAATTTCTGCATCATGCTTGAGTCATAGATGATTTTTTTGGCCATTGGATAGAAGTAAAATGAATTTATTACTATTCTTGGTCATGGAATACTTACTATTCCTTTTCTTATGAGGAAATAATAAACTAATGTTTAACAAATTATGAAAATCATCCTCCACTCCACTATAAATACCACCCATTCTTACCTCCTCTTCACTCTTATCAAGCCTTGTGTTCTACCAATATTCTACCCAAATATCTTCCCAATATCCTCCCACACATCCAAAATCCCCTATACGCTTCAAAATAATAAAACCTCTCCCCTTAAGAGGTTCTCAAAGGTGGAAGTCTCAAGAGGTAAATTCTTCTTTCCAATTCCTTCTTTTTTTTCTAAGTTCTTTTCTTTTTGTTTCTTTCCTCACCTCCCTTCACCCAAATAGTATGATAAATCTAGTAAAATACATGTACTGGAATTTTTTTATTTTAATGGGATATTTCATTATATTCTCTCCTTTCCCAACCTTTTATTTGAAAGGAATGAAAGCACCGTTTGAGATGTGCTAATTTAGCACATTCAAGGACAATAGTTTATCAATTTCTATTATGATATTTAATTCTAGTCATGAAACCATTTTTGTTATGGTTGAACCAGATTTTATATATATATATATATTATCCTATTTTTGTTTTTGTAATCCTTTTTGTAAAAATGGTATTATTTTATGAAGAAAAACATGTTCTTTGTAATCAAACCCAAAAATTAACAAAAATAGTTGTCAATTTGGTTTTATATAATAATTAGACTTCCCCTTATGTAACCAAATTAAATTTAAAACCATTTAATATCCTGGATGTTCACTAATATCATATAACTTCATTTCTGGACAACCACTTTCATCTTACCTGTTTATCCAAACACAAATATAAGCGAACCAATCATTAAAACCAGGTAAACAAATGAGTCCAAACAATGGAATTGAACCTCATAACCAATTAAAACGGTTATGAATGAAAATAAAATGATTATAATAAACCAATTAAATTTATAATAGATTATATAATTATAAATTAATAAACCTAATTTGTTTATTCAGTTCTTTAATAACAAGTGGAGAACACCAATGGATTTAAGGTATGAGATCCTCTCCTTTTAAATCTTAATCAAGATGTCCTCTATGCTATTCCTTTTTTTGTGAAATCCAAAATTATGGGGTATGTTTATTCAACTTTCCAATACTTCCCTCATGATTTATAAGTGATGATAAACCTCTTTCCTCTCTCATCAATCCCTCTTAGGTACACCTGACACCATGCCGATAAACCGTAACAAATTCTACCTGAACCTTCTTTGTTATTTCAGGTTGCCTTATCTTTAATTATATAAAAATGAAGTTATCTTATCTATTTATGTACCTTTTAAAAATTCTGTTTAGTTTTAAAAAATTATTTTATTAATACCCTTTCATCACTCCCTTTTGGGGATATACATGTTTTTCAAAGATTCCCCTCCTAAGAACTTTTTGATAAGCAAGAACTTCACAAATTTTTACCCAATTTCAAGTGCACTCTATCCCATCTATTAAGCCTCCATTTTCTTTATAAAATAAGTCTTTTCATTATGAAAACCGTATTGGTTCTATTGTGGTTTTATATAAAAGATTGTCTTCTTTTCTATTTTAAAAGGTCTATAACATTTTCCTTAAAACCGCACAAAAATATTTTAATGCTAGTGTTACTCATACACATTTCTTATATGTTTTCACTTATGTTTAACACCACATACCTTGTTATATTCCTATTTTACCGTATGAACGTCCATGTATTTTCTAATCCCTTTCTCTCATGGAAACTTTCATGATACGCTCTTTGGTTAGGATTTAGGTTACGGTTGTGGTACCTAATTCATTACATGGGTACCCTTATGTTTATGTATGGTTGATTATGTATGATTAATTATGTGGAAAGATTAATTTCATTGAAAGAATATTCATGAAAATCTTGAGATGGGTGTGACCAGATAGCACTCCAATGCATTGGGTAAAGTTAAGTCTCATGAGATGCAATGTGAAATGGGATTGGCGGTTAGCCTTGACCCATACTAAAATGGGAAACGGGATTGAAAGTTAACCTTGACCCATACTAAAGAAATGTTTTATGATTCTGCCAAATTTATATGATTCCATGTTAATATGATCCCATGATTATATGATATGATTTCATATGTTCCATTCTTTTTTATCATTATGTCATGCCTCCTAACTCATGTTCTTAAGATGTATCATTATGTTCATTCCCTTACTGGGATTTTTAGACCATCCCTTTGTTCATGTGTTCCCCAGGGTATCCTTTGTAGGTGTAAGGGCTCAAAGGAAGTTATTACCTCTTTATAAATATTAAATAAAAAAGTGTTTTAGCCCCATGGTTTATGCATTATGTAGCTAGTCTTCCAAGACACTAGACTTAATGATCCTTGGCTTGTACTCTGATGTATAATTATGCTTAAAATCATGTAATGTTTTATATAAAAGGCTTGGTTGTCTATAGTATTGATATATGATTTATATAGGTTATTTTTATGAGAATTTCTATCAATCTATAGAAGCAACTGATTCCCCAAAATGATGGTTCAATGACTTTAATGAAGAAAAAACATGTAAAGGTTTCATTCAATTTATTAAAATATATATCTATAAAACTTGATGTAATTTAGTTTTTATAAAAGTTAGATATTTAATTTTTTTCAAACAGGTGAAGGAGGTAGTTAATTTTGTGGGAAGGAAATAATATTGGTTTGATGTTAACCGAAAAAATATGGTAGTTATGTCAACAACCCTGAAAAAAACACAGGGGTAAATGATTTTAAATATTAGTTTGTGTTACTAAATTACATTATAATATAATATTATTCAATTTAAAATGTAAAATTAAAGAATCATGAGACACCAACCCAGCCATGTTAGATCCAATATCCTCAAAGGACATCATTGCTCATGTTCTTGGAAAAGGGCATCTTGATCATGTCAGGGGGTTGAGTTGTGGGACATCTTCGTCGAGGGTTTTTGATAGGGTACATATATCTTCATGGATGATCTAAGAAATAGGAAGAATAAATTTTATGGTGAAAATGGTGCACCAAAAAGAAATTTATGAATTGAATAATACTATTAATGACCTGTATTCACTTATTAATACGCAAAATGATTGAGTACCATCATTAAAGAGTGTGTTGGATTTTGTGTTTTTGAATTTGACTGGAAGTATTTTTGAATAAATCGAAACAATAATTGGGGGTGTAGAAGTGGTAAATTTCATTTCCGATATCATAAAATATATAAGGAGGTTATAAGATAACATATTGAGGAAGATTAAGAAAAAAGTTAAGTTTCATGAGGATATTTTCAATGTGGGTTTTTAGAAGATGATCAATGATTATTTTTTTCAAGAAGTTATAAATTTTGATTAAAACTTACAAATTTATAGATTTATAGTAAGGGAGTTAATCTATCATAGATTATGTTTATTATTTTGAGAATTAATTTATTTTAATCATGAGTTGGTAACTAATTAAAGTCTCATGAATCATATGTTTGAGATGAGTCATTGATCGGTGATTTAGTCCATGATTATGAACTTAAATTTTATTACCAATGTTGAGGTTACACAAGATACAATGACACCACTTTCACATAATATAATAGCATATCTTCCTTTTTTTATATAATTAATTATACATCCCTATAAAATTCAAGATAATCCTATTGTAGCACTAACTTCACAACACATTCCATGACACCACCCCAGAACAAACCACAACTATATAACATCATCCCATCAATTTTCACCATTGTTTAAGTACCACATTAATGCCTCAACTCCAACCAGAACATCACACCATTCAAACCACTTAATCTTAATAAGTAAAAAAATCATACTTGTAACAAAAAATATCGAATATCTAAAATAGATCACCACCCCCCTTTTTAATAATTCCATCATATTAATTTAACATCACTATATTAAGTAGTTTCATGTCAAATCTAGATTTCACCCTTTCAATGAATTTCCTAATTTTTCATCATTATCTTGTTTGGAATGGTGATTACATCATAAAATAACAATAAAAACATAATATTAATCACAACAACGAAAAAATTTTAAGAAACAATAATAAAGAGACAAAAATCATAAAAAACATCATGATTTATGTAAACCCATGTGAATCCCCCATTCCCATTAAATTTTTTAGTATGATTCATTATATTTATTAGGTTAATACTTACTATCCCCCCATAATAACAAAAAACATGTTACCTTCACATTATAAACAAAATAAATGAGTGTTTATGAATACCTTACATCAACCAGAGATTCACCAAATATTTTTTG
The DNA here is from genome assembly GCA_963277665.1 of Viscum album. Taxonomy (NCBI): domain Eukaryota; kingdom Viridiplantae; phylum Streptophyta; class Magnoliopsida; order Santalales; family Viscaceae; genus Viscum; species Viscum album. The sequence goes on from OY728146.1 coordinate 321,311,480, forward strand.
AAACTAAGGTAAAATTTAGTTGATCGGAAGTCCCTGGCCAATAAAGTAAATATAAATAACCTAGAACACATCTATCCCATTAATATCACAGCTCAAGTCCAATAAAACCAATAAAAAATTATTACCAAATCCCTCCACTGTATGAAGATGAAATAAGAAACCAAGAATGAAATCATAGAAACTCACAACTAATCTCAATTGTTACATATATTGAGAATAACGACCAAAGGCCCTCATCAGGGATATTGTGGTCTCCATGGATTCCCCACTAGAAACCTATGTATCATGGAAAGTAAATGAAAGAGAATAATTTGGAGGAAAATTTTGAATTTATACTAATACTAGAAATTAAGTTGTCTAGGTGTGATACATCATATTCACACCATAAAGAAGATCTTTTCATAGAACCATTAGAAATTGTGACATGAGTCTTGTTATCTCCATGCATTACCAATAGAAATAACTACTTTAAATTTATTTAAAAAGGGTAATTCATGGTTCAACGACTATCACTTGACCATAAAATATAATCTCTTGAAATTATTAAAGGAAATCAAACTGAAACCATTATATGACCAAATAATCATAGTACAATGACACCCAATATGGAATAACCAAGAAATCAACTCGTAGGGGTTCCATATAGCAGCAAGTATGACCACACCTAAAATTCTATTTTCTAATATATAAATAATCTCTTATAACACCTTTACTCCCTGACCAAATCCTCAACACCATAATCTAAAAACCTCTAAATGAAATATATAGGATATTTGACCCATATGTATGCTTAAATACCCCAATGTAAGAGTCATTTAGTGATATTAAAGGGTTTTATACCTTTCCAAAATCCTCTAAAAACCTTACATTATACGACCAACAATTATGTTTCGTGAAAAAAAAATTCCTCCCATGAAGAAGTGTGATCATTAACTATAATGGACTATGCAACATAATTATAATTAATCTGTATTCCCTGAAAAACCCTTCCAAAAACACTCACATGGAATTACACATATAACCAATTATATTTAAAGGTTTATTTTTATCTCTCTACACAAATTTATCTATATATTCAAAGATTAGTGGGATTCTAGTTTAAGTAGTGATGAACTAATTAATTTATATATTGGTTCTAACTATAATAATTTAGTTAGACTAGTTTAGGAATCTTTATAGATAATCAATAATTATTTTAAATTAATCTTTTACCTTTAAATATGAATCTTAAATTGAACTTTTACCTTGAACTAGAAATTTTTGATTGACCTCTTATAGAATGGAATTTATGTATTTACGATAATTGAGGTACAATTGGAAGATATTGAGAGAAATGTATTTTTTTTATATGTGTATTTATTAATGAAAATGTACACTATTATTTTCCAAGAATCCTAATGATCATCTGGTACTTCTAGATTGTATAAAATAGTTTATGTTAATCTAAAGAATATTATTCATTATTATACCAATAATTAAACTAAACATAGACCAAATAATATATCATTTTAATTGTACTTAATTTATTATTTATTGAATATGATCATTACTTATGTGTGGTTAACTACTTTAAATGAAAGCACTAAAGGTCAGAAGATGGGAATGGGGTTATGGGTAGCAGCATGACTGACTAATGGAAGTTGATGGGCATGTATCTCAGTAAATGATTCAGGAATGATATTTGTATTGATATTTTGTAAATTATGAAATAATTTATTGTTTTATTATATTTAATGTAATGGCTTCGTATTATATGTAATGAGGTTTTGTAAACTATGACATTTTGTATATATTTTGTACATATTTTTTGTGTACTATTTTTTGGTAGAGGGGAAATAATTTTTCTATCCTATTTTTGAATCAACATATCTAGTGGTGGTTTTAACCACCATTAATAAGATAGAATAATTTTTAACCACTGAGTATAATTTAAATAAGGTTGAAACTACCTCAAATATTTGTATGTTATCATATATAGAGATGGTTAAAATCACTGAAAAATATTTTTTATTTAGGAAAACATCCAATAAATATTTTATTACAAGAATAATCGTTGTTATTTAGATAAACCACCACAAAATTTTGGAGTGAAAACCCCACCATTAATTAATCCAAAATTACCACTATATATATATTTGATCAGTACAAATCAAATCTATTTCTAAAAAAACCACGGTTAAATTTATAACAATATACCATTTCGTGATGGTTATCTAGAATCACCATGAAACCTTATAGAGGTTATTAAAATATCTTATAAACCTAGAAATAACTACTATTATTTGATGTTTATCCTATATTCGTCTCTATCTCTACTCCCTGTTTTCCATGCCAGTATTATAATTTATTTGAAAATTATACTAAGTTTTGTATATAAATTTTAACTTAAATAAATATATAATTCTTGTTCTAAATGATTATAAAATTTTAAAAATTACTTACTGAATTTGTCCCACTATCATAGTAATCCCATCTAGAATATTTCTTGTTATCTTTAGATAAAATATTTCTAGAGCATTTTTTAGAGTGGCATCATTCACAACCAAAATTTTTATATGATTACCCTATTACTGTATTGTGTTCCTATGTTCCAAGATTTTTTTTATAAAAATAAATTCTCTCTATAGTTTTGGAAGAAGATAATCACTATAATATAGAATAGATATAGGAATGGAAAATAACCTCAATGACTTGCGGAATAATTGATAAGGGGATGGTTTATAACATATCTTGAGAACATAACCATAATGATCATTATCTAGGACTTGACTGAACATATCTACCTAGGAGACTGGGTATACGCGAGTGGGGTTGGAATATTATAATTCTCTTATTTATAACTATAAATAAAATATTTTTTAAATATAAAATAAATAAAAAATAAAAAATATAATAAGATAAAAATTTCTACCCCAACTTATTTAGGATAAACATTCACATAACTTTCATCACATTTGGTATGGGCATCTAACAAAACATCCATTTGGTATACCTGACACCCTAGCTAATTCATATAAATGAAAAATAAATTAATCAATATTTTAATATATTAAATACATAATATTTAACATATAAATATTATAAGTTATGAAAATACAACCATGGTATACCATTTTCTCAAAAAAAAACCCTTTGAACTTAATGTGTGAGGCATAACCAATTTCTCTATACTTCATGAATTTTTTATAGAGACTTACTGAAATAAATAACATGTGATTTAATAATAGTTGTATACTTATTTATAAAATCATATTAATATAATAATATATTATCCAATACCATATGATTTTCATGGTTATGACTATCGAAAAAAACATTCCACTACTCCCAAGGTACACTTTTAAGAACCTTTTTACACATCTGTTGATTATTCAACAATATAGTGTTAAACACATTCCATAGCCTCCATTTAAAATCATACCAATTCATACATATTTTTTTAACATCTATGGATGTGTGATAAAAAAATTTATAATAAAATATATAAACATTTACAAAATAATTATTCAAATTATTAAAATTTTATTACATAATAGAATTAAATTTAATAAGATATAATTAAATTCGTTTATCTGCAAATCAAATAACTAATTCTTCCAAGATAGAGACATGTATCTCTAATATGAATAAGTGATGGAAACTTCTATTGGTTCACAAAGAAAATATCCCAAGATCCAACCAAATATTCACCCAACATCCCCTCTCAAGACACAAAAATTATCATATAGTATCACTATCTTCAAGACATCCAGATTCCCTACTTCTAAATTATTAATATTTTATTATTTAATATTATTATATTTATTTATTTAAATAAAATTAAGTTATTATTATACAAAAATGAAATAATTTTTTTTTCACATTAATGTTAAAGATGAAAATAATTAATACATTATTAACACTAAATGGAGTTATATTATTGTTTAGAATCTAAATGAAACCCCAATGTTAAATTATTGGTAGAACATATATCATTAACAAACTATTATCACTAAAAAAATTTCTCATCGGTATTCCAATCATAAAAAAAGTAAAAATATTTTTATTGAATATATTTTAAAACAATTATAATATTTAAATTATTAAAACTAAACACATAGTGCATAAAAATAATTTTAAATTAAATAACATATACACGACAATAAAAATAAATAATATAATTCATAAGGTAACTGATAAGTTAATAAATAACTACACATATATTTATTTTTTATTTCAATTCTCACATTGTTATAATGATCCATTATTAATTATTCTACTTCATCCTCCTATAAAAGACTAATGTTTTCAATATATAATTTGAAAAAAAAGTTGATGTCATATCATTAGTGGGATTTAATTTCATAAGTTAATCCTTCCACTTATCACCCATAACATGAAAATTTATTTATTTCATGTACATAACTACACTCCACCCTTAATCTAATGCATCTTCCACATAATATTCCATATTTTCTTATGATGTAAATATATATAGATTTTTTTCCTTATAGATACCCATATCCATAAACCGAGATCATTTCATAGAAGTAAATTGTACAAAATCCCTTTTAATATCCCTAGTAATATTTACCCACTTGTTTTTGAAACAAATAGCTAGAAAATGAACATGGTAGTGTAATTTGACAATATCAATCAATATTACATAATATCATAGGAAAAATATTATAAAAATAGAGTAATTATTTATTTTTAAAACATTTTCCTAATCAACTATATTAAATTTGATGATATTTATATTGTAAACATCAAACTTCTAGCCTGTTTTAGAGGACCCTTGTCTAAAAAGATCAAATATCCGGACACTTTATCTCAAATATTGATATTAATGACCTTGAAAATTTAAAATAAATTACTAAAATTAAATATTATATATTTAAACCCTTTTATATATGAGTTATAGTAATTATGAACTTATAAGATGTATATACCATTCTTCCATCTCTTTATTAATACTTTTTTTATATCTATCTCATTCCATGTTTTAAATCATGGGAATATCTTTATTTGTTTCCTCAATTATAAAATGAATGGATAAAAAATTTCTATATTTAGAATCATAAATCTATATACTTATAATAACTCCAATATTTAAATGTAATATTTAATGTATTTCCAACCAATCATCCAATAACATATTTTTTTATTTCTTACCATGTTGAGATTTAGACTAAATATCATTGACATGAACAACTTAGTTGAATCTTGAATAAATATCATCCATGTACCTAGAACAAAAGTTGAGACACTCCTATACTAGGTAAACTTCAAAAATTGATCCATCTCATTGGGATTTATTGTTTTACATGTGATTTCAAATGACTAAGGTATATGTAAAACAAAAATAATGAAAAATAATGAAATATATATATGTAATGAATTTGAAATAATGGTTTACTTAAGAATAAAAACATATAAAAAAATTAATTCTCAGTTTCGTACATTCATTGATAATTCATAAGAATTCCTAATTTAGTTTCTTAGACTAAATGTATAGTTAAATGAGTAGTGATGGAAAACAATGAAGGGTTAAGATGAAATTTGTTTGATAGTTTCCGTAATATTATTTTTTTTAATATTATTCTCAATTATCTGTATTGTTTTCTTTTAAATTTGTATGAATAATGTGTAAAAATATATTACAGGTGAATTTACCTTTTTAGGTAACAAAGTACAAAATGCTCGATATAGTAACTTCTCTATAAAAATATAAGAATCATTAATGTTTAATCCATGTAACTTGTGATAATTTCTATCAAATAATCTTCAAATATTACTTTCATATCCATTATGTACCTTAAAATTATATAATATTTAAAGGAATATATATTTCTCCTTATTTATCATTGCAAAAGATATGACATCATAATTCTCTTCTCTTTTATACATAGATCACACTTTATATATATTTACTTTATGTTCTTATAAGTATAAAATGGACCTTAATTTCCAATTTGTGATGCCCTGATATTTTAAAAGAATATTATGTCTGATAGCACATACAACACGTAACAATGAGCTTAAACAAACCCCGAAATATTATTATTTAAATATGATGATTATAAACTAGTCATTGAATTGGTGGGTATAAATAGTATTAACCACATTATGAAATATATATAAAGTACCCACTCAATAAAAATTTATTGATTAATTCTTTGGAAATAATCACTAAATCTTTATTAATGCTATTCTATTCTTCAAAATATGTTTTCATTGAAAATGGTTTTTTTATTTTTTGTGAGCGAATATTATAATTAATTTATGAATGTTTTAGAAATTTTATTTGATAAAATTTGTATAATTTTATTAATCAACATGTCAATATTATTGTACAATGAATTTTTGAGATCTTTCAAAAAAGATTGATTTTCCAATAAATAGCCAAAAATAATTTTTTTATTGAAAATTTTATTTTTGTTTAAAATATTTACGAAGTTACATTTTGTTTTAAAATGGTTTAAAAGTTATATTAGTTATATTTTGTTGTTAATAATCTAATTAAGTTCATTAGAATCAATTTTTTGGTTAATTTTGGTATAAAAAACTTTATACTAAAAGGCATTTTTGAGAAAACCAGTTTTTCGTTACATTATGTGTTTTTATATTAAATTAATTTTTATATCTTATAGAAATTGAATATTAAAAAATGAATTCAATATTTTGATTCCGGGGGTCTAAATTTGATAAATACATCCCTTTTATTTTTGGTCACTATGAATAGTAACTATGGTAAATATTTTTCACACTGGTAAGCATAAAATTAGTAAAATATGGTTAAAACTTTGGGATAAGGATTTAAAATTTCTATAACAGCTATATTTATCCTATTTTGTGGGTTTATTTAATATATTTACATAAAATTATCTAATATAGGGACACTTGGTGTCATATTTCTTTGATTATGACTTTTATATTAATTTAAGAACAAAATAAATACAAAATTTCACACTAATATCTATAATATTTTATCATAAGGGAAAGAAGAGGTTATGTTAGGTTATAAATGTTAATTTTAAAGATAAATTAATTTTATTTGTCATAGTAATTTATCTTTAATTTTAAGTGAAATAATAATTACCCTAAATTCTTATGAAATGCCAACATACTATTTATTCAATTATTAGAAATATAAAATTAATGATTTTAAAAATGGAAATAGTAATATAATTCGGATGAATTATTGAGTTCAATGAATTTTTAGATAAATATGATATATATTGGATGTTTTAACGGATTATATTCTAATTCCATTTTGTATTTCTTTCTTTAATGTCAAATTAAAAGAATTGTGTCAAAACAGAATTATTGATATTTTATGTTAAATAATGTTTTATTAAATTACTTAAAAATCATAAAAATATTAAAAGTGGACAATTAGGATGATATACAGTCAAAACATTAATTCCTTGTCCATTTATGATCCATTTTTTACGTTATAAGTAAAATTATAACCCTTTAATAGTGAAAAATTTGTTACGATGATTAAGGTTAAAATTGGTTATCTAAGGGGCTAAACAAAAAGTTATGGTTTAAAACACCACATAAACCTATAAAACTTTTATTAGTATTACATATTTAAACCGAATAATACTTTATCTTAAAATATATATCTATTTTGAATCATTTTTCTAGAGAATTTGTTTATCATATTTTAATATTTTACGAAATTCCAAGAGTTCCCCTCCCCTCGCTTATGAAAGAGAACACCTTCTTTCTCTTATTGACACTACAATGTTCTTTATATCTTGACCAAAACCTATCCAAATATCTTATAAACTAATATGTAAAATATTAATAGGTCCTTTGATTCTTAAAATACCATTCTAAGGGTCCTTAATAAGGGATCTAATGGAGTCCTACTAAAGAAGAGGTAATCGTCATACCCGAACATTTTCATTTTCTTTCTTATTATAAATCATATAAATATATTTTATTATTAAAAAATATTTAATGAATTATCCTAAATATAAGAAAATATTATTATTATTATTAAAAAACCTTTATTCACTCTATTCTTCATCAAATGGGAAGTGAATGTATCGATCGTCTGTACGTATGACTTATCGTCTTCACATAGCGATACAATTAATTTTTCATAACCATCTTTCATGGTTGGTTATTATGATGGTTTTAATATATATATTTATATATATTATATTTATTAAATAATTATTATTTTATAGTTATAATATCATATCATACTCCTGACCTTACCATTCGTTGAAGACTGATAATGTCGCGTGTGCGTACGTGTGGACCACCACCTTTATTGAGCGATGTAGATCATTTTTCATTTCTAATTTACATAGATCATATTAAGGATTGATTTAATAAATATATATGATATATATGATATAGTAATTATTCTATAAAGGTTAATTCTTATTTATCGTTCTTTCACTTTATCCATTGAAAAGTGAAAATAGTGTTCACATGTACATACGACCTACTGTCTCCATGAATAATATAATTAAATTTTCTATATCTACCATTTATGGATGATTATAAAAAAAATTATAATGAATATACATAATATTTATATAATTATTAAAATTATATATATGATTTAACCATTAATAATGTACAAGGAATAAAATTACCAAACCAAAAAATATATGAAAAAAGAAGTAGATATCACACTGAATAGTGGTTTTAATACAAAATTATTAACAAAAAAGAAATAAAATGTTGTAACTAAATAATATATGATATGGTATAAATGAGTATTATTATATAATTTATTTATAATAAATAAATATTTATTATATAGAAGGTTCGAACACATGCAAAAGAAGTCATACTTGAGGTAAGGGGTTTCTTAACTCAATTTCTTTTGATTAGGTTATATAACTTATTCATTGATTATATTATGTCAAGATTATGTGTTAAATGAAAATTTATTATTTTATGTTGTATATACAATTATATTATATGGAATTACATTTTATACGCATAATATCTTCATTGACTAATTCTCCTTTTAATTAAATGATCTTTGTAAGGGTTTATTTCACAATCTCATCACTATACGAGATTGTTTATATTTAGGTCTCCATTGAGGTAATTACATGGTATTTATACCATAAAATAAATATTTTTTATTCTACTCCTATAATTTACATAAATTAAATGTTTTAATGTAATTTTATTCTCTTGAATTAATCACGAGTCTAAAAGAATATTTTTAATTAAAACCGACTTTATTTTTATTTTCGATTAAAACCCAATTTTCTTACATATACATGTTTTCTAAAAAAAATAATAATGTTTTTATCATTATCCTATGATTTCTAAAATTAATTTTTATCATTTTTTGATTTTTTAATAAATATTTTAAAAGTATTTTTTTCGTTTATGAATGAGGTACTTTGAAATTTTTTATAGAAAATGTGATAGGAATATTTATTTTAACATACCCATGATGAAGAAAATTTTCTACCAACATGGCACTCAATTATTTGAATATTCCCTTAAAATTTTCCATGGTTATTTTCAAATAAAATATTTTTCTTAGTATTATACAAATTTTTTGGTTTTCAAAAGTGATTTTAAAAGTGAAAAGTGTATTTTCCTTAAGAATATTTTTAGTGATATTTTTATAATATTTCTATTCATTATGATTGGATAAGGATGTGTTATAAATATACCATCCTTATTATTTATCTGGATGGTTTATGATCAGTTTGACTGGGGAAAGTAGTGACATTCTATATGCCAGTTATTCCAAAATTAGTATTTTTATTATTATGGTATGTTGATTAAGTTGTATTATATATTCATATAAGGAATTCATTGGACTTAGTAAGTAGTGGTTAGGGCATGTTATAGCCCCTTTAAGCATTGGTAGGTATCATGAGATAAATTGGTTTGTGTATTTTTAGGCCTTACTAGTTTACATAATATCTCTTATCATGATGCCTCGATGGTAAGTTTAAGATGTCTAGAATTATTAATTCCATTATTATGAATTTTTTTATTGAGTTTCTTGTGGTTATTTAAATAGTTATTATATAAATGTATAAGTTTCAAGATCATGTGATTATTTATATTTAATTTTTTTATCATCATTGATTCCTTCCATATTATTCTTCATGCTCAAGTTATTGATTAAATGGAATGTGTTTTTAGATATTTACCTTTCTGTATTAATTATTCATTATAAAATAATGAGAGATTCCACTGTATGCAACCCTTACTAACCAATAGATCTCACCCTTATTTTGGTTACATTCCCCAATATATGAAGAAGGATTCTTTGAATGAGTTTAAGGATGTAGAATATTTACTTTTACTATGTCTTAAATTTTATTTCCAATGTAACATGGGAAGCATTTATGTATCTTATTTACCAAGACTAAAAACTATTCGGTCCTTCAAGATTTGATCACTTATATCTTATACCAATGTAATACAGTAACCATTACATTTGGGCTACTATAGATGGGGTATGTGAAATTGGTATAATAGGATGTTTAGTAGAAACCTTGGGAACTAGATTTAAAATAATATAGGTTAGGGAAAATAACCGTATGTCTGACTTTGAGGATAAGTATAAGTATGGGATAACATATTAAAGTTTTATTAAGGTAGATATTATGTGGTTTTACATGATATAAATATTTTTTGAAATAATACAAGTGGGTGTGTTTTTATAATAGATTCATCTAGGGGTAAAAACCCTAAAATTAGTTGGTACAATAAATCTCAACCATTATTTTGGTGCATGATGAGTGTACCCTTACTTAACACTTAGTTCGACACTCTTGGGGAATATGCTAGGGTTAATTTACATTTTATTTATGAACCATTATGATGAATGAGATAATATAAACTATTAAAACCTATAATATTCCATAGTGATGTAGGATAAATCTAATATGTCTTGGGTTGATTATTCTAAGGTTGATCATAAGTTGAAAGGCATAGATACCCATTTTTAAGTCTTATGTGATAGGAGTTTAACAAGATTAATTTTATTTTGGGAGACATTTATGGGAGTAAAAACCATTCATTTATTATATATTTTAGTGATAATGTTATTTATGGAATAATGATTTTTTATTTTTTGGACACAATTTTAAATTTATTGAAAACCTTTAGGGTTAATTTTATCATTGATGTTAACGTCATAATAGTCATTTAATATTATTTGAATTTATGGAAAAAAATTTGCAATATTCAAAACCTTAGTGGTTAAAAAAATTATTTGATGATTACTGTTATGTTTATTATATTTTTGATAATTTTTTATGAATTATATTAATATAGTTTCATAATAAGGACAACACATAGGACCGTGGACAACTCATTGCATCTAGTAGGGTCATGGGGCTTGAACTAATAACCAAAGGGCGATAAGGGTACATTACATACCAATAGCCTACATGATGTCCTCATTATTATGATTGTTTTATAAAATTTGATGGATGAATATTTATTTTATTTTATTAATGATATTATAAGATCATTTTTTTTTTGAATTTTTGGGATTTTTTGGTGATTAATGATATTTCGGGATATATTTTATTGGGATGAGGTATATATAAAATTTAGGTTCAATGTAAATGATTATTTGGGAATAACTAATTTTTTATTTTAGAGGTGTATGTTTTAGGGTATTAGATAACATTTGAGTTTAAAACTTTCATTAATTTTTAGGCTTTTAAGGATATTTAGGATATAGGGTTATTTATCGATCTATGTTAAACCTTTGGTTTTATTGTTTAATTTTTAAGGTTAATGTATTATTTATTCATATGAAGATATTTTCATTTTGGTTATTATCCATTATTATTTTATTATATACAGGAGGAATAAATTTTTATTCTTTTTTGGTTAATTTTATCAGTTAGAAGTTGATTTTAGTTCTTTAGGTATGAAAAATTAATCTTAAATGCTCATCCATTATAAAACAATTGAGATTGTAGTGTATATTTAGTGAAGGATAAAATTATACTTTTCAAGTAAATATATTTATTTATTTTATTATTATATATGGTAAAGTAACTTCTCAACTATAGTAAAATTATATTAAAATAAAAATGTTCTCCAATTATGATCACTTCCGATGAATCGATGGCCTTTTCACCCATCATATATTTATGGTTTTATGGTCGTTAATTTTTTCCTAGCAATGTTCTATATCATTCTTTATTATTCCTTTGGTGTTATTTTTCTTCTCCATGCACATATTTTAACTTCCCACTACTATTATCCTATTTGGAAACCTAGTTTTGCGTTATTATATATGACCATTATATTACCTTTTTCCTATTTTTAAGGGGAAGTTTTATTAACTCTTATTACAATGTGTTTTTTCCATAATGGTATTTTAAAATTTAAAACCCTTGTTTACAGTGCACAATTTCAAAATATGAGGGTATAATTTATTATTAGGAGGATAATTTGACACCCCAATATTTTAAAATAACACTATACTCGGTAGTGTATACAAGACGCAACACTAAGCATAAACGAACTACAGAATATTATAATTGAAATATGACCATTGTAATCTAGTTGTTAAATTCGTGGGTATAGATATAATTAAAAACATTGTGAAATATATAAAATTACCTAATCAATAAAAATTTAATGATCTATTCTTAGTAAATAAGCACTCAATTTTTAGTAAAGGCATTTTATTAGTAAAAATACATTTTCTTAGAAAATAGGTTTTATTGATTTTTGTTAGAGGATATTACAATTAATTTCTGGACATTTTATAAATTATATTTTATAAAAACGATATCATTTTTAATTAAAATTTCAAAATTATTTTAGTGTGATTTTTTTGTATTTTTCTAAAAAGATTTTTTTTCCAGTGAATTGTGATAAATAATGTTTTTTATGTAATTGTGTATTTTTGTTTTGAGTATTTAATATGATAAATTTTGTTTAAAATTGTTTCAAAGTAAAATTAGTTATATAATATTGTCAATAATAAAATTAGGATATTTTAAATCAATTTTATGGTTGAATTCGGTATATAATTATTTTATACTTAGAAGCCATTTTTTGAAAAATTATTTTTATATGTGTTCTTTATTTTTATCTTAAATTAATATCTTCCACTTATAGAGATGGAATCTTAAAAAATTGATTCAATATTATAAATTTGTTGGTTCAAATTTTGGTAAGTAAGTCCCTTTTATTTTTGGTCATTATAAGTTGTAACCTTGGTAAATTTGTGTCACCATGGTAAGGGAAAAAAGGGTAAAATGGAGTTAACATTTTTTGATAAGGCTTTAAAATTTCTTTGAAAAATTATTTATCCTATATTATGGGTGTAGTAAGGCCATTTATATCCAATTATCAAATATTCATTGAATTTGTTTCATATTTATTTAATTATGGAACTGATATTATTTTAAGAAAATAATAAATACAAAATGTCACTCTCTTAACATTAATATCTATAATATTTTGTCATAATATAAGAAATAGGTCATGTTCATTTATTAATTTGTATTTGAAATATAAACTAATTTTATTTATCATTGTAATTTATTTTTAATTTTTTTGATTAAATAATTACCCTAAATTCTTATGCAACCCCAATATAGTATTTATTTATTTAATTGAAAAATAAAATAAATGATTTTATAAATGTTAAAAGTAAGACAATTAGAATGAATTATTGTGTTCTATAATTTTTATAGATAAATATGAAATATTAGGGTTTTTTTAAAGGATTATATTCAAATTCAATCTTTTTCATGCTGCCTTTTATGTCAAATTAAATGAATAGTCTAAAAATGACATTAATGATATTTTATGTTAAATAATATTTGGTTAAATTATTTAAAAATTAAAAAAAAATATTTCAAGGGGAAAATTAGGATGATTAAGGGTCTAAAATTTAACCTAATGGCCATTTATGAGACACTTTTTTAACTTATATGTAAAATAATATCCCTTTAAAAATAAAAAAGTCATTATAGTAGTTAAGGTTATAATTATTTAACTAAGGGGTTAAACTAGAAGATAAAATTTAAAACACTACACAAACCTATAAATTTTTTATTTCTTGATGGTATTTAAACAAAATCATACCTTATCATAGAATATCAAGTAATTTTGAATCATTTTTATATAGAATGGATTTATTAAATTTTAATCTTTTAATAAATTCCAAGTATGCCACGTCCCTCACTTAGAAAAGGGCACCCCTCCTTTCCTTTCTTTACATAACTATAATCCTTGTATCTAAAAAAAACTACCCAAGTAGTTTATGAAATTTCTTATACAATAATTATATGTGTTTTTTGTAAATATCATTCCATGGGTCTTTAATATGGTATCTAAAGGAGTCCTACTGAAGAAGAGGTAATCATCTTACCCAACCTCATTCAATTTTTTTCTTCTTTTAATTCCAATAAATATGTGATATTATTAATAAAATAAAAAATTAAGTATCCTAAATATACTGAAATGTTATTATGATTATGAAACCACCTTTATTAACCCTCTTTTATATCTAATGTAAAGTGAATGTTTCTCTCATACGTACGTACAACTTACTGTCTCCAGGAAATGATACTATTCATTTTCCATCACCATCATTCATGGATGGTTATTATGATAGGTTTAATGTTTATATATGATATTTATGAAATAATTAAGATTAGTTAATTATAATATCATATCTACCTTATTACCTTTCCATCCATTGTAAAATGATAACATTGTACGTGTGTATGTGTAGATTACTAGCTCCACGAAGTGATGTGATTATTTTTTCATTTCTACATTACATGGATGGTAATAAGGATAGATATAATGAATATATATTATATATATGATATATTATTTATTCCATAAAGTTTAATTATTATTTACCTTTATTGTTTCATCCATCTAAAAGACAATAAAAAAATGTTCATTTGTATATACGGTCTACTGTATCCATGAATAGTGTAATTAATTTTTTTATATCTACCATTTATGAATGATTATAACTATGTATATAATGAATATATATTATATTTATATCATTGAAAACCTTATTAATATGATCTAACCATTATCAATGTACAAGTGTCAAAACTACAGAACCAAAACAAACATGAAAATCAAAGGAGATATCACCGGGAACAGTGATTTTAATACCAAATTATTTGTAAGCAGGTGATAAATGGTTATATATAAATCATATATGATATATATATATATATATTATTATAGTTATAAAATAATTTAATAATAAATATATATTTATTATATATGATGTTTGAACACGTACGGAAGAAGTTAGACATGAATTAAGAGGTTTCCTAACTCAATTTCCTTTCATTGGGTAATATCACTTCTTCATTGATTCTATTATGCCAAGTTTATGCATGAAATGAAATTTGATTATTTTATGGGTTTTTTCACTTAAAATATGTTTATTTACATTTTTTGTAAATAATCTCTTCATTTCTTAATTCTTATTTCAATGATATGATCATTGTAAGGGTTTATTTCACAATCGCATCATTATTCGAGATTATTTATGTTTAAATCGCCACTAGGGAAATTATTTGATATTTCTACATTAAACTTGATATATTTTCTTATAAAATTTTTATTTATATAAATTATAATTTTTCCTCCCATTTTCCTCTCTTTAATTACTTAAGATTCTGAGAAATATTTTTTTTGAAAAACCGGCTTTACTTCTCTTTTTAATCAAAAATATTTTTTATTTCATATCTATGTTTTCTAAAAAAGTTTTCAAGAATGTATTTATTATTATCTGTGATTTTTTAAGTCATTTTTACCCATGTTTGACTTTATAAAAAATTTTTAAAAGGAATATTCTATTAATATTATGAATGAGGTAATTTTAAATATTTACTTAAAATGTGAAAGGAATATTTGTTTTAATGTACACAACATGAACATAATTTCTTACTATAAGTACTGATAAATTATTTGATTTCATATTTAAAATTTTACATGGTTCTTTAAAAATAAAATATATTTCCAAATATTCTAAAGGATTTTGGTTCCAAAAGTTATTTTATAAGTTTAAAGGGTATTTTCCTCAAGAAATTTTTAATGATATTTTTATGGTATTTTTATACATCAATGAAAAAAACCATTAATTTTATTTATACTTCACTAGGGATATTTTGTAATAATATCATCTTTATTCATTCTATATATGGTTTATGATCATTTTTGACTGGGGAAATCATTGAAATTTTTTATTCTAGTTCTTATTATATTGATAGTTTTTTATTATTACCACAATTTGATTAGGTTGTATTGTTTACTCATATGTGGGACGAATTGGACATAGTATGTGATGGGTGTAGACTATTATATCACATTGATGCATCATTACATATCATGATACAAACTATTTTGGGTATTTGGATGAGGTCTTACCCATTTTAATAAGATATCTTGGCATGTGGCCTCAATGGAAAATTTAATGCCCAAAATTATGCATTCCATCCTTATGAAATTAGTTTTTGATGTATATTTTATTATTTAAATAGGTATGATATCCATAGATAAGTTTCAAGATCATTTGATTATTTATATGTAATTTTGTATCATAATTTATTCCCATCATATTATTATTCATTCTAAACTTATTGATTAAATGAAAAGTTTTTTTCATTACTTACCTTTCCATATTAATTATGACTTATTTAATCATGATAGTTTCCACAATATTTATCCCTTAATGAGCATTTGATATTACCAGAATTTTGTTTCTTTTCCCAAGTATATTAAGAAGTAATCTTTGAATGACTTCAAGGATGAAGAATATTTAATCTCACTATGTCTTATATTTTATTTTCAATGTAATTTGGGAAGCATGTATGTATCCAGTTCATCAAGACTACTAAACTACCTTTTCCTTCACGATGTAGTCACTTGTATCTTATGAAAATGTAGTAAAGTAACCATTGGCTCTATGTTACTAGAGCTGGGGTATTTACACCATTCTTAATAAGTTATGTAAAAATCAAGTTGTCATATACATTATTCTTAATATGAACAACATCAAGATTATGAATTATAAAATTAAATTAATAATATAGGGGTTTGAAAAATATACAGTTTTCTTCAATTGTTATGTTTCAATCTCAATTGATGATATACCTAGAACTCATTTCCCATTTTTTTTTCAAATTCTATACCTTCCTAAATTCTACATCAATAAATATATGCTGTCATTTGAAGAACTATTTTTTTACATTAATGTAGTTGTTCAATATTTAAATAAAAGTTACAAACTAGAAAAGATAGACTAGTATAAGAATTCAAACCAAATAATTTCACATGTCCCTAGAAGTCACAAATTGTATATATTTGAGAAATGTGCATATTAAACATTTTTAAAATTGATTAATCATATATTTCAAAACCATTATTTTATAAATCCTATAATTCTTTATTTAGAGACTGAAAGCATATATCAATTTCATTTCCAAAAAAAATCTAGTAATAATCATTTAAATGATAAAAAAATTTTACTTCATACACATCCTTGTAGGTAGGTTGTAATGGATTAGAATAACTGATCGAATTTCAAAATTGTTAATCAAATTCTTTAATGGGTTTAGTAAAGTAGTAACTAATTACAATCACATATTCCTAGGATAAGATAATAAATTTAGATGAAATGAGTCAAAGGTTTCACATTACATTGGATCTACTAGATGTCTCATGAACACATTTTTATTATTTTACATAACATTGTACTTAATATTATAAATGATTTTATATGAAATGAATAATATATAAAATCAAGGTTTTAAATGGAATTAATGAAAACCCATTATATGAGTATTCATTTTTCACTTCTTTATAATAGTATGTTGATTCAAATTTTCCACATTACTCGTTGGCTTCCATTTAAAACTTAGACATATTTTTCACTCTTGTCTACGCTAATATTCTCCTTAATATATAATATAGTCACTATATAATGCATAGATTTTTTATAATTATTCTTGAGCATGCTAGAAAGTCTCTCAATGTCATAAAAAGACTTAAGGGCATTAACTTTAGGAAATGCATCATGTAATAATTAAAATATTATGGACATTGATTTATTTTTAATTCAACAATGGGAATTTTTATTGGATAAATTAAATATAAAATAAAATTTTGAATATGATTCTTGATTTTAATATTCAAAAAATTCATAAAATACATTTTTCTGATCAATGAATTTTTCTCTTGTATTTGTAATTGCAACTTCCCGAAGAGGATCTACTGATATGTTATTATCACTATCTTATTATCCTAAAGTTCTGTAATAATTATTTTTCGTGTTAATATCTATGACAACCTAAATTGGTTATAATGATATGTTTTGATATTTATTATGTTACTCTATAATGCCAAAAGAATTATTTATTAGGTTCTATAATTAATTCTCCACTACCTGGTAAGTATCATGTTCATTTCTTTTATTGTAATCAGTGCTCAAATAATATAAAATATTATATTCCCCATGAAAAATGTAACTGACATATTAAAAAAGTAATTTATTATATATCATGTTTTATAAACTTCATGTCTCTTCAATTATATTCTAAATTTATAATTAGGACATATAAATTTTATTCTCCCATCCATGGATCAATTAGAAATTTAAAAACTCTTAAAACTACTATAAATTCTTTGAATATTGAGGTGTGTTCTAATGTTATTTGATCCAACCTTTATCCATTTATCACCAATTTCCTAAAATTATAGAAACAATATATAGTTATATATTAATGTGTGAATAAAATAAAATAATTCAATCACACTAAATAGAAAACTTTATAAATTATTATATCCTCTATCTATATATTTTTACTATATCATGGATTAAGGAAGAAAAAAACATCACTAGGAATTTAATATAATTTTTAAAAGGTATTTAAAAATATTCTTCATAAAATATTAAAAATTATTAATATACACAATAATATGCCTCTCTATGTTTAAGAGGATTTTAATATCAAAAGACTTAGATCTAATTTATTTTAATTTACTCTATCCAAGAAAATAGTCATGGAATTCTTATCACCAACTAAATGTCATTAAAATATTCTTTGTAATATTTTTTTTGTATCAAATCTACCTCATAATCCTCAAGTTCTCACTATAGTCAAATATTTATTTAATGGAAAATATCACATATATAAATATTCATCATCAACAAAACTCCTTTAAAATTGAAAGAAAAAATAGAATATGAATCATAAATTGAGTTGTGTTCATTTCATACTTAATCTAATTTTCTTCAAATGATCCCAATTGGCGAAATCCCAATTTTCTCACACATTAATTCACTTTTATATTTACCCTTTAACTCACAATTTTTTCCAATACATTTATTCCAATCTAATAAAATATTAAAATTTAAAATACCATAAATTTTATTTATGTATTCATTAACCACCAATTAAAATATAACTGTATAAAAATATATTTTATTACAGTTATTTCAATAAAAAAATATTTAATAAGATACCAACATAATTCAACGATTCAAATAAAAAAAATCTATTTTCCTTTAACTATTCAATATGAAATATTTTATACCATTTAAAACAAATCTGATTTCATAAATCAATAGTGTTATAAAGCATTTGTTTATTTAAGAATTGGGTTTATTCTTGTAGGTTTGTGAACCATGGATCAAATCCATTATATATTTCAAACTCCCATTACATTTCATCTTCACAATTGAAGATATATGAGAGAAAATAGGATATTTTTAAATATATTATACAAAAATATAATTTATACTTCATTAAAAATTAATTATACATTCCACTATTAAAGGAGTCAAGTGTCACTAAGAAGGTCGTTGCTCATTAGGACGACTACCCCTCACCAAGAAACTCAAAAATCACTAATAATTATGGTATATCAATGAACAAAATCGATAAAGAGACTTCAATCAGTCAGATTTGGGTTTATGAATTTAGTGGGAAGGGGCATCTATGAAAAGGGGTATACAGGGGTGGGGTGGGAGAGGAAGAAAATATATCTTTTTATTTTTTTTTATTTAATGGTGGTTTTTTCAAAAAAAGATATGAAATAAACATGTATTTTTTTCAATGGCGGTTTCCCAAACCTTATGTAAAAAATCATAATTAAATATATAATTAATTTTAGTGTATAAAATAATGATTTTTTTTGAGATACTAAGATAAAAATTAAGAATATGGAAAAATTATAACATTTTGTCATTCATAAGAAAGTTTGGACATAATCATTGTAATACCCAATATTCTACTCTAGTAAATAAAGATTTTATTATTAAAAGTTTGGAATAATGAAAATTATATTATTTCATCATAATAGTATAACATGTTAAAATACTGCATAAAACAATGAAATTGCATTTATAATAAAAGGTAAAACTTGTACCATAAAACATGTAACAATATATAACAACACCATAATCTAGTACTTTGAAGGATCATACTAAAAAGAGAATAAAATTTTTATACATTACTCTTAAGAAGAAAAAATAATCAATTTAATAAAGATGGTATAAAAACTATGAGAAGTATATGAATGATTTTTAGTGTTATAATGAAGTGTATATATAAGAAGAAATATGATCGTAGGAATATGACCGTTGGAATCATACTGCTTTAATAATAATATTACCATTATACAAACAAGTGTATAATAAAATTCATAAAACTATTAGGAATTAATTTCATTAATAATTAATAATAATGAATCTTAAGAAATATATAGTGGTATCATTTTATACATATAGAACTTAAAATATAAATAATAGAAAATAAAATAGTTTTCAAATTTTTGGTGCCAAATTCATGGTTTTTGAATACACTAAGATTTTTACATAATAATAAAAAATATAATATATAGAAAATTAAATTCATAAAAATGAATTAAAATTTTAAATCATCATATCAAAATTGGTTAATGGTGAATTTTATAGAATTTTATGAGACAGTCAATCTTTCAGGTAAATTGTAAAACACTGTGTGAATATATAGTAAATATTATGGCATCATAATAATTCTAAAAATATTTAATAAATAATATAGAGGTTTTCTATAAAAAAATATTTTATTAATATAATGTATTTTAATTAATTAAAATCAATTTTCAGACCTAAAATATAATTTCCAAAGTCTAAAATTTAAATTAAGTATTTTAAAATAAAATTTTCTAGATATTTTATATTTATGTGGAAGAAGTAATATAAAATAATTTGTTTTTGTTATAAAAAATTAATATTTCAAAACCTATGTATTAAATTTCAAAAACCATGAACTAAAATCATGGGTAAGTTGATGGGTTGTCATTTTTCACAACCTTTATTTCCAAGTCCTGTGTTTTGAAATTAATAAATAATTATTCCTCATTTACTATAAATTCCCACCCATTCATCCATTACTATTCACTTCAAAATTAGTGTTCATGGTTCTCCTCTCACTTTCTCTCTTATTAAACCCTCCAATAAGTTTATAAGTTTTTATGTGTCTCTTCTCACTCTTTAAGAAGCTACCTTTCAAGGAAAGGGTTCTCAATCCTCTTCTTTTATTTCCAATTTCAATACATTGTTATAATTTCATATTAAATTCCTTTCAATATACTTCCATGCTTTTAATTCCATGGTACTATAATCCAATTTATATATTATTAATGATATATTACTTATTCCCTCTCATTATATCCTTTTCTTTAGTTGTTATTATGCCATTATAAGGGTCCTTAATCCCATTATATCCTTTATTTGTGTAATCCTCTCAAATTCATTTCCATTCAATGTAAAATGTTGTTATTATTCATTGTTATAAACTCATTATCACATTATAAAAGATATATCACTATTCCCTCTCATTATACTACCTTTATAATGCATTATAATGCTCAAAAATTAGTTGAAACCTGAGGGATAAATCTAATTATGGGAAATCATAATAAATTTTTAGTAATGTAAAGAGTGTGTTGTTTCCCAGAAATGACATACCTATATGGATACTACAAGTGGATGTAGGATCTATATAAAATTCACCTATGGATAATAACTCTGAAAAATGTTATTTGTGTATTAACTCGATCTTTTCCTAGTGCATGTGACACCCTCAAATTTATAAGGTGTGTTTTCTTCATGTTTCAACGTAGTTAAAATGCGATTTGTGGATGGTTAGAGTTTCTTGGGGGTTATGTATTTGAACTGAGGAATATAGAGTCATAAACCAATATATTTAGGATGATGGTGTGAAAATTAATAGTCAGTACAGAGCCACTGGCTAGCCGGTGGTAGTGGCATAGGGCCTGAAACTCTATATGTCCCATCATCTCACTTGTGGTGCTTAGGTGACCTAGTAAGTAAGGGATCCTTCTTAATTTACCTTTAATATGTATTTTTATTTTTAATTCACTTGGTACAATAATAATTCGTATATAAAAAATCATATTTCTCCCTCATATCATTGTGGACCCTCTCCTCCCCTTCACTTTAGATATTTGATGTGGGATCGATCTGTTGGCTTCGATTTAGTATGTTTTACTCAATCTAATACAAAATCATATTCTTATTTTGGAATTTAATATATATGTATACTAAGATAGTTATATATATATATTAATTCTTTATTTATCTAATGAAGGATTTTTTATCCACTGTTAGATCTACATTGGATCCAAAGTATTTGTCATCTTTCTCTTTAGAGAATCAATATCTACCATAAATAGCAGATTTACGTGGGTACATTAGTGGGGTTTGAATATCTTGGGATGATTATTTTCTATAATCTCAGTTAATAATATATGTTATGATTAATTGGGATAAAATATAATAAATCCTTGGTGTGTGTCTCATTCTAGTTAGTGTTAAGTTGTGATTTTGATGATGAACTCTTTGAAAGAACTTGGAAATTGACATCATTTTCTTGAGGAAGGAATATCTTTAATATCTAGGGCCTTTTTTCATTTTGGTATGACATTATCATGTATTCTTATGTGATAGAATCATTCATGATGTGTGATTCATTTATTATTGTGTGTGTGAGGCCTTTTGAGAACCATGCTCAACATGACTAATTATCCTTACAATTATATGACTTGATTGTGGGTGTTCCATAACTGATGGAATATTTCTTCAGGTATCAAGATGGTTGGATTTCTCATAACCGATTAAAAATAATTTTAGAGAGGAAGTGTATGAAATATAAAAATGTTAAGTGGAAGTGGATAGGATTTTCTTTGTGGTTTTATCTAGAGTCATTGGCATGTACAATTGATGTGAGAGTAGGACCACGCAACGGTGAAGTGTATCTCATGTTTCAGAGCACCGAAATGGGAGAAATACCATACAAGGGTGATTATGATCTAATTAATTAGGAATGTCTAGTGTAATCACCATCAATAAAGGACATGAAACCACTTTATTGTTGGGTGGTAGGTTCTCTTTAATGGTGGAGTATAGATACCCAACTGATCCTTATAGGTGTCGTGATGAGGTAGGGGGGTCAAGGTTCATGGCGGCTTGGTTAGAAAATGATGACCCATTACTTAAGTGTTTTATTTTATTTTTACTTGTAAATTTGTCTTATTTTATAGAATATATATCATTACAAATGTTAAGGACACATTGGTTGTTTCTTATTGTGTTTATACTCACACCCTACATGGGGTATCCTGATGTGAGTTCATGCTTCATGACCAGGGAGATAACGAAGGGTAAGGTCCTAGTGATAGGGAACTAAGGAGATGGTGATTGGTGATAGAGGTAGTACTGAGATATACTTTGGAAGGATACTAAAGTGACTTTATTTTTTATGTATAATCTTATACACAGGTTGACCTAGAACATTATGGGCCCTTGTTTTATTTTCTTGGTGACCTCTTAAAACATAACATGCTATATAATAGAATTTTTTATTTTTTATTTCTATTATGTTATTTTTGTATGTTTATCTATAATTTTTATATGATTTTGGTGTATAGATAATGATACTGAGGTTATAGTCTCCTCAATACATCATTTTCACCCTCACTAGTAGTTAGAAACCTATTGCATATAGGGAGGTGTGCATGAGGTCATGTGGTATTCTGGATCGAACCTAGTGATTCAAGATAGGGTGTTAAAAAATGGTATCAATGTAGGTTTCCTTTATTTTTATTGTTGATAATATATGGTATTATGGTAGAAAATATTTAGGATTTGTGGAATTCAATTAGGGGAGTAGCATGTGTTCATGTCCAGTACATGTGTAATGGACCTCTAGTTACCAATAGTCGGACTGTTGTTATGATTATGGATTTACAGTTTCATGTTGAATCTGACTGTGTTAAATTGTTATAGTTTATGGTTTTGGGGTGTGTTCATGAATCATTAATAGTAACATAGGACCAAAATTCATATATATAAATTTCTTCTAGGAAAAGTAGTTCAACTAATTAAATACCACGATCTATGTTATGTACATTGGTAACATACCCATGTTTACATTTATATTTATTATACAGAGATGTTCTTTTTTATCATATATATGTTTTTGAATAATGTGTAGGTATTATAGAACAGTCTTAGTCTTAAGTTAGTGTTACAGAAGAAAATCCTTATCATTTGGGGTAACCTCCTAGGATATTCCTCCCTATTGGATCTCTTTTTGTACATATAAATTTCATGGTCATTACCTTTAGGAAGATATTATAATAATTCTAGAGAATTAGTTTTTCATTTTAGATAATGTCATATTAGAGATTTTTGAGGGTATCACCTAGATAATCTAACCATAATGCTACTATAAGATAGGACGCACCTATTCTACTACCATTTATACATGAGGATTCACCTGAGTATACTCTTGCACCAGCTCTAGTGGTTCATGAAGTGAATTCAATGAAACCCAAAGTCTTTTGGTTGGTGCTAGTTCAAGTTGTAAGGGAACATATAACAATGATAAATTCTGACTATGAATTTAAAATTTATCTCCAACTAGCCTTACAGGGTACTGGGGTCCTGTAAGATGTTAAGGATTGTATTAACATCATTGAGGGAATATTTGATATGGTCGAGACACCAAAGGATCAACAAGTGAAACTGGATTCTTTTATACTTCTGAGATCCACTGGGATATGGTGGGGTGTTATGATCCAATATGGTTTACAAGAGGGTATCACCTGGGTGACCTTCAAGGAATTTTTCTTAGAGGAGTTGTTTTTATACATACTGATGTTAGACCATACCCAAGAGTTCATGAAATTATAGTCAGGAATGATGTTTGTAACTAATTATTTTGTTATTTTCATGGAGTTACTCTATTTTTCCCACTATTTACATGAAATTATGCATAGAAGGACTATACATATGAGATATTCCTTTTACCAAAACTGAGTCGTCATTTCAAGGGATTTTACCTGGTGACATACTCAGTAGTACTTCACAATTCCTTAACCTTTGAGAAGGATCTGGATGAGGGTAAAGTATAAAATTTTCCCTTAATCTTCAGTAAAATTTTTAGTATATTTCATAGTGATTCTACGGGTGTATCATTTGGTAGTAGAATGATAAATTTTGAGGAGTCATGTCAGGGTGGTAGTAGGTAGATAGAGTAGATAATGTTTTCTTCATCTCCCTATATTGAAAGTTATTCTATCATGTTCTTCCACTATGGGTAGATGGTCACCTCAATAATATTTGTGGAAAATTTCATGTGGAGTGTCACTGATGTGGTAATATAGGACATATCTGGTTCTATTTTTCAAACTATTTTTGGTTAAATTCTACAAGGTCATTTTATAATGGGAGTGGAATACTTTATAATACGATACAAATACCACAAACTTTGATGAATTAGGTGATCCAGGGTTATTGGTGGAAAGACCATGGGCCAAATGCTGGCAAGATGTATAAACTATTCTAGAATCCAAAAGATTAAGGAGAGGGAACTTATACTCTTTGAGGTATGATCTTGAATAAATCTACACTTTTTACTAACCTATTTGATACAGGTTCTTCCCATTATTTTATATCTTCATAATTTGTTGTTGGACTTGATTTACCTGTTGAGTTATCTTTTGAACTGCTCTCTCCTGACACGACTTGAGGGAAGAATGTGGATAATCTCTAGATATGTTAATAATTTCATGTGGTTTTTAATATATTGAAATATATGGTACTTTTGTATCTTAAATATGAATATCTTTGATGTGGTCGTTGGCATAGTCTGACTGAAAAGTTATCGGGTACACATCAGCTACTATCGTAGACCATTATCTTTTACCACACCTAGAGAGAATTCTTGATGACAAGGGAATTGGATATTGGAGTTGGTAGAGTGGTACTAGGAATTATCCAAATTAGAGATATTATGGAATATGTAGTAGAATTATCTCTTTCATCATAATCAGTGGCAATCACCTCATATATTTTGGCTATCTTGGATCTCTATTAAGATATTTTTTCTAGATGAATTTTTTAGTGTTCTTCTTAATAAAGAAATTGAGTTCACAATTGAACTCAAGTTGAGGGTGAAACACATATCAATTACCTCATATCTTATATAATTATTTGATTTGAAGGAACTCAAGATACAACCATTGGATTTAGAGGTAATGGGATTTGTTAGATTGATCACTTGTCCTTGGGGTGATCCAATTTTGTTTGAAAAAATGGCGAATGGTGGTCTTTAGCTGTGTGTGTCTTAGAAAAAGATGAATCATATCATAGTGAAGAACATTTACTCACTTCTAAGAATCGATGACATTTTTGATTAGTTATAAGAAGCCCATTGACTCTCCAGGATTGATCTATGGTCAGACTACCATCAGCTTCAGGTCATAGATGAGGATATCCCAAAGATGGAATTCAAGATAAAATGTTAACTACATGACTACCTGGTGATCATTTTTGGACTAAAAAAATCACCAATGATGTTGATAACTCTTCTGAATAATATATTTCATCTATACTTAGACTCCTTTATCATAGTTTTCATGGATAATATCCTAATATACTCAAGGATGTCATAGTTTCATTCTAGACACCATGAGATCACTGTGATCACACTTTTATCCAATCATATTTACTCAAAGATCTATAATTATGAGTTTCTAATACAGTAGGTGTTTTTACTTGGGTATGTAATTTATTAATTTGAATTTTTTTGATCCATAGAAGGTGGGGGTAGTGATTTATTAGGGAAAAATTGGAATATATTTATGATCAAGAGTTTTCTTTGATTGGAAGGGTATTATAAAAGATTCACTCTAGAACCCATCCATATAAGTGTTACTATTACTAGGCTTGTGAATAATGGATTGAAGTTTTAGTGGACATATCAGTGATAGTATTTGTTCCTAGTGATGAAGTTGATATTAACATCAGTTATGATTCTGACCTTACCTAAGCCTGTGATTGGATATTCAGTCTACCGCACTACCTATGGTGTTGGGTTGGGAGTTGTGATGTAATAAAAGGAGTATGTAGTATGATATTGTTCATGGTATTTGTGACACTACAAGATGAACTACCCTATACCTGAAATGGATTAAGAAGATGTTGTCTTTTCCCTAAATTTGTTTCAACAATATCTCTTCACTGAGAGGATTTTTTGTTTACACAGACCAAAATATATTATTATATATCTTCTCTAAATGGGATTTGAATATCAGAAAAAGAATTTGGGTCAATTATATATAGCCTTTTGGATTTAATATGGATTATTATTTTGATAAGGGTGATATTTTTTTAGAATAACTTATCCGGAAAATGCAGGAGTTGGGAGAGAGATCTTTTGTGGATAAATAGCACTTGATGAGTTTGATGTCTAAGTGGTTTTTGGATGAATACAAAGACCAGGGAGTGATGAAATTTTCACCCTTGGTTATCATGTCTATATTGGTGGATTGGGTGAAGTTAGCTTGGTGTTAGATCTTGAGTGTGTTTTGATTTAGGAATAGGTAGTGACAAGTAAACCAGTTCTGGGTTGGTTCCAAAACAATGATGATGTGATGTTTTTCCATGAGAGATTTGTAGTTCCTAGTTCTATAATGTAAGATATAATGAGGAAATCTCATTCCCCATAATGGGTAGTGAATATGGGTTCATTGAATTTATACCATAACATCAAATAATAGTTATGGTATTCAGGGATGAAGAAAGATGTCTTGGGTTTTTTCTGATGATGCTTTACCTGTTTGAGAGTCAAGGTTCAGAATCAGTGTCTTGGAGGATTGTTATAACAACTTATAATTCCTTCATGTATGTGGGATTATGTGATTATAGATATTTTGATGGTTTTACCTAGGACCCATAGTGGTTGGAATGATGTATGTGTAGAAGTTGATCAGCTGATGAAGGTGGCATGTTTCATGTTGATTCGAGAGAACCACTCTATATATGAATTTAAAAAAAAATTATTTCTGAGAGATTATATATCCTTATAGAGTGCATATGATAATAGTTCCTAAAATAGATTAAAATTTCACATTATGAATTTGGAAAAGTTTTCAGAAGCCTTTGGGGACTCAATTGAAGCTGAGTACGTTGTACTATCCATAGATCGATATGAAGTCAGAGAGGATGATTAAAACATTATATGATATACTTGGGAATGTATATTAAATTTTTGAAGAGTTTGGTGTGATCAGATATCCTTCGAAGAGTTTTTGTATAATAACAATTTCCATACTACAATTTCTATGGTACCATTTGAGACTCTTTATGGTTGGCCTTGTTGCTCACTGATGTGTTGGCATGACGGTGTTGAAATGACTATTGTGGGGATAATCTTGGTACAAGAGAAATTTGATAAGGGGAATATGATTATGAAGTGTTTGGTGAATAGTTATATTTTTCATTTATCATATACCAATTGAAGGATATTTTCTTTTAATTTCATTGTGGGTGATGAGATTTTCTTTGTGGTTGACTCCTCAGGTAGACAATTTTTATTTATAAAAAAATAGGAAACTCACACCATGGTTCATAGGGAAATTTAAAATTATCGAGAATTTCAAAATGGTGGCCTACTATTTGGACCTTCCTTCATGATATCAAATTATGACTGATGTGTTCCATGTGTCTCGGTTTCATAAGTACGAGCCTAATCCTACATATTTGATGGATTGTGAGGATATTGAGTTGGAACCAGATGATTCATTTGTGGAATTATCAATTAGGATGGTGGAATGTAGTTAAAAATTATTGTGTGGAAATATAGGGCTATTGGATTGGGTCTTAAGAATGCATATAAGGTTCCAAGAGGATATATGGGAGTAGTAATCTGATGTCAGAGCTCAATGGACTGAATTGTTTGTGTAGGACTATGAGAGGCTCTCCTCAAGGATGAGTAGTTTTTAGTGGGGGATATTTTTTACAACGTCAAATTTATAAGGTTTATTTTATTAAATTTAAATGTACTTAATTTTTTTTAGGGATTGTTTGAGTTTCTCAAGGGTTGGGTTTTAGAATTAAAGAATATGGAGGTACAAATGAGCAACTTGAAGCTGCTGGTGTGGAACTAACTAGCCGGTAAAAATCTAGTGGGTAGGTGGTTGTGGTGGAAGAGGGCCTGCAACTATTCATGTTCCACCATCAATCTAGTGGCCAAGGTATATGTGTTTCACCTCTTCTAGGTACACCAGCCATTTGGAGGCCCAGGATCATCCCACTAGCTCACTGGTGGTTCCCAGGAGGCCTTGTAACTATGTTTTCCTTTGTAATTTATCTCTATTGTGTCTTTTTAAATTTTTATTACTCTACTTGACCATAATTAATACAAAAAAACTATAGGTATCTCTATGGTAATTATTCACCCTCTCCTCTCCTTTTATTTGGTGATTCAACATGGGATCAATCTGTTAGCTCTGATTTGGTATGTTTTTCTCAACCTAAGACTGAATCCTCTTAATCTTTTGGAATTTAAAAAATATATATAATATGATAGTAAGATCTATGAATTAGTTATTGATATCATAGAGGATTATTTTTTTATTTTTTGATAAACATTGGATCGGGAGTGTTGGTGGTTTTCCTCTTGATAGAGTCAATATCTACCATCAATGATAGACCTCCTTTGGTAATATGATGTTGTTCTACCATCTTTGCATGATTATTTTCATAAATATTGTTCTAAAACCCTTAATATATTAGATTGGGAATTATTATAGTAAATTATTGGCATGTCGCTCATTATGGTTAGTGTGTGTGTGTGATTAGGGTGATGAAATCTACAATGGAACTTGAAAATTGACATCAGTATGATTGAGATAGGATGTTACTTACCATATAGGTCCTTGTGTGTGGTTTTGGTATGACATGATCATGTGTTCTTGTGTTCTTGACTCATTCTTGATTTGTGTTGTATTGCTTTTGTTGTGTATGAGGAATTATAAGAACCGTTCATTACACGACTAGTTACCATTTTTATGACATGACTTTCTTGTGGGTGTTGTATAGCTGATGAAGCCTTGCTTCAGGAATCAATATGGTTAGGTTATTATGAACTGACTAAACATACCTTTGGAGAGGAAATGTGGGTGATGTAATAAGGTTAAGGGGAAGGGGCTTAGACTTTATTGGTTTTATTATCTAGTTTCATTAACATGTACATTTGGTGTGGGAGTAGTACCATGAAAAGGTTAAGTGTATCCAATGTGTCAAAGTGATTACATGAGATAAATACCATATAGGGATGATTTTGATCCAATTATTTGAGAATATCAGGCAGACATACCATAAAGAAAGGATATATGACCACCATAGGGTGGGGTGTGAGGTGATATTTAAAGTTAGAGTATATACATACAAGTGGTCCTTACCAGTATCATGCTATGGCAGGTGGGTTCAGGGTTCATGGCAGTTTGGTTAGCACACAATGGCCCAGTACTTGAGTTTTTTATTATTTATCGACACATTTCTTTTACATCACAGTGTACACCCTATATATATGTACTTATGTCAGAGACATATTGGTGGTGTCCTACTAAGATTATACTCACACCATATATGGGAAGTTCTATGAATATATTGGACTAATGATCCAGGATCTAGGGAATTGAAAGGGCCTAAAGATAGGGAAATGAGGATATAATGATTAGTAATGGAGGTAGTACCAGGAAATACTCTGGAAGGATATTGTAGGGTCTTTATTATTTATTATTACTAAACTTACTTATACACATGTTGAACTTCCACATTATGTGCCCATGTTTTTTTTCTCTTTTTGGCCACATGAAACTTGACATGAAATATGATAACATTTAGTTTTTTCTACTATTTTATTCGGGGGTGTTTATATATACTTTTCTATGATTATAGTGTATTGATAAAGATACTGAGCATATAGTCTCCAAAATAAATCATTTTGTCCCTCTCTTCATGTCAGTAACCTCTATTATATATATAGGTTATCATTAGGTCATGTGGCATTCCAGCCCAGACCCAGTGATTTGGGTCGTGGCATTATAGTGCACACTAAATAGACCTAACAACACACTTGGTTTGACACTCCTATGGGATATGAATTTTATGATTCATAATATATTTATAAATTACAATTAAGTAATTTAATATATTTTTATAGTATTGAAAAAAATATATTTACACATCTAATGTAAATTTGGCACCAGATCCAGAAGTGTGGGTCTAAGGTCAATTTTTCTATCATTTTTTAGTCTCCTACCATTACAATCTATTAAACTAAATAACTATTTCCCATTTATATACCTACACCATGAAATCACCCTTTACTACTACCTTGTAATAAATCCTTTTATAATGGTAATTTCTATTAAATTATGAATTTCTTATAGTTTCTAAGTTGATTTTGGGATACTCACCTAGATGGACATTTATTCCATTGAGTGGGAATGTATTGATATTCTTTATATCTGTTATTTCTATATGGATATATATTTATTACCTATCAATAATTATATATAATTATCTACTAGGAACATTATGATATATATTGTTTATATATTCTATTCATATGAGGAACTAATTGGAATTATTATGTGACTGGTGGTCCCTAGAATTATATATCACCATGATGCATCGATAGGTCTCATGAGACAAAATAAATTGGGAATTTAGTGTAATACCCACCCATTTCTGTATGGTGTATTATCATGAGGCCATAATAGTATGTTTATGATTTCATACAAAATTAATTACATCACTATGAGTTTATTTATTCTTTTCCATCTATTTATTTATTATTATGCAATCCATGGACATATTATGGTCACAATTTCATTTTTTATGGAATTTACTTATTCTTTTCATACTATTTATCACATTATTATATATGATTTCTTCCACTATAATATATCCCTTAATAGGCATAAAATATCACCTCTTTATATTATTTACCATTTCCCTAGGAAACCATAAATACTTCTGCGTGATACTTATGGATTCTCAAGGAGAAATAATAAAATTTAATTTAGTTGATGTATCTTATGTTTTAAATGTAATTTAATTTTAATTTATCTAACTAGTTTACTAATACTATTAAACTACTAAATCATATGTATTCTGGTATATGTATAAAAACCATTCTTATAAAAAATCACTAGATCCAGGGTACTAGAGTCAAGGTTGTTATAGTTAGTATCAAATACAATTTTGTATAAACCTTATGGACATGATTTAGAATAACATAGTTAGAGAACATAAAACGATGAAAACACTTCAGGATGTTTTAGAAATATTTCCATATTACATGACAATAATTTAAAATAAATTCATAATAACTATATACTATTATATATAATTCATAGTGTTATTCAAGGACTAAATAAATATATGCCATTTCCTAGTAATGGAACCTAATGGAATGAATGAAAATCATGTCAAAACCCATAATTAGTGTAGATTTTGGTCGCTAAATAAAATCAATGTTGCTGTTGTTGTAAATGACCATATTATGAATATATTAGGGTAGTTAACTTAGGTTATAAAAAAAACTTTCTCCTATGGAACAACCTATTTCACCTAATCATGGTGTGACAATATTGGATCAATTCATGTATGAGAAACCTTTAGCTTTCAAAAGAACCACTAATCCATTAGTAAAATATCAATAAATAAAATAATTTATATCATATATTCCTTTTTATGGGATATAGTGAATGAAATAATGTTATCATGGTTATATATCATTTACGGGGAGATGTTGATCAGTGATGGTATTTGATTCAAAAAACCAAGACAGAGGAATAAATAGAACGTTTGGAGTGGGATAATTTTAATATAATATTGCATAAGAAAAATTTTCCCTGAGAGTAAATAGATGAAATGGAAATAAAATTAATGAATTTAAGACAAAAGGAGGAGAAAGTGGCGGATTAGTATGAATATAACTTTATAATGTTAATGAGGCAAGTTACATATTATGTATAAAATCCTAAAATAAGGATTGATCACTTATTTTATGGATTAAACTCATTTTTTTATAAGGTAAATAGTATAAAAAAATTTATCTTATAGGGAGATTGTGAAAAGCATAATTGATAGAGAAAATGAGTTCTATAATTATTATATTTTCAATGGAAAGCAGGAGAATATGAGGACAGTTGAGTACCATGTTCAAAGAAATTTGTAAAAGGAGAAGAAAGGAAGGGTACAATTTCCAACATCTAATAGTTTTAGGAAGAAACACATTGGTTCATACTTGAATGGATTGGGATTTTTCTTCATGTTCCTAGATAAGGTCCATAAATATCATCAATACAAAGGAAACAAAGAATCCAATAATGTCCAATGCGTCAATTTAAGGATATGGGACACTATTCAAATTAATTCCCCAATATTCAAGGGAATATACCCCATAGAAGACCAGAATATAAAATACAAGCTTATGAAATCACAACAACAGATGTTGAAGTCAAAAATTACTCTATATTAGGTACTTGGATCATAAACTCAATGTTAACTAATACATTATTTGATTCTTTATCTAGCTATTATTTTATATCTTGAATGTTTTCTAAGAATGTTCGATTATCTAATAATGAATTAAATAAGGAGTTGTATGATAATACTTATAGTGGAAAAATTAAACAAATGAAATTATATTGGTCTATCTATATTAAAATAAATGGAGGTTATTTAGTTGCAAACCTATTGGAAATACCAATGATTCTATTTGTTGGAGTTTGTTCCCTATAACCAACTTCTTTGTAGTTTATGATAAACATGTATTCATTGTTTTGAATATTTATAATTTATTTATCATAGCATGATTGTTCTTCTACATGACATAGTTTGTGATAATGTCCTAAGAGTAGCTGTCATACAAAAAGGTCATAGCAGTTCTCTGCTACGATGATAACCAAGAAGTGCTATGACAATATTCTTAAATATATGTTCTATAGCCAGATGATATCATTTGAGGGACAAAAATTATACAAGATATCAAGGGTGGAGACTCATAGGACTTTGAGACACCTTCTCATGGTGTATTCCCTTGATAATATCTAGTTGGATATTATGATAATGAGACTTGCCCGTAGGAAATCCACATTGATACATGTCATTGGATGTTCCTATCTACAGATGAGTTTATTAGTCCTTAGAATTTAAGATTATTATTAATTGATATTATGAGTCATGTACTTTGATGTATTGATGAAAACCATGATGATAGATGTTCACAGTGAGGTAGGATACTTTGGGTACATCATGAGTAATATTTCATTAATGAATAATGAAATAAAGGATTTATCCCTTATGTTCATTTAATGGAAGTTAATATCTCATGACCTTTGATGGAAATGATATAGACTAAATAAATCCATGTCCATAGTTTTCTATAGGCAAGTTATATTTTCAGAAAGTAAATGAAAGAGATATTGAGAACATAGGTTGATGGAAATGGCATGAAACCTACTCGATTAGAGATATTGTGATAAATGGATTACATTACATGGAAATCATTTGTATGAGGTGAAATGTCATTTCAACATTAAAATCTTTCTCTATGGGTGCCTTGGCGTGTTTCTAGATACTAACCTTGGACTTTAGGAAGTTTCAAATAATTATACTAAGAGGCCTATAGGGTCACACACTAAGGGTATCTAGGATCTTAGTTAAATAATATATTATTATTATTGAACAAGTTGAAAAAATATTATTCCCATCAATGGTTTAATAATTATTCATGTTTTCATGATCGCATTTATTCTGTCACTAGTTATTCGAGAGAATATATTGTGAAAGGAATATTTAATAAATATTTATTGTCTATTTAGTGAATATAATATTTAGTTATTTATAGGAGAATAATGCAGTGATATTTATTTAATAAATAAACATACCTTATTCAAGGCTTGATAAATTTTATGGAGGAATAACAGACTGATTTTAGTGGTTCTGTGAGAAATAATAAATATTTAATATTATTTTATTAAATAATATTTAATTATAATTCTCTAGTTAAGATCATGTCAGGAAATAATAATATTACTATTATTTTTTGACATTGTGTTTCGCTAGGATTAAATAAATAATAAAGGAACTTGTGAAAAATATTTTATTTTAACCTTAGAAATAAAAATACCCAATTATGTTTTTTTTTCATTAGCCAAGTTGGTTTTGAAAAATAGATTTGGATAAAAACATCTCAAGCATAGAGTGGTATATTCCCTTTGAATTATCTTAATAACGAAGATCGATCCTCCTCCACTAGATCAAAGAGAAGGTTTTGGAAGCAGTTATCAAGGTGATCAAAGGCAGATGTCCAAGCACAAGGATCATTTGTTCTAGAACTCAGAGACTCCTTCAGCAACATCTAGCGATATGTGGAACATGTGTGGATCACTACTAGAGGAATTCTATGCATGGTTTCTATAATGAAATGATGATGCACTATAGATCTATCTCCAAACACATCAATGAATAAATAATTCCTTATAGGTAATTGTTAATCTAATTAAATTAATTATATACAATATGTGTTGATCCTTATCTCTCAGTTATGGTGAAATTATTCTTTATCTATTTTTTTTACTCAATTCTGTGGAAGACTATATTCATCGTCGTATAGATCTCAGTTTGATAATTGATTATAGTAAAAACTAAAGTTGGGCACCTCCCATCGCACACTTCTACTACACCCAGAACCTACAAGTGGTACTAGAGAAGGTACATGATTGTTTATAATTATTTAATATCATTGGTAATTTACGCATTTAAAATTTAGTTTTTCAATTCAAAATCGTTCTTTTAATCTAAATTAGGAGATCTAATTCATCTTTATTCATTTCGTGTATATCTAATCGACACATTTTATTTTTTGATTAAAATAAAATTGATTAACTCATCTAGAGGAACCATGGATTTTTCCTAGATAACATAGTAGTACACACCGTGTAACCGAAGTTACACGTTGTGTAGTTGTGTTCAATGCACCTGGAGTTAATTTAGAAATTACTCAACCCATGTGAATTAATGACATGAAATGTAGTTAATTCTTATACCATGTGTTAATTAGGATAGACTATGCATGGTCAGTCGGACTACACACCGTAAGGCCCATTGCACACGGTGTGTGGTCCCTTTTCATCAAAGACATGTCATGTATTCGATACATGGACTACCTGAAGGGTGACCATGTAACACGTAGTCAACATGAATTGTGTCCCATTTGACATGTCATGTACTCCAAATTTTATAAGGCACAGACTACACATCGAGTCCTTAAGCGTGTATCTTAGATTGATTGTGAGAGGTGTACATGCCATGTAGATTAGATCTAAATGTCGTGTACTTTTACCAAGTTACACAGATTTAAAATTTATTTATTTTAAAATGCAAACCTTGATACATGTACTTGGGTGTGGTTGTAAAGATAGGAAACGCCATGGGATAGGTTTTAATATACATAAATATTTAAATGAATAATTAAAATCCTGCATAATTTTCAAGATATGCATATCATTTATGAGTCATATTACAAGTTATTACTTTATGTCCATTTAAGCATAACGCATGACTAAAAAATCATGTAATTTTTGTAATCATCTGTGTAGTACACGTCATGAAAGTATGTGATAATTCGTGTATGCCATATATCACTAGAGTAAAATAGTATACGAGTATAATACATGTGGGGTAGATTTGGATAGGTATTCACCAAGTTTACTCCAAGGTAAATTTATGTACAAGGTTAATTTTAAATGATTTTTGTATAATTTGTTTAAAATTATAATGGATGAAATCTCAAGGAAATTCAAATAACAATTAATATAAAATGATTTATTAATTAGAGATAATAATTAGTCAATTTGAGAATGATTTATCATAAATAAGAATGATTAAAGAAATGAATTCTAGTTTTATTTAGTGCGTAATACATTGCATGCACGTGGATGATCATGATCTAGACCAAACATTTTGTATGTGATTGTTTTCATTTAATTTATTATTAAATTAAATTGTTACTATGTGTGAATTATATCTTCATTATTATATAGGGAATGTGTTCCCATGGTCTCTTTTATGTAAACCCTTTTCCCCTCACCTGTGCATGTGTAAAATTCATATGTAATGGATGGAGGTCCCAAGCTAGTGGAGGCAGTTCAAGTTAGGAGGTGAGGAGATACCAATCCAAGGAGATACTAAGGTGGACACGTGGAAAGCTATAAACATGAACCTTAATTGATTTAAGGTGTTTATCCCCTCGGTCAATGGTTAGTTTATCATCTTCTAATAAACTAACCATTTTTATAAGATCATGATCATACCCTTTATTTTAATTTTGTTAGTTCCATGATTATTTCATTATGTTTGTCTTGTTGGGATCACATAATTAATGAATTAACAATCATGTAAGATAGAACTAAAATAAACCATCTTATGCGTAAATATTATCGAAGACATGGTTAATCACATAATTAATCCCACTTAATATTAACAAGAATGTTATAAATATAATAATTAGAATTTTATGCATAAAGGATAAAATCCCTCAATAAAATATTTAGTGGGTATAGCATTCCATTACTCCGATTAGAATCGAACTATAGGTCAATGTTCTTGACCAACCAAATTTGGGGTGCTTTCAATTATTGGGGAATCTAACATGAGGTTTTGGGTTGACTTAACTTGGTTCACATCAAGGGTTGACTACCAAAGCTACACTTGGTGTAACTAAGAGGAAAAGTTTGAAGAAATTTAAATTAATGATTTTATTATTGGGGAGTCCACTCAGTAGATCAAGGAAATGTGAGATAATGAAGTTGGAATTTGCAATGCCTACCTGAAACCGTTCAAGTTCATTAAACAACCAAAGTTTGTGTAATGAGAAGTGGAATATGGATCCTTTCCACTTTAATGTCCATGAAACATGATATTACAAAGAAAATGTTAAGGGCTATTGGGTTTCGATAAAATAGTGGGAGACTAATAAATATAATATTTATTGATTTGTCTAAATTTTATCAGATAAAGTACGAAAATTATGCATATCCCTTCGGTATAAATAGTATTAAAATGATAGAAAACATATCATTGTGATCCATACTTGAGAAGGAAATTATTCTCACGAGAACTAATTTATAGGATTGGAAAAGGCACTTATGGTTAATCCTTCACCATGAAAAGAAATTTTATGTGCCAGAAGAACCTTTACCAGTTGTGCCTAGAAATGAGGCAAGTGATGAAGAACTATCTCTATATGAGAAACATATAAATGATTCTTCAAATGTTTAGTTCTTCATGTTATCATCCACTTAAAATGATATTTTGAAGCAATATGAGGATATGGATTCCTATATCATGATGTCTCACCTTCAGGATCTCTATCAAGAGAATGTGAGATAAGAGATCTATAATTCTTTTTTCACCACTAATCTTGAAGCGCCTATGCCAGTTGGGAATCATGTAGTCAATAATATTATCTAGATTGAATGCCTGAAAATATTAGGGATTAAATTCCAATATGTGTTATGTAAAGATCTCATAATTTCATCACTACCCAAGTCCTTCTCTTGTTTTATTACGAATTATAATATGAGAAATAATGAGAAGAGTCTATCAGAACTTATGAACTTGATTTTCCATGTGGATAAGGACATGGGGCATTGGAAACCCATATTCTTTATGGTGAATAAGAAATTAAAGTAAAAGGAAAAGGGTCCCAAGACCTATAAATAGTCTTAATATCCCGAGCATTGTACTTTCAAGAAGTGGAAGATCCAGAGGTAGGGCATGGAAAATGAGGCAGTATGTTTTTCTTATGGCAAGTCAGGACACTGGTAGAGAAACTGCACCCAAAAAAATGGGGAAGCTAAAGGTTCATTTTTTATCAAGTTATATCTCTCTATTTATACACATTG
This sequence comes from Viscum album, assembly GCA_963277665.1. Taxonomy (NCBI): domain Eukaryota; kingdom Viridiplantae; phylum Streptophyta; class Magnoliopsida; order Santalales; family Viscaceae; genus Viscum; species Viscum album. The sequence continues at coordinate 321,350,774 of OY728146.1, forward strand.
GGTATTAGATACAGCTTACAGTTATCACTTCTATATCCAAATATAGGAACCAAGTAGATTTCAGAAAATTGCTAGAGGAGAAGTGAATCTGTGAGCTGCCAATGGTGCAAGGCTGACTCCTATTTCCATTATTGAATACCACATTTCATTTCTAGTGGGAATGATTTTTGTCTTACATGACGGTTATTATGTACCTACTGTTACCAAAAACATAATTTCTATATCATGTTTCGATATATATGGGTTTATTTTCATGTTTTCAAATAAAAGTTGTTTCTCTTATAAGGAAATTTTTTTTATGGTATGGGGCATTTAAATAAAGGTCTATGTTTTAAATTATGAAATCCAAGTGTCACCAATTGATAAAAAATCTAGTTCATATGTCTAATATAACACCCAGATTTGATATCACCATCTTGGTCATCTAAATGAGAAGCGTTTGACAAAGATCTATCAAGATGGTCATTTAGACTCATCTGAGATTAAACCACGTGATAGATTTCATTCTTGTTTAGAAGGAAAAATGACCAAACCTCCATATGGTGGATAGGGTGAAAGTTCTAAAGAGCTTCTTTCATTGGTACACACCAATGTGTGTGGGCCATTTCCAATAGAATCTTGTCGTGGATATTCTTACTTCATAAATTTTACTCATGATTTGAGTAGATATGGATATATCTAATTAATTATGTATGAGCTTGAGTCGTTTGAGAAATTCAAGGAATTCAAGAATTAATTAGAGAATCAACATGGTAAGAAGATAAAAAATATTTGATCAGATCAAGGTGGTGAATATCATAACCAAAAAATCATCAACTTTATACCGGATTTTGGGACTCTATCTCAACTCACTCCACCTTATACACCACAATGGAATGGTGTTAATGAAAGAAGTAAATGTACCTTGTTGAACATGGTAAGGTCAATGATGAATCATATATATCTTCCATTATCCAATTGGTCATATTCATTACAACCTATGGCATACACATTAAATAGAGTACTAAATAATGTGGAAAATGGAATTCCCTTTGATATATGGAGTAGAGAGAAACATGTTTTTCCGCATACATGTGTAAGGGGTTGTGAGATGTTTGTTAAGGATTTATTAGGAAACAAACTAGCACCCTGGGGTACGAGGTGTATCATTATAGGGTATCACAAAGAAATAAAGAGATACTACCTATAAAACCCCTCAGACAAGATAGTGATTTTTGACATACAAGCCATATTTCTTCATAGAGAGCACACCCTCAAAAAGGATAGTTGGAGAAATATTGAATTTGATGAAGTTGATGGTCAATATACACAAGAGCTGGTATAGGAACATGTTTCACAAGTCCCCATGGAAGAAGTGGTTCCTAAAACACAAGTACAGTGTAGAATTTTGAGAGAGGTAAGTGAACCAGAGAGATGATTTTCTAGTCACCGAGGATGGTGAATAATTATTATTGGACTAGGATAAACATATATCCTACAAGGTGGAAGTAGATATCCTAGAAGATGAAAGATGGCTACAATCTATGAATTATGAGATGGATTCCATGTATCAGAACCAATTTTGGGTTCTAGTCGATGCTCCAGTTGATGTAAATCCTCTTGGATGAAAATGGGTATTCAAGAGGAAACTAGACATGGAAGGTAAAGTAAGTACATATAAAGAAAGGATAGTGGATAAATCTTTTTAACAATGTCAAGAAATGTAATACGTTGAAACATTTTCTCCAGTTTCTATGTTTAAATACATAAGAATCATACTTCCCATAGTAGCTTACCATGATGATGAGATTTCAAAGATGGATTTCAAAACATCATTCCTTAATAGGAACCTTTAGGAATATGTCTATATGACGCAAATAGAAGGTTTTGTGACACCATGTGATTCTAAAAGAATTTCAAAGTTGCAGAGATCCATTTATGGATTGAAGAAAGCATCCTAGTCATGTAATATTCGATTCAATGATTCCATAAGAGGATTTTGTTTCATTAATAATGAATGTGATCCATGTGTTTACAAAAAATTTAATTATAATGCAGTTTTTATCCTAGTAGTGTATGTTCATGACATGATACTTATTGGAAATGACATACCGGTCTTACAATATGTTAAGGATTAGTTAAACATGTGTTTCTATATTAAAGACATCGGTGAAACAGCCTACATTCTAGGGATCAAGATTTTTTGTGATAGATCCAATAGGGTGCTTGGACTAAGAAAAAGTACATATATTGATTAGAAACAAAATATATTTAGTATTGAACAATACAAAAGAGGATTGGTTCTAGTGTCACATGGTTTACATCTTTCTAAGAAAATGTGTCCCCAAACACAATAGGAGAAAGATAGAATTAGTAAGATCCCATACAATTAAGCGATAGGATCAATCATGTATGCCATGTTATGTACTATTTTTGATGTTGTCTATGAATTGATTATGGTAGTAAGATATCAATAAGATCCAGGATAATAGAATTGGACTGATGTTAAGACTATCCTTAACTATCTAAGAAGAACTAAGGACGTCTTCTTGGTCTATATAGGAGACAAGGAGCTTGTCATCAGAGGGTATGATGATGCTGGTTTTTTTATAGATAAGAATGATATGAAGATTCAATCAGGATATGTATTTTGTCTCAACAGAGGATCTATTAGCATGAAGAGTTTAAATAAGACAATTTTCATTGACTCTACATCAGAGTCTAAGTATATATCGACTTTTGATATAGCCAAGGAAGCTATTTGGATTCGGAAATTTATCTCGGATCTTGATTTGGAACCTAGAAGTAAATACCCTATCACATTGTATTGTGATAATAATGCAGTGGTGGATCCTATAAAAGAGACAATGTCACACAAATGGAAAAAGAATATACTCTGAAAGTATCACCACTTGAGGGATTTTTATCATAGGGGTGAAGTTACGGTGAGAAGAGTACCCATATAATATAATTTGGAAGACCCCTTGACTAAATGTATATCTTAGTATAAGTATGAATACCATGTGAGAGATAGTGGACTGAAGGTTGCTAGTAGTTTTCTTTAGTGAAAGTGGGAGTCTATTGGAGTTGGTGCCCAAGAACCAACTTCTTTGTAGATTATGATAACCATGTATTCATTTTTTGAATATTTATAAACTACTTATCACATCATGATTATTATTCTGCGTGACATAGTATGTGATAATGTCCTAAGAGTAGCTATCACACTAAAAGGTCATAGCAGTCCCCCACTATGATGAGAATATGGAAGTGCTACGACCCTATTTTTTAATATATGTACTATATTAAGATGATATCATTTGATGGAAAAAAATGATATAGGTTATTAGGGGTGGAGACTCAAAATACCTTGATACACCTTCTGATTTTGTACGCACTTGATAATATCCAGTGTGATATTATTAGAATGAGACCTGCCAGTAGGAAATCCACATTCATATGTGTCATTGGATGTTCCTATATGTGGAAGTGTGTATTGGTCCCTAGAATTTAATATTATTATTAATAGATATTATGAGTTGCTTACACTGATGTATTGATGAAAATCATGATGATAGATGTTTGCAGTGAGGAAGGATATATTGGGTGCATCAAGAGTAATATTTCATTGATAGATAATTTAAGAAAAGATTTATCCCTTCTATTCATTTAATGGAAGTTAATATCTCAGTCCCTTCAACAGAAATTATATAGCCTAAATAAATGAATAGACATGGTTTTGTATAGGCATGTTCTATTTATAGAAATTCAAAGAAAGCGATATCGATCACATGGGTTAATGACACTCACATAAAACCTACTTGATTATATATATTGTGATAAATGGATTATATTACATAGTAAGTGTCTGTATGAGTTGACATGTTGTTTTGGCATTAACTTATTTGTATATGGGTTCCCTGGCGTGTTTCTAGATGATAACCGTGGACATTAGGCAGGTTCTCCTAATGCCAATGAGAAATAAGCCTAGAGAGTCACACACATTGTGTATCCAAGATCTCAGTTAAATAATATATTTTTATTATTTAAAAAGATGAATAAAGATTATTCTCATACATGGCTTAATAATTATTCATGTAAAACTTGTCGCATTTATTCTATCACTAGTTATTCAAGAGCTTATATTATTAGTGGAATATTTACTAAATATTTATTTTCTATTTAGTGAATATAATATTTATTTATTTATTATTCAATAATGCCATGATATTTATTTAATAAATAAATAGACATTATTCAAGGCCCGATAAATATTTTGGAGGAATAGAGGACCATGTTTAATGATCCAGTGAGAAATAATAAATAATATATAATATATAATTAAATAATATTTAATTATAATTCACAATTTAAGAACATGTGAGGAAATAATAATATTTCAATTATTATTTGACATGGGGTTTCTCTAGGATTAATAAATAATAAAGGAACTTGTGAAAATTATTTTCTTTTAACCATAGAAATATAAATACCTAATTATGTTATTTTCTCATTAGCCTATTAGGTTATGCACAATAAATTTAGAGAGAAACCTCTCAAGCCTAGAGAGCTCTATTCTCTAAGAATGATCTCTAGAATAGAGAACAATCCTCCTCCACCAGATCAAGGAGAATGCTTTGGAAATAGTTCTCAAGGTAATCAAAGGAGAACGAATAAAGCACAAGGATCTTCTGTGCTATCACCTAGAGACTCCTTTGGTGACATCCATAGATTCAAATAACATGTGGGGATCATCAATAGAGGAAATATACCCTTGGTTTCAACAACACAATGATGGTGCACTGCAGATCTGTCTCCAGACACATCAACAAATAAAGAATTCCTTAGAGGTAATTATTTATCTAATAAAATTAATTATAAATAATATGTTTTGATCGTGGTCTCTCAATTCTGGTGAAATTACTTTTTTTCTATTTCTTTGAATCAATTCCATGGATCCTGACATTTATCATCATATCGATCTCAAATTTATCATTGATTATGGAAAAAATTAAAGTTGGGCACCACCCATCACAGACTTCTGCTATGCCCAAAACCTATAGACTTTAATATATTCCTTGGGTTGGATTGGATCTTTAAGTATAATTCAAGAATTAATTTTCATGAAAAATAGATTATAATATTTTATTTTAGAATTAAATCCCTTGTTTTAAAAAGATAGGCTTTATTACATGAGTCTTGTATGGAATCACCTCCAATGGCTCATTATAATGAAATTATTAGAGAATATAAAATAATGAATTAGAAATATATCATAATAATAGAGTATGAATCTGTTTTGAGGGATTATATTGATGTATTTACTAGGTAAATACCTTAATAACCACCAGATCATGAGATTGAATTCTCTAACGATCTTATCCTGAATTCAAATCCAAGATCTAATACTTTATATAAAATAGATCCAATTGAATAGGTGGAATAAAATAAACAACTACAAGATTTATTTGGTAAGGGATTCATATGCCAAATTGTTTCACCTGGGAGGGAACATGACTTATTTTTGAATAAGGTTGATAGAATTATTAGGTTATGCATTGTATATAGGGAAATAATTTCCATTACTATTAAAAACAAGTATTTTTTACCTCACATTGATGATCTATTATAATAAAATCTTATTGATTAATACTTCTCAAAATTTGATCTTCATTATAGTTAACATCAATTAGTAGTTAAGAAGTATGATATAACAAAGATGGATTTTTATACAAGGTATACGCATCATGATTTCACAGTAATGCCTTTTAGGTTAATAAATTCACCCTCAATGTCCATCGATCTAATTAATATAGTATTTAATGATTATCTTGATTTTTTTTGGTTTTTATTAGTGATATCATAATATAATTTAAGTTCTATGAAGCGAATTAAGTCCATTTACATGTTTTACTTTAGACTCTATGGGAGAAGGAGCTATATAGGAATTTAGTAAGTGTATATTTTGGCTTCAAAAAGTTTTTATTCAGGGCTATAAAGTCTCCAAGGATAGGATATTATTTATCCTTATAAAGATAAATGTAGTTAATAAATGTCCCACACCAAAAAATATAATTGAGATAGATAGTTTTCTTGGTTTACCTAGTTACTATAGGCAATTTGTTGAAAACTTTTCCTCATTATCCAACTCGTTAACTAAGTTGACATGTAAAGGGGTCAAATTCACATGATTTAAGGATTGTGAAGAAATATTTGAGGAATTAATTAAAAATTGATCAATTCATTTGTTTTAAAATTTCTTACTGGAAATGATGTATTTGTTATATATAGTGATTCATAGAAGAAAAGACTATGGTGTATCCTTATAAAAAATAATATAGTATTTTTCTATGCATTAAGGAAATTGAAGACCCATGAGGAAATCAATCCAACTTATGATCTTGATTCAACAACAATAATCTTTTCATTGAAAATATGTAGGCACTATCTTTATAGTGAAGGATGTGACATATATACTGATTAAAAATTTTTGAAATAAATATTCATATAGAAATAGATCGATATGAGACTAAGGAGATGGATAGAACTACTCAAGTACTATGTATACTCAATATGATACCACTATTGGAAGGAAAGCATGGTGGTAAATGAATTAAGTGATAAAGATCATGGAATTTTATCCATGATGAGGATATACAAGGATATAATGTTCATATATTTAGTAATGTTATACATGTAAATAAAAACTAACGAAAAACATCATTTTTTAAATTAATTGCCCAACTATATTTACTATAGAAGATAAATAAGTCTCTGTAGCATCCCACCCTGGGTGCCACATATTAGCGCCTCAAGAAGGTAGCCACATGACCTCAAGAACACCTCCCTGGACACTGGAGTCTGTTGACTAAAAGTGAGGGCCTAGGGTGTGTTTTGGGGTGTGTTGTTTCCTGTCCCGAGTGGCTCAAAAATGGTCCCTGAGACGATGGGCCACAAGACTTCAAGCACATCTCCCCAAATGCCAGAGGCTACCGACTAGAATCAAGTTCCTTGGTTAAGTATATGGGGATATGATAACCTCAAAGTAAAAGTTATTACATAGTGGAAGATAATATTCAAACAAGTTACAGAAACAATATAGAAAATAAAACAAACAGCAACAGAAGCAGATAAATGAACCAACAAATAAATAAACTGCAGAAGCTGAATAATCATAAAAATAGAAAGATTATTTCAATGTATTATGCCAAATATGGATAGTAATAGTGTATTGTTATGGGGTACAATCATAGACTACATGCTTAAAAAAACTACCAAAAGACGAAAAACTACTACATGGCATCCCGAGCATAGGCTCAGTCCTCTTCCCTTAAGCTCCTTCCAAAACAGCAAAAAATCAAGAATCGGGAGTGGAACACTTCCATGTATCTATACATGTGGACATAAAGTCTACTCGGGTACCAAATGATGTTCGATCAGGGTGTGGGATATACTCTCAGTAGGTCAGCACCTACGGTGTCTAGACCTTTCCATTTCGGGCTGTAAACAAATAGCACTGTGCTATATATATTAAAATAAAGCATTTAAATAATTGAAAAAGGATATAACATGGTATGGGTTACTAAGTGGACAATAGTTCCATACCACCTGCTTTGACCTATGTCATAAGTATGAAAGATTACCTAGTAATGTATAAAGATATATATATATATATATATATATATAGTAAGACCTAAGTAACACAACACACAAAAAAGGGCATACCCCCAAGCTTGTTCTTTGGATTGGGGTCTAATTCATGTGTTAAACTATTTGCATTAAAGGCACAATAGAGGTATCACAAAGCATGAAGAAAAATCTATGAAGTATAAATAAAACATATCAATAATTAATATTAAAACTAACAAATTAATTTATGGAGTCTAAGCTCATCCTTGAGGTTTGCTTGAGACAATCTAAACAATTAAATCCCACACCAAGAGCACATCCAAGGTAATCCTTACAGGAGTCCAAGTATCACTCGTGGTATGGTAACTATGATTCCATCCTAGGAATTACACATAAGGTATCAAGTATCAACTGATGATGGGCATAACCAATTTTCCAACGGATCTATCCTCGGTTTCTCCTTAGGGAACTAGTATCACCCAATAGTATAGAAAAATATCAGGGAAATCCCTTTCTTGGTGAGCCTAAAACATCACTTTCCTAGCACATAATATGGTTAGACATCGAGTATGGAGAGTCCTAATATGGGTCCTTAATACGGAACACACGTTCTCTCCCCGACCCAATATTTTTAAAATAGAAGGGAAAGAATATATATATATATATATATATATATATATATAATAGATCAATCATTTATGATTTCTGCTATTTTATTAACCAATTTAATGTCACACTTACTATTCATCTCAACCAACGGCCATATCTAATAATAATAGAGAAATATTAAAAAAAAAGTGTAACTTTATTAGTGTAAGTAGATTCACTTCATTAATTACTTATCATGGAACGAAAAGACTTATAATAGCAATTATTTAGGCTTAAAAAATTAATGTAAAACCAAATACTTGATTTACGATTCATCCTAAATAATTTAATCAATTTGAAACCTCAACCCAAATTATCGCACACATGCACATAATGATAAATGAATGGTTGAAGGCCAATGGAAAATAGACCAACTTTTTCATCACACCCAAAGGGGTATCCAATGGCATGAAAACAACCGAAGAAGGGGTTCCCCTTAAACAATAGTTTCAAAGATTAAGATGAAACAATTTAATAAAATTAAACACATTATTTAGGATTTGATGATAGGCACTGAAGAGTAGCACAACGATGTGATTTAAATAAGGAAATAAAATAATTTGAAAGATAAAAGTCACCCTACCTCATGGTCCTGGTATAGCCCATGTCCCACGGAAACCTTTGATTTGACAAAAAATGAAAGAAATCAAAGGATTTAAAAAAACCACCAATTTTGGGAAAAAACGATCCTCAGCAGATTTTGCGACAGAGATTGGATGAAACTCAATGATTCTTGGTGCGAAATATTAGAATTATTTATAAATTCACTACACTTATAACATTGTTGAAAACAAAGAAGAGATGAAGGTGTAGTGGGCTTTTGAAGTAGAGGATGGGGGATGCGCATCACCTGTCTAGGGGAGGGGCGGAAGGGAAAAAAGAAAAACGGAAGGAAATAAGAAAAGGGAAAAAAATAAAAATAAAATAAAAAAAGGAAAAATAAAATAAAAAATAAATAAAAGGGAATATAAGAGAAAACAATAAAATGGGATAAAACCATTTTTAAATTTTTTTTATTCTTATCATGTTCTCTTTTTATTTTATTATTCATTTTAATTCTTTTTCATCTCTTTTTATTTCATTAAATGTATTTTTATTTATTTTAATCCTTTTTAAATATTTTTAACCCAAAACACTATGATAGGGCATGGTGTATTATTTTATATAAATCACGCGCAACCATTTAAAAATTTAATTGCTACTCAGGACCCATTAAAGGTCGTGTGGGCATGCACCCTGGGTCACTTTAACAAATTTGAAAAAAAAAATTAAACAATCCATACCTTGGATAAATCCAGGGCATTCCAGCATACCCTACTTAAGATATATCATCCCCAAGATTCCTTTCCAAGGGTAGTAGAACGTTGTCTGAGAAAATTTACAGCCACTGAGCATGCACATCAGTCTACCACTCCAAAGTCTCATCCTAAATGCATCTAGGTTTACATATCACTTAGACCAAAGGAATTGACCTACCTTAGAGAACCTTTATGATATAGTCGATGATATGAATTGGATGCTCCTTGAAGTATGAATCTACCACAAGCTTGATGTCTTTAGGGTCAAATGAATGAGATGGGTCTGGATGATATTGTCGAATCTGAGAGATGTAGAAGACATCATGCATGGAACAGTACCTCAAAGGTAAAATAATTTGATAGGATATCATCCCAACTCTCTCCACTATATCGAATGTCCCAACATATCTCGATGATAGCTTTCCTTGTCTCCTGATTTTCCTATGACCCAACCTCAGCGAAACATGCAAAAAGACCTGATGTCCCACCATGAACTCCAGCAGTCTATAACAATGACCGATATCAAACTTCTATCTAGACTGATTTGTAGCAATATGCTTCTGAATCAGTTAGACTTTCTCATAAGTCTCCTAAATGAGATGAGGGACTAGAAGATCTTCCTCATCTACTTTGAGCCATTATCGAGGTTAATAGAACAATCTACCGTAGAGGGCCTCATATAAAGACATTTTAATTGTTTCTTGAAAGCTTTTATTATATTTAAACTTAATGAGAGGAATATTTTTTTCCCAAGATCCATAAAAATAAAAGGTACATGCCTCAAACATATCCTATAACACATGAATGGTCTTCTCAGATAACCCATCAGTATGGGGGTGATGTGTAGTACTCAAAAGCACTTTTGATCCCATTGCCTTTCTTATCCCTTTCCAAAATTGAAATGTGAGATGGGCATCTTGGTCCAAAACAATAGAACAAGACACCCCATGAATTTGATCAATATCATGAATATATATCCTTCCTAAATCATCGATAGAGAAGGTCTTCGGGATAGGTAAGAAGTATGTGACTTTGGTCAACCTATCAACGATCACCAAAACTGCATTACTACCTCGGGGAGATCTCAGTAATCATATAAAAAAATTTATGGGGACATTGTTCCATTTCTACTCAGAAATTGACATGGGCTATAGGATCCCAATAGGTCATTAGTCCCTTACCTTCAACTTTAGATAGGCGGATCACTAAGTAATGAAACCTGCTATTTTCTTCTTCATACCTAACAGGTTGTGATGAAGCTACATATCTCTATATATCTTGGTATGTCCATGATGAATTTCCCAAATAGTGGCATGATATTCACTCACCATCTCTTCTCAAATATCAGAAGTCACACATACATGTCCATGGTATAGCATAGTTCCACTTCCATCAATAACCCAACCAGGATGCAGGTTGTCTTATGTGGCCCTCTTCCTCAAAAAGAGCCCCTCCTGATCAGATAACTATCGCATACAGACTCTCTCCCGAAGATAGGGAATCACTACTAGAGTTACTAGAAGTGGTTGTCTGTGCTACTCCTGAATCTCTAGATGCATCTCAGAAAACATAGTCGTTATCTACCTCTCACTATTGGCTTCTTGGATGTCTTGTGTCTACATCTTGCGGCTAAGAGTGTCATCCACAACATTACCCTTACCAAGGGTATAAGAAATCTCAAATTCGAATGATTGTAGGTATTCAACCCACCCACACTACCTTAAATCAATGTCTCTTTATGTGGATATATATTTAAAGATTTTGTGATTTATGTAAACAACAAACCTCTCTCCCAATAAGTAGTGTCTCCAACAGTGCAGAGCATAAACCAAAATTGCTAATTTGGGGATGTTCATAGGATATTTCTTCTCATGAGGCATCATCTAAGGGGATACATAATCCACGACTCGATCACCTTGCATTATAGATACAACTAATACAATTATTGAAGCACCATAGTAAACAATAACTTCTTCCTGGCTTAGGAAGAATCAAGATTGGAGATATCATGAGTCTTACATTTCACGCCGAAAAATATTTCTCTCAAACTTCTGACCAGATGAACTATACACCCTTCTTATTAAAGGATATAAGAGACACTGATAAGTAAGATAAATCTTGGATGAAACATATGTAATAGCCAGCAAACCCAAAAAAGCTGCATATGTCAAACACATTTTTGGCCACCCCCAGGAAAATACTATGCTCACTTTTTCTAGGTTAACTTGTAACATCCGAAGTAAGTAATGAATAATAGATTTTCTTATTTATGTCAATTTATGAATTATATAGTGTTTCAAAGGCTTAAAATGAGAATAAATTCAATCTTAAGCATTGAATTATCTAATATTTTTAAAAGATTGTTTTACTTCCTTTTGATGGTGAACCATTTTTAAATATATATTTTGAAACTTTTATAAGATATATTTGTAAAAATAAACTTATTATTTAGTATTTTAACATTTAAATTTACTTTGGATAAATTTTTGGTATTTTTCTGACAATGTTCATTTTTTAATGAATAGTGAAAAATACTGTATTTTACTTCAAAACTGATTTTTCATCTAATTTAATTATATGGATAAATTATATTTTTAATTGGTTTTAAAGTTTAAATAGAATATATTTTTACCATTTAATACAATGGTGGTCATTGTAATTAATTTCACTTTGAAATTTGACACAAACAATTGTCAAACCTTTGATATATATTGTTTCTAAAAAACCTGCTATTTGTTTTGACAATGAGAATTATTTTTAAATTAATTACTAAAATTTCTGTGTTTGGAATTTGGTAAAATGGATTACATATTTGTAATCATAAGGTCCAAGTTATGTAATTAAGACACTTTTGTTTTTGGACATTATTAATAGTAACGACGGTAATTATCTTTAATTGTCGTGATTAATTAGTAATCGGGTAGTTAAGGGTAATAAAATAATTTCATAATAATAACAAATGACCCCAAAATGTGTCCTAATGCTATTTTTTGTGTCATTTCCGACCATGGTATGCCTTTTTCCAAACTTTGGTACCCCATGGAATCACTTTTGGGTGATAGTGACACTTTACCATTTTATGTTTTTTAAAAGGAAAGTATAACCAAAGTATGTATCACCCAAGTAAAACAATTTTATTTTTGTATGTGTAAATGGTATATTAGACTATAAATAGTAATTAGAAATATAAAAATATTTCCTACATCATTATATTTTTTTTAATAATTTTTAGACAATAAATAAAAAAATTTATTTATGACACCTTGATGATGCAGCGATTACCTCATTAATGAATGATTTAAATAAAATGAAACAATAATGAAAAATATAAGACTTAAACTTGTCAAAGACCTATTGGATGGGTTTATTTTGAACACTTATCACATTATCCTAGAAATATATAAATGTGTTACCTTTAAAATCCGAAACTAATTATATAATAAAGTAACATTTCTTGACTTTCCAAGAGTGCCCCTCCTCCATCTTATAAAAGGCCCCCACCTCTACCACCTTACCCACACCTCTCAAGCCATTGTCTCGGCCAAGATCTTCTCATTTTATCTCTCCACATCACTCTCTTTATCCTAGAAGCCTTACCTTATGCATAAATCTCTTCAAAGACCCTTTTGGTTCAAACCAAGACGAGTTACCTGATTTAAAGGTAATGTCTTCACTTGTGTTCTTTTGTTTTATTTTGCTTCTCCAACCCCCTAAACTCTTCTTATTCCTTTATTTTGTAACAACAACAGTATATTAAATATACTGGGATGTTTTTATGATAATTATTTGATTTAAACTTACACACACCTCTGTCTAATGGTAAAAGAACATACAGTTTCTGTGGTTGGCGAATTTATGCCTCACGAAATGATGATTGTTAAATCTTCTTTTAACACCTTTAATAGTGGCCATTAATATGTAAATATATTTATATATGATATATATATTATTTTTATGTTTTCCATATGCTTCTTTATTTTTCTTTTATGGAATACCTTTATGGTTTCCATTATGGGTAAACATGATATCTTCATTTTAGGAAGTGCGGACTACCTCCCCCTCAAAGTGATTTGTTTCGTTAATTCCATATGTGGGATGTATAAAGGATAAATTTTATGATGTTATATATGATATTATACTGGAATTATAATATACCTTTATATCATTATGATTTCATTCCATTAAATATGAAATATAATTGAAAGTAGCATTCATGCGTACGTATGGCTTACTGTCTCCATGAATGGTGCATTTCATTTCTTACCTCTAAATGTTATGTAATATTATAAATGAATTTATATACTGAATATATATTATATATATGATATCTAAATAATGAGAATAATTCTGGATATAATTGATATTTTACCACATGAGCAACTTGTAATTATAAGAGGTTTATTTTTGACTCAAGTACCAAGGGTCGACAAAACGACCATTATTAACTTAAATAATTACATAATGTTCATAACATGAAAATAAGTGATATAAAAGGGATAATTAACTTGAAAAGGGCTCTTAAGCAATTATAAATTAACTCTAATTTAATATTCAGGAGATTAAAGAACGATCGAGTCAGTTCAGACCCGAGGTAAGGGACTTCATCTCAATCTCCTTTCATTGAGGCATATTTTGTTTTATACACAAATTTATATTATAAAGTGTATAAACCCCATTAAATTTTACTTTTATTCAAAAGGAATATTTTTATACAAAGCATTTTACTAAACGAAAAAAGGGAATGTTTTTGTCTTACGTATGCGGCGACAACGACTTCTCCACCGTCATGGCCATTATTTGAGTTTTGGCTTCCTCTACAAGCCATAACTTTTTTTAAATGAAAAAAATACCATGTTTTACTCTTCTTCTTTTTTGTATTGAAAATGGTTTTGATTATATAAATGTGTTTTTGATATCTTGTGATTGAAATGTGGAAATGTTATGTTTCCTTTATGCATGTTTTATGTGATACGATTATGTTATGGTTCTTGGGAATTGTTTATGAAGACGGGTGGTTTCATGATAAACTAAGGGCAGATAAGCCTGATATAGCTATCTAATGCATTGGGTAAAGCAAAGGAATTAAACTCTAAGGATTCTCTAAAGAGATTTAGGGAATATACTGTAATGAGTATTCCAAACGTAACCATGAGGGTTACTCCCTACGTAAGAATGTTATGAATGACTCAAGTTACCTTTATGTATTATGATTTAAATGATTTATTCATGAATATTATGATTTCATGAGGTATTTTAAAGGGCTTATGTTTTATGAGTAAAGTATGATTTCATTGATTCTTATGTATACATGGACTAATGTTTTCATTCCGTATTTTTATATCCCTTACTGAGCTTTTTATGCTCATCCCAAGTTTTTGAAATGTTTTTCACAAGTCAAGGGAAAATTACATGATATGATGATAGTGTCGAGGAAGTTTCAAGAAAGAATCTATGTTTTATTTTAAATATGTTTCCTTTGATGGGAAAAATGAATAATGTCTTTTATGTAACCACCTTGTTTAAATGTGGAATGTAATGCCTGATTTATGATCTAATTCTCTAAAACTCTAAACCTGAAAATATCCTCAATGTGTATTCTTATAACAACTCAAGAATAAGTAATGTTTAAGGTTTGAGCCTTATAGCTGGTGTCAGAGGTCGGTTTAGATAACTTTAGGTGTTAGAATTCTATTAAATGATTATCCAAAAATATTTATTTTATGGTCAAATTGAAATGATATAGCATTTGAATATTACCATGTTGCTTCATCTAAGACATGTTTGTTCAGAATGGTTTTCCGTAGAGGAAAGACGGAAGCAGTGATAGGAAGACATATTGAAGGAAATGACCTTCCTAATTAGCATCCTGAGATAGTTGGAATTGGAATTGAACAGTTTGTTGCAGCAATGGAGCCGTTGACTCAAGCGATAAATGGTGGTGGTATCCATGCATGAGATCAGCCAGATCAGCTGCAAAGGAAATTTTCAGTGGTGGAAAATTTCATGAGGCAACATCCCCCATCATTCAGAGGATCATCTAACCCTGTTCTAGCTTAAGGGTGGATTAAAGCACTGGAGAATATTTTCGATGTCATGGGGTGTTCAGACAATCAAAAGGTTAGTCTTGCTGTTCACCGTTTGGAGGGTGAAGCAGATCAGTGGTGGTCGATGGTTAAAAATATCAGGGATACTGATGAGATTTATGTTCTTGACTAGGATGAATTCAAAGGTATGTTTATTGAGAAATATTTTCCTATGGCTATTTGACATAGGATGGAAAAAAATTCTTAGAATTGATGCAAGAGGACGACTCAGTGGCTGATTATGAAGAAAGGTTCACTCGATTGGAAATGTATGCTCCAAATTTTATCCGAGACCTGGATAGTAAAATCAATCATTTTTACTAAGGATTATATCCAAAATACCGAAGGGCTTTAGCTTCTCATGAGTTAAAAAGTTATGAAAATCTAGTTCAATGTGATGAGAAGGTGTAAATGGATTTTTCCGATGATCAAGTGTTCTATAACAACCAACAGAATAAGAGACTGAGGTGGCAGGAGAAAGGGAAGAATCCTTCAAAGAGGTCTGATGGTATGAAAACTAAGTGTTTAGTTTGTGATAAATGTGGAAAAAGGCATGCGGGGAAATGTCTCTTGAATTCTGGAAAGTGCTACTGATGTGTTAAGATGGGACGTAAGTCTCATGATTGCACTGAAAAAGATCACGGTGATGGTAAGACCAAATTTAATTTACAGTTAATGAAATGTTTCAAGTGCAATGAGATGGGTCATTATGCAAATGAGTGTTTCACAAAGAGCTCAAATGATAGGAAGCAGTCAGACTACAAGCAGAAAGGTGTGGTGAAATTCTTTGCAACTACTTCAGCAGATATTGGGCCATTAAATGAATTGGTATCAGGTACTTTTTTTGTTTTTTCAGATTATTCCAATGTGTTGTTTGATTCGGGGTCTACACATTCTTTCATCTCTGAAAAATTTTCTAGTAAATTGGGAATACCATATGAAGAAATCACTCCTGAACTTTCGGTAAAAACTTTTTGGGGAAATATAGAGGAAAAAAGAATTCATAAGAATCTTCCTATCCTTATCCGTGGAAAGAACCTACTTGAAAACCTTATTGTTTTACCTTTAGTAGAGTTTGATGTTATCCTGGGTATGGATTGGCTCTCTGTTTACCATGCTAAGATTGATTGTAGATATAAAGAAGTTTCTTTTCAGAAAGACTTTCAGTTTTTGTAAAACAATGAACCCTTACTGTTGATAACATATCAAGAGAATGAGAAACTTGTAAAATATGGAAATGAATGTTACATTTCACATATTGTTGGAAAAAAAAGGAACCGTTCAGATTAATGATGTGTCAGTGGTAAATGAGTATCCTGATGTTTTTCCTGATGAGTTTTATGGAATTATACCAGATCGACAAGTTGAATTTACTATTGAATTAGTTCATGATGCTAAGCCAATTTCAAAACCCCCTTATCAAATGGCTCAAATTGAACTTTTAGAGTTGAAGGAGCAATTGCAAGATTTATTAGAGAAAGGTTTCATTCGACCTAGCACATCACCATGGGGTGCTCCTGTCTTATTTGTTAAAAAGAAATATGGTTCTATGAGACTTTTCATTGATTATAGAGCCTTGAATAACATCATTCTTAAGAACAAATATCCTTTTCCTCATATCAATGATTTGTTTGATCAGCTCCAGGGAGCTCGATATTTTTCAAAGATTGACCTGATATCGGGGTACCATCAGTTGATGGTAAAGGAAGTAGATGTTCCGAAGACCGTGTTTCATATAAGATATGGCCATTATGAATTTTTAGTAATGCCTCTTGGGATAACCAATGCACTTGCTGTATTCATGGACCTTATGAATAGAATTTTCCATGAATTCATGGATAAGTTTGTGGTTGCTTTCATGGATGATATTTTGGCGTTTTCTAAAAGTAAGGAGGAGCATGAAAGTCATTTAAGGGTTATTTTGAAAACCATAAAAGAAAATAAATTGTATGGGAAATTAATCAAGTGTGAGTTTTGGTTGCAACAAATTTCTTTCCTTGGTCACATTGTTTATAAATATGGAATAAATGTTGATCCAGAAAGAACAAAGGTTGTTGAACAATGGACAAGACCCACAAATGTAACTGAGATTCGTAGTATTCTTGGTTTGGCAGGCTATTACCGAAGGTTTGTTAAAAAAATTCATAGTTATCTAGTCCAATGACTAAGCTAACTCGGAAGGGTGTTCAGTTTATCTGGACAAAAGAATGTGATGATTGTTTTCATGAGTTGAAAAGAAGATTGATGAATGCTCTAGTTTTGGCACTACCTTCCAGGAATGGTTAGTTTGTTATCTATTGTGATGCTTCATTGAAAGGACTTGGTTTCATCCTAATGAAGAATGATCAGGTGATTTATTATGCTTCACGTCAGTTGAAAACTCATGAGGTAAATTACCCTACACATGATTTGGAATTATCTACTATTGTTTTCACTTTAAAAATTTGAAGGCATCATTTGTATGGTGTAAAGTGTGAAATATATACTGATCACAAAAGTTTAAAGTATATATTTACTCAAAAATAATTTAACATTAGATAGAGGAGATTTCTAGAATTAATCAAGGATTATGACTGTAAAATTTATTACCATCTGGGAAAAGCAAATAAAGTGGCTGATTCTTTGAGTCAAAAAAGTAATGCTTCATTAACATAGTTATGTTTGGAATGTGATCCTTTGGTTAAGGATTTGATGAACTTTGGCATAGAAGTTTTCGGTGCAGGATGTTCTTCTGTTTTGTTTCAAGTATCAGTGAAATCTTCTCTATCAGACAAAATTATGCATGCTCAGAAGAAAGATAGTGTGTTACAGAAAAAGGTAGAGCTGGTTCAGAAGGGTAAGTTGCCTGAATTCAACATTGATAATGTTTATGTTTTGAGATTTGGGAATATATTATGTTTGTCATGTGATTCACAGTTGAAGAGAGAGTTGTCATGTGAAGCTCATAGTTCTCCATTTTCAGTTCATCCAGAAAGTACTAAGATGTATATAGATCTTCGGGAGTATTACTGGTGGGATGGAATGAAAAGAGATATTGCTGATTTTACTGTGAAGTGATTGACTTGTCAATAGGTTAAAGCAGAGCGGTAGTTACCGAAAGGGATGCTTCATCATTTACCAGTGCCAGAGTGGAAATGGGAGAATATATACATGGACTTCGTTGTGGGGTTGCTGAAGACACCTCGAGGTAGTAATGCAATCTGGGTTATTATTGATCTCTTGACTAAATCTTCTCAATTTCTTTCTATACGAGATACTTTTTATCTATATCAACTTTCTCGTTTGTATCATAAAGAGATAGTCAGGTTACATGGAGTTCCCCTCTCCATTTTATCTGATCGGGATCCCAGGTTTACTTCTAACTTTTGGAAAGGCCTTCAAAAGTCGTTGGGTACTGAATTAAATTTTAGTACATTTTTTCAACCTTAATCAGATGGGCAGTCAGAACAAACAATTCAGACTTTGGAGGATATTCTACGTGCTTGTTCGATGGATTATCATAGAGGTTGGGACCAACATCTTACTTTGGTTGATTTTTCTTGCAATAACAGTTTTCATTCTAGTATGCAGATGTCACCATTTGAGGCATTATATGGGAAGCGGTGTCGAACTCCATCTTTTTGGGATGAAGTGGGTGAAAGGAAGTTGATGAGACCAGAGTTGGTAGAAGAGCTTTCAGAAAAAGTTCATCTGATACAAAAACACATGAGAACAACTCAGAGTAGGAAGAAAAGTTATGCAGACAACAGGAGGAAGGGTCTCTCTTTTGAGGTAGGTGATCATTTCTTCCTCGAATTTTCACCGTGGAAAAGTGTGATGCGATTTGGTAAGAAAGGAAAGTTGAGTCCAAGGTTCATTGGACCATATGAAATTCTAGAGAGAGTTGGATCAGTTGCATACTGAGTGGCTTTACCTCCGAGTTTATCTTAGGTACACAATTTTTTTCATGTTTCAATGTTAAGGAAGTACATGCCAGATCCATCTCATGTTTTGAGTCCAGAGGTAGTTCAGCTGGAAGAGAATCTATCTTATGAGGAACAACCGGTCCAGATTCTTTACCACAGGGAGAAAGTGTTTTGGAATAAGGTGATTCATCAAGAAAAGGTTTTGTGGAAAAAACCACATGATTGAAGAGGCAACATGGGAATCTGAAAAGGCAGTGAGGGATAAATACCCCCACTTATTCGATAAGTATATAAATTGCGGGGACACAATTTTCTAAAGGGGGGAAGGATGTAACATCCCAAGTAAGTAATGAATAATATATTTTCTTATCTATTTCTATTTGTGAATTATATAGTGTTTTAGAGGCTTAAAATGAGAATAAATCCAATCTTAAGCATTGAATTCTCTAATACTTTTAAAAGATTGTTTTACAGCCTTTTGATGGCGAACCATTTTTAAGTCTATATTTTGAAAATTTTAGAAGCTCTATTTTTCAAAATAAACTTATTCTTTAGTATTGGGACATTGAAATTTACTTTGGATAAATTTTTGGTATTTTTCTGACAATGTTCATTTTTAATGAATAGTGAAAAATACTGCATTTTACTTCAAAACTGCTTTTTCATCTAATTTAATTATATGGATAGATTATATTTTTAATTGGTTTTATAGTTTAAATATAATATATTTTTACCATTTAATCCAATTGTGGTCATTTTAATTAATTTCACTTTGAAATTGGACATAAACAATTGTCAAACTTTTGATAGATATTGTTTCTAAAAAACCCCTTATTTGTTTTGACAACGGGAATTATTTTTAAATTAATTAATACAATTTCTATGTTTGGAACTTGGTAAAATGGATTCCATATTTGGAATCATAAGTTCCAAATTATTTTATTAAGACACTTGTTTTTTGACATTATGAATAGTAACGACGGTAATTATCTTTAATTATCGTGATTAATTTGTAATCGGGTAGTTAAGGGTAATAAAATAATATCATAATAATAAAAAATGACCCCAACATGTGACCTAATGCTACTGTTTGTGTCATTTCCGGCCATGGTATGCCTTGGGTCAAACTTTGTGAACCCATGGAATCACTTTTGGGTGATAGTGACACTTTATCATTTTATGTTTTTTAAAACGGAAGTATAACCAAAGTATGTATCACCCAAGTAAAAAAATGTTAGTTTTTTCTGTGTGAATGATCTCTTAGACTATAAAATTTCATTGGAAATATAAAACGATTTCCTACATCATGATATTTTTTTATAATTTTTAAACACTAAATTAATTAATTTATTTATGACACCATGATTATGCAGCGATTACCTCATTAATGAACGATTTAAATAAAATGAAAAGATAATGTAAAATATAATACTTAAACATGTAAAAGAACTATTGTATGGGTGTATTTTGAACCCTTATCACCTTATCCTTGAAATATATAAATTTGGGACCTTTAAAATCCGAAACTCATTATATAATAAAGTAACATTTCTTGACTTTCCAAGAGTGCCCCTCCCCCCTCTTATAAAAGGCCTCCACCTCTACCACCATACCCACACCTTTCAAGCCATTGGCTCAGAAAATATCTTCTCATTTTATCTCTCCACATCCCTATCTTCATCCTAGAAGCCTTAACTTAGGCATAAAGCTCTTCAAAAAACCCTTTTGGTTCAAACCAAGAGGAGTTACCCGATTTAAAGGTAATGTATTCACTTGTGTTCTTTTGTTTTATTTTGCTTCTCCAACCCCCTAAACTCTTTTTATTCCTTTATTTTGAAACAAAACCAGTATCTTAAATATACTAGTTTGTTTTTATGATAAGTATTTGATTTACACTTACACACACATCCATCTAATTGTTAAAGAACATACGGTTTCTGTGGTTGGTGAATTTCCGCCTCAGGAAACGATGATTGTTCAATCTTCTTTTAACACCTTTCATGGTGGCCACTAAGATGTCACTATATTTATATATGATATATATATTATGTTTATGTTCTCTATATTCTTCTGTATTTTTCGTTTATGGCATACCTTTATGGTTTCCATTATGGGTAAACACGATATCTTCATTATAGGAAGTGCGGACTACCGCCCCCTCAAAGTTATTTGATTCATTAATTCCATATGTGGGATGTATAAAGGATAACGTTTATGATGTTTTATATGATATTATACTGGAATTATAATATACCTTTATATAATTATGATTTCATTCCATTAAATATGAAATATTTATGAAAGTAGTGTTCATGCGTACGTACGACTTACCGTCTCCATGAACGGTGCATTTCATTTCATACCTCTAAATGTTATGTAATATTATAAATGCATGTATATAATATGTATATATGATATATATTATATCTAAATCATGAATATAATTCTGTATATAATGGATATTTTACCACATGAACAACTTGTAATTATAAGAAGTTTATTTTTGACTCAAGTACCAAGGGTCGACAAAATGACCATTATTAACTTAAATAATTACATAATGTTCATAACATGGTAATAAGTGATATAAAAGAGATAATGAACTTGAAAAAAGTTCTTAAGCAAGTAGAAATTAACTCTAGTTTATTATTCAGGATATTAAAGAACGATCGAGTCAAGTCGGACACGAGGTAAGGGACTTCATCTCAATCTCATTTCATTGAGGCATATTTTGTTTTATACACAACTATCTTTTATATGGTGTATAAACCCCTTTGAATTTTACTTTTATTCAAAAGTAATCTTTTTATATGAATCATTTTACTAAACGACAAAAGGGAATGTTTTTGTCTTACGTATGCGGCGACAACGACTTCTCCGCCGTCATGGCCATTATTTGAGTTTTGGCTTCCTCTACAAGCCATAACTTTTTTAAAATGAAAAATAAATACCATGTTTTAATTTTCTTTTATTTTGGTATTGAAAATGGTTTTGATAATTTTTTGATTATATCAATTTGTTTTTGATATATTGTGATTGAAATTTGGAAATGTTATGTTTCCTTTATGCATGTTTTATGTGATACGATTATTTTATGGTTCTTGGGAATTGTTTATGAAGATGGGTGGTTCCATGATAAACTAAGGGTGGGTGAGCCCGATATAGCTCCCTAATGCATTGGGTAACGTGAAGGAGTTAAACTCTATGGTTTCTATGAAGAGATTTAGGTAATATAATGTAATGGGTATTCCAAACGTAACCATGAGGGTTACTCCCTACGTAAGAATATTATGAATGCCTCATGTTACCATTATGTCTTATGATTTCTATGAGTTATTCATGAATCTTATGATTTCATGAGGTATGTTAAAGTGTTTATGTTTTA
This sequence comes from Viscum album, assembly GCA_963277665.1. Classification (NCBI taxonomy): domain Eukaryota; kingdom Viridiplantae; phylum Streptophyta; class Magnoliopsida; order Santalales; family Viscaceae; genus Viscum; species Viscum album. Next base: position 321,373,701 of record OY728146.1, read on the forward strand.
TGAGTAAAGTATGATTTCATTGATTCTTATGTATACATCGACTAATGTTTTCATTCCATATTTTTATATCCCTTACTGATATTTTTATGCTCATCCCAAGTTTTTGAAATGTTTTTCACAGGTCAAGGGAAAATTACATGATGTGATGATAGTGTCGAGGAAGTGTTAAGAAAGAATCCATGTTTTATTTTAAATATTTTTCCTTTGATGGGAAAAATGAATACTATCTTTTATGTAACCACCTTGTTTAAATGTGGAATGTAATGCATGATTTATGATCTAATTCTCTAAAACTCTAAACCAGAAAAGATCCTCAATGTGTATTTTTGTAACAACTCAAGAATAATAATTTAAGGCTGGAGACTTATATAACTGATATGCTTCCTCATATAAGATGTGACCTAAGAAGTGAACCTTTTTGGTCCAAAATTGGAACTTATTGAGCTTTGTGTATAGCTGGTTCTCTCTCGGTTTAATCAGAATGATCTCAAGATGGGTTTCATGGTCCTTTCTGGAGAACAAATACACCAAGATGATGTCTATGAAGACTACCTTAAAATAATCATGGTATGGGTGAAAAACCCGATTCATCAGAGAAATGAAAACTATCAGTTCATTCGCGAGACCGATCAGCATAACCAGAAACTCGTACAAGACGTACCTACTCTAGAATATTGTATGTGGTTTGTCAAATGGTCCCACACAGACCTAGTGATATCCAGACCTCAGGACAGTCTTGGAGAAAATAATTTCTCCTCAAATCTAGTCGAATAGGTTTTCTATAAGAGGCATCAAATATCTATTCTTCATTATAATCTTATTGATTCGATGTTAATCCATGAAAAATCAAAGTTTACCATCTACCTTCTTGGAGAAATGTAATGGTGAACCCCACAGTGACGTGCTAGTTTTGATAAAACGCTTATCCTCAAGGTCTTAAATATACTTATTTAGTTCTTAGAGCTCTTTGGGTGTCATTATATAAGGAGGAATATATATTGGTTCCACAACTGGAACTAGCTCGATAGTGAACTCAACTTCCCTCACAGGAGGTAAGCCAAAGAAATCGTTGGGAAAGACATCCCTGAAGTAATCCACAATGGGAGGGAACTCCACTGACTGTAGTCCCTTATCGATCATAAAGAGACTTAATAGTGGAGATGTCATGATGCCATTCCCAAAATGATCGGGTCCAGCTCGGTCTTCCTAGATATCCCATTATCTCTTATGTGTAAAAGTGACACCCTCAGGTGTTGTGAAGGACACTCTACAGTGATAGAAATCCACTTGGGAATGATAAATAATGAGCCAGTACATACCAAGAATGATATCAAAGCTGATAATATCAAGGATGATGAAATTATAGATGAAACGGTGCCCGCCTATCTCAAGGGGCACTCCTATCACTGGCATATTCCCTCTATTATGAACCCCAAAGGTGAGTTGAGAGACAAAATTCTTCAGAAGTATTCGATGGTAAGACCCAAACTCTCAACAGTTGTAGCAGATATGAAAGAGTGTGAAGCACTAGTATTGAAAATGGTAGAAACTAAAGTAGAGGCTAAAAGGATAGTACTTATAACTATAGAAGTCCCCGGGCTCTGCTCTACTAGCGTTGGCTAAACTACATACATGTGGCCTGAACCTTGGCCCTGAGATTCCACCCGACTAGTCTGAGGAGGTCCACCCTGCAGAAGCTAGTGTTTTGGAACATGACTACATCATCCACAGCCTCCACAGCCTCGACCTAGTTAGACAGTGGAAAATGAAATCTCAGTCTGATGTGGAGCTTCAAATACCATGCCTGATGCAGGCCCTATCACAGATCCTCTCCCACTAGATGCTTAAGGGAAATAAATATATAAATACTAAAGGTGAACCATCTTTCCACAAGCTCGACACTCCATTGGGTTACTTGTGCACTGGGGATTCTTATGGCTAATCTTTCAACACTGATGAAATACAATAGTGCTTTCAGTATGTGTCATTTGGATAACATTTTTTCCATTTGAACTCCCTAAATTGAGCTTCTTACTACCTGAAGAACCATTACCCTACCTTGGAACTGAACTGCCCTGGCTCATAGGATCGGATTAACTATGATTTTTTTCCGTAATTAAGGTCTGATTCATGATCTCTATAATGGTCATCAAAATAACGATGTTCACTTGTGAGAGGAAAATATATGAAATTCCATCCTCAAAGTGAATCACAGTAGTCTATGTGTCACCAGTCAGAGATTTAGAAGAAACATTTGAGCTCAATGAAACGAGTATAATAGTATAACACTATCATAGAGCCTTGCTGAAGATGTTGGAACTCCCTTGAATGATATGATCGCATAGTATGCAGGAAAAAGTGATCATATAAAGATATCTAGAAGTCTACCCAACCCATATCGATGGGTTTCAATGACTGAGAAATGACATCCCACCCAAATTTGGTGGAGTCATGAAGTATAAAGATATAAATTTTGACCATTCTCTCAAGAATCATCTCCAGATGGTCGAAGATGGATTTCATAGCTTCTATCCATGACTCTATAGCATTGGGAACACTATAACCTGAGAATCAGGGAGGATCTTTCCATAGAAAATCTCATGTAAGCTCTTCTATAGTTAGGGAAGGCTTGGGAACAATCAAAAATGACTACATAAACCTAATAAGACTATCCCTGAACTGAGCATCGACGCCCATTGTAAGATAGGGAGGATGTTCCAGAGGAGGAACTATAGAAGATGAGGTAAACAAGTAAAGGAGTAGTAGGAAAAGGGAGGGTGCATGGCATCTCAGGTAAATTCAAGTGAAAGTCCAACCATTCCACTTAAGGTGTCCATTTCATCTTGAAATATAGTATAGACATTATATTTAACAAGAAAGTATTGTAAGATATTATAACTAAACACAAAATCACTCACATGAAAATAGGGAGATCCACACTTAAAGTAGATATGGCATAGAAATATGCATGTAATTTTAATCCCTATGGTCCCTGATATAATGCAAGTAAATTTATTTCCCTCATGTCATCAGGCTTCAATAGTAAACATTATCATCTCAACAATACCAATACTAGAAACAACATAAAACAAGTGTTTCACCCAATGGTGAAGTAATATCAATAGTAAACAGCATAAGTAATAACTGAAATCCCAAACCTAGGAAATTCGGGTTTCTCATGTTCATGGGATAGCTACGTCCAAGCACATAGTAAATTACAAATGCCTATTTCCTAGTCTCTTAGCTAACCCAAACAGTAAGACAAAAAGGAAAAACTAATGATTTGATACCACTTTGTACCATACCGCCTTGAGTGCCTCTAAAACGTTCCCTGAGATGGTAGGACAAAAGACCTCATGTACATCTCCCCAAATGTCAGAGGATTCTGACTAGTAGTGAGGGTCGTGGGTAAGTCTATGGGGAGACTATGGCCTCATAGGAAAATATATCACCCAACAGAATATAATATTCGAACAATTAGTAGAATCAATATAGGAAAGAAAACATATAGTAGTATAAGAAGATAAATGACCCAAAAAATAAATGAACTACTAAATCTGAAAAATCATAATAATTCAAAGATGATGTCAATATATGATGCCAAATGTAAATAGTAAAAGTACAGAGGTATGAGGTAAAATCATAGACTGCATGCTGAAATAAAAACTACACAAAATACCAAAAACTTTTACACGACATCCTGAGCATAGGCTGGTTCCTCTTCCCCTAAGATTCATCCAAAACAGAAAAGAAATCAAGCATCAAGGGTATCATGATTCTCTGTATCCATAACTATGGACATAAAGTATACTAAGGTACCAAATGGCACCCGAGAAGAGTGTGAGATATACTTTTAGTAGGTCGACACACACAATGTCAAGACATTTCCATTTCATGCTATAAACAAATAGCAGTGTTCCATATATATTAAATGCAAGAATTTAAATAATTGAAAAAGATTATAACTTGGTCTGGGTTCCTAAGCAGACACCCGTTCCAGACCACCAACTTCAACCTATTCCAGTAGTCTAAAAGAGTGCCTGGTAAAGCAGAAATATATATATATAAATATATAGAAAGGCCAAAGTAACACAACACACCAACAAGGGAATACTCATAAGCTGGTTATTTGGATCGGGGTATAATCTATGTGTCAATCTAGGTCCACTAAAGTCACAATAGAGGTATCAAAAATCATGAAGAAAAACTCTATGTAGTATAAATAAAATAACTCAAGCATTCATATTAAAATTGAAAAATTAATAGGTGTATTCTGAGCTCATCCCTAAGGTTTTCTTCAGAGCATCCAATCAATTAAATCCAATTCCATGAGCCCATCCAAGGAAATATTAATAGGATTCAAAGCATCACTCATGGTATGATAACTATGAGTCTGTCCCAGGTATCACACGTATGGGATCGAGTATCAGTTGAGGCTCGGTGTAGCTAATTTTCCAACAGATCCATCCTCAGTTCCCCCTTAAGGAACCAATATCACCCAATATTATTGAAAAAGATTAGGGAAATTTCTTTCCTAAAAATCCTAAAACAACTCTTTCTCGACGTGTAGTATGGTAACTCATCGAGTACGGAGAGTCCAAATGTGGGTCCTTAATATGGAACCCATGTTTTCTCTCCGACATGATATATTTAAAATATTAATAAAATCGTATATATATATATATATATATATATATATAAAATAGAATAATCATTTATGATTGATTCTATTAAATTAACCAATTCAATTCCACATTTACTATTCATTTCAGCCAACCTTCACAACTAATAAAAATAGAACAATATTAAAAAAAGATGCAATTTATCATTGTAAGAAGATGCACTGCATTTATTAATTAGAAAGGAATGGAAATACCTATAAAAACAATAATTTAGTAATAAAAAACTAAAGCAAAACTAAATACACAGTTTAAAATTCATCCTAAATAATTTAATCAATTTAAAATGTCAACCAAAGTTATCGTACCCGTGCACATAAAGATAAACTAATGGTTCAAGGCCAAAGGTGAATAGTCAAATTTTGTTGGTACACACAAAGGGTTATCCAATGGCATGAAAAAAACATAGAAATGGTTTCTCCCTAAATAAGAGTTACAAAGATCAAGGAGAAACAATTTAATAAAATTAAACGCATTATTTAGATATCACTGGTAGGAATCGATTCAGGGCACAATGGTGCGATTTAAATAAAGTGAGGAAACAATGAGAAAGATCAAAGAAACCCTACCTCGTAGTTGTAGCATATCCCATGTCCCTCAAAAATCTTTGATTTGACCTAAAATAGAAGAAATCAGAGGATTTAGGAAAACCCCCAATTTTGGGTAGAACCCTCCGTGGAAGATTGTGTAATAGAGGGTGGTTGAAACTCAATGATTCTTAGTGAAAAGATTAGCCTTATCAATAGATTCATTACAAATCTGGTGGAATTTAAAATAGACATGATATGGAGGTGCAATGGGATTATGAACTGGAAGAAGGGGAGGTGCACCACCTAGCTAGGGGAGGGGTGTGACGCACAGAGAGGGAGGAGATGAGAGGAGGAAGGAAAAAAGAAAAAAGGAAAGAAATAAGGGAATGGAAAAAAGGAAAAAGAAATAAAAGAAAAGGAAATAAAATAAAATAGAAGATAAAGGAAAATAAAAATAATAATAACGGGCTAAACCCATTTTTAATTATTTTTATTCTTCTCATGTCTATTTTTTATTTTATTATTTATTTTCATTCCATTTAATATCTTTTGATTTCTTTAAATTTTTTTTTATTTAATTTAATAATTTTTTATTATTTATAACTTGAAACACTAAGATAGGGCACAATGTATTATTTTACATAAATCATGTCAAACCATTTAAAAATTTAATTACTGCTCAGGACCCGCAACATGCCACATGGGTGCACACCTTGGGTCGCTTTAAGGAATTGAACAAAAATTTAAATGGTTTGTACCTTGTTTAATTTCAGAAAATTACAGGGTGACTATTTCCTCATAGACTAGAGTGTGAATAAAAAAAATGGTAGGTAATAAATAGTGGAAGAATAAATAAGAATCAAATAGTAGCAGAAATAATGAAGATAATCCAAACTAGAGAAATACATAATTAGTAGAATTTGAATAACATAAATAGATATAGTAATGATGATGATCATGATGATATAAAAAATGATAGTACATGAGGATTAGGGGATAAAACCATATACCACAAGCTATACAAAAATACCAAAATGGAAAAAAATTCCATAAATATTATCTCAATAAAATTCTTGGTTATCTATCCCATAATCCATCCTAATGTTTTAAATCAATGAAGAATCAAAAGTCACATGCTTCCCTTTATCAATACCTACAATCATAAAGTATTCTTGTATACCAATGGTGGGATAATAAGGGTGTGAGATAAAATATCATTAGGCAATAACCCACGGTGTCCAGGACAATGTATTTCATGCAATAAATAAATGTACAGTGTTTCATGATAATAGATAATGTAGGGAGATAAATAAATAAATAATAAACACCTCATTCCAGGTTTCTAAATGGACACCCAACCGATACTACCTGCTTCGACCTAGGTCAGATGTATGAACCAAGGAACCTATACAAGTGACATGGTAAATGCATAGGCCAATATGCAGAAACAACCAAGGTAGGTAAACCCCAAGCTTCTGCTTTGTCTTGGCAACCACATTCCCATTTCATCATTTAAACATGCTCATACTATAAATAAAGGACATCACATAAGAACATGTAATCAATAAATATTCCAAATCCAATGGTGGATTACATAGACCATCCAAGGTGATATATAAGAATCCCAAGGGTCACTACAGGTGTCTCTAATGTAAACAATACCACTAAGTCCATCCAAGGAAACCCATACTAGCATCCCTTTAATCACTCATGGAATAGTGACTCTGATTCTATACCATGTATCTCACGTAGGGGATCGGGTATCACATGGGGCCTGGTGTAGCCATCTTGCCCATAAGTCTATCCTCAGTTTCTCCCCTAGGCAATCATCATCACTCATGAGTATAGGTAAACATCCCAAAAATCTTGTACATGGAAATACAATGCATCTCTCCTAGCGCATCAAGTAGATCCAACTGAATGAGGAGAGTCCATCCATAGTGTACTTAAATTGGGATCCATGTTCTCTCTCAGCCCATAGTAAGTGATCCATGATGAGAAAAGAACATATCAGATATGGTATATGATTTACAATCACATTCCATCAATGAAATTTAAATATCACAAGCTAACAAACTTTCCCAATAATATCATTCAATTCAAGCCAATAAATTATTGCATAAGAAATAAACACATATTATTAATCAACAAACTCAAGGTATAAGGTACATAGAATGAATTAAACATAAATCAATGTCATAAGGAAATAATCATAGTCATCTAACCAATAGGCAACAACAATTAATCATGAACAAGGTGTATGAGTTCATGCATCAAGATAAGAGGTCTGATTCGAGGCCCACCATTTTATCATAGTTTAAATTTTGGTTTTTGAGTTATGTACCCAAGGTAAAACTCACACACATAAGATTATTAACAATTTTAGGCATGGGAAAAGGCCATTCAATATGGGTACAACCAAGGGGTGTCTAAAGATGAGGTGATCAACCCCTAGATGTGTTTTTTCGTAATCTAAGGTCACAAACAGCATGGGAAATCAATTAAATAAAATTATTGGACATATTTGACGCGTTGATGGAAGGGTCTGACACATGGGACAATGTCATGTCATTTAAAACCCAAATAAAAGTGTGAGAAAGACCTAAACCACCTATCTCGATGTAGAGGTTCTCCACTTGTCCGTTATTGAAGCTTGAAATGAGATAAAATGGGAGAAATCAGGGAAATCACACAAAACCATGAAAATAGGGAAAAAGTTGTCATATGTAAATTTAAAAACATATGATATAATAAAATTGAGATAGATTGAGAGGATGATATAACTTACCACTAGATTTCTATTTATTCTCTTGGAGATAGATTCAGTCACCAGATGAAGGAGATAGATCAAAACACACTGGAGAGGGGAGGAGGATCCCACATGTGGAAGAGAAGAGGAAAATCCTACTGGAGAACAAAAAGGAAGAGAGAAAGATTTTTAAATAATTTAATAAGGAAAATGTGGTCAATTCACCCTAAAAACAAGGTTACATGGTTGGACCAACCATGCGCCAACTATGTGCCATGATCTGATTCAAACAGGAACCCCACATGGTTAGGCACATGGTTTGTATAACCATGAACAAATAATGAAAAAAGGCTTTATCCCAAACCTCTTCATCACCACATGGTTATGATCCTGGGGTCACACGATTTCATAAAAACTATGTGGCCCCTAGTTCCCAACTATTTGAATCCACACGGTTTAGGGAAACCCTATGGGATGGGCTATATATATTTTCATAATTGCAAAGACTAGTATTTTCTTCAATTTTGGGGGATTCATGCTCCAAATGATCCCCAAACTCCTCGAGACCTCATTCACTCCATTAGGAATCATTATTAGCTTAGAAAAAATGAAGTTAAAAAAAATATTATTTGTAACTTTAGAAAAATTTGTGACATTACAACCCCCCCCCCCCTCATTAAGACTACTCATCCCCAAGATTCTCTTCCAAGGGTGGTAAGACATCATCTGAGAGGAGTTCTAGACACAACACATATACATCAGTCTCCCACTCCCAACTCTCATCTTGTATCCAGTCATGCTGTCATAGAACCTAGACCAGAGGAACTAACCTGCCTCATAGAGCATTCATGCTATATTCAATGATACATATAAGATGCTCCTGGAAGGACACATCCTCCTCCAGCTCGATATCATCAGGTTCAAACAAATGAGATGGGTCGGGATGATACTATAACATCTGAGATATGTGGAAGAAATTATTCATGTCATGTTACCTCTAAGGCAATATAACATAATAGGTTATCGACCCAACTCTCTCCACAATCTTGAAAGGATTGACATATCAAAGTGATAATTTTCCCTATCTCTTGATTCATTTGTGACCTAATCTAAGAAATACACACCGGAACACCTGATGCACCACATCAAACTCTAGAGGTTTACACTGATGAGTGGTGTAATAATTCTTCCTAAACTGATCTCTAGTCATATGCTTCTGAATCATATAGACATGCTCTGAAGTCACCTGAACAAGACGAAGACCCAATAGAGCTGCCTCGCATGCCTCAAGCTAGCATATAGGTGAACGACATGGTCTTCCATAGAGGTAATCATACAGATCCAACTGAATTGTTTGCTAGAAACTTTTGTTGTAGGAAAACTCAACCAGTCAAATATTATTTTTCCATGAACCTCTTAAATCAAGGATGTAGGCCTGAATCATAACCTCAAACACTCGTATCATCTTCTCAGAATTCCCATAATTTTGAGGGTGGTATGATGTACTCAATAGAACCTATGAACCCATTTCCTTTTGCAAACCTTTCCACAACCTTGATTAAATGAGGCCATATATATCTGAAATGATAAAAAGTGGTTCACCATGAACTTGTACTATCTTATAGATATAAATCCTTCCTAGATCTTCAATAGAGAATTTCTCCCAGATCATAAGGAAGTGATAAACTTTGGTTAACCTATCAATGATCACCCATTCCACATCATTGTATCAAGGGGATCTCTGAAACCCTATCACAATAACCATGGTGACGTTGTTCCACTTCCACTCATGTAGGGATAGAGGTTGTAGAAGACTAGCAGGTCATCGATGCTCTGCCTTCACCTGCTGATAGGTGGAGAACCAAGTTATAAATCCTAAAATATACCTCTTTATACCAAGACACCAATATTGATGACATATATGTCTTCACATCTTGGAAATACCAATATGAATTTCCCATATAGAGGCATGTGATTCCCTCATCATATATTCCCATATGTTTATATAGATCCATGGAAGAGTAGGGTATCACTCCCATAAACCAACAAGGAGTTGGTTCTCTCCTATGATTCTCTCCCTCAAGATTAGGCCCTCAGAATTAGACATTTTCCTCATCTAGACTCCTTCCAAAAGGGATAATTTCAGTACTAGAGCTGATATAAATAGTTACCCGTGATATTCTTGAACCTCCAAGTGTATCTCAGAAAATATATCCATCAATTTTCACTCACTACTGGCCTTCTTGATGGCTTCTGTATGAATTTTCTAGCTGAAGGCCTCGGCTATAGCATTACCCTTACCGGGTGTGTGAGTAAGATCAAATTTGAACGATTGAAGGTATTCCACCCACTTGTGCTTCCTCGGATTAATGTCTCACTATGTGGAGATGTATTTTAGACTTTTATGGTTTGTTTAAATGATGAACCACTCACCCAAAAATTATTACCTCCAAAAACATAGATCATTGAGCACAATTTATAGTTTGATGGCATGCGTAGTATAGTTCCTTTCATGAGGTCTCAATTGGTACGACCCATACACTACAACCTAATCAAGACAAGGACCCAATAGAGCTTCATCACCTACTTCAAGCCATCATATAGGTGAAAGGCATGGTCTACCATAGAGGGAATCATATAGATCCATCTAAATTGTTTGATATAAACTTTTGTTGTAGGAAAACTCAACCAGTCTAAGATTATTTTCCCATGAACCTCTAAAATCAAGGATGCGGGCATGAATCATAATCTCAAACACTCGTATCATTTTCTCTGAATTACCATAATTCTAAGGGTGATATGATGTACTCAAGAACACCTATGAACCAATTTCCTTTTTCAAACCTTTTCATAATATCGATTAAATGAGTCCATCTATATTTGAAATTATATAAAGTTGTGCACCATGAACTTGTACTATCTTATGGATATAAATCCTTCCTAGATCTTCTATAGAGAATGTCTCACAGATCGTAAGGAAGTGATAAACCTTTTTTAACCAATCAATGATCACCCATTCTACATCATTGTCTCAAGGGGATCTCTGAAATCCTGTCACAAAATCCATGGAGACGTTTTTCTACTTCTACTCATGTATGGATAGAGGTTGTAGAAGTCTATCAGGTCATTGATGCTCTGCCTTCACCTACCGATAGGTAGAGCACCAAGTTATAAATCCTACAATATACCTCTTTATACCTCGACACCAATATTGATGACAGATATGTCTGTACATCTTGGAAATCCCAATATGAATTTCCCATATAGAGGCATGTAATTCCCTCATCATATCTTCCCATATGTTGAAGTCACCCATACAGTTCCTTGTAAGAGTAGGGTATTTCTCCCATAAACCACCTAACAAGAAGTCAGTTCTATGCTTTGATTCTCTCCCTCAATATTAGGCCCTCGGAATTAGACATTTTTCTCATCCAGACTCCCTCCAAAAGGGATAATTTCAGTACTAGAGCTGCTATAACTGGTTACCCGTTATATTCTTGAGAATCCAAGTGCATCTTAGAAAATAGGTCCATCAACTTCCACTCACTATTGTCCTTCTTGATGGCTTGTGTATGAGTTTTCTGGCTCAAGGCCCCAGCTATAGCATTACCCTTACCAGGTGTTTGAGTAAGATCAAAGTCGAACAATTGAAGGTATTCCACCCACTTGTGCTTCCTTGGATTAATGTATCACTATGAGGAGATGTATTTTATACTTTTATGGTCTGTGTAAATAACAAAACACTCACCCAAAAAGTATTTCCTCCAATAACATAGATAATTGAGGACAATTTATAGTTCGATAGCATGTGTAGTATAGTTCCACTCATGAGGTCTCAACTGGTATGACCCATATATGCTACAACCTGATCAACCAGCATCAGAACTGCCCCCAACCCAATCCTAGAATCATTATAATAGATTTTATAACTCCTATCCAGATTATAAAGAATTAGGATCAACATAAAAATGATTCTTCCCATTAACTAATTAAAAACTTCCTCTCAAGCATCATTCCAGGGGAATTTCACACCCTTCTTGGTCAATCCCATAAGCAGTGCTTCTAGGTATGAGAAGTCTAGGATAAATCACCTTTAATATCTATCCATACCAAAGAAATTATGTTCCTTAAACACATTATCGGCCTACTCCTGGGAAACTAAAATTTTCACCTTCTCTTGGTCAATAGATAAGCCTGCTTTAGATATGATATAACACAAGAAGTGAACCTTTCTAATCCAAAAATGGAATTTACTAAGCTTAAAATATACCTGGTTCTCTCTTAGTGTATTTAGAATTATCTCAAGATGATTTTCATGGTTGTGTCTTGTGAGTGAATACACTAAGATGTCATATATGAATACCCCCACAAAGGAATCAAGATATGAGTGGAAAAACTGATTCACCAGACAAATAAATACTATATACATGTTCCTTAAAATGAATGACATAATCAGATACTCGTGCAAGTCTTACCTTCTCCAGAACGTTGTATGTGGTATGTTTGATTAACTCACTTGCACCTGATGGTATCCTGACCACAAATCTATCTCAGATAAAATAGTTTCTCCTTAGATATGGTCGAAGTGGTCGTTGATACGAGGTAGTGGATACCGGTTCTTCACCATAAGCTAGTTCAATTGATAGTAATCCATGCACAATATAAGGGTACCATATACATTCTTGGTAAAAAGAACAATTTACCCCCTTGGTAATGTTCTTGGTTGGATAAAACCCTTATCCTCGGGATCTTTAAGCTACTTTTTGAGTTCCTGGAGCTCTATAGGTTCCATATTATATGGAGGAATGGACATAGGTGCCACACCAAAAACTATATCTATGGTGAAATGAACCTATATCTCATGAGTTAATATTGAGAAATTTTCATGGAAGATGTCCCTTAAATAATCCACAACAATAAGGATATCTTCTAACTACATTCCTTAATCATTCATAAAGAGACTAGCCATCTGGGTTGTCACTCTACCTATCCCCATCTACTTGGGTCCAGCTCAACTTTTCTGGATATCCCTTTCACCCTTATGAATATACATGCTTCCCTCTGGTGATGTGAAGGACACCCATTGGCGATATCAGTCCACATAGGCCCGATAAGGCCCATGCCAGTCCATACCAAGAATGATATCGAAACTGGTCATCTTGAGGATGAAGAAACTCTAGAATAAATAGCACCCACCTATATTAAGGGAACACTCCTAACACTAGTGTATTCCCTCTGTTCTAACCCCTAATGGGTTTTTAAGAAACATGATGATTCTGAAGTACTCGATTGAAACGCCAATACTTTCCCAAACTACAGCAGATATAAAGAAGTGTGATGTACCTATATCAAATATGGAAGAAACTAAATTAGAGTCTAATAGAATAGTACCTCTAACTATAGATGTCTTTGGAATCTACTCCTTGGTAATTGGCTAAAAAACATATATATGGACAAAACCATGACCCTATGATGTTTCTTGACTATCCTGAGAAGATCCATTATGCTGACGCTGATGCTCTGGGGTCCGACTACCTCATCCACAACCAGTACAACCTCATATTGATCATATGGTAGAATAACAAATCCTAAATTGATGTTGATTAATAGATTTGATACCTAATATATGTGTCAGTATGAATCCCCTCTCACTAGTTGCTGGAGGAAAAGATAGGAAAAAACACTGAAGGTGACTCATCATGCCGCAAGATCGGAACTCGATTGGGTTCCTCATGCACTGAGAATTATTACGGCATGGTATGAAACACTGGTGAAACATTATAGAGATATCATTTCATGACACCTGGATGATATTTTCCCCACATGCACCCATGAAATTGCACTTCCTACTATTAGATGAACCATCTCCCTATCTTGGAACCAAACCGCTCTGGCTCCATGGAAGACTTCTCTGAGATTCCCTTATATAATTAGTTCCTTGTTCACTATTTCTATAATGGTATTCAAATGGAATATTATCACATGTGATTGGATATCATACCCAAGACCATCCTCAAAACGCCTCATTGTCCTCAACCCATCACTGTTCAAAGAAGGATAAAAATGAAAAACCACAGTGAAGCAAGCAGAATACTCAAGCATGGTCATAAAGCATTTCTAAAGATGAATTAACTTCCTAGAATGGTCCTCCCTTAGATTGGGTAGAAATAATTGTTCATATAAGGCCATATTAAAGTCTAACCAGACCATACCTCAATGACGCTAAGCTTGAGAGATGGCATCCCACCAGTTCTTGGAAGAATCATGCAACATATATGTAGCGAGCTTGACCATTTTCTCTAGAGTCATATTTAGATAGAAGAAGATTGATACCATGTATTCTAACGATGACTCAGTAGCTTGAGGTCCACCATCCCTAGAGAAGGTCGGAGGATACAACTACTATATTACCCGATTCATATCTACTATAGTAGGGGTAGGTTATGGAGGACCCTAAATAGACTGCTTGAACTAGATGAAACTGTCAAAGAATTGAGCATCACCACCTGGTGGAAGACCAGTAAGAGGTGCCTTAGGTGGCACCACTAGAGGTATTATAGGTGGATGAGGGCCCACCACCTTTGGAGTGTGATCATCACCACTCTCTTTGTGTATAACATGAGGATGTTTCGGGTTCATACCTCTACAATTTATAAGCGAACAATTCAAACAAGATTTATAATAGATAGGGAAAGTGATAAAGAAAATAAATAAATCAAATGGAAGGTGAAGAGTCTATTTGAAACACTACATAACCCTCAACATGCTCCCAAATACAAGTCTAGGTAAGAAGGAAAAGGTCATAGAGGAAACACTAAGATATTTCATGCTACCCATTTCCAAGGTTGGGTTAGGGTCAAGGTATCTTATCACATAGATAATGTGACCATTTCATTTTAAAGGTGATATTAATTTTTATCTATTTAGATATTTCAATTACCTTTAAATGGTTTAATTATGTGGATCGTCATTCCAATTTATAAGGTCCCATACACCTTATAATTTGACATCTGATGTCCAATTAATCCTAACCATAACACATTTCTATAATAAGAATTGGAAACTTTATATATATAGAAATCAAGGATGGAACAAGCACATGAAGTATAGTCAATTCACTTAGGAATTAGATATGACATGGTATATTATTCGATAAGTATATAAATTGCGGGGACACAATTTTCTAAAGGGGGGAAGGATGTAACATCCCAAGTAAGTAATGAATAATATATTTTCTTATCTATTTATATTTGTGAATTATATAGTGTTTTAGAGGCTTAAAATGAGAATAAATCCAATCTTAAGCATTGAATTCTCTAATACTTTTAAAAGATTGTTTTACAGCCTTTTGATGGCGAACCATTTTTAAGTCTATATTTTGAAAATTTTAGAAGCTCTATTTTTCAAAATAAACTTATTCTTTAGTATTGGGACATTGAAATTTACTTTGGATAAATTTTTGGTATTTTTCTGACAATGTTCATTTTTAATGAATAGTGAAAAATACTGCATTTTACTTCAAAACTGCTTTTTCATCTAATTTAATTATATGGATAGATTATATTTTTAATTGGTTTTATAGTTTAAATATAATATATTTTTACCATTTAATCCAATTGTGGTCATTTTAATTAATTTCACTTTGAAATTGGACATAAACAATTGTCAAACTTTTGATAGATATTGTTTCTAAAAAACCACTTATTTGTTTTGACAACGGGAATTATTTTTAAATTAATTAATACAATTTCTATGTTTGGAACTTGGTAAAATGGATTCCATATTTGGAATCATAAGTTCCAAATTATTTTATTAAGACACTTTTGTTTTTTGACATTATGAATAGTAACGACGGTAATTATCTTTAATTATCGTGATTAATTTGTAATCGGGTAGTTAAGGGTAATAAAATAATATTATAATAATAAAAAATGACCCCAACATGTGACCTAATGCTACTGTTTGTGTCATTTCCGGCCATGGTATGCCTTGTGTCAAACTTTGTGACCCCATGGAATCACTTTTGGGTGATAGTGACACTTTATCATTTTATGTTTTTTAAAACGGAAGTATAACCAAAGTATGTATCACCCAAGTAAAAAAATGTTAGTTTTTTCTGTGTGAATGATCTCTTAGACTATAAAAGTTCATTGGAAATATAAAACGATTTCCTACATCATGATATTTTTTTATAATTTTTAAACACTAAATAAATTAATTTATTTATGACACCATGATTATGCAGCGATTACCTCATTAATGAACGATTTAAATAAAATGAAAAGATAATGTAAAATATAATACTTAAACATTTCAAAGAACTATTGTATGGGTGTATTTTGAACCCTTATCACCTTATCCTTGAAATATATAAATTTGGGACCTTTAAAATCCGAAACTCATTATATAATAAAGTAACATTTCTTGACTTTCCAAGAGTGCCCCTCCCCCCTCTTATAAAAGGCCTCCACCTCTACCACCATACCCACACCTTTCAAGCCATTGGCTCAGAAAATATCTTCTCATTTTATCTCTCCACATCCCTATCTTCATCCTAGAAGCCTTAACTTAGGCATAAAGCTCTTCAAAAAACCCTTTTGGTTCAAACCAAGAGGAGTTACCCGATTTAAAGGTAATGTCTTCACTTGTGTTCTTTTGTTTTATTTTGCTTCTCCAACCCCCTAAACTCTTTTTATTCCTTTATTTTGAAACAACACCAGTATCTTAAATATACTAGTTTGTTTTTATGATAAGTATTTGATTTACACTTACACACACATCCATCTAATTGTTAAAGAACATACGGTTTCTGTGGTTGGTGAATTTCCGCCTCACGAAACGATGATTGTTCAATCTTCTTTTAACACCTTTCATGGTGGCCACTAAGATGTCACTATATTTATATATGATATATATATTATGTTTATGTTCTCTATATTCTTCTGTATTTTTCGTTTATGGCATACCTTTATGGTTTCCATTATGGGTAAACACGATATCTTCATTATAGGAAGTGCGGACTACCGCCCCCTCAAAGTTATTTGATTCATTAATTCCATATGTGGGATGTATAAAGGATAAAGTTTATGATGTTATATATGATATTATACTGGAATTATAATATACCTTTATATAATTATGATTTCATTCCATTAAATATGAAATATTTATGAAAGTAGTGTTCATGCGTACGTACGACTTACCGTCTCCATGAACGGTGCATTTCATTTCATACCTCTAAATGTTATGTAATATTATAAATGCATGTATATAATATGTATATATGATATATATTATATCTAAATCATGAATATAATTCTGTATATAATGGATATTTTACCACATGATCAACTTGTAATTATAAGAAGTTTATTTTTGACTCAAGTACCAAGGGTCGACAAAATGACCATTATTAACTTAAATAATTACATAATGTTCATAACATGGTAATAAGTGATATAAAAGAGATAATGAACTTGAAAAAAGTTCTTAAGCAAGTAGAAATTAACTCTAGTTTATTATTCAGGAGATTAAAGAACGATCGAGTCAAGTCGGACACGAGGTAAGGGACTTCATCTCAATCTCATTTCATTGAGGCATATTTTGTTTTATACACAACTATCTTTTATATGGTGTATAAAACCCTTTGAATTTTACTTTTATTCAAAAGTAATCTTTTTATATGAATCATTTTACTAAACGACAAAAGGGAATGTTTTTGTCTTACGTATGCGGCGACAACGACTTCTCCGCCGTCATGGCCATTATTTGAGTTTTGGCTTCCTCTACAAGCCATAACTTTTTTAAAATGAAAAATAAATACCATGTTTTAATTTTCTTTTATTTTGGTATTGAAAATGGTTTTGATAATTTTTTGATTATATCAATTTGTTTTTGATATATTGTGATTGAAATTTGGAAATGTTATGTTTCCTTTATGCATGTTTTATGTGATACGATTATTTTATGGCTCTTGGGAATTGTTTATGAAGATGGGTGGTTCCATGATAAACTAAGGGTGGGTGAGCCCAATATAGCTCCCTAATGCATTGGGTAACATGAAGGAGTTAAACTCTATGGTTTCTATGAAGAGATTTAGGTAATATAATGTAATGGGTATTCCAAACGTAACCATGAGGGTTACTCCCTACGTAAGAATGTTATGAATGCCTCATGTTACCATTATGTCTTATGATTTCTATGAGTTATTCATGAATCTTATGATTTCATGAGGTATGTTAAAGTGTTTATGTTTTATGAGTAAAGTATGATTTCATTGATTCTTATGTATACATCGACTAATGTTTTCATTCCATATTTTTATATCCCTTACTGATATTTTTATGCTCTTCCCAAGTTTTTGAAATGTTTTTCACAGGTCAAGGGAAAATTACATGATGTGATGATAGTGTCGAGGAAGTGTTAAGAAAGAATCCATGTTTTATTTTAAATATTTTTCCTTTGATGGGAAAAATGAATACTATCTTTTATGTAACCACCTTGTTTAAATGTGGAATGTAATGCATGATTTATGATCTAATTCTCTAAAACTCTAAACCAGAAAAGATCCTCAATGTGTATTTTTGTAACAACTCAAGAATAATAATTTAAGGCTGGGGACTTATATAACTGATATGCTTCCTCATATAAGATGTGACCTAAGAAGTGAACCTTTTTGGTCCAAAATTGGAACTTATTGAGCTTTGTGTATAGCTGGTTCTCTCTCGGTTTAATCAGAATGATCTCAAGATGGGTTTCATGGTCCTTTCTGGAGAACAAATACACCAAGATGATGTCTATGAAGACTACCTTAAAATAATCATGGTATGGGTGAAAAACCCGATTCATCAGAGAAATGAAAACTATCAGTTCATTCGCGAGACCGATCAGTATAACCAGAAACTCGTACAAGACGTACCTACTCTAGAATATTGTATGTGGTTTGTCAAATGGTCCCACACAGACCTAGTGATATCCAGACCTCAGGACAGTCTTGGAGAAAATAATTTCTCCTCAAATCTAGTCGAATAGGTTTTCTATAAGAGGCATCAAATATCTATTCTTCATTATAATCTTATTGATTCGATGTTAATCCATGAAAAATCAAAGTTTACCATCTACCTTCTTGGAGAAATGTAATGGTGAACCCCACAGTGACGTGCTAGTTTTGATAAAACGCTTATCCTCAAGGTCTTAAATATACTTATTTAGTTCTTAGAGCTCTTTGGGTGTCATTATATAAGGAGGAATATATATTGGTTCCACAACTGGAACTAGCTCGATAGTGAACTCAACTTCCCTCACAGGAGGTAAGCCAAAGAAATCGTTGGGAAAGACATCCCTGAAGTAATCCACAATGGGAGGGAACTCCACTGACTGTAGTCCCTTATCGATCATAAAGAGACTTAATAGTGGAGATGTCATGATGCCATTCCCAAAATGATCGGGTCCAGCTCGGTCTTCCTAGATATCCCATTATCCCTTATGTGTAAAAGTGACACCCTCAGGTGTTGTGAAGGACACTCTACAGTGATAGAAATCCACTTGGGAATGATAAATAATGAGCCAGTACATACCAAGAATGATATCAAAGCTGATAATATCAAGGATGATGAAATTATAGATGAAACGGTGCCCGCCTATCTCAAGGGGCACTCCTATCACTGGCATATTCCCTCTATTATGAACCCCAAAGGTGAGTTGAGAGACAAAATTCTTCAGAAGTATTCGATGGTAAGACCCAAACTCTCAACAGTTGTAGCAGATATGAAAGAGTGTGAAGCACTAGTATTGAAAATGGTAGAAACTAAAGTAGAGGCTAAAAGGATAGTACTTATAACTATAGAAGTCCCCGGGCTCTGCTCTACTAGCATTGGCTAAACTACATACATGTGGCCTGAACCTTGGCCCTGAGATTCCACCCGACTAGTCTGAGGAGGTCCACCCTGCAGAAGCTAGTGTTTTGGAACATGACTACATCATCCACAGCCTCCACAGCCTCGACCTAGTTAGACAGTGGAAAATGAAATCTCAGTCTGATGTGGAGCTTCAAATACCATGCCTGATGCAGGCCCTATCACAGATCCTCTCCCACTAGATGCTTAAGGGAAATAAATATATAAATACTAAAGGTGAACCATCTTTCCACAAGCTCGACACTCCATTGGGTTACTTGTGCACTGGGG
Organism: Viscum album; assembly: GCA_963277665.1. Classification (NCBI taxonomy): domain Eukaryota; kingdom Viridiplantae; phylum Streptophyta; class Magnoliopsida; order Santalales; family Viscaceae; genus Viscum; species Viscum album. Next base: position 321,393,844 of record OY728146.1, read on the forward strand.
ATTCTTATGGCTAATCTTTCAACACTGATGAAATACAATAGTGATTTCAGTATGTGTCATTTGGATAACATTTTTTCCATTTGAACTCCCTAAATTGAGCTTCTTACTACCTGAAGAACCATTACCCTACCTTGGAACTGAACTGCCCTGGCTCATAGGATCGGATTAACTATGATTTTTTTCCGTAATTAAGGTCTGATTCATGATCTCTATAATGGTCATCAAAATAACGATGTTCACTTGTGAGAGGAAAATATATGAAATTCCATCCTCAAAGTGAATCACAGTAGTCTATGTGTCACCAGTCAGAGATTTAGAAGAAACATTTGAGCTCAATGAAACGAGTATAATAGTATAACACTATCATAGAGCCTTGCTGAAGATGTTGGAACTCCCTTGAATGATATGATCGCATAGTATGCAGGAAAAAGTGATCATATAAAGATATCTAGAAGTCTACCCAAACCATATCGATGGGTTTCAATGACTGAGAAATGACATCCCACCCAAATTTGGTGGAGTCATGAAGTATAAAGATATAAATTTTGACCATTCTCTCAAGAATCATCTCCAGATGGTCGAAGATGGATTTCATAGCTTCTATCCATGACTCTATAGCATTGGGAACACTATAACCTGAGAATCAGGGAGGATCTTTCCATAGAAAATCTCATGTAAGCTCTTCTATAGTTAGGGAAGGCTTGGGAACAATCAAAAATGACTACATAAACCTAATAAGACTATCCCTAAACTGAGCATCGACGCCCATTGTAAGATAGGGAGGATGTTCCAGAGGAGGAACTATAGAAGATGAGGTAAACAAGTAAAGGAGTAGTAGGAAAAGGGAGGGTGCATGGCCTCTCAGGTAAATTCAAGTGAAAGTCCAACCATTCCACTTAAGGTGTCCATTTCATCTTGAAATATAGTATAGACATTATATTTAACAAGAAAGTATTGTAAGATATTATAACTAAACACAAAATCACTCACATGAAAATAGGGAGATCCACACTTAAAGTAGATATGGCATAGAAATATGCATGTAATTTTAATCCCTATGGTCCCTGATATAATGCAAGTAAATTTATTTCCCTCATGTCATCAGGCTTCAATAGTAAACATTATCATCTCAACAATACCAATACTAGAAACAACATAAAACAAGTGTTTCACCCAATGGTGAAGTAATATCAATAGTAAACAGCATAAGTAATAACTGAAATCCCAAACCTAGGAAATTCGGGTTTCTCATGTTCATGGGATAGCTACGTCCAAGCACATAGTAAATTACAAATGCCTATTTCCTAGTCTCTTAGCTAACCCAAACAGTAAGACAAAAAGGAAAAACTAATGATTTGATACCACTTTGTACCATACCGCCTTGAGTGCCTCTAAAACGTTCCCTGAGATGGTAGGACAAAAGACCTCAAGTACATCTCCCCAAATGTCAGAGGATTCTGACTAGTAGTGAGGGTCGTGGGTAAGTCTATGGGGAGACTATGGCCTCATAGGAAAATATATCACCCAACAGAATATAATATTCGAACAATTAGTAGAATCAATATAGGAAAGAAAACATATAGTAGTATAAGAAGATAAATGACCCAAAAAATAAATGAACTAATAAATCTGAAAAATCATAATAATTCAAAGATGATGTCAATATATGATGCCAAATGTAAATAGTAAAAGTACAGAGGTATGAGGTAAAATCATAGACTGCATGCTGAAATAAAAACTACACAAAATACCAAAAACTTTTACACGACATCCTGAGCATAGGCTGGTTCCTCTTCCCCTAAGATTCATCCAAAACAGAAAAGAAATCAAGCATCAAGGGTATCATGATTCTCTGTATCCATAACTATGGACATAAAGTATACTAAGGTACCAAATGGCACCCGAGAAGAGTGTGAGATATACTTTTAGTAGGTCGACACACACAATGTCAAGACATTTCCATTTCATGCTATAAACAAATAGCAGTGTTCCATATATATTAAATGCAAGAATTTAAATAATTGAAAAAGATTATAACTTGGTCTGGGTTCTTAAGCAGACACCCGTTCCAGACCACCAACTTCAACCTATTCCAGTAGTCTGAAAGAGTGCCTGGTAAAGCAGAAAGATATATATATAAATATATAGAAAGGCCAAAGTAACACAACACACCAACAAGGGAATACTCATAAGCTGGTTATTTGGATCGGGGTATAATCTATGTGTCAATCTAGGTCCACTAAAGTCACAATAGAGGTATCAAAAATCATGAAGAAAAACTCTATGTAGTATAAATAAAATAACTCAAGCATTCATATTAAAATTGAAAAATTAATAGGTGTATTCTGAGCTCATCCCTAAGGTTTTCTTCAGAGCATCCAATCAATTAAATCCAATTCCATGAGCCCATCCAAGGAAATATTAATAGGATTCCAAGCATCACTCATGGTATGGTAACTATGAGTCTGTCCCAGGTATCACACGTATGGGATCGAGTATCAGTTGAGGCTCGGTGTAGCTAATTTTCCAACAGATCCATCCTCAGTTCCCCCTTAAGGAACCAATATCATCCAATATTATTGAAAAAGATTAGGGAAATTTCTTTCCTAAAAATCCTAAAACAACTCTTTCTCGACGTGTAGTATGGTAACTCATCGAGTACGGAGAGTCCAAATGTGGGTCCTTAATATGGAACCCATGTTTTCTCTCCGACATGATATATTTAAAATATTAATAAAATCGTATATATATATATATATATAATAGAATAATCATTTATGATTGATTCTATTAAATTAACCAATTCAATTCCACATTTACTATTCATTTCAGCCAACCTTCACAACTAATAAAAATAGAACAATATTAAAAAAAGATGCAATTTATCATTGTAAGAAGATGCACTGCATTTATTAATTAGAAAGGAATGGAAATACCTATAAAAACAATTATTTAGTAATAAAAAACTAAAGCAAAACTAAATACACAGTTTAAAATTCATCCTAAATAATTTAATCAATTTAAAATGTCAACCAAAGTTATCGTACCCGTGCACATAAAGATAAACTAATGGTTCAAGGCCAAAGGTGAATAGTCAAATTTTGTTGGTACACCCAAAGGGTTATCCAATGGCATGAAAAAAACATAGAAATGGTTTCTCCCTAAATAAGAGTTACAAAGATCAAGGAGAAACAATTTAATAAAATTAAACGCATTATTTAGATATCACTGGTAGGAATCGATTCAGGGCACAATGGTGCGATTTAAATAAAGTGAGGAAACAATGAGAAAGATCAAAGAAACCCTACCTCGTAGTTGTAGCATATCCCATGTCCCTCAAAAATCTTTGATTTGACCTAAAATAGAAGAAATCAGAGGATTTAGGAAAACCCCCAATTTTGGGTAGAACCCTCCGTGGAAGATTGTGTAATAGAGGGTGGTTGAAACTCAATGATTCTTAGTGAAAAGATTAGCCTTATCAATAGATTCATTACAAATCTGGTGGAATTTAAAATAGACATGATATGGAGGTGCAATGGGATTATGAACTGGAAGAAGGGGAGGTGCACCACCTAGCTAGGGGAGGGGTGTGACGCACAGAGAGGGAGGAGATGAGAGGAGGAAGGAAAAAAGAAAAAAGGAAAGAAATAAGGGAATGGAAAAAAGGAAAAAGAAATAAAAGAAAAGGAAATAAAATAAAATAGAAGATAAAGGAAAATAAAAATAATAATAACGGTCTAAACCCATTTTTAATTATTTTTATTCTTCTCATGTCTATTTTTTATTTTATTATTTATTTTCATTCCATTTAATATCTTTTGATTTCTTTAAATTTATTTTTATTTAATTTAATAATTTTTTATTATTTATAACTTGAAACACTAAGATAGGGCACAATGTATTATTTTACATAAATCATGTCAAACCATTTAAAAATTTAATTACTGCTCAGGACCCGCAACAGGCCACATGGGTGCACACCTTGGGTCGCTTTAAGGAATTGAACAAAAATTTAAATGGTTTGTACCTTGTTTAATTTCAGAAAATTACAGGGTGACTATTTCCTCATAGACTAGAGTGTGAATAAAAAAAATGGTAGGTAATAAATAGTGGAAGAATAAATAAGAATCAAATAGTAGCAGAAATAATGAAGATAATCCAAACTAGAGAAATACATAATTAGTAGAATTTGAATAACATAAATAGATATAGTAATGATGATGATCATGATGATATAAAAAAATGATAGTACATGAGGATTAGGGGATAAAACCATATACCACAAGCTATACAAAAATACCAAAATGGAAAAAAATTCCATAAATATTATCTCAAAAAAATTCTTGGTTATCTATCCCATAATCCATCCTAATGTTTTAAATCAATGAAGAATCAAAAGTCACGTGCTTCCCTTTATCAATACCTACAATCATAAAGTATTCTTGTATACCAATGGTGGGATAATAAGGGTGTGAGATAAAATATCATTAGGCAATAACCCACGGTGTCCAGGACAATGTATTTCATGCAATAAATAAATGTACAGTGTTTCATGATAATAGATAATGTAGGGAGATAAATAAATAAATAATAAACACCTCATTCCAGGTTTCTAAATGGACACCCAACCGATACTACCTGCTTCGACCTAGGTCAGATGTATGAACCAAGGAACCTATACAAGTGACATGGTAAATGCATAGGCCAATATGCAGAAACAACCAAGGTAGGTAAACCCCAAGCTTCTGCTTTGTCTTGGCAACCACATTCCCATTTCATCATTTAAACATGCTCATACTATAAATAAAGGACATCACATAAGAACATGTAATCAATAAATATTCCAAATCCAATGGTGGATTACATAGACCATCCAAGGTGATATATAAGAATCCCAAGGGTCACTACAGGTGTCTCTAATGTAAACAATACCACTAAGTCCATCCAAGGAAACCCATACTAGCATCCCTTTAATCACTCATGGAATAGTGACTCTGATTCTATACCATGTATCTCACGTAGGGGATCGGGTATCACATGGGGCCTGGTGTAGCCATCTTGCCCATAAGTCGATCCTCAGTTTCTCCCCTAGGCAATCATCATCACTCATGAGTATAGGTAAACATCCCAAAAATCTTGTACATGGAAATACAATGCATCGCTCCTAGCGCATCAAGTAGATCCAACTGAATGAGGAGAGTCCATCCATAGTGTACTTAAATTGGGATCCATGTTCTCTCTCAGCCCATAGTAAGTGATCCATGATGAGAAAAGAACATATCAGATATGGTATATGATTTACAATCACATTCCATCAATGAAATTTAAATATCACAAGCTAACAAACTTTCCCAATAATATCATTCAATTCAAGCCAATAAATTATTGCATAAGAAATAAACACATATTATTAATCAACAAACTCAAGGTATAAGGTACATAGAATGAATTAAACATAAATCAATGTCATAAGGAAATAATCATAGTCATCTAACCAATAGGCAACAACAATTAATCATGAACAAGGTGTATGAGTTCATGCATCAAGATAAGAGGTCTGATTCGAGGCCCACCATTTTATCATAGTTTAAATTTTGGTTTTTGAGTTATGTACCCAAGGTAAAACTCACACACATAAGGTTATTAACAATTTTAGGCATGGGAAAAGGCCATTCAATATGGGTACAACCAAGGGGTGTCTAAAGATGAGGTGATCAACCCCTAGATGTGTTTTTTCGTAATCTAAGGTCACAAACAGCATGGGAAATCAATTAAATAAAATTATTGGACATATTTGACGCGTTGATGGAAGGGTCTGACACATGGGACAATGTCATGTCATTTAAACCCCAAATAAAAGTGTGAGAAAGACCTAAACCACCTATCTCGATGTAGAGGTTCTCCACTTGTCCGTTATTGAAGCTTGAAATGAGATAAAATGGGAGAAATCAGGGAAATCACACAAAACCATGAAAATAGGGAAAAAGTTGTCATATGTAAATTTAAAAACATATGATATAATAAAATTGAGATAGATTGAGAGGATGATATAACTTACCACTAGATTTCTATTTATTCTCTTGGAGATAGATTCAGTCACCAGATGAAGGAGATAGATCAAAACACACTGGAGAGGGGAGGAGGATCCCACATGTGGAAGAGAAGAGGAAAATCCTACTGGAGAACAAAAAGGAAGAGAGAAAGATTTTTAAATAATTTAATAAGGAAAATGTGGTCAATTCACCCTAAAAACAAGGTTACATGGTTGGACCAACCATGCGCCAACTATGTGCCATGATCTGATTCAAACAGGAACCCCACATGGTTAGGCACATGGTTTGTATAACCATGAACAAATAATGAAAAAAGGCTTTATCCCAAACCTCTTCATCACCACATGGTTATGATCCTGGGGTCACACGATTTCATAAAAACTATGTGGCCCCTAGTTCCCAACTATTTGAATCCACACGGTTTAGGGAAACCCTATGGGATGGGCTATATATATTTTCATAATTGCAAAGACTAGTATTTTCTTCAATTTTGGGGGATTCATGCTCCAAATGATCCCCAAACTCCTCGAGACCTCATTCACTCCATTAGGAATCATTATTAGCTTAGAAAAAATGAAGTTAAAAAAATATTATTTGTAACTTTAGAAAAATTTGTGACATTACAACCCCCCCCCTCATTAAGACTACTCATCCCCAAGATTCCCTTCCAAGGGTGGTAAGACATCATCTGAGAGGAGTTCTAGACACAACACATATACATCAGTCTCCCACTCCCAAGTCTCATCTTGTATCCAGTCATGCTGTCATAGAACCTAGACCAGAGGAACTAACCTGCCTCATAGAGCATTCATGCTATATTCAATGATACATATAAGATGCTCCTGGAAGGACACATCCTCCTCCAGCTCGATATCATCAGGTTCAAACAAATGAGATGGGTCGGGATGATACTATAACATCTAAGATATGTGGAAGAAATTGTTCATGTCATGTTACCTCTAAGGCAATATAACATAATAGGTTATCGACCCAACTCTCTCCACAATCTTGAAAGGATTGACATATCAAAGTGATAATTTTCCCTATCTCTTGATTCATTTGTGACCTAATCTAAGAAATACACACCGGAACACCTGATGCACCACATCAAACTCTAGAGGTTTACACTGATGAGTGGTGTAATAATTCTTCCTAAACTGATCTCTAGTCATATGCTTCTGAATCATATAGACATGCTCTGAAGTCACCTGAACAAGACGAAGACCCAATAGAGCTGCCTCGCATGCCTCAAGCTAGCATATAGGTGAACGACATGGTCTTCCATAGAGGTAATCATACAGATCCAACTGAATTGTTTTCTAGAAACTTTTGTTGTAGGAAAACTCAACCAGTCAAATATTATTTTTCCATGAACCTCTTAAATCAAGGATGTAGGCCTGAATCATAACCTCAAACACTCGTATCATCTTCTCAGAATTCCCATCATTTTGAGGGTGGTATGATGTACTCAAGAGAACCTATGAACCCATTTCCTTTTGCAAACCTTTCCACAACCTTGATTAAATGAGGCCATATATATCTGAAATGATAAAAAGTGGTTCACCATGAACTTGTACTATCTTATAGATATAAATCCTTCCTAGATCTTCAATAGAGAATTTCTCCCAGATCATAAGGAAGTGATAAACCTTGGTTAACCTATCAATGATCAACCATTCCACATCATTGTATCAAGGGGATCTCTGAAACCCTATCACAATAACCATGGTGACGTTGTTCCACTTCCACTCATGTAGGGATAGAGGTTGTAGAAGACTAGCAGGTCATCGATGCTCTGCCTTCACCTGCTGATAGGTGGAGAACCAAGTTATAAATCCTAAAATATACCTCTTTATACCAAGACACCAATATTGATGACATATATGTCTTCACATCTTGGAAATACCAATATGAATTTCCCATATAGAGGCATGTGATTCCCTCATCATATATTCCCATATGTTTATATAGATCCATGGAAGAGTAGGGTATCACTCCCATAAACCAACAAGGAGTTGGTTCTCTCCTATGATTCTCTCCCTCAAGATTAGGCCCTCAGAATTAGACATTTTCCTCATCTAGACTCCTTCCAAAAGGGATAATTTCAGTACTAGAGCTGCTATAAATAGTTACCCGTGATATTCTTGAACCTCCAAGTGTATCTCAGAAAATATATCCATCAATTTTCACTCACTACTGGCCTTCTTGATGGCTTCTGTATGAATTTTCTAGCTGAAGGCCTCGGCTATAGCATTACCCTTACCGGGTGTGTGAGTAAGATCAAATTTGAACGATTGAAGGTATTCCACCCACTTGTGCTTCCTCGGATTAATGTCTCACTATGTGGAGATGTATTTTAGACTTTTATGGTTTGTTTAAATGATGAACCACTCACCCAAAAATTATTACCTCCAAAAACATAGATCATTGAGCACAATTTATAGTTCGATGGCATGCGTAGTATAGTTCCTTTCATGAGGTCTCAATTGGTACGACCCATACACTACAACCTAATCAAGACAAGGACCCAATAGAGCTTCATCACCTACTTCAAGCCATCATATAGGTGAAAGGCATGGTCTACCATAGAGGGAATCATATAGATCCATCTAAATTGTTTCATATAAACTTTTGTTGTAGGAAAACTCAACCAGTCTAAGATTATTTTCCCATGAACCTCTAAAATCAAGGATGCGAGCATGAATCATAATCTCAAACACTCGTATCATTTTCTCTGAATTACCATAATTCTAAGGGTGATATGATGTACTCAAGAACACCTATGAACCAATTTCCTTTTTCAAACCTTTTCATAATATCGATTAAATGAGTCCATCTATATTTGAAATTATATAAAGTTGTGCACCATGAACTTGTACTATCTTATGGATATAAATCCTTCCTAGATCTTCTATAGAGAATGTCTCACAGATCGTAAGGAAGTGATAAACCTTGTTTAACCAATCAATGATCACCCATTCTACATCATTGTCTCAAGGGGATCTCTGAAATCCTGTCACAAAATCCATGGAGACGTTTTTCTACTTCTACTCATGTATGGATAGAGGTTGTAGAAGTCTATCAGGTCATTGATGCTCTGCCTTCACCTACCGATAGGTAGAGCACCAAGTTATAAATCCTACAATATACCTCTTTATACCTCGACACCAATATTGATGACAGATATGTCTGTACATCTTGGAAATCCCAATATGAATTTCCCACATAGAGGCATGTAATTCCCTCATCATATCTTCCCATATGTTGAAGTCACCCATACAGTTCCTTGTAAGAGTAGGGTATTTCTCCCATAAACCACCTAACAAGAAGTCAGTTCTATGCTTTGATTCTCTCCCTCAATATTAGGCCCTCGGAATTAGACATTTTTCTCATCCAGACTCCCTCCAAAAGGGATAATTTCAGTACTAGAGCTGCTATAACTGGTTACCCGTTATATTCTTGAGAATCCAAGTGCATCTTAGAAAATAGGTCCATCAACTTCCACTCACTATTGTCCTTCTTGATGGCTTGTGTATGAGTTTTCTGGCTCAAGGCCCCAGCTATAGCATTACCCTTACCAGGTGTTTGAGTAAGATCAAAGTCGAACAATTGAAGGTATTCCACCCACTTGTGCTTCCTTGGATTAATGTATCACTATGAGGAGATGTATTTTATACTTTTATGGTCTGTGTAAATAACAAAACACTCACCCAAAAAGTATTTCCTCCAATAACATAGATAATTGAGGACAATTTATAGTTCGATAGCATGTGTAGTATAGTTCCACTCATGAGGTCTCAACTGGTATGACCCATATATGCTACAACCTGATCAACCAGCATCAGAACTGCCCCCAACCCAATCCTAGAATCATTATAATAGATTTTATAACTCCTATCCAGATTATAAAGAATTAGGATCAACATAAAAATGATTCTTCCCATTAACTAATTAAAAACTTCCTCTCAAGCATCATTCCAGGGGAATTTCACACCCTTCTTGGTCAATCCCATAAGCAGTGCTTCTAGGTATGAGAAGTCTAGGATAAATCACCTTTAATATCTATCCATACCAAAGAAATTATGTTCCTTAAACACATTATCGGCCTACTCCTGGGAAACTAAAATTTTCACCTTCTCTTGGTCAATAGATAAGCCTGCTTTAGATATGATATAACACAAGAAGTGAACCTTTCTAATCCAAAAATGGAATTTACTAAGCTTAAAATATACCTGGTTCTCTCTTAGTGTATTTAGAATTATCTCAAGATGATTTTCATGGTTGTGTCTTGTGAGTGAATACACTAAGATGTCATATATGAATACCCCCACAAAGGAATCAAGATATGAGTGGAAAAACTGATTCACCAGACAAATAAATACTATATACATGTTCCTTAAAATGAATGACATAATCAGATACTCGTGCAAGTCTTACCTTCTCCAGAACTTTGTATGTGGTATGTTTGATTAACTCACTTGCACCTGATGGTATCCTGACCACAAATCTATCTCAGATAAAATAGTTTCTCCTTAGATATGGTCGAAGTGGTCGTTGATACGAGGTAGTGGATACCGGTTCTTCACCATAAGCTAGTTCAATTGATAGTAATCCATGCACAATATAAGGGTACCATATACATTCTTTGTAAAAAGAACAATTTACCCCCTTGGTAATGTTCTTGGTTGGATAAAACCCTTATCCTCGGGATCTTTAAGCTACTTTTTGAGTTCCTGGAGCTCTATAGGTTCCATATTATATGGAGGAATGAACATATGTGCCACACCAAAAACTATATCTATGGTGAAATGAACCTATATCTCATGAGTTAATATTGAGAAATTTTCATGGAAGATGTCCCTTAAATAATCCACAACAATAAGGATATCTTCTAACTACATTCCTTAATCATTCATAAAGAGACTACCCATCTGGGTTGTCACTCTACCTATCCCCATCTACTTGGGTCCAGCTCAACTTTTCTGGATATCCCTTTCACCCTTATGAATATACATGCTTCCCTCTGGTGATGTGAAGGACACCCATTGGCGATATCAGTCCACATAGGCCCGATAAGGCCCATGCCAGTCCATACCAAGAATGATATCGAAACTGGTCATCTTGAGGATGAAGAAACTCTAGAATAAATAGCACCCACCTATATTAAGGGAACACTCCTAACACTAGTGTATTCCCTCTGTTCTAACCCCTAATGGGTTTTTAAGAAACATGATGATTCTGAAGTACTCGATTGAAACGCCAATACTTTCCCAAACTACAGCAGATATAAAGAAGTGTGATGTACCTATATCAAATATGGAAGAAACTAAATTAGAGTCTAATAGAATAGTACCTCTAACTATAGATGTCTTTGGAATCTACTCCTTGGGAATTGGCTAAAAAACATATATATGGACAAAACCATGACCCTATGATGTTTCTTGACTATCCTGAGAAGATCCATTATGCTGACGCTGATGCTCTGGGGTCCGACTACCTCATCCACAACCAGTACAACCTCATATTGATCATATGGTAGAATAACAAATCCTAGATTGATGTTGATTAATAGATTTGATACCTAATATATGTGTCAGTATGAATCCCCTCTCACTAGTTGCTGGAGGAAAAGATAGGAAAAAACACTGAAGGTGACTCATCATGCCGCAAGATCGGAACTCGATTGGGTTCCTCATGCACTGAGAATTATTACGGCATGGTATGAAACACTGGTGAAACATTATAGAGATATCATTTCATGACACCTGGATGGTATTTTCCCCACATGCACCCATGAAATTGCACTTCCTACTATTAGATGAACCATCTCCCTATCTTGGAACCAAACCGCTCTGGCTCCATGGAAGACTTCTCTGAGATTCCCTTATATAATTAGTTCCTTGTTCACTATTTCTATAATGGTATTCAAATGGAATATTATCACATGTGATTGGATATCATACCCAAGACCATCCTCAAAACGCCTCATTGTCCTCAACCCATCACTGTTCAAAGAAGGATAAAAATGAAAAACCACAGTGAAGCAAGCAGAATACTCAAGCATGGTCATAAAGCATTTCTAAAGATGAATTAACTTCCTAGAATGGTCCTCCCTTAGATTGGGTAGAAATAATTGTTCATATAAGGCCATATTAAAGTCTAACCAGTCCATACCTCAATGACGCTAAGCTTGAGAGATGGCATCCCACCAGTTCTTGGAAGAATCATGCAACATATATGTAGCGAGCTTGACCATTTTCTCTAGAGTCATATTTAGATAGAAGAAGATTGATACCATGTATTCTAACGATGACTCAGTAGCTTGAGGTCCACCATCCCTAGAGAAGGTCGGAGGATACAACTACTATATTACCCGATTCATATCTACTATAGTAGGGGTAGGTTATGGAGGACCCTAAATAGACTGCTTGAACTAGATGAAACTGTCAAAGAATTGAGCATCACCACCTGGTGGAAGACCAGTAAGAGGTGCCTTAGGTGGCACCACTAGAGGTATTATAGGTGGATGAGGGCCCACCACCTTTGGAGTGTGATCATCACCACTCTCTTTGTGTATAACATGAGGATGTTTCGGGTTCATACCTCTACAATTTATAAGCGAACAATTCAAACAAGATTTATAATAGATAGGGAAAGTGATAAAGAAAATAAATAAATCAAATGGAAGGTGAAGAGTCTATTTGAAACACTACATAACCCTCAACATGCTCCCAAATACAAGTCTAGGTAAGAAGGAAAAGGTCATAGAGGAAACACTAAGATATTTCCTGCTACCCATTTCCAAGGTTGGGTTAGGGTCAAGGTATCTTATCACATAGATAATGTGACCATTTCATTTTAAAGGTGATATTAATTTTTATCTATTTAGATATTTCAATTACCTTTAAATGGTTTAATTAGGTGGATCGTCATTCCAATTTATAAGGTCCCATACACCTTATAATTTGACATCTGATGTCCAATTAATCCTAACCATAACACATTTCTATAATAAGAATTGGAAACTTTATATATATAGAAATCAAGGATGGAACAAGCACATGAAGTATAGTCAATTAACTTAGGAATTAGATATGACATGGTATATTATTCGAAGTTTAATTCCTATGGTACCAGTATGATTAATGCCTTTATATACCATCATATCATTAGTATAAAGTAATATAAATCATCATTTCAATAATACCAATATAATAACACCATAAGAAAAGTGTTTTACCGAACAGTGAAGTTGTATCAACCATAAATGGCATAATCAACAACTGAAATTTCCCATCTCAGATAATTTGGGTTTCCCTTGTACATGTGTTAGCTAGGTCCAATAAAATGGTCAATTATAAATTCCTTTAGCCCCTAGTCTCTTTTCTAACACCCCAATAGTAAGAAAAATGGAAAAAAAGCTCTAATACCACTTTGTATCATCCTACCCCGGGTGGCACATACCGGTGCCCCGAGACGGTGGCCACAAGACCTCAAGTGAACCTCCCTAAATTCCAGAGGTTTCCGAAAAGTAGTGAGGGCCTAGGGTGTCTCAGTGGAAATAATATTCCCGCATATAATATATTATGTACAGTAATGAATGATAGATTATAAATAGAGGAATCATAAATAAGAAATTGGAAACAACATAAATAATGAAGATAAACCAAGATATAGAAATAAATAATTTGAAAAACTAAATAAGAGAAATAGATACAATAGTGATGATGATCATGATGCTATAAAAAATAAGAGTAGACAGGGATTAGTGGATGAAAGAATATCCCACATGATATAAAAAAATAAAAAATGCAAAAAAAAACTTTTACAACTAGCATCTCGAGCATAGGCTCAGTCCTCTTCCCCATAATCTATCCTAAATATATAAATAAATCATGAATAGGAAACTGCACACTTTTCTATTTCAATACTTGCATTCATGAAGTCTTCTTGGGTACCAAAGTTTTCCCAAGAAGGGTGTGAGATGCAATCTCAGTAGGCCGCCACCCATAATTTCCTGTCCAATCCATTTTTTGTAATATATAAATGAGAATTGTTCCGTTATAATAAATAATATAGAGAGATAAATAAATAAATAATAAACACCTTGGTATGGATTCCTAAATGGAAACCAGACTGATAGCACCTGCTTCAACCTAATAAATATGTCTGAGCCAATGTATTTGTATAAGTGACATGGTAGATACATAGACCAACATGAAGAAACAGCCAAGTTATGTAGACCACAATCTTGTTCTTTGTCTTGGTGTTCATAGTCCCATGTCATCATTTAAACATTCCCATAATATAAATAAAAGAAATCACATAATTACATGTAATGAATCAATCCTTGAAATCCAATTGGGGTGTCCTTAACCTATACAAGGTGATCTATAAAAATCTCAAGGGTTGCTATAGGTGCCTCTGATGTAACCAATTCCATCGATTTCATCTAAGGAAACCCATACCGACGTCCCTTGTATCACTCATGGCATGGTGACTCTGAGTCCGTACCAAGTATCTTACATATGGTACCAGGACCCATATTCTCTCTAGACACATTGTAGGTGAGTCTATCCACAACATCCTTAAATTAGGACCCATGTTCTCTCCCGACCCATAGTAGGTGATCTTTGATAAGAAAATCACATATGACAACATAGAATAGCTTTTACAGTCACATTAGATCAATTAAATTTCAATATCACAAGCTAATAAACTTTCCCAAGAATACCATTCAATTCAATCCAATCAATTATGGACTAATAAATAAGCACATGGCATTAAACAAAAATCTCAATGTATAGGGAACATATCATGGAATAAATGAAAAGTAATTTCATAAGGAAATAAGCATGGTAATCTAACCAATAGGTAATTTCAATTAAGCATGGACAAGGTGTATCAGTTCAATTATTAATCTAATATGGATGATTCAAGTCCTATCATTTTATCTCGGTTCAAATTATGGTTTTTGAGGAATCTAACTAAGGTTCAACTCACACACACAAGGTGATTAACAATTTGTGGCATGGGAAAAGGGCCATTAAAGGTGGTAACACCTAAGGGGGTGTCCAAATATGAGTCTATCAACCCACGTATGGGTTTCTATGTAATCTAAGATCACAAACAACATGGGAAACCAATTAAATCAAATTATTGGACATATTTGAGTCATCATCGAAAGGGTCCAGCATGTGGCACAATGATGGGTCATTTGAAAAGAAAAAAAATAAGTTGGAAATACCTAAACCATCTACCTTTATATAGTATTGCACCACTCTTCTGTTATTGATTCTTTAAATGAGATAAAATAGGGGAAATTTTAGAAATCTTATAATGCCAAGAAAATAGGGAAAACAACATCACATGTAAATAGTGAAACAAATGATAGAAGAAAGTCAAGATATATAGGAGAGGATGATAGAGCTTACCTATATCTTTTAATTTCTTTGGACAGTTATATATTTGGTCATCGGATGAAGGAGACAGATCAAAACCCTATCGATAGGGGAGGAGAAACCCACATGTGGAAGAGGAGAGGAAAAATTCTAAATAATAATAAGGAAAAGACAAATAGGTTTAAATAATTTACAAGGGAAAAAGTGCTAAATTCACCCTAAAAACAAGGGAACACAATTTAGATGCACGGTTGTCCAAACCATGAACCAAATGTGCACCATGATCTGCTTCAAAGGGGAACCCCACATGGTTGGGTGCACCGTTTGTCTAACCATGCACAAAACATGAAAAAAATCTCTATCCAAAACCTCTACAGCACTGCACGGTCGTGTTTTTAGCATTTTATAGTTGAAGAAAAATTGTGCGGCCCCCATGTTTCAACTTTATGAAGTCACATGATTTAGTGAAACCATGTGGGCTGGGTGGCGTGGTTTCTCCTAACCATGCAGCCCAATCTTTTCTTCAATTTTAGGTGCTTCGAGCTCTAAATGATCCGTAGACACCCTCAAAACATCCTTTAATCCCTTAATAATCATTATTAGGACCAATAAAAGGAATTAAAACAAAAAAAAAGGATCATACCTTTAGAAAAATTCGGGATGTTATAGTATTAATGAGATTAAAAGGGTTTACAACATAATATTAAAGCCATGGAAGAGTTCAAATTTATATACATTAACTATAAAGACTATGTGTTGATGTTTGTAAAGAGACCATGTAAACCAAAAGCAATAGAACATAAAAAGTAATTATTAGATTAATTTCATAGCTAACACTTCTCTATACACCCCAGTAGTACCAAGATATATAGGGATATAAAAGAGCACTTCTTATTATAAAACATAAAGAATAAAATTGAAAAATATGTGTCAATATACTTGGAATACCAACAATTAAAGGCTGAGAGACAACTTCTAATGGGTTTCGTACAACCTCTATCTATACCAATTTTTAAGTGGTAAAATATATTGATGGAATTTGTTACTGTGATGCTAAAGGAATCTAAGAGAAATGATGTTATATGGTTCATTATGGATTTCCTTACTAAGTCTTCACATTTATTAGCAATAAGGGAGGATATACCCACTGAACACATTTAATGTCTATATATCAATGAATTTTTTAGATTTCTTAGTGAACCATTATCAATTGTATTTGATTGCAACCCACATTTCACATAAAAAAATTGGAGGAGTCTTCAATAGGCTTTGGAAGCTGGGATACATCTGATCACCCCCCCCCCCTATCATCCTTAAACTGATGGATAGTTTGAAAGGAAAATTTAAACCATAGAAGACTTGTTGAGGTCTTTCTCACATGACTTATAATGAACATGATACAAATAACTAACTCTATTATAATTTATGTACAAAACTTTCTTCCATTTATGTATAAAAATGGAACTATACAAGTCCTGGTATAAAAAAATAAGTTTTACTCCAACATATTGAGTTGAAGTTGGGGATAGGAGGATAATTGGTGAAAGACTCATTGTGGAAGAAACTAAGAAGTCTTGAGATATCTAAGATTATATAAAGATAGATCATAGTAGACATAAAATCTATGCTGATAATCAGATGAAGGACTTGAGATTCAAAATATGAGATCATGTTTTCTTGAACATAACACCATGGAAGGGACTTATAAGGTTTGGTAAGAAGGGGAAGCTAAGTCTAAGGTACATTGGCCCTTTTTAGTGTTTAGAGATAATTTTATTTGGGGATTATCTTTTAGATTTTACACCCAACCTCTCTAAAGTACATGAACTATTCCATGTATCAATGTTATGGAAGTAAATTCCAGACCAAACACATGTACTAACCACTAAAGAAATAGTTATCAAACATGACTTGTTCTATAATTAACATCCCATTATATTCTTGACACTAGAGAGAAAGTGTTATAGAATCAAAAAACCCAACTGGTGAAAGTTCATTAGTAGAATCACAATTTGTAAAAATCAACATGGAATCTTAAAGATTCAATGAGGAATAATTTCCCTTATTTGTTCATGTATTGATGTGCACATTAAATTTTTAGGATTAATTTATTTGTGGGGGTGTAATGTTTGATATTATGAAATAGGAAATAAACATTTAATCAAAAAAATTAAAACCGATTGAAAATTTTATTATTTAATATTAATGTTTAAAAACATCATAATACAATAGAAAACTAAGAAATTAAATTTATAATAAAATCTATAATTAGTACCCAAAACATGTAGCAATATATAATGACACCTTAGTATTATATTACATAGGATCATACTCAAAATAGAATAACATGTATATGAGATACAATTCAATTTAAAATAAAACAATAAGAAATCTAAAATACATGGTATAGAAACTATGAAAAGTATATGATATATTTTTAATGTTAGAATGATGTGTATACATAAGAATAAATATGACCGTTTTAATCTGTTCATTGGGAAGTTGGCCATTGTAATTGTGATATTACCATTATAAATACAATTGTAAAATAATATGCATAAAACCATTGATCACAACCCCCCCCCCCCCAACCCTTTTACCCCTCTTGGATTGGTAGTTAAAATGGGGATTACCCCTAAAGCCCACCCTAAATGGTCCATGGTTTGGTGACTAGAACCAAGGGTATTGAATGCATACAATGGGAGGTATTACCATCAATATATAAATTTTAGGATAAGAGATAGATAATCTCTTCCAATAAAACTCAAATCATTAATAAATAAGAAATCTCAATACATGAATGTAATTACATACAAGTGGAAGCAGCTGGGATCCTAAGAAATGACCACAAAACATTAACACCTCCTGAACAAATCCATGATATAGTAATTCCCAAATCAATCACAAACTATCTCCTATAGGACTAAAAATTATTTACATATATATGGGGTGATCATATAGGTATACTAAGAAATATCATCCCCAAAAGCTCTCATGTAAATTTAAAAGAAGCATTTAAAATCCCTGTGCATAAACAAATAAAACTGACTTGTTACCCTTGGAGGTGAAACTATATACCATCCTCATAAGGTATCTATCACCAAGTAACATATAGAAGCAAGTAATCAACATCAAGAGAATATATTTATAATAAAGTCACCCTACATCCACTTCCCCACTAGTTTTTTACTCTCACACCCTAATGCTAAATGTCTTATGATACAATCCCTTCTCTAAGTCATCCCATCCCCTAGGAAACCATATCACATCCACATAATCATATCATCCTACACCCCGTGCACACACATATATATAAAATCCATAACCACATAGATGTAAGGAATAAAAATTAGTCTATATATCATGCATTATACCCCAAGACACTACAAGCCATACAAGTAGACCTATAGTGACCACAATTTCTATAATTGGAATACATTCATATGTTAAAACCTTAATCTGCTACAACCTATACATACATGTATGGTAAACTGAGATCAATTACAGTTTATATAGGTGTGTTACTTATACCGTAATCCATAACATCTAGGATACACCTACACATCATGATATTTTTTAAGGTATAGTGGGAAATAGGTATAGGACTTACATCCATTCCCTCACCAACACAGATGTTGGGGGAAACACCCAAAACCCAAAACATTTGGGTATAAAATACTTACCCAACAATGGGTTTGGTGTGTATGGATTCATAAAATATAAGGAATTTATATATCACACAACCACACTATGGGAAAATACCTAGAATTATTCTCACACTAAATCTATAATCCCACATGAAACTCAGCCATCACTACTGATTTTTAGATATCTAATTCTTTAATAAGAATGCAAACATCAAATATCATCTTCATTATTCATTAAAAATTTAGAGTTACTCTTTTCACTAGTATGACCCATTCATTAACTCTAGTATAAAAATTTATATAACTATTTTATTATTTCGAATTTAATCATTATAATTAATTTTTCTAGCCATAGGTATCCCATGTTCATCCTTAATTTCTAGACTTCCATTCCCATGCTCTTGGATAATTTAATTAAACCAATTTAATAGTTTCCATCAATTAAATTATTACCATCATAAAATCCCAATACCATGGGTTTATTTAAATTCTACCAATCGTCCCATAATCTAAATATTTTATTACTCAACTTAAGATACAACAAGAAAGATGCACTCAATGTGCATGAGGAAAACCACAGTTGGTAGTTAGGAGTCCCAAAACCAAACACCAATAAAATTAGCCCCAAAAAAACAAAAATTAATAAAAATAGAAAATCTAACTCTAAAACCATGCCAACAAACTAGCCAATTTACCCAACATAACTATCTAGTAATAGGAAATCCCATCTCTCAACTATTTCAATCAATTCACAACCATAATCAAGAAAAACTATCCTATACCCACCAATATCTTACCATACTAGGTTCCCATAAAATCATATAAAGGGATCTACCATCCTATGGTATATACCAATAGAAGAAAAACATATTTTTAACACAAAAAACACATGGGTAAACTAATACCATTTATCAAGTACCCAATATCTAACTAACAAGGTTGAGCTCAGAACAACCCCAAACATTATGATTTTTTAAAAAAACTTTTTAATAACCATATTGAATACAATTATTAAATATAAGTAGGTTTAAATAATAATGAACTAAATATAAATTAGTTATCAATATCTAAGAATCAACTATAAACATTATTTGATAAATACTTGCTTGCATAATAGATTTTAGGAGGAAGAATAACTCATATCAAAAGAATCATTAGTTACCCACTTCATTTTACCATATTTACATTGTTTAATCAATTTCAAGTACATAAATAATGTTATATAAAAAAATAACCAAAATAATAACCACAAAAAATAGATATCGGACTATCTAGAAAATATTATGAGGAATCATCAATGAGAAAAACACATGTGTTCACAACTCCCTTCCAATTCATTCTTATTTCTGATTATTATATTCTTTACAGTCAATTCCAAAATATCCCAAAGAATCTGAAGCATTTTAGTTCAACACTTACATATAAGAAAAGTCTAGTAATCCACTACCTCGAGATGAAAATTTAAAGACACTCTAGGAAATAATGAACTAACAAGTGTTGATCACCAATAACTTCTCCCATGAGGAACCTATAACCCATAAAGGTATTATAAAACCATTATTAATCCATAAATCATCAATATAAATCCCATAAAAACTGAAGGAAACCAATTTTTCATATCATGGAAGGATATAATGGGAGTAATCATAACCAAATAGAAAGAACAAGATTCTCTTAGGATCACCCACAAATCAATATCTAGAGGCCATTGGATAAATCCTAGAAAAGGGAATAAAAATAAATTGAAAGAGCTCCTTAGGTCACATAGGGTTTGAAGGATAAGGGACAAAGTAAGAGGAAATATAAGTGAGTTATGAGTTTATATTCTCTAGACAATATATAATAACATGGAGAAACTCCCCTGAACATGCCATGATACCTATGTTTTCCACCAAAACTATTTTGGAGGACATGATTCAATGCTGAAATGGGTCCTAGTCAAACCCTCATTTTGGATTATGTTGAGAAATCAATTTTGTATCTCCCAAAAATATTATAAACCTTTGATATGGCTGCCCCATTAAACAATACACCATGCCATGGTTGTCCAAGAATTATTAGAGATAGGTTCATAACCCCTAAGACTCCATAACATAACCTATTCCCTATTCCACAACATTCCTAGAAGAATAAAAGACCATGAAATTTAACCACGGTAACCATGGTTCAATAGATACTGTTATTATACAAGGGTTTCCAAATTAGTAGACCCACAAAATTCATCATCTAAAACACCACGCTATAGGGACCATGACTACAATGGAAGGCTACCTCCAAAACCTCACCATGTCATGATCTAAAGTCCCACACCACTATATTCCTATTATAGAGAAAATCTCATCTCAAATAACACATTTACCCCTCCATCCCTTTCTATACACCTCAATTCACCAAAAAAATAAAAAGGAAGGTCCTGGAAAAAACAATCATTTACATCAATAATCCTCACAAACAATTCTTATCCATGGAAATTTAAAACAAAACCTAGGAAGGAAAAAATAAGGGTCCAAACAACCACCCCGTGAGATAACTATCAAAGATCTCCCCAAAATAGGACCACAACCAACAAATCAGAGGAAAAGGGAATATAAACATCCAATATCATCAATCATGTCATAAATCAATAAAAGGTTATACACATCATCTCAAAAAAATATATATAACCTAGTGGATTGTATTGGGACATTTAGAGGTGGTGGTGAATCAATGTACCTAACTTTTACCAAGTTTTACTTTATTTTATTTAAACCCTCTTATAAACTAACTTATTCCCTATTTTATAGGAATGGATTAATTGATTCACACTCATACCTCACATTAGTAGGTAATATAGATTAAATAAGTGATAATTACATGAGTTTCGGTATAAGGTTTGAATCCTTGCATAGAATATACTCCTTACCATGTTTTACTTTTATCGAGTACTTGTATTTTACTATCACTATAATTTTTATTGATCAAATGTTCAGTTTTATTTTCACAAAATTATTGGTATAGAATCATCCAAATCATGAAAGGTAAGAACAATAAAATTCCTAAATATAGGATGTTTTTTAAATTAGTAACACAAGTATTCAAGGTTGGTATTTATACTCATACCAAAAGTTCTTCAAGTTTTCTATCTTGATCCAGTAAGCAGGTCTTCAATTACTAGGATTTGATCAAAAAAACATCATGCACACTGTCTTTGTTCTTTACTTGAAATCGCTATGATTGGGAAACACATTGTTTATTCAATCAGAATGATAAGTTAAAATAAATATCCAAGAGTGGTATGTTTTATTCTACATCCATGAGTCTCAATACAAAGATGATCAACTATGAAAATGTCAGTCACTCTTCCTCTAAATTTATTCGTATGATAAAATTTTATCACTTTCCTCATCCTTCTTTATATTTAATAAAAATATATACTAATAGATGTGTCAACTACTTATCCTTTGATACATAGTAGTTATTCTATATTTAAGGTGGTATCAAATTCTCACTTATCTCGTGTGGTTATTCTTGACACAAAACCAATTACTCAAGATTCAAAATATCGAGCCACATATACACCTCATGTATCATCAAATTAAAATATATATTCACTGAGTTCTATATGAATATTCAGTGAATATTATTTTTCTAATATTTGATCTTTTCCTATTAGTAAATAATGGAAGGTTATTCTCATATTTGGACTCATTCAAACCTCACATTAAAATTGAGACATGGTCTTCAAATCTTCCTTAATAATCTATTTCAAAAACCCATGAAATATTTAAATATCATGATATTTATATTCCCATAAATTCTATGATTTTAATTCTTTTTAAAATCTCCACATGTGCATGATTTCTTGCAACACATTCATGTGGATTTTTCTCTTGCGGTATGGAACACTTACTTCTTCATAGAATCACCTATGAATTTATACTAAGATTTTCAATAAAATCATAATAAACACACCTTTAAAAAAATTCCAAGAAACTCATAGGTATCCAAATTATATCTATACTGACATGGAACTATCATGTAACACTTTTTTCTATGATGTGGAACATGTCTCAATCACCAGCTTCCTCCTCAACTGTAACCCCTTTAGTCTCATATTTAATCATGATCCATATAAAACATCATGTTGTTTAATTAGTGAGGAACGTAACATCAATAATCCTTTGAATTAATTCCCATATTCATTAGAAATCAAAATTCTATAAACTAATCATTTTTATTTCATTATATTATTTTTAAAGTCATAAGAACAGTGACGTTATACACCCATCCTAGAAGCCACTTATTATGAATTTAGAAGTTATACAATTATGTTTAAAAAAATTAGTTGAAATAAAATGATGAAAATTCATATGGTGATTTAAAAATTAAAATGTGGGAACAAAAATACAAATATTGAAAAAAATTCATATATTTTCTCAAAAATTCATATGATATTATATAACATCTCACATTGGGAAAAAAATTATGGCAGAGTTATACAATCCAAAGTCATATGCACGATAGAAATTCCATATGATTTTTCCTTTACCTCAATTTCTAACACTAAATTCTTATGGTGAAGTATTAGAAACAATCAAATTCATACGATGAAGTTTGATACTAGAACTCAAAGTTTTATGGTTGTCTCAATGTCTTATGGTGAAGTTAAATGATCCAGCGAATTAATATATAAAACTATTATAGTGAATTAATATGATATTACATAATGTATTATGATCCTACCAAATTCATACATCCTGCTAAAATCCCAAAAATACATAACTCTTATAAATTACATCAAAAAATACTAAAACTAACTCCAAGGATTCTCAAATTCCTCAAAAAATTAACCAAGGTATCTTCACACTAAAATTAGAATATTTCAAGCTCAAAAAACTATAGATGGATTCTATAATACATCAAATCCTCCTTCTTTCATTCACCTTACTTGAAGCTTCCTAAATAACAACTTATGAAAGTTGTCCATAATAGCCAACCATACTACTCACTTGTTGAATACATTACCCTCAAATCCATCAAAACATTCCATATCTCCATGAACACGGTTCAATAATTGTTACATGTAAATGGAAACTATATTTAATTTTCCTATTAAAGTTATTCAAGAATCAACCAATAGTTTCCTTTACCATTTATGATAGAATCACCTAAATAAATTTTCAATTATCATTAACACATATTGAAAACTAAAATTATCATGGAATATCATCATGAAATCTATCATATTGAAAAAAAAAAAATCCAACTCATGGTCTCTTCAATCGTACCATTTCCATTTGTTGTAAATACCATCAAACTCCTCTATCAATATGTGTGTTTTATATCCTTTATTCTCCACCCAATTAGAAATAAATTCAAAGGAAATATAGGTATTGTACCTTACTTATATAATCCTTGTTATCCTTAAGAATAAATGGTTTTTCATAACAACTTATTCTCCCTCTTTAATACTGAATTTTATCTTGATTCAATTCTAAGAGAAGGAAGGAACCACACACAACTTAGTTGTTAGTCTTTAGTTAATCTTCTATAAGTATGTGTGAGAAAACCCAATGTTGAAAAATAAGAGAGTGTTAACCAAGAAAACATGGTTTAGTATAAATTACCATACATGTGATATTGTTTCCAATTATTTGTAGAAAATATTTATTAAGAAACATAAATCTTGCACTTAACTCGATAAAAAATCTGAAAAATTAAAATGAAAGGTAACATTACTCCCCTTTTTTATTACTAAAAACATCAACCCACACCCCCCCTTAGTAAACACATTAGATATAATCAAAAAGGGTAAAAAAAATTGATGGAATATATTAATATTTAATTTTAAAAAGATATCCAGAAACTCCAAATTCATACTAAAATGATATTTTTTAAAACTTCATCTCATTTTTACTACCCCTCAAGGGATAAAATAACTTTTATTCCTCACCATGGTTATTTTATTTCAAGTAAATTATTACTAGAGATTTTTTTTTAATTTAAGATGAACTCCTTGAAATTAATATCAATATAGTAATAAAAACATTAAATAACAAGTAGTATGTTTCTATCTTTATAAATCATCCTTTAATTATCCTAAAATTCCCACTTTCATGTCATTAATTAAAATCAATTTTTTCCCCATAATGTTAATATTTTATTTTCATAACCAATGGAGAGAGAATAAAAACCTCTAAATTTTAAATGAAATTACCACAAGAACCTTCCAAAAATAAAATTCCTGTTTCAAATAAATTTTTTGAAAGCATATCAACACCATCTTCACTTTACTCTCCTTTTAAAGGTAATCACCTGGTAATCAGATCTAAACTAGTGATATAATCTTGATCCTATCCATTTTTTTCATTTATGAAAACATACACTCTTTATATAGATCTAATTTTTAGAACTATATTCATCTTTAATTTTATACATCATAATCACAAAAAATGCCACATGAATGGTAGGAAATAAGGTGGAAATCCTTATTCTTCAATATAAACAACAAGGGTGAGAATACTTTATTTTCTAAGTTTCTGTTTTTACTCATTCCATCATGATTACACCTTTTCATTTAAAATATTTCCTTATTTTGGTTTTCATAGACTTATTTTTATTTTCAAATATTTTCTTATGTATAATAGGATTATTAACCTTTTCTAATAAATCAATTTCAGATTATGGTTTTTCCTTTTTTTTCAAAGCTCTTTATTATTTCTTCTTACCTTGAAAGAATGTTCATACACTCATTTTATTTATGTCAATCATTTTTTCACCTTCTATACAAATTTTCAAGAAAATTTGGGTTACAATGTTGGATAAAATTTCTTGAAATAAAATTTCTTCTTACTGTCAAATAACCTTATTCCCTTTAGAACTTGAACTTACTTAATCTTTCTCCATTTCACTATCTATATTAAATTGTGCAGGATAAACTCTTAGACACTTCTTTCTAACATATTTACCTTCCTTACAATTTACACATGGGTTCTTGGAAAACTTTTATGTTACCAATTTTGAGAAACTCATCCATTTCTTCTTATGAGATATCAATAACGAAACTAATCCTTTTATCTCTCTCAAGGATTGATTCTCTCCTTGGATTATTACTTCTTCCAATAAATTTTAATTTCATTAATTATTTGAAATGATCCATGGTGTTGCCTATTTTTATGTAATATATTATTATTACCTTATCTAGAGTAACATCCCTTGATTATTTTCTCTTGAATAGGATTCTTAGAAATGACTTTCTTGGATATATTCTTTTATTTACCACCCAAGGTAGTTTCGTCAATAATATTTCAATTTTTGATCATCTTCTATAGAATTATATTTTTATTATTAATATAAGATTTTTTATGTGATGAAGAATATCATCACCCATCATAGTAGTGATAATACATATTTTAAAAATTATATAAAGTCTCTTGGTATGTATATAGGTTTTTGATTGATAAATTCTTCTCACTATTCTAAGATTGATTCTTTCTATCATGCATTATTTTATTTTCATCATAAAACCTATTTAACCATGCCTCTGTTAGTTTTTATATGTTTATATATTGTGTGAATAATCAAACACCATATGAAAAAACATGTATCAATACCATAATTGACCAATAAACCTTATTTTTCTTCTTTAAAGTTTATATTGTCTAAAATTTTAAAAATAGAAAGATTTTTTAAGCCTTGTTTTTAACCTTTTGGGCTTATATTTGGGAATAAAATCCTCCATATATTCCTATATCCATCCTTGATATGGTGGAAGGCTTCTACCTAATTTTTATCTTTTGTTTTTTTATAGTTTTTATAAACATAAACCACTTGAGTAAATATATTTAGTATAATTATAATAATTAGAGATGTATTGTACCTTTATCTGATATTGTAACATAGATTCATTTTCATATGATATCAACTTATTTTTTCCATAAATATGAGCCTTTTGGGGTAATTGATCTCAATATAAACTTGTATGGTTGTATCTCTACTTTCAAAAAACTGATAATTTCTGACTTGAGTAGTTTCTATATTTTTTTGTTTTATCCCATGTTCAAGACACTTCATGCAATGGGAATATTTTTCATCCTTAAATGATATAAATATTTATATGTCTTCTGAATATAATATTCATGTGACTTTCTTGATTATTGTAGAGAATTAACAATCTCTTTTATTTTTCATACTTTAACCAATAATTGGAATCATTAACATTCATAGAGCCATTGTGAAATATTTTAAATGCATAATTCACTTATTCAACAATAAATGTTTTCAATACCTTTTAACTAATATTTTATTGAAATTTTTATACAAGTAAGAAGTTTTTTCATTTAAAAGTAACACTGAATATTATTTGGCTTCAACAACGTTTATGAGAAAATTAAAAATTAAAAATTTCATTCCTAGTGTATCCTATATTAAATTTTTTATTATATTAGTTCTTCCTTTTCATCTATAAATTACTTAAAAACCAAGTATATATGTGACTACTTCAATAGGAACATTCTTCATATACTTTTCAAATTTAGAGTAGAAGTATTCAATAGTTTTGATATATTCATCCTATTCATGATCTAGATATATTATTGTTAATTATTCAACAGTATATATATATATATATATATATATATATATATATATATGAGATGATAAATTATCACTTTGATCGGCTTTAAATGGTGAAAAATCCTTATTTTATTTCTTTGATATTTTTCTTAATCCCTTTGCCTATTTCTTCTTCATATTCTTTAAGGTACTAGTTGAAACCTATCCTTTAGTTTTAAAATAAATAGAATCCAAGATATCCATTTGAGGAACATCAAAATTTTCTTTAAACATGCACTTTATATAGATATCATAAAAAAATTGGGGAAAATTTTGATTCAATTTGAGGTAGACCTACACTCTGATACCACTTGTTGAACCTAGTGGATCATGCATGGTTACTGAGAGGGTGGTGAATCATTATACCCAAAAAAATTCAAGTTTTATTTTATTTAATTTAAACTCATTAACACATGAATATATCCCCTAGTTAAGTAGAATATATTAATTTATGTTCACTCAACCCACACATAGGTATATAATGAATAAAAAACTATTGATAAATACACAAGGATTTTTACAAGGTTTGGATCATTGTGGAAAAAAAATCCTTATCATGTTAGAATTTTATTGAGTATATAGATTTTTTTATCACTAAAAATTTGTATAGGTCAAAAGTTTAGTTCAATTCACACAAAAAAATTGGGATGGTATCATCCAAATCAAAAAATTGTAGGAATAATAATCTTCTTGAATGTACCACATTATTTATACTAGTCCCAACAGTATTCAATGGTGTTATTTTTACTAGTATCATCGGTTATTTAAATATTTTCCCTTGATCTAGTGAAAAGGTCATCAACTTGTTGGATTTGATAAAAAAAAACTTCATGCACATTGGCCTTGTTCTCCACTCAATCTCACTATGATTTAGAATCACAATGTTTATCCAATAGAAATGATCAATAATGGTGAATATCCAAAAAAAGAATACTGAATTCTTTCTACAAGGGTCTCAACAAAAATATGACCAAAAACAATAGTTTTGTTTTCTCTTATTCTTGATCTATTTATATGAAAAAAATTTATCATGTGTCTCATATTTATTCTTATTAAAAACATAGATTAACTCTTTGATGTGTCAACACCTCCTTTGATAAACATTAGGTATTATCTCTTGGAATCAGTATAATATTCTCACTTCTCATGTAATTTTTCTTGACACAAAACTAGTTATTATAAAGTTAAAGTATTCATATACACATACACATCATTTCACTTCACCAAAAAATATATATCCATTGATTTATATATGAATCTTTAGTAAAAAAAATTTCTAATATTCAAACATTGATTCTCCTCAAATCACAATAGGTTATTCATCTTTCCACTCATTCAAACTTCACATTAAAATCAAGTTAAGGTTTCCAAATATTTTTCAATACTCAATTTCAAAAATATCATGAAATATTTAAATGTTCAAATCTTATTTTCCCCAAAATTTCCAAGATTTTAATTTTCCTTAAAGTCCCCACTTGTTCTCGAGTCAATGAAGCATTGTCGCATGGATTTTTATATTGATGTGTGGAACTCTTACTTCTTAAAAGAATAACCTCTCAATTATTTCTAATATCTATAATAAAATCCAAAGAAATATCCCCTTAAAAAAATTCCATGAAACTTGTAGTAATTCAAAACATTTCCATGCTAACATGGAACTGTGACATGGAACCCTTTTCTATGACATAGAACACATCTATTGCACTAGATTCCTCCTTTGCTGGATCCAATTTAATATTATTTTGAATAATAATACATATGAAATATCATGATGTTTAATCAGTGAGGAATAGAGCATAAAGCATCATCTAAATTTATTACCCTCTTATTCTAAAATCATATTTCTAGAAACTCAGAATTTTTGGTTCAATATATAAATTTTAAAGTTATACGATTGATAAAGTCATGTAATCAACTTGGAAAACACTTCATATGACTTAATATAATTAATTATTGAAAAATTAATTTAATTCTAGTGAAAAAATATTCATATGATTCCTTATGAATTCTGATTTTGGAGCATAGATAAAAACCTATAGAAAATGGTATGTTCTACCGCAATGTCATATTGGATTATCTAAAGTATTATTCTAGGAAGAATCATACATCTGAGTCATATGATCTAAATTCATAGTCTTAGTAGAAATGTTTAATGAGTTTTTTTTACTCAAAGTCTGACAATAAAGTCTTATGGAGAAGTATTATAATTAGACAATGTCATATGATAAAGTCTAATGCTTGAACTCAAAGTAATACAGTCAGCTCAAAGTCCTATGATGAAGTCACATGATCCAAAAATTCATACGTTAAAGTCTTATGGTAAAGTCTTATAATGAAAATTCCTTTGATATAACTTAATGTATTAAGATCATTCTTAATTCATAAATCATACTAAAACATTAAAAATCATTATTTCTTCCAAATGACATCAAAACTTCATCAAACCAGCTCCTAGCCTTCTCAAGATCCTAAAAAGTCATCAAGGTATCTTCACACTAAATTTAGGATACATAAAGCTCAATACACAATAGATTTATTCTCCATTACTTCAAATAACCTTTCTTTAATTTTTACATCATGAAACTTCCTCAATAATATCTTATAAAAGCTATACAAAGTAACCAACAATTCTCCTCAATTATTAAAAATAGTTCTTGCAGCTCAATCAACACTTGTCATGTCTCTTTGAAGACTAGATCAACAATGTCCATATTTAAAGGGATATTATATTTAATCTATGTATAAACCAATAGTTTCCTTTTACATTGATAATGTAAACACCTCAATAAATTCTATTCTCATCACCAATACATACTAATGACTTCGATAATCATGGCATCTCATCATGCCATCTTTTTTATTAACAATAAATGTAATTCAACACATAGGATATTAAAAATAAAATATAAATACACTTATTATTTTGATCATGCATCTAATAATTACATTCCCATGTACACTCCTCCAAGTCACCATGTTAGCATAAGAAATAAACCAAGGGAAGTGCATAGTTTCAAATCACCTTCTCTTGATGGTCAATATGTCATTACATAAAGCTCACATCATCTTCAAAATCCATCTCACCACAATAAATGACATGGGAATCATATTGATGATACTAATGAACCTATGATACATAGAAGAAATCATTTATATGGTCCAATTTTAAATAAATTGTTAACCTATAATCAAAAACTCCAACATGAACCAACACCTATAAAGGACCAAAAAATAAGGGATAAATCATACTCCCACAACCAAAACTCAACTTCCCATGATGAGAAGATACCTTTAATAATACATGAACTATATTTTCAAACTCAAGAGGGATCCTTCTATGGTAATAATATACATTTGATAACCCTACACTAGCTTCCTCTTCTCGTGAATCGAACACACCTCTTATGTTGTGTTCTAAAAAATTTCTAGTCTGGGAATACCAAAATATCCAACCTCAGTAAAACACAACATAGATATGTTGGGTAATCCATACAATTATTTAAATATGGATGTACTAATGGTACAATGATAAATATTTTTATAAGTGAAATCTACCAAGGGTAAGTGTTTCACCCACAAACCTCTAAAATTGAGAGTGCATGCGCACAACACGTCTTACAAAGATTGGATTATACAATCTATCTAACCATCCATATATAAATGATAAGTTTTTATGTGGAATAATTAAGAGCCAAAATCATTCTTGATAGCTATCTAAACCTAGTAGTTTAAATAGTGATCAAGATCATAAATGATCATCTCTATAAACCCATTAAGCCTTACCACCTCCTCTAGATGTCACCTAAACAAAACATATAATCATATTGATTAATTAATAACTAAGAAGTGAGATGAATTCATTAAATGGTCAATAATAACCCAAATGAAATTACATACCCCAAAATATTGAGTAGAACCAATGAATAAGTCAATTGATATTTTCCCTACTTCCACTGGGGAACATCAAACAGTCGAAGAAAACCACTAGGGACACGATGCTCAACCTTAACCTCTTTGAAAAATTAAACATAAATTCATGAACATTTCAATGGATATCTTTTTCCAAAACTATGAAAATAGGTTTCTAAGGTCATTATATAACTTATCCATACCAGGATTTACCCCCAAAAGAAGAAGTTTCTAACTCCCTAAGGACCACTTTAAGAATCCCTAGAGGAACAAAGATCCTATACTAAAACAACACCTAATATTGATCAGCCTCGGTCCATCCCTCAAGAGAATCAAAAAAACACCATGATCTCACCATAACTCAACATCAAAATCCATCGGCTCTCTCTCTTCTACCTTCTATACCAAATATAATTTTAAAATAATTTGATAAAGAAACCCTCTACTATTAATAACTCATATATCAAGGTTTATTATAGCAAGCTCTTTAATCACTCTCCAAGAGTCACTAGACTCATGAAAAACACCACCATGTCACTTCCTAATAAGTTCATCAGCCACAACATTACCTTCACCTATTTTATAGTAAATATCAAGACATAATCCTATAAGAACTTCATCCATCATCATTACTGCAAATATAAGTTGTGATGGGAAAATATATAACTAAATATTTTGTGATCTATAAAGACCAAAAAGGGTTTACCAATGATGTAATGCCACCAAAATTTTATGTCAAACACAACCATATCCAAATCAAGATCATTCATGGTGTAATTATTTTCATGATTGTATAACTACTGAGACCCAAAAGAGATCACTTCTCTATGGTACATCATAATGAAAATCAATCTAACATTTTAATATTAGTGATAAATATAAAACAAAAAAAACTTCCCTAAGAAAGTGAAGAATAATAGAACTGACTTAATTCTCCTTAAAATACTCAAATGAATCCTGGAACTGTTCAATCCATAAAAAAAACCCAACCCCTTCTAGATAAAGCTGTTAAAGGAGTCATAATTAAAGAGAATTTGGGTATGAACATCTTTTAAAATCTTGTAAAACAAAGTTAAATTTACACCTATAAATCATTATTAAAGGATCCTAAGAAACAATAACCTCAATACTTGAAGGATCCACCAATAATCTACACTAAGACAGAACATGTCCCAAGAAATTAATATCACATTCTCAGAACATAAACTTTAATAGTTTCCAAAATAGTTGATGATGTTAATGAATTCCAAAAATAGCTCACAGATTCTCTATGTTATCGTCCTTAGGTTTTAGATACACAAGGATTCCACTGATAAACAACACAAAAAACCAACATAGAAATTTATGTAAAACAAAATTCATTGTCCTAATGAACATGAATAAAGTGTCTATGAAATATAGTGACATTAAAACATTCACATAATGTTCATAACAACATCTAAAATAATTCTATTTTATATCCTAATCCTTCACTCACATATATCCTCACTACAAATAGATCTTTGAGAATAGGGAATATACCTTTAACTGATTGAAAAATTCATTAATCCATGGAATAGGATAACAGTTCTTCACAATCACCTAGTTCAAGTGATGTAAATTGAAACATGGATACAGACTGACATCCTCTTTCTTTTCAAACATGACTGGAGAAACCCAAGGTAACACACTGGGTTAGATAAAACCACTATACAAACTATCATCAATCTATATTTGTAGCTCATTTAACTCAAAAGTTGCTATACTATAAGAATACATAGAAATTGAGGTGATTATAATCAATAAATCTATTAAAAACTCAATCTATTATTAAGGGTGTGGGATCAAAACCTCTTTTGGAAAGACATTAGGGTCTTCCTATATAACCCTGGGAAACAACATCAGATTATCCCTCACTAAACTCAACATCAACATAGTAATTAAAGAAGATAGGTACTCAATATGCCTCTCACCCATATGAGCATCTCACACTCCAAAAAACCCAACATTATATATGTCATCGTCATTATAGAATATTACTCACCTCCTAAAGTAATAAAAAACACCCTAAACCAAATACAGCCAGTCTATTCCATGGATGATCTCATATGGTTATATAAATAAATATAGGAACCTACCCATGAGAGACACTGCCATAGAATCATATCATAATCTCTACAAACATCATGCAAGATAACACAAACCTCCAACAAGTGTATTAAACAATAACGTAAATATAAGACTCACTAATTCAAGTCCTATAGAATGTACTAGGGAATGTGAAATAAAGTATTTTGTTACTCCCAAATAAAAAATCATATTCCCAAGTAGAATATAAGTTGATAATACATTGTATGATGTTTGGATTTCCTTTTTTTGGAAACTTTAAATCATTCAAGTAACAACAAAATTTTCCATGGCCTAATTATCATGGATGGTGACCACCCACAGAACCACAATCTTCTCACTTTCCTTAAGGGACAGGATCATAATGGGGTTATCCTATAATTTCCTCATCCCATCAATACTAATAAAAATCAGGATCACCATGTTGTTTCTACCTTAGAGGATACCCTTGAAATAGCTCAGCCTGAAGAAGGACTCCAACCCCATGTTGAGTATCAAGGAAGATCAGGAACTCAATATCATGATGGTTATGGCCTCCACATGAAAACAAACCATGCTTTATATTCTTTAAAGGGTCTAGGAACTACCAACTCTTGTGAAAAACAATGGAAAACATAGGAATTAACTCCCATCTATTTTAATCTTCTAATGGCCATTAAGCTAAGAACTATTGGTCAGAGATATTATTTGTGAAGATTCTTGAAAACTTATATCCCACAATGATCCATTACTAGCCAACACACTCTCTATAACCTATACATTATCTAGCACCTTGAGATATATCATCAACATGAACAGGGTGGTCTGAAACTAAATATCTAGATAAAGAGCCTTTATAAAAAAAACCCAGTCTATCCTCCTCATCCGGAAAATGGTCTAAAGAATTATAGATAAGGTTTTTATACTAGATACTAAAATACCACACACTGTAACTCCCCTAAATGAGTATAATAATCTCTTGAAGAAAATATTCCTTCCCAATCAATGAAATAAACTCATCCTAAAAATGATCATGAAACATCTCCCATGAAATGGTTGAATCCTCTCTATTCACAGGGAATAATAAACATAACTATTGAGATATGCCACACAAAATAGAAATAACAAACATAACCTAGTACTCCCTCCAAGAATCGGTCAAACTGAAAGTAATCTCAACCTCCTACAACCAAGCCTCGGCCTTTTAATTTGAAATAGATCCCTTATATTTCTGCAGGCCCATGCACTAAGCCTCTTGAATTGTCTTCCTCCAAGAATAAATATCATCCACTTCAAATATATGATGGCATACTAAAATACTTGTTCGAAATATTCACCATGAATCTAATGAGGACGTAGTTCTGTCTCCATACCTATAAAATAGTAAATAGTTAGGGACTCATAAAATTTGAATAGGGAATATTTAAAATTCATTAATTAAATTCATCCTAATTCACATCATCTACCCAATAGAATCAAAATAACTAAAAATCAAAATGCATGATACTTACATAGGTCTCTACCCTTTATTTACATAACTTCACTTAGTTAATTCAAAAAACATAAGGTCCTTGGGTTGAATCATAGGGGGACATAAAATCCTATTTTTACCTAGCCTCCCTTGCTCACTTAATGTGCTATGTCAAGATGATATAATTTCCATACCAGATCATGAAATAATTATGGGATATTATCACCAAAATCCATTATATATCTTAACCCTCAGCTCAGATACTAGTCTATCATGACCCCCACTAGTAACCATCATGGGATATTAGTAAATATGATTATTAACCCTAAATCCAAACTACAAAAAACCACTGTTTAGAAACTAGTTCCGAATGTACATAATATATACAATGGGAGGTATTTCCCATAATATATAAATTTTGGGTTAAAAGATAGATATGATCCACTGATAAACTAAAAATAATACATAAATAATTAATCCCAATAAATGAATGTAATTTCATACAAGAATAAACAATTGGAAATACTAAAATGATCCTAGGAAGAAACCACGAAAGTATAATAACTCCTAATAAACTACATGATCCAGTAATTCACATATTGATCACTAAAAAACTTCTATAGACCTAAAATTGTTCATATATATATTGGGTGAGCATACATGTATAATTATTAGGATCCTCACTGAAACAACTTGTGTAAAATTTAAAAAACATACTAAAGATTTGGGGTCAGGATTTTCTAACACTTAAAACTTTGGTTACATGGTATAAGATTTAATAATACAAATGAGATTTTGAGGTTTAGTTTCATCGAAATTAGAAACATAATACATGAAAAACATAAAATTTATTCTAATAAACTTTAAAGTATTCTTCACATATTCATTAAAATCTACTATTCCTTCATCTCATATTCTAGGGATATACATCAAAAGAAATGGGCGATCATAAAACCAATAAAGGGAATAAACAAAGTAAATATTTAGGATGAGATCATAAGGAATAAAAATATGGAACAACCATAATAACATGAGACATATCATAATATAATTATCATTAATAATAATATTTTAATGTTTCTACAACACAAAATTGAGACATCTATAAGCATATAACCAAGGTTTATCACTAAGGTTTCATAAAACATAATTACCAAGGTTATTCACCAAGGTATCCTAAAACATGTCATATATAGAGATTCATTCATTACCCAACTCATTGGAGCTATATCAAGGAGTACCCTTTATATGTATTAATTCATATGAACCATATCTATCATAATAAATCATTTTATTAATAACCCATTGATAATAAAGAATGTATTTAATATAAAATCATTTAGTACATAATTTCTTAAAGACTTGAACATTTCATTATTTTTACCCATGAGATGGGTATATGAGTTTCATATGTTTAAATCCCAAATAAATAAATTATTTTTACATCTAGTTGAATACCCATTTAAAAGGAAAAGGTTTTGGTATTCAAAATATAATATTTTTCATGTAAAAGATAGAAAATCAAGAAATGAACATGGAAGCATGACAGGTATACAATATAAATTAAGGAAAGGGAATAATAATAGGGAATTAAGATATCCTATTATGAAAACGCTATTTTCATAGTAATGAGATAATAAAAATTACATGAAAATAATTTAATTCAACATTAAAAAGATATATCACAAAAGTGGCACCTAAATGGAAAAGTAGAGGAGGAGATTTCCCTTATCGAGGGAGGTAACATTCTATATATTATATAGGGAAACCTTAGGACCTTGTAAATTAATTATAGGGATTTTAGATAAGGTAAAAAAGAATAATTTAATGCTTAGGGGATTTAGAGTGGAGAGGAATGGGGGGATTGGTGGGTTTTATAGTAAAATATGGTGAATTGTTTTAAAATTTCTAAATATATGTCTTGGAATTATAGATGGTATAAAATGAAAAACCATCGGATTACACATGGTTTTGTCCATGGTTTTAGACATTTAAGTTATGTTTTATAATATTTCAATTCATTTCAACTGAGAACCATTTTTTAATATTACATTGGCCATGGAAAATTAAATTTTCCACAAAATGTAGTTTTTGAAATATTATGTCCATTTTAGACTTTGGAAAGTAATTTATGATTTTTTGAAGTTGATTTAAATCCATTAAAAAACATAATATTAATAAAATAATCTATTTCTAGTCTATAAAGAGTTTAACATAATTATTAAATTACTTTTTTATATTTATAATGTCATAATATTTTACGTATATTATACTATATTTTATATTTTACCCAAAAATTTGACTATCCTAGAAAATTTTGAAAAAAAATCACTATTTGGATAATTTTAACACACTAGTTTCAAAAATATCATCCATTTTATTCGGAAATTTTTTTAAATATTATAAATTTTATTTTTAAAATTAGAATAGTTATTTATTAAAAAATTACATTCCTTACGACATAGTCAACTTCTTGACACTAATAAAAATTTTCTAAGACATTATAAATTTAAATGGTCATTTATATTTAAATAAATTTTGTTTTATAAGACTACTTCTTGAAAATAAATTTTATTTAGAATAATTGAATTTGTTATAAGAGGGTATATGTTTTTTTGAAAATATAATTGTATTTTATTTGGATAAAAAAATGTATTTTTCAAATTCATCTTATTTTCATGCATATTTAATTGAATAAAATAATAATGGAAATTGGATTTAAACAAATTATTATTTCATTTATACAAATGAAATTACACTTTTATGATACTAAGGTTGAGATACATAACTCCTTATTACACCAATATACACCCTAAGGGTAAGGTGTGAGATGGTGGTAGTTTCATGGGGTGGATCATATAACATTATTCTAGTGGTGATCTCCACTAACATAAACTTCTACTATAGGTGATTTTATTCTAGACTCACTTGTTTAAAATCTGCTTGGGCTTGGTCTAGGATGAACCTAGTGGCCCTTCCTCCCTCCCAAGTTCTGATAAATGGGATTCAAAATGCATGATCCTATTAGTTGATGTTATCATTTCTCCCTTCTTTATTAATTATATTTTTTCATTAACCTTTATAAAAACTAATTCTAATGGTAACATATTACCAACGGTCATAATTCCCAATGTTCATATTAACCAAAAATTATATAATACTAATGTAATGGTCATATCCTAATTATCACATTTATGATTACATACTATATATATATATATACTACGAGACATCAATATTTACTACTTTATTCCCTAAGTTTTTATAATTCTTTTGATAATATGTATCACATTCCTAACATTTATTTTTTCTTTTAACAATTTTCATGTTATGTGTAATCTTCAAGGAAGAGTCTAATTTTATGGAGTATACCATTGTGTGGTCAGTACTATTTGGTTTCTATATCTCAATACTAGTATTATCTATAGTAATAAATATTATTACTTGACATGAAATATTTATTCTATGTACGTCTATTATGTAATATGATAAAATATTCATTACGAAAAAATAGTTCTTTTATTAACAATAGAAGGGATTTTTAAGTCCTTAACCCCCCCCCCCCCCCCAAATCACCATTGAAATTTGAATCTTTCCTCAAAATAAATGGAGATATTTTTCTTTCATAACTTCTTCAAGTTATAAAGTAGATTATTCAAACTTATGATTTATCTATAGGACATTTACAAGTCATGTCTTATTGTTCCTCAACACTTGTTCCCTTATATCAAAGATCTAGATTTATTCATCTTCATATAAATTGTTATATTCCAATTACACACCATAAATATCAAGTATATATGTTGGTTAATATATATAATTTCTTATTAGAGACCCATGGAAGAAATTTTGTATATTGTAAATATTTGGAGGTAGTTTTAATCAATAAAAAACTGCTCCAACAGGATCCAAAATCTAAAATAGTGAAATGTTCCTTAGAGTCAGTTTCTTATTATTTACAAACCTCATAACACTTTTCAATGGAGATATGTTGATAAATATATGATTCCATACATAAAATTTTATATCCTTCCTTTAATTATCAACATAAATTTTCAGTCGACTCTAAGAATCCTTAATGGGTTTCTGAATCACTTATATCTTTTATGTAGTCTTCTTTACAATTTCAGGTCCCAAAAATTTCCCTTCTCTAGCTTCATCCTAACATTTTGTAATTATAGATCTTTTTTCATAGTGGTATTCAAAATATTCCATTTGAATACTCAAGTAAAAACTATTTTTATAGAATAATTCAAAAAATAAAATATGTTGGTCCCAACTCTCTTGAAAATAAAGTGAGCTAGCCCTTATAATTTCTTCCAATGCTTAAATTGCCCAATCAGATGGAAAATAAATTTTAGGATGATAGAATGTGATAAAGTTTAGTTTTTTATTCATATCCCTGTGAAGGATCCTAAAGAACGTAGAAGATAATCATAGATCTTAGTCAGAAATAATAAACAGTAGTACTCCTAGGAGCCCGATTACTTTGTGGGTATAGAGTTGAGATAAGAACTCCATAGAGAAATACTCTATTGTGTAAATGAAATGGGAATACCCTTTCAACCTATTTATTATTACCCATATATCATTGTTTCCCTTTTATGCCTTAGGTAGGATAGTGATAAATTCCATAGTGATGTTGTCCCACTTTATTATAGGTATGATAAGTGGTTGTAATAACCCTTTGGGAAGGTTTTTATATTCCTTATCCAATTGATATACCAATCACATTAAAATATAATGAGAAATATCTATTTTCATATTACCCATAAATAATTGTCCTGAAGGAACCTATACATTTTAGTTCTTATAGGTTGTATTAAGAATGTAGAATTATGGTATTCATCCATAATCTCATTCCTTATCAATGGAAATTACTGGATACATAGAATTGTACCACATTTTTGTACAACTTATTGATCAATTTTGAGTTTGAGAAACTTCATATTTTTCACAATCTCTTTATTTTTTTCATGAAAGTATAAACTCTTTGAGTATTATTTATCCTCTCTAGTAATAACGATTGAGAAATCATTTGGGATAGGATTGATGATGTCCCTTCCATTACAACTCCCCTGTTCAACCTTAGTAGGTACTTGATTAATGGATCTCCTTCAATACTCATCATTTTAATAATAATGGGATCCTTTATAATCAATGCATTTGTGAATTTGTTTTCTATTTCAGGGGATAATGAATTGAATAATAAGAGTCTTTATAAAGCTCCAACCATCTCCATTCTCTCATTTTCAATTATTTTTATGCAAATTTATACATAAAACATTGGTGGTATGTGTATATATCACACTGTACCTATAAATATAGTATCTCTATATCTTCATAGAAACAATTACTACATCTAACTCCCGGTCATGAGTAGGATAATTCCTCTCATGAGGCTTAACAATCATGATTCATAGGCAATCAACTTATAATTTTTTCATGAGGACACATAAAATTCTGTTTATATGTGCATCACTATAGATAAAAAATCTTTCTTCAGCATAGGTTATTGTTAGCATGAGTTCACTATAAAATTTATTCTTTAGTTCCTAAAATATTTCTTCAAAATCTTTCATCCAAATGGACTTGACCCCCTTTCAAGATAACTTATTTTGTAAATTTGAAATATGTGTAAATTGTTTCACAAACCTTCTACAATATCTATATATAAAAATGAAACATTGAATCTCAGTTATAGATTTAGGATAATTACACTCCTTTATAGACTTTTTCTTGGTAGGATCAAATGAAATGTATTCACTAGTTACAATGTTCCCCAATAATGTAACTTTATTTTACTGGAACTCAAAATTATTGAATTTGTAAAAGAGGTTCTATTTCCTAATATTTTATAATATAGATCTTAGATAATCCTCATTTTCCTTAATAATTTTGGAATATATAAAAATTTCATCAATAAATACCACCATGAATTTGTCAAGGTATTACCTAAAGATTCTATTCATTAAATCCATAAATATCACTGAAGAATTATTCAAACCAAAGGACATGAAAATGAATTCATAATGTCCATATATCAATAGTTTATAAGTCTTTGGAATATTTTCTTTCTTCACCCTCAATTGATGATACCTAGATTGAATATCAATATTGTAAAATATTTAAGTTCCTCAATGTTGGTTTAATAAATCATCAATCCTTACGATAGGGTATTTATTCTTTAATGTTATCCCATTAAGATATATATAGTCAAAG
Organism: Viscum album; assembly: GCA_963277665.1. Lineage (NCBI taxonomy): Eukaryota > Viridiplantae > Streptophyta > Magnoliopsida > Santalales > Viscaceae > Viscum > Viscum album. Next base: position 321,435,224 of record OY728146.1, read on the forward strand.
TATAGTCACATTGATCCATGTTTAATTTTCACAAATAGAATAAATTCTCCCCATGGAAACACACTTTTTCAAATAAATCCTTTTTATAATAGGTATTGTAGTTTCTTCTTTAATTAATATAAACCCAAATATGCCATTATATAAGGGGTATTTAATATTGGATTGGATCTAGGTTTGAGTTCAACTGAGTACTTGACATCTCTTTCTAGGGTAGGTCCAGGTAACTCTTTAGAAAATTAATCAATTTTTTCCAAAATAATGGGGACATTTTCTTTCTTTATACCTTTATTTTATTCTCTCTATTCACCAATCATCTTCGTGAAGAAGGTTATAAGAGGTACTTATTAACAAAACTCGGACAATGATATCTCTCCTTTAAAAATAGGTCTAGGTTTTCCATCCAAGACCATGAAATATTCCTTTATTCTATATTTGATCTTATAATTATACTTTGAGAGCCAATCCATCCCTAGTATAGTGTCGAATTTTACCATGGGAATGACTACTAGATTTGAGATTAGATTGTACTTACCAAAGTGGATAATATAGTTTTTGTACACCTTTGATGCTTTTATAGTCTCTCTAGGAGTCATAAATGATAAATATACTTTAGGTATACTAATTTTTGATTACATATTCTTTAAAAACATGAATGGAATATTGGAATGCGTAAAAATATAGACAAGAAATGTAATTTATAGATTAGAGAAAATAACGAGTGCACCTCCCACCATATCATTTGGAGCCTCTAATTTAACTACAGTGATTATGAATGAAAAAAAATATTCCATTCTACTATGGGGAGTTTGATGGTGGTTTTACTATATTATATTATGATATGGATAATTATTTATAATTTTCCAAATTTATCCACACTTGAAGAAATTAGATTTAGTTTGTTCTTACACCATATTACCTTTTTTATTTAAATTTAGATGGTGACGCTTCACCTCTCTATGTTAGTTACAAGCTATATCACTATATATTTTAAAATTTTATAACATTACACTTCTATCTAAGAAGTTTACTGAATTCTTATTTCCACTTTTCTCACATGGGAAGATTCATTTTCTTTCCTTCTCCACTGTGATCAAACATTTCCCTTGAGTTTGGCTCTATTTCTTTATTCTATTCATTCAGCCTATGAGGCCAACAGATCTCTATAAACTTTATTTTAACCTTTAAAACACTCCACACTATCTCCTAATATATTTCATAGTAACGATTTACTAGATTCCTCAATATATTAGGTTTTATTCCACTAAATAACCTATCAATATTTCCCTTGTGATCCATAGTAAAGATGGAGGTGTATTAAGAAAATCTTGTAAATTTCATTTCATAACTTTCCAATGATTCATTTTCTTTTGGATTTAGGTCTCATAATTCATTATCTATCACATTTAATAGTGAATATACTTATTAGATAATATTATCCTAAACTATTTCCATTCCATAACATTAATATCCCATCTTGTCTTTATTATCTTAATCAATGTCCACCACTAATTATATTCTACTTCTAATAGGTATAATACCAAGGCGACTTTCTATAGATCCAAATAATGGATTAAATAAAGTATATTTTCAATAGAGATAATAAATTATTATGAAATTAATGGATCATCAGATTAACTAAATAAAAGTTGTTTTTGATGCATGAAATACTCAACTAAAAGTTTTTTTCCTTTAAGGTAAATTTTGATGTTCAACATGATTCAGGTTATTATTTATAATATGGGATTGTCAATTCATCATCCTTATAAATTTTTCCATTTTAGAATCCATCGTGTTAGGAAGGTATTTGGTACATCATCCACTTCACTCATCATTTACATGGTTCCTCCTATTTTCTATCATTTTTATAAAATAATAAAACCCATAGTGACAAATATGTCACTTTTAATAATCTTGTAATTCCAAACCAAGTTTATATCCTAGAAAAACATGCTTAACAGATGTTATTCTTTAATAGACTCTAATAACAATTAAATTTTCTATATATCATTCAAAATGGTTCCTAAAAATCAGGTGATTAACCAAATCATATCACCTAGGAATATCAAACATAGTATTAAGCAAGGCCTCTTTATCATGAACTAGGTGATGGCCATGTTGATACCTAGTGTGCACTTATTGAGATTATTACCCTAATGTATAATTATTCCTGATCCACAACAACTTATACTATCTAAAAAGGGATTTTATTTCTCAGAATCCACATGATATTTACTTCACCAAAATTTTAGTATTTTCTATAATATTTATACTTATCCCTAAGTCTCTTATTGATGTTTTCTAGTCTTATTTTCTACAAATAATTAAACATTAATTTAATACCAACTGTGGTGGCAATCCCTTTAATATATAAACCTTTCATTACATGGTAAATATTTTAATAATATAGAGTATCTTTTGAGGTTTAGTTTCTTGGAAATTAGAACCATATTATATGAACAATATTAACTTAATTATAATCTTCTTAAAAGGAGTTTTCATAGATTCATCCCAAGGATTCTTTTACTGCATCTCATATACTGGGTACATACAATAAAAGAAAAAGGTGAGCATAATTCCTAGTAAGGGAATAAAGAAAGGAAATATTTATCATGTGATCAAGAGGCATAAAAATACGTCATGACTATATGAACAAGAGACATATCATACTATAATTATCATGAATCATAACATGTAAATGTGGATACAACACAAAAATGATACATTCATTAATATGTCACTAATGTTTATCACCAAGGTATCGTAAAACATGTCATATCAAGAGATGAATTATTTACCCAATGCGTTGGATCACTATAAATTCTAACCCTTCATATTCCTTAATTCATGTGATCCACATCAATCATAATAAATAATTTCATTAATAGTTCATGGAGAATAAATAATGAGTTTCAAAAAAAATAATACATAAGTACTTAAAGACTTGATAATTTCATAATTTTTAACCCCTGAGAAGGGGATGTGGGTTTAATACATGTAAATTCCTAATAAATAAATTATTTTTATATCTTGGTGAATTCATATTGAAGAGTAGGAGGTTTGGGTATTCACAATATAAGAATGTTTCATGTGAAATAAATAAATTCAAGAAATACATTTGGTATCATGATGGGTATACAACGTCGATTAAGTAAAGGTAATAATGAGAAGGAGTTAAGGTCTCCCATTTTAAAACACTATTTTAGTAACAATGGTATGATAAAAATTTCATGAAAAAAAATATAATTTATCATTTGGAAAATATACCATAAAAGAGGTACTTGAATAGAAAAGAAGAAGAGGTGGGTTCCCTTACCTAGGGATGTAACTTTCTAAATCTTGGAGTGGGAAATATGAGGACATTGGATACACATTGGAGAAAATTTATATTAGGGAAATGATAAAAGTTTTAGGATTAGGGGATATGTGGTGGAGAGTAATGAGGGGATTTGTGAGTATTTATAGTAAAATATGATGAATTGTTTAATAATTTATGAACATTGGTCTTGGAATTATAGGTTTTGGAAAATAAAACACCATTGCCTTACCCATGGTTTTTTCTTATGGTATTAGACATTTATGTAATGTTTTATAATATGTTAATGCATTTGAAAAAAATTATTTTTTTTAATATTAATTTTGCCCTTGAAAAGTATATTTTCCATAAAATATAGTTTTTAAAATATTAATTTCCATTTTAGAATTTGTAAAATCATTTATATGTTTAGAAAGTTATTTAAATACATTAAAATTCATATTATTAAAAAAATTATCTATTATTGGCCGATAAGGACTTTAAATTAATTATTACACCACTTTTATGTATTTATGATGTCATAATACTTACCATTTATTATACCGTATTTTATATTTTACCAACAAAATTGACTATATCAGAAAATTTAAAAAAAATCACCATTTTATAATTTCAATATACTAGTTAAAAAAATATCATTCATTTTATTAGGAATATTTTAAAAAAATAAGAAATTTAATTTTTAGATATAAAATACTTATTTATTAAAAAAACAATCCTTACAACATAGTAAATTTTTTGACACTTATAAAAAATTCCTAGAACATTTTAAAATTATATATTCATTTATATTTAAATAAATATTGTTTTATAATACTATTTAATTGAAATAAATTTTATTTAGAATAGCTATTATTATTATAAGAGTGCTTATTTTTTATGAAAATACAATTATTTTTTATTGTATCCAAAATTTATTTATCAAATTCATCTTATCTTTATGTGTAATTTATTAAATAAAATAATAATTAAAAATTCATTTTATGAAATAACTATTTCATTTATATAAATGAAATTATACTTTTATGATAACAACATCTAGATACATAACCCGTTATTACACCAGCATACTGTAATGACCTAGAATTTTATTAATGTAATTTCCTTCTTATAATTATGTCATAAAACACATACATCACATAGAGAACCCAATAAAAACATTATTATCGCAAATGGATAATTATATGTTAGTCTAAAAATAAATCAATATGAATCCCAAATATTACAGTGGTATAATAAATAGACAATAAGATAGTAAGAATGGTAAAATTTGGATCTGCTTGATCCCCTGGAATGACCTCCCTCATGAACACAGCTATAGAAATAAAAAAAATAATTTTAATAATAAAATATTAATTATGAATATGAAAATATATAATCTTGAGATAAATTAAAAGTGAATGAATAATGAATGAAATAAGTGGTATTTGTAGAAATTAAGGAACTTATATAGACATTATAAATCTGACCATTGGAATAGTAATATGACTGTTAGGAATAATAATCTAGTTTTTAGAATAATAAACGCACCTATTTAAGTATAAAATCAAATTTAGGCACCTTATAAATAAAAAATGATATATTTATATCATGGTATGAGTAAATAAATGTTTTAAAAATGATAAATTATGCATTGGCATTTTTGTAAAACATAAATGTTTATTTGAAAATTTATAATTAATATAATGATTTAAAGTAAAATTTATTTCGTAAATTAGATTCATAAATCAATATTAATTTTTAGTATAATTATAATAGAATTTTATGTGACCTTAATTAATTTTTCAAAGGGTCAAAAAATCGATTATAATATTAAAATCGGTATTTTATGAATAAATAATGATTTTTTTAAAAATTGAATTACTCTAATTTATAAACATATTTTCATAAAATGGATTCCGTTTTTGAAATCTAAGAATTTAATAATGGTTAGGGTGAATTTTTTGGATTTTTATAAAATATTTGAATTTTGTGAATAGTGAAATATGGTAATTTATGGTATTTAACATTAAAAGAAAAATGCATGAATTTTTGAGTTGTGGATAATTTAATCACACATTGGATATAAATACCCTAAACCATTTAATTTATTTATCTATATGAATGAACACTATTGATAGTCTTGAACTAAAATTACCAACTAATGAATATAATTATAAAAAACACTCCTCACCTCCCCCTATAAATACCACCCCTCACTATCCATTCTCCTAAAACCATATAAGCCTTATACTTGGTAACTATGCTACCTAATTACCCTCCCAAGACTCTTCCTCAAGTTCAAGAGATTATATTCTCAATAAAAGATGAATTTCATGTTCCTTATGGGGTCCTTCAAGGAGGTGATATTCAATATGTAAGTTTCTCAAACTATCTCTTTTAATTTCATTTCTTCTACTACCTTATAATCACATAGTTCATTAATAAAAATGTAATAAATCCAGTATAATGTATATACTGTAATTTAGTATTACTATTGTAATATCTTTTCTCCGCCTCTTTTCTCATCTCTTCTAATTCAGAAAATGAAATTGTTGTCCAAATTATGGTGGTTTATAGTCTTTGTGGATAATGAGTTTTACTTTTCCACTACTTCCTTAATGGATGATTTCAATACCATTATTATAGTTAAAATATATTTTAATATGTATATTATAATGTATTTCATGTTCTAAAACTAATATATAGACATAATATTAGATAAAACGAAACTAGTTCGTTATGATCAAAAAACTGCCAAAATAAACCAAAAATTTATCATTAACATTTTATATAATGAATCATACTCATACCAAATAAATGATATATTAAACCATTTAAAATTATATAATTGACTTAATACTATATAATTTCACTTCTAAAAAATTATTCCAATTTTACAAGAACTTACATAATTTTATACAAGAAAACCGACCATGAAACAAATGTTCCTGGAACAAAAAAAATAAACATTATAACTCATTAGAATACTCATAAATGAACTTAATAAAATTATAATAAATTAACTTAAATTATAATAGTTTCTTAATTAAGTAATTAATGGATCTAGTTTTTTTATCCATGACATAAAGTTAAAGTGGAGAACACATTCAGACATAAGCTAATGGATCTCTCTGAACCTCCATTTTCCCTTTATGTTACACATTCTCTCTATCTACCCCAATTTATTTCTTCATTTTTATTATAAAATTACTTTAAATTATGTTTATATGTTCCAAAATTTTGTATCTATATCAATTAATACTTATTTTATGTGGAAATACATGTTTTAAAAGGTTCCCATCTCAATTCCTCTCAATAAGCAAGCCAAATTAAAGGGGACTTCTCTGTTTCTTACCTATTTTATAGTATACAGCATAAAATGTTTTAAGACACCCATATTTTCTATAGTAAATTATTTTATTATGAAAAAGAATTTATTCCCCTTCTTATTTTATGGAAATTATTATGCTCTTTCTCCCTTTCAAATACTCTACCTTTTTCCTTAAAACCCTACTTAAGTGAACAATTTCTAAAATTCCCTAACCACTCTTTTTAATGTTTTCAAATCAGTTGGACATCATTAATCATGATCTATTATTATATTTCCTTCATTAATTTACAATAATTATTTAAATCACTTCATTCATGGATACCATTATTATATGCCTTTTTTATGCCTTATGGTAGGATTACAGTACCCAATTCATTCAATGGGTAATTATTATGTTTATTCCTTATGTTTAATTATTTATGTGGCACAAATATGCATGAACATGTTATGATGGGTGAGCCCATATATCACTTCAATTAATTGGGTAATTTTTAGTCTCAGGATACATCGTGTCTGGGATTAGGGAGTAAACGTAATCCATTAGAGGACTTTGTCTACTATTTTATTTAGTCTTGGTAGTTATATTTTATTCATGTTTATGTCATTTTATATGTTTTTGACACATTTCAGTATTTCAATGATCATATGATTCCATGTTCTACATTTTATGCTTTCATATATTTATTCATTATCAATTCCTTTTATGTTATCATTTTATTCATTCAAACTCATGTGTTATGATTTATTCACATTTTTATTCCCGTACTAGTATTTTTAGCTCATCCATTTTTTTATGTATTCATCAGGTTATCCTATGAATTTATAAGAGATAAAAGTAAGTTAAGAGATTATTATGGAATATGAATAAAAATGTGTTTTATTCTAGTTTCATGATTTCAAATTATGTACCTACTCTTCCAAACAAACTAGATTTTTTGACCATAGTTTTGTATTTCATGGATAATTATTCTTAAAATCATGTAAAATATGTGTAAATAGATTGGGTCACTATATTTAATATAAACGAATGGTCAAGTGATTTTTTTTGGATAAGGACTAGAAAATTTTTATTAAGAACCCTAGGGGTATTTATATCACCATGGATAACCTAGATTGAATCTTATCCAATCATAAGTTAGAATATAATTTATTTATATGTTATTCCTTCCATGTTAATAGTTTCCTTTTTATATGATCATTAGCTATGTATTAAATCCCCATAATTGTATTTTATTTCATTTTCTTAGTTAATGGAAGGAAATAGGATATCCCATACCAATAATCAATTTGATAGGAAATGTGATGATTTCCCAAATGAGATGCCAACCCTAATGGGAATGATAGCCAAGAACTTGATGACAATACTACATCAACTAGATTATGTTATTAATAATAACTTCAAAATTTTAGAACACCCTCATTCCCCTAAGAAATATAACATTGTGGTAAAATCCTTTATATGAAAAAGTACACCTATCTTTAGTAGATCTTCTAATCCCCTCATCAGAGAAAAATTGATTGGCTCCATTGAGAAGATATTCCTTATACTTGAATTCTCAGGAGAAGAGAAATTCATAGTTCCAGTCTATCATTTTAATGGAGAAGTTTATTAGTGGTGGAAACTAATAAAAAAACAAAAAGTATAAGGAGGAAATTGATTCCATGGATTGGGAAGGATTCAAGAAAATAAATTTCAATTAATATTTTCCTTGAACACTCCATTTTAAGATAGAGAGGTATTTACTCAAACTAAAGCGAAAGGAAGATGAATATATTGGGATGTTTAAGGAAAATTTTACAAGGATTTTTTGATATGCCACCAGATTTTTCATGAACACTACAATTATGGGGGGTTGCTTCTTTAGTGTATTAAATCCAATTTTATGAAATGACATGGAAATTCAAGACTTTAACAACTATGAGTAGATTTTTTGATGTGACCTTAAGTTTGAGATTGATATTGGAGACTCTCTGGGGTCTCGAGGGCTCAGTGGTAATAATAAGAAATTTTATTTTAATATGGGAGGTTCAATAGATAAATCACATGTAGGAAATAAAACCCAACATGCCATATGTCAAAAGTGTGGTAAGAAGCATCCCGAGAACTGTCTAAAAGAAAACAGGGAGATACTTCAAATGTGAAAGAGAGGGGAATCATGAAAATTATTACTAAATGGATTTTAATAATAACAATAATTTATAAGAATAAATTAAGGTTAAAATAAAAAGTCATCATATAATTTAGTGTTTTAACTACAAGTAATATGGGAATTATGTGAGGAAATTCCCTAATAAAAGGGTTATTAGAGACAATCAACACTATAAACCTCCAAGTAAGTAAGGAATGGAATATGTTATCACTACTACTATGGTGGAGCCTAAAAATGATGTGGGGATATGTATGATGTTTATTCATTCAATAATAGAGAAATTACTTCCTGATTATGGTTCTATGCATTCTTTCATAACATGAAAGTTTAGTACAACTATTAAAACACCACCTTAAATTATGAAGGTTGAGTTATCTATGAGAATAGTTAACAATGAAATTATTGTATCTAAAGTATTTAACTCCTCTATAGTTGATGTTTGTGGACTGATCCTCCCATAAAATCTCGTATTACTTAATTTGGTAAAGTTTGATGCTATATTGGGCATGGATTAGTTATCTTTATATAAAGAAAACATCAACTATTTTTAAAGGGAGATCACTTGTATCATCCTGATGAATCCCACAATTATATACAAGTGTAATGAGGAGGATGAATCTCCTTTAGAATAATCATCTCAATTGTGGAAGTTATTTCCTTGTGACCAAGCATATCTAGCTCAAATTATTGAGACAAAGTAGAGGATCATGCTCGAATACATGCCTATTCTGAGGAATTTCAATGATGTGTTCCCTGAAGAATTTATTTTTATTTATTCTGATTATTAGGTTGAGTTCTCAATTTATCTTCTACTCGGATCATTGACCATATCAAATACTCCTTATAGGATTTCCACCATTGTGTTGGAGTAACTAAAGAAGCTTTTACATGAAAATTATGATAAGGGTTTTATACACCTGAGTGATTCATCATGGGGTTTTCTGGTCCTCTTCATTAATAAGATAGATGGATCAAGAATACTATACATTTATTATCTTGAGATCAAAAAAATCATGATAAATAATAAGTATCTTCACCATGTATAGATGAATTTTTCGATTAGCTACGTGGGACAAAGTATTTCACTAAGGTGGACCTTCTGTCTGGATATCAACAATTAAAGGTGACAAATTAAGATATTCCCAATAATTCCTTTTGAATGAGGTATGGAGACTATTATTTCATATTTATACCCTTAGGACTCACTAATTCATCATAAATTTTATGTAATTAATCAATATAATCTTTAAATATTACCTCAAAAATAATTGTGGTAGTATTTATAGATGATATTCTAATATAATCCAAGACAAAGGAGTAATAAGAGGAGCATTTGAAAACTATGGTAAATACTTTTTGGAGGGAGATACTATTTTAAAATCATAGAAATTGTGAGTTATATTTTGAGTTAGTATCATTGTAATGTCATGTCATCACTAGTAATGGAATATCTATGGACCCTTTTAAAACAAAGGAAATTGAGGAGTTTCCAAAATAAGAATATGTAATAAAGATCCATAGTTTCCTTGGTCTATCTGGGTATTACCAATGATTTTAAGGAACTTCTTAGATTTTGAAACCCACAAACCAAGATTACTATGAAGGGAGTAAATTTTGTCCAGATTGGTGAATTTGAAGATTGCTTCAAAGAGTTGAAAATGAATCTTATCATTACACTAGTACTTACACTACCAACAAGTGGGGAACTCTTTTTTGGTATGTAGTGATTCTTCAAAGAGGGTCGTAGGCAATGTACTAATGAAAAATGATAAAATGATAGCCAAATACTCTTTTTGAACTATTTAAATTAGTCTTCACATTCACTAGTTCAGACAAACGGTACTCCCTTCTGAGTCATCGTGGTTAGTGGGTTTGACCATTGCAAGAGGTTACTCATAAATTTTTAATAACACCCAGATAGACTAAGGAAACTAAGAATCTCTATTACATATGCTAGTCCGAGCCACTCCCCTATTACTTTTGTTTTGTATGGGACCATAGATATTCCTTTTTTGCTAATAACATGACCTAATAATGATACTTCCTCCATCCATAAATCACATTTACTATACTTTGCATATAGTCTCTCCCTCTGTAAAGTATTTAGCATAGTTTTCAAATTCCCCCTGTGTTCCACCTTTCACTTGGAGTATATCAGAATATCATCTATAAATATTATCACAAATTTTTTGAGGTAATCTAGAAATACTCTATTAATTAAGTCCATGAAATTTTATGGATCATTAGTGAGTCTGAATGGAATAAATATGAATTCATAGAGTTGATAACTCATTCAAAAGGTAGTCTTGGGAATATCTTCCTTATTCTCCTTTAATTGGTTATATCCTGACCAAAGGTCCACCATAGAGAAATAATTGGACCCGCATATTTGATTGAACAAGACATTTATCTTTGGTAGAATATACGTTTTCTTTATCATGATTTTGTTTAGTTCACAATAATCAATGCATGGGTGAATTGATCCATCCTTATTCTTGATGAAGAGGAATGAAACACCCAATAGTAAAGAACTCAAACACATAAAACCCCTATCCTAATTTTATTTTAACTACTTATTCAGTTACTCCAACTTAATGGTGGTAATAATATAATGAGTATTTGATATGGGAAGTGATCCAGGTATAAGATCAATTGAGATCCCAACCTCTTGATCATAAAGAATACCAGACAATTCTTCAGGTAACACATCAGTGTAATCCCTCAGAATGGGCATGTCTTTGAGCATGATCTTATACTTTGCATCAATCATTTGAGAAATATCTTCTTGACCACAAGGAAATAATATCCAAAATTGAGATAATGATTCTTAAGAAGATTCATCATCCTACTTATACTTGAAGAGAATTGGGGGATTCCTTGAGATATGAAGAGAAATCATCCTTCCCCAATAGTTGATATTGGATTTATATAAATATAGTCAATCCATGACCAATATAACATCAAAATCAACTAAAGGATGTAATACATGATTTTATAGGAGGTATAGTCCTGAAACATTAACTGGGGAGGAGTTATATACTTTAGATTCAATAATTTCTACATTCTATATTCTCATAGATAACTCAACCTTCATATTTTTAGGTGGTGTGTGAATATTTTTACTAAACTTACAAAATATTAAAGAATTAATAGAACAAGAATCAAATAGTATGTTTTATATTCTTGAATTAATAGCCAGCATACCTGTAATCTTATCATTTTTGGGCTCCACCTCAAAAGTTGTGATAACAGATTCCCTTCCTTGTTCCCTTAGAAGTTTTTGTTTTGGATTGTCTCTATCAACCCTTGGATTAGGGAATTGGCTTGCATAATCACTATGTTCCCTATAGTTGGAACATTGAACTACATACTGAGTGTTGATCTGAACCTTCCTCTCATCTTTCACATTAGTGGGATTCTTCAAATCCCTCTTGTAATAATTAGGTCAATTCCCTTATCTTTGACATTTGAAGTGTCTCCTAGTTCCCTTTAGACAGTTCTCAGGATGCTTCTTCCCATACTTTTTACATGTGGCACGTTGGGTTTTCTTTCCTTCATGGTATTTAACTATTTATAATCCCATATTAAACTCCATTTTTTTATTTTTGTCATTGATCCCTCAAAAACACTGATATTATCCAATCTGTATCTCAAACTTAAGGGAACATTGGACAATCCCCTTATAGTTGTCAAAGTCTTGAACTACCAAGTATTTTAATAAACTTGATTATAATCTACTAAATAAGTGATCCTCATAAATTTCAGTGTTCATGAAAAATCTAGGGTAATATCATGAAAGACATGTAAATTTTTCTTCATATGTTCATATAGATTTATCTTCATTTTTCTTCAGTTCTAGGAAATCCCTATCAATATTAAGACAAAGAGTTCTGGGAAAATATTTATTGAAAAATATTTTGTCGAATCCTTCCCAATCCATGGAATCAATTTTCTCCTTATAATTTTTGTTTTAGATTAGTATACACCACTGATCAGTTTCCCAATTAAAATGATATATTACAGTATGAATTTCACTTCTTCTGAGAATTAAAGGACATAGAATTTATTCTCAATGGAGTTAATCTATTCTTTTGTGATGAGGGGGTCAAAAGATCCACTAAATATAGGTTTCCATTTAAATATAAAGGATTTGACTATAAATTTATCTTTATTAGGAGAATTAGTGTGTTTCACATGATTCAGGTTATTATTTATAACTTGAGCCAGTTGAGCCAGTACTTCAATGAAGTTCTAGTCTCCCGTTCCTATCAAGTTTGGCATCTCATTAGTTAAATTTTCACATTTCATATAATAATTATTATTGATATGGGTTATCCTATATCCCTCCATTAATTATGAAAACAATAAAAGGATTGAATACATAGATAATGAGTATATAAAAAGTAAACTAGGAATATATAATTAATTACATATAAGTTAAAATTATATCCTAACTTATGATTCCCTAAGTTTCAATATAGGTTATAAATGGTGATAGAATTATCCATATGGTTCTTACTAAAGTTTCTTGTCCTAATACTCAAAAATAAATAGACCATATTTTGATACCAAATATAGTGACCCAAACCCTTTACACATTTTTTTTACTTGATTTTAAGTATAATTATCCATGAAATACAAACCAAGGATAAAAAACTCTAGTGTCTTTGAAAGGAAAGGTACATAATTAGAAAACCTGAAAATAGAATAAAACATATTTTTATAAATCTTACATAATGATCTCTTAACTCCATTTGAGATCCTACAACTGTATAGCATAACCTGGTGAATACATAAACAAAAAAGATGAGCCAAAATCCCAGTAAGGGAATCAACATGGGAATAAATCATAGCACATGGATTAGATAGTATAACATGATAACATAAAATTAATGGATCATGAATAAACATATGTAAGAATAACATATAGAACACAAAATCATATGATCATGGAAATATTGAAATGTGGAAACAATATATAATATGACATAAGAATAAGTCAAAGCCAACTGCTAAGACTATATCACATAGTGGAAAAAGTACCATAATGGATTAGGTTTACTCCCTAATACCATAAATGACATCTCATGAAACTAAAAATTACCCAATGACTGGAAGTGATATTTCGATGCACCCATCATAAAATGTTCATGCATATGTGTTCCACATAAAGAATCAATCATACGGAATAAACATAATAGTTTCCCATGGAATGAGATGAGTATAATAATCATGTCATAAGTCATAACCAAAGGCATATCATAATGGTATCCATGAATTAAGGGATTTAAATCATTCTAGGACATTAATAATGGAAATATAAGAATTTATCATTAATTATATTATCCAAATGATGGTAAAACATTGAAAAGTATGCTTAGGAAATTTTAGAAATGTTCCACTTAAAGCAAGGTTTTAATGGAAAAGGTAGAATCTTTAAAAATGGGTAAGAGCATAAAATTTTCATAAAACTAAAAGTGAACTAAAAAAAATTTCATGATAAAATTATGTATTTTATAAAATATGGATGGATTAAAACACTTTATGGAGTATACTATTAAATGGGTAAGAAAAAGAGAAGTTCCCTTCAATTTGGCTAGCTTATTGAGAGGAATTGAGAAGGTAACCATTAAAAATATGTATTTTCCCATAAAAGAAGGATAAATTGATCTAGATAAATAATTGGGGAAAATATAAACAAAATTTAAAATACTTATATAATAAATTTTAAGTAATACATTAGGGTATATATATAGAAAGTGTAACCCAAAGAGAAAATGTAGGTTCGGGGAGATCCTTTACCTTATGTCTGAATGTGCTCTTCACTTGCACTTAATGTACTGGATAACCAAATCAGATTTATCAACTAATTAATTAAGAACATATTATATATTTATTTTATTTATTGTAACTTTCTTAAGTTCATTTATATCCATTTAAATGAGTTATAATGCACAATTTCATCATTTTAGGAGCGTTCGTTTCAGGGTTTCATAGTCAGTTCACTTGTGTAAAATTATATAAGTTCTTTTCAAATGGGGATAATTATAAAAAAGTGATATTATATATTATTAATGAACTGAAATAAGTTTAAATGGTCCCATATATCATTTTTCTAGTATAAGGATGATTAATTTGATAAAACATGATTACGATACCCATTTCATTCCATGGGTAACTCTTACGATTATTCCTTAATTTTGATTTTTTATATGGAATTCATATGCATGAACATGTTATTATGGGTGTTACCATATATCAATTCAATTAACTAGTTAGTTTTTTTGTCTCATTTGATGTCATGTATGGGATTAGGGATTAAACCTAGTCCATTATGGGACTTTGTCCACCATGTGATATAGTCCTGACAGTTCTCTTTGACTCATGTTTATGTCATATTATATGTTGCCTCCAAATTTCAATATTTTCCATGATCATATGATTAAATGTTATATATTTTATTCTTCCATATGTTTATTCAATATCCATTCCTTTTATGTTATCATGTTATTCCTTCTAACTCATGTGTTATGCTTTATTTTCATGTTTATTCTCTCACTAGGCTTTTTTGATCATCCCTTTTGTTTATGTATTCATCAGTTTATCCTAAATAGTTATAAGAGGTCAAAGGGAGTTAAGAGATCATTATGTAAGATTAATAAAAATATTTTTTATTCTAGCTTCATGTTTTCTAATTATTTTCATAGTCTTCTAAAGATACTAATTTTTTTTATCCTTGGTTTGTATTTCATTGATAATTATGATTAAAATAATATAAAAATATTTATAAAGTTATTGGGTCACTATAGTTGGTATCAGAGTATTTTATAGTTGTTTTTTGAGATTAGGACTATAAAATTTTATTAAGAACCCTATGGATAATTATGTCACCATGGATAACCTAGATTTAAACATAGGGAACCATAAGTTTAGAAATAATTTTCATTTATATATTATTCATTATATGTTAGTAGTTTCCTTTTTATATTATCATTAGCTAAGTATTCAATCCCAATAATTTTATTTTATTTCTTTTTATTAGTTAGTATTGGGAAATAGGAGAACCCTTCCCGACAATCAATGTGATAGGAAATGTGATGATTTCCCTAATGAGATTCCAAACCTGATTAGAATGGGAGCCCAAAACTTCATGACAGTATTGGATCAACTGTATCAAGTTTTGAATAATAACATAAATCATTTGTAAGTCCCTCATTACTATAAGAAATATCAATTTATGGTAAAATCCTTTATTCTAAAAGGTTACGAATATTTAATGAATCTTTTGATCCCCTCATCACAGAACAGTTTATTAACTCTATTTAGAATATATTTTATGTCCTTGAATTATCAGAAGAAGATAAAGACATACAGGAAATTTATCATTTTGACGGGGAAGTTTATTTGTGGTGGACACTAATCAAAAACAAAAAGTATGAGGAGGAAATTTATTCTATGTATTGGTAAGTATTTAAGAAAATATTTCTCAATAAATATTTCACCAAACTCTCCATCTTAATATGGAGAGGGAGTTCCTCAAACTGAAGAAAAAGGAAGATGAATATATCAGTTCATATGAGAAAAAACATACAAGGAATCCATGACATGCCACTATCTTTTTCATGAGTACTAAAATTAAGGTGGATCGATTCTTTAGTTAATTAAAGCAGAGTTTATGAAAAACCTTGTAAATTTGAGACTTTGACAATTATGATGATATTTTCTGATGTGCCCTTAAGGTTGAGATGGAGATTGGAAACTCTTAGTATTCTCGAGGGTTTAGTGATAAAAATAGGAAAGGTGAGTTTAATATGGGAGGATCAATAGATAACTCCCATGAAGGAAATAAAACCCAACATTCCACATGTAAAAAGTGTGGGAAAAATATTCTTAAGAACTATATAAAGGAAATTAGGAGATGCTTAAAATGTGGAAGATAGGGGCATCGAGATAATTTTTGTTGAAGGTATTTGAAGAATCCCACTAATGTAGAATAAGAAAATAATGTTTAGATCAACACTCATCCTATAGTGAATTTATTCAACTACAAGAAACATGGGAATTATGTAGTCTAATTCCATAAGCCAGGGGTTGTCATAGAAAATAAAAAAAACTCCAAGGTATCAAGGACGATCATATGTCATCACTACTACTGAGGTGAAACTCAAAAATGACGTGATGATAGGTATGATGGTTATTCATTCAACAATAGTGAACATACTATTTGATTCAGGTACAACCCATTCTTTCGTATCCTACATGTTTAGTACAAATATTCAAACACCACCTAAAAATATAAAGGTTGAGTTATCTGGGAGAATAGAGAATGGAGAAATTATTGAATCTAAAGTATATAAATCTTCCCTTGTTATTATTTTGGACTGATCCTCCCATAAAATATCATCTTACTTTATTTGGTGGAGTTTATTTCTATATTTGGAATGTATTGGATATATTTATATAAATCCAACATCAAATATCGAGAAAGTAAGATGAGTCTTAATATCCCAAGGAATCCCATAATTCTATAAAATTATAAGGATGAAGATAAATCTCCTTCGGAATCATAATCTTAATTGTGGATATTATTTCCTTATGATCAAGAATATCTAGCTCAAATTATTGAGACAAAAGAGAGGATAATGCTCAAATAAATGCCTATTTTGAGGTATTACACTAATGTGTTCCCTGAAGAATTGCTCGGTCTTCCTTGTAATCAATAGTTTGAGTCATGAATTGATCTTATACCTGGATCATTTCCCATATCAATGACACCTTATAGGATGGACACTTTTGATTTGGAGGAACTAAATAATTGGTCACAAAAAATAGGAAAAAGGTTTTATACGCATGAGTTCATCACCAGGGGGTGTGACAATACTCTTTATAAAGAAGGATAGATCAAGTGACTCTGTTTTGATTATCCTAAGCTCAAAAAAATCATGATAAATAACAGTTATCCCCTACCATGGATATAGGACTTGTTCGATCAGCTATGTGGGGCCAAGTATTTCTCTAAGGTGGAACATCGGTCTGGATATCACCAATTATGTGTAAAGGAAGGTATTCCCAAGACTGTATTTTGAATGATTTATGGACAATATGATTTCATATTGATGCCCTTAAAACTAAAAAATTCTACAAATAAATTCATGGACTTAATGAATAGAGTCTTTAGATATTACCTCAAAAAATTTGTGATAGTATTTATAGATGATATTCTAATATACTCTAAGAGAAAGGTGGAATATGGGAAGTATTTGAAAACTATGTTAAATACATTGCAGAAGGAGAGAATATATGAAAATTATAGTAAATGTGAGTTATGGTTAGAGGAAGTTTCATTCTTAGTCTATATTGTCACCAATAAAAGAATATATATGGAACCTTCTAGAATAATGTCAATTGAGCAGTGGCCCAGATCAGTATATATAATAGAGATCCTTAGTTAACTTGGTCTAGCTGGGTATTACCAAAAATAATTGAGGAGCTTCTCGGGATTTTCAAACCCACTAACCAAGATAACTCGAAAGGGAGTAAAATTTTTCCTGACTATTGAATGTGAACACTGCTTCAAAGAGTTGCAAAAGAGGTTTATCATTGCACCAGTACCTATACTACCAACAATTGGGGATCTATTTTTGGTATAAAGTGCTTATTCAAAGAAGGTATTAGGTTTTTTACTAATGAAAAATGATAAAGTGATAGCCTACACCTCAAGTTAGTGAAATGTTAATGATAGAAACTATCACACGAATGATATAGAGTTGGTGTATGTGATATTCGCATTGAAATGTTTTCAGAATTATTTATATATGGAAAAGTGTGAGATATATAGTGTTCATAAGATCCTAAAATATATATTCACATAGAAGGAGGTTAATCTACACTAGATAATACAGTTATAACTCATCAATGATTATGAATTTTCAATTCAATACCATCCTGGTAAAGAAAAAAAGTGGAAGATGTGATAAGAAGAAAAGACCATGTAACTTTATAAATGATGAGAATTGAGAAGGATCCAATCTTCTCAGACTTGCAAAGGATGGACATGGGAATCGTAAAAGAAGTTAAATCATCATTCCTTTCAAAAATGATTTCTCAACCATCCCTTCTAGAAAATTTGAAGATCCTCAAAGATATTATGATGAAATTAATATGAATGTGGAAGCTAAAAGAAAGGGGAAATACTCAAATTTAAATATTAATAAGGAATGAGTTGTAAAATTTGAGTCATGACTTTGTGTACCATTTAATCTGGAGATAAAAAAATCTCTTCTGAATGATGCACATAGATCAACCTTCACTATCCACCTAAGGATCAGAAAGATGTATCTAGATCTTCAAGAAAACTATTGTTGGGACAATATGAAGAAAGTGATCTTTGAATATACATCAAAGGGGCTCATATTTCAACAAATGAAGGATGAAAGGATAAAGTCTAAGGTAATGATGAAACCATTAGATATACTTACATGGAAATGGGAACACATCGCTATAAACTTTTTCATTGGACTTCCAAATACATCTAGAGGAAATAATCCTATATTGATCATTTTGGATAGTTTTACAAAGATTGCTCACTTTATTGTGATTTGATAAGAATTCTCACTCAACTAACTTTCATGGATATAAATCAGAGAAGTGGTGAGTACATATGGAGTACCATTATTGATTATATTCAATTATTACTCTATATTTACCTCAAAGTTCTAGAAAATTCTCCAATATTCTCTAAATAATGTGTTAAACTTTAGTGCAACTTATCAACCCCAAACTAATGTCCGATCTAAGTAAACTATCAATACACTAGAAGTCATGTTGAGAGAATGTTAAATTGACTTCAAATGAGAATGGGATCAAAATTTTCCACTGGTAGAGTTCTCTTACAATAATAGTCTACACATAGAAACCTAAATGGATCCATATTAATACCTTTATGGGAAAATATGTAAAACACCAACATGTTGGGATAAAGCTAGTGAATGTAAGCTGATGAGACCTGAAATGGTTGAGGAAATGGAAGAAAAGTTGAAAACCATCCAGCAACATATCCAAGCTTCCCAAATTTGATAGAAGAGATATCTAGATAATTGTTGATGGGACTTACAGTTTCAGGTTGGTGATAATATATTCCTCTACATATCTCTATGGAAGAGAGTCAAGATTTTTCTAAGAAATGAAATTTACGTCCCAAGTACATCGGCCCCTTCAATATTCTTAATCAAGTTAGACCAGTATCCTATAAACTTGATGTTCTAAGAACCATATATCAAGTACATGATGTATTCCATGTATCCCTCTTGAGAAATTACATACCAGATCCCTTAAATGTACTAAACCTAATGGTGGTACAGTTGGAAAAAATCTCTCTTATGACGAGTAGTCGATGAAGATTTTGGACCATAGAGACAAGGTTCTACTTAACAAGACCACTCACCTAATCAAGGTACTATAGAGAAACCATAAGTATAAAGAGGAAACATGGGAACCATAGGAGGTGATACATGATAAATACCCTCACCTATTTTCACCTTAGTATGTAAAACAAAATTTTAAGGAAGAAATTTCATAAGGGGGAATAATGTAACAACCCATAAATGTATAATGATGCGTTAGTCAGAAAATAAACCAATAAGGATTCAAAAAATTTCAGCGGTAAAATAAATAGATAATAAGATAATAAGAATGGGAAAATTTGGATCTACTCGATCTACTAAAATGACTACACTCATGAACAAAGCTATAGAAAAAAATCATAATTTTAATTATATAATATTAATTTTGAATATGAAAATATATAATATTGAGAGAAAATAGAATTTAATGAAGAATTAATGAAATAAGTGGTATTTATAGAGACTAAGAAACCTCTATGACTAATATAAATCTGACCATTAGAATATTAATCTGGCCATTAGGAATAGTAATTTTGTCGTCATAATATTAAGATCATCTATGAAAGTATAAAATAAAATTTAGATTCCTTATAAATAAAAAAATGATATATTTATATCATGGTATAAGTAATAAATGTTTTAAAAATGATAAATTATGTGTTGGTATTTTTGTAAAATGTAAATGTTTATCTATAATTTAATAATTAATATAATTATTTAAAAGAAAATTTATTTTTTTGAAATAGATTCATAAATTAATATTACATTTTATTATAATTATAATATAATTATATGTGACCTTAATTAATTTTTCAAAGGGTTAAAAATCGATTATAATATTAAAATTGGTATTTTATGAAAAAATGATGATTTTATTTAAAAGTTAAATTTATCAAAATTTTAAAATTACTTTAATAAAATAGATTCTATTTTTTAAATATAATAGTTTGGTTGAATTTTTTTGATTTTTATATGATAGTTAATTTTTTTTGAATAGTGAAATATAGTAATTTATGGTATTTAAAATTATAAGATAAATACATGAATTTTTCAGTCATGGATGATGTAATAACCCATTAGTTTGAACTATCCTGAATAATTTACTTTATTTAGTCATATTAATCAACACTCTTAATATTCTTGAGCCTAAATAACAAACTGATGAATATAATAACAAAAAACACTCCTCTCCCCTATAAATACCACCCCTCACCACCCCTTCTCATCACATTGTATAAGCCTTGTATATTATCAATATTCTACCCATTTACCTTACCAATTCTCTTTCCCATGTCTAAGATCTATTGGTCTCAAAAAAATATCAATTCCAAGTTCCTTGAGGGGTCCTTCAAGGAGGTGATATTCAATAAGTAACTTTCTCAAACCATCTCTGTTAATTTAATTTATTCTTTTACATTATCCTCACCTCCTCCATTTATAATTTAATAATAACTCCATTATAATGTATAAAATTGAATTTTTTATTTCTAATATAATATCTTCTTTCCACCACATTTCTCATAACCTCTTATCTAAAGGAACAAAATCATTGTCCAAATCATGGCTTTTTATAATCTTTGTGGATAATAAGTTTTCATTTTCCTTTACCACCTTCAAGGATGTTCATAAAAATATTATTATGGTTAGAAAAAAAATTAATATTTATATCATAATTTTTTATGTTTTTTAACTAATATATAGAGAAAATATTAAATAAAACTAAACTAGTTCATAATAATTGAAAAGCCGCCAAAATGATCTAAATATTTATCATTAACATCAAATGAATCATCCTCATACAAGAAAATATTAACATATAGTACTATTTAAACTTTTTGAATTTAATTACTACAAAATAATTTCACTTCTAGAGAATTTTTCCTATTTTACAAGAACTTACATAATTTTATACAAGAAAACCGACCATGAAACCACGAAATGAATGCTCTCATAATGATGAAATTGAACTTCATAACTACTTTAAATGGTCATAAATAAACTTAATAAAATTATAATAAATCAAATAGATATATAATAGGTTATTAATTAAGTAATTAATTAATCTAATTTGGTTATCTACGATATTAAGTGAATGTGTAGAATGCATTCATGCATAAGGTAAGGGGTCTCTCTAAACCACTATTTTTCCTTTGGGTTATTCTTTCTCTCTCTTTACCACAATGTATTTATTCATTTTTATTTTATAATTCTATTAAAATATTATTATATGTTCCACACTTATTTTTCTAGATCAATTCATCCTTCTTTAATGGGGAAGTACACGTTTTAAAAGGTTCCCTTATCAATTCTTCTCAATAAGTAATCCCAATTAAAGGTAACTTCTCTATTTCTTACCAATTTTATAGTATACTCCATAAAATTTTTAAGCAATCCATATTTTATAAAATCCATAAATTTATCATTAAACGCCATTTTTTAGTTCACTTATGGTTTTATGGAAATTATTATGCTCTTACCCCATTTTAAAGAATCTACCTTTTTCCTTAAAACCCACCTTAAGTGGCACATTTCTAAAATTTACTAACAACACTTTTTAATCACATTAATTGGACATCATTAATAATTTTACATTCTTATATTTACTCTATTAATTTCCAAAAAATATTTAAATCCCTTATTTTATAGATACCATTATGATACACCCTTTGGTTATGCCTTATGACATGATTATGATACCCATTTCATTCCATGGGTAACTCTTATGTTTATTCCTTATGTTTGATTCTTTATATGGCACACATATGCATGAACATGTTATGATGGGTGTTCCTAGATGTAACTCTAATTCATTGGGTAATTTTTAGTCTCATGATATGTCATGTATGGGATTAGGGAGTAAACCTAATCCATTATGGGACTTTGTCCACTATGTGATATAGTCTTGGAAGTTATCTTTGACTCATGTTTATGTCATGTTATATGTTTCAGCCATATTTAAATATTTCCTTGATCATATGATTCCATGTTATATATGTTAATCTTCCATATGTTTATTCATGATCCATTATTTTTATGTTATCATGTTATGACTTCTAACTCATGAGTTATGCTTTATTCCCATGTTTTTTCACTTATTGGGATTTTTAAATCATCCATTTTGTTAATTTATTCCCCAAGTTATCCTATATAGTTATAGGAGACCAAATGGAGTTAGTATCTCATTATGGAAGACTAATAAAAATATATTTTATTCTAGTTTCATGTTTTCTAAGTATGTACCAAGTCTTCCAAATATAATCGAATTTTCAATCCTTGGATTTTATTTCATGTATAATTATGCTTAAAATCATATAAAAATATGTGTAAAAGGATTTGGTAACTATACATACACCCTAAGGGTATGGTGTGAAATGGAGGTAGTTCCATGGGGTGTCTATCAAACATTTACCTAGTGGTGATCTCCATTAACTTGAACTTCTTCAGTACGTGATATCACTCAATCCTCACTTGTTGAATCTCTGATTGGGATTCGTCAAGGGTGAACCCCAGAGATGATTCATCCCTCCCAAGTTCAGATAAATTGTCTTCAAAAGGCATGATCCTACTGGTTGAGTCCATCATTTATTCCTTCTTCATCAATTATATTTTTTCCTAACCCTTTATAAACACTAATTATAATGGTAATATTATAACTTATGACCATAATTCTGAATAGTCATATATACCAATATTCATGTAATAGTAATGTAATAGTAATATCCTAATGGTCACATTTTTGGTTATGTACTATATATATATACCACAAAACATCTATATTTACTACTTTATTACCAATGTTTTTTATAATTCATTTGATAATTTCTATCATATTCTTAATGTTTCAATTTCTTTTAACATTTTTCATTAAAACTGTAATATTCCTAAAATAATTCAATCCTATGGAGTATACCATTATTTGGTAGATATTATTTGGTTTCTATATCCCAATACTTGTATTATATATAGTAATTGGTATTATTACGTGAAATGTAATATTTTTTTGTAATAGTATTTCTATGTTATTCCATTGTGAAATATAACAAAATATTCACAATGAAAAAAGATATCTTTTATTAATAATAGAAGGATTTTTAGGTTATTACAAAATCCAAGTGAATAAATTAATGAAATCAACTTGTTACCTAAGAAGGTAAAACTATATCCCATCCTCTATAAGGATCTCACACTAAAAAATACAAAGAATCTAATAATTCACATCAAAGGTATATATTCATATGAAAGGTACCCTTCATCCACTTACCCATCAATTTTATACTCTCATACACCAACATTAAATTCCATATGCTGAAATACCTATAATAAGACATCCTACCACCAGGGAAACCATTTCACAACCACATCATCATATCATCATCCCTACCATAAACATGAATCTTTATCACATCCATAACCAGGTAGAAGTCTGATAGAAATTAAAACCCATGAATCAGGAATTATACCCCAATCCCCTACATCCCATGCAAGTAAACAATAGTAAAGGTAGTCACTATAATGGGAACACATGTACATGATACAACCCCAAGATACTACATCATTCATATACATGTATGTTAAAGTTGTGGGATATTATATCCTATTAGGTGTGTGCCATATAACTTAAGTCATCATATCCTAGATATGCCAACACATCATTATATATTCAATGAGAGAGTGGGAGATAGAGAGTAGGTAGTCATTTGTCCCCTCACCAACCTGGATTTTAGGGAAAACATCCAGAACCCAAAACATTTGGTCATCAGTTTCCTAACAAACTCAATTGAGATGTATATAAAATAATTAAACATAAGGAATATATATAGCAGATAACCACACCCAGGGAAACTACATTTCCTTAAACTCAAACTACATCTATCTCCCCACATGACACCTGGTATCCACCTTTAAGGCCTTGAAGGATAATTATTTACTTAAAACATAAAAAATGGACTTCATCGTCATTATTCATGGGAAATTCAGTATTCCCCACATCACTAATATTACTAATTCATGAATTCTGATTTAATCATTTATATAAACACATTATAATTTTAGTTTTAAACATTCTCATTAATTTATCCTTCTATAGGGCTCCCATTCTCATAATTAATTTACATATTTTCATTTCTCCACTCTTGGAGAATTTAATTCAATCAATTTCATTATTTCCATTAATTGCATTATTATAATAATCAACTCCCAGTCCCATGGGGTCATTTTTATTACATTAATAATCTCATGATATGGGTATTCTATGAATCAACTTAATATACCATAAGAAAGATGAACTCATAGTACATTAGGATAACTAAAGAATATAGTTGGGAATCACAACAAAAAAACACCATGAAAATCAGTACCAAAACAAAAATCTTTATGAAAAATTGGTAATCCTAGCTCTATACTCATTCCAACCAACTAATCAATAGCCCCAACACAACCATATAGTAATAGGAAATCCACACTCTCAACCTGTGACATCAACCCACCACTATAATCAAAGAAACCCAACCAATACCTCACTAATATCCCAAATGTAGTAGGTTTACCACGAATAATAGTGATTTATATACAATATTATGGTAAATACACATGAAAAAAAAGAATATTTTCAACAAAAAAATCAGGTGGAATCTTAGTTTATAACATTAATCCCATAATCTCTAGGAAACTAGGTTGGTCTCATAATAGACCAAAAACTATAATCTCATAAAAAATCATTGCCATTATGGATTAACTAATTTATTATGAGAATATTTCCACAACAATGACCCAAAAATATAGTATCTATCAATAGATAATGGTACACTAAAAATAATATTCATGTAATACATTCATGTTTAAAAAATAATTAGGAAGAATAACAACTCATATCAAAAGAATCATTATTTACCAACATCATCTCACCATATGTACATTTTTTGATCAATTTCGAGAACATAAATCAGAATAAGGAACAATAATAACCATTTAAAATAGATATCACGCTATCTAAAAAATATCATGAGGCATCATTGATATAGAAAACTCATATGTGATCTCAAAACCCATCCAATTCATTATTATTTCAAGTTATTATCTTCATTATATCTAATTACACTATTAACCAAAGAAGATAAAGCATGTTAATACCAAAATTGTTTATAATAAAATAATGATAATGAACCCCTACCTAATTAAAAAAATTACTCTTTGATTTATAACGGATGAACAAGAATAGATCTCCAATCCCCTCCCCCATGAGGAACCCATGATACCTAAGAGTAACACCACGCCATGATTTTTCCATCAATCATTATTAGAAATCTCCTGAAAACTGAATAAAAATACGATTTCATAGTATATAAAGATAGAATATAGAGATCATAATAAAAGAGGAATAATAAGAAGACTCCCATAAAATCACCCAAGAATAAATATCTAGATGTCAGGGATAAATCCTTGGAAAGGGGGTCAATGATCTAGGAAACAAGTCCTCGGGTTTCTAGGGGTTTGAAAGAGAAGGGAGGGAATAAGAGAAAATTGAAGTGTATTTCAAATTTTTACTAGATATAAAAGACCTAAGACCACTATGAAACTCCCCTTACCACACCATAATACCTTGGTTTTCCATCAAGAAAACCATATAGGACAAGAGGTTATGCCGCAATGGGTCCCTATTTTTCTCCCCTTATAGAATCCATGGAAAAAAATCACTATTTTATCTCCCCCTGATCCTATAAATATGGGATAGATATATATTTTAACCCAAGAAACCATTTCATAGCCTTCCTCATATCAGCAGATACATGGTCTTGATCCCTGGGACCCCATGATGCAACCTATGTCCTATACCAAAATATTACTTGAAGAATCAGAGACAAGGAACCCAGACCATGGGCTCCATGGTAAAAATTATTGAGCTATGTCAAAGGGGTATCTAAATAAATAGATCCATCAAATCCTACATCTCATACTCCACACCATATGGGACCACAACTATAAGGACCCAGATCCTTCTCGTCCACCCCTTTTCATGTTTATGAAGCCTAAGGCACTCAAAATAGGAAAACAATATTTTTGGTTGTGTTTAGGAGTTTTAATATAAAGGAATCTAGATTTTGAAACATGAAATAAGGTTAAAATCATAAATTTGTGGTTTATGGATTGTGTGGCATCTAGTTCATATCCTGAAAGTAATTTTCATCTTGTGTGAGGGTGATTTACAGGGCCCATTCATGTTGTGTATATAATTCCTAACATGAGTGGAATAGGTTTTTCGCCTAGATAATCCAATAGTGAAAAAATAACATCGTGAACATGGGATTTATGATGTGAATTAATTATATGTAGAATGGTTTGAGGAGATGTATTATTCAATAAGACATTAAATTAGGGACATTCTCAATGTGAATGGCCCATTCACATTGTGAATATCCTCTGGGAAGTGCGCCTATAAAACCGATAGTTACCTCACTTAGTTTAAGCTTAATATTTTCTCTCCCAACTCCATGAAGACAATTACATTCTCCCTAATTGTTTTTTAATCCATTTGAAAAGGGTTAATTCTTGGATTCCAATGTTTGATCAATGATTATTTAGGTGAAAACTACCTATTTTTTTGAAATTACATCTTATTTTAGTCATATTTCTCCTGCTTATTTTTTCCATGTGATGGAAGTTTATATCCTTGTTTCTTAGGGAGTTAATTTTTTTTATAGTGCATTTGTGGCACAACATTCTTGGAGGGATGTAGTTATCTTGTGGGAGAGGTGACCGGAGGTCCTCATTGTTGTTCCTTTCTCGTTCAAAGAATTTTGAAGCCTTTATTAGGCGATTATTTGATTATCTTTTTCATATTACGTGTTATCATAAAATAATCATGATTTATCTCCTTGGGTGGGGGGTAATTAACCTAAATAAACAACTAACTAGATTAAATTAAGAATAGGTATATGGTTGTAGTGATCGCATGTTTTCTACCATTGTAATGTTTTGCCTCTTGTTTTTCTAGATAGTGTACTATATATGTTATGATTTGTAAGAATGTGGTTATGAATAGATTTATAATTTTAAATTTATAAAACTGGTTAAATAATGTAAAGTAAAATATTACTTTTTGGGTAAAAAAAATTTAAATAGGAAAGTTTAGTGAAACCATTATTTCATATAATTCTATGAAAATAAAATGATTCTTGGTGTATGTTTAATTAAATTGTTCTTCTATATATTGATATAAATTTATACAGATCATGAATATATAATTATTGTCATGGGTAATAATAAAAGGTATGTCAAATTATAATTATTCTTCACACCATTTATTGAAACTTTAATTTATTCTAGAGATCATGTTTAAATGCTTTAATAAATTTTCATTTCTAATTTCTTACGTTACCAATAGTTATACCCTATAATAAATGAATAAATTAATTCAAGATAGAATTAAATTTATTTTTTGATAAAGATAAATGTTTGGGTTATGAGATTCAATTTTAATATAATGGTCAGATGCCTTTTTTTAATGGTATGGATGCCTTGTTGGCCCTTGTTTTTTTTGTTACATTATGGGTTATCTAAAAATGATCCTTGCTATGTGATGTTATTTTGTCCTGGTATGGTTGTTGGATGACTATATATGGGTGGGGAGGACTATTTTTTTGGAAGTAGTTAACCCTTGTGATGAAGAGATGCATGGTGATATACGTGATGATGTTGGGGATAGAACATGCAGGTTGCTCATTAATAAGTTTTCCTTTTTCCACTACTTGAAGTAGCTAGCTATTCCTAGTTTTGCATCTCTTTTTTTATGGTATCCTAGGATTTTTCCTAGAGTACCTGGAATTATGGAATGGTTAAAGAATAAATAATGTTTTACCCATGGGGTTGGTACTTTATAGAATGAAAATGTTGATAATTATAAGAAACCATGGACTCTGTTGGATTGTTACTGGAGGTCATGCACTTTTATTGGTGTTTAAAGAAATGTAAATGATATAATTTTAATTAATAGAAAATAAATATATTATCATAAGGTTAAATTTTAAAAAATAAAATAATTAGTTTAATGTAAGTCTTCTTGAATACTTGTGTTCTTATATGATATCTAGTTCTTAGTAGTGCTGATCATGTTTCTAAGTGATGATAGATGTAGTTGAGCCAAATAATTGGTTAATGACCATAGTGAGGTTGTGAGATATATTATATCTTGTATTTTTAATAATTTCAAATGCTAACCCACCCTTTTTTGTAGGGAGACTAACACCTAGTTTATTGTAAGGTGGGTTTTTTCCCCAATATCCAGGTTGGTAACGGATGAACGACTAACTACCCCTATGGCTCTGCTCTCTTATCATGGTAGTATTATGGGATACTATTCACGGTGGTTATCCTTCCATATATATGTGTGTAGAGGTTTTAATGAATTTTGGTTATTTTAAACACATATATTTCTAGATATACTATCCTATGGGTTATTATAGGTATGAAATGTATAGATTGTGATGGCTTGGGGTAAATTACTTGGTTTATGGTTTGTAATGGATGGAGGTATAATAACCAATGTATAAAACATGAAATATGGCCTATGGTGTCTCTCAGAAAATACTCAGTTACAATATGAAAATGTGTCCTGGGATTATGTGATGATGTAATTCACAAGATTCACGTTATGAAACTTTATCCCAAGTGTATTTGGGATATATTCTTTTGAAGAGAGGTGGATTAAAATGTATGACATTAGAGTACAACGGAAAACTAGTGGGGAAGTGGTAGTGGGGTACCCATGTTTTATTACTATATTATGATATATTGAATTAATTACTTATTGAAGGATAGTCATGGTGAGGTGGGAACATAGTATACCTATTTAGGTAACAATATTGCTTAAATTTTTGTTCACTGGTCTTTAGCATGATCTTTTTATCTTTTTTATAAGAGGTTCCAAGGAGGATCCTTCTGGTTATACCTTTTATGTTCACCCTACCTATATATAAACTATTTTTTAGGTCAACTGGATTATGTTAGATATCAGGATGGATATTAACAATTTGTGGGTTATTCAATAGTTTTTTGGGATTCATGTTTTCTGTTTAGTTTATATTTTGGTACTTGGGTTTCCTTTCAGTTGTACTAGTTCTTTATAACATTTAATGAATATACTTTGTTTTTATTTTATCTTTATGGGAAGGATTTGATTGGTGTACTTGTCTTATCTCTCATTCATCACATTCGTTTAGAGGGAAATGCCTCCCATTTTTATGTTTGTTATACCCTTAGTGATTTTCTCCCACCTAGGTCCTATTAAAGGTTGGATTTAGGCATCATTATCTCTTGTCTCTCATTTTTTCCTAGGAGAGGAAACTTTGGGAGGAGGGTGTCAAGATATATTGGTATAAGAGGTTCAGGTTGAGGGATTAGATGTAGTTTGGAGTTATTCATTGGTCACACTGCATGGGTTGGTAGTGAAACAATGTCAGATAAGTTTAACAAAAAATGTAAATAAGGGAGACAAGATGAGACATAGGTATTTAGGGTCCCATGTTATCTGATAAATACACATTTAAGTTTCCCAATCATTCTAAGTGAAGTGATATTGGTTTCAAGATAGATATCTAGGAAAGAATCATGCATCATTCTTCCTTGTGTCGGTGTTTTAAATGGGTATGCCTCAGGATAGATTAATCATTAAATAGAAATAAATAAATAATTGATTATTTAAAGTCAAATATTTAATATTATAGGTTTATTTGTCTCTAAACATATGTTCTTTTGATGGTATGGATTCAAGTCGACATCCCCATCAGATTTTTGTATAGGATGTTCAGCAAGACATTCCATCATATCACCACAGAGTAGATGTTGACAACGATGAAACTTGGAAGAGGAAAATCCAATTTTTATCACTTTATCCTATATAATAATTAGGGATCCATTTGAAAATTATTGATATAAGACTAGTTGGAGGAGTTTGAGATAGTTTTCAGTTCGATTCATGCTAGGAAGAAGAATTGGGTTTTTTTTGTCCATGACGATCTTGTGTGGAGTAGCGAGGCAGTGATTGATCTTGTTCCTTAGGGATTGTGAGGATTCTGAGCTCTCATGTGAGAGGTTCAAGAACTAGTTTCGAGTAGATTTTATTTCTTAAACCACAAAGGTAACCAATCACTAAGATCTTCATACCCTTCAGTAAGGAAGTTACATCATACAAGAGTTTGAGATCTATTTTGGGACCCTTCTCCAATATAATTCAATAATATTTCAGTTTGATGAGGCTGTGAAGAGTTATTTAAAGGAAGTTGTCTTTCCCAGTATACAGTTCTAGTTTTCCCATTATATACTATAGATGTATCTCAAGGTGCTGGAGAGAATAGAGTTTGTTGAGAGGATTCTTGCCAGAATCAAATTTCCATATGATGGAAATATTTAGAACTCTCTATGAAGTAGATCTATAGTATTAGGTTCCTAGTTTCCTATATATTAGGTCTTTTTTATAGCTAGGGGTAGGTCCCAACCCCCATTATATCATTTCTTGTACAGTGGCGGATCTTAGGACTTTTGTAATAGATCATATGCTTGTTTTTTATATAGAGGTTGAGGTCACTAATGGAGATAGTGCCTGACTATTCTGAGTGTGCATCATTCACTAGGTGTTCAACTTTAGTTTCCTCCATTTAGGTAGTTTCATTTGAGGAATTAGATGGATGATCAAAAATTGGATAAATAGATGGGATAAGGAGCGGGCAAAGGATAACTCTAAGATATTCATTATCCTCAAAGAGAATATTGAAACCATGTAGTTGGTTGTCATCTAGGTATAACTAGTCATAGAGAAGGCCATGTATAGATTCATGCCATATAATTTCTAGCCCCAAGTATTCTAGATTTCATTCTAGGTTCCCTTTTCTTTTTTTCTACATTCATTCATGATTTTTTTGATTCAGTATCTACACACTCCTTCGTATCTCCTACACTAGTCCATTTTGTGGGACTTGAGGTGGAGAGGATTCATGTTCCCTTAGCATTGAATACATTAGTTAGAGGTTAATTTTTTCTGTATGATGAATATAGAGACTATGAGCTAGTTCTGGGGTAGCACCGCTCTTTGGGATACTTCCTATGTTTGTGGATATAGCCCTACAACATCATCCTCGGTATAGATTGGTTGTATTCAGTGTAGGATATTGTGGGTTTATTCAGAAAATAGATTGTGTTCTATGATGTTGACATAGATTCTACTATGATCATTGGAGAGTGATAGCCTCATAGGGTCAAAGGAATGTTTCATCCTTTTCTTTCTTGATGGTTGAGATGATGCTGAGTTTGTTGGAGGTTTAGTCATTGGTGATTCATAGGGTTGTGGAAGAGTACTCTAATATTTTTCTTGAGGAGGTTGTGGTGTTACCTCTTTAACAAGAGATAAATTTTTGGATTGTGCTATAACTATTAACTCCGTAAATCTTGATGTCTCCATATTTTATAGATAATTATGAGTTTCAAGAGCTGTAAATATAACTCAATGATCTATTTCTACAAGGTTTTTTATTCAAGTGTGTCACCTTGGGTTTCACCAGTTTTTTCATAGAGAAGGTGTATGGAAGTTTATATCTCTATATCGATTATAATTTCTTAAAGTATTTGATACTAAATAACTGATATCCTATTTAATTTATTTATGATTTATTTGATTGTTTGAAAGGATTTACTTGGTTTTTGATGATCGATCTATGATCCAGATATCATCATATGCAGGTGAATGTTGAGGATGTTCCAAAGACAACTTTATAATGTCAATATGGAAATTATGAGTTTGTTTTGATGTTTTTCCATGAAAATAAGTCTCTATCCATTTTCATTGATTTGATGAATTTATTATTCAAAGAATTCCCAGATCAGTTCTTGGTGGTTTTCATTGATGAAATCATCTTGTACACTGCATATGATGAGGAGCACACAAAGTATCTGTAAGAAGTTTTGGGAGTTCTTCATCTTCATTATCTATTTGGTAAGCTGTAAAAGTGTTATTTTTAGGCTCATTATGTTAATTTATTTCGGCATTTCATGTCCTAATAAGGATTATTTGTGTATCCTTCAAATATTGGAGTAGTCATTTCTTGGGTTTCCCATAAGACTGCAATAGGCGTGCAGATTTTCCTTGTTCTTATGGATATTATAGGATTTTTTTTAGATGAATTATATTAGGTTTCCACTCACAAATATCCTTGAAAATAAATATCTTAAATTATTTTGGATTGATGAGTGTCAAACAGATTTTGAGTACCTGAAGGAGAAGTTACTCAGTGTTCCATTCCATTGTTTTCCAATAGAGGGAATTCAATTCAGGGTTTTCTATGATGCTTTATAAATTGGGTTGGGATATGTTCTGATTAATCATAGATCATTTGTTTCTTATGGGTCTTTATATTTATATCCCCATGATTTTAACTATTCATCCCATGATCTTGAGTTGGAATCAGTTGTATTTTATTTGAATTTATGGAGACATTACCTCATTTGTGATCATTTTATAGTTTTTTCGAACATAATAGCATGAGGTATATCTTATGAAAATGTTAATTTAAATCATGTCAGCTGATTTCACCCAAATTTACCCTACAGGTATGTGGTTGTTGTAGTACAGGTAGGGGTCGAATCCACAGGGACGAAAAAAGAAACCTAGAGACACTATGATTTTGTAAGGATTTGGCTATGGAGTGGCCAACTATTTGGATTGATTTGATTTGAATAACTATTGATTTAATTTAATGAAAATAAATTAAAACATACAATTACATAGTCTTAAACAATTAATGGATATGAGTTGATCCTAAGTTGTTACTAGGGTTAGATTTAATGTATTTATTTTCTTATAACATTCATTTCACTAATTCAAGACGTATCCACAAAATGATATAATTCCTCAACATCATTCACCAATTTAATCCCAACACATTTCCAAGTCTAATCACTAATGCACTTAGAGGATCAATTTAATGATCACTCCAAGGAATCGGATCGTACTAGCACTCGAAATGTTTCATTATTAAATTTGGTGAAGACAATGAAGAAAATAAATCATCAAATGGAAATATTAAAATAATGAAATTATTACAGAATTTAAGATCATAAAATAACATCCAATATTACCCATGAAACTCCCTAGGACCAACCCATAATGTTTTATCCCACCATTGATTCTATGAACTCAATGGAAGTGGAAAGTAGACTCATAGGAGCGGGATTGAAGAAGAAAAATAAAACAATGAAACGATCACTCCACCGTTGTGTGAATAAATTCACAAGTGCGGGTGTGAATAAGATCACACCATGGGGAAGCAGTATCAATGTGGAAAGAAGAAAAATATAATAAGAAGAACTTTTATTGAAAACTAAGGTGATTCGAACAACTTACATGAGAAGGAATAATATTACAAAGACAAATTGGCATAATAACAATACAATGAAAACAATGCTCCAAGATGATAATAAAAATATGAGGTTCTTATTCCCTTCACCACCAGATCATTATATAGGCATATTAATAGCCTTAGTTCCACACCCAACAATCAATTCAACCCCCAAAATTAAGTGAGTAAAAAGGAGGTTGAATAATCAAATGAAAATTGACGTTACAAATTTGACGACAAAACCAGTCAGATTCGTCCACCATTTTGACGTGTGAATTTCTAATTGAAGGACGAATCTGGAGGGGTTGTAGCAGATAAATATGATCTTTCATCTGTACTATATGATCTATAAAAAATTCAAGAAATTAGGAGCATCAATTTGGAAGTTATGGTCAAAATGGTGGGACGACTTTATGTGCATTCATGTTAGGGCCACCATTTAAATCTCAACTTCAGATCCCTTTATCATCCTGAAAACTTCATAATTAGCTCCAGACACAGTTGAATAAAACGATACTAAAATTTTTATCTTTATATGGTAAAAAATTTAGCATCATTGGGCTTGGTTTGTGGGCCCCACATTTGTTTGATGGGCCTTAGGCCCATTATGCTTTTTTCAGCAAGTTTCTGCATTCAGGCGCAAAAACCTTCATATTCCGTTGGCATTCATCCATGAGAACTAAAATATAAAATGTTCCAAATAAAGTGATGAATCATATACCAAAATATCAAATTAAAATTATGAAAAATTTATTTTTCACAAGGAATATATTGAGTGGGCCCAAATTGACATTTTAAGCATGAATTGCACAATGATGGGAAATGAAGTTCAATTTCTGAATTGGACTAAAATTGATGTTTATGAACATTAAAACAAATTAATATTAATATATTAACAAAGAATATTAGACACTTTAAGTGACTAATCACACCCCCCAACTTTAGTTTTGCTAGTCCCGAGAAAAATATATTACAAATATGAAATTTGAATCCCCTTTTCCAAAAACATTTTGATACACATTGCTCACCCAAAGACCTCATACCAAAAAAATTATGAAACCCATCAAAATAATTTAAAAAAATTTAGGTCTATAAGAATATCCCAAGCTCAAGACCATTCCTTTGTTCAAATTCATCACCACATTTCATCAAATTTCAATTAAGCATGATAATGTGTTGTGCATCACAAAAGATATGGGGGCCATTTTATTGTTCAAGGGGGAAAAAATAGAAGCGCTAGGTGGGAATCAAATTAAACATTAAGATGAGTATCCATTTTTTTTTTGATTTTTTTGTTTATTTTGTTTTTATTTTTTTTAACCATAATAGATATGAAAAGACTAACTCTGGGCAAGAAAACTATGAAGTCATGATCCCCAGGTGTTAGACGCCACACATATTGTCAATTCCATACTCTAAAATAGAGATATAAAGCCTAACTCTATGAAAGAAAACTATGGAGTCATGATCCCCAAGTGTCGGACGCCACGCATTTGGAAAAAACATTACTCTATGTGGTAATTATTTTTTTTCAAAATTGTTTTTGTTTCTTTAGATACTCAAATTAAACTAAAAGTTACCCCAGAACACTATGCTATAATAAAAGGGACCCAAGAACTCAAATTTACACCCAAGATCCAGTAGACGTGCATTGTGGTATTTTTATTAAGAGGATGAAAATGTAATCTTTGAAAAATCAAATCGGACAACTGCATTTTCCAATAACTATGCTCATGAACTTAAACTTGCATTAAAATCAGAATCAAGGAATGCAAAATTATTTGATATCCAATTTCAAAGTTTGCAATGTGTGTTATCATGTTCAAGGTTAATGTAATTTTTCTTTCCATGCATGTTCTTATTTAAAAAATCATTTTTTATTTCATCTCCCCCCATTATATAATAACACTATCCCCAGTGTACAAAGAAAACTTAGAAGGGGGTATGGTAGATATGTTCAAATTGAAAATGATAATCATGGAATAAATTCACCTGGTGGTTGATGATGAAAACACGTGCCATAGTCTCCCTTCAATCCTGGGTTCGATTCTCAACAGCTTGGATGGTTGTGATGGGATTTTCCCCACGACCTATGACCTTTCATTTTATTTTTTTAACCTATAAAAACATAAAAATAAAAAAAAACAAAATAAACTGATGATACATAGTCTTATTTTTAAATTTCTGGGTAAGGTATTACTCAGAGATCACACCATGTGACACTGATGAATATGGCACTACCTTTTCATACCCATCCTTACTCATAAAAGAAGAACAGGTCAACATTCTATGTTAATTTATTATATGAAAAATAAAATGATTCAAAATGATTGGAAACATGAAAACCATGGGTTGCCTCCCATGCAGTGCTTTTGTTTAACGTCGTTAGCTCAACTTGAACCCACCAACTTATCCAATTCCAACTTTCAAAATTTTAATGAACCCATCTTTCTCCACTTCAACTTGATTGAGATTTATTGTTTTTTTTATAATCTTTTCCTTGTATAAATCAATGTTCTAAAATGAATCTGAAGATACAAGGAATGTCAGAAATGGTTGATCTAGTTGCATTTTTTGTCTTTCCTAAGACATCAAGGTTAAATATAACATTATCGCTTTCATGAGAAGAATTAATGACTAATGTATGGTCGTGGGTATCACCTATGATGGAATTCTTGTCTAGGTAAGGAAGGATAATTATTTTGAGCTCTGGTTGA
The DNA here is from genome assembly GCA_963277665.1 of Viscum album. NCBI lineage: Eukaryota > Viridiplantae > Streptophyta > Magnoliopsida > Santalales > Viscaceae > Viscum > Viscum album. The sequence goes on from OY728146.1 coordinate 321,472,500, forward strand.
TTGAAATTTCCTAATGAAGATTGGCAATTTGAATGAATGTCAGTTTCTTCTACAAAATTTTTAGAAATAATTGGTTTCATTTGAAAATATGATTCATCCCCAAAAGTGTCTATTTGAATTTCAGGAGTGGTTATCAGCTAAATGTTTGGTATTTCTCCCAATTGTTCAGTGATTGGTGTTTTTGAAAAAATCATCAATGGAGAAATATTCAGAACTCTCCATCCATAATGTCAAATTTCCCTCTTGTGAATACAAAAAATCAGTTTCCTATTGATTTAAGAACACATCAACAGTTCCTTGATTATCTTAAAATATCCCAAATCCAATGTTTTTTTTTTCAATTAATTCATTTGAGGTTTTTGGGGGACACGATATTTGTATTAGTGATGAGGAAGAGACAACCTGAGTGGGAATGGGTTCCACAACCATTTCAATGCTTTGTAGTTCTAATCTTAAAGATGAAACCTCGGAAGTCATTCTCTCCATTTTTTGACACAATTTCTCAAGTAATGTTTTTGGATCATGATGATCAAGCGGTTGAGACAGATGGGATATTCCAGGAGGATAATTATGTTGTTGTAATTTCACAGGAGAATGTTCAGATTGGCCTTGTTGGGATTGGAACTCATTATAGGTTGGAATGTTTTGTAGAGCAGAAGAGTTAAAACATTTTGGATCAATCGTTTGTTGATTTTCCCACCAATAATAACTATGAAGGTCATTGTACATCACAATTTTTTTGGGGTAGTCATGGTAGGGAGAGGTTCCCCATATTTGGATTTTTTTCAAAATGGCTTCCCATAGAAGTGAAATCGGGGCAGAGAATAGAGAATTGGGGTGAGAAAAAAAGCTTAGTGTCTAAGATAACTTACTTGGTCCTAGAAATGGTGCCAAAATTTTATTTCACCCAAATTTACCCTACAGGTATGTGGTTGTTGTAGTACAGACAGGGGTCGAATCCATAGGAATGGAAGAAGAAACCTAGAGACTCTCTGATTTTGTAAGGATTTGGCTATGGAGTGGCCAAATATTTTGATTGATTTGATTTGAATAACTACTAATTTAATTTAAAGAAAATAAATTAAAACATCCAATTAATTAGTCTAAAACAATTAATGGAGATGATTTGATCCTAAGTTGTTACTAGGGTTAGATTGAATGTATTTATTTTCATATAACATTCGTTTCACTAATTCAAGACATATCCACAAAATGATATATTTCCTCAACATCATTCACCAATTTAATCCCAAAACAATTCCAAGTCTAATCATCAATGCACTTAGAGGATCAATTTAACGATCACTCCAAGGAATTGGATCATACTAGCACTCGAAACATGTCATTGTTAAAGTTGGCAAAGACGAAGAAGAAAATAAATGATCAAATGGAAATCATAAAATAATTAAAATATTACAGAATTTAAGATCATAAAATGACATCAAATATTCCCCATGAAACTCTCTAGGACCAAACCGTAAGGTTTTATCCCTCCATTGATTCTATAAACTCAAAGGAAGGAGATAGTAGACTCATAGGGGCAGGATTGAAAAAGAAAAATAAAACAATGAAACGATCACTCCACCGTTGTATGAATAAATTCACAACTGCCGGTGTGAATAAGATCACAACATGGGGAAACGGTATCGATTTGAATAGAATAAAAATAGAATAAGAAGAACTTTTATTGAAAACTAAGGTGATTCGAACAACTTACATGAGAAGGAAGAACATTACAAAGACAAATTGGCAGAATAACATTACAATGAAAACAAAGATCCAAGATGATAAGAAAAATATGAGGTGCTTATTCCCTTCACCACCAGATCCTTATATAGGAATATTAGGAGACTTAGGTCCACCCCCCAATAATCAATTCACCCCCCAACAATTAATAGAGTCAAAAGGAAGGTGAATAATCAAAAGTAAATTGACGTTACAAAGTTGACCACAAAACCAGCCAGATTCATCCACCGTTTTGACGTGTGAATTTGTAATTGAAGAAGGCCTAATACGAAGGGTAATAGAAGAGAAATATTCTCATCCATATGTACTATATGATCTGTAAAAATATAAGGAAATGTGGCGCATCCGTTTGGATGTTATGGTCGAAATGGTAGGACAACTTTATGTGCATTCATGTCGGGCCCACCATTTAAATCTCAACTTTAGATCCCTTTATCATCATGAAAACATCAGAATTAGATCTATCCAAAGTTTAATAAAATGATCCTCATATTTTTATATTTCTACTATAAAAATATTATCTTCATTGGGCTTGGTTTGTGGGACCCACATTTTTTTGATGGACCTTAGGCCCAATATGCTTTTTCCAGCATATTTCTGCATTCAGGAGAAAAAATATCCATATTCCCTTGGGATTCATCCATCGGGCATAAAAGATAAAATGTTTATAATAAAGTGATGAATAATATAACAAAATATAAAATTAAAATGATGAACAATGTATTTTTCACAATAAATTTATTGAGGGATCCCAAATTGAAATTTTAAGCATGAATTGCACAATGATGGGAAATGAAGTTCAATTTCTAAATTGGACTAAAATTGATGTTTATGCACTTTCAAAAAAAATAATATTAAGATATTAAAAATGAATATTATCCACTTTAAATGACTAATCACACCCCCCAACTTGAGTTTTTATAGTCCCGAGAAAAATATATTACAAATATGAAATTCTAATCCCTTTTTTCCAAAAACATTTTAATACACATTTCTCACCCAAAGACCTCATACCAGAAAAATTATGAAACCCATCAAAATCATTTTAAAAAAGATAGGTCTATAAGAATATCCCAAGCCCAAGACCATTCTTTTGTTCAAATTCATCGCCACATTTAATCCAATTTCAATTAAGCATGATAAAGTGTTGTGCATCACAAAAGATATGGGGCCCATTTTATTGTTCAAGGGGGGAAATGGAAGTGCTAGGTGGGAATCACATTAAACCTTAAGATTAGTATCCAAATATGTTTTTTGATTTTTTTTGTTTGTTTTTTAAATTTTTTTTAACCACAATAGATATGAAAAAACAAACTCTGGGCAAGACAGCTATAGAGTCACGATCCCCAAGTGTCGGATGCTACACATATTGTCAATTCCATACTCTAAAATAGAGATATAAATCCTAACTCTATGAAATACAATTATGGATTCACGATCCCTAAGTTCCAGATGCCACGCATTTGGAAAAAACATTTCTCTATGTGGTCATTGTTTTTTTTCAAAAAAAAATTTTGTTTTTTTTTATACTCAAATTAATTTAAACGTGACCCCAGAACCCTATGCTATAATAAAAGGGACCCAAGAACTCAAATTTTCACCCAAGATTTATTAGACGTGCATTGTGGTATTTTTATTAAGAGGATGAAAATGTAAACTTTGAAAAATCACATCGGACAACAGCACTTTACAAAAACTATGCTCATGAACTTAAACTTGCAATAAAATCAGAATCAAGGCATGCAACATTATTTGATATCCGATTTTAGAGTTTGCAATGTGTGTTATCATGTTCAAGGTTAATGGAATTTTTCATTCCATGCATGTTCTTATTAAATAAATAATTTTTTATTTCATCTCCCCCCAACATAGAATAACACTATCCCCCGTGTATAAATAAAACATAGAAGGGGGTATGGTAGAGATGTTCAAATTGAAAATGATAATCATGGAATGAAATCACCTGGTGGTTGATAATGATAACACGTGCCATAGTATCCCTTCAATCCTGGGTTCAAGTCTCAATGGCGTGGACGGTTTTGAAGGGCTTTTCCCCATGACCTATGATCTGTCCTTTTATTTTTTTAACCTATAAAAATAGAAAATCAAAACAAATCAAAATAAACTGATGATAAATTGTCTTCTTTTTAAATTTCTGGGTAATGTATTACTCAGAGATCATGCCATGTAACACAGATGAATATAGAGCTCCCCTTTCATACCCATCCTTACTCATAAAAGAAGAATAGGTAAAAAGTTTATGGTAATTTATATATATGAAAAAGAAAATGATTCAAAATTATTGGAATCATGAAAACCATGGGTTTCCTCCCATGCAGCGCTTTTTTTAACATCATTAGCTCGACTTGAACCCCTCAACTTATCCAATTCCAACTTTCAAAATTTTAATGAACCCATATTTCTCCACTTCAACTTGATTGATATTGATTGTTTTTTTTATAATCTTTTCCTTGTATAAATCCATGTTCTAAAATGAATCCGAAGATACAAGGAATGTAAGAAATGGTTGATCTAGTTGCATTTTTTGTCTTTCCTAAGACGTCAAGGTTCAATATAACATTATTGCTTTCATGAGAAGAATTAATGACTAAATTATGGCCGTGGGTATCACCTATGATGGAATTATTTTCTGGGGAAGGAAGGATAATGATTTTGAGCTCTAGTCGATTGAAATCTCCTAATAAAGATTGGAAATTTGAATGAAAGTCGGTTTCTCCTCCAAAAATTCTAGAAATAATTGGTTCCGTTTGAAAATATGGTTCATCCCCAAAAGTGTCTATTTGGGTTTTTGGAGTGGGTATGGGCTCAATGTTTGGTATTTCTCCCAATTGTTCAGTTATTGGTGTTTTTGGAAAATCATCAATGGAGAAATATTCAGGACTCTCCATCCACAATGTCAAATTTCCCTCTTGTGAATACAAAAAATCAGTTTCCTCTTGATTTAAGAACCCATAAACAATTACTTGATTATCTTAAACTATCCCATATCCAATGGTTGGTTATTCAATAAATTCATTTGAGTTTTGTGGGACACAAGATTCTTGTATTAGTGATGAGGAAGAGACAACCTGAGTGGGAATGGGTTCCACAACCATTTCAATGCTTTGTAGTTCAACTCTTAAAGATGAAACCTCGGAAGTCATTCTCTCCATTTGTTGACACAATTTATCAATTAATGGTTGTGGATCATGATGATCAAGCAGTTGAGATAGATGGGCTATTCCAGGAGGATAATTAAGTTGTTGTAATTCCACAGGAGAATGTTCAGATTGGCCTTGTTGGGATTGTAACTCATTATAGGTTTAAATGTTTTGTAGAGAATAAGAGTTAAAACATTGTGGCTCAATCAGTTGTTGATTTTCCCACCAATAAAAACTAGTAAGGTCATTTTACATCACAATTTGTGTGGGATATTCAAGGTAGGGAGAGGTTCCCCATATTTGGATTTTTTGAAAATGGATTCCCATAGAAGTGAAATCAGGGGAGAGAATAGAAAATTGGGGTGATAAAAAGAGGTTAGTGTCTAAGATAACTTACTTGGTCCCTAACAACGGCGCCAAAATTTAATTTTTCCCAAATTTACCCAACAGGTATGCGGTTGTTGTAGTACAGGTAGAGGTCGAATCCACAGGGACAGAAGAAGAAACCTAGAGAGACTCTGATTTTTGAAGGATTTGGCTATGAAGTGGCCAACTATTTGGATTGATTTGATTTGAATAAATACTGATTTAATTTAAATAAAATAAATTAAAACATACAATTAATTATTCTAAAACAATTAATGGAGATGAGTTAATCCTAAGTTGTTACTAGGGTTAGATTGAATGTATTTATTTTGATATAACGTTCATTTCACTAATTCAAGACGTATTCAAAAAATGATATAATTCCTCAACATCATTCCCCAATTTAATCCAAAACACAATTCCAAGTCTAATCACCAATGCACTTCAAGGATCAATTTAACGATCACTCTAAGGAATTGGATCATACTAGCACTCGAAATGTGTCATTGTTAAAGTTGGCGAAGACGAACAAGAAAATTAATCATCAAATGGAAATCTTAAAATAATGAAATGATTATAGAATTTAAGATCATAAAATAACATCCAATATTTCCCATGAAACTCTCTAGGACAAACCCATAAGGTTTTAGCCCTCCATTGATTCTATGAACTCAAAGGAAGGAGAAAGTATACTCATAGGGGCAGGATTGAAGAAGAAAAATAAAACAATGAAACAACCACTCCACCTTTGTGTGAATAAATTCACAAGTGATGGTGTGGATAAGATCACACCATGGGGAAACGGTATCAATTTGAAAAGAATTAAAATAGAATAAGAATAAATTTTATTGAAAACTAATGTGATTAGAACAACTTACATGATAAGGAAGAACATTACAAATACAAATTGGCATAATAACATTACAATGAAAACAAAGCTCCAAGATGATAAGAAAAATATGAGGTGCTTATTCCCTTCACCACCAGCTCCTTATATAGGAAAATTAGGAGCCTTAGGTCCACCCACCAAAAATAAATTCACCCCCCAATAATTAAGAGAGTCAAAAGGAGGGTGAAGAATCAAAAGGAAATTGACGTTACGAAGTTGACCACAAAACCATCCAGATTCATCCACCGTTTTGACGTGTCAATTTGTAATTGAAGAAGGCCTAATTTGGAGGGGTCGTAGAATATAAATATTCTCATCCATCTTTAATATATTATCTATAATGACTTAAGGAAATTTGGCGCATCCATTTGGATGTTATGGTCGAAATGGTGGGATGACTTTAGGTGCATTCATGCCGGGCCCACCATTTATATCTCAACTTCATATCCCTTTATCATCATGAAAACGTCAGAATTATCTCCATCCACAGTTGAATAAAATGATCCTCATATTTTTATCTTTCTAATTTAAAATTTTTAGATTCATTGGGCTTGGTTTGTAGGCCCCACCTTTGTTTGATGGACCTTAGGCCCATTATGCTTCTTCCAGCATATTTCTGCATTTAGACGCAAAAATATCCATCTTACCTTGGGATTAATCCATCGGACCTAAAAGATAAAATGTTCCAAATAGAGTGATTAATCATATACCAAAATATAAAATTACAATGATGAAAAATGTATTTTTCACAAGCAATTTATTGAGTTGTCCCAAATTGACATTTTAAGCATGAATTACACAATGATGGGAAATGAAGTTCAATTTCTGAATTGGACTAAAATTGATGTTTATGAACTTTGAAAAAAATTAATATTAAGATATTAATAATGAATATTAGCCACTTTCAGTGACTAATCACACCCCCCAACTTGATTTTTGCTAGTCCCGAGCAAAATATAGTACAAATATGAAATTTGAATCCCCTTTTCCAAAAACATTTTAATACACATTGCTCACCCAAAGACAAAAAACCAAAAAAATTATGAAACCCATCAAAATCATTTCAAACAATCTAGGTCCATAAGCATATCCCAAGCCCATGCCCATTCCTTTGTTTAAATTAATCGCTACATTTCATCCAATTTCAATTAATCATGATAAAGTTTTGTGCATCACAAAAGTTATGGGGCCCATTTTATTGTTCAATGGGAAAAAATGGATGCACTAGGTTGTAATCACATTAATCATTAAGATGAGTATCGATTTTTTTTTGATTTTGTTTTTGGTTTTTTTTTTGTTTTTTTACCACAATAGATATGAAAAGACTAACTCTATGCAAGAAAACTATGGAGTCACGATCCCCAACTTCCAGATGCCACACATATTGTCAATTTCATGTTCTAAAATAGAGATATAAAGCCTAACTCTATGCAAGACAACTATGGAGTCACGATCCCCAAGTGTCGGACGCCACACTTTTGGACAAAACATTGCTCTATGTGGTCATTTTTTTTTAAAATTTTTTGTTTTTATTTTTTTTTTGATACTCAAATTAAACTAAATGTGACCCCAGAACCCTATGCTATAGTGAAAGGGACCAAAGAACTAAAATTTACACCCAAGATCCAGTAGACGTGCATTGTGGCATTTTTATTAAGAGGATGAAAATATAAACGTTGAAAAATTACATCGGACAACCGCACTTTCCAAAAACTATGCTCATAAAATTAAACCTGCCTTAAAATTAGAATCAAGGCATGAAAAATTATTTGATATCCAATTTTAGAGTTTTCAATGTGTGTTATCATGTTCAAGGTTAATGGAATTTTTCTTTCCATGCATGTTCTTATTAAAAAAATCATTTTTTATTTCATCTCCCCCCAACAAAGAATAACATTTTCCCCAGTGTATAAAGAAAATGTAGAAGGGGGGTATGGTAGAGATGTTCAAATTGAAAATGATAATCATGGAATGAAGTCACCTGGTGGTTGATGATGATAACAGGTGCCACAATCTCCCTTCAATCCCAGGTTCGAGTATCAGTGGCTTGGACGGTTGTGACGGGCTTTTCCCCATGACCTATGATCTGTCCCTTTATTTTTTTAACCTATAAACCAAATAAATTTAAAACAAAACAAAATAAACTGATGATACATTGTCTTCTTTTTAAATTTATGGGTAAGGTATTAGTAAGAGATCACGCCACGTGACGCGGATGAATATGGTGCTCCCCTTTCATACTCATCCTTACTCATAAAAGAAAAATAGGTCAACAGTCTATGGTAATTTATTATATGAAATATAAAATGATTCAAAATGATTGGAAACATCAAAATCATGGGTTTCCTCCCATGTAGTGCTTTTTTTTAATGTCGTTAGCTCGACTTGAACCCCCTAACTTATCCAATTCCAACATTCAAAATTTTAATGAACCCATATTTCTCCACTTTGACATGATTGATATTGATTGTTTTTTTAGAATACTTTCCTTGTATAAATCCATGTTCTAAAATGAATCTGAAGATATAAGGAATGTCAGGAATGGTTGATCTAGTTGCATTTTTTGTCTTTCCTAAGATGTCAAGGTTCAATATAACATTATTGCTTTTATGAGAAGAATTAATGACTGAATTATGGTCTTGGGTATCTCCTATGATGGAATTATTGTCTGGGGAAGGAAATATAATGATTTTGAGCTCTGGTCAATTGAAATATTTTAATGAAGATTGGAAATTTGAATGAAAGTCAGTTTCTTCTCCAAAAAATATAGAAAAAATTGGTTCCATTTGAAAATATGATTCATCCCCAAAAGTGTCTATTTGAATTTTCGGAGTTGGTATGGGCTCAATGTTTGGTATTTCTCCCAATTTTTCAGTGATTGGTGTTTTTGAAAAACCATCCATGGAGAAATATTCATGACTCTCCATCCACAATATCAAATTTCCTTCTTGCGAATACAAAAAATCAGTTTTTTCTTGATTTGAGCACCCATCAACAATTCCTTGATTATCTTGAAATACCCAAAATCCAATGGTTGGTTCTTCAATAAATTCATTTGAGGTTTTTGGGAGACAAGATTCTTTTATTAGTGATGAGGAAGAGACAACTTGAGTGGGAATGGGTTCCACAACCATTTCAATTCTTTCCAGTTCTACTCTTAATGATGAAACTTCAGAATTCATTCTCTCCATTTGTTGACACAATTTTTAAGTAATGGTTGTGGATCATGAATGATAAAGTGGTTGAGACAGATGGTCTATTCTAGGAGGATAATTAAGTTGTTGTAATTCCACAGGAGAATGTCCAGATTGGACTTGTTGGGATTGGAACTTATTATAGGTTGGAATGTTTTGTAAAGCATAAGAGTTAAAACATTGTGGCTCAATCGGTTGTTTATTTTCCCACCAATAAAAACTCATAAGGTCATTGTACATCACAATTTGTGTGGGGTAGTCAAGGTAGGGAGAGGTTCCCCATATTTGGCTTTTTTCCAAATGGCTTCCCATAGAAGTGAAATCGTGGGAGAGAATAGAGAGTTGGGGTGATAAAAAGAGGTTATTGTTTAAGATAACATACATGGTCCCCGGAAACAGCACCAAAATTTTATTTCTCCCAAATTTACCCTACAGGTATGTGGTTGTTTTAGTACAGGTAGTGGTCGAATCCACAGGGACAAAAGAAGAAACCTAGAGACACTCTGATTTTGGAAGGATTTGGCTATAGAGTGTCCAACTATTTGGATTGATTTGATTTGAATAACTACTAATTTAATTTAAATAAAATAAATTAAAACATAGAATTGATCAGTCTAAAACAATTAATGGAGATGATTTGATCCTAATTTGTTACTAGGGTTAGATTGAATGTATTTATTTTCATATAATGTTCGTTTCACTAATTCAAGATGTATCCAAAAAATGATATAATTCCTCAACATCATTCACCTGTTTAATCCCAACACAATTTCAAGTATAATCACCAGTTCACTTCGAGGATCAATTTAACGATCACTCCAAGGAATTGGATCGTACTAGCACTCGAAATGTGTCATTGTTAAAGTTGGAGAAGATGAAGAAGAAAATAAATCATCAAATGGAAATCTTAAAATAATGAAATAATTACGGAATTTAAGATCATAAAATAACATCCAATCTTCCCCAGGAAACTCTCTAGGACCAACCCATAAGTGTTTATCCCTCCATTTCTTATATGAACTCAAAGGAAGGAGAAAGTAGACTCATAGGGGCGGGATTGAAGAAGAAAAATAAAACAATGAACCGATCACTCCACTGTTGTGTGAATAAATTCACAAGTGCTGGTGTGAATAAGATCACACCATGGGGAAACGGTATCAATGTGAAAAGAAGAAAAAGAGAATAAGAAGAACTTTTATTGAAAACTCTGGTGATTTGAACAACTTACATGAGATGGAAGAACATTACAAATACAAATTGGCATAATAACATTACAATGAAAACAATGCTCCAAGATGATAAGAAAAATATGAGGTGCTTATTCCCTTCACCACCAGCTAATTATATAGTAATATTAAGAGCCTTAGGTCCACCCCCCAACAATTAATTCACCCCCAAACAATTAAGAGAGTCAAAAGGATGGTGAAGAATCAAAAGGAAATTGACGTCACAAAGTTGACCACAAAACCAGCCAGATTCGTCCACTGTTTTGACGTGTGAATTCGTAATTGAAGAAGGCTTAATACATAGGGGTCGTAAAAGAAAAATATTCTCTACTATATGTACTATATGATTTGTAAACATTTAAGGAAATTTGGCGCATTCGTTTGGATGTTATGGTTGAAATGGAGGGACGACTTTATGTGCATTCATGTCGGGCCCACCATTTAAATATCAACTTCATATCCATTTATCATCATGAAAACTTCAGAATTATCTCCAGACACAGTTGAATAAAATGATCCTAATATTTTTATCTTTATACTATAAAAATTTGAGCTTCATTGGGCTTGGTTTGTGGGGCCCACATTTGTTTGATGGGCCTTAGGCCCATTATGCGTTTTCCAGCATATTTCTTCATTCAGGCGCAAAAATATTCATCTTCCCTTGGAATTCATCCATCTGACATAAAAGATAAAATGTTCCAAATAAATTGATGAATCATATACCAAAATATCAAATTAAAATTATGAACAATGTATTTTTAACAAGCAATTTATTAGGTAGTACCAAATTGACATTTTAAGCATTAATTGCACAATGATAAGAAATGAAGTTCAATTTATGAATTGGACTAAAATTTATGTTTATGCACTTTGAAACAAATTAATATTAAGATATTAACAATGAATATTATCCACTTTCAGTGACTAATCAGTAGTGATAGTGGATCTAATTCTTACATGATTACAACTTTTAGATTTCATATACACCATGAAAGGATAATGTTGTGGTTGATGAACTATGTAAGAATTCACACAGTGATGTTGTGCATGAATATGAATATTTATAGAGAGTAGTAGAAGATATCTCATCCATGAATATTTTTATGGGATAGGTTGGAGGTAGAAGTTTTTTTATATGAATGTGTAGTCATATTTGGTGCAGTAGGTCGAGGAGTCCCAAATGTGGGATTCTAAGTTGGAGGTCTAGAGAGACCAAGTTGTCTTTTGTGATTCCCTTATGGTTGGTTTAAAGATGGGCTAATGTGGGTTTTTTCCTATGGGAGGTATTTAATCCCTTTGGTGATGTATGATTTGGTTCTTTGTGAGTTCCATAACTTACCATAATCCATACATCCCAACATAACAAAGATTTACCAATATATGAGAGGGAAGTTTTGGTTTCATAGGTTAAGGCATGAAGTTATAGAGTTTGGGTCTCAATGTTTTCTTTTCTAGAAGGTGAAGGATGAGCGCAGTGTTCCAAGTGAGTTTCTTCAACCATTAGATGTTACTCGTTGGAAGTGGGAGGACATATTGATGGTATTTGTTACCAGTTTACCATTATATTTTACATGTTTTGATACTATATGGGTTATAATTGACCTTTGTATTAAATCATCCCACTTAATAGTGGTTTCAGATTCAATCTTAGTAGAGAAATTGATAAGGTATTATCTATAGGAGGTGGTGAGACTCCATAGATTCCCAATTATAATCATATATGGTCATAATCCATTTTTACCACTAGGGTGTAGAGAGGCCTCCTAGATTATTTTTTCTCTAAGTTATGTCTCAAAAATTATTTTCATCTTCATATTGAGGGTAAGATAGATCAGGATACATCGAATCTTAAGAAAATGTTGTGTTCTTGTATCCTGTATTTTGGATGTTTTTTATGAGGAACCTACCCATGTGTATCATTGGGAGAAGAGGCATGGATGGGATCCACCTGACACTCTTATTGCAGGGGATTTGTTTTATTCACAATCATGAACATCAGGATACCATTTCCACTCTTACCAGAAACTCCCAATGGTTCCCTCATTCGTAATTGGGTATAGACCTGCTTTCCAAAGGCAAGTGATCACTTGGTTTTTCAGGACAAATGACTCTAAGGGACTCACATTGGTTGAGAGGATGGGAGGTCAGGCTCATCGAATAATTTTGGGGGAATTATTTCCTACTCTAGGAATCTCTTATAGATTTAAGATATGTTCATGAATCTCTTCCTAATCTCGATACGATATTGGTTACCCTAACAAAATGATTATGGGGTAATTATCTTTCATATTCAGAAGACATGGGTCTTTTTAGTGAATCCATCTATATTTATCTGAGGGTTCTCCATCATTCTCATATAATGGGTGGTTTCTTATGTGCTAAAGCCTTATATCAAAGAGCATTAGAATGTGATACCACAAAAGGAGGCGGTTAATATTCCAAAGAGGTATTGATCCATTATGAGTCATACTACATATCCTGATTATTGCAAGTATCAAACCCATGTATTTTTTTAGACCCATGAAGTTTAGTGTCATATGGAAATAAGTTATCAGGGTACTCTTGGAACACTGGGTGTTCAATCTCGAGTCTTGGAGGGATGTCCTATTTATCCCGATTAGGGCAGGAATTAAAGTTATCATAGTCCATTTATTTGTTTCTTACACACTGATATTTCCCATGTCATTGTAGAGACTTATGATGTAGATGACTTGATTATTTCAGTTCCCTAAGACCAGTGATCTATGATTAGTGTGAGAAATAAGGTATGGAAAATGATCATTTTTTTATTACTCATGGTATGGGAATTATGATCATGAACCACCCTGAGAAGAATTATTATATAAATGGGGCCTTAGAGGTACATCCTAAGTATCCTGGTTATGGAAGGAATCATAATGTTCAGTTTATTTCTCATTATATTGATGGATATGGTAGATTAATTATCCCATGGGAATGATTGGGTCTCTATGGTTGAAATGACATCAACATATGAATTACATCGAAATGGATGTTTTTTTAGCTCAATCCTTAGAAAGGAGTCCTATGTATCCTAGTTATTGCAGGAATCAGAGTTCTTGTAGTTCAATCACACCCCTGGGACTGTCTCCAAGGTATATTACCTTGTGTTGAGTCTAATGTGTCATGAAACTCATTGGAGATTTATATACATATGTTTCCATGGCTGGTGGAGACTCACAATACAAATGATATGATTATTGAAAATCTTTAATCTCATGTGATCCTTGCTCCATGTGAGAATCACAATATGGAAAATGATCAATATCATCACTTGGAGAGTGAGAGACTTAGGTATTGGGACAACCCTAGGTAGCTTGAACTATGATGAGTTGGACTATGTATCCTGAATATGGAAAGAATCATATTCTTCATAGTTCCTTTTGTCAGGGATTACACTCTGAGGTTTCCATGGATATTAGGACATATCATGTTATGTAGTTGTTCACGGATTACACTATGAGGTTTTTTTGTGACCTATTTTCCTAGATGACATGCATAGATTGTTAGATTGTCTTGATATGTATAATATTATCTTCTTTGAATATATAATGATAACTAAATGACCAAGTTGATCTTTCTAAAGGAATTTTCATAACCCAGGTGGAATATTTGTAGGTTGTCGTATGATCAAATCTAACTTGTCCAGAGTACATCATAATATCTAGGTGGTCTCTCCAGGAATCCATCGCATGACCTGAATGGATTTTCTAGAGGGTGTCTCATGACCTAGCTAACTTTGCCTAGTTTAATTTTCAATATTTAGCTTGACACATGTGGAGGGTGTCACAAGTCATGGATGACTTTCCCATAGGGTATCGTGAGGGATTATTTGACATCTAAAGATGTGTCTATGAGACTTAGATAACATGATATAGTGTCGTTATATGGGTCAGTCGATGTATCTGAAAGAAATCACAAGGCACAGGAAGTAGACTGAGAGGGCTTCATGAGACTAAAGTGGCGTGCCTAGGGGGAACTATGTGACTTTCTTGGATATTTCTGAAAGACTTCTCATGATGTGGGTGGCATACTAAAGGAGCATCATGATATCTGAGGGACATGTCTCGGTGTTGTCATGTGTCTTGGATGGCTCATGCGAAGCGCATGAGGGTTAGTAAATGCGTCATTTTGTTTCAGTCTTTCTCCTGTAGTCTTTGTTCTCTCTCTTGTATTGTGAATTCCTTATATTTATTATGTATTAGTTTATTTTAATTCTTGTGAAATCTAGAATACATAGGGAATGTTCTTCACGTTTCCTTCAAAAATTCCTTCATGTGATCTATAAATTATCACGCAAAGTGATTTATGTATGGTGAATGATCACTCCATCTGTTCATTGCTATATTACCTAATGGAATACTTTCCATTAGTGAGATCATTCGCTCCTACAAATCCAATCTAGTGCTTATGAGAAATTCCTAGAGTTCTTCCCATTAACATTGATAGGTAGTCCATCATTTTCCATGTTGGCGTAGGGAATTTATAGGCATTTCTATCCCTATTTTTCTATGGTTTTTGTAGCATAACTGGAACAGATCTAGGCTATACTCGGTGAAGGGGTCTGACGTTACACGTCTTTGTGGTCCTTTGTCATGGATTTCTCTAAGGGTGTCACCTAATTTTCATAAACCACGTGTCCCTATCATCAATGCCTCCATTATTGGATTATTTCCAATTAATAGGGACTTTTTTGATCTTGCGAGCATGTCTAAGGACTTTCATATTGTCATTTTGACATGTTCAAGGTCCATTTCAAGATCAAATTGCCTGTTGAAAGTACATTTCAAGATGCTCGATGATTTTCTTGGGACATTTCTTGAGGAAAGGGTGGAGTGTCCAGGGGGTCTCTGTGAGATCAGGGTGGCTTATCTTAGAGTCTTATAGGACCATGTTATGGACTTCCTAAGCATGTCCCATGTCCTTTATGACCATGATAGGATTTTTCCTCTTCCCTTTATTAATCCCTTTGTTTTATTTTACATATTTTTGAAGTTATTTGATATTACATGAGTAATGTCAAAGATAATTAATCTATTTTTTATGATGTTTTCCATGACCAATAGGGGTATTGTGGAGGTCTGAGATCATTTTGTGAAAAAATAATCTATTTGTATTTAGGGAGACAAAAGTGATGCAGATGGTTTCTTGGACATACCTAAGGCTTTCCATGAGACAAGGTTGGAAAGAAAAATTGATTTCACAAGATGAGGTGGGTATGTCACTAGGTTCTTATGGTGTCTTGCAAGTCTTCAGGGGTGTGTTACATGACATTCAGTGACCGAAAGTATCTCAAACTTCCTCTCTTTATATATCCTTTATTTTATTTTACAAAGGTTTGAAGAAGTATTGATTTTTCTTGGATGTTGTTAAGGATAATTAGCTTTCCCTTTGGGGATGATTTTCATGATGTTCACGATTTCTAGAGGCCTACTCCATTAGGATATATTACTTCTTATTTTAAAAGTATTTTTAGATTAGATTATCAGGTGCCCGTTTCTGAGAAACCATGTGGTCTGGGGGAGGTTATTTGTATGATACCACATGGAAAGTAGTTGTTCGAAGTGCCTTCACAAGAGCAGGAGGGCTTGTTGAGAGGGGTTCCACAAGATCCACTATAGGTTATGAACTTTTTGTGGAGTATTTGCAAGACCATATATTGGTTTTGCAATCATGAGTCCCCTGAGGACTCACACAATCCACAGGTCTCAACCATATTCTTCTTCCTTTCCTCTTTGTGGAACAAAATACCCGTATTCACATATTCCTTCCTTGGTGAAATTTTCAATGCTTGTTTGTTGGGAATCAAAAAATACCTCCCCCCCCCCCTCAGGAGTGATGTTCATAGGAAAAAGTGATGGGTTCTGAGGAAAGTAAACGCATTCCTGAGACTTTGGCAGTGTTGTTAATTGGTGTCTTGTGTAATGTTTGGTCTTCTGGATGACACTTGTTATTCCACAGAACTTTCTATATATTTCAGGACAGTGGTCCAATCATTTCACCAGTCACCCCTTCTTTTAGAGTAATCTTAATTTTTCCTATGTTTCATGCCTTCGTTTAAAGACCATTCCACAAAACCCAATAACGAGACCTTATCGTGAGCCTTTGACCCAAGATCTATCACACAAGAACAATTTTTCTCAGACCCTCATTTGAACCAAATACTAATTATATTCCAGTAACTGTTTGAACTTTGAACATGATGTATTTGGATTGTCTTGAGGGTTTTTATGGATTTTTTGGTTTGATCATATAATCGATTAACCATAATTCGATACACATGACCATGTCCAGGTCAATAAATCTTGAGTATCCAAAGGGATCATGCGATTGTGTAATTCCCTGTGGGGGTTATGCGACCCAAAATCCCTTCAGAGGTCAAGTGATTTGTGAACCCTTTAGGGTGATACAAAATTCTTTATTGATTCATACGATGTGCATGGTGCTACTGGGACTTTATGTCTTGTTTCTGAATAGATTTTATATTATCTTTGTTTGACATAGTCCACATACTTATTTTTATCTGGCTTCTAGTTCCTACCAATCTTCCCACAAGCTTTCAAAGGAGGAAAATGCAGTGATAGCTTGGTTGGATGCTATAGATATTATAATAGATCCTTATTTCCACCATTTTGTAGGTTCAAACCAAAATATTTTAATAAAATTTATGAGATTAATGTTCTCAGAATATCCTATGTCCAACTTTTTTCCTCTTTACAGGTTTATCCTTACTAGTGATGCTTCTATTCCTCCTTTTGCATGTTATCAATGAATAGGTTTGATAAACTATACATGTGTTTTACAATTCCCTTATATTTATTATATGCATGCTATCTCATAGATCTAATGTTATGAGAATCACCAATTCTACATATCCTTTTCATAACATAAAGTAAACCAAAATATATAGATATGAATATTTAAATCATAATAGATTACTTTCAATAAGTACTCATAAATTCCCACCAATATGAGACTCTATACTGATGATCTATTATAGTTATCTTGGGATCGCCTAATTTGAAGAAGGATTGCTTGGGTATGATACATGTCTCGGAGGGATAGTGCTCTATCTTCTTCTAAAGGTGATAGGCTTGGATAGAGAAGCTCGGTCATGCTAAGTCCATGTATTGGGCCTTACCAACCCCCACAGAATAAATTATTATTGTTCTATAGTTTAGGGTATTTTATCTTGGACCTGATACTACTTTAGTTTAAGGTCATTTAGCTTAAACCTTACATTTCTTTAGTTTAAGTTCTTTTAGGTTTGACCATCTATCACTTTATTTTATGGTTTTTTCATTTGGAACTTCAATTTCTTTAGTTTAGGGTCTTTTATCTTGAACCTAATATCGCTTTAGTTTAGGGTCTTTTAGCTCAGACATGATATCCCTTTAGTTTAGGTTCATTTAGATCGAACCTGATATATCTTTATTTTAAGGTCTTTTAGGTCATACCTTCTATCACTTTAGTTTAATGTCTTTTAGCTCAGACCTTATATCTCTTTAGTTTAAGTTCTTATAGCTTGGACCTGATATCACTTTAGTTTAAGGTCTTTTATATTGGAATTTGTATCACTTTAGTTTAGGGTCATTTAGCTTGGGCCTTCTATCAATTTAGTTTTGGGTCATTTAGCTTGGACCTTATATCGCTTTAGTTTAGAGTATTTTATCTCAGACCTAATATAAATTTAGTTTAAGTTCATTTTTTCTTTGACCTTCTATCACTTTATTTTATGGTCTTTTAGCTCATACCGTGATGATGATCATAGGATATGGTGCAGACATGCCCGAAATGACCTAAAACACTCTAAGGTGTTGGGTTATGTTGTGGTGTTGATGAGGCTTGTGAGGATCAAAAAGTATTTTTTGTAGATTGAATCATTTGGTAGGAGATCATAGGCACAATTAGGAGCCCTAGGCATGTGTGCATAGTAAAAAATGTTCCTTAAAGCTGGGTATGTTTTCCAGGTGTTATAGAAGATTTATAAAAGTAATATAGGTTGAGGGAGATATACTAGGGATGCTAGGTCCACCTAGATAGATTGAGTGCGGATTATTTAAATCATAACTGAAAAGTTTGAGCCAATGAATATGATATGGGGAAGACATTATGGGGATGACCCGTAACACTTTGAGGTGTCGAGTTTTTTCGTAGTGTTTACATGGCTCAGAATGATTAAATATCCTTTCCAATAAGGATGATATGTCTTTATTTGGGGAATTAGGTCCCTTATGATTCTGTATCATGTCTAATAAAAATACGATCTCCACTTCTTTCCAACGGATATAAAAGATTTATGAAGGCTCAAACATCCAGATGATGAGGTTGGGTATGGGAGGAAAGCCATCCAGGAAGGGTTCTGGAACCCTATATAATTTTACCTCTTGATTATGAAGCTCAAGCCCTATGAAATGTGGTTTCGAATCAAGAGGTTTATGCCATAAATGGTTAGGGAATGGATTTTGAAATTCATGATTTTATAAAGGGTTAAAAATATGGTGATATAATGTTGAGGATGTCGAATCCTCTCAGATAGTTTGGTACGAGGATTGTAAACCGTGGTCCAAATTGCTCAGATCGGTAGGATGATATGGGAATTTCATATTGGGAGTGGTTCAGAGACACTGAGGTGTTGAGTGCTTCTATGATGATGTGAGGGATCATAAGGAATGGAATTTCCTTTTTCAAGAGTGATGCATTTGGTTGACGGACATGGGTGCATATGGATGAGACATATGCATGCATGCATTGTAACAACCCAAAATTTCTAATTAATTAATTATTATTTATTAAATATGTTTGTATTACTTTTACGAATTATTAAATTATTCTTTTATGACATTGAAATTTTTAATGACATATGTTATTATTTTTTAAAAATAAATAAATATTTTCAAGAAATAGGACTGGATAATAAATTAATTTGGATTTTATAAATATGATTTTATTTTAAAATAATATTGTATTATAAATATATTCTTTTGATTAAATTTTCTTAAAAAAATAATATTTTATTTAAAAGGATTATAAAAATAGTATAAATAATCATTTATGAAAAACATATAAATATATTTCGATATAATTTAATGATTCTAGAAAACAAAGTAACTTTGTTTAATAATTTTTGGATAAAATAATCTTTTTCATAAAATATGAGAATTTTAATTTGACACCTAAATATAATTTATAAATAATAAAATTTAAAAAAAATTAATTATAAGAACAATATTTATATTAATATTACAAATTAATTTTTCAATAAAAATAATATAATTTATATTTTTATAAAGAAATATATTTTGTTAATTTTATAATCACATTGAATTATCAAAATTATTAAATTATTATTATTATTTTATATTAAATAAGGAATATATATATATAAAAATTAAGTTTTGTTTTATACATTTTAGAATTTATAAATAATAAATGAAATACAAAAAAATGAAAATAGGGTTAAAAAACATGAAATCAAATAGGGGTTAAGGGGTCAGTGGCATCGGGATCAAACAGAAAGGGGGGTCGTGTAGTCCAGCACTGAGCATGAAGGGGGTTCTTCCATAGAAGGATGAGCGGGCTTCGATCGGAGAGGATTTGAGTGCATCCATTGGAGAGGGTTTGATCTACTCCATAAGCATTCATGGGAGTTTCTTCTGGTGATGAGTTCGACTGAGTTTGGCCCCTGACGAACTGAGCAAGGTCGTTTGGTTTCATTTCATGGTTAGGGTTTTGAACATCGTAAAGGGTTTATGAAGGTCCATGAATCATCAATAGGGTTTCTATTTGTTCAAATTTTAGGTAGGTGTTGTCTTTCCTTGTTTTAGATGTCCTATTTTTCATTTGGTCAACTCTAATTTTTTTCTTTTCATTTTGATTTCTTCTCCCATCAATGTCGTTAGTTATCTATTATCCATTTTTAGTTTCCTATTTTATTTTAGAATATGAATATATTATTTGGTTTTGTCTGTAGTCATCCAATTCATCTATCCCTATTATCTTCATTTTAAACTATTTTTTGAAAATTCTGTGTGTCTGTTATCAATTTTTCTGAGGTTTAATAGTTTGTAGAGAATTTATGGATATACAATGATATATTAATGTCAATTTTATATCTAAAATTGTAACCTTATATTTCTTGGCAATCTCGTGTGTGTGTGTCTGTGTCTGTGTCGCTATGTAGAGTTTATGGCTATAAAATCCATTAAACCTTACGTGTATTTGTATTTTAGTGGAAAAAATTGGATTCCAAAGTGTCCACTACATAAGATCCTATATTTCTTCAAAAAATTCAATGTAAAGTATTTATTTATTTAAATCTATCAAAATTTATAGTTATTATAAGACATTTAAATTATTTGTACCAAAATTATGTATAAATTTGAATATGGTCTGTTTTAAGGAATTATATTTATCAATAAGTGGTCGTGTAAGGAGTTTATTTTCATATATTTTGATATTTTTCATTAAATGATTATATTTAGAAAATATAAGTTTTAATTTAGAATTAATCTACTACAACATATATTTTTATTATTCAATTTATATTTCAGATTATGGCACTTAATTTTAATTAAATTCTATAAGGGGATATTATTTAAATAAATTTATTTTTGTTCAATTTTACACAATCAATTTTTTTTTATTAATTTTAATAGATTGTATTTATTACATTTTGATGTTCTCTTCAAATAATTTTTTTATATAAATTTATGATATTCACTATATGGTAGCAAGGTATTATTATAAGTGAAGTCTTTATGTTTTGATATTTTCATCTTAAAACTTTTTTTAGTAAGAGAAATATTTTTCAAATAAACATCTACTACATAGATATATATACTGAAAGAGATCAAATTTATCAAAGTTTCGTTGTAGAATGATTTCATTCTTATTTTATGTTAAAAATTTCTTGTTGTGTATATATATATATATATAAATAATTTATTCATACATATATAAGTTTTATATTAAGTACATATCTATTAATAAATAAATTATTGATGATTATTTATATAAATGATAATATGTATTATTTTTTTATTTAATAAAATAAAAGTTAATAATTTCATAATTTTATGAAATGAAATCATTTCATCATTCTTTTCATGTTTATAATTTTATTTTCATGCTTCTAAAAGAGTGCTCATGGAAACTTAATCATGTCATCGTGTAATATTTAAATTAAGGATGTCGTATTTTCATATATTCATAGCCATGTGTTATGAATAATATCGACATACATTGCATTCATAATAAATTCATGATTTTAACTTAAATTTTACGATTTATTTTATAAATTATTCAGTACACGAATTTTATAAATTTTTAAAAAAAATTAATTAAAATATTTATTTTATAATTTTATATGTGAAACATAATTATTTATTATTTATGGTTATTTTAGGAAGAAAAAATAATATTTTTATTTTTAGATCAAGTGTGCATTTATTTTATTAATCATTTTATTTATGACGCTTAAATAAGAAAAATCAATTCTAAGCATGGGATTATCCTAAAAATGGTTTTAGAAATTCTCAAGGAAATTTTCATGACATGTTATAAGAGAGGTTGTTTTTTATGAAAATAATTTTATGTAAGTGTTTTTTTCAAATTTTTTTGGGTTAGGATTGAGAAAATAATGTCCATAAAAAGTGTTTTAAAAAAATGAAACTAGTATAATGAATGTTATGTTATAGGGAGTGAATACTTAAATATTAAGGGTACTTTGTTCCATATGAGTTAAAACTAGCATCCTTAAAGTTTTATTATGCTCTACCAAGTATCAATAATGACCCCCAAAAAATATTATTTTTAAATGGAGAAATCCCAATGATATTTTAAAATATAATTATTTTGAAAAAATAATGGTCTTATAAATTATTTATTTAGTATAATAACTTTATGAAAATATATTTTTAGGTATGTATGTTTATAATTTAGAAGAATTTATTAACATTTAAAAAACCCCTTACTTTTCATACTAAATTCTCACTCTATGTTTTAAAATTATTTATTTATATGTTTAGTAGAGTTTCCAATAGTGTTTGCTTCGATTAATGAGTTAGCACACATGAAGTCTTTTATTTTATTTTATTTTGTTCTTTATTTTTTTGTAAAGTTGTAAGGTTTGTATCTAATTCTACCGAACCTATACAAATAAAAGTTCTTGGTATGTAATAAATGAAGCGTATTGTTCAGTTTCTTTATAAAAAATACACAACATTTATATTTGTTGAGTCCATAACTGTGGGCTTGGGACATTATATTCATAGTTAATAAAAGGTTCCCTTAAAGATTGATATAATTTCCAAGGGCCATGGAAGGTTTATGGTAATCTGAGGAACTCAAATCATGAAGTGTGATTTGTGAAAAATATAATATCCAAGAAGGGTTTGAGCAGCCTAAAAGTTGTGTCACCGCCTAGAGAATATATTATTGTAGTGATGAGATGTGAAAAATAATTTCTCTATAATTTTCCTAGACCATGGGGGTCCAGTGAGAATATCTTTTCTTTTACTAGGGCTACATAGTAGACACTATGAGATTTATTCCTTATTTGATTGCACAATTATTTTTACCAAAACATTTAAGATGAAGAGTTTAAGGAGAAAATACTTTAATTTTTCTTAGGACGCCCTTTGAGGGTTTTCAACCTTATAAGTTTTGTGTCTCTTTTTCTAGTAGTTTAGGGTCTTTCAATTTGAAACATTATAGGGTATATTTTAAGGTTGTACAACTTTGACCAAAGAACATTTATTTTAAAGTCATGAAACACGTGGACTCAATATGAAAGATGTTATATAAGAGCCAAATTATGATATCTGGGGTCATGAACACTTCAAAATCCTTCTGAGAAGGATATGAAAGTGTTATAAATCATAAATCAAGGTTTTCAGGTCATGAGTAATGATATGGTACATTCATATGGGGATATGTTTAGATAATTCTAAGGTGTTGAGTTATGCCTCGATGATGTCAGGATCACCAGAATTAAAAATCCCTTTATATTGGACAAAGATATCACCAGTTGGTGGGTCTCAATCCCTTCTACACCAATAGCATGGCTGAATCGATAGATATATTTTCTTTTTCAAGGGATATGAAAGGATTTCAGAAACCCGAGGTACTCATGACATGAAGTTTGGTGCATGGATTAATGAGCTTTTTAAAATATAGTGGAATCACCACATACACTAGTTGATCGAGGTAAGTATCTTATAGTCCTATGATAAGGAATGAAAAATGGGTGATGGTCTGCATAGTTTATCATCATTTAGTAGGAAATTTTTCTATGAATATTATCATTATGCAGTAAGGATGTATTGTTTTGTGCAGTTTTAAGGTCATGCGACCAAGATTTTTCCTTGTATTTTAACATCATGTGGTAAGGATGTACTTCCATGAGGTTTATCTTCATGAGGTAAGGATGTATTATTGTGTAGTTTAAAATCATGTGGTAAAGATGTGGGATCCAAAAATTTATAGAAGTAAATGTTGCGGTTTTTTCCAAGGGTGGAAGTTCAGGTGTTACTACATATCTAATGAGAATGAGAATCAAACCATATGTAGTTCTAAAAGTTCATGTAGTTTAACATCATGCAGTGAGGACATTGATCCCTTGACATGAAATGGTGGTATTCCAACTAGGACCATGAATGTAATTATTAGTGTCACTACATATCCCATGGATATGGGAATCAAGCCACACATAGTTCATAGTGAAGTTCCTTATGCAGGTTATGAAGTTCCTTACGTAGGTCTAACCCATATGCAAAGAGGGGAGAATTTTTATATTTATTTGTTATGAATGTGATTAGTTTTTAAATGTGTGAATCTATATGTATCCTATGAGGATAAAAATTAATTCATAAATAGTTATTGAATGGGAAATACTCTACACAGGTATGCCTTTTATGGTCTTATGTTCAGGACCGAGATGGGCCTTTCAAAAGTTGTTATGACATGTTTGTTTAGGGAAACCCTTACTGAGAATCCTAAGACCATGTGAGCTATGCTTAGGGTGAGAAATAGAGAACATAAAGGTTTCCTCTCACCATGAAGACTTATTTAATATTATTACAAGGACATTTTGTATCATGTTGTGGTTGGACCAAGATATTGGATTGACGCATCCCTATGTATCTCATTAGAAATAAGAATCAATCCATATATAGTTATAGAAAACCCATGGAGTTAAAAATCTTTTGATAAGGACGTGGGTGACTCAACATGAATAATTATGGATATTATGGATCCATTTAGTTTTATGCCATGCGATATGAATGTAGATCACCCTATGTGAAGGAAAATGTAATTTTTGGATCTGTGCACTTTTACGTCATGAGGTGAGGACATTTTCCTTGCAATTTAAAGTCATGTGGTAAGGACATTTTCCATGCAGTTTAATGTCATGTGGTAATGAAATTGGATCACTTAATATGAAATGAAAGTAAAATTATAGTTGGGCCCAAGAATAGTGGTTTGGTAATCACTATGTATCCTGTGATGGTAGGAATCAAGCCATACACAGTTATTAGGGAAACGTGTAGTTTGACGTTATGTGGCTAGGATGAAATAAATATAGTTTATCATCATGTGTTCAAGAAGAATATATATAGTTTAAAATCATGTACTCAGGATGAATGATAGGTATTACTCTAATGTGGATTCCCATTTGATGATAGCTATGCAAAGTATTTCTAGAGAAATATCACATTGGTGGGTGGTGTGACACACTCCCCAACCATAGTGGACATTGAGTAGGCTTTATTATGATAAACCTTATGTATTACATAAGGTTATTCCCTATTGGGTTCTAGTTTGGGGGGTTCTCGATATCATTGGGGTTCTAAGATCTAACACCAATTCCCCTTGAAGGAGTGAATGAATGAGAACCTTTTTATTAAAGGATCGCGCAATATGATTCTGATAGACCACAATGTTGTGAAATGTGCACAATATCTTCTCATATAGCCATTGCAATTCATCCAACCACTTTTTTGATTATTCATCATTTGAGAGATATCTGCAAATGGCTATATAGAGTGAAGGTAGATGGACCTCTATGGGTAACACCGCCTCAGTCCCGTACACCAATTAGTATGGTTTTTCTTATCTACAAGTATGTGTGGTGGTACTGTAGGCCCACAAATCATGGAGGAGCTTTTCTAGAAAAGAATTATTATCCTTGTTCAGTAGATTATGGAGTATATTTTATATAGTGTTATTGAAGGCCTATATCTATTCATTTACTATTTAATTATAGAAAGATGAGTGATTATACTCAATATTATAATCCTATTACAATTTCTTCAACTCTTCAAGACACAAGTTGGTGTCGTTTTCCATAAATATTGTGTGAGGAAACCTGAAACTAGTGATGATATGGGACTTCACAAAGTTGATGATATTATTCATCCTAAATATTTTGAGGGGTATGTACTTGAACTGCATAGTTGTGGCTGGGGGATATAGCCCCACAACATCCATCCCACAAATGGAAAATAGCCAGGAATATTTATCTATATGTAGCAATTTTGGGGGATGATGGATGAAGTTTTCCTAGATCTGGAACATATAAAATTTCTTGGTGAATTACATGCAGTCATGTATCATGGTTTTCCAGTAATATCCCAACCTCAATATTTGATGGGAGAGATTTGTTCCAGATTTATGGGTGTTGTAAGATCCAGCATTAACTTCTTCCATGATGGTGATAATTTCTCCGTATACTATGCATCTGAGAAGGATTCCATCAAATCCACATTTTTAGATGGATTTTTTCTCATTTTCACCATCTTGTATAGTGAAATTTTCTACCCGACACTGAATATATTCCCTTATAACATGATCTATTGGGAGAACCCCATTTTGGAGATAGACAATTATGGGATCCATCCATCCAGGGGTGGTCGTTAGATCATCATGACATGGGGAGGTGTTGACCAAATTGATTTACTCTATATCAAATATAATGATTGATGAGACCATTAATCTATGTGTGACATAGAATATTGATTCCTTCTAATCAGGTTTGTCTAGGTTAGTGACTACATTATCCAATCCATCTGCGCAAGCATTCTATGATCGAGTAATATGATGCAATGTGGGATCAAATGGGAATTATTCCATAAATCCCCTAACATAGCCAGGATATGGGTCAATTCCTCCTTTTTAATGGAATATTCACCAATGATATTCTTTATCACCAATTCTGAGTCCCCTTTTATATCCATGTAGGATATTTTCAGCTTTAGGTCTAGTTCTAATCCAGTGATGAGGTCTTGGTATTCTGCCTCATTATTTGTGGAGCCTTCGGATATTGACAAAGAGTAGTGGAAAATAGTTTTGTCTAAAGAGACAAATAAAATTTAGAGACTCAAATCTTGATGTACATGGACATTACATTACTTTTTCAGAATACTTAATACATGATAAAAACATACGCCCAAAGACCGTGTTATTTTAGTGTCTTTGGAAACTCGGAACGTAATATTCTAATCATGGTGAAAGATCTTTAATATCTCCCATAAAGATCTTTCCCTTTTAGTTTTCTTACCTAAAACCTTTCTTTATATCCTGGGAAAAAGAAAACATAAAAAGGGTGATCTTGTAACGCCCCGACCCCAGTTGCCCAGAGTCGGTGCAATAATTACATAACATTGGCATGATCACAAGAAAGATCAAATCTCGAAAGACCGATTGGTTTATTAGCCTTGGAAACACTAGATATAATCATAAAGTTTTACATTACATTTCAAAGTGAAAAACTACTACAACAACAAAGTCTTCATATCCACACTATTAACCCCTCATAATATCCCTGCAAGTCATTCATAAATTACTTCTTCACTACCTGGGAAAAATAAAACATAGAAAAGGGGTGAGCTCAAATGCCCAGTAAGGATAACAATATAGCGGAACATTCAAAATAAGCATAAACATTTAAGGCAATGAATTACTAAAACAAAAGCCTTTTAAAATTGAACTTCAACATAGTATGGAAAAAGTAAAATGAAATAATGCCATTTACTTGTTCACATGGATATTCTACTAATCGAATAATCACATGCAATATCAATAACCACTTTCATAATGTTGAAATGCATAATGCCAGACTATCATAACCACATAGCCAAGGCCTCGTGCCAAGACTACAAATAAGATTTTGTCAAGGCCTTGTGCCAAGACACTAGTTTGTCTCATGAGACCTACCGATGCATCGAGGAGCTATAGCGGGCTCCACCCGTCACTTATTAAGTCCAATGCATTCCCATATGAAAAGGTTTAAACATAACATAAACATTCGTATTAAAACTTGCATACGAAATGTCAATAATTTCACCATAAACTATGAATGGTATAAAAATAGCACATCCACAGTCAAACATATCACAAAACCTTAAATACAATATAGAAGTTTTGTATCATAATAAATCAACTTCAAATAATCTTAAAATCCATCAAAGGATGTTGACATAGATGAAATCAAAATTCTTTTTAAAGAAGTATCTCCTTTTATTTTGAAACCATTTAAGATCCATATAAAATAAAACATTTTCTTTGAAAATATTCTTATAAGCTTGTATGGAAAGCTTCGACGATTTTATAACGGCGGAAAATAACCGCACCCGCCGTATAAGTTAAAAAAAACATTCTTACCTCAATTCTGTCGAAAAGGTTAAAAAGGACCTTGTTTTGAAAACGACGGAAAGATTCCTTTATAAACCTCTTATAAAAAGTCAAACAAGGGTATAAATGACTTTAACACATATTCTTGTAAATATTAAAAATGTTTTGAAATACATTTCGAAGAAACATGGATGTGGATGATAAAGAGATCCCAGTAGATTATTACATATAAACAACCTCGGATAATGAAGAGATTGTGAAATAACCCTTACCTTGTACTTTTCCTTGGTTGGGGTAGTTTAACCTCCTGTATAATGGTGAAATAATTGTTATTAAATTATACAAGAATCATATATATTAATATGATATCATATATGATCTTTTAACATTGATTTATTAATAATATCTTAGAATTATCATCGTTTCGGGTGTTAACTTACTCATTTTCTTTTATATGTTTTGTTACATAAGCCATGTTTGTTGTATCTTATTCATATCCAGAATGATATCAAGTCCTTAAACATCATTTTTAAATCATAAAATTATAATTATACTTGAATGGATACGATGGAGAATGAATCTCATCGCGTTCGTGGAGACGGTAGTCCGTACGTACGCACGAGCGACAATATCATTCTTTTGATATTAAAATAATATATAAATGAATGGTATATCATATATACAGAATCATTAACATGTTATATTTATTATTTACATGAGTTACACATCATTATTATACCCATCCAAATAATATTATATTGAATAACAATTACACCACGACGTGGAGACGGTAAGCCGTACGTACGCACGTATGGTGACATGTTATTCAAAGGGTGGATAGAATACTGAATATGGTTGTACCATACTTATAATAACATCACAGTATATGTGAGATACTGGAGTTATTATTTTAGAATGGTAAGAACAAAGGAAGAAGAATTGGAAGAAGAAATGAACTTAGAAAAGGGTGGTGAAATCATTACCTCTTCTTCGGGTTCTTCCTTTTGATTTGATCAAAAGGGCTCCTTAGGTTGGATTTCTGATCAAACTAAGGCCCCTAGGTTGTAGTGAGGGATTTTGGGAGAGTATTTGGGCAGAGTTTGGCCGAACCAAAAGGCTTTAGAGGTGTGAAGAAATGAGAAGGAGGAGTTCCCTTTTATAAGAGGGGTGAGGGGCAGCTTTGGAAAAGCTAGAAATATTAATTTATAATAAATTCATATTCGGTTTCTAATGGCTCCAAAGTTGACTATTCAAAGGTTAAGGTGGGGATAGGTCGAAAAACACTCAACCAATAGAATTTAGACAGGTTTGGGTACTTATATTAACCTTATCTTTAAGTATTAACTCTAAGTTAATTAGTTTCACTTTTACAATGTCTCTTTGTATTTTTATATAATATGGTTAATAAACTTACTATATACATCCAAGCGACCCCCAAGTGGTCCATTAATGAGGAACCTATCATAATATAAGTCTCTTGGCCGAACCTTAGATTTTTAGGAATTTAATATCAATTAATAATATAATATTTGTTTTAAGAACTCTTTTATGTCAATTTTGACACTATTCAATAGTTGATTTTTTTGAAACTCCTAACAGATTGATTACTTCTAACAAAGTCAATTAAATCAATCCTAATATATCATATTATCATATAAAATTAGTTTAATTCATTAAAAGTTTCATATTATAATTATTTGGGTATTTATAATATCAATTATTTTAATTTTTCACTATTATAGTAATTACTGCATCATCATTGTGTCATAAATAAAATAAATTATTCAATTTCTAAAAATTATAAATAAAATATCATTATGTAGGAAATCTTTTTAGCTTTCTAATGAATATTTATAATCTAAAAGCCAACATATATAACCCTATGTAAAAATTGTTGTCCTAAAAGATATATGCTTGTGTCATTTTTGTATTCATTTTAACTAAATTAAAATAAAGTGTCATTATCACTTACAAGTGGATCCATGGGGTCCCAAAATAGACCCAAAGATTCCCATGGTCGACCATGTATCAACCAATAGGGTTAAGACACGTTTTAGGGTAATTTAGTATTATTATAATATTATTTTTTAACCCTTATTTACCGGATTTACCCTTAACCATGGTAAATAAAATATTTACCGCAGTAATTATTCAAAATCTCTAAAAATAAAAGTTACCCATTTACACAATTTGAACATCCTGATTCCAAATATGGAATCCATTTTCCTAAATTCAAAACACAGAAGTGGCAGAAATTAATTTAAAATTAATTCCCGCTGTCAAAACAAAAAACGTGTTTTTAAGAGATAATAACTATCAAAAGATTGACACTTGTTTATGTTCGGTTTAATTGTAAAATTATGTCCAATGACCAAAATTATATTAAAATGTAAAAATATATTTTAAATATACTTTAAAACCACTAAAATTCATAATTTATCACTATTAATTATTTTTATTAAAAAAGTTGTTTTTAATTAAAATTTATTAATTTTCACTATTCATCAAAATATGAAAGTTATCCGAAAAGTACCAAAATTTCACCTTAGGCTAAATTCGATATTCCGAGTCCAAAAATGAAGT
Organism: Viscum album; assembly: GCA_963277665.1. Taxonomy (NCBI): domain Eukaryota; kingdom Viridiplantae; phylum Streptophyta; class Magnoliopsida; order Santalales; family Viscaceae; genus Viscum; species Viscum album. Next base: position 321,503,317 of record OY728146.1, read on the forward strand.
CCATTTTCAAATATAAAATATATATAATTTCAAAAATTAGGTATTACTATTCACAACGGCTAGTTTAATTAGTTGTGGTGTGTGTTAGAACTCGAGGTTGCGTACAACACACGCTATCGCATTATTCAAAGGGAAACGTACCGTAGAAGCTTGGGGTGTTATAGATCTCAAATTCTCAGTAAGGGTAAACATAGAGAACATAAAACAATCCATAAACATTTGAATTCAAAAACTTGAACATAAAATCTAAACATCAAAATCTTGAGCAAAGAAATAAATCTTGGAAGTAAGTAAGGCATATATCATAAAGGAACATCAATCATGATAAAATAGAATGGGAATAAAACATTTAATTGTGGAAAACCATTAATCACATTATATTATTTCCATAGTATCCAAGGCCTTGTTTCCAAGACCATCTTAGTGGACAAAGTCCCTTTCAGAATCAAGTTCACCCCTCGTTCCAGTCCTGTATCACTGAACTGGATTAACTTACCATTCCATCCATGTCTATCTCATGACATATAAATCTTTACCCAATGAATTGGATGGAGATATAGGTCCCATACATATCATAATGAAATCATTATTATGTGTGCCACAACATGAACATAAATCATTCATCAGTACCCAAAGAATAAAATGGGTTTCATAAACATCATCCCATCATAACATAATCCATATATAAAAAATGGATATCATTTAATCATAAGAAAAGTGAAACCATGTAAATCATAGAGACATTAGACTTGAAACATACACATATGAAATAATTGCATCTTATATGGAAAATGGTTTTTATAAAACACTTGAAATGAATTTTTGAGGAAAATATCCTTTCTTCTTCAAAATCATTTTCTTTTCACAAAATGCCATGAAATTTTAAAAGGAAAGTATTTTCTTGAAAATAGTCATTAAATCTTGTAGATTAAGATTCATGAAAATAAGGAATTATAAAATCGTAAAAATACGTTCATGCCGTATAAGTTAAAAAAACATTCTCCTTGTACTTTTAATGGAAAAGTCAAAAAGTACCACATATGGTAAAAAAAATAAATATTCCTTCCATAATACAAAGTAAACGTCAAATAGGGGTAAAAATGACTTTAAAAATACATGGAAGAATATTAAACACTTTATAAAATACAGTTTTATAGACATGGATGAAAAATATAACCCCAGTAAACACTTACATATAAGCAATCTCGGATAAAAATGAGATTGCAAAATTATCTCTTACCATATGTCCAATATGCTTCGTATGTATCTGAACCTCCTGTATAATGATTTAAATAATGTCATTGAATTATTAAAGAATCATATTAATTGTTATGATATCATATATGGTTTACTTATGACTTTATATTACCCATTCTTTTGTAAATTCGATGTAAAAGCAGCGATTTGGGTAAAATCGTTTCATTTATTGTACGTGTTTCGACTTATTGTTCTTAATATTATTACTTATATCCTGATTTACTTAATTCCAGAATTCAAAACATGATTTATATTAAATATATATTCAGAATATACATATATATATGATAGATCGATAAATAAAATGAAATACACCGTTCATGGAGACGGTAGGTCATACGTTCGCATGAACGTTGTTTTCGTTTCCTTATTGAATTGAATGGAATTAAGTAGATGATATACATATATATACATAAATACAGTATCATTATTATGTAATATATTTCATTCTTATTCATTATATATAATTTATAATCATTCATGAATTGTTAACAGTGAGAATGAATCTTATCATGTCGTGGAGACGGTAGTCCGTACGTACGCACGAGCGATGATATCATTCCCATGATCATGGAATTGTATTGAAGTGTATGTATAATATTTCAGAATCAATATAACTTTAAAATAATAATATATAGTTATTTATTTACACCATTATACCCATCCAAGTAAGGTGGTGGTCGAAAACAGATTACACCACGGTGTGGATACGGTATTCCTTATGTACGCACGCGCGGTGATTTCTTTTTCCATAGAATGGATAGAAGGTGAAATAGGGTTGTTTAATATTTATAATAACATATAAGTATATAATTAACACTGATTTTATTAATTTATAATGATACAACTAAAGAAGAAGAAGTAGAAGAAGAAAGAAACTCGAGAGAATCGGAAGAAGAGATTACCTCTTCTTCGACGTACCTCTTTTAAGCATCCTCTTAAGGAAGTAGAGTTGGTATTTTGAGAAGACCGGAACCTCCAAAATGTTTCTAGGGAAGTGGAGAAGAGAAATGGTTAGGGTTTGGAAGAGCTTCAAGGCTCAAAAGGGTGTGAAGAGAAGAGTGAAGGGGTACCCTTTTTATAAGGTAGGAGAGGGAAACCTTTGGAAAAACTTAAAATATTATTTTATTATAAAGTCATATTCGGTTTTTAATAGCTCCAATTTGATTTATTTTAAAGCTAAGGTGGGGATGGGTCGAAATAATTTCAACCAATAGGTTTTAGACAAGTTTATGTTACTATTTTAACCTTATCTTTTATATTTAACTCTAAGTTAAATAATTTAACGTTTATCGTGTCTTCTTGTTTTCTTACACTATATGGTTAATAAACATACTATAACAAGCCAAAAGAACCCCATGTGGTTCATTATTAATATATATAACATTATCTAAGTCATTTTGACGAACCTTAGATTTTTAGGAATTTAATAACAATTAATAATATAATATTTGTTTTAAAAACTATTTTATGTCAATTTTGACACTATTGGGTAATTGATTTTTTTGAAAATCATAACAGCATGATTAGTTCGAACCAAGTTAATTAAATAAATACTAACATTTCATATTAACCTATAAAATTTGTGTAATTTTTAAAAAGTCTTAAATTATATTTATTTTGGGTATTTATAACATCAATTATGTTAATATTTCATTAATAAGGTAATTACTGCATCATCATTGTGTCATAAATAAATTAACTTATTTAATGTCTAAAATTTATAAATAAAATACCATTAGTTAGGAAATCTTTTTAAATTTATAATTAATATTTATAGTCAAATTTATCTTATTTATAACCCTATATTAAAAATGTTTTTGTTATTAAACTTTGATTTTAACTATTTTAACTCTTCTTTAAATAAAATAATAATAAATGTCCTAATCTAATCCAAGTGGACCTAAAGGGAAATATTTTATTCCGAAGGTTGTTTTTGGTCTAATTACATTTATCCAATAGAATTAGGACATGTGTTAGGGTAATAATAATATCATTTTTATCCGTAATTACCTTATTTACTTTTAACTGTGGTAAATAAAAGTAAAAAGCTACTATTCACCAAAAATTATTTTTATCTTATTGAAACACATTTTACTCCTTGATATTAACTGTGTCTCTCTAATTTTCAAAATTCCACTCATAGAAGTGGTAAAATTAAGTTTTATGTAAATTTGAAAAAAGCTCTTAGGAGGTAGGTAAAAGACGGTGGAAAGTTCAATAAAATTTTTATATATCTAAAATTATTATAAAATGACTCCAATGAATCACATTGAACTTATATTGTTATTATGTATCAACTTTTACCTAAAATAAATTTAAATAAAATAAATAATTATTTAAATAAAAAAAGTCGGTTTTTAAATAGTAACCCAGTTTTTTCACTATTCATCAAAAAATGAAAGTTTTCATAAAAATACCAAAAATTCACCCAAGGATAATTTCGATATTCTGAATCCAAAAATGAAGTCCATTTTGAAAGATAAAATTTATAAAATTTCAAAAATTGGGTATTACTATTCATACCGTCTAGTTTGTATAATATTTTAATAACATATCGTTGTTTAGTGAAAATCAGTATTGTGTACAACACACGCTATCGTGAAAGGTCGTGATTGTGTGTAATGTAATCCAAGTCAGGGATTCGTGTGTTACAAGACTCATTTGTTGTTGCATATAACATAATCCAACAATATTTCATTTATACATCGAATATATATATATATATACACTCAATGTTGCGTAGAATAACTACTATCAAACGAACTTGAAATTGTGTGTAACATGATCCAAGAATAGTGTTGCATATACTGAAACCTAATACGGTGTTTCGTATAGCGCAAGACAATCTTGGTGTAGCGTACAACAAAAGACATCAAAGAAATTAAAAAATAATAATTCTCATAAATTCTCGGGTTGTTACATTCTGCCCCTCTAAAAATGAATTTCGCCCTAGAAATTCGCTGGGGTTATAAATGGTTTTCTACTTGAAAGTTTCTTTAATTGAAACCCACATCGTAAAATGGAATACCAAAAGTTAACTTTAAAAAAAAGTATGAAACGTAACAGTTACCCAAATTAACTAATCATTGGGTTTCCACATAGGAGAACATAGGTGAAAATATGGATATGGAAGAGAAATCTAACCATCAAGTTATGATGGAGAGTGGTAGAGAACATGGCTATGAAAAATCCAACAATCACAATGCCAAAAATTTGTGATGCTCTAAGGTACCATCTGATTCATCGTATATGAGGACACTAGGACAACATTTTTGGTTTTCAAGATCATTTCCCTAAAGATGAAGAATTGGAATAAATACTTACTTTATTTCGGTACAATATCATTGTTGTTTATGCCTTGTACAATTTCCACTTCATCTCTTAAAAAAATGAAGTTGAATTTTTCATTCTTGAAGTGTAATCAGATCATGTGACAGAATGATGGGTCATTTCATTTGTCTCAAAGAAAAGGTTATCAAAATTTATAAGTCCATCTTATGGTGAGATTAATGGTATATGGTTCCAAAAATGGACTTATACTTCCTCTATCATAGCGCTTAATAAAATAAAAATAGTTTCTACAAACCAGGGACTTCCTGTAGGCCAGTGGTATGCAATAAAGGCATGTCGCACTTCACTTGTGGGTTCGATACCCACAGCCTTGTCCAATGCGACAGGTTGTCGCTCTTCCTACAGATTGTCCTTTTTCTAAAACTACACTATTATAACATTGTAGAAATAATTTCGAAAAAAAAGTTCTAGCCTTAAACTATACTATCGGATGTCCGATATAACCCTTTCCAATCTTTAGACTTATCCAAAATACATCTGTCAAATCTCATAGTATAAACAAAACGATTATTGTAAAGGTCACATAAAAAGAATGTGAATACCATCATTTATCATACGATATATCTTATTGGTCATATTCCAAACATGTGAATTCCTTAATCATATATTCTCTTGAAAAATGAATACACATTGATCCTTAGTGAAAACATGAATGCAGTTAAAAGTTAACTCTTTCCACATTCCGAAATCCCAAAAATTCTATACACTCAAACCATGATATCACTTAGTCCTTATATCAATCATGATCTCATGAATACTATCAAACATATTATTTTCTCCTTATCCATTAATTATGCACATATCATCTTCTTTCCAAAAATATCTGAATAACCTTTCATGGTTACCGGTACCATTCAACATATACTTTCAAATACTTTAGAAAAAAACAATAGTGTAACAATCCTTAGACGATTATTTATTCCATAGTACCATTAACTATACAACATAACTCTTGATAAACATATATCATTCCATTACCTTCTTAAACCATTGACCAAGCTTCAACACTTATTTCATCTCATATATCATTTGTAGTCTCCTCATCATCATCCACATAAATACTACCCATATGACCATCCTGATTCTCTTCATGAGATTTTTCCTTAGGGAATTGGTTTGAATAATGCCCATACATTCCACATTTAAAACATCTAATCCTTGTTGATGTCATAGCAATACCATTATCCTTCTCCATGGTGTTAACTGATCCTTTTCCTTTTCACTTACTGAATTTGTGCCCTTCTTTTCCGCACCCAAAGCATCATCTAGTTCCTTTGAAACATTCTCCTTGATTCCTCTTCCCACATGATTTACATGAGAGAAATTGAACTTTTTTTCCTCTATGATCATCATGAAAATCCATCTTTCTCTTATTAGCTGAGTCGGGAAACTTACCAAAGATGAGATTATTGATCATATTATGAAATTGCTTATTAGGAATAATAATGATGTTTGGACTTCCAAATCCTGTTTCATTTGGTTTCTCATGAATAATATCATTCCATTGTCCATCATATCCTCCATTATCGTGAATCTTTCTGTTTCTAGCCATTTTCTAAAACCCAAAAAGAATAGTGTGAGAGGAAAAAATCATGCTTGGGAAAAAAATATAATAAAGGGGGAGTAACGTAAATATCTAACATCTTAGGTTAAATTATAAGATCGTTACCATAAATCTAGGACTATAACCTATACATATTCTTATCCTTAGGGACATCCCTAGACATACCTTTGAAATATTTCTAGGGATTTCACTAAAGTTTTCGCATCCTAGTTTCCAATGGTTAACAAAACCTTCGCTCTGATACCAACTGTAGAGAACCAAATCTTGACATACATGGAAATTACATTAATTTTTTGGAATACTTAATACATAATAAAAACAGACACCCAAAGACCATATTATTTAGTGTCTTTGGATACTCGGAATGTAATCTTCTAATCATGGTGAAAGATCTTCAACATCTCCCATAAAGATCTTCCCCTTTTGGTTTTCTTACCTAAAACCATTATTTATATCATGGGGAAAAGAAAACATAAAAAGCTGAGATCAAATGCTCAGTAAGGGTAAACATAGAAAACATAAAACAATCCATAAACATTTGAATGCAAAAACTTGAACATAAAATCTAAACATCAAAATCTTGAGAAAATACATAAATCTTGGAAGTACATAAGGAATATATCATAAAGGAACACCAATCATGATAAAATAGAATGGGAGTAAAACATTTAATTGTGGAAAACCATTAATCACATGATATGATTTCCATAGTAGCCAAGGCATTGCTTCCAAGACCATCTTAGTGGACAAAGTCCCTTTCTGAATCGAGTTCAATCCTCGTTCTAGTCCTGTATCACTGAACCAGATTTACTTACCGTTCCAGCCATGTCTATCTCATGAGATATAAATATTTACCCAATGCATTGGAGGGAGATATATGTCCCACCCATCTCATAATTAAATCATTCTTACATGTGCCACAACATGAACATAAATCATTCATCATTACCCAACGAATAAAATGGGTTTCATAAACATCATCCCATCATAACATAATCCATATATATAAAAATGGATATAATTTCATAATAATAAAAGTGAAACCATGTAAATAATAGATACATTATACTTGAAACATACACATATGAAATAATTCCATCTTATATGGAAAATGTTTTTGATAAAACACTTGAAATGAATCTATGAGGAAAATATCCTTTCTTCTTCAAAATAATTTTCTTTTCACAAAATGCCATGCAATTTTAAAAGGAAAGGATTTTTTTGAAAATATCCATTAAATATTGTAGAGTAAGATTCATGAAAATAAGGAATTATGAAACCGTAAAAATCCATTCATGCCTTATAAGTTAAAAAAACATTCTCATCGTACTTTTAATGGAAAAGTCAAAAAGTACCACATATAGTAAAAAAAGAAAGATTCCTTCCATAATACCAAGTAAAAGTAAAAGAGGGGTAAACATGACATTAAAAATACATGTAAGAATATTAAACACTTTATAAAAAACATTTTTATAGACATGGATGAAAAATATAACCCCAGTAAACACTTGCGTATAAGCAATCTCGGATAAAAATGGTATTGCAAAATTATCCCTTACCTTATGTCTGATATGCTTCGTATGTATCTGAACCTCATGTATAATGATTTAAATAATGTCATTGACTTATTACAGAATCATATTAATTGTTATGATATCATATATGGTTTACTTATGACTTTATATTACCCATTCTTTTGTAAATTTGATGTAAAAGCAGCGATTTGTGTAAAATAGTTTCATTTATTGTACGTGTTTCGACTTGTTGTTCTTAATATTATTACTTATATCATGATTTACTTAATTCCATAATGTAAAACATGATTTATATATAATATATATTCATCATATGCATATATATATATATGATAGATTGATAAATGGAATGAAATACACCGTTCATGGAGACGGTAGGCCGTACGTACGCATGAACGATGTTTTCGTTTCCTTATTGAATTGAATAGAATTAAGTAGATGACATAAATATATATATACATAAATCTTGTAAAGACCCGGAAATTTCAAGGGAAATTTTTTTTTCTTAATTTTCTTTGGAATTTGACAAGAGAGCAATTTCTGACGGCACCTGATTTCGAGGCCCGGTGTGCCCAGAATCATGTTTCGAAGTTTGGCTCGGGTACGTTCAGTGAACGGACAAGCGGGTTTTTATTAACATTTGAACCGGTGCCCGGAATCAAATTATAAGGGCACCGATGGAATCGTAGCGCCGGTATTTTCTTAGAAATGCCTATTCCGGAGTTGCGTTTGCTCGGTTGTGGTTTTTAATTTTTGGGTTTAAAGTTATGAAATAAAATAAAGTTGTTCAACAATTTTATTTTTGTTTCACTTAAGCCACTTAAAAGCCACTTAAAGTAGCTTAAGCTGAGTTGATGCAGATAGGGTGCTATCCATAAATATCCTACCCTCTTGGTAGGATATTTGTGAGGTGGGGCCCGCACGAGCCCCACCGTTTCTTTTCCGCTAAGTAACGCACCCGCGAAAACCCGCCATTATGAAAGTCAACTGACATGTTTTCTTAAATTCTTAACGCACCATTTAATTGGGAGGTTTTATTCGTTGAATTAATTCTATGAATTAATTTAATCGTTTCTTAACCTGTTTTTCAATCCGTTGGCGTAATAATAAAATAATACCAACGCGCGGCTTCTGGAAAAATGTTCGTTGAGAGGATTTGACAGAAACCAAGAGTTCTCCATCCTCCTTCGAGAAGAACGCAAAGAACGCAAAAAACACGAAGAACGCCGGCCTCCGACGAAGAACGCCGAACCCGCGGAAATCGACAACGCAACACCGTGTGCCGTGACGCCGACATTTCCTCTCCCGCAACATTCTTCTGCGACGTTCCTTCATCCGCAACGAAAATCTTCGATCACCCGATTAGGTGAGAGATTTCGGTTCTTTAATTTTACTTTGTGGACTAAAACAACAATATGGATTTAATTATTATTAATTAAATCTGTTGTTCTTGAGCCTCGGAGTTCATCGACGCATCACCGTATTCCGTGACGACGCGACGCCCTTCCGCGACGACGTGACGCCTATCCGCAACGACACGACGCCCTTCTGCGACGCGACGATCGCCTCCCTCCGCGGCGATCAACTCCGCGAAGAAGGCGCGTGCAACCAATTGACGAGGTAGGGGTTTGTTGTGAAATAATTTATATTTCCCGTGATTGTTTCTTTTAAAATAAAGAACCTGGTTTCATAAGAACAATTTTAATTTATTAAAATTGTTGTTTGATATGTTGATTATTCTTCCCGATTGTTATCACCTAACGCGGAGGGTGCGGGCCAAACAAACATGGCCCGAAAACCCTCCGTCGTTCTTTGTTGTTGTGCGGATTTTGCGGGTGACGAAAAAGTGTGCCGCAAAGGCGTTTTGATGATTCTGCAGTGAAGAACGGATCCCAGGATGAACAGCGGTGCATGCGGGAAGGGAATCGGACCACCGGAGCAACTCCGGTGGCCCGCAGAAGCCACCGGTGGCGGCAGCGGCGTCAGCGGGCCCACGGCCGCGCGGTTCCGGCGCACTCGAGACGCAGCATCTCCGCGTCTGTTGACCAGGGTGGCCCCCCACGGTGGCCGCGGGGTTGTCACGCGGGGGCAGCATGCCCCCCCGCGTTTGCTCGGCCGCTCGGTCGAGTCGAGCCGTGCCGGCCGGCCGGGCTGGGCTGCGCCCTGGCCGGACCGGACCGGGTCCATCCGGGTCGGGCCGGGTCGGGTCGACCCGGTTCGGCCGACCCAGGGGGGGTCGGGCCGGGTCGGCCCGGGCCCAGACCCCCCATCTTCGGATCGTTTTCGGTCTTTTGCCCGTAACTTGAGCTACGGGCCTCCGAATGACACGCCGTCAGTGGAAATGCAATCCTTGGATCGAGACGGTCGTTTTGGTATACTGCACTAAATGTTTCGGGATACTTTCGGTTCGGCCGGGTTGGTTCGTACACGAAACCAACCGGGCCCTCGGAGCAGAAACGCTCATATCTTGATTTACGGACGCTCGATTGACGTGCCGTCGACTTTGTTGAATTCCTCTAAGTGAGACGGATCTTTTGTCTTACTCCGCCCAAGGTTTGGATGCAGGTGGAGTACGGTCGGGTTGGTTTTGCCTTAAAAACCAACCGGGCCCCTGGAACGAAAAAACTAATAACTCTCAGACCGGGCATCCGATTGACGCGTCGTCTGCGACGTTGAGTTCCTGTTGGCGATACGGAACTTTTGGATACATCAACTCTGGACTAGGTGGCAGTTGATGTATCATCCTCTTAGCTCGTGGAGTGGACCCTCCCGGAACGAGCATGTTGTGTGCGGAAACCTTAGAGCCGGTTGAGATTTGACGACTGCTGATCGAACGACTCGGTGTGTTACAGATAGCCCAGTGGGGAGCGCTTGGTTGTAGCGGCAGATCCACGGTGGAGGTATGCTTGGTTGTAGCAGCACAGGGGAGTGCTTGGTTGTAGCGGCAGAGCCACGGAGGAGGTGTGCTTGGTTGTAGCGGCACAAAAGAGCGCTTGGTTGTAGCGGCAGACCCACGGCAGAGGTGCGCTTGGTTGTAGCGGCATAGGGGAGCGCTTGGTTGTAGCGGCAGACCCACGACAGAGGTGCGCTTTGTTGTAGCGGCACAGGGGAGCGCTTGGTTATAGCAGTAGACCCACGACAGAGGTGCGCTTGGTTGTAGCGGCACATGGGAGCACTTGGTTGTAGCGGCAGACCCACGACGGAGGAGCGCTTGGTTGTAGCGGCACGGGGGAGCGCTTGGTTGTTGCAGCAGGCCCACAGTATCCGATAGGTGGAGTACTACAGTAGTCCAAGGTAAGGGGGAAGCGCTTGGTTGTAGCGGCATAACCACTATACTTGATGGAGATGGAGTTTCCCAAGAGCTTTGGGTCCAACTTCATGATCGATCCTATGTGGGTCATTGCGGGGGTCAGTACCTTCCGATCCTTTGTGGGTCTGACGGATCAGATGAATCAGTGGCTACATCTGATCATCTCTCTCGTCATTTGAAAAAGTATACCTATGTGAGCTGAATCTTGTGTTACTTTCCTTTGTGGATTGTGTTGTTCTATCCTGTGTGGATTTACGTTTTGCTTTCCTGTGTGGACTGGGTTGTGCTTGGGCTCGGATGTTGGAGTCGAATGGGAATTGATGACTTAGGTATATGTATGGGCATATACCTAAGCAGTGTCGGATGTTAATTCGTGATTGTATCTTTCCTTGTGGATTGTCCCTTGTGGATTCTGTGAGACCTTCGGGTGTCTCGGGGTCCCTACTGAGTAGCTTATACTCACCCCTACACGGGCTATGCCCGCACTACGTTGTGTTGGTTGCAGACGACGGACACCGCTGATCGTGGTGGAGGATTGCGGAGCAGAATGGTACCTCGAGGTGGACCACTGGGCGGGACGTACTCGGAGCGGTCAGGTGGACCCGAGGAGCAGTGGTGGCTATCTGTACCCACCCTTCAGGTGGGACTTCCAGAGGACGGCTCGACCCTGCGGATTTTCTTTTCAGTTTCTGTTTTCCCCTTTTAGTTGTACTTTACAGTTGGGCTTGTATTTCCGGCCCCTTTTACTTTCAGCACATCTTGTTACAGTTTTTACTTAGTGTTTACTTTTCCGCTTGCTTACTCTGTGGTGCTTGTTTAATTTTCAAAGGAAATGCTTCCCTTTTTCTGGGATTTATGCCTTGGTGCTAGTCGCCAGCCCCTAGACTATGGAAGGCGGGCTTGGGGTAGTCACGGCACGGGCCCCGAGGACGGGTCGTGACAAATTGGTATCATAGGAGTTTGGTTCTACCGCAGACTCTGATCTTTATCCTATGTGAAGAAATAGTGTTTAGCGTATTGGGTGTGGTTATCAGTCCAGGGAGTCCAGTGTTGGTGCGGCGGCCGACGTATCCGTACTCCAGGACCCTGACTTCTGATTTACGACTTAATGAACGAAAACATTGATTGCATGTGCGTTCAAGTTTTCTTTCTGATTACTTGTGTCAGCTCACCAGGTATATTGTTCTGACCGTGGCGCACCTGTTTCCTTTTCAGGATGGCCCCACGACGGCAGCCAACTAGGGTTCCGAGCATTGTGCGTGGAGAGAGCCCACCAAGCGACGAGGACTCAGTACAGGGCCCTTTGACAGCTGAGGCACCAGAAGTACCTATACCTGCTGAGCCACCGATGCTACCAGCCCCAACCGCTGACGATGCATGTCATCTTAGTGAATTGCATGAGTTCCAGTGCCAGCGACTGCCTAGGTTCCGCGGGGAGACGGACCCTCAGGCCGCCGAGGACTGGCTGGAGGCAGTTGTACGGGTTTTCATATTAGTGAGGACACCAGCAGACCTCATGGTGATCCTCACAGAGAGCCTCCTGCACGCGGCAGCAGGAAGATGGTGGAGCTTGATGCTCCAGGTGCACGACGAGACATCTCTCCTCTGGACGGAATTTGAGAGAATCTTCCGCTCCGAGTTCGTCACAGCCACCCTCCGAGCGGTGCGCATCCAGGAGCTACTACAACTACGGCAGGGCAGCATGACAGTGGCCCAGTACTCGGTGAGATTTACTGATCTCTCGTGCTACTCCACAGATATGGTACGGGACCCGTTCTTCCGGGCCTGGACCTTCGAGTAGGGACTGAGGCACGAGATCAGGGCTTCGATGATCTCCCTCAACATTCTGACTCAGACGAGAGTATTGGAGCGAGCCCTCTTAGTGGAGAGTTTCCTTGCTGACCAGTCTCCAGCAGCAGGACCCACCACTTTCCGGCATGCGGCAGAGTCTTCTGCAGCGGGCGGTAGACAGATGACGCAGGGTTCTAAGAGGACTAGACCTACAGGTGGTCGACATCATGACTCTGGATCGTTTGTGTGAGGCACTCGGGGTGGACAACGAATTGCCATGAGAGGGTAGTGTTACTCCTGCGGCGGGATTGGTCACATGTCTCGTGACTGTCCGACCCACCATACGGATGACCAGCAGATGAACGAAGGACCCCCCAGGCAGAGGCAGAGGTTCGATCAGGGCAGGACGCAAGGAGCAGGCGGCCATGGCAGGGTAGCTGGCCGTGCAGTTGGAGGTGGACGACGCTTCGGGGTGTTACCACCACCACCACCAGGAGGTCCACCCCGACCGCAGGGGACATAAGGACACGGGAGAGCTTAGGTTCAAGCAGCTAAGGCCTACGATCATGGAGCTCTGGGAGCAGATGGACAGGAGCGGAACTAGTGGATACGTCTTTTGTACTTCTAGTTCCTTGTTGCTATGGTGTAATGTCTTTGTATTATGAGATGCAATAATAAAAGGCGAATACCCTTGTGATGTTTTTATTCTTGTCCTCTTTTGTGTTGTTACTAAGTGGTTCCGGTTTAGACTGTTGACTTGACCCTCACTTGTGAGACATCTACTGGAGGAGACCCAGTTACCACACACTGATGCCGACAGTGTGACTCAACCCTTGGAGGCGAGAGTAACGGTTGGATCTCTTGGTAGTAGCATCGAGGCCTTACGATGTCATCCTTGGTATGGATTAGTAACATCCATGTCGGAATTGACTGTATTAGGCAAAGGAAGTGGTTCATCCAGGGGATGAGACCAGATTTCTCTTATTGGAAAAGAAGAAATATTAGCAGCTCTTGTGGGACCGGAGATGGTCCAGGCCACAACAGAGAAGGTCCACGTCATCCAGGAGAGGATGAGGACAGCTCAGAGCCGGCATAAGTCTTTTGCTGACAGGAGGCGGAGGCCACTTGAGTTCGAGGATGGCGATCACGTCTTCTTGCGTGTCTCACCTCGATGTGGATTACGGAGATTTGGCCAAGGCGGCAAGTTGTCTCCATGCTTCATCGGACCCTTCCAGGTCCTCAGCAGGATTGGCGAGGTGGCTTATCGCCTGGCTCTATCACCTCAGTTGCTCCGGGTGCCCGACATCTTCCACGTATCTCAGCTGAGGAGATACATACATGACCCGACGCACACCATTGACCATGGGGCGACTTTTGCGGAGGTCCCAGTGGAGATCAAGTATTGACAGAAGCGGGTCCTAGGTGGACGATCGGTTCCTTTTGGGTGCATCATATGGCATCATGGGAGCCTCTAGGATAGCACTTTGGAAAGGGAGGCTCAGATGCGTGCTCAGTACCACCTTTGTATCCCTAGTTTGTGTTGAAGCTTTACGGGGACGTAAATCCCTATGGTGGGAGTAATGTAAAGACCCATAAATTTCAAGGAAATTTTTTTTTCTTAATTTTCTTTGGAATTTTACAAGAGCGCAGTTTCTGACGGCACCTGATTCCGAGGCACGGTGTGCCCGGAATCATGTTTCGAAGTTTGGCTCGGGTACGTTCAGTGAACGGACGAGCGATTTTTTATTAACATTTGAACCAGTGCCCGGAATCGAATTCTGAGGGCACCGATGGAATCGCAGAACCGGTATTTTCTTAGAAACACCTCTTCCGGAGTTGCGTTTTCTCGGTTGTGTTTTTTAATTTTTGGGTTTAAAGTTATGAAATAAAATAAAGTTGTGCGACAATTTTATTTTTGTTTCACTTAAGCCACTTAAAAGCCACTTAAAGCAGCTTAAGCTGAGTTGATGCAGATAGGGTGCTATCCAGAAATATCCTAACCTCTTGGTAGGATATTTTTGAGGTGGGGCCCACACAAGCTCCACCGTTTCTTTTCCGCTAAGTAACGCACCCGTGAAAACCCGCCATTATTAAAGTCAACTGATGTGTTTTCTTAAATTCTTAACGCACCATTTAATTGGGCGGTTTTATTCGTTGAATTAATTCTATGAATTAATTTAATCGTTTCTTAACCTGTTTTTCAATCCGTTGGCGTAATAATAAAATAAGACCAACACACAACTTCTGGAAAAATGTTTGTTGAGAGGATTTGACAGAAACTAAGAGTTCTTCATCCTCCTTCGCGAAGAATGCGAAGAACGCGAAGAAAACGAAGAACTCCGGCCTCCGACGAACAACGCCGAACCTGCGAAAATCGACAACGCGACATCGTGTGCCGTGACGCCGACGTTTCCTCTCCCGTTCCATTCTTCTGCGACGTTCCTTCATCCGCAACGAAAATCTTCGATCACCCGTTGAGGTGAGAGATTGCGGTTCTTTAATTTTACTTTGTGGACTAAAACAACAATATGGATTTAATTATTATTAATTAAATCTGTTGTTCTTGAACCTCGGAGTTCGTCGACACGTCCCCGTATTCTGCTACGACGCGACGCCCTTCCGCGACGACGTGACGCCTATCCGCGACGACGTGACGCCCTTCCGTGACGCGACGATCGCCTCCTTCCGTGGCGATCAACTCCGCGAAGAACGCGCGTGCAACGAATTGACGAGGCAGGGGTTTGTTGTGAAATAATTTATATTTCCCGTGATCGTTTCTTTTAACATAATGAACCCGGTTTCATAAGAACAATTTTAATTGATTAAAATTGTTGTTTGATATGTTGATTATTCTTCCCGATTGTTATCGCCTAACACGGAGGGTGCGGGGCAAACAAACACGGCCCGACAACCCTTTTTCGTTCTTTGTTGTTGTGTGGATTTGGCGGGTGACGACAAAGCATTCCGCAGAGGCATTTTGATGATTCTGCAGTGAAGAACAGATCCCGGGATGAACAGTGGCGCAGGCGGGAAGGGAATCGGACCACCAGAGCAACTCCGGTGGCCCGCGGAAGCCACCGGCGGTGGCAGCGGACCCGCAGCCACGCGGGTCCGGCGCACTCGGGATGCGGCATCGCCGCGTCCGTTAACCAGGGCGGCCCCCCGCGGGGGCCACGGGATTGTCACGTGGGGGCAGCATGCCCCCCGCGTTTGCTCGGCCGCTCGGCCGAGCCGAGCCGTGCCGGCCGGCCGGGCTGGGCTGCGCCCTGGCCGGACCGGACCGGGTCCAGCCGGGTCGGACCGGACTGGGTCCATCCGGGTCGGACCGGGTCGGGTCGACCCGGTTCGGCTGACCCAGGGGGGGTCGGCCCGGGCCGAGACCCCCCGTCTTCAGACCATTTTTGGTCTTTTGCCCGTAACTTGAGCTACGGGCCTCCGAACGACACACCGTAAGTGGAAATGCGATCCTTGGATCGAGACGGTCGTTTCGGTATACTGCACTCAAGGTTTCGGGATACTTTCGGTTCGGTCGGGTTGGTTCGTACACGAAACCAACTGGGCCCTCAGAGCGGAAACGCTCATATCTTGAGTTCCGGACGCCCGATTGACGTGTCGTCGACTTTGTTGAATTCCTCTAAGTGAGATGAATATTTTGGCTTACTCCGCCCGAGGTTTGGATGCAGGTGGAGTACGGTCGGGTAGGTTTTGTCTTAAAAACCAACCGGGCCCCTGGAACGAAAAAACCAATAACTCTCAGATCGGGCGACCGATTGACGCGCCGTCTGCGACGTTGAGTTCATGTTGGCGATACGGAAATTTTGGATACATCAACTCTGGACTAGTTGGCAGTTGATGTATCATCCTCTTAGCTCGTGGAGTGGACCCTCCCGGAATGAGCATGCTGTGTGCGGAAACCCTAGAGCCGGTTTAGATTTGACGACTGCTGATCGAAAGACTCGATGTGTTATGGATATCCCAGTGGGGAGCGCTTGGTTGTAGCGGCAGATCCACAGCGGAGGTGCGATTGGTTTTAGCGGCACATGGGAGCACTTGGTTGTAGAGACAGAGCCACGGCGGAGGTGCGCTTAGTTGTAGCGGCACAGAGGAGCGCTTGGTTGTAGCGGTAGACCCACGGCAGAGGTGCGCTTGGTTGTAGCGGCACAAGGGAGGGCTTGGTTGTAGCGGCAGACCCACGACAGAGGTGCACTTTGTTTTAGCGGCACAGGGGAGCGCTTGGTTGTAGCGGCAGACCCACGACAGAGGTGCGCTTGGTTGTAGCGGTACATGGGAGAACTTGGTTGTAGCGGCAGACCCACGACGGAGGAGCGCTTGGTTGTAGCGGCACGGGGGAGCGCTTGGTTGTTGCAGCAGGCCCACAGTATCCGATAGGTGGAGTACTACAGCAGTCCAAGGTAAGAGGGAAGTGCTTGGTTGTAGCGGCATAACCACTGTACTTTATGGAGAAGGAGTTTCCCAATAGCTTTGGGTCCAACTTCATGATCGATCCTATGTGGGTCATTGTGGGGGTTAGTACCTTCTGATCCTTTGTGGGTACGACGGATCAGATGAATCAGTGCCAACATCTGATCATCTCTATTGTCATTTGAAGAATTATACCTATGTGACCTGAATCATGTGTTACTTTCCTTTTTGGATTGTGTTGTGCTATCTTTTGTGGATTTACGTTTTGCTTTCCTGTGTGGACTGGGTTGTTCTTGGGCTCAGATGTTGGAGCCGAACGGGAATTGAAGACTTAAGTATATGTATGGGCATATACCTAAGCAGTGTCGGATGTTACTTCGTGATTGTATCATTCCTTGTGGATTGTCCCTTGTGGATTCTGGGAGACCTTCGGTTGTCTCGGGGTCCCTACTGAGTAGCTTATACTCACCCCTGCACGGGCTATGCCCGCACTACGTTGTGTTGGTTGCAGACGACGGACAACGCTGATCGTGGTGGAGGCTTGCGGAGAAGGATGGTACATCGAGGTGGACCACTGATTGGTATGTACTCGGAGCGGTCAGGTGGACCCGAGGAGCAGTGGAGGCTATCTGTACTCACCCTTCAGGTGTGACTTCCAGAGGACGGCTCGACACTGTGGCTTTTATTTTCAGTTTCTGTTTTCCCCTTTCAGTTGTACTTTACAGTTGGGCTTGTATTTACGGCCCCTTTTACTTTAAGAACAGCTTGTTATAGTTTTTACTTAGTGTTTACTTTTCCGCTTGCTTACTCTGTGGTGCTTGTTTACTTTTCAAAGGCAATGCCTTCCCTTTTTCCGGGATTTACGCCTTGGTGCTAGTCGACAGCCCCTGGCCTATGGAAGGCGGGCTTGGGGTAGTCACGACACGGGCCCTGAGGACGGGTCCTGACAAATCTAGTATAATTATTATGTCATATATTTCATTATTATTCATTATATATACTTTATAATCATTAATGAATGGTTAACATGGATAATGAATCTCATCGCGTCGTGGAGACGGTAGTCCGTACGTACGCACGAGCGATGATATCATTCCCATGATGGTGGAATTGTATTGAAGTGTATGTATAATATTTCAAAATCAATATCACTTTAAAATAATCATATATAGTTATTTATTTACACCATTATACCCATCCAAGTAAGGTGGTGGTCGAAAACATATTACACCATGGCGTGGAGACGGTATTCCGTACGTACGCACGCGCGGTGATTTCGTTTTCCATAGGATGGATAAAAGGTGAAATAGGGTTGTTTAATATTTATAATAACACATCAGTATATAATTAATACTGATGTTATTACTTTATAATGATACAACTAAATAATAAGAAGTAGAAGAAGAAATAGACTCGAGAGAATCAGAAGAAGATATTACCTCTTCTTCGACGCACCTCCTTTAAGCATCCTCTTAAGGAAGTAGAGTTGGTATTTTGAGAATACCAGAACCTCCAGAATGTTTATAGGGAAGTGTAGAAGAGAAATGGCATGGTTTGGCCGATCTTCAAGGCTCAAAAGGGTGTGAATAGAAGAGGGAAGTGGTGCCCTTTTTATAAGGGAGGAGAGGGGCACCTTTGGAAAAACTTAAAATATTATTTTATTATAAAGTCATATTCGGTTTTTAATAGCTCCAAAGTGATTTATTTCGAAGATAAGGTGTTTATGGGTCTAAATCCTTTCAACCAATAGGTTTTAGATGAGTTTAGGTTACTATTTTAACCTTATCTTTTAGATTTAACTCTAAGTTAAATAATTTAACATTTACCGTGTCTTCTTGTTTTCTTACACTATATGGTTAATAAACATACTATAATAAGACAAAAGAACCCAAAGTGGTTCATTATTAACATATATAACCTCATATAAGTAATTTGGTCGAACCTTAGATTTTTTAGGATTGTAATAACAATTAATAATATAATATTTGTTTTAAAAACTATTTTATGTCAATTTTGACACTATTTGGTAATTGATTTTTGTGAAAATCATAACAGAATTATTAGTTCTAATCAAGGTAATGAAGTCAATATTAACATGTCATATTAACATAGAAAATTAGTTTAATTTGTAAAAAGTCTCAAATTACATTTATTTGGGTATTTATAACATCAATTATGTTAATATTTCATTAATAAGGTAATTACTGCATCATCATTGTGTCATAAATAATATAACTTATTTAATGTCAAAAAATTACAAATATAATACCATTAGGTAGGAAATATTTTTAGATTTCTAATAAATATTTATAGTCTAATTTATCTTATATATAACCCTATATTAAAAATGTTTTAGTTATTCAACTTTGATTTTTACTATTTTAACTCTTCTTTAAATAACCTAAAGGGAAATATTTTATTCCTAAGGTTTTTTTTGGTCTAATTAAACTTATCCAATAGAATTAGGACAAGTGTTAAGGTAATAATAATATCATTTTTACCCTTAATTACCCTATTTACTTTTAACTGTGGTAAATAAAATTAAAAAATTACTATTCACCAAAAATTATTTTTATCTTATTGAACCACATTTTACTCCTTGATATTAATCGTGCTACTCAGATTTTCTAAATTCCACTCACAGAAGAGGTAAAATTCAGTTTTATTTAAATTTGCAAAAAGCTCCTAGGAGGTAGTAAAAGACGGTGGAAAGTTCAATAAAATGTTTATATATCTAAAATTATTATAAAATGAATCCAATGAATCACATTGATCTTATATAGGTATTATGAATCAATTTTTACCTAAAATAAATTTAAATAAAATAAATAATTATTTAAATAAAAAAAGTCGGTTTTTAAATAGTTACCCAGTGTTTTCACTATTCATCAAAAATTGAAAGTTTTCAGAAAAATACCAAAAATTCACCCTAGGCTAATTTCGATATTCTAAATCCAAAAATGAAGTCCATTTTGAAAGATAAAATTTATAAAATTTCAAAAATTGGGTATTACTATTCATAATGACTAGTTTGTATAATATTTTAATAACATATCGTTGTTTAGTGAAACTCGGCATTGCGTACAACACATGCTATCGTGAAAGGTTACGATTGCGTGTAATGTAATCCAAGTCATGGTTGCGTGTAGTGCAAGACTCCTTTGTTGTTGTGTAAAACAGAATCCAAAAATATTTCATTTATACATTGAATATATATATATATATACACACTCAATGTTTCATAGAATAACTACTATCAAACGAACTTGAAATTGTGTGTAACACGATCGAAGAATAGTGTTGCGTATTCTGCAAGCTAATATGGTGTTGCGTATAGTGCAGTATAATCTTGGTGTAGCGTACAACAAAAGACATCAAAGAAATTAAAAATAATAATTCTCATAAAATCTCGGGTTGTTACATAAAATCCCTAGACCAACCCAATTTAGCTTCATGTTTTCCATCCTTGTGCAAAAATGGCTCTTGGAGGTGCCATAAAAGTATATCTCCTATGTTCTGGGAGTGTCATAGGCATAGAAGACTTCTTCATCTCAGATCTTGGTGTCCTCTTGTGTATTTTATGAGGCAGGATGTGTTTCATAGAAATCATTTGAGGCTTTCCCTTTCCCTGACTTTTGTGATATGAATATAATTTCATATTACTGTAGAATGACTACCCATAAATCCCGGTGTCTAGTCAACATAGGAAGGCCAAGGATTTACTTGAGTGGGTCAATACAAGACACCAGATGGAATTTACGGTGTTTCAAGTAATTCATCATATTTTTCACCACAAAGATGAGTGCAAGGTAGTTCTTCTCAACATCATAATATCTGGTCTCAGTACCTAGCATCATCCAGATGAGGTAATAGATACTATTCTCACTTCCTACGTCATTGTTTTATGTGAGGAGGGTTCCTATTGAGCACTCCATAGTTGCCACATATAAGATTAGTGGCCTCCCTTCCATCGGAGCCATCAAAACCGATGGGTGCAGTAAGTACTACTTGATACTTTAGAATGATTTTTAGTAGTTATTATACCATTGGTAGGTAATTCCCTTCTTCATTATCCTAGTTTAGGAGAGATCTTTGTCATCTAGGTTGGCTATGAATCACTGAATATAGGTGAGGTTCCCATGGATTCCCCTTGGTTATTTGAGATTTATAGAGGGTGACATTGCTAAAATAACACTAGTATTCTCTAAATAAAACTCAATGCCATAATGTCATACCGAAAATCCAGGGAACTTTATTGATGTTACCCTAAAATCACATTTTAGTGGATTCATCTTTAAATTGTGTTGTTTCATCTTTTTGAAGATTGTCTGAGGATCCATGAAGTGATCAAATTGCTGTCGGGATTTAACAACCAAGTCATCGACATAAAACTCAGTTATTCTTCCTAGGAATGACTTAAAGATGTGATGCATGGTGTCATGATATATATTTCTAGTATTATTTAATTCAAAGGGAATTACCTGATAGAATAAGATTCTCTAAGGCATTCTGAAGGTAGTGGCTTCTTCATCTTTGGGGGTCATCTTTATCTGATTGTATCCTGAGTACTAATCCATGAAGGAAAGGGCTTGGAAGCTAACAGATGCATCGATCAAGAGTTTGGTGATTGGAAATGTGAAATTATCCACTAGGAAATTCCAATTAAGGTATCTGAATTCCATATATACCCTAATATTCCTATACTTCTTCTTGAAGAGGATAATGTTAGCTATCCAGCTTGGGTATTTCACTTCTCTGAAAAATTTGGATTTGATCAACTTGTCAAATTCCACCTCTACATTGATGTCATGAGAGTGGTGAATAATAAAGGCTATATGTTTAAAGCGTCTATGCTCATTGGGTAGTCGGAGATGGCGTGTATCCATGTTTTGGATTCAGTTTGGGAATTTCTGTATAGTTATGGGAGAACACATATTGGTGCTACTATAAAAATGCAATGTACATATATTTCTCTTTTAGGGGAATGGTGGAACTAATAAAATTAGGTTGTGGATCTTATTCTATTCCCAAATTTATTTTTTTGAAATCATCTATGTTGGTGGAGACACCTTCTTTGAATGTTGGAGGGGAGTTATTAAGATCATCCTCATATTCCTCCAATTATGATTCTGTGGATTCATTTTTAGATTAAGATGGAAATATAAGAGATTCTCCTCACTATCTGGGTAAGGGAGGAAATTTGAAGAGACATTATCATCTCTTTCTATCTGAGTCTTCGTAGAGAGATTCCAGTACTAATTTCATTTAACACTATCACTAAGGACAAGAGGGGCTTGGACCTCTATGATTTGATCTGCTACCTTGACCAGATTTATGGGGAGCACATAGTCATTGTTGAGAATACTCTAGGGATTCACAGGGTACTCCACAATCCATTGAGAGCTAAAACATGTATATCATTATCATCCATTGGTTTCTTTCCTACCTTATAATAGAAATATTCTTTAGTATATGTGGCTCCACAACTCTTGATGGAGAAATTGTCACCATGTAGTATACAGACTTTTATAACTATGGGATACTTCATACACTGGTGGAATATTGAAGGTGATGCCTAGTGGCTATGGATTCAGGGCCTCATGAGCAGGTCATTATATGCAATGTATTTCTAAATAACCATGAACTCAATATCATATGTGAGGTCCCCAAAATGATCTTCATGTTTTATCTTCTTGAGGGTTCTTTTATCATGCCTATCATTCCCATGAATGGTTATCTTTGTAGTAGATAGGTCCCATACTCCATATCCCAAACATCAGAGGGTTTTAACTGGTATTAGATTGATCCTATAACCATTATCAATCAGAACCCTTTGGAAATTAATATTATTGATTTTTTTTAAACCTATAGGGGCCTGATATTTCCTTTAAGGACCTCTTCCTGATCCTAGTCAATGAACGAGATGGAAACATGGAATTCTGAGGACATGGTATCCACTCAATATACCTCAACCACAGTGAATTCTATCTCAATCACCTTTGGTCTCTAGAGGGCTTCGAAAAGTTCCTCCATGTGTTATTTTGAAATATGGAGTGCATCGAGGATTGATATCTTGGTTGGGACAACAACTATCTATTTAAAAATGTCATTCTTTTATGCCAAAGGTCGGTGCTTCCCAATATAGGTCTACTCTTGGGAATGTGGTTAGAGAGCTAAGTTATCTAAGTTGGATGGGTCTGGTACTTCTCCATAAGTCGGGGGAATGTCTGCTACTAGCAGTTTAGGTTACATTGGCCTTTCTCATTTCCTAGGTTGATTTAATTGAACCCCCTCTAGGTGGCCATGCCAGATAATTGGATGTGGGTAACTACTGGAGGACTCTAGGGAACCTCCCTATCTCTTTTGTGTCTATGCAGCTATGATCTCAGGGTGTCATGAGCTCGACCAACTATTTTTTGAGTTATCTAGCTATCAAAATTTTGAACATGTCTAGACAGAACTTTCTGCCAACCGTCCTCTTCTTCTAACCAGATGATGGTTATGAAAGAAACCTTCTATGGGGAGTTATATAATGCCACCTGTCCAGATTTGACCATTCCTTGAAGGACATATTTGGAGAAAAATAACTCCTTGATATTATGACTCATCCTTCTATGGTAAGTTCAGTATTTGGGGTGGTCAGTGAAGTTGACCTCATTAGGATTTCTAGGTTGTGGAAGCTTGAGCATGTTATTGTCCGTGGTATCCAAAAAATAAAAAATGACTTGTTCATTTATGAAGGATTAAAATTTTTTCATCCATTACTCAAATCCTGAGTGATCCAAATTTCTATGTGCTTTTGTACGAGGATGACTCTATGGTTATTATCGCTCTATAGGGGGTGTTGGGTGGTTCGGAGCCTACCTAGGTGCCTAGATAGGTACTATCACTGGATTGAGAGTGACAACTGTATATTTTGATCTACATTTCCTTTTCCCCTATGTTTTGGGAATAAGTTTAGTTTTGGATCAGGTTCACTAAATAGACTCCTCAAGACATTGTTCCATCTCATAGAAATCTGAAAACCCACCCGGATACATCATGGGGATCAGGGGTGTCTGCAACTAATCCTTGATATTTTCAACACATATTTCCAGTAGTTTCTTATATGAGAGAGAGATACTGAGTGAAATGGTTAAACCTTGCCACATTTCTATGAAATCAGACACCCTCTCATTCTTATTTTGTTTTCAGTTCTTTAGGTTAACAATCATTATTTTTTTTAGTATGGAACTGAACTGATAAAGGAACTGAAGATGAAGGTCTTCCCATCTAGTAACAGATCCTACTAGCAGGATGTTATACTAAACAAACGCTATCCCTATCAAAGTCTGTACAAAACACCTCAACTTTATTGCCTCCTATTTATCTTGAGGGCCCATCATCGGCCTACATCGGGATATTAACTGTGTGATATGTTTTTTAGGGTTGCATGTATTTTCAAAGGTATAGAAGGTAGGATTTATGAAGTTGGGTGGAGGTGGAGTATCATCCACCCATTCTGGATATGGATTCATCTTAGGTTGCACATGTGTGTTTCTCCCTTACATGACTTCCATTCGAGTATCCATGGACTTTATGAAGTTAAGTATTACTAGGGGAACTATTTTCATAGTTGTCTCATGTCCATAGGGAGTGGATGGGATCCAATGATGTGGTCCCACCTTCATCTTCTGATGATTCTTGATTCGTACTAGGACTGAATGATTGCCTTGGAAAGGGAGAGGCTATTGCTACAACAAAGGTAAGTCATGATAATTTTTTACTTTCTCATTTATACAGACTCATTGTCTAGATTCCGAGACAACCTTATGCTCACATACCACTCATATTGGAAGATCAACTATGTGAGGGATAATATTCGTCTCTTCATAAAGACTATACCTAGTGGGAATATTTCCTATGATTATCTCCTCATTGAGTTTTCAAATAAATCTTATTTCACTCTCATATTTTGAAAATTGTTCCTTGAGTTAAGTAACTTCAATTCTTCTAGGAGGTGATCAGGATGTAGCCAAACCTCTTCCCTTGGCAACGTTCCTTCGTAGGGGTGGCAACTCAATATCCGTAGGTTCCATATTTTGGAGCCTTATTTGGTTCTAGGTGTGTGAATCCTCATTTGGTTCTCAAAATCACCTTCCACTCGGGTTAGATTCTCCATGTTTCATCCCTTTCTAGTTTCATCTTGATCAATGTCTTCCATGTTGATAGTGATGAAATTTACAAAGGCCTATCGGGAAATGGTGGTTGTTTCATTACTTTCAATGCAACAAGATAATTCTACCCTACTTTAATTAGGTTTGTTATTTTAACCCTTTTCCATGTTGCATCAGTTTTTCTTGTGAATCTGGTGGGTTTTGATCACCTTTTTCATATGTCCAACTTTGTCTTGGAATATAAATAGTGACTTTGAGGGAGTTTTTGGTTGTGGTGTTTGTATGGGCCTCAACCAGTAGAGGTTAGTCTCATAGTAGGAGGGATATGTGGGTCACCGATTGTTTTCCTCCCCACCCAGAGAAGCCTAATTATATCTGTGGTGATAAAGATGATGAAAATTTCCCCATCCCTGTGGTTGGGGATCATTTGGGGCCGTAATTGGCACTAATTGGTCATATTGTTGAGGATCTAATGATTCTAATTAGAGACTTGATGATTCCTGGGATGGACATGAAAATATAAATTCCCCCATCCCAGTGGTATGGGGGTGATCTAGAATCACCACTGATTCATCTAGTACACTCTTAGGGGATGATGAACTTGGACACAATGATTGAGATATAAATTTCCCTAGCTCAGCGAGTTGAGGTTTTCTCCCAGATGTTGAGGATATGTCATGAATCCTCTCAGTAATTTATGATCCAAGTAGTGGAGGTGGTGGTAGATATTATCATATACCATGGGTAAGGCCTTCTCTTGGATAGCTGTTATGGCACTACTATTTCACCCCATTTGATGCAGTACGGTTGTGCTCGTGTAGGTGATGGGTGTGATGGAAGCCCATGATGGGAACCATTCTTTATGGTATGGTGTCCTTGTGATTGGAACTTTGGTCATCATGTCTGAAATGATTCCCTATTGGTTCAAGGGGCCCAGTTTTAAATCATTTTGGATATACTCTACCTCTTTTAGTGATGTATGGGCATTATTGAAGTGGTGGAATTCCATTTTAGTGACCAACTTGCCTGATCATTTCCTGTTCCCCTACTTTCATCAAAGGCTATAACATTATAGGAAACTAAATCTAAGGTGTTATATTATACCATTGGTGTGGAAAAGTTTAATGCTTCATACTTTCCCCATCCTAAAATAATGATACATGAAGTGGATTTGGAGATAATCTTCTAAAGTGTCACAATGCAGTGGAGGCAAGCATTCTTTACATTTTCATTGCGATTTTCCAGTTTTGGATCTTGATCCATGGAGATAATAGCTAGGTCTATCTGAAAAGAGAGTATTTTTATTATTTAAAAGTGACATGCATATCCTAGATAAGGGAGATATTGATCCTTTAGTTTCTGATGATTAGCCCACACATTTTGGCATAGATAATGCATGAACTTATTTTCTAGATCATCTAGGATCTCATAGTCAAAACTAGAAAGGGGACAAAACATGATGGGGAGGTTGTTTCCTATTACTCTATCCAAATGTCAATATCATCCTCTTCCTCATCAGACTTTCATGCCTTCATCTGGTCATACCATAGAAAATTGGTTTGATGGTATCCTGATGATAGTAGTGGATTGATTTTAGAAGTTTATGAGGAACCATATGCAGTTTACCCTTATATTTTGAGAACATCTCTATAAGAATGTGTCAGAGTTTTGAACACCACTAAATATAGAGGTTTCTAGGAAAGGGGGGGTTCCTTTTACATGCGAGATATCATTGTGGGGAGGTTGACCATTGTGGATGTTAGGAGTAGATTTCTTGTGATCTATCTCTACACTACCATGAGGAGGACTATCATGGTAATTAATGTCACCTACTTACACTTCTATAGAATAATTGGTGGACCCTCGTGGTGTTGAGAATGTGTCTCGAATAACCTAAGGACACTAGTATTTATCATATTAGAAATATGATACATCTTCTTCATCACAGTTAGAATATGTTGGCCTACCTTTTTAAATTGTGCATGGATATTATCCTGTTGTATAATGGTTTCTTGAACTTGTATATAACCACCTGTTACTGTAGGAGTATGATCCCACTACTGAGAAGCTTCTAGAATATTCCAATGATCTTTCTCATTATTGATAGAAATGTAATCTTGTCCTGAGAAATGTTCCATTCTCACTTGGTGTGACTCAGTCAAGATAGAAGTATGAGCCTGATCTTAAGCCTTTAGGATATGTCTCTAGTCTTTCTTGGCTGGATTATGAGTCTACCCAAGGCATGTTCTTCTCTCACCTGGTAAGCCCAGAATGGAATAGTAATATAATCCTAGTTAGAATATTCATTCCCCATCGAAACATGATGAAGGACCACTGGAATGGGATAACAAATATGAGCCTCCTCCTGTATTTCCTAAGAATGATGTTGGTGCAGTTGTTCTTTGGTGGAAGTAGTATTATGTTCCTTACTTCCATGAACTTATAGAATATTCATATAAGATTCACTAATTGTAATATGAGCTTATACTAAGGCTAGTTACATTCTCACTTGGTAATCCCTTTCAAGAATGATGATATATTCCCAATTCTAGGCCTTTGGAGTATGTCTTCAGACTTCTTTGATAGGAATATGAGAATGTCCCAAAGATTTTCCCCCACTCACATGGTTAACCCCATCCAGAATGGGGATACGAGCCTGATCCTAGTCCTTTGGAATAGATCTGCATACTTTTTCAATAGGCATGTACCTCAGTTCTAAGGCATGTGCTGCTCTCACTTGGTGAGCCCCGGTTGGAACAAGAGTATGTGCCCTGCCTGATGCCTCATCCTTTATGAAAATATACCAATAATCCCTATGTATGGGAGAAAGAGTGTGTTATTTTTCCATTACAACATCTTTTTTCATGATGATCAAAGTGTTGAGTTTCCCTAGATGTAGGGATAGGAGTATGCACATGTTCCTTTATCTAAAATAGTTCTAGAAAATGATAATGGAGTTCTTCATCTGTTTCTAAAATATATTGACATTTTAGAAAAGTGTTTGGAGGGATATAAGCCTTCACATTTTTCATATCCATTATACACTTTCATATATCATTTATTGAAGTGGGGTTATGTGCCCACTTTTTTCCTCCTTATGCCACCAAAATATACAGATGGGATTCATGCACGGGGGTAGAGATATGCACCTCCCCCATGCTTGATGTAGGAATATGCCCACAGAATTGTTCTGAGTCAATAGAGATATGAGTTTTCTTACTGGTTACTTCTAGGATATGCAAGTAGTAATCGTTAGTAGGAGTGGGGATATGATACCTCTCCTAGATATCTAGAACCTTCCTCCCCCAATGATACTTCCTTGATTCCTGTGCATGGGTGTCAGAGGCGGAATCTCATTGGGTGGTACCCTCAGTAGACGATTGGTGGGTACCTGTGGGATGGTGTTGGCGATGGCTGTTGATAGTTTCCCTCCTCAATGAAACCTAAATTTAAAGGAAGCTATATTTATCTTCCTAATCCACCTTCATTAGAGTCTGAAGGTAAAATTTTTCATGCTCTGGGGATAATTTATTAAAGTGGTTCGTTGTAGCGATAAGGACTATTGGATTAGCAGCAGCCTTCCTCAGGAAATGAAGACTCCCCGACCACTATTCTTGGATAAAATCATGGTAATATTTCATGGTTGGGATTATACCATGTCGATGGTACTCCCAGGCTATTGTGTTTTCCACCAATCATTAGAGTTTTCAAGCTGGTGAAATAGATTTTCATCCCATGGGGGTTGCATACCTGGATTATTTATCGAAGCAAACATTGGATGATGAATACATTATCTTAGGTTGGGATGTTGTCGATGAGATTAGTATCATCAATCACACAGACAATAAGGAATATGGTTACCAATTAGTGAAATATCGTAAGCATCATGTGCTCAATTTTATATACATGGTTAACACAATTGTCATGTCTTCCCAATCGGGACACTCGACTCACGTGGACTTTTCGATGTAAGGATAGACTTATATGAACCCCACTTACAAAGGATCATCTATAATATCATTTTGGTCTTAATTCTTTGTTTGTATAGGTAATGTAAAACAAAGTATCCTAACGCATGATTACTCTTTAATTTAAGAGATTCACGTCGTCTTTGTTAGTTTTTTTGCATATGGGGTAAAAACAAAATGGATTGATGGATTATAACCCAATTGTTTTCTATTATATAGTTTCATGTCAGGTTCACCATTTTTGTTTGCGTATAGTGGGAAAACAAAATGGTTCAATGGACTATAACCCTACCATTCTGTATTATATATATTCACGTCAGGTTAACCATTTTTATTTTGTTGGGAGAAGTGGTGTGGATGGGATCCACTCAATGGTTTGATTGTGGGGGGGGTTATGTTGTGCACAATCATGAACTTTGGGTAACCATTTTCACTATTACTAGAAACTCCCAACAGTTTCTTCATTTGTAACTAGTTACCTACCTGATTTCCAAAGGTAATAGATCACCTCGGTTTTCAAGCCCAATGACTCTTGGGGACTCAAATTGGTCTACATGATGGGAGTTTGGGATCATCATACCCTTTTGGGGGGAATTATTTCCTACTCCAAGACGCTATTATAGATTTAAGATATGTTCTTGAATCTCTTCCAAATCCCGACACTGGACTGGTTACCCTAAATATGATTTTGGGGTATTTCTCTTTCATATGAAAAGGGATAGTGCCTCTTTAGTAAATCCATCTATATGTATTTGAGGTTCTCTGTCATTCTCATTTAATGGGAAGTTTCTTGTGTGATTGAGTCGTATAACCAAGATATTCAGAATGTGCTTCCACGCAAGGAGGTGGTTAATATTCCGAGTAAGGGATTGAGCAATTATGAGGAATCCAATGTATCCTGGTTATTGTAGGAATAAAAACCCTTGTAGTTCATTAGACCAATACAATTTAAAGTCATATAAAAAGGACTTATAGGGGTGGTCTTAGGAAAATGGGTTTTTAAGCTTGATTCTTGGAGGGATGTCCTATGTATCCTGATTATGGAGAGAATCAGAGTTATCATAGTTAATTTTTTAGGGCTTACACGTTGAGATTTCCCTCATCGGTGTAGAGACTTATGATGCAGATGACATGATTATTGTAGTTCCCTAATCCCATGTGAGCAATGATGAGTGTTAGAAAGAAGGGATGTAAAATTATCATTTTTTTCATTGATCATGGTATGGGACTTATGAGCTGGGACCACCCTGAGAAGATTTTAAAGGACCCCAGAACACCCTGAGAGGGGATGAGTGAACCAGGGTGTCGACTTTTTTTTCTTCAAAAGTTATGGATCTTTTTCCCACATTGGTAAGAGCTGATTAAACCTATTTGAAGGGAATTTGTATAAAATAAACAACCATATTCAAATTGATAACACGACAACTTTACATGGTTCGGCACTAAGGGCTAGTCCAAGGATCATATGCTGAAAGTGTTTTGTTCATACCTAAATCCACTAATATTTACTAGTTATGGAATACAAGAGTTCAGAGGAAATAACTCTGTGTCAAGAACACTTCCTTGATAAGATTTTTTGGATAGAATAATGTGCTCCTCATAACACTTTCGTTGAATCCCCCTTACTCACTACTTTGAGAGAAGTCTAATTCAGTTTATCAACCTAAATTTTGATTCAATATATTTTCATTAAAGTATTTTTCTCTATCTAGCATGATACATTGTTTTCACAATAGACCTAAGTTGATGCACTATAAAAGCACTATTCAATAAAAAACTGATGTTTTAAAACTACCTTTTACAAATCTCAACCCTTAGTGAAGATAATTGATATCATGGAACCAAATTCCTTCAGAAATCTCACGAACACCCCATCATCGCAAAGCACCCTTTTCTCATAAGCATTGGAATCATCCAAGACTAAACTAGTCTTTTTGCGATGCTCAAGCTCTCATAGAATATTAGATTCAAGTAGTTCCCCTGGCTTCATGAAATCAAATTGATTCTGTATTTTCCTTGGAAAGATTCATATTAAGTAAATAGGGGTAGGATTATATTTATTGTCTTGGCTATTCGCGATGCTCCACCCCATCTTAGTGGATTTATTGGATATTTCAACAAAATCTTCCCGTTTATCCTCTTATCATGAATCTCCATGGAAATTATGCATTCATGATTTTCATCATAACCATATATTTTTTCATTAAAACCCTTCATGATGTTCGTGATGCATGTCATAATCATGGAGTTGTCTGTCAAAACCTTTGCACCTTCATGAAGCTCCAATTCTCATGATCATGAAGATCATTGTTACTATTTTCGATGCTCCTCATATTTTCTAAAATCATCCCAGTCTTCAAAAAAAACCCATGACTTTTCCATTTTTATGAATATTTGTTTCCAAAAAACTGCCCTTCACAGTGCTAGGCTCTTCCTATAGGTTTTTTGACCCCAAACATTTGGAAAACACTGGGAAACAACGCCATCTTCAACACTATATCCAGATTGTATTGTATGCTCTCTTTCCTTTAAATCTCCCTGATATTCCATGTGAGGATTGACAACCAACAAAAACTACACACCATTTCCAAAAAAGAACATCCCTGGTTCCAAAAATATCCCCCTTTTGGTTTTTTGGAGATCTTTAGATAAATTCAATGAAGCACCAGCCAAAATCAAAACCTGATACATGAGAAACAAAACATCCAAAACTCTAAGTCTATGCGAGAAAATATAATTTTAGAAATCAATAGGGGAATCATGAGTTGGGTTCTTGTGTTTTGGAATTCTTAAAGTTATCCAAGCTAAGCTTTGACTGTTTCCTCATAACACCAAATTGTTTCTCTATTCTCATTCCATGAATTTTCAACACACCATTCTACCCCTTTATAACTCATTGAATTTATCTATTATCCCCCTTTGGAAATAAACCCAAACAAACTAATTTTTACTTGTATAGATCAAAAACACACTCTCCTAGGATCATATCACCCCCATAAACCTGCATCACTTCCACAAAAATATTAAAACAATTAACACAACTGGGGAGAGGGGAATATCCATAACATCCTCATGCACTAGGAGGTACCTATCAAGAATGTAATCCACATGGTCATAAATTCCAACAGGATCCATTTTAATCATAACTTATTCATATTTTTCTTCAATGAAGTGATATCTGATTTCAATATGTTTTGTACGACAATGATGAATAGGATTCTTTGTAAGACTGATTGCACTCTTATTATCATAGTGAATCACCATTGGTTGTTTCACCTTTTCACCAATATTAGTCAGTTATTGATTCATCCATAATAGCTGAGTACAAGCATTTTTAGCAGAGATATACTCAACTTCAGCGGTACTAAGAGATGTACTTTCCTATTTCTTACTTAACCAGCCCACACATTTCCTACCAATAAAAAAAGATCTACCATTTGTGTACTTTCTATCAATAACCTCTCTATCCCATTCAACAACATAAAAATATGATATTTCACTATCTCTTCCTACAAAAAAGTATAATCAATAATTGTGAGTACCTTGAATGTACCTCATAATTATTTTCAATACCACCATATATTCTTCCTTCAAATTACATTGAAAATTGTCCTCTAATAATGTTGTAAAGAAAATATCTGGTCATGTCACTATTAGGTACAATAAGATTCCAATGATTATTTTATACATTGTGGGATCTACATATGTCCCATACTCATGATTTCCTAGTTTTTTTCCAACCGTAATTGGAATCGACATCGGTTTAGAGTCAAGTATATTAAATTTCTTTTGAAACCCTCTAGAATACTTTTCTTGAGAAATAAAAGTGTGGTATTTCTTCTAAATCACTTACAGCATATATAAGTATTTGAGTTCACCAATCATATACATTTAAAATTACGATTTCATTTGATTGGAAAATTCATTCAGTGATCCCTACCTGCTTCCACAAAATATAATACCATATACATACACCAATACCATGATCTTATGTTTATGAGAATTATTCACATAGAGATTGTGATCCACTCCTCCTATTTTAAATTTAATCTTATTTAGATAAAAATATAGTCGAGAGTTCCATGCTCGTGGTTCCTGATTCAGACCATATAGTTCCTTCTTTAATTTGCAAACCTTCATTTCATCATTACCAAATAGAAAAATCATTGGTTGTTCAATGTAGACTTATTCTTAAAGAACAACATTCAAGAAAACTATTTTGACATCCATTTGATCCACTATGTATCCTATTTTAATTTACATGGAATGAAAAAATCTGATTGACTCCAGCCTAGCTACAGGAGAAAAAGTTTCTTAAACATCAACAGCTTCAATATATGAATATCTTTTACACACCATTCATTCCTTATTTCTGATCACATTACCATGCTCATCAAATTTATTTTTGAAAATACACTTCATACCAATAACATTGTGAATTTTGGGTCTCTTAACAAGATCTCATGTCTAATTATTTTCAATCTCATCTAACACTTCATTCATGGATTTCACCCATGATCCATTCTTTGATGATTCTTCAAACGAGGTTGGTTCCACAATTGATAAGAAGGAAGATTGTGCATTATTCCTCATTATCCTCTTCATTGTGGGTTTTTTCCAATCCCCAATGATATTGGATTTATTTTTTTATGCTCTTTGATTTCTATTGTGAGGTTCATAAGAATTTTCTTCAGCCATGGTTTCCTCTTTTAATTATTCTTCTGAGTCAACATCATGTTTTAACCTTTGAATTTTTTAAACTCCTTCCTCTACTTTTACATTTGAATCTATTCCATGTCCACTATCTTCTACATATTCTATAACATCAACATAATATCCCCTTAAGGTATTTTTGGTATTATCTTCAATGATATTGCATCACTGATTTACACAATTATATCGAGATGGTTATTGAAAAAAATTTAGGTTTTTTATTCATTGAATATCCATGGAATATTCCTTCGTCTGCAGCATCACCATACATCCCTTGATTTCCTTCTTTTTTCGAATGAAACATTAACTTCTGAAAATACTAAAATTCTACAAAGATTTTTCCTTCCATTACATAACTCATATGGTGTCTTGGTTTCTCCCATATAAACCCCTATTCGATTTTGAGTATACATTGCAGCTTGAACAGACTCTTTCTAGTAATGGAAAGAGATACAACTCTCAATCCGCATAGTTCTGGCCATATTGTTCACCTTTCGATTCCTATGCTTGGGGTTCTCATAGTAGAAACCTCATGTTTTATTCCATGTTTCTATAGATAATTTTCAAACTCAATGGATGTGTATTACCCTCCATTGTTAGACTACAAAACTTTGATTCTCAGTCCAGTATCATTCTTGGCTATTCGTCGATACATTTTCATTCAACCAAGAACTTTATATTTCTTATTTATAACCATCACACAATAAATTATACTATAATCATAAATTAAAATAACAAATAACCTTTTACATATTTTCTAGAAAAATTTATCATACCACTTACATCTGTATGGATGATATTAAGAAAATTTCATGCCCTTTTCTCCTTTGGAAAATATGAACTATAGACGAACATCCCTCATAAACTAGTATCACAAGAATTTTCTCAATCATGATTCATATTGGATATATTAATGAATATATTCAGATTGAATATCATTTCCATGTATTATTGATTAATGTGAGCCAACCTATGATTCCATAAGTTTCTTTCTTCTTCAACTTTCATGTAGATAATGTTTTTTTTTACTATAAACTTTAAATAAGTTACCATCAATTCTACATTACTTCATAAGATATTTCCCTTTAATTACTATGATAATGGACCCAATTTTATTAAATTTAACCATCAATCCTGAGTCACATAGTTGAATCACACTCAAGAGATTGTGAGACAGACCGTCTACATAGAGAACTTTAGTTTTCTTCAGATTGCCATTAGCTAGTTTGTTACTTCAACTCCCATTGATCTTAAAAGCACCATCATTACCAAATGTTACTATTACATAAACTCTTTTCATAACATGATTTAATAGGTCAACATTCCCCATCATTTGGTATGAGCATTTTCTATCAACAATCTAGGTGATACTATTCTTTGCAACATTGATAGAGACTTTTGTAAGATTTTATTTCTCAACTTTCTTCATTTCCTTCCATGAAATATTTTATTGAGTGGAAGATAAATAGGGTCTCTCCAATCTATTTTCCATGTGTATTGGTTCATCATAATCATATTTATCTTGTATAATAGATAACATGTTTGTATGATCAACACCATCTGTTTAGTGAATATTGACTTGTCTCTGAGTTTTGTAGGTATCATTTCTACTTTCCCTCTTCCTACAATGAATATATTTATGGCCGAAGTTGGAGTAGAAAAATAAATATCCTTAAAATATATTTTATTTATAAGATGTAGGATGTTATTTCATTCTCCTTTGTTGACTTACTAGATCTTCCCCATCCAAATAACTCTTTTCCTATTCATAGTATGACATGGTGTGACCCAGATAGCTGCAAAATTGACATTTCATAAGAGGAGACATCTTCTCACTTCTATTCCTCCTAATATCCCCTTACTTAGGAAAATAGTATGGTTGTTGATACTTTTTGGATAACTGGGGATAGTTTTTAATTATCCTTTTAGTTTTATTCGAGGCTTTCCTTGTTAGGACTTCAGGTGACTTTGTGATATGTCCAACTTTCAATTTTCCTTTATTTTGGCCTATTTTATTTCAAGTATTTGATGTTTCAGCATCACATACAATTATACTTCTTCCCATGAATGTGGATCTTTGATCATTAAAAGCATTCTCTATACCTTTAGAACCATGCTTAACTCTCTCCAATAGCTTAGTATCTGATATCCTTCCAAACTTTATTTTATTCTTTGTTTATTTTGATTTTAATTCACTTTCAAGTTTACTCCTAAGAGTAAAAACTTATTATTCAAGCCCCTTAATAGTTTTATACTTATCCCTTAGTTGGGATGTAAGATCGTTGATGAATTTTTATTATTCTTCAATTTTTATAGTAATTTATAATATAAATTCTATTCTTTCAAAGGATGTTTAATTTTATTTTAATGCTTCTTCCAGTCATTGAATTTCATATTCCAGTTGATCAATATATTTTGATGACTCGTCCACAACTATTCTCCACTTTTTTCTTCTATTTATTTGATTCTCAAACTCACTAAGAAAATCCTCAAGATTCATCTTGAGATCAGCTTCAGAAATCAACTAATTATCTCAATATTTATCTTTTGATGGATTTGTATTTTCAACTATAGCCATCACAAATGCTTGGGACCTATATTTAAACTTTGGTTCTTCTTCCTCAAAAAATTCATTGTTATCATATTATTCTTTACAGAAAAAAATCTTTATCTATAATTTATTTCTAGATTTGAAGTCTCCATTTTGATTAAACCTTTTTTAGGATTCTATGAGTTTCCTTCTTCACTTTCTTCATCATCAAACATACTTAATCACCAAGAGGAAATGTTCCCAACTCTACCACAAAGAAAACATGCCAAGGTTTGATTTCCTTCAAATATACCTTTTCATATATTTATTTTCTTGGAAAATAGAGAAAGGAGTTCATATTCCTTATTACCTTATTTAACTCTATATCCTAAAATCGCAAGTTTTCCCATGTCTTTGAATGTCATATCCTTGCTGACACGGCTTATTGCATCCTCTAGTTTCACACTCATTTCATATGCTACTTGACTGGTTAACATATCATCCAAGGAAAGTTTTGAAATATCCCTTTCATCAAGGGTTAAAACTTTTGGATTGTAAAGAGGTGGAATTATTCCTAATATTTTATTTACCATGTCAATGTCTTCAATATCTTCACCGAGCCCTCTAATTTCTCCTGCAACTTTAGTAATTTGATTGAAAAAGGTATCTAAATTTTCATCAGGATGCATCTTTAGATCATCAAACCTTTTGTGAAACACTTGAATTTTGGACTCCTTCACTTTGTTATCACATTCATTTATATTTTCCAGATTTTTCCACATAGAATTAGCTGAGGTGAAACTCATTATCTTTAGACATATTTGATCAGATGGTGCTATATTATGGGAATTTTGCGCTTTGAAATTTGTATCAAGCATTTTTATGTGTATTTCAATCATAAATAGTCACGTTGACTTAGTTTCCTCAGTCCCTTATGCAGTAGAAAAGAATACTTCTATTCCAAGAGATCTTAGACGAGATCTCATCCTATTCTTCCAAATATGTAAGTTTCTTCAAAAAAAGTGGTGGACTCCCTTCACATTAACTGAATTATCCATGATAGAAAATAAGGATAGATTTAATACTAGAAACTTTCCCTCTAATACCAATTTAAGGACCTAGAACACCCTAAGAGGGGATGAGTGAATCAAGGTATTAACTTTTTTTCTTCAAAAGTGAAGAATCTTGGTCCCATGTTGGTAGGAACCAATTAAACCTATTTTAAGGGAATGTTCAGAAAAAAAACAACCATATGCAAAGAGATGACACAATAATTTTACTTGCTTCACTACTAAGGTCTATTCCAAGGAGAATACATAGATGGTGTGTCAGTCATACCTAAATTCACTAATCTTCACTAGTTGTGTAATACAAGTGTTCAGACAAAGTCACTCTATGTCAGGAACACTGCATTTACATAATTTTAGGGATAACACACTACATACCTAAGAACACTTTCATCGACTCCCCCAAGCTCAATACTTTGAGAGACGTCTAACTCAGTTTATTATCATGACGGTCACTTCGATAGATTTGTATTAAAGTCTTTGTCTGTGTCTATCATAAGTCTGTGTTTTCACCGTAGACCTGAGTTGATGCACTCTAAAATCATTATTCTCTAAAAAATTGGTTTTTTAAAACTTACTTTCATGAAGCTCAACCCTTCGTGAAGATAACTTCTTTCGCAGAACCAACTACCTTCTCAAATATCACTGAGTCAATTTGGAATACCCCATCATCACGAAGCACCATTTTCTCATAAGAATTATAAATAGTCAAGACTAAACTAGTATTTTCACAATGCTCAAGCTTTCATAGAATGTCAGGTTCATAGATCTCCCCTAGTTTCATGAAATTAGTGAGATTCTAGATTTTACTTGAAAAATTCATATTGAGTAAAGAGGGGTAGCCTTATATTTATTAGCCTAGCCATTCGTGATGCCCAACCACCTCATAGAAGATTTTATTTATATTTCAAAAACATCTTCGTTATGATCCTCCTATCATGAAGATCCATGGAAATTCTCCATTCGTGATGTTAGTCGTGACTGTAGAGATTTTCATCAAAACCCTTTGTAGCATTTGTGATGAATGTCATAATTACGAAGCTATCTGTCAAAACCTCTGCACCTTTGTGAATCTATAATTCTCATAATCATAGTAATCACCATCACTATTTGAGATGCTCCTCATATTTTATAACATCATCCATGTCTTCACGAAACCCATGAATTTACCATTTTCATGAAGAGTTACATCCAGAAAACTACCCTTTGTGATGCTAGCCTCTTCCTCAAGTTTTTTAACCCCAAAAAATTTGGAAAATACTGGGAAATGATGCCACCTACAATACTATATCCAAATTGTGATATATGATATCATTCCTTGCAAACTCCATGATCTTACATGTGAGTATTAACAACAAACACAAACCATACACCATTTCTAGAAAAGAATAACCTTGTTTACAATTAATTTATTATGAAACTCATGCCTTAGGGATGCTTCTGACATATCCTTATTATGGTAGGAATCAGAGTAATCATAGTTCAGTTTATTTCTTTCTACATTTATGGATGAGGTAGAGTAATCATCCCAAGGGAATTATTGGGTCCTAATGGTTGAAACAACATCAGGGGTTACACTCTAAGGTTTCCCTTGTTACATTTTTTCCTACCTGATATGAGTTGATTGTCTATTTGTCCTAATATTTAGGAGAGTATCTACCTGGAATATATAAAGACAACTAAATTATCCAGTTGGTCTTTCTAATGTACTTCATGTAAACCGGGTGGCATATATGCAGGTTGTTGCATGGTCAAAGATGACTTTTCCAGAGGAAATCACAAGATTCAGGTGGTCTATCCTAGAATCCATCAAATGACCAAACTAGATTTTCTAGAGGGTGTCGCATGATCTAGCTAACTTACCCTAGTTTCATACATAATAATTGTATTGAAACATATGGAGGGTGTTATGAGAGTACTCATAGGGTGTCATGAGTCTCAAAAGACTTTCCCAGAGGCTATCATGAGGGATTAGTTGATATGTTTATATGTGTCTGGTAGACTTAGCTATCATGATATGGTGTCATTATATGAGTCAGGAGATGTATTTCAAGTTCTTTATGAGGCTTGGATAGTAGGACCAGAGGGATTCACAAGACTAAAGTGTCATTCCTAGTGGGAATTGTGTGGCTTGTTATGACATGTCTGAAAGGCTTTTCATGACCTGGGTGGCATACTGAAGGAGCATTGTGAGATCCAGGTGACATGTCTCGGTGCTATCGCGTGTATTGGATGGCTCATGTTAAGCTCATGTGGGATAGAAAAAAAATCTTTTTTTCTTAAGTTTTTCTCCTTTATTATTTTTTCTAGACCTTGTATTTTGAATGACTTAGATTTATTCAGTATCTATTTATTTAAAATCTCATATGATCTAGATGACATGCGGGGTGTTCTTCATGTGTCCTGTTAGAAGTTCTTTTCATGATCTACAAATGATCATGTCAAGTTCATTTTGTATGGCGCATGATCACTACCATTTTTCATCAGAATATTACCTCATGAAATACTTGTCATTTTCAAGATTATCTGCTCTGAGAAATCTGATTTGGTGCTTGTGAGAAATTCCCAGAGTTCGTCCTCTTGGTCGTGATTGGTAGTATTGAATTTTTCATACTAGGGTGTGGAATTTATAGGCCTCCTTACCCCAGTTGTTCACCAGTTTTTTTGGTGTATATGGAATTGATCCAAGATGGAGTCGGCGAAGGGGTTTGGTACCACACGTCATCGTGAGTCTTTATCGTGGATTTTTTTGTGGTCATTTCCTAATTTTCAGCGACCATGAATCCCTTTCATCAATTCCTCCATTATTAGATTAATTCCAATTAATGGGGACTTGTTTGATCCCCTAGGAATGTCTAAGGACTTTCATATTTTC
Organism: Viscum album; assembly: GCA_963277665.1. Classification (NCBI taxonomy): domain Eukaryota; kingdom Viridiplantae; phylum Streptophyta; class Magnoliopsida; order Santalales; family Viscaceae; genus Viscum; species Viscum album. The sequence continues at coordinate 321,543,859 of OY728146.1, forward strand.
ATTTTGACATGTCCAAATGCTTTGATGAGATCAAATTTCCTGTTGAAAGGCCTTAATGAGATGCTCAATACCTTGTATGGGACATTTCATGAGGTAAGGGTGGATTTTTTGGGGGGGTCTTCGTGAGATCAGGTCGTCTTGTATAGGAGTCTCGTGGGACTGCACCATGGACTTCCTTAGCACATCACAATCATTTTATGATCATGAGAGGCTTTCATTCCCTCCCTCTTGTATTCCATTTGTTTAATTTTACAAAGGATAGGGATTCATGAAAGATTACATGAGTAATGTCAAAGACAATTACACTATTTTTTGATGATGCATCACAAGACCAACATGGGTCCTATAGAGGTGTGCGAGCATTTTTTGGACAACTCTAACTTTTTGTAATTAAGGATCCAAAAAGGGAGAACATGGTTTCCTAGACATTCCCTAGGCTTTCCATGCAATGATGCTGATAAGAAAAAGGGATTTTTCAAGATAAGGCGGGTATGTTTTCGGGGTCTAGTGGTGTCTTGTGAGTCATCAGGGCATGACATTCAGCAACCGTGAGTAGCTCCTACCTCCTCCCTTTTTATCTCCTGTGATTTATTTTACAAAGATTCTAGGAGTTCATGATTTTTATTGGATGTTGTTAAGGAAAATTACCCTTCCCTTTGGTGATGAGTCACATTTTTTTCATGACTGCTAGATTCATCCTCCCTTTGGATATCTTTTTCCTTATTTTCAAAGGATTTTTAGGTTGGATTGTTAGGTTCTTTCTGTCGAGAAATTTCATGGACTAGGGGAGCTTATTCTGTTACCATCGCATGGCCACTGGTTGTATAGAACACCTTTGTAAGATCATGAAGGGTTATTTAAAGGGGTTATGTGGGATCTTCTATAGTTTATGTGATGTGTGTGGACTCTCCACATGACCTTATAATGGTCATGTGATTGTGAGTCCCCTGATGACTCATGTGATCCATATGTATCAAACATATTCTTATTACTTTCGTTTTGTGGGGAAAACAATACCCATATTAAGGCATTCCTTCATTTTTGAATTTTTTTATTCTCATTTGGAGGGCATCAACACCATGGTAGAGTTTTCATTCTTGAGTTTATTTTAATTACACTATTGGTATGAAACCATTTGAATCTATGTACGACTGAACTTTACAATATCCATTATGTTAGACTAGGGTTGGAGAGTTAGAAATTATTGGGCCACAACTTTTGCATAACTTGACATAGATGGTTTATGTGATTCATGAAAGGAATAAGTTAACAAAATATCATCATATTCCCTATGCAGATTATAGGATGAGGCCTCTGATGTTTGAAGTTAGAGATCAGGTGTTCATGAAGGTGACTCCTCATCATGGGAATTAAAGGTTTGTTCACATGAATAACCTTTATCCCAAGATTTTTGGGCCTTTCAAGGTGTTGGATCATGTTGGATTTGTGGAATATTGAATAGAACATACCCCATATATGATTCAAATGCATTATTTCATCCATTTATTATAGCTCCATTATTATCTTTATGATTATTAACATGGAATTGATTAATGTGAGATTGATGTTAATGATTGTCTAACCTTAGAGGAGTAGCCTGGGGAGATCCCAGACCACTAGATGAAGGTGTTTTTGGGTCGTGATATCCCCTTATTTTATTTCTTATTGTGATATAGTGGAATGGAGGATATTAACATGGAACATGATTCATAGATGCATTCTTAGTATCTAGATATGTTTTTAGTTTATGATTTCTCTTGTAGAGATGTTTGTTTATGGTTGTTGACCTTTATCTGGTTTATGAGATGGTTTACTCTTCATTGATTATTTTTTATAGCCTTGATCTTTTTTGAGAGGTATCTCCCCTGAGAGAGTGATTTTGTGATAGTTGTTGGCGATGCACAGTTTTAGTGCTTTTTTCCTCTAATTAAGGTGGTTAATCTCTTGTGTTAGTGAGATTCTTGATAGGTATCTCATGGGGTGGTAGTTCAGATGACCCATTTTCATTCGTTCTCTCTGGATTTGGTTTTAAATTATTAAGGAAAATAATAGTTTGATAGGTATCTAATGTAAGGTCTTGAATCTTTCTAGTCCACCCCTTTTTGTTTTTTTGAAGCTCAAGCTGGTTGGAAGAGGAACAAAACGGGTCCAGCGGTATTTGGGAGTTGTAATATGGAAGGATATTTCATGATGTGAATGGAGATTCACACCATGAATGTTTCATTCATGGCTTATGTGGACTCTAGTTCATGGTTAAAAATTAATTCACAGCTTTTTCGGGGCTGATTCGTAGGGTCCATTCATGTTGTGTACAAAATTCACAATGTGAATAGAATAGGTTTTTCACCCAGTGAATTTGACCATAAAAAAACAAAATCATGAACATTGGATTCAGAACTTAAATTAATTCAAGGTTGAATGGTTTGAGGCATCACATTTTTTGGTAAGAAAAAAACATGGTACATTCACAGTGTGAATAACTCATTCACATAGTGAATATCCACTGGGCATTGCGCCTACAAAATTTAATGTTCCCTCACTTTATCAAACCTTATGGTTTTCCCTCGAAAATATAGGTATCCAGTGTAATTCTCCCTTTTAATTATGTAATCCCCTTTACTGGGATTAATTATAGGCTTCTTATGTTCGATTTTTGGCGATTTGAGGTTAATTCTACCTATTTTATTGATGTTTCTTCTTGGTTTGTTATTTTTCCTCCCACATCATTCATTCCATGTGATGAAATTTTCTCTTAATGTTTGTTATGAAGTTTTCTTTGTTGTTGTTGGAACATTTGTGGTGTAGAATTCTTGGAGTTCTATAGTTATCTTGTGGGAGAGGTGGTTGGACGTCTGCATTGTGGTTTTATTATCATTAAAAAACGTTGAATCCTTGAGGTATGGTATTATTTTCTTCTCCTTTTTATAGTATGTGAAATCTTAAATTAATCCTGATTTAGAAACTTTTATTGTGGTTATATTAACCTTAATAAATAATGAACCATATTAAAATAAGAAGTAGTTTATGGTTGTAGTGATCACATTTTTTCACCATGATAATGATTTACCTCTTGTTTTTCTAGAAAGTGTGTTATCTATGTTATGCTTTGTGAGCATGTTGTTGTTCTAGGTTTTATCTTGTTAAATTTATTAAAATGGTTAAATATCATAAATCCATTAATCATTGGTTGTATAAATTAATGTAAATAGTCATGTTTAATGTTACCATTGTTTCTTATTATTTTATGGAAACCAAATGATTCTTGGTGCTTGTTTCATTAAATTTTTCTTCCATTTGTTAATAGAAATGGCTAAAGAACCTAAAGTTGTAATTCTTTTTGTGGATAATAATAAAATTTATTTTAAATGATAATTGTTCATCTCACAATTTATTTTAAATAGAATTGAAGATAGAGAGAATTTTTAAATAAATTATTAGCATGTCATAACTAATGTCTTAGGTTATGAATAGTTTTAACCTATAATAAATGAATCGATTAATTCAAGATAGAATAACCAGATTTTTTTTATAAATATATATTTTTTTGGTTGTGAAATCCTTATTGCATATAAATTTTGGATACCTTTCTTTAGGGTATGGATTCCCTGTTAACCCTTGTTTGTTGTTTACTGCTTTTTGTGTTCTCTGGACATGATCTTTGTTATTCGATGTGATGTGAGCCTAGGATGGATATTGAAAGATGAGATATGGGTGAGTATTCTTATTTTTTTGGAAAAAAATGCATGGTGATATTCATGGTGATATTCATCATGGTGAAATGCATGGTGATATTCATCATGGTGTTAGGGATGGAACTGGGTTTGATGGAACGGGTTGAATTTGGGATTTCTTGTTGTTGTTCTTAAATATGGGATGCTTTCTTATTAATGGTATTTTTGAGGTTTAGATGACTGAGTTTATTATTTATATTATTTCATTTTTCCACTGATTGAGGTAGTTTAATGTGCATGATTATGCATTTATTTTGTTTATGGTAACTTAGGTTGATTCTTAGAGTACCTAGAATTATGAAATGGTAGAATAATAATCAATGTTTTAACCCATGAGGTTGGTACTTGTAGAGATGAAAATATTGTAGTCTTGAAAAACCATAAACATGGTTGGATTATTCTTGGAGGTTATAGACTTCACTTGGTGGTTAAAGAAATGTAAATGGAATAATGTTAATTAATTCCTAATAAATTAATTAACATGTGGTTAAATTATAAAAAGGAAAGAAGTAATTTTATATAAGTCTTTTTAAATTCTTTTATTCTTTTAAGATATCTATCTCTTTGGTGTGGCAGTCGGATGTCCATGTGATGATAATTACAGTTGAGCCTAAGACTATGTTAATTGCCATAGTGTGGTTGTAAACTATATTATATCCTATATGTTTTATGATTTCATATGATACTCCACCCTTTTTAGTAGGCTGAATAACACAAATTGGAATCTAGGAGGGTTTTTTTCCTAACATCTAGGTTGGAGAGAGATGGATGGTTGACTACCCCCCACCCCTAGATCTTCTCTCTTCTCTTAGTAGTATTATGTTCTAGTATGCATGGTGGTTATCATTCCCCATATATGTGTGTAGAGGGATGTAATGTATTTTTGTTATTTCACACACATGTATCTATATATATATAGTATCCTAAGGATAATTATAGATATGACATGTATAGGCTATGATGGCTTGAGGTACATTACTCAACGTAAGGATGGTGGCATCTTGAGGTATAAAACAAGATGTATAATACATGACTTACATGATATAATGGCTCCCAAAAACTACTCAAGCACTATATAGATATTCAGAATGGGATGATGAGCTGATGTGATGTATGAGATGATTATTATGATGTATTTTCCTAGGTGTATTTAGACTAGATTATTTTGGAGAGAGATGGATTAAGACTTACGAAATTATGGGAAAGTGGTAAACCTGTTGGGAAGTGGTAGTTGGGTACCCATATTTTATTACTATATTATGATCACTTGTATGTGTCACTTGGTGAGAGATATCCATGGTGAGGTTGGAAACTTAGTATGCCTATTTAAGTGATGTTTTAGATTCACTTTTTCACTGGGATTTAACATGCTTTGATTATCTTTTGTGTGAGAGGATCTGAGGAGGATCCTAATGAGTATACATCTTATTATCATCCTATGTATATATAAAAAATTAGGTCAGTTGGAACAGTTCATATATTGGGATTGATTGTACTAGTTTTTGTGTTATTTAGGATATATTTGGGTTTAATGGTCACTATCGAGTTTATATTTTGTTACTTTAAGTTCATGTTTGGTTATACTAGTTTTGTATAATATCACCTGAATGTACATGGGTTTTATTTTATCTTTATGAGTATGAGTTTTTTGGTGTACTTTTCTTTTCTCGCATTGCTCGTGTTCTTTTAGAGGGTAATTCCTTCCATGTATATGTTTTTTTACCATCAATAATTTTCATTAACCCATGGCCTATTGGAGGTGGGATTCAAGCATCATTATCTCCCATATCTCATTCTTGGCCTAGGAGGGGTACCTTTGGTAGGGGGTTCGTGATAAAAACTATACCACAAGGCTATCTCCAAAATTATACGACACCACAATACTCCTCTTTTAGATAAAATTTCATCTCAAACTGCACCTCTACCCATTTATCCCTTCCTAGAAACCTTCAATCACCCAAAAACACACAAGGATCAATAAAAATTAGGGCTTTACACCATTTGAAACTAATTTCATTAATAATTAATAATAAGAAATCATGATAAATTAATAGTAATATAATTATATACAAATGTATTATAATAAAATAAAATAGAAAATAAAAAAGGTTTTTAAATTTTTTGCACTAAACACGTGTTTTTCAAATATTCCAATATTTTTAATTAATAATTATATTTATCATATATAGAAAATTATTTTCTGAAAAATGGTTTATAATTTAAAATTTTCATCCCAAGATTGGATAATAGTGAATTTTTCATAGTTTTTATAGATAATCAAAATGTTGGTTAAATAGTAAATAACGGTATGAATATACAATATATATTATGGCATCATAAGAATTTAAAAATGATTCAATAGATAATATAAAATATTTCTAAACAAAAAATAAGTTATTTATTTAATATAATTTATTCAATTGACTTAAACTAAATTTCCAAACCTATAATATACTTTCCAAAGTTAAAAGTGAAAATTAAGAAATTAAATACCATATTTTTGGAAGAAAATATATTTCCATGAAAAAGTAATATAAAATAATTGATTTTGACTATAAAACATTAAAATTTAACAATACATGTATTAAATTTCAAAAAACTATAAATAAAACCAAGGTTAATCCTATGGTTTTTCATTTTCCACAACATATATTTCAGAGGACTATGTTTAGAAATTAATAACAAATTCTCCCTCATCCACTATATAACCCACCCATTCATTTATTCCTATTCACTCTAAAATTAGTGATCATTATTATACTCTCCCTTTACTAATGAGTAATCCCTCCAAGGAGTTTTTATGTTTCTAAGGTCTCTTCTTAGGTTTTAAGAAGATGATTTTAAAGGTAAGGGTTTTGAATCCCACTCTTTCTTTTACAATTAAAATCATTTTGTTATAATATGTTTTAAAACTTTATTCGATATACTACCATGTTTTTAATTTCATGGTATTATCATCTGATTGATATGGTGTTAATATGATGTTACTTATTCCCTCTCATTTTAGCCTTTTCCTAAGTCGTCATTATATTGATGTTAGTGTCCATAATCCATTATTATCTTTTATTTGTGTAATCCTCTCCAATTAATTTTCATTTTAATGTGACATTTTTATTATTCTTCATTGATATAAATTCATTGTCATATTATTAATGAGGGATCAACATTCAATCTCATTATAACACCTTCATAATCGATTATAATTCTCAAACATTAATGAAAAGCCAATGGATTAATCTAAATATAGGGGAAAATACTAAATGTAACACCCCGAGATTTTATGAGATATATTATTTTTAATTTCTTTGATGTATTCTATTGTACACTACACCAAGATTATCTTTCTCTATACACAACACAGTATTAGCTTGCAGTATAGACACCACTATTCTTGGCTCGTGTTACACACAATTTCAAGTTCGTTTTGCAGAAATTATTCTACGCAACATTAAGTATAGATTTTGTTTAATGTATAAATGAAATAATTTTTGATTATGTAATACGCAAAACCAAATAGAGCTTTCACTACACGTAGCTCTGACTTGGATTTCATTACACGCAATCAAGACCTTCCTCGATAGCGTGCGTAGTACGCAATATCGAGTTTCACTAAACGAAATATTATTATAATATTATTATAAACTAGCCGTTATGAATAGTAATACCCACTTTTTGAAATTTTTTAAATTTTATCTTTCATAATGGACTTCATTTTGGATTTGGAATATCAAAATTAGTCTAGGGTAAATTATTGGTATTTTTCTGAAAACTTTCAATTTCTGATGAATAGTGAAAACACTAGGTTAATGTTTAAAAACCGAATTTTTATTTAAATAATTATTTATTTTATTTAAATTTGTTTTAGTTAAAAATTGATACATAATACCTATATAAGTTCAATGTAATTCACTGGAGTAATTTTATAATAATTTTAGATATATAAAAATTTTATTGAATTGTTCACCGTCTTTTACCCACCTCCTAGGAGAATTTGAAAATTTACATAAAACATAATTTTACCGCTTCTGTGATTAGAATTTCGAAAATCTGAGAGACACGGTTAATATCAAGGAGTAAAATGTGGTTCAATAAGATAAAAATAATTTTTGGGGAATAGTAACTTTTTACTTTTATTTACCACGGTTAAAAGTAAATATGGTAATTAAGGGTAAAAATGATATTATTATTACCCTAACACATGTCCTAATTCTATTGGATAAGTTTAATTCGACCAAAACCAACCTTAGGAAAAAAATATATTACCCATTCTATATAATGGGTCTCCCTCTACCCAGTTAAAAGAGGTCATTGCTTTCCTTTAATAATAAATGAGGTTTCGGCCCCAACCTTTAAAAAAAAGGATTTCCTACATAATGGTATTTTATTTATATTTTTTAGATATTAAATAATTTAATTTATTTATGACACAATGATGATGCAGTAATTACCTTATTAATGAAATATTAACAATATTGGTGTTATAAATACCCAAATAAATGTAATTTGAGACTTTTTATGAATTAAACATATCTTTTAGGTTAATATAAAATGTTAGTATTGATTCAATTAACCTTTTTCTAAATAATCATGCTGCTATGATTTTCACAAAAATCAATTACCAAATAGTGTCAAAATTTACATAAAATAGTTTTTGAAACAAATATTATTTTATTAATTGTTATTCTATTCCTAAAAATATAAGGTTGGGCCAAATTAATTTTATAAGGTTATATATATTAATAATTATTCACTTGGGGTTCGTTTGGATTTTTATAGTACGTTTATTAACCATATGGTGTAAGAAAACAAGAAGACACGGTAAAAGTTAAATTATTTAACTTAGAGTTAAATCTAAATGATAAGGTTAAAATAGTAACCTAAACTTGTCTAAAACCTTTTGGTTGAGAAAATTTCGACTCATACCCACTTTATCTTCTAAATAAGTTACTTTGGAGCCATTATAAACCGAATATGACTTTATTATAAAATAATATTTTAAGTTTTTCTTAAAGTGCCCCTCTCCTCCCTTATAAAAGGGAACCTACTCCCTCTTCTCTTAACACAATTTTGAGCCTTCAAGCTCAGACAACCACCGCCCATTTTCCTTATAAACTTCCCTAGAAACATTATAGAGGTTCTAGTATCCTCATAAGACCAACTCTAGTGCCTTAAGAAGAAGCTTAAAAGAGGTGTGTCGAAGAAGAGGTAATCTCTTCTACTGATTCTTTCAAGTTTCTTTCTTCCTCAACTTATTATTATTTAGTTTTTTCATTATAAAGTAATAACATAAGTATAAATAATATACTAATATGTTATTATAAATATGAAACAACCCCAATTCACCTTCTATCCATCCTATGGAAAACGAAATCACCGCGTGTGCGTACGTACGGAATACCGTCTCCACGCCGTGGTGTAATCTGTTTTTCCACCACCACCTTACTTGGATGGGTATAATGGTGTAAATAATAAATATATATGATTATTATAACATGATACTAATTCTGAGATATCATACACACTAATTCCATTCAATTATTATGGGAACGATATCATCGCTCGTGCGTACATACGGATTACCATCTCCACGACGCGATGAGATTCATTCTCCATCTTAACCATTCAAGAATGATTATAAAGTATATATAATGAAAAATAATGAAATATATGACATTATAAAGCTACTGGATTTATGTATATATATATATATATATTTCATCTAATTACTTCCATTCAAGTCATTAAGGAAAGGAAAACAACGTTCATGCGTACGTACGGCCTACCATCTCCATGAACAGTGTATTTCATTTCATTTATCTATCTATTATATATATATACAGAATATATATGATATATAAATCATGATTTATATTCTGTAAGTAATTAAATCATGATATAATTAATAATAATATCAAGAACAACATGTCCAAACACGTATGATAAATAAAAAGATTTTACCCAAAACGCTGCTTTAACATGGAATTTACAAATGAAAGGGTAATATAAAGTCATAAGTGAACCATATATTATATCATAACAATGAATATGATTATGTAATAAGTCAATGACATTATTTAAATCATTATACAGGAGTTTTGGATACGTACGAATCATATCAGACCTAAAGTAAGGGATAATTTTTCAATCTCATTTTTATCTGAGATTGCTTATACGTAAGTATTTACTGGGGTTATATTTTTCATCCATGTCCATAATTTTTTTTTCATAAAGTGTTTAATATTCTTACATGTATTTTTAAATTCATTTTTACCTTTTTTGACTTTTACTTTGTTTTAGGGATGGAATCTTTCTTTTGTTTACCATATGTGGTACTTTTTGACTTTTCTGTTAAATGTACGAGGAGAATGTTTTTTAACTTATAGGGTATAAACGGATTTTTATGGTTTTATAATTACTTCTATTAATGAAGAATAATATAAAAGATTTCATTATTATTTTCAATAAAATCATTTTCTTTTAAAAGTTCATGGCATTTTGTGAAAAGAAAATGATTTTTAAGAAGAAAGGATATTTTCCTCAAGAATTCATCTCAAGTGTTTTATCAAAAATATTTTCCATCTAATATGACATTATTTATCATGTTTATGTTTCAAGTATAATGTCTCTATTATTTACATGGTTTTATTTTTATTATGCTGAAATGATATCCATTTGTTTTATATGAATTATGTAATGATGGGATGATGTTTATGAAACCCATTTTATTCTTTGGGTTATGATGAATGATTTATGATTTTTTTGTGGAAAACGTAAGAATAATTTAAATATGAGATGGGTGGGACCTATATCTCCCTCTAATGCATTGGGTAAAAATTTATGTCTCATGAGATAGACATGGATGGAATGGTAAGTTAATCTGGTTTAGTGATACAAGACTGGAACGAGGAGTGAACTCGATTCAGAAAGGGACTTTCTCCACTAATATGGTCTTGGCAGCAATGCCTTGGCTACTATTGAAGGTAATCCCCCTTGATTATGATTTTTCCTCTCACACTATTCTTTTTGGGTTTTAGAAAATGGCTGGAAATAGGAAGATTCATGATAATGGAGGATATGATGGACAATGGAATGATATTATTCATGAGGAACCAAATGAAATTGGATTTGTAATTCCACATATCATTATTATGACTAATTAGAAATCTCATAATATGATCAATAATCTCAAATTTGGTAAGTTTTCTAACTCATCTAATAAGAGAAGGATGGAGTTTCCTGATGATCATAGAGGAATGAAAGTTCAATTTCCCTTATGTAAATCATGTGGAAAGAGGCATCGGGGAGAATGTTTCAAAGAAACTAGAAGATGCTTTGGGTGTGGAAAATAAGGAAACAAATCCAGTAATTGTAAAGGAAAAGCTTCAGTTAACACCATGGACAAGGATAATGGTATTGCTAAGACATCAACAACGGTTAAATGTTTTAAATGTAGAATGTACGGGCATTATGCAGACCAATTCCCTAAGGGAAAATCTTATGAAGAGAATCAGCATGGTCATATGTATAGTAGTTATGTGGATGATTATGAAGATACTAAAAGTGATATATGATGTGAAAGAAATGATGAATCTCAGTCAGTGGTTTAAGAAGGTAGCGGAATGATTGTATGTTTTTCAAGAATAATGTATGGTACTATGGAATAAAGAAAAATCTAAAAATTGTTACACTGTTGTCTTTCCTTGAGTTTTTGTAAGTATATGATGAATGGTACTGGTAACCATGAATGTTTATTCAAATATTTATGGAAAGTAGATGATATGTGCATAATGAAAGGATAAAGAGATAATGAGATTTATGATAGTATTCATGAGCTCATTACTGATATAAGGACAAAGTGATATCATGGTTTGAGTATATAGAAATTTTAGGATTTTGGTATGTGGAAAGAGTTAAATTTTGATAGCATTCATGTTTTTATTAAGGGTCAATTGGTATTCATTTTTCAAGATAATACATGATTAAAGTATTCACATGTTTGTAATGTGACTAACAAAGATATATCGTATGATAAATGATGGTATTCACAGGCTCGGTAGATGAAATTTCCAGTAATCATTTTCTTTATACTATGATATTGGACAGATGTATTTTGGATATGTCTAAATATTGGAATGGATTATGTTGGACATCATATAGTATTGTTTAAGGCTAGAACTTTTTTTGATATTATTTTTATAATGTTATAATAGTGTAGTTTTAGAAATAGCACAACTTGTAGGACGGGCGACAACCTGTCGCGTCAGACAAGGTTGTGGGAATCGAACCCACAACCGAAGTGCGACAGGCCTTTATCGCCTACCAATGGCCTATAGGAAGTCCCTGGATAGTAGAAAGTAGTTTTATTTTGTTAATCGGTATGATAGATGAAGTATAATTCCATTTTAGAAACCATATACGATTAATCTCAGCATAGATGGACTTATGTATATTTAATAAATTAAGCTAAACTTTTTACAATAGAAACAGATGGAATGACCCATATTTCTATCACATGATCTGTTAACACTTCACGATTGAAAAATTCAACTTCATTTCTTTAAGAGATGAAGTGGAAATTGCTCAAGGCATGAAAACGGTGAGTTTGTACCAAAATCAAGTAAGTATTTCTTTTAATTCAACAATTCTTCAACATTAGGGAAATGAACTTGAGAACTAAAAACGTTGTCCTAATACCCTCATACCCGATGAATTAGATGGTACCTTAAATCATCACAAATTTATGGCTTTGTGATTGATGGCTTTTTCATAGCCATGTTCTCTACCACTCTCCATAAGAACTTGATGGTTAGATTTCTCTTCCATATCCATATTTTCACATATGTTGTCCTATGTGGAAACCCAATGCTTAGTTACTTTGGGTCACCATTATAATTCTAACTTTACTTTTTAAAATGAAGTTTTATTATTCCTTTTTACGATGTGGGTTTCTATGAAAGAAACTTTCAAGTAGTAAACCATTTATAACCCCGACAAATTTCGAGGGCGAAATTCATTTTAAGGGGGTAGAATGTAACACCCCAAGATTTTATGAGATATATTCTCTTTAATTTCTTTGATGTCTTCTATTGTACACTACACCAAGATTATCTTGCACTATATCCAACACCGTATTAGCTTGTAGTATACGCAACAATATTCTTGGCTCGTGTTACACAAAATTTCAAGTTTGTTTTGGGGAAATTATTCTACACAACATTAAGTATAGATTTTGTTTAATATATAAATGAAATAAGTTTTGATTATGTTATACGCAACACCAAATAGATCTTTCACTACACATAGCCCTGACTTGGCTTACATTACACGCAATCAATACCTTCCTCGATAGCGTGTGTAGTACGCAATACCGAGTTTCACTAAACGAGATATTATTATAATATTATTATAAACTAGCCGTTAGGAATAGTAATACCCACTTTTTGAAATTTTATAAATTTTATCTTTTAAAATGGACTTCATTTTTGGATTCGGAGTATCGAAATTAGCCTAGGGTGAATTTTTGGTATTTTTATGAAAACTTTCAATTTTTGATGAATAGTTAAAACACTAGGTTACTATTTAAAAACAAAATTTTTATTTAAATAATTATTTATTTTATTTAAATTTATTTTAGATAAAAATTTATACATAATACCTATATAAGTTCAATGTAATTCATTGGAGTCATTTTATAATAATTTTTGATATATAAAAATTTTATTGAACTTTTCACCGTCTTTTACCCACCTCCTAGGAGAATTTGAAAATTTACATAAAACTGAATTTTACCACTTCTGTGAGTGGAATTTCAAAAATCCGAGAGACAAGGGTAATATCAAGGAGTAAAATTTTGTTCAATAAGATAAAAATAATTTTTGTTAAATAGTAACTTTTTACTTTTATTTACCAGGGTTAAAAGTAAATAGGGTAATTAAGGGTAAAAATGATATTATTATTACCCTAAAACATGTCCTAATTCTATTGGATAAGTTTAATTCGACCAAAAACAATATTAGGAATAAAATATTACCCTTTAGGTCCACTTTTATTAGATTAAAACATTTATTATTATTTTATTTAAAGAAGAATTAAAATAGTTAAAATCAAAGTTTAATAGCTAAAACATTTTTAATATAGAGTTATACATAAGATATATTCAACTATAAATATTCATTAGAAATATAAAAGGATTTACTACATAATAGAGTTTTATTTATATTTTTTATACATTAAATAATTTAATTTATTTATGACACAATGATGATGCTGTAATTACCTTATTAATGAAATATTAACATAATTGATGTTATAAATACCCAAATAAATGTAATTTGAGACTTTCTATGAATTACACTAATGGTTTTTTGTTAATATGACATGTTATTATTGATTCAATTACCTTTATTTGAACTAATCATGTTGTTATGATTTTCACAAAAATCAATTACCAAATAGTGTCAAAATTGACATAAAAAAGTTTTTAAAAAAAATATTATATTATCAATTGTTATTATATTCCTAAAAAAATAAGGTTCGGCCAAATGACTTAGATAAGGTTATATATATTAATAATGAACCACTTGGGGTTCTTTTGGCTTGTTATAGTAAGTTTATTAACCATATAGTGTAAGAAAACAAGAAGACATGGTAAAAGTTAAATTATTTAACTTAGAGTTAAATCTAAATGATAAGGTTAAAATAGTAACCTAAACTTGTCTAAAACCTATTTTTTGAGAATATTGAGACTCATACCCACTTTATATTCCAAATAAGTCACTTTTGAGTAATTATAAACCGAATATGACATTATTATAAAATAATATTTTAAGTTTTTTCTAAAGTGCCCATCTCCTCCCTTATAAAAGGGCACCTCCTCCCTCTTCTCTTCACACAATTTTGAGGCATCAAGCTCGGACAAACCCTTACCATTTTCCTTATAAACTTCCCTAGAAACATTATGGAGGTTCTGGTCTCCCCAGAAGACCAACTCTAGTGCCTTAAGAGGAAGCTTAAAAGAGGTGCGTCGAAGAAGAGGTAATCTCTTCTACCGATTATTTCAAGTTTCTTTCTTCTTCAACATATTCTTATTTAGTTATTTCATTATAAATTAATAACATCAGTATCACTAATATACTAATATGTCATTATAAATATTAAACAACCCCAATTCACCTTCTATCCATCCTATGGAAAATGAAATCACCGCGTGTGCGTATGTACGGAATACCGTCTCCACGCCGTGGTGTAATCTGTTTTTCCCCCACCACCTTATTTGGATGGGTAAAATGGTGTAAAGAATAACTATATATGATTATTATAAAATGATACTGATTCTGAGATATTATCCACTCTAATTCCATTCAATAATTATGGGAATGATATCATCGCTTGTGCGTACGTACGGATTACCGTCTCCACGACGTGATGAGATTCATTCTCCATGTTAACCATTCAAGAATGATTATAAAGTATATATAATGAATAATAATGAAATATATGACATGATAAAGATACTGGATTTATTTATATATATATATATATATATGTCATCTACTTACTTCCATTCAAGTCAATAAGGAAAGGAAAACAGCGTTCATGCGTACGTACGACATACCATCTCCATGAACGATGTATTTCATTTCATTTATCTATCTATTATATATACATATATACTGAATATATATGATATATAAATAATGATTTAAATTCTGGAAGTAATTAAATCATGATATAAGTAATAATAATATCAAGGATAACTTGTCCAAACACGTACGATAAATAAAACGATTTTACCCAAAACTCTACTTTAACATAGAATTTACAAAAGAACGGGTAATATAAAGTCATAAATGAACCTTATAAGTATTTTTGGGGGGGCCGAAGCCTCATTTTTACTATTAAAGACAAGAAAATACTTCTTTAACTGGGTAGAGGGAGACCCATTACATAGCCCGTAGGCCCAGTGGGCATTTAGCCCATTACATATCCCGTAGGCCCAAATTTTAGGCCCAATACCCATTTTGTGAATAGTAATGCTACAGTACCTGTGCTGCTATAGTACCGCACAATACCCACCGACGCTACAGTTCCCCTTCTGCCACTACAATACCACCATTACAACACTATCTTGGCTGCTACAGTAGTGCTACAGTGCAGCTACAGTAGGGTTACAGTGAACCATATATGATATCATAATAATGAATATGATTCTGTAATAAGTCAATGACATTATTTAAATCATTATACAAGAGGTTCTGATACGTACTAAGCATATCGAACCTAAGGTAAGGGATAATTTTGCAATCTCATTTTCATCCGAGATTTCTTATACGTAAGTATTTTCTGGGGTTATATTTTTCATCATTGTTCATAAAATGTTTTTCATAAAGTGTTTAATATTCTTCCATGTATGTTTAATGTCATGTTTACCCTTCTTTGACTTTTACTTTGTGTTATGGATGGAATCTTTCTTTTGTTTACCATACGTGTTACTTTTTTGACTTTTCTGTTAAAAGTACGAGGAGAATGTTTTTTTAACTTATACGTTATAAACGGATTTTTATGTTTTTATAATTCCTTTTCTTCATGGAGCATACTCTACAAGATTTCATGATTATTTTCAATAAAATGATTTTCTTTTAAAATTACATGGCATTTTGTGAAAAAAAAATGATTTTGAAGAAGAAAAGATATTTTCCTCAATAATTCATCTCAAGTGTTTTATAAAAACTATTTTCCATCTAAGATGAAATTATTTGACATGTTTATGTTTCAAGTATAATGTCTCTATTATTTACATGGTTTTATTTTTATTATGACGAAATGATATCTATTTGTTTTATATGGATTATGTAATAATGGGATGATGTTTATGAAACCCATTTTATTCTTTGGGTTATGATTAATGATTTATGATTGTTTTGTGGAACACATAAGAATGATTTCAATATGAGATAGGTGGGACATATATCTCCCTCCAATTAATTGGGTAAATATTTATATCTCATGATATAGACATGGTTGGAACAGTAAGTTAATTCGGTTCAGTGATACAGAACTGGAATGAGGAGTGAACTCGATTCAGAAATGGACATTGTCCACTAAGATGGTCTTGGAAGAAATTCCTTGGATACTATGGAAATCATATCATGTTCTTAATGTTTTTCCACAATTACATGTTTTATTCCCTTGTTATTGTATCATGATTGGTGTTCCATTATGATCTATGCCTTATGTACTGCCATGTTTTATGTCATTGCTCAAGATTTTGATGTTTAAACATTATGTTCATATTTTTTAAGTTAAAATGTATATGGTTTGTTTTATTTTCTCCATGCTTACCCTTACTAAGAATTTTAGCTCACCCTTTATATGTTTTCTTTTCCCCAGGATATAAAGAAATTTTTTAGGTAAAAAAAAGGGAATATCTTTATGGGAGATGTTGAAGATATTTCACCATGATTAGAATATTATGTTCTGAGTTTCCAAAGACACTAAAATATTACTGTCCTTTAGTGTCTATTTTTGTTATTTATTAGATATTCTGAAAAAGTAATGTAATATCCATGTATGTCATGCTCCGGGTCTCTACAGTTGGTATTATAGGAAAAGGAGGTAGGAATGAATCTGATGCTTGGGAACTCTCACATGTGATCGTTGGACGAAGCATGGCTCTCCGCCCAAGGGCTTCATGAGGAAATGGCTGCCACTGGGTATGGTGGTGTGTCCCACCCTGGGGTTGTAGCCACCCATGGATAACCCTTATAGGTATCAATTATAGTCCACTGGAAGTAATTCCAGACCACTACACTAAATTTTTGGTAAAGTAAAGAGTCTGTGGTTTCCTAGAAATTAAATACCTTTTTAGATACTATAATTAGATGAAGGATATATCTCATATGAACCTAGAGGTGATAAATTTGAAAAATGTTGTTTGGGTATTAACTCGATCTTCACTTGGTGCAAAAAAAAATTAGATCTAACTTCACACATGGTTTGAAACTCTTAGGGGATATACTTCAGATAATTCATATGATATTTATGAACCATAATAAAGGATTTGATTAAATTGTTACAATGTTAAAATAAATTTTCAATTTATGTATCTGAAGTATGTAAGTGTTGTGCTAGACCCATAAGTGTGGGACTATGGGTAATTTTTATATCATTACACTGGTCTCCTACAATTTTAAGTAGTTAAACCCAATAACTATTTATTATTTAAATCCCCACAACATGAAAGTACCATTTTTTACTACCTTGTTATCATCACTTCCATAAGTTTACTATTTCTGATGAAAATTGGTTTTCGACTGTTTAATTGTAGGGGGTGAGTTTTTTACAATCATTCGTGTTGGGATCACTATTTTTGAATAGCTTTCAATATGATTTGTTCATAGAGGTAGAAACACCCAATGGTTTTATATCCTTGATGGATCATAGACCAAATTTCTAAAGGAATGCACTCATTGGAAAATTGGGACAATGATACGTAATAACTAACATTAGTCAAGATGATGGGATATCGGGATCATCACACCCTTTTGGGTGGATTTGATAAAACTTTGGAACTCTCTTAAATATTTAGGATATGTTCGTGAATCCTTCATTAATTCCCAAGTATGGCATGGGTCACCCTTGAATTTTCAATCAATTATTATCATGTATTGAATTTTGAATCATATGTATATATCTATGGTTCGCCAACAATGGAACCCTCTTATGTACTAATTAGATACTATTTTTCCATATTATTACGACACTAGTTTTTTGCCACACAGTGGGGTGCTCTAAAGTAAATCATCATCCAAGGAGATGGGAGTTATTATGATGTTAGGACCGGACCCATAAGATGGTATTCCAGTATATCCTTGTAAAAGGAATCATAACCCACATAGTTTAGTGTCACTTAAAAGGGATCATAATACCTTTTAAGGTCATACAATAAGGAAAAAACCATGTAATTTAATGCAATATGGTAAGGATGTCTAGAAAAAAGGTTCCTAGTTAATGTTTGGTGTGAGACTTATGTAGAAATGGCCTAGGGAACATGGAATGGATATGGATTCTTAGGTTGAATAAAACTCTAGTGGGAATGTGGTCCAGATAGAATTAGAGTTGATTTGGGGTGTTGGGTTTGGACATTAGGGAGGACTCATACATAACCCATTTGGATGGGAATCAAATCACACATTATTCAGTTATGAGGACCTATTCCTATATATTCCCTCTGAAGGTTTGTCTTACAGGGGATTATATCCCTTTTAGAGGAAAAACTTGGGGCTTATTCCTAGAAAGGATTCCCTTTTGTGAAAGGTTGGGGATAACACCAGGTATGAGGCCTCTTGGTGGTGGTATAGTGACATGGTTGGGGATTATACCAAATAGAAGGCCCAAAAGGTTTGGTATAGTTTGGATATCATGATCACCCCCAACCTCTTGGCCCACATGATTCATACTCAGTGAGAGAAAAAAGAGGAATTGATATATCCGATGAACCAAAAAATATTATTTTCTATAAGTTTGGATTCATGGCCTTGAGGACCCACACCTATAGAGTCCCTATAAAGGAAGGAAAGAGGAAGATATGGAAATATATTCTCTACCCAAAACATGCATCAAACTATGCATATTTCACGATCTTAGATAACCTCTATTACCATGTGAGTTATGATTAAATGTGAGAAAAAAGAAGTAGAAGATATGGAAAACAAAATTATCCCCCTTCCACTGGTGGAAGAGGTCAAGGCGATGACACTTCCCTCCTGTCATTGTACCCTAGACCCAAAGGGAGAGATAAATGGTTATGAAGTTCCCATATCCCCTATTA
This sequence comes from Viscum album, assembly GCA_963277665.1. Taxonomy (NCBI): domain Eukaryota; kingdom Viridiplantae; phylum Streptophyta; class Magnoliopsida; order Santalales; family Viscaceae; genus Viscum; species Viscum album. Next base: position 321,563,419 of record OY728146.1, read on the forward strand.
TTTTGGTAACTTGGATAGTCAACTTTAGTGATCTATCCAAAAATGGCCCATGGGTATGGAGAAGGAGGAATAAGTAAAGCAGGAGTGATCCTACAGGAATTTCAAGGGGCTTAACCCAGGAGGGATTCCCTAAAATTAGTTCTTTGGAAGATAGAAGATATCATTACATGTAAAAGGGAAGATAAAGTGTGATTCTCAACCTCACCACCTAGAACTGGAGGCCCCAGGTCTTAGAGAAAACTATGGAATGACATGGTCCTAACCCTAGTATCTGAGATCAGAAATTCCCTGAAACTTACTCACATGAACTCTGATGACCCTACTTGTTAGGTAGAAAACTTTTGGGACACCTCTAACCGAAAGAATGCATACCAAAATAGGAGACACATCGGTGTGTCTCTTACCATGTTATTGAAAATCTGGAGGCTTCAATTGTAATGACCTAAACATTTTGAATAATATTTGTTTCCAGAAAATGTGTGTTGTATTATTTTTTACTAAAAAAACTATTTATCATTAATAATGAAGTAAGTATATTGAAATCTGACCTTTGGGATTCAACCATTATATAACCATTGGTTAAATTGACCAATGGTTAATATGACCGTTTGAAACAATACTCTTAATAATAATTTTTAACATTTTAATTGGTATTATAAATAGAAATGATAATGGTTAATTAATGTAGAAAGAAGATTCGATGGCCTCATCTTGTATAATTGTTCCATACGAAGCTCATTTTTCGGATATTGGGAAGGCGGTAGCATCACTAGTATTCACTCTATATCATGCCCATGCTGAGCATCAACATGTTAATCTTGAACGAAATCACCTAAGGGAGAATTTCAAGTTAGTAGAGATTACCACTCAGGAAATTTTATCCGAGCCGCCCCAAGAGTCCATCACCATCACACACCTTACCCTTAGTTTTTATGAAGTTGTTTTAAGGGGTTATGTTTCATGGCCCTAGTTACTTAAAATATAATCCCTTAGTTTAAATAAATTTTAATTCTGTCATATCTATTTCAAGAATTATTTTGCTTAAAAATTGAGATATAATTTGATAAATTGATTTTTTAGGTAAAAATTGTACTTTTCAAAAAGATATAAATTATCATATAAAATAATGATTTATTAATAATGTTTATTATAATTAAATAGTGTTATTAAAACACTCCTTTTTAATTAAAAATTATAAAATAATTTTTCTTTAAGTGTTGAAATTTTTACTATGTGGTTTAATATGGATTTTTTGTCTACTATTATTTTTAATAATTAAGTGTTTTAGAGTTAAATGTTAAATTTATCATATTTATATAATTATAATGATAAAATAAATTTCATTTTTTAATTTAGAAGATCGATATTATGTTATAGTGAAATTATGAAATTTTTATAATATATTTTGTTTTTTGATGATTAGTAAAAATACAGTTTTGATTTTTCGGTATGTTTAATGAAATAAATAGTGATTTAATAATGATTTAATAATTATGTTCGACTATTTAGGACTAAAATATGATCTGAGGTGTCCCAAGTTTCCAATTCCATAGTCAATCCCATGTTTTTTCAAATACCACTAATGGGGTGTCCTCTAAAATTAATAAAAAACTCCCTCTCTTTTACAATAAATACCCACTCATTCCTTCTTTTCATTTCATTCCAAAATAATCACCCTAAAATATATGATACTATTACCTCTATATGATTACTCTCAAGGTTTCATAAATCCCCCAAGGTCCTGATCTAATATTTTTAGTAGTTACTCTTCGTGGTAAGGGAATTCTCAACTTCTCTTTTCCTTTCAAGTTCTCCTTTATGTGGTTTTTCTTTTGAATTTCCATACCATGTTCTTATTTACATTTTATTATATACCTATAATTTATTATGATTATTTTATTAATTTGTGACCCTTTTCCTCTCTCTTTTTAATGTTTTATAAAACCATGTTTTATACCCGTTATACTTCATAATTTTTATCTCAAAATCTCCCTCTTTTTCTCAAGAAATTATTTTATTTTATTTATGAGAATAAACAAACCTATTTAATTTATATGGGTATTAATGAAGGCATAAAAATTATTTTTTTAATTTACATACATAAATCCCTCATTCCCTTTCTTTGGGTTATAAATGGCATAATGATCATGTTTTAAGAACTTTTTAAAACACCGCGATTTTGATATGAAACCCATTTATTTTATTCTATATATTATATTTTTGAAATTTTTTTATGATCTATGTGTATCACATGAAAAAAATAAATATTAAGGTTTTTCCCTGATATCACTCCAATTCATTGGGTAAAGAAATTAATCTCTAGAGATGACAAGTTTTATGATACCTTAGTGAATAACTTTGGTAATTTTTATGACACCTTGGTGATATTCATAGGAATGTATAAATTAGATGTTATAGCCAAATTTTCAAGTTATTATTAAATTTCTTATTTTTAGTATATTCCTCTTTATCATGCCTTTATTAAATTCCTCATGTTCTTATTGATATCTCTCCAGATCACATGTAAACTTTTTCCCTTGTTTTCCCTTATTTGGCCTTATACTCACCCTTTCCTTTGATGTGTGTCCCTAGGTTTTGAGTTAGAGTAATTGAAATTAGGATGAACAAATTAAGAAGCCTTTAAATTTTATTAGAATAATGTTTTAATGTTTTCATGTTTTACCTTATTTCCAAGACACTAAACTATAAAGATCCTATGTTTATAAAATGTAATGAAAAGTTATGTAATAAAAAGGATGGATTCTATATCAGTGGAGGTTTAAATTTTTTATATCTTATATGCGGGATCAAAATAAATATTATCCCTTTCATTGGTGTCTTATAAGAGGGATTTTGAGGTTTCTTGTGTAGGTTAGAGGTCGGGTGATCTAAGGGAGTCTCATACAGGGTATGCCTACACAACCTGGGAGTGCTTCCCAAAGGTAGGATTGTGAAATCTAAATGTACTTTGGTTGATAGACCACCCAAGAAACAACAATTGGGTGACTATTTTATCAAGGCTTCAAGGGTCTCTATAGGTGTTCCCGAAAGTATCTTTCACAGGTCCCTAATTAGGTAAGGGGACCTTGCGCTAGTGTTTATTAACCATGGGGGAAAGGTTTTCTCACACAAGTGTTATGTATTTCAAACCTTGGGAGGACATTGGTTCCACTAACCCACTTAATTCCCTCCTCTCTCTGGTTTTGAGAGCTACATAAAAGGGTTTTGAGGGTCTAGGTGGGGTGATTAGAGCATCAGGACTCCTTCCTTATTTTCTATCATCCTAAATGAGGAGCCATAGGGTTATATTTATAGGAAAATATGAGACCCTAGGTGAAGTTTATGGCATTTGTAGGTGTATCTTAGAGGGCAATGCATAGTTACCTGACATAGTGTTGTTGGGTGACCTGAGTATCTAGTCCTACGTAGCACCACTTTATGTACAGGTTCCATGTGTGTTGATGCTGCTTGGGGGTACCTATGTGATGTTGGATTTGGTGAAGGATGAAACCTTAAGAATTATTCTTTATTATTCCTTTATTCACCTGAAGTTATTTTCATTTAATACCTTTTCATCCATGTCAAAAAACAGAGTTTCAAAAATCCCCCCCCCCTCCTGATTGGATATGATTGAAAGAATATCATTTATTTCTAAGTTAGAATGGGAAAATGACTATGAAGGGGGCGCAGGTCAGCCACATACGGTTCCCGTGCAGGTTGCGAAAAATGATAGAGCTACAGTTCAACTTATAAAATATTATTTTGAGGAAAAACTTTAACATTTGGAAGATATTCTTCAGCGTGTGGAATTTCCTATTCACATTGGAACATAAATTTTTAAAAAATTGGTTCTAATCACTTGTTCTTGCATTTTTTTCTTCATTATAATCATAATACAATGCTGAAAATGAATCACTTAATTGAATGTCATCACATTATAATTACCATGAAAATGGTGAGAGAGTACTCTAATTTTTTCCTAATCCATGGGACTTAGTAAGCATATTTCGACTATTTCAAAGGTTATATGAGAAACCTTACAGACTTTGTGTCTTATTTTGTCATCGCTCTAACTCTTTCCTAAGCCTAATATGGAAAAATCTTAGTGAGTGAGACTTTAATTTTTTCAAGAGAATCCTTTATGGTCTTTCAACATAGAAATTATTGTGTCTCTTTTTGTGGGAAGTTTAATTTATTGCAAACTAAACTAAAGAGACTTGTGTTTAAGGTCGAAATTTTTTTACCATAATTTTGGAAATGATGACCCAAATAAGGCTTGTGCGTCGACAATGTTTTGATATTCTTCGATATCCTAAGGAGAATTTTGAGTCACATCTTGTGATTTCCAAATCTAAAACATGATATTCAATAATAGAGGAGGTCCCTCTTGATTAAGAAGTTACCACTTGTTTTTAAACCCTTTTTGTGGTTGAATTTATTCAAAGACAACCAGGTCGTGTTAAAACATAGTCAAATAGTGGAATGATTGGGTAGAAAAAATTTATTGGTGGGAGACTTATGCAAAGCTGACTAGGGAATGTTATTGCATAGTTAGATAAAGGAGTTATAAATAATTATGATATTCTATTGTTGAAGGCTGAAGGATGTTTCTGGGAATTCAGATTTCTCAAAACCATGATGGGTGGTTTTCCTAAAGAAGATGTCTGAGAATGAATGGAATATATGTATTGGCATTGGCTATGAATGAGAGACCACTACTACATGAATTTGTATTGTGTGAAGGTGGGTAAATTTTGTTAAATTTTCAATGTAAGGGAAAAGTCACCTTTCTAAAAAGGGTTAAATCATCATGCAGTTTAATGCCATGTTACCAGGACATTGATTGTGCATTTTAATATATTACGGAGAGGATATTGTTATATTGTTTAACATCTTGTGACTAGGATTTTATGCAATGAAATTTAACATCATACAACGAATACATAATGGTATGAAGTTTAATGTTGTACATCAAGGACATTAGGGGTATATAATTTAAGTTCTTTATCTTTTACTAAAAGGTTAATAATTCTACCTTTTCACAATAATCTATCTAGGGATATGTCGTCACTTTGAGGTATGAGGAGGGGAATGTTGTAAGCTATAATCTGGGGATTTATATATCCAAAGAGTGGTATGGGGAAAAGGTCTTATGGATATATGTGAGGTCTATCCTGAGAATAAAGTTACCAAAGGTAGAAAAACACATTTTTTGGGTGACTTTATAAAAATCCAACCGGTTCATGTTACAATATAGTCAAACTGTGGCGTCCTATGGATAAAAATCCATTTATGTGGTTGAATTATGAAAATACAACTAGGGAATGTTACAACATAGTCGAGAAAATGATTTCTCAAGAATTCAAACACTTTATTGCAAGTGACTGAAGGAAGATTATGGGGATTCAGATTTCTCTAGAAACAAAGTCTTGTTTGTGGAAGAAAAGTGCCTGAATATGGAAGGAACATTTTAAGTCAACATTACCCATGAACTGGGGAACATGTTTCCTATGTAGTTTTGAACCAAATGTAGGAAATATGGTGGATATAGTTTTAGGTCATATTACTAGGACCATAGCATTATGGAAAAGATAGGTAATATATGTCCTACCAAACTAAGTTCCTTCTGGAATACTTTGGTCATGATGGGGGTGATTATAAACCATGATCATGGTGGTTCCTGGATTGGGAGAAATGATATGGGGAAAGTATGTGGGGGATGACTGTAGGGTCTTATAAATTATGCCAAGGGAAGAAAATGCTCCCACGGTCACTTTACAAAAGGAATAAATTACTCCTACAAGTCTATCAAGGTGAATGGACTCAAATTGAGCTGAAAATTTCCAAAGAAACTTGAAATAATTCAATTTTACACAGTATTTTAAGTGGCCCTCATACCATCAATGGGAAGGGTTCTCAGACCGCCTAGATCATGAATCAATGGTACGTGGAATGCTCCGTGAGGTGCTGGGCTGTAGAGAGATGGCCGGTGAATACAGTGGACTGTGAACCGCGTTTTTGAATGAATCATGTGTGTGAAGTCTATCCACATAACATCTCGCAATCTTAACGGTTTTTAGACGAAGTAAAAAAACAGGGTTCCATGAATTGTGATCATGAACCAAAACCTCTGAAAACCCCGGTTGACTGAGTCTTCCAAGTGTCAGGATATGTTTTCATGGGCCTCTGCAAAAGGTGTCACATGCCCATATATACTATTTACCCAATTCTCTATAAAAGGATCACAGAAGGAATTGAGATGGGAGATGGATGATGAAATATCTAAGGGAACCCAAAGGTTGGAAGAAATAACTTTGAGAAGATTTCGGTTTTAGTCTTGAATTATCGGCAAAGCTCGAATTCTGAATCACACTCTCCGTAGGTACAACCAGTCGAAAATCATAAAGTGGGGGAACTTAATAATAATAATAGAACCATGAACCAAAATGGTGAAACTGCGAACCACATATTTCTTATGGATGAACTCCCTACGAATGATAATCCCCTGGACCCTCCTATAATATGGTGTTCCGCATTGTATATCACTACACGGATTTGACCCGGCACCACATACTGCACTAGTATGCGGGTAGAACCCAAAGCGGTGTGACAAACCACATTTAGGATTGCGTACCACTGTGGTTCATGGTGGTCCATACCCATTCCCTCATACCGCATCGGTACATAGACGGCCCCTCTACCCACATACCACTATAGTATGTGGAGCTTCCCCCATCACTCATAAGAAAATAGTTCGCGGAATGGAGTGTTTTCGGGTATTATTTCCCCTACATCCAATCTTTCCCCTCTATTACCGTCCAGTCCTCCATAGTCTCTCCATGAACTAGTCCCCCAGAATCAGGCCAAAGACTTCTCCAAAGCCATCAGACCTGTATGATCAGACCATCGGGTGCATCGGTGCTCCCATTTGAGACTACATACCCATGGTAAGTGGAGTCATGAAGGCTCTCCTCAGGACGGTTTGGGCTTTGAGAATGTCTGTGGGTCTACATTCCCATGGTAACCTGGAGTCCAACCTTGGGCTTCCAACACAAACCTCCATGTTCTAGGGATTAAGGGTGGTCACCTACTTTTCCATTCAATGAGGAATGGTGATAAGACAAAGGGGCTATGTTCTCTTCCCCTTTTCATGATAAAAAAACTCCTCCCCTTCCAGGAACATGTTCTGTGGCTCTCCAACTAAGGTAAGTCCCCAATCTTCTGAGGATGAGTCGCATGACCTTTAAATTTATCTCACATTAAAAGGTTCATCACTCCGCACCCTCTCCCACCATCTCCCCAGCCTCTTCTGTCATAGGCTCTCCCTCTCCCACCAATAGAAGAGAAAGAATGTGTTATGTTGGATATCTCACACCCACTTGTTTCTCACACCGAGCATGACTCAAGTGGGCATAGATATTTTTGATGATTATAACATCCACAAGATTATAAACTATGACAACTCTAATTTCTGATCAAACCAGGATACGTAGGATGCCTACTCGAAGACCCGATCTCAAAAGGGTGCCCATCCAAAAGGGTTCACATAATAATGTCCCCCCAAATGGGAAACCTTCATGCGTAAGACCCACACAATTCCAAAGTATGTGGGTTCAGATTCCTCTCCCGAGGATATGTAGGAAACCCATCTTATGGGTCTGATCCCAACGTCAAGTCATCTTCTTTCCCCCATGGATGATGATAAAATCTAGAGTGCCTCATTGTACGGCTCATGTTAGCATTACATCCATAGCATCAAATCCATGTATACCTACAACAATCCTACTAATCAGGGGTTTGATGTGGACACACTCTTCGGAAATGAACCAAGGATTCACGAACATATAAACACGATTTAAATCTATAAGAGAGTCATAGAACAGAAAATAGTCCTCCTCTAAAAGGGTGTGGTGAGCCCAACTTCCCATTATATAGACCAATGGAGTCCTTAAGTGTTGTTGAACAAATCATCGTTTGACGAGTGGCTTCCTTTGGCAAGCAGGTCCATGAATCGTGGATACCAGGCTTGTTGGGTGTTTTTAGCTATACGAAAAAACCCATTGGAGACCATCTGAGGAAGTTATATCCGAGGAGGACTGATTTCACAAGTGCTTGACCCCATGAAATTGTGTGTTGGGACCACTTGATTGTGGAATCTCTTTTACAATATGAAAGGGTTGAATTACTCAATCCGCATGGGGATAATCCAACCCTACATTAAAGGATAATGACATAGAATGGGTTAAAACAAAATAAATGATGAATTTGATGAGAGAACATCTCTAGAAAAAGTGACAGGTGATGTTTCTCATCAGACCATTTCAACATCCCCTAGAAATGTGCCACTTCAAAGGTGGAACAAAAATGGTGAACCTGATGTGAATCCTTAACCAAGCTGGCAGTTCTACCCCAATGATAATAGATACAAATGGATATTTCACATCAGACCATTTTTTTCCCATATACACGCCGAACGTGCCACCTTAGAGGTGGAAACAAAATGGTGAACCTAACGTGAATCCTTAACCAAGGTGGTGGTCTTACCCCACTCAATCCCCTTTGCCACATGAAAAAAATGGAATGGGGGAAAAGATTAATCATTATATATTCATATGTTTAGAATAATACTACTTTGACGAGGTTTTTTGGTCTGTATTTCATATATGTATGTTGCAGGTTCTCACTGAGCGACCTTTGATCCAAATGAAATCCCGAAGACCGATGCAGACTTGCGTATTAGTGATCCCAGAGGTGGACAAGGCCCCAAGGAAGAGTAGGACCCCCTCAACTACACAACATCTTCAAAGCTGGGTATCCAATAGGCTGATCATGGAGTACCACTGAAATGGTACACTCTCCATGGGGGAGGCTGCAAGACAGACCCTCCAGTCTGCGAAGACTTTCTAGACGCCTCTTCAGCTGTGGCCGGTACCCCAGAATAAGGTGGCCTCAATGGTCAAATCAAACTGTTCTGGGAGCCTATCCCCAGAATATGACAACAGGTACCTCCCTTATCTTAGGGAGGAAGATGAAGTTGATGCTGACAACTTCATCTCAACTACAGAGGGGTCCTACTCACAGGCCCCTGCCAGATATCGTCATCACCAACACCTGATAAATAGACCTCCTCCCACTGAAGATGAATTTATACTGAGGGTGCCTTCTAATATCTAGGAACCCCCCCCCCCCCTCGGTCTGCCCGCTAAGGGAGGAGAATATATAATTAGGAACATGTTATCACCTTGGTTCATGAGGAGAAACTATGTCATACTAACACGATAGTATTAAATGGGAAAGCATATGACTCTGCCCCCTCCGCTCAAGCCCACCACAGAAATAGGGTGCCAAAATATGAGAACATGCACATTTCTGCTAATGTCTGTCAGTCCCTCCATGCAGATAGAGCAGAAAACTATAGACAGGTGCAGATATTTGTCGATCCAAAACAAGCCCATCATCGAAATAGGATAGAAACTAGCTATACATAGGCACAAATACCTACTAATGCATATCAATCCCATCATCTAAATAGGGAGAAAAAAGAAAATATGACTAGATACAAATTTCTTCGGATGCATACAAATCCTGTTAGACAAATAAAATGGAAAGAAAGCAGATGAAAATCCTCTATCGTGAATATGAAGTCCACCAGTCAAATATGGTGACAAACAGAGAAGAAAACTGGTGGCATACTCATTCCTCTATCTTGGAACAGGAGAACATTCAGTATCTACTAGTAACTCATGGAGGGTCGGAGCAGGTAAAAACTCCTACTCTGATATCGTAATGGGCCTTCATACCCATTCCAACCAAAGATATATCTCATCATATCCTAGAAATGATGGAAGATTATACATTGATCCTAGAACATATCATCCAAACATGCCAAGACATTATTTCATTGGCGACAAAGGCGAGAAACCAGGCCCACAACCCAATTTCCTCAAACAGAAAGACTCACTTGCAAGATGAGTTAGTCACTCCGAAGAAGTTATGCATCCCTGATCCAGTCCAAGTGGGTCGATGGCAATATCCCATGATACATGGACAACCGGATCTGGAACAAATACTCATTGCAACTGGGGGACGTCGGTCCAATGTGGTGGCCTCCCTAGGGCAGACATATATCCCTACTAAAATTCAAGATATTCGTTGGCGTATCCCGACGAGATCACGAGACCCAACAAGACCGTACCAATATATGAAGGTTGTTACCAATAGTAGAAGGCCTCAGTTACCTGCAAGAGAGCGCTAAAAAATGAAATTCACCAAATACAATCAGAAAATAAAGAGCACATACATGATCCTGATCTAATAGAAGTTGGGGTTCTTGATTCCCTAAACATATATCAATAAAGGCTCAAGACCCTGTCAGTCCATTACCAAATTATGGAAGTGGAAATATCAGTTATGAAGGTCCTACCTGCAATATCACTACCAGCAGTTTTGAAGGTCCTCCCTAGAGCACCCACAGGGGCTCACTCCATAGGCCCGGAATGATCGATCACGAGAGCCTATCTCCTGATGTGCATTGGGTTATCCCTCCCCTCAACCTGAATATTGACAACAAGAAGGTCCTCCCCTAGTTTTTTTTCTCCATGATGGTCCTCCCCATGGTATATGTTGCAGATATTCTTTTCCCCAGATTCAGACATAAATTAATGATGGTAGTCCTCACCATAATGACATTCATTGTGAAGGCCCTCCCCAGAATGGAAGTTACTATGAAGGTCCTCCCCATAGTAACATCAAGCAATGAGAAGGTCCTCCCCTCAATGTAGTACATCCTGAAGGCCTCCCCAAGATGTGCACTGCAGAAATTGTCCCTACAGCTAGGTATCAAGCTGTGATAGTAGTCCTCGCTATCATAGCAGTCATCGAGAAGGTCCTCCCCTCAGTGACATCAAGAAGCAAGAAGGTCCTCCCCTCATTGTATCCCAACCTGAAGGTCCTATCTAGGGTATACACCATAAAGACATTCCCGGTGGTTGGGTATCAAGTTACAATTGTATCCCTCTCCATTGTAGAACCAATTGAAAAGGTCCTACCCACAACAAAAATCCATACTATAAAGAAGGCCCTCCCCTTGCCGAAACAAAGATGAGAAATCCCTCCTATGTTGAGGTGCTCATAATGGAGTAAGATATATCAGGTGATCTACTTATAGAGAGTGATATTCTTTCTCAAACAGAGGATGTCCCGGGGCCACACTTATCTTCTGATCCACCCCCACACCATCCGCATATTAATGAGGCTCCCACCAGCCCAACTTCTTCGAAAAAAATCATTAAGAAACAGTCGAGATGGGCATATCAAGTAGAGGAGACCCCAGAATAACGACAACATGATATGTTTCTTGTGAGAAGATAACAAGCTAAGTATAATATACCAGTGACATATTTCCCTACCAGTAACATACTAGGAGAGTAGTTTGGGAAATGTATACATGAAATTATGCTAAATATATGGATGACTCTTTGTCATCTGAAAGAAAAATTTATACCCATATAAGGTTATGCGGACCACATCAACATGATAGGGGAGATTTTCCGTCTAATCGACCTAGAATTCCTCCCATTCGAATGGTATCCACAATCATAAAGGTGGAAGAAAACCCCTGAAATATCTTGACTTCATGTAGTGAACAAGTTGTGTCACCACATTGTCAACGCCGCGACTGGAGTTCACATTCAAGGATGGGGTGAACATGGATCTCTACACTTCACCCCATGTCCCATCCAGCAAACCCCATTGGAAATGACATCGTTCAATGTCATTACACAAAGGTAGCAATCAAATGAAACCCTTTATCAAGAAATATGGGATACTAGACAAAAACCAGCCCAGAGTAAGTCTTAAAAGCGTCATGACTGAAGAGATCAAGCCATAGAAAAGCTTCTAAGTCAGGAAACCAAGAACATCTAGTAGGCTTCCCGCCTAAGGGAAGCCAACTAGAAAGCAGAGCCCATGTATTCAAAATACCATAGAATCCATGCATTCCCAATTCCATACTCGGATCACACCCACACTGGAGTATGTGAAATTGAAAAGGTGGAAATAGTAGTGGCTACTGCCTCACTATGGGAACATCCCCAGCCCACAGGGGTGGGGGAATTTTTAAATCGAAATTCCCCTATAAGACCAAAAAATCCAAGTCGTAGTGCATCAACATAATAATGGGAACAACCCAAGCCCACAGGGTTGGGGGAATTTTTACCTCAAGTCCCCATATAGCGGATGTCTGTCTTCTCCTGTCTAAGAAGAACAATGAGAAGAGGAGACACCTGTTACACCCCCTCTCATGGTTCGCACCCTCTGAGACAATGGTGCATTATGAGATCAGACCAGGGCTCCCTTTGGGTAATTTTTTTTAAGAAACATAAAGAAAACCGCAGAATGGAAGGAGAAGGTTCAACAAATGATGCAGAAATCCTTCCTACCATTCGACACCAGGTACACCTTCCCCAATGCGGTATGTATCAGTAAACATGGTAAAAATCAACCCCAAGGATCTCACAGGAAATGGAACAATGGTAGAGGAAGAAAGGAAAGATGGTTCCCTCCTAGATGCATCCCACACCAAGCCTGATGGCATGCATACCCAGAACTAGTGAGTAGCCCTAAATATAGGCACCCCCTCAAATAATTCGTCTCTACCTCCCACACAAAACCCCAATAAGGATAAGAATAAGTAAAAGGTTTTCTATGACCCACCTCCTCCTCCCCTGGAGAATGTGTACCGCACTCTTGAGTAATGTTCCACCAAGAAGAAGGAATAAATGAAAGAGCTCAGAAGAATTAATGTAGAGTTGCGTCGAGGAAGCTACTTCACTGGATGTGTTCTCCCTGCGAAACGTTAGTAGGTGTTCCCAAAAGAGGTACCCATGCTGCAAGCACTCATCCTGGTGAATGAATCCAAGCTCGGAGGCCCATCCAATCCAGTATCGGGACCGACAACCTACTTAAACCTGGCCTTGGAATGAAATCAAGACTTTCCCCTACTGATAAGGTAGCCAGAATATATTCATGTAAAACCATAAATGATACCCCCACCTGGGTATCTACCCCAAATTTTAGCAGCACCAGCACGCCCATCTTTGGCCACATCTGTACTAGACCAAGATCAAGCCCGACAGGATATCCATCAAGGGATATTGAACACCGTCGAGCAAATAACGACTTGACTAAAAGCCATGGAGGGGCGGCGCGCTCCAATACAACCATAGAAAAAACCCTACCCTGATTGGGTGAGAAAAATTTTTCCACCTCCAAACATTGGAAACCATGTGTTAATAGTATTAAATGGATAAGGGGACCTGAAGAATAATTTAATGAACAATGCCTCTTACTACAACCCCAAGATGGGAACTTTGGAGTAGCAAGAAGCAGTAAAAATCAGGTGCTACGTACGAACCATGTATGGCTCAACCTTCGTATGGTATACTAGCCTGCCATCCAATTTAATCATAGGCTGGGAGGACCTCCATCGAAAGTTTCTCTTCCATTTTAGTTCAACTCTACCTAATAAAATGGTCACTGACCTCATGAACTGCATGTAGTGAGAGAATGAAAGAGTCTAATACTTCATTTCTAGATATAAATGTATGAATTATTCCCTGAACTGGCTGCTCCCCCAGGATAAAATTCACTCCATGCACATCGACAATATTCAGGATGAATTTTGAACACCTCTCATCCAGGTGAAGTACACAAGCGGGTTCCATGATTTCTCTACCATTGCCCAGAGATTAGAATACTCCTTACAACGGACCAACCTCAATTCCCGAGTGGCCCCATCAACCCCGAGGAAAAGAATGGGAAAATATGAAGTGGCTTCTATCATGCTTAAGCCACCCCCGACACCATCTCTAGTTGTGATGCCCCCACCGAACCATGCAGGACCCTCGAGATGCCAACAGCCACCCCCCTCTGCAAGTTGAGGGATGGGGTACTAAAAAAGTCATTTTGAATAATGAATAAATAAAGTCTACTCATTCCAAGATGACCAGGTTCACAGTTATTTCATAGATTCTATGAATTGAAACTTGCTCTGGCTACCAGAGCTCAAGTGAGCTGAGGAAGTGGGACTCAAATACCATCTGAATTATTGTCCCTGTAACTGGATACTAGGACACCCCATTTAGAAATGATTCATTTTCAAGGATCTCTTGCAAAAGATGGTGTATTCTGGGAAATTCAAGTTGTGCCCATCACTAGCACAGGTGGCATATGTTTCCCCCTCAAACTCAAGAGAATAATAGGAATGAAAAACAGTCTTTAGTAAGAAGAAGAAAAAAATTGACAATTGGATGGCCCAGAAGATAATCAACCGAGTCCACAGCATCCTCCAGGCACATTTGAAACAACCAACCGTGCCCCTAAATGTTCTTGATACAACACAACCTTTATCCTTGGCATCACAACCCTCTAAAGACATAAGGGAAGAAAGAAGGAGGAAGAATATGGGATAACACCAAATATGAAGTCAGTATTGACACTTTTAGACTTCATAACAATAGACTTGGTACAACGGGCACCGCCCTGCCAAATGGTACAATGGGAACCGCCCCACCAAATGGTACAATGGGCACCACCCCGCCAAATGGTACAACAAGAACTGCCCCGCCAAATAGTACAACGGGCATCACCCCACCAAATGGTTCAATGGGAACTACTCTTACAAATGGAACCATCAGAAGGAGGTAGTTATGCAGAAAGAGTGTCAGATCAAGAATTGATCTTCGGCTCCATTAATGTCATTCACTTGATGGACCCCTTTTCTGATGGATATTATGGCCACGAAACCAAATTCCCCACACCCAACCGGAGAGCCATAGGAAGAGGTCGCAGAGGATGGGGGTTTCCTGGAAGGCATGATCATGGAAGGAGTCGAATTCTTAGCCACGCCATAAGTAAAACCGTTAACATTGTGGAAACTCATAGAAAGACCCTTCAATAGACACAAAAAGGATCAGAATTCTCCTCTACCCACACCGAAAGAAATCCAAGTCCAGTTATACAGGAGTATCTTCTAGGGGTAGAACAAATATAAAATCTCCCAAGAAATATGGGCAGACCAGTTCGGCCAAACCCGGAAAGGACCATAGCGCCACCAGCTCCTATCACAGAGGTCGAACCATCTATGTCCAAATCCCGATCCCCTAAAGTGTCTATGAAAGAGAAACCCTGAGCCAGGAAGCGCTGACCTTTAGAGCAGAAATATGATATTCTAAATTATATTGCTTTAGTACCAGAAAAACTTTCAATCATAGATGCATTAAGCCTGTCCGTAGATCTTAGGGAGGTACTCATCAAAGACTTACTAAGTCCCTAGGAATTCAAGGATGAAGTAGCAGTAGCATAAGTCTATCAAATGGAGACCATTCCCAAAGAATTTTATGTCGTCATCTCCTTCACAAATAGGGATGAAGACTTTTTCATGAAAGGGCATATCAAACCCTTATATCTGTTCAACAAGATAAATGGATTTGATGTTCAGAGGATCTTCATCGACAATGACTTTGGAGTCAAACTCCTCCCACTGTGAATGCTTCATCAGCCAGGCTATAATGAAGACATCTTGAAACCCTACACTACAACTCTGATTGGATATGACAAAATCAAGCAGAAACTATTGGGACAAATAAAGATTAAAACTTGGCTTGGAGACCTCATGTCAGATTCTGATTTCCTGGTAGTATGGAAATGTATGTCCTTCAACGTTCTGTTAGGGAGGCCTTGGCTACATCAGCATGCTGCAATTCCATCATCATACCATCAGTGTGTCAAATATTGCACTAATGAAAATAATGGGATGTAGTACGTCAATAAATCCCCATTTTATTCCTCTAAGTCGCATTATATCATCACGGGGTTCTATGAATTGGAAGAAAAACATTCTTCATCTGACTAAATTGACTGGATTATTTCCCCAAATGGATTGGAAATAGCTCCCACTGATCCCCTCCAACAACTCATGGAAGAGTACATATTACCCATCAACCAAGTTGAATGCATAAGTGCAAGTCTTGATGCTGAGTCAATTTTCTGCATGATCTTCATTACGGCCGCCAAGTCCAAATACATAGGAGAATGGGATGACTTCTGCGATGAAGGGAAAATCCATATCAAAGATACTCTCAACTTTTCCTTGGGACCCGAGACTACCATTGACTTACTCACTAAGGAAAAAGACAATATCTCTCCCAACATTGGAGAGTTTGTCTCAATAATCCTCTCTCCATCAGAAGAAGATGAAGATGATGAAGTGGACGAACAAGAAGAAGAAGAAGACATCAAATATTCCCCCTCTACATTCAAAGAAGCTATCTCCATCACAATCAATGAACTTAGGGAGATAAACCTGGGCACCGAAGACATCATGTGGCCCACTTTGATGAGTGTGGCTATGCCTATTGAGGAGCAGGTAACATATAACTCCTTCCTAAAGAGGAATCGAGATGTGTTTTCCTGGAACTACAAAAAAATGACAGGCCTCGATCCTAAGGTTTCCACTCATCATCTAGGATTACTAGAAGGCCAATGGAGCTATAACAAAGTGTCCAGAAGGACCCACCCAATGCATGCTGCCAAAATAGAGGCTAAAGTTGATAAGTTGATCTGAGCCAACTTCATACGGGAAGTCCAATATCCGATATGGCTGGAAAAATTAGTCCCTATAAAAAAATAATGGAGAGATTAGAATCTTCATTGACTTCATGGACCTCAGTCGACATTGCCCGAATAACAATTTCCTGATCCCGATCATAGAATTGTTGATCGATGCAACTGATGGATATGAGGCTCTCTCTTTCATGGATGGCTATTCGGGATACAATCAAATATGGATGGCCTGAGGAGATGAATAAGTTACTGCTTTTAGGGACCCTTAGGGAGTGTTCTATTATATGGTGATTCCCTTTGGTATAAAGAATGTTGGTGCCACATATTAGTGCTCCATGCATCGCATCTTCAAGCCCTAATTGGGAAAATTCATTGAGTGTTATGTCGAAGATCTAGTGGTTAAATCACAACAACACTCAAACCAACTGGTCAATCTTGAAACTATCTTCAACAAATTATGGAAGCATAGTTTAAAGATGAATCCCCTAAAGTGTGTTGTTGGAGTTACCTCTGAGAAATTTCTCAACTTCTTTGTATGCCATCGCAACATCAAATTTGACCCCAGGAAGACAAAATCCATCATTGGCATGTCCCCACCTCATAACCTCACTGAGTTTAGAGGTCTCCAGGGGAACCTGGCCTACATCCAATGCTCCATAGCCAACTTGATGGGTAAATGTTTACCTTTCATCATGTTAATGAAGAAATGGGTTATGTATGAGTGGGATAATAATTTCTAAGAATTATTCAACATTCTCAAAAGATATCTCCTAATCCCACTAGTTCTGATGCTGACAGTTGAGTGGATAGCACTTGTTTAGTACATAACTTCCCTAGAATGGTCCTTAGGTGCCTTTCTCACACAAATAATGATGCCAGCAGCAAGAATAGCCTCTATTACCTCAACCGAACAATGATTGATGCTTAAACTCAGTATTCAAAAATTTAAAAGAACTACCTATCCCTAATATTTGTGGTTCATAAACTCAGGCACCACCTGCAGCACCATGAGGTCCACCTGGTCTCTTGTTGGAACCCGTTCAAATATATCCTCAACCGTCCCATTCTAAATGGACACTTATCATGATGGGTGGTCATCCTACAACAATTTTACATATAGTACATACCCTAGAAGGCCATCAAAGTCCCGGTGTTAGCATAATTCCTGGTTGATAATCCCTCAGAAGAAACAACATTATTGGATGCCAAAATTCCAGATGAAGAAGTGTTATCCATCTAGGAGGACCCCTAGACATGGTAAATGTACTTAGATAGTGCTTCCGGAATCCCGATATGGAAAATAATGGAGGAACCCAAGATCAAAAAAGTGGGGATGGGAGTTATACTCATATCCACTGAAAAGATCATCATTCCTTATTCTTTCCTACTTTCAGAAGGGTGTAAAAATAATGAAGTTGAATATCATGACCTCATTGTGTGCTTGGAACTGGCACTTCATGTGCAATCCAAACACCTAAAAATAAAAGGTGATTCAGAGCTGGTCATCAAAGAGTTGAATGGTGAGTACACTATTAATAAATAAGTATTGTCCCCCTTGATGAACCATGCTTGAGAACTGATCGAAGAATTACCATTATAACTAATGTTGACCTATATCCACCAGTCTCAAAATAATCAAGCTGATGCTTTGGAAAATGTAGTCGGGACCTTGGCTGATCCAGACCGGGATGAAACAGTAATTATCATTACCCATTGTTGTATGGTATTTCCATTTATCCAGAGTATTGTAGAGGATATTGATGAAATTTTCCCTATTTATGATCCTTATGGTCACACCACTAGCTATATGATGCCCATTGAAAATTACCTTTAGAACGGGGAACTCCGACCAGATAGGGCTGGAAGAAAACAGATCTGAAGACGGGTAGTCAACTTTGTCTTGTACAATGGGGAAAACCAAGAAAAGGTTATCTATAAATGAGGCCTCAATGGATTCCTTCTCAAGTTCATTGATAGAGAAGAGACTGATGTCATCGTGAAATAATTTCACGCTAAATCTTTTGGATTTCACCAATCAGAAACCAATCTCTCTCGCCAAATCTGAAGGATTGGGTATTACTACCCCACTATGATACGAGAGTGTTCCATATTCACCCAGAAGTGTCATTCCTACCAATTTCATGCCAATTTTATACACCAACCCCCAGAGTTACTTCATATAGCTAAGTACTCCTGGCCATTTTTGGCCTAGGGGATGGATGTTGTGGGACCATATCCCCCCGCTACAGCCAGATAGTTCAAGTTCATACTCACAGCGACTGACTTCTTTTCCAAATGGTCTGAAGCCATACCCCTTAAAGAATTCATGGTAAAAAAAATATTTAGCTTTGTGAAGGCTGACATCATTACCAGATTTCGTGTCCCTCATACAATACTGATGGAAAATGGCACCAACTTATGCTCTATTGAGTTGGACAAGTTATACCACGAGTATGGAATCAAATACAACTATTCATCCTGGTACCACACAATGGCCAATGGGAAGATATAGGCTTTCAACAAAACTATGTCCAACATACTCCATAAGATGGTAGATAAGGATAATAAATTGTGGCCAGAAAATATCCTTCATGCGTTGTGGGCTTACCAGACCATGACCTAGACTACCACCCAGGCGACCCCATACTCACTAGTATACGGGGCAGAGGTAGTTTTTCCTATCTAAATTCAAGTTCCATCACTTCTTTTGGACATTTTCGATCAACTGTCCATGGATGAGCAATTGCAAAGACAGTTTAATGGGTTTGAGTAGCTATATGAAAAAAGGTTGCACACTTTACACCATTTTTAAATATATCAAAATTGGATTGTGTGAGCTTTCAATAAAAAGGTTCACCTTCTATCTTTCCTCGAAAGAGAAATGGTGTTATTACTCAGAACTCCAATGATACTTGGGAAGAAGCCTCGAAATCTTGAACCAAAGTGGGAAGGACCATATGTCATACATAGGGTATATTCCAATGGAGCATATGCCTTGATATCAATGGAAGGACAGCTCATAATAGCTCCCAAAAATTCAAAGTTTCGGAAGAAGTATTTCGCATAATAGTTACATGAAATAATGGTCCAAACTCTATGACGCTAAACTATGAGTTGTTGTCCTATCCAACATGAAGTTAAAATATATGGTATTATCCCCATGTTCTAAACTCTATGACCTTAAAATATGAGTAATAATAACCCCAATTTTATGGTCCAAACTCTAAGACCTTAAACAATGAGTCATAGTTCTTTCCACATAATGATAAAATGTAAGGAACTTGTACCTAAAACATAACATTAAAATGTGACTCATTTCCTTGTTGTAAGACATTAAACTTCATAGCAGAAATCATCATAGTTGTATGATGATAAACTGCATGATATCTCACAGAAGATTAAACGGCTTGATTCCTACCCTCTCAGGATACATAGAGACACCTTGATCCTTGATCTTGGCCCAAACCCCACAAAAAATGCCTCGATCAATCTATCTCCCCATACTAGCATGGAAAACCCTTGTCACTCCTTGTTTCTCAAATCGAGTATAACTCATGTGAGTTTAGGATCAGTGGTGATGATTCCCTTATGAAAAACAATTATAGAGAAGTATTGTAAACCCGAAACCCGTAGAAAATGAGACAAGAATGTTTCTACCATCATGTCTAAGACAGATCAGTACAGGGAATATTTAGAACTATATATGGATTGATTCTTTCCATTACAGGATACATAGTAACTCCCATATTTGGCATTCTGGCCTAGCCACAAAACAATTCCCTCTCATGTACCTACACATGGACAGAGCCAAATTGGTATAGGGAACGTTTAGAACTACATACATTTTGATTCATGTCCTTGTAGGATACGTAGTGACACCCATATTTGGCATCTCAACCCAGCCACCACCAAAAAAAAATTCCCCTTTACCCATGCATAGGCTATACAAGGTACGTGGAGTCCATAAAAGGTCATAACTGCATGAAAATAAACTAAACAATTCTTCAAGAGTTATGTGTGGCTCAATTATTAGTTTTACAAGATCCAACACATGCCTCCCACTCATGAGAAGTCAAAATATCCTTCTTCCCCATATAAATATGACTTAGGCCTATGTGGAAGCTCTAGTAGTTCACGTTTAGTCATGGTCTGAGTATTATTTACATTCCCAGACACATATTTCCCTTTTTTTAAACTCCATACCCTAGGAATACTTGGACCCCCATAATCATTCAAGGACATATGATATGGAAGGCTAGTTTCTTGCGGACACCCTTGTTTGGGTATACACAACATTCCTTGGAGGCTTTGCATATGTTTCCCACAAAAATGGTCATAAATTAAAGGAAAATTCATTCTTAGGAGATTCCTCTCCAATATTAGTACACCCATTGGCTTCCAAGCTCTATGACATCCCTCCTAATACAAGTTTCCCTTTGAGACTATGGTTTACACCTTCTATCATCACTCACATCTAAGGAATGCTAGAACATCCTGATTGCGATTAACTCAAAGATATTAAATATCTTTATGACATGCGTAATCATCCTCACTGCATGACTTTAAACTTCACAACATCATGTCCTCACCACACGACATTAAACCACAAGGCCAAAATCATCCTTGTTTCATGACTCTAAACTGCACAGCATCATGTTCTCATTGCACGACATTAAACTGTAAGGCCAAAATCATCCTCACTTCATAACTCTAAATTGTACAACATCATGTCCTCACTACACAACATTAAACTGAAAGGCCAAAATCGTCCTTATTGTACGACGTTAAACTGCACAACAATGTTTTAAGACTAAAGTTCCCTCTGATATTGATTTATTCATTCATAGGCGGTGACCTAGAATCCTCGTAATCCCTTATTTTTCACACCGAGAATAGCTCACATGAGCTTAGGGATCTTAGAAAGAGATCCACTGTGACATTATGGAAAAAAAGATCCGGAATTTGGTCCTAGAAGCACGACCCTAAAAGTCATGTCACGGTTCCCTTTCCCAAGAGTAACCCCACGTCACGACTATGTGACTTTAAATGATAGGATACCCCAATGGTGGGACAGATGCCTCACTCAGATCTTTGTAATGGATGCCTGATTCCATGAGTAAATCACTGCCCACATGTCCCTAATATTCCCAGATACACTCCTTCCATACCTCAAACTACATGTTCTCAGCGATCTTGAATCCCCATAACCCTCTAAGGTCATCATAGATGGAATTATAGTGTCCCATGTACACCTTTTTTTGGCTATGCAAATCATGCCCCAGTGGCTCTACATATGTTTCCCACAAAAATGACCATCAATCAAAGGAAAATTTTTCCCTAGGGGAGTCCTCTCCTATCTTAGTACGCCCAATGGATTCCAAGCCTCGTAACATCCCTCCTAATTCAAGGGCTCTCAAAGTTATGGTTTACATTTTTCTCCCTATACAAATCTTGGATATATCAGAACATGTGGGGCCAATTCATCTCTAGTCTCTTTTGAGGTTTCTGAAGATACCCCATCTATATGTGTGAAGTTGATCCGCATACAAACGAATAATGACCCCAATAATTTCTAGGTTTCCCTGAAGAAGTTCAGTTAAAATGATCCCTTTTTGTGTTTAGGTGCACCCCTTGTCAAAGGTCACATATTGTATTCAGAAAGTTCCAAATCTCCATAATCCTTCATAGCCATTGGGGATGAAAGGCCAGTGTTCTGTGGACACCATTGTTCGACTGTGCACATCATTCCCCATAGTCTCTGCATATACCGCCTTCAAAATTGCTATCAATCAAAGGTGAATTCATCCTCAAGAGAGTACTTTCCAGTTTACGTATACTGGGATGAAATTCATGTCCTGTCACACCCCCATATTTGGAAAACTTTTGGATAGAAGCTTATATAACTTCCTCTTTCCAAATTCCCCTGACATAAAAAAGGAATTCTAACTAAACTGACAATTCAGAAGCTCTCCCTTATGCAAGTAGGAACCGTGCGGGAATAGTCATCCATTGAAAACTGACATGAATGTCCCTAATATTTTCAAACACCATTACTCAAGTCACCCACTCACTGTGGCTCCCAACATCATAATAAATTCAAAGTGTTGAAAACCCTACCATGTCATCAGTAATGGAAGGTCAGTGTCCTACGAACACCTTTGTTTGACTATGCACATCATGACATGGAGGCTTTGCATATACCACCTAAAAAAGGCTATCAATCAAAGGAAAATTCATCCCCAGGGGAGTCCTTTCTTACCCATTGTATTCCTAAAACAGCTTCAGAGCCTCATGCATGTTCAAAATTCACAAATTAAGGGTCAAGAAAAATCCCTAATCCATGTCTAAAGGATATTAGAACATTCCCAACTAACAAATCCAAAATTGGGGCCCCTTCCCTGTTAAATTTGGTCAAAGATGTTTGACCTAAAACATCATTAATGATTTTGATTGGTAGGACTGTGAACTGATAGCGAAAAATATGCCATACTTTCTAGAGAGAAAACCTGCATAAGTCACCACTGGGTAAAAGTATAGTTCCCTTTCATTAAAAAACATCATGCCATCCAAAGAGAAAGAAATATTGTTAGGTCAAAAACATGAAAAGGGAGGCCTAAGAAAAATTCAAGTTATGTCCGCTAAGACCATGTCAAGAACACTTAGACAAAAATTAGGGTAATAAAAAAAGACATGATTGTTCATGAGGCTGTTCCATAAGACCTCAACAATTGTCGAAATATGCTCGCTGAGTCCCGTGGATCAGGGAAAAAATCAGATCCTGAGTCGATTATTTCAGTTTACTGGTCATGGTTTAAAATTAATACCTGATCGAAATGATGTTTTGTGATCAATTGGTATGATAATAAAAGGTAAATAAGAAACATTTGAAGACAAATCAGTTTCATTGAGTTCAACAAAACTGGAGGATCATCCCCAATTCAGAGTCTCTATAAAGTATCAAAAAAAATTATTACATATCATGATTTGGTATGGAACTACAAAAAGTATTAGCTCACCCTTTCCAAAAATATGGAAAGTGATTTCCATGGGCCGTCAAGAGTTTTCTTAAAAGAATCTCTCTAGTCCTCTTCATCCTTGACTGTAAGATGTACCTATTCCATAACAACTTTAAGGTCCCACCCTTTATTCAGGATAGCTATTTAGTTGGCACACGAAGAGGCCAGTTGATCCCTCAAACTTTCTGCATGGGCCTTGCACTCCCATGGATCTTCCTTTTGGGTGTCCAAAAAATCAAGAGCCTTCACCTCTTTAGCTGTTAAGTGATCAAATTCCTCCAAAACATCTCGAAAGGTCGCCACTTGGTGATGGGAATAATTGAACCTGACAAGATTTTCCTCGCAAGAACCAAGATCTTCTCAGGCTATGAAGATTTGGTAGATGAGGAGGTGTAAGTTCTGATAATAGAAACTGATGGAACCTATATTGGTGAATAATCGCTGAAAATTGTCAGTCTCATCATCAAAATTATCCATAGGTGTCTTCGTGTAAATAGCACATAATTGGCGTAATTCCTATTGTCACATTGCCTGGTGCCTCCCTATGGCACCAGTACCCTGATCCTCCCCTACCGCAACATGTCTATAAGTAGAAAGTTTCATTACAGGAGTGAGAAGGGACCTAATTTAGGTCACCCAAGATTGGGGGCTCTCCTTTCCTTCAGATGGTTTTACCACTGGGGTTGGACAAGGAGGACTAGCCCTGACTTCTGAAATATCTGGTGATACTCTGTTGGGGCATGTCTCATTAAGGTCGTGGGTAGTACCCGCAAGAGGGGAGCAGTCCGAATCACTCCACATTGAGATAGGTTTTACTTATTAATCCCCTTTTAGACACTTCTTCCTATGAACTGAGCGTCTTCTTACCATAAGGGTAGGAATATGTGGAGAATCTGTTTTGGTTGCTGCAGGGGAGGAGTAAAAGGTGTAGCTTTCATGATCTTCATAGTGGATGGAATGTATGGCATTGTAATTGGGGTAAGGACGGGGTGAGGAATGGTTAAGGGTTTCTACACCTGCTAAACTGATTCTCTCAGTATCCTATTGGGGTAACAGTATTCTCATATTCGTAAAAATTCCAACAATAGAAAATTAGATTCTGTCATATTGGGGATGATAACTTCCATAGCGGCACCTTCGTGCATCATCATAAGCCATAACTGGAAAAGAATTATGGGATCATACTCTCCCATTAACTGAGTAGTAGGAAGAAGTGCAACTTGTTCAAGCCACCCAAATTTCCTGGGAAACCGGTAAGGGAGGTATGGCTCACAAATAACTACTCGATCTATACGAGCAATGAGCATCCCGTCCCAAAGCACGATGGGGTATGAGAATTCCTCCAAAGAACCTCCCATGTCACCTCTTAATGACCCATGAGGGGTAGGATGAAGTGAAAACGAGAAATGAGAAGCATCATTCAGTATCCCAACCGCATCAATAATGCTTAGCATCTTAGGACGAATAGTGGTAATGTTGAGAAGGGAGGGTTGAAAGTTAGAATGAGGAACCTTTGCAGTATGCCGATATTCATAACAGGGGAAGTGTTCTGCCATCCACCCCTACAAGAATTGAAATGGTCCGCTGAGACGATGTGGGGGCCTTCCTTCCTGTATTTTTTCCAATAACTCATAAAGCTAGGCGAGGGTAGGAAGGGTAAAATTAATGGGTTGACCCTCTGCCGGTATAGCCGCCATCATCAAAGTACAGGCCTGAACCCCAGTATATGCATCACAGGATGGAAAATTCCATCCACTCAAAAACATGTCAATGAAACCTTCTAATATAAGCACAGGTGATATGTTTGGTTGAAGCTCATATTCCCATGGGGTATATTTTCCCGCTTCAAGGGTAGCACAATATGACCCTAGAGTATGGAGTGACTGACATGATGGATGATTTCGACTGCGGAGAGCCCTCGGCTTTAGTCTGTTTGCCTGCAAGAATGACCCTATACATGCCTCGAATGGGATATGAGCCTCCAAGGGATAATAAAGTAATACATCTGTCATAACTAGTAAACTCCTTGTCGAAGGGGACACGTGGTCAGTGTCATTCCAAGTAGAAGCTACCAAGAGAAACTCGACGTACATCACTCCAAGGATGGGGAGTCCTCCAAGTTGGTGGATATCCCATAAGCTGATTCCCATATCCCCATGCAATAAATGGAAGGTTTTGGTGCTTGAACACCAATGGATTAGCATCTTTGGAAGGATTTCTCCATGGGATAAGGCTAAAAACTGAAAAACCTAGGCTGCTTGATACAAGAATACCGCCTCCAACTGGTCAGGGGACTCCAAACAGGTTTGATGTACCCAGAATGCCCAGACCCATTCGTCATAGAAGAATCCCCTATCTCGCATATCCCACTTGGTTCTCCACCTTCCTTTAGGGTTTTCTTTAGAGATGTTGATGATGGATGGGTACTCTTGGGCAGCTAGTTTTAGGACAGCGTTTCCACACCTGCGGTTTCCCTGAGTTCATGTCGAGCCTCCTAGTATGAAGATTTTCTCCTGAATCGAAGTGGCTATGAATTCTTCTGTTGGGGTAATGTTGGATCGATCATGTCCTTATGTTTCTTCTAAAAGGATGAAAGGGGTATCAGGGTTATCCAATGGTAGGGGAACATCGTTAGGGAGACCAAAGCTATAAAGTGGTAACTATACAGATAGCAGGTAATCTAGGAGCTCTAGCATCAAGATATCCTTTAAGAAGCTATCATGGGGAATAATGTAGGCTCAAAGGTGATCCTTACAATTTCATACCATGGTTTCCCTTGTATTTTTAAATTTTATCTCAACCTGTGAAGAAACCATTGTAGCCTACACGGGAGGATCCAAAAGCCAATAAAATTTAGTCCAATAAAAGTTTTTGGATAAAGGATACAAAGGAAAGGATAAATGACTAAAAAATACATTTACATAAGGCTCCTTGTTATATTACCAGAAATGGTATGTAGTAGGCATATCCTGCATATTGTATAATGTGCAGAAGCAAACGCTGCATATGGCTACGGTACATTAAAATGTTTCACCGCGTACAACCATGGTACATGAACCAACTGTGAGGCACTAGCCCGTGGAGCATTGTCCATCAAACAAAAGGGTTTGCTGAAGGTGATACC
Organism: Viscum album; assembly: GCA_963277665.1. Classification (NCBI taxonomy): domain Eukaryota; kingdom Viridiplantae; phylum Streptophyta; class Magnoliopsida; order Santalales; family Viscaceae; genus Viscum; species Viscum album. Next base: position 321,590,182 of record OY728146.1, read on the forward strand.
ATGAACCTAGGCCTCATTAAGTTTAGTTTTAAAGATTGTAGATTAAAAGTTTAAGTTCAGATTTTTAATTCTTAAAGTTCGGTTCACCAGTTCAAGCTTGGTATGAAGACACACAAGCAATGTAGCATTTTCTTATGTGGAATTTGTATTTTGATTTTAAAATTCCACAATGTCATTTGAGAAATACAAAATGTGGTTCTTGGATAGATAAAAGGTGAAAATTTTGGTTTTCGGCATGTATGAAGAGTTCCACAAAATTAATTTTCGCAAAAAGCACGGTACGCAAATGCAGAGGAATCCAGGGGAGTGTAGAGAACTTTTCTCCATGAAAAATGGTAAAAGACAAATGAAATGGGCCCCTATATATAGGTGTGGTCCCATAATACTGGGCCTATCTATTCTACCATGAACCAATTCAGTTTAGGATGCTTTTTCATCGGAATAGTCCCCTTTTCATTCCAAATGGACCCCATTCTGATGGGGGGAATTTGTAGGGTCCTGAAAATTCCTTCAATGGAAGAAAATCCTCCCACAATCACTTTGAAATAAGAAAGAAAGTACTCCTACATGTCTAGAAAGGTGAATGGGCTCAAATTGAGTTTCAAATTTCAGAATAAACTTGAAGGAATTCAAGTTTACAAAGGATTTTAAGTGGCCTGCATACCATCACCGAGAAGAGTTCACGGACCACCTGGATTGAAAATCACTAGTACGCGGAATGCTCTACAAGGAATTGGCTCTCTGAGTGATGGTCGGTGAATACGGTGGACCATGAATTTCATTTCCAAATGAATCATGCATGCGAAGTCCATCTGCATAATGTCTCAAAAAAATAATAGTTTGCAGAAAGAGAAAACCGATAAGGTTTTGCGAACCGTGATCGCGAACCACATCCTCTACAAACCCCGGTTGACCGAGTCTTCCACGGGTCAGGATTTATTTTCATGGGCCTTCAAAAAAGGTTCTACATGCTCATAGATACGATTTCCCCAATTCTCAATAAAATGATCACAAAAGGAATTGAGAAGGGGATGGGCGATAAAATATTGAAGGGAACCCAGAGGTTGGAAGAAAGAACTCAGAGAAGACTATGGATTTAGTCTTAAATTATCGGCGAAGCTTGAATTGAGAATCATGCTCTACACAGGTCCAACCAGTCACGAACCATAAAATAGGGTAACTTAATAATAATAATAAAAATTGAACCTAAATGGTAAAACTGTGAACCACATATTTCTTGTGGATAAACTCCCCGTGAATGATAATCCCCCAGACCCTATTACAATATGGTGTTACACGTAGTATATCACTATATAGATTTGAACTAGAATCACTTAATGCACCAGTGCATGGGTGGAACCCAAAGTGGCGTGATAGACCACATTCAAGACCACATACCGCTATGGTGCGCAGTGGTCCATACCCATACCCGCGCACCGCATAAGTACATGGACGACCCCTCTTCCTGTATACCACTATGGTATGTAGAGCTTCACCCATCCCATATAAGAAAACTATACACTTAATGGGGTTTTTTCCTCTAATATCACCCCTCTATTACCATCTAGTCCTCTATAGTCACTCCACAAACCGGTCCTCCAGCATCTGGCCAAAGCCTTCTCCAAAGACACCAGACCCGTATGATCAGACCATTGGGTGCATCATCACTCCCCTTTGAGTCTACATACCCATGGTAAGAGGAGTCACAAAGTCTCTCCCCATGACTGTTTGGGATTTGGGAATGTTTGTGGGTCTACATTCCTATGGTAACTCATAATCCAACCTTGGGATGTCAATGTGAACCTCCATGTTCTAGGGAATAAGGGTGATCACCTACTCTTTTATTCAATGAGGAATGGTGGTCAGTTAAAGGGGATATGTTCACTTTTCCTTTTGATGAGGAAGAAACTCCTTCCCTTCCCAGAACACATTCTAGGGTGCTCCCACTATAGTAATCCCCCAAACTTCTAAGGTCGATTCGCATGACCTTTAATGTTATATCACATTAAAAGTTGCATCGCTCTTCACCCTTTCCCACCATCGCCCCGACCTCTTCTGTTGTAGGATCTCCCTCTCCCACCATCTGTAGATGAAGCATTTGTTTGGTTGGATCTATCACATCCTCTTTTTTCTCACACCGAGCATGACTAACGTGGGCTTAGAGTTTTGTGAAGATTACAACATACCCACAATTATAAAATATGAGAACTTTGATTCTTGATCAAACCAGGATACATAGGACACCTACTTGAAGGAACATGCTCAAAAGGGTTCCCATCCAAAAGGTTTCACCCAATAATGTCCCCCTAAATGGTTAGCCTCTATGCGTAATCCCCACATAATTCCGAACTATATGGGTTCTGATTCCTCTCCCGAGGATACGTAGGAAACCCATATTATGGGTCTGATCCGAACATCAAGCCACCTTCTATCCCCCTTGGATGATGATAAACACCAAATAACCTCATTTTATGGCTAAAGTCAGGAGTACATCCATTGTATGAAATCCATGTATGACTACAACGATATTGTAAACCATAGGTATCCTGTAGAAACACTCTTCAAGAATGAACCAAGGATTAATGAACATGTGAACATGACTTAAATATACAAGGGAGTCCCAGAATAGGAAATATTCCTCCCCCAAAAGCGTAAAGTAAGCCCGACTTCCTATCCTATCGACCAATGGAGTCCTTAAGTGTTGTTGAGTGAATCTTCGTTCGAAGAGTGCCTGCCTTTGGAAAGCAGGTCCATGAATCATGGACACCAATCCTGTTGGGTGTTTCTGGATCCATGAATAATCTCTTTGGAGACCATCGGACAAATTTATATCCAAGGAGGACCGATTGCACAAGTGCTTGACCCCATGCGAATTCCTGTTAAGAACACTTGACTATGGTATCTCCTTCGCAATACAAAATGGGTGAATTACCCAGTCCCTGTGGGGATAATTGAACCCTCCTTTAAAGGATAATGACACAAAATGGGTCAAAACAAAATAAATGATGAATTTGATGAGACACCATCTCTAGAAAAAGATACGAGTGATGTTTCTTATCGGACCATTTCACTATCACTCGAAAAAATTCCACCTCGAAGGCAGAACAATGACAATAGAACAAATTTAAATAGAAGGTTACAATATAATTTCATCAAAGATTATTGAAATAGATGATTATTCTCCTGAGGGTAAAATTACCATTGGTTTACAAACCTGTGTTGTGGGAAACTTTATACAATTTCAACTAGGGTGTGTTACTAAATATCAAAACAATGGAATCCTCTGGCCAATAGGCCCTTTGTATGGATGAATTATGAAAATCCAAATGGGTTGAGTTACATAATATTCATGAAAAAGAGTCCTCATGTATCATACATTATATTTTTTGTAGCTAGAGAAAGGTTATGAAGATATGAAAGTTTCCAAGATTAGAAGTACAATGTGTGGAAGTGATATCTTAGAGCAAAAAGGAATCATTAGAACTAATATTGTCCATGAAGTGTAGATTCCTTTACATAAATGAGGTGGAATCTCTGTTTTCTTGATGGAACCCTAACAGAGGGAACCCAAATTAAGAGCTCCTAGATAGATCTTTAGATGTAGAAGAGGGGGAATTTTTCATAACCCAATGGATAGGACAAGGACATGAGTCCAAGGTGTCACTTCACATCTCACTAGAATGAGAATCATTCCACACATGCCACTTCAGGTAACATGAAGTTTAAAGTCATGTGGCCAAGACATTATCCATGTAGTTTAACATCATGTAATAAGGATTAAGGTGACTCAACGTGATTGCTGTTGGACCAGGCTATATGACCTGGGTGTCACTACATATCTTGTTGGAGCAATAATCAAGCCACACATAGTTCTAAAAAAATATTCCCATAGTGATTGAATTCATGTGTATAGAAAGGGGTTTTTTTAATAAGGTCTCACGTATGGGGTGGGAACTCATATTGGATCTTCTTATATATATCTGACCCATACATATGATAGTGGATTTATATCCCATATTGTGTTGTAGTTGGGTCTAGGATTGAGGATTCATAAATCGCTATGTATCTCATTGAGATGAGAATCAATCCACACATAGTTCTCAATGAATACATGCAGTTTAAAGTCGTGTAGTGAAGACATCTGGTGTCCCATTTAAGGTCTTGTAGTTAGGACCAAGATAACCCCGATGTAAATTGATATTCCTTACTTATGCATGAAATTTCTTTTCAAAAACCCCTAATCTCATGTAATTTATGCTCGATGTAAGAAAAAAAGGAGTGATAAATGTTTCTTCTACCACATAGAGGCAATACAGGTAAAGGATAGTGGCATTTAGGTTTTGTACAGGCTGGGCCATGAGGTATGATCCAGGCATCACTGCATATCTCATTATAATGGGAATCAATCCATACATAGTTCTTGAAAGATTCTCTCTGCAGGTCTAACCCATACACAAGGAAGGAATATTTTTTGTATTTTGTTGTAGTTGGGACTATGACTAGAGATATGGGAATCACTATGTATCTCATTTGAATGAGAATCAATCCACATGTAGTTATTGATGATATTTTTTAGTTTATTTTCATGTTATGAGGATTTTAGTTGTGCAGTTCAATGTCTCACAGTAAAGACTTGGGTCACCATACGTATAAGGAAATTTGTATTGCGAATGGACCTGAGATTAAGTGTCTAGGAATCACTGCATATCATGTGATGATATGAATCAAGACACAAATAGTTCGTGAAAAGTTCCTTATGCAGGTTTGATTCGTACATAGGAAATGTTTAATTTTTTTACAAATAGACCCAGGATGGGAAGTCTAAGAATCACTATGTATCTAATCAGAAAGATAATCAATCCACATGTAGTTCTTGAAAATAGTTCCCCGCATCAATTAGGTTTTAACATGGGGAATAAGGGTCTTTGGTATTTTCTAGAATGATTTATAGGCCCAATTCATGAGGTCTAGGCATTACTAAATATCTCTTTGAGATGAGAATCAATCCATACGCATTTTTGGAACAAAGGTGTGGTAAGAGACCAACACCAAGAAATGTAAGCCGCTCAGAAATGGATCAAAATGTTACACAATTTTTGTCATGAAATAAGGATGTGAACCATGCAGTTTCATGTCATGCGGTAAAGAAGTTTTCATACAGTTTAATGTCTTGTGAATAAGACATTAGGTTATATAGTTTAAAGCCTTAAATCTTGGACTATAAAGTGTTGTACAGTTCAATTTTTTGCTACTAGGATGACTGTCATGCCTTTTAAGGTCATACAACAAAGACCAACTATTCATTTTAACATCATGTATCTTAGACGAGCATTATGTGATCACAAAAATATTTTTTCAGGAACCTTTCATTGGTTGGGGTTGTAATGAGCTCTGCATACATTAAGATCAATGAATAAGATCTATTAGAGTGGAACTTATGCATTGAGTATGGTCCCTCCCACTTTGGATCCAGTTTTGGAGGCTTCTTTCTAATTATCATTAGAGTCCTGAGGACTGGTACCAATTCTCCATAGAGGAATGAATGGAGGTGGACCTTCTTGTAGAAAGCTTATGCTATCAGATTTTGATGAACCTCCATGTGATGTAGAGTACGCAATAATTTCGAATCAATTAAATCCAATTCATCCATGCATTTTCAGGATTACTCATCCATGGATAGCTGATCATAGATGGTGATATGGAGTGATGGAAATTGCACCTCAATGGGTTGGACTGCTTCGGTCATGTATACCAATGAATATAAGGTCTCTTGGGTGGTAGTACGGGTTTTGGTTCTGTAGTCCCACAAGGCATGATAGAGTTTATCAAACTAGAACATCTTATCCTTATACATCATATTTTGGAGTATGTTTTATATGGTCTTGTTAAAGGCCTATGTCTATCCATTATCCACTACATGATAGCAGAATGAATGGTTGTATTTAATATTGTACTCTTGATATAACTTTTTTACCTCACCAAAATAGAAATTGGTGTTGTTTTCCATTATTATTGTATGAGGGACACCAAATATGATAATGATGTTGGCTTTCACAAATTTGAAAATGCTTTTGGCCCCAAATTCTTTGAGGGGTATTACCTCAGCCCATTTGGAGAAGAAATTGGTAGCAGTTAAGATGTATTTGAACTGTTTTCTCATATATGGAGGGTATGACCACACACTATCTATTGCCCATATTGAAAATTTCTAGTATAATTTTTCTATTCGTAGAAAATCTAGGGGTTTATGGATGAAGTTGGCATGCACTTGATAGAAATTTAATTTCTTGTTGAACTCAGTGCACTCTTGTATTATCAAAGGATAGAAGTATCCAATCCTTCAAATTTTATTGGAAAGATTGTATCCTAACTGGTGGGTACCACATGCTCCCAATTGTAATTCTTTCATAATATTCTATGTCTCTTATCTATAGATACATTTGAGAAGGACTCCATAAAATCCACATTTTCATAGGACTTTCCGGATATTTGGTCCATCATAAAGAGTGAAGTTGGTTTCTTACTGCCAGATTTTCTATTTACCAACTTTATTCGATGGAATTACTCCATTATAAAGGAATCCCATGATTGGTATTATCCACCCAGTGGTAAGACTATATGGTTCAGGGATAGGACTAACTTCATTAATCTATTTCATTTTGACTTGAACAAAAGGTGAAACTATTCGATGATCGGAAATGTTGATGAATGTTTCATCCAAGTTTGGATCTTCAAAATCCATAGTATAATTTTCCAATAGATGTTACTAGTAATTCTAAAATCATGGGACATGATTTAATGTATGTTTTGATGGTAACTCTTACATTAACCCTTAGACATAGTCGAGTAAGGGGATTAGATCTTTTTTTTATATATTGTAATCCCTATTGGTTTATTTGGTTACTAACTCTGAGTAACCTTACACCTATAGGTGGTCCAATGGTATTTGGAGAACCAATTACAAGCATTCAATGAAGGACTGATATTCTACTTCATTATTTGTACAGACTTCTGACAATAGGAAGGAGTAAGGTAAAACTTCCTTCTCTAGAAAAATGAGCATGATCCCTAACCCAAATTTTTTAAGCTTAGTTTCTTCCATTATATTCCCTATTGGGCTCCTGTATGCACCATTAAAAAACACCTCCCATGTTTGAAGGTCTTATTGAATATAAAATGTCTCTTTATTAGGAAATTCAGTATCCAAAAATGTTGTTTCAATAGATGGGTGTTCTACAAGAAAATATGTCAAGTAATATACTTTAACTGCTTTTTGAGGCACATATTATATATCAAACTACTGTAGGATAACCATAAACCTTGCCAAATTACATGTAAACATAAGAAATCTATATCTGAGTGTGTTATTTCGAGAGAATAAATGGACTTCACGGTGTTGTAAGTAGTGTCTCAGTTTCTAAACCACCAAGATTAACGCAAGTTATCTCTTATCTATATCTGAATAAAAATTCTTAGCATCAAGTATGGTTCAAATAAGGTAATAGAAAGAAATTTTCATTCCTAACATCATTATTTTTCATGAGGAATGTACCTAGTGATAGTTATAGGGATGTCACATATAGAATGAGTGGATTTCCCTCAATAGTTGGCATTAATACAAGAGGGATCAAGTGATATTTCATAAGACTATCAAATGCTTCTTTAAAGTCATAATTACACTTATATTCAACCCCTTTCTTCATTTATTTGGTGAAGGGAAAACACTTTCCTGTGAGGTTGGATATAAAGCACTAGATTTAGACCAAGTGTCCTTGAATTACTCTAAACTATTTAATATTTTGGGGAGGATATAGGATAATGATAGAATTTTTATTCTCATGATTGATTTCTATCTCTCAATGGCGTACAACAAAGCCAATAAAATTTCCCAAGGTTACCCTAAATACACATTTTAAGGGGTTAATTTTCAAGATATGTTGTCATATCTTGGTGAATATTGTCTCATGATCATCCAAATGGTTAGAATATTGTCTATAATTAACCACTAGATTATGAACGTAGAATTCGACAAATATCCCTAGGAAGGGTCTGAAGATGTGATGCATGGCACGTTAGTATGTGACACCAACATTATTCAAGCCAAAGGAAATTACCTAATAGAAAAATACTCCCTAGAGATCCCTAAGGGTGGTATATTTTTCATCTTTTGGGGCCATCTAAATTTTTTTATACCCTGAATATTCATCCATGAAAGATAGAGATTGATACACAGTCATTGCTTCATTTAGTAGTTTTTTTATTGGAACTAGAAATTTATCTTTTAGATAGTTCCTATTGAGATCTCTAAAGTCGATGAAAACCTAGATTTTCCCATTTTTCTTCTTTACTGGGATGATATTGGATTGAAAATTTTGGTATTGAACTTCTTGAATTAATTAGTCCTTGATGATTTTGTCCACTTTAGCATCGATTTTGGAGGTGTGAGTCAGGTGTGTTCTTCTTGTTGTATGTTTGTATCCTCAATGGTCTTCTGGAAAGACCAAGTGTTGAGTGGCCACCTTGGGATCAAGAACTGGCATCTCTATGTATTCCAAGTGAATTCTTCCTAATTTTTCTTCAATAAAGATGTATATGCCTCATTTTCTTCATAATTTTTGGCCTCACTAATCAAAGTGTGTCTTGGATCTTCTTTTGTGCCTGGATTTATTTCCTTGATATCGTTAACAATGGTGAAGACACCTTCCTAAAATGACTTAGGGATGAATCTGTCATCTTTCTTCTCTTCCTATCCCTCATTATTTACATATTCCACCTCTACTTGGGAATTAGGTGATGAACCAAGTTTCTCAGAGTTAGAAGAGGATTTGACATTTGGATATTTGGAAAACAAAGCAACTACTTCTGGATAAATTGATGGTTTGGGGCCTTTTGGAGCTCCTAAGGGGAGATGAGGGACTGAGAATGAGAATCATCATTTTATCTCATTTTCATGATAAATTCTCCCATACTAGCTAGTATAATAAATATTTTTAGAATCTTGGGGGATGGAATGAAGAAAGTTTCATCTAGTATTTCATTACAGCTTGGAGAGTTGATAACTTCTCCAATGCTATTAGGATTAGTTGTTATAATTGATCTCATGTAAGTTTCTAAACCTGTGATCAAATTTGGACCCAACTATTTGATTTGATTGATGGAAAGTGTATAATATGCACTGAGATTATTGAAAGGATCAAATATGATCATCTTAATACCATTTTGGGCATTAATTCGGGAGGCATTGTCAGTCACATACTGTTTCATTTTCCTATAGTGGAATCTTACATCAATGCATTAAGATTCACATGATTTAAATTGGGTGTTTTCACTGTAAAATTACCCAATTTAACCATTTATACAATATATGATACATTTGTGGTATGATTAGGTGATATAATAATGTTGATGTAGAAAAGGTCTTCCTAGAATAATGTTGAAGGTTGTATCTTTTCAAAAAAACATGAATTCTGAGTCAGACAAGAGATCCATGAACTGTGTTTTGAGTTTTATTTTTCCAAGAGTATTTTTCTCATTCTTTTCATAACCCTCTAAAATTAAAGTGGAGGGTGTAAATTGAGATTATTCAAACCCAGGTTTATGAAGTGTTTGGATCGGAATGAGGTTGAATTTCGATCTGTTATAAATGAAGGCTCATCGGATATCAATGTCATTTATCCTACTAGATATATAAAAGGGTATGACATGACCCTATATAACATCACCCTCAACCTGGTCTATGAATGAGATGATTATGTAGAATTATGAAGGAATATTCTCTGAATGAAATACTTTAGAAGCATCAATCTTGACTTTAAATTCTTGAGGTTTTAACAAGGCCTCTATGAGTTCTTCCCAAAGGTATTTTGATAGGCTCAAGGCATCTGAAATTTAAAAATTTGCCGGTTCTAGGTCTAATTGATTAAAATTATAATAATTTTGGTCAAAATATCTTTGATTTATTGCACGGGGATTCTATTTCTTAGGTGCTTTATCAACTGAAGTACTTGATGTGGATAGACCATCCCTTGGAATATAAGTTTAAGATGATTCTTCTCACGGTGAATTAGGTCGACTAGATTTACCAACATGTCAAAGTTGATTAGATGATGAAATATAATCTAGTAGATATTATAGGATGATCATGTCAATGTAATCCATATAATGTGTGAGGTAACTTCCATTCTCCTTCTGAGATCCCTGGAGGATCTCCTATGAGTTTTGGCTGCATAAACAGTTAGAGAAGGGAAGCACTTAGAGTTGTGACTCATGGAACGACTGTGTATTCCCTAGAATCCTCATATATGATGGAATCTTCCCCCATTTATCCATTCAATTTTAGGTAATATGGGTTCATAATCACACTCATCATCTAATAATGGATCTGTTAAGTGAATAAAATTAATGGAAATGAAGATCAACTCCTCATATGATGGATATTCTGACTGGTGGTTCGACTCTTGTTGCACTTTTTATTGGGGTGATGCCCATGATTCCAGGACTGTAGGAATGAATTCCTCTAAAGTAAATGAAAACATTTTCCTTAGAATAGGCTCATATTCCTATGTTTTCTTCTTTAACTTCGGACCATTACATTTTTTGGAAGACTGAATTTTAGAGGAATGAGTTATCAATGGAGTTGGTCGTGTTATAGTTGAAGAGGATGGGGGAATATTCAGATATTACAACTATGATCAGAGGATAGAATGGGTCCTTTTGATCATTTTTTAGACTATTTGGTCACTAAATTTATGTTTACCCTTGATGTTAACTTCCTTCTATTCTCCTCCTCTGTATCAATGGAAGAAACACATGCCACTGGGGCATGTGGCTTGCTCAGCTTCACTTTCCTGGAGTCCACCATCTTCTATAGGATGTCGTTGAAAATGAAACATTCCTAGAGGTTTATCCCCAATGATCAATGAATGGGGAAATAATTTGTGATATCTTCATCATCATCCTGGTTGGGATTCTTGGGCTTTGGAAACTTGATCAAGTTGTTCTCCAATTACAAATAAAGTAGTCTGAGACTTGGTCATTTAGAATAAAATAGACCTTGTTTTTCATCTCCTCAAACTAGTTTTTCCTATGATCTATTTGATCATCCTGAAAATGTAGATGTTGTTTATGACACTTAGGAGGTGGTACCACATGATATGGTGCATGATTTGGAGTGGGAGAGAGTATAGGGACCTTCTTAAGTGTGAAAATGGTAGCCTCTACTTTCCTAGTTCTCTTTCCTTGAGCTGATGGAATTACTTAGGACTTAGATTTGTTCTATGTGATGAAGTCTTACACTCTTTCAAAAATCAAGACAATATCCCAAAACCCTCATGTGTATTTAATAAGGATGAGTGTAATGCGCAACTCGTCACAAAGATTAGTTATAAAGATGGGAAACATGTCTTCTTGATGAAGCGATGGGTTTAAGGAGTATGACAATCCTTTCCACCGAGAAATGAAATTTAAGACCGTTTCAGCCTCCTATTGTTTTCAGTTTGAGAGTTTGAGGACTATTTTCTTCTATAATGTCAAGATAAACTAGAAGAGAAACTTCTGACGGAGGTATTACCACCCTGTAATTGACCGACCTGTCAAGCCAGTATACCATACAAAGGATGGTCACTATAGTGATTGCACAAATCACATGAGTTTCACTACCTCCTATTATTCAGGATTCCCCCATCAAGGTATCCCAGTGAGATAATAAATGCATCAAATTCTTCTCTGGGTCTCCTAATCCATTAAAATTTGTAAATGTAGGGTTCCCAAAGTTCAGAGGGGGAAGATTCGAATCAACCAATTGGGGGTAAGGATTATTATCTATTTTTACTAGCATGTGATGATACTCCATAGATTCCAATCGATCCATTAGAGACTCAATAGTGTTCATGATCCCTTGAGGAATGTCTGGATGAGATGAAGTTTGAGTAGGGGCAACAGCCAGTAGGGAAATCTATGGAGACACTACTGGTAACTATCATGGGTAGCCTATAGGGGTAGGCCTGTAAGGATATGCCTAGCCCTATTTTGGTTGTGCACCCAATAGAGGTAACTCTTGATCTACTATTGTGGGATCTAAGTATATTAGTGGTTGGTATCCCACATTGGGTAGATGTTTCTACTCCACTTCGGTGTTCATGGTGAGGCCTCTTTGTTGAGGTATTCCAGTTGGGAGTGTGAGTTGAGGATCTACTTGTAGAACATATCTAGAATGAAGGATGCCTTGGAGTTATTCTATATTGAGTCTCCTCAATTATTTCATCTCTTCCTCTTGTTGATAAAATATTTCCTCAGGTGTGAAGGTTCTAGCCTCTTTAGGGATTAGGTGAGGCACAAAATCACCTTTTCAATTTTCTTTATTGGTTTATATCTGAGGAGGCAGTGATAGAGTGGTTCAGGGAACCCCCATATTTAGGGTGATTTTTTTTTTGTTATGGGTATGCACGCATCATTTAATCGTTTCAGTGTGTACTATATTATGAACTAAAAAATTATCTGTCGGCTCCTCCTCTGAATTTTCCTCATGTTCTGTTGGGTCTACAGGGATGGAATTAATTAAATTCTCTGATGCATAATTCATTATAAGCAATTTATCCATGTATTTATGAGACTGACTTTTCTACACCCTCCATGAGGCCTTTTATTCTCCTTCACTGATTCTATGGGATCCATTTGGAATATGATAATTTGAAGGGAATCTCTAGATATTTCATTCATGTTCATTCCTAATGAGGATATCAGATCATGGGATGGGACAAACTGGGAGGATTTATTCTACAACATTCTCCCCAATCAGGAGAAAACTGACTTCCACTAAGGAAGAGGTTTTTGTGGTGAAAAATACCTCATCCATGAGGTCTAGGGCTATTCTTGTTCCACTTTCACAACTATTCAGGCCTAGTTTACTAACCTCAAAAGTTGAGTTTAAAAAAACCCCAACCCTATAGGCTGAAGTTTCTCTAGAACTTCTATGGATTCTACTATCATGAATACCCATCTAATTTTATGTATTTTTTTATGAAAATGGGATGGTTGCATCATTTGGTATGCACCTAAATCACCCACTTCCAAATATCGTTTCACTATTCCCAACATTCACGCTATCAGATGATTAAATTCCCCAAAGTGAGAGGATTGATCAATATTTTTAGATGACTGATGTAAAATTATTTCAATAGACTTCTCTCTTCTGGCCCGATGTCGGTGAGAGTCAGTTGGGGCCTTTTGTTGAGCATATCATCGATTGTGAATAGATTATTTTAGTTGAATCTATCATAAAGCTATGAAATTGTATGATACCACCTTCTGTAGGCTTTTCTAGTTGGGTAACATGGTGAAATATAATTCTTTGGGTTCACCCTACCCTCTTATATGAACAAAATATGGGGAATCTATGATTAGCTGTTGCAATATTTTTAATGCGCTGAGGCATGCACATTGAAGGGCTCCTTGCTGTTTCTAAGATTTAGATGTCATGCAGTCAGGAGAGATTCTATATCAATTTGGATTTTCATATCTACTATTACCTTGACATGACTTCGATAATTTTAATAGGGTGATAATTTTTCTCTCAAGTGACATAGAGTGTTCCATAAATTAAGGCAGATGTCGTGAACAAAATATTCTAATAATACATCAGAAATGTTGTATTGAAGAGTGACTAAAGGACATAACAGGACTAGTATATCGTCTTTATCTAGCTATTTCGTCATGTTCAAAATGTCATCTTCATATTTTTCTAGAGAATACTCAACATAGTCTGACTAATGTAGATTCTTTTCAATCGCTTTATCATAAGTAGTGAGATTGGCGGGGATTTCCTCTATTACGTTGGAAGATATGCAATCTAAAGGTGGTTTGGAGAGTGACTATTTCCTTGGGTTTTCCTCCAGATAAGAAATAATTTCACTTGTCAATGAAAAGTCATCAATAATAAATGGCCTTATTTTATCAAGTGCCTCCCGGTAGGAGGTCTTTCTCATCACTACATCCCTAAGGGGAGGTCCCTTCTGAAAAAGTGAAACAGTACTATAGAGATAACCTTTGTAGTGAACGTACTCATGGGTTGGACTACCATGATGGATTACTGTAAGGGGAATACCCTCTTGCTCTTTGATATTCTAATCACATAGAGGGATACTATGACTCTCATCTACAGATGGGATCTTAAGATCAATCATATTATGGACATGAAGAAAGCATTCATGGTGATGTGTCTAGGGAGGACCTTCAGAATTACTGATTCTGATCTCATAATTTGGTAATGGGAGAGTGGGATTATGAGCTACCATAAATGTATAAGGACTTCAATAAATCTATACTTAAGTAGTGTGGGATCATAGATGGACTCTTAATTTTCTAATTGTAACTAGTGATGCTCTTTTTGGATGCCTTATTTCAAGTGACTGGGGGAACATGTTGGGGAAAGTGGTTTTCAGGCACAAAATATTGCTTAAATAGATCACATTCTACTAACAGAATTTCTTGACAGGATCCTAGAAATTTGGAAGGGTTTTGTGACTTCCTTAGATTAGCCATTGGAATAGGCTAATTACCTCTTACTGGAATGGGTGTATGTTCCCAATATAGTTGTTTGTATATTGTATGGTAGTTTTCCCCACAAACCTCTTGAATGGGAACATAGGTATGTGTCTGATATGAGGTGACATGTTGATGAGACACCCCATTTGTGGTGACAGAACTATGTTTTTATCCTTATATCACTATTATTTCTATCTTTATGATGTCTTAGTAGGTCAGTAGGATGTGGTAATAGTTTTTTGTCTACTCTTTCACCATTTTTAGGATATCCTTGGTGACATCAGTGACTGGAATGGGAATATATTCTCATTTAGTGTCTGGAGCAGGGGTATGTGTCTTCTCCTTCTCTCTATTTCCTGTTAGTGGATACTGATAGTACTTAGGTATGGGGGAATAGAGTTGGTTCTACCTGTATTCATCATCAGGACTTTCCAAATGACTTCTATGGGTGCTTCCATAGGATGTTATTGGCAGGATAGATAAATATTGGTAAATGTGTGTGTCTGCTTGCAGTCTGCCATCGAATTTGACCGGATGACTTATTTGGAAACCACCATATGAGGTTGTCTTCTAGAATGATTAATATGGGTAGGATTATGTAACTAATCATAGGTTTCCTTCAAATTTGAACGGCAGGCTTCCTTGGATGCTTCTAGGAAAGTCTGTCAACTAACTAAATTAGGGAGGGTTGGTGTATATGACCACTCAGGGTTTTATATAAAATTTTATTGGTAGGATTCTACATAGGTGAAAGAGGTGCGGCCCTGCTCCCTTTTTATCGGTTACTTCTCCTAGTGTTCCATCTTTCATGCCTGGGTCTAGATGACCTGGACCGGACTGCTGAGAATGGAACCCTCATCATGCTGAGGGTTTGCTGCCATGCGACATTGGTGGTGATGACTCATGGAAGGATCCCTTTATAAGGACCCTTATTTATTCTATACAAGTCCATCTATGGACTCTTGATCCACCTCACTGAAATAAGGGTGGTTCTGGTTATTTCATTTCGGGGATAAGCACCTGAAATAGTTGAATACGATGGTTGGTGTCATTTGCATCTAGACCACCGGTCATCGCTGGTTGGATGATCAATGGGGTTATATGAGTTAGAGGGAATGTCTGGTGGTCGTCAGGGCCGATATGGTACCATTCCAATTATAATATTAGAATAGTGTATTCAATACCCCACGTTGAAGATGCTAGGTTAGTGATGTGTCTTGTTCTTGGAAGAGGACCCAACATGAACGGTATTCAGGGCATACATCTATGATAGTCGGTACAATTCCATCTGGGTTAAAGGGAGATATTATTGAAATTTCCTCATAGGTAAAACACAAACAAGAAAACCCCATCAAAAATCTCATTAAATTAACACATGCATGATTGATTTCCTTGATTATCCCTATTTCATTTTTATAGTGAAAGGGGACTGACAGGTGTGTGAAACCATCATCTTAGTTAAGTATTCACACTGAGTTTTCCATTTTTTTATGATTAAAATTGATCACCTGACATTTGATTATAAGGGGTTGATTTTTGTATAATCATTCATTTTAGTCTCACTATTTTCAAATGGCTTCCAACAAAATTTGTTTGTGGAGCTAGAAACACCCAATGGGTCTATATCTATGATAAATCAAAGATCTAATTTCCAAAATCAGGTTCTCATTGAGAAATCTGGCCAAAAATACTTACGAACTCATATTGGTTGAGAGGATGGGAGGTCAGGATCATCAAACCCTTTGGGGTGGGATTTTTTCCTACTTTGAGACCGTTTTATATATTTAGGATATGATTGTAAATCCTTCATTAATTCTCAAGTATGATGTGGTTTACCCTTGAATTAACAATAAATTATTATAATTTTAGGAATTTTGAATCATATGTATATATTCGAGGTTCTTTGTCAATGGTTCCCTCTTATGTTCTGATTATAGATTATTTTATCGACTTATTACAATGATAAATTTGAGCCACATAGTGGGGTGATTTGGAGTGAATAATCATCCAGGGAGATGGGATTTGTTTGATATTGGTATTGGACCCATAATATGGGATTCCTATGTATCTTTGTTAATGGAATCAGAACCCATGTAATTCGGTGCCACTTAATGGAGAACATAAAACCTTTTAAGGTCATGTGATATGGACCAAACCATGTAGTTTAATTTCATAAGATGAGGATTTCTAGGAAAAATGTGCCTAGTCAATGTTTAGTGTGGGACTTATACCGAAGTGGCCTAGGAAACCTAGAAGGGATATGGATTTCCAGGTTGAATAATAATCTACTAGGAATGTGGCCTAGAGATAATTAGGGTTGATTTTGGGTATATGGTTTGGACCTCATGGAGGATTCCAATGTATCTCATTTGTACAGGAATCGAAGCCTGCATAGTTCTATTTTGAGGACCCTCACCTATTGAGGCCCTCTGAAGTTTTGTCTCACATGGGAGTATGTACCTTTGAGAGGATTAAGTTGAGGATTATTCCTAAAAAGGATTCATTTTTGTGAAAAGTTGGGGATTACACTGAGTAGGAGGCCCACTGAAGGTGGTATGGTGATATGGTTGGGGATTATACCTAATAAGAGGCCCGAAATATTTGGGATAGTGCAGATATCATGATCACTGCCATCCTCTATAACCATTTGAGTCATGATCAGTGTATGAAAGAAGATGGAGCAGTATATTTGATAAACCATGCAACCATATTTTCCTTAAGGTTAGATACATGGACTTAAGGACCCATGCCTATGAAGGCCCTCTTAAGGAAGGTGAGAGGAAGATCTGGAAAAATATTCTTTTCCCAAAACATCCACCAGGCTATGTGTATGTCATGATTATAGATGACCTCTAAGACCACATGAGTCATGCTTGAATGAGAAAACAAGGAAAAAGAAGATCCAGAAAAACACACGATCCCCCTTCAACTAGTGTAAGAGGCTGGGGCGGCAACACTTACCTCTTTTCATTGTACCCTACACCCAAATAGAGAGAGAAATGGATTTTAAGTTTCCATCTCCCCTCTTATTTTGGAAGCTGGTATAGTCACCTTTGCTGATCTATCTGGCTATGGCCCATGGGTATGAAGAAGGAGGAACAAGTAAAATAAGAGAAGTCCTAAAAGAAAGGCTAGGGGCTTACTCCATTGGAGATTACCTAAAAATTTTCATGGGGAAGATAGGAGGATCTATTTCCATGTAAAAGGGAAAGAGTAAGTGTGATCCTCACACTCACTGCCTGGAATTAGAGGCCTCAGATCATAGATACAATTAGGAAAAAACATGGTCCTAACCCTAGTATCTAAGACCAAAATTTACCTGAAACTCTCCCCAGGGTTAGGGTACTTATTAATGAGGGTATACATACTCACATTCACCTTAAATACCCTATCCATAAAGTAGTACAAGTGCAGAACACCTCTAATTTAAGGAATGCATACCTAAATGAAAGACATGCTAGTGTGCCTCTAACCATGTTCCTGAAAATCCAAAGGATTTGGTGGAGGTTTCAATGTGGTCTCTCTCGGATAAGGGATCCCAATAAAGAGGATCCATTTCATTTGTCGCTTGGAATAGAGATTGAGAGGTGGGTCAAAAAGGGTAGAGGTTGGGCAGGCCAATGGAGTCTCATGCAGGGTATGCATGCACGACATGGGATTACTTCATGCAGGTAGGCCTACAAGAGCTAAAGGTACATTGGGTGATGGACCACCAGGGAAACAAAACAAGGGAGACACTTTTCTCAAGGCTTCAATGGTCTCTATAGGTGTTCCCATAAATATCTTGTGTAGGTCCCTGATTAAACAAGGGGACCTCTTACTGGTGTTCTTTACCCATGGGGGAAAGGGTTTATAATATGGGTGTTATGTATTTAAAACCCTGATAGGACTTTGTTTCCACTATCCACCTTAATTCCCTCCTCTCTCGGGTTTGGAGAGATACCTAGAAGGTTTATGTGTGCCTAGGAAAAGGACTAGGGCGATCATAGCATCATGAGTTCTTCAAGATTTTCTGTCACACTAAATGAGGATCCCAAGGGTCCTATTTATATGCAAACATGGGACCCTAGGAAAAGGTATTCACTCACACAGGTGTGTCATGCAGGCCAATTCATAGGTACCCTTTGTGGTGTTGTTGGGTGACCCGTCTATCTGGACCTATGTAGTGCCATTGGATGCATAGGTACCCTCTACGCTGACGCTGCTTGGGGGTACGTGTGCAAAGGTGTCTTTGGTGAAGGATGTAAACTTTGTAATTAATATATCTTCTTAATTTCTTCACTTTAAGGTATTTCACTTTAATTACTTTTCATCCATGTGAAAAAACATAGTGTTAATATTTACTTTCCATTTAATGGTGAATATCCTATAGTTTCTAAGTTGATTGTGGGATATTCACCTAGATAACCATATTATAGCATTGAATGGGAAAATATTGATATTATATATATCCATTATTTATATATGGATAACTATTAATTATATATATATGTTTATTTATGAAGTTACTTAACATTATGGTATGTATTTCTTATTCATTCTCTTCATATGGTGGATGCATTGAACATATTATGTGATGGGTGGGAATAAAATTATATACCCCCTCGATGCATCAGTAGGTCTCATGAGGCAAACTAAATTTTTTATTTACTATAATACTTACTTTTTTATGTTTTATTTCATGGAATGAGGCCTTGAAATTATGTTTATGATGTCTGGATTTATATATTCTATCACTATGAGTTTAGTTATTCTTGTCCTTGGATATATTTATTTTCATGTAATCAATGGATATATTACACTCATAATTTCAATTTTTATAGGATTTATTTATTCCTATCATATTATTTATTTCATGATAATGTATTATATCTTTCACTATATTGTACCCCTTACTAAGCATATAATCTCACCCTTTTATATTGTTCTCTATTTTGATACCCAGGAATGGGTGAACCACTGATAATGGGGGTTTAATTAGTGGTTACTTTTTACAACTTCCCTTAAATTTAAGTTAACCTCTCTGACATGTTATATTCTTAATCTTACCCATGTAATAAAACTCATTATCACATAAATATAGTATATTAAATAAGATATAAATGCACATGTATTTTTACAAGGTTTAGTCTCAATGAGGTTATCTACTCTTTATTATGCATGGGATGCCCAAGTTACATATTTTACACTACAATAAATTACCAATTACATTGGTTTGGGATGGGATTATACTAAAACCAAAAGTCTATCCCACACATATTTCTCATAATATGATGATTATACTGGTTACCACTAGTTAAAATGTTTGGATTATATTCCGAGTCTTATAAATAGAAAAATAGCTTCTACTCACAAGCTTCAATCTCCAAAACTCATATTTCATGAACTTGTATCTTATGGTTGTAAAACTTCTATAATACTCAACTCATTGATCTCCTTTTTTACCAAGTGTATCTTATAAAGAATTTAGTTTGGACTCTTGATAATCTTCTTCACATAGAATGATCATAATAGTCAATAAACATTATTTACTCAAATGATGTCCCCCCATTATATAGTCAAACTTTCTCTAACAAACATGGGGAACAAAATATATTCAATTTTAAACCCACACTCACTTCAAGTCTCCAATAAAAAACCTTAAGTAACTTTCAAGCATATTATATCTTGACTTCATAAAATCCTTCACAAAACTAAGCATCAAAGTCCTTCATATTTTCATAAATTATGGAAATATTCATGAAATTTTCTTCCTCAATATTGGAACTTTGAAAACATATATCAACATAATGAAAATGGTTTTTAATAAATAATGTTTATTTGGGGTTTCTCGGTATATTCTGATGAATATACTTATGTAGAATTCACTATATTTCTATTTTATTTCTACCTCTTCTTTAATTAAACTCGACTTCCTATGGCCTTCAGTAGTTCAAAGATATTTGATATGAATTTCTTGATTCTTATGGTATTAAAATGTTTAAATAAAACTACATTCAAACTTTCACTTGAAAATACTCCTTTTTTTCAACTCATCGTCTCATTTAAAGATTTTATTTACTATATCTTATTCTTCTGCTAACTTTTGGCACATTCACAGATTGCTTTTATTTTATTCTTATTCTGGAGGTCCAACATCAACCCTTTCTCCTGGTCAATTTAATATCTAACCAAATAATATTAAATCATTTTTGGTTTTACTATAATTTGATGTTATTACATATAATTAATGGTACAAAATTTTCCCACTAGTTTTTCAAATACTTCAATAGTTTGGGATTCTCAACTTTTATCAATAGCCTAATCTTTTGGTGAACTTATAAACCTCTATACATAGCTCTCTATACTCATAAAATTTTACTACTCAAGTCAAAAAAAATTCTTCCAAACATAGTTGAAAACAAATAAATCACCTTTATAATCAAAACGAGAACTTCAATATCCCCCTTTGGATTTGTTGGAAACACAAATATTATCATCAATCAATATTTTATTTTACATAAATCCACAACCTTTCTCAGGGATAAAATTCATGAAACCATAATGATGGATAAAGTAATGTTTTTTATGAAATTCTATCCTCGAGTTAAAATAAAATTTGGCCAAGTTATTTTTATGTACCCCCCCCCCCCCTCAATTCATCCACTTCATTTTCCTCCCCCATTATTATTAAAACTCCAAACATAGATCATCATATGATAGAAAATCCTTTACACCACTTTTTAACAAAGCGTTTCACCATTATCCCCTTTTTAAACATAATCCATGGCATAGAAAAGTAACTTTCTATAACTTTTATTATGTGATATGGGAATGATAATCATTAAGTTTTAACCTTTATTCCTGAAACATTTCCCTTTATATCTCTTTTTTGAAAATATCATTAATTTGATCCTTTGTGGAAATATGCTCCAACATAAATTCTCTAGAATTAAGTTCTTTCCTTGATGAAATGAAACTTGATTTCAATATGTTTAAATGTGTATTTTTGTACCGAGTTCTTTGAAAGATCATTTTCACTTTGGTTGTCATGGAAAATTTTCAATGGATTTTCAAAATTAACTTTCAAGTGTTCCAATTAAACTTTCATCCACATAATTTCATTACAATTAGGGTGATAGAAACAAATTTTTATTCTATTGTACTAAAATTTATCTAATTTTATTTATTTATTTTCTAGAAACACAAATATTTCCCTTAAATAATGTTCCTCTGGACATTGTTTTTTGGTTATCGAAATAGCCAACCCAATAAACATTCATGAATCCAAGTAAGTTCAACACACTACTTCTTTGATAAATCAAGAAAAAGTTTTATGTTCCTTTAACATACCTCAAATTTTTTTAGCATCCATCAAGTGTGATTCCTTAGGATCCCTCTGATATCTTGCACACAAAGTGTCTATATACACAATGTTTGGTTGAGATGTAATTATATAAGAGATCTTCCAAATAACTTTCAAAAATATATTTGATTAACATTTTTACTAGATTAATCTCTTCTCAGCATTACTCCAATAGATATAGGATTACAAGTTTTAATTTAATTTTCCATATCAAACTTCCTTAATAGTTCCTTAGTATAATTTTCTTTTGAAAGGAATATATAACTTCTATTTTCACAACTTGTATCTTATGAAATAAATTCATCTTCCTAAGCATTGACATTTCAAATTAATCCTTCATTTTCTTTGAAAACACCTTAAAAGATCAATGTCCCCATCAATGATTATATCATCAACATAATAAATGAATATTATATTTATAAAACTTTACTCATTCAAATATAAGTTTTTATCAACTTCTCCTTTAGAAAAGTTCAATATCTTCAAGAAACAGTCATGTTTAGTGTACCAAGAATGAGAATACTTCTTTAACCCATATAAGTATTTATTGAGTTTAAAAATAATACTTTCATCCTCATCATAAATTAATACCTCTATTTCATCAATATAAAATTCTTATTCAACATAAAATTTTAATAATTTGGACTTTACATATATTTTATAAACCCTATATTTTTTATGATAAGCAACAACCAAAAACATTTTGATGATCTCAATACCTATAACAAGGGAAAATTTTCTATAAAATAAATATCATCCACCTATGAATATCCTTCAAAAATTCTTTATTATGTGAAATTTATCCATTTTTATTACACATTTTCCAAAAAACCCATTTAGTTTCGATAATATTATTTCCTTTTGGTTAGAGAAAAATTTCCCATATATCGTTATTCTCAATTTGATCTAATTCCTCAATCATGGATTTTTTCCATTCCTTGTTCTCAAATGATTCTGATTCCTAATGAGGTCCAAACTAAGATATAACTTTCATTTTATTATACATTCTCATCTTTCTCTTCATCTAATATGGATATTCACAACTTATGATGATGTAATTTGGTTCAACTTGTTTTTGTGATGTCTGGAACTTTGAGTTTTTTAGTGTAACCTTATTCATTAATAGATTAATTAGAAAATGTTTTTTATATGAGACTCAAGAATTGTTTCCTCTTTATTGGTTTTTTGAAATATGTTCTATCATATTTTTTTGGTTCAAAAAATTCACATTTTACATCATCCGTTGTATTGAACTTATTTCCAGTCACATTAAGATCACATGATTCCATTATTATATGTAATCATTATTGAGAATATCTATCAGTAATAGTGTTTTAATGATCAGAAATACTCTTTTTGTTTTTAACATTTTCATTTGATTGAAATTTAGTCTCACATCTTAGTCTTTTATTCATGTCACTAATGGACTTAATAAAGATATTAAAGTATATTCAAAGCATCATGATGGTCTTGTTAAAGTCCTGAACCACAAATTTATCATGATTCAAGATCTTGGAATTAATTTGGAATGATAATTGAAGGAATTATAAGGAAGAAAGGGTGGAACTTGTTGAAGGTGAAGGATGCATCCAGCATCGACTAGTTGGTGCAATGCCGCTAACTAACCATTGGTGTCGGGAATAATTCCCCAAGCTTCAGGAGGTCTACCATCCAGTCGATAGAGGGAGTCAACCAGCTGGTGGAAGCAGGAAGAACCCAATTATTCCCAATTGTATCACCATCTAGTAGATGGGATCGTCTGACTAGCTTGTGTACTCAAACCAGAACAACCAAGATGCATTAATTAGATGTCTTAAATGCATTGACCATGGCCATTAAAGTTACGAATAGACCCTATACACGTCCAAAACCTATAAATTCTATAAATAGTGAGATAAGTTGGTTTTGATATCATCATGGAACTTTTGAAACATGTATTTTAATAACTCAATTACTCTCTCATGGATAATATCCAGTGATATCAAAGTTCTCCCAAAAGAGCCAATATCAATATTTTTTCAATATCAAAGGCTCTATTCTACTTAACCTTTTAATTTTTACTGAATTTATCAATTCTTTTCTTTATCAAATTTATAATTTATCAAATTTATCACTTTATCATATCAAAATCTTTTAACTTTTGCTTTAATTTTTAAAAGAGAAATTAACCTCCCATCATTCCATCTTTACCCAAAAAACAATTAGTATCAGAGGGTTCTTTGAACTTTTATTCTCATTTTCAAATTTGTGTTTTCAAAAAAAAATTAATATTAATCGATTTCAAATTTTAATCTATTTATTATGGAATCCAAGTATTATTCACATGCTCCTATTTTTTGTGGAAAAAATTATTCCAATTGAAAAAATTATATATCATATTTTCTTATTAGTATAAGTTACCCTATCTATAAAATGGTTATACATGAATAAATTACTACTAAAAAAAATGAAGATAAATGAAAATATGATAATATTAAAAATTTAGAACTTAATGGAAAATATATGAATTCTTTACACTATTTTTTTGGTTGAAATAAATTTAATCATGTTTCTATATGTAAAATTTCTCATGAATTATGGAAATTTCTAGAAGTACCTTATGAATGACCCAAAAATTTAAAGATTCTATATTATAATTATATAGGAAATATTTTATATGCATCTAAATGAATACATTACTAGTATGTTTACATGATTTACCAAACTTTTCTATGGTCTAAAGTCTCTTGGTGATGATTTGTCTATAGAAATTTTATTTAAAACGATACTCTTGGTTCTACTAAGAAATTTAGAAACTAAATTTGTGTCTATACAAGAATAAAATTATGTGAATAAAGTATCGACTGATGAACTTATAAGATCCCTCATAATGTAATAAATTACTATGAAGTGACAAGATAAGAAAGAGGCCAATAAATATAAATAAGTAATGAAAACAATCACCTTCAAATCTACCAAAAATTACTTATTCAGAGTTGAAGTTTAATATTTTTCTAAAATATCCAAGGACATGAAAAAAAATCTTAAATAAAAATAAAGTTTTTAATCAATCCAAGAAAGTGAATCAAAAAGTTATAGAGAAAGTGTGATGCTATAAATGCAATAAAGAGGGTAACATCTTTCCATAATTCCATTTATGAAAAAATATATATAAGAAAAAGAATGAGGTAAGAAGGATATCAAAGTCACAACCTAGAGTTTTATTGATTACTCCATGGAATCATATCTCTTAACCACTTCAAGTGACTCAAATACCAAGTTCCTTATGGTAAATTTTGATGAAGACATAGAGGATATTACCCCCTTCCCATTTCCCACTCCTCCCCTTATTAACCTAATTAATCCCCATCTTATTCTTCCTATTGGTCCTTAAGTCACCTTAATTACAAAGTATTTAATATGATCATTATAAAATTAAAAATGGTTTTCAAAAAACATTCAGTATTAAAAGAACTTTATAATAAATATAATCAACCTATTAATGAAATAGAACATCCTCTAAAAGAAAAGGAACTAATTTTCAATGAAAATGAATAAATTATCCATGAAAATTAACAATCAAATGAATATAAATATACTCAAATATATAATCAAATACGTTAAGATATCTCTATACAAACTCACCTAAGGATAATATACTTTAAATAAAATGTTAGGATCTAAAATACTTGAAAATAAATGGGGTGTTCTTGGTCTCTAAAATCATACAAGAACATCATAAAACCCATTAAAAACTAGCTTTATTAAATGTTTATCACAAGATAAGTTTTGAAATTATTGTAAAATAATTGGATATTTAATTAATGAATATCATTCTAAGAATTCATGATAGGGAAGCTAAAATAAAATCAAGTTTCATCTAGATTTTCCAAAATAAAATTGCATACTAAACAAATCTGGACACCTAAATCACTATTGGATAACAATAGTTTCCCAAAGATCATTTGGTTAGAAAAACCTTTAGTGTTATTTTTTTTAGGAAAAGTGTATTTATAGGAAGTAACATTAAGCACTATGGTACCAATATAGTTATTACTTCAGACACGTGTCTGGTGACCTCTCCAAATTTAATCAAATAGAAAAATTATAAGGTTTTCACATCACCTTTAGTGATAATTCTAGGGGTAAGATAATTGATGAAAGTAATGTCGGTTTTTATAACTCCAATCTTATTAAAAATATTTCATTTTTTAAAAACATGAAACAAAATTTTCTAAGTATTAGTTAATTATGTCCTACCATTTTTAAAATTTCATAAAAAATGACATTTGAAAAGTTTTTAACTCAAAAAGAAATATTTTATTTACTACTTCTCATTTTAAAAATATTTATACAATCAATTTAAAATATCTCACTAAGAAAAATACCAAATGTTTTAGTTTATAAGTTAGTTATTCATGGATTTGAAATATATTCCTTATTCACTTTATCACACACTCGCTGGTCAAACTCAGTAATTATCAATTAGTGAAAGATTTACCCAAACAACATTACAAATATGAACTGGTTTGTGAAGCATTCCAATATGGTAGGAAACAAAAAAACTTCTTTTAATTATAAAAAAGTTATTTCTTATTCTAAATCTCATGAATTAATTCATATTTATTTATTCAGACCTTCTCAAATTAAAATTATAGGATTTAGATCAAATAATTTTTCAATTTTTGATGACTTTAAAAGATTCACTTCTAAATTATTCTTATATCATAAAACTGAATCTTTCAAAGTATTCATCAAGTTTTCAAAAAAATTGAAAATGAAAAAGGTCATACAATTATTTCTTTTTAAAGTGATCATGGAGGAAAATTTGAAAATAAGAAATTCAATGATTTTTTCTCTTCTCAAGGATATAATAATTATTTTTATTCTCCTCAAACCTCTCAAAAAAACTGGGTAATAGAGAGATGAAATAGAATTATCCAATAAATCACTTCATATATTTAAACTGAATATAATTTACCTCAATATTTGATGGTTGTGGTTGTCAATATTGTGTACTTTATTATAAATTGTGTTATTGTATGACCTTTTCTCAAAAAGTACTCTTATGAACTTTTGAAGAATAAAAAACCTAAGTTATGAATTATTAATGTTTCTGGTTAAAAAAATTTATTCTCAAAACCAAATAAAATCTTATAAAATTAGATTCAATATACGATGATGGTATCTTTCTTGGGAATTATAACTCAATAATGGAATATTGAGTCTTTAAAAAAAGGAATAAAACATTGGAAGAATAAATCCATGTTGTTTTTGGGAAAAGTCTCCAAAATCTATTTCTAAAAAGGTTTTTGAAAATGAACCTTTCCAATATAAAGAAGTTGAAGTTGTATAAGAACCAATTATAAATTCTTTACCTAAATATTTTCAAAAATATAAATACCATCCCCTTGAAAATTTCATATGAGATTTTCAAATAGAAACTTATACTAGAATATTTTTCCTATATGAGGTTGAACATAATTCTTTTTTATCTCACCAAAAACCCCAAAATACTAATTATGCTCATAATATTTAAAATTGGGTTCTTTTAATACAAGTAGAATGAAATAAATTAACTCAAAATGCTGTATGAAATCTCATGGATAGATTAATCATCATCCCATCATTGGCTGTAAATGGGTTTTTAGGAATAAATAATATGATCTTAGTAGTATCACTAGAAAAAAAGCTTATCTTCTAGCTAATGGTGATAACCAAGAAGAAATAATAAACTATGATGATACCTTTTCACCTGTCACTTAGTTAGAATCCATTAGGATCTTATTTTAATTCACCAGTCAAATTAATTTGAAACTCTTTCAAATGGATGTTAAAAGGGCCTTTAAAAGAGTTTTACTCATGAAAAAAAAATTGTGGAACATCCTACTAGTTTTTAAGATTATAATTTTACCAATAATTTTTTCAAATTAAATATTGATCTCTATAGTTTAAAAGAAGTCCCTCAGGCTTGGTATGAACTTTTTCCTAATTTTTGTTTTATCAAATAGTTTTAAAATCATGAAATTTAATTCAAATATTTTTCTAAAACACATCTCAAATGATTTTTTACTCATCCTGATTTAAGTTAGTGATCTGATTCTTAGCTCAACCTATAACACCTTGAGATTTTATGAGAAATATTATTTTTAATTTCATTTATGTCTTATGTTGTAAGCTACACCAATATTATCTTGCCCTATACGCAACACCGTATTAGCTTTTAGTATACATAAACACTATTCTTGGATTGTGTTGCACGCAAGAGCGGCCTTCCTCGATAACGTGTGTTGTACGCAATACGGAGTTTCACTAAACAATGATATATTGTTATGAACTAGATGTTATGAATATTATTAACTAAATTTTGAATTTTATTACATAATAATTCATCTTACACATATTCTAGAACATGGTATAAGAACAAAATAATTTTTTCGGGTAAAATAAGTATTTTTCAAAAAAATGCAGTTTTGCCGCCTTTTGATGGCGTACCCACTTTAAATATAGTTTTTGACATGTTTATTAGTTAAATTTGACAAATTAAACTTCTTCCTTGGAATAAGGATTTAAAAATTTACTTTGATAAATTTTTGATATTTTTCTGATAAGTTTCCTATTTTGATGAATAGTAAAAATACGATAAATTTTAATTAAAAACAACTTTTTTTATCAAAATAATTTATATGGATAAAATATATTATTGGAAGGTTTTAAAGTATAAATAGAATATATTTTTACCATTTAATATAATTCAAGTCATTATCATTAATTTTACATTGAATTAATAGATAAAAACATTTCAATCATTTGCAATGTTTTAACTTTTAAAACTCGTTTTCTCAACAGCGGGATTAATTTTAAATTAAATACAGAAAATTATGTGTTTTGAATTTGGAAAAATGGATTCCATATTTGGAATCAGTATGTACAAATTATGTTAATAGGATACTTTTTTATTTTTAGACATTATGAATAGTAACACCGATAATTTTTATTTACTACAGTTAAAGGTAAATTGGGTAATTAAGGGTAGAAATAAGATTATAAAATTACCCTAACACCTGACAATATTCTATTGGATGAATAAAAGTCGACCCATATAACATAAGTGTAAGAATAGATTCATTTCATGGACTTTTGACCTTGAAAATGATGTAATTATTATTAAAACCAAAGAAAGTGACAAAATGTCACTCTCTTATATCTTATAAGTGTAATAATTTTAATTTAATGATAAACTTCATAAAACTTCAGACATAAATAGTCACCAGAAATATAATAAAATTATCTGCATCATGTGAATTTATTTAGAATTTTTAGGGATTAAAT
Organism: Viscum album; assembly: GCA_963277665.1. Lineage (NCBI taxonomy): Eukaryota > Viridiplantae > Streptophyta > Magnoliopsida > Santalales > Viscaceae > Viscum > Viscum album. The sequence continues at coordinate 321,619,379 of OY728146.1, forward strand.
AATAATCATTAATGGTGACACAATAGTGATGCAAAAATTGTTTATTTAATGAAAAATCAATAATACAGTTTTTATTAAATTAATAGTGACCCTAAAATTCACAAAACCATGAAAAAAACTTATTGGTAATGTACATTTAAACCATAATCATCCAATTGTAGAATATTTGACCATTTTGAGTCTTATAAAAGCGATTATGACACTTATATTTCTTTATTTTAAATGATGTCAATGTTGTCACCTTCATAATTTAATAAATATAACAATTTAAATTTTGTGATTTTAAGATGATAAATTCGAGTAAAAGTATTATTATATAATATATTAGATTTATCTGCATCATAGTATTTTATTTTTAATTTTTATGCAACAAATAAGTATATTAAATAATTATACAAAAATGTTGTAGTAATTATTTTATTAAGGGAAATATCAAATAAATGGTTTTAAAAATATTAAAATAAATGTTATATGAACAAATTAATGTTCTCCATGAATTTTTTAGATGAATATGACAAGATAGGAATTTATTAAGTATTTTTTTGAATATTTATCTTGTGTGGATTTAATTTAAATCCAAATAATTGAATAGTGTCAAAATTGACACTATTGATATTTTAAAAAACTAACATTTTATTAAATTGTTTAAAAATTACAAATATATTTAAAAATTACAATTTTAAAATTATATGGTCTAAAATGTAATAATTTGTCTAATTATAGAAATTTAGAATAACATAAGTAAGTATTTATAACAATTTAAAAATTAGAATATTATTACCGCAAATAAAATTAAATGGATTAAACAAGAATAAATCAAAATGATAAGGTTTAAAATAAACTTAAAACATGACAAAATTTTATTGGTTGATGAGATTAAAATTATATCTCATCTAATATTTGAATTGATTAATTTTTGGGGGGTATTTAAGTGGTTTTCGATTTTATTATTAATTAATATTTTTGAGGTTTCCAAAAGTGCCCCTCTCTTCTCTTATAAAAGGGAACCTTCTCCCTCTCCTCTTCACAACATTTTGAGCCTTAAAGCTCGTCAAAACCCTGTCCATTTATTTTCTCCACTTACATAGAAACATACTATAGGTATTTATCTTCTTCAAAGACCAACTTTAGTTCCCTAAGAGGAGGTTTAGAAGAGGCGTGTCGAAGAAGAGGTAATATCTTTTTCCGATTCTTTAAAATTTATTTACCCTTAAACTTCTTATTTTTTGTTTGTTTAATTATAAAGTAATAACATCATTATCACTCATATACTTATGTGTTATTATAAATATGAAATAACCCTATTTCACCTTCTATCCATCCTACGGAAAATGAAATCACTGCGCGTGCGTACGTACAGAATATCGTCTCCACGTCGTGGTGTAATCTGTTTTCCACCACCACCTTACATGGATGGGTATAATGGTGTAAAGAATAACTATATATGATTATTGTAACATGATATTAATTCTGAGATATTATATTATCCACTTCAATACCATTCAATAATTATGATAACGATATCATCGCTCGTGCGTACGTACGGATTACCGTCTCCACGACGCGATGAGATTCATTCTTCATGTTAACCATTCAAGAATGATTATAAAGTATATATAATAAATAATCCTGAAATATATGAAATAATAATGATACTAGATTTATGTATATGTTATTTACTTACTTCCATTCAATTTAATAAGGAAATGAAAACAGCGTTCATGCGTACATACGACCTACAGTCTCCATGAACGGTGTATTTCATTCCATTTATCGATCTATTATATATATTTATATTCTAAATATATATTATATATAAATCATGTTTTACATTCTGGAAGTAAGTAATCACGATATAAGTAATCATATGAATAATTAAAAGTCAAAACACGGACGATAAATGAAACGATTTTACCAAAAACATTGCTTTAACATGGAATTAACAAATGAACGGGTAATATAAAGTCGTAAGTGAATCATAAATGATATAATAAATATTATTATGGTTCTGTTACAAGTTAATAATATGTTGAAAACCACTATACAAGAGTCTCGGAAACATACAGAAGAAATTGGACATAAGGTAAGGGATAATTATTCCAATCTCGTTCTTATCCGAGATTGTTTATTCGTAAGTATTTACTAGGGTTATGTTTATCATCCATGTCCATGTTTTCTCAAAATGATTTCATAAAATGTTTAATATTATTCCATGTATGTTTAAATTGATTTTTACCCTTTTTGACTTTTACCACAAGGTATGGAAGGAATCTTTCTTTTGTTTACCATACGAGGTACTTTTTCACTTTTTCGTCAAAAGTACGAGGAGAATATTTTTTTAACTTATAAGGAATGAATGGATTTTTACGGATTCATAATGCCTTATTTTCATGAAGATTCCTCTAAAATATTTCATTATTATTTTCAACAAAATCCTTTTCTTTTAAAATTACTTGGCATTTTTAGAAAAGAAAATTATTTTGAAGAAGAAAGGATATTTTCCTCAAGAATTCATTTCAAGTGTTTTATCAAAACTATTTTACATCTAAAATGACATTATTTAATTTTTTTATGTTTCAAGTATAATGTCTCTATTATTTACATGGTGTGATTTTTCTTATGATGAAATGATATCTAATTTTTTATATATATTATCTTATGATGGGATGATGTTTATGAAACCTATTTTATTCTTTGGGTTTTGATGAATGACTTAGGTTTACTTTGTGGCACACGTAAGAATGATTTCATTATGAGATGGGTGGGACCTATATCTCTCTCCAATGCATTGGGTAAATATTTATATCTCGTGAGATAAACATGGCTGGATTTTCATGTAAATCCAGTTCATTAATACAGGGTTGGAACAGTAAGTAAACCTAGTTCAGTAATGGACTTTGTCCACTATGATGGTCTTGGGAGTAATGCCTTGGATACTATGGAAATCATAACATGTGCTTAATGGTTTTTCACAATTACATGTTTTATTACCATGTTATTTTATTATGATTAATGTTATTTTATGATCTATGCCTTATGTACTGTTAAGATTTATGTCATTACTCATGATTTTGATGTTTTATGTTCATGTTTTTACGTTCAAATGTTTATGGGTTGTTCTATGTTCTCCATGTTTGCTCTTACTGAGCATTTGAGCTCACCCTTTTTATGTTTTATTTTCCCTAGGATATAAATAAATGTTATAGATAAGAAAAAATGGGAAGATCTTTATGGGAGATGTTGAAGATCTTTCACCATGATTAGAAGATTTTGTTCTGATTTTCCAAAGACACTAAACTATTACGGTCCTTGGGTGTCTATTTTTGTTATGTATTAATTTTTCCACAAAAGTAATGTAATGTCCATGTACGTTAATCTTGGGTCTCTACAGTTGGTATCAGAGGAAAGGATTATTTAACCTTTGGAAACTAGGATGCGAAATCTTTAGTGAGATCCCTAGAGATATTTCTAAGGTATGTCTAGGGATGTCCGTAATGTTAAGTATAAGTATAGGTTACAGTTCTAGAATTATGATAACGATCATGAATAACCTAGGATTAAACCTAACATTTTAGAGATTGAAAGTAATCCCCATGATTATGTTGTTTTCCTAGTATGATTTTTTCCTCTCACACTATTCTTTTTGGGTTTTAGATAATGGTTGGAACCTGAAGGAACCATGTTAATGATCAATGCACTGGGAAATGCAATGATTGTACTTCTGAACAACCAAATGTAATGGGAAATGTATTGCAAAATCTTATTGTTATTCTTACAAAAGCTATGAATCATTCTGGACTTCCAAATGAGCAGATAAGGGAACAATATTCTATTGATTCCTTCATGAGGAAACATCTACCTTCTTTTAGTGGGTCATCTGATCCACTTGTTGCTGAACAATGGATCAGTACCATTGAAAAGATATTTTCCATACTTCTCTATTCAGAGCATGAAAAATTCATTTTGGTTGTTTACCATTTATAAGTTAAATCAGACCAGTGGTGGAATCTAATTAAGAATACAAGGCCCAAGATGAAATTGAATCCATGGAATGGGATGAGTTCAAGAACTTGTTTTTAAATAAGTACTTCCCTTGTATTCTTAGAAAAAATATGGAAAAGGATTTCCTTGAGCTTAAGAAAAAGGATGATGAATCTGTAGGTATATATGAGGAGAATTTTACAAGGCTTCCAAGGTATGCATCTGGATTTATCATTCAACCTAAAAGTAAAGTTGATCGATTCTTCAATGGATTAAAACCAAGTCTTCAAAGGGCATTAACGATAAGATACTTCTGTAGCTATGAATAAATTGTGCGTTGTGCTATCAAGGTAGAAGTAGAAGTTGGTGTTACATATCAATCTCATGGTTTTTACAAGAAACGAAAGATGGAGTTCAAGGAAAATCTCAAAAAAATGGTGAAAAGAAGACGAATGTTTCATTATGATCAAAGTGTGGAAAGAAGCATGGTGGAGATTGTCTTAAAGGGACTAGAAAATGTTTTAAGTGTGGAAAAAAGGTTATCAAGCAGCTGAGTGTCGAAGTAATGGGAAAAAGGTAGCTAAAAATGTGAATAGAGAAAAGACTATAGAGAACGCACCACCAACACTTCAATGCTACAAGAGCAAGGAAATGGGGCATTATGCTAACCAATGCCATAATCCAAGGGTTAATGATAATCGACATCAACAACCTATTAAGGAAAAGTACAAAGGGAAGTCACATGCGATCACTATCAGCGATGTTGAGTATGAAAATGATGTGGTGGAATGATTAAGTGTTTATGTAATGGGATTCCAAAATAATATTGTCGAATCTCATTTATAGTATCGTGGAATATTGGAATATATATGTATTGGTTTATTGTGGTTTTAAACAATTTTATGGTACTGGTAACAATGAAAAGTGATTGAAATATTTTTGGAAAGAAGATGATATGCGCATAATGAAGGGATAAGGAGAAAATAATATGTTTGATAGTATTAATGAGCTCATGACTGATATAAGGAAAAAGTGATATCATGGTTTGAGTATTTAGAATTTTTGGGATTTTGGTATGTGGAGAGAGTTAACTTTTAACAGAATTCATGTTTTCACTAAGATTCTATGGTAATTCATGTTCTAAGAAAATACATTATTAAGGTATTCACATGTTTGTAATGTGACCAACAAGATATAACTTATGATATATAGGGGATAAATGATGGTATTCACATGCTTTGTAGATGACCTCTCTAGTAATATTTTTCATTATACTATGAGATTGGATAGAAGTATTTTGGAGAATCCTAAAGATTGGAATGGATTAAGTTAGACATCAGATAGTATTGTTTAAGGATATAAATTTTTGATATTATTTCTAAAATGTTATAATAGTATAGTATTCAAAAAAGGAAAACCTGTAGGATGGGCGACAACCCATCGCGTCGGACAAGGATGCGGGAATCGAACCCACAACCAAAGTGCAGCAGGCCTTTATCGCCTTCCACTGTCCTACAGGAAGTCCCTGTTTAGTAGAAATTAGTTTTATTTTATTAATTGGTATGATATATGAAGTACAAGTCCATTTTTGGATCCATATATGATTAATATCTCCATATATGGACTTATGTATATTGAATAACTTTTTCTAACCTTTAGTTTGAGACAGATGTAATGACCCGTCATTCTATCACTTGATCTACTAACACTTCACGAATGAAAAAATTCAACTTCATTTAATTAAGATAGGAAGTGGAAATTTTTCAAGGAACAACCAATGGTGAATTGTACCAAAATCAAGTAAGTATTTATTCTAATTCAAATTCTTCAACTTTAGGGAAATGATCTTGAAAACCAAAAATGTTGTCCTAGTACACTCATAACCGTTGAATTAGATGGTACCTTAGATCATCACAAATTTATGGCTTTTTAATTGTTGGATTTTTCATAGCTATGTTCTCTACCATTCTCCATCAAAACATGATGGTTATATTTCTCTTCCATATCAATGTTTTCACCTATGTTCTCCTATGTGGAAACCCAGTGATGAGTTAATTTGGGTAACCATTACATTTCTTACTTTATTTTTTAAAATTAAGTTTTAGTATTAATATTTACGATGTGGGTTTCTATGAAAGAAACTTTCAAGTAGTAAACGATTTATAACCCCGATGAATTTTTAGGGCGAAATTCATTTTAAGGGGGGTAGAATGTAACACCCTGATAATTTATGAGAAATATTATTTTTAATATCTTTGATGTATTGTGTTGTATGCTACACCCAGATTAGATTTCACTATACGCAACACCATATTAGCTTGTAGTTTACACAAACACTATTCTTGGCTTGTATTGCACGCAAGATCGACTTTCCTCGATAGCATGTGTTGTACGCAATACTGAGTTTCAATAAACAATGATATATTGTTATGAACTAGCCGTTATGAATAGTCTTAACTACATTTTGAATTTTATTACATAATAATTCATCTTACACATATTCTAAAACATGGTATGAGACCAAAATAAATTTTTCAGGTAAAATAAGTATTTTTTTTAAAAAAATGCAGTTTTTCCGCCTTTTGATGGCGCACCCACTTTAAATCTAGTTTTTGACATGTTTATAAGTTCAATTTTACAAATTAAACTTCTTCCTTGGAATCAGGATATAAAAATTTACTTTGATAAATTTTTGATATTTTTTTGATAAGTTTCTTATTTTGATGAATAGTAAAAATACGCTAAATTTTAATTTAAAACAACTTTTTTCAAAAACAAATATATGGTTAAAATATATTATTCAAAGGTTTTAAAGTATACATAGAATATATTTTTACTATTTAATATAATTAAAGTCATTATCATTAATTTTATATTGAATTCATAGGTAAAAACATTTCAATCTTTTGCAATGTTTTAACTTTTAAAACCCATTTTCTCAATAGCACGATTAATTTTAAATTAATATTTCAACTTATGTGTTTTGAATTTGGAAAAATGGATTCCATATTTGTAATAATTAGGTCCAAATTATGTTAATATGATACTTTTAATTTTTAGACATTATTAATAGTAACTACGATAATTTTTATTTACTATAGTTAAAGGTAAATCGGGTAATTAAGGGTAGAAATAAGATTATAATTTTACCCTAACACCTGCCAAAATTATATTTGATGAATAAAAGTCGACCCATATCATCTAAGGGTATAAATATATTCATTTCATGAACTTTTGACCAAGAAAATGATGTAATTATTATTAAAACCAAAGAAAGTGACAACATGTCACTCTCTTATATCTTATAAGTGTAATAATTTTAATTTAATGATAAACATTATAAAACTTCGAACATAAATAGTCACCATAAATCTAATAAAATTATCTACATCATGTGAATTTAATTAGATTTTTTAGGGATTAAATAATTATCATTAATGGTGACACAATAGTGATGCAGAAATTGATCATTTAATGAAAAATCAATAATACAGTTTTTATTAAACTAATAGTGACCATAAAAGGCGGAAAAACCAGACCAAAACTTATTACTCGTGTACATGTAAACCATAATAATACAATGGTAGAATATTTGACCATTTATAGCCTTATAAAAGTGATTATGACACTTATATTATTTTATTTTAAATGATGTTAAAGTTGTCACCTTCATAATTTAATAAATATAAAAATTTAAATGTTTTGATTTTAAGATGATAAATTCTAGTACAAGAATAATTATGGAAGATATTATAATTATCTTCATAATAGTATTTTATTTTTAATTTTTATGCAACAAATATGTATATTAAATAATTATACAAAAATGTTGTAGTAATTATTTTATTAAGGGAAATATCAAATAAATGGTTTTAAAAATATTAAAATAAATGTTATATAAAACAATTAATGTTCTACATGAATTTTTTAGATGAATATAACAAGTTAGGAATCTAGTAAATATTTTGGTTCGAATATATATTCTGTGTGGATTTAATTTAAATTCAAATAATTGAATAGTGTCAAAATTGACACTATTGATATTTTATAAAAATAACATATTATTAAATTGTCTAAAAATCACAAAAATATTTAAAAATTGAAATTTAAAATTATATGGTCTAAAATTTAAAAATGTATATAATTATAGAAAATTTACATTACATAATTAAGTATTTATAACAATTTCAAAAATTAGAATATTATGACTGCAAATAAAATTAAATAGATTAAACAAGGATAAATCAAAATGATAAGGTTTAAAATAAACTTAAAACATGTAAAACTTTTATTGGTTGAAGCGATTAAAACCCTATCTCATCTCATATTCGAATTGAGTAATTTTTTTAGGTTTTTATATGAGTTTTCATTTTATTATTAATTAATATTTTTGAGGTTTCCAAAAGTGCCCCTCTTTTCTCTTATAAAAGGGTACCTCCTCCCTCTCCTCTTCACAACATTTTGAGCCTTCAAGATTGGAAAACCCCTATAAATTTATTTTTTAAACTTCCCTAGAAACATACTATAGGTCTTTATCTTCTTCAAAGACCTACTTTAGTGCCCTAAGAGGAGGTTTAGAAGAGGCGTGACGAAGAAGAGGTAATATACATTACCGATTCTTTCAAATTTATTTCTCCTTCTACTTCCTCTTTTTTATTTTTTTCATTATAAAGTAATAAGATCAGTATCAATCATATACTGATATGTTATTATAAATATTAAACAACTCTATTTCACCTTCCATCCATCCTACGGAAAATGAAATCACTGTGTGTCCGTACGTACGGAATACCGTCTCCACGCCGTGGTGTATTTTGTTTTCCACCACCACCTTACATGGATGTTTATAATGGTGTAAAGAATAACTATGAATGATTATTATAAAATGATACTAATTCTAATATATTCTATTATCCACTACACTACCATTCAATAATGATGGGAACGATATCATCACTCGTGCGTATGTACGGATTACGGTCTCCACGACGTGATGAGATTCATTCTTCATGTTAACCATTCAAGAATGATTATAAAGTATATAAAATAAATAATCATGAAATATATGACATAATATTGATACTATATTTATGTATATGTTATTTACTTACTTCCATTCAATTTAATAAGGAAACAAAAACAACATTCATGCATACGTACGGCCTACCGTCTCCATGAACAGTGTTTTTCATTCCATTTATCGATCTATTATATATATTTATATTCTAAATATATATTATATATAAATAATGTTTTACATTATGGAAGTAAGTAACCATGATCTAAGTATTCATATGAATAATTACAAGTCAAAACACGGACGATACATGAAACAATTTTACCCAAAATGCTTCTTTAACATGGAATTGACAAATGAACGGGTAATATAAAGTCGTAAGTGAATCATATATGATATCATAAATATTATTATGGTTCTATTACAAGTTAATTATATGTTTAAAACCACTATATAAAAGTCTCAGACACATATGGAATAAATTGGACATAAGGTAAGAGACATTTATTCCAATCTCATTCTTATCTGAGATTGTTTATTTGTAAGTATTTACTGGGGTTATGTTTATCATCCATGTCCATATTTTCTCAAAATGTTTTCATGAAATGTTTAATATTCTTACATGTATGTTTAAAGTCATTTTTACCCTTTTTTACTTTTACCACAAGGTACGGAAGGAATCTTTGTTTTGATTACCATATGAGGTACTTTTTGACTTTTCTGGTAAAAGTGTGAGGAGAATGTTTTTTTAACTTATACGGAATGAATGGATTTTTATGGATTCATAATGCCTTATTTTCATGAAGCTTCCTCTACAATATTTCATGATTATTTTCAACAAAACAATTTTCTTTTAAAATTGCATTGCATTTTGAGAAAAGAAAATGGTTTTGAAGAAGAAAGGATATTTTCCTCAATAATTTATTTCAAGTGTTTTATCAAAACTATTTTCCATATAAAATGACATTATTTAATATGTTTATGTTTCAAGTATAATGTCCATATTATTTAAATGGTGTGATTTTTCTTATGATAAAATGATATCCATTTTTTTATATGGATTATGTTATGATGGGATGAGGTTTATGAAACCCATTTTATTCTTTGGGTTATGATGAATGATTTATGTTTATTTTGTGTCACACATAAGAATGATTTCATTATGAGATTGGTGGGACCTATATCTCCCTCTAATGCATTGAGTAAAGATTTATATCTCATGAGATAAACATGCCTACAACGGAATGTAAATCTGATTTAGTAATACAGGGCTGGAATGACAAGTAAACTCAGTTCAGTAATATACTTTGTCCATTATGATGGTCTTGGCAGCAATGCCTTGGATAATATAGAAATCATAATATGTGATTAATGGTTTTCCAAAATTACATGTTTTATTCCCATGCTATTTTATCATGATTAGTGTTCCTTTATGATATATTCCTTATATAATTCCAAGATTTATGTCATTACTCATGATTTTCATGTTTTATATTCATCTTTTTACGTTCAAATGTTTATGGGTTGTTTTATGTTCTCCATGTTTTCCCTTTCTGAGAATTTGAGCTCACCCTTTTTATGTTTTTTTCCCAGGATATAAAGAAAGGTTTTAGGTAAGAAAAAAAGGGGAAGATATTTATGGGAGATGTGGAAGATCTTTCACCATGATTAGAAGATTTTAATATGAGTTTCTAAAGACACTAAACTATTACGGTCCTTGGGTGTCTGTTTTTGTTTTGTATTAAGTATTCCTCAACAATAATTTAATTTCCATGTACGTCAAGTTTGGGTCTCTACAAAACCAATGAATCTATTTGAATTAATTTTTTTGATTTAATGAAAAATGAATTTGAAATGGACATTATCGGTGAACTCAAATTTCTTCTCGGTTTTAAAATTTATCAAAACTGAATTCTCTTACTTTCCACATGTGCTGAAGTCATTCATGTCATTTGGAAGTGCAGAAATAGGGCTCGACACAAAAAGTGTGGCATCAATTATAGGTTTCTGATCTCTGAAATTTTGTTTGCGGCTCAACAAGAAAACAATTTACATGCTGAAAATGGTCACAACTCAGTAAAAGATTTCACTATTCGAAAAAAATTGAACGTGCAATATTACTATCCTAGGACTCTTGGAACCATGTAAGTCTTATGGTTACCTCCTTTTTCAGGATGGATTAAATGCAACTTGTATAGTGCCTAGAGAGGTAATCCAGGACCTACTGGATATGGTTTTTTCTTCAGAAATCGTGATGGTGACTTCCTTGATGGGGTTCATGGTACATGTGGACTTGCCATAGCTCTTGAAGCAGAGATGATGGCTCTCATAGAACCAGTTTATTTTTCTCATAGAATGAATTGGAGGAAAATCTAGTTTTAAAGTGACTCTATCACAATTGTTCAAGCAGTTAGAATGGGTCAAATTCACCTTGATTAGAAACTAACATCGAAATGGATTAAGTTCCTTGATATACTTGCTTCAAAGGATTATATCCTTACACATGTCTATCATGAAGCCAACCAAATTTCTGATTTCCTTGCAAACATGGGGGCCTCTAGCGACACTTTCACCTATCATTCCAATGATCCTCATGAGATCCCCCCTATCCTTTATAGAGATAAATGTAAATTTCCTTCCTTCAGACTTTTATAACCCATGTTTCCTTTCTTTAGTTTTATGAAAGAAAACTAATTTATCTTATTGTGACCCAGCCTAATATCGTGTTTAGTGTCTTTCTTGGTGATCATTTTCAATCAAATCCAATGGAATATCATCCCAAATATATTAAAAGGATTATATTTTTTAAAAAGGAACTAAAATTTTTGGTTAATCTTATCCCAAAGTAACTTCTTTTAAATAACTAGTTTTTATAATGATGATTTTTGTGGCTTCCAACTAGATAATTAAAGTAAAAGTGGGACTTTTCACCTACATAGAAAATCCTTCGGATCATATATTAGTAAGAAGCAAAACATTATTTCTATTTCTATATCCAAAGTGGAATACCTAGTCACTATAATTTGGTGCACCCAAGTAATAGAGATGAAACACATTCTCTTAGACCTTGGGCTTACATATGACCATATCCCAATTATGTGTAATAATAATAATTCCATTAATATTACCAAAACATTTATCTATCACTATCTCATGAAACACATTGATCTTAGGTTCCATTTCTTAAAAATATCATTTCTAAGTGGGTAATATTTTATTGGAAATTTTAGGGATGGAATTTCGACTCACTGATATTTTCACTAAACCTCTAGGTGTTAATAATTTTGATTGCATTAAAGGTGATTTAAAAATGGTTCACGTGCGAAATTACCCATTTGACTATATATAACTTGATTAATATTATTGATTTTTTTAAATATTGATTTTATTTTTATTTTTTTCTCTTTCATTTTAAAATCTTGAGATTCTTGATTTAATTTTCTATTATTTTTTATATTTATTATTTCTATTTTCTCTCTTGAATATGATCCCTATATCACACATTTACATTTATTTGAGGGGTATATTTATCTCTTTAATTATAAAATTTTAATTAAGATTTTATTTAAATTACATTTTATTATTTTCAAACTAAAAAGTCATATTTTCTAATGAAAGTGATTTTTATTACTTTTTAACGATTTTAAACTAAACATGTTCTCAAATTCTAATACACTTAGTGTGTTATTTAATTTTTTTTAAAATAGGTATATTTTTAAAACATGTATGAGAAATTATGTATATGAACTACTCATTTTTAAAATAAAAATATATATTTTTATCTCTCTTAAAGTAATATTAGTAATTAGTAAAAATTTATATTGATACTTATCTCTCTCATAATGTTTTTGATTTTTTATTTAACAAAATCAAAATGAAAGGATGATTTCAAGGTTATATTCACATCCAAAGTAACTTTCTCAACCTTCTAAATCATTAAATGGTAGAAAACTTTCTCTTTAAGGGAATGAGTGGCTTGGAAAAGGTATGTACCATTTTTTTCTTTTCTCAATTTTCTTTGTTCTTCTTATTATTTCTTTCTCTTATATATATATTTTTTAAACCTTATTTTAAACTCACCCTAACTCATTTTCTTTTTAAAATAGTGTGTATTAAATTAAATAGGTGTTTAAATTTTCATTTTATCCTTTAATATTACTTCTCATTTAATTTTTTAAAACATGCTACTGATCTTTTTCTAAATCACTATTTTGAGTTTTTAAAAAATTATCTTTATTTTTTCATCAATGTTTCTTAAAAATATCTCTTTTGAGATTTTTCAAAATCCCTCTTAATATTTTTATTCAAATCTTTCCTTTTAAATTTATCTTTCCACTCCTTGTTTTATTTTTGATAATCACAATGGGGGAGAATTTTATTGACTTTTAATTAGGGAGAAATTTTAAAATTCAAAGGGATAAATATTTATTGAAAAAATGTAGAGAAATTATATTTTTATTTTTATTTCTTAATTTTTTCCTAAATGTGGAGTTAAATTTTTTTCTCTTGTTTTAATATCTTTTATATCATTGATATCTTAAATACATTATTATATCCTTTACTATTGCTTTACACTTGATATACATTTTTAAGTTAAGTGTTTTGTTATCATCAAAAAGGGGAATATTTTTATACCTTTATATATCTTATAGTGTTTTTGTAATCACAAATACTCTTTTATGTTTGTAACATGTTCATTTTTAGTGAATTTTAGTTTCACCTATGGTCCTTTTAGTTAGGTCATTTATGGACTTAATCGAGATATAAAATTCTATTCAAAGGAATCATGCTAGTCATATTAAAGTCTTGGATTAGTCATTCATCATGTTTTAAGATATTTTAATGAAGTTACAATATCAATTAAAGGCCTTAGACGGAATCATGGGAGGCTCTTATTGAAAGTAATGGTTTGAGGTATAATTGGATAGCTAGTGTAGTGTCACTAGCTAGTTAGTGGTGTTCAGCAGAATTCCCCATGATCCAAAAAGTCTAGAGACCAGTCAATAGAGGGAACTAGATAGTCGATGGAAAAAGGTAGAACCCAATGATTCCCAGGTACCTCACTGACTCTCTGGTTGGATCATCTTCCAAGATGATGGATTCAAACTAGAATAGTCAAGATACATTAATTGGTGGTCTTAAATGCATTGACTCGGGCCATTAAATCTCTATATAAACCCTATACACTTGTATCTTTTAATAATCCTATAAATAGAGACCTAAGAAATCTTGGATAATATCAATGAATATATACAACAACTCTTTGATCAATTAAATAAATCTCTCACAATGAATCTCTAGTGATCTCAAAGTTCCATCAAAATAGGCAATATTCATTTGTTAATTAAAATCAAATACAATCTTCTTAAAACATCTTTATATATCTTATCTCAATTGTTCAAATATATTTGAGAGATAAGGGAGAGGAATTATAATGGGTTTTCACCAAAGTAAAACTTCTTCTTCTAATCACCTTCATTAACAACTTCTCACAACTGAAAAAGTGAGGGATAAGTTCATTATCTACCGACAATTCTCAAGAGTGTGATCACAAACCATAATTATGAAGGATGAGTTTATTGATCACCACAAATAGCATGTTATTAATAAAATAAACATTTCAACCTAAGGGGAGAAGATATAGAGGCTCACATTGAGTTATTAATATACTCATTTATTAAAATATTTTCACTCTCTCTTTTAATCAAAGCATTGCATCATCCAATATCAATAAAAAAATTAATAAATTCATTATGAATGTTTTTATTATTATTAATCACTTTATTAATACTAAAATTTACCTTTTAATTCATATAAAATATATCAATTCATATCTTTATCTAATTTATCTCTTTATCATATCTATCACTTTATCACTTTATCATATCAAATCCATTTAGTTTTCTATTTACTTTTTAAGAGGGAAATTCACGCCAACCCTATTTCCATATTTATACAACTAATATTCATTTTTTTCAACACTTATATCATCTTTCATTTATTGAGGTGACCTAGGAAAATCCCATCTTCAGATATTTCATTAAATTTTCCCATTTTGGATTTTTTATCTTCATTAGGAAAAAACTTCCAAACACTAAAATATTTCACCATTAGTTTATTATTATACCACATCTCATAGTTGGTAATGTATACTTTCGGTGTTAGTAAACATATATTCTGAACAAGAACCATTTAAAACTTATATTCCCTCTGGAAAAGTTTAGAGATTTATACTCTACAATCATGGTCCTTCCCATCTTAACCAAGGTCCTGTTTTTCCTTTCTATAACCCCATTTCCTAAGGGGTGTAGGAAGAACTGTACTGATGTTTTATTCCATGATTTGACATATAGTATTTTAAAAAGTTATATGTAAACTTCATTAAATTATCTTTTTTTATATTCTATATATATGAACCTGGTTCCTTTTTAGATTCCATTCTATAAAACATAAACATTTCCACAATATCATATTAATGTTTCATAAACATAACACTTGTAATCCATGTGAATTTATCAATAAAAGTAATATTGTATAAGTCACAATTTTTTGATAGATTCCTCATCAGTTCACATACATTAGAATGTATAATATCAAGAGTTCTAGTTGACTGAATTTCTACCCTTTTATGTCTTCCTTTAGTCATATTCCCATTATGATAAGCTTTATAGATGATATTTATTTCTCTTTTAAGTAGAGGTAAATCTATCACATCATATTCCTTTAATATTTTTTTCCCATGTTCTATTTTTCAAAATGACCAAGCCTTATACACCATAAATGATTTTCATCATTCTCACTTAAGTAACAAGAGTTACATAGATCACAAATTTGAAACAGGTTTCCTTCAATTATTTATCCTTATAAAATAGATTTTATATTTGATAATAACTAAATTATTTAATAATTTATATCGAATACAATATTGTTTCCATCATCATACAACTAAATTTCACTTAGGATTTTATGTTTAAGTCCATAAACAGAGATAAATTCCTTGAAATTTAACTTTTGGTCATCTATGAAAGTTGTGCTAATTCCTTTAATTTTTAGGGAACTATTATTACCAAAGATAATAAATCCTTCATTGTGTTCTTATAAGTTTCTCAAAACTTTAACAAAATCTTCCATATGAGGGGAGAATATTCTATCAAGAATCTATAACTTCCATTTCTGAACACTTTTAGGGTAACTTCAACAAGTAATTAATTTTATTCTATTTTTATTTTCGTTCTTCCTTTTATCTATTGTCATATGAAATTTTTCTTAGTAATGTATCCATTCACTTGTCCACATAATGTCATGATTGGTCACATTTCCTATGTGTTTCTTATAGGTAGTCAAAATTGATTCCATTTAGAAGTCATTTTAACATTCTATTTCTTTTACCTTGAATTCTTTCTTCCTTTAGGATGTTTCTTCTTTTTCTTGGAGGGTTGATTCCCATCAACTCAAACATTATCCACAAGGGAGACATGTCATGCTATCAATTATAATATTTTTTATAATGATTTTGTAGAACCAACAGTATCCATTGAAAAACCATATTTCATATTGATAAAGATCTAGTTTTAAAAAAAATTATTGTGGCTCATTAGATGATACAACATTCATTTGTCCCATATGTTAGTAAGCCTATATATAAAAAAATTCTTAACTTTATTTGAATTTTTGGATAATTTCATCTCATTCTTCATGACCCAAGCTAGTCTATTTTCTATTAACTCACTTGCATGGTTTGTAAAATCCAATTTATTTTCATTTTTAATGGGAATAATTGTAACCTATTTTTTTCAGAAAATATTTTTTAATAGCTCATAAAGATTCAACTTTAACTTTTTTTGTCTTATTTAAATAATCATTATACTATTCATAGGGTTTTCGACTTCAAATCATTTTGAGTGTGTCATTCTTAGTATATCTTCCATTAAATAAAGGTTCTCACTTTTATCCTTTGAAATTTTATCCCACCCAGCCACCTTAAAATTGAGGTTATTAATTTCACAATTGTATTCATTCTCCTTTTTGAGAAAATATTATTCACTTTCAATATTCTTCTCTCTATTTTTTAATAAGTTAAGTTTCTTATTATTCATAGTATTTCTCTCAAGAATAGCTTCCATTTATGATTTCATCATGTGTTACAAGTAAGTTACATCACCGTCTTCCTCTTCCTCCATTAAGGTTTCCACATGTTTCAAATGATTCATGAAGTTTAAGAATTTCTCTAGAATTTATCCATCGGATGATTTAACTTATGATAAGTCCACTTCTAAGTACTTTCTTAGAAAACTTTGTTTCTTATTTTGAGTGAACTTTATTTTTTCCTCCATCTTATTTTGTTTTTTATTCCACTTATTCATTTGAGTATTTTCATTTGGACCATCTTCTTATCTTCATTACCTTTATTCTTAAGTAAATTAATGGAAAAGTTCCCAACTCCTACACACTCGAAGTATTTTAACAGAATATTTCATTTGTATTTACCATTACCTTATTTTAAATTTCAAGAGATATAACAAATTATCCTCTTGTTATCTTTATCTATCTCATCTTCATATTATGATTTATATAAAGGTTAATATTCTGAAACATTGATTTTGATCTTTCTCATGGATTCAAAATCCATTTCTTCCTTAACATTTTTATTAAATTCTAGAGACTTACTTATTTAATATTCCATATGGATATTTTTATGTTATTATAAAGATAAATAATCTCTATCCTCCAATTATGAGATTTTAAGATCAAATTTTCTATGTAAATTTCTCTTTAACCATTCCACAATAGCTGATTACATAAGAGTGTTTTAGAATCCCTTGATGTTAGCAACAATTTAATTGGCTCTTTTGAAATATCCATCGATATTTTCCTTTCCATCCATATTCAAGTACTCAAACAAACTTCACTATATTTTAATTTTTTATTCCTTTTCTTTAATAATACCTTCAAAGATATTTTCCATATTTTAATAAGTTTCCTTAGAATATTAAAGACCCATTACCTTAGTGTAAACATTGTATGAAAAAATATATGATAATTCAATTCCAAGCCATACAATCAACTTCCATTTTCCATTTGTCTCAAAATACATATAAACATCCTTTTTCCTAGGTGGAAAACTTATTTTAGCTACATCCACTACTTCCAATACAGCATATAGGAAAAATGGCATTATCATATGTTTCCATATATGAATGTTTTTTCCATAAATAGTAGGGATTGACTCTACTTTTACTGGAATTTAAAATTTTCATCTTCAATAGTCATATTTAATTAAGGGATCCTAGATCTGATACCACATACGATACCTAGGAATGGGAGAACCACTAAAATGGGGGGTTGAATCTATGGTTTCTTTTTAAAAAATCCTTTAACTTTAAGGTAATCTATATGAATTTTTAAGATCTTGATCTTACTCATGTAAAACACTCATTATAACTTGTATATAGTAAAGTAGAGAAGAAAGTAATGTACCTTTATTTTTACAAGGTTCATTCCAAATGAGAAAACCTACTCCTTATTATGCTCAGGATGCCTAAGTTATAAATTTTTCCACTATAATCAATTACCATTTATAACAGTTTGAGAAGGGATCAACACTAAACCAAAGGTGAATCCCACACATATATCTCTCAAAAATATTATTATATTTATTCCCACTAGTTATAATGTTTGGATTATACTTTGATCCTTTTGAATATCAAAACATCTTCTCCTCACAAACTTCAATATCTATAACTTAGCTGTCTAGAACTTGAATCTTTCAGTTCTAAAAATTTTAGCCTCATTAGCTCAGAAATATCATTCTTTGACCTAGTGTATCTTATAGAGAATGTATTTTGGGATCTTGATAATATTCTTCACTTAGAATGGTCATTATAATAAACAACCCCTATTTAATAGAATTATGTTCCCTATTTATATATCCAAACTTTCTTTGATAAATTTGTGGAATGTTTTTCTTTTCTTCATATTATGAATGTCTAACGTCAACCCTTTCCCCTAGTAAATTTAATATCTAATAAATTCTTCTTGAATCACTATTGGTATTCTATAAAAGTGATGCACTTTTTTGAACTAACAGTACAACGTTGTCTGACTAGTTTTCTAAACACTTCAATAGTTAGGGATTCTCAACTTTGTTCATCAACATGATCTTCTGGTGAACATAAAAATACCTCTATAAATATTTCTTCAGTATCACAAAATTCTACTCCTCAACTAAAAACATTCTTCTAAATAAAGCTGAAAAAAATACAACACATTCATAATATCCAAGGAAATTCACCCATTTCTCTAGGAAATGATGCAAATTTCTATATATGACTTATGTATTTAAAAGGATAAATAATAAATTTTCATGAATTCAATTGATGTATATTAAGATTTAAATGTAATATAATATTTGTTTATATATATATAATTCTTTAAGACTGCTAAATTGATGGATCATATGTATTATGATCGATGTATTATGTGCCATTATAATAAAATAACTACCGAATCTAGGATACATGAGTTGGGGTTTTTACAATCATCCCATAAATTTAAAATTTTTCATTGAGAAAGATTTTTTGATATTTATTTATTTTCAATAATGGTTGTGATTCCATGCATCGTTGAGGAGATCATTAGTAAATTTTAATAATTTTTTTATATTTATCAATATATTGTAAAATGTAGATTTTATATGTATTTTTTTGTATATTTTATTTTTGTATAAAATGTATAATTTATATGTATTCAACATAAAAATGCAATTAAATATGTTTATATAGTCGTGTTTGGAGGAAATGTAGCTAATAAGTAATGTTTTCTAAGAAACTTAGCTAATATATTTGAAATAAAAAATTGAAATATATATATATATATATAATAAAAAACTATATTTAAAAATCATATTTAAAAATATAAACATGTGGGTATAAAAATATATATATAAATATATATGATATAATTATATAATATTAAAAATAATATATATTGAATATATATAAAAATATATTTATGTGTATATATATACACTTTTAATATATATATATATAAATGTTTACGTTTATGAATATATATTATTTGAAAATGTAACTAAATATTAGAAATCAAAATTTTAGAATATAAATTCACATATAGAATTTATAATGTATAAAATCATAATAAATTTTATTTTTAAAAATAAAATTGAATTTAAATAATATATATATATATATATATATTAAAATTATATTTAAAAATATAAACATGTGTGTATAAATATATATATATATATATTAATATTAAAAATAATATATATTAAATATGTATAAAAATATGTGTGTGTGTGTGTCTGTGTAAACTTTAAAAATATATACAAATATGTATATAGGTATACATATATATTTTATTTAACTTAAATTTTATATTAGAAATATAAAATTTATTATGATTTGATATATTATAAACTATATATATAAATTTACATTCAAAATATGTATGTTCTACAATTTTGATTTTCCGTATATTAGCTACATTTTATAAAAAAATACATAATTCAGCTGAAATAAATTGTTTAGAATACAAATTTATTTTAATATGAATTCATTTAGGAAATTTATGATATACAAAATCATATTAAATTTAAATTTTCTAAAAGAAAATTTAACTTAAATAATATATAAATAATATAGAAATATATTTTAAAAATCATATTTTTAAATATAAACATATATATATATATATATTTACATGTACATATATATATATATATAAACTTACAAAAATACATTCAAACATACATACATACATACATACATACATATTATAAATTTATATTTTAAAAACATATTTAAAAATATAAACATGTGTTTATCAACATAAACATATATTATATAATTATATAATGTTAAAAACAATATATATTGAATATATATATATATATATTTAAATGTATGTCTGTGTCTGTGTCCACTTTAAAAATATATAAAAATATGTATATGGGTTTGTGTGTGTGTGTTATTTAAATTATATTTTATTTTAGAAAAATTAATTTTATTTTTGATTTTTTATACTATAAATTTTTTATATAAATTTATATTAAAATATAACTGTATTCTAAAATTTTAATTTTACATATATTAGCTATGTTTTTTCTAAAAAACATAGCTAATATTGTAATGACCTAACTAAAATCACTTGAATGACAACCTAACCAGTGTTCCACATAACCTCAAATGCACCTATCTATATACTAGAGGTTGTGGACCAATGGTGAGTGCATATTATCAACATTAGGGAGACTGTACACTTAGTATCAGTTCTATCAATAAGAAATAAAATAATCAAACATCAACCAACATCACATATGAGAGTATGTTGTATGGGATTATAGACTAAGCAAACCATGACTGAATAAATACATATCCATGTTTAAAAAAATGTAAATGTTGGAAGTATAGTTATACATTACAACTAATCACCCACCAGGATGATCATATACACAAAAAAAAATGAAATAAAAAAACATGGCGGCAGCACTACAAATCTAAGACTCACCCCAAAACTCCATCACCAAACATTGTTGAGCTACTCCAGCTCAATCCTCTATGCAACCTACACTTGGTCTTACATAAAAAAACATAAGGTCAGCATGCACACCAACGTTCCCATACAAGGTATGAGAAATACATATTAGTAGGGTATCACTAATTTCCCCTAATATACATAATTATATACATGTTTATACATTATTAAATTAAATAAAAAAAATATAACTTCATGTAAGCATGATCTTCGAGTCATTGTATGCTAACCAGGTCCCTATGACACTCCACCATTCCTGGATTAGACAACATCATAAGAAAAGGTTTCCTCATGGAAAAAATCTCAACCTATATCCTATATCTTAGGGTAGGATGGAAAACTACATATCGACTTCTACCCTATAACTCAGGGAAATGTCATGTAAAAAGTCCCAATCTCATATCCCATCTTGTGTCGCAAATCATACCACCACTATCTCACTTAGGGTAAGGTCCTACATTGTCTCATTCCACAACATAATGACCACTTCCTTCTCACTCAAGGTATTGTATTTGGTATCCTGAGACCAAATCTTTGTACTTTTATTACAAGTATATTCAATATATTGAGTATTAATAAAACATATTATTACATATTGGTCATTTTTTTACATGACTCTAATATAATAATGTCTTCAGCTATACTTCACATTGATATGGTCATTGCAGCTCCCCTATATGATGAGAACCTTAAAGTGCCATGAAGATATTATTTAATAATGTTCTACAGTTGGATAACATAATTTTATGGGATTCATAGTACATATATTTCTAGGTGCAAGTAATCATAAGCGGACGAGGATTATTATCATAAAGTTCACACTTAGTAATCTACAAGAAGAGAGATTATTAGAAGAGACTTGCTAGTAGGAATTTTATATGTTCTAGTGTCATCGGATATTCCTATCTACGAGTGTGTGTAATGGTCCTTATAATTCAAGATTTTTATTAATTCATGCTATGACTCACGTACTTAGATGTATTTCATAAACCATGATGATGAAAATTCAAGGATAAGTTGGATACATTATGTGAGTTAAGAGAGATATGTCATTAATGGATAAATTGAGGAAGTATTTGTCCCTTCCATATTCATGGAAGTTGATATATTATCCCTTTTATTGGAATATAATCATCACTCTAAATTCCATGTCCATGGTTTAATGACTTTTTTATTTCAAATATTCAAAGAAATACATATCAAGAAAATAGTTTGGTGATACATATTTACAACCTTCTTGATGAGATGTTGAGACCAAGGGATTATATTACATAGTGAGCATTCATATGTGGTTTTCATTGTTTCCACATTAAGTTTTTTCTCTTTGGTGTCTTGACCTGTTGCTAGATAGTAATCTTAGACTTTAGATAAGTCCACATAACACCAAAGAGAAATAATCCTAGAGGGCCACACACTAATTTTTTCTGATCATCTTGATCAAATTCTATTTTAATTTAATTAATTGAATAAATAATATTCACAAGACTAAGGGATAATTTTATTCATGTTTTATCGATAAAAAATATTTATTGATGAATTAAATATTTAAATTAAATATTTATTCAATTGTTCAATAAATGCAAGAGGAGTTTGAGCAAACCAAGAGCTTGTCCAGTGAAAAATATTAATTAACATGTTGGTTAAATAATATTTGTTATTGTGAAATTTAGAACGCACTAAAAAATAATAATAATACTATTATTATTATAGGGCATGGGATTCATTAAAGGTTATAATATTATTTAATGGTTGGAATGAAAATAAATAATTATTTTAACCTAAACCCTAGTTCTATAAATAGATGATTATGTCTATTGTGTATAGTGTTAAATTGTGTACGAAATTGAGAATTGAGAATTATTGCACACACAAAATTCTATCTTGGCTCACCTCCTCTATCTCTCTCCCTCTCAAGAATGTGAAACACAAGAGAGATTCCGTCAAAACCGAAGGATGATAAATCAACACAAACAATGAAAGATAATCAATTTGTCGTGATGGCACATGGAGATTTATTGTAATTGCTTGGAAATCAAAGGAACATTTGTTGATAAATACTATAGGGATTCTATCCTTGAATACTCATAACACAATGATGACAATCCACAAGGTACTTTTTTGGATGTTTAATTTCATCAAGAAAGAAATATTTCTAAGAAAAGGTAATCATTTCTTCTAAAATTAAATAAATTAATTATAAATTTGACATAGAAGATACTTGGTCTTGTTTCGGGCTTATAAATATTAAAAAAAAATTAATATATCACCCACCACCACATGCTTCTGGTGTGCTCAGAACAAACAAGTGGTATCAAAGGGGTCGTAATTAAATTTATAATTATTTATTTGATTGTTGATCCATACATAATCAGGGATGAATTTTCATATTATTCATTCTTTAATATGATTTGAATTAACATGACATTGAAATATTAATCATGTTCATTCATTGTTTTATTTTCTTAATTGTCTAAGAATATATGAAGAATGGTTGGAGATGCCATCGAGAATGGCCAATTTTTGGACAGTAAGAAAGGGTTGCATAGTGTGTACTTGAAAGTACCTATAATGTATCCTAGTACACTACACCTAGCCATGTATTAGAATACACGGAAAGTCACACAATTATTACACATTTTGTTAGATGATTTTTGACCATCCAACCTATCATATGGTTGTCGGATTACATGGCGTGTATCGGTGTACACGCCATGTAATCTACATAGGTTAGCAACGAAAATAATTCAATATTTTTGGTCATTATATGTGGTCAGACCACATGATAAAAACAACCTTGAGTATTTATAATATACATGATTTGTATTCGGTGTACACAGCATGTAGTTCGTCAATTCAAATTTCTGAGATACACCATAAGTTAGCTTGACACATGACATTATAGATACATGGTGTGTGTATAGAGTGCACATGTTGTGTAGTCTCCTACCTAAGAACATGTCGAGTCTCCCAGCACATTTCATGGGCACATGGAATTTGGATCACACGACATGTAGCTAGCTTTTAAACACTATGTAATCAACTTATATACACATCGAAGACCTAGGAGAGTATCTTGTGAACATAGAAAGTGGATACATGACATGTAGTTGGCATGTACAAACTAGGTAGTTTGTCCAAGTAAACACACTGAATCTAGAGGCGTGCGACCCAAATGAATGTAAATAGATTAATACAATGTGTAACTATATAGTACATGTCTTGTATTCTCCCAATTACTGGAAGAATTAAATTACATTAAATTGAATGATTACATCATTAAAACCTTATTTCTTGGATTGTCACTTTATTTGTTTGACAAATTAATAAGTGTTTTAAATAATTTTAGATGATCAATTGATGTATTGTAATAAATCTAAAACTATTGGTTCTTCTATTTATTTTTCATTAATTCCATAATGATGGTTATATCTAAGGGGATTTGGATGGTAATTAAGATGAAATAAAGTTAATTAATTAATTAAATAATGCAAGTGTATTTATCTTAATAACAAATAAAGGATAAATAAATGAATGTTAGGTGTTTATTTTGTGTATACATTGAATGTATGATACTTTATGAGCTAGACCAAGACCATTGTATTTGTAGGTATTTATTTAATTTAGTTTATTGCATGGGTTTTCAATTATTTATTATTAAATTAAATTTTATGGCATGTGATTCATCCCTCCCTATATTATTATATAGGACCTGTGTGTCCAAGGATATTTATAAAATCCCCCTTTAACAAATCCTTTGGTTCCCCTCACCTAAATGTGAGTAATAAATATTTTTAATTAATGTGGTTTCCCAAGGCATGTGGAGGAATTTTAAGACAGAACCATAATGATACCAACCCAGGTGTTACACGGGTGGATAGGTGGAATAATATAACTCATGCCAAGATTGCCAAAAAGAGTTATTTACCATAGTTCAAAGGTTTATTTAATGTCCTCTCATTAAATCAAGCATTGGATAAATCTTATGAATATGTCATTTAATTATTTATTTATATCTATCTATGTAATTATTATTTTTAGGGATGTAATTCCATGAACACATAAATAAATTAATTAATGTTAAATATGGAAATTAAACAAATGAACTATGTATAGATGTTTTATCCCACATGGTTAATTAATTAAGTAACATCCATTTAATATTAACAATATATGTAAATGATAAAACAACATAAAATTTATGTATAATTAATTAAAATCCCTCAACCTAATATAAATTTAGACTAAGACTTCCATTACATTATTGGGAATAAAACCATAGAACTATGTGTAGTAGATGGCCAAAGTATGGACACTTACTTTTATCGAAGAGTTCTCATGAGGTTTTTGGGTTGACATAACTGAACTTGTATTAATTTTAATTTCCAAATACTATTCAATATGAATTTGATGGAAAGTGTTGAGTAAATCCAAGTTAGGATTTCAAGATAGGGGAATCCACTCAACAAATCAAGGAGATTCAAGCCCACAGTTGTCAAAAAATAATACCTAATTACTTTATTATGGTTTTCATGGACAAAGTCTTGATCATTAATAAAATTAATGGGGATACTTTCCATTATAATTTCATGGAAATTATACATTCTATGTTTAATGGTGAGGGATATTGGAACTTGATAAAATAGTGGGAGAATAAATAAAATAAATTAATTTATTATTAATCAAATAATTTCTACTCAAGAAAAGTAATAAAATCTTCTCTCTTAATCGTATAATAAAATATAAATCTCATTATCCACATTATCCTTACAATAAATATTGGAGAAAGATATCTTTTTAGTTTGTAGTAACTTCTAGGAGTGGTTTAGACAACTTCATGTCATTCTAAATTATAAAAAGAAATCTTATGTACTTTAATCATAAATGCCTAATCATCCTATAAAATAAGTGAGTGATAAAGAGTTTTTAGTCTTTGAAAAATATTTGACCAATGTGGTCGATGTTTAATGTTTGATGATTTCATCTATTTATATTGAACTCATTAAGTCTCATGAAAACATGGATGTGTATAGTATGCTTGGGCACCTCCATGGTCTTTACGAGGAGAGATCTGGATAGGAATGGTTTGATATTCTAAGGCTCTCTTCCAGAGCCAGATTGGAGAGGTTTCCCCATATGGGTCTCATATAGTCAAGATCATTGGATACATTGATCACCAAGAGGTTCTATGGTTCAAAATATTCTAAGAACTGGGCACTGATCTCATTATGGAATCACTCCCTTATAGCTTCTCTATATTTGTTGTAAATTTTAATATGAAAAACATTAAGAAGTCTATACCATATCTTTTTACTCTCCTTCATCAAGTAGATAAGGATACGAATTTAGAAAATCCTTCCATCCTTATGGTGAACAAATGTAAAGGGAAAGTGAAGAGATTTAATCCCAAATACTCTTCACACACTTCCAATAAGAGGAAGTTCAAGGGGAAAGAAAGGGAATAGGATGATGCCTATTTCACATGTGAAAGAAGAACCACTAGAAGAAAAACTTCACCCAACCAAAATAACAGGGGAAAGCTTCAGGTACATTTTTTTTATTTCAATTTTTTTATTTCTAAAAATTGGGTATTATATACAAATTTTATTTCTCACATATGTATTAAAATAAAAAAAACCATGTAGATTTATAAAGATTTATTGAGGGTAGGTAGATCTGCAAGTAACTGAAATATATAAACATGATGGTGTAGCTATGAAGGAATACCACCTAACATTTCTGATTAGAACGATCTTGGTTTTAAATGGTTTCTATTAAGATTCATCTATTACCAAAAACATTATTTCTATATCCAGACTCAATATATATCGATTTATTTTCAATTTTGAGAATAAATGTTTCTTCTCTTATAATGATAGAATTTTTTATAGTATTGAACATTTAAATAATGATATTTATATTTTGGATTACATGAATGAAATAATAGTAATTGATAACAAGGTTACTCCACATGAAACCTACCACACCCAAATTTGTAATAACCACTTAGGTCATTTCAATTAAAAATTAATGACTAAATTACATCAAGATGTATATTTATATTCTTTTGAACTAAAATAAGTTTTATGTATGTAACTCATGTTTATAAGAAACAATGACCAAATAATAATTTATTAGGAAAGGTGAAAGGGATAAGGACCTTTATTAATTATTTCATACGAATGTGTGTGGACCATTTCCTATTGAAGTAATGGTGGGTAATCATACTTCATAACTTTTACTGATGGTTTTAGTAGATATGGATATATCTTCTTAACAAGGTTTAAGTCAAATTATTTTTATAAATTCAAGGAATAAAATAATGAAGTTGAGAACCATATTGTTATGAAGATTGAGAAACTCTACTTAGACCATAGTGGAGAATATATTAATCAAGACTCCATTGGTTATTTATAGGATTTTGGGATACTGTCTCATCTCCCACCTCCTTATATTCCTCAATGTATTGGTGTAAGATAAAGTAGGAACCGTGCCTTTTTGTACATGGTGAGATCAATAATGAGTCATGTGAGTGTTACATTATTCTTTTGGGGTTACACATTACAAACAATATCAAACGTACTAAACTAAGTGTCAACTAAAGTGACAGATGATATACTATACCAATTATGAAATGATTGTGTTGTATTACTTGTATGTGTGGGGTTGTGAAGCATTTGGTAATACCTATTCAAGAAATAAGATTTTACCCCAAGGCACAAAGTGTATTTTTATAGGATATCCCAAAGAAACAAAGGGATACTACCTATACAATCCTTCATACAAATGGTTCTGGTTGATATGTGTACCTAATTTCATGAGAGATATATTATCTCTAAAACATATAGTTATAGGGAGATAGAATTTTATGAATTCAACTCTCAAGATAGACAAGAGTTGGGATAGGAGAAAATTCCCCAAATCCCCATGGAAGAAGAAGTTGTTCTAGAGACACAAGTATTGTGTAGGAGTACTAGATAGGTTATAGAACTAGAATGGTATGGATATCTAATCATCAAGGATGGTGACTATCTATTAGTTGATAATAATGATACTTTAACCAAAAAGTAACAAGTAAGTGGAAAAGATATTTCCAAGTGGAAAGAATCCATAAATTCTGAAATGGATTCCATGTACTAAAACCAAGTCTAGATTTTGGTAGATCCTTTTGTGGATGTAAATCCCATTAATTATAATTGGTTATTCAAGAAGAAATTTGATATGGAAGAACAAGTTAGTACCTATAAGGAATGATTGGTTTCAAAATGGTTTAAACATCACTAAGGTATTGACTATAATGAAACCCTTTCACTAGTTGCAATTCTGAAATCCATCATAATTATACTTATCATTCTAGCATACCATGAATATGAGATTTGGAAAATGGATGTCAAAATATCCTTCCTTAATGGAAACCACCAGGAAGATCTCTATATGACACAACCTAAAGGGTTTGTGACTCCAAATGAGTCCAAGAAGATATGAAATCCATTTATATATTAAAGAAAATATCTTGGTCATGGAACATTCATTTTTATGAATTCATAATGTAATTTGGTTTCCTAAACAATGAGTGTGTTCCTTATGTAAACAAATGGTTTAGTGGGATTGTAGTATTTTTATTAATAGTATATATTTATGACATTTTGCTCATTGAAAAAAATACTAGTCTTGCAATTTGTTAAGGAATTGTTGAATAAATACTTATCTATGAAGGAATTGGGTGAGGAAACATATATTATTAGGATCAAGATCCATCATGATAAATCCAATAAGTTTCTTAGTCTAAGTCAAAGTACATTGAAAAGATATTTATGAGATTCAGTATGAAACAATCTAAGAGTGTATTTTTTTCTAGTGTCACATGCCATTCCTCTTTGTAGAAAAATGTGTCCTCAGACATATGAGGAAAGAAATAGAATGGAAAAAGATTCATATGCATCAGTGATTAGTTCATCCATGTATGTTATGTTATGTACTAGGCTAGATGTTGCCTATGCATTAAGTGAGGTAGGAAGATATCAAGATTAACCAGGCAGCCGCCATTGAATGCCAATCAATACTATCCTTAAGTATCAGAGCTGTACTAAGGATATGTTCCTAGTTTAAGGAGGATATGGGGAACTAGTCATTAGAGGATATGCAGATAATAATTTCCAAACTTCTCAAGATTATATGAAGTCATCAATGAGATACGGATTTACTTTGAATGGAGATTTTCTGAGATAGAAAATCTCAAAGAAGGTTGTGGTCACAGATTCTGTAACAGATTCTAAGTATATTAAAACTTCTGAGGTAGATAAAGAAAGAGTATGGATGAACATATTTTTCCAAGATCTTTATGTGGTACCTCATAGTAAAGATCCTATCTAGTCTATTTTGACAATACTATAATAGTGGATCTCACAAAAGAGATAAGGTCGCATCAGTGGAAGAAACACATACTTCGAAAGTATCATCTCTTCTGGGATTTTTCTTAGAGAGGTGAAGTTGTAGTGAGAAATGTTTCTGTAGATTATAATGTGTTTAACCCATTTAATAAAGCCTTGACTCAGTAAAAACATGATTATCATGTGAGGTCTAGAAAACTGAAAGTCATAGGCAGTTGGCTCTAGTCTAAGTGGGTTTTTGTTGGAGTTGGTTTCCTATGACCAATTATTCATATGTTGATTACATGTATATTTTATATATTAAGTATTAATAAAGCATCTTATTACATACTAGTCATTATTCCACATGACATAATTGTACAATTTTCTTAGAGTATGTGTTGCATTGATAAGGTCATATAAATTCCATACTATGATGAGAACCTTCAAGTTCTATGATGATATTCTTAAATAATGTTATGAAGTTAGATAATGTGATATGATAGGACGCATAATACAGAGACCTTCAGGTATGAGTAGTTATAATTGGATTATTATTCTTCTCATGAAGTTCACACTTGGTAATCTCAAAGATTAGATATTATGAGAACAGTCCCACCAGTAGGAATTCTGTATGTTTTGGTGTCATCAGATATTCCTATATATGAGCATATATAATGGTCCTTTGACTTTAGGATTATTGTTAATGAATTTTATGAATCACATACTTATATTTATTTCATAAAACATGGTGATAATAGTTAATGGTAAAGTTGGATACATTAGGTGTGTTACGAGTGACGTTTCATTAATGGATAAGTTGAGGAAGGATTTGTCTCTTCCATATTTATGGAAGCTGATATCTCGTCCCTATTATTGGAATATAATTTTTACTCTGAATTACATGGATATGGTTTAGTAACATGTTTATTTCATATAGTCAAATAAAGTTATATTGGGAAAATAAGTTGGTGACATAGATGTGCAACCTTCTTGATGAGATATTGAGACAAATGGATTATATTACACGGTGAGCATTTGTTTGTGGTTTCCATCATTGTGATGTTAATTTATTTATATTGGTTTCCTTGACCTATTTATAAATATTAATCTTGTACTTTAGGAAATATCTCATAATATCAATGAGAAATAATCCTAGATGGTCACACACAACTGTTTCTATTAATATCGATTAAATTCTATTTGAATTTAATTAATTAAATAAATATAATTCTCAACACCAAGGGATTATTTTATTCACATTTTATCGATTGAAAATATTTATTGATGAATTAAATATTTAAATTAAATATTTATTTATGTTTTAATTAAATTCTAGAGGAGTTATTATAGACCAAGACTATGTACAGTGAAAAATATTAATTTACAATTCAGTTAAATAATAATTTTTATTACGTATGTTTGTGTGCATAAAAAATAATAATATACTATTATTATGGTGCATGGGGTTTATTAAAATTTATAATATTATTTAATGTTTAGTATACAATTATATAATTATTTTAACCTAATCTTTAGCTCTATAAGTAGACGGTTTTGTATATTGTGTATTATGTTCAATTGTGTGTGCAATTCATAATAGAGAATCATTGTGTATAGTGAATTATCTCTCGAATATTCTCGTCCTCTCTCCCTCTTAAGAATGAGAAATGTGATTGAGATCCCTTCGAGACCTAATGATGAGTGATCAATAAAAATAATTCAATACAATCAATTTGTTTCACTAGAAACCATAGATCTATTGGGGTTTCTTTGAGATCAAAGGAGTACATTTGGATCACCTCTATAAGGATTTTATCCTTATACCATAATAGTGAAATGAAGGAAATCTAGAAGGGAATTTTTTAGATGAACAATATGGTCAACAAAGAAAGGTCCCAAATCCCAGTAAATCATTTATTCTGACATTAATTAAATTAATTATACATTTGAATTGAAATATCCTCACTCTTTTTAGGCATATAAATATTAAAAGAAATTTTAATATATAACCCACCACTGCATGCTTCCACTATGCTCAGAACCAACATAAGGTGCATCTCAAAATCATATCCAAAACCAACACTCTCACTCATGATGGTTCATGCCAAAACCCTCTCACTTAGAGTGATTACTCACATCTAGTCCCATCCTATGTCACATTGACTGATCCCTCTATCACTCGGGGTGAGTCTTGCATCCAGTATCATTCTACACCACATCAATTCCTCCCCTCTCACTCATGGTGTGTCTCATAATCTCATATTGGACTAATACCCTATCACTCAAGGTATTATATGCTATCACCCTCTAACCCAAGGTATAGAATATAATCAAGTATCATCATTAAATAAATTATAATAGTTGTGAACATACACACAACAAAAATCATGAAAACTTAGATAATATTAAATGAACCAAGCTCTTGGCCAGTCTATCATTCCATTAAAAAATCACATAACCAACTCAAAACAAGGTAATTTTCACACACAACCTAGCCCAACACCTAAAAATAAAACTCATCACTAAATCATCCTTACTATAAAATCCCTTTAATATTGACTTTATCATATAATCTCAACATGTTGAACTCATCAACATCGCCATCTCTCCTGCAAGAACATCCACTAGGTTTCTTAGACCTAACTTGTTCACTACCAATTGGTATAACCCATACTTGTCAACCAATTTTGACCCCATGGACCACATATCAAACGTAAAATTGGCTTCAAGTGGATAGGTATAATTCCACTACCAATTTTAATATAAAATTCCTAATTTTGATCTCAGGGACTATGCTAAGGCTATTCCCTCAAATCCCCATTGGCAACTTTTTTTCAATCTATTGGAATAATCCAAAGAACCCATGTGAGGTTTTAATTGTACTCATCTCAAAAGAGATCTGTCAAACCCATGTTATGGTTCAATACCACTCATAACACACACCAAGACTCTAATCCACCATCAAGAGTGTATTACCAATCATAGAGCGGATAAAACTCCAATCTGTCCTCATGAGGTTATACCCACTTATGGTCATATCGTTTGTTTCCCATAGGCCTAAGACCCCCATGAATTCCCAACTAGCCCTAGGAATCTGACCTAGGATAACCAAACCTCATATTAATCCTAATAAATTATACCAAGCTTTTTATAAACTCAACTAACATCCTTTCCCCCATTGAAAACCTAGTCATCAAGTGATTTCATTCCCCTAAACATGCATTGGATCACTCTCTTTAGTCCTAGCAGACTTCAAGCCACCTAAATTTTATATTAGGGCACTCTTAGTCCCTATTTAATTTACCAAAACCCATATTATCACATATAAATACATAATAATATATAAAAATCATATGGTTTAGTATTATAGGGACCATTGACCTTGATACCATAGTTAACCCCTCAAACCATGTTCGTTTTTTCCTCATTAATTCCCTAGCTAAAACACATCCATTCCAGGAGGCCCTATATACAGGAATAATCCTCAAATAATTAACTGTAATAAATTATAATAAATTATACAATATAATACAATGAGGAATAATCACCAATAACTCATTAGGCAACACTTCATCATCAAAATTGCAAGCAACCACATGTAGAAGGTCCATTATGCACCCACAACACCTCTATAAGAAAAATACCCATCAATCTGGGATGATTCCATAATAATCTAGTGAAATCATCATAAAAAACCTAACCAACATCACAAAAATTATGTAGACCAGTGATGTTAATAATAATGAAATAATAAGGGAGGATTTTACCTCAAATGTCCATGGAAAATACCAAAAAATCCACATGTCTTCAATAGATATTAAGGGAGGAAGGAGGAAGGGAGATGTTGACCAAATATCCCTCTCATAG
Organism: Viscum album; assembly: GCA_963277665.1. Lineage (NCBI taxonomy): Eukaryota > Viridiplantae > Streptophyta > Magnoliopsida > Santalales > Viscaceae > Viscum > Viscum album. Next base: position 321,653,171 of record OY728146.1, read on the forward strand.
TGCCTCCTATTACTTAAATGTGAAGGGGGAAACCTGAAGAATATGGCTTTTACCCTACTTAAAATAAAATTAGTAGTATGTCCATTGTGGTGTGACCCAAGGGGGTTATGATGCAACACCCTTTATCAGGGGTTACATTACGGCATGACCTATTGGGTCATAGTAAAATTTATATCCCCAACCATATATTATGGTGTATCTTAAGGATCCCTTCTATGATCCTTCCCCTAGAAGTGTGATACATCTCCCCCTTGAACACCCCTCATGGGGTATCACATAGGATGAGGCATGATAGTACACCATCAAGAAAATATCATGGGGAAGCCCCTCAAGTTATGTATTAATATCATATGATTTAAAAAATTTATTCTTACATATAGTGTTTTAATAATGACCCCCACCCTCCATGTAATGAACTTAAACCTTTCAAAATTAATTTATCGTTCATAATGAATGTTGCATTGAAACGCCTCCTAGTTGTAGCATGGTCTTTCGCCAACAGTTGAATTTTTGAAGTGGGGCCACCCTAACCCTACTTTTATGCTCACTCAATCACCTAATATAACTCTAAAATCTATAAGAACATATAAAAACACCTCCTATAAATTTTCCAACTCTCAAAATTCTAATTTGTGTCCCAATTCTAAAAAAACCCTTTTTTGGGACTCAAATTCAAATTTTCAATGATTTTACAAGCCCATAACGATGTTGGTTGTTACAAATTTCCCACCATATGGCTTTCCATCCCTAATAATCATCCAATAACTTCTTTCAACATTCTATCAATTGATCAAAATATGGTATATATCCTCTTTTGACATGACCTAACCCATCAGAATCCCAGTTGGGCCAACAATAAACTGAGTATACCACCCCAAGCTTGCCTCCAACATGCCAGGTGTTGGTGATAAGGATTAAGAATGAATAACACACATATGGGATACCTTATACTATAAAATTATTAAAATATACACATCTCCATGATATAATATATATAAAAATAAAATTCCATAAATAAAGGAAGTGATTTAAGTACACCATGTATGTAACTATGAACAATATCACAATAATGAAATGTATCCCAAAAGTCATAAAAAAGGACAAAAAAAGGACCAACATCCAAGTTAAATACTAAACTCAAATATTAGGAACACACAAAATCCTCATCATGACCAACTTCGCCAGCTCCTTTGAGTCCAGCTCCAAACTGTGCATCGTCTAAAAAGACATGAAATATATATACATGAATACCATGTAGGGATGAGTATAAATATACCATGTAGGATGCACTAAAAAGAATAATGGATGGTACAGAAGTAAGTTATCTCAATACAAAGTATCCAATTATTCTTTATGAAAAATAGATAATTATCGCCAAGTAGGTCATCAACCTCATGACTCAACTCTTTGAGATCCATCTACAAAAAGGACATGATTAACCCAAAGTAGTAAAACACAAGAACAATGAATTTTTGAACTTTAAAGATACCCCCCTACATCCATAGTGTATTATTGTGTCTCAATGAGTAATATGGATATTTATCAAGGGAGTACTTAGCTCCTATAGAGTATCACACCTTGACATCTGGCGGAATACCAAATACATTGACTGAGGACCCCTCCCCAACACATAGAGGAGTTTTAACTCCACTAATGGAGGACCCTTCCCAAAGATCACATAAACTCTATATATATATGGGACTATTCCCTACCATGAGTATGTTGTTGGGTGAGTAACTAAACCCCATATGTGGAGGAGCATGTTTTGACATGTAGGGGAGTACCTAAATCCAACTCCACTCAAAAAATATCACCCATCGCCTATCATCTCTTCAACAGATCTAATATCCTCAAACAATCTAAACTACAATGTGAACAACCTCTAATTATTGATGAAATCACATTTTTTTTCTACATGATAATATAATTATAATGGACTACTAATATATCTAAAACTATCACCCATGTGAGAAATCATAATGAATACTATAAATAGCTAAGTACATGGAATTTTTAGTATGGTACATGATGTGTAGGGATATCAGGGAAGGATAGTCATGTACTGTTGTATCATAGTCCATGTGAATTCAATATACACAATGATCTATAATGGGTATATGGAATGTATGTCTAAGAGGTACATGACTTAAACCTTACATATGAAAAAATAACTGTAATTTATTCTTGCATTAACTACATAACATCTCTAGAAGTACACATCATATAGTACTTAGTTTTATAAGGAATATTTGAGTAATACAGAACATGTAAGACATACATTTCTTCTAGGATTGTATTTTATATACACACCGAGTCAACTTCTTTATGTACATAACATGTGGTCTATAGGCATTGTATAGGCATGTACACATAGTACACACTGAGGCACTTATCCTGAAGACATATGACATGTGACACAAATTCAAAAGGAATATGATATTTATAGGTTAGAGAAACTATAGGAATCCCAAATAATTATCAATTGTATTTTTTGACAATAATTATGTCAAAAATAAGGATGATGACCTTGATGAGAAATAAAAAGATCAAAGTGATGCTACAAGGATTTTTAATAATGGGTTTTATTTCTTTATGTATGTATTTATTGATATGGAATCTTGAGGGTTGATACATATGACTTATTTTCCACCTAAAATTGTGAATGAATTATAAAATGAGATTATATGTTCAAGATAAGGTATAAATCCATCTTGGATAAGGAATAGGAGGACTATGCTTTAGCACAATGTATGTTATGTTGAAGTTTACTAACATAATAAACATCGTATTTTGGTCAGTGGGTGTGGTCAAGGTGAAGGGGGAACTAGGTGAGGCCACTCTCATATCATATATAGTGTTTAGAAGTCAATTCCCAATATGTAAAACATGAAATAGGACCACTCTTTGTTGGTTCCCATGGTGTAATTCCAGATAAAATGTACAAAATAGGCAATAGAAGATAGACTACACCATATAGGTGGGCTATTGGCTCGAGGGAATCCCTATGCAACATGGGGAAGGCCAAATATGGTCATAGTGGTGGTTGTTTATGAAAGGTGGAGCTAAAAACCGAAAATTATAGTATCAGGAGACCATGGCATAGTTCTTGTAATATTGTAGTCAAAATAGTAAAAGATTTTTAACCATATCGTAGTGATGATCGTGGTGCAATGAAGGAGTTCCTAGGAAAAATAGGTAGCATAAGAGGACCATGTTGTAGTTCTTAGTATGTTGGGGACAAAATGGCTAAATGTTTTTCACCATTAAATGGTGAAGAGAGTGTCGACTGTGATGCAAAAAAGTTGTGAGAATTTATTTTGATGATGCAAGAATGAATCTTTAATTCTTTTATAATCATGTGTCTCATTTTTAAATCATGATTATAGTCTGATTGGAATGAGTTTACATTGATACATAAAGTGAATTAAATGTGGATTTATTTTGTAATGAAATGGCATAGAATGAGGCTCCAAGTAGCAGTGATGGTTGATCGAAATTAGAGAAAATCTTGGAGGAAATTAATGGGATTTATGGGAGGTTTCGTTAACCCATAATGATTATGATAGGTGTACATTTGTTCGGAATATGACCACTCTATTTCAATAATGGAGATTTACTGGAATCATGGTTTAATAGTGCACACATAGTTATATACAAATTTCAATGGTGAAGAGAGAGTAATTATAGATGAGGGGATGAAAGGAAGAAGAAAATACCAACACCTATTTAAGACTCTGACAAATAATAATAGGAATGGTATTGTTGTTAAAATGAAAAAATGAGAATTATTTACAGACTTTGGATGGAATAGAATTGTGTTGTTTTAGAGGATATCGCATCGATTCTATGAAGATCAGTGAGTGGAATTCAACGAAACTCATACATACCTAGTACATCATTTACTACAAGTGATGTTGATTAAGTGACCTATTAGTCCATAAACTATATTGATGTGATCATTTCTATTGGTAGTGAGTGTATAAAGTAATGTTCAAGGGAGTGACCCTTAGTAATAATTGAGTTTTCCCTAAACCATTGTAAAAGGGAGTGACCGCTATGAATATTAGTGCACATTATAGTAATTTTGTGTATGAAACATTGTTGATACAAGATCCTTAGAGTATCACAATAAGGTTCAACCAAGTAAATTATTATTTCCCCATTTACTTTAAGCATGCACCCCAAAAATGATCAATAAATCTTAAGTATATTTGGTAAAATATTATAAAAAGTGACCATAAAGTTTGATAGGTTAAGATCCATATAGGTAAAGTGAGGCTTTAAAGGATAAATAATATAATTAGATAATCTTTTTAATTACCTTGATTCACCCCCTTAGGGTCATCACACTAATCCCCCATTGAGGTACCAACAATTGGTATCAAAGGGATGTGTTTGTCTTTCTTGGATTATTAATTTCTATTAATTGATTTCATTTTTTTTTGAAGATAAATGGAATCTGAAATTAAAGTTACTATTTTTTATGGAAATCATTTACAAACATATAAAAAGGATTTTATTACCTACCTAGAATATTCTATTGTATTTCCATGAGAATTTATATAATAAGGATTTTTTTCTAATCCAATATAAAGTTATCTTTTAGACAAATCAATGAAATATGGATATTGATTCCATAATAAATAATTCATTAAATGTTTCTCTTTGAGAATAAATCCATAATAATTTTTCACATGAAATTTTCTCCAAACATATATGGATGAGATTAATATAACACTATGGAAAATATGATCAAGAGTTCTTCATATCAAAATTCAAGAAGAATAATAATAAAAAGGATGTCTAAAGAAATAATTCTCCCACCAAGGAATCAAATTTGGAATCTAAAGTCAAATATTATTCTAACACCGGTGTGAAGAAAGTGTATGTAATTTCAGGCTCTATTTTGGAGCTGAAAGGAAGATGTAATGAAGAAGTAAAAACAACATCAAGTTTCAAATTAATAAGATATCCATATAATGACTAAGTGGATATCCTGATTATATAAGAGAAGGTCGAACAATGAGAATTCATGCTTGAAGTTTATTTTACTAGGATTTAAGATTTTCATTGGAAAACAGAGGCAAAATTAAGAATAAGAGACCTTTAATTTTAGAATAAAGAAAATGGTAATCAAGATAAAGGTAATAAGAAACACGACTGTAGACCTTTCCCAATATTGTTTTTAAGAAAATGGATATATATAAGGAATTAAAGATTATCATCATTCCACTCAAAACCCCACCTGAGGAAAAAATAAAAACTGGGATAGATACTACTTCGAGTTTGAAGGAAATGATTGTTAATTTATAGAAGAAATATGTTATGACCAGAGATCTCGAGTACAGGATAAACACCTGATATGTGAAGATGAAAATTCATCTGAAGTCATCCTAAACTTAAAGAATAAATCTAAATACTAAATATATAATAAAAGAGTAGTTTTATGATAAATCTCAAAGATATGATCTACAAAATGAGGGACCAAAATTCTAATATTGTTGATGGTTTGGGAACATTATGAGAATATTTTTTGAAGCTTATAAACCCAAATGTAAGAGAATGAATCCATCATTACCAATACCTCATTCAATGGGAGACCATATGAGGTATGATTATTATTGTAAATTTATTATTTTCTCTTACCTCAGTCACATGGAAAGGTATTTTAGTTAGAAGAATTTATGGATGAGTAAAGAATCCCTAAGGAGACACTCCACTCATATGACATATGAATACAAGGTATATTCAAGTAAAAGAACTGTTAAACTAGAAAATAGTTCAATTATTTAGAGAATAAAGATAATCGTTAACAAAGTCTATATTATTCACCAAGATCTGGATTCTCACACCAACTCTCTTGGAAGGAGAGAATAAAAATATAGAAGTAAAATCAAGGAGTTTTTCTAGTTGTGAAAGTAGTGGAAGTAAAGAAGAACCCACTTATTATGAATATGTATTACAAGATGGAACTCATGAACATCAAAGAATATGTTTTCCAAAGTGGTCATATACAAACCACTAAAAGGAAAAATATAAAGATGTAATGGAGAATAAAGTTAGAGGTGAGATCCACTACTGATGTAACTCAATAAAAAACGTTTTCAAGTGTGATTGATTCCCCAAAGGTGGAAAATAACAAGCCAATAAAGGATGAAAATGATCACATTCATGAAGATAAGTATGTAAGTGGTATCACACAAATAAGATCCTTTTTCAATATGTTGATAAGGATGGATACAAATGATGATGAAGTTAAGAAGATAATGGTATTACTTTCCCAAAAGCTGATAAATGGAAAACGGAAAGATGGAAGGTGAAGGGTTGGTACATCTTGACCTGCCACATTCCTCTAATTGAGAAATTTTGATGTACCTATCTCCCCATATGCTTTATTTTTTCTAAATTTTTGATAATAGGTGTATAATTAAAGGGTATATATGATCTAGGGGTGATAATACTAGAAACTTTATATGTAATTGAGCTAAAAGAGGATATGATAAAGTTATATAAAGTGGAGTCACTAATTTTAACATCAATTATTATAGTCTAGAGATAAAGTATTATGGGGAGTTGTGAACAATATTCAAGGGATTTTTATCCTTATTTAGAGTTTGTATATTCCTATGAAGAATTCAAAGAATAATAAGTTTCAATTTTTATCAATTTTTATTTCACTATTGGTATCTGTTTTAACAATCTGTATGATCCTCACACACTATGCTTTAATGTTTTTACATTGACCATTTGGTGTAAAATTTATGTAGATCATAGGTTCTATTGAGAAGTGAAATATCTAAAGTTTCTTTAGATTTCATAGTTTTTTATGAGTGGTATGGAAAAAATTTAGGGTATTTTCAAAGACTCGTGTTTCTTACACTGAGCTTAGTCTCAATACAGTTAGATTTATTTATATTGAAAATTATAAGTGGGAGTATCACTCAATGGATCTATTAATGATTTTGGGTATTATAGATATTGGATTATGGAAATTTATGGATTTGGGTATTCCAACTATAAATTGTTTTCATATTATTTTTTAGGATTTTTATAATCAATAGGTGGTTGAAGTAAAAGTATTAAGATTAAGGTGAGATGTAAAAGATATAAATAAGCCTTACCTATCCTTGCAGGGGTTATACCCATGAGGAATCCCTATTGTAAGTTTATGTTAGAGGGTGAGCTAAGCTTTGTTGGAGTTTCATTACACACATCAAGGGGGAGAAAATTTTGATGATGAAAGAAAATGACCCCATTTAAAGGGGTGGGGGTTGAGATTCAATGTAAGATCCCCATATTAGATGGAAGGTTAATTCCCCTTTGTATTTCCTTATCAATAAGGCGGAGTAAGATTGAGAATAAATATGGGAGATTATTGAGTTATTTAAAAAAAAGGGGGGAATTTTTTAAGAATCCCAAAGGATTCTATATTGGATTTTTTTTATAAAAATATTTTGATAATAATGATGATGACCTTTATAAGAAATAAAAGGGTGAAGTACATTCTTGGATGATTTTTAACAATGAGTGTGATTGCATAATGTTTGGATTTGTCGACAAGTCATCATGGATGAAATTGTGTAGGAATCATTGTCTAGACAAAGAGTATGGTATTTGAAGGAAAATTGGAAGTTCAAATAAATTCTATAAGAAGTCTATATCATCAATAGAAGGTAAAAATGAATCTTGGATAATGAATATTAGGACTATGCCTTTGCCCAAGTCATGTTGTATTGGAGTTTCCCAAAACAAGAAACACCACACCACAGTAAATGGGCATGGTGAAAGTGAAATAGGAACTAGGTGTGGCCATGTCTATAACATAGGGTTTGTTTAGAATAAAATTCCAAATATGGGAAATTGGAAAGAGGATCATGTAATGGTAGTCCCTATAGTGTAATTCCAGAGCACCTATGTAAAACAGTTAATAGGAGATGGACTACACCATAGAGTTTGGAATGGTATCTTGAAATAATCATTTTATAATATAGGGAAGGAAAAAAGGATAAATAGGTTTTCTTGGTTGATAGGTGGGGATTCAATCCAAAACATTCAACATTATGAGACCATAATGTAGTGTTTAACATGTTGGATTCAAAGCAGTAAATTTTTTTCCACCACATCATAGTGATGATTATATTGAAATGAAGGAATACTTATACAAAATGAGTAGTATAGGGGGACCACGTTGTAGTGATCAATATGTTGGGTACAAAACATCCAATAGTCTTTCACAATGTTATGGTGATGGTTCTTTCGATTGGTGACACATAGAATTTGATATAATTCATTTGGGTGATGCAAGAATGAATCTTTGATTCTTCCATAATCATGCATCTCAATTTTAGACCGTGATTCCAACTTGATTTGAAGGATTTTATATTAATTCATCAAGTTAATTAAATGTAGATTTATTCCATGTTAAAAATAGATAGAATTATTTTCTTAAAGGAATTTATGGTTGATTGAAAATAGAGGAAATCATAGAGGAAATCCATGGGAGTAATGGGTGTTTTTATTAACCCATAATAATGTTGACAGGTATTAATTTTTTGGTTACATAACCTCTCTATTCCATGAAGGGAGATATCATGGAAGCATGGATGAATAGTTCACACATAATCATATGTGAATTTCATAGGTTAAGAGAGAGGAATTAAATATGAGGGGCTATAAAGAATAATAAGATCTTGAAATATGTTGAAGTATCTTCCAAATATGAATTGGGAGGAGATTGTTGTGAAAACAAAAAAAATGAGAAGGAGTTACAGACTTTGGATATAATAGAAGAAGGTGTTTTTCAAGAGGATATCAGAACAGGTTTTTAAAGAGTAGTGAATGTAATTCAACAACACTCATCCATACCTGGTACATTATCCATAACAAGTGATGTTGATGAAGTGTTATACAAGTCCATAAATTATTTTGAGAAGATACTTTCCATTGGTAATGATTGTAAGAAGGAGTGTTTAAGGGAGTGACCCTTAGTAGGAATTGATTTATCCCTAAACCATTGTAAAAGGGAGTAACCCTCGTGAAGAGAAATATTCTTTATTGTGATTCGGTGCACAACACGTTGTCGATGCATGCTCCTTGGAGTAGTCTAGTGAGGGTGAACTATGTAAATTCACATGTACCCAATTAATTTAAGAAGGTACACTCAAACAAATCAAGTAATCTAAATTATATACAGTAAAATATCAAAAAATCAACCCTAAAGTTTGAGAGGTTAAGATCCATATAAGTAAAGTGATACTTTAAAGGATAAAGAGTTTTAATTAGATAATCTTTTTCTATACCATAATTCACCCCCACCTTAGGGTAATCACACCAATATTGTATTAAGGGACCAATAAAAACCCTAGATTCATAGATCGTGGACAATATAGTGTGTGACCTGAGGTTACATGATGTCTAATCTGGAATTCCAAACCTAAAGTTCACAAAAAATTATGAAACATTCCATCGGATCCACACTTTCCTAAACCACTGATGCAGATTGACTCCAATGCTCATGGGTCGCCCATCACACCTCATTAGGTTGAAATTCGATCATTCATGATCATATGTTACATCATCATCCATCCATTATTCAAAATGAACCAGGAACTCATCACATCACTGTCACTATGCACCAAAACCCAGGAATTATCTAGTTATTCTCTATTGTAGAATCATGAGTCACAATTGAAATTAAACATGAAGAATGAGATAATTATATTCAAGATGGTAGTGGTTGGAGGTATAACAACCCTGGTCTTTATTACAAACTTAAACATGATTTATTACATAGAAAACTTAACTTGATATAACATAGAAGATCTAGAGGTATAGTGTCTTTGGGGATTATGAATATTACATAAAAACATAAAATATATGATCCAACATCTTATTAAAAACTTCCTTTACATGACCACTATATTCCCTCGTACATAGCATTTCATGGGATAACCAAAGGACATGCATAAGAAAAGGGTGAGATATAAAGCTCAGTAAGGGAGTGAATAAGGAATAACATGAAAGATACAATACATTTTAGGCAATAGGAATGTCAATGGAGCATAAGATAAAAATGAACATAAAGGCATGATATAACATGATTAACATAACATGGAAATGTGGAAACAAGATTTAACAAGATTTTAGCATGATCCAAGTATCATTGCACATATAGAATGATTAAAACCTCATTGAACTTGATTTAGAATGAGTAAACACTCATTTCACTTGACGTATCATGATACTAATATTTACCCAATGCATTGGAGCGCTATCTGGGCACACCCTTCTTAAACATTTCATTTCATGCATAAGTGTGCCACACAGATCATACAACATGGAATCATCCATCAAAATTTATCCATGTTAAATAGATTTTGAATAAATAAATGAATATTTATAATAAATAATTAAATGTTTATAAAGGTGAATACCCTTGATAGAGAAATGGGCATGGTATTCACTACACAATGACATTGGCTTGGAAAATCATGGTGCAATTTCGGCAGCGTAACGACATGACATAAGAATTCATAAAAATGGTTGATGAGAGAGAATGGGGTGTCTCATAATATGTAAATTTAATGTACAGTAAGTGGTTCATATATCTAAATTTTCCAACATGATTAATGTAAATTTAGATTCATAATACAAAATAATTTCTTGAATGTAAATGAGGAGAGACAAATTCCTTATGGAATTTCGGCATGGTAACGGGTATACATGGAAGGCATAGATGAGAGATAAAGAGGTATATCATCATTAAAAAATATAGAGGGAATTATGGGGGAGGTGTGAAATCATACCCAAACATTTATAATTGAAAACAAAAGGTAATAACAATATTAATAAACTTGGACAAAAATGAGAAAAAAGGAAATACCTTACTTGCAAGTGTGATCCCAGCGGCTTTGGAGAGGCTTGAGAGAGGATTATTAGGAGCTTGGGGAACCTTGGGAGGATTATAGAGAGAATAGGTAAGAGGTTGGAAAAACTCAAAAGTCTTTTAGTGAAGACTAAGTGGGAGCTTGGGTGGGTTTATATAGGAAATGAGAGGGAATTCTTAATTATTTAGGTTTGGGACACCACACATTAAACTAATCAAAACTATAAACCATCCCATGGTTTTTGCCCATGGTTTTTTCTAAAGGGTAGTGGAAAAAATATTTTATAAGGCCAATTTAAGAACTTCTTAAAATAATAGGGTTGCTTATGTGGAGATAATTCACACTCTCAAAGAAAATTAATTTAAAAAGTGAAAATGTTTTATAACTCTTGGAGGATCCACTAAAGTTTTGTAAAATAAATCAAAAAACCTAAAATCACATTATTTTAATGGTAAAACATATATTGTCCGAACATAAAAGTTTATAGTATTTTATTACATCACTATTGTGTCATTATGATGTCATAAAACACATTATATATTTAAACGGTACATAATTTTTACCCAAAAATTCGACTGTCTAAGAAAATTATGAAAAACTCACCGTTGGATAATTTTCACTTCCAATTCCATAAATAATATTAATTTTATCTAAATAATTTTATAAATATGAGGATTTTTTATTTTAAAATAAAAATTGACATTTATCGAAAAATCAAGGGTTTTGATAAAAATAGCTTTCAAACCTTAATAAAAATTACAATTGCATTCTTAAAAATTATACGATCTTTTATATTTAATAAAAATAATAATTTAGTAATAACATTTCATTAAAATATTATTTAATTCAAAAATCCATTAATTCATCAAAATAGATTTCTTAATTTAATATTAACTAAAAATTCTATTTGTGCTTTAAAAACTATTTACAATGTAACAATAATAAAATGAATGTGTATTAATTATTATATACAAAAATAATGCACATATTCATAGTGCTAAAGTCTTGTTACATAACCCCTTATAACACCTTCATAATACCAAAGGGTAAGGTGTGTAATGGTGACAGACTTTTGGGGTGGCTCGGATAACATCGCTCAAGTGGTTATCTCTATTAACTTCCACTTCTCCCATAGGTGATTCCGTTAAAATTTAACATGTTGAATCTAGGATTAGGGTTGGTCAAGAGAAAATCCCAATGATTCCAACTCCTTTTTGAGCTCCGATAAATGGGCTTCATACGGGGCAAGTCTACTAGATGAGGCCATCACTTTCTTTGTCTGGGTAAATTGGATTTGTTAAAGCCCTATATTTATACTAATCATGTGATCACTATTCAATAGCTATATTAGAAATGGTCACAATTATTAACAGCATTTCAAAATCCAAAAACATAAAACCAATTAAGTGGATACATTTTATATTATCATTCAACATAGTAATAAATTTAAATAAATCAAGAGGAATTTTCATTAATGAATGCTTGGGTTGTTACAATCTTCCCCCCTTAAGAAATTTCACCCTCAAAATTTCATTTTACCACACTAAAACATATGTGGATAACTATTCTTCATCACTTCCTATGATTCCCATGTCGATTCATTAAACTGTTGGTTTCTCCACAACACCTTAACGAGGGGCATTGTCTTATTTCGTATAACTTTTTCTCTACGATCTAAGATCTTCAATGGTTTCTCCTCATAAGAAAGATCATCCTATAATTGTACAACGTATGAAGAGAGTACATGTGAAGGGTCTGGTATGTACTTCCTTAAGAGGGATACATGAAATACATCATGTACTTTGTCCATGGTAGGTGGTAGTTTTAGTCGATAGGCCACAGCCCCGACACGATCAAGAATATCGAAGGGTCCAGTGTACCTAGTATTTAACTTCTTTTTATTTCCAAACCTCATGACCTTCTTCCACAGAGATATGTGTAGAAATAACATGTCTCTAAATTTTAAATCAATGTCTCGTCCACAGTTATCTTCATAACTCTTCTGTCAACTTTGGGCTACCTTGATATGTTGTTGAATGGTTTTAACCTTCTCCACCATTTCTTTGACCATTTCTGGTCCTAGCAGCTTACGCTCACCAACTTCATCCCAACACTATGGTGTTCTGCACCATTTCCCATAAAGGGATTTATATGGTTCCATTCGGATGCTCGAGTGGAAACTTTTATTATATGAGAATTCAACCAGTGGAAGATGTTGGTACTATCCTCCTTTGAAGTCTATAGAACATGATCTTTACATATCTTCCAATATCTGAATAGTTCACTCAAATTGGACATCAGTTTGAGGATGATAGGTCGTAATTAAGTTTAGTTCAGTGCTTAGAGCATGTTGTAGACTTTTCCAGAACTTCGAGGTGAATCTCGGATCACAATCGGATACAATAGATAGTGGTACTCCATGTAGCCTTACCACTTCTTTGATGTAAATCCATGCAAGTTGATTCAATGAGAAGTCCTCTCGAATCACAATAAAGTGAGCTGTCTTTGTAAGACCATTCACAATGAACCATATAGCATTGTTTCCTCTGGATGTCCTTGGAAGTCTAGTGATAATGTTGTCCCACTTCCATGTTGATATGGTTAGTGGTTGCATCATGTCCTTAGACTTTTTCCTCTCATCCTTAACTTGCTGACATACTAGGCACTTTGATGTATATTCAGCAATCTCCCTTTTCATATTGTCCCACCAAAAGTTCTCTCACAGATCTTGATACATCTTTGTGCTCCCTGGGTGAATAGAGAATGTTGAGCTATGTGAGTTATCCAAAATCTCCTTCTTTATCTCTGGATCAGATGGTACACGTAATTGTGACCCAAATCTCACAATTTCATCCTTGTTAACCATGAACTCCAAGGATTTCCTATTTCTGATAGCTTCCGCCCTTTTCAAAATTTCCACATCCTTTATTTGAGCATCCTTTATTTTCTCCATGAGGGATGGTTGAGCAATCATTTGAGAAAGGATTAATGATTTTCCTCACTAAATGATTCCCATGTCCATCCTATACAAATCTAAGAAGATTGTATCCTTTTAAATCATCATCAATGATAGAGATGCAGGATCCTTTTTACTTAGAGCATCTTCCACCATGTTTTCTTTCCCAAGGTGGTAATGGATTGAGCAATCATAGTCTTTGATCAGATCTAATCATCTTCGTTGGTGCATGTTCAAATCTTTCTGTGTGAATATATACTTGAGGATTTTTTGGTCCGTATATATTTCACACTTCTCCCCAAAGAGATAATGCTGCCAAATTTTTAAAGCGAAGATCACTACAACCAACTCCAGATCATGTGTTGGATAATTCTGCTCATAAAATTTCAATTGCCCTGAAGCATAGGCAATGACTTTGTCATTTTTCATCAACACACATCTCATTCCCTTCTTCAAAGCATCACTGAATACCACAAAATTTTCTCCACATGTGGGTAATGTGATCACAGGCTCAGTGATAGGCCTCCTTTTCAACTCCATGAAGCTTTATTCACATTCATCACTCCAAGAAAACTTTACTCCTTTCTTAGTTATCTTGTTAAGAGGGTAGGAAAATCGTGAGAAATTTCTCACAAATCATCGATAATATCCAGCTGACCCTAAGAAGCTATGGATATTTGTTACCGATGTTGGCCTCTACCATCCCTCTATTGCAGCTGTCTTAGAGGGATCCATATATATCCCATTACTTGTGATGTTATGACACAATAATGAGACCTCCTTCAACCAAAACTCACACATGTTGTACTTTTCATAGAGATTCTCCTTCCGCAAGGTCTCTAGGACAGTTCTTAGGTGCTCCTCATGATCCTCCTTGGTTTTGGAGTATATTAGAATATCATCTATAAAGACTACCACAAATGTTTTTGAGGTAATCTCTAAAGAATCTATTCATCAAGTCCATGAAGATTTCTGGATCATTAGTGATTCCGAAAGTAATTACTATGAATTCATAGTGCCCGTATCTTATATGAAAAGTAGTCTTGGGGGTATCTTCCTTCTTCACCCTTACGTTATAATATCCCGACCGCAAATCCACCTTGGAGAAGTATCTTTCTCTACAAATCTGATCGAACAAGTCATAAATTTTTGGGAGAGAATACCTGGTATTTATCATGATTTTTTTAAGCTCATCATAATCAATGCAAAGGCGCATTGACCCATCCTTCTTCTTAATGAAGAGGACTGGTGCACCCCATGGTGAAGCACTTGGGCGTATAAACCCTTTATCTAGATTCTCCTTTAGTTTTTTCTTCAGATCCTCAAGCTCCACAACAGTTATTATATATGGACTATTGGATATTGGAAACGCCCTAGCTATAAGGTCAATTGAGAATTCAACATCTCTTCTGGGAGGAAGACCAGGAAATTTCTTCAGGAAGCACGTCAGCGAATTCCGTCACAATAGGCATGTCTTCAAAGATGGTTTATTCCATAGATTCAATCATCTAAGCCAAATACTCGTGCTCATAGGGCAGTAATATCCACACTTGAGATTATGGTTCTAAATAAGATTCATCTTTCTCCTTTCACTTGTATAGAATCGGGGGTCGATTCTCTATATAGAGAGTGATTTCCTTCTCACGGTAATTTATGTTGGCTCTATATAAGGAAAGCCAATCCATGCCGAGAATTGCATCAAATTCCATTAGAGGGAGTACGACGAGGTTCTCCAGAAAGTTCAGTCCATAGATTATGATAGGGGAGGATTTATATTCATGGGAGGCAATGATTGACCCATTTTCTGTACTCACCGACATCTTTAATTCCATTATTTGTGGTAGTTCTGGGATTTTTCTACTAAAATTTCGGGATATAAAAGAATGCGTAGAACTATGTGTGATAACCCTTACCTTCAATTTTTTATTCTGGTTCTACTCTATCCAATATAGTCTTGGGGATGATTAATTTTAAACTATTAAACACATAAATGAAAATCCAAAGAAAAAAATGGATGACTTATTAATTACTTTTATTTCCTTAACTTATGAATTTATAGGCTTCAATCTATTTTATCCATGATATAATTTCTAACATATATTATTAGGGGATTTCTATTTAATTCCCTTAAAAATAGTTCATACTAAGGTTGTGAATTTACCAAATCATATCCCTTGGGAGTGTCATAACCAAGAGTGAAGAAAGGCCCATTTTCATGTACCAAGCTACCTCGGGTCAAGCCTGAAACTCCTTGTCCGAGTTTTCACCCCTAGGTACATTTATGCCAGAGATGCCTCTACCTGCTCGTATCTAGACAGGGATGTATTTTATTGATAAACCACTTACTCAATACTCACCAAAACTTAGGGATTTATTTATTATACTTATTCTGGTCTCTAATGCTTTACTAGGGTTTTCTAATCCTAATCCCCAAAATAACTAAACTTGTCCTCTGATACCAACTAAAACAACCCTTCTCTTTATTACACACTTAAACATGATTTATTACATATAAAAATTCACTTGATACAACATAGAAGAGTGAGAGGTCTAGTGTCTTTGGGGCTTAGGAACATTACATAACAACTTGAAACATAGGATGCAACATCTTATTGAAAACATCCTTTACTTGACCATTACATTCCCTCGTACTTAGCATTGCATGGAATAACCTGAGGACATGCATAATAAAATGTTGATCTATAAATACCATTAAGGGAGTGAACAAGGAATAACATGAAAGATACAATACTTTTTAGGTAATAGGAATATCAAAGGAGCATAATAGAAACATGAACATAAAGGCATGATATAACATGATTAACATAACATGGAAATGTGGCAACAACATTTAACATAATTTTACCATGAGAGAAGGCTCACTGCACATGTAGAAATATTAAACACTCATTTCAATTTATTTAGCATGATTAAACCCTCATTTTACTTTACGTATCATGATACTAATATTTACCCAATTCATCGGAGCGCTATCAGGGCACACCCTTCTTAAACATTTCATTTCATGCATAAGTGTGCCACATGGATCATACAACATGAAATAATTAATCATAATTTATCCACGATAAAGTGATTTGGAATACTTACATGAATACTTATAATAAACAATTAAATGTGCATAAAGTTTAATACCCTTGATAGATAAATGGGCATGGTATTCACTACACAATGACATTGGCTTGGAAAATCGCGATGCAATTTCGGCAGCATAACAGTGTGACATAAGAACTCATAAAAATTGTTAATGAGAGATAATGGGGTGTCTCATAATAGGTACATGAAATTTAAATTAAGGGGGTCATATAGATAAATTTCCCGACATGAGTAATGTAATTTTAGATTCATAGTACAAAATAATTTCTTGAATGTAAATGTGGAGAGAGAAATTCCTTATGGAATTTCAGCATGGTAACGGGTATACATGAAAGGAATAGATGAGATATAAAGGGGTATATAATCATTAAAACATAGAGAGGGCAGTATGGGGGAGGTGAGAAATCATACCCCAACATTTATAATTGAAAAAGGGGTAAAACAATATTAATAAATATGGACAAAAATGAGAAAAAATGGAATCACTTACTTGGAAGTGTGATCCCAACGGCTGGGAGAGAATTGAGATAGGTTTCTTGGGAGATTAGGGAGCCTTGGGAGGATTATAAAGAGAGGATGGAAGAGTTTAGATGAACTCCAAAGGATTTGAGTGAAGAGTAAGTGGGATCTTGTGTGGGCTTATATAGGAAAGGAGAGGGAATTCTTTATTATTTATGTTTGGGACACCACACATTAAACTAATCAAAATCATGAATCCGCCCATGGTTTTTTCAAAAGGGAAGTGTAAAACAATATTTTATAAATTAAATGGGATAAATTCTTAAAATAATAGGGTTTCTTATGTGGAGGTAAGTCACACTCTCCAAGAAATTTATTTAAAAAGTGAAAATGTTTTATAACTCTTGGAGGGTCCACTAAAGTTTTGTAAAATAAATAAAAAAAACCTAAAATTACATTTTTTTGGTAAAAAATATATTGGAAGAAATTAAAGTTTATATTATATTATTACATCACTATTTGGTCATTATGATTTCATAAAACACATTATATATTTAAACAGTTCTTAATTTTTACTGAAAAATTCCATTATCTCAGAAAATTATGAAAAATTCACCATTGGATAATTTCTATGTCCAGATTCCAAAAATAATATTAATTTTATCTAAATAATTTTCTAAATATGTGGATTATTCCTTTTAAAATAAAAACCTACATTTATCGAAAAATCATGGGTTTTGATAAAAATAGCTTTCAAACCTTAACAAAAATTACAATTGCGTTCATAAAAATTATATGATCATTTACATTTTATAAAAAAATAATTTAGTAATAATATTTCATTAAAATGTTATTTAATTAAAAAATTCATTAATTCATCAAAATAGATTTCTTAATTGAATATTAATTAAAAATACTATTTGTTTTATAAAAACTATTTACAAAGTAACAATATTAAAATGAATGCATATTAATTATTATATACAAAAATAATGCACATATTCATAATGCTAAGGTCTTGTTAAATATACCCTTATAAAACTTGCATAAGACTAAAGGGTAAGGTGTGCAATGGTGATATACTCTTGGGTGTCTCAGATAACATTGCTCGAGTGACGATCTCTATCAACTTCCACTTCTCCCATAGGCGGTTCCGTTCATGCTTAACATGTTGAAGCCTAGATTGGGCTTGGTCAAGAGCAAAACCCAATGACTCCACCTCCTTTCTAAGCTCAAATAAATGGGCTCTATATGGGGAAATTCTACTGGATGAGGCCATCACTTCCTTTTTCTGAGTAAATTGGATTTGTTAAAGACCTATATTTATACTAATCATGTGATCACTGTTCA
The DNA here is from genome assembly GCA_963277665.1 of Viscum album. Lineage (NCBI taxonomy): Eukaryota > Viridiplantae > Streptophyta > Magnoliopsida > Santalales > Viscaceae > Viscum > Viscum album. The sequence continues at coordinate 321,671,936 of OY728146.1, forward strand.
ACAACTATATTAGAAACAGTCACAATTCTTAACAGCATTTCGAAATCCAAAAACATAATACCAAATAAGTGGATACATTTTATATTATCATACTACATAATAATACATTTAAATAAATCAAGAGTAATTTTCATTAATGAATGATTGGGTCGTTACAATCTTCCCCCCTTAAGAAATTTCGCCCTCGAAATTTCATTTTCCCACACTAAAACAGATGTGGGTAACTCTTATTCATCACTTCCTATGATTCCCATGTCACTTCTTCAAACTTGTGGTTTCTCCACAACACCTTGATGAGGGGATTTGTCTAATTTCATAGAACTTTTTCTCTACGATCTAAGATCTTTACTGGTTACTCCTCATAAGAAAGATCATCCTCTAACTTTACCACCTTTGAAGAGATTACATGTGAAGGTTCTGGTATGTACTTCCTTAAGAGGGATACATGAAAGACATCATGTACTTTGGTCATGGTAGGTATAAGTTCTAGTCGATAGGTCATATCCCCGACACAATCAATAATCTCAAAGGGGCCGATGTACCTAGGACTTAACTTCCCCTTCTTTTCAAACCTCACAACCTTCTTGCACGAAGATATGCATAGAAATACCATGTCACCAACTTTGAACTCAAGGTCTCGTCGACGGTTATCTGCATAACTATTCTATCCACTCTGGGTCTCCTTGATATGCTGCTGAATGTTTTTCACCTTATCCAACATTTATTTGACCATTTCTTGTCCTAACATCTTACGCTCACTAAATTTATCCCAACACGCCAGTGTTCTTCACCTTTTCCTATAAATGGATTCATATGGTTCCATTCGGATGCTCGAGTATAAACTGTTATTATATGAGAATTCAACCATTGGAAGATGTTGGTCCCATACTCGTTTGAAGTCCAAAGAACATGATCATAACATATCTTCTAGTTTCTAAATAGTTCACTCAGATTGGCCATCAGTTTGAGGATGATAGGTTGTACTAAAGTTCAGTTTAGTTCTTAGAGCATGTTGGAGACATTTCCAGAACTTTGAGGTGAATCTCAGATCATGATCAGATACAACAGATAGTGGTACTCCATGCAGCCTTACCACATCTTTGATATAAATCTGTACAAGTTGATCCAATGAGAAGTCCTCTCTAATCAGGATAAAGTGAGATTTCTTTGTAAGATGATCCACAATGACCCATATAGCATTGTTTCCTCTGTATGTCCTTGAAAGTCCAGTGAAAAAGTCCATGGTAATGTTGTCCCACTTCCATGTTGGTATGGGTAGTGGTTGCATCATCCCCTTATAATTTTTCTTCTCAGCCTTCACTTGCTGACATACTAAGAACTTTCATGTATATTCATCAATCTCCCTTTTCATATTGTCCCACCAAAAGTTCTCTTATATATCTCGATACATCTTTGTGATCCCTGAGTGAATAGAGACGGTTGAGCTATGTGAGCCATCCAGAAGCTCATTCTTTATCTCTGGATAAGATGGTACACATAATCGTGACCCAAATCTCACAATTACATCCTTGTCAACCACGAAACTCTGAGGATTTACCATTTCTGAGAGCTTCCATCCTTTTCATAATTTCTACATCCTTTCTTTGAGAATCCTTTATTTTCTCCATGAGGGACGGTTGAGCAATCATTTGAGAAAGTATTAATTATGTTCCGCGCTTAATGATTCCCATGTCCATCCTCTTCAAATCTAAGAAGATTGGATCCTTTTCAATTCTCATCAATGATAGAGATGCAGGATCCTTTCTACTTAGAGCATATACCACCTTGTTCACTTTCCCAAGGTGGCAATGTATTGAGCAATCATAGTCTTTGATCAGCTCTAACCATCTTCGTTGGTGCATGTTCAACTCTTTATATGTTAATATATACTTGAGGCTTTTGTGGTCTGTATATATTTCACACTTCTCCCCAAAGAGATAATGCCACCAAATTTTTAAAGTGAAGATCACCATAGCCAAATCTAGATCATGTTTTGGATAATTTTGCTCATGAACTTTCAATTGCCTTGAAGCATAGGCAATGAATTTGTCATTTTGAATCAACACATATCCCAGGACCTTCTTCAAATCATCACTTAATACCACATAAAGTTCTCCACTTGTGGGTAATGTGAGAACGGGCGCAGTGATAGGCCTCCTTTTCAACTCTTTGAAGCTTTCTTTGCATTCATCGCTCTAAGAAAACTTTAATCCCTTTTGAGATAGCTTGGTAATAGGGTTGGAAAATTGTGAGAAATTTCTCAAAAATCGTCAATGATATCCATCTAACCCCAAGAATCTACGAATATATGTTACCGATGTTAGTCTCGACCATCCCTCTATTGCAGTTGCCTTGGAGGGATCCACAAATATCTCGTTACTTGTGATGATATGGCCCAAGAATTCGACCTCCTTCAACCAGAACTCACACTTGATGTACTTTTCATAGATATTCTCCTTTCGCGAGGTCTCTAGTATAGTTCTTAGGTTCTCCTCATGATCCTCCTTGGTTTTGGAGTATATTAGAATATCATCTATAAATACTACCAAAAATTTGTCGATGTAATCTCTAAAGACTCTATTCATCAAGTCCATAAATATTGCTAGAGAATTAGTGAGTCCGAAATGCATTACTATGAATTCATAGTGCCCGTATCTTGTATGACAAGTAGTCTTGGGGATATCTTCCTTCTTCACCCTTACTTGATAATATCCCGACTGCAGATCCACCTTGGAGAAGTATTGTGCTCCACGTAGTTGATCGAATAAGTCATCAATTCATGGTAGAGGATACTTGTTCTTTATCGTGATTTTATTAAGCTCATGATAATCCGTGAGAAAGGCACATTGCCCCATCCTTCTTCTTAACGAAGAGGATAGGTGCACCCCCTAGTGAAGCACTTGGGCGTATAAACCCTTTATCAAAATTCTCCTATAGTTGTTTCTTTAGCTCCACAACAGCCATTCTATATTGAGTCTTGGATATTGGAAATTCCCTAGGAAGAAGGTCAATTGAGAATTCAACATCTCTTCTAGGAGGAAGACCAGTAAATTCCTCAGGAAACACATCATCGAATTCCCTCACAATAGGAACATCTTCAAGGATGGTTTCTTCCTTAGACTCAATCATCTGAGCCAAATACGCGTGCTCATAGGGTATTAATTTCCACACCTGAGATGATGGTGATAAATAAGATTCATCTTCCTCCTTGCACTTGTATAGAATCGGGGATTGATTTTCCATATGGAGAGTGATTTCCTTCTCATGGTAATTTATGTTGACTATATATAAGGAAAGACAATTCATGTCAAGAATTGCATCAAATTCCACCAGAGGGAGTATGATGAGGTTCTCTAGAAAGTTCATTATATAGATTATGACAGGGGAGGAGTTATATTCAAGGGATTAAATGAGTTCCCCAATTGTCGTACTCACCGACATCTTTATTTCCATGATTTTTGGTGGTTCTTGGATTGTTCTACTAAACTTTCGGGATTTAAAAGATTGCATAGAACTATGGGCGATAACCCTTACCTTCACTTTTTGATTCTGGTTCTACTCTATCCAATATAGTCTTAGGTATGATTACTTTTAAACTATTAAACACATAAATGGTAATCCAAAGACAAAAATGAATGAATTATAAATTACTTTTATTTCCTTAACTTATAAATCTATAAGCATCAATCGATGTTATCCATGATCTACTTTCTAACATATATTCTTAGGGGATTTATATTTAATTCCCTTAATAATAGTTCATACTAAGCTTGTGAATTTACAAAAGAATATCCCCATGCAGTTTCATAACCAAGAGTGCAGCAAGTCTCATTGTCGTGCACCAGGATACCCCAGGTCAAACCCGAAACTCTTTGTCGGGGTTTTCACCCCTAGGTACAGTTGTTTCAGAGTCAGCTCTACCTGCTTGTATCCAAATAGGGATGTATTTTCTTGATAAACCACTTACTAAATACTCACCAAAACTTAGGGATGTTTTTATTATACTTAGTCTTGTCTCTAAGGCTTTACTAGGGTTTTCTAATCCTAATCCCAAAAATAACTAAACCTATCCTCTGATACCAACTATAACAACACTGCTCTTTATTACACACTTAAACACGATTAATTACATAGAAAACTTCACTTGATATAACATAGAAGATTTATAGGTGTAGTGTATTTGGGTATTAGGAACATTACATAACAACTTAAAACATATGACGCAACATCTTATTGAAAACTTCCTTTACATGACCACTACATTCCCTCGTACTTAGCATTGCATGGGATAACCTGAGGAAATGCATAAGAAAAGGTTGATCTACAAATCCCAGTAAGGGAGTGAACCAAGATAAACATGAAAGATACAATCCATGTTATGAAATAGTAATATCAATGGATCATAAGAGAAAACTGAACATAAAGGAATGATATAACATGATTAACATAATATGGAAATGTGGCAACAACATTTAACATGATTTTAGCATGATCCAAGGATCCTTGCACATGGATCCTGAGTAAACCCTCATTGAACTTGATTTAGAATGAGTAATACCTCATTACATTTGACATATCATGATACTAATCTTTACCCAATGCATTGGAGTGCTATCAGGGTGCACCCTTCTTAAACATTTCATTTCATACATAAGTGTGCCACATGGATCATAAAACATGGAATCATTCATCATCGTTTATCCACAATAAAGGGATTTGGAATACATACATGAAGATTTATAATCAATAATTAAATGTGCATAAAGGTGAATACCCTTGATAGAGAAATGGGTATGGTATTCACTACACAATGTCATTGTTTTGGAAAATCGCAGTGCAATTTCGGTAGCATAACGACGTGACCTAAGAACTCATAAAAATGGTCCATGAGAAAGAATAGGGAGTATCATCATATTTAAATGAAATTTACAGTAAGTGGGTCATATAGATAAATGTCCCAACATGAGTAATGGAATTTTATATTTATAATACAAAATAATTGCTTGAATGTAAATGAGGAGAGAGAAATTATTTATGGAATTTTGGCATGGTAACAGAAATACATGGAAGGTATAGATGAGAGATAAAGGAGTATATCATCATTAAATAAAAGAGAGGGTAGTATGGGGGAGGTTCAAAATCATACCCCAACATTTATAATTGAAAACAAAAGGGCATAACAATATTATGAAACTTGGACAAAAATGAGAAAAAAAAGAAATCCCTTACTTCAAAGTGTGATCCCAAAGGCTTGGGAGAGGCTTGAGAGATGATTCTTGAGATATTGGGGTGCCTTGGGAGGATTATAGAGAGATAAGGGAATAGGTTGGACGAAATCCAAAGTCTTTGAGTGAAGAGGAAGTAGGAGCTTGGTTGGGATTATATAGAAAAGGAGAGGGAATTCTTTATTATTTAGGTTTGGGACACCACACATTAAACTAATCAAAACCATAAACCATCCCATGGTTTTTGCCAAAGGGGAGTGGAAAACAATACTTTATAATTACAGTGTCCTAACTTATTAAAATAGTAGGGTTTCTTATGTGGAGGTGAGTCACACTCTCAAGGAAATTCATTTAAAAAGAAAAAATGTTTTATAACTCTTGGAGGGTCCACTAAAGTTTTGTAAAATAAATCAAAAAAGCCTAAAATCGCATTATTTTAATGGTAAAATATATATTTTTCGAACATAAAGTTTATAGTATTTTATTACACCACTATTGGGTCATTATGATGTCATAAAACACATTATATATTTAAACGGTACTTAATTTTTACCCAAAAAATCGACTGTCTCAGAAAATTATGAATAATTCACCATTGGATAATTTAGACGTCTTGATTACAAAAATAATATTAATTTTATATAAATATTTTTATAAATATGTGGATTTTTACTTTTAAAATAAAAACTGACATTTATCTAAAAATCATGGGTTTTGATAAAAATAGCTTTCAAACCTTAATAAAAATCGAAATTGCTTTCATAAAAATTTTACGATCATTTATATTTAATAAAAAAAACTTAGTAATAATATTTCATTAGAATATTATTTAATTCAAAAATCCATTATTTCATCAAAATAGATTTCTTAATTTAATATTAAATAAAAATACTATTTGTGATTTAAAAACTGTTTATAAAGTAACAATAATAAAATGAATGTATGTTAATGATTATAAACAAAAATAATAAACATATTCATAGTGCTAAGGTACTGTTACATAACCCCTTATAACACCTTCATAAGACCGAAGGGTAAGGTGTGCAATGGTGATAGACTCTTGGGGTGGCTCGGATAACATCGCTCAAGTGGTGATCTCTATCAACTTCCACTTCTCCCGTAGGCGGTTCCGTTCAAACTTAACATGTTGAATCTTGGCTTGAGATTGGTCAAGAGTGAAGCCCAATGATGCAAACTCCTTTACGAGCTTCGATAAATGGGCTTCATATGGGACAAGTATAATGGATGAGTCCATCACTTCCTTTTTCTGAGTAAATTGGATTTGTTAAAGCCCTATATTTATACTAATCATGTGATCATTGTTCAGTGGCTATATTAGAAACGATCACAATTCTTAACAGAATTTCAAAATCCAAAAACATAAAACCAAATAAGTGGATACATTTTATATTATCATTCTACATAATAATAAATCTAAATAAATCATGAGTAATTTTCATTAATGAATGCTTGGGTCGTTACAGGAGGAATACACTGTCAATAAAGGATGGGCTAGCATTTGGGTTCATTGAAGAACATGGGGATGAGACAAGAATATAATCACTACATTGGGTGGAATAATTTCTCAATGGTTTGCAAATATTTTCTTAGGATTTATTTTACAAATAAATAATTTATCAAATGATATTTTTATTGAATATAATTATTATTAATATCCATCATCAAGAATAATAAATGTTAGAGAAATAATTTTGGGTGAATTAATAAAACAAAAATTCGCAAAAAATGTGGAGGCTTCATCCCCACATTCATCCCATGAAAGAAATAATATATTTAAGAAAATAAGGAAGGAATATTAGTGGATAAATATAATCAGGGTAAAAAAATTATTTTCTTAATGAATTGATAAAATAATATAATTAAATTATTTAATAAAATTTCTATTCAAAACATTATTCTTTCCATGAAATAAAATTCCTAAAATAATCAAAGTCTAATAATGAATATATTTGGGACAAGATAAAAGTATTTGTTTCACATATACTGAAATATGACAGAATTATTTATTTAAATGTTATTTTTTTCTAAGTTTTTTATTATTATATTTTTTACAAAAAAAAATATATTGATATTTGAAAATTATCTTTTTAGAAGAATAGATCATAGGAAGACTGAGAACAAGTAAAACACATAAATAACAAAAAAAATTCTTTATTGGTGATTTCCGAAATATCAATAGACATTTCCTGCTCCTCAGTTGTCATTTCTTCCTTCACCATGAAGAACACCCTGAAAAAGAACCATATGAACTACTTCCATTATGTAAAGAGAGGGAGAGGTGAATTTCTCTCAAAGCACTTTTTTTAACAGATAATGAATTTGGTGAATTCCCATTTTCTAATAGAGGATAAGGTAGGATTATAGATGGGTTAATTATTCACATAATTTCACCATTTAATTTACCTTCATTAAAACATGAATAAATATCCCTTATAACTTCTAAAATTTCCCATTTCTTAGTGATGAAGGCATGAAAAAATGAGTGGTTATAGAATCTCTATTTTTATTTCAACACTAAATGACGCATTCTCTACCACGTTACATGACACATGACCACCTCATAATTATGTATAAAAATTAAAATGTTTATTTTATTTTATTCATTTTAATGTGTGAAAATTCTCGATCTGAAGGTTCAAAGACTTATCATGAAAAATACGCCTCTCTTAAGAACATACCCTCATTACGAACACAAATGTGGTGTTAGAATTTCAACTTAGGACTCCATTTAGGATTTTTTAAAATTTCACACACATAAACATAGTTAAAAATAATATATTTAATGTATCATTTATTTTTGAAATATCACAATGCTAAAATTAAATAAACCAACTTCATAGAAACCTTTTTAAATATTATTAAAAAATTCAAAGGCATTAATACAAAAAATTTGGGTTATTACATCCCCCCCCCCCCCAAAGATTTTTACCCTAAAAATGTTAGAGTACTAAGCCTGAATCTGAGTCTTGCACTTCCATGAGTTCTCTTTAATGTTCCCATGATACCAAAAAATAAATACTAAGGGAACCACTCACACCTAAAGAATATTATCGAGATATTCCTTGAGAACCACTAGGTACTCTATAAAGGTCTCATATTCCATAAATTCCATATCACCCTAGTCGATAATGTCTGATAGATCATGCTCATACTACCTCATCTATGACACATGGAAAATGTGGTGCACCCAATCAATCTACATATGTAATTATAAGAAATAAACAATCTTTAAACTTTCAATTCAGGATATTTCAATACAGCTGATTCTCAAAAATTATGTCTAGGGTAATCTATAGATACTTAGTATTATCCTCCTTTATCTAAGAATAAATGAGGATTTCAATGAAGAAACCCACCATGAACTGGTCTAAGTACAGATAGTAAATTTGGTTCATGAGTCCCATAAACATTGTTGGGGTGTTTGTCATGCTAAATAGAACCACTAGGAACTTTTAGTATATATAGTGATACCAAAAATCCCTATATGGGATGTCCAAGATCAATCTTTAAGAACCATATATTTATTTTCATCTAATCCAATATATCATTAATTCTTAGAATATGGTATTTGTTATTTACTGTCACCTGATTTAGGAATTGATAGTTAATACAATGCCTTAAAACTCTCATCAATATTCTTATATAATATAATATGAGCTTCCTAGGGGACACACTATGTCTGATAAAACATTTAGATAAAAATTCCTCAAATTGTACATTTATCTTCCTAAGCTCATTCAGGGTAATTTGATAAGTTAGTAAGGATATGAGTGTGGTCTTGAGGTGCAATTCATTTCCAAAACTAAAATCATGGTAATGTGTAACCCTAGTATATCCTATAGAAAAATATATCTATACATATTCACTACTATATTAACTTATTCCTATGTAGTATCGAATACATAATATTTTAAGATTGTCAATTTATGGGTAATCAACTACAACCTCTTGAGGGTCATCCTTTCTCATCCATCCTGAGGGTCTCATTCACCAGTGATGGTGAACCTCGACTCATCCCCTCGATGGAATATAACTCTCTATTGATATCAATCTACCCAATCTTGTATTTTAGATAATAATTCCATTACTGAGTATGATAAAGTATGGTCTTATCTCTACTGTAATTAGGTCCCAAGAGAATATCTACCTACTAAGAGTAATCTTGAAATGGTGGTGCTTATAAGAGAGAGAGTATTCCCATCATCAATGGTAGTCTCTAGCCAAAGTGGCTAGTCTAAGAGATCCATCATAATCTATAGTTCACAAATAAAATATGCAGTAAGAAAATAATAACTCACAACAGTATCAATATAAGGTATAGAAAAAAAACCATACCTTGAGCCACGTTTGGTATCATATCCTCATATCCCTCCACCACCTGCATTTATTCTCTAGCCTAACCTATAACTTAATATTGGCATGGTTTTACTTGAGTTTGTGGTGTAAGATCAAAGAGGTTACCACCTATATATGATCCTATACCCCAACCCCCTCTAGTATGGCTACCTGAGCACCTCAATGAGGTTATTGTTCAGTGCACTACCACATTCAAGGAGTTCCATCCATTGTGGTATCCCAAATTCCATATTCTACTTTAATAGTAATCAAATATCTATCCATATATCCACATCCATTATAGGAATAGAAAATATTTCTCTTTTATTGGTTAAACCCCATGTGATATCCCTTTAGGATTAATCAATTGGACTGGGATCATGAATGTTGATGCCTCTAACAATGAGGTCCCAAATCATGGTGTTGGGTAAAAGTTGATGATGATTTTGAATAAGGAAGAATAGAACCTTACCTGGTCTATATTAGTGTCTCAATTATTAAATCCTCAATCATTGGGGATCCCTCTAATATCCAACTATAGGTTGGAATACAAAAAGGTATAATCCCAACTCAAATCTCCCATTGAAGTTCATGCTCAATCTTCAAGGATAATATGTATCTTTCATGAATAATATATCGAGAGTACATAATGAGGTATGTGAACCTCACAACAGACTAAGAAACTAACATACTAACCTAATAGAGGTCTAACAGCTCCAGAACCACCATTATCCATATTTTCACCATGTAATACTCCACTCTAAAATGGTACTCGAACAGTGTCCAAGATAGGGTGTCCTTATCCCGAGTCTATGTGATCAATGAACACTAATATCATAATTTTCCAAGGAGAATAATAATAGAAAGAAATTACATCTAATTCATGGTTGTAAGAATTATATGAAAGAAATGAGTAACATACTCCATCCAGTCCTCTACTACCTGAGGGTCCTACTCACCCTAAGTTCTTAAGAGACTTTGCCTCTCGAACTTGTAAAAGGAACTCAAAATATGAGTAATCGCATCCTATAGTATAGTAACAACCCTCTATGTTGCGGGTGGGTCTTTTCATTACTCAACTTTATGGGTATCAACCCATTTATCCACCTACTGGTTAATTTCCTCCCTATAAGAAACCAAAATAGAATCCTCATCACTCATTTGGTTAGAATTTAAAGGCTGAATCATTTCCATGTGCTCAATATGTCCCAACTTTTTATGTTGATCTAGATATCTATGAGTTGGAGTCATATATTTGACAAGATGTAACCATGGTTAATAAAGAATATCTAGAAGTGTTCAATCAAGAAAATTGTGAATAATTACATAACTAAAATGATAAATTATGCATGTATTATTCCATTAAATCCCACAACCAATGCCTTGTAGTTCTGAGTCAACTAAAAGATTATCAAAGTATTTATGAAAGTTTACATTAATCTCCCACATCAATTATTAGCTTATGATGTCTATTAACTAATCACAAGACCCCTTACAATCACCTCCCTAGGTATCTCAAACAAATAATTATAATAAAACTAACTCTAGAGTCCATCCCTAGGACTTGAAATTCTCTAATACCATTCTAACATGGCCCAACCCACTAGGACACCACCCAAGACAATAGTAGACCATGTGTTCCACCCCAAGACTCCTTCCAAGTGGTTATAGGATGACAATAAGAACCAATGGTGCATAAAAGAAATAATGGATGGATTATCCTATAAACCTATAAACATTCACATGTCTCTATGATAGAATTTATATAACAATGCAATCCTATAAATAAAGGATTTAGCTAAAGTACATCATGCATGTGACTATGACCAATATACCAAAAATGGAATACATTTCAAAAAATTTAAATAAGGAAAACACAAATCCCGACATCTAAGTCAAAGACCAAACTCTAATAGTTAGAATAGAAATAATCTAAATTATAACATGAGTAATGCTAGATAAAAGAATTTCCAATAATGAGCACCATTGAATTCCAATAAGCACCAAATCCACTAGAACCACTAGATCCTCTAAATCTAACTCCAAATTATACTTCATCTACACAAACACAAAATGTGTAAGTATAAAGCCTACGCAAGTGGGAGTATAAATATACCAAATTATATTCCTCAAAAACATAGGAGGAAAGTATAAAAGGAAGTCATCTCAAAAAACCTATTCAATATTTTGTTATGGAAAAAAGATATCCATATCGAGGTGGTTCATCAACCAGACAACTCATATCTTAGGGATTCTTCTATAAAATGGATTTGATTAACCCATTGAACTATATCTCAAACACAATAACTTTTGTAACTTAAAATCCACCTCTCTACATAAATAGTGGGAGGGCCATTCCTTGTCATGTAATATTCATATCGATCGAGGGAGTAAATGACCCATGTGGAGGATTTCACCCAAACTTAAGGTGTGTACCAACTCTAGTGATGGAGTACCCCACCCCAACACTTGGGAGAGTACTGACTCCATTGATGGAGGACCCTACCTCGACACATGGGAGGTACCTGAACTCCATCAATATATGTTGGGTCACGCCCTATTATGAGTATCTCATCAAGGGAGTACTTGAACCCCATATATGAAGGACCATGCCCCCAAACATGACGGAGTTTCTAACTCGATATCTGCTCCAAACACCTCACTAGTCACCAATAATCTCTCTAATAGAGTTAATATCCTTTAACTATCTAAACCAAAATGTGAATAGCCTCCAGTGACTGAGAAAATCATAATATTGTTATCTACATGATAAGATACTCAAAATAAATTACTCATATATCCAAAACTACCACTTGGTTAAGAAATCATGATGAATGATATAAATAACCAAGTGTGTGGAATGTACAATATAGTACACAACATGTAGGGATATCAGGAAAGTCTAGATGTGTATTTCCACATCTCAATCCATGTGAATTCAATATACACAGTGTGTTCAACATGGGTTCATGATGTGTAAGGATAAAAGGTATATGACTTATCCTTACATATGTAAAAGTACTCCTTACAAAAACTACATGATATCTCTAAAATTACATAACATGTAACACCTATTTTTTCATGGTGTCTCTATAGAATACTCGATGTGTAATAATTAAATAACTTTAGGTCATGTTCTATCTATACATGTTGATCTGTATTCCTTAGGGTATATGGTGTGGTTGATATAGAACATAGATTATAGGTTCTTTATGTCATCTTGGTGTATAAAAAAGTATATGCATAGAAAATCATCCTCTAAAAACATGATGTGTGACACAAATTCACAATGTTTGTGAAATTTATGGGTTAGTTAAACCCTAGAAAAAAATCTCTCGAACTTCATGGAACGTCACCTGGGGGTTATAGGATGTGTAATTAGGAATTTTGAACCTACAGTGTATAGAAATTCATGAAACACACCTATTATTCTACCTATGGTTGTTTTATCATGTATAATGAATCCAAAACCATTGATGCCTCTATCACACCTATCCATGATTATTTTTAGTCAACATTAATCATATGGTCCATCACTGTCCATCCATTCTTTAAACCACACCAATAACTCACTACATTGTCACCATCATGTGCCCAAACCTATGAATTCTCTAGTTGTCCTCTATTGTAGCATTGTGAATCAAAATTGAACTCAATAAAAAATAATGGTATGATGATATTCAATATTGTTATGTCTATAGGAATACCCAACCACCAAAGGACAGTCACACATTTGGGTACTTCTTAGAATATGGGTTTGAGTGAATAATATAATCACTGCATGGGGAATAATAATTTCTCAATGGTTTATGAATATTTTTTATGATTAATTTCACAAATAAATAATTTATAAAATATAAATTTTATCAAATATAATTATTATGGATATTAATTACCAAGAACAATCCATATGAGAGAAATAATTCAGGGAAAATTTTTTAAACAAAAAATTATGACAAACATGGAGGATTTATCCTCATGTTCATCCCATGATAAAAATAAAATATTTTTAGAAAAAATAGAAATCTCATAGTATAAATATAAGTGAGGTAAAAATATTATTTTCTTAATGCATTGAGAAATTAATATAATTCAATTATTTAATCATATTTCTATTAAAAACCATAATCTTTACATGAAATATAATTCCTCAAATAATCAAAGTCATGAAAGGAATATATTTGGGAGATAATTCAAGTATTATTTGTGTGTGAATTGAGAGAGGAATGAATAATTTATTTAAATACTATCATTTTTCTATTTTAAAATTAAATTTTGTTTCACATCAAAACATGTTCATCATTGATAATTCTATTTTTAGAAGAAGAGAGTTTAAGATGATAAAGAATAAGTTGAACACATAAATAAAAAAATTCCTACCACATTGATGATTTATCGAATCTCAATGGTCATTTCTTGTTCAACATTTTTCATCATCTCCTCCACCATGAAGAATGCCGAGAATAAATAATTTTATGAACTAATTCCATTGTTCAAAGAGAGGGAGTGGGGGATTTATCTTAAATTCCTTTCTCCAATGAAGAAATAATGTGGTGAATTACCCTTATTCAATAGAGGATTATGGTGGATTAGAGAGGGGTAAATTATTTCCATAATGTCACAATTTAATTTTCCCTCATTAAAACATGAATAAATCTCACTCACTTATTCTATAATTTCACATTTCTTAGTGGTGAATACATGCCAAAATTGGTTGGTTCTAGAATCTCCCCTGATATGTCATCACCACATGGCATGTCACAAAATAATTCACCACCTTATCACTACACACACACAAAATTATTTATTTATTTTCATTTAGTTTAAATAACACAAAATCTTGGTCCCAGGGTTTGAAAACTATCTAGGAAAATTATACCCCTCCCTGGAAAATAGCCATATTACAGACACATATTCCATGTCAAAATGTAAATTTGGGACGTCATTTAGGATTTATTAAATGTTCAAACATGTGTAGTTAAATTAATATATTTTATATATTATTTATTTTTAAAATACCATAATTTTAAAATTAAACACACTAACTTTGGAATCATCTATGAAAATATTATTAAAAAAAATCAAAGATAGTATTATAAAAATTTATGTTTCTAAATTGTTCTTGAATCCAAACTAAACTAGGTAAAAATCAACTACCCTTGAACCGAACCCAAATAAATTGGATCTTCCTAAAAATACATTGGTACTCAAACACAAAAATTATATCTTGAACAATTACCTTGGTGTAGTTTTCACCTCACTACATTAAATTAAATGAAAAAATCATTCAACACTCCATTACCTAACCCTTACCCAAAAACACCCAGCCTCTCATTTTGGTGTGCCATCACATCACCTGATTATGATACCTTCACCAAAAAAATCATCATGGAATCATCCAAACAACCACACCATATTAAGAACCTAATACTTGGTGTAATTCTATGGTTAGGTCCTCAATAAAATAAATCTAATTTCATACTCCACCTATGAGAACCGAAACAACCCTAATTCAACTCACTCTCAAAGCACACCAAATTCCATACCAATTCCTATACTAACACATGGACTCTATCCATCACAGAATCTAAATTCAAAATCTGGTATTCACTAAGGAACCAAATTAAATCAGATCTACCTGCACACCAGTATCCCTATGTCATTGAAACTACCACCCTCTAGTTTCACCACACTAAAAATCCTTCTGAATTTAGGGCTATACACCCACTACTTATAAGATTCCCTCTATCATAGGAGTATCATTATCATCCCCCCACTGATCCAAAATGATCTATCTCTAAAACCCACATTGTAACACCCCGTGATTTTAGAATTCATTTCCCTTTCAATAAATACAAGGTGATCGATGGATTATGATACACATAACACCAAACTAAAATGAACCATGGTATATTGAGATAAAATATTACAATAAAATGTAAACATTAACCCATTAAGACAATATAATATAAAACATCATTAAGAAAATTAAAAGTGGAATAAAACCGCAAGTAAATAAAAAACTATAAGCATGAAATATTTATCCACATGGTCTTCCTTAAAGATAATACCTAAAATTATAACTACAAATTGAAGTGAAAAATTTGAAACATTATAGGTATTTTGAAAAATAATTTAATGAATTGGTTTGATGAGTTTAGTGGAGCTCCAGGGTTATATATTGGAATATAATATAGTCGTTGGGATTATGGGACCATTATAATTATTTGGTATTGGGATTTTATAGTCATTTTACTTATATAGATAATGACACCATCATTGGGAATGTGAATAATTAGATAAATTATAATTATTATTATATTAAAATATGACCATTATAATATATTTTTTGAATTGGTGGGTGTAAATTGAAGTAATAACATCACAAAATCTATGTAAAAAAGATGAAGCAATAGCATCAAGTTGTAGAAGTATTCCTTATTGGGATCATTTTTCTGAGCTTTTGGAGGAGTTAGTATCACTAGGTTTTTTTATAGAATAATCCCAAAATAAACTTCAACAAGTAAAAATTGAGTGAAATCATTTACATGAGAAGTTCAAGCTTATAGAAATCACTATAAGATCCATACTATCTAAATCACCACCAAAAAATACTAACATCACTTATCTTACCCTTAGGTATTATTTAGAGGTTTTAAGGGGTTTTTTAATTATAATTTTTAATGATATAAAGATTTAACTATTAATTTAATAAATGATACATATATTTTAATTATTACGTGTATTCGAATTTTAAAAAAAATAATTTAATTAAATTAGAAAGGTTGTTTTTAATAAAAATATATTTATATTATATATATATAATGAAAAAAATCATTAATTGGTTATTAATTAGTTTGTAATAATGATTTACTGTTAAAATGATCTATTTTTCAAAGAATTATTTTTCTATATGTATTTTAATAAATTAAAATGATTAATGATAAAGAATGATTTTAATGAAATATAATGTTTTTATATAAAATAATAATAATTTAACATCCATTAAATGATTATTACTTGGTAATTAATAACATAAAAATCATTTTATTCTAAAAGTACATTTCTATAAAAACTGTTTTTTACGTGTTGTGTGTTCTTATATTAAAATTAATTTTTATGCTTTTATAAATTTAATACAATAAAATGGATATCGAATTTTGAATCATAAATCATAACTTATTTTATAATTTCAATTTTATTTTTATACACAAAAATAAGTTACCGAGGTAAAAGTTAGTTACCATAGTAAAGGTAAAAGGATTATTTTCAATTAATTGTTTTTTAAGTTTTGTATCTTTATATCTAAATAAATTAAATTGATATATTTTAAATGAGGAATATAATGTAATGATTTAATATATAAAAAATTATTATAACTCATTTAATTAGTACTTTATAAGAAATAATAAGAATAATAATTAATGATTAAAATTCATTTTTCTACAAAACATGTTTTTATGTATATTTTATGATGAAATTTAAAATTTAATTTTCTTATATATTGAAATTAAATTATATTATATGGATCCAGAATTTGGAATCATCACATCAAAATTGGTTAAGAGGGGTTGTTTTATATTTTTACTAAAATATAATTATCATAGTAAATAGTTAAACGTGGTAAAGTGGGTAAAATTGGTAAATTATCATGGATATATTTTTTAATTTAATATGATATTTAGACATTGTAGAATTACTTTATTGGGTGTGAGAGTTTATCCTATAATTCTAAAAATCATTTCCTCACCTAAATCACATAAATTCGATGTGATTTCATCTTTACCCTTCACCTAATATATGTTTCCAAGGAAATATCCCTCATTTTCCCTATAAAGGGAGATCTACTCTAACCCTCACAAACCATTCTTTACATTGAATATCCCTTTAATCCCTTAACATTTTTCTTTTTAGAAACCCTTATTATATTTTTGGTAACCTATAGTTATAATAATGAAGCCTAATTCATTTATTCTGAGGGAGGATGGCGTGTAGAGAAATCTCATTAGGGAGGACATAGCACGTTTGACCAAGCAGAAATCCAAGGTAAGGTTTTTCTCATCTTAATTTTACTTCTTTACGATATGTTATATATTAAACACTTTTTGGTGTATTTAATTCCCATGGATGTATTTTTATTCTATTTCTCATTCAATTCAAGGGATTTACAAATCCATATAAGGTTCTCTCATTCAATGGATTCTGATTCAAAAGATACTAAAACTGTAAGGGTTTATTATCCAATATCACATTGAAATCAATATTTTTATGTTTAAACTTAAAAAGGGAGGAATTATGTATTATTTATATTTAAAACTCAATCTATTTTCTTCTCCTCTGTTTATTTCTAGGGTTTACATGTCTTATTACCATTTAACCACTCTTAGGTTCATAATTTAACCAAAAGGGTGTTTATAAGTGCAGTTGACCTTGTCTTCGCTTTTTAGTAAAGATTATTTATCCTCCATATCCATGTTATTTATATTTTTATGAATTTACTTTTCTTTACTTCTATGATTACTTAAGGTATTTTTCAATGTACTTGAATTTCTTTACAAAATGTATCTTCTTTTAATGTTTTTGGTACATTTGTTTTCTGTCAACTTTGGCCTTCTATACAACGGTGTGAAATGAATCTCTGTTTAAAACATTTCCGAAATGAAATAATTTTCCCACCATTTGTTTGGTTTTCTTTAAGGAAATTGCTCTAATTTTTCATGGTTTTCAATGTAATTTCTATTCCAATAATTTTATAAATTATTTTATTTTAAAATAAATTTTATCAAGAATAGGGGATATTTTTTATTATTTTGCAAAGTAATTTTCTAATGATATTATAATTTTTTTTAAATACATGTTAACATAATTTAAGGTATATTATGATTAACTTGGGATATTCACTAATTATACCATCCATGTCCTTTCTATCAATGACTCTTGATAATATCTTATGGAAGTTTTGATGAAACCCATTTATTTATCATGAGTTAATCAAGCAATAATGGTATTATAGATGTTTTTATGTTTAAGTGGAACATATATATATGGTTTATATCTATATGATGTCTGGTTAAAATATATCTATTTAATAAATTGATTAAAGTTTTATATCTTATGAGATAATTATGTTGGGAATGGATACGATTGTGGCTAGATTTGTTCACAAGTCCATGCGTAGACATGATTGTGTGTATATTTTTTCAAAATATTGTATGTGAAAGTGATTGAGGGTATCATTGTTAACAAGTCTATCCCTATACATGATTTTGGGTATCTTTTTTCACAACTCTACACATGGACATGATTACATTTAGATTTTTCACAAGTGTATGTGTGGAAATTATTATGGGTAGCCTGGTTTACAAGTCTATGCATAGACATGATTATGGGTAGCTTTGTTCAGAAATTTAGGGAATGATTGTGGGTAGATTTATTCACAAGTTTGTGTGTGGATATTATTTCAGTTATTTATGTTCATAATTTTATTAATTTCTATGCTTATTCTTATAACACCCCAATATTTTTTAGTATGTATCTTCTTAAATAAATTCAATTTATTTGATAACTTACTGTGACATACTATTAAATATTAACATGACTGTTAGAAATGTTAATGTCTTCATTAGAATAATAACCTTACCTATGAAATTATAAATAAAATTTAGATATTACAAAAATAAAAATATGATATATCACTACGGAAAAATCACGATTTAGCGGCGGTTTTGAAAAATCGCCGTGAAATCGTGCATCGGGAAACTATTCGCAGCGGTTTTTAAAACCGTTGCAGAACGTTTCGCGGTGGTTTAAACCGCCTCTAAATGATTTAGCGGCGGTTTTTTAATTTTTTTATTTTTTTTAATTTTTTTTATTTTATTTTTATTTGTTACTTATTTTTATTTTTTATTTATTTATTGATTTTATTTTATTCTATTTGATTTATTTTATTTATTTTATTTTTCTTATTTATTTCGTATTTATTTTCTTTTTCTTATTTATTTTCTTTTTCTTATTTATTTTATTTATTTTATTTATTTTATTTATTTTTATTTATTTCGTATTTATTTTCTTTTTCTTATTTATTTTACTTATTTTACTTATTTTATTTATTTTATTTATTTTATTTATTTTATTTATTTTATTTATTTCGTATTTATTTTCTTTTTCTTATTTATTTTATTTACTTCATTTATTTTATTTATTTTATTTATTTCGTATTTATTTTATTTATTTTATTTATTTCGTATTTATTTTATTTATTTCGTATTACTTTATTTACTTTATTTATCCATGCATGCACATCCCATGCACATGCCCATGCAATATAATGAAATACAACATTTGGTGAGATTTGAACCCCTAACCTCTTGCATATTTTCCAAAGACTTTACCACTCCAGCAAACTCGTCATGTGGTTAATAAACAAAATTTTATATACTTATATATATTAATTGAAAAAACAAATAATACATAAATAATAGATATAAACTCAATAATAATAAATAATAAATAATGAATAATAAATAATAAATAATAAATAAATAGAAATAATAAATAATAAATAAATATAAATAATAATTAATAAATAAATATAAATAATAAATAATAAATAAATATAAATAATAAATAATAAATAAATATAAATAATAAATAATAAACAAATATAAATAATAAATAATAAATAAATATAAATAATAATTTAATAAATAATAAATAATAAATAATAAATAATTAATAATTAATAATTAATAATTAATAATTAATAATAAATAATAAATAAATAATAAATAATAAATAATAAATAATAAATAAATAATAAATAATAAATAATAAATAATAAATAAATATAAATAATAAATAATAAATAAATATAAATAATAAGTAATAAGTAAATATAAATAATAAATAATAAATAATAAACAAATATAAATAATAAATAAATATAAGTAATAAATAGTAAATAATAAATAAATATAAATAATATATAATAAATAATAAATAATATATAATAAATAATAAATAATAAATAATAAATAATAAATAATAAATAATAAATAAATATAAATAATAAATAATAAATATATATATAATAAATAAATTATAAGTAAATATAAATAATAAATAATAAATAATAAGTAATAGATAATAAATAAATATAAATAATAAATAGTAAATAATAAATAAATATAAATAATATATAATAAATAATAAATAATATATAATAAATAATAAATAATAAAAAATAAAAAATAAAAAATAAATAATAAATAAATATAAATAATAAATAATAAATAAATATATAATAAATAAATTATAAGTAAATATAAATAATAAATAATAAATAATAAGTAATAGATAATAAATAAATATAAATAATAAATAATAAATAATAAATAAATATAAATAATAAATAATAAATAATAAATAAATATAAATAATAAATAATAAATAAATAATAAATAATAAATAATAAATAATAAATAATAAATAATAAATAATAAATAATAAATAAATATAAATAATAAATAAATATAAATAATAAATAATAAATAATAAATAATAAATAAATATAAATAATTAATAAATATAAATAAATAATAAATAATAAATAATAAATAATAAATAATAAAAATAAATATAAATGATAAATATAAATAATAAATAATAAATAATAAATAAATATAAATAACAAATAATAAATAATAAATAAATAATAAATAATAAATAAATATAAATAATAAATAAAAATAAGAAATAAGAAATAATAAATAATAAATAATATATAATATATAATATATAATATATAATAAATAATAAATAATAAATAATAAATAATAAATAACCAGTAACAAATATTATTATTAATAATAATATTTTATTATTAGTACTAATAAATAATTAAAAATAAATAATAAATAATAAATAATAAAGGTAACACATGAAAAAGTATGAAAAGACGTGGTAAGGGATGAAAAATCATGAAAACGCATGAAAACGCATGAGAACGCATGAAAACTCATGAAAACTCTGGAAACCCCCTTAATAATTCAACATAATCATCATAATAACCCACCAAAAATCATTGATAAAGATAACAAGTCATGGAAACCCAAATAAACAGTAATAAATAGAGCAACCGTTAAAACCCGTCAAAACGGTCATAAAGAGACAAAAACATTGGACTCACATTAACGGAGATAACTTATGATCCGAGAGTCCGTTTTAGATCCAAGACCTATCAAATCAATGATCTTGAAACGATCTTCGACCTGATCAGTGAAAGAGTCCGAATGGACAGGCGGATCGAAAGTTATGACCATTTAAAAAAAAGCTGACGGGGAACGGGTGCTAGAAACGAGGCATCGAAAAACATAACAAACCCAATACGCACTAAAAAGGCCATAACATATGATCCAGGAGTGCATGTGGGCGCCGCGACCGGTCAAACTGAAGATCATGGAAAGAGATATGATCTGGCAGGTGGAGGTGTCCGAACTGACATGCGGATCTTAAGTTAGGTCTGTTTGAAGACAAGTTCGACAGGACACCAGTGACAGAAACGGTGTTTCGGAGGCCTTCGGAGGGGTTTTTGGGGTCGAAAAACATGACAGAAGCTTTCTTTTGTTGGTTTGGTGCGTAGCTATCTTCGCGGGCTTCGATTTGATATGTGGTAGAGCCCAAACGGACACCCGGAGCGAAAGTTATGGTCGTTTTAGTGATTTCGGGGTTTCTCGTGTTTTTTTATTTTTTCCTTTCATTTCGCGGCGGTTTTACCGAAACCGCCACTATTTCGCAGCGGTTTTTTAAAAAACCGCCGCTAATCCTAAAAAAAATCAAAAAAAATCAAAAAAATCAAAAAAAATTATGACATTTCGTGGCGGTTTCCCGAAACACGTTTAGTGGCGGTTTTTAAAATCGCCGCTAAACGGAAGTTTTCTTGTAGTGTATTAATATCAAACAATAAGTAAATAAATGTTTTAAAATTGATAAATTAAGTGTTCGTATTTTTTGAAATGTAAATATTTATTTACAATTTTATAATTAATATAATGATTTTAAAGAATATTTATTTTTATAAAATTGATTAATAAATTAATATTTTGTTTTATTATAATTATAATTTCATTTTATGATACTATAATTTATTTTTCAAAGTGTTGGAAAATCAGTTATAATATTAAAATCTGTATTTTTCAAATAAATGATGATTTTAATTAAAAATTAAATTTATCATATTTAGAAAAAATTTTGTATAAAATTGATTACATTTTTTAAATCTAACTGTTTAAAAAATGTTAGGGTGAATTTTTTGGTTTTTGCTGAAATAGTTGAATTTTTGGTAAATAGTGAAATATAACAATTTACAGTATTTAACATTATAAGAAAATAAATGAATTATTGATCCATGGATGATGTATGGTAGACTTAATCACCCATTAGTTCAAAACCACATGCTCTAGTTAATGTGTTTATTCATAAGAATCATCACTATTGATAGTCTTGATCCAAAATAATAAACAAATGAATAAAATAATCAAAAAACACTCCTCTCCTCCACTATAAATATCACCCCTCACCACCCCTTCTCCTCACACCTTCTAAGACTTGGATATTTATAATATTCTACGCAAATCCTTTCTCAAGACCCTTCCTCACATCCTGGTCTTTCTAATATCACTAAAATACCATTTCTAAGTTCATTAAGGAGGTTCCCAAGGAGTTGATTTTCAAGAGGTAAAATCCTCCTTCTTTCTCTTTTATTTTATTTCCTGTTATTATCATACCCTCGCCAACCCTTTCATAAAGTGCAATGATAACTCCATTATCATACATATACTGTAATCTTATTGTTTTAACGGAGTATTCATCACCAAATCCCTTCTCCTCTCCTTTTATTTCTAAAAATGAAAACAGTGTATGTGAGGTGTTGATTCACCATCTTCGTGGATGATGAGTTTTCATTTTTCATTACTGCCTTCAAGGATGGTCATAAAACCATTTTTATGGTTAAACAAGATTATAATATGTTTATTAAAACTTATTTAATGTTATCTAACCAATATATAAACATAATCTTAAATAGAATGATACTAGTTTGTGACGGTCGTAAAAACCACAAAAATAGATTAATCATTCTTCATTTATGTTTTATATAATGAATCATCCTAATACTATATAACCAAATGATATATGAGGAATAATTAAAATACTAAATGTATATAAATATCATTTAATTCCACTTTTGGAGTTTTTCTTCCATTTTCCAAGAACTCCCATAATTATGCATAAGGTAACTGAATATAAAACCATGAAACGAATGCTCCTAGAACAAAACAATTAAACATTATAACTCTCCAGAATGGCCATAAATAAACTTAATAAAATTATAATAAATAAAATATATATTTAATAGGTTCTAAATTAAGTAATTAATGAATATTATTTAATTATTCAATACATTAAGTACAAGTTCAGAATGCTTTCAGATATAATGTAACGGACTTCGTCTTAATCTCCATTTCATTGAGAATTACTTTGTATTATGCACATAATCATTTCTATGTGTTGTATCTACTAACCTTTTGAGATAAGTTTCCATTGAAATTATATGGCTCTTAAATATATATATATATATATTATCATGGATATTATTATTTTCTTAGTTGTATACCATTTTTACATATGATGTTTACTTTGATTATGCCTTATTGATTGTGTTTCATTTATTATTGATTTGTGTTTCTATTGTATGTAACCATTTCTGATCATTTGAGATCACCCTTTTATTTTTTTCCTTCCTCGTTTTATGAATATGAAATATTTGAATAAGTTCCAAGGAAACATTTTTTTTTATTTTGTTATGTTCTATGATTAATTACCAATGTAATAAGGGAACCATGTATATATCTAGTTCTTCAAGACTACAAAAACGATCGATCCTTGGTTATGTGATCTATTGTATATATTCTATTGTAATAAAATAACCAAAAACTTTGGGCTACTGGTTTTGGGGTTCTTACAGTTGGTATTAGAGCAATTTTAGTAGAGACCTTGGAAACTAGATGTTAAATAATCATGAGAATTATAATAATTCCTCATAGATAATTTTTTGGCTCAATACTCATAATGATTATGATCTAAATCAATGTGTTTAATTATTTGGTGTTTTAACCGAATAGAAGAGATGGAATAAATACCCACTAACAATGTAGGTATTTCCCCACTGAGAAAGTCAACAGAGTTGGTGTTGAAGCTGAGAAAATCATGTCCATATTTGGACAACTTACTCAGGTTATGACGAATAACCATACTAAACCTATGTTGTATCATTTCATGTAGAAGAAGCCCTCATATTTTAGTAGAAATATTAATCTATTGGTAGCTTATAAATTTATCAATTCCTTTGAAAATATATTTATAGCATTAGGATATAATTAAAGGGAAAAGGTAGTACTAGCAGTATATTACCTCAAGGAAGATGTTGATCAATGGTGGTTGTTGATCTAGAATACTAAGGAGGAATATGAAATAGAATACATGGAATGGATAACTTTTAATGAAACATTCTTCAACAAATACTTCCCTTATAATAAAAAAAACCGAAATGATGAGAAAATTCTTAAACATAAAGCAAATGGAAGAAGTGGGTGTTACAGAGTATGAGTATACCTTAACAAGACTATATAGGTATGTTATACATTACATACGTGATATGGAAAAAATATTGATCATTTATTTTAAGGTCTTAAGACATGTCTCTGAAGGAAACTGGCTTCTCAAAAATTCTTATCATATGATAAAATAGTATTAAGTTCCATCAAAATAGAGAAGTAATTTTATAGATCCTATATGTTCATGGTAAATCAAGAGAAGAAGAGGTATTATGATAACCATGAAAAAGGAAAAGCATCAAATAATAATATGGGAACAAAGAAATTACTATTATGTGAAAATTTTGGAAAATATCATCATGGGAAATGCTTGAAAGGCATGTGAGTTTGTTACAAGTGTGGAGAAAATGATCATCAAGATAATTAATGAAAGGGGAATAAACAAATCAATGATGTTCAATGCTTCAACTATAAATAAATAGGGAATTATTCAAACCAATTTCCCATGAACCAATGGAATCTACCAAAGAATAGGCCAAGGGGGGATGGCTAAGTTTATGCGGTCACTACAGCTGAAGTAGAAGTATCCAATGATGTGGTGTTAGGTATATTAATCCTATATTCAAATTTAGCCAATGATTTATTCGATTCTGTAACATCTCACTCTTTTATATCTACCTAGTTTTCCAAGAAAAATAGATATTTCCCCTTTTGATTTAATAAAGTATTTTTCAATCAAAACTCCTAAAAGAAGTATATTTTCATTAAAGATGTGTCGGGAAGTCCCTATTATGTCATATAAACATACTTTATTTGCTGACCTTATCATCGTACCTATGGTTGACTTTGATATAATCCTTTTTATCATCTATATTTCAAAATATGATCTAAAAAATTATTACAAGAAGAAAGAAATTATGATTTGTGAGGAGAATGTATAATTCCTTATCTCTAGAGAAGAAGATTAATTATTTGATTCTTATCTATATCCATCCCCAATATCTCTACTGAATGAAATTTTTGGGGAGGAAGAGAAAAAAAATCTAGGGATAAGGAAATTAATCTTCAAATTAAAGATGTACCAATTTTATAGGAATACATTGATGTATTTTCTAAGGAATTACCTAGATATCCCCCACCCAAGCATAAAGTTGAGTTTTCCATTGATATAATCCCTGATTTAAGAACAATATCAAACACTCCTTATAGAATGGACAATGTGGAATTAGTGGATCTAACGAAACAACTAGAGGAGTTGAGAATAATGGATCTATTCACACTAGTGTTTCTCCATGGGGAGCCCCTATTATTTTTGTTAAAAAGAAAGATGGATTCATGAGGTTGTGCATTGATTATAGAGAAATCAATGCAATTACTATAAAGAAAAATTATCCTCTACCCCTCATTTATTCTTTATCTGATCAACTTCATAGAGCTCAATATTTTTCAAAGAATAACCATCGTTTTGAGTATCATTACATGTTATTAAAGAAGGAAGATATTCTAAAGACAGTATTTTGGATGAGGTATGGACATTACGAATTTACAGTAATTCCATTTGGATTGAATAATGAAGCCTGTGTTTTTATGGATCTGATGAATATAATATTTAAAGAATATCTTGATTATTTTTGTGTGGTATTCATTGATGATATTCTGGTATACTCTAAAACATGTGAAGACCATGAGAATCACTTGCAGATCATTCTTGATACTGTCATATAGAACGAGTTATATGGTAAATTTAAAAAGTGTGAATTCTAGCTTCAAGAAATTTCTTTTGTTGGCCACATTGTCTCTAAGTATGGAATCTCACTTGATACTATAAAGAAAAAAAAGGAAATCCAATAATGTCCTATGCCAATGAACATAACTGAGGTAAATAATTTCATTGGTTTATAAGGTTACTATCAGAGTTTCATTCATAATTTTCACTGATTGGATAACCCATTAACCAAGCTTACATGTAAATGGGTTAAGTTTTTATGGATAAAATAATGTGCATAATGCTTTTACGAATTGAAGAGAAGATTAGTCAATGCTATGCTTTTTAATATGTTATCAAGAAATGATGGGTTTTTGATATATAGTGATGCATAAAATAAAAGAATTGGTTATGTCCTTATGAAAAATTATAAATTTATTACATATGCATTAATAAAGTTTAAGATTCATGAACAAAATTATCCAACTCATGGTCTTGAGTTAGAATTGGTAATCTTTGATCTGAAGATATGGATACACTATCCCTATAGTGAAAATGTGAGATAAATAAGGATCCCAAGAGTTTAAAATACATATTTACACAAAAATAATGCAACATTATGCAAATAAAATGGCTTAGTAACTCAAATATTATGATTTCTCAATACACTATCACCCAGAAAAGGAAAATAATGTAGTAGATGCATTAAGTAGGAAAGTTCATGGAATTATGACCCAAATGAGTATTAATAAAGATACTATGTTCATGGATATAGTAAATATTAATATATAAATTTCTAATAAAGGAGAAACATTACTTTTTTTTCAAATGATTGTGAAACCATATATTGGAAAATATAAAAAAACTCTCAATATAATGATGAGAATTTTCAAAAGAAAATTAAAGCCTTTAAGGATGAAGGATTGGAAAAATTAATTTATGAGGATGGAATTATGAAATTTTGCAAGAGATTATGTGTTCAGTCAATACATAAGATAAAAATGGAACTATTATATGATTCTCATAACACAAATTTCTCTATAAACCATGGTAGTACCAAAATGTATAGATATCTGAAGTAACATTTTTGGTGGGATAATATAATGTGGAAAATTTCTGATTATGTGTCAAGATATCTAGTTTTTCAACAAGTGAATGCTGAGAGGCAGAATCCTATAAGAGTAATGTAACCTCTACCTATTCTTATGTCTAAGTGGGATGACATTACTATGGACTTCATCGCTAGATTACCAAAGACACCTAGAAAGAATAGTGCGATATGAGTTATTATTGTTCACCTTACATAATAAGTAAATTTTCTTACTATAAAAAAATATTTACCTATTAAGCGCTTAGAAGGACTCTATATTAATTAAGTTTTAAGACTTCATGGTAAACCTCTATCGATTATTCCTGATCGAGATCCTCATTTTCCATTAAAATCTTTGAAGATTATTCAAAAGTATTTGGATACTGAGCTTTGTTTGAGTACTGCTTATCACCCTCAAACCAATGGATAGTCTGAAAGGACTAATAAAACATTATAAGACATGTTGATATCATGATCACTTGACTTTCAAGGTATATGGGATCAGTATTTACCTTTGGTAGAGTTTTCCTACAATAATAATTTACATTCTATTATTCAAATGCCATCGTATGAAGAATTATATGGAAATAGATGTTGTACTCCAACTTGTTGGGATGAATTTAATGATAGGGTACTTATAGTCATAGAACATATTGAAGAGACAAAGATAAAGGTACAAATTATTCAAGATCATATTAAAGTATCTCAAAGTAGGAAAAAGAGTTATGCTGAAAACTAGAGAAAGGATTTGGAATTTGAAGTGGGAGATCATGCCTTTATAAAAGTATCTCCATGGAAGGGTTTTATAAGATTTGGTAAGAAAGGTACACTGATCCATAAGTACATCATAAAATTTGAAATTATGGAAAGAATTAGAGCTGTAGCTTACCGATTAACAATGCCACCAACTCTCTCCAGATTTCATGATGTGTTATATATATCATTGTTAAGAAAGTAAATTACAGACCCCATGCATGTACTCGCCTATAAAGAAATAAAATTGGAACTTGATTTGTCTTACAATAAAGATCATGTTGATATTCTTAACACTAGTGAGTATGTATTGAGAAATCAGATGACTTCACTAGTAAATTTTTTTTGAATAAACCATAAAATGGAATAAGCAACATGGGAACCTGAGGATCATATGAAGAATAACCACCCTCATATATTTATAAGGAAATATTCATGAAAAATTTCAAAGACGAAATTTTCATAAGATATAAGAATATAACACCCCATGATTTTTCAGTATGTATCCTCTTAAATAAATTCAATTTATTTGATAGCTTACCGTGGCATACTATTAAATATTAACATGACCGTTAGAAATAATAATATAGAAATTAAAATAATAACCTCACTTATGAAAGTATAAATAAAATTTAGTTATCTCGGAAATGAAAATATGATATATTTATACCAAGGAATAAGTAAATAAATGTTTTAAAAATGATAAATTATGTGTTGGTATTTTGTGAAACGTAGATATTTATTTCCAATTTTATAATTTATATATTGATTTAAAAGAAGATATATTTTCATAAAATAGATTCATAAATTAATATTTTATTTTATTATAAGTACAATATAATTTTATGAGATCATAATTTATTTTTCAAAGTATCGTAAAATCGATTATAATATTAAAATCGGTATTTTTTGAATAAATGATGATTTTAATTAAAAATTAAATTTATCATATTTATAAAATTATTTTCATAAAATAGAGTCTCTTTTATTAAATCTACATGTCAAAAAAATTTAGGGTGAATTTTTAGTATTTTTCTGATATAGTTGAATTTTTTGTGAATAGTGAAATACAGTAATTTACATTATTTAACATTATAAGTAAATAAATGAATTATTTAGTCATGTATGATGTATGGATGACATAATTATCCATTAATTAGAACTAAAATTCTATATTTAATATATTTATTCATAAGAATCAACACTATTGATAGTCTTGAGCCAAAATAATAAACAAATAAATAAAATAATCAAAAAACACCCCTCTCGTCCACTATAAATACCACCCTTCACTGCCCCTTATCCTAACACCTTATAAGACTTGTTTATTGCTAATATTATTCCCAATTAATCTCTCAATAATCTTACCCATGTCCTGGTCTTTTTGGTCTCACCAAAATACAATTTCCAAGTTCCTTAAGGAGGTTACCAAAGAGACAATATTCGAGAGGTAAAATCCTCCTTCTTTCTCTTTTATTTTATTTTATTTTCTTATTCTCTAATCACCTAAACTTATAAAAATTGGCATGATAACTCTAGTATCATACATATATTGAAATTTTATTATGTTAAAGGAATTTTCGACATCAAATCTCTTCATCTCTCCATTTAATTATAAAAATGAAAACATTGTCTGTGAGGTGTCGATTTATCGCCTTCATGGACGACGAGTTTTAGTTTTTCATTACCACATTCAAGGATGGTCATAAAACCATTTTTAGGGATAAAAAACATTATAATATGTTTATTAAAACTTATTTGACATTCTATAACTAGTATATAAACATAATATTAAATAGAATGTTACTAGTTCGTGATGGTCGTAAAAACTTCCAAGATAAACTATTCATTTTTTATTAACATTTTATATAATGAATAATCCTCATACCATAAAACAAAATGATATATGAGGAACATTTAAAATCCAATAAGTATAATAATATCATTCCATTCCACTTATATATTTTTTATTCCATTTGACAAGAACTCCCAAAATTATGCTGAAGGGAACCGACCATAAAACAGTGAAACAAACGCTCCCTGAACAATGAAATTAAACATTATAACTGATCAGAATTTCCATAAATGAACTTAATAGAGTTATATTAAATAAAAAATGTGTTGAATAATTTTTTAATCAAGTAATTAATTAATCTAATTTTATTATCCAATATATTAATTACAAGTGCAGAACGCTTTTAGATATAAGATAAGGGACTTCATCTCAATTGCCATTTCACTGAGACTAACTTGGTATTGTGCACCTAATAATTTTTATGTGGTGTGTATACTACCCTTTTGATATCATTTTAATTTGAAATTATATTTATAAGAAATATCTGTATTTCTTATATCATGGGTATGATTATTTTCTTAGTTTTATACCATTTTTACATATGGTGTCTACTTTGAATGTTATTTTAATTGGTGAAATATTGTTAAATCCATATCTTTTACTCAATATGTATATTTTTTGATAAAGCATGTTGATTAATGAATTAAATAACTATTTTAGATACTTGAGGAGTGATTTGGACATGTAGACATGGATGGTTCCTGTTTATAGATATCCCATCGATGCATTAATAGGTCTCATGAGATAAAATAGTTGGAAAAAAATCATTCGTGATTGTATCCAAGCAGAATCAGATGGGTTTAGACCCTCCAATTTAAACCATACTATGAAAGGTATTGATGGTAGTGGTTCATGTTCCAAATACATGACATCCAATAATTAATCATTCCATTCATTTAGTATTCAGTTATTACTATTCATTATATTTTCACTATGACAAAATCTATGGATGCATTTTCATTCTTAGATTATTAATTATGCCTTATTGATTATTCTTAACTTATTATTGATTCATGTTTTTTATGTATGTAACCCTTACTAATCATTTTATCTCACCCTTTTATTTTTTTTCTTTCCCATGTTATGAAGATGAAATCTTTTCATAAGTGTCAAGTAATTAGTTTATTTTCCTTTTTGTGTTCTATGTTTAATTACCAATGTAATAAGGGAACCATGTATGTATATAGTTCTTCAAGAATACTAAATTGATTGATCATTGATTATGTTATATACTTTATCTATTCAATTATAATAAAATAACCACCTACCCTGGTCTATTGGGGTCAGGAATGTTATAATACTTGTGTCACATTTCTATGTTATGTTTCCTGCCTATGTTATGATCTACGGATCTTGATTATTGTCTCATGTTTATGAATTATTAAATCATGGTATACGTATTATTTCTTGATGATAATTTGGAGGTTATATATTCTTATATCATACATTATGGTAAATTCTTATGGTTCTATGTTCTTTTAAATCTGAAATTTCTCCCATGTTCATGTTTTCTCTTATGCTTATGAACTTACCCTTTATAACACATTGGTAATTTTTTCCTTATTTATCATTTTAGATTACTCATTATTAAGTTTAAATTCCATAGGTAATAAATTAGAGTATTATGTATGGTGTTTATAGAAGGATATCATGTGAGTAAGTTATTTTTAATAGATATTGAATAAATAAGACATCTATGTAGCTAGTATCCAAATACACTAAACCTTTAGATTCTGAGATTGTGTGTTTATTAGTGAGATGTAATGAATATTAATATAAAATGATGAAATTAATATTCATGTTATATTGAGGTTGTCTTTCCTGGTATCAAATAATATGTGTAAATTATTTATTTTAATACTTGATCTGGGAATATAGGTTCGGGGTTCTTCAGTTGGTATTAGAGTGGTGTTTAGTTTTTTTTAGGGAATAAGTTAAGAAGAATAAGAGAACCCAACTAAAATTAACCTAGTTTGAACCAAAATTAATAGGATAAAATAATGGTGTCATAATTTATGGAACCTTGGGATTTATTTTCATTATTATATGATTTCTTACTCTAATTGTTATTTCTTGAAGACTCGCACTAACCTTTTTATTTTTAGTCAATTTCTAGAACGAAGAGGAAATGAGTAAAAAATGAGTATAATAGAAAATATAATGACTTTAACAATGAGAAACTAAGTGGGAGGTTAGATGGATTATAAATCTTAATGGAAACGTTATCTGTGGTTATAAATAATAACCTAAACCATTTTGATCTCTCAAACACACCAAAAAAAGAGAAACATGATATTGAGTCTTTTACACATCAAAAACTTCCAACCTTTAGTGTGACTTCTGATCCACTAGTTTTTTAGTGTCACACCCCAACATTGGTTTTACTTATAATTTTATTTATTTAATTATGTTTTATCTTTTCCATGAGTTTTGGGTCAAATATGTTCACAATTTTGAAATTTTAGGGTTTTAGTGTAGGACACACTATTGGAGCATGGTTAGAACAAACTGTAAACGATTCAATGGTAATATAGTCTCATTCAAACATGTATCCAAACCATGTGGGTTTTCAAGTGTTTCTAGTGAGGATTTCATGGGTGATTCATGTTTGGTAAACCGTACAGCCAAAATGTGTGACCTTACAAACTTTTAAAATCTAATTATTGTATTTTTAAATCTTTCATGAATTTAACTCCTTACATATCCTTCTCCCCCTCATTCATCTCCCACACCTCATAAGCACCACCTCCCTCCATTATCCTCCCTTATATAGTGGTTTCATATATTTTCTTCATGATTTAAGGCTAGTTCTTTCAGGTGATATCTTATTTATCTTATACTCTCTTTATTTATTCCCTATTATCTCTTTCTCATTCCCCAATGAGGTCTTGAAAACCTAGGGTTCTCCTTAGATCAATTTTTAATTTTGGGTTTCATGGATTTAGGGCTCATCTTACTTCTCTAGGGGTCTTTATTTCCATTTCGTTATAGATTACCACCTCTCACTTCAAAAGCGATGATTTGAGGTAGGTTTCTCCTTATATTAGCCTCTAAAATCTAGAACCATGATTTATTTGTTGTTTAAATTAAATTTTTTTATATAAAATGATAGCATAAATTTTATTTGTATTATTTTGAAATAAAATTAAATTTTCAGTTCATTTTTGTTAGATGTGAATGGTTTTTCAATTTAAACATATAGTATAAATCAGTTTTTACTCTACCTCAGACACCAAGTGTTTGATAATTTTCTTAAATGGAATTTATAAAGGGATACTTAAACCTCAAAATGTTTTTTTTATATTCACAATGATTTCTATATAGATTTACTAGTTGTTTCAATTTGTTCTTTGTTCTTAAAAAGGATGTTTTAAAAAAATTAGAATGTTTTAAATACCTTATAATGTTAAATAGTATGTTCAAAAGTTGATTTAAAAAAATTATTTTTAAAGAATGATTATGATGCCTTGTTAGCACATTTTAAAGAGGATATCCTAGGTGAAAAACACTATTGGGATGTTCCCCTTTCCTTGTCTATTTTAAAAGAATGAAATTATACTTATTATAGGATATGATTATTATATTACTATACTTGATGAATAAGGGGATATTTCCATTATAGTTGTTTAGTGGTGAGGCATTATTTTTTGTTTCTATTTCATGTAATTAGATATATATATATATATATATGTGTGTATTTGTACTGATATTCATAGCTATTTTATTAGAGCACCTCTATTTTATATTTCATTAGAAATCGCGAGCAGCTAGTGGAATTTCCTATAACACATGTTGTAATATCTTGGGATTACGCTTTAGCTAGTGGAACTTAGTATGGGTTTCATATTTATTTGGGAATTTTCCCCTTGGTTAGTCCAGGTAGGGTAAGACTGAGTGTTAGAGTGGTCAGATTGAATCATGCACACTTATTTAGATGGATCTTGTTTTAATATACTCTAAATATTTTCCTTATGCTTCTTGGTACTCCCATGATCACTAGTACTTGGTTAGATTATATTGTTTACTTTTCATTTTTCTCTGTGATAATATCCTAGCTATTATTTCATACTTCCCTTGACTCATTTTCTTTTTCATCATTATTATTACAATTGGTTCTTATTTCCAATGTATTCTTTTTATTTTAAAAGAAACTAGTAATCTGATATTTTATGAAAAATGTACTTGAACTCTTTTTTTATATCTATATATATGAGTATCTTTCAAAGGAACATTTCATAAAAATGAATTTTCTTAATTATTTTTTTAATTATTACCATTATAAATTTTTATTTTCCATGTTTTAAAAGATACTATTTAAAAATGGTAATGAATTTCTATTAGTTTCAAAATTAAAGGATAAAACCTATGTTTGTAAACTATTTTTTAAAACTAGATTGAAATGGATATTTTGTTTAAAGGTTATTCATGGGGTGTGGTTTTTTCATACCTGTTAGGATTTCATTCTCACACTTATTATATTTTAGTTTTAGGTTAAATATCTAGTTGTTCATGGAGTGTTTGTGGTATTATGGTTAGATGGTGACCTGTTGACTCATATAGATATTGGGATTAGTATTAGTTTTATTTTTCACTATTTTTGTATCAGCCAAGTTGGAAACTCATATATCAGATTGTTTTTTTAATTAAATATATTATTTTTAGTTGTTTGTTAATTTATTTTTTATGGTTTTTTGGTCCTATTTATTTGTAAAACTTCTTTTTCTTTGAGTAAATGGACTTCCAACATATGAAGTGTCCATTCTAGACTTCTGAGGGGAATATCCATGTTTGGTTTAATTTATTGGGTTAAATTATTCTCATCATGTTCACTTTGATTCCATTATAACTTATCTCTAGTCCATGGGGATTAGGAATTCCCCTCAAACCTTGTCATGGGATAACTTGGGTGCCCAGTTCAGAGGTATCGCAAAGTGGTTTGTGAGAAAATGGAATCAAAGTGACATTTTTTATTTGGTTTGTAATGGTATATTAGAGATAAGACTATGGAAAATTGGGATGTAGGTATAAAGATGTGTTTGTCTAACATATTTGTAACATCCCCAAATGATAAAGGGTTAAATGACTAAATGATATAACTCATGTCAACAAGGTGCACCTTCCTTTTCGGGAGCCTACTTGGTTAGAACTCCATAGTTAAGCGTGCTTGGCCTGGAGTAGTGATCAGGATGGGTGACCTCCTGGGATGTTTCCCAGGGTGTGTGTGAGTGAGGGAAAAGCACACTGGAAAGGACATGTGTTGGCCTATGGGGATTATCATTAGTCAGATGACCCGTTCAGGCATGTGGGTGGACCCTAGGGTGGGCCCCACATGTCTGCGGGGCAACCGGGGGTACCTGGTGGGCCAGGACCTGATGGACATGTTAAGGCGGGGTGGCTGTGCTGTCACCAGGACCCGGTTGTCACATTTGGTATCGAAGTAGGAACTCAGCCTTAAGTGCACGGTGCACTGCCTGGGTTGATATGTAGGGCCCACAACGAGGGCGTTGTGCTCTAAAGGGGGAGTGAATGTAACATCCCTAAATGATAAAGGGTTAAATGACTAAATGATATGACTCATGTCAACAAGGTGCACCTTCCTTTTCGGGAGCCTACCTGGTTAGAACTCCACAGTTAAGCGTTCTTGGCCTGGAGTAGTGATCAGGATGGGTGACCTCCTGGGAAGTTTCCCAGGGTGTGTGTGAGTGAGGACAAAGCACACTGAAAAGGACATGTGTTGGCCTGTGGGGATTATCATTAGTCAGATGACCCCTTCAGGCATGTGGGTGGACCCTAGGGTGGGTCCCACGTGTCTGCGGGGCAACCGGGGGTACCTGGTGGGCCAGGACCCGATGGCCATGTTAAGGCAGGGTGGTTATGCTGTCACCGGCACCCGGTTGTCACAATATTCAGTATTGAACCTTTATTTTCCATGGGATGTCAGGATATAAGTCTTGAATTGTGAGTTTTATTCTTTAAGTACTCGTGTATCTTGGTTTGTGTTGTTGGTGTTTTTGAATTTATTGGATATTATGTGAGTTTTAGGTTGTCAGCCCTATATTTTTAGACTTCTTCATTTATTACCAGTGTTTTTTTCTACATTGATGGTTTTAAAAAATTTATTGATGATATATTTATTATTTAAAGTATTCTTATGTTTTGGGGGTGATAATGGGAGTTGAACTAGTATTATATAGTGACATTTCATGGTCTCAAAAAAGAATAATTTGCATTACTTAATTATTCAGTGCAACTACTTAGAACTATTCTAGATAAATTATCAAAAAGAATATTCTCATGGAATATGTTTCTAATAATGAAAATTATGGTGAAAACACTAATAAATAGAAATACAATGTTTAAATGGATAAAGTTCCACAAAGTTTTAACATATATATTATTCTAAATAATTCCAAAAATATTCAAAAAGAATGGAGCTTAAATGAAATCACACGGCCCTATCTTATGGAATAATGATTGATACTTAAATTCATTGCTAAATCCATGTTCTCATTCATAATCATCATGTGATTCAGTCATGATCTCCATTCCAACATTTTCATCATTCATGATGTTTTATCGTCATTGGTGAAAACAATTCCTAGGGATATAAGTAGCTAACCAAAGGAATTATGTTAAACAAATATTTATAGAATAGGTACAGGGTTGGAAATATATTTTCCAAAACAAGAATTATAATTTAATGAATGCATTTAAAAAACCACGCATATGCCTTCCAAAAATGGCTGCCACTTGAATCTCTAACACAAATGGAACTTATACCTACTATAGGGTAAAACCCATGTTCTGATTGCGATTGAGGTATCATATATTCCACATGATGATCCACTTAGGAGGAAATGAACATTTCTCTAGAATGTGCATACATAGGCTTAAAATATTATTTTTTTACTTAAAATATTTTTTTAGGCCTTACAATACTTTAAATCCATCATCGACTTAGCCTGAGGGTAAACCTCACACCACGGATTGAATAGAATAATTAGATAATTTTTCCAGGGCCATATTCTAGGATAAATTTACCATTTTACCTGTGGGAAGGTTTCAATATCTAAAAGTAAAAATCAAACTAAGTCTTATTCATCAAAAATATGGGCCACTGCATCATGATAATATAAGATATTTTTCTCAATTTTGAGTATGTGACATGCATTTTAAACTAAAATATCATTTTTATAGTAAAAATATGTGCATCCATTCACACCATACACATCATACATCAAAATGATATGTGGTTAATTCCTATATTTTACAAATGAATCAATGATAATTTTAGAAAAGTTTTAAAACTATGTGAGAATGTTTTCTTAGTTTTGATTATACAATGATCGTTTTGAACTTATTTAACACTTAAAATGAAAAATATAATTTTTTATTCTAACTACGTGATGCATCAGAATGACGTGTGATTAATTCCTATATATCATATTTGAATTAAATATCATTTTCATAGAGTTTGATAACAATCTAAGTGGCATTTCTTAGTTTTTATTATGTGACACAAGTTTTGAACTAAAATATCAATTTATATTTAAACATTCACTTTCAATCACACCATCCACCCTACATGTCATAATTATGTTTGGTTAATTATCATAGGTCACAAATGAATCAAAAACATTATTATTATTTTCACAACAATTTGAGCATGATTGATCAATTTTGAGTATGTGATGAGCATTCCAAACATATTTAACACTTAAAATGAAAAAAAATACACTTTAGGTATTTATAACTACACCATGTGTTGAAATGATGTGTAGTTCATTCCTATAAGTCAAAAATGAATATAAGATCATTTTCCTAGAGTTTCATGATAATCTGATATTGTTTTATTAGTTTTGAGTATGTGATGACTGTTTTGAATTGAAATGTCATTTTTATATTTAAAATAATAACTTTAAATCACACCATCCACACTATACATTATAATGATGTGTAATTAATTATTACATGTCACAAATTAATCAGCAATCATTTTTTAGAGTTTTATGATAATCTAAGCATGTTTTATTATTTTTTACTATGTGACATCCATTTCATACCCATTCATCATCATGTAAGTTTTTATTAAAGGAAAAGAGGAAAAATACACACAAAAGAACCCCTGCACCCTGCCCCCAAAGCTGGGAGCTAAGTAGGCCTGAAATAGTGAAGACCAAAGGCATCCCCTCTAATCATGTTGACCCCCTCATGTTTCAAGATAGAAATAGTATGAAATAATACTTCCTCGAATATAGAGATATCCTATGTAGCCAGGTTATCAGCAACCTTATTGCCCTACCTCCAAGTGTGAACCACATTGTTGTTGTTGCGAAGTATATGGTGACATTTCCTGATGGAGTAGTTGATAAATCAGGGAGAAGCACCTTGGTCATGTAGGGACTTGGGCACTAGTATTGAATCAGTTTTCTCTTCAGCGATTACCAAATCCCTCTGAGCACATAATATGATACCATAGAGCATCGTTATGTCCTCAGCCTGTAGAGAGGAACCTTGACCCATCCTTACTTTAAAATCCCTGAACACTGACCCACTGGCATCGCACACCCCCCCCCTACACATTATACCCAAGGCATACGATACATATTTATTGAGTTTTAACCCTATAGATGGAGGGTTCCAATGGACCCAGTTCCCTTTTGTCCCATTGACCAGGGGCACTTCATGGGCCCTTGCTTTACACCCGATAAGAGACGGGGCTTCCCTCTTGTTGCGAATAGCCACGTCTAAGTCGCTTAAAAGGTTTTTCATCCAAAAATGATAACACATGCCTTCATGGCCACCCCTTCTTGTCTCACCTTGTTCCTCGCCATCCAGAGGAACCAAAGGCCCGCATGAAACACCACAGTACACACCATTCTTTTTAGGTCACTTCCACCCAAACTGTGGTACCAACTATCTAGGAAAGAGAGGTCATCCATGCTAGAATTGAAGATTGTGGTGAACCCCCCAAAATAGGTCCACACCTCACGTTCCCATTCACTTTCAAAAAACAAATGATTCGTGATTTCCTCATTATACATCTTGCAACACACACATCTTGACACCATGTTAACCCCACACCCCTTGACGCTCTCATTTTCTGGGATATCTTTGATCTAAATTCTCCATGTGAGAAAATTAAATTTGTTTGGTATATCTTTAACCCACATAACCTCATCCCACATGTCCACATTTTCATGTACCTGGGCCCTGGTAATCCACTGAAAGTCCTTTTACATGAAGGACCTAGAGGGGGATGGGGTGAAGACACAAATATCTCGGTCTGAATTCAGTTCGATGAGGTTGAAGAGAACTTGTTACTCCCTTTCCAGAACCGCCATGGTAAAGGTCAGGAAGAGGCTGGCCTCCCTGAATGTGATGTTGGTGATAGGAAACCCTTAAAAACTAATAATGGTTCCACACCAGTTCTGGTTCCAAAAGGATAAATCCCCTCTCCCCATGAGCTAGTGATACTATGGACAGGGGATGGAAATAAGGGGACTAATCACTGATAAAATGGACAAAGCATGGCCCTCCGCTGGTGCTTGGCTTCCCAAGGAGTAGTTGTGGACAGTCTTCCCCACAAAGTGCATTTCTCTAGAACACCCCATCTAATCTAGCATGCATGAAGTATAAAGTATCTTTCAAGCTGCAGACATTGATTCATTCTTCACAAACCGACCTCTCCATCTTGCTTTAGGAGGACCAGTGCCTTTTTCCTATGGAAAGGGGGTCCCATATGAATCTATCAATGATCCTATAGATGTTATTAATGATACCTTTCAAGACTTTAATATATGGGAGAGCATGCACTAGTGTTTCTAGGAGTACATTGTTAACCAGCACGATCTATCCCCCGAAAGACAGGTACTTGTTCTCCCAGTTCATCACCCAGTTAGTTTTCTTAGTGAGAAGGTGGTCAAAGTCATAGATTCAAAGTCTACCCAATTAAATGGGTGCTCCCAAGTACTCCATGGAGAGAGATCTTCTCTTCATGTCCAGTTTTCGTCTCACAGAGGAAACCCGTGTGGAGGTGCACTCATTCGAGATATAGAAGTTTCTCTTGTTGTTGTTGATGACCTACCCACTCTGGTGTCTATACTCCTCCAACACCTTTCCCAGACCACAAATAGATATGCTCTAGAAATTTTTTAATATAATGGTATCATTTGAGAAATTGAGGTGAGACACTATAAGGAGGATCCAATTTCTATGATATAGTAGAATCACACCATTATTAATAATCTGATGGATGAGACAGATAAGTATGTCCTGGACAAGAATGAATAGACTCAGAGAGATCAGATCCCACTGCCTGAGGCCATGGGCAGCCTTGACGAATCCGTATGAATTCCCCATGAAGGTAACTGATATCTCAGAGGAGATAAAATTGCAGAAGATGATATCTATATTCCCAGAAGATAAACTTGTACCTACGATCACCTTAGTTTTTTTAAGAAAGGGAATTCCCCTGTGTGGCCTTTTCGAACCCTCCACACAAGGTAACCCCCCTCCCCACGAAGGGGTCACTCTGGAGAGATCCCCAGCTGGGAAGGATCTGTTTCCAGCTGAGATGGAAGAGCGTCCCGGAGGGTGACAGCCCGGCAGAAATGGTCTGTCAAGCGATCTGTCAATGATTGGGTTGCCCCTCATTTTTCCCGCCCAGATGAGACCAGGCCACCCGACAAGGTGGGTGGATCCCGGGGGAGAGGCTCGCCCCGAAAGAGGACTCCCAGGATTCGAACCCTGAACCTCCCAAAGAACAGCGTGGATGTGCCACTCACCTTCACCACCACACCACCACCGAAGTGGCTACTATCACCTTATTGATGAAGCTCCACTCTACTCAATCATAGTCTTTGTTCATATCACGTTTAATAGATATATTAGACCCATGGACATTGAAGTTTATATCAAGAAACATTTCCTAATCCAAAGCAATGGATTCCTGTATCGAGAGACCCTTAAAAAATCTGTTTTGTTCCAACAAAACCCACCGATGCAGATGAATAGACAACTTGGAGTTAATAATGCTAGAAAAGATTTTATAGTGAATGTTACACATGTTTACCAGTCAATAATGCATTATAGAATAGGGGTTATTGGATTTAGGGAGAATCACAATTTTAGTGGCATAAGAAACTTGAGGAAAGCTCCCTCCCCAGAAAAAATCTTGTACAAACTTCACCAAATCCTTCTTCACTATGTCCCATGAAGATCTGTAGAAAGAACCTGAAAATCCATCTGGACCTTCCACACTCTTAGGGTTCAAATGCATCATGGCATCCTGAATCTCTTTCTCAATGGGAATTGCACCCAGGTCTCCATTGTCCTTGGCTAATAATAGAGAGGGAATAACATCAAATAGATCCATTTCATCTATAGGGTATCCATTTGGCATGCTTTCATTGGGGACAACAAGCAGATCAGAGAAAAAGGAGTTGTCCAGGCCGCCCACCACATCCCTTTCATTTGTATAAGATCCATTATCCATGATAATATTAGGCTTTATAATCCATATCCTCTCCTTTATAAATGCTTGAAAATAAGTTGTGTTTTTATCTTCCTATTTGAGACATCTAATCTTATCCCCCTCCCTGTCCAACCTTTCTTTTTTCAAAATAATGCTCGCGTGAATGTCATTTTTTCCCAGGAGCTCCTAAAAAACTCAGTCATCCCACATATCCTCTATAATCCTCTCTAGGCCATCTACTTCCTTTGTGATGATCTCCAACTCACCATATAGGGGGTATATATCTTTCGACCATTCCCGAAGACTCGATTTTAACCTCCTCATCTTAATGTGGAACGATGTCCATGTATGCCCTTGGATAGGCATCTTCCAGGTGTTACGAACCAGGTCCTGATATCCCTATATATTGGTCCAAAGTTGGCTGAATAATAATCATTCATTACGATCTTATACTAAATCTAGAGATACTAGGAGAGGGGAGTAATCCGAAATTCCACATACCAAATGCTCAACCTTTGAGCTGGAGAAGGTAGAGATAGCCTTCATGTTTCCCAGGAATCTATATAGACGGCTCCAAAAGTGATGGTTCCCCATTTGGTTGTTACACCAGGTGAACCAGTCACCTACATATCCAAGGTCTGACAAGCCCTTTCCCTCCTTGAAAGATTAAAGTTGAGGCTGGCCTTTCTGGGGAACGAGCCCCTGCCCTGCCACTCTTCCAGATCCGCAACAATGTTAAAATCACCTCAAACTAACCACGCCTCCAACCTAGGATAAAAGTAATTGAGTTCTTTTCATAGAACATATCTAAAAACATGGTCACAGCTCCCATAAACAAAGGACAGAAAAAAATAGTACAGGTCACAAGACACCTTGGTAGTGATGAACTGATCACAATCCTAGATCAAATCCACCAGATAGTTCATGTTCTAGAAAATCTAGATATGGAGATTAACAAGGATGGCATGCATGTATCCATGTAACCTGATCTTCCTGTAGAAATACCCAATCCATTGAGGATTTTACTTGTGTTTGAGGATGGAAACAACTATTACTTTGTGCATAGAGATTTCAGACACCAAGAAGTA
Source organism: Viscum album (assembly GCA_963277665.1). NCBI lineage: Eukaryota > Viridiplantae > Streptophyta > Magnoliopsida > Santalales > Viscaceae > Viscum > Viscum album. The sequence continues at coordinate 321,715,095 of OY728146.1, forward strand.
TGACTTAACTTGAGCGCCTACCCCATGGACGTTCCATATAAGAAGATGTATCATTTATGGAAGAGTCTCCTAGGTTTGGCTCCAGAACTCATATCCTTGACAAACTGTGAAGAATATATCTCCTTCTGATTCTTCAATTTGGATATAGTTCACATTCCATATGCATAGGCCGAACAACCTGTTGGAGAAGATGAACTATCGGTGTATAAGTCAATGTGTTCCCTCTGGTTTCCTGGGGGGATAAGCTAATATTTCTACTGGAAAACACATCCTGTGGTGGAGGGGTTACCAGCCCCGTGATAGGGTCCAAGGTAGGAGTATGGGGAGGATGTTCCTGGGGAGAGCCCAGTATAGTAGAGACTAGGACTAGAGCCCTCTCATAGGCATCAGGAGCACTACCAAGGAGAATTGAGGTAGGGGAAGAAAAAATAAGGGGACCCAAAAGACGAGAGTCCAAAGTTTTCAATACTATATATTGGACTAATTCAAGGGAATGCATGTAAATAATGACAAATTTCTAGATATAAAATACCTGGATTGGAGGAAAACACCTTGGAACACAAGGGTCGAAGGCCCAGAAAGCCACTGCGTCATCCCCTAAAAGAGGGCCTCGGGAGACCATAAGCTCTATCATAGGATAATGGGACACAAGTTCATCACTAAAGGGTAGTTCAACATTTAGGGACACTTCAATAGGTAGAGACACTGAGGGAGGTATGGATACCCTACCCCTCTCTTCCACTGGAGTCCCGCTCCTCCCACCTTACCTCTAGCGGCGACAGACCTACATTGAGTGACCCTGAAGAAGGAAATACTAGCCGTATCTGGGGAAAATAGGTTAATAGATATCCTGGACCCAACTAAGTGAGTTTTCCACTTTGATCTAAATCTGGTCGGGAACAGGGTGAGAAAGGTCCAGTTCCACACATAGCTGAGCCGCCAAGGTGGACGAGCTGCTCCTTGTATTAGCATTCGAACATAGATAGCCCTAGAGAGAGTCCCTAATAGCCTTTAAGAATCCTTAATTATGAAAGGGAAAAGTAACCCTATAGAGGAATATCCAGATTGATTCTACTAGACTCTCTTTACCCTTATGATCCTCCATTGACCATTGGGATAAACTGAAGCTCCAACACCCAAAGGATCACAGGTCCTTACACCAAGCATGAATGAAGGCATCCTCTAAAGGTACCACGAGTCTGAAAAAGTTCCTATGAAGATACAAAACCTACACCTAGATACCAAGCCCCCAATAATGGAAAAATTACTAGAATACTGCCAAATATGGCTTTGGGGCACCAAAATGGGCTACTAAATTCCATCACAAACAAGCCTTCACCTCCTCAAAACTTGTCGTAGGGATATCAAGACAAACCCTCTGACCCTCTTGAGACGACTGTGACTACACTGAAAATGCCAAGAAATGTGAAGGAGGTCGGGTAGATCTGCATATGACATCCTTAAATGAAGGGTAGGGAGGCCATGGGGGAAGAGATGGGCCATCGGGATTGCCTCCTACTGGAGACGCTGCCTTGGAAGTAGGGAGATGTGACGAGCCAGAGAGAACGCACCCCAGGACAGTTGGAGTCAACAACGACCAGGGGTCAAGATCCATTGAGCTGGGAGGAGGGTCCTGCAAGGATGAAGCAAGCTACAAAGTAGGGGAAGATGCCTCCAAGGCTGTAAGGAGCAAAGAAGACCAGACATAGGGAGATGTAACAGTCAAAAAAATTTGAAAGAATGGTATGTTGTTAATTCCTACATATCACAAATGAATCAATGATTATTGTCATAGAGTTTGACTAAAAACTAATAAGTTTTATTAGTTTTGAGTATGTGATGTATTTTTTGAACTAAAATATCATTTTTATATTAAAAACACTTTTAGTCAGACGACCCACCTCATGTCTCTAAATGATATGAAATTAATTTATACATGTCATAAATAAATCAATGATCATTTTCTTATATTTTAACAAATATATGAGTGTTTTTAATAAATTTTGAATATGTGATGTACATTTTGAAATTATTTAACACTTAAAATGGAGAAATAAACATTAGGTCATTCTGACTACACTAAGTGTTAGAATGATGCATGATTGGTTCTGAAAGGTTGAAAATGAATCAATGATCTTTATCCTATAGTTTCATGATAATCTGAGATTATTTTCTTAGTTTTGAGTATATGACATATGTTTTGAGCCAAAATATAATTTTTATATAAAAAAAACATGTTTAACACATGAAACTAAAATAATGAAAATAAACCATAGATAAATATCTTTCCAAGAATAAATATGGATATTTAAAAATCTCAAAAAGATTATAAATTTATCCAGTGACTATATAACTTTCATATAAATATCTAAAATAAATATAAAATCATTAAAATTTTAATAGCAATAGTACATAAATAATTAAAAACAAAAAAAAATTGTTAGCATACCTCAGATATACATTTATAGTCAATTATCCTAAGAAATTGTTCTAGTATCATATTTTCAGTAACTAGTTGGTGGTTTTTTATCGATTATAACCACCACAATAAGAAACTTTTATATGTTTTTGCATGAAAATATATATATTTGTTTATATAAAATTTTAATTGAGTTTCATGGTGTGAAAGTTTCATTTCACAAAAGAAATCATCTAGTTATTAATAATATGATACCAACATGATTATATATACCATTTCTCAAGCAACACTTTTCTTTTAATTTTTCAATTCATTAAATAGTATGCGTCTTCAAACAAGATTATTATCACATTGAATTAAAATAAATTATAGTAATAATGATAGTTAAATCTGATAAAACTAAATAAATAAACTATCAATAAATACCTTTTCAATATTTTTCCTTATCAGGGTGTGTAGTATTTAGAGGAGAAGAATGGATTTCCTATATCAAAAGTTAGACAAAAATATTATAATATATAATATTATTATTAAATAAAAATTATATTAACATAACACATATTATATAAAAAATAATTTAACATACATGAATTTTACATTTTTATTTTTTTCTTCAATGGTTGAAAATGTTTACCCACTTTATCAACTATCTAGATTCCGTATTTGTAGTTTTATCTAATATACAATTCATCATATCCACTAGGTATATCATGAAATGTGTTTGATATTCTAAAGAAATGATCACCCTCCAATAAATTGACACTTGATTCTATATTTTCTTTCATTTCCAAAAGCACAATGGACTATTTTTCATTTACCAGATCCTAATTATAAAAAATGTGAACTGCTTATGATGCCATTATGAAGTTTTTATCTTTATATCCTTCCTAACTAAAATTTACTTTTATAAATCCTAATTCATAAACATTTATCTCTATCCTGTTATCATCCCATATACATTGGAATATTGTCACATTAAATTCCATATAGTTAAGATACCATATTTTATTTATGATTCTAAATTAAGACATATTAACATAAATTTGATTTATATCTTTGAATCCAGATACATGCATCGGTTCAACCATAATAGTGACTCTACTATTTTGAATTGTACCATGTTTATCATGTTACTTTTTATATATTGTACTACCATTAATTATGGTCACAGTAAGATAATACATGAATACTTGGTCCTTTGGATAACCATCTTAATTTACAATAGATGGATTTTTTATTTTTGGATAACTCTTTATAAATATGATCACAAAATCAAGTGATAAACAATTGATTGTGTACATTTGATATCCAATCTTTAGCCCTTATTGGATTAAAAATCTTAATAATGAACTTATGAGTTTGAACATATGGAATAACATTTTCACTGTTATGAAATACATATAGGTGATTATGTTTCCAATATATGATGGATATAGTCACAATATTTATTATTGAAATTCATTCACCTTCGATGTGCCTATCGTAGTGAGATTTTGGAAAACCAATGTTATCCACATTTGATAGGTATTTACTACATAATTCAATGACGTAATGTAAAGACCCGTAAAAATCAAGGGAAATTTTTTTCTTAATTTTCATTGGGATTTTACAAGATCACAGTTTATGACGGCACCTAATTCTGAGGCCCTGTGTGCCCGGAATCATTTTTCGAAGTTTAGCTCGAGTACGTTCAGTGAACGAACGAGCGGGTTTTCCTAACTTTTGAACCAGTGATCAGAATCAAAATTCGAGGACACTGATGGAATCACAGCACTAGTAATTGCTTAGAAACACCTTTTCTGTAGTTGCGTTTTCTCGGGTGTGGTTATTAAATTTTTGGTTAAGTAAAGGAATAAAATAAAAATGGTGCGACCAATTTTTATTTTATTTAAATTTGTTTAACCTAAGATAAGTGGTGGGAGTGGGACCCACTATATCATACTCCTCTAGGTAGGATATTTGTGGTGTGGGGCCCACACGAGCCCCACATTTTTCAAACCCCCTCCTTTAATTAAGTAACGCACATACACCCCCTTTAAATGAAGTAAACTCTTGCGTTTATCTAGATACTAAACGCCTCTTTTAATTGGGCGGTTAAAACATTTCAATTAATTCAATTAATTGATTGATTCAATTTTGAATTTCAAAAACGTTTGGCTTGTGTGTCAATAAAATAAGACAAGTCTTATTTTTATTAAGGGGTTCGTTGTGCGTAAGGGCTTGGGAGAATTTTCTCAAAGTCTTGAAGTTCTTCTTCCTCGACAAAGAATGCGAAGAATGCTGACCTCCGACGACGGAAGACAGTGAGAGACGCCTTCCTCAGAGATCGACAACCTCATGCGCATTCCTTCATTCCTTCTTCCCGCATCAAAGGAAGGGAGACACCGTTACTCCCTGGATGATCTCCGTCAACGTGTGCAGAACCTTCTTCTACGACGCCTTCTTCCACGAAGTTCAATTCCACGATGAGCCTTCATTCAACAAACGCTCGCGGTAGGGGGTTTATTTCTTTTTGTTCCTGATTACTTTCATCGCTAATTATCATCTTTTTTGAGCCGCTTGATATCGCAATAACGAGAGGAGGTCGGACTGCACGAACACGGCCGAACCTCCTCCCCCCTTGATTGTTGATTTGTTGCGGCGTGTGTAAGGCGGAACGGTGCCGTTGTACTGCGCTGAAACTATGGGAATGGGCGAAGAAGCGTGGCGCCGTCGTGCGGCGCCGTTGAAGTCGAGAAAACTGTGGCGTCGTCGCGCCGCGCCGGAGAACCTGGAAGAGACCGCGGCCGGATCGGGGCCGCGGCGGAGGGGCGCGACGCCGTCACGCCGTGCTGGACGGACCAAGGCCGCGGCGTCCGGCGACCGGCCGCCGGTGCCGGAGCAGGAGGGCGGGACCGCAGGGTCCCGCGACAGCAGCACGGCCGGCCAGCCGGGCCGACCGACTTTCGAGAAAAGTCGGGGGTCGTAACCCCCGGCCGACCGAAGGAGCATCCCCCCACATGGAGGCTGCGGTTTGACAAACACAGGGGTAGTGCCCCCCCCCCCCATCCACTCGGCCATTACGGCTGAGCCGCTTGGCCACGCTGGCCAGGCCGAGCGCGCCAGGCCGGGCCGGGCCACGCCAGCCGGGCCGCGCCGCGCCCAAGCAGTCCGGACCCAGACCCGGGTCGGGTCGACCCGGTTCAGGCCGACCCTGGGGGTATCGGGCCGGGTCGGACTGGGCCCGAACCCCCTATTTTCCGGACCTCTTTCAGTCGTTTTCCCATAACTTGGGATGTGGACCTCCGATCGACGCACCGTCAGCTGCGATGCGATCCTTGGATCGAGACGGTCGTTTCGGTATAATACACTCAAGCTTTCGGAGAACTGTGGGTTTGGCCGGTTTGGTTCGTACACGAAACTAATCGGGCCCTCGGAGCGGAAACACTTATAACTTGAGCTTGGGACATCCGATTGACATGCCGTTGACTTTGTTGGATTCCTCTTAGTGAGATGGACCTTTTGGCTTACTCCGCTCGAGGTTTAGACGTAGTTGGATTATGGTTTGGTTGGTTTTGACTTAAAAACCAACAGGGCCCCTGGGACGAAAAGGCCAATAACTCACAGAACGGACGTCCGATTGACGCGCCGTCTGTGACGTTGAGTTCCTGTTGACGATATGAAACATTTGGATACTTCAACTCCGGACTTCATGTCGGTTGAAGTGTCAGCCCCTCGGCTCGTGGAGCGGATCCTCCCGAACGAGCTTGCTGTGTGTGGGAACCCTAGAGTTGGCTGCGACTGCGACGACGATGAAGACAGTTCGGGAATCCTCCATGGGTTCGACAGCGATGACTACAGCACTCATCGATCCTTAGTGGATCAGTGATACCGATCCTGTGTGGGTCCGATCTTGTGTGGTTCAGCGCTCAGCGGTCCTGTTTGAGCCAGCGCACTTCGATCCTGTGTGGGTCATTGCGGGGGTTAGTTACCTATCCATCCTTTGTGGGTCATTGCGGGGGTTAGTTACCTATCGATACTTTGTGGGTAATTGTGGGGGTTAGTTACCTATCGATCCTTTGTGGGTCATTGTGGGGGTTAGTACCAATCGATACTATGTGGGTCTGATGGCTTAGATGAATCAGTGGATACATCTGATCATCTCTATCGTCATTCGAAGAAGTATATCCTGTGTGAGATGAGTCTTGACTTTCAATCATTATCTTCGATATGATTGTATTGCTTTCCTATATGGATTGTGTTGTACTATCCTGTGTGGATGTGATCGAACTTGGGCTCGGATGCTGGCGCCGAACTGGAATTGATGACTTAGGTATATGTATGGGCATATACCTAAGTAGTGTCGGATGTTACTTCGTGATTGTATCTTTCCTTTTGGTTTATCCTTTGTGGATTCTGGGAGACCTTCGGGGGTCTCGGGGTCCCTACTGAGTAGCGTATACTCACCCCTACATGGGCTATGCCCGCACTACGTTGTGTTGGTTGCAAACGACGGACATCGCTGATCGTGGTTGAGGCTTGTGGAGCAGGTCGGTACCTGGAGGTGGACCACTGGGCTGGACGTACTCAGAGCGGATGGCTCGACCCAAGGAGCTGTGGAGTCTATCTGTACCCACCCTTCATGTGAGACTTCCAGTGGACGGCTCGACATTGCGGCTTTACTTTTCATTTATTGTACTCCCTTTTTCAGTTCTACTTTACTTTCAGTTTGGGTTTGTATTCTGGCCCACTTACTTTTCCGCACTTACTATTGTACCCAGTTTTACTTAGTGTTTACTTCTGTTTGCTTACTCTGTGTGTTTGTTTACTTTATAAAGGCAATTCCTTCACTTTTTATCATGAATTACGCCTTGGTGCTAGACGCCAGCCCCCGGTCCATGGGAGGCGGGCTTGGGGTAGTCACAACACGGGCCCCGAGGGCGGGTCGTGACAAATTGGTATCAGAGGAGTTCGGTTCTACCGCAGAACTCAGGACTCTGATCTTTTTCTCTGTGAAGAAATAATGTTAAGAGTATTGATTGTGTTTATCAGTCCAGGGAGTCCAGTGTTGGTGAGGCGGCCAACGTATCCGTACACCAGGACCCCGACTTCTGATTTCCGACTTAGTGCACGAAAACATTGATTGCATGTGTGTTTCAAGTTTTCTTTGTGATTACTTTGTGTCAGCTCACCAGGTATACTATTTGACTGTGGCGCACCTGTTTCTTTTCTGGATGGCCCCACAATGGCAGCTAGCTAGGGTTCTGAGTGTTGTGTGGGACGACATCTCACCGAGCAACGAGGCCTCGGTACAGGGCCCTTTGACAGTAGAGGCACCTGCGGTACCTCTACCCGCCGAGCCACCGATGCTACCAGCCCCAGCCGCTGACAGTGCACGTCGCCTTGGTGCACTGCACGAGTGTCAGCGTCAGCGACCACCCAGGTTCCGCGGTGAGATGGACCCTCATGCGTCCGAGGATTGGCTGGAGGTAGTTGTACGAGTTTTCCGTTTGGTAGGGACACCAGCAGAACTCATGGTGATCCTTACAGCGAGTCTCCTACACGCGGCAGCAGGTAGATGGTGGATCTTGATGCTCCAGGTGCACGACGAGGCATCACTCCTCTGGATGGACTTTGAGAGCCTCTTCCACTCGGAGTTCTCCCCAGCCACCCTCTGTGCGGTGCGCATCCAGGAGTTTCTACAGCTATGGCAGGGCAGCATGACGGTTGCCCAGTACTCTTCGGGATTTACAGAACTCTCGCGTTATTCGACGGATTTGGTACAGGACCCATTCTTCCAGGCCTGGACCTTCGAGCAGGGATTGAGGCATGAGATCAGGGCATCTCTGATCTCCCTCAGCATTCCAACACTGCTAGGAGTATTAGAGTGAGCCCTTCTCATCGAGATCTTCCTTGCTGAGCCTTCATCAGCAGCGAGACCTACCGCAGGGTGGCACGTAGCAGAGTCTTCTACAGCTAGCAGTCGACGGATGACACATGGGTCCAGGCAGACCAGAACCTCAGGCGGACGACCTCAGGACACTGGCTCAGAGGTGTGGGGCACACAGCGCAGATCCAGTCTTATGAGAGGCAGACAGTGCTACGCATGTGGTGGGCAGGGCCACATGGCTCGTGACTGCCCGACCCACCATGCGGAGGAGCAGCAGACGGTTGAGGGACCACCCAGGCAGAGGTAGAGGGTCGACCGTGGTGGTCCACGGGGAGAAGGTGGACGAGGCAGAGGATATGGCCAAGCATCAGGTGGTGGGCGACGCTTTGAGGCTCTACCACCACCACCACCAGGATGCCCACCCCGACCACAGGGAGCTGGCGGGCAGAGACAAGCTCAGCTTTAGGCAGTGGAGGCCTACGACCACGGTGTGCCCGAGATGATTTGAGGTACTATCTATGTCTACTCCACCCTTGATGCAGTTCTTATAGACACAGGAGTGAGTCATTCTTTCATTATCGATGCCCTTGTTTGGAGCTCGGAGATTCCGACGGAGCTGTTGGCTCGATCCTTACGGCTATAGACTCCTACGGGAGAAGACTCGACGATTACGCACTGGTGCTGGCAGTGTGAGATTACTCTATGAGGCGAGAGCTTAGGCTTTGATCTTCCTGTAGCGACGTCGAGGCCTTACGACGTCATCTTGGGCATGGATTGGTTATCTACAGTCCATGCTCAGATTGACTGTATTAGGCGCAAGGTGCGATGTGTACGCACCGACGGGAGCAGGTTCACCTTCACCAGCGAGAAGGGAGCCTTTGCAGCACAGGATGGACTCACGCATAGGAGAGGACAACCCATCACTCATCAGTTGGCTAGCCTCATCTTAGGAGCAGTTGATGTGCGGAGTCCGGGTTTTCCTGCAGTGGTGGATCAGTATGCGGACGTTTTCCCCGATGACATCCCAGAGCTACCTCCTCGCAGAGAGGTAGACTTATATATTGACCTGTACCCTAGGACAACCCCGATATCCACTACAGCATATCGGATGGCCCCCGCTGAGCTTCGAGAGTACTGGTACAGTTGGAGGACTTGCAGGGCAAGGGATTCATCCGACCCACTCTTTCACCCTGGGCTTCCCTGATATTGTTCGCCAAGAAGGCGGACGGGAGCTTGCGACTGTGTGTCGATTACCTTCGCCTAAACCAAGTAACTGTGAGGAATAAGTATCCACTACCAAAAAATTATGACCTCTTCGATCATCTCAAGGGAGCACGGTGGTTCTCAAAGATAGACCTTAGATCAGGTTATCATCAGCTCAGAGTTCGAGATGAGGACGTGCAGAAGACGGCCTTCAGATGTCGGTATGGCAACTATGAGTTCTTGGTTATGCCTTTCAGCATTACCAACGCTCCAGAAGTGTTCATGGGTCTCATGAACAGGATATTTCAGCCATACCTCAGTCTATTTATTGTGGTCTTCATCGACGACATATTGATATACTCGACGACTAAGGAAGAGCACGCCTACCACTTGAGGGTTGTACTGGACACACTCCGAGAGCACCAACATTATGGTACGCTATCGAAGTGTCAGTTTTGGATACGTGAGGTCCACTTCTTGAGACACGTCATCTCTAATGTGGGATTTTCGGTGGATCCTGCGAAGATCGAGGCAGTGCTAGCTTGGGAGCCACCCAGGAGCGTGATAGAGGTGCGGAGTTTCTTGGGGCTAGCTGGGTACTACCGGAGATTCATGCCAGACTTCTCCAGAGTTGCAGCACCACTCTCAGCTTTGACGAAGAAGGGGAAACCCTTTGTGTGGTCAGACAGATGTCAGTATAGCTTCCAGGAGCTGAGACAGAGATTGACCAGCGCGCCTATCTTGAGGCTACCAGAGGAGGGAGTAGGGTACGTAGTCTACTGTGATGCATCAGGGACCAGACTCAGATGTGTCCTGATGCAGGAACGGGCCGTGATCGCCTATGGATCACGTCAGTTGAGGAAGCATGAGTAGAACTACACTACCCATGACCTGGAGCTAGCAGCAGTGGTCTTCTCTCTGAAGATGTGGCGACACTATCTGATGGGAGAGCACTTTACAGTCTACTCTGGCCACCAGAGTCTCAGGTACGTCTTCTCACAGAAGTACCTGAACCTGAGACAATAGCGATGGATCGAGTTCCTCCAGGACTATGACTTTGAGATACTCTATACTCATGGTAAGGGGAACGTAGTAGCCGATGCTCTCAGCAGGAGGACTGGAATCCAGCTACTCGGGGAGGTGACAGAGCAGTTAGCCGCTTTGGAGATATCCTTCGTGGATAAAGATGGAGCAGCCTTTCTTCAGTCACTCACAGTCACTCCTCCAATACTGCAACGGGTCAGAGAGGCACAGCGTGGGGACACAGACTGTGAGATGCGGCGTGCACAGATATCCTCAGGACAAGCACCTGATGGATTCTCTATGGGAGGAGATCACTTCATCCTTTTTAGAGGACGTACCATGGTACCAGCTGATTTACAGGAGGAGGTGTTGAGGGTGTTTCACACTTCCCCTTTAGCGGTATATCCAGGAGTGGAGAAGATGTACAAGGACCTCAGACGACAACACTGGTGTCCGAGTATGAAGAAGGTTGTGGAAGAGTTCATTTCTCGATGCCTCACCTGTTAGCAGGTGAAGGAAGAGCACCAGGTACCAGCAGTCTTGGTACAGCCTTTGGAGGTCTCGGAGTGGAAGTGGGACGGGATATCTATGTACTTCATGACTAGACTTCCACGCACTTCCAGAGGTCACGAATCCATTTGGGTGATTGTCGACCGATTCACCAAGTCATCTCACTTCTTACCCATCAGTGAGAAAGGCTCAGTGAAGAGCTTGAGACGTATCTATGTTTAAGAGATTGTATGACTTCATGGTGTGCAATAATCTATCGTCTCCGATCGAGATGCTCTCTTTACATCCTGGCTTTGGAAGAGGTTGCAGGAGGCATTCGGGACGCAGCTATGTCTGAGCACCGCCTTTCACCCTCAGACGAATGGTCAGGAAGAGAGGACCATTCAGACTCTCGAGTACATGCTCCACGCATGTGTCCTCGACTTTGGTCACAGCTGGGAGGACCACCTACCCTTGGTGGAGTTCGCGTACAACAACAGCTACCACTCCACCATCGGGATGGCACCATACGAGGCGTTGTACGACCGAACTTGCAGATCACCTATGTGCTGGAAAAACCCTGGGGAGTCAGCACTTGTGGGACCAGAGATGGTCCAGGCCATGACAGAGAAGGTCTAGGTCATCCAGGAGTGGATGAGGAAAGCTCAGAGCCGGCAGAAGTCTTATGATGACAGGAGGTGGAAGTCACTAGAGTTCGAGGATGGCGACCACGTTTTCTTATGGGTCTCACCTCAACATGGTTTACGGAGATTTGGCTGAGGTGTAAAGTTGTCTCCGCGCTTCATCGGACCATTCCAGGTCCTCAGCAGGATTGGCGAGGTGTCTTATCGCCTGGCTCTACCACCTCAGTTGCACCGGGTTCATGACGTCTTCCACGTATCTCAGCTGAGGAGATACGTGCACGACCCGACGCATATCATTGACCATGGGGAGCTGGACATTGATGATGGGGTGACTTTTGCGGAGGTCCCAGTGGAGATCAGGGATCAACAAGAGTGGGTCCTACGTGGACGGTCGATTCCTCTAGTGCGCATCATATAGCAGCACGAGAACCTCCAGGAGAGCACTTGGGAGCGGGAGGCTCAGATAAGTGCACAGTACCCACATTTATTTCCCTAGTTTATGATGTATCTTTATGAGGATGTAAATCCCTGAGGTGGGAGTAATGTAAAGTCCTGTAAAATTCAAGGGAATTTTTTTTCTTAATTTTCTTTGGGATTTTACAAGATCGCAGTTTCTGACGACACATGATTCTGAGGCCCGGTGTGCCCGGAATCATTTTCCGAAGTTTAGCTCAGGTACGTTTAGTGAACGAACAAGCGAGTTTTCCTAACTTTTTAACCTGTGCTCGAAATCGAAATCTGAGGACACTGATGGAATCGTAGCGCCGTTAATTGCTTAGAAACACCTTTTCCGGAGTTGCATTTGCTCAGAAGTGGTTATTAAATTTTTGGTTAAGTAAAGGAATAAAATAAAAATGGTGCGACCAATTTTTATTTTATTTAAAGTTGTTTAACCTAAGCTAAGTGGTTGGAGTGGGACACACTATATCTTACTCCACTAGGTAGGATATTTGTGGGGTGGGGCCCAAACGAGCCCCACCTTTTTCAACCCCCCCTCCTTTAATTAAGTAACGCACCCGCACCTCCTTTAAATGAAGTCAACTCTTGCGTTTATCTAGATACTAAACGCCTCTTTTAATTGGGCGGTTAAAACATTTCAATTAATTCAATTGATTGATTGATTCAATTTTGAATTTCAAAAACGTTTGGCTTGTGTGTTAATAAAATAAGACAAGTCTTATTTTTATTAAGGGTTTCGTTGTGCGTAAGGGCTTGGGAGAATTTGCTCAAAGTCTTGAAGTTCTTCTTCCTCGACGAAGAATGCGAAGAACGCCGACCTCCGACGACGGACGACGGTGAGAAACGCCTTCCTCGGAGATCGATGACCCGATGCGCATTCCTTTGTTCCTTCTTCCCACGTCAAAGAAAGGGAGACATCGTTCCTCCTCGGACGATCTCTGTCAACATGTGAGGAACCTTCTTCTGCAACGCCTTCTTCCACGACGTTCAATTCCGCGACGAGCCTTCATTCAACAAATGCTCGAGGTAGGGGGATTTATTTCTTTTTGTTCTTGATTACTTTCATCGCTGATTATGGTCTTTTTTGAGCCGCTAGACATCTCAATAACGAGAGGAGGTCGGACCGCACGAACACGTCCGACCCTCCTCTCCCCTTGATTGTTGATTTGTTGCGGCGTGTGTAAGGCGGCGCGGTGCCATTGCACTGTGCTGTAACTATGGGAATGACCGAAGAAGCACAGCACTGTCGCGTCGTGCCGTTGAATTCAAACAAACCGTGGCGCCGTTGCGCCGCACCAGAGAACCTGGAAGAGATAGCGGCCGGAGCGGGGCCACGGCGGAGGGGCGCGGCGCCGCTGCGCCCCGCTGGACGGACCAAGGCCGCGGCCTTTGGCCGCGGCGGAGCAGGGAGCGGCGGCCGGCTACTGGCCGCTGGCGCCGGAGCAGGAGGGCGGGACCGCGGGGTCCCATGGCAGTAGCACGGCCGGCCAGCCGAGGCGTCCGACTTCCGAGAAGGTCTGGGGGTCATAACGCATGGTCGACCGATGGAGCGGCCCCCCACATAGGGGTCGCGGTCTGAAAAACAAGGGGGAAACGCCCCCCACCCCCCCTTCATCCACTCGGCCGTTACGACCGAGCCGCTAGGCCACGCTGGCGAGGCCGAGCACGCGAGGCCGGGCCGCGCCCAGGCCGGGCCACGCTAGCCTGTTCGGGCCGACCCAGGGGTATCGGGCCGGGTCGGACCAGGCCCGAACCCCCTATTTTCCGGACCTCTTTCTGTCTTTTCCCCATAACTTGGGCTTCGGACCTCCGATCGACACACCGTCAGCTGCGATTCGATCCCTGGATCAAGACGGTCGTTTCAGTATAATACACTCAAGGTTTCGGAGAACTTTGGATTCGGCCTAGTTGGTTCGTACACGAAACCAACCGGGCCCTCGGAGCAGAAACGCTTATAACTTGATCTCCGGACGTCCGATTGACGTGTCGTCGACTTTGTTGGATTCCTCTTAGTGAGATGGACCTTTTGGCTTACTCCTCTCGAGGTTTGGATGCAGTTCGAGTACGGTTGGGTTGGTTTTGACATAAAAACCAACCGAGCCCCTGGGACGAAAACGCCAATAACTCACAGACCGGACGTCCAATTGACGCGCCGTCTGTGACGTTGAGTTCCTGTTGACGATACGAAACTTTTGGATATTTCAACTCCGAAATTCATGTCAGTTGAAGTATCAGACACTCAACTCGTGGAGAGGATCCTCCCGAACGAGCTTGCTGTGTGCGGGAACCCTAGATCTGGCTACGACTGCGACGACAATGAAGAAAGTACGTGAATCCTCCGTGGGTTCGACAACGACGACTACAACACTCAGCGATCCTCAGTGGATCAGTGCTACCGATCCTGTGTGGGTCCGATCCTGTGTGGGTCCGATCCTGTGTGGGTCAGTTCTCAGCGGTCCTATGTGGGCCAGCGCACTTCGATCCTGTGTGGGTCATTGCGGGGGTTAGTTACCTATCCATCCTTTGTGGATCATTGCGGGGGTTAGTTACCTATCGATCCTTTGTGGGTCATTGCGGGGGTTAGTTACATATCGATCCTTTGTGGGTAATTGTAGGGGTTAGTACCTATCGATCCTGTGTGAGTCCGACAGCTTAGATGAATCAGTGGCTACATCTGATCATCTCTATCGTCATTCGAAGAAGTATATCCTGTGTGAGATGAGTCTTGACTTTCAATCATTATCTTCGATATGATTGTCTTGCTTTATTATATGGATTGTGGTGTTCTATCCTGTGTGGATGTGATCGAACTTGGGCTCGGATGCTAGAGCTGAACTGGAATTGATGACTTAGGTATATGTAGGGGCATATACCTAAGTAGTGTCGGATGTTACTTCGTGATTGTATCTTTCCTTTGTGGTTTATCCTTTGTGGATTCTGGGAGACCTTAGGGGGTCTCGGGGTCCCTACTAAGTAGCGTATACTCACCCCTACACGGGCTATTCCCGCACTACATTGTGTTGGTTGCAGACGACGGACAGCGTTGATCGTGGTTGAGGCTTGCGGAGCTGGTCGGTACCTGGAGGTGGACCATTGGGCGGGACGTACTTGGAGCGGACGGCTGGACCCGAGGAGCTGTGGAGGCTATCTGTACCCACCCTTCAGGTGGGACTTCCAGTGGACGGCTCGACATTGCGGCTTTAATTTTTAGTTGTTGTACTCCCTTTTTCAGTTGTACTTTACTTTCTGTTTGGGTTTGTATTCTGGCCCACTTACTTTTCCGCACTTACAATTGTACCCAGTTTTACTTAGTGTTTACTTCTCATTGCTTACTCTGTGTGTTTGTTTACTTTATAAAGGCAATGCCTTCCCTTTTTATCGGGAATTACGCCTTGGTGCTAGACACCCTCCCCTGGCCTATGGGAGGCGGGCTTGGGGTAGTCACGGCACGGGCCCCGAGGGCGGGTCGTGACACTTAACTTCAATATAACACTCTGCAATAAAACCTTCTGGATAGCTTTCATTTTTTAACAAACCCTTTCAATATCTTTGTATAGCATCCCATCGGTTAAACCCATCTAAAATTCATGGGAATACAAATTCAGATATCCCTTACCAAATGAACCATCAAGTTGATTATGATGTCAAAGAATTATGGTGGTAAGAACAGCTATAATTCACATAAGTGAAAACAAATATAGTTTTCCATTTTTGGAAACATAGTTGGATAAATAACTTTATTAGATATTGGTTTGAAAAATGACATAGATTAGTTCTTTTATGTTAAAAATCAGCAATATGCATCATATTACAATGGGAACAAAATCTTGAATTCAAACATGACAGTCATGTGATTTTAATCCTATTAACTTCAATTCATTCATCGATATTGTTATAGTTGGTTCCCTATAACCAAATTATGTACTTTATGGTTACTTGTATTAAAGTATTTGAATATTTATAAAATATATTATCACACTATGATTGTTATTATGCATGTCATAGTATGTGATAATTTCCTAGGTATACTTGCTGCACTAAAATGTCATAGAAGTTCCCCACTATGATGAGAACCTAGAGGTGGCACAATAGTATTATTAAATATAAGTTTTATAGCTGGATGATGTCATTTAGTTGGAAACAAATGATATAGGCTATCGGGGGTAGAGACACATAATACTTTAAGACCATTCTCATGGTGTACACCATTGGTAATCATCAGTGTAGGATATTATAAGGACATGACCCACCAATAGGAAAGCCACATTTAATGTGTCATTGGATAATCTCATCTTTAGACATGTGTAATGATCCTCAAACATTAATATTATTATTAATATATGTTATGAGTTATGTAATTTGATGTATTGAAGAAATTTATACTGGGATATGCCTACAATGAGGTAGGATACATTGGGTGTGTCACAAGTGATGTTGTATTATTGAATAATGTGTTAAAGAATTTATCCCTTGAACTCTTTAATGGTAGTTGATATCTCAAACCCATTGATGAAAATTGAATTTTCTGATTAAGTCCATGGCCTTGGTTGTAATACCCCAAGATTTTATGATATATTTTTCTTTAAATACATCTAATTTATTTTATATATTTCTTCACATGCATCATCGAGTTTAAATGAACCATGATAAACTATTTAAATATTATTATATAATACTTATATCCTAGTCATGGGATTAGAGGGTATGAATAAGATTAACCATATTATAAAAAATATTTATAAATATTTTATTTAGTCTAAATTTATTTATTAACTTAATAAATAAGTACTCACTTTTGAGTAAATCTATTTTATGCATCAATAATATGTTTTTCTAAAAAAGATTTTTATTTAATTTTGTGTGAGGATATTATAATTAATTTCTCAAAATTTAATAAATTTAATTTTATAACAATGATATCAATTTTTGAAATAATCATGTTAATATCATATAAGGATGCATTTTGTTTTTCAAAAGATTTATTTTTCCTTGAATAGTGAAACATACTGATTTTTATAAAATAATCCTTAATTTTATTTAAATCAAGTAATTTTGAAAGTTCTGTTTTATTTTGGATTTGGTATTAAAGTTATATAAGATCCATTTGATTTAAAATAATATAATTAATTCTATTAGGATCAGTATTTTACATGGTTTTGATATAAGTCAATTTTTAGGATTAAAAATGTATTTTTGTAGAAAACTGTTTTTCATCACATTTTGTGGATTTATTTTTAAATGAATTAATAAAAATTATAGGAATTTAATTTAAAAAATAGATTCAATTTTTTTAAATATGAGTTTCAAATTTGTTAAATATGTTCTATTTATTTTAGTTCATTATGAATAGTAACCTTGGTAAATATTTGTCACATCGGTAAGCGTAAAATGGTTAAAACATGGTTAAAACTTTGATATATGGATTTAAAATTTCTATAACACTTGGATTTACCCAATTTTATGAGTTTATTTCAGCCATTATAATCCATTTATCTAATATATGGAAAATTGGTGTCATTTTTCTTTGATTATGACCTTAATATTATTTTAAGTAAAGAAAAATTCAAAATGTCCCTCTCTTGACTTTAATTTCTCTTAATTATTCACATAGAGATAGAAATAATTTTTGAATCAATATTAATGGTTATTTTGATCTTAATATAATTATTTTTGTTGTGGTAATTTATTTTTAATTTTTAGTGATTATTTAATTACCTTAAATGCTTGTACAACACTGACACAATGTTTATGCAAGTAGTGGAAAAATCAAACTAAATAAATTTAAAAACATTAAAACTTTTGTTTTTGAGATTAATTATGGTTCCCCAAGAATTTTATATTTAATAAAAATTTATTATTTATAGTTAGAAGTATTATATTATAATTCAATATTTTTATTGATGTCTTTAAATTCAAATTAAATGAATAGTTTCAAAAATGACATTAATGATATTTTATAAAAAATAATATTTTATTAAATTATTTAAAAGTGATAGAAATATTAAAATAGTAATATTAGGATCATAAATGGTCTAAAATTTCATCCTTTATCTATTTATGAGAAAATTATTACCTTTTTAAGTAAAATTATAAACCTTTAAGGTTGACAAAGTTGCTACTATGGTTAAGGTTGAAATTATTTAACGAAGGGATTAAACCAAAAGATAAGATTTAAAATACCACTTAAACCTATCCATATTTTATTTTTTGAATTTATTTAAAACATATCCAATATTTTATTCTAAATTATTTCCACATGTTTCTACTTTCAAATTAAAATTAATTTATTATATTTAAATCTTTTTATTAATTCCATGTGTGTCTTTTCATTGACTATAAATGGAACCACCTCTCCTTTATTATATACACCACATAAAGTCACTTAGCTCCAAAAATCCCTAAAAACTCTTTTAAACATCCTTATAATTTTTTTTATCTTCTATTATTCCCAAAAGACCCACCCTAAGCCCCTTAAGTAGAGATCTAATGGAGCTCTTTCAAAGAAGAGGTAATCATCTTCACCGAGCACTTTCATTTTTCTTCTTCTCTTACCTCCTTCAATTATATCCTAAAGATTGAAATATAATAACACCAGTGTATAACATATACTGAGATGTTATTATATGTATGAAATAATTTTTATCCATCTACTTCTCCATAAAATGGGAAACAAAACCATCGCTCATGTGTGCCGCAGACTACCATCTCACGAACCTACGTAATTTTTTTTCCATTACAGTCTCACATGGATTGTCATAATGATGTAACTAATGAATATATATGATAATTATGAAATAATTATAATTATTTAATTATAATATATCATCTATTTTCTTACCCTTTCATCTGTTAAAAATTGATAACGTCATTTGTGCATGTGTACGGTTTATCATCTTCACGAAGCGATGTGATTCATTTTTCATGTCCATTTCTCACAAATGATTGTAAATATGTATATAGTGAATATTTATGATTTTAATATCATTATTTAAATTATTTATATTATATAACCATTATCAATATACAAATACCATAACTACTTAATCAAAACATATATGAAAAACAAAGCAGTTAACTCTCGAAACAATGATAATAATAAAAGATTATTAACGGGTGATAAGATATTATAAGTGGATAATATATGATATTACACATATGAATATGGTTCTTCAATGTAATTATAATAAATATAAATTTATTATATAGTAGTTTAAAATCACTTAAGAGGAAATTCAAACTTGAGGTAAGGGGTTTCGTCTCAATTTCTTCTTCATTAAGATTTATTTAGTATTATGCACCTATTTACTTTTATGTGGTGTATATACTACCAATTTTACATATTTAAAATGAATATATATTTATTAATGATGATTAAATTTTCAATTCTAGTTTAACATTTCAAAGTTTTATAATTTAAAAGTTTCCAAATAGGTAAGAATTTATTTTACAATCTCATTTTTTGAGGATTTATCTTATTTTAATTAAAGAAATATTATAGTATATCCATCATAAAATCCACTTATTTTATTATCCTATGGATATTTAAGAATTTTCCATGATTTATTACAACTTTTTCTCTCTTTGTAACTTGTATTAAATAAATAAAATATTAAAATAAAATTCGATCTTATTTATCTTTTGATCGGGTATATTTTTATTCAATGTTCATATTTTTATAAATTGTTTTACAAAAGTCATTTTTATTTACTAAAATTATTTATTAAGGAAATTTTATGTTATACTTTAATTTTTAAAAGGTTTTAAAGTAATATTTATAATTTTTTAGGATAGGATCATTTTTTACTTTATAAAAAGTCAAAAGGAATGTTTCTTTTTAATGTATATGGAATTAACATATTTTCCCACATCCATGACCATTTTATGATAATTAGCTTATTCTACAAGTTTTCAATGGTTTTACAAAGAAAACTGTTTAATGAAATGTTCTTTTAATGTTTCTATTATATTTTCTATATTTATTTAAATGATATTTTTTTATTATAAAACCTATATTTCTGATGAATTGATGGAAATATTTTATCTCTTATTAATTTTGTGGTCATTAACTTTATATTAAAATTTTCCCTTTATTGTGGTCATTTTTCATTGGAAATTGAAATTAACTTAAATATTTATATTCTTGTATCAAGGATGTGAAAATTTCATGAGATTTATATAATTTCTACATAAAGTGTTTTACTGTGAAAGTTATTTGATTGACTAGGGAAATATTAATATTCAGTAATATTTACTCAATATGCATATTTATTGATAAGGGGTATTTTTTATGAATTAAATTTATCATTCAATATATGAGTAATGCATTGGAAATTAAGTGATTGGTGGGTCCGGTTATAGATATCCACTTGATGCATCGACATGTATCATGAGAAAAACTAGTTGGCCAAACTTATTAAATGGATTTTTTGATGTATAGTTACCCATAAATTAAGAAATCTTGGTGAAAGGCCTTGACCTTAAAGATATCATGATTTCTAAGATCATGACATCCAATGTTAATAATTGAATTCTCCTAAAATCTCTTTTTTTTTAATTTTCTAAAAGCCACTTTATGGTAGTGGTAACCGTACATCAGGATTACAAAATTCAAATTTCTGGATTCAAAATTAAAAATTTAAACCAAACAAGATCCAGGAATTCAAAATAAAGTCATCCTAAAATCCAACCAAATTGTCACCTTAAAGGCTGTGAGATCCACTAAATGGACTGAGGACTGTCTTGTCAAGTCGCATCTGCATAGTCACCACTATCATAACATCACCTAATGCATCATCCCTTCACCATTATCCCCTCTCCAAGAACTGTCATCATGAACTCCACTGGTTGTCGACCAGAGGAAGCGCCAGCCTTTATCAGTACCTCAAAAAAGAAACACCAACAAATTTACAAAGGAAGAAAACCCATATACCATTGCCCCGCCATCCTCACCACCAAATGAACTCAGAACCATCATGTCACCGAATTCAAAACATCACAAACAACACTGAAATTGTCGCCTCAAGACATCACCATATACCACCGTCGAACAGAGAAAACTATTGGGAGATACTAACCGATACTGCCACCATCACCACTGGCTCATCTTCACGCCACCAACGATCAACACCAGAGAATGAAACCACAGTCTTAGATCATGAACCACCATCGAGGAAGAACACAAAAAGATAAAAAAACTGGGAAGTATCCCTAAAAGAAACTGAATCAACAAACAACTGGGAATGAAACCCAAACAAAGGGAAACAAAAGAAGGCTGACATGGGGGAATCTGTGACCGCCTAACTGCACGGCCCAAAACCCCTGTGTATCCATCGCTCCAAATTCGACCTGGATAGGAGAGGTGGAATGCTATGACATAGAAAGTTGATACGGCTGAGGAAGAATCCCTAGGAAGATACCCTATGAAGAAATCCCAACAACAAAATGACAAAATTGGGATAGAACCCAAGCCAGAAGAGATGACTCCAGTAGCACCTGGGAATCCAATGTCTTCCAAATCACTTGCCTAAAACCTTGGAGTATCCCTCACTCCAAATTCTACTGAGATTGGAGTGAAGTAACGTGAGGTCGGAGCACGGTAGAGGCGGACATGAAGAAACCAAAGCGACTCATGGGGTAGGGAGCTGAAATGAAGACAGGAAACCCAAAGAGGAACGAGTGATAGAGAAGAAGAAAGTAGGGTAAAACACCGGACAAAGCGAGAAAGGAAGAGAAAAGAGAACCTGAATGGAGCGAGGCGGGGGATTAATCACCACTGGGGAGGACAAAACCCTAGAAGACGAAAGGCGAGCTGAGATCTCGAGAACTCCAGATGAATGAGTAACCATCCTATCCCATCTTTTAAAAATCAAAAAATGTTAAGAATTTAGTTCCTTGATAATTTAGTTATTATTATCCCTGATATTATTACATTTATATTATTCATGGATGCATTTCATGCTCAAATTATTGATTAAATGGGATCTGTTTTCAATTATTTATATTACCATATTGATTATTACTTATTCACTCATGATAGCTTCCGCTATACTTAACCCTTAATAAGCATCTTAGCTCACCCTTTATTTGTTTTCCTTTCCTCGGGATATGAAGAATAGTATTATGAATAATATCAAGGATACAAGAATGTTTCTTATTTTAGGTTTTTTTATATTTCTAATGTAATATGAGAATCATGTATGTATATAGTTTTTCAAGACTAATAAACTTATAAATACTTGGTAATGTGATCCCTTATATCTTATTCTAAAGTAATAAATTAGTCATCGGTTATGGGTTAGTGAAGTTGGGCTATTATAGTTGGAATTAGATTATGTTTAGTGAAAACCTAGGGAACTAGATTTTAAATGAACATATCTAACATGATAATTATGATAATCCCTTATAGTATTTATAAATTTTACCATTAGAAGGATTTATATTTTATGGATAAATATTCATGATAATTGTGATCTAACTCAATGTGTTTCATTATTTAGTGATGGTTCCAAAAGAAAGAAATGGAATCAACACCTATATTCAATGTAAGGATTTCCTTATTGAGTAATCCAATATAGCTGGAGTTCAAAATAATTAGATCATTGTTAGATTAGGGTAGTGGGATTTGGTTATGATAAATAACTTTTTCAGTATATAGCAACCTATTGTTCCACATCATGACTCACTTATGTTGGATCCCTTCATGCAACAGAATCCTCTATATTGTAAATGAACTACCAATACATTGGTAGTTGAATAATGGATTAAGTCACTTTAAAAGAAATTTTTGGATTTGGGAAGTGACATTCGATATTATAAATCATCATACGATAGTATATCTATGCAAGGATGAACCTGAACTCCCAATGGAAGTTAATTCAATTATATGGGTTTTACTAGGAATTCATGATGGATATTTATCTCAGATGGTTGGGTAGAAACTCAACATTGAAGATATGATTATTGTATGGGAGTTTGTTGATTTCTTTCTAGAATAGTTGAATAGTCTTACCCAGAATTATAATGTTGATTTCTCAATTGAATTCATACCTGGTGCTACACCTATTTCAAAGACTCCATATAGAATGACCCAAATTGTGTTATAGGAATTGAAGAAGAAGCTCCAAGAGAATATAGATAAGGGATTAATTAATCCTAGTGATTCGCCATGGGGTGAACTTGATCTTTTTGTTAGGAAGAAATATAGGTAAATGTGTCTTTGAATTTATTATCATAAATTTAACAAAATAACTATTAAGAACAAGTATACACTACCCCCGTATCGATGATATGTTTGATCAATTATAGGAGATAAATATTTTTTTTTCAAGACTAATATTTGATCTGGATATCATCAGCTAAGGTTCAAGAAGGAGGATATACCCAAGGTATCCTTCTGTATAAGGTATATCCATTTTTAATTTATAGTAATTCCATTTAGACTTATCAATGATCCTTATATATTCATGGATATAATGAGTAGAGTCTTTAGAGATTAAGTTCAACTGTTTTTGATAGTTTTTATAAATGATATTATTTTTTATTTGAAGATCAATGAAGAGTTTAAATAAAAGTTGAGGAATGTATTGATGAATATGATAAAGGATAAGTTATATTCCAAATTTAAAAAGTGTTAATTTTGGATACAAAAGTCTCATTCTTATGTATTATAATTTAAATTGGGGGTATATAAGTGGATCTTTCAAAGATGGAAGTTATTGAGAAATGTCCTAGACCAACCATAGTAACTGATATCCATAGTTTTTTTGGGTTGGATATATACTACCAATTATTTGTTAAATATTTCTCATGACTATCTAATACACTAACCATGTTGAATATGAAGGGGTTTAATTTCTTGTGGATAGATTAATTTGAGGAGAATTTCAAATAACTAAAGAGAAGGTTGTCCAGTGTGCCCATGCTTACACTACCCTATAGTAGGGAATGGTTTGTGATATATAGTTATGCATCATATATTGGAATGGAATGTGACCTAATTCAAAATTATATAGTGATAGCTTATTCCTATCACCAATTGAAAATTCATGAAAAAAAATTACTTGAATCACAATTTGGAGTTAGAAGATATATTTTTTACATAGAATATATAAGGGCATTATCGGCATGGTAAAAGGTGTGATATATATAATAATCATAAAATATTGATGTATATACGTACATAGAAATATATGAATATGTTATATAGAAGAAGGTTGGATTTGATTAAAGATTATGACTTCTCAACACAGTACCACCCAAGGAAGGCGAAAAAGGTGGTTTATGTTCTAAGTTGTAAATACTATGCTAGTTTTTCTATAATAAAGATTGAAAGAGATCCAATAATTATAGATTTGCAGAAGATGGATCTTGAAATATTGAAGAAATTGAATAGATATTATCTTTATCATATTAATATTAAACATCCATACATTAAAGGATAAAGATGGCATAAAAAGAATATGTGGGATTTCAAAAGATGGTGAGGAATATTCATGAGTTCAACCATGATCTTGCTGGAATGATAAGATTCAGAAACCAAATATGTGTTCCATCAATACCATACTTGAAAAAGGAGATATTGGATGAAACTAATAATCCATAATTCTCTATTCATATAGGAAGTATGAAGATATATGGAGATCTAAAAAAGTATTTTTGATGGGAAAACTTGAAAATGGATATTGCAAAGTATGTATCCTAATGTCTAGTGTGATATGAAGTTAAGCCTGAGAGATATAAGTATAAGGTGATGTTACAACCACTAACCATACCATAATAGAAATGGTAAAACACTACCATTTTTTCATCATAAAACTCCCCAAAACATCAAAAGGGAACAATGATATTTGGGTTTTAGTTGATCTCCTTATAAAATCATCTCATTTTATCACTATTAGATAATATTTATCCATTGATCAACTTATTCGATTTTACATTAATGAAGTTTTGAGATTTAATGGAGTACCAATCTCAATAGTATTAGTCAGGATCTAAATTTTATTTCAAATTTCTAAATAATAATTTAGTAGGATATGGATACTGTAACACCTTGATATTTTTTTAAATATTTTTTTCCGAATTAATCTTTTCTATAATTTGTATTTCACGCAATCCTAAATATTAATTTTGTTATAAGAAAAAAACTATGTTTGGATTGTGTTATACGCAAAACCAAGTCAAGGTTTCACTACACTCAATACTTATATTATCTTCAGTTACATGAAAAACTATGTTTGTCTTTTGTTACACAAAATGGCGAGTTCTTTTGATAGCTTGTGTTACACAGAAGACCGAGTTTTACCGAAAAATAGTATATTATTAAAATATAATTATTTAATATAACAAGAAATAACCTAGGTGGTTAATTAGTTGTTATGAATAGTATTAAGTAACTTTATAAAAATATATTGTTTATAATATTAATTAATTAGTTACTAATTATTTATAAATAAAAATACATATCAATTGAAAATAAAGGAAATATTTTTATTTTTATGCTCCCAAAGCCATTTTGTATTAATAAATTAAATTAATTAGAATTATTGAATGATATTAATTAAATATATGTGTTATATATTCAATAAAATATTTTTTATATTTATCCAATAGATTTTATTGGCATAAGATAAAAACAAACCCAATTTTATTCATAAAAACCTATATTTTTTTAAAAGGTAATTTTACCACATTTTAATGGTGAACCCATTTTAAATATAATTTTTGACACTTTTAGGATCATTATATGAAAAAAAAATTCTTATTTGAAACCATGATATCAAAATTTAATCTGGTTTAAATTTTGGTATTTTTTTGAGAAGTTTTATGTTTTGATGAATAGTGAAAAATACTGAATTTTAAATTGAAAATAGCTTTTTCATATAAATAAATTATAGAGTTAAATTATATTTTTATTGGTATTAAAGTATAATTATATTATTTTTTACCATTTAATTCAATTTATTTCATTTTAAACAATTTTACATTGAATTTATATATATAAACATGTCAATATTTTTTATGTTTCTACTTTTAAACCATGTTTTCACATTCCATCAACAAAATTAATTTTAAATTAATTACTAGAACATATGTGTTTTGAATTTTTAAAAATTTATTACATATTTGGAATCATTAGTTCCAAATTATATAAATAATTTTCTTTTATTTTAGGTATTTTGAATAGTAACTTTAGTAATTTTATTAACACGGTAAAAGGTAAATCGGGTAATTAAGTGTAAAAATAATATTATAAATATTATAAAATAACCATAACACTTGTAATAATTTCATTGTATTAGTGTGTTTCAAAAAAATCATATTTGGTCTGAAATTATAACCTTTTGAAGCCACTTGGATGAGAGTATGATATTTAATACATTTTATTTAAAGAAAAGTTAAATATGTCATACTCATATTTTTAATAACTATATCATTTTTAATAGATGGTTATATAGAAGATAAATTAAACTATAAATAATAATTTTAAATATAAAATATTTATATTTATCGTGAAAATTTATTTTTAATTTTTAATAAATAAATAATTTCCTTAAAGTATTACACAATGATGACGTAGTAATTATTTAATTAATGGGAATATCAAATAAATGATTTTTAAAATATTAAAATAAATATAATTGGAAATAATTAATTCCATAAAATAATTTTATAAATAAATTTTACATGTTATTTATATATTAGAAGCATTTTTTCTAATATATCATGTTGTTATGATATTATTTAAAAGTCAAATAATGAATAGTTTCAAAATTGACACTAATAATATTTTATGAAAATAATATTTTATTAAATTATTATAAAATTATAAACCCATAAATGAGGACAAATGGGATAAATTATGCTCTAGAATATCATAAATTGACCATTTATGGTTCAATTTACAATTTATATGTAAAAATTACATCCTCTTAATATTGAAAACTCTTTTACCATAATTAAAATTAAAATAGGTTAACTAAGGGTTAATAAAAAAAGATAAGGTTTAATATTACATCCAAACCTATATAAAATTTATTGGTTGATGAGATTAAAACCTTATATAATGTTATCTTCTAATATATGAACTTTCATAGGAATTTGGATTGAAATTTTATTTTTTATAAATTAATATTTTTTTGAGTTTCTAAAAGTACCCCTCCCCTATCTTATAAAAAGGCACATATCCTTCTCTTTTATTCACAGCTCTAAAGCCATTCGTCTCGGAAAACCTCTGAGAAAAAATCCCCCCAAATTTATTCTATTCATCCTCGAAGCCTTCATTTGGTAACAAATCCAATCAAAGAAGTCCTTTTGTGAAAATCAAAAGGAGATACCCAAAGAAGAGGTAACATTCATCGACAAACATTTTTATTTTATTTCTTCCTTGAACTTCCTAAATTATTTTTATTTAAAGTTTATATAATAACATAAGTATCTTAAATATGTTTAGATGTTTTTATATTAATTTTTCTACCTACACTTTCACACAATTCCATCAAATGAGTAACGAACTTACCATTCATGTGTACGGCAGACTACCGCCTAATAAAATGATGATTGTTCATTTTTTCTTTACTGCCTATCATGGTGGTAATTATGATGGACACGAATTTTTTATATTATATTTATTATGTTTATGACATAAATATACTTATTTAATGAAAATATAATATCTAAATTTTTTACCATCTAGTATTTTGGGAAATGATAATGTTGCTCATGCATACGTATGAAATGTGATTCATTTTTCATATATATTTCATATGGATGGTAATAAGGATGAAGTTTTTTAATATATATGATATATATAACATAATAATTATTTTTTAATTATAATATATCATTTTTATTGCCCAAATTTACTCAATATTGTAGGGTTAAGCGGTTTCTTGTAGTTTAGCTTGGGTTGTCGAATCCTTAGAGACCTAAAAAGTAACCTACAGACACATACATTCTATGTATTGTTTTTGGATATTATGTGTCCAATTTGGGTTGATTTTAGATGGTTTTAAGTGAAAACTAATAGGCCTAAGTTAATTCAATTTAAAATAATGATTTGATCCAAGGTTATCACTTGGGATGGGTTTGATGCATTCCTTTTTCACCTATTTCAATTTCTTATATTTGAGATGAGTTTATTTAATAATATCAAACAAAATCATAACTTCATGGATTAATAACTAAAAAACCTAATACTAATCACCTATATACTCGGAGGATAAAAGTTTTGAGCACTCCAAGGCAAAGTTTCGTATTAGCACTTGAAGTGTGCGACCTTAAAATTCAAAAAGGACGAAGAAGTTTTAAATTCATAAAATGAAATTATAAATTAAAAGAATTGATTATAAATTAATAGATTGATAAATAACATACAATACATCCCCTTTATACACCCTTGGATCAATACATAATAGGATTATCCTTCCATTTATGCTATGGTTTCAATGCAAGTGAGAAGTAAACTCATGAGGGATGAATTGAAGAAGTAAAAAACAATAAAAAGAAAATGATCACTCCACTATTGTGTGAATAATTTCACAAGGTTTGGTGTGAATAAATTGAAACCTTTAGAAAAAAATATCAACGTGATATGGAGAAGAACATAATAAAAGGATAATAATAGCTTTTATTAAGAAACTAATATGAATTAGAACAACTTTCATGTGAAAGACAAACTTAAGACAACAAAATCACAGCATAACATTACAGTGATAGAAAGAACCGAAGATGATAAACTCCTTCAACAAAACTACCTTAAATAGGTATTTCAAGAGGCAAGGGTCAAGCTCCCAACAGTAAAAAACATCCCACTTAAGTATGGTAGGCCTAGGGTGGTGGAAAGTAAGGGAGAGTGGACTTCTTTATCCTTGACCTGAAGTGGTTTCCAGCTTGCATCCACCGAACAGAGGTGCCAAAATTACCTTCTAGATTGTCGAATTAGAGTGGTCCATAGAATAAGAAAATGGATCCCTAGATTTCTCCTAACATACTTTAAAATTTCATCATAAATAGATTTTTTTTGAGATATGATCGAAATGGTGGGATGTTTTTCTGGGCTACAAAATCTGGCCCAGAATTTCATCTTCAAATTGGTCTGCCTAGAAATCCATTAAAAATTTTGAATTAGATGTTGTAACTTTTGGATTAAATGTTACCCTTAATTTCCTCTATATTTAGTTCAATTTTCAGAATTATAGGGCCTGGATATTGGCTGATACAATAGTTTTGTTGGGTTGTTATCCATTTCACTTTGCCCAGAATTTTGTTGGTTCAAGGCCCACTTTGGTGGTCTTCCAATGTGAATCTTCAAGTACTCCAGAAGAATTAATTATTTCTTATAGCATGGGATAACTGAAAATAAAATATGACAATAAAATAAATACCATTTTTTGTTTTATTAGGTGTTAAATAATGTACCATGTAATAGTGAATTTTAAGAAGGAATTACAATCATAATATGAAATAATGATCAAAGTGTAAAATTAATTAAAATGGTGTTTATGATTAATAAATCACATGAATATTATAATATAATAAATTAATATTATCCTCTTTCAGTTACTAATTACACCCTCAACTTGAGTTTTTCTAGTCCCGAGAAAATATATCTCAAAAATATGAAATTAGAATTCCCCTTTAAAAAAAATTTTAATACACAATGATCACCAAAAACTCTTATAACAAACAATCATGAAACCCATCAAAATATTTTAATAAAATATAGTTTCATAATTATATATCAATCCTAAACTCATTCCTTTGTTAAAATTCATCATCATATTTCATCCAATATCAATTAAGCATAATGATGTGTTGTGTATCACAATAGACATGGGGGTTCATCTTTATTCAAAGGGAAATGATGGAAGTACTAGGTGGAATCACATTTCAATATTAAGATGAGTATTCAATATATATATGTGTTATTATTATTATTCTGTTTTTTTTTTGAGATTTTTCCACGATAATTGAAATTGCACTCAACATAGTCAACCCATGTAGTGAGACTTTGCTGATAACTCCCAGGCTCAAAGACCTTAGGGAACCAAGTGAAGCCCATATACTCAGGCATAATCTAGAGTTAAATAATTCAAAAAAAAGTCAAATTATGAAAAATAGATATAAAATTACCAAATATGGGCCAGATAAATATGCAGTCAAGATCCCCAATTACCAAAAGCCACGCATTAGGTCATTTCCTTGTTCTACGCGAAAATTTATTGTTCTTTTTTGGATTTTTTTTGGATTTTTTTGAATACTAATTAAAACTAAAATGATCACCAAACCTATTCTATTTATTTGGGGGATCCCATGAACTCAAACTAATACCCCACTATCCAAAGGACATGCGTTGTGATCTTTTTTTATTTGGATGAAAATATAAACGATTAAATATCACATTAGACATCCACAATTTCCAAAATCGATGCTCGTGAAATTATAAATGGATTAAAATCAGAATCAGGGCATGCTAAATTATTTTATATTCAGTTTCAATGTTTTCAATGTGTATTATAATGTTCAAAGTTAAAGGATTTTTTCCTTTCATTTACACACATTTTTTATTTCGCAAGGATTTTTTTCTTTTCACCCCCCCCCCCCAACTTAGAATAACATTGTCCCCAGTGTTTAAATAAAATAAAACATAAAAGGGTCTAGAGGATAGGAGTTAGAAGATGATAATGAAAATGAGAATCATGGAATGATGTCACCTAGTGGTTGAAGTTGATGTTCATACTGCTCTAATTTAATCCTTCGATATCTATGTCACTCGTAGAGTTCCATAGTCGAACAAGGAAAAAAACAATATATATATATATAATTAATTAAAATATAAGTATATATACAAAAATTTGAGAAGAATGAAGAACTATAAGTCATATTCTAGTGGAAAGCATGTGCCCCTGTCTCCCTTCAGTCTTAGGTTCGAGTCCCCGCAGCTTCACCAGTTGTGACGGGGTTTACCCCACGACCTATGTTGTGTCATTAAAAAAAATTTCTTTTAAACTATAAACACATAAAAATAAAATAAAATAAATTGATGATACATTGTCTTCTTTTCAAATTTTTGGGTAATTTATTACTCAGGGATCACACCATGTGACACGGATGAATACGGCACTCCCCTTTCATACCCATCCATACTCATAATATAAGAACAGGTAAACAGTCTTAGGTACTATCATATTTAGAGTTGATTGATTAAGTAATTTATTTTTAATTATCAAAATGATTCATTAATCCTATTTGAAAAATAAATATAATTCACAATGGTTGGAAACATGAAAACCACGAGTTTACTCCCGTGTAGTGCTTAGTTTAATGTCATTAGCTCGACATCAACCCCCATAACTTACCTAATACCAACTTTCAACATTTTAAGGACCCCATATTTCTCCACCTATACTATATTGAGATTGATTATTTGTTTATAATTTGTGTCATGTACAAACCTACGTTTTATAATGAGTGGGAAAATCTACGGAATATCATAAATGGTTGATCCATCTTCCTTTGTAGTCTTGCATAAGACATCAATGATCATTCTAAATTTTCTGGTTTTAATAAAAGAATGAATTCCAATTAAAAGGTCATGATTGTACCCTATGAAGGTATACTTGATTGGGGAAGGAAGGACAATAATTTTGAGCTCAGGTTGGATAGGGAATTCAGACACAGGTTTATATTTTGAATCCAACTTGGTTTCATTTTCCAAATTTCTCAACAAACTTGGTTCCTTTTGAATAGAATATTCAAACACCAAATTGGAAATATTAGTTTCAGGAATGGGTATAGACTCAAACTTTGTGATTTCTCCCAATGGTTAAGTAATTTTTGGTTTTGTAAAATCATCAATGGAGAAATATTCAGGAACCTCAATCCATGATGTTAAATTATCCTCTTTTGAATATAGAAAACCAATTTCCTTCTAATTTAAAGACCCTTAAAAAAATTATTGATTCACTTCTGCTACCCCAAATCCAAAGGCTGGTTCTTCAATAAATTCTTCATAGGTTTGTGGGAAACTAGACACTTCACATAAGGTTATAGAAGGAATATTCGGTGTAGGGATGGGTTCCTCACAAGTATTAATACATTGTATCTCTAATATCAAAGATGAAACCTCAGAATTCATTATCTCCATTTTATTACAAAATTGTTCAATTGATGTTTGAGGAATATAATTTGTATTATGTTGAACATCATGGACTTCCCCAATATCGATCTCTTCAACTATCCTTGAGAGGGATGGAAATTTATCCTTTAAAGAGTCATCATTTAAATGATTGTGCATCTCACTGAGTGTGGGTGATCATTCAAGGATTGATTAAAGAAATTCAATAAGTTATAGGATTCCAAATAATTGTTTCCAATTTGATTCAAATATGGTTTTATTATAGGGTAATGTTGAAGAGACTCCATTGGAGTAGACTGAAACTAGGATTTGATATTCTTAGGACACACACAAACAGAATTGTGAAAAGATAGGAGGAATGGGGGTGAGAATAGAGAACTTGGGGTGAGAAAAGGATGATAGTGTCTAAGATAACTTATTTAGGTCCCTGTAAATGGCTCCAAAATTTGGTCTCACCCAAATTTACCCAATATTTTAGGGTTAAGTGGTCACTTGTAGTTTAGCTTGGGTTGTCAAATCCTCAGAGACCTAAGAAGTAACCTACAGACACATACATTCTATGGGTTGTTTTGGGATATGAATTGGAAAACATGGGTTTATTTTAGATGTGTTTAAGTGAAAACTAATAGACTTAATTGAATTAAATTTAAAATAATGTGTTGATCCTAGGTTATCACTTTGGGTGGATTTATTCCTTTTTTCAACTATTTCAATTTCATATATTTGAGATGGGTTAATTTAATAAGATCAAAAAACATCATCAATTCATGTTTTAATACCTACACACCCTAATACTAATCACCTATACACTTATAAGATCAAATTTTTTATCACTCCAAGGTAAAGGTTTGTATTAGAACTTGAAGTGTGTAACCTTAAAATTCAAAAAAGATGAAGAAGTTTTAAAATCATCAAATTAAATTATCAATTAAAAGAATTGATTTGATATTAATAGAGTGAGAAATAACATAAAATCCATTCCATTTATACTCCATTGGATCAACCCATAAGAAGATTATCCCTCTATTAATGTTATGGTTTCAATGGAAGTAAGAAGTAGACTCATGAGGGGGGAATTGAAGAAGTAAAAAACCATAAAAAGAAAACGATCACCCCACCGTTGTGTGAATAATTTCACAAGGTTTGGTGTGAATAAATTCACACCTCAAGGAAACGGTATCAACGTGATAGGGATAAGAACATATTAAATGGAGAATAATAACTTTTATTAAGAAAATAAGATGAATTAGAACAACTTACATGTGAAAGACAAACTTGAGACAACAAAATTGAAGCATAACATTACAATGAAAGAAAGCACCAAAGATGATCAACTCCTTCAAAACCACTTCCTTAAATAGAAATTTCAAGAGGCATGGGTCGAGATCCCAATATTAAAAAGAATCCCACTTGAGTATGGTTAGCCTAGGGTGGTGGAAAGTAAGGGTGATTGGACTTCTTTATCCTTGACCCAAAGTGGCATCTAGATTACATCCAACAAATAGAGGCACCGATATGACCTTCTAGATGGTCAAATTAGAGTGGTTCATAGAAGAAGAAAATGTATCCCCAGATTTCTCCTAAATTCTTATAAAATTTCATCCCAAAAATACTATTTTTGGCGATATATGATCTAAATGGTG
The DNA here is from genome assembly GCA_963277665.1 of Viscum album. NCBI lineage: Eukaryota > Viridiplantae > Streptophyta > Magnoliopsida > Santalales > Viscaceae > Viscum > Viscum album. The sequence goes on from OY728146.1 coordinate 321,748,978, forward strand.
GGATGTTTTTTTGGGACGCAAAATCTGGCCCAAAATTTCATCTTCAAATACATCTACCTATAACTCCATTAAAAAATATAAATTATCTCTTTTAACTTTTTGTTGAAATGTTCCCCTTGATGGTAACTATATTTAGTTCAAGTTTCAGAATTATTGGGCTTGGATCTTGGATGCTACAATAGTTTTATTGAGTTGTTGTCCACTTCACTTCGCCTAGAATGTTGTTGGTTCAATGCCCACTTTGGTGGTCTTCCAATGTGATTATTCAAGTACTCAAAAATAATTAATTGTTCCTTATATTATGGTATACCTGAAAATAAAATATGAAAATAAATTAAAGACCATTTTGTGTTTTATGAGGTGTTTAATAATGTACCATGTAATAGTGCATTTTAAGAAGGAATTACAATCATAATATGAAGTAATGCTCAAAGTGTAAAATGCACTAAAAATGGTGTTTATGATTAATAAAGAACATTAATATTATAATATAATAAATTAATATTATCCTATTTTAGTGGATAATCAATCATATACTTTTATTTCTTTTAATATGACAGGAAAATGAAAACAATGTTCATGCGTACGTACGACATACAATCCCCATGAATGGTGTATTTTATTTCCTACCTTTAAATTTTTGCAATCACCATAATTATATATATAATAAATATATATGATATTTATAATTAATGATATGATAAAATCATGATCTATGTAATAGGACAAAGGATAACAAGTCAAAACACATGTGAAAAACAAAGGGGATATTACCCAAAGTGTAACATTAACCTAGAATTGTTAATAAACTGGTAATATATATTCATAATAAAATAACACGTGGTATTATATATAAGAATATGGTTCTTTAATAGATTTATAATTAAATTTTATTTATTTTGCTATAATTTTTTATGAATACGGTGATACTCAAGACATATGGTAAGGTAATTTCATCTCACTTTTTATTTCCATGAGATACATGTCAAATTCATCCCTTGATTCTTTTGTGTGGTGTATATATTGACCTATGGAATGTTATATAATTAATTTCCTTTATTTAATGATATTAAAATATTTAATTTATATTATTCTTTTATGGGGATCTCAATTCTAATTATTAATGTATTTATGTCTCACTCTTATTTTTGTGGGTCACATGTCTTATACACTACTTGTTTATTCTACGTGATATATATAATGACCATGAATGTATTTTTGAGTCTTGTCCAGAATATTCTGGTATTTTAATATCCATATAATATTTATTTATTTCATGGTACATAAAATTATACTTATTATAAAGTAATGAGTATTTATTTCACAATCTCATCAATATTTGGGATTGTTTAATTTTAAGTCTCCATTGGAGAATATTTATCTTCCATGTACATGTTTTCAAAAAATGTTTTCAAAAATGTTTTGAATATTATCCTATGTATTTTGAAAGTAATTTTTACCCATTTTTGACCTTTTAATACATGGTTTTAAAGGAATCATTTTTTCATTTTCTAAACAAGGTACTTTGTGACTTTTTTAGAAAAAGTACAAAAGGAATGTTTTTTTAACTTATATAGTATGAACCAAATTTTCCATCATCATGATTCCATAATGATTTTAAGTTTACTTTACAATATTCTAGGGTTTTTTAAGAAAAATTTTTCTTTTTAAAATTGTGTGCCATTTTAAGAAAATAAAACATTATTAAAGTAAAAAAAGGATATTTTATTCAATAATTGTTTTCATGTGATCTATCAAAATTATTTTCTATCTAAGATAAAATTATTTGATGTTACATATGTTTTACTGAGGATCTAATTCAATGCAGACATTATTATTATTCTTATAAATGGTTAATTTTTATGATTGAATGATATTTATGAAACCCATTTCTTTTCCATTGGTTATGTTATGATTGAATGATGTTTTTAAAACCCATTTCATTTCATGGGTTCCGATATGATGCAAGATTTATGTTCTTATGTTACATATTTTTTTTGGTATTCATTATGTGATGGGTGGGCCCTAGATCTCCCTCTAATGCATTGGGTAAAAATTTATATCTTGTGAGATAATGATGGAAACAAGTCGACAGTATTGATCTACGATGGAAGATGGGGAAACCTAATCCACGATGGAAGATGGGGAAACCCAATCCACTATGGGAAGATGGAGAAACCTGATCCATTATAAGGAAAGGAATTCAATTTGGGAAATTTTTGTATCTTTACCAGTAGGTGTAGTCCCCATAAAGTTCCCTATTATGTTTTTAAAATGTTACTTGACATATAGGGAATGATATTACATGTTTATGTGTCTTACAAAAATTCCATGTCTTATTATTATGTTATACTTCCATGGTTTATGATCTTTATTTCCACATGATTCATATCTTATAAACTTCCATTTTTTATGCCATGACTCATTTATATGATCTTTTTTATGCAGGGTATGATCTTAAAATGTTGTGATTATGTTCTCATACCCTAATGTTCATGTTATGTTTACATATATCTCTTGTTTACACTTAATAAGGATAAGGGATGAATCTTTCTTATATTTATTTTCCCTAGGATATGAAGAAAGTTATTAAGTTTGATATTTCAAAATGGGGTCTAGTTATGAATACATAGGTGGGATAGTGATTATATATTTTATAAACCAGTTGTTTATATTTCCATGTTTCCAAATACACTAAAATAATATAGTATTTAGGCGTCTGTTTGTGTAATATATGAAATTTTCTACAAAAATGGCATAATTCCAATGTACTTTAAGCTTGGTTTATTATATTTGGTATCATATAAAATTTTTACTCAGCCTTTTTAAACTCAGATGAGAAAAATTTAGTGATATCCCTAAGGAAATATATAAGGATATATCTAGGGATGTCTCTAAGGATAAGTATAACCTAGGATTAAACCTAAGATATTATAGATTAATGTTAATTTACATTTATTATGAGGTTTTCCCACTATGATTAGTGTTACTGACATTATTCTTTTTTGTTTTAGTTAATGGAGGGAACCAAAAGGAACTAGGTTAACATTGAATTTGTTAATGAGCAGTCAAATGGGATGATAACTAGAGTAAAGGATGTTCTGATCATGCCTAATGAGTTTTCACGGAACATGATTACCAAATTGTACCTTGACCAACTCTCAGACTCTTAAAATAATATAAGGAATGAGTTCGTTTAAAATTCAGGTAATGGAGTCCATTGAGTAAAGAAGATTTAGTTTCCTACATATCGAGAATGTGGAAAGAAACACCCAATTGAATGTATCAAAGGAATAGAAATATGTTATAACTATGGAAAAGGACACAAATAAAGTAACTACAAAAATAAAATAAAAAGTTCAGTTAATGCAATGGATGGAAATATTTTCCTCCATAAGGTATTACCAACATTTTAATGTTTTATGTGTGGAATGAATAGACATTATGAAAAATGATGCCCTGGGGGGGAAGATCCCAAAAAGAGTCATCAAGGTGGTACAAGTAATGGTTATATTGTTTATGGTGATGATACTATAGATGAAATGTTAAAGGAAAGAGGTATTAAGTTATAGGATAAGGTAGTATTGTTAATGGATTAAGGATGAAGTAAAATAATCAAAGCATTTATGTACTTGGATTCAAGAATTATGAATGATGAATTATTTATGGATTGTTTGGTTTATGTTTTTTGTTATATATTTACAAGAATATGATAAATAATTTTGATGGACTATAAAAGTGATTTAATAGAAAGATTATTTTCATAGGAAATAATTGATTAAGGTAAAGATAAACATTAATATGTATTTTATATGTAGATAATGATGTTTGTATAATGATATATTGGGTATGAATAAGTAAATTAGACGTTACTGAAGTGGTTTGTGCTATCATTGATGAAGTTTAAAACTTTTTGGACTTACGTAATATATCTAATAAACTTTTGAATAAGGAAATATGCATGTTTTCAATAAGGTTGTATGGTAATTCAGGTTATTACCATGTTTTAAGAGAATACATGATGAATGTATTCACATTTTTAGAATGTGACAACCAAAAATTACGTTATTATATATGGGGGATAAATGTTAAGTTGATTTATTGAACTTATTTCTAATGTTTTGTACTTTAATCATTCATAAAGATTATAAGGTTAACCATTTATGGAATATATTAAAATTCAGATTAAGTTTTAAAGATCAATGTATTATCTCACCATATGAGGATTTATGCATGATTGAATAACATGTGATAAACATTTTTTTGTGATGATAACTAAAGATATATGTAATGACTTATTAATTTATTTATGGATCTCATGATTTTTTAGTACTTCAGGAATGAAAAAGTCACCTTTGTTTCTTGGAATAAGAGATGAAGTGGAAATTTATCAAGGCATGAAAAAGGGTGATATGGCACTGGAATCAAGTAAGTATGTCTTCTCATGAAAATTATTTAGTATTAGGAAATTATTGTGGTGTAAAACTTTGTCCTGTTATCATCATTTTTATTATATCAATGACCTTTTTCATGCATCTTTGGTTTATATCTTTGTTATCATTATCTTTATCTTAACCATGTTCTATATCATTGTCCATTAGAACTTGATGGATTTATTTCTCTTTCATGTCAATGGTTTCACTTTCCCCTATGTTCCCTAATGTGGAAACCCAGTTATGAGTTACTTTGGGTAACCATTATGATTCTAACTTTCTTTTTTAAAAGGATTTTTTGGTATTCATTTTTACGATGTGGGTTTCAATGAAAGAAACTTTCAAGTATTAAAACATTGATAAACCATATGAATTTCAAGTGATAAATTCATTATAAGGGGGTAGAATGCTTCAAACCTAGAATTTTTAAAAAAAAATTGAATTAATCTTTTTGATATTTTTCATTTTACACAATACCGAATATATATTTTTTATACGAAAAACACTATATTTGGATTGTGTTATATGCAACACCAATTCAAGGTTTCACTACATGAAACACTTATATTAGCTTGTGCTACATGCAACAATATTTCTAGATTATGTTGCACATAATGGTGAGTACTTTTGATAGCTTGCATTACACACAAGACCGAATTTAACTGAACAACCAAATATTATTAAAATATTATTATTTAATATAATAATATATAACCTACCTGATTAATTTTCAATTATGAATAGTATTAACTAAAATTATAAAAAAATATGGTTTATAATATGAATTCACTGGTTACCAATTTATTATAAATGAAAATATATATCTATTTAATATAAATGATTTTTTTTATTTTTATACTCCCAAAGTAATTTTATATTAATAAATTAAATTAATTAAAATTAGTGAATGATATTAATGAAATATATATTTTATATATTCATTAAAATATTTTTTATATTCATCTAATATATTTAATTGGCATAACATAAGAACAAACCCAATTTTATTCATAAAAACCTATATTTTTCTAAAAGGTAATTTTACTGCCTTTTAATGGTGATCCCATTTTAAATATAATTTTTGACAATTTTAGGATTTTTATTTTAAAAAATAAACTTCTTATTTGAAATTGGGATATCAAAATTTACTTTGGTTGAAATTTTTGTATTTTTCTGATAAGTTTCATGTTTTGATGAATAGTGAAAAATACTGAATTTTAAATTGAAAAGAGTTTTTTCATCCAAATAAATTATAGTGTTAAATTATAAATTCTATTGGTTATAAATTATAATTAGATTATTTTTTATCAATTAATCCAATTTCATTACAATAAATTTTACATTGATTTTGGATATAAAAACACGTCAATCTTTTGGTCGTTTCCAGTTTTAAAACTTGTTTTCTCATTCCGTCAAAAAAATTAATTTTAAATTAATTAATGGAACATATATGTTTTTAATTTTAAAAAATAGATTCCATATTTGGAATTATTAGGTCTAAATTATGTAAATATGTTTCGTTTATTTTTTGGCATTATCAATAGTAACCTTAGTAATTTTTATTAACACGGTAAAAGGTAAATCGGGTAATTAAGTGTAAAAATAATATTATAAATCTTTTAAAATTACTCTAACACTTTTCATAATTTTATTTTATGGGTGTTTTTAGACCAAAATAATCCTTGGGACGAAATTTTACCCTTTATAAGGCATTGGATGAGAGTATGAGATTTATTAGATTTTATTTAAATAAAAGTTAAAGATGCCATACTCATATTTTTAATAGCTATATAATTTTTAATGTAGGCTTATATAGAAGGTAAATTCAATTAAAAATAATAATTTTAAAGAAATTTTTTTTCATCATCATGATAATTTATTTTTAATTTTTAATAAATAAATAATTACCTTAAATTGTTACATAGTGATGATGCAGTAATTATTTAATTAATGGGAATATCAAATAAATGACTATAAAAATATTAAAATAAAAATAATTTGAAATAATTAGTTCCATACATGAATTTTATAAATAACCATGTTATTTATATATTATAATTGTTTGTTCTAAGATATCATATTGTTATGATATTTTTTAAAAGTCAAATAATGAATAGTGTCAAAATTGACAATAATAATAATTTATGAAAATAATATTTTATAAAATTAGTAAAAATTTATAAAAAAACTTAAATGATGACAAAGTAGATAAATTTTAGTAAAAAGTATCACAAATTTACCATTCATGGTTCAATTGAAATTTTATGTGTAAAAATTACATCCTCTTAATATTAAAAAATTTGTTACCATAGTTAAAATTAAAATAGGTTAACTAAGGGTTAATAAAAACATAAGGTTTAAAATTACATCCATGCATATCTAAAGTTTATTATTTTTTATGATATTAAAACCTTATATCATATTAGATTTGAATATATGACCTTTTGGAGGTATTTGGATTGAATTTGTATTTATTATAAATTAATATTTTTGAGAGTTTCCAAAAGTACCTTCCCCTATTTTATAAAAGGGAACCTCTCCTTATCTTTTATTCACACCTATAAATCCATATATATCAGCCAATATTTTCTAAAAAATCCTCCCAACTTTATTTACTTTATTCTATAATCCTTTCTTTGGGCAAAAATCCAACCAAATAAGTCCTTTTGTGAAAATCAAAATGAGATTCCCAAAGATGAGGTAACATTCATCGATGAATGTTTTTATTTTATTTCTTCATTAAAGCCCATAAATTATTTTTATTTCATGTTTATATAATAACCTCAGTATCCTAAATATACTGATATGTTTTTATATAAAGGGTTATACCTATACTTTCACACACTTCCATCTAATGGGTAATGAAATTATCATTCGTGTGTACGGCGGACTACCACCTCATGAAACGATGATTGTTCGTTTTTTCCTTTATCACCTCTCATGGTGGGAATCATGATGGGAATTTTGTTTTTTATGATATATATTATATTTATGACATAACTATACTTATTTAATGGAAATATCATTTCTACCTTTTTACCATGTAATCTTTTTGAAAATGATAATGTCGCTCATGTGTACATATGGCTTACCATCTCCACGATGCGATGTGATTCATTTTTTATCTATATTTTAGATGGATGGTAATAAGGATAAATTTTGTTAATATATATGATATATATAAAATGATAATTATTTTTTATGATAATATAGCATATACTTTTCTTTCTTTTAATATGACAAGATAATAAAAATAACGTTCATGCATACGTATGGCCTACCGTCTCCATGAATGGTGTATTTTATTTTCTACCTTTAAATTTTATAAATCACCATAAATACATATATAATAAATATATATTATATTTATAATTTTTGAGATGATTAAATCATGATCTATGTAAGAGTACCAAGGATAACAATTCAAAACACATGTTAAAAACAAAGTGGATATTACCCAAAGCATAACATTAACATATAATTGTTAATGAATGGGTAATATATATTCATAATAAAATAATATATGGGATTAAATATAATCATATGGTTTTATAATAGATGTATAATTAAATTTTATTTATTATTTAGAAATTTTGTATGAATACAATGAGAGTCAAGGCATAAGGTAAGATAATTTCATCTCACTTTTTATTTCTGTGAGATACATGCCATATTCACCACTCACTTCTTTTATGTGGTGTATATATTGACCTATGAAATGTTATATCATTAATTTCCTTTAATTAATGATATTAATATATTTAATTTTTATTATTATCTTATGGGGTTCATTATTCTAAAGTTACTCTCAAGTTGTAAGGGATTTATGTCTCACTTTTATTTCTGTGGGACACATGCCATATAAAATTAGTTTTTTCTACGTGGTGTATATACTACCCATGAATGTAATTTGTGATTATTTTCTATAAGATTATGGTATTTTTATATCCATATAATTTCATTTAATTCATGGGTCATATTATTCTATTTATTATAAATTAATGATTATTTAATTCACAATCTCATCAATATTTGGGATTATTTCATTTCCCTTGGGGAATATTTATCATCCATGTCCATATTTTTTAAAAGTGTTTTAAAATAATTTTTTAATATTATCATATGGATATTTAAATTCATTTTTACCCATTTTTTTATTTTTACTACTTAGTTTAAAAGGAATTATTTTTTCATTTTATAAATGAGTTACTTTGTGACTTTTCCAGAAAAAAGTAGGAAAGTAATGTTTTTTTAACTTATATAACATGAACTGAATTTTCCACCATCATGATTCCATAATTATTTTAAGTTTAATTTTCAATATTATAGTATTATTTTTAAATAAAATTTTTTCTTTTAAAATGTTTCATCATTTTAAGAAAAGAAAACATTTTTAAATAAAAAATGATATTTTCCTCAAGAATTGTTTTCATGTGTTCTCTCAAAATTATTTTCCGTCTAAGATAATATTATTTGATGTTACTTATATTTTACTGGGGATATGATTCAATTATACCATAATTATTCTTATCATTAATGGTTTATGTTTATGGTGGAATGATATTTATGAAACTCATTTCTTTTCTGTGAGTTATGTTATGATTGAATGATGTTTATGAACCCCATTTCATTTCATGGGAATGGATATAATGAATGATTTATGTTCTTATGGCACACATTTTTATGGTTTTCATTATGTGATGGTTTAGACCTATATCTCCCTCAAATTAATTGGGTAAATATTTATATCTCATGATATAATTATGGGAAAAATTCGACAGGCTTGATCCACGATGGAAGATGGGGAAACTTGATCCACGATGGAAGATAGGGAAACTCGATCCACTATAGGAAGATGGGAAAACCTGACCCCTTATAATGAAAAGACTATGAATGGGAATGGTGGTGTGTCCCTCCCTATAGGTTTAGTCCCCATAAAGTTCCCTATTAATTTTTGGTAATGTGTCCTAACTTATAGGGAATTATATTACATGTTTATGTGTTTTCCACAAATTCCATGTCTTATTATTATGTTATGATTCAATGGTTTATGCTCTTGATTTCATCATGATTCATGTATTTTGAACTTAATTTTTTTATGCAATGACTCATTTATATGATCTTTCATATGCAGTGTATGATCTTAAAATGTTATGTTTATCTTCACATACCCGTATGTTCATGTTATGTTTATGTATCTTCCTTGTTTACCCTTACTGAGAATCTGAGCTCACCCTTTCTTATGTTTATTTTCCCCAAGATATGAAGAAAGTTATTAAGTATGATATTTCAAAAATGGGTCGATTTATGAAGAAATTGGGGGGATAATAAGTATATGTGTTATGAAAAAGTTGTTTATGTTTCTATATTTCCAAAGGCACTAAACTAATATGATCTTTGGGAATGTGTTTTCATAATGTGTTAAATGTTATGAAAAAATGATGTAATGTCAATGAAATTTAAACCTAGGTCATTATAGATATAGAGTTTAGTTTTGGTACTACTTACCATCCTTAGACAGATGTTCAATCTAAGAGGACCATTCAAACTCTAGAATACATTTTGAGAGATTGCTCTACAGATTTCAAAGGAGGTTGGGATCAACACTTTCCTTTGTTAGAATTTTCTTATAATACTCAAGAATTTAAATGGATCCTTATGAATCCATCTATTGATTGAAGTGTTGAACTCCAACATATTAGGATAAAGTTAGAGAAATAAATATGTTGGGACATGATATATATGATTAAGTGTAAGATAAGTTTAGATCTATTCAACAACACATAAGAGCCACTCAAAGTCAATAAAAAGGTTACATTGAAAATCATTAGTGAGATCTAGAGTTCAGAGTTGGTGACAAGGTATTACTATGAATATATCTATGGAATAAGGTTATGATATTTGGAATGTGTAGAAATATAAACCCTAGATATATATATCCCTTTGAAATTATTGATCATATCAGAATGGTAGATTATCACTTGGAGATTCAACCAAATCTCTCTCAATATTGGGATGTGTTCCATGTATCTCTCCTAAGGAAGTACATACCTGATCCTTCACATGTACTAAAATCAAAGGACATATCACTAGAAAAAAATATGTCTTATAAGGAACAAACAGTATAGGTCTTGAATCATATAGATAAAGTGATAAAAAATAAGGCCACTCATATGGTAATTTTTTTGTTAAACCCTAAATTTGAGGAAGCTATGTGGGAGCCTGAGGATGTGATGAGGTAGAAGTATCCTTAGTTGTTTGTATCAAAGTGGTAGAATTTCTATGTATAAATTATTATAATGGGGTGGAATGTAACACCCTAATATTTTATATATTTCTATTTAAATAAATCTAATTTCTTTGATAGCATGATTCACACACAACAACAAGTTTTAACGAACCATGATAAACTGGTCAAATATTATTATATGACAGTTTTTTCCTAGTTGTAGGATGGGTAGGTATGGATAATAGTAGCCACATTATCAAAAATATCTATAAATTTTTTATTTAATTTAAATGTATTGATTAAATCTTAGTTAGTAAGTACTCAATTTTGAGTAAATCCATTTTATGCTTCAATAATATGTTTTTTCAAAACTGATTTTTATTTCATTTGTGCACAGATATTATAATTAATTTATTCTAATTTTAAAATTTTAATTTTATAAAAATGATATAAAATAATAATTTTAATATTATCTTAATTTTTATTTGTGATATTTTTCTAAAGTATTTATTCTTTATTAAATAATGAAAAATAACGATTTTTGTAAAACATTCATTTTTTTCTTTAAATCATGTAATTTAAATGTCCTATTATGTTTTAAATTTGGTATTAAATTTATATAACATTTTTTTAATTTAAAATAATCTAATAAATTCCATTAGTGTCATTATTTTATATTATTTTGATATAAGTCAATATTTAGGCTTAATAAAGCATTTTTTTGGAAAAATGTTTTTCATCGTATTTTGTGAATTTATTCTTAAATTAATTTATAAAAATTATAGGAATTGAATTTGATAAAATGGATTATATATTTTGAATTCATATTTTAAAATTTTCTAAATAGGTCTCTTTAATTTTTTTCATTATAAATAGTAACATTGGTAAATATTTGTCACCATGGTAAGCGTAAAACGGGTAAAACGGGGTTAAAACTTTGAGATAAGGATTTAAATTTTCTCTAAAACCTACCATTATACTATTATATGAGTGTATTTCATCAATTATAATCCAAGTTTTGAATATATGGCATCTTGGTTTCATTTTTATTTGATTATGACCTTTATATTATTTTAAGTAAAGAGAAATACAAAATGTCACTCTCTTTACTTTAATTTCACTTATATGTTTACATAGGGATAAAAATAATTTTTTAATGAATATTAAAGGTTATGTTAAGATTAATGAAATTATTTATATTATTTAATCTTATTTTTAATTCTTAATTATTATATAATTACCTTAAATTATTATGCAAGGCTGGCATAGTGCTTGTGCAAGGAGTGTAAAAATCAAAGTGAATATTTTTAAAAACATTAAAACATATGTTTTTGGAATGAATTATTGTTCTAAAATAATTTTAAAGTTAAAAATAATTTATTATTTATGTTTAAAATTATTATGTTCTAATATTATATTTTTATTGTTGTCTTTAAAGTCAAATAAAATGAATAGTATCAAAAATTAAATTAATGATATTTTATGAAAAATAATATTTTATTAAATTATTTAAAAATATTGAAAATATTTCAATTGGAAAATTAGGATAATAAATGGTTTAAAATTTCATCCATTTTCAATTTATTATCAAAAAAATTCCTTATAAGTAAAATTATAACCTTTTAATATTGAAAAAGGTGTTATTGTGGTTATCGTTAAAATTGTTTAACGAAGGGGTTAAACTAAAAGATAGGATTTAAAATACCACTAAACCTTTGAAATTTTTATCATTTTAAGTTAATTAAACCATATAATATATTATATTATAAATTATGGCCACATGGTTCCACTTTCATAAGAAAATGAATTTATTATTTTTAAATATTTCGATTAATTATATGTGTGTCATTTCATTCACTATAAAAAAGGAACCACATATCTTCTCTTATGTATGCCACCTAGAGTCACTTAAACAAACTAAACCCTACTAAATACTCTTATAAACATCATTATCCAATTTCTTTTTGTTATTTTCTTCCCAAAATACCCACTCTATGTCCCTAAGAGGAGATTTAAAGGAGCTCTTTCAAAGAAGAGGTTATCATTTTCACTAAGCACTTTAATTTTTATTATTATTTTAATACCTTAAATTAGGTAATAAAAATTAAAATATAATAACACAAAAATATCACATATACTGATATAATATAATTTTATTGGCACAATATTTATCCATCTCCTTCTTTATCAAATGGGAAACCAAACCATCACTCGTGTGTATGGTGGATTATCACCTCGCGAACTGATGTAATTTATTTTCCATTACCGAATCACTTGTCTTGTCATAAATAATTAATATATAATATGATTATTAAATAATTATAATTTTTAAATTATAAAATATATTCTAATTCATTATCCTTTTATCTATTAAAAAATGATAATGTTTCTCATGTGTACGTATGGCATACCGTCTCCACGAAGTGATGTGATTAATTTTTCATGTTCATTTCTCATGGATGATTTTAAATATATATATAATGAATAATTATGCTTTTTATATCATTATTAACATTATATAGGTGATATAACCATGATAAAGATACAAGGACCATAACATCTGAATTAAAACAAACATGAAAAATGAAGTAGTTAACACTCAAAACAATGGTGATAATAAAAGATTGTTAAAAAATAAATGATAAGATATTATGAGTGGATCATATATTATTGTAACCAAGGTTTTTATTTGATGTAAATTTATTATGGTTTGTGTTTTTTTAATCCTCACATAGAAAATAAATGAGTCTACAAGTAAAGGGATCTTACAATTCAAGCTGAAAATGGTATTTAAGGTGGTGTCCTTTCCCGGTGTTTATCAAATTTTTGGGGTCCAAAATTTAGAGGATGGATTTAATTATAAAAATTGGATTTCATTGAAGGTATTATGAAAATATGGAAAAGGCATGAGTTTTGGGAATATGGTCTTCATGAGTGTTGTTTCATGAAGGATCAAAGATTGTTAATAGTGATCTACACAACAACGACGAGAATCATGAATGATGAAGAATTGGAGCATCGTGAATAATAACGGTGATCTCCGTGATTACGATAATTGGATATTCGTGTCTACATGAAGGTTTTGATGTGAATCACCATTATTATGATGAGAATTAGGAATGAAGAATTTCCGTGGATCTTCCCGACAGGATGAGCGCTACGATGATATTTTTGAAAGATCCATAAAATTCACTAAGATGCAATGGAGCATCGAGAAGGACGATCCTATAAATATGAGGCTACCCCTACTTAATTAAAATTATTTTTTTCAAGGAAAATCTGCAAACACTCTGATTTCATGAAGTTAAGGGAGCTTTGTGAATCTTAATTTCTATGTGATCTTGAGCATCACGAAAAGGATATTATTCTTGACAGATTCCAATGATTTTGATTAAAGTTTCATTTTTGATGATGGGGTATTATTAATTGACTTAGTGAGAATCATGAAAGAGTTAGTTCCATGAAGGCAGGGGTGTTTCATGAAGGCAGTTTGTTCTGTGAAGGCAGGGAGCATTGTGATGGGTTGAGATTCATGAAGGAGCTTTGTGAAAGCTAGTTTTTGAACATCAGTTTTTAAGTGAACAGAGATTCCAGTGTGCATCAATTTAGGTATGTGATGCAAGTATAGTATAATTATAGATAGGGATAAATACTTTAATGTCAATTAATTGAAGTGACCTTCAAGTTGACAAACTGAGTAAGACTTCTCTCACAACAGTGTGCTAGGGGGATTCAATGAGAGTGTTCCAAGGGACGTAGTAATCTATCCCTAAAATATTGTAAAGGTAGTGTTCCTAGCATAGAGTGACAATGAAAAAACTTATATATTCCACATATAGTAAAGATTAGTGTATTTAGGTACATCCAAAATACTGACAGTGTATGATCCTTGTACTATCCCTTAGTGGTGAACCAAGTAAAAGTGTTGTGTTTTCTCTCTGTATGTGAATGTCTGATTGTTGATTGAATCCATTATACAGGTTTAACGAGTTCCTACCAACATGGGAAAAAGATCCATCATATTAAAAGAAAATATCAACACCCTGATTCACCCCTCCATTATCAGTGTGTTCTAAGGTCCTACATATATGATATTATATATATATATGTGTGTGCTTTTGGTATGTAATTATAATAAATCTAAATTTATTATAAAGGAGGTTAAAATCACTTACGATGCAAGTCTAACTTGAGGTAATGGATTTTGTTTTAATTTAAAATCCATTAAGACTTAGTTGGTATTATGCACCTATTTACTTTTATGTGATGTATGATGTATTTAACATGGATATATATTTATTCATTATGATTAATTTTTTAATTAAATTTTATTTATCAATGAGTTATAATTTAAAATTTACCAATGAGGTAAGAATTTATTTACGATCTCATTTTTTTATTACTTTTATTTTCATTGAAGTAATCTTATAATCTATCCTTCTTAAAATACAAATATTTTATTATACACTACATATTTCAAGAGTTTCATGTTTTTTCAACTTTTCATCTCATTAAAACTTGAATTGAACAAATAAATTTTTAAAATAAAACCTGGTCTTATTTCACTTTTAATCGGGTATATTTTTCTTCTATGTCCATATTTTTATAAATTGTTTTAAAAAAGTTATTTTTTTACTAAAATTATTTATTAAGGAAATTTAATGTTATATTTTACGTTTTAAAATATTTTAAAGAAATATTTATAATTTTTTTAAAGGTTATCTTTTTAATTTCTTTAAAAAAAGTCAAAAGGGATGTTTCTTTTTAACATATATGATGTTAACAAATTTTCCCATCCCCATAACAGTTTTATGTTATATATCTTCTTTTATAAGTTTTAAATGGATTTAAAATCTTCAATTGAATATTATTTTAATATTTCACTTCTATTTTATTTATTTCTCTAAATGACAATATTTTATTAAAAAACCTATATTTTATATGAATTGATGGACATATTTTATCTCTTATTAATTTTTTGGTCATTAAATTTCTCTTGAAACATTCACATTCTTGTGATTACATTTCATTAGGGATTAAATTTATATTAAATATCCATATTTTTTGTATCAAGGATTTGATTATTTCCTAAACCATATACCATTTCTATATATGGTGTTTTACTATGAAAGTTATTTGATTGACTAAGATACTCTTAATATCCCATATTCTTTACTCAATATGGATATTTTTTTATAAGGCCTATTGTTTATGAATTAAATTTATCATTTAATATATGAGGAATGCATTGGACATGCAGTGATAGGTGGGGATCAACTGTAGATATCACCTTGATGCATCGACAACTCTCATGAGATTAACCATTTGGCCAAACTTATTAAATAGATTTTTTTGGTTTATACCTACCCATCAATTAAATTATCTCAATACAAGGCCCTGATGGTAAATATATCATGATGTCTAATATCATGATGTCCAAAATTAAGAATTTTCTTCAATGAGAATTCAATTAATATTATCCATGATATTATTACATTGATATTATCCATAGATGCATTCTTTTATAAAGTTATTTATTAAATGACATGTGTTTTTAGTTAGTTACATTCTCATATTAAATATGCCTTATTTATTCATGATAACTTCCTTTTTATATAACCCTTACTGATAATCTGAGATCGTACGTTTTTTTTTCTTTCCCCAACATATGATGAAGGATGTTATGAATAATATCAAGAACATAAGAATGTTTCTTTTGCTATGTTTTTTTATATTTTCATTTCAATATAGGAATCATGTGTGTATATGGTTCTTCAAGACTACTAAACTAATAAATCCTTGGTGATGTGATACCTTGTATCTTATTCCAATATAATAAAGTAAACATCAGTGATGGGTTACTAGAGTTGGGGTTGTTACAATGGCAGTGTTGTCAACAAGGTCATTTCCAAAAAATCAATGAAAGAGACATTGAACATATAGGTTAATGACACTATAATGAAACTATATTGATTAGAGATATCAGGATAAAGGGATTATATTACATGATATATGTTCATAGAATTTTACATGTCATTGTGATATTAACCTATTTCTTTACGAGATCCTTGGAATATTCTTAGATGCTATCCTTGGACTTTACGAAGTGTATCCTAATGCCACTGAGAAATGAGCCTAGAGGGTCACAAACTAATTTCATTAAAAACCTTAGATAAATTCTATTTGAATTTAAAATTTTGGATAAATTTTATTTCCATGATTAGTTTAATAATTATTCATATTGTATTGATCGTAAATATTCAAACATGAGTTATTAAAGAGAATATATATGTGAGTTGAATATTTAATAAATATTTATTCCTTGGGTAATTATTTATTTAATTATAATAATATAACATATTTATTTATTTATTTTTATTCACAAGGTAAAAAAATATTTCTTTATTTTGGTTATGTGAATATTTAATAAATATTTATTCACTATTTTTGGTGAATATAAAATTTATATATATTTATTAGAAAATAATTCAGTGATATTTATTTAATTAAATAAATAGTAATTATTCAAGAAACGATAAATATTGGGGAGGATTTATGGACCGAGTTTATGATCTTGTGAGAAATTTCATATTAAATATTATTAGAATAAATATTAATTTATTTATTTAAGAAAATAATATTTATTTTATCCATGAGTTTAGAGCATGTCAAGTAAATAATAATATGATTATTATTATTTAGACATGGGGTTCACTGGTAATTATGAAAATAATAATATCCTTTGTGTGATTATTTATTTTATAACTCTAGCACTATATAAACCCAACTATGACATTTTGTGAAGGGAGAGTGAATTCCATCATTGTTCATAATTAAATGTAGAGAGAACCTCTCACACCCTAGAGAGATCTATCCCAAGAATGTTCTAAAGAATAAAAAGTAATTTTACTCTACCACCAAAGTGAATTCATTCTCCCTTGAGGGATTTTAATATGATCAACATCTGTTGGTCAGAGTGGATACTCAAGAGGGGGGTGAATTGAGTTCCAATTAAAATTTTTGTTAAAAACTTTTAGGATTAAAATCTTCCAAATTAAAACGGCCCAGTCAATTAAGGCAGTAGAGATATAAGTGACTTATTGTTCAAAAGGTTTCTCAAACGTTGATTACTCCTCAGTTGAATTAGTGTAAGAATTAATTAGAATTTTGATACAAGTTTACTAAACAAATAAGATATACACACTAACCCGAACTAACTATCAGAGTGAATGTAAAAACAAATTTTTGTCTTTAAAAATATAAGCAGCGGATAAATGTAAAATAGTGTAATGGAAAGATGAACACAACAATTTAAACAAGAGGTTCAGTCTTAAGTCAAGACTTAGTCCTCTCCACTTGGTGACCACCTGCCACCAAGAAATTATATTAAGGGGTGATACACAGCCTGTATCGGGCTTTACAACAGTTTTCACAAACTGTCCAGGTTTTGAAAACTCTACCACAGTTATATGTGGGAAAAATTTAACTACCAAGCCACACCTGGCTTCATCCACAGTTATACATGGGTAACAGAAGTAAAGAGAGTTTGGTATGGGGATTTTCAGTATCCCTCACTTCAATCACAAGAGTTAGTGTACATAAACACTGCTCACAAATGTAAAGTATTTAAACACAGTAGAGATAAAAATAGTAGGGATGACTTTAGAAGGCTCTGTTGTGTTGGAAGATTAGCTCCGGACTTGTTGGAATGAAGTAAATGAAGTTTTGGTCCTCTGAAAGTTGCCTCCAAAACAAAGTGTCGCAACTTTCAGGTTCTGACTTCCAAATGTAGAGATGATCAGCTTTTTGGGTTGGAAGCTATTTGAAGCACACCACTACAGTTTGAAAAAGATTCTTTCAATATATCTTTCTAAAGCTCTCTATTCTTCAGAATGAGTCCTTGAGTGTCCTTCTTCAGATCGTGTATATTTCTATCTTATGAATCTTATGAGTGTTCTATGTATATTCAATATGTCCACGCATGTATATTTTATGTCTGTCTCTATTCATACATATATACCCTTTTCCATCTCAACTCCTTCTCTTTTGGTTTAGTAGGGGCCAACAAGAGAAATGTTTCAACCACATGTGGTCTTCCTCGTACATCGTACTGTCTCCTGATAATCCTGCAAATAAAATTAAATAATGTCAAGTGCATTAATTTGTCAAGACATGACCGTTATGATAATATAAAGAAAATTGGTAAACTTGATAATAGAATATCATTAGACTGGTAGCAGATGCATGTCAAACGGTAGACTTCAACAGTAGTCTCTACAACTGTGGACTTCATCAGTAGGCTATTCAACTGTGGGCTTCATCGGTAGTCTTGATCAGCGGTAGACTCCAACAGTAAGATTCTAACAGAATCTTTGTAATATCAGACTACTTAAATAGTGACCTTTCCACCGGTAGGCTTATCTCAACAGGTAATTTCATTAACAGTGGAATATGTACATCAGTAGACTTTTCGACGGTAGGAGTTGTCTATCGGTAGCCTTCTACTAACGGTATACATGTCCAACTGTAGACTTGAACAGTGAAGTTATCAAAATAAGACTTGAGAAAGATTTTTACAGTGAACTTCTAACAAAAGCCTTGTCACAGCAGTGACCTTGTGACAGTGACTCTTTGTCTGTGAGCTTTGATAAGTAGATCAATAGTAGACTTGTGATAGTAGATCTTCAACAGTAACCTTCTAGGATCAGTAACTTCGTGTAATAGTGAGCTATAATAGTGACCTTGAACAGAAGACTCTTACCAGTAGCCTTTAACAGTGAACCTTAATAGTGAACTCATATTTAGATAAATGTAAATTGTAAGCTGATGCAATTAAATTATGAGACTAATAATATAAATTGTTCAGGATAAAATTATTATAAATAGAGATTAAAAAGAGTTAGAAAATGACTTAATATGTCATGATCAATATTTAAACATGATTTGGGATTATCAAAACTGGTGATTCCAACAATATCCCCCTTTTTGATAATCACAAATTATTCCAGTATGTATTAAGGATAGATATCATATATAATACAGGTACTAAACATAGATCAAAAATGTCTCAAGTAATCAGAGATTAATAAGAGTATAAAACCAGAAAATATTGATACATGGTATCAGAGAGAAAGGCAGAAAATATTCAACATAGGATCATATTAGTATATTATAATATTTCTCCGCAATCACATGATTAATGTATAATTAGCATAGTATTGCAGGATTTATCCCCCTTTGTGATTAGAAAAAAGAAAAACAAATAGAGAGAACAGAGAAAACTTGTATTAATAAAAGTACATTACATGACCCAAAAAGAAGACATAGTCCCTATCAAAAGACATAAACAGACTCAATCCACATTATCCTCAGGCAAGTGATCTTTCCCTTTAGAAGAAGAAGATGGAGGATGAGCTGGTGGATCAGCAGGTTTAGGAATTGTTGCAGGAATGACTGGAGGGGCAGCAATAGAAGCTCATGTGGGTCTGTAGTGGGTAGCTCACGGAGGTATCAGTAGAGTAAGGCTTCTGGTAGCTTCATCAGGAGACATCGTGGAAGAACCACTGGGTTGAGATGTAGGTAAGGCAGGAGGTATGATGATAGGGGTGCATTCCACATGGAGAAAGGGTATAAAAAGGTTTCTGAAATCCATAATAATGATTCCTCCTCTTTCCATAGCGCATAAAAAATAATCTTTATTCTCTAAGAATTTATCTAAAGCAGGGGTCAATTCTCTCAGTTTGCTGACCTTCTCCTTGAATGCATGATTCACAGGAGGTAGATTCATATTTTATATCTAGAGCTTGAAGTGGTTGGTCATTTGATGCTTGGTATAAACCTTCTCAAAGTAAGAATCTACCTTATTCTTAATGGCATCTTGAGAAGTAGTATCTTCCCTTAAGTGGTCACGAACAAAAATTCTGACTTCCCTAGGGGTAGCAAGTACATGAGAATCAGAGGTGCTACTGGTACTGGCCTTAGAAAGCTCTTCTTGGATCACATTTATGATCTGGTCAATGTTCACAGAGGTGCTAGGTGATGGAAGGGGTTTAACTGAGAAAGCTACTGTCTCTTTGAAGGACTAAGTCAAATTACTAATCACCTTTTGAACAAGTGCATCCTGACTGTTCATGTGTTTTTTTACTAATGTCTTAAAAGCCTCAAAAACTTCCACAAACTGCTTGACTACCTCTTTGATATATCAAATCTCAGCATTCACTTGGTTCTGAGAACTGCTCATGGTGGTTAATGAAGCAACTGATTGTCTCAGAGCAACCACAGCTCCTGTCCAGCTTTCAATTTGAGTATGGCACACTTTAACCTCATCCAGCATTTCTTTCACTGGACTAGACACAGCACATCCTAGAGATAGCTCTAAGGATTGCTCCACATTCCTCATCTCTTCAACAAGGATATTCTTCGAATCTGTCACTGATTCTCTCAGGGCCTCTTTCATTTCAACCTTTATGGACTCAAGGTCCTCCTTGGTTGCCAAATTGTTAGCCACAACCACTGGAATACTTTCATGTAGGATAACAGAATCCCTTTTAGGCTGGTCTTCCTCATCAAAATCTTCATAATTGAGTCCAATTACCATGTACCCTGGATATCATGACCAACCTTCTATGTCATATAGCACAGAAACTAAACCAAGATGCCCCCCTCACTTAGAGATCTCTCCTGAGTATTCTCCTCTACTTGTTCTGCTCTAGGTAACTCCACAGCCTCCTCTGCAACTCCAGCAGATTCAACAACAATTTGCTCTGTTGGTTCACCAGTGGGGTGAGTCTCATCCTCCACTGAGTCATCAATGACTTCCATAACAATGGCAGTGGATGCCACTCCTTCATCCTGAACAGACACTATCTTGTTTGTATTATCTATCAGAGGGCTCATACTAATCTTCTCTTCTTCATTTTTCTCATCATCAGCTTCAGCAACAACCTCTTTTCTTTCATCCTTATCACAAGATTCCTCTACCTCATCCTCTTCAGAGGTGTCCTTAACAATATTCTGATATGATTCTTCTTCTTCAATGGTCTCAGTATCACTGTCCTTCAGAACAGTCTCTCTTATTGGAAGTTCTTTTGGAGGGCTAGCTGCTCTAAAAGCTACTATCCTTACATGACTGTGAGGAAAATCAGGATCACTCCCATCATCAATGGTGGTGTTCTCTCTTTCAGGGTCCACAGAACCTTCAACTTCCTCCTCCTCATCTGAATAAGTTGGTTCTGGATCATCAGGCTTCAGGCCTGGATCTCTCTTGTCTTTTGGCCTAGTTGGATGTGTAGTAGGGTCAAACTTTTCATATACCTTTCCTTCATCATTCAACCATGCCTTCTTCTAGGGATTCCAGCTAATTTTCATGAATTTGAAAATCACCTTGGAGATACAAACACTGTTCTTGGCCACAATCATCTCTTCTTTATTTCCAGCCACACCCTTTTACTTTAGCATTACTGAAATAAGCTTGGCATGGAATAGGGCATTGGATTTTGAGCTTTTCTTAGTCATATACTCCAATTGTGCCATCAGTAACCTATAAAGGTTAATCTTCTTTCCATGCTTCAGTAATTACATCAAGAATATGTCCTGGTACTTCAGCACTTCAAAGTATCCTCTCCTCGGACTAATTACATGCTGAATAAATTTGAATAAAAGCCTGTCTTCTCTGTTTATCTCAACTGCAATGATCCTCCTTGATTTTCCATCTCCTGTCAGTTCTTCCAGAGCCTTTTCATATTCAAAAACATCACTGTTCGGAGGATCCACTCCAAATTAGTAATCATATACTCCTTCATGAGGAACTCTCAAACAGGTATCCCACTCAGCAGACAAGAAGCTGACTTCATTTCCATTGGCTCTGGATATTATCTTATGCACATCATCTTCCTCTTAGAACTTTAGATATTCATAGAATTTTTTCACAATATTTGGGTAGTACAGTCCATTGTTGTTGGAAAAACATTCGGTCCATCCTTGGGCATCTAGTGCTCTCAGCACTAATGACTTTCTCGACATTATCCATTCTTCACTTAACTCCTTCTCAGCAAAGATTTCTCTTTTGGTCAGATGCAGGTTGACAGGTCCCATTGGGGTCTTACTAGTGCCACTGGATTCAGCTCGAGTTCTCTTTGGTTTTGGCGTATCCTCATTGATAGTCAGGGTCGCTTGGTTCTAGCCATAGAGATTGAGGGAGGTTCAAGTGCTCGAGTGAAAAAGTTAGGGTTTTGGAATTTCGAGAGCAAGGTTCAAGATTGAGAGAGGAGGTGGATTGAGATATGTTCATCACCTTTGGTTTTATCATTTAAGGATTAAAACAAAATAAAATATAAATAATAAATAGGAATAAAAATGGTTCGAATTCCTGTAAAAATAAAGACAATCAACAAGGTATCCAATAGTGATATGTACTGGTGAGGTGCAACAGTGAGGTCCAACTGTGAGTTCTAACTGTGAGGTTCGACTGTGTGGTCTAACAGTGAGGTATAATTGTGAGATCTTACAGTGAGGTTCTAACTGTGAGGTCTAACAATGGGGTCTAACTGTGAGGTCCCCTATGCTAGATTTAATCATACCTAACTCATGTTTGATGTAATTTAACCTCTTAGAATTCAAAGGATTTGTGAATATATCATCCAATTGATGTTCAGTGCCAATTAATTCAAGAGTGATATCACCGTTTTCATAATGATCCCTCAAAAAGTGATGTCTCACATCAATATGCTTTGTCCTAGCATGAGATACTGGATTTTTGGAAATGTTAATAGCACTTGTATTGTCACATTTTATAGAGACATGTTTGAACTGATATCCATAGTCCAGTAAAGTGTGTTTTATCCATAGAATTTGAGCACAACAACTACCAGTAGCTATGTACTTAGCTTCGGCAGTGGATAATGCAACAGAATTATGCTTCTTACTACACCAAGATACTATTGACTTGCCTAAAATGTGACATGTCCCAGAGGTGCTTTTTCTATCTAACTTGCAACCGGAAAAATCAGCATCAGAATAACTCAACAAATCAAATGATTGTCCTTTTGGATAAAATAATCCTAAGTTGGGAGTATGTTTGAGATATTTAAAAATCCTTTTAACAGCAGTTAAATGAGACTCTTTTGGATTGGCTAGAAAGCGAGCACACATGCATACACTAAACATGATTTCAGGTCTACTAGCTGTAAGATAGAGTAGACTCCCTATCATACCTCTGTAGTTGGTTTGATCCACTGGTTCTCCAGCTTCATCAGTATCCAACTTACAAGTGGTACTCATAGGTGTGTCACTACCTTCACTACTATCCAAGAAAAAAAACTTTTTAAAAGATCCTTAATATATTTACTTTGATTCAAAACAATGCCATTTTTATTTTGAAAGATCTTAAATCCAAGGAAAAATTTGAGTTCTCCCATTAAACTCATTTCAAACTCATTTTGCATCATTTTTGAAAAATCAAAACATAATGAATTTTTAGAAGATCCAAAAATAATATCATCCACATAAATTTGTACTATCAAAACATTTTTATAAATCCATTTAATGAAAAAAGTAGGATCGGCTATTCCTTTGGTAAAACCTTTTGAAATAATAAAAGAGATGAGCCTATCATATCATGCTCTTGGAGCTTGTTTTAAGCCATATAAATCTTTAGATAGTTTAAAAACATGATTGGAAAAATGGGGATTTGTAAAACCAGGAGGTTTTTCAACAAATACATCCTCAACTATATACCCATTTAGAAAAGAACTTTTAAGATCCATTTGATAAAGTTTGAAATTTAGATGAGCTGCATATGCAAGTAGTATCCTAATAGATTCTAGTCTAGCTACAGGTAAAAAGGTTTTCTCATAGTATATTCCTTCCTCTTGACTATATCCTTGTGCAACTAGCCTAGATTTGTTTCTAACTATATTCCCAGACTCATCAACTTTGTTCCTAAACACCCATTTAGTGCCTATGGTCAAAGTTTCCTTAGGTCTTTCCACTAATTCCTAAACTTTGTTTCTTTCGAACTGATTTAACTCTTCTTGCATAGACATTACCCAAAATTCATCATTGATAGCATCATTAATATTTTTGGGTTCAAGCTGTGAAAGAAACGATTGATGTTCAACCTGGTTTCTTAGAGAAGCTCTATTTTGTGTTCCTCTATTTAAATCACCTACAACAGCATCTAGAGGATGATTCTTGAGAGTCATAATACCTCTAGGAAGGTTTGAACTGGATTCCTCATTAATGTCTGTTGGTTCAGAATCAGCAGGAGCAGATTCTAGAAAATTTCCAGAACTGGATACTTTTATAGGGGATTCACTGTCCTTATCATTAAAGTTCAGATTTGACAAATCTTCCTCAAGGTTTTCAAGAGAGGTTTTAGGGTCGTGTGGATCAGTCTCATCGAATTTGACATGAACTGATTCTTCCACACAATTGGTTTTCTTATTGAACACTCTATAGGCTTTACTTGAGATATAATAACCCAGGAAAATTCCTTCATCACTTTTGAAAGCAAATTTGTCAAGATTATATTTGGTATTAAGAATAAAGACTTTGCAACCAAAAAATCTAAAGTAATTAACCTTAGGCTTCCTATTATTCCAAATTTCATAAGGGGTCCTTTTTAGAATAGGTAGAATTAAAACTCTATTGATAACATAACCAGCTGTATTTATAGCTTCAACCCAAAAATAAACATGTAAGTCATACTCATTAAGCATAGTCCTTGCAATTTTTTGAAGGGTCCTATTTCTTCTTTCTACAAATACATTATGTTTAGGTGTCCTAAGGGTAGAGAAATTGTGACTATAGCCATTGTGTGAGCAGTAAAATTCAAACTCATGATTCTCAAACTCACAGCCATGTTCACTTCTCAGAGTCTTAATTCTAAGTCCACTATGATTTTCTACAGACATGGAATATTTAATAAAGTAAGAACAAGCTTCACGTTTGTGAGCTAGAAAGTATACCCAAGTATATTTAGAGAAGTCATCTACAAGAACATAAACATAGTGCTTCCCATTTCAACTTGAAACTCTTAATGGTCCAAACAAATCCTTTTGATCCGACTCAAGTGGATAAGAAGTTGAAACTTCTTTCTTTGGTTTGAAAGAAACTTTATGTTATTTTCCCTTTTGACAGGGATTACACACTTTATCATTTGGGAATTCTAATTTAGGTAAGTCTCTAACTAAAAATTTCTTAGATAGCTTCCTTAGTGAGTTCACATTACAGTGTCCTAACCTTCTATGCCACAACCAAGCCTCTTTATGAAAAGCATTTAAGTAGGAAACATTTTGTTTGGCTAAGGAATTTAAATCAATAGCATATACATTCTCATTTATACATGCAGTGAGAACTAAATCAATTTTTGAATTAAAAACATGGAATGCATAATTTTCAAATTTAACATTAAATTCATCATCACATAACTGAGATATTCTAAGTAAATTGTACTTTAATCAATCAACAAAAAGTACTTTAGAAATTAATATTGTATCAGGGTTACCAATCTGGCCTAAGCTGATGATTTTTCCTTTTGCATTGTCACCAAATGTGACATGCCCACCATAAAATTTAATTAGTCTCTTGAAGAAAGAATAGTCACATGTCATATGTCTTGAAAATACACTGTCCAAGTACCATAGAGTATTACAGGATCTCTTTAATCAACTTCCCTACAAAACAGATTAAACATGGGATAATTTTGGTACCCAGATCTTCTTGGGTCCAGAAAGGTTATCCAATAAAACTTTGGGAACCCATATTTTCTTTATAGGTTTTATAAAGTCAACAAACATATTTTGAGACATAAATACTTTGTTATGTCCTCTATAAAATTGTTTCTCAAAAGATGGTCCAGAACTAGCAGTGAAATGTCCAGATTTTGGAACAAATTTGGTTTTGCTAATTTGTCTCTGTCCAGGCTAATATCCTAGACCTGTTGTACATTTTGGAGCAATATGTTTTCCTAGAAACTATGTCAAGTTATCCCTACCAGCAGTGAACTTTTCAATATCCTTTATTAATTGTTCATTAGATAATTTGAGTTGAGTTTTCTCTTTCAGAAGTTGAGCATTCTTTTCTTTTTCTACACTTAGATCTATTTTTACATTACTAGTCAAGGCATGTTGTTTCTTTAAAGATTTATATTTATCTTTTAGTTCATTGCAAGTATCTTCCAGAATATTTCAATATTCAAACAGTTCATCCTTAGACATAATTTCATCATTATCTGAATCACTATTATTTCCAGAATAGTAATCATTTAGAACAGGAGAAACAGGTACCTCGGATATGCTAGTCATGAAGCACATGTTGGCATGATTCTTTTCAGAATCAGTAGCTTCTGATTCACTTGTGATGTCTTCTGAAACACTCTAGGTTTCTTTCATAGCCTTTTTATAACTTTTTCCTTTATAATCATATTTATTTTTGAATTTTAACTTCAGACAGTCAGCCTTGATGTGTCCTTTCCTCTTGCATTCATAGCAGACTATATCATCTTCTTTATCAGATTTCTTCCAATCCTTCTTCCACTTACCTTGTTGATCATACTTACCCTTGTAGTTTGGTTTTATGAAAAAATTATTCTTCCTATATAACTTCTTAAATCTCCTGGATATCTAAGCCATTTCTTCATCATTGTCTGAATCTGAATCATCACTAGTTGAAATTTCAGTAGGTACATGTATTTTATCCTTGTCTTTGCTCTTTGAAGCATTAGACTTGAATGTCATAGATTTTCTTTTGGGTTCATCATCTTCTTCTTTGTTCACCTTCAGTTCTTATTCATACATAATTATTTTACCAATAAACTCCTTAGCAGGTAGCTTACTAATGTCACATGACTCTCAGATAGATACAGAAGTGCCTCTCCATCTGTCTGGAAAACATCTCAATATTCTCAAGATCTGCTCCTTCTCTGGAATAGCTTTTCCTAGTGAAATCATGGTCTTGACAATCTCATTAAACCTAAGATTCATGTCAAAAATGGGTTCATCTTGTCTCATCTTAAAATTATCATATTTAATAGTATAAGTATTTAATCTCATTTCTTTCATGTTGGTTGTTCGTTCATGGGAAACATCCAAGGTGTCCCAGATTTCCTGAGCTGTTTTACATGAAGAAATTTGATTAAATTATTTATCTCCTAAAGAGAAGTAAAGGGAATTCATATATTTATAGTTATTGTTATACTTAGACTTTGTAGCATCATCCCAGGTAGATCTAGCAGTTTTCGGGATCTCATATTTTGATTCTATAGCAGACCAAATATCAAAACCAATACTTTCCAAATGAATTTTCATTTTAATTTTCCATTGAGCATAATTCACACCATTAATGAAAGGTGGCATATTGGTAGAAGAATCTTCTGGTCTATTTTCCATAACTAGATTTTAGAAAATATACTAAAGAGATAAAATTTAGAACTAACAAAAATTTAAGATCTTTATGCTAAAACTA
This sequence comes from Viscum album, assembly GCA_963277665.1. NCBI lineage: Eukaryota > Viridiplantae > Streptophyta > Magnoliopsida > Santalales > Viscaceae > Viscum > Viscum album. Next base: position 321,777,103 of record OY728146.1, read on the forward strand.
AAATCACAGTTTGAAAAAACAGAGGGTTTGAAACCTTTTTATAAATAACAATGTAGCCTCTGATACCAAATGTTGGTCGGAGTGGATACTCAAGAGAGGGGTTAATTGAGTTCCAATTAAAATTTCTGTTAAAAACTTTTAGGATTAAAATCCCCCAAATTAAAACGGCCCAGTCAATTAAGGCAGTAGAGATATAAGTGACTTATTGTTCAACAGGTTTTTTAAAGGTTGATTACTCCTCAGTTGAATCAGTTTGAGAACTAATTCGACTTTTGAAACAAGTTTACTAAACAAATAAGATATACACACTAACCATAACTAACTATCAGAGTGAATGTAAAAATAGATTTTTGTCTTTGAAAATATAAGCAGCAGATAAATGTAAAATAGTGTAATGGAAAGATGAACACAACAATTTAAACAAGTGGTTCAGTCTTAAGTCAAGACTTAGTCCTCTCCACTTGGTGATCACCTTACACCAAGAAATTGTATTAAGGAGTGATACAAAGCATGTATCGGGCTTTACAACAGTTTTCACAAACTGTCCAGGTTTTGTAACCTCTACCACAGTTATACGTGGGAAAAATTTAACTACCAAGCCACACCAGGCTTCTTCCACAGTTATACGTGGGTAATAGAAGTAAAGAGAGTTTGGTATGGGGATTTTAGGTATCCATCACTTCAAGCACAAGAGTCGGTGTATATACACACTGCTCACAAATGTAAAGTATTTCAACACAGTAGAGCTAAAAATAGTAGGGATGAGTTTAAAAGGCTCTGTTGTGTTAGAAGATTAGCTCTGGACTCGTTAGAATGAATTAAATGAAGTTTTGGTCCTTCTCTGCAAGTTTCCTCCAAAACAGAGTGTCGCAACTTCAAGATTCTGACTTCCAGATGTAGAGATGATCAACTTTTTGGGTTGGAAGCTCTTTGCAGCACACAACTACAGTTTGAAAAATCTTCTTTCAATAGATATTTGTGAAGCTCTCTATTCTTCAGAATGAGTGCTTGAGTTTCCTTATTCAGATCATGTATGTTTCTCTCTTATGAGTCTTATGAGTGTTCTATGTATATTCAATATGTCCACGCACGTATATTTTATGTCTGTCTCTATTCATACATATATACCCTTTTCCAGCTCAGCATCTTCTCTTTTGGTTCAGCAGGGGCCGACAAGAGAAATGTTTCAACCACATGTGGTCTTCCTCGTACATCGTACTATCTCCTGATATGCCTGCAAATAACATTAAATAATGTCAGGTGCATTAATTTTTCCAGACATGACCATTATGATTATATAATGAAAATTGGTAAACTAGATAATAGAATATCATTAGACTGGTAGAAGATGCATGTCACACGGTAGACTTCAACAGTAGTCTCTATAACTGTGGACTTCATCAGTAGGCTATTCAACTGTGGGCTTCATCGGTAGGATTGATCAGCGATAGACTCCAATAGTAAGCTTCTAACAGAATCTTTGTAATATCAGACTACTTCAACAGTGACCTTTCTACCGGTAGGCTTATCTCAACATGTAATTTCATTAACAGTGGAATATGTCCATCAGTAGACTTTTTGACAGTAGTAGTTGTCTAGAGGTATCCTTCTACTAACGGTATACATGTCCAAATGTAGACTTGAACAGTGAAGTTCTCAATAGAAGACTTGAGAAAGAGTCTGACAGTGAACTTCTAACAGAAGACTTGTCACAGCAGTGACCTTGTGATAGTGACTCTTTGTCTGTGAGCTTTTATAAGTAGATCAACAGTAGACTTGTGATAGTATATCTTCAACAGTAACCTTCTAGGATCAGTAACTTCGTGTAACAGTGAGCTATAATTGTGACCTTGAATAGAAGACTCTTACCAGTAGCCTTTAACAGTGAACCTTAACAGTAACTCATATATAGATAAATGTAAACTGTAAGCTGATGCAATTAAATTATGAGACTAAGAATATAAATTTTTGAGGATAAAATAACTATAAATACAGATTAAAAAGTGTTATCAAATGACTTAATATGTCATGATCAATATTTAAACATGATTTGGGATTATTAAAACAGGTGATTCCAACAACATCGATCATCGCAAGTGATTGATTCATCCATGCTAGCACTTGATTATTTCTTTGGTGATGATTAGAGTTTCATGGAGCCTATGTGGATCACTGCTACAAGAAATCTACACTTGATTCCTATGATGAAATTATGGTATTAAAATATTGATCTACCAATTCATATCTGAAGAAATATTTCAATAAGTAGTAATTATTTTATTAAATAAATTAATTGTATATTATATGAAAAAAGATCTTATATTTTTGGATTACAAGAACACATTTCATCTGGTTCATGAGACTGATCTTCTTCTACTGTGTCCCAAAACCTTCAAGTGGTATCAGAGAGGGTCACATAATAATTTATAGTTATTTATTATTTTTTGATTGATTATATGCAATTGCTTTTAGTTATGGATTCTAGTTTATTCATTTTTTATTACATAGTTTAATTAACATGTTTTAAACATATTAAATCTCATCATTCAAGTTTCAAATCATCTTAAATAGGTTAAGATCATATGAAGAATGATTGGATACACCATCAAGAGGTGTTGTGGATTCTGGCCGAAAGACTGGGTTACATGGTGTGTAACTGATGTAAACATCATGTACCCAAGTGTACTTCACCTAGAAATATTGTGGGATACATGACACACATAGAAATAATAACACGTGGTTTATTTAATTCACACTACATGTTGATCAATCCAGTATGGAACACGGGTTTTTGGGCCCCATGTCATTTAACCATCATATAAATTGGGTAGTCTACATGGTTTAGTGGTGAAATTCATGCTTATAATGTGGTCAAATACATGGTATAACACCACATGATACTAAAAATTTATTCCATTAATGATACACATGGTGTGTAGTTGACATACACATCATGTGACTCATTAATAATATATCCTAAGAATATGTTGAGTCAACCTGTGAGGTATGTGGACCCATGAAAATTGAAAAACATGACATGTAGCTCGTTAGTACACATCATTTGATCCAACTGAGATACACACTGAGTCCCTAGGCATTTTATCTCGAATACATAGAAAGTGAGGAACAAGGTGTGTAGCTTGTTAGTATATGTCATGTAGCCTCCCAATAAAGAATTAAATTAAATTACTTAAATAATAATTAATTGTAGAATTAAAATTTTAATTACACTATTCATATTTAATGTGTTGAATATGTAATAAAGGTTTTTATAATTGATAAATTATAAATTAATTCCATGTAATTATCTTTAATTACAAGTTAAGCAGTTTATTTTCCCTACTTCGTTTATAATGGGTACCTCCAAGAGACATCATACGACCATTAATATAAAGGGAATTAATTAATTAATTAATTAATTAATTAATTCAAGAATTTTTTTCATAATAATAAATAATGAATTTAAGTGAATGATAGGTAGTGTAATTTTTCATATTTTTTCATTTATGTGGTTGACCATGAGTTTAGACCAGACTGTGTATGTGATTAGTTTATTTAATTTATTATTGCATTATTTTTGTAATAATTTATTAAATTAAATAATCGTATGTGTGTCATTCATATCTTCTCATTATGTAAGGGTCTTCATGTCCATGGTTTCTTTTATGTAAACCCCCTGACCAATCCTTTGGATCCCCTCACCTGCATGTGAGTAAATATTATATAATGGATGAAGCTCCCAGATGAGTGGAGGTAATTCAAGTTTGGAGGCAAGGAGAAACCGATCCAATAGGTTCATAGGTGTACATGTAGAATACTACAACTTGAATCAATCATGGGTCAAGTATTTAATTCCTTGGGTTCAATGGTTTTCTTATCACCCTCTAGATAAACTAACCATTAGATAATCTCATATTCATTCCACTGTATTTATTTTATTTCTTTTAGTTTAATGGTTAATTATTTATGGATTTTAAATCATTAAATAAACTAAATAACAAGCACAAAATATAGAAATAAAATAAATATTTTCAAATTTTAAAGTTTATCTAGACATGGTTAATCACTTAAGTAAAATACAGTTAACATTAACAAGAATGTGATAAGATAAAATGGGAAATTTAAACATAAAGATAAAAAAACTCTCAAATAAAATATTAAGAATGTGTAACCTTGCACTACTTAGGTAAAAATTGAACCATTGTTCAAAGTACTTGACCAAACCCCATTTGGTTTCTTTAAATTATTAGGGAATATCTTTCTTAATTTTTGGGTTGAGTTAACCTAGCTTTCATTAAGGTTTGATCGCCTCTGTGAGACTTAGTGTAACTAGTAGGAAAAGTGTTGAGGAAATCCAAATATAGGATTTCAAGATTGGGTAGTCCACTCAAAAAATCAAGGATTTGTGAGTTAATGTAGTTGGAAAGTTATGAATACCTAAATACTTTTGAGTAGCTTAACATACCTCCATATGGGTTATGAGAGGGGAAATATGGATCCTTTCCACTGTGATGTCCATGTAACAGGATATTCTAAAACCAATATTTAAGGCTATTGAATTTTGATAAAATAGTGAGATATTAATAAATTAAATTAAATTTATTATCTAAATTGTAATTCATATGATGTACTAAAATTATAATCTTACTTATTTTATAAATGGAAACTCGCATGGCTTCAACAATATCACTTTGATCCATTCTAGAAAAGGATAACCTTCTCACCGGCTCAAATTTTAAGGGATAATATAGATGACTATGGGTTATACTATGCCATGAATGGAAATTATATGTTCTATAAAACCCTATTCCTAAGGTTCCTAGAAAAGAAGCTAGCGAGGAAGAACTATCTCTACATATGAAACATTTTGATGATTCTATAGATTTCCATTATATCATACTATCTTCTATGTCAAGTGAACTTTTAAAGAAACATAAATATATAGATTTTTATAGAATTATGTCACACAATCAAGATATCTATCAAGATAAGGATAGACAAGATAGATATGTGATATCCAATGCATTGTTTACATGCAAGCTCAGAGATTCAATGCCAACTCAGAATCATGTATTCAAGATGATTAGATACATTGAGATCTTAGACATCTTGGTGTTTGAAATACCTGATGAGTTGTGTATAGATATCATTATATCCTCATTACCTAAGATTTTCTCCAATTTTATTGTTAATTATATTATGATCAATATTGATAAAATTATTTTCTAAATCCTCACATTAATTTTTCAAGTTGATAAGGACATGGGGAGTGAAAAACCTATGGTACTTATGGTGAATAATAAAGGGAGGGATAAGGAAAAAGGGACCAAGAATCATTCCAAATATAAGGCTCCCAAGCACCACCATTCCAAGAAAAGGAATATCTGGAGACATATAAAGGAAAAGGAGTGGTGTGTTTTGCATGTGGAAAGTTAGTCCACTTGAAGAAAATTTGTACCCAGTTAAAGAAGCAAGGGGAAGCTTCAATTGTGTTCATTATCAAGTAAAATATTTCTATATATACACATTGGGTATTAGATACATCTTTTGTTGCTCACATCTATATTCAAATATAGGAACCAAATGGATTTAAAAAAAATCTAGAGGAGAAGTAGATTTGCAGGCTTCCATTAGTGTGAGGTTGGTTACTCTAGAAATTAGAGACTGTCGGCTTTTATTTCTAATAGGGATGGTATTGGTTTTAAAATGTTGTTATTATGTACTAATTATTACCAAAAACATAATTTTTGTGTCCTACCTAGACATATACGATTTTATTTTCAATTTCATAAATAAAAGTTGTTTCTTTTATAAAGAAAAAATATTTTATGGTATAATGTATATAAATAATGGTATCTATGTATTAAATTACAAAAAACCAAGTATTGGTTGTAACATACTCACCCAAACCACTGGGTCTGATCCAAAAGGACACATGACCTCATGTGCACCTCCCTATATGAAAGAGGTTACCAACTAGCAATGAGAGTATAAGTCCATAAATGGGGAGAATATACCCTCAGTATCATTTGATGGGATAAAAATTAATAATAATAATAACCAAATAATAAATAATCTGAGTATATGTGGAAACTGAAAGGATGGACTATATGCCACAAAGGTACTAAAATAGATGAAAAAGTGAAAATCCAACCAGAGTAAATGAATATAAGTAAATAAATAGATAAATGGTGGGGTATTTTGGAGTTTATCCCTATCTTCTAGAAGTTCCACACTCCTCTTCTCATCTATCCACCATAAGTTCCTTCCCCTGCTTCAGATCTCTAGTAATAAAATCTACAAGCGCATAGAAATTCATAAGTAGGGTGTGAGTACAAGAATAATTAGGACACCGCCAATACATCCTTCACCTAATGTGGTCAAGTATACAGGTGTATACCATAATAATAATAAATGTGTAACAATCATAATAACACTTGATCCAAAACTGAGTGGTCGCATGCTAACCAAGTCACCATAACCCCCAGTCGTGCCTTATTCAACTCCATGATGAAAGTATAATCAAGGTATCAAAATTAATCAAGGTATATCCATGAGGATAATGAATCATGCTACTCAGATTCATGTGATTGTACAACTCATCATACACTAGGCATTAAGGAATTCATGTTCTTGATATCTTCTAGGAATCAAGAGCTACTCATCATGCACAAGGCATCGAGTAATATACCCTCTATAATACACTTGGCTTCGAGTTCATCACACAATATCCATGAGGAATTATCTTATCCCTAAACTATTAATAGGTCTATCATAGACATCGTATCAAGTCATGTGCACTCCCTCTCTAAGGGATAAACATGCCACGACGGTCCACTTACCTTGGTCTCTAAGAATGATGCCACAGAATCACACATAACATGGTAGGATACATGAGAAATCATAGAACATCATTATAAATAAAGTATCACATAAAATACATGTGATCAATATCAAACATGAATAATATGCTATGAAGTAATCATGGAAAAACATTTCACAAAATATTCTCAGGGCTACGCACCCACCCATATGCGGTCATGATCTAACACGGTCATCAAATATACCAACACATAAATCATATTAAGAAAAAATGTGTAATAAAATCCAAATATATAAGGAACTTCTTTATTCAAATTCATAAACATTAAATTCAATGATAAACTACCTTGTGTGGTTTGAAATATGGAGTGGAAACATCAACGGTCAAGAACATGTGCTCTTAGTCCTTATTATCATTTGATAATCCATTTATTAATTATCCTTTTATATTTTAGGTTTCATATTTTGTTTATTAAATGAAACCATTTTTAAAAATTTAGGAATGAGGTAATAATGTAAAAGGAATAAAATAAATAAATAAATAAACATATACCCATTATGTTTGCAATTCATAGGAAAGAAGAAGGAACAATATCCATCGTTCCAAGAAGAACATCCATGCTCAAGGGATCCTAAAACCAAATTTTCAGATATTCAAGAAGTCTCAGGATCTCTTGGTTTTTATGGGATAAATCAAAAATAAAGTCAAATAGGTTTCTCTATTTCAAATAAACCCCAAACATGTATTCTATTTCTCAAATTGCAAAACCAGAAATTAATCCATGGTATCAACCAAAAAATTAATGTGGCGTGGTTAATTATTCCCCATTAAGATGTTTCAAATTTTTAATCGATCAAAAAAAAATTCATTTGGTTCCTTGAATTTTAACCTGTATAAAGGTGGATGTTTTCTTCAGAATGTACAGGAAGTAGGTAAGATAAATGAAAATAAAATAATAAAAAAAAATAAAATAAGGAAAAAAAAGGTAAAACATTACCCTTACGTGCCATTTAACCAAATTCCTGACACACACAAACTTTATGCCATTCCTGGGGTAAAACTTTCATTCCAAACCTAATGGAGGTCTCAAATTTCTCATATGAGACAATGTTCAGGAGTTACTTTGATTTAAAAAAATATATAACAAAAATATTAAATAAATTACCCTCACATACAATGTTATTAAACACCTGACACACATAAAAGGTATGTCACACCTAGGGTAAATCCTGTATTCTAGAACTAACAGTGGTCTCAGAATTCCCATATAAGACCCCATTTGAGAGATATTCTATTTTTTGTAAACATAGTTCATACATGATATAATATTTTTAATATTTTTATTCTATTAGAATTGAGGCTCTATGATCCCCAGAATCCTATACTAACTCAGCACCTCACTCTAAAAATATTCCATAGATTATACCATGGTGTTAATAAGTCTTTTAATCTTACAAAAAAAACTTTAAATCATTTATTAATTTATTTTTATTGAAAAATTACTTTTTCAAATAAAAATACTCATAAATTATTATCAAGGAGGGTTTTATTATCATTAAAAATTTAGGATATTAAAATCCACCCCCTATCGACTTCTCATCTATGAGAAGTAACTCTAGTTGTCTTTCTCAAACAACTCTAACCATTGAGCTCGAACATAAAACCCATGGTCCCACATATCTTCCTAGATCCATCCATATTTCCATTGAATTCGTACAAGTGGTATTGTCTTCCCTCATAGGAATTTCTCACTCCTATCTATAATCTGCACTCGATGATCTTTATAAGATGTGTTGGACTCAAACTCCATGTACTCATAGTCAATGAAATGCATAGGATCGGTCATGTACCTCCATAGCTGTGACACGTGAAACATGTCATCCATACCTTGATGGAGAAGGAAGATTCAGATGATATGACATTTTCCTAACCCATTCAGTGATCATAAAGGGTCCCAAAAACTATGGTTTTATCTTGCCTTTCTTCCTCAAACGTTTGTGGCCCAATCGAGGAGTCAGTCTCAAGAAAACTTTTTCACCCATAGTAAAATCCAAAGGTATCGACATACGGTCATCATATGATCTCTACATGCTCTGAGTAATGATCAAACTTTTATGGATCAGTTTCATTATCTTAGTGGTTTCTTGAAATTCATTGGGCCCCAAAACCACTACCTCTCCTTCCTCATTCCAATAAACTGGTGAAAAACATGGCCTCTCATAAATAGCCACATAAGATGCCATCTAAATCAAAGATCATTGATTTTTTTTGTACATAAACTCATCCAAGGCTATCTAATAATCCCATGCTCCACCAAAGTCTAGAAATCAATCTTTAAGCATATCCTCCAATATGTGTATTATTTCCTTGGACTATCCATCTATCTAAGGATGGTACACTATGCTCAACCTCAACTAAGTTTCTAAGGAATTCTATAATCCCTGGTTAAACTAAGATGTAAATCATGTCTCTCTATTCAAAAAAATTTTCAAGGAAACTTGATGAAATCATGCGATCTCACACACATAGATATTTCATATCTCATCCTTTGAGTGTGTTTCATTGGTTAGTAAAAAGTGGGAAACTTTCATCAAACTACCAATAACCATCCATAATGAATCATGACTTCTCTATGTCCTAGGTAACCCCATTAAAAATTCCATCATGATATCCTCCCACTTCCACATGGGAACTGGTAGTGGCTAGAGAAAACCACCAGGTCACTGGTTTTTGACCTCCATCATCTAATAGGTAAGGCATCGAATGATGAACCTAGAAATGTTCCTCATCATCCTTATCCACCAGAACTGATGTATGATGTTTTGATACATCTTGGTTTCACCAGGATATATTTCTCATCCAAAGCTATGGTAATATCTCATCATCTCCTATCTGATGGAAGCAAGGAATAACACTCTCCCATGTAAAATGATCGCTTCATCATTTCCCAAGTTCTACCCAGATGTCGAGTCGCCTCCAGCCAGCTATTCCCACATCACAACACACTCTGTATCTAAATATTGTCCAACCTTCACATGATCTAAAAGTGAGTATGTGATCACTAAAGGGGTAAAATTCATCAACCCTTGATTCTTAGTAGCATCCAACCTCTAGTCTTCCAACATGAACATCAAGCACCACTACTCCTTAGAAGGCCTCTCACCAAAATCTTGATTCTCCAACATCTTACAATTAAGAGAATATGCAATCATGTTACCCTTCCCTGTTGCATAATCCATCTCAAAGTTAAATGTCTCTAGATACTCAACCCAACACCTCAGTCTCAGATTTAGATCTTATTGTGTAAAGATATAGCAAAGGCTCTTATGGTCTGTGTAAAAAACAAATCTCTCATTGAGGAAATAGTTCTTCCACCATTTTAGCTAGGATTCTGAATTAGAGGCATTGAGTCATAATCCAATTCATGGTGGGTTCATGCCACTAAATTTTAAACCAATCACAATGATCAATTATGTGAATCAATGTTTCCTCTCAAACTAGGTTAAATTAATATCGAGATTCCATGACATGATACTACTATTTCATTATGATGCCTTGATATGTTACCATGGTTTCCCTATGATATTTTTGATTGGTATATGCTCTGTGTTTGTTCTATGTATGGTACCAAAGTAATAGGTAGGTCCATCATGGCTCAATTTCCCTAGAGGGGGAGCATTTTTAGATGTTTTATGTGACTTAATGATGAGATCGAGATTGATGATGGGGCATTATGGCCTAGTGTGGCCTAACCTGGGGGAATGGTGATAAAATGTGATCAAACCTATTTGCAAACAATGGGGCATGATGGATTATTGTGGCCTGACTTAGGGACATGATATTCATGAGTGATCGGACCCATGGGATGACGGTGGGGTATGATGGTCTATGTGACGTAACCTTAGAGATAGAAACACGGTATGATGGACCCTAGTGTGGTATGACCTAGAGGCCTAGGGACTATATGTAAATTGAGAAACATGTGGATGGATCCTATGTTTGTGATTAGTCCATGATTATTTTAATATTTTCCGACAATGAGATGAAGTAGGTATAGTCAGGGGTTTGTGGTAGTTTGGTTAGTGCACGACCGTTCGGTTTTGATTGTATGTTTATCTAGTTACATGTTTTATTATTGTTATGGAATATACTTGTTATAATTGAGAACAATAGGTAAGGATTAGTTTTTTGTATCCTACTGAGTCTTATACTCGCACCCTACTCTGGAATTTTGGTTCACTTATTGTAACATACCAAGTAAGTAATGAATAATAGATATTTTTATCTATGTCTATTTATGAATTAGATGGTGTTTTGGAGGCTTAAAATGAGAATAAATCCAATCTTAATCATGGAATACACTAATAGTTTTATAAGATTGTTTTACTGCCTTTTGATGGAAAACCATTTTTAAATCAAACTTTTGACAATTTTATAAGATCTATTTGTCAAAATAAACTTATTCTTTATGATTGGGAAATTGAAATTTACTTTGGGTAAATTTTTGGTATTTTTCCGACAATGTTCATTTTTTAATGAATAGTGAAACATACTGCATTTTACATCAAAACTGCTTTTTCATATAAACTAATTATATGGTTAGATTATCTTTTTAATTGGTTTTAAAGTTTAAATAGAATATATTTTTACCATTTAATCCAATAGTGGTCGTTGTAATTAATTTCACTTTGAAATTGGACTTAAACTAGTGTCAATCAATTGATACTTATTGTTTCATAAAAACACGCTATTTTCTCTGACAGCGGGAATTAATTATTAAATTAATTAATGTAACTTATATATTTTGAATTTTGTAAAATAGACATCATTTTTTAATTCGGAATATCAAATATAGCTTACGGTGAAGTTTTGGTATTTTTCTGAAAAACTTCAATTTTTGATGAATAGTGAAACCACTAAGTGGTACTTAAAAAACTGTTTTTTCATTTAAATAAAAATTTACCACATCTGTGTTTTGAATTTCAAAAATTAGACATACATGGTTGTCATTAAGAATTAAAATTTGGTTCAATGAGATTAAAATAATTTTTTGGTGAATAGTAACTTTTAAGTTTATTAATCGCGATTAGAGGTAATTAGTGTAATTTAAGGTAAGAATAATGTTTTAATAATATGAAATGACCTAGACACATGTCCTACCCTTATTGGATGTTTCATGGCCGACCAAGACAATCCATGGGTCAACTTGGGGACCCCATGGAGCCACTTTGGTAGGAAAATGACATTAATATCTTTTAATTTAATGTTAAAGTAAAAATGTCACAAACATGAGTTATTTTACTAAAACAATTTTTACATGGGGTTATACAAGTCAGATTTTTGACTATAAATAGTCATTTGAAATCTAACAAGATTTCATACATCATAGTATTTTTTTTATAATTTTTAGATCTTATATAAATTAAATTATTTATGACACCATGATGATGCATCGATTACCTCATTAATAAAGGATTTAAATAAAATGAAAAGATAATGTTAAAACTATAACTTAAACTTTTCAAAGACCTATTGTATGGGTATATTTATAACTCTTATCATCTTATCCTTGAATTATATCAATGTGGGACCTTTTAAATCCGAAAATCATTTTAAAATAAAGTAACATTTCTTTACTTTCCAAGAGTGCCCCTCCTCTCCTCTTATAAAAGGCCCCCACCTCTACCACCTTACCCACACTTCCAAAGCCTTTTACTTGGCCAAACCTAGATCATTTTGTCTCTCCAAATCCCTCTCTTACTCCTTTAAGCCTCACTTTGGGCAGAAGTCTTCCCAAGTAAGCCTTTGAGCTTAAATCAAAAAGAGTTACCCGTTTTAAAGGACTTTAAAGAACGATCGAGTCAAGTCGGACCCGAGGTATGGGACTTCGTCTCAATCTCGTTTCATTGAGGAATATTTTGTTTTATACACAAAATTATTATATATGGTGTATAAACCCCTTTTAATTTTACATTTATCCGAAAGGAATCTTTTTTATACAAAGCGTTTTACTAAACGACAAAAGGGAATGTTTTTGTCGTACGTGTGTGGCGACAACGACTTCTCCTCTGCTGTGACCATTATTTGAGATTCGGCTTCCTCTACAAGCCATACCTTTTTTTAAATAAAAATAAATACCATGTTTTACTTTTCTTTTATTTTGGTATTGAAAATGGTTTTCATAATGTTTCTATTATATCTATGTGTTGTATTGATATCTTGTGATTGAAATGTGGAAATGTTTTGTTTACTTTATGTATGTTTTATGTGATACGATTATGTTATGGTTCTTGGGAATTATTATGAAGATGGTTGGTTCTGTGATAAACTAAGGGAAGGTGAGCCCGATATAGCTCTCCAATGCATTGGGTAACACGAAGGAGTTAAATGTTGAGGTTTCTCCGAAGAGATTTAGGGAATATAATGTGATGGGTATTCCAAACGTAACCAAGAGGGTTAATCCCTACGTAAAAATGTTATGAATTCCTCAAGTTACCTTTATGTCTTATGATTTCTATGATTTATTCATGATTTGATGAGTTATGTTAAAGTGATTTTGTTTTATGAGTAAAGTATGATTTCATTGATTCTTATGTATACATGTACTCATGTTTCCTTTCTATATTTTTATATCCATTACTGAGCTTTTTATGCTCATCCCAAGTTTTTGAAATGTTTATCACAGTTCAAGGGAAAGGTAAATGATATGATGATAGTGTCAAGGAAGTGTCAAGAAAGAATCTGAATACTATCTTTTATTGTAACCACTTTGTTTAAATGTGGGATGTAATGCATGTTTTATGATCTAATTATCTAAAACTCTAAACCTGAAAAGATCCTCAAGGTGTATTCTTGAAATATCTCAAGATTAAGTAATGTTTAAGGTTGGGGCCTTATAGTTGGTATCAAAGGATGGTTTAGATAACTTTAGGAGTTAGAATTAAATTATTTTCCAAAAATATTTTTTTTGATCAAATGGAAATGATATAGCATTTGAAGATTACCATGTTTCTTCATCTAAGACATGTTTGTTCATAATGGTCTTCTGCAGAGGAAACATGGAAGCAGTGCTAGGAAGGCACACAGAAGGAAATAACCTTCCAAATCAGCCTCCTGAGATGGTCGGAATTGGAACTGAACAGTTTGTTGTAGTAATGGCACAGTTGACTCAAGCGATAAATGGTGATGGTATCCATGCACGAGATCAGCCAGATCAACCGCAGAGGAACATGTTAGTGGTGGAACATTTCATGAGGCAACATCCCCCATCATTCAGAGGATCATCTGACCCTATGTTAGATTAAGGGTGGATTAAAGAACTGGAGAATATTTTCGATGTCATGGGGTGTTCATACAATCAAAAGGTTAGTCTTGCTATTTACCGTTTAGAGGGTGAGGCAGATCAGTGGTGGTCGATGGTTAAAAATATCAGGGACGTTGATGAGATTGATGCTCTCGACTGGGATGAATTCAAAGGTATGTTTCTAGAGAAGTATTTTCATAAGGTTGTTCAACTTAGGATGGAAAAACAATTCTTGGAATTGAGGCATGAGGAAGACTCAATGGCTTCCTATGAAGAGAGGTTCACTCGATTGGCAAGGTATGCTCCAAATTTTATCCGAGACCTTGATAGTAAAATCAATCGTTTTTACTCAGAATTAAAGCCAAAATATCGAAGGTCATTGGCTTCTCATTAGTTTAAAAGTTATGAAAAGCTTGTTCGATGTGCTGAGAAGGTGGAAATGGATTTTGCCGATGATCAAGTGTTCTATAACAACCAGCAGAAGAAGAGACCAAGCTGGCAGGAGAAAGGGAAGAATTCTTCAAAAAAGTATGATGGTAAGAAATCTAAGTTTCCAGTTTGTGATAAATGTGGGAAAAGTCATGCTGGGGAATGTCTTATGAATTCTGGAAAGTGCTACCGATGTGGTAATATGGGACATAAGGCTCATGATTGCACTGAAAAAGATCAAGGTGATGGTAAGTCCAAATTTGATTTACAGTTAGTGAAATGTTTTAAGTGCAATGAGATGGGTCACTATGAAAACGAGTGTCTGACAAAGAGCTTGAGTGATGGGAAGCAGTTAGACTACAAGCAGAAAGGGGTGGTGAAATCCTTTGCAACTACTTCAGCAGATGTCAGGCCATCAAATGAAGTTGTATTAGGTACTTTGTTTTTTTTAGATTATGTCAGTGTGTTGTTTGATTCGGGGTCTACACATTCTTTCATCTCTGAAAACTTTTCTAGTAAAATGGGAATACCATCTCAAGAAATTATTACTCAACTTGTGGTAAAAACACCTGGGGAACATGTTGAGGCAAAAAGAATTTATAAGAATCTTACTATCCTTATCTGTGGAAAGAACCTACTTGGAAACCTTATTGTTCTACCTCAAGTAGTGTTTGATGTTATCCTGGGTATGGATTGGCTCTCTATTTACCATGCTAAGATTGACTGTAGAGCTAAAGAAGTTTCTTTTCAGAAAGACTTTTAGTTTGTGTACAAGAATGAACCCTTACTGTTGATAACTTATCAAGAGGATGAGAAACTTGTAAAAGATGGAAATGAATGTTACCTTGCACATATTTTTGAAAACAAAGGAACTGTTCAGATTAATGATGTGCCAGTGGTAAATGAGTATCCTGATATTTTTCCTGATGAGTTTCCTGGAATAATACCAGATCGGGAAGTTGAATTTACTATTGACTTAGTTCCTGAAGCTAAGCCAATTTCAAAACCCCCTTATCGAATGGGTCAAATTGAACTTTTAGAGTCGAAGGAGCAATTGCAAGATTTATTAGAGAAAGGTTTCATTCGACCTAGCACATCACCATGTGGTGCTCCTGTTTTATTTGTTAAAAAGAAAGATGGTTCTATGAGACTTTTCATTGATTATAGAGCCTTGAATAACATCACTATTAAGAACAAATATCCTTTGCCTCATATTGATTATTTGTTTCATCAGCTCCAGGGAGCTTATTATTTTTCAAAGATTGACCTGAGATCGGGGTACCATCAGTTGAAGTTAAAGGAAGCAGATGTTCCGAAGACCGCGTTCCGTACAAGATATGGCCATTATGAATTTGTAGTAATGACTTTTGGGCTAACCAATGCACCTGTTGTATTCATGGACTTAATGAATGGAATTTTCCATGAGTTCTTAGATAAGTTTGTGGTTGTTTTCATTGATGATATTTTGGTGTTTTATAAAAGTAAAGAGGAGCATGAAAGACATTTAAGGGTTATTTTCCAAACCTTGAAAGAAAATAAATTGTATGGGAAATTCAGCAAGTGTGAGTTTTGGTTGCAACAAATTTCTTTCATTGGTCACATTGTTTCTAAAGATGGGATAACCATTGATCCTGCAAAAACAAAGGTTGTGGAAGAATGGCCAAGACCCAAAAATGTAACTGAGATTCATAGCTTCCTTGGTTTGGCAGGCTATTACCGAAGGTTTGTTAGAAATTTTTCACGGTTATCTAGTCCAATGATGAAGCTAACTTGGAAGGGTGTTAAGTTTATCTGGATAAAAGAATGTGTTGATTGTTTTCAGGAATTGAAAAGAAGATTGGTTAATGCTCCAGTTTTGGCACTACCTTCCAGGAATGGTGAGTTTGTTATCTACAGTGATGCTTCATTGAAAGGACTTGGTTGTGTCTTAATGCATAATGATCAGGTAATTGCTTATGCTTCACGACAGTTGAAAACTCATGAGGTAAATTACCCTACACATGATTTGGAATTAGCTGGTATTGTTTTTGATTTAAAAATTTGGAGGCATCATTTGTATGGATTAAAGTGTGAAATATATACTGATCACAAAATTCTAAAGTATATATTCACTCAGAAAGAATTGAACATGAGACAAAGGAGATGGTTGGAATTAATCAAGTATTATGATTATACAATTCATTACCATCTGGAAAAAGCAAATAAAGTGGTTGATGATTTGATTCAAAAAAGTAATTCTTCATTAACAATGTTGTTTTTGGAACGTGATCCTTTGGTTAAGGATTTGATGAACTTTGTCATAGAAGTTTTTGGTGCAGGATTTCCTTCTGTTTTGTTTCAGGTATCAGTGAAATCTTCTCTATCAGATAGAAACAAGCAAGCACAGAAGCAAGATAGTGAGTTTCAGAAAAAGGTAGAGCTAGTTCAGAAAGGTAATTTGCCTGAATTCAACATTGATAATGATTGTGTTTTGAGATTTGGGAAGAGATTGTGTGTGCTGTGTGATTCACAGTTGAAGAGAGAGTTGTTATGTGAAGCTCATAGTTCTCCGTTTTCAGTTCATCCTGGCAGTACTAAGATGTAAAGAGATCTTCGGGAGTATTACTGGTGAGATGGAATGAAAAGGGATATTGCTGATTTTACTGTGAAGTGTTTAAAGTAGAGCGGTAGTTACCGAAAGGGATGCTTCAGCCTTTACCAGTACCAGAATGGAAATGGGAAAATATATCCATGAACTTCGTTGTGGGATTTCCGAAGACACCTCGAGGTAATAATGCAATCTGGGTTATTGTTGATCGCTTGACTAAATCTGCTCATTTCCTTGCTATACGAGATACTTTTTCCCTAGATTAACATTCTCATTTGTATCTTAAAGAGATAGTCAGGTTACATGGAGTTCCTCTCTCCATTGTATCTGACCGTGATCCCAGTTTCACTTCTAACTTTTGGAAAGGCCTTCAGAAGTCGTTGGGTACTGAATTAAATTTTAGTACACCTTTTCATCCTCAGTCAAATGGAAAATCAGAACGAAAAATTCAGACTTTGGAGGATATTCTACGTGCTTGTTCTATGGATTATCAGGGAAGTTGGGACCAACATCTTTCTTTGGTTGAGTTTTCTTATAATTACAGTTTTCATTCCAGTATACAGATGGCACCATTTGAGGCATTATATGGGAAGCGGTGTCGAACTCCAGCTTTTTGGGATGAAGTGGGTGAAAGGAAGTTGATGGGACCAGAATTGGTAGAAGAGTTGGCAGAAAAATTTTAGATGATACAGAAACACATGAGAACATCTCAGAGTAGGCAGAAGAGTTATGCGGACAACAGGAGGAAGGATCTCTCTTTTGAGGTAGGTGATCATGTTTTTCTCAAAGTCTCACCATGGAAATTTGTGATGCGATTTGGTAAGAAAGGAAAGTTGAGTCCAAGGTTCATTGGACCATATGAAATTATAGAGAGAGTTGGATCAGTTTCTTACCGAGTGGATTTACCTCCGATTTTATCTCAGGTAAACAATGTTTTTCATGTTTCGATGTTGAGAAAGTATATGCCAGATCCATCTCATGTTTTGAGTCCATAGGTAGTTCAGCTGGAAGAGAACCTATCTTATGAGGAACAACCGGTCCAGATTCTTGACCACAGGGAGCAAGTGTTACGGAATAAGGTGATTTATCAAGTAAAGGTTTTGTGGGAAAACCACATGATTGAAGAGGCAACATGGGAATCTGAAAATGCAATGAGGGCTAAATACCTCCACTTATTCGATAAGTAAATAAATTGCAGGGACACAATTTTCTAAAGCGGGGAAGGATGAAACATCCCAAGTAATTAATTAATAATAGAAATTTTTATATATGTCTATTTATGAATTAGATAGTGTTTTGGAGGCTTAAAATGAGAATAAATCCAATCTTAAGCATGAAATACACTAATATTTTTAAAAGATTGTTTTACTGCCTTTTGATGGAATACCATTTTTAAATCAAAATTTTGACAATTTTATAAGCTCTATTTGTCAAAATAAACTTATTATTTATGATTGGTACATTGAAATTTACTTTGGGTAAATTTTTGGTATTTTTCCGACTATGTTCATTTTTTAATGAATAGTGAAAAATACTGCATTTTACATCAAAAATGCTTTTTTATCTAATTTAATTATATGGTTAGATTATCTTTTTAATTGGTTTTAAAGTTTACATAGAATATATTTTTACCATTTAATCCAATAGTGTTTGTTGGAGTTAATTTCACTTTGAAATTGGACTTAAACTAGTGTCAATCTTTTGATACTTATTGTTTCATAAAAACACGCTATATGCTCTGACAGCGGGAATTAATTATTAAATTAATTAATGTAACTTATATGATTTGAATTTTTTAAAATAGACATAATTTTTGAATTCGGAATATCAAATATAGCTTAGGGTGAAGTTTTTGTATTTTTCTGAAAAACTTCAATTTTTGATGAATAGTGAACCCACTAAGTGGTACTTAAAAAACTGATTTTTCGTTTAAATGAAATTTTACCACCTCTGTGTTTTGAATTTCAAAAATCAGACATACATGGTTGTAATTAAGAAGTAAAATGCGGTTCAATGGGATTAAAATAATTTTTTGGTGAATAGTAACTTTTAAGTTTATTAATCGCGATTAGAGGTAATTAGTGTAATTTAAGGTAAGAATAATCTTTTAATAATATGAAATTACCTAGAAACATGTCCTACCCTTATTGGATGTGTCATGGCCAACCAAGAAAATCCATGGGTCAACTTGGGGACCCCATGGAGCCACTTTGGTAGGAAAATGACATTAATATCTTTTAATTTAATGTTAAAGTAAAAATATCACAAACATGAGTTATTTTACTAGAACAATTTTTAAATGGGGTTATACAAGTCAGATTCTTGACTATAAATATTCATTGGAAATCTAAAAATATTTCCTACATCATAGTATTTTTTTATAATTTTTAGAACTTAAATAAATTAAATTGTTTATGACACCATGATGATGCAGCGATTACCTCATTAATAAAGGATTTAAATAAAATGAAAACGTAATGTTAAAACTATAACTTACACTTTTCAAAGACCTATTGGATGGGTATATTTCGAACCCTTATCACCTTATCCTCGAATTAGATCAATGTGGGACCTTTTAAATCCGAAACTCATTTTAAAATAAAGTAACATTTCTTTACTTTCCATGAGTGTCCCTCCTCTCCTCTTATAAAAGGCCCCCACCTCTACCACCTTACCCACACTTCCAAAGCCTTTGGCTTGGCCAAACCCTACTCATTTTGTCTCTCCACATCCCTCTCTTACTCCTTGAAGCCTCACTTTGGGCAGAAGTCTTCCCAAGTAATCCTTTGAGCTCAAATCAAAAAGAGTTACCCGTTTTAAAGGAATTTAAAGAACGATCGAGTCAAGTTGGACCTGAGGTATGGGACTTCGTCTCAATCTCCTTTCATTGAGGCATATTTTGTTTTATACACAACCTTCTTTTATACGGTGTATAAACCCCTTTGAATTTTACGTTTATCCGAAAGGAATCTTTTTTATATAAAGTGTTTTACTAAACGACAAAAGGGAATGTTTTTGTCGTACGTATGCGGTGACAACGACTTCTCCACCGCTGTGACCATTATTTGAGCTTCGGATTCCTCTACAAGCCATACCTTTTTTTAAAGAAAAATAAATACCATGTTTTACTTTTCTTTTATTTTGTTATTGAAAATGGTTTTCATAATGTTTCTATTATATCTATGTGTTGTATTGATATCTTGTGATTTAAATGTGGAAATGTTAGGTTTCCTTTATGTATGTTTTATGTGATACGATTATGTTATTGTTCTTGGGAATTATTATGAAGATGGTTGTTTCCGTGATAAACTAAGGGCGGGTGAGCTCGTTATAGATCTTCAATGCATTGGGTAACACGAAGGAGTTAAACGTTGAGGTTTCTCTGAAGAGATCTAGGGAATATACTATGATGGGTATTCCAAACGTAACCAAGATGGTCACTCCCTATGTAAGAATGTTATGAATTCCTCAAGTTACCTTTATGTCTTATGATTTCTATGATTTATTCATGATTTGATGAGGTATGTTAAAGTGATTATGTTTTATGAGTAAAGTATGATTTCATTGATTCTTATGTATACATGTACTCATGTTTCCTTTCCATATTTTTATATCCCTTACTGAGATTTTTATGCTCATCCCAAGTTTTTGAAATGTTTTTCACAGTTCAAGGGAAAGGTACATGATATGATGATAGTGTCAAGGAAGTGTCAAGAAAAAATCTCAATAATATCTTTTATTGTAACCACTTTGTTTAAATGTTGTATGTAATGCATGTTTTATGATATAATTCTCTAAAACTCTAAACCTGAAAAGATCTTCAAGGTGTATTCTTGAAATATCTCAAGATTAAGTAATGTTTAAGGCTGGGGCCTTATAGTTGGTATCAAAGGTCGGTTTATATAACTTTAGGAGTTAGAAATATATTAAATGATTATCCAGAAATATTTTTTTTTGTCAAATGGAAATGATATAGCATTTGAAGATTACCATGTTGATTCATCTAAGACATGTTTGTTTAGAATGGTTTTCTGTAGAGGAAATAGGGAAGCAGTGCTAGGAAGGCACACAGAAGGAAATAACCTTCTGAATCAGCATCCTGAGATGGTCGGAATTGGAACAGAACAGTTTGTTGAAGTAATGGTGCAGTTGACTCAAGCGATAAATGGTGGTGGTATCCATGCACGAGATCAGCCAGATCAACCGCAGAGGAACATGTCAGTGGTGGAACATTTCATGAGGCAACATCCCCCATCATTCAGAGGATCATCTGACCCTGTGTTAGCTGAAGGGTGGATTAAATCACTGGAGAAAATTTTTGATGTCATGGGGTGTTCAGACAATCAAAAGGTTAGTCTTGCTATTTACCGTTTGGAGGGTTAGGCAGATCAGTGGTGGTCGATTGTTAAAAATATCAGGGACGCTGATGAGATTGATGCTCTCGACTGGGATGAATTCAAAGGTATGTTTTTAGAGAAGTATTTTCCTAAGGATTTTCGACTTAGGATGGAAAAAAAATTCTTGGAATTGAGGCAAGAGGAAGACTCAGTGGCTTCCTATGAAGAGAGGTTCACTCGATTGGCAAGGTATACTCCAAATTTTATCTGAGACCTTGATAGTTAAATCAATCATTTTTACTTAGGATTAAAGCCAAAATATTAAAGGTCATTGGATTCTCATGAGTTTAAAAGTTATGAAAATCTTTTTCATTGTGCTGAGAAGGTGGAAATGGAGTTTGCTGATGATCAAGTGTTCTATAACAACCTGCAGAAGAAGAGACCAAGGTGGCATGATAAAGGGAAGAATTCTTCAAAAAAGTCTGATGGTAAGAAATCTATGTTTCCAGTTTGTGATAAATGTGGGAAAAGGCATGCTGGGGAATTTCTTCTGAATTCTGTAAAGTGCTACCGATGTGGTAAGATGGGACATAAGGCTCGTGATTGCACTGAAAAATATCAAGGTGATGGTAAGTCCAAATTTTATTTACAGTTAGTGAAATGTTTTAAGTGCAATGAGATGGGTCACTATGCAAACGAGTGTCCGAAAAAGAGCTTGAGTGATGGGAAGCAGTTAGACTAAAAGCAGAAAGGGGTGGTGAAATCCTTTGCAACTACTTCTACAGATGTCGGGCCATCAAATGATGTTGTATCAGGTACTTTGTTTGTTTTTTCAGATTATGCCAATGTGTTGTTTGATTCAGGGTCTACACATTCTTTTATCTCTAAAAAAATTTCTAGTAAAATGGGAATACCATCTCAAGAAATGACTCATGAAGTTGTGGTAAAAACACCTGGAGGAAATGTTGAGGAAAAAATAATTTATAAGAATATTCCTATCCTTATCTGTGGAAATAACCTACTTGCAAACCTTATTGTTCTACCTCTAGTAGAGTTTGATGTTATCCTAGGTATGGATTGGCTCTCTATTTACCATTATAAGATTGACTATAGATCTAAAGAAGTTTCATTTCATAAAGACTTTCAGTTTGTGTACAAGAGTGAACTCTTACTGTTGATAACTTATCAAGAGGTTGAGAAACTTGTAAAAGATGGAAATGAATGTTACCTTGCACATATTGTTGAAAACAAAGGAACTGTTCAGATTAATGATGTGCCAGTGGTAAATGAGTATCCTGATGATTTTCCTGATGATTTTCCTGGAATAATACCAGATCGGGAAGTTGAATTTATTGTTGACTTAGTTCCTGAAGCTAAGACAATTTCAAAACCCCCTTATCGAATGGCTCAAACTGAACTTTTAGAGTTGAAGGAGAAATTGCAAGATTTATTAGAGAAAGGTTTCATTAGACCTAGCACATCACCATGGGGTGCTTCTGTTTTATTTGTTAAAAATAAAGATGGTTCTATGAAACTTTGCATTGATTATAGATCCTTGAATAACATCACTGTTAAGAACAAATATCATTTGCCTCATATCAATGATTTGTTTGATCAGCTCCAGGGAGCTCAGTATATTTCAAAGATTGACCTGAGATCGGGGTACCATCAGTTGAAGGTAAAGGAAGAAGATGTTCTAAAGACTGTGTTCCGTACAAGATATGGCCATTATGAATTTGTAGTAATGCCTTTTGGGCTAACCAATGCACCTGCTATATTCCTGGACTTAATGAATAGAATTTTCCATGAGTTCTTGGATAAGTTTGTGGTGGTTTTCATTGATGATATTTTTGTTTTTTCTAAAAGTAAAGAGGATCATGAAAGAAATTTAACGGTTATTTTTCAAACCTTGAAATAAAAGAAATTGTATGGGAAATTCGGCAAGTTTGAGTTTTGGTTGCAACAAATTTCTTTCATTGGTCACATTGTTTCTAAATATGGGATAACCGTTGATCCTGTAAAAACAAAGGTTGTGGAAGAATGGCCAAGACCCACAAATGTAACTGAGATTCATAGATTCCTTGGTTTGGAAGGCTATTACCGAAGGTTTGTTAGAAAATTTTCACTGTTATCTAGTCCAATGACGAAGCTAACTCGGAAGGGTGTTAAGTTTATCTGGACAAAAGAATGTGATGATTGTTTTCAGGAATTGAAAAGAAGATTGGTGAATGATCCAGTTTTGTCACTACCTTCCAGGAATGGTGAGTTTGTTATCTATAGTGATGCTTCATTGAAAGGACTTGGTTGTGTCTTAATGCATAATGATTAGGTAATTGCTTATGATTCACGAAAGTTGAAAACTCATGAGGTAAATTACCCTACACATGATTTGGAATTAGCTGATGTTGTTTTCACTTTAAAAATTTGGAGGCATCATTTGTATGGAGTAAAGTGCGAAATAAATACCTATCACAAAAGTTTAAAGTATATATTCACTCAGAAAGAATTGAACATGATACAAAGGAGATGGCTGGAATTAATCAAGGATTATGATTGTACAATTCATTACCATCCGGGAAAAGAAAATAAAGTGGATGATGCTTTGAGTCAAAAAAGTTATGTTTCATTAACAATTTTGCATTTGGAATGTGATCCTTTGGTTAAGGATTTGATGAACTTTGGCATAGAAGTTTTTGGTGCAGGATGTCCTTCTGTTTTGTTTCAGGTATCAGTGAAATATTCTCTATCAGACAAAATCAAGTAAGCACAGAAGCAAGATAGTGAGTTGCAGAAAAAGGTAGAGCTGGTTCAGAAAGGTAAGTTGCCTGAATTCAACATTGATAATGATTCTGTTTTGAGATTTTGGAAGATATTTTGGGTGCTGTGTGATTCCCATTTGAAGAGAGAGTTGTTATGTGAAGCTCATAGTTCTCCGTTTTCAGTTCATCCTGGTAGTACTAAGATGTACAGAGATCTTCGAGAGTATTACTGGTGGGACAGAATGAAAAGGGATATTGCTGATTTTACTATGAAGTGTTTGACATGTCAACAGGTTAAAGCAGAGCGGCAGTTACTGAAAGGGATGCTTTAGCCTTTACCAGTACTAGAATGGAAATGGGAAAATATATCCATGGACTTCGTTGTGGGATTTCTGAAGACATCTCGAGGTAATAATGCAATCTGGGTTATTATTGATCGCTTAACTAAATCTGCTCATTTCCTTGCTATACGAGATACTTTTTTCCTAGATCAACTTTCTCATTTGTATCTTAAATATATAGTCAGGTTACATGGAGTTCCTCTCTACATTTTATCTGACCTTGATCCCAGGTTAACTTCTAACTTTTGGAAAGGCCTTCAGAATTCGTTGGGTACTGAATTAAATTTTAGTACATATTTTCATCCACAGGCAGATGGACAGTCAGAACGAAAAATTCAGACGTTGGAGGATATGCTATGTGCTTGTTCGATGGATTATCAGGGATGTTGGAACCAACATCTTTCTTTGGTTGAGTTTTCTTATAATAACAGTTTTCATTCCAGTATACATATGGCACCATTTGAGGCATTATATGGGAAGCAGTGTCGAACTCCAGCTTTTTGGGATGAAGTGGGTGAAAGGAAGTTGATGGGACCAAAATTGGTAGAAGAGATGGCAGAAAAAGTTTAGTTGATACAGAAACACATGAGAACAGCTTAGAGCAGGCAGAAGAGTTATGCGGACAATAGGAGGAAGGATCTCTCTTCTGAGGTAGGTGGTCATGTTTTTCTCAAAGTCTCGCCATGGAAAAGTGTGATGCGATTTGGTAATAAAGGAAAGCTGACTCCAAGGTTCATTGGACCATATGAAATTATGGAGAGAGTTGGATCAGTTGTTTACCGAGTGGCTTTACCTCCGATTTTATCTTAGGCACACAATGTTTTTCATGTTTCGATGTTGAGAATGTATATGCCAGATCCATCTCATGTTTTGAGTCCAGAGGTAGTTCAACTGGAAGAGAACCTATCTTATGAGGAACAACCGGTCCAGATTCTTGACCACAGGGAGCAAGTGTTATAGAATAATGTGATTCATCAGGTAAAGGTTTTGTGGAAAAACCACATGATTGAAGAGGCAACATGGGAATCTGAAAATGCAATGAGGGCTAAATACCCCCACTTATTCAATAAGTAAATAAATTGCGGGGACGCAATTTTCTAAAGGGGGGAAGGATGTAACATCCCAAGTAATTAATTAATAATAGATATTTTATCTTTGTATATTTATGAATTAGATATTGTTTTGGAGGCTTAAAATGAGAATAAATCCAATCTTAAGCATGGAATACACTAATATTTTTAAAAGATTGTTTTACTGCCTTTTGATGGAAAACCATTTTTAAATCGAACTTTTGACAATTTTATAAGCTCTATTTTTTAAAATAATCTTATTCTTTATGATTGGGACATTGAAATTTACTTTGGGTAAATTTTTGGTCTTTTTCTGACAATGTTCATTTTTTAATGAATAGTGAAAAATACTGCATTTTACATCAAAACTGCTTTTTCATCTAATTTAATTATTTGGTTATATTATCTTTTTAATTGGTTTTAAAGTTTAAATAGAATATATTTTTACCATTTAATCCAATAGTGGTCTTTGAAATTAATTTCACTTTGAAATTGGACTTAAACTAGTGTCAATGTTTTGATACTTATTGTTTCATAAAAACACGCTATTTGCTCTAACAACGGGAATTAATTATTAAATTAATTAATGTAACTTATATGTTTTTAATTTTTTAAAATAGACATCATTTTTGAATTCGGAATATCAAATATAGCTTAGGGTGAAGTTTTGCTATTTTTCTGAAAAACTTCAATTTTTTATTAATAGTGAAACCACTAAGTGGTACTTAAAAAACTGATTTTTCGTTTAAATGAAATTTTACCACCTCTGTGTTTTGAATTTAAAAAATCTGACATACATGGTTTTCATTAAGAAGTATAACGTGGTTCAATGGGATTAAAATAATTTTTTGTTGAATAGTAACTTTTAAGTTTATTAATCGCAATTCGAGGTAATTAGTGTAATTTAAGGTAAGAATAATGTTTTAATAATATGAAATGACCTAGAAACATGTCCTACCCTTATTGGATGTGTCATGTAAGACCAAGAAAATCCATGGGTCAACTTGGGGACCCCATGGATCCACTTTGGTAGGAAAATGACATTAATATCTTTTAATTTAATGTTAAAGTAAAAAATGTCACAAACATGAGTTATTTTACTAAAACAATTTTTACATGGGGTTATACAAGTCATATTTTTGACTATAAATATTAATTGGAAAGCTAACAAGATTTCCTACATCATAGTATTTTTTTATAATTTTTATACCTTAAATAAATTAAATTATTTATGACACCATGATGATGCAGCGATTACCTCATTAATAAAGGATTTTAATAAAATGAAAATATAATGTTAAAACTATAACATACACTTGTAAAAGACCTATTGGATGGGTATATTTCAAACCATTGTCACCTTATACTCAAATTATATCAATGTGGGACCTTTTAAATCCGAAACTCATTTTAAAATAAAGTAACATTTCTTTACTTTCCAAGAGTGCCCCTCCTCTCCTCTTATAAAAGGCACCCACCTCTACCACCTTACCCACACTTCCAAAGCCTTTGAATCATCCAACCCCTGCTCATTTTGTCTCTCCACATCCTTATCTTACTCCTTGAAGCCTCACTTTGGGCATAAGTCTTCCCAAGGAAGCCTTTGAGCTCAAATCAAAAAGAGTTACCCATTTTAAAGGACTTTAAAGAACGATCGAGTCAAGTCGGACCCGAGGTATGGGACTTCGTCTCAATATCCTTTCATTGAGGCGTATTTTGTTTTATACACAACCTTCTTTTATATGGTGTATAAAACCCTTTTAATTTTACATTTATCCGAAAGAAATATTTTTTATACAAAGCGTTTTACTAAACAACAAAGGGGAATGTTTTTGTCATACGTATGCGGCGACAACGACTTCTCCACCACTGTGACCATTATTTGAGCTTCAGCTTCCTCTACAAGCCATACCATTTTTTAAAGAAAAATAAATACCATGTTTTAATTTTCTTTTATTTTGGTATCGAAAATGGTTTTCATAATGTTTCTATTATATCTATGTGTTGTATTGATATCTTGTGATTGAAATGTGGAAATGTTATGTTTCCTTTATGTATGTTTTATGTGATACGATTATGTTATGGTTCTTGGGAATTATTATGAAGACGGGTGGTTATGTGATAAACTAAGGGCGGGTGAGCCCAATATAGCTCTCCAATGCATTGGGTAACGTGAAGGAGTTAAACGTTGAGGTTTCTGCGAAGAGATTTAGGGAATATACTGTGATGGGTATTCCAAACATAACCAAGGGGGTTACTCCCTATGTAAGAATGTTATGAATGACTCAAGTTACCTTTATGTATTATGATTTCTATGATTTATTCATGATTTGATGAGGTATGTTAAAGTGCTTATGTTTTATGAGTAAAGTATGATTTCATTGATTCTTATGTATACATGTACTCATGTTTCCTTTCCATATTTTTATATCCCTTACTGAGCTTTTTATGCTCATCCCAAGTTTTTGAAATGTTTTTCACAGGTCAAGGGAAAGGTACATTATATGATGATAGTGTCAAGGAAGTTTCAAGAAAGAATATGAATACTATCTTTTATTTTAACCACTTTGTTTAAATGTGGGATGTAATGCATGTTTTATGATCTAATTCTCTAAAATTATAATCCTGAAAATATCCTCAAGGTGTATTCTTGAAATATCTCAAGATTAAGTAATGGTTAAGGCTGGGGCCTTATACTTATATATTTCATGAGGAATTCAGCAAAGGTAAAAGGCCCTATGGTGGACAGCTAAGTAGAGGAGAAAGGAGTAGGTGGAAAATCAATATTGAAATATGATAACTACCATTGATGTTTATTTATTTGTTTATTTGTTTATTTATTTACCTGTTTCTTATTACCCTAGATATGCTGGCCACATTGGGAGATTATTTTATTTATATGAAATTTATTCCATATTTATTAGTTTCTTAATGTTTACTCTAATTATTTATTATTATTAATATTGATTATTATTAATCCTATGATATGATACTAAGGGTTTAGTCTCCATATTGGTGAACCTAGGCCCTCACTTCTAGTTGTCAGCCTCTTGCATATGGGGAGGCATACATGATGTCATGTAGTATCTGGATTAGACCTAGTGGTTCAGAAGCCTACCTGATTAGAACTCCATAGTTAAGAAATCTTGTCCTGGAGTAGTGGTTAAGATGGTTCACCTCATTGTAAGTTTATCAGGTTATGTGTGAGGGAGTAAAATCACACTAAAATAATATGTGTTGTCCTATTAGTCTGATGATCCATTTGGGCATGGGGTGGGCCCCACATAGGGGACCATGTGTCTATAGGGAAAACAATGGTGCCTAGTAGGCCATGACCAAATGACTATGTTAAGGTCATGTGTATGTGTTGTCATTGGGGCCTAATTGTTACATTTGTATCAAAGGGGTACCCAGCCAGAAGTGCAGTGGCACTACCTGGCTTGAAATATAGGGTTCATAACGAGATCATTGTGTTCCAAAGGGGGAGAATATAACACCCTGCAAAGATAAAGGGATAAAATTTAAATGTTACTACCCATGTCAATAAGATTCACCTTTCCTTTCCGGATCCTACCTGATTATAAATTCACGGTTAATTGTGTTTGTCCTGGAGTAGTGGTTATGATGGGTGAAATTTGGAGAAGTTTCCTAGGGTGTGTGTGAGTGAGGAAAAATCACATTGAAATAACATGTGTTGGCCTTTGGGGATATTCATTAGTCTGATTATCCATTTAAGAACATGGGTGGGCCCCAAGTAGGGGTCCACATGTCAGCGGGGTTACTGGTGGTGCATAGTGGGATGGGACCTAACATCCATGTTAATGTGGGGTGTTTGTGCTATCAATAGGGCCTAGTTGTTACATTGGTATCAAAGGGGTGCCCAGCCAGAAGTGCAATGACACTGCCTGGGTTGAAATATAGGGTCTATAATGAGGAAATTGTTCTCTAAAGTGGGTGATTATAACACCCTAGAAAGATAAAGGGTTAAAATACTAAATGTTTCTACCCATGTCAACAAGGTGAACATTTATTTTCATGAGCCTACCTAATTAAAACTCCACAGTTAGTCATATTTTACCTATATTAGTGGTTAGGATGGGTGAAATCTTGGTAAGTATCATATGGTGCGTGTGAGTGAAGAAAATCACACTAAAAAAACATTTGTTGGAATATGGGGACATTCATTAGTTTGATGATCCATTTGGGAACATGAGTGGGGCCTATATAGGGGACTATGTATCTGTGGGGAAACTGGTAGTGCCTAGCTGGCTAGGACCTGATGACCATGTTTAGGTGGGGTTTCTTTGTAATTAGTGAGGACAAGTTTTTACATTAGTAATTGATAAAGAATCAAGTTTGTATAACTCATATGACACCCAACGATGGCATCATTGTCTTGGTCATATAAATGAGAAGCATATGAAAAGGCTCTATCAAGATGGTTATTTAAACTATTTTTCACTAAAACCACTTGAAAGATTTCATTCTTTTTTACAAAGAAAAATAAACAAGCCACACTTTGGTAAACAAGGTGAAAGAACTATGGAGATTATAGAATTGGTGCAAACAAATATGTTCATACCATTTCTAGTAGAAGCTAGAGATGGATATTCTTACCTCATTACTTTTACTTATGACTTGAGTATATATGAATAGGTATAATTAATGAGGTATAAGTCATAATGTTTTGATAAGTTCAAAAAATTCAAGAGCAAAGTAGCTAATCAACTTGGTAAGAAGACAAATAAACTTTGATTGGATTAGGGTGGTGAATATTTTAACTAAGAATTCGTTGAATTTCTACAAGAGTGTGGGATCCTATCAAAACTCACTCCTCCTTAATCACTATAGAGGAATGGTTTTAGTGAAAAGAGGAATCGTACCTTGCTTGAAATGGTAAGGTTGATGATGAACCAAGAAACTATTCCATAATCCTTTTGGGGATATGAATTACACACTAAAATACACATTCTAAATTGAGTACCAACTAAGATGGAAGATGGGATACCATAAAAGTTAATGTATGGAAATAAATTTTTGTTGTCACATACTTATTCATGGGGTTGTGATGTTCTTTTTATTTACAACTCTAGAAAAAATCTAATAACCTGAGGCACAAAGTGTATCTTTATAGGGAATTCAGAAAAAAAGGGATAATATATATATAAACCCTTAGATGATAAGGTGATTATCATAAGATGACCCATTTTTCATGAAATGGAGAACATCCTCAAGAAGGATAGTGGGACCCATATTGACTTTGATAAAGTTTACGCTCAATATGCATAAGATTTGGTATAGGAATAGGTTCCATAGGTCCCCATGGAAGATGTTGTTCCTAAAACACAAGTACTATGTGTCATTACTAGAGAGGTTAGAGAACCAGAAAGATATGGTTTTCTAATCATTAAAGATGGTGACTCATTATTGGTTGAAAATAATGATCATATTTCCTATAAGTACATATTATTGAGCTCATAAGATACAATATGGAAAGAATCCATGAACTGTGAGATGAATTCCAGATATTAGAACCAATTCTAGGTTCTTTTTAATACTTTGTTTTATGAAAATTTCATTGGGTGAAAATGGGTATTCAAGAGAAAACTGGACATGTAAGGTAAATTAAGTACCTATAAAGAAAGGATAGTGGATAAAGGGTTTAAAATTTTTTAATAAATTTACTGTGATGAAATATTTTCTCTAGTTATCATGTTTAAATCCATCATAATTTTACTTTCCATAGTATCTTTCCATGAGTATGGGATTTGAAAAATAGATGTCAAAATATCCTTCCTTAATAGAAATCATTAGGAAGATGTCTATATGACACAACCTGAAGGGTTGTGACTCTGTAAAATACCAATAAGATATATAAGTTGTAGATATCTATTTTTGGGTTAAAGCATACATCTTGGTCATAAATCATTCAGTTTTATGGATCCATAGTAAAATGTGGTTTCATAAAGAATTAATGTGATCCATGTGTTTAAAAATGGTTTATTGGGAGTGTGTTCAGATTCCTAGTAGTATATATTGATGACATATTACTTATTGGAAATGATATACTAGACTTATAGTTAGTTAGTTAGGGACTGGTTAAACAATTATTTATCCATGAAGTACATAGGTGAAGTAGTATATATCCTTGGGATCAATATCATCTATGATAGATCCAAAAGGATTCTTGAACTAAGTCATAGTATATACATTGAAAAGATACTAATGAGATTTGGTATGTAACAATCCAAGATGAGATTAGTTCTAGTGTCATTTGGTATACATATCTCTAAGAAAATTTGTCCTCATACACAACATGAGAGAGAGAGAGAGAATGAGTAGGATTCCATACAAATCTATGATAGGATCTATAATGTATGTCTTGTTATATACTATTATTTATGTTTCATATACTTTGATAATGGTAGGTGGATATCAAGATAATCCAAAATAACATAACTGGTCTATTGTTAAATCTATCCTTATGTATTTGTGGCGTACTAAGGATATGTTCATAGTATATAGAGGAGATAAGGAATGAGTTACTAGAGGATATACTGATTATAGTTTCCAAACATATTATAATGATTTGAAGCCACAGTCAATATATGTCTTAAATATCAATGGAGGTTTTGTGATATGAAAGAGTTCAAATTTTCCAATTATCACTGATTTTATAAAGTTCGAGCATATAACAACTTTTGATATAACCAAGTAAGCTGATTGGATTCAGAATGTTGTTTGAGAGATTTAATTATATATCTT
This sequence comes from Viscum album, assembly GCA_963277665.1. Lineage (NCBI taxonomy): Eukaryota > Viridiplantae > Streptophyta > Magnoliopsida > Santalales > Viscaceae > Viscum > Viscum album. The sequence goes on from OY728146.1 coordinate 321,809,517, forward strand.
ATCACATTATATTATGATAATATTGTATTGGTATCTCTCACAAAAGAGTAAATTTCATATCAATAGACGAATTATATACTCTAAAAATATCACCTATTAAGGGATTTTCCTCATATAGTTGAAGTCATTGTGAGTATAGTTTCAATGGAAGAAAACATGTGGACCCATTTACTAAAGACTTATCTCAACAGAAGCTTGAGAATCATGTGAGAGATAGTGAATTGAAGGTTGTTAGTAGTTATCTCTAGTGCAAGTGGGATTATATTGGATTTGGTTCCCAATAACCAACTTTTAAGTACTTTATAGTTACTTGTATTTAGGTATTTTAATATTTATGAAATATTTTATCATATCATGGTTTTGTTTTTGTGTGACATAGTATGTGATAATGTCCTAAGTATACTTGTCGCATTGAAAAGTCATATCAGTTCCCCACTATGATGAGAACCTAGAATCTCCACAATAGTATTATTAAATATAAGTTCTATAATTGGATGACATCATTTTACAGGAAACAAATGATACAGGATATCAAGTGTAGAGACTCATGAGACTTTGAGATGCTTTCTCATGGTGTATTCCCTATGAAATCTTTAATGTAAGAGATTATGAGGACATGACCCACCAATAATAAATCCATATTTTATGTTTCATTGGTTATTACAATTTTAAGACATGTTTAATGATTCTTATACTTTAATATTATTATTAATATATGTAATGAGTCGTGTACTTTGATGTATTGATGAAACTGGGATGACATATGCTCATAGTGAGGTAGGATACATTGGTTTTAATGTGAGTAAAGTCATATTAATGAATAATGTGAGAAAGGATCTTTCCATTCTACTCTTTAAATAAAGTTGACATCGCAGGCCCTTTTATTATAATTGAATTGTATGACTAATTCCTTTTCTATGGAAGATTTTTTGGAAAGTTCCTGTTAAGAAAATCAAAGAAAGAGACATCAAGAATATAGGTTGATGACACTAGCATGCAACCTACTTGATTAGAGATATTGAGAAAAAGGGATTATATTATATGATGTTCATTCATAGGAGTTTACATGTAATTGTGATTTTAACTTCTTTCTCTTTGGGAGCCTTGGTGTGTTTTCAGATTCTAACCTTGGACTTTATGTGGTGTAACCTAATTCCATCGAGAAAGGATCCTAGAGGCTCGCACACTAAGTGTATTTAGAACCTTGGTTAAATTCTATTTGAATTTAACTAGTTGGATAAATATTATTATCTAACATTATTTAATAATTATTCATGTCAGATTGATTAAAAATATTCAATCACTGGTGAGAATATATTTGTGAGTTGAATATTTAATAAATATTTATTCACCAAATAATTATTTATTTAATTATTTGACTATAAAATATTTGATTATTCTGATTTATTCACAAGGTAACGATATTTTTATTTATTTTGGTTACATGAATATTTAATAAATATTTATTCACTATTTTTTGTGAATATAATGTTTATATATATTTATTGGAGAATAATATGGTGGTATTTAATTAATTAATTAATTATTCATTATTCAAGCCTGATAAATATTAAGGAGGATTAGAAAATTAATTTTATTTTATGGTGAGAAATTTTATATTAAATATTATTAGAATAAATATTAATTTATTTATTCAAGAAAATAATATTTATTTTATCAGAGAGTTTAGTGCATGTCAAGTAAATAATAATAATATTATTATTATTTATACATGGAGTTTGCTGGGAATTTAGAAAATAATAAGATACTTTTTGTGATTATTTATTTTCTTTCTCTAGCACTATATAAACTCATTTATGACATTTTGTGAAGGGAGATTACATTCCATCATTATAGACAATGAAATCTAGAGAGAACCTCTCAAGCCCTAGAGAGCTCCACCCTAAACTACTCTAAATAATACAGAGCAATTTTCCTCCACCACCAGAGTGAATTCTTTCTCCCTTGAAGTATTCATTTGCGATCAACATCGACCATAATAAGCGATAGATTCATCCATGCTAGAACCCGGATAATTCTACAGAGATGATCAGAGGTTTTTAGAGTATGTGTGGATCACCACTATAGGGAATCTACACTCGATCCCTCTAGCACAATGATAGTAATTCAATAATGATCTACTGATTTATTAATGAAAAAATAATTCAAGTAATGGTAATCATTTTATTAAATAAATTAATTATAAATTATCTATGAAAATATCTTATCTTTAAGGATTTCGGGAACACATTTAATCAAATTTTGAGGATAAATATGAATAAATTGACGAAAAAAATTATTAGGAATGGTCCCAACCCACTTCCAATACACCCCAAAACCTTTAGATATAACATTATCGATATTTAATAAATACCCCTCTAGAACCATTACACCATTTAGGAAGTTAAAAAATTGAAATATTTCTTTCCAATAAAGAGTGTGAGTTACAAGAGGAATAAAATCTCATTTCCCCTCATTTATTGGTGCCAACTCTTCCGTAATGTCCAATTAAATCATTTTAAACCTATACTTAAAGATATATGTGGTCTTGCCTTATGTATTTAGTAACATACATATTACATTATCACATAAATATTTTCTATATGCATGGAATCTAGAAAATTAATTCCATACAAACTCTTCTAGTAAGGCAGCTTGAAAAAAGATTATCTCTTTTTCCAACCCATCATCAGAATTTTTTTAGAGAACATTTTATGAAATAAATTGATGATATTTCTTACCTTTAAAAATATTTTTTCCCATATTAATGGATATGGTTTCCAACCTTCTTTTGAGTTACTATCAAATTTTTCCATCCATGATCGATATCGATGTTGTCAAGGTAAAAATCTTTGATTTCCAAAGTACACAGTCTTCATACTATGTTTCAACCTAAGTGATCATATACCTTATTTTCATATAGTACACTTTAAATTTAATTTAATTTCATACCCTAAAAAATTACCATATTAAAGGAATTTATTTATTCTATAAAATAACATAAATATCAATAAAAAAATATTCTTTATTATGAGAAACATACACTATAACACATTTATCACAAAAAAAACATCAAATCTTCAATAAGTGGACCCAAATTAATGTTGATATCATTACTATATTTTTTAGTCCTAAAATAACAAATGTAAATATAATGTACTTATTCTTCATAAATAACCATTGTGGTAAATTATAATTTACCAACATGAGAATCCAAGTATTGTGAGTGTTTCTTTGTACATGATAAGGGTTAATTACAATTGGATATAATATAAGATGAAAGTTTCATGAATCGTTTACAAATTAAAGATACTTTTTTTCAATTTTCTTCCATTGAGGAGAATCTATTGGGTATCATAGTTTTCCATCCCAAATTCTTCTATATGTGTTCTATTTCAACTGAATTGTAATCTCTAAACTTTCATATATCCATTGAAATCTAGGAATGATATAAAAATACTATAAAATGTTTGAAGAACTTTATTTTCTTTTTTTTATTAAGATGAATCAGACTTAGTAAATTTCTATAGATATTCAAACTCATTGTGAAATAATATATAGTCATTAGGGAAATCATGTATTTTTTCATAGATCATACCCACTGTTAAAAATGAACTAAAAATAGGGATATCATATTTTATAATAACTCTAAACTGTAATTAGTGACATGGGAATATGGATTCCCCAATCATAGCCTATGATTGGCATCCATCATAGTGTATGATAGTAATATGATATGAGATAACGAATAAATACATTTAACCAAGTATTCACAATCATTTACTTCAATTATGAATCAATGAGAATGATTCATTTATGGATATCTATCAATTCACAAAATTTTTCAATGAATAAACACTCCAATAAATAGTAACACATGTTCGGTTCCATGATATGGTAGTTGATGCTTCGATAAACTAACTCTCTTTATTTAATTAAGAGATTCTATAAAAGTGATGTAATCCCTCTCATTGGTAGCACTCGATGCTTGTATTCCATAAGATGAATATATCTTCACATCCCAGTTATTCATTCATATTCACTGAAGGTTCTATCACACTTTTTAAGGACATGAATCCTCTCATTATGGATGAGGATCCAAAGGATAGTTTGATCCCCTCAAAGTTGAGAGACATTTTACGGTTTATTTAATGATCCCCATCAAGCATATTTTATCATGGAATCGAGATGGAGGCTATGTCATTATAAGTATACTTATTTTATGTTCTTTGTATTTAAGTATATTGGTATTATTGAAGATAGATCAAGCATTTTATGGGTTTAATTCCTCTAAAAATATTATTGGATTATTTTCGTAAACATTTAATAAAAAAAATTATAAAGTGTAAAAATTAATACAATAAATAAATGAATACAATATAATAAATGAAATAACCATTAATTCATAAACATGTAATAAAAAGAAACAATCAACTATCCATTTATTCATAAACATTTAATCATAATAAATAATTATATAATATAAACATAAATACGTTAAATGAATCAATATGATATAATAAATGAATATAACATTTACATTAACAATAAATAAATGAATACAATTTAAAAATTACTAACATTTAATATGTATTCTAAAAAATAAAATAAAATTTAACATAAAAAAATGTAGATACAGACAGTAAATCAATGATGAACGAAGAAAAAACATTAGTGAATGAACTTCAAATTTCATGGGATTAAAGGGGAGTGTGATTAATAATAAATAAATAAATGAAATTTAAAAATAAAAAACATCTAATAAATCTTCTAAAAAATAAAATCAAAAAATTAAATTGCAAATTTTTTTTATCTAAATTGTATATTAGTGATGAGAAGGAGCAATATAGAAGTGGAAAAACTTTATATTGCATATAATTAAATGAGAGCACAATTGAAAAATAAGATTGGTGGTGATGATGGTGGAACTAGTAGGAGAGATGTGAAATGCATCAAAGGTCAAAAAAATGCAATGAAGGGTGGTAGAATGATAATCGAACATGTGTAAAGTGTTTGAGGTTTGAGATCATTCAAAAGGAGAATTATTATAGATGAATAAAGAAGAGGGATGGTGTTTTCAACTCATGAATATTAAGGTTTTAAAATATTAGTGCATCGAAAGAATTAGGATAATAGAAATTCATGTGTATTAATTTTTTTTTAAAATAACATTGATTATTTAATAACTGACATTAAAAGAGAGATTTAATGTTGGTTATCATATAACCATCATTAAAACTCAAGGGTTTTAACATCAGTTATAATAATAACCGATGTTAAAACAAATTTGATCAGAGTTTTAAGGTAGGTTATACTAATTGATGTCAAAAATTGGGTCAAAGGGGTTTCAACATGGTTTATACTAATAACCAATGTTAAAACACCCATGGTTGGAGTTTTCACATTGGTTAATAATAACCTATGTTAAATCCCTGATGCTAAATCTAATTTTTCTACTAGTGAGCAGTCTCATGAGGTAATAAGTCAATAATTATTACATGGATTGGCCTGTAAATTATATCCCATGTAATTTCATATATTCATCTATATACTTAGGGATGTATTCCTATTTTCAATCCCCATTACCTTAAGTTGACAAGATACATAGTATAAAATCCCCCATAATTTGATATCTTGCTTATGTAAGCCTTGAGTCTTAGCTAATCATGGGGTGGTTGGGTATGTTGTTGATCATGTTTTTTGTTTTATCTCAACCAAGATGATATTTTTCCACTTTTATAACAAGATAATACATTTGTTCCATTGATTTAATTTAACTTACAAAATGCATGTCCATGCTTAGTTGAGTGATATGATATGTTATTTTCATGAGGGAAATATGATGTGATCATCTTCTATATGAAGTACATGTTATGTATTCATCATTTCATAGAATCATGAACAGATGAGATGACATATACTAGATTAACATGTTCTATGTCTTGTGGTCACTTGAATTCATGGAAAAAGGAATTATAGATATATCTACTGTATTTTTTTCTCTCTAAACCCTTAGAATATTTTAAATAATTTTTCTAGGATGGTACAATCAGTCATCATGGAGTTACAAGTGTTATAGATCCAAAAAAAATAATATATTATTTTTATTAAACATGAGAGTTTGTGGTAATAATGATTATATTTTTAATAGGATCCTAGAATGGAAATTCTAAGATCATGGTTGTGTCTATAATTAGGGGTTTACCATAGGAGGGGTATAATCTCCATTCACATTGAGGTCCCCAAGTTTGATCTGATGCAAGTGGAACTGATTAATTAAATTAATTAATAATTATACCTAATAGCACATTTAAATTAATCTTTAACCTCTCTAACTAGGGTTAATTACCAAAAACCCTAGCTAGAGAGAGATACAGAGATAAAGGTAAGGATATCGTTGGGTGAGACTGGAGGATCCAACAAATGTGTTCATCAAGGAGGATCGACAATTGACCTAGAAAAATGTGTTCTTCTTAAAATATTGTTTTTTTTGAAAGGTGGGGAATTTTTATTTTTGTTTATTACTTCATTATTTATGATTTAATTAAAAGAATATTGTAATTGAATTATTTCACAAAATATCAGACCTATAAATTTATCTTTTTCTCTAATTTGGCCTGAAACACATGACTTTGTGATACCTTGTCATGTTCTATGAATTTCACACCCCATGATCAGTGTTCAGGATTCATAACAGTCACCATTAATTTAATTCTATTATTTCCTCTTGATTTCCCTTCACCGTTCTTCACATAATCATCATTAGCCTTCATCGTGGTTATTATTTTGAAACAATCCTGGTCTGGATCAACATATGTTTGAAATATGGGACTATGAGTGATTGATTGGGTTTATCCATAGAGATAAATGCATATTGAGGGATCATCAAGTGATGGAGGATATTTGGAGGCATTATTGTATGGATTCTCATAGTTTAGCAATTAACCAAGCATTGGGGTTTAGTTAGTAGTGATTTTGAACCCTATTTCTAGAAAATGATGGCTAGAAATTGACTATTAAAGGCATGGTAATGGAAAATAGGACTAGTAGTAATGTTTTTTTCTCTATTAGACGTAGGAATGAAAAGAGTGATGAGTTTTATATTTTTCTTCATAAGGTGGGTAAAGAACATGATTACATTACATGTAGTTCATAATAACACATTTCATGTACCTATTTGGTTGTGGCAGCTAGGGTTTCAGAGTAGTTAAGGATTACACTATGTGTGACCTATTCCCTTGGCTGACCCGTATGGTGTGTACAAGGAGTATATACCCATTTAGTTATTTTTTCATTTATGTCATGTGCATCAGGATTAAATTTTTTTACCTCTATACTTATATGAATCATCCACCCTTGCAGTACACACCAAGTGATTCAGTTGAGTCCACCCATCGTATACCCTCTAGGTCACATTGTGTAATTTGGTATTTACCCGACATAGACTACAGTGGTACATGCTAAGTATTTATGTTGATCCCACATGTTTTGTACCCTATCATACACACTATGTGGGTATATTTTTACATTCCAAGTGGTGATTCAGTACATGAACAAACTATTTTTGTGGGGATACACGCCATGTACACCTATAGTACATGTTGTGTACTTTTCCTGTCCAATTGGATTTTCATATATTCCTAATTAGAACTTGAATTAAAGTGTGTGGGTAATCCATCCTAATATTTTTTTTTTATATATTGAGGCAGTGAACTTTTCTTAAACATTAAAGGTTATTCCTGATTCCATACATGTAGTTTAGCCATCTTTGATCTGTAGAGATGATAAAGGGGATCGATCATATTGATCAGAATGCTTAGGGGTCAAATACCCCCACCCCCCTAATATTTCATGTGATGATTTCATATATTGTGCGATACACTCATCTATTATGTGCTACTTTCATTTGTTTTCAACTACTTTCATTTGTCATGTGTTACTCTTAATTTTTGTGTACTACTCAATAAGACATGTTCCTCATTTGTGGTTCCATAGAGGTGACATGAGTTACTTGATTTGGGTAGTTTAGATTCTTGGGGTTATATGTTGAATTCTACTATATATAATTATTAAGAGTTGTACTTTCTCTTATTACTCTTTCTTCAATTGGACGTTCGGTCCTTAAGTTATAAGTGTTTCCGCTCCGATGGCCCAATTGGTTTTGAGTTCGAACCAACCTGGAAATACCCAAAATTCTCCAACACCATGAATGTAATATACAGAAAATACATCCTCGATCCAAGTAATCCTACGCAACTAACGGTGCATCGATCGGAGGTCCTTAGCTCACGTTATGGGAGAAAAACTAAAATGGGTCTGAAGAGGGGGGTTTGGGTCCGGTCCGACCAAGCCCATCCCGCCCTGGGTTGTACTATATATAATGGGTTACTCTTTCTTGGGGTTATATGTTGAATTCTACTATATATAATTATTAAGAGTTGTACTTTCTCTTATGTCTCAGTTTCTCTCCCTTAATGGTCACTTTATTTTTTATCATGTGATTTTTGAGGAATACTACTGGGTATGTATATACTCACCCCTATATGGGAATCTTTTACCACACATGTTGTGTATTATGAATACAGTAGATAGCCTGGTGAAAATATTGATGGTCATGGTGTTGGATGAGCTTAGTGGTATCAAATGGTGGCAGTAGTGGGTGAAGTTCATGTCTGGAGCTAGCTTATTGTTGGGACCTCTTCATCTCATCTACCTAGGTTAGTTTATTCTATTGTGTTTTTAGATGTGTATATTACCCCTTTTTCACTATGGATTATGTAATTTTTACCTTTGAGTATCGTAATGTTGTTGACATGAATTTTATATATTTTGGTTTTTTTATTTATCTACTCAATATTCTTATGTCCCATTTAGAGGTATACATTATGTACAGGTGCATTTGTCTAAGTCCTCCTATCATGTGTGATATTCTTACTTAGTTCTAGTTACTATCCCTTTACCTATTGGAGGTGGGATTAGGTTGGCACACTTGGCTTACCACTAACCAAAAGGGGTATCAGTGGGTCAGGTCATGTTAAAATGGGTATTAGAGTAGGTATGTCTTATATATGGATTTTGGAGTTATATGTCTAGTGAGGATTGGTTTGGTAATTTATGGAAATGATTTTAAGGGTTCTAGAGTTTTTATTTTAAGATACGGAAACCAGTTTTGGTGTGGATTCTGATATATCCATTCATCAGGACTCTGATAACCTAATTTTCAACTCAATACACTAAGAAATAGGTTTCAAGGAATAAACAATAGTACATGCATCATATAGTATTGGGTTATTGATTTTCATATATTAGTTGAGTCATCATACCTTGCCCTATTGAATATAGGATTGAGGTGTCATACTCAACTTAACACCACCCTGGAGGGGTCCCAGTGGGTCAAGTTAGCTTAACGCCTCCCAAGATGGGTCTCGATGGGTCGGGTCATGTCAAGGGAAGAAAGGAAATCAAGGACCTCCTTGTGATGATCAAAGTGGTCCTCATGGAGGCGAATTTGGTAGAGGAGTTGGAAGTTCTTTAGAAGTAGGATTTGGTGGAGGAAAACAATATTATATTCTAACACCAATTCCACCCCAAGGTAGTCTATTCTAGGATGAAAGGGTTAGAAGTCATAGATGTGACCAAATATAGGTGATAGAATATTATGACCAGGCAGTTCCCAATATGATCTAAGGTATTGTCTTTGTCTACTCTACTTTTTCACTCAATCCATAAACACTGGTGTGAGTTATTCCTTTATCTGGTCATCCCTAGTTCAAGAGATATAGATTCTGATAGATCCTTTAGCCTGTCCCATGAAACTATAGACTCTTATAGGAAGTGATCACACCCTCACCCACATATACTAATGATTTTATCTTTCACTTAGTGAAGAGACATTTTTTGGGACTTCACAGTGGCTATGATGAAGCCATATGAAGTTATCTTTGGTATGGACTAGTTATCTAAAATACATTCCTAGATATACTATTATAATTATAGATCCATGTTCTTTAGAGCTGATGGATCTTTATTCTCCTTCATGGGGGAGTGAGACATTCAATTAATATTTGAATATCCTATGCATGAGAAGTTTCCACCGATCACTAATTAGTTGAGAATTTTCTCACTTTGTGTGGAAGATGCCTTAGATGGTCAAGTTTCTATAGTTATAGAGGATTTCATGGGTGTTTTTTTCTTGAGCACATGTTAGGGTTTATACCTCATTATAAGGTTTAATTTTTCATCAACCAATACACCAATATCGCTAAGATATCTTTTACAGCTTATTGTATGGACCCATCTGAGCTTAGGGAGTAGAAGGTGTGGTTGGAGGACTATATAGAGAAAGGTTTCATTAGAACCAGTGTGTCCCCTTGGGTATATTTGATTTGGTTTTATAGGAATAGATTTTGGATATTAAAGATATTTATTGAATATGGCCACCTAAATTAGTTGATATCTAAGAAAAATTACCCTATATTAAGGATTGATGACCTCTTAAACTAGTTTAAGGGAGTGAATTGTTTCTCAAATATCGATCCTAGGTCTGACAACCACTAGTTTTGGGTTCATGAGTAGGATTTTATTAGGATAAAATTTTTATGTTGCTACAATTATTATGAGTTTATATTGATTCCCTTTAGTATAATGAATACACCAACTGCATTCATGAGATTTATGAATCGAATAGTTTAGCCCTTTGTAGACCAATTAATGGTTTTCTTCATTAATGAAATCCTTATCTATTCAATATCAAAGGATGAGTATGTTAATCATTTGAATATTTTCCTAGAAATAATTCAGGAGAATGATCTTTATGAAAATATCTCGAAGTGTTAGTTTTAGATTTGAGAGGTTTTCTTCCTTGGGCATTCCATCTCATATGTTGGAGTATATGTTGACCTTATTAATATTAAGGTAGTGTTATCTTGGGATCCACCCAAGAGCATGTTTAAGGTGAGTAGAATTCCTATTTTTGTAGGGTTCTATTGGTGATTTTTCACATACTTTTCTAGGATTTTGGGGCCCATGAATTCCTTTACAAAAAAGGGAATCCATTTGTTTGGTTGAGCGATTCCATAGATATTCCGAAGAGTAGAATCATAGGTTGAAAAGCACTCATATCCTAAGTTTTTTAGAGGATGGAGCTGAGTATGTGGTGTTCTATGATGCCTATGGAGAAAGAGTTAGATATGTGTTGATGAAGAGGTAGATTATGATTACTTATGGGTATAGATATTTGATACTTAAAAAAAGAACTAAACAACCCACTATTTAGAGCTGGAAGTGGTAGTGTTCATCCTGGAGACTTAGAGGCACTTCCTTCTTAGTGATCATTTCATAATCTATATGGATCATGAGAGTATTGAGTACACATTCAGTAAAAGATATATTAAACTAAGAGAGTGGGTATGGATGGAGTTCTTATAGTACTATAACTTCTAGATTATTTATACTTTAGGGAAGGGAAGCAAGGTGGTTGGTACAATTAGTAGTAAGTCTCATTCTCAATTATTGGGGGAAGTGTCTGAGTAGTTAGCCTCATTGAAAATATCCTTAATGAAATAGGTAGAAGGTAATTATATTAAATTGATAGTGGTGGCCCCTCTTCTTCTTTAGTGTGTGAGGGTATCCCAGATGGGATACATTGATAACAAGGTTTTTCAAGACTAGATATTCTCAATTGATGTGCCAAATGGATATTCTAAAGGTAGGTAGAACGTCATTCTATTTTGAGGATAGTGAGTGGTGTCAGTCATGCTGCATGAGGAGGTATTAAGGGAGTTTCATACCTCACCCTTGGTGGTATATCCTAGAGTGTAAAGGTTATACCAAGACCTTATACAACAATTATGGTGGGTAGGTATGAATAAGAGTGTTTCCAAGTTTATCACACAATGTCTTACCTGTTAGCAAGTGAAGGCATAGCACCAAGTCTCGGTAGGTTTTTTCCAAACCCTTGAGGTTACAAAGTAAAATTTCAATGGATTGTAGATGGATTTCATGATAGTTATCCCTATATTAATGAGTGGTCATGATGTTATTAAGGTTATCATCAACTGATGGGCCAATATGGATAACTTCCTTTCTATTTAAGAGAAAATTTTGGTGGAGAGCTCAGAATTCTTATATGTAGAAGATATCACTTGAATACATAAGAAATCCTTGAAAATTCCTTCTAACTAAAATTATTTATTTACATATCAATTGTTTAGGATATTATAGAAATAATTTGAGACTCGGTTATAGAAGATTTTAGTTTCCCACCCTCAGACTGTTGTCTAGACTGAGCGAACCATTTAGGTTCTGGAGGATATGTTAAGTTTTTACATGTCGAATTTCATAAAGATATTAGAGGATAAATTAACTTTATTATATTTAGTGTACATTAATAACTACCACTCCACCATTGGCACGAAACCTTTCAAGGCCTTGAACAAAAGACTCTGCAGGTCACTCCTATATTGGATAAAGGTGGGAGAATCATCATTGATGGGACCAATGATAGTGTGGGTGATGATAAAAAAGGTTCAGGTGGTCTAGGAGTGTATGAAGAGTGTTAAAAGTCGTCATAATTTGTACATGGATCAATGATGGTGGATTTTGTATTTTAAATAGGGATATTGTGTGTTCATGGAGGTCTCAACATAACATAGTTTATGAAGATTTGGTCAGGGATGAAAGTTATCCTCAAGGTTTGTCGGTCTATTCTAGATCCTTCATATAGTGGGATAAGCTTCTTACTGTCTGACATTTCCATTACAGCTGTAATGGGTGCACAATGTCTTCCATGTGTCATGGATGAGGAGATATGTGCACTACCTATTTCATGTTATTGACTAGGGTGAGCTGGATATCAAGGATGATTCCACCTTCTCATTTACCTAGTAGTGATTGAGGACTAATAGGAGAAGACTCTTCTTATACAGGCTCTTCTATTGGTGTACATCATTTGGTGGTATGAGAACCTTCAGGAGAGATTTTGGGAATTCATGATTAAGATGTGGGCTCAGTGCCCTAGCCTTTTTTAGGTTGTTTGTTCATTTTAGGATGAAAATCCATAAAGGTGGAGAGGATGAAGATTCCCAGGATTTTGTTTTCTAAAAAATTATAATATTTTTAGGATGGATAATTGATTTTCCATAGATTAATGAGTATTACGGATCCATGATAATAATATATTAAAAATCCAATATTAATTTTAGTGCATTCATGCATGTTCATTGGAATAATGTATTTCCTTCAAATAAGATCCTTTGATGTGAATTTTGAAAATATGATTATTTCCAAAATTGGGGTTTACCCTAGGGGGGTGTAATCTCTATTTGCATCATGATCCCTATGTTTGATCTTCCATAGGTGGAATTGATTAATTAAATTAATTAATTGGATTGATTTAATTGACTGATTGATTGATTGATAAATTAATCATAATACTTCATCCCAGTCCCCCTTTAAATTCATCACTAACCTCTCTCACTAGGGTTAATCACAAAAAAACCCTAGCTAAATATAGAGAGAGATAGAAATATAAGGAGATCATTGGGAAAGACCAGAGGATTTGTAAAATGAGTTCATCAAGGGTGATTGACAATGAACCCAAAAAAAAAACATGTTCTTATTTAGTGGTTGATCTGTTGGAAAGGTATGGCTTTTTTATTTTCAGTTATTGATTCATTATTCATGCTTTCACACATGGAGGATTGGTATTGAATTATTTCTTAAAATCCTGGCCCTTTAAATTTATCATTTTCTCAAATTTGGCCTGAAAATCATGATTGTGTTCTAAATTTTCTTATTCTATGAATTTTTCACCCCATTATTACCGTTTTGGAATTTTAATGGTCGCCATTAATTTCCTTTTATTATTTTTCCTTGATTTTTCTTCCCTATTCTCTATGCATTCATCGTCAGCCTTCACTATGACTAGTTGTTCAAAAAAATCTTAATTTGGATCATCATTGGTTTGAAATATAGGACCATGGGTAATTTATTTGGGTTTCTCCATAGGTATTAATATATGTGGAGGGATCATCTAGGGATGATCGATTTCTAGAGGTTTGGTGGTATAGATACTCATAGGGAAGTGATGAACTAGGAATCAGGGGTACGTGAGCAGTTATTGTGAACCTTGTTTCTAGTGAAGGATAGCTGAAAAACTATTAAAAGAACAAAAGTGGTGGGAGAGACCATTAGTAGTGTTCCAAGCTTATTCAAAGTCAATAATGATGATGATGATGAGATTTGGAGTATTTTTTAGATGGTTGATGAAGAAAGTTATTACATGGTGTAGAGTTCCTAATAACACACACTGTGTGCCTACCTGACTATGGTGGATAGGGTTTTAGAGTAGTTAAGGATCACATGGCATGATACCATGGTACACACGTTATGTTCCCCTAGTAGGTCAGCATGTAATTTAAATGGATTACACTCCCAGCTGGTCATTTTTTCATATACATCGCGTGGGTTAAGACCACACAACATGTACCACTTGCCTTACACATCTCGACCTCCTTGATAATACACGTTGAGTTAGTCTCCTGATCCCACACACTATACACCCTCTAGATCACACTATGTAATTCAGCCTTTACTTTACATGGTCTATAGTGGTACATGTTGAGTACCTCGTTTGGAGCAAGATGTCATGTACCCTATCATACATCCTGTGTGGATAAACTTTTACATGCGATGTAGCTAGGAGTTACATGACTGTATTATTGTTGAGGGGATAAAAACAATGAATCCCTATAGTATATAACATATAATTTTCCTACTATATTGTATTTTCATATCTCCTTACTCAAAAATCAGATTTGGGAACCTTATTAGCCTATCCAGAGAATTTTTCTATATAGAGCATGATGGATCACTTATCTTCGACATCAGAGGTGAGACATTAGGTGATACATGCAGTTTTTCTTTCTCAGATTCATAGGGCCAATGATGGGAATCAGGCATGGATGTTAGAGAATTCATGGATAAAATAATCCCTCTCGTATGTTGTATACTACTATTATATACTTTGTGTTTCTCTCATATACTACTCTCATATGTTGTGTGTTACTATCATCTATTGTGTTCTACTTTCATCTGTTGTGTACTACTCTCATCTATTTTGTATTGCTCGATGAGACATGGGTCCTCCTTTCTGGTTCCATATAGGTAACATGGGATTATTTATTTAGTTATTTCATATTATTGGGGTTGTGTTAGAATTCTATCATAGTTATATGTGAAGAGTGAGAATCTCACCTATGTTTCGGACTATCTTGTTTAAAGAATATATGGGTTTTTATGGGTTATTCTTTCCTTTTAGTCTTGCAGTTTGAGTTTATTGGTATATTTATTATTTCCTTTTTATTTTTCAGGGTTTACTACTAGGTATGTATATACTCACCCCTTCATGTACATTTTTTCCCACGTGTTTTATTTTTTATATAGATGATGGACATTTCAAAGGAAACCACGGTGGGCATGGTCTTGGTGGAACATAATGGTACCAGGAGATGACAGCAGTGGGTAGTGTTCATTTCTAGGGATATCTTATTATAAGGACCTCTTTACCTAAATTTTCTAGGTCATTTTTTTCTATTGGGTTGTTGGGTATGTATCATACCCATTTTTATGGATTCTATATCAATTTACCATTGAGGATCTTATTATTTATCATATGAATTTTTTATATTGTAGTTAGTTTTACTTATCTATTTTGTATTTTTATGTCATGTGTGGAGATTTTAATTTTTTATAGTTTCATTAGTTTAATACATCCCATCATGTGTGACATGACTACTTTCTGTTAATCACTAGACCTTGGCCTATTGGGGGTGGGTTTGGGGTGGAACACTCAGCTTACTGCCACCCAAGAGGGGTCCTAATGGGTTAGATCCTGTTAATTAGGTAGACATTGATGTATATGATGCATCTTGTGGTGGACATTTTCATATAGACATATGAGTATGTTTGATCAATATCACATTATACCCCTTTGTAGCTTGATTATCACTTATGCTTTTCCAAAGGCCACACTTTGATTATATATATGAAATTGAGGTTTCATATTTTTTTTCAATGCCATAAAGGCCCATAGGTCCACACTATTAGGCATTTATATAAGGATTATGTTTTGTACAAATTGTTTGTTCCAAAATTAAGAGAGATTGATAAACCGTTTCCAAAAGAGTTTTGGATGGATTCATTAAGAATTTTAAATTTTTGTAATAATGTATTTATGGGATTTTAGTACAAGTGTGAGATTATTGGAAGTGAACTAAAAATTGAGATATCTTATTTTATGATATCCTTGAGTCATAAGCAGTGACATAGTCATATGGATACCCCAATCATAGCCTATGACTATCTTCCATCATAGTGTATGATGGGAATGCGATATGAGATTTCACATGCATGCATTTAGACATGTTTTCCCAATAAGTTCCTTCAGTTATGAATCAATGGGATTGATTTATTTATGGATATATATACATTCATTAAATTTTTCAATGAATAAACACTTCAATAGTCATTAGCATGTTTCATATTTGATAAGATGGAAGATGATGCACCAACTATATTCATTTAATGAAGAGAGGATATAAAATGGATGTGATCCCTCCCATTGGTGACACTCGATGCTTGAATGTTATAATTCAAAGTTCTCTTCACATATTGATACTTCATTTATCTTCACTGAAGGTGATAGAACACTTTTTAAGGACATTAATCCTATTATTATGAATGAGGAACCAAAGGTCTATGTAATCCCCTTAGAGGTAGGATTTATTTGACTATTTCTTCAGTATTCCCCATAAAGAAAACTATATCAAGGAATAGAGATAGAGGCTATTTTACTACAGGTAATCTTGTTTTATATTCTTTTTATTTATGAATATTGGTACTATTAAAGATATATCATGCATTTTATGGGTTTTATTCCACATCCAATATCATTATATGATCTCCCTAAACCCATAAAAGTAGATATAATATTCATTTAGCATTGTATGTTTGATAGGGAAGCTCATTTTTTTCTAAAAGAATATGCTTCAGCTGAGAAAGAAGCTATGTGAAATTGGAATCACTCTATTTGTTGAAATCCTTTTGGTTATGTGGTTTTAATATTTCTAATAATATTTTATACCTCATTCGACCAACAAACAAATACATCTTTGCACTCTTTTTCAATGTCTTAACCAATTTTGGGAAATCTATAAACTCATCTTCAAACTCTATTGAAATTTCCTAAATATAATCTACACCATTGTATACACTTATACCAGTTTTTTATGATTCATAAAATGTATTATCATTAGTCTTTATATATACATTTACTTATTCACTGTGTTTAGTTCAAAATTTGTAACTCTGATCAATTCTGCAACAGATCAAATGTTTCCCCAATTTAGATTGGATAATTTTCTTTGAATAACAATGTAGACATGTACACATGATTCAAGAAGGGTCATTTTCATTATTTGTTGCAAATTTTATAAACTCTTTGACACATTCCTCATACTATATAGTCATATGATTAGCATCCATACATTTTCAACTCATATCCATCCTATCTTGGTAAATAAATCATAAAATTATTTAACATAACTAACAAACACAATATATAATTATATATACATTTTATATCCTTTGAAATTCAAAAAAATTATTTGGATATTCCATGGTATTAGTGAATCCATGGTATTAGTGAAGATTATAAAAGAGGAAAATTTATGTTTCAATTCTGGAAAACTAGGCCATAATGGTAATTTTAAACCATTGGTATAGGTTGGGAAACCATTCATTCAACCTATAAAAATAGATTCTCAAACCATTAGTAAAATAATTATAGGGATAGGGTTATACCAATGATTCCATGTAACTGTTAGTGTAGAGTTGTGGGTATAATCTTATACCAATAGTTACTTGGAATTGTTACTATAAGCATAGTATAAGACTATACCAATGGTTCAAGGAAACCATTTGTATAGGATCTCCACCAGGAATAAACTATAATCTAGCATTACTACCCAAAAAATGACCTGTAAACAAAACAATACATACAACCAGTTACAATACACATTCAAAATAGGACACATATTATATATTTTACATTCGACCAATTAATAACTTAAAAACCCAAGTAATGAAACATATATACAATTATTTTTAGCCATAATTCACCATACACATGGTTAGAAGTGTCATAAATATGAAGTTTGAAATGGATAATATTGATATATCACTCCAAGAAATCATCATCATGGCCACCACTACTATCTTGGTCATCACTGTTGACACTCTATTTTCTCACATGGATGAAAAATAGGCAAAGGAAAATACCTTAGGGAGAAGTGAAGAATAGAAATGAATAAGGAAAATGATCAAAAAGTCCTCCAAAGTCCATTATCCCAAGTACCCCAAAGCAACGTCATCACTCAAGGTACATGTGCATTAGCCTACATAACTGGTCTAAGAGAGAGCTTACACAACATACATATGCGGCACCCCTGATGAGATAGCCCCTTCACCCATGGTCTTATATTTTCCTATAAAAGGACACTAGGGTATTCATTCATATTAAAGTAAATTCTTGAAGGTTTCTTAAAGCTATGATCGCCCTAGTCCTTCACCTAAGCCCTCAGAAACCTTCTAGGTAGTCCTCTAAAACCTAATGAGGAGGTAATTAAACGGGAATAGTGAAACTAAAGTAATCCTAGGGTTTGAAATAAACAACACCTCTATGAGACACTATCTCCCCCATGGTTGAAGAATACAATATTAGGTACCCTTCCTTAATTAGGGATCCACACAATCCACCTTCGGGAACACCTGTGGAGACCATTGAAGGCTTGAGCAAGGTCTTTCCCAAATGTAGTTTCCCAGGTCATCTTTCACCCAATAATCCCTTATCTCACCCAATCCAACCTAAGAAATCCTCCCTTATCTCACCAAATATTAACTGTGTGAGCCTCCTTTTGATCTCCCTAGATTATATCCTTTGTGATCCTCTGATCAGGCCCTATTTTAAGCCACCTATGGTAAGTCCTCTCTTCCTTTGGCTCCCATGTCTAAAAGGGGCCAAATTGAAACCTCTACTAAAGACTCCAAACTCGAAATACCATGAAAAGGGTCACAACAATGTGTCTCTCATTTGGATTTTCATTCCTTCAGTTATAGGTTTCCTGCACTTGTCTTACCAAATGGTTATGGTCCTCAGGGTACATGTAGATTTTCATTCCTTCAGTCATGAAGACCCAGACCCCAAGAACGGTGTTGGGGTGTTCCCAGTCTTGGATGATAGGGTTAGGACCATGTCATACACTTCTCATAAAGACCTAGAGCCTCCAATTCCTAGTGGGGAGGGTAAGTATTATGCTTGTTTTTTCATTCAACATGGAATGATATCCTCCTCTCCTACTTTGGAAAAATTTTTAGGGAATCCCGCCTAGAGTATGACTCTATTCTTTCTTGTATGAGGTTTCACTCCTGCTTCTCCTCACCCCCTGGTTACTGGGTCATAGAGGGTATGGGAACCAGAGTCCTCTCCTGCCTCTCTCATACCCTCGGTCTCTTCCACCAGCGGAGGAGGAGAAGTGTGTGGTTTGATGGATATTTTTCTTCCTCTTGTTTCTTACATTCAAGCATGAATCATCATGAATTGTGGGATTATAGGATATCCATGACCACAAAACCCACTCACCCATATTCATGTTTTAGAATATTATTCTTTTGAATCTTCATCTCATCTTCCTCTAGAGTGCCCCCATAGGCATGGGTCCTCAAGTCCATGTATCCAATCTTAGGGAAAATTGGATTTTGTGGATTCACAGATCTTCTGTTCCCTCTTGTTTCTCACACCAATAATGACTCATGTGGGCTTAAATTTTGAGGATAGTCATAACATCCACATGATCCCAAAACTTATGGAAATGTTCCTCAAGAGTAATCCTCAATCGAATGTATCTAAGGAAACCTTAGTATGTAATCCCTAAAATATTAAACTACAAGAACTCTGATTCCTGTTATAATCAGGATATGTAGGACTCCCACCTAAGTCCCAAGATCAATGGGCCTCCTACTTCGATGTAATCTCCAATTATAACCAATCCATGGGAATCCTCCTTGGGAGTAAGTCCCAATCACAACCTCCATTCACTAGGTCATTATCCTTGTGGATAAGCCTCGAAATAGAGCCTTTGGGAATCCTTATCAGGAGTAAGCCCCAACCATATTACCATACTCATTTACAGGCTTCCTCCTTAGTTATAAGCCTCGAACATTCCTCCAAACCACCATGAGTCGAGACATTACTCATGGATCCTTTCCATAAGGAATAATTTTCAATAATAATCCCCAACTTTATCTACTCAAAGGGTCATACTACCTTGTGAGAAGAACCTTATAATGGACTTCATGTGCTTATTTCGTTACAACTGAACTATGTGGGATTTGATTCCGATCCAAATGGGATATGTAGGAACCTTCCCTGAGGTCCAAACCCAACACCCAAAATAAACCCTATTATCTATGGGATACATTCCCAGTAGGGTTTTATTCAACATGTAAATCCATATACCATCCAAGATCATGGGGATGATTTGGCATAAGTCCCACACCAAACCTTGACTAGGAACCTTCCGCCTAGATGTCCTTGCCACATGAAATTAAATTGTACGGTTGGGTCCTTATCACATGACCTTAAAAGGTGATGTTCCCTATTAAGTGACACATAAATACATGGTTTCTGATTTCTCTCACTAGGATATATAGGAATCCCATTTCATGGGTCTGATCCTAACATCAAAACAACTCTTATCTCCCTGGATGATGATACACTCCAGAGTACCCCACTGTGTGGATAGAAAATGAGCATCATCATAATAATGACCAAATAATATCTAATCAATACATAAGAGGACACAATTGATGGAGATCCTAAAATGCATACAGATGTCTCCATTGGTGAATAACCTCAGATACATAGATATCATTATAATATACACACATGATAATAATTGATATTTAATTCAATGGTGACTCACTTCATACTTGGGAATTAATAAAGGATTCATGAACATATCTTAAATCTATAAGAGAGTCTTGGAGTAGGAAACAATTTCCCCCAAAAGGGTGTGATGATCCTGACCTCTGATCCTCTTGACCAATGTGAGTTCTTAAGCATCATTGGAAAAAATCCCCAATAAGTGTCTGCCTTTGGAAAGCAGGTCCCATGTGGATATAGAACCATTGGGTGTTTCAGGTTTCAAGAACAAAGCCATTGGAAACCATTTAGAGATAGATAACCTGATGTAAGTGATTTCACACAACTCAACCACCTGCAATCAACCATCAGGAGACATGTTTTCTATCAAAAATAAAAAATGGTGAACTTGACATGAATCCTTAACCAATATGATAGTATCACCCACCTATCATACCCCTTTCAATATTAAAATGAAATAGGGCCAAACAAGACAACCAATCATGCATGTGTTCATTAAAATGGTATGATTATTTTATGGGGTTTTCTTGTCTATGTTTATCCAAGAAACTTCTCTCATAACTCCATTTGATCCAATGGAGTCCTTCCATATCTCACAAATGAATTCCTTGGATTCTATATATTCCAGGTCTTCTTCTAAAAAAATAATTCCATCACCAACCTGTAATCTTCAATGCTGGGTCTCAAACTCACTGGTCTAGGAGTACTGTCATAATGGTAAAATCTTGACCCTGAAGGCTACCTAAAAGGCCCTCCAACTCACCAAACCCCATCGATCATCTAGTTAGCAATGACCAGTGGTCTTGAAATAGATCGCTAAAACCATTTTCTTCAACTATTTTGATAGATTATCCCTAGAATGTGAGAACAAGTCCCCATCGTATCTTAGGGAGGTGGATCAAGAGGCCATATATAGCCTCATCCAGAAGACGCAGGGGTCCTTCTCAAGTTATCCTACTAGAAATTGTCATCACCAATGTTGTGTAGTAGTAATCCCTTAACATGATAAGGGTTTTTTCCTTGGCCAACCGACCTAGGTCACCCAGACCCGAGCATACAAGACGGCCCACCGAGGGCAGCGACTGTTCACTAGATAGCAAAGATACACCCCTATCCCTTTTATAGAATACCTCCAATCAAATTTGGTTCCCAAATGTGATCGGGAACATGCGACCATATACCTTAATTCATCCATCTAGAAGACTCTCATAGAGGTAGCCAATGAATCCCGTTGTTCAAATATGGAGGCATACCACAAGCAAGAACATACACCTTCCTACACCGACTAAGACTACTAGGAGTATCGTCTAGCAGCACATAAAGAATCCCTCCAACCAAGTTTGGTAGCAAGGAATTAGTAGAAACACACACCATCCTACATTCACAAATCCTGTCAACAGTTTCATCTGGCAGCATCCAAAGAACACAATAGAAAGTATCTATGATGAGAAAGGGGAAGACCCAACTCTCCTCCCCCAAATTTGAGTATTTTTAGTATCTAAATACATGAAATGGATGACATGAGAAAGAACATACACCTTCTTCAAAAAAAGAATGGGCCTATATCCCAACCCACATCCTACATGATTTTCAGGATATCATAACACTGATGATAGTAGTGCATGAGGGGTGGATGCATAGTTCCATCCCTACAAGTGGGGTGGCTCATCAAGATGTCACACCAGAGAAGAAACACATCTCTACTCCCATCTAAGAGTCCATGGGGAAAACTCTCGTATATTATATGGACAATTGGATCGGGAACATACACCCACTCTAACTGGAGGTAATAATCTTATCCTAATGGCCACTTTTTGGTAGGCACAAACACCTTAACATGAAACCCACTTCCCCCAATAAGTGGCCTTGGTCTCTCACAAGAATTAATACAAGAAGAATCCTCACCAAATAAAATTTTAAAATAGATATTCAATATACATTAACACTCTACTCAATGATAGAGTTATTAAATCCCTTAGAAGTTTATTTTTGGCAGATCAAGATCCCACCCTCCCATTACCAAATTATGGGAACAATAATACTAATTATGAAGGTCCTTCTCAGATACTTCACTATGAAGTCTTAATTCATGGCCAATATCCAATCGATCTCAAGATCCTATCTCCTGATGAGATCCACAAAAGCCCTATGTGTAGCCGGAAGATCAAGGACCAAGAGGTTCTTCTCCTTTTTATAATCCACCATGATGTTCCTCCCCATGTTGTAATTCATTGAAAAATTTCTCTCTATATTAGTGTTTCGAATCTTCAAAAGGATCCTCCCCTAGGATATATAGTGATAAGAAATCCCTCCTATTGTGAGGCACTTGAGAAAACAAGGCTAGTTGTGTCTAATTCCTTTTCATTGGAAAGTTAAATTCTTTCTCAAATAGAATAAATCCCAAGGTGACAGTCATTATTATAACCTCCTTTTGATATCCTAACTTCCAATATAATAGAGTAAGTCCTGGATAATCTCACCACTTATGATAAAATGGTGGGAAAGCATCCACTCTGGTCGGAATAGAAGTGAAACCTCTAGAAAAAGATGAGGAAAATTTTCTAAACATGAGGAAACATATGGATAAAGACGACATACCAATCATTTTATGGCCTTTATCCACCCCTCAAAATATAATTTTAGAGGCGTTTTCAAAATATTGTGTGCATTAAATCCACATAAATATATATAAAAAACTTCATCATTTGAAAGTAAAAGTATTACCCTAAGATGAGTATCAAAGTAACATCAAGATAATATAAGGGTTACAATGCCAAATTGACTTGGCATCACTCCTGGATTCACAACATCCAAAGACCAGGAAACAATAAGGATCCCTTCAACATGCATGCCTCGGTTCATTAATGAGATTGTGACAACTGATTGATGATACCCCATCTGGTGTTCATATCAGAGGATGGGGTGTAAATGGAGCATTACATTTCACTGTGCTCCCTAACCAACAAAACCTGATGAAGGTTTTAGCATTTAATGTTATAACTTCAGGTCATCTTAAACAAATGGAACCAATTTATAACCAAAGATATGATTAATAAAAATATTTGTTGAATGACACTCACCAACATCAGTCCAAAATAGAGAAGGATACTGAGAGAGTGTTAGAAATCTAAGAATATCAAGAAAGACTCCCATTTAGGAGAAATCTGTCATCAGATAATGCAAATGTTAGAAATAGTGAAATGGTATTTGGAAGCAAGAAATTTAAGTGTATGTTAAATTATGTGAATTTTCCACGTTCAAACAAAAATTTTTCGAGTCAAAAGGGAAGCTATGGCAGTATAATCCATGATAGTTTAGGAGAAACCATGTCCCATAGGGCTGGGGTATTTTTTAACCCAACCCTCAAGTCTAGACAACTTGGCCCAAAGAGTTGTGAAATAGGAATGGGAATAGCCCCATCCCTCATGGTTGGGGGATTTTTCACCTCAAAAACCTACACCTCAGTGGAAATTATTCTTCTCCCAATTAGGAGAGACACTATGAATGAATCCTCCTAATTCGTTCCATCTCATGATCTGATACCCTCACAAGGAACACACATGACTGGACTATCTTGATATTCTCTTCAAATAAATGGTCATCAAACAGCTCCAAGATAATCATTAAAGGAGAGGAAAAGGCCTTGTGGTGGGTGTAGAAATATACAATCCCATAAATACACTGATATAATGTCTTAAATGTGTTGTGCATTAGTGAATTCCAATAATATTAGCCCAATTCAAAGGAGGAGTCATATGAATAATTTATGGTTTATAATGTGGTCCACACTGAAACAATTAAAGGAGGTGTGACTACCCAAAAATAGTGACTTTCCTTGAATCTTGTAATTCTCTCAAACTATCCATCATTATCCCCTCAAAGGGAATCCAATAAGGAAAATAGAAATGGTCATATTATACCTCACCTGCCTCCTGATGAGGTTAATCCCCTTTCACTATAGGAAATATTTTCTCAAAAGAGGAAGATATGAAATAATTAAGGAGACTCAATGCATAACTAATCTGAGGAAGCCTTCCTACCAGATATAATTTATAAGAAGATCCTAAACTCACACCCCCAGTTGGTGTATCTCAGCAAAGATAGATCACTGTAGTGACTAAATTGGATTTGGAACATCCACTCAACATGGGATACTAACCACCAATATACTTGTATCCCTCAGTAGTAGATCAAGAGTTACCTCCATTATGTGCATAGCTAGAATAGGGACAGGAACATCTGTATAGGCCTTCCCCTATAGGTTACCCACAACAGATACCAGTAGTGCCACCTCCAGTGGACCTACTAGCGGGCACACCTAATTAGGCTCCAACTTCCACACATGTTCAAGATCCAGCTCAGCAATACATTCCTCAAATGCTTATGAACTCTATTGAGTCGTTAATGGATAGATTGGAATCCATGGAGGAATGATATGCACCAATATAGTTGGAAAACAAGCCTTATCCGGAATGTGTAGATCTGGTTCTTCCCCCTCCAAACTTTGAGAATCCTACATTTCCAATATTTAATGGATCGGAGACCCAAAGCAGCAATTTATGCATTTCATCTCTCATTTTTATCCCATTATAGGTACCCCTAAACAATATGAGGTGTTGAAACTCAAGTGATTCATGAAATCACTGCAAGGACTATCCTTTGTGTGGTACACAAGTTTAGAAGCTTGGTTAATAATGGGGTGGAAAGACCTTAATCGGAAGTTTTCTTCTAGTTCAGCTTGAAATTTCAAAAGACAACATTCTTTAACCTCTCAAACTATATGTGGTGGGAGAATAAAATTTTCTCAGATTTTATTTCTCGATGGAAAGTATTTACATACTTATTGAACCTACCACTCCCTCAAAAAGAGTTGTTTCCCATATATATAGAGAATATTCATGATTAGTTTTCCATGGTGATAATCCATGTGAAATACACAGGAGGGTTTTAAGACCTTGCAGCAATTTCTAAAATGGTGGAATATTCCATCAAAAAAACCAAAGGAAAGACCTAAGTAATTACATCAACTCAAGGAAAGAGGGCAGGGAAAGTAGAGGCCTCTACAATTACACTTAAGAATTACTTTCTGCCCACCCCTACTTCAAATCTCACACCATATCGTGTGGCTCCACCTCCCAATCATCAACAAAAAAGCCTGCCTCATCCAGATGATCAGAGAGAGTAGAGGAAAAAATAGTTTGAGGAGATGAAAAACAAGGTCTATCCTTTTCAAACTGACCAATTCCCTAGATAATTCATCTTGGAATTGGAAAACAACTTGGTCAAGTTTCCAAAGCCCAATAATCCTATAAAATAAGGTGATGAAGATATCCTGAATTATTTCCCCTTCCATCAAGTATTAGGGCACCACATCCAACATTTTTTTGTTTTCAAATACCTCCTTAAAAATATGGTGGAATCTAGGAAAGTGAAGCTATTTTTTATGTTTCTTCCACTAATACAGAGGAGGAAAATGAATGGAAAGAATCTAAGAGTAAGAGTATGTATAAGTTCAGCAATTGTATGGTCATAAAAACAATCAATAGGACTCATGTTATTCTCCTAATACAGTTGAAATGACCAACTATGCCTCCAACTGCTTCTGCTATAACACAACCAACTTGATCTATAACTTAGTCCTCTAAAATTCAGTCCTCAAAAAAGAGACATAGATGGAAGGGTAATAAGAAAATGAATAAATATGATCATGTACCAAAGATAAATTTATCCTTGAATTTAGTAGAATTCATTCCTACAGTCCCAGAAACACAGGTACCTCCCCACCAAATGGTACAATGGTCCACCCACTAGAAGGAATCTATATTAGATGAGGATTTATCTTAGATTATATTAACCCCATTAACTTAATGGATCCATTAATTAATGATGAGTGTGATTATGAACCTAAATCCCCCATTCTTTAATGGGGAACTAGGGGGAAGAGGTTGTCAAATTCAAGGATACAAGAGAGGACATGGTCATGCTAAAAATCAATACTTTAACCACACCCCTGCTAGAACTATCTATGTGGATGAAATTCATGGGAGATATCTCCATAAAGATCATAGGGGTAAGGTAATTACCCCCACACATGATAGGGTATACCCTAAAATGATCATCCTGGAAGATTGACTAGAGGATATTCCACCTCCTAATAAACCTCGGCATGTAGGCAGACCCATCTAACCTAATCCACTAGGGGTGGAAGAACTTTTAGATCCTATTCCAAGGGACGGTACATCTACATAAAGAACATAATCTCCAAAATCAACTTCATAAGAATATCCCCATACTGGGAATTATAAACCTCAAGATCAGAAATATGATTTTTGTAGAAATTAGCCTTGGTGTTGGATAAGTTGTCAATCTTGGATGCTCTCAGTCTATCCAATGACCTTAGAGAAGCACTCATCAAGGCTTTATTGATCCCCCAAGAATTTTAAGTTGAGTTTTCTACTACTAAGGTGTATCGTGTAGAGAATGATCCTGTAGAATGTCACACAGTAATCTCTTTCATAGAATAGGATAAAGATGTCATCATACAAGGGAACATTAGGCTCTTGTATATATCTAGCAGGATAAATGACATTGATATCCAAAAAGCCTTCATAGACAATGGTTCATGATTTAAACTCATTAAAATATGAACACATTGACAGCTCGGTTTCAATTAATCTCACATATCCCCCTCCACTCTAATGTTATAGAGTTATGACAAGAATGATAAAAAGACTCTTTATGAAATCAAGATAAGGACTCGGTTTGGGGATCTCGTGTCTGACTTAGAATTCATGGTTGTTTAGAAGGATACTAACTTTAATGTTCTGGTGTGTATACCTTAGCTACATCATCATGTATCCATCCCATCATCATACCACCAATGCATCAAATATTGTATCAATGGAAAAAATGGGTCATTTCATAGTGACAAAGCCCCATTTAAATCCCAGGAGTCATAATACATTAATGCATAGTTACACCATAAGGGAGGAAATTAGTCCATTTTTGATGATGTCACTCACATAAATTCCTTGAATGGTCTAGAGATGATCCTAGATAATCCTTTAAAGCAAATCAGTGCATATTATGTGATGCCTATCCATCAAATCGAAAAGGTGGGACCGAATTCAATAACTCATCCAGTGAATTTTGTGATTTAAATTATGATATATGATCCCAATGGAACTATATAAGCTTTCATATCTCCAATAAATAATGAAATCCTAGATGAAAATATCTTCATTCCATCCCTAGTGCTCCAATAAATTCTTATTCAGTCAGCTAGGCTGGAAGAAGTTGTCATGTCAATAGGAAAGAATGAAGAGGCTCATTCTCGATCCCTCATTTCCTCTTCGTAGCTTCAAAAATTCCTTGCACCATTAATGGAGCCAAAAATGATTTCTTTATCTTCAAGATTTCCAAAGGGGGACTCCTATCCTCCCTCTAGGAAACTTACTTCATCACCTACTCCCCAGGAAGAGAAGAAAGTAGAAAAGCATGATGAGGAGGAGGAGGAAGAGGAAGATATCAGAGATTCCCCTCAACCATTTTAAGTAGGTGTCTCCAACACTTTTGACAAGATCAAGGAGATAAATTTGGGTAAATAAGAATATCCATGACCCACTTTGATCAGTACGGCCATGAATTCTGAAGAACATGAGATATATACTTCATTCATGAAGCAGAACTAAGATGTGTTTGTATATAATTACACAGAAATTCTAGGCCTTATCCCTAAGGTGTCCACCCATCACTTGGGTTTTCCAAAAGACCATCATGGATATAATAAGGTATTCATAAGGAAACACCTAAATCACACCTCCAAATTTGAGGCTAAAGTGGAAAAAATCATCAAGGCTAGGTTCATCCATGAGGCACAATATTCAAAATTCATAGCCAATATCCTCCCTATAAAGAAGAAAAATAAGCAAATCAGAGTATGCATTGAATTTAGATATCTCAACTCACATTTTTCAAAAGATGACATCCTGGTTTCAATCACATAACTCCTGGTTGATGAAATGGATAGTTACCAATCCCTCTCCTTCATGGATGGCTATTAAGGGTACAACAAAATTCGAATGGCTCTAGAATATGAATAATTTATAGCCTTCATGTCCCCCTAGGGAATATTATGCTATCGGGTCCTACCCCTCGGCTTAAAGAACATCGGTGCCACATACCAATGTAAAATTCCTCGCATATTGAAACCCTTGTGGAATTTTTTCAAATTTTATGTTCATGATTTAGTGGTTAAGTCCTGGAAATTTTTTAGTCACTTGGCTAACCCGGAGACTGTAACGACTCGAACTGTTATAAGTAAAATTCCTCTTATGATTTAATTATATGTATTATTGTGTAATATGGTTATAGAAAACACATGCAATTATTTGGGTTTATTATGTTCTATTAGATTTAAAAGACCTCTAAGCATCATTACTATTGATAATATAGCTATTGAATAGTGTTCGCATGATTAGTATAAATATAGGTTTTTCACAAATCCAATTGACAGAGAAAAAGGAAGTGAAGGCCTCAACCAGTAGGATCGTACCCTATGAAGCCCATTTATCAGATCTTATAAGGGAGATCACATATATGGGATTTTACCTTGACCAATCATAAGTTGAGATCCAATAACATAATAAATAATGAAACCTTTTATGGGAGAATTTCAAGATCATCGATATCACGGCTCAAACCATGTACACTAAACCACCCCATTAAAGTCTCATTGTCATGCACCTTACTCTTAGGAAGTTTGTTGGTGTATTAAAGGGATATGTATCAAAACCCTAGAAATATGATTATGTATGTTAGTTTTTATAGAATAATGAATATATTTCCATCCAATTATTGTTACATTATAAATGATTTTATTTTGATAAAATAAAATGAAAATAGTATTTTTGGGTAATATTAAAATTTAATTAAGGAATTTATTTTAATGAATTAATGTATTTTTGAAATAAATATTATTTTAATAAAATATTATTTTTAAATAATTTTTATTAAATATAAATGATCATATACTTTTTATGAAGTAAAATGTAATTTTTATAAGGGTTCAAAAACTGTTATTGTCAAAAAAAACCCTGCATTTCTTAATAAATGTTAATTTTATTTTAAAAGTAAAAATTCACATATTTAAAAAAAATATTTAGATAAAAGGAATATTTTTTGGAATCAAAATATTTAAATTATATAATGGTGAATTTTTCATACTTTTCTGATATAGTCGGATTTTTAGGTAAAAAATTAAATACCATATAAATATACTTTGTGAATTATGATATCATAATGATCCAAGAGTGATGTAATAAATACTATAAAATATATCCAAACCCAAATCTATGTTTCCTATTTAAAATAATGATATTTTAAGTTAATTTTATTAATTTTATAAATCCATTATGAATCCTTCAAAACCATTAACATATTTTAAGGTTTTAAATTCATTTATTTAAGAGTATGACTCACTTTTACAAAATAAAGGGTATTATTTTATTAAGTTTGGACATTGGAATTATAAAATAAAAAAACTCCTATTTGGTAGAAACCATGGGTAACAACAGTGGTAAGGTTTTTGGTTTCGGTTATTTTATTATATAGAGTCCAAAGCCTAAGTTTGATAAATAATAAAGAAATCCATACTCATTTCCTATATAAACTCACTCAAAATCCCATTTACCTTCACTAAAAATCCTTTTAGTATGTCCCTACTCTATTTTACCCTCCCTAGAGTCCTCTCAAGGTTCCCCCAATCACTCAAGAAGCTCCACCCAAGCATTTGGAGTCACACGCTCAAGGGATCGTCACCTTCTCTTATTTATTCAAGTTTCTTTATTATCTTATGCCTTATATTTCCAATTCATAATATTGGAATTTGTCTTTACACATCCCTATTACTTACCATTTTATGTCCAAATTCTGAGATACCCCTATCACTCTCATCAACCCATTTTATATAATTTTAAGTGACATCGTAATGCTTTGAAATTTCACTATGATTTTCCATGCCAAAACAATTGTGTAGTGAATACTATACTCATTTTCTATCAATGGTGTTCACATTTATAAACATATAATTATTTTAAATGGTACTTACTTATATGAATTACATACTCCTTAATCATGTAATAAAATCTGATAATGAATGAATCCATGTTGTATGATCTATGTGGAACACTTAATCATGAGAATGAAATGAAAGTGATGGGTGTGCTCAGAATTATATAGTGCTCCAATGCATTGGGTAATGTTTAGTCTCATGAGACATCATGTTGGGATAGGGAGTGAGCTTGACTCCTTTATGGGACTTTTTCCATCATTATATCTTGGAAGTTATCCTTGAACTATATTTATGTTGCAGTGTTTTAAGTTGTTTCCACATTTCTCATGTTGCCTTTATGATTATTATGTTATATCATGCCTCATTATTCATGTTTATGATTCTAAATCCTTTTATTCTCCATTGATATGACTATTTTATAACATGTATTATTTTATTCATTTTATTCCATGTTTATTCCCTTACTAGGCTTTATAGCTCACTCTTTTCTTATGTATGTCCTCAGGTTATCCAATGAAGTTTAAATTTTGATATAATATTATGATCATGTTAAAGAAGTTTTCAATAAAGATGATGTATTCCCCACTTTAAGTTATTATGTAATGTACCTAATTCCCAAATACACTATACTTCTTGATCTTACATGTTTAATTATGTATATTTTTTTGTAATAAATCTTGAATTAATGTGTAATAAAGAGAAGGGTTGTCATAGTTGGTATCAAATGAAAAGTTTAGTTATTTTTTGGATTATGATTAGAAAACTCTAGAGAAAGTCTTAGGGATAAAACTAAGTATAAGAAAACATCTCTAAATATTGTTAAGTATAGAGTAAGTAGTTTATCAAGAAAATACATCCCTATCTGGATACTACTAGTGGATGTGGCTCTGTCACAAATGTATATAGAGGTAAAACCCAAAAATACCACATTGAGTTAGAATCGACCAGGAACTTGTGCATGTCAATAGGCCTTGATGCACACTTGGGTTGACACTCCTGGGGGATATGATTTGGTAAATTCATAATCTCATTACAAAAAATTATTAAGGGAACAAACAAATAACTGTAAAAATATATTTTAGGAAATAGATCATGTATAACATAGATTGCGGCCTAGAAATTCATAAGTTAAGGAAATACATGTAATTTATAAGTTATCCCTTTAATGTCATTGAATTACTCTTTATGTGTTTAATAATTTAAAAAATATATTCCCTATCTATATTTTGGATTAAGTAAATGAGTAGAACTAGAATTAAATGCTTAAAGGTAGGTTTTTCATTCATAGTTCTATTCATTCCTTCATATCACAAAAGTTTAGTAGAACTATTCAAACACCACCACAAAGCATGGAATTAGAACTATCAGTGAAAATGGAAAATGGGGAAATTATTGCATCCCAATTATATAACTCCTCCCATGTCACAAATTATGGTTTGAACTTCCCAGTTAATCTTTTCATACTCCCTTTGGTGGAATTTGATGCAATTCTATACATGGATTAGTTTTCCTTGTATAGAGTCAACATTAATTACTGTTAGAAGGAAATTAATCTCCATATTTTGAATCGACCCCCGATTATATATAAGTTCAAAGAAGAGTATGAATCTTCTTTAGCATCAACATCTCAAGAATTTATATCATTACCCTAAGAGTAAACATATCTAGCTCAAATGATTGAGTCTAAGGAAAGAACCATCCTTGATGACATTCCTATTTTGAGGTAATACACTGATGTGTTTCCCAAAGAATTTTCTAGTCTTCCTCCTAGCTGAGAGGTTAAATTTTCAATTGAGATTATACCTGGGGAATTAACATTATCCAAGACTCTGCATAGAATGGATGTTGTGAAACTTGAGGAGCTGAATAAATAAATACAGGATAATTTGTATAAAGGGTTCATACACCCAAGTGCTTCACCATGGGGTGAACCAACCCTCTTCATCAAGAAGAAGTATGGTTCAATGTGCCTTTTCATTGATTATCGTGAGCTCAACAAGATCATGATAAAGAAAAATATCCTCTTCCACAAATTGATGACTTATTCGATCAGCTATGTGGAGGATAATACTTCTCCAAGGTGTATCATTGGTTGGGATATTACCAAGTTAGGGTGAAGAAGGAGGATATCCCCAAGACTAATTTTCATATAAGGTATAGGCATTATGAGTTCATAGTAATTCTATTCGGACTCACTAATTCCCCAATGATCTTCATGAACTTTATGAATATAGTCTTTAGATATTAACTAAAATAATTGTTGGTAGTCTTTATAGATGATGTTCTAATATACTACAAAATTAAGGAGGATCGTGAGAAGAATCTGAGTATTGTGCTAAAGACCTTGTGAAAGGAGAAGCTTTATGAAAATTACAACAAATGTGAGTTAAGGTTGAATTAAGTCTCATTATTAGGGCATATCATTACAAGCAATGGGATATTTATGGACCCTTCAAAGATAGAATCAATTGAATGATGGTCAAGGACAATATTTATGACAGATATCCATAGTTTTCTTGGATTAGCTAGGTATTATCATTGATTTGAGGGAAATTTATCTTGATTTTCAAACCCTATAACCAAGCTAACTCAGAAGGGAGTTAAGTTTTCTTGGAATGAAAAATGTGAAGAGAGCTTCAAGGAGTTGATAAGGAGTCTTATCACTGCACATGTGCCCACACTACCCACAAGTGGAGATATTTTCATGGTATTCAGTGATACATTGAAGAAGGGATTGGGTTGTGTGTTAATGAAAAATGAAAAAAAATCATAGCCTATGCTTCAAGGCAATTGAGATTTCACGAACATAACTACCTAACACATGATTTTGAGTTGGCTATAGTGATCTTATATTTGAAAATATGGAAACATTATATCTTTATGGAGAAGTGATAAATATATTCGGATCACAAAATCCTAAAGTATATATTCACATAGAAAGAGATTAATATACTCCAATGAAGATGGTTAGAGCTGATCAAGGACTATGACTTCTCAATTCACTAACATCCTGGGAAATTGAATAAAGTGGAAGAGACTCTAAAGATAAATGATCTATTAATTTTATCATTGCTAGGAATTGAGAAGGATCTGGTCTTATTAGACTTGAAGAGGATGTATATGGGAATCATAAAGGAACATCATCAATCCTTTCACAAATGATTCATCAACCGTCTCTTTTGGAAAAGATAAAGGATTCACAAATAGTTTATGTGGGAATTAAGAAGAAAGTGGAAACTATATAGAAAGATAAATCCTCATATTTCAATGTTAATGAAGGAGTTATGAGATTTGGTTTAAGACTATATGTACCATTAAATCCTAATTTAAAGAAAGAGTTGTTGGATAATGCATATAGCTCAACCTTCTACATCTAATAAGGAAGCACAAAGATGTATTGAGATCTCTGAGAACACTATTGGTGGGACAATATGAAGAAGGATATTGGATAATATACATAAATATATCTTATATGTCAGCAAGTGAAAGAGGAAAGGAAGAAATCCAAGGAGATGATGCAACCATTGCCCATACCTACATGGAAATGGGAAAACATCACATGTTTCCTTTATGATTATCATTCTATATCATGCCTCATTATTCATGTTTATGATTCTCATCCCTTTTATAACCCATTGATATTCTATTGTATAAGATGTATTTTATTCATGTTATGCCATTTTTATTGCCTTACTGAGCTTTATAGCTCACACCTTTTTTATGTATGTCCCAAGGTTATTCCATGAAGTTTTAAGTTTGATGGAATATTATGATCAGGTTAAGAAAGTTTTCAACAAAGATAATGTATTCCCCATTTTAAGTTGTTATATAATGTACCTAATTCTCCAATACACTATACTTATTGATCTTAAATGTTGTATTATTTGTAATTTTATGTAATAAATCGTGAATTAATGTGTAATAAAGAGAAGGGTTTTCATAAAGACCATCTTCAACAAGCTACGACATCATAGTCTAAAGATAAACCCCTTAAAATGTAATTTTAGGGTGACCTTAGGAAATTTTCTCAGCTTCGTCGTATTCCATCACGGCATCAAATTTGATCTTTAGAAAACAAAATATATTATTAGCATGTCACCTCCTCAAAACCTCAAAGGGTTGAGAGGACTTCAAGGGAATTTGGCCGACATCTGGTGCTTCATATCCAACCTCACAGGAAAATGTCTAACCTTCACCAAATTGATGAAGAAGGGGGTCACATATAAATAGATCAATGATTTTTGGGAATCATTTGATAGCCTCAATAATTTCTTCTTTATTCGAGTAATATTAATTCCACATGTTGAGGAAAATCAACTCATTCTATATGTGACGTCCCTAGAGTGATCAATGGACACCTTCATTGAACAAAAGAATGATGTTGTGAACAAAAACAACATTTATTATCTCAGTCAAACCATGATTAACCCTGAAACTCAATATTTTAATATCAAGAAGATCTATCTGGCATTATTCTTTTTATTTTATAAATTGAGGCACTATCTGCAGCACCACGAGGTCCAAGTGGTCTCTAATAATAATCTTCTCAAATATATCATTAGTTTTCCTATGTTGACATGACATTTTTCATGGTGGGAAGGTATTCTATAGTATTTTTATATAAAATTTTTTCCATATAAATTAGTTAAAGGATAGGCCTTGGCATATTTCCTTGTAGAGAACCCTTCTGCAGAAGCGATGTCGTTAAATGCTAAATTGCTCGGTGAAGATATATTCTCTATTAAAGGAAGCCTCCAAGCATGGGAAATTTATTTTGACAATATATCCATGAGACTAATAGTGATAAGGATGGAAGACCCTAAGCTCAAAAATTTTGGGTTAAGAATCATGATTATCTCTCTAGAAATGGTAGTTTTACCTTACACCTTCCTACTATCAGAAGTTTGTACCAATAATGACTCAAAAAATCAGGCCCTTATTGTAGGTCTGGAACTGGTACTCCAAATACATGTGGACTTCCTAGAGTTGAGAGGTTATTCGGATTTGGTAATCAAGAAGATCAATGGGGATTCCTCTATCATAAAAGAAGATCTAATAATCTTTCTTGACTATATCTGAGGGTTAATGGAAAATTTCCCCTTAAAAATAACACTAAATCATGTCTAGTAATCACATAATTCCCGATAAGATGCATTGTACAATACATCAAACACTCTGGAAGATCCAAACCGGGATCAAACATTCATCATTATTTCCCATCTCTAAATGGTCTCACCTTTCATTCAAATCAGAGAAGAATAAATTAATGAAGTTAGCCTTATCCCTAAATTGTATGGTCCTACCACTAGGTGGTTGATGAAAATCATGGACTACCTTAAAATGGATTACTCCCATTAGATAGGGCTGGGAAAGTGAAAATATGATGAAGAGCAGCCAACTTCACCCTCTATGATGGCCCAAATCACTAGAAATTCCTCTATAAATGAAGCTTCAATGGATTCCTTCTTAGATGTATCGATGGAGAAGTGACTGTGGATATTATAGAAGAATTACATACTAGAGTATGTGGCACCCACCAGCCAGGGATCAAGCTTTCCCCACAAATATGAATGCTTGGGTACTACTGGCCCACTATGACATAGGATTGCACAAAATTCCCCAAGAAATGTCATTCCTACTAGATTTCTGCCAACTTCATCCATCAAACCCCATAATTTCTATATACACCTAAGTAATCATGGAAATTTTCCATATATGGAATTTTTGTTGTGGGGAAATACCCCCTAGCTATGGCCAAGTAGTTCAAATATATCCTTACTGCTACTGATTTCTTCTCCAAATGGGATGAGGCAATACCCCTCAAAGAATTTGAGGCCAAAGTCATTATCAGCTTTGTGAAATCCAATATCATTACTAGAATTGGTTTTCCTTATACAATATTTATGTAAAATGGAACCAATTTTTGTTTTGTTGAGGTATAAAATCTATATCAAGAGTACAATATCAAATTCGACCATGCATCCCGCTATCATGCAATAGCTAATGGACAGATAGAGACCTTCAACAGAACTCTATAAAACATGCCCTAGAAGATGGTGGATAAATATAAGAAGTCTTGTCCTGAAAATATATTTCATACCTTAGGGTATTACTGAACTATGACCCGTACTGCTACACTGAAGACCTTGTACTCGTTGGTATATGGAATAGAAACAATCCTACCCATTGAGGTCCAGTTTCCCTCACTCTATGTTTCCATCTGCAACTAGCTATCTATAGATGAAAAATCACAGAAATGATTGGATGAATTGGAGTGACTGGATGAGAAAATATTGTATACCATACATCATATGGATGTTTATAAAAATTAGATAGCATAATCCTTTAAAAAGAAGGTATACCTCTATTCATTCCTCCAAAGATAAGTAGTATTGGTCCTTAGGACTCAACTGATACCAGTAAATAAGCCTCCAAAACCTAATCTGAAGTGGGAGGAAACTTACTCCATACACAAGTTACACTCTAATGGAGTTTATTCCTTGATATCAATGGATGTAGAGCTCATTACGACCCTAACCAATGCAAGGTTCTTAAAGAAATATTTCATGTAATCACGCGACATTTTTCCTAAATATAGGGCATTAAACTTTATAGCACCATAAATTTCCCAATTGTAATACATTAAACTATGTATTTGGTCTTTGTCGCACGACCTTAAAAGGCATGAAATAATGTCTACGATGTATGATGTTAAAATATGTGGCATTATCTTCCTCATCACATG
This sequence comes from Viscum album, assembly GCA_963277665.1. NCBI lineage: Eukaryota > Viridiplantae > Streptophyta > Magnoliopsida > Santalales > Viscaceae > Viscum > Viscum album. Next base: position 321,847,335 of record OY728146.1, read on the forward strand.
GAGATAAACTGCATGACATAAAGTCTTTTTCATATGACTTAAAACTACAAGAAACCATTTTTCATTATCGTATGACATCAAACTACATGGTTGAAATCCCTCTCACTCAATGTTAATAAAACCCCAAAGTACAACAAGTTGAGACACTCCTTGTGGTCCCTTAAAAATGGGCCTCCATCTCATGTGTAGGTCCCAATCACAACCCTCTGACCTCTCGGTGGGTCGAGATGCCCTCTTGGCCATACATGAGGAAGAAAATATGGGAATATCCCATGAAAAATCCCCACTCACGTCATTACCACTCCATATTGGAACTTGGTCCCCTTTATAGGGATAAGACCCAATATTATCATGTCCTTACAACAAGATGATAAATTTTACAGCCAACATCCTCATCCTATTATGGTAAACTATACGATCTATCCAAAAACTATGTGTATCTTGATTCTTATTCCAATGAGATAAGTGGTGACATCCAAATTTCCAATCCCAGTTTTGGCCACAAAGTAGATATATATATCCCATTTTCCCTATGTATGAATCAAACTGGTAGAGGGAACCCTTTTCAAGAACTACGTGTGCCTTGATTCTTTCTCTAGAAAGATACATAGTGACACCCAGGTCCTACCCCCTGGTCCGTTAGAATATTTCTTTCACATCAAGTGACCCACATCCTTACTATAAAATGTTAAACCGTGCGGTCAATGTCCTTTCCACATGATGTTAAACTACATAATTCATCAAGAACTATTTCTGGCTTAATTCTCATTCCAATGACATACGTAGTGACACCCAGATCTCTAATATCGGGTCCAGTCATGACCAAAAAGAAAAAAATACCATTTTCCCTATGTATGAACAAAATATGAACAATGAACTTTTCCAAAACATATAGCTTTATTTTCATTACAATGAGATGTGTAATTATACGTGGACCTCATGTATTTGGCCCAAACATTATTCTATAAAACATTAAATCCCTTTTCCCCATGTTAAATTTTTAAGAACTATGTGTGGCTTGATTCTCATTCCCATGAGATATGTACTGATGCCCAAATTTCTATCCTCGGGCCCAGCCACCAAATGTTCGTTATTTCATGTAGTTTTATGTTCGTTCTCACCGCATGATGTTAAATAGAATGGGATTTCAAGAACTATGTATGGATTGATTCTCATCCCAATGAGATACGTAGCGATGCATGGGTTATAATTCCTCGCTCAACCACCACAAAAATCTAAATGCCCATATCCTTCACTTGTGTTCCTTTGTGTCATGGAAGAAGATTTTCCACTCTTTGTTTCTCACACCGAGCACAGATCACATGGGATTAATATTTTTGGTAAAGAAAATCCATGCATAGGTAAGGCAGGTCAATTTGTGTGGGGATTACCAGGTTCCTGGATGAAAGACCTTAAAAGGCACACCATATGTCCTCGTCGCATGACAATAAACTGCACAATTCCCTCCAGAACTATGTTTGGCTTGATTCTCATCCTAATGAAATACATAGTGGTGTATGAATATTTAATTATGGTTCCATATATAGAAAAATATGGAAAATACCCCCACTCTTCCATGTATGATTCAGATTTACATGAGAGGATCCAATACGGGTTCTCACCCTATACATGATCCTATATTCAAAAAAAAGCATTTCTCTCGTATATGAATTCAATCAGTGTGGGGGATTTTAATTTTAGAACTATGTGTGGATTGATTCTTTCTCTATAAAGATACATAGTGACACTCGGGTCCCATGCCTTAACCCAACCATAGTATTCCCTTGATCTTCATGTTGATACACCTTCGTCCTTAGCACATGACGTTAAAATTATTGCTAATGTCATAATTGCATGAATTTAAAATACAAAGTATCTAAAGAACTATGTGTGGCTAGATTATTATCCCATTGAGATACATAGTGATACCTAGGCCTTAATTCCTAGTCACATCCATTGGGTAAAGAAAAATTCCCTCTCTTCTACATAAAAATAAAGATATGTGTAGGAGCTTTTAATTTGGATCCCCTCATCAAGGGGTCCTCCAAGGAAACAGAGATATCCCCCTTCTACATATGAGTTGGATCTATGTAAGGGACTCCAAAATCATAGAAAATATCATTCCAAATTCATCCTTTGTTCTCATATCTATCCCTTCCACATGTCATACTCCTAATCTTGAACACTTTTAGATCTTCATAATATTTATTCAACTTCTGGTGATAGAATGTCGGATACCTTGGGACTCTTTTTCCTGACTAGGTTGTAACATTCCCTAGTTTTCTTTTCATAATTCACAAAAAAAATGGTCTTTTAGTCAAAGTATTCTACTATTTTACAATGTTGTAATAATCCCCAGTTGGATTTTTATAAAATGGCCCAAAAATGGGTTTTTCAACCAGTAGTAGTGTTGCCCTCAAGAGAAGCCTCTTCCATCCTTATAAGCTTTGGCGACATTATATTGGGACCCATGATTCGAAGTAGTCTATAGTCTTCCATCGCATATTTTTCTTGTACCATTTCTCCTGGTCTGTAAAGTTCCCAGATTGTGGTTTACAACTTCCTCCTTCATGTCTAAATTATGTAGGAATGACCTTGGATCGATAATCCACATATCACCTATCGTTTCCCTAATAACTTTGTCCTATTCATACAACCTAAAACTATAGGCACAATATTTCCTTCATTGGGTCATACGAGTGAAGGAAAGATTTTCCCCCAATTATTTGGGAATTTTGACTTGAAATAATTCTCCCATAATCAGGTAACTTCCTTTCAAAAACCAAACTCTGTGCCTAGGGAAATCTGAATCTCTATAAACTTCCATCATCTTTTAGCAGTATAATGTCATAATTCCTGAGAACTTCTTTTCTTGACTATGCAGTAACATGCCCTAGTTGTATTTTCATAAAGAATCCTAAAAAATGGGTTTTTCATCAAAGGAACTCCACTATTTAATATTCAATAATACTCCCTATTGATCTTTGTATAAAATAGATAACAAAAAGGTTTTTCAATCAGCGATGAATTCATTCTTGGGAGAGACCTCCAATATCACTATGATCCCTTTTCTCCATACCACTCTTCAGATCTGAAGAACCCCAAATCATAGTTTACACTTTCAACTCTCTCACCTGAATATGGTAGAACATTTTTTGATAGATTAAAAAGAATGAGATAATCATCAACCTTTTGGTCAAAGAACAAGACCTTAAATTATATCCCCCCTAATGTTCTTATTATATGACTTTAAACTACATATAATAATGTCCTTATTGTATGAATTTAAAATGCATAGTGTAATATCCTAGTCACAAGATGTTAAATTATACAACAACATCCTAACCATAAGATGTTAAATTGTATGACAATGTCCTCACCGTAAGACATTAAACTACACGGTCAATGTCCTTGTGACATGACATTAAACTACATGATACTTTAACCCTTTTCAGAAATGGGCCTCCTCCCTGATATCAACCATCTAAAAAATATATACTTCTTCACATGAGGAAAATTCATGTAGGGGAAGTTTCCCATTCATTTCCAACACCAATAAAAATATTCTCTTCTTTCTCAGACGCATTCCTTTGGAAAAACCACCCATCATGATCTTGAGAAATATAAATCTTTATAAACTTCAGTCATCAATGATAGAATGTCATAATTCTCGAGAACTCCTTTGCCTAAATTCTCTATAACACATCCAATTTGGATTTTCATAAATTTATCACAAATTTTAGGTCATATCCACCAAAGGATTCCATTATTCGACTATGAAGTAACATTCCACAATTGGATTTTCATAAAACATCCCAAAAAATGGGTTTTTCAACTGGTGGTGACATTTTCCCCAATAGAGACCTCCTCTATTCATTAATATCATGTTTTAGATTTAGGAAATAAAACATTATGTCTCAAGATTCCCCACTAGATATTTGAATAATGTCAAAACATTCTCAGACCATGGGATCTATTTGGGTCATCATTTTAAAACTTATGTTCAAATCTGTTCGACCTAAAACACCAATCTCATTAGTCTATCATGTAAGAATTTAAACTACCTACAAAAAAATACACATTACTTTCCTGGTTGAAAACCCATACTGGGAACTCTGTAAAAAAGTAGATTCTTAGAACGATATACCTACACTCCATATAGTTTAGGAAAAAATTGAGTAATGAAAATATTAAAGGTGAAAAACTTGTTAGGATGAAAACCCAAAAGGGGTGGTCTAAGGAAAAGACAATTGTTTCCCACTAAGTCTCCTTTATATTGAGCTTAGGAAAAAAAAGTAGGGTGATGACACAAAAAGAAAAAAAATTTATAGGGATATATATACAACCCTATAAATATTAAATTTATGCTCTCTAGGCCCATGGCTTGGGGAAAACTTTGAGAATTTCCCCATTCTATCACTATGATTATGACTAGTTGGGCTAAAAAATGCTACAAAAATCAGATTCAATGTTATATTACGATCACATAAATAAAATCGGGATGAACACATGGATGATTAGAATAAAAATTCTTTTCATTTATGTAGAGAAACAAAATCAAAGGATAATCTACAAGATGGAGTCACTCCGTCAAAATTTATAAGATATCATCAACATAACTCTTTATTTGTTGAATGGACTCTCGAGCTCCATTATCCACATGGTAAAGCCCATTAAACTAAATGGATTTAGTATCCTTATCCCAGAGAATGTCTTTCACTACAGTCGTGGTTGAACCCTCAGTCTAGGCTTCTTATAATGAATGGTAGAGCTGTACAAGCTCCCCCTGAGAAGCATACAATTCCTTATGAAGGTGCGACACTTGAATGGTTTTCTCATTAATCTTTTTTTTACATTCCTTTAGATTCTTGGTATGGTTGTCCTAATCTTGGGATAATACATCCTAGAAATCACCAGTGTTGATGAGCAGCTTCATCTTTATGAGGTCTTTTTGAAGCTAGTGCTCTCCCTCTTGTTTGAAAATGATTTTCTTCACATTAGCATGACTAATGCAGTAATCAAATCTGTCAAATCCTATCATACTAAACCTGAATGAATTTTGATGTATTTGAAAAGGAATTCCTTAAAGAGGAATCTTAGTGATTATTTTCTAGATATCCCACCAATTCCTATGGTGTGTGATGTGAAGATAATTTTTCATATCTAGATCCAACTCAAATTCACTGTCAAAGGGATATATGTAATACGAGATCATTGTACTTATTGAGTCACCTTGACCCACTCCCTCTTAGTTAGTAGTGGCTTCTTTATCTAAAACTAACCGCATTGTCATAGAGGCTTCACCCTCAAACCCAAACATGGAAGTTTAAGGAATTTTATAGTGGGAACGACTCATCATTAATCTCAACAGAATAAAAAAAAGAAATAGGTGATGATTAAAGCATTAGGTGACACTCACCTAGTAACGGATCAGTATCTGGGGTAGATTCCTCCCTAGAATACCTGACATCATTAGTTTGAACTGAAACCTCTTATCGAGGAGTACTATCTTCAATATTCCCATAAATCACCAAGAAAGGATCAGGAATATTTATCATTTCAAGATTAATTTGAGATAGTTCCCCCTCAACGGTGGGACTGGGATGGACTTCGAAGTCTTATTCATGCATCTTCACTATGACATTTTCTGTAGATGGAGCTGTGTATTCCAACCATTCATGATTATAGAATCAGACATAAAAATGTTGGTTGCACAAGAAATAAATACTCTCATCCATTCAATTCCTTATTAAGTTCCTCAAATTATACTAAAGTATTAGAAATTTGAATATGTTCTGTCAGTTCTTCAAAGGTCGTGCCAAGATTTATCATGGTGTGCATTAATGTCCCAAGCCCCATGGTAATATCTCCCATGGAGACACTGGGATTATTTGGCTTAGGACCCCATAAATCACCCGCTTCTGATGACTTCAGACCCTGAACAGCTTCCTCGGTGATAGTTGTAGGGTCATCATCAGTCGTTTCAGGGTCCTCTGGTGCATGAGATGAACCTAAAATATCACATGGATGAAAGTAGAACCTTTATATGACACCTTATTATGTACCTTTTAAAATACTATAATCTTCTTCCCTCTCTATAGTAGCAGGACTAGTGATAGGAGTAGATGATGTATCCTCAACCCTCAACAGTTCTTCTGTCGAGGAAGCTGACTCACTAGTAGGGATCCACACTTGGTCCATAGCACCCTCCTTAGTTCTTGGAGGCTCATTTATAAGTCCCTTGAGAGATGATATGGAATGAGATTCTCAAATAATGAAAAGGGTTAGACATTTGTTCAAGATAAAGAATATATTAATGGTTCCATGATGACTTACCACTATTGACGAGGTTCTTAGACAAAGATTTTATCCTCTAGTATTATTTCTTTTTTGATGGAGGATGACCACCATAAACCACATCAAAGATAAGTATCATAAGGGGAATATAGTTTTCCCATCCATCTTAGCCTCCATTGTTCACTGTTTTGGGGATAACTCTCTTAGTTTAGGAGACAACTCATCAATCCTAAGCAGGGTACCAGATGGGCCATATTTTAGCAATGGAACCTCAGTTGATTCCCCCCTATACTGCTGAAAATAAAAATGACCTTTCCCTCAGCAAATTTTTTTTTTCAAATAAAATAAAGGAAACACATAATATGAGATTATAGAATGAGGAATTACATCCTTAGGATTAGTATAATCAATCCATTTCTTAGAAGATTAGTGATTGATCCCTTCAGCAGTGAACTATCTTGTCATGACATCCACCCTTCTCATGGAAGGGATCTAGTTTTTAGTTTCATAAATGAACATCTCTAATTCCTGGATATAAATCCTCACCTCGGAGGGATTGTACTTGAAGTGAAGATCGGTTGGGGCTCAAGCATCTTCTATCCCTAGAATCTGCAGCCTAGCATGAAGGAGTACCAATATGATTTCAACATCATAGGACATGTACTTACAATGTTTACTACCACTGGTCTCATGAATTTTGAGGTCTCCCCAACCTATATTGAAGAAAATTCAACTACCCTAGATTTCATGAGCTTCCTGACCCTCTCTATCATAGATGAAGGACGATAAAATGGAACCCATGTATCTCTTCAGTGGTGAGGACTGGACTGTCTAGGTGAAATTTTAGTTGGTTTAACCCTTTTGATTCTATTCATTGGACTAAACCTTACACAAGTTCGTTTAAGAAAACTTGGGACCTCATCATTAGCACCTCCTGAAGGGGGTGAAACATCCTTCGTAGGAGAAAAAACATCTTTTGTGGGAGTATAATCCTTTCTACCCCACTTTTCATTCTTAGTTATATTCCTAGTACCATTTTGAGGAACATATTTGGTCAACACTCCCTTAGGGAATGATTCAATCCATGCCTCAGTATATTAGGAATTCAATGCATCTACTGGAGGAAGGTTGATCACTTCTTGATTCAACTCCATGTTTGTAACCATCCATAACTGTCGGGCTACCATAAGATTATTTTCTAATCTGACACACACTGGAGGAGATATGGTCATTTGTTTAGGAACTTAAATTTGCATGAAACCCTATATAGAATGTAGGACTTTCATATAACTTCACTGTCGATACGAGTCACCAACACACCATCCCTAATGGACATCATATAAAATCTTATCTTGCTTCTAGCCTTACCGTCATCAGTGAATATCTCAGTAGTTGGTTCCCTATACAGGATGAAATTGAACTCCTTGAATAGGCTTAGCCTCAACAGGGTCTTGATAGGCTTTATGGACAAATATGGAATACCATAAATGGCATAAACATACGATCGAAACTAGATATCATGAATCTCAACCCCGCTCAACAAATTATAGGATCTAAATTGGGCCATGACCCATCCCCACAGTACCTAGAACGGTCCTTCAATTTTGAATGGGACCTTCCTTACATGGACATGTTGCAGGATTTGATAAATATTTTCTAGGATGGGAATTTCCAACCCCGCGTTCTTCTTCCCAACCAACTTGGCTACCACGATGAATGTACCTAGCCTTATGTTGTCGTTGGAATCACAGGTAGGTAGCTGGTAAACACTTAGCCACATGGATAAAATTCCTCAAGATGTGTATTCGGAGGTACTCTAGACTTGGTATTGTACCCCCATTGGTTGTACTCCCCTTTCTTCAAAGTTGGACAAAATATATCGAGAGTGCTACAATTATCCATTTTGGGACACCCAGTTTGATGTTTTCAAGTAGGACCTTCCCCCTTTGTATCCAGGAAGGTACTTATCCACACTTTAGGATGGATACCCCCTTCAGGAGAGGTCTCTCTTCATAATATCCTAAGATATTTTTAGAGTTTCATGTGCTAGAGGTGGAATCCTTTCAGTTTCATCCCACATTTCCCTCATAGGGATGAACTTGTTATATATGTTCCCAAGGATCGAAGCCCCAAAGATCTTGTGGATGTCCCACAAGATGATACCAACTTCCCCATGCATTAGGTGGAAAGAGTTTAGTTGCAGGCCCCATCATCTTAACAACTCAGGGATAAACTCAGCATTCTTATATACATAAGTTTTCCCCATCTAAACATCCTCATAGATTTAGATGTCTTATATCTCCTTTTTGAACTCTGCACAAGTTTTGTGCACCTAGTATGCCCACATCCACTCTAGCTTAACACCCACTCCCAATCGAAAGTCTCATTGTTTCCTCGAACCCTTTGACCGGACTATCTGGGAATCACGAACGATCGAGGGATAACATTTTAGATTTAATTAGGGAATGTCTAGCTTTATATCCAAATCACACTAGCTATTGTGCATGACACAGGTTGTGGATGATGTCTCAGTGTTAATATATGCACCCATTCTTGAAACATTGGATGTAGTAAAGTTTCTATAATCCTAAAACCAAGAGAGAGGATTATAATACTTTGAATTTAATATGAGGTCCTCCTTCGTATGATCGTGGCCATAGAGTGTTAGATAATTAATCTCAGGGAATTTGTGATGATATTTCTTCAGATGTTCTTCCAAAAAGGGTATTGTAGTACCGCGAGTGTCAAAATATTCATGCCCTATAATTTTCACCATCTCCTCAATGTGATTATTATCATGTTCATCAGAAACTCTCTGTAGCTACCATTGAACCCATAAAGAAGCATCAAATTTTTAGTTTAGATATGTCTCTATTTAAAAAGGTTGAAAAAAAAGGAAAATTTTCCAAAGGGATAAATTTGATCAGGGTTCTCATGAAGGTTCATCATGAAGATCCCTCTTCCAAGGTCCATGCGCAAGTTATTCATCAAAATATATGAATCTCACAACTAGATATCACCATATATAATCGAACAATAATTTAGAAATAGAGCTTCAGTGGAGGATCTGTGCAGAAAATTAGCACGGTGAGACCCAAAATGTGGTGGCGTGAGAACTAGCCGTTGAAATATAAGCCCTATGTATAGGTGAGGAAGCTTCTTTGCATAACCCGTGTATGTGGACCACCTCCATGGAAAACCTAGGTGTATGATCTAGGAGGATGGCCTGGGAAGACGACCTGGGTGGACAATTTCCATGATCCATCTGTCTATTTTATCCCTTTACCTCAGGATCATACCCTCTTATTTTGATTGAATCCAATCATAAGGGGGGGGGATTTTTTTGACACATTTTTTTTTAACATGGATGAAAAGGAGAAAAGGGAAATACCTTTTAGGTTTAAGAGAATAAGATAAATGAATAAGTACAAGGATTGAAAAGTCCTCCAAAGGTCATTTACCCATGTACCCCAAAGCAGCATCGACACTCAGGGTACCTGTGCATCAACCTACATGACTGGTCTGATTGGAGCCTATGAGACATACCTACGCAGCACCCCTGAGAAAAATATCTCATCACCCAAGGTCCCATATTTTCCTAGAAATATGACTCTGGGTTCTTCATTCATATGGATGTAAAATCTTGAAGGCCTCTCAATGCTCTGATTTCCCTAGTCCTTCACTCAAGCCCTCTAAAACATTCTAGGTAGTTCTTTAAAACCTAAATAATAGGGAATTAAATTGGAATAGGGAAACTAAATTCCTACTAGGGTTTGAAATAAACAACAACTATGTGAGTCTCTCGCTCCCTCGTGGTTGATGAATATTAGCATGAGGTCTCATTCCTTAATCAGGGATCCACACGATCCACCTTCAAGAACACCTATGGAGACCCTTAAAGTATTGAGCAAGGTCTCACCCAAGTGTAGTTTCCCAAGTGTTTCATCACCCAAGACACCCTTGGATTTCCCAATCCTACCTACGCAAGCCTCCCTTGGCTCGCCCAAGCCTACCTATGTGAGCCTCTTTTGTATCTCCCTAGCTTATATCCTGTGTGAGCCTCCGATCAGGCCCTCTTCTAAGCCATCCATGGCAAGGCCTCTCTTCCTTTGGATCCATTATCTAAAAGGGACCAAGTTGAAACCTCCACTGAAGCCTTAAAACTTTCAATTCCATGAAAAGGGTCACACTGGCGTGTCTCCCATTTTTATATGAATTCCTTTAGTCATAGGTTTCCTACACTTGTCCTACCAAATGGTTAGGGTCCTCAGGGTGAATTTAGATTTGCATTACTTTAACCATGAGGACCCTAGCCCTAGGGACGGTGTTAGGGAGTTCCCAATATCGGATACTAGGGTTAGAAACATGTCATACCCTTGTCATCTCTAAGACCTAGATCCTATAGTTCCCAGTGGGGAGGGTGAGTATTATGCTTTCTTTTCCATTCAACATGGAATGAGATCCTCCTCTCCCACTACAGAACCAATTTTAGGGTGTAACGTCCCAGATCCGGGTGCTTCCCAAAGCTACCCCGAACCTGGTTGATTACATAATATCAAGCACATTTCACCAAATTCCAAAAGCTACCGACTAGCAGTGAGATCCAAGGTGTGATAATGGGGAAATTATTCCCTCATTGGTAGAGTATACACAATGGAAAACAAATAGTAAAATAAAGTGGAAGTAGTAATACCAAAAAAGTAAAAAATGGAAGACTAAAAGTAAATCCAACAGAATCCACAATATATATAATGATTCATTTAATATGTGTCTAGGAAAGTATCCAAAATGGGTCACAATGCTGGAAATATAATAAAATCCAAAACAAGGAAAAAACAAGTAAACTCCAACATCATTGCAAGACTCATCTTGGTCTCATGCTATCTAACTCCAATATAAATAAATCAAGTAACTGATGAAGAAGAGCACTTTCTATTATCTATATTTGCAATCATATAATCTGTTTGGGTCCAAAACATGACCCAAACAGGGTGTGAGATGAATCCCAATAGGCGACCACCAAAAGATCTATGCCTAACTGTCAGTGAATATATATAGCAGGTAATATGCAGAAATAAAGTAATAAACTAGGAAGTACTCAAAAGTAAACAATCCTATAGTTTTCAATTACATTCATTTACATTTATTATTCAATCCATTTAATCATGTAAACCTTAGGATCTATCCTAATTACATATCAAATTTATTTTCATATTTTTAATCAAATTATGATGATTTTTTAATGTTTTTCAATGATAAACCCAAAGTATTTTAATATTTTATTAAAATAATGGGCATTTTGAATTTTAGAATAAAAGTGATAAAATTTTGAAATGTGATTAATTCTGTATTTTTGACAGATTTTTACTACAAGGGTATTTTGGTCATTATTTTTAAATTATAATTCCAAATGGAGTGATTCTTTTTTTTTGAAATCCCAATTTTATTTCCTCCAAATTTTTCATCTGGACCAGGGGATGATTCGGCCATATAGAGGCCTTAAAATCAATTAATTTTAATATTTTTATGAGTGGGCAGCATGGACCCCACCACCATAACGGATGCACAACTCAGTCTCCACACCTCATATCGAGGAATCTTCCTATAAATTTCATCCAGAAAAAGAAACATCCAATGAAAAATCTATAAATCCTATATATGGTGGTTAAATGAGCTGAAATTTGGAGGGGAGACATCCAACACATTTATGAACAACCTTTATGAAGGGGTCCACATGTCAATCTGCAATTTTGTGGGCCAACAACTTGAAAAGTTTCAAAGGAATAATTCTGGATATAAAAGGAGGTCATTTCCTTCTTCCCAAATCATCATCTTGACACCCACAGCCAAGGAGGGATCCCACCGGGGCATGGGCCACTACGGCTCCTCCCCCCCCCCCTTATTTCTTCTTTTTATTTTATTTTCATTTTAGTTTTGTTTTAGTTTTAATTTAAATTGTAGTTTGAACTTATTTTAAATAAATCTATGCATTTTTATTTTTTGTTTCCACCACTTAATTTAATTTATAATTATTATAATAATAATAATAATTGAAAACTATTATTATTATTATTATTATTATTTATAATATCTCAATCTTAATTTAAAATTATTTTACTTTATTTCTCTCTCCTATTTCAAATACTATTTTCTTAATTAATAATTATAATGATATTTAATAATATTATTATTATTATTCTCACATTCATTATATATTATTTATCTCTCCCTCTCCTCTCTCTCTCTCTCCCTATTCTCCCATCCATCCACCATTGTGATCTCATACTCTTAGAAATGAGAGGATAACCCTGAGACTTGGCCTGGGGGGAGGTCAAGGTGTTCTTGAATTTTCTTTAAAGTTTATTATAAATTTCTTATAGACTTGATTAGTATTCTTGGGTGAGGTGAATTTCCCTGATTGGGTGACAGTCCCCAACGACATGTGGCTCAAGCTATTTCAATTCTAGAAAAGAATAGTGATTCAAACATGAGATTTCATGTTTGAGTTATCAAACTAGAATCGACCATATAAAGGAGAAAAATGATTAAATCCCTGACTGAACCCCAAAACCAAGTACTTTCATCCTAAATTCATTCTGTTTGGACTTGCATCTTAGTATAAATTTAGAATTCTTGATTTACATGTCCTTTTTTTAAATAATCAAAAACCACAAAAAGAGATAGTTTAGTTGACATAGAAGAAATAAGTGAAACAAACTGAAATTCTCTTCAAGAGAGACAACCATGGTCATCCAATGTATTGCATTAGGAAAAATATAATTACTTTTGTCCATGCCCCACGATAGGCGTGCGTCACCTAAGCTCTGTATCCCCTGTGTAAGTAACAAAACAGATGTCTCAGAAGACCATCTAAACAATCAAGTAATACTGAGTCCAAGCTTGTGATTTGGATTGGTAAACTCATCATAATCATTATATTATTCACAAACTACCCTATGGTAGAGCTCTCATGGTCCACCCCCTTTGGTTCCACATAGTATATATTAATTGAAAACAACTGCATGGGAAGCTCTCAAGGTCAATACCCCTTGGTCAACATATCATCAATAAATTATAAATGACCACCTCGGCAACTCTCATGGTCAATACCCCTGGGTAAACATAACATAATCAATTATAAATGACTACATGGGGCAATCATCTACACCAAGGCTCTCATTGTCCTGTGTAAATAATTGGGAAGTCCCCTCAGTCTTCCTGGTCTAAGGCTCTCGTGGTCCATTAGAAAAAAATTGTGCATAACATATCAAATAAACTCATGTAATATATAACTACTACATGGATAAACATTCGGAAAGCATATAACATGAATTTCATATAAACAACAAATCCATCCTAACAAGACAAGGCATAGAAAACAAAGCAAGCCTAACAGACAACCTAGATCAAATGGCCATAAACAATCAAATAAGGGAGAAACACCCATGGGGTGTCTCATAAACAAGGTATCCAACCTTACACATAAGCAAAAACCCTTATTTTCTAATCAATCAAACCATATAAGTTAATAAACAGGGTTAAATTCCAAATCAATCAATACCCCAAACGTGGGTATGTAGCACTTTTAGCATATATAATCCAAATATGAACAAAGAAAGGCATAACCCACCTACCTAGATGTCGTATGATCAATATACTTGAACATAATCCCTTGAATTATCCTAGATCACGTAGATCTACAAAAATGTGAAAAACACTCAAACTTGAATAACCCATGAGAGATAAGGAATCAAGAAGAAGGGATTTATGGGTTTTGAGAACTCACCGGTGGGATTCCAACGCATTTGGTAGTGTCTCAATCGGATCTCGAACAGATAATCGGGGGTTCGATCTTAATTCGTTGTTCCTGAGATCTCCTGTATGAAACATAGGAAGAATAAGTCATTTACAGACATGAGGCTTGACCCCAATCCAATATATCAAATAAAAATAAAACTACATGGTATGTTCATTAAATTTACATTCCATATAGTAGCCTTAACTAGCCCCTAACTTAAGTGGTCTTCCAGGTCACCACATGGCCATGTACTCAGTTGTTACATGGCCAGCACGCAGTTGTACGCGGCAAGCTAGGTACATAGTGAGTACTCAAAAGTACACGGCGTGTACTTAGAAAATTCCCTTTTCTTACTTTTTTCTCAAAAACAACCCAAATTCAAGATCCATACCTGAAATGAAGATCCATGTTCTTACAAACTTCTCCCCTTAAAGTAATTCATCCCTAAATTTCCATTCCAAGGGTGGTGAAGAAGAATCTGGGAACAACTCTGGCCACTTCGATCGTACGTCGGCCTCCCTATCTCAAGTCTTATCCTGAACTTAGTTGTGTTTCCATAACACCCAAACCAAAGAAATAGACTGGGCATGGAGAACCTTCATGTTGTGATCTACAATCCGAATAGGATTCTCTTTGAAGGATGCATCCACCTCCAACGCAACCTCATCAGGTTGAAAAATGTGAGATGGGTCTGAAAAGTAATGTCGTAGCTGAGAAACATAAAAGATGTCATGAATAGCCTGGTACCTCTGAGGTAACTACAACTAATAGGAAACCAGACCAACTCTTTCCAAAACCTCAAGTGGTCGGACGTATCTCAGTGAAAGCTTCCCCTATCTCTTAATCCCTTTGTGTCCCAACCTCGATGTGACACGCATGAAAATGTGATCTCTGGCCTTGAACTCTAGAGGCCATCTCTGTCGATCATAAAAATATTTCTTTTGAGACTGTGTAGTATCCATCCTCTTCTGAATCAACTCCACCAGCTCAGTGGTCTCCTGGACAAGATGAGGTGCTAGAACAGATGCCTATCCAACCTCCATCCAACATAAGGGTAATCAGAATGTCCTACCATATAAACCCTCATAGAGTTCCATCTAAATAATTTCCTAAAAACTGTTATTGTAGGAAAACTCTACCAGGGGTATGTGTCTCTCCCAAGATCCCCTGAAATCCAAGACCCATTCTGGAAGCATTTCCTTCAAAAACTGAATTGTGACCTAAGACTAGTCATCTATCTGGCGATGGTAAGTTGTACTCAGAAGTACCTGTGTACCTAAATCCCTCTGTAGTCCCTACTAGACATGAGAAGTAAATCGAGCATCCCTATCTGAAATGATAGAGTGTGGAACCCCATGAAAACGTACTATCTCTCAGATGTACAAATTTCCAAGCTCATCCACACTAAAGGTTTCCTTGATTGGTAGGAAATGTGCAACCTTCGTGAGTCTGTCAACAACAACCCAAACAACATAATTTCTTCGAGGAGACCTTAGTAAAACCATCACGAAATCTATCGTGACATCATTCCAATTCCACTCAGGAATGGGTAACTGCTGTAATAGACCTTTCGGTCATTGATGCTTTTCCTTCACCTACTGACAAGTGTAAAATCTCATAAAAACCAGATACATCCCACTTCATGCCTGGCCACAAATATCAATGATGTAGATCTCAATACATCTTAGTGACACCAGGATGAACTGACCATAACAAGTCATGAAAATCTTGCAACAGCTCTTCTCTTATGTTTATTGACACCCATACGCACCCATGAAAATTCAAAACTTCATCCTCACCTATAGTCCACCTAGGAGTAGGGTCCTTGCATGGAACACTCTCTCGTAGTACTGGGCCTTCATATTCTAATAGATTCCTCATTCTCACTCGATCCAGTAGAGTAGAGGTAACAGTTATAGAAGAAAGAAATGTCTTCCCATGTTTTTCGTGCACCTCCAAATGCATCTTAGAGAATAGATTCATAAGTTTTCACTCACTATTGGCCTCCTAAACTAACTGTATCTGAGTTCTCATGCTCAGCGCATCATCCATTGTGTTTCCTTTCTTAGGTCTGTAGGCAAGCTCAAATTCAAAATACTAAAGGTACTTAACCCACCTTTACTATATCAAATTCAGATCTTGTTGAGTAAAGATATACTTGATGCTTTTATGGTTAGTGTATACCACAAAATGATCTTCCAAAATATAATGTCTACAACAACATAAGGCATGAACAACCACGTCTAACTCGATATTGTGTGTTGAGTAATTCCTATCATGTGACCTCATCCACCAAGACCCATACACAACAGCTCCTTCCCCTTGCATAAGAACTACTCCCATCCTGATACCTAATGCATCATAGTAAATGGTGTAAATCTTTCCCAGCTCTAGAAAAATCATTATTGATGCTGAAGTCAATCTCCCTTTCATCTCTTGAAAGGATGAATCATAGGAATATGTCTAAAATTACTTCGCACCCTTCATAGTCAGACCTATTAGTAGTGATTCTAATCATGAAAAGTCTTGAATAAGGCATCTTTAGTAACCATCCACCCCCAGAAAAATTTGTACCTCAAAGACATTTTCAGCTGCTTCTAGGAAACTATCACTCTCACCATCTCTGGGTCTACTAATACTCTTTTCTATGAGATGACATGACCCAAGAAGTGAATCTAATCCATCCAAAAGTGTAATTTTGAGAGATTATCATATAACTTATTCTCTATCAGTGTACTCAATACAATATCAAGATGGATGGAATTTTTGTGTTGATTGTGAGAGTATGCCAAGATATCATCCACTAAAACTACCATAAAATAATCCAAGTAAGGATGTAACACTCAGTTCATCAGTTTCATTAAAACTTCTAGCGCATTCTTGAGACCGAACAGCATAACTAAATACTCGTATAGACCATACCTGATCCAAAAGGCTGTAATATGTATATATAATGGTATAATGTGCAACTGATGATAACTGGATATCAATTCAATATTTGAGAACACCCAGGATCCTCAAAGATGATCAAAGATATCATCAATCCTTAGAAAGGGGTATTGGTTCTTGACTATTAACTAGTTAAGATTTTGATAATCTACACAAATTATGAGGGTATCGTCCACCTTCTTCGTAGAAAGAATAGGCAAAACCCAAGGAGAAGTAGTAGTTTGGATGAATATCTTTTCTTTCAACTCCTCTAACTACTTCTTGAGCTCTTATAACTCTGGTGTAGTCATCCTATACGGAGGAATGGACACCAGTGCTTCTCTTGGCATAAGCTCAATAGATAAATCCACCTATCACTCCAGAGGTAAACCTGAAAATTTGTTTGGAAAGACATATTTGAAATGATCCACCACTGGAGGAAATTCCATCTATGAATTCCCCTGGTCATCCAGATATAAAATAGAAATATGAGATGTAACTCCTCTCAACCCATGATACTTGGGTCTAGATCTTCTCTCCTGGACATCCCACTCACCCTTGTGTAGAAAAGATCTTCCCTCTAGTGATGTGAAAATCACCCTATGACGATAGTAGTCAACAAAGACCTAAAAGGAGAGCAACCATCCCATTATGAGAATGACATTGAAGCATGTCATCTCTAAGACATAGAGGTCCAATAAGAAGTGACACCCACCAACCTCAATAAGGAACTCCTTGCACTGACGTACACTAGCCATCCTAATCCCAAACGGAGTGTCTAGCATCATAACATCAATAGAAGTAAAGATACAGATCCCAAGGATCTCTATAAGAAAAAAATATATAAAACTATGGGAATCCCCCATATTGAAAATAGTAGAATCTAAAACTGAGTCAACTAGAATCGTAACTCTAACTATAGAGGTTTTGGGATCCTACTCCTGTTGGGTCCATTCCATTGCAAAAGTATAACCTGTACTGTAGCCCTGTGACCCTGCCTAGATACCCTGAGCTGATCCAACCTACTGTCGTTGAAAACCTGTCATTTGGATTCCACATCCATGACCACCTCCTCAACATGAATGGTCTGACAAACTCTAGTTCCCTAACTGATGAGAAACTGGTGGCCCTGCTCCTGAACATGGAGTCATAACAGATCCCCTCTCACTAGCTTCTAGTGAGAACATCCTACAAAAACGCTGAAGATGACCCATATTTCTGCAAGATCGGCACTCAAATGGGTCTCTCGGGCACTAAGGTCTCGTGTTCCCACTCTTTATACAATGGTATAACACTAATCAACTACCTAAAGAAAAATCATGTGAAATATCCCTGCAGCACTTCCTGCTATCGGTCAAAGGAGTACCAACCCTAGATGCTGAATCGACCTGGATCAAATCTCCAAACTCCCTTAGATTTCTCTTGGTAATAAGTGCTTGATTTACTATAGCAATAACCCAATTCAACCTGAAAAAATCCACCTATGATCAGATTTCATACCTAAGACCATCCTCAAATCACTTATCCAGTGATAACTCATCACCTCCCCAAACAAGCGCAAAGTGATGAAGCTCTATAAAGTGAGAAGAATAATCCATCATTATAAGAGTGTCCTACTCCAAATGCATGAACTCCTAGGCTTAGTCGGACCTAAATTTATTGGGGTAAAAGTAATTATTGATTTTCCTCCAAAACTCTTCCCAAACCATATCTCGATGACGTCTCTCATATGAGATAACATCCCACAATCTCTTGGAGGAATCATGTAGCAAGTAAGTCATGATATTAACCCTCCTCTAAGGAGGAATCTATATATTCTCTAAGATATAAAGAATGTCCTCCAACCATGACTCTATAGCCTGTGGTCCTCCATACCCTGAAAAAGTGGGAGGATGTTTCTACTGGAACACTCACGTCAGCTATGCCATAGTCGGGGTAGGATGTGGTGCTCCCTGAAAAGATTGTATCATCTTCATAAATCATTCAAAGAACTGTGAATCAGCACCTATGTCTTATATAATATCTGGTTCCAAGATGGACATGATGGGAGGATATGCTCATAGTCTATGATCTACCATTTCCGGTGTCTGATCATCGCCATGTACCTGGTGTACAACTAGGGGATGTCTTAGTGGCATGACTCTGCAAGGTCAAGTGCTCACCTCAGTTCGAGATTATCAAGTACTTCAAATTAAAAGTGCAATAATGGAATAGGAGAAGGAAAAAAATAAAGTTTTTCAAAAGAGGGTTACACGGTGGTAGAACCACTACACAGCGTGTTCCCTTAATACTTAACATGGGTGTTTACTCCTACCAACCTAATCGTGTAACACCTCATACACACGTCATGTTCCTCCTAAGACACGACATGTACTTGAATATTCCCTCCTACCCAAGTACTTCTACATGTCTATAACTACATAGTTCTACTGGTGTAACACTATATGGCATGCACACTCTAGAAACGGTGTGTACCACAAAAGTTTCATCCACTCATTTCGTTAATCACATGGTCGGATACATAGTCGATTACCACATGACGTGTACCCCCAGGACACGGTGTGTTATAATTAAGTTTATCAAACCCCATGTCTCTGCTCACACAGTCATTCACACGGTCAAGAACTACATGGCATGTACATAATTCACAAGGAATGTACTTAATAAAAGTCATTTTTTCCAAAACAGAAGAACACGTGGTGTGTGTTCATAACATCACATGCCGTGTTGTCTGGGTTTCTAGATAGTAAGCCTCTAAAACTTATTTTGAACCCTCAAAAACATAAAATTTTCCAAGAAATTTCAAGTTCCATTCTGTGAGAGCCCATACTCCCCATGAATCAAAGTTTGGAATCCTTATTCATATCATATTTTAATAGAATTCAATTAAAGTTCAAACATGATCCACCAAATTTTGATCCAAGATAGCCCATAACACCTCAAAGACCAAAGATTGGAATACATCCAAATGAAACTTTACATATACTAATACCTTATCAAAATAGTAGGTTTCTCTATCATGGAATCTATCATAATAACATTCATATCTAGCATGACATCTATCACAACAACATGAAATCAGTAATTCTCTCTAAATGGCATGGCAATAATGCATTAAATGTGATTTATAACTAGTTCCTATATTATTCATGATATGGAATACCCTCATCTCATTAGGTTGAAACAATATAGAACCACAATGATATTAATCATAACAACACAAAACAAGTGAATCACCCAACGGTGAAATCAAATCATCTATAACAATTGAAAAACTAGAAAAATTTAAATATTTGAGGTTACATGGATTTTCCCTATACATGGGTTAGCTACTCCCGAACACAGCATATTACCAACTAGCTATTACTTTATATCCCAATCTATTAGCTCCAAATAATATGGTAAAACAGAAAAGAAAACCCCCTTTGATACCACTTTGTAACATTCCAGATCCGAGTGTCACCCAAAGGTTCCTCGAACCCGATTGGCCACATAACCACAAGCATATTTACCCAAATTCCAGAGGCTTCCAACAAATAGTGAGGCCCAAGGTGTAATAATGGGGAAACTATGCCCTTATTGGCAGAGTATACATAGAGAAAAACCAATAGTAAACAAAAGAAAAAGCAGTAATACCACAAAAGTAAACAGTGGAAGACCGAAAGTAAATCCAACAAAAACCACAATACGTATAATGATGCATGTCATATTTGTCTAGGAAAGCATCCAAAATGGGTCACAATTCTGAAAATAAAATAAAATCCAAACAAGGAAAAATCAAGTAAACTCCAATAGCATCGCAAGCCTCAGCTTGGTCCCATGCTCTCCAGCTCCAACATACAGCAATTAAGTACCTGATGAAGAAGGGCGCTTGAACTTATCTATACCTACAATAATATAATCTATTTGGGTCCAAAACATAACCCAAATAGGGTGTGAGAAGAATCCTAGTAGGAAACCACGAAAAGATCTGTGCCAAACTGTTTTGTAATGTCCTGGATCTGGGTTCCACCCAAAGGTGCCCTAAAACTAGTTGGTCGCATAACTCCAAGTACATTTAACAAAATTCCTTAGGTTACTGACTATCAGCAAGGGACAAGGTGTGATAATGGGGTAACTATTCCCTCATTGGAAGAGTATACATATTGGAAAAAAATAGTAAACAAAAGCGGAAGAAGTAATACCACAAAATTAAATAGCATAAGACCAAAAGTAAATCAAACAGAAGCCAAAATACATATAATGATGCATGTCATACGTGTCTAGTAAAGCATCCAAAATGGGTCACAATGCTGGAAATACAATACAATACAAATCAAGGAAGAATCAAGTAAACTCCAACAGCATTGCAAGCCTTATCTTGGTCCCATGCTCTCCAGCTCCAACATACATCAATAAAGTACCTAATGAATAAGGGTGATTTCCCTTATCTATACCCGTAGTCATATAATATGTTTGAGTCCAAAACATTACCCAAATAGGGTGTGAGATAAATCCCAGTAGGCAACCACCAAAAGATCTCTTCCTAATTATCAGTGAATCTATATAGCAGGTAATATGAAGAAATGAAGCAATAAACTAGGAAGTAATAAAAATTAAACAACCCTACAGTTTTGAATTACAGACATTTACATTTATTATTAAATCTATTGAATCATGTAAACCTTGGGATATAGCCTAAGCTCTATATCCCATGTGTAAGTAACAAAACAGATGTCTCATAAGGCCATCTAAACAATCAAGTAATACCGAGTCTAAGCTTGTGATTTAGCTTGGTAGACTCATCACAATCATTCAATTATTCACAAACAACCCTATGTGAAAGCTCTCACAGTCCACCCCATTTGGTTTCACATAGTATATATCAATTTCGAATGACCACCTGGGCAACTCTCACATTCAATACCCCTTGGTCAACATAGAATCAATAAATTATAAATGACCACCTCGGTAGCTGTCACAGTCAATACCCCTGGGTCAACATAGAATAATCAATTATAAATGACCACCTAGGTCAATCATATACACCAAGGCTCTCATGGTCCTATTTAAATAATATGGAAGTACCCTTAGTCTTTATGGTCTAAGGTTCTCACAGTATATTGGAAAATAGTGTGCATACCATATCAAAGCATCTCATGTAATCTATAACTACTACATGGATAAACATTATCAAAGCATATCACATGAATTTCATATAAACAACAACTCCATCCTAATAATAAAAGGCATGGAAAATAAGTAAATCCTAACAGGAATCCTAGACCAAATGACCATAAACAATAAAATAAGGGAGACATGACCATGGGGTATCCCATTAACAAGGTATCCAACCTTATGTATATGCAACAACCCTTATTTTTTAATCAATAAAATCATAGTAAGTAATAAACAGGGTTAAATTTTAAATCAAGAAATACCCCAAACATGGGTATGTGGCACTTTTAGCATATATAATCCAAAGATGAACGACGAAAGGCACAAACCATGATGCACCCAATTTTTGTATACATTTCCATATATATTATTGAAAATAAAAACATGTTTTCAGAAAATATCTATTGTTTCATGAACATATACTTTTATTTTGGTGATTCTGTTTACTTTCAGGAACTTTCTGGCTAAAATACACAAATCAAGTGAAGTCTGTTGAAATTTTAAAACTACACGGCGTGTACTTTATATACACGTCGTGTACATCCAGACAGGGACACAGATAAAAGGAGGGAGTACACGCCCATGTTTCTAGGCTAAATCTACACGCTGTGTGAGGCGGCACAACACGTCGTGTACTACTTTCTAGAAGCAGTTGTTGCTGAGAAAAGTCTACATGCCCATGTGGCCTTTGAAGAAGTCATGGCGTGTTCCATTCTCTACACGACGTGTCTACTATTCTAGAAGGGGATTGGTGGCCAAATTTTGATACTACATGCCGTGTATGGAGGACCTACATGCCATGTACCCTCAACTACCAGGCGGCACCGTGACAAAGTCAAAGACGGCGTGTTAGGCCACCTACCAGCGGATGAAAATGGGCGCCAAAGCGTGTTGAAGGAAGTACACGGTGTGTACTTTCTATACACATCGTGTACTTTATTTTTCGATAAAAAGAGGCCTTGTCTTCGGATTTTGGAGTTCGAAACCATTGGAGGAGAGAAGAAGCTATGTTGTTACCATTCCCGAGCCACCGTGGTGCCATAGTTCCACTATTCCACCTACCGACACCAATCGTCAACGCTTACATGATGAATCTGTCAGGTATCATGTGTGTCGTTTCTCTCCTGCTTTCTATGTGTAACTAAACCCCTCGTGTTGGGGATGTGGATGAAAGGATCGTAATTTGTGTGTTGTTTTATATAGTTGTGTTTTCTCATTGTAATTATTCTTACTCTTCTTAATTCACTGTCAAATATAACTGAGAATTCTGAGCTAGACCAAGGGAAGAATTCTCAATGATACAAAAGAGAAGTAATGGTGAAAACATCCATGACCATTGGAAATATTTCACTGATTCAAATAATGGACTAAACTTAATAAATAATTAAGAACACTGACTACCGGACCAAGGAGTCAACTGCTCTAATTCCAAACAATAGGAACCGGACCAAGGAAATCTTGTAATAAAAGGAAATCCAGAATATTGAATTATCATGAACAACACAACCATTTAAGAAATCCACATAAGAACTACGTAATCACCACAACCTCGATGCTTCTTTTCTTCTCATTTTAAACTCTTTTAAATTCACTTGTTGTTTTCTTTAAAACTGTTAATCATTTCTTCAAAGTAAAACAATATAGTTTGAATCCAAAACCAAAATAAAACCAATCAACTCTAAATTCTGCATACTTCACCTAATTAAGTATTAAATCAATTGAATTCACACATGCCATAGTTCCCTGTGGATCGACCCTGAACTTATTCTATACTAAAGTTTTAAGAACGGGTAATTAATTTGGGACGCATATAACTTCAACCATAATGACAAGCGAGACCAAATTTTGGCGTCATTACTGGGGAACAACTTTGGTTTTAGTGCTAAGATTTAAATTGTGTTAATAATTGATTTAAGTGAAAATAAAAATCAAAAATTATCAAAAATATATTTTCTAATCCCATTTCAAATTTTCTATTTTGTTTTTCCCTTTTACGCCTGGTTTTCGTTTTTTTGTTGTGTAGAATCTAAAGTGTATGATCAGACATCCTACACGGTCCAGGAGCGTCGAGTCAACAGAACTACTTTCGCTTGACCCGGAAATCGAACAGACCCTGCTTTTTTGTCGGCGTGCACTAAAAAAACTCACAACCAGCAACCCTCTACCATGGCGAACATGGAAGAGGGAGCACCAGCCGTGGATGCTATGGCTGAGAATCAGTACCAGGATCAGCAGCCTCCCGCTGCTAGTCTATCGGAGCAGGCGCATGGGGCATTCATGGAATTCCTACCAAGGGATTACCAATGGTCGCCGCAGCAACCTCCTCTGGTGTACGGCCAACTCCAACAACCGTAGAAAATTTTCCCACGACCATACTTCCCCCCATAGGAGCATTTCATGCAAGCTCCACCCCCTCAGCAGCAACCTCAAAGACGTACCCTTATGGAGTACGGTCTTCCTTCAATCCAAGGAGCTGATACGGGCATTGTCCATCCTCCAGTCCAGGACCAGCACTTCGATATCAAGTCTGCTATCATGCAGCTGATCCAGAACATTGTCCAATTCGGAGGCCTACCCAGTGAAGACCCGAACACCCATCTCTCCAACTTTCTGGAGATCTGCGACACGTTTCGTTACCATGGCGTGTCTGAGGACTCCATCCGTCTTCTACTATTTCCCTTTTCTTTACGGGTCAAGGCGAAATACTGGATCAAGGGGCTGCCACAACGATCTATCCTCACCTGGGAGGATCTAGCCCAGACGTTCATGTCCAAGTACTTTCCACCATCAAAGATGGTGACACTCCGGAATGAGATCCATAATTTCCAGCAGCACAACTCCGAGTCGTTGTACGAGTCCTGGGAACGCTTCAAAGAAATGTTACGAAAATGCCCCCACCACGGACTCCCACTCTGGATGCAAGTCCAAACCTTCTATGGAGGACTTACAACAAATACCAAGTCTGTGGTGGACGCTGCTGCTGGAGGTACGGTGATGCGGAAATCCCCTGAAGATCTATTCGAACTACTGGAAGACGTGTCAGCCAACAGCTTCCAGTGGCACTCCAAGCGGGGGACTCAAAAGCGAGTTATGAACAATATTGATGCTACCACTATGTTAGCTGCTCAGTTGGACGTTGTGTCCAAGAAAATCGATGCATTGAACCTCAAAGGAGCACCTCAAGTTCATGCGGCAAACCATACAGCATGCGGTGACTGTGGTGATAACCACATCATGGGAGAATGCCCGGGTTCTACTGGAGGCCCTTCGACGAGCGAGGTGAGTTATGTTGCCCAAAATCGAGGGCCCAACCAGTACCAGCAGTACCAGAACCCGGCATGGAGAGATCAACATAATACAGGCTGGGGCCAACAACAACAGAATCCTCTGCCCCAATGACCTCCCAGTTACAACCATCCTCCATACCAGAACCAATACCAAAGGCCGCAAAAACCCTAGAAGGGTCCTTATTAGCAACAAGGGTATCAAAACCCACGCCCACAGTAGCCACGGCAGCCACCTCCTCCACCAGCTCAATAACCACCTCAGCAGGAGAACACTTCAAGGTTAGAGGATCTGATGATTAAATTCATATCTACTACTGAGACTCGATTCCAAAATCAGGAAGCTTCGATTCAAGGCTTGGAGAATCAAATTGGATAGCTAGTAAATCAAATCTCGGGAAGGCATCCCAGTACACTACCAGGAAACATAGAGAAGAACCCAAGAGAGGAGGCCCATGTTGTCATGCTCCGAAGTGGAAAAGAGCTCCAACGGAACCAACCAGAACAGCCAGGTTCACCCACACCCCCTGATGATGAAGAACGTACCAGTACCGACCCCTCCTCATCCAAAATCCTGCATAAGGAGGATTTGAAAAATAAAGAAAAGTAGGTAGTCCAACCATTCAAGCCTGCATTTCCTTTTCCAGAGAGAATGAAGCAAAGGAAGCTGGACCACCAGTTCAGAAAATTCATGGATGTGTTCAGAAAGCTCCACATCAACATACCATTTGTGGAGGCCCTGACTCAGATGCCCACCTATGGAAAATTCATGAAGTAAATCCTCTCGAATAAGAGGAAGATGCAGGATTTGGGCGTTATTGCACTAATAAAGGAATGCTCTGCGGTGGTTCAACATTCAATTCCTCCCAAGCTTCAGGATCCATGTAGTTTCACCATTCCTTGTACTATTGGATCCTATGAGTTTGGGAAGTCCCTCTGCGACTTAGGGTCTAGCATGAACCTCATGCCCCTCGGAGTTTTCAAGAAGCTGGGACTCAACGAGCTCAAGCCTACCCGTGTAGCCCTTAAACTTGCTGATCGATCCATCAAACATCTGAAGGGAATACTGGAGGATGTACTGGTCAAGGTGGGTAGGCTAATCCTCCCCATTGATTTCATCATCCTCGACATGGGGGATGACCAGGAAGAACCTCTTATACTTGGAAGACCTTTCTTGGAAACTGAGAAGGTACTGATCAATGTGCACCAAGGAGAGCTTATTTTCTGGGTAGGGGATGAAAGAGTTTCCTACAATGACCTCAAGGCTGTCAAACATGCTTCCTTGTCAGAGCATGAGGACTGTTATGTAGTGTCCACCATGGTTAATCATTTTAGCAAAAAAGGGGATGATCTGGTATGTTCTTTTACTTCAAATAATTTAATTATTCCAAATATTCTATTAGAAGAGGCGCCAGAAGACTTGAAATTCATAGAAGTCTAGGGAAGCCACTATTGGCAGCGTGTAGTTGTTCCTGATAGTTTGGAATGGGACAAGGCGCAACCACTTTTTCCTTCGATTTTAAAGGCGCATGAACTCGAACTGAAGCCTCTTCCATATTCTCTCAGGTATGGGTATTTAGGACCCAATCAAACTTTGCATGTTATACTTAATGCATAACTGTCATAGGAGCAGGAAGATGCACTTCTACAGGTTCTTAAATAGCGGAATCACACTATTGGGTGGACAGTCACTAATTTGAAGGGCATCAGCCCTACCATTTGCACTCACAAGGTGCTACTTGAAGAAGGTGCCAAGCAATCTCGGTAACCACAACAGCGCTTGAATCCTCCCATGAAGGAAGTTTTAAAAAAATAGGTGATCAAATTATTGGATGCAGGAATCATCTATCCCATCTCGGATAGTACGTGGGTGAGTCCTCTCCAAGTGGTACCCAAAAAGGGGGGTATCACTGTGATTTCAAATGAAAAGAACGAGCTCATCCCTACACACACTATCACGGGCTGGCGAGTATGTATGGATTACTGAAAGCTAAATGATGCCACAAGAAAGGATCATTTCCACTTTCCATTCATAGATCAAATGCTAGAGAGACTGGTAGGGCACAACTTCTATTGCTTCCTCGATGGTTTTTCCGGCTACAACCAAATCTCTATTGCTCCAGAGGATCAGGAAAAGAGAACATTCACTTGCCCCTACGGCACATTTTCTAATCGAAGGATGTCTTTCGTCATGTGAAATTCCCCCGCCACCTTCCAGTGTTGTATGTTGGCCATCTTCCACGACATGGCAGAATGAATCCTGGAGGTATTCATGGATGATTTTTCCATTTACGAAAAATCATTCACCATTTGTTTACGGCACCTGGAGCTAGTTTAGGAATGATGTGAGCATACTAACCTAGTCTTGAACTGGGAAAAGTGTAATTTCATGGTGCAAAGTGGCATAGTCCTTGGCCACAGAATTTCAGCAAAAGGGATAGAGTTGGACCCGGCTAAGATCGAAGTCATTTAACGACTACCTATACCAACTTCCGTCCACGCCATCCGCAGCTTCCTAGGGCATGCAGGTTTTTACAGGAGGTTTGTCTATGACTTCTCCAAAATAGACCATCCCCTCACCAATATTCTAACCAAGGATGCCATATTTGAGTTCAATGAGACATGTGTCAGATCTTTTGAGAATCTAAAGCAGCGCCTGGTGGAAACTCCAGTTATGATTTCTCCCAACTGGGAGGAACAATTTTAGGTGATGTGCGATGAGAGTGACTACGCAGTGGGAGTAGTCTTGGGCCAGAGACTTGACTGGATTTTCCTACCTATCTATTATTCCAGTAGGACTCTCAATGAGGCACAGATCAACTACACCACCATAGAAAAGGAGATGCTTGTAGTGGTTTTCACATTTGATAGGTTTCGTTCTTACTTAGTGATGTATATAGTTATTGTTTATACTGACCATGCAGCACTAAAGTAGCTACTCAACAAGAAAGATGCAAATCCCCGATTGATCCGTTGAGTACTCCTCCTACAAGAATTTTATCTTGAGATCCGAGATAAGAAATGAAGTGAGAACTTCATTTTTGACCATCTCTCCCGCCTCGAGCTGCCTCATTTGGAGAAGGAAGAAGATCGGGAGATCAAGGAGGATTTTCCTGATGAGCACCTCTTTTGGATCAATGAAACACCTAGACCATGGTATGCTGATATCGCTAATTTTTTGGTTACTGGTGTCGTTCACCCTGACCTCTCCTTCCAGCAAAGAAAAAGATTTTTCTCTGATGTGAAAAGGTACTTCTGGGAGGATCCTCTGCTATTCCAATCCTGTGCAGATGGATTGATCCATCGTTGCATCCTGGAGAATGAAGTTCACGGTGTCCTGGAGTTCTGTCACGCCTAACCAGTAGGAGGACATCATGGGCCGGACCGTACCATAGCTAAGATCATGCAGTCTGGATTTTTCTGGCCCACCATGCATAGAGATGCTCGGGCCTTTTTTCCTATTGCGATCGGTTCCAGAGGACTGGTAATGTGGGACGTAGAGCCGAGATTCCCCAACACCCCATCCTGGAGGTCGAGATTTTCAACGTCTGGGGCATAGATTTCATGGGTCCTTTTCCCCTATCTTTTGGGAACACTTACATCCCGGTCTGCGTTGACTACGTCTCCAAGTGGGTGTAAGCCACTGCTACAGCACACGACACAGCCAAGGTAGTCATGAATTTCTTAAAGAAAAATATTTTTAGCAGGTTTTGGGTTCCACGAGTAATGATCAGCGATAGAGGGACCCACTTAGACAACACATTGATGAGAGGAATACTGTCGAAGTATGGAGTAAAGAATCAGATGGGGAAACCATATCATCCCCAGTCCAGTGGACAAGTAGAGCTCTCTAACCGTGATCTCAAGCAGATCCTGGAGAAAACAGTGAGCACTTCGTGGAAGGACTGGTCCAAGAAGTTAGATGATGCCTTGTGGTCATATCGGACTACTTTCAAAACACCACTGGGAATGTCCCCATTCCGCCTTGTCTATGGAAAGCCCTGTCATCTGCCAGTAGAATTGGAACACAAAGCCTATTGGGACGTCAAAGGCCTAAATTTTGATCTAAAGGTTTCTGAAGAGAAACGGAAGTTCCAACTGTCAAAACTAGATGAAATCAGATTAGAGGCATACGAGAACGCCAAGCTATGCAAGGAGAAGACAAGATCCATTCACGACTAGATGATATCACGAAAATATTTCCAACCCGGTGATCAGGTACTTCTATTTAATTCTTGTCTTCGCTTATACCCAGGGAATTTAAATTCACGATGGTCGGGACCATTCCACATTGTATGTGTATTCCATCATGGAGCGGTAGAAATTTCTGGAAAAGACAGTCAACCATTCAAGGTAAATGAGAAGTGGTTTAAAGCTTACCATCCTACAGACAACACAGTGGGAACGTTGTCCACCATACAGATCAGGTAAGCAAGGTAAGTAGGTCGAGCCAACGACCTAAAACAAAGGCACTTTCTGGGAGGCAACCCAGAAAATACACGCTGTATACCACTTATATACACAGCATGTACTTTTTCCTTTTTATTTATTTTATAACTATTATAACTATATAGATTAATTATGTAAATAACTAGGGATGATGCCGGTGCCGATGGAAAAGTCATTGGGGTTTATTCAAGCCGTCCCCGGTTCGAATCCTCCTGACCTACCTTCGGCACGGGGTTCCTCCTTTTATTTACATGGCGTGTGTGGTACTTTCCATATATATATATGTGTGTGTGTGTGTGTTTAAATATAATAAAACCCATGATGGGGATGGGATGGTTGGCTAGAATCGTACCCCGATTCCAAAAGGCTCGGGTTCGAATCCAGAAAACCGTCCCATTTCCATCATTTGTTCTTTTAATAAAACCACAAGACGTGCATTTCGATATACACTGTGTGCTCCATAATTTTTTTTCAATATAAAGTAAAAACATTTTTAAAAATAAGAAATAACATGCAGGTGAAGTAGGCGGATTGCCAACATCTCGGCATCTGGTTCAAAAGGCCTGGGTTCGAATCGCGTTAATCTCCCTACTTCATCCCCATCCTTTCCTAAATAAAAACCACACGTCGTGCATTTCTTTCTTCCCGTGTTTATAGGCTATATAGAATGAATATATATATAAACTAAATATGAACAGCAGAACAACCTTTTCTCCAGTGGTTGAGGGCTTCCTTTCGGAACGGCCGATCGCCGGTTCGAATCCCTCCCCAAGCATCGGACCAAAGGTTGTACTACTCTTTTTCTAATTTTAAATTACAGGGCGTGTATTTTTCGATATACATCGTGTATAGGTTTATTTGTAATATAATTTATCAATATATCTATTTTATTAATAATTATTATTATTATATAGTTTACTATAACAATTATATTTATTTATATATATATATATATATATAATTGGGCATACACGATGTGTAGTCCAAACATACACATCGTGTACCTCGCCTATATAGGCCACATCCCACCCGGCTTGAGACCATGTCTCACGGTCTCCCCATTTCCTCCCCTCTTCCCGTTTTTTTCTCCCAAATGCCACCCAAACCCCCATTGCCAGATCCGTCATTTTGGAGCGTTTCAAGCTCTGATTCTTCTTGCATTGTGATCCTCGGTCAAGGTACGCCGTTCTAAACCCCCTATTTCATGTTTTTAGATTCTTTTAGGGTGTTTTACGGATTGGCCAACCGTTCGGCTTCCGCCCGTACACGGCCACGTCATGAAGAACACACGTCGTGTACTTCTGTACACGGCCACACACAAAATATTTCTAAATTTGAATATACACGGTGTGTATGTTCGGTACACACCGTGTCCTTTTCCTCGTCGTGCCCGATTACTCCTTTGCACACGGCCTCACAACCATTTTCATGTACACGGAGTGTGTGTTCGGTACACGCTGTGTATAGAATTCCCTTTGGACCCTCCGTGTGTGGCACATAACACAGCCTGTCACCCCATGTTCCAGCACATGACGTGTATGTTCGGTACACGCCATGTCTTGTATATCTTTAGTCGTCCCGTGTCTCACCCTCTACACGGCCATGTTCTTCGTATGCAATACACATCATGCCCTGAACCTACATGGCATGTATTGTTTTCTTTGAACTGTTAAAGACATGGCCATGTCATTTTTAACACACGACCACCTACACTTTGAGTGAACACGGTGTGTATGTTCGGTACACGCTGTGTACTTTTACATGGTCTATTTTTCACCCTCGGCGTGTTTATCCAGAGACCACGGGATACTCTACATTTTTGACTACACACCGTGTACTCTGGCGTACATGCCGTGTACTTTTATTTTCCAGTTTTCTCATATTTTCATTGTTTTGTTTTCTTTCTTTTTTTTTTGTTTTCTTTTTCTTTCTATTTCAGGATATGGAAGATCACGATCCTTCCCACGGGAAGCGGCCATCCTCCACCACTGCGGGCGAGAGGCCCAGCTATTTTCATATCCGACTCCACCCAACTACGCAGTAGTACCCCGACGCTCCAGTCTTTGAGCTCCCTCCATTGGACATTCTGCCACCACTCACTCCCTCAGCGGAGGCTGGGCCTACTTCTGCTACACCCCCACCTTCTGGCACAGAGCTTCCAAGCACCACCGTTTCTACTACACCAGCTGCCACTTTCCCTGCGCTATCTTCATCAGCCGCTGGTCCCTCTTCAAGCACACCATCCACCAAGCCACCCTCTACTTCGGCAGATCCACCTCCAGAGCCATCCGCTGCTGCTGCACCTGCACCTGGGCCGGGACCTGCAGGTTCTCCCTATCCTTGCACGGTATTCCCGGTCACCGATCTAGCATACAACAGGGTCTGACGCTTCTCTTGTCGGTCGATACCATTGAGTGGCCGGTACCTCGACAGCAGCATTCCGCAGAAGCTCGGTATTTTGGAGGAGTTGGAGGTGCTTCTCGGGCACACCTCACTCCTCGATATTTTTCAGGTCATCACTCATGTATTCCATGATTTATTTTTGGAGTTTGCGGCCTCGTTTGAGTTTGATGGAGCGGAGTACCGGGAGACACCTAGCGATGCGGTACCCGTAGTTCGATTCTGGATAGGCGGCCGACATTTCTATCTTACCATGACAGAGTTTGGCCGAGGGTTCTTCTTCTACCCCCATCCTATCACCCCACCCCCCGTCTCTACCTTGGCCCGGCCCGAGCGCTCTGACCTCGTTTCCATGTGGTGGGAGATCGCTGGGCCTGACCACCGATACTCCCCCACTTCCCAGAAGAGCACTCTTATAGTCGACCTCATCCTTCGCTTCTACCACTGGTGCTTCCGCGCCATCCTTTTCCCCCACCATGAGGATATGGGGGTCATGACCGGCCGTGGCATGGAGATTCTTACCTGTGTCATCCGGCACGACTACCTGGACCTCCCCTATCTCGCCGCCTCCTATTTCCACTCCATGATTACCAGCCGTCAGGGAAACCTGAATGGTGGATTTTACACCACCCATCTTGCCCACCACCTAGGGGTATTCGAGCCCTCTTTGCCTCATGACTAGTTAGGTTCACCCCAGCAGACGGACTCTCTCATGCTCATTCACATGGGATTGGTCTGGAAGTAGGGGGTGCCTACATCCTTTCCCAGGCTCGAGCCCAGCCACTCGCTGACCCTCATGCCCTATCTGATGCCCCTGGTCCTCCTTCCCCAACCCTCTCGCTTCTCCACCTCACCCACCTCCTACTGAACCCACTTCTTCTGACCCTCCTTCTTATGTCCTATCCCCCATTCCACCTACCCCCACACCCTCGGTCGATCCAACCCTTTCCCTCTGCCTAGACACGATGGAACAGTAGTTAGTTCTTATCATCGGCTGCTAGGACACCATTGCGCGGCATTTGATTCATCTCGACAGAAGCCAGGACTGGATGGAGCAGTTGTTGGCGCATATTGCTCAGCATCTTGGTGTTCCACTGCCTCAGCCACCAGCCTCTTCCTCCGTTCCTGGCCCTTCTACTGCTGCTCCACCGCCATCTTCTTCCTAGGCCATGGATTCTATTCTGCTGACTACGTTGAACCCTACTTCTACCACTTCTGCCGGACTAGGGCCTGCTGCTGAGCTTCCTTGCCCGAGTCCTACACCTGCGGCTTCTACTTCTTTAGCTTCCCTTCCCGATGCAGAGTCTGATCATCCCACTTCCACGCCTCATGCGCCATCTTTACCGGCTGATTCTTTACTGGATGTGCCATCCCCTGAGGCGACCCCATGATAGTGACATTTTTCTTTCTCTTGTATATCCCTTTTTTCATTTTCTATTCTGTGATGTTATGCTTGTTTGCAGTTTTCTTTTTTCTCGACAATCACAGGTATCATGGAGCACCTTGGGCATCACTTTTCACGAGGGGATCATTTTTTCATTTCTATTTTCTTTATTTTTTGGATTTACTTCTTTCACTGCTTTCCCTCATTTTGTCCCCCATATCCAATCTTTCCCACCCTTTACTTTAGTATTTCACTTGGTGGACCATGTGTAGTATTAAGTGTGGGGGAGAATCTATCTCTTTCACCTTAGTCTTTTCCCTTAAACTAATATAGGATACATCATTATTATATTCTATATTTTAAAATGTTAATCAATTTTGGTTAATCATTCTTATAAATGCTAGATTTATCAGTAGGAACTTTTGGAAAGATTGCATGCTTATTTTAATTTTTAAGTATTTTAAAATGATTGTTGATATAGTTTCAAATTGAAACTTTTCATCCTTGATTAATTACATTGATTAGCATAATCATTTATATGCATGTCATGACCTGGTTGTCCCTTTATTATTTTTCTACTCCTGAGAGGTATTCTAAACCCTTTTTCATATTTATTTTCTAATACCCTCTTTCTTGAGAGATTCTTAGGATATGCATCACTACCAGAATTTTCAAGTGTTCTTTTCAAAACATGAATAAATTTTTGAATTACATAAAAATTATTGAGGCATTAGACTGTTTCAACCTTTTTATCTTGAGACCTACCCTACTTTTGATCTTCTTTAAGCCCATAGAATCCATGAACAACCTTTATAGGAAGCCACATTACAAGAATATTTCCCTTCCTACCCTATTTCTTTTTAAACTTTGCATTATTATTCATTTGATCTTTAAAGAGGGAGTTGGAAATACATGGAATATTATTGTGCACATTCATGAAATGAAGGTGGGGGAGTATCTCTTGATTATTTGGGGAATAATGGGTTCCAAACATCTACTCATTGTATTCATAAGTGTTCCCCTTTAAAAAAAACAAAGGGACCTTATGCTTCTTTGCTCATGAACCCTACTTGCCTAAAGGAAGATGGTGACGATTACAAAAGCATTTGACTAAGCTTGTGAAGGAATCATTTTTAGTGAGATTTACTTTGAATATCATGAAATGTTGTTTAATGGAATTATCCTTCCTTTTTAAAGCCTCAGAATTCATTTTTCATCTGAACCTACCAACCCTTAGCCACAGAGACATCTGAACCTTATTGATAAAGCCCTCATGATTTTTATAATTCACTTTTTTCTGAAGTAGAGAATAAGATAACTTTCAAACCTATGGATAGAGTTTATATACCTTAGATTGAGCATAACATTGAATAAAAACATCTTGAGTGTGGAGTGTGATTTTAACTGGTAAGGTAAATCATCAAGTGGCATGCTTATTTTTGAAAGGTTGAAAAATGTGTTGAAAGAGGATGAGAGTAGTTAATTGCATTATATATGAGGCATGATTTTAATATCTTATGAATTGAATTTGTTTGTGCCTTTTAGAATTTTTCCTCAGCAACTTTATCATTTATACTTTTGATTAATTTAATTCCTTCCATTTAAAAGTATAGGCTCTTTTAATTAGATGTTGAGATTTTGATTGAGGGCAAGCAAACGACTAAGTGTGGGGGAATTTGATGCATCCAATTTGTGTATACATTTACATATATATTATTGAAAATAAAAACATGTTTTCAGAAAATATTTGTTGTTTCATGAACATATAATTTGATTTTGGTGATTCTGTTTACTTTCAGGAACTTTCAGGCTAAAATACACAAATCAAGGGAAGTCTGTTGAATTTTTAAAACTACACGGCGTGTACTTTATATACACACCGTGTACATCCAGATAGGGAAATGGATAAAAGGAGGGAGTACATGACCATGTCACCAGGATAAAGCTACACGCCGTGTGAGGCGGCACAACATGCCGTGTACTACTTTCTAGAAGCAGTTGTTGCTGAGAAAAGTCTACACGCCCATGTGGCTGTTGAAGAATACACGGCGTGTTCCATTCTCTACACGTTGTGTCTACTATTCTAGAAGGGTATTGGTGGCCAAATTTTTATACTACATGCCGTGTATAGCGGCCCTACATGTCGTGTACCCTCAACTACCATGCGGCGTCGTGCCAGAGTCAAAGACGGCGTGTTAGGCCGCCTACCAGTAGAGAAAAATGGGCGAAAAAGTGCGTTGATGGAAGTACACGATGTGTACTTTCTATAAACTCTGTGTACTTTATTTTTCTATAAAAAGAGGCCTTGGCCTTTGGATTTTGGAGTTCGAAACCATTGGATGAGAGAAGAAGCTCTGCTGCTACCATTCCCGAGCCACCTTGGTGCCATAGTTCCACTATTCCACCTACCAACACCAATCCTCAACGCTTACACGATGAATTCTTCAGGTATCATGTGTGTCATTTCTCTCATGATTTCTATGTGTAACTAAACCCTTCGTGTTGGGGTTGTGGATGAAAGGATCTTAATTTTTGTGTTGTTTTATATAGTTGTGTTTTCTCATTGTAATTATTCTTACTCTTCTTAATTCACTGTCAAATATAACTGAGAATTCTGAGCTAGACCAAGGGAATAATTCTCAGCGATACAAAAGAGAAGTAATGGTGAAAACATCCATGACCATTGGAAATATTTCACCGATTCAAATAATGGACTGAACTTAATAAAGAATTAAGAACACTGACTACTGGACCAAGGAGTCAACTGCTCTAATTCCAAACAAGAGGAACCGGACCAAGGAAATATTGTAATAAAAGGAAATCCAGAATGTTGAATTATCATGAACAACACCACCATTTAATCAATCCGCATAAGAACTCCATAATCACCACAGTCCTGACGCATCTTTTCTTCTCATTTTAAACTATTTTAAATTCACTTTTTGTTTTCTTTAAAACTGTTAATCATTTTTCAAAGTAAAACAATATAGTTTGAATCCAAAACCAAAATCAAACCAGTCAACTCTAAATTCTGCATACTTCACCTAATTAAGTATTAACTCAATTGAATTCATGCACGCTATAGTTCCCTATGGATCAACCCCGAACTTATGCTATACTAAAGTTTTAAGAACGGGTAATTAATTTGGGATGCATATAACTTCAACCATAATGACAAGCAAGACCAACCCACCTACCTCAATGTTGTATGATTGATATACTTGAACGTTGGCCCTTGAATCGGCCTAGATCGGCATAGATCTACAAAAAATAGAAAAATTCTCAGCCTTTAATAACCCATGAGAGAGAAGGAATCAGGAAGAAAGGCTTTGGTGGTTTTTGAAAACTCACTGGTGGGATTCCAATGCACCTCACAGTGTCTCAATCAGAGCTCAGACAGAGAATCGGGGGTTCGATCTTTGTTTATTGTTCCTGAGCACTCCTGTATGAAACACGGGAAGAAGAAGTTGTTTATGGACATGATACGTGACCCCACTCCAATATATCAAATAAAAATAAAACTACGTGGCATGTTCATTAAATTCACATGCTATGTAGTAGCCTTAACTGGCCTCCAACTTAAGTAGACTAACAGGTCACCACATGACCATGTACTAGGTCGTTACACAACCAACATGCAGCTGTATGTGGCATGCTAGGTACATGTCATGTACTTATAAAACTCCATTTTCTTCATTTTTCTAAAAAACAATCTAAAATCAAGATCCATATATAAAATTAAGATCAGGTTCTTGTATAGGGAATCCCTCCTAGAGTAATCTCATAGACTTTCTTGCATGTGGTTTCACTTCTGATCCTACTCACCCCTTGGCTACTGGGTCAAAGAGGGGATGGTAACTAGAGTCCTCTCATCCCTCTCCCATACCCTTAGCCTCTTCCACCAGCAGTGGTGGAGAAGTGTGCAGTTTTCTGGATCTTCCACTTCCTCTTGTTTCTCACTTTCAAGAATGACTCATCATGACTTGTGAGCTTAGAGGATAGCCATGACACAGCACCCACACACCTAGATTCATTTTTGGAAAATTATTCTTTTTAATATTTATATTTCCTTCCTCCAGAGTACCCCCATAGGAACTGATCCTCAAGGATATGTATCCAATATCAGGGAAAAGTGGATTTTTTGGTTTCCCAGATCTTCCATTTCCACTTGTTTCTCACACCAAGCATGGATCACATGGGATTAGAGGTTGATGGTGGTCATAAAATCCACATGATCCAAAACCTTCTAGGAATCCTCCTTGGGAGTAATCTCCAATAGAACCTATCCAATGAAACCTTAGTGTGTAAGACCTAAAATATTAAACTATGAGAACTCTGATTCCTGCTATAATCAGAATATACAGGATTCCCACCTAAGTCTTGAACTCAGTGGGCCTTCTACTTAGGTGTAAGCCCCAATTATAACCAATCCATGGGAATCCTCCTCATGGGTAAGCCCAAATAACAACCTCCATTCACTAGGGAATCCTCATTAAGAATAATCCCTTAAATATAGCCTTTGGGAATCCTCCTCAAGAGTAAACCCCAACCATATTATTATACTCATCTACAGGCCTACTCCTTAGGTATAAGACACGAACAAACCTCCAAACCATCATGATTTGAGACATAACCCATGGCTCTTTTCCATAGGGAATCCTCCTCCAAAATTATTTTTTAGGTATTTTAAAAATAAACCCCTTTTAAGGGGTTAGTGGGAACCACATGATTCACAATTCATTCAAAATTCAAATCCAAAAATCCATCACCTTTTAAAGATTTGTTGCATTAAGCACATTGAAACTATTGACGTAAACTCCTTGGTCTATTCACCTGGACTCCCATAACCACTGTTGCGTGAGCCCTTTGTCGTCTACCTATTCACATCGACTATCACCCAACACCGTAGCCATTGAGATACCTACCCACTAGAAAAATCACATCTCATCTCTTGACCCACACTGATCACCAGGTTAAAGAATGTGCCATTAATACCATTAGGGTATTAGTCAACCTAGAAATATATATCCCTTCCAAGTTCAATGAGCTTATTTGGCATAATTCCCACAAAAAACCTTGACTATGAACCTTCTTCCTAGATGTTCTTGCCACGTGACTTTAAACTATATGATTGTATCCTTATCATGTGACCTTAAAAAGTGATGTTCCCTATTAAGTGGAACTGAACTATGTAGGTTATGATTCCTATCATGATTATACATAGAAATCTCATTTCATGTGTCCAATCCCAACACCAAAACAAATACCATCTCCTTTGATGATGATACACTCTAGAGTGCCCCACTATGTGGATAGAAAACTAGAATCATCGTAATAACAACCAAAGAATCTATAATCAATACATAAAAGGACACCATTAATGGGGAACCTTGGATACATATAGATTTATCCATTGGTGAAGAACCTCAGAAACATATAGATGATTCTAAGATCCACACATACTAATAATTGATTGTTAATTTAAGGGTAACCCACATCATACTTAATAATTAATAAAGGATTCATTAACATATCTTAAATATATAATATATTCCTAGAGTATGAATGAATTCCCCCAAAAACGGTGTGATGAGCCTAACCTTCCATCCTCTCAACCAATGTGAGTTCTTAAGCATCATTGAAAAAACTCCCCAAAGAGAACCTGGATTTGGAAAGTAGGTCCCATAAGGATATAGAACTATTGGGTGTTTCTAGTTTCATGAAAAAAAATGTTGGAAACCATTCGGAGATAGTGAACCTGATGTGAGTGATTGCACACAACTCAACCACCTATAATCAATCATCAGTCGGTGAATTTTCCATCATAAACAATCATTAATTCCATAACTAGAATCATTGTCTTCAAAAACTTCATCATTGACATGCATGTGTCAAACATTTAGTTGAATATATTTTAAGTGATGGACATAAAGTTGTCATAGCTTTTATAAACTACTCAGTGACCTTTTGATTTATTTCATGCCTCTGTATGGCCAATATCCCACCTTATAATACTTTTTCATGATAATATTACAACTCAATATTACTAAAGGTATTTGAATTTCTTTAATTGGTCCAACAAATAGTGGTAAAGATACTCTTTTGGGTTCAAAAATGGACTCTCACTTAGTTCTCATCACCTAATACTTGTCATAAATAATCATTTTTTCTAAATTTGTCACCTTTTTCTAATCAAGGGACTCTAAATCAAATTTTGACAATATAAATGATATATTTAGTTATGAAATAGATATTAAAATTTTAAATCATTATAATAATACTTACAATCATTTATTAAGTCACTTTATTAACAACACTCTCACTTTTATTCATTTACTTATGAAAAGAAATTTTCTTGAGGTACATTCCCTTCTATGTTCAATAGCACCCACTTCCAATGAAAGTTAATGTAAGAAAACAATATTCAATAATACTATATTTTTGAAGAAAACTTAATCAAATCAAATTAAAACTGCATCCAAATGTTCGTTATTTTTTTAAATGAACTCTTAAAGAACCAAATTAAACTTAGTTTTATATGAAAAATATATAGTTTCTCTCATATTTCTACATAGTTATTCATCCCAAAGTGTGAAAATACTTCATAGAATACTTATGTTTTTTATTTATTTGTGAATAATCCTAAAAAATAAAATTAAATAATATGAAACAAAGTATTAATACAAATCACAATCATTTTTAATCAAACCCCATTAAATTTAAATAATACCTTAAACTGGTCACTTTTCCAAAATATCCAATCACATCTTGGATAGTATAACTAGAAAATCATTGGTGTTTGGTATACCCTTTAACTATGGACCAAGTCTACTAGTACATCCAACATTTAACTCATTCTTATGTTCTTTCCATAGTTCCCCTAACTCTATCTTCATGCAACCATCACAGATTGACCTCTTGAAATTCAAGGTGAAGATTCAATAAAAATATTTATTTATATAAATAAAATAATAATGTTCATTATAATTTAATATATTTTCTTACCCATTTGTTATCCTTGATTTGTTCCCTAATGTTTATCCATGATATTAGTTGCATGAGAATGATGTCACTGTATTTTTCTAGTATTGCCATAAAAATTCTACACTCACTATCATGTTTACCAATTAATTGGTTTTCATTATTATAATATACCATAATTTATGTATGGAAATTTCAGACATCACTTATATGAGTATGTACATGTTTCTTATTAGAATATCTAGTTGAAAAATAAAAATAAAAAATCGAATTAATACAAATTACAACTGAAATAAAATTTATGTGATATAATTTAATGCACTTGTAATCATATACCTGGTCCAATATGATTGGTGAGATCTAATGGATATATATATTGTGGAATATTGGTGGCATATGAAGGATGGGTAGGCTTTAATGCATGTTCTAGATAATCATAAAGCTGTAAAACTAAATTCGTAGGATCATGAGCATAAAATCATAGAGAGATATGAAAAGTGATAAATGGAGGTGGCATAAAAGTGGGTGGAAAGGGATAGAATATATTATGAGTCATCATGATATATGGAAGAGATATATAAGAAGCATAGTCT
The DNA here is from genome assembly GCA_963277665.1 of Viscum album. Lineage (NCBI taxonomy): Eukaryota > Viridiplantae > Streptophyta > Magnoliopsida > Santalales > Viscaceae > Viscum > Viscum album. Next base: position 321,888,606 of record OY728146.1, read on the forward strand.
ATATAAAATTATGGTGAAATCATATGTGGGGACATCCTCAGTGCCTCAAGTGGAATAGTGGGATGAAAAAGTGTGTTAGGTGGGATATGTCGTGGTGGGTCTGGGTGTGATTGGGTATGGTAGGTGCTCTGAGTACCTATAGTATCACCCCTACTCAATTGATTATGCTTCTCGCCACTATTAGTAATATTACTGGAGAATATTTGTCCCATATATGGGTTTTCTTGAAATAAATTTAAAAATTAATAATAAAATTACATTTAATGTATTTTAATTTATATAAATTACTCACTACAGGCACCAGAGGACATAGTCCCATGTCTTTCATCCATCGATAATTATCGAAAAATATTTTACATCATATTTCTTCAACTTTTTCATATTTTTTATAGGAATTAAATATAAATCTTTTTAAAAAAACACTAGTAATAGGAAAGACAGATAAGGTGGAATTTGTGGCATGAAATAATTAAGGAATATTAATTATCAATCCAAAAAATGAAAAAGAGGTGACACATTATAACCAATACTTATTAATTAATAAATATAATGTATAATCATTTTTATACATTTTTAATCATTATTATTAATTTTTTATTACTTTAGCTTAGTTATAATCTATTTGGCTTAGTTTAGTTTAGTTTAGGATGGTTTTATTGAGTTATATATGATTTAGATTTTTTTAGTTTTGATCTACTATATTTCTTCTAGTTTAGTTAACTTTAGTTATGGCCAAATTAATTAAGGTATGTTTTAATCGGTATGGTTATGTTTAGTTAATTTTAGTTTTATTTTGAATAGATTGGGTTGAATAAAATCAGTTATCTTATAGTTAATTCTAGTTCATACTATTTAATTTAGTTTGATTTAATATTATTTTGGTTGATTTAGGTTTGGTATGGTTTTTTATGTCAGTTCGTATCATTTTAATTTTTTTTTTTTGATATGGCTATTTTGGTTAAAAATTATTTGGTTTACATTTGAGTTAGTTCATTTTGGGTTAGGTAATTTGGTTCAATCTGATTAAGTTAGATCATTTAATTATTATTTTTATTTGTTCATTTTTTCATTTGGTCACTTGATTAGTTGTTCATTTTTGGAATTTGGGCATTTGTTCATTTGTTCATTTTTTTTATTTGGTCGTTTTCTCATTTGGTCATTTGGTCATTTAGTCTTTTGTTCATTTTTTCATTTGGTCATTTGGTTATTTTTTCATTTTTTCATTTAGTCATTTGGTCATTTTTTTCATTTTCTCATATGGTCATATATTCATTTGTTCATTTGGTGAATTGTTCATTTGATTATTTAGTCATTTTGGCATTCAGTCATTTGGTCATTTTTTTAATTTTTTCATTTTTACATTTTTTTCATTTAGTTATTTGTTCATTTATTCATTTGGTCATTTGGTTTTTTAGTTATGTCATTTGGTCATTTTTTTGTTAGGTCAATTTTCCTTTTTTTGGTTAAGTTATTTGATTCATTTTGGTTCAATATGATTTGATTTACATTTGGGTTAGTTCATTTTGTTTATAGTTGGGTTAAGTCATTTTTTTTACATTTGGGTTATGTCATTTTGGTCTAATCCAGGATAAAACAATATATAATCAAAGGAACTAAACCAAAAAAACATAAATTAAATTAAATTAAATTAATTAAATTGAAATGAAACAAATAAAATCAAATTGAATGGAATATATGAAAATCTAATTAAATTAAACCAAAACAAACAAAATTAACTAAACTTATCCTTTCAAACTAAAACCAACATGAAAAAATGTGAAACTTCTCAAGATAAATCAAACCAAACTAGATTAAATAAATTTGAATAGTACTAACCTGATAGAACCCAGATCAGGATAAATAGAATAAACTCAAATCACAAATCATTGAATCAATATATTACCCACCACAACTTCAAGTTCACAGCCAAATATAATAATTTAATTATTTGAATCATCATGTGAAATATATTTATCAATACCAATGGGTGTAGTTATGGTGTCAATTTCAACCTCATTATCATAAAAAATGTATCTTTGTATCACTTTATTAATGAAAAAAAAATTAGGCTTTAGAGTATCTTTCACATAATACATTTTTCACCATTGATACCAAAATATATGGAACATCAGTATCCAAGAAGTGACTCATGTCAATACCTCTAAATCCATGTTCATCAATAAATTTTCCCTATCATATCATTGAATCAAACCACTTTCATTTCATCATAGAGACTCGACCATAGGAGTAATAATCTAATAATAGTATTTTCTCAAAAAATACATAATAAGTCACATTTTCATATTGAGGTCAACTATATAATGCACTAGAATAATATTCCACCATTTTAGTTAACATAACATCATCATGTTGTGTTATCATGTTAATTTATCAACTGGTTATAACAAATTTATATCCAGTAATCACCAGTGATTTCCATTCATGATCCAAATTATTTGGATCAAAATCCAATGATCTTATTTCTTGAGAGACTGAGTCAATCAATATACTCAATACATGAAATATCTTTGTATGAATATTAAAATTAAATGAATATTTATTATTTATTTTATAAAATTAATGGTCATACATTTTATTTCAACCAAGAAGGAAAATATTTGTTTTGAAAAGTCTCTCTCCTTCTCAAAGATAGTGAATGATGAATTAAAGTTATAATTTATTTAAGTTCACTATATAAAAATATAGTAAAAGTTTAAGATATATGTAAAAATATATAGGATTATACAGATTTAAAATATTTACTTGATGTAGTCATTAAAAAAATTATATTTAAATAATATTTTCCAATGCACCATCTCCTTCTCTTCAAGGCTTAATTCATCTAATTTATATGATTTAGGAATCCCCTTTATTTGAGGAAGTGATGGAAAAGTGGGATCAATTTGCACATATTTCTCATATTCATTTCCCATTGGCCAGTTATAACACATGCTCACATTAGAAAAATACGTTGAATGGAAATACATAATTTCTTGATCCAAATAACCATTCAGAATGCAATATTTGGTATGATTATTATTATTGACATAATAATTAAATGTGTACATATTTATTTTCATTGGATATATCCAATGAAAATAAATAGGTTACCTAAGAATTATTTTAGTTGTAATATGGAAAATTATACGCAACATGCAATTCAAAAAATATATAGAGGAAATTTTATCAAACTCTCACATAATTAAGAGTGCATTTTCCTATATTTTTTTAAAGTGAAACCCTTAGATCACCATTTATAAAAAATATATTTATAGAAATAGCACAATCAAATCACTATCACCCATATATAATTTTATAGTAAATGAAGAATTGTTATTGGAATCAATTCATGAAGAATGATGTGATGGTCATAAGTTTTTAGATATTTCAGTTTTTCCTCTCTTTTGTTGAGTTTTTTTTGATATGTTACTTATCAGGATCCTTAGACTAGTCCTTGAGGTGTGGGTCGGGATGAGCCTACGGTTGTGTTTTCACTGATGGGTGGTCAGTGTGAGATGGTATTGATGATAAAAGATTGTGACGATTCTAGAATACATATTTGGTGTAAAATGAGATATTTTTATGATGGTGGGATAGTTTTAGAGTGCCTAGAATCATGGGATCAGCTGGTGAGTTATGTTATGGGATGTAGTCCTTGTTTTTTCTGCTTGTATGTGCATGTGTGTGCTTGTGATTATGATTGGAAACAGACTTGGTGGGGGATGATATCATAAGTATTTGTCATCCATGAGTTGATATGGTGTTCGTTAGATAGTATGGAGAGATTTGGGGTCTTTGTGTGCATTATAAGACCATGCCTTGAGGCTTGTGTTATGGATGATGGACCCTACCTTGAGTAGGCTTGGGTTGGGGACCTCCTGTGAGGGGTTGTGTCGTGATGTGATGTGAGCTATGGATGATGGACCCTACCTTGAGTGATGAGTTATTGGGTTAAGATATAGATGCATGATAGTGACTTGTCCCCTTACTTAGTGGGTCAAGGTTTGGATGATTCCCTATCCCGAGAATCTAGGTATGGGCAAGTCATTTGGTGTAGTGGCACTAGATGAGATGATGATAGGATTATGTATTAGGCTAAAGTAGGTAATGTTGAGCATTAGGGTGGCTTGGATAGAACATGATGACCTAATAGGGACACGCATAGTGGAAAGGTGAATTATAGAATGGAACTGAAACAAGTATGATTGGGTGTCATGGTGGCTTGGTTAGCACATAGTGACCTGATGCGCAGGGATTCACAGTGTCTTGGTTAGCACACAACATACACACACATGTGTGAGATGTTTATTTTCCTCATTAATACATGAATATGATGGTGTATACTAGGGGAACTTAGTGATACACTAAAGAGATGTGTTTCTCACACCTTTTATGGGAACTCTAGTGCATTTGTAAACCTAATGTATGCTTTTAGGTTCATCATAGAATATGTAGCAGATCGGGTTAGAGTAGCTAAATGGGTATATGGACACAGGTTTGATGAATACCAAGGATATAAATAGTTTTAGTGTTTGTATTTTTGGTCTTTTAATTATTTTTTATATGTGATCATCCTAGTGGGAGATTAGTTGATGTATGTTGGCATGATTGTGAGTTTGTATGCTTCTACATGGTACATTTTAATATATAATTATGTTTATTTATTTATTTTTACTTTTATGTTTATGTTATAGATGTTTGGTTATTTTCATTATGTATGTGACTCCAATTCAAGGTCATAGTCACCCCATTATATAGATTATGCCTTCACTAATTCTAAGAAACTTCTTACATATAGGGAGGAATGCTTGAGGCCATGTGTAAATCTAGATCAAGCGGTGGTTCGGGGTAGGGTATCATAAGTGGTATCAAAGATTTTTTTTGTATTAATATTTTTGAATATGGTAGATAGGTGGTTTATTAATTCATCATATCTTGTGATGGTCCTCATACTAGTGCATTGTGAACACCTTTCCAGTGATAAGTCCTAGTTACCAAGTTTATAAGATTATTGTTCTTGGTTTTCGCTATTATAATTGAGATTTTTATTAAATATGATGTGTTTATCAGAGTTTTTATTTATGGTTTTAGTTATTAGACCAATGGAATGGGTCTTGTGTACATTCATCATTCTTGGTACATAGGACTCACATGACATACTTCTTCTTGTGTGTGATTGTATTTCTGGTGACATGGGTTTCAGTTGTTTAAAGTGCAAAAAAACTTATATGGTGTTTTCCTATATAGCGTTTTTGTGGAATTATACTCAACCAAAACATGGTATTTTCTATAATGGTGGGTTATGTGGATTCTTTAGTAGGATTTCCCTGATGATGACTATATGATCCCTTCATAAGGGGATGTATAGTGACTCCTATCAGGTTAGTGCATGCAAGGATTGTCTTGGTAATAGAACGCTAATGGGTAAGTAAAAGCATTTAATGCCTTAGGAATGATATAATTATTAGAATGAGTTTCCTTGAGGATGTAATTTTGATTAATTAAAGTGTCAAAAATAACCTATATATATTTTTCCTATATAGATTCTTGGTGGAAGTATACTTAACTAGACCAAGTGTTTGAGGAAAGGAATGTGGATGCCTTAGGACTTCATGATATAAAGTGCTCTCAGTGCTTCTAGTATCAAGGTTGGGTTAGAGGGTAGGACTAGTTGGGTTCCTAGACTTAGGGTTTCTGGTACACTTTCGGGTAGCATGGTGGGAATGTATATGGATGCTTGTGTTTTTGGGAACAACACTTAGGTGGTGAGTGATTTTATGGTTATCCTTGGCATGATTGAGATACCCTAGGTTGTTGGGTGAGCTTGACATGAGTAATGGGTATGAATATTGAGTTAGGTTTGTGATCTTAGTTTAGATGAGACATTACTCATGAGAGCATGATTTGGGTTGTGATATTGGGCTTTACATGTCACACACTGACCTTTAAAATTATTTATTCTATTATTTTCTTGGATTTTGGTATTCTTGTCAAGGTTCGGGTTGAGTCCCAGTTTGAAATTTTGAGTTTTTATTTGGAAATGAGTGTTTTGGGATTGGTAGCATCTGGAACATGGGCAGAGCATGATTTGGGAACTATGTGACTTCACCCAGGAAACCGTGCGGTCTGGTTCTAGAATCGGGAAAAGGTATTCAACATAGTCGGTGCACGATTTCTCAAACCGTGCGGCCAGCCCGTGGGTGTGTCCCTTCTTTCCATTAGGGTACACATGATTAGCGGATGGTCTAGAAGACCGTGTATTCCAAGCATGAGGCATTCTCAGTGTTCAAAATAAATAAAATAAAATGAAAATAAAAGAAAAGAAAATTAAAAGTAGATTTCTTAATAATAGTAGTAGCAATAATATTGTTGTTATTATGATTGTGATTATTATTATTATTATTAAGTTTATTATTAAGATTATTATTATTAAGAATATTATTATTATTATTATTATTATGTTTTTTATGGGAAACCCTAATTTGGGTCTCTCTCTTCCTCCCCCTTACCCCATACACAACACCTCTCTTCATCCACTTCTCTCGCATAGTGCACCCCCTCCATTCCCTCTCCCTATCTCGCACGTGATCCCCCCACCCCACACACACACTCGGCCAGAGATCCCTCGCGATGCACCACCACCTTCTTCCCCTTATCTTCTCTCATGTGATGCCCCAGCCGAAGGAAGCTCCCCAAGAAATGCAACTGCCTCCTTACCTCTCCTTCTAATGTCCATCTTTCGAGCTTATTTCTTATATGATCGCTTTAGTTAGTTTTTTCTTAATCTATTCTTTTTTCTCTTTTTATTTCATGCTTTTATTCTCTTTTGGTTAGTTTGCATTCCATGACCAAACCCTAATTTATTTCAGGTGTTTTTTTCCAATTCTTGACAAATAGGGTTTGTTGGTCCCATTAATGATCGTTCTTGTTGTGGTTGTCAAAGTCAGTGGGTTTTGCCTCAATTTTGGTAAGATTTTTTAATTATTTTTCTTTGGTTAAATTTTAATTTAGGGGGTTTTGTGATTTTTGAGTCGTCGGTAATTTTTTTTGGTGCGTAGGTCTTTTCCGTGGTGTTTTGAGTTGTTGGTAAATTTTTCTATAGTGTGTTGGACCTCACTGCAATGGTTTTGGGCTATAGGCATCAAGAGTGCATGCATGTACATGCATAGAGTAAGGTATATATATATTTACTCTTTATACATATTCCCTCAGGGCACAGGGAATATGTCCAATGTATCTAGGGGTATTTATATATATATATATATATATATATATATGTATATGTATATGTATATATATATAAATTCATGTGTGTGTAAGTGTGAAGTGTCGGTTCGAGTGGTCATCGAAACCTAGCAGCATGTTTAAGGTAGGCCCCCTATACCTATGACTTTAATTTGAATTCCATAATTTCTTGAGTGTTTTAAAAAGTGATTTTAATATTTAATAGTATATAAATGATACGCAAAGTTATGGTGATGCTTAGTTTTGGACTTCTCTATATTTTTTATGGTTTATTTTTAAGTTTTGAAATGAGTAGTCTTCATTTAAGTACTATTCCAAGCTTTATTTAGAATGCTTGACACTTTAAATTATTAAAATCGTTTTCTAAAATGGTTTTGGGTGTGTGGTTGGTATTTTACAAGATGTTTGATGTGTGCATATTAGTTGTGGAAGTTTAATTTAATGAATATGTGTTAGTGTGTGATTTTAAAAAGGGTAAATCTCATGTTTTGGTTAGTTTGGAAAAATTCATGGGTTTTGGTATGAATTTTAGATTAATAGGTATTTTTACTTTCTTAAAAGTTTTGATTTGTTTTAAGAATGGTTTCAAGATTTTTTTTAAAGTGTGGTTCCTTGGTTGTTTAATTGGGATTTTAAAAGGTTTTTGGAAAGTTTCGAGTGATTATTCTTTTCTAAAATGAAAATATTCCTTGTTAAGTAATGAGGCCCATTTGGAACTTTAAGAATGGTTTATGAAAAAGTAAAACCCCTCTTTAGGCATTCCCCCTTTTTTTAGAAAGATGATGTGTATGTTGAATGTTTGAATTATGATATGTTCCCAGTAAATAGGCTTGTTCATTTTTGTGTGATAGAAAAGGGGGATGTACTCCATGATGGAGATCGATGGTGAGAGGGTGAATGTGTTTTTGAATAATGAAAATGGCATGTTCTTGTTTGTTAATTTGATGAAAACTCACCACCACTTGAAATAAATCACATGTGAATTCAAGGGTATCTAGGTGGGTAGACTAGGACTAGTACTCTAGATGATATGGAAGTCGTTCATCCCAATTTCACCAAGTTGCATTGATTCTTACAACACTAACTAAACATGGATGATGATTGGAGACCACTAGGTTATGGGGTTGTCCCCTACTAGTGTCTCATGCATGAGAAAACTGTTGGTTGAGGATTCTAAGCCACATTTCACTAAGTTATGAGGTTCCTAGGGTCCCATTGTGCTAGTTACCTATAGGGATTGACCATGGTGCTCATTTATGAAATGATGCTTGTGATGTGATTTTCTTTTCAGTTGTTTAATTATTGATCTATCTTTTGTGAAAATCATATTTTTATCTAAATTTATTTCCTTTCATTTTAAAATTTTAATGCATGCATGGAATCTATTTTGAAAATATAATGGAAGAGGAATTATTTTCTTGAAAATTTGAACTTGTTACATGAATTTGAAAGGAATGGAAAACATTATTTTATTATTTATTATTTTCAAACTAGAATGATTGGGTTTCTTTAAAAAGATAAGGTCATAGGGAATTATTGTAATTTTTAATTCCTTATAATCATATTGGTGCTCACACCTACACTATATTTTCATTTTTAGGTTTTAGTTTTGGGTATCTCTTACAGTGAGTAAGCTGTTGTGTTTGGTGGTGACTCATGAGGTCACTTGGAGGTATATTTGGTTGTGTTGATTTATTTTATTTCTATTTATAGTGTTTATATATATTGTTCATTTTATATTTATTTATTTTTCTTTAGTTTGTGGTCCAAATCATTCCCAACTATCTTATTTTGGTGCCCGGCATGAGTTGTCAGCCTGTGGGGATTGGGAATGCCCTTCAGGCCTTGTTGTAGCTAACTCAGGCAACCATTTTAGGGTTGACCCAGGTTGGTTCATGAAAAAATGGTATCATAGGAGGCCCTTGTTATTTGGGGTGTCAAGTAGCTTGGAGATTAGGATTTTTGGGACTCAAGAGGTAGGTGAAGGAAGGATTTTGTGAACCTTTTCCTATCCTAAGTCTTGAATTTCTAGGGGTAGTCAAGGATTTAAATTTTTCTTTTTTCTTGGTATATGTGGATAAGGGATGACAAAGGGAGTGATCTAGTGTTACTTTATGAGATTTCATGGATTAGAAACCCATGTACAACCCGAGTTCATTGTTTAAGATACTTTATGTGGTTGATTCTCATTCAGAGCATGGTCTGCTAAACCATGTTGTCGGGTTGGCATGATCACTAGTTCCTTATTTTTGGAAGTTTTGATGTGATATATGTTTGGCCTTTGTTTTTATTGGCTTGAGTGGATTTCAAAAATGAAAATGGTTTTTATGAAAAGGGTATTTCAAAAGGGAAAATGGTTTTTGTACTGGAAAATGGTTTTTGAAATGGAATTTGTTTTCTTTTAACAGAATGTGTGGTTTCAAAGGGAAAAATGGAAAGTGTTTTGATTTTTTTTTTGATTTTGGAAATATATTTTTTAAGGTGATATGAAAGTTGCTTAGTAATTTGTGATTTATGTTTAATGATCTAGTTTTCCAATGAGAAACATTTTGAATTGACCTTTGGTATTTCTATGAATGATCACATATGTGGGTGTACACATGTGGTGAGTGGATATTTTGTGGTATGTGTGCATGGGTTCTTGATCTAGAATAAATATATGTGTGTGTTATATTTCATGGAATACCAATGGTGTAAATTTAAGTTGTTTTTCTTTCTGAAAAAATATTTTTTGAAAGAGGTGATTTCAATGTTTTAAAAAGTGAGTGAGCAATTGTTTAGTGATTTCTTTCCATGTTTAGAATCCTTTTTCATGGGATTTTGGTTTTGACATGCTGAAAATTGGGTTGAAATTGTGATTTGTGTTTGGGTTTTGGTTTATGATTGAAGTGTGGAATTTTAGTTTATAATGTGTTTTTATTCGGTTTTGTGCTTCTTATTTTTCAATATTCCACCTAGAAAGGTCCCAGAGGATTCTAGTGAGTCTCTTCTAGTTTTTGGTTATACCCGGAATCCTATAAGATTAGTGGAATTGAATTCTTCTCAGTTGTTTCCCATATTTTGTGGTTATTGTGATCCATTGGAGGCAGCATAATGGCTTGATTAAGTCATTGGTGGTTTCATGTTATTATAAATTCTCAAATCAATGAGTGTATGTTCTAGTTTGTATTCATTTGAAGGTTTAAATTTAGATTTATGCAAGAAGGTGATCCCAATGTCATCGCATGATGGGATGTCTTGGAAGGTGATTAAGCCCACTTTTGTTTGATGGTTTATACATGAGGAGGTAAAGTCAAAGAAATTAGCAGAGCTTGTGACTATCCAACAAGTACAATGAATAGTATAGGATTACATCGGGCATTTCAAGGGGTTGGTTCCCATTCTCTTGAGGTAGCACTATGGAATTAGCTAAAGTTTATATTGTGTGGGGTCTTCATCCAGGGTTCAAAGACCAATTGTTTTTGGTTTTCAGGAAGGTTCCCCATCCGGTGAGGAGATCGAACCAGAGGAACCTATTTCAGACAAGTCTTCTTGTTAATTTCATCTTCTATTAGTCGATCCACTATCTTTTTTGCTTCTGGTGTGGTCAGTTTGGGTACTTTAATTCTCTTTTTCGTCATCCACTAAAGTATTTCCATTGGTATTGTTGTTTGGGACACTTGAAGTGGTTCCGCTAGCAGCATCATTATAAACAATCTTGGCTAGAGGATGACAGCTTCTGACTATGAGGTAGTAGATGATTCAAACATCTGAGCTCTAGCCATAGGCCCTAGAGTGATGCTTACATGCAGTCAAGAATTCCCAGGGGTGTGGAGGACCTTGGTCTAGATTTTGTCTCCATTGATAGAATGGGGATAGTTTAAATTTATCTATTTCATCTTTCTAGTCCTTAAAGGTTCTGTTTTTTTATAAGATGCGTAAAGGTCTCATTTCCTTATTGTGGTCTTTGCCCTATGAATACCTCACTTTGGTTATAAGAATATGTGGTGATTTTGTTTTCCGGTAATTCCAGTGGTTTTTCCTCCTCAAATTTGAGTCTCTAAACAGTTGTCTTTCTTATGTGGTTATCCATTTTTGTGAATAATTCTTATTTTATGCCTCGCTCATCTTGGTGATACTCATGTCTTGTGGAAATAAATAATCATGATTCAGTTATCTGTTTGGTTTGAGCTCTTTCTATGGGTTTTCCTATGTGTCGGGGGTTTCTGTTATGGGTTGGAAGTTCCCATGTTGGTCTTTGCTGGTTGACCTAAGCTTTTCGATTTTTAAATGTTGGGGAGACCTACCATGGATCTTATTATGTTTTCTTCGAGAGTTAATCTGTGTGGGAGTTTTTGTTTGTATTGGTGGTTTCCACTTTGGTTCAAGTTAGTAGTTTTATAGTAATCCAATGTTGAGAGTTTCAATGTTGGATGTGTAGTTAGGTTATTGTGGTGGGGAGAACCCTCCTCATTTCCCAATTGCTCTTCTCATTGTAGCTTCCCTTAGATCTAGTTAGGTGTGATTGGTGGAGTGAAAATTCACACTTATTTCTTGATTTCTTTGGCCTCGTTCAGTTTCAAACTCAAGTTTGATACCCCATTTTGTTGGGTGACTTTCTAGGGGTATAAAGTTTTTTTGGTGGGGATAATTTTCAAACTCCAACCTTTAGAATTATTTATTTTATTATTTTCTTGGGTTTGGGTTTTTTTTAGGTTTGGGTTGAGTCTTGGTTTTAATTATTGAGTTTTCTTTTGGAAATGAGTATTTTGGGCTTCGTAGCATCGAGCACATGGGAAGATCACGGTTTGGAGACCATGTGACTTTTCCCAAGAAACCATGTGGTTCAGTTCTGGAACCCGGTAGAGGCATTCAACACAGTCGGTGCACAATTTCTCAAACCATCTGACCAGACCATGTGTGTGTCCCTTCTTTCTAGTTGGGTGTGCACGGTCGTCGAATGGTCTAGAAGACCGTGCGTCCTGCCCAGTGTTCAAAATAAATAAAATTAAATGAAAAATAAAATAAAATAAAATAAAAAGTAAGTGACTTAATAATAATAGTAGTAATAATATTGTTGTTATTATGAATATTATTATTAATATTATTAAGTTTATTATTAAGATTATTGTTATTAAGAATATTATTATTATTATTATTATTATCATTATTATCATCATTATTATTATTATTATTATTATTATGTTTTGTTTTTTTATGGGAAACCCTAATTTGGGTCTCCCTCTTCCTCCCCCTTACCCCATATGCAGCACCTCTCTTCCTCCCCTTCCCTCTCTCACGTAGTGCACCCCCTCCCTTCCCTCTCCCTATCTCACATGCGACCCCCCCCCTCGATTGAAGCTCTCTCACAATGCACCACTACCTTCCTCCCCTTATCCTCTCTCGTATGACGCCCTAGCAAAAGGAGGCTCCCTGTGGTGTGCCACCGCCTCCTCGCCTCTCCTTCCGACATCCATCTTCCGAGCTGATTTCTTATGTGATCTCTTTAGGTAGGGTTTTCTTCTTCTCTTCTTTTTTTTCTCTTTCAATTTTGTGGTTTTATTATCTTTAGGGTGGTGCACATTCCATGACCGAACTCTAATTTATTTTAGGTGTTTTTTTTTGGCCAATTCTTGATTAATAGGTTTTGTTGGTCCCGTTGATGATCGTTCTTGTCACGGTTGTCAAAGGAAAAGGGTTTTACCTAAATTTTGGTAAGGGTTTTTAATTATTTCCCTTTGGTTAAATTTTAATTTAGGGGTTTTGGTGATTTTTGAGTTGTTGATAATTTATTTTGGGTGTGTGGGTCTTTTTTGCGGTGTTTTGAGTTGTTAAATTTTTCTTTAGTGCGTTGGACCTCACTACGGTGGTTTTGGACTACGGGCATCGAGAGTGCCTACATTTACATGCATAGGGTAAGGAATATATATATATATATATTCCCTATTTGTACATATTCCCTCATAGAGTGGGGAATATGTGAAATGCATATAGGGTTATTTATATATATATATATCTGTGTGTGTTTGTGTGTGTGTGTGTAAATTCATGTTCACAAAAGTGTGAAGTGTCAGTTCAAGTGGTCATCGACAAATAGCGGCATGTTTGTTGTAGGTCCCCTATGCCTATGCATTTAATTTGAATTATATAATTGCTTGAGTGTTTTAAAAAGTGATTTTAATATTAAATAGTATATATGTTCCATGAAAAGTGATGGTTATACTTAGTGTTGGAATTCTATTTATTTTTCATGGTTCAATTTTAAGTTTTGAAATGTGTAGTCTTCATTTAATCATGATTCCAATCTTTATTTAGAATGATTGACACTTTAAATGCTTTAAATCATTTTCTAAAATGGTTTTGGCTATGTGGTTGGTATTTACAAAGATATTTGAGGTGTTCATATTATTTTTGGAAGTTTAATTGAATGAAGATGAGTTAGTGTGTGATTTTAAAAATGGAAAATCTCATGTTTTGGTTAGTTTGGAAAAATGCATGGGTTTTGGTATGAATTTGAGATTAATTGGTATTTTTTATTTCTTAAAAGGTTTTATTTTTTTAATCATGGTTTTAAGATTATTTTTAAAATTGTGGTTCCTTGGTTGTTTAATTGGGATTTCAAAGGGTTTTGGAAAGTGTTGGGTGATCACGCTTTTCTAAAATGAAAATATTCCTTTCAAAGTAATGAGGCATGTTTTTACTTTAATAATGTTTTGTGAAAAAGGAAAAGCCCTCTTGATGCATGCCCCCTTATTTTAGAGAGATGATGTGTATGTTGAATATGTGAATTGTAATATGTTTCCAGTAAAGAATCTTGTTCATTTTTGTGTGATGGAAAAGGGGGTATGTACTCAAGGAGGGAGATCGGTGGTGAGAGAGTGAATATGTTTTTGAATAAATAAAATGACATGTTATTGTTTTTTAGTTTGATAAAAACTCACCCCCACTTGAAATAGAGCACATGGAAAGTATGGGGTATCTATGTGGGTGGACTAGGACTAGTACACAAGATGATATAGAAGTGGTTCATCCTAATTTCTTCTATCTAGATTGACGCTTATAACACTAACTAAACATAGATGATGATTGAAGACCACTAGGTTTTGGGGGTGTCCCCTACTAGTGGCTCGTGCATGAGAATGCTATTAGTTGTGGTTTCTAAGCCATGTTTCACTGAGTTATGAGGTTACTAGGGTCCCATTGTGCTAGTTACCTCTAGGGATTCACCATGGTGATCGCTTATGACATGGTTCTTGTGACGTGATTTTCATTTCAATTGTTTAATGATTGATCTCTCTTTTTTGAAAACCATATTCTTATCTAAATTTATTTCCTTTTATTTTGAAATGTTAATGCATTCTTCGAATATATTTTGAAAATATAGTGTATGATAAATACATTTCTTGAAAATGGAAACTTGTTACTCGAATTTGAAAGGAATGAAAAACATTATTTTATTATGTCTTATTTTCAAACCAACATGATTGGGTTTCTTTTTAAAGTTAAGGGAAAAGGGAATTTTTTTTACTTTGGAATTACCACTGAGCATCTCAGTTCTCATGCATACTCTATATTTTTAGTTTTAGGTTCTAGTTTTGGGTATCTCTTGTAGAGAGTGTGTTATTGTGTTTGGTGGTGACCCATGAGGTCACTTGGAGGTATGTTTGGTTGTGTTAATTTATTTTATTCCAAATTATAGTGTTTATTTGTATTATTCAGTTTATATTTGTTTATTTTTCTTTCTTTTATGAGCCAAATTGTTCCCAATTGTCTTATTTTGGTGCTTAGTCTAGTCTCAACCTATGGGGATCGGGAATGACTGTCGGGCCTTATTGCGGCCAACTCGGGTAACCGGTTTAGGGTTGACCCAGGTTGGTTTGTGACAATACATGAGCATGAATAAAGTGACCTTGGATTAATATACATGGATATTATATCTTTTTAGATGAATATTAATTACATTATACAAACACATACCTGATGACCATAATAGTTTAGTGCCTTTGGAAACTTGGAAACATAATCCTCTAACTTGGTGAAATATCTTCAATGTCTCCCATAAATATCTCACCATTTAATACTCCTTCTTAAAACCTTTATTCATAAACTGGGGAAAGGAAACATAATAAAGGGTGATCTCAAGTGATTAGTAAGGGTAAATAAATGAGATTTGTAAGAATAACATGAACATGAGGGTATTAGAACATGAGAATAACACTTGAAAACCATACCCTACATAACAAAGATCATAATCTTGAGTCAGGGAATAAAGATTGGAAGTTCATAAGACTTGAGTGATAAGATAATAAAAGAACATAATCCATGAGAGAAAAACATTTTCATAAGACATAGATTTTTAGCATACACATAAGAATATAAAATCATTCCCAATAAGTCAAGGCTCATTTCCAAAACTTATCAGGGTACTTGATGGGGGCTACACCTACTATGAAGGACACACCACCATCCCCAGTCACAGACATTTCTTTATAGTTTAATGGGTTCACTCCCCAAAATTTCATAATGTAAAAATTCAATTACTGTACTTGGTTTAATCCACATTATATCCATGTTTATTTCGTGATATATAAATATTTACCCAACGCATTGGAGAGATATTTAGGTCTCACCCATCATATAATAATCATATATATATGTGTGCCACAATATCATAAACATTCATTATATCCAAACTCATGAAATTAAATGGGTATCGAAAACATTTCATCATATCATAACCTGTGAAAAAGAGATAGGTTTCATAATCATTTCATCATAACATAACCCATGAAAAGAAGTGAATTTCACAAGAATTTTATCATGTTATAACTCATGGAAGAGAAATGGATTTCATAAAAATTTATCATCTTAAACATAAAGCATTTAAAGAAATAATAATAATAGTTTCCTTGGATCACATCCCCAGAAAATTATACACTATATCAAAGGATGTAATCTTATATGGAGAGGGATTTTGAAATTTCACTTGGAACATTTCTTAAGGAAAATAGTATTTCATTGAAAATCACTTTCATAAAACATTTTCAACATCCTTTTCTTATAAATAAATCTTTGAAAATTCATTTAAAACATTTCTTGAGGAAAATATACTTTCCACTTTGAAAAATGCTTTTTAAAATGTAAAACCTTTTGAAATCCATTTTCTTTGAAAATGACCTTGAAAACTTATAAAGGATGCTTTGAAAACAATTTAAAATAATTTTTAAAAATAAAAAACCTTTTAATTCTTTTTCATTGAAAATAACCTTTGAAACTTATAAAGGAACTTTTAAAATCATTTAAAACACTTTTTAAAACATAAAACATTTTCAAAATTTCTTTCTTTGAAAATAAATTTAAAATAAAATATTTACAAAAATATTTACAAAATATTTAAGAAAACATTTTATTTTTAAAATATTATTTAAAATATATAAAGTAATATTTAATTAATGGAGTGTTCATGATGTTAGATAATTACATGCATGACGTATACGTAAAAACAATGATTCTTTCATATTTTCGATAGAGGTCAAATGAGCCTTGATCAGAAAATGACAAGAATATTGCTTTTAAAAACATTTTTAAAAAATTTAAAACATGGATAAAAAATTATTTTAACAATTTATAGGATAATATTAAAAAAATAAAAAAATTTAGAAAACATAGTTTTGGGATGAAATAGATTTCCGACCGAAGAGAGAAATAAAGTCGAATTTTCATAGAAACATTTTCTTAATTATCTTATGTAAAAAAGAGAGGGAAAATAGTACCATTACATGAATATATAATGAATAAACATATGAGAAGAAACTTCATGAGAGTTATTGAGATATGGATCATAAAATTTCATCAATGGAATCACAGTCATAAGTAATCCTGATAGACAGTGAGATTGTAGTAATAAACTCTTACCACTTTGGTAACTTTAAATCATAATCACCATTAAAGAATTATATTAAATGAAGCTTAAAATATAATTAAAATAATTATATTAATGATATAACATGTCAAATTGGTGGTATATACACCTCGTAAAAGAATATAGGTGTATAAGATAACATATATCTCAAAGAATGAAAATTGAGACAAAATTCTTTTACCAATTTGGTAACTTTTTAACCGTAAACCCTATGAAAGATAGATCCTCTAATGGATATGTAAATAACAATAAATTTTAGGATAATAATCATAAAATAAAATCATTTTCAGTATATACACCACAAATAATATTGTGGTGAATATATCATGTTCTCACAAAAGTAAAAAGTGAGATGGAAATCCCTTACCTTAAGTATTGAGTCTCGTCTTACTCATTCAAACCTCCTATATAATAAATATAAGTTTATTATAAATATATAACAGAGACATATTCATATATATAATACCATATATTATTTAATTTTGACTTTATATTACCTATTTATTAACAGTTCCATGTTAATGTTATGTTTTGTGTAATAATTGCTTTGTTTTTCATACATGTTTTGACTTGTTATTCTTAGTCCTCCTACATACATCATGATTTCATAATATAAATAATGTTAAAAATGATGTAAATATAAAATATATTTATAATATATTTATTTAGATTAATCAATAAAATTTAGTTATAGGAAACGAAATACACCATTCATGGAGACAGTAGGTCATACGTACGTATGAATACAATTTCCATTTTCTTGTTGTGTTAAAACAAAGAAAAGTAAATGATATATAAATATATATATATATATTATCATTCTAGTAGAATTTTTATTTTATATATATAACATATTTTTATTAAACCCATACTTAATACATTCCATGTAAAGCGTGAACGAATCACATCGCTTCGTGAGGCGGCAATCCGTCGTACACGCGAACAATGTTATCATATTCCCACAAAATTGAAAGCAAGAAGGTATGTGTTATATAATAATTACATAAGTATAAATAAATCTTAAATATCATCTATATCATATATAAATATTTTGTTAATTAGTATTCCCAACCTTGAAATGTGCTAATGGAAAAACGAACGATGTTGGTTTACGAGGTGGTAGTTTATCGTACACACGAATGATGATTTCGTAACTCATTTGATAGAAGTGTGTGTGTTTTTAGGTACCACCCTTAAAATAAAAACATCTCATTATATGTAATATATTGAGGTTATTATATAATCTTGATATAAAAATAATTTAAGGGGTTTGAGGAAGAAATAAAATAATAATGTTTATTTATGAACGTTACCACTTCTTTGGGTATCTTCTTTTAGTTTGCACCAAAGTAATTACTTTATTGGATTTATACCCAAATTAAGAATTTTATGATGATTTTAGGGAAGTTTTAAGTGACTTTTTCATGGTTTTGTCTATTCAAATGACTTGATAGGTGCGAATAATAGGGAAGAGTTAGTGCCCTTTTATAGTTGAGGAGGGTGTAATTATTGTAAATACTTAGAAGTATTTATTATTGGGAGGTCTCACTTACCACATGTGGCTCAAAAATTGGATAATAATGGATATAAGAGTATATTTGGTTTTACAAACCTCAAAAACATAAAAAAATGCATTTTTATAATATTTATCCTTAACTTATAAGTTTCCTTATTTTTACCATTTTTGTTTTTATTAAGGTAACTAATTTTTTAACTTAGGTAATTTATCCATTGGGAATAAATTACAGTGATAATTATTAGAAAATTTATACCCACTGATTATAAAATATTATAACTATTTTATAAAATAAAAATCTCATATTTATTGTAAATTAATTTTAACATTAGCGCACGTAATGCGTAAAAACACTGATTTGACCCTAACTGTGCTAATTTTTTTTTACTATTTAGGATTAAATTTCTTCATTATAAAAGTGAAATTGGTTTATTAATGGACCATAGGTTATATTTATTGACGTTTACAAATCACTTGGTAGAAGATAGTATTTTTCGTGATTTTATATCAATTAATAAAATATCATTTATTATAAATTAATATTAATGTCAGTTTTAAAATAATTTATTTAATTTGAATTTAAAAATATCAAGATAATAATTTAATTTTAATATATTAATTTAAAACAATTTTAACATGATATATTCATCTTAAAAATTAATTTAAGATAATAATTTATTCAATTTAATTTTCTTTTAATATTTTTAGTATCATTTAATTTAGTTAATTACTAACTAAAAAATTCCTACATTGACATATATAAGAATTTAAATTAATTATTTAACCTCTAAAAAAATTAAAATATATTATCATGATAAAAAAACTCATTTAAATTTCAAAATAATATTTATAACTAAACATGGGATATTTTTTCCTATCCCTAAGCTTTATAAATATTAAAGGCATAGAAGGATCCTTTTTTTTATTTTTCTTTACTAAATTTATTATATAGGTCAATTTAATTGATTATTATCCCAATAACTTTTAAAAATATATAATAAGGTGGTAACGATTGAAATATTTCTAGAAAGTGAGTGTTAGACAAGTTGGTAGGTCATTTTACACCTTATATTCTAAGTTTAGCCACTAAGTAAACTCGTGTTTACCTTAATAGATGTAATTAATTTTAATTTTTTTCATTAATAACTTAGGTAAAAATTTAATTTTTCCTTATTAACTATAATTAATTATTATGATTACAAATATGGAATTTATTTCTCCAAATTCAAATCACAGAAGTGGCGGAATTTAATTTAGAATTAATCCCGCATACGTGACTGGAAATAGGGTTTTTAAAGTTAAAATGATCAAAAGTTTACAAATTTATTATATTAAATTTAAAATATAATTTAAATATATAAATAAATTAAATAAAAAGTCAATTTTCAATTAAAATTGAGTATTTTTCACTATTCATAAAAAATGAATCTTTTTAGAAAAATCCAAAAAATTCAACCTAAGATAATTTTGAAATTATGATTTCATAAATTAAGTTTATTTTGTAAAATATAATTAATAAAAGTATAAAAATTAGTATTAAAATAAGTTCATCATTAAGAGGTGGTAAAAATACGTTTTAGAAAAATAAATCTTTTTATGTGAAAAAAATAGATTTATTCTTATCACTTGTCTAGAAAACACATAATATGAATGTTAAATAGTTTATTGAATATATAATATATATATTTCATTAATATCATTCATAAAAAATTGTTTATTTAATTTATTCCGATAAAATCTATTTTTTCATAGAAAAAAATGTTTTTTAGAAAAGGAATTTCTTTATTTTCAAATAGTTCCTACATTTGTTTCTAATTAATTGGTTGCCAAAAAAATTATTTTATAAACATGAATAAATCATATTTTTATAATTTATTTATTACTATTCATTACCTCCATTCCAAAGTCTTGGCGATATTTATTATATAATAATATTAATATTATATTGTAGTTTAATAAAACTCAATGTTGTGTGTAACCTATGGTATTGAAGGAACTCTGTATTGTATGTACTGAAAGCTAAACTCAATGTTGTGTCTACCAAAATCTTAACTTGTTGTATTGTGTAATAAAATCAATAAAATAATTTAAAATTTATTTGAAAAAAATTAATTCATAAAAACTTGAGGTGTTACATTCTACCTTCTTTAAAATAAAATTCTCCCTCAAAATTCATATGGGTCATCAAAGGTTTAATACATGAAAGTTACTTTCATAAAAACCCACATCGTAAAAATGAATACGAAAACTTCCTTTAAAAGGGGAAATTTAGAATTATAACGGTTACCCAAAGTAACTCATAACTAAGTTTGCACATAAGGGAATATAGGTGGTAAGTGAATATTTGGATATGGAAGAAAAGTGTAAATAATCATAGAGAGTGATAAAGATCATTTATCATAATAATGTGGATAATCCAAAGAAATTTACTAATAAAAAACCATAAACCAAAGAGGCATGAAAGAGTTCATTGATATCATCAAAAATGATGATAACAGGACAACATTTTATTTCAAGATCATTTTCCTAAAATTGATGAATTTTCACGAGAAGATATACTTACTTGACTTCATTCCATTTAATAAGCACAATATCACACTTTGGTTGTTCCTTGATCAAATTCTACTTTATATTTTACTCCAAGAAATGAAGTTAAATTTTTTATGTATGAAGAACTAACAGATCATATGATCTATAAATAGAATGATAATTCATTTCACCTATCTTTAGTTATCATCACAATAAAATTATTAGCACGGGTTATCTGATATGCATAAATATTTATATAGTGAAGTAATCTGTTAATATTTAAAACCTAAACCAAAGTTCAACATAAACCATTTCATAAATACTTAACCTTTTAACCCTTCTAAAAGATGAAAATCCAAAACTTTAGAAAGAACGATACTAAATAAACTTAATATTGATCTACCATACATCATAAATTAGCTCTTGATTTTCACATACCAAACATATAAGTACTTTCATCGTGTATTATCTTGAAACATGATAATAACCTAAATTACCATAAAACCATATTGAAAACATACATGCTTCTTCATTCCTTATATAGAGTATAGATTATTGAATATACTCCTTAAATCTGAAAATGTTGTAAACTCCATCTATGATAGCATAAACCACTTTGTCACAAAATATTTTATCAGTTCTATGGTCATCAATATTATCCAATTTTATCCAATCTAAGCACCATTTTCTGAACATCATGATCATATTATGGGTTACCTTCCCTTAATCATGTGTTTTCCATAAAATATAACCTTTCCATTAAATCACTTTTCTAGGTCATCAGTTTCATTCTATATATTATTTCAAATCCTTAATGAAAGACTTATACTGAACAATCCTTATATATTTCATAATTACAATAACATAATTTTTGAATTACAATACATAAATACTTCATTAATACCAATTCATTCTCTAAAAATTAACTAAAATTCATAGTCTTATTCTTTGACACTTCCTTCTTTTCACATGTCATAGGTAGTCTCTTTATCATCAACAATATAAACATTACTCATACATCCTTATCGATTCCATTCACAATCTTTCCCTTTAGGACATAAATTTTCATAATTCTCATACCTTTCACATTTAAAGCATTCATCCATTGATAATACCTTATGGAGACTAATATTCTCATCCATTGCGTTAACTAAACTTTTAATTTTCCCTTTGTAGTTACTTGATTTGTTCCCTTCTTTTCCATAGTAAAAAAATCTTCATATTCCTCTAACACATTCACTTGGGTGTTTCTTACCACATTCTAGACACATAGGAAACTAAATATTCTTTGCTCCATGGTCTCCACTACCTAAACTCTCAGATTACTCTTTCCTTATCTTATTTTGTGATTCTGAGAGTTGTTTAAGGTATACATTGTTAATTATATTCCATGAAAAATAATTATGAATAATCACAACATCCTTTACTCCAGTCATCATCCCATTTGATTGCTCATCAGAAAATTTCACCGCACATTCAACATTAACATAGTTTCTTCGGGTTCCCTCTATTGACTAAAAATAGAAAGAATATACTATAAAACACTTATCATATAGGAAAACTATAAAATCATGAAAAAACACTTTTAGGATGTCTAAATCATGAAACCTTATATTAAATCTATGACACCATAGGTTTAACTTAGGTCATCCATGATTATCATTTATTTAAATCTTTTATGATGGTTTGTAAAGATCATGTTAATTTCCAAAGCATAATCCTTTGGATTTTTAAACCAAGTGTGCAGTAGGGACCATAATCGTACACCAGTTCCAGATCAATTCTAGCTCAATACAGTGTTTTCAGGGTTGTTACCCCAAGTTACATCTATTTTAGAGCCACATCAACTTGTAGTATCTAGACAAGGATTTAATTTCTTAGAAAACACTCACTCTATCCTTCACAAAAAATTTAGGACATTTTCCTATACTTTAACTCATCCTTAGACTTATTCTTAAATACATCCCTAGACATATCCTTAGAAATGTCCCTAGGAATATCACTAAAGTTTTCTCATCCTATCTTCCAAAGGTTGACTAAACCTTTCCTTTCATACCAACTATAGTGACCCCATATTAACAGATACATCTTTTTAGAAGAATATTCATTACATTATACAAACACGCGTGTGAGGACTATAATAGTTTAGAGCATTTGGAAACTTGAAAACATAATCTTCTAACTTGGTGAAAGATATTCAATGTCTCCCATAAATATATTCTCATTTATTACTCTTACTTAAAACCTTTCTTCATAACCTAGGGAAAGGAAACATAAGAAATGGTGAGCTTAGATGCTCAGTAAGGGTGAATAAAGAAGATTCATATGCATAACATGAACATGAGGATAAGATAACATGAGCATAAAATTTGGAAACCATGCCCTGCATATCAAAGATTATAATATTGAGTCATGGAATAAATACTTTTAGTTCATAAGACTTTAATGATAAGATAATTAAAGAAGATAATCCATGAGAGCATAACATTGGCACAAGACGTAGATTTTTGGAAAATACATAAGCATATAAAATCATTCCATATAAGTCAAGGCTCATTTCCAAAACTTAGTAGGGAACTTCATGGGGGATACACCTACTAGGCGGGATACACCACCATCCCTAGTCACATCCCTTTCCTTATAGTAGACTAGGTTCACTCTCCAAATTATCATAATGGACAAAGTCTCTTATTGTACCGGGTTCACTCCTCATTCCATCCATGTTTATCTCATGAGATATAAATTTTTACTCAATGCATTGGAGGGAGATATAGGTCTCACCCATCACATAATAATCATACATATGTGTGATAAAATATCATAAAAATTTATCATATCATAACCTATGAAATAAAATAGGTATCATAAATATTTCATCATATCATAACCTGTGAAAATTATATAGGTTTCATAGTCATTTCATCGTAACATAACCCATGAAAATAAGTGGGTTTCACAATCATTTTATCATGGTATATCCCATGGAATGGAATCGAGTTTCATAAAAAATATTATATTAAACATAAAACAATAAAATAAATAATATGAATGGTGTCCTTGGATCAAATCCCTAGTAAAGCATAAACTATATCAATGGATTTCATCTTAGTTGGAGAAGGATTTTTAAAGATCACTTGGAACATTTCTTAAGGAAAATAGACTTTATTCAAAAATAAATTTCAAAAAACATTTTAAAAATCCTTTTCTTATAAATAAATCATTTAAAATTCATTTAAAACATTTCCTGAGGAAAATATACTTTCCTCTTTGAAAAATTCTTTTTAAAACGTAAAACCTTTTGAAACCCATTTTATTTTAAAATAATATTGAAAAATTATAAAGTATTATTTGAAAATAATTTAAAATAGTTTTTAAATATAAAACTCCTTTGAAATTATTTTCTTTGGAAATAACCTTTGAAACTTATAAAGTAAGATTTAAAAACCATTTAAACAACTTTTTAAAACATAAAATATTTTTGAAATTTATTTCTTTGAAAATAAATTTAAAATAGAATATTTCCAAAATATTTAAGATAACCTTTTATTTTTTAAATATTATTTTTTAAATTATAAAATAATATTCAATTAATTTATTTTTCATGATTATTGAGAATTACATACATGATATATACATAAAAATAAATATTCCTTCCATAATATCGGTAGAATTCAAAATAACCTTGACCAGAAAATAACAAGAATATTCCTTTTTAAACCATTTTTTAAAAGGTAAAACATGGGTAAAAATGTCTTTTAAAAATAATATGAGGATATTATAACATTTTTTAAAACATTTTTAGAAAATATGGTTTTGGGAGAAAATAGATTTCTGACAGAAGAGAGAAATAAATTCATATTTTCATAGAAACATTTTCTTAATTATATTAAGTACCAAAGAGTAGAAACATGGTACCATTACATAAATATATCATGAATAAACAAATTATAATAAAATTCTTGATAATTCTTGATAGATGTATCATAAAACCTTATCAATAGAAGCATAATCATAAACAATTCTAATGGACAATGAGATTGCAGCAATAAACTCTTACAACTTTGGTTACTTTGAGTTATAATACCCATGAAATAATAAAATTAAATGAATATTAAAATAATTAGATTCATGATATAACATTTAAAAGGTTCATTATATACACCTCATAAAAAAATATAGGTGCATAACATAACATGTGTCTAAATAAGGAAAATTGAGATAAAATCCCCTTATTGATTTGGTAACTTTTAAACCGTAAACCCCATAAAATATAGATCCTAAAATGGATATGTAAATACCAATAAATTTAGTATAATAATAATAAAATACATTAATGGGTATTATATACACCACATAAAATAAATAGGTGATGAATATAGCATGTGTCTCACAAAAGTAAAAAGTGAGATGGAAATCTCTTACCTTAAGTATTGACTCTCGTCGTACTCATTAAAACATCCTATATAATAAATATAAGTTTATTATAAATATAAAATAGAACCATATTCAAATATATAATACCATTTATTATTTACTTATTACTTTATATTACCCGTTTATTAACAATTCTATGTTAATGTTATGTTTCGGGTAATAACCGCTTTTTTCATACATGTTTTGACTTTTTATTCTTGGTCCTCTAACTTAGATCATGATTTAATCATATCTATAATGATAAACATGATATAAATATCATATATATTAATTATATATGTATTTATATTAATCCATAAAATTTAGTGATAGGAAAAAATACACCATTCATGTAGATGGTAGGTCATACGTACGCATGAATGTAGTTTTCCATTTTCTAATCATATTGAAAGAAAGAAAAGTAAATGATATATATATATATATATTACCATTAAATTATAATTTTTTATTTCAAATATATCACGTATTTTTATTAAACTTTTCCTTAATACATTCCATTTAAAGCATGAAAGAATCACATCGATTCACGAGGCGGTAGTTCGTCGTACACATGAACGATGTTATCGTATTCTCAAAAAATGGAAAGAAAGTAGGTATGTGTTATATAATAATTCCAAAATCATAAATAAATAATATATATCATATATATCCTATAAAAATAGTATTTACATCATTATTCCCATCCTTGAAAGTTGGTAATGGAAAAAAAACAATATCGGTTCGCGAGGCGGTAGTCCACCGTACACATGAATGATGATTTCACAGCCCATTTGATGGAATTGTGTGTGTTTTTTGTCCCTAATATTAACATAAAAAATATAAGTATATATATGATAATAATTTTATTATATAATGATGATATAAAATAATTTAATGGGTCTGAGTAATAAGTAAAACAAAAACATTCTTTGAAGAAAGTTGCATCTTCTTTGGGTATCACCTTTTGGTTTTCACCAAAGGAATTCCTTGGTTGAATATATAACCAAAGTAAGTCTTATATTATGAGGTTAGCGAAGTTTTTAAGTTATTGTTTAATGTATAGGTAAATCCAAATGCATTTATAGGTGTTAATAATGGGGTAGAGTGAGTTTCCTTTTATAGTTGAGGTGGAGTGACATTCTTATAAATACTCAAAAGTATTTACTCTTGGGAGGTCTCCCTTATCTAATGTGGATCAAAATTGGATAATAATATAGTATGGGTTTTATTTTTTATATAAATACCTCCAAAACACAAAAATAACTTCATGTTTTATAATTTTCTTCCTTAACTTCCAAGTTTCCCTATTTTTACCATTTTGGTTTTTATTAAGGTAACTAATTTTCTAACCTAGGTAATTTATCCATAAAGAATAAATTAATGTGATAATTATTATAAAATGTATTCCCAATTATTATAAAATATTATATCTAATTTATAAAATAAAAAACCCATATTTTTTGGAAATTAATTTTAACAGAGACACATGTAATGCGAAAAAACACTACTTTAACCCTAATTGTGCTAAATAATTTTTTGCTATTTAGGGGCCAAAATGTTCATTATAAAACATAAATTTGTCCATTAATGAAACATAGATTATATTTATTAACATTTAAAAATAAATTTAATAATATAATATTTGTAGTAATTTTATATCATTTAATAAAATGCTATTTATTATAAAATAACATTAATGTCAATTTTGACATTATTTATTTAATTTGAATTTAAAAATATCAAGACAATAATTTAATTTGAATATGTTAATTTCAAACCTATGAAACATGATATATTAATCTTAAAAATTAATTTAAGACAATATTTCATTCAATTTACTTTGTTTTTAATATTTTTAGTATCATTTAATTTAGTTAATTATTGACTAAATAATTCCTACGTTGGTGTTTCTTAAGCATTTAAAGTAGTTATTTATTATATAAAAATTTAAAATAAATTATCATGATAAAAATCATTTAAATTTAAAAATAATATTTATAACCAAACATATGATGTTCTTTCCCTATCCCAAAGTTTTATAAATATTAAATGTGAGAAAGGTTCCTTTTTTGTCTTTTTCTTTACTTAACTTATTATATAGGTCATTTTTATATAATGGTATCCCACTAACTCATAAAAAAATATCCTAATGTTTTAAGGGTATAAATATGTCCATAAAATGTGTGTTGTAAAATTTATTAGGTCATTTTACATCTTATATTCTAAGTTTAACCACTAAGTAAACTCATTTTTACCTTAATCTATATAATTAATTTTAACTATTTTCACTAATTGATTTGATAAAAAATTAAGTTGGAATTATTATACATTATAAATTATTATTATTAAAAATATTTAATCTATTTTTCTAAATTTAATTCACATAATTGGAATAATTTAATTTTAAATTAATCCTGTAGACGTGACGAGAAAGCGGGTTTTTAAACAGAAAAAGATCTAAAGTTTACAAAGATTTTATATTCAATTTTAGTATCAAATTGATTCCAATGAACAAAATTGTATTAATATATGTATAATTTAACTAATTATAATTTAAAACCAATTTAAAATATAATTTAATTATATAAATAAATTAAACAAAAATGCAGTTTTTAATTAAAATTTAGTATTTTTTCACTATTCATCAAAAAATGAATCATTTCAGAAAAATAAAAAAAACCACCCTAAGATAATTTTTATGTTCCTATTTCAAAAATTAATTTTATTTATTAAAATATAATTTATAAAAGTTTCAAAATTTAGTTTTAAAATAAGTGTACCATTAAGAGGCGGTAAAACTACCATTTATAAAAATACATCTTTTTATACGAAAGATTTGATTTATTATTATACCTTATTTAGAAAACAAATCATATAAATTTTAAATATTTTATTGAATATATAATATTAATATTCCATTAAAATTAATCATAAAAATTGTTTTGTTTAATTTATTTAGATAAAACGTGTTTTTGTATAGAAAAAAAATAGTTTTTTAGAAAAGGAATTTATTTATTTTCAAATAGTTATTAAATTCATTTATAATTAATTGGTTATTGAAGAATTAATTTTATAAACAGGAATAAATTATATTTTCATAATTTATTTAATCTTATTCAATCCCTCCATTTCAATGGCTAGGCGATAATTATTATATAATAATATTAATGGTATATTGTAGTTCAGAAAAACTCAGTCATGCGTGCAATGCAAGCTATCAAAGGAACTTGATATTGCATGTACCATAAGATAAACTCATTATTTCATATACCGCAAGCATAAATTGTTATATAATTCAACTCAATCTATCAAATAATTTTAATTTATTTGAAAAAATAATAATTCATAAGAACTCGAGGTGTTGCATTGAAACCATTAGGTTTAGGTGAGACCAAAGTAGGATAATGGGAGAGAACCTATGAGTGGGTTCTTAGTGGATCTCTCTACATGGGGAGGAGTGTTAAAGTTGGTGAGTATTTTTAAGAAATTTCTCAATGTGTGAAGGTATGTGAGTGCTGGGTATTCGTAGTGCCCGGTTGAGTTGTGGATTGGTGAACGGGTTATGTGTGGGTCCATTGAAAATTGTTTAGGTTGTGAATGAAACTGAGTGGTGTTATTATGGTAGTGTGGTTGTGAGAAATGTGTGAGCATGATGTCTTGGGGTTTTGGTTTTTTTTTTAATAGGGTTGTTTTCAAATATGTGTTCTAATAGGACTAGTTTGGTTCAGTGCTCAAGGAGCAGTGTAAAGGAAGCGAGTGTTCCATTGATTGTTGAGGGAGATATTCCTAGTGATCTAGGAATGGGTTTATGTGGTGTTTTTCATTTTTTATCAAGTATAAGTGAGTCAATAACATATGGTCACAACGTGTGGCAATGGAAAGATCATGTATTAAGGGGATCAATTGTTGGTTTTGGTGGTTGATTAT
Source organism: Viscum album (assembly GCA_963277665.1). NCBI lineage: Eukaryota > Viridiplantae > Streptophyta > Magnoliopsida > Santalales > Viscaceae > Viscum > Viscum album. Next base: position 321,918,137 of record OY728146.1, read on the forward strand.
AATGATACACCTCTGGTGGGGAGAGTCAAATTTGTCGCATGTGAGAAACCCTTATTTTAGAAGGATCTTGGGTGTAGTGAGACCGGTTGGTGGATGGTCTAAAAAACCATAAATTCCAGTGTGTGGAAATATCTGATGTGATCTATTTCCTTGGTAAATACCAGATTCAGAATTTTGATGTGGTGTCGGGTGGAGTCAGTACATTGGCATCAGGCTCGAGGTAGAGTTGGTGTGGTTCAACAGTGATTCATATCAGAGGTTCATTGGTGTTCAGTGTGTGATAATGAAACATGGTGTGATATTTGGTGATCTAATCATGTAATTACATTTATATTTGGGTTCTGACTTTCTTGTGGGTGTTGGATGGTCATGTGATGCCTCTAGAAGTTAATGTATCTTGGTCAGACGAGGAGGTGTGGTAGCACATCGGCATGAGAAGTCAAGCATTTTTTAGTGAAGTCAACCAGAGGAGGATTGAACAGTGTATTCATTTGAAATAGGGTGAAGTGATGTGTAAACCACATTAATCATTTCATTATACTATTATAATAGCATTTTTGATAGGATATTCCTATGGTGGGGAGCACTAGGGCTAAGAATCTACTTTTGTGAGTGGAGAATTATTATAGGTAGAACCATAAACTTAGAGATGAATCAGTTTAAGAAACTTTAGTGTCCCAAGATATATGGGTGTGGGGACTTTCATCTCAATGTTAGGGATAGTAGTGAGTGGGTGGATCAACCTTTGGTGAACAATTTTCCTTAGTGTTTGGAGTTTTATAGTGGAAGCGTGATTGGCGTTCAGAGATGGAGTGTGATAAGTTCTTGGTGAATTTATGACTAGAATAGTTCAAGATACATGGTTTGAAAACTAACACAACCTTTAGGTATGATAAGAGTTATGGTGTATTTTTTGTAATGCCACGTGATTTTTTAGAGAATTTCCTTTTGGAGGAAGTTTGAATATTTGATCTAGAGTAAGGTTCATTCTATGAATTGGTATTTAGGTCAAGAATTTAGGGATTGTATAATATAAATTAGGTTTTTTGGACATTAAATGAGGCCTTATTGGTTATTATGGTTCTTGGGTGAGTGTTATATAATGATCAAGTGTCCCTTAGCTAAAAATCCAACTGTTGCAGCGGTTCTCACTGTGACCTAGGTAGGTCACACCACAAAATAGGTTGTTCAGGGGATAGTTCCCCCTACATTGGTATGATTTTCATTGTGAAGGAAACTAGGTGTAATAAATCATTCCATGTGTGAGGGATTAAAATACACCTCCCCTACATTAGATTGATTCAAGCCACAACACCTGGTCACACTGTGAATTTGTCATGTGAAGTGTCTCTTTGTACTGAGACCCCTCCTAGTGGCACAAAAAATGAGTCATGGGTGTGTTTTTAGATGATATTAGATCTATATTTTTGTATGGTATTAGGAGGGTTTTGGGACTTCAAGTAATGAGAAGAGGACATTTTGACTGGTCCTCCTTCCCCCCTTCCCTATCTTGATCCATCTCAGAATGGGATGATTCTAGATGTGTTTCGATGGAAATCAATGGTAATATATTCTATTTTTTGTCACTATTCATTTTCCCCATTTATAGCTCTATGATTTTTGTTTATTTTGGGTTAGGGTTAGAAGATTATTTCATAGGATCCTGGAAAAATCATCAATAATGATGGGGTCTTCATGTGTGGTGGTTAAAGGAGGACCCGAGAGGATGAACGCCTAAGGTTTAATGAAGTTTTGATTTGGTGGTTATGCTTGGTGAGTATTTCATCCATTACAACCCTTTGGTTTAAATTATATAATTAATTATAAATTTTTTTAATTAATTATTTATTTCATATAGTGTGAGACCAGAACTTAGGTGGTGGTATGAGCCTTGGATGAGGCTCGGTAGAGTTTATCTTGGGTGGTAAATATATGTATGAGGTAAATGGTTCCTTTAATACAAGAACATATGAATTTTTATACATAATTTATTTCATGTATTAATGTTACATGGGTTTAGGTATAATATATAAGTTTCAGGGGTTCCTATAGGAAGATATGGGATGGAATTCTTCCTCCTATGCTCAGGATAAGTTCTCTTTATCAATTTAGGCAGTTGGGATCGCCCAATGACTATGTCTCCAAGGGGTGAGAGTGTGTTTTGAGTTTATGAGATTACTTTAATGGTCATTATATTAAATATATAATGTGTTTATATTAGTTTGGTCCTCCTAAATATAGTTAGGTGGGTCTGAGAGGCTTAGGCCTAGTAGCGATGAGTGAAAAGGTCGTACGTCTCATGCCAAGTGAGTGACACCCTCTTGAGGGTGGTTTAAGGCTTGTTGAGTGTTGTGAATGAGATGAATCATTCATGATGAGTCCTTAGGGATGATATGATCTGTTATGGATAGGATTACCTCTGATTGGTGGGCTAACGCATCTTACTTATGAGATGTGAGATGGGACCTAGGTGCAGGTCATGGGAATTGTTTGGGACTTGGAATCAGGATTCCAAATGGTTTAGATTGTGACATATCTAGGTGGTCCCTAGGTATTGATACCATGAGTGTTGGGAGATATTTTTGAGTTTGGACCAATCCTTGAGGTCTATTTCGGGATGAGCTTACGAATGGCACTGATGGGTGGTGAGTGTGTGATGGTATCTATGATCAAAGACCTTGACAGGTCTAAAGTACCTGGAGGATTCCCTGACATGAGAGATGAGACTTATTCATGATGATGGACTAGTTATATAGAAACCATTGTCTTAAGATCAGTTTCTGATTTGTGTGATGGGTTGCAATCTAGTTTTGTTACTGCTTGTATGTGCATGTATGTGCTTTTGATAGGAAAAAGACCTAGTAGAGGAGAGGACCCTAGGGCCTGGCACATCATGATTTGAGATATCACTGGATAGACTAACATAGGAAATATGGATACCTCATGTGAATGACGTGACCTTTCCCTAGGAATTGAGTCATAGATGATGGACCTTTCCTTGAGTAGGCTTATGTTAAGGACCACTCATGAGGGTTTGGGTAATGATGTGATGCAATACATGGATGATGGAACCAACCTCAATTGATGAGGTAGTGTGTTGAGATATGGATGCATAACTATGCCTTGTCCCTTTGGGTAGTGGTTCATGGTTTGGATGATTCCATGCCTTGATTTTTTGGTATGAGCTAGACATCGAGTATAATGTCACTAAATGGGATGATAATGAGATTCTATCTTAGCCCTAAGTGAGTAGGGTTGGGCATTGGGGTTTTCTGGCTATCACATGATGACCTAAAATGTACACATGTGGTGGAGATAAGGTGGATTCTGATATGGAACTGAAGCAGGTATGATCGGATTTCATAGTGGCCTATTTAGCACATTATGTCCTGATGTGTACGGATTTAGGGTGTCCTAGTTAGCACAAGACATCCATTCACATGTGTGACATGTTTATTTTATTCATGAATACGAGTATATGATGGTGTATTGTAGGTTCACTTGGTGAGACCCTACTGAGATGTGTTTCTCACACCCTATGTGGGTACTTTGGTGCACGTGGAAACCTTATGTCTATTTTCTGATTTAGTATAGGATGCACAAGGGATCGGGTTGAAGTAACTAGATGGGTATATGGAGATAGGATTTATGAGGCTTGGGGATAGTAGTGGGGTAGGTGTGTATGTATTTTTTCCCATTTTTTATCATCCTAGTGGGTGATCATTTGATGTCTAATGGAATTATTTTGAGTATGTATACTTCTACATAGTATGTTTTGATATATCATTTTGTTTGTTTGTTTATGATTACTCTGATGTTTATGTTATGTATGTTTGGTTATTTTTAGTGTGTATGTGACTCAAACTCAAGGTCATAGTCACCCCTTTGTATGGATTAGTCCATATCTACTAGTTGGAAACCTATAGAATATGGGGAGGTGTGTTTGACGCCACATGGAACTCCATCTTATATGGTGGTTCCAAGGTGAGGTTCTACAAGTGGTATCAAAGATTTTTTTATCTTACTATTTGTGGAGATGTTAGATAGGTGTTTTAGGAATTTTTTAGAGCATGTGATGGACCTTAGACCAATGTACCATGAACATATTTCTAATAGTAAGTCTTGGTTATTATGGGTAAAATGTTTGTAGTCTTGGTTTTCAATATTATGATTGAAATATTTATTAAATATGATTCCTTCACTGAAGTTTTTGTTTACGATTTTGGATCTTGGCTAGATGGTAAGATTTCTATGTATATGCGTCATTCTTGGAACATGGAACTCATATGAAATACAGCCGCTTGTGTGTGATGGGATTTCTGATGATGGGGGTTCAGTTATTTAAAGTATCAAAAAAAAATATATAGAATTTTCCCATATAACTTATTAGTGTAATTTTAATCAACTGAACCACGGTATTTTATCTGATGGAAAGCTATGTGGATCTTGGTGTGGGAGTTCTTTGGTGAAAACTATATGGTCCCTTCGTAAGGGGGATGTATAGTGACCCTTAAAGGGTTGATTCAGGTATGGATCACCTTAATAATATAACCTTGACGGGTTTGGTACAATCATTGAATTCCTGATGAATGGTCTGAGTATGGAAATGAGTTTCCCTAAGGATGTAGGTTTGGTTTCTTTAAGTGTCAACAACAATCTATATGGTGTTTTCCTATAAAACTTATTGGTGGTATTCTACTTAACTGAATCAGGAGTTTAAAGAAATTCATATGGATTCTTTAGGCATTCGGGTTATGAAGCACTCAGAGTGCTTCTAGTATTGAGGTTGGTTTAGAGGGCAGAACCAGTTGGGTTTATAGCCTTGGTATTTCTAGTATGCTTTCGGGTATCATGGTAGGAGCGTCGATGGACACTCGTGTTTTAGGAATGATTCATGAGTTTTTGGGTGAGTCTGACATGTGTGATGGGTATGGTCAGTAGGTTAGACATGTGAGATTAGTTTAGGTAGGACAAAACTCATGGGATCTTGATTTGGGTTATCCAATCGAGTCATACAGGAGCGTGCATCTATTAGGTTAAAGTGAGACCAAAGTAGGATATATGGAAAGAACCTATTAGAAGGTTCTTTGTGGATTACTCTACCTAGGGAGGATAGTGAGCATTGAAAATTATTTTTAGGAAAAGTATTGGTGTGCGAGAGCAGGTTTGAGCTAGGTATACGCAATTCCCCATTGAGTTGTGGATTAATCAACAGGTCATGTGTGGGTCCATTTAAAATTATTCAGGTTGTGGAAAAACATGAGTGGTGTTGTGGTTGTGGTATAGTGGTGAGACGCATGCAGGTGGGATGACTCAGGGTTTTGGTCCTTGATAGGGGTGTTGTCAGGGAGGCATGTTGATGGGACTTGTTTGGGTCAGTACTCGAGGATCAATGTAATGGAATCCATTTGGTAGGGATCGAACCATTTATTATTGAGGGTGATGTTCCTAGTGAGCCATGAATGGGTGGCCTTGGTATATTGTGTTAGTGATCGGGTATGAATAGGTCGTACATGTCTGATCAATACATGTAGTAATAGAAGTGTGGATCAAGTAGATTGGGTGTTAGGTTCAGCGATCGATTGTAATGAAACTCATATGGTGGGGAGAATTGTATCGATCTCAAGTGATTAACCCTCATGTCTAAAGGTTCATGAGTGTGGTAAGAATAATTGGTGGATGGTCTATAAAAAATCTAAATATTGGTTTGCATAAATATTTAATGTGATCTAGTTCTTTGGTAAATTCTATATTTAGAGTTTGGATATGGTGTCAGATAGAGTTGGGTGTTGGCATCGGGCCCGAGGTGGAATTGGTGTGGTTCAAGAGTGAGTCAAATCAAAGGTGAATTGGTGCTCAGGGTGAGATAATGATAGTCGGTGGACTAGTTGTTGATTTGGTCATATAATTACACTATGAGTTAGGTTTGAACTTTAGTGTGGTTTTGGGGAAATATTATGATGCCTCTAGAAGTTAAGGCATCATGGTCAAATGAAGTGGTGTGATAGAACGTTGGCATAAGTGGTCAGTCATTTTTGGGTGAAGTTGACCAGATGAAGATAAACTAGTACCTTCACATAGAATAGGTTATAGTGAGGTGAGAATAAAGTGAGTGGATCAAACTTTGGTTAATAGTGTTCCTTGGTGTTTGGTGTTGCGTAGTGGAAGCATGTTTGGTGTTTAGAGATAGAGCGTACTTTGTTCTCAATGAATTGATGACTATACAAGATTGGGAGACATAGTTTGAGGACTAATAAGTATTATCATGGATGAGAAGAATTATGGTGGAGAGTTTTAAATTTCTCATGGTTCTATAGGTCATTATGTTTTGGAGAAGTTTGAATTTTTAATCTGGAGTATAGTGAAGGAACCTAGGTCACAAAGGAAGTGTAAAAAACATGAAATTTAAAATTTTGGGTTTGGATTTATGTTAAAAATAATGAATCCAAAAAACCAGTTGCCTTAATTTATTAAAGGATCACATGAAATTCAATTTAAGCATGAAAAATAAAATTGAAAAAAAGAGTAAATTGTACCTTTTTCATTTGAAGTCGGTGATTTGATTCACTCACTGCCAGCATGTCATGTATCAAAGGAACCAATCTAATAATCCTCTAGATCATCTACATGTGAACCACAGCTCCTAGATCATCAATCTATGATTATTGGGTGCAATCATGGGAAATAAAAGAGATTTATGATGTCCCTCCAATCACGTGAAGAATGCGGACTCAGTCGAGAAAGCGGGATCGATCCAACCTTGCTCTTTCTTTGGATTCTCTCTCTAAGAGTTTTAGAGGGTAGGAGAGGAGATATTCACACACTAAATTCTTCCAAATGGTTGAGCTATCTATTCAAGAGGATAAAATGAGATTTTATACCTAGTTTATACTTTCCAAAGTTTCACTGTGTTCCCTAAAAAGTAATAATCTTCATTTTAGACATTTGTGCACACTTATGACTTAATAAAATTATCATAAATGTCACAAATATTTTATCACTCACTTGAAATACTTTAACATTTTCTGTGACAAAATAAAAACCATTAAATTGTCCTATAAGTTCCCCAAATAATGTAACGAACCTTGAAAATCCTATTTTCATTTAAAAAATAATATTTTCTCATACTCATGTTAATGATCAAACAACTTGTGAACACCATGAGAAATAAAGTCAATAATGATTATTCTAAACTTGAATAATATAATTAAATTATTTTACTTGTGATCGATCACACTAGGAGGTTCAACAGCCCCCACACATGGAGCCCACTTTCATTTGAATAGGTGGAACTTATGGATACACTTAGTATGTGAACCTCTAGAAACTTATATCAATAGTAGTGAGTCCAACTCATAGACCAAGAGAAAAGTATAGAAACCCATAATAGCCCCTAAGGAGATAAGTAATTCCATAGTTATGACTACCTACTATGAACACATTCAGTGTAATATAATCTCTTTGTCTTGTGATATCTCATAAAGCAGGTTGTACACTTGTATCATCATCCTTTTAATGCTTTATAAATTTTATGACCTTACTGGATGGACTTCCCTTCTTTGTAAGATCCTGTGTTTTAGACCAGGTTGGTTTTTTAAGGGAATTTTACTTTTTCTCATTTGGTGAGAAAGTCAAATTTTAAGTTGAGCATCGGATTATAAAACTGAATGTTAGAACACTTAAAGGTGTTATTTTTAGTTAGGATTTACACCTCTAGAGGTGTCCTAGAAGATTGGTTGAGTTTTGTAAGCGTTGATCTATTAAATCACCAATTTTTTGAGAAATGTAATAAGGTTCACGGTTAGCACACAATTATCTTAACCTTGCGGATCAACCATGTGGCCCCTTTTCATAAGGGGTATGATTTTTTAAAATTGTGAAACCACCTAGGAATAATCATGTGACATGGTGAAGGTGTGTCGGGGTGACCCACATAGGCTTCCCATGGTTTTCCTAAACCATGAACCTAGACCACACCCTTAGTTCCACTTAACCAGTAGCTGTGCATGGTTAGGTGCACAGTTTGTTAAACAGTGTGGCTAGACCGTGCGAAGTGCTTGTCCCTTGTACAGTAGCATCACACAGTTGGTGCATGGTTTTCCAAACCATGTTAATTTAAAAAAGGGGTAAAATTAATATTTTTCCCCTGTCTTATATAAATGGATTTACTCCCTTTTTCCTTCTGAACCACACACAGAAGACCCCTCATGTGGGAGATCTCCTTGGCCTCTCCTCTAGGAATGGAGAGATATCCTCTGTCCGGACCCAGAATTGGTCATCGTAAGTTACATTAGATAGAACTATGTATGTCTATCTATCCTCTTGGTTTTATGTTTCATTTAGCTTTCCACATGTAATGCTAAATCCATGTGAGATAATTCACCCTATTTTTAGGGCATTTGACGATTCTTCTAATTTCTCCTATTCTGACTTGAATCAAAACCTAATATTGGAATAGTGGATTGTCCTAAGAATTAGGTAGGTGTTCTAGTTATTTTACCCTAAAGCATCATTCATTTATAAAATTTTCTATTGTGTCGTGTGTTGATTTTACCCATTCTTTTCCCCTAGAACCAATTCTTCTTAAAGTAGTTGTTTGTTTTGGAATTTAAAAGCCTTAATAGATCCTATTATTATCATTAGAGGTCAATGATCACAATGTGATCCACCCATTTGGTGTTCCATTCTTATTACAATGTTCCCCTTATACTTTGATAACTGAAACACCCATTTTTGTGTTTGGTTCGACTTCCTAAAATGTTTTAATTAATTTAAATGGTTGAATCAATACCTTATATTTAGGAAAGCATTTTTTTTCTTGGATCTCATCACATGATATGGAGTGTTAGTGGGTAAGACACCTCCCTTTAACCTTATCATGTATAAATGAAAGTTAATGGATTAAAATATTTGAAATGACATGGTAAATGGTATGAAGCCTTATTTAGTCTTTTTTTATTATTGAGTGAAAGGTAGAAACTTGAATTAAATAAAGTACATGAATTGATATGATTGAATGTCCTAACATATTTCATTGACCCTTGTACCTTATTAATGAAAGTGTAATGGATTCAATAAAGGGAATTGATATGAAGGCATGATTATTACATGGAAATTTCTATTTATTAAACTTGAGGTGCATGTTTCTTCTATGTACCTTTTTCTTGTTATAGGAGTGGTCTAACTTGAACTAGACTAAGATTCCAGAGGGAATGCCTTGAACACTCATAGGAAACCACATTTATTTATTGTGTTGGTCACCAAGGGAGATAACCACCTTAGGACATGGTAAATGTCTTATTTATACATGAATGCCTCAGCATAGTTTTACAATTCACTTGACTCTTTTCTGAATATTATAATGCCTCATATACACTCCTTGGATTCAGCTTTATTTCCTCAGACATGCGATTTAAAGGAAAACCTCCTTGGGATCCAAATCATTCTTATCCCAAGATTTCTTGGGACATGACTCCTTGGACTCATTTAGAACTTTTTACAGTGGAATGTTAAGGATTTATCTTGTGGATTACACTCATACCCCTGTATCCAGACTGTATGAGTTATCACTATGAGTTGTCTCGACCCTCTATGTTCAAGGATTCATTAGTTACACCTTGGATCCCTTAATATAATTATATTTACATGTCATATGGTCCCTTGATATACATGATGCTTATAGTCATGTCTCTCTTAATTTTAAATGTGAAACTCATGACACTATCCCCATCTGGATTCCTTGGGTAATAAACCATGAGTCCATGCTGATGCATGTACATCTATACAAAATATTATCTTATGTATAAATATATATACATGATGTCAGTTTTGTAGATACATTTAGTCTTAGTCCAAAGTAGGTATGATCAACCAAGTGTATTCAAGGAACCTGAGCCCTGCATGTTATTATTTATCATTTACCTCTTTATTTTGATATACCTACACACTTATTATTTTATATTAATGGATTAGATAACTTTATAAAACATTTTTGGTGTTCTTATTAGTATATATCACACCCTTTTTGGGTCTCCATTACACTGGGTTACCCTAACAGAGATCATGTTACAGGATCAGTTTCAAGGATTGTACTTGATTACTGTTATATTTCTGGTCTAGGATGGAGTACAAGATCAGGGGACTGAGCCTGTGCCCATGATACTATTAGATATATCTACTAATTATTCTATTTATTTATATATTTTTTCAAAATTTCCATGTACTATGTATACCTTCCAGTTTTTATGTCAGAGCATGTTCATGCATGATCATTTCTTCATTCATTATTGATTTCCAGTTATTATTATATTCCACTACCTTTATGTATTATTGATTTTGTTGTATTTATTACTAATATAGAGGGTATAGTCTCCCCATTGTGCCTCTATTAGACCCTCACTACTAGTCGGCAGACTCTAGCATATGGGGAGGCACACTTAGTGGCCAAATGGCTCAAGGCATCATTTTAGTGGCCCTCAGGATGAGATGTTACATTCTTGTAATATAGCCATTAAATAATGAAGGTATTACCATCTTGGTCAACCTAAACCCACAAGATATATATTCCTCAACTCAAAATTGAAAAATTATATCTTGATCATTCAACCAATGTTATACCACCAATGACACACCCAACACAAGCTACCTCACCACAAATTTATGTCATGGTTTTTAACTTACATCAAAGAATGAAATCAAATGGTACAAATTAATAACAATATAAAGTCTAGAGACTTATACAAATTTTCATAGATAGGAACAACCAATGACACCTGAAACATGTGGTGTTTCTATTGTCAGTTTAGTCCTCATGATCACATCTACTCGAGATCACCAAGTATGAACTTCATGAGAAGAAGTCTCAATGCTTATGATCTCCCAACACCTGATAGTTAGATATCATCTGTGTCCTATTAGTATGATGTATCTATACCATATGACATATATTTAAGATTATTTTCATAGTATCTTGAGGTTCTCATTATAGTTAGAAACTACTATAACCTTTTGATATGATACACAATTTAAGGACATTACCATGTAAACAATGGATGCAGAAGTATCAACACTATTATGGTAACAATAAACACATTTATATATCAAATTGTATACATGTAATGGTAATAAAAGTATATAAAAGAGTTGGGTCTAGGGAACCCACTCACAACATTCCCACTTACACTATATCCAACTGCTAACAATTCTCAACCCACTAGATCCCTCATAAATATTATGCTTCTACTATGATATTTATTTAGTTAGGGGGTCTGCCACATTATCATCTATGTTTACCCTGCTAAATGTGACTTTACCTATCTGAGTAAAATCACTCAAGAGATGAAACTTCCAAAGTATATTCTTTTTCCTCTAGTGTGGCCTTGTATCCTTATAAATTATCATTGTCATAGTATTATCACATTATACTTTAATAAGGTACACACTTCTAAGTAAAATTAAATTCTTATAAAAAAATCTCCATATCCAAATTTCTTCCTTAGCTACATCGGAAGCTATTATATATATGGTTTTTGTTGTGGAATTTTCAACCACAGATTGCTTTGAGCTCCTCCATCTCACTGCACCACCATTTGGGAAAAATAAATAGTCTGGATATGATTTCAGATCATCGTGATTTATTTTTAATATATAAATAGTGTATCCCCTTAGGAACATATCCTAATCTCATTCATATACTAGGAACATATCCCTTATATGTCTCAAGTATTTAGGGTAGTTTTTACAGCTACCTAGTACATGTCTCTTGGATTGGATTGATATCTACCAACCATACATTAAAAAAAGGCAGCATCAAACCTAGTATATAGAATGGAATAAATGATATACCCCACTGCTGAATCATAATGGATTCTACTCATTCTTTCAATATACTCATGTGTTTATGGAAACATCTTCTTGTATAGATTAATTTCATGTGACACTGGTGAAAATACTTTCTTAGATTATTCCATATTTTACCTTTTGAGTACCGTATCAATATATTTACATTTAATTCACCTAAGTAGCCTTCGAGATCTATCTCAATAGATCTTGATCCCTATAATATAGGCTTCTTAAAATAATTATTTCGTGGAGAAACATTCATTTAACCAAGTATTCACTGATTATAATAATTTCACTTCATTTCATACTAACAATATGTCATCAACATATAATACTAGAAAAACTATGGCACTCCCACTAACCTTGTTATAGAAACATGGTATCATTCATTCTTAATGAAACTAAATTCTGTTATTGATTCATAAAAATTAAAATTACATGATCGTGATTCCTGCTTCAATCCATAAATGGATATCTATAGATTTTATAATTTATTATCACTCTTTGACATAATAAACCATATAGGTTTTGTCATATAGATTTTATAAACTAACTTATAATTAAGAAAAGAAATTTTTACATCCATTTGAAAAATTTCATAATCATGGAAGGTTGAAATTATAATTAATATTATGATGGATTTCAACATTTCAATTGGAAAGAAGGTTTCATCATAGTTGATTCCTTTTTGTTTCCTAAAACCCTTAATTGCTATTAATACCTTATAGGTGCTTACTTGAACATCCATGTCTAGATTTTTCTTGAATAACCATTTACACCCAATAGGTTTTACATCATATAGTGGGTCTACTAAAATCCAAATGTGATTTTTGTATATGGACTCCATTTCATAATACATGCCTTATTTCCATTTAGTAGTATCCTTTTCATATATTTATTCTCTATGAGTTAGAGGTTCATCATTCTTAGGGAGTAATGTTTCTCATGACTTGGTGATAATAAAACCATATCTCTCTGGTTCTCTAACATCTCTAGTAGACCTATTTAGTACCTATGTCTCAAGAACATCTTCATCTCCCACTATCTCTTGTGGAGATTTTTCTTGTACAAACTCTTGTGAATCTGGAGCATCAACTTCATCAAAGTCATTCTTGCTCTCTCTGTTTCCATTAGAAATGTGTTTCCTTTCTAGAAATGTAGCATGTCTTTCTATAATCACATTTTTATCTAAAGGGTTATATAGGTAATATCCTTTAGTCTCCTTAGGATAACCTATAAAGATTCACTTCATGATCTGAGATGCTAATTTGTCACTAGGTACAGTCTTGAAAAAGTCCTCACATCCCCATACACACATGTATGACATATTGGGTTTCTTTACATACCAAAACTTGTATATAATCTCATATACTACTTTATTTGGTACTAGATTTAGTGTATATACTACAGTTTGTAGCACATATCCCTAAAAGGATAAAGGTTGAGTTGCAAGACTCATCATCGATCTGACCATGTCAAGTAGGGTCTTATTCCTCCTTTCACTAATACCATTCCACTAAGGTGTATAAGGAAGATTGATTTGGGAAAATATCTCATGCTCCTTTAAATGATCAATGGAAGCTTGGTTAAGATATTCCTTACCATGGTCTGAACAAAGTTTCTTAATATTCTTATCAAATTGATTATCTACTTCATTTTGATATTCCTTAAACATGATAAAGGAATTTGACTTATACCTTGTTAAGTAGATATATTCATATATACTATATTCATCAATAAAAGTAATGAAGTAAGAAAAACCACCCCTTTACTCTACTAGAAATGAACCCATACATCAGTATAAACCAATTATAATGGTTCTTTGTCTCTTTTTACTTTCCCATTAAAAGGTGCTTTGGTCATTTTACCTTATAAACAACCATGGAATACATCCTAGGGTTTTAACTCAATGGATTCAAAATACCCTACTTGATGTAATTTTCTTAAACACTTCTCGTTTACATGACCTAGACAAAAGTGCCATAAGAAAGTAGGATATGAGTCATTCTCACTGGATTTATCATTGATTTCCAATATTGGATTTTCTAGTTCAAGTATATATAACCCATTGTAAACATATCCCATACCATAACATATTCTATCCTTATACATAAGACAAAATTTATTTCAAAACTTGAAGTAAAATTCCATAATGTCTAAACTCAACAATGAGATTATTTTTTCTGGTAATAGATGGTACATAATAACAATTATTTAGTATAAGAACCATCCCACTAGGAGAAGTAAGAAGATAATATCCCACTATTAATGCTGCTATCTCACACCATTTTTTACTCGAAGATATATTTCACCTTTTTAAATTGTCTTGAATCTACTTGGTTCCTATATTTGAATAAAAATGTGTGATCCATATGCAGTATCCAATACCCAACTTGTAGAAATAGAAAAATTTCATTCAATGAAAAATATACTTGAAGCGAAATACTTAGCTTGGTTCTTATTCTCAGTTGTAAAATTCTTATTCCAGTGTACTTTATTGCCACATGAAAAGTAGATTACCTCCTTCTCATTGATCTCCCTAGGTATATTTGTCTTCTTAAGGTGGTGGTACATTGGTGTCTTTGACTAGGACTTAACACTTAACACTTTTTCCTTGCCTTTTCTCTTCTTATTCACCAAAAGGACCGAAGATTTAGAATTAGTCATTGTAAAGACCTAGAAATTCCATATAATTTTTTTTAATTATTTGGGTTTATTAAGAGTCTATAAAAATTTACGGCGCTCAATTCTGAGGCCTGGTGTGCTAGGAATGGAATTTTGAACTTTTTTTGAAGGTACGTCCAGTAAACGTCTGGGCGGTATTTTATAACTTTTGAACTGGTGCTCGGAATTGAAATCCAAGGACACCATTGAATATGCAGTGTCAGGATTCTCCTAATGGAGGCTTCACTTTGAACATAGTGGGTCAGGAGAAAAAGATAGTTTTTTGGACTATTAAAAGAATAATAAAATAACATGAAAATGTTATTTTATTTTCTCTCCAGTGGTTGAGCGGCGGTGGCAGAACCACTAAGTTTTTAAGACATTTAATGGTTTGAATCTTGGTTTTTGTAACCACAATGTTGAAACATTAAATGCGGTTCATAAATGAACTGCATCAATTTTGTGCAATTTGGTTGATTCTTATGTCTATTTAATTGAATCTTGGGCGTGGGCTTTTGGGACAGGTGTGAGGAACCTCTGTCAAAGTACCACGCCACCTTCCACAAAAGGAGTACGGAGGCTTGGGTGGTAATGAACTAGGATCGACGAACGACGGTGGCTTCATCAAACATGGAATCTTTTTCCACCACCGTAACGTCTCCAATGAATCTCAAGGTAGGGGGTTTATTAAAGTTTATCTTTGGTGAATTAAATTGGTACCGCCTGTTATGATGTAAATGTGGAGGGCGCGTGCCAAACAAACAATCCCTAGACCCTTTTATGCTTAGTTCTTATCGCATTCTTAAGAGGATGATCTTAAAACATGGAAGAACCTTGAATCTGGAAGTCGTGCAATGACGGAGGCATCCAGGGAGGCCCGTAAGTGCGAGTGGAAGGGAAAACGGACCATAAGAGCTCACTTGGTGGCCCAAGGAAGTCATTCTGGTGAGGAATCAGCATGGAAGCACCGGATACCAGTACCGGTAGGCGAAGGTGGCGGCCAGCGCTCGCCATCTGCGAAAGGAGGCGGCACCGCTCGACGCTGCGGTGGATGGTTGGGCGGCCGGTAATGGTCGACCGCGGTGGTGGTGAGGCGACACACAGTCGTGTGCTACGGTGAGTAGGCCGTGGAGGAAGGGGACCCACTCCCTGAGTTTCCCGCATATGGATAGGGTGGAACTACCTGGAACCGCCAATTAAAGATCTGAATGGCTCTTTGATCCGTTCGGGAAGGAGGGGGAGCGGCTCCCCTCCCCGCACAGGCCACCAGCTGGGTGTCGCGCCACCTAGCGGGCCAGACCACCCAGTGGGCCATACCTAGACAAATTGGGTCGGTCCACCACCTAGCAGGATGATACCACCACAGCCCAGCCCAACCAGGCTGGCCCAGGCCGGGTCGGACAGGGTCAGACCGGACTCGGACCCCTTTCGGGCCCAGTTATGCTTAAAAGGCCGTAACTTACAAATCAAATGCATGTTTGATGAACTATCTGCGGAACTGGAATCCTTAGAGTGAGGTTTTCATTTTGAGATACTCCAATTGAGTTTTGTAGAAATTTGGTGTATGTTTGGGTTGGAAAAATCTCGAATCCAATTGGGCCCTCATCACTAAAATGCCTATAACTCTAATATCGGGTGTCTGATTGACGCGCCGTCTATTGCGTTGGAACCCTTGAGACATGGATTTCCTTGGGGTTACTCTTTTGTAGAATCATATGGTTGGATGTCACATCATAAAGACCATGTTTGGATCAGCATCATAGTGACTCGACGAGGACCAGCCTTAGAGCGGCCCGTCGTGGATCAGCATCATAGAAACCCTTTATGGATCATCATCATAGCAACCCAACGAGGACCAGACTTAGAGTGGCACATCATGGATAAGCATCATAGAGACCTTGTGTGGATCAACATCATAGCGACCTGATGAGTACCACCCTTAGAGTGAACCGTCATGGATCAGCATCATAGCGACCCTATGTGGATCAACATCATAGAGACCCTCTGTGGATCATCATCAGAGTGACCCTTTGTGGATCAGCATCATAGAGACCCTATGTGGATTATCATCATACTAACCCCTATGTGGATTAGCATCATAGAGACCCTGTGTGGATCAGTATCATAGAGACCCTGTATAAATCATCATCATAGCGACCCGACGAGGACCAGCCTTAGAGCGGCCCATCATGGATCAGCATCATAGAGACCCTGTGTGGATCAGCATCATAGTGACCCGATGAGTACTAGCCTTATAGAGGCTCGTAATGGATCGGAGACATAGAGACCCTATGTGGATCAGCATCATAGTGACCCGATGAGTACTGGCCTTATAGAGGCCCGTAATGGATCGGAGACATAGAGACCCTATGTGGATCAGCATATTTTCCTTTTTCTCTGAGTTGTATACCTAGTTTGAGCTAAGTATTTTGCTTTGTGCTTTGTGATTGAGATCATGCTTTGTGGTTTTCCTTTGTGGAATTTTGAGAGACCTTAGGGGGTCTTGGGTTCCCTACTAGGTATTGTTATACTCACCCCTACAGGAGCTCCACCCACACCTTTTTGTGTATTTTGTAGACAATGAGGAGCTCAGTTAAGTCTATAAAAGCTAGAACTGGGCGGTACATGAGGTGACTGGCTGATGTGGAGAGATATGGAGACGATTTGTACCTACCCTTCAGGTAGGATCCTTGGTGGATGGTCATAGGATTTGTTGTATGTTTTTAGTTTTAGTTGTACCCTTTTTAGTTGGGCATGTATTTCGTCCCCTTTTACTTCCAGTGCACACTTTTATTATTGTAGTTATATTACATGGTTGCATCCTGTTGTGTTCTTGTATTGTGTGTCTGTACAGTTTTAAAGGAAATTCCTTACCATTTTAGGGATATACCTTTCTGGTTCTAATTTCCAACCCCTGGCCTATGGAAGGTGTGATTGGGGTAGTCATGAAACGGGCCCCAGGGGATGGGTTGTGAAAAATTGGTATCGGAGGATTCGGTTCTACCGAAGAACTAGGACTCTGATCTTTCCAATGGATCAATAGTGTTAAGTTTTTTGAGTGTGGTTTTTAGTTAGAGGAGTCTAGTGTTGGTGCAGTGACCGACGTATCCATACACCAAGAACCTAAATTCTGATTTCCGAATCAGTGTATGAAAACACTGTTTTTGTGTGTATTGGAAATGTTTTACTTTTGATCTATTTTGAGTCATCTCACCAGGTATAACTTTCTGACCATGGTGCACCTATTTCTTTTTAGGATTCCACCACATAAAAATCCATCTAGGATTCCTGAGAGAGTTCACGATGACGGCCCACTAAGTGATGATGCTTTGGTGCAGGGTCCTCTTACTATGTTGTCACTTTTAGGTGGTGTACCAGCAGCACCACCACTTGGAGTTCAGGACTTTCCACCAACCCCACTAGTGGAAAGTGTACACCAACTAAGGGTGTTGCATGAGTTTCAGCAGAAAAGGCCTCTGAGGTTTTGAGGTGAGACAGATCCCCAGACAGCTGAGTACTGGCTGGAGGTTGTGGCTAGATTCTTTTGCCTAGTTGGGACACTATTAGAGCAGATGGTGATCCTAGATTCTGGCCTTTTCCATGGAACAATAGGTAGATGGTGGAGTCTGACACTCTAGAGGCATGAGGAGGTGACACTCAACTGGTCGGACATAGAGACCCTCTTCAGGGTGGAGTTTGTACTAGTGACTTTAATCTTCGTGTGTATCTAAGAGCTGCTACACTTACAGCAGGGCAGCCTATCAGTGGCCCAGTACTCGGCAAGATTCACTGACCTCTCGCACTACTCTACTGACATGGTATGAGACCCTTTCTTCAGGGCCCAAACCTTTGAGAAGGTTCTCTAGTGGGATACCAGAGCGTCGATGATATCGCTCAATATCCTGACGCAAGCTGGAGTGCTCGAGTGAGCATTATTTGTGGAGAGATTCTTAGCTGAGCAGGAACTAACGGTGATAGCCACCACAGGATGACAGTTACTTGAGGCATCTGTAGGAGGTATTAGGCAGATGACGTAGAGGTATAAGTGGGACATACCTTCTAGAGGGTGACCACAGGATGTAGGGTCAGAGGTGTGGATCTCACGAGGCAGAGGGAGTCAACAGGGATGCAGACTGTGCTTCACGTGTGGCGGGCAGGGCCATATAGCTCGCGACTACCCGACCCATCATACCGACTATCAGCAGATGATCGATGTACCACTGAGGTAGTGTCTTATGTTTGATCGAGGGGGTCTGCAGGGCAGCGGACGTGGAAGAGGATTATGTCATGTAGTAGGTGGTGGATGATGGTTTGAGTTTCTACCACCACCACCCCCAGGTGGTCCACTCCGACCATAGGGAGTAGGTGGACAGGGGTATGCTCATCTTTAGGTGGTATATTCCTACAACCACATCACTCTAGATATGATTAGAGGTACAATATGTGTCTATTCCACCATATATGTAGTTCTTATAGACACATTTTCCAATCACTCTTTTATTTCCACAACACTCGTTCGGAGCTCAGAGATTCCAACGGAGTTGTTGGCTCGATCCTTATGATTAGAGACTTCTACGAGAGGATATTTGATGATTACACACTGGTGCAGATAGTGTGATCCCACTCTAGGAGGTGAGAGCTTCAGCCAGGATCTCCTAGTATCAGCGTTGAGGCCTTACAACATCATCTTGGGTATAGACTGGATATCCACAGTCCATGCCTAGATTGACTATTTTAGGCACAAATTGCATTATGTCCTTGAGGATGGGATCAGTTTTTTCTTCACCGGTGAGAAGGAAACTTTTGAAGAACAGGATGGGCTTTCTCGGAGTAGGGTGCAGCTGATCACTCATTAGGTGTCTAGCCTTACCCTCGGATTAGTTGACGTGTGGATTCTGATTTATCCTATAGTGGTGAACCAGTATGCTTATGTATTTCTTGATGATGTTTCAGGACTACCTCCTCGCAAAGAGGTAGACTTCTACATCATCCTATACCCTAGGACGGCACTGATATCTATGACAGCATATCGTATGGACCCCATGGAGCTTGATGAGTTACGGGTACTATTAGAGGACTTGCATAAGAAGGGTTTCATAAGGCCTAGTGTTTCCCAATGGGAATCCTCGATTTTTTTCACCAAGAAGGCAGATGGGAGTTTGAGGCTTTGTGTGGACTATTGGTGCCTGAACCATGTGATCGTGAAGAACAAGTATCCTATGTCGAGGATCAATGATCTCTTCGACCAGATGAAGGGAGATCGATGGTTTTTAGAGATAGACCTCAAATCAGGCTATCACCAGCTCAGGGTATGGAATGAGGACGTACCGAAAACAACCTTCATATGTCGATATGTCCATTATTATTTTTTGGTAATGCCTTTCGGTGTGACCAACACTCTAGTAGTGTTCATGGGGATCATGAATAGGATATTCCAGCCTTACCTAGATCACTTCATGGTGGTCTTTATTGACAACATCTTGATATACTCGACGTCAGAGGAGGAGCACACCACGCACCTACAGATAATTCGGGATACACTCTGAGAGAACCATCTTTTTGGAAAGCTCTCAAAGTTCTAATTCTGGATACGGTAAGTCCACTTCCTAAGGCACGTTATCTTGGAGGCTGGAGTTGCGGTGGATCCGACGAAGATAGAGGCGGTTCTTTCCTGGGAACCACCAAAGAGTGTGACCGAGGTGCGCAGTTTCCTGGGATTGGCTAAGTACTACCTAAGATTCATACTCAACTTTTCCAGGGTTGCAACACCCTTTTCATCTTTGAAAAATAATAGATATCCCTTCATGTGGATGGAGAGGTGCCAATAGAGTTTTTAGGAGCTGAGGCAGAAACTAAAGAGTGACCACATCTTGAGGATACCAGAATAGGGCATTGGTTATGTAGTCTACTATGACGCATCATGGACCGGACTAGGTTGTTTCCTGATACAGGAGCGAGTAGTGATTTCCTGCGGCTCACCGCAGTTGAGAAAGCAAAGGCAGAACTATACTACCCATGACCTAGAGTTAGTAGTAGTGGTCTTTGCGCTGAAGATGTGGTAGCACTACTTGATGGGTGAATGGTTTACTATTTAATCTGATCAAAATAGTCTCAGGTATATCTTCTCACAGAAGTACCTAAACCTGAGATAGCAGTTATGGCTAGAGTTCCTCTAGGACTATGACTTCGAGGTAGTCTATACTCCTTGTAAGGGGAACGTAGTAGCAGACGCACTCAGTATGAGGTATGGTCTATAGTTGTTGAGTGGGATGACAGAGAAACTATCCACGTTGCAGATATTTTTTGTGGATAAAGATGGAGCATCTTACCTGTAGTCTATGACTATCACTCCCCCACTTCTTTAGAGAGTTCGGTAGGCTCATCTTGGGGATGTAGAATGTGAGGCCTGACGTGCTCAAATATCCTCAGGATAGGCTCCTGATGGATTTTCTAAAGGTGGGGAGCACATCATCCTCTTTATATGACGTACTATGGTACCAGTGATGCTGCGGGAAGAGGTTTTGAGGGAGTTCTATACATCCCCTTTTGAGGTACATCCTTAAATGGAGAAGATGTACCAGGATCTCCAGAATCAGTACTGGTGGCCAAGGATGAAGAAAGCAGTGGCGGAGTTCATATCACAATGCCTCACTTGTCAGCAAGTGAAGGCTGAGCATCAAGTACCAGTAGGCTTAGTTCAGCCACTTGAGGTACCAGAGTGGAAGTGGGATGGTATCTCCATGGAATTAGTTACAAGGCTACCACGTACATCTAGGGGCCACGATTCCATCTAGGTGATCATTGACTGACTCACCAAGTTGGCCCACTTCCTACCCATCCGAGATTAGGGATTAGTATAGAGCTTGGGAAATCACTACTTACAAAAGATTGTACGACTTCACGGGGTTCCATCAGCGATCGTCTTAGATCGTGATGCACGTTTTACATCCCGCTTGTGGAAGTGGTTGCTAGAGGTGTTCGGGACTCGGCTATGCTTGAGAACCACCTTTCACCCTCAGACAGATGGTCAGACGGAGCGGACCATACATACACTCAAGGACATGCATCATGCTTATGTCCATGATTTTGGTCGTATTTGGGAGGAGCACCTACCACTGGTGGGGTTCTCTTACAACAAAATTTATCACTCCACCATCATCATGGCTCCATTTGAGGCCATGTACGGGTGACCTTGCAGATCACCACTATGCTGGAAAAACCTAGGGGAGTCAGCACTTATGTGTCTAGAGTTGATACATCCTACCATAGAGAAGGTGTAGATCATCCAGGAGTAGATGAAGACTTCACAGAGAAGGAAAAATTCATATGTTGACAGGAGACAAAGACCCTTGGATTTCGAGGAAGGAGACCATGTCTTCCTACAGGTCTCACCCTGACAAGGATTATGGTGGTTTGGCCAAGGTGGAAATCTATCTCTAAGGTTCATAGAACCCTTCCATATCCTCAACAGAGTAGGTGAGGTAGCGTACCATCTAGATTTTCCCCCATAGATGCATCGGGTGTATAATTTTTTCCATGTGTCGCAGCTGAGGAGATACATGCATGATCCATCGCATGTTATCGACTGGGGAAAGCTGAACATCAATGATGGGGTGATGTTTATGGAGTTTCTAGTGGAGATAGAGGATCGGCAGGAGCGTGTCCTTTATGGGTGGTTGATTCCTCTGGTACAAGTTTGTTGGCAGCACGTGAATCTCTAGGAAAGCACATGGGAGCGGTAGGCTCAGATATGTACTCAGTACCCCCATTTGTTCCCCTAGTTTTTTTTTTGTAGATTCCAAGAATGAAAATACCTAAGGTGGGGAGAATGTAAATAACCATAAATTCCATATAATTTTTTTAATTATTTCGAATTATTATGAGTCTACAAAAATTGACAGTGCTCTATTTCGAGGCCCAGTTGTGCCCGGAATGGAATTTTGAACTTTTTTTGAAGGTACGTTCAGTAAACGTGTGGGTGATATTTTATAACTTTTGAACCAGTGCTCGGAATTGAAATAAAAGGATACCGTTGAATCTACATCACCGAGATCCACTTAAGGGATGATTCACTTCGACCGCAGTGGGTCGGGAGAAAAAGATAGATTTTTGAACTATTAAAAGAATAATAAAATAACATGAAAATGTTATTTTATTTTCTCTCCAGCGGTTGAGTGACGGTGGCGGAACCACTGAGTTTTCAAGACATTTAATGTCTTGACTCTTGGTTTTTTGTAACCAAGACATTCAAACATTAAATACGATTCATAAATGAACAGAATTAATTTTGTGAAACTCATATGATTCTTCTGTATATTTAATTGAAGCTCGGGCCTGGGATTTTGGGACAATTGTGAGGAACCTCTGGTGCAGTATCGTGACACCTTCCACCAATAGAGGATAGAGGCTTGGGCGGCAATGAACTAGGATCGATGAACATCGACAACTTCATCAAATGTAGAATCTTCTTCCACCACCCCGACATCTCCAATGAATATCGAGGTAGGGGGTTTATTAAAGTTTATCTTTGATGAATTAATTTTTTACCACCTACTATGATGTTAACGCAGAAGGTGCAGGCCAAACGAACAAGTCCCAAACCCTCCGCCACTTCATTCTTTTCACGTTCTTCAGGGGATGATATTACAACATGGAAGAACATTGAATCTAGAAGATGTGCAGTGACGGCGGCATCCCGGGAGGCCTGTAGGTGCGAGCGGATGGGAAAACGGGCCAATGGAGCTCACTCGGTGGCCCGTGGAAGTCTCACAAATGCCAAAGAATGGCGCCGGCAGGCGAAGGCGGTGACCAGAACTGGCAGGTGAAGGCGGCGGCTAGCGCTCTCCGGCCGCGGAAGGAGTCAGCGCCACGGTGGATGGTCGGGGTGGCCGGCAACGACCATCTGCGGTGGTGGCAAGGCGGCACGCTGTCACATGTTGTGGTGAGCAGGTTGTAGCTTTGAAGCTGCGACGGAAGGGGGCCTGATCCCTGTGGGTCCCATGGATGGCCAGGGTGGCGCCACCTGGTTCTGCCAATTCAAGATCCAAATAGCTCTTCGATCCATTTGGGAAGGAGGGGGAGGAGCTCCCATCCCCGCACGGGCCACCAGCTGGGTGTCGCGCCACCTAGCGGGTCGGGCCCATCTGAGGCCCAATGGGCTAATATCTCCACGGCCCAGCCCAACTGGGCTGACCCAACTTGGACCCGGACCAAGTCGGGTCGACTCTAACCGAGTCTGTTTGGGCCGGGCTAGGTCGATCCGGACCCGAACCACTTTTGGGCCCAGTTATGCTTAAAAGGTTGTAACTTACAACCCAGAAGTCCGTTTGATGAACCTATGCGATGCTGGAATCCTTGGAGCGAGGAAGTCATTTTGAAATACTCCAATTGAGTTTGGGATAAATTTGGTATATGACCGGGTTGGAATGACCCCGAATCCAACCGGGCCCTCGGCACTAAAATGCCTATAACTCTAAGACTGGGCATCTGATTGATGTGTCGTCTATTGCGTTGGAACCCTTATGACATGGAGGTAATTTGGGTTAGTCCTTTGTGGAATAATTTGGATGGATGTCACATCATAGTGACCCTGTGTGGATCAGCATCATAGTGACCCTGTGTGGATCAACATCATAGTGACCATGTGTGGATCAGTATCATAGCGACCCGATGAGGACTAGTCTTAGGATGGCCCATTGTGGATCAGCATCATAGAGACCCTGTGTGGATCAGCATCATAGAGACCTGACGAGAACCATCCTTAGAGTGGCTCATCATGGATCAGCATCATAGAAACCCTGTGTGGATTAGAATCATAGCAACCCTATGTGGATCAACATCATAGCGACCCTGTGTGGATCAGCATCATACCGACCTTGTTTGGATCAGCATCATAGTGACCCTATGTGGATCAACATAATAGTGACCCTGTGTGGATCATCATTATAGTGACCCGACGAGGACCATCCTTAAAGCAGCCTGTCATGGATCAGCATCATAGAGACCCTATGTGGATCAGCATCATAGATACCCAACAAGGACCAGCCTTAGAGTGGCCCGTCATGGATCAGAAACATAGAAACCCTATATGGGTCAGCATCTTTTCTTGTTTCTCTGAGTTGTATACCTAGTTTGAGTTGAGTCTTTTAATTTGTGCTTTGTGATTGAGATCATTCTTTGTGGTTTTTCTTTGTGTAATTCTGAGAGACCTTTGGGGGTCTCGGGGTCCCTACTAGGTATTTTTATACTCACCCCTACATGTGATCTTCCCACACCTTGTTGTGTCTTGTGCAGGTGACGAGCAGCTCGGCTGAGTATATAGGAGCCAGGACTAGGCGGTACACGGGGTGACTGGATGACATGGATAGTTATGGAGACGAGTTGTACCTACCCTTCAGGTAGGATCCTTGGTGGATGGTCACATGATCTGTTTTCTATTTTCAGTTGTAGTTGTACCCTTTTTAGTTGGTCTCGTATTCAATCCCCTTTTAATTTCAATACACACTTTTACTACTGCAGTTATATTATGTGGTTGCATCTTGTTGTGTTCTTGGATTGTTTGTTTGTAAATTTTTAAAGGCAATTCCTTCCCATTTTATGGATATGACTTTCTGGTTCTAGTCTCCAACCCTTGGCCTATGGAAGGTGTACTTGGGGTAGTCACGGTACGGGCCCGAGGGGACAGGTCGTGACATTCATATCCTTATCGGATTGGATAACTAATTCTAAAAAATCTAGTAATGACTTATTCATGTTATTCATATTATAATTAAAAATTAAAGTTAAGAATTTATGTGGTAAAGAAGAAATAATGAGATCATTTACTAGTTCTTGGTTCAATTTGAACCCAAGGGTCTCTGGTCACTTAATTTACCAAACCATCTTTAGTATATGAGGTCCTTATTAATTCCCTTCTACTAGGATGAATCTATACAAAACACTTTATATCTCATATCTTTCTTACCTAGATATATCCAGGTTTAACTCATGGAGATAAGACAACATTTGGAATGAATCTATGTCCTCGTGCATTTTATACAACTCATTGGACATAGATGAAAACATAAAGCAAAAAAAATCTAGCACATCATCCATATACTTATTATATTTATCTTTATCTGCCTTGATTTCTCTATTAGGGGTCTTAGTAGAAAGTGGGGATTATGACATATAAATCTTCCTCTACTATGCTCAAGATCTTGTACCACTCCTGGAGGTTATGGAAAATAAGATCATTCTCTTTATTCAATATTGATTGTAGTGAAATTGAATTTGTGGTGGCTATAATTTAATCTACAATAAATAAACTTAGAATATTAGTACTTTATCTTGATTACCAGTAGACATTTTCAAATTATGAATTATAAATGTCTCCATCTATTTTATCAAATCCTAGTAGCCCTCAATTAATTACTAGATTCGTAACACTCAGACACTTGATTATTATAGTAGAAAGGATCCTTAAACCTCTCTATATAGCATGATCTATGGAACCGTGGCTATTTCAAGAGTTTAAGGTAGGATTTTGACTAACCAGCCACATTAAATAATGTCTACTTGATCTGTTGAGTGGAGTCTCATTTCTTACAAAGAATTACTTTTCATTTCTCAATGATCTCCCTTTAAAGTTTCAACAAGATAGCTATAACTACTCTTTTACTATCAACTTTAGTTAAGTCAACCCACCACTCTCATAATAACTCCCTAAAAGTAATAGTCACCCTCAACTAGGGATGACGAGCACATCAAACAATCAGTTGTGTCCAAATTCAAGCAATGGAAGGAATTTAATGACTTAATATTTTCTTTGATGGATTTTTTAATTAATCCTGGCAAATTAAATCCTTTTCTACTTAAAATTATTATTTTATGTGACCACATGAAAAAATTAACCATTCTTAAAATAGAACTACACATGTTCATTTTATCTATGCATTCTTGTTTATTATCATACTATGTGACCGCATGTAATAAATACACATTCACAAAATAATAAACTATGCACATGATAAAATAAATAAATAATGACATGATCATGATTTATAAACTATTTTTTAATTCATTGAGTGAATAATGGATTAACCGAGACCCTAGGGTAATTTCTTAATTCAATACTTGACTTGAATTATAGTACTCGAAAATCTTATGAAATTCACTTATTTGGTTTACACTAACTCTCAACTCAAACTATGTCACCACAAACTCCTACGATATTTAAAATGTATACTCACACACAGGTGAGGAGAAATCAGGGTTCGAAAATACATTTTATCACTTAAATGTGGACACACGGGCCCTTATAGAAATCAAAGATGGAGGGATGTTCATATTGTCAAAATAAAATAATTATTACATCTTAAAACATAATGAAATAATTAAATTAAATAAATAATAAACAAAACATGCATGGGTTGGTCTCATCTCATAATCATTAAATATTGCATAAAAATTTAAATTTCCTAAAATTCAAATCAAGGGTATTTTTAATGATTTAACTTGTATTAAAATAATTTCAATTAATTATTAATATGTCTCATAGAACCCAAAATAATTTTATTAAATTCCATACCATTAAATTTATTTTTTTAAATCTTTTCATAATTTTTTGAGTCCATTTGTACCTAAAGAAGATCCTAAGATATTAACATAGGTCTTTTAATAGGATTGATGGGTCGGACTGGTCAGACTCAGACTATACGGGTCCATTCCAAGTCTAATTTGGGGCATCCTTTTAAGGATATATATATATATATATATATATATTCAAACATATTTCCCTCCCCATAAATGGGAGGGTCCAATGTGTACACATCCATTTAATGGATGTGGACATGTATGTTGACATTTTTTAAACCTTTTATTAATCATATCCTTATCTATGGATAAGGATGATTATATATATATATATATTTGGATAATAATCCATGATTTCACATAAAGACTATTGTCAACAGACTACCCCATCCCGATTCTGGTATCTTTGGCTAACACGCAACTCACTTTCATCATTCCTTGGCTGAAAATCCTTTACACCAAGAGCCATTAAAGTGAAGAAAAAATTAAAGCTTGGATTTTCATCACAATTTATACACAGAACTCTTCAATATTCGATCAGAAATATGTTGGTGATACGAACTCAGATAAATGAATTTTCAATTGATATGGAACTGTATAAAAACCCTCTTTCAGAATAATAGAAAATTTAATTGAAAATTTCAAAGTTTTCAACTTAAATAATTATATGTTCTATCTGATACCAATTTAGGGAACTTGAGGCCTAGTGGAAGTGTGAAAAATGCGTAATTTAAAATTTTGGATTCATATTCATGTTAAAAACATTAAATTTAAAAATTCACTTGCTTTGATTTCTTAAATGATCACATGAAATTCAATTTAATCATGAAAAATAAAATCGAGTGAAAGTGTAAATGGTACCTTGTTTGTTTGTTGTCAGTAATTTGATTCGCTCGCCGTCAAAGTGTCGTGACTCAAAGACACCAAAGATAGGAATCCTATAGATTGTAAACACATGCAACATATCTCCTTTATTATCAATATAAGATTCTTGGGTTCTAGTATAGGAAATTAAAGAGCTTTACAACATCCCTTCAATCGTGTAAAGAACGCGAATTCGATCGATAAAGCGGGATCGATTCGATCTTTTTCTTTCTTCAGATTCTCTCTCTAATAGCTTTATTGGATAGAAGAGGAGATATTATATTACTAAATTCATCCATATGGTGGATCTCTATATTCAAGAGGATAAAATTAGCTTTTATACCTAGGCTATACTTTCCAAAATTGCACTTTGTTCCCTGGAAAGTAATAACCTTCATTTTATACCTTTATGTACACTTATGACTTAATAAACTTGTCATAAATGTCACAAATATTTTATCACTCACTTTTAGAACTTTAACATGTTATGTGATAAAATAAAAACTATTAACTAAACTCATAATCTCCCCAAATAATTTAATTAACCTTGAACATCCTATGTTCGTTTGGAAAATTATATTTTCTCTCATTCACTTTTATGATTAAACAACTTATGAATACCTTGAGAAATAAATTCAATAATAATTTTATAAACTTCAATAATATAATTGGATTATTTTACTTATGATTGATCACACTTGGACATTCAATATCTCTCGCATGTAGGGCCCACTTCATCCTAAACTCATATTTATTCGAATAGGTGGAACTCGTGGATACACTTACTATGTGACCCTCTAGGTCCTTATCTCGATAGTAATGGGTCTAAATTATAGACCAGTAGTAGATTCTAGTAAACCATCATGGTCCCTAAGGAGATAAGGAATTTCATAGTTATGACTACCTTCAATGAACACTTTCTATATAATATAATCACTTTGTCTTGTGATATCTCATAAAGTAGGATACACACTTATGAAATCATCCTTTTAATGCTTTAAATATTTTGTGGCCTTACTAGATGGAATTACCTTCATGTAACATGGACATGGATTTAGTAAAGGTACTACCATCCTGGTCAACCCAGACCCATGAGATATCTCTTCCTCAATATGGAAGTAGAAAATTACATCTTGATCATTAAACCAATGCCATACCACTAATGAAGCACCCAAAAAATCGAACTCACCATGACTTTAATGTCATGGTTTTTTCCTTGTATCAAAGAATGTGTTCAAATGGTACAAATTGATAACAATATCATGTCTAGAGACCAATACACATGTTTACAGATTGGAGAATCTAATAAGACCTGAAACATGTGGTGTTCCTATTAGAGGTTTAATCCTCATAATCTCATATACACAAGATCACCAAGTGTGAACTTCATGAGAAGAAGTATCAATTCTTATGAGCCCCCAGTTCCTGATATTCATACATCATTTGTGTCCATTCAGTATAATGACCATAATAAATATATTAAATATTACTATCATGGTATCTCAAGGCTCTCATTATAGTTTTGAAATACTATAGCCTTTCGATACAACATATAATATAAGGAAATTATCATGTAAACAGTGAATGCAAAAGTATTGATGCTATTATGGTAAGAATAAACACATGTATATATCAAAATATTTACATATAATGGTAATCAAAGTAACAGGTGGAGGACCACTCGGGTTTTCCCCCCGCTCTCTCCCATGGAACCCTAGGCACGGCGGCGTCTCCCTCGGGCGGCGGCGATGTCTGATCCGCCCGACCCCCCCTCGCGCTATCCCTTCTCTCCCTTCACTGATCCTGCCTCCCTCCCTGATTTTCCCCCTATCCGGATTTTCCCGAAAGTCCCTAGTCTTCACCATGGATCTACTTCCCCACCAATTTCCTTACAATAGTTCACAGAGGCTTCAGCGCTCCATGGGCTATCCCTAGTGGCTCTCTTTGGTCGGAACAGGCCTTCTCTTGATAGTTTTGATCATTTTGTCAACAACATCTGGCCTCTTCAAGGACGCATCGCAGTCGACCTATTGGATACATGTCATTTTCTTCTGTGTTTCTCCTCCGATGTTGATCTGGCTATAGTGTGGTCGAAAGGGAGAAGATCATGTGACGGTTTTCGCTTCTTCCTACTCATATGGAGCTATGAGTTCACTGGAGATGGTATCTTCCCCTTGCGGCAATTTGGGTCAGTTTCCCTGGTCTCCCTATTCCTTTCCAAAACCCAGCAATTCTTCAGATGTTAGGTAATCTTGTTGGAATATTCCTAGCTTTTGACTGACGCTCAAGATCCTTATTCCATCCCATTGATCCCTGAATATGCATGGAGGTGGACTTCTCGAAGCCTCCAGTTGAAGTTGTCTGGATTGAGGTTTGCAATGAATTGTGTTATCTTAAATCTGTGGTTTTTGATAATTGGTTCGATTTTTTCCTGCACTATCGACGCTTTGGACATTTGCAAAATGATTTTCATGCATCTCGCACCATGGTTTCATCTATGATTGCTCCAGACTGTGATGCCCCTCGGCCAGAGGCGGGGTTGCATCAAGAGAGTGTCCAATGGAGCGGGGAGGACCATTCTGCTCCTCTGGTGCAGTCTTTGGATCCTCAGGTTAACCCAAGTGTCTCTAATATTTTTCAGCATTAGAAAGTTGATCTTGGTGTTGCATTAGACAATGATGTTGCACCTCTTAGTGTGGTATGCACTCAGGGAAGGGATGGATAGGAAGTGAGGGGAGGCTTTCTGGATGCTTCTCAGGCATTGCAACTAGCACCTTCAATCACTACCAATGCTGTGGAGTTGGCTGAGGATGCCCACGCGGCTAAATCCATTGGTGAGGCTTCCCAACTCTTACCCCAGGAGGACATCCCAGTAGTTTTCCAATTTATGGGTCGAGATCTAGTTCAGACAGGAGCTTCAGAAAATCAAATGCAGGTCACGCGGGATAGAATTTCCTATGCTACGAATCATAAATCCGGGGGATCGTATGTGTCTTCTCAAAACCGATTTGTAGTGTTAGGGGAAGAGTATGGGCATATTAATGAATGAGTAGGAGGAATGGATAATGGAGAGTATCCTATGGTGGATGAAGAAGTAGCTCAAGAGGAAGTGGATGAGGCCTCAGATTCTGTTGAGTCCAAGGAACTGGTCATAGAGGAAGACTACATTAGATCCTCCTCATGGAAGGGAAAGAACAAATTTATTGATTCAGACGGCTTCATTATGAACAATAGGAGGGCCCGATGTAGAAATTATTACTCCTATCTACCTATTCCTCCACTTACTAGAGATTCTTTTAAGGGTAAGGTGCCTCTGACGACTACTACGCCTGAAGGTAATTCCATCTTGAACAGCCAACATGTGGAGGATGACATCCCCAAGGACCCAGTGGAGGAAGAATATGAGGTCATGGTCCCTGTCATTCCCACGGGGTTTATGGAGCTATTTGACCCTGGGAAACATCATGAGGCAGGCTCTCCTGAAGACCATCAACAACAGGTATCATCGGTGTTGGAACACATGGATCCTCTTATGAACTCAGATGAAAAGATTGAGGATGCACTGGTTTTTAAGGCATCAATGAAGATGACACCACTTCAGGTGACTACTTATAAAGATCAAGGCAAGTGGATTGATAAAAAAACCCACATATTGGTTAGAGGACTCAATATGAGGAAGATTATCAAGGAGGAATGCAGACAAGCTTGGGACAACTTGGCACATCTTTATGAAGACATCTTAAAGGACTGTCCAGACTCCCAGGTACAATCTATCCCTTGGATTTTGTTTAGGGAGGTTGATTCCAAACTAATCAAATTTTTCTTCAACGATTCCATTGTATCATTTGTTATTGAAATAGGTAATGTGTGAGGGTTTTCACTTTCCCTTAAAAATGTTTGAAAATAAAAAAAATACGTTGGAATGGTAATCAAAGTACATAAAGGAGTTGGGTCTAGGGAATCCACTCACAACATAGGGATTTTTCTATGAATTGTGATTTAGATTGAGAATATTAGGCTTATAAAATCTCAAGTAGTTGTTTTTAGACATGGAATGAGGCCTGGTTGTTTATTTGAGTGTTCAGGTGAGTGTTGGAGAAGGTTCGGGTGACCCATACAATAAAATTCAGCTTCTACTACAATTTTCATCATGACTCAAGTAGGTCTCACCATGAATAAGTTTTATCCCCCTTTACATAGGTGTATTTTACACCATAAAGGGTGTTGAGTATGATACTTTTTTTCACAAATGAGGGAGGCTAATACACCTTTCCTATGTTGGAGTGATTCACACAACAAACCCTCTCAGTCATGCCATGAATGATGCCTAGATGTGTTTTTTAGATGAGGGAATATATATATATATATATTCTATTAGTCTTAGGGTTTTTTGGTGGATTTTAGTGATTATAGGCATCCATTTTGGTCGGTCCTCCTTTCGCCCCTTTCTCTATCTCAATCCCCCTTGGAATTAGGTGATTCCATATGTGTTCCGATGGTGATTAGAGGTGAGATCTTCTATTTTTATCTCTTCTCTTGGTATCACGTGTTATAACTTTTATTTATAGTGATTTTGGGCTAGGATTTGGAGATTATTTCATTGGATTATAGTGAAATCATTTGAAACAATGGGGCCTTCATGCATGGTGGCTAGAGGAGGACCTGTGAGGATGAACATCTAGGGTTTTAGGTGGTTTCAGTGCAACAATGATCCTCAGTGAGTATTTTGGTCATTATGTCCCTTTTATTTGAAATATTTAATTAATTATAAATGTTTATAATTAATTATTTATGTTGTTTGGTGTGATATAGGAGCTCGGTGGCGGTTCAATCATGGAAGAGGCTCGGGGGAGCTTGGCTTGGGTGGTAATAATGTGTCAAAGGTAGTTTGTCCCTTTAATACAATCTCGTATTCATTTTTATGCATGATTTTCTATTTTTATACATGTTTCATGGGTTTGGGTAGAACGGATAAGGAATGGGGGTTCCTAGAGGAAGGGATGGTATGTTGTTCAGCCTCCTATACTTGGGAAAAGTGATCTTTAGAACTTTAGGTAGTTGGAATCACTCGGTAACTATATTACCAAGGATAGAGAGTGTTATATGGGTTGAAGATAGACCTTTGGTGGTCCTAGGATATGATATTTAATGTGGGTATCCTATATTGGTTCTCTTAGGGCTAGTTAGGTGGTTGTTAGAGGATTAGTCCTAGTGATGATGAGTGAGATGGTCTTACATCTATGCTAGGTGACTGACACCCTATTGAAGGTGGTTTAAGTATTTGTAAGTGTTGTGAGTAGGATTAGATGAGGTGTGATAAATAAGGTTACCTATGAGTGGTGAGTTGAATCATCTCTCTTGGGATATGTGAGATGGGACCCGGGTGTGGGTTGTAACGACCTGGATTTTCATGAAAGTAGGACTCATTTGTTTTTTAGTTTGAACTCTTTTTTTTTATTGGTAAACATTACTTATGTCCTAAAGAAGGTTCCAGGAGTTTCTGGAGATTTTTTAGAGGCCAAAATTCTATAAATTATAGAAATATAATGGGTCACATGATTAGTGCACGGTTACTACTAGTTGTGAGACTCGATCGTGTGAGGAACCCAATGCACAGGAGAGGTCGCACGGTTTTTTTTGCAACCATGCAAGCTAGTATGTATGATCTTGTGGATTTTTATATAGTTATGATAATGGATTTTCACATGTCTTGCACATGATTATCCAAAAAAATGAACCTAGATCTTATGAAAGGTGTTCATGGATAGGGGATGCAATACGGTTGGTGCACATTTTGGCCAACCGTGCATCCAAACTGTGCGAACCCATTTTTTAGGGTGATTTTATGATTTTTCCATTAAAAGATTTTAAACCCTTTCCTTTCTTTTTTATATTCTCCAGTAAACATATCTCCCTCATTTATACCATGATATATCCTCCTAAATCTCTCTATATGATCTCTGATTTCATCATCATCAATCACATTGGATCTGTAATAGTAAGCTCCCAAATCCTCTTACTTCCCATTGTAGTTTATCTTCTTATCTCTTGTGTCATTTTAGTGTGTTCTCATGTGCCCTATTTTAAGGGTATTGGACTGTTCTTATGTTTTCTCCATTATTATTCAAATAAAAGGCTGATACTTTATGATTTTTCATCTATGGACCTAAGGTTTGTGGTCTAATAATTTTCTCTAAGGTTTTAGGTGTTTTCATAGTATTTTTTGATTTGCCTCATGCCGAACTTTTTAGTGTTTTGCCTTAAAATTAATTTACCTTTCTAATTAAATTATATTATTTTTAGAAACTACTATAAACCCATGATAAATTATTCTTGGTTAACTACCTATTGGATACCACCTCTTTTAGTGTGTTAAATTAATTTCCCTCCATATGTAAATTCTTAATGGACTGACCACCTCCTAAGTAGTTCATCTTGACATGAAATTAGAACTGTCTTGATTTATTAATTAAATGTCATGTTTAAATTAAATATAAATGGGTTTCAAGGCCACACCACATGTTATATATTTATAAATATGAATTATAGGAAATGTGACACCCATGGTTAGTTGGTTTTAAATGTATATAAATGTATTAGAGATGATCCCTAATGTTTATTATTATTAGGATTATTTCATTGATATTGGCTGAGGAAGAATGGTTAAGGGTTCTTTTGAGAATGGAATTTCATGCTCTCTTACATTGGATGGTGGGCATGGCTAGGGGTGTCCAGACCCAACCCGACCCAATGGATTCGACCCACCCACACCGAGTTGAGTTGGGTTATGTTGAAAAAAACTCTGGTCGGGTTCATAACGGGTAGACTCGTATATGGTTTGGGTTGGGTCTCGGGTTGGAGTCATTTATACCAACCCGACCTGTGACCTGATTGGTGCCATCCAAAAAAATCCATAATATCTCCTCTCTCTCGGACTCACGAAGTCACTTCACGATACTGACTAGTTCCCCTAGAACATTCCCTCCCTCCCTTGTGCTCCTCACCCACCTACTCTCCTCTCCCCCTGACCTAACCCCTAACTACCCTCATAGAGAAGTAAACCTTACTCCCTCCTTCTTCCCTCATGATCGACAGGCGGAAAAACCATACCCTCCCTCTCCTCCTTCCTCCTCCTTCCCTGAGCTTCCCTAACCCCTCGCCTCAACGCCTTATGTTCTCTCTTCGAAAGAAATTCCTTGTCTCGCGTCGCCTCCTCCTTCCTATTGTTGAACATGAAATCTGGTGGTAAGATAAGTAGTTAATTTTTTTTATCATGTTATTTTAAATTATGTTTTTTATTATGAGAGTTATCAATTTTGTTTTTCTACTCCTGTAAAATTATGGTTTGGTCACATATTGACTTCTTACCTAGTTTGACTCAACCTCTACACTTTCTGCTAGAACTATTGCATTGCAATAGGCCCAAATATGGTTTGGTGATGTGGTTTTTGTAGGTATTTTAGGATGCGTTGGTTGAAAATCCACCAATTTTCCATGAGGCATGACCTGTTTTGGTTTCATTTCTTCCTTCAGCTATTATTTTTCATTTTATGGTTGTGGTTTGGGGTTTCCTTGTTTACTGGTGGTCATGTGAAGTTGTGATGGTGATGATGTGGTTTGGTATCATCTTTCATTTTTTCTTGAGTCAATTCAAAATTGATTTGTGGTTGTGTTTTCTGGTGGAAGGTATTGGGTTTTCTTATCCCTGGTTTTTGTGATGGTCTGATAATATTGGTTTTTGGTGTTTCATCCTCCATGGTGTCGCAAGTGGTGTATTGATATTTGTGGTTCTAGAAGTGTAAATTGTTGGATTTTTTTATGATGAGCAGTGGTCAAAATGAAATATTAACATTTGGGTGAAGTATACTTGGTTGTTAAGTAGGTTTCGTGTTGGGCTCAAGGCATGATGTTCCTTATAATCATTTTAAAAAATTGGTTCTTAAAAATTTTATCATTGGTTATCCTTGTATTTTTTATTTCAAATCCATATATTGGTTTCAATATTTATTCTCCTTATTCTTCTAGGGGTGTGTGTAACACAGCTGACAGCGGCTAGCAATTCATGGAAGGTGATAAATTAAGTGGTTTTAATCCTCCAGTTGGTGTAAGAACCCAAATTCATATGGGGTCTACTCCAACTACACATTCAATAGAAATAGTAGGGGGAGTAGTTTCATACCAGGTGAAGAAATTAAGGGTAAGAGGTCTCCTAATAATAAGGTAACAATTCATAAACCTCGTGGTTCTAGAATTTCTCAAGCTTGGGATCATTTTCATAAGAAAAATGGAAGGGTTGTTTGTAATTATTTTTTTAAAGATTATAATTGCACATCTGGACAAAATGGAACTAGTAATTTGAATAGTCATTTGATAAGGTGCAACAAAAATCAACACAAAAATCTTGACAAAAGTCAAACGACTCTTGGTCTTACAAAGAAGTGTGAAGATGAGGATAATGGGACGGTTAAAAAAAAATTAGCTCATTTTAACCAAGAAGATTCCAGAATAGATCTTGCTAAAATGATAATCATTGATGAGTTATCATTTAAATATGTTTAGAATCAAGTTTTTAGAGAATTTATTTAAGTTTCTCAACCTCAATTTCAAGTTCCATCTAGACAAACAGTTTCTAGGGATTCCTTGCTGTTATATTTGGTTGAGAAAGAAAAATTGAAGTCTATGTTTGATGTGTTCTCTCACATAGTATGTATTACAATTGACACATGGACTTCAATTCAGATTCTGAATTATATGTGTGTGACTGCACATTTTATTGATGATAATTAGATCTTAAATAAAAAATTCATCCAATTTTGTCTTTTTTCAGATCATAAAGGGGAAAATTTTCTGATTATTAGAACAGACATTGAAACAATGGAGGATTGAAATGATTAATATTGTTACCATGGACAATTATAGTTCTAATAATACAGTGATCATTTATTTGGTGAGTAGGTTTAATGATTGGAATGGGTCTATTCTTAATGGAGAGTATATTCATATGAGATGTTGTGCACATATTTTAAACCTTATTGTTATTGATGGGTGAAAGGAAATATCAAAATCAATTTCTAGAATCATAGTTTCCTGCAAATTTGTGAGAATTTCACCTTCAAGATTGGCTCTTTTCACGAGCATAATTGAGGAGTTAAAAATTCCGAGTAAATAGGCCATAATTCTTGATGTGCTTACTAGGTTGAATTTTTGTTACTTTATGTTGGATATTGTAGAGAAGTATGAGAAAGTATTTATTCACCTTGAGGAGGATGAAATTTTTAGGAGTGCTCTTGTCTGTGAAGGTGGATCTCCTACAACATATGATTGGGAGCGTACTCATGTATTTCTCAAGTTCTTAAAAAATTTATGATAGCACTGTTGAGTTTTATGGTTCTATGAATGTGGCATGTCACACTTTATTTCATACTCTTTGTGACATATATAGAAAAATCAAGAAATGGATAAAGATTCATGATATTACTATGAGTGAAATGGCTATTGCAATGAAGCTTAAGTTTGAAAAGTATTGGTTTATTGGTTCAAATTTTAATTATCTCTTACTTGTTGCATTTGTTCTTGATTCCCAATATAAATTGGAATATGTTCAGGATAGTTTTGATATGATGTTTGATGATGAAGAAGAAAAAAATCAGTTGATCAATAAATTAACAGAGGTTCTGAATAATCTCTATGAGTTTTACAAATGTAAATATCCCATTCCAATTGTTGATAAATTTGAGTCAAGTTCTCATCAAGAGTCATATATTAATTATTCTAGTACCGATAGTGAGGATGATGAGAAATGTAAAGATTATTATATATTAAAGAAAAGGAAAATGTAATTAATACAACAAAGGAATGAACTATATAGATATGTTGAGATTGATGATTGTGAGGATGATTTTGAAGGATCTGATATTTTAAGTTGGTGGAAAGGAAAGGAAAGAAAATATCATGTTCTCTCATTTATTTCTAGAGTTATTCTAGCAATTCCTTTAACTACAATATCTTCATAGTCCAATTTTATTACAGGAGGATGAGTCCTTGATCCGTTTCACAGTTGTTTGAATCCCAACACCATTGAAGCATTAATTTTCTCACAAAATTAGTTTATAAATTATAAACCAATTGACATTCAAAAGAAACTAGTAGAAGTGGAATCGATTGAATCAAGTTACATTAAAAATATTATGATTTTTTATCATTTTTCATTTTTCAATTATAAACTTTTGTTTGGAAAAGTAAAATACTAACTTTGTCTTTCTTTTGTTGTGTTTTTTTAAGATATGCCATCATCCACCACAATTCATGATTAGAGTTTCAATGTCTAAAGTAGAAGAAGCAATGATGATGGATAGATCACTCTTCATTAAGGTATAAATTTATTATTGTTTTAAAAATTATTTTCATAATATTTTCATCACATACATAGATCACCCCCAAATAATATATATTTTCTTCACATGAATTTATTCCTCATGTGAAGTTACTTCATATAACTCAGTTTTCAAGGAATATTTTGTGGATGACTCCTCATGAACTACAACCACATTTTTTTTCTTTATTATTAGCATTGGATTATGATTTATTAATTTTTTTAGTCTTTTCCAATTTATCAAGCCAAACTAAACACTCTTTATTTGTTTGACCAATATTTTTTGGCTACTCACATGCCTTCTTAAATTCTTCCATCTTCCATGCATGCCTTTTTTCTATGGGTTTTTTTGAATTTTATTCCCTTTCATAGCATAGGGACCTTCTCTTATCAATAGTCATTAAAACCTCATCTTTTTTACCTTCTTGACCATACCTTCTACATACTTACAAGGATGGAAATTTCATGTCCTTTGTTTCTAAATTTTGGAAAATGATAAACTTGCTCAGTGATCAATGGTTTG
This sequence comes from Viscum album, assembly GCA_963277665.1. Taxonomy (NCBI): domain Eukaryota; kingdom Viridiplantae; phylum Streptophyta; class Magnoliopsida; order Santalales; family Viscaceae; genus Viscum; species Viscum album. The sequence continues at coordinate 321,956,974 of OY728146.1, forward strand.
CTCCATCATTTCATGTGTGTTTTTTAAGTATTTTATTAAAATTTTGAGGTTGTTAAGATAAATATTTGTACTGGGTGATTGTTGCAGGTTTGTTGTGCAGAGATGTAAGCCCTAATAGATTTCGATTTTATATTAACATGTTTCCTGAAATTGATCTGGGTGATTGATTCTTAACTTGTAAGTTAAACATGGTTGTTCTTCTATTTTATTCCCTTCTTCATTTTTTTCTTAAATTGTCAAAAACTTTGAACTTATATATGGTGAAAGATGGTGGAGGAGTCTCTACTCTCAGAAGCTTGGATGATGGCTAATTTCTTTTGTCTACAGGTTTTCTTACCTATACATATAATACACATTTTTTGAATATCTGAACTTATGAATCATGATCTAAACCTTACCTTATTGGAATTTTGGCCTAATTAGATACTATTTTTTGTTTTTTCTATATTTATTAGTGTGATTTACTTCACCAAGAAGTGTATTTATATGATGATTTTTATAAATAAAACATATTTAATATTAGTATTTTTCATTTAATACAAATATAATTTTTAGTTTTTATTGAATTATCTTTTTTTTACTTTGTTTTACTTTTCCTTTTGTCTGAGATATGTCATGTGTTCACTGTTCAGTGTTGGGTCTGGTTTGGGGAAGGGGTGCAGGCTGGTGTAGGCGTGTAGGGGTGCAGGGGGGTAGGGGGCAGGCTAGTTTGTAGGGGAGTTTGCAGGGGGGAGGGGGGAGGGGTGCATGGGGGAGGCTGGGTTTGGTGTGTGCATGCAGGGGGGGAGAGGGGCAGGATAGTTTGTAGGGGGAGTGTGCAGGGGGGAGGCTAGTGTGCAGGGGTGTAGGGGGAGGGGGGTAGGGGTGAAGGGGGGAGGGAGGTAGGCTGGTGAAGTAGTGCAAGGAGGCTGGTGGTGTAGGGGTGCAGTGTAGGGGTGTACGGGGGAGGCTGGGTGTGGTGTGAAGGCGGGGGAGAGAGGGGGGTAGGCTGGTTTGCAGGGGGAGTGTGCAGGTGGAGGGGGGAGGCTGGTGTGCAGGGGGGAGGGGGTAGGGTACATGGGGGAGGGAGGCGGGCTGGTGAAACCGTGCAGGGGTGCAAGGAGGCTGGTGGTGTAGGGGTGTAGGGTGGGGGGAGTCTGGGTCTGGTGGTGCAGGAAGAGGGGGAGAGGGGGGCAGGCTAGTTTGCAGGGGGAGGGGGGAGGGGTGTAGGAGGGGGAGGGAGGTAGGATGGTGTAGGGGTGTAGTACAGGGGTTCATGGTGGTTTGGTTCTAGTGTGCAGGTGGGTAGGGGGAGAGGGGGGTAGGCTGGTAGGCTGGTTTGCAGGGGGAGTGTGTAGGGGGGAGGTGGTGTGTAGGGGGGGCAGGGGTGCAGGGGGGAGGGAGGTTGGCTGGTGTCGGGGTGAAAGTGGGGAGGTCGGGTCTGGTGTGAAGTCATGGGGTAGAGGGGTTAGGCTAGTTTGTAGGGGGGGTGTGCAGGGGGGGAGGCTAGTGTGCAGGGGGGCAGGGGTGCAGGGGTGCAAGGAGGTTGTTGTAGGGGTGGAGGGGTGTTGTGTAGGGGTGCAAGGGTAGGCTAGTTTGTAGGGGGGAGTGTGTAGGGGGTGTAGGGGGGAGGGGAATGGGTGCAGGGGGAGGGATGCAGGCTAGTGTAGGGGTGCAGGGGGGGAGGCTGGGTCTGGTGTGCTGGAAGGGGGGAGAGGGGGCAGGCTGGGTTTGCAGGGGGAGTGTGCAGGGGGGAGGGGGGAGGCTGGTGTGCAGGGGGGAGGGGGCATGGGTGCAGGGGTGCAAGGAGGCTGGTGAAGACTGGTGTAGGGGGTGCAGGGATGTAGTGCAGGGGAGCAGGGGTGTTGTGCAGGGGTGCAGGGGGGAGGCTGGGGCTAGTGACTGGTGTGCAGGGGGAGGGGGGAGGCTGGTGTGCAGGGGGGGAGGGGTAGGGGTGTAGGGGGGAGGGGGTTGGGTTTTGTGTACAAGGGAAAGAGGGGCAGTCTAAGACTGGTGTGTAGGGGGGTTGGCTGGTCTTAAGGGGGGATGGGTACAGGCTGGTGTGCAGGGGGCAGTAGGGGTCCATCGGGTTGGGTCTGGGAGAGGGGTGTAGTAAGCTAGTGTAGTGCAAGGGTCCATCGGGTTGGGTCTATGGGGTTGGGTCTGAGTGGCTGTTTCAGGTCTGTCGGGTTGGGATGGGTTGGGTCGGGTTGGGTTGGTTTACACATATAATCCGGCCTGAATTGACCCGAACCACAGCCGTTTGAGTTGGGTCGGGTCCTTTAGGCATGTGACGGGTAACCCAACCCCAACGGGTTGTGTTGGGTCGGGTTAGATTCTCATGAAGCATGTGACCCGACCCGACCCGACCCAACCTAAATTTTTTTGTTTAGTTCAAGCCCTAAAACGCTTCCGACCCAACCTGACCCATGGACACCCCTAGGCATGGCATCTCACATCGTTTATCTTTATTTGGGTGATGGCCATAATGTTCCACATTTCTCTGCATCGGGTGTTGGGGATGATGACTCACCCCACCATCTCAAGTGATGGGCATGGTGTCGCTCATTCATATGAGATTATGGTCATATACCCTTTCTAGATCCCTTGTCTATTTAGACTAGTTATGGACACCTGAGTTATGCCCTGGGTCCATATAGCACCTAGTATCCATGTATATGCCTCTAGATTTCTATACATATAGAGTGTATATACATGTATACATATTATATATGTGTGTGTGTGTGTGTGTGATTACTATATATATGGTACACCAATCAGACTCATTACAGCCTATACTAAAGTAAGTAAATCCATCTAGGTGTTCAAAAGGGACCTAAGCTGACTAGTAATTATTTTCCATCACTGTTTTTTATTCATTATACCTGCACACTGTTATACTATATACTCTAACTGGATTATTTCTAGACATTGTTGGTTGTGGCTTACTAAGTTTATCTCACACCCTACTCAGTCCTCCTCTGAAACACAAGTAGACTTTATGTCTGTTAGCATGGATAAGGGTGAGCGCCCTATCATAGATGCTTGATCCATTTTACTTCTAACATGAAACATGGGAGAAGAGGATCGAGCGTATGCTCATGATACTGGTGGAGAAATCTTTTGTCCTTTTTATACTTTTGTATAGCATGTTGTATAGGTTTGTCCCCTATTTCATTTTTTGTATATCACAATTCCATGAAATCATCATGTATATGACTTAACCTATGAATTTTGGTATTTATTCTTATTTCTTGGTTGTTTATGCTTCCTTATTTAATTATAATTCTTTTTTATGCTATACCATTTGTTATATTATGCTTCCTTTATTGTATTTTTATTTATTATTACTAATATTCCACTCTAATATGAGGGTATATTCTCCCCACCATACCACCTTAGACCCTCACTACTAGTTTTAAAACTTTGGTATATGGGGAGGCGCGCTTAAGGCCATGTGACCCGCCAACTTGGGGAACTGTTTTAGCGGATCCTGGGTTGGGACATTACAAAGTGGTATCAAAGCTTTATTTTCCTTTATCTTGTTGTTTGGGTATTAGACAGAAGAATAATATGTAATAGAATTTGGTAATGAGCTTGTTCCTAGGAGTAGTTAAACCATGTACAGGGAAACCCCAAATTAACTGGGATGGGTTATTGTTATTACTAGATTACACTTGTTATAGTTGATACGATTTCACTATTGGGTGATGCACATGCTTTGTAATATTATCATTATTGATGTTATTAATATAGACTTTCTTAGTTGTCCTAGTACAGAAAGGTATTAGAATCTCATGCATCATTATAGGCACATTAGGACTAATATGCCATGCATTTTTTCATGCCACATCTACTTTCTGTGTGAATTTTCCTACAGTATATGGTTTAGTTCCTTGATTATTATATACTGAAATGTGATAAAATTTCTTGTAGGTATAATATAATTGGGTTAATTAAAGTGTATATATTAATATAAAATTGTTTTTACCCACATTTATTGGTGATGACACCTTAATTGGAAAATTATACTAAGTTGTTCATTCTAGACCTACTAGTTTCATGGAACACAACAACATTAGTTGATTGGGTTACTTGAATTCCAAATGTGATTTATGGATCAAGTACTTATATAAATCATGAATGGTGATTCATGTAATCAAATCATTGCATATGACTTATTATGTCCTGATATAGGATGTAAAGGTTATGTTGCAGTTAAATGACATGCCAATTGCAATTTATAAGGAGTCTGCCTTTTATAAATTGGCAATGGTGACGCATCTAACTAGACCATGATATATATCTATATATTTATATAAAAGATTATGAAATCAATCAAATTTAAACTTTTAAATAAAATGGTTACCACTAAATAGGGATTCCAATTGAAAATTAAAGGGTGTTTTTCTCTATACCTTGAAATTGACACTCCATATATAGAAACCTATTTTTCCAAATATG